>OY728162.1:137338734-147338734 GCA_963277665.1 Viscum album | reverse complement strand
GGTGTTATATACACCATATAAAACAAACAAATTAGGAATATGGCATGTTTGTCATGATAAATAAAATTGAGACATAAATTCCTTTACATAAGTCTCGAATTCCTTAATGCACATTTGAAATTCTTGTATAATAAATGTACATTTATTAAAAATCATTTAAAGATCCATAAATATATATCATTCAAAATATGATTTACTTATGACCATTTATTTCACATTTGATTACAATTTCATGATATAGTCATGTTTTAGGTAATAACTACATTGTCTTTTATATATTTTATGATTTGGTATTTTATGTCCCCTTAATTTTATTATGGTTAAATTTTATCCAAAATATTAAACATGATATAAATATCATATATATTCATTGTATTTTTTTAATGCATCCCAAAAAAAATTAATATAGAAAATGAAATACACCGTTCATGGAGATGGAAGGTCATACCTATGAGTGAAAGTTGTTTCCATTTTATTGATATATGAAATAAAAAATGAAAATAAAAAATTAATATTATAGAATCAATTTTCTATCATATATTTCATATTTTATTTATTTAAACAATTCCGTATTGCGTTCAATATAATGAATATGTGAATAAAGAATTACATTGCTTCATAAGGTGTTAGTCCGTTGTACTCACGAATATTGTTATCCAATTACTAAAAATTGAAATTAAGAAGGAATATGAAATATAACAATACTATAAGTATAATAATAACATAAATATGTTATAAAAATATTTATTCTATCATTATATACAAGCATAAGAGGTTGTTATGGAAAATGAATAACATTGGTTTGTGAGACGGTAGTCCACCATGCACATGCTTGATGATTTTGTAACTCATTTGATGAAAGAGGAGAAGTATTTAGGAGTTTAAAATAAAATAATAAAATATAATTATATATAATATACATATTTTATTATATAATAATTTTTTAATAATAACTAAAGGAGGTGGATGAATAAATATAATAAAACACATGTTAAGGTATGTTACCTATTTTTTGGAAAACTTATTTTGGTTTGATCCAAAAGCCGTCCTAGTTTGGATTTATAAAAATAAAAGTATTCTAGGATGAGAGTGTATGTGTAAGGAATTTATTATCATAGGTATTTTTTGAAATAGTCTATTTGTTATGTATGAAGAGGATAGAAGAGGGATAACCCTTTATAGGTGATGTGAGTGAAACTATAGAAAATATTAAAAAGAAAAAGGTGTATCCAAGATTTTTATTTGTAAAAACGAACCAAAATAAAAAATTAATGAATTTTATAGGTGATAAGATCTAATTATTGCCATATAATTTGTTTTAGAAATGTTTCTAGTTCTTTTTATCCCTTATCCTTTTAGTTTTACCATAGATAAACCAATTTTTGCCTTATTTACCATAATTAACATTCACTCTTTTTACTATTCATTATGGAAAAAAGATATATAAAATTAATTATATAACATAGAATATAATAATTCCAAATATTAAATCCATTTTTATAAATTAAATTCATATATTTCAATAATATTAATTTAATATAAATATCGTAGATGCGATAATAAAAAGTTTTTCAAAATAAAAAATGTTCAAATTATTAAAAAAATTTAATATGAAAATTCAATATAAAATTGATTCCAATATCCTAAATTAGATTAATAGATATTTAAGTTAATTAAATTAACTATTGAATACATATTAAAATAATTTTTTTATGTTTTTAAATGCTTTAATGGAATGAAAATTCTTAATAAATACAAGTATTTTTCACTATTCAGTGAAAAAAATTTCATATCAGAAAACTATTAAGAACTCACCCAAACAAACGTTTTACATGATGATATCATAAATTTTTTATATTTCTTTTCAAATAAAATTTCTAAAATTGAACAAATTAAAATTTGAAAATAGGTTCACAAAAGGGGATGAAACATATTTTTTTATAAATATATTGTTTTTTATGCATTAATTAAGATTCATACTTATCTATTATCTAAAAAATAGATAAGATGATTTTTATTAATTTATTGAATATATAATATAACAATTTTTTTAAAACATTTAAAAAATTTATATTTTTAATTTATTTAATTTATATTTGTTTAGGTGATTTTTTTTAAAAAATTATTACCATTATTTCCCAGTAATTTTTATTTTCATTTCAAAATAATTGGTCACCAAATAATTCATTTATATTCATTTCTAATCCATATATTTTCATAATAGAGTTAATCCTATTCATTTCCTCCTTTCCAATGGATATATTATGAATATCATATTAAATATTAATAATATTAATAATATTTCATGTTTTGTTTAAACTCAGTGTTGCCTGAAAGAAAAAATATAATCATTATTTTATCTAATGAAAGCTAAAATTAGTGATTCATGTAACACAAAATAAAGAAAATATTAAAATTATGGGAAACACACATCAAAAAAAGGTTTAAAAACATTCTAATTAAAATATATAAATATTTCACCAAATTTCATTTGGAATAACTCATACCTTGTTTCCAAATAGAATATCACATGTATTATTTGAGGATTTAGACAAGGAAGAAAATAATATTTTCTAAATAATGATGGATAGTGACAGAGGTATTTAAAAAATTTAAAAGTGTATCACATCATTTCAAAAGTTATGATTATGTTATCATGTTCCATTTATCTCATGGATAAGACATTAGTGATGAATATATATTGGATCACATTGATTAAAACTTCTTTAAATATTTATTGTAATAGTTATTATATTTCCAATAAACCTACATGTAAATGTACACCCTCCCCTGTATATATTTATACAATTACCTATGGTTTTGTTTTTATGAACATTTATATTAATTTAAATTTTATTTTTATAAAAAAATAATTAATTACTAGATAATTTAATATACTAATAAGTTATATTCATTCCACTGATAGAACTACCTCAAAATATCAATGTGGGAAAAAAATTTATCATAGCTTATTTATATTACATTTAGGTTTAGATAAAAGTATTGTTATTATTATAAAATTATAATAGACATAATTTTCTAAAGAAAATATTTTCATTGAGTTCTCAAGAATAAACTGAAATGATTGATATATCCTAAAAAGAACACTATATTTTGATGTAAATGATTATGGGTACTTTCACAAGTGGATGAACTATATCATCGGAATATAAGAATACATCATTGGTTGGTATTATTAATATATTGTCCCTACCCAGATGCTACTTATAATTTTTCCTCGAGCTAGTTGGAAACCTGGCCTTAAGAATGCATCCTTGTATACTAGAGGATGTTGAGTAGCTACAAGGGTGTAAAAGATGTACAATATAGAGATAATAACCTCTATATTAGTAAGAAATAATATATAATAAATACTAAATAATGTTATGTACATATAATATTTGGAAATAAATAATTAATTAGTAAATGATAATGAATATAAATTATACAATGTATATATTGACCCAAATACATGAAGGTATAAAAAATAAATTCCATAATTCTAATAAAAGTAAAAAAATACACAATGGATATCATAAATATCATATTGAGGAAACGCTCGATCGATTTCTCTTATACTCCATCAAAAGGATAACACCAAGAATGAAAAAAATCAAGGAACCTAATCCGATAGTCATGAGACCTATTTGGGTACACCAGTGAAATGGAGACCCAAATAGGTTGTGAGATATACTTATTACATCACTAAAATGATTTCTAATTCTATCTTGTATATGAGTATAAAATATAATAGTGTGTAGTAATATAAAAATAAGACATTGTAGTAATGAAAATAAAATATAATACATGGCATCCTAGGTTCCGCATGGGAAATCCTATTGATAATACCTTCTTCTCCATATGTCAGTATTTCTATGAAAAGATTTTATCATGTATATATATTTATTTATGAGGACACAAATATATTTATAGATACACATGCATCTGTTAGGACATGTGGCTTAGTTCACCAGAATCAATATTGTAGTAATCACCAACATCCATAAATGTGTGTGCGAAATGTAGAATGGAAGGGACAATTAAACATATGAATAATAAACAATCATAGTATAATTTATTTATCATATGATCCCTTCAAATTTTTTCCATAATAAGGAACCCATGTATCGACCAATGAGAAACATAATTCAATTTATCGAATCATACATTCCTTATAATTCCATAATGAAGAAACCCAATTATCACTCATTACTCCCAATTTCAATAAGATATCTTCTATAGAGTTACATTGAAAGGAAACTTAAGTATCACTTAGATTTTTAGGGGATTCGTATGGTCTGTGATCCTTTCCATGGTAGTCCATAACAAGAAAACCCAAGTATCACTCAAGTCCTACTTTATTTCAAGTATCCTATGAGTCTGTCCATGGTGTTCCATCAAGAGGGAACCGATTATTGCTCAAGGTGACCATAAATCATAGAACCATTTAATTTTATGCAATATACATATCCATGTCTATAACAGTGCATCTACTTATTGAAAACATGATAAGTTAAGAGTCCATGTATTTAAGATTTTCATAAATCAAATAATGTATACTCATTTTGGTCTGTTTCCAGAATTAATAATAAGTGGATCATTTCATTTATTTATAAGAAGATGTGTATAGAAATGAATATACAACATGTTTACATCAAACAAGATTCTAACTATTTCATTTATATAAAAAAAAATCCATTTCCATAATATGTTTCACTATGGAAAAATTTGTTCACCTAAACCATTTTAATTAATCAAGGTACTTATAAATACAATAAGACATTTATGAGCACACCCATGGGATGGTAAAATCATTTTTAAACAACAGTAAATGGAATATATAATTAAACTCTCTTTAATAGGAGGTTCAAGATGGGGTTTTAAATTTCAAACCTTGAAAGGTGTAGTTGAAAACATGGTTGTGGTCTAAAAAATTTAATATAATGTATTTCACCTATTAGGATAAATTCATGGGATGTAAAGTTTGTGACGCAGTGAAATTTATTTATAAATGATGAAACACTATATGAAGAGAATATATTCCATCAACCACATAATTATAATGGTCCACTTAAACATTATTGGGATTTTATTTCATCCAAAATGAGAGAAAATGGAATAATATCCAAATTACTTGATAATAGGGGAAAAAAGTTTGTACAAATTTATTATTCTATATGGAGAGGTAATATAAAGAATGAAGAAAGATGAGTCCAAGAATAACTGATGGTGATCCTATATGGATGACATCACTCAATTCTAATACCAATTCTAGGAGATACATCCATGCATAGGAGTAGAAGAGGGAGCTCACACACTAGTGTAGGATCTATGTGTGTTTGGGAATGAAAAATAGATAAGATACCCTAAATGAAGGTCTGGGAAACATTTTAATTTATCTGCTTCTTGATATCTGCATGGTTTGACTACACATCATGGTAAACTATTCACCAACCATTTTATGATATTTTATATGGGACAAATACCTCACATGGTCTCACGATACAATTTGTAAATCCGTGCACCTAACCATGCAAAGATACTTAATATGCGGAACTATGAGTGAGACTTATGTGCATGGTTTGAAAATAATGGTGTGCAGAAAAATCAAGTCACCCCTTATAAACATCACCAAGACGCATGGCCTCCTAGTCCACTTGTATGGTTTAAGAAAATCATGCTACTTAAAAAATGGATTTCATGATAGACCAATATGGTTAAACTAACATTGTTACAATCATGAACCTCATGCAGCCTTTCCAAAAACCAGATCCTTCATAGCAAGGTGCCTCTGATACTCAACTGGACTCCTAGGAAACTATAAAAGATATAAAACTTATACAAAAATAAAAGTCATAGGTGTTATTACACTTGAATTTGTGATTCAAATATCATATTAAAAACTCACTAATCCACCATAAGAAAAAATTTCAAAATCATATGGAAAATTTCAACCTGATCCAAAACACAAGATGTTGTAATATCCATACTCTAAAACTTATCATCTAATATAATACATGGGTAATAATGACAACAACACCTGACCTACTTGGGTTATGGTGTTTTGATCAAATGGTCAAATTGCATTTATAGATACACAACTCGCATCAATATGTTATTCCAAACATTAGCTATATAAACTGATAAAATCTACCCAATTATCATTATTAATACCAAAATGTTTATATGTTTCTTAACTAGGCTCGTCTAATAAAAGAAGTGATCTATTTATTATATATTTTATAAAATTTCTTAAGGCATCCCCCACATTAGTTCCTAAACATTGAACATCTAATTCATAATCACAATAACTAAACCATTAAAAATACTACCAAAACATGTTCATATAATTATTATGATGCTCTCGAAAGAGTCCTCAATGTGAAATTTGTTATTAAGGGAGAGGAAAATAATCTATACATTCACTTGTATCTCAATGGTCAACTCAAATTTACCCAACAAAAACCCTCCACCCTGGATTTCTTTGAAGGAATCATAAAGCCTTACAAAATACCTGTCTCACCCCACCATGTTCCCTAAATAGTTATATAATGATCATACACCCAATTTTGAGAGAACACATGTCAAAACAACTATAGAAGACTATTCTTAGAAACCCTCAACTTAGATGGTCGAATAATTTGTGAACTTAGATCCCAGTTCCTTCATTCAAAGGAATCTCAAAATCACATCAATAATATTCACTAAATCCCATAACCAACATTTATTGTTGTCTTATAATTGAACAATTCTTGGTTATTTTTAATAAATGACATACAAGTTCCATAATTACCACCCAAATAATAGTCCCACATTCTCATGAATATTAACTCATGAGGATAATCTAAAAACTACCAATGTTGGGTTACACAACATAAGGCTTCATATAAACAACTCATTGAGAAAAATTCCATGGATTCCACCCTTGAAAATAGAAATGGAATTTTATTTTCTTTATTTCAGTGTTCAACTGATTCTCTCTCAATGTATATAAGACGATGTCAAGAATGTGTTCTTTCTCGACACTAAACTGTGAGTACAAAATGATGTAAACAAAAGGTTTGTATGTATCTTTATGATATATGATGACATTTAAAATAGGCTATAACATCCATAAACAACACGTGACACAACATCTTCTAACTATGAGTGTCCAGCTCTATTCTAGATTAGCCCTCATCTAGGTCGCTACCTTCGATTTACTCAATATCCACATCTCCATTCCCAAAAGTAGCAGTACTAAAAAAATAAATCATCAGCCCACACATGACCACTCACCATTTATTTATCCAAATGGTACCCTACTCAAATGGAATATACACAATCTAGAATTCCTTGCAGGTTCATATTCCCATAACACCTAGTTACATACCCAACTCACACAACCATGTGTCTTTTATCATCAAGTACAATATTACCATGCTACATGGAATGTTAGTATTATTATGTTAGGAGAGTCCGTAAAAATCACCTTGAATATTGGCATACAAAAGTTTCATTAAGTATTTAATTCCATTATATGAATTACCAAATTTCCCCTTATGATCATGTTCCCTCTACATGGAAAAAAATTCTTCTCATGATTGATTAGATGAGCCACACCTTCAGAGTGTCATGTTCATCACGTTAGTGAGAAAATAAAACATTATATGACACCCATTCGATCAGCACCAAACCTAGTTCCTAGATATGGCCCAAAATGGTTTTTGTATGAAGAAAATAAAATGAGAGTAAAACTGGTTTTTCATAAGTACACTAGGCCAAATTCATCTTTAGGCATATATGTGACACTCCTAATGAGTAAAGTCCACATGTGGAATTATTATCTAGTTTAAAAGGAAAAACTAATCCATATCAAATAATAGAAAGTAGATGATCCATTGTATAACATCATATCAAATCACTGGGATAACTGAAATTTTGATTTCATGCTCAAGGGTTCAATGCTCTTAATGAGCTCACAACGCCACATCACTCTGCTCTACAGATGACCAATAATCATGGCCTTTATGGAAAAATGAACCTTATACCAAGCATTTGGGTAGCAATACAGTTTAATTTACTACGTAAAACTGTCTCCCAAGAAACATATTTTTTAATCTATCACTTTTTAATTGATAGGCACCATGTGTTACAATAGATGCTACAATGATACTGGAACAAGGCAATTGGTGCTAGGTATTAGAACATTCATAGACTATTGAAATGAAAGATAGTCACATGACCAACGATGTAGAGGAACAAGCCTAATGAATTTTTATAATGTTGAACTGGGCATTATAATATCCTCTTGCATTTAACAATTCATAACTTACTTTTCAATCATCCTTTTACTCGAGGGTGTATCATTATTCTTAGGAGTAATAATTAGGAAATAATATTCTAAATGAAACATCGGGAATAAATACTGAAATGAATCCTTTATCATTTCTTTAAGGTCCAAAGACAACACTATAATTAGGATAGCTTCTCACATACCCAAGGCATCGATCCTAAATATGGTGATGCCTGAAAAACTCGTTAGGCCTTACTACCCAACTGTTATGTGTATAAAACAATGAGTTAGAAGGTAACTACAACCTATTAGCAATTATCTCATTCCTACTCAAAGTAATTCTAAAGAAAAACCCAACCTGAGGCTTCAGGATAAAAAATACAATAAAATAATTTTATTTTAAGGCATTTAAACTTATTTATTTCACCATCTAAATAGTTGACATGTAATGGATATAGAAGAAAAAAATTCAAAAAAACTATACTAATATCATTATTTAGAATTTCTCACATATAATTTAAGTCAAATTATCTCATAATTTTCTTTTTTACTCATTTATTGATTTATGATTTCTTCACAACATTCATATATAAAGAAAAATTAATATTTCCATTCTATATTGGGGAACACACTTAATTTTGTAATTAGAGTCTAAATTAATTGTAAACCCATAAAATCAAATCTCATAGATAAATTACAAGGATTCTATTTATTTAAAGGGACTATTCTAGTAACATGCACCATAAATTTATATGAAAAACTGTATAAGTATTATCATACTGTTTCAATACCCATCCCATTTGTATAAACAACCTCCCATGGTAATAAGTATCAAGGTATATAATGATTAAGGTGTCATATGAGGGTCACATCATGTCAATTTGAGTTCCATTTGTTGGGAATCTATCTCCAATTTATGGATTTTATGATCTAAAAAATATCATTATCAAGCAATTCACGTGAAACCAAAAACATTTAATACTATTAAATTTTCAAAACACCCTTAATGGAATTATATCATAAGTAACATTTTAAGAGAGATGTACTTGGGTCAGGTCCAATTTATCTTAGAATTAGTATTCCCTAACTAACATACTTTGTTCTAACTGTGTATTTAAAGATATAATCATATGGGTCTTCATTCACAATAGATATATGTACAAAAATATATAGTGTAAATAAATTTAAATGAATTCCAATTTATTATATGTGTAAAAAAGCATCACGGATTAGTTAGATAATTTTTTTATTCCCATGTAATAAAGGTACTTGGATCTATAAATTAAAATTGGAATTCATGTAATTGTAACCAATTTTTCAAGATGGTTTAGTAATAGGAATTTTAATTGATAGTTTATAAGGTTTCCATAAAATTTTTAAATTGAAAATTGATAACCATTTAATTGAAAAAATTCCTATTCCAGTCCATTCCATTAATGGTCCTTGACTGAAATATGTTTTAAATTATTTTTTATGGTGCCAATATAATTCTATATAAAGAACCATCTTGGTTTATGTAAACAATATAATAACCAATTACTGATTTTAATCATAAAAAGGAATAATATCATAGAAAAATTACATTATAAGACATGGAAATAATCATGTAAAGCTACTGTGGAAGTAAGGAAATACCAAATCATGGAATAAAATCAATCATTCAAAAATAAAATTACATAAGTATGGAATATAACTATGCATGATAAATAATCACCAATTCTAGTACATAGGTAATCATGATAAATAATGTAATTTAAAATATATACAAAAAAGCATGTTAATAAGATACATACCACAATGTTCAAATAAGTATGCAAATAAACACATAAGGAACATAAAAAATATCAGAGAGACAAAAATGTAATCTTCATTTCACGGAACATGTATGACATGTGTATTTCTATGTTCCTATAATGATGCATGAACACACCACAATTCTATTTCCATATTGGGATAAGAGGTAAAAATCACTACATTAAAAACCATTTAAAATAAAACAATCAATCTTATTTAAATTATAGCTCACCATTAAAGCTGCTGTATTAAAAATCTCATCTCTGGAAACATGATAATTCCCTTATTAATGGGTTGGACAGACATAGGAACATGTTATTTATGATGTGTTGAAACATTCCATGTATCCTATATACCATCTTGTTATAGTAAGGCCAAATGTAAAAAATTCAATGACACAACTTGTAGCTTCCTGACCTGGAAACCACATAGAACAGTTCCCTGATATGGTTGATAACGAGGCCACAAGCATTCCTCCAAGTACTTTAGATACTGAGGGTGTAAATGAGTTATAGGTTGAAGAGGCACATGAGCCTTAGCCTAGTTGGTAATGACTCCTTATGTTCATCCAAATGACCAGGGATCAAATCCAGGTGGAGGCAGATTTTCGGGTACTGTAGCAATACTGTAGTAGTACTGTAGGAGGTACTGTAGTGGGAACTGTGTAGCACTGTAGTAGTTACTATAGTGGGAACAGTAGCAGGCACTGTTTGGCACTGTAGTAGCTAGGAATATGCCCCTGTTTGGGCCTTAGGGCTACCAATTTGGTCCCCGAGTCATGTAAGGCCTTCGGGTCACCCAGGCCTTTGGGTCAGTATGGCCTTTAGGCCACCTCAAGGCCTTCGGGCCACCTTAGTGTAGAAGAAAACCAGAAAACCTACAAGTAACATGCTCTAAAAGGAGGAAGAGAAAGGATATTTCAATAGAGTAGAATCTAAAAGGATTTCAAGAATGAGAGGGTATCACACCTGCCATCGGGACAAGCCTGTGCATGCACGAGAATGCCTAGCCGAACAGCCATGCGAAGGTGATGAGCTGATTTCACGATGAAGATGTTGGGAAGGAGAAGTTCTAAGTACTTAGTCTGGGATATATGTAATGTTTGAAGCCTAAGTGCAGTGAATTCATCTATGGCCTACGGTCCATGTAATACTTACGCCTATGGGCCTTGTAAGGGTTTCACCTCACCCCTTGAAAGGTGGATTATCAAAATCAATAAAAAAATGAAGGCCTTCAGGCCATTGGAGGAGGAGTTGGGAGAGAATATCCTCTTGATCAACCAGTAATAAAATGGATGAAATAATAAAAAAATGAAGTGGGATACAATAATATCTGGAAAGAAAAAATTAATGAATAAATGATAATGCGTTAACATGATAGAATGTAATTATTAACCTAAATATAGTCATATATAAAAAATAAATAGAAATAAGTACAATAATTGTAATAGAATAAAAGACATAATGACTACCTCCAATTTCATCATGAGATAAAGATTATTCCACTGCTCCTTTACACTATCATCTAGATAACTTCAATCAAGAACAAAACATGAACCTGATCCTAAAATTAATAGATCTTTTCAGGAACCCTAGTGACATGGATGTTGGAATAGGGTGGGATATATACTCAAAAGTCCTCCACCAAAGGTGTCTAATGCAATTCATTATGTGGTTATAAAATAATTCATTTTGTAGGTTTATCAAAATAGGATAAGGAAACAATGTAGATAATATAAAATATGTTTTTTCTAGGGTTCCCCATAAGACACAATTCTAAAAGTACATTCATTGTTTTTGGAAAGTATGTCTCTAAACATATTCCAGCATGTATATATATGTTTTTACACAAACACTAATTTGTAATCCAATAAACATGCACTAACTGGGGACAATGACTTGGTTCCCCATTAACCAAATTAATGTAAAATTGAAATAATAATGTATTACTAGGATCCATGGATATATTTCTATGCATACATAAATTAGTGTGATAGACATCGCAAGTAACGAACCATTAATTTTATATAATTATACAGAATCTTGGTTTAAATAATTTTTCCTATTAGCCCATCCACTGTATTTTTTATTGAGTAACCCTAGTATCTTCAATTGGGAAACATAATTCTAATAATCGAATGATCCTTTCCTTGATGCTTTATAGAGAAGAAACCCATGTTTTTCTCATAACTCCCAACATTCCTATGATCACATCCATGTTGTTCTTTGGAATGGAAAACCAAGCATGGATTAGAGCATAAAATTAATCATTTGGCCAGTGATCCCATATATGGAATTCTATAAATAGGAAAATATGTATTGGTCCATGATTACTATAATTATAGTAACCTATGATCCTATCCATAGCATTCCCTATATAGGAAAATGAGTATCACACAAGGTGCACCTAAATAATTTAACCATTTATCTTTTATTAAAATAGATGGGAATTTACATAAGCATGCTACTCCTTATTTAAAATATTATAAGTGAATAAGACATGTATTTAAGCATTCTATACCACAAATCAAGTATTCACTTTTTGGGCCATTTATATTATTTAATGAAATAGGTTCATTTCATTAAGTAATAAAAATAGGGTCATAGATATACACTTACAACATGATCATATCAACCATGCTTCTAACCATTTTATTTATAAACAATATAAAGGTAATTCCATAATATGTTTCACCAATGAACAAGTCATTTACCGTAACCAATTTAATTAATTATGGCATTCATAAATGTTGTAATTAATTTAAGAACCCAACCAAGTAATGCTTAAATAATTATCCCATAATAGTAAAAGGAACGTGAAATAGAACCAACCTTAATATGTGGTTTGGGTTGAGGTCTTTAACCTCCGACAATGGAAGGGGTAATGTAAAATGTGGTTGTTGTCTAAGAAATTCATGTTATGTTATTTAATGTTTTTGGAGAAACACATGAAGAGTCCAGTGTGGCGAATAATGAAATTGGTTTATAAATGAAGAAATATTAAGGGAAATGAATCTATAACACTTACCTCATACATAATATGGCACACTCATCCAATAATGGGTTTTTATTAGAGACAAAATCAGCGTAATTAGAATAATCACCAAACACCTTGAAAATAGGGAAATAAATATTGTACAGATTTTATAGTCCTTATGATGAATTAAACTAAGGAAAGAATAAATAGGAAACTAAGACTAACAAATGGAAATTAAATGATACCAATGATGATTGATTTCGAAACCAAATGGAGGATATACATTAATGATTTGGATAGGGGGAGTGATATGATGTATAAGGGGAGGTATTTCATGTGGATTGAAATGAAAAAAGAATAAGATCCCTTTATTAATGGTATGGGGAAATTAGTCATTTTTTCCATTTTATTATGTACATGGTTTTTCTACATGGTTTATAAAGATATGAGTCAACCAAGAAATGATACTTTCCATGGAATGTGAACCTCTCATAACATGGCTAGATGGTTTGAAAGACATTGCACCAAACTGTGCACAACTATAGGTCTAGTATAACTGTTGGTGTAGGGTGGGAACATGGTTTGGAAACAAAATTCACTTCCCATATGAGTTACCCTACATAGATACCCCATGAAACACTGACTCTTGATCCCCACACATGGTTTATTAAATGGATTCTCCTTATGAAATGTGTTACATAGTTTATGTGCATGGTTAAACTAACCGTTTTCTAACTATGTGCCTCATGCTACCTCACCAAAACCAGAGACATCATACACCAATGCCTCTGAAACTCAACCAATATCAAAATAAACCACCCATTATGTATACCACCTCTAAAAAATAGAATTATTAATTTTAACATATTGATTTATGATTATAAGATCATATTAAAAACTGTCTTGTCCTTCAAATGAGAAAAATGAAAATGACATGGAAATTTTCCTCCTAATCCAAAATTTGGGACCTTACAGTTAAAACCATAAAAATCACCTCATTCATGTCTAGATACTATTTTGGGTAATGATGTGATACTGTATGTTTCAAATTAAATTCCATGAATATTTTATATTATACAATTATTTGAAGGGTGTGTAACCTTGCCCATATATATAATATATCTCAAGGCATATAGAGGATACTACTGTTGACGCCGAAAAAAGCTTGTAACTCTCGGAGGAAGTTTCGGAATGACGAAGAAAAGTCATATTCGGAATCTGAGGCCCGATCCGGAGGCCCGGGATGTGGTGCGCGAAATAAAGGAGGATCCACACGAAAAATTGTTCTGCGCGTGTAGAATCATCGGGTTTCGCGGAATTGAGCTGTTGAGGCGCTCAATCTTTGCACGCCCCGGTTCCGCACTGCATGTTTTTGCACGCCGACTATGCTTGGCGTGATGAATTTCGCGTGACAACTGGATTCCTTGCCGAAGGTCGCCTATAAATAAAAGGAGACCCCGAACGGTTTGGGGGTTGAGGAATCCGAAGCGACTCCTGTGCGCGCAATTCGGCTCCCCCCCGCACGAAAGATGACTTCCAGGTAAAACCTTCATTTCACACGACCTTGCCCCGGAGTTCGCCTTTGCGCGCAACTCCACCGGCTTCAGTGAGTTTTCCCCCTCCGCAGTATTCTAGCCTTGCGCGCAATCCGTGCCTCATGCGTGCAATACACTGCCGTGCGCGAAAAACCCTGAGTGTAGTTCCCTCTCCGCGCACAATTCCTTTGCTCCAATTGCGCGCCATCCCGGTCTTTTGCGCGCAAAACTCCCCTTTTGCGCGCAAAACCCAGGACTCCTCACCTTGACGCCCCTTGGCTTCCCCCTGCACCGGCACCTGATGTCTCCCCTGCCGGGCATGCGCGCCATGCGTTGATTTCCCATACGGCCTCCCAGGCTCGTTCGAAGTAACCTCAAGGTCCCATGGTCCGTGTTTCCAGTTGCGTTGCTTTGCCTTATGCTTCTCCTCATAGGCACGCTAACAGCTATTTCTTCTTCGCATAGCCACGCTAACGTGGACCCCCCGGTTGTTCGCCCTATGGCCCCCTTCACTATGGCCTTGCCGATGCCTTTCCTTCCACAAGGGGTAGAGGGCATTGGGCATGTAAGACCTAGGGGTGTGGAGCGAACCCACCTCGTCCAACCTCCAGGACGTTAAACTGCTAATCACCTCGTCCTTAACACAAGACGTTAAACTATGGTTCGACCCCGTGCTGCGCACGCAGGGCCCCCCCAGCTCGGACATTTTTTACGCCACTCGTCTCCACGGTAATGGACTCTTACTCACATGGAATGAGATCCTCCTTGTCAGAGCAGCGTTTGTCCGCGGGGGAAGGGCTACCTCATAGCGTAAACCCCTAGCCTTTCTTGCGGATGATTGCACCCGTGCATCTCTTTACTTCCCCCCTGCCAAGGCCAGTGGAGTCCTTTTCCCACTGCGCTTATTGCACCATGGGCCTCCACCCTGGAGTAAGCCCCGGCACCAAGGGCCGCTACCACGCGTAAGCCCCTATTTCCTCTTTGGGCCGCTCAACGCGTAAGCCCCACTCCGCTTCTCACGGATGCACCCTTCGCGATGTGATCGTCTGGTCCCGGCTGCCTCTTGTTTCCCACACCGAGCATGACTCACGTGGGCTTAGAGCGCGCATCAAACATGACATACTCTTATGGGCCGCCCCAGAGCGTAATCCCCATCCCAGCGAACTACGTGGACTTTGACCCATGCTAACGCATGGTACGTAGGAAGCCTCCACACGGTTCAAGCCCATCACTCGGTCGTCCCGACCTCTCCATGTCGGTTCCCCGACCACCTTGGGCTGCCCTAGAGTGTAAGCCCCAAATATTCCATCCCGCATAACGTTAAACTGTATTCTGTCCCGCATGACGTTAAACTGTATTATGTCCCGTATGATGTTAAGCTGTATTCCGTCCCGCATGACGTTAAACTGTATCGTGTCCCGCATGACGTTAAACTGTATTCCTTCCCGCATGACGTTAAACTGTATCCCCCCCTCTTGGGCCGTCTCAGAACGTAAGCCCCATGTTTCACTCCACCATCCATCCTGATCCTTACCCGGGCAGCCACATCCCTGTGAGATCATGCCACCCTTTCCCACTCCATGATATATGGGAAGCCGCCCACATGCTGGTCCCAACATCGCTGTTCCCACTAGGGATCCTTCAACCCGATCTGTCTCCACAAGATGTTAAACTCGCGACATACCTCTTGTTAAACATGGGAAGTTGAGGAAAACCTCAGATGGTACCCATTCCCCGGGTTCGATGTCGGATGCCTCGGGCTTCCGTGCCCTCGAGAAGCACTGTGATGAGGGACCAAAGACAGACATGCCGATAACGCCCCAATGTGACCATTCTCCTCACCGAAGGTTGCTGTCCTAACAGGACACCTTGGAGCGTCTTGACGGAAGCAGCGTAATTAACTGGCGTCCATGTAGATATGGAATAGTGAATGATCTTCACGAACCTGTCTTAAATCTTTGAGGGAGACCCGGACTAGGTAATGAGCTCTGAGGAGGAATCCACGGAAGGAAGAACCGACATCCCATCATCCCAGTTTTGATCAAGGAGCAGACGTCCCTGAACAAGGAGCGGATGCCCCTCGCCTTTGGAAAGCAAGAATGCAGGGCAACAAGCAGCGCACCCTCCCCCACGGACGGACGCGAGCGCCCCGGCGAAAGCATCGGAAACAAAAAATGGTGAACCCGACATGAATCTCTTATCATTAACTCGGGGAATGGTAGATGTTGGGGCATCGGAATAATATCATGTCACCAGGTCCGGGTAACCCTCACCGGGACGTGAACCCGCCAGGGGTCGAGGCCATCAGGACGTTGACTACTCCGTTCTGTGACGTCGTCAGTGTGGATCCCTCTCGCCGACCATGGAAGACAGAATGATGTTGGGCCTTGGTTGTTGGTCTCCTTTCTTGTTGATACTAATGGGTTCATCTCCCTATTTCCAGGAATCAAATCACTGCATTCAGAGATCGTTCGCCACCTACCCACCGGCGCAGGGGCTGGGGCAGTACCGACGTGGCTACCCCGCGCGGTCCCACCTATTTGGAGGTCACTCCGGCTTCGACCTTCATTGCAGCCAGGCTCTTGCGCCCCCTCTCCCCATCTGAAATCACCCAACATAGGGTGATCAATAACCTGGTTCGTAGGTATGACGAGGAAGGGGTCGTTCCCACCAGGGGAATGGCCCGCTTGGATCTAGAGGCGGCCGCGCCTCACCACCATCGCCGCCCTCGAGGGCCGCGTAGGGAGCCGCCGCTCCCCACGCCGACGTTCAACTACTTCGGGAGCCTATCACCGGAGCGCTTTGATGCATCCCTCCCCTACGCCAATGAGGTGGGTGATGTGTGGGTCCACCCGATCGTCGATCCATCCCAGGGGTTAACGGCAAGAACCCCTGCCAGGCTGCGTCGACGCCATTGCCCGACTCCCCGAGCCGAGGAGCAGGCAATATTAATGCCCGCACCGCCGGTTCCAGTCCATCTGACTCGAATCCAGCATCAGCCGCGAGTGGGGGAGAATGCCCGTCCTGGGGCACTAGCATCAGCAACCACTGTGGCCCCGACCACTACTGATTCCTATTCCCAGATCCCTTCTCATGTTGAGCATAGGCAGCCGCGTGCCCGACTGGGATCGAAACCCCGACTGCCCTGCATGCAGGTTGGGTCGAATCTCCCAGTCGTGGACACTGGCAATGGCCACTGCGGACCAATCCTTGGTAGTGCCGCTCACCATGAGGGCTCATTCCGTACCTCCGATCTGGGAAGCCGAAAGCTTCTTCGCAATGGCTATGATCTGGGTATGACTCCTTCCAGCACCCACTGCATGGGGTATGAGGTCACTCCCCCTACTGCCGGTCGCGAGCATGGATCCGTTGTGTATCCAGTCGCTCACTCACATGGAGGTCCTCCCCATGTCCCTTTCGACATATGTCCCGGTGCGTCTCGTACCCCGGCCTTCGGTCCCCTCTGCCCCAGCTCTATTGTGGCTGGGGGCCCCATGAAGGAAGTCGTCCTTACCCTAAGGAGCTACCCAGGGGTAGGAAGGTCGGGCGTCGTCACCTTAGGAGGAATTTCATTGGAGTCCGGATGGGAATCAGACCAGTCCGTTTGTCGGATTCTGAGGTAGAGTACGACTCGACGATGGAACCTCCCCCCAACCCTTCGAGTTGAGGGCAGGGGTGGGGACGCGGCGCGTCAGTCTCGTACTCCCTGAATGCGAGATCATTATGCTTCCCTCCTCTTTTATAAGGTATATCCAGGAGGACAAGGACTTGGAATACCGCCAGGGATCAAGCCCACAGTTTCCACTGATCTCCTCAGAAGCACGTCCCGCCCCTGTTAGGGAGGGTGATGAACTTATCTGGGGACAGACAGAAGGATTGCGAGGCGACACACCCTCGGCGAGCACCGATGCTGTGATAGGAGTCCCATCCACTATCCCATCCTATCGCGACATGGAAGCCAGGGCACTGCAACCCCTAGAGGATGACCCAGGGATCGGTGGCCAATCGGCATGTTCGCCGTATTCCACGTCGGCCAGCCCACCGCCTCGCCGGCCTGCCTCGGCGCCATTGCCAATTCCCCGACTTTCCTTGGTGGACGAGCAGGGGCGGCAAGTTCCGGACCCCAAACCGGAGCTGTGGAGCTTCTGGACCGTTCTTGCAGCGGGCCACTTCCCTGAGATGTTTTGGCCGGTCGTAGAATCGGGTTTTGATGTGTCAGAGTCACTCACCCCAGGAGAGTTTGAATGCTTCCGCCAGATTTTTCGGGTGACTCACTCCCGCCTCCGCCATCAGCTAGCGCCTTATACCGGGAGCCAAGTTCATCTCGAGGAGATTGGTGAGCAGTGCCGCCGAGTTGACCTAGCAGCACTCCCCGCGGTCGAGCACCCAGAGTCGCTGGGCCTCCATGAGGCCTTTCAGCAACAATGCGCCTAGAGTTTTCAAGTACTACACAGAGTTATTGAGGAGGCCACCCCCCACGCATACATCCGTGGGTGGGGGCAGTACGCTTCTCTCCTCTTCTGTGTGATCTGCCGGCAGCCAGATCCACTAGGCGGCCCTGATGGAACGTCGCCTAGGGCAGTAGCCGTCAACATGGATGAACCTTCAGATGAGGGAAACATTGTGGATCCCCTCTACGGGGACTCACCCCCGAGGATAGGCCGCTACTGGACCCATCTGGGAGGATTACTCGCCTACAGGAGCGCCTACTAGGCCTTCCTGTACACACGGAGGCACTGGCGCTGGGCCGAAACATCGGCAAGGGTAAAGAGCCCTTCAGGTCTGTCAAACTCGCTGACCCATCTTCCTCAGTGCAGAAGGCATAGGAAGATCACGAGAAGGCCACACTGTGCCAACATCTAGGCTAGAAAAAGAGGCTGGTTGATGAGCTCTTGGCCGAACGCATTGCAGAGCGGCGGCCTGACTATGGAAACCCTAGACCAGGACTGCAGGGGCAGGAGCATATACCCCTTGCTGAGATCCTCCAGGGCAACCGTGACCGTCTCGTTTTCCCCGAAAGGGGAGACACCGGAGCCCATGGAAAGAGGGCGCGATATGCTTTGCTGAACCCTCCCGAGCGGTGAGACAACCTGGGGGACCCTGCTCGATTTCCTCGCGCCGCTCCGAGAGTCGCTCCTCCAGCTGCCCCCCGAGCCGCTAAGTGCGATTATCGTATCGAAGAGCCTGGCAATGTGCTTGTGGTTAGAGATCCCCTTCAGGATAGGAATCTACATCCGGATGATCTGATGGAAGTACTCATCACTCGCTTGGAGGCCATGGAAACTCAGAAGGTGGAGATCCCACCGGATGGAAAACCATACCCCGCATGGGTGGATGACATGCCGGCCCCTCCGGGATTTGGGAACCCCACTTTTTCCCCCTTTAACAAGACCGGAGACCCGCCACAACACTTTTCCCACTTCAACTTGAGGTGCGGGCCTATGTTAGGAACTCCGGTGCAGCAGGAGGCTGCCAAGCTCTGGTGCATCGTTCAGACACTGGAAGGACCAGCATTCGTCTGGTACAGCCAGCTCCCTATTGGATTAGTGACTAGCTGGGAGGATCTTTGCCCACAATTCCTCTACCAGTTCAGTTCCACAACCCGGAAGACCAACATTTCAGACCAACATTGTGCCTGTCAGGAAGAAGAACGGGCAGATCAGGGTCTGCATCGACTTCCGCGATCATAATCACCACTGTTCAAAGGATGACTTTCCCCTTCCCGTGACAGAGCTTTTGATCGACGCAACGGCCGGGTTCAAAGCCCTCTCTTTCATGGATAGGTACTCCGGGTACAACCAGATCCAGATGGCCCCCTAGGATGAAGATTGCACTGCCTTCAGGCCCCCCCAGGGCACTTTCTGCTATCGGGTTATGCCCTTCGGCCTGAAGAACGCGGGTGCCACCTATCAATGGGCCACACACCGCATATTCAAGCCGATCCTTAGGACGCTGGTGGAGTGCTATATAGATGACATGGTGGATAAATCTCATCAATTCCAGGACCATCTCAATGACCTTGAGAAAGTGTTTGGTTTGCACTGTTTGTCACCAATTGAAGATGAACCCGTTGAAGTGTGCCTTCGGGGTCACCTCCGGAATGTTTCCTGGCTTCATCGTTAGGTATCGAGGCATCGAGATCGACCCCGAGAAGATCAAGGCCATCAGTCAGATGCCTCCCCCGAGTAATATTCTTGGAAATTCGAAGCCTCCAAGGCCACTTAGCCTATATACGTCGATTCATTGCGAATCTGGACGGCGAGTGTAAGCTCTTTTCTCGTCTCATGAAGAAAGGCGCCGCCTATGGGTGGGATAAAGAGTGTCTGACCGCTTTTGTGGAAATCAAGAAGTATCTTCTTCAACCTCCGGTCCTGATGTAAACCATTCCCGGAAAGCCGCTGGTCCTTTACGTGACCGCCCTGGAGCGATCCCTCGGCGCCCTTCTTGCCCAGAAGAACAACGAGGGAATGGAGAATAGCCTCTACTACCACATCCGCATGCTCCTCAACATAGAAGTAAGATACTCTCCCATCGAGAAGAGATACATGGCGCTCGTATTCGCCGTAAAGAAATTGTGGCACTACTTGAAGCACCACGAGGTACAGCTGGTCTCTCGGGTAGACCCGTTGAAATACATCTTGAGCCGGCCTATGTTGACCGGCCGATTGGCACGCTGGGCGGTGATCCTTCAGCAGTTCGACATTAGGTTCGTACCTCAGAAGGCCATCAATGGACATGCGTTGGCAGACTTCTTAGCTGCCCATCCAACCTCTGCGGACCAGCCACTGGATTTGGGTTTTCCTGATGAGGCAATCCTCTCAGTCAATCACGCCACCCCATGCTGGAAGATGCACTTTGATGGAGCCTCCTGAATCCCTTCCGGTAGAAGGGTCAATGATCCTAGGCTTAACAGAGTGGGCCTGGGTATCGTCTTCATCACCCCGGAGTAAGCCATTCTGCCATATTCTTTCTTGTTGTCAGAAGGCTGCACCAATAATGAGGCAGAATATCATGCCCTCATTACTGGTCTCGAGTTGGATCTGGAGGTTAACGTACCCCACTTGTATGTCAAAGGGGACTCTGAGCTAGTCATCAAGTAGGTTAACGGTGACTACGCTGTTAAGAAGCCAGAGCTCATGTCGTTGCTGGAGTGTACCCTCCATCTAATGGATATGTTCCCCTCCCGACCAGATGTCGTTCACGTTCCTCGGTCGCAGAACAGTCGAGTGGATGCTTTGGCCAGCCTGGCCGCATCACTCTCAGAGCCCGAACAGGATGACCTAATCATCCACGTGGCACACTGAAGAGTCATTTCTCCTGTTATCTCAGAGGGAAATCGTGGCCCGTTAGTGAACCATCTCACCACTGGTGCCCCCGCGCCAGGACCCCCCGGGGCTTCAGTCGTGGTGATGGAGACAGTTCTTGACTGGAGAACACCCTTCGTTAAATATCTCAGGCATGGCAGTCTTCCGATGGACCGAGCAGAGCGGGAATGAATCCGGCACCGCGCGCCGCAGTTCACCCTTTAATGCGGCCCCAGCAGTGAGCAGCTCCTTTACAGGCATGGGTTTGAAGGTTTTCTCCTCCGTTGTCTTCAAGGAGTTGAGATCCCACAGGTCATGCAGGAAGTGCACGCTGGCTCCTATGGCGCCCACCATGCCGGGTCGAAGTTGTCCCACCAGATTCGGAGACTGGGATACTTCCGGCCCTCCATGATCCACAACAGCATCGAGTATGCCAAGAGGGGTCATGCGTTCCATGTTCATGAAAACATTGTTCATCGGCCACCGGAGCCTCTCCATACTACTAAGTATTCTTGGCCCTTTGCAGTCTGGGGGTTGGATGTCATAGGGCCTTACCCGCCGGCGACCGCCCGCTAGTGCCGGTTCATCTTAACCGCCACGGATTTCGTCTAAAAGTGGGTAGAGGCAGCCCCTCTTAGGGAAGTCAAGGATGGTTCTATCGAGTACTTCATGAGTTCCAATAACATTCACCGATTTGGAATACCTCACGCTATACTCACGGATAATGGAACCAACTTCCGATCAGCCGAGCTGAAAATATTGTACGCCAAGTACAACATTCGCTCTAACCACACCTCTGGCTATCATGCACAGGAGAATGGACAGATTGAGGAATTTAACAAAACCCTCTCTAAAATTCTGCAAAAAATGGTTGGTTAGAACAAGAAAAGTTGGCCGGACCAGCTCCCCAATGCCCTCTGGGCTTATAGGACGACGACTCGCAATTCCACCCAGGTGACCCTGTATTCCCTGATATACGGAGCTGAGGTCATCCTTCCCATCGAGGTCCAACTGCCCTCATTGCACATGGCAGTCTACGACCAGCAAGCGCCGGACATAATTGCCGAGATCCTTCTAACCGAATTGGAAGCGCTGGACGAAAGTAGGCTTCGCGCTTTATATATCTTGGAAAGGCATCAGAGCAGGATGGATCGAGCTTTCGATAAGAAGGTTTTCCTCCTCTCCTTCTTGCAAGGTGACTTGGTGTTGGATCTCAGAGTTCCAATGATTCCCGGCAGGAAACCACCCAAGTTGGAACCCAAGTGGGAGGGTCCTTTTACTGTCCATAAGGTCTATCCCAATGGTGTGTATTCCCTGGTGACTATGGATGGTGAGCTTATCACTCCTCCCACCAACGCCAGGTTCCTCAAGAAGTACTTTACCTAGCCTGTATGGTCCTGCATGACCTTAAACAATATGGTCCTGCATGACCTTAAACTGTATGGTCCTACATGAACTTAAACTGTATGGTCCTGCATGACCTTAAATTGTATGGTCCTTCATGACCATAAACTGTATGGTCCTGCATGACCTTAAACTGTATGGTCCTGCATGACCTTAAACTGTATGGTCCAGCATGACTTTAAACTGTATGGTCCTGCATGACCTTAAACTGTATGGTCCTTCATGACCTTAAACTGTATGGTCCTGCATGACCTTAAACTGGATGGTCCTGCATGACCTTAAACTGCATGGTCCAGCATGACCATAAACTACACTCTGCCCTACATCTGGGCTCCATGGTCCGAGCTCTAAGACCTAAAACTAAGATCCTCTTTTGGTTCTGCCCTTTTCACGGTCTGACCTCTAAGACCTAAAACTAAGATCTATATTTCGTCCAACATGAAGTTAAACTGTATTTCAAGAACTACGTGTGGAATGATTCCCATCCTAATGGGATACGTAGGACCGCCTGGACATTTTGTCTCGGGTCCAGCCCAGGAGTGACCAAACTCCGCCCTTTCTTTTCACGGTCCGAGCTCTAAGACCTAAAAGTAAGATCTATATTTTGTCCAACATGATGTTAAACTGTATTTCAAGAACTAAGTGTGGCTTGATTCCCATCCTAATGGGTTATGTAGGACCGCCCAAACATTTCGTCTCGGGTCCAGCCCAGGAGTGACCAAACTCCGACCATTCTTTTCACGGTCCGAGCTCTAAGACCTAAAACTAAGATCTATATTTTTTCCAACATGATGTTAAACTGTATTTCCATAGCTACGTCTAGCTTGATTCCCATCCTAATGGGATATGTAGGAATGCCCATACCATTTGTCTTCGGGTCCAGCTTGAGGTCCGCTGTCGCGTCTGTTTCGCCTTTGGGACTTCGACCACAGGGTCGCGTGGCATGGTGTGAGATTATGTCCCCATTCACGTCAGGTTTGCAATGGCTGCACCACACACACCCTGTTCTCAGGGTTTATCCCTCCTCTATCCAATGGCATTTAAAGACTCATATCAAAAACTATGTGTGGCTTGATTCCCATCCTTATGGGATACATAAGACCACCTGAAGACCTAGATGTCAGGTCCAGCCCCATCTCTTAGGAGATCCCATGATCTCCTAGTGCCCAGGGTGTTTGGCATTATTCCCCCTCTTTTGTCCCGGGATCCGCCATCTCTTGGACGCTCTCAGACTGAGCCCTCTGACCCTTTCCAGTGGTCTGCTAATGTGCTCAAGGCACTCTGGTCTAGAACTTGGAGTGCCAAATTCGACTTAGGCAAGTTCCATCCACTTGCTAAGCTTCGTGATCCCCTTCATTCTGGCCCCCTTCATCCTTCATACCCGGAGGGACCCCCAAGAACGGCCTGGATACAACTCCCAAGGGCTCTCCTACCGTCATTGGCCAACGCCCCCGAGGGTTTCCGAAAACAAATTGATACAAATCCCTCTTTGCAAACATGGTCAGCGGTTGATGCTCATTTTTTTGTCCCCATGGCTAACACGACAAGATGTTGTGTTGCGAACATGGTCAGCAGTAATCCTCAGTCGTCACGCCGGTTCCCCAGGACCTAAATGTTGGTGGCATGGTTCATGTCATGCTCTGCCCCGCCGTGTCAAGGTGGAATCTCGACACTCCTTGTACTAACCCTCAGTACACCCCCGCACATCAGACAGACCGAGCTGCGTAACAGTGTCTCTCGGGGATCCTTCAATCTGAGCGCTAGAGTATGTGCTTGGGGATCTTCTTTACGGGTTGCATGCATCTTGACCATCATCACCTTGGGGAGTGAGGAGTCACCCAGACATTGCGTTTCGGGCCCAGCATAGCTGGGAGAAAGCATCTCCTTCCCCTCCCTGATTGTTGAACCCTCGTAGGCCCCCTTGACCCGAGGCTCCTCTCCCGGTTGGTACAAACCATATGACCTTAAACTATGCTATTGGTCCAAACCATACGACCTTAAACTATTCTGTTTGTCCAAACCATATGACCTTGAACTGTGTTGCTGGTCCTATCACACAACCCTAAACTGTGACATTATCGTCCTGGCCGCACGATGAAAAATGTCACTGCATTGTGGTGACCTCTTTGTAGAGGACATCACGTTGGGTATTGGTCTTGTGCCATGCCATTTGTCAATGCCTATCACGGCTTGATGCTTGTGGCGACACCATGGCCGGCTACTATAGGCATGTCGCTTCACAATAACAAAAACCCACTCTCATTAAAGGACAAAAAAGATTTATCAAATTCCGCTTCTTTTAGGGAAAGGGCCATGCCCGCACTCCCCTTTTCCCTTGGCACTGGTATCTTACCAAGTCACATTTAGAACTACGTATGGCTTGATTCTCATCCTTATGAGATACGTAGGAACACCTGGGGAACTTCCCCACAGGTCCAGCCTACCTTTTTGTTTGGTCCCTCGACTCGAGCATTTCCCCGGAGAGCACATGGTAAGTAGGGATTAGGTCCTCCTTCACGTCGGGTTTTGTAACCGCCTGACCATGTGTCCGTTTCTCCCCTTTCCTCATGGACCTAGCTCTAAGACCTAAAACTAAGTTCCTCATGGTCTGAGATCTAAGACCTAAAACTAAGATCCTCATGGTCCGAGATCTAAGACCTAAAACTATGATCCTCATGGTCCAAGCTCTAAGACCTAAAACTAAGATCCTCTCGGTCCGAGCTCTAAGACCTTAAACTAAGATCCTTACGGTCCGAGCTCTAATACCTAAAACTATGATCCATATCTTGTCCCGCATGACTTTAAACTGTATTTCGTCCCGCATGACATTAATCTGTATTTTCAAGAACTACGTGTGGCTTGATTCTTATCCTTATGAGATACGTAGGACCGCCCGAACGTTTCATCTTGGGTCCAGCCCCAGGGATTACTAAACCTCGTCCTTCCTTATTGTCGACCACTCGGCCCAACTTCATGGGAAGTGGTGTAATCGGGATATCTACCCTGAGCATGTTCGGGATGCCCCCACGGTAATAATGGGAAGTGGCAGTTCTCTCGCCAATGAGGTCCTGCCTGGAAATTGGGATGACCCGTGGTCAGGTTGGTACGTCCGCCTAATGCGCCTTCGCCATGGTGGCACAATTTCGGGAGTGTTGGACTCTGTTCGAACAAACCACCACTCCAACTTCCACGCCTTGCGTCCCCCCTTATTCGGACCCTCATTTCCTTTCGTGTTTGACGGGACCCCCTAACTGTATGGATGCTCGACCTATGGTCCGCCTACTGTCCTAGGCCAACGTTCCGGAGAGCTGGTCATGTTTGATGGGACCCCCTAACAGTATGGATGCTCGACCTATGGTCCGACTATTGTCCTGGGCCAACGTTTCAGAGAACTGGTCATGTTTGACGGGACCCCCTAACAGTATGGGTGCTTGACCTATGGTCTGCCTACTATCCTGGGCCAACGTTCCGCAAAACTGACCAACGATATTTGAGTTAGGCCCCATGTTGCGGACATGGTCAGTGGTCAGCCCTCATTTATTATCCTCCCATTCCAGGCCAAAGTTATATGGATGTTGTGTTTCCGCCACATGTGATAGTTATCCTCCATGGTTGCGCCCCATTGGGTTCCGAATTTGGGCAGCATGATTCACCCTTCCTCTCCATTCCCCTGTGTTCGGATGGATTTCAATTCCCCGACATTGCCCCACATGTGTGTAAGATCACATTGAGAAGTCGACACATCAATCGACTCAAGGGTCTCCTAAGAAGTCTAGGCCCAATATTGGACGCCTAAAGCTTGGTCAATGCCCCACAGTTGAACGAAATGATGGTACGAGCATATTCTGCTTCTTTCGTTGGGCACGACCCACAAGATCCTAGGGATGAGTTGTTATTCGTTTCAGAACTATGGATGAGCGCATTAAGCCAAGGGTACAAATGAGTGAATTTGGCCATGTATTGGATTGAGAAGATGATCAGTACAAGAAGAAAGTTCATGAGATGGCAAAAACAAAACCCTTAGGGGTCAGCATGCTGAAGCGATCTTTCCAGCACTGCTACCCTCTGTATGGTAGCCTCCAGGACCGCTTCTCGCTCTATGAGGACTCTCTCCGCATCAGCCACCATAGAGCGCAGCTCACCATCCCTAGCTTGTGCCTTCACCCACTCGGTTTGAAGTATGGTCATCTGGTGACTCACCTCCACTAGTTGTTCATGCACATCAGCCAGTTGGGCCATCAGTTGTTCCATGAGATCAGAGCATGTTGCGATGAAGGCCTCTTTATCTGCCGCCTACCCTTCGAGGTGCCGGACATCCAGCTCCGCCCTCAGCAGCGCTTGAGCGCTCGCCGATCCTTCCCGGCACTGGGAAATGTCTGTGCGCTTGCTGCTCTCACGTATCTACTCGGCCATGTAATCACAGACCGTCAGATGAAGGCGCTGAGTGTCAGCCCCTCCGGCGCACAGGAAGCTCAGCCAGGTCTGAAGTGATCCAATCCGCCTTAGCCAATCTGACTGGGGATGCCTGAGGAAGCACTGGATACACTTCCACCCTTTTCGATGTGTCATCTGGCTCTCCTCGGCAACCTCTGAGTCTGAGTCATCAATCTCCTCATGGTCAGCGGGTCGGTATATGGGGAAGACCACCAACAGATCGGTAGCAGGATCCACCCCAGGTATGTCTTCGTGAGGAATAGAATCCTCGACGTTCGGGTGACCTTCTCTCGCCCCAGCAGCAATGAAGCCTCCACCAACTTTCGACCGCGTTTCAGGAAAAGCACCGCTGATGTCCACTGCCCCCTGTTCATCAATTTTCGGCGCCGACTCAGTTCAGAGAGCATGTTCCGAGCGAGGTGGTATGTCCACCGCTGGTCCACTCACGGATGGCCCGGGCTCCGCAGCCTGACGTGCCTCCAATGTTGAGATCACTACGTAGGGCATTCGCTAGTCAGACGGGATCTTTTGACACCAAGCACCAGTAGTGAAGCGTGAGACTTACAGGAATCCGGAGCATCGGTCCCCAATGTTTTGACCACTGCAGGAGCCGCCATAAAGGGATACCCCTCTGCGTTGGTTAATTCAATGATGGTTATCGGATCCCCATCATGTCCCACTGGTTCCTCTCCGCCCACATCTGGTGGGGACGCCCGTCTACTGCTCAACTGCTCCTGAGTAGGATGGGGAAGTGAGTTAGAAGTTGGAAAGTGAATGGATGAATGATGGAAATGAATGAAGGTAGAGACAAACCTCGAGAATCTTGGTTATGTCAAGATCAGAGTTGGCAATATCACTACTCTCTCGGAGACTCCCTTGGTAGGTCGCCCCTTGCGACCCCTCACATTCGGGCTCCTCTTCTTCGTCTTCTCCCTCACCTTCATCCTCTCCAGTTTCCACCTCCCCCTCCGGCTCTTCGTCACTGTCACCTTCTCCTGGCGGCATCGCTTCTGGATCATGCTCCTGGCAGAGCATCACATTCACTAGGAAAGTTGGCTCCGCACGCTGCCCCCTTTGGAATGCGTATGCATCCATGGCCGTCAGATAAGCATGCCTCCGATGGAAGTTCACTCGGTCGGTAATCCGAACGAGCCCGACCTCCAGCAATTGGATACCGTTTTGCATTATCTTCTGCCAGATGGCTTCAATGCTCAGCAATTGCCGCAGGGTCATCCAGTCCGACCATAGTTCCGGGAGAATTGTGTCTTGGGAAGGTTCGAGCAGATATCTTATCTACTTCCCGTGTAGTTCCCTGGAAACCTCATGTGACCCCTCCTATGGGTAACGAGGACGTGGAAGCACCATGTGATGTTCCCGCTGCCGAATTCCCAGCCTGCACAGGCCTCGCTGCCTGACGCCCCCTTGGTTCCCCCCTTCCGACGACACCATGCCTTCTTTTCCGTCGCCCAGTTTCCACGTGAGTAACCTCGAGTTGCCGGACGTGCTTGCGTAATAGCCCCTCAGGGTACGCAATGGTACTGTTTTTGGCATATTCGGTTGCTAGGCCGGCATCGACCCCGGTGGGAGGAAGAGTAACGACGTCACCAGAGCCGAAAGTGGTAAACATCAACCACATCTGGCGCAGGACGCATGGATTCTTCTCCTGCCAGACATCCGTGAATACTTTTTTCGGCATTCGTTGGAGGAACCCGAACTGCCTGGAGAATCGGGATGGAACGTAAGGCTCTCAGATCACCTTCCCGTCGATCCGAGCCACGAGAACCCCGCCCCGAATGCTCTAGAAGTATTCCTGCTATTCCAGAGAGCCTCGCCCATTGTCCACCAGCTGGCCAACTGGGGTGGGGAATGGGCTGAAGTTGAAGTTGTCATGGTTGCCAATGCGGATCCTCATGCCCTCCTCATTGAGCGTCAATGGCGCCACCCCTGTGATGTTTTGCAAGGACGGTCGCAGACCATTTCCCAGAGGACGGACGGTGTTTGGGAAAGTATATCCACCTAGATGAGCCGCCACCCAGCCATGAAAGATCTGGGAGGGACCATAGACTCTCCGCGGCGACCCCCTCGTGAGATGCGCCCCAGGATGGTATACATCTTGGGCAGCACGGGGACGCCCGTGTTGAACCGTTTGTTGGCGGACATGGAGCCCGCCATCACCAAAGTCACTAGACAGACGCCAATCCTCACGTCCTGCACCGGCAGGAGCCACCCGCTCAGGAAGGCGGCAAGGATCCCGACATACGGGACGTTCGGGTCTCGGGCCTCAATGATGCGGTAGCCCCATGATTGGTATTGCCCTGCCTCCATGGTCTTCCAGTATGACCTGTCCTTGCTCATCTGAGTCGCGGTTGGACACTGTTTGCCCCGTCCAGGCATCTTGACGGCGGGATCCCTCTCATGTAATAGGATGAACCAGCCCTTGTAGGTGATGTCATTCAAGAAGTCCTTGACCCCCAGCCTCTCCTTGGCCAGCTACAGCAGGTGCCACGTTAGCATAGGTGTCCGCGACCTGTCTCCCCAGGTGTTCTTTGGAGGAACGAACTCGTCGTATTGGTAACCCACCAGTGGGATACCTCCAATGTAGTGAACGTCCCAGAGACTAATGTCGACTTCCCCATGATGAAGGTGGAACATGTTGGTGTCAGGAGACCATCGGGTGAATAGATCCGGTCCAAGTTCAGGCTGGCGGTGGAAATGGAACTGCGATGTCCATACCGCCTCGAATAGGCCGATATACCACAGTTCGTCCCTGAACTATTCACATGTATGGCGAACCCAGAACACCCAGGCCCATTCGCTGGTGAAGTTACCCCTGGACCGCAGGTCCCAATCCTTCAGCCAGCCCTTCGTTTCATCCGTGATTCTTTAACGGAACGTGCTCGCGTAGAGGGCTGGAGAATCCTCCACAACAGGCTCATCTCCGGTAATGGTCCTAGTCCTCGGGTTCAAGACATAAACATCCATATGTCTAGTTTCCCTGGCAGGATGGCCATTATTGGTGATGTTGTAGCGAGGAAGTTGGTCATCTCGAGTCACCCAAGACTGCGGCGTGTCCACTTCGAAGCCCGGCAGGGGCACCTCTTCTAGGATCCCAAAATTCCAGAGTGGGAGGAAGTCCGATAAGGGATATGCCTTCTGGGCCAGAGTCAGCAGGTTGAACAAGGTTAGATTGTTGGAGACAATCACCTTGGCACCATAAACCTCCTTGTTTGCCGCCATTTCTGTCCTACGGGCAGCGGCTTCCCCCTCATCAACTCGGTTTGCAGCCATCTCAAATTTTTCGGGAGATGGGCGAAATCAGGATGCAGTGCGCGAAATCGGAGAGTTCGGCGGGAAATCTGGGTGAGTTGCACGGAATCTTAGAGATGAGCGTGCAATCGGCATGTGGAGCGCGAAAAAGCCCGACGAGGAACGAGATCACGCCCGAATTTCGGATGGAATTCCGCGCTTCCAGAGCGTTATTACGCGCAGTAGCGGAAGTGATTTCGTGCACGAGAACCGTAAGCTTATCGCGCAGAAAAAGAAGAAGTACGGATTTGGGACCCAGCGCCCCTTTTTATAGGCGAGGCCAGGGTTCCACGCCGCGCGGAAAGAGGATTTCGCGTGCGTCCGTAGGGTTTGCACGCCCCATCGGAATTTTGCGCGCAACTTGACCAGGAGGCTCAGCACTTTGGCATTTCGGCGTTTCCCTTGGAATCTGATTGTTGGGACCTCTCGCCGATCCAATTCCATGGGGGGGAATTTTTTGATGCCGAAAAAAGACCATAACTCCCGGATGATGTTTCGGAATGATTAAGCGAAGTCATATTCGGAATCAGAGGCCCGATCCGGTGGCCTGGGGTGTGGTGCGCGAAATAAAGGAGGCTCCATGCGAAAAATTGTTCTGCGTGCATAGAATCACCGGGTTTCACGGAATTGAGCTGTTGAGGCACGCAATCTTTGCGTGCCCCGGTTCCGCGCGGCGAGTTTTTGTGATCCGACTACGCTTGGCGCGAAGAATTTTGCGCGCCACCTGGATTCCACACCGGAGGTCGCCTATAAATAGAAGGTGACCCCGAACGGTTTGGGGGTTGAGGAATCCGAAGCGACTCCCATGCGCGCAATTCGGATCCCCCCGCGCGAAAGATGACTTCCAGGTAAAACCCTCATTTCGCGCGACCTTGCCCCGGAGTTCGCCTTTGCGTGCAACTCCACCGGCTTCAGTGAATTTTACCCCTCCGCAGTATTCCAGCAATGTGCGCAATCCGTGCCTCGTGCGTGCAATACCCTTCCGTGCGCGCAAAACCCTGCGCATAGTTCCCTCTCCGCGCGCAATTCCTTTGCTCCAATTGTGATCTGTCCCGGTCTTTTGCGCACAAACCTCCCATTTTGCATGCAAAACCCAGGACTCCTCACCTTGACGCCCCTTGGATGCCCCCTGCACCAGCACCTGATGTCTCCCCTGCCGAGCATGCGCGCCATGCGTTGTTTTCCCTACGGCCTCCTAGTCTCGTGCGATGTAACCTCAAGGTCCCTTGGGCTGTTTTTCCCGTTGTGTTGCTTTGCCTTATGCTTCACCGCATAGGCACGCTAACAGCTATTTCTTCTTCGATTAGCCACGCTAACATGGAACCCCAGTGGTTCTCCCTACGGCCCCCTTCACTATGGCCTTGCCGATGTCGTCCCTTCCATAAAAGGTAGAGGGCGTTGGGCATGTTAGCCCTAGTGGTGTGGAGCGAACCCACCTCGTCCAAGCTGCAGGATGTTAAACTGCTAAGCACCTCATCCCTAACACAAGACGTTAAACTGTGGTTCGACCCCGTGCTTCGCACGCAGGGTCCCCCCAGCTCGGAAATTTTTTACGCCACTCGTCTCCACGGGAATGGACACTTCCTAACATGGAATGAGATCCTCCTTGTCGAAGCGCCGTTTCTCCATGGGGGAAGGGCTGCCTCAGAGCGTAAGCCCCTAGCCTTTCTTGCGGATGATTTCACACGTGCATCTTCGTACTTCCCCCCTTCCAAGGACAGTGGAGTCCATTTCCCACTGCGATTTGTCGCACCACGGGCCTCCACCCTAGAGTAAGCCCCGACACCAAGGGACACTAACCACGCGTAAGCCCCTATTTCCTCTTTGGGCCGCTCAACGCGTAAGCCCCATTCCACTTCTCATGGATTCACCCTTCGCGACGTGATCGTCTGGTCCATGATGCATCTTGTTTCCCACACCGAGCATGTCTAACGTGGGATTAGAGAACGCATCGACCATGAAATAATCTTATGGGCCACCCTGGAGCGTAAGCCCCATCCCAGAGAACTATGTGGACTTTGATCTGTGCTAAGGCATGGCACGTAGGAAGCCTCCATGAGGTTCAATCCCATCACCCGGTCGTCCCGACCTCTCCATGTCGGTTCCCCGACCACCTTGGGCCGCCCCAGAGCGTAGGCCCAAAATATTCCACCCCGAATGACGTTAAATTGTATTCCATCCCGCATGACGTTAAACATTATTCTGTCCCGCATGACGTTAAACTATATTCCGTACGACATGACGTTAAACTGTATTGTGTCCCGCATGATGTTAAACTGTATCGCGTCCCGCATGATGTTAAACTGTATTCCGTCCCGCATGACGTTAAACTCTATCCCCCCTCTTGGGCTGTCTCAGAATGTAAGCCTCATGTTTCACTCCACCATCCATCCTGATCCTTACCCGGGCTGCCACATCCCGGTGAGATCATGCCACCCTTTACCACTCCATGATATATGGGAAGCCACCCACGTGCTGGTCCCAACATCGGTGTTCCCCCCTAGGGATCCTTCAACCTGATGCGTCTCCGCAAGGCGTTAAACTCATGACATACCTCGTGTTAAACATGGGAAGATGAGGAAAACCTCATATGGTACACAATCCACATGTTCGATGTGGGATGCCTCGGGCTTCCGCGCCATCAAGAAGCCCTGTGATGAGGGACCAAAGACAGACATGCCGACGACGCCCCAACGTGACCATTCTCCTCACCGAAGGTTGCTGTCCCGACAAGACCCCTTAGAGTGTCTTGACGGAAGCAGCGTAATTAACTGGCGTCCATGTAGATATGGCACCGGGAATGAGCTTCACTAACCCGTCTTAAATCTATGAGGGAGACACAGACTAGGTAATGAGCTCCGAGGAGGAATCCACGGAAGGAAGAACCGACATCCCATCATCCCGATTTCGATCAAGGAGCAGACGTCCCTGAACAAGGAGAGGATGTCGCCCGCCTTTTGAAAGAGGGAATGCAGAGAAACAAGCAGCGTGCCATCCCCCACGGACGGACGCGCGTGCCCCGACGAAAGTGTCGGATACAACTACATTTTAGAAACATTGACCATAAAAAATCAAGTGATAAAAACTATGAATGTTATATGTAGAATAATAAGATGTTAATATGGGAGAATTATAATTGGTAAACCATATGTTTCATTGATTTAAAGGAATCATAATTGGTATTAGTGTGTGTAAAGAGGTATTGGATAATACAACACTAGTTGGAAGGGTATTTTGGTTAGCACTGAAGAGGTGGAACATGAAAAAGGTTGTTATTGATGAGAGTATTAATTTAATGGTGTTTCCATTTCATATATTCATGGATTCATTATTACAATATGGAATCGAGGTAAAGAATATTGCATAAGATAATACAACAAAGGAAAATTGTGTTGTATTAGAATTTTATATAGCAGTTTATTCTAACTCTTTTGATTGAAATTCGTATGGAAGTGAGAAAGTATAAATATCTCAATCCACCAAAGGAATGCATGACTAAATGTAATATGAAAAAGTATTCAAGAATTTATTAAAAATGAATGATCTAAGGTGATGTGTGAAATATAATATTTGTATCTAGGATGATGATTCATAATATTTGTGTTTTGAGGTTACAATAAAATGAAATTTTACTTTAATTATCTAAATCAATAACGTCTCTGAAATTATACATCGTATAATTATAATGATAAATGAGAACTTATAGTTGTAATTTCATATATAAATATTATACTTATACTAAATCCATAAATTTAAAAGTGAAAAAGAATAATCTAATGTATATTTAAGGTTAAAAAATATAGAAGAGGTATGTACTGATTCAATTTAAAATTTAATATATTAATTAGATAATGAAAATTCTTGTGTTAAAGTGATATATGATAAAAGAAATAGACTATAGATAATGTTTTAAGGGATATTTAATTTCCTAATGATATTAATGGATAATATATAGAGTCTATTATAGAAAATAGGAAGATAACTTATGAATATTAAATTCATATAAATATAGATTCATTTTCAACTAAAAATATTTTTCATTATTTATGGAATATATTTAATTTCTTAATGTACAAAAAAGTATGTTAAGATGAAATATATTAATAAAAAAAATTTTTTTTACTAGGATTATATATAATGGAAAAATACTTCAACTTTATTAGATTTCTTTAATGTATAAAAATATATGATTCTAGTGATAAAATTTATAGATTCCAAATGAATGAAAAATATGAAAAATATTTTAAAATTTTCAATACATAATCTTTATTCCATAGTAAGACCTTTATATCTATTTTTATTCTTTAATATAATCAAAATTTAAATGTATTAAATCTATTTGGGTACCTAGGAAGAGTTTTACTAGTCTTATTAGACCCAAGATAACATGGTTACCATAACATTTTTCTTCACGAATGATTTCAAGAACCTATCCATAATTATCTAAAGAAGACATGGTAAATGTATAATAACTACTCCATATATTTTAATAAATAACCATTGAATTTTATATCTTATAATTCATGTAATGGGGGCTCTGTGACATTTAGAGACAAATCATGACATATGTTTAGTGTATTTAGTGTGGTTTATAAATTTAAAAATATTATAATTTATAAATTATTTCATTTCAAGGACTGAATAACAATTTCATAGGTATATCAATGCTTTGTGATGATGAAATACATGTTATATTTGAGTATAATTTTTTTTGTATTCATGAAAAGTTTTATTTTGTTTTAGTCTATCATAAATGGAATTATATATTAATTAGATTTTTCTAAGACAACTAAAGAAGATTTTAACAGTCTTAATTATATATATTCAAATGAATTATTATGAAATAAGTCTTTTTGGAATGTAAATGTTTAGTTATTGAGTTAACTATGAACGTGTAATCATGTTTTGGACTTTCTCAAACTAAATGTATCTAAATAATCTGTTTGTGATTCTCGTTTAAAATGAGAAGGACTTAAGGAAGCCATTAAATATTTGGTTGACATAAATAATATTTTCAATATTGAAAATATACATCATTATATATTTGTAGATATGAAAAATTCTTGCATAATAAGTAATATATATATTATTATGTTTTATGAATTTATTAGATTTACTAGAACACATTTTTTGTCTAATATGTATAAAACCATAGCTAAATTTACTGCATTTTATAAATAAATTCGAAATAAGAAGTTTTATTTAATGATCACTATTATAATTGAGAGTAATGGAGAATTTATTAATATTTTCTTTGAGAAATATTCTATTGAAAATGGTTATTATCACTATTTTATTCGATAACAACACAACAAAAAATGGTGTTATAGATAAGAAAAATATAAGTATTTTATAAATTGTACCGACTCGTTTTTTGGCACAGTCAGAATTTGGATTGTTTATATGAATAATTCCAAATCTACGCACAAAAACAGTGTGTGATTCTGAGGCCCGATGTGCATGGAATAAATATTATAAAAATATTATGTATTTTTATACTATGCACATGGAGTCGGTGTTATATCCCTTAAACGGTAGCTCAGAATGGTAATCTGAGGGCACATTTGCGTCCAGAATGTGCCATTTACCCTAGGGGAGGTGTAAACATTATGGGTGCGGACCTGCTGTGGAAAATGCCACCATGGAAGTTTTCGTAAATAAGTGGAAATTTTAATTGTGAGCGTCAGATCGAATAACTCTTGAACATCGTCTCAGATCAAAAATTTGAGCCCGCCGTTGCGTTCAGAACATCGTGTTTACCCTAAGGAAAACCTTTCTTCTGTCTGCTTCGGGCATCGGGTGGAGGCGCGTCGGGAGTCTGAGTTTTTTTTAAAAAAAAATATATCTCTCTCTTCTCCCCCCCCCCCTCCTTCACCAGGATGCGCAGCGGCAGCCTCCTCCTCTCAATCTCCCTCTTCTCCTCCAAGGTGGAAAAGGCGGATCGAAGGTGGAATCGACGGCAGCAGAGCTCGGGTCGAGCGTAGAAGCGTCGGCCTTCCACCCATGGGTAGGCAGTTTATATTTTCTGCCCGTTCCCCGCTTTAAACATTTTTTTCAATTGTGTCATCAGATCGTCGTTTGGAAACCGAGGATGTTTAGATCTGGTCTTGGGGTTCCCGAAACCCTCTCCAGATCGAATTTTTGACCACCGGATTGTTTCTGGTGGCCTACGGAAGATCCCTGCCAGCAAGGCCGGAATCCGGCATAGGCGGCGGCGTTCTGCAGTGGTCCTACGAAGGGCCGGTGGCGGCGTGGTGGCCTGGTGGCGGAACGCCGCACAGGCAGCGGCGGAGATCTCCGGAGTGGGTTACAGGGGGTCGCAGCACACGACCCCGCTAGAGAAAAAGTAACGCCTTCAGCGGGTCTTCACGTGGACAGTGACTAGCCATGCTGGGCCGGTCGGTACGACTGAGTCGCAGCCAATTCAGGCTGGTGGGGCCAGCCAGGATGGGCTGGACCGGCGAGTTTTTGTCCGGGGATATTAAATCCTCAGCAGTTTGAAAACCAAAAGCCCGAATCGCGTGCCGTCTACAACGACACACCCCTGGGGATGCGGCAAACACTCTGGTGTGGGTTTGAGGGTTTAATGGTTCAGTATAGTGGTCCGGGAGTTATAAACATCGTATAAAGTAATAATATTTTATTATTTTACGACTTCAGGCCGTTGTAACTTCTACCCGGAGCGTCCGAATGACGTGCCGTCAGTGGTGTTGTGACTCTGATGATACAAAAGTCTTTTTGATATTGTTTCCGGGTGTGGGGAATGAGAATGGAGGGCGGGCCCCATGAGGACGGGTTTTGGAATTTGCGGAGAAACGCATCATTCACACCAGGAGATTAGTTTTTTGCAGATGAATAGTCAATATTGTGTGTTTTTACAAGAGGATCGCAATGGTGTGATCCATTTAATGAACTCAAGGATCGAGAAGTGGGCCCTGCCCGAGCTGGCTTTGATGAAAAATTCATTTTCACCGGGTGTCCGTTTCGGATGAACGAGTAGTCAATTTCGTTTGTTTTTTCGAAGGTATTGTCGTGTTATGATCTTCTTGAGGAGTTTTGGGATCGTTGTCTGGGCCCCACACTGGCTAGCTACGGTGAATAGTTCCCTTTTCACCGGTTGTCCTTTTGGGGTGAGTAAACAGCCTATCTATTGCGGTTTTCCGTGTGGATCACAATGGTGGCCTCTGTAACGGCCTAAGAGGTGCACAGTTTGGCATTGTGGCGGCTCGCACGAGTTAGCAACGTTTGGACCCAAAGTGGTTGAGGGTACTCCCTTGGTTTGTTCCTACAAGGGTTTGTGCAGCATCACAACCTTCGTATTGGTTTGTGATCCTCTCGAATGGATGTTTAATTTGTTAGAGTTGTGGCATCCCTCTGGTGGGCCCGAAGCGAGATCCTCTAGCATCTTTTCCCTTGATCGGGTCCTTGGTATCGATGTGACTGCTTATCCACGGGAGGTGATCCCCAATCTAGCTGGAATACCCCGTAGGGTTGTGGAATCATCAAGATTATGATCCCCTACACTGTGGGCCATAATTAGTAGGTTTGTGGAATCGTCGAGTATATGATACCCTACTCAGCATGAGGTGTACAGTAGGGCTGCGATATCGTTGGTTATACGATCCCCTACATAGCATGTGGTTACTGTAGGGTTGCGGTATCCTTGGTTATATGATCCCCAACATAGCATGTGGTTTCAGTAGGGTTGCCGCATTGTCAGTTCGATCCCCTACATTGTGAGATGTACCAGATAGGGTTTCTATTTCGTCGTGACAACCTTTACGCGGGCAACGATCTTCTATCTGAGTGACGTGATTCTGTCGAGTGTTGGATCCGGTCGTGGTGTCCCCCAGCGGATCCTGGGAGTGATCCTCTATCTGTGAGCTTCGTATATAGGTGTTGTTTCTGGTATCCCCTAGTGGACCCTAGGAGTGATCCCCTATCCGAGGAGTTTGGTGGTTTCGTTGTTTTAGCGGGGGTTTCCTCAGTGATGGTATTCGATGAACTTGGTCTTTCAAGTAAGCATCTGATAAGTTATCTTGGGACCCGATGTAGTTTATCTCTTGGACGAGATTCATCTGGGATGACAGTGATCATGGAGCGTGTTCTCCTAGTTGTGGACAATTTTAGGTGATGAGGATGGTACCTCATGTGGCTTGTTGTGTGAGCTGAGTATATCTAGATTATTCAAGGTTTATGTATTGGCATACACCTGAGCTAAGTTGGATAGTTGTTTTTATCCAAGGATGGTCACAACATAGAGTTCATCTCTCGTCTGGGTTCCCTCTGGCTGGGATGAGAGGATTGTTGCCTTTTATTTTCTCTCTTTTGTTTTGGGTTTCTAGGGTGCCTACTGAGTATGTTTATACTCACCTCTGTATGACATTTGCCCGCACATGTTTGTGTCTTGTGCAGATCACATGCCTTTCGATGGAGTCACAGGAGGACCCGGAGCAGGAGGAGCTGAGTGAGCGAGGATGATCAGGTTTTTTACTGATGTGGTGCCGAGGGAGCTTTCCGGTGGGTGATTGTCGCAACATTCCCCTTCTTTAGAGCAGGTTGGACGCACTTTTGCAGGTTTTTTGTGGGCTCAATTTTTCCATTTTGTACTTTTGTTGTACTTTGGTTTGGGATAGTTGTATGCATGCATTTTATTTTCAGTTTTATATATCTGTGAACTGTTTCATGGAGGTTTATGTGTGTGTGTGTGTGTGTATAGGTGCCGTTGGATAATGCCTCCCATGTGTGTGATAGCCTACTCGGTGCTAGACTCCCACCCCTGGCCTATAGGTGGCGGGCATGGGGAGTCGCGGCTCGAGCCCCGTTGGGTCGGGTCGTGACAGAGTGGTATCATTGGCGGTTCCACCTTTAGTATATCATAGCATAGATGGTCTAGCTATGAGTTTGGTTTGGGTTTCATAACAGTAGTTTTAGGATGTTTCGAGTTTGTCTTTCAGGCCAAAGACTCCAGTGTTGGTGCAGCGGTCGATGTATCCATACACCAGGACTCTTATTTCCTACCTTTCAACTCGGGACATTCGTACACTGGTCGTAGGGGAAAATGGTACATGCTTCATCTAGGGCTGGGTTTTGGGTTTTTTCTTGTCCTTCTTGAGTCAGCTCTCCAGATATACTCTTTGACTGTGGTGAGTATTGAATATATTGCAGGATTCCTCCATGACGACAGCTAGTGAGGGTTCTGCATCAAAATTGAAGTGACGATTCACATCATTTAGAGGCTGTGGACCAGGGCCCATGTTCTAAGGCCAGACCTCCAGGTTGTCCGCCAGTTGAGCCACCAACTCTCGAGCAGTTGGTTGTGCCGGCAGTGTAGATTGAGGTTGTGTGCGGTCTGAGTGCGCTGCACGAGATCCTGAGGTAGCAACCTCTGAGGTTTCATGGTGATCCAGACCCTCAAGCAGATGATGAATGGCTCGAATCAGTCACCCTTGTTTTGCGCCTAGTGAGGACACCTCTAGATCATATGGTTGTAATATCGGTGAGCCTTCTGCAATGTTCGGCTGGGCAATGGTGGAGCTTAGTGACGCAGTCCCATGATGAGGAGATTCTCATGTTAGAAGAGTTTGAGCGGCTCTTTAGGGAGGAGTTCTATCCCGTGATGCTGAGGTCCGTGCATATTCAAGAGCTTCTACAGCTTCGGCAGGAGGGCATGACTATGTTAGAGTACTCAGCGAGGTTTACGGAACTGTTGCACTACTCCCTAGATATGGTTCGAGAGCCGTTATTTTGGGCTTGGACCTTCGAGCATGGTTTACATAGAGACATCTGAGAAGGTGTGGTTTCCTTGTGCCTGCCCACCTATGTTGGAGTGTTGGAATGAGCATTGGGGGTGGAGAGATTTATGGCCGAGAAGATCCCGCCTGTTAGTGCTGGACACGTGATAGAGGAGACATCGGCATCTGGTAGCTGATGATAGACTCAGGGGTCTGTACATGGCCGACATTTCAGGAGGCGACCTCAGGATGGGGGATCTGACGCTCAGGGCTCGCATTCCAGTTTAGGTTAGCCGCAGGAGAGGCAGGGTTATGCTTGTGACAGATGGGGACCTATTTCTATAGATTTTCCGACTCTTCGTTCTGCTTAGAGGGAGCTGGTCAATAGACCACCTTGGCAGAGGCATCATCTCGAGCATGGAGTTCCGCAGGGCAGCGAACATGGTGGCGGAGCTGGTGCAGTAGTAGGAGGTGGTATGCGGTATCAGTTACCACCACCCCACCCCAAGGGGGTCCATGTCGAGCTTAGGGAGATAAGGGATGAGGGTGAGGTCAGTGGAATGCCCTAGTGGCTCCTCGGATGGATGGAGATACGCCTTGTGTCCTTTCTACATACTGTAGTAGTCTGATAGTAACTTTTTAGAGGCACTTTTTTTCCATTTCTTGCTTGAGTTTTGTTTAGGGCGTTGGTAATACCCTGTGTGGGTATTATTCGATGTGCTTCGAATGTGTGAGTAAGAGAGATCCGTCCCCCACCGAGAAAGGTTTTTGTGACATGATCAAAACTATGCAGGGGAGTTAGTGCTGCACAAAGAAGATAGTGTTGAGGTGTCGTGGATGAGTCCCTCTGACTTATGTGTTTGGGTCAGGGTGTTTGTTGGTGAACTCGCTGGCATGAGAGTCCCAGTTGAGAGTCTAGTCGCCTTCCTTGTGCTTATGACTTTTCGAGGATAATAAGTTCAAAGGGGAGGGGGAGGTTGTAGCAACTCATGTTTTGGCCCTGTCAGACTTTGGATTATTTCTATGAATAATTACAGAGCTAGGCGCGAGGACGACGTGCGATTCCAAGGCCCGGTGTGCCCGGAATAAATTATCTAAAAATATTATGTATTTTTATACTATGCACATGGCAGGGGTTTGATATCTCCTAAACGGTAGCTCAGAATGGGAATCTGAGGGCACGGTTGCGTCCGGAATATTCTGTATACCCTAGGCGAGGTGTAAACATTGCGAGCATGGGCCTGTTGTGGAAAATGCCACCATTAATGTTTTCGTAAATAAGTGGAAAATTTAATTGTGAGCCTCGACTCGAATAACATCTAAACATAGTCTCGGATCGAAAATACGAGCCTACCATTTTGTTCAGAACGTCGTGTTTACCCTAAGGGTGACCTTGCTTTTTTCTGCTTCGGGCGTCTGGTGGAGGTGCGTCGGGAGTCGGAGAGTTTTTAAAAAATACATATATCTCACTCTTCTCCCCCCTCCTTCTTCACCTGGATGCGCAATGACATCCTCCTCCTCTCCATCTCTCTCTTCTCCTCTGAGGCAGCAACATTAGATTGAAGGGGGAATCGATGGCGTTGGAGCTCAGTTCGAGCGTAGATGTGTCGGAGTTCCACGCACAGGTTGGTGGTTTATGTTTTCAGCATGTTCCCCACTTTAATCCTTGTTTTTGTTCAATTGTGCCGTTAGATCGTCGTTTGGAGAATGAGGATGTTTAGATCCAGTCTCAGGGTTCCCGAAACCCTCTCCAGATTCAATTTTTGATCACTGTATCGTTTCCAGTGGTCTGCTGAAGATCCCTTCCGGCATGGCTGGATTCCAGCGTAGGCGGCGGCAGTCTGCGGCGGTCCGATGAAGGGCTGGTGGCCAGGAGAAGGAATGTCGCTCAGGCGGTAGCAGAGGAGGCCGGTTGTTCGGCCGACCGGGCAGTGGTGGGCCGGAGCGGGCGACATGGGGTCGCGGCATGGGACCCCGGCAGAGAAAAATACCCACCTTCACTGGCTTTTCACACAGACAGTGATCGGCTAGGCTGGGCCGGTCGGCGCGACTGAGCCACAACCGGTTCGAGCTGGCCGCACCGGCCAGGCTAGGCCGGTCCGACCAGTTTTTGTCCGGGGGTTCTTAAAAACCCCACAGTTTGAAAACCAGAAGTCTGAATCGCGTACTGTCTACGGTGACGTGACCCTAGAGATGAGGTGAACCCTCCGGTGTAGGTTCGAGGTTTAATGGTTCGAGATCATGGCCCGGGAGTTAGAAACGTCGTATAAAATAATAATATTTTATTATTTTATGACTTCAGGCCATGGTAACTTCTACCTGGAGCGTCTTAATGATGTGACAATAGCAGAATTGTGAAATTGATGGTACGCCAGACTTTTTGAGATGGTTTCCAGGTGTGGGGACTGAGAACGGGGTGCGGGCACCACGAGGCCGGGTTTTGGCATTTGCGGAGAAATGCAGCTTTCGCACCAGGAGTCCAGTTTTTGGCCGATGAATAGTCAATCCTATGCGTTTTCCAAGAGGATCATAATGGTGCTATCTGTTCGATGTGTTCCTGGGTCGAGGTGTGGGCCCCGCCCGAGCTGGCTTCAATGAATAGTACATTTTTCACTGGGTGTCCGTTTCGGACGAACGAGTAGTCGATTCAGTGTGTTTTTCTGAGGGGATCATCGTGGTATGATCCTCATGAGGAGTTTTAGGATCGTTGTGTGTGCCCCACACGGGCTAGCTATGGTGAATAGTGCATTTTTCACCTGTTGTCCGTTTTGGGTGAGTAAAAAGACTATCCTATGTGTTTTTCCACGTGGATCGCGATAGTGGGCTTGGTATCGGCCTAGGAGATGCGCAGTGTGGCATTATGGTGGGTCGCATGAGTTAACGACGTTTGGACCAGCAGTGGTTCAGGGTACTACCTTGGTTTTTTCCTATGAGGGTTCATGCGGCATCACAACCATTATATAGGTTTGTGCTACTCTCGGTGAGATGTTTAATTAGTTATAGTTGTAGCATCCCACCGTTGGGGCCGAAGCGAGATCCTCTAGCATCTTTTCCCAAGATCGGGCTCTTGGTATCACTGTGACCGCTTATCCATGGGTGGTGATCCACTATCTAGCTGGATAACCTTGTAAGGTTATCGCATCATCGAGATTATGATCCCCTATGTAGTGGGACGTACTCAGTAGTGTTGTGTCATCGTCGGGTATACTATCCCCTACTCAGCATGAGGTGTATAGTAGGGTTGCAGTATCGTTGGTTATACGATCCCCTATTAGCGTGTGGTATTGGTAGGGTTGCGACATCATTAATTAAATCCCCTATAGCTCGTGATGTACCAAATAGGGTTCCGGTATCGTCATGAACACCTTTTCGCAGGTGACGATCCTCTATCTGAGTGACGTGATTCTGTCGAGAGCTGGATCGGGTCGTGGTGTCCCCCAGCGGATCCTGGGAGTGATCCTCTATCTGTGAGCTTCGTATACCAGTGTGGGTTTTGTTATCCCCTAGCAGACCATATGAGAGATCCCTTATCTGAGGAGTTTGGTTGTTATATTGTTTTAGCAGGGTTTTCCTCAGTGACGGTATCTGACGAGCATGGTCTTTTGGGTGAGTGTGTGAGATGTTTACTGGGGACCCGATGGAGTGTATCTCTCGGACGAGTGTCATGTGGGATTACAGTGATCGTGGAGTGTGTTCTATTGGATTTGGACAGTTTCTGTTGATGATGTTAGTACCTCATCTGGCTTGCTGTGTGAGCTGAGTATATCTGAATTATTCAAGGTGTATGTATGAGCATACACCTGAGTTGAGCTGACTAGATTTTTTTAGCCGGGGATGGTCACGAGATAGAGTTCCTCTCTCGTCTGGGTTCCCTCTCGCTTGGATGAGCTGATTGTTGCCTTTCAGTTTGTCTCTTTTGTTTTGAATTTTGGGGTGCCTACTAAGTATGTTTATACTCACCCCTTCACGGGCTTTTCCCAGACATGTTTGTGTCTTGTGCAGACCACATGCCTTTCGACGGAGTCCCAGGAGGCCCCGGAGCAGGCGAAGCTGAGTGAGCGAGGCTGACTAGGGTGTTTACTAGTGCGATGCTTAGGGAGCTTTCCGGTGGGTCTTTGTGGAAACATTCCCCTTCTTTAGAGTAGGTTGGACATCACTTTTGCAGTTTTATTTTGGTGGGCCCTGTTTTTCCATTTTGTACTTTTTTTGTACTCTGGTTTAGGACAGTTGTTTGCGTACATTTTATTTTTAGTATTATATATCTATGCACTATTGCATAGATTAGTATGTGGGTGTGTGTGTACATGTACCTTAGTCTAATACCTCCAATGTGTGTGATAGCCTACTAGGCGCTAGATGACATCCCTTGGCCGATTGGAGGCGGGCTTGGGGAGTCGCGACTCAAGCCCTGTTCGGTCGGGTCGTGACAGAAATGGATGGAACTATTCTAATTGAATATAACATTAATATGTATTTTTGGATGAATATATAAAAAACAACATTTATTTTCTATAGTGTTTTTATTTGACCATTATTAAAGAAAAAATCAATTGATTTTTTAAATGTATAAATATAAATGTTTTTTATTTTATAAAATTCACATGTATTTTATTATTTTTATTCTTATATATAATATCGATAAATTTTAAGCTATATGTAATGAAATAATTTTTATATGATATTCTTATAATAGTAATTTTATAAAGTTCCTAATAAAATGAATATAAAAATGGACGATTTTGTGCATATTGTTTTTTTGAACATAACCGAAAAAAATTTAACTATAAAATGATGATTAATTTAGTGACATAAACATTGTAAAAAATATATATCTAAATAATAATTTATATAATGGGTGGGTGTATATATATTTTCAATTTGGTCATTAAATATATCAAACATGTAATGATCACTCCTTATAAAATGTAATTAGAAATATTGAACCATTTATTAAAACTACAAAATATGTTGTGAATTTCTATGTTAATTATTCTTTTGTTTCTGATTTGTATTATAAATATTTTTCATGATGCATCAAAATATAATTATTGGATAATATCCATGTAATTTAACATGAATAATTTCCAAGAAATAATGTGTTGGGATCTTATTGATCCCCCTAACGATAATGTGGTTACATGAAAAAAATTGATCTTTCAAAATACATCTATTAAATTTTAATTTTTTGAATAAAATAATAAAAAATAACATTCTTAGGGTTTTTTATTTTGATTATGGTATATAAATTTATGAATATAATGAAATGGTTTCTATGATTGATTTTTTTGGATTTTATTTTCATTTAATTCATTTTATGTTCTCAAAGTGTTTTAATTGGACTTCCAAAGTTTTTTTCATATGAAATGATTTATTTTGATTTTTCTATTAATGAATCTCCTTGTTTTGAACATGAAAATTTGAATTTTTTTTTAAAATTTTCCAAATAATTATATATTCAAAAGAAAGTTCTAATAGAATATATGAAAGAAATATGTTTTTATTTTTCTGGTAATGGTTCTATAAAATTTAATGATGATAAAAATTAATTTATTAAGAATATTTGTAATATATTTTTATCATGCATATTTTTGTTAATGATATTGTTTCTTTCCTATAGTTATTTTTATGTATAGAATCTCCAAAAAATATGACTTTTGTCTTTTTATGTGTGTAATGGGAGAATTAATATTGATTTTGGGAAATCAATTTTTTTGAATAAGTGATTTAATTATTCATAATCAATCTTTATATGAGTAAGAGTAAGTTAAAAAAAATTTAACTGGGTTCTAGTAAACCTTTTAGTTCCCATTTGAGTAAAAAACAAAATTGTAATTAGATTATACTATAAAAACTATAAATGTTAATATGTTTAGAAAAATTAATGGTAGATTACTTTATTTAACTACATTTAGACCTGATATAATGTTTAGTGTATGAATGTATGTTATATTTAAGTATAATCAATGGAATTTCATTTAATGTATTTCAAATGAATAATCATATATATTAATGGAAGAATAATGTTTTTTTTTCTAGTGAGATATAGTTGGTTTTGATTTCTTATTATCATTCTTATTTTGGAGATTTTAGGAATTATAGAAAGTGTAAATGAAATATTTGTAAATTTCATTTGATAATATTGATGTCATGGAGCACTATAAAGTATAAATTAGTTTCTATATATATAGGTGATTTTTAATATATTAATCTTACTAATTGATTATCTCATAGTTTATTGATTATGAAAACCTATATGATTTTAGTGTTTATTTTGATAGGATCATTATATTTTGGTATATTATCATTATTATTTCAATTTTAATTAATGGTTTATAATATTCTCAATCTATGAAACATAATGTTAGATATCAGTTTATTAAAAATCATGTTATTGAAGCATATTTTATATTTAAGTATATTTAAACTGAAGGACATGTCAATGATATATTTATTAAAAACATGGATTTAATAAGGTTTTTGAAAATCTATATTTAGATTTTCATGATGTAGTTATTGTGTGAACTTTTTTTAAAATTTTTTTATTTTTTCTCTACATACCTAAGTAATCAAATAACTAGTACTGAATCTGTTTTTAGGAATATATTTGTATTGTTAAAATATAGTATATTATTTTCAATAGATATTGTATTTTAGAATCTATTATTTTTTTGATTTATCAACTATTCATTTACTCAGGGTTGCTTTTAAAATTTTCATTTATTCTTTAATCATGAGTTTTGTTAACATGTGTCTTGAACATGTAAAAATTTATTTTGTAATAAACTTGTTTCAGAAACTGGATTCAAATTCAATCATTTAGTCTTAATTTATGAATTTTTTTTATAGTTTGAATATTTCTTGTTCATTGTATAATGGTAAATGAAGTATATTTTTTTAATTGAATACTTATTACTCTGTGTGAGGATTATTTAAAATTTAAAATTATATCGTTTTGATAAATTCTAAAAAGAGGGAGATATTTTTTGTCAATTATTTATTGTTTTTTAAATGGGAGAGTATTATTATCGGTATTGAGATTTATGATGGAAATATTGTCAATGTACATGATCATTTTACTTATTCTTTTAGTATTATAATATCTCTTATGTTTATAAAAATTCAATATTTCAATGTTGGATAATTATAACTTTTCATAGCATTGTTATGTATTCCTCTATTTTTTATTTTTTATTTACAATAATTCACAATTTTATTAACATTTTATTTTAATTTTAAATAATGAATTTATACCATATAAATCCTTAAAAATGAACCATAAAAAGTTATTCCCAAAAAATGAACCATACGATTTGTACCCAATTAAAATGAACCATATGAAGTTTCAATATATGACTGACATGTACTTTAAGATGACCACCTGTATGTTAGATTGTTTAATATGTACTATATATAGATTTCACACACTATGAAAACTTATTTACCTAATGGAAATTAAAAATATAAAATAAGGATTTTTGTATTAGAAATGCAAGGATTCATTATTATAAGAACTTGATTAATATTACATAGTAGTGGAAAATGATTCTTAGGTAAATTAAAATGTATTTTTTTAAACAAACGAGAGTTATTTATGAAATTTTTTAAATTATGTTTTTTAGAATGTAAAATAATTGTTAAGGAATTTAAAATTGACTAATATACTGAATGAATTATAAATGTTTTAGTGAAATATTTGATTATGTGAATTAGTTTTTATTATTGTTTTACATTATGATTAGTTTTGTGTTTCTATTGAGGATACCCAGATTTTTATAAACACATTTGAACTATCAATATCTGGATAAATATATTTAAATGCACAAAAATATGATATTTTAAATCATGAACATATCATTTAAAAAAAATTTATTTTTCATTGATAAAGTTATGTAGAAAGGATGAAATGAGATAAGTATGTATACAGATTCTAATAAATCAAAAAATAATTAACTACTATAATAGAAAGGAACATCAACATAATTTTTTTACTATAATAATTAAACTACAATGATAGTCCATTATTTATTTCATTTTTATTTTCTATTTAATATTTTATTCTTTTTTATATTTTTACTTTATTTGTTCATTGATTTATGATTTTACCTATAAAACAATATATTTTTTGTTATAAAACCACAAATATGTATATTTATATTGGTATGTTACTACAATATTAAAATTTAGGGTTTATATTTTGAGTAATTATACCGAGTGAGAAAAAGGAATTTCCAATAAAACGTTCATAACAACCCTTAAAAAATGAGGTTTTTTAGTGGGTATAACTTTTCTAATGTAGAAGACCGGATTGAAGAGTATATGTTAGATTATATTGATTCAAAAAATAATAAATATTCTTTATTTTTCTTATTTTTCTTCTTTGTATACACATAAAATATCACCCAAATATAATTTTTTCACTTGAACATTGGGATGTTTCTCCATGAACATCGATCGTTATTTTATTTTAACATTGACATTAATCACCTTGTTATTTGATTGTCTAATATTTCAAGCTGGTCTGGTCATCCCCACTCTAGACCTATCATGACATCATATTGTGGTCTAATACTAAAAAATGATTTAGGAAACAATGTAACCATTTCTCACCACTAATCATCCCTGTAAGAGACCAACATAGATAGAACAAATTTAATGATTATTGAGAAAGGACATGACATTATCACTAGATTCATCCCATAAGATATACCTTGAACTATTTCTTCCCCATTATTAAAATTGAATATCATAGTGAAAAAAGACAATTATAATGGGATATAATAGAGAATCGAAATATATATATATATATATATCAATATACAAAATGAATTTAAAAATTAATTAAATAGTAGAAAAATCCATAAACTACATCCTCCAAGACTAAATTCCATGTGGTGAATTGTTATTCCCTTATAATAGAAGGAATAATTTCTTAAATAGTAATGTGTATCTTCATTTTCATTTTACATGTTCATGGGATCAAATTTAATATAATATAGGGATAATTAATAAACTTCAATGTGTGGAGTATGATTCAATTATTTTCTACATCACTGAAGTCTTTGAAGTTATCCATAATTTTTTTTATTTAATTCAAATCATTCCTATCTAATTAGATTGATTTAATTTTTAAAATATATAATAGATAAATTCATACTATCAAATAAATATATTATAGTATGTTTTTCATGATATAGATATCACTAATATTTCCACTAAGCATCAACTAGAGTTCTCTACTATAAAGGGAGTGTAGTAGTGAAGGGACTGTATACTATAAATATTGATTACTAACTGATCAACTCTGATGTATATATTTATAAAGATGAATAACCATTATGTATCCTTTTTTGAGCTTTATTTATCATTCCAATCACTTTTACAGTAAATTAATTACCATTATGTATATAGGGATTTAGTAATGAAACTATTAAATATTTTATTTTGCGTCCCTACATTTATTTTTACAATATAATGGTAGAAAACATTATGTATTGGATATTTCATCCCACTAACATGAAATATTTATTTTCATCATAGGCTGATGACATTTATGTTATAATTTTAAAATTAGGTAACCCAAATGTTTATAAGTAATTAGTGGAGTAACCCTTAGATATCATATATAATATCTTTTTAATTACTTTTCCAATTTTATAAAGTAAGATTATTTTTTTTCCTAATAACTCTTAAAATATTATTTTCATGTTAATTATGACAAATCATCATATAAACTTCATTTATACTAGATGAACGATATATAAGGGGTTTCTCCTTTACTTATAATTCATAAAAAACACTTAATCATGTTTTTCATAATGAAAATCATTCCAAAATACATTAGTGATTTAAAGATAACAATATTGGTGATTCAAAATTTATTTCATATTTTTTAAAATTAAAAAATATCTTCCATACTCTTAAATATTAATTAATAAAAATAAAAACATCACTAAAAAAATAAAAATTATAGCCATTTATATATTAAAAATTAAATTCTCTTTAAAAAAATATGTGATAATTTACAATAAAATATAAAATTCATGGTTATTAATGTCTTAAAATACAAAGTCAAAATAACTAATTATTGTGTTCTGTTTGTATGAATGAGTGAATTAGTGACCTCATATGAGATATTTTTTACATAAACCCAGAACATTTCCTTTTGGGAATATTTTAGATCCTTTATATGATCAAGGAAAGGTAAGGTTTAAAGACGCGTAAATTTGAAGGAAATTTTTTTCTTAAATTCTTTGGGATATTACGAGTACGCAGTTTCTGACAGAACCTGATTCCGAGGCTCAGTGTGCCAAGAATCATTTTCCGAAGTTTAGCTTGGGTAGGTTCAGTGAACGAACGAGCGGGTTTTTCTAACTTTTGAACCGGTGCTTGGAATCAAAATTCGACGGCTCCAATGAAACCGCAGCGCCGGTAATTGCTTATGAAGACCTTTTCTGGAGTTGCGTTTTCTCATGAAGAGTTGTTAAAAATGTGGATTAAGAATTAAGTGAAATAAGTTGTGTTACAATTTTTCACTTATAAGAAGTTAAACCCTATGTGTGGGAGTTGGGGTTGGACCCACTAAAATCCCAACTCTTGGTAGGATATTAGTGAGGTGGGGCCCACATGATACCCTACATTTTCAAATTTTCAAACCCCTCTAAACCTCCCATGTATTAAATGATGTAGATACCCTCATCCACATTAATGCAGGACAACTAAACTCATCATTAATCATGACAATTGAAGACTAATTAATTAAGTGATTTTAGGTTTTTGAATTTTAAAAATGTTGGCCAAAGTAATAAAATAAGGGAAAGGCCTTATTTTATTTTGGTTTCTTCGTTGTGTTGAGGTAGGGAGAGTTCTACACTATGAAGAACTTCATCTTACTCTTTGAAGAATGTGAAGAACTCTGACACGCCGTTCCATCATCACTTCACGTCAAAGAAAGGTAGACACCGCTTCCTCCTCTGGTGATCTCCGTTAACGTATACAGAGCCTCACCCCACGACGCTATTTTGAACGATGATAGATTTCTCAATCTTCTTAGATGTAGGGATTGTTTCATCGTTCATGTATTATTTTTGACGTTCGTCGTTATTAATTGGCTGTCCGTTATCAATTTAACGGGAGGAGATCGGACCGCACAAACATGGCTGATCCTCCTCCCCTTAGTTGTTGATCACCATCGTGGTTTGGAACGGAGGAGGCATGTTGCAATGACACCTCGCGGGAATGAGGAAAACTGCGGCGAAAGAGCGTGGCGCTGTCGCGGGGCGCCGGTGATGCCGAAGGAAGCTGTGGTGCAACGACACCGCACGTGAATGAGGAAAACCGTAGGGGAGGGGTGCGGCGTTGTCGCGCCGCGCCAGACGGGCAAGGGACGCGGCAGATCAGCAGGAGGTGGTGGCCAGGCTGGCCACCGACTCTTTGGAAGGCGGGACCTGCGGGGGTCCCACAGCGGCACACCGGCCGTCCAACATGGCCGGTGATTCGGGAAGTCTGGGGTTGTAACCCCCGATGGGAGATAGGGGCGGGCCCCACCACGTGTGGGACACCATTTCAAAATGAGGGGGGGTAGCGCACCCCCCCCCCTCCCCCCCCCCCCCCCCCCCCTTCGGGTCCAGCTCAGCCTCGAGCCGAGCTGCGGCCTGCGCTGGGCCAGACAGCCCGCGGCGGGCCTGACCGCCCATGCTGGGCCGGACCGCCCAAGCTGGGACATGCCTCCACACTGTGTCGGTCCACGCCATCCAGGTGGGGCCACATCCTAACAGGATGGACCAGGACCCGGGTCGGGTTGACCCGGTTCGGCGGACCCAGGAGGTATTTGGCCAGGTCGAACAGGGCCCAAACCCCCTATTTTCGGACAGATCCTTTCAAACGCCCATATCTTGGGCTACATATTCCAATTGATGCACCATTAGTTGAGTTGAGATCCTTGGATCGTGATGGTCGTTTCGGTATATTACAGTCCGGGTTTCAGAGAACTTTGTGTACTGCCGGGTTGGTTTGAACCCGAAACCAACCGGGCCCTCAGAGCGGAAACACTAATAACATGAGCTCTGGACGTCCAATTGATGTTTTGTCAACTTTGTTGGATTCCTCTTAGTGAGAATGTTCTTTTGGCTTAATCTGATCGTGGTTTGGATGCAACTGGAGTATGGTCGGGTTGGTTTTAGATTAAAAACCAACCGGGCCCCTCGGACGAAAAAGCCAATAACTCTCAGACCGGGAGTCCGATTGACGTGTCGTCTGTCGCGTTGAGTTCCTATTGATGAGACGAAACATTGGGATACATCAAATCTAGGATTCATGTCTTTTTATGTATCGATCCCCTTGGCTCGTGGAGCAGACCCTCCCAGAATCTAGCATGCTATGTGCATGAACACTAGAGCTGGCTGCGACTACGACGATAATGACGACTGTACTGGGATCCTCCGTGGGTTCGGCTGCGACGACGACCGTACCGGAATCCTCCGTGGGTTCAACGTCGATGACTACTATTTTTTTATCCTATGTGGGTCTGGAATTACTTGACTACTTTACTTGTATCTTATGTGGGTCTGACAGTATTGGACTCTGTACTTGTATCCAATGTGGGTCCGAAAGAGTATGTGGTCTTGTATCCTTTGTGGGTCCGACAGCTCAGTTGGTCTTATATCCTCTGTGGGTCCGAAAACTCAAATTAATCTATGACTACATCTGATCATCTCTATCGTCTTATGAAGAAGTATACATGTGTGAGCTGAGTCTTGACTTTCAATTATTGTCTTCGATATGATTGACTTTCTTTCCTGTGTGGATTGGGTTGTGCTTTCCAGTGTGGAATGGGTTGTACTATCCTATATGGACTAGATCAAACTTGGGCTTAGATGTGGGAGTCGAACAAGAATTGATGACTTAGGTATATGTATGGGCATATACCTAAGTAGAGTTGGTTGTTACTTCGTGTTAGTAACTTTCCTTTGTGGTTTATCCTTCTTGGATTCTAGGAGACCTACGGGGGTCTCAGGGTCCCTACTGAGTAGCGTATACTCACCCCTACACGGGTTATGCCTGCACTACATTGTGTTGGATGCAAACGATAGACAACGCTGATTGATGTAGGATCTCGTGTTGCTGGACGGTACCTGGAGGTGGATCACTGGACGAGACGTACATGGAGCGGATGACTGGAGCCGAGGAGCAGAGGAGACTATCTGTACCCACCCTTCAGGTGGGATTTCCAGAGGATGGCTCAATGTTTCTGTTCTACTTTTCTACTGTTGTACTTTCTTTTCAGTTGTAATATACTTTTAATTGGGTTTGTATTCTGGCCCATTTACATTCCAACACTTACTTTTGTACTCAGTTTACTTAGTTTTTACTCAGCTTGCGTACTTTGTGGTGTTTTTTTACTATATAAAGGCAATGCCTTCCCTTTTATCGGGATTTATGCCTTTGGTGATAGTCGCCAGCCCCTGGCCTATGGAAGGCGGGCTTGGGGTAGTCACGACATGGGCCTCGAGGATGGATCATGACATAAGGAATCAACAAATGGGAGTTTGTAGCACGTAGATTATTGATTCTGGTTGGATCCTTTATGAGTTCCGAATAGATGATCATTGAATGGTTGGAAATGCTTTCTATGGATGTTCAGTTCCTGATTTCTTATACAATATATTTTTTTTCAACACATTTATTTATATTTGGTTTACTTGAGTAATATATATGTCTATTTTGTTTGGTAATGCATGATAATTGATGTGTATGTGTATTTTAGACATGGTTTTTTATTTTAATTATTCATAAATAATAGTTATATTCAAATAAATTTCCAACTACTATAGGTATCTTTATAATATAGGTACCTTTTTGACATATCAATTCATACTTATATTATACATATATCTTCAAGTGTTATGGTTAATTTTCAAAATGATTAATTATGGATATGCATTACATTCAATTTGGGAAAATCATGTTCCATTTTTTTCATTTTAAGTTAGTGATTATGCTATCCTATAATGATGGATACGTGCAACTATGTTCTTTTTTTGAAATATATGAATTATTTTTTAAGGTTTTTGGTTCACATTCATTTCTAAATAATATCAATTCCCATGATGGCTAGTTGGATTGAGTGTATCTTGGAGACAAGAATATCATATATAAGGAAGTCAACCAGAAATGTTTTTGGATTCCTTAATTATATCAGATACATGAGTTAATATGGCTAGTTTGAAGTATATTTTTTTTCCGTTTTTAATCATTCCCAATACATGGAGTCACTTTCATCAGGATTAGGTATTATATGGTAAGTACATGTTCAATGAAATTAACTATTTTTTCACTCAAATGATTCTTAACATTATTTTTTGATAATATTTATGCCATTTTTAGCTAAAACATCAATTATAAATTGTGTTTATTTATTTAATAGTGATGAATAGGATAATGATAATCAAAAATCATTTCACTTGATTAAGAAGAACTTTTTTTAATGTTACTAGATTTAATTTGATTATTATATTTAATGTATTTGATGATATTTTTTAAAATGATATTTTATTGTACATAATGATTCTATTAATTTAACCAACAAAGAGAGAACATATGGATTAAATCAGACTAATTTTATGATGATGGAAAATTATAAACAACATATTGTTAAATTAATATCCTTAAGTGTTTTTTACTAAAATATAGAACACTCCACCCAGGTAACCACCACCTACTATGTAAGAAGAGTGGATGTGAAAATAACATATACTAGACCTATTTCTCACCCATAGGTGTTGTACATTATCTATTAATTACATTATACCTCATGTCAGGGGATCCATGAAGGGATATCATATAAATTAATTTTATATGTAATTTAACATTTTATCATACAATATGTTTTTTATATATGTATTCTATTAAGAAACAAAATAATGGATTGACATACCTAATTTATTAGATTATTAAAACTCTAGATATGTATGATTTATTATATAATGTTTAGCTCAATGATGGTTGCATAAATATGATTGTGCCTATTAAAGATCATATTAGATATTGTAATAACATTCAAGTGTTATTCCTTGAGTAGTTTTATAATGATACATTCTGATGGGTTAATACTCAAGACTTTATACAGAAAAATCATGGATTGATGACTATTATCGAATATTCCCAATTTTTTTATAATTTACATTATTTTTATCTATACATGATAAAAGAAAATTAATATGAGGAAATTCCTAATGAATTGGGTTTAATAGAGTCCTTGATGTATCATTTTATTCCAATCTATTTTTATACATTATATAATTTTGTAATTAATTCCATTCTATCTAAGACAAGATCAAGAGTATCTATGGGATTTGGTCAATTATTACTGGAATAAACAACATGTGGGAATTATTCTTTTGTCAGGTGAACAATCCAAAAAAGATCATTATATGTCATTCTTTTCAACGAATTAAAGTTAATAGTATACCCTCTTATCCTAGATCAAGGATATTTCTTATCAAATTTTATTATAATAAAAATACTAGTAAAATACATTAGAATTGTTTACTAAAATCAATGAAATTTCATTCAATTTTCTAGTACTTCCATGTATGTTGATTAATAAAGACGAATATATAAAAGGGTTTCATATGAAGATCCCCAAAAAAGAAGATATCATAGCCTCATTCTAGTGGGTAGTCAACCTAAAGTATTTTTCCACCATCAAGGAGTTCTTTTGAGGAGTCTATAATAGATGAAAAGGAAATCAAGTAGCGATATTTTTATATGATCAAGCTACTCCTCCATTGTTCTTTTACAATAGTCAATGAATGGAATATGTAGCTAATAAATCTACCAATGATACAAAAGGGAATAAAAATATTGTTATAGGTAACATATTAATATTGTACACACAATTTTCTCCTTCATCGATATGTGAACATTAAAAGTGAGGATTCTCTCAAAATTAGAAATGGAAGAACTGAAGTTTGGAAAATACCCAAAACATAGGTACCATTTTTGTACAAATAGAAAAGAAGAAATAGAATGACAATTTGAGTGTCATGCAGTCGGGTTACGTGATCACATAACTCATAAATGGAATCATGAACACATACCCCCCACATATTCATGAAATGAATTTAAGATATGTGTAGAGGATATCTATGATAAGGTTCACTATTAATCACATAAAATAAGCCTCATTAAATTTTTTCCAAGATAAATGGGGAAACTAAACATCAAATACCGTAGGCAAGAAAAGAAATCCATGATAGTCCTACACATGGTCATTTTAAATTATATGATATCTATATAGTTATGTGATAGACTTGATGATGAACTAAGTACATTAAATGTCTTTGAAATTCCATCTATTATGGGATCTTCATATGAATGTTGATTTTTACATGAGTCCCCAGGGATTCATGCAATGAGCCAATGTCGATCATGTCATGTAAATAACTCTAGGATAAGGATGTCAATGAAAAACCCATCAATTTGTATTTTTTTCCGAGTGTGATTGGCCAGGTGATGTCAAAACAAACATGAGACTCAGCCACACATGATGCATCAGTCCCCACCGACATATATATGAATTTTTTTCTGTTGAAGTAATCCTATTTATATATCAAATACACTATATGAAGTAGAGAAGACATAGGTATATGTTCTTATAAACCCCTTATAGCTCAAAAAATAAATAAATGATAGGGTAAAATATGGAAGAGAGGAGAATATAATGAAACATCCCATAGAATATTAATCTCACAATCTCGGGGCCTTTTATTTAGTAAATCTCGGATAGTATATTAAGAATAAAATGAAGGAAAAATGAGTTATATTTGCAAAATATTCATTCACATAATAACACTTTGTCATGTGATCATATGATTAATTCATGGTCATTTTATCTCATGATGATCATATTATCAGGATATGGCCACATGTTCATGTTACTATATAGTGTGATCACCCAGCGCTATAAAAGTTACATGATATAAATTCCCTCATGGCCTTTGGCCCCATGTGACATCACATCCTTCACATGGAACACATTATGATAAATTATTTATATAGAGGTCATGATATAGTGACCCACTATTTCTATATATAGATAATAAATCATTTTTTATGATTCCTCATTAAATTATATAATAACATATCCATTTAACAAAATACATTAGTGCCTTGGGAAACATGGAAATATAATATTCTAACATGGTGATTGATCTTCATTGTCTCCCATAAAGATCTTTCCCGTTTATTACTCTTATATAAAACCATTATTCATAAATTGGTTAAAGGAATCATAAAAAAGGTGAGATCAGATTCTCAGTAATGGTTAATAAAAGTGATATATAATAATTATATGAAAAAAATGTAATTCGACCATGATAATAAAATTTGAAAACAATACCCTTCATACCAAGTATCATAATCATGATTTCTAGAATAAATATTTGTAGTTCATAATAAGTGTTTCCTAAAGGAATTAAATAAAATGAGCCATAAGATACAAATATGATTTTCCATACTCACACGCATAGAAAATCATTTCCATGTTAGTCAATGATAATTTCCGAGGATATCAAATTAGACAAACCCACTTATAGAATAGATTTTACTACTCATTCGAGACTGTTATTACTAATCCTTATTCACTCACATTCCATCCCTACTTTACTGAATCGAGTTCACTCACACTCTATCCATGTATTACTGAACCGGGTTCACTCTCATTCTATCCCTGTATTGGTGAAACATGCTCACTCTTATTTTATAGCTGTATTACTGAACTGAGTTCGCTCCTCATTGTAGTATAATATTATTTAACCAACTTCACTCCACGTTCTAGTCCTATATTTCTGAATTGATTTCACTCCTTAATCCAGGGATGTAAATATCATGAAATAAAAATCATTACCCAATGCATTGGATGGAGATTGAGGTCCCACCTATCATATAATAAAATCATACACATGTGTTCAAAAGATTAAAAAATTTCATCATATAATTACACATAGAATTAAATTAGTATAATAAACATTTCATCATTTCATAACCTATGGAGAAGAAAATAGTTTCATAAAAATTTCATCATTGTATTACCTGGAAATGAATCTGGATTCATAACCATTTTATTATGTAATAACCCATGGAAGAGAAATAGGTTTTATAATAATTATTCCATCAAAATACAGTTCTTTAAGAGAAATAATATGAATCAAATTATTATATCATATTCCCATTAAATAATAGATAACAAAAATCGATGTAATATTTGATGAATTTTTTTTAAAGATATTTTAAAAATTATTTTAGGAAAATATTCTTCCCATTTAGATAAATTATTTTTAAAACATAAAACATTTTGAAAACATTTTTCTATGAATATACCCTTTAAATATTATAACAAAAAATTTGGAATTAATTTTAAAAACACGTTAAACAAAAAAAATAGAAATTATTTCAATTTAAAATTATCTTTAAATACAATTTGAAAATAATCTTGCATTTTTTTTTTGAAAAAATTATTTTGGAAGAAAACATATTTCCGATCGAAGAGAGAAATAAAGTAATGTTTTATTAAAATAATTTTGTAATTATCATAAGTGAAAAAATGTGAAAAATGTTACCATTATTTGAATATTTCATGGATAAACATAGGAGTAGAAATTTCATGAGAATTTATGAGTGGTTGATCATGATATTTCACCATTGGATACTTAATCATATGAAATTCTGATAAATGATGAGACTATGAATAAAAATACATTCAACTATGGCAACATTGAATCATTTTCCCCAAGAAAAAATTACATAAAATGGATCATAAAATATCATTATGATAAATATATTGACATTATTACATGTCAAAGTTACTGTATATACACCTCATAATGGAATATAGGTGTATAAAATAACACTCATCTCAAAGAATTAAAAGTAATTAAAATATCCCTTATCATTTTGTAAAATTTGAACCACAAATCACATGAAAGTGGAATCCTAAAATGGATATTTAATATAAATTAATTTATTTTATGGTTCATAAATTACATCCATGGGTACTATATACACTGCATTGAAAAAATATTTTGTGAATATAACATGTGTCCCACAAAAGAAATAAAGTGAGATGAAAATCCCTTAACACAAGTCTTGACTCTCATTTTATACATAAATAATTAAATTATAATAAATATTGGGTTATAATAAATATATTAATGAAACATATCCAATTATATCACATCATATGTTATTTTATTATTTCCTTATGTTACACATTTATTAGATATTCCATGTTAATGTTATGTTTTGAGTAAAAACCTCTTGGTTTTCCATAAAATTTGCGATTTGTAATATTTTTTGTTAATACACATTAATATTAATATCATAATTTCTAGAATTAAATCCATGATATAAATATCCTATATATTCATCATATATTTATTTATAGGTTTACATAAATTTAATGATAGTAAAATAAATGAAAAGTTCATGGAGATGGAAGGCCATACGTATGCATGATGGTTGTTTCCATTTTAATTTTGTATTCAGTGATAGAAAAATAATTGATATATATAAATATATTATATTTATATTTGAATTTTTTGTCATATATACCACATATTTCTATTTTACCCATCATAATACATTCCATGTGAAGTGTGAACGAATCACGTCGCTTCTCGAGGGGAAAGTCCTCCGTACCCACAAATGACATTTTCGTATTCCTAGAGAATGAAAAACATGAAAGTATGTGTAATATAATAAAAAATTAAAAAATAAAAAATAAATATCATATATAAATATTATGCACATCATTATGGCCAACATTTTTTGTTTTTATGTTAAAAACAAATGACCTCGGTTTAACAGGTGGTAGTCCATTGTAAACATTAATAATGATTTCACAAACCATTTAATGGGAGTGTGTATTGTTTAATATTGTAAAATTAACATAACAATGTATTGATATACAAAATATATCGATGTTATCATATAATCACAATATAAAAAATAAATGGAGAGGGTTCAGGAATAAATAAAACCAAAAAAAATCATTGATGGACATTGCCTCTTCTTCAGGTATCTCATTTTAGTTTTCACCAAAGGCCTTAATTGGTTAGATTTAATCTCAAAGTGTTGTTCTAGGATTATAGGATGGAAATTACTATGTTTTTTGGGTATTTAATTTTCAATAAAAATAGATTGAGATGTGTGAATAATGGTAGAGAGTGAGTTCCCTTTTATAGTTGAGGAGGAGTGAAATTCTTGTAAATACCAAATATAATAAATATTGGGAGCTTTTCCATACATTTTTTGTATAAGAAAAATAATAATAATTGAGGGACGGTTTTTGGTTTTATGTTTTCAAGACACACATCCACCAAACCAAAAATAAATTCATTTTTCTAATTTCTTTCCTTAACTTATATGTTTCCCAATTTCTTCCATTGTGGGTCTTCACTACGGTAACATATTTTACAACATAATTAATTAATCTATTAAATATAAATTCAATATATATTTATTATAAAATTTAGAGACACTAATTAAAATTTTTATATATCTAATTTATAAAATAAAATGACTATGTGTGTTGGAAATTAATTTTAATATTAGTGCATGTAACTTGAAAAAACCATACCTTAACACTAATTGCGCTAACAATGTTTTTACTATTTAGGGGACAATATTTTCATTATAAAAGACTAATTATTCCATTAATTTTAAATATATTATATTTATTTACATTTATAAATCATTTCACATTATATAATATTTCTAGTAATTTAACATTATTTAATAAAATATAATTTATTTTATAATAACATTAATTCTATTTTGACATTATTTAAATAATTTGAATTAAAAAATATAAATAAACTAATTTTATTGGAATATATTAAGTAAAAAAAGTGTAAAAGGATATATTAATCTAAAAAATTAATAGAGAAGAATAATTCATTAAATTTACTTCACTTTTAATATATTTAGTATCATTTATTTTAGTTAGTTATTAACTAAATTACAATTGTGTTGGAGTTTTTTTAAGCATTTTAAGTAATTTAATTATATATACAAATTAAAATAATTTTTCATGATAATAAAATCATTTAAATTTATATATTATATTTATAACGGAAAATATAATGTTTTTTCTATGTCCTAAATCTTTATAAATATTAAATGAAAGGAAAGTTCTTTTTTTCATTACATAACTTATTATATTGGTACATTTCATGGAATAAAATCCTACTAACTCAAAAAATAATAATAATGTGTTAAAGTTCGAAATATTTCCATCCATTGGTGTTTTAACATGTTTGTATGTAATTTTACACCTTATATTCTATGTTTATCCACCATGTAAACTCGTTTTACCATAAAAACTCGAATTAATTTTAACCGATTTCACAAATAAATTTGGAGAAAAATTAATTTGGAATTATTTCGAATTATAAATTATTATTATAACAAATATTTAATCCACTTATCCAAATTAAATTCAATGTTGTGAAATAATTTAATTTAATATTATCCTCGAAGACGTAATGAGAAAGCATGGTTTTAACGTGAAAATTATCAAAACATTACAATGGTTTTATATAAAAATTCAATTAGAATTTGAGCACAATGACATCATTTATATTTATAGATGAATAATTTGAATATGGTGAAATTAAAACCAATTTAAATTATAGTTTTATATTAAGAAATATTTAAACAAAAAAGAAACTTTTTAATTAAAATTCAGTATGTTTTATTATTCCTCAAAAAATGAAACTTCTAAAAAAATACCTAAAATTTACCCAAAGATAATTTCATATTCCTATTTCAAAATATATTTTTATTACCTGAAATAATATTTCTAAAAATGGAAATATTTATTTTTTAATTATGCGCATTAGGCATGATAAAACCAACATTTAGAAAATATGTTTTTTAAAACATTTATTTTCATATAAATTGATAATTATTTTATTTCTAATCTATAGATAAATAATAAACATGTGAATGCTATATATTCTAATTATTTATATAATCATAATCCTTACCACCATTCCAATGTATAGGTGATAAATATCTTATTATATAATAATATTACCATTATATTATGATTCGGTAAAACTCAATCTTGTGTCTAATGAAAGATGTAAAATGAACATGGTATTGTGTGTAACAGAAGAAAAATATAGAGTCAAATTTACCAAAATCTAAACTTAGAGTCGTGTTTTTCTCAATATTAACTTGGTGTTTCATAAAAATCAAGATTAACTTGGTGTAGTGGTTAACACATGCCATCAATGAATTTTAATTTGGCCAAAAAAAATTAATTCATATAAACTATGGGTGTTATATGAAACTCGTCGAAATGAACATCACAATCAAAATTATTATAGGTATGTAATGGTTTAACAATTGAAATTTCCTTTCATATAAATTAAAATCTAAAAAATTAACAAAAAAAACATCATTTTAAAAGTTAATGTTAGAAAATAAATTTTACCCAAAGTAACTCCAAACTAGTTTTCCACATAAGAGAACATAGGTGGGAAGTTATGATTTGGACCTAAGAGAAAATAATAAATAATTATAGATAGTGGTAAATATATCATATCACTAGAAAGTGGGTGATACCAATAATGTTTAGGACTAAAAAACCATAACCCAAATGGCATGAAAAGTCATTGATATGATAATAAATATAATAACATGACAATAATTTATTTCAAGATCCTTTTTATAAAGTTGATGAATTTTCAAAAATATAGTATACTTATTCATTTTCATTACATTTCATATGAAGAGACAATCCATTTGGTTGTGCCCTCATCAATTTCATCTTCCTATATTAGTCAATAAAATGAAGGTGAATTTTTTATTATCTAAGCAATAAATAATTATGAGATCAATAAAAAATAATGATAAGTCATTCAATCAGTCTTTAGTTATCATCACAAAAAATTGTTAACATAGGTTATCCAACATTCATAAATTCCCATATGGTGAGATAATACATTAATATATCAAATAAAATCTCATTTTAAAATAAGAAATTCTATAAATGGTTAAACTTTTAACCCTTCCAACATTAACAATTTATAAAAAAGATTACTAAATTTCTCAAAATCATCATAACATTACCCCCATAAATAATAAAGTATCTATTAATTGTCACATAGAAAACGTCTGAGTAAATTCATCATGTGTTCTTTTGAAACATAATAATAACATGAATTTACTTAAATTGATATTTACAACATACATGCTTCCTCATTCTATACATAGAACAAAAATTATTTCATATATTCCATAAATCCAAAATATCATATAAATTCCATCCATGATAGCACAAACCACTTTGTCGAAAAATCATTAATCACTTCCAAAGTAATCAATACTATCAAATTTAATTTTCCTTAATATGATATCTATTTATCCAAATTAAGCATCATTTCATTAACATCTAAATCATATTAATGGGTTCCACCCCATTATCAAAATACCACCTTTCCATTAATTCACCTTTCCATTCTATATGCATCATTACACATACTCAATCAAATCCTCAATGAAAAATTTATACTAAATAATACTTATATATTTCTAAAACATAATTATTGAATCAAAATACAAAAAAACGTCAATGCTTCAACTTTATTTAGTAGAATAGAATAGGTTACTCCTTACTCTATAAATAAATTATTTTGTTAGGGAATTGAATTGGGTAATTACCATGTTCTCCATAGATAAGACATTGAACTCATAGAATATTTTTCACTCTAGGACCCATTTTCAATATAGATAAAATTTTACAATACATATTAGAAATTCCTCTAGGTATATATTCCCAGATTCTTGTTAATTATAAATCTGCGTCTTCTTTATATGTGTCCATTACCACATGTACATTCATAAAATTAAATCTTTTTTTTATTCGATGTGTCAAGAATCGCACTGAATCACACATTTTTGGTCATATATTATGATAGATCATTAGTCCTGATAATAATATTATTATTTCCAGTCATAAGACTACTTTGGATGATTAATGTAATTGAAATTTCAATTAGAATAACTTTTACCATGAATCCTTCTAGTTATATCCATTAAATTAAACCAAAATCATTTCTTGAGAAACACTAATCATAGTGAAGAACCACATAATAATGATACTAAATTATATGATATCTAAAACATAACAAATTTTTTTAATCAATGACACCCTAGTTTCATCCTAGGTTATACTTAGTCATTATTTACTTAATTCCTTAGTGACAGTTCGTAAGGAGTTTGTGAATATCCAAATCATATCCCTCGATATTCTCAAACTAGGTGTGTAGAAAGCCCTATTAACGTGCACATGTTCCAGACCATATTTATCTCAATATGGAATTCTTAATGTTTCTAACCTAGGTACATCTGTTTTAGATCCACACCCACTTTTGGAATTGATACAATGGTGTACTTCTAATAAACCACTCAACATATCCTTTACCAAAATGCCATTATACTTTCATATACATTGAATCATCCTTAGAATTATCCTTAGAGACATACCTATATATATACATACAAATATCCCATGGGATCTCAATAATGTTTTTTCATCCTAATTTAAAATGGTTAACTAAACCTTTCATTTAATACCAACAATAAAGACCCAGAATATTCATCTATGGATATTAATTTTTTCAATGAATACTGATTAAATTACATATGTACACATCTTAGGACTATAGTACACTAGTTTGTTTAGAATATTGTAAACATAATAATTTTACATGGTGAAACAAATTCAACGTATCCCATAATGATCATCCACCATTTGTACTCCAAATTAAAATATTTCTTCATAAAATGGGGAAAGGAAGCATAAGAATGGGTGAGATAAAATGACCAGTAAGGGTAAATACTGGAAAAACATAATCACAACATGAATATAAAGGTATGATATTACGAGAAAAATATTTAAAAATCTCATGATTTATGTAGAAGATCATAATTATTAGTAATGAAATAACAATGGACAGTTCATAAGACATACAACATAATGGAAATAATGAACATGATCCATGAGAGAATAAGAAATAGAATTTTTTTCATACACATATGAATATAAAATAATTTCCATATTATTCAAGGAATATTTTCAAGTATATTATAATGTATAAAGTATATTACTAATCATTCTTCACTCCTAATTCCATCCATGTATTACTGAACGATTTTCAATCCCATTCTAGCATTGTATTACTTAACTGGGTTCAATATAAATATATCCATGTATTACTAAACCTAGTCGAATCCCATTCAAAAACTATATTATTTGTCTAGTTTCACTCCTTTTCTAGCCCTATATTACTAAATAGAGTTCACACCTCATTCCAGAACTTCATTACTAAACTATTTTCACTCCTCATTCAGGTCATGTAATATTGAACATAGTTCACTCCTCATTCCATTCATTTATTATTAAAATGAGTTAACACCTCATTATAGTCCTATCAATGTATTTATTTATATATAACTCAATTCACATTAAGAATATCTAGGTTGACACCCACACATAATTAATCTATAAATTTGTGTTCTAAAAGGGAATAAATATGAATTATAAAATAACCCTTCAAATTAAATGGGTTTCATAAATATTTCATATTATCATAACCTAAAAAAATAGAAAAGATTCATAATAATTTAATCGTATAATATCTTATGAAAACAATTGGTTTTCATAAAAGTTTTATCATGGTATAACATGTTGAAGAGAAACACATTACATTAGTATTATTCAATAAAAACATAAACCATTTAGGGAAAGAATATAAATAGTATTCTTGGACCATATTCTTAGTAAAGAATATGAAATGACAACATATGTAATATTAGGTGGAAAATAATTTTGAATGACAATTTAAATAAATTATTGAGGAAAATATCATTTCTAATTTGAAAAAATATTTTTAAAACATTAAACAGTTTGAAACCTTTTTCTTTGAAAGTAGCCTTGAAAACATATAATAGAATCTTGAAAAATACATTAAAACATTTTTTTACCATAAAAAATTTTAAATTAAATTTTCATTATAAATGAAAATAAAATATCATTATAAAAATATATTTAAAATTTTATAGAGAAAAAAAGTTTTAGAAGAAAACGAATTTCATAACGAAGATAGAAATATTGTCTGATTTTCCTAAAACCTTTACTTATTTATATTAAGTAAAAATGTGTGTAATAATTTTACCATTACTTGAATATATCATGAATTAACATCATAGAATAAATTTTATGATTATTATTTAATGGTATATTGTGATATTTTTATATTGGATACTTTATCATAATCAATAATGATAAATGAAGTGATTGTAAAATAAAATATTTACCACTTTAGTGAAATAGAATATTAATACCCATGAAATAATAACATATAATAAAATTAAATATTATGTGGAAATATAAATAAATATATTAAATTTTAAAGGGTTTTTATATACATATTGTAAAATATTATAATTGAATGATATAACGTATGCCTCAAAGAAGGAAAAGTGTGAAAAATCACTTACCGTTTTAGTGATGTTTGAACTGTAAACACAATGAAATAGAGATACTAAAATGGATATATTAATACCATTAATTTTATGTATATGAAGAACATAATAGAAATATGTGGAAAATATAGAATTTGTCTCACAAAAGGAAAAATGTGAGATGAAAATCCCTTACCATAAGTCTTGGATCATTTATTACTCTTTTGAAAATCATGTGTAATAAATATATGTTTATTATAAATATTTAAAATAACTATATTAATATATATCTTATCATATATTATTTTATTATGACACATTGTACCCATTTTCAATAATTCCATGTTAATTTTACATTTCAAGAAATAATCACATTCTTTTTCATAAATGTTTCCATTTGTTATATTTTTTATTCTATTGAATTATAAATTATTTCATAATATAGAAAATTATAAAAATGATAAAAATATAATATATATTTTGTATATATGTATTTATATTAATCTACAAAATTCAGTTATAGTAAATGAAATACATCGTTCAAGGAGACGGTTGGTCATACGTATACATTAACATTGTTTCCATTTTAGATTCACAATGAAATAAATAACATTAAATGAAATATTTATATAAATTATAATTATAGTTTATTTTTATGACATATATATCATATATTACTCTTTAAAAAATCCTTAATACATTCAATGTAAATCAAGAAAAAATCCCATCTCTTAGCGAGGTGGTAGTCCACCGTACACACGAATGACGTTCTCATATTTCACAAAATGTAATGATTTGAGGAATGAATTAAATAATAATTAAATAATCAAAAAAATAATAAATATCATATATATAATAAATATATAATATTCCCATCATTATGACCATCCTTGAATGGTGGTAGTGGATAAATGAAAGACATTCGTTCGTGATATGGTAGTTCGTCGTACACACGAACGATGGCCATGGAAACCATTTTATGGAAGTGTGTGTTGTTTTGGGTCATAAAATCAGAATTAAAAATAATTATAATTATTATAATTATATTTTTACTTAATAATGATATACATATAAATGAAGGGGTTTTAGGAATAAATTTAAAAAATATTCATCAATGAACATTACCTTTTCTCTAGGTATCTACCTTTTCTTTTTAGCAAAGGCCTTGAATGATTGAATTTGTGCCAAAAATAATGATTCAAAAATGATAAGGGGGAACTTGGTTTTTGATTTCAGAATATATTGGTCCATAAAAATGGATTTAGAGGAGTGAATAAAGGGGGAGAGTGACTGACCTTTTATAGTTGATGAGTGGTATTCTTGTAAATACTCAAATATATTCACTATTTGGAGGTCAACTTTTCCTATATTGGTAGGGAAATTAAATAAATATTGGGGGTTATTTTATTGAGACAAAACTCTAATAAAAAACTAAATTCATTTTTTATAATGTAATTCCTCAACTTATATGTTTCACTATTTTTCCATTTTTGATTTTCACTATTATAAACAAAATTTATAACCTATGTAATCAATCTATTATGATTAAATTAAAATGATAATTATTATAAAATTTATAACTATTTATTCTCAAAATTATATATAATATATTAAAATAATAAAACCCACTTATGTTGAAAATTAATTTTAACAGAAGCGCATGTAAAGCACAAAAACACTACATTAACCATAACCATGATAATATTGTTTTTTACTTAGTAGTCAATATGTTAATTATAAAGAAAAATGTATTAAATTAGCGGAAAATTTATTATGTATATTAAAATATATGAATAAATTTGATTAATATTGGAATTTTGGTAATATAAAATTATTTAAAAAAATTTCATTTTTTATAAAATAATATCATCATCAATTTTGACATCTTATAATTATTTGGAATTTAAAATTCTCAAGACAATAATATAATTAGGATATATTAATTTAAAATATATTATTAAATGATAAATTATTCTAAATAAATAACGTTACACAATAATTCATTCAATTTAATTCAATTTTAATATTAATAATATCATTTTTTTGGTTAATTAGCAACTAACTAATTCATGTGTTGGCCTTTCATAAGCATTTAAAGTAATTATTTATTCTCAAAGAATTTGAAATTTATTATCATGATAAAACTAATTTATATTTTATAATAATATTTATAACCGAACATATGATGTTTTTCAATATCCCGAATCATTATAAATATTAAATGTAAGGAAGGTTCTTTTTTGACTTTTTATTTAAATGATTTATTATATTGGAAATTTTTGTGGAAGAGTATCCTAGTAACTCCTAAAAAGATCCTTACCTATTAATAGTGAAAATAATTTCATCCAATGGGTTTTGGACATGATGCTTAGACATTTTACTCCTTATATTCTATATTTAACAACTAAAAAACTCATTTTTACCTTAATTAGTGTATTTAAGTATAACTTCATTCACTAATAAATTTGGTAAAAAATTAATCCATGCATATTAGACATTATAAATTATCATAAATCTAAATTTTGGAGCAATTTTTACATATTCAATTCACTTATGTAGTATTATTTTATTTAAAATTAATCTCACATATGTGATGAGAAAGTGGGTTTCTAAAGGGAAATTATCCAATGCTTAGAAAGATTTTTTAAAAAGGTCCAATTGGAAAATGGGTTGAATGATAGAAATTTTATTAATAGATATATTATTTAAATATTAGGACATTAAAACCAATTGAAAATAATTTTTAATATTATTTTTTTAAAAAGGAAAATTTCAATTAAAATTCAGTATTTTTCACCATTAATCAAAAAATGAATCTTCTCTGAAAAACAACCAAAAATTTACCTTTATATAATTTTATATCATGATATAAAAATGATGATTATTTTTTCAAATAAATTTTCTGAATGTGGTAAAATATAATTTTAAATTATGTGTTCCAATCACAATTATACCGACATTTAGGAAAAATGTTGTTTTTAGAAATCATTTATTTTTTTCTTTTAAATGATTATTATTTTATCTCTATTCAATAAAAAACTAATAAAGATTTCCCACTATATATTTTCATATTTTATTTAATACTTTTCATTATTTCTAATTCAATTTCTAGGAAATTACTATAATGTTAAATATTATTAATAATAATATATTGTGGTTCGGAAAAAACTGATCTTGCATGTAAGGAAATCTATAAAAAGATATAAAAATTTTGTGTAACGTAAGACAAAATTAGCATTGTATATACTACCATATAAACACAGTGATGTTTTTAGCATAATATTGATTTCTTGATGTATATAAATAAGGGTTTTCTTGGTTTAGCATGTAATATATTCCTTAAAAGTATTATCATTTATTAAAAAAAATAATTTATAAAAACTCTATGTGTTACTCATGATCACATGAAATTCATGAGATCACCTAGCCCTTGAAGATGCCTCATAATCCTTCATATTTTATTCTTCTCCAATTAGGTTAAATAAATTATCACCCAACAATTCTCCCTAACGCATGGTAGAATAACCCTTACGAGTTTATTCTAGTCCCCCACCATTTCAATCAGTGGCCAACCCAAAATATAAACTATGGGGAATCTGAATCCTATCATAATCAGTATACATAGGACTCCATGATATGGAATGTGATATATACCATAACCCCAATATATAATTGTTTTATAGATAGTGTCCCCCTTGGAGGCTCATAATTCATCTTTCATGTAGCTGTATGCCCCTTGAGACTTGTAAACAAACTTCTCTCAGGGAAGCCTCGGTGTTTAAGACCTATAAAAATTCAATCCAATTATATCATACAATGTATCAAAAAAAATTCTATCTATTTTTCCTCACACATTTCATTACTCACATGGAGTTATATAATAGTTATTATTGTTCCATTATCATGATGTTAATGCTTCAAATATAGGCATCCTTTTAGAATTAATTCATGATTAAAAATTATTCCCTTTCTTAAAAGGTATATACTCATTATGAAGTTTCTTAGGTAAGCCTTATATGCTTGAGTCCCTTTGAAATCAATGTTGTATCACCATCTATGAAACATATTACCATATTAAAAAACATGAAATCTAATTTATATCCTCATCAGTATATGTAAAATGCCTTTCTATGGATCTATCCCCTATATCTAATAATCAAATAACCCAATATGTATTCTTTTCGGATGATGTTATGAAACATGTTATAGTCCAATCACATCACTATATATTTTCTCATATAAAAAATAACTCTGATTCACATCATAAATAGTATGAATAGGATTACTTCTTATGAAAGTAGACCCTATATTTAATTATATCTTCATATTTTTTTATTAATGTGATAGAATATTCCTAATAATGAGAATGATGTCCTATATAACATTCAAAATTTAAATATTAATTTTTAAAGAATATTAGTTTCCTCATGGATTAATATAATTTATAGGTATTATAACCATATTTCTTTAGGTTATCCATATTGTATAATCCCCACACCCATATGCAATGAATCAGAATGTTTATTACCACTTGTTTCTCAAACTGAGCATAGCTAGAATGGGCTCAGAGAGTTATAATGATAATGCAATTATCAAAATACAAATTCTTCATATAAGAATCCCTTGTATATTATACTACATAAAATATCTTATTTTCCTTCAAATTTCTTTTCAAACTACATGAGATTTTATATTTGGATTCATTATATACATATGAAACATCATAAAGGTTTAAAACCATCACCATCAATCGTAAATCGTCAGTATCAAAATATCATGCCCCTTGAAAGTTGTTTCTATTAATCTCTCCCATTGTCATATTCCCAATGGTTCTAACATCTAATTCACCGAGGAATTATTTCTTATAAACCATATTTTATCAATCCATATTCCAAATAAAATTATTATCCCTTCTATGGGATTGCATTCCTTCATGGCTAATGAAATTATCAACATTAGGTTATATCATTGGCAAGGGCCATATTCATGAGGCTATAGTCAATATGAAATCTATTACTCATTGAAAAATATTCTCTTCGAGGTCTAACATAATTTGAAACTAAAGTATAAGACACAGAAAATCATTTCTATGAAACTTTCTCTATGATATATTTATAGCTTGAAAATAATCTACACAGATTGGTCCATGTCAGATGTCCTAAATGGAGTAACATGTCCTAAAATATGTGGGATCTATTTCCTTTCACATGGATATGAAATAATTACCTTTTTGTTCATTATCATGATACTATAAACACCCACTACCATCCTAGAAAATGATAAACTCTAGATATCCCATTCGTATGGCTTCAAAAATACAAAAATACCCCAAACAACATCGTTATGTAATAATGTGTAAAAGGGTGGAGAACATATTTTAAAAATAGATGGTCATGTTAATGGATAATCCCCTATACATGTACATTATCACATCATTGGTTAGAAAAAATATTATTATCAGATTATCCAATCATATATAAATTTATATGAATGTTTCATGAACATATTCCAATAGATATCCAAAACTAGGCCCAAATTCCTGCTTTGATTCTGGTTTGTCAGAAGATTACAATATCCAACCCCGTAAAGCCTCTAATCCCTATCAAAAAATATACATAGTATATTCTCGTATCTTACCGGAGCTAGGTTCATCTTTCCCACTACAACCAATTAAATACTATAGCAGCATCATTCAACAGTTATATAGAAGAAGTCCCATATTCCATCTCCAATTTTGGATTTCCATTAGAATAATATGGAGGTGGAATCACAACCAAATCAGGTTAATATTCCCCCTCCAAATAGGTTTGATATGTATATCAAGAAAAAACCCATGGTAAGTCAAATATTCCAACCAATAATAAAAAATATAATTAATATATTCCAACAACATATCAGTAGTGGGACCATATTACCACAACAGTAGTTAATTATGGATATATTGTGATGAATTCCATGCATTAGGATCATATTCCTTTATGACCCCAAAATATTTTAAAAACTATCTAGACCAAGATTTTGGATATCGCCCATATTATTGAATATCTCAATTCTAATGTACATGAGGCCAAAAAATGCATATCTAAATTATCTCAAGGACCCATTGAGTCTTCATTAGATTTAGAAGTATATAACTACCATCACAATCCTCCTCATAGTAACATAGATATTTATTAAGGTAATCCTTCCCTTTACATCCCCAATGGACAACCTACCCATGATAATATATCACCAAGGAAATGGAATGATCTAGTTTTCATGCCACCTTCATATAGAGAGGATATTGAAATACTACTGTTAAACATATATTGTTTCTCTATCCACTTCCTGTTATAAACCACCTCCATTATCAGGTGGCACATCATAGTGACCATCGTACTTATATTATATGGATCATGAGCCATTTCTTATAGAGAAGTGGAATCTATGGAATCATTAGGTGGCAGAGTATTCATTCATTGAGGAATAATATAGAATTTAAAAATAGAAAGTGTTAGCAGAGAAATACAAACTGACTATGTCATGTACCATCACCACCAATAGTTCTGATGTTCCACATGACATAAAGTAGGATTTCAAAACATACATGATAAAATAAAGGAAACATTTCAATGGATGTTGTCTACAAACCTGCATTATCAGGTGTTAACTGACCATATCCAATAAATAACAAATATCTACTCTTGGAAATTCCTCCCATCATTCTCCATGATTGAGATTGTTGGTTATAAAATCATTGTGAGAGCCTATGACATGGTTAACCTAATATCCTAACTACAATTTGAAAATTACTCCATGAAGCCTCATTAGATGTATGTATCTGAGGATGGGGATAGTATGAAGCATTAAAATTCACCTCATCCGTTGGAAAGATAAAACCCCCAAACATGGAATCCTATAATGTCATATCTATGGGAGAGATACATGCCCATGAAACATGCAAGCTACTTTGTGAATCCAGTGAAAATACCCTATTTTAAAGGAACAAAATCACTATGAAAAAAAGGAGTGGACCAAAAAAATATTTTCATCTTGCCACCTCAATGACACAAAAATATTTTATTAGATGGTAAATCCAAAATATCATGGTTCCAACATTGTTCCTCGTAGAATATGTCCACAATTTTGAGAAGGTGCTGCAATTGACTCCTGCACAAGTGAAAATTCAGAAATTTAAAAAGATATAATTATTATCTGCCATGTCACTCATCCAAGAGAAACCCAATTATTTAGGAACTATTTCATTTTAATCACCCCCTCAACCTGTTTTGTTTATAAAATCCCAAGTATGTCCAAATGGAATCGGCGCTGGTCCAAACAGAACCTATCCCACATAGATGAGTGAATTATTTTCAACAACATTCCCATGAGTCATTATATCATTAAAAGGTTTTGAAATTATAGTTTTTATTAATGTACTATTCCCATACCATGGGGTTGGGGGTATTATTACCATCCCTCTATAGTGTACATGTCTTCTCCATTCTTCACAGTGGCTACCTATGATTGATGTCCAAATCATTCCTCCTCCTGCTTTGCAAAAAATGTTATTTTTTTATTCCTTATAAAAGAACATTTGGAAACCCCTATAAGGTTACAATTAATAGTCTAAAACCTAGGGAAAATATGAATAATATAATAAAAACTCAATAGGATCACAAGACCAAATGACCTATAGAGAGAATCGGTAAGATGAAAGACATCGATGTAACTCTCTAAGGGGAAGCATGCGATGTAGAACTATCGTATTACTCTAATAATTATGATAACATTCCAATTTCCAAATATTATATTTTCAACATAATCATAATCAATTTGGAAGTTCTAAAATATCAATATGTTTATCATAAGAGATGCATTATGGAAATAATTACCAAAGAGTCAGATTCCACCAAAGTAAAAATTGTGGTTTCACACTCCTATATAATAGGATGAGCCAAATAATGGAACTAATGAATTATTTGGAGGAACACATACGATGATAATATACTATGGTTATAAGGAAATATGTTTCCACATCTCACTCACAACCAAGAAATGATTAAATATCTTTTTTGGAAGAGATACTGGCATAATATGAGGATGAGATATACAATCTGAGGATAACTCAATGAGGAATTACTCGAGAGTGATATTACCCCTAAATTTCAAGTCATTTACAATTTGAATGCCTATACAAGTCCCCTTTAAAGAATTTATCTTTCATGAAAAAATATAATTTTAGTTTCAGTCTATCTCTGGATTATGACCGCTGAATGTTTTAAACAAAAGATATGGGGAAGACAATGATTTTTCACTATTACGACAGAAACCACTCCTATATCGGAATAATAACATAGTCCCAACATTGAAAAAAATCCCCATTATATGAATATATTGTGACCACATAATGAATTTACCTATGTTTATGATCTAATTATTTTTTAAATATCAGTAACCCATAAATTCTTAAACATCATAGAATCTCATACTACACCAATGGAGTCAATGGAATGGAGATGTGACACCATTTTGTATGAAAGAAAGATGAATATTGAATGGGTTAAATCCGGTCCAATGTATCCTAATTTTGATAAACTTATTTATTTAACCTTTAATGGTATGATTGATCGATAGTAACACCTCTCCGACTTCGTGCTTCGACGTGTCCCCATGATGGGCCCAAAAGACTAGTAAGAGGTAGAAAATTTAAGGTGTTTTGTGAAATCCTAGGATGTTTTATATTTAATATAGTAAATTGGTATCTTATCAGGGAAATTAATAGGATTTTAAGACATTATTGACCAATTAATCTTGAAAATATTATCTATTCATTGTAAAATAATAATCGTAAACCACCCAATCTAGAAATAGTGTGAGAATGAACCGTTTATTGATTTTATCACTGATGGAGGAAAATGAAATAGTATTTCATCAATCCTCTCCCACCAAATTATTTTATGTATTAGTTTATGGAAATACACCTTTATTAAATTTACAGACCAGTAATCCTATTAAAATATTTGTGCAGGTTTTAGTAGTCTATAAACATGGTCTAATTTCTGGAGCATGTTATTCAGTGATCTACATCCAAATCCAAAACCATTATTCTGGAATTAAATAAATTTCCGATAATGGTATAAATTACTAATATCATTATTAAACTTGTTCAATTTCCTAGATGATCATCCATGAAGGCCTCAAATCACCCAACTCTTCCTGTAGAGTAGAAATAGTTGTATAGTCACCCTTATATAGAGAAAAAAAGGGAGCATGTCCACTTGTGATTTGAGGAAAATACTAACATAGTGTATTCATTTCAAAAAATAGGTTCCTAATTATTTCCTTGTAAATAGGAAAATAAATGTTCTCAATCTATATGACACCACTAAACCTAGCGAGGTTGAAATCCAAGTTCATCATGCCTATTTCCTTTTTCATATGTAGCTAGGACACACAATACAATAATACATTGTATTTAAGTACATACCCAAGGGAATTATTGATTCAAGAAGGTGATATTGATAAAATCCAAATAAATGGGTGCCAAGGGTTCCACCACTCGATTGGAAGAAGAATCTATCCAAAAATATATTTCATCCAGAAATGAACAATTATTTTTCAATTAGATGACATAATAGATAGTTAACCATGATCATGTTATCATTAGAAATTATCTTCACCAACCAATCAAAAATCCAACAGAATCAACATAACTTAAGGAAATTTCATTGGAATCATCATCTATAAAAATACACAAAGATCATAAGCTGAATAGGGTGTAACAAGAAGATACTCATCAAACTCCCATGATTTCCCTAATGATTTCTTATTTCATAACCTCATCATCAGAAGCATAAGAACAACCCTAAAAAATAGAACCCACATCATATGAAGATATATTATTTAGAACTTTTAATTTCATCTGCATAATAAAACCATTTTTAAATGATGATTATATGTATAAAATAGAGTTCCCCATACCTGATTAGTGATCCAAAGACAATGGTCAAAACAGATGAGGAAACAGGGGAAGTAATAGCCATGGGAAAACTATATAATGAAATAATATCAATGGTAAAGCAATATGTACACCTAAAATATTCATATAAGAACTTTGATGATCCCAACATGTTCATGGATAGTCCATGGATTCCTCGAAGAGTTGTATATGTCTAATTATTTAGGAAAATCAACTACCAGTCATACAACACTCCAATTATACTAGGTGTATTGGTAAACTAGATCATATCACTCCTTCAGTAGCAGATATCCATTTTTCATCAATCCATGTAATATAATTGTTATGAAAAATTTTCGTAGCACATAATCCACTTATCGAGAAGCAACCCTACCATGGGTAGTGTAGGCATGTTTTGAAAAATTAATACATCATGAAATAAGTATACATTATCTTGGTAGAGCTACTTCACCTAGATGATCTTCAATTATCATAATATCTCAAAAATAATATCATTGAGACACTTTAAGGTCATATAATATTGACATAACATTCCAATTAGATTATGTTTTTCAGTCAGAAATCACCCTAGAGGAATTCCATGCCACCATCGTTTTTATAGTGAAATATCATGAAGAATCTATTTAGGGACTCATAATACCATTTTATTTTTTCAATTAAAATTAAAATCTCTATATTTTTTGGGTTTTATATGATACTATTTTTTAAATTAATAACATTTCACCATGAAAACATTAATTTTCTTGATACAACTAGGTCAATTTGTATCCAACTATGCTAACCATTCAAGGTTATAAAAAATGTGAGAAAAATTCCCCTAAAAACAAATATCATAGACCTTATTAAAAACCTAATTATTAATATTATACTCTTCGTTATCCAGAAGGGTATGACTTAAAATTTCATACTAGGGATACCTTGTATTAATATCCACACAAGTGTACCATCAATATTTCATCAATGTACTAGTTATCCCATTTTTGAAAAATTTGTAATATTACTCCATAATAACACCCCATTGAATCTTTTGAAACATGGTCTGTCATGGATGGTTCCAAAAATAGGGATCGAAAGAAACAAATGATGGAAGATGAAATGTGGAATTCCAATCCCAAATTTCTAGAACACCTCTTTTCATCAATTGATCATTCTCTAATATGAGTATGTACTTCCTATAAACCTATTAAAGGTAAAAACTATATTCTCAGATAGGCCACTACAAACCAAATATTACACATCACCATGTTTATGTGATAAAAACAATGTTATCTAAAATCATATAGTTATAGGAAAATCAAATAAATTATCTATCTAATTAAAATAAGAATATTTATACATCAATAAAATTTATGAATTCCCCCATGACATTTCCTATATTTTGGGATGTCCATACTTCTCCTCCCCCCCGATGATACAATAGATGAATGAAAGCAACCCAACAAATACCCCATGATAACCATTGTAGTTTAGGATGTAAATGTTTATTCGATTAGCCTCTTATAATTTATCAGGGATAAATATTCCCCACTGTTACCTACCATGAAGAAGGATACTTCCATCAAATATTAAATATAATAGGATGAGGATGACCTCCGGGATTCCCCTCTATAGTTTGTGGAATACATTTCCACCATCATCAATGAACATAGGAAGATGAGTTTGGGAACATAAGTAGACACACGACCCATGTTGATAATTCCCTCAATGAACATGGAAGGGAAAGAGAAATATAAAATATTAGTTAAGAAAAAATATTGTATACTCAATTGGAATTATACAAAGATTCCTAGATAGGATCCTAATGTGGCACTCATTTCATGGGATTTCTAGAAGAAAATTGTGTTTTTAAGAATGTCATCTGGTGAATTAACCAACTCCTATATCTAGGGGGAATATAATGTTGAAAAATTACTAATGGAAACATAATCGATAAGTTGATATTCCCAAAATCGAGTAGAAACAACATTCTATTCAAAAAAAACTGGAATATCAAGGTATAAATCAATGTCATGGAACATAATCAGCATTATTTAAATGGAAATTTCTAATTTTGAACCATAGAATATCTAATTGATATTACAACATGATTATGTTCCCATTAATTTATGGTCGTTAAATATGGGTACAAATAGATCACGATGGCCCCTAAGTATGTGGAATCCACTAACTTCATACAAAGTTAGGTGATATTCCGCTACCTGGTCATGCCCTTTGGCATAAATAATGTTGGAACCACCTATGAACAAACTATGAATAACATATTCATGACCCACTTGTGAAGAACTATAGAATTATATGTCTATCAATTGGTGTTTAAGAGTTAGGAATGTGATGATCACTACACTGATCATGAAATAGTATAATATAGATTGAATCAAAACTATTTGAAGATGAACCCAATAATATTTTCTTTTGTGGTAACATCAGGGTTATTTATTTTATATTTTATCCCACCATGGAATTTTGGTCATTCTAGGGAAGACTACTAAATTCCTCACAATGACATCGCCTTTAATCCTAAATTAGTTATGATGAATATTATTGTGATTAACTTATATTAGGTGTTTCATATCCAACCAAGTCCAAATGTGCCTCCCCTTCACCATGTAACTAAATATGTATTACACCTTTCAATGCGATGAAGGTAACCGAAAGCCTCTAAGATTCTCAAGAAATACATTTTGAATTAATTTTTTTTAATTACACTAATAAAATAGAAGCCACTCATTTTATATAGGGATAACATGTAGATATCATTCGATGAAACTCCTAAACAAAATAATGATACAGTAAAATAGAATATCCTCTAATTGCCATGTTGAATGATTCAAGATACTAGGATGTGATATTTATTTATTAAGAACAAATTCCTTTCACTCAACTTCAAAGTTCAAAAGATGAGGCACTACATACAGATCACAAAATACTAGTTAGTTTTTTATATCAACCCACTAAAGTATATTATAATTTACCCTAAGACGACTGGGGGGTTTTCTAGATCGAAGGCTGTTCTAAAATAACATGACATTTGATTTCTGATATAAAATTCTATAAAGGTGAAGGGGCTAGCTGATTTTCATATAATACACCGTATCCTAAATAACCTGAAAATATCTACTGATCACATGGATGGAGTGGAACATTATACTCAAGACATCCCAATATATTGGGATATGTATTTTTATAGGGCCTATTAAATTCCAATTGGGAAGAGAATGGACTACCAGATGTTAAACTGGGATAGAAATAGGATTGCATTTCCCCCCTAGAATATGAAATTATTCCATAATTTTTCTTTCTATCTAAAGGATACACCAATATTTTAGTAGATTACAAAGACTTTTTTATAGTCGGGTAGTTAGATGAATTACTGGAGATAGCCTATTTTACAGTCAATTGTGATTCAGGTTTCTTAATCAAATAAATAAATGAAGAATACTATATCAAGAGGGAATAAGTGACCACTATCATCAGCTATGTGTGGGGATTGATGGGTGAAATCAGTTTCAAAATAAAATTTCATCAGGTTCATCAATTTTACACTACATGTTTTTATGTGATTTCTAATGCAACCATCGACCTAGATAATCACGACTACGGAGAGAAAATATTCCACATCATTCATTAGAGGTTGGTATTATGGTTCAACATATATTAATTGAAGGAAATTAATCAGATCAGTCCCTTCTAAGGATGTAATGATCTAATGAAATTTATTGGATAGATCAACCACATAATAGACTACCATCAATATTGGAAACTTCCTTTGGATCGAGCCAAATAGAATATATCCAACATTTGGAACCAAAAATTAATCACCAAGGTTGGCCAAAATGAAAACATATTCCAATATGAAATTGGATTATATAAAGCCCTCCACGGATTCTTTATATTCAGAGAGACCATCACCGTAAAACAATAAGTCCATATTGGATCTTGTAGTGCTCATTAGTCAAGATCCCAACTCTCCCTAAATATTCAGAAGTAGTTATCTTTTTCTGATGTTTATTCTAGACAATATGAAGTGAACTAAGGGAGTCTGATATTATAAAATACATGAAAATATTGTCCATCATACCCATATATTATTCAAACTAACTAGTATTACTATACATTTTCCATATTGGGAATTGATCTCATGAGGCCATATCACCCAAATATGACCAAACTATTCTAGAAAATTCTTAATTCCGTAGAAATATTCTCTAATTGGAACAAGGACATACCGCTAAATGAAATTGGGATAATGAGATTCATCCACTTGATAATGTAAAGTTTCATTATTATATTTTTAATCCCACAAACAATATTAATGGTGAATAATACAATTTTCTATTCATATGAGCTGAAGATACAATATATTGAGTATAACATCAGGTCTAATCATTCATCATACTATCACATTGAGGAAAATGAGAAGATGCAGGTTTTTTATTAACCATTATCAAATATAATCTATAAATATTTTGATATAGATAATGAATCCTTTTCAAAAAAACATTTACATACTCTTGGGCCTATCACACAATAAATATAACTACCACACAAGTGACCACATACTCAGTTATCACCATAATATACGAAATGCTACCCATCGAGGATCAATTCCCTTATTATGGGTCATTTTCCATGGTAAACTCTCAAAATATAAAAAATCCCAGAAGTGACTTGATGAGATGGAATGACAGATGAAAAATGGTTTAATACATTACATAATATACCACTCCATCAGATCTGGATTTTGTGAGTTTTCAACAAGAAGTTCCACCTCTGATAATTTCTTCCAAGTAAATTGGATTTGATTCTTAAAAAACTAATGATACTAGGGAATAAATTCCCCTAGTTGGAAACCATTTTAGAGAGAAATTAAATTTTATATTAGGTTTGTTTCAATGTAGCTTATACCTTAACCATGATTTATAGATAATTACCCTTGAAAACCATGGTTTCAAGTTTTCTTAAAAACAAATTTCTATAATTTCTTAATTAAATCAAGGTATAGGTGGAAATATTTAAAATTACAATGAATCCAATGTTCTCATCACATTACCTTAAACTATAAGAAACCTATTACATAGTTAGATGATTCTAAACTACAAGATAAAATCGTTATCCGATGATGTTAAACATCATAATACACATCCTAGAAACATGATACAAAATTTCATGACATTAGTTCGCCTCATCATAACTTCCTCCCCTTTTACTAGTTTATTAGTTGTTTATAAAAGGTTTCCAATGAATGTTTTTTCTTAAAAAAAGAGTTCTATACCATAACCCAACACTAGAAAGAATATATGTAATTTCGTTTGGTAAACGAAACCACATCCACATTAGGTTTAATTACATATAAATATGTAAAACCACATTTATGGTAATTCACTATAAATGAGTTCTATTTGTGTTGAAAATGTTCTTACTCCATCCCTATGTTGGATTTTGATCTGCTGATTGTCTATACACTAGAACATTGTATTCCTTGATACCTATCATTATCATGTAAATAGTGACAAATATATCTTTTATTTTTGACTGAACCATGAATTATAGTCACACCCAACCTTGTCTATCCCTGAGATAAAAATCTATTTTAGGATTTTCAATAGCCTTGAAATGTTATGTTTACCACATGTTCCCTATTATGCACTATCATGTAGATTGATTGACTCTTAATTGTATCTTTTCTCACGTAATGATCATGAATCCTGAGAACATATAGATAATGTAATGTCAGTATAACTAGGGTGAGTAAGATCTATTATATTCTGTGATGGGTATCTATATACTCATCGTATGACAAAAAGAAAAATATCATGAGGCATTCATGTTCGGAGGATCACCCACTATGTTGTTTTTTTACACAATAATTTCATGTTTTATTCCATCCCCCTAAAATTTTTATTAATAAATGTTTGAATATACTTTTGGGTTATAATAAAATTCATGAATATTCCATTATCCATGAACCATATTGATGCCTATGATTTATGATTTAATACCAACCACTTATTCAATTTTTCATTATCTTAGATACCATATCCTTGATTCATTCATCATTGGTTTACCTGGTATTATACTGGTAATAGTTCAGTACTAATTTGAAGGAACCCTTCTAGGATTCATTGGTGAATAAAAAACACCATAGAGATTGTGAGATAGGAGAATATTTGGTCATGAAAAAATGGTCCCCATTAAAAACATGATATATTTTCCTAACAATGTGAAATAATATATTTTTCTATTTCTAACAGTTAACCAACACTTACTAGTATCCACATTTCAATGAATTATAAATTCTTGCTTTTAGAATTATACATTCCATAACCAATATATTCATGTGGATTCAAATATCTCTAATGATACACAGATATGTATCATACCCATTGTCAAAGAAAGAGTATAACATTTTATTCTTACACCATTTCATTTAATGGTATGAATCCCTCATGAAAGGAAAAAACACTCATGGAAAAACTTTAGAGTATGTCGTATGGATATTATAATCAGCCATTAATAGTCCATGTCACACATAAATAAACTACATGACATTTGGTTCATCCTACAATACATAATACTCTGTAGATTTGGATATGTGATAGAACATGTTACCTACATGGGTTCTATAGCAATGAAAGTATATGAGGTATATTTCTATTATCCATAAATCTATAATAGGATTGAATATTCCATCCATATAATATAATAAAAAATGAAATTCCCCTCCCCTATCCAAGATCTTGATCTACATATGAGACCCATAAATGAATATTAATGTCAAGGTTCTCAAGTTCATTGAAAAAAAACGTTCCCCCACACAAAAGATAAATTTTGGAAAGGGAATTATTTGATAACTATGTTTAACATATATTACTATCTACATGGGATATATAGTGACACGTAGAATTGTATACAAGGTCTATCTTCTCCTTGCATCAGAAAATAAAGCTCCTCTATTCTAACATGATCAAAGGAGGGATATCTTTATATTGTAGAACTACATAAAAATTGATCCCCATTAATTTGGGACACATAGTGATGTCGAGATAATTTACTATATGCCGATCCAAAAATTTTAAAAGGAATAATCTTCCCGCATTCCACACTAGAATTTTCAAATACCCGGACAATGACTTAGTTCTCAACCCATCATCCATTTATGTGGGTCTCTCCATTTCCAATAACATAAAAGGGTCATTCAGTTTAAAAAGAGGAAAATATCATGTGAAACTAATCACATATCACTTCTATGTGAAGGTAAACTATGAGGATAAAGTAAAACTTACATGAAATTAAAATTCATATAGAATCCCAAACACACATATTCTTATAAAAAAGGCTTGCATCATATTCCAATAGTTAACCAAAACTAGGCCCAAATTCCTGATTTGATTATGGTTTGTCAGAATATTATAGTATCTAACTCAGGAAAGCCTCTAATCCCTATCAAAAAAAATACATAGTATATTTTTGTAGCTTAACAGAGCTAGGATCATCTTTCCCACTACAACTAATGAAATACTATAGAGGCATCGTTCAGTGGGTATATAAAATAAGGCCCATATTCCATTTCCAATTTTGGATTACCATTAGAATAATATAGATGTGTAATAAAAAACCAAATCAGGTTAATATTGCCCCTCGAAATAGGTTTGATATGTATATTAAGGAAAACCCCAAGGTAAGTCAAATATTCCCACCAATAATAAAAAATATAATTATTATATTCCAAAAACATCTCCGTAGTGGGACCATATTCCCACAACAATATTTAATTATGGATATATTGTTATGAATTCCATGCATTAGGATCATAATCCTATATGACCACAGAATATTTGAAAATTTATATAGACCAAGATTTTGGATATGGCCCATATTACTGACTATCTCAATTCTAATGTACATGAGGCCAAAAAATGCATATCTAAATTATCTTAAGGACCCATTGATTCTTCATTAGATTTTGAAGTATATAACTACAATGATTTGCCTCATCATAGTACCATAGATATTTATTAAGGGAACCCTTCTATTTACATTCACAATGGACAACTTATCCATGATAATATATCACCAAGGAAATGGATTGCTCTAGTTTTCATGACACCTTCATATAGAGAGGATAATGAAAGACTATGGTTAAAAATATATAGTTTCTCTATCCACTACCTACTACAAACCTCCTATGTTATCAGGTGACACACAGTGGTGATCATCATACTTACCTTCTATGGATCATGATTCATTGTTTATAGAGAAGTGGAATCTATAGAATCTCTAGGTGGCGGAATATTCCTTCATTGAGGAAAAATATGGAATTGAAAAATAAAAAGTGATAGTTATAGAAAAACATACTGACTATGACATGTACCATCACCACCTCTAGTTCTGATGTTCCACATGAATTAAAAGAGGATTTCATGACATACATGATAAAATAAGGGAAACATTTCAAGGGATATTGTCTACAAACCTCCATTATCAAGTGTAAAATGACCATATACAAGCAATAACAAATATCTACTCATGGAAAGTCCTCCCATCATTCTCCATGCTTGAGATCCTTGGTTATAAAATCATTATGAGAGCCTATGACATGGTAAACCTTATAGCCTAACTACAATTTGACAAGTACTCCATAAAGCCTCATTATATGTATGTATCTGAGGATTGGGATAGTATAGATAATTAAAAATCACCTCATCCCTAGGAAATATAAAACCCCCAAACATGGAATCGTATAATGTCATATCTATGGGAGAGATACATGTCCATGAAACATGAAAGCTAGTTTGTGAATCCAGTTAAAATACCCTATTTTAAAGGATCAAAATCACTATGCAAAAAAAGGAGAGGACCATAAAAAATATTTTCAAGCATCCACCTCAATGATACAAAAATATTTTATTAGATGATAAATCCAAAATAACATGGTTTCAAGATATCTCTTTGTAGAACATGTCTAAAATTTTGAGAAGGGGCTACACCTGACTCTTGCACAAGTAAAAATTCATAAATTTACTAAGATATAATAGTTATCTTCCAAGTCATTCATCCAAGAGAAACCCAATTATTTAGGAACTATTTCATTTTACTCACCTCCTCAACCCATTTGGTTTATCAAATCCCAAGTATGTCAATATGGAATCGGCGCTGGTCCAAACATAACTTATCCCACATAGATGAGGGAAGTATTTTCAACAACATTCCCAAGAGTCATTATATCATTAAATGGTTTAGAAATTATAGTTTATATTAACGTATGAAACCCATACCATGGGGTTGGGGGTATTATTTCCATCTCTCCATAGTGTAACAACCTTCTCCATTCTTCACAGTGGCTACCTATGATTGATGTCCAAATTGTTCCTCCATCTACTTAGCAAAAAAATGTCATATTTGGATTCCTTATAAATGAAAATTTGAAAACCCCATCAAGGTTACAATTCATAGTCCAATACCTAAGAAGAATCGGAATAATATAATAAAAAATCAATAGGATCACATGACAAAATGACCTAGAGAGAGAATGGGTAAGATGAAAGACATCGATGTAACTCTCGGAGGGGAAGCATGTGATTTAGAACTACCGTATTACTCTAAGAATTATGATAAGATTCCCATTTCCAAATATTCCATTTTCAACATAATCATAATCAATTTGGAAAATGATAAATATCAATTTGTTTATCATAATAGATTCATTATGGAAATAATTCCCAAATAGTCAGGTTCCACCAATGTAAAAATTGGGGTTTCACACACCTATATAATAGAAGGATCCAAATAATGGAACTAATTAATGATTTGATGGGACACATATGATGATACTATACTATGGTTATAAGGAAATATGTTTCCACATCTCCCTCACAACCAAGGAATGATTAAATATATTTTTTGGAAGAGATACTGGCATAATATGAGGACGAGATATACCATCTGGGATAACTCAATGAGGAATTACTCGAGAGTGATATTACCCCTAAATTTTACCCCATTTACAATGTGAATGCCTATACTAGGCCCCTTTAAACAATTTATCTTTCATGAAATAATATAATTTTAGTTTCAGTCTGTCTATGGATTAACAACACAATATTTTTTAAACAAAATATATGTGGAAGACTGATTTTTATCTGTTACATCGGAATCCACTCCTATATCGGAATAATAACAGTCTCCAAATTGAATAAAAATCCTCGTTATATGAATATCGTGTGACCACATAATGAATTTTCCAATGTTTATGATCTATTGATTTTTCAAATAGTAGTAACCCATAAATTCTTAAACATTATAGAATCTCATACTACACTAATGGAGTCAATGGAAAGGAGATGTGACCCTATTTTGTATGAAAGAAAGATGAATCGTGAATGGGTTGAATCCCATCCACTGTATCCTAATTTTGATAACCATATTTATTTAACCTTTAATGGTATGAGTGATCGTTAGTAACACCTCTCATACTTTGTGCCCCGACGTGTCCCCATGATGGGCCCAGAAGACTAATAAGAGTTAGAAAATTTTAGGTGTTTTGTAAAATCCTTGGATGTTTTATATTTAATATAGTAAATTAGTATCTTATCAGGGCCATTTATAGTATGTTAATACATTATTCAACAATTAATCTTGAAAATATTATCTATGATTTGTAAAATAATAATCGTAAACCACCAAAACTAGAAATAGCGTGAGAATGAACAGTTTACTGATTTTATCGATGATGGACAAAAATGAAATAGTATTTCATCATTCCTCTCCCAGAAAATTATTTTATGTTGTAGTTTATGGAAATAAACCTTTATTAAATTTAGAGACCAGTAATGCTATTAAAATATTTTGGCAGGTTTTAGGAGTCTATAGACATAGTCTAATTTCTGGAGCATGTTATTCAGTGATCTACATCCAAATCCAAAACCATTATTCTGGTATGAGGGAAATTTCCTAGAAAGGTATAAATTACTAATATCATTATTAAACTAGTTCTGTTTCCTAGATGATCATCCATGAAATCCCTAAATCACCCAACTCCTCCCATAGAGAAGAAATTGTTTTATAGTCACCCTTATATAGATTAAAAAAGGGAGAATGTCCACTTGAGATTTGAGGAAAATACTAACATAGTCAATTCATTTCAAAAAAATAGGTTCCTAATTATTTCCTTGTAAATATGAAAATAAATTTTCTCAACCTATATGACACCACGAAACCTAGCGAGGTTGAACTCAAAGTTCATCTTGCCAATTTCCATTTTCATATGCAGCAAGGACACAACATACAATAATACTTTTTTTAAGGACATACCCAAGGGAATTATTGATTCTAGAAGGTGATATTAAGAAAATCCCAATAAATGGGGGCCAAGGGTTCCACCACTTGATCGGAAGAAAAAGATATTCGAAAATATGTTTCATCCAGGAATGAACATATATTGGACAATTAGTTGACATAATAGATAGTTAACCATGATCATGTTATCATTAAAAATAATCTTCATCAACCAATAAAATATCCTACAGAATCAACATAACTTAAGGATATTTCATTGGAATCATCATCTATAAAAAGGCTCAATCATCATAAGATGAAAAGGGTGTAATATGAAGATACTCATCAAACTCCCATGATTTCCCTAATGATTTCTTATTTCATACCCTCATCATTGGAAGCATAAGAAGAACAAAAAAAATAGAACCCACATCAGATGAAGGTATACTATTCAGGACTTTTAATATCATCTACACAGCAAACCCATTCTAAAATAAAGATTAAATGTATAAAATAGAGTTCCCCATACTTGAGTAGTGATACAAAGACAAAGTTCATAACAGATGAGGAAACTGGGGAAGTAATAGCCATGTGGAAACCATATAATGAAAGCATATCAATGGTAAAGAAATATATGATCCTAAAATATTCATATAAGAACTTTGGTGATCCCAACATGTTCATGGAGAGTCCAAGTATTCCTCCAAGAGTTGTGTATGTCTAATTATTTAGGACAATCAACTACCAATAATAAAACACTCAAATTATACTAGGTGTGTTGGTAAACTAGATCATCTCACTCTTTAGTAGCATATATCCCCTTTTCTTCTATCCATGTAATAGAATTGTTAAGAAAAAATTCAATAGCACATAAACAACTTAACGAGAAGAAACCCTACCATGGGTAGTGTATACATGTTGTGAAAAATTAATACATCATGAAATATGTATCAATTATCCTGGTAGAGCTATGAAACCTAGATGATCTTTAATTCTAATAATATCTAAAAAATAATCTCATTGAGACATTTTAAGGTCGTATAAGTTTGACACAACATTCACATCAGATTATGTTTTTCAGTCAGAAATCACCCTAGAAGAATTCCATGCCACCATCATTTTTATAGTGAAATATCATGAAAAATCTATTTAGGGAATTATAATAACATTTTATTTTTTCAATAAAAAATAAAATGTCTATATTTTTTGGGTTCTATATGATAGTGTTTTTTAAATTAATATCATTTCACTATAAAGACTTTATTTTTCATGATACCACTAGGTCAATTTGTATACAATTATTCTTACCATGAATGGGTATAAAAAATGTGAGAAAAATTACCCTAAAAATCAATATCAGAGACCTTATTAGGAACCTAATTATTAATATTATACTCTTAGTCATACAGAAAGGCAAGACATACTATTTCATACTAGGGATACCTTGTATTAATATCCACACAAGTGTACCATAAATATTTCATCAATGTAAGAGTTATCCCAATATTGAAAAATTTATAATACTATTCCATAATAACACCCCAATGAATCTTTTGAAACCTAGTCTTTCATGGATGGTTCCAAAAAGAGGGAAGTATATAGACAAATTATGGACAATGAAATGTGGTATTCCAATCCCAAATATCTGGAACACATCTTTTCATCCCATTGAGCATTCTCTAAAATTAGTTTGTAATTCCTATAAACCTATTAAAGGTAAAAACTATATACTCTGATAGGACACTACAAACGAAATATTACACAGGACCATGTTCATGTGATAAAAACAATGTTATCTAAATTCAAATAGTTATAGTAAAATCAAATAAATTATCTATCTAATTAAAATAAGAATATTTCTATATCAATAAAATTCATGAATTCCCCAAGACATTTCCTATATCTTGGGATGTCCATACTTCTTTTCCCCTTGGTGATACAATAGATGAAAGAAAGCATCCCAAAAATTACCCCATGATAACCATTGTAGTGTAGGATGTTAATGTTTATTAGATTAGCCTCTTATAATCTAGAAGGGATAGATATTCCCCACTATTACCTACCTCAAAAAGGATAATTCCATCATGTATAAAATATAATAGGATGAGGATGACCTCAGGGATTCCCCTCAATTGTTTATGGAATACATTTCCACCATCATCAATGAACATAGGACGGTGAGATTGAGAACTTATGCAGACACACGACCCATGTTGATAATTCCCTCCATAAACTTGGAGGAGAAAGAGATATATAAAATATTCTTTAAGAAAAAAATACTATATTCTCAATTGGAATTATAAAAATATTCCTACATAGGATCCTGATGTGGCACTCATTTCATGGGATTTCTAGAAGAAAATTGTGTCTTTAAGAATGTCATCAGGTTAATTAACCCATCTCCCATCTCTAGGGTGGAATAGAATGTTGAAAATGACTAATTGAAACGTAATCTGTATGTTGATATACCCAAAATGGAGTAGAAACATCCTTTTATTAAAAAAACTGGAATATAAGGGTATAAATCAATGTCATGGAACTTAATCAACATTATTTAAAAGTAAATTTCTAATTTTGGACCATAGAACATCTAATTGATGTTACAACATGATTCTGTTCCCATTAATTTTTGGTTGTTAAATATGGGTACAAATAGATCATGATGGCCCCTAAATATGTGGAATCCACTAAATTCATACAACATTAGGTGATATTCCGCTATGTGGTCATGCCCTTTTGCAAAAATAATGCTGGAACCACATATGAGCAAACTATGAATCACATATTCATGACCCTCTTATGATGAACTATAGAATTCTATGTCTATCAATTGGTGGTTAAGACTTAGAAATGTTATGATCACTCCACTGATCATGAAAGAGTATAATATAGATAGAATCCACACTATTTGAATATGAACCCTATATTATTTTCTTTTGTGGTAACATCATGGTTATTTATTATATATTTTATGCCAGCATGGAATTTTGGTCATTCTAGGGAAGACTACTAAATTCATCACAAGGACATCGCCTTGAATCCTAAATTAGTTATGATGAATATAGGTGTGATTAACTTATATTAGGTGTTTCATATTTAACCAAGTTTGAATACGCCTCCCATTCACCATGTAACTAAAGAAGTATGACACCTTTCAATGCGATGAAGGTAACCAGATGCCTCATAGATTCTCATGAAATACCTTTTTCATTGAGTTTAATTACACTAATAAAATGGAAGCCACTAATTTTATATGGGGATACCATGTAGAGATCATTCGATGAAACTCCTAAACAAAAGAATGATACAGTAAATGAGAATATCCTCTAATTTCCCAATCAAATGATTCTAGATACTAGGATGTGATATTTTGTTATTAAGAACAAATTCCTTTCACTCAACTTCATAGTTCAAAAGATGAGGCACTACTTACAGATCCAAAAAGTACTAGTTAGTTATTTATATTAACCCAGTCAAGTATATTATAATTTACCCTAAGACGACTGGGGGTTTTTCCAGATCGAAGGCTATTCTAAAATAACATGACATTTGATTTCTGATATAAAATTCTATAAAGTTGAAGGGGCTATCTGATTTTCATATAACACACCCTATCCTAAATAACCCGACAATATGTAATGGTCACATGGATGAAGTGTAACTTTATAGTCAAGACATTCCAATATCGTGGGAGATGTATTTTGATGGGGCCTCTAAAATTCCAATTGAGAAGTGAATGGACTGCCAGATGTTAAACTGTGTTAGAATTAGGATTGCCTTTCCCCCATATAATTTTAAATTATTCCCTAATTTTTCTTTCTGTCTAAAGGATACAGTAATATTGTAGTAGAATAGCAAGACTTTTTTATTGTCTAGTAGTTAGATAAATTATTGGAGATATCCCATTTGAAAGTAAAATGTGATTCAGGTTTTGTAATCAAATAGATCAACAAAGAATGAAATATCAAGAAGGAATAAGTGACCACTATCATTAGCTATGTGAGGGGATTTATGGGTGAAATCAGTTTCAAAATAACATATCATCACATTCCTCAATTTTACCATACGTGTTTTGATGTGATTTATAATGCAACCATAGGCCTAGACAATCATGACTATGGGGAGAAAATCTTCCACATCATTCATTAGAGGTTGGTATCTTGGTTCAACATCAATGAATTAAAGGAAATCAATCAGATCAGTCTCTTATCTGGATGTTATGATCTAATGAAATTAATTGGATAGATGAACCACATAATAGACTACAATAAATATAGGACACTTCCTTTGGATCGAGCCAAATAGAATATATCCAACATTTGGAACCAAACATTACTCACTATGGTTGGCCAAATGAAAACATATTCCAATATGAAAATGGATTCTATGAAGTCCTCCATAGATTCCTTACATTCAGAGAGACCCTTACCATAATACAATAAGTGCATATTGGATATTTTAGTGCTCATTAGTCAAGATCCCAACTCTCCCTACATATTCAAAAGTGGTTATTTTTTTCCATTGTTTATTCAAGACAGTATGAAGTGAACTAAGGGAGTCCAATATTATAAAATACATGAAAAATATCATCCATGATTCCAATATATTTTTCAAACTAACAAGTCTTCCTAGCCATTTTCCATATTGGGAATTGATCTCGTGAGGCCAAATCACCCAAATACGACCAAACTATTCTAGAAAATTATTAATTCTACAAACTTGTTCTCTAATTGGAACAATGACATACCTCTCAATGAATTTGGGATAATGAGATTCATCCACTTCATAATGTAAAGTTTAATTATTAGAATTTTAATCCCACAAACAATATTAATGGAGAATAACACTATTTTCTATTCTTATGAGTTGAAGATACAATATTATGAGTATAACATTCGGTCTAATCATTCATCAAACTATCACATAGTAGAAAATGAGAAGATGAAGGTTTTTTATTAAACATTATCAAATATAATCAAAAATATTTTTGATATAGATAATGAATCCTTTTAAAAAAACCCTTACATTCTCCTAGGCCTATCACACAACAAATATAACTACCACACAGGTGACCACATACTCAGTTGTCAACAAAACAGAGGAAATGCTACCCATCGAGGATCAATTCCCTTATTATGGGTTATTTTCCATGGTAAACTCTCAAAATATGAAAAATCTTAGAGGTGAATTGATGAGATGGAATTACTGAGGAGAAATGGCTTCATACATTACGTAATATACAACTCCATTAGATCTGGAATTTGTGAGTCTTCAACAAGGAGTTCCACCTTTGATAATTTCTTCCAAGTGAATTGGTATTGATTTTTATAAAACTAATGATACTATGGAATAAAATCCCCTAGTTGGAACCCATTTAATGGGGAAATTAAATTTTATATTAGGTTTGTTCCAAAGTAGCTTAGATCTTAACCATGATTGATAGATAATTCCCTATGAAAACCATGGATTCAAGGTTTCTTAAAAACAAATTTCCATAATTTCTGAAATAAACCATGGTACATGTGGAAATATATAAAATGACAATGAATCCAATATTCTCATCACATTCCATTAAACTATAAGAAACCTATTACATTGTTAGATAATGCTAAACTGGAAGACAAAATCGTTATCAGATGATGTTAAACTTCATAATACACATCCTAGAAACAAGATATAAAATTGCATGACAATACATCACCTCATCATAACTTCCTCCCCTTTTACTATTTTCTTATTTGTTCCTAAAATGGTTTCAAATGACTGTAGTTTCTTGAAAAAAAAGATCTCTACAATAACCCTACAGTTGATAGAATATATGTAATATCATTTGGGAAACAAGCCCACATCCACATAAGGTTTAATTACATATAAATATGTAAAACCACTTTAATGGTAATTCACTATAAATGAGTTATATTGGTGTGGAAAATGATCTTACTCCATCCCTATATTTGAATGTTATCTGCTTATTGTCTATACACTAGAATATTTTATTGCTTGATACCTATTATTATAGTGTAAATTGTGACAAATATATCTATTATTTCTTGACTGAACCATGAATTGTAGTCCCTCCCAACCTTGTCTATCCATGAGATAAAAATCTATTTTAGTATTTTCGATTGCCTTGAAATGTGATGTTCGCCACATGTTCCCTATCACGCATTATCATGTAGTTTGATTGAGTTCATAATTGTATCTTTTCTCACATAATGATAATGAATCATGAGAACATATAGATAATGTAATTTCTCTCTAACTAGGGTGAGTGAGATCCATAATATTCTGTGATAGGTATCTATGTACTCATCGTATGACAAAAAACTAAAGATCATGAGGCATTCATGTTCAGAGGATTACCCACTATGATGATTTTTTACTCAATAATTTCATGTTTTATTCCATCACACTAAAATTTTAATAAATAATTGTATGAATATACTTTTGGGTTATCATAACATTCATGAATATTACATTATCCAGGAACCATATTCATGCCTATGATGTATGATTTAATACCAACCACTTATTCAGTTTTGCTTTATCTTAGATCCCATAACCTTGATTCATTCATCATGGTTTTACCTGGTATTATACTAGTAATTGTTCATTACTAATTTTAAGGAACCCTTCTAGGATTCATTGGTGAATAAAAAACACAGTAGAGATTGTGAGATAGGGGATTATTTGTTCATGGAGAAATGGTCCCCATTAAAAACATGAAATATTTTCCTAAAAATGTGTGATAATATTTTTTTTTATTACTAACGGTTAACCAACACTTACTAGTCTCCACCAACCAGTGAATTATATATTTTGGGTTTTAGATTTATACATTCCATAACCAATCTATTCATGTGGATTCAAATATCCCTCACGATACATAGATATATATCATACCCATTGTCAGAGAAAAATTATAACATTTTATTATTACACCATTTCATTTAAAAGTTCTGAATCCCGCATGAAAGGCTAATATACTCATGGGAAAACCATAGTCAATGTCATATGGATATTATAATCACCCTTTAATAGTCCTTGTCACACATAAATAAACTACATGACATTTGTTTCATCCTACAATACATAATACTTCGTAGATTTGGATATGTGATAGAACATGTTACCTATATGGGTTCTATATCAATTAAAGTATATGTGGTATATTTCTATTATCCATAAATATATTATAGGATTGAACATTCCATCCATATACTATAATAAAAAATGATATTCCCCACCCCTATCCAAGATCTGGATCTATATAAGAGACCCGTAACTGAATATTAATGTCATGGTTCTCATGGGTATTGGCAAAAAAGTTCCCCCCCCATAAAAGATAGATTTTGGAAAGGGAATTATATGATAACTATGTTTAACATTGGTTCTTATCTACATGGGATACATAGTAACACATAGAATTGTATACAAGGTCTATCTTCTCCCCGCATCAGAAAATAAAGAACCTCTATTTTAACATGGTCAATGGGGGATATCATTATATTATAGAACTACATAAAAATTGATCCCCATTAATTTGGGACACATATTGATTTCGAGATAATTTACTATATTCCTATCCAAAAATTTTAAAAGGAATAATCTTCCCCCATTCCACACTATAATTTTCAAATACCCTGACAATGACTTGGTGCTCGACCCATCACCCATTTATGTGGGTCTCTCCATTTCCAATAACATAAAAATGTTCATAGAATTTAAAAAGAGGAAAATAACATGTGAAACTAATCACATTTCACTTCTATCTGAAGCTAATATATGAGGATAAAGTACACCCTACATGAAATTAAATTTCACAGAGAATTCCAAACATACATATTCCTTTCCTAAAAGGCTTGCATCATATTCCAATAGATAACCAAAACTAGGCCCAAATTCCTGCTTTGATTATGGTTTTTCAGAATAATATAGTATCCAACTCAGGAAAGCCTCTAATCCCTATAAAAAAATATACATAGTATATTCTTGTAGCTTACCGGAGCTAGTTCATGTTTCCCACTACAACCAATAAAATAATATAGCGGCATCGTTCAGTGGTTATATAGATGAAGTCCCATATTCCATCTCCAATTTTGGATTTCCATTAGAATAATATGGAGATGGAATCACAACCAAACTAGGTTAGTATTCCCCCTCCAAATAGGTTTGATATTTATATTAAGTAAAACCCAAGGTGAGTCAAATATTCCCACCAATAATGAAAAATATAATTATTATATTCCAACAAAATCTCAGTAGTGGGACCATATTCCCACAACAGTAGTTATTTATGGATATATAGTGATGAATTCCATGCATTAGAATCATATTCCTATATGACCCCAAAATATTTGAAAAACTATCCATACCAAGATTTTGGATATGGCCCATATTACTGACTATCTCAATTCTAATGTACATGAGGCCAAAAATGCATATCTAAATTATCTAAAGGACCCATTGATTATTCATTATATTTTAAAGTATATAACTACCATCATATTCCTCCTCATAGTACTGATGAAATTTATTAATGGAATCCTTCCCTTTACATCCACAATGGACAACCTACCCATGATAATATATCACCAAGTAAATGGAATGCTCTAGTTTTCATGCCACATTAATACAGAGAAGATATTGAAAGATTATTATTAAACATATATAGTTTCTCTATCCACTGCCTGTTACAAACCACCTCCTTTATCAGGTGACACACAGTAGTGATCATCGTATGTATCTTCTATGGATCATGATTCATTATTTATAGAGAAGTGGAATCTATGGAAACACTGGGTGGTAGAATATTCCTTCATTTAGGAATAATATGGAATTTAAAAATAGAAATTGTTAGTAGAGAAAAACATACTGAATATGTCATGTACCATCACCACCTCTAGTTTTGATGTTCCACGTGACTTAAAGGATGATTTCATAACATACATAATAAAATAAGGGAAACATTTCAATGATTATTGTCTACGAACCTCCATTATCTTGTGTAAAATGACCATATCAAAGAAATAACAAATATATACTCCTAGAAAGTCCTCCCATCATTCTCCATGCTTGAGATTGTTGGTTATAAAATCATTGGAGAGCCTATGACATGGTTAACCTAATAGCCTAACTACAATTTGACAAGTACTCTATGAAGCCTCATTAGATGTATGTATCCGAGGATGGGGATAGTATAGAGAATTAAAATTCACTTCATACCTAGGAAATATAAAACCCCCAAACATGGAATCCTATAATGTCATATATATAGGAGAGATAAATGTATATGAAACAAGCAAGATAGTTTGTGAATCCAGTGAAAATATCATATTTTAATGGAACAAAATCACTAAGAAAAAACGGAGAGGACCATAAAAAATATTTTCAAACAGCCACCTAAATGATACAAAAATATTTTATTATATGATAAATACAAAATATCATGGTTCCAAGATATCCCCGTGTAGAATATGTCCACAATTTTGAGAAGGTGTTTCACCCAACTCCTGCACAAGTGAAAATTCATAAATTTAATAAGATATAATTATTATCTACCATGTAAATCATCCAAGAGAAACCCAATTATTTGCGAACTATGTCATTTTACTCACCTACCCATCCCTTTTGGTTTATCAAATCCCAAGTATGTCCAAATGGAATCGGCCCTAGTCCAAACAGAACCTATCCCACATAGACGAGGGACTTATTTTCAACAACTTTCATAAGAGTCATTATATCATTACAAGGTATAGAAATTATTGTTTATATTAATGTATCAAACCCATACCATGGGGTTGGGGTTATGATTGCCATCTCTCCATAGTGTACCGGTCTTCTCCATTCTTCACAGTGGCTACCTATGATTGATGTCCAAATCGTTCCTCCTGCTACTTAGCAAAAAAATGTCATTTTTGGATTCCTTATAAAAGAACATTTGGAGAACCCCTAAAGGTTACAATTCATAGTCCAAAACCAAGTTATAATCAGAATAATATAATAAAAACTCAATTGGATCACAAGACAAAATGTCCTAGAGAGAGAATGGGTATGATGAAAGACATCGATGTAACTCTCAGAGGGGAATCAGGCAATGTAGAACTACGGTGTTACTCTAAGAATTATGCTACGATTCCCATTTCCCAATATTCCATTTTCAACATAATAGTATTCAATTTGGAAAATTTTAAATATCAAGATGTTTATCAAAAGAGATGCATTATGGAAATAATTCCCAAAGAGTCAGGTTCCACCAATGTAAAAATTGATGTTTCACACACCTATATAATAGGAGGAGCCAAATAATGGCCCTAATGAATGATTTGATGGAACACATACGATGATACTATACTATGGATATAGGGAAATATGATTCCACATTTCACTCACAACTATGGAATAATTAAATATCTTTTTTGGAAGAGATACAAGCATCATATGAGGACGAGATATACAATCTGGGATAACTCAATGAGGAATTACTCGAGAGTGATATTACCCATAAATTTCACCCCATTTACAATGTGAATTCATATCCTAGGCCCCTTTAAAGAATTTATCTTTCATGAAAACATATAATTTTAGATTTAGTCTGTCTTTGGATTAAGACCGCTAAATTGTTTAAACAGAATATATGTGGAAGACTAGGATTTTTCTCTATTACGTCGGTAACCACTCCTATATCGGAATAATAACATAGTCCCAACATTGAATAAAAATCCCCATTATATGAATATAGTATGACCACATAATTAATTTACCTATTTTTATGATCTAATGATTTTTTAAATAGTAGTAACCCAGTAATTCTTAAACATCATAGAATCTCATACTACACCAATGGAGTCAATGGAATGGAGATGAGACCCTATTTTGTATGAAAGAAAGATGAATATTGAATGGGTTGAATCCCATATACTGTATCTTAATTTTGATAACCTTATTTATTTAACCTTCAATGGTATGAGTGATCAATAGTAACACCTCTTAGACTTCGTGCCCCGACGTGTCCCCATGATGGGCCCAGAAGACTAGTAAGAGGTAGAAAATTTAAGGTGTTTTGTGAAATCCTAATATGATTTATATTTAATCTAGTAAATTAGTATCTTATCAGGGCCATGTATATGATGTGAAGACATTATTCACCAATTAATCTTGAAAATATTATCTATGCTTTGTAAAATAAAAATCATAAACCACCCATACTAGAAATAGTGTCATAATGAATAGTTTATTGATTTTATCGCTGATGGAAGAATATAAAATAGTATTTCATCATTCCTCTCCCCCCAAATTATTTTATGTAGTAGTTTATGGAAATACACCTTTATTATATATAGAGACCAGTAATCCTATTAAAATATTTGGGTAGGTTTTAGGAGTCTATAGACATGGTTAAATTTCTGGAGCTTGTTATTAAATGATCTACATCCAAATCCAAAACCATTATTCTGGCATGAGGGACATTTCCAAGAAAGGTATAAATTACTAATATCATTATTAAACTATTTCTATTTCCTAGAAGATCATCCATGAAGGACCCATAAAACCCAAATCTCCCCGTAGAGTAGAAATAGTTGTATAGTCACCCTTATATAGAGATAAAAATAGAGGAGGTCCACTTGTGATTTGAGGAAAATACTAACATAGTCTATTCATTTCAAAAAATAGGTTCCTAATTATTTCCTTGTAAATAGGAAAATAAAAATTCTCAATCTATATGACACAATGAAACATAGCGAGGTTGAACTCTATGTCCATCTTGCCTATTTCCTTTTTCATATGCAGCTAGGACACACCATACAATAATGCTTTGTTTTTATGGACATACCCAAGGGAATTGATGATTCATGTAGGTGATATTGAGAAAATCCCAATGAATGTGGGCCAATGGATCCACCCCTCGATCGGAAGAAGAAGCTATCAAAAAATATGTTTCATCCAGGAATGAACAAATATTCGACAATTAGATGACATAATAGATAGTTAACCACGATCATGTTATCATTAGAAATTATCTTCATCTACCAATCAAAAATCCTACAGAATCAACTTAACTTACGGATATGTCATTGGAATAATCATCTATAAAAAGGCACAATCATCATAAGATGAATAGGTTGTAGCAAGAAGATACTCATAAAACTCCCATGATTTCCTTAATGATTTCATATTTCATACCCTCATCATCAGAAGCATAAGAACAACCCAAAAAAATCGAACCCACATTAGATGAGGGACTTATTTTCAACAACTTTCATAAGAGTCATTATATCATTACAAGGTATAGAAATTATTGTTTATATTAATGTATCAAACCCATACCATGGGGTTGGGGTTATGATTGCCATCTCTCCATAGTGTACCAGTCTTCTCCATTCATCACAGTGGCTACATATGATTGATGTCCAAATCGTTCCTCCTGCTGCTTAGCAAAAAAATGTCATTTTGGGATTCCTTATAAAAGAACATTTGGAGAACCCCTCAAGGTTACAATTCATAGTCCAAAACCAAGGGATAATCGGAATAATATAATAAAAACTCAATTGGACCACAAGACAAAATGACCTAGAGAGAGAATGGGTATGATGAAAGACATCGATGTAACTCTCAGAGGGGAAGCAGGCAATGTAGAACTACCATGTTACTCTAAGAATTTTTATAAGATTCCCATTTCCCAATATTCCATTTTCAACATAATAATATTCAATTTGGAAAATTTTAAGTATCAATATGATTATCAAAAGAGATGCATTATGGAAATAATTCCCAAAGAGTCAGGTTCCACCAATGTAAAAATTGAGGTTTCACACACCTATATAATAGGAGGAGCCAAATAATGGCCCTAATGAATGATTTGATGGAACACATACGATGATACTATACTATGGATATAAGGAAATATGATTCCACATTTCAATCACAACCATGGAATAATTAAATATCTTTTTTGGAAGATATACTGGCATCATATGAGGACGATATATACAATCTGGATAACTCAATGAGGAATTACTCGAGAGTGATATTACCCCTAAATTTGACCCCATTTACAATGTGAATTCATATCCTAGGCCCATTTAAAGAATTTATCTTTCATGAAAACATATAATTTTAGATTTAGTCTGTCTTTGGATTAAGACCGCTAAATTGTTTAAACAAAATATATGTGGAAGACTACGATTTTTCTCTATTACGCCGGTAACCACTCCTATATCAGAATAATAACATAGTCCCAACATTGAATAAAAATCCCCATTATATGAATATAGTATGACCACATAATTAATTTACCTATGTTTATGATCTAATGATTTTTTAAATAGTAGTAACCCAGTAATTCTTAAACATCATAGAATCTCATACTACACCAATGGAGTCAATGGGATGGAGATGAGACCCTATTTTGTATGAAAGAAAGATGACTATTGAATGGGTTGAATCCCATCCAATGTATCTTAATTTTGATAACCTTATTTATTTAACCTTCAATGGTATGAGTGATCAATAGTAACACCTCTTAGACTTCGTTCCCCGACGTGTCCCCATGATGGGCCCAGAAGACTAATACGAGGTAGAAAATTTAAGGTGTTTTGTGAAATCCTAAGATGTTTTATATTTAATCTAGTAAATTAATATCTTATCAGGGCCATGTATATGATGTGAAGACATTATTCACCAATTAATCTTGAAAATATTATCGATGCTTTGTAAAATAATAATCATAAACCACCCATACTAGAAATATTGTCATAATGAACAGTTTATTGATTTTATCGCTGATGGAAGAAAATAAAATATTATTTCATCATTTTTCTCCCCCAAATTATTTTATGTAGTAGTTTATGGAAATACACCTACATTATATATAGAGACCAGTAATCCTATTAAAATATTTTGGCAGGTTTTAGGAGTCTATAGACATGGTCAAATTTCTGGAGCTTGTTATTAAATGATCTACATCCAAATCCAAAACCATTATTCTGGCATGAGGGAAATTTCCAAGAAAGGTATAAATTACTAATATCATTATTATACTATTTCTATTTCCTAGAAGATCATCCATGAAGGCCCCATAAAACCCAAATCTTCCCGTAGAGTAGAAATAGTTGTATAGTCACCCTTATATAGAGATAAAAATAGAGCAGGTCCACTTGTGATTTGAGGAAAATACTAACATAGTCTATTCATTTCAAAAAATAGGTTCCTAATTATTTCCTTGTAAATAGGAAAATAAAAGTTCTCAATCTATATGACACAATGAAACATAGAGAGGTTGAACTCTATGTTCATCTTGCCTATTTCCTTTTTCATATGCAGCTATGACACACCATACAATAATGCTTTGTTTTTAAGGACACACACAAGGGAATTGATGATTCGTGTAGGTGATATTGAGAAAATCCCAATGAATGTGGGCCAATGGATCCACCCCTCGATCGGAAGAAGAAGCTATCAAAAAATATGTTTCATCCAGGAATGAAAAAATATTCGACAATTAGATGACATAATAGATAGTTAACCACGATCATGTTATCATTAGAAATTATCTTCATCTACCAATCAAAAATCCTACAGAATCAACTTAACTTACGGATATGTCATTGGAATAATCATCTATAAAAATGCACAATCATCATAAGATGAATAGGTTGTAGCAAGAAGATACCCATAAAACTCCCACGATTTCCCTAATGATTTCATATTTCATACCCTCATCATCAGAAGCATAAGAACAACCCAAAAAATCGAACCCACATTAGATGAAGATATACTATTCAGAACTTTTAGTTTCATCCTCAAAGAAAACCCATTATTAAATGATGATTATATGTATAAAATAGAGTTCCCCAAACTCATCAGTGATCCAAAGACAATGGTCACAACAGATGAGGAAACTGGGGAAGTAATAGCCATGTGCAAACCATATAATGAATGTATATCAATTGTAAAGAAATATATGCACCTAAAATATTTATAAAAGACATTTGGTTATCCCAACATGTTCATGGAGAGTTCATGGATTCTTCCAATAGTAGTATATGTATAATTATTTAGGAAAATCAACTACCAGTCATAAAAAACTCCAATTATACTAGGTGTGTTGGTAAACTGGATCATCTCACTCCTTCAGTAGAAGATATCCCCTTTTCCACTATCCATGTAATAGAATTGTTAAGTAAAATTTCCACAGCACATAAACCACTTATCGAGTAGAAACCCTACCATGAGTGGTGTAGACATGTTTTGAAAAATTAATATATCATGAAATAAGTATCAATTATCCTAGTAGAGCTACTACTCCTAGATGATATTCAATTTCACAATATCTCCAAAATAATCTCATTGAGACATTTTATGGCCGTATAATATTGACATAACTTTCACATTAGAATATGGTTTTCAGTCAGAAATCACCCTAGAGGAATTCCATGCCACCATCTTTTTTATAGTGAAATATCATGAAGATTATATTTAGGGACACATAATAACATTTTATTTTTGCAATAAAAATTAAAATGTCTATATTTTTTGGATTCTATATGATAGTGTTTTTTAAATTAATGTCATTTCACTATGAAGTCTTTAATTTTCTTAATACAACTAGTTCAATTTGTATCCAATTATGCTATCCATTCAAGGGTATAAAAAATGTGGGAAAAATTCCACTAAAAATCAATATCAGAGACCTTATTAGGAACCTAATTATTAATATTATACTCATAGTTTTCCAAAAGGGCATGACTTACAAATTCATACTAGGGATACATTGTATTAATATCCCCAGAAGTGTACCATCAATATTTCATCAATGTACGAGTTATCCCATTGTTGAAAAATTTATAATATTATTCCATAATAACACCCCATTGAATCTTTTGAAACCTAGTCTGTCATGGATGGTTCCAAAAATAGGGAAGTAAAAAACCAAATGTTTGATGATGAAATGTGTTATTCCAATACCAAATTTGTGTAACACCTCTTTTAATCCCATTGATATTTCTCTAAAATGAGTATGTACATCCTATAAACCAATTAAAGGTAAATAATATATACTCTGATTGGCCACCACAAACCAAATATTACACGGGACCATGTTCATGTGATAAAAACAATGTTATCTAAAATAATACAGTTATAGGAAAATCAAATAAATTATCTATCTAAATAAAGTAAGAATATTTCTATATCAATAAAATTTATAAATTCCCCCGTGACATTTCCTATATCATGTGATGTCCATACTTCTCCTCCCCCTGGTGATACAATAGATGAAAGAAAGCAACCCAAAAATTACCACATGATAACCATTGAAATTTTGGATGTTAAAGTTTATTCGATTAGCCTCTTATTATCAAGAAGGGATAGAAATTCCCCACTGTTACCTACCATGAAAAAGTATACTTCCATAAAACATAAAATATAATAGGATGAGGAGGACCTTAGGGATTCCCCTCAATAGTTTGTGAAAAACATTTCCACCATCATCAATGATCATAGGACGGTGAGTTTGGGAACTTACGTAGACACATGACCCATATTGATAATTCCCTCTAAGAACTTGGAGGAGAAAGATATATATAAAATATTCTTTATGAAAAATACTATATGCTCAATTAGAATTATACAAAGATTCCTTGATAGGATCCTGGTGTGGCACTCATTTCATGGGATTTCTAGAAGAAAAATGTGTTTTTATGAATGTCATCAGGTGAATTAACCTATCTCCCATCTCTAGGGTGGAAACGAATGCTGAAAATGACTAATTTAAACATAATCTATAAGTTGATATTCCAAAAAATGGAGCAGAAACAATGTTCTATTCAATAAAACCGGAATATCAGTGTATAAATCAATGTCATGGAACCAAATCAACATTATTGAAATGAAAATTTCTAATTTTGAAACATAGAACATCAAATTTATGTTACAACATGATTATGTTCCCATTAATTTATGGTTATTAAATATGGGTACAAATAGATCATGATGGCCCCTAAATATGTGGAATCGACTAACTTCATACAACGTTGGGTGATATTCCACTACCTGGTCATGCCCTTTGGTATAAATGATGTTGTAACCACCTATGAACAAACTATGAATCACATATTCATGACCCTCTTATGAAGAACTATAGAATTCTATGTCTATAAATTGGTGGTTAAGACTTAGAAATGTTATGATCATTGCCCTGATCATGAAATAGTATAATATAGATTGAATCAACACTATTTGATGATGAACCCTATAATATTTTCTTTTGTAGTAACATCATGATTATTTCTGAAATATTTTATGCCACCATTGAATTTTGGTCATTCTAGGGAAGACTACTAAATTCCTCACAAGGACGTTGCCTGGAATCCTAAATTAGTTATGATGAATATAGTTGTGATTAACTTATATTAGGCGTTTCATATCCAACAAAGTTCGAATATTCCTACTCTTAACCATGTAACTAAAGAAGTATGACAACTTTCAATGCGATGGAGGTAACCAAAAGCCTCTGAGATTCTCAAGAAATACCTTTTGCATTGATTTTTTTAATTACACTAAAAAAACTGAAGCCACTCATTTTATATGGGGATACCATGTAGAGATCATTCGATGAAACTCTTTAACAAAAGAATGATAGAGTAAATGAGAATATCCTCTAATTTCCTAATATAATGATTCTAGATACTAGGACATGATATTTTGTTATTAATAACAAATTCCTTTCACTCAACTTCATAGTTCAAAAGATGAGGCACTACTTTTATATCAAAAATTTCTAGTTATTTTTTTATATCTACCCACTCAAGTATATTATAATTTACCCTAAGACGACTAGGGGTTTTTCTAGATCGAAGGCTGTTCTAAAATAACATGAAATTTTATTTGTAATATTAAATTCTAAAAATGTGAAGGGGCTAGCTGATTTTCATATAACACACCCTATCCTAAATAACCTGACAATATGTTCTGATCACATGGATGAAGTGGAACTTTATACTCAATACATCCAAATATCTAGGGAGATATATTTTGATGGGGCCTCTTAAGTTCCAACTGAGAAGAGAATGGACTGCCAAATGTTAAACTGGGTTAGAATTAGGATTTCCTTTTCCCCCTATAATATTAAATTATTCAATAATTTTTCTTTATATCTAAATGATACACCAATATTGTAGTAGAATACCCTGAATTTTGTATAGTTTGGTATTTTGATGAATTATTGACGATTGGCTATTTGAAAGTCAAATGTGATTCAGGTTTCATAATGAAATCGATCAACAAAGAATACAATATCAAGAGGGAATAAGTGATGAATATCATCATCTATGTGAGGGGATTGATGGGTGAAATCAGTTTCAAAATAACATTTCATCACGTTCCTCAATTTTACAATACATGTTTTGATGTGATTTCCAGTGCAACCATTGACCTAGATAATCACTATTACGGGGAGAAAATCTTACACATCATTCATTAGAGGTTGGTATCTTGGTTCAACATCTATGAGTTGAAGAAAATCAATCAGATCAATCCCTTCTCAGGATGTTATGATCTAATAAAATTTATTGGATAGATGAACCACATAATAGACTACATTCAATATTGGACACTTCCTTTGGATCAATCCAAACCAAATATATCCAACATTTGGAACCAAACATTACTAACCATGGTTGGAAAAATTAAATAATATTCCAATATGACAATGGATTCTATGATGTCCCCCATAGATTCCTTAAATTCGGAGAAACCCTCACAGTAATACAATAAGTCCATATTAGATCTTATAGTGCTCATTAGTCAAGATCCCAACTCTCCCTAAATATTTATAAGTGGTTATTTTTTTCTGATGCTTATTCAAGACTTTATGAAGTGAAATAATAGAGTCCAATATTGTAAAATACATGAAAATATCATCCATCATCCCCATATATTTTTCAAAATAACAAGTATTCCGATCCATTTTCCATATTGGGAATTGATCTCATGAGGCCATATCACCCAAATACGGCCAAACTATTCTAGAAAATTCATAATTCTAAAAAATTATTCGCTAATTGGAACAAGGAAATACCTCTCAATGAAATTGGGATAATGAGATTCATCCACTTCATAATGTAAAGTTTCATTATTAGTTTTATAATCCCACAAAAAATATTAATGGAGAATAACACAATTTTCTATTCTTAATTTGAAGATACAATATTATGAGTATAACATCAGGTCAAATAATTCATCATAATATCAAATAGAGGAAAATTAGAAGATGTAGGTTGTTTATTAAACATTATCAAATATAATCTAAATTATTTTTGATATAGATAATGAATCCTTTTAAAAAAAACTCTTACATACTCTTGGGCCTATCACACAACAAATATAACAACCACACAAGTGACCACATACTCACTTGTAAACATAACAGAGGAAATTCTACCCATCGAGTATAAATTCCATTATTATGGGTCATTTTCCATGGTAAACTCTCAAAATATGAAAAATCCCAGATGTGACTTGATGAGATGAAATGACTGATGAGAAATGGTTTCATACATTACATAATTTACAACTACATCAGATCTGGATTTTTTGAGTCTTCAACATGAAGTTCCACCTTTGATAATTTCTTCCAAGTGAATTGGTTTTGATTCTTATAAAACTAATGATACTAGGGAATAAACTCCCCTAGTTGGAACCCCTTTGAGAGGGAAATTAAATTTTATATTAGGTTTGTTACAATGTATCTTAGAACTTAACCATTATTGATAGATAATTCCCCATGAAAACCACGGTTTCCATGTTTCATTAAAACAAATTTCCAAAATTTGTTAAATAAAGCATGGTACAGGTGGAAATATTTAAAATGACAATGAATCCAATGTTCTCATTACATTCCCTTAAACTATATGAAACCTATTACATAGTTAGATGATGATAAATTGAAAGACAAAATCATTATCAGATGATGTTAATCTTCATAATATACATCCTAGAAACATGATATAAAATTGCATGACATTAGTTCACCTCATCATAACTTCCTCCCCTTTTACTAGATTATTAGTTGTTCATAAAAGGTTTCCAATGAACGTGTTTTCTTGAAAAACAAAGTGTTCTATACCATAACCCAACACTAAAAAGAATATATGTAATCTCTTTTGGGAAACGAGACAACATCCACATTAGGTTTAATTATATATAAATCTATAAAAACCACTTTAATGGAAATTCACTATAAATGAGTTATATTTGTGTGGAAAATTATCTTACTCCATCCCTATGTTTGATTTTGATATGATTATTTTCTATACACTAGAAAATTTTATTGCATGATACCTATCATTATCATGTAAATAGTGACAAATATATCTTTTATTTCTGACTAAACCATGAATTGTAGTCACTCCCAACCTTGTCTATCCCTGAGATAAAAATCTATTTTAGGATTTTCGATTGCCTTGAAATGTGATGTTCGCCACATGTTCCCTATCATACATTATCATGTAGTTTGATTGAATTCATAATTGTATGTTTTTCTCATGTAATGATCATGAATCATGTAAACATATAGAAAATGTAACGTCACTCAAACTTGGGTGAGTGAGATTCATTATATTCTGTGATATGTATCTATGTACTCATCATATGACAAAAAACTAAATATCATGAGGCATTTATGTTCAGAGGATCACCCACTATGAATATTTTTTACCCAATAATTTCATGTTTTATTCCATCACCCTAAAAATTTAATAAATAAATGTTTGGATATACTTTTGGGGTTGCATAACAATCATGAATATTCCATTATCCATGAACCATATTCAATTCTATGATGTATGATTTAATACCATCCACTTATTCAGTTTTGCATTATCTCAGATCCCATAACCTTGATTCATTCATCATGGGTTTACCTGGTATTATACTGGTAATATTTCATTACTAATTTGATGGAACCCTTCTAGGATTCATTGTTGAATAAAAAACACCATAGATATTGTGAGATAGGGGATTATTTGGTCGTGGAGAAATGGTCCCCATTAATAACATGATATATTTTCCTACCAATGTGCGATAATATATATTTATATTACTAATGGTTAACCAACACTTACTAGTATCCACCTCCCAATGAATTATATATTCGAGATTTTAGATTTATAAATTCCATAACCAATCTATTCATGTGGATTCAAATATCCCTAATGATACACAGATATGTATCATACCCATTTTCAAAGAAAAATTATAACATTTTATTCTTACACCATTTCATTTAAAGGTATTAATCCCTAATGAAAGGCCAAAATACTCATGGGAAAACCTTAGTCAATGTCGTATGCATATTATAATCAGCCTTTAATAGTCCTTGTCACACATAAATAAACTACATGACATTTGGTTCATCCTATAATACATAATACTTCGTAGATTGGATATGTGATAGAACATGTTACATACATGGGTTCTATATCATTGAAATTATATGTGGTATATTTCTATTATTCGTAAATCTATAATAGGATTGAATATTCAATCCATAAAATATAAACAAAAATGAAATTCACCACCCCTATCCATGCTCTTGATCTACATAGGAGACCCATAACTAAATATTAATGTCAAGGTTCTCATGGGAATTGACAAAAAACGTTCCCCCACATAAAAGATAGATTTTTTAAATGGAATTATATGATTACTATGTTTAACATTGATTCCTATCTACATGGGATACATAGTGACATGTAGAATTGTATAAAAGGTATGTCTTCTCCTCGAATCAGAAAATAAATCACCTCTATTCAAACACGATCAATGGAGGGATATCATTATATTGTAGAACTACATATAAATTGATCCCCATTAATTTGGGACACATAGTCATGTTGAGATAATTTACTATATGCCTATCCAAAAAATTGAAATGGAATAATCATCCCCATTTCCACACTAGAATTTTCAAATACCCTGACAATGACTTGGTTCTCGACCCATCACCCATTTATGTGGGTCTCTCCATTTCTAATAACATAAAAAGGTTCATAGAATTTAGGAAGAGGAAAATACCATGTGAAACTAATCACATTTCAATTCTATGTGAAGCTAAACTATGAGGATAAATTACATCCTACATGAAATTAAATTTCACATAGAATTCGATTGTTTTCATCCTTTTTCATCCATAAATACCTGATGGATGGATTTATAAGTATTCAACAAGATTTTACATTACCATTGATCATTAATTCCCTATGTTTCCATTACAGGATATAAATATGTGCATGGAATCATTCTTCAAGAACAATATAAAATATAGATTCCCATAAATATGGAATATAAATTGATATTCATGTACACCACTATTCACCCATCTATAGATCTTATAGTAATAAAGGGAATATTCTCCACTATTTTGAATGGGTTAGTTCTATGTGGGAAATTTTTACATGGGTTATCTTACATAGAGAACATTGAATGATAAATAAAGATCCCATTACGTAGCATATGATATAAATATGTGTAGTAAATAATCTAACTAATTACTATTTGTAAATTGAATCTATTCTATACAATAAACACAATTAAAATATGATCTATTATCCTAGGAAAACCCATAAAGGAATAAATTCCACCCCCTATATATGAGTATGGTTTATGTAGCTAATTCTACATTTATGAACAACATGTGGCACCCCACTTATCCTTGGGGTTTCAAAGTGATGATTAACTCTCACATCATAAGTCCAATGACAATGTGAACTACCATGGTTCAACTTTTTCTTTTCCCCACATATGATCATGATTAGCATAGGGGGATTATTTTTGATGAACAACATCTGGATTGAATCCTTTTCTATTAGGATAAATAGAGACACCTGGGTATGATATCATGGTTCCAATAATATGTACATCATGAATATTTACTTCTCCATTTTATGATTCATATCAAATGTAGTAACCCATGTTTGGCTATAATATTAGAAAAATGCCCCCTAGAAGTGAAAATCTATCCTAGATTGAGCAATTTTGGCTATCATAATATTTATAGAGCATACACATCAAATATATTTAAGAAATATCACATTTGAATAGTTATATACCACCTTTTCATGATCAAAATTAATGTAACAGGGCTTTCATTTAACAATTATACATGTATTGATTCATATGGACATAAGAAATGTATTGAAAATGGAAATTATATCATAGATAAAGATAAAAATTTCCAAATTCTTCCACCCTCATACTTTTTTTGATGACCCTTTCAGGGATAATTAACTTCCAAAATGGATTTGACCAAAGGTTGGACTTATTTCTCTTTCCACACACATGATCCAGACCTATAGAGAGCATGCATCCTAAATATTATGTGTGGGTTGAAAAAAATTCCCCCTAACCACATCTAAGTCCATCCTACTGGGTTATCCAATAAATAACAATGAGAATCTTGATTCCCATCCTCATAAGATATATAGTAACAATAGGATTCTATATCTTAGTTCTACCCACAATTTCTAAAAAATTTCTCCATGTATATGATCCATATCTATACATAGGGACTTATTTGGAAGGGTTTTCTGTGGCTTGATTCCTACCCCCATGAGATTCAGAATGAAACCAAAGGTAATCACACCCATATATATTTAAACATGAAAACTCATATTGGTTCTCAAACAAGTCACCGATCATTCAAAATGGACCTCATTATTCAAGATCACCAAGAAAAATTCCTCTATTTTTCATGCACCCCTCACTAGAACAATATGGGTTATTCACCATCTAACTCATGTTTCTTACACCAAGCACAAATAATGCATTATTGTATTATTGGGTTGAACAATTCGATGAGTATGACGGGTTCACGGAGATAAAAACTTCCCAAATTTTAAGACTGTAAACTTTTTTATGAATGGTCAAGATATATAGTAACTCTTTATTATGTATGTTGTATATATACATATTTTTTTCTTATTTATGAGCTAGATATATGTAAAGGGGGACCTTATATGATTATATTCCCACAATATTATGAATGGATATATATATATCTCATATTCAAGTTCCTCAAATCAATGTAGTGTGTCTCTGAAGATAATTCACATAATTCCCATGCCAGTAAACAATGTCCTTGTCAAATGACATCAAAATATATGACCATAATCCAAGATGTACATTTTTTAACTACATAGAATAAGTCATATATCAAATGATTTTAAACATCAAGAAAAATATGTCCCTATCATATGATTTTAAACTACATGACATATCAATATTCATTATATGACATTAAAATGAACATACCATCATCCATTATCAATCCTTAACATATGACACAATGTACTGGCCATTTCCAATCATGGTTTGGGTTGTTTTTATTTTTTTATGAGAACCTCAATCTATATATCACAATTTAATACATAGTGTCTCATCTTTTCCCAGCCACTGAAGACACAAGGAAATGGTAGGGGGCCAATATTTTTAATCATACTTGAAATCATATATTGGATCTTGTATACAGTACTTTCACCCAACAACAAGAAGAATTATTTCCTTTTTAAAAGGACCAATAACCCTTGTGAGACCTAATAATATAAAAATAGATACCTTTATGTAAGGCTGATTTCAGTAATCCCTTTCATGTTTTACCAATACCAATACACATGATTTCAAAACCATGAGCCAAGAATTACCTCAAGTCCAACCACTATTCATAAGTCTGGTATGGTACAATCATTCTTGGAAATCCAAAATTAGCTATCATTGGAATTGAAAAATTGCTATTGTTTAACACTCCACAATTATTTGGTCCATGAATCATGAACATAAATACTGTTAATGTTGGTCCAACTTGCAGGACATTAAACTATATACCTAAGTAGTGAAAATCATAGGACATTAAATATCCATGGGTGGAGAAAAAAATTGTTAAGATTAAAACCCATAAAGGACATCCCTAGTAAATTTTAATTCCCTCATCCATATTGTTTTAATCTTTAGAGAAAAGATAAAAGTTATATCATAAATAAATAGAAGTAAATGGAATATAGGGTTTATCTTATCACCCAATATGATGTTGATCCATGATTGCTTGACCCTTTAGGTATATGAAAGAGATAGATAAATTATTTAACATATCCATACATAATTTGTTTTCAACACATACATGAATAACTAATAGAGTGCTTAATAAAAAAATGAATTGTATGTTCTCCACAAAGCGTATTTGGGTATTTTACATATGATTTGATACCAACCTATACCTCGAATCGATAAACATATCATGGAGTCACATAACCTGAGTCATTCTTCTATGAATTACCATATAATGTATTGGTATCCTGGAGAAAATTATCATAATATACACAAATATGATTCATTAGTGAAGAAAACAACACCTTAGAGCTTGTGACAATGGGGTTGTTTGGGTCCTAAATGGAATGAATCCAATAAAATCATGCTATATTTTCTAGTCTATGTGTGATACTTATTCATTCCATTACTAATTGTTAACCTACTACCAAATGTATCCATTTATGATTAAATAATAAATTCTTAGATCATGAATCACATGCCCCATAATATAACTGTTCAAGTTGATTCATCATCATCAATGACCTTTCATCATGAATAGTACATATTCTAAAAGAAATGATAGAATACTTGATTTCTGATAGTTTTATTGGTCCTCATTTTGTGACCCTAAACCACATGATATTTGGGTATGAGATTCAAGTATATAAAAAGAATTCCAGTTTCTTGAGGTATTCTCTATTAGAAAATTCCCCTTATTTAGTATATGTTCCACTTGTCAAATATCATATAGATAGTCTATAGAGGGTCATAATCCTCTATGGACAGATTTTTCTCAATAACGTACCTTATTGATCTATTTTCTAAAAATATGAAAATATTCCCTTGACCATGATAAGGAAATAATATAGAATTTAAGGGATCTCTATTCTTGGATAGGAATAATTCAGATATATAAGGGCATTTATACATTAAATTGAGGGAATATTTACCTTGAATAAGAGACCTATGATTCATATAATCCCTTGAAATATTTCAATTGAGAATTTTTCCACAAAAATATTTTCAATAATCCATTAAAATTTGTAACAGTCATGTTATCGGTTAAAATACTAAAGGATGTGATTTACCCAACACATAATAAAACAATAAAAATACATTTGATATCCTTAAAAATGTTTCACTACCAAGAAAACCCATCTTTTAAGAAAGGATGTAGGGTTCCAGATCCCTTTTTAAAAAATTCATCAATCACAATTTGGTCTAGGATACAAAGTTCCAAAGCCCTTTATGAATAATAATACTTCATAACCTATGAAAGGATATAGAGTTCTAGACCCCTTCTTAAATATTGACCCATCATTACCTGGGAAAGGATGTAGTGTTCTGAATACCTTATCTAATAGTCATCCTTCGTAACCTACACTATATATTATGTGTCAAAATATCTACAATCATTCCCTAACCATTGGTAATGAGTTTACCCAATTTCAGGGGACTCCCTACTTGACTATTCTTGTAAGCACATATTGGATTCTTCTTAAGGGTCTTTAGACCATCAAAAAGTGATTCATATGCCTCTCAAGAAGGATGTAAGATCCTTGTGAGGCTTGAAAACATCACAATGGAACATGGGACCTCAGTGTGTTTTGTGATCATCCCTGACATGATTTCCTCATTTCATTACCCAATAATAATTGTATTTATGATATGATTTTCTTCAATAATTATTCTAGAATTCAAAACATGATAATTTGATAGCAATAGAGGTTCAAAGCAATAGGATTATAAAATAAAAAATAGGAATTCCCTCATTTATGACACTAAACTAAGACCATTGTTGGTAATATATATATATATATATATGAAATTGATGTACATTAATAAGTTGTTTGATCTATTTAACCATAAAAAATTAACAAGAATTAACAAATATATGGCCTTATAATACCAAAATATATGGTACAATCTATATGACCATGAACATTATAGCTATTTGTGAAATATTTTTTGATCCTCAATATAAACAACATATTTTTTCAATTGAATCTCCATAAATGTACACTTGGAAGGGAAAAAATAATAAATATTTTTAAAACATGTAAAGGGAGGTTGGAGAAAATTTTGTGTGTCTAGTTATTATATATGCACATTGAGTGATCTAGGAAATATTGACAGTTTTTAAAAAGCAGATACATAAATTGTTTTAGTTTAAAGGACCAAAAAGATAGGTCAAATAATAATTTAGTCCCATATCCTCTAGTCCTTTATTATATAATTCCTAGGAAAAAGTAAAGATATATAAATAAAAGGAGAACATATTTTAAGGATCATCATATGAACATGAGAATAGTTAGTATATGATATCTAGAAACAGTGACTGGGAAAAAATAATATCGATATCTCTCCATGATATATTCACCAAATAGATTTCACTGAACCAAAAAATTATAAAATCATTGGCCTTAAACTGTTCATGATATGTTTTATGCCAGTTGTAATCTGTGACCCCTTCCTAGAAATAATCAATTTTGAATCGAGTGTTTATGTTGGAATTTTTGATTAATTATTATATGACATTATATTTGATAATAAGTTGTAAATATTCCATGTATATGGTTGTAGGAGAAGAGGATGAAAGAAAAATATGGTATTTTAGAGATTTGATTATTTAATTCTTTTTTAGAAAAAGGGTGACGGATCTCAACACTATAATTTCTCCCCCTTTATCCCATGAAAAAACATAAAAAACAAGTCAATAGTTAAATGTTGTTTGTTGTGTTCTCCAAATCGGTTAGAACCCTGATAGAGGTGTAGATTTTCTTCTAGAGTCTCATCCCCTATATTTAATCCACCATTTCTAGTGGGAGAAGATAATCAATAATAGAGGATATCTCATGACCCTCACCTAGACTGGAATCCAATAATGATATTGTATCTGAATGATTAACCTTCACATGACTAATGAATGATTTATATTCTATAGTTTATGTAGCTAGAATTATATTCTAATCATTAATATTAGATGCGTTATGATGTTTTTAATTTAGTTCATCTATGGAATCCCTAATTGATTATAGTTTAAATCTAATATAACTGATGTTGTGAAGATATACCTCAGAACTAATGATTACTACTGGTTCTAGATGATCTAATGTATGATTTCATATAATCTCCTGTAATTGATGTCGCATACCCCCTCAGTGGTGGAAGAGTTGGCATTGGAATTCCAAATTTCTAAGAATTTCCTCAAAATGAGTCAAAAGAATTAAAGCATGAATCTAGTTTTAGGATCATATATCTGTTACCTAACCTCTAGAATCCACTTCAGAATGGGTTATTTCATGGTGAAGGACGATCCATATATATTCAGGTATCAAACCTGCTGAGAGATTATCTTGTCCAATGAGAAATGAAGCAATGGAAGAGTACCATGTTATTAGACCTCTACCAAATATATATTTTGAACCTCCTCTGATAAGAACCTAACTTTCTATTGGTATAGAGGTGATAATTTATATAAAGAACTTGTCCACTTCATTAAAACACTCATCATCATGATGGGGGATCTTTCTTAAAGGAATTAATGAGTCCTGATTGCATCCCATTATAATAAAAATAATGGTAACCAAAGATGAATATTGTTTTCAGAGTCACCAAAATAGTTGACTAAGTATACCTAGTGGGTAGGATTTGACAAAATAGTCATCATTGTCCCTATATAGAAAAATTGGAGTTCCTAAAGAATTTATTGTAATTTTAAATTATTATATTCATGCATTATAATCCAACAAATTTATTGAATATGTCCAATATGTCTTTCTCCTTGAATTATAGAAATAGTGAGGAATCAATTTTTTTGATTACAGTGAAATTAGATATAGAAACTATATGGTATATATTGATCAAATATGATTTTTTCCATTAGATCTACATGAATCCCATATCGATGTGAGATGTTGTATGGCCGCCCTTTAGGTGATCCATAGAGTTAATCAAAAACCATCCCTTATGTTTCATGCTATGGTAAGAAATTGAATTTTTGGTAGTTTCTCAACAATTAAAAAAATTTCATATTATAATATCATTGTCTCAAACCTATATAAATTTAGTATCTTGTGGGAAAATATAGAATATAGAATATTATTGATGTTTTGATACTTACTAAATCGAAATTTATCACCTATCCATCTGAATAAAAACTATAGTGGACTAAAAAAATATAAAGGGGTTATTCTCCTTTTTAATGTTTCCAAATTTTTGATAGATAAATGTTAGGGATGGTTATTCTAGGATAAGAGGTTTCCATTAATCTTATTAGGCCTACATCACGTGTTTACTGATCTAGATACCCAAAAATTTATCCCATATCTAGAAGATCCATCTATTTGAGGACCTTGAAAATAATATCACCAATTGAAGACATGGGTACATGCACAACATCACCTTCTACCGCTATGATTTTTACTCCCTACACTCTAGAATGGCCCAATATGTACCATAATTATCCTATACATATTGATAGGGATAATAATGGGGGTGTAGCACAATTGTCTAAGACATGATTTAGTAAAAGAAAATAATTACCCAATATTTTAAGGAATTGATTGAGAATAGGCCCAACTAGTTCTTCAACATAACCCTTAAAATTATGATCATATATTCATCAAAAGAGGGATACAATTTAGGTGTACCCCAAAAATTCATAGTAATGAGGAATTCATCATGAATCTCCTCTATAGGAGGTATTCCCCAAAGATGGAGGATATCCCATAGGATAATCTTTACCTCAAAAGGGGGATGGTGAAAATGTTATGTACATGAAATTAATGACCTGTCAATTCTCACAGAAGATTTAGTGGAAAGTACATGATGAGATATGGTACCCACCATGTCTCATAGAGGAAGATGTCATGGATATGGCTAGTAAATTATCAACAACTCTAATAAACACCAAATGGAAAATTACATTAATCAATGAAATTGACTCTAGTGTATATAAATTTGAACTACCGAATCCATTTGTATTATCTAGTAAAGAATCATATATTGTTTAATGACTTTGGGTTATAGGAATATGAGTGAGATCATGAATATTTTGTCTTGGAGGGGAACTGACCAGTGTATGTGATTACACCTAAAAACACCAATACTAATTGGGAATTCTCATAGATGATCACATGAATATGTCCATTAATGTTTGAAAACCATGAATATGTAATATTATATCTATGTGAAGGAATGTAAGTTTCATCTAGAAGTATAATTCTTTATAAAGGTATCCTATGTAATATAGGATATTATTTATAATCTAAAAGAATAATACCTTTTGGAATTTCATTATCAAATTTAATATGATATCAAGGATTGATATTGTGATTATGAGTAGTCAAAACTCACTATATGGATGAACAAGAAGATGTTTTTGAGCATGAATCCTTCTATATTAAAGATTCTGAATCACATATTTGGGAAAATATAGATTTTATAGGAAAATAGTAGCATGAGACCTAACATATGTATTGTGATCATGTATATGTGATCGGTTCATGGAATCCCATGATTTCATAGGGCTATGCGATTTCATAAAAACTCAATGGTTATGTGACCCACGTATCTCAAACAATAAAATAATTCGAAATATTAATAAAACAATATGATCTCTTATTGTAAGGTGATTCTCACAAGGACTCACTATCATGACTTAGTTGAATCATGTGATCAATATGGATCATTGGATTTGTGTTTGTGTGGTGGGATCAAATGATCTTATCTTATAGAGAATATATATAGTATTATATTGTGAAGTGACCACATGAGATAATTAAATCACCAGAAATATTCATACTTGTACCATGTGAAATAGCTTTACACATTCCCTCATATTTATAGGAAAATTTTTATTGAATAAAAAAGGTTACTTAGAAGACTAAAATTCACCTAGTAGACCAAAAGAAGGAAAACCAAAAGAACAAGGTAGAAATTTACTTCCTTATAACTGATTCATTGTTATTTTTTTCATGAACTCTCTTTATTGGGTGAGGATTTATTTTTTAACACCCTATGAAATGAACAATGGATGAATTGGAGATAGTAAAATACCCAAAAAAAAGTACCGATTTAGAATAATGTAGAAATATTTTTATAAAATCTTTGTCATGTTATTAGGTTACATGAACACATGAACGTTAAGGGTATATGACATCAAAAAATAGACCAAAATATTTTCAAATTTAAGGGAATTCATGTTGTAAAGATATCAAAGATAGGGTTCACACACGATCTCCTGACCTAGGAACAAACATCATTTTCCACAAAGAAAAGTGGTTATTGAACACCAATGGCCTCAGGTGAGATTTTTTTACACAAATAAGATTTAACACATTCATTTATTTTTATGAGACACCCATTGAGTCCTACAATATTCCCAATCAAAGACTAACCAAAATACTCTATTAATAAATGTTGTCCATGATGGATCCTTCACGTGCTCAATTTTCTTTATTTTATTCCACATTGAGTCATCTGATTGACCCGTGATAATAAAATCAGGGGAAGAACACTATGATGATGTTGTATTTGATAGATCTTTCTTGCGATTATGATTACTCACATCATTTCAGGAGAGAGATCACCAGTGATATGTGACTCATTATAGCCTGAAACAAGAGAAAAATACAATCTATATGGATATTAAACATTCCTACATGAGCTTATAAATGTTTCTTATTTTAGATGTGATATTGAAAAGATATACGAGGGTGAAGCCTATAAACCCCTACCCATGGCACAAAAAAATTAAAAAACAAGGTGAAAGTGATGAATATAGGAGATGAGAATGGGAATGATCATTCAAAAGTTTAATAATAACATGATATCATAGAAATAACTTCATATAAAAAGTGAGTAACATAGTAATAGAATGAATGGATAATAAGTGATCTTTTTATATAAGAAGACTGCATAATTGTCCCTCAGTCATGTCATCCTATAATGAATTCTTGGTCATGAATTGACAATATGGTCATACAATATTGAGATGACCACTTAGTCATGTCTCTAGGTTATAGAATAATGTAACACTGTAAAAATTATGGGATTTCATGGACTTCATTTCCCTAGTCCCTAAGATGACTTCATATACGTCATGTTGAATGCATGTACATGCCTCCTTTACGAATAACACATGACCCCATGACATTATTACAATATACTAAACCTAAAAGGGTGGGGGAGGGGGAATTAAAATATTTCAATTCCTCATTATCCCCTAATTCTATGTTCATTAACATCCATAAATGATCCATGAAACATGGGGCCATAAACCATAGGTTTTAAGGATATTCTCCCTCCTTTACCAGTAACAGTCAATGAATAATATATAGTACGAGGACTCTAATTCCTATCATATTCAAGATATATTGGATTAATTGATAAACCTCGAGCTACATGCCATATAAATACTCATATTTGTATCTTTAACATCCTATTATCCAATGTTGTGGATCATAATTTTTCATTTGTAGAAGCATATCATCCACAAGACTCGTAATCATACTTCTCTTAGGACAAACTCATTGTAGAAGCCAAATAAAAAATCAATCCTATGTTTTCATGTTGTGTGTCTACTTTATCACTATATATTGTTTCTAAAAATGAACATGACTACCACATGATTAGACACCCAAAATTATTATTCAATTATAACGATGAAAATTTCCCCACAATGGTATTCCTTTCCGATGTAAGCCTTGACTACATATTCATCATTTCCTTCAAAGGGATATACTCTTGATGAATCATATTAGGTAATCCATATGTACCCGAGTCCCACTCAAACCTTTTTTGGGCCACCATTAACTACATAAATTCCCACCAGAACTACCTGCAATTGAATTTTGATCCCGATCAGGATATATAAGAGGCCTCTCCAAGGATTGATCTTTCATATCCTATTTCTTAATGAACCCATATATTCCATTTCCACACAATGTTAAGATATATTATATAGTCCTATCACACAACAATAAACTATGTCATATAGACTATGGAGAATCTTATTAATGTTATGAATGAGATACATAAAACAGTATCCCATGGAACGATCCCCTATATTTATTGAATATATTTATAATTTCTTCATCCATAATGTAATATTACACACAAATAATGTGATGTAACATATAGAGTCTACACATTCATGATTTATTATGAAATCTTATACCATTCCTCATGGAGACCTACCTTTCATGGGTATTATAATCATATTATTTTAGGGAATCCTAAGTGTGTAATCCCCACAACCATGTGAAATGTGGTATATCTTATACCAAATCATATTTTAAACATTATGCATATCTCACATCTACAAGAGAAACATGAAACAATCATTTTGTTAGCTTAATAAAACATCACATTTTCTGGAATTACCCATAGGTGTAATCCCTGATCAAATAATTTTTTCATTTAAGGGTACAATGGAAGAACATGGGATCTCATTCTCGGCTTGTAGAGATACATAGGATGACTCCTTCTATTTCAAACCCAATGTCATCCACAATCCATTGTGAGTCTCATTTGGACAAACCCATCGACAAATATTTTACATCCTTCACTCACTTTTCCTTATTATTGTAAGTTTCTACATCTCATTCATTAGTAATATATTACAAACTGACCATATTTTACCATAATATTTTCCAAATAAAATAATACTCCCATTTGGAGGGATATATCCCATTCAGTCACAACAATGTTATCCTCATTGGTCTATAACTACGACATGGATATTCAGTGTGATCCAAAAATACTTATAACATCAATCCCTCATTGAGGTATATTCTATTATAGGTAATAAAAAATGGCCACCCTTGTATATGGCCCTCCAAAACAATTTCAAGGAACCCTTCTCCTAAATGACATTATAACATGTCATCAAACTGCATGGATCCGTTTTATCCACATGGCCCTAAAAGGGACAACATGTCTCAAACAACATTTGTTTTTATTACATTATAAACTATACATAGTAAGCCCATATTTTGGCTTAATACCAATATAATAAACTCCTATCACCCACATATAATTTTATAATATATTGATCACCAATCTGAATAGATTTAACAATGCATCAATCCTCTAACTAGCATCACTATGTAATTATATGTTACATGATTGAAAATATCTAATACATACTGATACAACCTCAATATAGTAAATATGATATATATATATTCTTACATAATTGGTAAAGAACCAATATTTTTAGAATAACATGTATCATATCAGGATATAGAAAAGATTCACAAATATATCTGAAGTCTTTGTCAGAGTCCCAATTCGGGAAATAATTTCCCTAAATTGGGTGTGATGAGCCCTTCCTCACATTATTTTTTCCATTTTGAATCCCAATGTGTCATTGGTATGAATCCAAAAGGGTCACATGCCTTTGTAATATACGTTCATATCCCAATATAGATGTTAGATCCATTTGGTGTATTTGGTTCCATGATTAATCCACATTATAAATAATCTTAAAAGTGGCGAACCCAACATGAACCTATACACTAAAATAATGAATATGTTACCATAGTAATTAAGAACATAGTTTTTCATACCAATATGGCCACATTTCACGAAGATAAAATAAGAGTTTTTTTAGAAATTAGAATCTTTATTGGAAGAACACAAAATATAGTTCTATATATTTATTACCATATTCCATCCACTAGGGAAAAATATATAATATATTTTGAGATCTATCATTTATGATTAATTGGAAGTAACTTATATGAATATTTATAAATAGATATTACTTAACAAGGAATGAATTGATATTATCTTTTGATTGGACTAGTTGACTATGTTCTGATATAATTTCAATTTCTATAGAAATAGTAATCTAGTGCTATCTAAAATAGTGATCCAGTACACCCTTATCGATGAATGGGAATTCTAAATGGATTGAGTAGGACTATATTGAGTTTATGTTTGAATTATTATCACTAAAATGGTTTACTTACACTAATAATATTTTATACTATGGAATAGAAGGTGATACCTCTTATTATATAAATTTTTAATGATTTTTTCCTAGAGGTTATTCTTTGGAAAATCTATTAAGTTAAAAATAGTTTATTATATAAAATTTATTCCTTAGAATAAATTAATATATATCCTTTAAAATATTATTGTTACAATAGTGTTAATGGATTTTAGTATTCCGTTGAAGTGTCTTGAGTGAAAATAATTTATTTTACTAAACACTTATACAAATGGTGATATATTCGTTTTTGAAAATAAAGGTAATAGATGTATATTTGTTAAAAAACAATAAAAATTTTAAACATGTTTCCAATACTGAAAAAACAATTAAAAAGAAAAAATTATTTATCTAATTAATTAAATGGGATATTTTGTTTCAATAATCAACATTTACTATGGGTATCATGAACTTCATGTGAGGCACAATGATGATCCTATATTAGGTTTTCTAAATTAATATGATAATTATGAGTAATTGGTGTTGTCATTGTGATTTAAAATTTATTTATTTTATTTTTATATTTTATTACATGATATTTCATCAATTCATAAATTTTTTTAGTAATATTGTTTTGGTTTTTTTATACACAAAATCCTGGGATGACCGACTGTGAAAATTTTGAATTCTCTTATAATATTTTTATGATGAAAATTTTTATTTAATTCCATAATTATTATAATTTTTTATTAACAACCATGTTTCATACGTGTATATTTGTTTATATTGATGACATAGTATGTTCGAAAAATGTGGAAGCATAAATATCATTGGATGTTCCCCCTAATGATTTTTAAATTAGAGTTTTTCAATGGATAAAAATAAAATACCATTATTATATCTAAGAAATTTCTAAAAGTAACTGATTAATAATAGAATTTATGGTTAAAGGGGTAAATATTATATTATATGAAAATTGTGATGTAATATTTTATGAATTATATAGTATATTTAATATAATTCGTAATAATTTTACCTAAAATTGGTAATTTGATTTATTTTTGTTATAATGAGTCTTCATAAAGTCTAAGATGTATTATTGTATGGGAACATCCTATAGTGTCCTATTATTTCAAAATAAATTATAACTGTTACATTAATATATCTTATCCATAATCCATAATTGACAATTTTCTCATTATTTATAGTGTTAGAGGAAATATTTTCATAGCGATTGATTCATGGTATTTAATAAACATATAGCCTTAAAATATATCCATTTATAGATAGATTTGAATATATGTAATTTTGAACCTGTATCACACCGCATATATTTAAATAATTATTTTTATTATTATATTGGTAAGATAAATGTTTTTTAGAATTAATTATTTTGGAATGTCTAATCCAAAAAGATGTATAAATCTAAGGAAGAGTAAAGATTTATTCCATTAATGAATTATGTTTTCAGAAACATCATTAAGGATTGATGTGTGATTTTTTTAATATAAAAATTTATTTATCTATAGTGTATTAATTCAATGGTTATCAAATATTTATCAATGATTATATCACCATTCTAGAAAAGGGAAATGTTGAGAATTATCATAATGGTTAGTTAAAATGTTCAAACTGTTTCCTTTATGATCATGGTGACTGGCAGTTCATAGTCTAATTATGAAAGAGGTGATAAAATAATAACATACATGATGGTGGAATTTAATAACTTTTTTTGAAAAGTTATATCCTAATATTGATTGATAATTTTTATGTATAAGGATGGAAAAAATATCATTTTTTTGTATGAAAATGTTTAAATTATTTTCAAATAAAAATTGAACTTTGAATTTCCACTGGTGAATTATAGAATCTCATTATCTCTTTATAGTTATGGGATTAGAAAAAGACATATTTTTATAGAGATTTCAATGAAAAATATGAGGTTGGAATGTTATTCTTCTTATTATGGTCTACCTTACTATGATACCTCAATTTGTATCATGTAGGGAGTGCTCTTATTTTAATGATATTGGAAAGTTATATATTAAAAAAATTATCAAGACTCATGGAATAAAAAGTAGTATTATATATGATTATGGCTATATGTTTATGAATCATCTTTGACAAGGTTTGTAGAGGGATCATGATACTCATGTAAAATTGAGTTCAACTTAACACCCCCAAAAATGGGCCAATCTAAATGAACGATTCATGATCATAATGATATCTTTCATTATTTCATTATAAACTCTTATAAATAAGGTGTAGATTAATATTATCTTATAGAAATATTCAATAATAATATATTTCACACATCTATTTACATTTATATTTCTAGTCCTCTTATAAGATGACTTGTCCGTATATAAATTTTAGACTAAAATTTTCATGTTTTCATTGATGGGACCTAATATATATTATTACAGAATATAAATAATACAATTGATTCAAAATTAGCCCACCAAAACCCAAGTCATTAAAAATTATTATTGTAATTATATGAAAACAAATGTAGTGTTTTTTAAAAGAGATAGTGTATCATTTGAAATATTCAATTATTTGGTCACCAATTTAGGGGAAATAAAGGAATTTTGTTTTTGAGGATTATTGGAACATTTGAGATGTTCATAAGTATCAACGAAAATAAATATTATATTTCCTTACAACTTATATTTATTTCAATTCATAATTTCATCTATTTATCACAATTGATGATATATATACCAAATCCTACAAATGTAATCAAATATAATAATATCATGTTTTAGATCAATCAATCCTATATTGAGAAATCTATTTTTATCAATGATCATTGTGAAAAGTATTATGGGGTAATTTTTTTAATTTGGTTGACATTCATTGTCAACATTTGAGACTCTATTTTGAATCCAAAGTATGTTTTATAGATATGATGATCCAACATTTGATTTTTTTTTCCTAAATAGGGAATTTTATATTTTTTGGGATGGGAAGAGTAACAATGATGATTTATTAATAACCTTTATTGTTTTAGTTTATTTTTTCAACTTAAAACCCATAGGTTAGTAAAATAATTTGTATAAATTTGGGTTTGAGTGATCCAAGTGGAAAATAGTATGGATTTTATTAAAGGAATAAATATAAATAATGGTTATAAAATTACCTTAGTTGTCTATTGGAGGTTTAAACATTTTTTCTATTTTTTATAAAACTTATAAAAGTATTGGAATAATTTTTTGATCGAAAAGTTTTGTTTCAATGAAGGAAAACCATATCCTATTTTATTATTATGACCCCATCTCTTCTACTATATCCTATTTAAGTCAAAATCTATTCCTATGGTCTTCTAATAGCCTAAATTAGATACTGTTTGTGTATCTGGTTCTTGTTCATTATATGTTTTCCAATAAGTCTTTTAAAAAAATTATATTCGTGTAATGGTCAAGGGAATTAGTCTCTATAAAGAGTAATTAGTGTATTTTTTATATAAAAATCCTCCCATTTTCCTTATATGATTTATTTTCTAATTTTCTTCACATTACTGGGATTGAATCAGTTTTTGTAAACGAATAAGATTGTGAGATATTCTCATTGTAGTGTTGAGGTTGATATAATGATGAGCAACATTATTGTTCAAAATAATGATGGTTACCCATGAGAGATTGTTTCAACTTTTTAATAAAAACAATCCGTATATTGGGTAAAAACCTTTTGAACTATTTTTTTGAGATGCTCCCTTTATATGGATTTAGACTCCTGGATAATTAATTATTTCCATATCTAAGTAAGATTATACCAAATTCCTTTTTACATATTGATTGGTGCATATCATTGAAGACATTCACTTGTATGTGTAAACTATCCAAGGCGTAGATATGATATAATTATGTATTCATCACACTCCCTATTTCAATATAATTTTATCAATATCAACAAAAAAAAATTTTATGAATTTTGGGAAACATCAAATTTTGGGAAGCTTTATTCTATATTTTCAATGAATGGATATTTTAAATTACTAGATGAATATATACCGTAGAGGTTATTTATTTTAAAACACTCGTTATGTTACTTGTTAAAATTATAGAAAATTTTTGTTAAATATTATTAGTATAATGAGTGTGATTCTTGATATCAATGAACATAGATACATAAGGAGATTCTTTTCCGAGATTATATTTTCTTCTCATTGAGTTGCCTCTATAATAGAAGTAGATAATGACAATATTATAAATGATGTTAATTATTATATAATTTTATTCAATGACTGGGGGATTTATGCTACCGCTAATGGGATTACAATTTATGAAGCATGTACACCTTATAAGATGGATCAATTTTTTAGGTGTACTCACAGGGTTAAATATCACTATACAATTATGTGTATGATAATACAGATCCAATTATTATATAGTTTTTTAGCTAATTAAGATATATGAAGATATATATATATATATAAATGAAGTAAATTATTCCATCTATTATTACCAAAACATCTATGTTAACATTGTTTTCCCAAAAATTAATCAAGTGTTATCCAGACACTGTGATAAAAGAGAGGGTTCTAAGAAAACATTTTCACCACTCTCATAATAATCATATCCGGATATTATAATAGAGATAATATTTTTAAGGAAGACCATCCATGACAGTTAAAAATATGTGGTGAAGGATTTCTTCATATGGAAACATTTCATGAAATATTTTTTTAATGATGATATCATTGACATTGGTCCATTTATTACTCTTCATATAACCTTAAACACTAACGTTAAGATATATCATGAATAATTTAAATGATTATTTGTGTAATTTTTTCTTCAATAATATATTTCATTAAAGTTTTATATCTCTTAAAATAACCTAAATTAATTTTTATTATCACACATGTTTGGATAATTAATGGATATATTCCACATGGGGGATCTTAATAATCAAGATATCTATGATGTATTTTATAAATATAAACTACATGATTAAAAAAATACATATTATGATATAAATTTCATTATTTATAATTGTCATTAACATTTATAATGAAATATTCCATAATTATTAGTATCTTAATTATTCTAGAATATGTATTGGTCCCAAATAGAGGTAATTTTTTTTTATTAAGACCATGACTACAAATAAATTAATAGGGAAGAGACCATTGGAATGTGTTTTTAGCATTATTACCCAAACCACATTCATGAATATTTTTGAAAAAATTAATCCTTTTCCAAATATTTAATATTCTTGTTGTATGTGATTTTGAATAACTATTATTATATTCTATCGTATGAAAAACTCTTATTATCTAATTGAAATTGGAGGCTTCAGAATTAAAGCATCATCCGATCAAAATAATACATTTATATATTTTATTTTGGGAGAAGATTAATTAAGAAATAAATCAAATAGAATATTAATAATAATCACTATGGATATATAGGGATAATTTGGAGACATTCCTAGAGTATATAATATTAATCGACCATGTATTATGAAATAACATGCAGAAGTGGCATGAAGGGTTATGGAAATTTATAATGTACATTATGAATAATTTATACATTGGACTATAAGCATAAGATAATTAAGAGGTTTTTTGGATAACTAATGTTCAACACTTTGTTTTAGCTTCTCATTAATAATTTATTGACATAAATTATTCTACTAATAATATGTTTTCATTACCCCAATAAAAAATCATAGTTTATTAAGATAATAATATTAGTTTTATGGGTAAATTACTCAATGTTAAATTAATGGAATAATATTTTCATTCTATATTTTTTTTATATTAATAGAAATATGTTTCATGATAATTGAATTATAATGTTATATGAGCCACATATGTCTTTTTTATAAAAATCCAATTTTTCCCTATCAAAATATAAATTATCTTAATATGATTTTATAATGTGTATATTGAGTTATATAAAAAATAATTGAATATAATTAAATATTAAAAAATAATAAATTAGTCTTCAAAATTCTATACTTAATGATAAATTTATATTATATGTCATTCATCATCCTTAACAAATGATCTTATTCTTGTAAATTCGACTACATCATCTGTTTTTCCCATTACCATGTGTAATGTTTTCTCTATTATATATTATATGAAAGTGGATTTAATTTACTAAGGGTTTTATAAAATTGTATGTGTATGTGAAAGTCTTATATGTATCACATGTGGCTACACCTTGATCCCTGGAAAGTCCATTCCAACATGGAAATTAGAGAGTCTTGTGACATGAAAAAACATGGTGTAGATCCGATAAATGTGAATCAATGATTAAGATGTGATTTAATACCACAAAAATTAATCCATTATTATTCTTATACAATTTTTCTAAACCAATAAAAGTGTGGAACAGATATATTATATGATTTTATAGAAGATTCATGGACCTATGGAAGAATATTAGTAATTTTTTAAATGCTAATATCTGCTCCCACATGACAAATAACATTTTGTTTTCATTAAAACATGTACATATTTGTAAAACATAAAAGCGTAAAGGATTAATATATTTAGACCTGAATTTCTCTCAGGATACCCTCTATGGTTATTTTACATGACATGTTTTGAGTATTTTTTTATTTATAGAAAAAAAAATTTAAAATTAAAAAATGTGATGTTATTATTGAGATATGTTTTGAATTATTTATACAAACTCTCACTATGAGTTTTAAATTAATTATTGATGAGAATTTTTAAATATATTAGGGAATATTTAATTGAAACTAAACCAATATTTCCATAGTTAATGTCATATAACATTAACTAAGGGGTTTCACCATGTATATTGTTGTGGTGCATGGGAAAAAATGGCGATTCATGACATTTATAATCCTAACTACATAAAAATGAATTTGAGGGATCAAATATCGATTAAAGTGACCTATTTTGGGTAAAGGGTAATGTGGAAGATGTAAATATCTATATATATAGATGAAATTCCCCTTTTGAATTTATCCATTTATCTCACTTGTTAACATAGTATTATATAAAAAACATTCACTACATAATTACAATAAACAAAACATTTTTATATTGACTATTACATTACATTTTGAGTATTAAAATACACAATAAAATTCATCAAAATAAAATGGGAGAAGAAACTGAAAAAATATAACTATAATATGAAAATATGGATCCGTTTGATCCCATAGAGTGACCAAAATTATAGAAAACAAAGTATAAATGAATTAGAATATTTGAAACTGAACTTCTATTTAGGAAATAAAATATATAATATTTAGTGATAAAATATTTTAATGACTAATTAATGAAATAAGACGTATTTATATAACTTTGAAATCCCATACAACAGTTACAAATATAAATGTTGGTATAATGATCTATGTGTTGGAATAGTAATCTCACCATTATGAATAAGAACATTAACATTAGAATTGTGACCTCACTATTTGGATATTGAAATAATATATAGTTGTCTTATAAAATTAACATATAAAATATTTAAATCATCTTGATGATAAATAAACATTTTAAAAATGAAAAAAATAAGTGTTTATGTTTTTGAAAATCTCGTATGTTTTATTAACAGTGTTTTGAAAAATATAAATATTTGAAATAATATTTATCTTGTTAAAAATGATTATATAAAAATGTTTAGATATATTATTATTATAATAAAAAAAATTAGGACATAAGTAATTTGTTTCAATGGGTTCAGAATGCAATCATATGAAAGAATTATTATTTTTAAAATATATTATGGTTTCTATTTAAAATAATTTTTCTTATATTTTTAGAAAAATTCTATTAAATTAGATTAAATTCTTCTAATCCAAAAAATTAAATTTGGTTTAGGTGAATTTTGGGTATTTTTCTTAGTAGTTGATTTTTTCAGGAATTGTGAAATACAACAAAATTTTATATTTGACATTATAAGATAAATAAATGAATTGTTTATCCAAGGATTATGTAAAAAACAATTGGATCGTCATTACATGAAATAATTACTGTATATAGTCATAAGAATCGCACCTATTGTTTGTCACGAGAACAAATAATAGACTAATGAAAATTAAATTCAAAAAGACCATATCCCCCTTATAAAAAGCCACATTTTATCCTCATAACTTCAAATCCTTGAAGATTTATATATTTCATCCTAATTATCTCTGAAAACCACTCATGAAAATCCTTATAGTTACTGTATCACCAAAATAAAAATCTATTATTCATTTTGGTGTATTTCAAGAGAAAAAAATTGAATAGGTAATATTGACAATCCTTCTATTTTAAAATATATTTTTGTACTACATAATAAACATATTTTCTATCAAACATTACCTAATGAAAACAATATAATAAACATAAATGAATTTAATTGGGTTCATGGAAAATACATTTTAGAACCTCTCACCATTTTATTAAAAATATAAATATTTTTTACATTATACACCATTCATTGCCTCCGAGAAAAACATAAATTTTCACCACAACCTTCAAGGATGGTTTCAATATATTTATTATAGTTAAAAATTACTAAATTTTGTGTAATTTATAATATATAATATTTTTTATTATAAATATTTTCATATGGTCAAACAAAAGTATGAATGATAATGATTGTCAAGAATAAACGATCTAATTTGGATTTCCCTAAAATGATAGTATTTTTATTCCATAAACCACAAAAATTTTAATACTATTTGAAACTTGGAACCATTTAAAATTATATTATTTACATGAGAAACAAGTCATCATATTGCAGTATTTATGGAACCATTTCATAAGAACTGTAAAATATACATAAAAATTAATTCAACCAAGGAATGATTAAACAAATTTACTTGGGATAATAACTATAGATTTAGCATCTCAATTAAATTAATATAAAATAACATAAATGTTTAATTATAATTTTAAAAAAATTTATTAGGATCTCAATGAATATTTTAATATACATTTAAATTCATCATTAGTGATTTTATGTGAAATTGAATAATGAGTCCAGATTTGGGCCTATGCACCTCTATGAACCACACTATTTTCATTGGGATTTATCTATTTAAATATCTTTATAATTTTATGTATTTAATATAGATTATATATGTATGAGTCTTATATATGTATGTAGATTATTATAGTTTTCATTTATTAGTTTATACATTCCATTCTTTCATTTATAAATATGTTATTTAAAAAATAATTCAATTTAATATAAGTTTTTTATTCCTTAATCTTTCCTCATAACCCTCTTTTATTGTGCTATACCCATCGAATACTTCACAAAATGATAAATATTTTCCATTTTATTTTATTTATTTACCAATGATATTAAATTAAATTATATAATAAATCATTCTTTGAAATAATTTTATTGATTCCATCAAAAAAAAATTTATGGTTTATTTCTATACCCAATTCAATTCCCTTGATCATTCTTTATTGAAATAAAATACATATTTGTGACCTTCTAATATTTATTTAAATATAAAAATCATTAATATTGGATCACTTAATGTCATCATAATCAATTTAAAATATCCATTGATTATTTGTTGGGGAAAGTTTATTTAACCCATTACCTTCCAATGGCATGTCTTATGATTATGACTTATTTTTTATTCCCTTATGTGAAATACATATGCAAGTTTATTTTATAATGGGGGAACGATAATTATGTTTTACATCACCAGTTAATGTTTATATCTCATGAGACGATATTTAAGAGAATATGGAGTATTGAAAATCATGTATAGGACATTATACACTACATTACGTCGGCTTTGTGTTCATCCATTACCTATTATTATGTAATGTATTATTTTTTTCCAACATTACTAGGCTTCTATGATATTATTATTAAACCTAAATTTTGTCATGTTTCCATATGTATATTCATGAGTATTTTATTTTATGATATCATGTCATGCCATTTTACTCATATGTTATGCTTTGTTGTCATGAATATTATCTCATTGTAATTTATTACTCACACTTTATGTATTCACTGAGGTATCATATTCTATTTTAAAAGCACACAGAAATCTAGTAAAAAATGGAATAAAATATATATTCTATTTTATATAATTGTTGACTTTTTTCTAACATAATATCCCAAAAAAACAAGGAATTTGGATCCTTGGTTTTTTTATAGGTTATTTATGTTTAAATATATGTAATAATATATGTAATAGTATTGATTTCAATATAAGAAATTTAGGATTATACTACATAGATTGATCTATTTATTCAAAATTAAGGTTGTAGAGATTTGACTAATGTTTCCCTACATAGAAGAAAGGGAAAATAGATTGGAAAAGAATGATAAACCCAACACCAACATGAATAATCACGAGGGTAAGAATATCTATTATATAGGGACAATCTACCCTAAATATTGTTAGGTTTTAAATTCCTATAATATTCATGTTTGACCTTATTTTAGTATAGAATAAATAACTAATGATTTTAATAATGATTTTATCATGATTGTATTGATGATTAATGTTGTAGATTTTATTACATTCAAAAAAAAAGCGATGTCACTTTTATAATTATGGTGAATATAATGAGAGGTGAATGAGGAACTTATTTCACTTTCAAGAATCATTTTTTTTCAAATGATTGGTGAAGCCAATTTTTTATTTGGTGGTTATACATCTTTGATAACAATTTCATCTATATTTTGTTCATGTGACCAGGATATTAATAGTTGGAAGGGACCTTCACATTATGAAAATAATATTCCTATTATGAATTATAAAATTTGTATATATGAATGAATAGAGGGGAGGTAATTTTTTGCGTCATTCAGAAACATTTTATTTTAATAATCTGTATAGAAAATTAGGAAATAAGTGGTAAATAAAATTCAATTTTTTTAATATAATAATTTTAGTTGATAAAAATAATAATTAGAGATATTATAATTAGGTATTATTAAACGATAGGGGATGGAAAAGGAAAAATTATAACCACATTAGAATGGTGGGCCCATTATTAGACAATTGGAAAAAATATATCAATGGAAATCATTGAACATGTTAAAATAATGGGATCTAATATTATACTATCATTAGTGTATGGGATTCAAGAATAATTCCACCATCATATATATTAGTCATAATATAGTCATAGGCTTTTCATATTTGTTGTATACAAGGATCTTAATGAAAATGGGGTACCTTTACAGTTTATTTACTCATTACCAATATCCAAAAAAGGTTTTTGGTTTTTAAAATACAAAAGAAATAAAATATGGTATATAGAAATATGGTGTTCAATTAATTTTTTAATTATTTAAAATTAATTTGATATGATAATATTGATATAAAGTGAAAACAGGGATGATGATGTTGATATACAATTATTGTTGGGTTTTGAATAGAATGTATAAATATCATTATATATCATATAATAATATTAATCACGACAAAATTAGTTTTAAAATATAGATATTGTATCCTAAAATCATAATAGAAAATTAAATCAAACATGAATTAACATTGCTAGACACTAGAGATACTCAAATTTGAAGGAATAAAATTGGGTGGGATTATATAACAGTGAATGTGACAAGAAAAAAGTGAATTGATAAATGTAATATATTAATATAAATCATAAAATAAATAATTTTTTAGATATATAATTATTAAAAAAAATTAGAATTGAATTTTCAAGAAAATAAAAAATTCAATGTGTTTGGAAGAGAAAACAAGATAAAACAGATGTACCTAGAAAAAAGGTTAAAAGGATAAATTCAATAAAAATGGTTGAGACTCAAACATTCGGGTTAAATAGGGGATTAAATATGAAATAGATTTATATCTAGTCTCAATATAAGAGATATAGGTTTCACTCTGTATCTTGATATAACATGAAAAAATCCATAGTCAGTTTTGGAAAAGGGTGATTTTTCAAGGGAGAGGGTGACATTATGGCATGGATAATGTAGCATAAAACCATTGTGAAATAATGGACACACAATTACCTAATAATAATGATATGAAATAATTATTATTGGAAAATAAGAGTCTGATGTGGGAGAATTGGTTAAATAAATTTACTTGGTAAAATATATATGATTAGGTTTCTCTATGTTTTATACTAGTTTTGGGATAATGTATAAAATATCATTCTAATTGGTGTCCAATATAGATTAATGGATTCAAAGAGGGATGTGGTGAATGATAACTTTACTAATGGGGAATATTAAATTATCAAGGATATATTATCATTCATGAGATAAAACTACAAAATTCGCATATTTATTGGGATAAATCTATTTAGTTTATTGTTTAGGAAAACATTGACATTGTAGAAGAAATGTGGATTTTTAATTGTTCTTTCTCTTATTCAGGAAAGGTAATTTCAAATTGACTCCTCTTATAATTTTATGGTATCATTGGAAGGACATGTCCCATGAAATTTATTGTTATGTAATGATTATTTTAGATTATATAGATAATGTTAATATGATAAAGGGCACATGTTTGAAAGGGCCCCCAAAAACAAATAAAATTTAACTAAGAGGGGGGTGGTGGTTGAATCTATGATATCAATCATGTTTATGTTTCCCCCTTAAACAAATATTAGAATGTTATTCAATTTCATGAATATATCAATCCTTAAAATCTACACACACTCCATGAAACAAACACAATATACACAACTAGTTTTTACAATGTTCACAACTCAAAATAAGATTTTAATAATTGGAATTATTTGGTAGGAAACATGACATAAAATTTCAGTAGAATCACCTTATTAATTACAAAAAATAATGTATTTACTTATAGTTAGAGAAAAAAGAAACTTCTTCTAGATTTTTTGATATTCTTCCATAAAAAAATATAGAATTAAATTTTCAAAAATAATAGTGTCAAAAATCTAGTTAGATGTTAATTGAGTTATCATTATAATTCTTTTTAAAATATATACTTTAATCATATTATTCTTATACTAGAAAAATAAAAATAAATCTTCTCCAAAAAAACCTATCTTCTATTTTTTTCATATAAATATTTTATTACACATTTTAAATTATATATTAGTATTTTTGGCTTTCCAAATTCCAAGAAGCATCGTCCTTAGACTAATCCTACTATAATAAAAGTTATATGATCTAAAAAAGGTTTCTATTCTCCATTATATATAATTATTATGCTTAATGATAATGTTCAGGTAACCACATGATGTAATTAATGAGAAGGATCAGTAATCACAATTATTCTTTGGATTATCATATAAATCAAGGTGTGACATCATGCATTGTGCTTTGATCATCCTGTTCACCTATAATTTATTCTCAAACTTCTTACAAAATTATGTCAGGATAAACATAATTAAGTTTAAGTGTTTTTAATCATTTCCAACATAATAAATTATTACAAATATATATTATATGTTTCAAAGCAATTCAATATTCTACCTTAATACATTATAGTGCTTAAAACTCTTTGACTCACACAATAACCCATCATTTTCTGTAAGCCACTCATCCCCCCAGTATTCTGATGTGGGATACAATTTTAGGGTGAGACTATCTAAAAAATGCTAAAAACATGTAAAAACATAGAAAATTTTGTTTTTCATTTCACCAAGGTTTCCATGTCATGATAAATATGATAAAAACATAATCACATTGCAATTTTTGAATCATGATACAAACATTAAGGTTATAACATGAGTAAATATTAAACTATAATTACTATTCCATACTCCAAATTTAGTATAATATATCAGAATTTTATTTATTTCTTATTATAGTGTTCTTAGAGAGGTTACAAGATGAAAAAATACAACCTATACTTATGAAGTGTCTATCATGGTAGGGTAAACCTTACACAATGTGCATTATCAGATGACATAATCACATTTTTCATTCTTCATGCCATGATTTCACATGTTCTACTATGATGTAGTAATTTACTTGTAAACTAATTCTAAACCTCATGGTCTGAACTCCAATGTACTTCAATTCATCATTATAACTCGAAACAAACATCAGGTCACCCAAAACCCAATTTAATGTTATTATGAACAAGATTACAATATTAAAAAAAACACTATATCAAAAATAAATCCTACAATTCCATTCCCCAATTATATATTATTTTTATTAAAATCATAGTCTCCTAGAATTATTCTTCACCACACAGACTTAGTAAACCACCCTTGGGTCTCAAAAACCATCCAAGGGTAACAACCACAATATATCTTATCATTATTTTCAATAATGGTATTAAAAATAACACCTTTCTATTTTTCTAGTGACCCTATAAATTATTATACATTTTATAAAACTATAAACTAATTTAATTATTACCACTACTATCATGAATAATAATGGCTCATTATGTAATATTGAATAATGTCTCCCTGTCTACTATTGTCCTTACAACCATTCATTCATGTCACAAAACTAATCTTTAAACTCAGGTATAATGAGTTTTTATTTATATGATAATCAATCATACACAATGAAATGAAATTTCACACATTTCAAATAAAAACATACTAACAATATATTACCCCTTTTAAAATCTTCCCTTAAATATGCACTCCCTCATAAGGAAAGTCAAATGATTGGAATTAATGTTTTTAAAAACCCTAATAAATTTATGGAAACTATAACAAATGATATATTTTCATTACTCTATTTGAAAAAATATCAAAAGAAAAAACTAGAGAGGGTAATGAATCATAATACATTATCCTCAAGTAGATTATGGTTTAACTTATATCATCAACTTCAAATTTCGAGATGAACCATTAGACAAAATTTAAGTAAACACATCCACTATTTTCAAAATTATTGGATCAATCCCAAAATCCCAAAAATAGTTATCCAAATTCCCATTTATTTAGTGATATATTATTTCAACAATATTTGATTAAAAATATTGAATTATTTGATAGATTGATAACATTCAATTATCAGAACCACTGAGTAGTAAAAAAATCACATTGATGTTATAATATAATAAATGATTTTTCAACCACATAAATTTTGTTATTTTTGGAGTTGTAGAAAAATTATCTACCTAAATATTACTCAATTTTACTAAATATTGCCTCTTTGTGTTCTATTCCACATACATTTATCCTAGAAAAGAAAGTGATACATGATGTACACATTACATCATCAAAATTTCCAACCCAATTCACAATATTATTTTCAAACATATAAATCCATCAATTGATATCAAACTTCAACCTATAATTATATGTTTCATTGATATATCTGTGTATAATATTTTCCATGATTAAAAGTTATTTACTTAGTGTATTTTAAAAATTCTCTCAATTTTTTACAACATAAATAAAATATTTTCAATAATATATCATGTAGTGGGAACTTATAATAATGTCTATAAAATCCTTTGAATAAAATTATTTTAAATTTGTAAATTTTAATAGCTTAGTTCAATTTATATTAGAGTGGAAACATATATTAAGATATGCATTCTAAAAATCCCTGAGTTGTTAAGGCATATATCTCTGTATAGAAAAAAATATGGTCATTAAATTAAGATGTTTAAAAAAAAATGTTATCCCTTTAAGAATAAGTATCTAAAAATATTATTCTTCCCCAAATTATAATTCCTCTCATGAACATTAATTTGTTTCCAAAAAGGTGATATTATATTTATAAATGATATCTTTGAAATATATAATTTATTTTTTTGACTCTAATGTTACATTAAACCAAATATATCAATAACATTAGAAACATAAAAAATGAATCATTTGTATAATACCTTGTTCTCAAGCCTTTCTTTTAATCATACAATATCATATTCAATAGAAAAACATATTTTAACTTTTCTAGGAAACTATCTATATTGATTAAAATGTATATATACTCCTTTATTTTTCTGTTGTAGAAATAGAAAGAAAATATCTATGGTCAAAATCCTAGAATCTAGAATATATTTCTAATCAAAATCAATCCCTTCAACATATAAATAACAATTTTACAAAGGTATTTCCTTACTTCTTATAATATCTCCTTTATCATTATACATAATATAGGAAACATAATAAGTTTATATGATATTATTTTTCATTATCATGGTTACCTAATACAATGAATAATTAATTTTTATCTAATCAAACTCCTCAATTATGGAGTTAATCCACTACTTGTTTTTAAATCTCCATTCACATATTTTGATTCATCATTGTAAATCAATGATATATGAGTTTAATTTTTAAATGATCTTCCATTTTGAAATCATATTTAATTAATATATAATATTCCATTTGACCATCACCTATATTCTTAGCATTTCATTGGTGCATAAATTTTCATCTACATCACTAAAAATGGATTAATTTTCATCTTCAACCAATAATTATTCAGAAAATATTTTTTTTAAACATCATCCTTCTTATAATCTAATAATACATTCTCATATTAAAAAGTGTAACTCAATATGTGGTGTTTATCCTCATTAATTTAGTGTTCTAACACTTTCTCCTTTAGAGTATACCAAATATTCCCTATCTACTTGTTTTATAAATGATATCCTTGAGCATTTTGAGGATAACCAAATAATACTCTTTCAACTCCTCATTATTAAAATATCACACATTTTAAACTTCCACTTTGATAATAAAATTGAATCCAAATATCCTATAGTATTAAAATATTGGGGTATTATTTTATTAAATACCATGTGGTATCATATCATAATTTGGTCGACACAAATAAGTAATTTGAATGAAAAAATGTACACTTTTCTTTATAAAATAATTATTAATATATATAATTAATTGCCCACATGTTGTAAGCTATTTCTAGTGAAATATCTATTCTACCTATTAGACGCAACATTTTTATGGGGAAAATGTTGTACAAGATTCATAGATATTAGTATGCCTTTCATATTGTTATTTCAACATTAAACTAGTTTATTTAGAATTATTATACCTCATTAACATCAATAAAAAGAATTGAAAATACTTTTTTTAGTTATTTTGAAATTATAAAACATTAAAAAGGGATATAGAATTTGTTTTATAATAGTATTTTTTTCATAAAGAAACTCTTGAAAGAAAAAATGAGTTATTTTCCTGATATAAATCTTCTGGAATTCTTCATTTCTCTTACCCATCCGTATACCATATAAAAAACATTTCAAAAACATGGGATGAGCATAATCAAATAAAATAATATTCCATAAATACATAAAAAATATTAGGTCTTTAACAGACCTTATGAAATCATAATATTTATGAATAACACATAGAACTCACGAATAATAAAGGTAACTTGTGGCATCAACATCATACTTACATTGTAGTGTTCGCATCTATATAGAGAGTTATGTTAGGAATACCCATAATAGTATATTTCCTAAATCTATTAAGAGAAACATTAACATTTACCTCCATCACATTACCCATTGCATTGGAGAGATATCTCAGGCTCACCCACCCTAGGTTTATCATGTAAACACCTATATACATAAACGATTCCCAAGAACCATAACAAAATCATAACACATAACACAAGCATACAAGAAAGATAACATTTCCACATTGTGATAATAATAATATATCATTATAATATACTGACATAATAAATATATTATCAAACCATTTTCAGTACCAAAATATGTAAAAAGAGAATATGGTATTTATTTTCCTTTTAAAAACATTACGACTTGTTTAGAAGACAAATATCAAATAATGATCAGGGTGGAAGAAATGTCGTTGTCACTGCATACATTACAAAGAAACATTATTTTTGTCATTTAGTAAAATGTTTCATATAGAAAAAATTCCATTTTAATGAAATTAAATGTCAAATGGGTTTATAGACAGTTTAAAGGAATGTCATGTATAAATAAATGCAAGCCACACTAAAAAGATATTGAGACGATGTCCCTTACAAAAATTGGCAGCCTAACGACGCCACATAAAAATTTATAAAATTAATTTATGATATAGAAAATGGTATATCATCACATGGAAATAAAATATACAGGAATAAGGATGTATAAGAATATATCCCAACATAAGAAAATTTAAATTAAAAGACATAACATAAAAGAAGTCTTTTACTAAAAGCGGAGATTGAAATATTCCCCTATAAAAATAATTTTGTAAATAAAATTGATATATTAGTTGTATTAAATCTATGTTAACATAAATAAATTATAAATACAAGAAATTAAATCAACATTTATTCCTCACATAATCATAGCATGACATAATAAATAATTATAAGATTAACCCAAAGAATGGAAATCGGGTAAAGAAGCTCCCTTATCTTGAGTCTGAATCATCATGTATGTTCCTTGTTCATCCTAAATAATTAGATTAAGTTAATTTATACATTATTAATAACCTTTTTAAAGGTTATTATTTCTTTAATACAACTTATTACCCTTCTACAACAATTAGTTCATTATTTGAGTTCATATCAGACATTTTTCGATGTTTGGAACTTGAGTAAAAAATAAACATGATAAAATTACAAATTGTCCATGTGGTAAAAATTTCATTACCTACAGACTTTTATTCATGATTTAAATATCATAAATATCATATACATAAATTATATATTTATTTATAAAAGTCCATATAATTTTAATATGTGAAAATTAAATGCACCGTTCATGGAGACGGTAAACCGTACCTACGCATGAACACTACATTTATTTTATTTTTTCATTTTTAATGGAATGAAAAAAATGAAACATAGGTATATTATAATTACAGTATAATATCATATATAATTTTATTAGCTATATCTTTTATATGTTCTACATATTGCAAGAACAAGCCATATCACATTGAGGGGGTGGTAGTCTGCACTCCCTCAAATAAAATTATCATATTTATACAACATGAAAAGTATAAAGGTATGTTATAAATGAGAATTAAAGAATAATATAGATAGAATAAATATCATAAATTTAATATATTATTCTATTTCCATAATAATGTCCACCATGATAAGTGGTAGTCTAAAATCGAACACTCATTGTTTCGTGTGGCAGAAGTTCACCTTACACAAAAAAATGTATGTTCGTATCCATTTAATGGAGGTGTGTGAATGTGTAGTTAGAATAACTATCATAAAACATCCCATTATATTTAATATAATGGGGTTGTTATAAAATAACATAATAAAGTGAGTTTATGGGGTTGGAGAAGGAAAATAAAATAAAAGAACTCGAGGGAATATGTTACATTTAAATCAGGTAACTTCATTTGGTTGGAACCAAAAGGATTTATTGAATTTACTTCATCCAAAAGTTATTATTTTAGGTTGAATATAGAGATGTGGGGCGATTATTGGAGTAGAGGGTGGGAAGGCCAAGTGGGTTTAGAGGTGTGAGTAATGGGTTAGAGTTGATTTCCTTTTATAAGGGGGAGAAGGGGAACTTTAGGAAATCATTGAAATATTTTTTTATTATAAAATTATTTTCGGTTTAAAAAGGTATAAAAATAATAATATTCTAATATAATATAACTATTTTTTAAAATATACTCAACCAAATTGTTTTATATAGGTTTTGGTTTCATATTTAACCTTATCATTTACCTTAAACCCTTAGTTAACTAATTTAACTCTTACTATGTCTTATTGTATATTCATACTATATGGTTAAAATAGTTACCATAAAATTCCAATAGAATAACAAGAGATTCATTAATTACATTATAAATCTTATGTAAGTCATTTTATGAGTTTTATATTTTTAAGATTATTATATCATCTAATAAAATAATATTTGTTTTAAAACTCAATTATGTCCATTTATATACAATTCATATAATGACATTTTTAAAAATCCAAAAAAACATTATTCAATAGAAAAACTTTAATATAATCAAATATAACAAGTCATAAAAATTTCTAAAATTATTTTTTGTCATAATAAGTTTCAAAATAAATTAATTTTTTTATTTGTAATCTTTTTTATTTAAATCATTCATTAACAAGGTAATCACCACATCACTATTATGTCATTAATAAATTCATTTATACATTTTTAAAAAATTATAAATAAAATACCATTATGTAGGAAATAATATCATATTTATAATGAAATTTTATAGTATAAAGTATCAATTATATAACCCTATATAAATTTTTTTACAAAAAGATATCTGTTTATGTTACATTTTCCTCAACTTTAAATTAATTTTTATCAAATGTAATTTTCACTTGAAAGTGGCTTCATAGGGTCACAAATTTACACCAGAGTATGACCATGGTTGTATATGTATCATAAAATAGGGTTAGGAAATGTGTTAGGGTTATTTAATATTATTATAATATTATATTTTACCCTTATTTACTAGATTTACCATTTAACCATGGTAAATAAATTATTTACTAGTTACAATCCATAAATTCTAAAAATAAATGATACTTATTTATAGAATTTGGACCCCATGATTCCAAATAAGGATTCCACTTTTCAAAATTCAAAACACAGATGTTTCAAAAATTAATTTAAAATTAATTCCAATTGTCAAAACCAAAAAAGTGTGTTTTTAAGAAATAATAACTATCAAAATATAGACATTTTGTTTTGTCCAATTTAAAATTAAAATTACATTCAATGAAAAAAATTACATTAAAATGTAAAAATATAATCCAATTACACTTTAAAACCAATTTCAATAAAATATTAATATATAAATAAATCAGATGAAAATATAGTTCTGACTTAAAAAGCTGTATTTTTCACTATACATTACAAAATGATCTTTATCAGAAAAATACCAAAAATTTACCCACAGTAAATTTTGATGTCCCAATTTTAAAGAAGAGGTTTATATGGTAAATTTTAGTATTTATAAGTGGAAAAAACAGATTTAAATGGGGTTCTCCCACAAATGTATGTAAAAAACCATTTAAATATATTAGTTTTTTTCATGCTTAAAATCAGATTCAATTTTATTTTAAGCCTATAAATATTATTGGATAATTGTAAACAGATTAAACAAACATATAAAATCATATTTTAGTAAGTTATATTCATTCCCTCTAATACACCGGTTAGACGTTACCTACCATTTAAAAAAATATTATATTTATATTTTTCATTATGACTCAGCCTTGTGTACAAAATGAGATTTCCAAGAAACCCATTGTTGTGTGTCGGGTACGCCATCGAAAATAGAATCCCTTTTAATGTAAAATTAATATTTAATTCACAAATATTAATAAATATAAAATTTTCTTATTCTTTATTTACCTAGGATGGTACATCCTTCCCCCCTTTTGGTAATTGCGTCCTTGTAATTTTATAATTGGGCTCAGAAACATCATTACATGTACCACATCAGAAAAAGAGTCAATAAAAATATTTGTTTAAAAGAAATAAATAAAAGTAAAAAGGTCACCCAAAAAAACACATACTAGTATTTTTTTGTATGAAAACATGGATTTTGAGGACAAACTAAGTGTCATGTTCTGATGGAGAGTGATAGAAAACATGACTAGGAGAAAGTTAAGAAAAATAAAACCACAAACTTTTTCTTGGTTAAATGTTCATTTGGGTTCCTATTAGAAAAAGTAAACAGACAGTGTTTTTATTTTAAGTTCCATTTAATAAATATGGAGAATTTATTTATGAGATTGATTAAGGACATAATGAAATATACTTACTTTTCAACTAGAGTTTCATCCTTTAATAAGTTTCTACCAAAAACTAATCTTTTATCCAAATGATGAGTATTTTATATGACTTGTTCACACATTAAGCACTAGAATCTACTTATAGAGAACCACATAATCCACAAGATATGAATTATATATTTCCCTTATCAGTAGACATTAACCAAAACCAAAATGGTTAGCACAAGATCAGATAATCCCCAATAAGGGTATTCTTTTTTAAAAATAAATACTACTTTTAATATCCATAATTTAACAAACAATACCCAAAATTCTACAAAGACTATTCAATAAACAACTATCCTTAAAATTATTTATTTAAATCCAAACTAATATTGAAACCCAAAACTCAAGAGGATTTAATCACATACTCTTCTATAGTAAATGTAAACATTTATCTCCAAATAACATCTACTACTCTTAAAGTCTCATGTTGAAGTGTAATTAACCTTGTCACATATTATTTGTGATTGTTTAATCATTTCCATTAATAACCCAAATCGCTAAATTTCCACAAACAGAATCATATATTCTTATAAAATAAAATTTCAACCATTAAACCACAAATGAAATCCAATAGTATTCTATCTTCATTAGGAATATTGTGTTCCAAAAGAGAGAATGTCTTCCAAAATAACTTTTATTACATAATAACCAAATTGCTTTCGTATACTAAGGATATACCATTTGATAAAACATAATTTCCCAAAATCAACTAATTATTGATCTATAAAATAATTTAACTAAAAATAATAAGTCATACAAACCAAAGGCTTCAAATAGTCTTGTGGTAGGTGATTCACCCTTGTCACCCTTCGGTTGTGGGTTTAATTCATGTGGCCTTTCTGTACGCGGTGGGTTGTCACCCATCTTGCATGTTTTCCCTTTTTATAAAACTCTATAATATCCCTAACTTGTTTTAACCGAAATGGTTGTCTTATACTTATCGTTTTCATCCCAACACATTAAGACCAGAAAATGTTAATAAAGACTTATATATATTTTGATTTTTTTATTCCACCTCTATATGATAACATAAAACTTTTCCCAACATAAATAACTTCACACCTTGATCATAGTGTCCACATGGTTTCATCTTCATATTGTTCATTTAGTTATATAGTCCATGTATTGCAACAATGATTTAGAGATCCTTCAAAATCATTTCCTTCCTTAAGCCAAATACACCATGCACAACTTGGTCATAAGGGTTTTCAAAGGAAAATAGGTTTGTAATATAATCATGTATGAAATATAATTTCAAAACATGTGATAATTGTTTTTATAAAATAGTCAGAACGAGTTTGAGTTGAAACATTAAATCAATGTTCCTTCTAAAATACCATAAGTATGTGCTGAAAGAATATAATTTAAAAGAAAATATAAATAATTTATTCAAGGGACTCCTTCTTTAGAACCATTTTCAAAATTATAATATGCTTAAAAATCTTATGATATGGTAAAATATTTAAAAATTCCTTGATAATATTTACATTTCTTGAAAATATAAAAATATTGAGATAATATGATTTGATTAAATTCAACCCATGATCCGCCATGTGTTAAGGTATAACAAAAGTGTTTGATATTTCAAACAAATAATTACAATTGAGTTGTATGTTAGAAAATTTTGTAGATTTTTTTTGACATGAATTTGTCATAATTATTTCATGCAAGTCATTAGGAATAGACAATAATATCATTTGAGACCCCCTCCTTCCATTTGTAACAGATTTTCCTTGATCAGAAAAAGTTAAAAAATAAGGATTTATCTTAAAGAGTAGACATAGAGACTAACCATGTGTCTAACAAAAAATCTTATTCCCTAAATTGTCAAAACCGACATTTGATAACAACTATAAGGACCCAACCTTAATCATTACATAATCATGAATTAAATTAATAATTCACAGTGAGGATGTTTTCAGGTTTAGTGTTTTAGAGAATTAAGACATAAATATTACATTACATCTCAAATATTACAAAGTATAAACTTATACTCAGTATTTTATTCATAAAATAAATACTCATAAAAGAAAACAGTAATTCTTTTCATGATACAAAACTTCATAAATTCTTAAATTCCCTTACACATCCTTATACCCGGTGAAAAACATTTCATAAACATGGGATGAGAATAAAAATCATATTAAGGGTTATAAAATAAAGAATGAAAACATTAGTCCATTAATGCATAAAAAACATAAGCTCCTTAACATACCTTATGAAGTCATAATATTTTTGAATAACACGTAGAAATCACAAATCATAAAGGTAACTTGTGGAATCCATATCATACTTACATTATAACTTTCACAGATACATAGGGAGTTACATTTAAAATACCTATCATACTATATTAACTAAATCTCATAGGAGAAAAATTAACATTTACCTTTGTCATGGTACCCAATGAATTAGAGAGTTATCTCAAGGTCAGCCGCCCTAGGTTTATTGTGGAACCACCTGTATACGCAATAATTGCCCAATATCCATAACAAATACATAACACATAACACAAGCATAAAAGAAAGAAAAAATTTCAACATTGCAATAAAAATATATCATTACAATATATTGAAATAATAAATCCATTCTCAAAACCAATTTCAATAAAAAAAATGTAAAATGAGTATATTGTATTTATTTTCATTTTAAAAACATTAAAAATTATTAAATAATACAAATATTAAATAATATTCGTGGCGCCAGAAAGTTTATTGTCATCGAAAACATTAAATAGAAACATTATTTTTGTCAATTAGTAAAATGCATCATAGAGAAAATATTCCATTTGAATGAAATTAAAAGTCAAAGGGGTTTATACACCGTATAAAGTAATGTGATGTATAAATCAAAGTATTCCTCGACGAAAAGTGATAGATAGGAAGTACCATAGGAAAATTTGATAGCTTAACGATGTCACTTAATAATTTAAAAAAAGATTTGATGAGATGGAAAAGGGTCTCTCATCACCAGGATAAAAAATGTTCAGTAATAAGGACGTATAAGAACATATCCAAACAAAATAAAATGGAAATTAAAGGACATAACATAAATGATGTCTTTTACTAAAAGAGGATAGTGAATGATTCCCTTACAATGATAATTTTGTCAATAAAATAGATCGATTTTCTATATTAACATTATCTACACATAAATATAGTATAAATACAAGACATTACATCAATATTTATTTCTCACATAATCATATCATGACATAATAAATAATTCGAAGATTAACCCAATAAATGGAAATTTGATTAAGAAGTTTCCTTACCTTGAGACCAACTCATCATGTTTGTTCCATGTTATTCCCGAATAATATTATTAAGATAATTTATACTTAATTTAGAACATTTTTAATGTTTATTATTACTTTTATACCACTTATTACATTTATTTAACAATTAGTTAATTATTTTTGTTCATATCGGATATTTTGTCGATGTTTGGAACTTGAGTAAAAAATGAACTTATTTAAATTAAAAAACATCCATGTGGTTAAAAGACAATTATCTCTATATTTGTGTTCATGATTTAAATTTAATATATATCATATATATCCAGTATATATGTATTTATAATAGTCTATATCATTTGGATATATGAAAATTAAATCCACCGTTCACGGAGACGGTACGTGGTATGTACGCATGACTGCTACATTCATTTCATTTTTTCAATTTTAATGGAATTAAATACAAATGATACATAGGTATATTATAATTACAGTATTATATCATATATAATTTTATTAAATCTATATTTGATACTTTCCACGTATGGAATGAACGAGTCATATCACATTTAGGGGGCGGTAGTCCGCACTTCCTCAAATGAAATTATCATATTTATACAACATGAAAAGCATAATGGTATTTTTTAAATGAAAATTAAATATTAATAGAGATAAAATAAATAAAATAAATGTCATATATAATTACATTTCCATCATAATTTGCACCAGGAGAGGTGGTAGGGGAAAATCGAGCAATCATCGTTTCGTGAGGCAACAACTTGCCGTACACAGAAACAATATGTCCGTATACATTATATGGAGGTGTGTGGATTTGTAGTTTGAATCATACTCATAAAATAATACTATTATATTAAAGATACTGATTTTGTTATAAAAATGTAATAAATATATTTTAGGGGGTTGGAGAAGGAAAATAATAGAAAATAACTTGAGGGAAGATGTTACCTTTAATTCATGTAACTCCCATTGGATTGAACCAAAAAGATTTATTGAATTTAATTCTCCAAAAAGTAAGGATTCTAGGTTGAATAAAGGGATTCGGGGAGCTTATTAGAGCATATTTTGTACAATTCAAGGGGCTTGGGAAGTGTGACTAATGGGGAATAGGTGATGGCATTTTAAAATGGGGAGGAGGGGCAGTTTTGGAAATCATTGAAATATTATTTTATTATATAATTATTTTCTAGTTAAAAATGTAAAAACCTAATTAAATTCAATGATAATAGGACTACTATTTGAAACCCTTTCAAAAAATTAGTTGTAGACATATTTTGGTTTCATATATAACATTTTCATTTAGCTTTATCCCTTAGTTAAATAATATAACTTTAAACATATCTTCTCTTATTTTCATACTATGTGGTTAATATAGTTACCATAAAATTACAATAGAACCAAAAGTGGTTAATTAATTACATTATAATCATTATATAAGTCATTTGGCATAATTTTATATATTTAGGATTGTTATATAAATTAATAAAAAAATATTCTTTTAAAAACTCATTTATGTCAATTTTTATACTATTCATATCATGACTTTTATATAAATCCAAACCAACATTATTCTTTAGAAAAACCTTCATTAATTATAATATAACAAGTCATAATTATCGCTAAAATTATTGGATGGCATAATAAGTTTCAATTTTTTATATTAATTTTTTCATTTATTTAAATCTATCATTAATAAGGTAATCACTATTTAACCATTGTAACATTAATAAATATATTTATATGATGTATAAAAATTATAAATAAAATGAAATGTTTTAAGAAATAGTTTTTAATTTATAATTAATATTTATAGTCGAAAAAATCACTTATATAACCCTATATAATTTTTTTAAAAAAATATATATGTTTATGTTACATTTTAATTAACATAAAATTATTTTTTATAAAATTCTCTTTTAACTTACAAGTGGCTCTACGGGGTCCCAAAATCGACCTAATGATTCCCATGGTCATACCTATATAATCCAATAGGGTTAGGACCCATTTTAGGGTAATTTAATATTATTACAATATTATTTTTTACCCTTATTTACAAAATTTTCCGTTTCAACATACAAAATAAAATATTTACTAAAGTTTCTTTTCATAATCTCTAAAAATAACATTTACCCATTTACAGTATTTTGACCTCCTGATTCTAAATATGGAATATATTTTTTTCCATATTCAAAAAACTAAAGTTTCAAAAATTAATTTAAAATAAATTATAGTTGTCAAAACCATAAAACGTGTTTTTAAGAAATAATAACTATGAAAAGATTGACAATTTTTATATAAAATTTCAAAGTAAAATTACAATAAACGACAATAATTGGATTAAATGGTAAAAATATAATCAAATTACAGTTTAAAACCAATTAATAGGACAATATAACTATATAAATAAATCAAATGAAAAGATAGTTTTGGCGTAAAATGCAGTATTTTTCACTATTTAATAAAAAATGAAATTTATCAGAAAAATACAAAAAATTTACCGAAAGTAAATTTTTATGTTCCAAATCTAAATAAGAAGTTCATTTGGTCAAATGGAACATTCCAAAGTGACAAAAACTAGATTTAAATGGGGTTCTCCATCAAAATGCGGTAAAACTACCTTTCAAAAATATTAGAGTTTTTCATGCTTAAAATCAGATTCATTCCCATTTTGAGCATCAAAATTTTATGGATAAATGTAATGAAATTTAAAAAACATTTATAATCATATTGTGGTTAGTTCTATTCATTCTTGATAATACAAAAACTAGGCGTTAAATTCCATTTAAAATAATATTATATTATTATTTTTCAGCATGACTCAACCTTGTGTGAAACATGTGATTTCAGAGAAACCTATTGTTACGTATCTGGTATTCCATCGAACATTGAATCCCCATTAAAGTAAAATTAATATTTAATTAAAAAATATTAAGGAATATTAAAATTTCATATAATTTATTTACTTGGTTTCTACAAACAGCTATGTAATCTATATTGGAAATAAAATAATTATCTCCATAAAATGATTATTTTCTCATAGGATTTTATTCATCTATCCGAATGATCTCAAATGGGAGAGACATTTGAATCTTTACATTTCTGTGCGATGAACTGGAATTATTCCCCTTTTTGGAAAATACATAATATATACATTCTCTCTCTCTCCCTCTATTCAATATATGAACATCATGAACATTTTTACTAAGGTAAAATTATTCATATTTCATTAAATAATACAGAAAAGTCTTTAATCGAACACTAAATTTTATACTTTCATGGTCATATAGAAAAAAATGAAAACATCAAAACACTAAAAAATATTACCTAAAGTCTTTTTCCCCTCATACAGATTAATACACATTATTAATCTTCTAAAAATCATTCTTATCAAGAATCACTTAATTTCTTTCATCATAGAGTTGAGACACAATTTTTGAATTTTGTGTCATCATTTCATTAATTTTTTTGATTCAATATTTTATTCTCAAATTATTGTCAAACCATATCAATTTATTTGGAGTAATCCATCATTAAAAAATGACATCAATCCTTATTTTGTCTTTTCAACATATTTTTGGATATGTAAATATTCATCTATTTTTGAAGAAAACCCATTATCAGATATAAAAAGGATATTCCATTTAAGATACGTTGAGTAAAACTTCAACAACAATTTATTCTTGATTTCCTTACCATTAATCAATTAAATCATTATATTATAAATATTCATACTCGACTGGTAAGTTATAATTTCTAGAAAATAAGAATTTTTTTCACATTTGTTTATTTCTTCCATTTATATCATATAATTGTGGGACATCCTTTAGAGACAACAGAAAATAATTTTAATATTATATTTTATTTTATTTTCTTTGAATGGTATTAGTCTCCCTCAATAATTTTCTCCCAAAATCTATGGGATCGTAGTTATTTTGGTAATTGAAACAAATTCATTCTTTTTATGGTATTATAGCCATTCTAAAAAAACTATATCCATAATAATCATACCTTCTCATAAACATTTCCTTTTTATTAAAAATGTAAAATAATATTATTTTTTCTTCTTTTCTACATTAGAATTCATAAATTATTCCAAAAAAAATAATAGTATACTCCCAAAAAAACTATTCATAAATCTATCATCATTTTAAAGAATATTTTGTCACTATATGTAGTAGTTTTGTCCCTAAAATAATGCTTTTTAAAATATTAATATTCCCCAGAATTTTTATGTCTTACAAAATATTAAATTAATACAATTTGTTTATTTATGAAAAAAATTTCAATCGATGATTTATTTATGATTTATCTAATTAAATTTATATAATTATAGATATTTTATTCTAGCAAGTTGAATTCTTTTTTTCATTGAATTGATTTTATTTTTCAATATAAATTTTTTTCTCCATTACATTGACCTTCTCATCCATGCCTACATTACATTTTTTCCCTTAGGAACCCTCTTCATTTTTTAATTTTCATTAAACAACTTTAATTTCTTTACAGTATTTTAGGATTTATTGTATCTTGATGATTAATTTTATCTCATCATATTCATATTATACATCTCCAATCCTAAAATATTTCATATAAATTCATTATGTTTTTAAATTATCATTTACCCTATTATATTTTCTTCATTTTTTCAATCATTAAATATTTTATATCTAGTTAATTCATCATCATCAACTTTACCAATTTTTTTAAGAACTTCCGAAAAAGTCACCGATTTATTTTAATCCACTCAGTTATCACTAACATCAATAAAAGATATGTAATTTCAGTTTTTCAAATTAAATAATGATACACCTTTCCCATTTTAAGAATAATCGTGTGATTACATAATCATGTAATTTACTATATTTTTCCTTCATCATAAATGAAACCATCATATTCTAATTTAGACCGAATTTCCATGAATTATCTAATATCTATGGACCTGAAAATTTAAAATTGATGATTAAAATATTATATAATATTAAATAATACTATAAATAATAATAATAATTTTAATAGTAATTTTCAATGTTCATGTAAGATACAAGAGAAAACAAATATCTTATACACCCTTGGACAAGAATCGAAATCCAGAGTCCCCTCCAAGGATTATCCCACAACATAAAAATCCAATTAAAATTTTATTAGAAAGAAGGACCAATATTATGATCCCATGAATAATTATTTATATGGTATACAGACCAAATTTTCATGTCCCAAAGTCTATAATTAAACTTAAAAGAAGAAAATAAATTTTGTATCAAAAATGCCTATTTATTTTGGATTTTTTTACAGGTTAAAGACTCATATGTTTTTTATATATCTTACTAGAGTATAAACTCTCTATGCACAATTTGTGTCTCTTATAATAGAATTTCATACTCCCTTGGGTGCTTTATAAGTACCATTTTCATTATATCCCCTATCATGAGAATTGAACATGCTATGAGAGCAATTTTTAATGATTTTTTTATTCTTATTGGGTTCCCACAAATATAATCCCACATTCCTATTTATCAAGGTCCTAATAAAATAATAAGGCCCAACAACTATTTGTGATCGAAACTACATATACACTCTCTCTCATCAATAAAAATGATTGGATACTCCCCTATGATTCTACATTGACAATTCCTATGAATATGTTCAAATGAACACCCTCTATATCAATATAATCTAAAAATTTAATGTTTATACACATCGATATTGACCACACCTCTGAAATAATGTGTAATAATTCTTAACCCATGAATTCTTTCCCCTAAAAATGTTGTCTATGACATTTATATACTGATGAAAATTGTATTTTATCGAACTACGCCCACACAACCCTAAACAAAATAGAATAAAAACTGGTTAATGACAACCCACATCAACTCTCCACATATTTATCTACATGAATATCCACATCACTTCTTCATAGGTTTATTTTAACAAGATTCTTACCCAAAGGAGGTGCTAACCCTTAGACACATGGAATATATTAACATTTCAGTTTCATAATTTTGTGTCTTATTTCATAGATGGTTTTTTACCTCATACCACAAGCCACATATGTCATGTTAGTGCAGATTACACAAGTGTCGACCAGAAATACATACTCCCAGATCCCTCCACCCCATGTTTTATGCGTGCAATACTGTAGTAAAAAATCTATCACCAACACATATTTTGAGATCCAGTAAAATCACAAATATATATAATTTAAATTTATGCATTACAGGATTTGATCATGGGTTATGATAGATTTTTTTATAAATAAATAATTCATCGTTTATGGGCTTCAACTATTTTTATTTTAAAACATATCTTACAGTTCATAGACAGGCTGGAAGGAATAAAATGTTATTCTCAAATTTCATTTCTATATTCTCTTTATAAATACATCCTTCCACATTTTAATTTTTTTCATTCAAACTCTTAAAATTCTTATAAGGTTTTGAGAATATTTCCTTATCATAATTTCTCAACTGATTAATGACTTCTCCCTTACACATTTCATTATTTTTTTAATATAACCCAAAGGAAGAATAAATGGATCATGGTATTGATGTTTTGAGAAAATTGAGTTAAAACTATCTAAAAAATATATAGTATCCTATTAAAAATAGTACAATCCTATATCTCCTCATCGAAATATCTAAAGGGTATTAATAAATCATTATCTCCAATGGAGAATTCATCCAAATTTTCAGTATCATTCATAGTCTGATCATCACATTTAAATCCGTAATTTTTCATCTTACCTATCTTAAATTTCACTATACCATTATATATATTCACAAATTTATCCTATGTAACATTTTCAATTTTCAAACCTTTAACATAGAGAATTGATTTTTCAAAAAGATATGCTAAAATGCAATTGAATGATTAACCATTGTTCTTTAAATTATTTTTATTATCTTCCTTAATAAGAAGCTATTAAATATAATGAAAAAACAAAAATTGGTATCCTAAAATTCATCTAAACTATTTGAAATAAGATATTTTATAATCTAATCATTACAAATATCAAAATTATTACCATAGAAAGTAGAAATACTTTTACTATTCAATGAATTAGTGTTTCTTATGATCACATAAGACATTAAAAACCCAAATCATCTTACATATTATACCACATTATCTTAAAACACCAAGAAATTGATCATATTCAATGAAAAATTAGACTATATAATAATAATTAAATTTCACAGCATCAATAGTGACAATTCATTTTGACATGGGGGTGGGGTGAAGCAGGTCAATCAATATTTATTATGTTTTTCCCTAAAAAACATCAAATGCTACTAATGTAAAAAAAGTTATCATCTAATAAAATACAAAGAAACTATAATTTATGAAACAAAAAATAAATATTTTTTTTTCATAAGGTACCCTAAAAGAAATGATCAGATGATCCCTTCCACCATATATCTAAACCAATGAACACACATTCCACTAGAATAACCATTTGGATTATAAATGAGTTTTGAATATCCTTTAGCTCATGAAAAATGTACCTAATATGATATTTGATATTCTCCAGCAGGTATAAAAAAATATAATATGACTTACAAAAACAATAGAGTATTCAGTTGAGTTAGAATTCCATCATGTTCTAATTATGCTTCTCCTTCACATATATATTCTCTTTACAATTCATCGTCTACTTGAACAACAAGTAATCGTTGAAGCCTTATTTCTATAACATAATATATTATTTTTCACATCAAATATTAATTATAGAGAATAAGAAATATAATTTTTTGCAATTTAATTTTTAAAATCAATGAAAAAACTTCCTTTAAATAATGTATTTGTTCTTATCCTCTACAATTGTCATTGGAACTACTCAAGTCTTCTATCCAAACATGGATATAATTATAATAATTTATTATTTCAATTAGGGTAGAAAATGAATCATAATTTTAAAAATATCATAAATTACCTCAAATTATATATTATTTCATAAATCATTATGTGACATCAAAAATTGTGACATGAACAAATGGTTTTCTAATAAATACTTCTCAAACAAACTCTCCAGTTGGAGTATAATCAATACTTTGATTTTGAATGTATTCACATCTTTTTACTATTTATTAATGATCATGGAGTGATATTATTTTTTATTGTGAAATCCATCATTCCACATAAAATTATCATAGAGCATAACTCACATGGATTTTATTGTATGCTGGACTATAGGCCACTCGACCAGCTCCTTGACATGTTTTTCCACAAGACTTCTGGTGTATCTCCTTGTCCTCAAAGTGTTACTAAATAGTACAAGGGTTCTAGTGTAGTACCATTGGGAGAAAATAACCCATATTTGATCGGGATGTAATGGATAAACATACTATGAATAATATTCTAATAACAAGTATTAGAGTTAAAAGTATAATTTAAACAACACAATCGACAATAATATAAAATGAAAAATAAATATAGTCATTCAAATTTGATCGATTTCTAGGATGAAAGCATATCAAAATAAGATATATTAAAATGATAAAATAAATGTCCCCAAGGCTCAAACACATATCTCATACTCACCTTATCCTAATCTATAATCTTTCCACAACTATCTATATTTACAATTAAAACCTAGCCTCTTCCCAACATTTTCCTATAATAAGCGAGATTTCCCATTGGTTAGCTAAGTTAAATGGCCTCCAGAGTAGTGTTTGAGTAAATCACTCTGTAGGGAACCACAAATTTGGACCCACATATAACTAGTATATGGAATATATAATCATTTAAAATGATAAAAATAAATAAATAAAGTTATTATTAAAAAAATAAATAAAATAAACTGTGCATTCCTACTTTAGCTCAATGTAAGAGTGTATCTAAGAACATTACATGGAATATTATAACCCCAAAACCAGAACCATTACAATTTTTATCCTTAACCTATTGCCATAATAGAAAATACCATCTTCTTCTAATGTTGGGGTGTCTCAGACCCCATCATGATGAAAATGTAAATCTTTTAAAAAATTGATAATGATGTGACTGAGGAATCCCTAATAGGCAGGGTCAAAAACCAACCACATAGATATAGTGGATTGAAGTCCAAACCCCATCAACCCTAAAATCTCATAGCTCCCCATATATTAATAATGTCCCATGGTTGATTACCAGTTTAATTTCACAACCCAGGAGCCACTGAAATTGTGCCCTAATTTGGTCGGTCACATTTCGTCAAGTGCACCTCTCCATATGGGAAAGACTCCAAGATATAATTGATGGAATAAAGGTGGAACCATGGGGAGACTAAGCCCTCTAGAATAGTTTTTAACAATAGAATATCCAAAAATAAATTAAAATCCATATAAAATAAAAAAATTGGAATATATATATATAATGAACTGATAACCAGGAGAGATACAAATAATCATTCATTCATGAACAAGGAATGACACTAAAAACAAGAATATATCATATAAAACATATAAAAATATATCAGATGAAAAATCAAGAAAAATAATTAGATACATAACAGAAAAAACTATGATAGCGAGCCCGATTACATGGTTAGCCACCAATCATACTCTCTCATGACCAGACCAAGTCGATAATGAAAACAAAATAGTAGTAATGTCCATATTTAACCTGCAATAATTAGGTTTTTCTGGGTACCAAATTTCATTATAAAGAGGGAGTGAGATCTACAAATTAGGCCACTAAGAATGATGTATTCACTAAATAAATCTACGATTATAAATTAAAGTACTGTAGAAATATATAAAAATTATCACAACTCAACAAATGTATATATAATCTAGTCAGGATTATGTTCCTCAAGGAAACATAACAAAATAAAACGACGTATCATAATATAGAATAAATCTAAACATGCGATCATTTATATATACACATATGTAAAGAAATATTTTCAAAATATATACATGTACCATAGCGAATCTAAGGTTTATAAATAAGTCATCCACATAAGTGGTTCACCTATCAATATGGAAAATCAATCTTATGGCACTATTACCATTGATCACAATATAAGGAACTCCATGCCAAGGATTTTGTACCCTTCAATCACAATATAAGGGATGTCGTTCCCAGGTTTCCGTACCCATTGATCAAGGAACAACCGATAATTTATTTAGAAAATAATTTTTTACTGATTAAATGACTGTTATATATAATATGATATCATTAACATCAAAATAACGAGAAACCTATTTTTTTGATCTCTTTAATAGTGATCATTAAATTAGTTAGAAATGAAACCAATTATATTCAAAAACATTACAGCCAAAAAAAATATATAATTGAACACCTAAAATGGGAAGGAGTGGATCATCCCAGTATGAAAAAATCATCACAGTCACTGGAAATTCTATTGAAATAAAACAAAATATCAATAAATAAATCAATATCTTTTTAAAATGGAAATATAACCCCAAAGAGAAATTGTAGTGAATCTTGAGTGAAATAATGATGGGGTATTTATACAGTATAAAGGGAAATATGACTTTTGGGGTTTGACAGTTTTATGTCCATTGATCAATATGTCCATTGTAAAATATACCCTTAATTGATATTTTTTCCATTATAATTAGTGTTTATAAGTAGTAATTATAAAGGATAATTAATGAAAAAAGGATAATTGGTGGTCTAAACCTATAGAGTCATGAGAATTGAATCCCATTTGTCAGAACATTAGTGGGAGGTATCGTCATAGTGGAATTTCCTTGACCAAGCTCAAGCTGATCTTCAACAAGTGAATCATTAACAAGAACCCTTATGGGAGAAGTTCAATTGGGTAGGTATTACTACTATGTTAATGTTATCCATTCCACCCAATGAAAGTATGACCATCATACATGTCACCCTTAGGGAATATGTAGGTGTAATAAAGGGTTATGTGTCTACAAAATTGTTACTTATAGTGTAAATGAATTTGTATAAATAAAATGTTAATTACAGAAATTCCCCTTAATAATATTTTATCTTAATAAAATATGTGTTTAATTGAGATGAATTTTATAATTTTTTTAGAGGAAAATTAAAAATAATTGTATTTTTCTAGATAATATATATAATTTTTGTAACAATACAATGTATTATGAATAATATTTATGTTAATGAAATAGTTTTTTAAATCACTTTTATTTTCCAAATAAATGGAAAAATAATATTATAACAGCCTAGGAATTTTTTTATAAGGGTCAGAAATTTGACTATGCCTTATAAACCACTAAATTTAAATAAATATGGGTTTTTATATTTAAAAGTTAAATTACAAATATTTAGATTCTTTATGGAAAAAACAATCAATTATGAAATAATCATGTTAAAATTAGGTTAGGGTGAATTTATGTCAATTGTTTAAAATACATTATTTATTCTTGAATAATAAAAAATACAGTTTTAGGGGTTTAGTATATTTTATGACATCATATTTATTCATAATTATGTAATAAATAATTGAACACAATAAAAAAACTAAAATATTCTATTTTATTACAATTTTGTGTTTTAATTTATTTAAATAAATTTTCAAAACCAAAAGTGACTTTCAAATGTCTAAAATGGAAAAAAGGATTTTTAAAAACATTACTATGTGTAATTGTTACATTTTGAGGTGGAAATAGGTAATAAAATAATAATTTCAATTTTGGCAGATTAAAATAACAAAAGGCATCTCCCAAATTTCTATAACCATGGGAAAACCCCATGGGTAATCTAATAGATTTTCATTTTAAACAACTAAGATATTCGATACCAATATTTGGAAATTATTATACAATTCCTCCACTTCTTCTATAAATAACCACACATTTCTCTTTTATCTTTCACTCCCAATCCATAATCCAAGAATATTTGGTTCTTTTTACTCCCAAGTAGTCCTCCCATGTTTTTTCATGCCCCCAAGGTTCCATCCTCAAGTTTTTGGAACAACTCTTCATGGTAAGTGAAATATTCCTTTTTCTTTTCATGTGGTGTTTCCTCTTCATGTGGTATGTCTTATAATGTCCAAATTAAGATATTTTGATAACATTATATTATTAAATTACTTTAATAAGATTATTTTTTTAATGGTATACCCCTTTCCCCTCTAGTTTTATCATTTCTTAAAAACATGTTCTGTACCCATCATGCCGTCAAATTTACATGTCAAATTTCCCTATTTTAAATTATATTTTCCCTTATCCATTTTTTTGAATACCTATATCAATCATCTATAAAATGAGTATTAAAACAGATTAAACAATTATTTTTTATTTGGTTATTTAAATATACGAAAGCCAAATTCCCTTCCATGGAGTAGAAATGACATAACGATCATATCATTATGCTCTTTTATATGCCAATATTTTTATCAGAAACATGTGATTTATTCAAAATGGGTTATTAATGAAATGATTAATTATGATATTTATGGATTTTATTAATTAGATCATATCAATAGTGTTCCCTTATAGTGCTCCAACTCATTGAAAAATATAACTAATCACTAAATATGATATTTTTTATACCTTGTTGAATAACATTATAAATTTTCATATATGTCTCATTGGTGATAAACATTGGTGACATTTTTATGAATGTATGACTTAAATGATGTAGCCACATTTTAATTCTATGATTAATTTAATTATTATTTTGTTATGTCTCTTGTTCATGCCTTTTTATTATACCTAATGTTGTTATTGATATCTCTCATACTCACATGATTTATGTCTCCAATTATTATTCCCTTAATGGGATTCATTCTCACCACGTAACTTTTATGAATTTCCATAGGACATGGGATTCATTAAAATTAACATAGGGTGAACCCATGAAGTTGTATTTCAAGTTGATTTAGAAGAATGTTTTTTATATATTATATACCTTTTCTCAAAGGAACTAAACATTCAAAGATCCTCTATTTGGTACCATGTAATGAAAATTTATGTAATAAAAAGGAGATATTCCATATATCATATCAAAGGATAGTTTAGTTATTTTAGCAAATTTGAACTTGATAACTTTTGAAACAACCCTAGGTACAAGTCACGATATATGAAAAAATCCCGGTATTTTTGTAAGTATTAAGTACGTGGTTTATATAAAAATACAATCCTTTCTAGAGACCACCAGTGGATATGTCTCTAGCACAGATGTACGTAAGGGTAACACCAAAAAACACCGATTTGAGGTAGATTCATATGGGAACTAGTGAACAACAATGGGACTTACTTTACACCAATTTTGACACTCCTGGGGGATATGTTGGGTTTATACAAATTTTTTATGAACCTTTATAAAGGATATATAGAAAATGTAACTATTATTATAATATATTAATAAAATATTTATTCATGATGTTTTAAGACATAAAATCTGATTATAATTATATTATTTGAAAAAATAACATGTTTCTCACTATGGATTTTTTTTTAAAAAAACGTGGTTGGAATGGAGAGGTACCATATAAATGATAATTTCAAAGGACGATTCACTAACATCATTTAGATGGGTGTGGGAATGTAAAAAATCATAAGGATGATGAATATTTTACTCGAGTTATGAAAAATATGCAATTTCAATTTGAGAGACTAGATTCAACTTATAGGGAAAAAATATTCACTATGTGCTTCAGGCGTCAATGAATAGATTCTTTTAGTGAATATAATAACGCATTAATATCTCGAAAATGAATAAGATATATAGAAAAGATATTCTCTATATTTTATTGTTTGGAGAAAGGGAATGTTTCCCTGGAAGTATACTACTTAGAAGGATAAGCTGATCAGTGGTGGAAACTAATTGAAAACATGAATCCATAATTAGAGATCAATACTAAAAATTGTGGGAGAGTTTAAGGGACTATTATTCTATCAATACTTCACCAGTTCAATGGAATGAAAATGGATAATTAATTTGATGAACTGAAACAAATGGAAAATTAATCAGTGGGATTCTATGACATAAAATTTAAAAAACATTTCTGTTATATCTCAATAATTGTTATGGATCATAAGAGAAGGGATTATTGATTCTTCGGGGGGATGAGACCCCATCTGCAGAGAAACCAAGAAAATAAATACTTTTAATGATTTGATAAGATATATGGGATTAATTTAAAGTTTCAATTTGATTTTGGAGAGACACAATGTTTTATAGGTTGAATGATAATAAGAGATAAATGGAACCAAAAAATGGAATAACTTCGATTGTGGAAGAAGATGATAGAAGGTGAATCATCTGACATGAATAAAATTGCGAAGAATCATTCATAGACCTTATTTCTTGAGAGTATAAAATTTTAAAAATGTAGAAAATCCTTCCATATATACCAGAACTTTCATGGTGAGGTGAAGCCTCATCTTCTCAAAATTAAAAAAAAATTGTAAATAGTTTTGGACCTGCATGAAGTTAAATGAATCTTTTTTAGATAGATTAGGAAATATTACAATCACTATAAAAATCAAAATATAATATAGGTTATAACCATCAACCTCATCCTGGGACATGAGAGAATGGTTGGGCATTTTTTATCACAAATGATGAAGTAAAGTCTCCAAATGATGTGGTGGAAGGTAATCTCATTATTCTATCAATGATAAGAAGTACATTGTTTTATTTTGGTTCTATGCATATCTTTATTTCCCTCAATTTTATAAAGAATATATATTCAGTCCATGAGATTCTTTAATAGTGTTATTAGTCAAGAAGCATAGATGGATAATCCCAAACTAAATAATGTATAGAAACTATAGTATTGACCTTAATGATTAAAATATCATCACTAATCTAATAGTCATTGCCAAGTTGGAATTCAACCCTATACTAGTGATAGACTAGATCTTAATGTATAATGTTATGATCCACAACAGAGTTATAGAAATATAATTAGTCTTGAATGTAAAACCCACTATTATTTTCATTTGAGAGATATATTGATAAAAGCTATATCTATTAGTACCACCTTTAGTCTTATATATAGAGATTATCAGAGAAAAGAAAGAATGAAATAAAATTATAAGAATATAAAATGTCCCAATCATTTAATAATACGTTGACGTATTTCCAATGAGATTACGTGGGTCTCTTATAGAAATAATGGTAGAATTATCCATCAAAATTATTTCTAAAATGAAGTTGACATCAATGAAACTATAGAGATTGGAAAATAAATAGCTGAAGGAAAGAAAGAAACAAAATCAAGATCCTTTAGAGATGGGGTTTATCTGACTGTGTGTGTCTCCTTACAGAGAACCTATTAACTATTTGAAGAAGATATATGGTTCAATGCGAGTATGAATTAATTTTAGGGGTATAACAAGACCATAGTAAATAATATGTACCATCTCCCCTGGACTAAAGATTTATTCGACCAAATTCTTGGGGATACAATATTCTCCAAGAATAAACATTGTTCTAGTTATATTCAATCAAGGTGAAGAATGAATATATTTCAAATACTGACTTCTAATCAAGACATGGCCATTATGAGTTTGTTTTTTATCCATTTATCTTGACTAATACTACAACTATATTTTTTTAGATTAGAAGAATCGAGTCATTTTGTACTACCTTGATAAATTTTTCTTAGTTTTTATTGATTATAAAATGATATATTTTAAAAGTCACCAGAAGCATGAGAATCATATAATGGTTATATTGAAAACATTGAGGTAGAATATACTATTTGGAAAACTCAAAAAATGTGAATTTTGGTTACCAAAAGTTTCATTATTAGGACACATTGTAACATATGAAGGAATCTCAGTTGACCTTGCAATGAAAAAGGTTGTATAAGGGTGAAATCATCTTACAATAGTAACTGAGATTCATAGTTTTCTTTATTTAATAAGATATTATAAAATTCTTTTGAAAAAAATATAAATATTTCTAATCCACTATCCATGTTAACTCGAAAATTGTAAAATTTTGTTTGAAAAAACGAGTTTGATTAATGTTTATAAGAACTATAGAAGATATTGATTGCTGCACCTGTGTTAACTGTACCCTCTTTAGAAGAAGCCTTTGTTATTTACAATGATTCATATTAGAATGGGATATAGTGTGTCCTCGTCTATAATTAAAAGGTGAATACTTATTCATCTTGATAGTTATAGCCTTATGAGAATAATTTTTATACTCATGAATTGGAGTTAGATATGGTTAGGTTACCTCATAAGATATGGTGGAACCATCGTTTTGGGGAGAAATGTGATATATACCTAGACCAACAATGGTTTAAGTATACATTCACATAAAAGGAACTGAACATGAGAATAGGGATATGGTTGAAACTTCATAAATACTACGGTGATTCAATTTATTATCACCCCATAATAGAAAAAAAATGTTCCCATTCATTATGTTGGAAAACCCTGTTGTGCTATAAATGAAGAGGATTCAAGGATATACAATTACCAAGAAACTAGTAAAGTTAGATAAGGGATTTATAATGGAAGGGATATTTTTCAAATGTATACCAAAAGTTTTATCAATCATTATTTAGATAAAATATCATGTGATCTCAATGAGAGCATACATAATTACAAAGGATGGTAGGGGATGTGAAGAATGGGATATTTTCTATGTTCAATATTGTTCAAGTAGGTGTACTGAAATTTTGTACAAGGTTATGTATTCCATATATTATAGAGATGAGGTACAAATTGATTGATGAAGCTCATTGATCAACGTTCTCTATACATCATGGAACTATTAAAATGTATAGAGGCCTCTGTAATCATTATTGGTGGGAAAATATGAAAAGCTATATTGTCAACCACACTACATGTTTCTTGGTATGTTAGCAAGTGAAGGTGTAGCGAAATATCCTAAAGGGGTATTGTAGCCACTACCCATATGAACGTGGAAGTAAGAAAATATCACAGATGAAATTATCACTAGTCTCCCAATATCATCCAAGGGATTCAATGTGATATGGCTTATAGTAGACCAACTCACAAAGACTACCTATTTCATTTCGATTAAGGAAGATTTATCTCCAGACCAACTTTTCAAGATGTAGATAATGGTAGTGGTGATTTTTCATTGACTTCCAATATCTATCATTTCTGATTGTGATCAAAGGATCACATCTAAATTATTGAGAATTATTCAATATGGTCTTAATACTAAATTGAATTTCAATATGGAATGTCATTCCCAAACTGATGGAAAATTTGAAAGGACTATTTATACACTTGACGACATGCTGAGAACATGTTCTAAGGAATTTAAAGTTTGATGGGATTAACACATCCCATTAGTTAAGTTTTAATATAAAAACATATTCCATTTGAGTATTATAATGGTAATATATAATGGTCTATATATAAATTGATGTATAAATCCTACTTTATGGGATGAAGTTAGTGAGAGAAATCTTCTTCGGTATGATATTATGCAAGAGATGACAGAAAAGGTTCATTCCATCAAACAACATATAAATTATTGTCACATTTAGTTGAATTTTTATGATGAAAATCATGGAAGTTACATGGAGTTTTATGTTGGGGAAAAATTCCCTCGAATATCAACATGGAAGTGAGTAATGTGATTTAGAAAGAAAGGGGATGCTCAGCCCTAGGTATATTGGCCTCAATGAAATATTTGTTTTCATATATTTAGTTTCATATCTTGTAGAAAATTCACCAAATCTATCTCAAGTTTATGATGTATTCCATGTATCTCTCTCGAGGAAGTACACACTTGAAACCTCACATTTATTGAATTTGTAGGTGGTACAACTAGAACATGCCATAGTTTATTAGGAATAGTCGGTAGAGATCGCAGACCATAGATATAAGATTCTTTGTAACAATACTACTCAACTTCTGAATTTATTGGGAGGAACCATAGATATCAAGAAGTAATAATCGTACTAGTGGATTCAATGAGATAGAGGTACCATCACCTTACCCAAAATAGATAATGATTTGAACTTTCAGGGTAATAATTTCATAAGGGAGAAGAATCTAATAAATATTTTTTTAAATGATATTTGTTTTTTATTAAATGTTAGTTACTTGTTTTATAATATCATACACAGAAAAAATAAATGAATTATTTTCACTCAAACAATTATCATTATATTTGTTAGCTATACACCCAATTAAAATATGAAATGATACAACATGGAAAAAAATAATAAATTATAAAACTAAAATGGGAAAGTATGGATCCCCCCAATAATATGAATCCTCTCTCCCATATGTAATGATATAGAAATAATTCAAAATATTATCAAACTAATCAAAATATTATGAAAATGATAATATAATCTTAAGATAAATTTAGTGAATTTTTAGTGAATGAATAATGTGGTGTTTATAGGGTATGAAGGGAAATATGAGTGTTGGTATTTGATTGTTTTATGATCGTCAGTAAATATTATTGTTGGATACTATACCCTTATTTTAAAATTTTACCAATATAATTTTTTTATAAGTTGTAATGACATAGGATAATTGATACTGAAAGGATATTTGATAGCCTCAAATAGTATAGTTTGTCGTTTGAAGCCAATTTTATAAAACATGGTAGGTAGATATCATCACCAAGGTCTTCCCTTGAACATGAATAAGCTTAGAATCAACAAGTGTATCTTGAACAAAATATCATATGGCAAAAGATAAAATTAGTGGATATTACAACTAGGTAGATGTTAACTGAGCAACCCCATGAAATTATTACAATTACACACTTTACCTTGATGACATATGCAGGTGTAATAATTGTTATGTTTCTTGACCATAGTTACATAATGTGTATTCTCTTTTGTGTTAACAAAATTATTATTCCATCAAATCCACTTAAGAATAGTTTTTTGGAATAAAATATATTCTTAATAGAGATAAATTTAATAGTTTTACTTTCAATGAAAAAAAATAATTTTATTCTAAAATGAAATATATAATGTTATTATAATAATCAATGTTATTATGAATAGTATTTTTTTTAATGAAATAGTCTTTTAAAATACATTTATTTAAATAAAAAATAATAAAATATTATTTTAGTGGCATAGGAATTTTTTTTCTATGTTTCATAAATTTTACTATGAATTATGTAAAAATATTTTTAAATAAATATGGATTCCTTTATTTAACAGTTAATATTATCATTGTAACACCTTGAGTTTTTTAAATTAGAAATACTTTTTTCGACAACATACATGATACACCATATCGAGCGTAAACATACAACTAAATATAATTATTTAAATGTTACCATTATAACCTAGATGTTAGAATGATGTGAATGGAAATTGTTAACCTAATTATGAAAATAGGTTTTACACATGTATAAATAATGATTCATTGGTTACTAGATTAATTATACATTGAAATAAAAACCAATTGAATGTAAACTATTTGTTTTTATGGAAAAATATTTGACTATTGAAAATTGTTTTTATAAAATATTCAAATAACTACTTTTCAATTATATTAATTAAATATAAATTGAGTTTAATGTTTAAAATTCATCTTATTTAATCTATAGTCTAAATATAAGATACAAAAAACCAATTTTATGAATAAAATAATTTTTTCCTAAATTCATTTTACCACCTTTTGATGGAGAAGCAATTTTAAATCTAGTTCTGACACCTTTTTATGTTCTATTTAAAAATAATAATCTTATTTTTAGTATGTGAGAAAATAAAATTTATTTGGTTTATTTTTTGGTATTTTTCTGATAAATTTCAGATTTTAATGAATATTGTTAAATACTACATATTAGTTCCAAACTACCAATTCATTGAATTTATTTGTTGGGTTAAATTATATTTTTTTAACGATTTTGAAGTATAATTATATAATGTTTTATAATTTAATCAAATTTTAGGTAATTGGATTCAATTTCATATTGAAATTGGATATAAAAATTATGTGAATTCAATAACATTTTTCTCTAAAAACTCATTTTCTCATTTAATCAACGAGATAAATTTTTATTCAGTTCATTTCAATTAAATGTGTCGAACATGTAAAATGGATCCATATTTGGAATCATAATGTCAAAATTATGTAAATATTTACCTTTTATTTTTGGATATTAAGAATTGTAATATTTGTAATTATTTTTATTAACACGGTTAAGTGTAAATCAGATAATTAATGCTTAAAATAATATCATAAATATTATAAAACAACTCTAAAACGTGTATTAATCATATTGGACGAGTTATATTCAACAATTAAAATCATTGATCTGAAATTGTGTCCACTAGAAGCAATTTGGGTGTGATTAAGACACTTATAACAATTTATTTAATGAAAACAGAAAGAATTCATAATCAAGTGACTCATACTATATAAATTTTAATATGGGGATATATAAATGATATATTCATCTTTAAATAGTAACTAGAAATATTAAAATATTACCTAGAGCATTATAATTTATTTATAATTTTATTAAATAAATAATTAAATTAAATGGTGACATAATGATGATGCAGTTATTTCTTAATTATGAAAGGAATCGAATAAATGATTTTATAAATATTAAAATAAATAAATTATGATAAAATAGATTCCATAAATATTTTTTTTGGATTAATATGACATATTGGTGAGGATTTGAAGGAGTTATTTTCCAAATTATATTTCTGTTACGATATTTTAAAAAAGACAATTAATGAATAGTGTCAAAATTAACTCTATTGGTATTTAAAAATATAAAATATTTTAATTAATTTCATAAAATTTATAAAAATAAAATTTCAGGATAAATTGTTAGTTAAAGTACTAATATTTTATCAATTACTTTTTATTGGTTTTCTACATGTTTTGTTAATTATATTAACCCATAAAGTGTAAATAACATGATATCATGATATCATTTGAAAGGGTAAAATATGTGTTAAAATAAAAAGATTATGATTAAGAAAACATAAAAACATGTCTAATTTTTATTGGAAGACTATATTTTGACCCAAAATAATACTATATTATAAATAAATTTATTTGGACACATTTCATATAGAAAATAAATTAATATTAATTTTTTATTTTTGATAATTTCAAGAATTCCTCTCCCCACTCCTATAAAAGGGAACTCATTCCTCTGTATTCATTACACCAAAAATACCTTGTTTTTTTGGCCATTTTCTTCCAAAAACCCTTCCTAGAACCCCTCCACACATTCTTAAAGCCTTATATTAGTCAGAACAACCCCTTAGAGGTGTTAAGGTGTTAAGAAAGCTCATGACTTGAAGGAGGCATATTTCGATGATAAACACCACCTTCTTTTATAAGGTGTCTAATGAACCCCCTTGACTCTAGTTTCATTAAAAGGTTTTAAAATGAAATATTTTTATATTAATTATTTTAATTTCTTTAAAAAATATCAAAATGAATGTTTTTTAATGAATGGGGAGACAACGACTTCTCTATCACCAAAAATGTTATTTGATATTTAGATTCCTTTATAAGACATAATTTTTTAAAATGGAAAATGAAAACCATTATTTCCTTTTTGGGTATTTTGGTATTGAAAATGATTTCTAAAATGTTTTTGACTAATTCAATATATTTAAATGATATCCTGTGATTAGAAATGATATTTTATGAGTAAAATTTTGATAATTGCAATATTTTATTTGTTTTGATTATAAAATTGTACTTGGACATTTTGTAGGTGGTTACATGATAAAAAAATATGGATGGTTCCATGATAATCCAAATATGAGTGGTTATATGATAAAATGACAACAAGTGGATATTTTATAACCTGCAATGCAATGGGTATGGAAGACTTCCATATGGTTGTTATATTTATAAGACTGATATGTATGGAAATCAACTGTATAGTTATTCGATTTAAGAATGATCATGTCATAAGAAACATTTATATGTTATATGTTATATATATATATGGGTTTTATGGTAATATTTTTATTATAGAAAATGTATTAAATGATATTATAATCCATGGAATGTATTTAATACTTCTTAATGGTGAAAAATATTACTTTACAATAATGTATTATTGGTTCCCATGTTTTTACGAGAACAATAGTTTTATTTCATTGTGTATCCTTTAATGAGATTTTTTTGCACTCATCCCAAGTTTTAAAACTCTTTTCACTAGATTTATGGGAAATGGAGACAAGGATGTGATCAAGGGAAAAGTTGTGATAATTTAACATGAAAAGATACAATGTTTCAATTTAATAGTTTTTGTTTTGTGGGAAAAATGTATTGTGAGTAGAAGTGTCTGCTTTGTAATATTTGAGTTACTATGTATGAGTTCTGGACTAATTATCTAAAGATATAAACATTAAAAGATCCTAAATGTCAAATAATGTCAAATTATTGACTTAACTGAAGATTATGTAATGTTTAAGGTCGGGTCCTTATTGTTGGCATTGGATGATGGTTTAGACAACTTTAGAAACTAGTGTTTTTTTGAAGAGCTAGGGAAATCATCCTGAGTTTAATATTTTACAGTTGATTATATTTTTCAATATTACAATCCCTTTTGAGAATTTTTTTTTTAAATTTTAACATGAATAATGGTATTTTTGGATACATTCTCCTTTGGGGTAATTATGGGTTATTACCTTTCAGTATACAAAATGAAACCTATGAGACAACCTTTAAAGTTTGAACGTGTTATGGTAATTTTTTTGAATTTTATTTTTGTAATTTTATAATACATATGTATTTTTACAAAAATTTAATCACACAAGATGGGTGATTACACATTGCATCGGACAAGGATGCATGAATCTAACCCACAACCAACGGGAAGCAATGCTTTTTCACTTACCACTGGCCTACATGAAGTACCTGGTTAGTATTAAATTTTATTTTTTATTTAAGTGAGTTGATGGAATATGAATATGCTTATTTTTGGAAGTAATGTTTTATCAAATGGATATCCATGGTATTAGAAAATATTATTTGGTTTAAGTGAAAAAACATTATTTCAGAAGATGTTCCCTATTTTGGTAACTTTAAATGATTAAGGTAAATAAAATTCTCTAGGATTTTAATTTATCAGTAACGATTTAATTATATTTCGGACGAATCTATGATATTAATTGTGGAATTATGAGTAATTAGATTTTTTATGTAACTGAGTAACCTATCATAGAGATTATGTGATTATGTTAATTACTTTTTGATATAATACATCAAGAGATGTTGATTTTATTTAGGGATAAATATTAAAATTTATCTTAGAAGGAATTGCTATCAAATACTTATAAATTATTTTTTTCAATCATATTTTGTATTATTTTGATTAATTTTAAGGATATTTATTTATTGAATTGTCTATGTTTATCTTTGTGTATGAATATTTATTTTTGGAGATTAATACTAGTTTTCATCATCCAATGATTTAATCTTTTTAGACATTTTTTTATCTTATCCTATCCATTTTGGTTTTTGTTATTGCTAAAGATAGGATAAATATATATTTAATCTTATTTGTATTATTTGATTCTCTAGAATGAGAGCTTAGTTCTTCAAGCGTGAAAAAATCATCTTGAATATTCATCGTTTTGGAACAAAATCAGTTTATGGTGGAAATTGACTAATGGATGAAACTCCACTTCTCAAGTAATTATTTTTCTTTATGTTATTATACAATTTAGTAAATTATTTCAATAACTCAATTAAAATTATCTTAAAACTAAGAACTTTATCATTTTTTTTCATTCTAAGAAATCAATAGCCTTCTAAATAATCATAAATTTATTGTATATGGTTATGGTATAATTATTAAATGGGTAGTATAATGTCATAAATGAATCTTTTATGATATATATATTTGAATATGGTTATGGTATAATTTAATAACATACTATGGTCATTATACAAGAGGATAAAGGTACCCTCTATCTAAGGAAAGTGGAAGGTAAGGGTTATTTCCTCAATCTCAATATTATCTGAGATTATTTATCTATAAGTATCTACTATGAAATATTTGTTATCTATGTCAATGTTTCAATAAAATGTTTTAAAAAAATAAAATGTTAAGTATTTATGGAATTGAATATTTAATTATATCATCATTTTAAATGTTTTTAATGATTTATTTTTTAAATATTTTTAATTAATGTCCATGTTTTGAAAATGTTTTTAAAGATATATTAACTCGGAAATGATTTTTTAAAAGTGTTAATTTTATTAAAAAGATTCAATGTTGTATTAGAAAATTTTATTTAAAAATATTTTTAAATGGATTCCATTATAAATTGTGCGACCTTTAAATGATTTCTTGAAAAGGGGTATTTTTTTCAATGAGTTTTATTAATTATTTTCAACTATGTATACATCGTTTATTGGATATTATTCTTGATTGAGGTTGGTTTGCTATAATATAATCAGACATATTGTATTTAATGAGTTATGATATGTTTTAATGTGGATGTGATATTTTTATATAATTCATGTTTTATGGTTGAAGTATTTACATTTATTATGCTATTTTTAATATGAATGTTTTTGTTATGATTCAACATATTCATATGAGGAAGGTAGTGGACTGAGTGAGTGACGGGTGGAGCCCACTATAGCTCCTCGATGCATCGGTATGTCTTGTGAGAAAAATTTGTTTCATGGAACAAGGCCATGAAAAAAAATATTTGTAGTCTTGGCACGAGGCCTTAACTATTTTGTAATGATATTAAGCAGTATGAATTCCCTCATTATGAAAATTATTATTAAATATGATTATTCGACTAGTAGAATATCTATGTCCATGTTTATATGGTAATTTATGATATATTTTTTCCATATTATGTTCGTGTTAGTGTTTAAAAGTTAGTTTTTTTATTACCTATATAGCCTTAAATGTTTATTGATTATGCTGAATTATTTACCCTTATTGAGCATCTGAGATCACCCCTTTCTTATGTTTTATTTTCCCAGGATGCAAACATGTTTGTTGTGATTGATATTCATGGCTAAGCTTGGGTAATAATGGAATTCTAGAAAGATTATTTAAGTTGTGTTTTATTTTAGAAATTGTAATGTAACATTCATATATGTAATCTATTTTCCAATACTACTGAACATATCTTTCCTTCAGGAGATGATTCATTGTAATCATGACAATATTATGTAATAATGAACTGACTCTAGGTAACTTGGTTTGGGGCATTACAGTTGGTATCAAAGGTTATTTAGAAACATCATTGAAAATAGATTTAGATAAACCTATGATTATAGAATATTAACCTATGATAGACTTTATGGATTAATATATTGGAACTTCCTAGAATTTTTGTGATGTAAAGATTTTGTGAATCAACCAAGAAATACTTCCCTATCTAGACATGAGCAGGTTGAGGCGGCTCTGGTACAATTGTACCTAGGAGTGAAAAATCTGACAATTAATTTCAAGCATGACCAGAGGTACCCTGGTACACGACAACTGACCTTGAAACACTCTTGGTTAGGACACTCATGGGGGATATTCCTAGGATAATTCACATTTTCATTACAAGGCATTATGATGGATTTAGGAGTATATATGTAACACCCCAGGTAAATAAAGAATATGACATCTTTATATTTATCCATATTTGTGAATAAAATATTAATATGTCTGAAATGTGGATGCTATGCTCGATGGCGTACCCAATACGCAACAACGAGTTTCTTGGGAATCTTACGTTGCACTCTAATAATAAAATAATATTATTTTAAATTGTAGTTAACATGTAGTCGTTGTATTGGTGATAATGGATAGAAATAACTAAAATATGATTATATATGTTTTTTAAATGTTTTTACATTTATCCAAAGGCTTAAAATACAGAAAGAATTCAATTTTAGGGTTTTATACCCTAATTTTCACTAAAGGTTCACTTATCACCTTTTGATGGCGAACTCTCATTAAATATTGTTTTGATAACTCTTATACATTTTTTGGACTAAATAAAACTCTTCTTTAGAATCGGGACATCAAATTTTACTTTGTGTAAATTTTTGGTATTTTTCCGATAAAGTTCATTTTTTTAATGAATAGTGTAAAATGTTGTATTTTAATTCAAAACCTCTTTTTAATATAAATTATTTATATGATTAGATTATCATTTTAATTGGTTTTAAAGTTAAATTATAAAATATTTTTACCATTAAATCCAATAGTGGTTGTTGGAATTAATTTCACTTTGAAATCAGACTTAAACTAGTGTCAATCTTTTGATACTTATTGTTTCATAAAAACACGCTATTTTCTCTGACAGCGGGAATTAATTATTAAATTAATTAATGTGACTTATATGTTTTGAATTTTTTAAAATATACTTTATTTATGAATTCGGAATATCAAATATAGCTTAGGGTGAATTTTTGGGATTTTTGTGAAAAACATCAATTTTTGATGAATAGTGAAACCACTAAGTGGTACTTATAAAAGCTGATTTTTCGTTTAAATGAAATTTTACCACATCTGTGTTTTTAATTTCAAAAATCCGACATACATGGTTGTCATTAAGAATTAAAATGTGGTTCAATGGGATAAAAATAATTTTTTGGTGAATAGTAACTTATTAAGTTTTTAATCGCGATTAGAGGTAATTAGTGTAGTTTAAGGTAGAAATAATGTTTTAATAATATGAAATGAATTTGACACATGACCTAACCTCATTGGATGTGTCATGGCCGACCAATAAAAGACATGAGTCATCTTGGGGACCCCATGGAGCCACTTTGGTTGGGAAATGACATAAATAACTTTTTATTTAATGTTAAAGTAAAAATGACACACACATGAGATGTTTTACTAAAACAATTTTTACATGGGGTTATACAAATCATATTTTTGAATATAAATATTCATTGGAAAGATAAAATGATTTCCTACATCATAGTATTTTTTATATAATTTTTAGACATTAAATAGATTAAATTAATTATGACATCATGATGATGCAACGATGACCTCATTATTTAACGATTTAAATAAAATGGAATGATAATGTAATATATAAGACCTACACATGTAAAAAACCTATTGGATGAGTGGATTTCGAACACTTATCACCTTATCCTAGAAACACATCAATTTGGGACCTCATAAAACCGAATACCATTTTCAAATAAAGTAAAATTTGCTTACTTTCCAAGAGTGCCCCTCCTCTCCTCTTATAAAAGGCCCCCACCTCTACCTCCTTACCCACACTCCCAAAGCCTTTTTCTCGGCCAACCCCTGCCCATTTTGTCTCTCCACTTTCCTATCTTACTCCTTGAAGCCTCAATTTGGGCAGAAGTCTTTCCAAGGAAGCCTTTGAGCTCAAACCAAAGGGAGTTACCCGATTTGAAGGTAATGTCTTCCCTTGAGTCCTTTTGTTTTATTTTTCCTCTCCAACCCCCTAAACTCTTTTTATTAATTTATTTTGTAACAACTCCAATATATTCAATATACTAGGATGTTGTTATAATAAGGATTCTAGCTTAACTTACACACACCTACATCTAATGGTTAAAGAACATACTTTTTCCGTGGATGGCGAATTTCTGCCTCACGAAACGATGATTGTTCAACACTCATATAACACCTTCAAAGGAGGCCATTAAGGTGTCACTATATTTATATATGATATATAATATGTTTATGTTTTACTTAAGCTTATGTATTTTTCATTTTTGGCTTACCTTTATGGCTTCCATTATGGGTATACGCGATATCTTCATTTTAGGAAGTGTGGACTACCGCCCCCTCAAAGTGATGTGATTCGTTAATGCCATATGTGGGACGTATAAAGGATGGATTTAAAGTTATTATATAAGATGTTATACTGGAATTATAATATACCTCTATATCATTATTATTTATTTCTATTAAAGTATGAGATAGAAATGAAAGTAGCGTTCATGCGTACGTACGTCTTACCGTCTCCATGAATGGTACATTTCATTTCTTATCCCCAAATGTAATGTACTATTAAAAGTACACGTATATAATGGATATATATAATGAATTATATATCTAAATGATGAGTATAATTATGTAATTAAAATATACATATATCTCATTTATTTTAAATTCCATTAATATGACAAAGAAATGAAAGTAGCGTTCATGCGTACGTACGGCTTACCGTCTCCATAAACGGTGCATTTCATTTCTTACCTCTAAATGATTATGTAATATTATAAATACATGTATATGCTGGATATATATGATATATATGCTATCCAAATCAGGAATGTCATTCTGGATATAAAGAACCATTGACCACACGAACAACATGTAATTGTAAGAAGTCCACTTTCAACTTAAGAACCAATTATCGAAAAAACAAACATTATTAACTTAAATGATTAAATAATGTTTATAACATGGAAATAAGTGATATAAAAGGAATAATGAACTTGGAAAAGGTTCTTAATAAAATATTAATTAACTCATGTTTATTATTCAGGACGTTAAAGAACGATCAAGTCAAGTCGGACCCGAGGTAAGGGATCCTACTCCACTCTTTCTTTTTAAGTACACTCTTTTATTTCATTCCTTTTAAAGCTCGTTTTTCTTGTTATTGGGATGTTATTTTATATTAATCTTACTATAATTGTTATGTTCATGTGATGAGAGACCCTATTCTCTCTCATCAATCCAGTTTGGAAGTTTTGAGTGGCGTCGTTAGGCAGCTGGATTTTCGTAAGAGATCTAACCTCTCTCATTATTTTTAAGTACTCTCCTTTATGTCACTTATTTTAAGATCCTATTTTTTATGTTGGGGGATGTTATTTTATATTACTATTTCTATAAACTTTATGTTAATATGATGAGATACCCTATTTTATCTCATCAATCGATTTTTGTAAGTTTTCTGTGGCGCCGTTAGGCTGCCGAGTTTTCGTAAGGGAATTTTCATCTCACTTTTATTCCCTTGAGATTGATGCTACATTTGCCACAATTTTTTTTGAGTGGTGTATGTACTGCCCATTATTTTATTCATTGTGTAATATTCTTTCATTTATGAGTATTTACATCAATGTTGTATTGTCCTTCCTTCACGGGGAGTATGTTTTGAAAGATACCCAAGTCGGTAAGGGAACCTTTCACCCTCCTCTTTTTGAAAGACTTCTTTTGTTGGGTCTTTTAATTTACATAATGTTATGTTGGGATATGTTCTAATATATCCTTATTGATGTAACTTTTATGTCCAAGTGATGAGATACACTTTTTATCTCTCATCAACTCATTTTGATGTGACGCCATTAGGCTGTCAAGAGAACTTCTTAACCCAATTTCGATTTCTTTGGGTTCAACATGAAGTTATTGAATATGAAATCCTTTGAATATGTGTGAATGACATTTGATTATTTTACACTTAATATCCACTTATATTTGGTGTATTCATTTGTCACACATAATTATGTAATTGAATTATCCTTAAACCAAGGATACCGTCTTTGTAAGGGACTTCATCTCAATCTCCTTTCATTGAGGCATATTTAGTTTTATACACAACTTTCTTTTGTAACGGTGTATAAACGCCTTTGACTTTTACTTTTATACAAGAGGAATCTTTTTCTACAAATCGTTTTACAAAACGGAAAAAAGGAATGTTTCTTTTAACGTACGCGGTGAAAATGACCTTTTCCGCCACCGCGAGTATTATTTGGTCTTTGCCTTCCTCAACAAGCTGTAGTGTTTTCAAAATAAAATAAATACCATATACTCTTTTATGTATTTTGGTATTGAAAATGGTTTTGATAATGGATTCTATTATTTCAATATATTTATGATATATTGTGATTGAAATGTGGAAATGTTATCATCCTTTTATATTGGTTTTATGTTTTATGATTTTATATTGGTACTTGGACATTTTAACGGATGGTTACGTTATAAACCATATGATGGGTGGTGACGTGAATACTAGGACGGGTGGTTACGTTATAACCTCCAATGCATTGGGTATGGAAGTCGGCCGTATGGCTATTCCATTATGTATGTATGGAAATTGGCCATATGGCTATTCCATTAAGTGATATGTGTGGGAGTCGACCGTATGGTTATTCAACTTAAGTATGTTTATGTCCCAAGTTACCTTTATATATATTATGTGTTCTCTATATGGGTTTTATGGTAATCCTTTGGTTACAAAAAGGTATGTAATGATATTTTATTCTGTGAAGAGTTTTTACTACTTCATAAAGGTGAAAAGTATTACTTTGATAAAGTATACATGGTTTACTTTTTGTTTTGATAAACTAACAGTTTTTATTATTTTTGTATCCCTTACTGAGTTTTTATGCTCATCCAAAGTTTTTGAAATGTTTTTTACAGGACTTAGTGTGGAATATGGTCAAGGATGGGATCAAGGGAAATTCTTGCTACCTAAAACATGAAACTAGACATGTTTCTTTTTAAGAGTTTTTATTTTATGGAAATTTAGTAGAAGAGACTACTTTGTAATCTTTTGAGATGTAATAGTTATGTCTTAATTCTCTAAAACTCCAAACCTGAAAAGATCCTCAATGTGAAATATTCATTTAATTCAATTTTAAGTAAGGTTTAAGGCTGGGGCCTTATAGTTGGTATCAAAGGTCGGTTTATATAACTTTAGAGGTTAGGGTATTCTTTAAGAATAAGTGACATTACCATAATGGTTAGGATTTTAGAAAGAGTCATAGTTTTCAATAAAGTGAATGAGTAAGTATATCCTAGTGTTTACCTTCCCCATTAGTACATGATGGTTTTGTTGATATACTCACACTGGAATTTTTGTTTTTAGTGAATGGATGGATTTAGCAGGCACCAAAGAGACAACAGGTTTGAAGGAAAACTGTGGTGGTTCTCTGATTAAGATACAAGATAAAATGGGGGATTCAATGAGGAAACTCGTGGTTGTTCTAAACCAACTATCAAGGAGTCATGATCAACCACTTGAACCTTGGTATGATATTTAATGCATCATGTACGAGATGACCAATCCATGTAGAAGTTCAGGTAATAATTATAAAGGTAACCATTATAGTTTATATGATCCTTACTTTTGAGGTAATTATGGGTTATTATATGATATGCTGGAAAATGAAAGGCATTAGATAAACTTGAGGTTAAAATATGTTATGATCATTTTTGATGATTTTATATCTTTTTGGGGAATTATTTAAGAATTATATTGTTTTGGAAAAAGGACAACACACAGACCGTGTGACAACCCGTTGCGTCGGACAAAGCTGCGGGAATCGAAACCACAACCAAAGTGCGACTGGTATTTATCGCCTACCACGGGAAAACGTGAAGTCACTTGTTAGTTTGATTTATTCTTTTTAGTTGTATGATTTTATGAAATAAGAGTAAGTTGATTTTGGGTTATTTATGAAAATGATTAACCTATCCTGGAGGATATGTGATTAGGTTAATTACTTTTCAATACGAGACTTTAGGAGAAACTGATGTTGTTTGGAGATAAATGTTACAATTTAACTTGGAAGACTATGTGACTAAATCCTTCAAATATTTGGGTTTCAATCTTAGATTGGTTTACTTCGAATAATTTTATGGACAAATTGGTTATCGAATGGTCCTCGTTGAACTTTGGGTTTTGTTGGACAAATTTTGAGATTAAGAATAGATTTTCTTTTTATAAAGGGTTATCCTTTTCTAGATTATCTGATCTTGTACTAGCCTTTTTGGTTTTGGTTTTGGTTAAAGTCTAAAGACATGGGATGTATATAGTTATCTTTTTTGGATTAGGTGATTCTCTAGAAATTGATTATAGTACTCTTAATGAGAACAAGTCTCCCTAAATACTCGTCTTTTGGAAAAAATATGAGTTTGTGTAAGGAATCTAATAAAAGTTGAAATTCAAAATGATAAGTGATTATGTTTCCTTATGAATAAATTCCTCAATAAAAATTAAATTAAAACAAAAATGTTGTCTATTAACTTTTCCTACTGGGGAATCGAATACCGTTTAACCCATCACAAGTTTGTGATTTTCTCATGGTTAACTTTCTCTTAAACATGTTTTCTATCACTCTCCATCAGAACATGAACCTATGTTTTCTCCTCCATGTCCATGTTTTCATACTTGTAATCCTAGTATGGGTTAACTTGGGTGACCTTTGTACTTATCCTTCTTTATTTTAAAGTGATTGTTTTACCGACTCTTCTTCCGATGTGGGACTTTCAGGGATGTTTCCAAGCCCAATTTTAAAATTGCAAGGACGCAATTTCCAAAAGGGAGGAAGGATGTTACACCCCAGGTAAATAAAGAATATGACATCTTTATATTTATCCATTTTTGTGAATAAAATATTAATATGTCTGTTTAGGGGATGCTATGCTCGATGGCGTACCCAATACGCAACAACGAGTTTCTTGGGAATCTTACGTTGCACACTAATAATTCAATAATATTATTTTAAATGGTAGTTAACATGTAGCCGTTGTACTGCCGGTAATGGATTGAAATAACTAAAATATGATTATATATGTTTTTTAAATGTTTTTACATTTATCTTAAGGCTTAAAATACGGAAAGAATTCAATTTTAGGCTTTTATACCCTAATTTTTACTAAAGGTTCACTTATCGCCTTTTGACTGAGAACTATCATTAAATATAGTTTTGATCACTCTTATACATTCTTTTGGACCAAATAAAACTCTTCTTTAGAATCGGGACATCAAATTTTACTTTGTGTAAATTTTTGGTATTTTTCCGATAAAGATCATTTTTTTAATGAATAGTGTAAAATGTTGTATTTTAATTCAAAACCTCTTTTTAATATAATTAATTTATATGATTAGATTATCATTTTAATTGGTTTTAAAGTAAAATTAGAAAAAAAAATTACCATTAAATCCAATAGTGGTCGTTGGAATTAATTTCACTTTGAAATCGGACTTAAACTAGTGTCAATCTTTTAATACTTATTGTTTCATAAAAACACGCTATTTGCTCTGACAGTGGGAATTAATTATTAAATTAATTAATGTGAATTATATTTTTTTTAATTTTTTATAATATACTTCATTTATGAATTCTGAATATCAAATATAGCTTAGGGTGAATTTTGTGGATTTTTTCTGAAAAACTTCAATTTTTGATGAATAGAGAAACCACTAAGTGGTACTTATAAAAGCTAATTTTTCGTTTAAATGAAATTTTACCACTTCTGTGTTTTTAATTTCAAAAATACGACATACATGGTTGTCATTAAGAAGTAAAATGTGGTTCAATGGGTTAAAAATAAATTTGGTGAATAGTAACTTAATAAGTTTTTAATCGCGATTAGTGGTAAATAGTATAGTTTAAGGTAGAAATAATGTTTTAATAATATGAAATGAACTTTACAGATGTCCTAACATCATTGTATGTGTCATGGACGACAATGAAAAGCCATGGGTCAACTTGGGGACCCCATGGAACACTTTGGTTGGGAAATGACATAAATAACTTTTTATTTAATGTTAAAGTAAAAATGACACACACATGAAATGTTTTACTAAAACAATTTTTACAGGGGGTTATACAAATCATATTTTTGAATATAAATAGTCATTGGAAAGATAAAAAGATTTAATACATCATATTATTTTTTTTATAATTTGTAGACATTAAATAAATTTAATTATTTATGACATCATGATGATGCAGCGATGACCTCATTATTTAACGATTTAAATAAAATTTAAAGATAATGTAATATCTACGACTTAAACATGTCCAAAACATATTGGATGAGTGGATTTATAACCCTTATCACCTTATCATCGAAACACATCAATGTGGGACCTCTTAAAACCGAATACCATTTTCAAATAAAGTAAAATTTGCTTACTTTCCAAGAGTGCCCCTCCTCTCCTCTTATAAAAGGCCCCCACCTCTACCTCCTTACCCACACTCCCAAAGCCTTTGGCTCGGCCAACCCCTGCCCATTTCGTCTCTACACTTCCCTATCTTACTCCTTGAAGCCTCACGTTGGGAAGAAGCCTTCCCAAGGAAGCCTTTGATCTAAACCAAAAGAGAGTTACCCGATTTCAAGGTAATGTGTTCACTTGAGTCCTTTTGTTTTATTTTGCCTCTCTAACCCCCTAAACTCTTATTATTCATTTCTTTCGTAACAAATAAAGTATCTTCAATATACTAGGATGTTGTTATAATATGTATTCGAGCTTCACTTACACACATATACATATAATGGTTAAAGAACATACTGTTTCCGTGGATCGCGAATTTCTGCCTCATGAAACGATGATTGTTCAACACTCATATAACACCTTCAAAGGTAGATATTAAGTTGTCACTATATTTATATATGATATATAATATGTTTATGTTTTACTTAAGCTTCTGTATTTTTCATTTGTGGCTTACCTTTATGGCTTCCATTATGGGTATACGCGATATCTTCATTTTAGGAAGTGCGGACTACCGCCCCCTCAAAGTGATGTGATTCGTTAATACCATATTTGGGAAGTATAAAAGACGGATATAAAGTTATTATATAAGATGTTATACTGGAATTATAATATACCTCAATATCATTATTATTTATTTCCATTAAATTATGAGATAGAAATGAAAGTAGCGTTCATGCGTACGTACGGCTTACCGTCTCCATGAACGGTACATTTCATTTCTTATCACCAAATGTAATTTACTATTAAAAGTACATGTATATAATGGATATATATAATTAATGATATGTATAAATGATGAATATAGTTATTGAATTAAAATATACATACCTCTCATTTATTTTTAATTCCATTAATATGACAAAGAAATGAAAGTAGCGTTCATGCGTACGTACGGCTTACCGTCTCCATGAACGGTGCATTTCATTTCTTACCTCTAAATGATTATGTAATATTATAAATACATGTATATGCTGGATATATATGATATATATTCTATCCAAATCAGGAATGTCATTCTGGATATAAAGAACCTTTGACCACACGAACAACATGTAATTGTAAGAAGTCCACTTTCGACTTAAGAACCAATTATCGACAAAACAAACATTATTAACATAAATGATTACATAATGTTTATAACATGTAAATAAGTGATATAAAAGTAATAATTAAGTTGAAAAATGTTCTTAATCAAATATAAATTAACTCAAGTTTATTATTCAGGACGTTAAAGAACGATCAAGTCAAGTCGGACCCGAGGTAAGGGATCCTACTCCACTCTTTCTTTTTTAAGTACACTCTTTTATGTCATTACTTTTAAAGCTAATTTTTCTTGTTATTGGGATGTTATTTTATATTAATCTTACTGTAATTTTTATGTTCATGTGATGAGAGACCCTATTCTCTCTCATCAATCCATTTTGGAATTTGTGAGTGGCGCCGTTAGGCTGCCGAATTTTCGTAAGAGATCTAACCTCTCCCTTTATTTTTAAGTACTCTCCTTTATGTCACTTCTTTTAAGCTCCTATTTGTTATATTGGGGTATGTTATTTTATATTACTCTTTATATAAACTTTATGTTAATATGATGAGATACCCTATTTGATCTCATCAATCGATTTTTGTAAGTTTTCTGTGGCGCCGTTAGGCTTCCGAGTTTTCGCAAGGGATTTTTCATCTCACTTTTATTCCCATGAGATTTATGCTACATTTGCCACAATTTCCTTTGACTGGTGTATGTACTGACCATTATTTTACTCATTGTGTAATATTCTTTCATTTATGAGTATTTACATCAATGTTGTATTGTCCTTCCTTCACGGGGCGTATGTTTTGAAAGATACCCAAGTCGGTAAGGGAACCTTTCACCCTCCTCTTTTTAAAAGACTTCTTTTGTTGGGTCTTTTAATTTACATAATGTTATGTTGGGATATGTTCTAATATATCTTTATTGAGGCAACTTTTATGTCCAAGTGATGAGATACACTTTTTATCTCTCATCAACTCATTTTGATGTGACGCCATTAGGCTGTCAACAGAACTTCTTAACCCAATTTCGATTTCTTTGGGTTCAACATGTAGTTATTGAATATGTAATCCTTTGAATATGTGTGAATTACCTTTGATTATTTTACACTTAATATCCACTTATATTTGGTGTATTCATTTGTCACACATAATTCTGTAATTGAATTATCTTTAAACCAAGGATACCGTCTTTGTAAGGGACTTCGTCTCAATCTCCTTTCATTGAGGCGTATTTCGTTTTATACACAACTTTCTTTTGTAACAGTTTATAATCCCCTTTGACTTTTACTTTTATACAAAAGGAATATTTTTCTACGAAGCGTTTTACAAAACAAAAAAAATGAATGTTTCTTTTAACATACGTGGTGACAACGACCTTTTCCGCCGCCGCGAGTATTATTTGGTCTTTTCCTTCCTCAACAAGCCGTAATGTTTTTAAAATAAAATAAATACCATATACTCTTTTATGTATTTTGGTATTGAAAATGGTTTTGATAAAGGATTCTATTATGTCAATATATTTATGATATATTGTGATTGAAATGTGGAAATGTTATCATTCCTTTATATTGGTTTTATGTTTTATGATTTTATATTGGTACATGGACATTTTAATGGGTCGTTACGTTATAAACCATATGATAGGTGGCGCCGTGAATACCAGGATGGGTGGTTACGTTATACACTCCAATGCATTTGGTATGGAAGTCGGTCGTATGGATATTCCATTAAGTATGTATGGAAATTGGTCGTATGGCAATTCTATTAAGTTATATGTGTGGGAGTCAACCGTATGGTTATTCCACTTAAGTATGTTTATGTCCCAAGTTACCTATATATATGTTATGTGTTCTCTATATGGGTTTTATGGTAATCCTTTGGTTACAAAAAGGTAAGTAATGATATTTTATTCTGTGAAGAGTTTTTACTACTTCATAAAGGTGAAAAGTATTACTTTGATAAAGTATACATGGTTTACTTTTTGTTTTGATAAACTAACAGTTTTTATTCTTTGTGTATCCCTTACTGAGTTTTTATGCTCATCCCATGTTTTTGAAATGTTTTTCACAGGACTTAGCGTGGAATAGGGTCAAGGATGGGAACAAGGGAAAGTCTTGCTACATAAAACATGAAACTAGACATGTTTTTTTTAAGAGTTTTTATTTTATGGAAATTTAATAGAAGAGACTACTTTGTAATCTTTTGAGATGTAATAGTTATGTACTAATTCTCTAAAACTCTAAACCTGAAAAGATCCTTAATGTGAATTATTCATTTAATTCAATTTTAAGTAAGGTTTAAGGCTGGGGCCTTATAATATACTTCCTTAATGAAATTTTTTTTCTGATTATGTATTACATTCATAAATTATTCAATTTATGTTAGGAATTTTACTAGTATGGAATTATGCATTGCAATTAATAAAATAACATAGTGTACGCCATTGTTTAGAAATGGTGTCCAGTAGAAGGAATGAGAACTCCATCAATATGCATGATCCACAGAGTATGATAGATCATATATTGCATGGTCTTAAGCCAAATTTTTTAATGGAAGTAGTCGCAAATGTATTATTATCATATAAATAAATGGTATCATGTGTTAATAATATAAGTAATGAATTCTCTAAATCTGGTGGCTTTGATGGGATGCTAGAGAAGAAAAGGATGGTAGAGAGAAAGATGGATAAAGCAATGAATGGAAAGAAGGATTTTCCCATATGTGATAACTGTGGAAAGATTAACCTTGGTAAATGCTTGATGGAAATGGAATTTTGTTATAAGTGTGGAGAAATAGTTCACCAGGTACATGATTTCAAGGCTAAGAAAAAGGTTTCAAATGTACAATGCTTCATCTTAAAGAGGTTGGGACACTAAGCTAATCAATGTCCATATTATTAGAATATGACCCAAATTATTCAATTGGATAATATTCAATTTATTATACTGGAAGTGATGAAGAGGAATGACTAGTGTTCTTATGTTGTTATTAAAGAATTATTTCATTTGAGTGTTGTATCAACGATGTACTGGTTATATGAATTATGGAAAAAATAAGGATTCTACTGGAGCACTATTTCATTAAGGATTTTAGATTTTATGGATCTAAGATAAGTGACTCAATATAAAGTAAATTTTTTTGGAAAATACATGGTTGAAGGAAAGATAAACCTTAATATGCTTTGGAAACCGAGGTAGTGATTTTGGAATAAGATATGATTGATTTGGATAAATTATATTCGGTATTGTTGACTACTTTGAAACTAATTAATTTTTTGTTTATTCCATTATTATTGGTGTTTACAACATTTTTGTATTTAAGGATTATATCCATTATTTTATGTTTTACAGAAGAAATTAAGAAGTACATACCTATTCAAATATGGTTTTATCGTAATTCAGTTTATTGCCATGTCTTATGACAATACAAAAAGAAGGTATTCACATGTATGTTATGTGACCTTCCTTATTAATTTCGAAATGTGATATTAGACATAAGTATTTTGGATATGTCTAATGGTTGGAATGGAGTAATTTAAAATTGGATACTATTGTTTAAGGTTAAAACACTTCTTAATATATTTTTTTGGATTTTTAAATAAAGGAAAACCTGGAGGTCGGGCGATAACCCATCGCGTCCGGCAAGGATATGAGACTTGAACTCGCAACCGAAAGGTGAAAAAAGTGTATCACCTTACACTGATAGACATTATGTCCTAGTTTTCATGTTTTAGTATTTTTATATGGTATGACAAATGAATTATAAATTCACTATTTTTGGAATCTTATACGATTTGGATAAATATAGTATTTTTGAATTCTATTATCTTTTGGAGTGAATGATGAGTTTGTGAAGGAATTAGTTGAAGGATGAAACTTTACTTCTCAAGTATATTTTTTTCCTCTTATTCTTTGAATAAATTAACTCTTAAAAGTTTGGTAAAGGATCTTAAAAAAAATGCGTTATCTTAATACATTATGTTCTGTTGAACCGATGATATTTTAAATCATCTTCGATTGATGGCTTTAAGGACATCAATTTCACACTTTTTGTGATTAATGAACTCAATAACTTTCCATAAATGTTTATGTTTTTCCTCCATTTTTGTGTCGATAATTTCCACCATTGCTCTCCTATTTGAGATCATAATTTTGTGGTGACCTTTTCATTTCTCTTTCGCTCTTATTAAGTCTAAATTTTATTAACCATATTTTCAGTGTGGGTTTTCTACAAATGTATTTTCTATTTTTAACCTTTTATTTTTGAAGAACAATTTCAAATTTAGAGGATGCAATTTATTGATGTATGGGAGAATTTAACAATGCAATATTTCCTAGTACGCTATCTCTTTAATGTAATTCAATAGCTTGTGTTATACGCAAAACCGAGTTTAAGCGCCTCACAACCTACCAAACTAGCCGTATTAAAAGTGCTTATGAATAGTATTAAACAAAATTTAAATTTAATATTTATCCTATATAATTTTAAAATTCATAATTTGTGTTTAATATAAACAATATAATGACAAATTTAATTTATCACATAAAATAAGTATTTTTTAAAATATGTAATTTTACCACCTATTAATGGTGAGCCCTTTGTAAATGAAATATTTAAAAATTTAAAATACAAGTTGAAAAAATAAACTTTTTATTTAGAAGAAGTATATAAAAATTTAGTTTTGATTAATTTTTGGTGTTACTGTGATAACTTTCATATTTTGATAAATAGTGAAAAATGCTACATTTTAAATGATGAAAACTTTTTTAATCAAATAAAATTATGGTGTTAAATTATACATTTGTATGGTTTTGAAGTATAATTAGATTATAATTTTATCATTTAATACAATTTTTGTCACTATAAGTAATTTTACATTTAAATTGGACATAAGAAAATGTCAATCTTTTGATAGTTTTTTAATTTTTTAAAACCCCACTTATTTGGTTTTCACAACGAGAATTAATTTTAAATTAATAAACGCTACCTATATAATTTTAATTTAGTAAAATAGAGTTCATTTTTTAATTCTTGATATCAAAATTAACTTAGGGATAATTTTTGGCATTTTTTTGAACACATTAAATGGTTGATGAATAGTGAAATACACAGCGTTATTGTTTAAAACAGACTTTTTATTTAAATAATTATTTATTTTATTTAAATTTATTTTAATTAAATATAGATACATAATACCTATAAAAGTTCAATTTAATTCATTGGAGACATTTTATAATAATATTTGATGTATAAAAATTTATGGAACTTTTTACCATCTTTTACCCACCTTATAGGAACGTTAACAAATTTGCAAAAAACGTAATTTTAGCACTAGTGTGTATTGAATTTAAAAATTCCTAAAGACACGGTAGAAATTAGTAAGTAAAATCTGGTTCAATAAGATGATTTTTTTGATGAATAGTAGCTTTTGACTTTTATTTACCACGATTAAAATTAAATAGCATAATTAAAGGTAAAAATGACATTATAATTACCCTAAACCATGTCCGAATTCTTTTGGATAAATGTAGTTAGACCAAAACCAACATTAGGAATAAAATGTTATCATTTTGGTCCACTTTTATTAGATTAGGACATTTATTATTATTTTACATAAAGAAGAGTTAAATGTATTAAATTCAATGATTAATAAATAAGAAAATTTTAATATAGGGTTATATATAAGATAAATTAGACTATAAATATTCTTTACAAAAATAATAATATTTTCTACATCATAGTATTTTATTTATAGTTTTTAGACATTAAATAATTAAATTTATTTATGACACAATGATGTTGTAGTAATTACCTTATTAATGAATGAATCAAATAAATGGTATTATAAAAATTTAAAAAAAATATAATTTTACTATTATAATGACATATGAGAATCTTCAAGGTGAATATGACATTTTAGGGTTGACTCATTGTATTATTTATATGTAATCAAGTTGTGATGACTTTCAAAAAACAAAATACTAAATAGTGTCATAATTGACATAAATGAGTTTTCAAAACAAACATTATATTATTAAACTATATAGTATCCCTAAAAATATATGATTCGGAAAAAGGATTAAATAATATTATATATTTCATTAATAAAACACTTTAGATTCTCTTGTATATTTATAGTTTGTTTATTAACTATATAGTGTAAAAATACAAGAAGACACGATAAAAGTTACACTATTTAACTAATAGTAAAATCTAAAATATATGGTTAATATGGAGACCTAACATGTATAAAACTTATTGGTTGAGAGGATTTATACCCATACCCACGTTATCTTCAAAATAACTCTATTTGGATTATTTATAAATCAAAAATTATTTTATAATTAAATAATATTTCAAACTTTTCCAAAAGTGACCCTCACCTCTCTTATAAAAGGGTAGTTCACCTTCTCCAAAAATCACATCCCAAAATCCATTTGGCATGGCCAAACCCGGGCCAAATATCCACCCTACTTCCCTCCCTTAAAATTAAAAGGAAACACTGATAGAATAGGTAATTATTTCACCACCTCTTTCAAAGTTTTTTTCTTCTTTCACCTCCTCCTTCATTGTTGTTTCCAAATAAATATGATAAATATAGTACCTTATACATACTATGATGCTATTATAAATATGGTACAATCGTATTCATTATTCTATCCATTCTATGAAAGAAAAAGTCACCATACGTGTGTACGTATGGATTACCGTCTCCTCGCCATGGTGATGTTTGTTATTCAACAAGTAATTATTTTAATGGGAATAATAATTTGTATAATTGATTTAAATAATAAATATAATATTTTAATTATTATTTATATATAATATACCATCCAATTACATACGATTTCACCATCAAGATAATTATATCATCGCTTGTGCTTACGTACGGCTTATCGTTTCCACAATGCGATGAGATTCATTTCCACATTCACCAATAAAAGATGATTATAAAAATATATATTATTAATATGTATTTAATATATGAAATAATAATTATAATGGATATATATATATGTATGTACTTACATATATCTTATTCACTTACATCTGTTCAATGGGATATGAAAATGGAAACAACGTTTAGGCGTACAAACGACCTACTATCTCCATAAAAGGGGTTTTCCATTCAATATATCTATCTGTTATACATATTTATATTATAAATATATATGATATATAATTCATGATTTATATTTTTTATGTATTTAAATCCTGATCTAAATGATATGATCAAGAATAACAAGTTAAAACACGTACGATTATTACCTGAAATGTTAATTTGACATGGAAATCATTATTAAATGGGTAGTATAATGTCTTAAATGAATTATGTATGATATAATAAACAATAATATGGTTCTGGTATAATTTAATAATATACAATTTTCATTATACAGGAGGTTAAATGCAACCCTCTACCAAAGTAAAGTGCATGGTAAGGGTTATTTCGTCAATCTCATTATTATCTAAGATTGTTTATCTATAAGTATGTACTGGGACATATTTATTATATATTTCCATGTTTCCTTAAAAAAAATTTAAAATGTAATATTATATGGTTTTATATAATTGACTATTTAACTAGACCATCATTTTAAATATTTGTAATGATTTTTTTTTCTGATTTTTTTTAATTAATGTCCATCTTTTCAAAATGATTTAAAATATTTATTTACATAGACATGATTGTTTTAAAGTTTTATTTTCATTAAAAATTTAAAAAGTTACATGGGACACTTTGATTAAAAAATATTTTTTAAATGACTTCCTTTATAAATATTTCAACTTTTAAATAATTTTATGAAAAGGGGTATTTCTCTCAAAGAGTTTTATTAATTATTTCCAACTATGTCAACATCCTTTATTAGATATTATTCTTGATTGTGGTTGGTTTACTATAATACATTATCACATATTTTATTGAATGTGTTATTATATGTTTGACATTGGATGTTATATTTTTATACCATTCATGGTTTACAGTTGAATTATTGACATTTCGTATGCTAGTTTTAATACGAATGATTATGTTATGTTTCAACATTTTCATATGAGTAATACAGTGGACTTAGTAAGTGACAGGTGGAGACCGCTATAGATCCTCGATGCATCGACATATCTCATGAGACAAATAATTATCTTGACACAATTCTATGCAAAATATTTTATTTATAGTCTTCGCACGAGGCCCTGACTATGTGGTAATGATGTCCAACATTAGTCATTCCCTAATTATGAACTTAATTATTACATGTGATTATTCATCTAGTAGAATATCCATGTGATGTTTATATGGTAATTTTGGATTTATTTTCTCCATATTATGTTCATGTTTAGGTTTAAAAGTCTATTTTTTTAATTACACATATTTCTTTAAAAGTTTATAGCTTCCACTAAATTATTTACCCTTACTGAGCATCTGAGCTCACCCTATTCTTGTGTTTTATTTTCCCAAGATGTGAAGAAGTGTGTTATGATTGATATCAAGGGTTAAGCTAGGGGAATAATGAAATTATAAAAGGATTATTTATTTTGAGTTTTATTTTAGAAATTGTAATGTAACAATAATATATGTAATCTATATTCCATGACTGCTAAACTGGTCGGTCCTTCAGGACTTGATTCCTTATAATCATTCCAATGTTATGTAACAATGCACCGACTATGGGTAACTAGGTTCAGGGAATTACATATATAATTATATTTAAATAATTGATATTATATTAATGATGTTGTGATAATCAAATAATGTTAAAATAAGTGTTACATTATTTCCATAAAAATTAATGGAAAATGGAAAATGCAACTCTTGTGTACGTATGGACTACGGTCTCTATTATTATAACATTCTTCATGTTTAATAACCATATTTAATGGTTTTATTTAAAGGTTTATTTATTGTATTAAAATTATAATAATTTCATGCATATAATTATGTATATTATGGTCTTATCACCACATGGACTATTTACATCCTACCTTGTTTGTTTTCGACTCAAGTACCAATATCAACAAAAAGTCCAACATAAACTTAAAAAATTATGTAATTTTTATAACACTGTAATAACTATTATAAAAGTAATAAAAATCATGATTTTTTTAATTCATGTATAAATTAACCTATGTATATTATGAAGGAAGATATTGATTGTACGTGATGAGTCAGACTCAATGTAAGAGACTTTTTAACTGAAGAAGTCAGTTTAATGTTCTGATGATTTATTCCTAGAAATATTTCGATTTTATGTCCATTTTTTAAAAATTATTTTTTTAATGTGTTTAAATGGCTGTTAATTATTTATTATATAATCTTTTTATTTTCTCTCAAATATTTTCATAATTGTATCCTTGTTAGGGAATTTGCCTTAATATTCTCTCATAGAAGCATATTTTGATGTTATACACCACCTTTTTTTATAAGGTGTATAATCAGATCATTTGAAAATAATTTAATTAATATTTTTTAAAAATGAATATTTTTATTTGAAGATCTTGAAATTTTTTAGAAAATTGGAAAATTCTGTTTTTTAACATATGTGGAAACAATGACTTCTCTGCCGCCATAACCGTTATTCGATATTTGGCTTCCTCAATACGCCTTAATGGTTTAAAAGGGAACAAAAATATCCTATTCCTTTTTTTATATTTTAGTATTGAAAATGGTTTTGAAAATGGATTTGATATTTCAAAATCGTTATATTATTTCATGTGATTGAAAATGAAATTTTATGAGTGAATTGTTGATAATTGTAATATATTATATGTTATGATTATAAAAAAGTACTTGGGAATTTGATGGATGGTTACACGATAAAAAATATGGGTGATTCCATTATAAACTATAGAAATGTGGTTCCATGATAAACCAAGGATGGGTGGTTTTATTATATCATCTAATACATTAGTTGGGGATGTTAGCCATATGGTTATTCCATCTATAAGAGAGATATGTATGGAAGCCGACCTTATAGTTATTCTATTTATGTATGAATATGTCCAAAGTTACCTGTATATGTTATATTTTATTTATATTGGTTTCATGGTAATATTTGTTAACAAAAAATCTAATAAATTTTTTTATAATCCAAGGAAATTATTTACTACTTCTTTAAGGTGAAAATATTTCTTTATGACAAAGTATTGATGGTTTACATGTTTTGAATGAATAATATTTTTCCTAATTTGTGAATCCCTTATTGAGTTTTCATGCTCATCATGAGTTTTAAAATGTGTGTCATAGGATTTAAGGAAGAATAGATAAAATGATGTGATCAAGGTAAATGTTGTGATAGTTGAACATGATATTAATCCATGTTTCATTTTAATCATTATTGATTTGTGAAAAAAATCGATAGTGAGTATAATTAAACCATGTGTGAGTTATGTCCTAATTCCCTGAATATCTAAACATGAAAATATCCTCAATGTGAAATAACATAAAATTGTTTAATAAACTAATGATTATGTGATGTTTAAGGATACTTCCTTATAATCATATTTACGGATTGTTTTGGATAAAAAATCATTTTTGAAATCATAATATAAAAATTAGGGTTTGGTGAATTATTAATAATTTTATAAAATACATTACTTTTTTGTGGTTAGTAAAAAATATAGTTTTAGTGTTTTGGTATATTTTATGACATAATAATTATGTCATGATTATTTAATAATTATTAAAATAAAATCCACCAAATAATTTATTTCTTATTAATATTATTTATTTTAATATATTTTAATCAATTTCAAAAACTATAAGTGACTTTGCAATGTCTAAAATGATAAATTTTATTTCTGAATAAATTACTTTGTGTAACCACTAATTATCAATTCCAAAAGATGTAATAAAAAATATTTTAATTTTTTTGGACTAAAAAAACAGAAAATGTGTCCCAAATTTCCAAAACCATGGAAGAAAACCATGGTTTTTCCAATGGTTTTTCATTTTTGACAACCGAGGTTTCAAAGTAATATATTTGGAAATTATTTAAAAAATCCCTCTACTTTTTCTATAAATACCAACCCATTTATCAATTACCATTCAATCCAAATACATCCTCCATGAATTTATAGATATTTTCCACCCAATTAGTACCCCCAAGTTGTCCCCAATTTTTAATGGTTTCATCCTCAGGCTTTTTGGAGCTACTCCTTTAGGAGCGAGAAATATTCACTTCTCTTTTCCAATCAGGTTTCTTTTTCATGTGGTATATCTTCTAATTTCGAAAACAAATATTTTTTTGTAGTTTATTTTATCCCATTACTATAATATGAGTATTTTATGAATTATATACCCCTTTCCCCTCCAAATTTACAATTTTATAGAACCATGTTTTATACCCATAATGCAACCAAATTTATTTCCCAAATTTCCACACTTTACATGATAAAATATATTTTCCACTATATTTTAAAACCAAAACCTCTTTTATTTTCAATTGGTATTAAAATATATTTAAATATTACTTTTTTATTTATATATTTATATATATTAAACCCACAATCGCTTTTTTGGGGTATAAATGATGTAATAATAATCTTTTTTCACTTTTGTATGCCATGATTTTTATAAGATTCATATTCGTTATTCTTTGAGGTTTATTAATGAAATAAATAACTATGATCTATGTGGATCACATTAATTAACACATATGAAGTGTGCATAATTATAGTACTCTAATGAATTTTTTAATGTATTTTATCACTAGATAATACATGTTATAAGTACCTTGGCGAATAACCTTGTTAATTCTCATTTGTGAAAACCTGGTGATAAACCTTAGTGATATGATTATGAATTTCTAATTAAAAATATTTATCCAAATTTCTGTGTTATGATTCATTTTCGTATTACTATGCAATGTCACTTTTTATTCCATTTTTTTATTTCCAATGTTATTATTGATATATCGCATGATCACATGATATTTGTCTCGCTTTATTATTCTCGTACTACGCTTCATGCTCACCCACTTCCTTTGATGTATGTACCCAAGATATGAGATTCATCAAAAGTAACTTAGGTTGAACCCATGAAGATGTATTTCAAGTATATTTAGAGTCATTTTATATTTTTTCCATGTATTATGTAACATTTACCTATGAAACATAACATTAAAAAACCTCTTCTTTGTACCATGTCATTAAATGCTATGATATAAAAATGAAGTATGCCATAGATCACAATATAAGGGATTCCATTCACAGGGTACCATACCCATAAATTACAATATTATGGACTCTATTCTGATGTTTCCATAACTATCAATAATAATATAATGGATTCATTGACCAGAGTATCATACCCATTGATCATAATATAATAGATTCCACTCCTAGGGTTCTATACATATCTATCACAATAAAATAGATTTCATACCTAAGGTGCCATACCAATTGATCATAGTATAATAATAATTGGATAAAATATATAAGGGACATGTATGTTCCCATGTGAATTAATTTATTATGTGGTGGAAATCACCTCATAATGTGGTTCCATCACACATCCTAGGGATATGATTCCTACCATGACACAACATGTCGTATTTTAATTTAGTTTAATGATATCAAATTCCATGTGGATGATGAAAGCACAACCAAAGAAGTTTTTTATTATAAATAATAATGTAATGGTTGTGTTAACACTTCTATTAATATAATATAAAAAAATCACTCACTAATTAATCAAAATAAGTGTTTCAACAAAATTATCAGACAATTAAAACACAACAAAGTGGTTTGTTGATATCTTATCATGGGAAAAGGCTCTAAGAAATTAAATGATCTCACTTGGAAGGTGGCCTAGAATGATAGTGAAAACCTGAAACTATGTATATAAATTACATTAAATTACCAAATCATGTTCTAATATTTCTAATCAAATGTATATAAAATTTTATAGGAAACATCTCAAATGTGTGGCATGTGGAACAACATGGAATTTTATAAATTGACCAATAAATAGGGAGAAATCCATATAACAACATTCTCATTCATAGGATAGTACACTCATATAATATCAGGCCTTGATTTGAACCATATTGAGAGAAATAAGAAGACTACAAAAACAACCTTACTGAAAGGAAAAATGAACCCTCACATATTCTTTATTCCATATGGCGAGGGAAAACATAAAATGAAGAAATAAAATTCAAAAGCTCACCAATAAAAATCCAACAAAACTAGTGGTACTTAATTTCAATGCCAAATGTATGACTAACACAGAATCCTATCCATAGTGGAAGGGGATCTATGGAAACCTAGCATGGAATTAACTGAGGGAAAAATGGAGAATGAAAATAAATAATGATAGAGGAGAAAATGATATTCTCACCAATGTTTAATGAGGAACATGGTTACTGAAATGAATCAATCCAATTTATGATATCACATTAACAAATATGGTCTAACATAAGGATTCTTGTTTTCCACCTCATATGCTAGAGGAATCTGAAAAGAAGTGAGGTTCTAAAAGATGTTTTTAGGAAACTATACCCTCTTGTAAATGAAAATTAATAGTGAAAAATAACCATACACATATATAATTATAAACATCCGAATATGCATAATAAATAAAATGAAACAAACCATTATATGATGAATGAAATTCATCATATTGTATCTCAATGTATGAAAAATATATAATTATCAATTTCCCACTAGGTTGACCACATATACAAAATAAAAAAATTGAATGTAAAATGGAATTGGATCTAAATATAACACATACCCATCCCATATACTTAGCCTCTATAGAGCATGATCTGCACCATCCCAACCTTGAAACTCCACATTAGTGACTTTACTTGATTAGGTAAATTTAAACCTTGATCCCAATCATCATGAAATCCATGATCAAACCTAAAAGCATTCATTAGGTTTTCAGGCACAATGAGGTGTACATAAAGGTGGGGAGAAACAAATCTCAGTAGGCCACCCCAATGGTGGACCAATAATATACAATTATAACAAGTGTATTCATTCATGATATACGCAGTCTTTCCAAAAACTAATAAAAACAAGTATAAAATAATCAATTGAAAATTAAGGAAAACTCAAAAAATAATCTTATAAAAAAAAGTTCTTTCCTAAAACCCATGGTAAATGTACTAATGATTTATCCCCTTATATTAGATTTAGAGCACGTGCCTCACCTATCTAAACAACAACTGGAACATAATTCATACTAAAAGAGAACTCTAAGATGAATGAATGTAATATTTGGGAATGAAATACCCCATGGCATGATCATTTTCATCCACATGAAAAATTCATATATACTGGGAACTTGGATTCCAAAGGAATAATCTAATCCGGTTATGAGAACATAAAAGAAAAATACTAGATAAAAAGTCAGCCCCGAAGGTCTGGTATAGCAAATCGACCACTAGTTATGGAACAAAAAATGTCCCATAGGTACTATACAATCCAGGAGGGAAAGGAATCCATGTAATTGGGAGTGATAATAATTCACAATAAACAAAAACTACTCCATCAGTTCTTGAACATCTCACGAGAAAGAGTCAACATTATTTAGGGATAAAACTCAACTAGATAGTTTTTCACTAATTCATATCATCAATTAGATCCCTATTCCAATCTAAAAATAAACGTCGAAAATAGTACATTTCCAAATCACACTAAATTCCAATTCTTGAAAGAATATATACAATGGTTATCCTCATTAAACCTAATTCTTGAGTAGAAAATACCAAAAATCAACATGAACAAAGAACAACTGAATGTGGGGTGACCCGACATCAAACCCACCTTCCATGAATCTAAACTAGGAGCCCCGAAACACTCTGGACCAATAATAATAGGGCTCTCATGGTCCCTTGGTTCTCAATATCAAAACAAATCCATCACATACACTCTACGATTCACCTTAGGGTCAAACCAACCTTGGGGAATACATTTCCAGCAGGGCCACAAAAAATGTGACTTCCATCACATAAATCCCATGTATCACAGATGATCTAGTGTCATGTCCTCATAAAGAAACTGAACTATCCTAAATGAAACTGTATGATCTAGACATCCCATGAGGGGTTCCTCTAGATCTTAGTAGAGCACATGCATGTTAATATGTAATTAAAAAAGGTCCTCATGACCACATAAAAAGAAGGGGATTCATCAAATGTTTTCTATAACATAAACAAAAAAACATTCCATAAATGCATTCTCAATATCCAACTAAGACAACCACTAATCACATACATAGAAAATAACACTAAATTGTATCATCAAGAGTCCCTCAGACTCGTCTAATAATCTTATCATCACCAAACTGTAACATCAATCCAAATGCATCAATATAGAAAAAAGGATATAGCATATCGTATACCCAAAGAAAGAATTTTAAAACTCATAAAATATAGCCTCAATAAACCAATACTGAAACATAAGGAAAATCTATGATCTCTCCTGGGATACTACTCCATATATACATTCAGGATCCACTTTAATGAAAATTGATCAACGCTATTTATAATCCAAAAACCACATCCTTCTAGTGAGCTCACATCGTCAAATCAGCCTCAAAGATGACAACCTGACCCCTAAGAGGAAATATGATATACCAAATGAATTCCAATTTCAAAACACTCGGAATAAAAAAACCATCCAAATTGTTTTTGACTTTTTAATGGATACCACCATCACAATATTTGTGTAAATGTAATCAGAATAGACAAATCATTATTCTAAATCTGACATCAAGTTAAAAATCAAGAAAATCAGATTCATGAAGGGAATGTACACAACGTGCAATCTAGGTACACAACATGTACCCATAGATTTCCACCCTATATATGTACCAAAGAAACTCCATATGTACTTTTCCAAATTACATGGTGTGTGTTCCCTAGTACAGGGCATATACCCTTACAATGGTAAAAAAACTATGTACATAGCCCCGTATAGTTTGTAAAAGGCCTGACAATATAGTGTGTACCACCAGTACATGGCATTTACCCTTACACGGGTTCTCTTACCGATTTCCTAGCAATGTACCCATCATATCTAGGTACCCCTACATGTCGTAACACCCACATGGTGTCATGATATTTTCATTACACGACCATATACCCCTACACAATGTGTCTGACCAAGCACTCATCTACATTCCCAAGCCCAATACATGGAATTTACCCTTAGTAAATGGTGTGTTGTCTAGAGAAATATTCTTCCATGAATATAAAGAACACATAGTGTGTTTTATTTGAACTGTATTCCATGTATATTGGTTTCCTTGAATGGAAACCCCTTAAAATGGGCTAAACAACTGATTTGTCATTAAAACTCTTAGATTGAACAACTAAGGGGTCCCAAAAAACAAATAAAATTATTTAAAAATGAAAAAAAATTAACTAATGGTATTTGTGACACATAACATAAATCATTTCTACCTCCGGGTAGAAACATCGGACACTCCACACTAATCTGCAATTTGTAGCTATCACACGATGAATTGGCACAATCCAAGCACTGCGATTATGCCTCCTCCTCTCCAACTCCCTCTTATCTCCATATACATAACTAAAAATTTGAATGTTATACCCCACAAGAGTACACATAAATAAAAGGGAAATTAATGGGGGCGAATGAAAGAAAAAAAAGGAAGAAGAAAAGAAAAGGGAAAGAGGACCTGAGCTAGACCCCATCACTTAACTTACAATTATTCTGCAGTTATGAAAAATTACCCATTTTAGAATCAATTATGAAGAAAATATCTAACACTAGTACTCACATTAAATGAAAAAAAATTAATTAATATGCACGAATAAATTAAAATTTAATTAATTGAATAATAAATATTTTGTCAAAATTATAATGGCTCAAATTTCCACCAAAATCTTATCCTTAGGTAATCACCCAATTTTGGGACCAATAAAGTGATTAGAAAAATTATCCAATATCATTTAATATTTGAAATTACTATTTTCTCCATGAACGCACATGGGAACTAAATGTTACAAATTTCCCCAAATTTTAATAAAATGTGATGATACACGTTGTTACAAGATCTATAATAAAAAAACGTACAAAAATACATATTTTAGTTATTTTAAAACTAAAAAACACTTTTTATTTAAAAATATCTTTTAGGATTAGTCTTTTAGAGAATTAGGTAATAAATCAAAAATAATAAAATATATAAAATTCATGTGAATACTATTACTCACTATCTATTTTTACCATGGGAAAAAAATTTCAAATAAAACATATTTTCATTTCAGTGTATCATATTCATAATTATCATCATCACACAAGACTTATCCCTAATCTTCTTTAAAATACATTGAAAACATTATAAAATGTGTGATATGTAAAAAAACTCAGTATGGTACATAAATAAATAAGACATATATGGTTATGAAAACATGAAACACCATTTAATATTTACCTTTATTTAAATTTTCATTGAGATATTGAAATAAACCATTTTCACATTAAAATAAACAAACTTTTATCTCAAATAACATCATCAAACCCTATAACATGAAAAGTAAACCCATTTTTTTCATCACAGATCATGAAATTCATATTTAGTATTAATCCCATTAAAGAAATAACTACATCCCAATTGAATCCATATGTGAAACCCTTAGGTAACACCCTTCTTATTTTCTTAAAAGACATGCTACATTTCCCAATACATTGGAGTGCTATTTGGGCAAACCCAATGTTATAACAGGATCATGTAGGGATTTTGGGTGAACCCAACTTATAAGCTATAATGGGCTCACCTGTGCAAAATAATGGGACTGAACCCTCTATTAATGTAGTATCAAGATCACCTATTTCACCTATAATGCTTATGTACCATATAATGAATAAGATATTTTATGTTCTAAATTTTCGTCATTATTTTCATATGTAAGCACATTAGGATATCAAAATTTAAAATACATTAATAACACACTCTAAATACCAAAATACCAAGAATAAGATAAATATGGTCTATCTTTGAATATAATATCATTAAATGCATTTTAGAGGAATTTAAAATTTCCAATTTTATCACACTTATTTTTTCAATGAAAATCAATACACATATAAATGAAAACATTTTATTTGAAAATAACTTTTGAATATTATATAAAATTTTTAGAAAATTAATGCATCCTGATGGAGAAAATATCACCACATTTCAAATAAGTTAAAAAAACACTCTTTTTGACTTTTTTTATAAAGGAACATTAAAAGAATCTTTTATTAAAATAATGTCACTTCCCATGAGTTCGACACGTAACATATATTCTTTATCTTAATGAATAATAAATTGAGGTTTATTTTTTATTCTCTATATAACCATTTTCAATTTTATTATTACTTTTATGTCACTATTTCCATGTTATATACAATTACTTAATTAATTATGTTCATGTTCGACTTTTTAATGATATTTGGTTTGTCAGTCCAAAATGACATTAGTATGTTGAATATGGTAAAACTAATTTTCATTAGATCATCTAAAATATAATATTCATTAAAATATTATAAATTTTATTCATTAATTATAATTTTATAATCAACCATGAAATATGGTTATGAAAAATGCACTACATTACAATCATAGAGATAGTAGGTTGTACGTACACTTGAATAATGTTTCCTTTGTTCAATGACCACTGTGGAATGAAAGTAACTATTATTTTATATTTATATAATTATAAAAATATTATATATATATATATATATTGTTAAATCATTAAATTTACTTATATTTATATCATCCATGTGATATGGTGATGAAAAATGAATCACATCTCTTTATGGAGGTAATAGTTGAGATGTACGTAAGAACGACATTATCATTCTTCGGTAGATTGAATGATTAGGAGTTCAATGATATATTATATATTCACAATGATAAATATTTCATGAATATCATGTATAAAAATTCATTAAATAAATTTAAAAATTAATGAGATATGGTCAGGGAATATTAATTATATCAGTTCGCGAGGTTTTAGTTCACCGTACACACAAATGATGAAATCTTTTCCCATTTGAATGAAAAAATAGATAGATAAAAGTAGTTCCCCAGAAAAAAATGAAATCTATTTAATGTAGAGTATACTGGAGTTTTTCTTTTTTCAAGGTAAAAACATATTTTACGGAAGTGAGAGAAGAAACAAAAAGAAAAAAGTTGATAAAAAATATTCCTCTTTTGTGGAAAACAACCGTTGATTAACACAATAAGACCTCTAAGGTTTGTGTTTTCCCAAAAACAAAGCCTATTGAATAAGGGTATAGAATATATGAATATATTTATATAGTAATTAGAAAAATAAAATGGGGTTTTAATTATGAATAGATGAGAATAAATGTCCTCATTTATTGGAGAGGGGAGGGGTACTCATAAATTTTTTAAAATATATTAAGTTAATATAAATTAATATTCTAATAAAAATTTATAAAAAATGAATTATTTTTTAGAAAATATTAGTATCAGTTGAAATAATATCATATAATATTTATTATAAAAGTTTAGGGAATATTCGTACCCTTATCAAGTACCCTACACCCTTATTCAATCCCTTTAACTCTTACTCAGACAACATTGAATTTTACACTTTGAGGGTAATTATTTTTACTATAAAATGACAAATAACTGATAAATGTATAATGTATGATATTTTAAATCTTATCTTAATCACATGGAATTTATTCGGATACTTATTAACATTATATCATTTCATAATGTAATATTTATTTTAATGTATCATTAATATCAATTTGGACATTATTCATTACTTTGACTTTTGAAAGTATCAGTTGAACATGATAACATGAAAAAATGGTTACATAGATCATTAACATGTAAAATTAATCTATAAAATTAAATTAATATATTAATTATATATATTCAATTTATTTTATTATTTTCAATTTCATTTATTTGATTTATCCCTTGAGTTATTACTACATCAGTATTGTGCAAGAATTTATAGTAATGATTTCTTCATTAAATTTTAAAAATAAATTAACATGTTGAACATAATTTTATTGGATTAAAAAAACAATATTTTTAATCGAGGATATGTTTTGTATAATACTGAACCTAAAATATTATAATTTTTAAAAATAAGAGCGTGACCTGTTATACTTTTCAGTAAATAAAATATTTTAAATTTCTTAATATAATACAAGTGATAGTAAGTTTTAATATAAATGAATATTTAATGTTAAATTATCAATATTAATTATCCAATAAAATTGGGGAATGTTTTAGGGTCATTTTTTTGACCTTATCAATTAATGTTTTCCCTTAATTATATGATTTATGATTTATGGCGGGAACAAAACTCTCTAAGGTTATTATTAACAATGTAAAACAAAAAAATGAAATATTTATTAAATTTTTACCTCTTAATTCATATTATGAAATATATTTCTAAAAATTCAAAACATAGGCATTTATAATTTAATTTATAAATAATTAAAAAAACACAATAAAAAATATTTATTCATAAAAATTATGGTTTTAGACATAAAATATTTTTATTCTAAATTTATGAATAAAATGCATTTCAAAAACCATAATCGGATTATTTTAAATAAAAAAAATAAAAATATTTTTTATAAAAATATAAAATATCTTTTAATTTCTAAATAAATGATTGGAAAATACAATTTTCAATGAAAAGTTGTATTTCACTATTTATAAAAAAACCATATTTTCATAAAATTATAAATAAATCACCATAGGAAACATTTGATATGATTATTTGAAAAATAGTATTTATTTTATAAAATAGAATTTATAAAAGTCTCAAAAACTATTAATATTATTCTATAATGAAATAAATAAAAATCATTCTTGATGAAAATATATTTGGAGAATAACATTACCTTACTAAAAGTGAAGGATTAATTTTCTAATTATTAAGTAGTTGGACAATTTTATATTTTATAATTCTGTTAATACAATTCATTCCCAATAATTTTAATGGATAGGATATAATGGTAACATAATATCTATATTCAGTTATTCATTTAAGATCATAGTTTCATATATTGTATGCTATTGAACATAGTGTTTCCTTTAAGAAGAAATATCAGAATGTAACATTATATCCCTTTTTGTTAATTGTGTCCTTGAAATTATTAATTAATGATTGGTAACTAAGGTTTTACTTCTTAATTTCAATTTATTTAAATCCCACATCGTGAAAAGAATTAATAAAACCTACACTTGAAAAGAGTGAATAGAATGTATGAAGGTCACTTTAGGTAACACATATTATGCTTACATATAGGAAAACATTGAGATTGAAGTTAAAATTTACTCTACCGGACTATTAGAGAGAGATAATTAGAATATTAATGAGAAATTTATCCACCATAAGATCATAATTTTATGATGTGTGAAAAGGCCATTGATTACATGGTATAAATATAAACAAATATCATTTTTTCCAAATAAATTTTCTAGAGTTAAAGTATTCAATTTCTATTTACTATGAAAATACGTACATATACTTAATTTACAAGTACAATTTCATCCTTAATCAATATCTACCATAAAATCATATCATTATCCAAATGATGAACATAAAATTTTCATTCTAGAAGAAATATAATCCACTCAAAATTCAAACATAATCCAAAAAAACATAACAATATATTCCCCATATCCTTATACATTAACCAGAACAAAATTTGTTAGAAAAACATAAGATAACTCACAAAATGAATAATCATCAAATAATTAATACTATTTTTAATCAACAAAATTGAATTGTAATACCCAAAATGAAACATAGATCATTAATTAAATATGTATCCTTAAAATTCACCAAAAATATTCAATAAAAAAAATAAAAAAAACATTAGAATGATTTGGTCCCATAATATTCCAAGATAAACATAACAATAATCTCCCAAAATATTATCAACCAGTCATAAAGTATCATCACAAAAAGTTAATTACCTAAATCAAATAATCTATAATATTTGATAAATATTTCCATAAATAATACTAATAACCATGAATCCAAATAAAATCATATATGACTAAAATATATAATTCCACATTTAATTCTGAAATAAAATTAATCAATATTCAATTTACCATAACCATATAATGTTCAAAAAATAGTGGAAATATTTTGAAATAACATTAAAATCTAAATCACCATATCACTTTTCAAAATCATGGTTATCTACTTAAAAAAAATATATTCCAAAAAATATCAGAATTTTTATCATTGAGATAGTTAAAATAAAAAATAATTTACAACTAAGCATAAAATCAAATAGACTAGAAGTATGTGATGAACACTTTTAAGCAAACAATGTATGTTCATGCCCCACTTCCTCTTGAGACGTTATGGGTTATTGCTTGACCTATGAGTTATATTTTTTGAAAAGTATAATTATTACAACATTTTTAGAAGTTTAATAAATATATATAGAAATAAAAATAAATTTTTGACATTAATGAAATGTTATAACTAAAATAATTATCTTCTAAATTTCATTTTTCATCCCAAAAAGTAATAACCCATAATTATCTCAAAAAAATAATTGTGTCCAAAAATATCTTTAGTCACATAAAATTTTCATAACATAAATCCACAAAATGGATTTCTAATAAATTGATATTATTATCAACCTTAATATTATAAACCCATGATTATATCCCTAATTTAAGAAAACAACACAGGAAAACATCCTAATATCTATAGTTTTCTAAACCCTTCTATGATACCAACTGTAAGGACCCAACATGAAACAATACATGTTCTTGTTCTCTTACGACTATAAATTTCTAGGTTTTCCCAAATATCATTTATGTTTATATTTTTATTGATTTTTGTTTCTTAATTAATATATAAAAAACCCTTAAATTAAAAGAAATTAACTTTACACACTATTCAATTTCCATTGAAAAAATTATTTTTCTAAATAAGATATGTTTTCTTTTCATTGATTTATCTTCACGCTTTTGATTTTGACATCATATTTTTTCTGAATATTCTATAAAATTATTTGAAAATAATTTTATATTGTATGATGAGAGTAAAAAATCATAGTAATTTATATAAATAATTATAATAATTAGTTATATCAAATTATTAAAACCCATGTAACATTTTCCTTTTTCTCAAATTTCTCTGAGCTATAGAAATATTCCATCTTCAAATGAAAACACAAAAAAATTTATCCCAAAAAAAAATCAATAAACCCATAGTAATCAAATTAAAAACCTTTTTGGGAATATAGAGGATAAAATATATTACCTATTTTATACCCATGTTATAAATAATTATATCCTAGTTAAATTCATAGGAGAATCCCTTTGGTAACTCCATCCTACTTTCCTGGGAAGACAAGGTACATTACCCAATTTATTTGAGTGCTATATGGGTGCACCCAAAGCTAAAAAAGTCTCACATAGATCTATCTTAGAACAACCAATGCATAAGATATGCCATGCTCCTCAGTGATCTTTAATGGGGATAAATACTTTGTGTAAGCAATAATGGGATTAGCTGTTTCACATATAATGTTCAAGTATCATATCATGAATAAAAAAATTTATTCTTATAGTTTTAATCAAAAATAATATATGTAAACACCTTCATATATTTAAAAAAATTATTTAAAAACCCATTATCAATAAAAATATAATATGAACAAGGGAATATTTGTCTTTATTTGAAGAAAATATTAGTTAAACATTTTTTAGAAAAATAAAATATCCATTTTTAAAATAATTAATATTTTTTAAAAAATTGTAATAATTATAAATAAAAAAATTACATTGAAAATAACCATGTAATATTGTAATGGAAATATTAATTCTCTATTATAATGTAAAAATCCACTCATTATGTATAATTTTAAAAACATTCCTTTTGACATTTGTAAAATGAATCATTAAAATATTATTTTTTAAAAGATAGTCCCTTACCTTGAGTTTGACAAGTCTCATGTGTTATTTATCTTCCTGAATAATATGGTTATATTAATTAGTTAAATTATAGAGAACCCTTGTAATGTTTATGACTCCTTTTATGAAACTTATTTCTATTTTATATACAATTACTAAATTATATAATTTCACATTGGATGTTTTGATGATACTTGGTTCATAAGTCTAGAATGTCTTTAGTATGTTGATTATATCCATAATGATCATAATTACATCATATACATAATAATAATGAAGACATAATTACATGTTTCATAAATTATTTATAATTTTAAATCGAATATTGATATATGGTTATGAAAAATGAACTAAATTACAATAATAGACACGGTAAGCCATACAAACGCATTACTGACGTGTCTATTGTTCAATGATATATATGGAATGAAAGTAACTATTATTTTTTATTTACAGAATGATCATAATATAATATAATATATTTTAATTATTCGAATATAATTATATATCATTCATTTGACATGGTGATGAAAAACAAATCACATCGGTTCGTTGAGGTGATAGTTCATACATGCGAAAAAATGAAGTTATTATTCTTCAATACACGAATTGTTGAGAAGTTAAATGATATATTGTTTTTTACTAGTTATAATTATGTCATAAATATAATGTATAAATATTAATTCCATATTTATAAGAAATTATGATATATGGTTAGTGAAAAGAATCACATTAGTTCATGTGGCGACAGTCCACCATACACAGAAATGATGAATTCTTTTACGATTTCATGGAAGAAGAGATAGATATGGGTTATGAAAATAACATAAAATCTTAGTATAGATATTATATTAGATAAATTATTTTATCATGTTTATAGAATATTTTATGTAACCGGAATAAAAAACAAAAACAAGCAGTAAAAAACTATACATCCTCGTTGGAAAAGCTATATTAATTAACAACTTAAGTTCACTAAGGATGATTTTTTGCTAAAATATGGACTCTATAATGATTTTCCGGATACTAAGAAGATATTTTTGCATGTATTGGGTAATAAGAAATGGTTTTTATTTCTTATAAAATGAGAATAAGAGGTTTCCCTTTAAAATATATGGGAGGGGCAGTCTTGGAAATTCAAAAACAATTAAATTTCTATATTTTTATTATAAATTAGAAATTGTTAAAAAGTAAATTATTTAAAATATAATATGAATATGGATCAAAATTGTCACAGTAATTTTATTGTAAAATTATAATTTAAATAATGACCCTTATCATTTTGTTTTAATGCATTGTGAACCCCTTTAACTCTTATAGTGAAAGCAATGATTTTTAAACATTTAGGGTCATTATTATTACAAACATGTTCCCAATAACCCATAAATAGATCATGGATGAAATTTGGAAGCCTATATTAATCAATTTTATGAATTTAAGAGTTTTAATAGTTTTATATCATTTAATATAATATTATTATTTTTAAAATATCATTTATGTCCATTTCGACACTATTATTTTATTTTTCTTTTGAAAATATCATAATAAAAAATAATCATTGAATTCTTTTATAAATCTATATGAATATAAATACATAAATTAAAATTTTTGATGATATTAATTATCTCATATTATATTTATTTTAATATTTTAATAACATTTATTTAATTTCATTATTAACTTAATAATCATTGTATTTAAGTTGTGTAAGAATTGAAGGTAAATATTTCTTCACTAAATGATGAGAATCAATTTTAATCATGAATATAAATCTGTTACCTTCCAAATTAATATTAATATTAAAACATTTCTTCTATAGAACACCATATTTAAAATATTATACTTATTAAAAACAAGAGGGTGAAATGTTTTCCTTTCCTTTATATAAAATATGAAAATATTAAATCATCTAATAATTGTGACCATAAATGGTCATAAAATCAAAACATGAATGATGGGGGATGAAAATTAAACATCCAAACAATTAGATCATGATTTTGGTCATTTTCTAGTCCATATCCATTTATTTTCAACCTTATTTACCAGATTTTTCATTTAGTGTGCTAACAAAAATTACTATGGTCAAAATTCATATTGTTCACAAATGAAAGAATAAAATTTATTTAATTTTGACCTTATAACTGTAAATATTGAATTACTTTTAAAAAATTCGAAAAACATATCATTTTTAGTATTGAATTTATAATCAAATCAAAAAATGAAACAAATTTTTTTTTTCGAAAAATGAACTTTTGAAAGGCAAAAAGTATATATACTAAATTGAGCTTTAAAATCTATTTAAAAAACCAAAATTTTAAAATTTAAAATAAAAAGAAATAAATTACATTTTAAAATACATCTAAAATAGAATTTTATTTTTTAAATAACATAATATAAAATACAATTTTTCATAAATATAGGTAACTTTCAATATTTATTGAGAAATAAAACTTTTACGAAAATTATCAGAATTTAAAAAATGGATAATACTGATATGATGATTTCAATCATGATATTTATTTTATTAAATAAAAGTTCAATATTCTCCAAAAATTATTTATGTTATTCTCTCACAAATTCAATTAAAACATTCTTAAAGAAACAATATTTGATGAATAAAATAACATCACTAAAATTATGTGCTTAATTATCAAATTTTTAAAGAGAATAAATATTTTATATTTCATTAATTTTTTAATAATACTCATTCCCACTAATCTAATGGATAGATTATAATGGTCACGTAGTAAATATATGAATTTTTCATTTAACATCATTTTTGTGTATGTTGTAGGATATCAAACATAGTGTTTCCTTTTAAAAAACTGATATGTTTCAAAATCCCCACGAAACACGATTCACACCCCATATATGACTCGATTGATATATAGAAGCCATTCCCTACCAATCTTGTTTGGCCCAACTAATGTTATCACAAAAATCCAATGACTAGTCTTACATCATCCACAACTCTCTCCCCACACAAGAGGCATTCAACAATGATCAATCTAATAATTCCCAACACATGAGTATCCATATCACCACACTTCTTCAAAAAGGAAAAGAACATGAACCACACTACATCCATCACTGAATGAAATTGATAGATTTGGAAAAACTACTCACACCTAATCACCATCATGAGAACCCAAGAAATTACACTAAACAAACCAGTGAAAGATGGATCACAACCTCAAACAGCTAGTGGTGAACTCCCCACCACATGGAAATCCTTAATCTTCTCTGTGAGTACACAAAATGGCGCATACTCAAAGAGAAAAGTCTTAAAAAACATAGATAACATTCTTAAAACCACAAAAAATACCCTATACATGCATTGAACCAAATCCAAAAGCACTGACCACACTATCATTGGAAAACCCATTGTGGAATCCAATATGAGTTGGGCTATGTTTCTATTAAAAAATTCTATATCAATTCGTACATTAGAAAAATTAGACTCCCAAAACTCTTCCTCTCAGTAAACATGCAACCTTATAACTAACAACTTCCTGGTGATGAAAGACCTAAAAAACCTCACCAAGGAATAATAGCCACGCCCACCCAAGTCTTCAGTGATAGTAGGTGCACAGGTTCCACTGAAATCCCTAGAAGAAAACATGTGAAAAAACCTCCCTCCCAACAAACAAAAACTTGATACCTAAGGGGAAATACTAGCTTAGGAAAAATATATTCCAATTTAATGATCCCTCAGTCATCTTTCAGTCATCGTGCCACCAAAAGGTAAGGTAGACCCCAAACTGATCCATAAGGGTTTCCAAGAATCCATCAATAATGGGATTGAATATCTAACATCGGTGAATGGATCACCTCATTATTGAAATGAACTCTCATCGGAGTAAAATATACATAGATTTAAACAACATTTAAAGGCACATGTCATGAGAATCATAAATTCGTAGAATTATGTATGAACAATGGCCTCTTTCCTAGTCTCCAAGATCTAAAAACTATAATAAACCATAAATATAAAAAATCAGGTGAATCCTGATAGGTGAAATATCAAATCATAAAAATGAATATCCAGAAATGTAACCCCATTCCTTGGAAAAATGGAATTATTAATAGTAAAAATTTTATCAACATACCGTTATGATGTCCATCACATATTATGACACATTCCTATACCACCTATCTACCAACTCCCCAAATCTTCTAACCAAAAAAATCTGACACCTTTTTGTAACAAACCATCATAGGTCATTCTGACATATCACCCAATCTAGTTTTCCAGAAGTTCTCAACCATGCCTCATCATATTTTAGAGGTTATCTAGAGTAGCAGGGGTCTTAAAGATGCTATGTGGAGAATATAACTTTTATTAAAAGTGAAATTATAGTGAAAAATAATGAAACTCATAAAATTGGTTTGATATCATTGTACACATAATAAATTAACTCAAACAAAAAATTATATATCAAATGGAATAAAATATAAAAACTATCAAAGAATACATATCATCAAATTACTTTTCACCCACTAGGCCGACCATTGATAAAAAATAAAAAAAAATTAACATGGAATACAGTGGGATCTAATCCCACCAACATTGAAAACCACATAAATTGTCTCTATGAAACATTTGATTCACCATCCTGATCTTGAGAGTCCATATGAGTGTCTATTCTTGATCATAAGCCCAAGGTATTGACCGAAACTATCACCCAACCATTGATCCAACCTGAAATCTAACACCAGGTTTGCATGAAAAACATGGTGAATGTACATGGGTTGAGAAATAATCCTAAGTTGTCCACCACTATATATTTACCTTTGATCTATTTTCAAAACTAGCTCATGCGCACATAATATGCCCAGCCTAGCAGAAAACATATAATACCTGGATTAAATGAAAAACTGATGATATAGAAAAAATAGAACAAGAAAGTATCTAAATAGTGGGTTATATCTTGACACCCATGGTAAATATACACTTATATATCCCATATAAGTATATTTACAACATGTGTCTCACCCATCCACACAACAACTAGTTCATCATATAGTCTTATGTGGGAGCCTCAGGATGTCTCAATGAAAAAGGAATGAATATCGTAATGAAGGGAATAAACATAGACATCCAAAAAAACATGAATATACAAAAAGCAATAGGACTACTACTACATAATCTAAACTAGAAACGTGAACATTTTCACTAAGCACTGGAGAAAGTCTCAATCCCAAAGTTCTTGTAGATGAAACTAGGCTCTTGCTATGGACCTAAAAAAATGTGTAACAGCCCAAAATTTTATTAATGAAAATACCCTTACTATAATGATTCTATATATTATAAATCACAGAATTTCATATAGATAACACAATAAAAATAGTAACAATGAAATATTAATGAAGTAAGAGGTATTTCTAGAACGTAATAAAACAATACCAAAGAAATAGTAACTTTACCCGTGTAATGGTAACCGGACCGTTAGGAATAGTAATCCATACAACAGAATGGTAAACTCACCAATGAATCTATAAATATAATTTAGGCATATTATAAATGAAAATATTATATAATTATATCACAGTATAAGTAAATAAATTCATGAAAAGTGATAAAATAATTTTTGGTATTTTTATAAGCCATAAATATTTAATTTAAATTATATAATTAAAATAAATATTTAAAATAAAATAAAATTTCATATAATATTGTAAAAAATTTATTTTTTCATATTTTATGATTATAATAAAATGTTACAAGACCTTAATTAAATTTTCAAATTTTCATAAAATCAGTAATAATTGTAAATATCTGTATTTTCTGAATAAATGATGATTTAAATTAAAATTTTATATTATCATATTTAGAAAAATAATTTTATAGATTTTAGTTCATATTTTAAATCTAAATTCTTATCAATGGTTAGGTTAAATATTTGGGATTTTTTTAAAATAGTTGATTTTTTGGTGAATAGTGAAATACGGTAATATACGGTATTTAACAAAAACAAGAATTATTGAGTCATTGATGATTTATGGATGATTTCAACACATAATATAGAACTATCCTTAATTATTTTTTCATATTTTTCTATATTTTTCTAACTATTGATATTCTTGAGCCAAAATACATAATTAATGAAAAATTAATGAAAAATTAATGAAACAACACCCCTCTCCTCCCCAATAAATACCACCCATCCCCACCTATTCTCATCACAATGTCAAAGCCTTGAATCATGACCAATTTATGACAAATACTATTTCCAAACTCCTACCATGTGTCTAGAAGCCTTTTTTGTCAAAAAAATACCAAATATAATTTCCCTGGGGAGGTTCTCAAGGAGAAGAAGCTCAAGAGGTAAAATCCTCCTCTATTTTCTTTTTGGTCATTTTCAAGTTATTTTCATTTATTATTCTCTATTAAACTACCATCATAAAAGTGTAATGATAATTATATTATCTTATATATACTGTAATGTTTTTCTAATGTAATAATCTATCATAAAACCTCTTATCCTCTCTATATTATTCTAAAAATGAAATCGCCATGCACGAGGTGTTTATTTATCTCCATTGTGGATAAGAGGTGTTAATTTTCCCTTAAATCTTCAAAATAAGCTCATAAAAAAATTATAAATTTTCAGAAATATTCTCAAATTTATTTTATAAAACTTTCAATGTTCGATAACTAAAATATATATGTACTATTAAATAATAAAACAAAACGACTTCGTTGTGATTGAAAAATTACAAAAATAATCTAAAAAGTTATCATTAACATTTTATATACTGAATCAATATCATATATAGAAAAAATACAATAATAGATAATATTATTTAATTCTAACAATAACATGTAAATTAAATTCTAGATAATTATCCTCATTTTACGGGATCTTTTATGCATGTATACAAGTGAACTGATCATGAAAACCAAGAAAATGAACACTCCTAAAGAATTAAATTGTAATATATAAATGTTATTTTATTATGAATGATATTAAAGGGAATAAAGCATTTAGACAAATCATAAGGGGATTATCGAACCCAATTCCTTTCATTGGGTTATTCCTCTATCATGCCAAATTTGTGTATGGATTTTATTTAATACAAAAAATATAATTTTATTTTTCTTAGATTATATTTTCTAGTATATATATGATTACAATCTTATTTAGTCTCAAATTAAAATATTTTCCCAAAAGAAATGTTATTTTTAAAAACACACATATTACTTCTCTTAGGATTGTTTCTTCTCCACTAATGATTGAGGAATCTTATATAATGTATTCTATTTTATTTTTATTTTTAGAACCCCAATGTAAATTCTTGAAATTATTATTTATGAAATGTTCATGAAACCTACTTCCTTTCCCTGGGATATTTTATGTAAAATTATGTTATATGTTCTATGTGGCATGCATGATTACGTAAATGTATTGATGTGACAGGTGGACCCTGAACTATAAAGCTCTCCAATGAATTGGGTAATGTGATTTATCTCATTATATAATGTGAAATATTCATGAACATGATCAAATATATGTTCACAATGATGGTGATGTGATTATGCACATATTTTATGCATGAACATGATGTTATATTTGTTCATAACTTTGTGTGGTGTTAACCACTAAGACATGATTTTCATTTTTATAAATTTTCATATTCCAAGAATTTATCTGATTATTCCTATCATGACTATGTTTATGATTCCATACCAATGTTATGGTGATTATGATTATGATCACCCATGTTTTATTGATTTATTCCCTCATTTATTATCATACTGGGATTTTGGATCACCTAATTAATTGATTTGTATCCTAAGGTGACAACATTAACTAAAGTTAGTGTGAAGAACACTGTGAAGATATATAATAAGAAATTAAATAAATTGGTTTATTATGTAATACTTATATGTCGAATTCTACTAAGACACTAAACCATTTTACCATCGATATATAACACTATTATGTTGTCTATGTTTATAATTATGTAATAGCATTCTATGACAATTAATGATTGTTATGAAATATCTCATGGGTTCTATCATGGACCCAATAAATATTTTTTCATGCTAAAAAAAACTGGGAGCACAACGAATCTACCTCACCATGAGCTCATGGAATCCATAATACAAAAACACACTCAATGAGTACCTCATTATCTCAAGACCTCGAATGCATAGTTGCCAGCACCATCGTTCATCTAGATGGGGGTTTAACTCATTCATCCCAAACATTAGATCCCTTTTCCAATTTTCCAAAAACTTGGTAATTGAGGTGAGAAAAATATAAATTTTATGGATAATGAATGGTCTAATATTTATTATTGCACTCCACCCATAACCCTTGCAAATAGTAGAAACTAACTCAAACAACACATCCAAAGGCCAATTGAACATGAGATGATCAACCCATAACCCCACCATCCAAGTATCTCAACTAGAAGCTCCATCCCACAAATGGGAAAACATTGGGGTTATCACAATCCCCTATATATTTTCATCCAAAGGGAAACTCCACCATGGTATCTTCATGACCAACGTTAGTGTCAAAACAATCTCAAGGTTAACACCATTAAACCATAGCATAATGTGTAAAATCCACTATATGGATCCCCTACTACATGCAAGATCTCAGTTCATGAAAAAAACAATCTCAACTGGAAAAAGGTCACATCATGATATGGAAATCATATGAGGGGATCCTCAAGATCATCCAAAATTATGGGACACACCCAACACTAATGTATCCCAAATGGCCCTTAATGGCCACAAATTGGTCCCCAATAAACAGTAAACGAAAGTGTTATCTAAGAGAATAATGAAATAAATATGATATTCATACAATTACACATGAAAAACTCAAAATTAAGAGACCCTCCAATAGGGTCCCTCAATAGAAGTTATTAAAAAACACTCTCTATAGGCATTCTTAATAGTCAACTACAGAAACCCCTGATTAATTGATCAAAATATCACCCACAATGACATTATCAAGTGTCTCTCAGAAAAGTCATAAAATCAAATTGGAACCAAGCCGTAATTAACACTTAAAAGAATCTACAGAACCCATAGGCTTGAGAAGATCATGTCTCCAAAAAAAGAAGGTAATCCAAAATAACTTATTCCCCAACCAACCCCTCTATACACATAGAGAAAAACCAAAATATCCTCTGAGATACTACTCGATCACACCTTATAAGTTCCATCTGAATGAACCATGAACAATAGTAGATAAAATCCACATTATATAACTAACTAATAAGCTTACACTATCACAGATTCCTCACAGCTCAAAACCTAACCCTTTAGAGGAATCGGGATCCACCATAACAAATCATTCAATTGAACTCTCACAGTCCAAAAAACAATCAAAATGGTACCTAATTATTGAATGGGTACATCCCTCGTGATCTATGTAGAGAGAAACATCGAGTTGAATACAGATAATTCCAAATCTTAAAACAGTGTGAAAAACATGAAAAAAAGTATGTATTAGGGAAAATTAAGTAAGTTCACTCTATGTAGAAGTAGTGTACCTATAGAGGATCCCCTTTCCTATGTCCCTTAGGCTACATGGCATGTAATTTTCCAAAGTTCTTGGAGTGTATCCCTAAACACATACCAGCCCTTATACCCATCCCCACATGACATGTTAAACACCAAAGTACTTGGAATGCATCATTATTACATGGGGTCCACACATATTCATTTGACCATATACCCACTCGGGCATGTTCCCCTATAAGACTTATTCCCCACAACTGGTCTGTCCACCAATCTTACATGGCCATGTACCCCCACATAGTGTGTCTTTTGAGCACTCCACCACCCACCCAAGACAACTACATGATTTGTACCCCTACCACATGGTCTTTTGTCCCAAAATATAATATTAATCAAACAATAAGAAGAAATTGTGTTTTATCTAAGAAGTACATTTCCTTTAAAAAAGGTTTCTTGAAACCCCCCTCTAAATGGCCTGAACTAAATTTTTTCTCCATAAAACTCTCAGATTGACCGATTCGGTGTACCAGGAAATCCATAAAAATCACTTAAAATTATGAAACAACATAAAATACATATATTTTATTCATTAAATGAGAAACATGCCTACCTCTAGGAGAAAACAGTCAATGCCCTGCACCGATATGTGATTTGTAGCTGTTGTAGGATGGTCTAGCATGGCCCGAACTCCACAAGATGAACCTTTAATTCTCCCTCAGTCTATATTCTAAAACTATCTCTATATCAAATATGTTGTAGGAATACGCCAAAATAAAATTATTATTGGAAAAGCAAAGTAAAAAAGGAATGAAAAAATAAAAAAAAAGAACAAGAAAATTAAAATAAAAAGGAAAGGGGGATCGGGCTTGGACCCAACAACTGATGAAAGGTTTCTCCTCACTTAGAAAAAAACCTCAATTACTAACTCAATGGTGGAGAAAATATTCCAATCCCACTCTCTATTTAAATGATCTGAGTGAATAAAAACACATGAATAATTAAATATTTAATTAAATAAATAATAAATATACCATGAAAATTCAAATGGCTTAGACATCCACCATACTACCATCCTAGGTTAAAAATCATATTATAGGGAAAATGGAGTGGTAAAAAAATTATATGAGAAAATATTATTATATAAATTAATTTTTTCCCCTTGAATAAACTAGGTAACAAAAAGGGTCAAATTTCATCTAATTTTCAAAACAGATGATGATGTTGTTCATCAATGTTAGTATATATGGTTGGGATAATCATGAATCAACCATGTGGATCACACAATATAAGATCCATTACCCATATTGTTTGGCCACATCGTCAGGGTGAACTATATCCCAACTTTGCAGTGTTGCTGGTTAAGTGGAACTAGCCATGTGGTTAGGCACCTCGTTTGGTACCCCATGTAGAGCCAATGTTCCAACCTATACAGTTTTTTCTAAACATTATGTATGGATCTGAATCCCAACATTCTATGTTTAAAAAACTGGGTAACACCATTAATAGGGAAACATGAATTCTTTTAAGGGGTCATATATTTTTAAATAAATATTTTCCCTATCATTTTTTTTCAAAGAATGTTAGATTTTGAATCGCATTGCACTCGAAACTCACCCAATATTGCAAGAAACTTGTAAATACTTTAACCTTATCTAAAAAAAATTCAAGTGTTACACCTATTATTATTATATTTGGAGACAAATATAATTATTTAATATTTCCATAAAATTGGAAAACTCAAATTCCTTTGGAAAATTTCAACTTGGTCCAAAGAACGAGAGCATACAATCTCACCACCATAGAAGCACTTATTCCAAAGAAGCCTTGGAGAAAAATTAAAGCATCACCTAACCTAACTATTCCATGGATTCCCATTCAATAGTTATGTTTTGTTTATAAATTCTTATCACACCACCAAGAGTTACTTTTATAAAATAAAACTTATACTACCAAAACCTAAGAAAATACATGTAAACTGAAATTATCATCAAAGATAGTTCTTTTAGGATCCCATATAACTTGAGATATATCATGAACACTTTTATAAGTTATCCAATGGTTATCCCCACCATACATTCCAGATTTCACACAGCCAATTCTATGTCATGATGATCCCATCATTAGAATATCGTATTTATGTATTATCATAGTCTCCTAGAGACACCCAAGATATGTTAATCAATATACACATGAGGAAACTACCCCCAACACTCATTTTTTTTATATTCAAAACCCTATCAACCATGATCAGACTAGTCATGTCATATTTTTATAGAAAATCGGCATAAGACCCTTAAAATGAATCCATAATATTCCAATTACATGATAAATTTGGTTTCCTATATACCACACACAACCTCATGAGGAACTCAAGTTGATACTTCTCCGTTCGACTTCAACCAATAATGATCTTCTTAAACTGTCGATGTTTCATTTAAAAATGAGTTCTAAAGCCTTTGTCTAAATGTATACTTATATTTTCTCATGAATTATCACTAAAGCCTGTACCCAAAATTTAGTGATGTCTCCCGACTAAACCATCTCATGATAAAATACTATAACAGTTCTATAACACCAACCCTGATATTATCTTGATACACCATTCATGGAACATAATTATGTACTTCGATCTTAACAGCCACATCTATATTTCAACTGAATACATAATAAAATACGTACCTAGAATTTACCAAGGATTCCAACCATATATTAATTCCATTAATTTTTTAGCATACATGTTTCTAAATTTCTGTCTCAAGATTCCCAAAAATATCTCATAATATGTCCATATGCCAGTAACCAATAACCCTCACAATGACTATATCATTATTTTTCATCACTCTAATGAAATGAGATCTTAATTACCACTTCACATGCATAGATATAATTATTGGAATCTATTAGAACAAACTAATACCTAGCAGTAACATAAATATCATTTTTCAATCATTGAAATGAAAAATAATGAATTTGAATCATAATAAGGGTCTCCAACCCCGAAATACAATGGGTATACTACACACTTCATGGATTTTATAAAACCATTTCTCAAGGAAAATCTATAACCATATCATTATCATGATATAAAAGTCATTTAGACATGTAGTTGGCATAAAATGATGATCTCTTAGTATACCTCGAATGATATCAATATAAGCTTTATAATAACCACAAGAATAGTAATACACTAATATTTTTCTTTATATAAATTTATCAGTTATCATGAAACACAACATATTTAAGTAAATTTAAAAAATCCCTTTAGTACCCTTAGAACCACATCTCATGAAAAATAATTTCAATGTTCAATCACAAGTCAATCGTCTCATGTTAGTGAGATGATTTTCTGAATTATCCCATCTTACAAAGAACTTCATTTAATTTAACTAATAACATTATGCCTCCCTTACCGTAATAATTACATCCTTTTATCCATCGGTCCTCGTCTCACAACTAAAGATTCACTTATGTTTAGTTTGAAATAGTTACCACACACAACCAGTGGAAACTACATATTATGAAAAAATGATACACATCCTGTCACACCTAGTTAGATACCCAAATCTCACACCGAAAATTTATTTATCAGCAACATCAAACAAAAATTTCTACATGATGATTCATAGTTCTAAGACATTGGGAGTTCCCTTTGGAATCCTTTTAAAAATCAAACATCCCATACTTTTAGGATTTATTGAATGGTTTCCAACCTCATGGAGTTACTTTTAAAAAAATACAAAATCAACAATTTCACTACAAGTCAACTTGATTATGCACCCAAATTATCCATCCTAGTGATAACAGTTCAAGAAAATAACCATTCATGGATCATGAAATAATAAAAGGAATAACCATTCAAAAATTGGATGAATCCAGCATATAATTTTCATCAGTCTAGAAATGTCCCTTAAAAAAGTTTACCATAAAATAAAACATAAAACATGGCCAACTTCCCTCTTACCATTCCCTTTAACAAACTCAACTCAAACCTAAAAGGGTCTATGTCAATAGTAAGGTCGTCTATGTCTCCCATATTACCCTAGGGTCTCTCTAATGAAAATAATATATCATATAATGGATTCTACTACATGACATCTAATATGAATGTAATTGTATTTAAAGGAGGTAAAACATAATATGTAACGAAGCATTAACCTATATGTGTCAAAACCAATAGACATAGGTTTAATTACATCACCTTCCATTAATAGGGTTACAAGGTTACAATAAATATCGAGCATATGGGCAAGAGAATACTCTCACAAAGGTTAAAATGCTAAAATAAATTATAAAGAACTAACAATCAATAGTTATCTTGAACGGTAATAACCCCTTGAGGTTTTACATACCTGCAAACTATCCATCCACCTAGTGGTGTCCTTTCACTATATTGAGTCCTATATGGGACAATCAAAACCCAAATGACACCTTATATTTGAGCATTATCTTAATATATACAAACATTATTATTTAGTAATGTGATTCCATCATATTTCTAGACATTTACTAACACAATTCATTGATCATAAAAAATATCACATCTGAATGCTCACTAGGAATTATTACATATCCATTATGTACAACACTAACCTAGGAAGAGGTCATATAGGATTTTTAGGAAACTATTTTGTTCCCATTTTAGGAATGAATCAAAAAAATATCTAATACTAACAATTACATTTGGATTAACACTATAAACACATATACATTGTTTTAATTTAATTTCACTTAAAAAATACATATTTATTAAAACATTTATGGAAACCCACATAAAAATGACATAATGTACCAACTTACATGGAAAATTATAGTAAGAAATATATTTATCTTACACTATGACACATTTGGAAATTGTTTCATAATTATAAATTAACAATTTTATCATCCAGAAGGTTCTCATAAATGGGAATGGTAAAATGAAATTTCAATTCCACGCTATAGAGGAAAATAATATTTTTTTTGGAATTGGAATTTTTAATAATCTATCTCCCATACTAACAATCCTCAAAGAAGAGTAAAAATTAATTTATTATGTAATAGGGATTGGTTAATTTATATGCCAGCATATGTTTATATGTAACATCATATAAGTGGTTACAAACACCTTAAATAACCATCCCATATAACATGTTTATACCCCCATGGTGTTAAGTGATAATGTGTAAAATAGTAAGGTGACCTATAGGGGTATCCTTATACTATTCTGGGATTAGTTTAATGTAACCCATAACAGTTATTTATATCATGTTTTAACAAAACCTTAAGGGTTTTATATTATAATAAACATTCTACAACTGACCTACATGGGTGCGTTTGTGATATTATAAATTACTTCTTATGGTTTATTGTTCCCAAATGATGGAGGTATGATCATATATAAAGGAAAAAATTTCTATATGAATTATAATTTAGTATATGTTAGGGTTCAATTAGATGAATTACCACTCATATGTTTTAACGGTACATTCATTTATACATTTCAATTAGAATTTATATAACTGTATCCATGATTCTATTCGATGGTCTCAAAATATATGGGTTATAATATGGTTTTTGAAATTATAAGGGTCACCATTATCTTATTTATAATGGCCCATACACTTTATAAATTGTAAATTTTTTCCCATTCAATTGAAATCATATTATTACATTTCATTCTAGTGTGACCAATGGATTATGATGTGGATGTCAAATGAAAGAGTTACATGGAAGACTATCCATAGAGGAATGGGGTTCCTAATAGGAATGATGTTGGGGAAACTATGGGTAGAAATAAGGGAAGAAAAGAAATAACGGTGGAGGGAGAAATGTTTCATTCCAAAATTCCGTAATGGGGAATACAGTTAGTTCATATTGTTTGGATAATCATGTGCCAACCATATGGCTTATACAATATAATAGAAATATCCCCACATCTTAGTCACATGATTGTTTCCAACCTTGTGCCAACACTGAGGTTCTACTAGTTAATTGAAACTATTCATGCATCTAGGAGAACAGTTTGATAAACCAATCATAGGTCATACACCAACCTCTATAATTTATTGCAATGATTTTGAATAGGCATGTTCCTCACCATAGATTCCATAAAAAACTATGCAACACACCTTGTATGGCCTTATAGTTTTAGATGACTAGATTTATGATTTTAGAGAACTTTTTTACTTTTCCTTTTCTCTGAGATATAATTAATTTTGAGCCCATCACTCCTAAAACTCATCCATAAATCCTAAACACATATAAAGACATAAAACTTTCCAAATACATCAGATACATGTAATCTAAAACCTAGAAGTATGTTTCAAGGATCTATTAAATATTTTTCCCATCCCCAAAATGAGAAAACTCAAATTCCTAAGAAAATATCAACCCCATCCAAAACATGAGATCTTAAACTAGGTATGATAGGAAATACTTGATTTAATTCATCCCCCCCCCCAAGTCACCATTGAAATTTTCCGGATCATATGAATCCCCATAATGAAGAAGGAAAATCATATGGCATGACCGAATAGATTCTAGGGGTGACCTAGGAATATCATCATAATAAAACACACCATCCTTGAAAAATATATCATAGACATGTTATGAATCCAAGGGAACTAAGGCATCTAAGTAATCCCATAAAGACCAAATGATTAATCCCAACATTCCTATAATTATTAAAAGTAATGAATAGGCATATAAAATGTCATACTTGGAATCCCCAAGAACATCATGTTATAATACATTCCCTAGAAGAATCACAGAGTCTACAAAGATGCATCCCAATATGAATTTTTTGAAATACCCAACATCACAACCACATATCATCAGGCCCATAGGTTTGTACCTATGGTGGACATCCTAGAATCCATACTCCGCATAAATGATAATTAACTGAATCGGTAAATATATGTTATTGTTACGCCTAATGCCTAAAATTTTCACCACAATCCATAGAATCTGAGGATAATGTCCTCAGTAAGGGTTATTTGCTGACACCAGTTACCATATCTGGTAATTTAAATGTTCACACACTCTCTAGAGTAAAAATTCATATGGGAACCTACTGGGATGACCTTGGGTCTCATTTAGGACTCTGTATTCCCTTAAGCATATAAAAATAAGAAGACAATCTTATACAATTTCCTATTCCCAGTCATCCTTAGTTTGGAAAGAACACCCAACCAATCCACTACTTTTTGAATGGTCCAAAAACTCAAGAAATAACATCCTTCTGGGTGAGGAATGGTTTCCCCATTGCCATCTCAATAATATATATGGATCTGGGGTAACACTCATGGTCATCACCTTAGAAATTTATCTTAGGTCACTCCTAGTCTCCTTAAAGGTCACCAAGACACCAATCATAAGGAAAAGTAAAAACACTATCTTTTTATCTATATCCTTATACATTGAAAACTAATCTATCTATCTTGTATATGAGGATTTATTAGGGCACTGGAAACCTTGAGAAATTTTGAAAGAGTATATAGATTTTTTTTACAACATATACAATTTAAAAAGTATCATCACCCAAAGTGGATGGTATTCACATAACACATGTAAATAATAAATGTAAAATACCATAGGGTTGATCCATAAGAAATACCAAATAGTATAGAAGACATTAAAACTTTTAAAGATTTTAGGAAACTCCCATTTAGGTCAACCAAATCTAATTCGACATCACCCAAAGGACGTAAAACACGGTCTCATAACCAATAAAGAAGACATAATAAATTATAACCAAACCATATTTAATTATTTAACATTATTTATTTAAAAAATAACAATTTAATTATAATATAAATAAATGACTAGAATAATAGTTGACCTCCTCACAGGGGAGCTATGAACAATATCATGATAACAATCCATGATTTACTCCCGACCACATATTGTTAAAATGTCATAAATAATGAAAAAACCACAACTAATTTAAATATAAACATTTTTTAATTTTGTTTTGAAAATTCACCATAGAAGAATTACACAATGAAATTGAAAATAGATAAGTGAATACATCACATTGGTATTATTCCTACCTAGGCTTATTTAATTACCCATGTGTAATAGGTAACTCATCCATTCTTTCATGGAATAATAAACAAACTAAATGGAGAATCGTGAAATTGAGACCAATAGGATGATGACTAGAACATATGCCTCTTTATTAAGATAAACATCATAATGTTCTATGAGTTAATCTAAAATAAACACCAAAATAAATATAAGTGGAATGAAAAGGTTGGAATCTCAAAAAAATCATGCATATACAAAATGATAAGATTAGGGTTACCCCTTTTTATTTCTTATAGGGGTAAAAATATAAAAAACCCCATTTTTAGGGAGCTACATGGTTTGGATGCATATTTATACAAACTATGTGTAGAATATATGGTTGGATCTACCTCCAACTATTTCTCCGAACATGGGTTGGCCTTATGGTTTACCAAACTATTCATCAACCATATGGTTTCCTATACAACCCCTCTAAAACCCCAAACATTTTCCCGCTAAAATTATGCATGGTTTTAACTTATTTATTATCTAACAATATGATAAAAATATGATCTATATAAATTGAACTGGAATTTCATTATTGTTTTGTGCTACTCATGTTATCTCTAAAATCGTGAGCCCTAAACTATGATCCTCATGAAAAAACTCCCAAACTATTAAAAACCTCCCAAACTATTAAAAACTAACAAGAATCTATTCAGCCTCCGCATAGAATATAAGGTACCTTCCAAGATTAATTCCACGTTAAAAAATCTATTTGATCTATTGTAACCTTCAATATTCAGTTACAAATAGGTGATAAATATTATCCAGATTGAGTAATTAAATATTTCAAATCGTGCGAAATTTTCTATGTTGTATGGACATGGGGTCTTACAATCTACGAACCATAAATATTATATTCCCAAATATTTTTTATTAGGAATTCCACAATCAATTGAAATGAAACCTAGTGTTTGATTCCTGATTAACTATTCATATTCCATTACTAATCTCCCAAGGCTCATATGAGGCACATCATCCATCATAAGGTGCTCAGCCCACCAAATCTCTATCAAACACTGATTAACATCACCGAAACCGCAGGAAAAAACATACATTATCCTATCAATAACCAAAATATTCATTATAGCACTGAAAACATCATATAACCTTTTGTTCTCCCCACTATAGGACATATAATGAAAATAATAATTCTAACACATCATGCCTACACCAACATAATTTACTATTGGGAATCCACAAACAAATCTATCAACACTGCGATCATTATTTACCATTCACCATATTAAAAATCTTGTTAATTGTTTTTTAAACATCCTATTCCTAAAATTCATTGAAAAAATAGTACCTACTAATGTAATTATATTAAAAACACTATAACAAATATTTAACACTTGGGGAATCCCATTATCATCTATTTTCACTCATGGATGTCTGGGCTGAATCCTGATGAAGTTCCATGGTTGGGTTCTCAACCAATCAGACTAGCCATCATGCACTCTTTCGAGTATTGAAAAAACATGAGACTTTGTAACCCTTATAATATCCTATTTTCATTCTAATCTAGAAAAAATTTATCATACATGTTTCTACTACACATATGAATTACTACATGGTACTTAAAAATTGACTTATATGAAACTAAATCCATTTTCTCACTGGTATCAATGTTCCCTGATGACCTTCTTGAAAATTTTCCAATTATACTAGATTCCCCTTTTGATATAGGGTTCGTACTCTCAAAGCCAGTGTTTCTATCCCCACCATTCAACTTACCACACACCACTCCTTAATAACACTCCCAATAGGTTTAATTGGAATACCCTATATGATCCACACTACTATTTTTTTTAATATCTAACTAGAATTTCATAGAGCACAATAATTTCACCACTCCAAATCAATTTCTACGGTCTCCTCTACCATGAAGGGACTTGTTTGGTTCCACCAGAACCTTGGAAAACTAGGCATGTAATTAGTTCATCTAATACATCAATCATTGAATGGAACCGAAATTCTCACTACATTATTTTCAAAGAGGTTCTATGTGATATTGGTCTATACAATTTTTTATCTTAACCAATATAGAAGACATATGATCTCATTACACCTGATGAAGCCACCACTCTCACACTTATAAAAGCTACAAAGAAATCAACTAGGATGACATGATATAACCACTAACTATGCAGCAAGATGTTTCATCTTGTTATGCCACTACACAATTAAGTGACACATAGTAACATTCCAATCATGAGTGTCCACTTGAACATTCAACATACCACAAATTCTCATCCCAAAAGAATAATGGTTTAAGAATCTTAATATTCCGTCCATCTAAACCAACTACTAAAAAAAATTATCAAACAGAAGGTGATCATACTCGGAAAAAAATACATTATCCTGCCTATGAAAAAAAACCTCATGTACCACTGATTCATTAGTCCCACAACCCTATGAACCAACATATGTTTCCTTCTATAAGAAATCATTAATGACATTGACCTTAGTATCCCATAGTCTATGGTAACATTATTATAATGGGACTATATATAAGGATCCTCAATCCAAAAGAATGAATAGTTTAGTAGTATTAGAAAACTAGATACATACATGAATGTCACATTACAATTGAAAACATAAAATACAATTTAAAATTTTTATTTATAAAAACACTATTCAATCAAGAATATATTTGAATATAAATCAAAATATACTTCAGGGAATCATTGGTAATGGAAATAGAAGTAATTGGTGATATTTAGTTCCCAGTAAGGGTATCCATATAGTGAAATATATCATGAATTAATAAGGAATAATCAATATGAAAAGGTAAATAATTGATAGAAATTCCATTTAATCAATAACATGAACATGGAATATAATATGAATGATATAAATGATGAACAAATAATTCCATATAATGAGTCACATGAGATTGAACTTATCTATAGATATTATAAATAATTTATTAATCATGTGAACAATAATAACTATTGTCATATTAAGGGAATACATAATGCTAGACACCATTAAAATACTATCACGACTTCATGCAAATAGATATTATAGAAATGATTAAGGTCATAACCAAAAAACAGAAATATTTTCACACATGAGATGTACTGAGGAATCATGGGGCTATAATAATCCCCACCCATCAAATACTATATATATTTCATTTCTCATATTAAATGGGAGAATCATATTGTATATAATCATTCATATTAAATAATAAAATACAAAATGTTCAAAATTTCCACCATAAAAAACATAAAAAACATAATTATTCATATTTGAAAACTACAATATGAATGTTAAAACATTCTCCAATCAATAAACCTCATCCTAAACCATCAAGAGTAAAACACTGAATGGTTCCAAAAATTAGTACATATCATTCAAACTGATCATAAATCATCCATAGAAATAATAATTATGGTATCATTATAAAATATTCCTAGTGGAGAAGAAGGTAAACTGAGGGTTGTTGGTATTGATGATTAAAAATACCATAAAACTTCCACTAACATATATCTTGAGGAAAATATTCATTTTATTTTGAAAATTTTAATGACCCGAACTCATATAAATAAAATTCCTCTATTTATGTAATTAAATTTTTCAGTATGTAATATGGTTATAGAAAAAAAATGAACTTATTTAGTTTTATTATTTCCTATCATATATAATTTACAACTAACAATCTTTACCATTTATAATATAGTCATTGAACAATGATCAATTTATTAGTATAAAAATTTTGTTTTAACAAATCCAATTGACATTGACAAGGTGATGACCTCAACCAGTAAGATCATACCCTATGAATCTAATTTTTCTGAGCTCATAAGGGAAATAGAATCACTGGGATTTTCACATAACCCTACCCAAGTTGAGATCTAAAAACTTAAGTAATATAAAAACTGTTTATTGTATAATTTAAAGCTCATCCCGATCATGACCCAAACCATGCACATTGAACCACCCCATGAAAGTCTCATTGTCTCACAACATACTATTATATAGTTTTCTAGTATATTAAATTCATATATATAAGGACCATAGAAATATGAGTATGTACATTATCATTAATTGAATAATGGATATATTTACTTTTTATTATTATCATTTAATAAATCGTTTTTATTTTGATTCAATAAAAAGTGCATTTTTTGGTAAAATTAAAATTAAATTAAGGATTTTATTTTTTAGGAATTAATTTACCATTGAAATAAATAAATAAGATGTTTTTAAAATAATTAGTAGTAAATATAGATGTTTATATAATTTTAATGAAATCAAATTTAATTTTTATAAGGCTTCCAAAACTGTAATAGTAAAAAACAAGAATTTCTCAATAAATGTTGATTTTATTTTAAGATCGAAACCCCACATATTTAGAAATTTATTTGGTTAAAATAAATATTATATTTGGAGCCATAATTTCTAAATTATCCAGTGGTGGGAATTACATACATATCTGAGACATTCAATTTATGTGGGTAAAAATTAAATACCGTATAAAAATATGGTCATTATGATGAAATCATATTAGACCAAAAGTGATTTAATAAAAATAATAAAAGGTATAAAAAATTATGATTTATCTTTAGGGTAATGGGATTATCTATTTATTTTACTATTTTATTTAAATCCTTTATGAATCCTCCATAAGAATAAATATATTTTATGGTTTTAAAATGAATTCTTCTAGAGTATGACTAACTTCCACACATGTAAGGGTATTACGTTAAAATGATCGGACCATGACCCTATAGATTAATGAAATCCACTACAATTTTTTAGAAAACATAGTAATAAAACATGGTATGGTTTTTGGTTTGGTTATTTCATAATATATATTCTAAAAGCTATTTTTTATAAATGATAAAGAATTCCCCACTCATTTACTATAAAGACCCCTAGAAGATCACATTTATAATCATTCAAAATACATGAAGCACATCCTACATCTAACCTTCACTCTCTTGAGTCCTCTTATGGACCCCCAATCTCTCAAGACTACCTTCCATGGCATTTGGAGGCAAACATTTAAGGTAAGGGATCCTCAGTTTCTCCTCTTTATTCAAGTTTAATTATTATAATATGCCCTATACTTCCAATTACTAATGATGGAATATGTATTTACATGTCCCTATTACTTCACATTTTATGTAAAAACTATAATTTGGCCCTTTCAATATCATCTACCCATTTTATGAATTCTTAAGTGACACTCTTATGTTGCTGAAATTCAACTGCGACATTCCATACCAGAGAAAGTGTGTAGTGAATACAATTCTAATGTTCTATCAGGGGTTCTCTTCTTCAAACTCATAATATTGTTTTATTTTTTAATTAATTTAATGTATTCCACACTCCTTGATCATAGAAGAAAATAAGATGATGAATTAATTAATCTTTTAGGGTCTATGTGGAAAACTTTAGAATGAGAATGAAATGAATGTAATAGGTGTGCCAAGAATTATATAGTGGTCCAACTCATTGAGTGATATTTATTTTCCTGAAACATCATATTGGTATAGGTTGTAAACATGATTCCTTTTTGGGGGTTTTTTCCTTCATGATGTCTTTTTATTTATGCTTGACTAATGTTTATGATTTATTTTTTATGTAGCTTCCACATTCCCCATATCTCATTTGATATTATCATCCTTTATAATGTATCATTGTTAATTTTATTATTCATACCCCTTTTATGACCCCTTGATATGGCTATTTCCGGATATGTATTATTATCATCCTGTTATTACCTATTTATTTCCTTAATTAACTTTATATCTCACACCTTTCTTATGAATTCCCTGGGTTATACCATGAAGTTTTTTGTTTGATCGTGTTAAAGATATTTTCAATAAAGATTACTTTTCTTACTATTTTAAATAATTTTGTAATGTAATTATTTACAAAATACTCTAGACTTATCGATCTTATGGGTTGTATTACGTGTATCATTATATAATAAATAATGTGTTAATATTAAATAGAGAGTGGGGTTTATATAGTTTGTATCAAAGGAAAGGTTTTATTATCTTTGGTATTAGTATTGTAAAAATTTAGTGAGAGACTTAGGTATAATATTAACCATAATAAAACACCACTAAATCATGTTAAGTATATTGTAAGTTGTTTACTGAGAAAATAAATCAATTTGAGGATACTATATGTGGATGTGGATCTGGGACTAATGTACCTAGAGGTAAGACTAGAAAACACCACATTGAGATAGAATCAACTGTGAACTGTGTACAACAATGGGACTTCATGCCTACATGGTTTGACACTCCTTGGGAATATGGTTTTCAAAACCCATAATATCATTATGAACCGTTATTAAGGGAACAAAAAATACATATTATAATATATGTTAGGAAATATATTTTGAATAACATAGATTTAATCCACGAAATTTATAAGCTACAAATAAATATAATTTATAAGTAATATCATTAATGTCATTGGATTAAATTTTATAAATTAAATAGTTTAAAAATAATCATCCACAATTTTCCTTTCTTCTATTCTGCTTTTATAAATAGGTGGAGTCTGGTAAAGAATCCATGTGATGGGAAATGTGACGACTTCCCCAACAATATATTGATCCCGAAGAGAGTGGAAATCATAGACATATTAAAGATAATATCTCAGATGAATCGGATACTAAATAGGATCCTAGATCAAGAAGTGCACCCAAATTCCCATAATAATGAACATGATGAAATATATATCTTTATATGACAACATACTCTGACTTTTAATGGATCGTATGATCCAAAACCCATGTTACAATTGATCAAATCCACTAAGAAGATATTCTTGATCCTTCAATGTTCAATAAAGGAGAAGGTTATACTGACAATTTATCGAATGGAGAGAGAGGTTGATCAGTGCTGGAAATTTATCAATAATATCTTGCCTAAGTAATATAATTATATAATGGGGTGGAAGGAATTCTAGTTTTTTCCAATAAATATTTTCCTCACACACTCTGAATTAAAATTGAATGAGATTTCTTATTCGTCAAGAAAAAAAGAAAAAAAATCCAATTATAGTTCACAAGGAAAACATCATAAGACTTATACAATACAGCTTAAAATTTTTCAATAACCCCACATTCAAGGTTGAACATTTATTTTTTTGGATAAAACCATATCTATGTTAATTCCTGGAGATCCATGATTTTGATAGCTTTGAGGATATTGTCTGATGCACCCTCAGAGTCATGATGGAGATCAGCGAACCTCAATGATATTAAGGGGATAAGTAGTGGAAATTAGCGTTTAATTATGGTTTCATGATCGATAAATCTTACAGTGACAACAAATTTAAAATCCATACATTTCAATGGTGAAAAAATAAGTACCCAAGAAATTTCTATAATGGAAGAGTAAATTTATTAGTTGTGGGAAGGAAGGACACCTAGATAATGATTTATAGAAGGAGAAACCAACCAATGTGATGGAGGAATATAATTATTTGGTCAACCATCAATGCAGTTTTAATTTTTATAATTTCATGGAACTAGGGCCTTTTTAAACCTTATTAATCCAATGGTTTTAGGAGACAACCAAAGACCTCCATGGAAACAAGGTGAGCATTTTCAATCACAGCAACTATGGTGTATCCCGAAAAAAGTGGTGCAAGGTATCCTAGTTATTTATGATATAAAATTGAATGTACTTTTGAATTTTGGTTTTATGTATTATTTTATATTTGAAATATTAGTATAATTATTAAAATAGCAACACAAAAACTATATCTAGAGATGCAAGTGAAATTTGAAAATGGGGAAATTATTGAATACTAAGTATATAACTATTACCATATAAAAATTTGTGGGATTAACATCCCATTTAACATTTTCATAATCAATTTGATGGAATTTGATACAATTCTTGTATTTAATTGGATTTCCCTATATAGAACCAACGTAAATTTTGCTGAGAAGGAAATCACTCATTTTATTTCGAATTGTCCTTTGATTCTATACAAGTGTAAGGAATAAGATGAATATTTTTTAGAAACAATATCTTATGTATGCTTATTATTTCTTGATGAATATGTATACATAGAATAAATGATTGAGTCCACGAAAATGATCATCCTTGGAGAAATTTTCTATTTTTTGGGAATACAATAATGTGTTTCTCGAGGAATTTTCATGTCTTCCTTCTACCTGAGTGGTTTAATTTTAAATTGTGATTATACCTAGGGAATTTACATTATACAAGACTCTATATATAATGTTTGTTATATAACATGATGATATGAACAAAAAACTACATGATAATCTAGATAAACGGTTCATATACTCATGTATTTCCCCATGGGATGAACCAGTCCTCTACATCATGAAGAAGGATGGGTCAGTGCCACCTTCCTCTGATATTCATGATCTAAAAAAGATCATGATAAAGAAAAAGTAACCTATAACAAATATTGTGACATATTCCATCAACTACATGGAAAAAAAACTCCTCTATGCTTGATATACTTTCCATATATTGTAGAGTTAGGGTAAATAAAGAGGATATCCCCAAGACTAATTTTCATAAAAGGTACAAGAAGTACGAGTTCATAGTAATGCCATTCAGACTCACTAATTCTCTATAAATCATTATGGTCATGATGGATAGGGTATTAAGAGATTACCTCGAAAAATATTTTGTAATGTTTATAGATGATATTGTAATATTCTACTAAACCAAGGAGCATCATTAAGAGTATCTGATCACCAAGATAAAGACCATACAAAGGAATAATATTTTTTGCAAGTACATAAAATGCGAGTTATAGTTGAAGGAAGTATCATTATAGGGTAATATCATCACATGTAATGGGATATCATCAGACACATCAATTATAGAAGAAATTGAAGGTTGGTCAAGGACAACATATGTGACATATATCCATAGTTTCTTTGTATTATATGGATTGACTTGTGAGAAAATTATTATTAATTTTAAACCCTCTAACCATGATAAATCTAAAGGGAGTCAATATTTCAAAGAATGAATAACGTGAAGAGAGCATCAAGGAGATTAAAATTAGGATTATTGATGAACATGTTCTCACACAACCCATAGGTGGAGATATTTTCATGGTATTAATCAATGATTCATGGAAAATATAGGTCTATGTGTTAACACAAAATAAAAAAGCTATACCTTATACATTAAGGAAGTGTAATTCTCATGAATCAAACTACCCTATGAATGATCTAGAGTTTGATACAATGATATTTAGTTGGAAAATATAATGGAATTAACTTTTTTGTAAGAAGTGTGAAATATATAAAAATAAAAAAATCCCCAAGTATATATTCACACAGAAAGAGATAAATATGTGACAACAATGTGGGTAAGAACTAATCAAGGAATCTGATAGAAAATTCAATAAAATACAGGGAAATATAATAAAGTGGAATATTATATATGTAGAAAGGATCAAACAATTTTATCAATGATTGGAACTTAGGAGGATCCAATCTTTCTTTATTTTAAAATCATTGACACAGGAATCATTAATCAAGGAACATCATAATTATTTTAAAAAATTATTACTCAAAATTCCCTTCCTGAGAGACTAAAAGATTCCAAATGTATTTTTTATTAAATTAGGAAGAATGTAAAAACATTAAAGAAATGGATATCCTCAATGATAAATGTTAATTAATAAGGTTTTGGGAAATTTGGTTCAATAATATGTGTACCATCAAATCCATAGTTAAATAATGAGCAGTTAGATGATGCACATAGCTCCACCTTATTTGTCCACCCCGAAAGAACAATGATTTATCAAAGTATCTATGAGAAATATTAGTGTGAAAGTACAAAGAAATTGATTTTTGAATATACATCAATATTTATTTTATATTATCAAGTAAAATAAGAGAGGGAAAAAAATGGGGATGATGCAACCACTGCCATACCTACATTGAAATGGGAAAACATCACCACAATCTTTTTCACTAGTATTCCAAAGACATCAATAAGAAATAATTTTTTATTGGTTGTAGTGGATCATCTTAAAAAGGTTTCTAACTTCATTTAAATTTTACAAAATTTACCACTCGGTCAACTTATGAGGATATACATTAGAGAGGTGGTGAGGATGCATGGAAAACCACTATCTAATGTATTCGATCAAGACCCAAGATTTACCTTTGAGTTCTAGAAGAGTCTCCAACATGATATAATATATATTTAAAATTCAACATGGCTTATAAAAATCAATATTATGTCCAATATGAAAAAACTATCCAAAGAATTGAGGAAATGTTGAGGGCATTCTCAATTGACTTCAAAGGAGGACGAGATCATCATCTTCTTCAGGTCGAGTTCTCATAAAATAAAAATTTCCACTAAAGAAACCAAATGCATACATGTTTGTAAATTTATGGGAATAGGTCAAGATCACCTATATACTCGAATGAATATGTGGAACAAAAAATTTTAGGTCTTGAAATGATCGAGGAAATTGTAAAAAAGGTTAACACCATTCAACAACACACCAAGGCATCTCATAGTTGATAAAAGAGCTATGCTTAAATTCATTAACAAGTTCTAGAGTTTGATGTTTGGTACATCTTATTCCTACACATATATCCAATGAATAATGCCATGACATTTGAATGTAATGGATATTTTAGTGAATCAAAAATCCACCCCTTTAGGACCCTTGATCACATCAGATAAATATCGTATCGACTAAAACTTACACCTATGTTATCTCATGTATATGATAGATTTCATGTATCCCAAATTTAAAATGTACATAATATTCCTCTATGTTGTACTCAATTTAGAGGTGGTGTTTTGGAGAATTATCTCTCATATAAAAAGAATCTAAAAAAAATCTTAGAACATAGAGACAATGATTTACAAAATTAGACAATTTACCTAGATACATTGTTGTGGAGAAACAAAAAGTTTGAAGAAGTGATCTGGGAACCACATGAGTTGATTAAAGGGAGTTACTTATACCTACTTTAATTTGGGAAATGAAAATTTTGTGGGTGAAATTTCTAAAGGGTGGAATATTGTGGGGACCGAAACTATTATAAATAATATTACCCTTGTTATTTATATAGATATCTTTTTATACTGTATGGTTACAAAAAATGATTCAATTATTTGGATAAATTATATCCTATAGGAATTAATTTAACATTAATCATCCTCACTATTGATAAAATATCTATTGAATAGTGATTTGTTTGATTAGTATAAATATAGGGCTTTAACAAATCTAATTGAAATAAACAATGGATGTGATGACATCAAACAGTAGGATCATACCCTATAAATCCCATTTATCAGAGATTATAAGGGATATATAATACCTATTATTTTCCCTTGACCAAGACCAAGATGTGATCTAATAACTTAAGCATGGGAAAATCATTTTACGGGAGATGTTAAAGCTCATCAAGATCACAAAAAAATCGTTATACGCTTAAAAACCCGATGAATGTCTCAAATTTATGGACCTTACTCATAGATATATTTTTGGTGAATTAATGGGATATGTATCAATACCCTTTAAATATGAATATTTACATTATTTATAATTAAATAATGGTTGTATTTACTCCTTAATATTGTTACTCTATAAATTATTTTTATTGCAATTTACTGAAACATAAAGTGTAATTTTAGGTTATATTCAAATTCAATAAAAGAATATATTTTAATGAATTAATGGTTTTTTAAGGAATGCAATAATATATTATTATTAAATAAATTTTATTAAATATAAATTATTTTATAATTTTTTATCAATTCAAAGGCAATTTTTATAATTGGTGAAAACTGTTATTATAAAAAAATCCTACATTTCTAAATAAATGTCGATTTTATTTTAATAGTGAAAACTCACACATATATATAATATTAATTCATTAAAATTAGTTTTATTTTTTGAATCATAATTTCAAAATAATCCAATATTTAATGTTTTCTAAATTTCTTAAGAGAGTCAGATTTCACATAAAAATTAATCACTATATATGTATACGATGTCTATTAAGACATCATAATGACCACAAATTTATGTAACAAATATAGAAAATGGTATTTATGACCAAATATATGTTTTTTCATTTTAAATAACATGGTTTTTTATTAGTTTTATTTTATAAATCCTTCATCAATCCTCCAAAACCATTAAAATATTTTAAAATTTTAAAATCATTTTTTAAAGAGTTTGACTCACTTCAAAATAATAAAGGTTTTTATTTTATTAATTTCTCTCATTTTAGATATAAAATAATAAAAATAACACTAATTTGGTAGAAATAATGGTCAAAATTCCTAGTAAGGGTCGTGATTAAGGTTATTTTATTATTCAGAGTTCAAAAAATATGTTTGAGAAATGAAAAAAAATTTCCCACTAAATTAATATATAAACCCACCAATACTCCAATTTATCTTCACTAAAAATACATTAAGAACATAATTCTTCTATGATATCTACTCTAGAGTCCCCCAGTGTTCCCCTATTCTACCAAGAGTCCCCTCCAAAACATTTGGAGTCACACTCTCAAGGTAATGGATCCTCACCTTCTCTATTTTATTCAGGTTTTTTATTTTCATATGCCTTCTATTTCCAATTACTAATGTTGGGATATGTATTTACCTATACTTATAACTGACCAATATATATCTAAATTATGAGGTAACCCATCCTATCTCATCAACCAATTTTATAAATTTTTATGTGAAATTTTTGAAACTGATGAAATTTCACTGCGAATCTCCATGCCAAAAACAAACTTTGTAGTGAATAAAATCCCAATTTTCAACTAATACTATTAACCTTAATATAGTTAAACATATTTAAATGGGATCATAAATTTATTTATTTTATACTCCTTAATCAGGGAATATAATATTTTGATGAATGAATCGATGTTGTATGATTTATATAGAACACATAAGCTTGAATATGAAATGAAAGTGAGGAGTGCACCCAGAATTGTATAGGGTTCCAATTCATTGGGTAATGTTTAGCCACATGAGATTTCATATTGGTATAGTGTGTAAACATGATTCTATTATTTTACTTTATCCATAATGATGTCTTGGATGTTTTCCATGACCTATATTTATGATGCATTGTTTTATGTTGTTGCCACATTTTTCATGTTACCTTCATAACTATCACGCTATATCATTATCATTTTCCATGATTATGATTCCTACTCCTTTTATTCCCCATTGATATTATTATTTTTAATCTTGAATTATTCCCTTCATGTTATGACATTTTATTCCCTTGATGGTATTTATAGCTCACCACTTTCTTATGTATGTCCCTTGGTTACCCATGTGGTTTTAAGTGTGAGAATACTAAGGAAGGTACCAATAAAGATGACGTTTTTCCTATTTTATATTGTTATGTAATTTTTCCAATTATGAAATACACTATAATTATTTATATTCATGGGTTTTTAAGTGTAACCTAATTTATTTGATCATGTATTATTGTGAAATATAGAGAATCAATGTTTTAAATATCACATTTGAGAACTAAAAATTTCAAGAATAATAAGAAAAATATTTTACTTCAAAAGAAAAATATAGATGTTTAAGGGATTACTAAAAAACGAGTGGTCGTGATGGTGGTTAATTCAATTTTTATTATTCAAGTGAAATAAATTCCAGTCACATTGTTTTAAATAGATACAAAGAACCCTGTTCAGAAAATGAAATGAAGATTCCATTGTTTTTTTTAGAAAAGTTCATAAATGCTTAAAAACATCGTACATAAATAATTTATAGATTGTAAAAAAAATTGAATACATTTATTAAAAAATGGATATAAATGAAATTATTTTTGGACGAAGAGAGAAATAGAGACGAATTATCATAGAAAACATTTCTCAATCATTCTAAGTACAAATGAGATTAAAATTAAAATATTAATTAATAATTTCTTGAATAGTAATAGAAGAAGAAAATGAAATGGGTTAATTAATGAAATATAAAACTACTATCCTATGGGATACGTAAACAAAATCAATCCCAAATAATGATGATATTATGAACTCAATACTTACCACATTCTTAATCATAGAATATTATGACCCATGAATGAGATAAAATAAAATTAAACATTATGTATCATGAATATAAATATAATCAAGAAACTACATATCAATGGTGTAGTATATAAACCATATAGGAGAAATACGTGTTGAATATGGCATATACCTCATAGTAGTAAAAGTATGATGTGAAACACTTACCTCAGATCTGATTTTATTCATATATGATTTAACCTCCTTTATAATAAATATATATTTTTTTTTATAAAAATATTAAATAACAATGCTAATATATTTCAAACCATAAATGACTTTATTATAATATTCTATCACACATTGGTTAACAATTATATATTAAAAACACTATTATGGGTGATAATTGCTTCATTTTTCATGTTTGTTTTGGTTTGGTAGTTTTGATCCATTTATACTGAAATGGTTAAATCATATATAGATTGTTTCCAATGATATAAATATCTTATATATTCATTATATATATATATATTCATAATAGTTATAAAAAATTTTAGATAAAAAAATAAGCAACACAATTCCGAGATACGGTAGGTCATACGCAAGCTTAAAAATAATTTTCATATTTCTATGTATATATTGAGATAATGGTAAATAATATTTAAAATTTTAAGAATAATTATTATATCATAACTATAATATATATTAATTAAATCTATCCTTATTACAATCCATGTGATAATAAAATGATAAATGTATCACATCTCCTTGTGGAGGCGGTAGTCCACACGTACACATAAGTGCTATTATTTTTATAAAAAATCATATGGTAAGATCAAAGATGTGATATTATAAATTAATTTGAATAATTAAATCCTAAATAAATATTTATACATTAAATACATCATTATATCCATTTATGAGATGTGGTGATGGAAAACTAATTACATCGGTTCATTAGGTGGTGGTATGACACACACATGATATAATGTTACATTTATATTTAGTTAGAATAAGAGATACATATAGGTAATTAAATTATTATATAAAATCTATATATATTATAGATTTTTTAAAATAATTTTATCATCATATATGGAGATTTTAATGAGTTAAATGAAGAAACAAAATGGAAATTCTTGTTTAAGAACAACACCTCTTCTTTAGAAAACCTCTGTGAATATACACCTTAAGAGTTACTATTTTGGTTTTATGAAAAAATGGCTCTATTTATTTTTAATGAATTTAGGATTTAATTTGAACTATTATTAACTGATACAATTGGATTATAAAGTTTTAATTTGATAGAGGATGTGTTGTCATTTTATAAGTGTGGTAAATGACACCAAGGGATTGTTTTTAAAGAATAAAATTTTCCCACATTTAACAAATTAAAAAAGGATTATAAATAGAAAATTATACAGAATTATATGATATATGTTCAAAATATGGACATCCAATAGGAATAGTAAAAGTATTTATGTCATTTTATTACTTATCTATTTAGTTTAACCCCTGAAAAATCATTTTAACCTCAACCAAGATAGTTAATTTTAATATTATTAATATTAATTAAGGGAAAAATATTTTTTTAGAAATATTTAATATTATTTACTCATATTCAAAAAATTTATTTCAATTTACGAAAATAAATTCATATAAGTGGAAGAATTTAATGCAAAATGAAAACTGTGGAAATGTTGAAAGAATGGGTTTCAAAGCAGAAAACATTAAAAGGTATAAAGAGTTTTTATATTAAAAATAAATATTAAATTACTTAAAAAGACCTAAATTAGATTGAATAATATATCATTGGTGTAATTTTTCTTTTAAAATATTTATAAACAAAGTGGAGCATTGTAAATTCATAAATGAAAAGTCACTATTCAATAACAACTAGTATTGTTTACTAACAAATAAAAAATTACTCATTTTATAAAATTCTCAAAAATTAATTTTAAGATAATTTTGAAATTACAATTACAAAAAATAAATTGTGAAGATAAATTTTTTTAATTTGTTAAAAATTAATATGTAAAAAATTTCCAAAATACGAAGAAAGGAATTTTTTTAAAATTTTATGAAGCATAAAGTTATGTTTATTATTTTTTGATTAATAGTAAGAGTATTAGATGAGTAATAAAAATTATTATTGGGTGTATAATATATAAATTTATTTAATTTTATTCACTTATATTCTTTTATTTAATTTATTACTATTAAAACACATTTCATACAAAAAACATTTTTTTAAAATCTTTTATATTCTATTATTTTCTATTTTTATCTATAATAAATTGATAACTAAGGAATTTATTTTATACATGTGTAAAAAATAATCTTTTAATAATTTACATGGTCCTATTCATAATATTTTAATACTATATCACAGTTTTTTAGACACAATATTTTATGTAACGCAAGCTATCGAATAAGTAAAATTTATTTAAAGAATAATATATTCAAAAATATCATGGTGTTAAATTTTACACCACTAAATAAATTCCTCCATTTTTATTATATTTTTAACATTAAAGGTATAAACTTTGTGAAAATCCACATTGTAAAATGGTTTAATCTTAATTTTTCTTAATAAGGGTGAATGGGAATGTATGATGATAATTTATAATCCAATATAAATGTGCTTAAAAGTGCGAAAATTTTAATGGGGGTGAATATGTGGACATGGTGGGAAAGATTAAATAATTTCACAGGCTTATAAAGATAATTAATCACAATAAAGTGAGCGTTGAAGTGAATTTCAATGACTATAGATCCATAAATACATGTTAGTTAAAAATACAAGTGATTCATTAGTCAGTAAAGTAAATTAATATCATTTTTTCCATGATTGTTTTCTAAATATTAAGGTATTATTTTACTAACATGCAAAATAAAAACATAAATAATTATTAATTGATGTATTTTTTATTTCATAATCAAAATTTCATCATACTTCTATGATTCAAAGAACATACACATAAATTTTTATTATAAGAAATAAATATTTGTGATGAATTTTTTATGCATCATGAATTAAAATAAAATTATAATAGACCATTAAATAAATAAAATAATTTTGTGTTTCCCCCACTATATTTATGAAAACCAAAATATTTATCATAATGTAATAAAACACCCAAAATGAATAGACACCAACATTAGTCTCCATAATTTAATATTAAACCCTTAGGATGTCATTGACAATTCAATAAATAAATAAACTTAAATCATGAGAAGCCTCAAAAACCTCAATATTATAGAATGTTTTAACCTTTATGTTTTTTAATAATCATTATAATAAAACTAAATATACATATTATCAGTCATCCTAAATAATAAATTATGATAAACATTTTGGTGATATTTAATTGAACCTAATAAAACATGTCCCAAAATATCATTAATCACTTAATAATCAAATATATTTTATCCTAAAATATTATTTGCAAAATAAATCTAAGAATTTTTTATAAAAACATTTGATTAAAAATTTAGGTTAACTAGTACATCATGTTGGCCAGTGGTAGGAACTATGCCCTTGTCTCTCATTTTTTTGTGGGTTTATACACCACAACCTTGCGGAATGTGTCATGTTTTCACTTGACATGCATGTTATAATTTTCTTAAAATGTATTTTTATAATTCCTATAACATTATCAAAAAATATTTTAAAAATCTTAAAAATAATATTTTACCACAAATCAATTTTAAACAGAAATGGTTTTCTATATAAACTATTTTAAAAAAATTATATAGTATTGACCAAATATCTATATTTATAAAATTTTTAAAGGAATTAATTTTTAAAAAACATTTTCACTAAACCCAGAGAAATAACATGGGTAATATTACCAGAAATGTCTCATAGAAAAATCTTAATCATCATGGACATTAGTTACATAAAGAATCAAAATATGTGTATAATACGTTGAACTTTTCATCATCCTTAAACTCTTAAAATTATTATGTTATACTTAAACGTAATTAAAATAGTATTTTAATACATATACATATCCAAAAACTAACACAATACTTATATGTTTCATGATTATTATAACTAAATTACGATTGATGAAAATAATTCTAGAACATAATTTTTCAATCCCAATAAATAAATACCTCAACCATTTTTCTTCAATTATTGGTATAACATATGCCCTTACTTGCTATAATATTTTACCATTATATGAGATAATAAACTCTGATAATTCCTAGTTTCCCCATATTTAAGAAAAATAACTATAAATTGATCTCAAGGGTGTCATTAATTTCAATATACTGAACATTTCAATTTTACTCAGAAATTCATTTCACATTTCCCTTATTTTCATAACATAAATTTTTTTGTTCATTTGATACATTCTATTGGGTGTCTATTTTCACATTTATTACATAATTTATGTTGAAAATTCTTACAACCACGGTCTCCATCAGATTATATCATAGAAAACTCCATCCTGTTATTCATAGGTGAGTCTGATATTGGGTTAATTTATTGGTTGTTAATTATATATCTAGATAAAAATTTAGAAATAATCACAATATATTTAACTATAGTCATCAAACAACTATGTTTCTCTTAATACCTATATTTTTTCCATATTCAATGTTAAATCGATTTCCTCATGATCTAACAATTAAATAAAAAGAAAAATCATAATGTGAGATAAAATAATAATAGTAGAAAACAATATAATAATATATAGGGAGTTTAAGTCATTACACATTCTTCTCAATAATTAACATATTTTGATTAATCTGGGTCCTGCATTTTTATCATCAATCAAAATATTTCATGATGATTTCTAATGTGAATGTGAATTAACTTTGGAGTATCCACATGGAGTGTAAAACCAAGTGTGTCAAAAGGCCTTTTTTGAGGACTGGAAGATGATTGATTAAATCTCATTACCCAATTTTTAAAAGCTGTTATAAAATGTTATAACTATTCCAAGATCATATTAACTTATATTATATAGAAGAGGATGTAATTCTTGGGAATCCACACAATATCTACAAATCAAATACATTAAGATGATACCATATACATAGAATTATCCTCAAGGTCTTTCACATGGTCAGTTTTCTTAATCTATGTTTTACTAAATGAGTTATTCATGTCTTATAAGAAAATTCATTAGATACCAAATTTTAATACCCTAACCATAGTAACCTAGTGGGGGTGGATACTTTATTACATTAGAACTAGATATAAGGAATCTCATCCCAATGAAGCTAATAATTTTTTTGTCTTAGAAAACTAGATACATACTTGAAGATCACATTACAGATGAAAAAATAAAATAAAAAAATATAATTATCTTTGACAAAAACATTATTCCCTAAAATAATCCCAATATATAAATTAAAATACACTTTATGGATTCATGGGGAAAAGGGAACATAAGAAAAGGGTGTTCTCTAATTCTCAGTAAGGGTGTGAACACAACATAAGAAATCATGAATAAATAAGGAATAATAAATATGGTAACATAAATAGATGAAACACATTCTATTTAAAAAATAACAAGTAAATAATTAATTATATGATAGGAATAAATGATTATAAAATAATTACATATAAATAATCACATGATCTAGAAACTTATCCATGGATATTATAATTAAAATAACATCCTCATGGATATCAATAATTATTCTTATAAATATGAAATTCATAATTTCATACATGATAACAGTATAATCAAGGACCTTTTTAAGACATTATATAAAAATGGTCATGTCCTTAGAAAAAAATTAAGCTATATTTTCTCGTGAGGCCTATCGATGTATTAAGTGGATATACTGGGCCTTTCTCTTCACTTACTATGTCAAATTCATTTCTGATATTAAAGGAGAGAATAATAATCAACATAAATATTTATATTGAAAAACTAGAATATCAAATTTTAATATTTTCTCCAATAAATAAGGTTAATTAATCTAAACATTCATATTGTACAACTATCATACGAATGATAATACTTTCCCCCAAAAAACATAATCAAACAACATCTAGAGTACTGTAGATAAAGATATCCAAATAGTAAATCCATGTAAAACTGATCATAAACCATCTAGATAAATAATATTGATAGTATTATTAGATCATATTCCTAATAGAACAAAAGTTGAAATGAGGTTTGTAATCATTGATGAATATAAATACAATAAAAAAGTTATTATAGACATTATAAACAAAAATATTATTTTCATTTTGAAAAAAAATTCTAAAAAATAGAAATTACCAAAATATTAGGGAACAAAATTTTCTTTAAGAAGATCCAGGTAAAAATATATTATTCGATTTAGAAAAAATTGTTTTCATGATGGTGGATAATTCAATACATCCCAAACAACATAAAAAACATTCCTTTTAATATGTTGTACAATGGTTTTAATATAAATCATTTAGAAAACAATAAGAAGATTCCATTAATTTTTTTAAAAATGGAAATATTGGGTAAATTTTGTGTAATAAATCATTTGTAGATTATTAAATACATTTTTAAAAACCTTTTTGGAAATTATGGATACTAAATAATAAAAAATTAACTGTATATAGAAATAAAGCCTAATTTTATTAAAAACATTTTATCAGTAATTCTATATACCAAAGTGATTAAAATGGTTCTATTACAATAATATTCCATGAATATATAGAGGATAAATTAATATATTTGGATTATGGTTCCGATATATGTAAACATAAATAAACTCGAATAATGACGAGGTTGTGACATAAACTTGTTTCACGTTGAAAAACATTAAATAGTATTCCCCATTAAATAAATAACATTAAATAAAACATAAAATATAATTATCATATAGAAATTCATGGTATAAAAAGTCAAATGAGTGGTATATACACCACACAAAAGAAACTATAGGTGAATATGGGATATGTCTCGTGGAAGTAAAAGTGAGATGAAAAATTGTTACCTCTATTATGATTAACTTATAACATGTTCAAAACTCCTTTATAATAAAAAAATATTAATTATAGGTATATTAATCAACCATAATAATATATATCAAATGATGTATTATTTTATTGATACATTTTTTTACTTGTTTATTTTTAATCATTTATTTAAAAACTATTTGGGGTGATTCTTGCTTCATTTTTCATGATTGTTTTGGTTTTGAAGTTTCATTAGTTGAACATTTATCCTTATTATTTAATCAATATAATTTTGACCATGATACAATTATTATATATATTCTCCATATAAGTTTTCATAATAGTATATAAAATTTAGATGTAATAAAATTTGTTACACCAATCAAAAATATGGTAAGTAGTACATTTTTATAGGTGTTTTTTCTTTTTTTTTGTTTGATGGAATGAAAGGAAGGTAAATAATATTTCCCTATTATAGAATTATTATTATATCCTATATATAATATATTATTTAAATATATCCTTATTATAATACATGTAATAATAAAATGGGATGCGTGTCACATCCCCTCATGGAGGTGGTCGTCCACACGTACACATAAGAAACATTATAATTTTACAAAGGATTGAAAGGTAAGAAGGTATATGTGATATTTCAATTTATAAAGTATGTTTTAATAATAAATAATATATACATATAGTATTTCCATTATTATATCTGTCAATTAAATGTGGTTGTTGAATATGAATTACTGCATTTCACGATTCTATAGTCTTCTACACTCACAATTGAAGGTTTTATTTAATATTTAATGAAAGAGGAGATGAATATAGGTAATTATATTAACATATGAGAACCTCAGTATATAGTTGATAATAAATATATTTTTTTTAACTATTTTTTGGATATTTTATATAGTTAAAGGAATAAATAATATTAAAACACATGGTCAAGAACTATACCGCTTATTCAGACAACCTCTTTATGATTATACATAAATCCATACTAGATTGGTTTTATGATACAAAAATTACAAATGGTAATTTTGAAGTATGTAATGAAGTTAGTTGGTTAGTTTAAAACAAAACCAAATGACTTTAGGAGTGTTAAGAGGAGAGGAGATGGGATATATTATATAAGTATGAGATAAGTCACAATTGGAATTTTTCAAAAGACTAAAATATACCCACAATTTATGAATGAATAAAAAATAAAAATGGAAAATTATAAAATATAATATTATATAAAGTAAAAAATTTATCAATATAAAAGGAAATCAACATTTTATTAGTTCATTTTATCCCTTTTCATTTTACCTTAACAACGAATTAACTCATTTTAATCTTCACATTGATAAATAAATATTACTGTTTTAAATAATCATTATGAAAAAAATTTATTTGACCATATTATATATTATTAACTATTATGATTAAAAATATAGAATCCCTTTTGAGATATTCAATTCATATAAGTGGTATAATTTAATTTAAAAATAAACCAGCTGATGAGATGAAAAAAACAAGTTTCCAAAGAACAATATTCTAAAATATAAAAGGGTTTTTTATAAAACATAAATATGAAATTGATTCCAATGAAAAAAATTGTGCTAATAATAATATAATTTATTCTATTTTACATTTCAATTAACTTTTTAAATATTGAAATATTTTAAATTCTTTAATAGAATAGGTGGTTTTAAATGAAAACTAATAATTTTTTACTATTCATTGAAAAATTATTCTTTCATGAAATTTGAGTAAAACCCACAAAAATGTAATTTTGAAATTAATATTTCAAATATAATATTAATATTTTAAATTATGTTTCTCTGAAATTTATGAAAATTAATTTTAATATAATTACACCAAATTTTAAGAAATTTTGTTTTAGAAAAATAATGTTTTCAAGAATAAGAAGGGTTTATTGTTATCTAATTATTTTTAAAAACATTAGATTAATGATATATATTTTTTTGAATATATAATATATGAATATGATTATACTCAACATCCAATAGTGATTAAAAAATATTATCCAGATAAAAACACTTTTCAATCATAAAAACAATATCATAGAATAAACATTTCTTTTAAATTCAAATGGTTTCTATGTTCATTAATAATCAATTGATAAAAGAATTTATTTTATACATCTTACACCATACACTATTAATTTTATTGATATTCATATTCATTCCCACTAATTTGACAGTAGGGTTTTAACAATCAAATTAATTAAGAATATTCTAATAGTATATACGATTACATTTAAATTTATATCTCTGTGTAATATAATCTATTCAAGAAAAATAAATTATATAGAGGGAAATATATTTTAAAATCTCAAAGGGTTTTATTAAAACAAAAAATACAAGATAATCGCTCTAATGACTGACCATCAAGAATACCTAAAATTAACTAACTACGGCGAGAGACAAAACTAATAGAATCTAGGTCCACCAAGAAAACCTAATCCAAAACTCAAAAGGATATAACCCATTGGAAAACAATGTACCCATATTAAAAATCTATGAAAAATATATTCCAAAACACACTCGAGGGTAACATGAATACATAGTCTAAGAACCTATTTCTATAAAAACATACTATAAGGTCATTAATTCTCACCAAACATACATACACAAGACTACCCCTCAAGATTCAAAACTTCATCAATTAATGCCTACATAATGAAATTGTACAAGAGGATATGTTCCAAGGGAAACAAATTTAAGTATTGAGTCATGTAGAATGTCAATACAAGGTATATTGGGAAACATCATATATGTTTTTTCATACCCTATAATGAAGCAATTGTATGTACTGATAACCCACAATAAGATTTCCGAAGAGGAATAGAATGGTCATACTGACCTACTATGGACCACAAATATACCTTGAGATATGGAATCACATAATCATCATCTAGGCTCATCATTCCATTAATCAAATTAAAATACAAGTAAAAGAAAATAGATATCCATGTCAAACCAGATGAGTAGAATTCAAAAAAATACTTATGCAGAAAAATATATATTTTCATCTTTCAAAAACTGATATGACTAACCCATAGAAATCATTAAAATATCACAGTTTCTATCCTATAGATTATATTAACCCAATGTTCCAAATATGATTTGTGCACACTATTTTTTTCTTCGATGAGATATGTTTCAAATCCAATCATTTTCCACAATCTAATATTAGAAAAAGAAAACCCCCAATATATAATAAAATACAAACCTCATGTTCATTGATAATGGATAAAATACGATAAAAATGTTTCATAGGCTCTCAAGAACATCAATACTATCACTAATAACCAAGTATGTGAACCAAAATAAGTGTTCACCATATAGCGGTTCAATATCAATCATAAGATTTTATACATTTTAAAATATCACGACTACCATGTATAAAATATTAATAATGAAAAGAAAAAATAATGTCTAATAAAACATTTTCCCATTGAATAGTATTCCCATAGACCTCTAGTACACCACCAAGTATATAATACAATTTGAAATAGTAATAGGGGTTTGGTGTAGTACCCTAGTGGGACTATACCACTTGATCGTAGAGTTATGTAGTACATAATAATAGATAGATTCATATTACTAAAATACAAAGAATTAGAGTATATAGGAAGAATAAAATGGCCCAAATAGTAATAATGTAAACTACTGAAGAAATATAATGATATATGTATGACCTCCCATTAAAAAGTTCACATATACAAATAAGACTGAATAAAAGAACATAATAAAAGTGTTGAAGGCTTAACCACATATCTAAGACTTACCTCATACCGATCCCCAATCACATCCCCATTTTATAGTAATACAATCAAATAAAGGCCTCTAACCAACCTATGCTTCAAATAAGTGAGAAATTATATCAGGTTCCAAAGAGTCATGGTTTTAATATAATGTTGTGAGTATAAAACTCATTATGTGACTAATAAATATTCCCCATACATAACTACCATATTACATGTATTTTCATTATACCCAATGAAAATAAAGAAATAAATAAATAATCTAATATAAAATAAATAATAATAATCCAACAATACCTGCATCATGTAAATACCATAATTCCTCTAAGAATATCATGAGGAATGTGAAAACAACTGTAAGGTAACCATAACATTTTTGATCCTAAGTTATTTTACCTTGACTGACCATTACTACTTTAGCCGGTGTTAGGAAACATTTGATCACATCATAATGATCATTCCAAAAGTATAAAAATCGAATCCTAATGTCACCATGGCATCCCACAAAGTAGGTATTTAATTCTAATAAATCATCATAAATAGGTAAAAACTAGATCCTGAGTGTCCTCGTTAACTCTATAAGATCCAAAAAATAAATAATCCTTTGTGGTTTATTCCTAGAATCCTAGGAATGTACTAAATAAAATACACCAATTTCAACTTATAAAATGAATGGTTCCTCAAACATGTGGGAAACCCTACTAATTTCAATGTAAATCACCAGGAATGACCTATAATATACTAAGGGTGAAATATTGATATTATAATAAATAAATGTGATAATTAAAAACCCCTAGGATTGCATGAGTGGCTTGAAGATTTCATAACCATCATAGGGATCTATATCATCAATGGAATCCCATATAGACACAATGGTAAATTTCAGAATCCATATAACTCTTCACATGAATTAACTAATAGATCCTTGGAAAAAATTTAATGCCCCGACCCGAGTTACCCAAAGTTAGTGAATTATTACAAGACATTGTCATGATAGAAGAAATAATGTTTCGAAAGACTGATCAGGTTAGTAGCCTTGGAATTACTAGACATATACATATGTTTTACAATACATCATGAAATAAAAAACAAAATTGTGTCCCCATTGAGCACACTCATATCCTTTGGCCAATACCTACAGTTTAATCATAATATACTTCTTCACATCCTGGGAAAAATAAAACATAGAATGGTGTGATCTCAGATGCTCAGTAAGGATACCAATATAGCGGAAACACTTATAAATAATCATAAACATTTATGGAAATTTATAAGACTAAAACGCAATCCTTTAAAATGTAAACTTAATCATCAAATGAAATAGATAAATCAAATAATTCCATTTACTTATTTACATGGATATTATACTAGTCGAATAATCACATGTAATATCAATAGTTAATCTTATAATGATGGAATGCATAATTTCGGACATCATAACCATATATTCAAGGCCTCTTTCGAAGACTACAAATATGATTTTCCAAGGCCTTGTTCCAAGACACTAGTTTGTCTCATGACACCTACCGATGCATCGAGGAGTTATATAGGGATCCACCGATCATTTATTAAGTCCCATTCATTCCTCATATGAAAAGGATGAAGCCTAATATAAACATTAGTATTAAAACTAGCATACGAAAGGTCAATATTTCAACCATAAAACATGAATGGTATAAAAATAACATATCCACAGTCAAACATATCAAAAAACCATCAATACAATTAGAATATTTTATTATAATAAATCAATATTTGACAAGTGAAAATTCCATCAAAGGATTTTGACATATATAAAATGAAAACTATTTGGGAGAAATATCTCTTTATATTTTGAATTTATTTAAAATTCAAGTAATTATAAAAGAAAACAATTATTTTGAAAATATTCTTATATTCTTGTATGGGAAGCTTCAATGGTTTTATAACGATTAAAAATAGACACACCCACCATATAATTTAATAAAAACATTCCTACCTATATTTATTGAAACGGTAATAAAGTACCACGTTTGGAAAACGAAGGAAAGATTCCTTTCAAACCATTTTATAAAAATAAAAACAAGGATCTAAATGACTTTAACCCATAGTCTAGTATATTGTTAATTCTATTTAAACACTATTTTTATGAAACCCGAATGTGGATGATAATGGGGTCCCAGTAGTTACTAATGTATAAAAAACCTCAGATAATAAATAGATTGTAAAATTAACCCTTTCCTTGTATTCATCATTAGTCGAGGGTACATTAACATCCTGTATAATGGTTAAATAATTTTTTTAAAATTATACAAGAATCCAAATATATAAATATGATATCATATATGAACTTATAATATTTATTTGTTAATAATATTTCTGGAGTATCATTGTTTCAGGTTTTAATTGATTCATTTTACTTTATATGTTTTGTTAAATAAGTCATTTTTGTTATGGATAGTATGAATTTTTTTTAAAATCCATAATAATATTAAGTTATTAAATATTATTTTTAATCATAAAATGAAAATTATTCTTGAATAGTTATGATAGGGAAATTAATGTTACTACCTTCATGGAGACGATAAATTGTATGTACGCACAAGTGACAATATCATTTTTTTGATGGAAAAATCTTATGTAATTGGATGGTATATCATATATAAAAATTCATTAACATGTTATATTTATTATTAACATAAATCATACTCATTTTTATACCCATCCAAATAATGAAGTAGTGACTAACAAACTACATGACAACAAGGAGATGGTAAGCCGTACATACACACGTATGGTGACTTTGTCATTCATAGGATGGATAGATTAAAGAATATGGTTGTACCATATTTATAATAACATAAAATTATGTATAAGTTACTAGAGTTATTATTTTGGAATGTAAAAAAAAATGGGAAGTGTAAGAAGAAAATAACTTTGAATGAGGTAATGAAATTATTATCTCTTCTTTGGGTTGAAATTCTAATTATTCATAGGTGAGTACATGCATTGGTTCAGGAATGTATTTTATAAATAGTGATACATAGAACACATCATGAACTTTCGAGAGACTAGATGGAATTTCCAAATGATAAGCTACAACTCCAATTCGTTCTATAATTTCTAAAGGTATGATGTACCTAGGACTTATTTTTCCCTTATTATCAAATTGTATAACACCCTTCCAGGAAGATAACTTCAAGAAAACAAGATAACCTACTTGAAATTCCATATACTTCCATTGGTTATCAACATATGACTTTTTCTTAATTTAAACTACTTTGATTAGGGTTTGGATAATCTTGACCTTGTCCATTGTTTCCTCAACAAGTTCTGGGCCTAAGAGTTTTCATTCACCAACATCATCCCAAGAAGTTGGTTTATGAAATCTCTTTCCATAAAATTCTTCATATGGTACTATTTGAATACTTTAATGGAATCTATTGTTATAAGAAAATTATACTAGAGGTAAATACTGATCCCACATACCTTGAATGTCAAGTGTGGAAGATGTCAACATGTCTTCTTAGGTTTGAATAGTTTGTTCTGATTTTCCATCAGTTTGAGGGTAGTAGGAAGTGCTCAAGTGAAGTTTAGTATCTATGGATTTCTGAATACTCTTTCAGTATCATGATGTAAGATGGTGATCATGATCAGAAATAATCAATTGTGGTAAACCATGATGTCTTACAACTTCATTAATATAAATTCTTGCTAAAAATTAAAGAGGTAAATATTTTCATATAACAAGAAAATGTGATAACGTTGTAATATGATAAAAAATGACCCATATTGCATCATTATATCAAGGATTCATTGGTAGTACCATGAAAAAGTCCATCGTAATATCATCCCATTTCCACTCAGGTATGGGAATAGGTTTCACGACTCCTCTAAGATGTTTTCTTCCATCTTGAACCTATTTAAAAAACACAGATCATAACACAGAATCAGCAAGATCCCTTTTCATGTTTTCCCATAAAAAATGTTCCATAAAATATATGTGAATGTTATATCTAATTTTGTGCATATAGAAATTGGAGCTATGAGCATCATCCAACAATTCCCTTTTTGATCAGGTATATCAGGAAAACATAGTTTCATCCTAATTTTCAAAATTATATCTTAATATATGAAATCGATAATTCTCCAATCATTCATATCTTTAATTATCATTTTAAACTCCTCATCATATGTTTGATAACATTTTATCATTTCTAGTAAATATGTATTGGAAAACATTTGAAAAAAGTATTGATGTTTCACATTCCCTGATTATTCCCATATTTTTTTACTAGATCCATGTACATAGGATCCCTTTCAACTCTAATATCTTTCAAAACTAAATGATCCTTTATGATCAAATCATTTTCCAATTTATTTTCCTTCCTTAGGGGGTAGTGTATAGTGAAATTATAAACTTTGAGTAGTTAAAGCCATCGCCACTCTCTCGTGTTGAGTTCTTTCTGTGAGAAAATATACTTCAAACTATTTTGATCGATATATATCTCACATTTTCACCATAGATATAGTGTATCCATATATTCAACGGAAAATTACAACTGCTAACCCAAGATCATGAGTAGGATAGTTTTTTTCATAAATTTTTTTCTATCGTGATGCATATGTAATAACTCTATCATTCTGCATAAGGGCCCAACCAAGTCCTTTCTTTGATGCATCACTATAAATAACAAATCCATCATTCCCCTATGGTATATTAATGTTAAAATCATTGACTAATCTTTTATTCAGCTCTTCAAATCATTTTCCACATTATTGTTTCCAAAAAAACATAACCCCTTTACGTGTGAGCTTGTATAATGGGTTAGCAAATCAAGAAACATTCTGGATGAAACACCGATAATAATCTTATAAACCAATAAAAATATGTACCTTAGTTATACTCAATTATGCTGACCATTCATGTATTTCACTTGAATTATAATGATCAATAGATATTCCATCATTAGGGAAACCATGTCTAAGAAAATAAATCTCCTCGATCCAGAATTTACACTTGCTAAACTTCCCATATAATTAATTTCTTCTAATAGTCTTTATAATAGTGCAGAAGTGATTTTCATGAACTTCTTAGATTATTGATTAAATAAAGATATCATAAATAAATACCACTACAATGTTATCAATATATTCCTTGAAAATTCTTTTCATTAGATCTATGAAAAAGGAGGTGTATTAGTCAGTCCAAAAGGAATTACTGTAAACTCATAATGCCCGTACCCAGTTCAAAATGATATTATTGGAATGTATTCCTTTTTCATGCACAACTAATTGTATCCAAGTAAATGTTCAATATTTGAAAAATATTGATCTCCATGAAGTTGATCAAATAAATCATCAATTTTAGGTAGGGGATAGTTTTTCTTTATTTTTATAGCATTGAACTCTTTGTAGTCAATGAAAAACCTCATATATCCATATTTATTCTTAACAAAAAGAATACGGGCTCCCCATGGATAAACACTAGGGAGATTAAATCCCTTATTATTCAATTCCTCTAGTTGTTTCTTTTGTTCCAATAATTCTAAAGTGGTTATTCTATAAGGGTTCATCGATATGGGCCTTGAACCGGAAATTAAGTCAATGGAAAACACAATTTCTCATTCTAAAATGATTTCCAGGTAAATCCTATAGAAACAACTCAACATATTCTTACAAAATAGTTAAATACTCTATTTGAACATTATTTTACTCACACATAGTTTTTTCACTCTCTTCCTCCCCGATAATTGAATTTAGTAGAGCTACTAGGGGTGGATGTAGATAAGAATCATATTGTGATGTTTATGCTCTAAAGATAGGGTACTCTTTATCATCATGGAAAAATAAAACCTTCTTCTTCTTACAATAAATATTCTCATCATGGATCTAAATCCAATTCATACTGAGGATTATATCAAATTCAATCATGGGTATGATGATGAGATTAGAAGATAAATCAATTTTATATTCCCTAAGGGAAACTGATTCACAAAACTTTGTTGCAATGGTACTTCCCTTATGATTTTTGACTGAAAAATCCCTTGTTCAATCAAATTGAAAATATGTAATTTTTTTAGAAAACATGGATGATATGAAATAATGGGATGATCCAGAATCAAATAAAGCATTTGGTAAATTTGAGTAAACCATTAAATTACCTTCCACCACATCATTCGGAGCTTCAACCTCAGTAGTAGTGATCAAATAAGATCTTCCTTGCTCATGAAGCCTTTTCGGAGGTATGTTTACTTGGCTCTTACGACATTAATTTTTATTATTCCCCACTAATCTACCATTGTAGCATTCAACATTGAAATCTTCCTTCTTCCCTTTGCAATCATGATCTTGGTGACCTTTTTCTCTATACTTGTAACAAACTCCCATTCCATTTAGGGAAGTACCGATGTATTTTTTTCCCACATTTACTATAGGATAAAAATTCAACTTTTCCCCTCTTCAACTAATTTCTATTTCCAGAGTGTTCAATAGACCTATTCTTCTCTTGATTTTCTTTAAAGACATAATACATAGAGAATTGTTTTTATTTCTTGATAGAACATGAGACAATATCATCATAAAAAGCGAGGGATTGTGAAACCAATGGTCAATGATGAAATGGTTTAAACCAATAAATAAATCGATCAATCTTACTCATTGGGTTGCATATATAATATGCTGCATTCATTTTTATCCTTGTAAAATTAGACTCGTAATTTGCGACATTCTCATCCAACTTTTCCCTCAGACTTAGAAATTTTATTTCCATATCCACTTGATGGTCACGAGGAAAGTAATTTTTTAAGAAAAGATCTTTAAACTCCTTCCATTCAATATTTGATACTTAATCCTCCCCCTTTGTGTTTTGAATTGATGACCACCATTGATCTGCATCTCCAGTAAAGCGATAAACAAAAATGAAAACATTTTCCCATTCACTACTCCCCATAGCATAAAATATTTTCTCTAACGAACTTATCCATTGCTCAGCTTCAAGTGGATATGTAGTCCCAATAAATGTTGGTAGTTGTTGCCTCATGAAGTAGTCTAACATTGATCCTCTACATTGTGGGTCAGGGTGATCCATATGGGTAAGGTTTTTGTTCATAACCTAAGTGAGTTGTCCAAATATGGTTTTAATTTGTTCAACACTAGTTTCATTGTCTAACACTGATCCTGTCGCCTCCAGTAGGCCCTATGTTGGTGACTAGAACCGAGGGTATAGTAAACACACAAATGGGAGGAATTACCCTCTAAGAGAACACATGCTGAATAGAGAGATAATATAAACACCAATCAACTCAAACTCAGAACTAAAATATAAAAGAAACCCAAGTACATATATGAAATGTAATGAAAAAGTACTACAACTGAAAGGGAAAACTAAAAGTACCCAAAAGAAAGTAAAACGGCAGCGACCACAAGCCCAAACAGCTCCTCCGACCACAAGCTAGTAGTAACCAGCTTGATCTCTAACCTGCTCCAAGTGACCGGAAAAAAGTGTTTATATATACATAGGGTGAGTAGACCAGTATACTCAGTATGATCCTCCCCAAGCCTCTTGTGAAAAAGTAAAGAAAGCATGCTAAATCCTAGTGAACAACAAGTGAAACTAACTCGTCACCTAAACAGATATACTAAGTTCCTAACCTCACCATGGCCACTCTCGCCAAGTAACACATACAAGAATATATCATATAATGAAAAATATCAAGGGTACCCCGCTACTACTTCCCCACTGGTCTGCTGCTTTGCCCCAACGACATACGTCATGTGTATCTCTCTCCAAAGGCTTGCCCGTAGACACCTGGGCTAAGCTCCACAATCTGCACCTTGTGCACCACAATGGCCTGCACACAGACACCTGTGCGAAGCAGCACACCATCCTCACATCCAAAAGTGACCAGGTATGTTTCGGGAGCCTCCATAGCCCGCATAACATGTATCATACATCAGGTATTATAACTCAAGCCATTATAACCCATACACTGAGTAACGACCCTCAAGCCATCACAACCTATACACGTTACACCTATAGTAGTCCATAGGATACTATATCTTGAATATATGTGTGTGAAATAACCACATTCCATTAAATCACTCTACACACATATATGGGGAAACTAACTATTGTGCATGTTGGCACATGTATCTACCAAGAGAAGAGAGTAGGTCAAAAGTGGGTAGTCAACCATTCGATCTCCCATAAGAATGTTGGGGAAACCCCCCCCCCCCCATGGCTCAGAATCCCCGGGGTGTCTATTGCCATTATTGACAGGGTGGAGTAGCGTATAGAAACACAAAAAGTACAGAATATATATATAACTCACATCCACACTATAGGCATTACCTAGTCTTAGATACAACTGCAGCTAACGTATCTCAGACTCCAAGCCGTTACTTCTAAGACTAGGTGTCCTATAAGCACACAAACATTTGAAGAGATTTATTATATTACTCCATTCTCATTTTATCAGTTCCACTGTACGTAAATTAATTTGTTAAATATTAATTAACCATGAATAATTTATCATTAAACTTCATTATCATCACACCCAAAATCAACTACTCCTTTTAAGATTCACATCACCTTTCAATTCCAGTATCTCCCACCCCGTGGATTATCACAATTTAATCAAACTTTCATTACAAAATTACTTTCCCATATTACCAGTCATTCTAGAAAGGAATCATATGCTACTAAACACAAAGTGGGCTCAACACGGTGAGTAGATATACTACCCGTCGAGTCTTTGCCGCCTATAGCAAGAGCATAGACCCATTCTCCCTTGAGAGGCTAAACACGGAAAGCACGTGGCATTCCCCACATGTATTCACCTCCTTCGGAAGGAGGGTAAGAAAGACCAGCTGCCTTGAGTAGTGGGGAAAAGTAATGTAGATAAATAGCCAAACAAAACCACCAACATCCATCCATCACATCCATCCCATACCATCATCCTTGGTGTCCTCGTCAACACACACATGCATAAGCTAATGCATCTCGCCAGCCTAGGTGTCATCCACTGACACAACCACAAGTCCCCATGCCTCCACATATCACAATAGCCATCCAGGATCACATCACAGCACAAGCAGCAACAAAACACAACATCACGTCAATGGGCTCCTGACCCTTTAACAATCAAGAGGGTAACTTAGAAACCTTTAAGAAATTATCACACAATCTATTCTTTAATCCATATTGAATTAGTAGATTTGTTATTTGTAGGTTCCAATTATGGGATTCTTAATCACTAAGCTATCACAATTAAATAACCATGCTTACTTCACTAATTTGATTAACCTCAAATTATAACAACTACAACAACGACAAAAACCAGATTCATTTACATGCCTCTTTATCTTTAGCTAATTAATTATCAATTAATTCTGACTTAATTTTCATTATCAATTTCCATCAAGAATGAACAACTAATCAAAGAAACCATAGATATCACTCTATCTAGCAAAACATGAGGCAAACTGTTATCACGGTACAAAGCAACAACTTGCAATCAACAAATTATTTTAATCCGGTTCAATTATTTAGCTAGGTCAATTTCACTGAGATCCAAAGGGATAAATCTTGAAAATTCTACAATTGAAAATATACAATTAGAGAAGCCACGAATCCCCTACCTCGAAGAGTTCTTGGCATCCTTTTTTCCACACAACTGGTCATAATCCTCCTCTCATGACAACTGCATCCACCAGAGGATGCCACGGTACGACAATACCAACCAACCCCAAGAAAAACCCATTAGAATCATGGAAATTACATTGTATAATTTGGAAGGGAGAAACAGGAGAAGATGATCCCAAAAGGAATGATGATAAAACATACCTTATTGGGAAGATTGACCGACACAACTTGGTTGCATCCAAAATAGAGCGGATCCAATCGGAGGATTAGGGTTTGATTTTGAAACTCCTACAGGAATGATTGAAAGGTTCTATTGTCTATTAGTCAAGAACAAAGAGGAAGAACAAGGGAGAATGATAACTGGATCCTTTTTGAAGATTTAACGAGGCGATGGTTTAAGATCCGGTTAATTCTCCATTAAAAATGGATCACATTAACCCAAGCGGTTTGACCATGTAAAAACATCCCGAGCTATGGGGATAATTAATATAGGATTTATGGACTTTTAATCGGCTTAAGAGTACTTAAAAATAAGGCGTTAAATGTATTTTACATCAAAGGAAACATCAAATGGGGAAAATTGTAAGAAGCTGGAAACACTGTTCACATACTCAAAATTTCGCGAAGGCAAGTCTACTGATCTGGAAACACTGTACAAGTATACCGATAGAAGTCCACTGATAGAACCTCACCGATAGAAACATTGTTCCAGTATACCGATAGAAGTCCACGGATAGAAGCTCACCGATAGAAACACTATTCAAGTCTATCGATAGAAGTCCACCGATAGAAGCTCACCGATAGAAACACTGTTCAAGTCTACCGATAGAAGTCCACCAATATAACCTCAGTGATAGAAACAATGTTCATGTATACCGATAGAAGTCCACTCACAGAACCTCACCGATAGAAACATTGTACAAGTCTACCAATAGAAGTCCACCGATATAACCTCACCGATAGAAACACTGTTCAATTCTACCAATATAAGTCCCCCGATAGAACCTCACCAATAGAAACACTGTTCACCGACCGATACTGTTCATAAAACTGGAAACACTGTTCACAGAATAGGAAATTTGGAAAAGTGTTGGGGAGAAGTCACCTTGATGTCCCGGAACACCTCCAACACCACATTTTCACAAAGTAATGGACCATAGAGGTCTGTTCCATTACATCAGATACCTCTCAAAACATTCTCATCCTCAAGAATTCAAAACCAACCTAATGAGAACCAAAAGTATGTCCCAAACAACCACCCATTGAGATACTTATCAAAAGAGAGAAAGCCACATAAAGGAACAAAAGATGTTCATAAAGAAAACATCAAAGGTCTAACCACAAAGGAAACATCATTACATGAATGGAGTTAAACATTAGACAACTCTGGGTACTGAGTGCGTATCTGTGACTCACTCTCCCAAGTACTCTCCTCCATGCCACCGTGTTGTCACAAGACACGAACTAAGGGTATATAACGCCCACACAACACCTTCTCATTGCAGTCTTGGATCTCCACAAGTCGCTCCTCGAAGGTTTCATCATCATCAATATATATCTCTCCCCAATAGATAACATGAGATTCATCATAAAGATAACGATGGAGCTGTGATACATGGAAAACATCATGTATCTGACTCATCTGTGGAGGAAGTGCTACTCGATACGCCACAGCTCCAACATGAGCTAACACCTCGAAAGGCCCAACAAACCGGGGTGAAATCTTACTTCCATGACCAAACCTTCGTTGCCCATGACGGAGAGTCACCATCAGAAACACATGATCCCCAAAATTAAAATCTAAGGGTCTTCTTCTTTGATCAGCATATGATTTATGACGTTCTTGTGCTGTCTTCATCCTCTCACGAATCACCTGAACCATCTCTATTGTATTCTACACTAGTTCTGGTCTGAGAATTGCTGACTCTCCGACCCCAGTCCAGCACAATGGAGAATGGCATGGCTTGCCATACAAGGCTTCAAACGGTGCCATACCGATGGTAGTGTGAAAAATATTATTCTAAGAGAACTCTACCAAGGTTAATTGCTTCATCCATGAACCTCAAAAATCAAGAACACAAGAGCACAACATGTCTTCAAGAGTCTGGATGGTTCGCTCTGTCTGACCATCTGTTTGAGGATAAATAGAAGTGTTAAGGCACAGTTGAGAGCCAAAAGCATGTTGGAGACCTCTCCACACCCTGGTGGTAAAACGAGGACCATGATCAAAAATGATCGTCCTAGGTACTCCATGAAGTGTCACCACCTCTTATAGATACTTCCTTGACAAAACATCCACTGATCTTGACTCCTTCATCGCTATGAAGTGGGCCGATTTTGTTAAACAATCAACTACCACCCATATAGCACCATGTCCTCCCGGATCTCGAGGTAAACCTGTAACAAAGTCAATTGAGATGTCCTCCCACTTCCACTGAGGAATCTCTAATTGCAGGAAAAGACCACCCGGAACACGGTGTTCGGCCTTCACCATCTGGCGGACTAAACATCGAGACACACACTCTCCAACCGCACGCTTCAGCCCGGGACACCAAAACTGACTCCTCAAGGATCGGTACATCTTTGTCACACAAGGATGTACTGCCAAGGGCGAACTATGCAACTCTCAGAGAACCGTCTCATGGATCGCCAAGGGACCAAAAAGCCTGCCATGATACAACACTCGGTGTTGTTCATCCTCCGACCACCCATCAGGGGCCTCACCACAAACAACCCTGTCTCTCCAAACATCCACCTCTAGATCACCCAACCGAGACTGTTCCACCGTCCTCACCAGGGATGACCGCACCGTCATCTAGAAAAGACAACCTCTACCCCCAACTTATCCCATATCAAGATACAATGCTGATAGATCTTCCATCACCATCCAAGAATCACTATATTCACACACAACATCATTACGTGTCTTTTGGATTAGTACATCGACTACCACATTCCCTTTTCCAGGTGTATACGATATTTCAATGTCATATTCTGGAAAGAACTCCATCCACTAACGCTGCCTCAAGTTCAAGTCACGTTGGGAGAAAACATACCTCAAACTCTTATGATCGGTGAAAACCACAAAGTGCTCACCAATGAGGTAATGTCTCCACAACTTCAGAGAGAACACCACAGTTTCCAACTCAATATCATGGGTGGCATAGTTTCATTCATGGAGACGCAACTGCTGAGGCCCATAAAAAACAACTGACCTCTGCTGCATGAGAACAAAACCTATACCTATATCTGATGATTCATAGAAAACATCAAACTAGACTCCCTCCGCTGGAAGACAAAGGAATGGCGCACTCACCAAGTTCTCCTTTAGATACTTGAAAGTTGCCTGACACTGATCAGTCCATATGAACGCTTGATCCTTCCTAGTAAAAGCTGTCAGAGGAGTCGCAACTCAGGAGAAATTGGATACAAACCTCTTATAATATCATGCAAGACCAAGGAAACTTCACCCCTCTAACATGGTCTTGGGGGCTTCCCAAGACACCACTGCTTCTATCTTTGACGGATCCACAACTACTCCATGTTGCGACACAACATGCCCCAAGAAATGAACTTCTCGAGCCCAAAAATCACACTTAGACAACTTCCCAAACAACTGATGTTGGCAAAGAAATCCAAAAACATCTCGTAGATGCTCTTCATGATCCTCTTCAGATGTGGAGTTCACAAGGATGTCATCGATGAAAAACACAAAAAACTTGTTCAAGAATTCACGGAACGCAACATTAATCAACTCCATGAAAACAGCTGGAGCATTTGTCACACAGAATGGCATTTCAACAAACCCATAATTCTCACGACGACAACAGAATGCAGTCTTCGGGATATCCTCATCCTTTACACACATATGATGATATCTTGACCGCAAGTCGATCTTTGAAAACCAACTTTCACCATTCAGTTGATCGAATAAGTCATCAATCTGTGGGAGAGGATATCGGTTCATTGTTTTCACTTTGTTTAATCAACGATAATCGACACACAACCGCAAACTGTCATCAGCCTTTTTCACAAGCAAAACTGGTGCACCCCATGGTGACACACTTGGTTGAACAAAACCTCACTACAACAGACCATCAAGATGTATACGTAGCTCTCGTAACTCAGAAGGGGACATCATATACGAAGACATAGAGATTGGAGACACTCCTGGCTGTAGCTCGATCCCAAACTTGATCTCTCGTCAAGGGGGTAATTCTACAACCTCTTCTGGAAGGTCATCAGGGTACTCCTCTACGACCCTAGGAAAGGCCAACTGATGAACCTCAGAAGAACTCAGAATCGTCTTAGCCATCATGGATGATAAGGATTGAACTCATATAAGACCCATTCGAGGATCTCATTCACCAACAAACAACACTTTATCTCCATCTGCATCAAAGAAAATGACCTTCTTCCGGTAGCAATCCAAAATATCCTGCACTGAATACAAACAATCCATGTCAAGGAGGATATCATATGGTTGTATTTGTAAATATAGGAAATCTCCCCAAGAGCGGTGTTGCCCCAACACTAGCTCACAGTCTCTACATACTTCAAACAAGTCGGCTCAACATCCAACTGGTGTAGTCAACCCAAGGGCATTGGAATCCTCTCTACCTCAAGTCCCAAAGCATGGATAAAGGTAGGTGATATGAAGGAGTGTGTTGCTCCTGAATCAAACAAGGCATACACCAAGGTAGAAAACAAGCAAAGGGTACCTCGAATGACATCTGGGTGGCCTGGGGCTAGCAACAATAGAGCATGAAGCTGACCATGACCTCCTCCATGGCCTCTCTGACCCTGATGAGGACCACCACCACAGCAGCACTCTGCTCACTGAGGATGGGGAGTGTCATGGGGCTGTCCTCTGCCTCCTCCATCTTCCCTCTTGTGATCTAAAGCTGGTGCAACCTGCTGCTATTGCCTCAGCTGGAACTGCATCAACGGAGGAACCTAGAGCGGAGTTCCCGGTGCACGATGACTGCTCTGAAAAGTTGAGCACTCCCGCTGCATATGACCATGACCACCACAAGAAAAACAAGCGCTTGATCCCTTTGAAATGGCCTGAGAGTTGCTGCCTCCGGAGAAACGAGATGTGAAGGGTTGGGACCTACCCCTAGGTGAATGGAAATTATTCTTCCCTGAAAACCGGGAACCCCAGACCATAGCTCTACTTCGTGAGAAATCATGAAGATTCCACTATCATAATGATCTGGTCCTTGCCATAGTACTCTCAACAACCTCTGCCCTCGCCAGCACCTCAAGATATGTCTTCAGCATAAATGGGGTGTCCTGGTGCTGAATCTCTGGACACAAAGCCTCCTTGAAATGCCTCGCCCTGGCCTCCTCATCTGGTAACAGGTCTAAAGCATATCGTAGAAGGTTCCTGAAATGGATTCCAAACTCTTGAACACTAGAGGTCCCATTTCGAAGGGTAAGAAGCTCCTGGTGACTAGACGCCTTTGAAGTTGATGAAAGAAACTCAACTCTAAACCTGTATCGAAACTCCTCCCATGAGATCACTGATTCATCATGATCCATGAGGAACAAGAACCACCACTGCTTTGCTAATCCACGCAGCATCGTTACAACCATGGACGCCCAGTGTTCCTTCCGAGCACGAATCCAACTGAAGCCTATCTCAACCTCCTCCAACCCATCTTCTGTGACTGCATCTGAAATGGATCCCTCGTACTTCTGTAGACTCTGGAGCTGAAAATCTCGGACTGTCTTCCTCCAAGTGTCATCGTCATCAACCACTACTCGGCGGCGATCTGATGGAATATCCTACCGAACATCTTCTGCGCAAACCTGACGAGGACTTCGACCTGGATCCATACCAGTAAAATAACAACTGTTAGAGCTACTAAGTCTGGAATATGGAAGACTCAACATTAATAAATTAATTGTTTTATTTTATTAATTTTAGGTTAAACTATCCAAAGGTCTACCCATTCAAACACAAGTGCAAAGAAGAATGATGCATGATACTTTCCTAGGTATCTACCTTGAAACCAATATCACATTGTTTAGTAGCCATCGTAAACTTGAAGGTTCGTGAAACAGATCATAGGGGGCCCTAAACGCCTATGTCTCTGCCAGTATCTAGTTTTACCCGACCTGCTAAACATGAATGACACAATTTCCCTACCATCCCATGCAACCTCACCCATGCCTAACTACAAACTCCATCCAATCCATCAACCAGACCTCTGATACCACTCTGTCATGACCCCATCCCTACAAAGTGTACCCCTCTTGGGCCGGAAATGTGAGAAGGAAGATAATGACCCACGAGTCCTGCTTCTAGTAGGCCCCGGGTTGGCGACTAGCACCGATGGTATAGTAAACTCACAAATGGGAGGCATTACCCTCTAAGAGAACACATGCAGAAGAGAGAGATTAGATAGACACCAATCAACTCAAACTCAGAAGTGAAATATAAAAGAAACCCAAGTACATATATGAAATGTCATGAAAAAGTACTACAACTGAAAGGGGAAACTAAAAGTACCCAAAAGAAAGTAAAATGACAGTGACCACAAACCCGAACAACTCCTCCAACCACAAGCTCGTAGTAACTAGCTTGATCTCTAAGCTGATCCAAGTGACCTGAAAAAATAGTTAATATATACATAGGGTGTGTATAACAGTATAATCAGTAGGATCATCCCCTATTGTCTCGTGCAAAATTAATGAAAGCATTCTAAACCCTAGTGAACAACAAGTGAAAATACTCATCACCTAAACCGGTATACTATGTTCACAACCTCACCATGGACACTCTCGCCATGTAACACATACAAGAATTTAGCATATAATGAAAAATATCAAGGTTACCCCACTACTACTTCCACACTAGTTTTCCAATTTGACCCAACGACATACTTCATGTGCATCATTCTCCAAAGGCTTGCCCGCAGACACCTGGGCTAAGCATCACAATCTACACCTCGTGCACCACAAAGGATTTCCTGTAGACACCTGGGCGAAGCACCACACCATCCTCACAACCAAAAGTAACCAGGTAAGTTCTGTGAGCCACCATAGCCCACATAACATGTATCAGACATCGGGTAATATACCTCAAGCCATTATAGCCTATACACCGTGTAGGGATCCTGAAGCCATCACAACCTATACACGTTACACCTATAGTATTCCATAGGATACTATATCCAGAATATATGTGTGTGAAATAACCACAAGCCATTACAGACCTCTACACACATATATGGGGAAACTAACTGTTGTTCCTGTTGGTACATGTATCTACATAGAGAAGAGAGCGGTGCCAAAGTGGGTAGTCAGCTATTCGACCTCCCATCAGAATGTTGGGAAAAACACCCCCCCGAGGGCTCAGAATCCCCGGGGTGTCAGTTTCCCTTGCTGACAGGGTGGAGTAGCATATAGAAACACAAAAAGTAAAGAATATATATATATAACTCACATCCACACAATGGGCATTACCTAGTCCTAGATACAACTTCACATTACGTCTCTCAGACTCCAGGCTTCTTTTTCTAAGACTAGGTGTCCTATAAACACACAAAAATTTGAAGAGCTTTATTAAATTAATCCATTGTCATTTTATTAGTTCCACTGTATGTTAATTAATTCGTTAAACATTTATTAACCATGAATAATTTAACATTAAACTTCCGTAGCATCACACCGAAAATCAACTGCTCCTTTTATGATTCACTTCCCCTTTAAATTCCAGAATATCCCAACCCGTGGATTATCACCATTTAATCAAACTTTCATTATAGAATTATTTTCCCATATTCCCAGTCATTCTGGAAAGTCATCCTATGCTATTAATCACAAAGGTGGATTAACACAGTGAGTTGATATACTACCCTTCGAGTTTTTGCCGCCTATAGCAAGAGAATAGACCCATTCTCCCTCGAGCGGCTAAACACGGAAAGCACGTGGCATACCCCATGAGTCTTCGCCTCCTTCGGATGGAGGGTAAGTAAGACCAGCTGCCTTGAGCAGTGGGGAAAAGTAAAGCAGATAAACAACCAAACAAAACCACCAACATCCAGCCATAACATCCATCCCATACCATCAACCTTGATGTCCTCCCCGACACCCTCATGCATAAAACCCATTTCCATATGTGAATATATATATTAGTTATATAATATTTAGTACATTAAAATATTATTCTTCATTAGAAAAGGATTTAATTTGGTGTTGTGGTTCTCCTCCTCCCAAGGATTGGGGAGCATAATCTATTGGGGTTGGGAATGTTTGGGAAACCTTATAGGGTCTTAATTTTATTTCTTTCCATTGGTTTTGATTAAATTATCTATTAGTTTTAAAAATTTTGTAATATAAAAAAATTGGGTATTGGATGGTATTGATTTCATGGTAGGTTGATTTAATCATTTCCTAATGATGTCATTATTTTTATTTACTTTTTTAATGGTTATCAAGTAAACAAATTTATGCACATTATTATTTTATAGTTTTTTATATTATTATTAATATTTAAAGATATTGTATGAAAAACATGTCAAATGTACTTATAGATAGTTTTAATATACATTGAATTGAAACAAAAAAATATTTTGAAGTAAATATTTGAATATAAATCAATGTTATATTAAATATTAAAACATATAATAATTTTGGAAATAAATTATGACTTCATTTATGCATACTTCACACTGTTTACTGATTACATTAATTATTACCATATTTTTTCAAAGGATTCAATAATTTATAGTACAACCTACTTATTATAAAAGGAATTTACTTTTTTCATCCCAATTATTAGATCACTACACTTTTGTTACTTATTATAATATTTATATTTATTATAGGGATCGTGAGTTGTTACTATTTTTTCATTAGTCGATATAACGACCCATACTTTACATAAATTGTTAATACTTCAAAATTTAAGCACACATATTACAACATATGACAAAACCACAAAGGACCTTATAGGTATATTGTCTTTAGAAACTGGGAAACATAAACAACTGGTTCATAAATCTTCTACAGTGTCTCCCATTTATTTCATCATATCTAGGGTCCCTTTTAGCATATTCTACTTAATATCCATCTTCCTGACTTGGGGAAAAGAAATCATCCAAAAAAATGGTGAGCACAAATGCTCAGCAAGCGCAAATAAGGGAAATAAAAATCATATCGTATCTTTTTGAAAATCATAACCTGCAAAAGAGATCATAATATCTTAACATGGAATAAATCATAGAAGTGAAAATGAGATCCCCATAATCATAACATAAAACTTGAAACATTGTGGCATGCACACATATTCATGGAAAATCATTTCTTGTTAGTCATGACTCATTTCCAAGACTATCTTAGCGGACAAAGTCCATTTCTGAACCGAGTTCACTCCTCGTTTCAGTCCTGTATCACTGAACTGAAATAACCTTCCATTCCAGCCATGTCTATCTCATGAGATATAAATCTTTACCCAGTGCATTGGAGGGAGATATATGTCCCACACATCTTATAATTAATCCTTTCTTATGTGTGCCACATTATCATAAATCATACATCATCGCATAACACATGTAACAAATATGGGATTCTTGAAACATCATGACATCATAAAACAAATCATATAAGGTAAATGACTTCATAAAAATAGTTTCCTCAAAACATAATCAAATCAATGTAATAATAGGGATAAAAACAAAACCCTATATTATCTTATATGGAAAATAATTTTGATAAAACATTTGAACTCCATTCTTGAGGAAAATATCTTTTCTACTTCAAAGAAACTTTTCTTTTCTTAACATGTCATACTATTATAAACTAAAATAAGTTGATTAAAAATAAACTTGAAAACTTATAAAGTAAGATTCTTGGAAATAATGTTTTAAAAATACATTCTTTCCGTATAAGTAAAAAAACATTCTTCCCGTACTTTTGTCGGAAAAGTCAAAAAAGGTACCTCGTATGAAAAACGACAAAAGATTCCTTTCATATTATTTACTAAAAACTAACCTAAGGGTAAAATAGGATTGAAACATTTTTTGGTGAATTGAAATAATATTACATTTTGAGGAAACATGGATGTGGATGATGAAATACACCCCAGTAAATACCAAAGTATAAACAATCTCGGATAAAAATGAGCTTGTGATATTTTCCCTTACCTTAGGTCCGATTTTCTTTGTACGTGTCCGAAGCTCCTCTTCTTTGAAACGCCTCTTTGAATCCTCCACTTAGGGAACTAAGATTGGTATTTGAAGAAGACCAGGACCTCTAGGATTATTCTATGGAAGTGGAGAAGGGATTTTGGCAGGGGTTGGATGAACTTGAGTGCTCAAATTGGTGTGAGGAGGAGGGGGAGGAGGTTCCCTTTTATAAGGGAGGAGAGGGGCACCTTAAGAATACCTCAAAATATTATTTTATATTAAAGTTAAAATCGGTTTATAATGGTTCCAAAGGGTCTTATTTCGAAGTTAAAGTGGGGATGGGTCGAAATCCTATCAACCAATAATATTTAGACAAGTTTAGGTTATTATTTTAACCTTATCATTTAGATTTAACTCTAAGTTAAATAATTTATCTTTTACCTTGACTTTTTGTTTTCTTACACTATATGGTTAATACAGTTATTATAACATGACAAACAAACCCCAAGTTGTTTATTATTAATATATATATATCTTTATCTAAGTCATTTGGCCGAACCTTAGATTTTTATGAATAAAATAACAATTAATAATACAATATTTGATTTAAAAACTATTTTGTGTCAATTTTGACACTATTTGATATATGATTTTTGTGAAAGTCATAACAGAATTATATGTTCGAACCAAGTTAATTAAATCTACACTAATATATCATAGTAAACTAGAAAATTAGTGGAATTCATAAAAAGTATCAAATTACATTTATTTGATCATTTATAACATCAATTATGTTAACATTTCCTTAAAAGGGTAATTACTGCATCATCGTTGTGTCATAAATAAATTAATTTATTTAAAGTCTAAAATTTATAAATAAAATATCATTATGTAGGAAATTATTTTAGCTTTCTAATGAATATTTATAGTCGAATTTATCTTATGTATAACCCCATATTAAAAATGTTTTAGTTATTAAACTTTGATTTTAACTATTTTAACTATTCATTAAATAAAATAATATTAAATATCATAATCTAATCCAAGTGGACCTAAATGGTCATATTATATTTATAATGTTGTTTTTTGTCGAATTACACTTATCCAATAGAATTAGGACATGTGTTAGGGTAATAGTAATATCATATTTACCCTTAGTTACCCTATTTACTATTAACCGCTGTAAAAAAAGTAAAAAGTTACTATTCACCAGAAAATTATTTTTATCTCATTGAACCACATTTTACTTACTAATATCAACTGTGTTTGTCGGATTTTTGAAATTCTATTCACAGAAGTGGTAAAATTATGTTTTATGCAAAATTCAGTTTTTAACGTACCACTTAGTGGTTTCACTATTCATCAAAAATCGAAAGTTTTCAGAAAAATACCAAAATTTCACCCTTGGCTAATTTCGGTATTCCGAATCCAAAAATGAGGTCCATTTTGAACGATAAAATTTCAAAAAGTGGTTATTACTATACATAACGGCTATTTTAAATAATATTTTAATAGCATATCGTCGTTTAGTGAAACATGGTATTGCGTACAACGCAAGCTATCGAGGATGGTCGTGATTGAGTGTAAAGTAAGCCAAGCTAGTGTGTAGTGAAAGATTACTTTGATGATATATATATAACATAAAAACAAACTATTACTCATAAAAATCTCGGGTGTTACATTCTACCCCCCTTAAAAAGAATTTCGCCCTCGAAATTCGTCACTTTGTAACAAACAAATGAGGATACGTCTCCCTCATCATATCCTCAAGCTCCCATGTAGCTTCTTCAAGTTGGTGGTTCCTCCATAAAACATTCACCAATCAAGTGGTCTTGTTTCATAGGACTTTTTTTCTACGATCTAGAATCTCTATCAGTTGTTCTTCATAAGAAAGTTCTTGCTCCAGCGGTACAACTTCTGAGGTGAGTACATGTGAAGGATCAGGTATGTACTTTCTCAGGAGAGATACATGGAACACATCGTGGACTTGAGAGAGATTCGGTGGAAGCACCAATCGGTAAGCTATCTTTCCAACACGATCCAATATTTCGAAAGGACCGATATATCTAGGGCTCAACTTCCCCTTCTTTCCAAATCTCATAACCCTCTTCCAGGGAGATATTCGTAAGAACACTTTATCACCCACTTCAAACTCTAGGTCTTTTCTTCGGTTATCGGCATAACTTTTCTGTCGACTCTGAGCTGCCCTTATGTGTTGATGAATAGATCTGACCTTTTCTGCCATTTCATCAACGAGATCAGGTCCTAATAGCTTTCTTTCCCCAACTTCATCCCAGCAAGTTGGAGTCTTGCATTTCTTTCCATAGAGAGCTTCATAAAGAGCCATCTGAATACTGGAGTGAAAGCTATTATTATAAGAAAATTACACCAAAGGTAGGTGTTGATCCCAACCTCCTTTGAAATCCATAGAGCTAGATCTCAACATATCTTCTAGGGTTTGAATTGTTCTCTCAGACTGACCATCTGTCTGAGGATGATAAGCAGTGCTGAAACTCAACTATGTATCCAGAGTATGCTGAAGACTTCGCCAGAACATCGAGGTAAATCTCGGATCCCGATCAGATATAATAGGAAGTGGTACTCCATTCAATCTTACCACTTCTTTTACATATATCCTGGCAAGCTGATCTAGAGAGAAATCTTCTCTAATTGCAACGAAGTGTACATACTTTGTAAGACGATCAACTATGACCGAGATAGCATTATTTCCATTGGATGTTTTAGGAAGTCCTGTGACAAAGTCCATAGTGATGTTTTCCCATTTCCATTCGGGTATGGGTAATGGTTGTAACATCCCCTTAGACATCTGTCTCTCAGCTTTAACTTGTTGACAAACCAAGCATCGAGAGACATATTCAGCAACATCTTTTTTCATGCCATCCCAGCAGAAGTACTCTTTCAGGTCCCTATACATATTTGTGCTTCCAGGATGAATAGAAAATGAAGAACTATGAGCCTCATCCAGCAGCTCCATCTTTAATTTGGGGATGGGAGGAACACAAACCCGATTCCAGAACTTTATTATCCCATCACAATCAAGGATGAATTCAGTAAAATTTCTCACCTTCTTTTGTAACTCGACATCTCCTTTATGTGCCTCTTTAATCTTCACATGTATAGATGGTTGAACATTCATTTCAGAAAGATAAGATTTTCCCCCTTCCATTATAATTCCAACATCCATCCTTTGTAAATCCATAAATATTGGATCTTTTATGATCCTCATCAGGGATAAACTAGCATGGTCTTGTCGACTTAATGCATCTTCCACCTTGTTTTCTTTCCCATGGTGGTAATGGAATGAGAAGTCATAATCCTTAATCAGCTCCAACCATCTTCTTTGACGCATATTCAGCTCCTTTTGTGTGAAAATATACTTTTAACTTTTATGATCAGTATAAATATCACACCTTTCACCATAAAGGTAATGCCTCCAAATAATTAATGCAAAGATTACCGCAGCTAACTCCAAATCATGTGTAGGGTAATTTTGCTCATGGATTATCAACTGTCGTGAGGCATAAGCTATCACCATATCATTTTGCATAAGAACACACCCCAATCCCGTCTTGGATGCATCACTGTAGATCACAAACCTTTCTCCACTACAAGGCAGTGTGAGCACAGGTGCACTGGATAACCTTCTTTTCAACACCTTGAAATTCTCTTCACATTCCTCTGTCCAAACAAACTTAACTCTTTTCCGAGTCAACTTGGTGAGTGGATTAGATAATCGTGAAAAATCTTTTACAAAACGTCGATAATATCCAGCCAAACCAAGAAAACTTCGGATCTCAGTTACTGTTGTTGGTCTCGACCATCTTTCAATAACCTCTGTTTTTGCTGGATCCACAGATATCCCCTCTTTTGAGATTATGTGACCCAAAAATGCAACTTTTTGAAGCCAAAATTCACACTTGGTAAATTTGGCATAAAGCTTCTCCTTTCTCAGGGTCTTTAATATAATTCTCAAGTGATCATCATTCTCTTCCTTTCTCTTTGAATAGACAAGAATATCATCTATAAAGACTACCACATATTGATCAACATAGTCTCTAAAGACTCTATTCATTAGATCCATGATGATAGCAGGGGCATTAGTAAGTCCAAATGTCATAACTATAAATTCATAGTGTCCATACCTTGTACGGAAAGCCATCTTTGTTATATCCTCCATTTTGACCCTTAATTGATGATACCCTGAACGAAGATCAATCTTGGAAAAGTATTGAGCTCCGCGTAGTTGGTCAAATAAGTCATCAATGCGTGGGAGAGGATATTTGTTCTTGATAGTGATCTTGTTATGTTCTCGATAATCAATGCAGAGTCTCATTGATCCATCTTTCTTCTTACCAAATAGAACATGTGCTCCCCAAGGTGACGCACTAGGGCGTATGAATCCCTTATCAAGATTCTCTTGGAGTTGCTTCTTCAATTCCTGCAACTCAATTGGGGCCATTCTATAATGTGTTTTTGAAATAGGAAAATAACCCAGTACGATTTCTATTGAAAACTCAACTTCACGATTTGGTGGAAGACCCGATAATTCCTCCGGAAAGACATCATCAAACTCCCGTACGATGGGCATATTCTTAATCGCGAGTTTCTCACCAACCATTTGAGATAAATAACCTTCATTTAGTGGAATCAATACCCGAAAAATGGAAGAAATTTCCACTAGAAGGTTATGTTCATCCTTGCATTGATAGACGATCATAGATTGATCTGGAATATGAAATGTGACTTTTCTTCTTTGGAAATTGATATGAGCTCCGTATAAAGAAAGCCAATCCATGCCAAGAATCACATCAAATTCCACTAAAGGAAGGATCACAAGATTTTCAGGAAGCACATTCCCACAAACGTTAGTTGGAAAAGAATTATAAACTTTTGATGCGATTGATGTGCCATTAGGTGCTGTCATAGCTAACTCAACATCTAATTGTTGAGGTAATACAGTGATACCCTTAGAAAATTCTTCAGAAATAAAAGAGTGGGTGGATCCAGAATCAAATAAAACATTTTCTACTTTAGAGTGGATGGTAAGTGTACCTTTCACCACTTCATTATCGTACTACACATCGCTGATAGAAATTGCATGTGACTTTCCATTGTCTTTAGCCTTAAGAGTTTGTTGACGTCGACCATCATCATCAACCCTTGGATTTGGGCATTGATTGGCATAATGCCCCATCTCCTTGCACTTGAAACATTGAAGTGTAGTAGGTTCATTCTATGTATACCTTCCTTTGTTTGCATCATTAGACATCTTCTTCCCATTATCGCGGCATTCAAATGCCCGATGACCTTCCTTTCCACATTTGAAACATTTACTTGTCCCTTTAATACAAATCCCTCCATGTTTCTTTCCACACATTGAGCATAAGGGAACGTTCATCTTCTTTTCAGTGTGATCTTTAGATTTTCCTTTGAATTCCATTTTCCTCTTCTTATCAAACCCATATGACTGATGGGTTACTCCAATCTCCATCTCGACTTTGAGAGCACATCGAATGATTTCCTCGTAGCTATTGAAGTCCCTTATGTCTAATGCCCTTCGAAGACTTGGTTTTAAGCCACTAAAGAATCGATTGATCTTACTCTTAGGTTGGATAATAATACCAGAAGCGTACCTTGCAAGTCTTGTAAAATTTGCTTCATAGGTACCAACAGACTCATCATCCCTTTGCTTTAGTTCAAGAAACACTTTCTCCATCTTTGTTCGGAGAATACGAGGGAAGTACTTATTGCAAAATAAGTTCGTGAACTCGTCCCATTCCATGGACTCAATTTCATCCCTTTGCCTCATATTCTTAATAAGAATCCACCATTGATCAATATCTCCTTCCAAACGATACACTGCTAGGATGACTTTATCATGTTTAGAACATTGAAGAACTGAAAATATCTTTTCAGTAGTACTAATCCATTGTTCAGCAACTAATGGATCAGTAGACCCGCTGAAAGAAGGGGGACGCTGCCTCATGAAGGATTCAACAGAATTTTGCTCTTTCTATTGCTTGTTTGGAAGTCATGCATGATTCATAGCTTGGGAAAGTTGTGTGAGCATGGCTACAAGATTTTTCATTCCAGCTCCCATATCGTTTGGTTGCTCTGGGGGACAGTCATTGCATTGCCCATCGCATTCCGCATTAACACGGTTCCTTCAGGTTCCAGCCATTGACTAAAACCAAGAAGAATAGTGTGAGCAACACTAATTATAATAGGAAAACCACATAATTAAAGAATAAAATTTTCATGCTTAAGGTCTTATCCTAGGTTATTCATGGCCATTTCTAAAACACTAAGATTGTGTTCTATGATTAGACTTATCCTTAGGGTTCTTACTAAGGCTTTCACATCATAGTTTCCAAAGGTTGACTATTCCCTTCCTCTGAAACCAACTATAACGACCCATACTTTACATACATTGTTAATACTTCAAAATTGGTGCACACTTATTACAACATATGACAAAACCACAAAGGACCGTATAGGTATAGTGTCTTTAGAAACTGGGAAACATAAACAACCGGTTCATAAATCATCTACAGTGTCTCCCATTTATTTCATCATATCTAGGGTCCCTTTTAGCATATTCTACTTAATATCCATCTTCCTGACCTGGGGAAAAGAAATCATACAAAAAAAGGGTGAGCACAAATGTTCAGCAAGGTCAAATAAAGGAAATAAAAATCATATCGTATCTTTTTGAAAATCATAACCTGCAAAAGAGATCATAATATCTTAACAAGGAATTAATCATAGAAGTGAAAATGAGATCCCAATAATCATAACATAAAACTTGAATCTTTGTGGCATGCACACATAATCATGGAAAATCATTTCTTGTTAGTCATGACTCATTGCCAATAATATCTTAGCGGACAAAGTCCATTTCTGAACTGAGTTCACTCCTCGTTTCAGTCCTGTATCACTGAACAGAAATAACCTTCCGTTCCAGCCATGTCTATCTCATGAGATATAAATCATTACCCAATGCATTGGAGGGAGATATAGGTCCCACCCATCTTATAATGAATCCTTTCTTATGTGTTCCACATAATCATAAATCATAAATCATCGCATAACACATGTAACAAAAATGGGATTCTTGAAACATCATGACATCATAAAACAAATCATATAAGGTAAAAGACTTAATAAAAATAATTTCCTCAAAATATAATCATATCAATGTAATAATAGGGATAAAAACAGAACACTATATTATCTTAGATGGAAAATAATTTTGACAAAACATTTGAACTCCATTCTTGAGGAAAATATCCTTTCTACTTCAAAAACACTTTTCTTTTCTTAACATGTCATACAATTATAAAATAAAATAAGTTGATTAAAAATAAACATGAAAACTTATAAAGTAAGATTCTTGGATATAATGTTTTAAAAATCCATTCGTTCCGTAAAAGTAAAAAAAACATTCTTCCCGTACTTTAGTCAGAAAAGTCAAAAAAGGTACCTCGTATGAAAAACGACAAAAGATTCCTTTCATATTATTTACTAAAAACTCACCTAAGGGTAAAATAGGATTTAAACAATTTTAGGTGAATGGAAATAATATTACATATTGAGGAAACATGGATATGGATGATAAAATACACCCTAGTAAATACCAAAGTATAAACAATCTCGGATAAAAATTAGATTGTGATATTTTCCCTTACCTAGGTCCGATTTGCTTTGTATGTGTCCGAAGCTCCTCTTCTTTGAAACGCATCTTTGAATCCTACACTTAGGGAACTAAGATTGGTCTTTGAAGAAGACCCGGACCTCTAGGATTATTATAGGGAAGTGGAGAACGGATTTTGGTAGGGGTTGGCCGAGCTTGAGTGCTCAAATTGGTGTGAGGAGGAGGGGGAGGAGGTGCCCTTTTATAAGGCAGGAGAGGGACACCTTAGGAATACATCAAAATATTATTTTATATTAAAGTCAAAATCGGTTTATAATGGTTCCAAAGGGCCTTATTTCGAAGGTAAAGTGGGGATGGGTCGAAATACTATCAACCAATAATATTTAGACAAGTTTAGGTTATTATTTTAACCTTATCAATTAGATTTAACTCTAACTTAAATAATTTAACTTTTACCGTGACTTTTTGTTTTCTGACACTATATGGTTAATACACTTACTATAACATGCCAAACGAACCCCAAGTTGTTTATTATTAATATATATATCCTTATCTAAGTCATTTGGCCGAACCCTAGATTTTTAGAAATAAAATAACAATTAATAATATAATATTTGATTTAAAAACTATTTTGTGTCAATTTTGACACTATTTGATATATGATTTTTGTGAAAGTCATAACAGAATTATATGTTCGAACCAAGTTGATTAAATCTACACTAATATATCATAGTAACCTATAAAATTAGTTTAATTCATTAAAAGTATAAAATTACATTTATTTGAGCATTTATAACATGAATTATGTTAACAATTCCTTAAAAGGGTAATTACTGCATCATCGTTGTGTCATAAATAAATTAATTTATTTCAAGTCTAAAAATTATAAATAAACTATAATTATGTAGGAAATCTTTTTAGCTTTCTAATGAATATTTATAGTCGAATTTATCTTATGTATAACCCCATATTAAAAATGTTTTAGTTATTAAACTTTGATTTTAACTATTTTAACTATTCATTAAATAAAATAATATTAAATGTCATAATCTAATCCAAGTGGATCTAAATGTTCATATTATATTCATAATGTTGTTTTTGGTCGAATTAATTTTATCCAATAGAATTAAGACATGTGTTAGGGTAATAGTAATATCATATTTACCCTTAGTTACCCTATTTACTATTAACCGCGGTAAAAAAAGTAAAAAGTTACAATTCACCAAAAAATAATTTTTATCTCATTGAACAACATTTTACTTACTGATATCAACTGTGTCTATCGGATTTTTGAAATTCCATTCACAGAAGCGGTAATATTATGTTTCATGCAAAATTCTGTTTTTAACCTACCACTTAGTGGTTTCACTATTCATCAAAAATTGAAAGTTTTCAGAAAAATACCAAAATTTCACCCTAGGCTAATTTTGATATTCCGAATCCAAAAATGATGTCCATTTTGAATGATAAAATTTCAAAAAGTGGTTATTACTATTCATAACAGCTATTTTAAATAATATTTTAATAGCATATCGTCGTTTAGTGAAACTCGGTATTGCGTACAACGCAAGCTATCGAGGAAGGTCGTGATTGCGTGTAAAGTAAGCCAAGCTAGTGTGTAGTGAAAGATTCATTTGATGATATATATATATAACATAAAAACAAAATATTACTCATAAAAATCTCGGGTGTTACAGTGGAGGTACTACATTTAACATGGTTAGCATTAAATGTAGATAAAATGTAGTAGTTGGATTTAGATTCATATTAACTTGAGTGTCATTTCAATATATTGTTTTGATAGTTGTTTCATATGAAATTTTTCCTAGTTTACCAAATATCAACTTTTATCTGATTTAATATTGTAATAAACTCTTGTAATCTATTAGTATCCTTATATGTGATAAGATTAGTTATGATGTTCTCTTGTAGTTTATTCATATGAGTTTTGAATAATATATTTTGTGGAATTTTATTCCTAGAGAATATAGAGGACCCTTACACTTGGAAATGAAATCTTGGAAAAATTAAATATATAATTATTTTCAACAGGATATATTAAATATACTATTTTTTATAAATTTAGAACTAGGTTTATTGAGTAATTTCAACGTAGATCATTTAAAAAATTAATGGAACCCAGTACCATATTTTGTTATTATAACATGGTTGGACCCACTAAGGTAAAAAACAAAACATTTGATCTTATTTACCACAATTTTCATATTGAGGTCCAATATTTGTATAGAAAAGGATGTGAAATGAATTTTTTTTGAATCACTCATTCCTTTTTATGTTAAAAATTTGGATTTCCAAAGATTAGAAGAGGAGTAAAGTCCCATAAGTCATGATATAGTTTCCTTTTTGTTATAATGGTGACTTAATGGATTCAATTTCAATTATTTAGGATTTAATGGCGTCTTAATGTTTTTTACAACTTATATAATTTATTTTAAAATTATTTTTCATGGTTGAAATTCAACCGTCAAAAAATAACAATGGATCAATTGAAGAAACTAATAGTTGTAAACTGAGGTTCCAATTAACTTAACATGAAATAAAATGAATTAGTTAGGTCAACATAAGTTGGCATAGAGTCATCTTTAAAAATATATATAGTATGTATGTTTCCCCTAAAAAATTAAAAAATTAATTTCATGTTTTTTAATTATAGAGTTTAGTCAAGAAAGTTTTTTCATATAATGAATGTCTCATCATTTTCATGTGGAGGATATACTGAAGTTGTTGCAATACCTTTTCCATTAACATTCTTACAAGATACCCATGAAGAAAATTGTAACAAGCCATGATTTTGTACGATATATTATTTTTAATTTTTTTCATAACTTCTGGTGTACGCTACAACAAGATTATCTTGTGCAATACGCAACACTAATCTTGGATCGTGTTACACACAATTTAATGTTTGTTTGATAGTAGTTATTCTATACAACATTGAGTATATATATATATATTCAATGAATTTTGTTATATGAAACAACAAAGGAGTCGTGCACTACACACAACCCTGACTTGGCTTTCATTACACGCAATCGCGACCTTCCTCGAGAGCGTGTGTTGTACGCAATACCGGGTTTTACTAAACAACGATATATTGTCATAATATTATTATGAACTAGCCGTTATGAATAGTATTAACTAAATTTTTAATCTTATAACATTATTATTTCATCTTACACATTTTCTTGAAGATGGTATGTGAACAAAAAAAATTCAGGTAAAATAAGTATTTTTAAAAAAAATGGAGTTTTGCCGCCTTTTAATGGCGCACCCACATTAAAACTAGTTTTTGACATGTTTATAAGTTCAATTTGACAAAATAAAATTCTTATTTTGAATCAGGATATAAAAATTTACATTGGATAATGTTTTGATATTTTTCCGATAACTTTCATAATTTAATGAAAAGTAAAAACACACTATATTTTAATTAAGAACAACTTTTTTCATCGTATTAGTTTATATGGATAAATTATAATATTTAATGTTTTTAATGTATAAATAGAATATATTTTTACCATTTAATATAATGTATGTCATTGTCACTAATTTTACCTTGAATTCGTAGGTTAAATCAATTCAATATTTTGCAATGTTTTAAACAAAAACCCGTTTTCATTCGACAACGGGATTAATTTTAAATTGATTTCTGAAAATTTTGTGTATTGAATTTGAAAATATGGATTCCATATTTGGAATCAGTGGGTCCAAATTATGTTAATAAGCTACTTTTTTTTGGGCATTATGAATAGTAACTATGTTAAATGTTATTTACAGTAGTTAAAGGTAAATCAGGAAATTATGGGTAAATATAATATTATAAAATTACCATAAAACCTGTCAAAATCTTATTGGATGACTAAAAGCCTACCCATATCACCTACGGGTTTGATTAGATTCATTTAATGGGCTTTTTTCCGTGAAAATAATTTAATTATTACTAAAACCAAAGAAAGTGACAACATGTCACTTTCTTAAATCTTATAAGTATGATAATTTTAATTTAGTGATAAACTTCATTAAACATAAAACATGAATAGTATCCAGAAATATAATAAAATTATCTACATCATATGAATTTATTTATAATTTTTAGGGATTAAATAATTATCATTAATGGTGACACAATAGTGATGCTGAAATTGTTTATCTAGTGAAAAATCAAGAATATAGTTTTTATTAAACTAATATTGATCATTAAAGGCACACAACTCTTAACAAAACTTATTTTTCATGTACATTTAAACCATAAAAATACAATGGTAGAATATTTTACCATTTGGAGCCTTATTAAAGCGATTATTTCACTTATATTATTTTATTTTAAATGATGCCAAAGTTGTAACCTTCATAATTTAATAAGTATAACAATTTAAAATTTGTGATTTTAAGATGATAAATTAGATTAAAAGTATTATTGTGAAAGGTAATAGATTTATCTTTATCATAGGATTTTATTTTTAATTTTTATGCAAAAATATGTATATTAAATAATTATACAAAAACATTGTAGTAATTATTTTATTAAGAGATAAACCAAATAAATGGTTTTAAAAATAATAAAATAAATATTATATGAACTAATTAATGTGCTCGACTAATTTTTTAGATAAATATGACATGTTATGAATCTATTAAATCTTTTATTTCGAACATGTATTTTGTATATTGTTTATTTAAATTCAAATAAATAAATTGTGTCAAAATTGACACTATTGTTATTTTATAAAAATAACATATTATAAAATTGTGTAAAAATCACAAAAATATTTAAAAATTATAAATTTATATTTATATGGTCTAATATATCATAATGTTTCAAATTATGGAAAATTAAAAACACATATGTAATTATTTATAACAATTTAAAATTTTAGAATATCATTACCACAAATAAAATAAAATTGATAAATAAGGATAAATCAAGATATTAATGTTTAAAAAAGATTCCTAACATGTATAAATTTTATTGGTTGATGTTATTACAACCCTATATAATCTATGCTTCGGATATGATTAATTTTGGAAGTCTTAATTTGGGGTTGGGATATAATATAAACTAATATTTCTTTTATTTCCAAAGGTTCCCCTCTCCTCCCTTATAAAAGAGCATCTCCTCCATCTCTTCCTCACACCAATTGGATCCTTTAAGCTCGGCCAAACCCTGACCATTTCCCTTCTAAACTTCCATAGAAACATTATAGAGGTTCTGGTCTTCTTCAAAGACCAATTTTAGTTCCCAAAGAAGAGGTCTCAAAGAGGCGCTTCAAAGAAGAGGTAATGTCCGTTACCGATTCTTTCAACTTTATTTCTTCTTATATTTGTTATTATTTAGTTTTTTCATTATGAAGTAATAAGATAATTATCACCAATATACTGATATGTCATTATAGATATAAATAAACCGTATTTCACCTTCTATCCATCCTACAATAAACAAAATCACCGCGCGTGCGTATGTACGGAATACCGTCTCCACACTGTGGTGTAATATGTTGTTCCACCAAAACCGTACATGGATGAGTATAATGGTGTAAATAATGACTATATATGGTAATTATAACATCATAATGATTCTGATATATTATACCATCTACTCAAATTCTATAATTATGGGAACGATATCATCGCTCATGCGTACGTACGGACTACCTTCTCCACGACGTGATGAGATTCATTCTCCATGTTAACCATACATGAATGGTCATAAAGTTTATATAATTAATAATAATAAAATATATGAAATGGTAATGTTAATGGATTTATGTATATATATATATGTATTTCATCTATTTAGTTTCATTAAATTCAATAAGGAAAAGAAAACAGTGTTCATGCGTATGTACGGCCTACCGTCTCCATGAACGGTTTATTTCATTCCTTTTATCGATCTATAATATATATGTATATGATGAATATATATTATATATAAATAATTTTTTACATTCTGGAATTATGTAAATCAGGATATAAGTAATAATATCAAGAATGACAAGTCAAAACACATACGATAAATGAAATGATTTTACCCAAAACGCTAATTTAACATGGAATTTACAAAAGAACGGGTAATATAAAGTCCTAAGTGAAAAATATATGTTATCATAACAATGAATATGATTATTTAATAAGTAAATTACATTATTTAAATCATTATACAGGATTTTTGGATCCATACAAAGCATATGAGACCTAAGGTAAGGGATAATTTTTCAAATCTCATTTTTATCTGAGATTGCTTATTCGTATGTATTTACTGGGGTTATTTCTATACTCCATATCCATGTTTTATAAATGTGTTTTAATGTATTTTTAAAGTCCTTTTTACCCATTTTTGACTTTTAATACATGGTACGTAAGGAATCTTTCTTTTGTTTTCGTTATGAGGTACTTTGTTGACTTTTCCAGCAAAAGTATGAGAAGAATGTTTTTTAACTTATACGGCACGAACGGATTTTTACGGTTTTATAAAGCCTTATTTTAATGAAGCTTCCTCCAAAAGATTTCATTACTATATTCAACACAATCTTTTTCTATTAAAATTGAATGATTTTTTGTGAATAGAAATTGTTTTTGATAAAGAAATGATATTTTCCTCAAGAATTCATTTCAAGTGTTTTATCAAAACCATTTTCCATCTAAGATGACATTATTTCATATGTGTAAGTTTCAATTATAATGTCTCTATGATTTAAATGGTTTCACTTTTCTTATTATGAAATTTTATATATTTCTTTTATATTGATTATGTGATGATGGGTTGATGTTTATGAAAACAATTTTATTTTATGGGTTATGATGAATGTTTTAAGTTTATTTTGTGACACAAGTAAGAATTATTTCATTATGAGATGGGTGGGACCTATATCTCCCTATAATGCATTGGGTAACGATTTATATCTCATGAGATTGAAATGGCTAGAACGGTTTGTTAATCCGGTTTAGTGTGGCAAGACTGAAATGAGGAGTTAACTCGATTCATAAAGAGAATTTTTCCACTAAGATGGTCATGGCAGTAATATGTTAGCTACTATGGAAATCATAACATTTAATGAATTGTAGACACAATTACATGTTTTACCCCCATGATATTTTATCATTTTTAATGTTTTTTATGATCTATGCCTTATGTACTTCCATGTTTTATGTCATTTCTCAAGCTTTTGATGTTTAAACATCATGTTTATGTTTTTAAGCTCAAATGTATATGATTTGGTTTATTTTATCCATGATTACCTTTACTGAGCATTTGAGCTCACCCTTTATATGTTTTCTTTTCCCCATGATATAAAGAAAGGTTTTAGGTAAGAAAACAAAAGGGAAAGATTGATATGGGCGATGTTGACGATCTTTCAATAGGATTAGATGTTTATATTCTGAGTTTCCAAAGATCCAAAACTATTACGGTCCTTGTGTGTCTGTTTTTGTTATGTACTAAGTATTCTGAAAAATTTTGTAATGTCCATGTACGTCATGCACCGGGTCTCTACAGTTTGTATTAGAGGAAATGTTTAGTCAACCTTTGGAAACTAGGATGTGAAAATGTTAGTGAGATTCCTAGAGATATTTCTAAGGTATCTCTAGGGATGTCCCTAAGGATAAGTATATGTATATGATATAGTCCTAGAACTACGGTAACAATCTTTGAATTTAACCTAAGATGTTAGATATTGATGGTACTCCCCCTTTACTATGTTGTTTTCCCTAGCATGATTTTTTCCTCTCACACTATTCTTTTTGGGTTTTAGAAAATGAATGGTAATAGGAAGATTCACGATAATGGAGGATATGATGGACAATGGAATGATATTCATCACGAGAAACCAAATGAAATTGGATTTGGAAGTCCAAACATCATTATTATGCCTAATCAGTAGTCTCATAATATGATCAATAATCTCAACTTTGGTAAGTTTCATAACTCTGATAATAAGAGAAAGATGGAGTTTCATGATGATCATAGAGGAAAGAAAGTTCAATTTCCCTCATGTAAGTAATGTGGGAAGAGGCATCAAGGGGACTGTTTCAAAAGAACTGGAAGATGGTTTTTGGGTGGTAAAGAAGGACAGAAAGCCAGTAATTGCAAAGGAAAAGGTTTAGTTCACACCATGTACAAAGATACTGGTATTTCTAAGACATCAACAATGGTTAAATGTTTTAAATGTTGAATGTACGGGCATTATGCAAACCAATTCGCTTAGGGAAAGTCTCATGAAAATAATCATCATGGCCATATGGGTAGTATTTATATTGACATCGATGAAGAGACTACAAATGATATGTGAGATAAAAGAATTGTTGAAGCTTGGTCAATGGTTTAAGAAGGTAGTGGAATGATTGTATGTTTATCATGTGTTATGTTGTATAGTTAATGTTACTTTGGAATAAATAATCTTCTAATTATTGTTACACTCTTGTTTTTCCTAATGTAATTGAAAGTACATGGTACCAGTAACCATGAATGGTTATTCAGATATTTTTGAAAAGTAGATGATATGCGCATAATCAAGGGATAAAAGATAATGAGATGTTTGATTTTACTCATGATATCGTGACTGATATAAGGACTAAGTGATATTATGGTTTGAGTATATAGAATTTTTGGGATTTAGGTATTTGGAAAGGGATAAAATTTAACAACATTCATGTTTTCACTAAGGTTCAATGGGTATTAATTCTTGAAGTGAATACATGATTAAGGTATTCACATGTTTTTAATTTTACCAACAAGATATATCTTATCATATATAGGGGATAAATGATGGCATTCACGTGATTGTTATGTGACATTTCAAGTAATCATTTTCTTTATACTATGAGATTGGACCGAAGTATTTTAGATAACCCTAAATATTGGAATTGATTATGTTGGACATAAGTTATTATTGTTTAACGATAGAATTTTTTTCGATATTATTGATGGGATGATATATTAATGTAGTTTTAGAAAAAGGACAACCTACAGGACGAGCGACATCCCATCACGTCGGACAAGGCTGTGGGAATCAGACCCACAACTGAAGTGCGACTGGCATTTATCGCCTACCACTGGCCTACAAGAAGTCCCTGGTTAGCAGAAACTAGTTTTATTTTATTAAGCGGTATGATATATGAAGTATAAGTTTATTTTTGGAACCATATACGATTAATCTCACCATAAGATGTAATTATAACTTTTGATAAAGTTTTTTTGGAAATAGATGGAATTACCCATCATTTTATCGCATGATCTGCTAACATATCACGAATAACAAATTCAACTTCATTTCTTTAAGGGATGAAGTGGAAATTTTTCAATTCACAAACAACAGTTAGATTGTACCAAAATCATGTAAGTATTTCTTCTAATTCATCAACTTTAGGGAAATGATCATGAAAACAAAAAATGTTGTCCTAGTGCCCTTATACCTGATTAATCAGATGGTACCTCAGATCATCAGAAGTCTATGGCTTTGTGATTGTTGGCTTTTTCATAGCCATGTTCTCTACCACTCTCCATCAGAGGATGATGGTTATATTTCTCTTCAATATCAATATTTTCACCTATGTTCTCCTATGTGGAAACCCAGTGATTAGTTAATTTGGGTAACCGTTATGTTTCATACTTCACTTTTTAAAATTAAGTTTTAGTATTCCTTTTTACGATGTGGGTTTCTATGAATAGTAAATGATTTATAACCCCAACGAATTTAGAGGGATAAATTAATTTTAAGGGGGGTATAATGTATCAACCCGAGATTTTATAAGATATATTCTTTTTAATTTCTTGAATATCTTCTGGTGTACGCTACACCAAGATTATCTTGCGCTATACGCAACACTATTTTAGCTTGCAGTATACACAACACTAATCATGGATCGTGTTACACAAATTTTCATGTTTGTTTGATTGTAGTTATTCTACGCAACATTGAGTATATATATATATTCAATGTATTTTGTTATATGCAACAACAAAGGAGTCGTGCACAACACGAAACCTTGACTTGGATTGCATTACACGCAATCACGACCTTCCTCGATAGCGTGTGTTGTACGCAATACCGGGTTTTACTAAACAACGATATATTAATATAATATTATTATAAACTAACCATTATGAATAGTATTAACTAAATTTTGAATGTTATAACATTATTATTTCATCTTACACATTTTCTAGAACATGGTATGTGAACAAAATAAAATTTTCGCGTAAAATAAGTATTTTTAAAAGAATGCAGTTTTTCCGCCTTTTAATGGCGCACCAACATTAAATCTAGTTTTTGAAATTTTTATAAGTTCAATTAAAAAAAATTAAATTCTTTTTTTGAATCAGTATATAAAAATTTACATTTGATAAAGTTTTGATATTTTTTCTGATAACTTTCATATTTTAATGAATAGTAAAAACACGCTATAATTTAATTAAAAACAAATTTTTTCATCGTAATTGTTTATATGGTTAATTTATAATAATGAATAGTTTTAAAGTATAAATCGAATATATTTTTACCATTTAATATAATGTATGTCATTATATTTAATTTTACCTTGAATTCGTAGGTTAAATCAATTCAATATTTTGCAATGTTTTAACCAAAAACCCATTTTCTTTCGACAACTGGATTATTTTTAATTTAATTTCTGAATATTTTGTGTATTGAATTTGGAAAAATGGATTCTATATTTGGAATCAGTGGGTCCAAATTATGTTCATAAGTTACTTTTTATTTTTGGGCATTATGAATAGTAACTACGGTAAATGATGCCAAAGTTGTCACCTTCATAATTTAATAAATATAACAATTTAAATATTGTGATTTTAAGAAGATAAATTCTAGTAAAAGTATTATTGTTAAAGGTAATAGATTTATATTAATCAGAGGATTTCATTTTTAATTTTTATTCAAAAAATATGTATATTAAATAATTATACAAAAATGTTGTAGTAATTATTTTATTAAGAGATTAACCAAATAAATGGTTTTAAAAATAATAAAATAAATATTATATGAACTATATAATGTGATCTACTAATTTTTTAGATAAATATGACATATTATGAATATATTAAATCTTTTAGTTCGAACATATCTTCTGTATATTGTTTATTTAAATTCAAATAAATGAATAGTGTCAAGATTGACACAATTGTTATTTTATAAAAATAACATATTATAAAATTTTGTAAAAATCACAAAAATATTTAAAAATTATAAATTTAAATTTATATGGTCTAAAATTTCATAAAGTGTCAAATGATTAAAAATTCACAACACATATTTAATTATTTATAATAATTGAAAAATTTAGAATATTATTACCACAAATAAAATTAAATTGATAAAAAAGGATAAATCAAGTTGATAATGTTTTAAATTGATTCCTAACATGTCTAAATTGTATTGGTTGATGATATTACAACCATATATAATCTAATATTTAGATATGAGTAATTTTGGAAGTTTTTATGTGGGGTTGGGATTTAATATACACTAATATTTCTTATATTTCCAAAGGTTCCCCTCTCCTCCCATATAAAAGGGCATCTCCTCCCTCTCTTCCTCACACCAATTTGAGCCTTTAATATCGGACAAACCCTGACCATTTCCCTTATCAACTACCCTAGAAACATCCTAGATGTCCTGGTCTTATTGAAAGACCAATTTTAGTGCCCTGAGACGAGGTCTCAAAGAGGCGCTTCAAAGAAGAGGTAATGTCTGTTACCGATTCTTTCAACTTTATTTATTCTTCTACTTTTCTTCTTTAGTTTTTTCATTATGATGTAATAAAATCAGTATCACTCATATAATGATTTGTTATTAAAAAAATGAAACAACCCTATTTCACTTTCTAACCATCCTACGGAAAACAAAATCACCGCGCATGCGTAAGTACAGAATACCGTCTCTATGCTGTGGTATAATCTGTTTCTCCAAAAACACCTTACATGGATGGGTATAATGGTGTAAATAATAACTATATATGTTTATTATAACATCATACTGATTATGATATATTATACCATCCACTCCATTTCTATAATTATGGGAATGATATCATCGCTCATGCGTACGTACGGACTACCGTCTCCACGACGCGATGAGATTCATTCTCCATGTTAACCATACATAAATGATCATAAAGTTTATATGATGAATAATAATGAAATATATGAAATTATAATTCTACTTGATTTATGTATATATATATATGTGTATGTGATATATTTAGTTTTATTCAATTCAATAAGGAAAAGAAAACATCATTCATGCGTACGTACGACCTACCGTCTCCATGAACAGTGTATTTCATTCCGTTTATCGATATAATATATATATATATATATATATGATGAATATATATTAAATATAAATCATTTTTTACATTCTGGAATTATTTAAATCAGGATATAAGTAATAATATTAGTAACGACAAGTCGAAACACATACGATAAATGAAATGATTTTACCCAAAATGCTACTTTAGCATGGAATTTACAAAAGAACGGGTAATATAAAGTCATAAGTGAAACATATATGATATAATAACATTGAATATGATTATTTAATAAGTCCATGAAATTATTTAAATCATTATACAGGAGGTTCGTATCTATACAAAGCATATCGGACCTAGGGTAAGGGATAATTTTTCAAATCTCCTTTTTATCTGAAATTGCTTATTCGTATGTATTTACTGGGGTTATTTCTATCATCCATGTCCATGTTTTATAAAAGTGTATTCATGTATGTTTAAAGTCAATTTTACCCATTTTTTGACTTTTACTATATGGTATGTAAGGAATCATTCTTTTGTTTACATTACGAGGTACTTTTTTTATATTTCCAGCAATAGTACGCGAAGAATGTTTTTTTACCTTATACAGAACGAATGGATTTTTACATTTTTATAAAGCCTTATTTTCATGAAGCTTCATCCAAAATATTTCATGACAATTTTCAACAAAATCATTTTCTTTTTAAATTGCATGATGTTTTTTGAAAAGAAATTGATTTTGATAAGGAAGGGATATTTTCCTCAAGAATTCATTTCAGCTGTTTTATCAAAACCATTTTCCATCTAAGATGACATTATTTCATATGTGTATGTTTCAAGTATAAAGTCTCTATGATTTACATGGTTTCACTTTTCTTATTATGAAATGATATCCATTTCTTTTATATGTATTATGTGATGATGGGGTGATGTTTATGAAACCCATTTTATTATTTAGGTTATGATGAATGTTTTAAGTTTATTTTGTGGCACAAGTAAGAATGATTTCATTATGAGATTTGTGGGACCTATATCTCCCTCCAATGCATTGGGTAGAGATTTATATATCATGAGATAGACATGGCTTGAACGGTAAGTTAATCTGGTTCATTGTTACAGGACTGAAACGAGGAATGAACTCGATTCATAAAGGGACTTTGTCCACTAAGATGGTCTTGGTAGTAGTGCCTTGGCTACTATGAAAATCATAACTTGTGCTGAATGGTTGCCCCAATTTCATGTTTTACACCCATGCTATTTTATCATTCTTATGTTTCTTTATGATCTATGCCTTACGTACTTCCCTATTTTATGTCATTACTCATGCTTTTGATGTTTAAACATTATGTTCATGTTTTTAAGCTCAAATGTATATGATTTATTTTATTTTATCTGTGCTTACCCTTACTAAGCATTTGAGCTGAACCTTTATATGTTTTCTTTTCCCCAGGATATAAAGAAAGTTTTTATGTAAGAAAACAAAAGTGGAAGATTGATATGGGAGATGTTTAAGATCTTTCAACTGGATTAGATGTTTATATTCCGAGTTTCCAAAGACACTAAACTATTACGGTCCTTGTGTGTCTATTTTTGTTATGTACTAAGTATTCTGAAAAAGTATTTAATGTCCATGTACATCAAGCTCTGAGTCTCTACACAAATAATATCTAATTATGGGGTTCCCAAATAATATTATTTCATCCAATGCCACATTTAATATCCCTGATTACATATCTCAGTGTGGGTTAAATTCATTATATATTCCTATTTTTTATCCTACTAATTGTTAGTATAATATATTTTAATAGTGTAAGGGTAAAAAATAGAGTTTTTCAGTGATTCGAATCATATGTTGAGGAAAAAGTATCAATTAACTTAAATAAAGAATGATCCTTATATGTTTTATTGTAGTTATAAAAATATTGTTCATAATCAATCCTCTTTATTGACTTTATCATGAGGTATACTATTCTTTTAAGTTTAATATATTGTACAATATACTTTTTTACCCCTATTTATAAGAAATATGTAAGAACTCATGACATGTAATCCTGAGATAAATTTGACTAACTACTATTGTGTGTAATATATGTTAAGGTGTTGTCTTAAAAAAATTATAGTGATACTTCCAACCTTGAAAAAAATTATTGTCTCATTATAAGTAAAATAATGTACCCTGTATATTTCTTATTGATTGATCATATAAATGGTGATCATTTGGTAAATAGTACCCCCAATCAAATTGGTGGGATTTCCCAAGGGGTATTGTTTCTCTATAGACAAATCATTCTTCCTCTTTGACTCATATTTAAAATATTGAGGTGTGAAACCAGTGTTTTGAAAGTATTTATTGGGTGATTTTTTCCTTAGTAGATGGTTTGACATTGACTTATTTTATTTCATTATGTTTTCTTCTTCTTATACTTTATTATTGTCCTAATGAATATGAATATTCACTTCTCCTTCCATTCATCCATTCCACCTTTATGCATTGGTGGCAATATTGTTTTATTATTACCATTGACATGAATCATTGTACATCATATTTGGATTATGATTTATATTAATAACACTATAAACCAAATTTCAAGGTGGGAATTTTTTAAATGAGAGAGATGTAAAATAAAATATGTCCAATTTTCACATTCCATTGATGTGTACATGAGATATATCTTATAGAATGATTTTGAAAATCACATTGAGGCTATTAAGATAATCATTCTCGTGATAGTCATGCATTTTTTTCTAGATTATCAGTTTTGTTATTCTATGAGGGTCACAAGGTGAAATAGGTGACATGTCTCAACATGTTTCATATAGTGATCATTATATACCATATAGTGATTTTATATTCACATTAATTGGTGAATGTCACCCATTGACAGAGACATAAATATTTTATGTATTCTCCTCTATGTGACATTAAAACCACATATTGAGATATTGAATGATTCTGAAATATATCTAGTATTTTAATAGTTGAATATAATCCCACCTAATATAATTTTCTTACTCCTAATCTATGATTTAACAATAATGTTGTTTCAATGACAGGGGATTATTTTAATCCTCTATAAATTATAGAACAATTTTAATTTTTTATGTAAAAATCTATTCAAGGTCTTGTGGTTTGGAATTGAACCAAATCGTGATATTTCATTAATATTAAACATTTAATAGAATATAACATTTTTTTGATAATTAATTTTATGGGGATGATTGATATAATTTCACATGTATCTTTTGATATGTGATGAACATTGTCAAATTAATATCATTGTAAGGATCCCTATCTTAGTTAAATATTTCATGTTAGGGGTCATAATGGTGGGTACCAAATGGATTACCAACATGGTTTACTAATCATCAATTGGTATGAAAATATCCTCATTCATGATTTTATGAGCCATTCCTGGAAAAACATCATGATACTTACCATATATAGGGCCTCAATGGCTCTTTTATTACTTATTTATAGAAGGGGAGGACCACCATCCTGGTTAAATATTTTTTCAATGGAAAGATGCCTATATTCAATAATATTGGATGGACTTCCCTAGTAGATTATTTTTTAATGGACACAATGATTGTATCCATAATTTATGGGTAATTTATCATAGTATAAACATGCACTATGAGAAGAATATGAGATAAAATCCATAGTTTTATGAGTACTCATAATAGTGGAGAGGACTACATTGGTGGATTTATATATTATTGGTTGGTGGGCCTATATAGTTTATACACTAGGGAAGAACTCTAATGTTTCATGAATCATAATTATTATGGGGAGAATACCCATTAAAGATCAATATTTCATTTCGGGGAAGACCATTTTCATGATGGGTTTTCTCCCTTAAGGAGGAAGAATTAGTTGACGATTCCATAAATATTTGTCTTGAGGATGATTGAGTCTTCTAAAAAAATGATGAAATATAATTATTAATTTTCTACCATTAGGATATGCTGACATGGTTTATTGATTGGAATAGTAGGGAAATAGACATGATCCTAATTTTTTATGATTCTTCCCTTGATTGGATCTCCAAATAGGTAATCATTTATAAATAAATGGGGAGAAGGCATTCGTAAAAATAGTATGCGATTTTAGGGTTATACGATATGGATATGAAATATAGTTTTTTTATTATTACCCAAGATTTTTATACATAAACATCACATATTTTTAGATGAATATTAAATACATAAAATTAATATTCATGACATAACTATGGACTTAATGGGTATTTGGAGACATGGTAAATAAATATCTTATTTAGTTAAAATATTTATCATGTATCATAATATTTCTCTCACTTTGTATCCTTATTTACATGTTGTACTTAAAACAATTCCTCATAACCTAGGGAAAGGAAACAATTCAAAAGTGTGAGGTTAGATGCTCCATAAGGTTAATCATTTAATGTATCAATTGATGAATATATGAAAACATAAGATATATATAAGGGTTTGAGATCAAGACCATAACATAAAAATTTACTTCAAAATAAATGATAGATCCTAACCAATAGTCATGGAATACAACATTATCATTTCTTACTACCTAAATAATAAAAGTGAACATTTTTCATAAATCAATCATTAACTACATGTTATGGTTATAACAATAAAATATTTCATAATTGTGTTCATCTATAAGAGGTGTAAATACAATTTCATAACACCTGTTTAACTAATGAGATCATAAAAACATAGTTGATCAAGAATAAAAACCTATTTCAAATATAAAAACGTATTAGGAATCATTATATATTTCCCATTAACAATCATGATTCAACATATATTTCACATAGTGGATTGAGAACATCAAAAATATTACCTTATTAATGTCATGAGATATAAAAGAGTACCCAATACAATACATGGATATATTATTCTTGTGTATATAATTCTAATCTCACCCATCATATCAAGGAAATTACATGTTTTTGCTCCTAATGATCATACAAAAATCATCTTTTCAATATAACATGACCTATGAAAAGTAAATGAGTTTTATAAACAACTCATCATATAATAAAATGTTAATAATAAATGGGTTTCAAAAAATATCATAATAATAATAATAACCTAGGAATATAAAAAAGAAAAAAGGTATCATTTGATCACATCCCCTATAATTCACAATTAACATTAAAATATGTTATATATATGAACATTCCATGAAAATATAAAAAGAATATTTCATGAGGAAAATACCATATTAATTTTATTTCACTTCATTAAAATATCAATTTTCCAAAAAATATTATGGAAATTTATTTGTATGAAAAGAAAGACCAAAAATTTTATGGTAATCATTAATGTTTTAAATGTTTGTGATGGTGAAAATTTTCATTGATTCCATGTATGCTTAAATAATGACTCCATTAATATTTTTGTTAAAAAATACAAAGAAACTCATTAGAATGAAGTTATGAATATTATTTTGAAAAGTTTACATAAATGTAAAATATTATTGAAAATTAATTTTTGAAATAATTGGATAGTAAAAAAAATCATCCTTGTAATTGTTTTAACAAAAACATGGTCCTGAATGAAAATAATTTCTAACTAAATAGAAAAACATAGCTATTTTTCTTATAAAAAATTATTTCGGTATCCTAATTACCAAAAGTAGGGAAAATGAATGGAAAATATATATTCCAAAAAATTCATTAATTTAAATAAAAATAAACATGATTTATCAGATAAATTTCATATAATTTCATCAATTTAAATTCAAGCATAAATATTCCCGAATAAAATGATATTAAGAAGTAAATTCCTTACCTCAAATAATTTATTTCTATGAAACAATTTGAATGTCCTATATAATAAATATATATTTATTATCAATGTATTAAATAAATATTCTTATAAATATCTTACCATATATTATTTAATAAAAACAACTTATCACAACTTTATTAACATTTTATTATTGAAATTAATGTTCGGGATGATAAGTTATTTAGTTTTCATGTATATTTAGCTCTATAGTACCAACTAGTGTAAATAGATCAGGAATCCATCATATCCATAATATATAAAATTATTTAAATATAATTTATATCCAATATATATATTCATATAAAAAAAATTTTGATAGAAATTTTATTTACGCTGTTCAAGGAGACAGTAGGTTGCACATAGGCATGAACGTTGTTTCCATTTTAAATGGAATAAAATAAATGAAAATAATAATTCATATTTTGACGCTAATTATTTTATAATATATATAATATATATTCATGAATTTTACCATTTTACTATTAATAAAAATAGATGTGAGAAAATGAATCGCATCGCTTTGAAGAGGCAATCCTTGATAAGTACGCACAATCAACGTTATTGTTTTCCCACATATGGGAATAAGGAATTTAATAGTTATTCCATTATCATAAAATAAATTAATTCCATTTAATATTATGATGTAATTTTTTAATTGATACCATTTATTTAGATGAGTTATAATATAAAATTAAATTTTAAATTCGTAGTTATGAAATATGCCTCTTAATTTATAAAACTTCTATGGAATACACCATAAGAATTGAAAATACGGTCTTATGGTAAGAAGAGATGATCTATTATGTAGATATGGAATATTTTATTATATTTGTCTAGGTATATGATTATCTATAAGGAAATAATAATGTGAATAATGATAGAGAGGAGTTCCCCATTTATAAGTGAAGGGAGAGGTGCTCTCTGATTTTCATAATGTATTACATTAATATAAATTAATTTTCTTGGAAAATTGAGAAAAAATAGAAAACTTATCATATTAGATGTGTATGAGTATAAATAATATCATCCAAAAATGTGTAAAAAGGTTTTTAATACATTTCTATCTAAATATAATAGTTTTAAATTCCCTATAACCCATCCTGACAATCAATAAAATATCAATGTTTATTACACATTAAGTATTATGAATGTTACCAGAAAAGGAAAAGTGACTCATTAATGGATTATGGTTGATATCATTTACTGTATCCTATTCTCTTTGATAAATATACCTTTTTTATGAATTTAAAATAAATTAATAAATTACTTTTTATTATTATATATCAATTATATCATTTTGGGAAAAATTCATTTAATTTGAAATTGAGAACAACATGACAACAGTGGGGTTAAATATTAAACCTTTTAAAAAATATAATATTAATAATACATATATATATAAAATGAAAATTATTTGTATACAATAAATCAATCAAATAAAAAAAATTTCCATTTTGTGAAATCCATTACCTATTAAGTTTAACTCTTGCACATGCATTGCATTATTATTTAGTAAGAATATAAGGTTATTATCTCGTCAATAAAAATTAAAAAAAATTACTCTGAAAAAATAATGGTTATACTTTTGAATAAAAATTTATAACTAAACATATCCTTTTTATTTAAATATTTAAAAAACAATATAGATATTAAAGTTAAGAGATTTTTATTTTGGAAATTAAAGTTATTAAAATAATGTAAATATAAATATAAATGAAAAATGAAAAAAAATATTGATTAGTAAAAACATGAATTGAAATGGAAAAACTACACTATTTCAGTAGTATAAATAATTTTTTGTGAAAATTTTCAAATCTTTCCCTAAATGTTTTTACCCCGTTTTAGCCATTTTACCTTTACCGAGGTTACAATTTTTTTTACCATGGATACAATTAAGAATGACCAATAATATAACAGACCCATTAAAAAAAATTCCTTTTTATTTTAAATATAGAAATCATTTTTCTATATTCAGTTTTTATATGTGGTAGGGATACATTTTATAATGAGCGTACATTAGATGATCTATTTTTAGAGAAAAGATAATTTTATCATAAAATTGTAATTATTACTATCCCATTCCTATTAAATAATTACCAAAATTATATGATATTTTATTTAATATATAATATATACATTTCATTAAAACCATTCACCAGAAGTGATTAATTTAATTTTTTAGCATAAAAATGCATTATACACATAAAAATAATTTTCTTTCCATAAAACCATATATTTTACTTTTAATGTATTTTTTTCATTTATAATAAACTGTTGTCTAATGGGTTTATGTTATACATGTATAAAAAAATGTTTTTTATAATTTAATTATTCTAATTCGTTCCCCAAATTATAATGGAGAGGTTACTACTGTCACATTAAAAAATAATATCTTAATATTATATCATTGTTCATATAAAATTAGTGATATATATAATGTATAATATCTATGAAAAAAATTATTTAATAAAAAATATATCATAAAATATCTTGATTTTACATTATATCCCCATATAATGAATTTTAGCCTCAATATTCAGTCACTCAAATTCAAAAAATGATATATCTATTTTATCACATCACTAGGCTCCATAGTAGCTTCTTTGAATTTTTGAATCATGTGGAGAATATTATATAGGTGAGTAGTATTTTATCCACAAACAATAATCTCTATGATAAAAATTTTATTATAATTTTTCATCATAGTGAATATCTCTCTCTAGAAAATATAAGATTTTAGTACATGAGACGGATTATGTATGTACTTCTTCAAGAGTAATAGATTGAACAAGTCATGAACTTGTGATTGGTTTGGTGGAAGACCCCATCAATAAGATAATACAAAAAATCCAACGATAATATCAAAGGAGAAAATATATCATGGTATAATATGTACCTTCATTTATAATAATATAACCTTCATAAATTGATATATTTAGAGGCATACCTTATCAACAAATCCAAATTTAAAATTTTTCTCATTATTTTCAGCATAATTTTTCTATTGATTTTGATCTACCCTATTATGATACTGAATGGATCTAAAATTATCTACCACTTCATTAGATATATTACCCCAAAGAGATTCATTTCTCCAACTTCAACACAAAAATTTGAGTTCTGCACATTGGTTTGTAGAATAATTTATAAGGATCCATCTGAATGTTTGAGTAAATGATATTATTATATTAAAACTAGAATAGATGAAGGTATTGGCCCAACCATCATTGAAATAAATAGAGAAATAAATCAGTATATCCTCCAGTTTTTGAATAGTTTTCATAGACTGACCATATGGGTGAGGATGGTAATTAGAACTAAAATAAAATTCTTAATCTAGAGAAATATAAATAATTCACCAAAACAATGAGACAATACTCAGATCATGATCTGATAAAATAGAAAATGGTTCATTATTAAACAATAAAACATATTTTTTATATATTTTAGAAATATTATCAAGATAGAAATAACATATAGTATTAATTATGTGTTTTAAATTCACAAGGCATTCAACAACCTCCCAAATTTCATTATTTCCTTTAGATATTTGAAAAGTCTAATGATTAAATCAATAATAATGTTTTCCCAATTCCATTCAAGATTGGATATTTATGGAAACATACCACTATAATTATATCTCTCAACCTCATATTTATGAAATACTTAGTATTGATATTTATTCTCTAAAATAAACCCTTTTATGTTGTCACATTAATACCATTCTTTAAGATCTGCATTCATCTTAGTTCTACCAAGATGTGTAGATAATTATGACAATATGCTTAATCATGGAAATCACTTATTCAATTCCTATATTTATTGGAAAATAGTATATTCATTAATATTATCATTTCATTAGTACTATGGTCGACCTTAGTGAGACTACTTAAAATATTATATAGCTTAAAATCTTCCCTCTATACACTTATAATCATCAAATATATGTATGAGTGATCATTCATATGAGAATGATCATAAATGTTCCATTTTCATAAGATTATAAGTTATATATTTTAAAAATTCATATGTATTGGATAAATTTCAATCCTCCTTATAAAAAACATGTATAGAATTTCTTACTGAAATCATCAGTCACTTTGTTCACCATCTTGGGTGTTATTGAATTGAGTAGTCGTAACTATTAATTGATTCCAACTATCTTATCTATTATATAATCAATTATATTAGTGTGATGTTATGAATAAAACCTTTATGATCCATATATATGTCACATGTTCCAATATAATTATATTTACACCATATAATTAACATAATATATATTTATAAAAGATAGAAATCATGAATAAGGTGATTATTCTTATGCATTTTAAATTTTTGGGAGGAATAATCAATCATAATATCATTCAAAATGATTAATATTCCATGTCGCTTCATTTATTCATCAATATAGATCACATACCGTTCTCCACTACATGGTAGTGTGAGCATAGCTTTCCTAACAAAAAGTCCATTGAGTTCCTTGAGATTCTCTTCACATTAATCAATTCACAAGAACATACCATCTTCTGAGTCAACATGGTGAGTAGATTAGACAATGATTTTAAATGTGTAACAATAAATCAATAATATCAAACCAACACAAAATGAATATAGAATTAAATTATTATTGGTGGTTTAGTCTATTTCCCTATATCATCTATCTTTGAATGAATGTCCTAAATTTTTTCACATGTGAATATATGACCCATGAATGAACCATTCAAAATCTAGAAACCTCACTAGTTAAATTATTCATACAACCAATCATTCTTTATGGTATTCTGTAAAATTATCATATTCTCTTCATGCATTCAATTTTACATTTATAATATATTAATTTTTTATCAAAATAATACAATAAGATGATCAGGGTTATCTCTAATGACTCTTTTCATTAAATACATGAAATTATTAGGGGAAACATTATGTTAAAATGACATTATTATAAATTCAAAATTCTAATACCTTATATAGAATGATTAATTATTAATATTATCGTTCATAACCCTCAATTGATGATATCCATAATAAATGTCAATCATGGAAAAGTATTGAGTTTGTTATAATTGATCAAAAAATCATTGATGTGGGGTAGTTCATGGTTGTTCTCGATAGTGATTTTGTTAAGTTCATGATAATTAATATAAAGAAACATTGAAACATAATTAATAATAATAACATAATTATTTTACCCCATGATTATTCACTAGGGAATATTATTACCTTGTCAATATTCTACAAGGGTTTTTTCTTGAATTACCACATCTAAACATGGGATATTTTCTAAGTCATGTTTTTTATAGGTGTAATTCTATTAATGAGTTATTTTGGGAACTCAACCTGAAAAATCAATGTAATATTACATAATTATTTTAGAAAGAAATCAAAAAGATCCATTAAATATCCATATCACCAATGATGTGTTTCATTATAACAATTTGCGATAAATATATATCGTGGATAGAAATTAAGACCCACAAGAATGAAGTAATTTCAATTCGATGTTTGAATTCAACCCCAAACAAATAAATGATTACTTTTTAATATTTTATATGAAATTAAAATTCCATTACATATAAATTAATAGAGGCTCTCTATAATGAAATCCAATACATGCCTTGAACTAGATTAAATCAGATAAGGTAATGAACCTGAGAGAATATATTCTCGTATAATTCAATTAATGAAGATTCATAAATGTTTGATGTGAATATCATACCATTAAGTATTTTAACCATTAATTCTCCAACTAATAATTTTATTCTTACTAAGATACTCATTAAAAATTCATTACATATTAAAGAGTTGGTATATCGATAAAAAAATAAATCATTAGAGTATCTAGAGTTAATGACAAGTGTACTATTCTACAATTTTTTTATCAAACCCCACATAATTAATACTGATAAATGAAATTTATTTTTTTCATCCATGATTAATAGGTTTCTAATGGATATAATCAATATTATCCTCATTATTTAACCATTAGTTATAATAATAGACATACTCCTTGAATTTGAAAATTTTGACTATTGGCGGTGAATTCTCTCATGTTTTCTCTCAATAAATAGAAAAATTCTTCTTCTCATCACCACAAAATTTAATTTTCTAATTACATTCCTTTCCAAAACATGAAAAATTTCTATTCACCTTCATAAAATTTCCTCAAATTTTCCCTCTACACTACACACTTAACAAAAATATCATCATTTTATCCCCATGGTTTTTATAATTTCCATTTGATTCCATATTTCTTTTCTTATCAAAATCTTGTGATTGATGGGTAACTCCAATTATCCTCTCCAAATTGATAAAAATTCAAAAAAAATCTTCCTAGATATTGATGTCTATTGTGGGTATCTCTATGTAGTGGCTTGGTTTTAATCTAATGGAGAGTTGATCAACCCTAATTCTAGGATGAATTATAATATAAGATGCATAGCTCATAATCATTGTAAATGTTTCCTTATAAGTTCAAATAGATTCATCATAACTATAGTTTATCTCATGTAATTATTATCCATATAAATAATACAAGAATATAATATAACTAAAAATATGATCTTAACCTCATCCAACTCCATGGAGTCAGTTTTTTCCAATTTCCTTATGTTTTGGATTACTGTACTCCATTGATCAGATTAACGTACTTGATGATAAATGACTAAAACAAAATTTTCTTTTTCCAAACACTAGAGAATGAAAAATATATTTTCATTGGTATAAACCCATTTCAGGACAACTAGCAGATCAAAATACCAACGATAAGGTGTGTGTTCCCTCATGAATGACCCAACAGAGTGCTTTCCATCCATTTATTTTGTAAAAAATCATAATGATACATATATTGAGAATGTTTCATAATAATATCAATTATTTTTCCGTCTATATCCCTTAAATTATTTTTTCTTAGTAGGATAATCATTGTATTTTCCACTCATATTCAGTATTAAGACTGCTCCCCGAGGCTCTATCCATTGATTAAAACTAAAAGGACTAATGTGAAACCTCAAAGTTATGAAAAATAATTTCTAGGATGCCTTAATCATGAAAAATTCATCAAAATCTATTGAATAATTTATTTAACCTAGGTTATACATGGTAATTACCAAAATATTGGAATGTCATCCTAAAATTAGACTTATATATAGAGTTCTCATTAATGTTATATCGTCACAGATTCCAAATGTGAGTAATCCTTTATCTGATACCAATTAAAGGGACTAAAAATTTCCATATATTAAAATTACATATTTTTAGATGAATATAAAATACATTACATAATGATTCATTCCATAATTTCATTGGTTTATATTATTTGGATACAATACATACACATATCTTATTCATGTACATTCATTTACATCTCTCATAATGATTTTATCACTATGTAAACCTAATGAAATACCCTAAATAAAACAAATATTTTTAACCTACGGACATTAAACATAAGGAAAGGATGAGATCAAAGTCTTAGTAAGGGTAAACGTAGGTAATATCTATCAGTGATAATAAAAAATAATAATATAAGTATATGTTTATGACAGCATGACCATAAAATACATATTTTATTCCAAATATGTCATTTAAAATATATAAGATTCTTTGAAAAACATCATTTCAAATAATATGAATCATAAGAGTGACAAAACATCATAAATTAGTCATAAACCTTATTTATATTATAAGAATATATTTCCTAATTGAGGGGTATAATCATACGTATAAAAAACCTGTCATATGAAAATTTTAACAACTACGATCATAAAATTATAGTGGATTTGGAATAAAAACAGATTTCTTATATAATAATAGATCATTCCTCAGCATTTATTTACCACAGTTGATAACGGACACCTAATCGTTTATAATTATGGATTAATGACATCCACTTTATTTCTATATTTTCCACATGAAATATATTACTTTACAAAAATAATTAGTGGGATATATGACTTTTGGCCTACTATCCCGTAATGTAAAACATACAAATGTGTTCAACAAGATCATAAAACTCTCACGATATTATCATAATATAATCCAGGGAAAGGAAATTCTTTTGATAACCATTTCACCATTTCATCATTGAAAAACATATGGAAAATAAAGGGGTTTTATAAAAATCACATAATCATAATCATAAAAAATATAGACAAAAAAGAAGTATTATATAATTTGATCATATCTCAAAAAATAATATTTAACATCAACATATAAGATCATAGATGAAAATTATATTAAAAGAGAAATAGGAAATTTCAGGAGAAAAATATCCTTTTCATTTTCAACTAACTTATAAAAATGAAAATATATAATATAATATATAATTAATATTCATTAAATATACTCATAGAAACTCTTATGGGAAGTATAAAATATTTATCTTGACATTAATGTGTGAAATTCTATTATTTCAATTTATATTAAAACACTGATTTAATTCACATTATTAGAAAATAGTATAAAGTAACTAATTTGGAAAATTATAGGAGTATTCCCCTGATATTTTTTCATAAAATTTACATCATGGGTACAAATTACATTTGAAAATATTTTTTCAAAAATAAAAATATTTATTTAATGTATTTTGAAGAAAACATGGCCATGAAATAAAAATTTTCTTCTCTAAATCATTAAACATAGTTTATTTTATTTAAAATAAATCATAATATCTCGTGCATAATTAATGTGATGATAATTGAAGGGAAAATTTTATTACCAATAAATAACCTAAGTAGAAAAAATATAAGAGTTATTTATCATATAAGGATAATATAATTTTCACAATAGTAATCCAATAACGATCAATTTAGAATAAAATTGGATTGAGATGCGAATCCATTACCTCTAGTCTCATGATTCTTAGTATAAATCTATGTATCCTTTATTAGATACATAATTGTTTAATAAATTTATTTTTTAACAATACTCATACATATCATACATTATATTATTTACTTATAACTTCTATTTACCCTATTATTATCAATATTTTATTAAAATTACTATTCTTAGTGATTATTTATTCATTTCTTTGTTTGTTTTAGTTTGGTTGTCTCGATCCTAATACTTTGAACATGGTTCCCTTAGCTAGAAAATGATTACCATGATGGGAATATAAAATATATTAATTTTATATATATTTAGAGAAATATATAAATATAATATATTTGAAAATTAATTTCACCATTCATTGAAAATTTGAGCAATATGTTTTCTGGAACACTATTTCGATTTTTTGACAGATAGAGTGAATGAAAGGTAAATAGTAATTTACACTTAAAGAGTAATTATTTGATTAGAAATATTCATTAAATTTATCATTATTACCATACATTTAATATTTAATTTCAAAATGAATCATATCACTTTGTAGAGTTGACAGTCCACATGTACGAAAGAGCTACGTTATCATTTTCCAACAGTGGGGATGAAGGTAGATAATTATTTTTCCTAAAAAATAATTTCAATTAAGAATTTTTATGATATATCATTCATTATTTTAGATTTTAAAAAATTTATTTTTATTATATTAAATATGATATAAAATTGAAACACTCAGTTAAGTGTTATACCACTTCATTGAGAAATGGTCACTCGCTTACTCATCATCCTTTGAATGTATGTTCTTTCAGTTAGAATATATGGTCTTGAGTGTGTTTAAAGATGTTAGAATGATATTATGGATGGTATTTCAAGATATATGGTTAAGAATTTTTGAATAATTATAGATAAGAGAGTCCCTTTTATATGTGATTAGAGGGGCACTCTGTAATTACATAAATTATTAAATTAATATAAATTAATTTTCATTCCTAAATGGATCTGTATTGATATAACTAGAAAATGTTATGATAATGACTATAATATTATGAACATAGATTATTTGAATATGTTTAGTCTGTTATTTTAAATTTATCTTTTAGTTTTCACCCCACCATAACCCTTTTAAAAGTTAATATACTATCAAAGTTTTCTAGATTTTAAGGGATATTAATGAAACCATAAAAGGAAAAGTGACTCATAAAAGGAATATTTAGGATATTTTAAATCATATAGATTTAATTTTCTTAATATATGATTTAAAAAAATTAAATCCTTTAATAAAAAACTTATTCACAATATAATATCATTAATTTCATTTTTGAGCTATTCCTTTAATTTGACATTGAAAAAACATGACAGAAAATGAATTTAAATATAATAATTTAATACAGATTTAATATGTTATATTTATATATAAAATTCTTTTTAACATACAAATATCTAATATAAAGATCATTTTTGAGTTTTTTGAATCATATACTGGATTTTTCTATAGCTTGTAGAAGAATAATGTTGGCATTGCGTATGCATTTAATGTAACCATTTCATCAATAAAAAATTATAATAAATATATATGATAAAAATGATACATCCGTTAAATTTACATTTATAACTGAAGTTAATATCTTTTTATTATTAGTTAAACATTTTATAAATATTTATGTTAAGAGAGGTAATTGTTTGAATTTTTATTAAACAAAATAATATAAATCTCATTATCAAGAGACAATGGAACAAAAATTATATATATTTGAAATATTGTTGGAAATTTTAAAAATACAAACATCCACTCCGATAATTTCATGTATTAGTGAAATTTTATTGTGTTTTTCCAACATTTTAAGATTTTTCTCACTTTACCTTTACTAAGGCGAAACATATTAACCAATGTCTCTATTCATAATGACCAAAGATAAAAGTGGCATATTTAAAAAATTATATAATTATAATTCAAACTATGAAATTAATTTTTTTGGATAAAATTTCTCTTAGTTTCATTAATTTATTTTAAATAATGTTTCAAAACGTGGGGAATACCATTATTTGAATAAATAAAATTTTCAGCATAAAACAAATTTTTTTTCCAATTCTTAAAAATAATATTTGATAAATTTTATAATATTTAGATTAATGTATAACATATAAATTTTTATAAAAAAATAAATTAATTTTAATTAAAATAATTTATTATTATAAAAACTCGCTATGAATATAAAAACTATTTTTTTTTTCAGAAAATACAATTCATTGAATTTTTATTTATAATTTATTTTACTTTCTAATCATTTAAAAAATAGTCAATTAATTTTATACATGTGTATAAAATATATTTTTATAAATTTAGATAGTAATATTTATACCTTATAATCCAATGTCTAGGAAATAACTTTCGCACTAAATAGTAACATTTCAATCATATATCTTAGTTTATTTAAACATCATGTTGCACATAATGAAATATATTAAAGAAACAATTATTTATAGAAAAAAAATTCATAAAACCTGAATGTGTTACATAGTAATAGACCTCCTAGGTAAATATAAGGTATTTAAATATATTTTTGAGTCATCCTCATCAACATCCTTCATGTTGGAAATTTGAGAAATGTGTTTCTCTAAAGCGAAACACCCACTGTAACATTATGTCAGTATAGGGGTCAAATTCCCTTAAACATATTATTAGTTTACTATTCGAAATTGTTTCCAAAAAGACTACTTAATTTCATGAACTATATCTTGCTTTTGAATTAAACTATTTTGGAGTTAATCCTCTAACATTTTCTTCACCATCTAGAACATAAATAATTGGTAATGTATTTTTAAGGTACTATCATATGAGGGTACATATGAACCATGAATTACATTTAATTTCACATAATAAGGCTAGCGGGCCTCATGAAAACAGTTTCTTTATTATGGGTTTTATTAAGATTTAATATAATTGTTCACATTCAAATAATATATTAGTGTAGCATCAAATATTAGCAGTCAATTTATAATCATTCACTTCCAATGATAAATGATTTAACGTGGTGTTCTCCATTTTTTATACTCAATGTTTCATCCCCAACTTATTTGATAGGTTCATTGGTGCATACATTTTTAAATCAAGATTATGAGAGGTTGAATCACCAAAAATAGAGGATTGTAATATTTTAATGAAACACTTATAGATATAATAATATTCTTAATATCATATCCAATAAAAATATAATTAATATGTTTTCTAAAATACATTGATTAAAATGAACACATATTTAATTAATATTACACAATAAATTCTATTATCTCGCATTTTAAAAAACATTTTGAATATTGTATTGATTAATGGAATGTAATAATTTTTTATGTAATTCTTTATATCATGGAATAAATTTTAAAGAATGCAAAAAGGTTCCATGTTATTAGTATTTGGATCAAATATGGATTCGAAAATATCCAATATAGAGGAATCAAACAAGCATAAGTTTAGGTCGTTGTTTAACTCGATATTAAAATAATTCTACATTAGGGAATGTTGAATGAGATTTTAGGGAATCAAATAAGGGAAAACTTATGAAATGTGATAATATAATTCCATTTATGGAAATTAAATAATTACCAAGGTTTCTAATTTTAAGTTCAGGTAGTCAAAACCAATGTAGTGTCTTTTAAGGTTATTAAATCTTAACCAACATATTTTTATTTAATTTTATGCTACATGGAATTTTTTATTTATCATGTTATAAAAAATTAAAAAACATTAGAGTGATTCTAATAAATGGTTTTATGTGTGGGAAATTGATATAAACATCTGTATGATTTTTATACCAATTGATGATCCAGGTAAAGTGTAAGGGGATTAGAAATGAATATTTACCAATTTATAAGAATGTCTTATGAAAGGAATTTGAATATGGTGTAAAATTATTATCCCATTAAAGTATAAAATAGTAGGATAATTTGAGGACTGTTTCCTTGTAATATACATGGATTAAATAATTACACCCCTATTTACTTGATGGAATATAAAAGGGAAAGATATATAATTAGATCCTATAGATAAAATATCATTATTATCAATGGGATCTATAATTTATAGATCATTGAGGATTCATGGTAGGAATAATAAAAAAACAGGGAAGATCTATTATTGTATTTTATGATCCTATTATCAAAGATATACACAATCACAATGTTCACACAAATATAAATTTTTTTATAGTTTTTTAAAAACGAGTGTAGGTGAATAGAGCTAGGTGAGGATCTATTATTGGTGGATTTAACATGAAAAACATTATTTCATAAAATAATAAATAAATCAATAGGATAAATGAAGGTAATTCATATAGGTAGTTTTCTTGAGTGTGATCAAAGATTAAGGTTTTCCAAGGAGGGTGGGTGAAATAAGCATATAATAAATTGGTTTTCAGATATATCTCTTTACCCTTTCTACCAAGAAACATAAACCATAGGATTCCTTCACCCATGTCTAGAAATAAATCTAGGTAAGAGTAGTATTTTTTTTAATTTCACATTTCATAAAACAATAAATTATTTTGGTGACCCATTTTTGTATAGTTTTTCCTTACATTTTTAACAGAAAACAATTTTAATGAATATTTTTATAAATTATGTTCCAAAAATATGAATGTAAATTCTAAATTAATTTTAGTCTTTTCCATGAAAAATTAAACATGCATACACATGATTATCACCTAATTTTTATATTTATAAATTTATTAGGTATAATGAATTTTGTTTTTTCACTTTTTTAGACAAGTGACCCCTGTATGTCAGGTGACAACCCCATATGTTTGGTTATATCATAAGTCTAAAAACCATGAGTAAATAGTGATTGGGGCTAGCCTCTTACCACTATCCGAAATGTTGTTAGTATTCATTTTTTAAATCCATTATATATAATAATTTCGCATTTACTATATTTCTAATAGTTTTTACATATATAGTTTTCTAACCAAATTATTATTTTCTATTTTCCTGTCATCATAGTAATTAGGTTATTAAAATCTATTGGTTATCATAGTAAGATACATGTTTTCCAATTAACAATGTTGAAAAGTATTTTTTGTAATTCCATATAAAACTCCATGTAAAACACCTCAGTAATGGTTCAATTTCATTTTAAAACAAAAATAATAATTTATCATTTATTTTTTTGTAAATAATAGCTATTTTAGTGTCAAATGATTTATCATAATCTATGTATATATTTTTTAGTCAATAATTTCCATCCAAAATGTAATGTAACAAGTTTTATTAATTAAAATATTATCAAATATTTATTTATTATTTTAATTTATAATTCATATTCTTTATAGTTTAATTTTTTCATAAAGGGGACATGAAAATATGATAATTTTGTTTTTAGAAATGTTAAATTCACATGAAAATTTAATTCGGTTCAAGCTGTTTATAATTTATTACCCTAAAACAATCTATCAAATTATGTATTTAAAAGGTTAATTTCAGATCATTAGAAGATGGAAATTATAACGTTTATATGTTTTAAAACTATATATAATTATTAAAAATAAAAAAAATAAGATTATAACAAATATAAATGTAATTATTCATATGAAATAAGCTAAAAATATTAAAAATAAATTGTTTTTATTTATACATACATTTTTTAAATTTTTCTTAAAATTTCAAAACTTTATAATTTAAACCTTAAAAAAATAAATTTATTTCTGAACCTGTATATCAAAATTATCTTATGTTGAATATTTGATACTTTTATAAGGAAGTATATTTTTTTATAATATTAAAAAAACGTTTACAAATACCACATCATTTATGACATAATTAAGATATAAGAATGAAGTAAAAATTCGTGAAATAATTTTATCAACCAAAAATATATTTAAGTTTGGAATAAAATTTATTTATTTTTATTTTGTTTATTATAGAACATTTTATATTGTGGGACCTAAATTTTATTTTTTCCTAGAAAAACTATTTTATTTTATTTTATTTTTATTGAGTGTTTGGAGTGTACCATTATGTTTTTAATTGATTTAAATTTTTAAACCCTCCTTTATTTATTAATCATCTATTTTTTTGTGAATCATTTCTTCTCAAATATAATTTGTTAAAACAATAAAATAATAAATATATTCAACTAGAATACCTATCTCCTCATATATAAATACTCCATATTATTTCTCTTAGAAAACCACTTAAAATTCATTTCACAAAGACCATGCACTAAAAGTCCCCCTTTAATAATCCACTTAACTCCCTTATAAATTTTCTTGAGTTACATAAAACCTATCATTCATGGATTTTGTAAATGTGTAAATATTTAATGGAGAAGTAACCACGAGTCACATTTCATTTTATTTTGTATTATTCTTTCAAAAAATTTATTTAATTTATGTTTTATAAAATTATAATCTATTTCATGTATAATTTTATATCATCTCTATGTTATTATGAATATAATATTACTATTGTAATACATTAGTATTATAAACTCTATTACTCTATCTCATTCGATACATCTTGATAAGGTTTGATTTTATAAATATATAAGTATTTTTTCACAAATTTTCTTATCACATAAAATAAGGACTTCTAGTTTATATTCAATTATATAAATGTGTTGTGATGTATTCAAAGGATATATAAATATATTTAGAAACTTTTATATTAGAAATAATAAATATCACAATATTGAAAAAATACGATAATTTGAATTAAATATTTCCTTCAAGCCATTTTCACTTGAAAAAATATAGTAGTAAAAAAGTGTAATGATTATAACTTGTAAAAAATTCAAAAAATTATTGGAGTGAAATATATGATTAGTGTTTTAATAAAAAAATTGTCTTATACCAGTTGTTCTATTAAGATAAAATATAATGGGACATTAATAATTATTTCCTTCTTAAAATTTCTATTTATTTTTGAATAATTAAAATTATGTTTAATTCCTTGAGATTGTGTTATTAATTACCAATTATAATAAATACTATAATGAATATATTTCTACAATCAAAATATAAAACTAAAAAAAACATGAATACTTTAAAATGTTATTATTAAATTTGATTATTTTATAAAATTCATCAAAATATTTGGAATGAATAGATGTCACCAAATTATGTATTTGATGTTGAAAAAGTGATGAGATTAAATAAAATAGTGGGTATACCCCTTATACTACTCGTTTATTTGAGAATCAAAATGAGGTAACTTCACTAGGGTTTTCTCTGGAACATTCCAAATCCAAAATCCATTAATTATGTTATGTGTGAAATTATACTTGAGATAAGTTCATGAAATGGGATATTTCCACAATATCCTTTCAAGAAGATCCACCCCCACGCCTTCCACTAGGGAATTTTATATTATTTAAACTTACTTATAGATTTTTAAAGATTATACACGAATATTTGTTTTATATTACTAACAAAATTTTCAATGTAATAAAATTTTTATATATGACAAATATTTTATACACTTCACATTTCCAATTTTAATGCAATAAAATTTTCATTCATAATAGTAATTAATTGTAAAATTAAATTAATGAATTAAAATCATAATATAAGAAATTGATGCTAATTGTTTTCATAAAAATTCAATTTTATAATGATTATGTTAATAATATGAATATGTTATATATATTTTTATTAATAATATATTAATAAAACACTAATTATAAATTTATATGAAATATATGTAAAAATAGATATATTTTTTAATCATAATTTTCAAGTGAAAATAATTATAATAATAATTTATTATTTTTCTAAATTTTATTTATCAAATTTTATAATTGGAATTTGGAAAATTTCACATCAATTTTGGAATTTGTATAATAATAGAATATTAAGATAATCCTTTTTAATAAATAATTTATTTTTCGGTGAGTTAGAAAAATGGTTTTTATTAAACCATAAAATTTTTACTCTATTTAAAATGAATATCATTGTAAAAAAAATTGGAGACAAAAACATCCAACATAGAGTAATATGATTGTTTTAAATATATTATTCTTAGTTTATCAATACAGTGTTTATAATATGAAAAATTAAACAATATTTATCTATATAAAACTATTTAGTGTCTTTCCCTTTTATATAATTTTTCATTAATTGAAATATATTTTTGATTTATTTTACAGTCACATAAATCTAACTCGTCTAAAAATAAAAATTTAAATTTCATATAAATTATCAATATTGAAAATTTTATCCTAATCATTTTTTACACATACGTTTACAATCATTGTAAAAATGATATTAATCGTTATGTGTTCTAATATTAAAATAAAATTTTATTTCCCTCGAGATATTTATTATCAAATACCCCTCATTAAATTCAAATTATCATATACATATAATTTGATTTTTATGAATTGAACTAAACTTATTAGGTGCACCAATTTTACCACAAAAAAATTGAAAATGGTAAAAGGGAATAACTTAAGAGAAGAAGACATATAAATCAGTTTAATACATGTGCAAAAATTAATCGTTGAGGGATTATCAACAATACCTCATCCACTACACCATTATTGTCTAATTTCACTTTATATAACATGTAAAACCGAGGATCTCTTTAAATTAAAAGGATGTGTTTTTAAAAATATCTTTCACTTCACCCATAATAATTACTCAAATCGACCACATGTATCCACTCATTATAATGAAATACATTTAAAAAATTTATATCACAGTCCCTCTTCCACTCAATCACCATATCTAAGAAGCCATATTTTTCTTGATAAATATTAAATAGTGTCTTAAGGTGTTACCCAAGGGATAGAATCCACATATAGAAGTAATGTTTTCAACTAAACTCTCTTATATTTATTCATCTTCTACTCCCTCACGAATTTTTTATCCATAAAGATATGAAAAAATTCATAATATTAACATTATAAAACATTATTTTACTAATTAAAAACACATATTCTACCATAATCCACCACCATTCAAAAAACAAATATGGTTGCATGCGTTTGTATGGAATACCACCTCCATTCACATGTTTATTTATCCTTGATCACTAACATACATTGATGGTTATATAATCATATTTAATAAATTAATATGATATTTTTATCATTATTTTTATTCGAGGATTATAATACATTCATTATCTATCTCTCGATCTGTGGAAATAAAAGATGATGCTTCGGCGTACGTGCATACTACTGCCTCCACAAAATAATGTATTTGGATGTTAACAATTTCCATTTATTAATTATAAAAATATATTACAACATGACTAATAAGTTTTAAATAATATAAATAATATCATTTTTATTTATTGATAATGATATTATTATAGAAAATTCAATTTCATGACCTTACTCATCAATAAAATATTGTTTGTTCTTATTTTGTCCAGTTTAACTACTTAAAAAATATTTTTTTATATTTTTATCATGGGTAAATATGGAAACGGAAATAATCATGTTATTTGAAATTATTTAGTACATAATTCTTTATGTATGGTTCTAGAGAGGCTATGTTAATATTTTTGATATTATCTATTTACCAACACTATTCTCATTAAAATTTAGTGAATCATTATCATATTAGACTTCATTTTAATGAATAATCCAAAAAATACATATACAATAGTAATATAATATCAAAATTATTTATTAAAAATATATTTTATTAAACTTTAATGATATATGAGTGATAATCATTGAATCTATAAACCAGATTCGACACTTCCATTAAGAAACTATTATTAAACAGAATTTAACCAAGTAAAATATGATGATGAAAATAAAATATAATGAACTAATGAATTTTAAATAAATTATTGTAAATAAAATTTACATAAAGTTATATATGTGAATAATATTCTTAAATAAGTCATTAATTTCTTTATTTATATTATATTGGAGGATAAATTGAATTTGTGGAATTTCGGATTTATGGTATGTGTTTTTGTATCTCATTTTTTCTTCAATCAGATATGATGATATTTATTCCAAATTTATAATTAATTTCATATACATTGGCTGTAAATTTAGAAATAATAATTTTTTATGAAATATAAATAATTTAAAAATACTTCTCATGTTTTACATTTCATGGAGTTTCAGTTTAAAAGATAATGCATGCCTAACAAAAATCCTTCACAAAACTTACTCTCCTTGATATTTAATTAGTAATCATGAATCCCTTTATTGTATGATTATATATATTATAAATTTATTTTATAAAATACTAATCCCGCTTTAGATAACATGAATTTACCAATTTTCTCCATTTACTCATTTTCAAGGGAATATTATTTTAATGATTATGATATTTGTAAATTTGTTCCTCCTCAATATCCATTCTACAAGGAATTTTTTTTACGAACCAAAATTAACTGAGATATTATATATACATACTATTTTATATATAATATATTTAGTTAAACATAATTCACTTTATATTTAGTTCAATTTAATTATATTTTTCAAGGTGAATCAATTAAACACATTATTAAGTAGTACGATGTTTTTTGATAGTCCGACTTATTTTCTTGATTCATAATGATAAATTTTAACTATTTTTACTATAGGATGTTTTTAATAAATATTATATTTAAATTACAATTTCATTGCACAATTTTTTTTATTAATTACCTTTATACACATATTTCTTTATCAAATTTTATGATATTAAGAATAATTTCAATAATTTCTAAACGTCTTCTTTTTCATCCATATCCATATTCAATCGTCATACTAATGTTATCTATTATTTCATAATATAAATATGTTATATTTATTTTAATATTAATATTTTCCATTATAAATTTTAAAATATAATATTTATCTCTCTCTTTGGGATGATTCTTTCAAAAAATTAATTTTTGAAAATAATAAAATGTGATATCCCAATAGAGGTCTTATTTCTATATTCCCCTCTATATATCTTATTGAAAACCATAGTGTAATTATCAAGGATTAATTTATTCTATTTATTTTAAATCAGTTGCTAAACATTTCTATAGGTTACCTTCATACAAATAAATATATAAATTAAAATGTAATTTCTTCTCTTAAAAAATGATAAGATGTGTTTTTAAAATCCATTTTCATCGATTTTCATCAATTTTATTTTCTATATATGAAATATTTATCTCTTTTGGAGTTTTTTTAATAATACATTAAATTATCTTATTAAATAATTTTTTAGTGACTTATCATTCAGTATTAACCGATTTGATTCATGAAGTTTTTTATCTTATTTAATAATTTTATAAAACATATTATTCTTTTCATGGTCTATATAAGATATAATAAATGAATGCTTGTACGTGGAATATATATTTATTAATTGTTGATGGATGGGGTCTTATATTTAAATTTGAATCATTGGTTGAGTTTCCATATCACAAGAGCTGATAAATTGTATAATTAAAAAGATGACAAGATGTTTGTTCAAATATTTCTTATGTAAACGTGATGCGTGGAGATGTGTTCACATGTTTTGTGTGTGAAAATTATGTGGTTATATTTTTTCATATTTATCATATCTGACAATGATGTTGGTATCATTATTTGCATGACTTTTCTCATAAATATATCTAGTTAGGTTTTTCTTCACAATTCTTGTGTGTGATTATGATGCACAATGAATTTTCCATAGGTTTTTTGTGTGATCCTGATAGTAGTAGAACTATTCACATGGTGTCTAATGAATGAGATATGGGTATTGTGGTTGAAATGTTTTGAAATTAATATTTTTTTAATTGTTCATTTTATACTGTGTTACAATGGCATGTCATTTTTTTATAATCCCATTATTTTCCCAATGGATCATGTTTAATATTCCATGATCTTTAACCATTGTGTATGTTTACTCATTAGAGACTAATTATTATTCCATCATTAAATATGAAAAAATATTATTATTTAATGTCTTTTAATAAGATATTTCTCTATTTATTATGTTTCTCATAAACATATGTGCTAATCCTTAATGACATATTAATGATTTTTTACCTTACTGAGAATTTTTTCACACCCCTTTTATATGGTTCCGTTCTATCAGTTATGAAGATGAGAATAAGTTATGGAAAGTAGAAAATGGGGTTTATTTGGCCACAATTATTTATAAAATTTGGCATGTATCATAAAAAAAGTTTCTCATGTTTTCTATACATGTTGTGAAAAAATTCTTCAAGGTAACATTTGATAGTTTTGAGATCAATTCTATTTGTTTAAAAAGAATTATTCCAATGACAATTTAGTAGTCAAATAGAGATTGTTGATATGGTATGTTGATATAGATCTAATAAAAATAAATGAATTCTATTAAATAAGTACAAAATTTATATATTCATAGTTGATCTTTATCATAGAGTTTTTTAAATTTTAGGGACCAAAAATTTATAGGATGACTCTAGATTATTTTTAATTGAATTTCTTATGATGGCACACAAAATTATATAAAATAAATGGAATTAATTAAGGTATTTTTCTTCATGAAGGATCAATAGTTTTTTTGTTATTTAGGTTTGTGAAAGATGAAATAACATGAAGTAAATATGATAAGTTCTATGTTGATGAGAAGCATCATGAATTGGAAATCTCCATAAATATTATATTAATGAAGGTATCATGATAAAAAAATAGTGGATATATTTATGCAAATTACATGGTAGGGCTGGAAGATTTATGAATGGGTGGATATGTAAATAAATAAAAGGATACCCCACAACTGAATGTAAGGACTCCTTCCGGAAAATCTATTGGCTCTAAATTTACAATGGTTATTTATGCGTGATTATTATTTCATTAATATTCTCAAAAGATTGTATGTTTCACGAAAAAAGTATGATTACAAAGTATATGATAGTTTCAAAAAACATGTTATTATTAATAATTTTGTTAACATCGTGAAGGATCTGAATGCTTAACAAAAGGAGTGAGCACTGCAAAATTAATGAGATTCCCAGAATGAGTGATCTTCAAGAAATTATTGAGATTCATAAATTTATTTTTCTTTGTGAAGGATTTTAGATTCATTGATTTATGATGTATTGTAATATAATGATATTTTTATGAATAATTGAATAGTTTGATGATGGTTGTAAAGAGGGGTTCTATAGATGTAAATCTCCAAATAACCAAAAGGTATTTCCTAGAAAATATGAGGTGAAGTTATATTCATCATGTGGAATAAAGTATAACTTAATGACACAATAAATGAGGTTTAAAAAATATATATTCATGTGAAAAAAATATGTGTCATCCAAAGAATCTGTGAGTACACTTTACATGAATAATCAATGAGATTTCAAATTGTGATTGGTTATAAGCTACAAGGGATAGTGAGTTTTCCCCTAACAATATTACAGTTATTCTATTTAGTTTATTTGGAAGAAAAGAACATTTCCTTTATGTACTACTTGTAAACATACTACTGTAAGTGATCAAAGTAAAATTATTTTGTCTCCATATTGCATTCATTTGTGATTATAATTTTCTATTGGACACAGATAGATGATTATTTTGTTTGATGGACACACAATATCTGAAGGGGAATTAGTTGTAATATTTCGTACCTTTATTCCCCCTATAAGGGTATTTGTACTGAATGGGCTAATTGTTGGTATCAGAAAGAAAAAATAATATCAGTGATTCCCTCTCAAGGGTTTCAATATATTTTTTCAATAATAATAAGAATATTACCTTTAATGGAAATAATTTTCAATTATGTAATAATTAGATGCGACACTATATCCGATATTTTTGTATTGATGTCTTTATTATAGAAATACATTATGTTTGAACTAGTGTAGATATTGGTCCTTTATCTAATGTAAAAAAGGTAATTGGAATCCGAATTTAGAGGAATCAATGAAATAGTAGTACTATTTTCCGTTGAGATCTCTACAATGGTGATGTCATTTAAGTGAAAAAAATAACATAAAAAGCTAGTAAATATCTCTAAATAAGATTCAAAAGTCAAAGAAGAAAAATTAAATGTTTTTTGGAACAAGTATGATGATATGAGAATGAATCCCAATGATTTTGTAGATTACTTCTTTGACCAAGTGAATGTTTTTTGGATAAAATGCATGGTATCATAGAAATTAGTGAAGATGTATAGAGAATTATGTATAACATGGTAATCTATCCACATAGTTTCATTCAGAAAGTATCTAAATTGGAGGATAAATATCCAATGGAGTTGAAAATAGAGATCCTGCATAGAACTCTTTTCAAATACAAGATGAGAAATTATGATAATGAGCAGGTTGAAAAAGGGGAGTCCAAGGATGTGGAATTCAACTTCATAACTAAGTTCACAATTAATGATAGATAGGAAGAATAATAGATAGATTATGTTATGCAATTCATTTACATAATTCTATAAATATAAAAATTAATATTGAATGGAAAACATCAATGTATATTATTTTAATGTGGAATGGTTGGAATATCACAAAACGTTTCCCAATGAAGTTCTAACATGATGAAGATGATCAATCCATAATCCCGATGAGTAATTCTTCATCCAATGTGAAAGGTAAGAAAATTTTTAATAGAAATTTCTCCAGAAAAAAAGAATATTCTACAAAAATAAAATATCAAATCATAAGATTTTGAGGTAAAATGGTGTATATGTTCAATAATCATAGGTAAATATCTATTTTTGTAGTTCTAGTGAGCTCTCAGATAAGTGAAGAAAGAGACAATGATGATGAATAAGTCGATTGTAGAGTTGAGCTATAGGCTAAATTAGAATCCACTATTGAGGAGATTAATTTCATGAGATCCAAGATAATGAAATAAAATATATTGGTTCATGATTAATAATATTATATATATATATATATATATATAGTAATAAGGTAACTATATGATAAAGGGATAAATTGAAAATATTTTCCTCCAATTTCAGAGGACTTAGAAATGGCCACTATGTACAAGATCAAAGTTGAAGAATATAAAAGTGTGATTGATGGTTTAACTACCATTGCAAAAGATAAAATCAAAAATATCGAATAAAATTAAGAGGAACTTATCGACCTACAATAGAAATTATAAGATTGGGAGGGTTTCTTGTATCCTAGTATGAAATATAGAAAGTAGATCACTCATGTAATTATAAAGATGGAAAAGGATCATAGTGATCCTAGAATATAGACGAATGTTTATTATCAAAAAGACATGGTTGGTATGAGTATTTTTCACAAACATTAATATATGGTGATTGAAATAAAATATTAAGTACTCAAATTGAAGAGGAAAGATCTTTTGTGCCGAAATCGTAATTATATGATTCAAAGAAATAAAGAACAACATTTCCTACAATAATTTAAAATAATTCACCTCTTATTAGGTGTTATAACTATGGAAATATGGGATATTCTCAAAATATATGTTCCATATCCAAATGGAACCAAAGTGAAAATTGAAACAATGGTGGACACATCGATTTCAATATTCCATGAATGATTTTAATGGTCAATAATTATAGTGTAGAGGGTTCAGACACATGGATAAATGTGTTGAGGTATATATAAAATAGACATAAGATTTAGCTCAAAGAATCATCAAATGCGAAAGAAAATCAGAAATTTATTTTCACATCATTAAGATAATGTTGTTACATAACACACCGAACAAGATCGTGAATATCTAATTATTAAACTAATGACATGGATAAAAATGAAAAGAGATAACAGGATATGGTTGTGGTGATTTCCCTAAAAGAATAATATCGTTCTGACGTATGCATCCTTATTAATATATTAACAACCCCTATGACATAGAAAAAGGATCTTATTATAGGAATCAAATATGATAATGACTGTTTTATTGAAATATGAAAATGTTAATGGATCGAAGATTGCTGGCTCAATAAAATCCCAATTTGGGGAAAAATATATGAGATGTGTTGGGGTCTCCACTTCTAAGGTTCTCATTCAAACATTCCATGTGTTAGTAAACAATGTGACTTGGGTCATGATATGTGCATTACTAAGACATTTTTTATCGTCAACAGAATAGATGGTACAATTTATTTAGAGGGGATGTGCACAAAGGGTAATCTCTACCTTTTTGGTGGAGAAGAATATATTTGATTTCAATCCTAAGTGGAGGAAAATAGGTTGTGGAATAAAAATCATGGCCATATAGTTCAACAATCCCCATAAGATCTTGTCCAATGTGATGCAGCTTGATATACTTCAATAAAACATGAGAGCATACTTACATATTCATCACTTCTCAAAAATTAAATAGTATTAGAAATAAAAACATAGAAAAAGAGTAATAATCAGCTAATGTTCTTGGATTGATGCATATATATGTGTGAGTACTTATCTCACCAAGAGATATTGAAGGGAATATGTATTATCTTCTTTTAAATGATCAATTTTTCAGTATGGTATGGGCTTGTGGCATTTCCCACTAGTCTAAGGTATTTATTTTCAAATTTTTTTATTGGAATCTAAAAGGATTCATTTAAAAAACTAATGTTTCAAACTGATTTTGTATTGGAGTTCATAAAAATAAATGTTTAAGATTAGCCAAATAAATAAAGGTTAAGGAAATATGTTTTGGTAGAGTGGAAGCCTTATCAAAATGGAGTGGTAGATTAGAGAGATTGAATAATACAGAAGATGTCTAGAACAATGATTATAGAAGAGGACATTCCATTTAAATATTGGATTGAAGAAGCCTTGACATTATTCTACCCATTAAATAGGTCTTTGTTATGTCTTAAAGAAGAAAATAATCTATAAGATCTATTGTATGGATAGAATCCAACATTGAAATAATTTATAATATTTGGATGTAAGTATTTTATAATCAATAAGAAGAAACAGAGGAAATATGAATCCCATGTATTTGAGGGGATTTTACTTGGATATTTATGAAATTATAAATCATATGAGTTCTTTAATAAGATGCTGGGAGAAGTATTTGAATATAGTCATGTCATTTTAGTTGATAATTAAAAATATAATAAACAACATAGGAAACAATTACTTTCTGAAAACAAAGATGAGGTAATTTACTAAATGGGTGTATTTAGTGGAGAATTATGACTCATAATAATATATTTATTATGTGTAGGAGGAAGTCAAATGTGTTTATGAATGTAAGATAGAGATTTGAGATAAATTTACCACGTAAAAAACCATTGGATATCTGGAAGTGATAGTTTAATCATAGAGAATGAAATCATTACAGTTTGAATCAATTTTATCTTTAGTAGAGCTTAACTGTTTTGAAGAATAATATAATTATTATAAATGGATTTATACTATACAATAAGATCTATAACAAATTGTTATGAATCAGACATGTGTTATTTTTCAAGACTAGAAAATAAGAAATTCATCATGAATTTTTTTTATTCTAGAATAAATGAAATGTATATAGCTGGGTAATTCAAAAAAATAATGAATGGTGTAGAAGGGATACTACCATATCAAGGATATTGATGTTTATTATACATTTTCACATATTTTCAGGCTCGATACAATTCCCCTATTCATTACCATAATAGTGAAACTAAGGTTCATAGCTTTACATATGGATATGTAGTCCACATTTCTAAATGGGGTTTTTAATGAAAATGTATATATGTAGTATCCAGATGGGTTTTTTATTCATTGTGATTATAAAAAAGCTTTTTAGCTAATGAATATTATATTTGGGTAGAAGAAATCACCAAGATAATGGTATTCATGACATGTTCAATTTTTGAATCATATGAATTTCCATTATAGGGATATGATAATAATCATTAAAAAAATAAAAGCACTAATCCAAGGATGATGGTTATGGTGTTTTTCGAAGAAATAATATTTCAAGGATCAGATGAATTGTAGTGAAAATAGTTTACATAATTCATGAAAAGTGAGTTTTAAATGTCAATTATTGGTGAACTAAACAGTTTCCTAGATTTATAAGAATAACTTTGATGGATTGAAATATTCATTTCTCAATCCAAAAATCCAGGGAGATTCTATGATCATTAGGAATGGAAATTTCCAATAATATGATGACTATAGTGGCTATAAAGATAAAAATATCCCAAGGTGATGAAGGAAAAGTGGTTAATATCATAGAATATAGTCATATCATTTCCAATTTGTTGTACATAATAGTAAAAAAATCATATTGTCATACAGATTCTAAGAAACACGGTATCTATGTAATACCTAATTAATACAATTTATTATATTAATGAAAATACCTTTATATATCAAGTTTACCTTAGATTTTTGTTTTCTATACAATGAAAAATATCTATTATAGTCGTTGGGCTATACAGATATATATTATTCTAGGTCTACAAATGATTGATACTAAACATTAATTAATTAATTATATATTGGAGGATCATTTATTTATTTGATGTGAAGGAAACATGATTACATTTCATTGAGCATCCCATGAGCTAAATATATTGCGCTCTATCTAGATTTTAAGTACTAATATGGTGGAATGGGAGATGATGTGATGTCTTCGATCAAAACATATATTTATAATTCATGTTCAATAAATTTTATAGAAACACAACTCCATCAGTCATGGTTAATGAACATGGAAATCAATTATCATTTTATCAAGGAGAAAGCAGATCATCATCTTGTGAATTTGAAATATGTTCTAAATAAGCTATATGTTGGAGACACTATGAAAATAGCCTTAACCAATGTGGGTTTTGAGTGGAATAAAATATCTTCTAGAGTCCAGATGAATCCCCACACATGAAATTATTATAATATGGGACACCTTGTACCTGATGTGTTGTTTGTTTTCCTACATGAGTTGATATGTGTTCTTTCAAATTTTGTAGCCATAGATGAGTGATGTTTATAATAATTGAAAAGGGAGGAGGATATATCTCATCAAGGATATGTGACAATAATATGGCGGGAGAAAAACATTAGTCAAAGTTTTAAATTTTATTATCCAAAATTTGATCAATCAAAGTTATATATCATGATAGATGGAGATGGTGATGAATAAAGTTTACTGTTTTGGGACTAAAGTGATTCATTGATAATCCTTTCATGCTAATCGTCATTATCATGCTGAGTATGAAACATGTGGTCGTTGAGTGTGTACTGGTTAAATATTTTATCTCTATTGTGATTTATAAGAATTTATTTTTTATTGATGATGGTAGACTCATTAAATAATTGTCAAAAGTTGAAAAGTTTTCAATAAAATCAAAGGTGATTATTGTTGGGAGAAATTCCTTTAACGTATTTTTGGAGTGATTTTTTGTGGAATTTATTTACTTAAAATATTGGATTCCAAGGTTAGGTGAGCATTTCTAGTGATTTTTTGAAAATATATATTGATCATGATCTATGATAATGGAATGGATACTCGAGTATAGGTACATAATATTTCATATACAATGTGGCATTGTTTCCTAGTGTATTCCAACAGTTTAGAGTCCAAATATTGGTGGATTACTTATGAAAAGGGAAATCATTATTTCCACGTTAACCTCAGAAAAATATGGAAAATTAATGGATTTCTCAAAGGTATAATTTCTCGTAATGGTTCAATGGTTTTTGAATGTATTGAGGTTCTTGGAAGATGGTCGAGTATGAATTAAAGTCGATATGTTCTTGGATTACAAGATTCTTCAGCAATGGTAAATTTTCTTAAATATCACTATAAAGTAGCAATAGTAATGAAATAGAATTTATAGCTTCTAAAAAAATTCTTGGAGTGGTTTAAATATTTTTTTAGGGGAGGCTTCATCTATAAATAAGATCTTTCCTGTCATTTGAATGTAAGGAGTCCATAACTAAAATATAAAGGATCTAAATTCATGAAGGTGATTCATGAAGGATATTTCTTGTGCGATGGTTTTCATATGATCATCATCTTCATGAAAAATCGGGGTTTAGGATTCCTACATAGGATTCCTAAAAGTTATTAGTATCAAAATATTTGTGAGAATCATAAAGTTTATGTAGGCGTAGTGAGAGGAGTGAGCCTCACGATAGGCTCAGGCTTTATGAAATTAGTTATATTAAAAATCATAGTGAGCTTCAAAAAAGGTTAGTTCTATGAAAAAGTTGTATGCATCACTAGAGCATGAAAATATTATGAATATTTTGGAAGTTTCACAAATAATGGAATGAGGGATATGGAAAAATTAAATTTTATATGAACCAAAAGGGAATGCGCAAAAAATATGCAGTGAAGGGGTATTCATCATGTGGAGAAAATATTAAATTAATGATTCACTAACCTAGTGGTAAAATATAAAATCACATGTGATTAAATAATTAATCATATAAAGTATTAGTGATCTCACATTAGTTGAGAGAATGTGATATTTCAAATTGGGATAAATTATAAACATAAACAGAAAGTGAGTCATCTTCAAAGATTGTAAAATAAAATCCATATTCATAGATTTTGTACATAATATCATTTCCTTTTTACTATCCTTAGATATATCCTGGTGTGGTTGGACCATGTAAAATTTTTGTATCTCATGAATGATTTTATTTCATCCCATACATTTCTATGTGAAATTGAGAGATTAGTGTTTTGTTTAATGATGAAACTTTATCCAAAGGGGTAGTAGTTTTAATACATAATACCATGATTCACTACCACATATCTGGGTATTTGACCTAGTTAGGATAAATATACATAATTAAACTAATACTTCGATTCAAGGGACAATTAGTTTACAGATAGATGAAATGTATAATATATGAAAATGATGTAAAATAAAGATAAGTTTAGTTTGTTTCATCTCACAAGGATTCAAAGAAGTTGTATAATGTTTTTTATTATTTTAAATAGATCCGAGAGTTGGGTTTGAGGATCCTTAGTTATTATAATAGTATTTTATCGTATTTTTTTTAAGGATTAATGATGTTATTTAGGGGATTAAGTTGAGGTAACATTAAGAATAATAGTTGGTATGGTTATAATTAATGGATTCCAGCTAATAATTTTATAGTATTGTTTAGTATATTGATTTCCATGATATTAAATACATTACAAGATAATTAAAACATGATGTGGTAGTGTCATAGACTCACCTTGAGGTAATCGACATAAAAAAGGAAGAACAATTATCAAATCAATCATTACACGATGCACGATGAGTGGGCATAATACATCACACAGTGATAGAAACTCTTGGGTGATTTGATTAGTAAATACACTCCCTCTATATGAATAATTAATAAGTATTTATTATGTTAAAAAATTTGGTTATTGATTATATTAGAACCTAGTAATTGAATTATTAATTAAAACAAAAGTGAAAGAGGTTGTTCTAAAAGTTATCATGATGGTTGAAAATTTTATTATTTTTTGAGTTTGATTTTTCCATATGATAATTATTTTATATTGTTAATTTTTTACTCATGTTGACAAAATTTGGTTTTAGAAATGGCGAAAGGTAGGAAGAACCTTATTAATGAATGATGTGAAAACCAATTCTATGTTTATCCAAAAAAACAAAACAAGATAAGAGATAACAATGTCAAATATTATGATTAATCAAACCACCTAAAAAGAATTATGATTAATAATATAGACATTTTGAGAAAAATTAATGTATCTAATAAGTTAATGATAGATTCATGGATGATCAATTGAAAATGAACATAAAGTGGAGAATATAAGATTTTATATGTGTCAAATATGATGAAAAAATCACCAAGGATAAATTTATTAATGGAATTGTAATATATTTTATCTTTTAAAGGGCATAGATTAATAAAGTAAACTATTAGGGTAAAATAAAGTGTTTAGTTTAGGAAATTATAAGAAATAGAGTTCATCATATAGAACCACTGATAGTTTTATGTAATAAATATAGGGAACATATGAATTATCTATTTTAGTTCCCTATTCTAATATCACACATTGATAATGGACACCCTTAACATACTAGAGACATGGAACATTGTGAATCCTCTTAAATGGACACCATTGAATTTTATCATGACAATGAATTATGATTCATCTTTCACTCTAGGTTTTTAGATGTATTGGAATAGTTTCATTATAGGAACACTAGTATATCAAAGAAAATTTCTATGAGAAATAACTCACAATTGTAATTATTTATTTATCAAATTATACATGTCGTTATAGGGTCATTGTATATAAAGTGTATGTTTTTTGTAATGTTCTTTGAATACATCTTTTTTAGATAAATTTGATGAATTGGTTATCTCCCTAGATCTCATATCAATTAAAATAATAGGTAAACAATATTTCATATTCTAAACAAACATATAAACATATTTTATTAAAAGGATATCTAATAACTCTTTGGGAAGACTAGTACTATTGTATGAATTAGGATACCCAATATTTGGGTATTTTCAGATCAATGATTGGAGAAAAAAATAAAAATTATGGATAATTAACTTCTGAGGAAAATTATAATATCTTATGTCTATGAGGTTGATTTCTATATAAAAATTATAATTTTCAACTAGATATATATATATATATATTTGAAAATAATAATTAATCACACATATATGTAATTACTAAATTTAAGAGGAATTTTTTAATTCAAGGGGGAGAATGTAAGACCCTATGATTTTTGTATTAATCTCCCATTAAAATGACTCCATTGATGGATATATTACTTCAAATAAAACAATGAACTAAAAAACTATGATATATTAAAAAATTATTTTTATTTTACATTAATCATATAGCCATTAAATTATTTGGTATAAATAAAGGTTACCACATTATGTAATTTATGTAGAAGAATTTATGAAACGACATAATACTGTCAGATGTTTCCTTATGAAGCTCATTTGACTGACCTTTTAATGGATGTAGCTTCACTAGAGTTCTCTATAGACTAATCCAAATCAAACTCCAATTGTTACAATGTGAGGAAAAAAATCTGGGAGAAGTTACAACTTCTAGAAATTTAATTTTCATTTAATTAAATTATTTAACTGTCACACGAGTTTTACAAATTTTATATTTTCAAATTTATAAAAACGGAATTAAATTTTTATTATTTGTGCACTAGAAAAACTATATTAATGATGCAAAATAAATAATAAAACTATTTGTTTATATATAGTTATATATATATATTGATTGTTATGTATTTTATTTTACAAAAAAATATTATAAAGATTTTTTGTGTTAATAATATATTTACACAAATATATTTATCAATTGACGAGAAATGCAACTAATAAGAATTACATTTTTAAGTATTTATCATATGAAAACAATTTTAATTATACTTAAATGATTTTAATTAAAAGTAATATATGAAAATATAATAATTTGAATTTGGAAAAACGAAATTGAAATTGTTTACATGGAAGAAAAATTAAACTAATATGTTTTTTGGATTATTTTGAAATTATTGATTTTTAGACTATTTTTTAAAATACATGATTTAATAAATCCTTAGAGCTTATTAATATAAGAAGATGTGAGTATAAAATATAAAATTATCAAAAATTTCTCACTATAAGAAACATAATTATGGTGTAAAAATTAATATTAATCAAATATTATTATTTTTCATACCCTTATTTAACATTATAAATAATAATAATTAATTTTCTTATAAAAATTATTTTATGTATTCAAATATTAAGTAAGGTATCATCAATCGAAATTATTATTTTTATTTAAATTATGTGAAACTACGCTATTTTTGGTACTAAAAATAAAATTAATTTCACAGATGTAATAAAAATTGGAAATTTTAAAAAAATCACTATATTTAGCTATAAATATACACTCGTCTAAAAATGTTATTTACACATTTTTTGGTATGATATTGAGCTAATTTTTTATCACCATTGGATATTTAGTTGTAAAAAACTAATTTTTTTATTTGAAGTCATTAGGTTCATATAATATAATATTGATCATTTTAGTTTTTGTAATTTAATGTAAATTAATTACGTAAAAACTTATTCCCAACATAAAAATGATAAAAGAAAAAAATGTAGGAGTAAAATAATTAGAAATATGCTTAAGAAATGAGTAAAAAATGAATGTTTGAGGTACTTTAAAGCCTAAATCAGCATCTAATATGTTATTTTTATCTTTTTATCCACATTCCATGTGAAAATGTTCTCTCTTTGTATTAAAAACATCTGTTTACCAAAATGTAATTCCATTCACATATTAAAGGATCTCTCCTTCACCCCATTTATCTATTCATTATAAAGAATTAGTTAAACATAAAGTCTAACATTCTCGCTACTTATGCATATCCCCATTCCATAGATTCATTTTTCATTCCAAAATTCCAACCTGTGAAGATTAATGGTTTTACCCAAGAGAGAACAACCAAAAAAAGAATTAATGTGCTAAATCGAGCTCTGTTAATGTTTTTATACTTCTACCCCATAACACATATTTTTTAGATACGTGTATGATAGAATAAGTATTCAAAATATAAATAAATTATATTATAATAATGGAATATAAATTTTATATCTACCTTTAAAACCCTAAGAAAAATGATTACATATTTCAACATATGTGTGGACTACCACATCCAGAGAATACATGCATTATATATGTTCACCAAAATAATGGGAAATTTTAAAAATACAATTAAAGGATTAAAATGATATTAATAAAAATTTCAAAATTGTGAAATAATATTCTACCCCTTATCTTAATCCAGATTTATTGAATGCATATGCAATGACCATGCATATGTGGAAACAACCACCTCTAGGAAAGTGACATGTTTTTCACTATTGAATTTTATTATTAAAAAATACTAAAACATAATTCCCCACATTATCAAAAAAATATAAAATCATTATGAATATTTTTTATTACTTCTATTCTAACATAATCACTTCTGAAACCATACTATCACATAAATTATTTATTTTTCTTGTTTGGGTTTGTTTAAACACACACTTAAATAATGAATTTTTTTTTATCATTTATCATAATTGAAAATTAACTACATTTTTTATTTGAAATAATTTATAGTATAATTTATTGTTTAATATTATTGAATTCGTATATTAATATTTATTATTTTATTATTATACCACCATTTTGGTCATTAAAAACTACTGAAACATGCTCTTCACTAACTTCACGATTAGAAATCCTAATTTAATTATGTATCGACTAAATTTTGAAAATAAAAAACATCATAAAAATATATTATATTATATACAATGATCTCAAATTTTTCAAAAATTTAATGTATAATTATGAATAGAAATGTTTATTTTGAAATTTGTAGTGAACAAACATTCAAATTTAATAATACATAATGAGGAAAATAAAATACAACTATCTAATATTCATACATAAAATAATTATAATTATAGTTTATAAATCATTTTAGTTTTGAATTTAATTATGAAATAAGTTATTAAGATAGTTAATTTTGTAATATAGGATGTTAACATGCATTTATATAATTCAAAAATTAAGTCAATATATTTTGAATCATAACTTTTCTTTATTGATATATGTTGCGTATTAACAACCTGTTTCATTTTCTAGTATAAATAACAATTATTTTCATATTTTTCCATAAGTTTTCATGAAAGTTTTTGAAATTACCAATTTGTCTAATATTCTTCCTTTTTATTGGTTTTGAATTTGATAAATAATGATGATGTAAGGTTTTCTCATGTCGTAACTTCTTTTAGTTAATTTATATGGAATATTTTTTTATCACTATATTAGATGTTTTTATTATATTATATAATTTCATAACATTTTAATCCATCTTTCCTTTTTTGGATATATAATTTTTTCTCATAAGTTCAGTTAGGTGGGAATATTTCATTAACGATTTTAACATTTGTATGACTATTTTCTCTCATATTTATTTAATTGGAAAATTTTTTGTTTTATGTACCTAATTTCATTGAAATTGTTTGTGTAATACATATATGATATATAATTTCATGATTTTCTTATTCATGGTATTTAATTTAAAATTTCAAGAACTCTATTCTAAGGGATTTATATTAAAATACTTCTTAAGATGTATGTTTTTATTACTTGTCTCAACTTATTCTCTTAAATAAATTTATTCCTCTATGAATATAGATATCAAAAACAATTTAATATTTTTCAAGGATGAAATTATAATTACATTAATCCTTTTTAATGAAATAAATAAATTAATTTATTCCATCATTAAATTTTACGATACAAATAATAATTCCCATTATTTTAGAATGATCTCTCTTTCTTCCATTTGAATGTTCAATCTTACAACTAATATTCTAATTTTTTTAATTAAAGGAATTTTTCATTTCTAGTAAAATTCAAAATTACATTTACTTATATTAAAATAAAATATTTATAACTCTATTTATAATGTGGGTTTTAATAGTGATATTTTTATAATATTTAAAAGGATTTTATTTTCAATTCAATTTTTATATATTTAAACTCATATTCCCTATAGAAACTTTTTTATACTTTTTTAGACTATTTTTTTAGATATATTTTATATTGGTATTTGAAAATGGTTTTCATGATATGTTCCTTAAAATTATTCTTGAATATTAATTTTAATTTCTTCTCCTTATGATAAGGATATGCTATGTTTTAAAAAATATCTTTTTCTATAGTTCATCATCCATTTTACTCTGTATGTCAAAAATATATATCCCATATACAGTTCTGTTTTACAATTCATACTGATAATTTTCTAATGAATTATTTTTATGTAAATTATCACTTTACATAATGGTGAAATTCAAGATTTTATTATTACATCATTTTGAAATGTTATGAAACTTATTTCATTCTATGAATTCTCTGTGAAATGATGTATTATTTATTTCATGTGTAATACATATGTATAAATTATTTATGGGTGAGGTTCTATATACCACACTTATTCCTTGGTTAGTGTTTTGTATCACATGATATGGAAATAGTTTGTGTGAACATGTTGAATATACCTTCATTCACATGTTTTTTTGTTTAAACATGATGTCAGCCGATTCTATCAAATGTTGTTTATGTGAACATGATGTTGGTAGAGTTGGTCAAATGACTATTTAGTGAAGATGATGTAGAAAGTATTATTCCCAGGTTTTTTGTGTGATCATGATTCATATAACATTTTTCAGAGGTTCGTTGTGTGAATGTGATGAGAGTATATTTTTTCACAAGTTGTTTCATGAATTTTAAGTAGGTAGCTCGGTTCGCAATATTTTCTAGGCTTATATTTAGGAAAAACAACCTTATTATTCATTGCTTAAATAAAATTATTTATTTCAATATATCTATGAGTATTCACAATGCCTGAGTTTTATGATATCATAATCCATTACTATAGTAATTATTTTTTCATTTGAGATTACATGTTCTACTATAAACACTAATATATAAAACTAATTATTATTTATTTTGTAATAATATATTTCTCCCATACTCACAATTTTTCAAATTATTTTGATCTAACCCTTATTAATAATTTGATCTTGTTTTCCCTTACTGAGAATTTGATCTCTCCCATTTCTTATATTTATTTCAATTACATTAAGAAGTTAAATATAAATTATGAGAAGTTTAAATGGGGATATTTTGGCTCAATTATGGATAAATTTACGCATTTATCGTAATATAACATGCTTATGTAAAATATCTTCAAATACACTAAACCTGTAGTTCATGGTATTGTGTGTTTATTACGGGATGAAACATTTATCTTATACAAATGTTTTAAAATAATTATATTTTTTTCTTCAGTCATCACACATAGTGTTAAGACCCTTGTGTGATGTTTATTTATTCAACACTAGATCCGAGAGTGTGGGTTTGAGGAACATAATTATGTATATAATCTTATGTAAAATTATGTAGTTATTATCCTTTGAAATCATTAATGATAATCTTTATTTAGTTAATGTGTTTCAAAATTCAATTTAATGATATCTTTCTAGGTTTATTGATTCCTTAACAGACCCATTCGATGGATTTTGAACCTATCATATTTATCTTGGGTTTATTCAAAACCTATATATAACTTTCTATATCACTCACTTAGTTTTTGGATATTACAAATATTATTTTCCAATTCTCATTTTTCATCATTGTATTTCTTATTTTGGTGACATCCATGTCATTTTGATTTTGAATATATCATATCGTTAAATTTAACTGGATAAATATTAGAATGGATGTTCTTCAATGAATTCCATACATGTTAATTCATTTATAATATTTAAATATTCTAGATTCCATTGATAGATAATTTTATAAAAACTTTAGTATTTTTAAATATATTGTCCACTATATATATAATCTAATACCTCTTCCAAAAGTAATTATTTCTAATAAGTGTTTTAATTATCAATTTTTTAGTTTTAAATTGAAATTTATTACATTTTTTCCTTCTATAAAGGTGACATTTTCATTTAATTATACTATTTCATAATGATAAGAAGTTATTTTATTAATACCTACTCAATTTCACATCTACCTCAGAATGGTTTTCATTTTATTCAACAACTCCACTGTATTAATCCCTTTCTAATATTATATTTCCATAAATATTATCATTAACATAAATGGTCATTATTCTAAAATAGTCCATTAAATCATTATACTTGTACATTCATATATGGGGTGAGATTGAATAAAGATATAGAAAACCACGATTTTCATAAATAGATATTAAATATTTTTATCCAAATATTCTATACATTTCATAAACACTTACCTATGTACTATAATAGTTTAGCGTCCTTGGAAACTAGGTACACAGTTTTCTAATTTGGTGAATGATCGTAAACATCACCTATAAATATATTCCACTTTTGTAATATTCACAAACACAACCAACATTGAAACCATTATTTTTGACCTAGTAAATAGAAATATAATAAAGGGAGGGATCAAATTCTATGTAAAGGTAAACAATGGAGATACATAATAATAACAAGAACAAAAGTCTATGATAACATTATAGTAAAATTTGAATACCATACAATGCATATCAAAGTTCATGATCTTGAGTCATTTCATAAAGATTTGAATTTCATAATACATGAATCATATGAAAATCATATAACCCAATCCATGAGATAAAAACGTTGGCATATGACATAGAATTATTTCGTATAAATAATCATAGGAAATATTACATCAAGGATACACACAAATCCATTCATAAATGTTTTGGGCTGGAAAAAACAATCACATACCTACATCGGGCTTGGGATGACATCCTGTGTACACATATTCAGACTTGGGATCACCTCCCAGGTACCCACATTCGGTCCTGGTATAACCACCTATGTATCCATTGAGCTCAAGTAACATTAGTCATTACCCATTACATTGGATGGATATATAGGTCATTCCCATCACATAATCCTTAAATTTATGTGTCACAATATCATAAAACATTCATTATATCAAAACCCATAAAAATGGGTTTCATAAAACATTTCATCATACATTAACCCATGTAAAACAATTACGATTCATAATAATTTCATCATTTCATCAAGACATAACCCAAGACAATTATATTTTTTAAAAAACATATAATCATATCATAACCTTTGGAAAATATACATGTTTAATAATTATTTTATCATCTTATAAAATCAGAACCCATGGAAAGAGATACAAGATTCAAAAAAACTTTTTCATCGAATAACACAATGATGAAAAATAGGTATCAAAAATATATTTTCATAATAAACCATTCAAATAATAAATAATAATGTTATACTTAGTGTATATCCTATGTAATGCATATGTTATAATAAAATAATTATAATGAGATAAGAAATTATTTTGGAAAATAAATCACCTTGAACAGTCCATGCATATGATATAGTTTCATTGAAAATGACTTTTTAAAACAAAAAATAAAATGAAATCCATTTTCGGTGAAAATAAACATGAAAATGTATAATGGATTCTTTAAAAACATTTAAAAAAATGTAATGATGAAAATATACTTTCTACATTGAAAAACATTTTTAAACATTACACATTTTAAAAATAATTTTCATTTAATATAACCAAGAATATTTATATGGGAAAATAAAATAAAATACCATTAATGGTAGTAGTAAATTTTGTTCATGTAGTGCATAAATATTCTACTCACATTTTTAGTAAAATTCAATAGGGAATTTTTTTTTAAAAATGACACGATTAAGGATTGTAATTTTTTTAAAAAAAATTAAAAACTTTTTAAGAATAATATTTTATAAATAATTTAAAAAAAATTCAATAAAATTTTTAAAACATTATTTTAAAAAAAAATTACAAGAAAAATTGTTTTGTATTAAAAAGAATATCTTATTTAAAAATATTTTTTCTAAAATATTTAGTACATAAAGAGAGGAAATTAAATACGAAGAAGATATTCTCATTAAATAACCACAAGAGAATAAAATTCATGAGTTCTATGATATATAAATAATAGTATTTTCTCAATGGGATCATAATCATAAACAATCTTGATAAATGATGAGATTGTATCACAACAAAATTACCAATTTTACGACATTGAATCATACTCCCTAGGAAATAATAACATTAATGAAAACATAAAATCTAATTATAATATTTAAATTCTTTATAAAATAATTTTATGGGGTTGTATACACACCTCATAAAAGTATACATGTTTATAACACTACGTATGCCACTAAGAATGAAAATTGTTGCAAAAATCCATTAATCCTTAAATATGATTTGAAACATAAACCCCTTGAAAGAGATGTTCTAAATGGATATGTAAAATAATAGTTTTCATAGTAATAAAAATAAAATAATTTCAATTATGAACCCCACACACAAAAAATACGTGGGGAACATGGCATGTGTCTCATGAATGTAAAAAGTGAGACTGAAATCCTTTAACACCTTAGTACTATTTTGAATCAAAATTCCATAGAATGAATAACCTCATGTGAATAATTTAATATCCTAAATAATTTTATATTCATGATATAAAATTTCAAATTTTAATTATACATACCACACAAAATAAACATATGGTGAATTATCATATGTCTCCCAGAAATAAAATATAGATTAGAAATCCCTTACTCAGGTCCTGACATACATCATACACATTTGAACCTACTATATAATTATTATATGATTATTATAAATATTCTATAGAAAAGTAATTATAATTATTATACCATATATTATTATCTAATGACTACTTATTTCCTGTTTATTATCAATTCATTGATAAAATCACGTTTCACGTAAGAATCATTTTGTTTTTCGTATATGTATTGACCTGTTATTTCTATTCCTCTTGATTTGATCTTGTTTACATCAAATACTAAATTTTAAAAACATTATAATTAAAATATTTAAATAAAATTTATTCTTTTTATGTCTAATAATTAATTGTGGGTTTGAGAAATTATGTACTCTATGACCATGAAGACCGTAGATATTATATACGCATGAGTAAAATTTATATTTTTAAATGGTCATTATGGAAATGAGGTAAATATAATTTTACTAGTTATGAATTAAAGTAGTATGATAAATTAAGTATTATTCATTTAAATACCATTTTATGTATCATACATGTTATTTGGGGATGAAAATGGATTGTCACATCGCCTCATGAAGGCCGTAATCCACATATACCTGAATGACATTATATTTTTTTAATGAGTGAAAATATAATAAAGGAGATTATATATTAAATTTTCTTTATGTTAAATATCTATTTAATATAATAATTATTTCATTTATATATCATATATTAAATAACATTATCCTTAATAACTTTTATATAAATCCTTAGTGAAAAACAAATGACATCACATTGAAAGGTATTATTCTTCTGTATACATGAACTACATTATAGTATCACCGATGTAATGGGGTTTAAAAATTAAATAGCATAAAATGAGTATAGAGGTATAATTTTGTTATAAATTTCATATATATACATTATAACCATCATTATTACCAACGTTGTTAGGTGGTAATTGAAAACTAGATGACATCGGTTTGTGAGGTGGTAGTCTTCCAAACACATGAATGATGATTTCGTAACACATTTGATGGAAGTGGGAATGGTTTTAGATTATTAACATAACATAACAACATATAATTATGTGGAAGATAACTAATTAGTTATATTAGTGTAATAAAATAAAATATTAATGTGGTGGAGGAAGAAATAAAAGAAACACACTCATTATAGAACATTACATCTTCTTCGGGTAACCCCTTAGGTTTTCACCGAAATTCTTAACAGGTTATATTTCATCCTCAAATAATGATTCTAGGTTTATATAATAGATTTTGGGATGTTATTTGGTAATTTATTTTCATATCAAAAATGGTTGTAAGGAGTGTAGAAGAGATGTGAAGCGGTGTCCATTTATAATAAAGGTCAGTGGAACACTAAAAAAATTTGAGAAGAAAATGGTGTACACATGTTTTTAATATTAAAAAATTGAAAAATTGAATTATTATAGATCTTTATTCATGATAGGATTCAACTACATCTATAAAATAAAATTCTAACCAGTTTTAGGTTACTTTCACCCTTATCTTTTTTACTTTAACTCTTGGTAAACCCATTATTACAACAATAACTATGCCTAATTTTATTTAGTTTTACTATTTATTATTGTAAAAAATTAACATAAAACTATTAAAAAAATATTATTAATCAAAATATGGAATCCATTTTTTCAAATTCCATCAACCAAATTTTAAAAAATTATTTTAATATTAATCCCTCAAAGACCACAAGAATGCAGGTTTTCAGTGAAAAAATTATAAAAAGTGTATATGGACTTTATCTCACAATTTAATATGAAATTTTTTTACAATGAAATAAATTGGAATTATATATATATATATATAATTTACTTAATTTTAATTTTAATCAAATTTAAATTAAAATGTAACATTAAAAATAATTTAAACAAAAAGATGATTTTCAATTATAATTTTGTATATTAACTATTCATCAAAAAAAAACTGTATTCATAAATTATTTTAAAATTATATCATAGAGACCATAGAACTTGTTATTAAAAATATGTGTCTTATTTTTTAAAAAAAAAATTCTAAAACATTCAAAATATTATTTTAAAACAAGTGGCCAAAAAATTTGACAAAACTAAATTTTTGAAACATGATATTTTTAATTTTAATATTTGATTAATAATTGTAACTTATCTAGAAAACAAATAATATGATTTTTAAATAGTTTATTGAACATAATATATATGAAATTTTTTATAATCAGTCATTGTAATTGGTTTTTAACTTATTGAGGTATTTTTTTCCATTAAAAATATTTTTCAGAAAAAAAAAACATCATTAATTTTCAAATAGTTTGGATTAAAATATTTTATTATTTTATCACCAAGGAATTAATTTTATATAAATTTTTAAATATTATATTTTTATATTTTATTTATTCATATTCATATATTTCATTCCAATTTCTAGGTAATAACTATCATATGAAAAAATAACATTTTAATTATATTCATGTTTTCTTTAATCACAAGATTATTTGCAACACATGCTAAAACTAGTGTTGCGTCTAACATAATATAAAGTTAGTATTGTGTGTAACACATGATATATTCCATATTATGTGTAATAAAAATTTTTGAAATGATTTAATTTAATTGAAAAAAATCCCAAAATCATATGTTGTCACTTTCAACCTTTCTTAAAATGATTTTTTCCATCAGAATTCACCTCAAAGATCAATGGTTTACCATTTAAAAATCCCATAAAAATACCACATCATATAAGGGGATAATAAAATATCCTCTTGAAAAATATATTGGTATATGTTATATTTATCTATAATAACACATACTTGGTTTGGAAATAAGTGAATGTATGTGGGATGTTAATACATTAACATCTAATAGAAAACTCACATCCAAATATTGATGGAATGTGGTAGATAGCATGGTGAGGAAAAATATTATGACCACAAAGACTAACACTAAAGAGTCATAAAAATGGCCATTTATATCACAAAAAATTGTGGTAACATTGAAATATTTTATTTCAAGATATTTTTCCTAATGTTGTGTAATTTCATTTTCATATATACAAAGAACAAGTGAAGATGTACGTATTAATATGTTTTTATTTAACAGGAATCATTTGAAACTATTTTTTTCCTTAATAAATTTCATCTTTATCACTAACTATAATAATTTATGTTTTCATGTTTGAAGAACTAAATAATATCCCTAAACAAATGATAATGCATTCCATTTTTCTATTATTAAAAGATGGTTAACACTAGTTATCTAATATGGATAAATATTCTTATAGTGATGTAATATTTTAATCATTAAAACCTCATTTAATGTCAAAATTATGCCATTCTTTAAATGGTCAACCATATTACCATTCCAAAATTTAAAAATCATAAATAAGGTCACTAAATTTATCAAAAGAAACATAAAATCAGTCCACTATATATCATATAATATGCCTTTATTGTAATATACCAAACATGGGAATACCTTAATAATAAATTATTTTGAAATATGGTGATAAAATGAGTTACAATAAAATATTATTGAAAACATGCATGCATCCTTATTCATTACTGAAAACAATGTTTATTGTTTATATTATTTAAATCAAAAAATGTTGTAAACTCTTTGAATGATAGAAAAATATACTTTGTCAACATATAATTAATCAGTTCGTTGGTAATCATTACTATCTAATTTATCTATTAATATCCAATATCTCTTTATCCTAAAAACATTATTTTATCATCCAAAATATATTAATAGTTATATTCCCTTAATCAAAATATCACCTTGAAATAAAATCACATTTATTGTACATCAATACAATTTAAAATATTTTTTTAAAAAAATTCTGCAATGAAGAAATTATACTGAATAATATTTATATGTTTCATAATCCTTTAATTCCAATACATTAATACAACAATAATCCCATATCCTTCTCAAACGGTTAACTAGGATTCATCATATTATTCCTTATTACCACTTTCAATTCATATGTCATTCATAGTATCTTCTTCATCACCGGTATAAACATTACACATTAATAAATTCTAATTCTCTTAATGATAAATTTCCATTGTACAAGTATTTATATAATTAACATAATTTTAAATTTTAATTCTTTTACCCATTGAAAATAAAATTTTGAGACCAAAATTCTCATCCATTACGTTAATTAAAATTTTCATTTCCCCTAATAATTTATTACTATATTAGCTTGTTATCCACACACAATTCATATTCTTATTCCTTTAAGACATTCCCATGAGTAAATATTTTAAATATAGGAAACTGAATCTTCATTCCTGTATGGTTTCCAAAACCCTATCTCTTGGTGAACACTGTAATTCTCTTCTTTATTGAGTCTGAGATACAGTTACAATACATGTAGTTAATGATATTTTGTGATAACGGATTAGGCACAATAAAAATATCATTCAGTTCACTCATCATCCAATTTGGATACTAATTAATTTTTTTCACATTCAATGTTAACCAAGTTTCTTCTGGTTCCCATTATTAACTAAAACCAAAAATCCTAGTGTTAATATTTATAGTGAGAAACCATATAATCATGAATAGCCACTTATAAAATTTCAAAAACAAGAAACATTCATTCAAATATACAACACCATTGGTTTATCCTATTTTTTTCATAGCAATGAACTATTTAAATTCCTCATGGTTTTTTATAGAGTTTTTATATTACCAATTCATATCCCCTAGGAGTTCAAAACAAAGTGTGTTGCAATGCCTTTTATTGTGATCCAAGTGGAGACCGAGTCCATTTCAATGTTCCCTTTTCAAATTTATTACCACTAGGCACCTAAATTCTATATCCACATCAACATGTAGTATCTAAATATGTATTTCTTATTCTATAAACCACTTTCTCTATACATTAAATAATTTTATGAAAATTTCCTATACATTGACTCGTCCAAAGGCTTATCCTAGAGACATCCCAGATATAATTTTATGAAATATACCCAAATATCAAATTAGTGTTTTCAGTCCTTGTTTACAAATGTTAACTAAAATTTTCCATTAATAACATCCTTTTCATATCAAGATTTTCATACAATGATATTAAATATTTTTAGATGAATATTTCATATATTTCACAAACACACACCTAAAGACCATAATAGATTCTTTTCATTAGAAACTAGGAGTAAGATCATTTAATTTGTTGAGTGAAATTTAAAATATATAATAAAATCATCCCATATAGTACTCTCTATAAAAATTACACTAATAAAAGTTACTTCATCATAACATGTGGAAATGAAACATTATAAAGGTTGTGCTCAAATTCCCAGAAAGGGTAAAAAAAAGAGATGTGTAAGCATAACAAGAGAATAAGTGTATGAGAACATGAGAATAACATTTAAAAATAAAAACTTCATATGAAAAGTCATAAAATTGATTAATAGAATAATTATTTTTATTTTACAAGAAATGAATTATAAAGGAATCAATGAACATGAGCCTTGAGAGAATAACATTGGCATAATCCATGTAGTAGTGTCATACATGTAAGAATTAGAAAATCTTATATCAAGGATACAAACCAAGAAATTCATAATAGCTTAGTTGTGGTATTACAACCCTAGTATATATTTAGTCTTGTGATGACCACAAATGTACCCTTTTTTAGGCTTGGGAAACCCTATCGTGTACCCACTTTTAGGCCAAGAATTACCTCCTGCGTGCCCATTGAGTTCATATAACATTAATCATTACTAAAGGATTTCGAAGGTGATATTGGAACCAACCATCACATAATACAAGCATTTATGTGCCACAAGATAATAAAACAATATCATATCTGGACCCGTTAGATGAAATGGGTTTAATAAAACATTTCATCATAGTATATATGTGGAAAAGAGAAATGTTTCCTAATCATATTATCATTTCACCATATAATAACCCACGGAAAAAATATGGGTTTCATAAATGTTTATTTATATCATAACCTGTAAAAAATATATAGGTTTCATAATCATTTCATCATCTCATAAAATCATATACTTTTGAAAATTAAATGGGTTTCTGAATTATTTAAACTAGTATAACCAGTGTAAGTTAAATGAGTTTTGTAAACTTCATATCATCAAAAATCATTAAATGAAATAAAATGACGAGAATCCTTAGTTAGTGTCCCATGTAAATCCTAAACTGAATATGGGTATTCCACCATAGATTGGATGTATTTCAAAAGACAAATCACATGGGAAATTTATTTAGGACATTAACTTTTCATTTAATGTCACATTTTAAAACAATATTTTTATCAAATCCATTTCATTTGATATAAACTTGAAAACTTATGATGGAATATTTAAAAATCATTTAAAAAATTTCGTGATGGTAATATCCATTCCACATTGAAAATAATTTTTAAAACATATTGATTTTGTAGAATCCTTTAATTTTAAAATTACCTTGAAAATTTATAAATGACACTTCATGGAAAATAATTTTCATGACTATAGGTTATTTTATTCATGCCACACATAAAGATTCCTTTCACATTTTCCATAAAATCCAAATTAAAATATTTTTTTAGTAATTACATTAAGATTAATTTAATTTTTTAAAAATATTCATATGAGATAAAAATTTATTTAATAAATAATTTTTAAAAACTAATAAAAAATAGTTTTTATTTTTTTATAAAACATTTTTTTGTATGAAATTGGGTTTTCGACTGAAAAGTTGGTTTTTAATAAGAAAATATTTTTTAACTATTCGGTAAATTATGTGAGTAAAATTAGAGAAAAAATGAATTATCAAGATATAACCAGAGGTTAAGAAAATTCAAGAGATTATTTAGGGTTGTTAAATACATTTCATCATTGGATGCATAATAATATAAAAATCTGAAAAATGTTGAGATTGTGTCATAAAAAAATTAAAAATTCTGTAGCATTAAATTGTAATCCCAAAGTAATAATTTCATTAAATTAATCATATAAAATCTTTAGACTCAATTAATTAATTATATTATAAGTCAATGGAGCTATATATACACCTCATTAATGAAGACAGGTACATGACATTACATATTTTTCAAAGAAGAAAACTTAAGACAAAAATCCATTAATGCATCTGTCTATTTTGAACCATAATCATATTAACATAGAGGTATCTAAATGGATATGTAATTAATAATAATTTCCTAGAGAAGAATAAAAAATAGAATTCATGGAATTATATAAGGCATATAAAAGAAATAGGTGGTAAATATGGTATGTATCTCCCAAAAGTAAAAAGTGAGATTAAAACACCTTTTCACATTAGTATTCTTTTGGGTCGTAAGTCACAAAGAAGATAATCCTCAAATTAAACATTTAATATAATGAAAATGATAATATTAATTATATGAAAATTCATATGTTTAATATAAAAAAGACACAAAACAAATGACTAATGAATTTATACATGTATCCTAGAAATTAAGTAGATAATAGAAATCTCTTACCATAAGTCTTCACTTCATTATACATGTTTGATAATCCTATATAATAAATATATGATTATTATAAATATATTGTATAACTATAATTATATATATTATATTATGTATGATTTACATATAACCATTTATTTCCTATTTTTACCAATTTCATATTAAAATCATTTTTTTAGGTAATAACCACTTCTTTTATCATATTTGTTTTGATTTGTTTCTCTTGTTCATCTTGTTTTGATCATGGTTCCATAATATATAGAATAAAAATCATTAAATTAGTATCATATATATAAATAAATTATAATATTTATCCCAATCATGAAGGATGATTTTGGGAAATGAAGTATGATATTATTATAGAGATGGTAGGTTGTATGTATGCTTGTGTAAGATTTCCATTTTCATTAATCATTATAGAAAGGAGTTAGTTAATATTCTAACTTAATAGAGAGATAATTATTTAATAAATAACATATCATTACATTAAATATACTGATACATATTACCGATGTGTTGTGGTGAGGAAAAGAATGAGTCACATCTCTTTGTGTAGGTGGTACTACTCATGTACACGAATGACATTATAACCTTTAAGTGAGTTAAAATGTAAGAAAGAAAATGATTTAATATATTTTATTAATTGAAAACATGTCATGAGTGGCATAATTATTTCATTTATATGACATATATTCTTTATATATTTCCATATTAACATCAATTTAAAGTGATAGTGAATAAATGATTACCATCACATCATTAGGCGGTAGTCCTCTGTATATAAAAGATAATTTATCGTATCACCTAAGAAATAGAATATAAAAAGGTTCAGATGCTATAATGAATAAAAATATATAATTATACAATAAATATAATTTATATAATTTATTTCCATCATCATACCCAAATGTGTTATGTGGTAATGGAAAACAAATGACATCAGTTTGTAAGGTTGTAGTCCACCATACCTAGAAATGATGATTTCATAACCCATTCGATGGAAGAGGGGATTTTTTAGGTTATTAAATTAATATAAAAAAATATATTGATATGTAATACACTGATATTACTATATCAAATTTTTTAATTAATAATATAATGATTTGTAGGAATACATAAATTAAAAATTCCCATTAAAGAACATTGCATCTTTTTAAGGTAACCACCTTAAGTTTTCACCAAGAGCCTTACTAGGTTGGATATATTCAAATAGTAAGAATTAAATGATTCTCATAGGGAAGGTTTTAAGTGAATTTTGTAGGTTTTTAACTATGAAAATGGGTTTTATTGTTTTTATAATTGAGGACATGGGTTGGAATTTTATAAGTGTGTTGAGTGGGACACTTATAATTGTTAGGATGAAAAATATGCACTATCATATTCCCATTATATTAGGGTCAAAAAATGGAGTATTGTTTATCATAAAAACTTATAGGATTCATATATTTCTTAAAATAATAATTTTTAAAAAATTTAGGTTGGTTTAATCTTTATCAATCCAATTTAACACCCACATAAAAAAAATTTAACATACACGTGTTAAATAATTTTCAATATTTTACCATTAATTTTGTTAAAAAAATTAAATTAATTAGATAATATAGACTATGATTATTCAAAATATGGAATCCATTTTTCAAAATTTCATTCACATAATTGGAATATTTTAATTTAAAATCAATCTCATAGACTTAATGAGAAAGCGAGGCCTTGAAAGAGAAAATGCTTATACAATACACAGGGGTTTTATATAAAAACTAGATATGAACATGATTAAAATGAAATAAACTATGTTAATAGATATATAATTTATCTAATTATAATTTTAATATAATTTTAACTATATTTAATCATTAAAAATAAATTAAACGATAAGGTATTTTCCATTTAAAATTCAGTATTTTCCACTATTTATAATAAAATTAATTATTTCAAAAAATTATAAAAAATTAATCCAATGATATTTTTTACCTGATGATTAAAAAATTAAATATATTTTCTCAATTAAAATTTAAATTTGTTTCAAATATTATATTTAAAATACGTTCACAAAAAGGTGAAAAAATAGTTTTTGAGAAAAATACACTTTTAAATAATCAAAATGTATTTATTATTAACTATTTGCTATAAATCACATAAGATGAATGATAATAATTTTTTTGGACATATAAGATATATATTCCATTTTAGTAATTGGAAAAAGTTTTCTTTTTAATTTAGTAAGCTCTGTATGTTTTTACATAGTTTTTTCTTCATAAAATGAATTTATTTATTTTCAAATGGATTTAATTTTAATTTTTAATAAATTGGTCACCAAATAATTAATTTTATATAGATATATAAACAATATAATTATATAATTTAGTCAATTGAATTCATTTCCACCATTCTAATGTCTAGGTGATAACTTTCATGTAAAATAATAATATATTAATAGTATGTCATGTTTTGTTTAAACTCGATGTTGTATGTATCCCAAGCTACACCAAGTGTTTCGTGTGAAAAATCTAAAATCATTATTTCATGAAAAAAATAATAAAATAGAAATTTATTTTAATGAAAAATATCTAATATATGATATTTAATTGAATAGAATATTTCACAATATCTCAAAGTGTTACACGAGATATCTATGAAAGAAATAATTTATCAATACATTTTTTCCCAATAATACATTATACAGAAACATAAAAATTATTTCAATTCATTTAATTTGTTAATATATTTTCAATAATAGTTTAAAATGAATATTGGTCACCTGTATACCAATATGTTGACTGAATAGGGAAAATTATTGATCAAACTACATTGCATTCATTAATATGGTGTAAATACCATATACATTATAATCTTAATTAATGGGTAATTAAATAGAGGGTTACATAATATCATTGAACATGAATATAATTTTTATAGTCTTGTCATGATATAATTATTTATGGATATGTGTATGTTATTCATAGTTGTACAATATATATATACATATTATGATTTGATAAGTTTTTTTGGATTTATATTTTCCTCCAATGCATTGGGTAATGTTTTATATCTGACGATAAAATATTTATAAGAAAATGGATTAAACCCAAAACACTATTGATATAATTTCTACATGATATGATTTCATTGAATTGATCCTTGAACTAAGGTAACTATGTCATGTTTTATATTATTGTAATATCCATATGATTCAATAATCATATGATATTTAATTCATTACATAATAATAAATATGTTTAGATTCATGAATTTTGATCCATGATGTATCAGGTATTATTTTATTATGATCTATTATTATACCTTGTTTTCATTAAAATACACATATGTTTTTATAATTATTTTATATGATATTTAATTTTTATTTAATATATTAAACTTTAATGAGTGTTTGAGATGAACTTTCTTATGCTTCCTTTTCCAAAAATACTGATGAATATTATTTTGAATAAAGGATCTATAATGAAATGATTCAGGTAAATTTATGTTGGAGATTTTAATATCTTATTGTAAAAATAATGAATCACTTGTTTAATTAGAGAAATTTACATTTTGGGAAATATAAGTGTTCATTAATTAATTTTTTACTTAATTCATTAAAAAATAGAGTCACATAAAGGTCTTGAATATTTTAGGGAATAGATATTCTTTATTATTATTGTAATTTTGGATGGTTATGTTTAGTATGACACTATCAGTAAAAATTATGGAATGTAATTTATATGTATTTTATCACCACATATTGGAGTTTGGGTTAGGGGAATCTCATATTTTTGTAACAATTTAACTTATAAGAGTCAATGGAAACTGAGAGCTCTTAGTATGTGGATTGGTTTTCATTTTTATAACTTTTTCCCTATTTTATAATTCTTTAGTGTGAAAGGGATTCTTTATAGATAAAAAAACATGTGAAAAATTTTCTCATGGGGGCACCAAAGTGGCCCATTATAGATCTCATATTTATCATGAAGAAAATAAAATTCGTGAGTGGGATAAAAAACATGAAAAATGATAAATACCATCTAGAAATATCCCTAAACATATCAAATATTTTAGACATCATTGATATATAAGTGTATTTTCTAATAATATTTATTAATTTTAATTGAACCATTTCTCTTATAGACACTATTTTTGAGATTGCGTGATCATATTTTAGTTATAGTTTGAAATTATTTGCCTATATATTTTTGAATCAATTAAATTAGTGATAAAGGAAAAAAGTGTCACTATGAAACATATATATTATAATATGACATGATAATTTTTTTTAGATAATCATACGTGAAATACAACAAGTAGAAGTTGCGAAAAAAGATAAAATATTATGTTCACTTCACTAAAGAGAAATATTTTAACCCTTGATAAATTATTGTACATTTATTTAAAATTATAATATTATTGAGTAGTAGAAGAAGAATAATTTTATGGAAATTAAAAGGAAAAATTCAAGTTAAAGGTTAGAGTTCATAAGAATGAGGTAGTTTGTAAGAAAAAGAGAAATTATCAAATTGGGGAAGAAATAAATGTTTAATATTAGTGTAAATTACACTAAACAATTGATAAATCAATATAAAATAACATTATTGTCTTCCAGAGTATATGGACATACATATTACACATACTGTTATAATATTTCACTCCCTAAATGAAAAAAAACCATGAAAAATGGTGGATAAATGCTATTGAAAAAAAATGAATTTTCATAAGACAACGTCTAAAATAAAATGTATAATTATATAAATTTATATTATAATCTTGTTGAATTGTATCATAGGTATGATCAATAGTGAAATAACAGTAACATGATTCTCATATTGTTTTTGGATCTATTAAAAAATAAAACTCCATATTTATCATGGGGAGTGATCAAGAGAAATTAATGGTAGTGAATGATAATTATAAAAATTATATAAGAGAAAAACTATAGATTTTGGATTGTGGTACTTCATAAAATATGACCAAAATAAAAAATATATTATTGGATAACCATTCGTATCTTAGAGTATCTATTAGTTTTGTAAATCATGGACAATATATTTATTAAGGATTTAGAACCACGAAAACTGGATAAAAAAAATTGAACCAAATTAAATTTTAACAATCAATGGGATAAGGAAAAATATCTTGATTATTTACATAGTTTGGGATAACGGGAATGCATTTATTTTTTCTCAATATAGTTGTTACATTATATGGAAGAACAACACAATCTTCATTAAAGTAATAAAGATAATTAAAATTTTATATCAGACATTTAATGATAAAAATAGTGTTTTCATTTGAATAAGGTATTTTAAATATATTAATAATATTATATATAACCATTTGGGTAAAAATAATCTTAAATTTTATACTGCGTATAACTATATAATAATTATATGAAACAAAAAATTGAGAGTAGAAATTTATATTATGTGAGTGGTTGAGTAAAATTGTCTACAAGAGACATAACATTTTTGAGACCAAACTAATTTTTATCACAACGAAATTTAAATAATAAAATATTTATTTTACTATATAAATATTGATTCTAAAATTATTTTATTACAAATTATATATTATAGCGAGTAAATGAAAATATCATCAAATATTTAACAGTATTTTAAGGATAAATTAAATAATAGTGGTATATGTTACTAAAGTAAATCAATATGAAAATGTATAGAGATAGAATAATTTATACATTAATGAGAATCTATATAATCCTATCACACTAAATGAATATACTAATATATACACACAATAAAAATTAAACATGAAAAATTAAATAATCAAACTATGGGGATGTGAGAAGATCTATGTTTTCGAAGAACAAAAAATTAGAATATGTTTTAAAACAAGACCCAGTAGTGACTGTAAATATTATAAAATGGTGGATATTGAAATAATATTTATTCAATCCACAAACTGAAATATGTTTTGGAATGATACCCAATTTTATGGATTTGAAAGTAATTTATATAGAATGTTTTATCAGTATTAATGGCATTAACTAGGATAATTTCGACAAGGGTTCTCATGTGGTGGAATTTCATAGGTTTATACATGGTGGGATGATCGTATAATGATATAAAAAGAATAAATAATGATATTTTATCAAGTTTATATTATTTTCATATATACTATGTTCTATCACAAAAATCATTCCCTACTAATAGTGGAATAAAATAATAATATAGAGATGATATTTGAAAATGCAGTACACATTTGATTATAATAACATATTTATGAACGTTAACATATTTTTTGGGAATTGTAGATTATGATGATGGATCATTGAATGAATGAATTATGATCTCATAACATATAAATTATATAGATCCAAGAAACGTCCTTTGAGAAAGTGGTATGGGTGACCAATATGATGATTTTTGAGGAATGAACATTGAAATATAAATGATAATTAGATTTCAAAATGGATAAATATCATTCAATTTATAAAGGTTATAATAAAATCATGGGTATAGACATTAGTGAGTGTTTTATTGACTCAGATTCCTTGAAAACATGCATTCTTTTTGGTGATATATGATAATTAAAATAAAATTTTCATCAAACGAATATTAATCCAAAATAATTAAATGGATACTGGGGGAATATATCTTATGATATATTTTGAATTTTATATCGGTATAAAATTTAAAATTGATTCATATTTTTAGTTTGATACTCACCCAAAGCAGGCTAGATGATGATTAATAAGGATGGTGCTTCCATGGAAAAATCCAAGGCCTTCATTTTGGGGTGGAATAAGTTGGGACTACAAATGAGTAATATCATTATTTTATATGGATTTTGGGATAAACATTTACCATGAATATGTGATAAAGAGAGTTAAATGAGAAATTTATAATGTTTTTTTTGACAATTTTATAGAATTATGTCTTGAGGTTGATACATACATCATTGAGAATTCCATCAAGTTGTATATATAGTATCCCTCTGGGAAAATTGATGTTATATGGGAAGACATAATATATTATTATAAGAACACTATTTGAGTTTTATCATGCACATACAGGAAGGATAATAAATTTATTGACACATAAACTATCCTATGGGTTGGATCCTATGGTCACCACCAGAAACCATCTATAATAGAGTTGATTAAGGAGATGTTTTTTCGTAATATTTTTATAACTCGTTCCTTTCATTTTTTTAAAAAATTATTATAAATAGTATTTTATCTTGGTATATATCTTATGAATGTTATCTAGAAATTATTGTGCTCCATAGTGACAGTTGTCAAGTATTCCAACTATAGAATAAATTTAATAGTCTTAAATAGGAACCTCCAGAATATTAGTATAAATACTACAATTTATTGAAGGGAAATAATTTTAATATAATAAAGGTTAATAAATATTATTATGTTATGGTAGATTATATAAAATAAATTAATTATATTGTGTATGTTGATGAAATAACATTTTATAAAATGATGCGAAGAATTATGAGGAAGTCTCAACCCAATTAAAAACCTTTTTTGAAATCACATTGGTTCGGAATGTAACATTCTTTTTGGATTTATTTGACATTAAAAAATTGAGATGTCCCAAGATAAAGTGTAATATATTTCCCAAAAGATTTATAATATTGTAATTAAATGTTATAATAATCAAATTCTGTGATTCTAAAATTTTATAATTTTGTTTCAAATAAATTTAATTTCATTGATAAAATAAATTACATGAAATACTATGTTTTAGTGAAATATAATATAGTATATATATTATTATTTAATCATAATTTTATTATCCTTGAAATTAAAAAAGGCTATATTCAAAGAAATAACCACATTTTATGAATTATGTATAGATGTTTTTGATAAATAAAATATGTTTAAATATTAGAATTTTTTTGATGAAGTCTTTATATGATTTGAAAATACATTTTTATCCTCAAATAAATTTTATTATTTTTTGATAAAAAATTAAAAGATATTTTTTCAACATTATGATAATTTAATTTTCAGACACGAAAATAATATTTTGAATCAATATGTCAATATTATATTATAGTTAATATTTGGGACATTTTTTTTATAATTTTAATATTTTTAATGAATGGTTAAAAAATTCTTTTTTACTAAAAAATGATTTTTTTACAATGTAATTACAAAGTCTTATATAGTTATAATATTTTTAAATGTAAATGTTTGTTCATTTTTTTAATTATTAATCCAATATAGTCTATTATTATGAATTTAATTTTAAATTTTGATGTTCAAACTTATTATTTTAATGAAAATTATATTCTTAAAAGACTGTTTTTCTTATCTTGTATAAGGGTTTAATTTTTAATTATATTCTTCCAATTATTAAAATTTAATTTATTAAAATGAATTACATGGTTTGATTCATAATATAATATATAATATTATAATTTTAACCTCATTTATAGTCAAAATTAATATTATAAATAAGTAAAATAAAATATCACGGTTTTTGTTAAGACTTTTTTAAGAGGGGTTAATCTCTAAAGAGATTAGTTAAAAGGACACAATAACATTTCCAAATCCTATTATATTTCCATAATTCAACCATAAAAAATATATTTTTCATGATAGGTCTACTTTTGAGCCTTTTTAATGTTTAAGTCATGGGTATAAGATTTTTCATTTAAAAATATCATGTGTATTATCTCCCACTATTATAAAAGGGAACCCCCACTCCTTCAATATGAACACATAAAAAGACTATTTTATAAAATAACACCTACCACAATATACTCTTTAATTACATCAAATCATCCTATAGGACTTATTTTTATTTGGAAACCCTCATTGTAAGGATTTTGTTCAAAGGCAATGGATGTTGTCTGAGAAAGAGGTATCATCCTTAAAAAAATCTTTTTTATTTTTAATCCTTCATCTAGATCCTTAAAATATATTTTAAAAATGATTATATAGGAAAATAATTATTTCCGATATATAAATTTTATTAGGTTATTTTTATAAACTATATCCATCTTCTTTTCTATCAATTAAGAAGTGAAACTATTCTCATGTGTACGGCAGACATCTACCTCATGAGTCGATGTTATTGGTTTTCCATCAACACCACTCAAACATGGATATAATTATCGATTTAAAATAAATTTATATGATATTTATGGAATAGTTATACATATATAATTATAATATCACTTCTTCTATCTTACATTCTAATTCTCTAAAAAAGGATAATGTCGCTCATGTGTACATCTGGACCATCACCTCCATGATGCGAAGTGATATGTTATTTATTTTATTTTTACATTGATGTTATTAAAGATAGATTTACCAAATATAAATTATATGAGTGGCTTCAAAATTATTATAAAATGGTTACTAGTATTTACATTTCTTTCATCACATCCTTTGACAAAATGGAAACAATGTTCATGCATACTCACAACCACCCGTCACCATGAAAGGAGTAATTAAATTTCTTATGTTGTACATTTATAGAAGAATATACACATTTATATGTTTAGTATAAATAATATTTATATCATGTTTTTTATTCTTGAGAATATGGAACCATAATCAATGTTTATGTTGTAAAACTACTGAACTAAAACATAAAAGAAAAATAAAGGAGTTATTTCCCAACATAGTAACTTTATTAATGAATTATTAATAAACATGTGATATGTTTTATGTTGATAATATTTTTTTATCATATATATGATTATATTTCAGTAATAAATGTATAAAAACCCTACATTTGTTATAAATTATGTTATAATGAGTACGATGAATCTCCAAATTTAAGGTAAGGGGTTTTTATATCACTTGTTTATGTGGGACATGTGGCTTATACACCACATGTATGTTTTCTGTTCTCTACCTAATAATCATTATTTTATTTTATTATTAATCATAATGAATTTATGGGATATAAATATCTATTTATGATTCTTTCTTTTTTGGTGAATGATTCAGAAGTTAACAATGTGGTAATTGTAATACGACACAATCACATTTTTAATAAAGGATGTTTATGATCATGTTTCAATAATAAAATATTAAGTTCCATATCTCAAAAAATTAATGAATAGCTACTCTCCTTTATTTGTGTCTATTAATTAATTTTTTCAATTTATTTTCCTCTCTTGAAGTACAAATGTGTCCGGTGAATTTTTTTTATGAAAAATCCACAATATATTTATGTATGGTTGAACATATTTTTTATTCCAAGACCAATTTTTGAAATGAGGTTTTAAATATTGTTTTAACAATTATCCAATGTTTTTAGAGGGATTAATACTGAATATTGAATATTTATAAAAAACTAAAATGATTCTTGTTGTCATTTTCTAAACAGGTCTCTTGGGATATTTAATCAAAAATGTGAATAGAATCATTGTTCAATGTGTACAAAATGAATGATATCTTTAACCATCGGGATTTCACAAGGATTTAAAGCATCCATTATATTTATATAAGTTTATTTTAAAATAAATTCTTATCTTTAATACATATTATATTTATAATTTTTTGATATGATTTCAAAAAAGAAAGGATTTTTTCCTCTAGAAATATTCTAAGGGATCATTAAAAATCATTTTTATCGAATACAAAATCATATGATGTTACAAATGATTTATAAAGAATACTATCCAATGATACTATCCATGTTATTTTTCTATATGGTTTGGGTTTATGATGATAATATTTTTATGACACCATTTCATTTTCCATTGGATAAGTTATGATACAGATATAAAGTGTCAATGAAACATATTTCTTTTCGTTGGGTTTTTCTTTGATGAAAATGAGTTATTTATAAAAACTATTTAATTTTTATGCGTTATTCCATGATGAAATGTTTATGATACCCATTTATATTCATGGTGTTTTATATGATTAATGATTTATGATCTTCTGGAACACAAATGTATTGTTTTCATTATGTGATAGGTAAGACATATATCTCCCTAAAATGAATTGTGTAATTATTGATATTTCATGAGTTAAACAGGAATAGAATGGAGAGTTAACCCATTTCACTTTGTGGTTTTCTATAATATTATATTATTTGGAGTGATCATGGATTAATATGTTGATTTTGTGGATGAACCCATTCCACTGTGATTTCCATGTCAATGAGCCTTGACTACAAAGGGGATTATTTACTATTCTTTGGGTATTCCCCAAATCTATTTAAGAAATTATTTTCTATAATTATGTGTATATTAAAATTCCATGTATTATAAATATGTTATGATATCCACGATTATATTAATTGATTCCATTAAGAATCATGTATTATGAACTATCATGATTCTTGTCATGAATCATGATTGTTGTTTATGATATTCTGGTTATGGTTTTCTAATTTTATTCTCATTTTATCATACAAATATTTTCATTTCATGTTGATGTCCCTTTTTTAACCCTTACTGATTATTTGAGCTCACTATATCATAGGTTTCCTTTTCCCTGTCTGTGAAGAAAGGTGTTATGTATGATATCTATAAGAAGGTTTTAGTACTTAAAATCATATTGTGAGATGATGTGGTTCACTTTAGAATAACTTGTTTGTATATAATGTTTTCATGTCCCATTAAACATTATGATCCTCAATTTTGTTTGTGTAAATGGAAATGAACATCCATCTATTAAATTGTAACACCTATTTTTGAAAATTTTAGGCCTCTACATGAACAAACCCATAAGAAAATATTAATGTGTATTTGGATATTAGATTTAAATAATCGTATTTCAAATTATTTATTAAACATAACTCACAACATATTTTGATAATAGTTAATTATAAAAAAATATTGTATATAATCTCCTAGAGAAATTGAAAATATAATAAACGGGTAAGCTAAAATTCTTACTAAAGGAAATTATATCATTGTGTCAAATTGGGTTTTTGTAAAATAATATGACAAAAAATGATTCTGATAGAAATATATGATTAAACAAACATTTAATAATAAACTTTTTCCAAAAATCCTGATAATATAATGCATAATATGAATTGGTCAGTGATATACCATTGAATAAGTGTCTGTAATTATGGGACACTGTTCATGATCCAAGAGTTATAATGTTGGCACATAATCTAATTTTATAAAATTTATAGATATATAAATATTATAATTATGATATTTTAATTTTGGTTTATGATGTTTCAAAAGGTGCATGGTGGATTAGGGTGAAAATTTGGTATTTATGGGTGATAGCAGGTAGGATAACACATAGTTTTAAGTCGTGTTATTCCTGATGTCCTCCCTTTTGGAAATTGTAGAAGAACAAGCCTAATGGTTTATTGCGATCTAAGGCATGACATATCAGGAGCCTCCTAGTGGACCACATTTAAAATGGCCACACCAAGCCATGGTGAAAGGCCTGTTGTGTCTCAAATAGAAAAGGAATTAAATCTATTACATTGTTTTTTTTATTTGGGGATATCATAAGATAAGAGTTTTCAATTACCCCATGATGTAGGTTAGAATCCCCAAGTAGTTGTTATGGATATTAGATTTTTATAAATGATCGAATTATCCATAATTTTACTTCTTATATTAAAAAGTGATTCCTATTATGATTAATTATTTTAGTAAATAATGTGAATTTGGAACAATTTTTCCTTTGATAACATATTTCAAACTACATTAAAAATAGAATGATAATCTTTTAGAATATACGATGTGGTATTATAAGGATTTCCATATTCCTAAGGGTTTGAAAATTAAGTGATTTTGGTATGTATAGTCTAGGTAAATTCCATTCATTCAAATTATTAATAAAATAATGTCAAGGTGGACTGAAGATCAATATTGTAGTGTTTTGAGTTTTGTTTCTTGATTATCTTATATTTTTTTACCTACCACATTAGGGGTATTTTTATTAATATTATTTAACAATGATTCTATTTATTATGTAATAATGATATTATCTATAATCATAGGTCTTTTATTTACACATTTTTGTGATTTACGTTAGTGGATATTGTTTGTGTGGGAAGATTCACACTATAACATCATTTAGACCCTCACCTCGTGTCAAAAGCCACTTTCGTACGGTGATTCACACATGAGGTTAGGTTTCACTCTAGTCTAGATTGGGTGATTCTAAACATGGAAATGAAAAGTTGTTTCATTAAGTCATTTTATTTTTACGTTCATCTAATGTATACTTGGAATAATTTAGAATTGGGGTAGGGTATTTGGAACTGGTTAGAGGAGTTATTTATTTTCCATTCTATAAATTTTGAAAAAAAACCCATTGAGTTATAGGTGATGTTATTGTGTTTACTAGTTATGATATTAAAATATTTGGATGATACAAAGTACTATTTTGATGCTATAGTTTATTATATTTATGTGGTTCATGAATTATTACTAGGTACACAGGCTCGTATGTCGTGCATATGATTTATTGTCAAGAATTTTAATTTAGTTAATTAAATTTCATTAGTAATATGTTATATTTTATTATATGATATATCTAAACCAATTTCTATTTAATTGAACAAATATTCTATGTTTAATTATATGTATATGAATATAATTGACACGAATATAATAGTGGCTTGGGTTAGGCTATAGGTAGTGCTAAAGAAGTGATTCCATCAGTTCGGGTATCCTCTGAGGATAGGCCTTCCAGTAGAAATACCTTACATGAGACTATAAACATTTTTACCTTATGTAAAATAATATTGGAGTATCTTTGTATTTATTTAGGATTTTAGATAATTCAATCTAGGATATTATTTATTAGAATAAATGACGAATCACATTAGACCACCCTAGAAGGAGATTACATTCCATACATATTTCTATACATGATAGTGGATGTATATGAGATACACCCTCTACAATGGTTCATACAGTAAAATAAATTTAGTCTAGAGTCATTTGTAGAGAGCTCATTCAAGGTAGATGCATTCAAATAACGATGTTCAATTATTATCAATACATCATTCTATAATATAGCTCATCCTTCCAAGGTACTATAGGCCCCTAAATATATTGATTATTTGTTAAATAATACCAATGTAATCCTTTATTTAGTATATATTATAGAAGATTGATGTGTTCTTTAATATACATTAATTTTTCCTAGAAAAACATGGAGATGGAGGGGTGTTATGAACCAAGTAGGGAGGAGTGAGCAACTGTATTAGGAGACATTCTAGGATTTTTTCTATAAGGATTGTTTCCTAGATACACTAAATTATTGATCTCATGAATTTATAGTCCTTTATTTGGGGACAGTGCCAGTATATTCATATTTTTGTAGTCTCAAAATTTAGCATCACTTTAGTCCACTTTTGGATAAGAATGAAGGTGCGAAACGCCCATCTATTCATGAATGGACTTTGATTAGAGTTGAGGAGCTGGGTTAATAGAATTATCATGATGATTTATCTTGATGACATATTTTAGGCCTTGATGATCTTGAAGGGGTTGGATAAGGATAGAAAAATATGTCTTCTTTTACCCCTTTTGTGATAATAAGTATGAATTTTAATTTTGTAGTCGGTGCCTTTTCTAATGGTTATAATATTAAGTACGATGAGGTACTGCAAGGTTCTAGTAGTAATTCAATGTAGTGTTGGGTTTTCTTATCACCTGATTTGAAAGGAGGATTCACCATATTCTTCAAATATAAAAGGGTCATACACTACTACAATTCATACCATGGATATTAGAATAAGTGTAATTTGTTTTCCAAGATGGGGTATACTAAGTGATTCTATTAGAGGGAACTGTGGAAGGGATCAATAGAGTTGTTGCTAAGAATTTGTATGTGAGTATTGGGCTTGATAGTGGATCTTTATATCATGCCAGGATTATGAACGGGTCCGTAACTTAATCGAACCAGGTGTCTCATAGATAGAGTATTGGGATCAAATCAAAGGGAATGTATATCATATAACATTTTATATATAATGGTGTGAAATGAATATCTATAGTTATATGTATGATTTTGATTAGATATATTTTTTTCTACACCATTATTTTATAAATGGGATTCTTATTTGATTATATACTCTCAACTCATTGCTGGTTAGTCTTGATAGTTAACTTAAAATTAAAATTTATTTATATTAATAAAATATAATGGTAAAAGGTATAATATCACAAAATATGTCTAATGTTTCTGTTATTAGTAGCTATTTACAAATATATAATATTTTTTTATCGTAGAGATGACTATTTAAATTGGGTTGTTCAGCATGGAATGTTTAACAAGTAATCAAGCCCACATAATATTTTATAAGAGGATATTATCCCATATAACGCCTATGGGGGAGAGGATTGTTTTTACCAGTGAATGAGATATTGTATAAGGTTATATATGACAACATATGTTACATATTATAGCTATTAAACCATAGGTAATGAGCATTATTTTAGTAATACATTTGGTATTATCCCCCTATTCTCTTCTTTGGTGGTGGGATATTAACAAGAATCATTTCTAGCATATTAATTTTTAATTCCTCGTGATAAGGGAATTGAATTATTGATTTAACTCTTCCAATGAGGACAACATATATTGATTCATCCATATCATATGAAACCTGATGAGTTAATGGAACTCATGTTACAACATTGGGATATAGAGGTGAAGAGATTTTCTAGATTGAGAACTTCTCCCATTGGTTCTCCAGTATTGTTTTTATGTAATGGGTATGAAAGAAATTATATTTTTTAGACTATATAATGTTGATTTTATTCATTTTGAATAATTTGGATTGTTTTCTTATTTCACTTTTTGATGAAATCCTGATATACTCACAGAAACATGATATACATGATAGGCACAACGAGGTCATTTTGAGTTCAAATAGATCATATAATTTTTGTCCTAATATTTAAAATTTTACATTTTTATACATGAGGTGATAATATGTGGAAATGAGATTTCAAATAAGAGAATAATAGTTCATTAGGATAGGTTATACATGGTGCGATCATGATAACACCATTAGAATGTGTTCAAGATCTGAATTTTTCAATGATTTATCAGGTACTATATATCGTTTAGTAAGGACATATCCTATTTTGAAGTTGATATGGATGGGATTACCCTGAAGTGGGTGATATATTAGTTTATATATGTGTGTGATGAGGCCTTTATAAATACAAATAGGATATAGATATTATCTTTGATTTTAGTCTTACATGTGTTTGGGATTGGATTTTCCATTTATTGTGGTTCCTTGTGTATTGTCCTATATGTTTAATGATATAGATAGATAAGGTAGTGTATTATGGGATTTCTATATTGTTGCATCATGGGTGAATCTACCCAATTCATTAAATGGATTTGGTGTCTATATTCCATAGCCAAATGTTTCAATGTTATTATCTATTTGGTTGTAGGTTCGCAATCTAAACAGTACATAATTTTTTTTAATATCATCTCTTAGTGTGACTAGAATTTTGATTTTGATATTATTGGGGGACATATAGATTGACGATATTTTTGGATGAATGATTTATCTCTTAATTTGGGGATCCTGAGGTGATGACCTATACCCCCACAGGTTTGACATATATCCTTCATGATATATTGATATGGTTCATGGAGTTAGAATCTATGTTCTTAGTGAAGTGATGATTGATTGTGGGGAATAAAATAGTTATAATGTTACCTTTAGATGGAGAAAATGGAATCTACATTCATGAGAAAGTTATGGTTCATATTTAATAAGCGAAGATAAAAAAAAGGAATCTCATACTTTATGGTGGGAAGTGCACATATGATTGAGGAAGTTATATTATGATATCATAATATTTTATTTATGAAAGGATATGTAGATGAATAATTATTCATTAATATATCATTATAATAGATTTAAAATGGGTTAGGAAGGACATTAGAAACTTGGAGGTTTTATTTATCATTCTCATATTCCAGAGTGAAATTGGGAAAAAGTTATGATTGTTTTTGTTTTGGGGTTACCTATAACGCTGAGTGGTCAAGATATCTTGTGGGATGTGGTTGATTTTTTGATGACTATTGATATTTTGTAATGACTTTGGTTGACTCATTAATTTTATTTTTTAGATAAAATTTATGTTATAGACAAAATATAGATTCATGGAATGACTATGAGTATATAATCTGACCATTATTTTTGTTTCGTTTCTTGGATTTATAAAGAAATAAAAAAGGAAATGGGGACTAAATAGAGATGAGTGTGACATAAAATAAATTAAGTAGTGGGTACTAAGACTAGAAGATCCAAATTATAAATGAAACACATTTGGAATTAATTATATTATTCTTTGAATCATGGATTGATCAAATATTCATAGAAGAGTTTTTATAAAATAATTGTTACCAGTATTCAATTCAGATTACACCATCTGATGGTCTTTGTGTGATGTCATTTTTTCACTATTATATCAACATGAGGTGGGTGGTGAATCTATTATTTGGATGAGTATTTTAGATAAAAACAGTCATTTAGGATAGTAGATTCTGAGGTTATTGGTTACCACTCTATGTAGTCATTGATCATATATGAACTAAAGGAAATGATCATTGGAGTTCATCATGGGTAACCGTGTTTTAATATAATATTTATATTTCATAGGGAATAATTGATTTAAATTATAGATGATGTTGGTGTTTTTGTTTTTGGGATAATTTGAGGTCATTAATAACATTCTAATAATGTTTGACATGTTTTATATTCATCCACTATAGGAATATATACATAATGTGATCCACGTGTTTTATATTTGGTGGTAAGAGTCTAATCATGTGTATATGATCGAAAGAGAGGTTATTGAGTTGGAAAGAAACTATTTATTTTTGGAGATACCTAAAAATATTGAGTACCATATGGATAATGTGTTAATAGAGAAGGCAATACAACTTGATCGAGTTCTGTGGAAGCATTGGTGAATCTAATAGGAAACTTGGGAGAGAGAATAAAAATTTTAGGACCAATTTCCTACGTCGATATGTAAACCTCTAGATGAGAATATTTAGGGTGGTAAGTATTTCTATGGGGATATTTGAAGCATCCTAAAAATTAAATTTATGTAATTTTTAGAGTTGTGATGTTTTAATTTTGGTTTAGAATGTGTGAGTTTGTACTGGTGTATTTGTGAGTAAATTAGGGATTTGTAGGTGCACCATGGGTAGGACCAAGCACTTGTGGAAGTAATTTCACTCAGTGAGTCCACTTATGTCATATATGGAGAAAAAAACCCCAATTTCTTGGTTTTATCTCATGTGTTAGGCATTGGTAACCTCCTTTTCAACCATGGTGTAAATGGCCTCACCCCACCAAGATGAATGGAATGGTGTGTCTAAAATGACAACTAAATTTTCAACAAATAATAGAGTTTCACCATTATTAATATCCTTATCATAGTGTTGGTGAAGAAATAATGTATGTAGTGGTCATCACCATCCAATAGTTATAGAAGATCAATTTTTTAAAAAACCTATAAAACCCATGAAAATTATGGATTTTTTCATTTTTAAAGGGAAATCATGTTTGATTAATTAGGTGGGTTATTGTCATATTTTAGACTAAATTTCCCCTAGCTAATAATTATTTATCATCTTCTCTGTAGGTCTATCCATATAGAATAATACAAGTTGAGGTTTCAGGATGATTTCCTCTCTTTGCAAAGGCATGAATAGCTAGAAATTTTGAAAATGAAGCACCTTAAACCTCTCAAAATTCAAATAGATATTAAAATAATCCATTTTATTAATGGATATATATATATAATAATGTAGTTGGATCTTATTGGGGATCATTGGTGCATAGGTTTCATTGAGTGATGGATCATTCCAATTAACATTGGTGTACCTAATGTAGAGAGTATTTACCATATTAATTTTTTAATATAAATTCTATTATCATGATTGGATTTTTTGTGCAATCATGTCTAGTAGTATAATCCATTGGGTGATATGTTAAAATTATAAATTTCATTTGACATGTGTGATGTATTTTGAGAACAATAAATTATGTTCTATGATTGTTATATAGTGATTTTTTTTTGTTTTTCATGAATTCTTATACTATAGAGGTTTGAATATGGTATAAATGAGACTATTTGTTCTTCATCGATTAGTTAGCCCCCATAGGGGGAGCATATGTCAGTTCATTTTATGATGATGAAGATTATGGGACATGTAAACATGGTTGGGGAATGTCCAAACTATGTCCTTATAAGGTATATAGTATGGGTTATTATGTCCTTGGGTTATAAAATTGTGGAGGTAGAAGAACAAAGAAATTTTGACCTGACCTAAGTCTAATACATAGGTTCTATGAATTTATCTCTCAAAATTGTAGAGTAAGGGGAACATGTTGGTTTTGAGTGAAGTGGATGTGTTTGGTTGGGGAGATATATTAATTTTTCTTCATTATACACAGCCTGTAGTTAGGATTTTTCAAAAATCCATGAATTTATACCGATATTAAACCGTGCATCAAATCTTGTTAACCCACCAAGGATAATGCCTTGAAATGATCCAAAAACTATGGATTTAGCTAAAAGTATTGATTTACATCAATTATTTCCATGAATCATCCTAGTTATTTGATTAGGGTGTGGTCTATCAATCATTACACCACAACACCTTTGTTCTTCATGTTCTCAAGGATTTACCACCAGATCTTTCATACACACTTTAGAATCTTTCCAAAACATTTCAAGGACTAAAAAATGTTGGTTATTCATCAATATTCTACAACTCAAGGTACCTGATCGATCTCAGGACTCATGACATCTTTCGAGCTTCGAAACATGGAGTTCCAATAGAAAGTAATGAAATAACATGGGAGGGAAATAACAAGAACCAAGGTCCTATGATTTTCAGGAAATAATTCTTGTACAATTATTTAGAACAATCTCGTGAAGTTATATGAACTAAAGAAAAGAATGCAATTCTTCGCTATTGGTCACATGCAAGGTTTTTCAAAGGCATAGATTAAAGAAATTAGATGAAAATACTTAAACATTTAATCAAAAGGGAAAAAACCAAATTTATGAGTCCTAACACTTTTCTGGATCAATTATTTTTGAATAATGTGCTCTCCAATAAATTTGGGAGAAGCTATTATGTTCGAACTTCCTTGATCTAGAGGTTTATAGTTGGTTGAATAAATTTTCCAATGTAAGAGGAGAAGAGAGATCCATTGGTGGGGGAGAATAATGATCCAACCCTATAAAAATTCCCATAAAAAATATTTATAACCAAAATCAGGTTAGAAATGAATTTAATTAATGATTTAATTAATTAATTGAATCACTTAAATGCATAACCAATGAGATAGGGGACTAAACATCCTATTCCAACTCATTTTATGTCACACCTAGCGTAATGACCACATTTTGGACCCATCCTGGGTCTTAGATTTCTGATCTAATCAACTATTTGAATGTTATCCCATTTTCATTAATTTACCACTTTCTCACAACATAAAATATATTAATATTTAAATAAAATTAATTTCATGATCATTGGGTTGAAGAATTACATGACATCTTTTTGACTTACTTTGTAAATATATTTATATATATTTCAATGTCTTACAAAGATAAAATTGGGTCTCTAAATCATTCCCTCCTTTAATATTTTCTTTTCCAAGAATAGAAACAAGGAAAAAACAGTAGTACTTAGCCCGTATCTGTCTCTCCCATTACTAGTAACTCTCTTGCATGTTTTTGTACTTCCACATAACACCAACCAAAGGGATATTTCTTCCTCTCATGTTATGATCTAGATGGTCCTCGATCGTTATTAGGTGATCTAAAAGGGTGGATCCATCCCCGATGTTTATCTCTCCCCATTTAATGATTTCCATTAGGTCATGCACATATTTTATCAAATGTGACACATCAAAGACATCGTGCACCCTCTCTATTTGAAGTGGTTGGGTGAGGCATTAGGCAACCTCGCCAACCCTCTACATGATCTCGAATGGCCCGATGAATGTCGGGGATAGTTTTCCTTTAAATCCAAACCTCCAAATTCTTCTTTGTGGGGATTCTCCCAAGACGATGTTACCTCTAAGATCGAATTACATGACCCTATGATAGCAATATGTGTAGTATTTATATCTATTCTAGGACATCTAAATCTGTTCATATATAACATGTACTATCTCTATTTTTACCTGCACCAAATCTGGTCCCATAACAGATTACTCTCTAATATCCATCAATCACAATGGTGACCAGTATCGTCTCCCATATAGGGCCTAAATAGGTTACATGTTGATGGTCGAGTGGTATTTGTTGTTGTACAGAATCACTACCAATGTCTGGGGAACCTCTAAACTCCAGTTTTAATCCAACACGCATTCCCTCAAAATATCCTGTAGAACATAGATAGTTCTCTTCTTCTGCCCGTCATTCTAGGGGTGAAAGTTAATAATCATCAACAAATAGATCTCTAATGCCTTCTACATTCCTACCCATAATTGTGATGTATACCGCATGTCACGATGGGTGACAATCATCGAGGGTACCCTATGAAGGTGTACAATCTCTCATACATAAATCTACCCCAAAAATTCCACCAAACTCTAGTACCTGATAAAAAGAATGTGAGATGACTATGTGAGTCGGTCTACTATCACCCAGATGGCATCATGGACCTTAGTTTTGCATGGAATTTCAGTGACAAAGTTCGTGGATATTTTGTTCCATTTCCAATATGTGATCTCAAGAGGTCGAAAAAACTCATGGAATATACATTATATATTTCATCTACTAAAGTTTGATGCACCATGAGAGGGAATTATATATTCCTCATCTCATGCTTGACCACCAAAATAGCCTCTAAAAATCACTTTACGTCTTTTTCACATTAAGATGTACATCTAAGGGGGAAGTGTGGAACTCCGATATCACCTCCTCCCACATCATGTCTAGAACCACTATTCTCCCCTAGAACAATATCTCATGATTTACTCCGTCATAATACCCATATGGTGTGTTTCCTACAGATATATATTCATGTAGAACATTGAAATAGATCTATTCTAACTAGGACTCTCTCACGCTCTTGGGGAGAGAAAGAGTCATCGCCATTGGAAAAAGAATAGTTGTACCCTCTTACTCTACTAGGGAAAACTAAGGGGAAGCTAACTATAAAGAATATTCCAACATTAATAGAGCATGATACTTCCTGTTAATGGAATATGATTCCCTGTTTCCCTTTCCTAGAGTATGGACTATCATGAAGTAATGTTGATGTAGGAACTCCAACCAGCGCCGCTGCCTCATGTTCATGCCTCTCTATGTGAAGATATATCTGATGCACTAGTGTTGTGAACAAACCAAAGGTCACTCTCCCATATGGAATTTCATCCATATTGTTAATTAAGAAGCTACCACTTATTTCTCTAATTCATGGGTTGTATAGTTCATCTCACGAAGTCTAAACTACCTTTACTCATATATGATTACTGCCTATCATTGATTCAATATGAAACTAAGCCAAGCTCCTACAGAATTACAATACAGTATAAAATCAATGCCTTACTTTAGTAGTCTCAATACTAGGGAACATTTCATTCACTTTATCAACTCCTAAAATATTTTATATAACTTTTTATACAAGGTAAACGGTTGTCTATTCAGTATTAGGGCGGTCAAGGGGGATATGATTCTGGAGAAGGCTTCCACAAATCTCCTATAGTTTCCTTCCATGCTTTGGAAAATATGCACCTCCGATACATTTTTGGTGGTTCCCATGAAATCACAACCATGATATTTACTGGATCCATGGATAAAACATTTTTAGAAATGAAATTCCCTAGGAAGTGAACCTCCAATATCCAATACTAGAACTTCGGGTTATTTTTGTTAAAATTATTCTATCAATGAAAATTGAAACTTATAATCATGTTCTATACAGGCTCCTACTTTTTTGCATATTAGAGGTGTGTCCCATCAAATAAGTTAAAATCATATCCATGTATTTCAGGAATACCTGGTTCAAAAAATCCATAAAGATGATGGGGGATTTTTCAAACGAATGGGAATCACTAGAAACTCATAGTTACTGTAGCGATAGCGGAATTCCATATTTAAAATATCATCCTTGTAACTCCTAAAATGGTTGTAGTGGGGACTATGATTGATCTCGAAGAACCATCTCACACCTCAAAACAAATCAATCAGGTCGTTAATTCTCGGCAAGGGGTACTTGTTCATTATCGTGGTAGGGTTCAGGTGATGATAATCTATACAAAGATGTGTTTTACCACATACATTTTTCAAGAAAAGAACATGGGACACCCAGTGGGATATAATAGGTCTAATGAAAACATTCTCACAAAGCTTTTCTAACTACAACCGAAACTCCTAGATATCGATAAGTTACATCCCATATGCCACAAGATATTTTTGGGATGTAACTAGTTGCAAGTCAATGAAAAACTCCATCTCCCACCTCAAAGGTTGTCCCAGAACATCTTTGGGGAATACATACATATAGACCTCTACATCTTATGTAACCCATATGCATGATGTTTCTCCAACACCAATGGTTAGACATTGCAAATTATGGGTAATATGATTCCAACTCATGCTCATAACACCATCTAGTCATACGATGAGGTCTCCCTCGCTAAAAAAGGAGAAGCTCATCCCATCAGTGCATAGGTATTTAACTAGTCTGTAGTGATAGCCAATTTGGACCTGAAAAATGGATAGAAAATAAATTCCTAATATAACTTTGTATGGTTCCTTATTGACTACCAAATTGTCCCACATGAACCTATCTCCTCCAAGAAATAGCATGCTCTGCTAGCAAATGAATGATACCGAGGAAGCATTCCTTGTAGGATCCTCAACTAAATGTTGGGGTGCTAAGCCCTCTAATGGAAGATCATGATCTAGCCCTATGATTAAAGTGATAATATAATTATTTGAATATATGTATGATAATACTTAGTCAAGAATAAAATAAAATAATATCAAACCTCAAATCATATTCTACGATGCAGAATCAAATACGTCCAAGGATTGAAGCTGTTTGTGGCCTCAACTGCTAGCTCCCTGATCCTGACATGGTCCACATGGTGGTTGTGGTGGAAGAAACACACTGTTATTTCATCCACCTATAGCTCATCTCCCATCTCTGACTCCCCGAGGACCACCGTGATAATGGTGATGAAAATGTCATGGTGGTCCATCTAAAATCTACCTAGGATGCTTGGTATGTCTGGTCGTGTAATCTTGTTCCATCTGACCTCACCCAACACAAGCATAGAACTTGACTCCCTAATATTCCCATGTTCTTTGCACTTCCCCTTCACTATATGACCACATAACTTTGTCTTCTCACCGAAGGGAATCCAATCCCATGATCTATTCCTCCTACTTACTCTTGTGGATGACTCGGACCTATCGTGACCACTTCCATATCTAGATATATAGAAAACCTCTAACATAAATATCTCTATCACAAGAACTCACTCTAGCACCTGAGCATAGGTTGGGAATCCCAAAGGCACTACAATGGTAGTAATCTCCCTTCAGAGTCCCTCTTCAATCATCAATGCTCAGAAGTAGCCATATCGGATAATGTCAAGAGAGTAGTGTTTATTTTCTATAAACCTAGCCTTATAATCAGCCAATATCATTCCTCCATGATAACTCTGTAGAATCTTTGGGATCTAAATGGAGTGTAGATATTATGTGTAGAACTCCTCACTAAATAGTTGAGGGAATTCATCCCATGATGGTTCCAACTCATTGTGCATCTGGGCTACCAGGCTCCACCAACACATAGCTACGATATGGATAAGAAAGGATGACAAAGACACCATATGACCCATCATGGATTGATTATGCCTAAATATAAGTACCACTAACTCTAGACATTCCACTATTGCCTGAGGATATGTCTCCCCACGGATCCTCGGGGGTCTTTAACAATGGAACTCATTAACTACACTCAACTTGTGCACCACCTCAACCTACTCTACTGGGAAAATATTCTACTCAATTAATGGAATTTCTTACACCTTCCGACCTAGAGGAAGTGGATCACTATATGGAACTTAAACTAAAGCCTCATCTATAATTGGGTATTCCTCATGAACCAGAGCTGGAATCCTAGATTTTTTTCATCTCATAGGAATCTAAAAAGTTATGAAGGAGTGACGTTGTCAAATGAGATTAGATATATTTATCAAAAACAATGGAGAGATAAATAAAGAAGGGTAGTACAAAACTCAAACCTATATGGAATATGTACCTTTTATCCAAAAAAATAAAATGTATCAACATGCCGAGTTGAAAATAAGGTAGTCAAGCTCATGGTGAATGTAATCATTTGTCTATGCACTATCACAAGACTACATGGAATGAGATATGCACTTCAGACTCCTGGAAGTTGTTTCCCAAAACCCAACCAAAAACATTTTTAGGGAATCACATGAGAAATGTTCCAAGGTTTGAACCACCATTGATAAAAGTCTATCATGAATCGACTGACACCAGTGCTCGAGCTAAAACTACACCATGCTCAACTCCATATGCCAGGGGTGGTGAAAAGCACCAAATTAACACTAAACTCAGGGAGACCTTTACCTAAAAACATGTTCACACACATAGAACCAACATAATGAAAATTTGGATAGGGAAATAAATAAAAAATGAAAAACTTCTATATATATACAAAATATCCCTGGACTACTAAAATGAATGAAGTATGGTAGTGTATACTAAATAGTTAAAGGGGAGAAATAGGCACCAAAAATTGAAATTTGTCCCAAACTAACAAAAATCAAATAACATAAACATATAAGAGAGGCTATCTCATATATCCCAAGATATGATCAACATACACAATCTACGCCCCCAGTATCCCTAAGCTCATCTGACGTCATGATTGACTTGTATGCTGTCTACAAAAGATGCGAAACGTGTTGGTAAAAGTCAATGCATGGGTGAGTATATACATACCTAGTAGAACAACCTGAAAAGGTGAAGGGGGAGAAGTAATAGATACAACTAAGGAGTGAATCAGTTGATAGAACAAGGATCAGTAATAGGGTATATCTCAACAAAACAAAAGAGTGAAACTGAAGTCATCCAAACATAAGGATATTGAAATTGTGAGATGATGAACATCTCATCGACTCTTCGTTACCTATAGAAGGAGAGTGGACTCATACAACAATGAGAATATAAACACAGAAAGAGGGTAGTATACCCTGGGTAACGTTACATCTCCTTGAAAGAGAGCAACTATACCCAAGTAGTGGAAACTGAAGTTGGATATAAGTATACACTCTGAAAAATAATCCAAAATGGGAGAGTAAGGGTATCTCCATCTCACAGCTCAACCCCTAAAGATGAGTAGTGAAAAATTCCAAGGTAAGTCCATCAATAGTGTTCAATATCTCATGCCTATGCCTAGGTCACACAGTTATAAGCTACCCAGTCACTAAACATTGATAGTATCTTCTTTAGGAATAACTGAATAGACTAAACTACATCATGTTATGTAACAAGTACACATCTAGGTGGGCAAAGAATCCTATTTTTCTCATGAGTCCAAAGATTCAGAAAACCACACCTCTTTATTGTGATTCACAGTCGAGGGGTTTCCAGTTTTAGAATAGGATCTAATTCCCCAGTACGTCAGGGGTGGTCCTACTTTGGTAGTGGCCGAAGAATTCCACTACCTCATCCTACTATAGGGTGCTTCATGGGATGTTCATTAGGGAATTCTATTTCCAAGTCATACTAGAGGGTAATCCCAGTGAGTCATCAGGAAAACACCACCCCCACACTAGATGGAGGGTTACACCTAAAAGATGTCCTTAGATAACACCACTACCAAGCCCAACTAGAGGGTATTCATGGAACATTGAAGAATTCCCCTACCCAGTCCTACTATAGGGTAAATTTGAAAAATTATTTGAGATTTACACTGACCAGTCCTTCTAAATGGTAACCCTAGAGTTTCCATTAAGGAATGCCACTGCCAAGCCCAACTAGAGGGTAATCTCAGTTCTAATCTATTGATTGTGTATGATCATTTCCCTCATTGAGTATCACCAAGTTCGTGCCAATCCTAGAAGATTTTACATCGTATCTTAAAAGAGAATTTAAATGATAACAATCACATTTTGCATCTAAAAAAACATAGGATAGGTCTCTAAAAATCCCAAATCAGAGTTCAAGAAAAGTAGATATGATCATCTGAAGGTCTCCTGAATGATATCTAGTAGTACAAGGTCTGTGTGGGGACCAACGTGTTGTGTGGTACCTTTTAACAACCAAGCTTTGTATCATCTCAGTACACAGGTCCTATTTGTGTTGGGGTCCATGTATGAGGACTGCACATTGTTTTCCACCTATTTGGGGATCGTTCTATGTCTGCGGGTCATGTAATTGTACTCGGACCCCATGTCTATGTACTTTGGTATGTGATGTGTATACCCAAACCGAACATTGTCCTTGTGGACAACCTTTAACATTTAACTCTATAAGGACTCCCTATCAATGTGATCTGGTATATGTATTTTCCAACTACAGAAGGGTTACGTGGCATGTAACTCAGTGATAGACGTCATGTTTCCCTTTAAATTTTCAAAACCCTAGTGCCACCACTAATAGGGCTACACACCATGGTTTCATCATCCTATATGGAGTGTAGTCAATGTTTTTAAAGAATCCTTGAATTTCTCCCAATCATAATCAGTTACTTGAATCTGGTAAAACCACCTTTGGTAAAACCTCGAAATAATCTCCAAACTATGGATCTAGATGAAGAATATAGATTCCTATTGTTTCATTCCACAAATCATAATCGTTTATCGAGGCGGTTTTGGATGATTGTTATACATGCTGATAAACCTATTTTTGTCATGTTATAGATGATAAACATAAAATATTTCTGCATTTCATTGAAAATATTTCAGATCTTTTCATGGATCATAAAAATATTGATGTTTCTTCGATCCACCTCAACTCCAGGCACCAAATCAAGCTCTTGATCGTCGGAAATTGTCGAGAGGGGAACCATGAGGTTCTAATACTGAATAATGAGATAAAAGGGGGAATAAAATCACAATATTAAAGGTCTTACTATTTTCATCCCATCATTATTGGACAATGATCAATAATGTTCTCCTAGGGTTAGATAAACAAATAAAACGATATAATTCATCGATTGATGGAGCACACAAGGTTTTTAAATGGAAAGGATTCATGAAATGCAATGAAATTACACAAACATTAAATCAAAATGGTGAAAATTACAAATAAAAAATTATTACCTCTTTTTTGGATCGATCATTGTTGAACAATACACTCCCCATTGAATTCAAGAGAAGGTTCTGTGTTTGGTCTACCTTAATCCAGAGGTTTGTCCTTGGTCAAAGAAATTAGCCAATGGAGAAGGCAAAGAGTGCTCCGCATTCATGAGATAATAATGTTAGAATCCTTAAAAATTCCCTTGGTGACATATTTATAACCATAATTAGGTTAGAATGGAATTTAATTAGTTAATTAATTAATTATCTAAATTAGTTAAACACATTTCCAATAAGATAGGGGTTCAAATATCCTAGGTTGACTCATTTTAATTCATGTGTGGGGTAAACATCGCAGTCCAGGCCTAACCATTATATTATATTTCTGATCCATTCAACCATTTGAGAGTTTACCAATTTTATTTAGTTAACCATGAATTCATAATATAAAATTTATTGATATTTTTGAAAAATAAATACAGGGAACACCAGACCTCGAATTTTCATGTTGTCTCAGCTCCTAACATTATAAATATATTTTGAAATATTTCAATGTATTACAAGGAATAAAGAAACTCTCTTCATGATTCCCTCCCCATTATTGAAGTTGGGAGGAAAACTAAAACCAATGAGTTTGTTGTATCCTAATAGATATCATTATGAAAGTTGAATAAAGAATAAAAATGCATTTATATTTGTCATCCACACAATCTTAGTGGAAAAAAGATATGATATAGGTATTAAAAATTGATTTGTGAAATTGGATCATGATTTTTCATCCATTTAGATGACTATGTAATTAAATCATTAACATTATATTTTTCGTGATTTGAAGCTATGCGGTTTTCTAGTTTTTTTTATTTCACAACTACCATACTACATGATTAAAGAGACTCAATCAATTCTATCATATCAGTGGAATCATGTATATAATTGATGCCAAGAAAGGGAATGTGAGTAGAACATAAAAGGGAAGAGTCTTGTTCATATGGGACATGGGAATACAAAATAATTATTTATAAAATAGATCCCCTCTCACTTTTTGATCTTAGAATCTTTTTCTCTTTCTGAGGGGTAGAATAAATTTATTATCTTTTGAATTATAACACCATGAATTTTAATATAATCTCATTTTACGAATAATTAATACCCCCTTTTAATTTTAATATTTATGTCCTTTAATTGGATATTTAATAGTATTTAAATTATTTTTTTCCCTTTTGTATATCCTACCACCTGCATAAAGGAAATGTTTGATGCCACTATAAAATTCGGATTTATTAAACTTTTTGTGGGAAAAATGGAATTCTGAATGGTCATGTAAAATTAAGACCCTAATTTATTATGTGTCATAATGGCAGGTGGGGTTATTATTTAATTATGGAATTGTATATAATATATTCTTTATGTTGTGTAAGGGTTAACCCAATATTCTATAAACATATTAAAGGTAGAAGATAGCCTATGTCTAGGAAAATAGCTACAAAATAAGATTAACTATATGCATCATAAGGGATTAATAGATTTTATATGGGTTTTCTAAGGGTTATTGAGGGATTGTGTAAGGATAATGGCTAGTGTATGTTTATTTTCATAAGAGGACTACATCATGTAACTATGATTCATAATGGTAGGTTGGTCACCATCTAAAAATATCCAAACATGCGTAATGGTACCTCAATGTTTTTAAATATTTTTTAATGTTACCTTTGGCACAATGTCAATGTATCAAATAAGTTCTAAATGAATGTTAGGGTTATCTAGATGTGAATAAGGCTAACCTAGTACCCTTAGATGATGCCTATGGTCCAGATAAGGGTAAAAATATGTTAATCTATAATAGTTCTTTTTTTGGGAAAAAAATTATGAAAAACATTCCTTATCATTTTATCTGCATAGAAACAATGTAAGTCATTTTTTCATTTTAATGTTTGGAAATTACATAATCCTATGTATTTTTTTCTGATTATGTTGTAACTCATTTTTGATAGTTTTTAAATGCCTGTTATTCCACATATAATTATAAATAAAAATTAAATTCTTTTATTTAATTTTGAGGTAGTATTCATGCGAACTAGTGAACCATGCTATTATTTTTTTAAAAACATGAACACAGACTGCCCAAGATTTTTAGATATGACTAAAAAGTGGGAATTCAGATTTTTTTGATGGGATTGGATCATTTCCTTATTCTTTTTCACTAATATATTAATATAAATCAGTAATATATTGTTCTTAGTTAGACATAGTGTATGGAAATTTTGGTTCCCCTGTATGTTACTCTCTCTCACACATGTTGGTGGGTTCCAATCCAAGAGAATATGCATAGTATTTAGCTATCTGTCTCTTTATTGTGGTGATAAACCATGAATTATATGATGTTCATGGAAATATAATTATAGTCTAATAAAATGAAAATTTTGAAAAATATCTTAGAGATAAAATTTATTATTGAATTCTTCTTGTGAAATCCTTCTAGTAAATTTATAATTTTGTATGAGTGAATATTTTAATATACCATCTCCGGTGGATGGTAAATGTTTTTAAACAAAAATTTCTAAATTTTTTTCTGAAATTTTCTATTTTTTGAAAAAACAAAATAATGTTTTTAAATATATTCTCTAAGAATTATATTGGTGATTCATCACATATGAATATTAAGTCAATCAATTATCATTATTTTTAAATGGATTTCTATAGCCTGTGAGTTGTCAATTTTCACCTATAAAAATTATTTTGATAAATTATCTTTATTTTAAAATGGATGTTAAAGAAATGTGATTGTTGATGCATCACATCTGAAAATATTGATGGTAAATTATATTTATTTAAAAAAATTATTTTAAAATTAATTGAGTAGTGGTCCTTGTCTTATGAAATGTTTTAATAAAATTTTAATGTTTTACGTATTAGTATTTGAGAGCATCTAAAACATGGTAGTTTAGTTTTTATACATCATGTTATCACATACTCATGTTTGGTGAAGACATGGAAGCAATGATCATTTGGGATCCATGTGTACAAAAATTATGTTGATACCTATAGATTGTAGAATGAATCATTAGTATAGGATTCTCTTACCAACTTAGTGTACTTTAGTTTTTACCTGTAATGTATTCCATATGTGAGATCCCAATGTTGATTAATGCATGAATTGTTTCACTTATATATAATTTTTCTTATTATTACTTATCTATTATTTGGATATTGGATTGTGGAAATATATATTAGATTTTATTATCCATATTAAATTTGTATACCATGAAATATTTTCTCACCCAAAAATATTTTGGAATATGAATGTTTTAATTGTTACCCTCTACTTACTATTGATGATTAAATAATTATTCATCTCTCTTTTAATTTGTATTGAATTGAAAAGAAAACAATTGTTTCATTATAAAATGGTTTTAAAATGAAAACAAATTTATAAATTACTCATGATTATAAGGAATTAATTAATAGTTTTGTTATATTCACTGTACTAATTAATAGTGGTATAATGTTGGGATTAATCAGCACACTATAATTTTACCTTCGTGAATTCTTATCCTTGTTTTATAGATTTAAAATAAAGGGAAGATACTAATCTACCATGGTGGATTCTCTTTGATGTTATCACCTTTAGTGTTGTTTGGGATATTGGTGGTCATTTATCAGATAGAGACTTTGTCTTGTGCTCATTCATATTTTCCTTTTGGGTTATCCATTTTTTTCCTTTCCCTTGTTTGTATCATGATTGTTTACATTAATTTAGTGGTTTATCTGATTTTTTTCATATTTTATAATAATATGAGACCTGTTTGGATATTTAAATGATCACCACCTTCTTGAAGGCCATCTTGGGTAATGGTCTAGGTTGTGTTGTGTTGATTAAAAACAAACTAATAACTGGTGAATTATATATAACAAAACATATTGCTGTTTTTTTATTTAAAATGTATAAAAATATACTTTAAGGTTTATAGGATTTATATTCATCTATTTCCTATTAAATCTTCATTTAGATATGTTTTATGTAGATTTTGGAAATGTAAATTCTATCCTTACAGAGAATCTATATAAATTAACAAAATATGGAATGACTATTTTGAACCATCATAGGATAATATGTAATTGTAATAATGACTATGTTATCTCATGGACAATATTATATTATCAGAGTTATTATATCTAAAAGAGAGGGAGGTTTTCCTCAAATATTTGGAGAAAAAATCAATTTTATGATTGACCTATTCTGAGGGAACAAGTTATGGTTCCCATGTTTATAAAATAAATATATTTCATGAAATTATATCATAGATAATTTATATCATTTCTATATGTCTATATATTTTTATTTCTGACTAATAATTAATTTCCTGATGGATTTATATATTTAAATGGGGTAATATAACATCCCGAGATTTTAGTATTTATTTTTTCATATATTTTTTAACCCGAAACAAAAAAATAAAAAAATTCATGTCATATAAGATTGATATTATTAAAAATATCATAAAAAAATATAACCACTATAAAATGAAATATAATTACTCATTTAAAATTGAATACATTTAGTGGATAAATAGTTAATAAGATTTAATATTATAAAGAGTTATTCTTTCTCAAATAACAATTCTTAATGAATTTTTATTTTATCCTAATAAATGAAATTTACCATTTTTAAAATATTAGTATGTATTCAATAATATTTTAGCATTAATTAATAATGAAATGAATATTTCATTATATGATGAACACTTAAAAATGACATTTTCAATGAAAATTGTTTTAATTATTATTATTTATTTTATTTTTAAAAGTAAATGTATAAATATGAAAACATGATTTTCTAAAATGAATAAAATTTTGGAATTTACCTTTTGAAAAATATAATCGGTTGATTTTCTGATTTTTTGCTAAAAAGATTAATTTTGGTTGAATATTGTAACATATTATTTTTATTAATATCGTAGCATTTTGACTTTTTTATTTTTTATGATTGACATTAAATTCTGATAAATCTTTATTCAAATATATGAATATATTTAATGAATAATATGGGTTTTCTTAATTTATAACATTGAGTTTATGAAACTAATTTCAACATTTTGGAAATGTAATTAATATTTTACTCGAACAAAAATCAATTTTTCACTTTTATTTATATAAATATTCAAATGAAATAATTCTATTTTCCCATGTCACGAATTCCACAAAACAGATATTAGTTAATGATAAACTAATTAATTTCATTAAATCCAAGAAAACTAAGATGTTATTCTCTATCATAAATTTTTACAATAAAATTCTTTTTTTCTAAAACTGCTTTTTTGGGTTTTGTGTGTGGATATTAATATCAATTTTCAGAAAATATGATAATATTTTTTTAATAATTTTTTTTAATATTAATTGGTCAAAATTATTTAAAATGTTGTATTTTATTTTTATTTAATTAAAATTATATTAATTGTGATAAAATAAGATACCATGTTAAAAAATGTTAAATAATAAATATATCACTATAAAATCTTCAAAAACATATTATTAACAAGTCTAAAAATGTATTGGTGAGGATTTCTTGACTATAATCATTTCCAAGAAATGTTAATTTTCATTATTTGATCTTCTCAAAATTTTCATTGTGATGTTTTTTATATTATCAGAGAAATGTCACGCGTCCTCCATATAAAAGGAGACATCACCTCCCCACTTCCCCTCTTGGCCAGAGCCTCTATGATTCATAAAAAATCTATATAAATTACACTGGAAAAAATATATCCAACTACTATATTTTTTTATTTATAAAAAAACCACCTTTTATTGACTTAATATATTTTGTAAAGGTGATCTACTAAGGAGTGGTAAAATTACTCCTTATCCTATCTCATTTTATTTCATTTCTGTCTTATTATGCATCTTATAAATCTTATCTACCAATTTTGAAATAATTATACCAGAATAACAAGTACGTTCAAATGTTATCATGTAAATGGTATAACTATTTTCCCTTTCTCTTGCCCATTAAAAACATAATGGTTTCTTATGCTACCTTCAAGAAACCTCCTCTATCAGTGTCATGATTTTTATTACGAAATTTTATGATAATAATGGATAAAATGGAATATTTAATGAATAAATATTTCACCTTTATTAGTTTTAATAATATAAAACTATAACCATTCACTATATTTCAACAATTTAGTTGAACAAACTCTTTTCGTATGTATACATGCAGAAAACTTCATCTAAGAATGTGATGTATTCCTTTCACAGATTGTATTATTCATTATCAAAAACAAAAAAAATACCTTTCAAAAACATAAAAATTAAATTATTTTAATAGGCTTATATAATTTATATTTTATAAAAAAATAATGACTTCCCAAACCATACTCACACATATATCTTTTCTTGTTATTTTTCTATTTGTTTAACAACATACTTGAAAAATTTTATAATTAACTATCATGGATTAGTATATAATCAGTTCTAATAGTATTATTATACATTGATCATAAAAAAGGTTTTATTTATTTTTAAAGAATGTCTGTATTAATATATAACTAATTATTATATTACAACCCTTTTGTTCATTAAAAATTATAGAAACAAGAACACCACAAACATCATCTTCATGAATCATAATAAAATTCCAATGAAATGAAAACTAAAGAACCTCTAATCATTATGAAATATATATTCTACTAAATATAGTGATATTGGAATAATGAAATTTGATTGAACAAAAAATAGTCAACAACAACATTATGATACTACTACTAAGAAATTAATTGGTGCTAGTGAAATATTATGAGGAAAATAAAATATAACTTACTAATATAATTGTAAAAAACAATAATAAATTATATTTAAAAAGGATATAGGTTTTTTTAATTTTTATAACTAGGAGATTATGATATCTATTATATTGAATGATATATAATGTATATATTAGCTGGATTAATGGTAATGAGATTTGTTTTAGCTCAAACCTTTTTTCATTGAGTGATAATGTTTCAACTTGAACTTTTTAATTATTACCATGGTTTTCTCCTCCATAATATTTATTATTGTTTGCTTCAATTATCTCCCAATAAAATGAATCCTTGTATTCCATTATTATTCATCGATGAATTTCTTTCCAAAAAATGTATGAAAATGTTATGAATAATTATTATCCTTCTAAATAATGATTATACATCAATTACCATATTTTATCTTCCCTCTAATGTAGTAATGTATATTCTAAAACCTAATTATGTGTTATCTCATATTACCCTCGTGTCACCCATATTCTCTTTTATAAAAAATTATTTTTTATTATCTTATTTTAAAATGCGTGATTTTAAAAAATAAAAAATAATATATTAAAATGATTTTATTCCATTAAAGATCTTTTAGCTTTACTCTATATTTCAATGATATATTATTTATTTTTTTTATTTAAGGAGATATGTTGATGGTTTTCATTAAATGTAAATGTTTTCTAAATATTTAATTTTACCATATTTAAATCAACTTATGAATGTGACTGATTACTTCATATTTTTTATAATCATTTTAATTTTTTTTATAAAATATCATTTTAAGTTCTCCCTTACGAACACATTAATTTTTTATTACAATAATTTTTTAAATGAAGATTACTATCAATGTTTTAACCTGGTCTTTATAATAAACCTATTTCATTGTGAATTTAAAATGAAATGGGGTATTTCCTCATATTTTTGGATCAATTTACCCCATGGTAATCCAATGGAGTTTTTACCTATATCAATATCGTTAAATCACATTGTGTTACATTGTGTGCGTGTATGTTCTTATGCTACCAGAAACCATCATTATCTAGATGGAATATGAAATTTTATATTATAGTTTTTTGGAACCACATCTCCATTCAGATGGGTAATTGTGTGATTTTTTTAAAAAAATCACGTCCCTTTAGGAAAATATAAATTGCTGATTATTATTGACATGTGGGGATCTTTGTAACACCCTGTGATTCTTGGGATTTTATTCATTCCATAAAAATTATGCTTTTAGTTATATACTATTTTATTTAATCATTCAATGTAATTTGAATAAACTATGTAATAAGAGATATATGATATAGATTAAACTGACATCACATTACCCTTTAGTAATAAAATCTTACACAAAATAACATGAAACTAAAAAACCCAGAACATTGATTCTTACTAATTTTTTTAAAAAAATAAAGCGGATAATAAATTTTAAAATTTTATATATTTAAAAGAATTATATCCCAAGGTTCACGATCAACTTTTAGAATCACCATTATTATAAGAGAACGAATATTGAGAATGAATTTCATGAATGTATAACGAATGTTATTGTTTTTATTTTGAATAACATGTAAATGGGACGTTTTATAGAAATATTCTTATTAAGCATATATATATATATATATATATATATATATATATATATATGAACGGAGTGTCGATTTGGAAAATATGGTCATTGAAAATTAATGATATTTAATATATTTTCATATTCGATGTAGTAATTCAATAAATAACTAATAGGTATATTAATTTTCTATATAATTATGCAGTATATCTTAAATAATATAACTCATAATTAAATAATTATTATATTAAAATATGATATATATATATATATTAATGTGTTGCAAATAATTATTAATAATTTTATTATTGGAATATGATATGATGTATATATCAAATTTATATACAAATTACAATATCAATAGATTAAAAAAATTAAATTTTAGAATATAAATAATTAAAATTTATTATATTAGATAAATTTTATTTAGTAAAAAACAATAAATTCTCAATGAAATGTTTTTTAGGTACTGTAAATTTTATCCAAATAGATTATGTAAGAAATTTTTAATGTATTATTATATGTGATCGAATATATTAGTGACATTTAGAATATAAATTAATGTGAAATAATAATAATAAAACATAATATCTAGAATCACTATTTTTACATAATGTTATTTATACTTATATATTATACTCTTGTTATATAGATAAATAATTTTTTTAAATAATTTTAAATAGGTGAAATTATTTTTTTAACTTTAAAATTATCTTCTAGTAATATTTTGTGATTTTTATGAAACATTTAATATTCTGGTGAATAATAGAGTATATGGTTTTTATTAATACTATGAATTTTGTGTAATTATTGGTATATATGTATGACATAGAAATATATTACACTATTTACATTAGAATGTATATGTTTTATAATTTAAAAAATATATATTATAATAGTTATTACAGTTTAAAACCTATTATAGCTATTTTTAACACAAAGTGATTTTTTTATAAGAATTGTTTTAATACTTTATACATTAAATATATTAATATTATTTTTGATACTTATAAGAATTGAACATGAAATTATAAATTTAGTTTTTTGAAATCATTAGGAACAAATTATCTAAAATCTTAAGATTTCTATTTATACATGATGACCAATTGACGTTCGATAAAAACTAGTTACTGTAACAACAACAAAAATCGTAAAAGTTATAATTCAATGTGTAATGAAATTCAAACATGCTTAATAAATGAAATAAAAATCATTTTTTAAGAAATATACAAATTATATCCTCCTAACAAAAATAATTCTCTTACTCTGAGTGAATTTCATTTATAGTGACACACCATTATTTAAAATTAAATTTTATTTAAAAAAATATCATCTCATTCCTCAGATAAAATTTTCCTTTATCTTCACTTCACCCCACACGAAAAACCATAATTTTCATCCAAATATATGGGAAACCATTTTATAAACAGTTTTATCCACCATAAATAGGTTATGGTTAACCCAAAATTCCTTCTGTTAGGAGATTAATCCCATTTTCAAAGGAGATTATCCAAAAAGTGATGTGCAATTTATGTACATCTCTTTATATTTTCTATTAAATTATGGGAAATTGCTCATCACAAAATTAAAAATTATAATATTAAAATGAAAAAATATATTTAAATTATAATTATATTTATTTTTAATTAACATACATGATTCATCCACCTTTATATTTTTCTTGTAAGAAATGTGAGAATGAAATTTTTGTGTGTGCGCAGACTACTACTTACACAAAGAATCTTGTTTTGTTTTCCTTAACCACCTTACTTGGATGGTATTGATGATGCATATAATATTTTAGTATCATATTTATAGAATATTTTTTTATTTTTAAATGTTATGTAATATTATAATATTATCCCATTCTATATAAAATGAAATCATTGAACATTTAGACTTATATACTACTACCCCATATAATGATTTATTTTAATTTTTATTTTCATCCCCAACATAAAAAAACTGTAATGAATTTTTTTAATGGATAAATATGTTTTTATAATATAATTACGGTTCTATTAGAAAAAATTGAATATCCATTTATAGATATGAGGTATAGTTGATCATAGTTAATTCATTTTTTTATATAAAAAATAGGAGGAAACTTTTTTATTCAAATATATAATATGTTTTCTTCCATTTAATATTCATTTTAATCCAATAATATTATTATAAATAACATAAATAAAAATAAAAATGATATCATTTTTCTTCTACTGTAATTATATTGCAACTAAATCACCTCATAATCGTCAATTAATCATGTTATGTTCATGTTTGGGTTTTATTTGTCACGACCCGACCCTACCCGGGCTCAAGCCGCAACTACCCCAAGCCCACCTCTATAGGCCAGGTGCTGGCGACTAGCGCCGAAGGCACAACAACATTGGGAGGCATTTTCCTAAGTACTTATACACACACACATGCAACACACTCAATGCAAAAGTGAAGAGTAAAAGGGGAAGTAAAGTACCAAATACTATAAATAACCTACAAATATGCATCGACCTCTAAACATTATAAAGCAAGTGCGAAAGGTAAACTAAAAAAAGAAAAGTGGAAAACACATGCCCAACCAGAAAAGTTCCACAACTAGGCTACATGTAAACAAAATTAATCAACTGGAAGAGTCCCACACCTGGAACCTGACTACGACCACCACACAATGTCCATGCATCCGAACTCCTATGTTCCACTGAAGTCACGACTAACCTATCCGTCGTCTGCAAGGTCACACAAAGTACGGGCAAATCCCAAGCATAGGTGGGTATAAAAATACTCAGTAGGATGCCCCAAAGTCTTGAGGGAGTACCAAAGGAGGTAAAAAGGGTGAACAGTAGATCGAACAAGGGTATGTAAAGGAGTATAACTGAAAGTGTAGTAGAGTAACTGAAGAGAGTCCAACTCAACCCAACAAGAGAAATTTGGTAGACTCCTCCAGACACATGGAGCTAGAAACAGTGAGAATATTAACTTCTCATCGAGTCTTCGCTGCCTATAGCAGGAGAGTAGACTCGTCCAACCACGAGAAGCTAGCCACAGAAAGAACATGGCATGCCCCGCGCGTCTTCGCCTCTCCTGGAAGGAGAGTAAACAAAACCCATAAAGTGGGTACTGGAACACGGTATACACATATATATGCTCTATCAAGAAACCCAAACAATATCGCAATGGGATATCCGTCTAATTGCTCATCCCAAGAAAGTGAGTATCCAACTGTCCCAGAAGTAAACACCATCGATGCCCAATATCCCACACGACTTCCCTGAACTGCAAGTCAAGGGGCTCAAATCACCGCACCTTGATACTATCCTCTCTGGGTGGAACTGACTCACCCTCATGGTTTTAGGTTGCATAACAAGAACACATCTCGGTGGGGAAAGTGCCCCTCGTACTTGAGAATTCTAGGGGAATGTCAATCCACACATTGTCACTGCCCCGCAGTCGAGAGGTCTCCTCAAAGTCGATAGGGGTCCCCATACCCAACCCCGTTGGAGTGTAATCCCTAGATGTCGATGAGTTCCAACTAGAGGGAGACCCGGAAAGTGTCGACGGGTGACACACTACCCAGTCCTGTAAATGTTTAATCCACTGGAGGGAGACCCGGCTAAAGTCATCGACGAGTCACAATACCCAGTCCCATAAAAGGGTACTCCACTGAATGGAGGCCTGGAACCGTCATCTGGGACCACATCCAAGCCCAGCTGGAGGTAAACCCATCATCGGGGACCACTTCCCATCCCTGCAGGAGGTAAACCCGACATCTGGGACCACTTCCCAGCCCCGCTGGAGGTAAAATCGGAAACGCTCTGGCCACCACTACTGGATGGTACTTCTTGGTGAACACCGCCATTCTGGCCATCCCTGTTGGATGGTACCTAACTAGCCATCCCTGCTAGATGGTACTACTCTAGCCAGCCCTACTGGAAACAACCTCCTGGCCAGCCCTGCTGGAAACAACCTCCTGGGTAGAAGATCGGTGCCCGCGTAATGTGTTGGTCACACCGAATCCACAAGAACTCTACCAGGGAAAGTGGAACAACTCTGTTGGCCAAACCATCAAGAACAGAACCAAGAGAAAACCAATATACCCTGTTAGTGGAAACGATAATGAACAGGACCACAGGGAAAACCCACTCAACCTTACTGGTCAAAAAAACAAGAACAAATCCAGGGGAAAACGCAACTCTGGTAGTCATCAAACGAGAACAAAACTAGGGGAAAACTCAACCCTACTGGTCAACAAATGAGAACAGAACCAGGGGGAAACTCAACCCAGCTGGTCAAAAAACATGAACAGAATCAGGGGAAACCTCAACCCTACTGGTCAACAAACAAGAACAGAGAGACCCTCTACATCGCGAGAGGTTAAGGGTACGTGTGGCCCCAAGTCAACTCCAACCAAGCGCACAAAAGTTGTCAGATACAAACAACAACATGTACCTCCTATAATTCTCGTATACTCAGAGAGTATACCAGGTTTCCAACCCAAAGGCTATCGTGCACATGGCACCCAACGTCAACGCGAAGGCGTAAATGTAACAACTCCAATTTGTCACCTCATCAGCCTAGGAATGGCCTACTACATCTCTTCATGCATTACTTCACTCACACGAGAGTGCATGAGATCACACGCCAAGGGTCTACTACAAACACAGTTATATGAATCACCACCGGAGCACCATACTTGCTTCTGCGTTTAAAGAGATCTCAAAAGAGACTCCGCACATCCAAATGGATCACACCGTTGTAATTCTCACGGAAAAACATGAGAGATCGACTACATACTCGCCTCTAACGGATATCCTACGTAAAATTAATCTAACACCACTTTACACCCAAACGACATCCCGTGGTCCTGAGCCTCGGCCCCAAAAATAGTCGGGCACATCGCACCATTGCGATCTCCTCGGAAGGACATGTAAAATTGACTTCTCACTCGAGTGCAATAGATATTCAGAGAAAAGGATGCATTCTGCCGCACCACACATGGGCGGTGCTTCATGGGACCCGCATCCCGGTCTCGAAGCACAACGAATGGATCACATTGTTGCGATCCTCTCAAAAAAGTACACAAGATAGACTATTCACTTGTCCAAAACGGACACCCGATGATAAAGCAGGAAATCACCACCAACTCCCAAAATGGCTGTCAGGGGACCCGCACCAACGTTCCGAATTAAAGCGGGCAGATTTCTCCAATGCAATGCCCTCGAAGAAACTCCCAAAAACAACTGTGTGCACTCCCCGAATGGACGTCCGATGAAAAAGTTGCTAAACGCCTTTTCACAGCTTAAAAGACGAGTCATGGGGCCCATGCCTCAACTCTGGTTTCAATTCTTTGAATCCTTTTTTCAATATTCTACTTGATGTCAGGGTCACAACTCCGCTTACGACACACAAAACAGACATTAGATGTGTCCGCGCTGCCCAAAACAAAACCCCCGAAAAAATGCCAAACTACTTAAAGACGTGTCAGGCCTCCGAGGCCCCTCGTTTCGGGAATTAAAAATTCCCGAGACCATCTCAAAATTCTCGTCTCGATGCTAGGAAGGCACTGCCACAGATGGAACACAAAACGAACCCTCGTAATGAAAATTATAGGTGCCTGAAGAGGGGGAACAAATCCCCTTGGGTTGGTCCAGCCTGAACCGGCCAGTCCGCCCGGCCGGCCCGCGGTTTAGCCGCGTGGCCTAGGGCTGACCCACGGTCCACTGCAGACCAGCCATGATGGATGGTCGTTCTGCCACGTGAAGACCCATGGGACGTGGGTCTTTGTCCCCGCGCAGGGGTCACGCGCCGCCACCCAGCGGTCGTCGCGCCCCGGTGGCTCGGCCTTGCTACCTGGAGTCGTCGTCGTCGCCCCGCCTGCTCACTGTCGCCCCCAGCTCGCCGTGGCCGCTCTGTCTCATCCAACCATCGACCTCCCGCACCACCCTGCTGCTGAGATGCCATCTCCACCTGGACCCCCACTGCGCCGTTGTGCCCGCTTACCGGACAGCCGCTCCAGACTGCTGGAAAACCATGGAAAAGGTCAGAAAACTTACGGGGGCCCCCACAGACACCCTGGGACTCGGATTTTCGATCCAAAAGGGGAGATGTAAACCTCTAATCGATATCTAAACAAAAATTTCCTTCTCTCAACCATTCGACAGCAATTCTACGCAAGAAAAACTATTCATGGGAGATGCAGATATTAAAAAAAGAAAACACGAACTCTTATGTGTAGGGGTGTTGCCCGATGCTTCACGACGATCCACCGGACAACCGTGCCCCGCCAGAGTGGTGGAGGAGAAGTTGGAGTTCACCCTTTATTGGGAGCTCCTTTCTCTTGGGAAAAACATCAAGTGGGATAGGGCGAGAGGGGTTAAGTGTTTAAATAGAAAACACACTTAACCACCCGCTCGTCAGCCCGAACCCGAACTTCCGGCGGGGTCGGGATTAAGCCTCTCCTAGGGTAAACGCCATACCCTGAGTTCAATGGAGGTTTCATAATTTTAATCCTAGCCTCAATTCAAATGTTATTAAACTCAACATCTGAGGCTTCCAAATTACGAAAACGCCCCCGGGGCCATTTTTCACTTACGACCCGCACCTGCGAAAATTACACCCCTCCTAGGATATACGACACGCTCTGAACTCAACAATGCTCTCGGTTTCCCATTACAAGAAACTTTTAAAGAGGTACTTGAGTTTTACTGTTAAAAGAATAAATTAATTAATTTAATTATCTGTTTAATGTTCCTCTAACGGACAAGGGGTCCCAACATCCCGCGCCGACATGTTTTATGTAGTTCCTAGGGTAAAAACACCATTTCAGACCCATCCATACTCTTAGATTTAGGATCTGAAGAACCGTTTAGAAGTTATCCCATTTATTTGGCATGCCCAGTGTGATAACACTGAATATTTAATTCCGGCCACACAAGGGCACGGAATCGCACGCCGTCTGAAGGTGCTGCTCTGGAATAACATAAAGAATATTCCAATGTCTTTTATAGCCAAAAACCAGGTTCTTACATTGTTGACCACCTACAAGGAAAATGATATGAAAATATAAAACAAGTGGCTATGAAAATATAATTAATGATATAATATAGTTTCAATATTTTTCTAACTATTTTTTTGGAAAGGGAAAAATCTACATCTATATAATTTATTAATAAAACACATTTCTTTAGTTAAAAAAACATCAATTTCATCATTTTATCGATTTCGACAATGATGAAAATGAGTGAAACACTCATCATCGTGAATTGAATAATCATAAATAACTATAATCCACCCATTACTATGAATCTAATAAAATTTTGATGATGAGATTTTGAATATTTATGAATACTGACATTTTATCTTCAAACTAGTAGAATTATTCAAAAATATAAACACATGTTGTTGAAAATTAGTAAACAGCTAACAGATATAAAAGTAGATAATGATTATAAATTAAGATTATTAATTTACAAAGGATTGAATATGGTTTTGAAATAATATATTCAGAAATTTATGTTTTTATAGAATGTCAGAGTGTATTCTAATATGAACTAATTAAGTTGTGTGGTTTCATTAGTCAAATATTTTCATTTAGTAATAATCATTTTTATTTTACAATTATAATTTTTTATTTTGGTATTATAAAAGTTTATTAATTTATATTTCATTTACACTATAATTTATGTGGAAACAATGTTTTATGCTAAATAATTCTTCCTTGATAAATATATTATTTTATGAAAATGAAAATTTCTATATATTAATTTCAATTTCATTTAATGATTTTTTCATCAATAACTCTATTTTCCCAACACGCCAATGTTCTTGTTTTCTTACTGGAAACTAGAATTGTTTTTATTTATAATGATAATCTTATTCCACATTTATCTTGTAAAATTAAATATCCCAATATCCTTTTAATGATGGGGGATTTATACATAGACATTTGAAAATATTTTTAATGAATATTTTTCCCAATATTTTTATCACCCCTGATTTATTACATTTTTTATATATTCTAAATGTTATAAAAACTATTATTAGTTTAAATTATTTTGTAATTGTAAATTTATATTTATATTCTTCTAATTTTTTTTAAATGTGAAAAAAAGTCACTCTAATTTACATTGTTTAAAAGAATAACTTTTTCTGAAAAATAATTTATGTAATTTTACTTCCATTTAACAGTGATTCTTCTATAATGAATTAATGGTTCATAACTCATTCTATACACATTCTTATTATATTATCCTTTCGAATGATTATGTTTTTGGTATCAAACAACCATATTTTTTGTAAAACCATTTGGAATTTTTATGAAACCCTTATTTTTATCTATTAAAATATATGTTAAGATGAAATATTTTGTTTTCAGTAGAAGCCATATGTATTGATAATGAAGGGTTGTTTCCTATATCACATTAAAGTTTATTTTTTATGGTTTCATATCTTTAAAGATAATGAAGCATATACATATAAGGATTGTATTCAAAAAGTAAAAGTTGTACATACATGGATTTGTTTATGAAAATATATGGTGGACATAGGTAGATTTGTTCCCGAAATTACAATGCATAAATATTTGTATTTTGTCACTATATTTTCCATTTATTATTTTTTCAATTATATAAAACATGAAAAATTTAAAAGGAGTTATAAATATTTTAGATATTACATTTTCAAATGACGTTCCAAATTCATAAATAATTATTTATTTTCCATTATTTTTCTACATTTTTCGATGCCTTGTACTGAAGAAATATCATTGGTATTATATTTCTATTTTATAATCATTACTTTTAAATCATGTTTTAAGGATGTAAATTTTTATCCCATGATCAATATATATGATATTTTTCTGTTCATCATGTTTTCCCTAACATTTATACCCTGAAAATAATATCGAGTTTATTTGTTTACCTTAACGAATATTCATCCTCACTTATTTTTTTCTAGTCACTATTTTATAAAAATGAATATGTCACAAGTCATGTCTAGAAGATGGTTGAGAAGTAAAAAATTGTGGAGGAATGTTCATAACTATTGTAATATAATATGATTATGTAGTTAGTCCCCAAGACACTAAATAATTATGTATAAGGGAAATTAGACTATTTTTTAAATTTATTATTAAAACTTTTGTGTCAATTTATTTTTTATTCATTTTTATCATGGGTAACTATTTTTGTTAATAGAGGATGTTTTTTATTCCGTTAAGTATTTTTTTACATTCCATTATTATTAAAGATAAATAACCATAGTGAAAACAAAATAGATGAGTCTATGTCTTAGATGATATCCTAAAATATTAGTAAAACCTTAAGTATGTGGATTTCATAGAAATAAATCCATATAAAGATATTGGAATGTGGATACAATTAGTTCACATGTGCACCATAGTTTAATATCCCTAAATCATTGAATCGATGATCACTCTTAGGCATGGTGTATAACAATATGACACAATGTACAATCTAAAAAGACCATTCAACTCATCCATAAGTTGATACAAGAGTATTCCCAATCACCATGGGATAACGACAAGTACCAGGGTGTTAAGAGACATTATTTGGGATTGATTAAAAAAAAGATAACATCCAATTTTTTTTTTTGAAATATAGTCCTATAAATAAATCAATATTACCATATATGGATTAAAATAAATTATTAAAAAACATATATTAATATAATGTAACAAAATAAAACTTTAAAAACCTATCTTCTAATGGTACATGACCTCCCATTATTTCCCAAATAACCAACCATCAACCATCCAATTGCTAACCCAAAAAATAAAGATATGGAGACCATGATAACTATAAATTGAAACAAGAAGACTATATAAACCTAGTATTATATACTGGTTGTGATTAAACATAGATTAATATGATCCCACTAATTATTATATTTAGTTTCTCTACTAGGAAATCCATATATTCAAATTTGAAAATAAGGAATAAAAAAAATAAGGATTTCCACTTGATATACGGATGATAAAAATGAATATTTTTCAAAAGGGAAAAATAAATCCAAAAATTATGGTTATTAGTGATAAATATGTCTAAAATAACATTCCAATTTCAAAACCCATTTAGGACCCAGAACAGAATAACAGAAAAAATACCATTTCAAATGTAGTACCTTTTTGAATTCCTTTAATATATTTTCCCATTCTAATGTTAACAATTTACAAGGTAGTTACAACATGGTACCAGATATCAAATAACATCATAGTATATCAATTTGAGGTACATGAGTAAATAATGTAACTCAAATAATAAGAAGTCTAATAAAAAAGGTAAAATGATGATACACTAATTCCATGTAATGACAGAGTGATCATAGTCGAATATAAATTATCAATTACATTTTTCAAGATCATATTCCATGGGTATAACCTAGACAAATTATATATTCCATTGAATAAAGGAAAAAAAATCAATAACCTATTTCAAGCAAGTGTCAAACCTACAAAGAATACAAGAATACTAAATCAGTGCACTCTTACCTATATAGATAACTCCCTATCCTGATTCAATGTACTCCATGGATATTCTAGTTAGTCAATCAGACCATAAAATCATATCATTAATATATGGTCTCGTTTATAGATTCATAGAACTAATGTGACTAGTTAAAAATATAATGATAAACCAAGAAACATAGAAAAAAACGAGATTGGTAATGACATCGACACGCACAATAAAAATCCTATTACAGAAAATGTTCAAATATTAACCCCACCCCTATTCTACCTCAAAGCGTACAACATTTATTTTATTATCCATAATCATATTCTTCAATAATAATTCATTAATGAATAACACACATAAGGATTCATCAATATTTATCACAACAAGAGAGTTTAATTCCTATAGTTCCATGTAGTCCACTAAGGATAACAAAATATATAAACCAAAAATTGATAAACTAAAAAATAATATCACATTTAACTCTCAATTCAAAATTTAAATTCAAAATTTATTTCTTTAAAAAAATTAAGGCATGAAGTGGGTCATAATGACATGAACACCAAACATTCAATCAATCCCATTAACATTTTAAAATTTCTATTCAATAAACATTTCAAATAAAATATATTATTAATATTTAATCATTAAAAAACTTAATCCATGTAAAAACGCCATTACACCTCCTAGAACCAATACAAAAAATCAAAAAATAATTAAAACAAGGATACTTTTTTTTGAAAACCAAAAACACCGTGTTTATGAAATATTCTAGTTTAATTTCAAATCCAATGACCATTTCTTCATGTAAAAGAATCCATTCAAAAAAACATGTTAAATATAAATAGTTATTTTATGAATTAAAATGAATAAAACATTACTATAAAATTTTAAATGGAAAAAAATGATTCCTGAAATAATGTACCATTAAAATAAATTACATAGAAACACCTATTCTCAAGACCAGATATCAAACATAAATGAATAAGAGGGATGTAACCTCTGAAGACAAAAAACACAATTCAAGGAAGAGAGACCATGAGATAAAGATTATTAGAATTTAGAATTGTAAATCCACATCAACCATTCCTGATTGAATGAAAAAAAATATTTTATAACCTATAAGAAAATCTAATCAAGAGATTCAAGTGAGATCAATGTTCCAGAAGAGTTATAGAAACCAAAATAGTACCACTACCTTTATCAACACCTCGATTAACCATGATATGAGGCTTGTAGTTCCAAATCCCCAAAGAAAGATATAGTGGTTAATGTGGTTAGATCTAGGTTTGATGGATAAGAAAATATAAATAAAATACGGTTTTACGGTATATTTACAATGTTAAACCTATAAATAATTATGTCTATTGACCTCCATTTCTCGACGATGGAGCCCAAATAGCCAGTTATTAGCTACTAAATAAATATTGTATACACCGCATATCCCACCAATGGGTGTGTGTCTTAAAAATATGTAATTCATAAAAAATATAACAAAATAACATTTTATTTGATAGCTTATAAGGAATGCAACATCAAACATGTAAGTGAAGAGAATATCATGATAATTTATAATATATTTAGTATTTTATATAAAACATATCCATGATATATCTTGAAATGTGATAATGAGTTAGCATACACCAAACACGTCGATGATTTTCTTCAAATGGTTATGTTACACATAAGATCGAGTTTTACGGAACACTAATATAATACTAAAATGTTACTATTTTAAATATTAAGATATAACCATGTCATTATATTAGAGGATATGAATATTATAATATAACTTATGAAAATATAGGTTTTATAAAATATAAAATGGATTTATCGGTTACCAAATAATTAGAAATGAAAATATAATAACAAAATAAATGAAAAGGATATATTTTTTATACACCCAAAAGAGTTTTGTCATAATAAATTAAATTAATTATAATTAGAGATTAATATTGGTTAAAAATATATCTTAAATATTTAATCAATTAAATTTTATATTCATCCAATATTTTTGATAGGTATAAATTATGAACAAACCCTATATTACACATAAAAACCTATATCTTAATTTAGGAAGTTTTACCACCTTTTAATTGAGAATGTATTTTAAATATATTTGTTGATACATTTATATATTTTATATGTCAAAATAAACAATAACATTATAAATAAAAATATGAAAATTTGGTTAGGGTTAATTTTTGGTATTTTTATGTAATGTTTCTTTTTTCAATGATTAGTGAAATATACTTTATTTTAACTCAAAACAATTTTTTATAGAATTTTTTGTGAGGATTACTTATATTTTTAAATGGTTTTAATGTTTATTTATATTAATTTTTAATAAATAAATCCATTTTTATTATATGGAAATAATTTCACTTTTAAATTTAATATAATAACATATAACACTTTAGAATGTTTTTATTTTAAAAACCAGCATTGTCATCCTGACTACAAGATTAAATTTAAATAAATTTATACCAATAATGTGATTGGAATTAGGAAAAATGGATTCCATATTTGGAATAAAAATAATATTTATTTTCTAATAAGTTCATCTTTGTCTTTTTAACAAAAATATTATAGAAAATAATTAAAATTAATTACAATGATGAAGGTGAAATTCAACTTATCCAAGGACTAAACCATATAATTAACTCCCAAATTATCCTATAAACATTTTCAAAGTCCATTAGATTGATATATTTTGACCCTATACTCAATGTTTTTGAAATATCTCCATTATGGGAGACACTTTCATTATGAAAAACATGGATGGAATTCTCTTTTCCAAAATATAATAGATTGCCACTCCTCCTCCACAATAAAAAGGCAATAAAGTCTCCCACTTCCTCACACCTATCATGAATCATTTTTAGATAATGATACAATAAAACATATCCTTAGCATACCTCCCCAAAACCAATAATCCTAACATTGTTTGAATGTCACAAAAGGAAGCCCTTTCGTTCAAACCAAAATGAGTTACCCAATTAAGAGGTAACTTCACTCCTCATTCTATTTAGTTTTTTTCTTTTATCCACAGATAAAATATCTTTATTACTTGATTATATTAAAAAAAAAATATCCTAATTATATAGATTTTTTTATGTCAATGGTTTAAGATACTCATACACATAACTCCATCTACTAGGTAACGACCTTACTCTTTATGAGAATGATGAACTACCGCCTCACGAAAATAAGTTGTTCGTTTTCCCTTTACCACAATTCATGGTTATTAATTATGATAGAAACAATTTTTATATGTTATATACATTATATTTATTAAATCATTCTCCTTATTAAATTTTTATACAACATACACCCTTATGCATTCTATTTTTTATATATATGATATCAGCATTAGTAGTAGTGTGGACAACATCCCCTAAATGCGATGTGATTCATTAAAACTATACTTGGAACATATAAATAGGGTTTTAATCAAATAGATATAATATAAAAAGAATCAATGTGATTTCATGAAATAACTAAATTTTGGGAAATATAATATATATCATTTTGTTTATTACCCATTTACACACTTGAAAAGTGATAACATCATTTGTGTCACTTGTGTATGATTGTATCATTGACATGATGAGATTCATTTTACATAAAAAGAATTATATATATAAGAATATATGATTAAATAATGTGGTATTTATAATATATGTTTCATTATACAATGATTAATGTTACTTACCCTCTTTCCCAAAAAATGATTGAAAAATTACAATGTTACTCATGTGTACGTACAACCTACTGTCTCCATGATTGTAACATTGGTTCATTATTCATAAACATATTTAATAATTGGTTTTAAAAGTACAATTGATTTATATATATTATAATTATTCCTTTATTATAATTTTGTCTATGTTATATATTGACCCATTGGAAAATAGTTGACCTACCAAAGCTATTTTTGATACAAAAAATAAATTTGTTCAGAACACTCGACGTAAACTTATTTGATTAATTAATTGTAAAATAAATTGTAAAAAGAGTAATAATAGTATTGATAATCATGAAAATTTTTCTTAGGAAATTAAATAATTAACATAAGTTTTATATTTCATAATATAATGATACATGAGAAAATTCAGACTCAAGTAAATGGATTTTTATCCCACATTTGATATCTATGAGGTAGACGTCATATTTTACACTTACATTTTTTTAGCCTATATAATTTCCCTTTTGATATATTTTATAAATAATATTTTTATCTTCATGGAATTTATATGTTTCATTTTATTTTATTCCCCTATTTAGATTATAAATTTAAATGTTTGGGACACTTTGGAAGCCTTAATGATTTATTTATAAAGAATTATTTTTAAGGATATTTCATTCCAATATGAGGAAATTGTTTGACCATTGTTAAAAACTCCTTTTATGTTCCAGTAGTCTTGTTTGATCATGTTATTTTTAGGTATTTTTTCTATTTTTTCACTATTTTTTACTCAAAATGTTTTAGAAAATATTTTTTAAGAGAACTGAACTTCATTCTCTCTTTAGTCAGGGAACCTTTATTCTTCTATCAACCATTTTTTATAAAAAGGATTTCAAAAAAATCATTTTTAACCCTTTAAAATGATTTATTAAAATCATTTTTACCCTTTTGTATTTTACAAATCCATTCAAAGGAATCTTTTTATTTCCCTCCGAACATGGAATTTCTTTAAGCTCTTTACAATTAAAAAGGAATATTATTTTTACCAAATATGGAATATAAGGATTTACCCACTTTTATTTCTTTTAAGTTTCCATTACATGATTAAAAGGATACTTTTTTAAATAAAATATTTTCCATATTTATTTTCAAAGAAACGGTTTTTCAAAACAAAAGGATATTTTCCTAAATACTATTTTGAAAATATATTTTAATTTTATTTCTATTCATCATAAACAAAAACCATTAATTTTTACTCTATTCTGGGTATTTGGTCATGATATCAACCTTATTTATCTTCTGGATTGTCTATAAATGATTTATCCAAGCATGGAATAACATTCACTTACTTGATTCCTTTTTTAGTCCCCAAAAAATATTCAATTTCATAAAACTATTTGAAATTAAATTTACCATAAAATTCAATGTCATTATTCAGGGATATGATTATTAACTGGACCACATACCAAATTTCATATAGTGTTTCCTTTGAATGATATATGAATATTTGAGGGAAATATTAATATATTTTTATTCATTACTCAATACATATATTTTATTAAGCATATTTTTATTTTTATTATTCGATATAAACAATTATCTAGACTAGAAATGACGCTAGGGGCCCATAATTTTTTATCCACTCAATTCATCAACAATATATCATGGGACAAATATGTTTTGAAAATTAAAATGGTATCTATCTGTAGTTCTAAACAATCTTTTGAATGTCCTTGATGGTATTAGTTTTCATTTTACAAGGAAATGATAACCAATAATTATTCATTTGCATCATTTCATTTAGTTATTATTTACCACTGATATTTTTCATCGACATATCAGTGGATTTATTTCATTCTTAGTTCATTGAATAAATAGAATCTGCTTTAGTTTCTTAGATTTCTATGTCTAATTTTACTTATTTTGTTATTTGAATGGAATTTTTTTCAATTAATTTACATTTATATATTAGTTATATACTATGTTCTCATTTTAATTATATCATAGATTGTGTGATAAATTTTTTACCATGAAATTTTATTATTATCATTTATTAGTTATTTTTTCTACTATACTTTAACCTTAATGATAATTTTTTATCACCATAATTTTGTTTCCATTACACATGATTCCAAGAATTTCACTAATAATGATATGGCAGGATACAGTAGATGGAATAATTTTTTTACTAGATAGAATTAAATTGTGTATTTACTATGTTAATATGTAATACAAGTCTCATTTATGTAACTTGTTTACCAAGAATACTAAATTATTCGGTCCTTTGAGACATTACATACTTTTGTAATTTTAATATAATCAATAAAAAAAAGTAATCTTCTAGATATATTGGTTCGGGTCACTATACTTTGTATTAGATCAAGTTTAATAGAATCCATTGGAATTATATTTAAGAAAACCTGGACTATAGAACATATCCTTAAGGTATAATTTGAGGATAATTATAGAAGAATATCCTATAATATTACTAAGTTATAAATTTTGAGAGTCTTACTACATGTAAATCCATTTCTGGATACTACATGTGGATGTGATTATAACGCAGATGTACTTAGGGGTAAAAAATCTGACAAGGAGCATCGAGACAGGCTCAGTGTAACCTAGTACATGAAAATGAGCCTTACTACACACCTAGTTTGACACACCTAGGGGATATGATTAAGATAATTCTAAATTTCCTTTTTCAAACCATTATTATGGTTTTGAAAATGAATAATCTAGGTTAAACCTATGGTGTTTTATATTGAATACAAGGTGTCATTATTTACATATATCATAAATTATTATATGTTTTTCTATAAATGTTTTACCAAAACTATTCATATTAGTTTAATTCCATGAGTGGTTAAAAAAGTATTCAAGTTATCATTGAAAATGAATGAAAATAGTCGTGATAATGAGATACCAACCCAAGTGTTGATAGAAGTGAAATATATCTCGTTTCTTCATTAACAATTATGATTAACAATATATACCATAAATAGAACCCAAAATAACCAATGAATAAAAGTATAGAGTTTTCTAAATTATCCTGGGGTGGAGACCATGGAGAATAGAAGGGTCAATTCCCTTTTTGCAAGACATGTGGAAGGATACACCAACAAATGTGTCTCAATAGAATGGGTAAATTATTTATCTATGAGAAGTAAGGAAATAATGAAAGTAATTTTTGAGGAAAAATGAATAGTGTGATGTAAAGAAATGAAACTCATCGTATGGAATCATTTAGAGTTCTTCACCGTAAATGTGGGGAACCAGGATAATACCCGAGTTAATTCTGTATTCTAAATGATAAAATCTAGAATAAAAAAATATCTATGTGGGAAAAAGTGGATTAATAATTAAATTATTAGGGTTGTATTGACAACCATAGTTAAAAGTTTATTTAGTGATTATCCTTTTTTCAAGGATTTCCATGTGTTTATTTGGGAAATTATATTAATTTGGTTTTAAAAAAGGATAAAAATTATATTGGGTGAAAGAAAATAAAATATAAGAATTTTAGAGGTCAAGATACCATGACCAAAGGACGATAAGGGTTTCACACAACGCACTTACATAGGCAATGTGCTGGTTAATTTGTCATTATTTTAGTTAAACTATTTTACAAATAAAAATTAATCCTAAAAGATTAGTGTTTCCTTTTAGGTTTAGAGATTAATTTTATAAACAACGTTATATTTTGTGTATTTTTAAAGATAAATGTAAATACATTTCACGCTTTTATATGCCTTATGATCCATTAAATGTTTATTTTAGTGCATCAAGAATCAAAGTTAAATTTTTGATACACAATTAATGAATTGATGAATTAGAATTTGATAAAAGAATTACAATAATGTGGAATGTTTCATATGAAATTAAAACATGTCATGTAACTAATCATCCTTATATTCTTTGGCAATAATGGAATATATCAACCAGAGGAAAAGTATCTTGAAAAAAGATTGTTGTCATAATACTTTAATTTTTGTTGTCCTGATGGTCTTCTAATTAATCACAAATTAATTAATTTGAGTCCCTCAACTTTCCATTTATTATTAAATTGTTTTTAATTGATGACCTCAATCACTCCCTACACATATTTACAGTTTTAATTTTTGTAAGTATCTATACTTTCCACTATTGTTCTACTACTTAGAGACACAGTTATATGTTAGTTTATGTGACCATTATAATTTACATTATTTATTCTCTAAAGTATTTCTTACAAACCATTCCCACAATTTGGGATTAAAAAATTTGAAATATCAAAAAATATATCACGAATATCAATTTTAAAATGTGATGACACAATTTAATAAATTTCATGAGAATATAACACTCTAAAAATATAAATCAAGAAAATTATATTCGATAGAATGTATGACACACAACCTCAAATGTGAAAGGGAATATAATATCCTGAGACGTTATAATATATATTATATTTAAATAAAATTATTCCATGACATCTATTTCAATTATTTTGATGCTGAGTTTGTATATGTTGCATGCAACAACGAGTTTCTTCAATGGATTTCATTGCATGAAAAACCGAGTTTTACCAAACTATAACATATCATTAAAATATTATTGTTTAATATAATAAGATGTTAAATACCAATTATATTAGTTGTTATGAATATTATTAAATATGAAATTAAAATATATGGTTAACAAAAATATATTATTGATCCACATATTACCAATTAATTATAAATGAAAATGTAAGAACCAATTGAATATGAAGGATATTTTTTTATTTTTATTCTCACAAAGGTAGTTTATCTTAATTTATTAAATGTGTTACAATTAGTGAGTAATATTAATTTAATATATATTATATATATTAAAGAAGATATTTTTTATATTCATATAATAGAATTGATAGGAAAAATCTAAGAACATACCCAATATTACACATAAAAACCTATATTTTTCTTAAGGGACCTTTACCACATTATATTAGAGATCCTATTTTAAACCCATCTTTTCGAACTTTTATATATTTTAAATTTCCAAATAATTTTATTCATTGATATTTGAACATAAAAAAATTAGGTTAGGGATAATTTTTTATATTTTTATGTGAAGTATCATTTTATAATGAATAGTTAAAGTTTATGAGTTTTAAATACAAACAATTTTTTCATATAATTTATTTATAAGGATTAATTATATTTTTAAATACATTTTAAAATTTAATTAGATTAATTTTTTTTTCAATATATCCAATTTAGGTAATTGGAATCATTTTCACCTTGACCTTTATTATAACAACTTAGATATCTTTTGATCGTTTTGTCCATTAAAACCCTACAATGACGTCCCATCTGCCAGATTAAATTTACATTAATTTATGAAACTTATATGATTGTAATTTTGAAAATAGATTTAATATTTGGAATAAAAATTATTTATAATTTATAAATATTTATACATAGTTTTTGACCAAAAATATTAGTTAATTTAAATAAAATTAATTACAATGACTAATGTGAAATTAATCATAACAAAGGACTAGCCTTAAACTTATGGTCAAAAATTACTTATAAAATACTTTAATAGAAATTGGATGGATATAGTTTCACCCTATAGTCCCTTTTATAGAATATGGTCCATTATTAGTTACACTTTCAATGGGATAAACGTGGTTGTAATTCCCTTTTCTGAAATTTATGAGAGTGCCACTCCCCCTCCACTATAAAAAAGTACTAATGACTCCCACTTATATAAACCTTTGAAGATAATTTTTATCTAACATTATATTCCCAAATAGCTCCTCAAAATCCCTCCCCTCAACCAAGATTCCTGACCATGTTTGGAAATCCATCCAAGGAATCCCTTTGGTTCAAACCAAATGGAGTTACTCAGTTAAGAGGTGACATCTTTCCTCAAGTTCTTTAGTATTATTTCCTTTATCCTCGCACTAAAATATCTTTATTATAATATTATATAACAAAAAAATTCCACAATATACTAAAATGTTATTATGTTAAATTTTAATCTGACACATACACACACTTCTATCTAATGGGTAACGATCTTACTATTTGTGTGTACGGTGAACTACCGCATCACAAAAAAAATTTGTTAGTTTTTATTACCACCATTCATGTTAGGAAATTATATAGTAAAATCTATTGAAACATTATAAATATATTATTTATAATATATTTCTGAATATTTAATTTTTATACAACACATACCCTTTTACATTAATTTTTTTAATATGATAACATCATTTGTGGCAGTGTGTACTACCTCCTCCTCAAATAGATGTGATTCATTCACACTACAAAAATAATGTATATGAGAATGTTTTTAATTAAAAATATGTGACATAAAAAACATATATATGATATTATTATCATAATTACCTTTCATTAAATATAATATAACTAATTTTCTTTATTACACTTTAGCACACTTAAATAATATAGTATTTATTATATAATGGTCATTTTGGAAGGATTAATGTTACTTAACATCATTTCATAACAATCATAAAAAAATGGTAACTTTACTCATGCGTATGTATGACCTTCTGTCTCAATGACTATAACGTTGGTTCATTTTTCATAACCATATTTAATAATTAGTTTCAAACTAACAATTGATATATAAATTTTATAATTTGTTTATAATTATATTTTGAAGATGTTATATAATTACATATTTTACCATAGTTAACCTACCAATGTTGTTTTTGACACGTATAGTGAATTAGGTCAAAACACCAAATGTAGACATAATTAATTAATTAATCATATAAAATAGGTTAAAAAGTGAAATAAATGTAATGATACACATTGATATTTTTGTTAAGAAATTAAATAATTAACATATGTTTAATATTTAGTAATAGAAAGACACATGAGGAAGTCGGACACAGTGTAAGATATTTTCATCTCACTTTTAACATCTAAGAGATAAACATCATATTCACCAATTAATTTTTTTGTATGTTGTAAATATTCCACATTTTGATATATTATATCATTAAACCATTAAAATTCATGGTATTTATAAGTTTAATTTAATTTTATTCCATCATGAGGCTCTTGATTTAAAATGTTTCAATGTGGTATGGGACACATTGGAATGTTTAATGATTATTTTACTAAAGAATCTTTTTTAATTATATTTTATTTACATTCGAGGAAATTATATTACCATTTTTCAATAAGTGATTTCATTTTCCTATCCTCTAGTTTTTTATCACACATTTCAAGTATTAGTACAATTTTCTACAATTTGGTACTCAAAATTATTTAAAAATCCCTTTTTAGAAAAACTGACATTATTCTATCTTTAGTCAGAGAACCTTATTTCTTCTAAAAAATGCATAATTTTTTTAGAGGGTTTCAAAAAATTTATTTTAGCCTTTTCTCAAATGATTTATTGGAGTAATTTTTACCATTTAATATTTAGCAATGTTTTCCAAGGTATATTTTCATCATTTTTTGAACAAGTCATTTTTCTAACATGTTTACCAAGAATAATGAAATTTTTGTTTACCTAGTATGGAATATACAGATTTACCAACCATAATTGATTTGAAGGTTCATTTTCATGTTTAAATGTATTATAATTAACAGAAAATTATTCCAAAATATATTTTAAAAGAAATATATTTTTCAAATGGTTTCTCAATACAAAACTATATTTTCATCATGTTTTTTTAATAGATCTTCATGTAGTATATATATTCAAAGAGGAAAACACACATTTATTTTTACACGAATTATGATATGTTTTATTAATTCCTTCATTGTTATTCTTCTATATGGTTTATTATTGTGTTTCTCCATGGATAACATTAACATTCCATTACATTATTCTTTTATTAATATACTTGAAATATTCTATTTACTATGACCATTTGACATTGAATTAAACGTAAATATCCATATCATATTTCATAGATATGATTATTTCATGAACTGTATATCATTTTTTATTAGTTGTTTACCTTGAAGGATATTTTATTATTTAGGGATATATTGGTTAATTCATATTCATTACTCAACAAATTTATTTGAAAAGGCATATTATTTATTTAAATTATTTGATATGTGTAATTATTTAGACTGACAATGAATAGTGGGTCATGCACATCATATATCCAGTCAATGCATCAATGCATTCTCCTCAGAAAAATAGGTTGCACAAATTAAACTAGTTTCTTTTGATAGTTTTAATGAATGTTGTTAAGGGTCTTAACAATATAGGGTTTCATGTTCATGATTCATGAAATCCAATAATTAAGAATTTGTTTCATTTGATTTAGTTACTATTTACCCATGATATTTTGCGTTGACATATCTATGGATTCATTTCACTCCGAGTTCTTTGATTAAATGGTATTGTTTTTCGTCTCTCTGTTACCATTCAATATTTATTTTTCCTCATTCATTAATTTGAATGTAAAATGTTTCCATTTATTTAGCTTTCCTTATTGATTATAAACTTCCTTAACAATTCATTTATATCAATGCATACATGTTCAGTTATTTATTTTTCCATTTGATTATTTTTATTGATTCATTATTTATTAAGATACACATTACCCTTAATGATCATTTTATATCACCCTTTTTTTCATTCCCAATAATTCCAATAAGTGTACAAAGAAGGATATATAAAGATATGCTAGATGGAATATAATTTTTATCCTCAAAATAATTTTTTTATTTCAATTACTGTATGAATTTGTACTAAAAAACACATGTGTGTATTTGGAAAACTAGGATTACAAAAAAATACAATTCATTAGAAATTTATCTACTTTTATCATGTTACAATGTAATTGACAAGACACATCGGCTACAGGAAATCTTAGGTCGGGTCGATATAAAATATTTATATATAATTTTTGATGTCTTACTGGGATATGGTAGAGCACTAACTTCTTCACTATATTAACGTCTAGCCCCCCCAAAATTTAAAAAATCTTAGGTTATCCTCCATTATCTTCTAGAAACATGAATAAAATATAATGATAAGCCTATTGATGAAAGAGAATCTATGAAATTACTATCCTCCCACCACATCACTTTCTATCACCATAGATTCTCTAGAAAAAATTTATAGAATGAACCTCCTCACCCAACCTTTGAGGTGGATAGTTTGTAAAAGAAAAAATGACTCACCCCAAAGAAAACAAATTGGAACGTCTCAAAAATAACATACATCCAACAACTCAAATAACACAAAAATAAAGTCCACAGTGATAGATACATGTCTCCAAACAATACATCACCATCACCAACTTGAGATAAAACAAAATAAGGACCATAGGCAATTAATGGGTCTTTATACAATATAAAATATCAAAAAAATTACAAAATTAGGGTAAAATCTTCCATGTACACATATCATCATTTTAGAGAAGAGAAATTAAGCACTCCTCATGAATAACCATATATAATAATAATTAGAGAACCCATTGTAATTGAAAACCCGAAACATCATAGGGATTCCAAAATATATATTTCCACCAAAATATGTCAATGATTAATCTATCCGAAACCTAATATATAAGTAGAACACATATATCCCTATAGAAAGTACTTGATGACAACCAAGGGAATTCAAAATAGGGCATAACCCTTCAATGAGCTACAATTACAAATAGAATATTAACCAAGTTCCTAATACAAAAAGAATCCACATAGTCAAAGTAACCAAAATATATCCCCAAGGCCTATCCAATTTTAAAAGGAAATAGATTAAAACAACTAGGTTAACACGCATATATGGTACAAAGGATTTTAAAAATGTACATCACCTAAAACCTCTAGATTGAACTCTTACCAAAAGGAGTAAATAAGTGGATACTAATGGAAATAATATTAAATGAAATTATATATAACACCAACCATAAGGATTCACCCATATATGAAAACAAAAGTGATTTCATAAGAAAACAACCCAAAATAATAATATGTTCACATCCTATTATTGAATCCATCTTCAAGTATGAAACAAACATTATGGGAGAAAACCCCCACATATTAACACTAACATAATTCAAGAGAGAACATCTAGAGGGTTCATCTGATGATATCTGTTAAAAATAGAATCATCAACACATAATCATCCCATAAATGATATAAACCTAAATCCACAATAGAACATCCAAAAACATCCCAAATCATTTCCCAAATACCCATATAAAATAATATTAGAAAAAATTATTTACACCTAATTCTTCATATATCTGTAACCCAACTCAAAATACTTATAAATGAAATCCAACCTGCCACGTTGATCACAAAATATAAAATAACTCAAACAATACATCTTATAATGACTGGAAACTTCATTATAAAACCACATAAAATGTATCTTCATTCCCCATTAAGAATGTACCCAGTAAACCTACATCAAGGATCCAGTATATAGGATATCATCAAATAATCCAACCAGGAACATGAAATTATCCAATTCGATTCACATTTAAAGCTTCACTTCATCTAATAATACCCCTTCAATAACCTTCAAATAAGAAAGTAGAAAAAAAATGATATGAAAAGTCCACGGCTAGGGAAAAGACATCCCCTAAAACAAATATCTTCAAGGGAGTCATCACCATAATGATTAGGTGGGGAATATAAATGAAAAAAAATTCCTTATCATACTCCATAATTTATTTCTCTAGTTGACTAAGAACTGTGATCATAGAAATGTTCTCCTCCTTCAATTCCTCTTGATATTTCCAGATAACAAAGACAGACCTGAATAATTTCATAGAAATTATTTCATGTAAGTAGGGAGGAAACATGACTTCCCACCACTGTAAAATAGGTCATTATGTTATGTAAACTATGCTCATAACCCTTATAACATCATGTGTTCTAATAGAATCGATGATTCCTATAACATATTCTAGGTAGATAATTTCCTCATGAGAACCCCCCTCACCTATGAAAAACGTTTTAAATGATTCATTAAGTTATATAAAGGATTAAAAACATGAAATAATTTGACCCCAACAATCGATTCATTTTCTAGGTAGATTTATAAAAATGATATGTCACCTAAAAAAGCTGAAATAGACTACCTTAATGATTGGACCAGTGTATGAACTCCCCATCCTCATCAAAAAATATTCCAGGTGTCATTTTGGGACATCATGAAACAAAATATCTTCAACATAACGATAAATAAAATTACAAAAAAAGACACATAAACAAACCATAAGATTTCAAACTAAGCCTATAATAATTTTTAGTAAAACAATATTTATTTAAAATAAATATTTTTTCCTCAATTATAAAACATTTTTTATTTCAAAATTTAAATCATTGATATGAATCTATAAAAATTTTAAAATTTATTACCTTCTAATGGAACTCATTCAATAGTTACGGCTTATAAAATATTGACTCATTTCCTTTATCTATTATTACCCACCTTACTCGAATGTTATCCAATCACTCACCACTAGTGATAAAGATTAAAAAGGATCACATTATGGTGTATTTATTCTCTTTATCAAGACACTTGAAAAGTATTGATGGTTTTATGGCTACATTTAGTGATTAATGGATCCATCCCATCATAGGGAATCCTTGGGATGGTTTAATGGCTCAAGTAAAATAGTTAAGATGGGTGTTGCTAGTATGGGTGAAGAGAAAAACAGAAGATGACATCAGTTTAGAGAACATTAAAAATGAGATCGATAATTTAGAGAATATACTACTTCATGAGTTGGATGTTGATGTTTTTTCCTTTTTAATGATAAAAAAAGCAATCTGGCATGGAAATTTTAGAGATTTAGAAGAACTACAAAGAGAGATCTGGGGACTTATGGTTGATGGAGTGGGAATTAAACATGACTCTATTTGAAGCCTATATCAAGAAAAATACTTTAACTAAAATATTCAATATATAGTTATAGGATGGATTCTATATAGAGAATATTGATATTTTAAGAATATTGGCACAAGTACACTTTGAAGGACTTCTAACTGGACTAGCGAGCTTCAATGGTTTTAGGGTTAGAGAGTCACCATATTATTTCAGACTTATGTGGTGCATTACAAGCTTAGTGGAAGATGATTATAATGACAATCCTAAACACCTTGTCAGTGAGTATGAGATCATATTGGTAGTGAAGATCTTTAATCCGTACAGTTCCCCCAAACCATATGGCTTCCATGAATGTTTTTTATGTGGATTGAGATATAATCAAATAGTAGGATAAGGATGAAGTGTGTGATAAATTTTGAGGTGGAGCACAATAAGGGGTGGTTTCTACTTCCAGAGTAGTTCATGTTCCGAATATCCAATAAGCTATGAAGATCACCCAATTCAATTCAATTTTCCTATGCAATTTCACATGAAATATTTTAGCACACCACCTGAATAGAAGACTCAAAATTTTGACACCAATAATGGTATCATAGGAATCACATTCATTCATACATTGAATGGTAATTCAAGTATCAATGGTAATTTGACAAGAAATTGTTTAGAAAATTATAAATAAGTATTTGGGATCAAACTTTATCATAAAAATGGTCATGGAAAACACAAAAAATAGACATTAGTGGAGCTTCATTGTCATATTGATGAGGAATTTTGGTTTCAAAAAGTTGGTGTGCGATCTATTTTTGGTTCTACAACCCCTTATATTTCTATTTCCCACATATGGAAGGATTTTTTATTTCTCAATGTAACTAATGTCTTAAGAAAGGGTGGCCGGGTCTCTACAGGAATATTTATCTAGACCAAGGATACAATTTCAAATAATGTGAAATGTTGTTTGGGAACATGATCTATTATGCTTTTTATAAATAGGTGTTGGAAATACTTGGTGTCTCATCTAATGTTTGTTGATGAATTCCTCTAGCTTTTTAATGGTGCATAAATATACATTACTATATTGAATAAAATTATGGAGGCATAGAAAAAACATATTGGTTAGAGGATCATTCAAGAGAAGTTATTTGTATAAATATATAAACAAATACATGGGAGTTATTGTATATTAATTAATAACATGTTGTGAATGCATAGAGGTCATCATTAAATGTATTATCTTAGTATCCAGCTCTCAAATTTTAAAATCATGAAATCCTCGTTCAATGTCGTACTCATACGTATCAGAAGATCTATTTGAAACTGAAAAATGGTTTCATTCATTTTTCGGGTGAATTAATCTGGAAAATAGTGTACTAACAATGATCATGATGCTTACATTATAAGTGATCAAAGAACCTAAAACGATATTATACCTTATGGAAAAGATAATGAATAGTTTTATTTGTGATACATACCAATATGGATGATGATACAAGGAATCATGAAAGAGGACAAAGAAATGATTTTTGAAGGAGGTAGTAACTTAAACAATTTTTTAGGGGCCATGCAATCCATGTATAAAAAACATGTGTTAGATATAATTGAAGGGAAAAAAATGTGGGAACCATTAATTGATAATATGTACATATAAAATGGGAGAGTATGGGATATAGGTTCAGAGCGAATGAAAATAATGGAAAGGTGTATGATGGATCATTTAGAAAATATGAAAGAAGAGAAATATGGGTTATGGGAAGTGGTGATATTAGATTATTGAAGGTGAAATGAGACAGAGTTACTCTCATATATCCATCATACAGAGTACCTAGGATTATGTTGAAATAATTCATCATGTTTTTGGGTTTATCAACACCACTCTCAATTTTAATCAAAGAAGTAAAATTGATATAATCATTTTATCACGTGATACTGATAATTGTATATTCACAAAATCTGTTTTTTGTCTTTTTAATAGTGGGGACATCATGGAAATGGTTTATGTTAATAGAAATACTGAATAGTGTTAGATGAATTTGTGGTGAAAAACGATTACCTCAAAAAATTAATTTTCTTGTTTGGTGTATTTGGAACGAAGAATTCCACACTAAGGACAATGTGAAGAATAGAGGTATATGTTTTGGATTCTAGATATTGGTTATGTTCTTCTCTAAACTGGGAATCTATGCAGAACTTATTCTTAAAAGTGGAATGGGTTCTCAATATCAAGAATCTCCTTGGATAATGAATAGGTATTGGGGAGCATGGAGAATATATGCTATCCTTTCTCGATACTTGTTATCATAGTTTAGGGTAGAAAAGGATGGATGTGAATATATGAAGTATTATTTTCACTATTATGTGATTAACTATATTGGTGGAATGAAGTTATAAAATGGAAGTTACATTTTACTCTTTTCATTTTATGTATCATTATTTGAAAATGTTTGTGGTGTAACTCCCAGGTCTCCTACCTAGTGGGGAGACTACATTCTCATTTCTTTTTGATATCGTATGAATTTTTAACAACATGGAAGTTTTACATAGGACCAATAGAGGTGCATGGATTTGTTGTATTCCACCATAGTTGGGGTTGAGGCTCAGCGTGGACGGATCCTATTCGACATAGCATATGTGACGAGGTAAAATCATTCTTGAAAATAGGGGGTATGTAATTTTTTGTTTGAGATCTTATTATGTTCATGAGAATTATATTGATGTGGAACCAATGGTGATGGGGAACTATCTAAGGTTGCGTATATTACATAAAATTGGTATTAAAAATATATAATCTACTTCTAATGTTCTGATTCATTTTATGTGGGGTAAGGATTTCCCTCCATGGGATCCTATTTAAATTTTCAGGAGATATAGGTGTATAATTGATAAAAGGACGTAGATTTTCCACTAATAAAGGGAATACAATTTTCGACTATTACATTGGCTATAAAATTGGATCATAGTGAGGTTTCCATTATATAGTCATGGGCTAATTATGTTCTAAATTGATTCAGGGTCATTGTGATAGAATATTACCTAGGTATTCACCACTTGTAACCCCCTTGAACCAGTTCTTGTGTATGATTTATATAATTCAATAAAAATTATATTTTCAATCAGCCTATCAAAAATAATTTTCAATGATTAAAAAAACATTATAATATCAGATAATAGTCTTCAAAAATGTGTTTTAAACCCCACACATTTCCTAAAACATAGATTTTGATAATTGAAAATACTTTTCAAAGAAATAGAACTAGTGTAAAAACACGATTTAACGTCGTTTTTCTATCATAACGTATATTTCTACCAACGTCTATAAGAGTGATGCAATAAAAGATTTTTTGAATTGATATTTAAAAAGATGTTGTTGAAAAATTGAAAGGGATTTGTTTTGAGGATCATATTATCTAAGAAAATCATGCTGAAAACCACTTTGATTCACATTTTCAACATATATTTCTCTAGGAATATGAGGCAACAAATGATAACTGGAACATTTTTGGATGTTTATTCCCTATACAAACATACACTAATATCATTTTACTGCATATGTTTCCATAATAACTTATCGTGAAAGCTATTCGAATTTTTAATTGTTTCGGCATTAGTTTTTTTGATAACCGACGCCGAAAGTTTAAAAAATTAGAATATTATAAATATTACACCCCAAAAAAAATAAGATTCGCTGTAATATAAATACATTATACAACCATTATATAGAATTTATCAGTGACTAAAAATATATAAAAAAAATCTTTTAACATGTTAATCAAAAAATTATTTATGGATTAGTATTATAATTTATAATTAAAGAACACATACTAGAAATTTACAACATAGTTGTTGATGGATATTTTTTGAAGAATTAATTTGATATAGTTATGTTAAAACAAATATTATTAAAAAATAATTCTTGTTTGAACACCTGTTAATAGTAAAATGTAATTCTACTTAGAAATATTAGAATATACATACCATTAATCATAATGAAAATTATCAAATAGTTAAAAAAATAAAAGATGGTCAAGTTGATATTTCTTGTATTAATCGACATCATTAATCATCTACAATAACATTGAATGATATATTATTAAAAAATAGAATTCTGTGAAATAAAATATAAAATAATTAATATGACTTACTTGATCAAAATCAATCATTTCCCCTATTGTGATTATCTCGTACATGAATCATAGAACATAATAACCACATTTGACATGTCCTTGCGGATGATGAATATAAATTTCATTAAACATTTCATTGATAATTAAAACCAATATATATATATATATATGAAAATAATAAAATAATGTCTATTATAAAAAATAATTACCTTTACCTTCACATAGTTTCTTGCATTTTGATTTTCTATTAACAAGTGATCTTTGTTAAATTTTCCCATGACCTGCATTTTCATCTATATAAACTAATGATACATTTATAAACAATTATAATTAAACATAATTAAATTATAAAAAATAAACATACATGTCTAATATGGTGAAAAATGTTCTACAAACACCACCTTATAAAGAGAAAAACCAATATAGTGTGTTTTCATTTTGGAAGAATAAAACCAACATCCAATTCCCCCAAAATAAACAAGGTAAAATTTAGTGATATTAAAATGAACATTAGTGCATAATTATCATTCCGTTATTACACCTCTGGAAATGGAAAAAATCAATACCTAATATTTATCATTAATAACCTCTCACATATAAATGACTCATTATTTTCCAAGGACACATATAGCATAACTGTTGAAATGAAATCTGGTTCAATAAAATGATAAATGAATGTGGTGTAAATTTAAAAAATAAGTGTTATTAGATACATAATTAAAAAATATATACAGTTAGTTAATTTAAATAATATAATTTAAAAAAAACTAAAACATCAATTTACTTATATAGAAAACAACTGCAAAACATAAACGCTGAGCTCTTCAAAATTAACTAGATTTGTGATATATTTTTTGAATATTTTTAATTGATAGTGTCATCAAAATATGTCAGATGACATCTGAAACTCATTGATATTAGTCAAGAAATGAGTAACCTGAGATAATATTTCTTTCTTGTCAGAAATATCTATTTTATCTATAGTTGTTTGTTTCTAAACCTTTTGGTTTCATTTTTACATTTCATTGGAATTTAGATACTCCTATATATGTTGAATTTTAGAAAATAATACATGTAATTTTAAATTATATGTAATAAATATTTAAATATATGCTAACCTCATATGAAATACAATGAATAATTATAGATAGAAAAAGTAAAAAATTACACATACAATCCACAACTCTTGTAATATACATGGTAGGGAATGGTAGTAGAGCAGTATAATCCATATTATCATTCACTATCACTATAACCCAACCCATTTTAAAAGGATTGTGATGTATAGAATTCCCCAATACATGCAAGACTCTGAATTCTGAAACATGTACATTAGGATCACTTACATACAACTCACAGTATATGGTTGGGTCCGAGCAAGGAGGTGGAGGATCTGAGTAGGTAGGATGGGCAGGCTGCATATTCTGTGACGGTGTCATCAATTTTTCTAAAATAGCCTACTTCACAAATACATTAATTTGATCTTCCATGGACTGTTTCATATCATTTATGTGTTATTTTAAGGATTTGATTTATGGGTTTCTGGATTATTTAATTTGATGACCAAAAACATTCAGAATACAAACACCCAATTCATATCCTCTTATGAAATCGGGGTGTTCAGGATTTCCTAAAGATGTGGCTAGGATGTCCATCCTACCCTTAGGAATAAAAGTGTTAGGTGTCAATTTCTCCTAATGTTCATCCCGAAATGAAAAATGAAAATATTATAATAGTTTTGTTAATTTATAAATTACAAAAAACTATGAAAAATAATAATTTTTTACTTACAATTCATTCAGAATCATCCTTAGATTTATTTGTATGATATTTTTAATATTTTATTTATCTATCTCTTTTCTATTTCTCATGGTGGGTGGGATGAGATGGATAACTAAATTAGACCTCATCATAACCACTAGTGGAGTGTGATATGAGTACATAAACCTTTTCCTAAGTCATTTTTTTATCCAATAGTTTATAAACTCCACATGATAATGTATGATGGTATATATTCTATAATTGGATGTATGGATGGGATTTCCTCAAGTAATGTTATATAAGAAGTGAAATAATAAGTAATAATGTACATATATAATATATTTTAAAAAATAATATAATAAAATTATAATACCTAATTTTTTTCATCATGTCGAGTGGAAAAAATTTATTCTACGTATCTTCATCTAAAAATAGATACTTAAGGCTTGGCCTGTCATTTTTCCACCATCTAAAAACAGATTTTTTATCAACTTTGTTTTGAAATCCTTCTATCAAACCTCTACTATTGTAATAAATCATTTATTAACTGGTTTTGTTTTATCAAAATTGAATGTCATCTTTAATTTCTTAACCTAAATATTTTTCATTTAAAATATATGATATTAGAAAAATGAGATAAAATAAATCAGTTGATATATTTTACCACTATGGCCTCCTAACGATGATCTATGACCACCTTGTTGAAAGGCATCCAATTAGAATATAAAATGTCAATCATGAAACAGTTCTACATGTTGATATAGCTGATAAACATCATTTTATTTGGTAAAATTTTATTATTTTTAAGATCCAAACATATATGTAATCACTCATCTCCATGAGAAAGTAATAGTTTTGTTAAACATGTAATTAAACAATTAGAAACATGAGAATTAAATTTCAGAATAATAAATATAGAATACCCCCCAATTGATGTATCATGAGTGTTCTTGCAATTATTGTTTGTATATTGAATGTTTTCTATCCTTAAATAATTGTGTTATTCGATATTTAATAATATGAAGAAACAAAAATAAAACGGTAGAAGTTCTTCAGCCTCTGTATCTGTATCCTTCAATGTAATAGAAAAGTTTAATGAAATTATTGTGTAACTGAATATAATTAGACATGTTACTAATTATAAAATAAGAAAACATGAATCTGTAAGTAAAAATGTGTCACACATCTGTAAGATTAAAAAAATAATGTTGTTAGGACTCTTAAAAAAAACATGCAAGGTGAACTATTAATTATAATCATTAATTCTTTAATGGTAAAAAAATTTAAAAATATTAAATATTATTGTTTGAAAATGTATTCTCATAGGATTTAATTAAATCCAAATATAATAATGTATGTCAGGTATTTCAAGGGAAAAATGAGTATCCATATCCTTGAAATATCCAAATTTAACACAAAACTAAATAAATAAACACACACACACATATATATATATATATATATTTAAATATCCAATAGTAATTAAATAATACAATGTTTACACATATCAGTTTTAAAAATGAAATATAATGTAAATTATTAATCAATTAATTAAAAGAGTAATTTAGTGATTTCTCATATCCCTTCAGTATGATCGTTGTGTATTGCATGCAATATTTCTACATTATAGTCATTTTTTTCTAGAAATCATGTAATTGATGAAGAAGCCACATAAATATCTATAACATTATCCTCATCCTCATCCTCATTAGATAAATGGATTCATTTACATTGAAAAATGATGGACCACAAGTCAATCAATGGATCGTGGATATAAAATATTGTATTTTTCATGCGTGTCCATGATAAATGGTTCCTCATTATAACTAAATATTTTCAATTAAACCAGTTTAAACCAACATTCATCATAATTCACACCTCTATTAATTGTAATACAATTACACTTAAATATAGTGAGTTTATATTTAATATAATCAATTTCCCATTTTCTTCATGAACAAAAAAATATGGCATTAATGTAGAAATATGGTTTTTATCTTTTGCAATCGAAAAATGCAATGATTCAACGATGACTATAATGCCACTATTTTGAAATATAATCTTATCATAAAACTTCTTTGTGTAAAATTAGTAACCATTAATATCAAAACTAGACCATGTGATCATAGTAAGAGATGGTCCCCCTTCCAACCATTTCAATTTTCCTGATGTAGATATATCTGTATTGACCTTCTCTTTAAACCATGAATGATATGAATTTTTATACACTATCATAATCCAATGTTCATTTTTTTGGATATTGAAACTTTATATCAGTAATATGTGAAGATATATATGAGTAAACCTCATTTTTGTAGTTCAGAATGTATAAATATGCATCCATCACTTCAACACATGGAATAAACATTACAATTAATCCTTGAATCCCTCTACCTTCACTATCAACTATCAAATGTATAGATATAGGTAGACCAATATGATCTACTTGATACAAATAATTAGTACAGAACTCAATCACCTATTTTGATACATATTTTAGAAAAATAGAGGCCTCTTGTAGATAAACATTTTTAACATATTCCTTCAATATTTTCATATGTCTTTCAAAAGGATACATCCATTGTAATTGTATAGGTTCATATATTCTTATGTCATAAACCAAATAAATATCTATAGGAACCATTATATAAAAATTGTATATTGTAAAAATATTTTTATTTTAAACAGGATAAAATAATATTCATTATAAAACATATCTATTAAATGGGGATGAACGACTTTTCAACAAATGGATTTGAAGAAATTACATAACCTGATGATAGGATTTATAACAACTATAAGCAATATACCATATTGTGTGACCGGTATATGATGTTTCATCTATAGATGAAAATCATGCGATTTCATAACTATTAATTTAAAATCCTTCAAAGACACAAAATCCATAAAATTTTGAGAATAATCACTAGGTACATTAATACCATAGAGACACTACAATTTTCTTCCTCTAAATATTTCTAAATTTGTGATAAGATAGAGGTAAATATGTTATTTTTCCATTCATAGTTGGTGCTAACTCCAAATGTGTTCCCGTTGATATTATATCAAACCTAGAATGAAATCTATCTTTTTTCTTTATTTTTATGTCTAACAGAGTTACAATCAACAGTTACATATTTTTTCCTCAAAATGAATACCATCTATGTTATGTTTTATCTCTAGAATTATCCAATATAGTAGTTAGAAAAAGATAGAATATTTCATCAAGATATATTATTGAATACCGTACCTTATTTTCCTTTCAAATGTCAAATCAGTGTTCATCACCCTATCATAATATTCGTCAACATACAATGTTCATGGTGGAATATTTTATTCTTGCAAACTATTAAATTATTTTCTAAATATATTATAAGGAAGATAAATTTGAAAAAATATTTGATTCCCCCTGTACACTATCATTATTCCATTCTTAAATTCAAAATATGATATCTATTCATGATAAATTAGATACGCTTTATGCCCCTTAACACTACATCCCAATAAGTTTCCATGTGCTGGAACATCGTTTATTGTGAACATTATCATAGAATGAAATTTAAAATTCCGTTTCTTGTATGCATTAAAAACATTAACACTTGCCTCCCATAGACGATTCCAATTATCAATTAATAGTTAAAGTTACAAATCAATATCAATTCCTATTTTTTTGGTCTATAAATCTTCAAACTCATCATTACCTATTTTTTCTTCACACATATCTGTGGGGACAAGTTTTAAACTACCAAAAAAATAATCCTTCACTATTTTAGCATCATAGGATCTAATATGGTTTCATTACATCAATACACAATCCCATTCTATGAATTATAACTTCACTTACAAAATCATGAAATTGTTTATCAATTCTCCTCTACTATGGTGAATCAGTTGGGTGATGTATGTTAGAATCAGATATGCACTCATATGAATTCAATCTTATCCATTTTGTGTTAATTTAATTTTCAAATAGACTCTTGAAATGGGGAATTATTGGATGTTACCAAATTTTTGTAGCATGATATTTAATTATTGTACGTAATAATGAATCAAAGTGGACTTATTAGAATTATAGGAAATAATAATTGAATGATATCATTAGAAGGTAAAAAATAAATCTTTCACAAGGATAGATGTGAGTACATGAGAATGAATTTCAGTAGAATCGTTCATCCATATTATAGCATAATGTTCAGTATATAGTATAACTAGATAAATATTTATATTAATTCCTATGAAATACACAATAATTAGGGAAAAAATGTATCTTTTTATACCCCAATCCCATTGAGAATAATATTTAATTCAACTCATAAATGGAATATAGAATCATGTTCCCTTTGGTAAGTATCTCTTTTAAAATCTTAAGTATGTTGGGGACACTTTTGTCACTACACCCTTTTCATACTTGAATGTCAACTAAAATAAAAAACTACTGATAACAAATTATATTTAATACTACATGGGAATATAGGATTCTCATAAGCTCTATACAATCATTCAATAGAGAATATTTTATCAATTCATTCAAAACTACATTCATGAATTATTTATTCAATATGATCCTATACATAATTATGAATATTTTCATCAACATCAGATGTTTAATTTTCAGTTCATTCACCATGCAAAATCCAACTTGTAAAATTAAGGGTAAAACCATATAAAATAAGATGATACTTGATTTATTAAAATTTAGATATCTTATATTCAAACACATTACACATTGAATGAAAATCAAATCTATGTTTTGAATATAATTTTAGAAAATTACAAGAATTCATGAACTCATTTTTCATATTCACTAGTAGTTATTCACAAATTTACCCAATTATGATCTATTCAATACCTGAAATCACAATATAATTATTGAATATATGAAAAGGTATGAAAATTTAAATATATATATATATATATTAAAAAACATACAATAATAATGATTACTAATCAAATAGGGAACATTAATTATGATGAGGAATAAAATAAAAACTGATCTATTAGTAGAAAGACATGATAATGTAACAATATATATGTATTTTCACACCACATATTTTTGGATGTTTACTTAATTAATGATAATTAATTAGTTAATATATAGATATTTAGATACCATCATTTAATCACAGATATTACTTATAAACGAATTATAAACTCTTGGTTCTCACAACATCATCAAAATGGAATACAATATTTCTTAAGGAATACAACATGCCATCATATCAAATAAATATCAAAATATAATATCAATTTGATAAACCTCAATAATTAAATAAATAATATATAATGTAGTGATATTTATTAGAACACATTATCCAATTATATGAAAATCATGATATCATATCAATGATGGAATAACCTTACCAAAAAAATAGTTTACAATATTATTATATAAAATCACATCGACCACCCATCAAAAATTATCATAATATTATTTATAAAGTCACAAGTTCATTTAAATATTTCATTCCACCTATTTATGTCATCATTATTAAAAAAATATTAAAAACACCAATTCTACTCTAAATTAAAAGATTTAGGTGAATTTATTCCACTACCAATATTTTTCCCATTTTCCTATTCTAAATACATCTACATTACTTATCATCATCTAACTCACATCCTCTTATCCGGGATTATATAATATAATTAAATATTACATTTATCCATAACCTCTCCTAGCATCCCATCATAATAGATCAGGGTCAACCTCTTTATCTTAAAACTTTCTTCAACAAAATAATTAATATTTAACACACATCACAATTTCAACACAAAAATATTAACCATATATATTTTACACATCATTACTTTACAAAAAAAAACTAATCAATATATATCATCATGACCGTTTCATAATTTTATAAAATAAAAAAATTATCAAAATAAAAAATCATAAGATTTTTTTTTTCAAATTAGAGATAACTTCATACTAATAAATAAATGAATATCTAATTAGTACAAAAATATTATAAATAATTTAACATAAACATTAATAAAGCATACAAAATTTTTATTTCACCAATTAAAATGGATGAATAATTTCAACATCCCTACTTAAATTCATTAGAAGAACAAACACTGGAAGATCTAAAAAAAATTTATGTAAAAATGATGAATAAAAAAAGAATAATGAAATAAAATAATACCATTGATGATGGTGGCCAAAAATAGGTTTTCAAAGATAAATACTTCCATAAATGATGAAATAATTAATGAGGATGAAGAATTAATAATGATATCATGAAATGATAAAACATATTTATGAAAATAAACAATAATCTCCATTCATAACATCGTGTAACCGTCAAGGAGGTCATGATTCAAAAATAGGATTTAGCATTCTAAAAAATTGATGGTTTTGCAATCACATGTCTGGAAAATTAAAATTATCTATTTTTGTAGTGAAGAAATGGACCCCAAAAATCTTTTATAATTATGTAAATTTTTTTCAAAAAAATTCCAAAAAAAATTCCTTTATTTACAGCATAAGTTACTATAAAAACTAATGTCGTAAACAATATTTTTGGTGTTTTTGTATTGATTTTGTGAAAAAACAACACAAAAGTAAAAATAATTTTGTTTGTGTCGTTTTATTTTAACACCGACACCAAAAGTTTTCCACAAATAACATTTTATTCATTTTTTAAAAAACGGATTCTCTATCATTGAAGTTAAAATCAACATTTCTACTTCTGTAAAGTGAAACCAATTATAAATTAAAAATTTACATCAAAATGGATTCTAAAAGATTGCAATATAAATTAAACTAAAACAATATTAAATTATATTGAAACAAATCCAAACCATTATAGACCATTAAAATTAAAAAAAATCCATTCTAGGATCACATAAATGGTTTTAGTTTAGTGGAAAATAGTTAACCCTACATGTTTGGGGTTAAATTATAACTATGAATCACTTATTTTTAAGGGATATTAAACAAAAAACCAACATGAATACGATTCTTGTATTTTTTTAAGATAAACCACACTAAATCATTATGGTTTCCCAGACCGTGAAGGAAGTGTACACCCTTAGATACGATTTTGAACAACCATAGTACAGAAAATAATCCCAGAAAACAAAAATAACCTTACCATGAATCTAATTTTCATAAATATTGAAAAATATAATAACTAAAGGGAAGAAACTGTGACCCCACATTCCATAATAATGTGTGTTTCATCATAAAGGGTTGTGGTTTGGTACCCATGCACAAACTACCGCTTGTGTCTCAAAACCTTCCAAATCTAATTTACACCATGAATCACCTACAAAAAAATAATTTTTTTAAAAGGAATAACCCTAACCTGAAAATAAATTCTTTGACCCCAATTTTATGAAATCGACCCATTATACCATCTACAATTCCATCCAAACCAATCCATCATTATCCAAAATAGCATTTCTAATTCCCATGGGTTAGTGACTAGTAACATTTAAATCAAGAAATAACCATTTAGAATGACATTATGTAAAAAAATATATAACATAAAATAGAGAGAAATAATGAATCGTCATAAAATAAATGAATCGATATAAATACATATTGAAAAAAATATATTATACAAGAATATATAAAAAAATAAATTAAAAAAACTACAACATCCCATATCCAGGTAGTCTATGATCATCCATCATATATGATGTCACATTCCCAATGTCATCCAACCAATATCCCATAAAATCAATTCATAGATTATATGACCACCGACTATAGAAACTAGAAGGCTATACAAACAAAGTATTAATTCTATGTTGTGATAAAATAGAGCTCAATAGGATCCCACAAAGTAGTTATTGTTTTATCACTATGTGAAAATTCATATGTTCTAGTTTAAAAATAATTAATGAGAAAAAATCAGTTTTCAATCACAATTATTGAAAGTAGAAAACACCAAATTATAAAAAATAAATAAGAAATCCAAAATTCCTTCTAATGAGTAAAAATATTTAAAACATTAAATTTTCTATATAAGAATCTATATAGGAATCATAAGGGAAATAATATAAAGAATCCACTATTAAATTGAATAATTTATTTATGAAAGCATTAAAAATTTATTGACATTAAAAATTTAACAATTTATGAGGAATTTATTATTATTTTCCGGTATAGTAAAAAATTGCGATATATAAATAGATGATAAAATTGTATAGAAAGTACATTATTGAAATCAAGATTATATTATACAGGTTGTTAAAATGTGTAAACTCTACTATTTTACAGAATATATGAAAATTTCACATAAAAAAGTAAAGAAAACCATAACAGAACAGTGAGTAAATTTCAAATCTACAATGTACTCATGCTTACAGACTTAGTGAACACTTGACTCCATGGAGAAAATCACTAGTGAAAATCCACATTCCCATGTGAGATATTATCCAGGGTTCGAGTTTCCATAAGCATTGTATAAATCTAGTGTATATCATCTAGATTCATAGGTATCCTATGACTAGTTAGCAAGTTGTGAGAAATTATAAGTAATAATGATCATAATGGGATCCTAAATACCATCAACATACGCAATACACATTTCATATAATAAAAGGTTAAAATCACTCCCTCATACAATAACAACCGTAATGAGTACAACCCATGTTTCAAAACACACCATTATGTTCTACAAGAACCATTCACTGTAGAGGATCATACATAATGGGTCCACCAAGAATTTTCCAAAAAAACAGAATTTACTTCATATAATTCCTTGTATTTATGGAATCCCCCATTGAAACAAAAATACTTTAAAAATTAGAAAACCATAAAACCATCTATTAAAAAGGTTCATTCTATCTAATTTTTTTTAAAACTTATTTTAACATTCCAATCATGCCTCTATGAAAAAAACATGAAAACCCCATTTGACCCCATTATCAAATACCCTTTAAATAAATGTATTGAAAAAAATAATCACATGTTATCCTTTAAATTATTCCAAAATCAATTTCATGGAAAACATATATTTTTTGTATTTTTATCCAACTTAATAAATCAATAAATTTTCAATAAAATTAGGATTTTAATTTCTAAAACTGATACATCAACTGTTAATAAATGAAAATTTTTCATTTCAAAACAAATTTCCTTTTTTTAACTTGAATCCTACAAATCCAAAATCTATTTTCACTAAAAATGGGCATTTAATGATATAAGATACATAAAACATACATTCCCAATTCTAAAAGTAAATAACTACAATTCAATAATCACTTGAATTTCATAAAGAATAAATTTTATAGAAACACCTACATAGAATATCTTGGATCATGCTGGAAAAAATATATAAACATTCACATATAATGACAAATACTAGATCTTAGAAGAGATATCTTGAGATAAGTGAGAAGATATCATTGAATCATTAATCCAAATGTATGATTATTGATCCATTGAAACCCATGGTTTTCCAAGTGTCTTTGAAAATGTTATTAATATAATGAAGATACATTGAAGAACTATATGATTTTGACCTAAAAATATGATCATAGACATTATCAGTATTTCAATATTCTATGGGATGAGATTTCAAGAGAAAAGAAACACCAAATAGGGCTTCCAATTCTTATGTGGGTTGGCTTGATTTTGAGAGGGAATAGGGGAAAAAATAAATGGTTCTAAGTACATTTACAATGCTACCTTACCTAGATACACATCTAGAAACACCACCACCATTGTTGTGGAGCCCTAATTGTAGGATTCTATCCACTATAGAAATATTATTTCGATATTTTATCCCACTGGTGAGATGGTGGATACCCTATAACCAATCTGTGGAAACAACATATTGGTGGAGCCTTTTCAAAGCCCATCAACTAGCCAGTGACCCTCACCAGTGAACATGTGGACCACTTGTAACTTCAGTAAGTATGGGTCTCAGTCAAAAACAACTAAAACACCACTATTTTTCTTTATAAATCTTGAGAAACAAGAAACTATGCTGCTGGAGTTATCCATTGGTTATAGAGATACCATGATATTAGATGATGAGTTGATAATGGACTATATGCCTACATAGAAAATCCCAGTGGATATAATTATTTCAATCATATAATCTAGTTAACATATATGAATTATTTATTTCATAGTTACTTTGAGGGTTATTTTTATAATTATATTATAACTTTATCTAGTGTAACCAAGGTTAAACAATGATCGATACAGTTTGAACAAAAGGAACAGTACGCCAACCTCATATTGTCAAATCAGAATATGATTGTCAAATAAGTAGATGTTTTTTGTATGAAATACTTTTATGATTATGCCAATTACCCATTATTATTTATTTTTCATGTAACAATGGAAATATGTTGTTTAATATAATATTATTCTCAATAGCTTAATTAATATTAAACATTGAGTTTTACACATAAAATGATCTAATTTAAAAATATTATACAATAAATATGCCTATTATAACCTCTAAATTAAATTGTATTATATGAATAGAAATAAAAAAATTATTCAAAACATGTATAATGGAATTAAATAATTCATTCATATTTATTTATGTATAATAAATATGTTTTTAAGATTTCAGTAAAATTCATTGTGTTTTTCATAAATATGTTCTTGTAAAAAATGAATTTTATTGAATTTTTGAATGGATATTACAGTTAATATCTATATATTTTATAAATGTTATATTATGTATTGGATACCATGTTTTAAATCATAATTTTTTTTATTATCTTTGGTTGAATATTTTGGAATTTTATAAAAAATTGTTTTCTAGTTAATTGATAAAAATATGGATTTTTATAAAATCTTCATTTTGTTTCATTAAATTAAGTAATTTAAATGTATAATTTTGTTTTGGATTTAATTATAATGTGACAAAACATTAATTTTATTACACATAAAATATATAAATTTATATAAATCAAAATTATATTTTTTTAGTATAGGCTCATTTTTATAACTAAAACACAATTTTCATAAAACTATGCTTTATTGCTTTTTATGAATTAAAATTCAAATTTATTTCATACAATTATATAAATATAATATTTATAAACAGAATAAATATCTTGATTAATGAGAACTATACGTTGTAAATGTAGATCTTTTAGTTTTGGTCATTATAAATAGAATACAAGGTAAATATTTTTCACCTTTGTAAGGTTAAAACATGTGAAAATGGGCCAAAACAATCGGATAAAGCTTAATAATATCCCTAACACTCTCCATTGTCATATTTTATGAGTTTTTTTATATAAAATCATCTTATATATAAATATATTACCATATATAGACAGTTAAATTTTATTATAACATTCATATTAATTTAAGAAAAGGATAAATTCAACATGTGACTATCTTGATTTTAATTTGAGATATATGATATCATAGGGATAAAAAATATTATTGTTGAAAATAAAATGTAATTTTAATAATTAATATATTATTTTATGGTGTTAATTTATTTTTTATTTATAGTGATGCTATATATACTTGAAACTCTTACGCAAAACAAATACAATTCTTACGTTAGAAGTATAAAAACATAGTAAATGATTTTAAAAACAATAAAATAAATAATAATTTGATGAATTTTGGTTTTATATAAATTTAATAGGTTATTATTAAGAATTTATGTTGTTAAAAATATAAATATTATAATTCAATTTGAGACAGCATGAGACCCGCACTCCAAAATCTGGTGCTAAAAATGTTATATATATATATATTATAAAAAGTAACGGAGAAAAATAACAACTAACGATCTTTAAATTTTGAAAAAATTTTGTTATATGAAAAAGGAATACAATACAATAGTGTATTTTATTTAAATTACATACAAATTTCAAAATTTACTTGATCTATATTCATAAAACCAAAACAAACACGATTAGATCTTTAATGATTATGGGAAAATTATTTTGAAAATATATTGAGAATAAAATTTTCAAATAAGGTGTTTTAAAACTAGAATTAAAAAACATCTACAAATAATCTGAAATATTACTTTGAAATCATTCCATTCAAAACATTAATACATATAACAAGTAGTAATCATTCAATATTTTTAATTAATTTTCAGAAAATATAGAACTATGTTTTTATATAAGTATCCATAATAAAATATTGTTAAAAACATTAAAAATATATATTAAATTGGAATTCCATTCTATTTAAAAATATGAAAACCATTGAAATAATTACATTGATTTATAATTAGTGTTTTAAAAACTTTCATTGAAAATAATAACTTTTTTTGAATAAAATTATACATAGAAACCATTATGAAATCTATAAGGCCACTAGGAGTATCATATTTAAATCAATGTCCCACTTTTGTCATGAGATCACCCTATTCTTTATTATCACATTTGATACTCACCATTCAGGTGTTAAATAAATTTTTCTATAGGGTTTTTTGTAGTGTATTTCAAGTAAAACATCCATTTTAAAAAAACACACATTAATTTAAAGTGAAAATATTTACATATCTCATCATCTTTATGAAAATATAAATTTATGAAATATCATAATGTCTAGAAGAAATTCATAGTTCACAATTATTACATAAAATAATTCTTTAAAATAAGGTATAAAACATAGGAAAATAATTTTCAGAAAAATTATTGAATATTAAGGATAATAATAAAGTATTCCCATATATATACATATGTTATCATAAATATGTTTTAAATAAACACACACATAAAATGATAACCATAAAATCCACCTAGATCATATATCTCATATGGCTTAAGGTACATGAGCCTTTATTCATTTATTTTGAGTCTACATAATGATCAGTTTATGTTTCAAGAGGTTTTGAGGGGTTTTGGATCATTTTGGAAGAATTTATAGAGTTTCACAGTTCTTAGTTTGGTCAGACCATGAAACATCTCCAGATAAAATGTTTATGGGAAGATAGTGACAACTGTGCAAGAACACAATTGGATCATGTTTTTAAAACTTGTGATGATTGGGAGGGGAAACCAAGAATATTGAAAAAAGGGAATACCATTTTTGTTTCATGGTTAATCTACCCATGTGAGGAAACTGTGTGATGTGTGACATTAAGATGACAACACCATACATTTGGTGAATGTTTTACCATACCGTGGAGCCTAACCGTGAAACATACAATTAGACCTCCTTAAAACTAGTATATAATCCCAAATAATCGCTTTAAAACGTTTTTCCCTAGAAAAATATTACATTACATATTCATTTTTCTCCCTAGGTGTGGGATATGATACCCATCATTATGGGAGTGATCATTAGGTTAATCAAATTTTTTAGTGTCCTGAATTCATTGTAAGTACCGATTTTTATTTCTTCCAAATTAAGTACAATGTTTTTCTCCATCTACCTCTCTCTTCAAAACAAAGAAGCTATTTCATTATGGATAGATATATGTGTTATGAATTTTCATATAATAAACTTTATAGATTTAGTAATGGTTTTGTGGTTTTTGTTCAGATCATGAAGTTTTGTTATTTAGTTCTTCATTTTCATTAACTTTTCATAGATAGGGGGCTCTCTCTTAAATAAAAATGATTTAGAACATGAATGATTAGTTTTATATTAATTACATGACTAAAATGGTAGTGAAAGTATTGTCTGGTTCTTTATAGAAATTCTCTTTTTTATGTCTTGGATATTATGAAAAGTGATTAGTTTGTGGAAAACACCATTGTTTATGGTTTTGAAATGATGAATTCAAAATTATAGTTTGGATTGATAGATATAAATTATATATTAAAAATATTTAAGGAAATATATGTTTGGATTCAAATAACATTTCATGATGTCTGCATAAACTGTTAGGTGTGATTTGAATGTGATGGATAATGGTCAGGAAGTGCCACTATCAGAATAGTACAGAGTATGGAAATCTTATTCCATAGTTAGTGGTGACACCAAACATGTGACTGTGTGTGGTTGTATAGAGACATTGATCAGAATATTCCAATTAAATGAGAAATGTTTTAAGAAATGATTTAATTCATTCCTTGGGAAACTCATTATGGGATTTGATTTGATCTATTTTGACTACATGAGAATGTTTTATAAAACGTAATAATAATTTGTTTCCTATTTATATGACATGGGAAGTCATTGGAGAAAACAAATTTAATTTAGAAACAACCCCTTATTCAACAAAATTGTGTATTATCATATTTCATCTATCTATATAAAGGTAAAAACATGTTATCATAGTTCATTAGCGATGTTTCTTGATAATTTGGAATAGAATTTGGAGTTGGATAATAGAGTAGGAAGGGTGTTTCTTGTATTTTTCACATTGATGTTTTAAATTTTTATATATTTTTGGTCCTCATGAGTTTGCATTTTTTATTATTCTTGCACTCTGATAGGGGTATATTCTTGGTTATATTTTAGTTTTTTGTACTCTTTAATCAATTGGATGTTTTACTGTGGTTATTTCATAATTAGTTTGGTTGTTTATTCATTAAAAAATAAACTATTCTTTTAATAGAATTTAGGACCTTTTCATTTGTTAACATCATTTCATTTGAAGGGGATGTCACTTAAGGCCTAGTAACACCCATTATATGACTTTAATTTAACAATTTATTGGTTGAAATCTTTTCAGTCCCACATTTACTATTATTCCGAGATAAATTGTTTCACATCTATATTCTACATCAGGGATCTTTTTAGGAAATATAGGGATGTAAATTCAAATACAACATGAATTTTGGCACCGTTGGCTTGAATTATTTCTTATCATTTGGATAATCATGACTTGGAATCGATGAATGATATTAGGAATATGGATTTTATGATTTTTGTATCAGTTTCAAAAATATTCCCAAATAATTTCATAGGGTTTCCACCCAAGAGAGAAGTTAGTTTATTATTGATCTTCTTTCAGGGACCATCCCTATCTCACATCAACCTTATCATATGTAACCGACATAATTAAGGTAAATTAATGTTCAATTGGAAGGGTCATAATGATAGGATTTCATTTGATCAAGTATATACTTATGGCATGCACCAGTACTTTTTTTTATGATTTCAGATGGAAATAATAATCATAATTTTTATTGTTTTAAGATTGATAAAGTTATAATAAGGAATCGATAACCATTTTAATGAATTTATGATATACATGATCATTTTTTTCTATCCCATTGGTTCCCTAAAATTTAATTATTATTGGGGTACCAAAAATTTCATGTTCTATTGGAGAATGATATTAAGAAATATTTTAAAAGAACATATGGTTATTATGAGAATGAGGTTATTCCTTTTCGTCATACAAATGCATTATATATATTTATGGAATTGTTGAATCAAATATTTCAGAGATATCTAGATTCCTTTGTGGTGGTGTTTGTTGGTGATATGTAGCTACATTCTTTTACAAAATAAGATCATGATAAAAACCTATTTACAGAGATTGTTATCTTATGAGAGAATATTTGTTCTCCATGTTATCAATTTGTAATTTATTGGTAGAATAATTTAAAATAATAATTTTCATATCCCTAAGGAATATTATTTCTATGATTTTTTATATTCTTATCATAGTGACGATCTATCTAGGATGGGATAATCTTTGAAGATTCCAGATGAGAATAACATTCAAAAGAAGAAAAAATTAACTGAGAAACTGTATAATCATTCAAACTCCATTCATGAAAGAAAACCCTCATGGTGGGAGAAACAATATGAATAAGTTAAAAAGAAATATTCTTCCATTGAGATTCATTGTTGAAGAACCTGAGGAGACCATGAAAAAATACTACGAAGATTTATTTTACCTTTATCAACTATTTCTTAAATAGGTTTTATGAAAAATAAATCTAACTGATGTACAAGTTGGAAATCAACATGATTCGGAAGAATACATGTCAAATATCGTAAAAGCAGAAAAGTTAATTTATTCACCCATATGATATAAAGACCTATCTCTTCTCTACCTCTAATTGTATTTAGATAAAGACACCACTAATGTGTTATAATTTGAAGAAATAATTTAAGATATTGGATATCTAACTGAAACCCTAGAATGTAAACTCTAATAGAAACTGAGCAATGAATAAGAAGTAGAAGATGATCCTTCATCGAGAGATAATCTTTGCATGAACTCATTTTCGACCAATTTTATTAAATATGAGATGAACACTATCCTACCCTGTTTTAATTATTTATTTTTGGCCACTAATTGGACTGACTTATAGGATAAAGAAGAATATGATGAAAAACATGATGAGAAACACATGGATCTCCCCAAACAAATATTATATCTATTATAGGGAGTACATGAGGAGTTCCCCGTATCCCTTCCTGAAAAAACCTACTAAAAAATGACTACATTGATGGGGAATATTTTGATTTAATTGGTTCATATTTTATCTCTATTCAAATAAGATTATTTTCTAACATTTCTTTGAGTATTTTGTTGATGTAGAAACATGTGAGTAGGAGATGTAAGTGAATGAAGTAGTTGTAGACGTTCAAGGTGAAAGGGAGGAGGGACTGTATTTTATCCTACACAACCTTGTATACATCACTCAATAGTTATAGGGATATACCTGATATGCACTATACATGGGACCTGTTGGATCTGAATCTACGGATTACACACAAGAGGGGGGGTGAATTGTGTCTTTTCAAAATTATTACAATCTCTTCAATTTAGACAAATTCTTTCCACAATGCTTTATCACGATTAAATATGCAGCGGAAAAAGTAAAAGCATGAACACACAGATGTATAGTGGTTCAGGGAACAGAAGGCCCCTAGTCCACTCCACCAACGCTCAAATCCACGAGCTTGGCGATTTTCACTATCTGGTCCTCGTTTCCACAGACCTGTTCACAACTGAGTACAGGCAGTTGACACCTTTACAAGTTTCAGGCAAACACAACCTTCCTGGTTCAAACACGAACCCACACAGCTTAGAATGAGAAGCTGATTACTCAAAAATAAAAAGAGTTTCGATAAAGAAAACACTTCTCCAGTTGTTCTTCACAATTGCAACAGAATGCAATTGACAGTAGATAGATCGTCGTCTTCAGAAAATAAAGATCTGTAATCAAAACAGTTCTGAGTCGATCCAGTTGCAATAGATATTACAAGAAACTTTACAACTTCAGCAGCAGTAGATTCACAACAGATAGTCGATGTAGAACACGTGAATCTGCTATCAAGATCTTCCTTCGGTAATAAAGGTTTTACACTTCTTCTCAATCACCAGAAAAGAACGCCTTCACACAGTCTCTGTTTCTTGCTCGTTAAAAGATCAATCTGTATATTTCATACACTTTCCTGTGTATATATTTATCCGAAGTTTCCAAGATAGAACATATATATTCATATCCGAGAAAATCTTCCGCATAAATAGATCCATGAAAATCTCCTTTAGATTCGCGATATAAAAAACAATGAAATAACAGAGCTGTTGTAACTCCCCTGAAGAATCGACATAAAAAGCTCCGTTTAAATCAATCATTAATCCGTTGAAAATCGTCTTTAATTCAGTCAAAGTCGTACTTAAGAATCGGCTCGAAATCCGCTTAATAATCCGCCTGTTTGACCAATGCAAAAGGAAATATCGTCTGTCAAAAATATCCTGACGCCAAACGTAGGGTTGATGACGTGGCTCCAAACGTAGGGTTCACAAACGTAAGGTTCACAAACGTAAGGTTCAGAACGTAAGGTTGAACATACATACATTCTCTTCAGCATTCAAACGTAGGGTTGATCATCCATACTTTGTCTTGCTTCAACTCTCCAAAGAACGTACGGTTGATTATAAAAGTAAGGTTGATGATCCATACTTTTGAGAAACAAACTCAACACTGAAAACTAACGTATGGTTTTTCTTCCATACTTGTCCAACAACAAAAACGTAAGGTTCCTTCCAAACGTAATGTTCTTCTTCCATACTTTTCAACAACGTAATGTTCATTAACCATACGTTTCAAAATTACGTAAGGTTCCTTAACCATATGTTTCTTTTAACATAAAAAGTAAACTTTTCATCCATACGTTACGTTCATCAACGTAGGGTATGAACAGTGCTTCCAGTACGCGCTAAAACTGATCTCGTGCTACAGTGATTCCAGAACGCGCTAAAATTGATCTCGCGCTACAGTGATTCCAGAACGCGCTAAAATTGATCTCGCGCTACAGTGAATCCAGAACACGCTAAAATTGATTTCGGAATAAATGAAGTATGAAATCTCGTTATATGAAATAAATAAATAAAATAAATTCCTGCACAATACTCAACGAAATAATTAGTAAATAATTAAGGGTATTTGTGAGCATCAAAATTATCATAAAGAGACAGAGTATTATTTAAAATAATCTCCCCCTTTAAAAACATTATTTTGAATTGTTTGAAAACAATACATTGCTCAATAATCTCCCCCTTTTTGATGATCACAAAACCCATAAAATAATAGAACTAATTTAATTGCAATCATTATTGAAAAATTAGATTTATAAAATTTTAGAATTTTGAAAGGATTAAAACAATATTTAACTATAATAAAATTTCTCCCCCATAAAAATAAATTTTCAGCTAAAAATAGATAAAAGATAAATGTCGTATATATCCAAATTCTCCCATATATCCAAATTTATTCATAGGAAATCAAATGAATTTAAATGTTGTGTTTATCCAAATTCTCCCCCTTTTTGTGATATCAAAAAGAATGAAAAATTACGGATTTGAACACATTCAATATTGCACTGAACTATAAGTAAATGCTATAATTAACTGTGTATGAATAAGTGAATTTGTTATACTGGCTAACTCAATCATAAATCAATAAAAAACAAAACAAAAAAGAAGTAAGAAAAGAATTTTCATTCACAAGCTGTTATATATAAACGATTGTGATATACAGAGGAATCAAGGTTCATAGATAAGACAGGGAAAAATGTGTCTATCTCCTTTGAATCGCGGTCTTTATCTCTGTAAACTGTTCTATGAGCCTCTTCATCATCCCATATCCTAACTTGATGATATGATCTCTGTTCTCTTGTGTCATATGAATATCTTCAATCAAATTAACTCTGAAAAACTCATGCATTCTTTCTTCTTTTTCAACAAAAAGAGCCAGTTTTTCTGATAACTGATTCAAAAGAATCCTAATCGGTTGCTCTCCAGATGTCAACTGATCCACTAAAAATCTCTGATTATCAAGCAAAACTGACAAAGGGGCACTATTACACTGAAGATCATGTAATCTGTCACTCATATTGCTCATTGCTGTAGTAATTGCTTGAAATCTCCAAATCAAATCAGGTGAAGAGCCTGATCCACTCACAACACTGTTTGCAACAGACTCAAATTTATTCTCCATGTAAATCTTCAACTCAGATAAATCATCTTTCTTTACCATCTCTGATTTTAACTGATCAACAGCATGCAGCATATCAGTCTTAAACAAATCTACTTCCTGTCTTGAAACAGTACATTCTTTCAGCTTCTGAAACTTCAACTGCTCTAAGTTCAGAGAATTTCTGAGACTAACATTCTCAGATTCTAACTGAGAGATAAGCTTGTACAACTCAACAACTTCTTCTTTTCTCGAATCAGGGTCACCCTGTGCTCGATTCTCATGTCCAGAATTAGGTTGATGAAGCAGGGAAAGTGGTAAGGAATCTGCATCTGACTGTTCTTTGTCCTTGTCCTGACAAGGTTGATCCACTGAACAATCTTTTGAAGCCTGAAACTCTTCCACTGAAAAATCTTCCTGAAGTACCTCTGTATTAGCTTCAGAAGTATGTTCATTACGAACAGTAGTCTCTCTGACTTCTACTGATTGGTCAAGAACAATATTTTCATGTAAATCTTGAGGTCGGGCCACTTCTTCACCAGACACTGCCTCCATAAGTTGTTCTTGTTGAATTACTTTTTCAACAGCCACAGCAGCAGATTGAGGTTCTTTTTGAGTTTCTGTTTGAGCTGCTGGTTCCTCTATCGGTGCCGTCTGCTCCACAACAGCTTCTCTCACAAATGAATAAGAAAATAACGGTTCAGAGGATTTCAAGGCAGGAGAGATAATTTCTTCATCAATTGACCTCTTCCTTCTAGATTGAAGTCCTTCTTGACTTCTCTCTTCCTCAACTTCCTCCATCTCAAAACAAATTCTCCTTGCCACTGTACTAACTCTTGATTCTGCTTGTCCCTCCTTGGACTTAGCCGGTTGAGCCTGAGCACTCTCCGAGTTTTCCTCAGCTCCAACAGGTAAGAGTTTTCCTTTAATTGTGCTCCAGAAGTATCCTACTTTCCTCAAAGTTCTAGCATTAAAAACATTACTGTGGTGACATTTCACCCCAGCATCTACCAATCTGATCATTCCTCTTTTAAACAAAAACAATGAAATGAACCTTCCATAAGGGAAAAAGGTCATTCTTGCTTCACTCTGACAGCAGTAACTCAGATATCTTATCATAAACCGAGGAAAATTAAACTTAATATCACACATCAGAAGATACATTATGTACATGTCTGGGTATAGGATTTTCTCCATCTCAGCCATTCTTGGTGCTAAACCAGTCTGAAAAAATTTTACCAAAATTTTCTGATCAGGCTCCAAATCCTTAATAAACTTCTTCTTTATCACTCTGGTTCCAAACAGAAAAGACATAATGTCTTCAGACTTATGTACAGAATCTCCAATATTCCGTAAATCGAAATGAAAAACTCATTCATGAGGGCAGTTAAGAATTTGACTTATCTCTATAGATGATATTGAAAAGTCCTTATCCTCTATTTGAGCCAATAAACAATCCTCTGTATCTCCAAGGATAAACTGAACAGTTCTAAAGAAATGTCTCATTTCTGCCTCATATAGAAACTCAAAATTTTCACTATTAAAATCTTGCTCAAGGCTTTGAAACGACAACGCTTGCTTCAACAGTAAATTAGTTTCAAACAGCCACTCTAAATCTATGACATTACCTTGCAGTATTTTCCGACTAACTACCTTAGGTTTCTTTGCAGCACTGCTCTCGGCTTCATCTGGATGCTTAGTCTTTTCCATTCCAACAACGATTTCTGAAGGTTCGTAAGTTTAGGGTTTGAAGATTCAGAAAAGGGTTTTGGAGCAGATGTGCGGTTTTAGGTTTTCGAAAGGGTTTCCGAAAAAGGTGAAGCAGTTTAGAAGGTGAAACGGTTCTGACAGCCTTGATTCCCGTGTAATCACTAATCATTACTTTTATTTAAAACAAAATAAAATTACTTATAGCGGGAAACAAAAATTAAGCAGAATTCGAAAACAGAATAAGATTTAAAAAAAACTATTTAAAATTAAATAAACCTAACTCCCCCTTAATAAATTCAAACCTTGCCGTGGGAAGTGGTTTAGTAAAAATATCTGCTAATTGATTTTCTGTATTTTCAAATTCTAAAAATATATCCTTTTTAAACACATGATCTCTTAAAAAGTGATGTCTTATATCAATGTGCTTAGTTCTAGAATGACTAATAGGATTTTTTGAAATATTAATTGCACTAGTATTATCACATAAAATAGGTGTATTATTGAAATTTAATCCAAAGTCCATAAGAGTGTTTTTCATCCACAACACTTGTGCACAGAAACTACCTGCAGACATATATTCTGCCTCGGCTGTTGACAGGGCAACTGAGTGTTGTTTAATACTAGACCATGATACTAAAGACTTCCCTAAAAAGTGACATGTTCCTGAATTACTCTTCCTATCTAATCTACAGCTTCCAAAGTCAGCATCTGAATATGAAATTAAATTAAAATCAGAGGTTTTTGGATAAAGCAGAGATTGATAAATAGTACCTTTTAAATATCTAAAAATTCTTTTAACAGCAGTTAAATGGGATTCTTTGGGATTTGATTGAAATCGAGCACAAAGACATACTGAATACATTATATCTGGTCTACTAGCAGTAAGATATAACAAACTACCAATCATACCTCTATATAACTTGTTGTCCACTGTTTTTCCAGTTTCATCCAAATCAAGTTTTATATTAGTACACATAGGAGTTGTAAATGGCTTGCTGTTTTCAAGTCCAAATTTCTTAAGTAAATCAGTAATGTATTTGCATTGATTTAAAACATTTCCAAAATCTTTTTGAAATATTTGAAGACCCAAAAAGAAATTTAATTCTCCCATCATACTCATTTCATATTCTTTTTGCATTAATTCTGAAAATTCATGACAAAGAATTTTATTGGTTGATCCAAAAATTACATCATCAACATAAATTTGAACCAACAAAACATTATTTTTCACAGTTTTCTTAAAGAGTGTTGGATCTGCCAGTCCAACAGTAAAATCATTTTTCAAAAGAAAAGAACTTAGTCTTTCATACCAAGGTCTAGGTGCTTGTTTAAGGCCATAAAGAGCTTTAGTAAGTTTGAAAACAGAATCTGGTTTTTGAGAATTTTCAAAACCAGGAGGTTGCTCAACATAAACTTCCTCCATTAAATAACCATTTAAAAAGGCATATTTAACATCCATCTGAAATAATTTAAAATTCATATAAGATGCATAGGCTAAAAGGATTCTAATGGATTCTAACCTGGCTACAGGTGCAAAGGTCTCATCATAATCTATTCCTTCTTCTTGATTATATCCTTTAGCTACTAATCTTGCTTTATTTCTAGTTATTATCCCTTGATCATCCTGTTTATTCCTAAAGACCCATTTAGTTCCTATTACTGGATAATCATGTGGTCTTTCAACTATCTCCCAAACCTTATTTCTCTTGAACTGGTTCAATTCATCCTGCATTGCTATTACCCAGCTCTCATCATCTAAGGCTTCTTCTATGGTCTTAGGTTCTTGTTGGGATAGGAAAGCAGAGAATTCAACTATGTTTCCAAGGTTTCTTCTAGTTTGAATACCAGTCTCTAAGTCACCTATCACAGATTCTAAAGGGTGATTCTTTAAGGTTCTAGACTTTCTTGGCATTACATTCAAAGGTTCTTCAGTGTCATGTTCTTCTTAACTGGACTAAATTTCTTTTATATCATTTTCAAAATCATTTTTTAAATTCTCAAGTCTCATGTTTTCATTAGAATCAGGTTTATCTATTTGTTCTATCCTTTTCTCAAAAGGATCAGATTCATCAAATTTCACATGAACTGATTTTTCAACAATCCTTGACTTTTTATTATAGACTCTATAAGCTTTGGAGGTTGCAGAATATCCTAAGAAAATACCTTTATCAGATTTTGGATCAAATTTACCAAGATTATTTTTGGTATTCAAGATGTAAACCTTGCATCCAAAAACTTTAAAGTAATTTACTTTAGGTTTTCTGTTATTCCATAGTTCATAGGGTGTCTTTTTCAAAATAGTTCTTATTAAAATTCTATTCATTATATAACAAGCTGTATTAACAGCTTCTGCCCAGAAATATATAGGTAGGCTATATTCATTTAACATAGTTCTAGACATTTCTTGAATAGTTCTATTTCTTCTTTCTACAATCCCATTCTGTTGAGGTGTTCTTGGAGCAGAGAAGGTGTGTTTAATACCCATGTTTGAGCAAAAGGAATTAAATTCCTTGTTCTCAAATTCTCCACCATGATCACTTCTCAATGAGATTATATTAAAACCTTTTTCATTTTGAATAGATTTACAAAAACCTTCACATAAACTAAAAGCTTCACTTTTAAATTTCAAAAAGAAAATCCAAGTAAATCTAGAATAATCATCAACTAATACATAAACATATAATTTACCAGCTAAACTTGCTACTCTTGAAGGTCCAAACAAAACCATATGGATAAGTTCTAGAGGTTTAGTTATAGCAACTTTATTAACAGATTTGAATGATGATTTGTGTTGCTTGCCAAGCTGACATGCATCACAGAATCTGTCATTTTCAAATTTGAGACTAGGCAAATCAGAAACTAGATGTTTCTTAGATAATTTATGTAAAGCATATATATTGCAATGACCAAGTCTTCTATGCTAGATCCAGGATTCACTTATATTAGCAGTTAAGCAGTTTACTTGTTGTTTACACAAGGAATACAAATCCAAAGTATAAACATTATCAGTTCTGGGTGCTCTAAACATAAACAGTTTATCTTTAGAAACAGTACAACTATTGTTAGTAAAATCAACAGTGTATCCATCGTCACAGAGTTGAGAGATACTTATCAGATTGTGTTTTAACCCTTGTACATAAAGTACTTTGTTGATTGAGACTGTCTTTGGATCTCCAACTATTCCAATACCAATAATCTTTCCTTTGGCATTGTCACCAAAGGTGACAAGTCCTCCTTCCTTTCGAGTAAGAGAAGAGAAATTAGCTGAAGTTCCACTCATGTGTCTTGAGCAGCCACTGTCCATATACCATATTTCATTCTTTCTTTGGTGACCTGCTACCTGCAAAGACATTCAAACAAATTGCTTTGGTACCCATATTTTGTTGGGTCCAGGAGTGTTAGCAAGTAGTGATCTGGGTATCCAGATTTGCTTTGTTTTCTTAAATTTGATTGAATCATATAGATCATTGGAAATATAAGCATTCTTAATTCCACATATTTGAGGTTGTCTTAGAAAACAGTTTCTAGTTATATGACCTTTTGTTCCACAGAAGTTACAAATAACCTGTTTAGTGCTAGGAACAAAATAATTTTTGTATAACTTAGGTTTTTCTCCTTTACTCCCAATTCCAAACCTTTCCTTTTTAATTACAGTTTTTACAAGTATCTCATTTAAGGCGTTTTCTCCTTTTGTAAAAACTAATGCAGCCTTTCTATAAGATTATACTTCATCCTGTAGAGTTTTTATTCTTGATTCAAAATTAATTTTATTTGAGTCAGCAGAGTTGTATTTGTCAATTAATTCCTTATGTTGTTTTAGAAAAGTATTTCTCTCATCTGAAATAGCTTTATGCAAGTTCTTTATAGATTTATATTTTTTAAATAATGAGTCATACATTTCTTCAACCATATTGCAATAAGCTGCAAGTTTTTTATTTGAGAAGCTTGTTTCAGAGTTTGATTCATTATTTGAGTCAGAGGAGTAGTATGAGTGTACCTCATCAGTTTCAGCCATGAAACACATATTTGCTTTTAAATTGGATTCCTCCTTCTCTGAGCATGATTCAGAAGAATTACTTGAGTCTTCAGAAACACTCCAAGTAGATTTCATAGCTTTCTTGTCTTTCTGCTCATAATCATCTATTTTGAAGAATTTCTTCTTCTTTGCATCTTCCAATTTTGGGCAATCCGGTCTGATATGTCCCATCTTTTTGAATTCATAACATCTCACTTCATTGCTATCCTTCTTGAAGGATTTCTTTAATCCTTTCTTCTTACTGTAGCGCTTTCTGAATTTTCTGGCTAGCTGAGCCAGTTCTTTATCCGAATTTGAAGAATCAGAGCTTTCTGATTTAGCACTTACTTCTCTGTTCTTCATCTTTCTATCCTTTTGTTGAGAAGTCACTTTCAAAGCTGTATTTTCCCTTTTTATGTAGACTTTATGCTCATTTACCTCATCTTGCATTTCAGCCTCGTACATCATCAATGTACCAATCATCTCTCTCATAGTTAGATCTTTAACAGAAGTTGATTGTCTGATTGCTGTAGAGATTCCATTCCATCGAGTAGGAAGTACTCTCAGTACCTTTAACGCTTGATCAGCATGCTTGATTGGTTCTCCTAGAGCTGTTATATTATTGACAATTTCTGTCAATCTTCCATTCATCTGAGTGATGCTCTCTCCTTCAATCATTCTGAAAGTATCGAATTTTAATTTAGCAGTTGCATATCTCATCTGTCTTACATTATCTGTTCCTTCATAAACAACAGCTATTGTTTGCCACATTTCATATGCAGTCGGGCATTGAGATACTCTGTTAAATTCATCCGGTCCTAGACCACAGATGATTGCATTCATAGCTTTCGAATTCATGTCATACTCAGCCTCTGTAGCAGCACTCCATGTATCGGGATTTTCAGGAATTTCATAGGGAGTCAGAATCTTTGAATAGACTTTGTAACCAAGATTTTTCAGATAAATAATCATACGTGATTTCCAGCAGCCATAATTATCTCCATTAAAGTAAGGTTCTCTGACCATTGACATTCCCTCTCTCGTATCAGCCATGATACACTATGTATAATCTTTAAATACTTCTAGCTTGACAGGACTTTAAAAAATAAGAAGCACCTCCTCTGATACCAATTGTTGGATCTGAATCTACGGATTACACACAAGAGGGGGGGTGAATTGTGTCTTTTCAAAATTATTACAATCTCTTCAATTTAGACAAATTCTGTCCACTATTCTTTAGCACGATTAAATATGCAGTGGAAAAAGTAAAAGCATGAACACACGGATGTATTGTGGTTCGGGGAACAGAAGGACCCTAGTCCACTCCACCAACACTCAAATCCACGAGCTTGGCGATTTTCACTATCTGGTCCTCGTTTCCACAGACCTGTTCACAACTGAGTACAGGCAGTTGACACCTTTACAAGTTTCAGGCAAACACAGCCTTCCTTGTTCAAACACGAACCCACACAGCTTAGAACGAGAAGCTGATCACTCAAAAATGAAAAGAGTTTCGATAAAGAAAACACTTCTCCAGTTGTTCTTCACAATTGCAACAGAATGCAATTGATAGTAGATAGATCGTCGTCTTCAGAAAATAAAGATCTGTAATCAAAACAGTTCTGAGTCGATCCAGTTGCAATAGATATTACAAGAAACTTTACAACTTCAGCAGCAGTAGATTCACAACAGATAGTCGATGTAGAACACGTGAATATGCTATCAAGATCTTCCTTCGGTAATAAAGGTTTTACACTTCTTCTCGATCACCAGAAAAGAACGCCTTCACACAGTCTTTGTTTCTTTCTCGTTAAAAGATCAATCTGTATATTTCATACACTTTCCTGTGTATATATATATCCGAAGTTTCCACGATAGAACATATATATTCAAATCCGAGAAAATCTTCCGCATAAATAGATCCATGAAAATCTCCTTTAGATTCGTGATATAAAAAACAATGAAATAACAGAGCTGTTGTAACTCCCCTGAAGAATCGGCATAAAAAGCTCCGTTTAAATCAATCATTAATCCGTTGAAAATCGTCTTTAATTCAGTCAAAGTCGTACTTAAGAATCGGCTCGAAATCCGCTTAATAATCCGCATGTTTGACCAATGCAAAAGGAAATATCGTCTGTCAAAAATATCCCGACGCCAAACGTAGGGTTGATGACGTGGATTCAAACGTAGGGTTCAAAAACGTAAGGTTCACAAACGTAAGGTTCAGAACGTAAGGTTGAACATACATACTTTCTCTTCAGCATTCAAACGTAGGGTTGATCATCCATACTTTGTATTGCTTCAACTCTCCAAAGAACGTACGGTTGATTATAAAAGTAAGGTTGATGATCCATACTTTTTAGAAACAAACTCAACACTGAAAACTAATGTACGGTTTTTCTTCCATACTTGTCCAACAACAAAAACGTAAGGTTCCTTCCAAACGTAATGTTCTTCTTCCATACTTTTCAACAACGTAAGGTTCATTAACCATACGTTTCAAAATAACGTAAGGTTCCTTAACCATACGTTTCTTTTAACATAAAAAGTAAACTTTTCATCCATACGTTACGTTCATCAACGTAGGGTATGAACAGTGATTCCAGTACGCGCTAAAACTGATCTCGCGCTACAGTGATTCCAGAACGCGCTAAAATTGATCTCGCGCTACAGTGATTCTAGAACGCGCTAAAATTGATCTCGCGCTACAGTGATTCCAGAACACGCTAAAATTGATTTCGGAATAAATGAAGTATGAAATCTCGTTATATGGAATAAATAAATAAAATAAATTCCTGCACAATACTCAACGAAATAATTAGTAAATAATTAAGGGTATTTGTGAGCATCAAAATTATCATAAAGAGACAGAGTATTATTTAAAATAATCTCCCCCTTTAAAAAACATTATTTTGAGTTGTTTGAAAACAATACAATGCTCAACAGGACCTAATGAAGTAGTGTAAAAAGATACATGTATAAAGGAAATCAATATGTCGGTTTAGATCACACAGACCTCCATCACTATCTGATTTTAAATTATAGATAATACTTCCCATTTAGGTAAGTATAAATATAGATCCCACATTGGGGATGAATTAAGAATATAACCTCTCTATTATTTTCAATTTCATTTTATTTATGTTACATTCCCTAAATTTATTATGTATTATGATATAACATATAAGGTTCCAGAATGAGGAAATAATGAGACTAACTTAGGTTTTCCTAACCAAATAAACCATGGCATATCTCTCCTATAACTAAATTTTATTTTCCACCCATTATGTAGAATGATATTCAATATGTCAATTTTTATTCATATAGGAGGTAGTGAAAATCTATGTGTGGTGGACTTTAAACCGTTTATTTACGATTTTTATGTTTATTTTATTTTATTTTATTTTATTTTTGGGATAATTTTTAAGACCATACCTTTTTTATTTTTAGTGAATACCTTTGGAATGTTGAGACTATCATGATGTTTTTTGAATAAAATACTATATTCTTGTTTCTAAATGTTTTAAATTATTTATGGAATAATGTTTTGAATATTTATTTTAAATTTGACTAATTAATGATTTCTGACCAAAGGTGAAGCTTATTTTTCACTTGTGTTTTCTATAATGATACCTTTTAACCACACATGAGATATTTATATGCCTTTTTAAAATCTTCATTATTTTTTTTATTTTCATGAACAATGATATAAAATTCATAACATTTTTTTCCTTTTATTAAAATCTAGTAGATTTCATGAAGTGTTTTGAATATAATTGAAGTATTATTTTGAAAGACAATTTTTACAATGATCCCTATATTCAAGATCACCCTTAAAAATAATATTTTTATTAGTCCAACGGTATTCATGTTAAATGTTATTAGGAATCCACAATATAAGATGAAAATCACTATCCACCTACATTAGAGGTTAATTTCACAAACATGGTTGAACTCAATTGTGTGGGAGGGAGAACTATGCTACTTTGAAAAACATTCGTTCAACTATTTTTTGAGTTACTGTACATATTTATTATTAATATTTTTGGAAGAATATTTTACTGGGAATATTTAAGAATGAAAAAAATATTCCATTAAAATATGGACAAGGAGTCACCGCTACATTAAGATAAAAAGATTGTATTTCATTCCCTCAATGACAAGAATCTTAAGAGAAATCCAAATAATTATATAGGATGAAAATGTTCCACAAAGAGGGAAAAAATAGATGATGTATATTATCGATGATGGAAAATACATGGTTCTAACAGCGCAATGAAATCCATTGGAGTTGGGAGGTCATCTATTAATTAAGATGGAATGAGTGTGGCCCCATTCTTGAACATAAATGGTTTCAAGAATTTTAACTCAGTTAAAAGTCATGCCTCTTCATTCCACCTCAACAATTTTTATATTCAAATCATACCAACCCATTGGCCTAAGAAATCACATATAATTTACTCATGATTGAAACAATTTTATGATTAAATGATGTCAATATTTTAGGAGAGTACAAATCTTATTCAGATCATTATTGTTTTTGGGAATGAGAACTACTCTAATTCAAAATACTTGAAAAAAGTTTGATACATTTCTAAGGAGGTAGAAAAGAATACACGTGAGAATTAACAGTAGATTGAATAATGTTTTAATTTTAGGTATGAGAGAAATAGTTGAAGACCATTTAAGAGGAATGATAATTCTTCTGTTAGTTACACTGAAACGTGATGACATTTATATCTTAAAAAGCCCTCGATTAGCCTTGTTACAAGGTGATTTTCTGGAGTGAAATATTTATGTGTGGGATAATTGATAGAGTTTAAATTTCTATATCTCTAATTGTGTATTTTATTTATTTAAATCTCAAGAATTTTTCATTTTTTGAGTGTAATTATCAATTATTTGTTTTATAAGATCAGTTTGGTTTATGTTAGGAAAAGGTATTGAAAGATGGTTTTTAATTGTTTATATTATCTATATAATTATTAGATAAGTATTACATTTAATTTTAACAATATTATGAACCTTTAAACTATTTAGAGATAATTTTTTAAGAGAAAATAAGTTCATGCTGAAATAAATAAGTATGTATAATTATATATATATATGTATGTGAATCACCCACATATAGAAATTTAGATATGTGGAAATCTATCTGTAAAGGATGTTGAGAAATACGTATATCCATGTAAGACAATTCAACTACATGAACACTGTTTTATACAAACCATCCACATATGAAAACTCTATGAAATTCAATCAGCTACATAAGGGACATTGGAAACATAGCAATCCATGTACGTGTATCAGCTAAAAGGTAATTTATCTACATAGTGAACCACAAACGCAAATCACTCACATATGAAAATTAAATATATAAAAAATTGGCTACATTGAAATATATTTAGCTATAAATTAAGAGTCCCCTATACATTTAGATGAGGAAATGGTTCTCCATGTCAACATCCAACCACTTTATCAGAGACATCCATGTGGATAAAAAAATTAAATTATCTAAATAACATGGATAACTCATCAACCAAACTAAGGAATCCTAGAGATGAAATTATAAACCATTAATTTCTTGGAGATTTGAAGACTATTATGATGAGGGTGATATTAAAAACTAGAAGTACAAGATCTAGATCATTCCTTTTTTATGGATATATTGGGCCCTAAATATGAATGTATATTGGATTCTTCAATATAGAATGTGGTTCAGTGTTTCAGTTATATATTTTGCTTATATTGTGGAAATAAAAAATATTTTTTGACATAATATAGAAATTTCATAGTTTAATTTACATTAAATTATAGAAATTATTCCTATAATAGTTCATGCGGTCAACCATGTAGTACAATAATATGGTTATCATTTAACTTTATCATCCAACTTTACAAATTTTAATAATTTACCTAAGACTCCACACCCCTCTATAAATAAGAGATCACACTTGATTGATATAGATATGTATATCTTTCATTATATATTATTTTCTATTTATAGATTGAAACTACATATTTTGACAGCTGTCATTTATTTTATTCTGCCTCATGTTTTCTAACACTCACTATGACCTTGTCATCTTGTTGAATAAAGGAACTAATCTTGCCACTTGTTTCAGAGAGGGAGCGGTGCATTATTTGAGTTATTTTCACATTAATGGTTTTTATTAATTGTATTTGAAGAAACTAGTAATGGTTAAACTAATTTGGGTATGAATTTTTTTCCTTCTTCTCTATAATCTGAGTTATTCTTACTTGTTTATCATAATTATTTCGCATCATTATCAATGTCAATCATACAATGATTTTTGACTTGGGCAATGTTGGTAAATAAAGAGGTATCCTGGATAACATTAAGAGGATAATTATTCCACATGCATAAGTCTTAGTGTGGAATAATTTCAATCAAACAAAGTATTGGGGAGTGAATGGTCTTGATCTTTTCATTGGATATAGTATTTAGAATATTATAATGAAGAATGATAACAATCACTATGAACTCTCAAGGACAAAACCTATTTTAATTATTTCTTTCTGCTCTAATAACTTCAAAAAATTGTCATTATTTTTCTTCCATTGATACTTATATTTCAAAAAAAAATTATAAACCCCCCATTATATAATAAATATATTTCTTTCATATAATATTTTAGATTCCAAAATAAGGATAATAGAAGGATTTTGTGTTTGGGTGTCCTCCTTGAGGGAATAACCCAAAGTATTTCACTGTGATGCATGGTTAAGAAAATAATTTATTGAACATGGGTTTTTGAAAAATAATCACACATCACCCTCAATTATAATTTTCATCCCACACAACTATCCCTATCAACCACTGATGCACCCCCAATCTCTCCTCTATATGGTGACACTATCCTGAATCACTACCACCCTTTATTATATTCATTCCCCCACCTCTCATCCACTGAAACACCACTCTATAAACACATCTACCCCCCACAACAGTAGGTCATACTTGACCCTTCTCTACTACACTCTATAGCATCACTGACCACTGATGTGGCTAACCAACCACTCATCCACACAAGATAGTAAAGGATGGAAGATATAGTGGAGAGAGAGAATAAGGGAAAAGCAAAGATATGGTAAGAGGGGAGGAGTGTTTTCAGGTTTTGTTCATAAAGGATCCGCCAATTGAGCCACATATCCAAATCGAATAATGTTATATATTTATCCATAAAACCAAAATATTTTCAAGACATGGGATTTTGGAAAATCAAGAAGGGGTTTTTGAACTCTAATTGGAATTGATAAAATTAAATATAAGAGTATTTAACACATAATATCCCCCCAAATTATCCATGAATAATGAATAACATAAATTAATTTATTTCAATAAAAAACTCATGAATAAGTAAATTATAAAAACTATAAATCCCTAACACACAAAAATTTCTATCATTTTAGAATAATGAGTTTATTTTGTGCATCATTGTTGATCCCATGTAGAAATTTTTTTTAACGAGAGTTTTTTATCTTCTAGATATTCCTTGATTACCACATCTCATTAAAACTATATATGATGAAAATCTCAAATCATAGGGTTTTTGATAACATCATATAACCCACACTCTCAGATTTAGTTCTAAATTCATAAACAATACATTTTTGGTTTTGATACCAATTAAGGTGAACCAATTTTCACCAATAAAAACACACTACATAAAAATTAAATATTAGATCACTATAATACCCATGAATCTTTTTTGATTTATATTTTTAGGGAATTAGGACCAACTCATATCAATATGGATTCATAAAAACCTACTTTACAATGAAGAAAAACATCTCCCATTATACCCTACTTTTCTTATTTCACATTAGCTCATCACGATCATCCTTTTGAAATAAATTAAATATATAATTTGTCTAATGTAATTATTTATAAAATGGGGAATATGATAAAATTTGAAGGGAGATATAAAATACTCAGTAAGGCTAAACATAAGTGTTAACAATTGAATGTATTAAATGAGAATAATAAGTACATAATGGTATGATGAAAAAATGATAGTGCACAACCGAATCATAACTAAAATCATACCCATCCATACATGGATCATAATATATAAAACACTGTAAAAGAAAGGGTTTGAAACCTCAATAATCATGAGAAATTTGATATGACTATTGACCATAATAATCATTATAAAATAATAACAACCAATTAAAACCCTATTCGGTAACTTAGAGCATCAGATTCATAAAACCATTTCAAAACCTTTTTAATTATTGTTATGAAAAAATTTAAATATAATAATTATACAATTCAATGAACCGCTATCATGGAACCCCAATTATATTTTCTATAATGGTCTTACCTTGTTCTATCTAGTCCACCACATCATATAACATGTAATGGGCACACACAACATTATCTGGGCCGCCCAATCATATAAGATAACCATGAAACAAATCATGAATAATGTAAATAGATATTTTATCATAAAACAAATATAAAAAATCATACTTCCTTTCACAACATGATTATCCCTTGGAAAAAAGGGTTTCATTTAAATATCTATATATCATGATTAACCTATGGAAATTAAATGTATTCCATAAAAATATCATTAAAATATGATTAACATGTGGAAAAGAGACATGTTTAAAACAAAATCATTGAAATATGATTTACCTGGGAAAAAGAAATGGTTTTCATAATAATTTATTTGAAATATGAATAATTCATATACAATTAATTGGTTCCATAAAAATATCCTTGAAACCTAATTAACTAGTGGATGATAAATGAGTTTCATAACCATCTATTTAGAAAAATAAAATTCCATCCAAAGAAAGAATAAGGATGATATCAGTACTAAATATATCCTGTGGATGGTAAGTAACAATAAGGATTGTTGAAATAGATAATGGAAATACCATTAAAATTTCATTTAAAACATTCTTGATGAAAATATCCTTTCCTCTTTGAAAAACTGTTTTCAAAACATAATCCACTTTGAAAACTTGTGTCTTTGAAAATTGATTAGAAAATATATAAAGGATGCATTGAAAATTTTTAAAATAAATTATAAATTTATTTTAAAATTTATTTTATTTGAATAATATTTTATATGATCATTTAAAAACATATTTGAAAACTTTTTTAGAAATCATTGATTTGGATGAAAATATATTTCTGGAAGAATAGAGTAATAAGTTATGATTTTTAAAAAAAATAATTAATATTTAAACTTGAAAATGGTAAAAATAGTAATATGAATTTAAAATTAAATAAATTAACATATAATTAAATACATGAGTGTTACAGAGAGTTATATAATAATATTTCGCCATTGAATAATTTTTCATAATCAATCACCATAAAGATAAGATTGTAACATAAAACCCTTACCACTTTGGTGAACATGAATCATAAGCCCCATTAAAGAGATATGCTAAATTTGATATGTAAATAACAATAAATGTAAGTATATTAATAATAAAATAAATTTCGGTTAATTATATACACCACACAACAAAATTTTATTGGTGAATATGGCAAATATCTCATAGAAATAAAAGTGAAATGAGAAAAGTCATTAACATGAGTCCAACGTGTGACGTGTGTCTTTATCATCCATTATAATAAAATTATGAATGTATTTTATTTCTTCAGAACATTTTTCTAATTTATTAGTAAATTTTTTACTTATTAACATGTTATATATTATTACTTAATCAATTAAGTTTACATCATAAGTTATGACCATATTCAGATTGTTTGTCAAAAAAACACAGGTGGGTTGACTATGGTCAAAGGGTTCCTTATTTAAAATTATTTTTCATAATAATTTGACCTAATTATAATATTTATACATAAAGTTTAATGTTTAAACCCATATTGACATTTTTTAATAAAATTTAACTTACATTACGATCATGCAGAAGGTAAGCCGTATATATGCATGAGTAATGCTTCCATTTTTTAATAATCAATATGGAAAGAGGGTGAGAAATATTTTATATTTATATAATGATAATAATATCATAAATAAAATATTATTTAATTATATATACTTATATATAGAACTATTTTGATACAGTGATGATAAAAGTAATCACATCTCTTCGAGGATGTAGTAGTTCACATGTCAATGAACGACATTATAATTTTTTTCAATTAGTGAAAATGTAAAACATAAATGATATATAATACTTACATAATGATAAATATTTCACTAATATCATTAATATTTCACTTATATCACATATATTTATTATATCTAACCTTATTTCCTTCCATGTAGTGAAAATGTGAAAAAAAAAATTACATCACTTCGTGAAGCGGTAGTCTGATGTACACACGAGTGATGTTATAGTTTCCATTACAGAATGGAATGTAAAAGGGTTTATATGATATTATTACTCAAGAGGTTTAATTGTGATATAATATAATATATAAAATTTATAACCACCATCATACCAATCTTGGATATGTGGTTACAAAAAAATGACTTCATTTCATGAGGTTGTAGTCCGCCGTATACACTAATAATGAAACTAAATCACGCACATGACACAAAAAATTTATCTGTGTTCACCCTCACTATGATACGTCTAGGGTTCCTATATAGGCAATGTGTTTATGTACCAAATCCACTATATGGGAACTTTTATTTACTATTTTTCAAGTAGACTCACCATCCCTTCTAGTTTACAACCACTCACAATATGAAAGCTCACTAGTCTGTCAACTGATGTGTGCTCACTGATATTCCATAAGATCCACTCACATTTTAAAGACTTTTTTTCCATTTATTATCATAATTAAATAAATATTTTTCTTTATGTATATTCTCCATTGACGTCTATGTTTTAACCAAAGATGAATCATACTTTGCACTAGAGATACCGAAAAATCTTCTAACTTTCTCACACATTAGAATGACTATCATTATTCTATAAGCCTGGAGTGCTCCTTTATGCTTTGGTGCGCGTATCCAAGCCTAGTGCACAATTTTATCCAAACCAATTGTTTGACACTCCCATCACCAGCTCATAACTTGGGTGACTAACACCATTTTACACCTATTCCAATATTGGTGTGCAACTATCAATTGGCGCACAACTTCTGAATAACATTATAATTGTGTTCCCACACAACCAATTGTGTGCCCAAACTACCTTTACGACTGGAGATCTAATTTTCTCTAATTGTTGATATTACACATATGAGGAGGGGTAAACCAATATTTATAAGAATTTTGGATAGCATGAGCACCGACACACAACTCTCCTCCAGGTGCGCAAGTCCATCCACCAAATCATCTATTACCCTAGTCACCTTTCCCCCCCGAACCAAAACATTGGTGCCCCTCATTTTTTTCCACATTTTGATATTCTGGTATTGAAACAATTATGGTGTGCAAGTTTACAAGCCTCTAAGACACTGGTGTGCAAGTCCCTTTTCCAAAAACACTTTTCTCCATTTTTCAATTTTGGGGCCCAAAAATTTGGCAAACACTGGAAAATGGTGCCACCTTGTATCTGCTCTTTTTTACTTCCTTCAAATCGTTCATTCCTTTTTCGAAGTTCTTCAATCAATCATGGATTGTTGAAAAAATCCATTGAACTCTAAAACTCTCCATGTAAACCCCCATTTGTCAACAAAATTTTCCATTTTGGTCTTCATTGTGAACAAACACAACACAGAGGCCCACATTGTAAAAAAAACATAATCAACTCAAAATGATTCAATGATACATTTAGGGATTTTTATCCAATAGACTTCATAATCCATTTTATTTATGTGTGTGTGGTTTTATGTAATAATCATAAAATAAAATAATATCAGTATTTTTAATATACTACGTTTGTTATATTTTTATTTTATATAAAAAAATTAATGGTTGGAGAAAGAAATAAATTAAAATACTAGTTGATGAACGTTCTTATACTTCTGGTAAATCTATTTGGGTTGTACCCAATTTTAACCGTAGATTGATTTAGTCCCAAATTAAGTCTTCTAGGACGATGTTATTATTATTGACATGTTATTTTATTCATGGTTTTAATGACAAAAATGTCTTGAGTGGTTTGAATTAACGAGGGGATTGAAATTCCTTTTATAATCGAGGATTGAAACTCTTGTAAAAACCCAAATGTATTCACTATTAGGAGGTCTCCATTAATTAATTTTCCTAAAAAATAAATTATAATTTATGGGAAGGATTATTTGGTTGAGAAATACCTCCACCACACAATAATCAAATCAATTTTAACATTTTCTTCCATAGTTATAAGTTTAGTGAAATTTTATCCTTTTTGTTTTTACGACAATAACTAGTTTTTTATCCTAGGTAATTAACCCATTATGTATAATTTAACGTGATAATTTTTTAAAATTTAATCCTAATGAATTTATATATGATATATTATTTATAAGATAAAAATTCTCATTTGTATTGGAAACTAATTTTAACAAAAGCGCATTTCATTTGCAAAAACACTACTTTGACCCGAAACATGTTATCAATGTTTTTACTATTTAGAGGAAAATATGTTCATTATAAAATATAAACTGGTCCATTAATGGACCATATTTTATATTTATAAAAATTGAAAAATAACTTCGAAAAATATAGGATACTTAGTAATTTAAATCATTTAATAAAATATTATTTATTATAAAATAGAATGAATGTTAATTTTGAAATGATTCATATAATTTAAATTTAAATATATCAATTAAGTTATTTAATTCAGATATATTATGTTAAAACTATTTAACCATGTTATACTAATCCAATAAAATAATATAAATTAACAATCATTTCAAGTTATATCATAATTAATTTATTTTGAATCATTTATTCTATTTAATCTTAATCTAAAAAATTCCTATGTTGGTGTTTTTAAAGCATATAATGAAATTATTTCATCTTGAAAATATTAAAATAAAATCTAATGTTTCAAAAACTAATTTATATTTAAAAACATTATTTATAACTAAACTTGTGATTTTTTCCAAATCCCAAATAATTATTGTTATTAATGTCATGGAAGGTTGCTTTTTGACTTTTTCATTCCTTCACTTATTATATAGGTCACTTTCATGGAATATTTTACTAATATCTAATAAAAATAGATCATAAGGTGATAAAGGATGAAAATATGCCATAATAAGGGGGTTTTACATGTTTTTTGTAATTATTACATCTAATATCTTATGTTTAACCACTAAGTAAACATGATTTTTACCATACTCACTAGAATTAATATTAACATTTTACAGTAATAATTACAGTAAGAATATAAGTTGAAATAATTAGATAATATAATTTATTCTGATTCCAAAATTTTAATACATTTTTAGATATTCAACTTAAATAAGGGGAAAAAATTTATTTTATAATTAATCCCACTAACATGAAGAGAAATTCAGTTTTTTATATTAAAATGTTTAAAAGTTTACAATGTTTTTTATAAAAAAAATCAATATAAAAAATATTGCAAGGAAATTACTTGCATTAAAATATATAATTGAATTATTTTTACATTAAAAACAATAAGGAATTTTAATTTAACATTATAATTTTCTTAGAAGAAAATTAAATAGTTTATTATAATTTAGTATTTTTCAATATTTATCAAAAAATGAAACTTATCCAAAAAATCCAAAAACATATCCCTAATATATTCGTTATATATTACATTCAACAATATAACATATATTTTCAAATAAATTTTCTAAAATTGGTTAAATTCAAATCTAAATCTTGTGTTCCAAGAATGATTGAAATGTCATTTAGAAAAAACCCATTTTAAGAAAACATATATTTTTCTATTAATTGATTATTATTTTATTTATAATAAATATATTACTAATAAACATATTCAATATATATATTTTCATAATTAATTTAATCATATCCATACCTACCATTCCATTGTAAAGGTGATAAATATCATTTTAAATAGTAATATATTGTTATTCGGAAAAACTCTATCTTGCATGTAACACAATCTGTTAAAGAAACCCATTATTTCTTGTATAAAAAGATAAAATAAATGTTGTGTTCCCTTTACACTATCAAATATAGTCCATAATGGACCAAAGGACTTATTTTTTTGATAATCCACCTTTCAAGGGGTAATGTGGAACCATTACAAGGATCAAAGTCTTAAAGACAATTATAAGACATGTTGGTCTTAGAATAAATCACCCAAAAAAGTCAACATGGATCTTCTCATCCCCAAAATATGTCTTTATTTCAGCACTTTACCTTCACAGGGCTGGTAGGCTAGCTGTCCTCTGCAAAGTGGCACAGGCCTGGTACCGATGGCAAAGACATACCCTCTCGTTCATCTAATTCCTGTTAGCCCTGTTGTAGTGAATGTGCATGCCCTGATCCTCATCTAAAGCCTTATCCTTTTTGTAGTGTGATTGGTATATCTGTATCATGTGGTCCAAAGGCATTAGGTGCCCCGAAATCCTTGCAGGAACCAAGGAACAAACCAGTGGCCGAGATGCCTAAATGGATGAATAGTTCCAGCTACAACAGTATCGAATAGTTACTGCAACTATACCTAACAGTGACTGATATAGTACCTGCTACAGTACTCCGACAATAACCTGTAAATATGTCTCCACCCAGATTTGATCTCGAGTCTCTTCGATGAACTTTTCGAGTCCTCACCAACCAGTCTCAGGCTCATGTGCCTATGAAATATGATTTCATTATTTTAAAATCATATGGTTTAACATTAAAACACTTTAATAAATTTTTTCATCTTAATTTGAACTTTATCTCAATAATCAATGGTTGGATATTTGAAAATACCATTTGTTGTAAACTAACATCATAAAAATTGTTGATAAAACATACTAATAATATTATATAAAGGAAAGTACAATGTTCATATGTAATAACAGGTATCATGGTTTTCCAAATAAGATAACATAGTTGGGAATGGGAGAAAACTGAAAAAATTATATAGGGTGATTGTGGTTTGTGATCACAAGAATGTGACTGATCAATTGAAATTTAAGTGCTCAAAAATCCTGAATATGTGATGATTGAAAATGATTTAGTTTCGTCCAAATTGAAGTTACTAATTTTTTTTTCAAAACCCATTTCCTAGATTTGAGTAACTATCATACCATATAGACTATGTCAATGTGGAAATATACTTTATTGATGAGTAAAATTTCATCCATTTAATAATTTCAACCACAACCACATATTTTCCCCCAAAATATTTGTATTCAATATGAATTTTTCATGCCTGAAGAAATAAAATAAACATCTAATGGACCACATAATCCCAAATGCATAAAAATATATTCCTCCTATCATTAAACAATCATCAAATCCAAAATTCTTTTATCATGTAAGATAATTCCAAAAATGAATAAACCTTCATATGATATAGTAAGCATTAAAATTCAAAATTAATTCCCAATGTTTAAACTAAATAAATTCATAACCCTACATCCTAAATAATCTCAGTAAATACAAAATTAAATATTGTTTATACCAAAATGGTTAACTCATACCTTTCATATTTCGAACAAAAAAATATTTCAATCTTCATTTTAAGTGATAGTAATCACTTAATAACAAAAAAACGTTGCAAAATTGTCGTTATATATATATTAAAACTTTTGTTCTATATATCCAATAACATATAAACCTTAAATTCTATCAATAACATAAATATAATTTCGAAAAAAATTAAATACATTATTCATATTGAACTATGGATTTAGATAAAATTTATCATACTAAAACATATCCCAATATTACATTAATAACGTATAAAAATTTGCAACCACAAACCTGAAATGAGTTGTCTAACATTGAACTTATAGTAAAAAAATAATCTTATAGAACTATGATTTTATCCATAAATCTTAAGATAGCCACTCATTAAAACATACTAATATCGAATGTAACTTACACCCTAATTTGACACCAACTACAAAATCTAAAAACCTACACTCTCAAATCTAGTGCTACATTCATATGTAATAAATTTTTTTATTCGATTCATAAGAATGTGGACTAATTTTTGAAAATCAAAACATAATACATCAAAATGAAATATCAGCTAACTTACATAATCATGGACCTTTTAGGTTTAGAGTTTTATATAATTAAGACCAACACATATCAACATGGATTTCTAAAAAATTCATTTATAAAGAAGAACAAAAAATCGTATTATAACTAGGATTTTTTATTTCTCATTTGATCATCAAAATCATCATTTTTAAATACCTTATACACATAAATCATCCATATTCATTATTTATAACTTAAATAAGAATAAAATAAAAGAGTGTTGAGAAACAATTCTCAGTATGGGAAAACATAATCTATAATAATTAAATTTCATCATTGAGCATAATAAGCGCTTAAACATATGATGGAAAAATCATAGTGCATGAGAAAATAAAAAATGAACTCATAACCATCAATAAATGTATCATAAAATATAAAAACATGGAAAAGGAATGAGTCGATATAATCAATAATCTTTACCATGTGATATCAATCATTATTATAATTATAATTATAAATCCATATCAATAAGTAAAAACATTTTTAGTAACATCGATCATCATATAGATAAAACCATTTCAAAGCCATGTTAATTGTAAAAACAATATGACAGACTTATAATATAATCATTACTCAATGCATTGGAGTTCTATCTGGTCACCCCATCATATAATATATAATGGCCCCACATAGTTCTATATGTTCCACCTCATTATATATTCTATAATGGGCTCAATTGATGCTATATGGGACACCCTACAGTATAAGCTAAAATGGGCTCACCCAACGCTATCTAGGCTGCCCCATCGTATAAGATTTCCATGAACAACAACAGGAATAAATTATATAGATATTTCATCATAAAAATCATTGAAACTATCATTATTCATTTTACAACATGATTAACCCATGGAAACAAAATGGGTTTCAATTCAAATTCCTTAAATCCTGATTAATCTGTGGAAAATAAATGGGTTCCCTAACAGTCTATTTGAAAGACAATTAACCTATGGAAGAGAAATGGGTTCCATAATAATATATTTTAATTATGATTATCCAATGGAAAATAAATGGTTTTTATAATAATAGAAATGAAATATGATTAACCCATGGAAAAGTAATGGGTTTCAAAACAATATCTTTGAAACATGATTATCCCAAAGAAGAGAAAAACGTTTCATAACAATCTATTTTAAACAATATTATTCCATCCATAGAAGTAATAAGGATAGTATCAATACCTAATATCCATATTATAGTATAATTAATACATGCTTTATTAAAATTTTGGTATTTAAATACCCTAAATATATCATTAACAACATTTTTCAGGAAAATATCATTTTCCCATTGAAAATTTATTTTTAAAGCATAAAACATTTTGAAATACCGTCTCTTTCAAAATATATTTTAATCCTTATAAATAAATATTTTAAAATAATTTAAAATGATTTTTAAACATTTTATTTTTTTAAAAAAAATTACATTGAAAATTAGCTTAAAAGATCATTTAATAAAAAAATTTAAATACTTATTATAAAAATTGTTTTGGAAAAATATTGATTTTTGAAAGAAGGGAGAAGTAAAGTCGTATATTAATAAAAACATTTTCTTAGTTATATTAAGTACCAAATTGTGGATAAATGATATTATTAATTGTATATTAAGTTAATGATCATAATGAAAATTAATGATTATTATTGAGAGGTAGATTATACGATATCAACATTGAAGAGATAATCATAAACAATCCTGATAAATAGTGAGACCGTTACAAAAATTCATTTCAACGTTTCTATCCTTGAATCATAATCCCTATTCAATAGAGATCATAAAATGGATATGTAAATAACAGTAAATTAAATAATAATAATAATCCTAAAATATATTCATGTGTTATATATACTAGGCCAAACAAAAATAAGAGATGAATATTGCATATATCTCACAAAAATAAAAATGAGATGATAAAAACTCATATCATGAGTCTGAATTATCACATTTTAATTTATAATAATGAATAAAACATTATGATATTTATTTATTTCCTTTATAAAAATATTCCATTTCATTATTAATTTTATTTCACTTATTGACCTCTTATATATGATTAATTAATAAATTAACATTACCTCTGATGTTTTGACCATTTTTGGATTCTGTGACAAAAAGGACATAATTGTGTTGACTATGGTCAAAGAGGTTATTATTTAAAAAATTCCCTTAAAATAATCATTGAATAATTTCTATATTTATAAATAAATTATAGTCATTAAACCCATAATTAAATATGATTATTAAAAATGAGAAATCATTATGATAATGGAGACAGTAGGCCTTATATACACTTGAGTAACGTTTAAATTTCTTAATGATCATAATGGAAAGAAGGTATATAATATTATTTCATTAAGGAATAATCATAATATCATAAATACAATATTATTTGATTATATATACATATATATAGAATTATTATTGAGTTAAGTGTTTCTTAATGAATTTTTCCGTTCATTTATGTTTTGAAAATCAAAACAACATTTCGATAATAATACCTTCTATCATTAAGGAAATTTATATGATATAATATCTCAAGATGTACTCATGATTTCTTGTATCATTCAGGATGTTTTTTGTTATGTATAACGATATTTTCCATAAAATATAATAGCTTCTAGAATTATCAATGATCTTATACATTCATAAGATCATAATCATTTGAAAACTCATTTTCATTTTTTCCATGTGATTCTCCCACATTTTTAGTACTAAATGAACACATTTGTTTAATTCCGAATAGATCAGAAAAACCAATTCTGAATCAGTGCATTTCATAGATTATGAATTGCACAGAAGAACTGATTTTGAACCATCACATTTCTTACATTCCTAATTACTCAAAAAACCAAATCCAAATTAGTTCATTTAATAGATTCAGAATTTCTCAAAAGATCTAATTCCAAATTAGTGCTTTTCGTAGATTCTAAATCCTTTATAAAATCAGATTCTGAATCCGTGCATTTCATAGATTTTGGATTTCTTTGAAAAACCAGTTCTGAATCAGTGCAATTCATATATTCTGAATAACTCAAAAACAAAAAAACAGATTGCGAATCACGTTGTTTCTTAAATTTTGATTCTCAATAATTTCTATATCTGATTCTTATCTTACATAGGATATGATTTCATATATTTCATAATTCATTAATCAAGTTCAATAATTTACAATTTTCCTTAATATTATGATTATTATCTATCTTAAATAATCTATATTTCCTTACTGTTACGATTTTATAACATTATGAAAGTTAAACTATTTTCTTAATGTAATATTTATTAAATCCAGATTCTTACATATTATTGAATTTTTTCTGTTAATTATGACTATTATCTTTCTATACCAAATGGTGTTGTTGTTTCAGTAACAATATGACCGTTATGAATTCCACATGTCCAAGTCCCTCTGAGATTTCAGGTAAAATATTACATTTAGAGGAAAATGAGACGTTTAGAAATATCTCTTATAAATACCCAATAATTTTATTTATTTTGATGCTGTGATCTTTTGGATGAATTGAAACTCTGTGAGACATCTTCTATACTTTCTTCTGGAGAATTCCTTGAGAGTTTACGTTTTGAACAATTTGTTTAACTTACATAAATCATTAACATGCTTTATTTTCCATGTACGATTACGATTATTGTTGTATAAATTGAGGGGTTCCATGACGAAGGGCGAAAGAGGTGATCATTACCTTCTAAATTGAGGGATTCCATGTTTAAGAAAGATAGAGGTTCCAATCACCTTATTGATCAAGGGCTTGTGTGGATAGAAAGATAGATTTCAATCTTCTTATCATGGTCTCACCCTTGTGTTTGTAAGACATACATCCTTGAAAGAATAAACCAAGGGACCCTTATCCCATGATGTTGGATGCACTTATCTTTGGGTTAAAAGTTTTCAATACATTTTTATTAATTTTTTAATTACATGTTCATTAAATTCCACTGCATTTTTTATAAAGATAGAAAGTGTACCTTTCTTACACAGTCTATGTTGTATTAACTATAATTCAAGATTTTGTACGCTTTAAGTTAGAATCTTACTTAAGTATAACTATATTATTATTTATTTATAATATATTTTATAATCAGACCTTATTCCCATCCGATCTCTTCAATAAATATAGATGAGTGGTTTTTGAATATTGTTTGTTTAACATTGTTAAACAACGATTCCTTAAGGTTTAAAATGAATTTTTTTAATCTTAGATTTCACCCCCTCTTGTAATTGAGTATGAAAATTTCTTATTTTTATATTACAATTGGTATAAAAGTATGTCTCTAAGTTATTGATACTTACACTTAGTTTCAAAGGCATATTTTCATTGCTTAGTTAATTTAGACTCTTTTTTTATTCATGTTTTTTATTGAAACTCTTTATTTATAAATATATACTACACTAACATGTGGTGTGGAAAATTTTTGTTTTCCAAAGATAGTAGTAATAAATATTGGATATATTGAAATATAAATCCAACAAGACGACCAATTTTTGATGTTAATAATTATAAGTATTTGAGAGATTGAATGAAGACATTTTTTATTTACATAGGAGATGAAAACATAGTTATGCCTATTGGTGATTACAAGATACCATACAAAAAGATAGATCATTTACCAACCAAGAGAAACTAGAATATGAATTTAATTATAAGGTACAAAATACATTGTTTTATTCTAAATCCATGAATATATTCAACCAAATATCATTATGTGAAGAAAAAAATTGTATTTGGATGAAACTTGATGTTACATATTTTGGTACTTCAAATGCTATAGAAACAAAAAGAGATATTCTTAGAGTATATTTTCATAGTTATTTTTTCCTTTTGGAGAACCAATAGTTAAATATAATTAAATATTTATGACTACTATGAATAGATTAAAGTAAACGGGAGAAGAAGTGTTAAATGATTAAATGTTTGTTTACATGATTATTGATATCATTCCAAATGAGTGGGAATCAAAGAAAACCACTATTGAAGAATCTAGGAAATTTACAATAGTTACTCTTGATGGTCATTTTGGGACTCTATTTCAACATAAAAATAGAATGAATAGAGGTGTTGATAGTATTAAGATGAATAATGGAAATGTTCCGTTGACTACTACTCCAAATAATATAAAATCCAAACTCTTAAAAAATTTTCTAAGAAAAAACATCTAATAATGTTATTATTCAGATAGACTCATGTGAATCTGAATAGGCAGATAATGAGTTTGCTAATCTTTCTTGATGGATGAAAAGTATTTTTGGAATGAAGGAATTTCAATACAAATATTAAAAAAATGTCATGAATGATAAGAAATATTATCAAGTCACATGTTATGAATGTTAGAAATATGTACATCAAAGACCTAATTATCCTAAGATGAAAATAAGGGGAAATAATGTTAGAATCTATGAAAGGAATGAGAGATGGTATTATAATTCTATTGGAACGAATGTACTGTAAGAAAATGACACTTGTATTGAATGTCATGGAGACTCATCTAACAAATCATCAGATATTGAATCTTATAAATAGAACAATATTTGTCTTAACGCCATAATTCCTATAGAAAATAAATATATAATGGATACAGTACACAATTCTAGATCTTTAAAAATCATTTCCTTAAGTTCTAATTATCATAGTAAAGAAAATTATGAATCTTCGAATAAAGAATCTACCATATTATAAGATAATACATTTCCTTAATTTGAATATTTCTCTAGGTTTCCCTTGTTACTTGAGAATAAAAATAGTAAGAACAATATGAAACATGATATGGAAAATTCAAGAATCAATATTTTAACAAAAGAAGTATCATATAATTCTTAAGATCATAATCACTATTCTTTTGTAATTGTTTCTATTCCAAAAAAACCTAAGGAAGTTATTTCTATGAAGGATAATTTTTTTAAGGATTAAATAAAAGATATTTCTAAGAAAAAAATTTAGATACCAAATTAAAAAATATGATTAATATCTATGAGGATAAGAACTTAGTAATTAAACTAAAATCTGAAATATTTTCATTAAAGAAACATTTTTCAAACATTACCACTAGTAATGAATTTTTTGATAAAATGTGTCCATAACATATTCCTTTGACGATTTATTTTGGATTTGGTTATTCTCACTGAAAACATATTTTTAGTCATAACTATTTTTTTCTTCAAAGTTCCCCTATTTTCAATAAGTGTAAATTTGGTGGACATTGGGATAAATGTGTTCTTCAAACAAAATTCAATCCGTACGATTTCATAAATCTCATCTATCAATGAAAATGTGGATTCTTATGAATTTATTTTGAAACAATTAATGAACCATGAAAATTTGGATTATGAAATTCTAATTGTTTCATTTTTATGAAAACAAAGAAAGTAACCATGATTAGCAATCATATATGGAAAGTGGATATTACTGGCACATGACTGGTAACAAAAACATCATTGAAAATATTTTTTAAATGAAAGGTGGAAGATTCAATTTTAGTGACAATGATTATGAAGAAATTATTGGAAGAGGTAACATTTTTCATCTAGTAAAAGCCTTAATATAAAATGTTTTATTTGGTAATGTTATTAAGCCCAAATTTATAATAATAAGACAATTAGGAGATGAAGGTTACCTTGTGAATTTTAGGAATGATAAATATTTATTAGGAAATTCAATGGACGAGTTCATTCTCTCTACCCATAAGCATGAGAATGTTTATACACATAACATAGATGACCTTGGGAGCTAAGATTTACCTAGCCTTCATGAAATGGAAGTCCAATCTAGGTTATGGTGTAGAAGAATAAGACACTATAACCATATATACATACATAAACTATCTACTAAAATACTTTTTGAGGATATAATGGATTTTATATTTGATTCTTCAAAAGTTTGTGATCATAGTCAATATGGTAGGAAACATATGTCGAGAGTTAAATCAATTAGTTATGTATCAAATTCTGATACATTACAGCAAGTGCAAGTAGATATTTTTGATCCGACACAAATGGGAAGTATTGGAGGAAAATAATATGTATTTTTTCTATTTGATGATTACACATGATTTACATGGGTCTATTACCAATAAAGAAAATATGAATCAATTTCTTAATTGAAATATTTCTTATCCAAAGTAAAAAATGAGAAAAATCGTATTTTGATAACTATTCTTAGTGATCATAGAGGAGAATTTGAAAATTCATATTTTGGAACATTTTTAGTAAGACATGCATAACTCTTAACTTCTCAGTCATAAGAACTCCTCATAAAAATGGTGTTTTTGAAGGAGGTAACTGAATTATTCAAGGGGTAACAAGAACCATGTTGTGCGAATACTCAATTGATAAACACATCTGGGATGAATAAATAGGTACTACTTTTTATACTATTAATAGATTTTTAATAAGGCTATCTCTTAATAAAACACCTTATGACTTATGGACATGTTAAAAACCTAGAGTTTCATAATTCAGAGTATTTGGATGCAATGTATTCATTTTGAATACAAATGATAAATTACAAAAATTCATACACAAATCCGTTGAAGGAATCTTATTATGCTATTCCACTTCTTTTAAGGCTTATAAAGTATTTAATAAATATTCTTGTAATACTGAGGAATCAATACATATAATTTTTTAAGAAACTTGTCCTTTTGATTTTAAACAACCTCAACCTACATCTTCATATGTATTTTCAAAAAATGATTATAAAACTTTAATGGAAAAATATTGTAATCTAGAGAATACTCAAAAAAAATTTCTGAAGTATTCACTGCACAAGATTTTCTACCTTATCTTTATGAATTGATTTTAGAAAACCCGGGCTAGTTGTTTATAAATAATCAACCATGTGATAGTATTATTTGTTATTTACATCCACCAGTATGGACTAGAATTTCCTTAAGTAATGAAGTAGAGTATCTAGAATTTATTTCATAATTAGAAGCAAAAAGTACTGATTTGGATTTAAGTGATGTTTATTGGATTAAATAAATATAATAAGATCTAAATGAATTTGAATGGAAGAAATTCTGGACCTTGGTTGAATGACCAAAAGAAACATTTGTATTTTGAGTAATATGGGTATTCAGAAATAAATTTGTTGAAAATGGGAGTATAGTACGAAATAAAGCAAGATTAGTTGATAAAGACTATAATCAACAAGAAGGAATAGACTATGAAGGATCCTATTCTACGGTATCTAGCCATGAATCTAATCGAATTCTGTTAGCCTTTTCAGCATTATTTATATTTAATATTTTTAAATTGGATGTGAAGTGTGGTTTCCTAAATGGATATGTTCAAGAAGAAGTTAATGTTGAATAACCTCTTGGTTTTGAAGACACAAAACATCATGAAAATGTTTTAAAATAGACCACTGCTTTATATGGTATTAAAAAATCCCCTAGATCCTGTTATTATATACATAAAAGATTTTTGTAATAAAAAACTATGTTAAGGGAACTGTTGATCCAACCCTTTTTTAAGGAAAGAAAAGAAAAATGTTTTAATTGTTCAAATTTATGTTGATAACATTATATTTGTAACAACTTAGAAATCCTTAACTAATTAATTTTTGAATACTATGAAATATGTGTTTGAAATGAGTATAATGGATGAGTTACCATTTTTTGTGGTTTTCAAATTTCTAAAAAAACCAAAAGGAACTTATATATCTCAAAATAAGTATATGAAGTTTCTTCTTAAAAAGAATGGAAATGAAAACAAAAAAAGTATAAGTACTCCAATTGGTTCCTCAAACATTCTTGAACTTAACGATGTTGGAAACCAGTAGATCAGACATCTTTTAGAGGAATGATAGGAAGTTTAAAACACCTAACAACTAGTCATCTAGTGTTAATGTGTTCTGTATGATAATGTGAAATATATCAATATTATTCAAATTAATCCCATTTAAAATATGTTAAAAAAATATTTAGATACTTAATTGGGGCTATGGACATAAGATGTCTTTATTCTTCTAGAAATCAATTTGTTTAAATTTTTTTTCAGATGCTAACATTGATGGTTGTCGAATTTATAGGGAAAGTACATCTAAAACATGTCATTTATTATAAGATTCATTTGTTTCATGGTCATGTATGAAATAACATTATGTATCTCTTTCCACATCTAAAGATGAATATTTGGCAGCAGGAATTGTTCGTGCTCAAGTGTTGGGGATGAAAAACATACTCATTGATTATGGAATTAGTTTTATTAAAACGTAGATACCATGTGGTGACACTAGTTCCATAGCCTTCAGGAAAAAAAACCCTTTACATAAATCTCATGAAGAACACACACACACACATAAATATATATATGTATATATTAGGCATCACTTTCATAAGGATTAATCACTCTAAAGAGGTTTTATTTTACAATTTATCATAATTAAAGGACAACTTGCTGATATTGTTACAAAATAAATTCCTTCTATTTTATTTGAATACATTGAACAAAATTTCCGAATGATAATGGTAAGGCAATAATTCATATATACCATTTGATAAAACTATCTCTTAACATTAAGATACTCCTTTTTATAGGGGTATTACATCGATTTTCATATATATTTTTTAACCTTAACACAAAGTTTATAACGTAATAATTTTTTTGAGAACCTAATAATATTTTTTAGAACCATAACTAAATTTTGGTAAACATAACATAATAGTTTCACAACCAAATAAGTTTATAAACTCTAGAAAATATTCTCAAAACATGTGATGTCATGAAAAAACATTCATAATTATAAAAATTATTCTGACAACAACGAATGGTACATTTAATTACTTATTTTATATCTTACACTTATGTTAATGGTTTATCAAATCTGTTTTTAAGAAAAACCATTAAAGATTATTCTTTCCGTAAATCTATTATAGTTCTTTAAAACATAAAAAGATAAAAACCAATAAATATTCTAAAGAAAATTTTCAACTTTGGGATCAAATCAAATAAATTTCACCCATTATATCATGTCTGTAATATTAACCATCAATGCAATGTCTATATAAAAAGGACCCTATTTTTGTGTCTCATATCAGTTTTTCTTGTTTTCTCACCCAATATATTCCAACCTTCAAAACCTTCATTCCATTTTTCAACTCCTCATCCTTAATTTTTACAATGTCTTTGTAAATATACTCTATTACCTCAATGCCTTATTATAAGGAACATTAGGATTTGGAGATATTCAGAGACATTTTAGTTGATCAAAAAATCTATCTCAAATATGATTTATTGATTTGAAAATTCATTATCTTTCAAGATAAGGATAATGTTTTCGTCTTAATGAATAAGAAAGATAAAGATCAGATGTATGCATATTTGGTTATCGAATTATATTAGTAATAATAATTTTACCTTGAATGTTGAAAAGAGAAATATCATTTTAAGAGTTAGGGAAAGACCTATTCGATTACCTATAAGAAAGATAATAACATTCCTCAGATATAATGAGAAGGAAAATCATATTATCCTACTCACATGAGTCTATATGTTGAAGTCACTTTAATATAGTAAAATATTTTGAATCCTTATTCATTAAGGGAGTCCTGAACCCCAAACTCTCTCGTCTTTCAGCTATCTTTTGTATTGTCACCTTATGGTTACAAGGTTTTTTAATAACATGTAATGGTGATAAGGACGTATTGAAAATAACATATATTGTCATACTCAATTTTCTGATTAATCTTTGGAAGATTAACTTGGTTATGTTTATCTTTCTTACAATTAGAAAAATAATAGATGAGACTATCAAGTCACAAATTCTTATGTTTCCAGAAATTTTTTCAAAACTCATTTTGAGTTATTTGGAATTTTTTAATGTTAATTACATATAAAAGAATATGAAGTTTAACATCCTCTTTTTATGTGATGACACTTTGAAAATAATGATATACTAATTCTGTGTTGATAAGAATAAGTTCATTGATATTACAGAAAAAACTAGCCATGTTGGAGAATGTTCTAAATAGAAACAAATGAAAAGAAGAGCTCATGTATCAGAACTGCAGACAACTCATGTTTTTGAACCCCCAAAGTAGAAGAAATATTAATCTTACCCTGAGGAAGTTGTAGATATGTAAAGATAAGATATAGTGAATATAAAATAAGGAGGTCCATTATTTGGGTTAAAACTAACTATAGAAAATGCATTATAAATTCAACCTATTGAAGAGCTTGAGAGTGAGGCTAAAGAAAAGAAGCCTGAGAAGAATCTCTATGGAGACAAGATAGTTCAATATTTATTAGAATATATATAAAGTGACTCAAAATAGATTCATGTTCCGTAATCATTTCTCTAAGAAATCAATCATCTTCATCAATATCTAGAAATGGTTACAGTAACACCTTCAGTGAGTAAAGGTAAAGTTTTTGTCTCAGAATCAGTACCAAATATTCAAGTTCAATAAGAAGATGTAAATATTGAAGATCATATAAATTATTATTAGATTAGAGAAATTGATGAGCCACAATGGAAAGTTTATCCATACATTTTATCATTAAGAACATTGCATTCCTCATCTTCGAAACATCAATAAGTAGGAAAATTAGTTCTGAAATATATTCAATTAGATTGTAATGTAGTTGAAACCGAAGTGAATAAAATTATGTCAGATGTCGTTGTTGTTAAAGGAGATAATGTTGATAAATGAGGTTATGTTTTTCAAGATAATTCTGGTATTGATGATGATGGTGTTGGTTAAAATATTGTTCCAATATCTGAAGAAACAAAAATAGTTCAAAAAAGAGAGAATCATATCCCTTCGAAATAAAATGGAACGAAAGTAGATGTTGGGAAATCTAAGGATGTTTCATAAGAATCACAATAATCTACCTCCTCTTTAGGGGAATTAATTTTTGTTCAATCATTGAAGATATTGGTGAACTCAATTGCATATTTTTTAAATCTTGAGTCTAGATTCCTGCATATTCAAGAATCAGTAAAATATAAGTCAGACTCTATAAACCTTCTCATGGGGAAAATGGAAAAACATGAATTTGATTTAAAATATATTCTTCACAACTATGATTTTCATATAATTTCATGAAAAGAAATAACAAATATGTTGAAGCAAGTAAACCATGATCTTAATGTTTTTGATGAATGGTTTTCATCAGTCAAGGGAGAATTAACCTTATCTGAGGACAATATTAAAGATCTATCTAACATTTTCTCATATAAGATAATAGCTGATAAAGATACCCAGTTTCAATAATTTAGAGATCTTATTGGGAGACCAAACTCTATTTCTCTTGAAGTTAAGAGAATAAATTATTATAGGGATGAATTATATGAAAATATTTAGTAGCAGGATGATATGATTCAGAGTCAGCAAGAAAATATCAATTTTATTGAAAATAATAGTAAGGATAAAGAAGATATTTTTACAAAGATAAAATATGATTATAAGGAGTGAAATAATATGTAACCATTCTTTAAAAAACATTTGAAAAAAAGGATTAAATAGTATTGTAATCCGATCTTTTATTGAATAAAAACATTTTTAATACTAAATGTTATTATCTATTATTTCGAATTATATGTTTACTATTTTTTTGGTAACTTAAAAATCCCTATATTTCTTTTTGAAAATCACAAATTGGATAAGGGAGTATATTTTTTAAAAAGTATATAAATATAAGGAATATAATTTCCTTGATAGAGGGATATTACATAGAGAATACAGCTGTAAGGATAATGAGAGTTGTTTCATTAATAAAAGATGAAAATTTAATCAAGATATGAATATAATTCATAGTGGGTTCATAACCCAAGGGATAATTATTTTCATTCACTCTAAGTCCTCAATAAGGTGGGATATATGTATTTATTTTAAGATTCAAATATGAATCATTTAACCTTAATATTATTTTCCTAAACAATTGTTTGTTCTTTCCAAAAAGGGGGATACTGTTGAGAAAAATGTTTCCTTATGAATTTATCTATTCCATTATTTTTTGGAAATTAAAAACACATTTCCTTAATAATAACTTATCTTTAAGTGATTTTATATTTATGAATATCTAAATTCCTATTAATTCATTGTAATTTCTTAAATGATGATTCCAAGATAAGCCTAAGAATCATTACCTTATGATCAAATAACATCAAAAATTCTCAATGATATTACACTTTGTTAATATCATAAACATTCATAGAATCATATAATTTATTTCTTTCTGATTCACTTAGTTTTTCAATTCATAATTGGAACATTTCATAGTTTCTCAATCACTCAGAATAACTGATTATGAAATAGTTCAATTCTTATATTCCAAATTGCTCAGAAAAACTGATTCTGAATCTATGCATTTCATAGATTCTAAATTTATAAGAAAAAATGACTCTGAATCATCACATTTCAGAGATTCCTACTCACTCAAAAAATTGTATTCTGAATCCATGCATTTCATATATTAATAATTTCTCCTCAAAAATGATTTCGAATCAGTTCATTTTATGTTCTAAATTTCTCAGAAAAACCAATTCTGAATCAGCGCATTTCATAGATTCAGAATCACTTAGAAAAACCTATTCTGAATCAATATACTATTAAAATTCTAATTCTAAATAATTTTTATATCTATTTCTTAATTTACATAGTATCTGATTTGATTTCTTTCTTGATGTTTTAATCACATTTTAATAATAACAATATTTCTATTATTTTATAATTTTATATATTTCTTAAAGTGTTTTTATTTCCTTAATGTTATGATTTTATAACATTCTTAAAGTTAGAATATTGTATTATCTTATTATTAATTACATTATTATTCTCACATATTATTCAAAATCTAATGTTACTTATGATATTATTTTTCTATACTAAACGATGTTGTTGTTTTAGTAACAATATCCCTATTAAGAATGCCGCCATTCCATGCCCCTTAGAGATTTTAGGGAAAATATGTCCAATGGAGGAAAATATATCAATTGAAGATATATCTTATAAATACCCAATCATTTGAATGATTTGGATGTTGTGATCTTTTTGGATAATTGATAATATGTGATAGCTCTTCCAGATTTTCATCATGCGAAATCCTTTGAGAGTAATTGTTCTGAATAACTTGTTCCACATACATAAATCATCAAAAACCATTCATTTCATTGTGTGATTTCTATTATCACTGTATACAATCAATGGATTCCAAGATAAAGGATGATATAGGTTATGATTACATGCTAAATCAAGGTATTCAATTTTTAAGGAAGACAAAGGTGTTGATCACCTTACTGATCGAGGTCTTACGGGGATAACAATAGATATTTTTATCTTCTTATTAGGGGATTACCCTGGAGTGGTTAAGATAGAATTTCATGAAAGTATAAATCAATAGAAATTTATCAAAGGATGTTGGATACCCTTCTCTTTGGGTGAAAATATTTTATTACACTTGTATTATTTGTTTAATTACATGCTCTTTAAATTATTCTACATTTTTGTTAAAGATAGAAAATGTAACTTTATTACACTTTATATGTTGTATTAGCTCTAATTCAGGATTCTAAATGCATTGAGGTTGAATATTACTAAAGTATTCATGTATTATTATTTCTTTTTAAAACTTTTTTAATCGTATCTTGTAACCTTTCTATCTCTTTGATAAAGATAGTCGAGGTTTTTGTGAATCTTTTTTGTTTAACTTTGTAAAAACAAAGTTTCCTTATGGGTAAAAATGAATATTTATAAACATAAAATTAACCCAAAATTCTAATTGAGTCTCTATATTTCATATTTCAATCCAAAAATTCTTGTGATGTGTAGGTGAAAAAAGTAAGCACATCACTTCATGAAGGTAGTCGCCTAGATGACCACAAATGACATTATCATTTATTTCAGTTAATAAAAAGGTAAAATTATAAAGATATATTATATTTACAGGATGATAGATACATCATAAATATCATAAATATTTAATTTATGTCACATATATTTATTATATTTACCCTTATTACCTTTCATGTAATGGGTTACTGAATAAAAAATCATATCACTTTGGGGGGCAGCAGTCGATTGTACACAGAGTCAATGTTATCATATCCCCTAAAGAGTTGATCCTAAAATGGTATATATGAATATAATTATTCTATAACTATATTTTTGTCATAAATATCATATATAAACCTTATATCCATAATTATACCCAATAGTGTCACTTGGTGATGGATTAATTAATTACATCGTTTCACGAGGAGGTTGTACACCAAGAACACGAATGATGATTTAATGAACCATTTGATGGAAGTGTTTGTAGTTTTAGGTTTTAAAATTAAAATTAAAACATCATGGTATATTTAATATATCATATTAATTATATAAATATGGAATAATCTTATTTTAATGGATGTACAATGAAATAAAAAAATCTAGTTAATGAATGTTACCTCTTCTTTAGGTAACTCCTTTTGGTTATTACTGAGGGCCCTTCTTGGCTAATCTTTTGACCAAAGTAATTCTTATAGGATGACACTTGGTGAGTGGATAAGTAAATTTTGATTCTTTTTTATTATCAAATGTCTTTAGAGGTCTAAAAAAATAATGGAAGTGCATGCCTTTTTATAATGGTGGATGAGTGACATTCTGGAAAATACCCAAATGTATTCACTATTGGCAGGTATCCCTTACCTAATGTGCCGCCAAAATTTAATTATAATGGAGGTGAGGGTTTAAGTTTTCAATATAGACCACTACCATAAAAAATGAATTTTTTTTATCATTTTTTTCCTTATTCTTAAAGTTTACTTAATTTTACACTTTTTGTTTTTTTGCATGGTAACTAGTTTTCTAACACAAGGAATTGATCTATTAAAACTAATTTAAAGTTAGAATTATTAGATAATTTACACCCAATGATGTTATATATGATATCTAATTTATTAAAAAATATCATATCTGGTGGAAATTAATTTTAATAGAAGCACACATAACACACAAAAATGATGATTTAAAACAAATCGTGCAAAAAATTTATTATTTAGTGGTAAATATGTTCATTATAAAATATTAATTGCTATGTTATTGAAAAATATGTAAAATTTATCAATGATTTTAAAAATTTTAGAATATATTATTTTTAGTAATTTTAAATTATTTAATATAATAACATTTATTTTAAAAAACTATAATTTCAATTTTGAAATTATTCAAATAATTTGAATTTAAAATATCATTAAAATTATGGAATTAAAATATATTATATTGACACCAATTTATCTAGTTGTAATAATATAATAAATTAATTCAAATCAATAATTCATTCAATGTAAGTCAATTTTAATATTTTTTGTATCATTTATTCTATTTAATCATTAGCTAAATAATTACAACATTAGCATTTATTATTATGTTAATGTAATTATTCCATTTAAAAAAATAAAAATAAATAATTATGATAAAAAAGTAATTTATCTTTCAAAATAATATTTTAAACTGAACCTATGATGTATTTCATTTTCCCAAATTATAATAGATATTAAAGGGGATTAAGGTGACTTTTTGTCTTTTTCTTTACATAAATTATTATATAGGACTATTTCAATTAATAGTATCCCAATAACTCATATAATATGTACCAATATGATAAGGGTAAAACTTATGGCAATGAAAATGTGGTTTTCAATGTTTTTGTTAATTCCTACACCTTATATTCTATGTTTAACCACTACGTACACTCATTTTTACGTTAAGAACTGTAATTTAATTTAACTGTTTTCATGAATAATTACTTTTAAAAGAAAAGTTGATATTTTTAGATGATATAAATTATTTTTATTCTAAATATTAAATCCATTTGGAAAAATCTAACTATAATAAGTGGCATAATTTAATTTAAAATTTATTATGTAGATGTGATGTGAAAGAGGTTTTTTAAAATTTACAATGTTCAAAAGTTTACAATGTTTTTATTTCAATATTCCTTATGAAAAGAGATTATAAATTTTTCTAAATTAGATTAATAGTTTTATAACATAACTATATTGACTTTAAACCCAATTCATAATATAATTTATCATTAAAAAAATTTATATAAAAAGGCAATTTATAGTTATTATTTAATATTTTCACTATTGATAACAAAAGAAAACATTGATAAAATTCAAAAAAATTCCCTAATATAAATTGGCTATTTTGATTTAAAAATTGAAGATTATTTTTTAAAATAAATTTTCTAAAATTAATATAATTTAATTTTAAATTATGTGTGCCATGCCCGATTAAACTGTCTTTTTGAAAAACAATTACTCTTCAAAAAATATATTGTTATATTTTAAATGGTTCATATTTTATTTATAATCAATTTATAAATAATAAAAATGTTAAATGTATATATTTTAATAAGTTATTTAATCCAATTCATACACATATTTCCAATAATTAGTTGATAACTGCCATTTTAAATAACAATATAGTGTTGCATAGTAAAACGTAGTCTTGCTTGTAATGAAAGCTATTAATGAAACATGTTGTTTTCTTTGTCGTAAGATAAAATAAGTGTGGCGTTAAATTTATGCTATTTAATATCATTTTATAATTTAAAAAACTCATTGTTTTATATTTTTGATAAACATAGGATTTAGACAATGATAGGTTTATATAGAGGATTTATAGGTCAGACAAATTAATTTACCAATAGAAGAAAGAATTAATTAATTTTACAAATATCCCAACCAAGATAGTCTACACCCAAGGGTTATAGTGTTGAAAAAGAAACATTTATATTATGGAAAACCCTAAATTTTGGAAAGCAATGTTCCCTAGAATTTCCCAACTAAGACTCAATTTAAATGTAAAGGAACCATTCTCTAAAACATGCATGCCCAAAAATTAGAAAATATATTTATAATTAATATATTTTTATTTTGGCTATATAATGATTATAATTTAATCTGACATAGACCAGGGGTAAATACTACACCATTGAGTTAGTAGAACCATTGGTAAATTTCTTTGAGGTCATTAACTAGGGTAAATATACCATTTTATCCCTGAAGAGATATCTGGACTCTAAAACACATAATGGAGCTAAATTTATCCACGAAGAAACCTATATCACCAAATCCTCCCCACATTAAGATATTTTCATCATAGAAAAGGATAAAATTGGATCGACTAAACTAGAGAGTTTAATAAGAAAATAACTATGTAAAATTACTACAATATCACACACCTCATTCAACCATCGGGGTTCAAGCTCTATTAAAAAATAGTAATTTTCCACCAATGAACAAGACATTATCTTTCACCCCTAATGATACTAACTATATAAATATCTATTAATGACCTAAGAAGAATAATTACTCCACATTAAGTGCATCATTCCATGCATCTACACCAAAACCTATCCTCATATGAATGTCATCTTATTTCAGGTGATGAATAAAATGCATGAGCACTGACATACAACTTGGGATGGTTCATTTTCATGGTAACATATGGTGGGAGAAATTCACTCCCCATATAAAATATAATTCCATAAGTATATTATGAGAATAATTGATCCAAAAAACCCTACAAAATTGAGTGATTCACCATGATTTTGCACAGACACTAGAAGAGTTACAAGGTTTTAGGGTCTTATGGTCCCACATGAGTTTCCATTACTTCTACTTACAATAAGGAATATGTTCCAATTTCACTATTCTTGGGAATAAGAGTAACATGGTCCTTATTTACCATTCTCCATAAAAACTTCTTTTGGTATCTTCTATCTAATACCAAATATCTATTCAATTTCATATCTATTGGTGATGATATCTAGTTCCTGTTATCACCACTCTATCATGGATGCAGTTGATGAGTGAACTCAAAAAAACACAAAAATCTTTAGGAAATTAAAAATAAAATAGCTTCTAATTAAGTCACACATTCAACCGTAATTTGATTTTGATGATAATGAATTTTTAGATGACACTATTCTATTGTATCCTGAGCCAAAAATAACACCTACACGATGGACTAAAATTCACAACCTCCTGAAGAAATATCATCTTCACACACATAGAAAGAGTTATCATGTAATGGGAACATCCACTAAGGTATTATTAGATATATCACATTTTAGATAGTATTCAACATGGTTGATATCTTCTTAGGATGTCTCTCCCAAAACCAATAATGAACATTAATAGAAACCCACTACCCACCAATGGATGTGGTCGATGTTCTTTCAATATTTTGGAAAACCATTTATGTCTATCAACTTCGATGTCTTTTCACATAGGTTCACTAATTAAACATCACATCTTTAACCATATCTTACATATAGGGAGATTTTGGAGCCACCACCATTCACTGATGGTGAGAAACATCACTCTCCACACAATAATCACTCCCCCAAACTATTTTTCCTTGCACCTCCTCTATCATTCAGACATAGAGTCATCTATTAAAACTGTCCAATAAAAGCCACTATTTTTACTCATTAATCTCATAAAAATTCAATGAATTACATTATTGATGAAAAACTAATAATCTATGTAAGGACTATAGACAAACCCGAATATCCTAATAGGCTACTCTATAAACCGATAGAATGAAGGATTTAGTCCATAAGCACCACAAAGGCCGCAATAGGGTCAGTAAACCCACATCGCTATTACTTGAAAAAATATCCACAGAATACATGATTATCCATATATAAGTATCATTTGTATTTAGAACCATAAGTCACCCTTCATAAGAATACATGTATTCTTACATAATCACTAGAAGTGAATTTCTCATCCATGTACATAACACCTAAATCAACTCTTACCCTTTGATGGGTAACATACCTCATCAGCAAAAGTGTCTGATTTACTTGTCACACCCATAGGGAGAGGAATCCCACTAAAAACTCTAGTAAACACATCAATTAATATAACATTAATGACTCTATAATCTAATCAAGTTTGATATCTTAAACTTAAATAAATAGTGACCAAATAATCTTGTACCGGGATATAATGACCTCACTTCATTATAAGAGGTGATTGAAAAATGGATTCCATTACTAGTAACTCTATATATCACATCCCAAATCTCTTTTTTTAATAATCAATTATTCAATTTACTGATACTTATTAATTTACTTGAGTATATGGTAAACCATTTTAATTTTTTATAAACAATATGTTTTAGTGAAAGGTGTTTGATTAACTCACAGAAATAGTACAAATCATGGAAATACATTGTGGATAAATTATAAATCATAACATATATGTTTCAAGAAATTAGTTATTATTTTTTCAAACACATAGTCAAACCATGTGAGTTCCCTTTTGCTTCTTATGGGAGGTTCACAGTTACTGCACAGTTGGTAAACTGTCCGGATAATTCACACAACTTTATCAATTTTTAAAAAAAATTAGATTACATATCTACCCTTACCCCAAATTAAGAAAACTCACACCTCTCCTTAATGTAAATATTGTGATGATTCTCAAGGTAGTCGATTCTCGAATCTACCATTATTTTTAAAATCCTCACAATCATAAATCATAAACTATGTTTGATAGCGTAAACAACACACAATAGTGTACGTAAACAAACAATGGAATATTATTATTTAAATATTACAATTATAACCAAGATGTTAAATTTTATGGTTTGAGTAGTATTAAAAATATTATTAAATATATATAAATATCCTACTCAATATAAGTTTATTGATAAATATTTAAGAAATAGACACTCATTTTTTAATGAAGATATTTTTTCCTCAAAAAATATGTTCTCTTCAAAAACATTCTTTATATATTTTATGAGAAAATATTATAATTTTTTTGGAACTTCTATATTTTTTTAAAAAATTAAATTTATTTTAAAAAAAACTTAATGAAATTAACTTATGGAAAAATTTGGTAATTTCTAGAAATGATAGATTTTTTAGTCAATAGTAAATATATCCCTGTTTTTAAATATAGTCATTTATTTTCATCAAATTAGGTAAATTAAAAGTATCATTAAATTTTTGTTCTTCTAAAATTTAATATTAACCATTTTATTTGGAATAATCTAATTAATTTCATTGGAATCAAAAACTTGGATGATTTTGGTATAAGTTTCTTTTTATGTTTGAAAACAAGGATTTTACCAAACTCCTTTTAAATAACCCATTGTATAGAAAACTTAAATGAAATTTATAGACTATATATCCATTAATATGAATTTTAATTCATATAATTATTATAAATATCCATAGCGATAATATATGAACATCAATTAGTTCAAAATTTTATTTTCATGAAAAATTGCTTTCCAGCACATTTTACGGGTTTAATAAAAAAAATTAAATTCTTCTGGATATGTGAATTGAATTTAATAAAATTGATATGATATTTTAATAATTAAAATTATTATTATTTAATTAGTTTATCTTAATTTTTTTCATGAAAATTAGTAAAACTATGAAAAATTTATAATTGTGGTTAAGGATAAAATTCGGTTTTACACATTACATGTGCTTGTTTTAATGATAATTTTCCACAAAAAATGGATTTTTATTAGATAAATTGTATTTAATAATTATAATTATTTGGTCTAAATAATATAAAAGGGGAATTTTATTTTTATTCCTAATGTATACATTACCCGGGTAAGAAAAATGAGTTGTCGTGGTGAAAACTATAATGGTAAATGTAAGTATCCAAAAATGTATAGGGAATAAAACATTGAAAAATTAAATGTTTAAATGGAGGATGTTTTTATTGAATTTTTATTCCATAAAATACATTATCTACCACTTCTAGAGGAACTTTTATTGAGAGTGAATTCCTATTACTGAACACTATTGGGTATTTATAATAATGTCACTCCATCACAGTTATAGAAGCACACTTCCTCTCCTCTCCTCACCACTCATAAAATGAATTTTGGTTTGGTAAATACCTACTAAAATCTATTAATTAATCCCCATAAAACACCCTGAATTCATTTTTTTATTATAAAACACTCCATTTTATTATTTTCATGCTAACCTAAAGAGGTTGTAGGAGAAGTGGTATCATTCATAACCAAGAATTTTGTTTTATTTCTTATTTCGTATATTTAAATTTTTATAAAAAATGATGATATAATTAAATTATTATCTACCATATAATGATATTTTATTATGATAATTTCATATGCTACATCCCTTTTTTATTCCATTAAATATGTAACAAAACCATCATTCGAGTGTATGAATAACTACATCATCACGAACTGATGTAATTTATTTTACATCACCACCTCTCATGAATTATTGTGATGATGAATTTAAAATATTTATATATATGATATTAATTATATATTAATAATTTGGTAAAACTAATATATCATATATTTTCTTACATTTTCATTCACTAAAAAGGATAACGTTGTTCGTACGTATGTATGAACTGTCATCTACACGAACTGACGTGATTCATTTTCATCCCCGCATCACATTAATGGTACATATATATGTGAATTTAAAGCAGAAATATATTATTTATGATATAGTTATCATTCTGGAAATTTAAAATAAAACTTACCCTTTTTCCATCATGATCATTGAAAATCGAAACGTTACTCAGGCGTATGTATGACTAACTATCTCCATCATTATAACATAGTTCATTTTTTATAAAAAAGTATTAATTTTGTTTCCAAATTAAAAATTATGTATAAAATGAAATTTATTTCATTATTATTATACTTAAAATTTTGGAATAACGAATTCTTTTTGAATGTTTAACCTACCGAAGCCATTTTTGACATATGAACTGAATATCATCAAAATGTCTGACGTGAACTTTGTTGATTACATAAAAAATGTAAATTGAAATATATGAATTAATATAAATAAAAAACAAGAAAAAGTTTTAATATTGCATATATTTGACATAAATTTATTTTTAAGCATGATAAAGTACACACATGATGAGTCAAACTAGTGGTAAGGGATTTCATAACTCAATTACTTTTCATTGAGTTATGTTACTTCATAATTGTATTTGATATCATAAGATTATGTTTATAATTACATTTTATTATATTATGTTTTATTTCCACATGTTTTATGTGTATTTAAATTTGATACAAATAAGAAACTTACTGATTAATTATTAATTCCACATTTTGATCATTTTATTTGATTTCATCACAATGTTTCTTTCACCGAGTCATATTTTAATGTTACACAGATATTTTATTTTATATATTGTCTATGATATATATTTTGAATATTATAACATTAATACCTCATAATTAATAGTATATTTATTTTCAATTCATTTTACATTATTCAATGTTATTTGATTTCAAAGTTACCGAAGAAGTGATTGCTTTATGTTAAAACCTCCTTTCTTTTTGAGATTGTTTATATTTAAGGTTCCTTTGGGGGAAATCATAGTTAACAGTTTTATAGAAGTAAAAATATTTTATTATCATCTTGTAATCAAACTTTTAAATATATTTGGTTTCAATTTCCTCCCTTCTTGAATGAATAAACCTCAAGAATTTTTTTGTAAGTAAGACTGATCTTTTATCATCTTTTATATATCGAATCATTCACTTCCATTAATATGTTTTCCTTAAATATTTTAAAGAATATTTTTCAGATTTAAAATTATTTATTTAATGAATTTGTACCCATGAATGATTTTTTTACAAAGTTATTCAAAGGGAATATTTCTGTAATCTCCTAACAAGGTACATTCTAAAATATTTTACCAAAGCATGAACTAAATGTTTTCCATTTTAATTATACTAAATGAATGAAATTTCCCACAGCCATGAACACTAAATTAATATATTATTCTTTTACATGTTTTCATGAATATTTTCATATAATTTTTTCTATAATATTAATAAAATTTATAGATTTTCATGAAGTGGTTTCAATGGGAAAATTGTATTTTCCTTAAGAAAAGTTACATGTGTCTTTGAAGGATGCAATAATAATTGATTAAATGATTTGATATTATGGGTTAATTCTATATTTTGAATATATGTATCTTACATATATTCCTAACTTATTATCCCTTCTTTTATGCGTTAATAAATTCATTAATTTCATTAATCTATTTCCTTCTTTATAAAATATCATTTGATTAGAACATACAGAAAGATTATACAATCCATTTTATTAAATGGGTAATTCTTATTCTTATTACTTATGATCATTTCCCTTTTATTACCAAAATAAGAATTTACATGTTATTATATGTGACACTAGATATTTTTCTAGTTCATTCAGTAATATTTTTGTCTCATATGACATTTTTATGGGATTGGGGAGTAATCCAAATCTATTATGGTAATTGTTTTCCACTATGTGAGATTATCAAGATGGTTTTCCTTGACTCATGTTTATTTATTGTTATATATTTATGACATCGTTCCTATATTTCTATGTTCTTATGATAAAATATTCTTTATGTTATTCTCTCATGTGACTACTATTGAACCATTACTTTAATGATCAAAGGTTGTTCTTTGTTATCATGTTTACTCCTTTACTAAGCATTATAGCTCAACCCTTTATTTTATGTCCACCACAGGTTATCCTATGTAGTTTTAGGATCTCATATAGGTTTAGGATATCACTAAGGAGAACAAAAATATGGATATTTGGTTTCAGTTTTTTGTGTTTTATGCACATAGTCTTCAAAATTAAATAGGCATCTTGATCTATCTATTGTAATTAATGGATTTTTATTTTATAAATCATGTAATAATATGAATAAAATTATTGGGTCATGATATTTTTCATTATAGAATGTTAAAAAAAAATTTGGGGATTTAAATTATATTAATTTAGAAAAAAACCTATGGATAATTCTAATGATACGATAAAATCTTATCATTTTGTTTAGTAATATATTATGTGATTTCACTAGAATTATACCTCCGTCTAGATACTAAAAGTTAATGTGGTTTTGGAAAATATAAAAATGGATTATTTCCATGGTTCAAAGACTTTGTCAATAGGCCCCAAAAACATGGATCTAGGCTATGTCCATGGTTTTGGATAATTGTGGCCACTATCTCTCTAGAAATAGCCCTCAAAATTGGCCAATGTGGAAGTTGACCTATGGAAAGTGTTTAATACGTTGTTATAGGTGCTATAGCCACAATTTCAAACTATGGCTATAGCCTTTGTAGAATGTGGAAATAACCTAAGAAAAGTTCAATGCAAGTTTCGACCCCTGCACCCCCTTTACAAATTAGCATTACTCACCACTAAATCACAAAATCCTTCATATATATATATATATATATATTATAATATATATTAATATTAACTATGGGAATAGATTCAAACCCAATGTAGTTGGTCTTCCAGCCAATTTTTTTATGGTATATTTTTTCCCCATGGAAGAGTTGGAACCCTATAGCCACTTGATGAAAAAATGTGCCTATAGGTCTGTGGTAGTATCCACTATTCCTAGTGGTGATCCAGGGGTAATAACCCTTAAATGTGTTTTTTGAGTATATTTCAACAATCATTCTTATCCATAGTGATTGTTCCCTTAATGTGCACATAGTTTGACACTCCTAACATATATACTTGGGTTAATTCACATGTTCTCTATGAACTATCAAGATTAATTAGATAATATATCCTATATAAACCTATGATATTACATAGTGAAATGGGATAAAAATAATTTGTATTCACTAGATATATCTATGTTCGATCATATGTTTAAAGGTATAGACGACCAATTTTGAGGTATTATGTGACGAGAGCTCAAAATTATTAAGGATAATTTTTGAATACATTTATTGTAATACAACCACATGGTTTAGTATATGATTCAATTATTCGAAGTATAATTCTTTTATATTTTTTGGAAAAATTTGAAAAATGTTTACAAATGTATGGGTTAATTTGATCATCAATGTAAAGGAAGTAATGATAGATTACAAATATTTTTTATTGTGGAAGAAAATCTCCATGGAATAATTTTATTGATAAAGATTTATTTGATGATTAAAATTAATTTGAGGTTATTCACAATATTTTTGGTAATTTTATAGGAATTATATTAATATAGTTTTATAAAAATGGAAACCCATATATTGGGAAAAAACTCATCATATTTATCAAGTCTGTTAAACTATAACCCATAATCAAAGGACATCGAGGGTGAAACACCTACCCCTGATCTATGTGATGTCATGGTTAGTAATAAATTCTTGTTACATAAACAATTTTATTAATATATATTAATTAAATTTTGGGAAACATTTTATAAGATCAAACCTTTTATAAGATTTTAGGACATTGAAGTGATTAAGGATATCATAAGAGATTTTTAATTGTATTGAGTATAAATTTACCCTTATGAACAACATTTGATTTAACATTAATGATTATTTAGGATGAATATAACTAAATTTTTCAATGAGGATCTTATTTGGGGTGAAGTGTTATAGAATTATTTAAGTCAAAATTTGGGTTTAGAAATTAATATGGAGGTGTATTCATTTTCAGAATTATTTTATCTTGTGTTAACCATTATTGTATTAGTTAGTGTCTAAAGATAACAAGAATAGAATGATTTCCAGTTCTAAAATATGTGAACCATTATATTTTGACTTTAATTTTTCATGCATAATTAAATCTTCATTTATACTGATCATTTTGAGAAAAATTTTATATTGTGATAAAAATTCGTTAAATAATGAAATTGGGCAGTTTAAGAAAGAATTTTTCATTTCTTTCCATTGTATAGATAGTAAAATAATGTATAAAATATAAGGAAGGGACATTGAAACAATTATTGTGTAATATTTTCTTAATTTATAAAGAATCTATGGTCTTTTTTTCACATCCATACTTTCTGATTTTTTGGTTGTTAACTTTCTCTTGAATATTTAGTTTATTACGATTAATGATCACTATCACTCTGCATAATTATTTGGGCATTATTTTTTTCCCGATGTCCATGCTTTCACTTCCCACTAATTTTCTCTTAATTTGAAACCTAGTTATATGATGACATTCATATTTCCATTTCCATCTATTCAAGATAACGTTTACTTAACCCTTTTTCACGATGTGCGATTTTAACTAAGATATTTTTAGATGATAAAACATTTTTTACCATGTTCATGTTTAAATTAAAAGGAGTTAATTTATTAATGTGGGGAATAATGTAACACCATAATATTTTAAAAAGAAAACTATGTTCGATAGAATATATAACACACAACAGAAAGCCTAAATGAACCATAAAATATTATTACATGAATATGACTATTATTACCTAGCTGTTAAATTATTGTGTCTTTATAAGATTAATTAATTTTTGAAATATATATAAATATCCCAAAAATATATATTTATTGATATGTTATTAGGAAATAAGAAATAATTTTTTTTAATAAAGTCATTTTATTCTTCAGAAAATATGCATTCTTAAAAAATGATTTTGTATTATTTGAGAAAGTCTTATAATTAAATTATTGATTTTTTAGAATTTTTTTTTGATAAAATTAACATTATTTTGAAAATAATTATATAAAAAATAACATATATTGACTTTTTTGGAATTTTGTGAAATGATTCATTTTTTATTTAATAGTGAAAATTAACGATTTTTTAAATACATTCATTTCCATTCATTAAAAAAAGTAATTTAAAAGTAAAATTATATTTTTGATTTTTTATTTAAGTGAAATAAAAAATATTTTATTTATAAAAATATAATAAATTTCTTTTTAACCATATTTTTTGTTAATTTTGTCAAAAGCTAATCTTTATTCATAAAAAACAATTTTATACAGACTGTTTTTAAATGCATAAATTTTATTAATTTTAATTAATTAAAATATCCCATAGGAAGGAAATATTGAAATTAAATATTATATATATATATATATATTTATAATAATATAATTATTATTCAATGTTATAGAGTAAATATAATATCATATATTTCATGAAAAACGTATCTTCCTCAAAACCCGCATTTCATTTCCTTTTTTTGGATTTAGTTTTAAATAAAATTATTCACATTATTTGTATTGAATTTCATTAAATGTATAACATCATTTGATTAATCATAACTAGTATTATTTAATAAGGTAAATTAAATTTATTGTCCAAATGAATAGTAAAACAGCAAAAATTCATTATCATGGTTAATGTTAAAATGAGGGTTTTTTCATTACATGATCTTATTTAAAAATTAATTTTTCAAAAAAGTAAAATATAATTTGATAAATTGGATTTAATTAATATAATATTTGATTCTAAATTATCTATTATGGCTCATTATATTTTTTGGCATAAAGGGTAAATTACCTAAGAAAAAACTATTTACCATGGTGAAAACATAAATGGTAAAATTGAGTAACCATAATGGTAAGGGGATTAAAACATATAAAAATGTGTCATTTTTAACGTTGTATTTTTTTAGTTGACCTTAAATTCCATCCATAAATCATTTAGCAATTTTTGAGGGACTTTTTTGAAGCTTCCAGGAACAACAGAACCGTGGTTGGGATAGAACCCAAACATTGATTTTTACCATGATCATTGATTATTCCAGTATCAATACAATGATGAACTCCAAACTCCATGGAATATAATACAATATTTAGATAAAGAAGGTAGAGTATTGAAACCATTATAGAGGATCTTACACATCTTGTTTATAATTAATTTTATTAATTTCATAAAGAAAATAATACCGGGATCTTCGGTATTTTCTTCATTAATGATGTTTATCATCCGGAATGACCCATCCAGATTAGTTTTTTGCACATGAGATGATCAAAACAAGAATCCATCAAGCGGTGATCCACATGTTCTCTGATGGCCTCCAATCGTCGCTGCTCATTCTCTAGGTTCTTGCACGGAAAATCACGTGTCTTGTGTCGGTCGTTCTTAATTGCTTGTTCTTTTTTCCTTGAAGAATGTTTCTCATTCCTGAGAGGGGTGGGAAAGGGATTCGATAGAGAAATTGTTAAGCTCATAAATTCTCAATTCACCAGGTTTGCGGCTCAATACATGGCCCAATATTCCTATGTGTCTACTTCTTGACATGGGGCCTTAGTTAAAATATTTAATTTTGTAACATCAATTAAATAAATTCATTACCTTAGAGAAAACCCAAGCTATTAATAATAATGATGCATCATTTTTATAGTGTTCCAACTTGAAAAAAACACAATGATAAAAAAATTCAGCATCAAAAAATAATAGTAGCATCATTTTTATTTTTTTCAACTAGATAAATAATTATTTATCATCTTGAAATTAATTATTTTTCTACCAGACTGGCCATGGTCCACTCGAACTCTACTTCCATTTATTGAACACCCAAATAAATATATATATTTATTATTTAAAAACTATCAAATAAATATTTATTAAATGTTCAGTAAAATAAATATATATATATTTTACCCACAATCTGGTGAATAAATATTTATTTACTTTATCCATTCATTTTAACTTTAATAAAATTATTACATTGTCTTGAAAATAATATTTATTAATTATATTCAAAAATAATTTTAATGTGACCACAAAAAGCACATAGTGTGTGACCCTCTAGGAATCTTTCTCTTTGTTATTAGGCAAGCTTTCTTAATGTCCAAGTGTACTGTCTAGCAATGGGTCAAGGCCCCCAAGAAAATGAACATAAAGTCGTAACAATGAAATCGATATATGAAAGCTCACTTTGTAATATAATCTCTTTGTCGCAATTTCTTATCAAGCAGATTTTATGATAGTGTCATAAAATTGTATGCTTGATACGTCGTTCTTTGACAACCTGAAATAAAATCATAGTTACACTATGGGCATGGAGTTTTAGGTGACAGTTTTATTTCAATAAAAGGGTTGAGATATCAAAATCCATTACTAGAATGGATAAATCATTCCTTGAATTATCCATTAATAGCATGCCACTCGTGACACACCCATTGTACCCTACTTCCTGCCAACTATTTGCGTGACGGTTTTCATCAGTAAATCAATGTGTGTGAGTTGTGACACGTATGAATGATAATATAAATGTAGAAGGATCATTACACATGCTCACAATTAGAAATATTTGATGACACCAAAACATGCGGAATTCATATTGGTGAGTCTATTCTCAAAATCTTCTATCTAAGAATTTACCATGTGCGAACTTCATGAGAGGAGTCTCATCTTCATTCAAGTACTTAATATTGATGGTATGCATTATATGTATCCCATCATAGTATGTTATCCAACAATAGAACTATATTTAAGAATATTTTTATAGCATTTCATGTTTCTCATCATAGTGGGGAACTGCGACGACCTTTTAAATGCAACAAAAACACTTGGAAATTATTACATCATAGAAATTTAGAACAATTAAAAATAAGTAATAAGATATTTAATATTTAAATTCATTAAATGTACATGTAATAAAACTACTACTAGTTGGTTCTAAGAAACCAAATCTTACAAACTCCCACTTGGATATGAAACAACTACCAACAAATTTCAGTCTTCAAGACCACACATAGTGATCATGTTTCTACTGAGTCAAGGCTTTAGTCAATGGGTTTTACACGTTGTATTACTTGGAAATATGTCTCACTACTACTTCACCTCTCTTAGAATAATCCCTCAAGAGATGATAATTATGATTTCTGTGCTTTGTCCACTAATGTGACCTTGGATATTTTGTGAGAGTCGCTGCTGTAATATAATCATAGAACAGTGTGATGGGATATTTACTATTAGGTATCACATATAGCTATTGGATGATGCATTGAATCCAAACTTATTATTTAGTTACCTCAAGCAGTTATGATTTACTCAGAAACTGTTGTATAATCTCTGACCACACTCTACATTGATCTCTACGAGCTCATTCCACCTCCATTAAAAGTGAATATGTATCATGTTTGTGACATCATGTCATCTTGAGTAGTCTGGAAACTAGTATATGCATATCCTCTAATGACTAGTTCATCATATCATCTATAAACTAGGAACATATACATAGTACACCTCAGATACATTAGGATAGTGTTGACTTCCATCCAATGGAAGTCACCTATGTCAGCCTGATATCTACCTATTGCACAAATTGCATAGGCGACATCCAGTCTTGTACATAGCATGGCATACAAGAGTTCCCCAATCGCAGTTGAGTATGGAGTCCTTTCTATTATGTTTATTTCCTCGTGTGTCTGAGGACACATTTTATTTGAATGATGAATTCCATTTTATGTAGGCAACAATCCCCTCTTGGATTTTTTCATACTAAATATCTTCATTATCTTATCAATGTATGTACTTTGACTTAGGCCGAACAATATCTTAGATCAATCATGATTGATCTTGATCTCAAGAATATATGATGCCTCTCTAAATTCTTTCATGGAGAAACATTGATTCAACCATCCCTTAACTTACTATAGGAATGGAATCTCATTTCCAATAAGTAATATGTCATCAACATATACTGTTAAGAAAATGACTACACTCCCACTAAACCATTTTTAGACACAAGGCTCACATGCATTCATGATAAAACCATATTTTGTTATGTATTCATCAAAACAAATTTTCCAACACATGGATTCTATATTTAATCCATAAATTGATTTCTAAAACTTGAATACCTTAATGGCATCCTTTTGATTCATGAACCCTTCAGGTCTTTTCATGTAGAAATCTTCATGAAGGATCCCATTAAGGAAGGCAGTTTTCAAAACTATTTTCCAAATCCCATAGTCTTGTTAAGCATAAATGGCCAATATATTTATGATGGATTTTAGAATTACTACTATTGAAATGGATTCCTCGTAGTCAATTCCTTGACCCCAGTTGAACCCTTTGAACCAGTCATTCCTTATTGGTTATGACATGTCCACCATGTTCATTTTCTTCTTGAATACCCATTTGCAAACAACATGCTTTACATCACCTGGGAGATCTACAAAAATCCAAATTTGGTTTTGGTACATGGAATCCATTTCATAATTCATGGTTTCTTTCCACATGGAAACAGCCTCACCACTTACTACATACTTGAAGGTTAGAGGATCATTATTATCAACTAATAATGAGTCACCATCCCTTATAACAGGAAAACCATACAGTTCTGTTTCTCTAAACTCTCTTATACTCCTACACAGCTCTTGTGTCTTAGGAATAGTTCTTTCTTCTATGGGGCTTTGTGGAATCTGTTTCTTTTCCAAATCTAGTGCACCTTGAGCCTCAAAATCATCGAAGTCTATCTCTCTCACGTAATCTCTTTTGGAGATGTGCTCCCTCTCAAGTAATATGGAATGTCTTTCCAAAATAAATTTTTTTCTGAGGGGTTGTATATGTAATATCCCATTGTTTTCATGGGGTATCCTATAAGGGAAAATTTTGTACCTCAGGGTGTAAGTATTCTTCCTAAAGATTCCTTAACAAACGGATCTCTTCGCCACACATGTATATTCGATAATATGGATTTCATGGCACTCCATAACTCATATGGAATATCATTTATCAATTTAGTTGGAACTTTTTTTATTATGCGTGATGTTGTTTATAACACATATCCCCAAAAGGACAATGGAAGCCTCGCATGACTCATCATTGATTTTATTATGTCCAACAGGGTGTGGCTCCCCCTTTTTCTCACACCCTTCAACTAGGGCGTGTATGGATGACTGAGTTGGGATAGGATCCAAAACTCTTGTAAATAATCAATGAAGTGTTGATTTAAAAATTCTCCAACATGGTTTGAGTGGAGTTTGTTAATCTTCTAACCATGATGGTTCTCAACTTCATTATTGTACTTTTTGAACTTATCAATGGAATCTGACTTATACCTCATTAAGTGGATATATACATATCTACTAAAATCATTAGTAAAAGTTAGGAAGTATGTCTACCCTCCCCTTTCTTTAACTAGAAATAGTCTACACACATTGCTATGAACCATTTAAAGAATACATTTATCCCCTTAACCTCTCCCCCTAAATGGGGATTTGGTCATTTTTCTGTGTTAACAGGCATGACATACACAATGTGGTTTTTGTTTGAAATAATCAATATATCTATCTTGATGTAACATTATCATGAATTTATCGTTTACATGACCTAGTTAGGGATGAAAAAAAAATTGTGGTAAGATTCAAGTAAAGTATCTTTGTTATCGATTTCCATTACATGGTTTGTGTAATCTAACACGTAAAGACCGTTGTATAAATGTGCACTACCAAAACAAATTCCGTATTTGTAAAAGAAGCAACATTAATTTCCAAACATGAATCAAATCCATATGTATCTAATTTGTATATAAAAATAATGTTTTTTTGTAACAAACGAAACATAATAACCACCCTTTAATATAACAAATCATTCCATTTGGCAATGTGAGGTGGTATTCCCCGACAGCTACAACAGCAAGTCTAGCTCTGTTCGTTGCTCGTAGATCTACCTCCCATTGGTAAATCATCATAAATCTACCTGGTTCCTGAATTTGGATACATATGTTAGAACCAAAAGTGGTATCTAATACCCATTTGAAGAAACACATTGATTGAATTCGATAAAAAATGCACATAATGATTCTCCTTTCTTCATAGGCTGGGTGAATTTCTTTTTCCTATGTCCCTTCTTACCACATGGAAAACAAATAACCTCATGTTCCCTTGCCTCCCAATTGATCTTCCTTTTCATGGAAGGTCATGATTAAGCTTTGTGCATAGTTATATTTACATTCCCTTTCCTCTTATTCGCCATAACGACATAATGGTTTTCACATATCATATATTTATCCACTAGGAAAATGAGGATAAGAAGACGAGATAGAGACTTCTCAATGTTGTTCATACTGAAATTGAAAACAAAGCTAGAGAAGATCTGATTGAGTAATGCGATAATAAGATTGGTACGTAGTTCTTCGGGTGTTTAAACCCACAAACAACTATACGATAAATGTAGCTAATGAGCTTGACTACATGAGGCCCATCTGGTGCACCTTCTCGAAGATTACTCAAAAATAGTGCCTTAGAGATCTCAACCCTTTTTTATCATTCTCTTTCTTGTTAAAGACAATAGAGGTTCTCAAGAATTCTATATGCATCGAAATTTTCTAGAGATTTCATGATATCATTAGGCATTGATGATAGCATCAAACATTGAACGTCGACCGCGTCATTCATATGTTTCTCATAGACTTGGAGCTCCTCATTACTAGCCTCTTCGGAATGCGGATCAGGAAATGATAATTCTATCATTAATGGATTCTATTCATGGAAGAGGATAAACCTGAGGAATCTAAACCAATCCTGGATGTTTCAGCTGGTGAGGATGTTGTGTTTATCCAGAATCGATCACCAGGATAGTGTGGTTGAGGATCTTTCCATTTCTTTATAGAATTAAATAATCAGATCATTAGTACTTTATTGATTCCATTTTATGAGAAATAATTAATTATTATTAATTCTCCCACCATTTTATCAAGTCCCAATTTTCCTCACCATTGAACTCAGAATGTCCAGTTTCCATGACATTCTAGTGGCAAGAATTTATATTCCCCTTCGCATAACCCCAATAAGGGTTGGTCAAGCTATTATAAGGTATTTTAGTTGGCATGTCTTTCCCAAATGTGTTATTGATGCTCCTTGATCTATTGATTGGACACCCCAATCCTGAAATCATTACTTTGGATTTCCTTAACTCTTGCATCAAATATTACACCAAGTCTATCAAGGGGTACTCTTATTGATGTAATATGGGTAATTCATACTGAAATTGTTCATAAGGGCTTCCTGTATAAAATTAAGTGTACCATTAGGGTTGAAAAAACACATAGTTTTATTGGGTTTTTTACATAATCATGTAAAGGAAGGCTATGTTGGACATAATATTTTATTTCAGGGATTGTTATCTCTTCTGCATGAATTTATTATTATAATTATCACATGCCTATTAATATTAAGTGGAACTTACATATGTGATTAACCATGTCTTTATAATATTTACGCATAAGTATGGCATCTTTTACTTCTATCTTTAATGCTTGTTTAATTCATTAATTAAGTGATTCTGATAACACATCCATAATGATAAACCATGTAACTGATATAAATACAATAAATACAATGATCATGAGATTTTCTTATCGTTACTATATCTAACAGTTGATAAAATAACCCTGATATATGGTAGAAACTGCATGAACATTTTCGGATCATGTTTACAACTTTTCACATGTCCACCTTTGTATCTCCTGGGATTGGCTTCATCTCAGCTCCAGTTTGAACCGCCTCCACTAGAATAGAAGTTCAATCCATTACATATTCCTTTTTTAACACACATATAGGTGATGGGTAAAATGGGATTTTACATAAAATAATCCTTGGGCACACATGCCCTAAATATTAATGAAAAGAAGGCTCATAGGCCAAAAAAAAAATGTAAATAAATAAATTAAAAGAAACCACACACATACAAAGGTCTTAGTCTATCTCATGATCATAAAAAAATTGAATTATATTTAATCATAAATAAATCCAACATTAAATTATTTAATAGTTCTTGTTTTTGATAAATCATGCTCAAATCAATTAATTATCATCTTTAATTAATCTATCCATTTATCTTAACCCTTTTCTGAATTTCATTGATATTCTCTTCCATCATAATTTTAGACAAATAAATTCATTTAATATTATCTTTGTATGTATCTTGTAACATGGAGGAAACATGATTAATTCCTATTTGTAACTACCCAATGAGTATAAATGAAAATTATATAGACCTTAAATTAAAAAAATATATATATAACACCGATCACATGTTGTGCCTTAGCTTTAGTCCCACACAATGGTTCACATCTCAAGGGTTTGAATAATATAATAATATATTTTAACAAATCTGTGTAATTTGGATGAGTACACTGTGTATAGTTCCAACTACACAGCGTGTACTATTTCTCACTGTCCATTGGATGTACATGCCTGGGGAAACAGAGTGTGAGTGTACATCAGAAATTGTCAGAGTACACGGTGTGTCTAGTAGGCCACATGTCGTGTAGTTCCTCATTACATGGTCTCTAGACGGGAAAGCAATGTATGTGGCACACAGTCCCACCCTAACCCGAAGGGACTACATGTCGTGTCTATTAGGCCACACTACATGTAATATGGAAACCACATGCCACCTATTCCTAGTTAACATATAGAGTCATTAAGTCTTAGACAAACTTCAATTACACATCTTAGTTTGGTGGACCAGACCAAGTGGATTAAACCATGGTTACACAGTGTGTACTGCCAAATACATGTCATTTGTTCTTGTGTTGTACATCCAGAGACCTTTGGAACCACTGGATGATATCCTCTGTTTTATTTTAATAAAAATTAAAATAATATATAATTTCTAAAATGTTATGATGAAACGAAAGAAGATGAACAGATCATGAGATTCAGATTTACAGAACGATTTACTTGAATTAAACAAAACTAAATTATTAAATTCATAAATCACCAAATAAATATTTAAATAATTTTAAACTATGATGTAACCCCTTTAATACCACTTGAAGGTTTCGGGAGCAATGGAAGTTTTGTTGGGATGGAACCCAACTTCAATTTTTACCAAGATCAATGATTATTCTAGGATCAATATGATGATGAATTCCAGTCTACAGAAAATAGAATCAAGGATTTAGATAAATAAGTGGCCCAAAACCTTTAGAGAGGATGTTTCACATCATGTTTATAATTAATTTAATTAATTTTTTAATGAAAATAATACCTGGATATTTGGAATTTTTTTCATTGATGATGTTGATCATCCAAACTGACCCTTTTGAATTATCTTGTTTCCCTTGTAATGATCCAAACATGAATCCCTCTAGCAGTGATCCATATGTGCTCTACTGGCCTCCGATCGACACTGCTCATTCTCCAGGTGCAAGCGCATCGAAGCAAGTGCCTTGTGCTGATCGTTCTTCCTCGATTGTTATTCGGCCTATAAGAACATCTCTCATTCATTAGAGGGATCTAAAGGGATTAGAGAGATAAATTTATTATCTCAAAAATTCTCAATTAACCGGGTGTACGGTTCGGTACATGGAACAATAGACGTTTGTGTCTATTTATTGACATAGGGATTCAGTTACAATATTTAATTATGTAACAGTAATTAAATACAGTCATAACCATAGATAAAACCCAGTCTATTAATAATAAATTTTTTTCATTATTTATTATTTTCCAAATTGCGCCAATAATAATTATAAATAAAATTCTGCATCACAAAATAATAGTAGTGTTATTTGAATTTGTTCAAACTAGTTAAATAATTTTTTTTCATCTTCAAAATAATTATTTTACTACTAGAACGACCTTGGTTCTCTCAAACTTTACTTCCGTTTATTGAACACTCGAATAGATAAATAAATAATTTATCCTCTTGAATATATATTTTATTTATAAACTATTTATTAAATATTTATTAAATGTTCAATAAAAAAATAAATATATTTTACGCACAATCTGGTTAATAAATATTTTCTAAATTAATAAAATCATTTTAACATTAATATAATTATGTCATTGGCCTGATAATAATATTTCTTAATTAAATTAAAATATAATTTAACTGAAACCACCAGAAACACTTACTGTGTGACCCTCTAGGATTCTTTCTTCTTGGCCTTTGGCAATCCTGCCTAAAGTCCAAGAGTATTGTCTAGCAACGGGTCAAGGAACCCAAGAGAGGGAACATAATGCTGAAACAACAAAATCCACATAAGAATTCTCACTGTGTAATATAATCCCTTTGTGTCAATTTCTCATCAAGCAAGTTTCATGATAGTGGCATCAAATTTTATGCTTAATATGTCGTTCTATTACTACCTGCAATCAACTCATCCTTATAAGATAGACATGACATTTCAGTCGACGGTTCTATTTAAATCAAAGTTTCATGATATCGGCTTCCATAAATGGAAGGGAAAATTCCTTCCATGAATTATCCACTAATAACATGCCACTCTTGATGCACCCAATGTACCGTACATCATGCCAACTATCTGCGTGACATTTTTCGTCAGTAAATCCAAGTGCATGAGTCATGACAAGTATTAATGATAATATCTAATTTTATGGATCATTACACACTATCACAGATATAAATATCCTATGACACCAAAACATCTAGAATTCCTACTACCAGGTATGTTCTCACAATCTCCTATCTTGGAGATTACCAAGTGTGAACTTCATGAGAAGAATTCTCATCTGCTTACGAATAATCACACCTGAAGGACTGTATTCTACGTGTCCCATCATAGTATGTCATCAAACCATAGAGTTATATTTAATAATATTTTTATATCATTTCAAGTTTCTCATCATAGAGGGTAACCTCCATTACCTTATCAATGCAACAAATACCATAAGTCATTATTACATCATAGTCATGCCAAACAATGACACTTCTTCTCACTTATAGATGGACAAAACCTATCCTCTCCTCTCCAAAATGATTTATTTTTCATACAATCCCAACCAAAATTCGAAATTTAATCCGCTTACAATATCTTAGACTCCTTGGTTTTATTAGAAAAACCTATTTGGATTCCTTTTGGTGCAAACCTAAAGAGGCTATTACATGAAGTGGTATTGTTCCAAAATGTGTGTTTTGTTTAATTTATCCTAAAAAAAATCAAATATAAAAAAATGATTATATAATAACATAAATATAACCCATATACATATATGTTATTATTTTTATGGAATTATCTACATCCATCTCCCCATCCATAAAATAGGAAACAAAACCATCATATGTGTGTCTGGTTGACTACCACCTCACAAACTTATATAATTTATTTTCCATTGTCACCTCTCATGAAAATTTATGATTATTGATTAAATGTATATATATTATATTTATGAAACATCTATAATTTTAAAATATATAATATATTTTATTACATTTTCACTCACTAAAAAATGATAACATTGTTCGTGCGTTCATATGGACTACCACCTCCATAAAGTGATGTGATTTTTTTAATCACTTTATCACATGGATGATATATATGTGTTTATTTAAATAAATAATTTTTAATTTGTTATATAATTATCAGTATTAAAATATATAATACCACATAACATTTTTCCATCATAATCATTGAAAAATGGAAATGTTACTCATGCGTACATACAATCTAACATCATCATAACTATACCATAATTATTTTTTTATAACCATATTTCATGTATGGTTATAAAGAATAAATTATATATAAAAATAATATTTATTTCAATATTATTCTTCCATAATTTATGGAATAATAAACTCTTTTACCATATTTATCCTATATAAGTCATTTTGGACATATGGACCGAATATAATCGGAAAATATGACCTGAACATAATTGATAAAGTAAATAAATATAACAAGGTAATAAATAAAAAAAATGAAATAATTTACTTGAAAAATATTATTATGAAATTAATTAATTTAGATAAGTTTATTATTCATATATATGATGTAAATATGTCATTATTCTAACTCGATGTAAGGGACTTCATAAATCAATTTCTATTCATTGGTTTTTATTACCTCTTCATTGCCTTTGATATTATATTATTGTATTTATAATTAAATATGATTATTGTATGTTTTATTTCCATTTTTATTTCAATTTAAATTTCATAGACATAATCACATTGTTTATTAATTCTTAGTTTAACATTCAGATCATTGTAAGTGATTTAGTCCTAATTTACCTTCATTTATAAATATTTTAATATTATATTCCTAATTTCATGTAAATGATGTATGTTATTCCCATTTTACAGATTATATCGTGAATATTTCATTCATCATGGAATTTTAAGATAAATTTAATTTGTCCTCATCCAAGGGGATTTGATTTGAATGTTATTATAGTAGTAAATGATTTATGTTACAATATTTTTTCCTTTTCAATCTTTCTTTATGATTAAGGTTACTTTTGGGGAAATCATATACAATTATATTCTGGAACCAAAACTCTTTTATTATCATACTTTCATAAATTTGGTTTACATGTTCTATTTTCATTTCCTCCCTTATATTAAAAAGAAACACTAATATTTCTTTTTATGAAATATTGATCTTGTATCTTCTTTTAGATCTAGAATCATTATATTTTATGTCTATTTTTCCCAAAAAATATTTATATAATTTTTTAAATATTATCCAATGATTTACTAAACATAGTTTTACCCATGTTTTTTTATAAATTTTATTAAAATTAATCATTCTTTCATTTTCTAAATAAGGTACTTTTTGACTATTAAAAAAATGTAAAAGGAAAATTTTATTTTACCATATACTATGAGAATTTTATTTCCTTCTACCATTACCTCTCAATTATTTTAAGATTAATTATCAATTTTCCATTTTTATTTTCATATAAAAATTTTTGTTTAATATATTTATTTTTTTAGATTTTAAAGAAGTGATTTAAAAGTGAAAAGGTTATTTTCCTCAAGAACTATTCCATGTGATCATTTAATGAAAATATTATCAATGATGACAAAATTTTATGTTATGTATTTATTTTAATATATATATATATCCTAAATATATACCCATCATACTCTCCCTTTATTTTATTGGGAAATAATGGCCTTATGTTCATTCATAAAATGAATTATTTATAAAATATCCATTGATTATGATGTGAAGTAAGATTATGAAACCCATTTATTTCCCCAATAAATTCTTATGTTTCTTCCATATAATTGGATTAATTTTTGTGGCACACATAAGCATGTATATTTTATTATTGGTTATCCTAGAGAGAACTTTAGTGCATTGGGTAATGATTTTTTCTCAAGACATGTTATGTATAGAAATTGGAAGTAAACCAAATACATTATGGGACTTTTTACACAATGTGATATTATTTAAGAAGTTATCCTTGAATCATGTTAATTACATGTTATATTTTTATGCCATGTTTCCTTTGTTTTTATTGTCTTAAAGTATTTTATTTATGTTATTCTCCCATACAATTAGTTATGTGAATTCTATTTTTTGAAATCATGTTATGCCTCATTATCTTGTTTACTCCCTTACTGGGCCATATAGATCACCCCTTTCATATATATATTCCCTAGGATACCTATGTAGTTTTAGGAGATCAAAGAGATTTATCTAGACAATAAGGATAATAAAAATAATGATGTTATGTTATATTTTCATATGATATTTTGTTTATCTATTCATTAAAATACACTAGGCCTCGTGATATTTGGGTTGTAATTAATGTATTTTTATGTTAAAAATAATATAATATTATGTGTAAAAGGCTCGGGTAACTATATGATCCCTCCTTGAAGTTTTTCCCATCCTTCGATTATATGTGAGTTTATTAAGGTATGGTCCCCATTTCTCTTTTCTATATCTTTATCCTACTCATTTATACCTTTATCTTTTGTTCTCTCATAGTGATCATGGGTTTCTTAACCATATGTTGTGGTATTGACCAATCTGTTATGTTTTCTTGCACCTTGGTTGTGATAATTCCCTCTTAGATCCTATGCATCATATATTCAACGTTTTAGACTCATTGCCTTCAATTCCAGGTAGGTTTTCCACATGATCATATCAATAATTTTCAAATAATTAATTTCATGTATTTTAAATTAATGTTTTGATACGTAATTATTATAAAATGCTTGTTTAAAAAATATTTAAAAGTAAATTAGATTCTAATGTGGTTTTCATATAATGTAAAAAGTATTTCTGTTTTAGATATCGGTTCATATCATGTTCTCTTTAACCATGCACACAAATTGTTTATAATGTAACAGAATTGGATCTTAAAGAGGTATTTGAAAATTAATAAATGTGTCTTTGGTTTCCAATCGAATTCAAAAAGGATTATATGAAAACCCTGCTTTTATTACAAACATAAACATGATTTATTACATAAAATATTCACTTGATACAACAGGGATTATCTAGAGGTATATTTTCTTTGAGTCTTCGTATCATTACATAATAACTTAAAACATGAAATACAACATCTTTATTGAAAAATTTCTTTACAAGACCACTACATTCCCTCATACGTAGCATTGCATGGGATAACCTGAGGACATGCATAAGAAAAGGGGTGAGCTATAAAGCCCAGTAAGGGAATAAACATGGAATAAATGAGAAGTAAAACACATGTAATACAATATTAATATCAATAGATCACAATAGAAACATGAACATAAAGGCATGGTAACTCTTGATAATCATAACCTAAAAATGTGGCAACAACACTTATCATGGAATTGGCATGAGCCAAGGCTCATTGCTCATGGAGCATGAGTAAATCCTCATTCCACATGAAGCACGTGTAAACCCTCATTGCACTTGAATTAGCATGAGTTAACACTCATTGAACATGACGTATCATGATACTATACTTTACTCAATGCATTGGAGCGCTATAAAGGCGCACCCTTCTTAAACAATTAATTTCATGCATAAGTGTGCCACATGGATCATAAAACAAGGATTCATAAAACATAATCATTTATTACACAATAAAGGAATATTAAATTCATACATGAAACTTTATAATAAATAAGTAAATGTTCATAAAATTGAATACCCTTGATGGAGAAATGTTCATGGTATTCATTACACAACGACATTGGCTTAGAAAATCGGTGTGATTTCGGCAGCGTAACGGCGTGACATAAGAATTCATAAAAATGGTTGATGAGAGAGAAAGGGGTTCCTTTTCATACATACATAAAATGGATAGTAAATAGTTCATATAGATACATGTCCCATAAATTGTAATTGAATTTAGATTCATGATACAAAAGTATTGCTTGAATGAAAATGAGGAGAGAGCAGTTCCTTTCGGAATTTTGGAATAGTAACGGGTGTACATGGGAGGCATTCAATGAGAGAGAAAGGGGTCTCCCATCATTCAAACATAATGAGGGCAGTATGAGGGAGGTGAGAAACCATACCCCAAAATTCATAATTGACATCAAAAGGGAAAAACAACTTAAAGAAAATTGGACAAAAAAGAGAAAGGACGAAAAAAACCTTACTTGGAAGTGTGCTTCCAAAGGCTTGAGAGAGGCTTGAGAGAGGATTCTTGGGAGCTTGGGGAACCTTAGGAGGATTATAGAGAGAGTATGGAAGAGGTTGGACGAACTCTAAAGTCTTTGAATGAGGAGGAAGTGAGAGCTTGTGTGGGTTTATATAGGAAAGGTGAGTGAATTTTTCATTATTTAGGTTTGGGACCCCTCATATTAATTTAATCATAACCACAATTCATCCCATGGTTTTTGCCCATGGTTTTTCGCAAATAAAAGAGGGAAAAAATATTTTATATGTCCAAATTCCGAACTTCTAAAAATAATAGGGTTGCTTATGTGGAGATGAGTCACACTCCCATGAAAAACAATTTAAAACGACGGGGTGTTTAATAAGGCTTGATGGGTCCATTAATGCTTTGAAAAGTAAGTCAAACAAACCGAAAATCACATTATTTTAATTTTAAGACATATATTGACCAAACATAGAGCTTATAGATTTTATTACATCACTATTAGGTCATTATGATGTCATAAAACACATTATATATTTAAACTGTATTTAATTTTTACCCAAAAATTTGACTATCTCAGAAAATTTTGAAAACTTAATCGTTGGATAATTTCGACTTCCTGATTCCAAAAATAAAATTTATTTTATCTAAATAATTTTCAAAATATGTTAATTTTCACATTGAAAATAAAAACTGACATTTATCGAAAATTCACGGGTTCTGACAAAAATGGCTTTCAAACCTTAATAAAAATTACAATTGCAATCATAAAATTATATGATTGTTTATATATAATAAAATTAATTTAATAATAATAATATGTTATTAAAATATTATTTAATTCAAAAATCCCTTAATTTAATAAAATAGGATTCATAATTAAATAATAACTAAAAACACTATTTCCACTTTATAAACTTTTTAAAATGTATCAATAATGACAAGAAAATATATTCATTATTATAAACAAAAAATAACTTACATGAACATAGTACTAGAAATTTGTCACATAACCTCTTAAAACAGCCACATAAGACCTAAGGGTAAGGTGTGTGATGGTGACAAACTCTTGGGGTGGCTCAGATAACATCGCTCGAGTGGTAATTTCTATCAATTTCCACGTTTCCCGTAGACGGTCATGTTAGAGCTTGACATGATGAAGCTCAGCTTGGGCTTGGTCAAGAGTGAGGCCCAAAAAGGACACCTCCTTTCCGAGCTCTGAAAAATGGGCTTCGTATGGAGCAATTCTACTTGATGAGGCCATCGATTCCTTTTTCTGAGTAAATTGGATTTGTTAAAGCCCTATATTTATAATAATCATGTGATCATTGTTCAATGGCTATAAAAGTAACCATCACAATTATTAACATAAAACCAATGAAGTTGAAATTTTATATAAATGTTTTACATAAAGATACATTTAACTAGATTAAGAGAGATTTCTAATAATGAAACATTATGTAGTTAGAATATTCCCCCTTATGAAATTTCACCCTTGAAATTTTCTTTTCCCACACTAAAACAAATGTGGGTAACTCAGCTTCATCATTTCCTCTAATTCCCATGTTTCTTATTCAAACATGTTGTTTTTCCACAACACCTTGACGAGGGGAATTGTCTAATTTTGTAGAAATTTGTCTCTATGATCTAAGATATTCACTGGTTTCTCCTCATAAGAAAGATCTTCCTCTAACTATACCACCTCAGAAGAGAGAACATGTGAAGGGTCCGATATATACTTTCATAAGAGGGATACATGAAAGACATCATGTACATTGGCCATGGTAGGTGGAAGTGCTAGTCGATAGGCCATAACCCCAACATGATCAAGAATCTCGAAGGGGCCAGTGTACCTTTGACATAAATTCACTTCTTTCCAAACCTCATCACCTTCTTCCAATTTAAACATGTCTCCCAATATAAACTCAAGGTCTCATCGACGATTATCTGCATAACTCTTCTGTCGACTCTGGGCTGCCTTGATATGCTGCTGAATGGTTTTCACCTTCTCTACCATTTCCTCAACCATTTCTGGTCCAACCAACTTATGTTCACCAGCCTCATCCCAACATGTTGGTGTTCTACAACTTTTCCCATACAAGGATTCATATGGTGCCATTTGGATGCTCGAGTGGAAACTGTTATTATAATAGAACTCAACCAGAGGAAGATTTTGATCCCATCCTCCTTTAAAGTCCATTGGGAATTCCCTCAACATGTCCCCAAGTGTTTGGATAGTCCGCTCGGATTGGCCATTAGTTTTAGGATGATATGCCGTGCTGAAGTTCAGTTCAGTATTCAGAGCATGTTGATGACTCTTCCAAAACATATAGGTGGATCTTGGATCTCAGTCGAACACAATAGATAGTGGCACTCCATGCAGGCTTACCACTTCCCTGATATATATCTGTGCCAGTTGATCCAATGAGAAATCCTCTTGAATAGCAATGAAGTGTGCAGTATTTGTAAGAAAATCCACCACAACCCAGATTGCATTGTTTCCTTTAGATGTCCTCGGAAGTCTGGTGACAAAATATATGGTGATGTTCTCCCATTTCTATTCTGGTAAGGGAAATGGTTGCATCATCCCCTTTGGATTCTGCCTCTCTTCCTTCACTTTCTGGCACACCAGGCACTTTGATGTATATTTAGTGATCTCCTTCTTCATATTATCCCACCAAAAGTATTCTCAGAGATCTCGAAACATCTTTGTGCTCCCTAGGTGAATAGAGAAATTTTAACTATGTGTATCATCCAAAAGTTCCTTCATCATCTTCAGACTTTATGGAACACATATACTTTTCCCAAATCACACAATTCCTTCTTCATTAACAATAAACTCTGAGGATTTCCCTTTTTCGATAGCTTCCAGTTTTCCTGAATTCCCACATCATCCTTTTGAGCATCCTTTAACCTTTCCAAAAGATACAATTAAGCAATCATTTTTGAAAGGATTGATGATATTCCATTCTTTATGATTCCCGTGTCCATCTTCATCTTGTCTAAGAAGGTTAGATCCTTCTCAATTCTCATCATTGATAGAATCTCTGGGTCCTTTCTACTTTGGGCATCTGCCACCTTGTTCGCTTTCCCAGGGTGGTAATGTATTGAAAATTCATAATCCTTGATGAGCTCTAACCATCTTCTCTATCTCATAATATGATCTTTTTGTGTGAATATATATTTAAGACTCTTGTGGTCAGTATGTATCTCACATTTATACCCATAGAGATAATGCCACCAGATTTTCAAGGCAATGATCACCGCCGCCAACTCCAGATCATGCGTTGGAAATTTTCGCTCAGGGATTTTCAACTTCCTTGAGGCATAGGATATCACTTTATCGTTATGCATCATCACATAGCCTAATCCCTTCTTCGAAGCATCACTGAATAGCACTAAAATTTCCCCAATTGTGGGAAATGTGAGAACATGAATAGTGATAAGCCTCCTTTTCTACTACGTGAAGCTTCCTTCTCATTCATCACTCCATGAAAACTTTACTCCCTTTCGAGTTATCTTTGTAAAAGGGCCGGACAATCGTGAGAAATTTCTCAAAATCGTTGATAATATCCAGCTTACCCCAAGAATCTTTGGATATCCAGTACCAATTTTGTCCTCGATAGTCACTCAATTGCATCTATTTTGGAGGAATCCACACATATCCCATTGCTTGTGATGATATGGCCCAAGAATGAGACTTCCTTCAACCAGAACACACACTTTCTGTAGTTTGCATAGATCTTCTCTTTGTGAAAAGTCTGCAGTACAATCCTTAAATGCTTTTCATGATCCTCCTTGGTTTTGGAGTATATTAGAATATCATCTATAATGACTACCAAAAATTTGTCTAGGTAATCTCTAAAGACTCTATTCATCACGTCTATGAAGATTGCTGGAGCATTGGTGAGTCCGAAAGGCATTACTATGAATTCATAGTGCCTATATATTGAACAAAAAGTAGTCTTGGGGATATCTTCCTTCTTCACCCATACTTGATAATATCCTGACCGCAAATATACATTGGAGATGTATTGTGCTCCATGAAGCTAATCGAACAAGTCATCAATCCATGGCATGGGATACTTGTTCTTTATCGTGATTTTGTTAAGTTCACGATAATCAATGCAAAGCCACATTGACCCATCCTTCTTCTTGACGAAGAGGACTGGTGCATCCCATGGTGAAGCACTTGGGCGTATAAACCCTTTATCCAAATTCTCCTGTAGTTGTTTCTTTAGCCCTTCATGTTCCACAACAGCCATTCTATATGGAGTCTTGAATATTGATAGCGCCCCTCGTTTGAGTTCAATAGATAATTCATCATCTCTTCTAGGAGGAAGTCTAGGCTGTTCCTCGGGAAACACTTCAGCTAATTCCCTCACAATAGGAATTTCTTCAAGGATGGTTCCTTCCTTGGACTCAATCATCTGAGCTAGATATGCATGCTCATAGGGTATTAATATCCATTATTGAGATGATTGATCTAAAGGAGATTCATATTTCTCCATACACTTTTAAAGAATCGGGGGTCGATTCTCCATATAGAGTGTGATTTCCCTCTCCCGACAATTTATGTTGGCTCTATATATGGAAATCCAATCCATGCCAAGAATTTCATCAAATTCCACCAGAGGGAGTGTGACGAGGTTTTTCGGGAGATTCAATCCACATATTATAACAGGTGAGGACTTATATTCATGGGATGCAATGATTTACCAATTTTCCATACTCACCGACATCTTCACTTCCATGGTTTGTAGTGGTGCTGGGATTGTTCTACTAAACTGTTGAGAAATAAAACAATGTCTAAAACCTGAATCAAAAAGTATTTTCTGCATTCTTGAATGAATAACTAGAGTACCTATAACCACTTCTTTGTTGGTGGTCACTTCGATAGAAGTGATGGAAATAGATCTTCCTTGCTTCTTTTGTGGTCGTTGGTTGCCTCTGAAAACACTTTGATTAGGGCACTAGTTTTCAAGATTCCCCGGTTATTTACATTTTTAGAAATGAAGAATGCATTGAGGTTTGAATAGTGAATTCCTATCCTCTTTCGTAGGTGATGGCCTTTCTTTCTGACAGTTAATAGCTACATTCCCTTCTCTTCCACACCTAAAGCATTTCCTCGTCCCCTTGAGGCAATTTCCAGGGTGCTTCTTTCCTCACTTTTGGAAAGTGGGGTTATGTATCTTCTTTTCACCATTGTATTTATCTATTGGACCACCAGAATTGATGTCCACCTTACTCTTCTTGTCTCTATGATACCCCTGTTATTCCCCGATCTCCATTTCGACCTTGAGGGAACATCAGACAATTTCCTCATAGCTGCCGAAGTCACGGATTGTTAATGCTTTCTGTAGGCTAGGCTTCAACCCACAAAAGAAGCGGTCGAACTTTCATTCAGGGGTAACGACAAAGCTAGAATCATATCATCCAAGCCCTGTGAATTTTTCCTCTTATGCACCAACAGATTCTTCTTCTTTTTTCTGGAGGGAAAGGAAGTCCCTTTCCATCTTAAGCCGGAGGGTGCATGGAAAATATTTATCTAAAAACATATTATGGAAATACTTCCATTCCAACGCCTTAATATCCTCCTCAGAATTTGCATTTTTGATCAACTTCCACCATTGATTAGATTCACCCTCCATATGATAATCCACTAGGATAACCTTCTCTAGTTCAGAATATTAAATGATGGAGAAGATCATTTCAATGGAGTTGATCTATTGTTCAGCGATCGTGGGATCGGATGATCCACTAAAAGTAGGAGGCCTTTGTCTCATGAAGCTCTCGATAGCGATTTGTTCCTTATTAGGTGGGTTTGGACATTTCTATTGACCCGTGTTTCTATTCAAAACATTAGTTAGCTGAGAGAGAAGTGTGACAAAGTTCACTATTCCCACTCCCATTGGATTAGGCATCTCATTAGTACAGTCATCGCACTGATCTTCACACCGGTTGTTAACCCAAGTCCTCCTATTACCGGCCATTGGTTGGAATGAAATGGAAGTTAGGGGGTAACACATAAAGGGAAATCCAAAGACAAAAGTTGATGACTTAAAAATAAACATCTATTTCCTTAACTAATGTGTCTATAGGCTTCAACCAAGGCTTTTCATGATATACATTCTAACATATATTCTTTGGGGCATTATTTTTAATTTCCTTATTATGGGTTCATAATAAGCTTGTGAATTTAGAAAAACATATCCTCCGGGAGTGTCATAACCAAGAGTGTAGTAAGGCCCTTTGTCGTGCATGAGTTCCTATTCGAGTCTAGCTCAAAGTGGTGTTTTCATGTTTTACCCCTAGGATACATCTGTGCTTGAGCCATCTCTACCTGCTCGTATCCAGAGAGGGATGTATTTGTTTGATAAACCACTTACTCAGTACTTACCAAAACATAGGGATGTTTTTATTATACTTATTTTTGTCTTTATGGCTTTACTAGGGTTTTCTAATCCTAAACCCAAAAATAACTAAACCTATCCTCTGATACCAACTATGAAAACCCTGCTTTTATTACAAACTTAAACATGATTTATTACATAAAATATTCACTTGATACAACAAGGATGATCGAGTGGTATAATGTCTTTAGGGATTTGGTTCATTACATAACAAATTAAAACATAAAATACAACATCTTTATTGAAAATGTCTTTTACATGACCACTACATTCCCTCATACTTATAATTTCATGGGATAATCTGAGGATATGCATAAGAAAAGGGGTGAGCTATAAAGTCCAGTAAGGGAATAAACAAGGAATAAATGAGGAGTACAATACATGTTAGACAATAGGCATATCAATAGATCACAATAGAAACATGAACATAAATTCATGGTAAATCATGATAATCATAACATGGAAATGTGGCAACAACACTTAACATGGAATTAGGATGATCCAAGGCTCATTTCACATAGATCATGAGTAAACCCTCAACGAAAATGAAGCATGAGTAAACCCTCATTAAACTTGAATTAGCATGAGTCAACACTCATTGCACATGACATATCATGATACTATACGTTACCCAAAGCATTGGAGCGCTATAAGGGTGCACCCTTCTTAAACATTTCATTTCATGCATAAGTGTGCAACATGGATCATAAAACATTGATTCAAAAAACATAATAATTTATTCCACGATAAAGGAATTTTGAATTCATAAAAGGAACTTTATATTCAATAAGTAAATGTGCATAATGGTTATTTACCTTGATGGATAAATGGGCATGGTATTTACTACACAATGGCATTGGCTTAAAAAATCGGTGCGATTTCGGCAGTGTAATGGCGTGACATAAGAATTCAAAAAAATGGTTGATGAGAGAAAGGTGTTCATCATCATACTTTCATGTAATGGTAAGTAAGGAGGTCATATAGAAACATGTCCCAATAATTTTAATGGAATTTATATTCATGATACAAAAGTATATCTTGAATGTAAATGAGGAGAGAGAAGTTCTTTTTAGAATTTTGGCATAGTAATGGGTGTACATGGGAGGAATTTAATGAAAGAGAAAGGGGTATCCCATAATTAAAACATAAATAGGGTAGTATGAGGGAGGTTCAAAACCATACCCCAACATTCATACTTGAAATCAAAAGGGCAAAACAAATTATTGAAAATTGGACAAAAGAGAGAAATGAAGAAAAAAACCCTTACTTGGAAGTGTGATTCCAAAGGCTAGAGAGAGGATTGAGAGAGGCTTCTTGGGAACTTTGGGCACCTTGGGAGGATTATAGAGATAGTAGGGCAGAGGTTGGACGAACTCCAAAGGCTTTGAGTGAGGAGGCAGTGGGAGCTTGGGTGGGTTTATATAGGAAAGGTGAGTGAATTCTTTATTATTTATGTTTGGGACCCCTTATATTAAATTAATCCAAACCACAAACCATCCCATGGTTTTTGCCCATGGTTTTTGGTAATGGGAAGAGGAAAAAAATATTTTATAATGCCAATGTCTAAAATTCATAAAATAATAGGGTTGCTTATGTGGAGGTGAGTCACACATCAATGGAAAACATTTTAAAAAGACAAGGTGTATAATAATTCTTGAAGGGTCCATTAATGCTTTGAAAAGAAAGTCAAACAAACCCAAAATCACATTATCTTAATTTTAAAACATATATTGGACGAAAATTAAGCTTATAGTATATTATTACATAACTATTGGGTTATTATGATGTTATAAAACACATTATATATTTAAACGGTATTTAATTTTTACCCAAAAATTTGACTCTCAGAAATTTATGAAAAATTCACCATTGGATAATTTCGACGTCCTGATTCCAGAAATAACATATATTTTATCTAAATTATTTTCTAAATATGTTAATTTTCACTTTTAAAATAAGAAACACCATTTATCAAAAATTCAAAGGTTTTGACAAAAATGGATTTCAAACCATAATAAAAATTCCAATTGCATTCATAAAATTATATGATCATTTATATATAATAAAATTAATTTAATAATAATAATAACATTTTATTAAAATATTAGTTAATTTGAAAATCCCTTAATTTAATAAAATAGAATACTTAATTAAATAATAACTAAAAACACTATTCACACTTTAAAAAGTATTTAAATTGTATCAATAATATCAAGAAAGTATATTCATTATTATATACAAAAAATAATTTACATGAACATAGTACTTGATATTTGTTACATAACACCTTAAAACAGCCGCATAAAACCTAAGGGTAATGTGTACAATGGTGAAATACTCTTGGGGTGGCTCGGATCACATCACTCGAGTGGTAATTTTAATCAAGTTCCACATTTCCCATAGACGGTCACGTTCGAGCCTGACATGATAAAGCTCACCTTGGGCTTGGTCAAATGCGAATCCCAATGCCGGAACCACTTTTCCGAGCTCCGAAAAATTGGCTTCGTATGGAGCAATTCTACTAGATGAGGCCATCACATCCTTTGTTTGAGTAAATTGGATTTGTTAAAGCCCTATATTTATACGAATCATGTGATCACTATTCAACGACTATAAAAGTAACTGTCACAATTCATAACATAAAACCAATGAAGTTGAAATTTTATATAAACGTTTTACATATAGAGATATCTAACTAGATAAAGAAGGATTTCCAATAATAAAACTTTGGGTCATTATAGTTTATTTGGATCCAAATGATATGTTTCATTCATAAAAATGAAATTTAAAACTATTAAGTGTTTGATATGTTTTTTAATGTTATATTTTGTGCATTTTATTCCCATGTTATAAATATTTTATGTTATCTTGATTACATAAACATGTATACATACATAGATATAAATATATTTAATCAACTTTATGTAAAAATTAATGAAAGTATGTGTGAATATATGCATTTAGAGGAGATTTATGTATGTATAATAATGCATATGTTTATAATGATATGGAATATTTGGTAATTTATATATTATTCCTTGAACCTAGCATTCAAATGAAAATCACATAGGGTTATATAAGTAGTAAGTTGAAGAATAAATACTATTTTAAAACATTATGGCCTAGTTTTAGTTTATTGTAATAGTTTTATAAAATATTATAACCCTATAGTGGAAGCCCCATTGTCAAATTGTAAATTTGATATTGTTTATTTCCATGAATTAATTTTCTTACTGTGTTTTGTAAATTATGTTTTCATTAATTAAATCCATGTTATGATAGTTTTGATTATTTATCATTTATCTATTTCATATTTTATGTTTATACCATTGATTTTATATATGAAATGGGTTCAATATGTATATAATGTGTTTGATAAATCAAATTTATTTTGAGGGGTTAATGAAAGAACTATTTTTAAGTGAAATGTGACATCTTTGAAATGGGAAAAGAAGATGAGAATGTTGGGTATCTAAGAGGGGACAACTAGATTAAGTATATCATTGTATTTTTTATGTAATAAAAAATTTTAAATGTAGATAAAAGTCATGGTGTGAGGGATTGGCACCACTACACTAACAAACTAAGGCTTGTATTCCTTCATGGATGGTTGAATGTTCTATTGGCGATGGATGACACCATTAAACTAGGAAAATTCATGTTCTACTAAGTAGTTAGTATAGGAAATGGACAAAGTTCAATTAGTTAATTAGATTATAAATGGATATAGAGTTTCTATAACATTATATGACCTATAGATTTTCCCATATTGCATTTTTATGAAACTGATACATTTATGGAACTTATAATTATTTAGAAAATAAAAATATTGTTGTTTGTTTCATAATTATTCCATTTTTATTGTATTAATTAAGTTTGTTTAATGATCTTTGAATGTGTATATTTATAAAGTGTTTTATAATTGTATTTTTAAAGTAGTTATAATAAGTTATTTTAAATCGATGTTTTGGAAATGAAGGCTTACAATGAGAAAATGTTTTCAAAGTGAATTTTTTTCATTAAATGAAATTAAATTTAGGGTTATTAAATAGAAATTAATGTGATATATGTATTTATGAATCTACAAATTGAGACCCTATTATATAATTAATTTTCAAAGAAGCTTAAAAATAGATCTTTTATTAATAGTTAGTCATATAAAAAAGGATGGTGGTGACCTATTGGAAATTTTCATCCTCACACCTATATTGTACATTTTATTTTTAGGTTATGGATCAACTTATAATTTATCATGCAGTATTTATTATTTTTTGTACTGGATGGGGACTCATGGTGTCACATAGTGTTTAGTTGTTAGTTTAATTTTAATATTTCCCTTATTTATTCATCCAAATCTATCATTTCTTCCATCATCCTTAATGGGTTGTGTTTATGAATGTGGAGTTTTTGATGTTGAATTAAATGGGTTGTTAAACATGAGGAATTTGGTGTTAAGTTGATGGATTTTACTTTTCATTATATTTTTTCTTTTCTATCTATCCTTTTATGTGTTTCATTTATTCTACTAATATTATATTGATTGGGAATCCAACATACAGATGTTTCATAACAATATTTTAGTAATTTATTCTAGTAATTTAGTTTGTTTTATGGATGAAATCATTCTCATTGATTAAATATGATACCCTGGTGACTATATCAATCCAACATGGATCAAGAAAAACCCTTCAGTGTTGTCACATACTATCCGGAGTACTAGGTTGACTAGTTGATTTGGATGATTTGTGATACTCTAGTTAATCAGGGTCTATCTTGGGGTGACACAAAAATCTATGAAATATCAACATATAATACAATGTGAATAAATATCACTTACACTATCTGAAACAAAGGTTCCTATAAGGAGGAAAAAATCATACTTTGAACTACATACATTGATGTATTCATATATCCACCCATCATTTGGATCATATCAAAACTCTAACTATGATCATCCAATGAATGATAAGAAATTCCCAAGGGTGGTTTATATGGGAGAATACCGACACATCATCTATGTCAGACTATTTTCACATTAATCGCTCTTCAACCAAAAAACTCCTCAGTAGCCGATGAGGCCCTCAATAAGAAGTTACATGATCATATTAGAATATTAAATGTATAGGTCCATCTATAAAACCAATCGATCTATATTTAGGTGAAATTTTACCTTATTACCACATCTATGTTTTATCTTTTCCAAGAACACTCAATTGACATATCTTGTTCGGAAGACTCTTTCATAAGTAATTTTATTCAAAAATATGAAAAACGAAATTATATCTATTACTTTTATTTCTCTTCCTAAACCACAGATCTCAAAAAATTACAACCCATAATATGTTAATGGAATACATTTTTAGGATTACTACACAAATACATACTCAAAAAAATTGTTTTACTTCCCTATGAAGGGCCCAACATCCCTGAACAACTCTATCCTGGACAAGAGGTAAAATTACAACCATATAAAATAGTATATAATCAGTTCCTGGAAACTTAAACCATTAAGTAATCATCATTTTATATAGTAATATCATTATCGTAATAAATATATGGTTAGTAAAAGTCATAGTTAGGTGGAAACATGAATCTAAAACTATAATCAAAACATAATCATCCATGGTTTGGATCCCCTCAAAAAACCATAACATGTCTAATGTCAGAATGCATGCATCATAATCCTTATATTGTTAGACTCTAACAACTAAATGGAAAATAATTTCCTATAAATAAGAATGTAATGCACTAATTGAAAAGGAGAGAGAAACTATTGTAGACCGTAAGGAAATAATTATTTTCTACTGAGTCTTAGAAACAATTCCCCAATGTCCCCTTGAGATTTTAAAGAAGAAATCACTCCACATCACATAATAAACAATATACAAGGGTGACATATAAAAATTAGTGGAATCTCATATTAGAACACCTGGATCTTTAGATAGAACATAAAAAACAATGGTCGAACACAATAATTGTGTTTAATAGACAATGGATGTGACCACAAAACATATGAGAGAACACAACATGTGAGACCACACAGTAGATTAGAACACACAACAGGTGATAGAACAAATTATAATAGAGAACACAATAGGTGATATACCAGTGAAAGGAATACTTCCTTTTTATCTATTCATTAACAATATGCTCAATTATATGTATTGGTTTGTCACAACCCTTCCTCCTAATACTTATTTCTTTCTAATCTGGTGGATAGCATCAGTTAAAAAGATAAACTATGTTAAAAAAATAACATCTATGGAAATAACTAAACAAATATGATGATATAAATAATCCATTTACATATGATGAATGTATCGTTATTGTTTCCCGTAATAAGTGTCTCGGTGTAAGAATTTGGAAATCAAGTTATCAGAGTCCAAGTGGTTGGATACATCAGCTTCTCCACAATCATGTGGTTCTCTAACCTGAGATCAGATTTTGAGTCACCTTAAACATATTTCCCTAAATTCCCATCTATCATCACATGAAACCTAGCAACAAACTCATTACATAAGAAAAATATCTCTAATACCATACTGGAATGAACCAATCCAATGATCCCCCACCCGGGCTAGTGGTATTCCATGAGTGTTACCCCATGCACACCTAAAATAAACCAGGGGATAGTGAATAGAACCAAGCAATAATATCTTAAAACACATGAGTCCCTGGTCTACATCAACCTATAATATATGTGCATCTCCGATATAAAAAAAATCATAAATTACAAAACTATGTATATATAAATAATCAACTAAAATTAATAGAACACATTCATGAGAAAATTGGTACAAATGAAGATCTATAAAGGAAAATAAAATTGAACTATAAATTTAATAATCCTATAAATATGAATGATTGTAACCATAATATAACACTTCCTCCTCACTACATGTACTCATGGAATGACATCTATCTATAATGGTCACCACAGTAACGAAGGACCACTAATAGCCCTCATGCATCACCAAGAATCACAAGGAATAATCTATGAATAAGCTACACTTGTTCCACATTTACCAAGATCATCTCCAAACCATTGTGTCTTCTAAAAATATGAAAAAAATTTGGGAAAAAATACCATACATTGATGAGTATAAACACACCGATTAATAAACCCCTAAAACAATAAATTAAATATATATTAATATGTCAAATCATATATCCCAGTACTCGAGAGTAATCAGGGGGAAGATAAGGAATAATTAACTAGATATGCTTTATAATAATATGTCCGAATGATATAAGAAGGGTCTCAACAATCTTATATCCAACCCTGAAAAGTGATACCATACGAGTTGGTAGTGGATCATGAAATAAGATAAAGTACATTGATCATGAATTCAATAGGAAAAAGAATATTGTATATGAAAGAAAACTCCACGGTGATAAGGGATCATAAGTCCAAATGAAGTCTACACTACAGTGAAGTTAAAACTACTACACCATCACTAGAATCCAAGAAGGATTCCAAAATCTCTATTAAAGAATGATTTTATATTGATGGAACACTACACCCACTATTTTTTCAATATTACAAAATAGATCAACCTGTGTAACCTCTATATAACTATATTTTATGATTTAATGACATGGTAAGGTGGGGGAAATACTGAATCTAGTGGGGGTTATTGAACTCATTAATATCATATGGGTGATCTCATACCCTATTATCAAAATACTTCATAAGGGGTCCTGAAACATAGTTTTCACATTGTTCTCATGGGGTCTTCAATCTCGAGAACACCTTGTTAGTCATGACTAAATCCATTTTTCAATTATATGGAGATAATTCCAAAAAAACTCTTATCAAGCCTCACAAATATTTTCATATATCCAAAAAACCAAACTATTGTGAACTATGTAAAAAAATACACATGATAGGAATTATAAATTAGCATAATCGATACCCTTTAAATAATTTATGAAAAATACCCCACTAGTAGGATGTAAGCCATGTCGCAGCCTCCGGGTTCCCCTTGTGGAGCATCAAGGCGGGACTATGAATTCCTAGCCGGTTATGTGGTATCCCACACACAAAAAAGGGTATGGTGTTTAGTGCCCACAAATTCCATGGCTTTCACCACTTTATTTGGGTTAGGTCGAATGTAACATACTCGGCCTGATCAAGGTCAGCCTGGATGGACAACCCACAATTCCTAGCCTAGGCAAGAAAGTCTTATTTAGCCTCTTGTCGTCCACAAAATGGTATGGATGTAGTATGATTCCATAGAAGAATGGACAAATAATCGGTGGTAATATCATCCTCCCTATATCAATTGATAACATTGTAGCCCTGAACAATGACATCAACACATCTATAGATGGGGATGACCATCATCATTCTATTTAATTTCATTTCCCTTATCCAATTTCTCTATTACACACCACCAAAAGTTTTGTGAAAATCATCAAACAAAGCTCTATCATATAACTAGTGATTCCATAACAAGATTATATCTCCCTTGAACACCACGAAGCCCCACTGTTTCTCTCCCACCAGATGACCACACAGTCACCCCCTCCATCTCCAGAAAACTCTAGGTTTATACGACACGTCACCGCTTCCACCATTTTTTATTTCTTTCCAATGATAATGTTAGAACCCCCTTCATACACACATTATATGAAAAATTGGATAATGGAGGTGAAGGATGAGGGAGAGAGAATAATGTAAAAGAGAAGGCGATTAATGGTAGAGAGAGATGATAATTTTGAACCACATTATCGAATGATCCACCAAAAAACCCACATATCCATATTTTAAAATATTATAGATTAATCGTAAAAACAAATATAATTTCATGTTAAAGATTTAGAAAAATGAGATCGTTAATTCATTAACCACAATTATAATTGAGAATATAACATAAAAAATATTTCACAAAGAATAATCTCCCCAAATTACCAGACAATAATATAGAATTATATTTATAGATTTAATTATGGATCTCATAAATAATAGAATGTTATGAATAAGAAATACATAACTCGCCAATGCTTTGATCGCCAAAAAATAACATGTCTGCACGGGTGTCATTGGTGATCCCATGTCAATCTTATTTAATGATCTCATAGACTATCCTCAATTCTCACACCATAAGACCTCTCCCAACAACTCCACTCTCAATTTTTAGGTTTTGTGATGCTAACCATGAGATTTATAGAATAATATGTTCAAATAGAGGATTAATAGGTCATAATAATTAATTATTAACTAAAATTATCAATTAACTAGTTTAACCAACATTCCACCTAAAAGATAGAACAACTGAGGGAACTGATGTGAACATAACTAATACGGCTCCTAGGGTAAAACCCATATTCAGAACATAACCATGGTTTTCAATTCCCCTTAGAGACTCTATTATAAAATAAAGTCATAATTAAAAAGAATAAATGTGTGTGAGATGAAAATAATATTTTTATACTTAATATATTTTTTCTAACGCCATGATGTATCCAACATTACCCACTTTCTCATATTAGGGGTAAAGACCACACCCATGAATCAACGGATCCATTAAATAATTTTTCAAGGGTCCTCTTCTAGGGTAAATTTATTATTTTATTCTAAGGGAGGTCTCATGACCGAAAAAACTAAAATGGTTTTATTATTAGCAAAATAGAAAAGTATGTTCCAATAGATCATAGATATAAATGTCGGTGTACCATCTATAAATGTAATAGGATTTTGGATGATGGTTTGATAATTTTCATCATGTGTACAATTAAGATTAAAAGAGTAATTACTCTTCAATATAGGTACACCATGACTGATATCATTCCCCTTTTTAATACATGTGGATATTGTCTATAATTTCTCTCTTATTTCATGTAATGTTCTAAAATATATCTAGTAGTATTTCCAGACCCAGATGTTGAGACTGTGCGAGATTCCAAGGCTTGGTGAGCCTGTAATTGATATTTAAAAAATAGTAAATTTATCAGTAACACATGGAAACAATTTTCCAAAAAAAATATTAACTCTTTAATGGAGTCTTGGATCATTTTTCGGATACCACCATTGAGTTCAAGATGTGGGGTTTTCCGTAAAACTGACCTATCATTTGTCAAGGTCTAGAATTTCTTAAAACATTTTCATAGGAGATAAAAATAAATAAAGTATTTATTAATTTTTTTTGTTTTATTGATAAAGTGACTTAAAGATCACCCCTATAAACAAACCACATTGGGTAAGTCTCAAGGTTAGTTTTTTAACCCTATAGACCTAGATAGGAGCTGTTGGAGAGGTATTGGCGAATGAAATCAAAACAGAGGATCAGATCGGTATTGCACAGGTCATCTATTCCAATGAAGTTCATGAATATTTCTAACGACATAAATGAAAAATAATTATTTTTACCTGTAACTCCTAAATTATTGAAGGAAAATTAATTTATGAGATTTCAACCAATTTATTTATCCCATTTCAAACAGATTTCAGTTCCACAAACCATAATTGATTCATGAATCAGTGGTTGATTTATCTGTTCATAGTTGATTATTCCACTTCATTAATCTATTCTATTAGAACCGAATTTATATTGAAATGAACAAAGGATGAAGATTGTGACTTTTATTTATAGTTTATTGTCTTCATCTCTATTTACTCCTATGTTGATCATGGAAAAAAAATTTGTCCCACAATTCAAAGAATATATTGAATTTATTTATTGCACATAGATATTTGGTGAAATAGATTAATACAATTGGTGAGGTTCATGATCATTGGTGCAATCAATGTGCGATGAAGTAGAATAATTGGAGGAGGATCAAGATTTGATCGATGGAGTCTATTTTTTTATAGGATATTTGGTGGTGGCTTGGTGTGGTGATAATTTCGATCAGCGTGCTGATTTTTGAGTGGATCAAAGCCCAGTTTTTTGTGAGTGGGGAGGATGAGGGGAGTTCAGCACAAATTTACCATTTTTGAAGAGATTTATGTATGATCTAGATGTGATTCTAACATGGTAATAAATGGATAAAAAACAACGGGTTTATAAAAATATAGTCGTACACATTGTGTAATATGAAGATATAAACAATGTGGGACCCCCTACTATGGTCCTTGGGTTTCTATTAAAATTAAATATAACGCACTGTGTGATACCAACCACATGTTATGTTCCCTACACATATAGGATGTGTGTGTAATATAGTATTATATGTGCATGTACATGGTGAGGCACAAGTGCATGGGAAGAGTACATGGGCACAACCCAGTGCTCATTCATGGAAATGTACATAGACATAACTAGATACCATGGTATTTCTGGTGTACATTGTTATGGGCACATGAATGTTTGTATTTAGCAGTATACATCATATAGAAAAAGTATGCACCATAAACTTCCTCTGATATGGCTTGGAGTACACTCTCAATTCTGTATAGAATATGTTTAGTTGAGTGTGATATCTTAGTCCTTTCCTGTAAAGTTACTCTGAGACCTTATGTACTAAGATATCCATTGGACATGCTCCTGATGGATTTTAAAAGGTGGGGATAACTTCATCATTTTCAAAGGGTGGATTATGGTACCAATAGAATTTAGAAATGGGGTGATGATGGAGTTTCATAAATCCTTGTTGGTGGTATATATATGTCTGTTGAAGATGTACAAGGACCTATATTTTCATTTCTAGTTTCCAATAATAAAGAAGATAGTAGTAGAGTTTTTGTCTTGATTCCTCACATGTTATTAGGTGAAGGATAAGCACCATGATATAATTCATTTATCTCAATCTCTTGAGTTGGTAGATCATAATTGGGATGTGATATCAATGGATTACGTGAGGGGGTTACATCATACATCCATAGGACAGAATTATATCTGGTTGATTCTAGACTGACTTACCATGTTTTCCCACTTCCTGGTCATTTTAGAGATAAGTTTAGAAGATATTATCAGAAACCATTACATATAAGTGAAAATATATCTCCATGGAGTACCCTTGATGACCATTTTTTATCATTATTGTCACTTCATGTTGAAATTATGAAGAGGGTTGAATGAGTAATTGGGACTCATTTGAATTTTAGCATAGTATTTCACACCATACTAATGGCCAAACTGAGTGGACCATTCATGTTTAGGGTGAAATGTTGCATGGTTGAATGTTTGAATTTATCAATATTTTGGTGGAACACCTAACCTACATTGATTTTTAAACAATAAAAAATACAATTCCACCATCGATATGGAAGCATTGGAGGACTTTTATATGATCTCATGTAGCTCAAAGCTATGTTGGAAAGACCTTGGAGATTCAGAAATAATTGGCCTAGAGTTGGTTTGAACTATGATAGAGACGATGAATATTATATAGGAGCATATTTGGACTACACAGATCCATAATAATTCATATAAGGATTGATGAAGGAGTCCTTTGGAGTTTATGGAGGGATTCCATGTGTTCCTAAAGGTCTCATCTTGATGTGAACTATATTTCTTGGCTAGTTCATAAAGTAATCAAAAATATTCACTATAACACTCTAGATATTGTACATGGTTGGTAAGGTGGAATGATTATTGAAAATACCCCCAAATTTAGTGCATTCCATCTTCAATGTGTCACAATTAATGAGGTACGTGCACGACCCGTCACATGTTATCTATATGGGAAAGCTGGACAAAGAGGATGGATAATCCTTTACATAGTACCCCTTATAGATCGAGGATCATAATAATAGGATCTTACATGTGTGAGTGATTATTTTGGTTCATGTTGAGTGGTAGTATGTGACTATTCAAAAGAGTATCTTGTAGAGGGAGTCCTAGATACGAGTGATGTACCCACAACTTTTGGACTAGTCATGTTTTCATTTCAGGAAAAAATACCGAAGGTGGGGAGAATGTAATGTCTCATTTTTTAAATGTAACAATTTGGACGATATATAGTAATATTTTTGGAGCCAGGTGCTAAGACGATATGATATTCCAAGGGATGATGATCCCATAATTGATATTTAAAAAATATGTAATATATTAATATCATGATTGATTTTATTTAAATAGTATAATAACACTTGAAAAGAGTCTCAAAAGATATATTTGAGGCCACCGATGACTTTTTATTATGGTTTTTATGCTAGGTATGTAAACCCATTATTGGTGTCCAATTTTTGTGAAAAATATGTTTTGGGTGATAAAAATAAATAAATAAACTATTTATCTTATTTTATTTCATTGGCGGAGTTACCTAAAGTTATCTTATATAAATACCCTAATATGGTTAATTCTTAGGGTTAGATATATAACCCAATACACCAAGAGAGGATCCATTGGAGAGACGTTGTAAAAATCAATCGGATCATTGGATCAAATTAGAACCACACATATCATCTATGCAAATATGTTTATAGATATCCCTAATAATGTCAATGTAGAACAATAATTTATTAGGGATTGATCCCAAATATATGAATGATGATTTATTTTGGAGGTTTCACACCATTTATTTATCTCATGTCGAACTCATATCAAGTCCAAAAATAAGAATCTATTCTAGCATAGATGATTAATATATCTTATGATTGATTTATTTTTTCATTCTTGATTATTCTTTTTTCATTCATCTATTATACAAAAATGGATCGAGGTCTAAAAGAAAAATGGATGTGGTTTATTTCTCATGTTTATGGATTATTGTTTTCTCCATTATTTATTCATTTATTCTTCAAGGGAAATTTCATTATCACAAGGTTCAATGAATACAAGTTATTTTATCATTGTACGAATATTATTCCATGAAAAGAATCAATATTATTGGTGTGTTTAATGATTGAGGGAGAGGTAAAGGTGCAATGAGGGAGGAAGACCATATGTTGATTTTGATCAGACCAACAAATTCCATTTTCACAATGGATACACATCGACAGCTTCATGTTGCAACAGTTTGGTGGATCAATTCTCTTTTTCTGTAAAGTGATGATGGTGAGGGGAAATCAACACATATCCACATTTTTTAGAATGTTTCATGGTGGATAATTAGGTGATAGTGGAATGATGGTATTTATAGAAGTAATAAAACTTTTCTATAAAACACATGTCAAATGATGTGTAATCTGAAGATACACACTGTGTGGGACCCCCAACCACGGTGTTATAGTTTTAATTGAAATTAAATATCACATGTCATTTGAAACCGGTCACATACAGTGTGGATCAACAATGGAATACTGGTGTGTACTATGGATGTAGATGGGAATGTACACTTCCAATAACATAGGTATGGGTAGAGAACATGAGAAAAACATTGTACTCAGAAATGGTCGGGTACACAACCATGGCTAGATGCACAAGCATGTCGGGTTTACATGGGAAAAAACATGGGAAGCTTGAATTTAGCTTTAAATGTCCTATAGAGTAAGTAAACATCATGTAATTATGTAGATGTGTCTTATATTTGTTGGTATCTATAGTATATACTAGTTTCATTTGAGTTTGATCCCCTGGTCCTTTCCCGTGAGGGTATAGTGGGAAATTACATCCTCGATATGGGATTATGATCCCCTCTATGGGTGTAGTGTTGGATAGAGTTTGATGCATCATCTTGTGGTACCATGGTGGGATTCTCTGTCATTCTAATTTTGGGTTCATGGTATCAGTATGACCACCATTTATATGGAATCAATCCCGTATCTAGAAGAAAAATCCATTAGGGTTTTTTGGGTCCCCTAGTTGCCCTAGGTGTGATCACCCAATTTAATGTAGATATTTTCTAGGAACAATGTAATAATTCTTGGGTGGGTCCTAAATATCATGCTAATTGGATGAATTTTACATGTGATATCCTGGCTCATGAATTGAATATGCTTGGAATGTGAATTACCTTGAATCCTCATGCATTATACTATCGTTAGTGGCTTTGGTAGAGACCATTTGATACTGGTTGTCTATTATGTGTATATCTATGTTTATTACTATATTGTTGTAAGAAGATAAATAGTACTAATACATTATTCATATTTATTTTTTAGTGTCCTACTAGGTACCATTATACTCACCCCTAAACAGGATATACTAGTACATTTCATGACAACAATGAGATATGAGAAGTCCTATGAAGACCGATGATACAGTCCTTTAGAGTCCAATGAGGGAGAACATGTTTCCCTAAAGGTCTCAATATGATGTGGATTAAAAATAATTTTCTAGAGTGGAAATATATCTTTTATGTACATTGGGACTCCTTATATAGTTCATAAAGTTGGATAGGTGGCATACCGCTTGGTCGTACCATCACAGTTAGAATGGGTGCATCAGATCTTCCATGTGTCACAGTTGAGGAGGTACGTGAATGACCCAATGAATGTTATTGAATGGGGTGAGATGGGAATCAAGGTTGAAACTACCACTATAGATTACCTGGTGAAGATTGAGGGGTTGTGGGAGTGGATCCTTCATGGGGTAGTGGTTATATTGGTATGTGTTTGATTTCAGTACATGAATCTTTATGAGAGAACATAAGAGCGGGATTCCCAGTTGCCAGCTCAGTACCCACATCTTTTTTTGTAGTCCTTATTACTATTTAAAATGAAAATACATAATTTTTGAAGAATTTAAAATATTTATTTTTTATATTTAATTCAATGAAATATATATATTAATATTTTCTTATTGAGGTGCTGAGATGGTGCAAGATTCAAAGGCTCGATGATCCCAGATATTAAATATGGAAATATAAAATATATTAATATCACATAGAAGTAGATTTCATAGAAAAGTTGAATAACAATAAAATTAAGTTATAGTTTATAATTATTGGGACATCAATGAGTTTATACTTTGGGTTTTAGCTGAGGTACAACATTTCCATTTTTGACAATGAGCGTTTGTGAAAAGTTTGTTGCGGGTGATAAAAATAAATAAATAAATATATAATTTTTTGTTTTCATGAAGTGACATAAATAAATCGAATGTAATTACCCTATTATATTTAAGTATTATGGTTATCCTTATAAATATAGAGACCAATATATGAGTTGGTGGAGAGGCACTGGTGAACAAAATTACATTGGAGGAGCAGATAAGTACCACACAAATCATCCATGCCAACAGAGTGTATGGATATCGCCAATGATGTCAACATATAATTTTTCTTAATTAGTTATCAATCTAAAGTCTATGAAAGACATTTTATTTATAAGGATTCCCCCTGTTTATTTATCTCCTTTTGAAAATAAACCAATTCCCAAAAACTAGTCATGCATCGATGATTGATTTATTTTATGGTTGATTAATATATGATTGATTAGCCCTATATGTTCTTATATTCCATAACAATAGATCGAGGTAAAAATGAACAAAGGCAATGGTTTTCTTCTCAAGATTATAGTTTAGGTTTTTCTCCCCCATTTCAAAGCATTTCCATCATGGTTAATTTATTCGGCCGACGGTTCAACGAGCACCGGTTATTTGATCATTTCACGAACATTCTTCTATGAAATGGATAAATACCAAATGAAAAATAATGATAAAGGGTTTTTTGAAGGATAAATTATAGATTATGACTACTGAATTATTAGGATCAGGCCAAAAAATTATGTTTTCTATTTTAATAAGAAATAGTGGATTTCTGTGGTGACGGTTTTTCTTGATAAACTAATTTTTTAGTAGATCAAATCTCGGTTTTCAGAGAGTATCAATAAAAGGGGTACTAATAAGAAAATAAACCATTTACAGAAAGATTCAATATAGCTCTATAGGTGGAGAAGGCATGGGTGAATTTGGAGAAGGAATCATTGATTTCTTCAAATTTCATGATACATGGTGTGTAATTTGGAGATACAAATCAACTGGGACCCCCTGTGGTAGAGATAGGGTTTCCTTGGAAATTAAATGTAAAATGAAGTGCGACCCATGGTGAAAACTATGTGACCCATGGTTGGTGGAAGGATTGTGCAGTGGGAGTATGCGTGAAAGTACATGTCCAGGAACAAGGGTAAAAGTTGAGTATACGTGCACAAATCAGTACTTATGAATGGTTGGGTACAAATAGATGGAAAGATATATATTCATGTCTGGACACATGGTCATGAACACAGGAAGTTCCAACATTAGAACTACATGCTTTGTAGCCTCTATACACAACTTGTATATCCACATTTATTGATTGAATCCTTTGGTATATTCAATATATACTAGGATCGGTTGCTGAAAACCCTTTGTCCATTACTACTATGGTATAATGAAACATTACTTCTTTTGAATAATATTACGATCCATTCTACGGGTGTAGTATTGGATAAGGTTTAGTGTATCCCACTATGCGACTAAGGTGATATCATATATTATTCCTATTTGGGGTTTGTTGTAACAAAATAATGACCATGCACAAGTCATAAATCCCTACTCTATTAGGTATATCTAGTGGGGCTTGTGGTGTCTCAGAGTACCCATGGGTATGATCCCCTACCAGAATGATGAGAGATTCTAAGATCCAGTGAGTAGTTATTGATGTGAAAAAATTATCATGACCTATTGAATGATTTTCACTAGTGATGGCATGGCTCGTTGACATCTTTATATTCTGGGGTGTGGATAAAACAACTATTTCTTAAGTTAAAAATGTTTTTAGTGGATAACCTAGGTTTTCTCTAGAGAGGGTCACACAATAGTCAAGTTTTTCACTTTTAATTTTAGTAAAAAGTGGTTTTTTGGAAATGTTTTATTTTGAAACAAATAGAATAAAATAATGAATAATAAATAAATAAATAAAATATTTAAAAAAATTAATATATTGTGATTTAAAATAAAGATATGAGAAGGGTGATTATTTCATGCATGGTTTTCCATTGCAATTCTATATTAGTTTAAATTTATACTAGAATAAATTCTTATAATAAATAAAGTGAGATTCCAAAACCGCTTCCCCAAACTCCATTGGTAAAATGGTGATAGTGAGAGTAAAAAATTTCAAGATCTCATCTCATTCAACTCTCCTTAAAATGTATGAGAGAGTTATTGTGAATATAATCACTAACTTAAGAAATAACTGATTGGGTTTTTTATCTTAACAAGTAACGAATATTCACTACCCCTCCAACACATACTGTTGATCACTGAGTACATCACCACTACGATCTGATATATTATATTATATATAAACCATACCCTCAGTATAGAGAGATTATGATTATTGACCAAATAAAAATTATATACTTAATCAAAAACCAACTATTACTTTACATGATAATAAAATCTAATATTAGAAATTGAAATGAACTTCACATAAGGGAGAAATAGATTTTATTCAATAAATTGAATGAAATTAATAATTAAAAAATATATCGTAGCCTACCATAATACCTCAAATTTTTATCCCTCTACATGACGGGTAACTAGGAATAAGGGGGGAGAATATGTCATTACAAAACCAAAAATATGAACAGAGGGAAAATGAGGAATATAAATTTCCTCCTCTAGAATCTGTCTACCAGAATTTATGTCATGTTCTTCCCACCAGACATCCAATTGTCACCATGTTTTTTGCTTAATATTTTCTTTCAAATTGGGGTCATTATCTAAGATCAATGTTTCAAACAATTAGAAAATGTGTAAAAAATCTACAGACGAATTACTCACACTTTTTCAATCTGAAGATACCCTCAATCACAATCCACTTTATAGAATCTGATGGTACATCATTATGTAAATTTATTTATTAAATATAATATGAACATGATCCGGTGAGTCCTATTTTATTAAAATAGGAATCACCTCAAATGGGGTTCTATAGGTTGATATATGCTTCATTTTCTATGGTGGATTCCATAATGTCATCTAGAAATATTTTTCCAATCAATTAATTTTTGTGGGATTATAGAAGTTAAAATGGTCTCTAAATTTAGGATAATAATTTTTATCCCATGAATAATGAATGATAAAAAGAAACACTCTATTTGGATTAATATTGTAAATGTTATTCTTGAAATACTGATTTTTTCATAAATTGTTAAAATTATAGAATTAATTAATTTCTACATGTTTTCCCAAAATCACCAAAAATCCAAAAAATATGTAAATAATCATAAATTGTTAAATTTATAGGGCTAGATCATGAAAATAAAAATGAAAAATAATGAAAATATTAACTATATCATTCATGGAGTGAGTACTCCTAGAACTATTATTACCATCTAGCCTCAAGTAGTAGTGTAAAACATGTAGATTTGGTTGAGACCATATGAGACTGGTTGTCTATTATGAGTATATTGGTGTTTATTTGAACATTATTTTTTTCTCTGGATAATATTAAAAGTTTATTCCTAGTGATTTTAGTGTATACTACTATGTAATGTTATATTCAACCCTATAAGTGCTCTTCCCTCATGTATCATGTCATATATAGATGAAATCACTTTTGATAGCATCCTAGTAGGATTGGGAGAAGGAAGAGAATAATTGGGATAGATAGTCTGAGTTGATTTATAAGGGGTTTCATTTGATAGTGTTCACATACTTTTGTGTAGTTTGGAATCTCTACAATTTTTAGTTGGGCTTGTATTTGAACCCTTTATCACTTGGAGTAATTTCCCATACAATTATGTGGGATTGATGTTGTGCTTGAAATTATAATATCAATCATTTTTACATTCTCAACATTTTATGGTCATGTAGATGTGTTCATGTGTACTAGTACATTAGGATACTTCCTTCAATGTAAGTTTTATTCCCACTTAGTGTTGGTTGCTATCCCCTGGCTGATTGGAAGCAGGCTTGGGGTAGTCACACATGGCTTATCATAGGCCACATAGGCCTTGATGGTTCTGGTCATTACATTATTGAAGATATATTGAGATCATATGTGTTATTTCCCATAACAATTATCATATTTTTATCTCCCTAAACCTATTAATAGAATTTAGTTAAATTATAATCTACTATAGAGACATATCATATGCTACGATTAGAAGAAATATTTGAATTTAAAATAATTCACATGTTCTCATATATTGATATATTAAGATTTGATTTAATTGGAAATAATAAATTTCTCTATCATATTTCACAATTGTAAATATGATATCAAATATGATATGGATTTATTTATTTCATCAACATGATTTCATAAATTTAATGTATGGTGGATCTGATACCGTTGTTGGGATTTTAATGGATCTAACAGTAATTGATATATGTAACAAAAGTAATTACATAATCCAAAGCCAAGATATCGATTTGTATACACATATAATAATTATAAAATGTAAATAAAAAATATATGTTTAACTTACATTATGGACACTTTTTATTGTCACCACTATCTTTATTTTCATATATTATTGAAGACGATCACTAAAATAGAAATCAATGCATTCAAGACACTATAGTTATCCATTAGTTATGCTACATAATTCAAAATTTTTATGATGTTCTCTATCCACTATATCATGTTAGATCCTCAACTTGTTAAATAGGTAGAAGAGAGAGATACAAGATGTAAATACATCATTACACTTAACACATCACTACAATCACATGGAGGTGAACTTTATGAATCTCATAAATACAATCCCTCATAGATCATTCATTTAATCGTGTGTTATAATTCATGATTAAATTCATTATCCTATTTATTAATATCATGAATTAATTCACCTATCTATTATTTATTACATGTTATTAAATATCATCTTAAATTATATCAATCATAGAATATCTAATCTACCCAAATCATCAAAGATATTAACAAGAAGATGCTATAAAATATGGATTTCTACACCATATGATATGTACATATAATATATTTTGATATTCCTAAATTCTATTCTATCATTTATTTGGTTAAAAGAATGAAATATTATTTTTAGTCCATTATAATTTTCTACAAATAATATTTTCTGATTTCATGGGAATGGATAAATGACATGGTTATATAATAAAATTGATATTACAAACTATTGTATAATATACACACAGTTACATAATGTTGTATCATATGATATTTTTATATCTTAATATACAATATCTACCAAAATACATTTATTTTTGAAATTATTTATAGGATATATCCATTAGGATGAGGTACTTTGGGTTCTATAGCTCATCATCTGGTTTTGTATTGGTGTTTGTCGTCCATCATCACATCTTTTTGAGTTATCATTGATTATTTTCATCAATATAGGAGACTTGAGACTTATCCATTTTTTTGTTTGTGTGATATTTACATGAATTATTTTTTAATAGGATAGGAGTGGTAATTATCCTAATGAAAATAATCAACCTAATAACTATGAAATTGGAAGGGGAGTTATATTTTAAATGTTATTATGATAATGTTAATGTAATTGGATTATATGTTTTTATGATGATAGTGATCATGGAATATTATTTTGTGATAAATTCCATCATATTTGTTTGATACATGTTATGAAGTTATATTCTATAATGAACTAGATGATGATGTGTTCAATAGATTTTTAGTTGGTGGTCTTTCAAATGGGTATAGAAGTGTACCCTGATGTTGTTTCTAAAGATTTCATCACATTTCCCTTTGAAATAAAATCAAGTTTGGGATATTATTTCATCTGAGTTTCTATTTTATTATAATTACAATATATTGGATGCAACCTTATAGGTTTTTATATATTTTGTTTTAGATTTATTAACTTCTGTATATGGGTTTTATTCAACATAGTTTGACTCATTGGGGTGCACCAATTTTTCTTGAAATGAAAGAATATAGTTGTCTATAACTACGTATCATCCATTGACACATGAGTCAAGTGATAGGAAAGAACCATTATAGCCTTCCACAGATTGGAGATTAATTCAATTTTTTAAATAGCGATAGCTGGTTCATGAAGAATGATTTTTAGTCAAGGAATCAATAGATGTGGGTAAAATAAAAGAGTGTATTTCAATGAATACCTTTAGACATTTTCATGGGAAGTAGGAGTTCATGGTAATTTAATTTGATTTAAAAAAACACATTTTTGTTCATTCTATTTGTGAACATTGTGTTTAATTATTTCATAAACAATTTTGTACTGGTTTTCATTAATGAAATTATCATGTATTATATGTTTGGGGGAGAATTTATTGAACATATGAGTTGTTTTGAAGTTTCTTTAACATCATTATCTATTTTAGATTCAATACAAGTTTATATTTTGGAACAATGAGGTTTATTTCTTGAGGGAAATAGTGTCTTGGTAAATAAAAGCCATAGACCCCATGTGGATCGAAGAGGTTGTTTCTTGGTTATCCTAACATGATGTTTCAATTATTTAGAGTTTACATGGTCTTGTGGGCTATTATAGGATGTTTATGTATGATTTAAATTAGATTATAACCCCTCTTATAGCCTTGACAGGAACAGGTTAAGCCTTTTGTGCACTGATCAGTGCCAGTATTCTACTGAGTTTCTGAAGGTGAAGTGGGTTAATGCTCCTCTAATTTATTTTCTAGAGGAAGAATTCATATTTTAGGTTTTTTAATAATTTTAGTTCTTTATATTGGATTTTTTTTTGTAATTCATCATATGTCAGACCCTATTGGTAATAACACCTTGAATGTTACTATACCACATATGATATCAACCTTTTCATTATTGTGTTTTTATTAAATTTGTAGTCAAACTATACCATCAGTGAGAGGTTTATACTTTTCACTAATAAAAAGTGATTGATATATATATATACATTCATTCAATAAGATTTTAATTTTCAATCGAGAGTATGGATGAAATTATTTTACGATTATGAATATTAAATTTATTATACACATGAGATATGAAATATTATTCCTGATGTGTTGGGTAAGAAGACATATGGTGATGTTTCCCATGATTATAAAGATGCATGATGATTATTGGAGGAGCTCATAACACTCTAGAGTGACATGGGAAAAGTCAATTATTCATGGTTTCTCTAATAGATGATCGTGTAGTCATCCTTACTGTACTAGGCAGAAGAATATTTTTTAGGGATTCTTAGGTAGTGGTTTGGAGGGATTTGGATTGTGGGGATTATCTTGAGGGATAGTATAAGGTTACTCAATTGTATGTGTTGTTTCCATGGAGTCGCTATATTCCCTAAGTAACACATGAGGTTGTTCTCCGTATTTTGTATATATCACCCTTAGAAGTGCATCCTGATGTGGTTAAGATGTATCATGCCTTAAGAATTTAGTTTTAATGGCCAGGGATAAAGAGGTATGTCATAGAGTTTGTATCCTGGTGTTTGTTCTATCATAAGTTGAATGCTAAACTTCATTTTCCCAGTGGGATACTTTAACCATTTAATATCCCCTAGTGGAGGTGGGATGACATTTTGATGGTTTTTGTGATCAGTTTTCCCCAAATGTTGTGGGGATAAATTAATCTATATATGGTCAGGGAGCGTTTGATAATTTCATATCACTTTGTGGAGATTAATTTACAACTCATAAAAAATGAGAGATAAGTATAACATGAATAATTTTAGCTACATGAACAACATGATTGATTTCTTATACAAATATAATAATGTAATTGGTATCACCTAATAGAAGAGGTATGATTGCAGTTATACTATTTTATTGTTTTTAATTCACCTTTCTGATTATCAAAAAGAATAATTCATATTGAAAATAACAAACAACATAACAAGTATAGAAAATTTATAAAATAATATGTATAATGGATGTATTAATTCCTGAAAATACATTGACGTAAAAAAGTTAAAAATATCATAATAATAGAACAAATGGTCATACAACATGAGAAAAATAAAAATAGAGAGCTATGTGCATCAGGATGGACATGTATAATCATAGTATATATCTAATTTTCAGAAATACACAATCACTCATGTTTATTCTAAAAATAAATCAAATTTTGAATTTCATTTATTCACTAATTATTTAATGATTGATAATTATAGATGAATTATATTTATCCACATTGTTGCAAGTTCAAAAATGTTAGGTTTCCCTCTTAAAACTAATCCATTTTCAATAGTTTATTTAAAGACTCTTTATTATTTCTAATATTCCTCGATATTTTAATTTTTTACATGACAGACTTTAGAAGAAATTTCTTCATGGGAAACTCCAATGGGAAAATCTATTGGTATGGATAGATATATGTATTCATTGAGAAACTCATGGGGATGACGATGTGTGTAGTCCCTCAATAATCATTTCTGATCATGAAACCATTATTATCTCCCTAACTTCCATTGAACTAACATCAGATTGATGAAGGAATTCAAAATCTATTATCACTTATGAGGAGTCTCATAACTTGAAAAATATGGATCAAGATAAATATAATTAAATATATGTGTAAATAAATTACCACATGGAATACCTATAAAATTTATAGGATGATTATCAGTGTAAATAATCATTTTAAAAATGAATATAATTTAATCAAACCAAATTTCATGGGTAATAAAAGATAAAATATGGATATCAATATATTATAAAACTTTCAAATAACCATGATAAAGGGATATAGTTATTTTTATAATACATTCAATTACACAAGTATGATTTGATATGTCATTAAACTATATTATAAAGGGGGATGATTGTTTGATAAGAAAATGAAGGCATAAATTAAGTAAAATTTAGGATCTTAAATAGATTTTCAAAGATAACCACGATAATTAATTTCATGATGAATGTTCATCCGTTCAAAAATATCATGGGAATATATTTCAAATGGAGAATTATTTATAATTGAATATATTGTATCAAAAGAATCACTATTTTCAAAGATTATATTTATATAAAATTTAAGAACATCCAAAAGAAAATAACATCATTAGGTGAAGGATAAATGAAACATTTAAATCCTTGGAAGGTAAGAATGCGTTGTATTAGGGGAAATTAATTCATTATCCATTGAAAGTTAATGATCCTTCTATGTAAAATTATTTTTATCCCAAGGTAATTTAGATTGAATCACTATGTTTTAATTATAAGATTCGTCAACATTACCTTTTTTCCTTACTCATCCTATAAGGTTACATATTAATATATTATTAGAATTGGAATGTTTTACTATATAAAAAAATGAAATTAGAGTTTTTCAGAGTAGAAATGAATGTTGAATCATAGTATAAACATTAAGAAAGATAATGAAAATATTGTAAATGGTAAAAGGGGTTAAAATCATACCAAAGTCATAAAAAAGATAAAGGAAACAAGTGTGGAACTATTGGAAACCTATTTAGGGTCAAAAGATATATTGAATGATTGAGGCATAGTGAGTAAATCCAAATACAAAGAGGTCTTACTGCATATTATTGTATTCTTAGGGCCTGCCACTACAACTTTGGCATGGCTCTCTACAAATCTAAATATAAAAAACAATATTAACATATAAGTGAAATAAAATGAATCGCAGTTTCTAAACACTCATTAAATAGCCATAAAATATATAATAAGGGAAATATATGAAATTATAAAAACTATAATGTTAGTTATTATTGAATTTGTAACTTTAGGAATAATTTTAATTAACATTTTAATAAGAATAAATAAATAAAATTAAATATTTAACTATGGTTATATTTAATGATACACAATAAATTAAGGACATATATTGTTAAATACATATCAAATAATTAATTGAGATCAAAATACATTTACACCTAATAGATTATATTCATACAATCTTTTTTAAAATGATTCATGTTTTTCAAAATACATATATTTTTATCTAAAATTAAATTAATTTATTTTCAATGTGAGAGTTGAATCATTTCCAATATTATTATAAGGAACTCAGTAATTATTATAAGAAATAAAATATTTATTTTAAAAAATTTATTTCCAGATCCATGATGAAACACTAGATTTTGAATACATGAACCTGGATTGTCCAAGAAATATTGTGCAGTTAATGTAAGTATGAGGGAAAATATTAATTATAACTTATCATTGTAATCAATGTCGGGGTATGTCAATTTTGGTGAAGAAATTGTAGAATTGAAGAATATGATCCATGATCCCTCATGATCATCCATATTTGGTCCCAAAGCTCCTAGTTTATTGTCCTTTGGTTTTTATGTGCTAGCATGACCGAACCATGTTCTTTTTGAAAAACATATGATCTCTTGAAGATCTTAACTCCATCATGGAAAATGAGATGAATCTAACATAATTCATCCAAAATTTCTCTCCCTATTTCTACACATTAGGAGATGGTATGTGAGAATCTAAATTCATGTATATGGATTCTGACACAATTCATGGCTCAAAATGAGTTGAAATAATCACATCTAACATTTAAAAAATACCCCTAAACTCATAGAAAAGTAAAACCTCTTATGATAAACCAAAATTCATTGAATATCTACATAAATATTCCATAAATATCATGTAATTAAGTGAGATCCACTAACTCTTCTTATTCATCCCTTCCTTATGTAACAAACCTTGAATGTATAATATTGATTCCAAATGTACTTTTATAATTAATTAAATCACGAATACCAATAGATATTAATTCATTTATTATTATTATAAACATGATTAATATAACTAAATTATCATACTTGTGATCATTCACACTCAGACATTCACTGGACCCCGTATGTGGGGCTTCATCCTAAACTCTAATTATTCAAATTAGGGGATCTTGTGGTCACACATTGTGTGTAACTCTATTGGTTATATTCTAAAAAGTAGTTAATCATACTCTATTATTAGGAGTGATATCTAGTATCAAATCATGACACCCCCTATAAATATATTCCTTGTAATATAATCTATTTTTCACTTGATATCTCATTAATAAGGATGTGTACTTTTTTCATCATCAATTAATACTTTCTTTTTTTACTATAATTGATATCTTTCCCATTATCTATCATGAAAATTGATTTAGTTAACGATCTACTATTCCAGTAAAGATTCCAAATACATCTTCATTATTTTCTAAGTAAAAAATTCATATTTTGATCATCCAATCAATGGAATACCACCATGAAACACCCAACGTAGTCTACCTCACAATAAACTAAAAGTTATTAGTTTTCATATCACATTTTAAAATTTATCAAGTAATACAAATTGATAAATGATCTAAATTGGTGATGATAATATATATTTTTATCAATAAGAACATCCAATAACACCAAAAACATGTGGTGTACCTATTGGTGGGTCAATAATCATGATATATTCTACTCATGATCACTATGTGTTACCTTTATGAGAATATGTCTCAATCCTTATGATCCCTCCACATAAGATAGTCAAATGTAATATATTTCAAGTCTTTATGATGTATCTAGACCATATGAAATATTTGTGATTACTTTAAAAATACCTCAAGGATAAAATTACAGCTAGGAATTTTTGTAAACTTTTCATATGATATATATTTTAAGGAAATACCTTAAAATTAAAATATGAATAAGTGGTAATATAATCATTATAAAAATAAATCATGCATAAATTTCTATACACATGAAATTGAAATAAAAAAGTAAATATCAAGATGGATCTTGGGAACCCACTTATATATTACTTGCACATTCCCTGAAACCTAATTTCTAACCATCTACTTTTTACCACCCAAGAGAAAAGATCATGTGTAACACCCTGAGATTAGAAAAAATAAAACAATGTTTGATAGCATATATGACACAAAAAACTGAGCCTAAATCCTCTTGAAATATTATTATTTAAATATTAATATTATATCATTTCCATTAAATTGGTAGTTGTGAATACGATTAACTATTTTATGAAATTTATATAAATTTTGTACTCAATATTGATAAATTTTAAATAAATAACTCTAACAACCCTGCTATTTATTACACAGTTAAACATTATTCGATACATAAACTTTCACTTAAGAAAAATATGGCGATTGATAGGTCTAGTGTCTGGAAAACTAGGAAAAATTACAAGACAACATACGACATAAAAAACAACAACTTTATTGAAAACTTCTTTTTCTTGACCACAATATTCATTCATACTTAACATTGAATGGGATAACCTGATAACATGTATAAGAAAAAGGGTGAGATATAAAGCCTAGTAAGGGATAAAATAAGGCATTACATGATGAATAATATACATTTTAGACAATAGGAATATCAGTGGATAATAATAGAAACATGGACATAAAAGATATAAAATATAGCATGATTATCATAACATGGAAATGTGGAAACAACATTTAACGTGATATAAGCATGAGCCAAGGCTAATTACACATGGATCATGAGTAAATCCTCATTGCACTCGAATTCTTATGAGTAATCCCTTATTACATTTTAATTATCATGATTAATCCCTCTTTTCATATGGGGTATCTTGATATTATTCTTTACCCATTGCAATGGAGCGCTATCAGGGTGCACCACTCTTAATCATTTCATTTCATGCATAAGTGAGCCACATAGATCATACAACAAGGATTGATTAGAAATATTGGCATATTCCATGAATAAAAGATGTTGAATACCTAAATGTAAGTTGAAAATCAAAATGTACATGTGCATAAATCTAAATACTCTTGATAGAGAAATGGGTATGGTATTCACTTACACAATTATTTTGACATGGAATTTTTTATGCAGCTTTGGCATCATAATAACGTCAAATAGATATCGTAAAATGGTTTGATGATAGAGAAAGACGTATATAATCACTCATACATAAAATCAAAAGTAAGGGGTTAATGTGACATTATATCCTAATAAATGTAATGGAATTTGGATGCATAATATAAAATAATTTCTTGTATTTAAATGAGGAGAGAGAAATCCCTTATGAAATATCAGCATGGTTATAGGTGTACACGAGAGGAATTAATTAGAGAGAAAGGGTATATCATCATTAAAACATAATTTGGTTAGTATGGTAGAGGTTCAAAATAATACCAACAAATTTTTTAATTTAAATTAATAGGTTATAACAATATAATGAAATATGGACAACATTGAGAAAGGAATAAATCCCATACCAAATTTTGGCATTGTAACGAGTGTACATGGGAGGAATTAATGAGAGATAAAGGGGTCCATCAACATTAAAAAATTAATAGGGTAGTTTACGAGAGGTGAAAAATCTTACCGAAAAATTTTTAATTGAAAATAAAAGGTCATAACAATATAAGGAAACTTGGACATAAATAAGGAAGGAAATTGAGGGTCCCTTAATTGGAAGTGTGAACCCAAAGGCTTTTGAGAGGCTTGAGATAGGCTTCAAAGGATCTAGGGGTGCCCTCAGAGGATTATAGAGAGATTAGGTCATAGGTTTGTCCACCTCTAATAGTTTTTAGAGAAGAGAAGTGGGATCTTGGGTGGGTTTATATAGGAAAAAGATATCAATTCTTTGATATTTGGGTTTTGGGATCTACATATTAAACTAATCATAACGAAGAACCAGCCCATGGATTTTTCCCATGGTTTTTGATAAAGGGGAGTTCAAAAAAATATTTTATAAGGCTACCCACCTAACAAATTAAAATATTTGGAAATCTTATGTGGAGGTGAGTCACACTTTCAAGGAAATAATTTTTAAAAGTTAAAATATTTTATATGTCTTGGAGGGTCCACTAAGGCATCATAAAATTAATCAAACAAATATAAAATCACATTATTTTAAATTTAAAACATATTTTTTCTGATAATACCTTTTATATTTTTTATTACATCACTATTGGGTCATTATTATGTCATAAAACACGTTATATATTTAAATGGTATTTAATTTTTAACAAAAATTTGGATTGTCTAGGAAGATAATAAAAAATTAACCATTATATAATATCAACGTCCTAAATAAAAATCGATATTATTTTTATGTAAATAATTATATGAATTTTTTAATTTTCAATTTTAAAATAAAAACTAACATTTATTGAAAATTCAAGGGTGTTGACAAAAACAATATTCTAACCTTAATAAATATCTAAACAGTATTCATAAAAATAATACAATAAATTATATTTAATAAAAATTAATTTTTTATTAATAATTTATTAAAATAATATTTAATTAAAAAATTCATGAATTCATCAAAATATATTTTTCAATTGATTTTTAATATTAAATACAAATAAAATTTGTTCTTTAAAAATCACTTACAATGTATAAATAATAAAATGAATGTATATTAATTATTTTATAAAAAAACTAGTTCACATAATCATAGTTCAAGGGTATTGTTAAATAACCCCTTATAACACTTGCAAAAGACCTAAGGGTATGGTGTACGATGGTGAAAGACTCTATGGGTGGCTCAGATAACATCGCCCGGGTGGTAATCTCTATTTACATTCACTTATCCCCGTAGGTGGTTCCATTTATGCATAACATGTTGACTATTAGATTGGGCTTGGTCAAGAATGAAGCCCAGTGTTGCTACCTCCTTCCAAAGCTGTGAAAAATGGGCTTTGTATGGAGAAATTTTAATGGATGAGGCCATCCCTTCCTTTTACTGGGTTAATTGGATTTTTTAAAGCCTTGTATTTACACTAATCATGTGATCAATGTAAAATGGATATATTAGCAATGGTAATATTTCATAATGGTATTTTAAAATCCAAAAAATAAATCCAAGGGTATTCATTTGTCTTATATAACCATTTTACATAATAATACATTTGATCAGATCAAGATGATTTTTCATTAATAAAAGTTTGGGTTGTTACAATATTCCCCCCTAATGAAATTTTCCCATCAAAATTTCATTTTCCCATACTAAAATAGATGAGGGTGACTCTGCTTCATCACTTCCTCTGATTCCCACATTTTTTCTTCAAACATATTGTTTCACCACAACACCTTGATGAGAGGCATTGTTTAATTTCATATAACTCATTCCCTATAATCTATGATATTCATCGGATTCTCTTCATAAGATAGTCTATTATCCAATGGTACCACCTCTGGATTGAGTACATGCAAAGGGTTAGGTATGTACTTCATTTAGAATGATACGTTGAATACATATTGTACTTGAGATAGGTTCAGTGGGAGTTCTAGTGGATAGGCAACTACTCCAATGCGATAAAAGATCTCAGAAGGGACAATGTACATTGGACTAAGATTTCCCTTATTCGAAAATCTCAAATCTCTCTTCCATGGTGATATGTAGAGGATTACCATGTCTCTAAAATCAAACTGTAGGTCTCATAAATGATAATCATCATAGCTCTTTTGTCAACAGTGATCATCTTTTATGTACTGCATGATGGTCCTATCCTTCTCCCCCATTTCATCAACCATTTATGTACAAAGGAGTTTTTTCTTCCCAAATTCATCCTAACATGTCAGTGCTATGCACCTCTTACCGTAAAGGGATTCATAAGGATCCACATACATGCTAGAATGGAAACTTTTTTTTAAGATATTTTAACCAGATGACGATATTGATCCAATCATCCTTTGAAGTACAATGAGAATTCTCTCAACATTTTCTGAAGTATTTGGATACTCTTCTCAGATTAGACATCAGTTTAAGGATGATAAGCCATACTAAAGTTCATCTTAGTATTCAGATCTTGTTGGATACTCTTCCTGAACATATAAGAGAATCTTAGATCCCGATCGAATACAATAGACAGTAGAACTCCATGAAGCTTTACCACTTCTCTAATGTATATCTCTACTGGTTGATCTAATGAGAAATCCTCCCAAATTTCAATGATGTGTGCAGTCCTTGTAATATGATCCATAAAAAACCATATAGCATTGTTTCCTTTGGATTTCCTCGAATGTTTGGTGACAAAGTCCATGGTGATGTTCTCCCATTTCAATGTTGGTATGGTTAAAGGTTGAATAATCCCCTTGTAATTATACCTCTTAGCCTTCACTTACTCACATTCTAGGCACATTGATGTATACTCAGTGATCTCCTTCTTCATGTTATCCCACTAGTAGTGCACTTAGATATTTCTATACATATTTGTGTTTCCATGGTGAATGGTGAAATACGAACTATGTTCATCATCCAAATGTTCTTTCATTCACTCTAGATTTGATATAACCCATGTCTGGACCCAAATCTTACAATTACTTCTTCATTAACATTGAACTCTATGAATTTCCCTTTTATGATTGTTTCGAGTTTCTTCTTAATTCCCAAATAATCCTTTTGAGATTCCTTTAAACATTCCAAAAGAGATAGTTGATAAATAATTTGTGAAATGGTAGATGATGTTCCCTTATTTATGTTTCCCATGTCTGTCAGCAACAAATATAAGAAGATTAGATCCTTTTTTATTCTCTTCAATGATAGAATCACTGGGTCCTTTCTACATAGAGCAACCTCCACCTTTTTTTTCCAGTGTGGTAATTTATTGAGTAGTCATTCTCTTTGATCACCTATAAAAATTGTTTTTTGGGAATATTAAGATCATTTTATGTGAATATATACTTGAGTAATATTTGATCCGTTTATATTTCACAGTTCTCCCCAAAGAGGTAATATCGAAAAAAAAATTAAATCTAAGATTATAACATCCAAATCTTGATTGTGTGATGGATAGTTTTTCCATTTGCCTTTCAATTTCCTTGAGGAATAAGCAATGAATTTATCATTTTGAATCAATACATAGCCCATTCCCTTATTCTAAGCATCAATGAATACCACAAAAAGTTGTCCACTTTTTGGTAGTGTGAAAAAAATCATACTGATAAACCTCCCTTTCCACTCCATGAAGCTCTGTTTTCTTTCATCAATCTATGAAAACATTACTCCATTCTGTGATATCTTTATAAATGGGTTTGAAAATTGTTATAAATTTTCCACAATTCTGCGATAATATCTAGTTAACCCAAGGAATCTATGTTTATACTTCACCGATATTGTCCGTGGAAATCTCTCAATTGAAACTGTCCTAGAGGGATCCACAGATATTCCATTTCTTGAGATGATATGACTCAATATTGATACTTCCATCAACCAGAACTCACACTTTTTTTACTATGCATAGAGCTTCTCCATTCGCAAGATCTCTTGTATAGTACCTAGATGCTCATCATAATTCTCCTTGGTTATGGAGTATATTTGAATATCATCTAGAAAGACTACAACAAATTTGTCTGGGTAATATCTAAAAAATCTAACCATCATGTACATAATTATTTCTTGTGAATTAGTGATTCTTAAATTTATTTCTATGAATTCATAGTGACTGTATCTTGTACAAAAAACAGTCTTGGGGATATCCTCCTTCTCCACCCTTACATGGTAATATCTCTACCACAAATCCACCTTGGAGAAGTATTGTTCACCACGTAGCTAATCAAACAAGTCATAAATTCCGGGAAGAGGATACTTGTTCTTCATTGTGATTTTTTGTGTTCATGATAAACAATTTCAAGGAACATTGAGCCATCCTTCTTCCTGACGAAGTGGGCTGGTTCACTCCCTGGTGAAGAAATTGGGTGTATGGACCTTTTATCCATATTCTCATGTAGTTGTTTCTTTATCTCCTTAAGCTCCAAAAAATCCATTCTATTTGGAGTATTTGATATTGGAAAATCCCTAGGTGAAAGATCAAATGAGAATTCAACATCTCTTCTATGAGGAAGAATAAGAAATTTCTCGAGAAACACTTCAGCGAATTTTCTCACAAAGGCATGTCTTCAAGGATGGTTTCTTCCATAGAATCAATAATCTGAGAATGATACACATGCTCATATGGATGAAATATCCACACTTGATATGATTTTTTGATATAATATTCATCCTCCTCCTAGGAATTGTATAGAATTGAGGTTCAAATCTCTATATGGAGAGTGATTTCTCTCTCACGTAAAATTATGTTGGATCTAGATAGGGAAATCCAATCCACAATATGAATTTCATCAAGATCCACTATTGGGAGTACAACGAAGTTCTCCGAGAAGTTCAATATAGAAATTGTTACAGGGGAGGAATCATATTATAGGGTTTTAATGAATACATCATTTTTTGTTCTCACCATCATCTTACTTCTAGGATTTGTGGTGGTGATGGGATAGTTCTACTTAACATTTAGGATATATAATAATTCATATTACTAGAATCAAGAATTATGTTTTCATTTATTTAATGAATATTAGCACACCTACTGCATATCATTTTCAGGGATCGCATCGGTGGTAGTCATAGAAAAATACCTCCCTTGCTCCCTTAGAGGTAATTGGTTGCCCTAGAAAATCCATGGCTTAGGGAATTGGTTTGCAAAGTTCCCTAGTTCATTTTAGTTCAAGAAATGAACAAAGAGGTGATGGTAGAATTGATAATCCCTATCTTCTATTGCATAAGAATATTTTTCTTCTTGGGAGTTAATGGCTAGCTACACATCAATTCCACACCTAAAGCATTTCATCATTCACTTTAGAATATTTCTAGGGTTCTTCTATCCGCACCTCTAGAAAGTGGGGTGCGAGAATTTCATTGCACCATTGTATTTATCGATTGTACCAAAAAAATAGTATTCCACTTTCTCATTCTTATCCCCATGATATCCCTAAGATTTTAGAATCTTCATTTCTTCTTCGAGGGCACATCAGACAATTTCTTCATAGGTATCGAAGTGACGGATCACGAGGGATTTTGGTATGCTAGGTTTTATCACATCAAATAAATGGTGATCCTTGTATTTGGGAGTAATTAAAAGGACCATGAAATATTATACAATCCTTTTGAATATTTCCTCATACGCTCCAATGGATTCATTGTCTTTTTCCTTGAGGGAGAGGAAGTCCCTCCCAGCCTACATCGGAGGGTGTGCGGAAAATATTTATAATATTTTTTTTTGAAATACATCCATTCCAATGCATAAATTTCTTCCTTAGGATTCTTATTTGTAATCAATGTCCACCATTGATTATCTTCACCCTACACACAATAATAATCCATAATAATTTTCTCTCATTCGAAGCTTTTATGGATTGATAAGATATTTTCAATGGAGTTGATACATTGTTCTGTGATTGAGAGATTAGATGATCAATTAAAATTAGGAAGTCATTGTCTGATTAATCAATCTGTTGTAGCTTATTATTACATATGTGGGATGAAAATTCCTCTTGACCATTGATTCAATTCAAAAATTGAGTTAACTGAGATAGTATCGTGACAATGTTTGTGATTCCTACTCTCATCAGGTTGGGCATCTCATTAGAAAAATCATCATATTGATCCTAACAATAGTTGTTAGCTCAATTACTCCTATTAACGACCATTGTCTAGAACAAAATGACTGTTGGGGGTATCAAATAAATGGGAATCCCATAAAAAGGGGATAAATTAAAATTACATTTATTTCCTTAACTAATAAATTTATAGGCTTCAATCTATGTTACCCATGATCTACATACCAACATATATTCTTATGGTATTTTTTTATTCCCTTAACAATTATTCATACTATGATTATGAATTTACCAAAGAATATATCCCGAGAGATTCATAACCAAGAATGTCTCAAGGCCAGTGTTAATGCACTAGTTCCCATTTGTGTCTATCTCAAATCGGTGTTTTTGGGTATTACCCCTATATACATCTGTAACAAAGCCACCTCTACTTGTTCATATCTAGACATGGATATATTTTCATTATAAAACACTTACTCTATACTCAAAAAAATTTAGGGATATTTTTATTACACTTAGTCTTATCCATAAGGCATTCACTATGATTTTCTAATCCAAATCCCAAAACTAACTAAACCTCCCTCTATTACCAAATGTAACAACAATACTCTTTATTACACACATAAACATAATTCATTACATAAACATGCAGTTAATAAATCTATGTGGATCAAGAGGTATAGTGTCTTGGGAAATTAGGAACATTTCATAACAACATAAGCCATAAAAAACAACATCTTTATTGAAATCATCATTTTCATGACCCCAACTTTCCTTCATACTTTTCATTTCATGGGATAACCTAAAAACATGTACAAGAAAAAGAGTGAGATATAAATCATAATAAGGGATAAAACAAGGAATAACATGAAAAATAAAATACATTTTAGAAAATAGGCATATCAATGGAGAATAATATAAAAATGGACATAAAGGAATAATATAGCATGATTATCGTAACATGGAAATGTGGAAACAACATTTAACCTGATATTTGAAAGAGCTAAGGATCATTGCACATGGAGCATGAGTAAATCCTCATTTCACTTCAATTATCCTGAGTAAAACCTCGTTACATTTGAATTATCATGAGTAAACCATCATTTCAAAAAGAGTATCATGATTTTATTCTCTACCCAATGAATTGGAGAGCAATCGGGGATCACCCTTATTAATAATTTCATTTCATGCATAAGTGTGCCACATAGATCATACAACATGGATTCAATAAACATTATAATTTATTCCAAGAATACGAGATTTTGAATAAATAAATTTATTTCCTCAATCATCAAGTAAATTTTACTAAAGGTGAATACCCTTGATAGAGAAATTTTTATGGTATTCATTTACATGATTATTTTGGAATGGAAATATATGTGTAACTTCGACAGCCTAATGACGTCAAATAGAAATTGTAAAAGTGGTTGATGAGAGAGAAAATAATCTATCATAATTTTTAAATGAAATATAAAGTAATTTGGTGATTAAAAATAAAATCCCATCATATTTATTGTAATTTGTATACAAAATATAAAATATTTTTTTGAATGTAAATGAGGAGAGAGAAATCCATTACAGAATTTCGGCATAGTAACATGTGTACACGAGAGGTAATAATTTGAGAGAATGGGGACTCTATTAATTCAATTATATAAAGGGATGTATGGGGGAAGAGTAAAATCATACCCCAACATTCATAATAGAAAATAAAGGGGTATAAAAACATAAAGTAATTTTGACAAAAATGAGAAAAGAAAAAATACCTTACTGAATTTTGGTATGGTAATATTTGTTCACGAGAGGCATTAATGAGTGAGAAAGGTGTATCTCGTCATTAAAAATAATGAGGCAAGTATAGGTGAAGTTAAAAATCATACGGAAATATTTTTAATTTAAAATAAAAGGGCATAATAATATAAGTAAACATGGACATAAATAAGGATGGAAGGAAAGTGAGGATCCCTTACTTGAAAGTGTGATCCCAATGGTTTGGGAGAGGCATGAGAGAGGATTCTATAAATCTTGGGAAGCCTTGAGAGGATTCTCGAGAGATTTTTTAGATTTTTAATGAGATGCAAAGGTTTTTAGTGAAGGTAATTGGGAGCATGGGTGGTTTATATTGGTAAAACGAGGAAATCATTAATATTCAGTTTTTGGACACTACACATTAAACTAATCAAAACCGGAAAACATCCCATTGTTTTTACCAATAGTTTTTTATAAATTGGAGTGGAAACTATTATTTTATAAGTCAAATGGACAAACTTATTAAAATATTATGCTTTATTACGAGGAGGTGAGTCACATTCTCAAGGAAATCATTTTACAAAGTTAAAATATTATATTAGTATTGGAGGGTCCACTAAGGCAACATAAAATTAATCAAACAAATATAAAATCACATTATTTTAATACTAAAACGTATATTTTCTTAAAATATCTTTTATATTATTTTATTATATTACTATTTGGTCATTATGGTGTCATAAAACACTATATATATTTAAACGGTATTTAATTGTTTCCCAAAAATTCGATTGTCTCGAAATATTATGAAAAATTCACCGTTAGATAATATCGATGTCCGGAATCCAAAAATGAAAATATTTTTAACTAATTTATTTTCTAAATATTTTAATTTTCAATATTGAAATAAAAACTGTGATTTATTGATAATTCATGGGTTTTGACGAAAAAAGGTTTCAAACCTTAATAAAAATTTCAATTGTATTGATAAAAATAATATGATCGTTTATATTTAATTAAAATTAATTTAGTAATAATTTATTATTAATATAATAATTAATTTAGAAATAACTTTATTCATCAAAAAATATTTCTCAATTGATTATTAATATTAACTAAAAATATTATTTATGCTTTAAAAATCACTTACAAAGTAACAATAATAAAATGAATGTATATTACTTTTTTAAAAAAATGCACACAATCATAGTGTTGGTGTCTAGTTACATAACCCCTTATAAAACCCGCATATTTCCTTTGGGTAAGGTGTGTGATGGTGACAAACTCTTGGGGTGGCTCAGATAGCATCGCTTTAGTGGTAATCTCTATTAACATCCACTTCTCCCATAGGTGTTTCCATTCATGATTAACATGTTGAAGCTCGAATTGGGCTTGGTTTAGAATAAATCCCAATGATGATACCTCCTTTTTGAGCTCCAAAAAATTGGCTTCTTATGGGGAAATTATACTGGATGAGAGAATCTCTTCCTTTTTCTGTGTGAATTGGATTTGTTAAAGCCTTATATTTAAACTAATCTTGTGATCACTGTTCAACATCTATATTAGAAACGGTAACAATTTGTAACATTAATTTAAAATCCAAATTCATAATACCAAGGATGTACAAATGTCTTATATAACCATTTTTCATAATAAGACAATTAATCAGATGAAGAGAAATTTTCATTAATAAATGTTTAGGTCACTTTAATAATCACTCTATATTTAGTAAATTAATTTTAGTTTATAAAAATATATATTCTACCAAATGGATTTTAATTATTTATGTGAGAAAAATATTATAATTTATTTATAGATATTTAATACATTTTCTTTAATAAATATGATATATTTTTTAAAATCATCATATGAAAATTATTTTTTGATGAATCTTGGAGATTTTTCAAAAAAGTTTGATTTTATAACAAATAATGAAAATACAATTTTTTATTGAAAATTATATTTCCTTCAAAAGTATACTAAATATAAAAATATATTTTTCAGGTAGTTTTAATATTTAATTAGTATCTAATTATTAAAAATATTAAAATTAAGGTATATGGAATAAATTTTATACTTGGGTATAATATGAAAACATTTTATACATAAAAGTTATTTTTCTAAAAATGTATTTTTCATCACATCTCTCAAGTATAATTTTAATATAAATTCGGCCAGTTTTGTCAAATGATTTTTGAAAAATAGTTTCCATTTTTGGAATAATGGGGTTCAAATTTTATAAATAGGATACTTTTATTTTTATTCATTATGAATAGTAACAATAATAAATAGTTATCATGATTATAAAGGTAAATTGTGTAATTACGGATAACAAGAATACAAAACAGATTAAAGATTAACCCTAACACTTGAATTTATTCTATCATATGTGTGAATTTTGAACATGTCCATCAAATTCTCTAATATAAGTAAAATTGGTACCATATTTATTTGAGTTTAACCTTTATAATATTTAAGTAAAATAAAAAGAAAAAAATTAAACTTTCTTGATTATAATAACTATTAAATATTGTTATTCGAATATAAAAATTGATATCTTGGTTATAAATATTAATTTGAATTATAAACACTTTTTTATCAAGGAAATTTATCTCTAATTTTTAATTAAAGAATATTTACCTTAAATTTTGATACAACGTTGACATAATATTTATTCGATTACTAAGAAAATAAAATAAATGGATTTAAAAATACTAGAAACACTATAAATTCAATGAATTATTATGTTACATAAATTTTATAGATAAATGTAACATATTTTTTATGATTTAGAGGATTATATTAAAATTACATTATTTTCATGTTTTTTTCAAAGTCATATTAAATGAATAGTTCCAAAAACGACATTAATAATATTATTTAATTAATATTTTAATAAATGATTAAAAATTATGAATATTTATTATCTTCTGAAAATTGATTGAGATAAGGACATAAATATAAACCATGGTCTATTTTTTGGAAAAATTTTCTTTTATTGTTACTATATTGACCATTTAAGAGTAAAAACATTGTTATCATGATAATTGTTAAAAATTGATAACATTGGTTTAAACAAAGTGATAAGTGTAGAAACTAATGAAAAAGGAAAATATTACATTTTATGATACAATTTACACCCATAAACCCATTATATTTTAATTAGATTAGATTGGGCCCTTTTTCAATAGATATTAATATATATTATTCTAATATTTTAATAAATTTCAAAAGTGCCCTTCTCCTCACTTATATAAGAGAACATACTATCGTCTTTTATTAAAACATAAAAATCCATTTGGTTTTGACAATACCTAGCCAAATACGTTCCTTAATTACATTCCCACATCTTATAGGACATTTTATATTAGAAAACACTCATAGAAAGTCTCTTGTGGAAACATGAAGAGGTTGTCTAAAGAAGGGGTATCGTTGTTTACTGATTCTTTTTGATTGTATTATTATTCCACATAAATTAAATATTATTCAAAACTAATGATAAAATAAAATAAATAAATTAAATATAATTATATTTTTTCTATTAATGTAATAACTTACATCCATACACTCCTCAATAAATTGGGAAACAAAACCATCCATCACGTGTATGGCGGATTACAGCCTCATGAAATGAAATTTGTCATTATACATCATTGATTCTCATGGATATTTATGATGAATAATTTAATGTGTATATATTATATACCTTAAATATTTATAATTATATAAAATTTATATATCATAAATATTCTTATCATTCCATTCATTAAAGGATTATAACATGGTTTGTGTGTATTTGTGGAATACCACCTCCCTGAAGTGATATGATTTGTTTTTCACTATCTTATCAGATATATGATTTATATAAGTTAATTTAAATAAATAATATGATATTTTTTATATGGGTATTATTTTTTATGATAAAATAATACTCACCATATATCAATCATTGTCTTTGAAAAATTTAACTGCTACTCATTAATACATACGTCCAACCATCTCCATGATTGTAACATAGTTCATTTTTAATAACTATCTATCATAGTTTATTTTAAAACAATAATTTATGTATAAAAATATAATTGTTTTATTATTATTATAATAATTTAGATGATAAAATAATGACCTCATTGACCATAGTCATCCTTTTTATGTCATTTCGGACTTATCATCCAAATATCATTAAAATGGTTGACGTGAACATAATAGATTAACTAATTAAATATAAAATGTTATTAAATAAAATAATAGAATGATAAAAGTGGAAAAAAAAAGTAACATAATTTTATTATTTGGGAATATAAATAATGTTCATGATGAGTTTTACTAAAGGTAAGGGACTTTCTTTTAAAAAGCATCTTTTTAAGGTTCCCCTTCCAACTATTTTAATTAAACATCCAAATTATTTTTAATGTTTCAATAAAATTTTTATTCCTTCTTCCATGGTTGATAAATATAAATTTGACCATTTTTTATCTTATTTATAATTTTTGTAGAAAGGAATATTTTAAGGTTTTATGTAATGGACAGTTTACTTAAAATCCCATTTTTAAATATTTTAAATATTTATTATCTAATAATTTCAACTCCATGAAGATATTCTTGAAATTATTTTAATAATTTATATATATGAAATCTAAAAATTAAAATGCAAAACTTATATCTCTATTGGCATTATTTCCAAAAAATCACAATGAGCCTTTCTTCATATTTTTTATAGAACATTATGAAATTATTTATAAAAGATAAAGGGAATGTTTTATTTTAATGTATACAACATCAACTTCGTTTCACTCAATGACAAAAATTATATTATATTTTTATTTATTTATAATATTCCATATTTTATTTAAAAACATATTTCACTTTATTCTAATTTTTTTAGAATGGGTTTTAAATGAAATGGATATTTTGATATCCATAAATGTTTTGCTTATGGGTGCAAGGGATCTCTTTGAAGAAACATTTTTCTCTTGGTTATGGCCATTTTCCATATAAATCATTTTATCCATATATTTAACGTTATGGAATGACTTTAAATTCTTTATATATTCCTCTCATATATATACCTATATTTTTATCCCTTCATTTGATGGGGGTAATACATATCTTATGTTTATCTCTCAAATTCCATCATTAACGAATTTCTTTTGATTCATGGGGAAATATTTTGAAACACATTTATTTCCATGAGTCAATATATTGAGTATGAATTATGATTGATTTTAATTTTTTGGACACATAATCATAAACATTATAGAATGTGCTCCCCCAAATTGTTCTCTAATTAATTGGGTAAATATTTGATCTCATGACATGTTATGTATTGGATTTGGAAGTAAAACTAATCTACAATGGGACTATTTCCACTATGTGATGTTATATTAGTAGTTATCCATGACTTATAATTGAGTCATTATTTTTATTTCGACCAAACTTCCTATTATCTTATGAGCTTACAATACCATGTTATTTGTGATATACTTCAATTTTATTACTCACAAGCTTATTTTTAATGGAAATTATATAAAACATCGTAAGAGTGAAATATATACCTTTTTTTAAAAATGTATTTTTCTATGTTTTCGATGATTTCAAATTAATATTTATGAGTTTTATTTTTTATTTTAACATTTATTATGAAATATTTAATGAAAATATTTGGATAGAAAAGTTGATTTATTAGGTAATAAAATGTTTATTTTGATCCAAAATCATAATCATTAAAAAGAAAAATCTTATATATGTATTGATGAAATAACATGTTTATTTCTTTTAATATGTCTTTTATTGATACTTTTTTTGCGCACCGAACATTTTAAAATATTTTTCAGAGTGTTTTGAGGTTGAGTGATGAGGTCATGATGAAAAATGTAAATATATATGATGTAAATAAAACTTGATATACCATAAAAGTTTGGTTTTTGTATAAAAATATGTATTGTAATTGGAATAATCCACTTTTTAATGTTATATTTTTTTATATAAGTGTGATGGCCAAATTCTCTAAAACTCTAATCTATAAATATCCTAAAATGTTAAAATATTAATTTTTGACTTAAAAATAAATATTATTAAAGGTTTATGGTTTGGTCTTTATAGTTGGTATCAGTATAAAGGTTTATATAACATTATAGGTTATGATGTTTTCATGTGATGGTAACTTAAGAGTTATGAATACCATCACATGATTACAATTTTTTGTTTCATCATATGTTCAGTGGAGTAAACACCAATTTATGTTTTTAGTGATGATATTTTAATGTTATTAATGATATTTTGGGAGACTTAATTTTGAGTTGAGGTATATGTAACCCTTAGGGTTATGTGAAATATTATATCAGAACAATACTACTAATTTTTTTTCTATTTGAGATGATATGTATGAGGTAACCATTAATGTGAAAACATAATTTAATGTTGAATACATTAACGTTAATTTTTGGAGGTTCCTAATATTTTTTGTATCCATATGGGAACTATATTAATATATTTTTTTAAAAGTGAATCATAGATGATTGATTATAAGACATCACATCTGGAAGGTTGGTGGGGATTGAACCCACAATTGAAGAGAGACAAGGGTGAAACACCTATCATTATACTATGTAATTTTATAGTTAGTATAAAATTTACATTTCTCACTTAAATGATTTGAAATATAATGATAATTTTTAATCTGGGTGAATATATTTTATCATATTAAAACCATGGGATTAAAGAGTGAAGTTGTGATTAGGTAATTAATGATATTTAGAAATATGTTCATTATTTTTTGAAACTTATATGATCAACGTAAATATAATATTTTTGTATTTTATTTGAGGAATAAATTTTAAATTGACTTTTCGAATCATATATGATTTTCATATTGATTTATTGTGAATTAGTTAATTTATAGAATTTATTTTCATTTATTATAACAGAATATACATTTTGGTATTAGTCCTTTACAATTATTTATGTGATTTAGATGTAATTATTAATTTTTACATAGAAGACTATGTGATAAAATCATTATAATCTTTTGAGTTAAATCATAGTCTGTAATATATTTAATAATTATTATGTTAGTAATTTATTTTTTGAATTATCTGAGTTAAAATTTTTGTGTTATTGTTGGGGAATTACTGATTAATTGGGTATTCATTCACATGATGTTTTTAGAAAATTAGAATAATATTGTGATAACTATTTTGTTTGGGTTAATGACCAAATATTTGAGTATTAGATTATTATCATTTGTGGATTACGTATTCCATTAGAAGTTTATTTTAGTTCTTCATAAATAAAACTTTCTTCCTGAATACTCATCATTTGGAGAAAAATATGATACTTTGGTGGAAATTTATAAGAGGATGATATTTTCATTATGTTCTTATTCTATATGGTAAAGGAATTTATCAACTCTAGGAAAAGGGTCTTAAAACAAAAATTCTATCATATTAATATAATTTATAATGAATCTATGGTCTTTACATACCTCATAATGTTATGGTTGGCTGGACATTAATATTCTCTTGATCATCCAATTTCTTTTATTCAATGATCCCTTTTACTCACCATTATTATTTAAAATATATATTCCTCTTAATTTCTATATTTTCGATTATTAGTGATGTTCTCTAATTTGGAATCCTAGTTATGTTATGAAATTCAATCTTTATATTCCATCTTTTTGAAAGGATATTTTATCAACTGTTTCAACAATGTGGGATATCAAAAAAGGTATTTTCGGATGTCAACCCCTTGTTTACCAAGCCTGAGTTCAAAATTGAGATGTTGAAATTTATAAAATGGGGGAATAATTTAGCTCCCTATGATTTAAAATAAAAAGGAAACTATGTTCGATAGTGTATACAATACACAACACTAAGCCTAAATGAACCAATAAATATTATTATTTAAATATGACTGTTATAATATAGAATCTAAACTGCTCAATATGAATATAAATAAATTATTAACGAAATATATATAAATTTCCTATTAAATAATTAAATATTCTTAGTAAATAATCACCCAAATTTTAATGTAGTCCATTTATTCTTCAAAATACATTTTCTTAAAAAATTATTATTATTAATTATAAAAAATCATAATTATTTTGTAGAAATTTTTGAGATTTTTTTGATAAAGGGAATATCAATTTTGAAATTTTAATATCAAAAATATGTTCTTATGAAATTTTTAGAATTTTATAAATATATTTATTTTTTCAATGAATAGTTAAATGATCTAATTTTTATTGAAGATAATATTTTATTTTAAATTATTTAAAATGTAAAACAATATTTTGGATTATTTTTTAAATTTAATATTTTAATTTTTATTAAAAACAATCTAATTACGACCATTAGAATGAAATTTAAATTTCATTTATAGTATAAAATCATTTTACACATAAAAATAATTTTTTTTGAAAAACTATTTGTCATCGCATCTCACATGTTTAATATTGAATTAAATTACACAACTTTAGTAACGAGAATTTTACAAAATGGATTACATATTTGTAATCAGGAGGTCTAATATTTAGTAAATAGGTTCCTCTTATTTTTATTCATTATAAATAGTAACTATAGTAAACAATTATGAGCACAATAAAGGTAATTCAGGTAATTATAGTTTAAAACAACAATATATGCAATAAAAATTGACACTAAAATGGGAATTTATCCAATTGGATTAGTATAGTATGGAGATTTCTGTCCAATTCTCAAATATAATGCCACTTGGTACAACATTTCTATAATTTTGTACTTTATAAGATGTGTGTAAAAGGTAAAGAAAAATTATTCACTTTCATTATTTCATTAACTACAATATTTTTTTGACAGTTACAAAAAAATTGTGTTTAATTATAAATATTAATTTTAAATATAAATTATTCTTTTTTCAGGGTAATTTATTTCTAATTTTTATTTATTATATAATACATTAAATTCTAATGTAATGCAGACATAGTATTTACATAATTAAAAGATAAATAAAATAAATGACTTTAAAAATATAATTTTTTTTATAAATTTAAGTAATAATTATGTTCCATGAATTTTGAGATAAATATAACATGTTAGTAAATTTTGAAATAATTAAATTTTAATTCCATTTTTGTAATATTGTTTTCAATATCTAATTAAATGAGTCATTCAATAAATGAAAAAAATAACATTTTATAATAAATAATATTTTATTAAATTATTTGATATTCCTAAAAATTATATATTCATCCAAGTAATTTTTATATGGGTAAAAATATTACCCATATTCCATTTATTCTCTAATATTCCTTTTATAGTATCAATCATGACAGCTAAAGTGTAAAAACCATTTATAATGGTTATTGTAAAAATAGGTTAAAGGAGTTCCAAAGTATGATATAGGGGTAAAAAAAATTAAATTTCCAACATTTTATTGAATGATAGTATTTAGATTCAAATTCATCATATCTTCCTATAAAATTTATCTTGATCCTTTTATACATGAATATTAATTTATATTAATTTATTCACTCTTAAAAATAATTTTGGTTCATTCAATCCCTACCCAAATCCCATCCCTAAGTCCATTCATAAGTTAGAATTTTCTATTTTGTATTATATAACCCTCATATGAAGTATTTTCATGCAAACTTTTCCAATGAAGGCGTATAGTTTTTAACCGTGTGCTTTGGTTCTATTAATTCGTTCACATCATTAATGTATTAGTCAGAAAAGATTATATAATAACAAAAATATATTTCATATATAGATATATTATTAATTGTATATTATAACATGTATCCATCTCCTCTTCCATCAAATGGGAAAAAAATAAGTGTTCATGTGCACGGAAGACTGCCACCTAAAAAACCAATGCAATTCGTTTTACATCATTTTCTCACATGGTTTTTTATAAAAATTTATTATATATATATATATATTTATATATGATATTCATGAATTATTGACCATTATGTAAAAGTAATATATTTCATATTTTTTTACATTTCCATTCATCTAATGATGATAATGTCATTCATGCACACTCATGGATTTCAACCTCCATAGAGTGAAGTGATTTTTTTCATTACTGTATCAAATTGATAATATATATAAGGGTATTTAGGGAATTGATATTGTATTTATTATATAAATTTCATTCTATAAAGGTAAAATAATACATACCTTCTTTCCATCATGATTGATGTATAATGTAAATGTTACTCATGTGTACATATGGACTACCATATCCTTGATTGTAAAATAATTCATTTTCAATAATCGTATTTCATGGTTGGTTTTAAAATTATAATTGATTTATAAAAATTAAAATTAATTAAAAATTATTATTATGAATAATATTAAATAAAGACATCATTAACCATATCCCTTTTGACAATTTGATTTTGGACTTATGAGAAGAATATTATCAAAACATCATATATAAACATAATTGATTATGTAGTTGAATATAAATTGATATTAAATAAAATAAAAGGAAAAAATTGAGCTAATTTATTAATAAATAAAAAAATTATTACAATGTTATTATTCCTAAAAACAAATAATGTATGTGATGATTCATAATCGAGGTAGGATGCATTCTTTTAAAACCCCTCTTTTAAAGAATCTCTTCATACTCATTTTCTTCCATATCTATGTTTTTCAAAATTTTTGAAGAAAATTTTTATTTATAGTTCAATTCATCATAATGGTTACTTCTACAATATGTTAAATCCTTTAAAATTATTTTATAAAATAATATTATTAATGTTTTATGTATCGTACACTTTACTTTAGATCCTCATTTTAAATGTTTTGAATATTTTTCTATAAATATTTATCTTCCATGTATATATTCATAAAATTATTTTATTAAATTATTTATATGAAAAAATGAATTACAAGTGGGGATTTATTATTCTTTTGGCTTTATCTCAGCATTTTTGAAACGGAATATTTCCCTTTTGTATTTCTTATTAATGATTATAAATTTATTATCAAAAGTCTAAAGGAATGATTTATTTTATTGTATATGGTGTCAATGACTCTCCCAAAACCACAACCACTATTATCTATTTGAATTTATTTATAATATTACATAATTTATTCAAATAAAAACAAAACATCCATTTAATCAAATTATTTTTAAAAAGGGTTTCAAATTGAATGGATATATTGATATCCAAAAATATTTTTCTTATGGGTGAAATGGATCTATATAAACCACCATTTTTCATTAGGTTGTGACCATAATCCTTCGAACTCACTTTTTCACTATATTTAATGATATAAAATGATTTTAAATTATATACATTTGTTTCATGAACCACTGCCCAAAAAGATAATTAAATGATGGGAGAGAGATAGTGACAGCTTGAGTCCCGCCACTAGTAGGTCCTAGGTTGGCGACTTACACCAAGGGACTAATATAAATGAATATGAGAGGAATTTCCCTCTTATAGAAACATTTAGAAAAGATAGATTATAAAAAAATAAAAAAACCTAATAATTATTATATATATAAATAAATCCCATGTTCAAACATTCAATTCCATACAGTATAATAATAATTGAAAGGAAACTATAAGTACCAAAAAGGTAAGGACGACAGAAACCAAAACTCACAACCATATCCTAAAAACCCATGAGCTAGTAACATGCATCCCAATAATCAAACTAATATAGATGACGTAAAAAAATTATATATATTTGAGGAGATGTGGATCCTCCCTAAATATTGTAGTGAAAAAATACATAGAAATAATTTTAAAACACAATGAAAAACAATAAAACAAACTCATCACCTAAACATGTATACTATGTTACCATCCTCACTATGGATAACTCTCACCAAGTATCACATAAATTATATAATATAATATAATAATGAAACAATAAAGGTCCTCACTCCCACTTCTCCACTAGTTTGTTGCCCGGGCCTAGTATCTTACATCCTAAGTTATCTCTCTCCAAAATAGTCTATCCCGAATACACCTACGTAAAAAAATAACTACATGCATCTCGTGCATCACATCATCAAATCATCGCATCCAAATATCCATATATAGTAACAATGTAGTTTATAGGAGCCAACAAATCTTTTATGACTTGTATCGCACATTGGGTATTATACCTCAAGTCATTATAGCCCATACACTGGTGTCCTACATTTTTATTACATATAAAATGTACAGACAGAGGATCAATTATAAATTAGTTTAAGAGAAAAAGGTACATAATTCATAAAAACATAAAAAATTATTCTAATACACATTAATTTATTCTTCAAATATTCACCATATGTACATTTGTGTTCATCTCATAACATGGGGACATACATCAAAGTAAATTTGTGAGCATAAGGACAAATAAGGACATGAAAGGGAATCATTTTACAAGTGATCATGAGGAATATCAATATGAATATGGGGAATATTATTTTATAACGAGAAAGGTAAAATGAGGAATATAATTAGAAGAACATGACTCATAACATGTATATGTGGCTATAACATTTTATTGAAACATTTATAAGCATTTCATCATGGTTTTTCACTGAGGTTTCATTAAAATTACCAAGATTATTCACCAAGGTATCGTAAAACATGCCATATATAGAGATTAAATTAATTACCCAATGCATTGGATCACTGTCATGATTCAACCTTAATATGTTTTAATTAATGTGATCAACATTTATCATAACAAATCATTTGATTAATGACCCATGGAGAATAAAATAAATGGGTTATGTATCAAATTTATGGGATTTCCGAAGTGCATAAAAACATGAATATTATGTCCTTTTAAATCCTAGAAAAGGAAGATGGGTTCAATTTATGTTAATCCTAGAATAATTTTTTTTTAAATTAGCTTTAATACCCATGTAAAAAATGGGGCTTGGTTATTCACAAGAAAATAATAAAAGGGAATTTCATTAAGAGAAGAGATAAATTTTGGGAAGTAAATTCGGCCGCATAATAAGTATAAAACATGGTTTTGAAAATTGATTAAATGACTGGGAAAATGGTATTAAAATAATAATATATTCTTATTATATTAATGGGATAAAATAAAATGGAAAAAAATTATTTCGAAAATTGGAAGACATGCCACATAAATAGAGGATTTGAATTGAATAGTGAATTAGAGATCTCCCTTGCCTTAAATTGTTACTCAAAAAACACATGGATTGAAAAAATGGGGGATTGTGGACTTATAGTGAGGTAAAAATAAAACATATTCATGGTTTATAGATTTTTATTGAATGTAAATTGATAAATGGGTGGGTATTTATAGACAAATTGGAGGATTATTTTATTAATTTCCAAAAATAATCCTTCGAAACCTAGGTTGTAGAAAATTAAAAACTATTGGATTGACCATGTTATATTCCCATGGTATTGGAAATATGGGTAATATATTATATGATTTTTAATCAAAAGAGTCTATCATCATTTTATATTACTTATTTTTGTATGTAAATGTACATTTTCCACAAAATTATTCATTTAATGTTAATGTTGCCATTCTAGAATTTGGAAAATAAATTATATGATTGAAAATAAATTAAAATAAATAAATAAACTTGATATTTGTAAAATAAAATATTTTAGGTATTCTATTATGGTAACAGTTTTGTTACATCTTTATAACATAATCATGATGTCATTAAACATACCAAAAAAAAACTCAAAAGAAAAATTTACTATTCATGAAAAAATATTGTATTTTAGAAAATTATCATAAATTAAAACTAACCATATTTTGAAATAATGATTTCTAAAATGATATTTATTTTATCAGAATATATTTCTTGATAAGATGATTATAACTTTTAAATATTAAAATTCTTATTTATTAAACAGAATAATTGATTGAAAATGCATAGTAAAATTTTTGAAACATGAAAAGAATTATTTTAACAAGTATATTTAAATAAAAGTTCCTTATCATAATATTTCATTAAAATAATTATAATTAATATTAAATTAGTTTACTAAAAAAATATGTCTCCTAAAATTTACCTTTTTCTTTGAAAAGTGAAATTTTCAAATTCTTCATATTATTTTATTAGGAATAAATATTCTTAAAATATATCTGATGGAATAAAAAATTTAATTATAAAAAATAATTACACTTTGAGTAACTACATCCATGAAACATTAACCCTTATAACCCCTGTGTATGGCCTAAGGGTAACGTCTTCGATGGTGATAGAATCAAGGGCTATTTAAGCTAATATTGACCAAGTGGTAATTTACTCAAACATAAACTTCTCTTGTATGCGATTTAATTCAGTATTATCATGTTGAATCTAGGTTTAGACATGGTCAAGAGTGAACCCCAATGATTCTACCTCCCTCTACGCTTCAAAAAATGGCCTTCATATGGAAAACATCCACTGGTTGATTCCATCATTTCTCCTTTCTGCATTAATTATTATTTATCATTTATACATACAAATTATATCATAAAACATATTAAAAAGAGTAATGTTTCCAATGGTCATATTGACTACGAGTCATATTAGACCAATGGTAAAAAAACTATTGAATATTGTCACATTTCCCTATATACTCAATTCATTATTAATGAGATATGTTCTTGTTTTATATGAGAAACTATAACTCAAATTTTCATGGTAAAAACATTATATTTAAACGGTTTGGGTCATTACATTATCCCACCCTTATGAAATTCCATCCCCACAATTTCAAATTGTTCTCTCAGTTGAGAAACAATGTTTGTATGTATGCCTCAATTTCTTATCTAGTTCCCATGTCATTTCTTTATAAATATGGTTCCTCCTAAACAAATTGATGTGGTGTGTAGTATTATTGTGTATAAACTATTCTCTATAGTCTAAAATGTCCAATGAGTTTTCCACACAGGAGAGCTCATGTTCCCATTTCACCACCTCGAGATTCAATACGTGTGATGCTCTATTTATGTCTTTCCTCAAGGGTGATAATTGGAATACATCATGAACATTATCTAGAAATGGTGGAAGTGGAATATGAATTTCCACTGTTCCTACATGATCAATAATTTTTTAGGGGTGAATGTACCTATGGCTAATCTTCCATTTCTTCCCAAACTGCATGACTCTCTTACATGGTGATATTTTAAGGAATACTTTTTCACCAACATCAAAATCCTAGTCTCTTTGATAAGTTTTAGTATAGATATTCTTCTGACATTGGGCATCCTATATGTGTTGTTTTATTGAAGGAACCATTTATGAAATCTCTTTTATTGGATCAATCCCAAGAAGCATTCTTTCACCAAATTCAACGCAAAAAGTATGACTTCTACATTACTTCCAATAAATATCATCATAGGGTGTCATTTGAATACTTAAATGAATGTTTTTTTTATTTAGAACTCAACTAATTGGAGATGTTTATCCCATCCAACATTAAATTAAATTTATCATGTTCTCAAAATATCTTCAAGGGTATTAATAGTTAATTCAGACTAAACATCAGTTTGGAGGAGATAGTCCATATTGAAATTCAATCAAGTATTAAGATCAGGTTAAAGACCTCTACAAGCATTAAATCATGCTCATAAATGATAGAACGTGGTAACACATACACCCTTACCACTTTATTTTTTAAATATTGGCATGTTTTTAAAGAGATAACTCTTCTCAAATAGAGATAAAATATGAAGTGTTTGTGAGAAGATCCACTATAACCCATATTTTATTATTTTATTATAAATTTTTATGGAGACTAGTGATTAATTCCATAGTGATATTGTCCCACTTCAATGTTGATATGTGTAGTTTTTGTAATAAACCTTTATATAGTTGTCACTCTAACTTCACTTATAGACACACAATGCACAATGTAGTGTAGTCAGAAAAATATGCTTTAATTACTCATATTTTCCTAATTTTTTTAGAAATTTATTTGGAAAATTATGAGACTAAGCACTAAGACGGTGTGCGATTCTAAGGCATGTGGTTCCTAACATTATAGTTTTAAAAATGATATTTTTTAATAGCACACTTGCATGAATTTGCTAAAAACGTGAAATAACTTTTAAATGGGATCCTAGATCGGGAATATTAGGAGATTATTGAGATCAGAGCATTGGATTAACCCTAGGTGTGACCACACATAGGTTAGTGTGGGTTATCAGTAGAAAAATTCATCAGGGGAGTAACAATAAATAAAATAATTAAATAAAATTTATTTTATTTTGAAATCCTAATAACTGATAAATGGAAAATTAGATTAGAAATATGAAACCACCAGTGAGTTCATATGGGGTTATTTTCCTTAGGCGAGTCTTAACCTCGACCGGTGCGGGTCAATGATGAATGTTAGATGTTGTACATAGATATCATAAAAATATCTAACAAAAATATTTTATTGAATGTTTTGTGTTAATGCAGCTACAATTTCCCTTTTTAATAATCTAGGTTAGAGGAATTCAAGGTGATCCCTATAACCCTAGAATTCCCTACGTAATGGATAAAGAGACTATCTCTCAATGAAAAATTCCAAAACATCAAGAATCGATGATGACGCAAACCTCTGTTCTTCATCAACAACCAATCCAATCATCGAGGTAAGGTGTCAATATCTTTTTGATATATTTTCACCATCATAGAATCAAAAAACTAATGAAGGAAACCCCATGAATAGGTTAATATGTTGTTTAGTTGTTCGTTCTGGTTGGATAATTATTTCCAAATAAAAGGGAATAGATATTGGTGATTATACTTCTATTGGATTATTTACCATCACACTATCGTTAATGGATCAAGGATAAACAAACAACTCCAAGTTCTGTTCTTTGAGTTTTCATGTTCTTAATCCCTCTCCCAAACTCTATTGTGTTCTTCCTTTGTTTTTCGACCATTGAACCCATATGTGAATGATTGATCATTAGACACATAATCCATGGCGCAACGATTCGAGACTAATGATATATCACGACCAACCCCTAGGTCAAGTTGAATGTCTTCATCAAGCCTATCTCCAATAGGCCATGGGCTGGAGACTAGCTTAGATTAGGCATATTCCATAAGTGGGAGGTAATTACCTATGTACACACACACACAAACACCCATATCCAAGCCCAAAAGTGTTGAACAAAAAAACTATGAAAACATGTAAACAATAATTTATACCACTAATACACCAAAAATAGTAAGAAAGAACGAAAAATTAAATGAAAACGTTTCCAGAATACAAGACCAACACAAATGGAAAGTACAAGCTCCAGAATCTCATCTTGAGAAAACCCTAAGGGTTTGTTCCAAAACCACTGTCTGATCTCACTAAAGCATGCCTCATCTATCGAGCCTCTCTTAAATAACCAGCTAGTCTCAGTCCACCAAGGACTCTATCAAATCATTTAACATCTACATATGACCCGACACCTTATGGCATAGCATGTGCAGGGTTGTGTAAAACAATACTCAGTAGGGAACCCAGAACAAAAAAGGTACACCACTAATAAATACATAAAGTACACCACAAAGGAAACAGATGGAGTATAAAACCATGGAATCACGCAAAGTACAGTCGACATAGTCACCCCATACATTTAAAATTATATATCATGAAGAGAAGGATTTACAATTGTAGTCCATATATACCTCGGTCTCTAAGAAACTACAAGGGTCAGTGGTCTAAAGAGCATCAATGGAGAATTGAGCATCGATGGTGCATGGTGAATCGATGGAACACTGAGCTTCAGTGGGTCAAGCCTCTATCACGACCCATCCCCCAAAGCCCATGTCGTGAATACCCCAATCTTGCCTCCAATAGGCTAGGGCTAGGTGACTATAACCAAGTAGGCATATCCCACAAATTGGAGGCATTTCCCTAAGTATGTGTGCACATGCACCCATATCAAAACCCAAAAGTGATTAACTGAAAACACTATTTAAACAAGAATTCATACCACTAAGATACCAAAAATAGAGAATGATATTAAGAAAATTGAGAAGAAAACAGGTCTATAAAACAAACCCAACAAAAAGGAAAAGTAAAATCACTTAAACATAATTCGTTGAAAGTCATACGTGAAGGGTAGGTTCAAAAACCACTGTCCGAGGTTGCAAAACACACAAAGTATCTCAGGCATCTCTCTCTGTACAAACTAGTCTCTATTCACCAAGTAATACATAAATAGTTTTATCATATTAACAATATAGGAAACGTGAGGGCATAACCCATCCAAGGGTGACTAAAAACACTCATTAGGGACCTTGAAACACCAAAGGTACACCACTAAAAAATAAATTATGTACACCACAAAGGAAAAACATTAAGTACACCATAATGGGAACACAAGAAGTAAATTCATTACCATCAACACACATAGGTACAATTTTTTAGCAAGAATATACAGATTTTCATTTTTATTCCATATATCCCTCAGTCTCTATAACTCAGGATGTTTTGGCAGTGTAGAAAGCATCAATGGAGCATGGAGCGTCGATGGAGCACAAAGCATAAATGTGTCAAGCATTCCCCCAAGTCATAGATTCATATCTAATCACATGATTCCACTCATAGGGTGTTTTTTCCAAGAGAACCTACTCTTTAAGACGTTAGGTCATAATCCAAAATTCACAAAAACTCACTTATATTATATCAAAATATCCCCCTAATTGTAAGGGTCCCAATACCGTAAATGGATCATCAAATGGACACATGGTTTGAATGATTCATCCAATTTATTAAATATTTTATGGTCATGTCCATCTCCGAACCAACCTGGTTCTTCCGACATGACCCGACCTAGTTCACTAGGCCCGATGGGCCTCTGGACACTGGCCTGCCACACACGTGCTTCATCATTAAGTGCAAGGATCGATCGTGAACTCCCTGTCAAGACGGCCACTACATTTATTGTGAACGATACTACATCCAAACTCCCCCATGTATCGCCACCCTCCTATCACGGAATCCTCCTCCAATGCATGTTTCGAGCCATGTCCCACCACTACAACTATCTTGGACTCCGATCATGGAACTTTTCCAGTCCCCATGACTTTCGATACTGCCTGATCCTCCTCCAGTGTGATCCCGCATGACGGCAGCTATGCACCCCACTTGAACTCCTCCTTTGTTTGGACCATGTGCTGCCCTCGACATCATCCACACTAATGGAGGACCTCTGTTTTTCATTCCCTCATCCATGAGTTGATTCTGGCCTTCTGTGATCCCATATCACCTCCGTAATGTCATCATGGATCACAACATTCAGTCTCAGATCGTTGTACCATGGATCGTGGGTGCAATGATTGATCATTAATGTAGGGTTTGAAATGGATTATAATGCACAAAGAACACGATAAAATTAAGGGAATGGATTAAGCACTTGGACACCTAAATAGTGTATCATGGACTTGTACTTTTGACCTTGATCCATTCATTTTAGATAGATGATGAAAAAACCAACAACATAATAATCACTAAGATCTATTCCCTTTAATCATGAAATAATTATCAAATTTTCAAGAACTAAAAAACCAAAGATCAAAATGTTCTTGGGTTGGTCCACATTATTCATTTGATTCTAAGAAGTGGAAAATAATTCACAATGTGATCGACATCCTACCTCGATGATTGGATCAGTAGTTAACAAATAACGAAGCACTGTATCATCTGCGATCCTCGATATGCCAACATTCTTCATCAGATGATAGCTTTATTCACCTTTCCTTAAGGGAATTCCAAGGTGTTGAGACCAAAGAATGACGTACATAGAGATTACATTTGTTTTTTGGAATACTTAATACATACGAAAAATAGACGCCCTAAAACTGTATTAGTTTAGTGCCTTTAGAAACATGGAACATAATATTCTAATAAGGGTGAAAGATCTTCATCATATCCCATAAAGATCTTACCCTTTTGTTTTCCTACCTAAAATATTTCTTTTTATCCTGGAGAAAATAAAACATAAAAAGGGTGAGATCAAATTCTCGATAAGGGTAAAGATAAACATTGAAAAATAATAATATGAACATAAATTGTTTACATTAAAATCATGAGTCATGAAATAAATCTTGGATGTATGTAAGGAATGGATCATAAAGGAACATTATCCATGATAGAATATCATTAGAATAAAAAAATTTAATTATGTAGAACTAATAATCACATTATATTATTTCCATAGTATCCAAGGCATTGCTGCCAAGACCATCATTGTGGTTGAATTCCATTATTGAACCGGGTTTACTTGTTGTTACAACCTTATATTACGGAAATAATTTACTTTCTATTACAACTATGTCTATATCATGAGATATAAATCTTTACCCAATGGATTGGAGAGAGATATAGGTCCCTCCCATCTCATAATGGAATCATTCATACATGTGCCACAAAATATAAATCATTCATTATAGCATATCCAAAGAAATAAAATGGGTTTTCTTAAACATCATTCCATAATAACATAATCCATATAAAATACCATTCCATAATTAACACAATAAAATAATAGTATTAATTGGGATATAAATATAACCCTATTTAATGAAAACCATTTTAGATGAATTAAAATTTTGATAAAACACTTAAACTTAATTCTTGAGGAAAATATCATTTCATCTTAAAAAATCATTTTCGTTTCTCAAAATGTTCCACAATTTAAAAAGAAAATAATTCATGTGAAAATTATCTTGAAATAGTGTAAAGTAATCTTCATGGAAATAAGTCTTTTAAAAATCTTCTCAATCCATATATGCTAGAAAAACATTCTCCTCATACTTTTATCGAAAAATCCAAAATGTGCCATATATAGTATAAAAAAGAAGGATTCCTTCCATACCATGTTGTAAAAGTCACAAATGGTAAAAATTACATTAAAAATAAATATAAGAATAGTAAACATTTTATGAAAACATTTTTATAATAAATATACATGGATGATAAATATATCCCCAGAAAATACTTACGTATAAACAATCTCAGATAAAAATCGAAATAGGAAAATTGTCCCTTACTATAGGTCCAACATCTTCCATACATGTCTAAAACACATGTATATTAGGTTTAAAAATATTATCAACATGTAACAAGACCATAATAATATTTATTAAATCATATATTTTTCACTTACTACTTTATATTAACTGTTCATTTGTCAATTCCATGTCAAAGTAATGTTTTGGGTAATAATTGTTTTATTTATCATACATTTTTGGACTTTTTATTCGTGATATTATTAGATAGATCATAATTTAATTACATCCATAATGTAAAAAATGATTTATTTAACATATATATTAAGAATATAAATATATATAATAGATCTTTAAATAGAATGGAATACACCGTTCATGGAGATGGTAGACCATACGTATGCATGAACGATGTTTTCGTTTCCATATTAAATTGAATGGATGTAAATGAAATATATATATCAAATAGAATTATTATGTGATATATTTCAGGATTATTTATTATATATTTTATAATCATTATTGAATGGATAACATGGATAATGAATCCCATCGTGTTGTGGAGACGGTAAGTCGTACGTATGCACGATCGACGATATTGTTCTCATAGTTGTTGAATGGTATTGAAGTGGATGGTGTATAATATATCAGAATGTGTATCATGTTATAATAATAATATATAGTTATTATTTTAACCATTATAACCATCCAAGTATTGTGGTGGAGAAAAACATATTATAGCACCGCATAGAGATGATAAGTCGTATGTATGCACACGCGGTGATTTTGTTTTTCGTATGATGGATAAAAGAAGAAATATTGTTGCTTCATATTTATAATAATATATCAGTATATAAGTGATACTGATATCATTACTTTATAATCAATCAAATAAATATTAGGATTTAAAACAAGATATAAATTTGAAATAATCTATAGAAGAGATTACCTCTTCCCTAACGTGCATCATTTAAATTTCCTCTTATGACACTAGAGTTGGTATTTTCAAAAGTAATGAACATATAAAATGTAACTATGGAAGATGAGAAGAGAAATTGGAAGGTTTTTTCAAAGATTCATGGTTCAAAATGGATTTAAGAGATGATATGGAGGAAGTTCACCTTTATAAAATAAGAGAGGGGCACTTTGGAATATTCCAAAATATTTCTTTATTATAAATTGAATTTCGATTTAAAATTATCCAAAACATATTTAATTATAATATGAGATGATTTTGGTTTTAATATCTACATCCAATAATTCTTTTACATGTTTTGAATTTTTTTATCCTTATTTTTTTTGTTTTACCATTATTTTACCATTTTTAATCTTACTGTTACATCATGTTATTTACATATTGTGGGTTAATGTCATTACCATATCATATAAAATGGCACAAAAAAAGTTATTTATGAAATATTTTGACTTATATTAACCTTTTTTTTTGAATATTAGATATTAAATATTTTAATATAATATGTTAAACTATTTTATGTTTTAAGTTATAAATTGTGTCAATTTTGGAAACTATTCACACTTGACTTTTTTAAAAATTCATAACAACATTATTCCTTATAAAATAATGCATTAAATCAAATACAATATGTCAATATCATCCATAAAAGTTTTTTATGACATCATAAAAATAAAATTAAATTTTTCTTAATATTTATAAATTCATTTATTGGAATACTTTATTAATGAAAAATCAATGCATCATTCTAGTGTCATAATTAAATTTATTTATTTAAAGTCCAAAAATAACAAATAAAATTTCATGATATAGAAATTATTTTTATATTTATAATGACTATTTTTATTTTAAGAGATAAACTGTATAACCCTATATAATAGTTATTTTAGTTAATGATATATGTTTAAGTTCTATTTTCCTTATCATTAAATTAAAAGTAATTAAATGTCATTTTCACTTAGATGTGGCTCAATGGGGTCCCAAAATCAACCCAAGGTATCCCATGGTCGTACATGTGCTATAAAATAGGAATAAGGAATGTGTTAGGGTAGTTTAATATTATTATAATAATTTTTACCCTTATTTACTGGATTTACCCTTTAACCATGTTAACTAAATTATTTTCTGAAGTCAATATTAAAAATGTCCAAAAAATAAAAAGTACATATTAAAAAAAAATTAAACATATGATTAAAATATTTAATATATTTTTATAAATTGAAAACACATAATTTCCAATAATTAATTTAAAATTAATCATTTTGTTGAAAAAAATGGGGTTTTGTATAAAACATTGTAAAATTTTGAAAAGATTGTACATATGGATTCAATGAAAAATTAATGAAAACGGCATAAATTGTCTTAAAATATAAAAATATATTATATTTATAATTTAAAACCATTCAATAATATATTCTAACTATAGAAATTATTTTGATGAAAAAAGCTATTTTCAATTAAAAATTAGTGTATTTTCACTATTCATCAAAATATGAAAGTTATCAGAAAAATATAAAAAATTTATACAAAGTAAATTTTTATTTATTACATCTAAGGAATAAATTTTTCATGATAAATATAACTTATTAAAGTGTCAAAAACTATATTTAGAATCGGTGTGCCTTCAAAAGGCCGCAAAACTGCATTTTTTAGAAAAAAAATACTTCTTTTATACGGAAAATTTATTTTTTTCTCATATCACGTGTAAGATGAATGCTAATGTAATATAAAATTCAAAATGTTGTTAATAATATTCCTAACAGCTATTTTATATAAAAAATAATAATATATCAATGTTTAGTGAATCTCGATATTGTGTACCATGCAAGCTATCGAGGATGGTCGCTCTTGTGTGAAATGAAAGCCATGTCAGTGTTGCATATAGTGAAAGCTTCCTTTGGTACTGCGTATAACATAATCCAAACATATTTCATTTATAAATTGAAAAAAATCTATACTCAGTGTTTTTTGAAATTAATTCTATCAAATGAACTTGAATTTTTGTGCAACATAAGACAAGAATAGTGTAGCGTATACTGCAAACCAATACGGTGTTTCATATAGCGCATGATAATTTTTGTGTAGTGGAAACACAGAACATACAAGAAACTAAAAAATAATATATATCATAAAATCTCTAGGTGTTACACACAGTTACAGAGACCACCCTGGCTTCCATTGAAATGGATTATTAAAAATGAAAATTCAATCTAGGTCCACACCCAATGTTCAGTAAAAATATTTTTATTTATTATTTTAATGAAATATATACCCAAAATCATAAATTCACCCTCAGCCCAGGTCGGTTTAGATTAGGCCCTACATAAGGAAAAAACACCTTACAAACCCAATGGTGGACACATATTTCCAATATGAGTTACAGTTTATGAGTTATTATGATTTCAAAAATTTTAAAAAAAATTATTTAATTATTTTATTTATGGTTATGCACTGTCGAATTTTTCTACAGTTGATCCGCACTAACCAATGGTAGTTTTCAACTCGGGTAAAACCACTGCTCTGAGCTCAATGGTGTCCTTGGATTTATAGTCTGATAACTTTTTAAGAGTTATTTCACTTTTTCTGAAAGGCCGCATGTGCATGCTATTAAAAAACATAACCATTTCCATTTAATCATCCTAGGAACCCTATGCCTCAGAATCTCACACCATCTTAGCACCTAGACATGGAATTTCCAAAATAACTTCTAAAAATAAAATTTGTAAAATTCGAGCCATTACATTCTACCCACCTTAGAGATTTATGCCCCTGAAATCCAAAACAAGGTATAATCAATAAAAAGATGGGGGCACTGAGCCTGAATATGGTCCTCCTTCTCCCATGTCCTCTCAAATAGATTCTTGTGATGCAACCGAAGATGTACCATAATAATCAAACACCCATGAAATATCTAGTAATATTAATTCTATCTCAACAGGGTACTCCATAAAAGTCTCCATATAATCATTTTCTAGGTTACCTTAGTCGATGATGTGTGATTGATCACGAACATACATCCTCAGTTGTGACATGGGGAAGACATCATGCACCTTTTGAATGTATTATAGTAGAGATAATCGGTAAGCCACCTCACCAACTCTACCCAGAATCTAAAAAGGGTCGATTTCTCTCGGAGATAACATTCCACCCATCCAAATAGACTTAATCCTCATCGATGTGAAACCCGAAGGAACACATGGTCTCCTCCTCAAACACCCGAGGCCTCCACCTCAAGGTGACATATGACTTATACTAGCTTTGGGTAGCCCTCATCCACTCCTAGATGATCTGAACCTTCTCGGTGGTATCCCATACAAACTTTGGACCCATGAGTGATAACTCTCATAGGTTTATCCAGAACAGTGGTGACATGCATGTTATCCAGTAAAATGCCTCAAATAGTTCCATACCAATGATGTAGTGGGAGATATTTTTATATGAAAACTCCACCAGAGGAAGGTGGTTCTCCCAACTATGTCCAATGTCTATGATGCAAGCACATAGGATGACCTCTAGAAAATGGATGGTCCTCTCTATTTGGCCATATGTATGGGGATGAAACCTTATTATCAAGCATGACTGAGTCCAAAACACCTCCAACGATATCTTACACAACCGGAATGTAATATGAAAATCACAATTTGAGACTATAGTCTATGTGACTCCAAGGATTTGAACTATCTCCAGCATGTACATGCATCCCATGATCAGTATTGAACATTGTTTGTGGATTGGTATAATGTGGGCCAACTTGGTGGGTTGTTAAATGATCACATTTATGGAAAACTGTTCGCTAGATGTGTGTGGTGAAACCTTTATGAATTCCATCGATATCCCATCCCAATTCCACTCTAGCACCTCAACTATTTGGGTGAAACCTGCCAGAATCTTATGCTCTGCCTTCACATAATTCCAAGAAATGAATCTAGAAAGGAACTCTTCCACTTCCTTCTTCAAATATGGACTGAAAAACTAATGTCATATATATTGGTACATCTTTTCCACTCCTAGATGTACTACCAAAGGGGACGTTTGAAACTCCCTCATGACCTCCTCTTGAAACTTTGCTGGTAAAACGGTGTGTCCTCTAAAAATAACAATGTGCTCCCCACCTTTAGAATATCCATCGAGGTCATTCCATATAGACATCTAAGTATGTGTAGTATTGAACTCAGTTTCTCGAAGATGTTCCTCCAGAATGTGATTCCTTATTACAGGGGTAACTACCATTTACTAGAGATAAACTTATACATATCTATCCAAAAAGGATATCTAAAATGCGGCCAACTACTTAAATGCTTGATTCAATATTCGTGAACACGATCTCTAGATGAGAGAATGTTCCTGCACATTCCCATTCCCAAATGTATTTACTATATCTATGTCATAGTACAAGAGGAACTCTAGAAAACTCATCTATCTTAAATTTTGACCCTCCAGGGAGAAGATATACTTAAGAAACATAAGTTCAGAGTATACGGTAAACCACTATCCCATCAGGTAGTGTCGCCAAAACATTAATGGGAATACTATCATGACTAGATCAAGATCAGGGGTCATGTTGTTCTTCTCATGATGCCTCACCTATCACAAACGATAGGAAATCATCAATTCCCCCTTCATCAACACAAAACTAAGATCGGTCCCTTATGCATCACAGAACACCACATACTCAACAACTTCATCTAGTAATCTCAAGATGGTAGCACTCATCAATCTATGTCTTATCTCCTAAATGAACACATGGAACTTCTCTATCAACATGAATGGTTTCCCCTTCCGTGTAAAGGACATCAAGGGTTCTGCTACCTTGTAAAATTTTGGGAAAATCCCTCTAATATTACACAGTCAAATACAAGAAAAATATTCACCTTGGTAACACACTTTGGTGGCTCCCAAGGAAGCATCTCTTTATTCTTTTAGAGATCTACAACTACTCCAGCCTCTAAAATGATGTTTCCCAGAAAGTGGACCTCTTGAATATAAAACTGCCACATCATGAGCTTCCCATAAAGCTGGTGATATCAAAGTGTGTCTAAGACCATTGTTAATGGTATCGTTTCATCCTCCTTGGTTTCCAAGTAAAACAGGATGTCACCAATGAAGACAATGTAAAACCGGTCTATATAAGGATAAAATATCCTATTCATGACTCCCATGAACACATTTGGGGCATTTATTAGGCTAAAAACAACACTAGGAACTCGTAGTGGTCGTACCAATATATATATGTTGTCTTCAATACATCCTCATCCCATACACGAAGCTGGTGATAGCCATATGTGAGGTCTATTTTCAAGAACCACTTCGCTCACCTCAGCTGATTGAAGATGTTGTCAATACACGGTAGTGGGTAGTTCATCTTTATAGTGAAGTTGTTTAGGAGTTGTAAGTCCATGAATAATCTTAATATCCCATCTATCTTCTTAAAAAACAAAACATGGGCCTCCCAAGGTGAAACACTGGGTCTCATGAATCCCTTCATGTTCAAGTCTTCTAGGTGTAATCATAACTCACGAAGCTCTATGGGAGACATCCAATATGTAGGTATAGATGTTAGATATTTCCCAAAGTACATATCAATGCATAATTCTACCTCCATATTCGGTTGTACTCTTGGGATATCCTCTGGAAAAATGTCCTCATACTCATCCAACACTATAGAAAACTGATGTCTCACCTCATCCACTACATTGAGGGTTATGCTAGACAACTGGTATGTGATCAGCTGCACCCTCTTATGTGCGAGCCTATCTTGCGCTTCTTGGGTTTCCTTTCCATCGATAGAGGAAAACATTGTCCTATATCCATGGACACACAACACTGTGCACCTAAAACAGAAAATAAGGGTGTGAACTGTGTATAATCTGTACATATAATGGATGACACTGTATGGCCTTGATTCTACTACCAAGAGATCCCAACCAAAATTCTCACCCAAAATAGTTAGGACAGACTATCGGTACCAGGTTATGATCGCCAAATCTCCTCCAGCAGGAGTCTGTATGCATATGGATTGAATTAATTGTTGCATTGGAATCTATGTGTCTCAAATAAAGTCTATGGCATGAAAATAGTGACTAGAAATGTGTTTACAAAAACATAATAATGGGTGGAAAAGACACATATTCTACCTCTAATCATTTATAGAGCACCATGTTCATAATACTCTATCATCATAAGCTAACCTCGTCCTTGTGAACCAGCTCCATGAGTGAGTGCTAGACCAGCTCGTGGTGGTGATTGTAGTACCTAGAACCACTACTCACCTCTTGTTGACCATCCATCACCTTTTCCACATCCACTGCCTAGTCAACTAACATATTCCTGCCTTTTCCTCTCCCTTAGAGGTCCCTTGAATGTCTATAGAACATCATTTTATTGGTCATGAAATCCTGAGCCATGTGTCCCTAACCATCGCATGAGTAGAACAAACTGTCCTCCTCGCTCTACTAACCTCATGTCAGGGATTCATCCCATAAAATGTATGATTTTCTAGAATCCCGACATCAGCTGTCGGCTACCTACTGCCGAAGAGCCAGTTACCAGACGCTCGTGATTAGGGTAGTCACGACACAGAACCTGTGGGATTGTACGTGACATCCATTTTCATGTTACCTCCAATAATGATCATGAAGGCCCCTATAAATTTTACTACATCTAGGATTTATAATGTGTATAGAGCTATGTGATTCATCCATAAGATACATCTTTATTTTCAAAATATATGGAATATAAAGCCATGTATGAAATTTCAGTACAACTTTTTGATGAACATTAAACTTAGAAAACTTCTCATTCTTCACAGCCTCCATATACTTCTATAACAAAAGTTCTTCTCTATGAGATTCCTTGATCTTATCTTTTAATGATGGTCGAGAAATCAGTTGGTATAGGTTTTATGATGTTTCTGCCCATATAATTCTCATGTCTAGTTTTCCTAGGTCATTGAATAATATATCTCCTTGAATCCTCATTAGATTTATCAGAATAGGATCTCTCCTACTTAATGCATTCGAAAAACTGTTTTCTCTTATATTGATATATTGAATTGAAAATTCATATTATTTAATAAGTTCCAACCATCTCATTTTTCTCATGTTGAATTCCTTTTCCATGAAAATATAATTCAAACTTTGGTGGTTTCAGTATATGTCAAATTTCTCCCCATATAAATAGTACATCCATATGGTTAGACAACAAATAACCAATGATAAATATAGATCATGAATATTATAACTATATTCATGAGGTTTAACTACCCAGATGCATAAGAAATAACTTTTCATTTTGTATGAGGAGACATCTGATCCATTTGATAGATTCGTCACAAAAAATAATGAATCCTTCTCCGATATAGGGTAGAGTTAACATGGTTGTAGTAACCAATATTTTATACATATATTAGAATCATTAATAACACTAATTCGTCCAGATAAAATCAACCCTTATCCATATTAACCTAGTTAGTTGATTAGAAATTAATGAAAATATTATCCAAAGATACCTAAAATATCCTGATAAACCAAGGAAAATACTACTCTCCGATACTGTTTTAGGAGGAGGCCACTACTCCACAAAAATTTTCATAGTTGGATCAACTGAGATTCCTTCATTGGTAATAATGTACCCCGAGAAAGAAACTTGTTGAAAAAAAATACACATTTATGTATTTTTTCAAATATTATCCCCATCCTCAGTGGTTTCAATATAACAATTTGATGATCCTCATGCTCCTCACGACTTTTGGAATAAGGCATAATATCATAAATAAATACTACCAAGTAATTATAAACGTTGTCCTTATAAACTATATTCATGGAATCCATAAATATAAAAGGTGTATTAGGCATGATAAAGGGCATAAAAAACCTCATAATTTCCATATCTTGATCATAAGGTGGTCTTTGGAATTTATTCTTTCGTCACACTCAATCGATGATAACCTTATTGAAGATCAATATTAGAGAAGAATTGTTCCCCACAAATATGGTCAAACAAATAATCAATCCTTGTAATAGGGTACCTGTTCATTACTCAGATCCCATTAAGTTCACTAAAATCAATGTATGGACACATCAATCCATCATGTTTCTTCACAAAATCGAATTTTATCCAAAAGGAGATGCACTTGGTCAGATAAAACCCTTATATAAAAGATCTTGGAGTTGTTTATCTAATTCCACCAGCTCTACATTCTGAGTTCCATATGGGGTCTTTGATATTTTCTGGGATCCAAGCATGAGTTCAATGGATAAATATGCCTCTCATTATATGGGAGATCCATGTAACTCATTAGGAAATACGTCAATGTCTTCCTTAATGATGGGGAAATACTATATTTGTATATATTCATTTACGTATTCATATTCATAAAGCATTTCCATAAAGGAGTATTTGAGATTTCTTGTAGAAATATTTCAGGTTGAGATTTCCCTCCTTTGAAAAAAATTGGTTATCCATCCTCGAGTATAGTGATATTTTTACTTATGATGTTGATCATAGATTTATAATTTGAGTCCCATTCTATTCCTTGTATAGTTAAAAATTCCATCATGGGAATGACTATTATATTTGAGATGTTATTGTGCATGCCAAATATATTACTATAGTTTCTATACAATTTTGATGCTTATATTATCCCTTCAAGAATCTTTAATGACAACTCTACTTCTAGAAAATCAATTTTTGAATCTACATTAGTCGTAAAAGGTAGAGGAAATAAAGGAACATGTAGAACCTGAATAAAATAATGAAATTTCTAGATTCGATAGAAAAATGAGAGTATGTACCACCATATTATTTAGAGACTCCACTTTAGATGTCATGATAGCATATTCACAACCACTATCTCTTAGCCTATATTGAGGTTGATGGGGATTCTCTTCCATTATCTTATGATTTGGATAGTGATTGGAAAATTTACAAACCTATCCAAACATTGAGAATTGGATTTCAGTCTAGCCTATAATATATTCCCTTTTTAGTTAGTGTTTAAAAATTTATTCATTTCCTCACTACAATAGTTTCGAGCAATATGTCCATATATTCCACACTTGTAAAAAAATTCCCCTGATAAATTAGTTCCCTCTAATGCTTCATCCAATAGTTGTTGCATGTGGGTAGTTTCACTTTCTTTCTTCCTCTTCCATGATCAAAGTCCCTACTTAATCATGGATCGATTCATCTCTTCCATTACATTAATCTATGGGACAACTTCATATCTCTGAATTCCTTTTCAACCTTTGTAGCACTTCTCATACTCTGATCATAGCTGTTATAGTCTCAATTGGCTAGATTCTTCAACATATGATATCTTACTCCACCAAAGAATCTATCATCTTTTCTGTTAGGATCCATGAAATTGTTGTTGGTGTAACTTGAAAGTCTTGTAAAGTTCATCTCAAATCATCCCACAAATTCATTCTCTTACTTCATTACCTCTAATAATGAATTATCCATTTTATTTCTCTTCAAATGAAGGAAATATATATTGAAAAAGCATCCCCTATACTCTTCTCACTCCATAAAATCAATATCCCTTCTTGGATTAATGTTTTTAATCATTTTTCACCACTACCCAACTTCTACATCATAGTGGTACATATAAATGGCCACTTTCTCTTCTTCTAAACAATAGAGTATAAAAAAGATATTTTCTATAATGCATATCCATTATTCAGAAATAAATGGGTTGGTAGATCCACTGAATGAATGTGGTTATTGACACATGAGGGATATAACTGAAATTTGTTCCCTTTGATGTTAATCTAGTCTCTCATCTTGATTAAAGTTATTTTCATAGCTTGATTGAGTTGATTCATCATTATCATGATGTTTTCCATTCAGTATTCTATTAGATTGGTCATTCGCTCATGGTTAGTTGTGCTATCCTTTTAGGTGGTTCCTCCGATTTCACACCATTTTCTAAAACAAGAAAATTGAAGTTATAATAATTTTTATTTTAATAATCATATAATTATAAAAAAATATTAATGTCCTAAAAAATCATTCATAAATATTTTATTCTTTAACAAAAATTACATTTTTCTATAAATCCTTCACTATTGTTCATAAATATATTGTGATTAACCAAACATATCACCCAAGAGTGCCAAAGAAGGAGTGTATAAAGGCCCTTTTTCATGAAACATTTCCCATTTCATTCAATCTCCATGAAGTTCTTTCATGTGATAACCCTACATATATATATATATCTCTCTCTTTGTGTGTGTGCGCTAGAGCCACATCCACTCATTCATATCAAGACATTGATTTATTTTCTCAGAAACCAATTACTTAATACCTCACCAAAATTTCTAGGATGTTTTCCTATATATTATGTAATACCACAATCTTCAACGATATATTTATCTTTTAATAATACAATTGCATGCATTGAACGCAGCTCTGAGTTCTAGTACATTGAGACCAATCACACTAGCTATTTAATAAATATTAATGAATAGAAATTTCCACTTTTTAAAATTTTATAAATTTCATTTTTCAAAATGGAATTCATTTATGGATTAGGAATATCCAAGTTATCCTAGGGTGAGTTTTGGGTATTTTTCTTAAATCATTAAATTTTTTATGAATAGTGAAAAACATTGTGTTATTGTTTGAAACTAACTTTTTATTTAAGTAATTAATTTTAATTTAAATTTATTTTTATGTAAAAATAGATAAATAGTACCTATATTAGTCCAATGTAATTCATTGGTGTTATTTTATAATTATATTAGATAAATAAAATTTTATTTGAACATTTTAATGTCTTTTACCCACCTTATAGGAAAATTTGTAAATCTTCTTAAAACATAATTTTACCAATTCTATTAATTGAATTTCAAAAATCTTAGAGACGCTATTGAAATCACTAAGTAAAATGTGGTTCAATAGGGTGAAAGATAATTTTTGGTGAATAGTAACTTTTGAATTTTGTTTACTACGGTTTAAAGTAAATAGGGTAATTAAAGGTAGAAATAATACAATAATAATATGAAATTAACCCAACGCATGTCATTATTATATTGGATAAGTTTTTATCTACCCAACTAAACCTTAGGAAAAAATTAGATCCTTTTTTATCCATTTTGGTTAGATAGGGACATTTATTATATTTTATTTAAAGAAGATTTAAATGTGTTAAATTCAAAGTATAATAACTAAAAAAATTTAATATAGGATTTAACATAAATTAAGTTGGAGTATAAATATTAATTAAATGGAAAAAAATATTTCCTAAGACATGTTATTTTATTTATAATTCATAGACATTAAATAATTAAATTTATTTATGAAACAATGATGATGCAGTAATTTCCTCATTACGGAATGATTAAAATAATTGATATTATAAATATTAAAATAAATGTAAATATAATCATTTTATGCCATCCAATAATTTTATAAGAGAATATGACATGTTAGGATTGATTCAATGTATTGTTTTTAAGTAATCAAGTGTTACGACTTTCACAAAAACCAAATACTAATTATTGTCAAAATAGAAATAAATGAGTTTTTGAAACAAATAATATATTATAAAATGATATAATATTATTAAAAAATCTAAAATTCGGCCAAATGACATAAATAATGTTATATATCTCATTAATTAACCATTTGAGGTTATTTTTTCATTTTATTGTAACTATATTAACCATGTAGTATAAAAATACATGAAGACATGGTCAAAGTTAAACTATTTTTCTAAGAGTTAAATCTAAAAGAAAAGGATAATATGGAGACCTAAACATTTTCTAAAACCTATTGGTTGAGATTATTTCGACACATCCACATCATATCTTCAAAATAAATCCAGTTGGTCTTATTAGAAACTGAAAATATTTTTTTAATAAAATAATATTTCATGCTTTTCCTAATGTGCCCCTAACATCTTTTATTAAAGTGTAAATCCCCTTATCTTTAATTCACACCTCCAAATCCATTTGGATTAGTCAACCCCTATCGTAATATCATCCAATCTACCCTCATGTCCTCCTAGTAGAATCAAATTTATCATAAAGCCAACCTAAAATTCAATTTTGTTCAAATCAAAAGTAATCCCCTGAAAAAGAGGTAATTATCTCATCACATCTTTCAAAGTTATTTTCTTCATCCACGTCCATATTCTTTGTTGTTTCCATAATAAAATAATAAATATAGTACTTTATACATACTGAGATGTTATTATAAATTTTGTAAAACTTTATTCATTATTTTATCCATCCTATTAATGACAAAGTCACTATACATGCATACATACGGCTTACCATCTCCACGTCAGGGTTTAGTTTGTTATTCAACACTTCATTATTTGGATGGGTATAATAATGATTATAATTGATGTAAATAATAAATATAGAATGTTATTGATTATTTATATATAATATAACATCCAATTACATATTATTTCACCTTCAATATAATTATATTATCGCTTGTGCGTACATTTGACTTACCATCTCCATGACGCGATAAGATTTCATTCCCCATCGTAACCATTCAAAAATAATTTTCATTTGATGATTAAAAAATAATTTTTATGAACATAATATCATTCTAGATATGAATCAAATACATACTATCTACAAAAATGACATATGTAACAAAACATAAAGGAAAATGAATCAGTTAATAATAGAAAAAATGATAATACTGAGATATTATTAACAAAGCAATATTAGAGGATCATATATGATATCATATTTATGTATGAGGTTATTTCGTAACATAATAATGTTTATTTTTCCATTATTCAGGAGGTTAACATACCCTTTACTAAGGAAAAATACAAGGTAATTTTTAATTTTACAATCTATTTCTTATCTGAGGTTGTTTATACCTAAGTATTGAGTGGAACTTCTTTATCATCCACATATGTGGTTCATAAAAATGTATTTCAAAACATTTTTTTTTAAAATTTCATAGATTGTGGTTTAAATTCGTTTATATAATTGTTTTAAATTTTATAATTTTTTTGTAATGGAATGTTTCCATCTTTTTTCAAAAAAGATACCTTATAACCTTTTTGAAAAATTACAGAAAGATTGTTTTTTAACTTATATGGCTGGTGAGGCTATTTTCCAATGCTATAACACCGTTGAAGCTTCCCTTACAAGCTTATATTAATATTTTCAAAATAAATTCTTTATTTTATAATAATGATAGTTTTAATTGATTTCAATGAATAAAGTGATATTTCTATAAAATAATTTTTGTATTTATTTCATCTATGTCAACATATATTAACGGATTTGATGTTTAATTGATGTTGATTTAATATGAAATAATATTCCATATTTTATTGATAGTTTTATGATATGTTTGACTATGGATGTGCTATTTTAATGTCATTCAGGGTTTATGGTTAAATTATTAACATTTGGTATGTTAGTTTAATATGACTTTTTATGTTTTGTTTCACCATTTTCATATTAGGATTGCATTGGATGTTGTAAGTGACGGGCGGGGCCCACAGTAGCTTCTCGATGCATTGGTAGATCTCATGAGAGAAACTAGTGTCCGGTAACAAGGTCATGACAATATTTTTATTTGTATTCTTGGCACGATGCCATGACAATGAGGGTATGATGTCCGGAAATATGCAATCCATTATTATGAGATTAGTTATTGATATTAACTGTGATTATTCGACTAGTAGAATATCCATGTGAATAAGTAAATTACATTATTTGAATTATATTTTCCATATTATGATTATTTTTATGTCTAAAAGAATTGTTTTTCACTCTAATACATTGCCTTAAATGTTTATTCTTATTTATGATAGCTTCTGCTATACTTGTTTTCCTTACTAAGAATCTGAGCTCACCCATTTCTTAGGTATTATTTTTCCAAGGATGAAAAAAGCATTTTATGACTAACTTGTAGGGATAGGATAAAGGATATGAGTGTTTTTAAAGGAGTTACAATGTGTTTTTTTTTCATTTCATAATGTTATGTAAATTTTTTATTATCTAGTACTTCCAAGGATCTTAAACTGACTGGTCATTCTAGACATAATATCTTGTGATCTTGTTAATGTTATATAATAACGCACCGACTCTAGGTAGATAGGGTTGGGGCGTTACATTTTAAATTTTCACTAAGATTCTTAAAAATGCATTAAAATGCTAATTTGAAAAAATAACTAAACCATAATTTGATACAAACTATGTACTATCTCATTTTTATTACATAACTTTTCATTACACTATAGTAAAATTGGATCTTTAAAAGTTCAATTACATAGAAAAAAGCTAAATAATACCCAAAATAAAAATTAATTAATTAAATAAACTTGAAATTCATCTTGAAGGGTTCTTTTTAATTACATATAATACATCTCATAACCTAGGTACATGCATTAAAGTAAAGGGGTGAGTCTAAGGCCCAGCAAGGGAATGTAATGGAAAGAGTTTATAACTGATCTCGAGGAATTTCAATTAGATCATGTTGAATATCATTATGGAATGTGAAATGGAAAATTATGCATATCATAAAAAAGAAAACAAATCATAATATGTATATATATCTAAAATAGTTAAATGAGACATTCTAAAGAATACAACAATGTTTTTTCAAAGATCTGTCGTAAATATTGCCAAGGTTATTCCTGAAGGTTTCATAAAACATGTCGTCTCTAGAGATTAAACACATTACCCAGCACATTAGAGTGATAAAAGGTAACTCCCTTAATATTTATTAATTATTGGTATCCATAGAGATCATAATTTAAAATTTCATAAAAAAACTCAAGGATAATAATAAAAACATGTTTTATATAAAAATCCCAGCATTCCAAAAGTTCTTAAAAACATGAATATTATGTCATTTTCAACCTAGTGAAATTGAATGAGGGTTTCATGTAATTACAGAATAAAATAAATAATTTTAAAATTTAGGTGAATACACATTTAAATTAAATAGGATGTGTTCTATACAACAAGAAAAAAATTGCAATTTATTGAGGGGAAGAAAAATATTTTGAGACGTAAATTTGGTAGCATAATGAGAATAAAATGTGGTTTTGTAAAGTGATAAAATGAAAGGTAAAGGGGGTATCCAATTCATAAAACTCTATTATTATAGTAAAGAGATAAACTAATTTGTAAAAAAAATTAGTTTTGAAATTTAATTAAATACCACATAAAGAGGGAACATGAATGCAAAAGAGTAGTGTATATTTCCCTTACCATAAAGATTTACTAGAAAAGCATGAGGATTGAGAACTTGGGAGATTTAGGAAACCTTAGTATGACTCATTAGGTTGTAAAAATACCATATATTCATGTATGGTGGATTATGAGTGAATGGAAATGTAATAATGGGTTTTATTTATAGAAATATTGGTGGATCTATTTATTAATTTCCAAATAAATTTCTTTGAAGCATCATTTGTGGAAAATAGAAAACCATGTACTTTTCCAATGTATTTTCACAAGTATTTTCACACATGTGCCATATTTTTATGTTATTATAATCAAAAAGAGTAAATAATATTTTTTTATTACTCCTTTTGTTGTGTAACAGTAAAGTTTCTACAAATATAATGTTTTTAATATTAAAGATACCATTTCCCCAATTGTAATGTAAATTCTAGGTTTAGAAAACGATTAAAATATATTAAAATACATGATATTAATCAATAACTTATTTTAGGTCATTTTTTGTGGTTAATTATTTATTAAATAATTTTGACATAATTATGATGTCATTAAACATATCGAATAAATGTTAAAGTATATTTTTACAATTCATGAAAAAAAATAATGTATTTTTGAAAATTATAATAAATACAACCTAAAGAAATTTTTAGGTGGTGATTTCATAAAATGATATCTATTTTGGAATAATAATTTTATAAATATAATAATTATATCTATTAAATATAAAAATCCTTATTTATTCAAAAATTAGTGGATTGAAAATGCATAGTAAAATTTCTAAAGCATAAATAGAATATTTTGTCATTTATAATTAAATAAGAGTATTTGTATCATACTATTTACCTAAAATTAATTATTATAAGTAATAAATTAGTTTATTACAAAATTATACCTCTTCTGAAATGTAAAATTTTTGGCTGAAAAGTCAATTTATCAAATACATCATATTATTTTAATAGGAAATAGTATTCTTAAAATATAACTAAGGGAATAAAAAATTATTTTGAATATGAAATTACAATTTAAGTAACTATATCCTTGAAACATGACCCCTTTATAACACCCTCTTATGACCTAAGGGTAAGGTGTGTAATAGTGATAGATTGATGGGGGAATCTCAGCTAACATTGACTAAGTGGTAATTTCCAATAACATGAACATATCCTATAATCGATTTAGTTCTAAATTCACGTGTTGAAGATAAGATAGGGCTTGGCCAAGAGAAAACCATAGTGATTCGACCTCCCTCCCAAGCATTGATATAATTTATTTATATGACTTGAGTTAATTGGTTGAGTCCACTGTTTCTCCAGTATTCAGTAATTATTCATTATCATTTTAACATACAATTTATAACATAAAAATAATTACCAAGAGTATAGTTTCAAATGGTTATATTGACCAATAGTAATATTTTAACACAGATTAAAATATCATAGAATCCTGATGGTATTATTTCCATTTATACTCACTACCTTTTTAATCTGATTTGGATTTTTTGTATGATTCAATATATCACAGATTTTCATAGGAAATAAATATCTTTTAAACTGTTTGAGTCTTTTCACATACACCATATAAGTAACGCATGACATGATATCCAATACATGTCATACAAATAATAATTATTTGGATAATATATTTGGGAATATATGTGTGTGAAGAAAAAAAAATCCATCACAACCCTCTATACACATATATGGGGAGACTAACCACTATGGAGACTAGCATATGTAACTAATAAGAGAAGAGAGAAGGGCTGGAGGGGGTAGTTGTCCATCTATCCTCCCATTGGGATGTTGGGGAAAACACCCTCCAAGAGTCAATTGTGTTTCATTTTCCCTAACTGATGTGGGTGGGGTAACGAATGAAAGCACAATATATAAAGGATATAATTTTTATCACATTCACACTTCATCCATAACCCAATCCAAGAATCTACTACCACTAACATCATTCAGTCTCCTAGCTGCCACTACTATGACTAGATATCCTATAAGAACACATGAATTTAAAGGGAAAAATTAAATTCACTCTTTTATTTTAATAATTTCATTCCAATAATTTACCACTAACAATGATTCAGGAATCATTACATTAATCATCATATTATAGCCTAATACCTCCAGGAATAATCAAAATTGTGTCCACAGTTCATCAAGATTAACATATTTTACAATTTTAATTCAATCAACACTAACATATTGTTTTAATTATTATTTATTAATAATTAATATATTTCATTAAACCAAATAATATTTTAAAATATATACCTATGTTAATAAAAATTGGAAACATGCAACCAAGAGCATGTAACTACCTCAAACAGCGGGAAATAGAATTTATATAAAATAATAAATCTGACCATCGATCTTTAAAAAGATTCATAAGTGAGCATCCTCTATCTAAGGATTACATCAATAGGTATGCCCGACTTCAAAATGTTTCATCATCTTCAGTTTCATCCTTGAGATCCATGTGCATATCCTAATACATCTCGTTATCACAAGTGTCAACTCGTACCACTTCATTAGGGGCACCCTGTCCCTATCACATCATCTATCCATGTATCACATCATAGAAGCTCCTCCTAAGGAAATATCATATAATAAATACCATTTTTAAATGTATTAGTCTCACCTCACAAAATTAGATTTAAATAAACAAGCATAGCAAGTAGGGAAATCTATCCCCTAAAACAAGGAATATTGTCATCACACAAAATGATCTCTCACATCTCCGAACTCAGGGAACTCCGCATTATCAAAAAGATATGAATCATAGGTCCTAAAAATTATCATTATAAGATAACCCAATTTTATTCCACATTGAATTAATCAATTCATTTTTCATAGGTTCCAACTATGTTCAACCTAAGGTATCAATCTATAACAACCTATCAATGGAAAATCATTCTGTAAACATTTTTTATATGCTGAAAAAACCTAAAGAAGTGTTATTATTAATTAAACTGACATTTAATATTACAATAAAGAATTATAAAGATGTTGGTTCATTAAATAATTTCATTGTCACATGGAATAACCAATTCAATTGAGCATGAATACTTTCATTAATTTGGTAAAAACAAATTATAATAGGCACTCTATTATAAACATGTCTCTTCTTTAAGTATTCATAAGGAAATTAACTATCAATTAATTCTATATTAACATACTTTAAAAATACCATTATTTTACTTCAAAAATAATAACATTGTAATAAATTATATCCTGTATATCTCACTACCAAGCAAATCAAGAGGCATCCCACTATCATATTATAAAGCATCATCATGTTATATTTAAAAAAATTCATTTTTTCATATAATTAAACACCTATTATATTAATTTCATTACAATAATTTGGTATAAAAAATTCTCAATTTATGATTGTATGTAAATAAAATAAGATAATAAATGAATCCCCGACCTCAAAGGCATCAATCATCATCACATTAGAACAGAAAAATGTTTTGGATCCCAACCACTTCTCCCATGAGGAAACTACGATATCCAAATTATGACCTAGAAAAAAGGAATATAAAATAAAAAATAATCCTCATTATAGTGGTGGAGATCAAGAACCATATCATGGAAAGACGAAATGGGAGGAAACATGGCTGATCAATGAGAACACACTATAAAATTAAGGAAGAAAAAACCTTTGATCACCACATATGAAATATGAAATCGAAGGATCAATCAAATTGAAGGGACCACAAAATTATAGATTGGAGGTCACTAGATCACCTAGAATTTGAGAGTTCCATAGGGTTTGAAGAAAAAATCAACTGTTGTATCCTTTTATAAACGTGTTTCATAGGGGATTTATATAGAGTGTAAAGATTACAAATCATGTAAATGATGTGATTAATGTTTTGAAAAAAAATGTGTATTCTAAGACATTTTAATCCTGAATAAATACATGTCATGAATAACCCATTGAAAAAACCATAACAATCCATGATTTTAGAATACCGAGCATGAAATAGTTAAATCCCATCAATTATCCCTAGATCCAATTTTTTTAGTAAACACCTTCGAACCCACTCCAAGGCTCCTCTGAATTCTAAAATATTTGAAAATATAAAAAGGGTTGGTATACATGGATCCCAGACCCTATATTATATACCATTCAATTATTATCATCCTCATTAATTCAAAACCAATACTAAAACTAGGGATGGATTGAAAAGGGGTTTTCCAAAAAACCAACCCATGATATATATCTCAAAGATATTTCCATAATAGGATATCAACCACCTCACTCAGAAGAATATTGTGAATCCATAAAAAAATACGTATCTTGTAAAAACTATACTAGGGAGATAACTATCAAACAAGATTAAATCTATTACAATCAACAAGGGGAAACCATATCATAAAATGGAGAGGTAAACATCCACAAGGAAACAACATTATAATAGAAGAGCTTGACATCAAATTGCTCAGGGTACTGATTCTGTATTTGTGACGAATATTCCCAGGTACTCTCGTGCATTCCACTACATAGACCCAATACTTGAAAAAATGTAATAACATGGCTCCTCAACACTTTATATGGTCTCCCCATATCTCTACATGCCAATCCTTAATGTTCGCAACATCATCAACATCGATGTCACCCAAATCAATGACCTAATATGAATTAGAAAGATAAGGAAGAAGATGGAACATGTGAAATATGTCTGTATTTGTCTCATAAATTATGGAAGTGCCATTTGATATTCCACAAATCCAATATAATACAGTACCTTGAAAGGCCCAACAAACTAGGGAGGAAGCTTACTCCCAAGACCAAACCTTTTAAAACTATAATAAGGAGCCACCTTCAAGAACACATGATATCCATAATCAAACTCTAATGGTCTCATCCTATGATCTACATATTTTTTTATTACTTGTGATGCCTTCATCTTCTCATAAATTACCTACACCATATCTGTTTTATTTTATACTAATTATATATCATGAATTGTTTCCTCTCCTACCTGAGTCCAACAAAACGAAGAAAAAAAAGGTAATATGTACAATGATTGAAATAGTTCTATACTAATTGTGGAGTGGAAATTATTATTATATGAAAATAATACAATGTATAAGTTACTTATCAAAGAAACATAAAAAATATTGGACACAAGAGAATGAAATTTCTTCAACTATTTGGATGGTCTTATCTATCTTCCAATAATTCACAAATGAGAATAATTTATAATAGATAATGTGGAAATAAAATTATATTGAATCCAACTCTACACTCTACAAGTACAATGAATATCCCAATTAGAGATGATCACTGTAGTGACTCCATGGATTCACACAACCTTCTCTAGATGCTTCCTTGAAAACCCCTGAACTAGGCTGGACTCTCTAATCACAATAAAGTAGGATGATATCATGAAATTATCCACTATCACCTATATAGAATCATATCCCTATTAATCTCATGGAAAACTTGTATTTTAGTCCATCAACATTTCCTCCCAGTTCTACAAGGGAACATCTAATATCTGGTGGAAACCACCCGGTATAAAATGCTTGGCCTTGACCTTATAGACGACCAGACATCGAGGAAAAAAAATCATCATGCTTTAACCCTGACCACTAAAACCTACCTATAAATGTTCGATAAATATAATCCATTTTGGGATGTACTGTCAAAAGAAAATGATCTCACTGGCAAAGAACCATCTCATGCATTGCTGAATTAATGAAAATCCTTCCCTATAAACACACCCAATGATTCCCATCCTCAGACCAACAATCTGGGGTATCACCCCAAAAAAATCAGTCACACTAGACCTTTACCTTAGAATCCCCTCGGTAAGACTCGAACACCTGCTCCACCAAATATGACTGCATTTTCATTAGTAAAATACATCCCCTTACTCTATCCACTCACATATATAGATTCGTCACTAAGAATTCATCCATCGCTCCCATCGAATCTACATATTTGTGCACAACATCACTAAATGAAATCATTCTCATCACATTGACTTCAACATTTCCATTTACTAGATAATATTATATCTTGATTTCATAATATTATAGGAATTACATCCACATACACTGATGGAAGATCAAGTCATGATGGGAGAAGATGTACCTCTAAAAATTATTGTTAGTAAAAAATAAAAAACTATTGTTAATAAGTAAATATCACAAAAACATAGAAGTATACTCAACATCCACATACTCAAGATCATCAGTGGAATAGTTAATCTAATTGGGATTTACATACTAAGACCAATAAGAAAAAACTGATACATGATACATCAAAACAGAACCCAACACAAAATGCATAACATCATTGAAAACATAAGACAAAACTCATTCTTTTAGAAAACAATGGACTGTATAACTGAACAACATCTCTATGAGGTACAAAAAAGGATACTGATGTTGATCAATCCACAAGAATGCAGGATCATGTAGGTTAATGTTTTTCAATAGAGTTTCCACCCAAGATAAACCGACTAAGAACCTCTAAATAGACCACAAGTCCAAAGAACCCCCACACCATTTCAACTATAATGGGGTCAGCCCAAGACCCAATTGCTTCTATAATTGAAGGATCCAAAACTACTATTATTTGTGACAAAACGTGCTCTAAGAAACATAATTAATTATCCAATAAACCAAACATCAAAAACGTCCCAAATTTTTTGTCATGATTAAGTTGTCACAAAATGAAATCTTGATGCTCTGCATACTCCTCCTCAGATATAGAGTACATAAATATTTCATTAATGAAAACCATCATGAAACAATATATCATCATGTTATACATGAAAATCTCATAACATAGAAGATCCCATACTATATGGACACATCGATATAGAAGAAACACCTTGATGTAGCTCATTGCAAAACTTTTTATCGCATTGAAGGATTAACTTTGGAAGTTCATATAGAAAGAGATTAAGTAAGTCTTCTGAAACCTTGGGAAACACTTACTCCTAAACCTAATAAGAACTCAGAATCAGATTTTCCATAAAATAAGATAAAGAAGGGACACACCTCTAACCTTTCAATGTGTATCGCTCACGAAAAAAAATTGTTAGCACTTCATCGGCGTCATAAAACACAACCTATTTCTTGAATAATTCCATGATATAATGCACTGAATACCACCAATCCATGTTAAGGATGATTTCATATAGAAATATACATAAACAAATGAAATCTCTCTAAGAGTGATGGTTCCCCAGCAATATTTCATAGTCTCTACATACATCATACACGTCACGTCAACCTTTACCTATCATAATCAATTACATAATAATTGGAAGCCTCTACCCCTTAATTCCAAAATCATAGAAAAAGGTAGGTGATATAAATGAATGAATCACACATCCATCAAACAAATCATATACCCATGTAGAAAACAAGAAAAGGACTCTCTAACAATATATGGATTGCCTACACCTAAAAAATATAAACCATAAAACTGAACACAACCATACCTAGTCTCTATATCCCTACTAATGACCACCTTTATGGTCACACCCTTCTCTTGGAGGAAGAAAAAAGTCTCATGTATTTACTCTACCTACCCCATCTCCTCTTTCTATAATCCAAATTTAGAGCACCCTACTGCTAATTCCCTCCCTAAAACTACCTCAATGTGGGAACATGATGTGGAAAACATAGATGGTGTTGAATTCTCATAAATTTTGGGTACTCTTCCCATTTATGACCTCAGCCGACATAATAAAAAAATAAATCTAATCCATGGTCATAGGTCTTTGAACCACTGGCCCAAGAAAAACAAGATGATGAGGGATAATACCTAACCCTAGATGATAAAAATTTATTCTGTCATGACAAATGGGAACCCTAGAATATAAGTCTACTTCATGAGGAATTTTGATGACTACCCGAACGTAATGAACCAGTTCCAACTAGCATCCCCAAAATAACTTATGTACTCCCCAACACTTCTAGATATGTATTCGACTAAAATGAGGTGACCTGAAACTAGATTTCAAGAAACAAAGACTCCTCCAAATTACAAAACCTAGATTCCTTATCTTAAAATAGGACTGAAGGATATCAGAGACGGGTCCTAAATAGATCCCAAAATCTTGTATGTTGGAACTCCCCAACTGAGTGCTAGTAATCTCCAAGCGACTAGAAACATTGCGGTCGAAGAACAATATTTTTCTAGTAACTAGTATTGAATGTTATTCAATGATATTGATGACTCCTTGTGGCCCACACGGAATAATAACTGCCACTTATCTTACGATCCATGAAGCATTGTCATAGACCATGAATCCTATTGTTCCTTCCAAACACAGATCAATCTATAATATATCTCAACCTCTTCTATATATTCTTCTAGGACTAAATAAAATATTGCGGCCTCATAATTATACATAACATAGTGTTGAAACTATTATAGTTTCCTCCTCCAAGTGCCATCATTGTAAAACTCCACACTACAATGATCAGATGGCACATCATGCAGAACATCTTTGTGTAAACCAGAGGAGGACATCAACCTAGAGGCATACCTACAAAAAGGAAAAACTGTTAGAGCCCCTAAACCTTTAATATGAAATACTTAACATTAATTAATTAATTAATTAATATCTAGTTATGATTTAACCTATCATAATGTGTATCCACTAAAAACATTGAGACAAAAAAGAATTGTGTGTGATAGATTCTTCGATATCTATGCTGAATCAAATATAACTTCATTTTGTATGATAACTAAACATAAATTTTTATTCATCATATCAGAGGGGGCCATAAATACCCATGTCTCAACTAGTATCCCATGTTTAAATTTAATATTAATATTAGTTGATACTATTTTCCTACCAGACCATGAAACCTCACCTATGTCTGGCCCCAAAATCTATCATATCCCTCAACCTATAGCTTTGATAACACTCTTTCATAAACCCTTCGTCACAAATATAGAACAATTAGGAGATATAGATAGTGAGTTCCAATGTTCCCCCTCTATTTGGACCAAGGATGGAGACTAGAATTGATGTAATAATAAACATGTATATTGGAGGAATTATCCACTAAGAGAAACAAGAAGAAGAGAGAGAAAATATAGATTTAAAAACAAAACTAACTCTGATATATATATATATCTATATAAATAAAAATTGAAAATGTGAAATTCTATAAAATTATATAATAATAGAAAATAACAGTATGCACTAAAAATGTAAAGATGATAAAAACCGAAATGAAAAAACAACTCCTCTAAAACCACATGATAATAATATCCATCTCAATGGTCATCCTTCTATGAAATACTTGAAAACATTTTTATATATGTCGGGTGATCATAATAGTATATATAGTAGAATCCTTCTGAGATCCTCTTATGAAAAAAGATAATGAGAGCATGATAAAGCATAGTGAATAGAAATTTGACTAACTCAACACATAAATATGATTACTATGTTATTAGCCTCGCCAGGAATAACACTCACTGAGTATTTCATAAATGATATCATATAATATAATAATGAAACATCAAGGGTACCCCATACCCTGCTTCGATATTAGTTTTTTTCTCTTTCGTAATGTTGAACTTTCTGAATAACCTCTATCAAAAATAATCCACCTCGAAGCCACGATGGTAATACATCACAACATGAACCTCATGTGTCACATCATCACATCATCCCATAAAAATATCCATATATTTTATCCAATTATTTTCAGGATCCACCAAAACCCATATGACATGTATGATGCATCAGTTATTATAACCGAAGCTATTTCAACCCATACACTGAGTAAATTCCTCAAGCCATCATAGCTTATACACATCATAACAATACTAATTTTTTTTGATACTATATCCGATAATACATGTTTATTCATAAACAAAATCCGTAAAACCCCTATAAAAACATATTGGGGAATCTAACCACCATGTATACCAGCATAAGTAACTACCAAGAGATGGTAGTACTTCCAAAGGGGGTAGTTAGCTATCCATACTCGTAGCAGAATGTTGGAGAAAACACCCTAGAGTCCATTAAGTGTTACTTTACAAAACCTAAATGGTTGGGGAAGCATATTAAATTATATAATATATATGATATAATTTTTCTCACATCCAAAAAATGGGCATAGACAAGTCTTCGACTCAACTACGGATAATATCGCTTTGACTCCTAACCACCCCTACTAAGAACGTATATTCTATAAGAACACAATCATTTAAAGAGATACATTAAATTTATTATTTTATTATTATCATTTCCTTCAATTAATTATCCTTTAAAATTTTCTCAAAATAAATATATTAATCCTCATATTATAGTCCATTACCTCAAGGAATAATCCAAACCAAGTCCACAATTTATTATGATCGACATCCTTTTGAATTTCTACTTGATCTACACCAAACCAATGGGTTATGAAACATTTATATATTATTAGAATCTTTCCATAAACTAGGTACAGTAGGAGAAATATGATAATCTACCACCAAGAGGAAACAAGTAACAAAGTCCATCCAACTACCTCAAAAATTGGGGAAATAATGTATAAAAAACTAGCAACCCGACCATCAACCATTAAATAGATTCATAAGTGATCTTCAAGGATCTCAGCATCAAATAAATAATTAATCCTATCTCTAACCCATTCCATAATCTCAGATTACATCTCCTATAGTAACATGCATATCAATATAAATCAATCCATTAGATGTATCATTTTTTTCCACATCATCTAGGCCTTCCTTCCAACAACACTCCAGCCATCACAGGGTCTTCCATCGTAGGATCACATCACATCTGGACACCCTTCTCCATATCACATCATCCAACCTAGGATCATTCGTATTATGATGACATAAAAAACTAGTATGAAACAAACAAGCATATCCAAGTAGGAAATCTTGGATTTAAAACAATAAAAAATTAGATATCCTAACTCCAAACTCATGAAACCAGACCTTCTCAAGTAGATGGGAATATTAGGAACTAAAAATTATCATTATAAAAAAATAAATTTGTCTTTCATATTGAATTGGATGATTCATTAGTTATAGGTTCAACTATGGGAATCCTAAGGCATCATAATATAATAAGTTATCAATGGAAAAAACATGCTCTTAGCATTTATTACGAGCACAACAAACCTAGAGAAGTACCATTATCAATTTACACAACATTAGTTATTATCCTTGAAAATTATCATGCTTCAGGTTCATTGACCAAATTAATCATGCCATGGATTACCCAATTCAATCAAACAGTTATACTTGTATCTATTTGATAATCACAAATTAAAACATACACCAAATTATTTACATGGATCTTCTTAAACTATTCATAATCCAATTAATTATCAAATTATTTACTCTCTATGTTTTTTTTCAATTTCATGATGATAATATAACCATAATAACATGCTAAAAATAGTATCCTAGATATCACACTGTCTAGAAAATCAAGAGGCAACCTGTTTTCACTGTACAAATAATCAATATCAAATCTCTACAACCCATTTTGTTATTAATCTCGTTTAACCATTATTAGGTTAATTTTATTTCCATACAATGGGATGAACCATGGTTAATTATGGTTTCACATAAATAAAATAAGAGAAAAAATGAACCCCTACCTGAAAGGTGTCAATGTTCCTCTCACAAAAACATAAAATTGTTTAAAATCGTGATAACCTCGCCTATGAGGAATCTATGATATCCTAAAGACATTGTGACAAAAAAGAACCAAAAAAATAACCCTCACTATAATGGTGTAGATAAATCACCATTACATGGTGATAAAAAATGGATAGAAAATTAAAAGACTAGGGAGAACCTTATAGAAATCGAAGCAATAATGCACCTTGGATCACCGTGGTTCAAATACGGAAAACAAGGACAAATCCCTGTCGATGGGATTCCAAAACAATGGATGGGAGGTCACCAGATAACATATAATTAATGATTTCCACAGGTTTTAAACAAAATATCAAGCACTATAGCCTATTATAAATGTGTTTCGTTGGGTATTTTGTTTTTGTGTAAAGCGTAAAAATCATGTGAATGTTAGGATTCGTTTTCCCAGAGAAAACACATCACCTCAAACATTTTATCTCGAAATAAATACCCACAAAGAATCAATAGTTTAACCAACCCTAATACATTAGGAACTGAGAATACAAAAATGAGATATTTACATGCTGTGAATTATCCTAGAATACATCCTTTTAAAAGGTAACACCTAAAATCTAACTTTAAGCCTCCTATTAATTCCACAGGCTCCAAAAATTGACAAAGTTTAGGGATTTTTGGATCTTGGCCCTTATAAAGTTTCTCTCACATATATACATATATTATCCTCTATTACATGGATAAAGTAATTCATTCCTTATGTTCATTTCTCAAATTAGTTCTTTATATAATCTCTTTTTATTGATGTGGAAAGATTATGCAACCCATTTTATTCAATGTGTATTTATTATAATTGTACCTTATGATTGATTTTTTTAAGTGACACATAATCATTGACATGTCATTATGGGTGCACGCACATAGTTCTCCAACACCTTAACGAATGATTTTTTTCTCATGAGAAATTTTTTATGGTATTATGATATTTGGTATTCACCATAATCCACTATTGGACTATGTCCACCATGTGACATAGTCCTGGAAGATGGCCTTGAATTATACATATATCATGTTTTGTGATTCGTTGACATTTATTATGTTCATATGAAATTATGATAAAATGTTCTTTATATTTTTATTCCATGTGTTTACACATTATTTTATGTTTAAATTAAATTATATGCAACATCATAAGTGGAAAATGTATCGGTTTTCAGGGAAAAGATTTAAAAAATTTCCATTATTTAAAAGGAACACTCATGTGTCTTATTTTTTCTCCAAGATTTCATATTAAATGTTTTATGAAAATAATTGGACAAAAAATTTTATTTATTGGTTAAAAAATGCTTTTTTTGATATTAAATAATAAATTCGAAAAAGGGAAATATTTTTTATGTATTTATAAATTGATATGTTTCATTTATTCATTTTATATGTCCCTTAATGATATTTTTTGATCATCCAATGCTTTAAAAAAATTTCATAGGGTTTTAATGGTGAGTAAGGGAAATTATGGGGTCAATATGAAAATTTTGAAGATATGTCATGAAAAGAAGACTTCTTATACAATAAGTTTTCTATGAAAAATGGATACTAATGAAAAGGTACCACTTTGTGACAGAATATTTTTTTATATATGTGTGATGAAATAATTCTCCGAAATTCAAAAACGTAAAGATACTAAAGTTTTATAAAATAATATCATTACTTAATACTTATGATTATGTATTGTTTAAAATTTTTTTCATTATATCATACATTTAATAATTCATGGATTTAGTCATAAGGCATTCCACATTTTTCAAAAGAATACTCTATTATCTGAAACTTCACTCTCTAGAGATGAAATCCCTAGTTATATCCATTTCCCCCTCCATAATAAAATTAACCTAATTATATAGTGACATTATTATAAGCTTATCTTAACTTATACTATGATAATAATTTACCATATTTGTTATATATGAGGTTTTATAATAAATTATATATTATTTTTACTTCTTTTTAGGTACATCAAAAAAAATTACATTGTATTTATAGATATGGTTACCAATGGATTTATTTAGTTACTATTTCTAATTACATTATCCAAACTGTGATATTAAATTAGATGATCTATAGGAAGACTTTTTTATATCCACATGGTATCTAGTAATCCTTCCTCTCTAGGTACTAGGGATATATCTTTTTTACATTAACATGTATTTTGGATAGCTCGGAATGCTACTTGATTAGTACTCCAAGATTTAATTGGTATTTTCCTAGTATAATTTATTTTATAGAAACATATAAATTTTATAAATATAATGGAATTTGTTATAGATATATATATATTTTGTTTGTGATTTTTTATTAACCATATTAATATCCTTATATGTCTTATCCATGACTTCATTGGGAGATTTATATCATGTGTAAATGGTAATAATTCACTCTATAATTGATTCAACTTGTATTTTATAATACATTTTTAGTATATGTAATTTGATTTAGTTGAGGAAATCCATAAATTTGTCTCAATATATCTTGTTCTCAAGAACATTCCACTAAATAAGATAAATATTTGGAGATTTTTTTCAATCTACTCTTATTTAATTTTAAGACAAATAAATGTTTTTGATATGATATTAACATATTTTTCATGGAAAACAATGAAACTCTCATTAATATCATAGAGACATAAGGATAAATAATTATTACACGATCCAATGCCCAAATTGACTGATAAATAGATCCTTGTGATGTTAATAAAATAATCATTGTTGCTACTATGAAAATTTTAATTCCAAGGGATTTAATCATATCTATTTTTGAAAGGGTTTCGACACAGTAAACAAATGGACTAATATTAATCCTCCAATAACCAACAATATTTATATCAACTGCAGAAATAACAAAATTAAAAACATTATTTTAGTACATAAAATCCATTTTTGAAATCATAACCATCTTTATTTTTTAGAGTATTTTCCCCTCATTTATTTCTTATATAATAATGATTTATTATTCAATATGAATAAAATATCTGTTAACTGATGATTCTAAAACAATTGACCTTTGGTTTTATCATTGCTATGTAGTTTCATTCTACAGAGCATTTCTTTTTATGAGAACATATGTAACTTTTTCCCTTTCCAATTAATTGTACATCACAAGTATTGACTTTATTAACATCAATATTGATCCCACTATCATAAATAGATATGGAACACTCTTATTGAAATGTATTGACAATCATTTATTATAACTTTCTACATTAGGCATTTTTATAACATCCTTGCAAACCATTAGGATAATTACCTAACATGAAATTTGATATTTTTGTGATGCAAACCTATTTATTGAATTAAATTAACAAATAATTTTCATTTAAACACATAAATTTTGTAACATAATGTATTTATAACATATTATAACACATATGATATCCATTTTTCATTATAGATAGTAGTGTTTATGCTTTGAGAAGAATAATTACAGTTAAATTATTAAAAGGAATAATGGAATACTCTCAAGACATATAGGACTTCTCATCAATACTCTTTTTATGATCATCATGTTTGTGATATGTTTAATGAAATGAAAGTTTAATAATTCCTCAACTATATTTTAGTGATAAATTAATTCTAGGTTAATATATTCTCTAGCTTACCTACATAAAACATTTATTGTATTCTAACCAAGCCAATTGCTTTCATAATTTTTACACTATTCATATTTATTAAAGGAATATCAAAAACTCGATGAACTTACCTCAATACTCTACTTAAAATAGTTTACATGAATATTTGTATACTAGCTATAGAATATATTTCACATTATCACCATTAATTAAAAATGTTTTCTCGGTCACATTAATCCTTATGAAAAATCATGTTAAATACATAAGGGTTTTAGCTTAAAATAATTGAAAAACCACTTCTTAGAATTTCATTAACATTATATATTGTATTTAATTGTCGAAGAATTAACATAAAATCTAGGTATTAATTGAGAATTACATGTTATATCCTTCAATAATTTAAAATATTTACATAATTGATTCAAATATGATTAAACTATTAATTAAGTACGATATACCATAAAATCCACTTTTTTAATTGGTAATAAAACCTCATTATGTGTAAACTCTACACTGAGATAATATTTTTTTAACACTTGATTTTTTCAGGATTCGATGTAGAAGTGAGATGGATTCCCCCTTTGATGGTTTGATTGAAAGATATTGTAAGCCTTACTCAACCACAAACATTATGTTTACCATCTATTTCATATTTTGTATCCAATACCAATAGTTCCTTCATATGTATCTGGATATTGAACTTCATTCTAAATGATGGTAGTCATCTGGGTTTTAGAACCATTGACTCTTGGGGACTCGCATTAGTCGAGAGGATAGAAGGTCTGTCTCATCGCACCTTTTTTCAAGGTAAATATTTCATAAGCATGGACACTCTTATAGATTTAAGATAGTTTTTTGAATATATTCTTAATCTATATAGAGGACCAGTTACCCTAATGAAACGATAATAGATTAAATATCTTACAAATTCAAATTAATGGTATCTCCTTAGTGAATCTATTTGAATGTATTCAAGGTTCTTCATCATTTTTTTATTGAGTTCTTTCTTATATACTAAATTCGTATAACCACGTGCTTGAGATTATGCTTCCCTATAAGGAGTAGATTAATATTAATAGGAGGGGATTGATCCATTGTGATGCATCCTATATATCCTGATATTTGTAGGAATCAAAATCCACATAGTTCATTCATACCATATAGTTTAATTTCACGCATTAAGGATATAATTTCCGGTACTGAGACACCAAATAATTGAGATCGAACCATAAGGGGGTTTCTTACATATGTCGAGTATAGTGAGAATCATATTTTTCACAGTTCTCATAGTTTCTTGTGTCATTATAGAGACTCATAGTGCATATCATATGATAATTTTGAATCCCAATGCTCACATTATCTATCCCAATGTGAGAAACATGGGATAGAAATGATCACTTCATTGTAATGATGCATGGCTTATGCATTGGGACTACCTTGACATGATTTATCATGAGACTCGGTTCATGGAGATACATCTTAATTATCCTAGTTTTTTATGAATTAGAGTCATCATTTATTGTTGGATTTCTCAGCCTTCTGATGGATGAGATAGGGTGATCCTGTTTTAGGAAAAATTGGGCCCCACTGGTTGAGATGTCAGAGTCATGGAAGGACTTATACCAAAAGGTGTTTTTTTGAGCTTGGACCATAATAAGGACTACAACATATCTTGGATATGGTTTGAATCAGAGTCATCATATTTTGATTTGTCTCAGGCTTACAAACTGAGGTTTCCCTATAAAAATGTGTGGATTTAGAGTGTTGATGATATGATAATTTCTACTTCCTAATCCCACATGATCCATGCTCGTTGTGATAAAAAATGATATAAAATGATTAATGTCATTTCTTGGAATAAGGGACATAGATGCTAGGATTCACCTAGATGATCAATGTAGGGCTACAAATTAATTATGATGTAGCCTTTGTATCCTGGATTCGGCAGGAAGAATAGTCATTGTAGTTCCTTTAATATCGGTGATTACACAATGAGGTTTCCCTATATTCGGGGCTTACACAATAAGGATTCTCTATATTTGGGGATTAAAAACAAAAGATTTCTTATATTATGGGATTATATTCAGAGTAAATACAATGATATAAAGTCCAGGGAAGACTTGTTTACAATGCCTTCTTGTCAGCATGGATATGTATGATCCAGTGTGTTTGTCCTGGGATCCATCGCATGACTTGGCATGACATATAAAAAGGGTGTCGTGAGAGTAATTATGGAATAACTTGAGGGGTGTCACGTGTCATGTTTGACACCTGTTAGGGAAATCATGATACCAAGAATACATGTCTTGAGGGAGTCATAAGTCCCAACTAACATACCTAGATGGTGTCTCAGGAGCATGGCTATCATGTCCCTATGATTTATAGAGACTTGGTTTACATGAGTTGGCACCATTACATGATTCAAGAAATGTGTCTAAAGGACATCACATGTACTTGATGACAGACCTAGAGGATTCTTAAGATCAAATTGGTGCTTGCATGGGGACTGAATGAATTTCTATAATGTGAATGTAGTATCTTTTACCTTCCATATGGCATGCTGAAAGAGTGTGTCAAGATCCTAGAGACATGCCTTGGTGTTGTCACCTGACTCTGGATGACATAGGAAAAGCACATGAGGGTCACGAGATATTCTTCGCATAACCTAACATATATCCTCTATTTGATCTATGAATGATCACATGAAGTAATTTATTCTAAATGCATGATTACTCTAACTACCTATTGGTATATTAACTTACAAAAGTCATGCCATTCGCAAGATCGTTTTCTCTGAGAAATCAACATCATAAATTTCCATCGCATAGTACCTCATCAGAGTACAACCCTTTCTTTTTTTGGGACTAGGGAATTTATTGGAATCCCCACCACTATTGTCTGAAACTTTTTTCAGTGTATCTAGAGAGAGTCCATGTAAAAGTCGGTGAAGGGATTTGAATTCACGCATCTTCACGAGTCTCTGCAGTGGACTGCATATAGTATGTTACCTGATTTCTTAGAGATCACGAGTCTATTCCATAAAAAATAATATATTAGATTATATACTATTAATGATGATTTTTTCATCATGTTGACTTATTAAATGACTTCTATCATGTTATGAGGACATGTACAAGGGACTTCTCAAGATCGAAATTCAGTTTGAAAGACATCTGTGAAACCCTGGGTAACTTTTCTTGGCGTATCGTAAGATAAGGATAGTCTATATAGGGGTCTCTTGGGAATTTTATGTGGACTTCATTAGGCATGTTTCATGTTTTCAAACAACCGTGAGTACCATACTCCTCCACCCTCTTTACCCCATTTGTTTTATGTGACTAAAGTTGTGGGTCATGTGGTGTTTCATGTAAAATGTTAAGGAAATTTTCACTATTTTTTGGTGATGTGTCGCATGACCAATATGGGTCATATAGGGAGGTGAAAATTTTTCATTTGAAAAACCCATTCGTTCTTCCTTAGTTCACCAAAGGGTTTCCTATAAATTCTCATGAACTCTTTTATGGTGAGTCTGACAAGCCATAGGGGTCTTGTGAGATGTGGAGAACATGTCACTGATGTCTCGTAGTGTCTCTAAGGTCACCAAGGTCATGTTACATGTATTTTTGGGACGACGAACAACACTCACCTCCTCCAAATAACTCCCATGTTTCATCCAACAAATGTTAGTAGGTCTTGCAAGTTTTTATGTGTAATATCATTGATTTTTACTATATTTTTTGGTGATGTACCACATGAAAAATTATGTGACATATGGAGAGTGTGTGAGCATGATGTGGGAAGGTATCTTCATTTTCCCGTAGAGTACGAAAATGTTTCATGGGGAGCTTCACATTTGTTGATGAAAAGCCAAAGAGACTTCACAAGTTGAGTTAATCATGTAGACAAGGCCATGCGGTGTTTCAAATTTCTTTATAAGACTGTGAATAGCTCTTACATACTTTCATTTATCTTCATTGTTCTATATTTCAATGGTTCAGTAATCATGTGAGTTGGATTGGATATCATCAAATAATTGTTTTCTTCCGAATGATGATATGGCACTTGAGCTTCATGACCAATGGGGATTCCAATATTTTATTATCATCCAACCCTTTTTATATGATTTTAGGTGGTTTTTTAGAACATTCCAATGAAAAACCATGAATCCCTAGGGTTCTCATTCAACTATCACAATGCAACCATCAATTTTCTAGTATTCCTTCACATGAGAAATAAGGTTCATCAAAGGGGGATCCATTGGACTTTCCATGGGTTATGAACCATGCGTTTGAGCCTTCATGTGTCCTTTAAATGGTCATGTGATCATGGGTCCTTCATAGGCTCATGCGATCTATAGGTCCCACCTACCATCCTCTTCCATTTCATTGTTGGTGAAATAATACTCATATTTTGGAATTTCTTCTATTATGATTTTTTCGATGAATATTTTGCATGAATCAACAAATAACCCGCTAGGAATGACATACATGTTGATGAGGACACCGTTCTGAGAAACAATAATGCTTTTCTGAGTCTTTGGCACTGACACAACTCGGTTCTCTGGGTGTCATTTTTTCTATCATGCGTCATTTGGTATTCTTAAAAACGTATTGTATATATGGTGTAGAGAGAATTTGAATCCCCGATTTTCCTTATATTTTTATCGTTCCAGTTTTTTCATTCATCATAAAACCCTTCCATGAAACTTGATCGCGAGTCATGTTTGCATGCCTTCGAAGTGAGTCCATTTTTTCAGAGCTCTCTTCTGAGGCTATTTCATGGAAAGGCATTAATCTGACCTATTCAGAAACCACACATTAGTAATTTCTTAGACGTCCTTTATGAAGGATATAGTTCCTCAATTGAATTACATGATCTATCAGCTTGATCATTTGATCACTCCTGACTCGTGTGACCATGTTTAGGTCATGCGGTTATGAGTCGTCGGGAGGGTCAGGCAATTTATGTGCTTCATTACTAAGGTTATCTTCCCTGGTATTCTTTTGGAGATCCGGATATCTTCAAAACCTTTATGTGGTCCTAGAATCCCTTTTAGAATCATGTGATTAATATGATACCATCATATATTTCTTGCTTCCATTTTCGACAAGGTTTTATGCTCTATTTTTCGGATATGTGCCACTTACTTATTTCCATATGGCTTCAGGTTCTCATCAATGTCCCTCAGCATCATTCAACCAAATATCTATGATCTCCAGGAATCACAATTTCGATCCAAAATACCACATACATAGTGATAATGAGTACTTTAAGAGGTTACATCCATCCAAAATTTATGACTATCCCTTATCCCATCAACTCCGCTATATGGGTTCGGTCCACTATATGACGTTGGAATACCTCCCCCATATTTAAATTTTCAATGATTCTGGGTATTTGATTTTCCCAATTATGTTTATTCAACCATTATTGGGGATGGTTGGATAAAAATAACTAAATCTCTAAATTTGTATTATCTACTGGCCAACTCTTTTCTAAAACTAGATGGTCACGAGTTTAGCCAAAAACCTATTTCTAAATTCTATATAAGTACACTCACCACTTCCCTAGATACTCTTAGTGGAAGATTGTACTTGAAATAGGATATCTTTCCTAGAGGTAATTTCTATGAAGAACAGGAAATGTCCTTTTGGATGAGGTAGAGCGGTTTGGATTTTACGGATGATCTATACAGGGTTCATAGTTTCAACGATGTGTGGATATCTCAATTCAACATTCAAAATAAGCCCAACCTTCTCTAAGATATTATTACCCATTGGTTCCCTAGAACCGACTCATTCCTTCTTACTGATGGTGAGGTAAGCATCATCTTATGAGATATTAATCAACTATGTGGAATTCCTCCTCCTGGGGAGATGTTTGATAAATTCGTACCTACTACGGATGTCTTGGATGATTCATTATATAATCCAATTTTGGTGAGGGAGATTATTTTCAATGTGAATGAAAATTTGGAGAGAGAGTTAACATTGTTCTAAATTGTTTCATTCATAGACTGGATCGATATTTTCTTGCATGGAAGTGGGGATAAAATAACTATTATTCTCCACTATCGGTTCCCTTCCCAAAAATCATGTGACAGTTCCGACAAATAATAAGCCTTTCCAGAAGTTGGGAACTACACCTCATAGGGTTATTGGGTGAACCCATAGGTTCCATTAGATCTTAAGTTGTCAATTTTTCTTTCTATGTTCCTTAAAGGCTGTCTTTGCACATCTAAGGACACATGATCATGAGTCCATGTCGACACATTGGTGATGGATGTGTGTTTTGCAGAAGGGTGATTCCCTAACTTGGAAGTACTCATCCTTTCAAATTTCTACAAAATGTTGGGCCATATCGAGCAGGGTGACACGATTTATAGGAACATTTCCCCCTATATTTTCTATTTGGTTGGATATAAGAGTTGTTCCATTGTTATTATAACTATAATGTTTCTATGATCCTTGAAGCCCTCTCCTATCACAGATTTCTAAATATCTATGGGGTTCGGGCTATGTCCATAAACCTTGCTGAGGTCATAGGTTAACTATTCTATCAAGAATGTATTTACATTAATACCTTCCATGCACTGAGTGATCCAATTTTTTTTGATTCTAGTGGTTAAATTGATGAAAAAACTTATATTGTCTCTCTTTGGGATGGGGTCCTTGTAGAGAGGGTGGACGAGGTGATCATCTACGAGCCATACACACCCTAATGATTTTCTCAACAATATGTATGTATTCAGATTGTTTCAACCATTCCATTGGTTATAACCTAAGGGGAACTAAATCATAGGATTATCTGCCAATCCTAGAAGATGATTTCACGTGAAGACATCATGGATGAGATTATTCTTCCAACCAATAATGATTCTGCTTCCCTTACCAAGGATTATGCCTAATATTCAATGACAGTTTTTCCTAATGGTTTGTTAGACCAGATGATCCATCATTTGGATAGGTCCCTTGAATTACCAAACCCTTTACATTTGGAGTCAATGGAGTTGATGGATGACTTATTCGAGGCATCATAGAAATGAACATACTCTAATTATTTCCATATAGGAAGTGGGTTTAATTCTGTTAAGTAGATTATTCCTCTAGTACATGATATGGGTGATGCTCTTGTTGAGAGAGAGTAATTTTGGGATTCATCTCCCATTACATCACTTATTAGACTGGTTATACATCATTCTGATGCTCAGAAGTCATCAAATTTCAAGACACAATCAAATCATAAGATGATCTTGGAACACATTCTCAAATTGATTACTGAGACCCCGATGGAAATATTCTGTATCCAAGGGGGTTCCTTCTCCAATTATTTCATGACATGGGTATAGATGACTTCAAATGATAACAGTTTTATGAAATTTTTAATGCAATTCATCTTAACTCGAAGAGATTTGGTTGTGAATGAAATGGACATGTATGATTTTATGAACAAGGCTTTGTTTTCTACATAAATGAGGGAGACATTGAAGGCACTGGAGTACAGTCATCATCTATTGAATGACTTGAATTCTTAGATGGATTCTTGGATGGTGAAGATATGGATATATGAGTAGTTTAGATTCAATATAAGGTCCATCTTTTCTGCATCATCAACTACATTGACCACTTTTCAGAGGAGGGTTAGATAGTTGACTGCACTAGACTATTCTCTCTGTCTCGAGGCAGAAGTGGAAGAAGTAGAAATGGAAGTGCTCCAACGTTCTATTTATTCCTCCCACCAGACTCTTTCCTATCATTCCATCACTTCCGACTATATTTTTTCATGACTCTAATTTTACAATGTCTTATATTTCTTCTTTTCCATTTTATAAGGCTTTAGAGATACTCCAAGATGTAGATATTCCTCCCCCTTTTCGTGCTGTGAATGGGTGAATTTTATTGAAATTTATATAATACTATCTGATATCCTTTCCCAAATTGTTTGTTTGATAACATACAACTCCCTATATTTTGAAGTCATCATCAGTACCTATCCTTTGATTTATATCTAATTTAACATAAATTCATTGAATTGAATGTTCGAATTTTCACAGATTCCCTTTTGGACATCCTCATGAATGACCACTCACATGATATTCTATTTTTGTAATCTGTTCAAGCTATCTTGAGAATACCTTATCTCTAGAGGTACCACTAAGGTATAAGATATGTCATGGGGGAGTGTTCTCTATCTATTTCCAAATATGGTAGGATTAGCGAGTATAGTTTGTTGATGAAGTCCATGTGGAGGTCATTTCAAGATTTTGTAGACTAGACCAATGTCATGATTTAGTTTAGGGTCTTTTAACACAAACATAATATTGTTTTTGATTGGTTTCTTTTTTTCTTGAACCTCTATTTCTTTATTTTGGAGTCTTTTATGTTAGACATTATATTACTTTATTTTAAAGTTTTTTTAATTGAACTCGTATTTCATTATTTTAGGGTATTTTAGCTCATACCACATATTTATTCAATTTAGGATCTTTTATCTCAAAATATTTATATGGTAATAGGATATGGAACAAATATACAAGGAATGACCTAAAACAAGCTGAGGTTCTAGGTTAGTCAATGGTGTTTCTAAGACTCGAAAGGATCAAAATTTAATTATTCAGAGGGACACATTTGTTTTATGAACATAGTTGCATATTTGGGATACAAATAAATGTATTTATAGTCAAGAAAAGTTTACCTATAGTTGGGAATATTTTCCAGGGGATATAGATAATTCATGGTAGTAATATGAATTAAGTTGGAATACTAGGGATATTAGGCCTACCAAGATATTTGGAGTACATATGGTGTAAATAATAACTCTGAAGATTGTGTCCATTAATATGTGATTGTTAAAACATGTTAGATATGTCCCATGACATTATGGAATATCAGGTTACTCCATAGTGTTGCTGAGACTCATTTGGATTGAAGATCCTATGTGGAAAGGAGACTATACATTTAGTTGGAGGGTCTTGAACCTTATGCATGAATATCAACCTATGTGAAGGATGAGATACACTTTTGTCGAGGGTTATGGAAGATTCGAGAAGAACCAAATGTTTAGATAATGAAGTTGGATATGAGGAGAAAGATATCCAGGAAGGGTCATATCATCCTAGGACAGTTTAGATTATAATATGGAGCTACATCCCTATGATATGTGGTTTTGAATCACAAATTTTCATACATTGAATGTCATGAAATGATGTATCATAGTCTATCTGTGAGAAAGGGTACAAAACATAGTGACATAATGATGAGTATACTGATTCCTCTTGGATAGTTTGGTGCATGGATTTTAATTTCATGATAAAAAATTATTGAGTTAGCAGAATGATATGGGAAATTCATATAGGGAGTGGTTCAGACACACTGGGATGTTGAGTACAATTGTGATGATGTAAGGGCTCATGAGAATGGGAATTTCCCTTTTCATATTGATGAATTTGGTTGAAAAAAATAGTCGCATATAGAAGATCCTAGAGTATAAATGCATAGTCAAGGAATGGGTCCTTAATGATGAATATCTTTTACGAGGTCCATTGGAGGTTATGGTGATTTGAGACACCCCAACTCATGTAGTGTGATATGTGAAACTTGTAAAATACAAGGATGTTTCGATTACCTTAAATGTTTTGTCACCTCCGAGTGAACATATTATCATGGGGAGGAGATGCGACAAACATTTCTCTATCTTTTTCCCTGGACTAGTTGGCGCAACGAGCATATCATGGATTTTACTAGGGATAAAATGTATAACATATTAGTTTTATTCCCTTTTTGTTCATACTATAATGATTTACTAAACTCTGAGGATTAATAGTTTAGCGGACAGTTACATAACTTTTTCTAAGGTCACCCTTTACAGGATTTCGACCTGAAATGTTTTATGTCTATTTCGTTAGCAGTATATGGTCTTCGGTTTTGAAACATGATGGGTTAGAGTTTATTGTAGTATAGCTTAGACAATTGAATATGCATTTTAGGGTCATGACTCACATTGAATTAATATGGGATATGTGAAACAAGATTCTAATTAGGATACCCAGGTCCAAGATCACTCCAACATCTCCCCATGTAGGGGATGAAAATGATGTAAATAACTAACAAAGTTCTCTTAGTCCATGCATAATGACATGGAATAGTCATATTGGGAGTAGTCTATACACATTGGGGTGTTGAGTGCTATCACAGCAGTGATAGAGCTCATGAGAATTGGAATGTCCTTTTTTAGAGTGATGCATTTGGTTAATTATTGTAGGTGAATATATAGGATACATAGGAATTCATTCAAAGTCCAGAAGATGGTTCTTGATTCTAGATACTCATTCCAATGGACATGGAAGGTTTATGGAAAGATTAGATACTCAAAAACCAATGTGTGGTGAATGGATTGAAGTGATCTTAAAGGATGGAGGAATCAACTCGTACACTTCATGAACAATTTAAGTCTCTTATTGTCCTTTGATTATGAATGGATAATGGGAGATGTATTAAACAATTAATTGTCATGTAGTAGAGATATTTTTTTCGTAATGTTCAATGTCATATGGTGAGGACGTTTGAGACAATGTAAATGTGTGGGAATGTTGTGTATGGGCCCAAATATGGAGGCTTTGGTATCACTATGTATTTTTGAGGATGAAAATCAAGACACACGTAGATATAGAAATTCGTGCAGTTTAACGTCCAATAGTGATGATTGATGCAGACAGATGTGAAAAGTGGTAATGCTTAAGCTAATCCCAAATAAGGATATTGGGCATCACTACACATCTCATGAGGATGAGGATCAAGCCACATTTAGCTTTTTAATGAGAAATATGATACACAGGTTTAACTCGTATGTAAAGTGGAAATTGTTTCGGTTGATAGTTGAAATTGTGACTATGATTGGAGATCAAGGAGGCATTATATATCCTACTATGATAAGAATCAATCTACAGATAGTTATTTTTGTTTCTTTTAGTTTATCATCATGTTGTAAGGAAGAAGTAAATCCGTCGTGAGTTGACGGGAACATTGTAGTGGGCCCAAGGGTGGAAGTCAATGAATCACTATGGATCTCATGAAAATGTGAAAAAAACCATGTAGTTATGGAAATCCCATGAATTTTAACATCATGAGGTGAACACAGAGGTGAACTGACAAGAATAAATGGAGAAGTGGAATTTGGGCCTAGGGGTGGAAGTATGGGAATCATTATCATTGTATAGAAAGTTAGAATTAAACAACACAATGTTCTAGAAATTTTGTGCATTTTAATGTCATGCAGTAAGGACGAAGACATGCTGAGGCTGATAGGCCTCACCCTACCTATGATGGGAATCCATTATTGTAATTACTAATCCCACATGATACATGATCAATGTGTGAACGAAGCAATGATGGGGGCCCTATACACGACATGGTATTGTTCATCATGGGGTGGCTATAACAAGATTCCACATCGTTGTGTCCCTACGTATCCCATTCAAAAATGATAATCAACCCATGAATAATTCTATAATAACTATGCAGTTTAGTGTCATATGTGAAGGACGTAGGTGACTCAATGTGAATGAGAAGGAATATCTTGGATCCATGCTGTTTTATGTCAGGTGATGAGGAAATTGGGAATACCCTTCTAGAGGGGGGGGGGGGGGGGGGTTGGGGTCTCTTCAGTTTAATGTCGCGTGACAAAGACCCTGGATCACATGATGTGAATAGAAAATGATCCTACATCTTTATCCAAAAATAGAGGTTCGAGCATCCCTGCATTTCTAGTGATGGCTAGAATCACATTAAACATATTTCTTATGAAACCTTGCAGTATAACATCTTGAAGCAATGAAAGAATCCACACAGTTCAATGTCATGTGGTCTGGACAAACTTGTATTGATTATCATCATGCACTTTGGATGAATGATAGGTCTTAAATTGATGTGGACTCCCTCACGATGGAAACTAGGTGAAGTATTTCTTGTGAAATATTTCTTTCGTGGGTCGTGTGACACACTCCCCATACATGGTGGCCAATGAGTAGGCTCCACTATGATAGACCATATGTATGATGTAAGGGCATCCCACAGGGGTACTAGTTTTGTGGGATTCATTTCAGGTATCATTGGTGTTCTAAGAGACAAAACTAGTTCCACTTAAAGGAATGAATGGAGGAGAACCAATTTATTGAAGGCTCGTGCAATATGGTTCTGATTAATTTCTATATAAGGAAATGTGTGCAACCTTTTATCATGTAGCGATTACAAATCATCCAACCGGTTTAAGATTTTTCATCATCTGAGAGTTTTTCTCATATGGCTATTTGGTGTGAGGGATGTTGGACCTCTATATGTAATTATGACTTTGTTTTATATAACAGTTATTATGGTGCTAGTTGTCTCACAATACAAACGGTGGTATGGAAGGGCTGTAAATTATGGAGGATTTTTTCTAGCCATATCTTATTATCCTTGTTAACCAACATATGAATTAAATTTGATATATTGTTATTGATGGCCTCTATCCTAACATTTTTCACTTCATGATAGTGAGATGAGTGATTGGACTCGATACTGTACTCTTGGTACAACTTCTTTAACTCTATGAAAAAGAAGTTGCTATCGTTGTTTTTCAATATTGTGTGAGGGAATTTGAACATGGTTTTGATATGGGACATCACAAAGTTCATGATATTCATCATCCTAAATACCTTTAGAGGAGTTGACGTAGCCCATTTGGAAAAGAATTTTGTAGTGGTATGGATGTAACTGAACTACCGTGTTGTTGATATGTGATATGGCCCCACAACATCCATCCCCCAAATAGAAAATTGCCGGGAATATTTAGTTGTAAGTAGTAATTATAGAGGATAGTGGATGAAGTTTTCATGGAACTAGAACAAATGAAATTTCATGGTGAAATCCACATAGTCCAATATCATGGTTATCCAATAGTATCACAACCACATGATTTGGTGGGAGATCCTAGTTCTAGATTGATGGGTGTCACAATCATATGTATGCTTCTCTTCCCTCATGATGTTAACTTCTCCATATTATATGCACATGAGGAGAATTTCTTCAAACCCCTATATCTAAAGTACATTTTTCCCATTTGTACCTTACTACCAAGTGATGTTTTCTACTAGGAACTGAATATGATCCCTTTTGTATCCATCTGTTAAGTGATTCCCATCACAGATATAGCTTATTATAGGTTCTGTCCATCCTTGGTGGTTATTAGATCATCCTACTCTGGGAAAGTGTTGAACTTATTAATCTCTTATATATAACATATTATGATTAATGAAACCCATCTTCGATGTGTAATTTTGATGGTTTCTTCCTCCTGATCAGCATCGTCCAGTATGGTGGCTGCATTAGCCAGTGCATCAACATGACCATTCTGTGATAAAGGGGAATAATGAAATGTGGGCCTAAAGGGGAACCCTCTCACCAATACCGTATTGTAATAATTGAGAGATGTTAGTTCCTCCATTATTATAGAATATCCTCCATTTAAATTATTTATCACATGTTACAAGTCCTCTTTCATATCTAGGTAGGCTCTGTGCAGCTACAGGGATAGTTCCAATATAGGGATGAAGGATTAGTACTAAGCCTCATTATTTTTACAACCTTTTGATATTGTGAAAGAGTATAAAAACATTCATTTTTCAGAGAGACAAATACAGTCCCTAGACCATGCCATTTGAGCTTCTGGTTTTCTATTCTAGAATTGGCATGACATCGAAAGGTGCCACAAAGTACATTCCCTATTTCAGGGAAGTGTCATGTGAATAAAAGGCCTCTTCATTGGGGAGATCAATGTCATTTGTTGTGGTTTCCAAAGTAGTATTTGATGCAAGGAAATTTACCAGGGCTTCTCCTTTTAATGCCTTATATGATATGAACAAAATGTCATATTGTTTAAGAATAACCTCCCATCAGTCTAAGAACCTAGTCAAAAATGAGAGGCCGAGGATGTACTTGACTGAGTCAATACAATGGTCCAGATGGAATTTGTGGTTCTCTCAGTAGTTCCTTAGCCTTTTCACATCAAATATAGGGGAAAGGTAGTTCTTTTAACATTATAATATCGTGTCTCCACACCTAGCAAGGTTCGTCAAAGGTAGTGGTGACTATTCTCTCTTCCTAAATCATTTTTATGTGTGAGGAGGGTGCCCAATGAGCATTCCATGGAGGCCACATATATGATGAGTGGCATCCCTTCCACAGAAACATCAATACTGGTATGTGCATAAAGTATTTTGTGAGGCTTTTTGAGGCTTTTTGGAAATCATCATCCCATTGGTAGGTCTCCCTTCTTCATTTTCCTGGTGGAGGGGGAGAGATTTGCTGGCTAGGTTTCCCATGAATCTCCAAATCTGGGTTATGTCCTCTTGGATTCCTCGTGTTTCTTTATTATTTCTAGAGGGTGACATCACTAATGTAACACCCCAAGATTTCACAATATGTTATTTCTTCAATGTAATTCAATAAATTTCACCTCACACAACACAAAGTTCGAGTGCACGAAGACTTACAAAACTAGCCATTTAAAAGCAGTTATGAATAGTATTCACTAAATTTTGAATTTTATATGTTCCATAAAATTTTGACATCCATATTATGTGTTTCTTAGTCTTAACATGTAATCAAATTCATTTTTTTCAGATAGAGGATGTATTTTTCAAAAAAAATAAATTTTTCAACCTTTTAATGGAGAACCCTTTTTAAATCCAATATTTGTAACTTTTATATATTCTAGTAGACAAAATAATATTAATATTTAGAATCGGGACATAAAAATTTAGTTTCTATGAATTGTTTGTGTTTTTCTGATAACTTTCATATTTGGGTGAATAGTGAAAAATACTAAATTTTAATTAAAAACGACTTTTTTAATCCAAATAATTTATAATGGTAAATTATAAATTTTCATCATTTAGAAGTATAATTATATTATATTTTTACCATATAATCCAATTTTGGTCATTGGAATTAATTTTACTTTGAAATTATACATAAACAAGAGTCAATCTTTTGATAGTTATTGTCTCTTAAAAACACGCTATTTTTTACAATGGGAATTAATTTTAAATTAATTAACAAAACATCTATATTTTTAATATGGTAAAACAGAAATCATTTTTAAATTCATAATATCAAATATTACTTGGATTGAATTTTTTGTATTTTTCTGGAAAACTACAATTTTTTATGAATAGTAAAACAACTTAGTATTAGTTAGAAACTAACTTTTTTCATTTAAAATTAAATTTACCATTTATGTGAATTGAATTTTGAAAATCCAACAAACATGGATGTTATTGTTTAGTAAAATGTGGTTATATAAGATGAAAAAAAATTGGGGAATAGTAACATTTGAATTTTTTTACCACGGTTAAAGGTAAATAGGGAAATTATAGGTAAAAAGAATATTATAATGATAACAAATTACCTTAAAATCTGTCATAACCTTATTGGAAGAGTCATGTCCAATCATGGGAATCCTTGCGTTGATTTTGAGACCCCATGGAGCCACTTAAGAGTGATAATGACACTTTATTTTAATTAACTAAAAGTAAAGACAAAAATTACATTAACAAATATCCTTTTGTATGTTAATTTTTACATGGGGTTATGTATGTCCTATTTTTGACTATAAATATTAATTTAAAATATAAAAATATATCCTAAATTATGATAACCGTTTTAAAATTTTTAACTATCAAATCAATTAAATTATCAATGGAACAATAATGATGATGTATTTTCCACATTAATAAATGATTTAAATAAATAAGATTATTAATGTTAATAAAATATAAAAAACAAATAAAATTTTAATTGGATGATTTTATTTATAACATGAGTCATCTTATCTTTGAATTTAATGTGTTTTGGACTTTTTTGAAACCGAAGAAATGTTTATAATAAAATAACATTTAGAAATTTTACAAAAGTGCCCTTCCTCTCCCTTATAAAAGGACACCATTTCAAACCCATTCCTCACACCTCTGAAGCCCATAGTCTCGTCCAAAGCATAATAAATAAACTCTCAAGATCCCTCTCTTCCACCTGAAATCCTTAACATAGGCATAAGTAACTTCAAGAAGTCCTTTTGGTCCAAACACAAGGGAGTTACCCAAATTAATGGTAATGGTTTCTCTTAACTCATTTTTATTTATTTTTCTTCTCCAACCACTAAAATCCATTTATTCCTTTATTTTATAACAACACTATTATTCCCAATATACTAGGATGTTGTTATGATAATTATTCGAACTACACTTAATCACACCTCCATCTAATGTGTAAGAACATACTGTTTCAGTGGATGGAAAACTAACGTCTCACGAAACGATGATTGTTCAATTATCTTTTACCGCCTCTCATGGTGGCCATTAAGATGACAATGTATTTATATATGATATATATTATGTTTATGTTTTCTTTATTATTCTTTATTTTCCATTTATATCATACCTTTATGGTTTCCATTATGGGTAAATGCGATAATTTCAATTGAGGAAGTGAAGACTACCGCCCCCTAAAAGTTATATGCCTCGTTCATTCCTTAATGGTGGAAGTATAAAAGATGGATTTAATGATATAATATATGATATTATATATTAATTATAATATAACTAGGTATAATTATGTTTTAATTCCATTAAAATAATAAAAGAGAAATGCATTTTTTGACTATGCTTATGTACGGCCTACCGTGTCCATGAACGGTCCATTTCATTTTATATATCCAAATGTTATGTACTATTATAAATACATATATATACTAGATATATAATGTAAATTATATATAAATCATGTATATAATTGTGGAAAAAATGGACTATTTACCACATGGGAAAATTGTAATTATAACAAGTTCATTTTTGGCTCAAGTTACGAACATCGATAAAATATCCAATATTAACTCAAATAATTACCTAATTGTTATAGTAATGTAATAAGTGATATTAATGGAATAATAAACATTAAAAATGATTCTAATAACTTATAAATTAACTTATGTTTATTATTTAGGAATAAAGAGGAATATACAAGACAATTCAGACTTGATGTAAGGGGTTTCTAATCTCACACTTAATTTGGTGAGATTTCCATTATTCGCCTCTTATTTATTGCATTTGTTGTGTTATGTACTGGATTTCGATATATATTATCATGATTTGATTTATATTTATGGTATTATGTGATTTATTTGGTGGTTATTGAATTTTCATTCATTCGAATCGATTGATTATAGTGTGGTAAGGGTTTTTCATCTCACTTTTTATTCCCGTGAGATTCATGCTATATTAGCTGCTATTTCTTTTTGTGTGTTGTATTTACTTCCCATGATTGGATTATTTGTGTTATATAATTTAATTTATGGGTATTAACATCTTCATTGTATAATCCTTCTTTCATGGGGTGTATGTTTCTTAAGTTACCAAATCGGTACGGGAATTTCAATTTTCAATTTTCCACTCATTCAGTTTTACACAAAATTCATTGATTATTTTACTCCAAGATTATCTGAGAAATCACTATTTATTTACATATTTAGTAATTTCAACTCCCCCTTTTTTGGATATACTTTTGATACACATAATCACTCTATTGATAAATTCTCAATTCATTGATATGAACTTGATAAGAGTAAATTGACCTCATTTTCTATTAATTGAGTTAAACATACAAGTCATTGGTGTTGTTTTTACAAGAATATGACTTAATTTACACTGATTGATTTACACTGAATATACAATCATATTGAGTGTATTTATATTTTTCACACATAATTATGTCATTGATTTATCCTTATCCTAAGGATACGATCTTTATAAGGGATTTCACCACTAATAACATTCCATTGAGACTTCATTGTTGTTATGCTCCAATACACTTTTATATGGTGTATATACATTACATTGACTTTGTATATCATGAATATCTTTATTATCCTAATATTGTAATGTTATTATTAACTAAATTATTTTTATTCCAGCGTCTCTCATTTGGTTAAGAACTCTAACTAAAATATAATTTTAAATTTTTTAAAGATATATTCTTCTAAATAATTGTAATTAATGTCCATGTTTTAAAAATTCTATTAAGGATTATTTATATGGATATTAATGTTTTAAAATAAAAATTCCTATTAAAAGTTTCAATGTGGTATGGGAGTTTTTGATTTAAAAATATATTTTAAATAGATTCTTGAAAAATAGTGAGACTTTTAAATGTTTTCAAGAAAAAGGGGATATTTCTCTCAAATAGTTTTGATGATTATTTTCATCTATGTTAATATCCTTCATTATTCTCAATTGAGGATAATTTTTTATAATAAAATATTTAATATTGTATTTAATGAGTAATGTTTGACTGTGGATGTGTAATTTTATACCATTCATGGTTTGTGGTTAAATTTTTGACATTTCGTATGCTAGTTTTAGTGTGAATGTCTAGAATATGTTTCAACCTTTTCATATAAGAAATGAATTGGATATAGTATGTGACGTGTAGAGCCCTCTATAGCTCGTCGATGCATCAGTAGGTCTCATGAGACAAACTAGTGTCTTGGCACGAGGCCTTGACAAAATCTTATTTGTAGTCTTGGCACGAGGCCTTAACTATGTGGTTATGATGTCAGTCTTTATGCATTCCATCATTATGAGATTAGTTATTGATATATCATATGGTTGTTCTTCTAGTATCATACCAATGACAATGTTTTATTATGGAATTATTTACTCATCTCATATTCCTTAAATAATGTGTTCATGTTTATTATTTGTAAAGGAATGTGTTTAAAATTAATCACCTTGCCTAATGTTTGTGTTATATTCCATTGTATTGCTTACTCTTACTGAGGATATGAGCTCCCCCATTATTATATTTTATTTTAAAAGGATTCCAAGAAGTGTATTATGATTGACATACAGGGTTAAGCTAGGGAATTAATGGGGTTTTCAAAGGGTATATTATGTTGTGTTTTATTTAATAATGTGTAATGTAACGTTCATGTATGTAATATATTTTACAAAACTACTAAACTGATAAGTCTTTTGGTACTTGAATCCTCGAAATCATGCCAATGTTTTAAAATAATTCACCAACTCTAGGCTTATGGGGTCGGGGAGTTACAATTGTTATCAGAGATTGTTTAGTACAAACCATAGAAACTTGATTTAGAAAACCTCATATTAGATAACGTTATGCTAAGATAGACTTTGAGGATTAATATAGATTAATTTCCAAGAATTTTGGTAATGTAGAAATTTTGTGTATTTTCCAAGAAATACATTCCTGTCTGTATATGAGAAGGTAGAGGTGGCTCTGGCACAGATGTACCTAGAGGTAAATCTCGAAAATAGCTCTTTGATCGTGACCTGAACAAGAATTGGTGCAGAACAATGGGCCTTGCAGCACACATGGTTACGAAACTCCCAGGGGATATGCTTAGGATAATTCACATTTTCATTACAACCCTATTTGAAGGATTTTAATATAGGATGATAATAAATATCATTGGTTGAACATAATGTGTATTAGATTGAACAAAGGTGTCATGATATTATCTAAATGATTTTATGACTCACGCTATGCTTTATTGTGATAGTTAATGGCTAAATTCCATGTAAGTCATAGTAACATTGAACATGATGTACAAGGTGGGAATGATGGTGGAAATGAGAAATGAAATTGAATGCTGATAGGTATAAAATATATCATGTTCATGCCTAATGATTTTTCCAAAAATGTGATCAACAACATATATATTAACCAACTCCCGGAATCAACAATGAATAGAAATGTGATGAATGATAAGATCTCTACCAGTGATGACCATGGAGAAAAGAAACCCAATTTTTCATTATGCTGAAAATGTGGAAGGGAACTCCCATGAAAGTGTATCAATGGAACAATGAAATTCTTTATGTGTGGGAAAGAAGAAAATAATGTGAATAATTGTCGAGGAAATATAAAGAGTACTATGGACGAAAATAAAAATGATCCCAAGAATCAATTTACAAACATTTTCTGTAAATGTAGGGGACTAGGGAAATACCCGAGTCAATGCCCTATTCTATATAATTACCTCTTGGTTAAGGAAAATACTATGTGGAAATAAATGGATGGAGATATTTTTAAATGTATTAGTGCGCTTTGTTGTTGGGATTACATTGGAAGACTTTTCTCTTGTATGTGTAACCCATCATTTTGTTATTTGAAAATTATATTCGAGGAAGAATTGTATTTTCTTTTGCAGATATAGCTCTCAAAAACCATTTGGGTTTATATAATCCTTGAATTAGTGTCAATTACAAGTTATTAATTTTTGGGATGAAAATATGAGGCATGAAATAAAATTTATGGTTAAAATTGGTTAGTTTTATTTTTGAAGAATTTATCTCATTTTTTGGAATATAATAAAACTATATAGTTTTTGAAAATGGACAACAGGTAGACCATGTGACAACCCTTATCATCAGACAAATTTGTGGGAATCGAACCCACAACCAATATGCGAGTGGGATTTATCTACTACCACTGGACTACGTGAAGTCCCTAGTTAGTATGACTAATTAATTTAGATAAAGAATTTTATTGATCAAGAAGATGTTCATTTTGGGAAATTATTATTTCTCTTTAGTATTGGAAAATTATTTGGCGATTAAGTGATAAATTTTATTTTGTAAGATTTTCGCTCTTTTGGTAACACTATATGCCTAAGGAAAATATAATACTATAGGATATCATATGATGAGTAATGGTAGTTTTTGTCTATGTTTTTATTGTGTATTTATATCAATTTCTATTATTATGGAAATGAATGGCCTATCCTATAGAATATGTGATTAGGTTAATTACATTTAAAGTATGTTACTTTAAGAGTAGTCTATGTTATTGTAGGCCCCTGGGACACCCTGAGAGGGGAGGGGTGAATCGGGGTGTCAAATTTTTATTTTAAGGTGATAGATCATGCTCCCATGTTGGTAGAAACTTGTTAAACCTATATGATGGATATAAACAAACAACAAAAATTTACATGTAGAGAGACGACACGACACTTTTGACTTGGTTCACCACTAAGGGCTACATCCAAGGAGCATACGCCGAATGGTTTTCGGTCGTACAAAATTCCACCAAACCTCACTCGCTATGGATTCCAAAGGTTAGGGCATAGTCAATCTGTCCTAGTCTCACTAACATTACAAAGATTCAGGGATAGCTCACTGCTTCCTTTGGGTCACTCCCGTTGACTCCCCCTGGCTCACTGCCCTTGGTGATGTCACACTCAGTTTGTAGACATGAAGGTATCTTTATCATCGCTTAAAGAATACATCCTATGTTGTGTATAGATGCTATGGTGAAGTCCAACTCTCACCTGTAGTCAAATATCACTACCCTTCAAGGGTACCAGGGAATGCCCAACTTTCACGCAACTCAAAAACACTGGCCCTCTTCTTTACTGCATGGAGCGTAGGTCTCCTGTGTGACAAAAATTCGGCGCGCAAGTTCAAACTGGTGAGAAGGTATCAACCAACCACCTGCGCGACACCGCCTACATCAACATCAAACCTATGCGACTCAATTACGTTCTCACTGAAACCGCCACGGGTGTGCTGCCAACAACTGGTGCACAACCTATACTTGTGAGAACCAACAACCACTTGCATGACTCAACTACTTGCACGACGGGAGCTCAAAAAATCTCTAAATCTTGAACTTCGTTGAAAATTAGGAGGGGTGGTCCAATATTTATAGGAATTTGGTCAGCCTGCGCGACGACGGACAAGTCTACCCTCGACGCGCAAGTATCGGCGTGTAGGTCTCTTCCCCTACAAGTCACTTTCACGACCAACTTTCCGTTTCCAAATTTTGATCTTCTGATCTTGAAAAAAAAATTGGCGTGCAAGTTCCAAATCCTCATAGGCATCTGCGCGCATGTCTCATCATGGAATGCAAGTCACCTGTGCGACCACACCAATACCTGCACGACCCTCGTTCATTTTCCATATTTTGACCTTATGATCCTGAAAAAAAATTAGGCGCGCAATTTTTCACTCCTTCAAGTACAAGGTGCACAATTCTATTTTTCAAAACCACTTTTCTCCTTTTGTCAATTTTCAGGCCCCAAAATATGGAAAACACTGGAAAACGGCGCCACCTTCAATACTATAATCTGCTTGACCTGTATGATCAGTTTGCTGGCACACATTCTAAACTTCCTCTGAGGATTGACAACAAACACAAACCATACCCTAATTCATGCATAGAAGACCATGGTTCCAACAGTTATTTGGAGATACAATTTGACGTGGAAGACTGCGTAGGATAATTCTTCTGATTTGTGGGATTCAATATTATTTTGGAATATATTGATAGATTTTATTGATAACAGTTTGTTGAATTGTATTTATTGAACTTTGGGTAATGTTGGTTTAATTTTAGAAATTAAAATAAGTATTTATTTCTCTAAAGTGTTATTCTTTTTTGGGGATCATATGATCTTTTACTAACCATTTTGGTTTTGGTTAATCTCTAAAGAAAAGGGAAATATATAGTTCATACATTTTGGATTATGTGATTATCTGTAAGTGGATTCTAGTAATTCAGGTGTGACCAAGTCATCTTTAATATTCATCATTTGGAGTGAATGAAGAGTTTGTGGTAAGAATTAGATTAAGGATGAAACTCTACTTGCAAGTATATTTTTGGTTTATTATTTTTGGAATAAATTAATTATTAAACATTAGGGAAGGGATCATAAAACCAAAAATGTGGTATCCTAATTCTTTATATTTTTTTGATCCTATGATATTTTAAATCAGCACAGATTGATGTCTTTGAGGCCCTCAATTTTACAGTTTTTTATGATTGAGGACCCCAATCACTCCCTATAACTGTTTACATTTTCCTCCAATGATATGTATCAAATTTAAAAAAAAATTCTCCTAATGTAGATCATAATTTGATATTGACTTTTTCATTTCCTTTTCCCTCTTATTAATACTAAATTTTATTAACCCAATTTCTGATATGGGTTTTCCACAAAGGTATTTTTCTATTTTTAAACTTTTTTTTTGTAGTACAATTACAAATTGAGAGGAAAAATTTTATTTAAGGAGGGTAGAATGTAACACACCAGGATTTCATAATACTTTATTTATTCAAAGTAATTCAATAACTTGCACCTCACACAACACCGAGTTCGAGTGCACGACTACTTACCAAACTAGCTGTTTAAAGGTAGTTATGAATAATATTAATTGAATTTGAGATTTTATATATTACAGATATTTTTAGAATTCATATTATGTGTTTCTTAGACATTATATAATAACAAATACATTTTTTCTGCCAAAGGAAGTATTTTCCAAAAAAATACAATTTTAGTGCCTTTTAATGGAGAACCATTTTTAAATCCTATATTTTACACTTTTATATATTAAAATTGAGAAAATAAACTTCTTATATAGAATAGGAACATCAGAATTTAGTTTCGATGAATTTTTGGTGTTTTCTGATAACTTTCATATTTGGGTGAATAGTGAAAAATACTAAATTTTAATTAAAAACAATGTTTTTAATCAAAATAATTTATAGTGTTCTATTGTACATTTGAATGGTTTTTAGTTATAAATATATTATATTTTAACCATTTAATCCAATTTGGTTCATTGGAATTAATTTCACTTTGAAATTATACACAAACAAGTGTCAATCTTTTGATAGTTATTGTTTTTTGAAAACAAGATATTTGATTTGACAATGAGAATTAATTTTAAATTAATTAATGAAACCTATAAGTTTTTAATTCTTTAAAATATAAATAATTTTTAAATTTGGAATTTAAAATATAACTTGGACTGAATTTTTGGAATTTTTCTGACAAAAATAAATATTTGATGACTAGTAAAACCACGTAGTAGATGTTAAAAACTGATTTTTTCACGTAGTAGATGTTAAAAACTGATTTTTCTTCATTTAAATGAAATTTTACCACTTATTTAAATTGAATTTATTAAATACGGAATACATTGTTGTTATTAGTATGTAAAATGGGGTTCAATAAGATGAAAATATTTTTTTTGTGAATAGTAACTGTTGACTTCTATTTACAACGGTTAAAGGTAAATAGGGTAATTCAAGGTAAAAAGAATATTATAATAATACAAAATTAACTTAAAACTTGTCCTAAACTTATTGCATGAGTCATGGATGACCATGGGCTTCCTTGGGTCGATTTTCGGACCCTATGGAGCCCCTTAAGAGTGATAATGACACATTATTTTAATTAACATAAAGTAAAGAAAAAACTGACATTCACAAATATCCTTTAGTATATCAACTTTTAAATGGGGTTATATAAGTCATATTTTAGATTATAAATATTCATTATAAATCTAAAAAGATTTCCTACATTATGGTAATTTTTTTTATAATGTTTAAAAATCAAATAAATTAAATTAGTTATGAAACAATAATGATGAAGTATTTACCACATTAATAAATGATTTAAATAAATAAGATTATTAATATTAAATCAATATCCAAAACCTGTAAAATTCTTATTTGATGATTTTTTTTTGAACAAGATTCATCTAAACTTAGACTTTAAAGAGTTTTGGACATTTTGAAACCCAAGCTAAGTTTATAATAAAATCACATTATCAAACATTCCTAAATAGCCCCCCCTATCCATTATAAAAGGACACCATTTATAACTCATTCCTCACACCTATCAAGCCCCTTTTCTTGTCCAAACCCTGCCAAAATAATCTCTCAATATCCCTCTATTCCATCTAGAAGCTTTAACTTAGGCATAAGTTTCATTAAGAAGTCTTTTTGGTTGAAACCAAAGGGAGTTACCCAAATTAAAGGTAATGGTTTCTCTTAACTTCTTTTCTTTTATTTTACTTTCCAACCCATAAACTCATTTTATTACTTTATTTTATAACAACAACAATATACTCAATATACTTGGATATTTTTATGAGAATTATTCGAACTAAACTTACACACACCTCAATCTAATCGGTAAAGAGTATATTGTTTCTGTGGATGGAAAACTAACGCCTCACGAAACGATGATTGTTAAATAATCTCCTACTGCCTCTCATGGTGGCCATTAAGATGAAACTGTATTTATATATGATATATATTATTTTTAAGTTTTATTTATGCTTCTTTATTTTCCATTTATAGAATATATTTATGGTTTCCATTATGGGTAAATGTGACAATTTCCTTTGAGGAAGTGCGGACTACCACCCCCTCAAAGTGATTTGACCCATTAATGCCTTATGTTTGATGTATAAAGAATGGATATAATGGTATTATAGAAGATATTATATTGGAATTATTATATTACTATGTATCATTATTTTTTACTTCCATTAATACACAATATAGAAATGAATGTTGCGATCATGTGTATGTACGACTTACCATGTCCATGAATGGTGCATTTATTTTCTTATCTCAAAATGATATGTACAGATATAAATACAAATACATACTAGATATATAATATAAATGATATATATATCATGTATCTCATTCTGGAGATAATTTATTTTTACCACATGGACAAATTGTAATTATAACAAGTTCATTTTTTTCTCAAGTTCCAAAAATCGATAAAAATCCAATATGCACTTAAATAATTAACTAATTGTAATATAAAGTTAATAAGTGATATAAAACGAAATATAAACATGAAAAATATTCCTAATCAGTTATAAATTAACTTAAGTTTATTATTCAGGAAGAAAAAGGAACGTACAATGCATGTCATACTTGAGGTAAGGGGTTTCTTATCTCACTCTTAATTTCATGTGATTTCCATTGTTCACCACTTATTTATTGCATGTGGTGTATTTTTTACTTCAATTTGATATATATAATCATGATTATATTTATAATAATTGTATTATTTGATTCATTTGGTGGATATTGAATTTATTTAATACGAATCAATTGATTACAATATGGTAAGGGTTTTCCATCTCACTTTTTATTCCCCTAAGATTCATGCTATATTAGCCACTATTTCCTTTTTTGTTGTGTATGTACTACCAATGATTGTATTATTGGTGTAATATAATTTAATTTATGAGTATTTACATATTCATTGTAGGATCCTTATTTCATGGGGTGTGTGTTTCTTATGTTACCAAATCGGTAAGTGAATTTCAATTTTCAATTTTCCACTCATTCTGTTTTACGCAAAATTCATTGATTATTTTACTCCAAGATTATGTATGAAATCACTATTTATTTACTTATGTAGTAATTTACAATCCCCTTTGTATGGATATACATATTATACACATAATAACTCTATTGATAAATTCTTAAGTCATCTATATGAACATGATAAGAGTACGTACATTTAACTCAACTTCTATTCATTGATTTAAACATCCAAGTCATTAGTGTTGTTTTTACTTGAATATGTGTGAATGTCCTCTAACTGATTTACAATGAATATCCAATAATATTGAGTGTATTTATAATTTTCACACATAATTATATCATTGATTTATCCTTAACCTAAATATATGGTCTTTATAAGGGATTTCATGTCAACATACATTCCATTGAGAGATTGTTGTTGTTATGCCCCAATTAACTTTTATATGGTGTATATACTGTAATTTGACATAGTATATCATGAATAACTTTATTCTTCTAGTATTATAATGTATTTATTACCTAAATTATTTTTATTCAAGTGTCTCTCATTTGGTTAGGAACTCTAACTAAAATATCATTTTAAATGTTTTAAAGATATATTATTCTATATCATTCTTATTAGTGTCCATGTTTTAAGAATATTTTTAATGATTTATTTATTTGGAAATTAATGTTTTAAAATTAATATTCCTTTTAAATGTTTCAATGTGGTATGGGACACTTAGTATGAAAAATCTATTTCAAACAACTTATTGATAAATAGTAAGTCTTTTAAATGTTATCAAGTAAAAGAGGATATTTCTCTCAAATAGTTTTGATGATTATTTTTATCTATGTCAATATACTTCATTATTATATATTGAGGTTAATTTTTTATAATATAATCTATCATATTGTATTTAATGAATTATGTATGACTGTGGATGTTCTATTTTCATACCATTCATGGTTTGTGGTTAAATTATTAACATTTAATTTGATAGTTTTAGTATGAATGTCTAGAATATGTTTCAAACTTTTAATAAGAGGAATGAATTGGAATTAGTAAGTGACAAGTTGATCCCCCTATAGCTCCTCGATCCATCGTTAGGTCTCATGAGACAATATAGTATCTTGGAAAAAGGCCTTGAAAATATCTTATTTTTAGTCTTGGAACGAGGCCTTGAATATGTGGTAATGATGTCCGACATTATGCATTCCATCATTATGAGTTTAGCTATTGATATTTCATGTGGATATTCAACTAGTAGAATACCCAGGACTATGTTTTATTATGGAATTATTTACTCAGCTCATATTCCGACCATAAAGTGTTCATGTTTTTTTTCAAAGGCATGTGTTTTCAATTATTCACCATGCCTAATGTTTATGTTATATTCCACTGTATTTCTTACTCTTACTGAGCATCTGAGCTCACCCCATTCTTATGATTTATTTTCCCAGGATTCCAAAAAGTGTATTATGATTGATATGCAGGGTTGATCTAGGGAATTAAAGTAGTTCACAAAGAATAATTTATGTTCTATTTTATTTTCTAATGTGTAATGTAACATTAAACTATGTAATATTTTTTACAATACTGCTAAACTGATCTGTCTTTCGGTACATGAATCCTTATAATAATTCCAATGTATTAAAATAATGCACTGGCTCTGGGATTTTGGTGTCGGGGCGTTACAATTAAAATAGCATGTGTCTTCTTTGGGTCCACTTCAATGCTATGGTTCCCTGAAGAAAAGCCCTGTAACTTTCTTGATGTTACCCTAAAGAACACTATATTGAATTTATCTTTATACTATGATATCACAACATGTTCGAAGATTTTTCTGAGATCCATGATGTGATCACATCACTGTCGGGATTTAACGACTAGGTCATCGACATAACACTCGAATATCCTACCAAATAACATCCTAATGATGTGATGCCTGGTGTGTTGATATGTGGCACCAATGTTCTTTAATCCAAAGGTAATGACCTGGTAGAATATTATCCATTGAGGCTCTCTAAATGTGGTGGCTTCTTCATCATCATCTCTAGTTCATGAGGCCTCCCTTTCCTTGATTGTTCGTAGGGAAACCATATTTTAGGGCATACACATGATCGAAGAAGGGGTTTGACAAGTGTATCACATTGACATGGAATAATATGGGATCCTCATATAATGATTTTTTTCTTGTGTGGGTTTTTTCTTGTGTCATAGATGTTACAGTGAAAAAATCTAAAGTAGTTAGGGATTTCATTATAGTAGAATATGTTTCTTCCTCCTCTATCTCTTCCTACTTCTCGTGCTCACACCAACATATGGTAGGCACATATGATGTCTCTCTTTTAGGCCATGGATATATCATGAGTTTTTTAAAATGCTCTTTCATAGTGATATTATATTGATCTACTATTCTATGAGTCGTATGGTTTTCATATTTTTGTACTAGCTTTTCTGGAAATTTATCCCATCTGTCTTCTTTTTATGATCGGGTGATGGTTATGCATGCCACATACTCTAGGGAATTAACTAGAATAACGATTTTAGAGTCGACCATGCCTTTAAGTAAATATTAGAAGACAAATAAATTCATGATATTGTGACTTATCCTTTTATGGATCGATTGGTGGTTGATAAGGTCAGTGAGATAGAATTCCTCATTAATTTTGGTTTGTGGATGTGTGAGATGGTTATTATACATGGATGATATGAAATAACCCAAGACTTGCTCATTTCAGAAGGATTATAATTTGAAAATCTATTAATCAACTCTTGGGAAACACAAATTTATATATAATTCTTACTGAAGGTTATTTAATGGTGGTCTCCAATCGACATGAAGTGATGGGTGGTTCGGGGCTTTCTTAGGTACTTGGATGTGCACCGTTGTAGGCTTGAGAGCAACATCTGTAGTTTCGGCTCTTCGTGGACTCTTCTCTTTGGTTGTAGGCATTAGTTGAGGCTTGTATCGGGTTATCTGAATAGATTATTCAATACTTTGTATACTTTGAGAAAACTCTAGAAACCCTCTTAGATACATAATGTAACACCCCAAGATTTCATAGTGTGTTATTTCTTCAAAATAATTCAATAACTTGCACTACACGCAACACCGAGTTCAATTGCACCATGACTTACCAAAAAAAAAATCCATTAAAAGAGGTCATGAATAGCATTAACTACATTTTTAACTTTATATAATCCTTATAATTTTAGAATCCATATTATGAGTTTCTTAGTCATAATGCAAGAACAGATTCATTTTCAGTATTGCACTTTTATCAACTTTTGATAGTGAAACCTTTTTAAATACAATATTTTAAACTTTTTGACTAAATGGAGACATCAAAAAATTTAAAATGAAACATCCCAAGCTTCCACGGTACGCTTTCCTTTGAATAAAACAGTAGCGTGTGTTGTACGCAACTTCGAGTTCTAACACACCGTAACCAATCAAACTAGCTGTTATGAATAGTAATACCTACTTTTTGAAGTTATATATATTTTATATTTTAAAATGGACTTCATTTTTGGATTCGGAATATCAAATTTAGCCTAAGGTGAAATTTTGGTACTTTTCGGATAACTTTCATATTTTGATGAATAGTGAAAATTACTAAATTTTAATTAAAAACAACTTTTTTAATCAAAATAATTAATAGTAATAAATTATGAATTTGAGTGGTTTTAAAGTATATTTAGCATATATTTTTACTATTTAATATAATGTTGGTCATTGGACATAATTTTACAATTAAACCGAACATAAACAAGTGTCAATCTTTTGATAGTTATTATCTCTTAAAAACACGCTTTTTGTTTTGACAGCGGGAATTAATTTTAAATTAATTTCTGCCACTTCTGTGTTTTGAATTTAGGAAAATGGATTCCATATTTGGAATCAGGATGTTCAAATTGTGTAAATATGTAACTTTTATTTTTAGACATTTTGAATAATTACTGCGGTAAATATTTTATTTACCATGGTTAAGGGTAAATCCGGTAAATAAGGGTTAAACAAATAATATTATAATAATACTAAATTACCCTAAAACGTGTCTTAACCCTATTGGTTGATACATGGTCGACCATGGGCATCTTTGTGTCAATTTTGGGACCCCATGGATCCACTTGTAAGTGATAATGACACATTATTTTAATTAAGTCAAAATGAATACAAAAATGACACAAGCATATATCTTTTAGCAAACCAATTGTTACATAGGGTTATATAAGTTGGATTTTAGATTATAAATATTCATTAGAAAGATAAAAAGATTTCCTACATAATGATATTTTATTTATAATTTTTAGACATTAAATAAGTTATTTTATTTATGACACAATGATGATACAGTAATTACTATAATAGTGAAAAATTAAAATAATTGATATTATAAATACCCAAATAAATATAATATGAAACTTTTAATGAATTACACTAATTTTATAGGATAATATGATATATTAGGACTGATTTAATTGACTTTGTTCGAAGTAATCAATATGTTATGAGTTTCACAAAAATCAACTATTGAATAGTTTCAAAATTGACATAAAAGAGTTTTTAAAACAAATATTATATTATTAATTGATATTAAATTCCTAAAAATCTAAGGTTCGGCCATGAGACTTATATTATGATAGGTTAATCATTAATGGACCACTTGGGGGTCGCTTGGATGTATATAGTAAGTTTATTAACCATATTATATAAAAATACAAAGAGACATTGTAAAAGTGAAACTAATTAACTTAGAGTTAATACTTAAAGATAAGGTTAATATAAGTACCCAAACCTGTCTAAATTCTATTGGATGAGTTGTTTTCGACCTATCCCCACCTCATCATTTGAATAGTCAACTTTGGAGCCTTTGGAAACCGAATATGAATTTATTATAAATTAATATTTCTAGCTTTTCCAAAAGTGCCCCTCACCCCTCTTATAAAAGGGCACTCCTCCTTCTCTTTTCCTCACACCTCTCAAGCCACTTGGCTCGTCCAAACTCTGCCCAACTAAGCTCCCCAAATCCCTCTCCTCCTCCTTGAAGCTTCCCCTTAGGCAGAAAGCATTTCAAGAAGTCCTTTGGTTCCAACCAAAGTGAGTTACCTAGATTAAAGGTAACGATTTCTCTTAAATTATTTTCCTTTATTTTGCTTCTCCAACCCCCAAACTCTTTTTATTTCCCTTATTTTGTAACAACACCAGTATCCTAGGATGTTGTTATAATAAGTATTCAAACTACACATACACACAACTCCATCTAATGGATGATGAACATAATGTTTCTGTGGATGGCAAACTAACGCCTCACGAAACGATGATTGTTCAAATACATCTTACCACCTCTCATGGTGGACATTATGATGGCACTGTAATTAAATATGATATTAATGATATATATTTTATATATAAGCTTCTGTAATTCCATTTTATTTCATACCATTATTCGTTTCATGTTGTATATACATACGATAATTTCATTTGAGGAAGTGCGGACTACCGCCCCCTTAAAATGATATGACTCGTTCATACCACACATGGAACGTATAAAGGATGGTGTTAATGAACTTAAGTAACATATATAAAATATTATATTATACTGGAATAGTAATATACCTATGTATCATTTGGATTCGATTCTTTTAAAATAAAAAATAAATGGAAGTAGCGTTCGTGCGTACGTACGGACTACCGTCTCCACGAACGCGATGAGATTCATTCTCCATCGTATCCATTCAAGTATAATTATCATTTAATGATTTAAAAATGATGTTTAAGGACTTGATATCATTCTGGATATGAATAAGATACAACAAACATGACTTATGTAACAAAACATATAAAAGAAAATGAGTAAGTTAACACCCGAAATGACGATAATTCTAAGATATTATTAACAAATCAATGTTAAAAGATCATATATGATATCATATTAATATATATGATTATTGTATAATTTAATAACAATTATTTCACCATTATACAGGAGGTTAACCTACCCCAACCAAGGAAAAGTACAAGGTAAGGGATTTTTCTTATCTCACATTCAATTCCGTGAGATTTCCATTATTCGCCACTAAATTATTGAAAGTGGTGTATTGTGTACTGGCATTTGATATATATTATCATATTCATGTTATTATGTAAATAATTTGGTGGTTATTAACTTTTGGCCATACAACTCAGTTGATTAACGCGGTAAGGGGTTTTCATCTCACTCCTTATTCCCGTGAGATTCATGCCATATTGCCACCATTACCTTTTGTGTGGTGTATGTACTGCCCATAATTATATCCTTTGTGTAATACACTCTAATTTATGTGTACTTACATATTCATTGTATGATACCTCTTTCATGGGTTGTATGTTTCATAAGTTACCAAACTGGTAAGGGTTATTTCACAATCCCTTCATTATTCGAGGTTGTTTATACGTAATAATCTACTGGGATCTCTTTATCATCCACATCCATGTTTCTTCGAAATGTATTTCAAAACATTTTTACTATTTACAAGAATATGGGTTAAGGTCATTTATACCCTTGTTTGACTTTTTATAAGAGGTTTATAAAGGAATCGTTCCGTCGTTTTCAAAACAAGGTCCTTTTTAACCTTTTTGACGGAATTGAGGTAAGAATGTTTTTTTTAACTTATACGGCGGGTGCGGTTATTTTCCACCGTTATAAAGTCGTTGAAGCTTTCCATACAAGCTTATAAGAATATTTTCAAAGAAAATGTTTTATTTTATATGCATCTTAAATGATTTCAAAATAAAAGGAGATACTTCTTTAAAAAGAATTTTGATTTCATCTATGTCAACATCCTTTGATGGATTTTAAGATTATTTGAAGTTGATTTATTATGATACAAAACTTCTATATTGTATTGAAGGTTTTGTGATATGTTTGACTGTGGATGTGCTATTTTATACCATTCATAGTTTATGGTGAAACTATTGACATTTCGTATGCTAGTTTTAATCCGAATGTTTATGTTATATTTCAAACTTTTCTTCAGATGAATGTGCTAAACAAGTATGTTCCGGGTTGGGGACCGGTAAAAGTAAGCCCTCCAGGTTGGGGACTGGTTAAAGTAAGCCCTCCAGGTTAGGGACTGGTAAAAGTATGCCCTCCGGGTTGGTGTCCGGTTATTAGAGGCACTCCGGGTTGGTGTCCGGTTATTAGAGGCACTCCGGGTTGGTGTCCGGTTATTAGAGGCACTCCGGGTTGGTGTCCGGTTATTAGAGGCACTCCGGGTTGGGTTCCGGTTAGAAGTAACCCCTAGGTCTTGGGATGAGGCCTAGACAAAGAAATTAACGTTTAGCATTATGCATTCCAACATTATGAAAATGGTTATTGATTTTTGCATGTGATTATTCGATTAGTAGAATATCCATGTGAATAAGTAAATGGCATTATTTCATTTTATTTATGCCATACCATGTTGAAAGTTCATGTTTGAAAGGCTTTTGTTTTAGTTATACATTGCCTTAAAAGTTTATTCTTATTTATGAATGTTTCCGCTATATTGTTATCCTTACTGGGCATTTGAGCTCACCCCTTTTCTATGTTTTATTTTTCCCAGGAAGTGAAGAAGTAAGTTATGAATGACCTGCAGGGATATTTTGTGGGATATGAGTGTAGATTATGGAGACATTATGTTGCTGTAGTAGTTTTTCGTTTAATGATGTAATGTAAAACTTATGAATATATCTAGTGTTTCCAAGGCTACTAAACCAATCGGTCTTTCGAGATTTGATCTTTCTTGTGATCATGCCAATGTTACGAAGTAATGCACCGGCTCTGGGTAGCTGGGGTCGGGGCGTTACAGTTGGTATCAGAGGAAGTTTAGTACAAACCTTGGAAGCTAGATTTAGATAAACTCTGATTAGAGCACGTAGACCTAAGATTAACTTTGAGGATTAGTATAGAAGAACTTCCTAGAATTTTGGTATTGTAGAGATTTTGTGAGTTTTCCGAGCAATACATCCCTGTCTGGATACGAGCAGGTAGAGGCGGCTCTGGCACAGATGTACCTAGGGGTAAAACCCAAAAACACCGCTTTGAGCTAGACTCGAACGGGAACTGGTGCACGACAACGGGCCTTGCTGCACTCTTGGTTACGACACTCCCGGGGGATATGCTTAGGATAACTCTCATTTTCTTTACAAATCATTATGAAGGGTTTATGAGTATATACTTCCTCAAAGAAAACATTTTTTGATTATGGATTATATCCATAAATAGTTCAATTTATGTTAAGTGTTTTATAAGTATGGGATTATGTATTTTGATTCATAAACTGATCTAGTTTATGCCATTGTATAGAAATGGCGCCCAGTAGAAGGAATGAGAACTCCAGAAATGCACATGATCCAAAGAGAAGGAAGGATCATATCTTTCATGGTCTTAAGCTAGAATTGATAAGAGAAATAGTCTCCCATGTATTATCATCATATGAAGAAATAATATCATGTGTTGATAAGATAAGTAAAGAGTTTACTGAGTCCTATGTCTTTGAAGGGAATCAAGAGAAGAAAAGGATGGAAGAGAGAAAGATGGATAAAGGGAAAAGGGAAAAGAAGAATTTTCCCATATGTGGTAACTGTGGAAAGAAACACCCTGGAACTTGCCTGAAAGGAATGGGAGTTTGTTATAAGTGTGGAGGAAAAGGGCACAAAGTACGTGACTGCAAGGGTAAGAAAATGGTTTCAAATGTACAATGCTTCATTTGCAAGGAGTTTGGACACTACGCGAACCTATGTCCCAGTCATCAGACTATGCCGCAAATGATGTTATTGGATAATAATCAAGTTATGATACTACCGCAGATGAAGAGGAATGATTAGAGTTCTTATGTTGATTATGTCAATTGAGTGTTGTATCAACAATGTACTTGTTATAATAATTATGGAGTATATAAGGATTGTACTACAGTACTATTTCATTAAGGACTTGAGATTGTGTGGAACAAAGAAAAGTGACTCAATAGCAGGATAAATTTTTTGGAAAATATATGGTTGAGAGAATATAGTTCTGATACTGAGGTAGTGATTTTGGAATAATATGTGATTATTTTGGATAAATTATATTGGATATTCTTGACTACCCTGGAAATGATTAATGATTTGTATATTCCATCATATTTGGGGTTTAAAACATTTTTGGATTAATGAAATATATCCAGCTTTCTATATGGAATAAGGGAGCATGAATGTAATCAATAAGGAATATGGTAATTCAGGATGTTTCGGTGTATTAAAAGAATACATGATGAAGGTATTCATATGCTATTACGGGGTAAAAAGGATCTACATTGTGTTTACCTTACTTATAAATGTTGGACTGTGAGTTTGGATAGAAGTATTTTGGATAGTTCTAGTTTGGATTATTTTGGATTTCCATTAAAGGACAACCCGGAGGTCGGGCGGCAACCCGTCGCGTCCGGCAAAGCTGCGAGACTTGAACCAGCAACTGAAGGGCGACAAGGGTGTATCACCTACCACTGGCCCACGAGATGTCCTAGATTAAATAATGTAGTTTTTATTAAAAGATCTTGTAGATGAATTATAAATTCGTTTATTTTGGAACCCTATGCGAATAGTGTAAATAGAATTTTTTTTACATTCTATTATCTTTTAGAGTGAAAGATGAGTTTGTGGTAGAAATTTATTAATGGATAAAACTATAATTGTAAAGTAAGTATATCTCCTTATGATCTTAGCCAATCTCATAAATAAATTCCTCAATATTAAGAAAAGCAACTAAGAACAAAAATGTTTTCCTAGATGGTACCTTAAATCATCACTAATTTATGGCTTTTGGATTGTTGGCCTTTTCATAGCCATGTTCTCTACCACTCTCCATCAGATAATTGATGGTTAGATTTCTCCTCCATATCCATATTTTCTTACATGGAACCCTAGTATGTGTTATTTTCGGTAATCTTCATACTTTCCACTCTTTATTTTAAATAGAGGCCTCATTAATTCATTTTTCGATGTGGGATTTCAACTAAGATATTTTGAAACGTCAAAAATGTGTTATCCCAATACCCTATATTTTGTTGAACCGATGGTACTTCAAATCATCATAGATTGATGAGTTTAAGGACCTCAATTATACACTTGTTTGTGATTGATGACCTCAATCACTACCTATAAATATTTACGTTTTTCCTCCGATTATATGTCTCTAATTGCCACCAATGTTCTCCTAATCAAGATCATAATTTGGTGGTGACCCTTTCATTTCTCTTTTCCTCATATTAAGACTAAATTTTAGTAACCCAATTTCCGATGTGGGTTTTCCCACAAATATATTATCTATTTTCAACCTTTTATTTTCGAAGAACAATTTCAAATTGCGAGGACGCAATTTATTGAAGGAGGGGAGAATGTAACACCCCAAGATTTCATAGTGTGTTATTTCTTCAAAATAATTCAATAACTTGCACTACACGCAACACCGAGTTCAATTGCACCATGACTTACCAAAAAAAAAATCCATTAAAAGAGGTCATGAATAGCATTAACTACATTTTTAACTTTATATAATCCTTATAATTTTAGAATCCATATTATGAGTTTCTTAGTCATAATGCAAGAACAGATTCATTTTCAGTATTGCACTTTTATCAACTTTTGATAGTGAAACCTTTTTAAATACAATATTTTAAACTTTTTGACTAAATGGAGACATCAAAAAATTTAAAATGAAACATCCCAAGCTTCCACGGTACGCTTTCCTTTGAATAAAACAGTAGCGTGTGTTGTACGCAACTTCGAGTTCTAACACACCGTAACCAATCAAACTAGCTGTTATGAATAGTAATACCTACTTTTTGAAGTTATATATATTTTATATTTTAAAATGGAATTCATTTTTGGAATCGGAATATCAAATTTATCCTAAGGTGAAATTTTGGTACTTTTCGGATAACTTTCATATTTTGATGAATAGTGAAAATTACTAAATTCTAATTAAAAACAACTTTTTTAATCAAAATAATTAATAGTAATAAATTATGAATTTGAGTGGTTTTAAAGTATATTTAGAATATATTTTTACTATTTAATATAATGTTGTTCATTGGACATAATTTTACAATTAAACCGAACATAAACAAGTGTCAATCTTTTGATAGTTATTATCTCTTAAAAACACGCTTTTTGTTTTGACAGCGGGAATTAATTTTAAATTAATTTCTGCCACTTCTGTGTTTTGAATTTAGGAAAATGGATTCCATATTTGGAATCAGGATGTTCAAATTGTGTAAATATGTAACTTTTATTTTTAGACATTTTGAATAATTACTGCGGTAAATATTTTATTTACCATGGTTAAGGGTAAATCCGGTAAATAAGGGTTAAACAAATAATATTATAATAATACTAAATTACCCTAAAACGTGTCTTAACCCTATTGGTTGATACATGGTCGACCATGGGCATCTTTGTGTCAATTTTGGGACCCCATGGATCCACTTGTAAGTGATAATGACACATTATTTTAATTAAGTCAAAATGAATACAAAAATGACACAAGCATATATCTTTTAGCAAAACAATTGTTACATAGGGTTATATAAGTTGGATTTTAGATTATAAATATTCATTAGAAATATAAAAAGATTTCCTACATAATGATATTTTATTTATAATTTTTAGACATTAAATAAGTTATTTTATTTATGACACAATGATGATGCAGTAATTACTATAATAGTGAAAAATTAAAATAATTGATATTATAAATACCCAAATAAATATAATATGAAACTTTTAATGAATTACACTAATTTTATAGGATAATATGATATATTAGGATTGATTTAATTGACTTTGTTCGAAGTAATCAATATGTTATGAGTTTCACAAAAATCAACTATTGAATAGTTTCAAAATTGACATAAAAGAGTTCTTAAAACAAATATTATATTATTAATTGATATTAAATTCCTAAAAATCTACGGTTCGGCCAAGAGACTTATATTATGATAGGTTAATCATTAATGGACCACTTGGGGGTCGCTTGGATGTATATAGTAAGTTTATTAACCATATTATATAAAAATACAAAGAGACATTGTAAAAGTGAAACTAATTAACTTAGAGTTAATACTTAAAGATAAGGTTAATATAAGTACCCAAACCTGTCTAAATTCTATTGGATGAGTTGTTTTCGACCTATCCCCACCTCATCCTTTGAATAGTCAACTTTGGAGCCTTTGGAAACCGAATATGAATTTATTATAAATTAATATTTCTAGCTTTTCCTAAAGTGCCCCTCACCCCTCTTATAAAAGGGCACTCCTCCTTCTCTTTTCCTCACACCTCTCAAGCCACTTGGCTCGTCCAAACTCTGCCCAACTAAGCTCCCCAAATCCCTCTCCTCCTCCTTGAAGCTTCCCCTTAGGCAGAAAGCATTTCAAGAAGTCCTTTGGTTCCAACCAAAGTGAGTTACCTAGATTAAAGGTAACGATTTCTCTTAAATTATTTTCCTTTATTTTGCTTCTCCAACCCCCAAACTCTTTTTATTTCCCTTATTTTGTAACAACACCAGTATCCTAGGATGTTTTTATAATAAGTATTCAAACTACACATACACACAACTCCATCTAATGGATGATGAACATAATGTTTCTGTGGATGGCAAACTAACGCCTCACGAAACGATGATTGTTCAAATAAATCTTACCACCTCTCATGGTGGCCATTATGATGGCACTGTAATTAAATATGATATTAATGATATATATTTTATATATAAGCTTCTGTAATTCCATTTTATTTCATACCATTATTCGTTTCATGTTGTATATACATACGATAATTTCATTTGAGGAAGTGCGGACTACCGCCCCCTTAAAATGATATGACTCGTTCATACCACACATGGAACGTATAAAGGATGGTGTTAATGAACTTAAGTAACATATATAAAATATTATATTATACTGGAATAGTAATATACCTATGTATCATTTGGATTCAATTCTTTTAAAATAAAAATTAAATGGAAGTAGCGTCCGTGCGTACGTACGGACTACCGTCTCCACGAACGCGATGAGATTCATTCTCCATCGTATCCATTCAAGTATAATTATCATTTAATGATTTAAAAATGATGTTTAAGGACTTGATATCATTCTGGATATGAATAAGATACAACAAACATGACTTATGTAACAAAACATATAAAAGAAAATGAGTTAGTTAACACCCGAAATGACGATAATTCTAAGATATTATTAACAAATCAATGTTAAAAGATCATATATGATATCATATTAATATATATGATTATTGTATAATTTAATAACAATTATTTCACCATTATACAGGAGGTTAACCTAACCCAACCAAGGAAAAGTACAAGGTAAGGGATTTTTCTTATCTCACATTCAATTCCGTGAGATTTCCATTATTCGCCACTAAATTATTGAAAGTGGTGTATTGTGTACTGGAATTTGATATATATTATCATATTCATGTTATTATGTAAATAATTTGGTGGTTATTAACTTTTGGCCATACAACTCAGTTGATTAACGTGGTAAGGGGTTTTCATCTCACTCCTTATTCCCGTGAGATTCATGCCATATTGCCACCATTAACTTTTGTGTGGTGTATGTACTGCCCATAATTATATCCTTTGTGTAATACACTCTAATTTATGTGTACTTACATATTCATTGTATGATACCTCTTTCATGGGTTGTATGTTTCATAAGTTACCAAACTGGTAAGGGTTATTTCACAATCCCTTCATTATTCGAGGTTGTTTATACGTAATAATCTACTGGGATCTCTTTATCATCCACATCCATGTTTCTTCGAAATGTATTTCAAAACATTTTTACTATTTACAAGAATATGGGTTAAGGTCATTTATACCCTTGTTTGACTTTTTATAAGAGGTTTATAAAGGAATCGTTCCGTCGTTTTCAAAACAAGGTCCTTTTTAACCTTTTCGACGGAATTGAGGTAAGAATGTTTTTTTAACTTATACGGCGGGTGCGGTTATTTTCCACCGTTATAAAGTCGTTGAAGCTTTCCATACAAGCTTATAAGAATATTTTCAAAGAAAATGTTTTATTTTATATGCATCTTAAATGATTTCAAAATAAAAGGAGATACTTCTTTAAAAAGAATTTTGATTTCATCTATGTCAACATCCTTTGATGGATTTTAAGATTATTTGAAGTTGATTTATTATGATACAAAACTTCTATATTGTATTGAAGGTTTTGTGATATGTTTGACTGTGGATGTGCTATTTTATACCATTCATAGTTTATGGTGAAACTATTGACATTTCGTATGCTAGTTTTAATCCGAATGTTTATGTTATATTTCAAACTTTTCTTCAGATGAATGTGCTAAACAAGTATGTTCCGGGTTGGGGACCGGTAAAAGTAAGCCCTCCAGGTTGGGGACTGGTTAAAGTAAGCCCTCCAGGTTAGGGACTGGTAAAAGTATGCCCTCCGGGTTGGTGTCCGGTTATTAGAGGCACTCCGGGTTGGTGTCCGGTTATTAGAGGCACTCCGGGTTGGTGTCCGGTTATTAGAGGCACTCCGGGTTGGTGTCCGGTTATTAGAGGCACTCCGGGTTGGGTTCCGGTTAGAAGTAACCCCTAGGTCTTGGGATGAGGCCTAGACAAAGAAATTAACGTTTAGCATTATGCATTCCAACATTATGAAAATGGTTATTGATTTTTGCATGTGATTATTCGATTAGTAGAATATCCATGTGAATAAGTAAATGGCATTATTTCATTTTATTTATGCCATACCATGTTGAAAGTTCATGTTTGAAAGGCTTTTGTTTTAGTTATACATTGCCTTAAAAGTTTATTCTTATTTATGAAAGTTTCCGCTATATTGTTATCCTTACTGGGCATTTGAGCTCACCCCTTTTCTATGTTTTATTTTTCCCAGGAAGTGAAGAAGTAAGTTATGAATGACCTGCAGGGATATTTTGTGGGATATTAGTGTAGATTATGGAGACATTATGTTGTTGTAGTAGTTTTTCGTTTAATGATGTAATGTAAAACTTATGAATATATCTAGTGTTTCCAAGGCTACTAAACCAATCGGTCTTTCGATATTTGATCTTTCTTGTGATCATGCCAATGTTACGAAGTAATGCACCGGCTCTGGGTAGCTGGGGTCGGGGCGTTACACATAAATGCGATTAGGGGTGTCTACAATTCATTCCTGATATTTTCAGCACAGAGTTCCAACTATTGCTCATGTGAGAGGGGGATGATGAGATAATAGGATAAATCTTCACACCGTGCTATGAAATTAAACACCCTCTCATAATTGCACTGCCTGCAGTTCATTTGGTCGAAAATATCATTTTATTTAGAGTTGAGATGAAGTGATAAAGAAACTGATGCTGAGGGTGTTCCCATCCTATAACAGATACCGCTGGTAGACTGTTATACCATCTAATGGATGGCTCTATAAAAGTCTATATGAACATCCTTATCTTTGTTTCCTCCTATTGACATTATCCTACCTCAGGATATGATGTTCATGAGGTGTTTTTCAAGGTCACCTGCACCATCGAAGGTATAGAATATAAGGTCACTGAATTTGGGGGGATGTAGAGTATCATCCACCCATTCGATGTATGGCTACCTTTTAGGTTTTACATGTGTGTGTCTCCCTTCTATGTATTCTATTCGAGTGACTAGGGATTTAATGGTACATTATAACCCTTGAGGTAATATTTTCCAATTCGTCTCCCTTCCACATGGACAATGTGGGGGCCGATGAGGTATTCTCTCTTTCATCCAACATTGACCCATGATTCATCCTTTGACATAATTATTACGCTGTGAGGGAGAGGATTTTTCCCAAATGGGTGGATGTCCCATCCATTTTTAATTCATTATTTATGTTGAATGAATGTCTAGATTCAGTTCCAATATGATTCTCAGATACCTCTTTTTCGGGTGGATCGACTATAGGAGGGAGAATATTCATCTCTGGATGGGGATGATAGACAATACGAATATTTCCCATGAGTAACTCCTCATTGAGTTGCTGGAGAGTTCATATTTCACTATCATACTGTAAAAATTGTTCCTATGTGGATGGAACCTCATATTTAGTCAAATCATTTCCTTTTTCTTTTCCACTATTCCACGAAGGAGGGGTAAACTCGTTCCCCAATGATGCGAAATTTTGATGTCATCTCTGGTTCTGGGTGTACGCAACCTCATTTGGTATATCCAAATGATCCTACTCTTTGGGTACATGTTCCATGTTGCGTCCCTCTTCATTTCTGTCGTGATTAATGTATTTCATGTTGATAGTGACGACATTCATAGTGGCATACCAGGAAATGGTGGTTGTGTCATTGCTTTATGTGCAACAATTTGATTCTGCACAGATTCCATCAGGGTCGTTATTTGAACCATTATCCTCGTTGATCCATTTTTTATTATGACCCTGCCATGACCTAATTTCTTTATCCATACGATCCTCTCATCCCATATTATGAACATTTACTTTTAGGGAGTTTACGATCATCATTACCGTGTAAATCACATCCAATAGAGGGTTTTCTTATAGTGAGAGGAAAATGTGGGATGGAAACCATTGGTTTCTTCTTAATAAAAAAGAGAATAGTGATCCCATCAGTGGTGATAATGATGATAAAAATTACCCTAGCCCTTTTTTTATGGGGTCATTTAGAACCACTACTGGTACTGATTAGTTTTGTTCTTGAGGATCCAATTGCTCTAATTGGGGGATTGATAATTCTGCAAAATTGAGATGAAGATATAAATTCTCCCAACCTAGTGTAAAATGGGTGATATATAATCATCACTGATATATCCAGGGTCCTCTCATCAGACAATGAACCCGATGATGATTATTGAGATATAAATTACCTTAGCCTAGTGGAATGGGATTCACCTACGACTATTAAGGGTATGTCTTGAATCCACTCGGGGATTGATGACCTGAGTGGTGGATTCTGTGGTAGATATTCTCCTAAACTAGGAGGCTTAGTCCAAACCTATAATACCTCTATGGAAGTTTCTATTGCATTCCGGGTGAGGTGGTGTCGTTTTGCTCATGTGGGAGTTGGGTGTTATGGTAGCCCATGGTGAGAAGTATTCTTTACAGGATGTTTTCTGAGTGTTCGCAGCATCGATTTACATGTTTCGCATGACTTCATATTATCTTGATGGTAATAGTTTGAATTCATGTTGGGTATCCCCTCTCTCATTCTATGGTGTCTGGGCACAGTTGAGTAGGGGTAATTCTGTTGTAGGGGTAAACTAGCCTGATCATTTCATGTTTCCATGATTTCTATAGAGGCTATAACATTGCAAGATTTGGTGTCCGATTGGTTCTACTATTCTAGGGTAAAATAAATGTGTAATTATCCATATTATCACCATCCTCAAATATGGATTTATGTTGTATCTTTAGATATCATCTGTCTAATAATCACGATGCAATTGCAACAAGCGTGTTGTAGATTTATGATTTTATTTTCCGACTTTGGATCTTAGGAAAGAGAGATATTATCTAGGTCGAGCTAGCAATAGAGTATAATTATTTTTCTAAGGTGACATAAATATCCTATATAAGGGATATATCATTCCATTAGTCGTTGATGTGTATTCCACATATTTTTTTCTAAGTTAGGAATGTACTCCTTTTCTAGCTCATCTGGGATCTCATGTCAAGAAGTAAAGAGGTTCCAAGAAATGATGTGGAGGTTATTACAGATAAATATCTTCATATTTCAATGAAATTTCCCTTCTCATCCTACTAAGATGCCTCCATCAATTCATGACATAAAATATTGATCTGATGGTGGCTTGCAAATGGGAGTGGAGTGCTATTGGAAGTTGATAGGGAACCGTATATGTTTGAAACTAGTTTTTTTATCACCTCTCTATATAATGTTTTCGAGATTTTTTTCACCTATCTATAATTATGTGTGTGGAAAAAGGGAGGATTGCTTTTCTCATGGGAGATATTAGTTTAGGGAGGCTGACCATGGTGTATGTTAGTAGAAGAGTCCCTACGATCCATCTCCCCACTACCACAAGGAGGACTATCATGGTAATGAACATCTTCAGCTTCCACTTAAATAATATATTCGACAGACCCTTGTGGATTTGATAATGTGTCTTTATTAATAAATAGTAAATTGGAATTGAGAAGATTAGGAATATAGTCCCTGTTTTGCATCCTGGCCAAAATATGTCAACCTGCCTTTTATGATAGTATAGGTATATAACCCTACTATGTGATGGTTATCAGAACCTATATATAACTACTTGGTGATGCACGAGAATGGTCCTACAACTGAGAAAATATTTCAAATATTCAAAAAAGTTTTCTCATTATCAATAGGGATATAAGCATATCCATAGAATGTTCTATTTTTCTTTAGTGAGCCTCAGTCAATATGAGATTATGATATCGATCATTGGCCTTCAGGATGTGTTGCTTGTCTTTCATAGAAGGAATGTGAGCTTTCCCTGAGGTGTGTGATTCTCTCACCTCAAGATCCCCAATTAGAACAAGTATATGAGACTAGTATAATTATTGATTCCCCAAAAAATTATGCCGAAAGACCTCTAGAATGGGATAAAAATGTGAGCCTCCTTCTTTATTTCATTTTAATGATGTTGCCTGAGTCATTTGTTGGCGGAAGTAGGAATATGTTCATTTCATCTGTGATCTGCTGGTGTATGACAGGAAGTACCACCGACAAGAATATGAGCATTTCCTAAGTCTTGTGATACTATCACACGGTGAGCCCCTGCTAGAACAGGGGTGTGAGTATGATCTGGGGTATTTGGAATGTTCTTCTAGACTTTTTTGACAGGTATGTGCCCATGTATTAAGGCATGTGACGCTCTCACCTAGTTAGCCCTTGTTGGAATGAGAGAATTTTTCCATTATGATGCCTCTCTCTTTTTAGGAATATTCTAATTATCCTCTTGGGTGGGATTAAGGATTCTATCTTGCTTTGGTAAAACCACTTTTTCATGATGATTAGAGTTTTCAGTTTCTCTTTCTATAGAGATAAGATTATTCTTCTCTTCCTTTATCTATAAGAGTGTCCAAAAATTCGTGCAGAGTTCCTCAGCTATTTTGAAAATTTATTCCCATTTTTGAAAAGTGTGTGCTCGGATATAATCCTAAACATTATATATATAAATTAGTCATTGATAGATATCTTGAATCAAATTGGGGAAATGTGCCCAATTCTGTCCTCCTTGTTCCATCAGAATATGTCTCTGGGGGTTCTGTGTGGAGGTAATGATATTAGCCTCCCCCATGCTTGCTACAGGAATATGCTCACAGAATTGTCCCTAGCTAGCTAGGATTTGAGCCTACATGATGGATTCTTTTGGATTATACTGGAAGTTATGATCAACAAGATCAGAAATATGAGCCATCTCTTGAGTATCCAACATCTTACTAAGCCAATGATTCTTCCTTATAACTCATGCATGGGTGTCGTAGGCACATTCATGTTGAATGGCACACTCAGTATGCAACTTATGGGTATTGTCGGACCAGTGTTGGTAACAACGGTTAAGAGGTACCCTCCTCGACAACACCTGAACTGAAAGGGATCCATATTCAGCCTCCTAGTCCACTATCATTATATATTGAAGGTTTTAGATATCGCACTATAGGGATAAGATTCTAACGTTGTTGGTCATACTAATGAGGGATACTGGATTTAAAGTAAACCTTTTCTTGTGATACAAATTTTCCAGCTACTGTTCTTGGAGAATATCACGGGTAGATTCTATGGCCAAGATCATACAGTGTCATTGATAATCAAAGACCATCCAATTTTCTACCTAATTTCGTATCTGTGGTGTTGGTGAGATATTTTTATAACTTATGGGATTCTGAAGGGAATATGAGTTACTGGGGGAATGATGGATGATGATGTCATTTCCTCAGGTGGGGATTCTAACAATGATAGTAATATCTACAATCATGAAAACCAAAAGGGCCAAGGGTCGTGAATAGTGTTATATCATAGGAAAAAAATGCTCATTCATATATGCAAGGTAAACAGAATTTCTTATATTCTATTTTGTGGCCATTATACACGTGTGGACCTTTTAGTGCGATGATGGACTAACAATAATCTCTATTTATGATGGACTTACTACCTTGTTTTTATATACGGGTTGCAAAAAAATGTGGCCTATGAGATTTACCTTTATGTTATAATTTTTTTTCATGTGGGGATAAAATAACACATATCATTAAATTATAACCCAATAATTTGTTATTTACATTGAATCACATCATATAAGGGATTTTTTAAAGCCACACTCAATCTAACACATCGGGTATACCATCTATTTCTTCTTCCCTAGAAACTACCAATGGTTCCCTCATCCATAGCATGGTATTGACCTTCTTTCCAATGGCCACCAGTCATGCTATTTTTCAGGACCATCGACTCTTGGGGGCTTTCATTGGACTAGCTGATGGTAGGTCTGGATCATCACACTTATTAGTGGAAATTATTGCTTACTCCGAGTCTCTCTTATAGATTTAAGATATTTTCACAAACCTCTTCTTAATCATGATATTGGTTTGGTAACCCTAATAAAATGGTTATAGGTTATTCCTCTTTCATATAAAAAATACATGTATCTCTTTAGAGAATCCATCTATATCTATCTGAGGTTCTATATCATTTTTTGGTAATGGGAAATGACTTATATACTGAAGTCATATAACCAAGTGCGTCATAGCATGATTCCATATAAGGAGTTGGTTAGTATTCTAAGGAGGTGATTGAGCCATTGTGAGGTGTCCTACATATCCATATTATTGCAGTAATCAAAATCCACACAGTTCATTCATCCTATTCAGTTTACTGTCATGTGTTGAAGACAGATGTTTAAGTATTGAGACAATAAATATTTGATATCGAATCTTAAGGGGGTGTCTTAGGTATCCCCAGTATATAGAGGATCAGAGTTTTCATAGTTCTCATTGTTGTCTATGTCATTATAGAGACTCATAGTGAATATGATATGATTATCGTGAATCCCTAAACATATGTGAGACATGTTAATTTTTAGAAACAAGGGATATAAAGTGATCAACTCATTTTTCATGATGCAATGCTTGCCCAATAAAAATGAATTGAAATTATTTATCATGGGACTCAGGTCTTGGAGATATGTCTTATGTATCCTGGTGATGGAAGGAGTCAGATACCTCATAGCTTGGTTTGTTTCTCAATCCACTAATGTATGAGATAGGGTGATCAGCTCCTAGGAGTGACTGAGTCCATATGGTTGATATTTCAGAGTCGTGGAAGGACTTATACCAAAATGGTTTTTATTTGGTCTTGGGCCTTAATAAGTATTCTTTTGTATCCTGGTTATAGAGGGAATTAGAGTCATCATAGTTTGGTTTGTGTTGGGGCTTACAAACTGAGGCTGCCTTGAACCATTTTGGGGGTTTATAGTGCAAATCATATGATCATTTCTACTGCCTAATACCACGTCATCCATGCATGATGTGAGAAACAAGGGATAAAAAATCATCAATGTTATTTCTTTGAATAAGGTACTTAGATTCTAGGATTTCCCTGGATGATCAATATATGGTTGAAACATTAGGGATAGGTAGCCTATGTATCCTGGATACGATAGGAATCTTAGTCATCATAGTTTACTTTATATTGGGGAGTATGCATTGATGATTCCCTATATTCGAGGCTTAACACTATGGTCTCACTATATTCTGGCCTTACACACTAAGAAATCTCTATATCCAGATCTTATACGTAGTGGACTAAAAATGATATCATGTTTTGAGATGCCACATAAAAATTTCCTTCTATTCTGGAGGGTATCACATGACCCAATCGACATGTCCTAAGAGCCATCTCATGACCTAGATTGAAATATATGGAGGGTGTCATGAGGCTTATTATAGAATAGTATAAGGGGTGTTTTGTGTCTTGTATACCACCGTTAATGTACATCGTGATACCCAGCCTTCATGTTTGGAAGGCATCACAAGTCCCAAATAACATGCATAGAGTGTGTCACAGGAGCAAGGTTATCATGACTATATGCTCTCTATACTCTTCTTACATGTACATGAACCATTAAATGCATTAGGCGATGTGACCAAATGGTTTTTAAAGTCCTTGGTAGGGCCAGAGTATTCACATGATTAGATTGGTGCATATGGGGGGACTGTTTTACTTCCTCCAACATGCTTGGAGTATTCTATATGGAAATAATGGCATTTTGGAGGACTATCACAATATAAAACCAACATGACATGGTTCTATAATGTGTCTTTGGAAAAATTATGTGATGTGATTGATGGTTTTCAAGCATTTTAATTTCTTTAAGCCTTCAGCATTTTGTCTTCGTTATAACCCTTGCATCGCGAAGGCCTTAGACTAATTTAGTATCAGATTCATTTAAGTCTTGTGTGAACTAGTGGGACCATAGGATGTTCTTCTAATAGAATAACATAGGTCCTTCTTGTGATCTATAAATGATCATATTATATACATTATACCTACTACATGACTACTCTTACTACCCCCCAATTTATTACCTAACTGAAGGTTGGTCGATCAGTTGATTTATTGCTCTGAGAAATCCGGTTCAAGAATTTCCATCGAACAGTAGCTAGTTATTATCTAACAATTACATCATGTTCCTGTGGGGAATTTATAGACATCACCACCACTATTTTACAGAGCTTTGTGTGGCACATCTAGCATGATTCCAGACTGGAGTTGGTGAAGGGATCTGGCTCCACACGTCTTTGCGAGTCCTCACCATGGAAAACTCTGATTATGTCGTCTGATTTTTAGTGATCGCAAGTATCTTCCATAAATAATTATTTATTGGATTATAGACTATTAATTGGAAATTTTTTTGATAATCCAGGCATATCAAAGTAATTTCATGTCTTTATGAAAACAATTACTATGGCCTTTGTAAGATCCAAATTCATGTTGAAAGGTATCTGCGAGACCTTGGGTGACTTGTCTTTGGGTCTCACGAGACAAGGATAGTTATTAGGGGTATCATGGGACCTCACTATGTACTCTCTTAGTTGAGTCGTATTTCTTTCAGAGATCTTGAGTACCTTATTCCTCCTCCATATTTTATTAACATTGTTTTATGTGACAAAGGTTGGGAGTCATGTCGGATTGCATGAGAAAAGATAAGGACGTTTTTTCTATTTGTTGGTGATGTGTCATCTGACCAATATGGTTTATATGGGAAAGATTGAAATTTTCAATGAACATATCCCAATTGTTAGTTTATAGTGGGATAATGGGTCTCATGGATATACCTGAGGACTTCTATGTGGTAATATTGACAAGCCAAAGGGCATTAGTGAGATGAGGTGTACATGTCACTGAGGTCTCGCAGTGTCTTGCGGGTCACTAAGAGCACATCACATGATATTAAGTTACCAAAAAAACCTTACACCTCCTCCCTTTGTCCTCATTATTTCAACCAACAATGGATTGGAGGTCTGTTGAGTTTGTACATGTATTATGTAGGTTTTTTAATCAATTTTTTGGTTATGTATCACATGACCAATTATGGGTCATATGGAGAGTGTGCGATCATTTAGTGAATAGATTTATTCATTTTACCTTACAATTCCACATAGTTTTCTAGGGCGCTTCCCATAGAGAGGATGAGAAGATAAATGACAATTTTGAGGCAAGTCATACATTTCACCAAGGCCTAGAAATGTGTCACATGTCTTTCTATGATTGCAAACATCTCTTGCCTCCTTAAATTTAACTCCTTATTATGTCATTCAAAGTTTTAGGGTTCATGTGAGTTGTCTTGAATTTCATGAAATAATTTTATTCTTTCAAATGATGATATGGAACTTGATATTCATGAATACTGGGGTTCCACTATTTAGATATCATCCCTTATTATTTTCAATGTATTTTGGGTGGTTTTTCGGACACCATCCATTGAAAAACCATGCGGCCCTAGGGTTCTCATTCAATTGTCACCATACGACAATCGATATTCTGGTGAGCCTTCGCAATATCAAGAAGGTTCATCGAAGGGGGCTCTGTGGGACTTTCCATCGACTACACACCATGCGTTGGAGCCTTAGTGTGAACTTGAAATGGTTATGCAATGGAAAATCAGTCAGAGTATCATGTGATTGGTAGGTCTCAACCATCCATATCTTCTATGGATTTTGGGGGGATATTACACCCATATTCAGGAATTTATTCCTTTGTGATTTTTTGATTCATATTTTATGGGAATAAACACTTGAATTACATTATAATCATGTTCAAATATAATAATATATCAACTAGGCATATTATTATGTGATTTTCTCCAGAGGAATCATGATTCATGATTCATCGGAAACTTGATGATTCTCTTCACTCTTCTAATATTTTTTTATCTTACTTGATCCCTATATTTTTATAAAAATATAATTTCTCTGTGTTTTATCAAATACCAATAAATTAAATTAGAATCATTCAATTAAATAATGAATTTAATTGAAGGAAAAAATTGTACATGACTCTTATTTAATTAATTACAGTTTCTATTAAAGTGACCCTTCATTCAATATAAGATGAAAATAAACTCAGGTATAATGTACACCGTATTTAAATTTGGTTACATTTATGGATGTTGTAAAGGTTCCTTTGATGATGTAATATACATTTTCTTTAAACCATGTATTTCTTCTTTTTCATCTTATGAAATGGATATTTTCATTTATCTATGTTCTTATCAGTTTGGATAACAAAATAAAAATGTTATAGAAGAACATTATCCACACTATTCATTAAATTATTCTAAATAAAACTGGATTGACAAGGTTATAACTATGATATAATTATATGTATTGAAGGATTCTAATTCAAATTGAATACCAATTATAAATACCCACACCTTAATAGTCTAGATTCAGTGGTTACTCTATTACACTAGCATAAGATACAAGAAATTACATCCCAATGGAAGAAATTGTTTAGTTCTATTAGTAAACTACATGCATATATTAATCCAATATAACAATTGAAATCAAAAAATACAACCTAGTATTTTATTTGAGAACACCATTATTCCCCTTAATTGTCCCTGCATATCAATCAAAAAAACATCCTAGTATCCTAGGGACAATAAATTATAAGATAGATGCTCAGAAAGGGTATGCATACAATTAAATATATCATAAATAAATAAACATGATCAATATGGAAAGGTAAATTACTAAAACACATGAAATTTAAACAATAACTTGAGTATTATATGGTATAAATAATGTATGACAAATAAATTCCATATTAATAATCTCACGAGTTTGAAACATATCAATGGATACTATTAAAAATATAAAAATCACACATAAATCAATAACTGAGTTCATAATGATGTAATTCATAACAAAATATATCAGAAATATACTGTAAATACATTTTAAAAGATAGTTTCAAACTATGGGTAAAAATCCGTTTAATTTTCTAATGAATTTTTCCTGTAATATCTATTGATGCATCGAGGGGATGTATATAATTGGTCCACACTAATCACATAATAAGTCTAATGCATTACTCAAATGAAAAAGGGGAAACAAAATCCAAATAAACATTCATATTTAAAAACTATCATATGAAATTTCAATACATACCCTAATTAACAAACATAATCATAAACCATAGAGAATAATATAGTGAATAGTACTAAAATTTTACATACCTAGTAAAATTGATCATAAAACATACAAGGAAATAATAATGATAATATCAATAAAATATATCTCTAATTTATCATAACTAAAATAAATGGATTATGTTGTTAATGAATATAAATACCATAAAAATGACATTAAAACCATTCTTTATAAACTCAACTATTTAATTTAAAAACAACATTTTAAAACATGAAATTGAAAAAATATTTTCAGAATAACATTCAATTAATATAAACTTTTAAACATTTAAAATTAAATTTAAAACATTTATTCATTATAAAGGAAAAAAATGTTGTTCATGATGTACATGTAACAATAAATATCCCTTTAACATTTTTAATAAAACCTACAAGAGAGTTATTTGAAAAAACGTGGAATATTACCGAAAATTTTCCATGGTAAAAATTAAAACATGGGTAATAATTTATTTAATAAATCCTTTTTTATAATGTAAAAAAAATGAAATCATATTTAGAATACAAGGAATTGTAAGTAAAACAATATATGAATGAAAAGTGAAATAATTTTGCCTTTTCTAAAAACATTTATCTGCCATTTTATGTACCAAAGAGATTAAAATGTCACAATACATGAAAAGTTATTGAATAAATATTTAATAATAAAATATATAATGTTTAAGATATAAATATTAAATAATTCCACAATGTTATTCTTAAACATAAATAGTCCTATTTAATTTTGAGATTTTCAAATAAACTGGAACAACATTTGTAAATACTAAATCCTATGTCCAATAAAATAAATAACATGAAGATAAATATATTAATTATATAACATATAAAATGGAAATTATATACACAACACAAAATAAATAAGTTGTGGATACGACGTATGTATCACGGAAGTAAAAGTTAGATGAGATACCCTTAATATAAGTTTGACTTTATTAATATGTTTTTGAAGATATTTTATAATAAATATAGGTTTATTATACATATATTATAAAACCATAATCATATATATCATTCCATATATGATCTTATTATAACAATTTACCACCCTTTTTAAATAATATTTCACTATTTTCATTATTTTATATATTAATTCCCTTGTTTTCTCATGCATTTTTTATCATGAATGTCTCAATCATTGTATTTAGGATATAGTTACATCATATACAGAATGAAATTATTTTTATAAATTTAATTTTTTCCTTATAAAAATCCTTTTAATAATTCATGAAAATTGGACAAAGAAAATGGATCACATTGCTTCAAAGAGATAATAGGCCGTACATATGCAAGAGAGAAAATATCATTCCATTAAATCGTGAAAGGGTAAGGAAGTGTATGTTATATTAATTTTATAAAATTGATATAATTTCATATTTATCATATATACTCATTAAATTAATCCTTCTTTCATTATATTTAAATCCTATGTGATGAATGAATCACATCGCTTTGTGAGGCGGAAGTTGGTCGTACACACTATGGACAGTTTTGTTTCCCACTTTATGGAAGAGGAGAATAAGGTATGTGATGCTATTATCATATTTACATATTAATATATGGTATAAAATGAGATTAATATATTTTCTTGATTTAATAATATTTCAATGAGGTGGAAAATGAAATAAATTAAACATGAACATTGATGAATGTTACCTCTTCTTTGGGGAACTTCTTTAAGTTTGCACCAAAATCCTTCCTATAATGGATTTATTATCAAAAAATGCCTATATTGTGTTTTATGAAGAGTAATAATGTTATATGGGAAGGTATTAACTGAACAAATGAGTTTTGTATGTGTAGATGGGAGTGGATTTGGGGTGTCCTTTTATAAGTATGAGAGAGGATAAACATGAATTATTTCAAAAGAATGAATTACAACATTGTTTAAATTCTAAAAAAAATCATAAAACATTTATCATTATAGAACCTTAGAGGTTATAAGGTCTAAATAGTTCCATAAAATGTGATTATGACAAGTGTATAGGACATTTTAACCCTTATATTCTTAGTTTAACCCCCAATAAACCCGTTTTGAACATAACTATGATAATTAATCTTTACTTATTTTAATGATCACAATGATAAAAAATAAATTGACCTTATTATACAATAAATTCATTATAAATAAAATTTTTTAATCAATTTTATTTATTTCAATTCATATAATAGGTAGAATTTAATTTTAAATGAAACTTGTTGATGCTCCAAAAAGTGATTTCTCGAAAGATAAATATTCAAAAGTTTTAATAGATTTTATATATGAATTTAGTCTGAAATTGATTCAAATTACCAAAATTGTTTTATATTTTAATATAATTGAACAAATTGTACAATAAATCTAATTTAAAATAAAATTTAACTTCTAAATAATTTTAAATAATTTTTTTTATAAAAATGAGTATTTCCACTATTCATACCAAAGCATTATTTTAAAAAAGTTCTAAAAAATTATCCCAAATATAATTTTGTCATATATATGTAATGGTACGGAATGTATTATGTGTTATATTTCCTCAATTATTTGTTTTCAAAAAATATCAACATTCCACTGAATCGCTTTTCTTGGTTATCGATATAATTTTATTTATTCCTTAAAATCCTCGGTGAAACTGTACCACCATACAATCCAAATATATTTAATGATTATTAAAACCATATTTTCATTAATAAAATAATAATATAATATAATTCTTGTAAAAAACACATTAATCATTCCATTTCATCTATAGAAATATCTTTAGCTTGACCTTGATCCCATAGATTCTCCTGAGGTATATTCCCTTAATGCTTGGGGGTTCACTTACATTGTAACACCCCGAGCTTCCATGATAGGCTTCTCATTTAATAATGCAATAGCTTGCATTGTACGCATCTTCGAGTTCTAAAACACCGAGACTAATCAAAGTAGCCGTTATGAATAGTAATAAACACTTTTTAAAATTATAGAAATTTTATATTTCATAATGGACTTCATTTTTGTATTCATAATATCGAAATTATCCTAAGTTGAATTTTTGGTAATTTTCTAAGAACTTTCAATTTTTTATGAATAGTCTAAAATACTAAAAAACAAATTTTTTAATCAAAATAATTTATTGTGATAAATTATACTATTTATTGGTTTTAAAGTATAATTAGAATATATTTTTACCATTTTATCCAATGGTGGTCATTAGAATTAATTTAACATTGAAATTGGATATAAACAATTGCCAATCTTTTGATATAAATTGTTTCTTAAAAACACGCTAATTGTTGCGACAGCGGGAATTTATTATACAATTAATTAATGAAACATATATGTTCGGAATTTTGTAAAATAGACATCATTTTTGAAATCGTAATATCAAATATAGCTTAGGGTGAATTTTTGGGATTTTTATGAAAAACTTCAATTTTTGATGAATAGTGAAACCACTATGTGGTACTTATAAAAACTGATTTTTCATTTAAATGAAATTTTACCACTTCTGTGTTTTGAATTTCAAAAATCCGACATACATGGTTGTCATTAGGAAGTAAAATGTGGTTCAATGAGATTAAAATAATTTTTTTGTGAATAGTAACTTTTAAGTTCTTAATCGCGATTATAGGTAATTAGTGTAGTTTTAGGTAAAAATAATGTTTTAATAATATGAGATGAGCTTGACACATGTCCTAACCTCATTGGATGTTCCATGGCCGACCAAGACAATCAATGGGTCAACTTGGGGACCCCATGGAGCCACTTTAGTTGGAAAATGACATAAATACCTTTTATTTAATGTTAAAGTAAAAAATGACACAAACATGAAATGTTTTATTAAAACAATTTTTACATGGGGATATACAAGTCATATTTTTGACTATAAATAATCATTGGAAATATAAAAAGATTTCCTACATCATAGTAGTTTTTTTTATAATTTTTAGACCATAAATAAATTAAATTATTTATGACATCAAGATGATGCAGCGATGACCTCATTATTTAACGATTTGAATAAAATAAAAAGATAATGTAAAATACAAGGATTAAACTTTTCAAAAACCTATTGGATGAGTATATTTCGAACCCTTATCACCTTATCCTCGAATTATATAAGTTTGGGACCTCTAAAATCTGAAACTCATTTTATAATAAAGTGACTTTTCTTTACATTCCAAGAGTGCCCCTCCTCTCCACTTATAAACGGCCCCCACCTCTACCACCTCATTCACACTTTCAAGCCATTTGGAATAGCCAACTTCTGACCAAATTCTCTCCCAAATTCCCTCCCTTACTCCTATAAGAGTCACTTTGGGCAGAACTCTTCCCAAGGAAGCCTTTGGCTCAAATCAAAAAGAGTTACCCGATTTTAAGGTAATGTCTTCTCTAATGTTCTTTTGTTTCATTTTTATTCTCCAACCCCCTAAAAACTTTTTATTCATTTATTTTGTAACAACACCAGTATCTTAAATATACTAGGATTTTGTTAGAAGAAGTATTTGAGCTACACTTACACACACCTACATCTAATGGTTAAAGAACATACTGTTTCTGTGGATGGCGAATTTTTGCCTCACGAAACGATGATTGTTCAACACTCATATAACACCTCTAATGGTGGCCATTATGATGACACTATTTTTATATATGATATATATTATGTTTTTGTTTTCCTTATGATTTTATATTTTTCATTCATGGAATACCTTTATGGTTTCCATTATGGGTAAACGTGATATTTTCATTTTAGGAAGTGCGGACTACCACCCCCTCAAAGTGATTTGAATCGTTAATACCATATGTGGGATGTTTAAAGGATGGAGTAAATGGTATTATATGCTATAATATACTGGAATTATATTATACATTTATATCATTATGATTTCATTCCATTAAATACGAAATAGAAATGAATGTAGCGTTCATGCGTACGTACGGCTTACCGTCTCCATGAATGGTGCATTTCATTTCTTACCTCTAAATGTTACGTAATATTATTAATGAATGTATATACTGGATATATATGATATATATGATATCTACATCATGAATATAATTCTGGATATAATGGATATTTCACCACATAAACCACTTGTAATTATAAGAAGTTTATTGTTGACTCAAGTACCAAAGATCGACTAAACGACCGTTATTAACTTAAATAATTACATAATGTTCCTAACATTGTAATAAGTGATATAAATAGGAAAATGAAATTTAAAATGGTTCTTAATAAGGTAGATATTAACACTAGTTTATTATTCAGGAGGTTAAAGAACGGTTGAGTCAAGTCGGACACGAGGTAAGGGAATTTCTTAACCCAATTTCCATTCTTTGGTTATTCTCCTACTTTCAAATTATGTCATTATATTATTATGTCATATCTTGTATTTGTACTTTATTTATGTGTACATATATTGAATACACATAATATATCTATTTTATTTTAAAAATGATCTTTGTATGGGACTTCATCTCAATCTCCTTTCATTGAGGCATATTTGGTTTTATACACAACTTTCATTTATACGGTGTATAAACCCCTTTGACTTTTACGTTTTTTCAAAAGGAATCTTTTTATATGAAGCGTTTCACTAAATGACAAAAATGGAATGTTTTTCTTTCCGTACTTATGCGGTGACAACGACTTCTCCGCCGCCGTAACCATTATTTGAGTTTCGTCTTTCTCTACAAGCCATAGTTTTTTTAAAAATGAAAAATAAATACCAAGTTTTAATTTTCATTCATTTTGGTATTGAAAATGGTTTTGATAAGGTTTTTATTATATCAATGTGTTGTATTGATATCTTGTGATTGAAATGTGGAAATGTTATGTTTCCTTTATGCATATTTTATGTGATACGATTATGTTATGGTTTATGATATGTTTAAACCTATTCATATGAGGAATGCATTGGACTTAATAAGTGACGGATGGAGCTCGCTGTAGCTCCTCGATGCATCAGTAGGTCTCATGAGACAAACTAGTGTCTTGGCACGAGGCCTTGACAAAAGCTTATTTGTGGTCTTGGCACGAGGCCTTGGCTACATGGTTATGATAGTCTGGCATTATGCATTCCATCATTATGAAAGTGGTTATTGATATTTCATGTGATTATTAGACTAGTAGAATATTCATGTGAGTGAGTAAATGGAATTATTTCAGTTTACTTTTGCCATATTATGCTAAAGTTAAATTTTAAAAGGCTTTTGTTTTAGTTATACATTGCTCTAAATGTTAATGTTTTTTTATGAAAGCTTCCGCAATATTGTTATCCTTACTGAGCATCTGAGCTCACCCCTTTCAATGTTTTAATTTTTACAGGATGTGAAGAAGTATATTATGAATGATCTTCAGGGATAATATAAGGGGATATGAAGAGAAGATGTTGTAGTTTTGTTTTACTTTATGATGTAATGTAAGACTTATGAATGTATCTAGTGTTTCCAAGGCTACTAAACTAATCGGTCTTTCAAGACTTGATATTTTGTTATCATGCCAATGTTACGAAGTAATGCACCGACTCTGGGTAGCTGGGGTCGGGGCGTTACATACATAGTGCCCCATAACCTTATAGTTGAAATGTTGAACATTGGTGGTTTACTTTTTTTTTTTATAATAATGAGAATGGTTTCCTTTCTCTCCAAAATTATATTAAATTCCCATTATCTTCAAGCAATTATTAGGGTGATTCATTCCATTATTATCACATGTGGGAAAATCCTTCTTTCCCTTATTCCCTTTATCAATATATTTCTATTATTTACTCTTATTATATTTCATCATTTTTAATCCAGAATACTTGAGATTTATTTCTCCCTCTTGATATCACAAGATACTATGTAGCACCCCCAGTTTGAGGTATGTGGCCTTTTTTTATGCTTTTTTATGTTTTTAATGTTCATGAGATGAGTTTGGAAGAGTTTGGGAGAGTTTGGAATGGTTTTGGATGAGTTTGGAGGCTTTTAAAGTGGTGCACGGTTTGAGACCGGTTAGTGGATACTGTGTGGGTTCTCCAGAAAACCGTGCTGGGGAGACAGTAGGCTTCACACGGCCTGCGCACGGTTTTCCAAACCGTGCGAGGCAACTGTGTGGACCCTTTCTCCCATGGTAGTAGAGTGCACATGGTTAGCACAGGGTTTCCAAACCGTGCGGGCTAACCGTGCAGCCACATAAAATAGGGTTTTAAAACCCGGGCTCACTTGGGATTACCTCATTCCTATCCAAAGTTTCTCCCATTCAAGCCTCACTCAGTTTTTTCTATTCTCCAGGGTTGGAGGAGCTCTCCCCCACATTTTGGAAGCAATTTGAAGGGGTTTCAAGGTGGTTTCTCCCAGGTAAGTCCCTCCTCTTGGTTTCCTTGTGTTTTCCTCTAGATCTACATCCCTCTCTTTCATGGTTATCAAGATATACAAATGTTGTGTGTAGATCAAGGGTTTCATTTGCCTTGGATGTTAATATTAAGGCTTGTGGATGTTAGGGGAAGTGATATAGAGAGGTTTCGGTAGTGTGTTCACCAAATTTGAGGCGCGGTTGTTCGTGGGTCAATTTCTCGGGAACCCTAAAGGTATGTGGATTCTTTCTCAAATCTACATGGTTAGAACTAGTGTTCCCATGTTACAATTAATAGTTGTGCTGAAAAATTAATTGTGGATTGTTATTCAAAATTGGTTGGAAATCCCTTGAGTGATGTTTTGGTGATTTTTGGGAAAAATGATGTTTCACGGTGACATGCTATTCTTGGGGATTTTAAAATGAAGATTTTAAAATGGGATGATATGGTTGATTTGTGAAAATTATTGATGGAAAGGGGTTTCAATAAAAGGGTTATTTTATTGAAATGTTGTTTGGAATGGAAAATGGGTTTTAATAAATGTGTGATTTATTGAAGTTGATTGATATGAAATGGAATTGGTTGATTGTATGTTGTTTTGAACTTGGTGGGTTTATGATTGGCTTGGATTGATTGAAATGTTGTATGGATGTGGGTGGGAAGTCTCACTATAAAAAGGGGATGGATAGTGGTCGGAAGAACCACCATATGAGTAGTGGTCGAGAAGTACTACTAATTGTGAATTGGTGAATGGGTTGGGTAGAAGTCTCACTGTTTTGATTGTTTTGGTGTGAATGGGTGAACTGTTCAGGTGGAAGTCCCACTGTTTTTTATGATTTTTGTGCATTTCTTTGAAATATGGAATTATAGTGCTAATTTGTAAATGTTGGGATGATTATGGCTTGTTTGGTTGGATTTCCCTTTTTTCTTGGGTTGGATGTGATGTCTTGGTAAGGACATGTTTGGCTTATGAAAATAGTTTCACTTGTGATTTATTTTATATAAACTATTTTATATAATGTGCTAACAGTTTTACCCTAGGGGCGTGTGTAGGGAAGTCATTTGGGGAAATCCTACTGAGTTTTAGTACTCACCCCATGCATTGGAACTGTGGTGTCTTTCAGATGTCGTGTACCGTGATGTGGGAAAAGGAAAGACATCACCCTCCTTTAGTGGATCATTGTGATCCCTCAGTGGATCTTGTTGCTTGGGGCCTGGCGTGGAGCTGTGGTGGTGTCATGGCTTATGGTGTTTGGTTGTTTAGTTTCTACAGTGTACTCTGAGGTTGTGAGGACTTGTCTCATTGTATTTTTTTGAGTTGTGTTTGCGGAACAACATGGTTGTTAGTGGGTGGTTTGGTTGGGTTGGTTGACATGCATCATATAGTTTGTGGTTTGTTTGGTTGGTTTTTTCTTAAGGGAAAATCATTCCCCAATCTGTTCCTGGAGCCCTCGGCATTTATTGCCAGCCTTCGGTGCCATGGGAATGTCGGTTAAAGCCAAGTAACCCTCACTGCCTCCTCAAGCCAATGAGGTAGGGGCAGGTTGTTACCTGTGGTATCAGTTTGTTCAGTCCTTTGGAGGTGATCTTCGGATTTGGTGTTGACATTCATTGTGTTACATTCCTTGTGTCAGGATGGTAGAATGGCGTAGGAATGTGGAAACTTGGAATGTATAGCACAAAAGGACGTAGCTAACCCTTTTATGCTGAAATTCAAGTGACCATGGAGTTGGGTACATAAGTTTTTTGGAGACACTTATAGGCATTGGATATCTCATTGTCGTGTGTGTAGCCACTGAGATGTGCATGGCATGCATGGTAGAAATGAATTCCCACTAGGAGGCATATTTCATTGAGGTATACTGATTTATGATGTGATATGAATGGGTGAAATTGTAATATGTGAATAAATTGGTATTTTGAAAAAGGTTTGGTTTTCAAAATGGTGAAACATGGCACATGTGAAAAAATGTGAACTGGTGGAAGGACTTGTTTTGATAGTGTGGTGTAATTTGATTTGAAATGGGATTTTGTGATGTCTACGGAAGTGAGACTCATGGTTGTTTGTTTTTGTTGATAGAAATGGCACCGGGTAGGCATCCTAGAGACCAACTAGAGGAGGCAGTTGAGAATGTGGTTTCACCTGAGCCTCAGGTGAACCAGTAGCTAGTGCAAAGTATAGTGCATGCTTCCCAAGCTGTGAGAAGTGGAAATAAAACTGATGAACCAAGGCATGCAGATCATGCGGTTTTGTTTCAAAAGAAAAATCCACCCATCTTTAGGGGTGATTTAGTGATAGAGAGGGCAGAAGCATGGTTAAATAGAATGAACGAGATATTTGAGTTCTTGGGAACGCCGGTAGAGCTGAACGTGAAGTTGGCCATGTGTATGATGGGATATCTTACCCTTCAGTAGTGGGAGTTGGTAGTATAAGCGGTGATGGACTAGGGTATGATGTGGGAAGTCTTTGAGGAATTTTTTAACAAACCATTCTACCCACATATGTTTATAATTTAGCTTACAACTGATTTCTTCAGTTTGAAGCAAGTGCTTATGTATGTGACAGAGTATATAGCTAAGTTTATGAACATAGTGCAGTTTGCACTCGAGGTGGTAGGTATCACGTCATTGATGAAAATGATCGTTGAAGTGGGGTTAAGGTAAGAAATCTGTTCAAAGATAGTGGTGATGTGAATAGATGATTACACAAAAATGGTGAATAGAGCCTCGGTAGTTGAGTGTGATTTGTTGAGCGCTCCAGGCGGAGGAAGCTTGGTGTTACCCATGGGGAAAATGGGAACTCTAACACTGGGTTCAAGCAGAAGAGGGAAAATTATTCCCAAGGCGGGAATATGACATATAATCTGACGGTAGGATCAGTAAATCTTCCTCCGAATCCCCAGTGAAAGCAGGTGTGTTTTCAGTGTGGTTCTATAACCCAAATCAAGAGGGGTTGTACGGAACAACATCGAGCATGTCATAATTGTAAGGAGATGGGGAATCGGCAGCGTTATTGTCGGAATGCTCCAAGGTCGGGTGCGTGTGACACTCCTCAGGGATCGTAGACATCGTATGATTCGACGGGACGAGGATAGCAGCACACCCCTCATCAGCAGAGTAAAGTGGGTCATGGTGATTCTTGGAATACCACAACGCCTCAGCAGAGTAATAAAGAGCAGAGTGTGGCAAGCTAATCTGTGTTCGGAGCTGAGCAGGTTGTGGTGGATGATTAGTTGGGACCATCCACGGTGCAACGTACTATTATTTTAAATTCTACCTTAATTAAAGTTTTGTTTGATACAGGTACTTCACACACATTTATTACTGCACGTGTGGCTGATTTGCTAGGTTTAAGGGTAGAAATAGTGCCCTAGGCTTTGAAACATCAAACTCCTCTAGGTTAAAGAGAGTGTTTCGCCTTCTTGTTTAGACAATGTAGTATCGTTGTGGGTGAAGTTGAGATAGTGTGGAATTTACTCAATGCTTGAGAAGGATGGGTATGATGTAACCCTCGGAATGGATTGGTTGGTGTCTTTTAAGGGCCACATCAATTGTGATGAGCGAACAATGGCTTTTATGACACATGATAGCGTTAGAAATCGCTTTAGAGGAGAGAATCATGAAAGGCAGGGTGCAACGGGTTTGATGGAACCAACAGTGGGTACGTTATCATATTAGTTGGTGGTTTTGTCATTAGAATCGGTAGAGGGTGTTGAGAAGAGTGTTCCTATGGCAGTGGTGGATCAATTCATTGATGTTTTTTTTGATGAATTTTCTAGGTTACCTCCCGTAAGAGAGTGGATTTTGCGATTGATCTTCTTCCGAGGACCAGTCCTATCTCACTTCCCTCTTATTGGATGCCACCAGCTGAATTGTGGGATTTGAAAATCTAGTTGGAAGAGTTAGAAAAAATAGGGTTTATCTGGCCTAGCACATCTTCGTGGGCAGTGTCGATGTTGTTTTTGAAAAAGGCGGATGGAACCATGAGGCTCTTTTTGATTATCGTAGACTTATCCAAGTAACGATAAATAATAGATATCCACATCCATGAATTTATGATTTTTTGACCTATTGAGGCGAGCCTGGTGGTTCTCCAAGATTGACCTAAGGTTGGGATATCATCAATTGCGGGTGAAGAAGGAGGATATTCCTAAAACATATTTCAAGAAGTAGATATGGCCATTATGAATATGTGGTTATGCCCTTTGGTCTAACGAATACGCCATCGGTGTTTATGGTATTTATGAATCAGATATTTCAGAGATATCTGGATTCATTTGTGGTGGTGTTTGTGGGTGATATTCGGGTGTATTCAATGACAAGGGTGGAGCATGAGTAGCACTTGACGACAGTGCTGGGGATCTTGAGGCATCATCGGTTGAATGCCAAATTGTCAAAGTGTGACTTTTGGATATAGGAAGTTCGTTTTATCAGCCATGTGATTCCTGAATGGGGTGTTTCAGTGGATATGAAAAAGATAGAGGCTGTTATCTCATGGAAAATGTCAAAGAATGTGTTTCAAATATGATTTTTTTGGTCAAGTTGGGTTTTATTCGTATTTTTTTCGTGAATTTTCACGTTTGGCTTCGCCGATGACAGCTTTGACAAGGAAGAATGCTCTACTCCAGTGGAATGAATAGTGTCTGCAGTGTTTGGAATAGCTAAAGGGTAGTCTTACATCAGCACCAATCTTGGTTTTTCCAGAACCCGGAAAATGGTACATGGTGTATTGTTATGGATCTGGATCAGGGTTGGGTGCGTTCTCATGAAAGGGGGTCATGTGGTTGCATATGGCTGACAGTAGTTAACGGTGCATGAGAAGAACTACCCAACTAATGATTTGGAGGTGGAAGCAGTGGTACATGCTTTGAAAGTGTGGTGTCATTATCTCTTGGGTGATTAATTCATGGTATATATAGACCATAATAGATTGAAACATATTTTCTCACAAAGGGATTTGAACATGAGGAAAAGAAGACGGATGGAATATCCCAATATGATTTATTTTGAATTGATGTACACACAGGGTAAGGGAAATTCAGTGGCAGATGCATTAAGTATAAAATCATATGCTCATGTGGTGGAACAGGCATCAGACCAATGGTAGTTGATGGCGGTTATAGCTGACATGTGGTTGGAATGTGAGGACCAGGGCAATAGAGTCGTCTTCTTTCTGGTTATTTTGATTCCTGACTTGGTTGGCCTGGTTAAAGAGACACATATATCAGATTCTAAGTGTCTGACCATGTGGTCGAGACTCAATGGTGGGGAGACCATTTTGGGTTGGAAACTATATGGAGATTTAGTTTTGTGTTTTCATAATGGTATTTTTGAACCGATTGCTTTTCAGAAGAATATTCTCATGGCGTATCATCATTCCAGGTGGGTTGTTCATCCTGGAATTAGGAAAATGTATAATGCGTTGAAAGCGCAGTTCTGGTGGGATGGTATGAAAAGAAGTGTGGCTGAGTTTGTTTCGAGCTTCTTAACTTCTCAAAAGGTCAAGGCAGAGCATTAGAGGCCAACAAGAATGTTGTAGTCATAACCAATCCCTTTTTCGAAGTGGGATATGATAGAGATGGATTTTTTCACAGGTCTCCCAAGAACGGTCAGAAATCACGACGCCATCTGGGTGATAGTGGATCGGCTAACGAAGTCAGCCAATTTCATCCAGATTTGTGAATCATATACGGTGGAGGATCTGTCCAAAATCTATATTTGGGAGGTATTAAAGAGGGATTGTGTTCTAGTTTCGATAGTATCAGATAGAGATCCATGGTTTACATCTTTTTTCTAGAAACCTTTACAGCAAGCCCTTGGAATGCAGTTGACGATGAGTACGTCATATCACCCTCAGACGGATGGTCAATCTGAGAGGACGATACAATCTCTGGAGGATATGTTGCGGGCTTTTGTCATTAATTTTGGTTGCATGCGGGAGGAGTACTAGTCGTTGGTTCAGTTCTCGTACAATAACATTTATCAGGAATCCATACAGATGGCTCTGTTTGAAGCATTGTATGGGCGACCATGTTGTTCTCTAATATGTTTTGTGGAAACGGGTGAGTCCTCAATGGTTGGATTGAGCCTTGTACAAGAGACGACGGAGAAGATCAAGTTGATCAGGAAGAGACTGTAGATGGATCATTGTCGTCAGAAATCATATTTGGATCATCGTCGATGGATGTTTTCATTCCAGGTGAGTGATCATGTGTTCTTGATGATCTCTCCTAGGTTGGGACATCATCGGTTTGGGAAGAAGGGAAAGTTATCTCCAAGGAATATTAGAACTTTTGTGATTCTTGAGCGGGTTGGTGATGTGGCTTATCATTTAGATTTTCCACATAGGTTTAGTGCGGTGTACAATGTGTTTCATGTGTCGTAGTTGAAAAAGTATCTGCTGGATCTTGACTATGTGATTCGATGGGATCATGTTAAGATAGAACCGAATGCTTCCTTGGTGCACGTGCCAATGCGGGTTGTGGATAGGCATGAGAATGCATTTCATGATAAAACCATCAATTTAGTTCGTGTTATGTGGCAACATGTTTAGATTCAAGAGGAGACTTGGGAGCGGGAGAAAGAGATGGTCGAGCAGTGGCCTGAGCTCTTTCAGTAAAGGGATGGTTGACTACTTTCCTAGGATAGAAAGTCCAATGGTGGGGAGAATGTAGCACCCCTGGTTTGAGGTATGTGGCCTTTGTGTATGTTAATTATGGGTTTAAAGTGCATGAGATGAGTTGGGAATAGGATGTGAGAGTTTTTAATGGTTTTCGACGAGTTTGGAGGCTTTTAAAGGGGTGCACGGTTTAAGTACGGTTTGTGGAAACCATGCGGGTTCTCCAGGAAACTGTGTAGGGGAGACAGTAGGTGTCGCATAGCCTACGCACGGTTCACCAAACCGTGCGAGGCAACCGTGCTGACCCTAGCTCCCAAGGAAGTAGATTGTGCACTGTTAGAGCATGGTTTTCCAAACCTTGCTGGAAAACCATGTGGACACATAAAATATGGTTTTAAAACTCGGGCTCACTCGAGATTGCCTCATTCCATTCCAGATTTTCTCCCACTCAAGCCTCACGCAGGATTTTCAGTTCTCAAGGGTTAGAGGGGCTCTTCCACCCATTTTGGAAGCGATTCGAAGGGGTTTCAAGGTGGTTTCTTCCAATTAAGTCTCTCCTCTAGGTTTCCTTGTGTTTTCCTCTAGATCTACATCCCTCCCTTTCATGGTTATCAAGATCTACACTGGTTATGAGTAGATCTTGGGTTTTTCTTGCCTTGTATGTTAATATAAAGACTTTAGAATGTTAGGGGAAGTGATCTAGAAAGGATTCGGTAGTGCGTTCACCAGATTTGAGGCACGATTGTTCGTGGGTCAATTTCTTCGGAACCTTAAAGGTAGGTGGATCCTCTCTTGGCTCTAGTTGGTTAGAACTAGTGTTTCCTTGTTACAATTAATTGTTGTGATGAAAAATTAATTGTGAATTGTTATGCGAAATTGGATGGAAATTCCTTGGGTGATGTTTTGGGGATTTTTTGGAAAATTGGTGTTTCACGGTGACATGCTATTCTTGAGGATTTAAAATTGATGATTTTAAAATGGGATGATAAGGTTGATTTGTGAAAATGATGGATGGAAAGGGTTTTTTAAAAAAAGGGTTCTTTTATTGAATTTTTTTTGGAATGGAGAATATTTTTCAATAAATGGGTGATTTATTTAAGTGGATTAATATGAAATAGAATTGGTTGATTACATGTTTTTGTGACCTGGGTGGGTTTATTCTTATCTTGGTTTGATTGAAATTTTGTATTGAATTTGATGGGAAGTCTCACTATAAAAAGGGTATGGATAGTGGTCGGAAGAATCACTATAATAGTAGTGGTCGATAAGTACCTCATGTTGTGAATGGGTGAACGGGTTGGGTGGAATTCCCACCGTTTTGATTGTTTCAGTGTGAATGGGTGAACGGGTAGGGCAGGAGTCCCACTGTTTTGGTTCTTGTTTTTCATTGATTTTCAAGATGGAATTTTTGTGCTAATTTGTAAATGTTGGGATGATTGTGGATAGTTTGGTTGGATTTCCCGTGGTTGCTTGGGTTGGATGTGAAGGATATGTAAAGACATGTATGGATTATTTAATGGTTCCACTTCTGATTCATTTTATATAAACTATTTTAAATAATGTGCTAACAGTTTTATCCTAGTGTAATTTGTAGGGAAGTCATTTGGGGATATCCTTCTGATTTTTAGTACTCACCCCCGACATTGGCACTATGGTGTCTTTGCAGATGCTGTGTACCGTGATGTGGGAAAATGTATGGAATCACCCTACTTTAGTGGAGCATTGTGATCGCTCGGTGGAGCTTGGAGCTTGGGTCTTGGCGTGGAGCTATGTTGGTGTCATGTCTTATGGTGGTTGGTTGTTTAGTTTCCGTAGTGTACTCTGAGGTTGTGTGGACTTGTCTCATTGTATTGGTTTTGAGTTGTGTTTGTGGGACAACTTGGTTGTTAGTGGATGGTTTGGTTTAGTTTTTTGACATGAATCATATAGTTTGTGGTTTGTCTGGTTGGTTTTGTCTTTAGGGAAAATCGTTCCCCAATATGTTCTCGGAGCCCTCAGCATTTATTGAATGCCTTGGGCGCATTGAGAACATTACTTAAGGCCATGTAACCCTCATGGCCTCCTCATGCCAATGAGGTAGGGGAGGGGTGTTACATACTATGTCCTCATATGATGAGAAATTTTTAGAGAGTTGTTCCTTTGAATGAATTGGATTTATCCCATAAAAGAAACCGTAAATCATGATCTTTGGATTACGTACAATGTTACAATAATTCTTTGATAACCTTGTAATGTTTTTCTCATGAATATTATCATTTCTTCTTGAATTTTACATAGAATCAAGGATTTATTATCAATTTCCTCTCATTTCTCATTATAAAAATTCTTTTCCAAGAAGAGTACATAAAATCCTTCTATTCTATGTGTTATATTTATTATTCACCCTCATTTTTTTTAATAAATTACCAACATTGATCAACATATAATGAGAGATAATAAACTTCTATAAAATATTTCCGACATTCATTTCTTATTAAATTGATAATTACATTCTCCAAGTAACATATCACTTTCATAGCTACAAATTTATTCATGGTCCCATTGAATTGTAGTGGTTGTTGATACATAAATAGGTATAACATTTCTCAAACATGAGGTGGATCTGTAAGATTCTATATATGGGAAAGGTGATTACTCATAACCAGATTAATCTTCACTAAAATATTTATAATTTGATCGGTTCTAACTTTAGCACCAACTCCATATTTATTTTCTTTCCCCGGATATAAATACCCATATGGAATATGTTCATTATTACAGTTCCCATTCCTTACACTATTATCCATTTATAAATAATGGAATACACTATATTAGACCATAAAATTATGAAACATAATATATAATCCCAAAAATAATGAAATAAAAAACATAAAATAAAAAATATATGCATATAAAATCTCAGAATCATAAACATAGTTTCTTTTGGAATGTTTTAAAGTCATAAAAATATTTTTAAATCCTTCATTATGGTTTGTAACTAAAAGGTAAATTAACCTAAAAATATCACCCCCAGAGTTTCAACCCTCGTTCACAGTATGGACCTCTATCATTTACAAGGTAAAACTCGATTCAAGCCTAGTGTACCTTTTTTGGAGTTATTACTCCTAGGTACTTCTATGTTAGAACAACATCCTCCTACAGTGCCTAGACATAGATTTATTATTAAGAAAAATTATATAATGTGTTCCTTACGAAAGCATTAGGATGGTTTTATATAATTATCCTCAAATTATACTATTAGTTTATGTTCCATAATCAATGTTTTCCTTAATATATTTCCCATGGGTTATACTAAACATTCATTGATTAAATGAATAAATAAAACAACTCATGCTATATAGAGTTGGTGGTTACGTTATTACATTATCATAAGATAAAAGAAATCACATCTCTAAGGACCAAATAGTTTCTTAGTCATCATAAACTAGATACATACTTGAATATAATATTATAACAAAATAATAAAATACAACGTAATATTTAATTTGGGAACACTACTATTCCCATTATCATATCTCTTCATATGAATCATAAAATAGTTCCTGGTATCTAGTAGATAATAAAACCTATGAAAGGAGTGAGCTCATATTCACATTAAGGGTATGTGTAAATAAGAATATATCCTGAAAAATTACCATTATCAATATCGCATGGTAAATAACTGAAAAAAACTATATTTAAATAGTAATTTCAGCATAATATGGAATGAATAATTGATTAATAAATAAAACCATATAAATAATAAAATTATATTGAAACCTATCCAGGGATATAATAAATAATTAAATAATCCCATGGATAAAATTAACTGACATAATAATGAGGGAATTCAAAATTTTTGACATCTAAAACATATTTTCAATACCACTCAAACGTTATGATAAAATTATTTGTAAAAACACATTGAAGTTGGCCAATTGATTTGACTCATGAGTCATGTTGATACATCAAGGGGATATATATAACCATTATCAAGCCATCAATTAATAATTATAATTCATTCCTCATATGAATGGGGTGAAAAATAATCAACATAAACATTTATATTAAAAAACTAACAAATGAAATGTAAATAAAATAATTAATAAATAAATGTAATCATAACTCATCCAGTGTAATATGATGAATAGTTATGAAATTTTACATCCCCATTCAACTTATAATAAACCAAACAAATAAATAATAATTAGGATATCAATATAACATATCCCAAGTGGATCATAATTTCAATATATGTTATATGTCAATGATTAATGAAAATTCCATTAAGATTTAATTAATAACATATTTTATGAAAATAACCATTTTCAATTGAAAATAACCTTTCAAAACAAAAATTATAAAAACATATTGGTAAAAACATTCTTTAAAAATTACCTTGTAAAATTTTAAAAAATCATAGAATCATTTATTGGTCATGAAGGTGATAAAACCTCTTCGTGTAGTACATGTTAAAACAAAAATTCCTTTCAGAGTTTTGATACACTCCAAACATGATTTCCTTAGAAAACAATATATAGATTCCTTTAAAAATATTTAAATATTCGATCATGTTTAATAATTTATTTAATGAATCATTTAGATAATTTTTTAAAAAATAATTTTTTTTAAATAATGATTTGAAACTAAACAAATTTTCGATTCATAAGAGAAATAATTTTACCTTTTGTTAAAAATATTTTCTTAGTCAATTTAAGAACCAAATATATAAAAATGGAAAACATACATGATAATATCATGAATAAATATAGGATAAGAAAATATATTAGTTTTATTATTGAAACATCACATAATTCACATTAGGGGGGAATAAAAATAAATATTCTTAAATAATGGTGAGATTGTGAAATACACCCGTACGACTTTGGAAAAGTTTGAATAGTAAACCCATTAAAACAAATTAATTTATAAAAACCTTAAATATTATTATGATAATGATATTAATGATATAAAATATCAAATGGGTAGTATATACACCACAATGTTTTTCTGTTGATATCATATGTCTTCTAGAAGTAAAACTGAGACGACAAACCATTACCTTAGGTTAGACTTCTTTTATATGCATCTATAAATCCTTTATAATGAATATAAGTTTATTATAAATCTATTAACCATAATAATAAATATAATTCCATATATTATCCCCTTACAACAATTAACAATCTTTTTGTTTATAATATTTCATTATTTTCGTTGTTCCGGGTGTTAATTGTCGTGTATTATCATCCATGTTTTTCCTGGAAAGTATCGGTTTTTATAAACTGGATACTATTATGTAATATAAATAATTATATTGATGTTATAAATATTTTTTTATTTATATAAATCCTTGTAACCACTATTTAAATTTGGACATAGGAAATCAATTGCATCATTTCATAGAGATGATATGCCGTACTCATGCAAGATCCATGATATCAACACATTAATGGTCGAAAGGGTAAGTAATTGAATGATATATTAATTTTTAATAATTAATCTCATGTCAAATATATCACATATATTCAATAAATGGTTCCTGATTACTTACCATGTAAATAATAAATGAAAAATGAATCACATCGCTTCATGAGGTGGTAGTTCACCATACACAAGATCAGCAGTTTCATTTCCACATGATGATAGAGGATATGGATTATTTTATCAGAATAATATCCTAGTATGTGTTATATTATATTTTTAATATATTATCATTATTTAATAATATTTTATGTATGTGTAATAATAAATAAAATTAAAATGCCCACTTAAGAATGTTACCTCTTCTTCGGGGAACGTCTTTAGGTTTGCACCAAAATCCATAGACAGTTAGATTTATAAAGAAAAGCTATATATGATGTTTTTATTGGATTAATAATGTTATTTGGGTTTTTATTTTATGAACCAAATGGTTTTGTATGTTTTAAGGGGAGAGGATAGGGGGTGGCCTTTTATAAGTGGGGGAGAGGACATAGTTGAAATTTTTGAAAAGAATGAATTACACCAACATTTTATTATTAAAATATACTATAAAATAGGCCATAGTAAAACATTATAGGTTATTAAGATGAAATATGGCAATAAAAATGTAATTTTATAAGTTTTATGGTCATTTTATCACTTATATTTATAGTTTAACACACCGATAAACCCGTTTTTACCTTATCCACAATAATTAATTTTTTTCTTATTTTACTATCAATAATGGTAAAAAAATAAGTTGAACACATTAGATAATATAAATTATAATGGTTACAAATATGGAATCCATTTTTATAACTTAAATTCACATAAGTTACAGAATTCAATTTAAATTAATCTGGCAGAGACGTCGAAATATATTCATCCTAAAGAAAACATATCAAAAGATTAAAAAGTTTTTATATCATAATTTAATATGAAATTAACTAAAATAACCTAAATTTGTTATATAATAATATAATTTTAATAATTTTAATTTAAAATAAATTTTATAGATACTTTATCTTGGTAAATAAGTGGACAAAAAAGACAGTTTTCAAAACAAAATCAAAATCTTCACTATTCAATGAAAAATTAATATTTTCATAAAATTCTCAAAACTTTTTTGAATGGTAATTTTAAATTGTATATTCTAAAAATGAATTTTATTTTGTCACATTAATTTTATGAAATTGGTAAAAATTAATTTTATAATTATATGCACAAATAGGGATTAAACAACCTGTTACAAAAATACAGTTTTTTTAGAAATCATTACCTCTTCCTTGAGATGATTATTATTTTATTTCTAATAAATAGATAAAAATTATATTTATCAAAAAATTAATAAACCATAATTTTTTCATTATTTAATTAGTCATATTCATTCCATCAAACATAATGTCTAGGTTTTAAATTTCATGTTTAAAAAATATTATTTTAATAGATTATCATGTTTCATTTAATCATGGTGTTGTCTTCATCATAAGATATTGAAGAGATTACAATTATTTAAAAATAAATTTATTATAAAGTCTCAAGGTGTTACAAATTCTTCAAATATTGGTGTTTCATGTCATAAACCTTATAAAACATAATGTTCCTCTTTTAAAATCTCTGGGTGTTACACAAATTCTACTAATTGATCAATGTGCTCTATCATCTTGAGTATATGTGGACCCACATAAATTACATATTTCAATTTAAAATTATTAAATGTAATTATAATATCATTTATTTATTATTTAAAATTTTCCTAAAAAAAACTTCATAGATTTTATAGAATGGATTAACCATCCATGTACCTTTTTTTTATTTAAATATGACTAAAATTGATGATATAAAATATGATATAAATAAATAATTAGAATTCAATGAGTATCATATTAGTTTACTTTTTACCCTAATGATATTCTTGAGATTTTTTATCTAGAAGTGGGAAATCCATTATATATAATTTCCTATGTCGTATTTTTATGCACAATCTTTGATACCATTCTTGGAAATTAGTTCAAGTAAAGATGTGTTCATTGTTCCATATTAATTGTAGTGTTTATATAGAATTACTACCCTTTTTATAAATAATAAAACATAGATAATTAATATTTTTATCATTATTATTGATTTATAAATTACTGATTTACTAATATTAAATTTATCACACTATTATATAAAAGTCCTAGTATCCCTCAACTATTGGACTCAGAATAATGAAGGACATATGTATTCTACTGGGAAAATATCTTAAGCTATGGAGTCATGACTGAATTGGTATTTTCATTATTTTTCATGTGTATTTAAAATAATAACCCCCAATAATTTTTCATTTTGATTAAGCTTTTATTACATTTTATTTTCAAGTATATATTGGATTTTATTGTAAAAATTGAAAAATTCAATTTTTCATTGCTTTAAATAATTTCCAAAATTATTTTTTAAATCCATTACATTTTTTTTAATTCAATGAATTATTTGAAATTCTATTTTTTATATTAAAATTGGTGAACTTGGATAATTATGGGAGTTTTTTGGATTTTTTGAGTATCCTACATTAGAAATTCCACATTATGAAATTTTATTTCAAAAGTTTTAGCAATCATGAAATTAAAACATAATGAAACTGAATTTCAATTGACCACAAACCAAGTACATGTGATTTTTATTACAAAGTAAAATGAGGAGACGTTGCTCGTGGGATGATTCCAAAGTGAAATTAAAGCATAGGGTACATTGAAATTAATTTATTAATCATGTGGATTTTAAATGGATAGATTTACCACTTGGACCCACTCAAGTGAAAATTATTACACATTCTTGAGGAACATCAAGGTTCAATTGAAGGCATGAACCATTTCATAATTTTTTCCTATAATTTTAATGGAAATAATGGGAAGGTCATATGACTGAGATAAAGTTGATAGAAAGAGGATGTAAGTGTGAGTGTTCATGATGTAGGTTGAGTGATGGAGTACATAAAAATATTTATTCTGAAATTCAGGAGGAAGAAAGAAATGGGAGTTGATTTATAACATCTCCACTAAACACTTAGGTGTATATGGTAGTGTGATTCAAGGTAAACCCCTTCCAATTATTTATTCCCTTCACCGTAACTTCTTTTTATTTTTCTAGAAATTGTGATTTGGAATGAATAATTACCTTGTCTTTATCAAGTTATTTTTATTCTAATATATTCTATATTTTTTTCCAAATTATATAAGTAAATGTATTATTAATATTTAAAATTATTCCAAATTTTTATATCCATTGATTGTTTTTAGTTCGATGAGGATAAGTTGTTTTAGTTTATTTGTGCATTTGAATAACTTTTTTAAAAGGGAAAAACCTATATCGTGGGATTATTATAATAAAAAACTTATTATGATTTCACCTTGAGTTATTTTCATAAAAATTGATAGTTAAAATTATATAATAAATTCATGTTAAGAATAAGAGATATTAAAAAGGATCCACAGCTTCCTAAAGCGGTGAAATTTGAAATATCAATTTAGAAATCTACTTTTAATCTAGTTCAATTCCAAAATTTCATATTTTTTATTAAATATATTTATGTTTAACATTATTTTTTTAGAAACAATAAAATCCAAAAAGATTATATGTTTTTCAAATAATAGAAAAGCAAAGTAGAAGTTTTAAACTTAAGTCTAAAAAGTTTCTTAAGAGAAAACTTGAGGGACAATATTACTTTATTCTTTTAGGATATAAATTTATATGATATAATATTCATGAAAAATTTTATTCATCAACTATTTCCATTATCAGGGATTTTTCATAAGGTGATTTTATTTGTTTCCTATTTATAAATTATAAAATTTATTTTTCTCAGTCCTAAAATTTATACAAGTTATCACTATAGGGAATGATCAATTAGAAATTACCTTTTTAGTTATTGTGATTCAACCACTAGAAAACCTATGATACATATTGTTCAACATGAAATAATCATGGATGAAAATATAAAATTAAAATAATTGGATTCATATTATAATGAAAATTAGTAAAACCCTATGGAGTACCACGATTCCCCATCTCTTTTGAAATTAAATATGTTCTATTTCACCAACATCTACATTTTAATGTAATTCCCAGTGAGGATCTATAAAATAATCCTCAAGATTGTAGTTATTTTACTTTCAATATACAAAAAAATGGATAGATGAATATTAAATGAAACAATAGATTTATATTTTTATTAGATGGAATGGCAAAATAATTCTTTTTCTATTCACATTTTACTTTAAAACAATATTTGAATGAATTGAAAAATATTTTCCATGGAAAAAGTTTCCTTCCTTCTATATCAATATCCATTATAAAATAAATTTATGGAAGTAGGAAAATCTAAGAAGTCCCTTTATATGAATTAATAGAAAGTTTCAACAGAATTTTTAGTTTACCACATTAAATAAGTTATTATATTTTTTATATAATATTTCATTAAGGATTGGGTATCATTGATATGTGTATGATTCATGTTGTTATAGGATGTGATTTAGTTTATAAAACTCATAATTAGGTATGAAAATTTAATTCCATAATGAACCAAAATGATCAATAATTTATTACAAGAATCCATATGCTTATTAAATCTATTCAAGAAGTCCCCAACCCCAATAATAAAAACTATATTACTATGAGACAACATAGTTTACTTACTACCATGGTGTGGTCAATGATATTGTTCAACACTCCATAATCGAAACCCAAAACAAAAAAAATTAATTAAATGTTCACTGTGGAATTTATTCTTAAAATGGAGATTTTAGTTGCCATTTTCCTCAAATGTATGAACCTTTTGAAAAATACAAAATTTTATTTTGTAAAATACATTCTTAATAAAATGAAAAATATATACTTTCAACCCAAATAAAATTATAACAAAGGATGGAATAATAAAAATAAGGATCAATTTATAAATCCTAAACAACCAAAAAAATGTTTTTCAAATGATTCATATAATTCTCAATCTATATAATTTTATAATAAATCCAATGATCAACTCATAAATAATTTAAATCCTTATTATCCTATCCAAAAACATGAAAAAAATTAAAATATGAATTAATATGCGATCAAAAATCCATAAAACAACAACAATATGTGATGGGGAAACACTAAGAAAAATCTCATCAACAACATAATAAGTTGAATACCTTGATGACTCAATTATGTTAATGGGATGCAGATTTTTGAATCATGAGAAATAAAATGAGTATATATTCACCTTTATATTATATAATTAATACCAATGATTATGGATTGTAAAATGTGGGTGTCATAGAACATAGGACTGAAACCAAGATGAATAATCCCAAAAACCGAGAGTTTACAATCATAATCAAGCTCTAAATCTATTTAATACACACCTGTTAATCTTTTTCACATTTTAGAAGCATTTGTATAATTTTTTGGAAATTCGAATGGTGTTCATGTTTTATAACTCCTTTTAAGGTAATTTTCTCTCAGAAAATTAAATCAAATGGTGGGTAGAAAGTTAACAGAGGAATAAATGAATCCTCAAGGATTAAAAATTATTTTCCCTAAAAATATAAATATCCAGGAACATTCACCATCCACTATAACATCTGAGTATTTGAGTTTATGTATGATATTATTGACTAGGGAGATTCTGTTGAAGTTATTACCCACTGTTTTTATTCATATTTACAATTAATAGAGCTCATACGTTATATAATATTCATTCAACTGTCAAACTGATGTACCAAAAAACATGATGGAGTTATTGAGGACATTTTTGCTTAGGTGAGAAACATTTTTCCCAATTGTTTTTTATGTCCTAGATATGAAATATAATATATTTATCATACCTAAACCTATCATAATTTGAAACACTTTACATAAAAATAATAATGAAATCAATAATTCCCACAAATGGAACATTATAATTTTAATTTTTTGAGATGTATTTAACATTAACATTTTTTAATCTGTGAAAACCCTAATTTAAAATCATTTAACCTCTCATTTAAAAATTATTGTTTTGTTATTTAGGGATATGTATTCTTGATTCTGAAGTTGAGTCTTGTGAAACCTATCTTATTGGAACATATAAAATTTATTTCAATAAAATATTTGATAATTTGAAATGTGGTTTCATTTTTTTATAATATAGAAAATTATAAATATTATTACTATTTAATGGTATCAAAAAAAATTTGAATGCCAAATCAATAAATACTGTGATGAATCCATTAAAAATGATGATTGTGAAGTTTGTTAAATTGTTTTCTATTATTTTTTATTTATTAATCCTTTTGATCATAATTTTAGTACACTTGTTGAAAATGATGAACTTTAATTTTAAAAGATAGTTGATGATTTTAAAATTGGCATCCGTATCGATAGAAATTTAGATATTGTGAATTATTTCAAATCAAGAATTCTTATAAATCCCCAAACCTAAAAATATGTAGCTGGAAAACTATTATAAAATAATTTTTAAAAAATACATATTTATTATATAAAATGATATAAAAGTGACATGGGTGAGTCATATTACCCTTTTGACAACATAATATTTCACCCTTGATTTATAGTTAAAACTATTAATAGAAATGATTAAGTAAGCTTTGTTTGGTGATAATAAGAAATTCCTAATCCTAAATTCAATGTATCTATCAAAATACCAAGATAACCAATTTCTATGAGTCCAAAAAAATAGAAAATAATGATTTTTGAGGGACCCTTTCTGATTTAATTATAATTATTCACTCCAATTGCAACAATATAGTTCTTCTAGAGGAAAATCCCAATCATGTACGATAATTCTAAAAGATATTGAATCCCAAATTTTCTATTGGATGTTAATAAATACTTTATAACACCACAAAGTTTTATAATTGTATTTATTTAATAAATATATTTGATTTTTTGTGGTATACGGAACACCAAACTTAAACAGGCATTGATAGAAATACTAATATAAAAATATTACTCCTATAGCCCAATTATTGATTTGGAGAGTATGAATGGGAATAACCAATTTATAAAATTGATAATGAAAGTATTTATTTAATATGAGTAATGATTTAAATAAAAAAAATTCATTCATCTAATTTTTATTAGTTACAAAAATATAAGAATAAATTCATTTATCCCAGAAAAATACATTCTACCCGAAAATGGATTTTAGGTATTTTAGTTGCAAATAATTAGAAATTAATTAATGGAATTTTTATAAAATATATTAACTAAATTAAATTCATTTTTAAATTTTGAATATTAAATATAATAAGGGTTAATTTTATATTTTTTTAGAAACTGTTGATTTTTTGGTGAATAGTAAAAAATTCCAATTTTACAAGAACATCACTTTTATGACAGTAGAATTATATAATAATTAATGGAAATATTAACAAAAGTATTAATTGAAAATATTTATATTTAATAAGAATTATAAGTTATATAATAATATAATGTTGAAATTAGTAATTTATAGTCATTATTTTTAAAATCTATGTTATATTTTTGCAATAAAAATCACTTTTAGTAATTCTATATTAATCAAGAATATACATGATTTATTTGAATTGATGCACCACTGACGACAATTTCATTATTTAAGAATAAATGTATAAGATGATAGAGATTATGATTATTTTTTCATAAACAAAAAAATATAGTTAATAAATTATACAGTTGTTTCGATAAATCATTATATAATATTAATGGATATGGTATAAGTGAAAATTAATTTGAAAGAAAATAAAAATGAATCTTACCACTTGAAAATTTCACTTTGAAAATTCTTTAAGGTCATTTAAGTGTCCTTTTTGTGAGACCAAAATCATTATAATGTGGTAAAAGATGAGGTGGAGACAATTTTTTAGAGATTATCTAAGAGAGACATCTTAGGGTGGTGAAAATATTTGAGTGAGGGAGCCTCCTTTCATAAATGAGGTGAGAAGTAACATAGGAATGACACAAATTATTAAAATCAAATAAATTTATTATTGGGTTTAAGGCTTCCAAAAGGGATAAAAAATCATAGAATATCCCATTTTCAATCAAATATTATCATTTTTGGCCTTTTTAAATCATTTTTAAATATTTTCTTAAATTATAGTATTCTTGGAAAAATATTTTGGTAAAATAAAAAAATAATCACAATCATGGCTTTAGGAATATAAAAAAATTAAAATTGAATTAAAATTTTCATTATATCATGAACATAAAAAGTAGCTATATAAATCATGAATTGAATGAAACCTATCAAATTATATTTATTTTACTATTTATGAAATCATAATTTGGATTTGTTTCGTTTATTAAAAATATATTTCATGGTAATTTTTTATGGAATTAATGTAATGATTTATTACCTTAAAAATAAATAATTATATGACAGATATAATTCTATTATATTTCCAAATAATATTCTTCCTCAAAAAATAATTTTGGAAAACCTCATATTAAAATATTATACGAATTGAAAATTATAGTATGAACAAGTTTTCGTTCTTATTTAAAAAAATATAAAGGGAATAATTTGTTCTATGTGGGTCCAAAATATCCCCAATTATAATAAAAAGAGATATTTGAAGAAACAAACACAAAAAAGTAAATATATACTATTTATCAGTAAATTATGTATTCTTCTATATTTAATTAATTTTTTTTCTGCTTGCACAACCATTTCATCAACATTGGATAAGTGTCAATGTAAATTATTTAAAAATATATTAATATCATTAAAATATAATAATTGTGTTAAAAATAAAATTCTACATTTTTTCATTTTATATTTTCCCTAATGCACATGTCAAGAAAATTTTTCAAATTAATTATTTTTTTTATCAATGCCCTTTGCAAGCATTACACAATTATTTGGATATGATTAATATTATATAACTTTAAAATTAGAAATTATAATGAAAAATAATCATTGTACATAATAATTCATAACAAGGTAGTGAAAATAATGTTTACATCTTAATTATTATTTTTAAGGAACTAAATTGGCTTTGTCAGCACGATGCATACATTGTGTTTACAATGATCATGGTTCATTTATACTTACCAGGAAAAATATTATTTATATTTTCAAAATTTTTTCTACAAAAAATCTTGGACAAAATAATTATTTATTTATTCAGTACGTTTAATAAATTTTATATCATAAATATCCCTTTACACTATCACAAAAAATACTGTTTTTTTAAAACATGAATTTTTTACTATTCACAAAAATTAAACTATTTTAGGTAAATAAAAAAATTATATCCTAACCATTTTTTTATATTTATATTTCCAAAATGAAAAATATTTTTAAAAAATAATTTTTTAAATATGAAAAATGAAAATTTTAATTAAAATCATTATTTAATTGATTTATTTTAAAAAATTATAACTAATTTTATTACACATTGAAAAATTAACTAATGTAAAGTAAAATTATATTATAAACATAAGAAATGAAAATTTTAAATAATGATTATATTTTATGAAAATACATTTTTTTTAATTTATATTAACAATAATATTTTATATAAATATTTAATTTTAATAAAAATAAAAATAATTAAATAATAATTTAAAATATATATATATATATATATAAAATGATATAATTATATCGTAATTTCATTTAAAAAATTAATAAATTTTATTTATAGTTTCATGGGTGAGGTTAGAAGTCATTATTCCAATTTAGTAATCATAAGGTTCATATTACAATTTATAATGGTGACATTATTATTCAAAAGGATTAAGTTACAATACAAAAAAATTTATGTTGATCCTATTATACTCAAAATATTTTACTGATCACAACTGTTTATGTCTTTTTTTCAGAATTCAATTCACAATAGTGGTAAAAATATTTTTATTAGATAGTTTATAACTATATTATTTATGTAATTATAAAAAAGTTTTTTTTGCAGAGACTTAGTGATTAGTGCATTTTATTCTATATTAATTTTTCAAAAATCCTTTGGGTGTTATATTCTCACCTCCATCAATAAATTTCTTCCTTAAAATATGACATTTCACTTCAAAAAAGTATAAAACAGTTGATATTAGAGAATACCTTTGTGTAAATCCCACATTGGAAAATAAATATCTAGGATAAATTTTTTTTTTGTTTCAAGATTAATTCCCAAAAGATCATAGTAATCCATACATGTGATATGTTTCCGAATACTGTTTCCATTCCTTCCCCAACGTGAAATTTATAAACAATATAATTCAGTAGATTAGGTTACGGATTGTAATATATAATCTCAAAATATGAAAACACTTATCATAAATTGATGTTTTATTCAAAACTAATCTCATAATCATAATAAATGTTTCTTTGGAGACATATTTACATTTAAATCCTTTAAAATGGTTGGTAACAAAAATGTGACTTTTCCATAGAATATCCCCATGGTTTATCAATCTAGGTGTGGAGTATGTACCATTATTGTGCACTAGGTTACCCTGAGTTGGGCCCAAGAGACCTTGTCAGAGTTTTTTCCACTAGGTACATCTATTCCAATGAAATTTCCCCTTGTATAATCCAAATAGGGATCTATTACTAAGAAGTTCCCTATAATATCTACCTTAAAAAATCTAGGATGTTCTTATATTCTTATCTTTAAATTATATTTTAGGGTTATCTTTCATAATCTATGTTTTCTAAATCAAGTTTCCATGGTTTCTACTAATATTCCTCTAATACCAACTGTAATGACCCCAACTCTAGTTGCATAGATATGGTGCCATACATTAATACACCTATATTATTTCATGGAATTTCTATCCCTAATTACAGAATAGTGTATTAGTTTTTTAAAACTAGATACAAACATAAGATTTACATTTTTACAAGAAAATAAATACAGTATAGAAATTCTATTCGAATAATCCATAACTTTTAGATTATCCCTGAAAGTAATTCATAATATTCATCATTGAATCTAGGGGGAAACTAGAACATAATAATTGAGTGGTCCCAAATTATTAGTAAGGCTATGTAATAAAACGGAATTTATCATAAACATAAACATTAGTAATGGTGAATAACTATAAACATATTCCTTAAAAAATAATCATGAGCATAATATGGTAGGAATGAAAGATACATAAATTAATCTATATAACTGATCATATGAGAATGAACCTTATTCATTTATATTATACTAGTAAAATACCACATGGTTTATCAATTAATAATACCATAATGAGTTAATGAATAATGTCATATATCTGAAACATATCATAAAAGCCTTTACTAAGACGTCTGAAAACACTAGGGTAATTCCTAAGCCAAAACCCAATTATGTTTTTTTCTGATGAGACCTACCGATGAATCGAGAAGATATACTAGACCCCACACATCACATTCTATTTCCATTTAATTTCTCAAATGAAGGGGGATAAAAATAAACAACATGAACATATTACATCTAAATAACATTCCCCAATTTGTAATCTTAATCACTAACCAAATTGAGTAGCATGGTGAATAGTATAAAGATAGCACATCTATAGTCAAACCAGTCAAAAAATATTTAATAATTCAGGGTAGATGAATATACTAAGATATCAATATCACTAAATAATAAAATAAATTATAGATGTTAAAATAGATGAAAATACTATAATAAAATCATTAAAGAATTTTTGAGATAAAAAACCCTTTTACATCGAAAAGATAGTTATTTTAAAAAAACAATTTATTTGTCATTTTTGAATGTATAAAACCAATAAATAAAAATTATAGTTTTTCAAAATAAAACTACTGATTATATATAAATAATGGTATCTTAAAATAGATTTTTTACGGTACTTGAAAATGGGTATGAATTTGAGACTTTCCCTTTAATCGGGATTGCGAATCATGAAGAATTGAATATGGAACCTTTAAAAACTGTTATTTATTATAAAATAATCATTAAATGATATGGAAACATAAATTTGAAATTTATGCAAATAATTTATAATAATTATTAAAAATAGTGAATAATTACATTGGTGAATAGAGGATTAAAGCATAATCCAAATGAAAAAGGAGGTTCTAGAAGAAAACCCTTACAATGATCGTATCATTAGTGTAAGGAAAAATCGATGAAATTCTTATGTTTGAAAAATATAAATGCACAAAATATAAGTTTATGTAAATTATAAAACAATTATATGTCAATACACAATTATTCTTCGAAAAAAAATATAACCAATTACATAGATGTTTATCTCAATGAATATAAACTGAGTTAAGATATCCATTACCTTGGGTTTGAAATCCATTAAATTATATCAAACTTCATGTATAATTGTTTTAATGGGGTTATAAATTTATTATTGAACTAAAATAATGTTTATAACACCTAACATAAGCTCTTTATAACATTTTCCACCCATTTATTAACAATGTTTTTTATTTCCATTATTTCGGGTGCATTATTTTCATAGTTTCTAGGGATTGTTTATTATGGTCGTCAATGTCAAAAAGGTATAATAATAAATAATTGATAACATATATATATATATATTTCATTTTAAAAAATTATATGTGAAATTATATATGTCATTATATCAGTAAACGGAAACAAAGAATCATCATCCTTGAAGGTGTCAAATTGACGCACCACGGACATCGATTTCGTTATATAAGAATAAAAGGGGAATATGATAAATTTTAAGATTATTTTGAAATAAAAACGTAAAATTATAATTTATATATTTTACTATATTATATAATAAACATTGGATAATATGTAGGGATAAGGTAGCAGTGTGAAAACGTTTGACAGAGATGAAGAAGGAATCATACCTCTTGAAAATTTCTCTTTGAAGTCATCCATAGTGTAACACCCCGAGATTTTATGAAAAATATTCTTTTTAATTTCATTAATGTCTTGTGTTGTACACTACACCAAAAGGAGCTTGCACAACACGCATCCTTGATTTTCCTTGAATTACACGCAATCACGACCTTCCATGATAGTTTGTGTTGTACGCAACACCAAGTTTCACTAAACAATGATATGCTATTAAAATATTAATAAAACTAGCCGTTATGAATCGTAATAACCACTTTGTGAAATTTTGTAAATTATATTTTTCAAAATGGATTTCATTTTTGGATTAGGAGTATCGAATTTAGACTAAGGTGAAATTTTGGTACTTTTCGGATAACTTTCATATTCTGATGAATAGTGAAAATTACTAAATTATAATTAAAAACAACTTTTTTAATCAAAATAATTAATAGTGATAAATTATTAATTTGAGTGGCTTTAAATTATATTTAGAATATATTTTTACAATTTAATACAATGTTGGTCATTGGATGTAATTTCACATTTAAACCAGACATAAACAAGTGTCAATCTTTTGATAGATATTGTTTCTTAAAAACACGCTATTTGTTTTAACAGCGGGATTTAATTATAAAATTAATTAATGCATCTTCTATGTTATTAATTTGGTAAAATAGACTTCATTTTTGAATTCGGAATATGAAATATAGCTTAGGACGAAATTTTGGCATTGTTCTGAAAAACATCAATTTTTGATGAATAGTGAAACTACTAAGTGATAGTTAAAAAACTGAATTTCTCATAAAACTTAATTTTACCACTTCTGTGAATGGAATTTCAAAAATCCGAGAGACACGGTTGATGTCAGTAAGTAAAATGTGGTTCAATGAGATGAAAATAATTTTTGGTGAATAGTAACTTTTTACTTTTATTTACCACGGTTAAAAGTAAATAGGGTAATTAAGGGTAAAAATGATATTAATATTACCCTAACACATGTCTTAATCCTATTGGACAAGTTTATCTCGACCAAAAACAACCTTAAGTGTAAACTATTATCACTTAGGCCCACTTTGATTAGATTAGAACATTTATTATTATTTAATTCAAAGAAGAGTTAAAAGAGTTAAAATCAAAGTTTATTTACTAAAACATTTTTAATATAGGGTTATACATAAGCTAAATTCGATTGTAAATATTCATTAGAAAGATAAACGGATTTCCTACATAATGGTATTTTATTTATAATTTTTAGACATCAAATAATTTAATTTATTTATGACACTAAGATGATGCAGTAATTATCTTATTAATGAAATATTGACATAATTGATATTATAAATACCAAACTAAATGTAATTTAAGACTTTTTATGAATTAAACTAATTTTCTAGGTTACTATGATATATTATTGTTGATTTAATGAACTTTGTTAGAACATATAATTCTGTTATGACTTTCACAAAAATCATATATCAAATAGTGTCAAAATTGACAAAAAAGAGTTTTTAAATAAAATAAAATATTATTAATTGTTATTTTATTCCTAAAAATATAAGGTTCGTACAAATGACTTAGATAAGGATATATATATTAATAATAAACAATTTGGGGTTCGTTTGGCATGTTATAGTAAGTTTATTAACCATATAGTGTAAGAAAACAAAAAGACATGGTAAAAGTTAAATTATTTAACTTAGAGTTAAATCTAATTGATAAGGTTAAAATAATAACCAAAACTTGTATAAATCCTACTGGTTAATATGAATTCGACCCATCTCCACTTTAGCTTCGAAATAAGACCCTTTGGAACCATTATAAACCGATTTTGACTTTAATATAAAATAATATTTTGAGATATTCCTAAGGTGCCCCTCTCCTCCCTTATAAAAGGGCACCTCCTCCCTCTCTTCCTCACATAACTTTGAGCCTTCAAACTCATCCAACCCCTGAAAAAATCCCTTCTCCACTTCCCTAGTATCATCCTAGAGGTCCTGGTTTTCTTCAAAGACCATCCTTAGTTCTTTAAGTAGAGGCTAAGAAAAGGCGCGTCAAAAAGAGGTAATATCCATTACCGATCTTTTTCAATTTCTTTCTTCTTCAACATCTTCTTCTTTAGTTGTTTCATGATAATGTAATAACATCAGTATTTCTTATATACTTATATGTTATTATAAATATGAAACAACTCTAATTAACCTTCTATCCATCCTATGGAAAAAGGAAATCACCGCGCGTGCGTACATACGGAATACCGTCTCCACGCCGTGGTGTAATCTATTTTCCGCCACCACCTTAATTGGATGGGTATAAAGGTGTAATGAGTAACTATATATGATTATTATAAAGTGATATTGATACTGAAATAGTATACATACACTTCAACACAATTCCACGACCATGGGAACGATATCATCGCTCGTGCGTACGTACGGACTACCGTCTCCACAACGCGATGAGATTCATTCTCAATGATTAACCATTCATGAATGATTATAAAGTATATATAATAAGTACTAATGAAATATATGACCTAATAATGATACTGGAATTATTTATATTTATATGTATGTCATCTACTTAATTTCATTCAATTCAATAAGGAAACGAAAACAGCATTCATGCGTACGTACGGACTACCGTCTCCATGAACGGTGTATTTCTTTCCATTTACTGATTTATTATATATGTATATTCTGAATATATATATATATTTAAATCATGTTCTATATTCTGGAATTAAGTAATCATTATCTATGTAATCATATGAATAATTACAAGTTAAAAACACGAACGACAAATGAGACGATTTTACCCAAAACGCTACTTTAACATGAATTTACAAAAGAACGGGTAATATAAAGTCATAAGTGGACCATATATGATATAATAACAATGAATATGATTCTGGAATAAGTCAATAACATGATTTAAATCATTATACAGGAGGTTCGGACACTTACAAAGCAAGTAGGACCTAAGGTAAGGGAAATATCACAATCTCATTTTTATCCGAGATTGTTTATACTTTGGAATTTACTGGGGTGTATTTTATCATCCACATACATGTTTCATCAATATGTAATGTTATTTCCATCCACCTACAAATTTTTTTTAATCCAATTTTACCCTTCGGTGAGTTTTTTAGTAAAATATATGAAAGAATCTTTTGTCGTTTTTCATACGAGGTACTTTTTGACTTTTCCGACAAAAGTACGGGAAGAATGTTTATTTTAACTTATATGACATGAATGGATTTTTAAAACATTATTTCCAAGAAGCATAATTTAAAAGTTTTCAAGTTTATTTTTAATCAACTTCTTTTAGTTTAATGTTGTATGACGTGTTAAGAAAGGAAAAATGTTTTTGAAGAAGAAAGGATATTTTCCTCAAGAATGGAGTTCAAGTGTTTTATCAAAATTATTTTTCCATCAAAGATAATAAAGGGTTCTGTTTTTATCCCTATTATTAAATTGATTTTATTATGTTGTGATGGAATTATTTTTATGAATTCCTTTATCTTATATGAATTGTTTTATGATGTCATGATGTTTAAGATTCCCATTTTTATTACATGGGTTATGAAATGATGTATGATTTTTGATTTTGTGGCACACATAAGAATGGTATCATTATGAGATGGGTGGGACATATTTCTCCCTTCAATGCATTGGGTAAAGATTTCATATCTCATGAGATAGACATGGATGGAATGGTAGGTTATACCAGTTCAGTGAAACAAGACTGAAACGAGGGTGACTCGATTCAGAAAGGGACTTTGTCCACTAAGATAGTCTTGGAAATGAGTCATGACTAACAAGAAATAATTCTCTATGATTATGTGTGTATGCCACAAAGTTCCATGTTTTAAGTTATGATTATTGGGATTTCATTTCACTACTATGATTTATCCCATGTTATGAAATTATGCTCTCTTTTGCAGGTTAAGATTTCCAAAATGTTATGTTCTTTTGAATATGATGTGATTGATATTTCTTTTGTTTACCCTTACTGAGCATTTGATCTCACCCTTTTATGTTTACTTTTCCCCAGGATATAATGAAAGGTTTTAGGTATAAAAAAAGGGAAGAACTTTATGGGAGATGTTGAAGATCTTTCACCAGGTTTAGAAGATTATACTCCGAGTTTCCAAAGACACTAAACTATTACGATCCTTGTGTGTGTGTTTTTGTTATGTACTAAGTATTCCGCAAATGTAATGTAATTTCAATGTACATCAAGCTTCGGGTCTCTACAGTTGGTATCAGAGGAAAGGTTTAGTCAACCTTTGGAAACTAGGATTGTGAAAATGTTAGTGAGATCCCTAGAGATATTTCTAAGGTATGTCTAGGGATGTCCCTAAGGTTAAGTATACGTATAGGATATAGTCCTAGAACTATGGTAACGATCATAGAATTTAACCTATGATGTTAGATATTAATGTTACTCCCACTTTATTATGATTTTTGCCTATAACACTATTCTTTTTGGGTTTTAGAAAATGGCTGGAAACAAGATGATTCACGATAATGGAGGACATGATGGAAAATGGAATGATATTCTTCATAAGCAATCAAATGAAATGGGATTTGGAAGTCCAAACATCATTATTATGCCGAATCAGAAATCTCATAATATGATCAATAAAGTAAAATTTAGTAAGTTTCCTAACTCAGCTAATAAGAGAAAGATGGAGTTTCATGATGATCCTAGAGGAAAGAAAGTTCAATTTCCCCTATGTAAATCATGTGGGAAGAGGCATCAAGGAGAATGTTTCAAAGGAACTGGAAGATGCTTTGGGTGTGGAAAAGAAGGACACAAAGCCAGTAAGTGCAATGGAAATGTTTCAGATAACACCATGGATGAGGTTAATGGTATTGCTACGACATCAACAATGGTTAAATGTTTTAAATGTGGAATGTATGGGAATTATGCAAACCAAATCCCTAAGGGAAAGTCTCATGAAGAGAATCAGTATGGTCGTATGGGTAGTATTTATGTGGATGATGATGAAGAGACTACAAATGATATGTGAGATGAAAGAATTGTTGAAGCTCGGTCAATGGTTTAAGAAGGTAGTGGAATGATTACATGTTTATCAAGTGTAATGTTGTACTATAGAATAAAAAGACATCTAAGGACTGTTACACTTTTGTCTTTCCTTAAGTTTTGAATGTTTATGATGAATGGTATGAGTAACAATGAAAGGTTATTCAAATATTTTTTTTGGAAAGTGGATGTTATGCGCATAATGAAGTGATAAAGAGAAAATGAAATGTTTGACAGTATTCATGAGCTCATGATTGATATAAGGACTATGTGATATCATGGTTTGAGTATATAGAATTTTTGGATTTTGGTATGTGGAAAGAGTTAACTTTTGACAGCACTCATGTTTTCACTAAGGTTTAATTGGTATTCATTTTTTCAGAAGAATACATGATTATGGACTTTGAATGTTTGGAATGTGACCAACAAAACATATATTATGATATATGGGGATCAACGATGGTATTAAATCTCTGGTAATCGTTTTCACTATGTTATGAGAGTGGACTGCAATATTATGGATAAGCCTAAATATAGGAATGGATTATGTTGGACATAAGTTAGTATTGTTTAAGGATAGAAGTTTTTTCGATATTATTGATGGGATGTTATAGTAATATAGCTTTAGAAAAAGGACAACCTGCAGGATGGGCGACAGCCCATCGCGTCGGACAAGGCTATGGGAATCGAACGCACAACCGAAGTGCGACTGGCCTTTATCGCCTACCACTGGCCTACAGGAAGTCCCTGTTTAGTAGAAACTAGTTTTATTATATTAAGCAGTATGATATATGAAGTATAAGTCCATTTTAGGTACCATATATGATTAATCTCACTATAGAATGACTTATGTATATTTAATAACTTTTGCTAACCTTTTGTTTGAGATAGATGGAATGACCCGTCATTTTATCACATGATCTGTTAACACTTCACGAATAACAAATTCAACTTCATTTATTTAAGAGATGAAGTGGAAATTGTTCAAGGCACGAACAACAGTGAGATTGTACCAAAATAAAGTAAGTATTTATTGTAATTCAAATTCTTCAACTTTAGGGAAACGATCTTGAAAACCAAAAATTTTTTCCTAGTACTCTTATATCTGATTAATCGGATGGTACCTTAGATCGTCACAAATTTATGGATTTGTGATTGGTGGATTTTCCATAGCCTTGTTCTCTACCACTCTCCATCAGAACATGATGGTTAGATTTTTCTTCCATATCCATATTTTCACCTATGTGGAAACCCAGTGATTAGTTTATTTGGGTAACCGTTACGTTTCATACTTTCGTTTTTAAATATTGGTTTTGGTATTCCTTTTTACGATGTGGGTTTCTATTAAAGAAACTTTTGAATAGTAAACCATTTATAATCCCGACGAATTTCGAGGGCGAAATTCATTTTAAGGGGGGTAGAATGTAACACCCCGAGATTTTATGAAAAATATTCTTTTTAATTTTATTAATGTCTTGTGTTATACACTACACCAAAAGGATCTTACACAACACGCATCCTTGATTTGCCTTGAATTACACGCAATCACGACCTTCCATGATAGCGTGTGTTGTACGCAACACCAAGTTTCGCTAAACAACGATATGCTATTAAAATATTATTAAAACTAGCCGTTATGAATAGTAATAACCACTTTTTGAAATTTTGTAAATTTTATTTTTCAAAATGGATTTCATTTTTGGATTCGGAGTATCGAATTTAGCCTAAGGTGAAATTTTTGTACTTTTCGGATAACTTTCATATTCTGATGAATAGTGAAAATTACTAAATTATAATTAAAAACAACTTTTTTAATCAAAATAATTAATAGTGATAAATTATTAATTTGAGTGGTTTTAAAATATATTTAGAATATATTTTTACAATTTAATACAATGTTGGTCATTGGATGTAATTTCACATTTAAACTAGACAAAAACAAGTGTCAATCTTTTGATAGACATTGTTTCTTAAAAACACGCTATTTGTTTTAACAACGGGATTTAATTATAAAATTAATTAATGTATCTTCTATGTTATGAATTTGGTAAAATAGACATCATTTTTGAATTCGGAATATGAAATATAGCTTAGGATGAAATTTTGGCATTGTTCTGAAAAACATCATTTTTTTATGAATAGTGAAACTACTAAGTGGTAGTTAAAAAACTGAATTTTTCATAAAACATAATTTTACCGCTTCTGTGAATAGAATTTCAAAAATCCGAGAGACACGGTTGATGTCAGTAAGTAAAATGTGGTTCAATGAGATGAATATAATTTTTGGTGAATAGTATCTTTTTACTTTTATTTACCACGGTTAAAAGTAAATAGGGTAATTAAGGGTAAAAATGATATTAATATTACCCTAACACAGGTCCTAATCCTATTGGACAAGTGTATCTCGACCAAAAACAACCTTAAGTGTAAAATATTATCACTTAGGCCCACTTGGATTAGATTAGGACATTTATTATTATTTAATTCAAAGAAGAGTTAAAAGAGTTAAAATCAAAGTTTATTTACTCAAACATTTTTAATATAGGGTTATACATAAGATAAATTCGATTGTAAATATTCATTAGAAATATATAAGGATTTCCTACATAATGGTATTTTATTTGTAATTTTTAGACATCAAATAATTTAATTTATTTATGACACAAAGATGATGCAGTAATTATCTTATTAATGAAATATTTACATAATTGATATTATAAATATCAAAATAAATTTAATTTAAGACTTTTTATGAATTACACTAATTTTATAGGTTACTATGATATATTATTGTTGTTTTAATCAACTTTTATCGAACATATAATTCTGTTATGACTTTCACAAAAATCATATATCAAATAGTGTCAAAATTGACACAAAATAGTTTTTAAATAAAATATTATATTATTAATTGTTATTTTATTCATAAAAATCTAAGGTTCGGCCAAATGACTTAGATAAAGATATATATATTAATAATAAACAATTTGGGGTTCGTTTGGCATGTTATAGTAAGTGTATTAGCCATATAGTGTAATAAAACAAAAAGACACGGTAAAAGTTAAATTATTTAACTTAGAGTTAAATCTAATTGTTAAGGTTAAAATAATAACCTAAACTTGTCTAAATCATATTGGTTAATGGGATTGCGACCCATACCCACTTTAGCTTCTAAATAAGACCCTTTGGAACCATTATAAACCGATTTTTACATTAATATAAAATAATATTTTGAGATATTCCTAAGGTGCCCCTCTCCTCCCTTATAAAAGGGCACCTCCTCCCTCTCTTCCTCACACAACTCTGAGCCTTCAAGCTCATCCAACCCCTGAAAAAATCCCTTCTCCACTTTCCTAGTATCATCCTAGAGGTCCTGGTCTTCTTCAAAGACCATACTTAGTTCTTTAAGTGGAGGCTAAGAAAAGGCGCGTCAAAAAGAGGTAATATCCATTATCGATCTTTTTCAATTTCTTTCTTCTTCAACTTCTTCTTCTTTAGTTGTTTCATGATAAAGTAATAACATCAGTATTTCTTATATACTGAAATGTTATTATAAATATGAAACAACTATAATTAACCTTCTATCCATCCTACGGAAAAAGGAAATCACCGCGCGTGCGTACGTACGGAATACCGTCTCCACGCCGTGGTGTAATCTATTTTCCGCCACCACCTTAATTTGATGGGTATAAAGGTGTAATGAGTAACTATATATGATTATTATAAAGTTTTATTGATACTGAAATAGTATACATACACTTCAACACAATTCCACGACCATGGGAACGATATCATCGCTCGTGCGTACGTACGGACTATCGTCTCCACGATGCGATGAGATTCATTTTCAATGATTAACCATTCATGAATGATTATAAAGTATATATAATAAGTACTAATGAAATATATGACCTAATAATGATACTGTAATTATTTATATTTATATGAATGTCATCTACTTAATTCCATTCAATTCAATAAGGAAACGAAAACAGCGTTCATGCGTACGTACGGACTACCGTCTCCATGAACGGTGTATTTCTTTCCATTTACTGATTTATTATATATGTATATTCTGAATATATATATATATAAATCATGTTTTATATTCTGGAATTATGTAATCATGATCTATGTAATCATATGAATAATTACAAGTTAAAAACACGAACGACAAAAGAGACGATTTTACCCAAAACGCTACGTTAACATGAATTTACAAAAGAACGGGTAATATAAAGTCATAAGTAGACCATATATGATGTAATAACAAAGAATATGATTCTGGAATAAGTCAATAACATGATTTAAATCATTATACAGGAGGTTCGGATGCTTATAAAGCAAGTCGGACCTAAGGTAAGGGAAATATCACAATCTCATTTTTATCCGAGATTGTTTATGCTTTGGAATTTACTGGAGTGTATTTTATCATCCACATCCATGTTTCATCAATATGTAATGTTATTTCCATCCACCTACAATTTTTTTTTAAATCCAATTTTACCCTTGGGTGAGTTTTTTAGTAAAATATATGAAAGGAATCTTTTATCGTTTTTCGTACGAGGTACTTTTTGACTTTTCCGACAAAAGTACGGGAAGAATGTTTTTTTAACTTATATGACATGAATGGATTCTTAAAACATTATTTCCGAGAAGCTTAATTTAAAAGTTTTCAAGTTTATTTTTAATCAACTTCTTTTAGTTCAATGTTGTATGACATGTTATGAAAGGAAAAATGTTTTTGAAGAAGAAAGGATATTTTCCTCAAGAATGGAGTTCAAGTGTTTTATCAAAATTATTTTTCCATCAAAGATAATAAAGGGTTCTATTTGTATCCCTATTATTAAATTGATTTGATTATGTTGTGATGGAATTATTTTTATGAATACCTTTATCTTATATGAATTGTTTTATGATGTCATGATGTTTAAGATTCCCATTTTTATTACATGGGTTATGAAATGATGTATGATTTATGATTTTGTGGCACACATAAGAATGGTATCATTATGAGATGGGTGGGACCTATATCTCACTCCAATGCATTGGGTAAAGATTTCATATCTCATGAGATAGACATGGCTGGAATGGTAGGTTATACCTGTTCAGTGAAACAGGACTGAAACGAGGGTGAATGGATTCAGAAAGGGACTTTGTCCACTAAGATAGTCTTGGCAATGAGTCATGACTAACAAGAAATGATTCTCTATGATTATGTGTGTATGCCACAAAGTTCCATGTTTTATGTTATGATTATTGGGATTTCATTTCACTACTATGATTTATCCCATGTTATGAAATTATGCTCTCTTTTGCAGGTTAAGATTTCCAAAATGTTATGTTCTTATGAATATGATGTGATTGATATTTCTTTTGTTTACCCTTACTGAGCATTTGAGCTCACCCTTTTATGTTTACTTTTCCCCAGGATATAAAGAAAGGTTTTAGGTATAAAAAAGGGAAGATCTTTATGGGAGATGTTGAAGATCTTTCACCAGGATTAGAAGATTATACTCCGAGTATCCAAAGACACTAAACTATTACGATCCTTGTGTGTGGGTTTTTATTATGTACTAAGTATTCCGCAAATGTAATGTAATGTCAATGTACGTCAAGCTTCGGGTCTCTACACATAGGTATCTTAGAAATGGTATTTTTGTGATACCATAATCTCTAGAATGAGGTAAGGGATGCTGACAAAGGAAATTTGGCATTGAGTATCTGAGAAATAAGGATTAGTTTGATGAATATATGTGAATGAGGGAACCTCCATTTACAACTGAGGTGAGGGGTAACATGAGAATTACTCATATTATTAAAATATGATAAATTTGTTATATATTATTAATAAATAAAAATCCTTTAAATAATAGGATATCCGATTTCAGAAGTAATATTAACATTTTTTTATTGGTTCATGATTTTATTTATTTTAAAAAATTTAATAAAATATTTTTTTAATGATTTTTTAGTTTAATACTATTCACAATCATGACATTAAGCACATGAAAAAAAATATTCCAATTCGAATAAATATTTTTATTATATTATAAACATATTATAAGTATCTATAGGATTAATTAATTTAATTAAAAATATTAAATTATATTTATTTTGTTATTTTCAAAATCATTAATTTGATTTATTCATTAAATAAATATTTATTGTATCATTATTGTTCAAGCGATTAATGTTATTATTTGATACCTCAAAATTAAGGATATAATTCTATGATAAATACAATTCTAGTAGTTTTTGAAACAATTTTTTTTTCAGAAAGTACTTATAAAAAACATCATATTAAAATCTTGTACTAATTGAAAATTATAGAGTGACCAAGTTGTCTTTACTTTTAATAAAATAATATAAAGGGACTAATATGATATATATGGTTCCAAAATAACCCCAATAATAATAAAAAATATATATTGGATGAAAAATACAAATCAATGTAAATTTATATAGTTTATGGGTTAATTAAGTATTCTTATAAATTCATTTAAAATGATTTATTTATTTTTTTCTCTTGCTTGCATGCACATTGCATCATCAGTTAATTTTGATTAATGTTAATTATTTAAAAATAATTTAATATCATAAAAAAATTTAAGTATGTTAAATATAATAATATATTTTATTTCATTATATATATTCACTTCTATACATATCATGTAATCTTATTAAATTGGTTATTTTGTCTCTTCTTTCCATGCGTGAGCATTGCACAAGTATTTTGATAATATTAATATTATAAGCCAATAAAATTATATATTATCAAAAAAAGATTTCAGTTATAAATAATAATTAATAATAAGGTGTAAAAATAATTTTTAGGTTTTAATTATTATTTTTAAGGAACCAAATTGGATTTTTCAGTGTGCTGCAGGTAGTGCGTGGACAATGACAATGGTTATTTTATACATACCAATAAAATTATAATTTATATGTTCTAAATCATTTCTATAAAAAACTAATATTATAAAATCATTATTTTTTATTCGATAAGTTTAATAAATATTATATCATAAATATTGCTGGACGATGTTACAAAAAACTGCATTTTCTTACCAGCTATATTTTTTTCTATTTACTAAAAATTTAACTATTTCAAAAAATCCCAAAAATTAATCCTAACCATTTTTTTATATGTATTTTCCAAAAATTAACTTTATTTTATGAATATAATATTTTAAGTATGAGAAATTAAAATCATTATTTACTCGAAAAATATAACTTTTGAAATTATAACCGCTTTAATTACTCTCTAAAAAATTAACTAAGGTCCCATAAATTTATTTTATAACCATAAGAAATTATAATATTATATTATGATTATATTTTATGAAAATATATTTTCATTTGAATTATATTAAAAATAAAATTTAAAATAAACATTAATGTTTTATCAAAATAATAATACATAATTAATAATTCCTAACACATTTATTTACTTATCCTATGATATATTTATATTATAATTTAATTTATAACTGGATTAAATTATATTTATACTGTCATAGGTGATATTTTGAATCATTTGGCGATTTTACTATTAATAAGGGCCATATTACTATTCATAAGGGAATCATTACTATTCAAAAGGGTGAAGTTACTATTCATAAATCAATTATGTTGATCCTATCAGACTCCAAATAATTTACTCAATGTAACCATGAATGACTAATTTTAGAAATTTGATTCATATAAGAGGTAATAATATGTTTAATTGTGAGGTTATATCTATCATTTTTAAATATTTATAAAAAAAGTGTTTTATTACCGAGACTCAGTGTTGTGTTCAATAGACTCTATGCTAATATAATTTATAAATCCTTAATCTGTTATAGGTATTAAAATAGTAACCACTTCCAAATGTGGTAGGGGATTCACTAAGTGGGTAGAAGACCCACACCCCAGTACATCAAAGGGATTCTATTTGGTAGATAGACATAAATAGAGGACTCGTTCCCTAGTTTTATGGGAGGATTACACTATATACATAAAGGATAAGAACACTGGAATGATAGAGGGTTCCACTTAATGGGTATAGGATCTATGCAAAATTTATATTGGGGGAACCACCCAAATTAGTGTAATGAGTCTAGGGACCCACACCCTAACATGATAGGGGTTTCTAACCCCGACCACTCTCTCTTATAATCCTTCATGATCACTTACTTCATCAAACATCACTTCCAGAAGAATCACTCATGAAACATTGAAATTTGTATATAAAAATCCAATAGGAAGGCTACAATCAGGTTATAAAAGAAAAAATCCCATATATAGGTAACACACATGCCAAATTTCAAATTTCAATGAAGGATACAAGAGGTGTTAATCTTATGGAGAAAACTACACGACGTGATCCATGCATCACACAATATATGACCTCACCAAGCCACCTAGTATTATTATTAATACCAGATGGATTGGATTTTTATGTAGCATTACGTGACATTTAATATATCTGCATAGCGTGTCATAGATACCTAGGGCCTTCCCATGTCCTCCATGTGATACTTGTGTACTACAGGTTGTGTCTATGTATATGCCCATGTACCTGGCCATGCCCGGGTATCGAGCCATGCACTTATACTATTAGAAATTCTAATGTACTCCTAGAGTACATCACATTCCCTCTTACATTGTGTCTTGGTCATGTTCAATTATCACACATCTTAGAAACCTATTTGGGTCACATAGTTAGTGGACCCTGCCACATGGCATTTGATACATATTATAGAGAATTGAGTTTTTCCTTATAAAACTTTGAAATATTTCTAAATATTTTTATAGAGGTAGGCACTGAGATGACATGTGATTTCGAAACCTGTTGTACCTGGAATAAATTTTTTAAAAATATTTATTACATTTTATACTATGGACATGAATGAAATGGGATAACTCTAAAATAGTAGCCCAAATCAGAAACCATAGGGAATAGTTGGGTATGAAATGTGGTGTATACAATAGGCCATACATAACTTTTGTAGGCACGGGACTTCTGCAAAAATATTCATAGAGGACATAATCGTAAATTAAATTAAATAATTATATTATTTTATTTTAGATTTTGAATCAAAAAAATCTTTCACAGAGACTCATATTGGAAATATGAGACCGTCCTTGAGTTCGTAATACACCATGTTAACAATTAGTGACCTAAAGTTAAGGGTCATGATATGTTTGGATCCCATAATTTTTAGTGGGTATAGCTATGATGTTTAAGATCAACCTTATACAATGTTATCAATATATGTTTATGTGGATTTATTAGGGTTTCTCACTAATCCTCCCATTACAACAAATCTCTCTTTGTTCCTCCTTTTGAGGATCAACGATAGATCGTAATAAATATTTGGTTGGCATGTTCTTCAATGATGAACTGATCCAAAATCGATGTAGGATCCTTTCCATTAAATTACATTTCTTTGATTGACATTTTTTATTGAAAAATTCCTTCTTTTACAATAGAAGTTTCTTTTCAAAAAATTGTCACCGATAGAATAAATAACAAGACCATCGATCTATGCTTAGATCCATTTTATTTTATAGTTCTTCTTCTTTTATTTTTAGTTCATCAAAAAAAATATTTAGACATGTCTAATAATCAACGGATCATCGAGTAGGGGTTAGGTCTATTATGATCTCAGTCCAAGGTTTCTGGATCTATGTTCATCATAATTTTTGGGCAATCGGAGGACGCTTGGTGGCCCGTGGAAGGGACCACCAACATGGAACCGACACAGTGCTAGTTGGCGAATTGGGGCCATGGGATAGCTACAATGTGTTGTGGTAGCAGCGGAAACCTCTAGGATGGAGATAGTGAGCCGAGGGGTGATGGTGTGTTTTAGGGTGCACCCTGAGTTTGTGAAAAGCGCAACATGACACGGCAGGCCAGTACATGAGGGGCTGGCCCAAAGTTGTCCTGACATGCCGACCAAAACCTAAACCGATCAGACTTGTGTTGAACTGAGCGAGTAAGGGTGAGGGGTGACAAAGATCGTCTGTGAAGCTAAAACAGCTCGAGCTATGATGGGGCCAGTGACCACGGTCAGTCTCAGGCAGTCAACTGCGGTGGTCGACTATGCCAGTCGTTCATTGAGGAAAATGGATTGACCAAAATAGTCAATCCAAACATGTAAACTCTTCATGTGGTCTACTTCCACAGTAGGTGATCTGACTGGGGTGGTCGTTCCACATTCCGTCAGTCGTAGGCACTGACTAGTCTTCGTAGAGTGGCATCAAACAACCATATCTTATAAACGAAATTCCATTTTGATATTCCATATATGGAAATGATATACTCACTTCGAGATGGACCATTTTACGATATTTTTTTAATTTAAAAAAATTGGACTTTGGCTTGGACCTAATGAATCCCCATTCGGGCATATTATAGTAAGAATCACCATTTCCAAAAGTTTCCTAATTCTTACATGTAAATAGACTACCATGCATGTTTTCCCTTGGAGAGTATGATGGTTACATTTGATATATCTTTAAATTTATGATGTGAGTTATTTCAATCATTTTGCATCTTCCAGCGTTATTAAAAGACAGTAGTGGTCAGGCATGTTATCAGATGATTCATTCTGAGTGATGATCCCCCTGACGTACAAGGCTGTAGATCCCAGATGAACTGTGTTTCAACCCTCCATCATCATGGGAATGGGTCTTTTACATCTACCTTTTGTTGTTGATCCTCTGATTTACTATGGTGTGAATCCCCAATGACCAGAGTGTTGACCCCCATTGGCATATGTGCATGTCCTCTCCACCTACATTATGGGAAGTTCCATCAAGTATATAACCTTATGTGAGGATTAGTAGTGGGTCCCTGTCAACTTCTGGGTGTTTATCCCCCTAATGAAAAGGGTTAAAGGTCCCCAATGACTAGAGTGACCCCCCCCCCCACGACATAGTAGGGGACACGTCCTATACTTTGATTTTGTGATCCCACGACTATGAAGCCGAGTGATGAGACATGGTTTGGCGTACCGTTAGACTCATGAGAAAGAGGGACACTTACCCCACTAAGATGTGTCATTATGGCACGACCTAAAGCCATGAGGGTGAGACTGTTTTACCCAATGTGGATAATATCAAGATATGGTGATTGACCGCCTTTGACAAGCGTGTTCAAAGAATAGGCGTGGGATGTTGGGCATCTTTAATAGATACTCATGGAACTATTGGACACTATTCTTCTGGGATTGAGATGTGAGATGGAGATCCCCTTACTCTATCATTTTTTTCTTCTCTGATTGAGTGTTTATATTTATATATATCCTATTTTAGTACCCACTCCTTGTATATTAGTCACTCTCCTTCTGGGAGATGATAAAGCATGTGGGTTATGACACAAACATGGATGGGTCTACTCTTCTACTATAGGAAGTGAATAGTTGATGTGAAGTCCATCTTCGCACTATTTATAACTCCTTCTATTTGGATGAGTTCATTTCACTCCCTTTTTGGGATGAGATTCACTCTTTCACTATACCTTATTATATCTATTAGATTCCTTTGTTATTGTATCTCTTAGTAAACCCCCTTCATATTTTGCGGTATCTTTCTGGGTATGTTTTTACTCTTGAATGTATGGGATTTGATCACATGTATCATTCCTTGTGACGATTACAGGAAGGTTTAATCGTGACATCATTGGAGCTTATGGATATAAGTTGTTGGACTGCATTTGTTGGTCGTAGCTTGGGATCCCGGAATGGGGCTCCAACAATTTTAATTTTCAAGTTTCTGGTAGGTTGGGAAACATTTTCGGTCGGGAGTTTATTTTTTTCCATTACCTTTCAGTGTACATTATTGTACTTGTACTATTTAGTGGTTCATGCATGTTTGGTTTATTTATATCATTGTTTTATCTTTTATTTTTTTCATTCCCTCAGAAATTTATCAATGAGTTGGATGTATGTGTGTGTAAAATTACTTTGGAAAATGCCTCCCTATGTTGTTTATACCTTAAAAAATAGTCTCCACCCCCAGAATTAAGGAGGCAAGCTTCAGGTAGATACAGATCAAGGCCTGGTATATGCTATTTTGTGACACTGATCTTCCCCAAAACCCTAGTTTCATAACTAGCGAGATACACGGAATGTGTTCATGGACTACATGTTATGTTGTTGTGATTTCTATAGAAAACCAATTTCCATTAAAAATCGTAATTGAACTACCATCATAATCATTTTAGTTGTGAATCAATCCATGGGTGTTAGATCTAGGGCGATCTGTGCTCGATCAGTCTTCAGTGGCTGAATTTTGGCCTCCCAAAACCCAAACGCCACTCCCTACCATTTCACTCCATGGTTGCTACTACCGTTGATGTTAATTCCAAGGATGTACCACCTGTATCTCATAAAACATCCTAATTGATCCAAAAATGATCATCTCGATCATACTTTTCCAATCCCTCATGGATTTCAGGGATCAATACAACTCAAACATGCCCTAATAATGTCAAACCATAACTCCATAGGCCAATAGTGACAAATATAAAGAACATTTTGGATATATACCCATGAATTAAGTAAAATACACCACTGTCTAATTGTTCTCAGAATAAAATTATACAATGGGATATCGAGTGGTGAAACATCTCATAACAAATAAATTAAATCAATAAATTATTTTAAAAAAAATGGCCTCATGTGATGGTTAGGTAAATCACCGATAAAATGAACATTAATCATATATAGTCAATATTTTTTTAAAATGGTTCAAAACAACTATTTATGAGCCCTACCTTGATTATGGATTTATTTTGCTAATGAAATTTGTTCAGTGATGAGGATTTTCTGTTGCATTCACTATAACTCAATCCACATCGATCTGATTGTTGTTCGTTATCCGATATTGATCCCCCAGGGATGAATATAAGAGGATATTATATAGTATCCCAACATTATGTAGATATCCTTAGATAATATATTTAATTTTCTATTTAAAGAGGAAACTAGTTATTTAGATATTAAATTAAATTATTATTCCATTTAACAAACCCTCCCAAAACTGCCTAATTTGAATTTCTAGTTACAACCAATTTTATTTATTCATAGGGTAAACCCAATGTTCTGAAATCAATTGTGGTCTTGGATTGTTGAACTAAGAATCTACTAATGAGATATTCCATTATTTATAAAAAGCTATGTGATATAGATATTAATATACTAAATATATTTCTAATATCAATGTAAGCTCTACTAGGCCTCAGAATCTCATGCCATCTTATTTTCTGGGTTTGAAAATATTTGTTAATTTATTTCAAAGACATACAATCAAAAAAACATCACTAAATTTTAGAATTAATCAACCTTGGATTACCATTTTAATAAATTATCTACCTACAAAATAAATTATGTATTGGTTTTCTATATAGAAATTTTATTATCATATGTTTGATCTAATGAATTTCATTTGGGATTCTCTTTAGTATGGACATCATTATAGTGATAAAATTATAAGAAGATGTATTCCAGTAAAATAATTAAATTCTATATTAAATTTTTTTCCCACTTTTATCTATGGGTTCCACTTAAAATCATAAAATGATTCTCAAAAGTGATGAATTATGTATTATATTGGCCTTCCCATTTCGAAGATTATTTTGAATTTTAAAAAACATGTAAAACATTCCAATTACAAAGAAATATTTCAAAAATAAATTTTTTCCATAACAAAACCAATTATTCTATAATGTATTTGATTTGTGGATAATGGATTTCATGGGGCTTTTCCCAAGTCTTTTTGATACTTTTATATATTATTTTTTTTTCATTATGCTTGAATGTTGGTATAAATTATTCCCATAAAAACTGGTAATGGAAAAGTTGTTTCCAATTTTTTAAAATAAAACATGTTTTCTAGATATTGTTTACCCTTGTTTTTATCACAATTGAAGGCACTAATTTCAATTATAAGAAATTACAATTTATGATAAGGAAATATTGAGTCAAACATATGTTTTCAATATCCTCTCACCCATAAACTAATAAAATCTATGAATAGTCCAATAGATAAATGAAACAAAATATAGAGAAATTTTTTCACTTGAATAGAGAAGAATAGTGTTTGCGGATTAATAATACACTCTATTCCTAAAAGAAATATTTTAAAATAACAATAACAAAGTCCCATTTTATGTTAGTCCATTTATAATATTGTTATATACATTTTTAGTTTAAACATAAATATTTTTGGGCAGTAAAAAAATTCAACATGAATATTATTTGTAATAGAAAAATAATCAAATTTACATTAATGAGTTGAAATAAGTTAGAAACAATTCTTATAAAATTTATATTTTTTACAAGGATACAAATAATGATTTATATGGTGAATAATACTGAAAGTAATACTTAAAAAGAGATAATGTGTTGTTTTATGACTCTTAAATGAATCAATTTTCAAGTAAGTTTTATTCTACATGGTCTGAATTATTTATTATTTGTCAATTTTTTATCCATTTGTGCTATTTAGATTAAAAAAATAAGACAAAGAAACCCAATTCACATGTTGAGTATATGTGAACCCCATGTAAATTAATTTCTTTTCATTTTATGTTAATTTTTATAATCTTATTTATTTCTATATATATATATATAGTATATTATATAATCTTGAAATTCCATAACATAGTGTGGGAGAGGAACATATTTGAATTACATTACATGGGGTTCATAGGGTAAACCCTATGTTCTGAAATCAATTGTGGTCTTGGATTGTTGAACTAAGAATCTACTAATGAGATATTCCATTATTTATAAAAAACTATGTGATATAGATATTAATATACTAAATATATTTATAATATCATTGTAGGCTCCACTAGGCCTCAGAATCTCATTCCATCTTATTTTCTAGGTTTGAAATTTTTTGTTAATATATTTCAAAGACATACAATCAAAAAAACATCACTACATTTTAGAATTAATCATCTTGGATTACCATTTTAATAAATTATCTACCTACAAAATAAATTATGTATTGTTTTTCTATATAGAATTTTTCTTATCATATGTTTGATTCAATGAATTTAATTTGGGATTATCTTTAGTATGGACATCATTATAGTGATCAAATTATAAGAAGATGTATTCCAGTAAAATAATTACATTATATACTAAATTTTTTTCCCACTTTGATCTACGGGTTCCACATAAAATCATAAAATGATTCTCAAAAGTGATGAATTATTAATTATATTGGCCTTCCCATTTCGAAGATTATTTTGAATTTTAAAAAACATGTAAAACATTCCAATTACAAGGAAATATTTCAAAAATAAATGTTATTCCATAACAAAACCAATTATTCTATAATGTATTCGATTTGTGGATAATGGATTTCATGGGGATTTTCCCAAGTATTTTTGATACCTTTAAATATTATTTGTTTTTCATTATGCTTGAATGTTCGTATAAATTATTCCCATAAAAACTGGTAATGGAAAAGTTGTTTCCAATTTTTTAAAATAAAACAAGTTTTCTAGATATTGTTTACCCTTGTTTTTATTATAATTCAAGGCACTAAATTCAATTATAGGACATTACAATTTATGATAAGGAAATATGGAGTAAAACATATGTTTTCAATATCCTCTCACCCATAAACTAATGAAATTTATGAATAATCCAATAGATAAATGAAACAAAATCTAGAGAAATTTTTTCAATTGAATAAAGAAGAATAGTGTTTGCGTATTAATAATACACTCTATGTTAGTCCATTTAAGAATAGTGTTGAATATTTTTACAAAGTCCCATTTTATGTTAGTCCATTTAAAATATTTTTATATACATTTTTTGTTTAAACATAAATATTTTTGGGCAGTAAAAAAATTCAACATGAATCTTATTTATAATTGAAAAATAATCAAATTTACAATAATGAGTTTAAATAAGTTAGAAACAATTCTTATAAAATTTACATTTTTTACAAGGATACAAATAATGATTTATATGGTGAATAATACTAAAAAAAATACTTCAAAAGTGATAATGTGTTGTTTTATGACTCTTAAATGATTCTATTTTCAAGTAAGTTATATTCAACATGGTCTGAATTATTTATTATTTCTCAATTGTTTTTCCATTTGTGCTATTTAGATTAAAAAAATAAGACAAAGAAACCCAATTCACATGTTGAGTATATGTGAACCACATGTAATGTAATTTCTTTTCATTTTTTGTTAATTTTTATAACATTATTTATTTCTATATATATATATAGTATATTATATAATCATGAAATTCCATAACATAGTGTGGGAGAGGAACATATTTGAATTACATTGCATGGGGATCATAGGGTAAACCCAATGTTCTGAAATCAATTGTGGTCTTGGATTGTTGAACTAATAATCTACTCATGAGATATTCCATTATTTATAAAAAGCTACGTGATATAGATATTAATATACTTAATATATTTCTAATATCAATGTAGGCTCCACTTGGCCTAAGAATCTCATGCCATCTTATTTTCTAGGTTTGAAATTTTTTGTTAATATATTTCAAAGACATAGAATCAAAAAAACATCACTACATTTTAGAATTAATCAACCTTGGATGACCATTTTAATAAATTATCTACCTACAAAATAAATTATGTATTGGTTTTCTATATAGAAATTTTCTTATCATATGTTTGATACAATGAATTTCATTTGGGATTTTCTTTAGTATGGACATCATTATAGTGATCAAATTATAAGAAGATGTATTCCAGTAAAATAATTACATTCTATACTAAATTTTTTTCCCACTTTGATCTATGGGTTCCACATAAAATCATAAAATGATTCTCAAAAGTGATGAATTATGAATTATATTGGCCTTCCCATTTCGAAGATTATTTTGAATTTTAAAAAACATGTAAAACATTCCAATTACAAGGAAATATTTCAAAAATAAATGTTATTCCATAACAAAACCAATTATTCTATAATGTATTCGATTTGTGGATAATGGATTTCATGGGGCTTTTCCCAAGTATTTTTGATACCTTTAAATATTATTTGTTTTTCATTATGCTTGAATGTTGGTATAAATTATTCCCATAAAAACTGGTAATGGAAAAGTTGTTTCCAATTTTTTAAAATAAAACAAGTTTTCTAGATAATGTTTACCCTTGTTTTTATTATAATTCAAGGCACTAAATTCAATTATAGGACATTACAATTTATGATAAGGAAATATGGAGTAAAACATATGTTTTAAATATCCTCTCACCCATAAACTAATGAAATTTATGAATAATCCAATAGATAAATGAAACAAAATCTAGAGAAATTTTTTCAATTGAATAAAGAAGAATAGTGTTTGCGTATTAATAATACACTCTATGTTAGTCCATTTAAGAATAGTGTTGAATATTGTTACAAAGTACCATTTTATGTTAGTCCATTTAAAATATTTTTATATACATTTTTTGTTTAAACATAAATATTTTTGGGCAGTAAAAAAATTCAACATGAATCTTATTTGTAATTGAAAAATAATCAAATTTACAATAATGAGTTTAAATAAGTTAGAAACAATTCTTATAAAATTTACATTTTTTACAAGGATACAAATAATGATTTATATGGTGAATAATTCTGGAAAAAAATACTTCAAAAGTGATAATGTGTTGTTTTATGACTCTTAAATGATTCTATTTTCAAGTAAGTTTTATTCAACATGGTCTGAATTATTTATTATTTCTCAATTGTTTTTCCATTTGTGCTATTTAGATTAAAAAAATAAGACAAAGAAACCCAATTCACATGTTGAGTATATGTGAACCACATGTAATGTAATTTCTTTTCATTTTATGTTAATTTTTATAACATTATTTATTTCTATATATATATAGTATATTATATAATCATGAAATTCCATAACATAGTGTGGGAGAGGAACATATTTGAATTACATTGCATGGGGTTAATAGGGTAAACCCAATGTTCTGAAATCAATTGTGGTCTTGGATTGTTGAACTAATAATCTACTCATGAGATATTCCATTATTTATAAAAAGCTACGTGATATAGATATTAATATACTAAATATATTTCTAATATCAATGTAGGCTCCACTTGGCCTAAGAATCTCATGCAAACTTATTTTCTAGGTTTGAAATTTTTTGTTAATATATTTCAAAGACATAGAATCAAAAAAACATCACTACATTTTAGAATTAATCAACCTTGGATTACCATTTTCATAAATTATCTACCTACAAAATAAATTATGTATTGGTTTTCTATTTAGAAATTTTCTTATCATATGTTTGATTCAATGAATTTCATTTGGGATTATCTTTAGTATGGACATCATTATAGTGATCAAATTATAAGAAGATGTATTCCAGTAAAATAATTACATTCTATACTAAATTGTTTTCCCACTTTAATCTATGGGTTCCACTTAAAATCATAAAATTATTCTCAAAAGTGATGAATTATGTATTATATTGGCCTTGCCATTTCGAAGATTATTTTGAATTTTCAAAAACATGTAAAACATTCCAATTACAAAGAAATATTTCAAAAATAAATGTTATTCCATAACAAAACAAATTATTCTATAATGTATTTGATTTGTGGATAATGGATTTCATGGGGATTTTCCCATGTCTTTTGGATACCTTTATATATTATTTGTTTTTCATTATTCTTGAATGTTGGTATAAATTATTCCCATAAAAACTGGTAATGGAAAAGTTGTTTCCATTTTTTTAAAATAAAACATGTTTTATAGATATTGTTTACCCTTGTTTTTATCACAATTCAAGGCACTAAATTCAATTATAGGACATTACAATTTATGATAAGGAAATATGGAGTCAAACATATGTTTTCAATATCCTCTCACCCATAAACTAATGAAATTTATGAATAATCCAATAGATAAATGAAACAAAATCTAGAGAAATTTTTTCACTTGAATAGAGAAGAATATTGTTTGCGGATTAATAATACACTCTATGCCTAAAAGAAATATTTTAAAATAACAATAACAAAGTCCCATTTTATGTTAGTACATTTTAAATATTATTATATACATTTTTAGTTTAAACATAAATATTTTTGGGCAGTAAAAAAATTCAACATGAATCTTATTTGTAATAGAAAAATAATCAAATTTATATTAATGAGTTGAAATAAGTTAGAAACAATTCTTATAAAATTTATATTTTTTACAAGGATACAAATAATGATTTATATGGTGAATAATACTGAAAAAAATACTTCAAAAGAGATAATGTATTGTTTTATGACTCTTAAATGAATCTATTTTCAAGTAAGTTTTATTCAACATGGTCTGAATTATTTATTATTTCTCAATTGTTTTTCCATTTGTGCTATTTAGATTAAAAAAATAAGACAAAGAAACCCAATTCACATGTTGAGTATATGTGAACCCCATGTAATGTAGTTTCTTTTCATTTTATGTTAATTTTTATAATCTTATTTATTTCTATATATATATAGTATATTATATAATCTTGAAATTCCATAACATAGTGTGGGAGAGGAACATATTTGGTTTATTTAGAATTTTTTTTTATTTTTTGTATTGAATTTGTTTTTCTATTTTTCATTCTATTATTCTTTCATTTTTGTGTTGTTTTCATTTTTTGAAAAATCTTTAAGAATTTAAAGATAAATATTATCATCCGTAAAATATTGAATCATAATCCATGATAAAATGGATTCTCCCATAGAAATGAATGTAAATTAATGTTGAAATAATTGTGTTACAGATTCATAACATTTTGAATCTCATAAAAATACCCATAAATTTTTTAATATCATGTCTCAAACCACTATATAATTTTCAAATTTCTTACCTATGAGTCCTCTAAACAAATTTGAAATTTTCTATACATTGTCCTTACTTATTTATAGAATGATGAAATAATTTCTTAATATAAATTTTCATTATTTATATCAAAATAGTGGAGTGTGAGGCAAATGTGGTTAAAATTATCAAGACAATTATTTTCTAATTTAAATAACCAATTTCAAGATATAATTTTTATTTTTAACTATATATAACTTTTTATTCAAGTAATACAAATTCATGAACAACCTTATTGTTATCCATATTAAAAAACATTTTCCAAATATAACCTTTTATATGATGTAAAATTGTATGAATTAGTTTAATTATATTTTAGGGGACATGTCTTGTGATTTTCTAAACATTTATTCTACATTGGGAGGAAAATATTAAAGTGAATAAGTACTTTTTACTAATGAAATATTAATTTTTCTAGTTCTGTTAGAGAAGATTTCTACAAAATAAAAAAAATTCTTGTATGTGGTTGATAAAAATTATAAAAAAATCATTATTATATAGCTGAAAACATTTATTTTAATTCCAGAAAATTATTAAGAAGTTCATATCTCTTTCTTTTGCTCAATGTTTTTTCTTTTCTCTTCACCATCACAAAATTTTACTACAATTCATATATGAAAAAATATAGTACTATTATAATGTGGTGTAAGAGGGTATAAAATTTATGTTACATCGGACCACATATTGTTTTCTTCAAATAGAATTAAATCACATTATTCATCCCCAAAAAATTTCACGTATGAATCCTACTAACCGATATCTTTAATAAATCCCTAAAAACCTCTCATGATTAAAAAAATGTCTATGAATCAGTTAAGGTGGTAACATAGGATTTCATTCAACTTATGATGACCCTCTCAATTTTTGGAAGATAAAAACATTATTTCAAATTCATATTTGTTTACAGATTGGAAATTTAATTAAGATTAGTGCTTTATAGTCATGTAGTGATAAATAAATCAAAATTAGACTTAATTATCTAAGAAGAAATTGTCGAAATATTATTTGTCAGGATTCATGAAATTTTTTATTTTTGTTTTTTTCAATTATTGGATCCCATGAGTTAATGTTTTGAACTAAATTTAGTGTTATATTTATTTTTTACTTTTCCAAATGTCCAAGAATTAAGTGTGGGGGAATTTATAGACTTGATATATTTTTATTTTTCATGAGTATTTCAAAAAATAAATCTACATAAATTTGTGAATTAGAGTTAGTGTTCTTCACTATTGGTTTTCATGGAAATTTTGGATTTAATTGTGAAAATTTAAAAATTCAAAGTTGTAATAATTTTTTATCATTTATGGAATAATTTTATTAATGAATTATTTTATTACTAAATTATATAAAATCATAGAAAATTTGGTTTTTGATATTGAAATGGGAAAATCTAGATATTAATGGTTGTTTATAAGATATTTTTTTCATCATCATAAGGCATACCCCTATAAGATATTTAATTTATAATGTTTTATGAATCAATGAGTCAAAACATTACAGTACTTAATTTCCACTAATGAGTTATATTTTCTGCATGAATTTGATTGAAGAATGAGATAAATATTAAATTATCTTGGTATGATATGATGATGAAATAAATTCTCATGATGCATAGAAATTAATTAATAAATCTTGTTAATGGCTAATGTTTATTGATGCGACCTAAAGCTAATTTTGAGGAATATCTTTCATAAACATGAGGATTTACAAGGATCTATTGAAACATAGATCCATTTCAAAATATTTTTCGACAATTTTTTTGGAAAATATTTTAAATGATCTATAACTAAAAGGATGAAGATGAATGGAGTCTAAAAGTGTGTGTGTTTTTGTTAGAGGCCTTGTACTGGAGGAATGAAAAAGATTTTTATGGCCATAAAAAGGAAGTAGGAAAATGAATGTTGATTTATCCTTGATCAAAAAACCCAGAAGGGGTTTGGAAGTGTTATAGAAGGAAAAAACCTTACAAATATTTATGATTTCACATTATCTTATTTGTATTTATCTAGAATCTATGTTTTTAAAATAAGTTGTTCTTTTTATTTATAAAATTATTTGTATTCTTATCTATTTTATATGTTTTTTTAATTATAAATTTAATGTAACTATTTTAATTAATAAATCTTATTTAAAAAGGTTTTACCTTTTAACAAAGTGAGATTGACCTGGTTCGATTGATTTGATATCATTGAGATTTTGAATCACTTTTATAAAGGGAAAAATGCCTAACTAATGTCTTGGATTAATAACAATGTAAATTATGTCGTCATCTAGTTCTATTGGGTGAACTCTGAGAAATAAAATTATACAATTATTTCATACAATAAAGAAAGGAGAGGCTAAAGGATCCATATATACCCATGACTGGTGGTTATGAAATCTATTTTTTGAATAGTTACACTCAATATATTTCAATTCTAAAATTATATTTTTTTTCTAAATATTTTATAGTTTAACTTTAATTTCATCCACACTATATAATACCCAATTCTTATACCTTTTTTCAAAAATGGTAAATATGTGATAGTCTGAAAATTAATTCAAACAACCACCCTTAGATAAATCCCAATGGACTTATTTAATACATTCGTTTAAGTGATAAAATTATCTAATATGGAATTCACAAAATATATAATCCATTACATCATAACTACTTTGAGATTATAAGGTATGATTTAGTCAGGAAAACCATATTAACTCATAGTTCCATGATCCGTTGAGTGGATTCTCATATTCTATGTATCCTAAAATTTTATTTTCTCTATACATACCTCTAAAATTATAACAAGAAAGATTTGGTTATTTCATTCTTGGAAATTTTAGTTAAGTCCACCAAAAAATCCTATTATAATTCCCATATAGATGAAGGAACCCTCAACTATGGTTTATGAACACCCAAAAATATGGATTCATTTTAATTTATGTGATGAATGAATTTTTTGAATTAATAATTTATTTATTCGTTTTAGGCTTAATTTTTTTCTTCATGACAAAAATATGGTTCTATTCATAATTTATGATACTACATGATCACACTCATAACATTAACCATTCATAAATAGGAAAAATACATTTCAATTTTTTCATTTTTATCTTAGTCTTGTTGTCAAATATCCCATGTGATCTTATAACATCCAAACAGTCACATATTGATATTATTAACCATTTTAGATAGAAATAAATAAATAAGGGCATGATAATTTTCTGGTATTTACTGGTTGATATTTCATGTAGATTATAGGTCAACTGAGACCCTAGGGTTATTATTTTAACCATATACCGATTAAAATTACAATGACTATCAAAATACCATTATTTTATATTATTTTGTTCCATTCGTTCTCCTGACTAAAATTTCATCATCATATATTCCTTTGATATTTATAATTTATACTCACACACAAGTGAGGGGAACTCAGGATGTGGAATAATAATTTGTTAGAAAAATATGGAAACATGTAACATTATACATATTAAATATTGAGGTATGATATATATGTTATCTATAAATCGTAAAAAATAAATAATCATTAAAAACATTAGTTGATGAAATAATTCAAATTAAAATTAAATAAATCCACACACACACACACACGGGTCGGTCTTAGCTAATGATATGTAAAAAACATTAAACTCACATAATAAAATTAAATTTTCAAATAATTATATTCAAGGGAATTTATTATTAATAAAAATAATTTTAAATCATAATATAATTTTTGAATGGCACTTTAATTAATTTAATAAAATTCCCAATATTTATAAAAATTGGTAATTTCTTTATAATTATTGGGTTTTGGAGGCCATAAAGTTCCCTCAAAGGGGGCCAATGCCCTATCTAGGCATCCATTGGTTTGGAGGGTCAACTAGGGTGAATGTTGGATTGACTCGGCTGTTTGACTAGGTTGGTAATAGGGCCTTCCCCACATGGGGTCCTTTGGGTGAGTAGACTACACCTCTGAAACAAAAAGTTATTAGATAGTACTCCCATATTGAGGTTTTTTTATGTGGCATGTTTCCACCTAAATTAATAGGGGAATGGTCGTGAAATTTTTTCATAGTCTGTGTAAGCCTCTTGTAATATAATTTTTGAACAATCATGTTTTTTCTTGTTATTTTTTCTTCTAGATGTGCATTTTCCCCCATCATGACTTCACTGGCCAAATATTTGTTGTTGGAGGCATAAATGCCCCTCCCCTATAGTAGAAGTATATATAAATATTAGTTCTAATTTAATTATAATATAGAAAAATTCTATTTTGGTAATCAGATGGCTATGTCATAGCCATTAAACATGAGATCAACATATTGTTGTTGGCTTTGGGACTATATTGTTTCCATATAACGTAATACATGAAAATTCAATTAAAATAAAAACTCAAATAATCTAAAAACTAGATTGAAACCAACTGAATGAAATTGGTCCTTAACAGAAGAATTAATATTGGTATTTTAAAATTTATCAATGAAGATCTATGTCATAACACTAGATCTATAATATGAGTTCCCAATAAACCCATCGATCATCTTCTGTTAATTTAAGTATGATGAATTAAAGGAACAATACATTCATTGTGAATTTGATGTCAGGGTGTGTTGATATTCACTAATACATCATAGAACTGAATATAATCTAGAAGTTCAGCCAAATGTCATTATTCATCATTATATGGTTTTCATATCCAATCATGAGAAAACAGTTTTTTTATGATTAACACAAAATCACATGAGGAAAGAAAACATGACTCGAGATGATGAGATCGATCTGACTATGGACTTTCCACCATCCATTATCTATATATAAACCCTGATGGATGTTATAGAAGAAGATAGATTCATGAAAATGTATATTTACACTATTCATGGATAAGAAATGAGTGTAAATAGTTTGGTTCAACTTTTTTATGTTTTTCATAATCCCTTAAGCAAGTTAAATATAATAATAAATCAATAAATGACATGAGTAACTAAGTTGATAGGTCATAAATGTAATAAATATTTCATATCCATGTTTTTACATTTTTAAATACTAAAATACAAAATACAAAACACTAGATTAAATAGTTCCTACCATAATTATTTAACAAATATTTAACATGTAATGTTTGTTTCATAAATAAAATTTTATTGAATGAAAATATATAATTTATTAACATGTGAATACCCTGAGAAATTAATTTAATTATTATTATTTTAAGATGGAATAATATAATTGAAATAATTTTCTTGCAATCATTTACACTTGGAAAATCACAAGTCCCCACTTATGGGGATCACTTTACCCTAAAATACAACTTATTTGAATTGGTGGTACATGTGAATACACATTGTATTTGAACCTCAATCACATTTTCTTTTTAGAAGTTAATTATATTCATAGACCAAGAGAGATCTCCAAAAAAAATTATTGAACATTAATAGATAATGATAATTTACAGCTAAGAAATCCTCATACGAAAACATACCATTTAATATAATCTCATTATCTCTAGATATCTCATAATGCAGCATGAATACTTTGTGTCATCAAAATTTAATTATTTATTTGTCTTTCTTAATTATATTGGTTTTAATTTCCTTTTTTATAGCATGGCCATGGATTTATTAATGAAACTAATATCCTAGTTATCTGGAAGAAGATATCATCATTCTTCTATATGGATGGACTATTATATTGATAATTCAATCAAATCCATACCACTAATGACACACCAGATTGAAGAAATTAAATAAAAAACATAAATTTCATGGTTTTTATCTTTTATAAAAGTAATTTTTTAAATAATAAATATTGATATTTATCTAAGGTTGAGAGACCAATACACATGTTAATATATTGGAACACCCAATGATTCTCACAACATACATTGTTCCTTTTGTCTTGTCATTCCTCATGATATCCAATACTTGAGATCAATGAGTTTGAATTTTATAAGGAAAAGTATCAATGCTTAGGATCCCCCAACACCAAATTGTCTAACATAATTCTTGTACAATATATATGATCTATCCCAACTATAGGATATTCATTTTTTATTATAGTAATATTATTTTGAGGTTATCATTATATTTGGGATCTTTTATAAACATTTCAAAAGACTTGTAATCGATATAAATTACCATGTAAATATTGTATACAACAGTAAACAAACTATTATGGTAAGAATAAGTCATTCATAACTCTCTGTATATTTGATGTGTAAATAAAAAACTACTTCTCATGTTGTGTTTAGGGAACTTAATTTTAAAACAATAACTACCCTTAAAAAAATCAAAACATTATTGAGTAAGTGGTTTAGTGTAGATATTAACTATATGATGATTGGTTCTTATAAATTAAATCTATATATTACCTTCTTTAAGTTGTATCTCTCAAAACTATACACCTAGGGTTTTGTCCTTATTATGAGAGTGTTGAATTTTATTATTAATGATACTATTAATACTAATATTTTCAAACTTAAGGGGTACATGTCTATAAGATAGACCATATCCAAAGAGTGTATCCCTCATCTAAATAATTTGGGTACACCAACATCTTGTGTCAATGTATTCCTCTAAAGTGATAAAAAATGTAATTGATCTTTTATTCTTATTACTCAATGAGACCAAGTATTTTATAATTTAGAGTTAATTCCCAATTATAATCTTCTAGTATAATATCCATCCTCATAATTCAATATCTAAAAAACTATTTAATTATATATATATTGTATAACTCAAGTCATTATTTTTCATACAATTATGATATTTAAATTTCATATTAGGATCCCTTATATAATATTATTTAGGTTTGAATTTATTGTTGGAACCATGGTCTTCTATGCATAATTTTGAGTATGGTTTTTGTTTTTTGTCAATCCTTAGTGGAAGTTCATAATGTGTACCAGCAAAGAAATCATACAGTTGAAGCAGAAAATAGTATTGAAGGTGGCGCTGTTTCCCAGTGTTTGCCAAATTTTTGGGCCTGAGAATTGACAAATGGAGAATGTTGTTTTTGTAAAAGATACTTGCATGACATGCACTTGAAGAAGCGTAAACTTGCGTGCCATATATTTTTCAAGATCTGAACATGGAAACATGGAAAAGGGATAAGGGTCGCACAAGTTTTGGGTTGGTCGCACAAGTGACATGTGCACTGTGAAGAGACTTGTGCGCTGATGACTAGAAGGTTTCGAAACATGTGCGCCCATTGTTTTTCAAGATCATAACTTCAAAATATGGAAAATGAATGAAGGTCGCACAAATATTTCTATGGTCGCGCAAGTGAGTAGCGCGACAGAGGCTTTGGAGGATGAGCTGCGTGGTGGAACCTGCGCGTCGAGGGAAGACTTGCGCGCCACCGCGCAGGGGGTCCAGGTTGCCTATAAATAAGGGACCCCCTCCTCATTTATAACAAAGGTCAAGACTTAGAGATTTTTTGAGCTCTCATCATGCAAGATGTTTTTGGGTCATGCATGAAGAGGCTGTGCACCGGTTGTTGGTTGCACGACCAAGGCGGTTTTGGAGTTAAAGGTTCAGAGTCGCGCAAGTTTGGAGTTGAAGGAGGCAGTGTCGCGCAAGTGTGTTGGTGTCACCTGCATGCCGAGTTTGTACCGCTAAAGTGAATTGTATTCCATTCTTGAAACTTGTGCACCGGTCTTGGAGAAGCGCACCAGGTGAGGTTATTGTACACCGGACCTTTTGGAGCTGCACGAGAACTGGAAGATTTCCCGATACCGTCGGTGAAAAGAGGGATTAGTATACGAGTGAAAGTTGGACTTCAACAGAGAATATAAATTCAATAGAGGATTAATTCTTTTGCAATGATGAAGATACCTTCACGTCTATAAATTGAGTGTGACTTCACAAAGGGAAGTGATCCAAGGGGTGTCAACGGGAGTGACCCGAGGGACGTTGTGAGCTATCCCAGAACATTTGTAAAGGCAGGGAGCCTGGGACAGAGTGACTGTTCCCAAACCTTTGTAATCCACAGCTAGTAAAGATTAGTGGATTTTGGTATGACCAAAAACCTATCGGCGTATGCTCCTTGGACATAGCCCTTAGTGGTGAACCAAGTAAAAAGTGATGTGTCTTCTCTGTGCATGTGAATGTTTTCATTCTGATCATATTCATCATACAGGTTCAACAAGTTCCTACCAACATGGGAAAAATATTCATCACATAAAAAAAGGTGTCACCCTGATTCACCCCTCACCTCTCAGGGTGTCATGGGGTCCTTCATTTAAAATAATCACAATTAAGAGGATGAAACATTAAAACATAGAAGGTTGTACTAAGATAAAGAAAGATTCTATTCATAAATCAATAAAGATTATTATAGACAATTTCACAATCTTCATAAAACATTCTCTTACATTAATTAATCATATATATATTTATTTCCATAATGAGATATGTTCTAAAATAATTATGATGTTCAATGGTGTATTTTTTGTTTATTATAAAAATACCAATCTTATTTTTATAAGCATGGAAACTATGGAAAACCATTAACTCACCCATAAAACTCTTCTCAAATTATCTTATTATTAACTATGAATATTAAAAATAAATTCATTCATTAGTTGATCCAAAAATTCAGTCATAATTATAATTTTGGACATCTAAAAATTTATTTTGAAAACACTTATAAAAGTTATAATATGATATTCCCATTTTGAAATAATTTTCCAACTGATATTTTCTAAACCATTCATACAAATTCGGAGGAGATTATTTTAATCTATTGATCATTTTTGATAGCTAATAAACCTGATTTTAGAGCATTAAATACATAGATTGGGTGATTTTTTAACTTATAACGTTTCATAAATAAAACCATTTAAGAAACAAATCTTATCATACATTTTAAAAATCCTAAAATTATTGCGAGAGGAGATTTATTTAAATATTATTATGGATCCAAGTGACTCAATTTTTGTAAATTTTTATCTATAATAAATAAATATTTCTTGATTGAATTATTATTCTAGAAACCAATACTTAATTACAATTTAGTTTCACTTCTTGTAAAGTTTATTTCTATAATCCATTTTGTTTTAATAATGATATGATCATAGGTTTGTTCAGAAATATTCTAAAAAATGTTTATAATTAATTGTTTTTCCTATTTTTGTATAAAATGTACCATATTTTCATCATTAATGACAAAAATAATATTTTGAGTTTCATGCTTTGATAATAAATCATGACGTGAAAAATTATTCAATGATTATATTTTTGTATGGTTATCAACTTGTAAATCACATAATTTTTTTAATGGGAATGTCATTGAAGTAACCCATGCATAGAAAATAGACTAGAGCATGAATCTTCCTCAAATTTAACATCCTAAGAAGGATGTGAAAATATAAGTGAAAACATCACTATGTATTTCTCAACATCATTATGTTATTGAGTTTTAAGAAAATATTCATAAAATTTGATAGGAATGGATTCCTCTATGTTGATGATCTTCTTATAAAATATTATGTAATGTAACAAAGCCTGTTAGGATAACCTAACATGTCACTCAACCCTATTTTCCACATGTCCAAAAGGGTGTTCCAGATCCCCACATGTTAGAAACTAGTGCATTTTCATCATAAGAAACAACTTGAGGAATCATGTCACCCTTAAGCCAGAGATAAATGATAGCAGAACATTTACCAAGGTCCGATATGGATAATCCTTTCATTAACCAACCATGTATCATAAGGCTTCTTGAAAAAAAATTAATGTTCAAAATATTTCATAAACAAAATAATTAATCCAACACATTTTCATTACAAAATTTATTCATAAGGGAATAATTAAAAAATGAATAAATAAATATAGAAAAGGTAAAAAAATAAACTACAATGAAGGACGGACTTGGAAGATATAAAAAAAGAAAACTAGAGCCAAGCCTGGAGCCACCCTTATGAAACCGAGAGTTTATCACCACCACCCAAATCACTCAATGTGAGCCTAAAAAACAAAACTGAAGCCCAGTTGAAACATGGAACTACTAATAAATTGGCATGATCTAAACAACCCATTAAGTCACCATCTACCATGATTATGAAATTTTTTTCATAGGGAAATTAAAAAATGGTACTCCGAAAAAAAATTATAATGTTGATTTTCAAATATGATCATGTGAAAAACTAAAATAAAATCAATACCACTTTAAAAAATTTTCCATTTTATTTTCATAAAATGAAAACATGCTCATTTAAAACATTATACCAACTCAATTCATTTCAAATTTTAATAGGCATTTTAAAATCCATTTTAATAACCCATAGAATAGTCTTTATACTAAAAAAGTGTTTTCAAAAAATCCTTGAGAAGAATTCAAAATGAAATTACCTAAACAAAATTGGTCAATAATATACAAATAGGGCTATATAACTCCAAATATAGGGAATGAATATTAATAATATAAAGGTTCCAAAATAATAAAATTAGGGGAAATATACAATCATGTACAAGATAAATATCCCCTATATAACCAATAATCAATAAATTAATATTTCATGGGATCTACCCTGAGAATATTAGGTGATAGGAATATAAATTTATCAATTTATTATGGACCAACTACCAGAATATTCCTTGTCCAAACCACAATCCATTCAATTATCCCACAGAAGCCTCATTGAAAATGAAACCACATTCTATCCCTATAAACTAGAATGACTGGAGGGAAACTAATAGTGTTTTAAATTACTAGATTAACATAAAAATAATCCTCCCACATAGTACATTGGTTCCCATGACCTATAGAAAAGTGAGGTGACTGGACATGTATGCCATGATCAACACATATGTCACAATACAGAACTCTCCCTCACCTCTATCGCCCTCATATAGGACTTATCATTTTACAAATAATACAACTATATCATAAAAAATCTATTTCCCTAAATGGGGGCATCATGAATCACAATATTAAAAACATCCCACATAAGAAGAGGTAAAAATGGAAAATCAAGGGAGAGAAACACGATTTTAATATCACTATTTATAAAGATCTAATCTACTATTTTTTATAATATATATAGGAATTCCAAACCCTTTATATTTTACAAAGACAATTTAAAAATAATTTATAAATAAATTGGAACCATATATACCATTTTAATTTCAAATAAACCCTTTAAAACATGGGTTCCCCCCTTAGAATTATAAATATTGAAAATGACCTTCTATTATCAAAAAACACTTTTTAAAGATACATAAAATCATTTTCACCAAGGGTAATTGCAACACACTCATTTCAATAAACATTTCAAATTCAATAAAGAAACACTTTTTAAATCATTTCATGTTCAATGTCTCATTATAACACAAATATCTCATTAAAATGTAGTTTTCATTATTTTAAAACCAAAAGAAGATTAATATCCAATTCACACCACTAAAACTATTTTTAAAATTCTCATATGAATTTAAAAAATTCTCTCATATGAAGAAATTTCAATTTAAAAATGAAAATTTGAAATTCTCACAGGAAAACCATTATTCAAGATAAAAATTCATAGAAACTATTCATAAAAATCACATGGATATCACATTTATACATTAGTTTAATAAAAATATATTTATAAATCTCAAGAACACATTGATTTCTAAAATGAAACAACTGTTCTGAAACACCTAGTTAGAAGAAATTGAAACCATAAAAAATGAGTACCCTTCATATGAGACCACCCAAATAATGATGGTGATGGAATCTATCAACAATAGACCACATAACACCCATAATTAAGTCTACAAAGAACTATAAAATTGGAAATGACACCATTATGGTTCATGGGAGTAACCAAAACTGAGATAAAATAGGAAAGAATGGAATGAAGATTTTAAATAAGGAATATTTTCCTTGAATTTGATTTGAAATACCAATTTTGATGAATGAATAAATGGAGGAAGAAGGTTAGAGGTCCTTATTTGTCTCTATATGGTTGGATGATTATATAGGGGATGAGAGGGGTGAATAACCTCTTAATTCAGAAGAGTAATTTTGTTAATAATTACTCATTAAGTGATTATGGGAGGCCATGTGGTTTGGCCACACGGTTTTACAAACCATTCATCACTCATATGAGAGTAACCTTACAAACAAAACAAGTCACTTAGTTCCTAGGATGATCTATATAGTTTAAAACCCAATTTAGAAACTATGAAAAACGTCACTATATCCATGGAATTACACTTAACATTATATCCACATAGTTACCACTAACCTTGTGTGTAAACCATGCACTACACAGAATGGATCTAAAACTCATCATTTCTTTCCCAGAAATTACCAAAAACTAAGGTGACTTAATATAAGATAATGTAACACAAATTAAACTATATAGTCACATGTGGGTAACCTAATTCAACCCAATATTCCACATTCTACACCCCAAAAAGACTAAGGATTAAAAATAATTTAAGGATACTATTAATGAAAGATCCAAAGAATAAAAAACTAAAGGCAAAGACTCAAAAAAATCAACAAAAAAATAAACAAGATCCTCAATAGTGATCAAACTGATCATACACATAGATTCGAAAATGTATCCATGAAAAATTAAAACAAAAAACTCCAACTAGAAGTCCAAAAAATGAAAATGAGTCCTAATATGGTGTGCTTACTTTTTATAATTCCTCTAACATAGAATAACTAATGAAACATATAGAGATTCACAGCCTTAAAACAATTGAAAATCATGATAGAATATTATTCTCAATCGAAACAAACATATAAACCCTAATAAGGAATAAAAATCCACAAATAGACTCAAATAAATGACATGGTATCTAACCATTGGCTAAAACATACATAGATAATAAAGAGATACACATCAGATCACCTTCACAAGATGAATACATAATAGTTCAAGATAAACACAAGCTAGTTCATTATATTAACTTGTTTATCACCCACCTGATTTATCCAATTATTCACCCTAATACATTACTTATGTAAAACATGTGAGAACCATAAAATCTAAACATTAACAATTATCATTAACCACAACTCTCAAATGAAATGTTCAAAAAATTTAAAAATCACATATAAAATAACTCTCAAAACTATCCAAAAAAATCATAAGACATACTAAAAAAATGACATCAAGTCTATCCATAATAAACATTACACAAAGAACCATCCACTAGATTACAAAAACATAATAAAAGAATCCCATAATCTTAACTTGGTTATAACCATCAATAAAATCTTCCAAAAAACCATCCAAAAAAAGATCGAACATCAGAACTCTTCTAAAACCCATCATGAAAAGCTTTTGAAGACAATCCAAATGGACATAGTGGAGGAAACACCATTGTTATTTAAATAAGGAAGTGATAGACTACCGTGGAGCACCAAACTGGTAGCACATGAAAGACCTCTTCTTCCGTCGCGAAGTAAAAGAGATTTAGGAAAGTAAACCTCATCCATCTGCATTCCCAACATTGGTGTTATCCCACTTCCAATCCATGCATACTGGGAAACCCTCATATTCAACTGAATAAATTGTGGCCTTATACAACACTAGATACCTAGTCTAGTTATATTCAACCCAAGTGGTCTCTTTAAAGTCATCTTGAATGGATTTCATGCTAGATTTAAGAAAAATTAAGCCAAAATATGGGTTAATACCATCATTAATGAAATAATATTTATAAGAATCATTGATAACTAGTACAATAAAGAATGTGACCAACTCTAACAATTGATCAATTTATTCCTTCATAGATAATTATTCTTGATGATGGATTGCAAGATCAAGGGATCTCTTACTCTCTAATCCTTAAGATAAAAACAATGGATAAACCCCATCATTAATAACTCCCAAGACATACCCTCAAGTAGTTGAGGAGGTAATATTGACTCCCACCACTCTCGCCTGTTTCTGAAAAAAATATCTCATCAAATCTCACCCTTGAATGATCTGGTGTTCCAATATAATTGTGGATCAACCCAATATTTTCCAACTACCGTACCACTTCCATCAAATATTTATCACTAAAAAAAGAAGGCTGATGTAAATTCAAGTATTAAATGTGGGTCTATGAGAAGAAGAGGTTTCAATTCCACCACTTTACAAAGAGTTTGGGTTGATTCTGGCTTAAAAGGAATCCCTTATAAGTGATGATAATATTTACAAAATGTCCATCCTTAAAGAATAACCTCATAATTTTTCTTAAACCTTTTCTTATAGGCATAACATAAACAAAAAATACATGAAAAAAATCCATTCATGGCTCATGGATAAAATCAGAAAATTCCATCATAATGTAGGGATTAAAAACAAATACAACAAGTCACCATAATAAAATAAATAAAATTCATAGTAAGAAAGAAGATTTCTATTTTTGAAAGTACCCCCTTCAACTAAGGGATTTTGAAAAAACATTCCACCAAGGAAAACACTTGAAAATTAATCCAAACCATTCTAGATGAAAAATAAACCAATCTAGAGCACATATCATTAAACAATTCATATTAAAGAACTCACGTTTTCAATGATACACATTTTTCAATAAAAACCCCCATTAAAACCAAATCAAAATTTAAACATCAATAATAAATTGGCCACCTTTGGGAATACCCCCAAGATTAATTTTAAAACATATCAATTTTCCCTTTTTAATTTTTATCAAAAACCACATGGGAAACAACCTTGTTATTGAACATTTCATGGTAACTTTGGAATTTTCTCTCTTTTCAATAACCCAAGAGAACAAAATTTATAAAATATTATTTCCACATAATTTACAAAATTTCCATAAAAAATAATTAAAATAAATTGTTTTTAATGCTCCATATAAATCATAAAATGAGGGCCATATGTTCCATATCCAAATAGAATCAAATACATCTTCAATTAACCTATAACAAGTGAGAGTCACATTTGGATAAAACTAGAATCAATAGGATTTGAAACAACTCTATTATGGTAGAAATGGGTATGTTCATGGTTTTTTCACATGAGTTAGGAAACCATGCACTAACCATGCCACTAGATCTATAATAGTGATTGACCGAAACCACAAAAGAACCATATCGTTTGATAGACAACACAAGTTGACTGTGATGATCATGTTCTCCTCTAGTTTCATTTTGAAACAAAAGATAGACCCTAAAAATCTTTTATATAACCATAGTTCATAAAAAAAACATCAATTCACATCAAAATCCATCAAAAAAGATAAAAACAAACTCGAATTCAAAATTAAATCCCAAAATTCCCTTTTTGGATGAGAGAGATACGACTCGAGTCTCATCACTCATTCCTGTCTAGACCTGAAAACTATAATATCCTTTTCACCATTAGATAAAAAAATAATAAGTGGTCTACATAAGAAGAATACAGACTCACCAAAGAACCAAACATTGAAACGATTTTGTAATGAACCTATCTGGGATGAACTAACATGTCACCTTACCCAGTCAACCACATGTCCTGAAGATAATTCCCACCAAAATACATTTTTTATATTCAAAAAATTCCCTTTTTAAGGAAATGTGGGAATGGATCATGGAAGAATAGACCATACAAATTCCAAATTCAAAATTAGGTCCCAAATCAAAATTTAAAAAAATAGCACCACTACGGGATCCAAATCTCACAAATCAAGCTCGCACTACAAAACATATTGATTCCATCATCATCACAACATAGTAGTCTTTATCAAGAAATTCCCATCTATGAAAAATGTTGATTAAATGCCTCTTATGTCATCACATTACTATATATAAAAACCCATTGGAGCACATCCCACCACCGCTACGTCCACTCTATTATCGTAAACCCCTCATTGCATTGAGCCACCATTATACATAGATCATTTTCTATGTCCTTCATCACCATTCAAATAAATAAACTGCAAAACATAGTTATTAAAAATACCAACATCATTCCAAGAGAACCAGATCCATCATAAAATGATATATCTGAAAGAACATAGTAACTAGATAAAGCCACCAAATTTTGTGCCACCTAGGAACACATACCACTACACAAGATACATCCCAAAACTCCCTTGGTACCTGAAGCAACCTGCTGACTGGTATGGAATCAAGGGACCCAAAACCCAGAGCAAGGAGCACCCGAAGAGAAGGTGAAAGTATGAACATAAAACACAATGGAGTAATAGAGAGAGAGAGAGAGAAACACTGGGATTGATATCATACGGGAAAATAAAAATTGAAACCCATAACTAGATGAAACTAGAATGATGAAGTGTGAACCAGGATTAAAAACCTAATTAGAAACCTATACAAAAATTCTAATGAGAACACCTAAATAGATCAATATAAATTGACGGAATAATCCATTGAAGTTGAGAAAACTACATTGTCCTTACTTCTAACACTATAGTACTAAATCTATTTGAAGAACCAAAACACCCAACCAAGACGGGGTTGTGTGTTTCAGGCTAGATCGGAAGAGAAAGTGTGGACGATGGGAAAAAGTGACAACCCCATAGAACCCATAGATAAAAAAACCTATAAAGAGGAATCCCAAAAGTACATGGAGAAGGAGAAAGGCCCATCGCTACTGAGGAGACAATGAAACCCAAATAAAAGGATGGTGAAGATGAAAGATGAATTATACAACGAATGAGGAGACATCCATCTCCATAGGGAGAACTCAAAACAAAAGGTTGAAGATAAAAAATATTAGATTTGGAGTTAGAACCGATAGCATGAGTTGGGAGAGTGAGGTGCCATGCATGAAGGGAATTCATAATCTCGATGAGTTGGAAAATAATGAATATAAATCACAAAAAAATCTTTGGGAACGATTTAAACATCAAATTAGATATAAATGATGGTTGAAAATTTACTATGTTATTAAATATATTATCCTTACATTACACATCCATATAGCATGAAAAATATATGAAATTAAAATAAAAACCACTAAACATATCATAATCAGCTATATTGATCCAAACCATTTTGAAGAATATAAGACATCATCCATAATGAAAAGGATAAAACATGTCATAAAGAGATTAGAAAAGGGTAACTAAAATTACTATAAGGAATTACTATCTTGGTCATTGTGTTATTATCCATCAAAACACAACAATCTCGATCCAAGCATAAATTTTCATCCATGAAACCTATGTTTTCTCACCGCCACACGACTCACCTAACATCAGAATTAAAAACAAAACATGAGTCCAACTAAAACATGAATCCAGTAATATATAGGGGTTATCTAAATATCAAAATGGGCATCCCCTCAATGATTATATCCTATTCATTTCATAGGAAAATTAAAAAATTATAGTTTGAAGATATAATTAAGAAGTTATGTTTTCAAATATGAATGAGTGGAAAAAAAATCAAAACTGAGATATGTTTATAATACTTTCCACCTTTTAAACATAAAATGAGTGCAAACGCTTTAAAATGATTCATTATAATAAGACATTTCAATTCCAGCCAACCATTTTGAAAGCCATTTTAAAAACCCAAACAACAATTTTTAAATTTAAAATGGTATTTCCATATATCCTTGAAACAGTTAAAAATAAAAAGAACCAAATATAATGGGTCAAGAACCCACAAAGAACTCACTATAATTAAAAATATAGGAATGAATATAAAAAAGATAAAGGATAAATAATAATATAATTAGGGGAAATATAAAATAAATAATAATATAAATATCTTCTATATAAGGAATCAATTATGAAATTAATATAATAACCAAAGAATGACATAGATAAATTATACATCTTTTTATAAACATTAAATATATCTCCCAAATAAGCATGCCTAATAACAATATAATTTTACTATAATTAAATATTATATATATATAAATATTAATTATATATAATATTCTGTTTCTAAAGTATCATTATTTAGATAAGAAACCCTCATATACTCATCAAAACTTATTCCTTCCATCAGAACATGGGGAATGAAAAAATTTGGAAGGGTGATCTATGATACTCAGTAAGGATAAATATAAGAAAAATAAATCATAAAAACCATAATATGATAATATGGGTATGATACAATAATCATGTATATTTTTTATATAAATGATTCATATGTAAAAAATATTTGATCATAACCTCCAAAAATCAACTCATACCCCAAATCTTGGGTAATAATTGTGTCAAATTAGTAATCATTATTCAATAGTAAAAACATGGGAATGTGGAATTATAATCATGTTAAATCATAATCACGTTAACATATCTAGTTACAATCATGTCCATGCATAATATTTTTATCTTAGTGAAAGGAATTACACTCACACATCACAATTTGAACAAAGCAATTTGAAATCATGTCAACACATATTCATGTGATCAATTTAAAATGTAATCATACTCAAGAACAAATATGGAAAAAATATCTTCAAAAACATGTTGAAACATATCATTTTCATCTCCTAAGATATCAATACAATGTTACCCCATGCATTTTATGTATATAATGGACCAACCATAACATAATAATAATCCATTCATATGTAAGACACATGGCATGAAAACAACTATCATTTAATCATTTCTTAACCCATGGAAAATAAAATGGGTTTCATCATGATATCACCCCATAATCAATGACTATCCACATAAATAATAATTTTTTAATCATTGTATCATTTCCCCAATGAATCATAAGTAATACTAAATAATGGGTTTATAGACAAAAATCACATTAAAAGATCATGGGAACTTTTATTCAGGATAATACAATTTTTATTTTGAAAATAATTATTTAAAATCTAAAAATTTATATAATATTATGAAGAAACTCACTTTGAAATGAACCATTGAATTTTTTAAAGAAATATTCAAATCATAAAGAAGTTAGATGGTGAAAAAAGCCAGTGGTGTAGTATACATCAAAACAAAGGTTCTGTTTAAAATTTTCATAAAAATTACCCCATTTGGAAAATGTCATGAAGATTCATTCAAATAATTTTTATATATATTCAAATATGAGTAAAACTGAAATTATGAAAATATTTTAGAATAATAAAAATACTCAATATGTTTTAAACCGTGGGATGTAGTGATTATAATTTTTATTTAAAATAAACAAGTAAAAAGCGCAAGGAGAGATAGTGTGTGGAAAATGACTACAAACAAATGAAAGAAGTAAAAATAGAAAAATACCTATAAAACTATAGGAAAACATAATGTGTTTTCATAATGGCCATGACCCTTAATTATAAAGTGATGGACCCTCTTTCATGTTTGGGAATTTTCTGTGTTCTATAATCACCATCAATATGGTTATATTATTCTTCTGGAGGGTTGGGATTCTCAAGGGGCATAAGATATTTTTATCTAGATAAACCTGATCCCTTTCATATTCCCTTGTTATCATTTCTCCTAAAATTGAAAATACCATTTCTTAAGGATTTTCCCTCATCTCGAATCAATCCATGAGTGTTTCGAAATTAATCTTGGAAAACCCATTTTCTATTAGATAAATTTATGATGTCAATAAAGAAAAAAAAATTAATTGAGATAGTGTTAGATAGGGTCATCTTTCTACATATTGTGGAAATATTATCATGGGTGTCAGAGTTAATACTAGTGGTCTGAACATCAATAGTATCTCTAAAGATTGATGTACCACCAGTACCAAGATTTCCGAGTGTATCCCAAAGTTCATCATCCTTGTCATTTTCCGTGATTTATGGTGAATCATTTTGGTCTTACAAAATAGTCATAGATATAGTGAACCCCAACATAATTTAATGCTGATATCTTACCTTGGTAGTAGAATACCCAAATGGATATAAAATTCCAATTTTATAGTCACTTTCCATCCCCATAATGATATCAAATCCATCAACATTACATTGATCTGTAGTATTAACATATTCATAAACCTTCTTAATTTTCTAAGGATTATCTTAAAGATCATAATTTCACTTGTTATTACTATTATATAGATTATCATAACGAATCAAATAAAAAAAATATATCGCATCCTCAAAATTAGATGAATTAATCTCCTAATTCAATACATGAGAAAACTGTGCATTAACTAAGCTATCCAATATTCTTTCATCCTACAGTTTACTGGAAGTGCCACTCAGGTTGATGTTAGTGACCACATACACAAATGAAATTGAAATTGATTTATTCTACAACAAAAATCCATCATTAGAAGTCATTCCAAAAACATCCTACCTACCTTACTTAGGTTACTAAACTTCCAAACAGAAATATTCATTATGTTGAATCACTATGAAGGTCCTTCCACCATTATATGGATTGGGTGCTTCATTCACATCACCTACATATGGAATTTTTAACTTACATTTCCCCATCACATGTCCAAATTTATTATAGTAAGCATAATTTAATATTTTAAAGAATTTATCAACATAACTCCTAACGATGTGACATTTTAGATGGAATACAGGTATTCCGTCCTCTTCAATATGTAGTTCGAATCATTACTCATCGTATACCTGCATTATTCTGTCGATGAGAGTTGAAATCATATCAATCATAAGGACAATTCCTAAATAATTTCCAAAACATTAATGTTTTCTTTCTTTTTTGAACTTTTTTTTGGATAGAAACATTTGATTCCACATCTCATAAAATTGTAGGGTTCCATATATAGAAAATGAGGGCCAAACCCCAATCCATACATAAATAATTTTTTTTATTGAAGCTAGATTAAAACTGGGATCCTAGTTTTTGAATTTTTTTAATTAAAGGTTTGATATAGGTAACAACCTTCCCACATGATTTATAATTCATATCATTCGATAAAAAAAATTACTATACAGAGTGACATGATATTAAATCCCCCAAAATCCGAAAAAAAGGAGAAGATGGTTTTGTAGGTCCTTAATCATCCATGTTTTGGGTCACTTATAGATCACCAAGATAGAAATTATCAATTTTTACAATCAACAATATGTTTCTTCATAATCGAGTGATTTTCTATAGAAAACACAAGTAATCCATTTTTTATGTTTCTACTATAGAATAAGGACCCAATTTGGACATCAACAAACAAATGGGATGATGATAAGTGACCCAAATTAGGTTAATCATTTCAATCCAATATTTGATAACCATTTTACAAAATATTCTCATCACTATGGGCATATTTCAAGCAACCAAATTTAAATTTAGTTACAACTCAAGTCCTTTTTCCACTAGGATTTGAGGGAGCTCATATGAAATCTTTTAACGGTGGACCAACACCATCATCCATATTTGGGATATAAAAACAACTCTATATTTTGAGTGTGATTATACTTTATAATCTATTGAGGAGAATGATTCCTAATTTCTATTTCCATTTACTGAGATAAGCCCCGAATACTATATCATTATAAAGTAAAAATATTCATGAATGGAATTTTGATTTCTGTTCTTATAAATGGTTCCCCTAAAGGGTATTTTTATTTCTCTAGATGATTCTAGAAAGGTGATACCCTTTCATCTTTGCATTTATAATTTTTTAAAGACTATATAATCATGAAAATAACAAACATTGATGATCTAGGAAAACTCAATCCAATTCAAGCGATCTGGTCACTCATTGCCCATACTCGCCTATTTTATGCAGATGATATCATTGTTTTCTTGTCTAGGGGGAATAATACTATGGTCATTATGAAAATTCATTATCATTATGAAAGTATTTTATTCATAATTTTATAATTGATAAATCCTTCGTTTTATTTGGGACACAATTTACTAATTCATAAAAAATTATATCCTTTATATTTGAATAAAAGAGGGGTATATTCCCTTTAATTCTCATGGTGTGACTCTATTTTGGTTATGTTAAAGTTTTGAATATTTTGGTGATATTTGTAATCAAATCTCTAGGAAGCTATCAACTTGGAAATGGAAGATTTTATCCATGGGTGGAATTCTTTGTTTGGTGAAGGGAGTGACTGTTTCTCAATTTGTTTACTCCGTCATTTTTTATAAATTACAGAGAGGTCTCATAAAGAAATTAAATGTGTATCTCATGAACATCATTTGGAGTGTTAATATCCAGGAAAGGAATCTTTTTATTATCCCTTTAAATTCATGTTGTAGGACTTTATCAAATGGTGGGATGGATATTAAAAGTATTGGGTTATTCAATGAATATCTTCAAGCTATACTCACTAAGAATATCATGCATGGTAAATCTCACTCCTTGGGTTTTCTAAAAGAACACTTCTTTTATAGGCTTAGAAAATGTAGTTTCACCAATTTGGCCTCTTCTATTTGGCCTGATATTAGATCCTCTTTTCAGAATATCATGAGTTGTTAAAGATGGCTTGTGCTGAAGGGTTCATTGATTATGTATTTGGATTGATAATTGGGATTCTTCAATCATCTAGGATATGTTTTAGCCCCGATTTCTAGTGAGTAAGATCAAATATCAATCAAGGATTTAATTGATGTCCCTCTGGTTAATTTGCTTGAAGTGATTCATATCATTATTGAAAACTATTATTCTGTTCCTAGCTATATTATTCTGGTCTGGGAACCAGGCAGGAATGCGGTTGTTAGCGGTAAGCTTTCTTATCATCATGTTTCTAGGACACGAAATTTTTATTTCAATTTGGATGTCTAGTTTCAAAAAAAAACTGAACTAGACCCTCTCTATTGACTCTAATATAGAGGATTTCTAATAATAGAGTTACAACTGAGGGTATTCTTACGAACTTTCTATTTTCCACTTTCCCTAGGTGTGTCATATGTCATCAGTATAAAGAGGATGCATAGAATCTATTTCATATCTATGAAACTGCTTCCTCTACATGGAATGAGATTCTGGTTTCCATTAGACTGCATGATATTTGGTTTTTAGTTCAGCTGACCATTCTTCAATGATTTTCACACATTCCTTTATCTGCAAAGGTAATTTCCCTATTCTGTGTTTCCATTGAAAAGGTCATGTATACTGTCGATAGATGCAACAATGATGTTGAATTTTATTGGAGGGAGGTCCACTTCATGCTGACCGTCCAATTAATTTTTACTGCAATTTGGGAGTCCTGTATGGTCGGAATTGGATTTTGTGCTAATTTTTTTGTGAGTTCACCATCATGAGAATTTTGAAGGTTTCATGGAATTTTAAACCATCCATGATTACCATAGAGGTTTTCAGGTTTCCACTGTTTTCTAATTGTATTAATGTCAACACGGACAGAGCCTCTCAGTGGAATCATACACTTGTAGTGTGTGGTGTGGTTTTTCAAGATCACAAGGATATTGTCTTGGAATGTTTTTATGGCTCCTATGGTGTGACTTCCTCCATTGATGTGGCGATGCTTGGGATCATTCATGCTGTTTGTTTTTCAAAATTGACAGTTGGCATAAACATTAGGTGGAATGTGATTATTATAATCTTTTGTCGGCTATTAAGAATGGTTTTTTTCAAATTTCATGGAGGCTCACGAACAAATTTATTGAGTGCATAAACAAACATGTGGGCCAAAACTTCATTATCACACATTTCATTGGGCAGGCCAAAATGGTTGCAGATTGGCAAGCTACCATGTTCATTGGAGTGGCTCTCACGTGGTTTGATGAGTTATCCGTTGATGTAAGTCTCTTTTTTCTAAATGATTGTAATATCATCTCGCACTATATACTCTTGTATATTCTTTATATAAATAATTACCTTGTCATTTTGGTCATGAGAATATTCTTTAAAAGGGATAATAAAATGAATTATATCTTAAAATTTTAATTAATGACGAGAGGAAAATTAAATTTATGCATTTTAGAGGATAATAATGATATAATTTACTATATTGAAATCATAGCCTCAACAATCCCAAAAATAAATGAGATTGTATCATAAATTTATTACCACAAGTCTTATATTCCTTCATACATGTTAAAACATTATATATAATAAATGAATATTTATTATACATTCATGAATAACATACTGATGCACAATTACATTATAATTTATAATTATCATTTTATAAATGATTCATCTTTCAAATGGTCATTCGGCATAAAACTAGTCTGTTTTCCATGAAGTTTTTGGTTTCATGGTTCCAGTCCGTAAACCTTGGTCATGGTTTTGTAATAAAATAAATATTAATTTTGAAATAATTATAATATTTCTTCATTATATACAATTTTATAATCATTCATATAAATAGTGATGAAAAATGAATTACATCACTCCGTGGTGACCGTAGTCCATACATACCCATTGGTGTTGTTTTTAATTTTCAATGGAAGGAACAAATGAAAGGTAAATTATAATTAATCTTTATAGAATTATTATTATATAATAAAAATAATATATATTTATTAAATAAATCTGTATTACCATTCATTTGTATAATAAATGAAAAACGAATCGTATCACTATGTTGGGGTGGTAATCCACACATAGGCACGAGTGACATTATCATTTCCCAAAGATGGGAAGGTAAGAAGGAAGATATTAAATTATAATTATAAAACCATATTTACTTAATAAATATCATATATAAATATAAAATCCATCACTATAAGGAACCATGAAAGATGGATATGTAAAATGAATCATATTTCTATATAATGGCAATTGTCCATATATACACACGAGCGATATGTTCATTTTTTATTAGATATAATGGTGGTTTAAAATGGTTATGTCACAATCATAATAAAATATAAATATAATAATGATATTGGAATTATAAATTTATGATTGATAAAATAGATTTATAGAAGGTCGAATCTGAAATAAAATGACATGTACTCAATTAAAAGTTATACATATTTATTGAGAAACCTAAATTGGCTTACTACTTAATCCATGAAAGGATGATATTATGATCAAACCAAGGCCTATAAGACATGGTTTTTTATGTAATTAAAGTATTTATGTTGGGATTTGATGATATAGTAGTCACTATAATTGTGGTTAAAAAATTGATATGGAGTGTATTTCTATAACTGAAGGGGGAGATACACTTGGAATACTTCAAATGATAAACATATATTAATCTTATTTTCATGTGAAAGTGGCTCAAAATTTCCAACTATTATAATTGTGTTATAAATTTAAATAAATTTAAAATATTATTAGAATATTTATCAAGGGGAATACCATTTTCATTTTGAAACCCCTTATTCAAAATGTAAAAATTTCAGGAATATTAGAAGAAAACAAAATTTGAAAAGAACCATGGAATATTTTAAGGAAATATTAAAATCAAAGAGTAGTAGCATGGTGAAAACATTGATTCATCTGGTATACATAAAAACAAAGGTTTTGTTCAAAAAATTGGAAAAATTACTTCATTATAAAAATTCAATGAACAATGCAGGATTTTCATAAGATTTATGGAAAAAATGATATTGTTTTCTCTTATGAATATAATTTAATTTTATGTGGCCTCAATTAATTTTTCAGCAAGTTGTAAAAACAGTTATAATTTTAGAATTGGTATTTTCCAAGTAAGTGGTAATTTTAGTTAAAAATTAATATCTACTTATTTAGAAAATTATGTTAAAAAAATTGAGTTCATTTTTTAATTAATGTTGTTGAAAATGTTTAGGGTCTTTTTTTGGAATATATATAATATAGAGAATTTTTGATGAATAGTGTAATACAATAATTTACGGTATAAGTAAATGAATGAACTATAGAGCTATTTATGATGTATGGATGAGGCAAGCACCCATTGGTTTGTAGTCACCTAAATAAGATACTTTATTTAGTTATGTAATCGTAACTATTTCTTATCTTTATCCATAATAATAAACTAATGAATTAGATAATAAAAAAACCCCTCTCCTCCAATATAAATACCAACCCTCACTACCTCTTCTCCTCAAACCTCATAAACTTTGAATCGTTTCAAATTTGTTCCCAATACACTTCCCAACTCTCTTTACCTTCTCTAGGAACCTTATGTCTCAATAAAATTCCAAACCCAAGTCCCTTAATGAGGTTCTCAAGGAGAATAATTCAAGAGGCAAACCCTTAATCCTTCCCTTTGATTTTCTTTTATTTGATTTTCTTGTATTATTTTTTCCCTCGCCTTATAAGTCAAAACAAAAACGATAAATAAATTATATTATATATACTATAAATTTAGTTTTTCAATGAAAAAATCAGTCATCATATCTCTTCTCCTATTACACTGATTTTAAAAAGGAAAACATCATCTATGATGCGCTGATTCACCACCTTCATGGATGTCGTGTTTTAGATTATCAATTATGCCTTCAAGGATGGTCATAAACCCATTTTTTGGTTAAAACATATAATTATATATTTATTACAAATTCTTTAATGTTTTTGAACTATTTCATGTACATTTTATTAATTAATAAAAAATGAGTTTATGATGATCGAAAAAGTGACAAAATAATCTAAATGATTTTCGGTAACATTTTTTTAATGAATCATACTCATACCATATAACCAAATTAAATATATGAAAATATAGTATTATTTAATTTAATTAATAAAATATAATTTTAGTTATAAAGAACTATTCTTATATTACATAATTTTCCATACATGTATACAAGTAAACTGATCATGAAAATGATGGAAATGAATGCTCTCGAACTATAAAATTGTATCTTATATCTCATCAAAATGTTCATAAATTAACATGATAAATTCATAGTAAAAAATAAATGTAGAAAAGGTTATTAATTAATTACTTAATTTATTTAATCTAATTATCTAGGAAATCAATATCAAGTGCAGAACACATTCAGGCATAAGTATATGGATTATTCATGAACATACATTTTTCATTCGGGTTATGATTTTTCTCTATTTACCTTAATGTATTCCAAAAATATTTTTATACATATTCTAAATTTTATTTATATTTTATAAACCCATGTATCTATACAATTTTATTTTCTTTTGATGGGGTGATTCCTATTTTATAATGTTTCCTTTTTAATTTTTCCCAATAAGAAAGCCTGATTTAAGAGAACACCCAATTAAGTAGGACCTATGGATAAACATGGAGAAATGGGTAAAAATACATCTTAGATTTGACTAAATATTATTTATTGACGATACTTAGGCTTTATAATATCTTCACAGTGATTTCATCTCCATTTAGTTCCACTTCTCATGAAAATGACTATATTATTTAAATCCTTTAAGTAATTCCATGTGTATCCAGCCCCTCAAATAAAAAAGAAACCCTATTCCCATCCCTTATTCTTAATATTTGAGAATTTAGCTTAGAAAAAACCAATAAAAACACTTATATATTCCTTCAATTTGTTATTAAGATTATTTTATTCTCCTAATGACATCCAAATAAGTCTTAATGTGAAATCCAAATGAGGTCATTGAATGAAGATTTAATCTTATTTACTTAATCTTTTAAGAATAATTTCTTATACTAAATATTATAATTATATTGTATCCATACTAAAACAATTAATCTAATATCATTAATATAATGGGATTAAATTATTATTATTATGGTGTAAAAAGTTTGACATCTTTCCACAAAATTATATATGAATGTATCACGCATGCCTGCATGTGGACTACCACCACCACGTAGCGATTTGATTCATTTTTCATCACTAAATATCATGGATAGTTATAATAATGTATTTAAAAATATATATATGATTTTGTTGATATAATAATAAATTTTTATATATAATTTATTATCTTATTTCTTTTCGATTTCCTTTTTATAAAAAATTAGTAGTATTATTCATGTATATGTACAGACTACCATTTCCATGGGAGCTATATTTCATTTTAAATTTATTCATTTGATAGAGGGTTATATAATTATATATTATGAATATATATAATACTTATGAAATAAATAACATTCTATAAATATTATATTAATGTTATACTTTAGCATGTTCTTACTCATTTGGTCTTTATAGCATGCTTTTATTTAAGGTAGTTTCACCACCGACATGAGTGATGTTATGATATTTATGACATGAAGAATTAAGGAATTTTGAATAATTGTCATATTATTTAATAATAATAATATATAAATGAAATTATTTACATTATAGAGAAGATAAAACCATGATCAACATACAAGGACCATAACTGCCAAACTAAAACATGCTTGAAAAATGAAATGGTTATGACCCAAAATAATTATTTAATAAAAAAATATTAATTAACAGTGGATAAGATATTATAAGTAGATCATATAAGATATTTTAAATTTTAATTTTTATCTATAAAAGAATTATAATAATCTTAAACTTATTATATAAGAGGATAATGAACATATGAGGCATGTGAGACATGAGGTAAGTGTATATCATCTCATGTTTGTTTCTTTTGTACAATTACCATATTCACCAGTCATTTATTTCATATGGAGTATATATTACCCCTTTTATATTTTATATCAAGAATATATTTATATTAGTGGTAGTAAAAGTTTTATTTTAATTTATTTATTTTATAAGGGTTACGATTCAAAAGTTACCTAAGCGGTGTGACCTTTATGTTACAATCACACTTTTTATTAGGATTATTTATGATAAAATTTTGGATAATGAAATGATGTTATTTACCTTTCAAAAATATTCTTTATTTTCTTTTCTATAGTTATATCTATAAAATATAATCTTCTTTCATTCATTTTTCTCCCTCTTAAGAAATCAAAATTCAAAAAGAATGTTTTTATGGAAACCCAATTTTGTTTTTCTTTTTGGTTGAGAATATTTTTCTTTCATTTCCATATTATATTTAATGTTTTTTCAATAATGCTTCTAATATTATTCAATTAATTATTAATGTCTTTTTTACTTATTTTTTTACCTTCTAAAAATCTGATTCAATGGATTTTTATTGTCATTTTTTGAACAAGGTAATTTTTACTAAATGTCTGAACTATATATTTGTTTTAACGTTTAGAAAATGGATGAATTTATGAAAAATTAATTACTATTATTTTCTACAATTTCTTATTTACATGTTTCCATGGTTTTTTTCAGGGAAATTTTTTTCCTTGATATTAGGAAGTTTTTTATATTTTAATTAATTGATTTAAACATGAAAAGGGTGGTTTCCTCATGAAATGTTACAGTGATTTTTTAAAATTGTTTTCATGTATGTCATCATCCTTTGAGAGATCTTGTAATTTAATGGGTATATTCAATAATTATATAATCCACATTATTTCATTAGATGATATATATTATTCTTGAATAATTTGTTAAATAGGTAAAATATTAACATTTCATATGATAGATTTATAAAAAAATTATGTTAGTTATGTATTGAATTTTTATTATTTTATTTTTTATGATTAAATAATTTGACATAAAAATTGATGTGAGAGTCCCTTTATAGCCTCTCAATGCATTTGTAGTTATCATAAGACAAACTAGTTTGGGTATTTGGCATACATTTGACCTATTTTTGGATGAGGTATTGGAATGAGGACATGACCATATAAATATGATGTTTAACATTATGTATTAAATCATTATGGAAGTAGTTATATTTTTTAGGAAATTATTTAAGTTTTATGTCATCTACTTATATATTTCCCTTTGAGGACACTAGTTATATGGAATATTTGATTACTGATTATCTCTATTATATTATTAATTAGTCATTTATTATATGTCATCATCTACTATATGATTTCCATTACTGAGCTTCTGATCTCACCCTTTATTATGTTTTACAATCCCTAGGATTTGAAGAAGGGATCTATGAATGATTAATGGGATATACTATCACAAATAATACATTTCTCTTAATAATTTATAGTTTTATTTCATATTTTCATGTTTAATTTGAGAATGATATATTTATCTAGTCTCCCAAGACTAGTAAAAAATTTGATTCATTGGGATTAAATACCTTATATATTATGATAATATTTTGAAATATCCATGAAATATGGGTTATTAGAGAAGAGGTGTTACAAAATTCCAAACCATTCTGGATGCTTGAATAATTTTACCCATCCTTGATAGCCAATAGGTGTACTTCATTCATGCTTACACTAATAAGTGTCGAATTACAACCTAAAAGATTGATTTTTAGTACTAGTACCCATTGGACAACCAAATGTATGGGTAAGGTGTTTTGACTATAGAAAACTCAATATGATTCTTAGGTATTATAAGTTTTACTACCATTTCTTGATCATGTAATCGGAATATTAAATGGAAAAACTACTAACTATGTTTGTGATAGTGTTTCTATGTAATTTTAATTTTATATAGCATTGTAAGGCTAAGAGAAAACCACATTCACATGCCTTGTTAGTAAGTTTCCTTATAGGACAATTCCCTTCACTTTTTTCAATGAACCAAGAACATTTCAGAGACACATGATGTGAATTTTTAAAAAAAATTAGAGAAGTACATTGAATTATTTAATGTCTATTTTACTCTCTACAGGTTCTCTATTTAAATAAACTTAAATATTTTAAATGTTTTGATTCTATCATTATTTTATAAGAAAAATTATAAGTTTTTAAAATTGATATTTTATTTTGAATAAAGAAATTATAATAGGTCATGTTTTATCTGACGATGGAATCCATGTTTTCAAGTAAATGTTGAGGTAATTTCTTTACTAACCTACCTAAAAACTAATAAACATAAGAGATAATTCCTTATTCATTCTTGTTTTTAAATAATATTTTTATTGATTTTATTATAAATATTTTAACATGGTTCATGATTCTTCAAAAATAATCACTATTCATCTTTTATGAGGAATATAAACAAGACATCAAGGGGATAAAATAAAATCGGAAAACCCCACTCATTATCATACCACAAAACTAGATCCTTCCATTTGAAATATTTTTCAATGCTTATTATTTTTATCTGGGGCTATTTTAATACATAAACATAAAAGGAAATATCATTTTCTTTATTATTATTCAAGAACAATATAAAAACCCCATATTAATTATTTAAAAACATAAAAGGATCTCTTAATTGATTCATTTTCCTTATAAAAATTCATATGTAACTTGTTACTCTCTAAAGTATCAATTTTTACTAACGATTCCATAAAATAATTTTATAATGAATGAAGATGTAAAAATAGATTTTGAGATGGATTCTGTTGTTACAGGAATTCGATGATTAAATAAAGGACAATAAAGGAACTAAAATTCGAGAGGTTTTCAATATAAGTTGAATACCCATTATTTCTTATAAAAAACATCAGATTTATCCACCCATAAAAGAAAACATTTCTATAAGATAATTTTTATAATGTTTTGTAACAAACTAACCCACCGAATTCCACCTAGATAATGGAAGGATGAGTTTCCACAACCCTTTACCTACCTCTAATAGGAAACAGTCTAGCGATAAACATAAATAAATCATAATGTAAATGGGAGGCCTTTTCCTAGAACACATGTATTCACACACCCATATATTTATAAGAAGCATTTAAAAGGTATAATAATATAATACAATAATTTCTACATTAAAAAAATCCATTAGAATAAACTTGGGAATAAATTATAGAATGATAAAATAAAACTAAAATTTATATGGGGAAAATAAAAACCTAACAAGAAATTTACTCCAAATATAACAACTGGAATTTGAATTATCTTAGAGAGCCTAGATCATGATCTCCAATCGTGGCCACTATACACATACTATGGACCAAAATAAAAATATTCTCCACCAATTAAATCATTTAAGTTTCCATCATTAGCATAAAACATGACACATGTGGATAATCCCTTTTACGGGTGAGTATAAACATACACAGTATGATGCTCTAAAAATAAAAAAGGGCGAAATAGATCAACACTATATGAAAATTCATACAAACCCAAATAATGAGTAAAATCATGACCAATAATATATATATATATATATATTCTCATTAAGAAACTCATATGAGGGAGAAAGGGTAACTCTATCTCACATCCTTGCCCTGGAAAATCATTCTTCCTATGGCTCAAAATTCCCATCATCAATGCCCATTATATTGTGTGTCTGTATTAGAAGGTAGTGTAGAGTAATAGAACATTTTCAATACATCAATGCCTAAGGGTGAAAAATTTATAATAGGGGACATGTGACCACCTATGATAAGTGGGTACTACTCAAAAGATAGTGGACATGTATCCTAATGTTATAAGGGGATTCCACTTAGTAGAAATTTTGAGAACCCACAAATTAGTGTATCACAGTATTTCTACTCAAATCATTAAGGACATGAAAACTAGTATGATAGCTAGTACCACTCAGTATGTAGAAATAAAAAACTACACTCTAGTGAATCATGGTTGTGCCACTTACTAGGCAGAGGACTTACACCTTGGTATATTATGTGGGGTCACATGGAAGGTAGTATAAAAATAAGACCCATAACCTAGTATGATATAGAGTTCCACTTAGTGGGTAGAGGATTGGTTCCCTAGTTCCATAGGGGGTCTACTCAAACTGGTGTAAGTAGAATGGGGGACCCACACTTTAGTATGACAGGGGGTCGGCATCCTCGACCTCTCCCTCTGATGATCATGCATGGTCTCTACAAGATTCAAGAATCTACTAAAGAATAAAGATTGTTATAATATTAAAGGAAAAATCTCAAAATCTACTTTGAGGGTTACCATAATTTTCTAATAGAAAAAATGATCAAGATACATTACTTATTGGGAAACATCTGAGTCCAGATAAAGATGATATGAAAGGCAAATGTTATTGAGAAAACAATATGGCATGCACTAGGGGGTCACATGGCATGTAACCTTGCCTATCCTCTAGTACATTTCTTTGATAAAAAAAATTGGAATTAAATTTCGTAATATAATACATGTATCATACACTTTTGGATTTCGTGTGATCTATAAGTTTTTGTTTTTTACGTTGAGCCATTCCCATATTCCTGGCCATGATTGGGTATCAGGACATGGCCATATACCTTTGTGCATTTCTCTATACTCCAAGATAACATGGTGTGTTCTCCCATATGTAGTCATGGCTATAATTATTCGGCACATGGCTTATCCACCCCAGGAAGTTCACATGACATGTGGACCTGACCACAATGTATGTGATCCTTATATTCCCTTAAACCCTTAGAGTCGCATGCAAGGGCTACACTGTGTATTTTTCTTCGACAACACTAAATGTAGTAAGATTTTCCATAGATACCAAAAGTACCTTCACACATCATCATTGATGCTACATTACTGCTCATTAATAATTTTTAGGGGTATCAGATTCAGGGATATTCTTATTTAATCTATCTCCGATGGACAAATTCTGATCACCTTAACCCCACATGGCCTTTCCCATCACTATGTGCCAGGGTAATTTCCACTATAAGTACAAAAACTGCACATTTTAAGTGGTTATTTAGATTGTGTTATGAAAACCCCCCTCTAAATTCATATTCTGTAAAATTAGAGGGTGTTCACTACAACACCCTCTAATCATAAAATTTAGAAGGGGAATTATGTACAACCCTATCTAATCACAAAATTTGGAGGGGGTTAAGGATCCCCTCTAATTAACCGAACTTTGAATTTTTTAACTTTTTATTGTTATCCAGTTGGATTTTAGAGGGGGTTGAAAACTCATTCTAATTTCTTAAATTAGAGGTGGTTTAAAACCCCCTAGAATGTCTTTAAATTATGAGGGGATGAAAACCCCCTATAATTCCATAAATTTGAGGGGATTCAATGTAGAGACCCGGAGCCTGACGTACATTGACATTACATTACATTTGCGGAATACTTAGTACATAATAAAAACACATACACAAGGATCGTAATAGTTTAGTCTCTTTGGAAACTCGGAACATAATCTTCTAATCGTGGTGAAAGATCTTCAATATCTCCCATAAAGATCTTCCCTTTTTTTACCTAAAACCTTTCTTTATATCCTGGGGAAAAGAAAACATAAAAGGGTGAGCTCAAATGCTCAGTAAGGGTAAACAAAAGAAAAATCAATCACATCATATTCATAAGAACATAACTTTTGGAAATCTTAACCAGCAAAAGAGAGCATAATTTCATAACATGGGATAAATCATAATAGTGAAATGAAATCCCAATAAGCATAACTTAAAACATGAAACTTTTTGGCATACACAAATAATCATAGAGACACAAATAATCATAGAGAATCATTTCTTATTAGTCAAAACTCATTGCCAAGACTATCTTAGTGGACAAAGTCCCTTTCTGAACCGAGTCACCCTCGTTCCAGTCCTGTTTCACTGAACCGGTATAACCTACCGTTCCAGCCATGTCTATCTCATGGGATATAAAATCATTACCCATTGCATTGGAGGGAGATATAGGTCCCACCCATCTCATAATGATATCATTCTTATGTGTCCCACAAAATCATAAAGCATACATCATTCCATAACCCATGTAATAAAAATGGGTTTCTTAAACAACATGACATCATGAAACTATTCATATAAGATAAAGGAATTCATAAAAATAATTCCATCACAACATAATCAAATCAATGTAATAATAGGGATAAAAACAGAACCCTTTATTATCTTAGATGGGAAATAATTTTTATAAAACACTTGAACTCCATTCTTGAGGAAAATATCCTTTCTTCTTAAAAAACATTTTTCCTTTCTTAACATGTCATACAACTTTAAACTAAAAGAAGTTGATTAAAAATAAACTTGAGGACTTGTAAAGGAAGCTTCTAGGAAATAATTTTTTTAAAATCCATTCATTCCATATATGTTAAAAAAACATTCTTCGTAATTTTGTCAGAAAAGTCAAAAAGTACCTCGTACGAAAAATGACAAAACATTCCTTTCATATTCTTTACTAAAAACTCACCGAAGGGTAAAATTGGATTTAAACTATTGTAAGTGGATGGAAACAATATTACATATTGAGGGAACATGGATGTGGATGATAAAATACACCCCAGTAAATGCCAATGTAAAAACAATCTCGGATAAAAATGAGATTGTGATATTTTCCCTTACCTTAGGTCCGACTTGCTTTGTAAGTGTCTGAACCTCCTCTTCTTTGAAACGCCCCTTTGAATCCTCCACTTAGGGAACTAATATTGGTCTTTGAAGAAGACCAGGACCTCTAGGATTATTCTAGGGAAGTGGAGAAGGGATTTTGGCAGGGGTTGGCCGAGCTTGAGTGCTCAAAGTTGTGTAAGGAAGAGAGGGGGAGGAGGTCCCCTTTTATAAGAGAGGAGAGGGGCACCTTAAGAATATCTCAAAATATTATTTTATATTAATGTCAAAAATCGGTTTATAATGGTTCCAAAGGGTCTTATTTCGAAGTTAAAGTGGGGATGGTTCGAAATCCTATCAACCAATAGGATTTATACAAGTTTAGGTTATTATTTTAACCTTATCAATTAGATTTAACTTTAAGTTAAATAATTTAACTTTAAGTTAAATAATTTAACTTTTACCGTGTCTTTTTGTTTTCTTACACTATATGGTTAATACACTCACTATAACATGCCAAAAGAACCCCAAATTGTTCATTATTAATATATATATCCTTATCTAAGTCATTTGGACGAACTTTGGATTTTTAGGAATAAAACAACAATTAATAATATAATATTTGATTTAAAAACTATTTTGTGTCAATTTTGACACTATTTGATATATGATTTTTGTGAAAGTCATAACAGAATTATATGTTCGAAACAAGTTGATTAAATCAACACTAATATATCATAGTAACCTAGAAAATTAGTGTAATTCATAAAAAGTCTTAAATTACATTTATTTTGGTATTTATAATATTAATTATGTCAATATTTCATTAATAAGATAATTACAGCATCATCATTGTGTCATAAATAAATTAACTTATATGATATCTAAAAATTACAAATAAAATACCATTATTTAGGAAATCGTTTTATATTTCTAATGAATATTTACAATCGAATTTATCTTATGTATATCCCTATATTAAAAATGTTTTAGTAAATAAACTTTGATTTTAACTCTTTTAACTCTTCTTTGATTTAAATAATAATAAATGTCATAATCTAATCCAAGTGGGCCTAAATGATAATATTTTACACTTAAAGTTTTTTTTGGTCGAGAAACACTTGTCCAATAGGATTAGGACATGTGTTAGGGTAATATTAATATCGTTTTTACCCTTAATTACCCTATTTACTTTTAACCGTGGTAAATAAAAGTAAAAAGTTACTATTCACCAAAAATTATTTTCATCTCATTGAACCACATTTTACTTACTGACATCAACCATGTCTCTCAGATTTTTGAAATTCCATTCACAGAAGCGGTAAAATTATGTTTAATGAAAAATTCAGTTTTTTAACTACGACTTAGTAGTTTCACTATTCATCAAAAATTGATGTTTTTCAGAACAATGCCAAAATTTCATCCTAAGCTATATTTCATATTCCGAATTCAAAAATGAAGTCTATTTTACCAAATTCATAACATAGAAGTTGCATTAATTAATTTTATAATTAAATCCAGCTGTTAAAACAAATAGCGTGTTTTTAAGAAACAATATCTATCAAAAGATTGACACTTGTTTATGTTTGGTTTAAATGTGAAATTACATCCAATGACCAACATTGTATTAAATTGTAAAAATATATTCTAAATATACTTTAAAACCACTAAAATTAAAAATTTATCACTATTAATTATTTTGATTAAAAAAGTTGTTTTTAATTATAATTTAGTAATTTTCACTATTCATCAAAATATGAAAGTTATCCGAAAAATACCAAAACTTCACCTTAGGCTAAATTCGATACTCCGAATCCAAAAATGAAGTCCATTTTGAGATCTAAAATTTATAAAATTCTAAAATGTGGTTATTACTATTCATAACGGCTAGTTATAATTATATTTTAATAGCATATCGTTGTTTAGTGAAACTCGGTATTGCGTACTACACACACTATCGAGGAAGGTAGCGATTGCGTGTAATGCAAGGCAAGTCAAGGATGTTTATTGTGCAAGCTCCTTTTGGTGTAGCATAAAACAGAAGACATTAATAAAATTAAAAAGAACATTTTTCATAAAATCTCGGGTTGTTACATTCTACCCCCCTTAAAATGAATTTCACCCTCGAAATTCGTCGGGGTTATAAATGGTTTACTATTCGAAAGTTTCTTTAATAGAAACTCACATCGTAAAAAAGAATACCAAAACATGGCTTTAAAAACTAAAGTATGAAATGTAACGATTACCCAAATAAACTAATCACTAGGTTTCCACATAGGTGAAAATATGGATATGGAAGAAAAATCTAACCATCATGTTCTGATGGAGAGTGGTAGAGAACATGTCTATGGAAAAGCTAGTAATCACAAATCTATAGATTTGTGATGATATAAGGTACCATCTGATTCATCAGGTATTAGATCACTAGGAAAACATTTTTGGTTTTCAAGATCATTTCCCTAAAGTTGAAAATTTGCATTAGAATAAATACTTACTTTATTTTGGTACAATCTCACTGTTGTTCATGCCTTGAACAATTTCCACTTCATCTCTTAAATAAATGAAGTTGAATTTGTTATTCGTCAAGTGTTAGCAGATCATGTGATAGAATGACGGGTCATTCCATCTTTCTCAAACAAAAGGTTAGCAAAAAATTATATACATAATTCGATCTATAGTGAGATTAATCATATATGGTTCCTAAAATGGACTTATACTTCATATATCATACTGCTTAATATAATAAAACTAGTTTCTACTAAACAGGGACTTCCTGTAGGCCAGTGGTAGGCAATAAAGGCCAGTCGCACTTCGGTTGTGGGTTCGATTCCCACAGCCTTGTCCAACGCGATGGGCTGTCGCCTGTCTTGAAGGTTTTCCTTTTTCTAAAACTGCATTACTATTACATCCCATCAATAATATCAAAAAAAACTTCTATCCTTAAACAATACTAACTTATGTCCAACATAATCCATTCCAATCTTTAGGCTTATCCATAATACTGCAGTCCACTCTCATAACATAGTGAAAATGATTACCAGAGATTTAACACCATCGTTGATCCCCATATATCATAAGATATGTTTTGTTGGTCACATTCCAAACATTAAAAGTCCTTAATCGTGTATTCTCTTGAATACCTTAGTGAAAACATGAATGCAGTTAAAAGTTAACACTTTCCACATACCAAAATCCTCAAAATTCTATATACTCAAACAATGATATCACTTAGTCCTTATATCAATCATGAGCTCATGAATTTCGTTTTCTCGTTTTCCCATCATTATGCGCATATCATCTTATTTCCAAAAATATCTCAATTACTTTGAATACCACGTTAGACCAATACATAAATATTCCAATACTCCATGATACAATATTATTTTGGAATCCCATTAAATAAACACTTAATCATTCCACCACATCGTTGTCATATTCAACATCGCCAATAGTGATCTCATGTGACTTCCCTTTTTCCTTTACCTTTAGTGGTTGCTCATGTTGATCATCACTAACCATTGGATTAGGGCATTTATTAGCATAATGCCCCATTTCCTTGCACTTGAAGCATTGAAATGTTGGTGGTGCGTTCTCTGCAGTGTTTGCTTTATTCACATCATTAGAAACCCTTTTTCCATTACTTCGACACTCAGCTCCTCGATGACCTTCTTTTCCACACTTAAAACATTTTCTAGTCCCTTTAAGACAATCTCCACCATGCTTCTTTCCACACTTTGTGCATAAGGAAACATTCATCTTCTTTTCACCACTATTCTAAGATTTCTCCTTGAACTCCATCTTTTGTTTCTTGTCAAAACCATGAGATGGATATGTAACACCAACTTCCATTTCTACCTTGATATCACAACGCACAATTTCTTCATAGCTACTGAAATCTCTTATAGATAATGCCCTTCGAAGACTTGGTTTTAAGACACTGAAAAATCGATCAACTTTACTTTCAGGTTGGATGATAATGCCAGATGCATACCTTGCATGTCTTGTAAAATTCGCTTCGTATATACCAACAAATTCATCATCCTTTTTCTTTAGTTCAAGAAACTCCTTCTCCATCTTTGTTCGAAGAATACGAGGGAAGTACTTACTGAAAAACATGTTCTTGAACTCATCCCATTCCATGGACTCAATTTCATCTCTTAGCCTCGTATTCTTGATAAGATTCCACCATTGATCAGCTTCACCTTCCAAAAGATATACTGCTAAGATGAATTTATCATGTTCAGAACATTAATGAACTGAAAATATCTTTTCAGTGGTACTGATCCATTGTTAAGCAACATGTGGATCGGAAGTCCCACTGAAAGAAGGTGGGCGTTGCCTCATGAAGGACTCAATAGAATACTGTTCTTTTCTCTGCTCATTTGGAAGTCCAGAATGATTCATAGCTTGTGTAAGGATAGCAATAATATTTTTCACTCCATCTCCCATAAAATTTGTTTGTTCAGGAGGACAATCATTGCATTTTCCATTTCATTGATCAACGCGGTTCCTTCGGGTTCCAGCCATCGTCTAAAACCCAATAAGAATAGTGTGAGAGGCAAAAATCATGCTAGGGAAAACTACATAATAAATGGGGAGTACCCTCAATATCTAACATCTTAGGATAAATTCTAAGATCACTAGCGCAATTCTAGGACTATAACCTATACATATACTTAACCTTAGAGACATCCCTAGACATACCTTAGAAATATCTCTAGGGACCTCACTAACGTTTTCGTATCCTAGTTTCCAAAGGTTGACTAAACCTTTCCTCTCATACCAACTGTAGTGACCCGGAGCCTGACGTACATTGACATTACATTGAATTTTCGGAATACTTAGTACATAACAAAAACACACACACAAGGATCGTAATAGTTTAGTGTCTTTGGAAACTCGGAACGTAATCTTCTAATCGTGGTGAAAGATCTTCAATATCTCCCATAAAGATCTTCCCTTTTTTTACCTAAAACCATTATTTATATCCTGGGAAAAAGAAAACATAAAAGGGTGAGCTCAAATGCTCAGTAAGGGTAAACAAAAGAAAAATCAATCACATCATATTCATAAGAACATCACTTTTGGAAATCTTAACCTGCAAAAGAGAGCATAATTTCATAACATGGGATAAATCATAGTAGTGAAATAAAATCCCAATAAGCATAACTTAAAACATGAAACTTTGTGGCATACACACATAATCATAGAGAATCATTTCTTGTTAGTCAAGACTCATTGCCATGACTATCTTAGTGGACAAAGTCCCTTTCTGAACCGAGTCACCCTCGTTCTAGTCTTGTTTCACTGAACCGGTATAACCTACCGTTCCAGCCATGTCTATCTCATGAGATATAAAATCTTTACCCAATGCATTGGAGGGAGATATAGGTCCCACCCATCTCATAATGATATCATTCTTATGTGTGCCACAAAATCATAAAGAATACATCATTCCATAACCCATGTAATAAAAATGGGTTTCTTAAACAACATGACATCATGAAATAATTCATATAAGATAAAGGAATTCATAAAAATAATTCCATCACAACATAATAAAATCATTGTAATAATAGGGATAAAAATATAACCCTTTATTATCTTAGATGGAAAATTATTTTTATAAAACACTAGAACTCCATTCTTGAGGAAAATATCCTTTCTTCTTCAAAAACATTTTTCCTTTCTTAACATGTCATACAACTTTAAACTAAAAGAAGTTGATTAAAAATAAACTTGAAAACTTGTAAAGGAAGCTTCTAGGAAATAATTTTTTAAAAATCCATTCATGTCGTATATGTTAAAAAAAACATTCTTCGTACTTTTGTCGGAAAAGTAAAAAAGTACCTCGTATGAAAAATGACAAAATATTCCTTTAATATTCTTTACTAAAAACTCACCGAAGGGTAAAATTGGATTTAAACTATTGTAAGTGGATGGAAACAATATTACATATTGAGGGAACATGGATTTGGATGATAAAATACACCCCAGTAAATTCCAAAGTAAAAACAATCTTGGATAAAAATGATATTGTGATATTTTCCCTTACCTTAGGTCCGACTTGCTTTGTAAGTGTCCGAACCTCCTCTTCTTTGAAACGCCCCTTTGAATCCACCACTTAGGGAACTAAGATTGGTCTTTGAAGAAGACCAGGACCTCTAGGATTATTATAGGGAAGTGGAGAAGGGATTTTGGTAGTGGTTGTCCGAGCTTGAGTGCTCAAAGTTGTGTGAGGAAGAGAGGGGGAGGAGGTCCCCATTTATAAGGGAGGAGAGTGGCACCTTAGGAATATCTCAAAATATTATTTTATATTAAAGTCAAAATCGGTTTATAATGGTTCCAATGGGTCTTATTTCGAAGGTAAAGTGGGGATGGGTCTAAATCCTATCAACCAATATGATTTAGACATGTTTAGGTTATTATTTTAACCTTATCAATTAGATTTAACTTTAAGTTAAATAATTTAACTTTTACTGTGTCTTTTTGTTTTCTTACAGTATATGGTTAATACACTCACTATAACATGCCAAACGAACCCCAAATTGTTCATTATTAATATATATATCCTTATCTAAGTCATTTGGCCAAACCTTGGATTTTTAGGAATAAAAAAACAATTAATAATATTATATTTTATTTAAAAACTATTTTGTGTCAATTTTGACACTATTTGATATATGATTTTTTTGAAAGTCATATCAGAATTATATGTTCGAAACAAGTTGATTAAATCAACACTAATATATCATAGTAACCTAGAAAATTAGTGGAATTCATAAAAAGTCTTAAATTACATTTATTTTGGTATTTATAATATTACTTATGTCAATATTTCATTAATAAGATAATTACTCCATCATTTTTGTGTCATAAATAAATTAACTTATTTGATGTCTAAATATTACAAATAAAATACCATTATGTATGAAATAGTTTTATCTTTCTAATTAATATTTACAATAGAATTTATTTTATGTATAACCCTATATTAAAAATGTTTTAGTAAATAAACTTTGATTTTAACTCTTTTAACTATTCTTTGAATTAAATAATAATAAATGTCCTAATCTAATCCAAGTGGGCCTAAATGATAATATTTTACACTTAAGGTTGTTTTTGGTCGAGATACACTTGTCCAATAGGATTAGTACATGTGTTAGGGTAATATTAATATCATTTTTACCCTTAATTACCCTATTTACTTTTAACCGTGGTAAATAAAAGAAAAAAGTTACTATTCACCAAAAATTATTTTCATCTCATTGAACCAAATTTTACTTACTGAAATCAACCGTGTCTCTCGGATTTTTGAAATTCCATTCACAGAAGCGGTAAAATTAAGTTTTATGAAAAATTCAGTTTTTTAACCACCACTTAGTAGTTTCACTATTCATCAAAAATTGATGTTTTTCAGAACAATTCCAAAATTTCATCCTAAGCTATATTTCATATTCCGAATCCAAAAATGAAGTCTATTTTACCAAATTCATAACATAGAAGTTTCATTAATTAATTTTATAATTAAATCCCGTTGTTAAAACAAATAGCGTGTTTTTAAGAAACAATATCTATCAAAAGATTGACACTTGTTTATGTCTGGTTTAAATGTGAAATTACATCCAATGACCAACATTGTATTAAATTGTAAAAATATATTCTAAATATACTTTAAAACCACTCAAATTAATAATTTATCACTATTAATTATTTTGATTAAAAAATTTGTTTTTAATTATAATTTAGTAATTTTCACTATTCATCAAAATATGAAAGTTATCCGAAAAGTACCAAAACTTCACCTTAGGCTAAATTCGATACTCCGAATCCAAAAATGAAGTCCATTTTGAGAGCTAAAATTTCTAAAATTCTAAAAGGTGGTTATTATTATTCATAATGGCTAGTTATAATAATATTTTAATAGCATATCGTTGTTTAGTGAAACTCGATATTGCGTACTACACACGCTATCGAGGAAGGTCGCGATTGCGTGTAATGCAAGGAAATTCAAAGATGTGTGTTGTGCAAGCTCCTTTTGGTGTAGCGTACAACACAAGACATTAATAAAATTAAAAAGAATATTTTTCATAAAATCTCGGGCTGTTACATTCAAAACCCCTTCAAATGTATTTAAATTAGAGGGGGTTCAAAACCCCCTCTATTTTAAGAGAATACAAAGGGTTCTGAACCCCCACTATTGTTTTAAAAAGAAACATCCATAATAGATAAATATACACACATATATACACACACACACATACATACATACATACATACATATATATATAATTCAAACAGAATATATAAATGTGTTTAAATACATTATATTCTTATATTATATAAAATATATATGTGATTGTTTTCAATTTCTTTTATATTTGTACATAAATATGTATAATATATTGTACATTAATATTTATTTCCTTGTATAAATTGTATTTCATATAATATTAAGTATAAATGTTTATAAATTATATTTAAATTAATATTGATTATATATAATAAAAATATTAATTATATATAATATAAAATTGTATTTCATATAAAATTTTATAAATATTTGTGTAAATCGTATTTCCTAAAATATCAATTATATATTATATAAAAATTTATAAAAATTGTATTTCATATAATAATAATTATATAATAATTATATGTCATATTATACTATTTAAAAAAATAAATATATATATATATTAATGTAAATAATAAACAATATATGTATTGAAAAGCATTATACAAATATATTTTGAAACCCCTTATATAAATATATTTAGCAAATACTTATATATATATATATATATATTATTTAATTAAATGTGTATACAATTTATAAATATGTATTTTTGTATATAAATAATTTACATAAATATATAACATAAATGTATTTAGTATAATATATGTACAATATAAATCATAAAATAAATATATAGTATTTGTAAAACCAATATATAATTATTATAGTATAAAAAATTGGTGTAATACTATTATTATTATTATTGGTATCACACAGACATAGACACACACACATATATATATAAGTATATAAAATTAGTTAAATAAATCTATATTTTAAATATATTATATCTTTAAATATTAAAGAATATGAAAATAAACATAAAAAATATAAATTTAATGATAAATAAATATTTATATAGGTAAATAAATTATATATATATATATAATCATGTATATAAAATATAAATATGTATCCAAGTATACAAATAATTCATATAAATATATTTATAAATAAATAAACATATATATAAATTATCTAAATTTAAATATTGTTTATTATTTAAATGTATTTGAATATATTATCCATGTAATTTTTTTAAATTGAAAATCATATATATATAAATATAAATATCTATACATACAATCAACAAATAAAATCGGCATAGTCGTGCATGTTCGGTGTCCTGCAAAGCATAGTGCCCCGCTGTCTAGGTTTGAATGCCATCACCTGTTCATAAATTTTTAATATGGGAGGGGTGTTGGGGAAAGGGGGAACATGATAGTGGTGGGGGAAGGGGAGAGAGAGGCCTAGAAATGGAGGAATGTGGGGAACAAAGGGCGTCGTCTAGGAAAGGGGGGACATGGGGATCGTGGGGAATTTTGGGCGCCTAGGGAAGGAGGAATTCATGGAATGGGAGGGGTGAATGGGGTAAATTGAAGGCAAGGGCAAGGGGAGGGACTAGGGATATAAAAATTGAAGCGTTATGGGTAGTTTCCACAACCACCCATAATGTTACAACCTTTAGGGTTGGTTTAAATTGTACCCAATACACTTCATTAGTTGAGATTTAGATTTTAATTGCAAAAAATGTAAGCATTTTCAGTGAATTTAATTAAATATTATAGAGAAAGGGGGGATGAGGGGAATGTGGTGAAAGAAGGGTTCCTGGGGAAGTGGGGATGTAGAGAACGGGAGGGGCGAATAGGGGAACGTGGGGAATGTGTAGAACATGGGGAACATGGGGAATGTGGGGAATAGTGGTTTCCTATGTAATAGGGAACGTGGGGAAGAAGATAGGGGAATTATGGGATTGAGGTAAATAGAAGGGATGGTACTAGAGATAAAAAAGAGTAGCATTATGTGCAATTTTAATAACGTCCACTAATACACTTCATTAGGGGAGGTTTTGATTATAACACCCTCTAATGTATGCATTTTCAGTGAATTTAAATAAATATTAGATGGGGTTTGAACCCACTCAAATCTATCCACACCTCACATATTAATATTTAATACCAGATGGGTGATTGGGAAAGGGGGAATAAGAGCAAGGTGGGGGGACATGAGAGAGAGCCTTTGAATGGTTCAACGCAGTGAACAGAGGGTGCCGACAAGAAATGGGGAACAAGGGGAATATAGGGTTTCCATAGGTAAAGGGGTAATGTGGGGAACATGGGGAATATAGGGAACTTCGCAAGGGGAAATGTGGGGAATGAGAGGGGAGAATGGGGGAGACTGAGGGAAAGAGTGGGGTGAGACTGGGGATAAAAAAGTGAAGCATTAAAGGCGATTTTCATAAGCTCCCATAATGTAACCACCATTAGGTACAGTTTAAGCCACACCTAATACACTACATTAAGGGTGGTTTAGATTATAACCACCTCTAATTCATGCCTTTTTTAGTGAATATAAATCAATATTAGAGGGAAAGGGGGATCAAGGGGAATGTGGTGGACAAAGGGAACCTAGGGAAGGGGGAACATGAGGAAAGGGAGGGGCGAACATGGGAACACTGGGAATGTGGAGAATAGAGGGTGCCTGGGGAAGGGTGAATGTGGGGAATGGGATGGGAGAATTTGGGAGATTGAGTGAAGGAGCACAGGTTTCACTAGGGATAAAAAAAAGAGAATCATTATGTGTGATTTTCACAACCGCACTAAAGTAACCCCCATTAGGGGCAGTTTCGATTATAACCGAATCTAATGCAATAATTTTAGGGAATTTAAAAGATTATTAGAGGGGGTATAATCCCCCTCGAATGTATCATCCACTAATGTCATGCTGATTTTACCAACATTTCTTCAAAATAGACTCTATTGATAGTAGGTGATCACTATAGTGGTGGTTCCCCATAATTGATGCTAATATAATTATAAGCGGATATAACCCCTTATAAAGTCAAAAATAATCCCTCTAATGGAGTAATTTTATTAGTGTATGGATGTAAAATTCATGCAGGTATCACCCAAATCCCACAAAAAAAAACAAGATCCATAAAAAAATCACCACCCCATGCATCGTTATCTAATACACCATGAATATGGGGGTTCAGTAATGCTTGAACCTACGCCAGAAATTAAAAATCATTTCCCCATGCATCATAAATTATGGATTTAATGGAATTTGGGGAGAAACGCACAAGAATAGAGTAAAACCCATTAGTTTCCAAGAATTCTCAACCAACGATTTTACAGTAGGATATCTATGGGTGAAACATTCCATAAGAGATAAAATTAAATCAATACATTAATATATTTGAATTGGGCTTATGAAAACAGTATATAAATCAAGTATCCAAATAATATTGTTTATCTATGCTCAATAAGTTCATAAATGGGATGAAAACCAAAATTGATGAGAACTACCTCAATTATGGATCGATCATTGGTAAATAATGAATTCACCAATGATGTGGTTGAAATGCTGTGTTCACTTCCACTCGATCCACCTTAATTTGATCATCATTCATTTGTTGATTTTGATATTCCAATTAAAAATGTCAGAGGATCCTCTCTAATCTTCCATCATTCGGTGGAAAACTTTGGAGAATTTCCAGAACATTCAATTTAAAGAGGAATGTAGGTTTTCTAAATATTAAATTAATTAATTAAATTAACTTATTAATTAATCTACTTCACATTCCCACCAATGAAACCATCAACCAAACATCTATTTCTAACCAAATTGAGGTCACATATAGGGTAAAACATTTTATCTGGAATCAATTGTGGTCTTGGATTTTAAATCCAAGGGTCTGACTATAAGATATTCCATTATTTCTGAAAAACAACACATTTATGATATTAATATATTAAATTTTTATTAATATCATTTACAATCTCACCAGACCAAGAAATATCATGCTTTAATAGAATCTGGACTTGAAAATATTCCTCAAAATATTTCAAATTCATACATGGAAAAAATAGGGTCACTAAATTCTCCCATTCCTCCATACGTTTGGACTCAAAAATAAAAATCTATAACATGTGTCGATGCTGAGCTCGCATCTGGAAATCTCGGTCAAAGTAGCTCTCATACATTCTTATGTACTGCAATAGCACATGAACCAAGTGAATAGATCATCAATATATGATCCCCTCTTTCCGACCCTCAATTTTCTCTATGTATTATCCCAAGGTGGATCCAACCGTGATGTCTATGTCACTATAATAAAATACATGCATATAATCATTCACATATCTCCAAAATAGTGACACATGTAAGACTCCATGCACCATGTATAGTTGTGGGTTTAATGATCAGTGTTAAGAAACCTTAGCAACCCTCTACGGGGTCTCAGATGACCTGATAAACCTCTGAGATATCTTTCTTCCTGGACCAAACCTCCAAAATCCTCATCATGAATAGACTCTCTGGAATTCATGGAATCCCTTCTCGAACTCTAAGGGCCGCATATATTGAACTTTATATTAATAATGTTGTCTCTATTATTTTCTCATATGTTCATTGATCACCTGTAACTTCTCTAAATGCATATACATCATATATTTCTCAATAAGATAAGCCTCGCCAATATCAATCCAACATAATGCTGTCCTGTTGTGACTCTTATATAGGGCCACAAATATATAAATGATGATAATATAGTAATAATATTTATTATAAGAAAACTATACCAATGGAAATTGATCATCCTAGATCTATATGAACTCTTTAACACAAGACCTGAGAATATCCTTCAACACCCAAATATCTTATTCGGTCTACCTATTCACCTGGATATGGAATTGGGTCCAGAATGCCTCATACACGCCTCTCATCAATCATGATGTGAACCAAGAATTTGTTCAGATACAGTCATCTAGGGTACCTAATGTTTTCAGATGATCTCATGTATTTATAACTACCCCAAACTCTCAATCATAATCGACCTCTTGATATCAAGGAAGTGTGCCAACTTGTTGAGTCACTTAATCATCACTCATATGTCATCATGGTGTCTTACTATCCATAGAAGACCAATAAAAAAGTATATATATATTTCATCCCATTTCAATTCTTGTATCTCATGATGCTTTTTCAAACATTCCAAAACCTGGTGTTGAGCCTTCACTTACTGACATGTAAGACATTATAAGACAAACTCATCTATGATATTCCTTGTGGAGGCCCACCAAAACTACTGTTTAAGGCCGTTTTACATCTTTTCCACAACATGATGTATAGACAAATGAAAAGTGTAAAAATCCCTCATCATCCCCACTCACATTATAATTGGAACCACCATCCATTCCCGTAAAATGATGGTGTGATCCCCTTTTTTAGAAACTATATTAGGTGAATATCCTAAGGATATCTGGTCATGAAAAACATCATAATCAATGCCTCGCAACAAAGAAAACGCTTACATAATGAAGAAATAGAAGTTTCATCAAAATACACTGTAGAAAAAATGCACCCATATCCTACACTAGTGTCATCTGTATAGAAGCCAACTGATTAGATGCCTCCTCCACCAAGTGATAATGAGACTTCTAGATAAGGGGATCGGCCACCACATTTCCCTTCCTATAATTATAGACTGTCTAAAAGTTATATTCCTAGAGGAACATCAACCAGAATATTTGTACAAATTTTAGATCTATCTGCATGAAGATATACTAGAGACTCTGATGGTCTGAGTAAACAACAAAGTTCTCTTATAGAAGATATTTCCTCCACATCTTTAGAGAATAGACTACCAATTAAGACACCAAGTATTTATTCACACAGTTATTATAATGGGTTTTCAGCTAACTCAAAATAATTTCGATGAATTCCTGGATAAGTATCAAATTGAGTCTTATCCTAGAACTAGAGGCATAAAAAAATAAAATGTACTCCATGTCATCCTTTGGTAATCACAACATAGGAGCAGTAGTTAGCTTCATCCTAAACTACTCTATGTCACCAAAACACTACTCAGTAAAAATACATTGAAACACAATCCATGTTAGGGAAATCAAAGAGGATTATAATATATAAAATAAATATATGAACATAATGTTTTACCATTCAAAATCAATAAAACTTTTCACCTCTTAAATGCTCTTGGGTGTCTCCCAAAAAAGAACTCAATCAATCTTCACAAGGTCTATAACTAATTCATGATCAGAAATGAAATTCCTAGAAATGACACCTTACCTATCGAAAAATTTCACTTAGAGAGGTCACTATAATGTTATTTCTCCTAGGGAAATTCTAGGACCATCCTCAAATGATCTGCATTCTCCTCCTCTAATGCAGAGTATATTAGTTAATCAGCAACTAAGACAACAAAAAAGTAGTCTAGGTATGACTAAGATATCCCACTCATAAAATATAAAAATAGAACATGGGTATTTATCACCCCAAATGGAATCACTAATAATTCATAGGGTCTATAGAAGCATAATAATAACATATTCAGAATTCCACCCTCATGAAACCACAACTGGTGGAAACCAGACCTGAGATCAATCTTTTAGAACCAACTCACATATTGGAAATGGTCAAATTAGACTTCAATATTTGGAAATGTCTATTTTTTATTTATCGTTTACTTTCTCACGTGATTAAAATAAACACAAATCCACGAGCTCCCACTTTGATTTTTCAATAATTAAGTTGTTGACACCAAGGGAGAACACTATGTTTGATAAATCCCTTCACTTTAAAGTTATATGATTTCACCCTCATCTCCTGTAGATCATAGGGACCATCCAATATTCCATATAATATATTGATGTTGTCATATGGTGCATGTTTAGGAGAAAATCCACCTACCTCTATAGAGTTTGTATCCAAACATTATCTTGGAAAATTAATTTATAATACTCTATTACCAAAAAAATACGGATTCTTAAGAGATTGTTGTGATAAGGTATAAACGCACAAAGTGATGTGTGAAGGGATTCAACCTCCTTCTTAGAAGCCCTAATTTCACATCCATGAGATCTATCTCACCCATAAATGAGAATCTTGTCCCATCTGTCCAAAAAAATATAACTGACATACAATGATTGTAAATAAGGGATCGAACCATGGACAAAGCTTCCATAACCAAGTTAAAATCATAATTTTTCATCATGATGGAAAATAGGTATCATTAGAAACTATTTCCCCTAAGCATCATCTTGAACTACTGGTAGATAATCAATACCATGGAATAACACACAGTTTTAACCTCTATAAAAATATTCTCTAATTAAGAATAATTGGGGATCTGTATCTCTCACAGAATGGATAAAAATATTATGAAGTTACTTTCACCTCTATATATAAGTATTATAGAATCATTAAAATGTCATAGAACATACCTAATATAATTTCATGGTATTGTTGGTCAGGATCCTCTTTGGAATGTACTCACCCACAGCCCCAACTGAAAAATCCCCCAGCCTAGTGTGGTCCTCCATGTGGTGGTGTTGGAAGTAGCTCATAATTTCTAACTCCACCAGAAGCTCCTCTCCCTATAGCTCCACCTTCTCCACTACTAGTAACACCTCCCTGTGGGCCTCTTTAGCCACACCTATGAGAACCATGATCATGACATTTATTCTACCATTTTTTTTCAATCCACCACCTTTTGGCTCTCCTCGACACGTCATGTCATGAAATCATATTCCTTTGTGGCTTCACCCATCACATTCTTAACATAGTACATCTCTAGGTTGACCTAATAAACTATATAAACACTATACAACATGAACACATTTATGATAATTAACATTATCGTTTATCATATTTTGATATCCTATTGACTGGTGCCTATTAGCTATTGTAGATGAATCAGTCTCATGACTCCCACCTCCAACTCTGGTTACACCTAATCCCTCAAATCGGAATCTCTTTATCTCCAACTCCCTCTATAAAACTCCAGAATAGATGAAAATGCATATGGTTATCACACTAGAACATATTTCTCTATAGATACCCTTCTTTAACATCCACACCTTGAAGTAACAATCAGTTACAATGTCTAGGGAGTACTACTTAAGGTTAGTGAACCTCACGACATACTTAACCACAATAATACTACCCTAATACATATCTAGAAGATCATGAATCTAAATTGAGATAAATAATTAGTGGAAATAAACCTCAAAAAATAGTATTTGGAAGTCAAACCGTTAGATAATCATCTCACCATGAGGTAGCATGATTATTATCCATCAGTGCTCAACTACACCATGGAAAGGACTAGATTCCAGCACAACCAACTGATCATTTGAGGTCATCATGAACCAGAAAACACGCATCACTACCTCAAGACAGTGCTCCACTTCCTAGTGATCTGGATCACTACAGAACCACAATAGCCTCTAGCTTTGGAACTCATGGAGATCACTAAAACTATAAAAATTCTCATTCTTCACTACATGTACTATCTACTTCTCAATAGTTAGTGGAACTAATACCAACCCACCTAGAGGGAAGACCCCATGATATTGACCCTTGACCAAGGAATCATCACTGATCATATCATCATTAAGATATAAAATTATTAATATAGATAGCTATCTTAATGGAGGAATCCTGAAAGTATTAAAGGCATACCATGGTTAGAGGAGAATAGATATTTGGGGAGTTAACTCCAGAAGGTCCATCAAAAAATTCAATTTTATATGTTGAATGTAAAAAATTTTCCCTTCAATAAATGTTTTAGTACACAATGTAAACACGTAGGTAGTCATATTTTTGTTTTATGGATATGTAATCCCATGCACCAGTACTAGGTTCCCTAGCCTAATAGGCACACTTATCCACTTCAACATTGTTTCCCTATGTCCCAACCAATTCCTCGTTAGGGGAATACTCAAGAAACAATACCAATGAATGAACTACTCTAATACCACTCTGTAATGACATGAACTATAACATTCTAATATTTTGTGTTATATATATTTTTTAAATTAATTTCATATACAACATAGGTTTCACACAACACAAAATTTAAACAAACAATGATATATAATTAAATATCATTATAAAAAAGCCGTTAAATTAGCATGAATGAATAATATTAATGAAATTTATATATTTTATATTTAAACTAATGTCTTTTACATTCAACCAAATTATATTATAGGCACATGATATGAATAAATAAGATTTAACATATTAAAATCTGATATTTTATTTGAAGGTAGTTTTACCATATTTTCATGCATAATATGTTTTAAAACTAAATTTTCACACTTTTATAAATTCTATTGAAAACAATTAATATAATATTTGAAATTATAATGTCAAAATTATCCTAGGGGGACATTTCAGTATATTTATGAAAATATTTATTACACAGTGAATAATGGAAAAACTGATTTCTATAAAACTATCATTTTCATTATATTAATTGTCTATTTATGATATTAATAGTAAACCCAACTAAAAAATTATAGATAATTTTTTTTGAATCTAATAAATTGAAATATTATTAATTATTTCATAGTACAAGTAATTAAATGCTTTAGAAATTATTAATTATGTGTTAATTTTTTATAAAACATAAATGTTTAATTTCAATTTTATAATCAATATAATTATTTAAATGAAAATTTATATTAATAAAATGTATTAAAAAATAACACTTTTTCTTATGATTATAAATTAATTTTATTAGAACCCAATTAATTTTACGAAGTGTTATAAAATTAGTTATAATTTTTAAATTTTTATTTTCGAAGTAAATGATGATTTTAAATAAAAAATAAATTTCTCATATTTATAAATATGGGATTGAAAAAAGGGATTTTGTTTTCCAATTATACATGTCATAAAATTGTTAGGGTGGATTTTTTTGTATTTTTCTAAAATTGTTGAATTTCTGGTGAATTGTGAAATACAATAATTTAAGGAATAAGTAAATAAATAAATTTTTGAGGCCCTTATTATTTATGGATGAGGTCAGAACCATTTTTTTCGAACTAGAATGAACTATTTACTTTATTTACTCATTTATTCATCCATATTTCTTGACCTGATCCAAAATATTAAACTAGTGAATAAAATAAAAAAACACCCCTCCCCTCCACTATTAATACCAACCCTCACTACCTCTTCCTTTCACACCGTATAGACCTTGAAATATGTCCAATTTATGCCCCATACTATTACCATGTACATTACTCATGTCCAAGAGCTTTTTTTCTCAAAAAAATATCAATCCCGAGTCCATTTAAGAGGTTCTCAATGAGAATATTTCAAAAAGTAAATCATGTAATACTTCCCTTTCATTTTATTTTATTTCTCTATTTTATTGTTCTTCCATAAACTTATATTTCCAAACATAAATGATAACTCCAGTATATTATATATTATATAATTTTATTATGTTAATGGAAAATACACTATCATGCCTCTTTTCCCCATCCATTGATTCTAAAAATGAAAACATCGTCTCTGTGGTGCCGATTTACCACCTTCATGGACGAAATGTTTTCATATCTCACTTCCACTATAATGGCTGGTCAAAAAATGATTTTTATGGTTTCAAAATATTATTATATATTTTTAAAACTTATTTAGTTTATTTGAACCAGTACATATATATTATATTATATAATAATACAAAAACAGGTTTTGATTATTAAAAAAGCAAAAAAAAAATCTAAACGTTTATCCATAACGTCTTATCTAATTATTAATACTCATACCATATAACTGAATGAAAAATAAAACCATTTCATAATATATAATTTTATTAATAAAATATAATTCTAATTTTTTATAGCAATTCTCATATTACATGATTTTCCACACATCTATACAAGTAAACCGATCAAGATAACGAAGGAAATGAATGCTCCCAATGGATAAAATTGTTTCATATAACTCATGAAAATTCCATAAATGAACTTAATAAAACTATTGTAAGTAATATAAATGAATAAAATTTTCTAAATTAATTTATTAATATATTTAATTTGATTATACATGAAATTAGGGTCATGTGTAGAGCACATTCAGATATAAGGTAAGAGATTCTCCACAAACATCCATTTTTCATCCGGGTTACGCTTTCTCTCTCATTACCCTAATATAATATTTAAGTATTTTTATATATTTATTATAATGTTTTTATTTGTTCTACACCCATGAATCTAGAACATTTTATTTTTCATTTATGTGTAAATTCATGTTTTATAAGGTTTCATTTTTTGTTCCTCATAATAAGCAAGACTGATTAAGGGGAACATCCCAATTCCATTCCCATTTTCAAGTACCACCAATAATTTATTTAATATAAAAATATTTTTATAAAAACACTCAATTTATCATTACAATATTTTTTTTAATTTCGAGTTTTATATAAACAATAATTCTTTTTTCCATTTAACATACTCTAATATTATCATTAAAACACACAACAGAGGATAAATTCTATAGTTTCTCAAAAACTTTTTTTACACATTGGACATCATTCAGGGCTCAAAAATAATTTCATTGTCCTCAACTTTTCATTTTTTGGATATATTGTTTTACAATATGATTTTATGACAAATTAAAATTATTTTCCAAAACAACTCCTCCTTCAAATGTAAAAAGGTATTTCTATCAAAAGAATGTCAATGCTTTTATTAGAGTATTTTCATTTATTTCTATGGACAATGTTGATTCTTATGCTTTATAGCTTAATAAGTATACAATTATTTTAACATAATTTAATATAGATATTAAAACACAAAAAATATGCTAAATTCTAATGTTTCATAGAAACTATTTTTACATGTTGGAAATAATTCATGCCTCAAACATAATTCCATTTTCATTAACATTTCATTATTTAGATATATATTTTTACAATATTATTTTATGACAAATAAAAATAATTTTCTAAACCAACTTCTCATTATAATGTAAAAAATGTATTTCTGTAAAGAATTTTTCAATGATTTTTTTCGATTATTTTCTTCTATTTCTATGCCAAATGTTGAATATAATGCTTGATATATTATGAAATACTATAGCATATTTTATTCAGTGTTTTATTATAATTTTGATATATAATTTACTATCTTGATAACATTCACCATATTACTATTGAAAGTTATTTTATTATATAGGTAAATATGGATAAATCTGTATCTTTTATTTAATATGGGTATTTTATGATAAGTAAAATTATTTATTAACTAAATCACTATATATGTGGAATTATTTTTACAAGTAATACATGGTTTTGAGGCAATTTAATTCATGCCCTATTGTTTGGGGACTAGTTATTGCAATCCCTATGAGTGGGTCACAGTTATAGATAGCCCTTAAATTTATTGGTAGTCTCTTGAGATGAAAATAGTTTGGAAAAAACCCTTCATGTTTGTTTATAAGAAGAATAAAATAGGTTTTTACCAATAGATTTAAACCATTTTGACAGTATAATGGTTCATGTTCCAGATAGATAAAATCCAACATATAATAATTTTCTTTATTCAGTATTCAGTTATTACAGTCAATGATTTTTTCATTCTAAATATAACTATGGATTAATTTTCATTCTCAGTTCATTGAGGGATTTTGTTTTTTATATTACATACATTGTCATAATTTTTATTCATTATTGAATATACATCACTTATTAATGTTCCATATAACCTTTTCTAATAATTTTAGCTCACCCATTTATTTATTTTTTCTTTCCCCAAGTTCTGAAGAATAAATATTTGAATATGTGACAGGAAGAAGTTTATTTTATTTTTTTATGTACTATGTAGGATTACCAATGTAATAATTGGATGATATATGTCTCTCGTTTCTTAAATACCAATTAAATAATAGATCTATGGTTATGTGATCGCTTTTATCTATGCAATTCTAATAAAAAGTCCACTGAATCAGGGCTACTAGAGTTGGGGTTGTTATGGTTGGTACTAGAGAATGTTCAGTAGAATCCTATGGAACAATATTTACAAAAAATAGGTTAGGGAGAATAAACCTATGTTATAATTTGAGGATAATCATAAAATAACATCCTATAATTTTGGTATGGTAAATATTTTGTGGGTCTTCCAGGTAATATATCCTTTTCTAGATAATACATGTGGACATAGATCTAGAATTGATCTACCTGAGGGTAAAAACTATGACAAGGTATGACATTTCTGATTCGGCATAAGCTGGTACAAGACAATGGGCCTTACTACGTATCTTGTTTGACACTCCCAGTGGATATGCATATAATAATTTAAATTATATTTAAAAATCTTTATGAAGGATTTAAAAGTAAATATATCTTGAAGGAAACCTTGTTTATGAGATTGTCTATGAATAAATTTCCATTATATGTTATGTGTTGGGATAGTTCTAAATTATGAATTGTGACTCAAAACCTAATTTAGTGTATAAAATTATTTTGAAATGCTACCTAGTTGAAGTAATTGTAACTCCATCAATGCACATAATTCAAAGAGTAAGAATGATTATTTCATTAATGGGTTTAAGACCATCATTCTAAGGGAACTATTTTCTCACACATTCCTATCATATTAAGAGATAATTCCATGTTATAACATGAAGAATAGAGTGTTTTCTAATTATTATGGCATCAAAGGAAAGAAATATAATAATTGGACAACTGGTAAAAAGATATGAAAATGGAATAAGGGAAAGAATTATTATTACACAAGTGATAATTATGGAAAGAAATACCTTTGAATATGATTAAGAAAAAAATGAGTTTTATTTAATTGTAGAGAGATATTCCACCATTAGTAGGATATCAAGGGTAATAAAAAGGATTTCAATATTCAATTCTTCAACTAGAAAGAGATGGGACCCTATGAAAGTCATTGTATCAATCTTCAAATTACGAAACCCGAAATGTGTCTAATGTATCATGGTCAAGATTAAGATACTACCACTAACATAGTGGAATGATTAATATTCCCATGTTTTTGGATTCAAGATTTATGTTATTATATTATAGTTATAATAATCATGAGATATATATGTATTATACTAAATTACTTCTTCTTTATGAATTTTTAAGCATGAATATTTTCATTGAGGGTTTTGGGTGTAAAGTATTCATATATTTGGTATAAGGGATTATGGGAAACCTTTTTTGGATTTTATTTTTTTAATTTGACTTTAGGTATTTATTGGCCTTCCTTCTAATTTCTTTTCATTGAATATTGATAGACATTTTTTAGGTGAGTCTTAAGGTTAACTACTTGTGGAATGGATCAAATTAAAATTTATGAATTATTGTCTGTTGAACAAATATGCTAACCTTCTTGGTTTTATGGAACATGTAATGGTTTAGGGAATGACTTTATGGACCATATGATTCATTAAAAATGATTCTAGGATGAGATCTTCATCTTGAGAATTAATTTCAATGTGTAAGGGATAAAGATTGATTGAGGAAGAAAAAAAATTAAATTAAGAATATGAAATAGAAGTTAGTCATGTACATTTATTTTATGATTTTTTTATCTGAATATTAATAGACTCCCTCAAATCTAGGAAAAATATTTTGGATGAAAATTGTTGTTTGATTAATTTTCATTCTATGAAATCAATGGTCTTTTAACAGATAGAAAATTAATGTCTTGGTGATGTTTAAATTTATAATTCCCATATTCTCTATCACTCTCCATTAGAAAATTATAGTTATATTTCTCTTACATTTCTATTTAATCACTTTTCACCAATGATTTCATACTCAAAATCCTAGTTTTTTGTGACTAAGGAATTTCCCCTTTCCCTCTTATTAAGTGGATATTTTTAACCCTATTTCCAATGTTGGTTTCCCATAAATGAATTTTGAGGTAACAATATTTTATTTTTTATGTACTATTTCATATTTTGAGGAAAAAATTATTTGAATGAGGGGAAAAAGTAACACCCTATTATCTTATAGTGTGTATCTTTTGAATTTATTTTTCGACAACATAGGTTTCACACAACACCAAGCTTCAATAAACAAGGATAAAATATTAAATTTCATAATTACCTTTCTGTTAAATTAGTGAGAATGGATAGAATTAATGAAATTTATATATTTTATATTTAACCAATAGTTTTTACAATCATTCAAATTATTTGATAGGTTTTAGATAAGAATCAATCCAATTTTACACAATAAAAGACTATATTTTTCTTATTTTTTACCAACATTTAATGAAACAATTGTTTTAAAACCTAATTTTGACACTTTTATAAATTATATTTATCAAAATGATCAAATGTTTTGAAAGGGGAATGTAAAAATTATCCTTTTGTGACATTTTGGTATTTTTCTAAAGATATTAATTTTATAGTGAATAGTGAAAAATCCTGATTTCTAAAAAACAGTAATTTATATTATACCAATAGTCTATTTAGGATTCGAATAGTTACTTGAACTATGTAAGTATGAATAAATTAAGGAATATTATAGTTATATAATCATATCCGAGTATATGTATATAATTTTTTTTATAAATTACAAATTAAGTGTTGATTTTTTTATAAAACATATTTTTTTCAATTTAATAATTAATATAATAATTTAAAAGATAATTTAATTCCATAAAACATATTAACAAATTTAATATTTTGTTTTCTTATTATTATAATATAATTTTATTAGTCCTCAATTAATTTTTCAAGGATTTATCAAATCAGTTATAATTTTAATGTTACTATTTTCTAAGTATATGACTCTTTTAAATTTTAAATTAATTTTAAATATTGAGTGAATTATTCTAAAAAAGATAAGGTAATTCTTGAATTATACACGTCAAAAAATGGATAGGGTGAATATTTTATATTTTTCTAAAATAGTTGAATTCTTTGTAAATAGTGAAATACAACAATTCACCGTATAAGTAAATAAATAAATTATTGAGTCATGAATGATGTGTGGATAACGTAATAACACATTGGATTGATCTAACATGAATTATTTACATTACTTAGTCATATAATAATCAAAATTTCCTATCTTGATACAAAATAATAATCTAATGAATAAAACAGTCATAAAATACCATTATCCTCGAATATAAATACCACCCTCACTACCTCTTCTACCCACATCACTTAATCCTCGAATCATGTCCAATTTCTTTCCATTCATCTTAAAAAGTATCCTTCCCACATCCAAGATCTATTGGTCTCAATAAAATTACAATCTCGTGTCTCTTAAGGAGGTTCTCAAGGCGTTGAATTCAAGAGGTAAAAATATTAATCCTTCCATTTCATTTTCTATTATATTATTTTCTTTTATTATTCTTACTTATCCTTCTCTATAAAAAAATGGATTATAACCCCAAAATATTATATGTACTTTAATTCAATTATGTTAATCATAAATCCACAATCAAGTATCTTCACCTCGTCCTTTGTTTTTAAAAAGGAAAATATCTTCTATGAGGTGCTGATTTACCATCTTTATGGATGACATGTTTTCATTTTTATATTTATCCATAAAGGCTGGCCTGGAAATAATAAATTTGGTTAAAAATATTATGGTATTTGTATAAAATCTTATTTAAGGTTTTTTCAACATTTTATATAAATAATAAATATTAATAAAACAAAATTCGTTCATGATGATCGAAAAAACGCCAATATAATGTAAAGGATTATCACTAAAATTTTATTTTAATATACATCCTCATTACATATAACCTAATTAAATATATAAACATTTAATTATATTTAATTTTATTAACAAAATATAATTTTTTTTGTATAAAACTTTTTTCATTTTCCAGTATTTTCCATACATGTATACTAGTAATCCAATCATGAAAACAAATAAAAAAAGAATACTCATGAATGAAAAAGTTGAATCATATAAATAATAAAAAAGGAAATAAGTGAACATAAAGAAATTATATTAAATAAAATAAATGTATAAATGGTAATGAATTTATAAATTAATGTTTTAAATCTTATTATCTAGGATATTAATATCATGTGAGGAACACATTCAGACATAAGGTAAGGGGTGCTTCTCAAACTTCAATTTTTCATTCGTGTTATGATTTAACTCTCTTTAAGATAATTTAATCTTTAATTATTTTTATACATATTTAAAATATTTTAATATGTTATAAACCCCTGTTTCTAGTTTATTTTATCATACTTTGATGGGTAAATTTATGTTTTATAAAGTTTCATTTTCTAATTCCTCCGTATAAGCAATCTCGATTAAAGTGATCTTCAAAATTTCATACCCATTTTAATGTATCACCCATAATTTGTTATCTGATACCAATATATTTATAAAATAAATAATTTTATATTGAAATATATCTCTTTTTATTTATGGTTTTATACAAATAATAATACCTCTTCCATTTTAAAGAGTCTTTAATATTTTCATTTAAATGCACTAAAGGATCAATTCTAGAATTTATTCAAAACACCTTTTACATGATGGAGATCATTTCTGCCTCAGAAATAATTTCATTTACCTTGAAAATCATTCATTGAGATATAAATGTTTGAAATATTATTCGATGATTAATATATATGATTTTACAAAATAACTCTTCTTCACTTCACTTGTTATTGTTCCATATAACCCATACTGAGCATTTGTGCTCACCCTTTTATTTTTTCATAATCCAAGATTTGAAGAAGAAATATTTGAATAAGTGAAGAGAACCATTTTATTTTCTTTTTTATGTACTATTTTTAATTACAAATTTAATAATGGATTTTTTATGTCTCTAGTTTCTTCAAATCTAATAAACTGATCATTCATTGGTGATGTGATCTCTTATATATATGTTAATGTAATAAATCAACCACCGACTTAGGGATAATGGGGTTTGGTTTCTTACAAGACTGACTAGGGTCTTCTTGAACAAGGGAATGTTGAACCTCTACAACCCCAAGACTACCTCTAATAAACTAGGGGATAGCGACAGACACCGGAATATATAATGTAAATTAGAGGTGTTTCCTACAGTACCATTATGAAAAAACCAAACCATTATCATATAACAATTTAGGGGTATTTTAATAAAGTATAGTAACATATATATTAAAACATCCATTAAAAACCTCTAGGGAATACATGTGAGTACGATAGAGTAAGACCTATGTGAAAACGGTAAAAATACATTTCCAAATAGAAATGAAGTCCAAACCTGACAACAATTATAATAGAAAATAGTTGAGAGGACCTAACTCTTGATATCCAAGACTCAACGCCGTACGTGACATATCCACCTGCGGATCAATATACTTCACCAATTTAACTTACTAAATATCTGTCATTTGTATGATACATAACATGTTAAGGGAATGATTATTCAAGGGTGAGTATATACATACCTAGTAGGATTCCCATAACCCACCAAGTGAAAAATAGAGATACATTATAGGAGTAATCATCTCAACACAAAGAAATATATATAAAAACATATATATATATATATATATATGATCATTAGGATTCATATATAAGATAAAAAGGGGATCTCTATCTCACAACACATCCCAAGATGATGACACTTCTTGTAGATCTAAATGCCCATCATCAATAGGCAAAATATTGTTTATTTATCTATGAAATATGTATGGAGGACCAAAACCTATCCATTCATCGAAATCTGGAGGGTTTCAATATAATGTAGTGGAATTAAACCCTAGTAATACAACTGGGTACCACCCAAAATAAAGAGTACTTGGACCATAGTGTGGTATTGATATTCCACTTAGTATATAGTTAGAGGAATTACACCCTAGTCTACCAGGGGGTGACACTTAATTCAAAAAGGACCTTCACCGTAGTAAGATAGGGTAACAAAGTAGATATCGATTGATTACTCATAGCTATGTGTTGTAGGGGGTGTCACTTTTTGGGTAGAGGACCCACACCACGGTATGTCAAAGGGATTCCATTTGAAAAGTAGATATAAATAGAGGACCCATTTCCTAGTATTATATGAGGATTACACTCTATACATTGTGGATCTACACACTTGTATGATAGAGGGTTACACTTAATGGGTAGAGAATTTGTGCCCCAGTTCCATATGGGGTACCACTCAAACCAGTGTAATGAGTTTATGGGACCTACACCCTGGTACAAAAGGGGGTTTCTAACTCTGGTATCTCTCTCTGATTATCCTTTATAATAATTTCCTTCATTAGACATCACATAAAGAAGAATCAATCTTGAAAAATATTAATGTGGATATATAAAACCACTACAATGGTACTATCATGCTATACATGAAAAAATATATATTATCGGCAACTCATTTCCTAAATTTTGAGTCGCGGAAAAATAAACAATAGAGTTTTAATTTACTGAGAAAACTACATGATGTGGTCCTAGGATCACATGACGTATAACCTCACATATCCTACTAGTTGTGTTCAAGATTTCACATGTATTGGCTATCCATGTTGTAGTTCATGAGGTGTAATATTACAACTTGGTGTGTCTCATCTACCGGTGGTCTACCCATGTACTCAAAATATTTATCTTGTACTTCGGGCTATGTATGTGTTCCTTTCCATGTACTTGATCGTGCTTAGGTAGCGATCCATTACCATCACTATTAGTAATTCTTGTGTACTCCCAAAGTAATTTACATGTCCTACTGCATGGAATCCTACCATTTTCAATTCTCTCATTTCGAAGATACCAAGGTGGGTCACACGGTGTGTGGACACAGCCACACATCATGTTATACTTATCTTCCTGAAACCCCTATTTTTATAACCAAGGGGATGCACAACATGTGTTATTGGACTTCAAGTTGGGTAGTGAAGTTTTTTATATAATCCCAGGTTCCTTTACCCATATTCTTCATTATATCATCTCTAACATTTTATCCATGAATCACACAGGGGGTGTTGGATCTATATCCAACTGTTCCCTTTCTATCTTCGGTGACTGAATTACGGCCATCCAATCCCCACACTTCCTTGGATGTCACTTAACTCTTTGGTAACTAACACTTCATAAGTTAAATCCAAGGATGTACCAACAACATCCCATAAAACAACTTGATTTATCTATAAATCATCATCCTGGTCATTGTCTTCCAATCCACCAAGAATTTGGGGGTTCAATCCCACTCAATCCAGATACGGTAATGTCAAATTATGACCCCATGGGCCAATAGTGAAGAACATGAAGACAAATAGAGATAAATGAACAAGAATTAAGTAAAATGCACCATTTTCCAAGTTTTCTCAGCCATAAATTATAGAACAGGATATCAAGGTTTGAAACAAGTCACAATAGATAAATTAAATCAATAATTTATTTTATCAAAATTGGGGTGATATGGGGGGAAAATAAATCACAGATCAAATATATATTAATTATTTATAATAAATATTTTTATAATGTTGTTGAAAAAGAAATTATGAGCCCTACCTCGATTATGGATCAATTTTGGGTTAGAAATGTATTCTCTAGTGACGAGGAAGATCCACTACCTTCACATCCACTTAATCCACCTCAAATTGAATAGTGGTCTTCATCCAATGTTGATCCTCCAATGATGAACATAAGAGGCTCCTCTCCAATATCACATGGTTAGGTGGATAACCATGGATAACATCCTTATTAGAAAATTTAAAGAGGAAACTAGTTTTTTGGATATTAAATTAATTAATTTATCCACTTAATAAACTATCCAATGAAAACCTAATTTTAATGTCATGTTATACCCAAAATTAGTTAACTCATAGGGTAAAACCTATATTTTTAAATCAACCATGGTCGTAGATTTTTGATATGAGGATCTACAAAGGAAATATTCAATTATTTATGAAAAAATGCATGAGCATGTTTCTTAATATACATAATATTTTGATAATATCAATCCTAGCCCCACTATGCCACATAATATCAGACCATATTAGTGCCTAGATTTGAAAATATTTCGTAAAATATTTCAAATAAATACATGCAAAAAAGGTTAAATATATTTTTGGAGTAATCTAGCTCAGTTTACCAATTTAATAAATTATATAACTACCAATGAATACCTCATTGTTTTTATAAATATAAAATTTTCAAGATTATGAGTGATTCAAAAAATTTCATTTGGGATGATCCTTACTAATTTCATGTCCATAGTTACCAAATGATAATAATATTTATTCTAATATCAAAATTATGTTCTATCCAAAATTTTGGATAGACTTTAATTTCTATGTTCTTATTTGAATCATAAAAAATTATCCAAAGTGATGAATTGTGTCTTATATTGGGATTTATTTTTCAAATATTATTTCGAATTTTATAAAACCCATATAACATGCTAAATTGAAGGAAATATTTAAAAAATAAATAAATTCGATGACAAAACCTATAATTCTATGAGTTTTTTGATCTATAGAAAATAGAGTTCATTCAGACATTTCCTAACTCTTTAGACACCTTTATATATTTCTTATTGTGGATTATCATTAAATATATGTAGAAGGTATTCCCATAAGAACTAGTAATGGAAAAGCGGTTTCAAAATTTTTAAAAGAATAACTATTTTTTAGATATAGGTTATGAATGTTTTTAATCACTGGTCAAGGAACTAGTATCTATGCAAGGTCATTAAAATATATGCTAATTTAATATTGAGTCAACCATATGTTTTCTATATCATATCACTCATAAAATAAGGGAGTTGATGAATAGTCCAATAGAAAAATGAAACAAATGTTTGATAAAATCTTGCACTTAAAATGAAAAGAATGGAGTTTTATGAAAGATGATGCACTTAGGGACTTCAAAATTTATTTTAAAACACCAATATTATTGTTCCCTTTTAAATTATTATATTTCAAATCATGTCTCATACTTTTTGAGTTATAACAGAAATCTTTTTAGGATATAAAAAAATTCAACCTAAACTTGGTTATTGGAAAAGAATTAAAATTTAATTTTGAGGAATAGAATGAAATTACAAACAATTATTATGATATTTAGTGGTTTTAAAAAGGATGAAAAAATTATTTATATGGTGAATAATACAAAAAATAGAATTAAAAAGAGATAAAGTGTTGTTTTATGACTCTAGAATGAATCTATTTTCAGGTTAATTTTGTTCTAAGTGGTCAAGATCATTTATTATTTCTCATTAAATTCCATTTTACCTATTCAAATTACAAAATAATACAAATAAAACCAATTAAGATTCAAATTTCTCAGATTAATTTTTTTTATTTTTAATGATCCTCTATGAGGGGAGGACCACATTCTAGAAGTTAAGTACAAGGTAACCCCATGTTGTGTCCTTCCTTTTCACTTTTTTTTAAAATTTTTGAATTTTAATTATATATATAGTATTATATAAGGACCAAACTTTATAAATAAATGTGGGAGAGTAACATATTTGTTTAATTTAGGATTTTGAGCGTGTGTGTTTTTTGTTTTAAATTTAGAATTTTTATATATTTCATTCAATCTTTCATTAATTTTTGTGTGTATTTTCATTTTTATTATATTATAGTGGAAATGTACGATAAAATTTAACATAGAGTATATTTTTAATACTATTACTAAGAGATAATTCATTCTCCTATAGAACTGAAAATAAATTAAATTTTAAATAAGTGTTTTACATATTCAAAACATTTTGAATCTCGTAAAAATACCGCTAAAATTTTGAACATAATGCTCAAGAAACTGTCTAATATTAAAAATTAATTCTTTTGAGGCCTATAAAACATTTATATATTTTTCTAAATGTTTCTTTAATTCTTGATAGTATAAAACAATTATTTCTGAACATAAGTTTTCATTACATCAATCAATACCTTATAGTTTTAGGGAATTGTGGTTAAAATGATTTACATATTTATTTTAGAGATTCAAAATCCCCTTTTCATGACAACCATTTTTTATTGACCTAGATATAGATTTTATATTAGTAATCACTAAAACATTCACTAACAATATGCTAGTTAGCCACATTAAAATTCATTATCCCTATCTACCCCTATCTATGCTGTAAAATTATATGAATTAGTTGAATTAAATAATTAGGACATATCATGTGTTTTTATGGAATATTTGGGATACTTTGGTAGGAAAATATGAAGGTGAAGTTGTAATTTTACTCCTGAAAAGGTAATTTTTCTATATCCATATTAGTAGATTTCTAGAAACTAGAAATAAATAAAAATATTAATATATGGCTGATGAAATATATAAGATGAATAATTATTAGAAACCTCAAAAAATTATTTTTATTCAATAAAATTTATCGAAATATTCCATGACATTCTTCAGCTAAGTGGTTTCACTTTTCCATTCACCATCATAATATCATAATAGAATTAATTTCTAAAAAATGGATAGAACAATTATATAGTAGGGTAAGAGGTAGTAAAAAGTATGTTACTTTTAACCGTGTATTTTTTCATCAAATAGAGCTAGGAAATCATTATTCTCCCCCAGAAATTTTCACTTATGAATCCGAAAAACATAAATCCAAAAAAAATTGTGAAAACATCCTCACAATTAGTCTAAAGTCATTGAATTAATTAGGTTGTTGATTTGGGAGTTTATTAAACATTTGAGTAATATTGAATATTTTTGGATGAGAAAAACATTATTACAAATCCATATTTGTGTAAAGAGGGAAAATTTATGTGAGGTAAGTGCTTTTTGGGCATGGGATGATAATGAAAGTGGAATTAGACTAAATTATCCAAGTATAAAATTTTTAATAGTAGTTGCTTAGGATTCACGATAATTTTTATTTCTGTGGTGTTTAATTATTGGATCATATGAATTATTGTTTTAAACTTATTTTGGTGTGATCTTTTTTTTCTTACTTTGGTAAATTTCCATGTCCTATGTTTTGGGGAATTAGTAGAATTGATATTTTTTCTATTTTTCATGTGTATTATAAAAACTAAATCCCCATAAATTTGTGAATTTGAGTTAATATTAATCATTATGGGTTGTTAAGAATAACATGGATTTAATTGTGAAATTTAAAAATTCATTATTTTAATTGTTTTTCATCAATTATTAAATTATGTTATTAAGGAATTCATTTAGCCATAAATTATATATAATCATTGAAAATTCAGTTTTTATCTTGAAATGAGAAATTTGGGCTATTTTTAGGAGTCTGTAAGATATTTTGGGTCATCCAAACAATACATCCCCCATATGATATTTTTATTGGTTAATTTTTAGGAATCAGTTAATTAAAACATCATGGTAATATATTTTCACTAAACAGAAACCTTGGAAAAATGAACCTTATTGAATAAGGAAATAAAGAGGCAATGCTATTTTTAGGATTCCATTAATAAATAAATGCTCACGGTGAATGGAAATTAGTGGATAATGTATGTAGATATCCAATGGTTGTTTCATTCACCTAGATCATATTATGGGGAGTCTGTTGCATAAACATTATGTTTTCCCACAATTGGTTGATGGATGGAACAATTTCAAAATATTTTCCAACAAATGTTTAGGGAAATAAATGTCAGGATCTATGAATTAATGGAGATAGGTGATTAGTGGTTTCTTGTGTGGGTGTTTGTGTTGGAGGTCAAGTATTAGTGGAATTGAATAGATATTTAATTGTTATATGATGGATGATGGGAAATATTAGTTTATTTATCCTTGATCAACTTAACCCCAAAATGGATATGGTAGTGTGATATAGTTGAAAAACCTTATGAATCATTATGATTTCACTTTAACTTTATTGTATTTTTCTAGAAACTTTGTTTCAAAATGAATAAGTTTTTTTATTTCTCAAATTATTTATATTCTTATTCTTAACTATTATAATTTTATTTTCAATTATAAATGTAAAGTTATTATTCTAATTATTTAAACATATTTGGAAAGGATTTAACATTTTTCATAGTGATATTGGTCAGGTTCGATCGCTTTGAGTTATTTGAGATTTTCAATAACTATTATGAAGGGAAAAGTACCTAACTGAGGCCATGGTATAATATCCATGTAGATTCTGTTTTTAATCAGGTTCATTTTGTGAACTTTGGGAAACACAATTATATAATCATTTTTTACAATTAAAATGGGAGAGTCTAAAGAATCATTATTTCCCTTGACTGGTGGTTTTGAAATCTATTTTTCAAACAGTAACATTAAATCTATTTCAATTTCCATATTCTATTTGTTTCTTAAATATATTTTTTTAAGTTAAATTTTTTCACAAAAACTATAATCCCCGTTTTTTTTAATTTTATTCCAAAACACAAAACCAAGGTCAAATTTTGAAACTTAATTCGAACAAAAACACTAAGAGACAACCTAATGCACTTATTTAGTACATTACTTTTGGGGAAAAAATTTTCTAATATGAGATTCATGAAATTTATAATCCTTCGCATTAACCCTACTCTAATAGTATGAGGTATGATTTTTACTACACAAGTATGTTAACTCAAAGTTCCTTTATCCATAGAGTAGTTTCTAATCTTTTATGAATCGTAAAAAAGGGTTTTCTCATTAAATACCTCTAAAATTTTACCAAGCAATATAAATTTATTTTAATCATGGAAATTTTACTTAAGTTGGACATAAACTCATATTAAAATTCCCAAATATTAGAAGGAACCCTCAGTTATGGTTTAAGAACAACCTAAAATATGGATTCATTCTAATTTTTATGAAGGATGATGTTTATGAATTAACATTTTCTATAATGGTTTTAATTTTATTCATAGGACTAAAATGTGGTTCTATTTTTCATTATTTTTACGATGTGATAGCCCTCATAACATCAACCGTTCATAAATTGAAAACATCCATTTTAGTTTTATTCAATTTTATCATTATTTTTTGACAAATATCCAATTTAATCATATAACTTCTACACATTCACATAATGATCTAATTAACCATTCAAGATAAACAATTAATGGCATGATCACGTGTTGTTTTTTATTGGATGAAATATTATGAAAATTATAGATCAACTAAGACACTAGGGTTATTATTCTAGTCATATCCCAATTCAAATTACATTGACCATAAAACACAGATGATTTTTTATTATTATGTTACTTGTTGGATCCTAACTCAAATTTCATCATCGCATACTCCATTGATTTTTATATTATATACTTAAACACAAGTGAGGGGAACTCAAGATGTATAATTACTTTTTATCACTCAAATGTGGACTCATGGTACATTATACATATTAAATATAGAGGTATGATATATAAATCATCTAAAAATGGTATGTAATAAATAATTATTACAAAAATTAATTTATGAAATAATATAAATTTAATTTCAATAAATTTTCAAACATATAATGGTAGGTATCACCTCATGACAAGTCAAAAAACAGTAAGATAATATAATAAAATTAAATTTTGAAACAATTATATTCAATAGAATTTATTATGAATTAAGAAAATTGATATTATTTGAATTTATAATATACTTGTTGAATGGCCCTAGAAATAATTTAACAGGTTTACCAATATGTCTAAAAAAAGATTTTTTATTTAAATTTTTGACTATTAAGGCCTTAATATTCCCATAAAGTGGTTCATTTACTTATCTTGAACAATATTGGTTTTTATTTTTAGGTAGGGTGAATGTTAGATCGACCCAGCTATATATCGTGGTTGGTAGAAGGGAAGTCACCGTGTGAGGTCCTTGGGGCGAGCAGGGCATGCCTCTAAAAAATAGTTTTTTAAACTATAAAGTGATCTCATATTGAGGTTTTCATATGTGTCATGTTTCCACCTAAATTAATTGGTTATGGGTCTTGACCTTTTACCATAGGCGGTGTAAGCATCATACAATATAACCTTTGAGAAAACATGTTTTTTATTTTTTATTTTTTCTCTAACATATTCATTCTACCACCATGATGACTTCTCTAGCCAAACCGTTGTTTCTGGAGGCTTTCTTCCCCTTCCCTCTTCCAGAAATATACATAAATATTATTTCTATATTAATTTTATTATATAGAAATATTATTTTGGTAACAAATGGCTATGTCTTATCCATTAAGCATCAGATCTAGACATTGTTAGTGCAATTAGGACCGTATCGACACCATATAACTAAATACATGAAAATTAAAATAAAATAAATACTCAAATAATATCATAATTAATTTTAAACGAATTGAAGGAAATTGGTCTATCAAAAGAGAAAAAAATTAGAATTTTAAAATTTCTCAGTCTGGATCTGTGTCATAATGCTAATTTAAGAATAAGAATTCCTTAATTACCCTATAGATCCTCTGCAATTAATTTATGTATACAGAATAAAATTATCACTACCTTATTTATGAATTTGATCATAGATTTTCAATATTCCCTTAGACTTCATAGAAATTAGGACCATCTACAAGTTCACCCAAAACTCATAGTTCATCATTTTAAGGTCTTCAAATGCTATCATGTGAAATACAATTTCATTTCATTGAACACACGATCACCTAAGGAATAAAAATATAACTCAGGAACATTAGATCGATCTCTCCATGAACATACCACCTTTATTTATATATGTATAAACATTGATGAAAGGTATAAGAGAAAGTAGATTCATGAAAATTTCTATTTACACTATTCATGTATATGAAATGAACATAAATAGTTTCATTCAACTTTTATGAATTTTACATAATACATTAGTCAAGTTAAACATATTAAACCATCCAAAATGACATTAGTAACAAATTAAAAATGTTATAAATGTAATAAATATTTCATAACAATGTTTTTACATTATTAAATACTAAATGATGATATACAAGACAGTATAATAAATGCATTCTCTAATAATTATTTAAAAAACATTTATTATGTAATATCTATTTGATAAATAATATTTTATTGTATTAAAATATATATATATATATAACATGTGTATACATTGAATAATTAATTCAATTATTATTGTTATTCTAAAATTATATAATATAATTAAATTAATTTACTTGAGATCAGTCACACTTGGACGTTCACCTATCCTCACATATTGGGCTCAGTTAACCCTAAACTCTAACATATCCAAATTGGGGGAACATGTGGATGCACATTTTCTGTGAACCACTACCAACTTATCTTGATAGAAGTGAATGATTTTAACAGACCAATATAAATATCTTGAAAAACATTATGGACCCTAAATAGATAAGGATAATACATAGCTAGGAAAAACTTCTATGAATATGTACCATGTAATATAATCTCATTATCTCTAGATATATCATAAATCAGGATGCGTACTTTGTGTCATCATAAATTAATAATTTATTTTTCTTTGTTAACTATATTTGTTAATGATTCCTTAATCTACCATGGACATGGATTTATTAATAACACTACCATCCTAGTTTTTTTTAAAATTATATCTTCATTATTTTGTAAGAAAAAAATATTATCTTGATCATTCAATTAATTCAATGCCACTAATGACATACCAAACCAAAGATATATCACCGTAAACAAAATTGTCATGGTTTTTATATTTCATAAAGGTTTGAAATTAAATAATGAACATTGATAATGATCTATTTTCAAGAGACCAAAACAAATGTTTATATATAGGATCACGAAATGATTCTCAAAACATCTGTCGTTACTATTGGCTGGTCAGTACTACTCATATCCTCTACTCGATGTCACATGGATTTAACTTTATGTGAAAAAATATCAGTTGTTTGGAGCCCGTAACACCAGATAGTCAAACATAATTTGTGTACTATATTTTTGATGTATCAAGACCATAGGGTATTCATTTAATATTATAATAATAGTATTTTGAAGTTATCATTACAGTTGGGATCTGATATAACATTTTTATAAAACTTGTAATCTATGTAAATTACCATATAAATAGTGTATAAAAAAGTCGTAACACTATTATTATAGGAAAAAATAATTCATAAATATATATATATATATATATATGAAGTCTAAATAGAAATTTACATCTCATTTTGGGTTTAGGGTACCTTATTTTACAACTCTAGCTCCAATAAATAAAATGAAAACATTCTTGAGTGAGGGGTTTATTCATGACATCATCTAGATTATGATTGGATCGTATAAATTTAATGAATATTTTTCCTTTTTGAGAGGGGCCTCTCAAAAATTTATTCCTAGGGTTATTTATCAAAGTATGGGAGTGTTGAATGAGATTCTTAAGGATACTATTCATACTGCTATTTTCACACATAATGGGAACATGATTATTAGATAGACCATAGCCTAAGAGTGTATCCCTCTTCCAAATAATTTTGGTAGTCAAGAATATTGGGGATATGTATTCCAATTCAATGATAGAAAATGTAATTTATTTTTTATTATTACAACTCCATGAGACTAAGTACATTATAATTCTAAGACAATACCCACACATACTCTTCCTGTATAATTTTAATCCTCCAAATTTAATATCTAAATAACTTGTGAGATAAAAATATATATCTTTTTGTATAACAACAACCACGATTTTTCATAACTTTAAAATATTTAAAGATGCTATTATGTTCCGTTTTATGATATTATTTTAGATATAATTGAAAATAGTCACCAATGAAAAAACTAAACATTATGACTGACAAGGTTGCAGTAAGATAAAAAAAATACTAGTCATACCACAATAATGATTATTTTACAAAATTTCACCAGATTCATCCACCATTATCTTACCTAAATTACTCATACGCATATTTATTTCCATATTTAGATCTATTGTAAATTAATTTTAATGTTCATTGGTCTATTTTCTATTTCTTAGAATGATCTCAATCCTATTTTTATTAATTTGAAAACCAAGGGAAACCTTTAACTCACCCAAAAATATCTATAAAATTACATTATCATTAACGAATAAAATTAAAATTAAATATATATTCCTCACTCAATCCAAATATTGATTCATCAGTATAAATTTGAACAATCATTAAATTATTTAAAAAACAGTTATAAAAGTTATAATCAGTTTTTTTCATTTTGAATTCATTTTAAAAGAGATATTTACCAATCATTCATACGAAGTGTTAATGGATTATTTTAATACATCGGTCAATTTTGTTATCCTTAACACATGATTTGAAAATTTTGAATCCAGAGAACTAGGAAAGTTTTCAACATATACATTTTCATAAATTAAAAATTTTTTAACATGCATTTGAACAATTGTAAAATTATCATTAGGGGAAAATTACAATAAGATTCTACAGAATCCATGTCATGAAATGGTTGTAAAGTTTTCTCTATAATAGATATATTTTTCTTTATTAAATTATTTTTATACAAGACTATATATTATTCCAACTATGTTTCCATTATCATCAAGTTTATTTCTAAAATCCAATTTTTATCAATTATGATATGATTATTTAGTCTATCAATAATATTTGAAAAATTATTTCAAATGAATTGGTTTAGCTCTTATTTTATAAAAATTACCAAATTTTCATCATTGATGACATAAAAAATATCTTCCATCTCTAAGTGGTTCAATAAATATTTATGCACAATGTTATTCAATACTTATAATTATGTATTGGTACCAACTTGTATATCACTGATAAAATTCTTTATGTAATGTTCATTAGAATTAACTGTTTTAATAGAAAATGTACTTGAGAATGATTCCTCCTAAAATTTAGCTTCTTTAAAAATATGAGAAAAAAATGGTTAACGTCAGTAAGTATTTATCAACTTTATTAATATGTTATTGAGGTTTAGGATATTTTTCAGAAATTTGATAGGAATGGATTCCTCTAGGATCATTTTCTTCATATATAATATCATGTAGTATAACATACCAACCCAGTCTAACATAACACGTCACTAAAACCGACTTTCTATATGGTCCGAAGGGAATTCCTTATTCCCATGTGTTAGAAACTAGTTCCTAGTCATCATAGGAATCACCTTAAGGAATAATTTCTCCCTTAAACTAGGGATACATGATAGAGTAACATTTACTGAGGTCTGATATGGATCATCTGTTCATTAAACATCAATGTAGAATAAAGAATATAACGAAACAAAATAAATGACCATTATGAATAGGTAATAAACAAAAAACACTAATCTAATCCATTTTCATGAATAAAAAACATTATTCATAAAAAATGATACAATATAGAATAAATAAATATACAAGGGGTAACAAAATCAAACTACAATAAATGATCGTCTTGGAAGCTATGATAGAAAAAAGTAAAACAAACTTGATCTAAGCATAAAGCCACCTATATGAAACCAAGAATTTCTCAGCGGCCTCCCAACTCACTAAATGTGAGCCCCAAAAGAAAATCGAGACTCGTTTAAACACGAACTGATAATATATAGGCTTGATCTAAAATACCAAATAGGCCACCACGTTCCAATATTATCCAATTCATTTCATAATGAAATTCATAATTGGTAGTTTGGAAATAAAAATTTGAAGGTATATTTTTAAATATTAACATGAGAAAAACATAAATCGAAATTGATACCACTTTGAAAAATTTTCCATTTTATTTCCATAAAATGAAAACACACACTCTGAAAATGTTTTACAAGCAAAATCCATTTCAAAGTTAAAAACCAATTTTGAAATCCATTTTTAAAACCCATAATAGTGTCTTCAAATTCAAAATTTGTTTTCCAAACATCCATGAAAACCAACCAAAATGAATCAACCTAAACATAACATGTCAAGAAAACAAAAATAGTGAACAATAACCCCAATTACATGCAATGAGTACTAAAAAGATAAAGGTTCTTCAATAATTAAATTTGGGGGAATTTACAATAAAAAAACATGATAGATATCCCGTATATAACCAGTAATTAAGAAATGAATTTTTCATGGGATCTAACCTGAGAAGATCGTGTGAGATGAATATAAATTTAATAATTTACTTCAGACCAACTACTGGAATATTTCATGTCTAGACAATAATCCATCAAACTAGCCCACACAAGGCTCAATTCAAATGGAACCCCATCCTATCCCTAAATACTATAATGATTAGAGGGACACTGTTAGTGTTTCAAATAACTAATTGAACATAAGAATAAACCTCCAAATTAATACATGGGTTCCGATGACTAATATATAAGTGAGGTTAGTGAACACGCATGGCCAAATCAACACATAATGTGTAATAAATAACTCTCCCTCATATCCATCACCTTTATATAGAACTTCTCCTTTTATACATCAAACATCCATAACATAATCAATTAATATTCTATAAAATGATAGTATCATGCATCACATAGTGATAAATTACCCACATAAGGGGAGATTAAAACACAGGGGAAATCAAGAGAGAGAAACATTCTTTTAACATTACTCATTATAATGTACCAATCTACCATTTTCTACAAAAAAATGGCTTAGAATTATGTACCCTTTCCATTTGGAAAACACCACTAGAAACATCCATTATAAATCTATTGGGACAATACACCATTTTCATATCAAAGAAATCCTTTAAAACATGGGATATACTTTTGTAGTTGAAAATAATACTAAATAGCTCATATTTACAAAAAATTCATTTTAATGATCTATAAAGGAATTCTTAATAAGGGGAATATCAAGACACTCAATCAAATTAACATTTAAAATTCGTAAAATAATTCCTTCTAAAATAATTTAATGTTCACCGCATCATAATAAAACATATCCCACTATGAAATATAGGTTTCACTCTTTGAAACCCAAAATAAGATCAAAATATAGTACACACCACTAAAACAATTGAAAAAAATATTCATAAGAACATCAATAATTCTTTTTACATGAAAAGAATGCCTTTTTAAAAGAGAAAATATGATATTCTAATGGGAAGACCATTATTCCAAGCTAAAAATTTCAAGAAATGATTTATAAGAATATAATGGATATAACATATATAATTAATTTTAATAAAAATAGATTTGGAAATAACAAGAACAAATTTAATTCCAATATGAAAGAATTTTTCCAAAACTCCTACTTTGAAGCAATTGAAATAAAAAAAAGAGTCACCTTTGATGGAGACGTCCCTAATAAAAAAGGTTATGGAATATATCAAACCTATACACCAAAAAACCCAAAATTAGGTCTACTTAATACCCTAAAATGGTAAATAAGACATCTATGATTCACGGGAGGTACCAAAAATGAATAAAAATAGGGGATAAAGGAACAATAATGAGAAATATGGAATATTTTACATGCACTCACTTAGAAAAAAATTATTAGTCTCGAATAAATGGAGGAAGAAGGTTGGACCTCCTCTTTGGATTTCAAAAGTTTGATAAATCATATAGGGTAAGAGAGGGATTAATACCATCTTAATTCAAAGGGGGGATTTTGGTAAAAATGAATCTTATAGTGATTATGGTAGGACACATGGTTTGGATGTACAATTTTCCAAACCGATCACCAGTGTTCGAGATTAAACTTAAACACTCAAAAAATCAATGGTTACATGGAAGATCTGTATTGTTTATAGAAACACATGGAGACAGTGAAAAAATGCATTTTATCTATTAAAATACACTTTACACAAGCACCACACAGTTACCACTAACTATATGTGAAAACCATGCACTAACCAAAATACCTCTAAACCTCTAATTTTCTATCCTAAGAATTATAGATAATAATGGTGAATCATGATAAGTGAAATTAACATAAATTAAACACTAATGTGGAATGAAATAATCATAATTATCCCCAACATTCCACTTTACATCACTATGAATTATATGGTTGAAAAATATTATATGGAAAATGATAATGAAAGATCCAAAGTGGAACAAACTCAAGAGGAACACTCAAAACAATTAAACCACAAAATAATATAAACAAGATCCCTAATAGAGATCCATATGATCATCCACAAAGATTTCAAAACGTATCCAAGATAAACCAAAAGACAAACCTCAAATTAAAAGTCCTATGAGAAAACGGAGACCTTATATGGTATCCCCATTATGTATAAATCCTATAATATCATAAAACTAATGAATATTACTAATATATACATCCTTAACACAATTGAAAACCATAATATAATCTAATTCTAAAACCACATGAAATTATGAACCCAAATAAAGAAAAAAACCCACAAATAGCCCCAAATAAATGCCATAGGATCTAACATTTAGAAAAAAATACACGGATAACCTAGATTAAAACATCAGAAAACCCTCACATGATAAATCCATAATATTTATATATATAATCCAGTTAGTTAATAAAATCAAATTGTTAATCACTCGCCTAAGTTATCCAATTATTCACCGAAATACCTTCCTCTTGTACAACTAGTGAGAACATTAAAAGATCAATATAAAAAACTTGGTATAAACCACAACTCTGAAAGGATATGTTCACCAAAACGAAAAGGCACATAAAAACCAACTTTAAAAACCATATAAAACCGAGCAAGGCATAACAAAAAAATTACGTTGAGTCCACCCACAAGAAATAATCCAAAAAAGAACCATCAACTTGATTCCAAAGAAATTATAACAGAATCCCAAAAACTTTTCTTGGTTATAACCATCAAGAAAAAGAATCAAATAACCCCATCTATAACATGATAAAACCCGTGAACTATTTGGAAGACGCAACATGAAAAACCTATAAAGATAATCGAAATTTCCACAGTGGAATAAACTCTTTTTTCTTAAAAAAAGGGAGACATAGAGTTCCCTGGATCCCCGAACTGGAAGAACATGAGTTAAGTCTTATTCCATTAAAAATTTTAAGAGATTCAGGAATGTTAACCCTCATCCATCTACATCCCCAACATTTTCATATTCCACATCCAATGAATGGATATTGTAAAACCCTCATTTAAATCTGATCATACTATGGCCTCATACAACACTATTTTTTTAACTACTCAGCTTCCACCTAAGTGGTCTCCTCAAAATCATATTGAATAGATTTTAGGCCACATGTAATAACAATTGATCCAAAATCTGTGTGATTTCATTCTTCTAAAAATTGATATTTCTCATAATAATTGATAACTTATCCCATAAGAATATATAACTAATTCTAATAGGTGATCATTAGACACCTGTACAGATCATTCACCTTGATGTTGGCCTTCACGATCAAGGGTTCTCTCATCTCAAAAACATATGAGAAAACCAGTAGATAAACATCATAGTGAATAACTCCCAAGACATACCAGCATATAGATGAGAAGGTACTATAGACTCCCACCACTCTTGAATATATCTTACCAGAAAGATCTCATCAAATATCACCCTCGAATCTTCAAGTGTTCTAAGAGAATTATAGATCAACCCAATCATTTCTAACCACCTTACTGCTTCCATAAAATCTAGATAACTAAAAAAATAAAGTGGATTTTAATTCAAGGATTTCATGCAGGGTCTAAGATTAGAGTAGTTTCCCTGTATATTACTCTACTCGAAGTATGGGTTGATTCCAGGTTATACATAAACCCTTCTATGAGATGAGAGGATTAACTAAAAGCACCAACCTTAAATAACAACTTTCTAATTTATCTTTAAACCATTCTAGTATGCCCACCATAAACAAAAATTACATGAAAAACATCTATTCATGTGTCAAAGTAAAAACCAAATCATTTCATCACAAATATAGGTCCTAAAAATCACACTAAGAAAAGATAATTTTCATCAACAATTACCCCTTTCAACTAAGGAATTTCAAAAAAAAACACTTCATCAAGGTACATAGTTGATAATTAATCCAATCCCTTATAGAAGATAAACTAACCGAGGTAGATAACACATCACAAAAAATTCATCTTACAAAACTCTAAATTTCTAAGATACACATTTTTCAATGAAACCCCCCATTAAACCCGAAGAACATTCAAAATATCGTTTTGAAATTGCATGCCTTTAGGAAAACCTATAAGAAAAAGTTTAAATCATTTCAATTTTCCCTTTTTATTTGTTTATCAAATACCACAATAGAAACAATCACATTATTAAACATTTAATTGTAACTAGGGAAATTCTCCATCCTTTCAACAACCCAAGAGAACCAAATTCAAAAATTAGGAATTTCACAAAATTTCATCCATTTTCCAAGAGTATATATTAAAAAAATTCTTTTCTAAAGATCTACAAAAATCATCCAATGATGTCCATAACAACCTCATCAAAATATCATCAAATCCCTCCGTGTGTAACCTCTAATAAGTGGTGCTCACTTTAAGAGGAAACTAGAATCAATAGTTATTGAAACAACTCAATTTGATAATAAAAGGTTCTCTACATGGTTGCTCCACTTGAGTTAGGAAATCATGCCATAATTGTGCCACATGATCTACAATACTAACAGAAAATAACAAAATGGGCGACATATAGTTTACATGCTAATAGTGATACTAATTTTCTACTCTATTTTCAACATGAAACCCTAATAGAGTCCACAAACATAAATTATCTACTCATTTGTGATAAAGAAACATCAATCCACATAAAAATCTATAAAAAATATAAAAAACTCAAATTGAAAATTCAATCCCAAAATTCCCATTTTGGATGAGAGATATATCGATAGACTCTCATCTCCCTTATCTCACATGCCTTTACATCCTTAATATCCTTTTTCCTTTTACATACACAAATAATAAGAAATATATTCATGAAAAATAGGTTCTCACCAAATAATGTACATTTTATTCCATTTTTAATGAACAAACCCAAGCTGACCTAACATGTCACCTTAACAATTCCTCCACATTACCTAAAGTGAATTTTTGACCTCCATGAGTTTGAAACAAATGACTATCCATCACAATTAACACTATTGTGATGGATTTATACCTCAATTTAGAAATAAATGATGGCAGAAAATTTACTATGGTCTGTCATATATTTTTTATAAATTGTACATCTACATAGCTTCAAGAATATAAAAACCAAAATAAACATACTCCCTGAAAATATCATAACAAACTACATTGATCCAACCCATTTTCTTGAATACAATACAACAACCATAATGAAAGTGATACAACCTTGAATAACTAGATAAAATAAATTTAATTAAAATAGATATAAAAAATGATTATCTTGGTCACTATAATAATATCCCATAATAAAAAAACCCTACAATCTCGATCAATTCTTAAATCATCATCCATGAATCTTGTGGTTTCTCACCACCAAACAAATCACCCAACATCAGAATTAAAAAAACCCAAGTCCATCTAATACATGAAGACTTTAATACAAAGGTATTATCTTATTATCCCAATAGGTCTCTACTCTATGAGACTATCTAGATCATTTCATAGGAAAATTAAAAATTTTGAGTTTGAAAATAAAATTAGGAAGTTATCTTTTCAAAGATTAACAATTGGGAAACTAACATTAACACTGTGATCTATTTTCAAACCTTCCCATTTTTTATTCTTAAAATGAGAACAAAAAATATAAAATGATTCATTGGATAAAGAAATTTCAAAGATAATCATCTATTTGGAAACCCATTTTAAAAACCCAAACAATAATCATTATATTTAAAATGGTATTTCCAATCATCCTTGAAATCCATTTAAAATAAAAAGACCAAAACATAATGGGTTATGCACACACAAATATATCACCATCAGTATAAATAAAGTAAATGAAGATAAATAAGATAATGCATCCATAATTATATAAGTATAGTAATAATACAATCAATAATATGATAGATGTACCCATATAAACCATCGATCAATGAACAAATATAATAACTAAAGAATGAAATACATAAATAACACATATTTTTCATGAATATTAAATATATCTCCCAAATAATAATTCTTAATAACTATAAAGATTTAGTGTACTTATTGATTAGAAATAAACATTTTATTTAATTATAAATTTAAAAATATCAAGTATCATTCTTTATATAACGTACCCTTATAGACTCATCACACTGAAATACTTCCTACAAATCTCCGGGAATGAAAACATAATAACGGTTGGACTAAGATGCTGAGTAAGGGTAAATATATGATATATCAATCATAATAAATCATAATATTATGATAATAGTATGATACCATAATAAAGTAAATATTCATAACATAAATGATTAATACCTAGAAAATATTTGATCATTAACTCCAAAATTAATGTCATATCCAAAATCTTTTTCAATAAGGGTTTCAAATTAGAAATCATTCATCAATAGTCATAACATAAGAATGTGGAATCATAAGAATGGGAAATAATAATCTATTGAACAATGATATTTACAATGATTTTCATGAATAATATTGTGAGAATAGTGATAATTAATCACACACACACACACATCAAAATATGAACAAATCTATTTGTAATCATGTCAACACATTATCATGTGAGAATTTTTAAATTAAATAATACCCATGAAACAATATTAAAAAAACTTATAAATAATGTTCAAACATATAATTATCATCTCATGACATATCAATACCTTGTTACCCAATTCATTGGATGTATATAATATAACTAACCATCAAATAATAGTAATCTATTCATATATATTCCTCAGGTCATGAAAATTATTATCATTTCACCATATCCAAGTCCATGGAAAATAAAACGGGTTTCTTCAATATCTTATCATCTTAATAAATAACCATCAATATAAATAGTAATTATGTTGTGATTTTATCTTTTCCCTAATGAATTATATGTAACACTAAATAATGGTTTCAAATTATGAAAATAACTTGAAAAGATCATTGGAACATTCTTTAAGGAAAATATCATATTTATTTTGAAAAATGTTATTTAAAATCAAAATATTTCATGAATATTATAAAAAAATCACTTTGAAAAGAATCATGGAATATTTGAAATAAATATTAAAATCAAATAGAAGTAATATGGTGAAAAAAATTCATTCATGTGGTATACATCAAAAAAATTGTTCTGTTCAAAACATTAGTAAAAAGTGCCACATTCAGAAAATGTCAATATTATTCATTTTAAACCTTTATATAGATGTTAAAATATGGGTAAAAAATATATGAATAAATTATTTTAGAATAGAATAAATAAAAAAATAGTGTAAACCTTGGATTTTAGTGATTCCAATATTTATTTAAAATAAACAAATACACAGTTAAAAGATAGATGGTATGTGGAAAAAAATATAAAACCACTAACCTCAAATCAAAAGAGAACAATAATGAGAAAAAATGGAGTAGAAATCATCATATGTTCTGAAATAGGCCACCATCCATACTTTTCATGTGATTGACTCGTTTCGAGGTTTTGTAATTCTTCCATTTCCTATCATCATCAACAAGATGGTTACAATTTTTTTCTGGTGGGATGGGATCCGCAGGGGGCCATGGATCTTGTTCTCTAGTCAGACTCGAGTCCTATAATATTACCAGATTTAAATTTCTATTTATATTGAAAATATAAGTTTTTTAATGATTTTACATCACACCGACTCAATTTGTGAGTGTTTCTAATTTCATCATGGAAAACCTATTTACTATTATACCTACATAGGATGTTAAGAAGGTGAAAATTATTTTTACATGAGTGAGTGTTAGATGGAGTAAACTCTGTAGCTATAGTGGAAAAACTCTCATTAGTGTGAGAGTTAATACTAGTGGTGTTAACCTTAGCAGTATCCCTATGTATGATGTAGCACTATTAACATGATTTCCAGTTGTATCTACAGTTTCTTCATCCTTGTATTTTACCTTGACCAATGGTGAATCCTTTCATCCATCAACAATATTTAAAGTGATAATATTAACCTAACATAATTTAATGATGATCTCATTACTTTGTAGTAGAATCCTCAATTGGAGATGAAATTATAGAAGTATGATCACTTCTCATCCCCTATATGATAAAAAACTATCCACATTACATTGGTCTATAGTGGTAGTACAATCCTATGCCTTCTAAATTTTCTAAGGCTTAACTGGAACATCATACTTTCCATTATTGTAAAATGTATTTAGATAATCCGACCTCATTTCATCAGAAACACCCATCCCATCGTCATAGTTAGATGAATTAATCTCCTGATTCAAGGAATGAGAAACATTTGTACCATCTAGGTTACCCACTTAAACATCATCATATGGCTTAATGGAAGTGAATCATAATATGATTCCAACAACCACATATGAAAAGGAATTAGATGTTGATCTATTTTTCAATATATCCTCCTTCTAGGAAGGAAGAGTAGAACCATCTTACCTACCCAGCTTAAGTTACTAAACAATGACCCCACCAAAGTCAATGAGTATCATAATTATATGTGTTTTTCCACTATTATATTTATTGGTTCTATCATTAACAACTCTTACAGATGGAATCATGAACTTAAATTACTTAGTCACATGTAAAAAAATAGTATAGTTAGAATAATGCATGAATTTATGGAATATGTCAACAAATTTCTTGATATAGTTCCATTTCTAATAGAAGTAGGGTAGTTTTTCCACTTTAATATGTATTTTGAACTTGTACTCATTATCTAACATCATTATTATGTTAGTGAGAGTTGAAATCATATCAATATTAATTAGAATTCATGAAAATTTTCCAAATCATTATTATATTGTTACTTTATTAAACATGATTTGGATACAAAGTGTTGATTCCACTTCCAAAAAAACATTATGTTTCTAGAGATACCAGGAGGGGCCAAAAACAAAAATCCATACTTGGATAGTAAAATTCCCAACTGAAGCTAGATTAAGGCTCAGATCCCATTCTTGGATTTTTAAAATTATTGTTTTGAGAGTAACAGAACTTACCCCACATGATTTATCCATTATATCAATTGATAAAAATATATTGTGAAAAAATTACATACTATGTGACATAATTTTCCATCACCCAATGACCCAGGAAATGGAGTATATGGTTTTGTAGTTCTTTACTCTTCCACGTATTGTTTACCTTCTAGATCACTAACCATAAAATTATTAAGTTTTTTTAGTCATAAATATATTTTTTCATAATAAAATTATTCTCGTTTAAAAACCCAATTGATTCATTGTTGTGAGCCTCTAGAAGACGTGGTCCCAATTTGAAAATCATAAAAAACAGATAGGAGGACCACCAAACTTAATTCTATTCATCATTTCAAACCAAGGTTGGATCACCCTCCTCAAAAATATTCTCATCAATATGGGTATATTTAATGCCACAAAATATAGATCTAGTGAGATTAAGGATCCTATTTCCACCATGAATTGTGGCAGTACACATGACTTCTTTGAATGAGGGACCAAAACCATCAGCCTTCTTTGGGGGGTAAATTATAACATCTATATAGTTAGAGGGAAAATCAATATTGGATGACATTAATAAAAAGTATTCTTGATTTCCAATTCCATTAAGTAACATAAACACTAAATAATCCATTGTTAAATAGTTAAAATACTCTATAAAACATTTTAAAGAAAATATGGGAACTGAAATAAAAGGTCATCAACTTAATATGAAATAAAATTTGAATTCCTTATAAACATTTTATTGGTAATTTTAATTGACAAAGAGAGTAAAATGGAAATATTATTTGAAAAATAAATTCATAAATATTGTAATATAAAATTTATGGGCTTTAAAAGATAATATCCAAATAGTTTTCCTTAGAATAAATCATATCATCAACAATCTCGAAAAGAAATGAGATTATAAAATAAATCCATTCCCTGCAGTCTAATCATACTTCATACTTGTTCAAACATCCTATATTATATGTGTATATTTATTATACATTCATGAATTACATACTATGTACAATTCCATTATAATTTCTAATTAGTCTCCTATTAATGATTGTTTCTTAAAATTGGTATTCGAGTTAAAATGTGTCTATTTTCCATGCATGTTTCGGTTTGATGCTTCCAGTCCATGGAACTTCGTTATTGTTTTAGAATAACGAGAATATTAATCACGAAAAAAATATAATATTTATTCATTATATAAACTTTTATAATATTTCAAGTAAATTAGTGATGAAAAATGAATTACATCACTTCATAGATATGGTAGTCCATATATACACATAGGTGATGTTTTCAATTTTCGATGGATGGAACAAAAAAATGTAAATTATAATTCAAAGTTATATAATTATAATTATATCATAAAAATTATATATTTTCATTAAATATATCCTTATTACCATCCATTTTAATAATAAATTTAAATCTAATCACATCACATTGTGTATGCGGTAGTCCACACATAAGCATTAGTGACATGATCATTTTCAAAAATATGGAAAAGTAAGAAGGTAGATAGTATATGAAAATTATAAAATGACAATTTTTTCATAAATATCCTATATAAATATAAATTCCATCGTATTTACCAAACAAGAATAATGGTGATGGACAATGAATCATATTTATACATGGATGAAGTAGTCCAAATGTACGCATCAGTGATACATTCTTTTCTCATTTGATAGAATGGAAGTGGAAAATGGTTTTTTCATAATCATAATAAAATATATTTATATTTATAATATTGGATTAATAATTTTTTATGGATAAAATAGATATAGAGATTGTGGAACAAAATATAAAATTATATGTACTCAGTTAAAAAGTTATACCTCTTCCTTGAAAAACCTCATTTGGTTTATGCCCTATGCCATGAAAAGATGATATTATGATCAAACCATGACCAATAAGACATGTAGAGGTATTTTATTAACGTAATTGGGATGATATTTGATGATATTATAGTCTCTTTCATAGTCTTAAAAAAGGATATGGAGTCTCTTCTTGTAAGTAAGGATGAGGATACACTTGGAAGGTTTTAAAATATTAAAATATATTAATGTAGTTTTCTTGTGAAAGTGGCTCAAAATTTCCAAAATCAGAATTGAATATAATATAGGGTATAAATATTCTAATAATTAAGTATTGGAAAATTATATGTGGATGGATTACTCTTATATATTATTTTATCCCCCAGTAAACAATTTTTAACCTTAATCATGGTAACAAAGATTTACGATTCTTACTATTCATTATGACAAAAAATATAAATGGTAAAATTTAAGGAGATTACCTGATGAATCAAAATATGTAATCCATTTTATCATATCCAAAATCCCATTATTTTAATTATTTATTTTTAAAAAGAACTCTAAAAATATGTTGACAATTAATTTTCAAAAAAATGCATTTTTATGTATAAAAATGATTTTATAGATAAATAAAACATAATTTCAATTCAAATTGAATAAAATGAATAATTTTTTACCAAAAATATTTAATTAAATTCTAAAATCAATTCAAAATGAATGTTTAAATTGTAAATATTTTATTGTGATTGAGAATTTTCAATACAATCGATACTTTTTATTGTTCAGAAAACAAATATTAATTTATAAAAAATTATAAAATTTAGGTAACACCCCAATATTTCTTGGTACGTTATCTCTTAAAAGTAATTCAATATATTGTACTATAAACAACACTGTGTTCGAGAGGACCACAACTTACCAAACTAGCCAGTTAATAAACATTTATGAATAGTATTAACTGGATTTCTAATTTTATATACCCCATATAATTTTAAATTATGTATTATGTGTTTCTTAGTCATAATATAAAAATATATTAAATTTTTCAGATAAAAAAATATATTTTTTTTTAAAAAATGAAATTTCACAACCATTTAATGGAGAAACATTTTTAAATCTAATACATGACACTTTTATATATTATATTTGACAAAATAAACTTCTTATCTAGAACCGGGATATAAAAATTTAGTTTCGACTAATTTTGGTGTTTTTCTGATAAATTTCATATTTGGGTGAATAGTGAAAAATACAAAAATTTAAATAAAAAAACTTATTTAATAAAAATAATTTATAGTTTTAAATTACACATTTTAATGGTTTGGAATTATAATTAGATTATATTCTTACCATTTAATCTAATGTTGGTCATTGAAATTAAATTCACCTTGAAATTGGGCATAAACAAGTGTCAATCTTTTTATAGTTATTGTTTTTTAAAAAACACACTATTTGTTTTGACAACGAAAATTAATTTTAAATTAATTAATGAAACTTATATGTTTTTAATTTGGTAAAATAGATATAATTTTTGAATTTTTAATATCAAATATATCTTAGGCTGAAGTTTTGGTATTTTTCTGAAAAGCATAAATTTTTGATGAATAGTGAAACCACTTAGTAGTAGTTAAAAAACCGAATTTTTCATTTAAATGAAATTTTACTGCTTTTTTGAACTGAATTTAGAAAATAAAACATACATGGTTTTTATTAGTAATTAAAGTTTGGTTCAACAAGATGAAAATAGTTTTTTTTGAATAGAAACTTTTGACTTTTATTTAGTGCAATTAAAGGTAAATAGGGTAATTCAAGAGAAAAAAATATTATAATATTACCAAATTACCTTAACACTTGTCCTAACCTTATTGGATGTGTTATTTCCGACCATGGGAATCCTAGGGTCGATTTTGGGACCCCATGGAGTAACTTAAAAATGATAATGACACTTTATTTAAATTAACTTAAAGTAATGACAAAAATGACATAAACAAATATCTTTTAGTAAATCAATTTTTACATGGGGTTATATAAGTCATATTTTCTACTATAAATATTAATTAGAAATATAATAAGATTCAATATATCATTTTTTTTATAATTTTTAAACATCAAATATATTAAATTATATATGACACAATAATGATGCAGTATCTACCTCATTAATAAAAGATTTAAATAAATATGATTTTTAATATTAATATAATATCCAAAACCTATCTAATTCTCAATGGATGATTTTAGTTCGACCATGAGTCATCTTATATTCAACTTTTATTAGTTTTAGACCTTTAGAAACCGAATATCACTATATAATAAAATATTATTTTCACACATTCCTAAAGAGCCCCTCCTCCCCCTTATAAAAGGACACCACTTCTAACACATTACACACACCTCTCAAGCCTCTTGGGTTGTCCAACCCCTACCCAAATTGTAGAGACCCAAAGCTTGACGTACATGTATATTACATTACTTTAGCAGAATACATAATACATAACAATAATAGACACACAAGGATCGTAATAGTTTAGTGTCTTTGGAAACTCGGAACGTAATCTTCTAATCATGGTGAAAGATCTTCAACATCTCCCATAAAGGTCTTACTACTTTTGTTTCCTTACCTAAAATCTTTCTTTTAATCCTGGAGGAAAATAAAACATAAAAAGGGTGAGCTCAAATGCTCAGTAAGGGTAAGCATCGATAAAATAAAACATTTCATATACATTTGAACTTAAAAAAACATGAACATTAAAAATCATGAACAACGACATAAAACCTGGAAGTACATAAGTTATAGATCATAATGGAACATAAATCATGATAAAATATCATGGGAATAAAACATGTAATTGTGGCATCCATTAAGAACATGTAATGATTCCCATAGTAGCCAAGGCATTGCTGCCAAGACCATCTTAGTGGACAAAGTCCCTTTCTGAATCGAGTTCACTCCTCGTTTCAGTCCTGTTTTACTGAACCGGTTTAACCTTCCGTTCCAGCCATGTCTATCTCATGAGATATAAATCTATACCCAATGCATTGGAGGGAGATATAGGTCCCACCCATCTCATAATGAAATCATTTTTTCGTGTGCCGCAAAATCATAAATCTTACATCATAGCATAACCTAATAAATAAAATCGGTTTCATAAACATCATCCCATCATCACATAATCCATATAAAATAAATGGATATCATTTCATAATAAGAAAAGTGAAACCATGTAAATCATAGATACATGATACATATATGAAATAATGTCATCTTAGATGGAAAATGGTTTTGATAAAACACTTGAAATGAATTCTTGAGGAAAATATCCTTTCTTCTTCAAAATCAATTTCTTTTCACAAAAAGTCATGCAATTTTAAATGAAAGAGATTTTTCTGAACACAGTAATGAAATCTTTTGTATTAAGCTTCATGAAAATAAGGCTTTACGAAACCGTAAAAATCCTTTCATGTCGTATAAGTTAAAAAAACATTCTTCTCGTACTTTTGTCGAAAAAGCTAAAAAAGTACCTCGTAACGTAAACAAAAGAAAGATTCCTTACATAACATGTAGTAAAAGTCAAAAAGTCCAAAATGGGTAAAAATAACTTTAAACATACATGAAAACACTTTTATAAAACATGGACATGGATGATAGAAATAACCCCAGTAAATACTTACGAATAAGCAATCAAGTATAAAAATGAGATTTGAAAAATTTATCCCTTACCTTAGGTCCAATTTGATTCGTAAGTGTCCGAACCTCCTGTATAATGATTTAAATAATGTTATTGACTTATTAAAGAATCTTATTAATTGTTATGATATCATATATGGTTCACTGATGACATTATATTACCCGTTCTTTTGTAAATTCCATGTTAAAGAGCGTTTTGGGTAAAATCATTTCATTTGTCGTCCGTGTTTTAAATTGTAATTATTCATATGATTACATAGATCATGTTTACTTACATCCAGAATGTAAAACATGATTTATATATAATATATTTTCAGAATATACATATATATAATAGATTGATAAATGGAAATAAATACACCGTTCATGGAGACAGTAGGCCGTACGTACACATGAACGTTGTTTTCATTTCCTCATTGAATTGAATGAAATTAATTGGATGACATACATATATATATATAAAAATAAATCCAGTATCATTATTATGTCATATATGTCATTATTACTTATTATATATACTTTACAATCATTTATGAATGGTTAATCATTGAGAATAAATCTCATCGCGTCGTGAAGACGGTATTCCATACGTACGCACGAGCGATGATATCATTCCCATGATCGTGGAATTTTATTGGAGTATATGTATACAGTTACAAAATCAATATCACTTTATAATAATCATATATAGTTATTATTTACACCATTATACCTATCCAAGTAAGGTGGTGGTGGAAAATAGATCACACCACGGTGTGGAGACGGTATTCCGTACGTACGCACACGCGGTGATTTCATTTTCCGTAGGATGGATAGATAGTGAAATAGGGTTGTTTCATACTTATAATAATATATCAGTATATGAGTGATACTGATGTTGTTACTTCTTGATGAGACAACTAATGAAGAAGAAGTATAAGAATAAATAAAGATGAAAGAATCGGTAACGGGTATTGCATCTTCTTTGATGTGCTTTTTTGAGACCACCTTTTAGGGCACTAAAATTGGTCTTTAAAGAAGACCAGCACATCTAGGATGTCTCTATGGAAGTGGAGAGAAGAAATTGGCAGGGGTTGGCCGAACTTGAAGGCTCAAAGTGGTGTGAGGAAGAGAGGGAGGAGGTGCCCTTTTATAAGGGAAGAGAGGGGCACCTTTGGAATAACTAAAAATATTATTTTATTATAAATCCAAATTCGGTTTTAAATAGATCCAAATTGATTTATTTCTAAGATAAAGTGGGTATGGGTGAAATTATCTCACCCAATAGAATTTATTCATGTTTATGTTCCTATTTTAACCTTATCATATAGATTTAACATTAAGTTAAATAATTTTTCTTTTACCATGTCTTCTGGTGTTCTTACACTATAAGGTTAATAAACTTAATATAACAAGGCAAAAGAACCCCAAGTTGTTTATTATTAATATATATATCCTTATCTAAGTAATCTGGCAGAACCTTTGATTTTTAGGAATAAAATATCAATTAATAATATAATATTTGTTTTAAAAAATATTTTATGTCAATTTTGACACTATTTAGTAATCGATTTTTGTGAAAATCATAACATAATGATTAGTTCGAAAAAAGTTATTTAAATCAATACTAACATGTCATATTAACATATAAATGTAGTGTAATTCATAAAAAGTCTCAAACTATATTTATTTGGGTATTTATAATATCAATTATTCTAATTTTTCATTATTATGGTAATTAATGCAAGATCATTGTGTCATAAATAAATTAAATTATTTAATTTTTAAAAATTATAAATAAAATATCATTATGTAGGAAATATTATTAGCTTTCTAATGAATATTTACAATCGAATTTATCTTATGTATAACCCTATATTAAAAAATTTTTAGTAAATAACTATTGATTTTAACTCTTTTAACTCTTCTTTGAATTAAATAATAATAAATGTCCTAATCTAATCCAAGTGGGCGTAAATGGTCATATTTTATTCCTAAGGTTGTTTTTGGTCGAATTACACTTATCCAATAGAATTATGACATGTGTTAGGGTAATAATAATATCATTTTTACCCTTAATTACCCTATTTACTTTTAACCGTGGTAAAAAAGGAAAAATTTACTATTCACCAAAAATTATTTTCATCTCATTGAACCACATTTTACTTACTGACATCAACCGTGTCTCTCGGATTTTTGAAATTCCACTCACAGAAGCGGTAAAATTATGTTTTATGAAAAATTCAATTTTTTAAACTACCACTTAGTGGTTTCACTATTCATCAAAAAATGAAAGATTCCAGAAAAATACCAAAATTTAGGCATAAGATATATTTGATATTATGAACTCAGAAATGATTTCATTTTTACCAAATTAAAAACATATTATTTGCATTAATTAATTTAAAATTTAATTCCCATCGTCAAAACAAATAGAGTGTTTTAAAAAGATAATAACTATCAAAAGATTGACATTTGTTTATGTCTGGTTTAAATGTGAAATTACATACAAAGGAAATAATTGTATTAAATTGTAAAAATATGTTCTAAATATACTTTCAAACCTCTCAAATTAATAATTTAACAATATAAATTATTTCTATTAAAAAAGTTGTTTTTAATTTAAATTTAGTAAATTTCACTATTCATTATAATATGAATGTTATCCGAAAAGTACCAAAATTTCACCTTAGGCTAAATTTGATACTCCGAATCAAAAAATGAAGTCCATTTTGAGAGATAAAATTTCTAAAATTTTAAAAGGTTGTTATTACTATTCATAATGGCTAGTTTTAATAATATCTTAATAGCATATCGTTGTTTAGTAAAACTCGGTATTGCGTACTACACACGCTATCGAGGAAGGTCGCAATTGCATGTAATGCAAGGTAGGTCAAGGATGCGTGTTGTGCAAGCTCCTTTTGGTGTAGCGTACAACACAAGACATTAATGAAATTAAAAATAATATTTTTCATAAAATCTCAGGGTGTTACATTTTACCCCCCTTAAAATGAATTTCGCCCTCAAAATTCATCGGGGTTATAAATCATTTACTATTCATAGAACCCACATCGTAAAAAGGAATACTGAAACTTAATTTTATATACTAAAGTATGAAACGTAACGATTACCCAATGTAACTCATCACTGGGTTTCCACATAGGAGAATATAGGTGAAAATATGAATATGGAAAAAATATCTAACCATCTAGTTACGATGGAGAGTGGTAGAGAACATGGCTATGAAAAAGCCATCAATCACAAAGCCATAGATTTGTGATGATCTAAGGTACCATCTGATTTATCGGATATAAGGGCACTAGGACAACATTTTTGGTATTCAAGATCATTACCCTAAAGTTGATGAAATTAGAATTAGAAGAAATACTTTCGTGATTTTGGTAGAGTCTCACTGTTGGTCATTCTTTGGACAATTTCCACTTCATCTTTTAAAGATGTGAAGTTGAATTTTTCATTCGCGAATTGTTAGCAGATCATGTGATAGAATGATGGGTCATTCAATCTGTCTAAAAAAGGTTATACAAATCATCAAAAATACATATGTCTATATATAGTGAGATTAATCATATATGGTTCCTAAAATGGACTTATACTTTATATATCATACTGTTTAATATAATAAAACTTATTTATACTAAACAGGGACTTCCTGTAGGCCAGTGGTAGGTGATAAAGGCCGGTCGCACTTCGGTTGTGGGTTCGATTCCCACAGCCTTGTCCGACGTGATGGGATGTCGCCCGTCCTGCAGGTTGTCCTTTTTCTAAAACTACATTACTATAACATCCCATAAATAAAATCAAAAAAACTTCTATCCTTAAACAATACTAACTTATGTCCAACATAATCCATTCCAATCTTTAGGCTTATCCAAAATACTGCAGTCCACTCTCATAATATAGTAAAAACGATTACCATATATTTCATATAACAAGCATGTTAATGCCATCGTTGATCCCCATATATCATAAGATACATCTTGTTGGTCACATTCCAAATATTATAAGGCCTTAATCATGTATTCTATTGAAAAATGGATTCCCATTGAATCTTAGTAAAAACATGAGTGCTGTAAAAATTTAACTCATTCCACATACCAAAAACCCAAAATTCTACATACTCAAACCATGATATAACTATTTCCTTATATCAGTCATGAGCTCATGAATACTATCAAACATTTAATTTTCTCTTTATCCCTTCATTATGCGCATATCATCTACATTCCAAAAATATCTGAATAACCTTTCATGGATACTGGTACCATTAATCATACACTTTTAAAACTCAAGGAAAGACAATAGTGTAACAATCCTTATATGTCTCTTTATTCCATAGTACCATGAGATTACTTATACAACATTACACATGATAAACATGTAATCATTCCACTACATTCTTAAAACATTGACCGAGATTCAATAATTATTTTATCTCACATATCATTTGTAGTCTCTTCATCATCATCAACATAAATACTACCCATACAACCATACTGATTCTCTTCATGAGACTTTCCCTTAGGGAATTGGTTTGAATAATGCCCGTACATTCCACATTTAAAACATTTATCCATTTTTGATGTCGTTGCAATACAATTATCTTCATCCCTGGTTTTAACTGAACCTTTTCCTTTGCACTTACTGGCTTTGTCTCCTTCTTTTCCACACCCAAAGCATCTTTCAGTTCCATTGAAACATTCTCCTTGATGCCTCTTCCCACATGATTTACATAGGGGAAATTGAACTTTCTTTCCTCTATGATCATCATGAAACTCCATCTTTCTCTTATTAGCCGAGTCAGAAAACATTCCAAATTTTACTTTATTGATCATATTATGAGATTGCTAATTCGGCATAATAATGATGTTTGGACTTCCAAATCCCATTTCATTTGGTTGCTCATGAATAATATCATTCCATTTTCCATCATATCCTCTATTATCGTGAATCATTTGTTTCCATCCATTTCCAAAAACCCAAAAAGAATAGTGTGAGAGGCAAAAATCATAATAAAGGGGGAGTAACTTCAATATCTAACATCTTTGGTTTATTCTAATATCGTGACCATAGTTCTAGGACTATATCCTATACGTATACTTATCTTTAGGGACATCCCTATACATTCCATAGAAATATCTCTAGGGATCTCACTAACGTTTTCGCATCCTAGTTTCCAAAGGTTGACTAAACTTTTCCCCTGATACCAACTGTAGAGACCCAAAGCTTGACGTACATGGATATTACATTACTTTAGCGGAATAATTAATACATAACAATAACAGACACACAAGGATCGTAATAGTTTAGTTTTTTTGGAAACTCGGAACGTAATCTTCTAATCGTTGTGAAAGATCTTCAACATCTCCCATAAAGTTCTTCATACTTTTGTTTCCTTACCTAAAATCTTTCTTTTAATCCTGGGGGAAAAGAAAACATAAAAAGGGTGATCTCAAATTCTCAGTAAGGGTAAGCATGGATAAAATAAAACATACCATATACATTTGAACTTAAAAAACATGAACATTAAAAATCTTGAACAACGACATAAAACATGGAAGTACATAAGGCATAGATCATAATGGAACATAAATCATCTTAAAATAGCATGGGAATAAAAAATGTAATTGTGGAATCCATTAGTCACATGTAATGATTTCCATAGTAGCCAAGGCGTTGCTGCCAAGACCATCTTAGTGGACAAAGTCCCTTTCTGAATCGAGTTCACTCCTCGTTTCAGTCCTGTTTTACTGAACCGGTTTAACCTGCCATTCCAGCCATGTCTATCTCATGAGATATAAATCTTTACCCACTGCATTTGAGGGAGTTATAGGTCCCACCCATCTCAAAATGAAATCATTCTTTCGTGTGACACAAAATCATAAATCATACATCATAGCATAAACCAATAAATAGAATGGGTTTCATAAACATCATGCCATCATCACATAATCCATATAAAATTAATGGATATCATTTCATAATAATAAACGTTAAACCATGTAAATCATAGAGACATGATACATATATGAAATAATGTCATCTTAGATGGAAAATGGTTTTGATAAAGCACTTGAAATGAATTCTTGAGGAAAATATCCTTTCTTCTTCAAAATCAATTTCTTTTCACAAAAAGTCATGCAATTTTAAAAGAAAGAGATTTTTTTGAAAACAGTAATAATATATTTTCTAGGAAGCTTCATAAAAATAAGGCTTTATGAAACCGTAAAAATCCTTTCATGTCATATAAGTTAAAAAAAAATCTTCTCGTACTTTTGTCAAAAAAGTTAAAAAAGTACCTCGTAACGTAAACAAAAGAATGATTCCTTACATAACATGTAGTAAAAGTCAAAACTTCAAAAATGGGTAAAAATGACTTTAAACATACATGAAAACTCATTAATAAAACATGTACATGGATGATATAAATAACCCTAGTAAATACTTACGAATAAGCAATCTTGGATAAAAATGAGATTTGCAAAATTTATCCCTTACCTTAAGTCCGATGTGATTCGTAAGTGTCCGAACCTCCTGTATAATGATTTAAATAATGTTATTGACTTATTACAGAATCATATTAATTGTTATAATATCATATATGGTTCACTTATGACTTTATATTACCCGTTCTTTTGTAAATTCCAAGTTAAAGAGTGTTTTGGGTAAAATCGTTTCATTTGTCGTTCATGTTTTGACTTGTAATTATTCATATGATTCCTTATATCATGATTAATTACATCCATAATTTAAAACAAGATTTATATATAATATATATTCAGAATATACATATATATAATAGATTGATAAATGGAAATAAATACACCGTTCATGGAGACGGTAGGCCGTACGTACACATGAACGTTGTTTTCGTTTCCTCATTGAATTGAATGGAATAAATTGGATGACTTACATATATATATATACATAAATCCAGTATCATTATTACATCATATATTTTATGATTAATTATTATATATACTTTATAATCATTTATGAATGGTTAATCATTGAGAATGAATCTCATCGCGTCGTGGAGACGGTATTCCGTACGTACGCACGAGCGATGATATCGTTCCCATGATCATGGAATTTTATTGGAGTGTATGTATACTATTAAATAATCAATATCACGTTATAATAATCATATATAGTTATTCTTTACACCATTATACCCATCCAGGTAAGGTGGTGGTGGAAAATAGATTACACCACGGCGTGGAGACGGTATTCCGTACGTACACACGTGCGGTGATTTAATTTTCTATAGGATGGATAGATAGTGAAATAGGGTTGTTTAATACTTATAATAACATATAATTATATGAGTGATACTGATGTTATTACTTCAGGATGAAGCAACAAATGAAGAATAAGTGGAAGAAAAAATAATGATGAAAGAATCGGTAACGGGCATTACCTCTTCTTTGAAGTGCTTCTTTGAGACCTCCTATTAGGACACAAAAATTGGTATTTGAAGAATACCAGGACCTCTAGGATGTCTCTAGGGAAGTGGAGAGAAGAAATAGGCAGGGGTTGGTAGAGCTTGAAGGCTCCAAGTTGTGTGAGGAAGAGAGGGAAGAGGTTCCCTTTTATAAGGGAGGAGAGGGGCACCTTTGGAATAACTAAAAATATTATTTTATTATAAAGCCAAATTCAGTTTTAAATATCTCCAAATTGATTCATTTCGAAGATAAGGTGGGTATGGGTCTAAAACCTTTCATACAATAGAATTTAGACAAGTTTAGGTTCCTATTTTAACCTTATCATTTAGATTTCACATTAAGTTAAATAATTTTACTTTTACCGTGTCTTCTTGTGTTCTTACACTATAAGGTTAATAAACTTACTATAAAAATCCAAACGAACCCCAAGTTGTTTATTAGTAATATATATAACCTTATCTAAGTCATTTGGATGAACCTGATATTTTTAGGAATAAAAAAACAATTAATAATATAATATTTGTTTTAAAAACTATTTTATGTCAATTTTGACACTATTTAGTAATTGATATTTGTAAAAATCATAACAGAATTAATAGTTCCAAAAAAGTTAATTAAATCAATACTAACATGTCATATTAACATATTAAATTATTGTAATTCATAAAAAGTCTCATATTATATTTATTTGGGTATTTATAAGATCAATTATTCTAATTTTTCACTATTATGGTAATTACTGCATCATCATTGTGTCATAAATAAATTAAATTATTTAATTTCTAAAAATTAGAAATAAAATATAATTATGTAGGAAATATTACTAGATTTCTAATGAATATTTACAATCTAATTTATCTTATGCATATCCCTATATTAAATTTTTTTTAGTAAATAAACATTTATTTTAACTATTTTAAATCTTCTTTGAATTAAATAATAATAATTGTTCTAATCTAATCCAAGTGGGACTAAATGGTCATATTTAATTCCTAAGGTTGTTTTTGGTCGATTTACACTTATCCAATAGAATTAGGACATGTGTTAGTGTAATAATAATATCAGTTTTACCCTTAATTACCCTATCTACTTTTAACTATGGTAAAAAAACGTAAAAAGTTACTATTCACCAAAAATTATTTTCATCTCATTGAACCACATTTTACTTACTGAAATCAAACGTGTCTCTCGGATTTTTGAAATTCCAATCACAGAAGCGGTAAAATTAAGTTTTATGAAAAATTCATTTTTTTAAACTACTACTTAGTGGTTTCACTGTTCATCAAAAAATGAAAGTTTCCAGAAAAATACCAAAAATTAGGCCTAAGCTATATTTGATATTATGAACTCAAAAATGATGTCTATTTTACCAAATTCAAAACATATCAGTTGCATTAATTAATTTAAAAATTAATTCTCGTCGTCAAAACAAATAGCGTGTTTTTAAAAGATAATAACTATCAAAAGATTGACACTGGTTTATGTCTAGTTTAAATGTGAAATTACATCCAATGAAAAAAATTTTATTAAATTGTAAAAATATATTCTAAATATACTTTAAAACCAATCAAATTAATAATTTACCACTATTAATTATTCGATTAAAAAAATTGTTTTTAATTAAAATTTAGTAATTTTCACTATTCATTATAATATTAAAGTTATCCGAAAATTACCAAAATTTCACCTTAGGCTACATTTGATACTCCGAATCAAAAAATGAAGTCCATTTTGAGAGATAAAATTTCTAAAATTTTAAAAGGTTGTTATTACTATTCATAACAGCTGGTTTTAATAATATCTTAATAACATATCGTTGTTTAGTGAAACTCGGTATTGCGTACGACACATGCTATCGAGAAAGGTTTCGATTGCGTGTACTACAAGGCAAGTCAAGGATGTGTGTTGTGCATGCTCCTTTTCGTGTAGCGTACAACACAAGACATTAATGAAATTTAAAAAAAAAATTCATAAAATCTCAGGGTGTTACACAAATGAACTCTAAATATCACCCTATTACTCTTATAATCCTTACCTTAGTCATAAGGCACTTCAAGAAGTCCTTTTGGTTCAAACCAAAGGAAGTTACCCAAATTAAAGGTAACACTTTCTCTTAAATTATTTGGTTTTATTTTGTTTTATTTTACTTCTCCAACCCCCTAAAATATTTTTATTACATTCTTTTATAACAAAAACAGTATCATAAATATACTAGGATGTTTTTTTGATAAGGATTCAAACTAAACTTACACACAACTTCATCTAATGGATGAAGAACATATTGTTTCTGTGGTTGGAAAACTAATGTCTCATAAAATGATGATTGTTGGATTATCTCCTACCGGCTCTTATGGTGGCCATTATGATGGAAATTTATTTATATATTATATATATATTATGTTTATGTTTTCTCTATACATATGTACTTTTCATTTAAAAATACTCATTTATGCTACCAATATGTGTGACCACGATAATTTCATTTGAGAAAGTGAAAACTACCGCCCCTTCAAGGTGATATGATTCGTTCATGACATACATGGACTGTATAAAAGATTAAGTTAATTAAATTATGTAAAACATTGAATTATAATATTACTATTTATCATTATGTTTTCATTTCATTAAATATGAAAAAGAAATTAATGTAGCATTCATGCGTACGTACGACTTACTGTTTCCATGAACGGTGCATTTCATTTCTTATCTCCAAACATCATGAACTAATTTTAAATATATATATATACTAGATATATATGATATATATGATATTTATATCATGATTATTATACTGGAGGTAATATACTTTTAACCACATGTACAATTTTAAATTATAACATTTTCATTTTTGACTTAAGTACCAAATATCAACAAAACGTCCATTATTAACATAAATGATTAAATAATGTTTATAACATAATAATAAGTGATATAAAATGAATAATAAACTTTAAAAAGGTTCTTAAGATACTATAAATTAGAGTTAGTTTTTTATTCAGGATATTAATGAATGAACGAGTCAAGTCAGACACGAGGTAAGAGGTTTCTCATCTCACTCTTAATTTCTTTAGATTTCCATATTCGCCACATATTTATTGAATGTGGTGTATTATGTACTACCCATTATTGTAATATCGGTGAAATATACCTTATTTAATTTCTATTTACATCTTCATTGTATGATCCTTATTTCATGGGGTGTATGATTCTTGAGTTACCGAATCGGTAAGAGAATTTCAGATTTCAATTTCCACTCATTGGGATTTTCAAATACTTCATTTTGGAATAAGTATTTATTATTTATTTAGTAATTTCCACTCTATTTTGGGTGGATATACATCTAATACACATATCACTCTGTTCATAAGTTCTAAAGTTGTTAATATGAACTTGATAAGAGTGATCTTAACTCAATTCCCATTCATTGAGTTAAACATCCAAGCCATGAGGGTTGTATTTAAAAGAATATGTGTGAATGTCCTCTGATATATTTACACTCAATATCTAATCATATTGACTATATTTATATTTTTCACACATAATTATGTCGGTGATTTATCCTTAACCCAAGGATATGGTCTTTATAAGGGATTTCAACTCAATTTAAATTACATTGAAACTTCTTTGTTGTTATACACTAATTTACTTTTATATGATGTATATAATGTACTTTGACATAGTATATCAGGAATCCCTTTACTCTCATGATATTATAAAGTGTTTATTAACTAAATTAATTGTATTCAAGTGTATCTAATTTGGTTAGGAACTCAAATTAAAATATCATTTTAAATGTTATAAAGATTTATTCTTCTAAATCTTTCACATTAAAGTCAATGTTTTAAAAATGGTTTTAAGGATTTATTTCTATGGAAATTAATGTTTTAAAATTAAAATTCATTTTAAACGATTCAATGTGGTATGGGAAACATTGACCAAAAAATCTATTTTAAACGGTATCTTGATAAATAGTGAGACTTCTAATTGTTTTCAATAAAAAAGAGGGATATTTTTCTCAAATAGTTTTGATGATTATATTCAAATATTTCAATACCATTCATTATTATCGATTGAGGTTAATTTATTATAATACAATATTCCATATTTTATTTAATGAGTTATCTTTGACTGTGGAAGTGCTATTTTTAGGCCATTCATGTTTTATAGTTATATTATTGGCATTTTGTATGCTAGTTTTAATACGAACTTTTATGTTATTTTTCAAACTCTTCATATGAGTAATGCATTGGACTTAGAATGTGAAGAGTGGATCCAGCTTTAGCTCATTGATGCATCAGTAGGTATCATGATACAATTAGACATGGAATTGTCCTAGGACTTTCCCAATTTGATATACGGTTTTAGCTGAGGCCTAAATCATTTTTAGAAGTCTTGGCCGAGGCCTTGACAAAATATTTCAGAATATATTCCATTTTGAATTCCATCATTATGAGATGAGATAGTGATATTTCATGTGGTTATTTTACTAGTAGAATACCCATGACTATGTTTTATTGTGGAATTATTTACTCAGCTCATGTTCTCCCCATAAAGTGTTCATTTTTATTATTTGTAAAGTCATTTTTTTCAATTATTAACCATCCCTAATGTTTATGTTATATTCCACTATATTGCTTACTCTTACTGAGCATCTGAGCTCACCTGTTTCTTATGATTTATTTTCCTAGGATTATAAGAAGATTATTATAATTGATATGTGTGGTTAAGCTAGGTGATTAATGGAGTTATCAAAGGGTAATTTATGTTGTGTTTTATTTTATAATGTGTAATTTAATGTTCATGTATATAATCTATTTTCCAAGATTGCTTAACTGATTGGTATTTCAGGAGTTAATTCCTCGTAATCATGCCAATGTACTAAAATAATGCACTGGCTTCGATCTTCTGGGGTCGGGGCATTATAATTTAACCTTAGGATAATCATAATATAATGATTTCAAAAACATTACCCCTTTTATAAAATTAAAATTTCTGAATTTGGTCGACATTAACAATAATAATCATGTAAAAAATGATATAAAAAGATTTTTTAGAAGAAAACGTATTTTATGTATAAAAGGACTATAATAAAAATTGATTAATTACTTATTATGCATTAATCCATACATTTTAATTATATAAAATATATACACATATTTTTCATAAACATTTTATTCCAACTTATACTATGAATTTTACTGCTACACTATAATAGTATACTATATAATGGTTCCTTGGGAATCAGGGTTGTGCGTAAAACGAGGTATTGAATATTTCATGATTATTTCAAAGGGGGAAATATAAAAATGATATATTATTGTGTTACATTATACTCTCCTTAATATAATTTAACCTAAAAAATTACATTTCTCTAATATTATCAAATGATAATATTTATTCCTCGTCACATTCTCCAATTCCCATGTAGCTTCCTCAAATTTATGAGTAAACCACAAAACGTTGAGTGGGTGAGTGGTATTGTTTTTCAAAATTTATCTATTAATTTCTCAATATAAATTGGATCTTCCTTTTATGAGATATCATTCTCTAGTGGAATGACCTATGAGTTCAGTACATGTGAAGGATTGGGTATGTACTTCTTTAGGAATGACAAAAGGAACAGATCATAAAATTTAGTGTGATTAGTGGAAGCACCAAGATATTATCAAGCATTCCAACATGATTAATAATATTTAAGGGATTTATATATATAGGGATAATATTTACATTATTTCCAAATATTATAACTTTTTTCATGGATATATTCTTAGGAAATCCTTATAACCAACTTCAAACTCTAGATCTCTGGAAAGATGGTCCGCATAACTGTTTTGTTCATTCTATGCATCCCTGATTTAAATATAAATGAATTTAACCTTATATTATATTTCCTATTATATCTTAAGTATAAATATTACTCTTTATAAAACTTCATCCCAAGATTCTAGAGTTATGGTCTTCATGCTATAGGGGGAGTTATAAGGATATATATGAATGCACATGTGAAAACAGTTGTGGAAAGACAGTTACACCAAAAAAAGGTATTGATTCAAGAAACCTTTGATACCCATATTTCAAGATCTCAACATGTGTTCTGGAGTTTTAATTGACCTCTAAAGGTGAAAATAATTATAACTATAATATATAGTTTTAATGTTTAAATCTTTACTCAATTCTAGGTGAACAATTCTCCAAAACATTGAGGCAATCCTTAGACCTCTATTAGATATAATATATTTTGGTACACTGTGAAACCATAAAACTTTCTTAATGTACACCCTATAAGGAAGATTAAAATATAAATATTCTAAAATTACAATGAGATGTTTTATTTTTTTTAAGGAGATCTAATAAAACCTATATAAAATTGTTCCCTTTAGTTGTTTTTGGGATTTCGGTGATGAAATCCATTGTAGTGTTTTCAAATTTCAATTCATGTATGGGTAATGGTTGTAACAACACCTTATAATTATATCTCTTATCAATAACTTATTTACATACTATGAAAAAAGTTAGATACATTAAAATATTCCTATTCATTTCATCCCACTAGAAATATTGGTTCAGATCTCTATATATCTTCATACATACAGGATGAATAGATAATGATGAAATATGAGATTCATACAACTGCTCCATCTTCAAATACGGTATTGATATGACACTTTCTCAGTTACCAAACCATTTTATTCCATGACAATCATAATTGAACATATGAATATTTTTTACTTTGATTTATATTTCAAGATCCTCTTTATGTTCCACTTTAATCTTCATTTGGATAGATGGTTAAAAATTCATCTCACAAATATATGACCTTCCAACATTTTTCATGATTTCAATATCAATTTTCTACCATACTATAAATATTGTATTTATTTTAGCCCTTGTCATGGATAAATAAGCATGTTATCTGACACATAGAGCATTATCCACCTTTTTCGCATTCTTAGGGTGGTAGGGTATTGAGAAATCATAATAATTGATCAATAAAAACCATATTCTTTAGTTCATATTCAACTCTTTCAATATAAATATATATGTAAATATTTTATGTCATGTATATATATCTCATCATTCACCATAATGATAATGCCTCTATATTTTCAGTGAAACATTTACAACATCCATCTCCAAATCATGATTCATGAAATTTATGTCCTGAATATTCAATTGGAATGAGGCATAATCTATCAACATCAAATTTTTAATGAGTAAATATCCGACTTACTTCTACAATATGTCACATTCTACCACACACCCTTCTCTACTAAAGGGTTGTGTAAATATTTGTGCACTGACTGGCCTTATTTTAAAATCCATCAAATTTTCCCAACATTCATAAACCCATTGGAAATTGAATCCATTTCATGTGAACTTGGTTAGTAGATTAGGTAGTGATGGGAAATAAAGCAAAATGCATTAAATGTATCCAACCATACAAATAAAAATATTAATATCAATTAGCATGGTTGGTCTAGGACATTGGTTCATGAAAATCATATTCAAAGTATAAAATTTTATACCCTCAATAGAGATTCTTTGTAAATAATAAAATTTTTTGTAACCATATTTTAAACTTTTGGATTTGTAATACGAATTATCTTTCATAAGTGTCCTGAACAATATCAATAAATATTCATCATGTACTTTCATTCTCTTGGAATATATAATAATATTATACATATAAAGAGAACCAAAACTAGTTTAGGTAATATCTAAATTATATATTCATTAATCCCATAATGATAGAGGGAATTGTAATTTCTAAATAGAATAACTATAAATTAATAATTGTAATACCTTGTACGGGAGGATGTCTTGAGTATATCCTAATTCTTGACCATCAATTGATGATATCCGGAATAAAGTTCAATCTTGGAAAATTATTGATATTCATGTATTTGATCATAAAATTCATCAATATGGGGTATGGGGTACGTGTTATTGATAGTGATCATGTAATGTTCTCGATAATCAATACAAAGATGAATTGAACAATCATTCTTATTAAGAAAAAGAATATGATTACCCAATGCTGAAGCACTAGTGTTTATGAATCCCTGATCAAAAATTTTCATGTTTACTTTATTAATTCCAATGACTCAATATAGGATATTATATATAGTTTTTATGAAAAATAAGTAGCATCATTTATTATAACTGTTAAAAACTCAACATCACAGTTTGGGTGAAGACTAGGAAAATCATTAAAAAATACATCACTATATTCCTTAAAAATAAAAATATATAAAATGTATAGTTTCTCCCTAAACATTTTAGATAAATATCCCTTATTAATAGGTATTAAACCCAATAAAATGTAAGTAATCCCAATTGGAAACTCATGTTCACTATCACACTGATATACAATAAATAGCTTATTTGGAATATTACATGTGATTTCCCTTAATTGGAAATCGATAAGGTAATTATATAGGGAAACCCAATACTTTCCAAAAATCATATAAAATTTTACTAGAGGGAGAATAAAATTATTTTAAGGATGAATTATCACACAAAAATATATTAGATAGGAGTTATAGACTAAAGATGCAATCATCAAACAATTTAGGGTTTTTACTTCCAACTCAACATCCAATAGTTGAGGTGATGAAGTAATACTATTTGAAAATTATTTTGATATAAAATTGTGGGAAGATAAATAATCAAATAATAAATTTCAATTTATAGAGTGGATGGTAAATGTAACCTTTTACCACACTTTTCCCTTGACCCACTTCAGTTGATATTGAAAAGGCATTCCCTTTATCATTTTTATTTTGGGGTCATTGAGGCTTACCATCATCATTAGCTCTTGAATTTGGGAATTGATTAACATAACTCCCAATCTATATTTATATAAAACACGAAATTCATTAGTTGAATCCTTCCTATCATCTATTTAATTTACTATCCTTTTCATACCGATCGAAAATCATTTGATCAATGTCAATACTTTCCATAACTGAAGAATTTACCATATACTTTTATTGATTTATTTGATTAATTTCCCACATATTTTTGGGATGTATATTTTTTTAATTTCCTTCATACATGGGATTTACAATAATGTTTTCCTTAAAGGTCCTTTATTCAATTTTTTCACTAATAACAAACGAATTATTGGCGTTCCCTGTATATATTTCTACCCTTAGAGAACATTGAATAATTTTTTAATAAGGAAAATGGTATCATATGGTTAAACCCTTCTAAATACTTGGGTTCAGGAAGATAAATAATTGATCAATTTTCTTATATATTCAGTTATAAATATAGAACATGGATTAAAATCCTTGTAATTTTTTCATCTTAGGTTCCAATGGAATAATAATCCTTTTGTTTTATATCAAGAAAGTTCATTTCTATCTTAGTACCAATAGCTATAGGAAAATATTTATTGAGAAATACCCTATTAAACAACTCCAATTCCATGGAGTATATTTCATCCCATTTCCTCTATTTCATGATATGTTTCCACCATTGAACATCTCCACCGTCTAAGAAAAATAATTCTAACACAAATATCTCATAATTTAAGAAATGAATAATGAAAAACAACTTTTCCATCACATTGATTTATTTCTACACAACTAGTGGATCAGAAGATCCAAAAGATGGTGGATGTTATTGCATAAAATAATAAATGTAATTTTTCTTCCTCAGTAAATTTAGAATCTAAACATGATTCATATAAATTCTCAAATATTGATAGAGGTTTGATAGAATATTCATAATATATTTCATCATATATCTAAAAAAAATTTATCATGAGGATATTCATTTAATTTCCCATCACATTCATTGTTAGCAGAAATCATTCTAGCTCAATCCATTTACTAAAACCAAAAATAGTTAACATTATTACTGAATAAAAAAATATATTAATAAATTATAAAAATGTAATTTATGATAAATTATAATTTATAACATGTTCTTATCAACATATGAATCTTTGTGTTTATCCAATATAAATTATGGTTCACCATTGGTTTTATTTGGTTATATCACCATATTTTCTATTACCACATGTTCAAAAATAAATAAAGCATGCTCTGATACCTTCTATAATTACCCAAACATATCATACAAAAATATTACATGTTTTCAAGAAATATTCAATATATTTAAAAAAAATTCCTAAAAACCATAAAATTTTAGATTAATTAGAGACTAGATACATGAACATGTTATTTCTGTAAAATATTTATCATCTCAAACAACATTCTTTACATAAGGTTCATCACACATTAATCATTATATTAATAATTAGGTAAGAAAAAAATAAAAAGGGTGAGCATAGATTCTCATTAAGAGTAAACACAAGAGATATCAGTTAGAAGAATGTATAAAATGGTTACATGGTTATGATAAAATAATAATGTATACCTTTTAAACAAGAAAATATTGATACCATAAACTGTTTGATCATAAAATACAAAATCAATTCACATCTCGAGGCATGAACAAAAATGGAGTTAGAGAAGTAATCATTATTAAAGATTTATAACATTGTAATGTGGAATAATAAGCATAATAAATAATATTATTGTGCACATCTCTATTTCAAATCATGGCCATGAATAGTCTTGTGAGAATAACAAGAACAAATCCTACTCAAGCATCAAAATGTGAACAAAGCTATTATTAATAATGTCCACATATAATCTTTATATTGTAGTTTGGAGCAATCAAAATCCATAATAAATATTTCAACAAATATATTATAAATTATGTCAAAAATTATCAACACCATATCAGAATATATCAATATAAAATTTCTTAATTCATTAGAGGGAAATAATGGAGCCAACTATAATATTATCATAATCCATTCATATATTTGCGACAATGTCATGAAAACACTTTCCATTTCATAATATCATAGCATGTAGAAAAGAAAATGGGTTTCATCAAGATCTTACCATCATAATAAATTATCATCCAAAGAAATAGTAATGATGTAATAATGGGATGATGTCCCTAGTGAAGAATAAGTAACTTAAATGAAATTGGTCATAGTTAAAAATACTATTAAAATATGAATGGAATATTTCCTGGGGAAAATACACATTTAATTTTGAAATCACTTATTTAAAATCTAAAAACATTCATAATATTAGTAAAAATGTCCTATAAAAGAAAAATTGAATCTAATAAATGTATATTAAAATAAAATATTATTAATGATGGAAAGAATACCTTTTGTGCAGTATATGTTCAAACAATGATTTAGTTTACACATTCGATAAAAAGAAAATCATTCGGATAAAATCATAAGATTCATATTAAACATATTTATATAAAGTAAAATATGAGAAAAAATGAATTCAATATATTATTGGATAATATTAAAAACATTATTGAAAAGAGTTTATAGAAAATATGGACCTGGAATAAAACGTTCATCAACCAAAGAGTAAATAAAATCAATTTTTCTTATAAATATCTTTTAGATAATTCTTAGTACCAAAAAGAGGAAAATGTAATAGCTAATTATAAATTACGTGAATATATAATAGATAATAAAATATACTGGGTTTTAATGATATGATACATATAGTTTACTTGATTAGAAATTTAGCATTAAAAATATTGAAAAGAAACAAGATTATAACATAAACTCGTAACTCATGTCTTGTATTACTCCATACAAAATCAAAACTATTTTTTATTAAATATTAATTTATTTTAAATCTAGAAAATAATAAAATTAAATAACAAAGTAATCTGTTATATTAATTTATAATTTACAATCATCATTTTATTAACAATTGTTTCTTAAATTGGATATTTTGTTGAAAACATGACTTTTTTCCATGATTTTTTCGGTTCGATGGTTTCAGTACTAATACCTTTTTCATGGTTTTATCATGTATATAATATTAATAATTAAATATTTATCATATTTATTTATTGTTTATAAATTTATAAACATTCATATAAAGAATTTATGAAACATGAATTTCCTTACATTTTAGAGACAATTGTTATTATGTACGTACGTACGCGTAATGTATTCACTTTTCAGTGGATGAAATGAAATAAAGTCAAATTGAAATTAAACTTTATAGAATAATTATTACAAAATTAAAATAGTATATTTTCATTAAAAATATAATAATTATAATATATGTAAATTTTATGTTAAAAACAAATCATAGAGATTCGGGGTTGTGTTGGTTCATACGTACAACATAACGATGTTAATGTTTTCCAATAGATGAGAAGGTAAGAAGTAGGTTAATATATTAAAATTAGAGAATAAATATAATTTAATAAATTTAATATATAAAAATTAAATCCATCATGAAAATGAGAGATTAAAGATGGTGATAAAAAATTAATCAGGTCACTATATGGAGGTGGTAGCCCACATATATTCACAAGAGATACTTTAACTTCCCATTTTATAGAGAGGAGGTGGAAAAAGGGTTTTCCATTACCATAATAACTTATTATTATCTATATCATATTAGATAAATAATTTATTAATGGATTAAATAAGATTATATAATGTGGATGAAGAAATAAAATTGAAAACAATTAGTTAAATATTATACCTCTTAGTTGAGAAACCTCATTTGGGTTACACCATAAGCCATTATAGGATGGTGTTCTGATAAAAAAGACCTATAGAATAATGGGATATATTTTGGTAAATTATTTTTTTAGGTATTTTTTGAAATAAGAGGCTCTTAAATCATTTATAAAATAAGATAGAGGGTGTTCTTTTGTAAGTGAGGTGTACAACAAACTTGAAATTTTGAAAAATATTAATATATATTAATTAAATATTCATCTTAAAGTTGTTCTAAATGTAAAATAATTAAAAATTATGATAATTTAGTGTCATAATATATTTAATCAGTAATAAAAAGACAAGTAAAAGTGAAAATATTGCCCTTATCTTATAGTTCAATCCTCAATAAACCCATATTAACCTTAACCGAAGTAACAAAAAATTTACGATTTTTACTATTTATTATGATTAAAAATGATAGTTCCCTCTTTAAAAATTTATACATAATAATTTAAAATATATATTTTATTTTGAAAATTTCAAATATTATACATGGTATAAATTATTTTAAAAAGAAACCTATAATAAGTGATGAGAAATATTTTTAATGAAAATTTTAGTTTTTACATATAAGAATGTTTTTATAGAATAATTAATAATAATGTATTTTCAAATGACATCAATTAGACTATTTAAAAAAAGAAACTAATAAAATTTTACAGTCAATGAAACTAATTTATTTGAAACCATTAATGGAAGATATAAATTTCCTAAAAATGTTATTTTTTACCAATCATTGTAAAATTAATCTTGTTAGAAAAATCCAAGAATTTCACCTTTAGAAAATTTTTATGTGATAATTTAAAAATTTATATCATTTTTGTAATATAAAATTTTTAAAATTACCAAAAAAATTAATTATAATATCATGATACAAAATTCAATAAAAACTATTTTTTTAAGAAAACAAATTATTGGAGCATAAAATGACGTAACATAAAATTAAACACTTAATTATTACTAACTAATAAATAATTTTGATTATATGTAATCTATAACATAATTTTAGTAATTTTTTTATTCCTATTTTATGACTAATTTATTGGATATGTTATAAATGTATATTATATGCCAATGTATTTGAACATAGGGATGTGTCCAATCTATCAAATACAACATGTCAATTTAAAATGAATAAAATGTAAATAAAAAATCCCAAGAATTTACAAAAAAACATTTATCGGATATACTCTGATAATATTATATAATTTTTTTTAATATTATCCAAAATTTTCAGTCCAACTATCAATACTTTATGAGCCCAAACAATAATCCATCCAACTAACTCAAACAAGTCTCATTAAAAATGGCACATTCTCCCAAACCATGTGTGGAGAATGACTTTGGAGAAACTAAAAACATGTGAAAAAACTAGTGTTACATAATAATATACATCCCACTTATTACCCGTGTTCCCATAAGGAATACAAAGATGAGGTGAGTGAACACACATGTGAAGATAAACACATAAGGAATGGAAAATAAATCCCCCTCACCTCCATCACCCCCACATAGAAAAAACATTTCTATACATCATACATCCATAGAATAAAAATTTTAAATTCACTAAAAGGGATATATAAGAATCACATAGTGATAAAAAATCCACACAAGGGGACATAAACAACAATGGGAATTCAAGAGGGTTTCACAATCTTTAAACAATACTCTTTATAAAGTTTCAACCATGCATTTTACATAAAACAAGGCCCATAAATCCAATCTGTAACCATTTCAAAAACACCACACCAAATGCACTTTAAAAATCATTCAAAACCTCATACAAGTTTATTATTTTAATACACCCTTTAAAACAAGGGTTCCCCACATTGAAATTCAAAAAACGGAAAAAGTCCTTCCATTTCCAGCAAACACATTTTAAAGATAAATAAACGAATTTTTTTAGAAGAAGAATAAAACATACTCATTATAATAAATATTTTAAATTCATCAAATATCCCCTCATAAATCAAAATGGATATTTTGGTAAAACTAAACCTTTATGTGATTTTGGGCAAGCCACATGGTTTTCTACACCGTGCACCAACTATGTGGGAGTACCCCTACATACACATAATAACAATCCATCTTTTGAGTATCTCTACACAGTTTGAAAAACTATATAGAGAGCGTATAAATGATCACAATTTCTATGAAATAACCCTCTGTGTGATCACTTAATGTTATCCACTTACCATGTTGATAAACCATGAAATTCCCATAAAACCAAAAAAACAAATAATATATAGATTTTATATTACTAAGGCATTAGGAAACTAAAGATAAGATAATATTACTCAAATTAAACACTAATGTGACATGTGGGTGTTATAGGTAGGATTTACATGAGTTTTAATATCATACAATGATACATTTATGTTATTTAGGGTCAAATTTTATTTACATATTTTTTCATTTTAAAGACCTAAAATTTAAATCCAAACACCTTAAAATATGTAATCCTTGATTAATTATCCTTACAATGTTTATAAGGGTACATATTAAAAAATAATTGATGGAGTACATGGTTAGAAGTATAAATTGTGTTATTGAAAACCTTTATCCAAAATTATTTTGGTATTTCTACTTCATTCAATAGATTCCATGAAATACATTTTATATTTTAATTCTACCTTTCAATAATCACATTTTTTAGGAGTTCCAAGAGAATAAAAACTATGATTATAACCTTGTAATTAATAAATTAATCAAATTATTAATTTTCATATCCCCCCATCATAACAACGAATAGATATGACCTTGTAAATTTTTTCATTTTTAGAATTTTTGATAACTTTAATAAAATAAAAAAAACCCTCTTTTTTATGTACCAAGAAACCTATCTTGGGTTTGGATAAATATATCAAGGTGAAGAAACTAAAAATCCTTTGAAGTGGATAATTGATTTTTTATATTTGATTGAAAATTTAATCTCTTTTCCAAGTTTGTATGGAATATAAACAATATCTTTTTAGAAACATAATTTAGGTTAATCACATACAAGTTATTTCATATTCAATTTGAAAATTGTACGTGCTATAATAAACAAGGATTCAATTTCATAGCTAATACTCATTATATTTTATGATCAATTATTTTAAGTATTGGATATAATTGTATTTTAGATCAATAACAAATATGTTTGGAAAATGAGAAGCCAAAAATTAAAATTTACCATTAGAATCAAGAACATTTTAATTTCTATTATCAAAGGAAATTCTAAAAATAAAATATTGTAATTGAATAATAGTAATAAATGTTTTCTTAATCATGTCAATGCATAAGACATAATTAATAATTTAGTATTAATTAAAGTAATCATACCAATAAAAATAATTTTCTCATTATGTTATCAATAGAAATGGCATGTCCACAATCAATATATTCAAGGTCGTTTAACTCTGATTATTGACAAAACATATTTTTTGAGAATATGCTATTCTTGTACCATGTAAAGGGGATATATGCCATATACCATAATTTCCTAAGATTATATTTTTCACGTTGTATTATAAATCATAGGTCTCTTCTAAACCAACATGAGTTTCAACAAGTATGTATTCATGGTTATGTCGTATTATGTGATAAAGGGGTATTATAAACATTGTTTGGAGAGTCATTTTAGATGAATTGGTATGAATTTGGTTACATAAATCACATGTTCAAATTAAATTTTCTCAAAGTAGATATAATTAACATAGTAATGTCTTAAGATCTCAAAACTCAATCTTTATACACATTGTCTATCATTAAAGGCATGTTACAAGAGTTGTGACATGTGAGAATTTCATTATATTCATCCATGCGATGAATACAACAACCAATTCATTTACTCATCCAGTGTAAACAAATGAATAAATTTAAGATCTACCAAAGATAATACACATGGATATATAATATCCACTACTATATGATGGTAGATGGTATACATGAACAATACTAAACTAAAACAACCAAAGCCTAATGATTACTACTCCCACTACCTTTACGTGATTGTATGATGAGGCACAAGAATTATACGGTGGGAAGAAGATAAATAGGGAATATAATCCATCCAACCTATGGATACCTCCAGAGGTAGAATTCCTTCACCTACAACTTATATATTCATCATCATGTCTATTCAAAGATGTGTTAAGGTGATGTAAAAGATACTTTTTTTCTTCATTGAAAGGTAAACACCTAACCATTATCATTTATTCATCAATGTAATGATTACATTCATTTATTCTAAGTTTGGATAACTTGGAATCATGGTTTCTTGATAATGTATACAGTTTCAAATATGAGCTATTAGATCCCCATGAAACCCATCAATGGTATCTGAGCATCCCATGAATTAGTATTTTTCAAATTATGTGGAGAATGATGTTATCTATATATCATATTCCTAATCGCATTGACATTCATAAAATATAAGAAGTTATATTTTTCTTGGGGTTTTGTATCATGGAATATGATATAGGTTATAATAAGTCATGGAATGGCTTAAAACCATGATTTTGTACTGGTTTTATGTTATAACTTCAACCTATCATAAAATATGATTTTGCTATGTTGTGTTGCAATAAATAGAGTCTCATTTCCTCAAGATGATACAATTCATATCATTAAATATGATATTTGGTAACTGTTATATTATATCCTAACTATTGATTATCTAAGGAAAAATAACATATAAATTATGATATACTATGAATTATGATATAAATTATATTATGAAATAAAATATCTTATGAAAATTAATTTATAATAATTTTCAAATTTAAATTGAATAATATTGTTTTCAAATTTTTTATAAAAAATGATAAAAGTTATCTTTAGAATATTTATTAATATTATCAATTATTTTTATATTAATTAATTAAAAATATTTCATAATTAATTTGTTAAATTTTGAATAAATATATATTAATAAATTTTCCTTAATGTAAATTATTATTAAAAAAATTCAAATTTTTAAGTAAATTCTAATGAATTAAATAAAAAATATTGTTAGGAATGAGAAGGAAATTTTGTAATGACTTTGAAAATTTCAAAAATAATGCTAAAATATAAAGTGATCATATATTCATATTCTGAATAGTTCATGTCACTTAGTTTGAATATTTCAAATTAAACTCCTTGTTTGATCTATTATTTTAGCCATGTCAAAAGGGTTTTGGTGTTTGATGTGATTAAGGATTAAATAATTTTAACTATGTGCTATTTTTATTATGTAAAATTTTCACATAATATAAATTGGATTATGAAGTTTTTATAATTCATAATCACATATTAAAATTGAAATGACATATAATGAATAAAATTAAGGATTTTATATTATTTAATGAATTTAAAGTGTTCATATTTAATATTATAGAGTGTCCAAAATGAATAAACAAAAATTTTAAATGTTTAAAACCAAATATTTTATGAATTGTTTATAAATGATTATATCATGTATAAATAAAATTAGATTTCATATTTTTAGATGTTAGTCCATTGATTTTTATTCAGTGATATAAATTTTTTATATTGTGACTAAATATCTGGTTTATTTAATTTGTAAAATGACATCTAATAAACAATCAAGCCTTACTTTCAATTGTAGTTACAGTTAGATAAAAAAAATTAACTGCATTTATCATAGTTTGTAGTTAATGTTATTATCTTGAATTTGGTTATTAAATATTATATATATAAATATATATTTTATATTTCGTTTGTATGATGAATTAAATTTTATTCTGTGTAATGAATCCAAAGGTGGAGGGATGAGGGATAGACTTTTCAATGGCTTGGAGGCTTATTCCTTATTCTGGATAAGTGGGGGTTGTCTACATATGAAACCCATCTTACTAATGTGGATATTTTAAATCTCATATAATAATAAATAATTTCATTATTTTTTCATGCACCTTATGAATAACATTAGTTTGGATATGTTTAAGTATATTTTCATTTTATTTTTAGGTGTGATGCACCAATTGTAGGGCGTGTACAGAGTTACACATTAATGTGGTTTGAAAAAATTAAATTTTTCAGATAAAAGGATTAAAAAGAATAATCATTATAAAAAAGAATATATAAACAAAATAACATGAGATAAGATGGTGTGATTAAATTCCCTTCAAAATAATAAGTTTGGGATTCCTTCAAAAGTGTTACTTTTCAAGACGTCAATTATCCAAATAGGTAGTTTCATGTTATAGTTTTGTCCCACTAGATTATCTTATGTATGGAAATAAAGTTATAAGGTTCCTAATAGATTGGTTCCTTATTATTATGATTTTTTGTGGGTTATACTTTTCTGGGAAACCCTAAAAATTAAGTTAACCACGGAATAATGTTATGTTTATCAATTTAATGGACTGGGTAAAGAGTTACTCACTCAATTATCCAAGAATCATATATGATATGATTGGAAAGATTCCCCACCTAAATAAATATGTGCTGAGATGAATATTCTAGTAGACTCATTTCTGAGGGAATATAGATTTTTTCCCAATAATTTATATTTTTAATTTAAAAGGGAAATAATTTTAGTGTGATCTATTTTAATAAGATAACATATTAAATGGTAATAAAAATGATGGTCGTTAGATAAAGTCTATTATTGTGGATAAAATAACACCATAATCATCAAAAAAACATTAAGATTAATACTTAGGTATGTGAATCTTAATATAAGAGACATTTAATAATAGTAACATAAATACGTTTTTTAGATAATTTTTTTGTGTTAGAGGAATGACTTCGTGAGTAATAAAGTATTGAAAATTTTTCAATTGGTGAATTTATATTCTTATGAGAAGAAAAAACTAATGTACTTGGGGTTTCAAAGTAATTAAAATAAAAATTACCTAATGAATATCATCTTTATTTACTCGATATGATTATATATGTTAATGATACTCAATAAAATTAATTATTCATTTGTCCTAATAAGAATAGAGTTTTCTTTAAGCTTTATTATAGTCATGGAATTCATTCAGTTTCTATCTATGTAAATATTCATAAAATATATATTAATTCAATGAATAATTTAATAGACATTCTCATGAGTTGAGAAAAAATGAACTAGTCATTTAATGCCTATATTCTTGTATAGTGTTGATACTGAAAGGGAGTAAAAGTATAAATTAGAAGAATAAAAGTTAGTTATAGAGACCAATAATGCTTCTTCAAGTATCTATTCGACATCATTGACAACTATGTTTTTTATCACGATGTAGTTAGGATTCCATAATTCATAGTCATCTTGATATCTAATGGGGTATAAATTTCTATGGAATGTCAATGAATGGTATCAATGTTCTATAAATATATTATTTGGTTTTGAAGGGTATGGAATAACAAATGTATATTTTGAAATTTTTATAAATAAGAAAATTTTCCAAATAAAGAGATTAATTGATAGAACTTATAGTTTTTTATGTAAATGATGAAGAAATGGTTAATATGTCAAGGAATTTAATATAATGGTATATATTAAGCATTAATGGATCTTAAAAGGATTTGAATATGTATATCATTTCTCATATATGGTAATAAATGTTATTCATTAATAATGAATTATTAAAAACAAAATGATGTTTTTAATTGTACACACATGGTTTTTGATTTATCGGATTATATAACACATTTTGAGAAAAATAGATGGATGAAAATTGTTTATTCATGATAAAGCGTTTATCCAGATATTAGATTAAAATATAATGGAGATGCCCAAACCACCCATTAGTTACATATTTTTATAAATAGTCATATTTCACTAGGAAATGATTGAAACAAATAGAATACCATATATGATATGGAGAGTGATGTTTCTTATTAAATATTCCTATTAAATATAAATAATAGTTATTTACTAAAAAAATATTTTATGTATCTCATCCTTATATTTTGATAATAATTTATTGTATAAGAGGAAAGTGGGAGTTCACTTAAACTAAGAGAAATTTGAAGTTTACAATTGAAAGACTGTACAAGTGAAAAAAATTAAAGTGTTTTTCATCAAATATCATAAATAGGTTAATATAAGTGATGGTAAATAATAATTTAAAATCTCTATTTATTTACCGTAATAATGTGAATATCATTGTTTACTAAAGTATTATTCTTATACAAAATAAATTGAATGTCACTCGATATCCTAAAAGAATTTTAGGGTATGGATGTAAATAAACATGTAAATAGTAACATTTAGCTACCATAACATAAATGAATATCACTTTATCCTAAAGGAGTTTAGGATGAGCTGTTACATAGTACTGCAAATAGTTACATTAATAACCATAATATCTCAAAGGAATAATTTAAAAAGAGATTCAATGATTATTATGTGAAACAAAAAAAAGAGTTGATTATGTTATAAATTTAAGGATTATTATGTAGATTGTATAACAATTGATGTTATGGATTTAATATAGTTGAATATGTTCAAGATGTTTAACATTATAAATATGATTCCTAAACCATACCAATATCCATACACTATTTTTTTTTGTAGATTTCACTCAATAATGTTTTTTTGAGGGAGGGGTTTATCAAATGATCAAATATAGATATGGTAGGAATTATATATCGATATAACCAGTTAACAAAACACCAGAAAGTGATGTAAACATAAGAATAATATAATAGTCTATAACATATGATATTATATTCTAGTGAATATATAGATATATAAATTGATTTCTTAAAAGTGTTTTAAGAAGATAAAATGTATGATGTTATAAAAATTATGTATTTTATTATTCCTTCACATTGGCTATATAAATTTATATATTGATGTTATCATTGTGAAGAGTAATGACAATTCACCTCTCAATGTATAAATTTGAGTTATCCTTGTTTGATGCCTATTTTTAGTTTTTATGGTTAATGATGTGATTTTAAGGTTATAATGAATAGGAATATAGTATGAGTTAAAAAATATACTAATGACTCATAAAAAAGTGTTTTTATGCTATATGAGGAACCATGTATACCACATAGAGTCTTATAAAATGTGAATTTAGTCTAATAAAGGTTCATATATCATATATAAGTTCCCTCTATACGAAGTTGGTGGGATACCTATCATGATAACCTTCATGCATTGAAACCATTCATATATAACCCATTTTATCTTATATAGTAAGGGGTGGTTGACTATGTTGTTTATCATCTCGTCAGTTAGAGGCTATCTGAGATGATATTTTGCATCTTGAATGATAAGTATGACATCAATACCCTTTATTGAGATAAGTTTAGGAGTGTGAAGATACACCTAAATAGATCATATTATGAGTTTACCTATTTCAATTTGAGGCATATGATGTTCTCATCAATAAATATGAATTAAATGCGATTTATTCAATAACATATTCAGTTTATACTTAGGGAATCTAGGATGTATGAGTGGGATATATTGGATTGATATAATTCATATCCCATAGTCACTTGTTGTCTTTAAAAAAATTAAATATATTAGAGTTCATGATATCATGATATATGGATGGTGTATATAAGTATATATATACATGTTCTTGATAGATATCACATCATATGTTTTTTATAGTTTGATTACCATTGTTGCTCTGTTCGGGGATACTCTTTGGTTAAATGTATAGATCATGTTTTTTAGGATTTAAAGGGGTATATTGACACTTAATCAAACATATAAAATCAATCTAAATCCTAATACAATGATCTTCATTCATTGAAATATGCATCATTCCAAGCAATAAATAAAGAACTATTAAACTAGCATGTACCTAACACTGAACATCCCTTATATAATATTGAATATAATTATTATTTTTTGATTATGATCAAAACATACAAGCCGAAAGTAATTCCACCTTTGGAGGTATCCATAGGTTAAATGAAATATCTTGATGATCGAATGAAATTATTCACCCTCCATAGTGTTTTGGAACCTCGTGGTAAAAAGGATAAAAGATATAAGAGATATTTGGTGGTAGGGAGTCAAGGTCGAGAATTATACAAGCACTATATACGACCATCACATTGTAGTGGGGTTTATAAAGCCCCTATCTATGATATTATTCAACTCATGAATTAACTCATGCATTATAACACTTGAGTTAATGCCTGATCCAACACAGGTGTCACTTGTGTTGATAAACCATCTCCCTCACATTAAAACTAATTTAACAATCATTTAATGATACCCATCATGTAAGATCTATCATAATATATACCATTATATAGAAATAATGTCAAAAAAATATATGGAAATAGATTCTTATGGCTATAAGAAATCATATCTTATGGTTTCATATAATGATGAAGGCAGTGGTGTGAATTTTTTTTTCATATCCCTTAGGATTCATCATTGTTGTAAGATATGACTCAAATATAAAACTCAGGCATGTGACAATCAAAACAACCAATTATGATTTTTTTTTCTGTTTGTACATTATGATTGATTAAGGTTTGACATGAATTATAATATTATTATTAAAACAAATTATCAATCATTGGCTCTAATATATCATATGAATCACATGAAAAAAATTTAGGATTTATATCTCCTTCAACCCCCTCTTTCACCAATGCCTTGTAGACTTATATTTCATTTAATAAAATATTATATCATACATTATGATTCTATGGGTTGTATTTAAATTAGTTTTTTATTTATTATGAACATGTTTTTTGAATATTTTTTTATTCGAGGTAACAAAGAGTTGTTGGAGTTGTTAAGAAAATATTTTTATGAAGTACCAAAGGTAGTTAATAAGGTTTTCATGCCAAGGTAATATAATTTCGTTAATTAGTATGAGGACTCTATGGTGATATGTATGTTTCTTAAATCATTAATAAGTCATCATCCAAGATGAGTTTTTATAATGATGTAGAATTGAAAATTATTCCCAAGATTTTTTTGTGGTTGTACAAAATTAAAGATGATGTTTTTATACATAAAGGGGGTCAAAATTTAAAGGTGAAAGTGGAACAAAGGTAATGTTATAGAGTTGAAGAATCATGTTGTACAATTCTTACTGATATGAAGCCATGAAGGATCATATCGTATGAAGGTTATTCATTTTGATTATAAAATTTTAATTTTAATTGTGTTTTATATGAAAAGTTCATTGTCACTCCAATAGCATGAATGTTCATTAGATTGTCAAACAATATTTTTAAAAATCATCAAATATGAAAATTAAATTTTAATCGGGGGAGAGAAATATGTTGTTTAATAATAATCCAACAGACAAATGTTGATAACGTCCACAAAAAGATCTATTTTAAATGTGGTATAGGATGAGATGTTTGGTAAGTCCAACATATGAAAAATGTAATATGTTCTACGAGATGAAGAATATGTAAGTCCATTATATGGAGAGAGATGATGATGAATCATGACTATTGGATGATTTTAGTAACTCATTTTGATTAGTACTGTTGAATGGTTTTTTTAGAGTCTTATTGAATTTATCAGACCAATAAAATGTGATTAAAAAATCAAGTCTAAGGATCTTTATGAAAGATAATATGAAATTAAATAAAATATAGAAATGATTAAAACTATAAAACATGCATTACATACTCAATATAACCCACTAAAATGTCTTCTTCTCTTCATAACCTGACCAAAAAGTCTTGATACACAACTACCCCAAACATGCCACTATAGACTAGGGGTGTCCACAAGCGCTAAATGGTATAACTAACATTGGAATAATTTTCATAATTAACCTATAAGAACACACCTGACCAAATCGATGAAAATGTGGAGAGGATTAGTAAAATAAAAAAATTAATAGTTAGAATATAAACTATTCATAAGAAACATCAGGGGTGTACAAGCTTATTGTAGTGTAAACAAAAAAGAAAAAACAAACAATACACACCCAACCAAATTGATGTCCCAACCTGAAAAAACTAGAAAAGTAAAATGCTGAGAGTTCCCATCTCATGATATCAAATATTTTACCACTATATATGATATAATTCACAATGTATCCCTATGATCCTCTAAAATAAATTCCAACATGTTCATCATCTATATAAGACACATCACATACGAGAAATGCCCATGTATGGGTGAGTATATACATTCCATGTATGACACTCCAAAATCAAAAGTTGGAGAAGTAAGAGACGTGATAGAAATAGTTAGTAGATAGAAAAAACCCAAAGAAAGAGAGAAATACTATCCAATGATATGGATATATATATATATATGTTTGATCAAAAAAATAATTCCAAACGAGAGTGAAATGGGATCTCTACCTCACAGATCAGCCCATAAATAGTGTCATCAGATTAAAGAAGTCCATTAACAATGACCCGCATCTCACACATATGAATAATAGAATAAAATCCATGTTAAGTCACACCTCACCACTATATGACACAGTCAATGACTACGGTCTTGTCTGGGGCTTCCACACCGGCGTGCTACTTCGGATCGATGTTTTCGGAATCACAACTCTTGATCCTACATTTCCCGACTGTGTGACTCTATATCTAGTTTCGTCTGGTCCTGATAGATCGATATCCAAGGTTTTTGGCCGCGATGGATTGAGATATGCGGTTTCTGACCACAGTGAGTCTAGTTCTTGTTGTTTCTGATAGCGGCAAGTCCATATTTGTGGTTTCTGGCCACAGTATCTCAAGATCAGTGGTCGTCAACCCCGACATATCCAAATATGATGCTAAAGGAAGAGCTTCTGTGCAACATGGATCTGTTGTAGATCCAGTTCTTGGAGGAATCTGGACAACCATACATTAATATGTTTGGCCTTGTTCCATTTCATGAGTTATTCCCTCCACAAACCTCATCTCGGACCTACATGAGAAGGAAGTGAGGATTTCCTTGAATGAAGAACCACTGAGCGTTATTAATCGAGAGAGAGTGTAATTTCTTTCCTCAAAGCCCTAACGGGGGCAGAATCCGTCAAGCTACAGACCCCAAAGACTTCTAGGATCAAAACATTGGAAGATGGAGGCTTTTGTATAGAAGCAGACCCTAATGTGGTACGCCGAAGAGCGTAAATATGTATGTTTTTCATTATGGCTCACATCATGTATGTCAATGGTAACAAACCCCGGCCTTACACTGATTTGAAACCGAGAATTTCTTCTTGCTGGGGATTTTCAAACAAGAAATTTTTTCCACATAGTAAGGGTTAATTTTATATATTATTTACTTCGCAAGAGAACCACAATAGGGCCTAGAATACTGGTAATTTGAATCTCAATCCAGGGATTCTTCTCTTATCTCAATGGGATTCTACTTTCAACCCATTTTTACACAGGAATAAAACAGCACAAGTTTTGTTTAGATTTCACAATATAAATTGGTTTTACTAGAACCCACAAATTCTTAATGACCTCACAGCTTGTCTTATCTCCCCACTAAAGGTGGACCAATGAACATTAAATATAGACCTTTCCCTCTATGCTAGAGTTCTCATAGAGGTCAATCTTGAGAACAAACTGCCCTCCTCAATCACTTTCAATGGAACTAAATATAAATCTAAAGTTAAACTAGTTTATGAGAGGCTTCCACCCTACTATGATTTTTTTCTCATACCGTCCATAACTATAGGTTTGTGCAAAAACATCCACATCCACAGAAACCCAATGAATGGACAGAGGATAGGTGAAATAATAGGGGAAATGAAAATGTTCCAGAAAACCCAGAATCTCACAAAAGGATAAAGGAGAAATGGGTTGTCAAAAACAACTCATTTGGGAAAATGATTCTTGAGAAAGAAAAATATTGTGCTAATATGTTTGATGAACAAGATTCTGAAAACCTTGAACAGATACTTTGAAATAACATTGAGGCTAATATATTTAAAATTGTATCACATCCCAAAATAACTCCTGGAAAATTGGATTCCCCTTCAGAGGATACTGTCATTATTTTAGGAACACTTCTAAAGAATACAGACTTGCACACTGATGAACAGACCCACCTGCTGAACTTAATGCACTATTTCGCATTTGGAACTCAAAAAACTACTAAAACTGATAAATCAGCACCCATTAAACATATCTGCAAGTCTGACAGGTTGATACAGGTACCCAAAATGGATTTTTTATCCTCCCCTTCTCAGTATAAGGATGAACAATCTGAGATGGATAGATCGCATCCTTTTGGTGAACAAGCCGCACTATAGGAGGCTGAGAAACAAATAGATACACCAGCTACATCTCCAATTGAGATAGATGCTAACAAGCAAGGTGAGTCTAGGGAAGAAATTGTTTTGGTTGCTACTAACACCTCTTTGGATCTCCCCTTACCAACACAGGTTGAACATGTTAATAAGAACAAGAACAACACCATGAGAGTTACAAACAGAGCAAAGGTCATGACCTAAAAAAAGAAAGGGTACATCCCCAAAAAAAGATGTATAAATGAATGTTCTTTTCTGGAACTGCAAAGGGATAGCAAACACTGACATGACCAGTTTTTTGAAATGATTTATTTTCACTCACACACCAAAACTAGTTTCTATATCTGATCCCAAAATTAAATTTTCTTCTATATTTCTGCATGCTTGTCCCTCTGGTTACTCCTTAGATGGGGTTTGTAGTAATCACATCCCAAATGAATCCTTATGGGTTTTTTCTTACACCTCACTTAAAAATGCCAATGGTTTTAGAACCTCAAATCATGATTGTACATGTGATTACATCTTTGAAAAAACACATGTATTCACTACCTTTGTCTATGCTTATAATAGATATCAGGATAGAAGGTCTCTTTGGACAAAAAATACCCAGGTCAGTATCATGATTCAAAAACCCTGGATTGTTGTTGGGGACTTCAATGCCATTTTAGATGCTAGTGAAAAACTGGGCCCGCCGCATCCTTCAATATCTACTAGAGAATTCAACGAATGCATTGAACATGATAACTTTATAAAGGTTAATCTATGCAGTGCTATGTTTACTTGGTACAAACATCATTATAACCAGATTGTGGCTAGCAAACTAGATAGAGCCTTTACTAACGATCTTTCTCTTGATAAATGAGACAACATTTCAAGTATCACCCTTAATAAGTTGGCTTCTGATCACCACCCATTTATAGTTAGTTTCTCCTTCAACCTCATAATTCCTATGTATCCTTTTAGATATAACATTCCTTGTTCATATGACATAGACTATGTGAAGATTATTAAAATATCATAGACTGACATGAACACTAATAAAGATCCCTTTTCCTAAAATATGAAACTATAATTTCTACAAAAAATCCTAAAAACCTGGTGTAAATCAATATCAGAAGAAATAGTTACTAATATTTACACTCTAGAAAAATATCTTAACCAACTTCAAAATCATAACACCTCATATAATTTTTCCCAACACTCCCATCATGAAATTAATATTTCTTCTATTTGGATTACTCTCTTTAACTTTAAAGACAACCTAAAGAAGAAAATTTTTAAAACCAAAGGGCTAAACAATGGGGATAAAAACAAAAACTTGTATAATTCTCATCAAAGAGTTAAAAATGATTGTAAACCCCTCATCTATATTAGGGAAAGGGGGGAAAATTTTACACTAAAGAAAGAATTTCCAACCATGTGGTCACTCACTTTCACAATATCTTCAATGGCCCATATATTGATAAAGATATTAAACCTGATGTTATTCCTCTTATGGTCACAGATGAGGATAATCATTTAATCAATAATGACCCACTGGATCAAGAGATCAGGTAAGCTATTTTTAGTCCTAACACGGACGGTTCCCCAGGTCCGGATGGATTTAATAATGGGTTCTACCAGTATCATTGGGACATCATTCAGGATGATGTCTGTCGAATGGTTAAAACTTTTTTCTCTAGAGGAATTCTTCAGCATGGTTTAAACTCTCAATTCCTTGTCCTCATTTCTAAATCGGATAATGCTGATGAAATCAATCATTTTAGACCCATGTCTATTATCAATTCACTATTTTAAATTATCACCAAATTGATTTCCTATCGTATCTCTGATATCAGCAATAAATTTTTTTCATGGAATCAATTTGGTTTCATTAATGATAGATCTATAGATGATTGTATCTGTTTATCCTTTGAATCTACTAACATGTTGAATAGAAAAACAAGACGTTGGAATGTGGCCATTAAACTTGATATAACGAAGGCCTTTGATACCATTGAATGGAACTTTGGTTTTAAAGACCATAGAAATTTGGGATTCAATGATACCTTTATCAAAAAAATTATCACTCTTTTTAGTTCAGCTCGTATCTCTATTCTTCTAAATGGTATGCTTAGAGGCTACTTCAATTTTTCTAAAGGGGTCAAGTAAAGAGACCCCCTCTCATATATCATTTTCACTATTTCTGATGACTATTTTAGTAGACTCATCTCCCATGCTATTGTAAATGGTAATATTAAGCCTATCCATGATTCTAGAAACATGATTTTCCCTCCAACTTGTTATATGTTGATGACATAATCCTTTTTTAAAGGAGACAAAAGAAACCAACAAAACCTTAAAACCATCATCTCTCACTATGAATATGTCTCTGGTCAACATATAAATTGGCTAAAATAATTTATTTACTTTGGAAAAAACTATTCCAATGGGCAGAAAAGTTGTGTTAATAAAATTCTTGGCATTCAAGAGGGATTTATCCCTTTTAATTATCATGGGGTTCCCATTATTTGGGGTAGAACCAAAGTTATTCATTTCTCAACCTTTGTTGATCAAACTCTTTGACACCTCTCCTCTTGGAAAGGAAAAAATCTCTCAATGGCAGGGAGAATTTTCCTCGTTAAATCCAAATTTTTTCTAAACTAGTCTCCTCCATAATGATCTATAAATGGTCATCTAGTCTCTTAAAACACATCAACGTTTCCATTAAAAACTATGTCTGTGCGGGAAGCACTATGGAAAAGAAATTAGTTACCATACATTGGTCTACATACTGTAAACCTATAGAAAAAGGAGGTATTGGAATTAAAAACCTCAATAACTTTAACTTGGCCCTCCAGGAAAATCTCACATGGAATCTCATTTGTAACAAGTCGCCTTCCACGGACTTCTTTCAGGCTTGTTTCCTTGGAAAACTCCAAAACAATGTGCATAATTATCTCATGTCCTCCATATGGCCATCCATTAAATGCACCTTCAACTACATTATGTCCAATGCTAGATGGATGGCCAACAGAACCTCGAATTTGAATTTTTGGCTAGATAACTGGACTGGAACGCCCTTTATTTCCTTAATTCCTTCCTCACAACACCATGTGCATACTTGTCACACCATTAAAAACATCATGAACAAGCATAATAATCCATTCCCTAAAGAGATTAACACTATTGTAGATAATTACCATTTTTCTATTAATGAGGATTTCCTAATCTGGGAACCTTCACATAATGGGATGTTTGACTCCAAGAGTTTTTACAAACTTTTGTACACCAATGATATGAAAAACTTTTCCTGTCTTAGAAACATCAATAAAGATTGTATTAATCCTTCAAGATTAACTGTTGTTTGGTGTATTTCTTATATTAGGATTCCAATAGACTCTTGTTTACAAACCTTTGGAATCAACCATTTCTCTAAATGTCGTATATGTAACCTACAACATGAAGATATTAACCGTCTTTTATTTTCTTGTCATATGGATACTGCTCTTTGGCATTATATCTTTGACATATTTGAATGCAAATAGTAGTTTTTTAGCTCTCTAACCTCTCAGATTAAAAAAAGTCTGGAGAAATTAAACCCTCAACAAATCAAGAACCTCTTTGTGGCAACAATTGTAGAGCTTATACATGTGATATGGTATGGCGGGAATGATTATACCTTTCTCAATAGTTCTTTCAATATTAATGCCGGAAAAATAATAATTCTTATCGCTACCTAAGAGGCAGCCTCGATATAAAAGGATCAGTGTAAAAACTTGGTCATAGATTTGGTGATCCAATGACGCCTTGGTATTGTAGGTAAATTCCCTTGACCTAAATTCATGCTTGAAGTTTTTTGGAACCCCCCCCCCAGGATGAATCAAAATCAACATATATGGCACCTCTAATAGTAGCCCAGGCCTAGAGGGTTGTGGAGCCATCTTCAGAAATCATATGGATCAACTTCTCTGTTGCTTCTATGGATCATGTGGTCTTGCTACCTCCCTTGAAGCTAAGATGCTCAGCATCATTCACGAGATCTCGTTTTTCAAGCTGCACAACTGAAACAACATATGGATTGAAAATAACTCTACCACTATAGTCCAGGCAACCTGGAAGGGTACCATCCACCTGGCTTGGAAGCTCACTTCCCGCTGCACTGATTGTCATCACTCTCTCTCCTCCATCACCTTCATTGTTATGCACGCTTACCAGGAAGCAAACGGAGTTTTTAATTCCATTTCCAACATGGGAATTGATAAGGACATTAACTGGAGGGATGATCTTCTCCCTGAGCTTTTTCTTCTTTATATATGGGATGTAAAAAAAATTCCTTCCTTTAGGCTGGTGTAACGCCTTTCTTTTTTATAATAAATTTTCTGGTTTGGTCTTTGACCAGAAAACTACTTTTTTAAAAAAAAACTACGTGACACTGTCGATGTCCATAATATATAGGTAGAGAACCCATATCATGGTACAACCTGTGGGTTCCACTTAGTAGAAAACTAGAGGACCCTTCCATTGTCTTCATAGGAGGGTGGAACTCTGATAGTCGATAGAGGACCCATGCTAGCCCAGTTAGAGGGAGCCACTCTAGTAGTCAGTAGACAACCCATGCCCAACCAAGTTGTATGCTGACACTCTAGTAGTTAGTGGAACAACCATGGATAGTTCGGATGGAGGGTTCCACTCAGAATGCAGATAGAGGGCCCATGGCCATCCCAAATAGAGGTTTCTACTTTTCTCCCATTAAAGATCATGCACAATCACTATCTTCATAAAGCATTTATTAAATAATCATCACTCTCGTATCATCTCAAATACTATTTGGAAATACACTAATGTGGAAACCAACACATTCTACATGTAAAACACATAATATGGGCTACATGTGTTCCAATTTATGAGTTCTAACAATGAGTATACAAGAGACTAAAGGTTCTATGAAAATGAGGAAGGGGTAAATGGAATGTAAGGGGACACACACTACATGTGGTTCCACACCACTTCTTATACATGTCCCTAATGATACAAACACTGATCATATAGCACTAAATAGCATATAGGTGAATTTCACGGTGTGTCTCATCCACCTGACGTCATTATTGTTCTATTGGTCATGTTTGTGTAAGCTTTCCCTTGTTTTTCTACGTTAATTAACTGAGGGTACTTCAAAATGGGGTTCTTCACATGTCCTTTGTCTTGTCTAGGTATATGGGAACACAACATGTTTCGGTTTTGGTCCTTTATCATAGGGTCTTTCCCGTCTAACCTTCCACATAGATTTTCCACCTATGAAGGGTCACATGTTGTTTAGGTGGACTACAAAACATGTCATTTTTAACTTTCTCAAAATCCTAGTGTCATAGACAATTCGGAACAATATTGTGTGTGTTCATCAGACTACACACCATGTAGTCAGTTTTTCACTAAAAGATAGATATATACATGGCATTATAGATTCGGCCTCACCTCCTCATATCTCACCTCCCCACCACCCAAAATAGAAGTTGGAGCATTAGATTATATTTTTGGGCCATCAATTTTTTATAACTTGTATTCTTATTCATCCATGGGGTTCATCACACACAACATGCACCTCATTCGTTTCCCATACCACTCTGTTTCTTTGGATCATGGATCAACAAAATGATAAATCATTATTAAAGGAATCATCTTCTCTTGTACTTTATTATCCAAATTGATCATCGCATGTGAATATTCTTTGATTTTGAGTGTCGAATCAGAATCGCTTCCACCCGAAATCGTCGAACCAAGACCCCTAGGGAGAATTGACATAGAACACAATGAGTGGATGGGGATAATATAAAGAAAAAAGTGTTAAACAGTCATTGCACAAAATCTAATGGTCAATTCATACAATAGGGGATATTTTTGGAGTGATGGAATGGTAAAATAGATATACATTGAATAATCAATTTAATGTTTATACTCAGGTGCTTAATAGATTTAATGAGAACATTACAAAGGAGAATAATCGACCATTCTCAATAAATTTAATCCATTGGTGATGAATTCCCATATTGAAGTGTCCTACCTATAACTGGATCAATCCTCATAGAAGAATATTCTCTCCAATGAATGAGTGAATTCGTTGTGTTCATTTTACCCAGATATACCTAGATCCATAGTTTCATCATCATTGGGTTTTTATTCACCAACAAGAGGGTAGAATAATGACTATCAATGATCCTAGGTATACCTGGATAGCCCTAGTGATCCTTTCATAATTTCTAGTTGAAAGGGGAAAAAATAAGATAATTAAATTAAATAAACAAATTTATTTATTTATTTTACTAAACAAACCTACCTAGGACTGAATTTATCTGAATGTCCCATAATAACCAATTTTAGGTTGAACCTACGTTAAATTTCATATTTTAGATTCAAATATGGTCTTATATTTTTTATCCAATATTCCATTTAAGACTTATCTCATTTCATTTATGAAACTATGTTCACACAATATAAAAAATATAAAATATTTTTATAAAATTATTTATGGGAACATTGGGCATTGGAATCACATGTTGAATTAGCTCCAAGATCAAAACATATATCTAGAAATATTCCAATTCCTTATAAGGAAAATATTATGTCTCCACATTGTTTCTAAATTTATTTTTTTCCCTTGAAAATAAAAACTAAACAAAAGTATCAAGATATTGTGGTCGCATTTGGTTCTACCTCTCCTAGGAGCTCTCTTGCATGTTGTCATGATGCTACAACACAAAAACCAAGGTGATGCTCCATCCACACAGGGTCTTCACCTATTGATCCATGATCTCCACCTAGTTCTTGAAAAAAAGGGGATACGTCTGTGATGTCTATATCACCCCAGTCAATAATGTGTGTCTGTTCATGCACGTATCCTCTAAGATGAGACACATGGAAGATTTCGTGCACTCACGTTAATTTTGTGGTTAGGTCAACTTGGTATGTAACCTCAAAAATAGTCTCAATTATCTTGAATGGCCTGTTGCTTTTTGGGATATCAAGGATCCTATTCTGAACCTCTGTAATCCTCATCATGGGCATAATCTCAGTAAAATATCATCTCCCTATTTGAAATCCATGGTCCTATAATGTTAATTTGAATAATATTTATTCCAAATATGGGCTATCCTTATCCACTTGAGGATGACATGGACCTTCTCTGTCATCACTTGTATCATCACCTTCCCAATATTATATGTCTTTCTATCTCAATTTATCCCACTAGTGACCTGCATGGTCTCATGTACAAGGCCTCAAAAGGTGTCATACTTATAGTAAATTAGAATCTATTATTGTTCCAAAATTATATCTAGGAAAATAGCTCCTCCCAACTCTGGTCGAAGTCTGACATAAAATCCATTTCCATAACATCCAAAACCAAGATAATAAATTTGGTCCTCCCATCTATCTAGTTGTGGAGGGTTATACACATCCTTATCTAGTTCCTGAATACCTCATGTCGGTCTATCCAAAACAATGTCATAAATCATGTATCATGGTTGAAGATAGTAGTTGTGGTCACCCACTGAAGATTAGAAATGTCCCATATATACATCTTGCCCCAAAAAATCCACAAAAGTCTTCTCCTAATGCATGAAGTGGGACAACTTCGTGATATGATCAAATATTACCCAAATAAAATCATGGCCTATAAATATACATAGAATACCTGTCATAAAGTTGATGGAAATGTCATCCAATTTCTACTCTAGGATCTTAAGGGGTTGTAGTAAATCTATCAGAACCTGGTGCTCGGAATTCACCAACTGGCTAGTGAGAACTGTTAGACAAACTCAGCCACACTCAATCTCATGTAATCCTATAATAACTGTCACTAAAGTTCTTTGTACGTCATTAACTGACCAGGATTTGTACCCAAGAAGATGTGTGAAACAATTTCAGAACCTCCTATTGCATTGTGAGTGGGACAATCATCCATCCCATGAAAATTATGACATGATTCCCTGTTTCAGAAAATCTATCTGGTGGATCTCTTGAGGATATGTGGTGATGGATTTAATCCTAGTCAATGTATCCCAACTAGGACCCCCTAAAACACTAGAGGATCATAGGTTTCATCACTATTAAATGATGAAATGATTTTCCCTCCTACTCAACCAGGGTCATCTACAAGGAACCTACTGCTTAGAAACCTCCTACAAAGAATGATCCCAAGACATCCTACTAAGGGAATCTTCCACCACAATTCCCCTCACAGAAGTATATAAAATATTAATTTTTTATCCCCATAATAACTCTAACCATATACTCTATATCAGGTTCATGTATCTCTACTTGATGGTATACCTAAGACTCAAATGGTCTGAGTAAACCACAAAACGATCTCCTAGAAGATACTGCATCCACATCGTCAGAGTTAAGACTACTGATTCCAGCTCTAGGTCATGAATCATGTATTTATACACATGGGGTCTCAATTTCATCAAATCATCTATGATAATTTTTTACCTCTTAATAAATACACATCTGAGCCCATCCCTTGAGGAGTTAAGAGTCACTACATAATCTAAACCCTAATATGTTATTCTCATAAATATGAGACCTTAAAATTCTCAATCTCAAATATTTAAAGGATAGATATCACTATTCAAACTATGTAAAAGGCTTCCCTCCCTATATCAGGATGGTCAAAGAGGACAAAATTCTAGAGAAGTATAAAAAAATTACTGGTAATACTCTTCTAATCCAAGAAAACTCCAGTCATCTTACATTATCATGGGAGGCTCCCAAGAATGAACTGCATAAATCATCACTGGTTCATCAACTAAATCATTCTCATAAATGACAGGCTCTAAAATGTGAACCTCATGGATGCAAAACTGAAAATTTGAGAACATAATGTAAAGATGGTCCTCCCAAAGAAAATATAGGACCATCCAAAATTTCTCTTCATGATTCTTCTCTGATGCAGATTATATTAGTAAGTTGTCGATGAAGTAAACAAGAAAATGTTCTATGTATGGATATAAAATATGATTCATAGAATCCATAAACACGGTGGGGTGAATTTTTAAACTAACGGGAATAAACAGAAACTCATAGTGTCTATAAAGATATCAGAATGATAGCTTTGTAATATTAGCCCTGTGAAATCTCAACTGGTGGTAGCCAAACCTAATATCAATCTTTGAGAACCAACTTTCACCCAGCAACTGGTCAATGTTGAAATCAGTTCTCAGAAATGGTTTCCCATTCTTTATCATGACTTGGATCAACCCACACAAGTCCACACAGATCTGAATTCTCAAATTCTCATTTTTCATGAACAATAATAGAGCCACCCAATGGGACACACTATATATGATAAAACCCTTCTCTTTAAAGTCCTTCAACAGAAACCAATGCTCTTGGAGCACGGTAGGGGATATCAGATATATTTCAGAAGTTATCAGAGTGATCCTAGGATGAATTTTAATATAAAACATGATTTACCACATCAAAATTAGTCCAAGAATATCCTCATGTAAGGAATCCATATAATCATCCATGATTAAAGGAATCCATATGCCACATGAACCTTTTTCACCAAGGGAAACACTTTCCAAATGATGGGTGATGTAATGCCATGATCTACTCACAAATCTCACTTGTCTCTCCATGATATATATATATCTCTCTCTCTCTCGTAAAAGAGAATCTCATCCCATTCGTTTGAATGAATCTGACTATTCTATGGTGACAGTCAATTAGGGATGGTACAATTGACAACCAATTGAAACAGATGATGATGTCACATGGTCCCATTATAATTCCCCAAATCCCCCACGAGAACCACTCCCACCTAAATTTTATCTCGCACTGATTAAAAATAAAATATATAGAAGAAAAATTCCCCATAGAAACCTCATGAAAAAATTCTTTTGCTAATGCCTTAACTAGGATATCTAAACCCCACACTAGGACTAAAGTTATTATGTAATGACTCACAAATGTGTTTACTAATACTGAAGAAATATTTGAATGAACACGTATGTAACGAACCAAACATTTATCAATGGAAATTCCCATATTATAATTATTTCTTATATTTTAATGCAATAATATTAATTTGAGAACATAATAAAAACATTATATGTGATGAATAAGTGAAATAAATGGTATCTTTTGATGTTAAAGAACATATACCCATAGTAACTTGATATTTGATATAGTAATGTGACACATATGAATAGTAAACTGGCCAATGTAACAGTAACCTCCCCAATGAAAGTATAAATAAATTTTTTATTTTTATAAGTGACAATATGGTATAATTATATCATAGTATAAGTAAATAATTATTTTAAAAACTATTAATAAGGTTTTGGTATTTTTATAAGTTATGAATATATAATTATGAGTATATGAATAATTAAATAATTTAAATGAAAATTTTGATTTATGAAATTTATTCATAAATTAATATTTTTATTCTAAAACAATTTAATTTGACCTTAAGTAATTTTTCAAAGTGTTTGAAAAGAAATTTCAAATTTCAAATTTTTATTTTTCAAGTAATTAGTGATTTTAATTAACTATTAAATTAATCTTATTTAGAAAATTATTTTTGAAAATGGAGTTCATTTTTGGATTATACACATCAGAAAATGGTTTGGGTTATTTTTGTGTAATTTTCTGAAATACTTCAATTTTCAGGTGAATAGTAAAAATGCAATTTTTCACCTAATCAGTATATCTTAAATTGAATCATTCATGATGTAATGATGAAATAATATTTATATGAAAATATATTCTACCATTTTCTACTTAATTTTATAATCAATTCCTTAAAATACAACAAACTCAATTTCCAAACCTAGAAATAACTTTCCAAAACAAAAATTCAAATAGTGATTCCATAAAATATCATTTTCTCTTTCTTTTCAATTTCCATTTAATTAATTAATGAATTAGAATTACAAATATGAATAAAATACTAAAAATAATTATATTATATTAATATATTATTTATGTTTTCCAAAAAAAACTATCATTACAAGTCTAATATTTAATATATTATTTTATTTAATATTTTATTCAAAAAACTACCCATCCTCAAGTATAAATAACCCTTCTTCCTTCCCTAGGAAAACCATTCCTCTCATCCATTTATAAGCCTAATCTCAACCCAAATTCTCCCTATAAATCCCCTTAGATTATGTAGGGATGTTCTGGAGACCTCCAACTCCAATCACCAAGGGAGTTATAGTTTTGTGGAAGAGAAGCTACACCGAGCATAGAGTAAGACTCTATTAAATATTCTATCTTTTCATCATTTTTTTACACAATTAATTTCAAAACCCTATGATAAAAAATTGATTATATAGTAAGTAAAAATTATATTAATGATGTTAACCTAATGTAATTTTCATATTAAGGAAAAATATAAATGGCATACCTCTCATTCCTGCATTATTGACAACGTTCCATTAAATGTCTATAAACTATCTACAGGGACATTAACGAGATAATTATTATAAAAAACTTCATTTATAGAAAATATAAATTATATATAATATATTAATATGAAATTAAATTTTTTCTACCCTTCAAAAAATAATTATTCTAATTTATAAATTACATTTAATAAAAAGTGAAATCCTCACCATACGCGATTTTATTTAGTAAAATATGGTTTCAAAACGCTTCAATTTCATCATAAAAAATTATGAAATAAAATCAAATGAATATAATTGATAAATATTTTTATAAAATTTCTATAATTTACTTTTATAAAAAAAAATTAATAGACATAAATTTATTATTCAGGAGGAATACACGAGACGAAATTAAGAGGAAATTAAAGTAAGGGATCCTCTTCATTTCACTTTTATTCAAGATTGACCTCTCTATTATTCCATTTTATGTGTAATTCATAGTGATGGGGTATGATTACCCTCTACCACCATACAATCCTCAATTTTTATAAAATAATATAAATCGCGTTATTTCTCATTGATCCCTTTTAAGTACACATGATACCTTGCCGATATTCCGTATGGGATTCCACCCAAACCGCCTTTATTCCTTCAAGTTTATTTGTCTTTATTTTTACACAAATTGATTTGCCTTTTATTTTTATGTAAAACTTCTAAATTTTGTGCATATGATCAAAACTCATGTTTCAAGATCCATCCCTCATTCGTATTCATGGATATACATGTCTTAAGTGATTCCCTCCTCAATACTACCTGATAAGAAAACCTCTTTTGAGGGAACTTCGCAAATTCTATCCAATTTCAAGTGAACTATATTATTTGTTTTAAAAACCCATTGTATTTATAAAATATTTATTTATGTTTTTAAATCCACCCTTTTTTATTTATTTTTTTTATAAAGGATTTTTTACTTTTCTATTTTAAAGGCTCTATAGTATTTTCATAAAAATATCGCAAAAATGTTTTTATGCTAAAATTTATTGATTTTTTTCTTACACGTGGTCCCTTGTAGTTGACCTCATTTATCATGACAGAATCCTATTTTCCCTTAATAATTTCCATGTATATTTTATTTAATTTCTTTCTTGGACACTTTTATGATACAACCATTGTTTATGCTTTATGACTTGATTGTAGTACCTAATTTTTTCCATGGTTTACCACTATGATTATGTAAGATTGATCATGTATGATTATTTCCATGGAATGCATATACATGAAAAGATAAGATGGGTTTGCCAAGACAGTGCTCCAATGCATTGGGTAAACTTATGTATCATGAGATGTTACGTACGACGGTCTTGTGGGTTAGCCTTAGCTTGTGCTGCTATGTGAAACGATCTGGGCCGTTATCCTTGACTCATACTAAAGTAATGTTTTATGTTTTTGAAACATTGTTATGACTCCAAGTATATATGATCCCATTATTATATTTTATGATTCTATATTTTTCATTCTTCTATTTTCATTATGTCATACCTTCAAAACAATGTGATAAATCCTTATTTTTATGTATACTCCCTTACTGGGATATTTAGATCATACCTTTGTTCATGTGATCCCAAAGTACCTATGAAATGGAAGTTAGGTGATATTTTTGAGGATTAAATAAATAAGTGTTTTTTGTCCTATGTTTTTCGTTTTATGTAGCTAGTATTCGAAGACATTATAATTAATGATCCTTAGCTTGTACATTGATATATAATTATTCTTAATATAATTTAACATTATGTGTAAGAGGTTAGGGTCATTATAGTTGGTAATAGTGTATGGTGTAGTTATTTTTTGATATTAGGAAAAAAGAACTTTTTTAAGAACCTTAAGGATTAAATGAAGTAAAAGAAAACATCCCTAACTTTTGGTAAGTGTAGATTAACTGGTTTATCAAGAAAATAAATCACTGTTGGGATACAAACAGGTAGAGGCGGCTCTGGTACAGATGTACCTAGGATTTAAAAATCCGGTAAGGAGTTTCAAACCATACCCAAGGTATCCTGGTACACGACAACAGGCACTATTACACTGTTGGTTTTACACTCCTAGGGGATATGATTTAGTAAATTCATGAGCTTTATAGAAACAATTATTATGGGAATACAAAAATTTCAAAATAATATAAGTTAAAAAATAGATCAAGGAAACCCTAAATTTTATCCTAACAAATAAGATGTGAGGATATACATATCCATGAAAAAAATTTCCATTTATTTTTAATGTCTCTTTTTTATGATCAATATCTATGTATTCAATCCCTCTAATTGTGTGGTCTTTTTATTAGTTAATGGTGGGAAATAAAAGAACTCGTACCAACAATCAATGTGATAGAGAGTGTAATGATTGCCCCAATTATATTCCTAATATGATGGAAATGGGTTCTCAAAACATCATGACAATACATACTCAATTGTCTCAATTTATTTATAATAACTTGATTCATTTACAAATACCTTATCATAAAAGGAATGAGTATGTTTCTGTATAATCCTTCATGCAAGAAAGTTCTACCATGTTTAGAGGATCTTTGGATCCCCTCCTTGAAGAATAGTGGATTAACTCCATTGAAAAGATATCTCCATCCTCCAGTTCCAGGAAGAAGAAAAATTTGTTCTGGTGGTCTATCATTTTTATGGTTAAGTTTAAAAATGGTGGACACTGATTAATAATACAAATCCCCAAGAGGAAATTGTTTCCATGGATTGGGAGGAATTCAAGAGGTTGTTTTTCAATTAATAATTTCTTCAAACCCTCCATCTCAATATGGAAAGAGGGTTTATAAGTATCATACAAGAGGAAGATGAGTCTATCAAGGCGTATGATGCAAACATTACAAGGCTAGAAATGTATGCCTCTAGCTTTCTCATGAACAATGAACACAACGAGAATATATTCTTTAGCAGGATAAAGTCAGGTCCATGGAAGGTGTTGGAAATATGACACTATGACAGTTATGAGTAGATTTTCCGTTGTGCCCTTAAGGTTGAAATGGAGATTGAAGACTCTCAGTGGTCTCCTAGGCCCAATGAAATGAAGTGGAAAATGGTGAAAAACATGGATATTTCAACCAATAAAATACATCATGGAAAAAAGCCTCACAATACCACTTATAAAATTTATGGGAAGAATAATCTTTGGATCTATCTAAAGGGATCCATGAATTTATTCAAATATGGACTATTGGGACATCTTGGAAAAAACTAAAGACATGATATGATGAATCATGTTAATGTGGTAGAAGAAAGAACGGCTTAGATCAACACTAAATCTCTAGTTGAGTGTTACAACTACAAAAAGAATTTTCATTGTGTGGACAATTTACCTAAGCCAATGGTTGTTGGAGGAAATCAACAATATCATCCAAGGAAACAAGGAAGGGATTCGGTCATCAATACTGCTCAAGTGGAGCTAGAAAATGTTGTGGTGACTGGTACATTAGTTATTTATTCCATACTAGTGAATGAACTATTTGATTCTGGTTCAACACATTCTTTCATATCATTCACGTTTAGTAGTACTATTCAAAAAAAATAAAAATTTTGAGGATATGTTTTTGGTGAGAAAATCAAATAGATAAATTATTTCATTCATGGTTTATAACTCCTCCCCGGTTAACACTTGTGGACTAAACTTTCCAGTAAATCTTTTCACAATTCCTTTAGTGGATTTCGATGTTATATTGGGCTAGGATTGGCAACATTTATACACAACCATCATCACCATTTTGGAAATGGTGACCACTCATAACATACTGAAGCATCCTCCTATTCTTTAATAGTGTAAGGAGGGAGATGAATGTCTTTTAGAACTAGTGTCTCATGTGTGGATATTAATTCCTTATGAGAAATCACTTCTAGATCAAATGATTGAGACAAAGGAGAGAATAAAGCTTGAATACATTTCCATCATGAAGGATAACGCTGATGTATTCCCTGAAGTGTTTCATGGTGTTCCTCTTGATCGAGAGGTTGAGTTCTCAACTGAAATTATTTATGGATCTATACTTATTTCAAAAATACCTTATATAATGGTCACCATAGAGATGGAAGAGCCGAAGAAGTAGTTATAAGAGAATCTGGATAATGGTTTTATACAGCTGGGTGACTCACCTTTGGATGTGCTCATCAACATGAAGTATAGTTCAATGCGCCTCTGCATTGATTATCATTACATCAGTAAAATCACAAAAAATAATAAGTATCTCCTTCCACAGATATATTACATGTTCAATCCTCTTCGTGGGGACATCTATTTCTCTAAGGTATACCCTCGATCACGTTATCACCAATTAATGGTGACTAAGGAAGATATTCCCAATAATTCCATTATAATGAGGTATAGACACTATGAGTTCATAGTGATTCCCTTAAAAGACAGTAGTGATCAAAAAATTTTCATGGACTTCGTGAATAGTGACTTTATAGATTACCTCGACAAATTTGTGGTATTATTTATTGAAGATATTCTGATATGCTCCAATATCAAGGAGGAACATGATGAGAATTTGAGTATTGTTCTAAAGACTTTGCGAAGGGTGAATATGTATGAAATTTATAGTTAATGTGAGTTCTGGATAGAGTATGTATCATTCTTGGGGCATGTTATCACTAGTAGAGGGATATCTTTGGACCCTTCCATGAAAAAGGTGATTGAAGAGTGGACCATGACAACATCTATAATAGAGATCCATAGATTTTTGGGTCTATTTGGGTATTATTGATGATTTATGAAGAACAATTCATGATTTTCAAGACCAATTACCAAGGTGAAACCGAATTGAGTAATGTTTTTCTATACTCAGGAATACGAAGACTATATAAAGGAGTAGAAAGAGAGGATTATCACTACACTGGTTCTCACACTCACAATAAATGGATAACTCTTTATGGTGTTCAATGATCCTTAAAATATGGTCTTAGACAGTATTCTAATGAAAAATGATAATTTTATAACCTATGACTCAAGAAATAGGAAAATCCATTAGCAAATCTATCCTATAAATGATCTCAAGTTGGCCGCGGTGATCTTTGTATTAAAAATCAAGAGGCATTATCATTATGGGGATAAATGTGAGATATATACTGATCACAAGAGTCTCAAATATATATTAAGACAAAAATAGCTTAATATGCGCTAGTGATGATGTATAGAGCTCATCAAGGATTATGATTGCTCAATCCACTACCATCTTGATCAGGTAAATATGGTGAAAGATGCTCCAAGTATAAAGGTTCCTATAACATTGTCAACGATGAGAATTGAAAGGTATCTGATCATAGTGGATTTGAAAACGATATACATGGGAATCACTATGGTCGGAACATCAAAAATAAATTCCCAAATGATTTTTATACCATCCCTCAGGGATAAAATAAAGGATTCTCAATGAAAAGATGTAGAAATCCAGAAAAGGGTGGAATCTATCTGAAGTAGGAAATCATCAGAGTTCATGATTGATGTGGAAAGAGTTGTAGGATTTGGGTCACGATTATGTGTACCATCCAATTAAGAGATAAAGAAGGAGCTTTTAAATGACGTACATAGCTCAAACTTCTCTATCCACTTATAGAGCACAAAGATGTATCAATATCTTCGGTAAAACTCTTTGTGGGACAATATGAACTAGTAAATATCTAAATATACATCAAAGTGCCTGGTATATTAGCAAGTGAAGTATGAGGGGAAAATTTCTAATGGGATGATGCAACCACTACCCATACCAACATGGTAGTGGGAGAACATTACCAGAGACGTTGTCACTAGACTTCCAATGACATCTAGAGGAAACAATGCCATATGGGTAATTGTGGATCATCTTACAAAGACAACTCACATTATCTCAATTTGAGAGGACTTCTCATTGGATCAAATTGCACATATATATATATATATCAAATAGGTGGTAAGGATATATGCAATACCACTATCTATTGTGTCTGATGGAGATCTGAGATTCCCCATCGATGTTCTGGAAAAGTATCTAACATGCTCTAAGAACATACCTACCCTTCAATAAATACAATCATACACAAACTGATGGAAAATCTGGGAAAACCATTAAAACACTGGAAGACATGGATTTACACTAGTTTAATTATCTTACAATAATAGTTTCCACTCGAGCATCCAAATGTCACCATACAAATCCATTTATTGGAAAAGTTGAAGAATAATGACTTGTTGGGATAATGTTAGTGAGCATAAGATGGTAGGAACTAAAATGGGTGAAGAAATGGTGGAGAAGATGAAAACCATTCAACATCACATCAAGGCTCCCCAAATAGACAAAAGCATTATGCAGAAACCATTGACAAGACCACGAATTCAAATATGGATAAATGGTATATCTATTCCCATCTCTATGGAAAATGATCCTGGTATTTGGGAAGAAATAGAAGTCATTTCCATGGTACATCGGCCCCTTCGAGACCCTTGATTGTGTCAGAGACTCTAAATTCCACCTACCAAGTCCAATGTTCACGATGTCTTTCATGTATTCATATTATGGTATTACATAACATACCCTTAACATGTACTCTCATTAGACGTGGTATAGTTGGAGGATGATAATTCTTATGAGGAGAAGACAGTGAATATCTTGGATTGTAGAGATAATGTTCTACATAACAATACTACTCACCTGGTCAAGGTACTATGGTGGAGTCATACGTACAAAGAAGAAACATGTGAACTAGAGGAAGCAATGCCGGAAAAGTACATGAATCTATTTATGGCCAAGAATGTAAAACGAAATTTTTATTATGAAATTTATTAAGGGAGGAAAAATTTAACAACCTAACGTTTTATCAATGGAAATTCCCTTATTATAATTATTTCTTATAGTATAATCACATTATATTACTTTTAGAACACAATAGAATCTTTATAAGTGAAGAATAAGTGAAATAAACAATATATTTAGATATTAAGGAACATATATAAATAGTAACTTGACCTTTAAAATAGTTATGTGAACCTTTTGAATCATAAACTAGCCAGTGCAATAGTAACCTCTCTAATGAATTTATAAATAAAATTTATCTTTTTATAAGTTACAATATGGTATAATTATATCATAGTATAAGTAAATAAATAATTTAAGAACTATAAAAAATGTTTTGGTATTTTTATATTAAATGAATATTTAATTAAAATTTTATAATTAATTTAATAAATTATATGGAAATGTTTTTTCGTAAAATTATTTCATAAATTAATTTTTTTTATTTAAGATAATTTTATGTGACCTTAGTTAATTTTCAAAGTGTTAGAAAATCAGTTTTAAATTTAAAAATTTTATTCTTCAACTAAATTTTTATTGCAATTAAATATTGAATTAATAATATTTAGAAAATTATTTTTGAAATATGTAGTTAATTTTTTTATTCTTCACATCGAAAAATGGTTATGGTGATTCTTTGGTAATTTTCTAAAATACTTCAATTTTCAAGTGAATCATAAAAATATTGTTTTCCACATAATCAGTATATATTAAATCAAATCATTCATAATGTAATGAATACATAGAAATTATATAACATTATATTCTTCCATGTCTTATTTAATTTCATAATTGATTCCTTGAAATAAAATAAACATAATTTCTAAACCTAAAAAGAACATTCCAAAACCTACAGTCAAAAAGTGATTCCTTAGAATATCATTTTCTCTTTCTTTTCACATTCCTATAAATAAATAAATGAATTATAATTATAATGATGATTTAATGTATAAAAAAATTATGCTATATTAATATATTATTTATGTTGAAAAAATAATACAATTACATTTTTAACATTTGATATATTATTTTATTTAATATTTTATTCTATAAACACCCCCTCCGCAAGTATAAATAACCCTTCTCCCTCCCCTTGAAAACCCATTCATCTCATCCATTACTAAACCTAATATATGTCCAAATTCACCCTATAAATCCTCTTAGATTATTTAGTGACATTATAGATCCAGGAAACTTCAATCATAATGGTATTTATAGTTTCGTGTAAGAGAAGCTACACCAAGGAGAGAGTAAGACTCTATTAAATCTTCTTTATTTCTTCCTCTTTTTTTATTTTATCCTATCCCTTTCAAAAACATTATTCGGAAAAAATTATTATATAGTAATTTAACATTATATTAATGATGTTAACGTATTTTAATTATCGTACTAATTAAAAATATAAATGTCATACTTCCTTTTCTTCCATTATCGACAATGTTCCGTTAAAGGTCGGTTAACCATCTACGGAGACGTTGCAAGGATAATAATTATAAACACCTTCTTGTATGGAAAATATATATTATATATATTATATTAATATAAAATTAATTTTATTATATTCTTCTGAAACAAATTACACAAATTTATAATTTACATTTAAAAAAAGTGAAATCGTCGCAAGACAAGAAATTATTAAGTAAAATAGGATATCAAAACGCATCAATTTCATCAAAAAAAAATTATGAAATAAAATCCAAAGAATAAAATTCATAAATATTTTTAAAAAATTACTATAATTTAAATTTATATAATTTTTTTAATAAACATAATATTATTATTCAGGAGGCATATAAGAGATAAAATTTAGCGGAAATTCAGTTAAGGGATCCTCTCCATCTCACTTTTATTCTAGATTTTCCTCTCTGTTATGACATTTTATGTGTAATTAATATTGATGGGGTACATTTATGTACCTCCCCCATAATTTCCTCATGATGTATAAAATATATGAAATACCTTTCTCTCTCATTGACCCCACTTAAGTACACTCAACACCGTGTCGATATTCCATAAGGGATTCCACCAGAACTGACTTTATTCCTTCAGGTTTCTCTATCTTTCATTTTACCCAAATGAAGTTTCCTTTTATTTTTATGTAAAACTAATGCATATTATGTATACTCTACAAACTCATGTTTCTAAATCCAACCCTCATTATCTTATTCGGATATACATGTTTTTAAGTGATTCCCTCCTCAATACTAGCTGATAATCAAACCTATTTTGAGGGAACTTCTTGAATTCATACCCAATATGAAGTGAAATATATATTTTGTTTTAATCAATAATTATATTTATAAAATATGTCTCTTTATTATGAAAACCTTCCTAGTTCACTTCTGGTTTTGTATAATGTATTGTTTCTTTTTCTATTTTAAAGGCTCTTTAGTATTTTCCTTAAAACTGCTAAAAACATTTAATCTAAAATTTGTTTAATACTTTACATAAAAGTTGTCAATTCTACATGAACAAACATACCATCATACCTACATATTTTCCTATATGAATTTCCGCGTATATTTTAGTTCCATTAATTCATGGAAACATTTATGATACCCCCATTTTTAATGATTTATGACATGATTTTGGTACCAAATTCTTTCCATGGGTAACCCCTATGATTATGTAAGATTGATTATATATGATTATTTATATGGAAAACATATTCAGGAAAATATAATATTGGTGTTCCTAGATAGCGCTATAATGAATTGTGTAAAGTGAAGTCTCGGGAGATGTTATGTGCGATGGTCTTGGCAGTTAGCCGTGCCTAGTGATACTATGTGAAATGATCTTGGTAGTTATCCTTGACTCATACTAATGTCATGTTTTATGTTGCTTCCACATTTCTATGAATCCATGTTTATATGATCCCAATTGTATAATTTTGGATAACATATGTTCCATGCTTTTATTTTCATTATGTCATGCCTTCCAACCTATGTGCTAAAGCCTTATTCATATGTATACTCCCTTACTGGGATATTTGTCTCATCCATTTGTTCATGTGTTCCCTAGGGTACCATATGATGATGTATGATCATAATTTAAGTTAAGGGATCTTCTTTAAGATTAAGTAAAGAATTTTTTTAGTCCCATGTTTTCTGTTGTATATACCTATAATTCAAAGACACTAGACATGAAGTTCCTTGGCTAGGACTCTGATGTATAATTATGATTAAAATCATGTATGGTTATGCATAAAAGGTTAGGGTCATTATAATATATTGTACCTATGATTGAATTTTGTGTTGTCTTTTCATATACCTTCATAGACTACAGCTGACTATGGCCCTGACTTCCATCTTTCTAAGCCTGATGTGAGTCATCTGGTGGTGGTTGTTGTGGGGGTGGAAGGATATCATACCACATTCCACCACCCAAAACTCCACCTTCTAGATATACAACTTCTCATTTTCCAGATCTTCCTCCATAGGGAAACAACCACCCCTCACCTGGGAGGTCACTGATGAAAGCGCTTCCTATACTATTATAGTGCATCAGATATCTACCCACACTCCTCAGCACATTGGGTCGAGAAGTCATGTTCCATGTAATATCAACCATCAAATGATTTGAAATCCCCCTTTATAGGATTCCATGGTCCATTATGGAATCCATGACTGTGTACCTGAGCCTGATCATCATAATATCTCTTCTATTGAGATCTTATCGACTAGTGATTTCTAGTAACTAAAAATTACTCTGACTAAAAATTCCTATTGACATCTCTAGATTCATGAAATAACTCTACCATTAATAAATTTTTTACCAATCCCCTCTCCAAAACCCATATATAGTTGGGAATGGAAAAGGGTGCCACACATGCACTAATCCCTCTACAAAGACCCCGCACAAAATTTTGTTCATAGAATTATTCATCTCGGATCATGTCATGAGAGTACGTTCTATGGTCTGTGAACCTCGTTAAATAATAATCCACTATCATCACTCCACCTACAGATCCAAAATCTCTTTAGTCTTATAAAAACTTAAGTAGGAGTGGTGGTATTGCTCATGAAACAACTACTGGAAATCATGCCATGAGAGTGTCGACATTTATTGCATTTGTGTAACCAGAATCTACCGGAACCCAGTTGGTCTATGGAAAAGGATAGCTGCCAACCCAACCACATCATTAATTGATTTCCAAATTTTATTAAATACATGGATCACCAACTCAATCCTATCGACTATTTCCTATGGATCTTGATTTTTTCAGAACCCCAACCACGTCTAGCACTATAACGCACAGAGTGGGCTAAGCCTACAGACATCCTCAACATACTCTACTAATATAATATTCTACTAAATAGGTTGGGGTGTTAATATATATCCAACTATAAGATTAATATCTTGGTATGAACACTGAACTAATGCCACATCTCTCATTATATCATCTTCCCATTTCAAATATAGTAACCTGGATGGATGTCTTCAAGGAGGAATCCTGAAAATTTAATCAAGACGTACAATAATTATATGAGCATATATATACAATGAGGAACTAACTCAAAAAGGTCTTTCAAAATAATCAATCATATATAATTCTTGTACCGTTAATCCCTATAACAAATTCCTTAATATGAAATATCGACAAGTAGGTATTCAAGTTCCTATTGAATGGGTATGCCGGCCACCACACCAATATTGTGTTCTATTGTCTAAAAGATACACTCAAAACACTTTGAAACTATTTACCTATATCCCAAAAAAATCATAATAAGGGGACCAATCCAAATACCATCCCACAGAATGATCTTCTCTGATAATAATTTTTCTTGACCCGGCCCAATAGGGATTGAGGTGCAACTACCCAAATCCAACCCCCATAGGCCAAGGGCTAGTCCAAAGTACTAGAAGACAAAACATATCCTAGAGCCATTTCTTACTGTGCCAATACCCACAAACCCAACCATCTCATTGAAAAAGTGAAAATGAATAATAAATTAACAATATAAAACAACTAGAATATACACCATGCATGAAAAACCTATCGGTTTTATAAGAGTACAACAGTATAAAATTAAATGTAATGGTAAAAAATACACACCCAACAAGATGGATTTCCCAACATGTAAAAACTAGAAAAGTAAAATGCTAAGAGAGACAATCTCCTGATCTCTAAAATCTGACCACCATATGCATTCTAATTCCTCGATTATACCTCTACCCCTTAGAATTTACCATCAACCTATTCATTGTCTCCAAAATACATGAAATGTGTGTGAAAATACCATGTTGGATTGATTAAATACATACCTAGTAGTACACACTAAAATCTTAAGGGTGGGTAGTGGGAGACATAATATGAATAAATAGTAGATAGCTTAACCCAAAGAAAGTGTGTAACAACATACAATGACCGGGATACTGATATATATATATATATATATATATATGCTCGATAATAGATTTCCAAATGAGATAGAAATAGGATCGCCATCCCATGTATCCTCTAAAGAAAATGTAGCATCAATTTAAAGAAGTACACCAATGATACCTATCATCTCATGCATATTCCCAGAAAAAAATATCAAAGTGAAGACACACATATCCACTAGGCCACATAACCAAGGAACAATGTCTCTAGGTAAAGGACCTAGGCCCATGTATAGAAGGTGGGTGTTGTTCAGTAGATATCTAGAAGACTCGTGTCATATATCTGCAATAGTGAACAAATCTGATATTTGATTGAGGTCCCATGCCCAACCCAAATGGAGGGTTCCACTCTATTAGTCTATAGAGGAACCATGCCCAACCTCTCTAATGGGTTCCACTTGAATAATATATAGAGTTCTCATTCCAATCCCAACTGGAGTGTGGAACACTAGTAGTGGATCGAGGACTCATTCCCTTACCAGCAGCAGGGTTCTACTATAATCCCACTACTATTTGTACATGACCCATCCCATCGTGATCATCAAAACAAATAAGAATAATTCCAATAACATCTCAAATCATATCTAAAAATCCACTGCAGATTCCGCCATCGCGTTTGATGTGGAAATAACTCAGTATAGGCTACTCATGGGCCAAAATAGATGTCCAAACGATGGAGATATGAGAGACATAAGGTTCCTAAAAATGATGAAGGACAAAAAATGTGTAAGGGTACCCACATGGTGTGTGGTACTGCACTTCTGCATGTCTGTGTCCCTGATGGTACTCTGCTCATTGATCGTGTAGCACTACATGATAATTAGGTGGACTACATGGTATGCCTCAACCACCTAGTGCCATACCCATGCTCCTGGATGTTCTTGTGTAATCTTTCACGTGTCTATGTACTTTAGGACACATCATGTCCCCTGTAATGGGGTTCCTCCCATGTCTGTATTCATATATATGTACATCAATACACATCATATTTTCGGCCATGTCCTCCCATTTGATTTCCTGCTAGTGTGCTCCAGCACACACCTTGTCCAACATAGAAGAGTCACCTGGTATGTAGGTTGACTATATTGTGTGTCATCATTATCAATATAAAAAAATATCATTATACCCAAAGGGGTACTAAATGACATGTGTTCATCACAGTATACACCGTGTCGTCATGTTTTTTAATGAAATTTAGATCTATCAGTGGTGTTCTAGATCTAGACTAATCTACTTGAATATTGCCACTTCACTTCTCTAAATCAATGGATGATCCTTTGATCATTGTTTTCAGTCATTCATTGTAAGGAAATATTTTTCTAATTCATCCATGGGGTTCATCGCATACCCAATGCACCTCGTTCATCGGTCGTACCACATATTTGTTGTTTCATATCCTAGATCTGCAAAACAATCACCCATTATTCCATGATTCGTCCACACTATACCTTTATTTTCTAAATCATTCGTCTCACATGAATCCACTTTGATTGAGTTGGTATGATTGGGTATGGTCCCACCAAAAAACATCAAACCAAGACCCTGTAGACCAATTAGTGAAGAACATGAAGAACGGTGTGGGAAACCCACGAGAAAAAAGTTTGAAACAATCATTAACTAAAAATTATTAGCTAACACATACTAATAGGGATATTTGAATCGTAAATAATGGAACTGAAAATATATGTGGAATAATCAATTTAAATTTATTACTCGGGTTCTTGCAAAGATTCAATTAGCATAGATCAAATGATTCTAATCGGTCATGCTGAAGAAATTTAATCAATTAAGGATGTACCCAAAAATTTATGAGTCCTACCTAGAATTGGATTTTATTCAATCAGAGAAAATTCTCTCAAATTATTGAGATAAGAAATCATGTTCACTACACCATGATATTACAAGATCCAGATATTCGTCATCATCAGATTCCTATGCACTAATAAGATGGTAGAAGAACACATCCAAATGATTACAATGTTATGTGGTTATCCCTAGTGATCCAACCATAATGTATTATCTAAAAGATAAATATAAAATTTTTAATTAAATAAAATAAGAATATTTAATTATTTATATTTCTAAATGATCATTCCCATGAATGAATTTATCCGAACATCCCATGCTGTTGAATTTTAGGTTGGTCCTAAAGTAATGTTATTAATCTAGATCCAACTGTCATCTTGGATTTTCTATCTAATATACATTTTATGATTTATCACATTTTCATTAATAAAATACATGTACGTAATATAAAATATATTTAATTTTATATAAAATTAATTTTGGGCACACTGTGCCTCATAATCATATGTTTTCTCAGGGCTTGGATCTACAAATATATCAGAAAATACTCTATATTCATAAATGAAAAAAATAGGGTCTCTAATATATCCATATGAATTTAATGAATGAAACATAAATGGAAATATCATCCCAGATCTGTGTTATATTCATGGGTTAACTAATCCATCTGATGTTTAGATGGGATTTACCCTTTCTCCACTGTATGTTAGTAAGTCATATGATAAGGAGAAATATACATGATAAATTTTGGATCTAGGGATATTTGGACAAGATAATGTGGAAATTCCATATTCACTTCTATCACATGGGAATATATTATATAGGTAATATTGGATTCTCCTTGATTATCTTCTTATTTATTTACATATGAATGTACATGAATAAATTCCATGGATGGTTCATGAATCATATGCATTTACTCCTTTCTCAATATAAATATTATAAAGGGTTCATAAATGATATATTATGTAGATAATGGTTTGGGTGTATAACACACATGAAATAATATACCCAATTCATTTCTATCTAATCAGACATATGTGTTATATATATACAAATATCATATATATTTATATATATATATTTGTGTGTGTGATTTTTTGTATATCTATTTATAATATATATTTATATATCATTTGGGAATATTCCTATCAGTCTCCCACATTCACTAAACCCTAATAGAGTTTGTTCCATTTCACCTTATATTGTATTATATATAATAACTTATATTATCATAACCAAAAATACTTTTGGATATCTTCCAAAAAAGCATTGGAATGATATCATTGTCTACACAATATTTCACATCATATGAAATATGTTGTGAGTACCCATTCAAATAACTTTTGGACAAACTCTAAATCATCTTTACAGTATATCTCTAAAGTAAGCTCAATCTCCATTTAATAATGTCCTGACCTAGAGTCCACTTAAAAGTAGCCCTGAGTTAGTGGGTCACATGGCCTCAAGTGCTCCCCCCATATATTAGAGGATGCCAAATTATGGAGAGGGTCTTAGGTGGCACAATAGAGAGACTATACCATCATATCAGAGTGGTGTAATCGATAGTAATGAATTACAATATAGTGGAAATAAGATACAATAAATTGCACTATAGAAACAAATATCATTAATAACTACGAAAGTGTAAATAACTAACATCAATTATAATAATACTAAAATACAAATATCCGAGTTATAAAAAATGAATTCATGTAATGATGATATAAAAAAGATAAAAAGGTAATAATAATATAAAATATTCTATAAAAAACTCAAAAAGGAAAAAATATGGCTCCACTAGCATCACGAGCACAAGTTTGGTCCCCTATTCTCGTGCTACATGATATAAGAGAAATAGATCAAATAACTATAGCAAGACACTTGACTTTATCTAAACATATATATATGAAGTTTTCTTAGGTACTAGATTTATTGTAAGTAGGGTGTGAGAAAATCATATTTGAAAACCACTAATAGTGTCTATAAATAATCCATCTAGTGTGCATCGCAATAGTAGTGTGCCGATATAGAAAAAGATAAATAATGCTAAATAATAAATACCAGTAAACATAAGTACCTACTGGACACCTGTATAGCTATACCTGCTTCGGCATAAGCCATAATATGAGTCTAATCAGTAACCACATATATATAAGAAACAATATATATATATATATATATATAGTATTATTTTTTTACACATGTATATGTACTAAATACGTGAGGACATAGTGGGAATATACATGGATACTAGATGTTATCATGACCCGAGGTGTAACACAGGCATCCATAACAAGGCTAATGCGCTTATAGGATCAAGATAAGGGGACAACCCAGAATATCATAATGTATGTGTGATGTGATGCTCGTATTTTGAGATACTTGGGGGGATAAGTTATTCCCAATGCCTGAATCAAGAGAACATGGAGCACCATTACCATCGTTCAGATATAAATATAATGGTGAGAGTTATCATGATCAACACCCAATGTAAGGGATCATGAAACGTCTAGTTCAAAAAGTCCCTTAAACATCGTTCACCAACCAATAATTATAGAATAATAATAAAAATACTAATGACCTGGGGAATCCCTTGTAATGCATAATAATTATCATTCCCAATAAAACCAAGGGCGTCACAATTAATATAATTCTATAAACCAAATAAAACATCACATGGTGTGGTCTTACCACACATTATCAGTCAAAAAACTTAATATATTTAACTAATTAAGAAATGAGAACCCATTCGGGGACAAGATGAACATTTAAAAGGTGGTTTAGTCCATTAAAAAATTATATAAAAGATGGAATTTCGTTCAGCACACCCAAACGGGTGGCTATGATTGAGTTCGGAATCCTTTAATCACAATAAAGGATTTGTGGTAGTATACTATTGTGTGTTTAATTATTTAAAAAGTAATAACACATTTTAAGTAGATTCTACGAATTTTTTTAAATCCATACAAATGGAAAGATCTATATAAACACATAAACATTTAGAGAAATAATATAGACCACTAACCATAGGGTCGTAGATGAATCCTCTTCAAATATCAGATTCATAGTTGAAGTAGAACGAAAGAAATAATGTAAATGTTGCAAAACCCTAAAAATAATGCAAATGATCTCACACCAAAATAACACCTGATATTGGAAGAATAATGATGAAAGGTAGAAATAGAATTTTATATCTTACCACTATATATCAATTTCTTATAATAATATTTTATTTCGATTTAGGAAATTGGAGAAATAGAAATTCCTAGGTTAGTAAAGGGAGAGTTGTAAGGGAGACGGGTAGAAGTTTGGTCTACAGAAATTAGAAGGTAGATAAGGATGAGTTGTTTTAAAATTAATTACTATAAAATTGTAAAATTGACCACAAAAATTGGGGTCACATGGTTTAGCCACATGAATGAACAATCCATATGAAAATGATATTTCATAAACTATATAATCAGGGACCTCGGATTGGCTAGGTGCATGATTTGAAAAAAAACTCATGAATCCATTGTCTCCCAAGTCTGAAATATTTACACAGTCATGTGTATAGACCCACACAAATTCATTAACAGTGCGTCCCCTTACTTCCCAATGAAACACCCAATATAGTTAGGAAGAATCATGTGGTCTAGGTGCATTGGTTTCTTCAAACCATGTATCTCAGCTAGTTTCCCCAAATTCAAGGGCTATGAGATATGAACAAGACTTGGAAAGCCTCATGACCTCAGTGAATCCATAATGTACCATTATAAGGGCCAAAATGAATAATTTTAACAGAAAAAAACCATTTGTACCTTTGATAAATGTTATATGGTCATAAAAATCCCTCATTAAAGAAACTCATCCTCATGTTGGCCTTCAAAGGGTAAAGGGAGATCATCAGAGAAAATATCCAGCCACGAGTCTCATAAATGACCTTCCTACTCTCGGGTCGCATCATGTAATTAGTCATACTTCCAAACAATTTCTGTTAAAGGAACTGACCTTCCTCAATGTGTATTCACATTTTTATCCATGATACTCATTGGAAACTCCTCAAAAGAATAATAAATCTCTAAATCAACCTCAACAGGTTAGAAATCATGCAATGGGTATGGAAAGTAATAGCATAGTTGATATACGTGAAATACATCAAGCATAGACTAGTATCCCTGAGAAAGTGATATTTTCTATCCTATTGGAAAAATTACATTCATGATCTAAAATGGTATGAAAAATCTTGTGAGATTTTAGCATTCCTCATAATACATTAAATGCATAACGTAGGAGAGACCCCCAAGAAAACTCAGTCCCCGAACACAAACTCAAGAGGTCACCGACATCAATTTTCATATGAATGTTGTTTGGAATGAGTTGTACAAATTCATGTTCTGATCAGTTTGACCATCTTTGAAGTCTCTTAGATGATACATGGTACTAGAAAAGATTCATCTCATACCTCTAACTAGAACTGAGGTGATCGGTATAGCCTATCATATAAGGCGTCATAAGGATCCATCTGGATGGTAGAAAAAAATCTATTATTATATGCGATATCAACAAGGGGTACATATTTCCCCTACAAAACCCCAAAGTCTTGGACACATGAATGGAGTATTTAATCTATCACTTGAATCATATAGTCAATCTATCCATTGGTATTGGGTGATAGGATGTGCTTAGAAGCACTTATGTACCCATGGTCTTTTTTCAACCCCTTTTAGAATGGAGATGTGAAATTAGCATCTATATCAGATATGATAGAACAAAAATCTCTATGTATATTCATGGCCTACATAATGTATATTCTCATTATATTATTTCCTAAAAAGTTCTATAAAATAGGTAATAAATGGGAGACCTTCATTAGGAAATCAACAACTACCCAAACCTTACTGTTTCGATGAAGTGATATTGATAAACTAGTCAAAAAGTCCATAAAGACATCATTACATTTCCTCTTGAGAATGGAAAATTGCTATAAAAGTACTAAAGGTCATTGATGTTCCACATTCACCTTCTATATGGTGTGACACTAAATGATAAAACCTTGTATCTCTCATTTCATAGAAAGATACCAATATTGGAGACCTATGTCTTGATACATCTTATTGAAATTGGGATGAACCTCCAAAATTGGGTAATGAAATTACCACATCATCTCCTCTTTACTGTCAACTTTGACCAAAACATTCCCATGAATGTTTAAAGAGTCATAATTATAAACAATACGACTAGAATTTGAATCCTCATCTGATATTCTTTCCCTTCGGACTAGGTCCTCTTGATCTAAAAGTTTCCTCATTATCACCAATTATAGAAGAGAAAAATTCATTTCTAAATATGGGTTTATAGTCTGCCCATGACCATCCTGAACCACCAAATGAATATCTGAAAACATTTCCATGATATTCCACTCACCATTTTCCTTTATAACAACTTATGTTTGAGTCTTCCATATCAGAGCATCAGCTGCAACATTTATTTTTCATTGTGATTAGGGAATATCAAATTCAAAGGATTGCAACTTGTCAAACACATTAGCATGGCTTGAGAATTAGATCACACGGTGTAATGATGTACTTGAGGATTATTTGATCAGTGAATAAAAAAATGGTCTCCATATAAATAATTTATCCACTAGTATATATCATGAACATTAGCAGCTATCTTGAGGTCATGCATTAGGTAATTCAACCCATGATGCTTCAACTGATGAGACTTGCACACTATGACTCACTCATCCTTCATTAAAATAGCCCCTATCCTGATACCTAATGTATTCTAATAAATAGTATAGATCCCTTTTGGATTAATTTTAATTTTTATTGGTGATGAATTCAATCTTCCTTTATCCACTAAATTTATGCTTCACAAACATCTGACTATTCAAATTCCACACCCTTATTCATCAAGTTCATAAGAGGAAAATCAAGGCTTGAGTAATTATGGGTGGAGTATTTTTAATACCTGTTTAGCCCCAAAAAACTAATTGTATCTAAAATATTATTGGGACTCCCCAAGAAAACTATAGCTCCACCATCGTTGGGTCAACTGATACTCATAACTCTAAGATGATGTGTCCTAGGAAGTGGACTTTATCAATTAAAAAGTCACAATTATTTTGCTTTACCTAAATCTAGTTCTCTCTTAGTGTATTAAGAATTGTCTCAAGATTTTTGTATGTTCATGTCTAGAATGAGAATAAACTAAATATCGCTGATAATTTCTACCAAAAAATAATCAAAATACAGGTGGAAAACATAATTCAAAAAATCCATGATAAAAACAAGTGAGTTCGTGAGACCGAACAAAATTACAAGTTAATCCTAAATACCATAATTCCTCTAGAAAGCTATTTGAGGTATCTCAGATGACCCAATATGCACCAGATGATAGGATGACCTCAAATCAATCTTTCAAAACACCCACTATCCTCATAATATAATAAATAGGTTTTCTATTCGAGGTAGTGGAAACTGTTTCTTTTCTATAAGTTGGTTCAACAATTGAAAATCCACCCAATGCATGAGGCTATCATTTTTATTCATGGAAAACTTCCTAGTGAACCCCATGTTGAATTGATAGTGAATATTAAACCATTATCCTATAGATCTTCTCACCATTTCTTGAGCTTAAAAACATCCATAGGGTCCACATTGTAGGAAGTAATGGGAACTAGTACTACTCCTATAACTGGTTTAGTGATGAATTCTACCTCTCTCACTAGAGGTAGGCAAGAAAATTCATTAGAAGTGTAATACCTAAAATGATAAGCCATAGGACGGAAAATAGTTAGTTGTAACCCCAAATCATCTAGGAATAAAATGGAAATAATATTTTTCACTCTTCCCACCCCTTGATGCTCTAGTCCATATCATGATTTATTGACATCTCCTTCTCCATTGTAGATATGTCTACCTACCTCTAATAATGTAAAAATCACTATATAGAGATAGAAATAGAGATGGGATTGTCGGGGAACCAACTAGTCCATCCTGATGATTATATCAAACCCAGTCATGACGAGGGTAAAAATATTCCATATGAAGAGATATTCACTTATCCAAAGGGGAAACCCCTTACTACACAAAATTCTCTCTGATCAGATATGAAACGGAGTACCTAGTTCCATGACTCCACAATGGAATTCTATCTTGAGGCCTCGACTCTTTATGATTTCCAGATATATAAAAGGGTGATACACACCTATGTCAAATAAATTAGACACTAACATCGATGATAATAGAATAGTATCTCGAATAGTAGATGATCTGGAACACTACTCCTTCGACATAGGCTACACTACATGTAATTGGAATGTACCATTGCCTTGAGTCACAGCCTGAATTCCATGTGTATTTCCACTATTCCATAACTGCATGTGCTTAGTGTAACTACCACTACCTCAACCACCACCTCAATCTAAGATATTGGAGGTATTCTTGCTTTCAGTCTTGAAAGATACTACTAGCCCACTCCATAACATGGGTTATGTGAAGATCCTCATTCACTAAGAACTATTATAAATGTTCTACAAACCACTAGTTATTCCTCGTATTTTTATGGCATCTATATTCAAATAGATCCCACACACACTTGCATTTTTTATGACCTTGCTTCCCACACTGGTGATACATAAAGAAATCTATCAGTATGGGTTGTGTGAATAATTCTACCCCCAAGATAATCTTGGAAACCTCACTTTTGACTACTATAATAAACATGGGTAGGTCTAGATACTGAACTTATAAAGTTTCCACCGTTGTAATCCCATAAATTATGATCAATAATGAGGGTGTGGTTGATTCTGTATGAAATATTCATCTGTTGAAAGGAATTCCCTACGATCAGATTATATATACCATCCCATTCCTAAATCACCTCACAATCATAATATCATCATGAGACATGGTTGGAGCGAATCATTCCAACGCATGAAAATGATAAGAATATTTCATTAGAGACCCATCTCCCTCATATAAGTTCATAAATTATCTAGCTCGGTTAGGCCTCAATGGATATGGAAAGAGGTAATCATAGAATATCATCTTGAAGTCCACCCAGATCAAATCTCGATGTCGATCTTCTTGGCTAAAAGTAAACCACAGTCTCTTAGTAGAACATTATAACATATTGGTAGTGCGTTTGACCCTGCACTCTAGAGCCATATCTAGATGCTCATAAATATAAATCATGTCCATAAACTATGAATATTTAGGATTTGATCCACCATCTGATGAAAAGTTTAATGGATGATGCTTCTGAAACTCTCGAGTCAACTATACCATAGTTGTGGCAGGTCTAGAAGCACCATTCCTAGATTGCATCATATGGATAAATCCTTCTTAATAATAGGCATCGATTCCTATATAATAAATAACATGTGGTTCCATATGTGGTACCACATGATGTATTAATGGAATCGCAGGGCTCACCACCTTTAGTGTATAGTCGTCACCACCTTTTCGGTGTATAACTTCAGGCTATTGTGGTGGCATGATTTTGAAATTCCAAGTGTATTCCTCTTAAGATAAAATAATAGTTTTAGAATTCAAATTTATGTAATAGGAATGGTACATATAATTCCAATGAAAATATCACACCTATCTTCCTACTCTTAATGTAGGTTTTACCTGAGTAATAAATACCATAACAATCCAAAAGAATGGAAGAGACCCTCCCAACTACCCACTACTAAGGCTGGGATCAAGTCTAAGTCTCATGTCACACAATAGAGGCTCTGGTATATAGAGTTTCAATTGTATGGTATAGAGGGAAACACACATTAATTTACAATTGGAATACCATTTTACAGTAACCATTTCACTTTTAATGATTTAAATCCATATGAGATTATACTAGTTTATTAAAGTATAAATATACCACGGTCCGAAACCAGTTGGTCCAAAACCCAAAACCTAGAATAATTGGATAATTAAGGTTTAATGACCAATATGTGTGGGAAAACACCATTTAGATTGAATTAGGAACATTAATTAGTCAAATTAAATTTTCATTTCAAGAAATGTTAGCACCTTTCAATATATAATAATTATGCACTAACTATATACAACGGGAAAATGCTTGTAGAACATAAACATAGATAAGATATATGCATCGAATATTTGTCCGATTATATGTACAATGACTCATGAGATGATAGTAACTTGGATTTTCTTGCCAAACACATAGTCCAAAATCATTATATAAATACCAATAACTATACGTATTAGGTGAGTCACCCAATGATGAAATCGTATCAATAGTAACAGGAATAATCAATAATATAAACAACCCATTCTAGTTGATTTGGGTTTCCCCTAAATGTTTCTTAGCTACTCCCAGTCACACAATCATTACCAAAATCTTTCACCTCCATGTCGCCAATCTAATACCCAAATAGTAATACAGAAGGAAAAAAGAGTGATCAAATACCACTTCACATGGCCTCAAGCATTCCTATACATATGATAGATGTATCCCAATATCAATGAAGGTATATGGTGGTATAGTGGGGATACAATACCCTCGTATTAGAGTGAAAAAATTAATAGTAACTAGTAAAAAATTATCAAAAGCGTGATAAAATAAATTTCACAGTGCAAATAGATAGAACAAATAATTATAGAAGCTTAAGTGACCTATAATAATGATAATAATAATAATAGTAAAATCCCAAATCTGAATTAATTTATAATGATGTCATGGAATTTTGATTTACAAAAGGAAAACTTAGAATAGGAATATACAACATGTTATGAAAAAATACAAACAAAGTGAAAAGACTGCTCCACTGGCATCACAAGAATAAGGATGATCCAATACTTACATATTATATTCCATAAGAGAAATAAATTAAACATTTGTAACTGGTATCTTGCCTTTATCAATACCTATAGACATATTGTCTACTCCGATACCAAAGGTATCCCAAATAAGGTGTAAGATAAACTCAATTGGCCCCCACTAACAATGTATATAAATAACACATCCATTTTACATAGTAAAAGTATTGTGTAGGTATAATGAAATGTAGATAATGTTGAATAATAAATACTAGTATGGTTAGGTTCTTATTAGGCACCTAGATAGATCTACCGACTTCTACAAAGGATAAAATATGAGTTTGATTTGTAACCATATATATATAAGTAATAATATATATAAGTATATATTATATTAACATATATCCACTATGTTTGAGAAAACATAAGAATGAATATACAAAGATAATAGGTCCTAGCAGGACCCATGATGTAACTTAGGCATCCATAAATAGTCTAAAGAGCTTATAAGCTCAAGCCTAGGTTTCAATCCCCTACTCTAATAACGAATGTGAAATGTCATTATCTTTCCTCGATATAGGTGGGGTGAGACGTCATTCCAAAAACATGAAGCAATATATTAGGGAGAGGCATGCCCATTTTCCATATATAAATAAAATGGTGAGAGGTTTCATACTCACACCCGATGTAAGGGACGCATCATACTCAACGGGTCACTTAACCATTGTTCACGAGCCATTAATAATGGAATAATTATAAAAATAATAATAACACGTAGAATGCCTAATAATGTATAATAATCATCACTAACAATAAAATCAAGTGTGTCACAATTAATATAATTCAATAAAAAATAATACATCACTTGGAGTGGCATTTCCTCTCATTATCAATCAATGAAATTTATCCATTTAATTAATTAAGAATGAAAAATCTATTCAAGGTTAAGATGAACACATAGAATGTGCTCTGCTCCATTGAACAATTATATAAGAGGAAATTTAATTCATCACACCCGAAGGGGGGGTTATGATTGAGGTCACCATGCAATAAAAATTTATCAAGGGTGTATGGGTGTATAACAATGTGAGTATAATTATTTAGAAATTAGAAACACGTTTATTGGTGATACCTAGAGATTTCAAACATTACACCTAATATAATAATCTATATAAATACCAAAAATTTGGGTAATACATATAGACCACATACCATTTGGCCATAGATGACTCCTCATCCAATATCTAATTTTTATTTCAAGAAGAAAAAAATAAATTAGATAAATTGTCTAATGTTCAAAAAATAGGGTGAATGAGATCACACAAAAATAGGGAAACATATGGGGAGAAGAAAGATAAATTGAAGCAAGTGGACATGAGTTATTACCTCTATGTATCATGAACATCTAAAGATGTTTGATTTGGAGCCTAGTTGGAGGAGAAATATAAATCTCTAGGTTAGGAAAGGGAGAGCTCCACAAGAGAACAGAGGATGGGTGGTCTATTAGAAATGATAAGTGAGAGAAGGGTGAGGTGTTTTAAGTATAATTTGGGTAAAAATTTTAAAATTACCCTAAATAAATAGGGTCACATGGTTTGGCTGCAAGGGTGGCCAAACCATGTGAAAACTATGCTTCCTCCACTGTCTATGGAGGGACTCCACTTCGGCTATACACCTAGTTTGACTAACCATGATAAAGTTGTTTCTGAATCTAATATCACCTAAGTCATAAATATTGACATGGGCATGAACCATGGATATCATGGTTGTAAAAAAAAGGGTGGCCCCCTTCTCCCATAAAAAACATGATGCACTGTTAGGAGGAACCATGTGGGCTAGGAATCATAGTTTCTACTAACCATGTGGCCAAGTATGTTTCTCCAAATTCGAGAGCTATGGGCTTTTAACAAGCCTTTGAAACCTTCGTGAACTCCATGAATCTATAAGGATCCATTACAAGGGACAAAATGAATAATTTAAACTAAAAAACAATGATCCATACCTTTTATAAATGTTAGATAGTCACACATTCAATCAATAATAAATCGTGGCCCTATGGTCTTTCATATCATTTAAAATGAATATGAATATCTGGATCAATAAATATAAGGAAAGAGAATCCTCAATTGAGGCATCAATTCAACTCAAGCTATAAAGGGGTCTTGCAAGACCACTATCAAATATATGTATCTATATACCTATGTCCAGCAGTCTTTATCATACAAAAACATGCATTCAAATATTTTTCTTTTTTCCAAGACATCAATTGACTATGGGACATGAAGCACAATATTCCTATATAGGAAACTGATATATTATTGATTCATTGAGTATGTATTGAACCAATTAGTGAACACATCACATGATATTCAAACATATAGATAAGAACATCACATTTTACTTATTCGAATAGATATATAATATTTAGGTACGACTTCAAACTCTGAATTCCATCTAAATTGAGGGCACAAATTCTATACTTATCATACGAGAGGAAAAATTACACCTTGGTTAATCTCGAATTGATGACATGATCGGAAACATACACAACCATCCCCATATTAGTTAAGTGAATATGTAGATTTTAATAAGTATAATATAAAATTATGAATGTTCTCATGAATGGTTTCACTCTAATATTAGGTATTAGGGACTCAAATATGATCCATGAACCCCTAGTACACCAAGAATATCTATATGACACTTCATATAGTAAAATTTTTGGTCAACCCGCCCATAAAAAGGATCATATTCGATTTATTTTTCCTCATGAACATATTAATAATATCTATATAGGAATACTACTCAAGCTTACCATAACATATTTTCATAAACTATAATACTCCATGGAAAACATTATTTATGGATAAACTGGAAGTCGTACTTTGATTGTTTAATTTTCATTTCTCTTTACGAAATTTATATATTTATATAAATTTTTGTTCCCATCATGAGAGAATAATAAAATGGTGGTTTCCTTTTATATGATATATTTTAATGTTCTTAAAATAATTAATAATATTTAACAAACCCAATATAAGCACTTGTTTGTCAAATCATATATGATAAACTGTCATACTAGCCATATGTTTTCTACACATTGTAGATTTTTTAAAATATTACATGGTATGTAATCCACATAAAATATCTATGTGAACATCCAATAACTCAATCCCACTAACACTTCAGTGATTAATGTCTATAATGAAATCTACGTTGGGTAGTGGTGTGATTTAGAAATCATATTCCTAATTGTTCAACTTATTGAACATATTGAAACCTTTTAATTTCACAACATCAAATGTTACGGTTTAAAAATACATTTTTTACATATAGCGCTTTCTATGTTCATCATAATTATCCATGTAACCCATTTCCCCAAACCTTTTCCTTTAAATAATATAACTACTTACATTATTTTTTTACTGACACATACAAACCCTTTTTTGATATTAAGTGAATTTTAATTTAATCTTAGACTAGTGTGATGACTTATTTTATAAAATTTAATATATTTAAGTCCAGAAACACTCCCTATATCCTATTAAGAAATATATTCTTTTCATAGAATCTTTCTAAGACACAACAACACTTTTATGTATGAAAATACAATTTATTTTATTTTAATTGTAATATTTATCAAATAATATATGGTTTACATATCATATATGACATTCTATGTGTTTGTATGATTTTTCATTTTAAAAAAGACATTATTAAAATATACCATCGATGAGTGGTAGGAACACATTTCCATACATTTTAATAAAAACTCTCGAAAAACTTTATCCCGGATAAAACATACTTATCAATATATTATTCTCAAAAAATGTTAAAGAAATTGATGAAACATAAACCATGAGTATAAAATTATCCATATCATATATGGTCATAATAATTCATTGTAATAATAAAACTTCTCTTATCACATAAGATAAATTACATGAAGATACAAATAATTTACATAGATTAATTTGAGATTGGAAAAATATTTTATATTAAAATCATTAATGTAGTAACTATTTACTTCATCCCATGAATACATACTACCAGATCAATCAAATATTAATTATATTTTGAACTATAGTATATTTATACAACCTTGTAAAATATACATTTGGTATGAAATATATTTCAAAACAAAATATTTAATTTCTATTACATCCAAACCTAATATAGACATTCCATAGAGCTAATCAAACTCCTCCATGTATTCCAGATAATCCAGATATATGGAAGTAATATTCCACATTCATGAAAACCCAATGTTTCAATGACTTTGATTTCATTCTTGAAGAACAAATGTTGAACTTTTTAACTATATTTTCTTCTTATGGTTTGATCATTTAACTACATATATTTTTTATACTATACCAGAATCCAGAAATCATATGTCTAGTTCATCCATTATCAAAACCTTGGAAACAATGTTGAATATCATCATATTTTCAGAACATCCCCATAGATAAAAATATGATATATTTTCTAATAGTAACATTCCATTTTTTCATCTAATTCATTTGAAACATTGAATGAATCTCTCTATGATTCCATAATCATTTAGATTCCCTTGTTGAAAATTTTCAACACTTGGTTACTTAAGAAAGAATTATTCTAACACATAGAATTTTCATTACGAATATTTCATTGTTCATACATCATGATTATGAAATTTTTTCGAGTCCCCATTCTAATGATTAGCTTACATCAAGCCTATCCTTTCCATGTATTTATTGAAATGTTTATCTTGATGATGATTCTGGTATTTATCTACAACATAATAATTTATTAGATTAGTATCGGGTATTATTACCCATTTAATATTGACATGTATTAAATTGGTCCCACAAAAATGATGACCACTTTTAAAATTCATCATATCCATTAGTGATCCAAGATAAATATTTAACTATTAAATGAGTCTACTAGAGAATTCCTATCATCAAATAATTATTTAGATAGGAAATTATCCCAATAATATCATATAATATTATTGAATAGATTATAAGGAAAAACTTTTTACAATATATCAAATGAATAAACTCAACTCTATTCCTCTAGTATCCTTCCCAAGGGTTTCCCACCTAAGTTTAACCCAAAAAACACCAATAATAGAGTAAAAAATGCAATCCAATGGATCCATATTATAGAATTACCTACAAAAGGATATTATAGAGGAGCCCATATGTCTTTTCCATATACAAGATAATCTTAGGGAACCTAGCAAGGACATGAACTACCCAGTAAGATGATCGAGGTCTTGAAAATTGCTGACATGGAAGGAATGTCACACTTAGTGTTTAAAGTGGATTTTAATGTCACCATATTATCTCATATTATTCCCTTTTATTTATGCATGATTCTAGTAATATAGTTTGGAATCCTATTTCCTCTATCAAAACATTATGTTCTAACCATATTGTTGTGTAACTCTTTACGCAACCCGCATGTTATTGTTACTCACCCAAAATTAGAAATCATGTTTTTTCATATGTATATGAATATATGTTATGAAAAATGGTACAATAAAACTTCATGTAAAGGTTTATAATTATATGATATTAAAAACTATAACATGAGTAATCACAAACAGATAGAAAGCCAACCCTACTCACCAACCTAGAAAAGGTATAAGCCTCCAGTTAGGTATGTAATCCGAACACAAGTACCTCTACCTGATTATACTTTACTAATGATATAATACAATTCACATTAACACCAACACCAAAAATATAAAAACATTAATAAATAACTAAATTCAAGATAATAAATTCAATTAAAAATCATGGTTAGTGTAGATGAAAAACTAAATTCATTATCATACCTAGCATGTAAGGAAAGGATATGTCTAGAAGCAGATTGAAAATTAAAAAAATCCATAAAAAATATATCAAATTTATAAATCAATTTACTAAACATTAATATATTATGGAATAACCTTATAAATAAATAAACAACTCAAATATTTAAACATGATATAATCACTTATTACAAATTCATAAATAAAATCTAATTATAAAATATATAATTTTTTTTATATTTACCATTATGGACTTTCCATAATTATTAATATAAATATTTTAAGTCCATCCCAAAATGTTCACTTTTATATTTAAAATTATATGAGATTTATATTTTGAAATATTTTGAATTTTATGGATTATAAATATTTCATTATCGAATTTATATTATTTAATTATTTTACAAAATCTAAATATCATATACATAATTATTGTTTAAACCTTTATCATATCAACCATTAAAACACTTTTTATATGGAATAAATAATATTCAAATGTGGTCTCCTTTTATTTTAACCAATTTAAAATAATTAATATGAACTTATAAAAATCAGAATCTAAACATTTTATATTTTGGACACATTTCATAATTTATAACACTTTATAAATATTTATTAATGATTTTTATATAAAAAATATTATTTTTATATCATAATAATATCCGTATAATTTGATAAAAGGTATTTAAAATATTTTCCTTTAATTTTTAATAAATTTAAATGTTTCATAAATATTTATTTATTTATTTATAATGAATTTATAATTAATTAATTTATAACTATTTTTAAATTAAAATATCCCAAAATATCTTTTATAGTGATTTATAAACCATCTGAATCATTTTTATGTTAATTTTTTTAACAAAATAAAAAAAAATCTGATTATAGTTATGCATAGGGGTATTTCTTCATAAGGGTAAAGCCTTATACACTTATGTAGGTTGTTTGGAATCCCATACATAAAGGTAAGTATCTTTTTTACTTTCACATGTCTTAAAAATAAATAACTACATAAGGGTACCACCTTCACACATCCTAATCATGTTATGGTATGGCCTTTACACAGAAGATATTGAGTAAGGGTTTATCAGGTCATACCTATATGTTGATTCATGATACCTCTAGATAAGGGTACTACCTTTACAGTAAATTTTTTCTTAAATTTAACAATGTGAATACCCTTACAAAAAAACTTCTATATAAGTTTATCATTTAAGGGTAAAATCTTATATTATCTTATTTATCTATATGAAAATCTCAATTACATTTATGTATACTCTCACATAAGGGAAATTGGATGCTTACCTGGAGATAACCCATAAAAAATTTGTTTAACATTAATACATAAACTATTTAAATTCACATGATTTTTTAAAACCCTATAGTACCTTTACGCATATTTGTATGTGATGTCATACCCTAATGTAATACCTCAATGTAAAATATTTCTGTAAGGTTTACAATATAAACTAAATTTACATAAACCCTTCACATAATGGTAAGCCTCTGATATCCTTGATTAGAAAAGGGTAATGCCTTAGTTATAATTATTCAACCCAACTGCATGAGGGTTTATCATGGGATTCATTTTCTATCACAATATGTATGGATAAAATAATTTCAAAGATCTTAGGAAAACATGTTAAACAGTGCTCTATTATTCATTTTCTTCTTCATTTCAACATAATATTTCATAATTCTAAATCATGAGTTTTCTCTGATACCAATACTAGGTTTCTTATAAATCCAATTATAATTATTAGACACAATTAATGAAATTAGAAACCATATGTATAGTTCAATATACAATGTAATATGAAACTATGTAAAATAATAAATTGAAGACAACTATAATACATGCATACCATAATCCATAGAATCTACTGAAACATCTCGATCTCCATGTTGATTTAATAAATACCACATGAGTGGTAAATTATCCCACCATTGAGATGTTTCCATTCGTAAATTTAATAATATGTCATTCTGATGGAATTCCCCTCTTCCCCATGGTATGTTAATACCTCATATGAAAAGTGGAGATATCAAAGAGAGATTCAGGATCCTTGAAGATCAACCAAGATAACAAGGAAAATCCATAACAACATATATCCCATGGAAATAAATTTTATATGTAACAAAGGAAACTTCTTGATTATCTTCTCATTTATTCATCTATTAAAATACATCAATAAATTCCATGGACATTTAATGCATCATATTCATTTACAACCTACACATTTAAAAACATGTATCATATTAGTAAGTGATAGGTTATATAGCGAATGGTTATATTTCAGGCACTCATGGAATAATATACCTAATATATTCCAATGCAATCCAAAATAATGGTTATGTGTAAATATCGTATGTGTGTGTCTATGTCTATCTACTTATATATATAATATATATATATAAATAAATATTTAGGGAATTTTACCATCATAAAGATCCATCAGATAGATAGTAATTAAATAGTAAATATGGAATCATTAAATGTATGATTATATGGAGTAGTATCAGGTATAGTTTTCAATACAACCCCTTTATAAAGTTTGAGTATATACATGATGGTTGGCCCAAAACAAGACAATTCAATGTGTAGATCAAGCCCGGTGAGTATATGTGAGTCATTTTTTATGAAAATCATAGAGAGGTAATGAAAAATAATGAAATGATAGGTTCTTGTGAATGCATTGGATATAAGAATAATAATTGAATAGAGTGGGTCTTGAAAAATTCATCAGATGGGTATTTCCTGGGTGGAGTTATATGGATTTATAAATAATTTTCATAAACCGTTAACTATGTTGTTATAAGTTTTTCATTCAACATTTCTTATCTATCTGAGTTAAGGAAGATATAAAAAAGGTTTTGGCGCCTAGTATTTATGAATAATTATAAAATTTATAGAAGGATTGAGTGGTATCCCAATGAATCTATACTGAGCATTATGTTTGAAATTTCATGTTTTACTTGAGTGGGAAAATACATTTGAATTCCCAAAACATCTCATGGATGCATGCCTATGTAATGGGATGAAGGAACAAAAAAAATGAACATTGTTCATATGTAATAGATATCCAAAGTACATTAGAAAAGGTATATGAATGAGCTACCAGGTGGAGATAAATGTAGTTGATGTTTGAGAAGTGTGAGTTTCCAAATAATGTATCTCTTGGTTGAGGAAAAATAATCCACATATCAAAGGAGTGGATAAAAGAGGTACCAGATAGAGGTATTGATCAGACTCACCATGTAAGGAATATATATAGTGTTACCATACAAACTAAATTTTATATAATCACAGTGTTTTGAGGAACACTTTATAGAGTTATACCAGAAAAATTAGTGGTATAATAGTTGAAATCATATCAAATGGAGAGTATAATATATAGAGTATTTATAGAAAAAAGTTTATGAGTTGTTAAAATGGTTTCTTATATTTTTGGGCATAAGATAATAAGTAAATATTGTAACTAAAAATTGTTTATATAATTATATATAGAGAGATATAAGGTATGTAACAGGATTGGGTTCAATTCTATTCATTTCATATCCTAGTGAGTTTTCATGGACTAAGGGGAGTCACCATGGATAGGATGTAGCCACCCACACTGGCGGAAAAGCATGTAAATATTATGTGGTATGATTTACATTCATATATTTTCATATTAAGCATGGTTCTGATATATTAAGTTGAAAATGATAGAAACTATAAAAATTTGTAGGGGTTCATTTCAAGTTAAAAGAATTATTAAAAATATCACTACTGATTCCACTCCCAATTTGATCATATATTCCTCACAATTTCTATTAGATAATATCATCTATGTTACCTTTGTAAGATCTTTTCATTTTTATCATGGATAATCTCAACTCAGTAAATAGTAGATTTTATCTTACCTTTAATGGAAAACAATTCATTGATATAAAAATAGAATGATACCCAATATTATTTTTCATCACCTAGAGGTGAACAATGTAGTTACAGTTGTGTTTCAACCCAATGAAAATGTAATAACCCATAGTATACAAGTGATATTTGTTTATTGAATCAATGCTTGTTATATTATATTATATACCATTATAAACTTAAATCACAAAGAGAAACTAAAAATATTTTATTTCCTAAATGTAGATAATTAAATTATTCAACAACAAAACCCATGAAAATCCCAAAAATTGCAATGGAAAAAAAATATAAAATAAGAAAATTATGATGGGAAAATTTGGATCACTCTAATATTCTAAAATCATCACCCTCATTGATAAAAGTATAAAAAAGAAATAAAATATCAGTAAACCAATAAATTTTTAAAAAGTAGGAAAATATATAACATTGGTAGGAATTGTAGTGAATAGTTTATTAAATAATTAAGATGAATTTATAATAGTTTATATTACCGTTTTAAAAGTAACATGACCATTGGAATAGTAACATGAACATTTTGAATAGTAACCTGACCATTAGAAATAGTAACCCAACAATTAGAATAGTAATTTCACCTAAGAAAATAAAATGAAATATTTATAATTTTTATAATTTTTATTTGAATAAAATATTATTAATATAATTTCATATAGTTAATATAAAAATTTAAAACTAATGGAAATTATAATCATTATTTTAATAAACTATGTTTCAAATTATTTCATAAAAATCATAAATTTTATATTAAAAATTAACATTACCTTGGTTAGAAAGTTATTTTGAGAAAATGAATGTAATTTTTAGAATTATATCATATAAACTATCCAAGGGTGATTTTATGGTTATTTTCTGAAATACTTCAATTCTTATATGAATAGTAAAAATAATGTTTTTCAAATATAACATATAATATGACATAATGATGATGAAATGATGACTTAATAATTGATAAGTTATTTATTTAATCCCAAAATAAAGTTAATAAGACAATTGGGTCACTTAAAAATTATAAACATAATTTCCAAACATTATATTTTTTCCGAATCCTAAAAGTCTAAAGAGTCCCTTCAAATAAAATATTTTTTCACATTCTTCGCCTTTTGGTTAGATTAAAATAATAAATTAGAATAATAAAGTTGTTCAATATTATAATATCATAATATTTTATTAAAATTAATTTCATAATGTAAAAAATTTTACAATTAAATTCTTTACTATGGATATTATATTTCATTTCAAATGCAATCCTTAAAATACCCATCTTCTCCAGTATAGATACCCCTCTACATCCCCAGTGAAAAACACTCCTCCATCACATTCCAAATCCAAATCACTATGAATATTACCTCTCATAGGACCCTTATAATCCATTGGGAAATTTTTTTATCATTTAAATCTTACAAATCAATGATTTCAGTATTATAGTGAAGAAGAAACATTGAGAATAAGATAAGTTCTTGTCAACTATTTTTCACATTTTCATCTTCACATCCTATTTTAATCCATTCCTATAAATGCCAAATTATATAAAATTATTATAACAGTATTTTAACATTATATTAGACATTTTAATCAACTATAATGGATATATTAATTTTTTTTTCATCTTTTGATATTTTTTCATCAACGGTTGGTTAACCGCCTATGAAGACATTTCCAACAATTTGACCACCACCATATTCATGGATGGATAATATGAAATAAATATAATATATTAATATGTAATTTCATGTACTCTAAGATTATAGAATTCATTTTACTTATTTATATATGATATTAAACAAAAATAGTGAAATGTAAATAAATTGGGATTATTTACTGAAAACATGATATCAAAAAATTCCTATTTAATAATTTATATTATAAAATGGAATCCAATAATTATTATTGAACAATATTGACATAAATGAACATGGTCAGCTTGTGTTTTTGTGTTTCAATAATCCTATTTTTATTATTTAGCAGGAGGAATATTGATGAAATAAAGTGTGATTAAACGTAAAAGGATTCTTAAACAAAATTAAATCATTCTGGGTTCTCTCATATTTCAAATTATTCTTAGTATTGGTGATCCTCAGTTATCATTAATATGTACTATCAAAATTTTCATTGTGTCCTTTTTTGGGTAAATATGTTTTTACCTTGCTATAACGATTTCTAAGCCATTTATAATGATTTTTCCAAAAAAGAATTTATGTTTCAAAAAACACCACATGAATCCTCTTGAGTTGTTAATTATCAAAATATAAATGATCTTTTATGCCAAAATATTACTTAAAATATTCATTTTTTAACCTAAAAATTTATTCATGATGTAATTATTTACAAAGACTCTATGAAAGTCATTCCATTCCATGGGGTTATTTTAGGGATATATGTTTTTTTTATATGGAATGTATGTTTATGATTATTTTATGAAGTGATTAGTTGAACTAAAATTATATAACCCAACAATGTATTGTGTAATATGATATATCTCATGATATTATTTTCATTTTACATGAACATTATGCTATATTTTATCCTAATTATGATGTTAAAATTTATGCACATATGTTATGTATACCATCCCAGGTAAATAAAGAATATTACTTTTTCATATTGATTAATATTTGTGTATAAAATATTAATATAAATTTAAAGTGGATGATATGTTTGATGGCGTACCCAATACGCAACAATGAGTTTCTTTGAAATCCTACGTTGCACACTAATAATATAATAATATTTTTTAAAAATGGTAGTTAACACCTATCCGTTATAATAGTGGGAATGAACAGAACTAACTTCAAAATTATTATATATGTTTGTTAAATATTTTTACATTCATCCAATAAATTTTAGAGGCTTAAAATTCAAATGAATCAAATTTTTAAGCGTAAATACTCATATATTCACTAAAAAGTAGATTTATTGCCTTTTGATGGAGACCCAACTATAAATATAGTTTTGGTCACTCTTATACTTTCTATTAGACCAAATAAAATTCTTCTATTAGAATCGGGACATCAATATTTACTTTGTGTATGTTTTTGGTATTTTTCCAATAAAGTTCATTTTTAATGAATAGTGAAAACTGATGTATTTTAATTCAAAACCTCCTTTTAATCTAATTTATTTATATGTTTAGAATATATTTTTAATTTGTTTTAATGTGTAATTAGAATATATTTTTACCATTTAATTCAATGGTGGTCTTTGGAATTAATTTCACTTTGAAATTGGACATAAATAATGGTCAATCTTTTGATAGATTTGTTTTCTTAAAAACACACTATTTGTTTTTACAGCGGGAATTAATTATAAAAATAATTAATGAAACTTATATGTTTTTAATTTTCTAAAATGGACATCATTTTTTAATTTGTAATATCAAATATAGCATAGGGTGAATTTTTTGTATTGTTTTGAAAAACTTCTTTTTTGATGAATAGTGAAACCACCAAGTTGTAGTTAAAAAAATGATTTTTCATTTAAATGAAATTTTACCACTTCTTTGAATTGAATTTCAAAAATTTTACATACATGGGTTTCATTAGTAAGTAAAATTTGGTTCAATGCGATGAAAATATTTTTTGGTGAATAGTAACTTTTCAGTTTTATTAATCGCGATTAGAGGTAATTAGGGTAATTTAAGGTAAAAATGATTTTATAAAAATATAAAAATATCTTGACACTTGTCTTACCCTTATTGGATGAGTAATTTCTGAACAAGATAATCAATGGGTCAATTTTTGGGACCCCATGGATCCACTTGTGTAAAATAATGACATTAATACCTTTTATTTAAAGTAAAAATAAAAATGTCACAAACAAGTATTGTTTTACTAAAACAATTTTTACATGGGGTTATACAAGTCATATTTTTGACTATAAATATTAATTATAAAGCTAAAAAATTTTCCTACATCATGATATTTGTTTTTAATATTTTTAGACATTAAATAAATAAATTTATTTATGACACTATAATGATGTAGTGATTACATCATTAATGAACAATTTAAATATAATGAAAAGTTACGGAAAAATCTAAGACTTAAACTCTTAAAAATCATATTGTATTAGTGGATTTCAAACCTTTATCAACTTATCTTCGAAATATATCTTTATAGGACCATTAAAATTCGAAAAGAATTTTATAATAAAGTAACGTTTTATAACATTCCAATAGTGCCCCTCCTCCCTCTTATAAATGGCCCCCACCTCTACCCCCATACACACTCCTCTCAAGCCTTTGGCTCGACCAAACTCTGCTTATTTTATCTCTCCACAAACCTCTCTTCATCCTATAAGCCTTACCTTAGGAAGAATGCTCTTCAAGAAACCCTTTTGTTTCCAACCAAATGGAGTTACCCGATTTAAAGGTAATTTCTTCTCTTATGTTCTGTTGTTTTATTTTGCTTATCCAACCTCTTAAACTCTGTTTATTACATTATTTTGTAACCAAAAAAGTATCTTAAATATACTAGGATTTTTATGATAATTATTCGATCTACACATACACACACCTAGGTCTAATGGTTAAAGATCATATTATTTCTGTGGATGGCGAATTACTTCCTCACGAAACGATGATTGTTCTATCTTCTCGTACCACATCTCATGGTGGCCCTTATGATGGCCCTATATTTATTTATGATATATATTATATTTATTCCCTCTCTATTATTCTGTATTATTTATTTAAAACATACCTTTATTCTTTTCATGTTGTGCAAATACGATAATTTCATTTGAGGAAGTGTGGACTCCGCCCCCTCAAGTGATGTGACTCGTTCATGAAATACATGGAATGTATTAAGAATTAAATTAATAAAATAATATGACCTATATAACATATATATTATACTAGAATTATAATATATATATATCTCTCATTTAGTTTTTAATTCCATTAATATGACAAAGAAATGAAAGTAGCGTTAATGCGTACGTACGACCTACCGTCTCCATGAATGTTGCATTTCATTTTCTATCCTCAAATGTTATGTAATAGTATAGAACTAATATATAATGGATATATATTATATTTATATCATTAGTAATCTATTTCATATTATGTATTTATAACTACATGGACAATTCTTTTCAACAAGTTCATTTTTGACTCATGTACCGAACATCGACAAAACATATGATATGAACTCACATTATTAACTAATTATTATAACATTATAATATGTGATATGAATTCAATCATAAAATTTATAGGAATTCCTTAATCCATTATAAATTGACCAAAATTTATTATTCAGGAATATAAAGAAATGAACAAGACAAGTGGGACTTGAGGTAAGGGATCCTACCTCTCTCTTTCTTTTTAAATGCTCTCTTTTATGTCACTTCTTTTAAGATCCTTTATCTTATATTGGGGGATGTTAATTTATATTCATCATACTATAATATTAATTTTAATATGATTAGATACCCTATTTTATATGATTAATTCTTTTTTGTATGTTTTAAGTGGCGTTGTTACGTTGCCGAATGTTTGTAAGGGATTTCTTATCTCACTTTTAATTCCGTGAGATTTCTGTTGTTCACCACATATTTATTGCTTGTGGTGTACTGTGTATTGCCTTTTAATATATATATTGTCTTTCTATTTATGGTATTCTGTGATTAATTCGGTTCTTATTATCTTTTGGTCATACGACTCGATTTATTACTACGAGGTAAGGAGTTTTTATCTCACTTTGTGTTCCCCTGAGATTCATGCTACATTTGCCACTATTTCCTTTTGTGTGGTGTATTTATAGGCCTTTATTTTATTATTTCTGTAATATAATTTAATTTATGGGTATTTACATCTTCATTGTATGACCCTTCTTTCATGGGGTGTACGTTTCGAAGGTTACCCAAATCGGTAAGGGAACCTTTCATCCTCCTCTTTTTAAAAAACACATCTTTTTTTGTTAGGTCTTTTAATTTACTTATTCTTATGTTGAGATATGTTATTATATATCCTTATTAATGTAAATGTTATGTCCAAGTGATGAGATACACTTTTTATCTATCACCAATTCATTTTCTGAACATTAATGTGACGTTGTTAGGCTGTCGAGTTTCTGTAAGGGAACTTCTTAACCCAATTTCAATTCTTTGGGTTAAACCTCTACTTCTTGATTATGTCATGCTATGAATATGTGTGGATGACCTTGGATTGTTTTACACTTAATATCCACTTATATTGGGTGTATTATATTTGTCACACATAATTATGTAATTGAATTATCCTTAATCTAATGATACCATCTTTGTACGGGACTTCGTCTCAGTCTCCTTTCTTTGAGGGATCTTTTGATTTCTACACGACTTTATATTATACGGTGTATAAAAACCTTTTTAATTTTCATCTCATTCAAAGGGAATATTTTCTCTATGAAGAGTTTTAATAAACGACAAAAATTAATGTTTCTTTTTTTAACGTAAGCAGTGGCAACGACCTTTTCTGCCGCCGCGAGTATTATTTTGATCTATGGCTTCCTTAACAAGATGTAATGTTTTCAAAAGAAAAATATACCATACACTCTTTTAATATATTTTGGTATTTAAAATGGTTTTTAAGAATTGATTTTCAATTTCTTGAAATTTTATATTGTTATTGCAATGTGGGAATTTTATCATTCCTTTATGATTAAGTTATGTGTTATGATTATGTTATTGTTCTTAGCCATTGTTATGTATATGGGTGGTTCCATGATAAACCTAGGGAGAGTGGGCCTGAGATAGCTCTACAATGCATTGGGTAATGTGAAGGAGGTAAACATGAATGTATCTCTGATGAGATTTAGGGAATATACTATGATGGGTATTCCAAATGTGACTCCCAATGTAGCTATTATAGCTACAATGTAAGTATGTTATGTATGACTTAATTTACATTTATGAATTGTGACTACTATGTGTTATTCATAAATATTATGATTTCAGAAGGTATGTTATGATTGAAAATTTTGTTTTCATCGATTTGTATTTTTTGATGGGTTAATGTTTCCTTTCATTATGTTATAAACCTTAGTGAGCTTTTTGTGCTCATCCCAAGCTTTTGAAATGTTTTACACAGGACATAAAGTGGAATACGGTCAAGGATGGGATCAAGGAAATTCCATGATGTCTAAAACATGGAACTAGTCATGACTCTTTTTTTCAAGAGCTTATATTTTGTGAAAAATATGGAAACTGAGTAGATGTGTCTACTTTGTAATCTTTGAGATGTAATAGTTATGTCATAATTCTCTAAAACTCTACACCTGAAAACATCCTCAATGTGAATTATTCATTTAATTCAAGATTACGTAATGTTTTAAGGATGGGGACCTTATATTATGTGTGAACATGATGTTATCTATATTCACAACAATTTGTGGTATTTGACCACTATGTTAGGTGGTTTCATTAATATCTATATGCCACATTCCATGTATTTATCAAATATTTACCTCATTATTAGAATGATGATCGGGTTATGATGATATTCTGATGATGATTATTCTCACCCATGATCTATTGATTCGTCTCTTTTATTCCTACCCTTATTAGACTTTTAGCTCACCCTTTTTTGTTTTTTACATGTTATCCTATACATTTCTATCAGAGCATATGTATTTTGGATGTCTCTATGAAGATTAAAATTATAAATTTTAGTTTTAGTTTCATGTTGTTGATTTATGTACATATTCTTCTAATGAAACTAGGTCATTCAAATCCTTTGATGTTATTTTATAGATATTAATGTTAAAAATCATATAATAATATGGGAAATTTTTTGGGTTTCTATAGTCAGTATTATAGGATGGTATATTTATTTTTATGGATTATGAATAGAATACTTCAGTGAGAAACCTGGGTATTAGACTAATTATAAGAATATATCATGGAATTTTAATGAATTAGAGAGTAAGTGGTTTCTAAGAAACATAATCACATTCAGGATACTAAAAGTTGATATGGATCCAAAACAATTGTACCTAGGACTAATAACCATAAAAATGATTCATTCTGTATTAAATATATCTTCACATAGTGAATGAAAAAGGGTATTTTTTCACACAACATGTTTTATAATAATAAGGTAAATGCCTTAGTAAATTCACACAATCATTATAAACCATGATGAATGTATTGAAAATATTTTTAGGATAGAATATTTAATAATAAAATTTACATGGATAACCTATATTGAAAACTATAGACTCATAAGTTAAGATATAATTCTAATTTATAAGTTATTCCATAAATTCTCATAATTTCAATTTTATACGATTATTAGTAAAATTATTCTCATACAGATTTAATTTATTTTAGTTAATAGTGGGAAATAGTAGTAACAACTCCAACATCAAATGTGATATGAAATGTGTTTATTTCCCTAATAATATGCCTAACATTATGTGTGAGGGAGTTTACAACATCATGGAAGTACTAGATAATTTTACTTGTTATATAAATAATAACTAATATATTTTTGAAATCCCTCATTCTCCTAAGAAATAGAATGTTTTCTCGGAGTCCTTTATATGAAAAGGAATCCTACCTTTAGTCGATCTTCTGACTCCATTATTACAGAAAAATGGACAAACTCCATTAAGATGATCTTCACTACCCTCTAATAACTGGAAGAAGATAAATTCAGGATGTCTATATATCATCAAAAAGGGGAAGTCGGTCAGTAGTGTACATTGATCAAGAACACAATGTCTATATTGGAAATTAATTATATGGAAGGGAAAAAATTCAAGAAAATATTTTCAATAAATATTTACCATGAAATCTCTATCATAAAATACAGAGGGGGTACCTCTGAATGAGTAGAAAAGTAATATGATTCTATAGGGTTGTATGAGGAAAATATTGTAGTTCTTCCACAATATACCTCTAACTTTGTCATTGACACTAAAAATGTAATGGACAATTTCTTTAGTGGGTTAAGGTTGTGATGTTGAAAATAATTTCCATTTTTTACATTGATAGTTATAATGAGATTATATGTTTAGTCTTTAAGGTGGAGATAGTGATTGGTGATGTTGTGTGGCCTCATGGTCCAGGAGATAAAAGAAACAAATTGAGTATAATTCCGGAAGATATATGCGTAAATCTCATGTGTGAAAGAAAAACCAACTTCCCATGTGTCAAAAATTATGGAAGACGTGTCTTAAAAACAATCTCAGGGGAACTGAAAGATTTTTTATGTGTGGAACATAGGGGAAACAAGATAATAAAAACCTATAGGATATGAATAATACAAAATAAATGGATAAAGGAAAAGATAGCTTAGATCAACACTGATCATGTGGTACAACATTTCAATTGTAAGAAGCATAAGCATCATGCAAACAAATTACCTAAGATAATAGTTTTCAGAGATGACAAACACAAAAAAAACATCCACAGCCCAGTAAAAAACAAAGGGAATATTTTATAACTAATTATAAGGTGGATATTTACAATGATGTCATGATAGGTACACTGTTTATTCATTCAACAATATAGATCACATTGTTTGATTCTCATGCTATGCATTCTTTCATATCTTGAATGTTTTGTAAAATAATAAAAAACCAACATCAAACATGGGGATTGATATATATGATAATAGAAAACAAGTAAATTATTGCATCTTAAGTATATGTATCCTTAATATTCAATTAATGTGGAACAAACCTTCCAAAATATGTTGTTTTAATTATTTTAGTTGATTTTGATTCTATATTGGGCATAAACATTCTATCCATAATATAGTCAACATCAACTGTCTGGAGATAGAGATCACTATACACATCTCGAGTATTCCTCTAAATTATTTTAAGTGTAAGGTGGAAGATGAATATCCTTTGTAATATTATTAGCATGAATGGATATTAATTACTTATGAGAAGTCATATCTATCCCTTATGATTGAGACACAGAATATTACCATGATTGAAGATATCCCCACCATGGGAGGATTATACTGATGAACATCATGACGAGTTTCATGGTCTTCCACCTAATTGAACTATTTAGTTCTCAATAGAACATATACATGGATCTCCTCCCATATCAAATATTCATTTTAGATTATACACCAATGATTTAGAGTAACTAAAGAAACAGTTATAAGATAATATGGACAAGGGTTTTATATTCTTTATTGCTTCACAATGGGGTGCACCAGTCCTCTTATTTAAGAAGAATGATGGACCAATATGAATCTACATTGATTTTTGTGACCATAATAAAATTATGGTTAATAAAATTTTTCCCTTAAATAGATAGATTATTGTTTTGATCAAATAGAATGGCCTAGTATTTCACTAAAGTAGACCTTTAGTCGGGATATCACCAATTAAAGGTTACAGAAGAAGATGTTCCTAAGATATTCTTTCAAACAAGGTATGAAACATTGTGTTCATTTTTATTCCCATTTGACTAACAATTTAATTAAAAATAATTATGGATATAATTAATATATTACATAGATATTACCTCAATAAATTTATGTTATAATTTATATATGACATCCCAATATACTCCAACTGAAAGTAGTAGTATGAATAGAATATGAAAGTTATGCTAAAAAAGATTGTGAAAGAAGAATCTATATGAAATGTAAAGTGTGAGTTTTGGATGGTAGAATTATAAATATTATGATATGTTACCACCAAAAAATGGATATATGTGGACCATTATAATGAATAAGGAAATTGAAAAGTGGCATAGACCAACATCTTTAATAGAGATTTGTAGTTTTCATTCTCTTGATAGGTACTGCTAAAGATATGTGACGAATTTATCATGATTTTCAAATACACTAACTGATATGACATGGAATGGAGTAATATTTTTCTATACTAATGAATGTGAAGAGAGAATCATGGAATTGAAAAAGAGGTCTATCACTACAATAGTCCTCATGAAACCCGTAAGTGGGGAAATATTCATTGTATACATTAATGCATTAAAAAGGTATTTTGATGTGTAATAATGCAGAATAATAAATTAATAGCCTATGACTCAAGGTAGTCAAATGTTCATGAGAAAAATTATCCAATGCATGATCTTGAGTTATTGGTGGTGACTTTTCAATGATAATATGATGTTATTATATCTATTGAGAAAATTGTGAAATCTATATTCATCATAAGACCCTAAAATATATATTCACATGTAATGAGATTAATATGTGCCAATGAAGATAGTTAGAGTTGATCAAGGAATTTCAAATATCAATCAACTATCATCCATGGAAAGAAAATAAATTAGCAAATTCGTTAGGTTGAAATGATTCAATAAGATTATCAATGATGAGAATTGATAAGGGTGAATCCATTTTAAACAAGAAAAGGATAGAAAATGGGGTCATAATGGAAGGAAAAATTTCATTCCTTTATCAAATTATTTATCAACCATCCATTCAAGAAAATATTAAGGACACTCATAGAAATGATGTGTAAATACTAAATAATATGGATGTTATATGAAATGGGAAATCCTAAGAGATAAAAAATGATTAATAATGAGTTGTAATACATGGCTCATGACTATTTCTACCAAAAAATTTCGAGATAATGAAGGATCTATTGAATGATACACAAATATTGACCGTCTCTATCCCCTCAGGGAGCACAAATATTTTTCATGATCTATGAGAGAACTATGAGTGGGACAACCCCTTACACTAAAGACCCACTCTTGAAAAAATGCATGTCTCTGCTCGTTGTTGGAATGTTCATTGAAAACATTTTAGTTAATTAGGGGGCTCTCAAAAACACCCACCAGTCCATCTGGAAACTTGATGCAGGAGTGGATATTTGGGAGGAGGGGACTAATCGCATCATATTAGATTTTTTTCAATGAGATAGATAGGGACAAAATCTTGTGTGGCAGACCATGGTCCTTCGATAATTCCTCCTCAGTGAGTGACCTTAACCAGCTCCCCCTTCAGGATACGAGTTAAAGGAATCCCATTCCACACAAGAACGAAGCACATAATGAGGGCAATAGGGGACAGTCTAGGCCACTTTATTGAATGGGACGGCTCAAATCCAATACAATGGGGCCCCAAGGTTCAGATCAAGGTAGAAATTGAGGTGTCAGAGCCCCTGATGAGGGAAATGTTCATGAATGTAGAAGACCCCAACACCTGGATATCATTCGAATTTGAGAAACTCCCACTCTTCTTCTTTGTTTGTGGTCGTCTTGGCCACTAGGAAAGAACATGTACCTGAAAAACAAAGAGTGTATCAGGTGACATCACCCTCCAAAATGTCCCTTGACTCCTTGAAAAAATGAATAAAACTGCGTTCATCCCTAAGACAGAAAAACAAAAGGACCATGACCATCTCACCATGGCACATACCAGTCTGGTGGAACCTACACATGGACAAGAAATTTTTCTAGGACCTCTGGAATTTTCCAAAGCTAACTACCCCACTCTAAGAGAAGCTGGAGTTCATCCTAACCTCTTGATGGACAGAACTCAACCATCCACAAGGTTGGGGATGAGGAAAACAATGAGTGGGAAAAATTAGAAAATATATCATGAAAGATACATCAAATTTATTGGAATTTAAAAAAATTAATTGTACATGAAAAAATTATAAGGTTATGATGTAACCATTACCCATAACTAAATGGAAATGAAAAAAATTTCAATGGACTTTTCACTAGTCTTTTAATGATTTCCAAACATAATAATTAAATATGGTTTGTGGTGTATTATATTATAAATACTTTTCACTTCATTGATATTATAGATTAATTCTCACTTTTTCAAAATGTGAGGATATACATCAGATAAGTGGTGAGGCTGCATGGAATTCCACTATCAATTGTATCTGATCAAGATCCATGTTTTTTCTCCATGTCCTGGAACTATCTTCAACATGTTAAAAACAGTAAGTTGAACTTTAGTATGAATTATAATTCCCAAATAAATGGCCAATATGAGTAGACTATCTATACACTTGAGGATAATTTTAGTGAATGATCGATGGACTTTAAAGGAAGTTGAGATCAGTATCTTCCTTTGGTCTATATATCATAAAATAATAGTTTACATTCAAACATCCAAATAGAACCATATGAATCCATTTATGGTAATATATACAGAACACCTTCATGTGGGTATGATGTTAGTTAAATCTTGTTGTGGAGACCTAATATGGTTTGTAAAATAGAAGAAACAATTCAATACCATGTACCAAAATATCATGGATTTATAATGTTGACAAAATTATTATGTTGACAATCATCAATGAGAACATGATTTTGTGTATGGAGATAATGTGTTCATTAAAATATCACCATGAAAGATATTCATGATGTTTTGGAAGTAGGGTATGTTAAATCTCAGGTGCATTGCCCCATTTGAGATTATTGATCACATCAGAGTCATGGATTATCAACTCCCACTCCCACCATCTTTTTCTTTAGTACATGATGTTATCCACATTTCAGTCTTAAAAAAGTATGTACCAAAACCCTCACATTTAATGAATTAAAATTTGGTAAATCAATAAAATTATATATATTCTCGGGATTATCCAATGATTATATTTGACCATAGATATAAATTTCCATGAAACAAGATAACTCACCTTGTTAATGTATTGTGGTGGAACCATAAATATGAATTGGTGACGTGTGAACTGGTGAAAATAATGAAAAAAATGTAACTTCATCTATTCTGAATCAATAATAAGAGTTCAAATTTTGGGGATGTAATTTATAAATTAGGGAATAATGGAATGACTCATAGTTTACAAGTGAAATTTATTTCCTAAATAATTGTGTGTTATATTATATTATATATCATTATATACTGATAACACATAAGGAAACTAGAAACGATTTTTTCATAAATGAAGATCGTTGCATTAGATAGAAATAGAACACATGAAAATTCCAAACATTAAAATGGGACAATAAATAAAAATTAAAAAAGTTATAACAGGAAAAAGATAAATCTTTCCAATCTTCTAGAATCTTCACCTCTTCAAACAACACTTTAGAAAATAAACAGATCATTATTAAACCAATCCAAATTTATATAAAATGAAAAAATAGAACCGTGGGATGAATTGTAATAAATAATGAATGAAGAAATGAATATTTATTTATTGTAGATAATATTATAATTAGAATTTTAATCTGGCCATTTAAAATGTAACCTGACCGTATATAAGAGTAACATGGCCATTTGAAACACTAACCTGACCATTAGAATAGTAATTACTCAAAAAAATAATAGAATTTAAATATATTTAATATATATAGTGATTAAATTAAGAAAATGTAAATATTATAATATAATAAATTAAATATATAGATTGAAAAACTCAATAAAATTATAAGAATATTTTCAATAAATTGTTTTTAATGTATTTCATAAAAATCATACATTTATAATAAAAATTAAAATTAACTATGTTAGAATTTTTTTTTTATAAAATGAATTTTATTTTTGGAATCAATATTTCAAAATTATATAAGGGGTTCCTTTTGGTAATTTTATGAAATACTTACATTTTAATACAAATAGTAAAAATATAATTTTTCAAATACCGCATGTTTTATGCCAAAGTCATGATACAATGAGGAATTAGTAAAATATAATTTTGTTATCTCAGACGAAAATAAATTTAATAAGATAAATGGTTCATTTAAAAACAATAAACATAATTTCCAACTAAATAAAATTACAATGTCTAAAAGTAAAATGTGTCAATTTAAATAAACATCATTTTTCATTTTTTTTCCATTACCGTTGATTAAAATAAAAAATGTGATTTATATATTTATTAAATGTCACCAAATAATTTCATTTTATTCTAATATATATTATAATATAAATATGCTAATATTCAAAGGTTTACTAGGCATATTATACTTTGTTTAATATTTTCCCTTAAAATACCCATATCATCATGTATAAATACCCCCTTGGAAAACCACTCCTCCAACACTTACCAAACAAAAAACACCACCCAAATTACTTCTTATTATACCATTATAATCCATAGGGATGTTATGAATTCATTAAACACTAATAATTCATTGGTTTTACTATCATAGAGAAGAACCAACACCAAGAAGTGGGTAAGTTTTCATCAACTCTTTCATATTTTGCACTAATATTCCTTTTTTTCTATTCATATAAAAATAAAATCTAATAAAATTATATGAGTGGTATGTTAAAATTATATTGAAAATGTTAAACTAATTTAATTGGATGTGTTTACGACATATTCTATTTCTTCAACTTTCATCAATTTCTCGTTAATAGTCTTTTAAACGCCTACGAAGACATTTCCAACACCCTCACCAGCACCACCATCATGGATGAATTATATGAAATATATATAGTGTATAAATATGTAATTTCATGTATTATGATATTTTTTAATTATTGTTTGTTACTTATAAATGATTTGAATATCAATATAAAAATAATAATAAATTATGATAATATAAAAAAACATTACATCAAAACAATTTTTTTGACAAATAATTCTATAAAATAGAGTTGAGTAATTATAATGGTTAAATATTTATATAAATGATAATTATTCACTTATTTTTTCATGTTTTAGTAATCGTAAGATTACTATTCAGAATACATAATAGCGATGAAATAAATCAAGATTTAAAGAGGATTCTTGAACCTAATTTATTTGTTGGTTTTTTTTTTCATTCATACTATACCCTGTATGTATTTCCCAAAAATGTCATTAAAATGTATGTTAAAAAATATTTCTTATTTATTTTCATTGAAATAGTTTTTTTACCCTGTAGATATGATTTCTAATCCAATTACAATGGTTTTTCAAAAATAAAATTATTTTTCCAAAATACCACTTAAATCATCTTGAGTTTTTATTACTTAAATAAAAATGATCTTTTATGAAAAAATATTTATTCCCAAATTCATTTTGGTACCCGAATGGTTATCCGGGAATGTATGATTTACGAAACAATTATAAAATACATTCTGTTTCATATTTCTATTTCATGAGTATATGTTCCATTTCCATGTGGCATGTATGATTATGAAAAATTTTATGATGTGGAGGGTGGGCCAAGAATTATATATACCCCAAATTCATTTGGTAATATGATATATAACATGAGATTATATATATTATTCACATACATGATTCTAATTTGTTCACAATTATGATGTTATGATTTATGCACATATGTTCTGCTCCAACATAATGCTAGCTTTGTTCAAATATATGTGTGGTCTTTGATCACTATGTTATGATGTTTCATTATTATGTATATTCCACATTCCATGACCCTAAAAACGTTTCCCCTCATGATTATAATGATTATCTTATTTTTAGGATGTGATGATTTTTATTATGCTCACCCATGTAATAATTATTCATTTCCCTAATTCCTCTCATTATTGGGATTTTAGCACACCCCTTTTTAATCTATTACCTAGATTATACATTAAATTTTTAGGATCTAAAAGGTATTCAAGATTTTATTATAGATTTTAAAATAAGTATGTTTTATTTAAGTGTCATGTTTTTGATGTATGTACCAAGTCATGAAATTACACTAGTAATTTTGATCCTTTAGTTGTATTTTTTGGATATTAATTTTAAAAATCATACCATAATATGTATAAAAATTATAATGTCACTAATAAAAAATATTCTAATTTTATATTTTTTTAAAAAAAATAAATCATTATATTAATTTGAAAGATTGAAAGATTATTCTTAAGTCCTTGTCAAGAAATGTTTATATGAATGTGACAGTATCAATATTGCTAATAGAAATTGGTGAAACATGCAATTATGATAAATAGTAATATCAATGTGAGTAAAAAAAGTTTGTAAATATTTATAAGATATTTTGATGATATTATAATGGTAGATAATGAAATAATTAATTACTTATTTACTATAGTTAATGATATTTTAGTAAAATCAGAGGACTGTGATATTTTTTATATGATTATATAATTTTAAAAAAACTCATGAGAAACATTATAGATATGTTTGATCCTAAAAATATGCCTTAAAAGATAAATATGAATATTCCTGGATGAATTTGATATCATTATTGTAGTGTATGAGTTAGGGAATACTCTAATACTAAAAAATAATATTAAGGGAGAAATTCCTTTTGAGGCTATGAAGAAGCTAAAAACTCATGAACCATAACATGAGATTGTGGGACTCTTTGAATCAGAGGATAAGAAAGTTGATACTAAATTAAATGATAGGATTATGTCTCTCATCTCTAAAAATAATAGAATGTTATATGAATGTCTAAAGGAAAACTCAAACATAACTTTTTTTGATTTTTGTGGCAATGAAAACTTTTCTTTGAATTATGTGAAGAAGAACATTAAAGAATATGATGATGATTTTTAAGAAAAAACTATGTTAAAAATTTAAAATAATAATAAATAACGAAAAAATACACTTAAAATAATAAAATGTTTACTAAATATAATAGAATATTTATGTTATGTAATAACGATGATTATGAATCTACTAACAATAGATTATCAAAAGATAAAAAACATGAGAAGTTTAAAACCTTATTTGATAATTTTAAAGAAATGAATATACTTGAAACAATGAACATGATGATGATTAAAAACCAGTATATAATATCAACTATGATTATAAAATATAGTTAGTGTTGACATAGTCACATAACTAAAGAAATAAGTTAGAATATTGAACAAAGAAAGGGAAAGAAATAATATAGGAAACGATGAATTCTTGAAGAAGGGAGATGTGCACATTGATGGATTTAAAACGTCATGAAGAAATTTGCATAATAAGGATGTATAGTGGAAGATATTGGTAGGAAACTCACTATTAAGGAGGTAGAATATTTTAAAGCTGAATCAATATTCATTGAGGTTAAATGTAGGTTTTAAAAGATTAGTGAGTGTTTCAATATAGATTCATAGGTATTTCCTAAAACATATCACGTTGCTAATATAATGCATACTAATAAATAGATGGAATTTAAACACAATAAACATAAATTTATATACCATAATAAGAACCATATTGGACTTAGAAACATGATGATAATGATTCAGTTGAGAAAGGATGATATAAACACATCTCATTAAATAAAGATGAAAATAAATTTAGGAAGAATGATTCTCTAAGCCTAGTGAAATTAGGTAATGGAATTTATATTGATCCTCAAAAAAATCATTAGTATTAATGATCATATTTCAATAATAGATAATGTTATAGTTTATATTTTTGGTGTTGTGGTATATAGTTTCATAAGGTGTATTTTTTTCTCACAATTTGACCCTCTTTGAGAATAAATATGAACTAACGGGGTGTAACAATTGATGAAAACGTAGTCATATTCATAAGTTGTAGGTTCGGAGAGAAGAAAAGTCTTATAATGTTAAAAAAAATCAAGCAAATTTAATTTGATTTCGTAACACCATGAAAATGTAGTTTAAAAGAATATGATGCATGATATCATTCTTAACATGCAACACCAATCTTTAAGCGAATTGAGATATATTTTATAAATATTTTTGTTTAAATGTTCTCATTATAAAATTTTAGTTAAATTGTTTGGTATAAAGATGAATAAATACATCAAAAAATATATGTATAATTGACCCACTCAATATAAATGTTTTTATTAATTATTTGGAAATAAGGACTCGGTTTTTCGTAATTTCATTTTTTACTTACAAGATATTTTATTTAAAAATGATTTTTGTTAAAAAAAATTCATGAAAATTATAATTAATTTCTATCAATTTTATACAATATAAATAATAAAATTAAAATTATTTTTTAAATCATTGTACAAAAATTATCTTATGGTAAAATGTTTATATGTTTCTAAAAGGTTTTATTTATCAATGAATATTGAAAAATACAGATTTTTCAAATTCTATAATTTCTTTTAATTAAATTAACTAATTTAAAAGACCCATTATCTTTTTTGATTTGGTTTAAAAGGAAAATACGATTTAATTGATTACTAAAATCCAAATAATTTAATTTTATTAAGCAATACTCGTGATTTTTGGAATTAGTCAACTTTTATGCTTAAAAACACATTTCTCTAAAAACACTTTTTTGTGTTCTACAAATTTATATTAAAATTTATTTCATCCTAATTTATATTTTATATTGAAAATCGGATTCTATATTTGAAATAAGTAGGTTCAAATTTGGAATATATATCACTTTTCTCATTATAAATAGTAAATGTGTTAAAAATTTCTCATATCGATAAAGATGAAATGGATAAAATATGGTTAAAAACATGAAATAAGGTTTAAAAAACAAAAACAAAACATGAGTTAATTTAATTTTATGGGATAAATTCTACCATATCCATACCAAATTAAAATATAAGGCATTTGGGTTCCATTTTCACTTTATAAGTACATTTATATTGTTTTAAGTAAAGACAATTCAAAAATGTCACTTACTAGATTTTAATCACTCATATTTTTATATGAGGATAAAAAAGGATATTTTTTTCTATAAATATTTATTTGAAATATGAATTAATTTTGTATCATATTTATCTTTTTTGAATTTTTAATTATTATGTAATTACCTTAAAATCTAAAACAACGTTAACACAATACTTGTTCATGGAGTTGAAATATCATATAAATGATTTTAAAAAATCTAAAAGTATATTTGGATTGGATGATATATTGTACTATAATATTTTTATACATTAATAAAACCTAATAGGCATGTTTTAATTGTTTATATAGTAATTCCTTCATTATCTATATGCCTTTAAAGTGAATGTAAATGAATAGTGTAAAAAATTACATTAATGATGTTTTATGAAAAATTGTATTTTATTAAATTTTTAAAAAATCATAAAATATTAAAACAGAACAGGTAGGATGATGTATAATCAACAATTTAATCCCTTTCCCAATTATGATCCAATTTTTACCCTGTACGTAAAATTATAACCATTTAAGATTAAAATTTTTTATCATGGTCACGATTAAAAATGATTAATGAAGGGGTTAATAACAACGATATGTGTTAAAACTATATATAAAGCTATATAAATTTGATATAATGATTTTATTAGAGCTATATACTACTTATATTCTAATTCATATAATTTTTGAACTGTTTCCCATGAATGTGACTTTATTATATATTAATATTTTAAAAAATTATAAAAGTTCTTCACCCCTCACTTATAAAAGGGTGTCTCTTCTAACTTTTATTAACATTTTCTAAAGAGACATAGATATAAGAAAACCAACCAAATTATCTTAAAATTTTACCTTTACATGAAATAGATGTGTTTTTTTTTCTAAAAAGATCATTCCAAGCATCCCTAAGAAGATATATAAAGGATGTCTATAGAGATGAGGTCATCATTTTTACCGAATCGTTCAAATTTATTTCTTCCTCTAAATCCCAAAAAAATATATTGTAATAATACTAAAAAATACAGTATAATAAATTTATTGAGCTATTATAATAATTATTTTATAACCATTTTCAATCTATTTTTCATCATATGAAAATAAAAAACATCCCTTGTGGTTATGTATGGCTTACCATCTCCACATAGCAGTGAATTTCATTTTTCATAATTATTTTGATTATATATTTTTCACGGAGGTAATAATGAATATTTATGATATTTATGATGTAATTATGCATATAGACTTATAATATCATTTCTACCTTCTTACCCTAAAATATTTTGGAAAGCGATAATGTCACTTGTGCGTACGTATGGACTACTACCTCCATGAATTGATGTGACACTTTATTCATTTACTATTTTTATATGTGGTAATAAAGATATATTTAATGAATGTATATTATATAATAATTAATATAGAATGGGGAATTATTATTTATCATTCTTTCATTATATTAATTGAAAATAAAAAATAGTTTTTTCATTCATTAGTACATCCTACCATCTTTATAAACGATGTAAATAAATTTTATATCCCCAAATTTTATGGAAAAATTTATATATATATAATATATGATAATTATATAATAATTAACATTATAGAGATGTCGTGACCAAGAACAAATTGCAAGGATAAGAACAACCCACCCAATATTCTAACAAGAAATAAAACTATTAAAACCCCAAAATACAAATTTTACTACAAAATTGTTAATAAATGGGTGTTGAAGTTGTGTAAGTATAAAACCATTGGATTTTATGATATTTTTATCTTAAAAAAAATAAACATATTCCCTAGCATATGATATATGCAAGACGAATCGAAATAAATCATAATACAATATATATTTATAACCTATATATTTAATTAGAGGGTATTAATATGAATAAATAAAATATAAAAAATATATAATTAAAATAAATTCAATGGTTATCAATTTTTTGGAAACAAAAATTAAATAATTTTAAGTAAAATAGATGTTTTTCTGAAAAAAATAATGCACGCATTCTATTTTTGCCTCAATGAATTAAATTAGTCACTATTTTTTAATGATCGTAATGAATTGTATATATTATATATTCAATAATTTTTTTAACATTCAACTAATATTTTTTCAATGAATGAGTTAAGAGTAAAACTATTTTTATGCTTAAAATGTATTTTTTTCCAAAATAAGGTTTCATTGTTTTTTGATGGTTTATTTTAATATTAATTTCCATAACTTATAAAAATTGAGTACTGAAAAATGGATTCAATATTTGGAATCATGAGAATAATATTTATGTAATAGAACCTTTTATTTTTGATCAATATGAATAGTAACAATAATAAATTTTTATAAGATCGCTATGAGTAAAATCGCTAAAATTGGGTTAAAATTTTGGGATAAATTTTAAACATTCCTCTAACACTTTAATTTATCCAAAAAAATGATTTTAGTTTGGAAATTCTTATAAAATTCTATATTATATGGTCACTTGGTACCATATTTGGTTTATTTCCGGCCTTTTTATTAGTTTAAGAAAAGAATACATACAAAATGACACTCTATTCAGATTAATATTTCTATAGTTTTACATTAGAATAAAAATTTGATAACTTCTGGAAAAAAAATTATTTTAAAGATAATTTATGTTAAATTTTTAGTTAGTGAATAATTACTTTAGGAACGTATGAAACACTGATACAATATTTATTCAATTAATAGAAAAATAAAATAATTGATTTTATGAATTATAAAATTAAAACAATTTTTAGTTAAGTTTTATGTTACATTAAATTGTAAGATAGTTAAAGTATATTAGTGATGTTGAAAATGATTATATTAAAATAACATATTTTTTATGGTGTTTATAAAGTCAAATTAAATGATTAGTTCTAAAATTGACATTACTAATATTTTATAAAAAATAATATTTAATTAAATAATGTAAAATTAATAAAAATATTATCTTTAACAAAGTGAATGTAATCTGGTTTAAAATATCATCCATTTTCAATTTATGATTCACTTATACATTTATGGTTACATTATACACCCATTAATATTGAAATAGTTGTTACAATGATTCTGGTAAAAAATGATTAACAAATGGATTAATCAAAATATATTGTTTAAAATGACACCAAAATCAATATAAATTTAATTTCATTATTTTTTCCTAAATATATGATAATATTATTTTAATTAATGTAAATTTATATGTATTATGCTTGAATGTGTCTTTATTGTATTTTAATATCTTAATAAATTCCAATTATATCCTCTCCTCTGCTAATAAATGGAAATTCCTAACCTCTCTACCTTACATAATATTGGGAATTATATGATAACCAAATACTATATAATTATCTTATAAATGTCCCTAACTATGTTATAAATATTTATTTATCCCAAAAATACCAACCCCAGTTCCTTAATATGATATCTAAATCATTTGATTTAAATAATAGGTAATCTCCATAACCAATCACTTTCTATTTTTTAATTATATTTTTAACTCATCTAAATATATGATATTTATCATAAAAAAATAAACTCAGACTCATAAATTAATAAAAAATTTATTATTATTAATTAACCACTAATATCCACCACTATTTCATCAAATTTTAAGTGAAAGTATCGCTCGTGTATACGTGTGAACTACCACCTTCACATAGCGATACACTTCATTTTCGATCACCATCATTTATGTATTGTTATTATGACAGGTTTGAAGTTTAAAAATGATATTTATGTTATAAATATACTTATTAAATTATAATATCACATCTACCTTCATATATTTTAATCTTTTGGAAAATGATAACGTCACTAATGCGTACATGTGAACTACCACTACCATGAGGCAATGTGATTTTTTTCAATTCCATTTTACATGGAGGGTAATAAATATATATTTAAAAAATACATATGATATATATGATATAATAAAGTTTAATTATTATTTACCTTTATTTTATTCCATTTATCAAAAAGGTATACAACATTTATACGTACATATGACATACCATCCACATAAATGGTTAAATTCATTTTTCTATAACTATATTATATAGTTGAATAAAATATGTATATAATAACTATATATTATATTTATCACGATTAAAATAAATAATATTATTGAAACATGATGAAATTATAATGATAGGAAATAGTAAATCGAAACTCACATGAAAAACGAAACAATTTACACATAGAAACAATGATTTTAATAAAGAGTTATTAATAAACTTGTGTTTAAATATTATAAGTGTATAATATAAGATATTATATGTATGTAAATTAATAATTTATATAAGTATAATAAATATAATTTTTTTCAATAGGATTTTGGAGTGATTTATAACAACGTGGAACTTAAGTTAAGGGATTTATGTTTCAATCTTATTTTAATCAGGATTGTTTATACTAGAATTTTCACTAAGGAAATTATATTATCCATATGAGATAAATAAATTAATTTTTCTTATAATATATTTTTTCTATAGAATATATGTTTTAGATTCATTTTCCTCACTTTATATAATAATAATACTGAAAGAACAATTTTAAGGAAACCCATATTTATTTCTCTCTTCGATCGAAACTTCATTTTCCTCCATATCCATTTTTACTAAAAATGTATTAAATAATTTTTATAATATTACTATAGGATGTTTAAATTACTTTTCCCCATGATTTAACTTTTATATATTGGTTTAAAAATAAACCTATTTTAATTTTTTAGATTATGTTCTTTTTGACTTTTCACAAAGGGGAGAATTGAATGTTTTCTTTTTTACTTATACAACATGAAAATAAGTTCCAACCATCATGAAAAAAATAATTATTTGAAGATAATTTAAAATTTTTAATGGTTTTTTAGAATAAAAACATTTCTTTATTATTTGATAATGTTTTGGATTTTATGTATGTGGTATCAGAGCGAAAAGGGTATTTTCATCAAGACATACTTTATGTTATCTTTTAATGGAATATTTCATTTATAATGAATCCTATTAATTTTTCATAAATTTATAATAGGGTTATGATACCATGATACCATCCTTATTATTTATATGTATTGTTTTTCATTATGATGTATATATGCTTATAATTTTCATTTCTATTTCACAAGCTATTCAACGATGAAATTATGAAATGTTTATGAAATCCATTATTTTTTCACATGTTTTTCTATGATGAAATGCCTATAAACCCAATTTAATTTTCATGGGTTATGTAGTGATGATTGTTATATGATCTTATAGAACATATATCCATTTTTTCATTATTTCATGGCTATGAAAAATATTATATAACCATCCAATTCATTAGGTAATGAAATATATCTCAAGAGATATAATGTATTGGAATCTAGAGTGGACCTATTTCAATAAGGGAATCTATAAAGACCGAAAACTCTTGTAAATAACTATTACATCTTAATATAATAATATTCATACAATATCATAGCTATCTACACCAAATAATTTAGGTCGAGTTCCTTAGGAAACTTTAACACATAAACAAATGGTATATAAATTAGTTGTGTCTTGTCCCAATAAGTTCATTATAACTAGAACCCTTCTTATAAATATCATAAATAATTCCATCCATAATAACCAGGGGAAAGAAAACATAATACATTGTGAGATATGATGATCAGTAAGGGTAAACAAGAGAGATATCAACATATCGACAGTATAAAGGAATGAGAACCTAAGAATATCATATGAAAATCATACCTTGTATATCATAGACTGTAACATTACATGTGGAATAAATATTCTAAATTCATAATACATGAATAATTAAAAAATCAATGAACCTAATCCATGAGAATATAAAATTAAAAGAGTAACATATTTTTTGGAATACACATAAGCATATAAATTTATTTCATTACAAGTAATATATCATTGCGAAAAATATTATAGTTAATTGGTCAACACCCTAAACCACCTTATTAGTCAATGTTAGCTTACACGATTATAATAACATATATATTAAATTATTGAACATTATTCCATGTTAATTACATCCCTCTTTATCTCATGATATATTAATCATTACCCAATGCATTAGTTGGAAATATAGGTCTCACCCATCACATAATGAAAATCATACATATGTGAGCCATAATATCGTAAAACCATCATCATATTAGAACTCAGGAAAATAAATGGGTTTCATAAAAACATTATAATAAAAAACCTACAAAAAATAAATATTTTTCATAATTATTTCCTCATTTTAATGGATCTTAACATTGGAAAAAGATGTGGGTCTCAACAACATTTTATCATGGCATACTCATTGAAAAAGAACCCAGTTTTGTATGAATCCTTTCATCATAAAAATAAACCATTCAAAGAAAGAGTAATAAATTTATCATTGGTTAATATACCTTTTAAGGAAAATTTAATTTCCATGGATGTCATATTATATGGAAATTGATTTTCGAAGACAACTTGTGACATTTCAGGAGAAAATCACCTTTTCACTTCAAAAATCACTTCTGAAAAGTAAAAATTTATAAAAAAATAACAATAATTTCGTCTATAATAAACATTGAAAAAATGTAAAGTCATATTTAAATCATTTATCTGTCATGATAGTGGTAAACTCCATTCAATTCATACATATTAATAGAATGATTTCTTTCACATTTCTGGTAAAATCCAAACGACCCTTGTTTTTAAAATAATATGTCATTTCCTTTTATTTTTTTATAAAAATTGAAATGCAGGTAAAACTTATATAATAAATCCTTTGGGAAATTTAAAAAAATTTGTTTTAATCATTTATAGGTAATAATGTTTTGGATGAAAATTGGTTTCAGACCGAAGAGATATATAAAGAGGATTTATCATAAAAACATTCTTTTGACATCTTGAGTACCTAAAAAGTGTAAATTTAAAGGAAAATATATATTCTCATGAAATAACCATGGGATAAAAAAATAAGAATTTCATTAATTATGGATCATGATATTTAATCATTGGAGTCATAAACATTACAATCTTGACAAATGATAAGATTGTAACCTAAAACTCATTCTACTATGGTAAATATGAATTATATGCTCCATAAATTAATAACATTAAAAAAAATTAAATATCAGGGGATTAAGAAAACTCATGATATAACATGTAATAGGGGCAATATATATTCCTAATAAAATAATATCAGTTAATAACATCATATATGTCTTAAAGAAAGAAAATTCAGACAATATCCGATTATCGCTTTGGTAAATTTTGAACTATAACCCTCAAGGAGGAGATATATAAAAATTAAAATGTAAATAAAAATAATATTAAGTATAATAGTCATACAATACAAATAGGTTATATATATAGATTATATAAATAAAAAGGGGGTGTATATGGAATAAGTCTCACATAAGAAAAAAGTAAGACGACAATCTATTACCTCAAGTCTTGACTTATTTTATACATGTTTAAAACTATTGTATAATAAATATAATTTTATTATAAATATATGAATTAACTATAATTATATATACCAAACCATATAAAATTTATATAAGATCCATTATTAACCATTTGTTAACAATTCCTTGTTAAAGACATGTTTCAAGGAATAACATCTTTGTTTTTCATGTATGGTTTGATTTGATATTTTTGGTCTTATTACTATGATTATAGTTTCATAATATACATAATTTTAACCATTATAAAAATATTATATATATTCAATATATATTTATTTATAATGATCAATAAAATTTAGAGATAGAAAATGAAATTAACAATTCATGGAGACGGTATGTCATATGTACATATGAACGTTTAATGAATTTTCTCGATGGATTAAAATAGATAATGGTAAAAAATATATAACCACTAAATAATAATTTTTGGTTCATATATATCTCATATTTTTATTAATTATATCCTTATTACCTTCCATATAAAGTATGAATGAATCACATCGCTTTGCGAGGGAGTAGTCCTCTATATACACTGGCGACGTTTTCATATTCTCACAGAATGGAAATTGAAATGATTTATGTTATATAATGATAATTGAAGTACTATAATATAATATATATCATATATAATGATTTAATCTATCATTATATCCATTATTTGTAGGTGTTTATGGAAATTTAATAACATCGGTTAGCAAGCAGGTAGTCCACTATACACATAAATGATTATTTTATATCCCATCTGATAGAAGAGGAGATCATTATAGGTTATGAAATTAACATAATAATAAATGAATGTATGGTAGATATTTTTATTATTGTATTATGATAATAGAATAATATTTTAAGTAGGTGGAATAATAAATAAAACCAAAACACAAGTTTAATAATTTGCCGCTTCTTCAAAGACACTCTTTAAGATTATATATAAATCCTTCTTAAGAGGTATTCCTAAACAAAATATGCCTTATTAAATTAGAAAATATATTTAAGGAAAGTATTTTTGTAGGTGTTGGAAGAAAAAAATGGTTTTTAATGAGTAATGTATATAAGAGAGGGGATTCCTTTTATAACTGAGGTGGGTGGTATACTTGTAATTCTTGAAAACAAAAAGGGTTGCTAATGTTTTCCTCAGAAAAAAGAAAAAAATGGACCATTCTTGATAATAGAAGATATAAGGTCTAATCATAGACATCCAATCAGTGTTAGAAATTTTTTGGTCATTTTTAGCACATATCATATTAGTTTAATCGCCCCCCAATAAAACCTTGTTCACCTTAACCATGGTAAATAATTTTAACTACTTTTATAATTCATTATGTTTAAAAAATTTAGTTTGACTTATTATATAATATAAATTATAATGAATTAAAATATTGAATCAATTTTTTTCAAAAATCATTAACATTAGTGGAAAAAAATTAATTTAAAATTAGCCATTCATGTGTGATGAGAAATAAAGTTTCCAAAGAGAAACTTTTTGTAAGTAGAGAGTGTTTTAATATCAAAAATCAATGTGAATTGTTTTTGAAAGAACTAAATTGGATTAATATATATATATATATAATTGGACTATATTTAATTTCAATCCCATTTAAAAAATATAAAATTTTAAATTCATTAAATAAAAAATAAATATTATTTTATCAAATAAATTTTCTAAAATATTCAATAAATAATTTTATTATTTTTAATAAAAATAAAGATATTTTTTTTATAAAATAGTATTTTTAAATCATATAAAAAATTTATCGAAGATAAAATACTTTTTTATGAATGTGATTTATTTATATAAAACCATTATACTTAATATTTTTAAAGTAGTAATTACTATTAAAACCACTATGTTTAATGACTTGGTTATGATAGTCATGTTTAAATAAAATATTAATTATATTTCATATTTTTTTAACACTAAATTTCATGTGTTATGTGAGATAAAATCGGTGTTTTTTGAAATGAAAGTTAAACTCAGTGTTCCATGTAATTAATATTATCAAATATATTTAATTTATTTGAAAAAAATAATAAAAACACATGGTGGTACATTCTAGATATAACAACCAGAAATCATTGATATCACATACACCCCCACCTTAACGTTGTCATCGGGTCCTAGACCACTAGGTCACACAAGTTTCCTCACAGACAAGAGATCCATACCCTATGGCCCACACATGTACTTGAAAAATTAGTCGCACTAATGAATGTACATGTAGACTAACACTTGTTTGTTCAGTGTGTTTTCTCCTCAGTCACACACACCTTATGAAACTTTGTTGAAGGTCACTCATACGAATCACTACTCCAAGCCATGAAGGTTTAACTTGGGATTTATAATCTGGAATGATCCCAAAGAGAAAGTCTAGCCTTTTTTAAGTGAGTGATATCATTTATTAATTTAATTATTTATCATTATATGGGGTCTCATCTATCCCCTCCCCTTAGTGATCAAAGCCGTTATTGTGGACCAATCATCTCAACCTCGGATGTGCCAGTACAATTAAGGCAGATCTCTTACTATGATACCAATGCAACAACTTGGCCCCAATGATAGCACATAAACCCCACCTTAACATGGCCATTGGGTTTTTTCCCGCTATGTTCCAAAATATTCCATAAAAACGTGTGTCCCCCTCTCTAAGGCCCACCCAAGTGTCCGAATGGGTCATGATACTATTGAATGTCCCCGCAATCCAACACTTGTTCATAAAATTTGATTTCTCCTCAATCACACAAACCCTGGAAAAATTACTATATGGTCACCTATCATTATCACTAATCACAAGAAATCATTATTAATTGTGGATTTCTAAATAGGTAGGCTCATGGAATGAAAGTCTCACCTAATATCCATGAATTATATCATTGATTCATTTAACCCTTTATCATTTTAAGTTGTTACACTATCCCCCTAAAAAGGAATTGCATCCTTGATATTCTTTAATATAATACCAAAAAATTGAGGATAGTTCAACCCCATAATTTCCTAAGGTTCCCACATTGATTCATCAATATGGTGGTTTCACCATAAAAATTTTACCAGGTGAGTTGTCATGTTTCATAGATCCTTCAATACAAGATCTAGAATTTCTTATGGTTTTTCCTCATATGAAATATATTTTCCTAGTAATACGACTTCAGAGGTTAGTACATCTAAAGGGTTGGACAATGCCTTAGACATATCCTTAGGGATCTCCCTAAAATTTTCTCATCTTAGTTTTTGATGCATAATTATACCTCAATATGATACCAACTAAAAATACCCACACATATCATATATAAATATTATATCTTAATATATGAATACTCATTATTTAACACAACAATCTACAATATAATCGTTTGGATCTATTTACATTGAAAAATTAGACACATAAAAAATTGGACCATAAGTGAGCAACATCATCTCCCACTATATTCTTCGTAACTAGAATCCTTCATAGACATATCATACATAATACCTTTCATCATAACCCAGGGAAAAGATAGATAAAATGTGTGTGATCAAAAGATAAATAATGTTAAATAGGTGATATATCAATATATCATTACTATAAGGGTATAAGAACTTGATAATTGAATTTGTAAATCATACCCTCCATATCACAGGCCATAAACACGAGTCATGGTATACAACATTATAGTTTATAAGACATGGATCATAAAATAATAAATGGTCATATTCCATGAGAACAAAAAATCAGTATACAAAATATATTTTTGGCATACGCATAAGAAAATAAAATTATTTCCTTCATGTCAGGCCCATTACCAAAACTATATCATTGGAAAGTGTTCATACCCCAATCCATCATAATAGTCATGAATCACTGCCAAATCAATCATAATGGATAGTGTCTTTTACTAAACATGGTGATCTCCCCAATCCATCTTTGTTTATCTCATGAGATATCAATCATTACCCAATTAATTAATGGGAGATATAGTTTGTACCCTTCACATAAAGAAAATATAACATATGTATGTGAAAATACAATAAAATATTAATTATATTAGATCATAAGAAATTAAATGTGTTTTATATTAGTTTTATCACCACATAACATGTTGAAAAATAAATAGGTTTCATAATCATTTCATCATTTCAACAAAACATAAGCCATGTAAAAATAAGTTTGTTTCATAAACATTTAATCACGGTAAAACCTATAGAAAAATTAGTTGGTTTCAGAAGAATACTATCATTAAAAAATTAACCACTAAAAGAATGAATAATAAAGGTATATTTTAAAACTATCCTTAGTAAGACATAAGTAACATCAAAGGATTCCATCTTAGATAAAAAATTATTTTGAAAGACCCCTTGTAGAATTTTTTGAGGAAATTACACTTTTCACTTTGAAAATCACTTTTTAAAACTAGAAATTCCAAAAATAATTTTTAAATATTTTATTTTGAAAATAAAATTGAAAATTATAATGGTTATTTTAAATAATTAATCATCCATGGAAGTGGGAAATACGATTCAATATTTATATGTTAAAACAAATATTCCTTTCACATTTCTAGTAAAAAAGGGGTCTTCATTTGAAAATCACAAGAAGATTCATTTTAATTTTTTTAAAGTAAAACATGGGAAAATAATATTAATTAAATTCTGTTTTCAATGTAAAAAAATTGAAAACATTTTTAAAAACAATTTTTTTAATAAAATGGGTTTATGACCGAAGAGTTAAATAAATATAATTTTTATTAAAAATATTATCCTAATGTCCCAAGTGAATAATGAGAGAAATATTAAAGGAATTTTTTTTCATAAAATAACCATATTAGAATAAAATTTATGAGTTTGTTGAGATATTCATCATAACATTTCACTATCAAAATCATAAGCATAAATAATCTAGATAAATGGTGATATTATAAAATAAAAAACATACCACCATGGTAACATTGAATCAAAAGCCCCATGAATGAATGACATAAAATGATTGTTTAAATATCATGAGATTAAATAAATTCATGATATAAATTTTAATTGGGAATTTAAAGATATATCATAAAAAAATATAGGTGTGTAAAATAACATATGTTTAGAAAAAAAATTGGGACAAAAATCCCATACCTCTTTGGAAAATTTTGAATAATAAACTCTATAAAAGAGAGATACATGAATTTATGATGAATTTTAGGGTAAAAAAATTATACATGTAGATCCACCATATAAACATATTTTTTTTCTCTATGATTCCATTATTGTTGCATACTAGTGGCCCCTTTCAATCATTTTATCACTATTGAAGTCAGAGTGGGGGGTAATATCTTTCTATGAAATTTTTCAATTCTAAATGTAATTTTCTAGACAAAAAGGGTATTTGGGGAGACATTTAGTCCTTCAATTTTGGGGAGTTTCCATTGATTGTGGGAGGATATATCAATACTATGTTATTCCCTTCTAAAAAAATAGGACGTTTATTTCCAAAGAAAATAATCACAAATTTTTTTATATTATTATCTCATAAGAGAATCTTAGATCATGGATCATGTAAAGTCACTAAACATAGTGTAATATTTATCTTTGAAATCCTGTATTTGGAGTAAGCTTAACCATTGTCTCACTAACATTTGTGAAAATTATACAAAGATATAAAAGTGACGCAACATGCACATGCACTTCTGGATCACTCAATGATCTGTGTGGACTTGTATAAATTTCCTAATAAAGAGAAAAACTTCATCTTATTAAAAGTTTGTGGGTTTTATTTTCTGTTTAATTAAATGTTAGAAGTGTCACGGTCCAAACATGTACAATTTTGTATGAGGCATGGTCTTCATAACTGGATCAAACAACTACGATGTGATCTTTTTAAATGGAGGAGTAATCGTCCCCCACATTTCCTCAATCTGGATGTTCTAAACTCCTAGGTTGAGTTTTTGGAGATATTATTTAAGGATGCTTTGGATGACGGTATTTTCAATATTTTGATCTCTTAAAAGAATGATTTTATTGTAAATCTTCTTGAAGAAGGGTGCATTTCTCTAGAGAACTCGAGAGTTAGACGGCTTCAAGAGGGGGGAAGTAAGACAACTTACATAAATGCATGTATTAAAGAATGAAATCAAATTACCAGGCCAAATATTCTACATGTGGATGCTTCCTCTTCTAATGACTGGGATGAGGTTGGTCACATGGCTATAAACTATTTCAAATATCTTCTAGTTGTGCCAATTCTAATAAATATTAATGAATATTTGAGGGGCCACTTGGACATATTTTATGTTATTTATTCTACAGTGAAGGATCATGATAACTTGGTAATGACCTCTATTTCATATGAATATGGGATCCATGAAGCATCGCTTTCCCATAGTCATGATAGTATACCTAGTTATGATGTCATTCCTGAATATTTTTGTGGCTATGAGGTATTTGGTTAAGAACTCCATTGTATAACTAATGCATGTATTTTTTAGTGGAGGAAGCATTCCTCTTGTAGAGAGGGAAAATTATGTGGTTCTCATTCCCAAACAAAATTATCCTTATTAAATAAATCATTATAGTCCCTTTACCTTATGTAATTTTGTGTAAAAAATTATACCCACTATAACTAATAAGCATGATTCTTCTCACCTGCATCATTGGATTTTAGAGAAAAAACATGCCTACATCATTGAAAGAACCATTAAAGGTGAAATTTTACTGGTATAAAAAATGATTTGTGTTTTAAATCAGAAGGTTCTTGGTTTGAACCTCATCACAAATATGGATATGGTTAAAGTGTATAACTGATTCGAATGGTCATTTATTATCAAGGTACACACATGAATTGTTTTTTCAGTTTCTTATTTTGAATTTTTATTCCTTTTTTTCTCCTCATGGTTATCAATTTCTTTTCTGGGGATGATATATGGTTTCTTCATGTCAGTTTGGGGTATTAGTAAATGATATCATTTTTCCCCCACCTTATTTGTCATGATTTAGGATTCCTTTTGTACGTATATCACTGGGAGTCTTCAAGAAGGAAATATCATTCAATTTTGTTGTACTGATAACTTTTAAGGCCTCTATCAGCTAATGTTTTTTGGAAGACATAGTTATCATTCTAAATGGACAAAGAAGCATCACCCAGGTATCATTATCATTTATGTTTACCTTTAATGGAGTGGGAAATGAGTGAATTGTTAAAAGAGAAGTATCCTGATTTCAAACCAGTGCATGGACAAGATAATGAGGTGCATGGAAGCCACTCTTGTTATAAGAAGGAGAGTAATACCCATGTAATACATAGGCATACCTATTTCATAGGGCTTTCATTGGGTGAAACATTTTGATAATGTGGTAGAGAAACTCAATTATCATATCAATATATAAAAAATCTATTTCATGTCCTTTAGTGGATAATTATTTCTAATCAATAGTGTTATATCCTCCTATGTCATGCATGTCAGTTTTGTCAACAACATTTTAAAAGTAGTTTTTTTGAATCTATAGATAATCATGGGATCATTTTTTGGGATGAAACTTTTTTAGGGAAGATCCATTTGGATTCATGGGGAAAATTTCACAGTCTAGTGTGAGAGGGAGGTGACGGTGTCTAAGATTTCATAGTGTCTATTCATGGGAATCATGATAAGATCTCATGGGAATTCTTGGAAGGTATGATCTTCTAGGGGAAGTTTTCCCTCAGGAAATATGGGGCAACATCTGAACCTTCGAAGTGTAAGGCCTCCACTATTTTTCGTGTTGTGAGTTTGTTCTTTTTAGAACACGATAGCAAGCTAAGATGGATTATTGGTTACAGAGATATCAACTTATGGTTTAATAAAAGGATTGGAAATAAGCTTAGGTAACTAGGATATACCAACCTGAATATTTCCTGCAGTGGGGATTGAAACTATCCTAGGTTCATTGACACCATTCAGAACAAAGAAAAGAGGAAAAAAATCAATTTAATTGAGCCGTCTTCATAACCCAACTTTTGTATGTTGACTGGTTCAGCGTTCGGGTCATTCTCTGATAAGGAGTATCGTAGGATTGTGCACATGAAAATAGAATGTGATGGTTGGGGTGATAATATGTAGTGCAAGGACACCCTCTCAAAGTTCAATTTCCTTGTATAAATATCCCAAAAAAATCTTTCCCACTGATCATAATGTACAACACAATGGAGTCTAGCATACATCCTGGTTTATTTTTTGCAGGACGCATTGTGAGGAAACTATTATTCACATATTTTTTAGCGGATAGTGGGATACATGATTGTAGATTAGTATTGGTAGTTTCATTGGTGTGGCTTCATAAGAGGTTTCTACAAATAATTTCCTTGATATCTGGTTCTAAGGAGTGGGTGAAAACACATATAATATTAAAGCTAAAAGTCTTTTCTTCGCTATTAGTTGCTGGAGCATATCGATCTCAAGGAACAAGGCCCAGTTTGAGGGATGGAATTGTTCTCATACTGTTATTGCCTTCCTCATGAAAGTATTTCTGGTTGATTTGGTAAATCATTTGAATAATTGGGAATCCACTTCTTTGTTAAGAGAATTTATGTTCCTATCTTTTTTCGGTGCCCCTTCTACCATTCCCTCCTCCCATAGATGTTACATTCACTGGTTTCCCTATAGTACATGGCTCAAGATATACTAGGAAGGATCATGTTTATAGGTTATTATAAAGGTTGGTGGTCTTGTTGGATATATAAATGGTTACAATGTTATCTCTATTGAATCCTCTTTCATCCATGGGTATTCTCTTCAAGATGAAGCCAATGTGATGCTTACTATTCTTGATTTGTGTAGCAATAAAAACATTAGGATGGTTGCACTTAAGACAGACTCCCTTATTATCATTGACTCTTTATAGGGTAAAATTCCCATCCCATGGTCCATAATATAATGAGTTCATATATAAATGAATTTAATAGATTAATGAATAATAATAACTCAAACTTGGCTTGAGTGGATTAAAGAAGCCGATTATCTCCCCTTCCAAGCCTTTCCTTCATATTCCTTATTCTTTATTTATATTTGGCCATTTCCCCAGGAGGGTTCTATTTTTTATAGATATAACATTGGGATTCATTATTATAGGCCTACTAATTCTCTGGTCTCCTGTCTATTCCGGGGTTATCGTTCTATAGTAACTTCATTTATAATAAAATTCTTATTGTTATATGGGATGTGTCTCAGAGATGCAAATAGAGAGGGAGAAATCCCTTACCTTATGTCTTGAATTATTTAGTTCAAGTTCAACACTCCTAAATTATAAATATTAGATTATAATAAATATATTATAGAACCATAATTGGATATATCATACCATATATGGTTTACTTATGACCTTTTTTACCCATTTATTAACAATTTCTTCTTAAAGTAAATTTTCAGGCAATAATATCTTTATTTTTCTTGAATGTTTTGATTTTTTATTTTTAGACCCATTAAATTGATAATTGTAACAATATCTGAAATTTTTAAACAATATATAAATATTATATATATTAATTTTATATTTTATTATAGTAATCTATAAAAGTTAGAGATAGAAAATGAAATACATTGTTCATGGAGATGGTTCGTTCTACTTATACATGAATATTGTTTCCATTTTTCAATTGAAAGAAATAAAGATAGATAATATTATATTACCATAATAGAAAACTTTTATCTCATATATATCACATATTTTAATTGAACCGATCCTTATTACCTTCAATGTAAATCATGAACGAATAACATTGCTTCGTGAGGTGGTGGTTTGTCGTACACATGAGCAACGTTACTGTATCCCCACAGAATGGAATTTAAAATGGTATACATGATATAATAATTCTAGAATATAATAATATCATATATATCATATATAAATATTTAATTCATTAATTTTTTCTAGCTATGAGAGGTTTTATGGAAAACGAATAACATTGGTTCATGGGGCGGTAGTCCGTCGTACACATGAATGATGATTTCATATCCCATTTGATAGAAGTGGAGATGGATATACATTGAATAATTAAAATAATAAAATCTAATTATATGGGAGATATTTGTGTTATTATATAATCATAATAGAGGAATATTTTAAGGAGTTTTAAGAAGAAATAAAACAAAAATGAATGTTTAAGAATTTACTTCTTCTTCATATAGCCTCTTTAGGTTTACAACTAAATAAATATTTTGAGGGCTTACTATCCAACATAAGGCTTCTAGGATGAAGGGATTGAATTAATAAATATATTTGGGTAGTTCATAGTTTAACTAATGTGTTTTTAAGTGACAAGAGGAGAGGATATGGGGTGTCCTTTTATAAGTCATTTGGGTGGAACACTTGAATTTTTTTAATAGAAAATGGTGTACAAAATTTTTGTCCAAACACATGGCTGAAAAATTGACAATTATAAATAATATAAGATATAAGATCGAAATATTTTAATAAAATGGGTTTCTTACCTGATTTATATTCATTTTTAATCGAAATATTTTTAGTCTAACCCCCTGGTAATGTCCTTTTCACCTTAACTGTGGAAAATTATTTTTTATCTATTTACTGGTCATTATACTAAAAAAACTAATTAAACCTTATTAAAGAATATTAATTATGTTTATTTACAAATATGGAATCCATTTTCCCAAATTCCAATCACATGTGGAAAAGTTAAATTTAATATTAATCTCATAGACGTGTTGAGAAAACTGGTTTTCAAAGGGAAACTTTTCATAAGTATAGAATGTGTTAATAATAAAATTCAATATGAAATTGTTTTCAATGAAATAAATTGGATTAATAATTATATAATTTTTCTAATTTTATTTTTAAAACCATTTTAAAATGAAAAGTTAGCATTATAATTTCTTTAAATGTAAAGGTATTTTTCAATAAACACAAATTTTTTTCACTATTCATTGAAAATTTATTAGTTTTTGTAAAAAATTTAAAAATAAAACTAATATAATTTTGACATGGTAATTTTAAAAATGAATTTTATTTGATCAAATAAATATTCTAACAGTTTAAAAAATAAATTTTATCATTTATCAAAAAAATAAAAAATAGAGAAAATAGTATTTTCAAAACATATACTGGACTTATCATAAATTAAAATACTTGTTTATCAATATGTTTCATTTTTATGAAAAAGTACATAATATTTACTAAATAGTTATTAATATTTTTATTATCAAATTTAACTGCTAGGTTAAAATGGTCATGCTTAAGTAATAATATTAATAAAATTTCTTGTTTCGTTAAAACTCTTTTCACGTGTAATAAAATATATACTCGATTTTTCATGTAAAACAAGTTAAAATAAATATTATGGGAAACAAAATATATTAATGAAATGTAATATATTCCAGGAAAAAATTCTTAACAAATTCCGGTGTTACAGAATCTATTCACTATGATAGTATTGGGAGTGAACCTTGAATTATGCAGTGGAATAAGGAGTAAATATAATCTACTATAATATACTTTATAGAGATCCTTATCTACAAATTAAATGAATTTATATGCATATTTGTATGTAAAAACCATAGTTTTATGCCACTATTTATCTCTCATGGATCATGTTCCTAGATTTGATTATAATTGTTGTCTTTTGAACTATAAAGGATTATGGAATTATTCAAAATTATAAACTATTATTTGTTTGGTATGGTTTTAAAATGTTAATATCATGTGATAATACCCTTTTTCTCATGTAATGATTATGTGATCATTGATACCTCCCTTTTTTACCCTTATTGAGAATCCATGATCACCCTTTCATATGTTTTCATTCTCTATGTTATGAATAATGGTATTAATTTTGATATGTCTATGAATGGTGATAGTTCTGAAGAACATAGTTTCAGATGATATAGACCTCATATGAATATGTTTTTTATTGACCCATGTTTTCAAGGTCACTAGACCCATATGATTATAGTGTGGATTTTAATGTTATATAATGAATATTCATCAAATAAGATAAAATATATATGCATGAAATGTATTGGTAACTATAATAAATGGATAGTATATGATATTAAAAATATGTACATCAATCTAGTATATAATTATAACAATTTTATGTTTATTATATAGGAGGTTTGAGAACCTTCAATTCAGGTCAAAATTGAGATAAGGGCTTCTCATCTCACATGGATTTTTGTGAGGCATATTCTATATTAACTATTTTTTCTTCCATTTTGTGTATATAATATCTCTTATTTAATTGTATGAAGATTTTTAAGACCATTATATGTATTAAAAATTCCATATAAGGTTCTCCCTTTCACGAGGCTTCGATTCGGATATTACCAATACAGAATGGTTTCACCATCTAAATAATGTTATATTGATACATGGTTGGTTTTATGAAATTGTTTATGTTTATAAGGTACATATACTACCCCTTTGACATGTTATATCATGATTCTCATTATATTAGTGACATTTAATGTTCCATTTTAATTTATACATTCATGGGGCTTATGATACAAAAATAACGATACTAGTAAGGGTTTTATATTAAATCTTATTATTTACCAGGATTGTTTATGATTATGTTTTTGGTGATGAAATTTCATGATATTCCATTAAATAACCTCATGAAATTTATTATCCTTTATTTATTTTTGGATATTAAATGTTTTCCTTAGATTTTCTTATCTTTATGTACTCATGAGACCAAAATAGAATTTTTATGTAAATCTGATCTTATTTCTCTCTTTGGCCGAATTCTATTTTCTTCAATATCCATGTTTTATAAAAATGTTTTCAAGAATATTTTTACAATTTTGAAATAATTTTTTAAATTCATCTTCACCCATGATTTAATTTTTATATAATAGTTTAAAAGGAATATTCTTTTAATTTTCCAGAAGATATACATTTGAATTTTATCAAAAATATGAAAGGAGTGATTATTTTAACATACATGGAATGAATGATATTTCTTGATATCATGACTGATAAATGCCTTGAGGATTCCTATACATGTTTCCGTGTTCTTTTTAAAGAAAAGTTTTTTAATATAATTTAAGAAATTTTACTATTTTCAATAATTTATGTAAGTGTAAAAAAGTGTATTCTCCTCATAAAATGTTCCATTAATATTTTAATGGAATTTTTTATTTATCATAACATCATTCAATGATTCTTATATTTTATTGGGGACTTGATCAAATGATACCACTCAATTTCATTCATTGGATTTATTATAATGATATAGGGATGATTCTATGAAACCTATTTATTTTCCATTAGTAAATCATGTTATGTTAAAACGTTTATAAAACGAGTTTATTTTCCACATGTTATGATGTGATGCTACAATGAAATAATTTTGAAACCCATATATTTTCAATATTTTATGGTATGATGCATGCCTTATGGACTTATAGAATAAATATGTATGATTTTCATTATGGTATCGGTTATCTTAGAATTATATATCCCTCCCATGCATTGGGTAAAGATGGATATCACATGAAATAAAAAGGATTGGAGTAAAGAGTGAACCTAGTTTGGTAAGGGCCTTTTTCCACTATGATATTATTGGGATTGAATATTGACTAAGAATATGATGTAATGGGGAGTGAACCCAATCTACTATGATAGTTTTGGAAATGATCCTTGAATTTGGAAATGATTTTCTATGATTATTTGTATGAATCAAACATATTTATTATTCCAATATTATGCTCTCATGGATTGTGATCTATTATTTAATTATGATTCATATCTTCTAAACTATTAGCCATTATTCTATGATTAAATATTAATTTTTATTATATATTGTGTATTTTTTTCAAATGTTAATATTGTGTTATCATACCCTTATAATTATGTTTTACTTCACTTCTCATTGAGATCTCTTTTGTCTACCCTTATTGAGAATCTAGTTTTACCCTTTATTATGTTTCATTTCCCTTTGTTATAAAGAAATGTTTTAATTATGATATGTATAATAATGTATCTAGACATTAATATCTTATTGGTATATGTTATAGGTATCTTATAAACCATTTTTATGTATATATTTTTGTAAATATTGAAACATTATATGATTACAAAATGGATCATAATGTTATGTAAAAAATATCGATTTATTATTATGAAATATATATGTATGAAAAATATTGGTCAATATATTTTGTATTAGATAATGTTTTAGTAACCTTTGAAAACTAGTATGTGATATCATTAGATATAATACATAGGATAATCATATGTTTTGAAAAATGTCATATGTTATCGAAAATAATCGGGTGTGGTTTTCCACATTAAACATCCTTGTCTGGATACTACAAGTTGATGTGGTTTTTGTACAGCTTAATCTAAATGTATTGACCCCAAAATAGTTTATTGAGTATTTCTTTTCCATAATTCTAGTGCATAGTGTGTGCGACCATATTATTCACCTAGTTTTCAACTTTTGGGGGATATGATTGAGTCGATTCATGTTTTCATTATAAACCATCATGCATGATTTGAATAAATGATGATAATGAATGTCATAAGATAAAAATATTTCATCATATACATAAAATAAGGTTTTATGATTTATACATACTACAAATTATTTTTTATTATTATGTTGTTTATCACTGTGAATATTTTTTCCCACAGTGTGATTTTTGGTTTTAGTCAATGGATAGAACCAAGAGGAATCATGTTTACAATGAATTTTAAAAATAGTGAAATAAATTTACTCTTGAGAAACTGAATGAGATGTGAATTGGAATATGAAACCCTATGATTATACCTAATCAACTTTCTTGATATAATATTTATGTCATAAACCTAGATGAGTTTCCTAGCACATGAATTAAGAGGAAAAAATAATATTTTGGATGTTTGGGTGGTAATGATCATGGATATAAGAAATTTATATTTACTTCATTTCAAGAATGTGTTAAGACTCACTAAGGATAATATCCTAATGGAAGGGGAATACTTTTTCTATATGGAAATGAAGGTTATAAAACAATGAATATCTTGGGAACCCAATGTCTTATGTGTGGGGAACATGGGAATTATCTGACTCGATGCCCTTATCCAAGGATTCACTCATAGATCAAGGAATAATCTATGTTATGCCAATCATTGAAGTGATATTATTGATGTTTTTATATATTATGATTTATTAATTGTAATGGAGAAGTTTCATATCAATGATATTCTATATATATGAATAACTAATAATCTAACTATTATTCCATAATATTTTTTCTTTAAGGATGTTAGAACATATGTTGAATGGAAATGACAACCAAAAAAAGTGATTTAGTGGTTGTGTTATTCTTTTGTATAACACATGATATTGGGAATGATGACTCTAAATATATGATTGATGTTTAGTTAATATAGTTTATTAGGGATAAAGAAATGATTTTCGTTGACAATGTTAATTAGATAGTATTGGTGACCGTGACATTGGTTAATGATATGATGACAATGTGATTTGGTTTATCATTGATGAAATTTATTACATTTATGAATTTATTGAATATAATTAATAGTTTATGATTTTATTTAATTAATAAGAACCATGTTTTTTTGAAGAATGTATTTTTCCACTGATTTTTTATAATGAATTATGTTATTATTTTGATTTAAGAGAATATAATATCTATTAGGTCAGATTAATTATGATAAAGACACAATAGGGGGTAAATTTTCATTGTTTAAAACCTTCAACAAATTAAAAACAACCTTCAATATATATAGTGATTATTTTGTAATATATTAAATATGAGTGAGTAGTTGAACTAAATAAATAAAAGAACACGATGATGTATAATGGTTCTGGGAACCAAGATCCCTTAATCCACTCCATCTACACTCTAGACCACGATCATGGGGATTTTAACTAGCAAATACTTTTAGAGAGGACTTCCACAACTGAGTACAAGCAGTTGATACCTTTACAATAATAATTTTATAATTATTTCTAATTATTTTATAACACATTATAAATCCTATTCTTAGTCCCAAATGATGATACTCCTTCACTTCCATGATTGTGTCCGAGTAGACAATACGCTAATAAATCAATAGAGATTGATTTTACTGACAAAAATAGGTTTCTGTCACAGTCGTAGTAGTATCTAACAGATGTGTTTGATCTGCAATAAATCAAAAAAATTGCCAAACTAATATTCAATGTTGAAAAAGTTTATTGAAATTGATGTATAGAAACATAAGATATAAGAATAATATTGTATGTCTACAAATTATAACTATGAAAATGATTTGTTGATCCTATTGAATAATATTTAACAATAAGATACATTAGTAGTGATACAAACAAAAATTATTCAATCAAATAGATCAAAACATGTTTGTATCTATTTTGTATCTCAGATGATAATGAAACACTATTATTTAAAATCATATGACTCAATATTTTTAATCCATATCTTTATGTATTCATAATTTGGACATCTCAATATTTATACTTCTGGTTGAAATCTCAATGCCAAAAATTTCCTGAAATACTGCATAATAAATATCAAATATTTGAATTAAAATCATTCAAAGAGAGTCATAACATCCCTTAGAAATAGAAATTATTTAATTTGTTGAGAATGAGCCTTTTAATCAGTTCTAAAATAACATTAATGTGTTATTTACTTTCTGATACACTATTTTAGAAAACATGTATTATATCATTGACAATGTAAAACACAGGGTTCCCTCATGTAGTAAAAAACTTTGAATGTAGGGTTGGAAACATATGATTTTTTTTTTCAAAATTAGGGATGTTGAACCATATGTTTGTTTCTTGGAAATAGGGTTTCTTTGAAATCTTGGGTTTTTGATGCATACTCTTCCAATAGTGTAGGGTTCCTGATCTATACATGTTATTCTAATCATAGTGTTATCAAATCGTACATTACACATCCGAACATAGGTTATGAACAGTTTTTTTAATATATTAATACATATCATGAAAACATAAACAAATATATTTTCGTAGATTAATGACTTGTGTACCCTTCTCAACTAATAAAATATTCAAACGAATAACATTATCCTAAAATTCACTTAAAATAAACTTTATTAGAAAATGTATTCTTTTGTGAGAATAAAAAACAAAAAAAATAATTACATTCTTAAATAAACACATTCTCAATAACATCCCCCTATTTGATGATAAATTAACCCATAAAATAAATATTAAAATTAAAACAATTAAATCACATTTTATGAACCACAATTTGTTCCCTTCTCAAAAACATTTATAAACTTCTCATAAATTCATCATTGTCTTCTAATCAATTTATCATAACATTACCATAAATTATTCATAATCTTCTCATAAATTTCTCTTAATCATCTCATAAATTTCATCATATTTTTGACATAAAAAAGATAATAATTAAAATTTATTAATAAAAACTCCTAAATTCCTAAAAAAATAATTATTCAAGAATCCATGAAAACATATAAAATATTATTAAATTAATAATAATCATCTATAATAAATTTATTAAATAATTTAATTCATACCAAAAAAACATGATAAATATTTAATATATGTCCCCCTAATACATATAGTGATTCCAAAAATAAAATATTTTCGAGGAATTTAAAATAATTTTTTTGCATATCATAAAGGAGAAAAATAATTAAAAATATTAATATAATTATTAATTACTTATAGTAATAGACTAATTTACCATTTGCAGTGAATATCAAAAAGTTAAACATAAAACATATGTTTACATATAAGATAACAATTTATTAAAAAAATATTACGAGTTTGAAAAAATTAAAAATAAATTCTGAAACAATTCATAACACATATTTTTACTAAAAACAATATTTTAATATATATATATATATATATATATTGACAGTGATTATAAATAATCTATAGAGATGAATATAATTTTGGGTGTTAGGAATGTTTAGACAGTTCATCTGAAATAACCAAACTGTGAACATTTTCAATAAAATCAGATAAATGTTTTGACATTTCTTGTAATATTTGTTGAAAATTTCTAGATATTTGATATAATGAAGAAGATAAGAAATTAACTAAAAACACTTTTTTTCTCATCAAGATCAAACATAGTAATAGATTCTTTTCTGAGTGACTTCATATGACTTATCGTATCCATTTTAAATGCTTCAAAGTCTTCTTTTGAAATCAACCATCTTTCACATTTTTATACACACTTTTAAGTGTATCAAAAAATATTTTTAAGGAATATAATTTTTAAATTCATCATATGAGTTTTTAGATGTATTCATATCATTATGCGACTTCACTATTTCAAAATTAAAATTATAGACCTTTAATATAATCTCTTTAGAAGACATAACACCAATAATCATTTGAGATGATGAAACTTCTGGTTCTTTAAAACCATATACATCTTTTTCATTAAAAAAAATAGACAAATACTTAACATTATAAATATATTGTTCTCTTAGAATATCAGAATAAGGATTACATTCTATTATCTATTGATAAATCATTTTCGTTCTACTTGACATTCTTGATCACTTCATTTTTCTTAGAATAATTTTAGAAGTATTTGAAAAATATATCTCAAAAATAAAGGAAAATTAATTAAAGATGTTTTAAGAAGATGATTATGAAGATAAAATAGAAGATGAAACATTTTTTTATAAAAATTATCTATTGATGATTAACATTATTGAGTCAAAAAATCATGGTAATCATTTCATATTTTAACTTTTTAAAAGGAATGTTAAATAAGAAACCTATTATGGATGAAAAGATATATAAAAAATAAAATTTTCATGAACATGAAATTTAAATACAATAATATGTTTATATGTTAAATTATTACTATATAATCTAATGTATCTAGTTTATATGAGAAACAGATTAAAACAATGGTTTTTAGGAATTTTATTTTTTTTGTTATTTATTTATATTCTAGTATATTCAATTATATAGAATATGTTTTAAGTACTTAATTCAAAGAGAGAGGAAGGATTTTACACTTAAGAATAAAAGATCAATATACCCCTATAAGAAATCTTTAATGAAATAAAAACATGAATATAGTAATGAAATAATTCATGGATTAATAGTTAATGTTTGAAATATTTTTTGATAATGAAATACTTTAGAGTTGATCACTTTTTTTCAGAAAATAATGATCCATATAATTATTAGACAACCAATTAATTATTTAAGGGTTTACTTCAGTCTTTATTCTTATAAAACATAATATAAAAGTTCATTTTGTTATCAAAGTGATTTTGGGTCTATCAGTGTTAGCAAGTAAGGGTTTAGTTAAACAAATCTATCTATTTTTTGTGTAGAGTCTACTATTTAAAGTATTGAGTTCTATTGAACAATAAACATGTTTTACACACACAATAATTATTTTTAATAAAGAAAAATTAATTTTCATAATTTCAATTAATACCATAATAACAAAATTTAATAATTTACAAGATTTTCTATTTGAACAAGGAAAAAAGTATTTATTATATAATTTTTTTCTTTCACCATCACTTCATATTCTATGATATCCTTTATTTATATTATTTTCACTAAGAAGTATAATCAGATAATTTTCTCCTTTTATAATCATACTATACTCTTACTTTAGAGTGTCAACATCATCATATAATTCTTTACTTTTAGTTGTATTCACACCACAAGAAATTTTTTGAGAGTTTGAATTTAAATCTATAATTTGATTGAAAAAAATATTTATCTAATAAAATAGCTTCATAAGAGTTTCTATGTTTTATATGATCGTCACTTAAGGATTAAAATATATATTATAGAATAAAGAAATTTTTATTTACATTATTATAATAATTTTTTTGGAATTAGTGTTTTGGGATTAAGAATATTGTACCTCATTAATATGAGTGATAAAACATACCATTTGATTTTTATGCTCAACCTTAGAAATTATAGAAGATTAATAATTTTAACTAGAAGAATCACTCCAAGTAACCATTATAATTTTCATTCATTTTATTTTATAATCTTAATCCCTTTGAGAAATAAGTAAATTTAATTTACATTTTCTAAAACCTTTAAATTTGTATTCAAATAACTATAGGTTCTCAATAAATTTAACTAAATTTGATAAATATTTATGTAAATATGGTTGAATTTAATTAAATGATACATGTATAGTATTTTTGAAAGAATATTCTCTATATTTTATTTGATTTTCATCTTCTTCTTGCATCACTACTACATACATCATTATGGTTCCAATCAGTTATTTAATTTCTAAATTTTTTAATATTAAAGATTTTCAAATAGTAGCAGATATTCTATTAAACATAGAATGTAAAAATATTAGTAATTTTAACACTTGAACTGGTTAATTAATAAGATCTCCCAATATTTAAACATTGTTGAATTTTTTTTCAATATTCCATTCATCAGAGTGATATTTTCATTTTCATACACTCTAAAAGTATTAAACATTAACATTACAATATTACACCTTAGTTGTTTAAAATTATCATTTCCTTTATAGGAAATTGAAATAGTCACCTACATATAAATTTTAGTAGAACATTTAGTAACATGACTGAACTCATTAGTCCAGAAAGCATATACAATATCATATATTTAACTTGAATTAAAATAATATTCCTTTTCTTGGGTATCGTCCAATTTTTTTCAGATCTTATTTAAGATTGTCATAAGGCTTAAAAAACATCAAATAAACTCGTATTCAAAGAATTTTTATGTAAATATTTATATGAGCATTCCATCATTCATATTTAAAACCATTAATATAAGGATTATAGATCAAACCTAATCCTTCTTCAATATTTTCCATTTTGATATTTTTCATTATCCAGATCTTTAATTTGGGCTTGTTAGAGATAATAGAGAACATTGATATTTACCAAGAGTCCAAAAATTGATATTACAAGTTTGTATTTGATATAAATAGAATAATTTTCTATGAATAAATAGAGATCTTGTTCTGTTACAACCTATTTTGTTGCATTGATTACGCTACAGAAATAAGACGGGTGATTTGTGATTCTTGAAAACCTTCAACAGATTTTAAACAACCCTCATGATATGAATTTATTATTTCCTTATATCATAAATAAGTTCAAGTAGTGTAAATAAATAAATAAATAACACAATAATGTACAGTGTTTTTGGGCATAAAGTTACATTAGTCCACTCCACCGACGCTCTACTCTAGAAGCTTGGTCATTTTCCTTAGAAATCCCTTTTACCAGTCACTTCCCTATTGAGTATAGGTAGTTTGGACCATAATAATATGGATTTTATAAGGCCTTATAGTTCATTTACAAGGAACTATAAATCCACATCTTAGCCTAAGAAGCTGATACTCATTCACCACCATGACTATGTTCAATAAGTCGATACTCCAATAAATTGATAGAGGATAATTTGATTAATAAAAATAGGTTTATCTCGTAATTTTACTAATAACAAGTGGATGCAATTATTCTTCAATAAACATAGAAACAAGAGAAATAATCTTAAACATCTCAAAGGATTTATTTAAATAGAAATAGATTAGACACCATAAAAATGAATTAATATGTATGTCAAAAATGTGTAACTCTAAAAAATTATATGTTGATATTGTAGAATGATATTTAATAGTAAGATACCACATGAGTGACAATAAAAAAAGTGGTTCAATCAACTAGACTAAAACATGAATTTCACCAAAGTGTATCATTGAAGGAAACGACACCCTATTATTTAAAAAAACACATATCTTTCTTTTAATGAATATCTCTATATATTCACAGGATGGACATATAAATATTAATATTTTAGGTTTAACAACTCAATGTAAAATGATTCCAGAAATACTACATAATAAATTAGAAATATTTCAATTGAAATCATTTGAATCATTCAAAGGATCTCTTATATTTCCTTATAAACAAGAACAATTTTATCAATTGAGTGCGAGCCTTTGAATCAATTGTAAAATATATTTAACGAGATATTTAATTAAACTGAGGTCACTATTAAAAATTTAGTAAATATATTGAACATGAAACTCTTTTATTGACTAATTAATACATAGGATTCCTTTATATAGAAAAAACATCAAAAGTAGGGTTTAAAACATATGATTTTTTATATAATCGATATTGATGAACCTTATGTTTGTTCCAAAAATTGAGGGTTTCTTATAATGGTTGTGTTGTTGATCCAAACATTTCCAATAGCGTAGGGTCTATGATCAAAATGTGTTATTTAAAATGGAGGATTCTCAGACCATACGCTATAATGACGAATATAGTTTATTAGCAATGTTTCCAAAATACATTCAAACATGTCCATAATAACTAAAAAAATATCTTCCCAGAGATAAAATACTTGTGTACTCATCTAAAATAAAATTAAATATTCTAATGAAAATAATTATCTTGAATATCTCCTAAATGTATCTGAATTAGTAACATAATTGTGTGTGTTTTTAGTCATCAAAACAAAAACTAAATTAATGATATTGTTGAATCAACACATGGTCAGCATGATCATGGATTTTATATGTTTAGTATGTGACATTATGAGTTTCTTTATGTTGAATGGTGATAATCTTTGACGATGATATTAAAAAATATCGGTGATTGAGAATTTTAGATTATTGGGTTATGAATTTGGTCAGAATTATTATGGAGGACTCTTAATGTTAATTATCTATGTAATGGATTGTGTTAGTATTTGGATTATATGGTCATGGTTTTAGAGATTAACATATTATTTATCCATATTCTATAACATGGTCTTATCATTTTGGATTTGGTAAGTATCTAGAGATAAGAGGAATGAATTTACATTTTTTATAGATATTTTGATCGATTAGAATTTTATTTTAGTGATCCTTTCATGAAAGACTCATCATGAATATTCATTTCCTGGAGTAATATATTAACTAGATATTTATGAAATCACAACCAAAGGATTATATTGTGATATGGAACAAAATAAAGAAATTATATGCTCTTATTTTCTCTATCTTGATAATAAGAAAATTCCTCAAAAATTAGAAAAATTAACATAAAATAATTTTTTCCCATTTATTTCTAATGAACCGATTGTCTTTTAACCATTTACAGATTTATTATTTGAAAGTCATTAAAATTATCATGGAAATGTTCTCAACCACTATCTACTTGTCCTTGGATTCTAGTTTTCTCCTAAAAATCTAGAATTTAACTTCCCATAAATGTAATACTTATTGGGGAACACAATTATGTTCTATTTTAGTAAACCTTTATTTTTCCCAATTTTATTTTTAAAAGATGTTCTATTATTATTTTGTATGATGTGGGTTTTGAATAAAAGTATTTTCACATATTAAACCTTTGATGAAAAAGAAAAAATTTGAAGATTTGAAATTTATTTATGGTTTTGGGGGATAATTTTACATCCTAAAATTCAGTTTAAATGAATAATAAGATCGATTAGGTTCTTAACAGACAAAAATAAGTTTTATGAAAATTAATATATTTTATAAAAATATAATTGATTAAATGTGATTTTTATTACATTATCGTTGAATTAAATGGTATAAAAATGTAAAAATATATTATGAAATATATATATTAATATAATTATAAAACTAAATAAAAATTTATTAACTAATTCATAAGAAATAATAACACTATTTCTAGTAAAGTCAATTTAAGCTTGAAAAATGCATTTGATTAAAAATATTTTTATTTTATTTTTTGTTAAGAAATTATAATAGAATTTTAAAAAATTTTAAAATTGGTTTTTATTAAATAAATATATTTTTGAAATAATAATCCTAAAATTAACTTAGGGTGAAATTTTGGAATTTTTCTAAAATGATTCATTTTTCAGTGAATAGTTAAAATACAAAATTTTCCAATAATGTCATTTATTTTAATTAAATCAAGTAATTTAAAAGTCCAATTATATTTTTAATTTGTAAATAGATTTAAATATTATTAATTTTATTTATAATAATGTTATCAATTTAATTTTAATAGTAATTACTCATTATTTTAATGTAAGTTAATTTTTATACTTAAAATCCATTTTTTCTAGAAAGTGGTTTTCATTTTGTTTTATGCATTTATATTTAAATTGATTTCTTCCTCTTATAGATATTTAATATTTAAAAATAGAGAGCATGTTTTTAATTAGGTGGTTCAAGTTGGATAAATATTTACCTTTTTCACTATGAATAGTTGTCAAGGAAAATATTTTCCATACCGGTATGTGTAAAATTGAAAAACAGGGTTAAAACCATAAGATAAGATCTCAAAATCAACCAAAAAATAGAATTGATTTTATTTAATTTGGAAAATTCATCCATATAAAACCCTAATTATAATATAATTCATTTTTGTTCCATTTTCCCTTGATAATGGAATTTATATTTTTTAAGTAAATAAAATTCCGAATAGCCACTCTTTTGGATTTTAATATCACTTACATTTTAATATAAAGTTAGAAAGAGGATGACTTAGTTTATAAATTTATTTTTAAATATTATTTATTATTTTATCATGGTAATCTAAATTTGATTTTTATTGATGAAATAATTATATTATATGCTTACAAAATGCTAACACAGTGCATGTGCATGAAATATACAAATCATGTAAATGAATCTAACAACTCTAAAATTAATATTTGTTTGATGAGATATATTTCCCCATAATTTTTTTATCTTAATATAACATATTATTGATATGTGAATATTTTATATCCAAGATAGTTTATTATCTATATGCCTCTAAAGTCAAATTAAATAAATAGTGACAAAAATTAAAATATTTATATTTTTAAAGAAAATGATATTTCATTAAATTAAATAAAAACAATAAAAAATTTAAAGGGGTAAATCTGTATATGATATAGTGTAAAATTAAATACATTAAAATTTTGTGATCTAATTTTTAAACTGTAATTAAAATTAAAACCCTTTAATATTGAAAAAATTATTGTTATAGGTAATGTTAACATTGGTTAAATAAGGGGTTAATCAAAACAATAAGGATTAATATATTATATAAACCTATAAAATTTTGATTTTATAATTTTATTAGGAGAACATACTCATTAACATAAATTAAATTTCATTTTTATGTATTTTTTCATGAATTTGACTTTATTATATATTAATATTTTGAATAATTACAAGAGTTCCCTTCACCTCACTTATAAAATGACATCATTTATCTCTTTTAATTACACGTTATATGGAATCCTACATAGACCAAACCATGAATAATTATATGATAAAATTTCATAACCTTGAATTAGATGTTATTGTCATCATAACAGACCATTCAAAGGATCCCTTAGGAGGGGTCTCTAGGATATATATTGAAGAAGCGGGAATCATATTTTTTAAATCTTTTAAATTTAATTATTTTTATACTTCATCTAAATATATTAAAACTTATAATAAAATAATAACTCCAATATCATAAATATAACAATATTTTATTATTCATATTGTGTGACCACTTTGCAACTATTTTTCATCCTGCTAAAGAGAAAATATCACTAATGAATATATACAACATATCGTCCCCATGTAGTGGTCAAATTCATGTTTCTTCATCATTTTACTTAGTTTTTTATGAAGAATAAAATAATAAATATATGTGATATTTATCGCATAATTTTTCTTCTATAAATATAATATCACATCTACCATCTTACCTTCTATTCCATTAGAAAGAGATAATGTCACTTATGCGTATGTGTTGACTACGAACACCACGAAGTGATGTGATTTTTCTTCATTTATTCATTATATGGATGAAAATAAGGATATAGTAACGGAATATATATGATATATATGATATAAAATGATTCTATAATGTTGAATTATTATTTATATTTTTTTAATTCCATTCATTGAAAAGTGAAAACCTCATTCCTGTGTTTGTAAAACCTACAATCTCTACGAACAGTGTAATTAAATTCTTTATCTATAACATTTATGTGTTAATATACATAAAATGAAAATATGTGAGATTAATATCATTATTAATATTATAGTTATGTTGGAACTGTGACCAAAGTATAAGGACCACAACTACCAAACCAAAATTATAATGAAAACCAAAATAGTAAGTAGTCAAAGACAATGATTTTAACACAGAATTATTAACAAATTGTTATTGAAATGTTATAAGTATATCATATATGATATTATAATAAGGTACATGATTAAATTATATAATTACAATAAATTTTAATTTATTAGATAAGTGGTTTGATAACACATAAACCAAGTCAAACATAGAGTAATCGTATCTCGTCTCATTTTTATTTCTGGGAGTTATATGTCATATTCAACAGTTTTTCCATTGTTTGGTATATATAATGATGATGTATTTATTTTATGGTGGATTCAATTAAAATTATTGGGATTCCAAAATTCATATCAGTTCTTGTATTCCATTATGTTTTTATTTAGATATTACCAAAATGGTACAGGTTCTTCATCTCAATATTGTTTCGATTAAAATACTTTATTTTATGAACCTATTTATGTTAATGAGGTGTATATACTTCCAATTTTATATTTTATATTATTATTATTATTATTTTAATGAAATTTAATTTCTAAATTAAATTTATTGTTTTATGGGGCTTAAAATTTCAAATTTACCAATGTGGTAAGGGTTTTAGGTCATAATCACATTATTTACCATGATTATTTTTTATTATGTTTTCGATGATGAAATATCATGATATTCCCCTCCATAATCTCAATAATTTTATTATAATGTATTTATTTCTAGAGATTACATTTTTCCATACATTTTTCTCTCTTTGTATACTCATTATACTAAAAAAGTATTTTTACAGATATTCGGTCTTATTTCTCGCATTGGTCAAAAATAACTTTTCTTACATTTACATGATTTATAATATTGTTTTCAAGAAAGTTTTATACTTTTTCTAATGATTTTTTAAAATAATCATCACCAATGTTTAACTTTTTATAAAATGTTTTAAAATTAGTCTTATTTTCTATTTTAGAATAAGGTACATTTGTCATTTAACCAAAAATATTAAAGGATTATTTGTTTTCATTTACATTACATGAACATAATTTACTACATTTGAAATAATAAATGATTTTAATGTTTCATTCAATTTTAGATGGTTATTATTTTTGAAATTTTAATCCTTAATATTTTATTATTTTTTAGATTTTAGATAACTGATTAAAAGTGAAAATTTTATTTTCTTCAATAAATGTTTCAGTGACATTTTAAAGTAATTTCTCGTCCTAGAAGACATCCTTTAAAGTTAGTTATTCTTTACTATGGATTTGATCCAATGTTACCATATACTTTCATTTTTTTATTTTTTATTATTATCTAATTACAATTCTATGAAACCCATACATTTTCTATGCATTATTCAAGTTATGATGAAATGGTTAGGAAACCAATTTATTTTCCATGTGTTAAAATATGATGCTATTATGATATATTTATAATAGTCATTCTCTTTCCATGGTTTATTATATGATGAATGATCAACGATACTGTGGAAGACATATGAATAATTTTCATTATGTGATGGGTGGGATGAAAATTATATAAACATCAAATTAATTGAAAAAATATTGATATATCATGATATTATAAGGACTATAATTGGGACTGAACCGATTTTAAAAATACAATCTATCCATTTTGAAGGTCTACGAACTGGACACTACCTACGTATATCATAGAATATTGAGTTAAGACAATCCATTTTGAGAGTCCTGGTAGTGAGAATTGAATATGGAAATTATTTTCTACAATTATGTATATGTCACAGACATATATAATATGAAATTGTTATTCTATCATGGATCGTATTCATTGATTAATTTTTTATTCATGTATTATTAACTATAATGATTTGTTTAGGTTCAAAATTATGATCAATGATACTATGAGTATGGTTTTCAATTGTTATGCTCTTATTCTCATACCCTTATTCTCAGGATGTATTTTAGGGTCCATTGATATCTCCCTTGCTTAACCGTAGTAAGAATAAAATATCAAACGTTTTTGTATCCATTCCCATAGTTATGGTGAAATGTTTTTATTATATATATCTAAGAAGGGTGATAGTTTTGTGGAACTCAGTGAGAGATATTAATGGGATCTTAGGTACTATTTCTTTATATATGTGTGTTTATAAAGATCCTAAACTTATAATATTCTATTGTGGATCACAATGTTTTGTAATGAAAATTCATATATTAAGATGTAATTTATATGTATGGAATGTTTGGGTCCCTATATACATCTTGAAAATTGTTTTATGAAGATTCCAAAAATTTGATCACTATGTTAGTTAATTTATGAATGATCTTCATGGAAAATTTTCTTATACAAGACAGGAAAATGAATTTGGGATGAAGAAAATTGATCGTTGTGGTTTTGTTCTTAAGACTACTCTAAAATATAGTAAAAATTATAAACCATGGAATATTTACAGTGGTTCCTCCTTATATAAGACAAGTTATATGTAGTTATAAAAAATTGTTTAAGAACATGAAGGAGGAGAAGATACCTTTGAAAGTGAAAATTCCTAAAAAATTGGAGAAATTGGAGTTACTGGGATTGAATTTCATAAACTAGAGTCAATGGGTGGTTGTTTTTTCATGATCTTAACCAAAAATTACTAATATTTGGATAAAATTGTGATATTATTAAGGATGTTTTCTTTAAAATGTATTCATGAATCATAAAATATTTTAGAGATGGAAATTTTGTTTCTAAGGGAAAAAGAACATGCGGAAATGTAATTCATATTTGTGATCCTTGTAACTCATATTACATAACATTTGAGTGTGAAACTGTGTTTTTGAACTAAATACTTCGGAATCATGTCTAGAAAATCATTATCAATTTTTCTAAGGAATATGTTGTGAGAAAAATACCAAAACTAAAAATCAACTATTACATTATTTGTAAAACATTCCTAAAAGGTAGGATGGTTAGTGGAATACTTATCAATGTTGACATACAATATTCTAGGTATCTTAAGATCATATGGTTTGATCTTTTGGGTATGATGATACTCTAATAAAAAAATATGTTTTTCACTATATTACTTTCATTGTTTTCTTAACTTGAATAAATGACATAATTTTGATGAAACATAAATCAGATGTTGGAGATATGTTTCAATGTTTCAGAAAAAATTTTGAGAAATAAATAGGTGTATATATATTGAATGTATGGACACAAATTGTAAATAAGAACATAATTAATTATTTACAATCCTATATAAAGAAAAATGTAATAAAAACAAATACATTTCTCCCTATACTCCAATAAAATCTATTAACAAAACTGAAAAAATATGTTTAATTGAAATGAGAATAAATTCTATTTAAAAAAACATTCTAAATTCATCTAAAGATAAGTTATAAGTTCAATTTTTCTTGTAAATAATAAATATTTTTTCAAACAAAATTTAAAATGATTCCTTAAGAGATGTAGTATATTAAATAATACTTCAATTAAATAATTTATGTTTCATGGTATTACTTGCTTAATAAAAATAGAAAATACAGATTTAGAAATGATACAAGAAAAATCATAGGGATGGATCTTTATGGGATATTTTGCAGATAAAATAAGTTATAAATGTTGTAAAAATAACTACAAAGTTGGTTCATTCCATTGATTTGAGGGTTTTTGAAAATAATACTTTGTTAAAAAGTGTTTTTGAAGATGATAAGGAATATATTATAAACTATAAAATATTGAAATCCAAATAAGATAATGATAATTAAGATGATTATGAGCCGAAACATGTTTGACTTGATTAATAAATAATTAGTGATGAGGAAAGGAAGTCCAAAGAATGTTTAAAAATTAAAAAAAACTAAAAAAATAGATTCAATCTAATAACATTATTAAAAGTAAATAGTCTCATTTTTATATAGGGAAAAAATTTTGATTTGATAATAAAATGTCACTTATATCATAATTGTAACCAAGGTCAGTTTTATTTAGAGTTGAACATAAATGATATGAATAAAGACTTGGATCAAATTGAGAAAACTAAAACCTTATATATTATTCAACGATTAGTATGAAACAATATTATAAGAAAATATGGGAATTCATAAATAATATTAATGATGATGAACAAATTACAAGATAAAAATATCTTTTTTTTTTTCACGGTTACCCATTAGTGGAAGGTGTTAATTTTTAAGAAATTGTTTCCCATTTTGTCTGGCATGAAACTATAAGAATTTTCTAGGTAGAGAAAATTCAAAAAAAATTACAAATTTGACTAGATAAAAGATAATTCAGAATTATTAAATAGAGATATTCAAGAAGAAGTTTATTTTTTATAAACTAGTGGGTTCATACATGATAAATATGAATCCATGGTTTATAAACTTAATAAAATATTTTATAGTATGAAACAAGACCCTCAATCTTGGTATTCAAAACATGACAGTTTCCTAAATTAGTTGTACTTTTCTAATGAAAAATTTAATAACCACATGTATATGAAGGATATGAGCACAATTTACCATATTGTCATTATTTATGTTGATCATATAATTTTTATAATAGACATGGTTATATGTTATGAATAAATTTCTAATAAAATGAAGAATATAATTGGGTTGTAAATTATTGTAGAGTTAAAATTATTTTTCTGATTACGTGTCCAAAAAACGAGGACAAATTTTTGTCACTCTAGAAGAGTATTCCAAAAACATTTTACAAAATATTTGAATAGAGGATTCAAAATAATTTTCCACACCTATCAAATTTGGTATAGATTTGAGTAAATAATAATCATTGAGAATATTAAATCAAAAATATATTTACAACATGAAAGGAAGCTTACTCTATATAAATAATTTAATAATAGACATTTTATATGTTTTCACTGTATATCAAGGATATTAGAGTGGTACAATGGAATCAAATATACTGGTAACTAAAAGAGTACATATGTATATTAATGAAAAATTGAATTATGGTATGATGTATATAATAATTAATGATATGAACTTTCTTTGTTTCAATAATATTAATTGGGTTGGAGATTTTATTGATATAAAATCAACATCATGGGGAACATTATTCTTCAGGGAAAGATGTTTGACATGTAATGTTAATAAATACAGTTTTTTATTTGACCATAGTAGAAGTAGAATATATAGCCTCCACCCATGTCTGTACATAAATGATGTTGATAAAATTTATGGTAGAATATTTGAGAGTGAATATTGGTAAACCATTGATGATTATTTTCGATAATCAAGTATCTATTTATCTTTCAAAAAATTCAATACAACATTCTAGATCAAATCACATTGAAATTTAGTATCATTTTATAAAGGTGAGATTTTATGGTGGAGATTTCATGCTTGATTATATTTCAATAAAAATATCAATTCTTAATTTTTTCATCAATGATATTCCAATGGGATGATTTGATTAATTGGGGTGGTAATTACCAATTTAGCCTCCCCCAATGAGTTAAAAAATTTCATAAGTAAAAGACCCCCTGGATTATTTAGATTTTATTATTAACGGGGGACAAGAAGTACATCTCTATTAAAATAAGTAAAAAATGTGATCGTTAACTTTTAAAAATTTGAATCTGGAGTTATTATAAAAAGGGGGAGAATAAAATGCTGAGTGGTGTTTATCTTATCATTCAAACAACAAAAAATTCATTTAGGGGATTAATTTATTTACAAACATTACTTAACTATGAATTATAGTTTCATGAAATTCTCTATGTGAATGTTTATGGTTTTATAATATTCTGAAAATTATTTATTTTTTATGTTTTTTACAAGTTCTTCCATCAAATCCATAGGGGGAGATTTAATACCTTTTTGGGTGTTTTTATAATGAGTTTTGTATTTTATATCAACTTATTATTGTTATTGTTTTTATATTTCAGGTGATAAATATTTATTAGATTTGTCAATAAAGTGTCAATATAAAATGAATAAGGAGGTTAAAAAATTTTCATTCCTTATTATGAAATATTCCATATTTAGTTATAAGATTCTATATTTTATCCCTGTGTTCTAAACATCCTGAATATTCTCATAATTCTTGATGAGTTTTTATGTGTTTGTACAAAGGGATATAATTCAATTTTATTCCTATGATATTTATGTTTTGTGTGTTTCAAATTTAAGCTAAATTTGTCAGACAGATAGTGTGTACAATGTTGAAGGTGAAAGTGGTAGAAAGATGAGGTTACAAAGTAGAATATGCATGCTATACAACAATAAAATATAATAATCCATGGACAATGATGTCTTATGAGGGATATCAGATAGTGAAAATTATAAAAAGTTACACCTTATAGAGTTTTGTATAATAGATTCATTGGAATTTTAGTATACTGTATGTTGATCGGATCATCAGACCATCTTTTTGTAAGATCACAACATAGACAGATGCAATGTTTATTGAATAGAGAGATCTGGTGCTTAATAATTTTCCAATATATATATTATTTAAATTTCCATCAAACGAACTATTTTTTATGTTCTATATGTGAAGATGTCTGAGATATTAACAAATATAATAATGACTAATGATCTACTAGTAAGGAAATTAGGAATCTCTTTAGATACAGAGATAATACGATCTATAAATTCAATATTATTAGTCTAGAAAACCACATCGATAAATCAATGAACTATTGAAAAGAAATTTTAAAAACAAGAAATTTTATTTCATTGTGAAAATTATTTTGTGGAGTTTTAATAGATTTTTTTCAGTCCATTATTTGTATTATGTTTGAGCATACATGGGATGGTAAGATGGTGGTATTCTAAGTCAATATAATGATCATTCTAGACCAAAGTATTTGATTCAATGGGTTAGAGAAAATCAGGGAGTGTTGATGAATAATTCTATGTAGATAAGTTCTTATCCATGCACCAGATAGAATAATAGTCATATAATAGAGAGGTTCTTAATGAAGTCATCAGATAGACATTTTCTAGATGTTCTAAGGAGCTTTAAATTAATTTGATAAATCCCTTTATTGAGATGTTGATGAGGGGTTATATTATTATTTTTAACCTAGTTGAGTTACAGATGATTTAATGAAGGATATCACATCAAAATTTCAAGAATATTCAATATAGATCCAAAATGATTCATAAAAATCCTGATGAGTCTAAGATGAGAAGGAAGTTTCAAGAGTGGGGAAATATATTTTAGTTATCATGATTTATCAATTATGTGTAGCCATATAATGTGTTTATGGTACCATATTAATGAAAACTATTCATATCTGAGATAGAGCAAATTTATTTAGAAAATTTATTAGACAGAGCTACTAGAAAGAGAACAAAAGAGATGAATTTTTAGTAGTGTGGGTTTCCAGCCAAGGAATCACTTGGTTGAATAATAATAATCTACCAATAAGAGGAGTTTCTAAAAAAGGTTTCAGTTTGCTGTATTGATTAGAGTTACCAAACTTAGATTATAGTCAGTGTTACTGGTTAGAATATACCATATACAATCATATTGGATTGAGACACACTTGACGAACTCATACTGGATGAGGCATAGGTTCACCAGATGAAGTCATAGTGAAAAGAGAGTGAACTCTATCGTGGATTTAAATAACATTTATTTTTTATTAATAAATGTTTTTTATCTTGTTTTGGATCATTAAAAAAAACTTTGTAATTTATACAAGTCAGTAAAATTACCTATCGAGATACAAAATGGATTTACTTAGAGTTGGATCGATTGTATTAAACTTATATCATAGCGAATTTATATGGATCGATGAGAGTCACCATGGAAAATATATAGTCACCCACACTGGGGGAAAATATTAAAAATCTTATGTGGATTTCATTACATTCCTATCGTCATATAAAAATTGTGTTTGTTATATATTATATTCAAAAGGATAAAAAATCTAAAAAATCATAGTGGTAAATTTTTTGTGAAATGAAATATTTAAATGATCACCAATGATTCACCCCCCCCCCCCCCGCTCACTTATCGGTGGTACTTATATTCCTATAAATATAAATATATGATAAATTCTGAGATATTAATGAAAATATATTTTATAAATTCCAGAAAAAATTAAATATTATCATTAACGTCACCATGTATGACATCATATGTAATAATTTATGAATACCCATCTAAAAATATTCTTTATTAACTATAAAACACTTTTAAAGAAGCTATCTAAGTCAAAATCAATCCCCAATAAATCAAAAAAAAATTATTACAACATATACCAATATAGAATTAAAAACATATATAAATCTTTATAACCATAATCATATTTAAAGGGAGTCCTCTTGGAAAGAATCAATGGCACTCAAGCTATAAAGGTACCAGACAAGATCTCTATCAAACAACTCTATCGTGATATCTATATCCCCTAGTTGTATCACATGCGAGCGTGAATTAACATATTTTCCCCTCATCCAAGACATTGACTGACCGTGGAAAGTAATATAAATCAAACAAAAATATCCAACTAATAAATTATCAACTATCTATGTATAGACTAGTTTGGTTGATCAATATATCACATGCCATTATCTTTAGGGATGATCATATCACATGCCCATTAGTAGAATAGATAAAAATATCATATGTACTAGCTAGATGTGGTGGTAAACATCCAATTATTACTAATCTTTTGTACTATATGAAGTACTTTTCATTTGAGAGTGTAAATACCATCATTGTTGATCTCTAACCAATGATGTGATCTACAAAATTCCCAACCACCCTCTAATTAGTGAATCTACAATTGATTACGTAAGAAAGGAATAAAAATATGATGGTTTTCATGCTAGGTATATTTTTAAAATTAGGTAATGGAGACACCTCTAAGGTCCATGCAACCCAAATATACCAAATATATAGTGATTGACTCTCCTTGTTGTATTCAAAGTGGATCATCCTACTCAGAAACCCACTTTTTGTGCCTCGTGAGCATGTCTTTTAGAACATGCAAGAATACTAACCATAATAAACTTAAAACATCATCAGAAAACATAATTATATATGATATTTAATTTTTATATATAAATAAATTCATAATTTAAGGAGTAAAATTTCATTACATTTTAAGAAATTTATATCTATATATACATTAATGTAGGAAAATGTGAAATAATGAAAAATTAATACTTCCTTTTATATGATAAATGTTATATTATTAAAACTATTTTAAGAATAATTAATAAAATAAAACATAATAAATTTTCTCACAGATCATATTTAACACCCAGAAATTTTAAAGTATGTCTCTTTTTAATATTTAACACATGTGATAGTTTATATTATATAGAACACTAAGGTTAAAAATGTGATTAAATATTATTATTTTGATATTTAGCACCTAGCTATTTGAATTTTGGGAATTAAAGAGATCACGTATATTAAGAAAATATAGTATACACATGTTTATTAAATGTATTCATTGGTTACCAATTAATTGAAAATTAAAATAAAAGTCAATCGATAAAAAAAGATGTGTTTTTATAAAAACTATTTTTATAAAAACAATGGAATTTTATGAATTAAATTAATCACTATTAGTTAAAGTTATTAATGATTATTATATATTAAATATTTAATCAAATGTTTTTAAATTCAACTAATAAGTTTCGTAGGATTAATATATGAATAAATCTAATATTACGCATAAATGACTATATTTTTATAAAGACGGTTTTACCAACTTTTAATGGAACACTTATTTAAAAAATAAATATGGATAATTTTATAAATACCATTTAAAAAATAAACATCATTCTTAAAATAAAAATTTCAAAATTAGCTTAGGGTGAAATTTTTGTATTTAAAAAAAATATATTATAGTGAATAGTGAAGAATCAGGATTTCAATAAAACTATCATTTTCATGTATTTATGATTTAAATAGTAGCCTCGTATATTAAAGTGTAAATAATATTTAGGAATCTTAGAAATGAAAACAAAAATTATATTTACATCACAGAGTAAGTAAATAAATATTATAAAAATGATAAAATAAATGTCAGTATTTTTATGAAGCATAAATATTTATTTTAAATTTTATAACAAATATAATGATTTAAAGGAATAAATATTTTCAAAAAAATAATTCGTAATTTAATATTTTATTTTATTTTAATTAAAATGTAATTTTATGGTTCCATATTTAGTTTTTGAAAGTGTCATAAAATCAAATGTAATTTTAAAATTGGTATTTTTGACTAAATGATGATTTTATTTTGAAATTAGATTATCATATATAGAAAAATTTATTCAAAAAATGGAGTCCATTGTTTAATTCTACATGTTGAAAAATTGTTAGAGTTATTTTTTTTTTGGATTTTTTTGAAAAATATAATTTTTTTGTGAATAATGAAATACAATAATTTACTAAATATGATAAAAACGTGAATTATTGAGTCTTGGATGAGGTATGGATAATGTAATCCAATAATATCACATTATCCTTATCTTTTTATAGTATTTATTCACGTAATGTGAAAACAATTCATATTGTTTAGGGAAAATAATAAACTAATGAATAAAATGACCAAAAAACAACTCTCTTCTCTACTATAAATATCACCCTCACCACCTCTTCTCTTCACAGCTCTAGATCCTTCAGTCCATCAAAAATTATATACAATCCCTCTCATAGATATATTTGTTAAAATCTGGTCTATGTGGTATCACCAAAAAGACCATTTCAATGTTTCTTAAGGAGGTTCTCGAGGAGAGGAATTCAAGATGTAAACTCTCTTTTAGTTCTTTTAATTTTCATTCAGTATCATTTATTTTGTTGTCATTTACTTACCAAATACATAAAATAATTCATGATAACTCAATTATATTATATATATTGGAATTTTATTATGACAATGGGATATCCTCCATAAATTGTTTTCCCTTCCCCTTTTTTCAAAAAATTAAAATTTTGTTCGTGAGGTGTCGATTCAACACCTTTATGAACGACGATTCTTTCATTTTATAATAACACCTTCAAGGCTGAGAATAAAACCATTTTTATTGTTAAAAATTATTATAATATTTATATTATAAATTATATAGTATTTTATAAATATTACATATAGATTATATCAATTAATAAAACAAAACAAGTCTGTGATGACCGAAAAATGTCAAAAACAATACAAACGATTTTCATTGAAATTTTATCAAATAAATCACCCACATATCTATAAAAATGATTTATAAGACCATTAAATATTATATAAATTATTAAATAACATATAATTTTAATTCTTGACAATTATTCCCATTTCACATGATATTTCATAAATGTATACAAGTGAACCAATCATAAAAATCAAGGAAATGAACACTTCTGAATGACGAAATTGAGTCTTATAACTCTTCAAAAAGTATATAAATGAACATAATAAAGTTATAATCACTAAAATAAATATTTAATAGGTTATTAATTAAATTATTAATGAATTTAATTTCGTATCTAGGGCGTTAAGTATACATGAAGAACACTTTCAGACATAAGTTAAGGGATTCTCCCCGAACCTCTATTTTTCATTAGTGTTGAAATTTCTCTATATTTAGCACAATTTAATTCTTAATTAATTTTATATAATTATAAATTATTTTTATATGTTCAAAACTCATGTATATTTATCATTTCATTTTTCTTTGATAAGGGAATATATGTTTTACAAGGCTTCCTTTTTTAATTCCTCCTGATAAGCAAGCCCAATTAAAGGGAACTTCCCAGTTTTATACCCATTTTAAAGTATAATCCATAATATATTTTAATAAACCATTATTATTATTATTAAATAACTAATTCCCTCTTGAATATATTTTCTATTTTATGGTTTTATATAAATAATTATTCATTTTCCTCCTTTATAACTCCTTTATATTTCCCTTAAACAACCCCAAACTGGATCATTTATAAAGATTCTGAAAAACTAAATCTACATATTGGAAATAATTTAATCCTCAAATATATTATTTTATATTTTATTTTCATGGATATACATTTTTAAAATCTTATTTTTTTACAAATATAAATGATTTCCTAAAATAACTCTTATTTACAAAGTAAAAGGGATGTTTCTCTCAAGAATTCCTCAATAATTCTATTAGAATACGTACACCCATTTTAACACTGTTTGTTGAAACCTATTATTTATTGAGATTTATCTCTTATCATACCATATAGAATATTTTATTGAATGGTTTATGATTATTCATGTGGATTTATTATATTGATATCATTCTCTATATTACTCTTGATGGCTTAGGATTATGTTTATTGTTTGGGGATTTTTTTTAAACATTAATTTTCTAGTTTCAATATGAATGTATATGTTGATTATGTTTCACCCCATTCATATGATTAATGAATTTAACTTAGTAATTAATTTTTTCAACTGATTATAACCCCACGATACATCGTTGTGTCTCATGAGACAAACTAGATTGGGTTTTACAAATTTATGTATAGTGTCCCCACTGAAGCCTTGATAGAATTTTTATGAAGACCAGAATTATGTATTCCCCCAATATGATATTATAAATTTATAATACATGTGATTATTTGACTAGGATAATATCCAAGGTTATGTTTCATTCTCATGTTATTATTTATATGGAATTATTTTTTCATCTTTCAATCATACAAATTTATGATTAATGTTATGTTTTAATTTAAGGTGTTTTTATTTATTCACCGTGAATTATTGTTTATTTTTATTTATGACAGATTATATTTTTATTTTTACCCTTACTGAGCATCTGATCTCACCCATTTGTTCTGTTTTATATTTCACATGGTTTTGATGATGAATATTATAAATGACTTGCAAGGATTATCTAATAGTCTCTGGTTGTTTCCAATGGACATTATATATTTTTTCCCTTACAAATTTTAATGTAAAACATATTTTTGTATCTTGTTTTCCCTAGTTTCAATATTATTTAGTACATTGGTATGAAAACACTTGTTTATTTTCCCATTATAATAAATTAAGGAACATTCCTTGAGGTACTAGTGTTAGGGTCCTTATTTTTTATCTGATCGTGTTTAGTAGAGAGTTTAGAAACTAAATTCTGGAAAATATAGATTAGAAAACATAACCCTAGTATAGAATTTGAGGATAATTATAGAAGAAAATCCTATAATTTTGGTACGTTATAGATCAAGTTGGTATTCCTGGTAGTACATATATATTTGGAAACTACAAATGGATATGGCTCTTTCATAGATGTAACTAGGGTTAACAACTCTGACAAGGTGTGCTAGGCCTAACTCAGAGTAACATTGTATGAGATAATGATCCTTACTCCACACCTGTTTTTACACTCTCGGGATATTTTCTTAGGATAATTGATTTTTTTTATAAAAACCCATTATAAAGGATTAAAAAGAAAATATTTTCCCAAAGAAACCATTTTTATTATTATGAGATTATCTATGAATTATGTTTTAATATATATTAATTATTTTACTATTTCTGGGATTATACAATATGATTCATAATGTTGTGATATAATATAGTATATTCCATTATATAGACAATGTGCCTAAAAGAATGAATGGGAACCCCATCATTGTACATAATCTGAAGAGTAAGAATGATCATTACTTCGATGGGTTTAAACTAGTATTTTGAAGTGTACTAGTCTCTAAAAAAATTTCATCATATGAGGATATAGTATCTTATTCTTACAAGATGAAGAATTATTTTTATATGTATTATGGCTTTGAAAGAATGCCTAAGAAGAAGAGGATAGTTGACAAAAATATAGATAATGGGAAGAAGGAAAATGTGTGTTTTCCTACATGTGAAAATTTTGGACGGAAACACCATGGTATATGATTAGAGAATAATTATATTGCATTAAATGTGGAGAAAAATGAAACCATGATCATTATTGAAAGGTGTGGAAATAATTTTCAAATTTTCAATGCTTTACCAGTAATGATTAGGGGAACTATGAAAGATAATTATCTAATTTTGTAATCAAAACCTTCAAATGAAGATAATGTATCCTAAAAAGTATTATGATCATACCATAGAAAAAGATGAATGATTACTGTCTTTGTTAATGGATTAAATAATTATGTCATTGAGCATTTTATAAACGATGTACTGGTTATATTAATTAAATAATAAATTTGGATTGTACCACAATACTTTTTCATTAAGGATTTTAGAACACATGTTGAATGGTTATGTTGACTGGAAAAAGTGTTTTAGTGGCATGTTGTTATTTTTTAAAACACATGACTTGGGTAAGAAAACCCTAAATATATTCTATATGTCTAGATAATAATGAATAAATTTTTTCGGATAGTATTGATGACCATGAATGTCGTTAGTGATTTGCTGGTATATTGAATATATTAAAAAACCTAAGTTTTCACTCATAGAATAAACCATGTTTCCTAAAGGATTAAATAAGATTATTTTATTATTATATTTGGTATGTGAAAATAAGAGCAAAATTATTTGGTGAAATATTATATAATGTTGATTTAGGAAATTTGGTGACCATCATTCAAATTTGGTTTCTTCATTGAATTTAGGCCGCCATATTTTGATTGATCCTTAAGGTTAACTAATTATGGAATGGATTAAGGGTATTATTGATTAAGATTATATTATGATTTATCATGTTGGATAATATGTTATAATCTTTATTGTTTGAGTAAAAATTTGAAGGACGAAGTAATGACGTATGAATCTTAGGATTCACAAATGTTCTTTAGGTATAAAAATTAGTTTTCAGTATCCATCTCCAAATTTAAGAAATGTAGTGGAGATAGATCAAAGAACAACCAATGGATGAGATAATGTAATGGAAATGAGTCATCTAATTTGATATTATGAAGTTCTTTATTATATACTAATATAATCCCTCAAATATTGGAAAATGATTTAGGAACAAAAACTACATCTATATAATATTATTTCGAAGAAATAAATGGTCTTTTAAACGATCATATATTTACAAATTAGAGATAATTGACATTGTAATGATCAATTTATCTACCAATATTAATCAAATATTTATAGTTATATTTTATTTCATGTCTATATTTTCATGAATGCTCTCTAATTTTGGAATCTTAGTTTTGTGGTGACATTTTAATTTCAATTTACTTTTTTAATATGACTTTTTATAAACCATTTTTACGATGTAGAGTTTCCTCCTCTAATTTTTTAAGTGTGATTTTAAATTTTGAGGAATATTGTTTTTTTACATAGATGAGAATGTAACACCCCAAGAATTTACAGTATGACACTTTTAAAAATTTAACAAATTCAATTGTTTATATTACACAGAACATTGAGTTTTAACAAATGATTAAATATTATTATTTTGAATATTATAACCATTCGATTTTAATGGTTATAATTAAATAGATCATGTAAATTTTGAAACTATAGTTTACACATGTTTATAAAGTGAATTATTTGGTTACTAATTAATTATAAATGAAAATAAAAATCAGTCAAACAAAGAAGTTATTTTTTCTAAAAAACTACTTTGATAACCAAAATTTAGTTTTATAAGTTAAATTAATCATGATTAGGGAATGATAATAATGAAAATTATATTTTAAATATTCAAAAAATGTTTTAAAATTAAACTAATAAGTTTTTATTGGATTAATATGAGAATAAATCAAATATTATGCATAAAAGACAATATTTTTATAAAGATGATTTCAAATCCTTTTAATATCGCACTTATTTGAAAAAAAAACTATTTTGATACTTTTTTGCATTATATTTACAAAAATATAATTCATTTTTAAACTCATAATATCAAAATTATATTAGGCAAAATTTTTGATATGTTTCTGAAAATATTTTCTTTCTAGTAAATAATGAAAAATCCAGATATCTATAAAACTATCATTTTCTTGTATTTTTTGTTAAAATAGAAAATTCCATTATTTTAGATTAAATAATATATTGTATTATTTAAAATGAAAAACAAAATTTTTACATCGTTGAATAGTTAAATAAATATTTTAAAAATGAAAAATTTTATGTCAATTTTTTTGTGAAACATAAATGTTTCTTTACAATTTTATAAATAATATAATGATTTAAAAGAATATTTATGTTGACAATATAAATTCAAAAATATTTATTTTATTATTATTATATTATAATTTTATGAAACCTTAACTAATTTTGGAGTGTGTCATATAATGGGTTACAATATTAAAATTGGCATTTTCAAGTAAATGGTGAATTTATTTTGAAAATTTAATTTATCATATTTAGAAAATTATTTTCAAAACCTAGAGTCATTATTTCAATTATACACATTGAATAATAGTTTGGGTGATTTTTTTTTATTTTTCTAAAATATATGAATTTTTTTGAATAGTGAAATATGATAATTTATAAAATAAGGTGAATACATGTATTATTGAATCATAGATAATATATGTCTGATGTAGGCCCATAATCTATAAAAACTAATCTATTTTTACTTTATTTAATCATGTGAATAAAAAATATTCATTTTCATTTTCCAAAATAATAAACTAATAATAAAATAAAAAAACATCTCTCCTCCACTATAAATACCACCCATCACCACATCTTCCCTTCACACCTCTAAATACTTGAAGCATTCCCAATATCATCCCAATAACACTATAGAAAATTTCCCACACATTATTTTCTTTCTTTTGTCACAAAAAATATCATTTTCATGTTCATTAAAGAGGTTCTCAAGGAGAGGAACTCACGAGGTAAATTCCCCTCTTATTATTTACTTTTATTTCAATTTCTTTTCCTTTCTTAACCTTAACTTATCCCATATATCCAAAAATGCATGATAAATCTTATATCTTATATATACATGAATTTTATTATGATAATGGTATATACACCATCATTTCATTTTCCTTCCCATTTTAGTTCGAAAAATGAAAACGTCATCTGTGAGGTGTCGATTCACAACCTTCGTGGAAGATGATTCTTTAATTTTCCAATACATCCCTCAAGGTTGGTCATAAAACCCATTTTATGGTTGAAATATAATAATATTTATATTAATACTTATTTAGGGTTATATAGCAAGTATATGTACATAATATTAATTTATAAAACAAAACAAGTCAATAATGATCAAAAAACACCAAAATAATCCAAACGTTTATTACTAACATTTTATCTAATGAATAGTCCTAATATATAGAAACTAAATGGTGTATTATACCATTAAATATTATTCAATATCATTAATATCATATAATTTCAAATATAGAAAATTATTCTAATTTCACAAAATCATTCGTACAAGTATACAAATGAACCAATCATTGAAATCAAGGAAAAAACACTTCTAAATGACAAATTTGAATCTTATAAGTCATATAAAATGCCATAAATTAATGTAATAAAATTATAATAAATCAAATAAATTATTAGTAGGTGATTAATTAAATTATTAACAAATATAATTTCATTCTCTAGTACATTAAGTAAAGGTGTAGAAAACATTCACACATAAGGTCGGGGATTCTCCTTAAACCTCCATTTTTCATTCAGGTCACACCTTCTCTATCCCGAACCCAAATTAATTATTTATTATTTTTAAATAATTCTTATAAATTCTCTATATATGTTCCAAAATAATTTATCTGGATCTATACAAATTTATTTATTTGGGAAATACATGTTTTACAAGGTTTCCTTTTAAATTCATCCAAATAAGTATGGAAGATTAAATGGAACTTCCCAATTTCATACCCATTTTCATGTATATACCTTTATGTATTTTAATCAACCATAAGTTTTCATAAAACACTCATTTAATCCTGAAAAATATTTTTATCTCATTTTTTTAGGTAAACAGTTAATTCTTTTCTTTGTTTAATGACGCTTTTATATTTTTCCTTAAATAGCACCAGAGTGGATCATTTCTAAACATTTTTAAAAACAATTTTTTCATGTTCTAAATAATTTATTATAAAATATATTTTCTTCCATTTTATATTCATGGAAATCTATTTTTACAATAAAACTTTTTGAGAAATACAAATGATTTTCCAAAAGAAATATTCTTTCCAGAGTAAAATGGGTACTTCTCTCAAGAATTTCTCAATAATTTTGTTAAAATATTTAAATATATTTCTACACCCTGTTATGAATCATATTATTTATTGATATTTATCTCTTATGATAACATATACTATATTTTATAGATTTTTTTTATTTCTAGGGATGAACTATTCTTATATCATTATACATATTATTCTGGATGGTCTAAGACTATGTTGATTTTTTTGGGAAGTTATTAAAAGTTAATATTATAGTTTAAATATGATTATATAGGATTATTTTATTTCACCCCAATAATATAGGGAATGAATGTGACTTATTATGTTTTGTTAATGGCCTTCTATAGCCCCTCTATTCTTCGGTAGGTCTCGTGATACAATCTTGACTAGGTTTTTACACATTTATATATGGTGTCTTGTATGAAGCCTTGAAAATTTGTTTATATTGGTCTTTATTATGTATTAACTAATGATGACATTAGTAATTGATAATACATGTGATTATTGGAATAGTATAATATCAATTTTTAATTTTAATTCTCATGTGACTATTTATTTGGCATTTTTATTCATCTTTTATTACTCCCATATTATGTTCATGATAATGTTTTAAGGGCATGTGTTTTTAGTTATTCACCATGAATTATTGTTTATTTTTATTTATGATATCTTGAGCTATATTTATTTCACTAAATGGGAATGTATGTTCACCCATTTATTATGTTTTATTTTCCCATGTAAGTGAATATGTGTATTATTAAGGTATTTTTTGGATAATATAAGAGTTTATAGATGATTCTAATGGAGTTTATAAGTTGTGTATCATTTCATGTTATAATAGAAAAATTAGTTTTGTATCTCATTTTCCAAAGGTACTAAACTATTCAATCCATTGGGATGCGAATAGTTTTTAATATTACCAATGTAAAAAAGTAAAGAACTGGCTCCATGCTACAAGGGTTGCAGACTACAAATTATTTTTGTAAGATTTCTATATTATCATTATGCTTACTATACATTATGTGGTTTTGTGACTCATTCTATATATATTATTATGTTTAAGACACCTCAATATGAAAATAATATAAAACTATCATACTAATCTCTTTGGTGAGTAACTCCTATGATGTATACGAGTTTGAAAAATGCGGAGATTTATGAATCATATTATAATGTTCAATTGTTGAACATAATTAGACTCTTTTACTTCAAAAAATAAAATTTTTTATTTTTAAATTTTATTAACTTCTTAGAACTCTTTCTCAGATTAATATCATCATCCTTTGAATTTTTCCATCATATTTGTCCTTAAAAATAAGTCAATTATTTACAATATTATTTACCGCTACATTTTAAACTCATAAATAAAATGTGGAATTCCTTAAATTAAAGTGACTAAATAAAACATTTACATTTCTTTTTACCAACATAGCCTAATTCAATTATAGGTAATTAAGCACAATTCACATTGTATTTTAATAGGTATAATCCTTTAGTAAATAGTAATATTCAAATTGTCAAGTAACAAAAATTATGTTTTATATTTCATTATTTACCATCATATATTCTAAAATCATTAGGATATTAAGAGAAATACACCTTTATACTAGGATAATATTTTATTATTTTATCATTAAACCTCTCAAAATTTAAACACACTAACACTATCCTCATAGACAATATATTCCATTTATAATATCATGTTAAGATGCAAAAACACATTTGAATTTATAAAATAAATCTTATTTCATTTTAGTAGGAATACTAAAAAATAAACTATTGATTCCATATCATATATGGTATTTTATAGGTTTAGAAAAATTTTATATGAAAGAAAACTTTATTCTGTATAATATTCTGCTAATGTATTGAAGGAACACCTTCCCTCATATTTTAACAATTATCTAGATAAACAGTTTATCATGGATAAAATATTTTTATCCTTATCTCCTTTTTCAAAACATGTTATAGTGTCTGATGAATTATAAACCATGAATATATAATTAATCCTGTGATTTTTTTCACAATAATTTATAAACAAAAGGCCGTTATTATTAGATAATAAAAATGAGGTTAAGATACACATTATCAATTATGATTCATCTAATCTTGGTAAATTACATTACATTCATATATTTGACGAAACAACTATTTGCTTCATCACATGTAGAAAAAATTCAAGATTTATGAATTCATCCTTTGTCTCTTAAATATTGTACCTTTATGACATATTTTAAGAATATATTTTGAATCATATACTCTTCAAAATTAAAGAATCAATTTCTGTAACACTAATACCTAACATGGTAATTCCACAAAATTTCAAAAATCCAATTCATGCAACATGAATAATTCTGTCATATAAATTCTTACCCCTTCTTCATAGCACTCATAGGCTTCAATGACCCTAATTGGATACTTGAATAAAAAAAATTAGACTCCCATATTGAATTTCACTATTCAATTTTAAACATTTAACCACTTGTACTATCAAAACAACAATAGAAACAAAACATTACATTCCTTATTAATCTTTCCTCAACTATTCAGTATATTAGTTAAAATGTTCATGAATTCATTCATATTATTGGAATGTTTCCATATATTAAAAAATGAATTTTATAACATGGTACCCTTAAAGAATTTTTATTTCACTCTTAGTAACTAGAATACATAGTCACATCGAGTATCATTGACACATGAAAGTACATAGACTATATTAGAATAAAATTTCCATTGATTACCTGGAAGAAAATACATTTGAAACCCTAAGATAGTTATTATATGATTCCATAATAATATAGACACTCTTATTAAGACACTTAAAAATTTGGTTACTTATGAAGTTTTTTCTCTAACACATAAAAGATTTCCTACTTATATACTCTTATTTAGTAACTAGTATTAGGAATTTATGAAATTAAACTTATCCCTCCAAAGGATTAATCTCAATGTTGAGTTTCAAGATGATGGTGTTATTATCAATAGTATAAGCTTTTATTATAGCAGTATCATATTTTAATATCATTTAAAAAGAATATATTAAATGTTATCTCATTAAAATTATAACCCATTTTAAACTCATCAAATCTATTAGTATCCAAAGATCCATATTTCGCTAAAAAAGAGTATTCTTTGAAATCCCTCTTTCCACAAAGTTATTTATATGTGAAATCATCCCAATCATATCATATAGGAATATTGGATAATCAAGTATATTGATACTTGTAAAATCCATCAAGAGGATAAACCCAACTCTATTCTAATGGTATCCTAACCCTTAGAGTTTCATAAATAATTTAAACCTAAAAAAACACTATGAAAAGGATATCCATAGACAGTCCATGGGAACTCTTATTTAGAAGAACCTTCCATGGAAGATCCAACATCACCCATTACATTCTTTACATATATAAGAAAATATAGGGTCACCCCACATTGGCATTAAATTACCGGTTGGATGATTAGGGTCATAAAAAGTTCCATTTTTATGGAAAATAATAAGTAGTATTTAGAAGGGGAATTATATGTCACTTTCTTATCTCATTTTTTATAATTTATATATTCATGATTATACTAATTTAGTTTTGGAATCCTATTCCATCCACTAAATCTATATTTCTATACCATATTGGTGTGTAACTCTATAAAAAACCAAAAAATTGTGTTACTCACACAAAAATGGAAGCCAATCATATTTAGGCACATCCAAATAGATCTCATGCATATGGTATAATAACTCTTCATTTAAAGGTTTAAATTGATATGATATCAACTATATCCACATGATTATACTTAGAATCACTTATTATTAAACCTCACCTTTATTGAATCGGGTTTAGGCCTCTAATATTTTGGGAAGTCTGACTCAATGTTCCTTTGCTCATGGATAATTTACTCAAGAGAGAATCCATTTCAGGATAACTCTAAAAAAAATGATTATAACTTTATTCAACATCTAAATTCAAGATCATGAATTCAACTATAAATAGATTTTGAGGTATATGAAATCTAAATTCAATATCATTACAAGAATGTAACTCCTTTGATTCATGATTGTAAATTTTATAAGCAGTTTGAATATGCACTTATTCCAAATATATATAATTTATATCGAGGAAAAATTAACGAAAGAAGTTTTAAATGAATGAAAAATTAAATTTCAAAACATGAGATAAACTATTTATGAACAATTCATAAAATAATTATTATAATATATTTATATATCATTAAATAATAATAAATATAAATGAATTTAATATTTATTTCCATTATGAACTCAACCATATTCATTACATACTATATTATTTTAATATATTAGATTTTATGAATTATAAACGTTTTATATTTCAATTTCTTATAATTTAATCTTTTTACATAATCTAAATATCAAATATTAATATTATTTAAACCTTTCATCATATCAATTTCCGTTAACTATTTGATAACATTCAAATAATTTCAAAATAAGTATCTTTTAATTGAAACATTTCAAAATAATAATTTTGAACATTTCATAATTTTTTTGAATATAAATACTTGATATTATTCCATATTTTGAAATTTTTAAGCTATTCCTAAATTCCAAATAAATTTTTTAATGTAATCCCATTATATTTAAATTATGAGGCATTACATATAAATTTATAAAAGGTGCTTTTATATTAACTTTTAATAGAAATGAATATTTATTAATAAATGCATCATAAATTTTATTTAATTAATTATAATCAATTTATAATAAATTAATTTATAGACCATTTGTAAAATATCAAATAACCACAAAATTCCTATTTAGTCATTATATGTAAATAATTTATAAATAATAAAATCAAATTTATTATTATGTTTTTAAGAAAAATAAATTTACCTTCCCAATCACATTTAATGATCTAGACTAATTGTAGGGTATGATTCCTAACTATATTTTACGATCCACAAGAGTTATAGGTAACTACTTATAGGCTGTAACGTAACACATTTTCATTCAAATTTTATGATTTATGGTTTTATCATTAAATATTCTAGAGCTAATATATAAGGATATCCAATATATTATACTCTACGATAGGTATCCCACTTATAATATATGATATACCTTATTCCTAAGTATTTTCTAGAATTATATTTTATGATATATCATGTATTCATATTAGGGATGCGATACTATGTTATTTTAAAAACCTGTGAAGCTATTGTATTCTATGATATATCAATAACATATTATATGAAGATAATGAATATATGGATTCAAACTGTATTGTGACATATAATATTCTATAACATATTAAATGATAAAAGTATTATAGTATAAAAGAACCATATGCATTTCATAAATAGCAACCGATATGTAAAATTATCATTTCATATATGATTTCATAAATCCAAATTCATGGGATACTCTAATACTACAATTGGGATTCAAAATAATCTATTAACAGTAAATATAATATAAATATGAAACATCAATCCCAATCTAAATCTCTTTATGCATAGAAATATGAAAGAAAGAAACACTAAGAATAAAGAACCTGTTAAAAAGTGTGTAACTCAAATTGAAGAGACACTGTATCATCTCAAATATAATAATATGTGAATTATAATGACCAAAATGTGTTATTCAGAGGATAGACTACCTTCATATGTATACATGGGTGAGAAGGAATTAGTCAATTCTCAAACAAGATTCGTATCCCTCCAATGTGTGCTAGAGACACCTGCTTTAATAGAGATATAATTTTGATAGATTTTTTGGTTTTCTTTTCTAACTAAGAATCATTCAAGAAATATATGCATTCATTAAATGGTAGTGATATTTATAAATACCCCTGAGGAATCTCATCAACAATTTATGCATTAATTTAGTCATTCTAATTCATGAGTTAATGTTTCAGACAACTCATTCATCACGCACCTGAATAAAACCATCAACCTCATGTTTTATCTAAGTCAGTGGACCGGAAAAGATAGACTTCACTAAAGATTACTCATAATAAGCACCATTACATGGTGATAATATCAAATTAATACATGGAAAATGATTTTTATTACTCATAGAAATCATACTTTATGGTTTTTTATAATGAAGAAGGATGTAACATGAAAGTTGTTTTCATGACCCTTAAAATGCATCCTAGTTATAAGGTATTACTAGAGTGATACCCATATTTAAAGGAATAAAAACATCCACTTATGATATTTTTAATCATAAAATTTTATTCATGAATGTATGGTATTAAATTAAATTTCATGAATTTACATTATTTCATAATTATGGGCTACGATATAGCCTAATCATAACATGAATAATTATTTAGAGAATATATATCCTTTAATTTTTTTTTGTCATTTTTATAGTCTATTGGGGGAAAACATTATGGTTGACTAAATATGGATTGCTTTTGACACAATGAGCTAATTTAGAAGTTATTTAGAGTTTATCTAAATAATTTTTGGATTGATGTTCATAATGTATTGCATATTATTAGATCAAGGTGAAATTTTAATAGAGTACAAGTGTAAGGAAATATAAGAAAGTTATATTCTCCATAAAATACAATATGCAGTGGAAAAACAAGTAGTAAAATTACAAGTAACAAAATATAAATCTTTTAACCCAAAGAGATGGGTATCCAACAACCTTGGATAAAGGTCCCTTGATTTATACTTTTAAGCAAGTCTATCTTACCCACACCAGGTTAAGCCCTCGATATGAAGATCGGAATCTCTATCTTGCTATCCCCTCAAGACCTGAACTTCATGGTAGTTAGAACCTCTGCCTTCCTCAGCAAGGAAGCCCTCGAACTTCAAGGTAGTCGGCACCTCTGTCTTCCTATCCCCAGAAGTCCTCGAATGTAATGAAAAACATTCAGCGTCGCACGAAGAAATATAAACGAGTGGTTCAGTACGCACAAGGCATGAAAAGATTCTCTCTCTAGAAATCACCTTAACAGCGTGTGGTCTATAGATCGAACAACTTTTCCCTTTTTTGAGGTCTGTCAATGAGTTCCTATTTATAGGAAAATTTCCAACGGTTGACTCCCTCCTCCAATAGTCATATTTTCCATGAAATTTGGAGGGACCTGTACATGTGTAACTCAACCAACAGCTAATTAGAAACAGAATAGATGACTCCGTTTTATAACAAACCATATATAACTGAATGCACGACATCATTTTGAAATGAAACATATGTAAGTGAATGCTAATCAATATTTTGGAGTGTAAGCAAGTAAAAAGTTTAGAGTCTAACTAAAAAGAAATTCGGAGTCTATGTTATGAAATTTTCAGATTCTGTTTTATAGGAATTCAGAGTCTGGTTTCACCAGAGATTGGACTCTGAACTTGCAGAGTTTGGAGTTGAACTGCTTAAGATTTTGGAGTCGAACTCCTTAAGAGTTCAGAGTCGAACTATTTAAGAGTTCGGAGTCGAACTGCTTAAGAGTTCATAGTCGAACTTCTTAAGAGTTCGGAGTCGAACTTTTTAAGAGTTCGGAGTCGAACTGCATAAGAGTTCGGAGTCGAACTGCTTAAGAGATCGGAGTCGAACTGCTTAAGAGTTCAGAGTCAAACTGCTTATGACTTTGGAGTCGAACTGCTTAAGAGTTCGATGTCGAACTTCTTAAGAGTTCGGAGTCAAGAACTCGGATCCTAAAAACAGAATGCTCCAAATATTTACATTATATGATTCCGGGATTTTGGTTAAGAATCCAGTTTTTGAACTTACGAATAATATTGATATGTATAAGAAAATTTAGGATAGGGTAAATTTCCCTAAAGAACTAAATTTTCCTTATGGACGTAAAATATACATTTTCTTAAGTATAAGGTGTTTGTGATTTTCAAAACAAAAAAAGAATGGAAAATTCATAAGTAAAACCTTATTGACTCAACAATCTCCCCCTTTTTGGAAAGCACAAGCATCCTTACAAAAAAGAAAATAAGAACTTTGAAATTTTTTATTATACTTAGAAATTAAACACTTCTCTCCCTTTGTTCATGAATGAAATTGAATACAACTAACTCCCCCTTAGGAATTGAAACTCAAAGGATTGTATTCTTAATTTTTGGAGTAGAGTTATCATTATTTTACGAATGAAGAACTTCGTAGTGGGAAACTCCCCCTTTCTTTAAAGATATTTCTCTTAGAAATTTTCCTTTCTCCTCCATAGGAGTAGTTCATTTTTCCTTCTCCCCCTTTGTGATTTTCAAAAAGAATTAAAGGGAATGGAAAAGAAAATATGGTACCTGTAACATTAGTATATGACAAGATACCACCAACCAAATAATCATTTCGTTAGAGTTGGAATATTTTACAAACAAAGATAATTACAACAAAAGATCGGAGTAGGTTCATTTGTCTTACTTTTCATTCATAATAAGCTTCTTTAACAAGGTTTGGAGTTTCTTCAAGTCTCTTTGATCTTCCTCACGCTTCCTCTCCAAGGATTTTACCTTTTCTTCTTGGACTTTTAAATCTTCTGCCTGAGCCTCCAAGGCTTCTTTCTGCAACTTTATTATCTCATCTTTCTTTTCCATCTTATGCTGAAACTCAATCTGGAAATATCATTGAGTTTTCCAATTCTGAGATACTAAATTAAGCTTCCCATTCAGATCCTTGACCTGTTGATTCCACGAATTTTTCTCCAGGGACAAATTCTCATAAATCTCATTAACATATTTATCCACCATTTAAAAAGCATTTTGAACTTCTGCCTGAAAATTATTAATGTGAACCAAATCATCATCAACTCTCCTAGACAACTTGTTTACATTACTACATGACTTTCTATGCACATCATAATCGATAAGAAAACATTTCTGTTCAGTTTGCAACTTCACAAACATATCCATGACCATGGATAAAGAATTAGATTTCTGATTCATACTCTGTTGCAGCATCTAGCATCTGGAATCTATCGTTGGAAAAACCGGAATGGTGTCCACCAACTTTCTTAGAGATTGAACCACAAAATCATTCCCATGGGATGATGATTCCGAATCAGATACATCTCTTTGAGATTTCTCCTCTTCAACTTTCACTAGATTCCTTTTAGAGGTACCACCAACCTCTTTCCTCCTGATGACATCTTTTATAGGTGTCTCCATGAGATTTTTCATCCCCTTATTAGCTCTCGAAATAGGTTCTTTATTAAGAGATACTTCTTCGGATTCAAAAACATGGACGATCTGGTCTTCATCTGGTTTTTGTTTTTCTTTTCCTTCCTCAAGAAAATTCCTTTCATAAGATTCTTCCTCATCATACAAGACATTATCTTCTTCTTCTTGTGGTTGTTTCTTGCTAGCTTCCTCATCTCCCTTTCCTGGAGTAACTAACTTTGCGGATTCAGCCTTTTCTTTATAGTCATGTACATGGTTGATCAGAGTATCCAAATCTTCACTCTCATCATCTTCTTCGTCTTCTTCTTCCTCAACTTCTTCAGGAACATATTTCTCAGCTTCATCACTGTTTATTTACCCTTGGATCTATCTGTAGAGACATAGTTCTTGGATGGAGTTTCTGGTAAAGAAGGTTCAAGTTCGAATGATTCTGGAATAGGAAGCATTTCGGATGCTAACTCTCAATCTTTCAGCAAAGATTGTACTACTTCAACTTCAAAAAATTTCATTTTCATTTTATTTTCCTTTGCTTGTTTCTCAAGAACCTCAGCAGCTTTTTCCTTTAAGAATTTATCCTCTATAGTGTCCAATATGAATTATGGATCCCCTTCCTTTCTCTTTTCTTTATCTTCCCTCCACATGGCTGCCACTTCATCTGTATATGTTTTCTGCTTCTTCGGCTTGGGGGGAGCAGATTGAGTTTCCTTAGCCTGTGGAATTTCTTCATCAGCAACAACTTCCTTAACCTTTCTCTTCCTCCTTTGATTTTTGGATGGTTCTGGAGAGTGTGATTCTTTTTGAGCTTCTTCAAACTCTTCCACGGATAGAGGGTAAAATTCTTCGGTTTCATTGGAAAAACCCATCTTCAGCCTCCTGAGAGTATCATCACTGACCAGCATGAGCTTGCAATTCCGGATCTTTGATTTGCAGGAAAACTTGAAGGATTCTAAGCACCAAACTATCAGCTTAGATAGTAAGGCCGGACACATGATAATCTGAGCTCTCAAATTGCCTTCTTTGATATTCTTGATCGTAACCAAGACATGCCTCATCAGATTTATCTTTCTTAAATTTACCAAAAAATCTAAGACATATATATCACTTTTCCCCAGATTTTCATTATCACCTCTTCGTGGAAATATAAATCCTTTGACCCAAAACATAAGGATTATATTGTTCGGAGTGAGATGATCAGTCTTGATAGTTGAATCATCCTTAAGCCCGAGACACTTTAGTGCCTTTTCCTTATTAAAACTTCCTTGCACATCGGGAAGTTTGTGTTTGCAGAACTCAGCTTGTCCTTCATATGAAAAACCAACCAAGCTTACAGCCTTTGTGTAAGAAAGATTATAAGTCTTCCCATAAGACTTGAAATAAAACCACTCTCTGCCATCTTCCATCAGGAAGAAAAAATACTCGTAGAACTCGTTCAACAAATCAGTATAAATCGGATCATGTTTATCTGACTTTTCTACGCATACATCTTCCCATGCATTTAGCATTATATTCTTGGAAATAAGGGAATCAAGCTTATAGAAATCTGGATGAACTAACCTTTCCCTAAACAGTAACCACTTAGAGATTGGTTTGGAAGTCGACATATCTTGAGATGTTGCTTCAATAGACATTAGGAGTGAAGAAATCTGAAAGAGTCGGATTGGCTTTGCAATGTTCGGAACCGGCCTTAAGAGGAGGAGCAGGGATTCGAGATGCAAAAGCATGAAAAAACCGATGTGGGACGAGTCTCGGGGTCACCTTTATATAGGAAATGGATGTGATTGTTGGTCTTCCAAAAGCCATGTAACGGTTGAAAAGCATTGATCTGATCTGACGGTGGAGAATAATCCCGCAAGAAAAATATGACTCCGACCTTTTGAGGGTTTTAAAGAAAATATTCGGATTTGAAGAAAACAGGAATCTGATTTTTTTTAAAAAACTTAGGAAAAATACCATCAAGAAAACTATGATTAAGAAACTATAAGTAAGGAAATCACAACTCTCAGATTTTCAAGAAACATTGTTCGTAATTTGTAATATTTTTCTTGAAGAAATGAATTTAAAAACAAACTCATTAAGAAAGTTCCAAAAAAACTCGTTCTGAAAACACCAGTATGAAAATATCCATTCCAGAAGTTCCAGTACGAAAATCTCCATTCTGGAAAATTTCATTATGAAAATCACCATTCCGGACGTTCTTATTCCTAGAATTTCAATCCTGAAAATTTCATTTCTGGAAATTTCCATTCCGGAAATATTAGTTCCTGAAATTTCCATTCCGAAAATTTTAGTTCCAAAAGGTTTGAAAAACTAACTAAAAAAATTTTAGTTATACTACTTCTAAAAAATAGATTCTGGAAAAAAAAAATTAGTTACACTAACATTCAAATGTACCCCCCCTATGAAAAGGAGTTTATTACTATTAGGAGAATTGTTCAACATGAAGTTAATGAAGAATGATTACGTTACGGTTATCATTCCAAAATTTTGTTTAATTTATTCAAATCTATCGTAGGGTAAAGATGTTTTGAAAATATCAGAAAGTTGATCCTTCATTCCAATAAATTGAAGAATGATATCTCCTGGAGCATTATCTCCTAAAGTTAACTTTCCTCCTTTAATTTTGATAATATTTTCAAAATATATTTTGTTACCAGTCATGTGCCGGGACCATCCACTATCCATATACCATGTATTGTTGTTGGTACTTCCTCTATTTTCTTGAAAATAAGATTGGAATTAGTCATTCGGAATCCAAACTTGCTTGGATCCGAGATTTCTAGACAACAAAATTTTAGGTACCCACATCTTCTTTGAAAAATATTCTTTATGAAAACCTAACGATTGGGTTTTATTTAAAGAGCAGCTCTTTGCCCAGTGACCACCACATTGACACTTAGTAATAAATGGGTTACTTTTTGGAACAAAGTAATTGTTACTAAAAATTGGTTTACCATGGGTATAACAAAATCCGGATTTGTTACTCAATGTCATATTTGAGACTACATTTTATCAAAACTTTCTTTACCATGGGTAAAGTTTGATAAACACTTTTTTAAGGAAAAGATTTCGGACTTGAGTTTTTTAACCAAGTTTTTGTCTTCAAAATCATTAGATTTAGAATAAGAGTTTGGCTCGAAGATACTTTTCATAGAAATTACTTTTTCTAATTCTTTCAAAATTGTTTTCTTCTAAGAAATTACAACCTCAAGATTTTTTGATATATTTACAAAATCAGCATTTTTCCTATAAATATCTTTAGAATGATCTGATATTTCTTTTGTAAGAATAGTATTCCTAGAGTTTTCCTTATCATGTTTTTTATTGAGTTTAGAATTCCCAATTTCAAGAAGTTCAGCAAACCTAGAGACTTCTTCATAGGTAGGTAAAATATTGTCTTCATCAGAAGAGGATTCTTCATCAGAAGAGTTATAATATCCTTTATCCTTAGAATTTAGAGAAACATTGGTCAATGATTCATCATTTCATACCTTAGCCATAAAACACTGATTGTTTATAGGTAATCTGGCTATAAGACCAAGATTCAACTGTCCTGAAGATTCATAATCAGAAGATTCATCTGAAGAGTCGCCACCATTGGCACTCCATGTGTCACTAGCTTTCAGAACTTTCTTAACTTTGGTTTTTTAGTACTTCTTTCTGTTTCTTTCGAAATTCATTTCTTTCCTTTCTTTCTTTTTGAGCAAAGGACAATCCGGTCTAATATGTCCAGCTCTCTTGCATTCATAAAAAGTGACGTCTCCATCTTTCCTATCATTCCATTCCTTTTTCTTATACTTGGAATGGAAATTTATCTGGCTAGCTATCTTGTTCATCCTTCGAGCAAGATTTTCTAACTCATTTTATGAGATTTCAATTTCACTAGAATCTGATTGAATAACAGTCTTCTTAGACTTGGATCCGGTTACTCTCTCTAGAGTCTAATCTTTCATATGATTTTATGTTGTTGTAAAAGCAACAATACCATTCCCATTCTACTTCTTGATATGTCAGCATCTCTCTTCTTTCTTGTTTCATGTTGTAGAAGAGTTCCAAATAACTCATCAAGATAAATTTGAGTGACTTTCCTGTTCTCATCTATATCTATTTTCTTTCATTCCCACTCACTGGGCATAATATCAATTATCTTATCCACAAGAGATTGATCCTCTCAACCTTTTTCTCCCATAGACTGTAAGATGATCACTATATTCATAAACCTCTGTTGAACTTTACAGATTAGTTCTCCAAACGGAAAATTGAATCCATGGTATTCATCTCTAAGCATAGCTCTCCTTGTCTCAATCACTTTAGAAGTGCCAAAGTGTGTAACCTCTAACTTTTTCCAGATACAATTAGCTGCTTCACAAGAAGAAATTTGGATATATATTTTTCTATTCATTGAACAAAGTAAAGTATTGAGTACCTTATAATTGAGTTGATACTCTTTCTTTTCCTTGTTAGTAAATGTTCTAACTTCCTTATCAGGAATTTTATAATCACCAGTAAGCATAACGAATTTGTCCACTCCAATGATGATAACAAAAGTATTCATTCAATCTCACTAGTACTCATAGTCATTACCATCAAAGATTGGTGGTCTTGTAGGATTTAGATTTTCAATAGAACCAACATTGACTCTTGCCATTCTAATAAAAACATGGCAACCAAAAAAGTTAGTAGAAAATGTTTGTAACCACAAAGTTCGGAATGAAAAAGTTCGGAATGAAAAAGATCAGGATAACAAGGTTCGGAATGAAAAAGTTCGGAATGAAAAAGTTCAGAATGAAAAAGTTCAGAATGACAAAGAGCAAGGAAAACTTATATGTGTGTATAAGTATTTCAGAAACCTGGCTCTGATACCAATTGTAGGATCGAAATAATGATGTAGATTCTCAATATACAAGAGTGGGGGTGAATTGTACACCTTAAAAATTCATTTGTAACCTTTAATGTTGGTTGCAGATAACTATGTTTTCCTTAGATAAGGAAAGATCTTTGTTTAATGAAGTTAAACTAAGCAGATTCACAACACCTCTAACACAAAATGTAGGATTGGAACTAAGGTTTACAACATGAGATTCTACCTTAAAGCATATAGAATCTACACTAATCAGAGTACAAGTGTAAGTAAATATAATAAAGTTATATTCTCCTTACAATACAATATGCAGCAGAAAAACAAGTAATAAAACTACAAGTAACAAGATATAAGTATTTTAACCCAAAGAGAAGGGTATCCAAAAAACATGGATAATGGTCCCTTGATTTATATATTCAAGAAAGTCTGTCTTACACACACAAGGGTAAGCCCTCGATAAGAAGTTCGGAATCTCTATCATGATATCCCCGCAAGCCCTCAACTTCAATGTAGTTGGAACCTCTGTCTTCCTCAGCAAGGAAGCCCTCGAACATCAAGGTAGTCGGCACCTCTCTCTTCCTATCCTCAGAAGTCCTCGAATGTAATCCCCAACATTCGGAGTCACATGAAGAAATCTGAATGAGCAGTTCAGTACGCACAAGGCATGAAAAGATTCTCTCTCTAGAAATCACCTTAACAGCATGTGGTCTTTAGATCAAACAACTTTTCTCTTTTTTGAGCTCTTTCAAATGAGCTCCTATTTATAGGCAAATTTCCAACGGTCAGCTCCCTCCTCCAACGGTCATATTTTCCCTGAAATTCGGAGGGACCTGTACACATGTAACTCAACCAACGGTTAATTAGAAATATAATAGATGACATCGTTTTATAACAAACCATATATAACTGAATGCACGACATCATTTTGAAATGAAGCATATGTAAGTGAAATCTAATCAATATTTCGTAGTGTATGCATAACAAAAGTTCGAAGTCTAACTAAAAAGAAATTCAGTGTCTATGTTAAGAAATGTTCAGATTCTCTTTTATAGGAATTCAGAGTCTGGTTTCACCAGATATCGGAATATGAACTTGCAGAGTTTGGAGTCGAGCTTCTTAAGAGATCGGAGTCGAACTGCTTAAGAGTTCGGAGTCGAACTGCTTAAGAGTTTGGAGTCGAACTGCTTAACAGTTCGGTGTCAAACTGTTTAAGAGTTCGGAGTCGAACTTCTTAAGAGTTAGGAGTCAAAGTGCTTAAGAGTTTGGAGTCAAACTTCTTAAGAGTTCAGAGTTTAACTTCGTAAGAGTTCGGAGTCGAACTGCTTAAGATTTCGGAGTCAAACTGCTTAATAGTTGGGAATCGAACTGCTTAAGAGTTCGGAGTCGAACTGCTTAAGAGTTCAGAGTCCAAAATTCGGATCCTAAAAACAGAATGCTCCAAATATTTACATTATATGATTCTGGGATTTTGGTTAAGAATCCGGTTTTTGAACTTACGAATAATTTTTCTATGTATAAGATAATTTAGGTTAGGGTAAATTTCCCTAAAGAAGTAAATTTTTCTTTACGGAGGTAAAACATACATTTGCTTAAGTATAAGGTGATTGTGATTTTCAAAACAAGAAGGAATGGAAAATTCATAAGGAAAACCTTATTGACTCAACAGTCCTTTGACAGCCACTTAAGTGAAAATCACAATGCCCATTAAATGTTGTTAAAAGGTGATATAAGTGTTTTTTTGGATATTTTGTGTAATGTGTGCACATTTCTATATTCATTTATTCATTTATATAATTCATTATTTCATTTATTCTAGGCATGGAGATCATGAAATTTTGGGTTTCTTGATTTTTTTATTAGTCTAACAAGAGTTATTAGATTCCCATTAAACCCTTCAACTAGTACCTCCATAATATATTCTATTTAGATATTTATTAATATAAAATAATTTAGATGCAAATGATTTTGGTACCCAAATTAATTGGGGTCCACTCATGTTAGATAAAATATACTTTCTAACAGAAAAATTATTTTTATGAGGTTATTTTTTAGAAAATTTAGAATATAAGTATAAAATTTTTGATCCATCATAATTATCATTTTTAATATTACATTCCTATAAAAGATTCCTTATTTTATAAGAATAATGAAATATTCTTTTTTGACATGTTCCTTTTATATATTTAATTTTTACAATGAATTAGATTGAATAATACCTCCAATTCCAAAGTGGTTCTTCCCATTATATTTTGAATCTAGTGTTTTATCAAATTACTCTTTATATTGTGTTAATTTTTCGAGATCCACTCTAAGATCATTAATTGTTGGAAGAAATTGACCATCATTAGGTTAAATTTTCAATTTCTATATTAATTCCTCATTTTACTTGGAGAGTTGGTCATTTCCATAATTAACATGATTATATTTCTCTTTGAATTCATTATATTCTTTTTGTTATATGTTATGTTCCCAAAATTAATCTTGGAATTGACCTTTTATAGTTTTAATATATTTATAATTTAAATATCATAGGGGACATGGAGAAAGAATAGAATTTATGTTTTTTACTTACATCAATGTAATCCATGATAGATTTGATTTATTCATCACTATATTCTTTTGAGGAGAGGGATTCATCGCATGTACTGCATGTTATAGATTAAAGTATTTCTTACTCTTCTTATGCTATTTTATCATTACCCATAAAAATACACAATATAGGTTTATGTTCTCCTTATTCATGAATTTAGAGTAAATAACTTCTTATTCTCAACATTGGTCCTCATTTTTTGGTTCATCAAAATTATTTCTTCATTCTCATGAATATAATATTACTATTTTTTAAATTGAGTATTTTAAATGTCACTCTTGAATGATATTTCATCAATTTATTTTACAAGAAATGATCTTCTTTTACATGACCTTCATGGCTTCATTTTCATCTTTCCATTTCATAATGATTTAATAACTCATGAGAGAACCTATGTGTTCTTATATGAGCATGTTCTTGATGTCATTCTGTACTTAAACTACTGTTATGATGGGTGAAAAAAACATGGAAATGACCAAAGTATTCTTTTCATAAGTTCTTTTATAAAAAATTCATCACTATGAGATTCTATATCATTGAAAATATTATTAAATTTGGAAAACATATTAGAAATAGATTAATCAAAATGTGTCACAACCCGCCATCACCATGATGAGGTAAGGGACAACAGATTTCCCGAACCTTCCTTCCTCAAGTTGAAGGAGAGATAATGACCCCTGAAACCTGCCTTCAATAGGTCCCAAAGTGGAGACTAGCACAAATGGTATAGAATCACACACAGAATGGAATGCCATACCATTTTTATTTAGAAGGATCAGGAGATAAGATATTCAATCCTAAACAACAACAAAATTGGAAATAAACATAAATCCAAAACAATCCATTCCCATATGCATGTTCTAATAATAAAGTGTTACAAGTACAAGAAAACTCCAATGTTAAGTACCAAAATATAAGAAAAATAGCCTTGTCAACGCTCTCAGCGTTCGTTCTAATAGGGTGTTCCACGGTCCTCAAGGTCCTCCTCAAATCCTACAATCAGTTTTATATACAATGGGTGACTGTATAGGTATACTCAGTAGGGAAAAAAATCACTCGTGCACAAGTGGGGAGGAATTCTATTGCCCCATTAGAAAAAAAAGACTACCAAAGAACTCACAAGGAAGCTATCCACCCATCCTCACCAAGGAACACTCTCCAGATAATTCATTCCATGTAATGTAATAGTAATATCACATTTATATTTGGATACCCCTCACCACTTCCCCACTAGTTATTGAAGACATCCTACATGTCAAATATCTCCGGCCAATCTCACCATAGTCTCACTGATATACCCCGCTCGCACACACCAGGGCTACCACAACCAGACATCCCGCCCACAAATACCTCGACTCAACAACCATACGTAAACACAACCATAGACACCTGGTCCAGAATAACAACCACCATGTCCGAAGACCCTTGTGCTCGAACAACTACTACCACGCCCGAAGACACCTGGGCGTTATCCCGAAGACACTTGGGAAACAACTTTCCCTCACACATCTGGGCCAACCACCAAAACTACCCTACCCAAGTAATATTGGGCTATAATGTACATCAGGCCTTCACAACCTTCCCTAAGAGTCTTGTGCTACTCAGGAAAGGGATTAAAAATGAGCTAATAATGATCCACTCATAGGAGTGATTGGAAAAACACCCTCCACCATTAAATGAGAGTGTTCGGTACAAAGTTCCCAACTTGGGTGGGGCATGAATAGGAAACATAAAAAATAAATTATACATATAGGTAAATAAGAACTCATCCCAACCTAGGGGTTACAAAACCAGCCCATACACAAACACCCTAGATACTATTCATTCTTAAAAAATCATGACGGCCACAACCAAATCACAACTCATTCCAGGAAAGCAATTCTACATTGAACCCATCCTTGTTACCATATTCTATTGATTGAATTTAGATAATTCTCCACTACCGGGAAAACTAACAGGCATAACCAAAAGACATGGAAGGAAAAATATCCAAGCATTAATTTATGCTTCACAATCGATTCTCTTGTAAAGTCGCAACAACAAAAAAAAGAGATCTATGAGATCCCTTGATATACTGGAACCAAACCAAGCCCCAACATACAGCCCCACACTGCTTTAGATTCCCAAACCAACAACTGAAAAATAGGGTATCCCATCCCCATCCATGTCACCTCACAAGCATCAACTGTAAACATCACCATAACAGAGAAAGGGAGTTTTCATTTTTAAATATGCCATTAATTTAGTTCTTTCTTTCTCTTTGGGTAATCTAGGTGACCACACAAGGATCATTATTCATTAGGAATCCATTTAATCAACCAAATTTACATGATTAAACAGTTTCCATGTTACATCCATTCAATAGCAGAAAAAATATCCAGAAAATAGTGGTTCATTAATACACAATAATGGAACACCAATGACCATAATTTTCAGTGGACATAAGCCCATACAATTCAAAAAAATATAGGCAAAGATAAATGATTACAACAACACCATTAGACACACCCCATCATTCTTTAAAAACCATTTATTATCTTCATTATGGTTTGGTTTCATCCATCCATGAAGGAAACATTATCATACCCACCCCTCATGATACACAGTAAAGATATATGAAGGAAAAATCCCCTACTTGGATGGTCAACGATCAAAGTTTTTCTCCTGGCACCAACAATTTGGGATACACAACTTTCATGGGAGTAACATTGAGGACTCCAATAGTGAGCAGGAAAGGCTCCAACACAGGCACACCACTAGCCTTGGTAAGGGGGACTCCAAACACACCAATGATATAAAACAGATCATCCAAGAAGAAGAAAGGATTATCATAAAATAAAAAAACGTGATCCTGGAGTTATGGGATATGAAAGCAGGAACATATTTAAAGGCGGATCGTGGTTTCACTATGCGGTTGGATGGTTGCACGCGATGGAATTATTTATTAAATAATAATTCTCATCAAATTGGTGTCCATAGCAGCTCTGCATTAAATTATTTATTTTAAAGAGAGTAAAATGGTTTGACCACCCTTATAGTATTTAAACATTGTTTAAGGGGCTAAAAATGGATTTAAACCACTTTAAAATGGTTAAAAAGACTTAAAAGTGGAGTTACGGGAAAATAGGGGAAAGAAAACACAAAAATACCTTGTGGCATGGATCGGTGACTCACTACTAGGTCACACCGATCGGTGACACCCCAGTGACATCCTACCACTGATACGCCGCCCTTTGGATCCGGACATTCTGATGTGGTCCAGGGCATCCCAAACACCTGAAATTGGATAAGTAATGGACCAGGAGGGTCTGTTCCATTACATTAGATACCTCTCAAACTATTCTTGTCCTAGAGAATCAAAACTAATCTCGTTTATAAAGGGAGGGGTCCGATCAACCACCTCGAAAGATACCTCTCACGGCCAAACCACCCTTTAAAATGAGGAACACCTATTCTTCAAGTGACCACACAACATATAAAGTTCACACCATCCAGTCATGTAGATTAGTGAGTCGCTTCCCCCATGTCAAGATATAATCCATTTTCGGCAGCACTAACTAGCCCTCATGGGCTTAATCACATCCACATTAATGCGTTTTGGTTAGGGATCAGGTCCTCCCATTTTCCATAGTCATGAATCATCATACACATTTAGATAATATGGAAAACAACACATTTAAATGTAAACAAGGTCAACCACTATATCGCAAACTAGTTGAAACAAAACTGAACAAATCTTAAAATAGTTCTGGGTATAAGGAACTCATCTGTGACTCTCGTTCCTGGGTACTTTCCTCGATGCCGCCATTCCTCTACAACACACGATCCAAAGGGATCGTTCATCCATGATGAACTTTCACTTTTGGATCCTCGATCCTCACGAGTTGCTCAATGAACATAGTGTTATCCCCTATATCCAACTCTCCCCAGTCAATGACATGGGAACCATCGTGTAGATATTGAAGAAACTAGGAGATGTGGAAAACATTGTGGATCCTTTCCAACTGATGTGGAAACTCCAGCTGATTTTCCACCTCACTGAAGCTCTACAACACTTCAAAAGGACGGATGAAACTAGGAAATATTTTCTCCCCTTTCAGAACCTTCGCTGCCCACATTGAGGGGAAACCTTCAAGAACACATGGTCTCCAACCTCAAACTCCAAGAGCCACCTCCTAAGATCAGGATACGACTTCTTCCTATCCTGGGCTGCCTTTATCCTCTCATGCACCAGTTGAAACTTCTCTGTTGTGTTTTTCACTACCTCTGGGTGAAGAACACCTGCCTCCCCGACCTTAGTCAAGCACACAGGTGAACGACAAAGACTCCTACAAAAAAATGTGAACATAACCATGCCAATGGAAGAGTGATTGATTTTTTAATGAAAACACCACTAAGTAAAACTTTCATTCCCATGATCCCCCAATGTCCAAAACACATGCCCGTAGAATATTCTACAATGTCTAGGTGGTACTCGTTTTCTGCCAATCTTTCCGGGGGTGGAAAGCAGTGCTAAGGCGTAGCTGGGTGCCAAAAGCATGATGCAATCCCCTTAAGACTCATGAGGTAAATCGTGCATCCCTATCCAAGACAATAGACTTCAGAACACTATGCAACCACACCACCTCATAAAAGTATCTTTGTGCTAAGGAATCCACCGCACTCGACTCCTTGATTTCCATGAAGTGAGTAGATTTCGCCATCTGGTCTGCCACTACTGAGATAACATCACATCCTCCTTAAACCCTGGGTATTCCTGTGATGAAATCCATCGATATGCCCTCCCACTTCCACTTGAGGACATCTAAAGTCTATAATAAACCTCCTGGGATGTGGTGTTCAGCCTTCTCCTACAAACTCACAAGGCACCATCCCAAAAACTCCACCACTGAACGTTTTACCTCGGGCCACCAAAATTTTTTCCTTGTGCCTCAGTACATTTTGGAAACTCTTGGGTGTTCCACTGTGAGTGAGTTATGGAACTCACGGATAACTCCCTCGTGCATCGTCTCTTGTACAAACAACATCCCTTGAAAAATCATATGATTCTGACCATCCTCCAACCACCCTTCCGAAGCATTGCCTTAGTTAACCTAATGGTGAATCACTTCACTGTCTATGTCTCCCCACTAAGACTCATCCACCTTCCGCAACAGAGAGTACTAAACTATCATCTAAAACAGACAACATCTACCACCATCCAGACTTGCATCCAATTGTAGTAAATCCAACTCTTCCATTTCCTTCCAAGAATCCATAGATTCCTTAACATCTTCCGTCTGTGACTTTCAGCTCAAGGAATAAGGAACAATGTTCCCATTACATTCTGTATAACAAATCTCAAAGTTTTAGTCCTGAAGAAACTCTACCCAACTCATTACCACATGTTTAGGTCCCGCTGGGTAAAGATATACCTCAAGCTCTTGTGATTTGTGAATACCACAAAGCACTCCCTGATGAGTTAGTGCCACCACAACTTTAGTGCGAACACAACCACTATGAGCTCTATGTTGAGGGTGGAATAGTTATGCTCATGAGGACGTAAATTCCTAGACTGAGAGGAGATCACTCCTCGCTGCTGCATCAGCACACACTACAAGGCAAGTCCATAAGCATCAAAAAACACCTCATACAACACCCCTTCTTCTGGGCAGCTGAGCACTGGAGCACTGACCAACCTTTACTTTAGATAGCTGAAATCTGCCCAACACTTCTCACTCCACATGAAGACATGGTCCCTTCTAGTCAAAGCATTCAAAGGAGCTACAACTCGAGATAAGTCAGGTACAAACCTCCGATAATAGCCAACCAGGCCCAAAAAATGAGGAACCTCCATCACATTCTTGGGTTCTTCTTAAGAAACAATCACTTCAACCATTTACGGAACAACCGCTACCCCTTGTTGAGACACCAACACACCACAATCTATTTTTTTAATTTATTAATATCAACCTTTTGGAAAAGTCCGAACCATACAACGAAATCCCAGCAATTCATAACCCTGTCCACATGACACTCGTTCAAAAAAAACAAGAAATAAACATTCAAATTTCAAAGACATGTTTTAGAAACCCTCCAAAGGAAACTTTGAACCACGAGCTACCCACCTCGATCCAGACCTCGAACAAGACCACACCGCCCCATCATCATGTCACTGGCCTAACATCTCATCTGTCACCACTATCAGGTTTTCACGTCATCAAAGGCATCATAATCACCAGAATAATGATTCTGACCGCATCACCGATGTCCAATTTCAGAATGTAGAATCCTATCACTTAGCGTCGTCGGGGATGAACACAACCTCTCCATAGACGATTGAAATGTCATCACCATCAACCTCCAAGAACCCATGCTCAGAATCGCATCCCAAAGACCGTTGAAGACCACCATAAAGCTCCACCTCTGAGAAAATGGGGGACTCTTGGATCCAGATCAGAGAGAAACCAGGCTTAAGTAGGAAGAAATAATGGAAAGAACCTCTATGAAATGTCAACACTGATGAAAGACAACACCATCGCCACAGACACAAAAAAAACCTTGAAATTCCATCTGAAAAACCTCCACCATAGCCTTCACACTGACTCCAACACCAAAAGAGAACAACTAGTAGAGAAATCACCAGACCAGGCCCATCACAAAACACAACCAGAAAATATTTAAAACCACATCTAATAATGCAGAACCAGATAGACCATCCAACAAAAAACAACAGCAACAAATAGATTCAACCACCGAAATACACCACTTCATAGGAAAAGAGCTGGGTTCACCTTCTGGGACACCTAGACCGAACGAACACACTTCCCAAAGCTTCCAAGTAACCATCACGATCGGCCGACTGTGAGGGAGGTGAAGGGAGAAAGAAGCCAGAGTAGTGAAGGGATAAGACAAGGCTTCAATGGAGAAGCGACCGCTAGAAGAAGCCCGAGATAGAAAAGCCATTATCAAAAAAGAAGGAAGATTGACAAACACCACACAGAGAACCCATCCACCAAAGAGTACATCACGGAAAGACCCATGCAAGAGACGCATCATCCATAATACAAATGACTAGATGACCCGCACCTCCCAAAGCGTCCATGTATCCACCATCACGCACCAAATAGGATAGCCATATAGGATATGGAAGCCATAGTAGTGGATGAATCTGTCCAAGGTTTCAATAGAGAGGCTCAACCACGATAAGGCCACCGAAACCTGTCAATGAATCCACCACCGAGCGAGAAAAAAACCACCTCGAAGAAGCCGAAGACTGAGCTCGAAGAAACCATGACATCATCACTCGAAGAGAACCCATGCTGACGTAGAAGTCAGAGGAAGAAGAACAGAACTCGCCACCGAAAAGAAAGAAACTAACCACTGAAAGAATGGAGCCCACTTCCACAAGAAATCAAACACTACAGAAGGGTCATAGGAAGATAATGGAGCCTACCACCGCAAATAATGCATCCCTAAAAGAGAGAGTGATGCTAGAGAGCCGCGGCCGAAGCTGTGGCCTCTACCCTGGGATCCTTATTTCCTTGTTGAGAAACTACGTGTCCAAGAAAATGCACTTATTGTGTCAAGAACATGAACTCGTAAAATTTCCCACAGAGCTGGTGATGTCAAAGGATCTCCAAGACCATCCTGAGGTACTTATTATGTTCCTCCTCTGATCATGAGTAGATCAAAATTTCATCAATGAACCCAATGAAAAATTGGTCCAGAAATTCACGAATAAAAGAGTTCATGATCCCCATGAACACAGAAGGTGAATTCGTAACACCGAACAACATGACTACATACACAAAGAGCCCATACCTACACCTGAAAGAAGTCTTCATGATACCACTATCCTACACCATTAACTGGTGATACCCAGACCGAATATTGATCTGAGAGAAACAACATACTCCCCTGTGTTGTTCAAATAGATCGTCTATACTTTTGAAAGGGTAAAAATTCATGAATGTTACCAGATTCAGTCTCCGATAGTCTATTCATAGCCTGAGGCCATTATCTTCCATCTTCGTGAATAAAACTGGAGCACCCCATGGCGACACACTGGGTCGGACAAAACCCTTCTTCATTATCTCATCAATCTGGATCTACAACTCCCGCAACTCAGAAGGTGCCATCCGATAGGTATCTAACGAAATCGGATGGGTATCAGGCTATAAGTCTATCCCAAACTCAAAGTCAATTCGAGGGGGTAGAGTCACAACCTCCTCAGAAAAACGTCTAGGAACTCTCTGAAAACTCTCCAAACATCAATCTTCTCTACATCCACTGATTCTTCTAAAATCTCGGCCAACATAGAAAAAAGAGGCTACACACTCTTTCTCCCCACCTGACAACACTGTTCTCCCTCAAAAGCCACACATTGTCCATACTCATTAGAGAAAATGTCTCTTCTTCAAAAGCAGTCGAAAACAGTAAGTTTATAAAACAACTAGCCGATGGCTATGATGACATCATATGGTGGCATTTGTAGAAAATAGAGATCCCCACTAGACTGATGTGGCCCCAACATCATTCTACATCCTCGACAAACATCTAATATGCTAGTATGACCTTCAATTGTCATACTCAGCACCAGGGGCCTAGAGATTCTCTCAAAGTCTAGGGCTTAGTAATGGGCTACACCAGGGGCAACAAAAGAGTGTGAGGATCCTGAATCAAAAAAGGCACACACATGAGTGCTAAACAAGATGATCGTACCTCGAACGGCCTTTGGCCCTGCAGGAACTGCTACCTCTGCAGTGTGAAACTACCCACACCCACCCCCTCTTCCCCTTGGTTGTTGGTCGCCTCCCAAACAATGCCCTAGTCGAGGTCCTTGAGAAGCACCATGGATTCGGCCTCCTACTGCAACGTTTTCTCCCATAGGAGATGGAGTTCATTTTCCCTACTCCTGCTGCTAAACGGGCCTAGATGGAAAATTTTGCTTCTGAGGTGGGTGCAGAACCTGCCCACCCCCACTGTATTGTACTCGGTCCAGGCATATATTCTGAAGGTTCCCATGACTGACATAGATGAAGCACCTAGTTCCTGGGCCCTAAAGGGAAGGATGAGGACTGGGAGATCGAAACTGGAACTTTTGGGGCCTACTCCCCACTAGTCATAACCTAGACAACCATGATGCAGGAGGTCTGTTGCGGATGGCCTTCCCCTTTGATGATCCAAACAAGCTCCCCACTCGCGGGACACCTCCCAACATGTGAATCCTCTCCACCAATTCATCCTTCTTCAGGACCTCCAAGTACATCGGTAGGGTGAAGGGAGTAAAAACATACTGAAGAGAAGGTCGGTTTTCCTCCTCTAAACATCTCTCATGAGACTCCTCGTCCGAAAATAAAGGTCAAGAAAAAAAGTAGATCCTTGAACTTCATTCCATGCTCCCTCACTGATATAGTCCCCTGCTGAAGGGGTAGTATCTCTTGCCTCATTTCTTCCTTCAGCGTGGAAGATAGAAATTCTGCCTGGAAATCCCTCTCGAAGTCAATCCACCAAACTTTAGCCTCCCTCTTATCCCCATGATAGTGAGTCCAACACTGATGCGATGCTCCCCACATCTGGCTTACAACCAGAGGAACCTCGTACTTCATTAGAGCCCGTATCAAGCTGATAGCTATCGCCAACTCCTCGAGAGAACTCTCTTTCTCCATGTCTGAGACGATAACCTCGTACTTTCCGAGGGTCTTTTGCTAAGAGGAACGAATCATCTCTTCCACTGGTCATCCTCCTCCTCTCAATCAGTCCCCTTTTTATTAGCCAAAACAGCCTATTGTGCCTTGATCTCTCCCATTACCTGTGCCAGGATCGATAGATACCAGGTAAAAAAGGAATGCCTTAGCCCGAGTAGTGTAGAATTTTTTATTTTACATTTCTGCTTAAAATTTTATTTCATTTAAATTCCCAAAACACCAAGAACACACAGGAACACAAGTCATTATTATGCATGTACCTTTCCTATGGTCTCTTCCTTGCAATCAGTGTAGCCTCACTTGGTCGTTCGGTAGGTCCTGAGTCCTTTAATTGGATCACAGTGGGCCTTAAAATTCGATGTCATATCCAGTCTTCGCTAGACTATTTCACACACCAAGATTTCCTAACATTGTTGTGCTACCATCCCATGAAAACCTCACTATTCCTAACCATGAGATCCATCATATCTCTCAACCATCACCTCTGATACCATTCTATCATGACCAGTGTTCACCCAGATGAGGGAAGGGATATCAGATTTCCAGACCCTTCCTTCCTCAAGTTAATGGAGAGATATTTACCCCTGAAACCCAACTTCAATAGGTCTCGGAGTGGCAACTAGCACCAAGGGTATAGAATCACACACAAAATGTAAAGCATTAACCTTTTTATTTAGTAGGATCAAGTGATGAGATAGTAAATCCTAAACAACACCAAATTTGGAAGTAAAAGTAAATCAAAAACAATATGTTCCTATATGCGTGCTCCAATAATAATGTGTTACAGGTACAAGAAAACTCAAATGGGAAGTACCAAAAGAAAAGAAAAACATAAGTGTCAACGGTCCCAACGTCCATTCTAACAGGGTGTGGCATGGTTCTATATGACTTCCTGGAAATATGAAAGCAGTTTTATATATATAGTTTGAGAATACAGGTATACTCAGTAGGGAAAACCAAAAGTTCTTGTGCACAAGTGTGGAGGCATTATAATTCCCTGTGAGAAAAAGGAGACAACCAAAGCACCTATAAATGAAGCTATCCACCCAAAATCACCATGGTACACTCCCAAAATAATGCATGTAAAATAAATTATTATTAATAGAACATTGGTATTTGGGTAGCCCATACAATTTACCCACTAGTTATTAAAGACATCTTACGCATCAAACAACTCTGTCATTCTCACCGTTGTCCCACTGCCATACCCCTCCCACACAAACTTGGGATACCACTACAACAAATCCCGCCTGCAAAACACCTGGGCCTCAACAACCATACGTAACCACACCTACACACACCTGTTCCAGAACAAGTACCACTAGTCCCGAAGATACATGGTCCCAAAAAACTACTGCCACGCCCGAAGACACATGGGCCTCATCCCAAAGACACTTGAGACACAACCTTCCCACAAACACCTGGACCAACCACCATAGCTACAATGCCCAATGAATCTTGGAATATAATGGACCTCAAGCCATCATAGGCTTCCCAAAGAGTCTTGGGCTACTTGGTTAATGGAGAATAAAAATAGCTAATAATCAGCCACTCATATGAGTGTTGGGAAAAACACCCTCCCCCATGAAATGGGGGTGTTCGACTCGATGTGCTCCACTTAGGTGGTTCCAGAATAAGAAACATAAATGATAAATTATAAATATATGTAAAAAAGAAATAATTATAACCTATGGGTTACAAAACCATCCCATATACAAACACCCTCGTTACTATTCATTCTTAAAAAATGCACGCCACCCACAGCCAAATCACAACTCATTCCAGGAATGTAATTTCATATTGAACCCATCCATGTTATCATATTCAAGTGATACCATTTATATAATTCTCCACTACTATGAAACTAAGAGGAATATCCATAGCCAAGGAAGAAAAAACAACCAAACAGTAATTTAAGCATTCACATCCGGTTCTCTTCTAATGTCACAACAAAAAAAGGGATCTGTGAGATCCCCCGATGTACTGGAACCAAACCAAGCCCCGAATTATGGCCCCACACATCCTTAGATTCACAAACCAACAACTGTAAAGTAGGGGATCCCATCCCCATCCATGTAACCTCACAAGCATCCACTGTAAACATCACCATTAAAAAGCAAATGAATTTTCTATTTTAAATACACAATTCATTTAGATTTGTCTTTCTGTTTGGTTAAACATGGTACCACACAATGATTCTTATTCATTGGGAATCCATTTAATCAACCGAGTTTACATGATTGACTATTTTCCATGTTACATCCATACAATCATAGAAAAAATATCCATAAAATAGCGGATCATTAGTGCACAATAAAGGACCACCAACAGCCAAAATTTTCAGTGGACATAAGCCCATACAATTTAGAAATATATCGGCAAAGATGAAAGAGTAAAATCGGACCATCAAACACACACTTTCATTCATTAAGTACCATTTATTATCTTTGTTAAGGTTTTTTTCATCTATCCTTGAAGGAATCATTATTATACCCACCCCTAATGAAACACAGCAAAGAGAGAAGAATGAAAAACCCTACTTGGATGATCAATGATCAATGTTTTTCTCTTGGATCCAACAACTGGGGAAGTGTGACTTGCAGGGGAGGATCTCGGTGATCCCCATGAGTGAGAAAGAAAAGCTCCAGCATAAGTGCACCACTGTCCTTGGGAAGGGGGACTCTAAACGCACCAAAAGAGAGAAAAGAGATCATCCAAGAAGAAGAAATAATTCCCGTGCGATAGAAAAATGAGACCCTATATTTACGGGATATGAAATCATGAACGAATTTAAAGGTGGATCGTGGTTCACTACATGGTTGGATAGTTACACATGATGGAATTAATTTTTATTTAATAATTCCCATTGGAGAGGTGGCCAAAACAGTTGTGGGTTAATGGATTTCATTTAAATAGGGTAAAATGGGTCATCCACCCCAAGAAGATTTAAACATTGTTTAATAAAAATGGCTTTAAACCACTTTAAAAAGGTAAACAATACATAAAAGTGGCGTTATGGGAAAATAGAGGAATGAAAACCCAAAAACACCATGTGGCACCGATCAGTGGCTCACTGATCGGTGTAACACATATGGGTGACCCCATAATAACATCCTTCCACTAATACAGCTCCCTTCGGATCTGGACATACTTATGGGTACCAGGGCTTCCCAAACACCATTAATTGGAAAAGTAATGGACCAGGAGGGTCCGTGACATTATAGAATGCATGCTAAAAAATTTAAAAATTATCATATACATGTCATGTATATTATCAATTATTTTGTTAATTCCTTCATGAAAGTCTTAAAGAAGTTTTTATATTCCATGTGATGTTTTAAAGGTGAAAAAAATCATTCTGATAAAAACAATAAGGATGATAATTCATGGATTTTAATCATGTTCAAAAATAGTTAAATCGTCAGGGGTCCATTTTTCTTCACATCCTTAGTAGGTGTGTAACCATTCTTAAAAATGTTCATTAACATATATGAAAAACATATTTGATATTTTTTCAATTACTAAATTTTGTTCTATAAAATAGTGAATCATGACCCATTTAGTGTCCTTTAAGAGTACCATGGTTGTTAGTTATATAGTCCATCTTTTAAAATCATTCCATTAAATTAGTTATTGTTTAGAAATCAATGGATTGTCTGCTACGATTTTTTGGTATGAGATTATGCATAGAGTGTGTGTATTTCCTTTATAAATATAATTAAAATAAATAAATATTTTTAATAATAGAATTTCAAACTAATTAAGAGTTAAAATAAATATTATATATAAGTAAAAGGAAATAAATTTGTAGTTGTTGGGATAAATGCTCAATATACACAAGTTTCTATGTCTCGTCTAATCAATATATTGAGAGTTTAATTTATATCTTATCTTTTGTGGTCTCCAAATGACCCCCACCCCCACCATCTCAAAAAATTTCCATTCTTTTCATTAGTTATAATAAGGAACCCAAATCATTCATTTTAGTTGTAGTGAACATCTATGTAATTCAAAAGGAGAAAAGATATATTTTTTTAAACAATACCATTGAATATCACTCCTTAATCTCAAAAAAATTGATATTTAAAGTAGGATAAAACAGAAAAATAAACGAATTATGGAGTTTAATAAATAGATTCATGGAAATTGACAAGTATGTAAATTTAGAAACAAGTGTAAAATATAGGTAATGGACACTTTTAAAATCTTCATTATGGGGTATTTATCGTTTTAATTACTTATCATGGTCCATTGGAGTCATTAAATATTGAATATATCCATTAACGATTATATATAACCATTTCAGTCATTAAAATTGAGAGAATTTAATTTCATAATATGTGAAGGTTGAATGCACTAGCATTCTGGTGGAATCACTTAGGAAAGGTTCAACTACCCATGATCCACCAAAGGTCCAGTATAGCTCCCACGAGTTTTAGTAGTGGATACAATATTCACTACCTCTTCCAATAGGCTTTTGGTGGGAAAGAAAATAAACACTAATATTTTTTTCTCTTATGGGAATGTTACTTAGTGATAGTGTAATCCAATGATACATATTCATAGATATATATATATATATATATATATCATAATATAACACACAAGAAAATGTTAAGAACATAATAAACCATTTTTTGTCCTTGAAAATAATTTAGGGTACATGATTCATGAACAATAGGGAACTCCAAGCTAAGAATCTCCTCCTTTACAACTATGGTCTTGTAGAATTCTTTTCAAATATTTAATCCATTTTCCTCTATCCACTCACTATATTTAAAGTAACAAAAATATATTAAATTTCAATTCAATAACTGATCAATAACTATTTTAAAATGAACTCCAATACAATATAGGTGTTTTCTCTTCATCACAACAATACAAATAACATTATTTTCACTATTATTCAAATTACAGAAGTCCATAGATGTTGAAAAAGGCATATCATCCCATCTTTCTTTTCTTCATTAATTTTCTCTCTTATCCTATTTTTTTATTTATCATTCTTATAAATGTATTTATTTTATTTAGATGAATATTTTCCTGGATATGGAATGAGAATAATATTTTAAAAATCCATATTTTCTATTTGATATTCTCCCATAGATGTCGCAAATTTGATCTTCATATATTGAAAATAAATTTCTCCTCTCAAACACCCATATATCCCATTAAATATTCTCTTCAAATGACCAAAATATTCCCCTATTAATTTCCCATAAATATTGGATAATAATTATATTAATTATTTACCATGATTTTAATAAAACTCCACTTACATAGATTTGAATTATTTTTACATAGTTCCATATCTCAAGTGCATGAAATTTAGAAAATACTTTTTCATATTATAAAATATCACATCTATATTTTCAATAATTGTCTAAATAGGTTAAAATATAAACCTCACATGCATAACTACAAATTTATAGCCTTGACTCTTACAGATCACATCTGTATTTTCAATAACTGTGTATATTAGTTTCATAAACTTCTCTTATAAATGATCATAATATTTCTTATGAAACTAATTCAATTATTATTAAAACTAAAATCATTAAAAACATTAATACCTTTATAGAAAACTTTTATTCATCAGAATTCAATTTTGGTAGTTAAATATCCATATTGATTACAAATACAAACAATATATTTACCATTGAGTCATTAATTCCAAAAGTATTCCATAAATATTTTTTTTGTGATAAAATTATCATCCAAATGTTATAGTATTAAAAAATTTCACATTAAAGGGAATATTATGAATCAATATGATGTGTGGATGTTTAGAAAAATAAACATAAATAATTTAAAGGGTTTTGGTTATCGTGTAAATGTAATGTTTCTCAACAAAAGAGTAAAATATTAATAAAATCTACATAAATATAGCATTAAAAAATTTTAAATTTAGAAAATCACAATCTAATGATAAATATATCTACCTAAAAAAAATTTCTTGGGTATTCTTGTTTAAGAATGGAACCCTAAATAAATTTCTATATACGAGTATCATAGACTAAAATGAACAAAATATCTAAAACATATGTATTTAATATATATATATATAGAAATATTTACAAATAATATTAAATAATCTTAAAATGAGCATATGATATTATCTGATCCAATTAAATTGAGTTCTTGAAGATTAAAAATGGGATTTAAATGAATTAGGTTATTCAAGGGCATACCCACTTCTAGTTGATAGTGTACCCAAAACTCGAACCTCATAAAATTAATAATTATTTTTTATTCTTTATAATAACACATAAAAATAAAATATTTAGGGAGTTACTTGATGTAGATTTTCTATGTTAACGTTGGCGGGTGGCTGGTGGTTTGATAGAGACTATTATGAACCTATAAAGAAAAATAAACCACATCCATACTACCCTTCTAACTATATGACACCTTACCCCCATAACATGAAAAACCCATCTCAATCCCATGATAAAATCCACCAAATTATATACACATCCACTATGTAATTAAAATTAAAAAAACTATCATAAAAAAATTTCTTCAAATAATATTAAAAAAAATAATCAATTTAAAAATATAATAAATAAATTCATAAGGGAAATGGGTTAAAAATACGAAAATGGTGTTTGTCTTATTTAAAATATACTGAATTTAATAAATTTTAAATGTACTAAAAATAAAAACGAGTTATATCATCATCTAATGGAACTATTAATGATGAAATTAATTTCATAATTGATAATAATACTCTAATACTAGTTGATCATTAATAATTGTTTACATATAATTGATTATGAGTTGGTATTTTCAATTAATGAGAATTATCACCTTCATAATTAATAAATATAAGTCCAAATTAGTTTTTCATATGTTAACAAAAAATAATCATTTGCCTATACTTATGATCCTATAAAAATAATACCCTCTGTTGAAACCCTCTTTTTGAAATAATCCATACATTATTTATAGATATAAAAAATATATGTTAATAAAAAAATTTATGAATGATGAATTATAATATTAAATTTATATAGATTAATCAGATAAAATTTTAGTTCTTCAGAAGGTTTAGCAAGTTTTTTAATGATTATAATCCATTTATTGTTTTAATCAAGATCCTAATCAATGCCCTGATAATTTTAAAAAAATTATTATAATAAAATTCATTCATAATTTTTAAAATTGATAAATATGTAAGGGTGATTAGAAATATTCAAAATCACAGGCCATGCCTTCCAGCCTATATTTATAGGCTAATTTGAACTACAAAAATTATCTCATATTTTAAATGGGTTTGAACAGATCAAGGAAGAAAATCTTTGGAGCTTAAGTGGACCAATCTCAATATGTGTGGGTCTAATCAAGATAATGAAATGTATTTTATTATATTTTAATGTTATTTTATTTAAATGTATTATGTTAATAACAATAATATTTGTATCCAATCTATAATAACCATGAGAATGACAATTTAAAAGTACGTCCTTTTGAATGTCTACCATCTAAAAGTCTTCAAAACCCCATGACTTTGTGTTACGAAAATAAGAAGTGTGTGACCTAATAACAACACGAAATCAACCATACACATAGAAATTTTAGAATAAATTGAATCCCCAAAGAACTTTAAAATACTACATGGTTCAGATGAATTTCCAATATATAAGGGATAACACTGCATTAACTATTATAAATTAATGGATAATATATTACAAAACACGCTATTTTCATTTGCCATTTTTTCTACATATATAATAGAAAAGTAATTTATATTCATTATATGATCTCGGAAACATTACCCACATAAATTTATAGACGTATATAACTAATAAACCAATTCCTCCACCATTCAAGATTCACAGTTATCATGCCATTTCCTGGGAGAAACTCCAATACATAGTTACTCCTTCAAATTGACTGATTAATGGTAGTGAACTTGTCTACTTTCCATGTATATAGAACAATATTTTCAATGCATTGAATAAGTTATTGGAGCGACAATATATTCCAAATTACGTCTGAAAAAGTTATGGTCCACAGTTTATTCCATAAACCTTAATTTGTAAAACAATTCCTTTTATAAATATTCTTTCAAAAACTAAAAAATAATTCCAAAAACCAAACAATCCCCCTCTTAAAGATTTGTTCGGGGGTTTTGACATCATTTTATATTCATCAAAACTCATTGTTAGAAAAATAAAAATAAAAAAATGGACTATAGTGGCGGTTAATATTATTTTAAAATATTTTAATTAATTATTAAATGAATGAATTAATAAATCACAATTAATAAAATATAATACATTGTAGTGAAAGTGTTTAAAATATATTTAAATGGAAATAAAATATGAACACACATTTAATTCTATTGTTCACCAAGATCCAACATCTATGCTTTAATCCTATATATTTATTGATAATATAAACAACCATTACGAAACATCACTTTTAAAATAGTGATTACCTTTTTACAAACATTCCCTTTTTCAAAACCAGAAGGATGAGAAAACCGGAGATCTTACTAGATTCAAAACCTTTTATAGACTAAATATTGTTCAATATTCAAAACATCAGATCTTTTTTGTTGGTTTGGAATAATTACCCAAAAAAACATTCCTTTGTTGGGAAAAAAATAAAATTATTCCGACAAACAAATAGATAAGATAAAACAAGGAAAAATATAAAGAAATTAATAGAAGAACTGTGAAGAAGATATAAAATCTGAAGTAGCTCGATGTTATTTGATTACGTAGGAAGTAGATAGTTGAATATTGATATTCCTTCATGATTGAACCAGTGAAAAAATAGTCACAACAAGATTGCAACACTTTAATAATGTCATATAATGTATTTTTTTAGGATAATATACTTTGTTCCCTATTTATACAAAAATAAACCATTGTCATTTCATTCACCCATGATTATCATTAAATATAAGTTTTCTAAAAACATATCACATATAATCAATAGTAATGGGAATCATTAATAATTATATGGAAACACACTATTGCCTATTTGAAAATCTCATTTTTTATTCTTTCATCAAATACTTTAATACAAATTTTTATAACATCATTATTATTGATAATTAATTATAGAATGATAAAAAAATTTAAATTAAATTTTAACAAACATGGTATGAATAAAAGTTTGAATGTTTCAGTAAAATAGAGTATTGTAAAATACAAACTGTAAACTATAAAATATTTTTATTTAACCAATGCTGAGCTTTATCGATGCTAAATAAAATATGATGATCAAAGGTTAGCCTTTATGATTGATAGCTAAAATAATAGATAAATGTAACATTTATAGGGGTAAAAACATTGATAAATGTTCACCCTTTCTTAGGTATGTTTTTATCGTTGATAAAGGATCATCTTTATCCATTAATTTCTTAGAGCTGATAAAACCATTTAATATAAAATATTATTAATATATATAAAATTATCAAATTTATATTAAAAAATATTGTTTCGTTATATACACTAATTAAAAAATGAATAAAAGTAATTAATTTTAATATGATATAAAAATATATTAATATATATATTAATCATTCAAAAAATTATATGAATATTAATAATGTATTATTAATATGTGATATTTGAACCTATATATTTATATCAATTAATATGTGCATAAATGTGTAGTCATCATGTTGTTTTTATGGATGCTTTGTGTATGTGTATATGTAGATGTTGTAAGTGTACAGTTGTATGTTTGTTTATATATATATATATATACAAATTTACATAGGATATACATATATATATATATAACATGTGTACATGTGTATGTTTGGCATGTACTTAAATATATAATTTTAAATATATATATATATATATTGCTTAAAACAATATTCATATAATTATAAATATATATATATATTATTTAAATTTTAAAATAAATATATTAAAATAGTAATTATATAAATTATATGTATAATTATATATATATTAATATTTTAATATATACATATATTGATATAAATATATTTATAAAGATATACAAATATTTATTTACAATTATAATTATAAATAAATAATTATTTATATAATTATAAAATTAATGTAAATATATTTAAATAATAAAAATACTTATTATATTTATACTTATATAGACTAATAAATTAATATATATATATATATATATACAATTATATTAATACAGATCGACCATGGATTTGGAAAACCCAATCCATGACCCAAAAATTTATTAAGTGGAAATAAATAAGGAATATAAGGGGAAGCGAATGCCTAGAAAATTATAAAATCTCAAAGAAAATAAATCGTGAGATCAAATACTATTACTCTCTCTGGAAACCAAATTTCTGGGATGTCCATCTCTACCCATTGGATGTCAACCTCTCTGTCGTTATTTTATCTATTCAGGAAACTCAAGATCATCCTCTGATTATGGGTCAAATGAGGCATCTAGAATAATGTGGATCTAGTGTTTCCAAGTGATCTCTTGAAAATCCATCTCTATATTAGCTCTATAACTATCTTCAATATTTTTTATAACAATTTCTAGACTATAAGGTAGATCATACGACCATAAATGTCCAGTTACATTTCATATACCTATATATTTTAGAATTATAAATTAATAAATATATATTTTAATGTTTATAAAATTATAGTCACTATATTTTTATATTAAATATATTTATTATACATATATAAATATATTAATATATATAATTATATATATACAAAAATATATATAATTATATATAATTATATATAATTATATATTGAACACATCTAGGATAAGGTGCTAAGGAATTATCCCGTTTAATAAAAATAAAAAAGGTAAAACAATGTGGAAGGAGTCAGATATAGAAACACTACGATCTATAATAAGACCAAAAGATGTTAGTAGAGGCAAGTTTGAAAAACCAAGGAAGGTACTAAAAATAAAAACCAACAACAAAAGTTAGGTTAGGATCCTACCAACCTCTACTACAGGGGGATCTTTCATACAGATTCCATCCACACCTTCAGCTATTTTCTCTATACTAAGCCTCATGGCCTTCATCTGAAGATGATTCAGCCAATTCTACTACACTTATTTCCAGGTACACCTCTTTATGAGGATGTCCCTCCATATAATAATCGGCCTCTATTCCCATGGAACAATCTGAATCACCATTCATATTAACAACCACAAAAAGTACCTCCATAGACAATAATAACACTCCAAATTTATTTTTATTAACAATATCCTTATAATCCCTTCCCTTCTCAACTGTCACGGGATATTGAAAAATTCTAGGACTAGTATCCCCACAAACAAACACCTCCAATATAAAAACATGAGTATTTATGAAAATGTATTTGAATAAATTATATTTATTTGATGCCTTTAGTTCCATGATACACCATGTTTATCTTTGGCTTTACACAACACAATCTTATCACTATTGAAAATACAAGAATTAACGTCAGTTTTTTTTAATTTTTTACGTCAGTTTTTAACCAGCGTATTTAATTGTGACATAAAAAATAAATTTTTTATTTTAGTTTTTTAAAAATTGATACTGAAAAATAGGTAGTTATTGATTTTTTGTGTCAGTTCTGAGTAAAACTGACCCAAAATCACACACTGGGGTCAATTTTCACTATCGGTTTTCATAAAATTTGACACCAAAAACCACCATGTTCTCAATGTTTGGTGTCGTTTTTCATGAAAACCGATTGCAAAACCCACATGCAGAAGATTTTCAACATCAATTTCCATAATAATCTATGTGGAAACCCATATGGGTTTCTGTTTTTTAGAGTGTGTTTTTATGAAAACCGACCTCGAAAGATTTAAAAAATTAGAAAAATAAAAATATTACACTGCCCAAATAATCATAATCCCTGTAATAAAAATACAGCATACAGTAATCAAATAGCAATACTGATTTAATAAGAATCTAAAGAAACATACATCCTTTAATCATTTTATCCAAAAAATTATCTACGCTGTTATTATAAAGTAGATATAAAATATACATACTTGAAATTGACAACATTCCCATTGTTCATTATTGTGCAAGCATTAATTTGATATTATTATGTTAAAACAATTATTATAACAATATAATTATATTTTTTATCACATTTCTTTAGGAATATGTAATATATTATTCATAAACATTAGAATATGAATACCTGAAATCATAATCGAATATAACAAATAGTTCTGAAAAAAAAGATTGAAGATGGGTATGTTCAGTTTGTGTATAATACTCCATATCATTGAATTTCTACAATAACATTGAATGATATTAGATTATAAATAGAATAATATGATAGAGAATATATCAAAATTAATATAACTAACCATATTAAATTGAGTAGTTACCCTAGATGTGATTATATCAAACATGAATCGTAGAACATAATACCCACATTCAACATGTCATAGTTGAAGATGAAACTATAGTTATAAAACATTAAATAAATAATAAAAACAATATATATATATATATATATATCAAAAATATAGAAAAATATCTAATATATAAAAAATGAGAATTAAAAAATGATAATTAAACTAAAAATAACACATTTTCATGAATTCACTAACCTTATTAATTGATTTCATTTGGTTTCATTATCTACATGTGTTCATTGCTAAATTTTTTCCAAGAACTACATTTTCATATATATGAACTTATAATACATGTATAAAAAATGAGAATTAAATATAATGAGATTATAAAAAAAAATATGTTTCTAATTAGGTGGAAAAACATTACGAACACTCCCTCAAAAAGATAAAAACTAATATAAAGTTCACTCAGTTGTGAAAAATACGCCTAACATCCAATGCCCCCGTAAATATAAAAAAATTACAATTAATGACATTAATGAAAATTATTTCATTGTTATGTTTATATTCCTACTTATCAAGAAATAAAAAAAACCAACATCCAATCATCGTATGTGATATTCTCTCACATATATATATATGAAACTCTTTGAGGATTCTTCACATGTGTAACTTCTATGGAAATGTATTTTGGATCTATAAAACCATAAACAATTTTGTTATCATTTTTTACAAGAAGTGTGTGTACATACCTAATTTAAATAAGAAATATAATGAGAAAATTTAATCCATCTTTTTATTAAAAAAAATATAAATTCAAACATAAATTTACTTACATGGATAACAACTACAACACATTTAAGCTAAGCTCCTAAAAATCAATAGGATTCATGACCTATTATTTGAGTAATCTCAATGGATAATCTATTCTAAATTTGTCAGATTTCATCCAAAACTCATTTATATTATTCATGGAAGAAGAAGCTTGATATAATATTTTTATCCAGTAATAAATATAAGAAGTATCTATAGTTGATTGTTCCGGAATGTGTTGTTTTAATTGTGAAGTTTTTTTTATTCATGATAATCCTATATATGTAAATTGTGAGAAAACATTATATGCAATTTTAGATCATATAAAATTAATATTAAAAAAATGGATACCTCATATGAAATATAACGAAAATGATTAGTTTTCCAAAATATGAAATAAGCTAGAGAATCCCCAACACTAGAGATATTCGTAGTAGGAAATGGTAGTAGTGGATTATGATCAAGAATATAAAGTATTGATAATATAACTTAACCATTCATAATAGGATGATGATATACAGAGTCTTGTAAAAATTATATGAGTCCTACAACAAAAAGATGTATATGAGGATCTCCAATAAACAACTCACAATATATGATTCCTTCTGTGAAAGGAGGAGGATGAATAAAGTAGGCATGTTGGGCTGGGTAGTCCATATGGGATTGAGGTGGATAATCAAAATAAGAAGGTTGTGTAAGGTTGTTTGGTTGGGATAGAGGTGGGGGTCAAAATAAGTAGGATGCGCAGGGTAGTCCTGCTGGGATGGAGGTGGAAGATCAATGTAAGCATGCTAGGCAGGTAGGAAGATTGGGTAGATTGTGACTGTTTTTCTGAGTATATTGACAAGGCCAGATGCATAACTACCTGAATTTGATCACACTTATACTATTTAAGCTCTTTCATCTCTTATTTTAAGTATTCTATTTCTGGGTCTTCTCATTAGATACTCAGAAAAAAACCATTCTAAATACTAACACGCTCCTGATATCCTCTAATATGTTCGTTGTGTTATGTTGTTCCTAATGAAGTGGCTAGGATGTCTATCCTACGCTCTGTGATAAAAGAGCCTTATGTCTCTTTCTCTTTATGTTTATCCTTAAATACTAAATAAATTTTTTTATTAGTGTTTATAATTTATAAAATATAAAAAATCATGACTAATAAATAATATTTACTTACAATTTTATCATCTTCTTTTCGATTTTCCTCTATATGAAACATTTCATTTTTCATTCATCTCGCTCATTTCCATTTTTCATATTGAGTGGGAGGAGATGAATGAAAAAACTTTACCTCTACTTAACAACTACTAGGTTGATCTTTTAATTCTCCAAATTTTTCATCAATCATTTTATGCTCCAATTACTGATACTGTCTACGTGATAAAGTATGAGGGTGAACATTTTTCAACTAGATCTCTTGATGAGTTCTCCTGGAGGAATGTTACATAATGATAAAATAATTAGTAATTAGATAAATATATAAAAAAATTACAATATAATATAATTATCACACATGAAATTTTTCTTCAGGGAAGGTGCCAAAAAATTTCTTCCATATATCTACATTTATATACGGATACTTAAGTCATGGATTTTCAAAAATTTATTTCCAAAAACATAATTGTTTATTAGTTTTGTTTTAAAATCTCTCTAACGAACCCATGCTAAAGAGATATTTATTTTTTTAATTTCTATTGTTTCCACAAAATTGAATGTCATATGTAATTGAATAAATGAAATATTTCATTTAAAATATTTAATATTCGAAAAATGAGATAAAAAAATCAATTGATATTTTTTTACCCTCACAGCCTCCCAAAGCATCTGTTTCTCAATCATGTCCACATACTTCCAATCTGGATATAAAATTTTAATCCTACAATGGATCTTCATTGATGTGTAATTTATAAACTAAACTGCACTTGGGGCAATTTCATTATTATCATCATAAAAACAAGTTTTTAATCTTTCATCTCCAGGAGAATGTGATAGTTTTGGTAAACATGAACTGCCATATTTTCCAACTTGAGAACTTGATTTAAATATAGTAATTGGAGAATTATCCTCTTTTGAGGATGCATCTGTAGTCCTACAAAAAATATTTAAATTTAAATTTTTCTTTTAATAAATAAGTTTATTAATGGATATTTAACAATATGAAAAATTAGATATACCTAGGCAACTACTCCTATCACTCTGTATCTAGAATTGAAACAAGAAAATGTAATTAAAATTTGTGTATCTACATATTATTAGAAAACTAAATATTTTCAGACAAGAATGAAAATAATAAGTAAAAAAAGAGGCACATATTTATATGATTCAAAAAAAGAAACAAAGTATAAATAATTACAATAAAAATTAGGATACTAATTTAGTGTTTTCACATATGCCTTCATCATGATCATTGAATACTACATAAACTTTTTATGTCTTGTAGTCAATGTAATCATTTGGAAATTGATTAATAGATGTATAAGACTCATGTAAATCAACAAATTCATCATCATCATTCTCATAACCCAAAAGGTATCTTTTTCCATGAAAAACAATGAGCCACTATTCATTTGATAAATAAATGACATAAAATATCCATGTTTCTTGTATCTCTATGATAAATGGTTATTTGTTATAATTATATAATTTCAAATCAACCAGTGTAAATTCACAATCATTATGTTTCACACCACAATTGCTATCAAACCAATTACTCTTAAACAATCTCACTCAAAATATTGTATAGTCAATTTCTTATATATCCTCAAGAACTCCAAAACCTGTCAATGAAGCAAAAATTGGGTTTTTATCTTTTTCACTTGAAAAATAATCTTTTTCAGCGATAACCATCACACTATTTTCTTGAATGGTACTCTTCTAATCCATATTGTTTGTGTAAAAGGTGTACCCATTAATATCAAAACCAGCCCATGTTATGACATTAATAGATGGTCCCCCTGTCAAACATTTAAACTTTTTTGGGGCATATATATCTATTATCACATTCTCTTTAAACCATGAAACAAATGTCTTTTTACACTCAATCATCAACCACTTTTCATTTTTTTTGGATATCGTCTCTTCAATTAAGTAATATGTGATGACATATATGATTGAACATCAGATATGTTGTTTAAAATATATAAATGTGCATACATAAATTCATTTCATGGAATGGACATTAAATTTAGGCCTCGAATCCCTCTTCCTTCACTATCAACTGTAGAATGTAGAGATATGGGGAGACCGATATGCTCCACACCATACAAATATTCAGTACAAAACACTATCACGTTTTCAATGAATATTTTTGAATAATAGAGGCCTCTGATCTAAAAGTATTTTCAACATATCCCTTTAAAATTTTCATATACCATTCAAAAGGATTCAACCAACATAAATAAACAGGCCCACATATTATTATCTCACACACCAGTTGAATCACTAGATGAACCATTATATCAAAAAATGTAGGTGTAAAATACCTTTTCAGTTGAAAAAGTATAATATCAACATTATTATTCAACTCATCTAACAATTTTTGATTAATAACATTGATAATAATTGATTTTAAAAAATAACATAACTTGATGATTGACTTTCTGACAGCTGACGGTAATATACCACGTAGTGCAACCGGTAGCAGTTGGTGCATCAACAAACGACAATCATGAAATTTCACACATTTTAATTTCCAATCCTTCAGTGACACTAAGTTATTCACATTTGAATAATATCCATTGGGTAATTTTATACCATACAAACACTAAAAAAATCAACTCCAAAATCTTTCTTAATTTCATACAAGTCGGAGGTTAATATGTTTTTTTTCCTTTCATAGTGGGAGATAATTCCAAAGGTATTCTTATTGCTATCAAGTCCAATTGAGAATTCTATCTATATTTTTTTCCCTTTTAAGTCTATTAAAATTCTAATAAAATAGTCACATATATTTTCCTCAACATTCATAAATATCAATGTTATGTTTTATCTCTAAAAATATAAAATAAGGTATTTCAAAATAATAGACTATTTCATTCATATATTTTTTTGAAGACCATAGATACCTTTCTTTCCAAATGTCAAATAAATATTTATCACCCTATAGTAATATTTTTCAACTAACAATGGTTGTGGAGGAAAAATATACTCTTGTTAACCGTTAAATTAATTTTTCAATCTACAATAAGGATTATCAATTTGAAAAAATATTCGATGTCCTATGTACACTATATTTCTTCCATTCTACAATTTATAATATAATACCTCTTATTCAGAAATTGGAAAAGATCCATGTCCCTTAACACTGTATCTTGATATGTTTCCATATGCAATAAATTCATTTATAGATAACATTATCATAGCACACAAAAGAATATACTCTTTCTTATATTCCTAAAAAACCATACTTTTGTATCCCATATAAGATTCAAATCATCAATCAAGGGTGAAATATATAGATCAATATTGTTTCCTCACTCGTTTGGTCCAGAAATCATCAAGCTCATAATAACATATCATTTTATTCATACATATATGTGGGTATAACTTGTAAACAACCAACAAAATAGGCCAAGAATTGTGTTGGCTACTTAAGCCCCAATATAGATTCATTCCATCTGTGCACACTCCCATTCAGATATTTCTAACTTCACTTACAATATTAGGAAATTTATTATCAAATCTATTCCACTGTATTCAGTTAGTAGGTTGATGTAATTTACCATTAGTGATATGTTCATCTAAATGAAATCTTAACCATTTTTTCATCAATTGAATTTGTAAGAAGATGCTTCAAATGGAGAATTATGGGAAGGCACCAAATTTCTTTAGCAGGAGCTTTGATTTCTACACTAGCAAATGAATCGGAATTAATTTATAAAAATGATATGAATGATGTATTAGAATAAATTATTTGATTCAGCATGATGTAATATTTCATTACCTGAGGATGAATCTGAATTGACGTTTTCATCCATCTTATAGTGTGATGTTACACATGTAGGACAGTTTGATAAAACTTCATATTCTTTCCTATACAACACACAATCTTCGGGGAAATCATGTATCTTTTTATACCCCATTCCAATTGGACATAATATATTTTTCGCCTCATAATTGGAATCGGGAAGTTTGTTGCCTTCTTGAAGTATCACTTTTAAAAGTGAAAGTAAGTTGGAGAATCATTTTTCACTCTAACCATTACATGATTTCAACATACCAATCTCAAAATGATGGATAAAAAATTATATTTTCCACAAACTAGGAAAAATGGATTCTCAAAATATCCATACAATTGTTCAAAACTTGTTGTTTGTTCAAGGGTTTCCACACCTAAATCATGAATTAAATCTTGAATACGACCCTCTATCACATTATGAATGTTGTTGTTAATATTATCTATTGAATTTATAATTATTTCACCATGATAGATCCATTGTGTATAATTAATTCTACCACCCCAAAAAATTATACTATCATTGATTTCATTGGAGGTTATCATATTCAAACACTTCACACATAGACAAGGAATCACATCAATATTTTGATGATTTCCTTTAGAAAATTCCAAGAGTTCATCAACTCATTTTTCATATTCCTCATTGGTTCATCATAATATTTTCAAATTATAATACATTAAATTCATGAAATCACAATATAATTAGTGAATATATTAAAAAATATAAACATTTAAATATATATATATATATATATTCACAGACATTAAAAAGAATCACATTTAATAAAAACTATTGATAATATGATAGAAAACATCATATATGGAACTCAATTACAAATAGTAAAATTATATTTCCATAATACATACATGTGTTTTATTGATAATATAATTTAATTATTTTCAATCCTATAACAATTATTAGATAATTTTCCCAGTTTTTACATTAGTTTGGTGTTGTGTGATTCAAAAGTATTAAAGATTGTATTGTATTATTAGTTCATTTTACATAGTTATTACTAAAAAGTGGGGAATGTTACAAGTAAAACTCACTAGTCATAACAGATATGAAATTCTTACATCTCATCAGTACACCTCTAGTTAATTGAAAAAAATCTTTATTACTCTAATATGATTTCTGATCAAGATGAAATATGTAATACTATAACAACATGATCTATATCAACATATGATGTTTCATACCCATTCATAACCTTTTGGTGTTCAACCTGTAGTCAGTGTAGTATAATTATATTACAATAAAAATATAGACATTTCAATTAAATATACATCAAAACTAAATATACCACATAGTATATTTAAAAAAATTATATTGTCACTCTTATATGAATTTAAGACATGGTTCATTAATTTATGAAGAATATAATTAATTTATAATGTCTTGTATAATTATTTTTATATATTGTAACACATTGATTAATTATCTTGGGAATCAACCATGATTTTATAAAAAAAATGAACTCTTTTAACCTTACTAATTAAATAATTTTCTATATAATGTGATCCAATACTCATAAAAGAAAACATACTAGTGTAATAATCAATAAATTAACATCTATTAACTTCTTATTGTACTATTTAAAACAGAATATAATATTGTTCATTAATATAGTGAGTTATTATAAATAGGAATTTTGATTCTATAGGTGGTGGATTACTAGTGGACACAATAATTCATTGACAATTTTTAATGTAACCACATCAAAATTACTATGAAGTTATGTATCAACAATAAGGGATGTTCAAAATTTATATTTTTAATATATTTTACCATATATTATTTTGAATTATCATCAGAAAACAATTTTATTTAGACATATTTTATACCTAAAAACCCCATAAATATATTCAAATCCACTTAAATGGAGATTCATTGGATAATTAGATTTATATCAAAATTGTATATAAATAGAAAATATATAACATAGGGTGATAAAAGATATTCCATTATACAGTATTATATTTTTCATCAATATATAGTGAAATAATGGGATAAAATATATCTTGACTGAAGGAGAACCAATTGAGAGATTTGTTGATGAAGTGTTTAATCATATTTCAAGTTGTAACGTGCATAATCATTGGTGTCATAAAACAATTTATCCTATCACAAAAGTGATATGAATATGTCACATAGAATTATTTGGTGAATTTGTTTAGTTTTAGTATGACATATGGAATTATAAATTTGATAAGGTTTGAAAAAAATAGTGACACTTTTTTAGGGGGTGAATCAAGAAGTTCACATCCTTCTACATTTTACCATAAAAAAAGTTTAACACATGGTAAATTGAATGAAAATATTGATATGAAAAAACAAAATAAATATCAAGAAACAAATAAATTAGGAACAACATATTTTTATGTGGTTTACTACTTAAAATGTGCATCTATAATTAAGAATAGTCTCGTAAAACCCATGATCACACATTCCACCAAATTAAAAAACAACCAACAAAATGTAACATTAAAATTATCCTAAATCCTAAATCCGAAAAACATTCCTTGAATGTCTTTCTATAATAAAAAATTCAAACATGTTCTAAACGAAATTAATTATAAAAAAACATTTAAGATGAATAAAAATAAAATAAAACAATAGTTTTGTTCAGAATTAGTATTTTGAGAATAAAATAACACAAATATGGGGAATTAATCGATTAAGATGAATATTTTTGACTGAGGATCATGAAAAAGAAGAAATTATAACAACAATGTTGTTCAAGATCACTTGGTGGACTTTGAAGTTTCACAAATTGGGATGGATTCGTCATGATCAGAGGGTTTTGTAGATCCATAAATAAGGGTTTTCTAATAATGGGAGATTTATAGACTTTGGGCATCAGTTGTTACAAGATGATTATTAAAAGACCAAAAAAAATATTTTAGGCAGCGGTTTTTTTAAAACATGACACCAATTTTTTCAATTTTTCACATCACATTTTGTAAAAAATGATGCCAAAAATAAATTCTTCTATGGTCTTTAGTTTCATTTTTACTAAAAATCAACACCACAAAATGGTGTATAAAACATTTTTCTCCGCCATTTTTCATTAAAATCGATGCCAAAATTCTCCCCAACATTCTTTTTTCCGTGTTTAAAAAACCCCGAAGTCATTTCTTTGATGTCATAAACACAATTTCCACTAGTGAATCTTGCATTACATGCAACACAGTGTTTATACGAAACATTATTTTATTAATATTTTTATTTAAATAAGATAAATATGAACACATTGTTTCAATTAGGATTATTGATATTAATAAATAATTTTAAAATATAATTATTTTATAATATGAAAATATATTCATAATAAAATATTTAATGTTTGGAAAATTATTTATATGTTTTAAAAATACTATTTTCCCAAACAATCTTATTTTTATCTATTTTTATAAATAATAATAAAATTAATTTTTGACACCTATAATAATTAATTAGATAAAAGAAGTTTCATATTTTAATTCATAATATCAAAAATATCTTAGGTGTATTTTTTAGTATTCTTCTGAAATATTTCATTTTTGGATTAATAGAAAAAATTATTGAATTTTAATTGAACTCTCTCATTTTGATTAATTCAGTTATATAGATAAATTATATTTGAATTGTGTTTTATAGTTTATATAGGTAAATTATATATCTCTTGATCCAATTTAGGACAATGAAATTTGTCTAACATTTAAATTTGTTATAAAAAGTTTTGATCATTGAATCAATTTCCCTTTAAAAACCACTTCTCGCATCACGTTCGTGGGATTAAATTTTAAGTTAATTTCTACCACTTTGATGATTTTAATTGGAAAACTAGTCTCCATTTTTTAAATCAACCTAATTTATAATTTTCAATAATTTTAGCCTATTTTTTGACCAAAATTATTTTTGAAAATAGGTAAAAATGGTCATGGTGATTAAGAGAAAAACGAGTTTACCAAGGGAGTAAACTAAAGAATTAATTTAAAAAAGACCTAAAAACATTTCTAAAACCAATTTAATGTCTATATATTCACCATAACCGGTATTTTATACAATTTGGTACATTATTTATGTTTTTTTCTGTAAAAAATAAAGTACACACAAATTTATTTTCAAAAACGTGAACTGTATCATCTCCCCCACTTATAAAAGGCCACCACCTATTCCCCTATCATAACTACATAAAAATCAATTGGTTCAGAAAATAACATCAAAAATAACTTCCCCAATTCCATCCCATCATCCTAGAATCCTTCTATGTGGAATAAATCCAACCAATGATGTCCTTTAGTGGAAACCAAAAAGAGATACCTGAAGAAGAGGTAACATTAATCAACAAATGTTTTTGTTTATTTCCTCCAAAAAACACATTAATTATTTTTATATCATTCCAATATTTTAGCCTTTTATCATAAATATAATTTTTTTATGTTGCGTGTATTACCCACAACAGCACACACTTTAATCACATGAGATACACAATCATCGTTCGTGAGTATGGTAAACTACCGCCTCACAAACCGATGTCGTTCATTACTCCATTACCACCATTCAAGCTTGGGAATAATAATGTATTTATATTTTATATATGAAATTATTTGTTTATGATATTATTATGAGTTTTGAATTGTTATGTCACACAAAACCTCATGCTTTCCATTCTTTAGAAATACTATTACGTTGTTCAGGTGTACGGAGGAATAACGCATCATGAAGCAATGTGAGTCATACATGATTTACATGGAATATATTAAGGATGGTTTTAATTAAATTATGTGATATAGATGAAATAAAAATTATTCTGTAATGATAATATATAATATACTTTTATTCTTTAAATCTAATAATAACATTAAAACAAAGTTCATACGTATGTATAGTCTACCGTCTCCATGTATAGTATATTGTATTTCCTAATTTTATATTATATATATTATTATGAATATATATATAGTGAATATATATATTATATTTATATCAGGATTAATTTTTTTTATGATGAAAATATGATCATTGTAATAGGACAAAAATATAACAAATTAAAACCAATATGAAAAATAAAGCTCTTATTACCTAAAAAGTAACATTAACATATAATTATTAATAAAAGGTAATATAAAGTCATAAGTAAATCATATATGGTAATATATATGAGAATATTTTTTATATATATTTATAATAAACATATATTTATCATATGGGAGGTTCTAATAAGTATGATGAGAGTCAAGACGTAAGGTAAGGGATCTCTGCCATACATTTATTTTTTGTGAGACAGAAGCCGTGTTCACCACCTGTTTCTTGTATGTGGTGCATATACTTATCATGGGTGTAATTTATTATTCTTATAATTATAGTGAGGTGTATTTACATATCTATTTAATCATCTATATTTCATGGTCTTTATGGTTAAAATGTTACCAACATGGTAAGGTGATTTTTTAACACAATTTTTTTCTTTGATATTTATGTTTTGGTATGCACCTATATTATTTCATGAGGCATATATAGTGACCCTTTTACCTATAATATAATGAATTATTTCATCTTCATTATATTTGTTATTTAATTTCATTTTATTCCTTCATGGGGTTCATGATTCAATGTTACCAAAGTGATAACAGTTTATTGAAAAAACCAAATCATTAATCGGGATTATTTATGATTATGTTTCCATTGATGAATTATTATGATCCATATCTTAATAAATCTAAGGAATTTTTACCTCCTATAATTATTCATGATATCTTCACGTAAGGGTATGATTTTTTATCTTTTTGGTACTTTATATAAATAAGAAAATATTTTAAATAAAATCCACTTTTATTTCTCTATTTGGTCATAAATATATTTTCCATCAAAACCATGTTTTCTATAATTATGTTCTAAAATTATTATTATCCTTTGAAAAAAATTATTAAATTTTTTTTACACACATTAACTTATTTTTAAATGTTTCCAATGTAATATTCATACTATTTTCAAATCAAAAAAGTTTTCTAAACTTTTTAGAGTGCAAATGAAATGATCAGCACATACGGATTTACCCCAAATCAAAACCATAATTTCCATGAAACTTATTTTTATATTTTAAAAGGTAATTATTAAACAAATTTTTTTCCCATATATTCTGGAATGTATTTATATTTAAATTGATTTCAAAATTAAATCAACATAATAAATATTTTAATGTTTTAAAAAAAACATTTTCAAATCAGAATGTATATTCTACTTTAGAAATGTTTTATGTGATGTTTCAACATTATTTTCCATCTATGATGAAATCAATTATTGTTACTCATTCTTAACAGTGGATATGATCCAAGGGTATGATTCATATTATTTTTGGGAATGGTTTATTTTTTTTACAACATGATGTTTATGAAACTTGATTCTTCCCCATGAGTAATATTCTTTTGACACCAACTTCTATTCATGGGTTATGATATGAATATAAAACATGTCTTTTTCCATAGTTCAAGATATAAAGAAATTTTTTTATACTCATTTCATTTCAGGGGTTATAATTTGATTATTTTTTATGTTATTATGTTACACATATGTATGATTTCATTATGTGATAGGTGGGACCTATATCTCCCTCAAATTCATTGGGTAATGATTTATATCTCATGATATATACACAACTAGAATGGGAAGTGACCTCAATTATGAAATACGAGGCTGGCTTGAGAAGTGAATTTAGTTCAATAATACATGGCTAAAATGGGAAGTAAACTTGGATCAGTAATACTGGGATGAAACGGGGTGTGAGCCCAGTTTTTTAAATGAATTTTCTCCCTGTGATAGTCTTTTTAGTGAGCCTTTACTAGTATGAAATGGATTTTTATTCTTATGTTAATGCCCCAAATTCAATGTATTAATCTCTCATGGATCATGTTCATTTATTACCTTTTGATTAATTCTATATTAACTCTCAATATTTATGACATGACTCTTTATTATGATCTTTGATATATTGGGAACAACCTTATAATTTTGTTAATAAGTTCTTATAACCTTATGCTCATGATTATGCTTACAAATATCCAATGTTTAGACTTACTAAGAATCTGGGATCACTTTTTCTTATGTTTACTTTCTCCATGTCCTGAAGATAAGTGGTATTTATGATGTTTCTCATAGGTTTACTAGTCAATGAGAACCTAGTGGAGTTAGTTTAGCTCACTTATGTATCAGTTTCTATGTTTCAATGTTTCCAAAGGTAGAAAAATCATGTAGTCACTGGATGTGTGTTTGCGTAATATAATGAATATCTAAAAAACAATCTAATTTATATGAATGTTAAGGCTAGTTCACTATAGATGGTCTCATAAAAATGGGTTAGTTATCCTTTTAAAACTAGGATAATTAAACCTTTCTGAGATCCCTAAGGACGTGTCTAATAATTAATCCAAGGATGATTCAAAGTGTAGGAAAATTCCATAGAATTTTGGTAAAGAATAGAGTGAGTGCATTCTAATAAATACATCATTTTCTTCATACTATAAGTTGATATGTCTCTAGGACATATATACATAGGTTTAAAAACTACAAAAATACCATATTGATCTAGATTTGATTGGCAATTGGTCCACAATAATGGACCACATTGCACACCATGTTTGAAACTCTCAGGGAATATGCTTTAGAAACTCATAAACTCTTTACGAACTAACATGAAGGACATAAATAGAAGTTGAATATGATTAAACTAGTATAATTCTATGGTGTGATCTTTTAAAAAATATGGTGTCATAATTTAGTCATCCAATTAGTGAATTCTAGGATAATTTAATTTCCCAATTTGGTTATTATTTCTGACACTATTTTTTATGTTTTATTCAATGGATGAAAATTGAAGGAACCACATTACTACTGTGTAAAATGGACAATTCAATGATTTTAATCATTAGAATCTTAATGCTATAGGATCTATAATGAAAAATCTTGTGGCTATTCTCACAGAACCGTCCCAAGATTTGAATCATGTTAAACTTCCAAATGAACAAAGGAGGGAACAACATTCTGTTGATTTCATCATAAGGAAACATCCAGCATCTTTAATATTGTATTCAAATCAACTATTTATTGAAAAATGGATAGGTACCACTTATAATATATCTTCAATTCTCTAATGTTTGGAACATGAAAAATTCACTTTGGCTATATATAGTTTGGAAGGTGTAGAAGATCAATGCTGGGATCTGAAAAATAATATGTGGAAATAAAATGAGATTGACTCTATATAATGGGAAAAGTTTATGAATTTTTTTTCAGTAAGTACTTTTCTCCTATTCTTCTTACAAAAATGGTGAATTAGATAATTGAGTTAAATAAAAAGGATAATGAATATGTTGGTACATACGATGCCAATTTTACAATACATGGGAGGTATGCTTATTTTATTATCATCCAACATGAATGTATGGATTTTGGATTAATCACTGGCTAACAACCAAATATTTTAATGGGGTTATCCATAATATAATTTAGTAGATATGAATAGATTTTCTGATGGAAAATCAACATGAAAATGGATGTTGTAATTACGTATCAATATCATTGTTTTGAATAGAAAAGGAAGAAAGAGTTCAAAGGGAAATATAAGAACCATATAAATAAGAAAATGTCTTTTCCTTTGTGCTCAAGGTGTGGGATGAATCATGGAAGAATTTTACTTTGGGGAACTATTAATTTTTTTAAGAGTGGAAGAGAAGGATATCAATAAATTGATTTCCATAATTATTGTAAGAAGTTGGCTAACGATGTGAGTAGAGAGAAATCTACACCGAATTCACCTCCCCCACTTTAGTGCTTAACGTGTAACGAGAATGGAAATTATTCCAACTAGTCCCCAAACCATAGGGTTAATGAATTTTAGGGATTTTAGTAACCTATCAAGCCTTGGTTAAAAGTTAAATATCACATGATAACTATTTTTTATGAGGGGTGTGATAAAAAATGGTGAAAGGTACACATACCATCCACTCTAGAACTGTTTATGTCTTATTTGACTCCGGATATAGCCATTATTTTATATATAATGAATTTTAAAAGTGTATCAAGATTCTGCCTAAACGATTTGATGTGTAATTAGCAGTAAAAATACCTAATGGTATGATGATTGTTTATCAACTCTACGAATCCTCTCTAGTGCATGTTAGAGGTAATTTACTTCCTATAAATGTTATCATTCTTCCTCTAGATGAATTTAATGTCATATTTGGAATGGATTAGTTATCTATATATAAATCCCACATAAAGTTTTACATAAGGGAATTTATGTTTGATATTCCAAACCAACATATGATCTTATATCAATGTGAATATAATTATAATCATCTGATAGAGATTACACCTGGTGTATATATCTCAATTCCTATTTAAAATGGATGTTTATATCAAATATTAGGGGGAAATTGAAAATTGATAATATATCGATTGTACATGAATTTTTTGATTTCATTCTGAAATATTTACCTAGTGTTAAACCAAAACATGATGTTGATTTTTCAATAGAACTCATACCTAGTACTAATAAAATTTAAAAAGAATCCATATATAATGGACCTAATTGAGTTGAAGGAATTGAAGAAGAAAATACTTGAAAACAAAGACAAGTGATTCATTATATAAAGTGTGTCACAATGGGGTGCACCTATTCTTTTTTTTAAGAAAGATGGATCGTTGTGACTCTTCAATGATTATCAAGAGATGAAAAAGTTAAATATGAAGGTTAAGTATTTCATTCACCATATTGATCACTTGTTTTATAAACTACACAAATCTCAACACATTTCAACACTAAACTTTGTTCTGTATATCATCAATTGAGTGTCAAGAAAAGGAATATACCCAGTATTATATCCCATAGATGGTATGAAAATTATTAATATATAGAGATAATTATCAGCCTTACTAATTCTCCCGCATTCATTATGGATTTGAGGAATAGAATCTTTATAGATTACCTTAATCTTTTTTGGTTGTCTTGGTAGAATATATTATTATAAACTCACAGAGAAAGGACGTGAATAAATATCTCTTGATAAATTTAGTAAATACTCAATGGAAGGAGAATATATATGAAAAATCAATAATGTTTTAATTTTTCCTAGAAGAGTTTTCATTTTTGGGTCATATAATCTCAAGAGATGGTATATTAGTGGATCAATCAATGATCGAGGCTATTAATTATTGGCCTAGAACTACCATATTGAATGAGATCTGTATAGTTATTGGATTAACTAGATATTATTGATAGTTTATAGAGAAATTATAAGGGTTATCTAATCCTTTTTCTAACATAACTAAAAATGGATCCAAGTTTATATAGTCAAATGAATGTGAGGAATATTTCAATGAACTGAAGAGAAGGTCAGTAAGTCTTGATGTTCTTACATTACCCTATAGTGGATAAGGGTTTGTAATATATAATGATTCTTCCGAGAAGGTATTTGGAAGTTTTCATACATATAATCAGATGGTTATATCTTATTCCTCACAAAAAAAAGAAGATTCAATATCAAAATTACCCAAATCATGATTTGGGTCTAGAAGTAGTTATTTTTTCACTACAAATATGAATGCATTATCTTTACAAACAATATTGTAATATATAAAAACATTATAATATTTTGAAGTATAAATTCACGTAGAATTAGATGAACATGAATTAGAGAATATAGTTATAGATGATAAAGGATTATGACTTCTCAATACATTACCACTCTAGAAAAGATAACAACATGTCTGATTCCTTGAGTTATGAAGACCGTGTTAGATTATCCATGGTGAGGATCACAAAAGAATAATTATTTATGGATTTGAAAATGATTGATTAGGAAATATTTAAGGAAGGGGAAAATATTATTATTCTAAATTGAATGTTTAACCATCTATCTATGTGAAAATTAATGAGGCGTGTAAGTAAGATGTAGGGGTGTGAATGAATTTAAGAATTGTTTTTGATTTTAACCTTGATCGTGATGGAATTATAAGGTTCCTGAATCATGTATGTGTTACTTACATACTAAATTTTAATAAGGAGTTGTTAGAAAAATCTCCTAGATCTTCATTCTCTATTGAAACTAGATGTATGAATATGTATAGATATTTCAAATAATACTTCTAGTGGGATGGCATGAAGGGAGATATCAAATATTTAGTATCTCAATTCTTGGTATTTAAAAAACTTATGACTAAAATACCAAACTATAAGGGGATGTTGCATCTATTACCCATACCAGAATGGAAATGGGAGAACATCATTATGTATTTGTTCATTTCACTCCCCAAAAACTCTAAAGGGAATAATGATTTATGGGTGGTAGTCGATCGCCTTACTAAATCATCACAATTTATCGCAATTAGAGAATAATTCTCTCAAGATGAGATTTCTAGGATATACATTAAAGAATTGGTAAGGTTTCATTGGGTACCATATTACGTTGTATATAATTGTGATCTGATATTTACCTCAAATTTCTTGTGAATTCTCTAGAGAAATTTATACCCTATAGAATATATTGTGATCTTGTTATTTCGATTTCAAAGGTGGTTGGGATCAACAGAATCCTATATTTGAGTTTTCTTATAAAATTTATTTCACTAAATCAATTATATAGTTTCAAATTAATACCATTATGGGAAGATATGTAGAGATACAATGTGCTAGAATGGTGTTGAATAAAGAAAACTATTAGGACCTGAGATCAATGATGAAATAGAATAGGTGTTTAGAGTTATTTAGTAGCACATCATGGAATATTATAGTCTTCTGAAAAATTACGATGATAATTTTAAACATGGTCATTATTTTTATGTTGGTGACAAGGTGTTCATAATAATTTCTTGTTGGAAAAAGGTTATTGTATTCATGAAGAAAGGGAAATTATCCCTAGTTATATCAGTCTCTTTGAAATTATTGATCATATTGGGATTCTAGTATTTCACTTGGAATTTCCATAAAAGCTCTCTTAATTCCATGATGTGTTCCATGTATCTATCCTAAGGTAGTACATACTTAACCCTTCTCATGTACTAAACTCATTGTCCGTACCACATGATTAATATATTTCTTATGAGGAACAACATGTTGAATGTATGGACCATATAATGAATGTTCAACACAAAAAATACCACTAAAATGGTCAAAGCATTGTTACTAAACAATCAATTTAAAGTTGAAAAGTGGGAACTTGAAGGAATTATGATTCAAAAGTATCCTCATTTTTGTATCATAGTAATGAATTTCAAGGGTGAAATTAATTTTATGTGATGTAGAATGTAACACACTAAGTTTTTATGAATCTTTTTTTTGGAGAAATTAAATTTCCTAATTTTTCAAATTGAATACAACACAAAATCAGTCTTTTATCATTTGCTACAACAAGTTATTCTTGTGCTACAAGAAACATTTTATTAGCTTATTATACACACAATAATGAGTTTCTACAAAACCACATTTTTTTAATATAACTATTCAAACAAGTTGGATATAACCGAGCCGTTAAAATTAGTAACATGAATATTATTAAAAAAAATTTAAATGTAATGGTTTTATAAAGAAAACATATTGTTAATAAAATATAAATTTTTTAGTAAAGTATTTATAAGTTTTGAAAATATTTTTTTCCCAAAATACGGATTTTTATGTATTTATTTGAACAATGATCAAAATAATTCTTGACAATTTTATAAATTTAATTAAATAGAATGAACATAATTTTTTAACTAATAATTTTAAAAAGTCTCTTATTTATTTTTTTGAAATATTTCATTTTTTGGATGAAGGGTGAATTTTACTAAATTTTAATTGAAAAATGATTTTTCATTTAATTTATTTATATAGTAAAATTACATTTTAATTTGGTTCAGAAATATATTTAGCTCAACTATAGAACAATTAATAAAATTTATTTCATTTTAATAAATTTTCAATTTAAATTGGATATATAAAAATTTCAAATGTTTGAACATTTTCGCTTTAAAAACATGTTTTCTCTTCCCATCTATGGGATTAAAATTTAATTTAATTTATACACCATATATGATAAAATTTTTAAAAAATGGAATATATATTAGCAATCAAAAAAATATAGAATTTATATTATGTTAATCATAATGTTTCACCAATATTATTTGCAAAAATAGTTAAAATTAATCACAGTGATTAAGAGATAAATGATTTTTCCAAGGGACTGAACTCTAAACTGAAGGTGAAAATGACCTAGATACTTTTTCAATGCGAATTTAATGGACATATTTCAACCATAATCCTTCATGTATCTAACTGTTTCCATTATTAAATCCATTTTTATGTAAAAACATGAGTACACCTAACTTTATTTTCAAAAACTCTAAGTGATTCCTCTCCCACACTTATAAATGGCCACCTCCTCTTCCCCTATCATAACAAATTCAAAACCAATTAGTTAAATAGCTACATACAAAAATGACATTTCCAATTACCTCTATTAATCCATGAATACATAGTATTAGTATAAATAAAACGAAGGAAGTTTTTTGGAGAAAACCAAAAGGAGATACCCAACGAAGAGGTAACATTCATTAATTAATGTTTTTATTTTATTTCTTCTTAAAACCAATTCAATAATTTTTATATCATTATCATATAAAATTTTATGTATCTTAAATATAATGATTTTTTTTGTAACAGTTATTAACTTGAAATTTAAACACATACATTAAATTTGATACATAATCATCATTCCTATTCCTATGTATGGTGAACTACTACCTCACGAACTGATGTCATATGTTCTTCCATTACCATCTATAAAGTTTGGGAATAATGATGGATTTATAGTTAAAATGTGATATTTATTTTTTATGATCTTTTTATGATTCATTAATTTTTATAACAAAATTTCCTTTATGATTTCCATTTTATCAGAATACAATAATGTCGTTCGTGTGTAAGACATACCACCGTCATGCGAAGTTATGTGATTCATTAACACATTACATGGAATGAATCAAGGATGGTTTACACAATGTGTGATACATATTATAAAAAAAATTATTCCTTAATTATAATATATCAATATGATTTTCATTCATTTAATACAATCATAAAATTAAAACAACATCCATTTGTACATATAACCTACCATTCCATGAATGGTGTATCTCATTTCGTATTTATATATTTTATAGGATATTATAAATATATACATAATAAATATATATATATATATATGAAATTTATATCGTGGATAGAATTATATACATGATGAAATCATGATCAAATCATGAGGTCCAAAAATATAACAAATTAAACATTATATGAGAAACAATGTTTTTTTCACCCAAAACATAAATTGAACATGAAATTATTAATAAAAAATAATATAAAGTTAGAAGTGTATAATATATTATATATATATTAATTAAATAATGTTTTATATTTATAATAAGATTATATTTTTTATACAGGATGTTTGAATAAGTATGACGATATTCAAGACATAATGTAAGGGATTTTCCTCCTACATTTATTTTTCATGAGACAGAACCCATGTTAACCTTCTATTTTGTGTATGTGGTTTGTATGATTCCCATGTATGAATTATATAAATATTATAATGATAATTATTGGTATTTATATATCAATTTTAGTATCACACTTTCATGGGGTTTACGATTAAAATGTTACCAACATGGTAAGGGGATGTTTATCACAATTTACCTTCTTTGAGATGTATATTATGATATGCACCTATATTATTTCATGAGGTGTATATACAGCCACTTTGAAATTTAGTATCAAAATTTTTTCATTATAATAATATTTTATGTATCATTTTATGTTACTCCTATTTGTATTTTATGATTCAATGTTATCAAAGTGGCAAGAGTTTATTGATATAATCTAATTATTTATTTGTATTTTTTTATTATACTCCAATTGATGAAATATTATGATATATATCTCATGAAATATCATGAATTTTATTCTACATTTTTTATTTGTGATATATTCTAGTAATTTTACAATTTTTCAACACTTTAGTACAAAAGAGAATTATGAAAATATTCTTAAGAAAATCTGACTTTTTTTATCTCTTTATTCATAAATCTATTTTCATTTAAAATCAGGTTTTTTAAATATAGTTTCAAAAGTGGTTTTCACCTTTTAAAAATGATTTAATAGAGATATTTTTACCATATTTTTCTTTTTTTAAAAACATTAAAGGAATTTTTATATTTTTTTATCAATGAACGTTTCTAAAAATTTTATAGTGCAAAAGAAATAATCAAAATATAAGGATTTACCACTCATCATGGCCATAATTTCCATGATTATTTCTCCTCAAGTATAAAATGTTATTTTTAATGATAGTTTTTCCCAATATTCTTGAATTTCATTGTTTTAAAATTGGTTTGTAATGAAAAATGATTTCCCAATTTTTTCATGTTTTTGAAAAATGTTTTCAATAATAAAAGCTTATTTTCCTCATGAATTGGTTTAAATCATCATATTGGTTAGAGTATGACACATAATATGGTGGTGAATTGAGTTCCTATAAAAAATTGTTTTAAAATATTTATTTAAAAGGTTCGCCCATTTTAACACAAAAGAGGCCAGTTAATCAAAGTTTTGAATACATAATAGTCTGATTTTTCAACTAATTTAACATAAGATCAATTATTTCTCAGTTTTAAAAATACGATATATTAATACAACTTTTGAAACTAATCTAACAAGACAAAAAGTTATAAAACCAATCCCATACTAACTATCAATGTTAAATTTAGTTTTCTGAAATACTGGTAAAAATATAGAAAGCTAAATTTTAAGACACAGCAGATATAAACAAGAGGTTCAGTCTCAATCGTTGTCTTGGTTCTATACACTAGGTGTCCACTTATCACTAATAAATCTATATATATAAAAGATTATTTATCCACACCATGGATCATGGTTTACACAACAGTACACAAACTTTCCAAGTCAAAAGACCTTTAACATAGTTCTATTTTACAAAAAAATATAACCAGGTCACAGAGGACCTCTACTACAGTTCTACATGGGATAAACAAGTGTAAAAATATAATTTTGTTTGGGAATTCAGTATCATCTAGTTCAGTTCATGTGACATTGTATGTTTTTTAGAAATATTCACATGCTATTCAAAAATGTAATCATATGACACACAATAGAGAAATAAATATTTGATATGGTTTAGAGGGTTCTATGTGTTATGCAGCTCAGATCTCGACTCTTTGATTTGTCAAAGATGAATCGCAGGTCATCTTCTGGAATAAAACACTAAAATAGAGTGTCGTGATGCACTAAGTTTGGTCTTCTAAAAAGATGATATGTTCTTCTCATTATGTTTAGTGGAATGTTTCAGATATGTTTGAACTTTGGTGGGCATCAGTTCTCTGGTTCACAGCAAATAAGAATTAATAGTTTCAAGTTTGATCATCCTTTCTGTATGTTTCTTGTGCGGTTCTTATAACGTGTCTACTCATATGTTCTTATATATATCATTCATGTGATCCATATATATATATATATATATATATATATATATATTGTTGCCTGACAATGTGCTTTCGTTGAGGTAGATGTTTAACCTCGTACATCTGACATTCCCATCAAAGATGTCTTAAAAAAGAATTAAATTAATCAGTTGCATTAAAACTCTCAAAATATGACCATTAGAGGTAATATTATATAAAATAAAATTTAAATAGTATATTAGTGAGTCATCTATCGGAATATCCTTCTTTTTGTTACTCATTCCATCAGTGTTTCATTTTGTTGGTCTTCCAATGCGTCAACTTATTAATGTGTTAGTGTCTCATTTTAACTATTGGTGAGTCCATGAATAGGTATAACCATGTGTTGGTGGCATCCTACATCAGTAGATCCTTTTATTGGTAAGCCCTTGCGTCGGTAGGACAATTGAGCTATCTGTGACTCATTTGAACTATCGGTGAAACAGTCGGTCTGTCAGTGTGTCAATTGTATTTTCAGTAAGTCATTTTTCACTGTCGGGGACACAGTTGAACTGTTGGTGTCTCATTTATTCTATGGGTGTTAGTCTATCATACATTGAAAATATTTTTTCATGAACATTCGTACAAAATAAATATTATTATATTGTGATAAAATTATATGTGATCATAGATAATCATAATTACTCATATTGAAACATAAATAAACAATACTGAAATGATCAAACCTGAATAATAATATTTGATATGATTTTTTATTATTAAAACTATTAATACTATAGAGGGTGTCCAAATAGTCTCCTATGGGACAATAATCTCTATGTTTTTTATGATCACAAATCTTAGAATTATAGAGTACAATCATTTTTTGTGTAAAATAATCATTCTACTTATCTTCTCCCATTTTTGATGAATTTTATCAGTATATATATAAGGTTCATAAGTAAAATAAATATTACTGGTATAAAAGAAAACAAAAACATGGTATAAAATACTAATGCCTTTTCTCCCCATTTTTAATTAGAGGTAAGGAAAATAAATACAGAAGAGTTGTGTCGGAGGTAAAATAAATAAGGATCAGGTAAAATAAATAAGCATAATTCCAAACTGTTCTTCCCCTTTTGGGATTATAAAAACAGTGCAAGGGTATCAAAAAATGTTCTCCCCATTTTGATTCCAATCAAGAAGGAAACAAGTATTAAGGGAATAACATGTATCAGAGTATAATATATATAACACAAATATATTAAATGCAGGAGAATGGAATTACATTAATCAATGATGTAAAATTTATTATAAATTTCAAGGGAAAGACAACAAAAGAAAACAAATCATCCCTATCAGAGAGTTATCCACACTACTTCTCAGGATCAAGAGGTTCTTTCCTTTTCTTATAGGGATCAACAGAAGGTCCAATAAGTGGTGTCCGTGGAATATGAGGGTCTGAATAAGTATTCAGAGGAGGGAGGATCACTCCTGTTAGAACATTAGGTACAAGGATGGGATTATGTTGTGATAACCCAAGAGGTTGAGTCTTCTCTGGGATCACTAGTCTGCTCTGATTGAAAGCCTAAGAAACTAATATATGAGGTAGAGGCACAGATCTAGTCGGCCCAATAGGTGCACCATCACACATATAAATGTCTTTACTCTACACATGATGGTATGGCTTCAACATATTGATTAAATCCTCAATTATTTCACCACCATACTTCATAGATTTTCCAAAATCATCATTATTCTACAAAATATTTTCCAAAATATGTGTGATTTATTTCAATTTCATGACTTATTCTTTCAAATATCTAGTCACTGGAGGCAAGGATATGCTCCCTTTCAAATACTTACTGCTACTACTCACACGGTGGTTGGTGTAAATCATTGATAACTACGAAATACTCCTCTTTGTAATCTCTTTTTAGTAGCATATGCATCCTTGGTATAAAATTTGACTATAACATAAACACGATAAATATTATTCATAAATGTTTACAAGACATTTGAAACCATAGGAACCAAATAAGTCTTGAATATCTTTCTTAACAATAGTTATATTTTCCTCATTGTTCAAATCCTCATAAGTATGACATGAGGTAGATGGAAAATCTGGATCTAAAGTATGGTCCTTAAGGGATTTAATGACATTCTCTAGAAATCCTTTATACATTGAGTCATACTATTTATTTCATAGAAAATCCCATTAATTTATTTTATCATCTTGGTGGTGTTGGAAACAATTGTTTCATCCATTGAAATTATGTTTGGTTGAATCTCTACTATAACCATTTCTAAAAAATTTGACTGCATCGGCCTCATGCACACCAACTACCTGAACTAGAACAGGATAAGCTTTCACAAACTGCTTCATCGCTTAAATTAATGATTTTAGAGAGTGAAATTCATTACTCAATAGATTATTTTCCATTCTAGCTTGTTTAAACTCATTGAACATTTGAGATTGAAGTGATACACTCACAACTGAACAGATTTCATCCTTAAACCATTAAAATTAAACTTTAGTGATATAGTCAATAAGAAGGGTCTCAACCACTAATTCATTGGAAACATGTAGAAATACCTCAACATCTGAGTCTTTATAATCAAAACCTAGTGCTACATATCTAGTATGTCTTTCACATTAAAACATTACATCACCATCCAAAGGGGTGATATTATCAAGTCCTACTCTTCTAACTTGATTCTACCCCTCAACTTGATCTCTTTTAACATGATTCCCCACCTCAATCTGTTCACTCCTCACTAGTTTCCCAATTTAATAATGAGTTCTCATTCATTCGAACACTAAATGAGGTACATGGATCATTTGGACTTCAACTTCATTATGATCTTCAACATATTCTCTTTCTTCAACAACAACTAGATGATCCAAAGAATCATCCATCCCTATATCTCCACCTTGATCAACCCTATGATGGTCACTATCATTATCACTGCATTCACCACTACCATCATCATCATCATGTCATGTGGAATTATCTTTAATTCTATTTCTATCAGAATTTTCTTTGCCTTATTCCTCTTAATTAACACTTCCACTACCACATTCATCATTTTCACTTCTTTTTTATTCTTCTTCTTAGAGCCATTGGATATACTAACATATTCCATAATGCCTAAGACTTATGTATCAGCATCTCTATTTGCACCAAGAGTGGGTTCATTTGAGGGTAAATAATGTGGTTGAAGTGGATGTACAAAATAAAACCCATTATGATCTTTTGTTGTTTCTGGATCAATACTATCATTGATAAGTGATCCTTGATCTTTGACAGGTGTGATAGGATCTACTTCCTCATTAGAATATTAAAAAACATCCTCATCTAGTCTCAGAATAGAATCATCTATTTTCCTTGTCATAGTTAGACGGTATACTACATTGAACTTATCATAAATCTTATCTTCATCTCCAGTCCATTATTTCGTCAACGCGTTCTAATTGACCGTAATCCATTTATAGATCTCCTTATATAGGCAGCTCCCACTGCACTCATAAAAAATTTCATCACCTTCACTAACATGGCCTTTATCTTTCAACATGGATGAGAATTACCATGGATAAAATAAGAAATTAGTTTTTAAATATGGAATTATCATTTCAGTTATGTGCACAGAATGGTATCTATAGAGATTTACCTTAATCCTTATTCTCAGTAGATAAATCAAATAGACCTTTTAATACATTAATGATGCAAAAACCCATTTCTTATGATATATATGATGTTGTATGAACTTGTACAAGATTCTACACTACCCATATAAATCTATATTAATGGGTCTATTTTGATTTTTATTGTCAGTACACTCTTTTAGATCTATCTCAATTAAAAAATATCACTCCCATGTGGAGAACTACAATGGTAATCATCAAAGACACCCTCATGGGGTAGCTTAAGACATTCATCCCAATTTCTAGATGAAAAAGAGATTATATATCCTTTCATTATGGACATAATTTATCAAACATAACTACCTACTAGAAGAAAATCCACATTCATATAAAATTCATGAAATAACATTAGGTAGAATGTTCTTTCATTATATGAGAACCACTCATGCCATCCCTGATCTTGTAACACACTGAGTGGAAATGAATTTCTTTCCCATATCCATTCACTAATACCCCACATTTCTAAATTTACTATATAGCTCACCAGAGCATGATTCACAGGTCCAAATGATTTTCTTGATTCTACTTTTTGTTTCTTAGCAGCATGATACTCATTTCCGGAACCACATTAAAGAGATCACTTCTATCACGAACAAAATCTGGTAACCACCGAAACCAGTACCAAACCTGGCTCGTGATAAGGCCCGAAGGGAATTTCTGATCCCCACGGGCTGGCACAAGTGTCTGGGTATCATAAAATGAGAATTGGAAATGATTTACCTGAGTATATAAACTTAAAACAACAAAAGAATCCAATAAAACGAATATGGATTGTTCAAACCAAAAAATCATTTAAAAAAATTAAGAACTGAATTACATAGCTTAAAATAACTCAAAAAGACTATACCAAAGGAAAAAAACCAAAATTAAATATCCCAAGAACCCTCATGGCATGGGGCACCGCCCTCAACCCATCTCCACAAGACTTCACCACCAAGGACCTACTAGAAACCCGAACCACAAGAACAAAAAAAATTTACCCAACCCGCGACAACAAAAATAACCAAGTCTACTTACACCAAAAGGGGTAAGTAGGATGTGAGCCAATTCCTAGTAGGATAACACCATTAAGAGATTCCATGCCATAAACATTCAAAGACGTAAAGCATGCAAGTTTTCCAAAACATTTAATTTCTAGTTACAATTTGTAAAAGATGCAACTTAAAAAAATCAGTTTTCAAGTTGGCTAATTTAAAGAATAAGAACTTTTAAATAAATACCAAGGCTACTGAATTTTCCATCCACTCATACCGTATGCCGAAGATAAGCACAAAATATCTAGTTAGCAGAAGCAATGGGAAATAACCCCTAGGCACTAGCTAGTTGTGGGTCCTAGGTACCTCGTATCTCGGTGAGAGTAACCATCAGAAATATCCGTTCTCGTGCACGAGCCACTAGTAGGGCACTTACCCATAACCTAGTGGTCCCCAATAATCATCATCATAATTTAGTTAGAGTTTTAATTGTCAATCTTGCTAAGTGAAACTGAGGCCAACCCCACGGATTCACTAGCATACTAGTACACGTCCACCCACCAAGATACCTGGTTTTTCCCTTTGTGCTCAAACAAGTTAAACAATTCAATGAATATAATATTCACAAGAAAATATCATTTCCATATCATAAATTCACCAAACAGCCAACATGTATACAACACGAGTCACAAAATTCCACTTTTCATTCAAATTTATTTTGAAATCCGACTCACACCAAAATAGCCCACAACACTTTTCACATTTCATTAACACTTCCAAAAATTCGTTAAACAATTTTATAAAACAATTCCAATATGTTAAAACTCTCATAACATCATAATAACTTGTTACATAACACCCTTTTTACCTTCAAAATCATTTTATCATTAAACTTACATGAAACAGCCCACAAACAAGTTTCGCTCCAACATCATAATTTAATAAAACATTTCAGAAATTTACAAGACATTCTAAAAATATATGACATCTTAAAACATCACTTAACCTTTCAAAACCCCATAATACGTGAACACACATACCAAAAAGTACATATACACCCTTTTCCCACTTTTTTTAACAAACTAAAATATTTACTATTTTCATAAAAAGAACCCAAGTGGTGTAAATATGTCTTGCCCACAAAACTCATTTCAAAAACCTATTTTTAAGCGAAAATCACCCCAATATCCTACCAATACAGAATTTTCATCCCAATCAACATGTAATAATCCACTTTAAAATTTTATATAATCACCTTGAACAATATCACAAAAGATACCCATGAGAACACACAAATCCATAAAGCACTTTCACGGAGTATAACAAGGTTACACACATAAAACCCATTCAAAGACACTCCTTTTTAGGACCACATGACACTATATAATTACCCAACCAAAATTGGTAGCCCTGTTCAACAACTAATTAAACACTTCAACATTTTACAAAACTACCACAAGAGATAACACATGAAATACATTTGAAAAATACACACTTAAAACAAAAATGTAACTTTAATACCAAATGCTTTAATATTGCTACCAAAAATGGTTTTCGAATAATTAACAGCATATAAGGAACATGAAAAACTATTTAATCAAGCAAAACTAACTCATCATTAAATGGTTACCCACGTAATCACCTACCGAATGTGTCGAAACCCTCAAATATTGGGGCGAAACATCAACCGCACGACCGTCGCACCTCAAGGAAGTTAAACGAAACCTAAAACCTCAATATTTCACCCAAAAGACTGTGATTTAAAACCTAGGAATGAACCCTAACTTCAGGATTTTTATAATTCAAGGATTAGGGAAGAAACCCTAAACAATTTTAAAGAGGAATGAAATGGACTCACTTAATAGAAGTATCCTGAATTAATCACTCCAAAAAACAATAGTTTCTGATATTTAAAACAGCCAAAATTCAGGAGTTGTTCGAACAAGATTTATTAGGTAATTTAGAAACTGTAATGGAGGGAAATGAGTATGAATTGAGAGAGTTAATAAGGGATGAAGTTACCTCTTCAATTCTGGCCGATTTGAGACACCCCATGACGTTCAACCCAATGTCATGATTACAAAGAGCTCCAAGGATGGGATAAAGTCAATGAGGGAGCGTCTAGGGTTTATTAGGGTCGGGAGGGAGATGGAATCACCGAAAAATCCATTCTATTTAATAAGATATTAACAAATTAAAGAAACAATTTAAAACTGGAAAATGGGATTTCGGGTTGGCCCAATTCTTAAATAAAAACTGAGATCATCCATGATTATCGATTTATAAAGGCTCAAAATTTAAATTTTGGTGTTAATAGGTCAGAGGAGACCATTTACGAATTGTAATGGGTGAAAAATATTAAAAAATGAAATAGTTATAAAAGAAACAAAATTTATTTTTAAATTTGGAATTGGGCTCACGGTTTGGCTTAATTCATGAAAACTCATCAATTCCTACATAAAACCATTGGAAACCCTCCAAAACAAAACATGAATGGAAAAAAAATGAAATTTAACTTCAAAATAATTCATGTATTTGACAATTCTCTCCACCATGAAAACTTTCCATCCCCGAAAATCTATAGAAAGGCCAGATACAAAATCCAAACCCAACTGATAAACCACGATGTACTCCCTTGCAAGGTTTCGCCCCCAAAGGCCAAAACACCTCTAGTGATCAATTAATGAAAGACTACTTCACAAAAAAAAACATAGACCACTTTCCTGAAACAATCAATCACATTAATGCTTTATGCCAAAGGAAAACTCCTCAAACACTATCCAAACAAGACTCAAGCAATTCCCCCAAACGAACAACGACATCAAACAAGGTTACACTGACCTTGATATAACTAAACCATTGGGAACTCTCCAATCTCAATATTTACCCAAGGAAGATTTAGGTAGCTTGATAGATCCGAACGAGACTACCTACCACCAATCCATGACCATGGATAAGCCTAATTTATTGGTATGAGAGAACAAAATAGGCTCCCCACCATAAGAACCAACCATCTTAATTGACCAGCATGGTATTGTACAGAAAGACCCCAAAATATAAAGTGTTGGGATGACCACATGGTTAGTCTACATGGTTTGGAAAACCATGAACTAACAGTGGGGAGTCTTCTATCTACAAGGTTTTTTGGGGAATGGTCACTACTAACCAGGTGCAAACCGTGTGGTCAACCTGTCTAGCCAAACATTATACCTTTCTCTAAAGACTCAATGGAAACCAAAGGGGGAGGGAATAACATTCGGTGATGACATGGGTACAAGGCCCTCCACCTATTTCCACCGAACATGAACAACAGAAAAAAGATGATGACACCATAGGTTTAAACTCTTCTTATATTTCATACTGAGGATAAGACTTTGAACAAGGGTTTAAATGACCCTATGATTTCCCCTGACTATGAGGCAGCTTCTCTCCGAGTCCTATGGCTGGAGCTCAAATGATTAAAGCATCCTTGACCTCGAAGTTAGGCTTTGGAAACCCCCTGAATGAGAATTATTCATTCCTTTCAAACAACAACTACACTACAATCCCCGATAAGTTTTTCCAAGACATAACACATTCCAAACTCACATTACACTAACTCGATATTTCACTGAAACAAGGGCTTAAAAGATGTACACACATAACACCTTGTTTGTTCGGGTGAGAGACAATAGAAGTAAAGAACACTTATACTCACCTTCCTCTAAAATGGAATATTTTTATGTTTTTCTAATGGAGACATTCTCCCAACATAATAGATACTATCAGATGATTGCCCAACTTTCACCTTTACGGTCAATCGAGCACATGACATCACAAGGTGTCACCGAACATGACCATTGCAACTGATATAAACAATGCATAGAGAGGGAACTTTTACAACATCCCCAAACATTACACAATTATAGAAATTGGCAACAATATCCTCTCATGACCAGATTTCCCTCACTGGTAGTTTAACCTGAAATCCTTCTTCGAAGAGACTATGAAGGACCGAGAGTTCCTCTTAGACACTATCCAAATACTCATCCATGCTAACAACCCCAAAACACTTCCACCTTCGAAAAATTAGGAAACTAAAGAGGGTAAGGTGTAACACCCGAGACTTTTATGAAAAATATTTTGTTTTTAAATCATCAAAGGAATCTTTCACTACACACAACACTAGCTTAGCTTGCTTTACATGCAACTGAGGCCTTCCTCGATAGCTTGCATCGTACAAAATACTGAGTTTCACTAAACAACGATATGCTATTAAAACATTACTAAAAATAGCCATTATGAATAGTAGTACCCACTTTTTGAAATTTTATAAATTTTATCTTTCAAAATGGACTTCATTTTTGGATTCGGAATATCAAAATTTGCCTAGGGTGAAATTTTGGTATTTTTATGAAAACTTTCAATTTTTGATGAATAGTGAAAGCACTGGGTTACTATTTAAAAACCGACTTTTTATTTAAATAATTATTTATTTTATTTAAATTTATTTTAGGTAAAAATTTATACATAATACCTATATATGTTCAATTCAATTCATTAGAGTCCTTTTATAATAATTTTAGATATATAAAAATTTTATTGATCTTTTCACCGTCTTTTACCCACCTCCTAGGAGAATTTCCAAATTCACATAAAAATTAATTTTACCGCTTCTGTGAATGGAATTTAAAAAATCTGAGAGACACGGTTGATGTTAGTAACTGAAATGTGGTTCAATGAGATGAAAATATATTTTTTTGAATAGTATGATTTTACTTTTTTTTACCACGGTTAAAAGTAAATAGGGTAATTAAGGGTAAAAATGTTATTATTATTACCCTAAGACATGTACTAATTCTATTGGATAAGTTTAATTCGACCAAAAACAACCTTATTAATAAAATATGACCATTTAGGCCCACTTTTATTATATTAGGACATTTATTATTAATTTATTTAAAGAAGGGTTAAAATAGCTAAAATCAATGTTTAATAAGTATATCATTTTTAATATAGAGTTATACATAAGATAAATTCGACTATAAATATTAATTAGAAATATAAGATGATTTCCAACATAATGAAATTTTATTTGTAATTTTTAGACATTAAATAATGTAATTTATTTATGACACAATGATGATACAGTAATTATCTTATTAATGAAATATTGACATAATTGATGTTATAAATACCCAAATAAAAGTAATTTCAGACATTTTATGAATTAAACTAATTTTATAGGTTATTATGACATGTTAGTATTTATTTTATTAACTTTTTTCGAACTAATATTTCTATTATGATTTTCTCAAAAATCAATTACCAAATAGTGTCAAAATTGACATAAAATAGTTTTTAAAACAAATATTATATTATTTATTGTTATTTTATTCCTAAAAATCTAAGGTTCTGCAAAATGACGTAGATAAGGGTATATATATTAATAATAAACAACTTGGGTTTCGTTTTTCTTGTTATAGTATGTTTATTAACCTTATAGTGTAAGAAAACAAGAAGACACTGTAAAAGTTAAATTATCTAACTTAAAGTTAAATCTAAATGATAAGGTTAAAATAGAAACCTAAAAATGTCTAAATTCTATTGGATGAGAGGATTTAAACCCATACCCACATTATCTTCTAAATAAATCAATTTGGAGCTATTAAAAACTGAATATGACTTTATAATAAAATAATATTTTTTGTTTTTCCAAAGGTTCCCCTCTCCTCCCTTATAAAAGGGCACCTCCTCCCTCTCTTCCTCACACCACTTTGAGCCTTCAAGCTCAGAAAAACCTGGCTTATTTCACTTCCCCACTTCCCTAGAAACATCCTAGAGGTCCTGGTCTTCTTAAAATACCAATTTTAGTGCCCTAAGAGGAGGTCTCAAAGAGGCGCTTCAAAGAAGAGGTAATGTCTGTTACCGATTCTTTCAACTTTATTTATTCTTCCACTTCTTCTTATTTAGTTGTTTCATTATGAAGTAATAAAATCAGTATCACTAATATGCTGATATGTTATTATAAGTATGAAACAACCCTATTTCTCCATCTATCAATCCTACGGAAAACGAAATCACCGTGCGTGCGTACGTACGGAATACTGTCTCCACACCATTGTGTAATCTATTTTCCACCACCACCTTACGTGGATGGGTATAATGGTGTAAATAATGACTATATATGATTATTTTAATGTGATATTAATTCTGAAATATTATACATACACTCCAATAAAATTCCATGATCATGGGAACAATATCATCGCTCGTGCGTACGTACGGAATATCGTCTCCACGATGTGATGCGACTCGTTCTACATGATTTTAATTGCATAATGATTACATAAATGAATTAAGTAAATAAATATGATATTTATTACACTAAAAAAATTCTTTAAATTAGGTATCTATAACCTAAAAAGAATAATAATAATTTATTCGACAAAACATGAATAAGAACAAAAAGCAATAAACATGTGAATAACAAGTAACAATGAAATATTACTAATAAGAAGCTAAGAATATGACCATATATGCTATCATAAAAATAATAATGTTCTTAGAATTAGTCAATAACATTATTTAAATCATTGTACAGGAGTTTCAGACAGTTACGAATCAAATCGGACCTAAGGTAAGGGAAAATCTCACAATCTCATTTTTATCTGAGATTGTTTATACTTCAGAATTTACTGAGGAATATTTATCATCCACATCCATGTTTCCTCAATATTTAATATTATTTCCATCCACCTAAAATTGTTTAAATCCAATTTTACCTTTCGGCAATTTTTTAGTAAAAGATATGAATGGAATCTTTTGTCGTTTTTCGTACGAGGTACTTTTTTTCTTTTCCGACATATGTACGAGAAGAAAGTTTTTTATAACTTATACGACATGAATGGATTTTTAAAAAATTATTTCCAAGAAGATTCCATTACAAGTTCTCAGGTTCATTTTTAATCAACTTCTTTTAGTTTAAAATTGTATGACATGTTAAGAAAGGAAAAATGTTTTTGAAGTCCAAAGGATATTTTCCTCAAGAACGGAGTTCAAGTGTGTTATCAAAATATTTTTACATCAAAGATAATATAGGGTTCTATTTATATCCCTATTTTCACATTGATTTGATTATGTTATGATGGAATTATTTTTATGATGTCCTTTTATCTTATATGGATTATGTTATGATGGCATGATGTTTAAGATTCCCATTTTTATTACATGGGTTATGCTATGATGTATGGTTTATGATTTTGTGGCAGACATAAGAATGGTATCATTATGAGATGGGTGGGACCTATATCTCCCTCCAATTCATTGGGTAAAGACTTATATCTCATGAGATAGACATGGCTGGAATTCCAGGTAAATCTGATTCAGTGAAACAGAACTGAAACGAGGAGTGAACTCGGTTCTGAAATGGACTTTGTCTGGTAAGATTGTCTTGGATATGAGTCTTGACTTCTAAGAAATTATTCTCTATGATTATGTGTGTATGTCATAATGTTTCTTGTTTTAAGTTATGATTATTGGGATTACATTTCACTACTATGATTTATCCCATGTTATGAAATTATGATCTCTTTTTCATGTTTAGATTTCCGAAATTTTATGTTCTCATGAATATAATGTGATTGATATTTCTTTTGTTTAGCCTTACTGAGCATTTGAGCTCACCCTTTTGTATGTTTTCTTTCCCCAAGTCATGAAGAAGGTAATTAAGTAGGATATGCCAAAAGAGACACTAGATATGATGAAATAAATGGGAGACAGTGTAGATGATTTATGAACCAGTTGTTTATGTTTCCCAGTTTCTAATGAGACTATACCTATATGGCCCTTTCATGGTTTTTTTATATGTTATAATAAGTGTACATAAATTTTTTAGTACTAACAATGTATGTAAAGTATGGGTCGTTATAGTTGGTATCAGAGGAATGGTATAGTCAACCTTTGGAAACTACGATGTGAAAGCCTTAGTAAGAACCATAAGGATAACTCTAAGAATAGAACACAATCTTAGTGATTCAAAAATGGCCATGAACAACCTATGATAAGACCTTAAGTGTGAAATTTTCTTCTTGAATATGTGGTTTTCCTATTATAATTAGTGTTGCTCACACTATTCTTCTTGGTTTTAGTGAATGGCTAGAACCCAAAGGAACCGTGGTAATGCGGAATGCGACGGGCAATGCAATGATTGTCCCCCTGAGCAACCAAACGTTATGGGAGATGCAATGAAAAATCTTGTAGCCATGCTCACACAACTTTCTCAATCTATGAATCATGCAGGACATCCAAACGAGAAAAGGAAGAAGCGAAATTCTGTTGAATCCTTCATGAGGAAGCGTCCACCTTCATTCAGTGGGTCTACTGATCCATTAGTTTCTGAACGATGGATTAGTACTACTAAAAAAATATTTTCAGTTACTCAATGTTCTAAACATGATAAATTCATCTTAGCAGAATATCGTTTGGAAGGAGATGCTGATCAATGGTGGAATCTTATCAAGAATACGAGGCAAAGAGATGAAATTGAGTCCATGGAATGGGACAAGTTTAAGAACTTATTTTTCAATAAGTACTTCCCTCGTATTCTTCGAACAAAGATGGAGAAGGAGTTTCTTGAACTAAAGAAAAAGGATGATGAATCTGTTGGTACTTATGAAGCAAATTATACAAGACTTGCAAGGTACGCTTCTGGTATTATTATCCAACCTAAGAGTAAGATCGATCGATTCTTTAGTGGCATAAAACGAAGTCTTCGAAGGTCGTTAGCCATAAGGGACTTCAATAGCTATGAGGAAATCGTTTGATGTGCTCTCAAAGTTGAGATGGAGATTGGAGTAACCCATCAGTCATATGGGTTTGATAAGAACAAGAAAATGGAATTCAAAGAAAAATCTAAAGAGCACACTGAAGAGAAGATGAGTTTTCCCTTATTCTCAATGTGTGGAATGAAACATGGAGAGATTTTTCTTAAAGGGACAAGTAAAATTTTCAAATGTGGAAAGGAAGGTCATCGGTCATTTGAATGCCGCAATGATGGGAAGAAGATGTCTAGTGATGCAAACAAAGAAAAGGCTACATAGAGTGCACCTCCGACACTTCAATGTTACAAGTGCAAGGAAATGGGGCATTATGCCAATCAATGCCCTAATCCAAGGGGGTTTTATGATTATTGACATCAACAAACTCTTAAGTCTAAAGAAAAATGAAATCCACATGAAATTTTTTTCAGCGATGTGGAGTACGATAACGATGTGGTGAAGGGTACACTTATCATCTAGTCTAAAGTAGAAAATGTTTTATTTTATTCTGGATCCACCCACTCTTTTATTTATAAAGATTTTTCTATGGGTATCTTCATATTACATCAACAATTAGATGTTGAGTTAGCTGTGAGAACCTCTAATGGCACAACAGTCACATCAAAAGTTTATAATTCTTCTCCAATTGAAGTTTGTGGGAAGGTGATTCCTGCAAATCTTGTAATAATTTATATAGTGGAATTTGATGCGATTCTTGGCATGTATTGGCTTTCTTTATATGGAGCTCATATCAATTGATAAAGAAGGGAAGTCACATTTCATATTCCATATCAATCTATGATCGTCTATCGATGCATGGATGAACATAACCTTCCAGTGGAAATTTCATCCATCTTATGGGTCTTGATTCCACTAAATGAAGGTTATTTATCTCAAATGGTTGGTGAGAAACTCACGATTTAGAATATGCCCATTGTACGGGTGTTTGATGATGTCTTTTCAGAGGAATTTTCGGGCCTTCCACGAAATTGTGAAGTTGAGTTTTCAATAGAGCTCGTACTGGGTGCTTTTCCTATTTCAAAGACACCTTCTAGAATGGCCCCAATTGAGTTGTAGGAATTGAAGAATAAACTCCAATAGAATCTTGATAATGAATTAATATTACCTAGTGCATCACCTTGGGGAGAACATGTTATGTTTGTTAAGAAGAAAGATAGATCAATGAGACTCTACATTGATTATCGAGAACATAACAAGATCACTATCAAGAACAAATATCATATCTTGCTCATTTATGACTTATTTGACCAACTATGTGGAGCTCAATACATTTCCAAGTTGATATTCGTTCAGGGTATCATCAATTAAGGGTCAAAGGGGAGGATATACCAAAGACATATTTCCGTACAAGGTATGGATACTATGGATTTATAGTGATGCCATTTGGTCTTACTAATGCCCATGTTATCTTCATGGATCTGATGAATGGAGTCATTAAATATTATCTTGATAAGTTGGTGGTAGTCTTTATAGATGATATTATTGTCTATTCAAAGATCAAGGAAGAACATTAAGATCACTTGAGAATTTTATTGAAGACACTGAGAAATGAGAAGCTTTATACCAAATTTACCAAGTGTGAATTTTGGCTTCAAAAAGATTCATTTTTGGGTCACATAATCTCAAAAGAGGCGATATCTATGGATCCAGCAAAAATAAAGGTTATCGAAAGATGGTCGAGACCAACAACAGTAACTGAGATCAAAAGTTTTCTTAGTTTGGCTGGATATTATTGACTTTTTGTGAACGGTTTTTCACGATTATCTAATCCACTCACCATGTTGACTCGGAAAGGAGTTAAGTTTGTTTGGACGGAAGAATGTGAAGAGAATTTCAAGGAGTTGAAAAGAAGGTTATCCAGTGCACCTGTACTCACACTTCTTTGTAGTGGAGAAAGGTTTGTGATCTACAGTGATACATCCAAGAAGGGGCTGGGGTGTGTTTTTATGCAAAATGATATGGTGATAGCTTATGCCTCACGAAAGTTTAACATCCATGAGCAAAATTACCCAACTCATGATTTGGAGTTAGCTGCGGTAATATTTGCATTAAATATTTGGAGGCATTATCTTTATGGAGAAAGGTGTGACATTTATAATGATCATAAAAGTTTAAAGTATATTTTCACACAAAAGGAGCTGAATATGAGCCAAAGAAGATGGTTGGAGCTGATTAAGGATTATGATTTCTCAATTCATTACCACCCTTGGAAAGCAAACAAGGTGGAAGATGTATTATGTTGATAAGACCATGCTAGCTTATACATGATGAGGATTACAAAAGATCCAATTCTTTTGGAATTACAAAGGATGGATCTTGGAATTATAATGAAAGGGGAAAATCATATCTTTCTAAAATGAATGTTCAACCATCTATACATGTGATGATTAAAGAGGCACAGAAAGAAGATGTAGAGTTACAAAAGAAGGTGAGAAATGTTCCTGAATTCAACCTTGATTGTGATGAAATTATAAGGTTCAGGAATCGGGTTTGTGTTCCTCCCATACCAGAATTAAAGAAGGAGCTGCTGGATGAGGCTCATAGTTCTTCATTCTCTATTCATCATGGAAGCACGAAGATGTATATGGACCTGAAAGAGTACTTCTGGTGGGATGGAAAGAAAAGAGATGTTGCTCAATATGTCTCTCGATGCTTGGTTTGTCAGCAAGTTAAAGCTGAGAGACAGAAGTCTAAGGGGATGTTACAACCATTACCCATAACATAATGGAAATGGGAAAACATCACTATGGACTTTGTCAATGGACTTCCTAAAACATCTGAAGGCAATAATGCTATCTGGGTCATAGTTGATCATCTTACAAAGTCGGTACACTTCATTGCTATTAGAGAGGATTTACCTCTAGATAATCTTGCCAGGATATATGTAAAGGAAGTGGTAAGATAGAATGGAATTCCACTTTCCATTATATCTGATCGGGATCCGAGATTTACCTCGATGTTCTGGCGAAGTCTTCAACATACTTTGGATACAGAGTTGAGTTTCAGCACTTCTTATCATCCTCAGACAGATGGTCAGTCTGAGAGGAAAATTCAAACTCTAGAAGACATGTTGAGAGATTTCTCTATGCATTTCAAAGGTGGTTGGGATTAACACCAACCTTTGGTGGAATTTTCTTATAATAATAGCTTTCACTCCAGTATTCAGATGGCTCCTTACGACGCTCGCTATGGAAATATATTCATGACTCCAACTTGCTGGGATGAAGTTGGGGAAAGATAGCTATTACGACCTGATCTTGTTGATGAGATGGCACAAAAGGTCAGATCAATTCAACAACATATTAGAGATTTTCAGAGTCGACAAAAAAATTATGCTGATAACCGAAGAAAAGACGTAGATTTTGAAGTGGGTGATAAAGTGTTCTTACGAATATCTCCTTGGAAGAGCGTAATGAGATTTGGAAAGAAGGGAAAGTTAAGCCCTATGTATATCCATCCTTTTGAAATATTGGATCGTGTTGGGAAGGTAGCTTACCGATTGGCGCTTCCATCGAATCTCTCCCAAGTTCACGATGTGTTCCATGTATCTCTCCTGAGAAAGTACATACCTGATCCTTCACATGTACTCAGCTCAAAAGTTGTACCGCTGGAGCAAGATCTTTCTTATGAAGAACAACCAATATAGATTCTGGATCGTAGCGAAAAAGTCCTACAGAACAAGACCACTAACTTGGTGAATGTTTTATGGAGGAACCACCAATTAGAAGAAGCTACATGGGAGCTTGAGGATATGATGAGGGAGAGGTATCCTTATCTGTTTGTTACAAAGTGACAAATTTCCAGGGTGAAATTCATTTTAAGGGGGTTAGAATGTAACACCCGAGACTTTTATGAGAAATATTTTGTTTTTAAATCATCAAAAAAATCTTTCACTACACACAACACTAGCTTGTATTTCTTTACACGCAACCACGGCCTTCCCCGATAGCTTGCGTCGTACGCAATACTGAGTTTCACTAAACAATGATATGCTATTAAAATATTATTAAAACTAGCCATTTTGAAAAGTAATACCCAATTTTAGAAATTTTATAAATTTTATCATTCAAAATGGACTTCATTTTTGGATTCGGAATATCGAAATTAACCTAGGGTGAAATTTTGGTATATTTCTGAAAACATTCAATTTTTGATGAATAGTGAAAACACTAGGTTACTATTTAAAAACTGTCTTTTTATTTAAATAATTATTTATTTTATTTAAATATATTTTAGGTCAAAATTTATACATTATACCTATATATGTTCAATGCAATTCATTGGAGTCCTTTTATAATAATTTTAGATATATAAAAATTTTATTGAACATTTCACCGTCTTTTACACACCTCCTAGGAGAATTTCCAAATTCACATAAAACTTAATTTTACCGCTTCTGTGAATGGAATTTCAAAAATCCTAGAGACACGATTTATGTTAGTAAGCAAAATGTGGTTCAATGAGATGAAAATAATTTTTGGTGAATAGTAACTTTTTACTTTTTTTACCACGGTTAAAAGTAAATATGGTAATTAAGGGTAAAAATGATATTATTATTACCCTAACACATGTCCTAATTCTATTGGATAAATGTAATTCGACCAAAATCAACCTTAGGAATAAAATATGACCATTTAGGACCATTTATTATTAATTTTTTTAAAGAAGGTTTAAAATAGTTAAAATCAAAGTTTAATAACTAAATAATTTATAATATAGGGTTATATATAAATAAAATTAGACTATAAATATTCATTATAAAGCTAAAATAATTTCATACATAATGAAATTTTATTTGTAATTTTTAGACTGTAAATAATATAATTTATTTATGACACAATGATGATGCTGTAATTATCTTATTAATTAAATATTGACATAATTGATGTTATAAATACAAAATAAATGTAATTTGAGTATTTATATGAATTAAACTAATTTTATAGGTTAATATGACATGTTAGTATTGCGTTTATTAAATTTTTGTGAACTAATATTTCAATTATGATTTTCTCAAAAATCTATTAACAAATAGTGTCAAAATTGACATAAAATAGTTTTTAAAACAAATATTATATTATTACTTGTTATTTTATTCCTAAAAATCTAATGTTCCACAAAATGACTTAGATAAGGTTATATATATTAATAATAAACAACTTGGGGTTCGTTTGGCTTGTTATAGTAAGTTTATTAACCTTATAGTGCAAGAAAACAAGAAGACACGGTAAAAGTTAAATTATCTAACTTAAAGTTAAATCTAAATGATAAGGTTAAAATAGAAACCAAAACTTGCTTATATTCTATTGGATGAGAGTATTTCGACCCATCCCCACCTTAGATTCTAATTAAATCAATTTGGAGCTATTAAAAATCGAATATGACTTTATAATAAAATAATATTTTTAGTATTTTCAAAGTTCCCCTCTATTCCCTTATAAAAGGGCACCTCCTCCCTCTCTTCCTCACACCACATTGAGCCTTCAAGCTCGGCCAAAACCTACCCATTTTACTTCCCCACTTCTCTAGAAACATCCTAGAGGTCCTGGTCTTCTTCAAAGAACAATTTTAGTTCCCTAAGTGGTGGTCTCAAAAGAGCGCTTCAAAGAAGAGGTAATGTCCGTTACCGATTCATTAAACTTTATTTCTTCTTCCACATCTTCTTCTTTAGTTGTTTCATTATGAAGTAATAACATAAGTATCACTAATATACTGATATTTTATTATAAGTATGAAACAGCCCTATTTCACCATCTATCCATCCTACGGAAAACGAAATCACCGTGCGTGCGTACGTACGGAATACCATCTCCACACCGTGGTGTAATTTATTTTCCACCACCACTTTACTTGGATGGGTATAATGGTGTTACTAATGACTATATATTATTATTTTAATATTATATTGATTCTGAAATAGTATACATACACTCCAATACAATTTCACGATCATGAGAAGGATATCATCGCTCGTGCGTACGTACGGAATACCGTCTCCACGATGTGATGCGACTCTTTCAACATGATTTTCTTTGCATAATGATTAAATAAATGAATTAAGTAAATAAATATGATATGTATTACACTAATAACATTCTGTAAATGAGGTTTCTATAACCTAAAAAGAAGAAGAAGAATTTATTCTAAAAAACACGCATAAGAACAAAAAGTAATAAACACGCGAATAACAAGTAACAATGAAATATTACTAATAAAAAGATAATAATATTTCCATATATGCTACAATAAAAATAAGTATTATTTTGGAATAATTCAATAACATTATTTAAATCATTATATAGGATGTTTGGAAACTTACGAAGCAAATCATACCTAAGGTAAGGGAAAATCACACAATCTAATTTTTATCTGAGATTGTTTATACTTCAGAATTTACTGGGGAATATTTGTCATCCACATCCATGTTTCCTCAATATGTAATATTATTTTCATCCACCTATAATTTTTTAAATCCAATTTTACCTTTCGGTGAGTTTTTAGTGAAAGATATGAAAGGAATCTTTTGTTATTTTCCGTACGAGGTACTTTTTGACTTTTATGACATAAGTACGAGAAGAATGTTTTTTTAACTTATACGGAATGAATGGATTTTTAAAAAATTATTTCCAAGAATCTTCCTTTAAAAGTTATCAAGTTTATTTTTAATCAAATTCTTTTAGTTTAAAATTTTATGACATGTTAAGAAAGAAAAAAAAATTGATGTAGAAAGGATATTTTCACCAAGAATGGAGTTCAAGTGTGTTATCAAAATTATTTTTCATCTAAGATAATATAGGGTTCTGTTTCTATCATTATTTTTATATTGATTTGATTATGATATGATGGAATTATTTTATGATGTCCTTTTATATTATATGGATTATGTTATGATGGCATGATGTTTAAGATTCCCATTTTTTTACATGGGTTATGCTATGATGTATGGTTTATGATTTTTTGTCACACATAAGAATGGTATCATTATGAGATGGGTGGGACCTATATCTCCCTCCAATTTATTGGGTAAATATTTATATCTCATGATATAGACATGGCCAGAATGGAAGGTTAATCTGGTTCAGTGAAACAGGACTGAAACGAGGAGTGAACTCGGTTCAGAAATGGAATTTGTCCACTAAGATAGTCTTGGATATGAGTCTTGACTACTAAGAAATGATTATCTATGATTATTTGTGTATGACAAAAAGTTTCATGTTTTATGTTATGATTATTGGGATTACATTTCACTACTATGATTTATCCCATGTTATGAAATTATGATCTCTTTTAAAGGTTAATATTTCTGAAATGTTATGTTCTTATGAATATAATGTGATTGATTTTTCTTTTGTTTACCCTTACTGAGCATTTGAGCTCACCGTTTTGTATGTTTTTCCCCAAGTCAGGAAGAAGGTTATTAAGTAGGATATGCCAAAAGGGACTCTAGATATGATGAAATAAATAGGATATAGTGTAGATGCTTTATGAACCAGTTTTTTATGTTTCTCAGTTTCTAAAGACATTATACCTATACGGTCCTTTCATGGTTTTGTTATATGTTGTAATATGTGTACTTTAATTTTGAAGAACTAAAAATCAATGTAATGTACGGGTCATTATATATAAGGTCACTTTAAACCATCCATGATCAATCTCCTACTACAAGAGGGTACACAAAACCAACAAAGGAAAGGGTGTATACTCAATCTAAAATACTCAAGAAAAATATTCCATATATTGATCAACTGGAGGATTTTCCAATAGAGAAACAATATGGGTTGCACTTCATTTATGCATTAACATTTAATGTGGGCATACCTTATCCAATGAGAGAACCCAAGGACCCAACCAATCTGCTCTATTTGTCAAAACAATCCATAAACCAGCTCCAAACACATGAAGTGAACCACCGTAAAGGCATCCCAAAACATTTTTCAAAAGAGAACACTAACCATCCCTACAACACAGCTTACCGACCAAACACAAACCCAAAACACAGTTCAAACCGAAGGGGTTCTTGGACTCAAAACATCCCACAACATCAACATTTCAAAAAACCCATAATACATACCATACAAAACAATTCCTCAAGACATCATGTAATTATTTAAAACCAATTCTTTGAAAACAAACGGTTTAGCAGTAAGCGTATCCACCAATGGTACCCCATGGGCCTCACACATGCATATTTTTGTGCCACATCGGGCACCCTCCTCATATCTATCTCGAAACTCATCCAGTCAGGCCATCATCCATCCAACATCCCATATAACCCCATTCATGTAGTCACTCATGGAAATACCAATGGTTAAAACAAATATTCTTTCCACTTTTCAAAACCAAAACGGTCAACCAACACATCCTTTTTCTCAAAACTGATAACCAAGAGATCCAAATCCCAATTCAAATATTACTAAAATTTTCATAAAGACACAACCATTTATACAAGAACTCAATATCATGTTACTAACATCAATTTCATAACATCTCATCCCGACAAAGCACCCATTGATGGTTTAGAAAACTCTATTAGAAACACTTTTTCAAAACCAACTTCAATATAGTTTTGGCTTTCAAAAGTGCTGTAAGAACACCATTTTCCATTTCAAAATAATTTTGAATATTCAGTTCCAATATTTCATAAATCAAACCATTCCATATTTATTTGAAAATCATTTCACAAAAACATTACACTTCTTAAAACCAAGTCACTTTAAAACCAAACTTCCAAGATTTCAAAACTAAAGAACACAAGACAATGTGAGAGGAAACTAGTTTCAGTGGGTTACTTGGACATATGTTTGGCGGCCATATTCCAATAAATTCACTGTCACATAGAGTGTTCTTGTGAATATCCCCAGCTCCACATGGACTTCCAGGCCCTGTGAGCTTACTAAGACCATTAACCCAACTCTGTTTTCATTTCCCCTAATCATCATTAAACAAAGAAAAAGAAAGGACTCTGAAAGGTCCCAACATCCCCTGGAGACGTGAATCCCATCATGAGGTGTGGTGATCAGCAAAACTACCCATAACTAAAATTCAATGTCCCAAAAATCCTAACTCCAGATTATCTTGATTGTTCCCAAAATAACATGACCCAAAGAGAGTGAACCACCCTCTGATACCATTTTGTCACAAAGCAAATCTGGTCACCACCAAAACCAGTGCCAAACCTAGCCCATGACAAGGCTCGAAGGGCGTTTCCAATCCCCATAGGCTGTAACAAGTGCCTGGGTATCATAAAATGAGAATTTGGAATGATTTAACTGAGTTTATAAACATAAAACAACAAAATAATCCAATAAAACGAATTTGGATATTTCAAACCAAACAATATTTTACAAAAATTCAGAACTGAATTACATAGCATAAAAAAACTCAAAAATAATGTACCAAAGGTAAAAAACCAAAAATAAACAGCCCAAGAACCCTCATGGAATGGGGAACCGCCCTCAGGCAATCACCTTAAGACTTCACCACCAAGGACCTGCTAGAAACCCTAACCACTAGAACAAAAAATATTGTACCGAACCTGCGACAACAAAAATAACCAAGTCTACTTACTCCCAAAGTGGTAATTAGGGTTTGATCCAATGCCCATTAGGATACCACCACTAAGAGATTCCATGCGATAAACATTCAAAGATGAAAAGCATGCATGTTTTCAAATACATGTAATTTCTAGTTACAAATTCTAAAATATGCAACTTACAAAAAATATGTTTCCAAGTGGGATAATTTAAATAATAAACACTTTTAAATAAATACCAAGGCTACTGAATTTTCCATCCAATCATACCATATACCGATGATAAGCACAAAATATCTAATTAGCACAAACAATGGGGAATAACCGCAAGGCACTAGCTAGTTGGGGGTCCCAGGTACATCGTATCTCGGTGATAGTAACCATCACAAATATCTGTTCTCGTGAACGAGCCACTAGTAGGGTACATACCCATAACCTAGTGGTCCCCAATCATCATCATCATAATTTAGATAGATTTCTATGTGTCAATATTGCTAAGTGAAACTGAGGCCAAACCCCACAGATTCACTAGCATACTAGTACACGTCCACCCACCTAGATACTTGGGTTTTCCCTTTATGCTCAAACATGTTCAACAAGTCAATGAATTTAATATTCACAAGAAAATATCATTTCCATATCATAAATTCACCAAACAGCCCACATGTAAACAACACAAGTCACAAAATTCCACTTTTCATTCAAATTGATTGTGAAATCCGACTCACACCAAAATAGCCCACAACACTTTTCACATTTCTTTAACACTTCCACAAATTCATTAAACAATTTTATAAAACCGTTGAAATATATTACAACTCTCATAACATCCCACACACTTGTTACATAACACCCTTTTTACCTTCAAAATCATTTTATCATTAAACTTACACGAAACAGCCCACAAACAAGTTTCGCTCCAACATCACAATTTAATAAAAAATTTCTGAAATTTACAAAAAATTCTAAAAATATTTTACATCCTAAAACATCACTTCACCTTTCAAAACCACATAATACGTGAACACACATACCATACAGTACATATTCACCCTTTTCCCACTTTTTTTAACCAACTAAAACATTTAATATTTTTATAAAAAGAACCCAAGTGGTGTAAATATGTCTTGCACACAAAACCCATTTCAAAAACCTTTTTTAAGCCAAAATCACACCAATAACCTAACAAAACAGAATTAGAATCCCAATAAACATTTAATAATCCACTTTCAAAATTTATATAATCACCTTGAACAATATCACAAAAGATACCCATGAGAACACACAAATCCATAAAACACTTTCAAGGAGTATAACATGGTTACACACATAAAACCCATTCAAATATCCTCCTTTATAGTCCCACATGACACTATATCATTACCCAAACAAAATTGGTATCCCCGTTCAACAACTAATAAATCACTTCCACATTTTACAAAACTACCCCAAAGATAACACATGAAATACATTTGAAAAATACACACTTCAAACAAAAATGTAACTTTAATACCAAATGCTTTAATATTACTACCAAAAATGGTTTTAACATAATTATAATAATATAAGGAACATGAAAAATCATTTAATGAAGCAAACTAACTCATCATTAAATGGTTACCCACAGAATCACGTACCGAATGTGTCGAAACCCTCAAATATTGGGGCGAAACATCAACCGCACAAACGCCGCACCTCAAGGAAGTTAAAAGAAACATAAAACCTCAATAATTCACCAAAAATACAGTAATTTAGAACCTAGTAACGAACCCTAACTTCTGGAATTTTTATAATTCAAAAATTAGGGAAGAAACCCTAAGAAATTTGAAAGAGGACCGAAATGGACTCACTTACTTGAAGTATCCTGAATTAATCACTCCAAAAACAATAGTTTCTGAAATTTAAGACTGCCAAAATTCAGGTGTTGTTCTAAAAAGATTTAGGAGGTAATTTAGGAGCTAGAATGGAGGAAAAATAGTAAGAATTGGGAGAGTTAGGAAGGGATGAAGTTACCTCTTAAATTCTGGCCGATTTGAGACACCCTATGAAGTTCAGCCCTATGTCGCGATTTCAAAGAGCTCCAAGGATGGGGGAAAGGAAATGGGAGCTCTCCTTGATTAGTTAGGGTCGAGAGGGATGGGGAATCACTGAAAAATCCATTATATTTAATATGATATTAAAAAATTAACGAACCAATTTAAAACTGGAAAATGGGATTTCGGGTTGGCCCAATTCTAAAATAAAAACCCAAATCCTCCATGGTTATGGATATATAAAGGCTCAAAATTTAAGTTTTGGTGTTAATAGGTTAGATGATACCATTTAGGAATTGTAACGGGTAGAAAATAATAAAAAATGAAAACTTTATAAAAGAAACAAAATTTATTTTTAAATCTGGATTTGGGCTCACGGTTTGGCCCAATTCATAAATACACATCTATTCCTCCATAAAAACTTTGTAAACCCTCAAAAACAATGCATGAATAGAAAATAAATTAAATTTAACTTCAAAATAAGTCATGTATGTGACAAATTTACATGCACCATTCCAATAGTTTGGTTTAATGGTCTGATGGTGAAATGTCAGGGGGTAGAGATAGAAACTATTGAGAATGTTTAAGGGTAAATAAGTAGAGTAGATTTGAGTATAATTTATAGAATTTAGGGTATTTGAAATCAAAATGCCCTGAAATCATGAACCGGTTTAAATAACATAAATGAAACAGCGTCGTTTTGATAAAAAATAACATAGACAAAAATATTGAGTCATTAGTGTCGGCATGATAGATTTTACATAACATTAATGGTTTCAGCTTGAAAAGGATTTGGTGTTGCCATGACAACTATTTCAGAATTACATAGAGTCAAGGTCAGCAAGAAAACTGTGTCAGCATTACTAAGACATCAATGTTAGTATGAAAACTTTTTCTCCTTGAAAAATTGTCGGTGTCGGCATGAAATTGTCAGCTTCTTACTGTTAGTGTCAGTATGACAACTTCACATTAAATTTTCAATGTAATAATAACACAAGTTCTTTTAGATTGATCATTACTACCTCATGTCTAATGTAGTTCATTCATTTAGTGTTAAAATTCTTCATGAAAATGAAAGAAATATGATGTTTCGTGATAATTAATTCAAATGTTCTATCACTTATTTGATAATGGTCTCTCAAATATTAGTGTCTTACATCAATGTGTTTTATCCTAGAATATAAAACATGATTCAAAGAAATATTAATAGAACTTTTGTTATCAAAATTTATGGGGAAATGTTTTAATTGATATCCATTGTCTAGTAATGTGCGTTTCATCCCCAAAATATTTTCACAACATTTACGAGCAGCTATTCATTCAGATTCAGCAGTATATAAAGAATCAGAATTTTGTTTCAAAAAAAAACCATGAAACTAGAGACATGCCCAAAAAGTAACATGTTCTAGAGGTTCTATTTTTATCTAACTTATAGCCTCCAAAATCAACATCTGAATAACTAATATAATCAAAAGGATTTCCTATAGGATAGAACATCCCTAAATTTGTTGTATATTTGAGGTATTTAAAAATCCTATTGATATAATTTAAATGATATTCTATTGGGTTCTCTTGATAACATGCACACATACACACAAAAATCAAAATATCTGGCCTAATATTAGTTAATTAGAGTAAACAACTAATCATTTCATTGTAAGTGTTTTGATCAATAGACTTACCACCTTCATCAACTTCAAACTTACAAGTGGTACTCATTGGAGTGTCACTACATTTAGGGCCTTAAAAGACAAATATTTTTAACATTTCAATAGTATGTTACTTTGATTGAAAAAAATAACTTCATTATTTTGAAATATATGAAATCCAAGAAAGAATTTGACTTCACCCATTAAACTCATTTCAAATTCACTTTTCCTCAACTTTTAAAAATAATCACATAATGAATTGTTAAAAGATCCAAAAATAATATCTATATTAATTTGAAAAACTGAAAAATATTTGGAAATTCATTTTATAAAATGGGTAGGATCAGCAATATATTTTTTAAAAACTTTAGAAATAACAAAAGTGTTGAACCTATCAAACACAACTCTTGGAGATTTATTTAAACCATATAAAGCATTATTTAATTTAAAAACATGATTTAGAAAGTTGGGATTTTTAATGTAAGGGGGTTGTTCAAAAAAACATCATCAATTATATATCCATTTAAGAATGCACTCTTGACATCCCTTTGATAATGTTTTAAACCTATATGTGGTGTATTGGAAAGCATGATTCTAATAGCCTCTTGTCTAGCGACATGTGAAAAGTTTTACTCATATTCAATCCCTTCTTCTTGACTATAACCTTGTTCAACCAGTCTAGATTTTTTCTAACTATGTTACCAGATTCATCTACATTGTTCCTAAACACCCATTTAGTGACTATAGTCGGGGTGTCTTTGGGTTTATCCGCTTGTTTCTAGGCTTTTTTTATTTAAATCCAATTTAATTATTATTGCAATTCCATCACCCAAAATTCATCATTTATCGAATCATTTATGTTCTTAGGATCATGTTTTAATAATAAAGGTTGATGTTAAACCTGATTTCTGATAGATACTCTATAATGGGTTCATTTTTCTAAATCTCCAACTATAGAATCTATAGGATGGTTTTTTATAGTTCCAACAAGTATTGAAAAAGAAGGGATAGAGAATTCATGTTCTTCTACAGGATTAGGATCATCATGACTAGAATCTAAATAATTTATATAATTGAAACTTATAACATATTCCTTAACATAATGGTCGGAAGATTTAGTATGGTTGTCCATATTTAACATATCATCCTCAAGATTTTTTAGAGAGGTCTTCGGCTCATGTTTCTCTGTCTTATCAAACGTGACATATAAAAATTCTTCCACAAATTTGGTCAATTTATTAAAGAATCTATAGGAATTTCTAGAAAATTAATAACCTAGGAAAATTCCATCATCAATCTTCGAGGAAACTTTTTCTAGATTATCCTTACTGTTAAGAATATAAACTTTTCAACCAAAAACATTGAAGTAGTTAAACTTGGGTTTTCTACTATTTCACAACTCATAAGGAGTTCTCTTAAGGATGGGTCTAATCAAGACTCTATTGATTATATATAATTTTTTGTTGAAAAAATAATCCAAAAATTATATATATAGGTCATACTCACTAAGCGTAGTTCTAAATTTTTTTTACAGGTTTCTATTTCATCTTTCTAAAACTCCACATTGTTGGGGTGTCCTAGGAGAAGAGAATTTATGATTATGGCCATTTTGTGAGAAAAAAGATTCAAAAATTTTTTTTTTCAAACTCACGACCACGTTCAATTATTAGGGTTTTAATTTAAGTTTCAATTAAATTTTATATATTCCTAGCATACTTTGTGAAATGAGAGAAAGATTCACTTTTTGTGAGCCAAGAATAATGTCATGTTATATTTGTAGTATTTATCTACAAGAACGTAAACGTAGTGATACCACTAGAACATGAAACTCTAGAAGGTCCAAAAAAGTCCTTATGATCCAACTTGAGAGGTTGAGAAGTTGAATCTTATTTATTTGGTTTGAAAGTGATATTATTATTTTTACCCTTTTGAAATGAATTAATAACTTTGTTATTTGGAAACTCATATTTGGTTAGATCCTTGACTTGGAGTTTTCTAGTATTCTTTCTAAGTGGGTGTATATTTAATTTCCCTAATCCCCTATGCCAAGTCCACGACTCTTTATGAATATTATTCAGACATGAAACATTCTGAGAAATCAAAGAACCATTGGTAACATCATAAACATTTTCATTTCTAAAAACTGAAAATATTAACTCATTTTTATAATTAAAACATTTCATGAATCATTTAAAAATTTTACATTATATCCATCATCACATGCCTGAGATATACTAAGTAGTCTGTTCTTTAATCCATCAACAAAAAGTAATTTAGAAATTAAAAAGGAGTTATAGTTACCAATTTGGATAAGGACAATGATTTTTCCTTATTCATTATCACCAAATTTGACATGGACACCATCAATATTTATCAAGTTATTAGAGAATGAGTAATACCCTATAATGTTTCTTGATCATCCATTTTCAAAATACCATAACCTATTATAGAATATCATCAAAAAAATTTCATAAAAAACAAATTAGGCAATAAAATGTTTCGGTACCCAGATTTGTTTGGGCCCAATAATATTAGAAATAGGACCTTTGGGAACACACATTTTTTCATGGGTTTTTAAAAGTATCAAGTAATGTATTTTAAAAAAACAGTATTCAGTCTAGAAAAACAAGAAATAGTAGGGGATATTTCATAGCTGTAATTTCAAAAAAAAATCCATAACAGGGAATAAAACATGATTTCTTTAATTTGGATACAAAATGAGTTTTAGCTATATTCTTTTTTCTTGGTTGGGATCCTATTCCAGTAGTATATTTATGATCTACTTGTTTACCATGAATATGAACTAATATTTATTTATCATTGGAAAACCTTTCTAAATACTTTTGCAATTGCTCATTTGAAAATTAAAGCTCATTATGTCCTTAAGTAGTTGAGATTTTTTATTTTTCTATACAGTATGTTCAACTATAACAGTTGTAGTCAAAGAAAGTTTTTTAATTAAAGATATTATTTTATCTTTTATTTCATTACAAGTTCCCTCTATCATTTTTCAATATTTAAACATTTCCTCGCTTTTCATATTTCTGAAATAAATTTCATCTCAATAATATTAAGAATTATGTTTGGGAGAGTTTATTGATACCTTTATGTGGTTGTCATAAAACCCATATTTTCATTATTATCCTTTTCATCATGAGAGGATTATGAGTCACTTGAGTTGTCCTCAAAAGCACTCAATGTTTCCATCATGGCCTTTTTATACTTTTTATCATTATCATCATACTTATTCTTGTAATTTAGGTTTGGATAGTCAACCTTTACTTGTACAATTATTTTTCACTGATAAATGACTATTTCATTTGATGTATCACATCTTTTCCAATCCTTTTTCCAGTGGACCCTCTGATCATTCTTTCCTTTATAGTTGGAATTTTTGAAGAATTACTTCTTTCTATAATATTTTATAAACCTTATGGATATTTGAGCCATCTCTTCATCATTCTATATTGATTATTGTTCACCAATTCCACTTTTAGTTTCATATAGAGATTTTTCCTTCAATTTTGGATGTAGTATATTTGAACGTAACATCTTTTCTTCGGGGTTCATCATCCTATTTTTTTAAATTTATTTCTTCCTCACACATCATCAACTTTCCTATAAGCTACATTACTATAAAAGTGTTGAGGACCCTAGATTCTATTATGGATATATAAATTCTTCTCCATCTATATGGTAAGAATCTGAGTGTTCTCCTGATTCTCTCTTGGGTTGAAACAGCTCTTCACAGAGAGATCATGGTGTTCACAATTTCATTAAACCTGAGATACATGTCAGAAATAGGATTACCAGGCTTCATCTTAAAATTATCATACCGAATAGTATAAGTGTTAAGTCTCATTTCATTAACATTATAGGTTCCTTTATTTGAAATATCTATAGTGTCCCAAATTTCATAGGTAGATATACAGGCATATATTCGATTATATTCTTAATCTCCTAGTGCACAAAATAGAGCATTCACAGCTTTGTAATTATTATTATAAGAAGTAATTGTGGAATCACCCTAAGTATTCCTATAAGTAATTTCTATTTCATATTGATCTTCTATAACTATCCAAATATCAAAAACCATTCTTTCAAAATGCATTTTCATCGTAAGATTTCACTGGTCATAGTTTTTCCATTATAGTAGGGAGGTCTTTTTATAGCAGCACCTTCGAATATATTTTCCATACTAAAGAATTTGTTTGTAAATAGATAAAAATTTAGAAAAAATAGATATTTTTAGATATTTGAACCACAACAAAATCACAGTTGAAAATATTTGAAAATCCCTCGAGATTTTTTAAAATAGAAGTCTTAAAAAAACATCCTTTGATACCAATAATTAGTCAGGGAATGAAAATTAATAAATGGGTGAATTAAATTCCTATTAAAAATTATGTCAAAAATGTTTTTAAAAAGGTTACCCCAATATAAAACATAACACACACGTTAATCAATGTTGCGAATTTAAAATATCCTAATTGTTCATATAATTTCTCAGAAGTTTGATTATTTCTTAGTTATAACAATATGATATATTGATAGAACATTTGTAACTGATATAATTATCAAAAATAGTTATAAATACTAGAATAGACTAACTGTCATAGTGAAATTCTATTTTCTGAAATACATATAAAAACAAATAAAACTAAATTTGAAAACACATCGAATATAAAACAATAGATTCAGTCTTATGATGAGTCATAATACTCTCCACTTTGTGATCACCTGGCTCTATGAAATCTATATAGATAAATTATTTTTTATCCACACCCTAGATTGGGGTTTAAAAAATAGTACAAATATTGTCTAGGTCATGAGACCTCTACAGTATTTCTACGTGGGATAAACAAGTGTAAAAAAGTTAGTTCTGTGAGGATATCTAGGATCCTCCAGTTCAGTGCAAAAGAAAGTGTGTGTTTTACAGAAGGATGCACACACTTCTTGAAAATTTAACAATAAGAAACACAACATAGCACTAAATATGATATAGGGTTTATAAGGAATTGTATGTCAAACATTTCAGATCAGCACACTTTGATGTATCATAGATGAAGTTGGAGTTCTCTACTAGAAGCAGACACTAAAAAAGAGTGTCATGATGTACTGATTTATGTCCTCTAAGAAGATGAGGCTTTCATCTCCTTAGGTTTTGTTTAATTATACACTAATGCTATAATGTTGGAAGATAGTAGTTATTTGGTTCACAAAAGAAGGAATGAAGAGTTCCTCATGTGATCTTCCTTTATGTAGGTTTCTTGTGTGGTTCGACTACTTTTTCTACTCGTCTCTTCTTGTATATCTCTTTCATACGATTCATATATATATATATTGCATACCGACAATGTATATGTTTTGAGGTAGATTTTGTACCTCATACTTCTAAAATCATCATTAAAGATGTCTCAAAAAATCATTAAATTAATCAGTCTCATTATAACAATAAAAATATGACCATTAGAGGTAATATTAAATAAAAGTAATTCTAAACAGTCTATAGATAAGTCCTCTATTAGTATATCCTTATGCAAGAGACTCATTCTAATAGTGTGTCATTCTATCTATCTTTCCATGCATTAGTGACTCATTACTTTAGTGACTCAATGTGTCAGTGATTCATTTTAACTATCGGTGAGTCCTTACATTGGTCACACCATGAATTGGTAGAATCACGCATCGATAAGTCCTTCTATCAGTAAGTCATTGTGTAAATAAGAAAATTTAACTGTCGGTGACATGTTTTAACAATCGATGAGATAATCGTTATGTTGGAATGTAAATTGTACTATCGGTGATTCATCTGTTGATGAGTCGTTTATCACTGTCGGTGACTTAGTTGAATTGTCAGTGTCTCATCTATTTTTTCGGTTTTAGTCTTTCATACATAGAAAATAAATCTTCTTGGACTATATTATAGCATAAATATTATCAGATTGTGTTAAACTTATATGTGATCATAGATAATCATAATTATGCACATTTAAACATAAATAAAAAATATTGAATTGATTATACATGATTAATAATATTTTATAAGATTTGTGATTTTTAAAATCATTAATAATAGATAGTTTGGAAAAACACTCTCCTATGGGCCAATAGATCACTAAATATTATTATCCAAATAAGATGAAAAATTATGGTGTTACACATTCTTTACTGGGGATATGATCCAAGTGTACTATTAATATTCTTTATCTAAATGGTTTTTGTTTTTATATAATGATTTTTATTAAACTAATTTATCTTACATAGGTTATATGTTTATGTAATCTAATTATTTTAACATGTTATGATGCTATTATGAAACATGTATCTTTTCCACTTGTCATGATATGATGAAATTGTTGTGATACCCATTTCATTTTAAGGGTTATAATATGATGATTGTTTATGATCTTGTGGAACACATAAGTAAAATTTCATTTCATGAAGAGTGATACATATATGTCCCTCCAATTCATTGGGAAATGATTTATATCTCATGAGGTAGACTTGACTGTAATAGGATGTAAACTATTTTTAGTAATACATGGCTAGAAAAAGAAGTGAACTTGGTTTAGTAATATATGCATAGAACAATACATGAACACTGTTTAGAAATAATGATCAAGAACATGGTGTAAACCCGGTTTAGTAATGGACTTTTTCTACTATGATGGTCTTTTCAGTGAGCGTTGAATAATATCGAATTGTTTTCTATACTTATGTGTATACAAAAAATTCCATGTCTTATATAATCCTGACTCATTTTCATATATTACCTAATGATTAATGTATTATGAACTATCAATCTTAATGTCATAAATCTTGATTATGATCTTTAATGTGTAGGTTATTCTCTTATAATGCTATAAACATGATCTCGTACCATTATGTTCCTTATTTTGCTTAAAAATCACCCTTTATTATTCTTATTGAGCATTTAGTATCACCCTTTATTATTTTTCCTTTCCCCTTATTATAAATATACGTTTTAAATATGAAATTTATAAGAAGGTTTATAGTCATGGAGAACCTAGTTGGAGGTATTTTATCTCATTTATTTACCATTTTTTAGGTTTCAGATATTCAAAACAAACTAAACTTAGACGATCCTTGAGCATGTCTTCATGTAATGTAATGAATATTTTATTATAAAATTTAATATCTGTATATGTCAAGCCTGGGTCACTACTTACAATATCTTAGTTGCACCTCCCTTTATAATCCATCCTTTCTGAAGGCTCTCAGTTTGAGAATTATCTATGTTCTCAATAGATACCTAATCCTCCTTATTTGGACCACCAAATATGAACAAATCACTATCATTCATCCCACAATCCCTTCCATGATTTATAATGTCATTATTACCTTCATCCATGTTTTACTTGGTTTTAGGAACCTGGTGAGTTGAATTTTTAGATCCATGCAATCCATAAGAAACAATATCAGAATTTATATTTGTTGAATCCTCTATAATAACCTTAGTGGGAAGGTTTCTTTTATTGGAATGATCCACCCAAGAATGTAAAGAATTATGATCATTAAGGTAAGATCCCTCTTATAGTTTCCTAGATATATTAATTAATAACTCAACTAATGAGGTGTTATCTATCTTCCGAGTGGAGTCCATGGATTACCCCTTCTCCATTGTAGCAATTTTCAATTCTGTAACTTTATTGACATCCCTATTAATTGATCATAATGGTTCCTCAGCATCCATTTTACATTTAACATTATGTAATCTTGAACAAACATGTTTCTCTCATATGAGCTATTGATCAGAATACTCATATTCCATTAATTCAGCAGCTAATTTTTCATCAACATTCAATCCATATTCCTCAATTTCATCCCATGATTTTTTCCATCGAACTATATTGATATCAAATTAGCTAGAGAATTCCAACTATGATTACCTATAACATCTGGAGTAGTGTATCACTCCCTTTCATGAGGTGTTGTTTCTATCTGTATATACCCTTCTCCAATATTGACATCCTTAAGAGAAACATTATCAAGCCAATCCCCAAAATGACTTGTTGGCGGCATCCCCATGATCTTCCAAGGTTGATGGCCTAGACTCTGTCCTAATGGGATTATTGGATTTGGCACTCCTCCTTTGTAAGGTTGAGAGTTATCAAGACAACTATGCACTATCCAAGACGTTTTAAAGAAGGAATCTTCCTCATGAACTCTAATAGAGTAGTAAGAATATAAAATTTATTTTTTAATATATCAACCAAATTTTTAATGGTTTAGATCTCTTAAAAAATTAATTTCTTATATATTTTTCCTTATATAGAGCATCGAGGATAATCAAAGGATTAAATATTGTTAGATAAATATGATAGTTATCAATTAACTACTAAAATGGTGGGAATGAATGAGATGAACTAAATTATGAATATATATTTTTCATTTGTTTAGTAAATGAATTTCTTGGTTACTACTTAATTATAAATTAAAACGAGAACCAATTGAACATGAAGGATATGTTTTAATAAAAACAACTATTTTTTTACCACAATGATATTTTGTCTAAAAAAATATCATTAATCACTATTATTTAAATATAATAATTAAATATATATGTTATATATTAAATATAATGACTTAAATTCATACGTTATTTTTTATGTCCTTAAGATAAGATTAAATCCAATTTTTAGCATTAAAAAACTATATATTTTTAAAGGCACTTTTTCCTCTTTTTGATGGCACGCATGTTATAAATATAAAATTTCAAAATTTCATATGTTTTATTTATTAATAAATTCAAATATTTAAATACTAATATCAAAATTACCATATTGTAAAAATTTTGGTATTTTTCGACCTTTCATCATTTTTTGGATAAATACTGAAAAATACTACATTTAAATAAAAAATTGCACTACCAAAAAAAATATTTATATAGGAAAATTATATATTAAATTTGTTTTAATGTATATGTAGTTCAATTATACATAAATAAAACCAAATTAGGTCATTTTAATGAATAACACATTGAAATTGGATATAAAATATTTCAAATATTTGAACTTTTCACCTTAAAACCCCTCTCTTTCATTGGCTTTGCATAATTAATTTTAAATATAATATTTAAAAATTGGTGACTTGAATTTGGTAAAATGGATCCCATATTAAGAATTATGTGGTCCAAATATGTTTTTAAGGCCATTTTAATTTTTATTCAGAAAAACATTACCATGGTAAAAAAATTATTTATTGTGATACATGTAAACAATTAAACAGGGTAATGTTAAAAGGGTAGAGTCCTTTAATAAACATAAAATATAAACATTAATGATTGGTTAGTTATTTATTGACCCAAAAAAGCCTCTAAAATATTTATTTTCATCCAAAGCTGGTTAAAATAATTCCACCTCAATGTGGATTTCTTAAAATATTAAATATTCATTATTTTAATCACTTAATCACACCTCTCTCTAAGTATAAATACCACCCATCACCACCACATTTCAAACCAAAATACTTTAAGCTCGTAAAATCTTTTTCAAAACATCTTCCACTCACTCTAATAATTTCCATGTGATTCTGGTATCACCAAAATTGTAATGCCCCAACACTAGAAGCCCAGAGCCGATGGATTATTTTATTACATTGGCATGATTAAAATGAATAAAATCCCAAAGGACCGATCCATTTAAAAGTCTTGGAAATCCATATTACATACATGACACCCATAATACATTAGTAAATAGAAAATACAAACATGATACATAATAAAATGGAATAAACTGCATCCATTAATGTTTATTCCAAGATTTCATATTCATAACCCGGGGAAAAGAATCATAATAAAGTGAAATAAAATTCTTAGTAAGGATAAGTAAAGTGGAATAAATAATAAATAAATAATAATAAATTAACATGAAAAGATAAATAAATGATCACACAGTCCATCCAAATAATAACAATATGCCAAGGTATGAAACTGGAACTAATGCCATCTAAATCACTAAACATAGAACAAAATGTATCCATAGATATATCGAAGAAAAATATCATGGTTAAATAATAAATAAAACTAAAGTTGGGAAATGATTTCTAATGTATTTCATATAAAAGTAACATGAAAACCAATACCATCAAGACGTTACACAAGAAGGTTTAAAACTACGGATAGAAAACCATTTAATTTGGCCAACTTATTTTTTATATGAGGACTTATCGATGCATAGAGGAGACATATAAAGTCTGGGATCCACCCTTCATTACTAGTCAATATAACTTATCATATCCAATAATAAAAATAAATAATATGACTTATCAAATATCTGTATTGAATAAATTATATGGTTTTATTATTAATTCCCCAGTTAATCAAATAACTATAAATGTGAACACCATTTATAAAAAAGATATATAGTGTTGGAAATAATAATATCCATTGTATGATAATATTGATATTCAATTAAAATTACAATAAAAATTTATTAAAATTTATTTATTTATTTTTCAAATAAATTGATCAATCACAAAAGGAAGTGGTATTGCAAAGATCATAATTAATAACATTCTTTAAGAGAATAATCTTTAAACATTCCAAATCATCACATACCACTTTGAAACATTTGAAACATAATATCCAGAATGGTATGAAATTAAATGAAACTTATAATATCATGATGATATGTTCATTACTTATAAAATATTAAAAGGGTAGTATATACATCATATAAAATTTAATTGGTATGTAATAATAAATAAGTCTCAGTGGAATGTAAATTGACACGATGTTCCCTTAACTTAACCTTAAATAGTTTTATAGTATTTAAAATAATGTAAATTGATTTAAAATATGTTATTAACTCATAAAAATATGATAATAATGTTTATAATATCATATATTAACTTATTCCAATATTTTATTACCCTTTTTTAACACTCTTTCATGATTTTAACTATTTTGGGTGTTAATTACCTAGTTTTTAAAATAATGTGTTTTCTTGTTAATTGTTTTAACTGTTGATTAGATATATATTTCATTATATTTATAAAGTAAACCACTGATTATTTATATTATACATTCAATACATAAATATTTATAATACTGCATAATATTTTGAGATAAGAAATTAAGCGTAGTGTTTAGGGTGACGGTAGGTCGTCCGAACACATGAATGCTACTTTCATATATTTTTTTATTTTTTAAAGAGTTAGAAGTAAATTTTATATATATTATTGTTATAGTATAATATATTGTTATATATGTTAAATATGTTTTTAAACAATCCTTTATACATTATGTGTTTAGTGGGAATGAGTCACGTCTTTTTGAGGGGGCGGTAGTCCACACTACCACAAACGATATCATCGTATTTACACGAAATAGAATTCATTGAAATATGTGTTATAAAATAATTATAAGATAATAATGACATTATAATATTATATATATATATATAGTATTTATAATAATGGCCACCATGAGAGGTCCTAAAAGAAAAAATGAATAATCATCTTTTCATGAGGTAATAGTTCATCGTACACAGAAACAGTATGTCTGTTACCCATTATATGGAAGTGAATATAATTAAAAGTATATCCCTTATCATAAAAAATATCCAAGTATATTGAGGTTAATTTTTGTGTTATACATTCATTAAATAATAATATATTTGGGATTGTATAATAGAAATAAAACTAAAACTCTTAAGGAAGATTGTTACCTCTTAATCGGGAAGATTTTTTTGGTTTGTATAAAAAATCTTCATTAGATGTTTTTATTCTTTATTGTATGATTTTATGATTAGGGTAGGGGTTTTGGGGAGATATTTGGTCAGATATTGTTCAAGAAAAGTGACTTGAGAGTTGTGAGTAAGCGGTAGGGTGGTTGCCCTTTTATAGTGGAGGGGAGTGACACTCTTATAAATATCAAAATGTTTTTAGTAATGGAATGTCTTTTTTACCTAAAGTGCCTAGAAAATATAAATAATGGATTAAATTTTAATAATGGTATATTAAATCCTCCACCAGAAAAAATTTTGTTTATTTTAATAATTTGGTTCCTTTACTTCTTTGATTCCCCAATTTTATCATTTCAGTTTTTATTAAAGCATGTAATTTTACAACCTAATGAATTTAATAATTAATAATAAATTAAAGTTTTATTTATTATAAAATGTAGATATATTTGATTATTAATATTTTATATAATTTATAACATAAATATCCCTTTTTTGAAAATTAATTTTAAAACAAGCGCATGTGATGCGCCAAAACACTGTTTAACCCCAGATCATGTTAAAAGTGTTTTTACAATATATGGGAAAATATGTTAATTATAAAAGGAAATTTGATCCACTAATAGAGAATATTTAGTATATATTAAAAATTAAAAATCACTTGTTATAGAATAGTATTGTTATTAATTTTAAATGATTAAATAAAATGTCATTTATTGTAAAATAACAGTAATGTCAATTTTGAGATTATTTAATTTTAATTTTAAAATATAAAAACAATATTAGATCTAAAATATATTAATGATATAGTATTATAACATGATATATTATTCTAAAAAATAATTAAAGACAATAATTTAATCAATTCACATCACTTTTAATATTTATAGTATCATTTATTTTAGCTGGTTATTAACTAAATAATTACTATGTTGGAGTTTCTTAATCATTTTAAGTAAGTAAACCGTAAATAAAAATCATTGATAAATTATTATAATAAAATAAACCCATTTATATTTAAAATTGATATGTATAATATAAAATATAATTATTTTTCAAATCTCAATGTTTTATATATGTTACTGTTATGGAATGTTCTCCTTTTGTCTTCTTCCTTACATTAACTTTTATATAGGGAAATTCCATTTGTTAATATCCCAATAAACCATAAAATTACAACTAACAAGGTATATGGCCTAATTATTGAAAGACAATGGATTTTAGAAATGTTTCCCATAAATTTTGGTCCTTATGATTAATGTTTAGTCCCTTATTTAGAATAATCATACCTTTTGTAATTAATTTTAATCACATTCACTATTCTTTTTGGTAAAAATGAAGTAGAAATTTTTTGAACATAAATATTTTAATGATTAAAATAATTTTATTTCCATTATTCTAAATTGAAATCAAAAAAAATTATTAAGTTCAAATTAACACTAATCTCACACACATAGAGAGGTGACATGTTTTTAAAGTAGAAATGTTCAAAAGTTCAATTTGTATTGATATCTAATTTCAACATAAAAATGTTTTATTGACCTAAATTGGAATAATATATGATTTATTGATATATTGTGACTTTAAAACGAATTTGAAAAAAAATTATTATTATTAATTTGTTTAATGAAAAGGTAGTTTATAACTAAAATATAGTATTTATCACAATTAATAAAAAATGATACATCTCATAAAAATAGAAAAAAATAACTCGAAACTAATTTTTATATTCCGAATTAAAAAATGATTTTTTTTCAAAAATAAAATTTAAAAAAATTTAATTTTTTAAATGGTTATGCCATTAAAAGGAGGTAAAACCTAATATAGCATCTAAAGTAAGCTATCTCGGTGTGGTGTGTAATTTATTCATAACATGGTGTGGCGTATATAGATTGAGAAACTAATATTTATTCTTAAATGAGAATATTTTAATGTCTTGGGGTGTTACATTATCCCCACAATAATTATATTTAATCCTTTCTATTTAAACGTGATCTTAGTAATCAATGAATTCATATTTTAAAATAGTATTGTTGAAAACCCCACATCATAAATTAGTTTAATAAAACAACGTCATAATAGTAGATAAATGAAGGTAAAATAGTCACATAACTAGGTTCTATAAATGGAGAACATATGTGTGAAATTGAAGCATGCATAAAGATGAAAGATATAAAAATCAAGATATAATAGAGAGTACTAGAGAACATTGTTAAAAGAAACTTGTCAATAAAATTACTTGAGTCCTTAGTAATCTAAGGTTCCATTCAGTTCATCAGAAACGATGGTACTATGACAAATTTTTTTTATTTCAACATCATTTCTCTAGGAGTTGATTAATTCTTTCACTCTTTGAGAATATAAGAAGATATACTTACATAGTACATTTTTACAATCTTATCCTTTGTTCTTACCATGAACAATTTATTCATTATATATTAGAATAAGATTCATTTTATATTGATGTAATATATTAATCTCTATAAATAGATTCATAGTTAAACATAAACAATTTATTAAATGGTAAACCATTCCAAAAGATTATGATTTAACACTTTATAAGGATGGTCATCAGATTTCAAAAAATGAACATGTCATTGGACTTTAACCAACATGAACCATCTCTATATTTTCTCATTCCTAACATATGAGAAACTTTATCATGTATACTCATGAAATATGTTAATAACTCGAATCACCCTACAAAATTATTAAAAACTTGAATTATTTCTTAATACTTATGTATGAATCATGTTAATGTATAGATTCCATAAACCCAAAATTGTTTTAATCTACATCCATGATATCATACACAACCTATTGAAAAGAGATTAATCAATTATGAGGTAGTTATAACATTCATAAATCAATAATTTCTTCATTATTATCTCAACATCAAGACCATATTAAGTGTTTTCTTTTCCCCAATCATGTTTTTTCTTTAAAAATTAACTTTCTAGTGAATAAACAATCTTTGTAAAATTTATCATATGGTCTCAAATCCTTAATAAAAAATATACTGAAGAAAAATCCTCATATATTTCGTAATTCTTGTAACTAGTACATTTGTGAGAAAAGAGTCATGTTACATAGTTCTTCAATCCAAGTACATAAACAATTCGATTATTCCACTTCATTATTAATCCATTTACAAGGATACCTCATCCTATAACCTAATACCTCTTTCCATTCACATTTCATTAGTAGTCACATCATCATCGGACATATAACCAACAATCTTATCACATGTCTAATTATCCACATGATCATTCTACTGGGAACGTAAATTTTTATAATGACCGTTAATTTTACTCTAAAAAAATTTAAGTGTTAGTGATGTATTAGGGAGGAAAATATTCCCATATATTGTATATACAGAACTCTTCATTTTCCTTTTTTAGTTTATTGATTTTTGACCTTTTCCACAGTTAAACCATCTTTTTAACCCTATAAGACATTAACATGGTAGATTCATTTTACATTCTTGACATAGAGGAAACTGAATATCCTTTCTTCTGTGGTCTCCATTACCCTGACTCTCAGTGAACTCCTTATTTATCTTCGATGATGATTCTGAAAGTTGGTTAAGGTACATATTGTTTATAATATTCCTTGAAAGCTAATTAGGATTATCACAACATCCTTCACTCCAGTGTTCATTCCATTTAACTTCTCATTAGTAATTTTTCCATCACATTCAATGTTAACTCAGTTTATTTTGGTTCCCACCATTGAATAAAACCAGAAATCATTGTGTGACAAACAATTATTAAAATATAAAATAATATAATCCTGAAAAATTAATTAAGGATTCATAAATCAAGGATCTTACTAATTTAATATACAAAACTATTTGATTATCCAAGGTTATTCATAGTCATATTCTACCTAAATTCTTATTGATGGTTTTTAAAGAAAATTTGAATTATCCTATGTATGTATCACAAGATTATAAAACTATTTGTGTAGTAAGGCCCATTTTCATGTATTAGGTTACCCTGATTCATGCTCAAAACACCTTATCAGTGTTATTACTACTAGTTACTTTTTTTCTAGAACTATTCCACTTGTAGTTTCCATACAAGGATGTATTTCTTAGAATACCCACATAATATATACCTTATCAAAACTCTATATTGTTCTTGTATACATGTACTCAATATATATCTTAGTGTTATATCTCTAATATATGTTTTCCAAACATATTTTCCACGGTTGTTACTAAAATTCCATTGGTACCAATTTTAATGCTCTGATCCTAGAACCCTAAAGCTGATACATTAATTTATTACATTGGTATGATTACAAGGAATAAAATCTAAAAGGACCAATAATTTTAGAAGTCATAGAAATCCATATTAAATACATAATACCCATAATACATTGGGGAGCTTAAAATACGAACATGATGCATAATAAAATGAAATATATGGCATCTTTGAATGATTATTCAATGATTTCCTCTTCATAGCCTATGGAAAGGGAAACATAATAATTTAGAACTTAAATTTTCAGTAAGGGTAAGTAAAGGGGAATTAAAAATGAATCAATAGAAAGAAATTAACAAGTAAAGGTAAATAATTGATCACAAATTCTATTCAAATAATATTAATATAGAAAGGTTAGAAACTAAAACTTATTCCAAATTAATCAATAATCTAAAAATGAAATGTATCGATATATATGCCGATGAAAATGTCATGGATGAATAGTAAATAAAACTAAATTAGGGAAATGAATTATTAATGGAAGTAATGTCTAAGGAAAATGAAAACATACACCGTGAAGACCTTTCACAAGATGATTTAAAACTATGGATAGAACCCCATTCAATTTCGCCAACTTATTTTTCCCAAGAGAACCTATCAATGCATTGAGGATATATAGAAAGTCCATGATCCACCTATCATTACTAGTACAAATAATTAATCATATAAAATAATCGAAATAAATAACATGCCTTATCAAATATCTATATTGAATATAGAATACGGCTTAATCTATAATTCCATAGTTAATCAAATAACTGCCAAAGGGAACACCATATGTAAAATGATATAAGGTTTAGGAAATACACATATCTATTGTATGATAATTTTGATATTCAAGTAAATATATAATGAAAGATGAATTAAAGTAATGTGATTCTTAAGAGAAAGTTAACAATTACAAAAGGAAGTGAGGTGGTAAATATAATAATTAATAACATTATTTATGGGAATAATTTTTAAATATTCCAAACATCTCATACCACATTGAAATATTTGAATCATAATCCCCAAAAAGGTATGAAATTAAATGAATCTTATAATATCATTAGAATAGAGGGATTCATTATATTACATGAAAAAGGTATTAAACACATCAAATATAAGTAAATTCGTGCATAATAAAAAATAAGTCTCAATGGAATGTGAATTGACATGAATTTCTCTTACCTTAAACATCATTTTGTTGTAAGGAATTTATCCACCTTTATAGTGGATTAATATATGTAAATAACTTATGACAGATCCACAAACATGTTTATAATATCATATATTCACTTCTTTCAATATTTTATTACCCGTTTGTTAACACACTATCATTATTTTAACTATTTCTGGTGTTAATTGCCTTGGTTTCTCAAGTATGTTTTGACTTGTTACTTGTTTTTCATATTTATTAGATCATGATTTAATCATATTTAGAATGAAAACTAAGAATTAATTATCTTATATATTCAGTATGTATTTATTAATAATATTCCATTATATCTTGAGATAAGAAATGAATTACACCGTTTATGGAGACTGTAGACCATACATACACAAGAACGCTACATTAATTTCATTATTGAATTTAAAATAATGAAAATTAAATGATAAATATGTATATTATAACCACATTATCATATATATGTTTTATATAATACATAGGTTTATTAAAAATATCATTTATACATTCAATTTTTAAATTGAATGAGTCACATTTCATTGAGGGAAAGAAGTCTCCACTTCCACAAATGATGTTACTGTATTTATAGAAAATGGACTGTATAAAGGTATGAGTTATAATAGAATTAAATAAGAATAATTAAATAATAAATATTATATATATCCTATATAAATATAGTGTTCTTCATAATGTCCAGCACGAGATGTGGTAAAGGAAAAATTGACAATCATCATTTCATGAGGTCGTAGTTCGCCATAAACAAAAATTGTATGTGTGTTTCCCATTAGATGGAACTGTGTGTAATTATAGATCTAAAGCATAGTATAAAAATTTTATAGTATATTTGGAATAACTTATTTTTTATAAAAGCTTGAAATTATAATATTTGCGGTATTTTATAATAGAAATAAAACTAAAAATGTTAAGGAAGTTTGGTACATCTTAATCGGGTAACTGCATTTGGTTTGTATCAAAAGGTTTTCATAGATGTCCTTTTACCCAAGGGGATACTTATAGGATGAGTGGTGGTATTTTGAGAGATATTTTGGTAGATATAGTTCAATCCAAATTGTCTTGAGAGGTGTGAGTAAGGGGTAGGGTGATTTCATTTTTATAATGAAGGGGGAGTGACACTCATGCAAATACCAAAAGGTATTTATTAATGGGAGGTATACCTCACCTAAAGTGAAAAAAATTGTACAAATGGATAAAAGTGTAATAAGAGTCTACTAGAACCTCCATCAAACAAAAATATCATCATTTTAATAATTTTGATCCTTAACTTCTATGATTCCCAAATCTTATCATTTTGGTTATTATTAAAGCATCAAGTTTTCTAACCTAAGTAAATTAACCATTAATACTAAACAAAAGTGATATTTTTTATAAACTCTAGACACACTGAATTATTAATATTATACATAATTTATAAAATAAAAATTTCTTGGGTTTTAGAAATTAATTTTAAAACAAGAACATGCGGTGCGCTAAAACACTACTTAAACAAAAACCATGTTAATAATGTTTTTATAGTATATGGGTCAATATGTTAATTATAAAAGATAAATTATTCCATTTAGAGACCATATTTAATAATTAGTAACACTTAAAAATAACTTTTCATAATATATGATTTTTGAATTTTATATAATTTAATAAAATATCAATTATTTGAATATAAAAATAATGAAAATTTTGACATTCTTTATTTGTTTTTAATTTGGAAAAAAAATTACATTTCAAATATATTATTTGTAATGTTGTTTAAAATGATATATTCATCTAAAAAATAATTAAAGGTAATAGTTTAATAAATTCACAACACTTTTAATATTTATAATATCATTTATTTTAGATGGTTAATAACTAAATGATCACTATACTGGTGTTTCAATATATTTTTATGTAACTAAACCATGTCTATAAATTATTGAAAATTATTATGAGAAAAATTACACATTTAAATTTAAAATTGAAATGTATAACCAAAAATATTATGTTTTGTACATATCTCAGAGTATTATAAAGGGTAAAGGTAAGGAAATTTCCCTTTTATCTTTTCCTATACTTAAAATTATATATTGGGTACTTCCAGTTAAAAATATTCCAATAACACGTAGAATTTGAACCGAGTTGGGATTTGGTAGAGTTATTGTCATCCAATGTATTTTGGATAAATTCCATGTCATTTTGGTCTTTAGTATTTAGGTTTAGTCCCTTATTAAGCTTAATCTTACCTTAATCATTATAATTAATTTTAATCACATTTAATAGTCTATTTTATCAAAATTAAGTTTCTATTATTGGAAAACATATATTGTAATTATTAAAACCATTTATTTCCATTTTTCTAAATTGAAATCACATAAGTGGGATGATTATGATTATTGTTAATCTCATATCTGTGGTGATAAAGTGGATTTTTAATGTAGAAATGATCAAAAATTCAATAATATTTTTTATCTAATTTCAAAATTAATTCTATTATAATGACCTAATTTGGATTAATATTTGAATAATTGATCTATTTTGAATTTAAAATAATTTCAATATATAATTTAACATAATAAATTATTTAAATAAAAATGCACTTTTTAACTAAAAATCAATATTTTTCTCTATTTTTCAAAAAATCAATCTTCTCTAAAAACTAAAAAAAATTACCCTAATTTTTTTTTTGAAATTTTGAATTAATTTTTTTTATTTTTTAAAATAAAATTTCTAACATTTATAAAATTTAGTTTTAAAATAAGTGAACCATTAAAAGGCGGTAAAACCCATTCTTTTGTGTAACATAAGCTATCTCGGTGTGGGATGTAGTGTAGTCATAACAGGGTGTTTCATATAAGGAGGTAAAAAGTAATATTTATTCTGACATGAATATATTTTAATGTCTAGTGGTGTTACAAAAATACCAAATACAATGCCCCCAAGGGGTCCTCCATTGAGGTGATATTCAAGAGGTAATTTTCTGAAAACACATCTCTTATTTTATTTTCATCTTCTAATTTCTCTTCATATAATTCATACATAAAATAATAATAATTCCAAAATCATGTACGTACTGTAATTCTTTTTAAGGGAATATCTTATATCTTCCAATTTTATTACCACCTCTAATTCAAAGAAATGAAACTATTGTCTATATTATGTCAGTTAATCATCTATATGAATAATTCTTATGTTAGTTTTAAATTAAAGCCTTCATGGACGGTCATAAAAAATATTTTTATTGTTAAATAATATTTTAATATGTATAATATGTACTCAAAATAGTAAATAAAACAAAAGTAGTTCATGAAATTTTGAATAAATACCAAAATAAACAAAACATTTATCATAATAATTTTATCAAATGAATCATCCTCATATATGAAATTGAAATGATAAATTGGAAAATTTTAACATTTGGAAGGAAATTAATACCATTTCTGTAACACCCCAGGTAAATAAATAATATGAAATTTTCAAATTTTTCCATATTTGTGAATAAAATATTAATATGACTTTAAAGGGGATGCTATGCTCGATGGCGTACCCAACACGCAACAACGAGATTCTTGGGAATCTTACGTTGCACTCTAATAATAAAATAATATTATTTTAAATGGTAGTTAACATGTAGCTGTTGTATTGGCGGGAATGGATTGAAATAACTAAAATATGATTATATATGTTTTCTAAATGTTTTTACATTTATCCAATAGAGGATAGAGGCTTAAAATACGGAAAGAATTCAATTTTAGGCGTATATGCCCTAGTTTTCACTAAAGGACCACTTATCACCTTTTGATGTTGAACCATCATTAAATAGAGTTTTGTTCACTCTTAAACATTCTTTTGGACCAAATAAAACTCTTATTATGAATCGGGACATCAATATTTACTTTGTGTAAATTTTTCGTATCTTTCCGATAAAGTTCATTTTTTAATGAATAGAGTAAAATGTTGTATTTTAATTCAAAACCTCTTTTTAATCTAATTTATTTATATGATTAGATTATATTTTGAATTGGTTTTAAAGTTAAATTACAATATATTTTTACCATTGAATCCAATAGTGGTCGTTGGAATTAATTTCACTTTGAAATCAGACTTAAACCAGTGTGAATCTTTTGGTACTTATTGTTTCATAAAAACACGCTATTTTCTCTGACAGCGGGAATTAATTATTAAATTAATTAATGTGACTTATAAGTTTTGAATTTTTTAAAATATACTTCAGTTTTGAATTCGAGATATCAAATATAGCTTGGGGTGAATTTTTGGGATTTTTCTGAAAAACATCAATTTTTGATGAATAGTGACACCACTAATTGGTACTTATAAAAACTGATTTTTCCGTTTAAATGAAATTTTGCCATCTTTGTGTTTTGAATTTCAAAAATCCGAAATACATGGTTTTCATTAAGAAGTAAAATGTGGTTCAATGGGATAAAAATAATTTGTTGGTGAATAGTAACTTATTATGTTTTTAATCGCGATTAGAGGTAATTAGTGTAGTTTAAGGTATAAATAATGTTTTAATAATATGAAATGAACTTTACACATGTCCTAACCTCATTGTATGTGTAATGGCCAACAAAGAAAAGCCATGGGTCATCTTGGGGACCCCATGGATCCACTTTGGTTGGGAAATGACATAAATAACTTTTTATTTAATGTAAAAGTAAAAATGACACAAACATGATATGTTTTACTAATATAATTTTTAAGTGGGGTTATACAAGTCATATTTTTTATTATAAATAGTCATTGGAAATATATAAATATTTCCTACATCATAGTAATTTTTTTATAATTTTTAAACATTAAATAAATTAAATTATTTATGACATAATAACGATGCAGCGATGACATCATTATTTGACGATTTAAATAAAATGGAAAGATAATTTAAAATCTATAAACTACACATGTCCAAAACTTATTGTATTTGTGGATTTCGAACCCTTATCACCTTATACACGAATTATATCAATGTGGGACCTTTTAAAACCGAAACACATTTTCAAATAAAGTAATATTTCTTACTTTCCAAAAGTGCCCCTCCTCTCCTCTTATAAAAGGCCCCCATCCCTACCTCATTTCACACACTCCTCAAGCCTTTGGATCGGCCAACCCCTGCCCATTTACTCTCTCCACATCCCTCTTCTCATCCTAGAGGATTCCCTTTGGGCATAATCCTTTCAAAGGAAGCCTTTAGGCTCAAATCAATTGGAGTTACACTTTTAAAGGTAATTCATTCTCTCATGTTCATTTGTTTTATTTTGCGTCTCCAACCCCCTAAACTCTTTTTAATTACTTCTTTTGTAACAAAACCAGTATATTCAATATAATAGGATGTTTTCATAAGATTTATTCGAGCTAAACTCTCATAAAACTACATCAAATGGTTAAAGAACATACGGTTTCCGTGGATGGCGAAATTCTGCCTCCCAAAATGATGATTGTTCAATACTCATTTAACACCTTCAAAGGTGGCCATTATGATGTAACTATTTTTATATATGATATATAATATGTTTATGTTTTAATTATGCTTCTGTATTTTTCATTTGTGTCTTACCTTTATGGCTTCCATTATGGGTATACGCGATATCTTCATTTTAGGAAGTGCGGACTACCACCCCCTCAAAGTGATGTGATTCGTTAATGCCATACGTGGGACGTATAAAGGATGGATATAATGTTATTATATATGATGTTATACTGGAACTATTATATACCTATATAACATTATTATTTCTTTCCATTAAAGTATGAGATAGAAATGAAAGTAGCGTTCATGCGTACGTACGGCTTACAGTCTCCATGAACGGTGCATTTCATTTCTTATCCCCAAATATAATGTACTATTATAAGTACATGTATATAATGGATATATATGATGAATGATACATATAAATGATGAATATAATTCTGTAATTAAAATATACATACCTCTCATTTAGTTTTAATTCCATTAATATGACAACGAAATGAAAGTAGCGTTCATGAGTACGTACGGCTTACCGTCTCCATGAACGGTGCATTTCATTTCTTACCCCTAAATGATTATGTAATATTATAAATAAATGTATATGCTGGATATATATGATATATATGATATCCAAATCAGGAATGTCATTCTGGATATAATGAACCTTTGACCACACCAACAACATGTAATTGTAAGAAGTCCACTTTCGACTTAAGAACCAAATATCGACAAAACAAACATTATTAACTTAAATGATTACATAATGTTTATAACATGTCAATAATTGATATAAAAGGAATAATGAACTTGGAAAAGGTTCTTAAGCTAGTATAAATTAACTCAAGTTTATTATTCATGACGTTAAAGAACGATCGAGTCAAGTCGGACCCGAGGTAAGGGATCCTACACCTCTCTTTCTTTTTAAGTACACTTTTTTATTTCATTCTTTCTAAAGATAATATTTCATATTAGTGGGATGTTCTTACTGTAATTTTTATGTTCATATTATGAGAGACCCTATTCTATCTCGTCAATCCATTTTGGAAGTTTTGAGTGGCGCCGTTAGGCTACCGAATTTTCATAAGAGATCTAACCTCTCTCTTTCTTTTTAAGTACTCTCCTTTATGTCACTTATTTTAAGCTCCTCTTTGTTATGATGGGGGATGTTCTTTTATATTCCTCTTTATGTACATTTCATTTTAATGTGATGAGATACCCTATTTGATCTCATCAATCCATTTTTGGATGTTCAAAGTGGCGCTGTTAGGCTGCCGAGTTTTCGTAAGGGATTTTTCATCTCATTTTTATTCCTGTGAGATTTATGCTACATTTGCCACAATTTCCTTTGAGTGGTGTATGTACTGACCATTATTTTACTCATTGTGTAATATTCTTTCATTTATGATTATTTACATCAATGTTTTATTTCCCTTCTTTCACAGGGCGTATGTTTTGAAAGATACCCAAGTCGGTAAGGGAACCTTTCACCCTCCTCTTTTTAAAAGACTTCTTTTGTTGGGTCTTTTAATTTACATATTGTTATGTTGGGATATGTTCTCATATATACTTATTGATGTAAATTTTATGTCCAAGTTATGAGATACTTTTTTTTATCTCTCATCAACTCATTTTGATGTGACGCCGTTAGGCTGTCAAGGGAACTTCTTAACCAAATTTCGATTTCTTTGGGTTTAACATGTAGTTATTGAATATGTCATCCTTTGAATATATGTGAATGAAATTTGATTGTTTTACACTTAATATCCACTTATATTGGGTGTATTTATATTTGTCACACATAATTATGAGATTGAATTATCCTTAATTTAAGGATACCTTCTTTATAATGGATTTCATCTCATTTTACATTTCTTTCGAGACTTCATTGTTGTTATGCACCAAATTCACTCTTATATGGTGTGTATACTGTCTGTTGACCTATTATATCATGAATCCCTTTATTCTCATGATATTATAAAGTTCGGATTAAATGTTATTCTGCAATTATTTGTATTCAAGAGTCTCTCATTTTGTTAAAAACTCTTTAACAAAAATATCGTTTTAAATGTTTTAAAGATTTATTGTTCTAAATATTTATCTTTAATGTCCATGTTTTCAAAATGGTTTTCAGTATTTATTTATATGGAAATTAATGTTTTAAAATTATAATTCCATTAAAAGCTTCAAAGTGGTATGGGACACTTTGATTCAAAAATCTATTTTAAATGGTTTTTGAAAATGGATTGATTAATTCAATATCTGGGAATTACTTATTGTGATTGCAAATGAAATGTTGTTATTGAAATGTTTATATTTTCAATATTTTATGTGTAATAATGGTACTTGGACATTATGACTGGTGGTGCCGTGAATACCAGGACGGGTGGTTACGTTATAACCTCCAATGCATTGGGTATGGAAGTCGGCCGTATGGCTATTCCATTAAGTATGTATGGAAATTGGCCGTATGGCTATTCCATTAAGTGATATGTGTGGTAGTCGACCGTATGGTTATTCCACATAAGTATTTTTATGTCCCAAGTTACCTTTATATATGTTATGTGTTATTTATAAGGGTTTTATGGTAATCCTTTGGTCACAAAAAGGTAAGTAATGATACTTTTTTTTCAGTGAAGATTTTTTACTACTTCATGAAGGTGAAAAGTATTACATTGATAAAGTATTCATGTTTAACTTGTTGTTTTGAAAAACTAACAGTTTTCATTCTTTGTGTATCCCTTACTGATCTTCTTATTCTCATCCCATGTTTTTGAAATGTTTTTCACAGGACTTAGCATGGAATAGGTTCAAGGATGGGATCAAGGGAAAGTCATGCTACCTAAAACATGGAACTATACATGTTTCTTTTTAAGAGTTTTTATTTTATGGAAATTTATTAGAAGCGACTACTTTGTAATCTTTTGAGATGTAATAGTTTTGTCCTAATTCTATAAAACTGTAAACCTGAAATGATCCTCAATGTGAATTACTCATTTAATTCAATATTAAGTAAGGTTTAAGGCTGGGGCCTTATAGTTGGTAACAAAGGTCGGTTTAGATAACTTTAGAGGTTAGGGTATTCTTTAAGCATAAGTGACATTACCATAATGGTTTGGATTTCAGAAAGAGTACTAGTTTTAGATAAAGTGAATGGGTAAGTGTATCTTAGTGTTTACCTTCCCCATTAGTACATGATGGTTTTGTTGATATACTCACACTGACATTTCTATTTTTAGTGAATGGATGGATCTAGCAGGCACCAAAGAGACAGCATGTTTGAAGGAAACTGTGGTGGTTCTCTGATTAAGATACTAGATAAAATGGAGGATTCAATGAGGAAACTCGTGGTTGTCCTAAACCAAATATCAAGGAGTCATGATCAACAACATGAACCTTGGTATGTTCTGTAATGCATCATGTACGAGATGACCAATCGATGTGGAAGTTCAGGTAATAATTATAAAGGTAACCATTAGAGTTTATATGATCCTTACTTTTGAGGTAATTATGGGTTATTATATGATATGCTGGAAAATGAAAGGCATGAGATAAACTTGAGGTTAAGATATGTAATGATCATTTTTGATGATTTTATCCCTTTTTGGGGAATGAATTGAGAATTATATAGTTTTGGAAAAAGGACAACACACAGACCGTGTGACTACCCGTCGCATCAAACAAAGCTGCGGGAATCAAACCCACAACCAAAGTGCATCTAGTATTTATCTCCTACCACTGGACTACGTGAAGTCCCTAGTTAGTTTGACCGATTCTTTTTAGTTATATGATTTTATTAATTAAGAGTAAGTTGGTTTTGGGTTATTTATGAAAATGATTAACCTATCATGGAGGATATGTGATTAGGTTAATTACTTTTCAATACGATACTTTAGGAGCAACAGATGTTTTTTAGAGATAAATGTTACGATTTAACTCGGAAGACTATGTGACTAAATCCTTCAAACATTTGGGTTTCAGTCTTAGATTGGTTTACTTTGAAGAATTGTATGGACAAATTGTTTATCTAATGGTCCTCATTGAACTTTGGGTTTTGTTGGACAAATTTTGGAGGTTAAGAATAGATTTTCTTTTTATAAAGGGTTATCCTTTTCTAGATTATCTGACTTTGTACTAACCTTTCTAGTTTTGGTTTTGGTTAAAACCTAAAGACATGGGATGTATATAGTTCTCTTTGGTGGATTAGGTGATTCTCTATAAGTTGATTATAGTACTCTTAATGTGAACAAGTCTCCCTAAATACTCGTCTTTTGGAGAAAGTATGAGTCTGTGTAAGAAATCTAGTAAAAGTTGAAAGTCAACATGACAAGTAAGTATGTTTCCTTATGTTTTAGTTAAGCTCAAAAATAAATTCCTCAATAAAAAGTAACTTAAAACAAAAATGTTGTCTATTAACTTTTCTTACTGGGGAACCCAACACCGTTTAACCCATCACAAGTTTGTGATTTTCTTATTGTTAACTTTATCCTAAACATGTTTTCTATCACTCTCTATCAGAACATGACCCTATGTTTTCTCCTCCTTGTCCAAGTTTTCCTACATGGAATCCTAGTATGGGTTAACTCGGGTGACCTCTGTACTTATCGTTATTTATTTTAATGTGATTGTTTTATCGACTCTTGTTTCGATGTGGGATTTTCAAGGATGTTTCCAAGCTCAATTTCAAAAATTGCGAGGACGCAATTCCCAAAAGGTGGGAAGGATGTAACACCCCAGGTAAATAAAGAATATGACATTTTCATATTTATCCATATTTGTGAATAAAGTATTAATATGACTTTAAAGGGGATGATATGCTCGATGGCGTACCCAACACGCAACAACGAGATTCTTGGGAATCTTACGTTGCACTCTAATAATAAAATAATATTATTTTAAATGGTAGTTAACATGTAGTCGTTGTATTGGCGGGAATGGATTGAAATAACTAAAATATGATTATATATGTTTTTTAAATGTTTTTACATTTATCCAATAGAGGATAGAGGCTTAAAATACGGAAAGAATTCAATTTTAGGCGTATATGCCCTAGTTTTCACTAAAGGATCACTTATCACCTTTTGATGTTGAACCATCATTAAATAGAGTTTTGTTCACTCTTAAAAATTCTTTCGGACCAAATAAAACTCTTATTAAGAATCGGGACATCAAAATTTACTTTGTGTAAATTTTTGGTATCTTTCTGATAAAGTTCATTTTTTTAATGAATAGTGTAAAATGTTGTATTTTAATTCAAAACCTCTTTTTAATCTAATTTATTTATATGATTAGATTATATTTTGAATTGGTTTTAAAGTGAAATTATAATATAGTTTTACCATTGAATCCAATAGTGGTCGTTGGAATTAATTTCACTTTGAAATCAGACTTAAACCAGTGTCAATCTTTTGGTACTTATTGTTTCATAAAAACACGTTATTTTCTCTGACAGTGGGAATTAATTATTAAATTAATTAATGTGACTTATATGTTTTGAATTTTGTAAAATAGACTTCAGTTTTGAATTCGGGATATCAAATATAGCTTAGGGTGAATTTTTGGGATTTTTCTGAAAAACATCAATTTTTGATGAATAGTGACACCACTAAGTGGTACTTATAAAAACTGATTTTTCCGTTTAAATGAAATTTTTCCATCTTTGTGTTTTGAATTTCAAAAATCCAACATACATGGTTTTCATTAAGAAGTAAAATGTGGTTCAATGGGATAAATATAATTTTTTGGTGAATAGTAACTTATTAAGTTTTTAATCGTGATTAGAGGTAATTAGTGTAGTTTAAGGTAAAAATAATGTTTTAATAATATGAAATGAACTTGAAACATGTCCTAACCTCATTGGATGTGTAATGGCCGACAAAGACAAGCCATGGGTCAACTTGGGGACCCCATGGAGCCACTTTGGTTGGGAAATGACATAAATAACTTTTTATTTAATGTAAAAGTAAAAATGACAAAAACATGATATGTTTTACTAATACAACTTTTAAGTGGGGTTATAAAAGTCATATTTTTTATTATAAATAGTAATTGGAAAGATAACAAGATTTCCTACATCATAGTAATTTTTTTATAATTTTTATACATTAAAAAAATTAAATTATTTATGACATAATAACGATGCAGTGATGACATCATTATTTGACGATTTAAATAAAATGGAAAGATAATGTAAAATCTATAAACTACACATGTCCAAAATTTATTGTATGGGTGTATTTCGAACCCTTATCACCTTATCCGCGAATTATATCAATGTGGGACCTTTTAAAACCGAAACACATTTTCAAATAAAGTAATATTTCTTACTTTCCAAAAGTGCCCCTCCTCTCCTCTTATAAAAGGCCCCCACCACTACCTCATTTCACACACTCCTCAAGCCTCTGGCTCGGCCAACCCCTACCCATTTACTCTCTCCACATCCCTCTCCTCATCCTAGAGGATTCCCTTTGGGAAGAATTCTTTTCAATGGAAGCCTTTAGGCTCAAATCAAAAGGAGTTACACTTTTAAAGGTAATTCATTCTCTCATGTTCATTTGTTTTATTTTGCTTCTCCAACCCCCTAAACTCTTTTTAATTACTTATTTTGTAACAACATCAGTATCTTAAATATACTAGGATGTTGTTATAAGATTTATTCGAGCTACACTCTAACACAACTACATCAAATGGTTAAATAACATACGGTTTCCGTGGATGGCGAAATTCTGCCTTCCGAAACGATGATTGTTCAATACTCATTTAACACCTTCAAAGGTGGAAATTATGATGTAACTATTTTTATATATGATATATAATATGTTTATGTTTTACTTAGGCTTCTGTATTTTTCATTTGTGTCTTACCTTTATGGCTTCCACTCTGGGTATACGCGATATCTTCATTTTAGGAAGTGCGGACTACCGCCCCCTCAAAGTGATGTGATTCGTTAATGCCATACGTGGGACGTATAAAGAATGGATTTAATGTTATTATATATGATGTTATACTGGAACTATTATATACCTCTATATCATTATTATTTCTTTCCATTAAAGTATGAGATAGAAATGAATGTAGCGTTCATGCGTACGTACGGCTTACCGTCTCCATGAACGGTGCATTTCATTTCTTATCCCCAAATATAATGTACTATTATAAGTACATGTATATAATGGATATATATGATTAATGATACATATAAATTATGAATATAATTCTGTAATTAAAATATACATACCTCTCATTTAGTTTTAATTCCATTAATATGACAAAGAAATGAAAGTAGCGTTCATGCGTACGTACGGCTTACCGTCTCCATGAACGGTGCATTTCATTTCTTACCCCTAAATGATTATGTAATATTATAAATACATGTATATTCTGGATATATATGATATATATGATATCCAAATCAGGAATGTAATTCTGTATATAAAGAACCTTTGACCACACCAACAACATGTAATTGTAAGAAGTCCACTTTCAACTTAAGAACCAAATATCGACAAAACAAACATTATTAACTTAAATGATTACATAATGTTTATAAAATGTCAATAATTGATATAAAATGAATAATGAACTTGTAAAAGGTTCTTAAGCAAGTAAAAATTAACTCAAGTTTATTATTCAGGACGTTAAAGAACGATCATGTCAAGTCGGACCCGAGGTAAGGGATCCTACACCTCTCTTTCTTTTTAAGTACACTTTTTTAGGTCATTCCTTCTAAAGCTCATATTTCATGTTATTGGGATGTTCTTAATTTAATTTTTATGTTCATATTATGAGAGACCCTATTCTCTCTCATCAATCCATTTTGGAAGATTTGAGTGGTGCCGTTAGGCTGCCGAATTTTCGTAAGAGATCTAACCTCTCTCTTTCTTTTTAAGTACTCTCCTTTATGTCACTTCTTTTAAGCTCCTCTTTGTTATGATGGGGGATGTTCTTTTATATTCCTCTTTCTATAAATTTCATTTTAATGTGATGACATACCCTATTTGATCTCATAAATCCATTTTTGGAAGTTTTATGTGGCGTCGTTAGGCTGCCGAGTTTTCGTAAGGGATTTTTCATCTCAGATTTATTCCCGTGAGATTTATGCTACATTTGCCACAATTTCCTTTGAGTGGTGTATGTACTGACCATTATTTTACTCATTGTGTAATATTATTTCATTTATGAGTATTTACATCAATGTTGTATTGCCCTTCTTTCACGGGGCATATATTTTGAAAGATACCCAAGTCGGTAAGGGAACCTTTCACCCTCCTCTTTTTAAAAGACTTATTTTGTTGGGTCTTTTAATTTACATATTGTTATGTTGGGATATGTTCTCATATATCCTTATTGATGTAAATTTTATGTCCAAGTGATGAGATACTTTTTTTTATCTCTCATCAACTCTTTTTGATGTGACGCCATTAGGCTGTCAAGGGAACTTCTTAACCCAATTTCGATTTCTTTGGGTTTAACATGTAGTTATTGAATATGTCATCCATTGAATATGTGTGAATGACATTTGATTGTTTTACACTTAATATCCACTTATATTGGGTGTATTTATATTTGTCACACATAATTATGAGATTTAATTATCCTTAATTTAAGGATACCTTCTTTATAATGGATTTCATCTCATTTTACATTTCTTTTGAGACTTCATTGTTATTATGCACCAAATTCACTCTTATATGGTGTGTATACTGTCTGTTGACATATTATATCATGAATCCCTTTATTCTCATGATATTATAAAGTTCGGATTAAATGTTATTCTGCAATTATTTGTATTCAAGAGTCTCTCATTTTGTTAAAAACACTTTAACAAAAATATCATTTTAAATGTTTTAAAGATTTATTATTCTAAATATTTATCTTTAATGTCCATGTTTTCAAAATGGTTTTCAGTATTTATTTATATGGACATTAATGTTTTAAAATTATAATTCTATTAAACTCTTCAAAGTGGTATGGGACACTTTGATTCAAAAATCTATTTTAAATGGTTTTTGAAAATGGATTGATTAATTCAATATCTGGGAATTACTTATTGTGATTGCAAATGAAATGTTGTTATTGAAATGTTTATATTTTCAATATTTTATGTGTAATAATGGTACTTGGACATTATGATGGGTGGTGCCGTGAATTCCAGGACGGGTGGTTACGTTATAAACTCCAATGCATTGGGTATGGAAGTCGGCCGTATGGCTATTCCATTAAGTATGTATGGAAATTGGTCGTATGGCTATTCCATTAAGTGATATGTGTGGAAGTCAACCGTATGGTTATTCCACATAAGTATATTTATGTCTCAAGTTACCTTTATATATGTTATGTGTTCTTTATATGGGTTTTATGGTAATCCTTTTGTTACAAAAAGATAAGTAATGATACTTTTTTTCAGTGAAGAGTTTTTACTACTTCATGAAGGTGAAAAGTATAACATTGATAAAGTATTCATGGTTAACTTTTTGTTTTGAAAAACAAACAGTTTTCATTCTTTGTGTATCCCTTACTAAGCTTCTTATGCTCATCCCAAGTTTTTGAAATGTTTTTCAGAGGAGTTTTCATGGAATAGGGTCAAGGATGGGATCAAGGGAAAGTCATGCTACATAAAACATGGAACTATACATGTTTCTTTTTAAGAGTTTTTATTTTATGGAAATTTAGTAGAAGCGACTACTTTGTAATCTTTTGAGATGTAATAGTTATGTCCTAATTCTCTAAAACTCTAAACCTGAAAATATCCTCAATGTGAATTACTCATTTAATTCAATATTAAGTAAGGTTTAAGGCTGGGGCCTTATAATTTCATTATACTTATGTAGTTTTATTTTAATTTGAGCAGGAAATCCATAATTATACGCAAATAAACCGACCATGAAACCATTAATGGAATGCACCCGAAATAATGAAAATAATGAAATATTATTAATGAAAGAGTTGTAATATTTCATAAAATGATAATATAATGTACTATAAATTTTCATATGTCTCCATAATGATTTAATAAAATTATTTATATTATAATATAGGAGGTCTAATAATGCTACACTAATGGGAAGTGTGAGGTATGACTTTTTCTCATCCCACATTTACTTATGTGAGATATATGCTTTATTCACCAGTTATTTATTATGTGTGGTGTATTCATACTAATATTTTATCTATTATATCATGAATATAATTATCATCATGATATTAATTTTATATTTTGACAATTTATACTTTTATTGGTCATATGATTCTATAGGTTACCAGTCACAAGAGATTTCTTAACTCATTTTTCATTCATTTGGTTAACCCATTATTTAATTGATTATGTCATGATAAGGTTATCTATCAAAATAATTATGATTATATTATTATGTATTTATAATTTTTATGTGGATTTATATCGAATACACATAATATATCCATTTTATTAATTAAATGATCAATACAAGGTACATCGTTCCAATTTCACATCATTAAGGCATATTTTGATGTTATGAACCCACCTTATTTTTATGAGGTGTATATACTACTAATTTGAAATATTATATCATGAATAAACTTATTCTCATGATATTATATGTTTTATTTAATTTTATTTTTCATGGGTCTTGTGATTTAAATGTTTCAATGTGGTAACAGAAATTTTGATTAAATAGTTTATTGAATACATAATGAATGCTTTGGACAGGCAGACACGAGTAGGGAAAGATTATAGGTAGCCCCTCGATGCATTACTAGTCTCAGGGGATGAATCTTTTTAGATATTCATTAATAAATTTTTACCTATGCTTTAAAAATTATCGTGAATTGTCTTGACATAAGTGGATCATGTTCCAAATACATGAAGACCAATAATTAAGTATTCACCTTTTTTAATATTCAATTATCAATATCTAGAGGGTTTTCACTAGGAAAAAATATATGGATGAATTTCACTCATGTTTTATTGATTAAATGGTAGTTTTTTTCTCAATTAGTCAACTTTCCATATTTATTATTCAGATTGATTCAAATTAGCTTATGTTTTTCTTAACACATATTGAGCATTTGATCTCACCCATTTATTATGTATTATTTTATCCTAGTTTGACAAGAAGTTTATTATGATTGATATTTATGGTTACTCTAAAAGGATAATGGTGTTCTCAAAGAAAATAATTTTTAAATTTTATTTCCAAAAAGTTATTTTAATTTCATGTAAGTATTTAGTTTACCATGACTACTAAACAATTCTATCTTTTTGGATGTGATTCCATGAATCTTATGAAAATAGAATAAATTAAGGCACTAAATCTGAGTTATTAGAGTTAGGTTAATTATAGTTGGTATTATAGTATGTTTAGAATAGATCATGGGAACTAGATTTAGGAAAACATAAATAAAAGAACATAAACCTATGAATGAGTTTTTAGGATAAGTGTATGTATAGGATATCATATTATATATTTTTAATTAAAATGGGAAAAATTGATAAAACCTAATGTTTCATATATTTAGAAAGTGACTTTATTTAGATATCTTATAAATAATTCATTATCACTATGTGACTTATCACTATGATTAGTTTTTCCCACACTGTTCTTTGGTTTTAGTTGATGTATGTAACTTGATGGAACTGGGTTAATGATGAATGCCGTAGAAATTTTTTAGGGAATTTGAGAAGAAACACCAATGTTAATGTCTTATTAGAATAGGAAGATGTATTTCGAGTAGAAATAAGGATATAAATTAGTCATTTTTGAGTAAATATGAAAATTTTGGAATAATATTCACCTTGATGTATTGAAGATGGTTGAACATAATAAATGTGGAAAATAAGTGAATTATGAAAATAAATGTTCTAGGGGGAACTCATTGAGATAATAAGCAAGGTTATACATGTAATTGTTATATTTCTTATGATGAAGAGACAACCAATCTCAAATGAAAGGAATGAGGTCTTAAGGAATAAGATGATGAAACATAGTTAATGGTTCAAGAATGTGATAAAATGATTAAAGTTACTGTATATTTAAATTCCATAATTATTTTATTAATGATTTTATGACTATATGAATCATATGATATATAAGAACATTACTATGGTACTTCTTTAAGGAATCGGAAGCATGTGAGGAATAGTACTCATAACCATGAGAAGTGATTATGTTGCAATTTTATATTTTGGGAAACAAATTATTGAGGGACGATAACCCTTAATATAATATTGATGTTAAAATAATAATTAAAAAAATAATTTATTGGGTACTATTGGTGGCCATAAATGTTCTTTTTGAGTTGATGGTTTATATTTCCTTTTCTATGTTAACTACATGTTTGGATTTAAAGAATATATTTAATAACATGAGATTTTATTTTGTGATGAATAATTTCATTCATTAAGGTTTTAAGGTTATAAAGGTATTAATATATTTGATTTCTGACATTAAGAGTGATGTTATGGTTTTTTAGTATCAAATTTTAATTTCATTTTTGAAATTTAGTGAGATTCCCTCTAAATATTTTTTCTTTCAATTTTCATAGAAATATATTGGATGATTCTTATGATTATTTACTTGTGGAATTAATTATGTATAACTTTTTATATCATTTTTTTGTAACATGATCTAATAATTTTGGTTTCAATAAATATTTAATAGATTATGTAATGACTTTTGGATCTTATGATTTATTAAAGTGCATAAGGTATGGAAAATCAAACATGAATATCCATTTTTCGAAAAAAAAAATATGAAGGGAAAATAGATTGAATCACAACCCAAGGATAAGATAATGACTATGAAATGAAAGTAAATATAGTAAGATTATTTTATCAATGTATTATCTAGATAGTAAAATAATCCCTAAACTCTAGGAAAGTAATTTGGAATAAAAGTCCTATTTGGTTAATTCCTTTATCAAGAAATAAATGTCCTTTTTAATCCATCGTAGATTTATGGTTTTATTAGGGTAGACTTTATGATTACCATGTTCTCTATCACTCTTTATGAGAATATGATAGTTTGATTTCTATTTTAGGTCATGGTTTTAAAATCCCATAATGTTATCATATTAGAAATCTTAATTTTTTGGTGCCCTTCGAATTACTATTTCCCTCTTATTTAGGGGATGTTTTATTAACCCTATTTATGATGTGGGTTTCCCATAAGGAATTTTCAAGTATCAACATTTCATTTTCAACATGAAATTTCAAATTATGAGGATGCAATTTATTAAAGGATGGTATAATGTAACACCACAAGATTTTACGGTATGACTCCTCTTAAATAAATTCAATTTATTTGATAGCTTACATTACACATAACACTAAGCTTAAACAAATGATTAATGTAACACCCCAATATTTTATAGTAAGTTATATATATAATTTAAATCAATATCTTATAGTGTACGCAACACCAAAATGGTGTGCGTTATACGCAAGATTCAGTTTCTACGAAACAAAACATTAGTTTTATAGTTATTTAAACAATATTTTTTATAAATTAAATATTGTGATATGAATAGTAAAAAATAAATTATTATTATTATTTATAATCATTTCACATAAATAAACATATTTATAATGAAATGTTTTTGTTTTGTAAAAATAGTTATATATTTAGAAAAACTATTATCTTAAAAGAACTATATTTTACGTCATTTTTGTTAACAATAATAAAATTAATATTAGACACTCATAAAATTTGAATTTGGTAAAATAGAATTAATTTTTTGTTTCATAATATCAAAATTAGATTAGGGTGAATTTTTTGTATTTTTCTTAAATCATTCAATTTTTGATGAATAGTGAAAAATACTACATAGTACATAAAAATGAATTATTATTTAAATAATAAATATTTTTATTTAAATTTATTTTAATGTCAAAAGAGAAACATAATAACTATATTAGTTCTATGTAATTAATTTGATTCATTTTATAATAATATTAGATATATAAAATGTTATTGAATTTTTAAACGTCGTTTACCCACCTTCTAGGAACATTTGCAAATTTACATAAAAAGTAATTTTACCAATTCTGTGAATTGAATTTCAAAAATCCAAGAGACATGGTTGAAATAAATAAGTAAAATGTGATTCAATAGGGTGAAAATAATTTTTTGTTAATAGTAACTTTTGAATTTTATTTACCACGGTTAAAGAAAATAGAGTAATTAAAGGTAAAAATGATATTATAATTACCCTAACACATGTCCTAATTCTAGTAGATAAGTGTATTTCGATGGAAACCATCCTTAGGAATAAAATATGATTCACTTGGATTAGATTAATAAATTTATTATTATATTATTTAAATAAGAGTTAAAAGTGTTAAATTCAAATTTTAATAATTAATAAAAACTTAGTAAAGGGTTATACAGAAGATAAATTCAACTATAAATATTCATTAGAATAAAAAACTATTTCCTCCATAATTTTATTTTTTATAATTTTTAGACATTAAATAATTAAATTTATTTATGACACTATGATGATGCGGTAATTACCTTATTAATGAAAGATTAAAATAATTAATAATATAAATATAACAGTAGATGTAAATTGAGACTTCTGATGCATTCCACAAATTTTATAGGTTCATATAACATGTTAGTAATGATTTAATTTATTTGGTTCGAAGTAATTTTTTTGACTTTCACAAAAACCAAATACTAAATAGTGTCATAATTACAAAAAACAATTTTAAAAAAACTATATTATTAAATGATATAATATTCCCAAATTTCTATGTTTTGGCCAAAGGACATAAATAATGATATATATTTCGTTAATGAACCACTTGAGGATCTCTTGTCATTTTATATTAAGATTATTAACCATGTAATATAAAAGTACAAGAAGACATTGTAAATGTTAAACTATTTAGCTAAGTGTTAAATCTAAAAGATAAGGTTAAAATGGTGACCTAAGCATGTCTAAAACATATTTGTTGAGAGTATTTCTACCCATCCCCACATTAGACTCTAAATAGATTAATTTGGGGACATTATAAAACAAATAATATTTCATAATAAAATAATATTTCATGATTTTCATAAAATGACCATCACCTCTCTTATAAAAGGGTACTTCACCTTCTCACAATATCACAACTCAAAAGCCATTTGGCTCAGGCAAACCCTTCTCAAATATCTTCCCAACTACCCTCAACTAGTCCTAGAGGCCTTAAATTGAACAGAGAGCAAACCAAAAGAGACATTTTGATCAAATCAAAAGGAAGCACCAGAAGAAGAGGTAATAATTTAATCACCTCTTTCAAAGTTCTTTTCTTCTTCCACTTCCTCTTTCTTTGTTGTTTCCAAGCCAAACTTATAACTCCAATACCTTCTATATTCTGTGATGTTATTATAAATATGTTACCAGAATATTCATTATTCTTTCCATCATATGAATGAAAAATTAACCATACATTTGTATGATCGGCTTACCATCTCCACGTCGTGGTGTAGTTGTTTATTCAACGCTTCATTATTTGGAGGGGTATAATAATGATTATAATTGATGTAAATAATAAATATGATTCTGAATATATAATATACCATCCAACTACATATGATTTCAGAATCAATGGATTTATATTATCTCTCATGCTTTCGTACAGATTACTGTCTCCAAGAACTTGATGATATTCATTTCCAATAGTAACCATTCAAGAATAATATTCATTTAAGGATTAAAAATAATGTTTAAATAACTTTATATCATTTTGGATATGAATCAAAAACATCCTATCCATAAAAAACATGACTTATGTAATAAAAAATATAAAATAAAATGAATCAAGTAACCCCCAAAACAATAATACTACTAAAATATTGTTAACAATGAAATGTTAGATGAGCATATATAATATCATATTTATGTATGTGGTTCTTCTATAATTTAATAATTATTATTTAACTACTATACATGAGGTTAACATACCCATGACCTAGGAAAAGTACAAGGAAAGGCTCATTTCCTCAATTTCATTATCATCTGACATTATTTATCTATAAGTATCTACTAGGACATATTTATTATCTATGTCCATGTTTCATTAAAATGTTTTAAAAAGGAATCTTTTAATTTTTTATGTAAGGGAAACTTAAACTAGATCATCATTTTAAATGTTTTAAAATATTTATTTTTATAATTCTTTTTAATTAACGTCTATGTTTTGGAAATGATTTTAATGATTTATTTACGTGGACATGATTGTTTTAAATTGTTAATTACTTTATAAATTTTCTATGTGGTATTGGACACTTTTATTCAAAAATCTTTTTATATGACTTCCTTTTTAAATTTTGCGACATTGAAATGATTTCATTAAAATGGGTATTTCTCTAAAAGAGTATTATTGACTATTTTCAACTAGGTGAATATCCATTATTGGTTATTATTCTTGATTGAGGTTGATTTACTATAATATAATATTACATATTGTATTGAATGAGTTATGATATGTTTGACTGTGGATGTGCTATATTTATTCCATTAATGGTTTATGGTTAAAGTATTGTCATTTCATATGGTAGTTTAAATATGAATATTTATGTTATCTTTAATTAGTTTAATATGAGGAATGAATTGAACCTTGTAAGTGGTGGGTGGAGCCCTCCCTAACTACCTGATGCATCAGTAGATCTCATGAGACAAACTACTGTCTTGGCACAAGGCCTTGCCAAAATCATATTTTTAGTCATGGCACGAGGACTTGACTATGTGGTTATGATGTACGATATTATTCATTCCATCATTATGAAATTAGATATTGATATTACATGTGATTATTTGACTAGTATAATATCCATGTGAATAAGAAAATGACATTTTTTTATTTATCTTTTCCATATTATTTTGAAGTCTAATTTTAAAAGTCTTATTTTTTAGTCATATACTTGGTGTTCAATGATTATGCTTATTTATAAATGCTTTTTCTATATTTTTATCCTTAACAAGCATCGGATCTCACCCATTTCTTATGTTTTATTTTTTCCAGGATGTGAAGTTGTGTATTATGATTGATATGCATGGTTAAGATAGGGAAATAATGGCATTCTCAAAGAATTGTTTTTGTATTTTATTTCATAAATTGTAATGTTACATTCATATATGTAATCAATTTTTCAAGACATAAAAACTGATGTGTCCTTCAAGAAATTATTCCTTGTAAGCATGCCAATGTTATATTATAATGCACCGACTCTGGGTAACTAGATTCGGGGTGTTACAGTTAGTAACAGAGTAATTTAAGAAACAAACATGGAAATAGATTTAGATAAACTATTATTAGAGAACATTACCCAAAGATAAACATTGAGGATTAGTATAGTAGAACTTCCTAGAATATTGGTAATATTGATAATTTGTAAATTTCCCAAGCAATACATCCATGTATGGATATGGGTAGGTATAGGGAGCTCTTGTAGAGATTTATTTAGGGTTAAAACCTGAAAACACAGCATTGAGTTATACTCGAACGTAAACTGGTGCACAACAACGGGACTTGCTTCACTTTTAGTTATGAAACTCCTAGGTGATATGCTTATTATAATTTACATTTTTTTACATACCATTATGAAGAATTTATAAGTAACTAGGTCTAAAAAGAAACCATTTTTATGATTTGTAGACTAGATGTGTGAAAATCATCAATTAATGTTGAGTATTTTTCCTATTTTTCGATTATACATTATTATATGATCTAACATAGTGTATTCTGTCATTTAGAAATGTAGAATAGTGGAAGGAATTAGAACTCTAGAATTACGCAACATCCAAAGAGTAAGAAGGATCATATATTTCATAGTCATAAGAAAACATTTACAAGAGAAATTGACTCCCATGTATTCTCATTATATAAATAAATAATATAATGTTTTAATAAGATACGTAACGAATTATCTGAGTCTTATGGATTTGAAGGGAAACTAGAAAAGAAAAGGATTGTAAAGAGAAAGATGGATAAAGGGGTGAATGGAAAGAAGGATTTTCCAATATGTGAAAACTGTGGAATGAATCCCCCTAGGATGTTCATTAATGTAATTGGAGTTTGTTATTATTATAGATAAAAAGGAAATCATGTTTTTGATTTCAATGGTAAGAAAACCATTTCAAATATACAATGCTTCATCTTCAAGAAGTCAGGAGACTATGTGAATCCATGTCCCAATCATCAGAGTATACCCTAAATGATGTTATTAGATAATATTAAATTATGATACTACCACATATGAAGAGGAATATTTAGTGTTATTAATTTTTTTATTAATGAATTATGTAATTTGAGTGTTGTATCAATGATGTACTGGTTATATTAATTATGGAACTAAATAATGATTGTACTGGTGTACTATTTCATTGAGAATTTTAGATTATATGGTACTAAGAAAAGTATCTCAATAGCAAGTATAACTTTTTGAAAAATAACTTTTTGAAGGAAAGATAAAATTTAATATGGTCTTGATACTAAGGACGTGATTTCAGAATAACATATGGTTGATCTGGATAAATTATATTGGATATTCTTGACTACCTTGAAACTGATTAATGGTTTGTCTATTCCATCATTGTTAGAGTATTCAAAATTTTGGATATAAGGAATATATATAGTATTATATAAGGAACAAGGGATCATGAATGTAATCAATAAATTTTTATAGTAATTCAGGGTACTACCATTTTTTAAGATAATACATGATGATGTTACTCACATGCTAATTTGTGGTAAGAAGAGATCTCCATTATTTTATATTGACCTTCCATATTAATTTTGGACTATGAGTTTGGGCACAAGTATTTTGGATAAGTATAAATATTGGAATGGATTAAATTGGACATTGGATACTGTGGTTTAAAGTTAAAGCATTTCATAAGATTATTTTCGGATTTTTTTATATAAATAGGACAGCCTGAAGGTTGGGCGATAACCCGTCACATCTGGCATGGCCGTGAGGCTAGAACCCGCAACTGAAGTTAAAAAAATGGTATATGACCTACGACAAGTCTACATAATGTCCTGGTTTTAATAATGTGTTTTTTTAAATGGTATTATAGTTGAATTATAAATTCATTTTTTTGGAACCCTATAGGATTAGGAAAAATAGATTATTTTTGAGTTCTAAGATTAATTTGTGGTAGAAATTAGTTAAAGTATGAGACTCTTTTTGTCAAGTATTTTTTTTCTTATTCTATAAAGAAATTAATTCTTAATTTTTAGGGAAAAGATCTTAAATTTTTTTTATCTTAATACCTCATGTTTTATTTAACTGATGATATTTTAAATCATTATTGATTTATGGCATGGAGGTCGTCAGTTTTCTATTCACTTATTTGTGATTGAGGACCTCAATCACTCCCTATAAATATTTACATTTTTCATCAAATTATAATTTCCACCAATGTAATATTATTTGAAATATTAATTTGGTGGTGAATTTTTCATTTCTATTTTCCTCTTATTAAGACAAAATTTTATTAACCCAATTTTTGACGGTGGTATTCCACAAAGTTATTTTCTAATTTTAAAATTTTATTTTTGAAAAAGAATTTCATATTTTGAGGATGCAATTTATTGAAGTAGGGGATAATGTAACACCCCATGATTTTATAATATGTTATATCTTTAAAGTAAGTAAATATCTTATACATCACGCAAAACCAACTTGGCTTGCATTATACGTAAGATTTAGTTTCTACAAAACACACATTTTTGTTATAATTATTCAAAAGATATATGTATTTATCAATTAAATTTTGTGGTATGAATAGTAAAAAATTAATTATTATTATTATTTATAACGTTTTCACATAAATAAAACATATATATAATGAAATGTATATGTCTCGTTAAAATAGTTATATATTTATAAAAACTATTTTCTTAAAAGAACTACATTTTATGTCATATTGTTAAAAATAATAAAATCAATATTAGACACTCATAAAAATTGAACTTCTTATATTAGGCTTAATTCTTGGTTTCATGATATCAAAATTATCATTGCGTGAGTTTTTGGTATTTTTCTAAAAACATTCAATTTTTGATGAATAGTGAAAAATATCACATAGTACTGAAAACTGACTTTTTATTTAAATATTTATAACTTTTACTGAAATTTATTTTAACATAAAAATAGATAAATAATACCTATATTACTCTAATATAATTTATTAGAGTAATTTTATAATCATATTAGATATATATAATTTTATTAAATTTTTAAACGTCTTTTACCCACCTTCTAGGCACATTTTCAAATTTTCATAAAACGTAATTTTACCCCTTCTATGAATTGAATTTCAAAACTCTGAGAGACATGTTTGACATCAGTAAGTAAAATTTTGTTCAATAGGATGAAAATAATTTTTGGTGAATAGTATCCTTTAAATTTTATTAACCACGGTTAAAAGTAAATAGGGTAATTAAAGGTAAAAATGATATTATAATTACACTAACACATGTCCTAATTCTTTTAAAAATGTGTATTTGGACCAAAATAAACATTTTTAATAAACTATGATTACTTTATCCACTTTTATTAGATTAGCACCTTTATTAGTATTTTATTTAAAGAAGAGTTAAAAGTGATATATTCATATTTTAATAACTAAAACATTTTTAATATATGGTAATATATAAAATAAATTCGACTATATATATTCATTAGATATATAAAATGATTTCCAACATAATGGTAATTTATTTATAATTTTTAGACATTAAATAATTAAATTTATTTATGATACAGCGATGATGCAGTAATTACCTTATTAATTAAAGATTAAAATAATTGATATTATAAATATAACAATAAATGTAAATTGAGACTTCTGATTCATTCCATGAATTTTCTAGGTCGATATGAAATGTTAGGATTGATTTAATATATTTTTTCAAAGTAATCATGTTTTTTTACTTTCACAAAAACCAAATACTAAATAGCGTAAAAATTGACATAAATGAGTTTAAAAAAATACTACATTATTTAATGATATAATATTCCTTCAAATCTAAATTTTGGATAAAAGTCATATATAATTATATATATGTCATTAATGAACCACTTTGGGATCTCTTAGTATTATATAGTAATTCGATTAACCATGTAATATAAAATTACAAGAAGACATTTTAAAGTTAAACTATTTAACTAATAGTTAAACCTAAAGGATAAGGTTAAAATGGTGATCAAAACATGTCTCAAGCCTGTTGGTTAAGACTATTTAGACCCATAACCACCTTATACTTGATATAAATCCATTTGTTTCCATTATAAACTGAATATGATTTTATAATGAAATAATATTTCAAGCTATTCCTAAAGTGACCCTCAACTCTCTTATAAAATGGTACTTCTCCTTCTCTCAAAATCACACCTCCGAAGTCATTTTTCTCGGCCAAACCCCACTCAAATATCCTCCCAAATACCTTAAATTAATCCTAGATTCCTTACTTTTATCATAAATCCAAACTAAGGAGCCTGTATGATCAAATCAAAAGAACCCACCCAAAGAAGATGTAATAATTTTGTCACCTCTTTCAAAGTTCATTTCTTCTTCCACTTCCCCTTTCTTTGTTGTTTCCATTACTAAATAATAACTTCAGAACATTATATAGATTGTGATGTTATTATAAATATTGTACAACCATATTCATCATTCTATCAATCCTCGGAATGACAAAGTCACCAGACAAGCGTAAGTATGGCTTACTGTCTCCACGTTGTGGTGCAGTTTGTTATTCAATGTATCATTATTTGGATGGGTATAATAATGAATATAATTGATGTAAATAATAAATATGTTTCTTTATATATAATATAACATACAACTACACACTATTTCATGATAAATAGAATGATATTGGCATTCATGCATACGTATGGATTACCGTCTCCATAAACGCAGTAAGATTCATTCCCCATCGTAACCATTCAAGAATAATTTTCATTTGATGATTAAAAATAATTTTTAAAGAACTTAAGATCATTCTGGATATGAATCAAATAAATCCTATCCATAACAAACATGGAATATGTAACAAAACATATAAAGGAAAACAAATCAGTTAACACCTGAAACAATGATACTACTATAAGGTTATTAACAAAGAAATATTATAAGATCATATATGATATCATATTTATGTATGTGGTTATTGTATAATTTAATATTAATTATTTAAATATTATATATGAGGTTAACGTACCCTCGACCAATGAAAAGTAAGATGTAAGGGTTATTTTTTCAATCTCATTATTATCCGAGATTGTTAATCTATAAGTATGTAATGGGAAATATTTATTATATATTTCCATGTTTCATTTAAATGTTTTAAAAAGGGAATATTTGATGGTTTTATGGAAGTGACATTTTAAATAGATAATCATTTTAAATGTTTTTAAATATTTGTTTTTCTAAATCATTTAAATAATTTTCCATGTTTTCAAAATGATTTTAAGGAATTGATTTACGTGGACATTATTTTATTAAAATGTTAATTTCCTTAAAATGTTTCAAAGTGGTATGGGACACATTTGTTAAAAAAATATCTTTTAAATGAATTCTGTCATTAATTGTGTGAATTTAAAATGATTTCATGAAAAGGGATATTTCTTTCAAAGAGTTTTATTGATTATTTTTAACTATTTTAACATCTATTAATGGATATTATTATTGATTGAGGTTGATTTACACTAATAAAATCTTCCATATTGAATTAAATGAGTTATGATATGTTTGACAGTGGATGTTCTATTTTTATACCATTCATGGTTTATTATTAAATTATTGAGATTTCGTGTTCTAGTTTTAATAAGAATGTTTATGTTATGTTTCAAACATTTCATATGAGGAATGCATTGGACATAGTATGTGATAGGTGGAGCCCATTATAACTCCCTGATGCGTCGATAGGTCTCATGAGACAAACTATTGTCTTGGCACAAGGCATTGAAAAAAATCCCATTTGTAGTCTTGGCATGAGGCATTGACTATGTGGTTATGATGTATGGCATTATTAATTCCATCATTATGAAATTAGCTATTGATATTACATGTCATTATTCGACTAAAATAATATCCATGTGAATAAGAAAATGGCATTATTTGATTTATCATTTCCATATTATGCTAATGTTTAACATTAAAAGGCTTTTGTTTTAGTATTATACATTACCTTGAATGTTTATGCTTATTTATAAATGTTTCTGATATATTATTTTCCTTACTATGAATCGGAGCTCACCCATTTATTATGTTTTATTTTTCCTAGGATGTGAAGAGGTATATTATGATTGACTTGTATGGAAAGGCAATGGGATATGAGTGTGTTCAAAGGTGACACAATGTTGTTTTTTTTATTTCATGATGTAATGTGAAACATATGTATGTTTTTAGTACATCCAAGGATACTAAACTAATCTTTATTTTGAGACCTGATGTCTTGTGGTCATTCCAATTTTATGTAATAATATACTAACTCTAGTTAAATAGGGTCAGGGCATTACAAAAAAATATTTTTATTTAATTGTGATAGTTATCACATAGCTGTTGGAATGGTTAAAATTAATGAGATTAACAAAATTATGAAAATTTAGTTTACACATGTCTATAAAATTAAATAAATTGTTAACTAATAATTGCAAATAAAAATCAAAACCAATTGGCCCTAAAAGAAAATGTTTTTATATAAAAAATAAACTTTTAATACCCACAATAACAATTTATCTTAATAAAATTAATTAGTCACGGTTGGTAAAATATATTATTTAAATTTAGATTTTATATAATGAATAAAATTTTTGTAAATTCATCTTTTATGTTTGATAGTCATAATATAAAAATAAGTCAGATTTTATGAATAAAAAGCTATATATTTTTATATGAGATTTTGTCGCCTTTTGGTGGCGCACCTATTTTAAATCAAAAAATTTAATATTTTTTATGTTTTATATGAAAAAAAATATTAATTTTTAATATAATAATATAAAAAATATCTTTTCGTAAACATTTTGTATTTTTCGGAGAAATTTAATTTCTTTGATGAATAGTCAAAAAATAATAAATTTTATTTAAAAATTGTTTTTCACCCGAATTATTTATATATTTATATTATAATTTAAATTTATTATAAGGTATAATTAGTTCAATTATTCATAAATAAATCCAATTTATATACTTTTATTCTAATTAACATTTAATTTTGATATAAAACTTTTCAAACATTTGAACATTTCACTTTTAAAACCCGCTCTTTTGTTGTGTTTGCAGAATTAAATTTAAAACAAATTTTGAAAATTATGTTAATTTTATTTTGTAAAATATATCCCATATTTGGAATAATAAGTTTAAAATTATTTTTTATGTTCATTTTCATTTTTTTTAAAAAAATTACCATGTTAAAAAAATATTTACAGCATTATAGGTAAAAATTTTTATGGGTTTAAGTTAAGTATAAAGGCATAAAATATATAAAAACACTAAATTTAATTGTTGTTTGAGGTATTTATTAACCCCAACCATATAAAAAATATTAATTTCTTGTAAAATTTTCATAAATTAATGTCACCTCAATGTGGTTGGCTTTAAATATAAAACATTCATTATTTTAATCACTTAGACCCACCCCTCCTTAGGTTTAAATACCACCCCATTTCAAAACCAAATACATTCAGATCATAAAATATATACCCAAAATTTCATAATCACACTCTACATGTCCAATTTCTTCTTTTTTTAACCCAAACAACAGATCCATGGTCCAAAACTTTTCCCCTACAGTGGTGATATTCAAGAGGTAATTTTTATTAAACACTTTTATTAATTTCTTTTCTTATTCTACATTATCCTAATATATTTAATGCATCAAGGAATTATATTTAAAAAATCATGTACATACATAAATTATTTTTTTAATTTAATATCTTATATTCATACCTATTATTACCTAATCTTATTCAAATAAATGAAACTATTTTCCAAATTATGCTGGTTAGTCGTCTCTATGAAAAATTATTTTGTTCATTTTCCAATACAGAATTCATGGATGGTCATAAAACTTTTATTCTAGTTAAATAATATTTTAGTATGTATATTATTACTTCTTTCATGTTATTTAACTAATATATATTCACTATAGTAAATTAAATAAAACTAGTCCATGATATTCGGAGAAACAACCAAAATTAACCAAACATTTATCATTATCATTTTATCAAATCAGTCATACTCATGTATTAAAGTAAATTGATAAATGGTACCATTTAAAATTTAGTAATACAATTAAAAAATTTCAATAAAATCATGTAGTTTTCTACCATTTGACAAAAAATCCATAATTATACGAAAATAAACCGACATTGAATCCATGAAACGAACGCACCTAAAATAATAAAAATAAAAAAACTATTACTAATGAATGGGTGGTAAGATGTTATAAATGGATAATATAAGCTATTATAAATATTAATATGGTTCTATAATGAGTTAATAACAGTATTTAAACAATTATATAGGATTTTCAAAAACACGGCACTAAAGCGAAGTATGAGTTGATTGTTTTTCTCATCTCACTTTTACATTTGTGATATATATTCATTATTCATCACTTATTTCATGTGTGGGTTTATTTATAATACAATTTAATGTATAATATAATCAATATAATCATATTTACGGTAATAAATTTTATTTTTAATAACTATTAATTTTATGCGTCATACGATTCGACAGATTACATGTGGTAGGGGATTTCTTATCTTAATTTTCATTTATTATGTTAAACCTCTATTTCATCTATTATGTCATGTTAATGTTATGTGTGAATTGAATTTTGATTATATCATATTGTATTTATACTTGTTTTAGGTGTATTTATAGTGAATACACATAATATATCAATTTAATTAATGAAATGATCTTTGAGGGGGCTTCATCTAAATTTCACTTCTTTAAGGAATATTTTTATGTTATACACCCACATTCTTTTGCGAGGTGTAAATACTAGTACATTGACATGTTATATCATTAATATCATTATTATAATTACATTATAAGTTCAATTTAATGCTAATTCTTCTTCTTTATTATGATTCAAATGTATTATAGTGGTATGGGACACTTTGATTAAATCGTTTATTCAATATATAATGAATTATTTTGACAGGAAGACATGAGTGGAGCCTGGTAATAAATAACTCCATGAATAATTGTGTCAAAATTGACACTATTGCTATTTTATAAAAATAACATATTATAAAATTCTTTAAAAATCACAAAAATATTTAAACATTATAAATTAAAATTTATATGGTCTAAAATTTCATAAAGTGTCATATTATAGAAAATTCACAACACATATGTAATTATTTATAATAATTTAAAATTTAGAATATTATTAGTAGAAATAAAATTAAATAGATAAATAGGGATAAATCAAGTTGATAATGTTTAAAATAAATTCCTAACATGTCTAAATTTTATTTATGGATGAAATTATAACCCGATCTCATCTAAGCTTCGTATACGAGTCATTTTGGATGTTTTATGTGGGGTTGGGATTTAGTATAAACTAATATTTCTTATATTTCCAAAGGTTCCCCTCTCCTCCCTTATAAAAGGGAACCTCCTCCCTCTCCTCCTCACACCAATTTGAGCCTTCATGCTCGGCCAAACCCTAACCATTTCACTTCCACACTTCCCTATAAACATCCTAGAGAACCTGGTCTTCTTCAAAGACCAATTTTAGTGCCCTAAGAGGAGGTCTCAAAGAGGCGCTTCAAAGAAGAGGTAATGTCCGTTACCGATTCTTTCAACTTTATATCTTCTTCCACTTCATCTTATTTAGTTTTTTTATTATGAATTAATAATATCAGTATCACTAATATACTTATATGTTATTATAAGTATGAAACAACCCTATTTCACCATCTATCCATCATACGGAAAACGAAATCGCCTGTGCGTGCGTACGTACAGAATACCGTCTCCACATCGTGGTGTAATATATTTTCCATCACCACCTTAATTGGATATGTATAATGGTGAAAATAAATAACTATATATGATTATTTTACAGTGGTATTTATTCTGAAATAGTATACATACACTCCAATACAATTCCACGATCATGGGAACAATATCATCGCTCGTGCGTACGTATGGAATTCCATCTCCACGATGTGATGCGTTTCGTTCTACATGATCTTCATTGCATAATGATTATATAATTTAATTTAATGAATAAATATGATATATAGTACACTAATACCATTCTTGAAATGAGTTATCTATAACCTAAAGAGAAGAAAAAGAATTTATTCGACAAAACACGCATAAGAACAAACAGTAATAAACACCAAAATAACAAGTAGTAATGAAATATTACTAATAAGAAGCAAATAATATGACCATATATATAATCATCACAATAAGTATGATTCTAGAATAAGTCAATAATATTATTTTAATCATTATACAGGAGGTTCGTACACATACGAAGAAAATCAGACTGAAGGTAAGAGACAATCTCGCAATCTCAATTTTTATCCGAGATTGTTTATACATCAGAATTTACTGGGGAATATTTATCATCCACATCCATGTTTCCTCAATATGTTATATTATTTACATCGTCCTACAATATTTTAAATCCAATTTTACCCTTCGGTGAGTTTTTAGTAAAAGATCTGAAAGGAAGTTTTTGTCGTTTTTCGTACGAGATACTTTTTGACTTTTTCGACAAAAGTACGAGAAGAATGTTTTTTTAAACTTATACAGCTTGAATGGATTTTTAAAACATTATTTCCAAGAATCTTCCTTTACATGTTTTCATGTTTATTTTTAATCAAATTATTTTAGTTTAAAATTTTATGTCATGTTAAGAAAGGAAAAATGTTTTTGAAGTAGAAATGATATTTTCCTCAAGAATGGAGTTCAAGAGTTTTATCAAAATTATTTTCCATCTAAGATAATATATAGTTCTGTTTCTATCCCTATTATTAAATTGATTTGATTATGTTGTGATGGAAATATTTTTATGAATTCCTTTATCTTATATGAATTTTTTTATGATGTCACGATGTTTAATATTCCCATTTTTGTTATATGTGGTAATTAGTATGCTTCAATTTTGAAGTATTAACCATGTATGTAATGTATGGGTTTTTATATTAAACACTTCTCTATTACTTCCCCAAATCCTGCCACTGGAAGGTTCACATTTTCTTTTTCCACTAATAATCCTCCACAATAGTATCAACCATCCATCGAACAATCATATCAGCATAATGAACCTGAAAAACCTGAGCGACACATTGAAGTAGACCATGACACATAGCTTAAGGATAAACAAGGATTTCCCAAGCCCGAGTAGTATGGAATTATTATTAATTTTTATTTGATATTATTTTATCCTTTACAAAACAACCAAATTCAAACAGAAACACAAGTCATTATGATGCATGTACCTTTCCTAGGTCTCTTCCCTATAGGAAGGCCCATCTCATTTGGTCATTCAATAGGTTCATATTCCACGAACAAGATCATGAGGGGCCCTAAATCCCAGTCTCTAGCTGGTCTCCCAAGCCTATATCATGCACCAAGGACAACTAGAACTATTCTCATACCACCAAATGAAATCCTCACTATTCCTAACTCCAAAATCTATCCTATATGTCAACCATCATCTCTAATACCACTCCATTATGACATCTTCCCTCCAAAGATACCCCTTCTAGGATATCAATGAAGAAAGGGAGATAATTCCCCCTGAGTCCCACCTCTAGTAAGACTTGGGTTGGAGACTATCACCAAGGGTGTACAAATCTCATAGTATGGGAGGAATTACCCTTTATAAGAAACAAGATCATGAGATAAGATGAATTATCCAAAAAAACATCCAATACATATATAAAAGAGGAATCCAAAAACCATCCCACATGTTTAAAAAAGTATAACTAATACAAAATAGTAAAGTCTCCAAAGTAAATACCCAAAAGTGAGCTAAAGTAGGGACACAAAAATTGTCCCAAGGATTGGTCTTGTAACTCCAATCATGGTCCACGTAATCTTCTTAGAAACCTGAAAATAGTTTTATATAAATTGGGTGAGCATACAATTATACTCAGTAGTAAATCCAATGTTTCTCATTCACATGTGAAATAAGCATACTAACGTCTCTGTGAGAAAACAACAGAAACAAACATAACCTAAATAGGTATACAACCCAAACCCAACCTCACCAAGGCATGTTCACCAAGTAACACATAGAATGTAATATAATATGTCTTAATGAATGTTGATAATAGGGTACCACACACCAATCAACCACTGGTATGCTACTCTTGACCTACGTTGTACGTCCTGGAACTCTTATCCCTTCTGTATACCACATAACATCCTTCCTTCACACACCTGGTCCCCACAACACATCCTTTCCACACACACCAGGGTCTCCCATCCCACCATCAAACACCTGAGCCTCACAACACATAAAATACCATCTCAACATGAATACACCTAGGATAGCACATCCCAAATCATCATTATGACACCTTGGAAGCAACCACCTAACTCAAAAAGACCTGGGATATCACATCTCACTTGAAGAAACCTAGGAACAAACCACCTCTCCCACAAACACGTAGACCATCATAACCATCATATAAAGTTCTAATATACCTTCAAATATGATAGAATTTTTCACACATACCTCTCTTGAAATAGAGTGTGGAAAACCGAGGGTTCCCATATATTTTCACACCTCACTAACTGTTTGGAAAAAACCTCGGATGACTATGTGGGTGTTCAAAGCATAGTGCTCAACAAGGGTGAGGACCATATTTAAATAACAGAAATACAAATATATGTATAGCATCATACACTCCATCCCAAACTATGGGTTCAAAAATGAAAAACAATGTCACAACACCATCACTTTTATTGCAACCTCAAAATTCATTTATTAGTATCTACAACAGTCATTATAGATGGCGAGGATCTCTGATGAATTGAACCATCTTCACATTACCTCTACATTCAAAACCAATTCATTTAATTATTTAGCATAACATCATTTAATCACATAACCATAAATTAATATTTAAATAATAACTTTCGTCTCAATAACCAAACCAACCCAAGTCCCTCCAACCTTTTTTAAACAATTATTCATTTAATACAACACTACCTAAGAAACTGTCATGAAAAATACTCATCGAAGAAATAGTAAAAATAATTCAATAGGTGAACATCCATGGTAAATTAATGCACTTCATATTAATGAAACCTCATATCATGACCTCTAGATATAGAGTTAATAATTCTTAATGTTATCAATCTAAACACTCTCATAAATTACACACAAAGACACTAATGTATTGCTTCAAACTCATCTTCACAGTTCATCATATTAATAGAACCAACCCCCAAATCATAACCACATCCAGATTATAATTATAGTATAACAAAATTCTACATCCCTACTGCATAATCACACCACACCCATCACAACCCCACTATACAACGACATGTCATCCACTTCCCCCACACACAAAAGCCACACAAATTCCACATATCACATAACCTCACATACCCAAAAAAACATTTTTAGAAGTAATAATACATCCCTTATTTAATTCCCCTTGATGATTTTGGGATTGTCACAACAACTGTATGATCACGAGGAATCTGTTTATTAGCTGAATATATATGGTTAAAAAAATTTGGATATAAACATTTAAAGAGGATCCAAAAAACATTCATTCCATATCTATCCATTACGTAAACCAGGACCTCTAAAGGAAAGAAGTTTTAGTGGGTAGTTATCCCATAAAAATCACATGAATTTACAAAATCAAACATACAGCAAGATCATGTGTCACTTTTACCCATCCCATATATATTGATTAATACACTAATCAGATAATATTTAGTAATAAAGATTCAACTATATTCTGATGTTAAAAAATCTATATAAATAACCCTCATGATGAAAAATTTTGAAATATAGAGGGGAAACCAACATTGATGGGGAACTATCGAAAATTCCTGGTTTCACCAAAAATAGGGGCACGCATACAACAACTGAATCTCCATGGAATCACGAATAAAACACATGAAAAATCTCCAAGGAATAATTATTTGGGGATGTTCGATCTCAAGAGAAATTGGGTGGTATGGATGAATGGTAGGGTATATTTAATTTAGGAATATCAAATTTTATTAAATTTAAATTAGATACAATTTAATATTTCCATTAATGCTGGATCTGACAAAGAGCACACTGTTTGACCATTTAAAAGCTTCTGGACCCCAAGAGAAATAAAGATATAATTTATGGCCATTGAATCAGTATCAAATCTTTTTAAATTTGTCCTTAAATCCATTTTTCATTATTGAGATAAATAAAAATTGAAAACTAGAATAATTTTAAACAATACTCATGAGGCACCACCGACGAGACACCATCAGACGAGGAACCATCGAATGGGGCATCATTAGTGAGATACCACGTGATGAGGAAATTATAGATGAGGCACCATTATAATGATCTAAAAACCACTTTCAGTGATTCAATACCATGAGAGACACCACCAGATAAGACAATCCTAGGGTGACCTACCATCAAGAATGAGCCACTGCTAGTTGAGTCACTGCTGGTTGAGCAACCTCCAGGTTGAGACACCGCCAGTGAGCCACCGCCAGGGTGAGACACTGCCAGCTAGCCACCACCAGGCTGAGACACCACCATCTAGAAACCACCGGGGTGAGACCTCTAGGGGGATACACTACCAGAGTGAGACATAATTGGCATGAGACATTTCCAGTGTGATACACCATTGGTGTGAGACACTGTTAGGAGATACACCATTAGAAAATATGGAAAACTGGGAATTTTTATTAAAATGTTAAAATGAGTCACCTTGACTTCCTATGACGCCACAAACTCCATATTCCAACAAAGTAATTGACTAGAATGGTCTGGGGAATTATATATCCATAATCCATTTATGACAAGTATGAATCTACCACACACAATTTGATACATAGTATGCCCAATATTACTCAAAATGTTTGTTTGTAGTCTAAAATTAACATTTTAGTGTAATATGTGTTTCACACATTGAAAACGAAGAAAACATACTTAGAATGTTTTGAAAATTTAGTAAAATGATTCATAGGTCATTTTTTGATTTTTATGAACCAATATCAAGTCACACTAACACACGATGTGACCGATATGACTCAAAGTTATTTTTTTGTTTAAATTTAAATTTTAGTATTAAAGAAATATGAAATAATAGAAAATAATAAATTGAATTTGTTTTGTGTTGATACTTTATAAAAAATGATTAATATTTCTTTTTTGATGTGTAGAAATAAACTAAATTCTAATTTGATGCATGGTGTGTATAGTATAACTCCAAGTGCATGTTTTAATTTTAAAATAACATTTTAGTAAAGACCAAAAGTGAAATAAAAAAATGATCAAACACATTATGATTGTTTTGATACTTTAGAAAAATGATCTACTTGTCGTTTTGATTTTTCGTAATTATACTCAAATCAATTAAACACACAGTTTTACTAGTATAACTCAAAGTTTATACTTTTAGTTAAAAATTAAATTTTAGTTCAAAACACATGTTACATATTCAGGATTTAGAAAACAAATTCTTATTGTTATGATAATTCATAAAAATAATTCATAATTCATTTGTTATGTGTATGGATTATTCTCATGTCAAAATGACACACGATGTGACGGGTAGGAGTAAAATTCTGTGTTTTTAGTTTAAAATATAATTTTAGTAAAAAAACATGTGACATACTCAAAATCAATGAAATAAATTATAATTATTTTCATACTTTAGTAAAATGATCCATAAGTCATTTGTGGCATATAGGAATCATACTCACCTTCATCTAATATAAGGCGTGAAAAGTATGGATCTAAGTGTTTTTATTTATTTAAAATTGACATTTTTGTTAAAAATATAGGTGATATACTCAACCTTGAGAAAATGAATTTTATTTTTTCTTATAATTTATAAAAATGAAACATATTTCATTTTTTTCATTTAGTAATAAGCTTCACCTCAATATGATACACAATGTACCCTATATGACTCAAATTGAGTGGTTTTAGATTAAAATTTAAATATTGTTAATGTATTGTACAATATTTTTGTTCACTTATCTTTTTTATAATATTACTAACATAAAAATTGTTTTATTATATAATTGGATTCCATTTCTTGAGTTGGTGTCATTTGTTCGAAGATACTCATGCTCATGAGAGATTTGACATTGAGGCTACAACTGAGATAATGGAAACTGAAAAATGAGTCAAGAATGTATATAGACATCATGAAAAGGTAAATTCCTACAATTTATTTAATTAATTTTTTCATCATTTTATTCAATATTTCTATGTTAATTTCCTTGTCATTTCAATCTAATGCTTATTTAATTTTTTCACAGATCTTTATAGAAATCAAATTTCTTATTAAACTATATATAACAAACCTAAAAATATGGAACATGTTCCTTTTGGATGTAATATGAAACCCCGTGCTATATAAATTGTGAACTGAATCATAATGATGCATCTACTAAGGTATTTTCTGATAATTGAATGAAATGAATGACTTATAAAAAGGTATGTAACGAAAAGATTCATCAATAGTATGGGAATATTCCATAGTTCAATAAGTCACAACTCAATCCAATATATAGTGTGATCAGTATGACTCAAAGTGTATTTTTTTAGTTTATAATTTTTATTTTAGTTAAAAACACATAAATTATACTAAAAAATAGTCGAAAACATTCATATTATATTCATAATTTAAGAAAATGATCAATAATTCATTTGTAATGTGTAAGAATTACTTGCAGCTCAATCTGATGGATAGTGTGACTGGTATGACTCCAAGCCTGTATTTTTATTTAAAATTGTCATTTTAGTAAAAAAAATAAGTGAAATACTCCAAATGGGAAAAAATAATATTTTTTATTATTTAAGAAAATTATCTATATGTAATATGTGACATGTAGAAATAATTCGCACCTCAATCTTATAGAAGATGTGTCAGGTATGACTCAAATTGTCAGTTATCAATCTAAAATTGACATTATAGTTCAAGACATGTATTACTCACAAAAAAACAAATTAAAATGATCATATTTACTTTATAATTTGGGAAAACTATCCACAATTCATTTATAATATTTATGAACTAGCCTCATCTCACACTAACACATGATGTGATAGGCATGACTCAATGTGTCATATTTGACATGTATGATTTGTCTACCCTCAATCCAAAGAAAAGTGTGAGTGGTATGACTCCATGTGTTTCTTTTTATTTAAATTTTACATTTTCGTAAAATAGAATAGTGACATACTCAAAACTAAGAAAACACATTCATATTATTTTGATACTTTGGGAAAATGATGTATAAGTCATTTTTGATTTGTATGAATCAGTCAGACCTTAATCTGATACATGGTGTTCATGGTATGATTCAATTTTTCCTTTATCAGTTTAAAATTGACATTTTAGTACAAAACATGTGTCACTCACAAAAAATCATTCAAACATTTTTGTATTGTCTGGATAATTTCGGAAAGTTATTCACAATTCATTTTTATGAGTAGGATTTAGTCTCAACTCAATTTTTTGCACTGTGTGATTTTTATGACTCAATGTGTGTGTTTTTAGTATAAATTAACATCTTAATAAAAATCAATTTACATGATCAAAACCGAGAAAGCACATTTTTATTTATTGATACATAAGTAAAATAATCCATAATTCGATTTTGATGTACACGAATCATCCACACCTCAATCTGATACACGATATGACGGGTATGAATCCATTTGTATCATTTTATTTATAATAAATATTTTAGTAAAAAAGAAAAGAGACCAAATAAAAACCATGAAAACCCATTGGAATTATTTCTATACTTTGTCACAATGAATCATATGCATTTTTAGATATTTAAGAATCAATCACACCTCATTCTGAAACATAGTGTGCCTGTTGTGACAAAAAGTCTGTGTTATCAGTTTAGAATTTAAATTTTATTAAATTACTATTTCATATTTATTTATTTTGTTTCATACAATATTACTAAGACATTAATTATTTTCTTATACATGTGGATTATTTTTCTTGTGTTTGGGTGGTTTATTTTGAAACTGATATAATGATTGGGCTTTTTTGGGTAGGGGATGGGGCCAAAGACAATGAAAACTATTATGTTTTTGAATTTTTTCATTAATTTTACATACTAATGTAATTATACAAAACCATTTTTGGAATTTCTATAATATATTTATTTTCTATATTTGTGATGTAATTTCTATTTCAATTAAATAATTAATTTTCATCTCATGTATTTGTTATTGTTTCTTATATTTAGTTAGTATATAGTACATCGTTTTTCCATATGAGGGTCATGTTTTATTAAAATTTAATAAATAAAATTGTTAAATGGGGTGTTATTTAAATGAGTACCCCATTAAACAATTCATATATATTATTATACCAAGATACATATTTTACTAAGGAACAGGTCTACATCGCAATTCATATTAACACATAATTATTTATATGGGTCATTATCCCAATCATATAAAATATTAATATTGGATAATAATCCATCATGTGGATAAACCAACCTATATTACTTTGGTATCCAAACCCTTAGGGTTTCAAAGTGAAGTGTAAACTAATGAAAACACCATGAATAGGCTAGAAAAATCAAATATAAGGGAACCCAACATTAGAAGAACCTAAAAAAGCATGATCCAACATCACCCATTACATTCTTCACTTGCACAAGACAATCATGGGGTATAACACTTTGGTGTGAAATAACCTGGTTATATGATTGAGGTATTAAAATGTATCACATTTGAGAGACACTAACACTACATATTTTTAAGGGGATTTAAATCTCATTGAATTATCTCAGGTTATTCGATTTATGTATTCATGATTATAACGATTTAGTTTTGGAATATTATTCCATACTCCAAACCAATATGTTCAAACCATATTGATGTGTAACTGTATACACAAACAAAAATTTATGTTACTCACTCATAAATGTAATCCAAACAGATATACACATATCCAAATAGATATCATGAATATAGTACATGGAATCTTCATGTAAATGATAACAATTATATTAGATATAAAACATCCACATGAGTTTGATCAGAGCCACATATAGTTAACCCCTACCATTTATAATAAGGTTTAAGACTCTAGGATAGTGAGAAGTCTGACCCATTTTCCCTTTACGCATGTATACTTTTCTCAATATAAAATCCAATTCATGGTAACCTTAAATCATAATATGAATAAAATATATTCCAAAACTAAATTCAAGCTCATGACTTCACCTATAAATTGGGATCAAGGTAGTTGAAAACTTAAATAAATGTCATTCCTAGCATGTAACTATTTAGATTAATGAATGAAAATTTTTATATGTAGTATAACCATACAAATTTTACAATATAAATAATTTATATACATGAATAAAAAAGGTAATAACATTTAAATAAATGATAAATTCAATTTTTAAACATGAGATAAACTATTTAAGAATAATTCATAAAACTAAGGTTATCAACTTTTTATATTTCAATCCATAATAAGAAAAATGAAATCATTTCTACATTTATTTCCAATATGAAATAAATCATATTCCTTATATACCATGTTATTTTAGTAAATGATATTTGATGAAATATAATAATTTTATATTTTAGTATTCTTTTTTAAAATATTTTATATAATCTAAATATGATATATAAATATTTTTTAAAACGTTGGTTATATCAATTTCTCATAACTATTTCGATAATGTTCAAATTATCAAAATAGGGATTTTTTATTTGAGCATTTCTAATTAATCATTATGAATGATTCATAATTATTTCAAATATAAATACATAATGTTTTGCCTTATTTTTTTAATTTATATACTCTTTCTGAATTACACATATAATTTTTCATACAATTACATTATATTTAAATTATTAATAATTTCATATAAATTTATAAAAACAAATTTTAATATTAAATTGTAATATTAATGAATATTTATTAATAAATCTTTCATAGAAATTATTTATTTATTTATAAACTTTTTATAATTAATCAATTTATAAACCATTTATAAAATAATAAATACCACCAAAATAACTTTTACACATTATTTATGATCAATTTTCAATAATTAAATCAAATTCAAAATTCAATTTTTAAGAAAATTATTCTTTTCTTTCCAATCAAATTTTATGATCCAGACCAATCATAGAGAATGATTAAAAAATTTATTATAAAATATAAATATATCATAGGAAATGACTGATAAGTTGTATCTTATCACACTGTCATTCATATTATATGATTTATGGTAGTGTCATTAAATATGGTAAATCTAATAAATAATGTATTTCTACCTTTAGAACACTAGGATTGGTATCCCTTTTATAACATATTATATACCTTATTCATAAGGATTTTTCCAAATCATATTTTATGACATCTCTAGTAATCATATCAGTGATAGAATACTCTATTTTTAAAAAATCCTATTTATTTATCATATTCTATAATATCTCAATGTCATATGATATAAAGATAAGAAATATATGTACATAACATGTATTGTGACTTATGATATCTTATATCGTATTCCACGACACAAAACCTATAATATAAAAGAACCATTCATATTTGAGGACTACCAGGTGATATGTAATACAATATATAAACTATTCCTTTCATATATGATTTTATAAATCTAAATGCATGGGATGCTCTAGTACCACCATTCAGATACAAAAGGAGCAATTAACTTTTAATAGAATATATCGAAAAAACATAAATTTCAATCCCAGGATCATTATATATAAAAATATGAAACAAGCCAAACTAGAAATGAAGAACCAGTAAATTAGTGTGTAGCTTACATTGAAGATCGACTATATCATCTCAATCATCTTTGAATGTGTCTGATAATGATATCAATGTGGTTGTAACCGGGTATATTTATTTTATAGCTATCCATGGTATAGAAATTTTTTTTCAATTCCCAAAGTGTATTATCCTCCCTCCTTGGTGTTCTAGAACGTTTTAGTGTAAAGGAGACAAGATATAGATATATTTAGTGGTTAAGATTCATTTCCAAGAATCATTGATGAACTAAATGATTTATTGTATGGTAGTGGGGTTTATAAATCCCCCAAAGGATGCTACTCATCAATTCATTCATTAAATCCTGGTTTATATCACAAGATTTAATTCCTCAGAAAACTCATGCATTAAATGTATGTATTTAACCATCCACCTCATGTTTCATCTAAGATTGTGGTCCTTAAATGACAGTATTGATGGAAGGCCCCTTGTAAGTATCATAATTCCATGGAAATCAGACCCTATGAACACATTGAAAAGGATTCTTAAGACTCAGAGCAGTCATACATTATGATTTTTAGAATAAAGAATTTTATAACATGAAAACTATTGGCATTCCCCTTATGATGCATCCTATTTATAAGATATCACTCGACCATGATACCAATGCATATAGAAATAAAACTATCCTCTAATTTTTTTTCCAATACTAAAATATGATTCATGATGGTATGTCATAAAATTTAATTTTAGGACTTTAAAATATATGCTAATTATATGTTATGATATAGCCTGATTATAACATGAAAAATGATTTAGGGAATATATATGATTTTTTTTGTGAGAGATACACTCTATTTGGGTCATAGATTGTGGTTTACTGAATGGGGATTGAGTTTGACATAGAGAGCCACTCCATACATTATTTTTAGTTAATAAGAAATATTTTTGGATGGGTGTTCACTAATTATTACATATAATGTGATACAAGGTTAAATTTTATGATAGCTTTCTAAAAGTGTTTTAGAAGATATCCAAAATGAGTTCAAGGATATGTTTTCCTAGGTTATCATTTATTAAATGATAAATTAAAAAATGGAAGATAAATATATGAGTCTTTAGTGAATATGTGATATTGAATAAGATATATACCATAATGATTTCATTGCATGAGATGTTATATTCCATGTCATATTATATGACATAGGTTTGTTGTTAGCCCAAATGAGCCATTTTATACATGAAATAGATTGTTGTTTCATATCATATGTATATGTCACCAGCCATAAAAATTACATAATCTTGAGTTAAGTCAATAATTCACATTGAGGATATTTTCATGTTTACTATTTTAGAGAATTAAGCCATAACTATTACATTACATTTCAAAAATTACAAAGTAGACACTTCTACACAGTTTCAATTATTTCATAAAATAAAAACTCATAAAAAATGAAAACATGTCTATTTACATGTTTTAGATAGCATGACTTTTCCTTGATCCCATCCTTGACCGTATTCGTCTTTAAGTCGGACGAAAAACATTTCAAAACATGGGATAAGCATAAAAAGCTCAGTAAGGGTTATAAAATAAAGTAAGAAAATACTCGTCCATTAATACATAAAAACAAAAGCTCTTTAACATACCTCATGAAATAATAATATTTAATAATAACACATAGAAATCTTAAATCATAAATGTAACTTGGGGAATCCATAACATACTTACATTGTCACTTTCATAGCTACATATGGAGTAACACTTGGAATACCCATCACAGTATATTCCCAAAATCTCTTAGGAGAAACATTAACATTTACCTCTATCATGTTACCCAATGCATTGGGGATCTATCTCGGTCTCACCTACCCTAATATTATCATAGAACCACTCGTATGCATAAACAATTCCCAAGAACCATAACATAATAATAACACATAACACAAGCATAAAGGAAGGATATCATTTCCACATTGAAATAATTTCAATATATTGACATAATAAATATATTATCAAAACCATTTTCAATACCAAAATATGTAAAAATAGTATATGTTATTTATTTTTCTTTTTAAAACATTACGGCTAGTTAAGGAAGCCAAATATCAAATAATACTCATGGCGGCGGAAAGGTCATTGTCACTACATAAGTTAAAAATAAACATTCTTTTTTCGTTTAGTAAAATGCTTTGTACAAAAATATTCACTTTGAATTAAATTAAAATTCAATGGTTTTTATACACGGTATATAATAATGTCATGTATAAATCAAAATATTCCTCAATGAAAGATGATTGAGACGAAGTCCCTTACAAAGATTTTACCATTAGATTAAGGATAAAACAATGAAATAATTATCGGTGACATATAAAAATACACCTAATATAAGTGGATATTAAGAGTAAAATAAACAATGTTCATTCACACATATTCATATAAAGACATAATAAATAAGTATAAGTTTAACCAAAATAAATGAAATTGGGTTAAGAGTTCCCTTACAAAAATACGGAAGCCTAATGACTTCACATAAAAATTTAGAAAATGAGTTGAGAAGAGAGAAAAGGGTCTCTCATCAAATAGAAATAAAATTTAATGCAATAATGATATATAAGAACATATCCCAAAATTCTAGAATTGAAATTTAAAGACAAAACATAAAATAAGTCTTTGACTATAAGAGGAGGGTGAAGGGTTCCTATACCGATTTGGTAACTTACGAAACATACACCACCTGAAAGAAGGATCATACAATGAAGATGTAAATACTAATAAATTAATGTATATTACACAATGAATCAAATCATGGGCAGTACATACACCACACTAATGGAATTAGTGGAAAATATAGCATGAATCTCATGGGAATAAAAAGGGATATGAACACCCCTTACCTCGTGTCCGACTTGACTTGTTTATTCTTTGTTCTTCCTAAATAATAAACTGAAGTTAATTTCTACATGCTTCAAAACATTTTAAAATTTCATTATTCCTTTTATATCATTTATTACCTTACTATAACAATTATTAATTATTTTATTTCATATTAGATATTTTGTCGATGTTCGGAACTTTAGTAAAAAAATGAACTTGTTATAATTACAAATTGTCCATGTGGTCAAAAATAAATTAACTATAGAATGATATTAATGACTTATATATCATATAAATCATATATATAGAGTATAAATGTATTTATAATATTCCATAACATTTTTACATAAGAATGTAAATGAACCGTTCATGGAGATGGTAAGTCGTACATACGCATGAACTCTACTTTCATTTCTATTTCATTTTTAAAGGAATGAAATCTAAATTATACATAGGTATATTATAATTATATTATAATATATATGTTATATATTTTATATAAGTTCATAAATTCCTTCCTTTATATGTTCCATGCATAGCATGAACGAGTCATATCACTTTGAGGGGGTGGTAGTCTGCACTTCCTCAAATGAAATTAACGTATATACCCATTATGGAAACCTTAAAGGTATCCTATAAATGAAAAATAAATAATAATTGAGAAAATATAAATACCATATATATATATCACATATAATTATAGTTCCATCATTATGGCCTCCATGAGAGGTGGTACGAGATATTTGAACAATCATCGTTTCGTGAGGCAGTAGTTCTCCATCCACATCAATAGTATGTTCGTATCTATTAGATGATGGTGTGTATAAGTGTAGATCGAGAACTTTTAATAAAAAATCTTATCATATTTAGGATACATATTTTTAAAAAATAATGGAATAATGAGAGTTTAGGGGGTCAGAGAAGGAAAATAAAAGAAAATAACTTGAGAGAAGATTTTACCTTTAAATTAGGTAACTCCCTTTGTTTTGAACCAAAAGTCATTCTTAAATTTCCTTCTTCTTAGTGGAAGGATTATAGGAGGAAGATAGGTATGTTGGGAGATTCATGGAGTAGATTTTTGATGATACAAGGGGCTTTAGAGGTGTGTGTATTGGATTAAAGGTGGTGGCATTTTATAAGAGGGTGGAAGAGGTCTTTAGGAAAGTTTGAAAGTATTATATTGTTATAAAATTCTTTTCGGTTTCAAAAGGTACAAAACATATTTAATTAGAAGATAAGTTACATATATGTTGTAATAAAATCATCCAATAATAATTGGATAGGTTTTGGATATTTTTTATTCCTAATATTTTTTATTTAATATTTTTTTATCTTACTTAACTTTTACCATGTCCTCTTATATATTCATACTATATGGTTAATATATTTAATATAAAATTATAAGATACCCAAAATGGATCATTTATGAATTTTTTTGCATTATTTATGCATTTTATTAAAATATTTGTTTTTTAGGGTTATTTTATCATTTAATAAAATATTATTCATTTTAAAAACACATTTAATTCAATTTATAAATTATTCATATCAATAATTTAAAAAATATATATATAAAAACTTGAAAAATTAGAAAAACCTACATTAATTCAAAGATATAGTGTTATAATAATCCCTAAAATTCATGTATGGCATAAAAAGTTTCCAAAAAAATTTATTTTAATATTTATATATCATTTATTTGAATCCTTTATTAATAAATAAATTACCTCATAACAATTGTGTCAAAATGAAATTTAGTTATATAATGTATTAAAATATAAATAAAATAACGTGATGTGGAAAATATTTTTATCTATCCAGTGAATAGTTATAATCGAAGAGATCACCTATATAACCTCAAATAAAATTATGTTTCTAAAGATATATGTTTATGTTATTTTTTCCTTATTTTAAATTAATTAATATAAAGTGTCATTACAACTCACAAGTGGCTCTGTGGGGTCCCTAAATCGACCCAAGGATTCCCTTTGTCGGAAATAGCTCATATAATATGGTTAAAACAGGTTTATTGGTAATTTAATATTATTATAAAATTATTTTGTACCATTATTTACTAGATTTACCCTTTAACCATGGTAAATAAAATATTTACCGAATTAAATATTCATAAAGTATAAAAATAAAAGTTACCTATATATATAATTTGGACCTCCTGATTCTAAATATGGTTTCCATTTTTCCAAATTCAAAACACATAAGTTGAAGAAATTAATTTAGTATTAATTCCCATTGTCAGAACAATAAAGTGTGTTTTTTAGAAATAAAACCTATCAAAATATTGACGATTGTTTATGTTGAATTTCAAAGTGAAATTACTTATAATGAACAAAATATGATTAAATGGTAAAAATATAATCTAATTAAACTTTGAAACTAATTAAAAATTTGGTATAATAATATAAATAAATTACATTAAAAGTATGTTTGGATTTAAAATGCATTATTTTGAACTATTCATTAAAAATGAACTTTACCAGAAAAATACCAGTATTTTATCCAATGTAAATTTTCATGACCCTATTCTATAGAATACTTATATTTTTTATAATATAACAAATAAAAGTGAAAAAAATTAGATTTAAAAAGGTTTCTCCTTCAAAAGGTGGTAAATCGACCTTTTAAATAATACTAGAGTATTTGTGCTTAAAATTGGATTCAATCACATTTTTAGCATCTAAGTTTTATTAGATATATGTAAAAACAGTTAAAAAACAAGTGAAATAATATTTTAGTTAGTTTTTTTCATTCCCTATAACACAGGGGTATGTGTTAACTACCATTTAAAATAATAATATCATTATATTATTTTTCGGTATAACTCAACGTTGTGTGCAATGTACGATTTTAGGGAAATTGGTTGTTGCATGTTGAGTATAGTATCGGACAAAGCGTTCCCTTTAACATAAAATCAATATCTTATTCATAAGTATTAATATAAATCAAACAATATTATTCTATAAATATATGGGTTGTTACATCCTTCCCCCCTTTTGGGAATTGCATCCTCACAATTTTAAAATTGGGCTCAAAAACATCATTGAATGTTCCACATAGAAAAAAGAGTAAATTAGAATATCACAATAAGAGAATGAAATAGAATTACAAAGGTCACCTGAGAAAACCCATACTAGGATTTCATGTAGGAAAACATGGATATGGAAGAGAAACTAACCGTCGAGTTCTGATGTAGAGTGATAGAAAACATGATTAGAAGATAGTTAACCACCTAAAAATCACAAACACGTGATGGGTTAAATGTTATTTGATTCTCCAATAGGATAAGTAAATATATAACATTTTTTTCATTTTAGGTTCCCTTTCAAAATTTCGAGGAATTATTTTATGAGATTGACTAAGAATATAAGGAAATATTCTTACATTTCTAGTCGAGTTTCATCCTTTAATAAATTTCTTCCACAAACTCATGTTTTCTCCAAACAATGAGTATTCCAGATGACTTTTTCAAACCTGAAGTTCTAGAATCAACGTCTAGAGTATCACCTAATCTAAAAAATATGAACTATATATTTCTCCTATCTTAAGACATCAACCAAAACCAAAATAATTATTATGAGATCAGATAATCCCCCAAAAGGATAATCCTCTATAAAAAGAAATACTACTCTTAATCTCCAAAATTCAACAAATAGAACCCAAAGTTCAACAAATACCATTGAATACACAATATTCTGTAAAATTATTCAAAATAATCCAAAATAATATTGAAACCCAAAACTCAGAAGAATTTGATCACATAGTCTTCCACGATAAATGTTAAAATTTATCTCCAAATAACATCGACTACTCTTAAATTCACATACTGAAGTGTAATTAACCTAATCACATAATCTCTATGATAGGTCAATCATTTCCATAGATAACACAAATCTCCATATATCTACAATAAAAAAATATTCTTTTAAATTAAACTTTCAACCATTACTCCAAAAATGAGATCCCCTAGTATTCTACTTCCCTTAAGAATATAATGTTCCCCAAAAGAGAGATTGCCTTCTAAAATAACATTTATCACTTAATCACTATATCAATTTCCTATATTAAGAATATCCATTTTATAAAACATAAGTTCCCAAAATTGACTTCTTCTTGATCTATAAAATTATTTAACAAAAAATAATAAGTCATACTAACCACGGACATCACGTAGGCTAGTGGTAAGAAATGCGCCCTTATTTCCCTTTGGTTTTGGGTTGGATTACTACGGCCTTTCCAGACACGACGGGTTTCCACCCATCTTACGGGTTGTTTTTTTTATAAAACTCAAAAATAACACTAACATTTTTTAACCTCAATGTTATTCTTATACCTTTAATTTTCATTCCAACACATTAAAACCTCAACACCTTATATAATGTCATTTTTTACACCTCAATATGATAAAATAGAACTATTCCCAATAGAGAGAACATCATACCTTGATCATGGTGTCCATATGGTTTCATCATCATCTTGTCCAGATAGGTAGAAGGTCCATTCATTGAAACAATGATTTATATATCTTTCAAAATGATTTTCTTCCTTCATCCAAGTACACCTTGTACATCTTGGGTCATATGGGTGTTCGTAGAAAAATTGTTTCAGAAAATAATCATGTATGACATATAATTTCAAAACATCTGATAAAAAAATTATTTTTATAAAATAGTCGGACCGATTTTGAGTATAAAATTTCAATTAATGGTCCTTTTAAAACACCATAAGTATGTTCTTAGAGACTATATTGTAAAATCAAATATAAATAGGTTGTGTTAGGGTCTCCTTCTTTAGCACCTTTTTCAAAATCATAATATGCTTCAAAAACTTGTGACAAGGTAAAATATTTTAAAATTCCTTGATAATATTTACAATTCTGGAAAATATGATAATATTTTGAAAATATGATTTTATTATATACAACCCATGGTCCATGATGATATCCAGGTATAGCGGAGATGTTTGATATCTCAAACAACATCTTTCAAGTGAGTTGTATGCTAAAAAAAGTTTCAAAATCCACTAAATGTGAATTTATAGTAATTATTGTAAGCATGTCATCAGGAAGAGAAGGAAATTTTGTTTGAGATCATCCTCCTTCCATTTGTAACTGACATTCCCTGATCTAAAAAAGCTATAAAAAAAGTATTTAACTGAAATAATAGACATAGGGACTAATTATGTGCTTAACAAAAACTCCTAATCCCCAATGTTGTCTAAACCACCCTTTGATACCAACTATAATGCCCCTGCCTTAAAAATTACATAATCACTAGTTAAGTCAAGAATTCGCACTGAGGATATTTTCAGGTTTACAGTATTAGGGAATTAGTCCATAACTATTACATTACATTTCAAAAATTACAAAGTAGACACTTCTACTCGGTATCAATTTTTTCATAAAATAAAAACTCTTTTAAAATTAAACATGTCTAGTTCCCTGTTTTAGACAGCATGATTCTTCTTTGATCCCATCCTTGACATTATTCATCTTTATGTCCTGTGAAAAAAATTTCAAAACATGGGATGAGAATAAAAATCTTAGTAAGTGTTGTAAAATAAAGAAATAAAATACTAGTCCACCAATACATACAAAACAAAGGCTCTTTAACATACCTCAAGAAATAATTAGATTTTTGAATAACACGTAGACATAAGAAATCATAAATGTAACTTTTGGAATACATAACATAATAACGTTTTATCCTTCATATATATATAGGGAGTTACACTTGGAATACCCATCAAAGTATATTCCAAAAATCTATTAGAATAAACATTATTCTTTACCTCTGTCATGTTACCCAATTCATTGGAGAGCTATCTCAGGCTCACCTGACCTAGGATTATCACGGAACCACCCATATGTGTAAACAATGCTCAAGAACCAGAACATAATCATAACATATAACACAAGTATAAATAAAAGATAAAATTTCCACATTGAAATCATTTAAATATATTGATAAAATAAATCCATTATCAATACAATTTTCAATACCAAAATACGTAAAAAGAGTATATGGTATTTATTTTTCTTTTAAAAACATTACGGCTTGTTAAGGACACCAAATATCAAATAATACTCACAGTGGCAGAAAGGTCATTGTCACCACATAAGTTAAAATGAAACATTATTTTTATCATTTTATAAAACACTTTGCAGAATAACATTCCCATTGAATGAAAATTAAAATTTAAAGGAGTGTATACACTGTATAAAATAATGACGCATATAAATCAAATATTCCTGAATGAAAGGTGATTGTGAAAAAGTCACTTACAAAGATTATAATATTATATTAAGGATAAATCAATGACATAATTATGTGTGAAAAAAATACACCCAATATAAGGGGATATTTAGTGTAAAACAAAAAGAGGTCATTCCCACATATTCATAGGATTACATAATCAAGAAGTCTAAGTTTAACTCAAATAATTGAAATTGGGTTAAGATGTTCCCTTACCAAAATACAGATTCCTAACAATGTCACATAAAAATTCACAAAATGAGTTCATGGGAGGGAAAAGGGTCTCTCATCACATTGAAATAAGATTTATATCAATAAGTATATATAACAACATATCCCAACATTCGATAATTGAAAATTAAAGACGTAACATAAAAGAAGTCTTTTCCTAGAAGAAGAGGGTGAAAGGTTCCCTTACCGATTTGGTAACTTACAAAACATACACCACATGAAAGAAGGTCCATACGATGAAGATGTAAATACCAATAAATTAATTTATATTAAAAAATGAATACAATAATGGGAATTACATACACCACACAAAATGAAATAGTGAAAAATATTGCATGAATATCACGAGAATAAAAAGTCATATGAAAACCCCTTACCTCGTGTCCGACATGACTCATTTGTCCATTGTTCTTCATAAATAATAAACATAGGTTAATTTATACTTTTTGCAGAAAATTTTTCAATTTTATTTTTCCTTATATATAACTTATTACTTTACTATAACAATTCTTAATTATTTGACTTCATGTCAGACATTTTGTCGATGTTCGGTACTTGAGTAAAAAAATGAACTTGTAATAATTACAAATTATCCTTGTGGTAAAATGTAAATTATATCCAGAATGATATTCATGATTTAGATATCATATAAATCATATATGTATATTATATATTTATTTATAATAGTCAATAACATTTGTACATAATAAATTAAATGCACCATTCGTGGAGACGGTAAGTGTTACATACACATGAATGCTACATTCATTTCTTTTTCATTTTTAATAGAAAGAAAACTAAATGGTAAAAATGTATATTATAATTCCATTATAATATATATGTTATATATATTACATAATTTCATATATAACATCCTTTATATGTTCCATGTATAGCATGAATGAGTTATATCACTTTGAGGGGGCAGTAATCCGCACTTCCACAAATGAAATTATCGTATTTACCCATTACGGAAAAACCATAATGGTACGATATTAATGAAAAATAAATAATCATAAAAAATATATATATAATATATATATCACATATAAATATAGTGCAAACATAATTTCCACAATTAGAGGCGGTAGGAGATATATGAACAATCATCGATTCGTGGGGCAGTAGTTCGCCATCCACAGAAACACTTTGTTCGTATCCGTTAGATAAAGTTGTTAGAAAGTGTAGTTATAATAATTATCAAAAAAACATCCTAGTTTATTTATGATAATTTTTTTTTAAAATAATGGAGTAATTATAGTTTAGGGGGTTAAAGAAAGAAAATAAATGAAAAGAACTTGAGAGAATATGTTACCTTTAAATCTTGTAACTCACATTGGGTTCAACCAAAAGGATTTATTGAATTTCATTATTTATTGGGGAAGGATTATTTGAGGAATATATTGTTTTGGGAGCTTATTGGATGAGATTTCGGACGATCCAATGGGGCTTGATAGGTGTGTGTAATGGATTAGAGGTGGTGGTCCTTTATAAGAGGGAGGAAGGGCTATTTAGGAAAGATTGAAAGTATTAATTTATTATAAAATAATTTTCGGTTTAAAATGGTCCAAAACTTATTTAATTCTATTTTAAGGTACATATAAGTTTAAATAAAATAAACCAATAAAAATTGGACAGGTTTTGGATATTTTTTATTCCTCATCTTTTTTATTTAATCCTTTGTTAACTTATTTTACTTTTACCATGTCCTCATATATATTCATACTATATAGTTAATATATTTACAATAAAATGACAATCTACCCAAAATGGGTAATTTATAAAAAATTTAACATTATTTACTTAATTTTTCATAATATTATATTTTTATGATTATTTTATCAATTAATAAAATGTATACATTTTAAAAACTCATTTATGTCAATTTATAAACTATTCATATAAAAACATTTAAAAAAATCTATAATAACTTTATTATTTAGATAATACAACATTAATTTGAATTTAATAAGTTATACTCTTCGATAAAATTATTGTATGGAATATAAATTATAAAAATTATTTTATTTTAATATTTATAATATCATTTATCTGAATCTTTTATTAACGAAGAAATTAATGCATCACCATTGTGTCATAATTATATTTATTTAATTATTATATAAAAATTAAAAATAAAATTCCATGATGTAGGAAAACGTTTTATCATTCCAATTAATATTTATATTCTAATTAATCACTTATATAACCCCATATAAAGTAGTTTTACTAAAAGATATATGTTTATGTTATTTTTTTCCTTACATAAAATTAATTAATATAAAGTTTCATTATCACTCACAAGTAGCTCCATGGGGTCCTTAAATAGACCCAAGGTTTAACATTGCCGGAAATATCTCATATAATAGGGTTAGTACAAGTGTAAGGGTAATTTAGTATTATTATAATATTATTTTACCCTTATTTAGCAGATTTACCCTTTAACCACAGTAAATAAAATATTTACCGAAGTAAATATACATAATTCCTAAAAATAAAAATTACTTATTTACAAAATTTAGATCTCCCAATTCCAAATATGGAATCCATTTTTCCAAATTCAAAAGGCATAAGTGTAAGAAATTAATTTAATATTAATTCCTGTTGTCAAAACAAAAAGCGTGTTTTTATGAAATAATACCTATCAAAAGATTGACCTTTTTTTTGTCCAATTTCAAAGTTAAGTTACTTATAATGACCAAAATTGGATTAAATGGTAAAATATAATCTAATTAAACTTTAAATGAAATAAAATAAATTTAATATAACCATATAAATTAATTAGATTAAAATATAGTTTTCAATTAAAATGCAGTATTTTGCACAATTCATTAAAAAATGATCTTTATCATAAAAATACCAAAATATCATCCAAAGTAAATTTTGATATATGGATTCTGAATAAGAATTTTATTTTTCCAAATAAAATATATAAAATTTAAAAAAATTAGATTTAAAAGGGGTTCTCCATCAAATGGTGGTAAATCAACATTTGAAATAATATTAGAATATTTATGCTTAAAATTAGATTTTTTTACATTTTATGCCTCTATCATTTATTGGATAAATGTAGAAACATTTAACAATCATTTTTATTTATATTTTAGTTTTTTTTAATCATTCCCTCCAATAAAATAGTTGTGCGTTAACTACCATTTATAATAATAATAATAATATATTATTTTTTGGTATAACTCAAAATTGTGTGGAATGTAAGATTTCGAAGAAATATGTTGTTGCGTGTTGAGTATCGTATCACACAAAGAGTCCCCTTTAACATAAAATTAATATCTTATTCATAAGTATTAATGGAAGTCAAATAGTTTTATTATATAAATACCTAGGTCGAACAATATGACATAAGTGTATTATAATCATTTCTTAGAAAGTCGTATTAGATGAATTTGTAGAATTTTATTGCCATAAATAAGAAGGTATAGTCAATTTGGCACTACAGAAATATAATCAAAGTAGTGAAGTTTTAAGATCTTAACCCCTTCAACCTCCAATACATTGGTTGTCATCAAAGTTTTTTTTCAAGTACTATAATACCTAGGATGTTCATTTCATTTTATCAAGTGATTAAACAATTGTTTGATTCATTTAATTGAACATTTTACATTCATGATCTATCAAGGAGTATCTTCATGGATATATAGTGCCAAATATTATATGATGGTTGAGGGTATTATTTCATGGTGATCCTCCAAAACAAAAGAAAACCAATTCCATCTACTCCTACTACCATTTCATGATAATGCACTATCATGTAATGGTGGGCAGAAGATCTTATATATAGTACATGTGATCCATTTGACCTGTAAATACATTTAGAGGTGGGAATTGTTTGACTACCACTTATGTGATCATCACCATTCCCATTAAAATGTTATATAGATGTTGTCGTGGATCTTCAATGTAAGGTATAAATATTTCTATATTTTTCCCATTTTTAGAATGCATGATTTCATTTATTAAAATCATAGATATCTTTCCATTTCAGTTTCTTGATAATTTTTTCTAGTTCTAGTATGACTTATTAGATCCCCATAAAACTCGTCATCGTGTTCCTCCTTGAGATTATTCCTTGTAATATTTTTTCTTATAAAATAATCAAGATATTAACTATATTGGTACATAGATTATTTCGGGTCTACTAAAATTTGAAAAATGATATTTTAAAACCCATATTTTATTTTATGTGGGTATTTCATTGAAACATTATAAGTGAATTATACCCTTTTCGGTCGATTAAATTGATCATTTTTAAAATTACATTCATAAGATTTCTTATTTTATGACCATAATTACATATTCATATTTACATGTTCCATTTATATTTTTTAATGAAATTATTTTGATTAATACATAAAATTTCAGAGTGGTTATTCCCATGAAATTATGAATCTATATTTTTAATCATTTACTCTTTACATTTTGATTATTTTAAAATATACACACCAAGATCTTAAATAGTGGACTTAAAATTATCATCATTTGGTTGATTTTTGAGATTAAATACCAATTGCCCTTTTTATTTAGATATTTGATCATTTTCATAATTAACATGAATATATATATATATTTATATTAATTTATTTTGTTATGTTTTAAAAATGATTCCTCAAATTAATTGATAGTGGTTTTATGGTATTTAAAATTTAAATATCATGGATTTCATAAAGGTGATATAGAATTTACATTGTTCTTTACCTTAATTTCATTAATGATAAAATTGGTTTTCATCACATGATTCATTTGAGGAGAGTGAGACATCTCTTTCACTCCATGTTATAGATTAAATGATTCATTAGTCTTCTTATTCTATTTTATCATTTTCTTAAAAATATGAAAATCCATTTTTATGTTCCCTTTCTTCAAGAATTTTGAGAAAGAAACTTCATCTTACCCACATCTGTCCTCCATTTTGGTTCATCAAAATTAATTATTCTTTCTCAAGAACTTAATCATATTATTTTAAAAGGTAGAAATTTTGGTTTCACTCTAGAAATATATTTCCTTATTTTTTTTGAATGAAATGGCCTTCTTTTTCTTGACCTTCATGGATTTTTTTTTATATTTCAATTTTATAATTATCTCATAACTCAGTAGAGACCCTATGAGTTTCTCCATGAACATGTTCTTTATGTCATTTTATACTTTAATTACTGTTATCTTGGGTTAAAAAACATGGAAATGCCAAAAGTATTTTATTCAACAGTGATTCTAATAAAAGTTCATCACTAAGAGATTATATACCATTGAAAATATTAGTAAATCTAATTTAACCATTATAATACATGTTAAAACATTCAAAATACCTCTTATACATGTAATTTATACTTTCATTGCCTATTTTTATTCCTTCATGAAAGTCTTCAAGAAGTATTTATATTTTATGAGGTATTTTATATATGTAAACACAGTTAAACTCATTCCTATATAAACCACAATGAAGATTGATCATATATTTTCATAATGTTCAAAAGTAGTTATTTCCCTAGGAGTCCATTTTAACCCATCCATAGTAGGTTTGTAACTATTCATAACAATATTCTTATACTTTTATAGAAAATAAATATGTTATTTTTTCCAATTACTATGATTTATTCTAAGAAATGGTGAATCCATACCCTTTGAGTTACCTTTCAGAGTACCTTGGGTGTCAGTTGTAGAGGACATCCATTAAATTCAATTCATGCTATAAGATAAGTTTTTGTAATTGAGAGAGGATATGATACCAATTTTTGGCAAAAGAGGATGGAAAGAGGGGGTGAATTTAATATATAAATATAATTAAAAAAATTAGATAAACCTAAAACAAAAATTTAGAACAAAATCATAGGTAATACAAATATGTTATTGAACTAAAAGAAAATAAGATTTTTTAGTAGATGTTGGGTTAAATTATCAATTTACTCAAGTTTCTAGGACTCTCATACGCAATAACATAATAGTTACTTTAATATATTATCCTTATTAGTAGCCGAAAAACCCACCTCCCCCACCACCTAAAAAATATACAATTTATTTTCATCGGACATAATATGAAAATAAAATCATTCCTTTTAGTGGAATTTAATTTCGAAGGAATCCACGAAGAAATAATATAGATTGTTTTAACAAAATAACTTTTAATATCACTCTTTAATATCATTAGAATTTGAGATTTATAAAAGGATAAAAGTGAAAAATATAAAAATGACATAGAATATGAACAAGTGTGTTAAAATAAATTTAAAAGTATGTAAACTTAAAAAAAATATAGAATATATGTCACCCACACTTTAATATCTTAATTATCTTTTATTTATATATTTTTTACTTATTTTCATCTATTTGATTCATTGAATCTTAAATATATTCATTGAGGGTCAGATATAACTGTTGAAGTCAATAAAATTATGAAATATGAATTTTGAAAAAATATAATGTTGGGATGCACTAGAGTTCACCTAGCTCCACCTAGGAAAGGTGTAACTACCTAAGCTCCACCAGAGATTCTATGAATCTCCTCAGGGTTCCAATAGTAGAGCTAATATAAATTACCTCTGCCAGTTGGATTTTGGTAGGAAGGAAAATAATAAACATGCATGTTTTTCCATATTGGTAGATTCCTTGGTGATCATGTGATTCAATGATAACTTTTTGATGTGTCCTATATATATATCATCATAAAAAACAAAACAAAATATTATAAAATAAAAAACATATTATGATCATTAAAAAAATTTACTGTACAAGATTCATTCACAATAGGTCCCGCCAAGCTAGGACTCACCAACATTACAACCATGGGCTTGCGGACTACTTCACAAATAGTTATTTTTTTATTCCTATCTCCACAATTTTTTTTAAAAAATAACAAAAAATAGACTAATTTCAAGTTAAATAATGATCAATAACTATTTTATAATGAATTACAGTACGATATAAGTGTTTTCTCTTTAGTATAATAACACAAAGAACATTATATTGAAAATTATTTGAATTCCAAAAGTCCAGATATATTGAAAAAGGAAAACCATCACTACATTCCTTTATTTATTAATTTTATATCTTTTCCTTTCTTTACTATTTATCCATATTTATAAATTCATTATTTAATATTTTTTGAATATTTTTCATGATATAAAATCATATTTTTTTATTAAAAATCAGATTTTCTATTTGATATTCTCTCATATATGTGACAAATTTGATCTTTAAATATTGAAAATAAATTACCCCTTTAAAAAAACAATTTATCATGTCCAATATTCTCTTTAAATTTCCTAAAATTCTATCTATTATTTTCCCCTAAATATTGGAAAATAATTATTTAAATTATTTCTAATTATTTTAATAAAACTTCACTCACATGGATTTGGATTATTGTTACAAGGTTCCAAAACTCACATGCATGAAATTTTGAAAATTTAGTTTACTATTGTAAAATATCACATATTTATCATCAATACTTTCACAACTAGGTTGAATTCTAAATCTTATATTCATAACTACACATTCATAGTGCCAACTCTTACATATCCATTTCATGGTTATAATCTCATTTATATACCTATTTTACGAATAAGTTCCAACATATGAAGAAAAAATCATGCCATTACACTTAAAAAGATATTTAGTTTTTGAAACCTCACTTATGCATCTTGAAAACCATTCGTATACAACTAATTTGGATCTTATAAAAAAATTAATCAAAAAATACAATAAATTTAAAAAATAATTTTATTCATCCACACTCAATTTTGGTAGTTAAATGTAAATATTGATAACAAATATAACCATATATTAACCATTAAATCATTAATTATGACAGTTTTCTATAAATTTTGGCTTGGGGAAGACATTATCAACAACATGTTACAATATTAATATAGTTCAAATCAATGGAAATTTTATGACTCCATATAATGTATAGAAGTTTAGAAAATTAAACATAAATAATTTAAATGTTATTGGTCATCATGTTAATGTAATGTTTTTTGGATCTAAGATTAAAATATTAATTAAATTTATATACAGTAATAATTTACTAGATATCTATATAATCAAAAAAATTACACATTTAGAATTTAAAAATCTAATGATTTTTCTATCTACCTAAGAAAATTCACATTGAGTTGTCTACTTTAAGAAAGGATACCTAAAGAAGGTTCTATATACAAGGCTTGGAGAAGTAAATGAACAAAAAATATAAAAAATATATATTTAATGTATATATATATATATTGAATGAATTAGGGATAACAATGAATACTCTTAAAACAGGTGTCCAACACCATGTGGTCTAATAAAATGGAGTTTATGTAGACTAAAACCACATTTTAAATTGATTAGGCTAGTGAAGTTGTTACCTTCTTCTAATTGATAGATTACCCTAAACCCAAACCTATTAAAATTAATAATAACTCTTTATTTATTCTTATAAAAAATAAAAATATTATGGGAGGGAGTGACTTGCAGTGCATGTTATTAGTTGACATTGGTGGGTGGTGGGTGTCAAGATACAGGCTGTTATATAACTCCTAACTATACTAAACACAACCCATAAAACACTCCTAACAATCTAATACCTAACCACCATGACATGATAACCCCAATTTAATCCCCTGACAAAATCCACATTCTGCTTCAGACTCCCAGTGTGTTTTTATATTATAAAAATCTTAAAAATAAAAAATTATTAAAATAATAATATTAAAAATTTAAAATATAAAATTTAATAAATGGGGATATATTTAATATGGGAAATTTATATAATTTTGGTGTATGGGTTTGTTGAAAAACATCGATTTCCTTAAATGTGAACAATAAAAAAATACAAAGAATATATATCATCATCGAATGGAAATATTAATGATGAAATGAGTTTCATAATGGATAACAACACATGAATAATATTTGATATTTCATAAATGATTACAAATAATTGATTTTGGGTCGGTATTTACATGCAAATATAAATATCACATTCATAATTGATAAATATAAGTCCATATTAGTTTTTATGAGGTTTATAAAAAAACGATTTTTCAATACATATGATCTTCTAAAAATAATATCCTCTCATAAAACCCTATATATTTATTCCATATATTATTTATAGAAAAAATAAATTGATGTAAATAAAAAAAATTACGAATGATTAATTATAACAGTAAATTTATATAGAGTAATTTAATGTACATTTTGTGCGTGACATGTTTCATTAAGTTTTTTAATATGTGTAATCACTATGATGTTTCAAAAAAACTCTTAATTAATAATATGAAAATTTTAATAAATTACTAATATCAAATGAGATCATAATTACTCAAATTGATACATGTGTAAGAGTTCTTAACAAGCCCAGGGTTCAAGGGCCAGACCTTCTAGCCTATATTTATGGGGCGAGATGCACTTAAAAAAATCGCATATTATAAATTGGTTTAAACCGATTAGGGAAGAAAATATTGAGATCTTAAGTGGACCAATATCAATATATGTGGGTTAGTTCATGAACTATATATTTATTGTATATTTTAATGCTATTTTAATTAAATGTATCTTTATATAATAAAATTTAGGAGCCAAACTATAATAACCATCACAATGAAAATTCAAAAAAAATCTTTCTAAATTTATACCTTATGACTGTCATCCAAAACCCTTGAAAATGTGTACTAGAAATAAGAAGTGTTCAACCTAATCACCGCACTAAATCAACATATGCAGACAAATTTTTATTTAAATGTTAAAAATAAATCCCAAAAAATAATTACATGGTTTATATAAAATTACCACATAAAAGCGAGAACACTGCAATAACTATGATAAATGAAATTATAAGAGACTAAAAAACACTTTATTCTCACTCAAAATTTTTCATACAAATTTAGTTGAAAATTAATTAATATTCACTATATTATCTCACAAACGTTTCCCTGCTTAAATTTATAGAAGTCTCTAACTGATAAACTAGTACCAACACCCTCTGAGATACAGAATTATCCTCCCGTTAGATTAGGAAACCTACATTCCACTATTTAATCTTCAAATTTAATGATGAAATCTGGTGAACATGTGTAGTTTCTATGTATCAATAACAATATTTTTGAGAGTTCTAATAGATTTTTGAGTTAATATGCATTAGCCAAAATACTTTCCCAAAAGTCAAGGTCCACAACTCCTTCCATAAACTACATTTCAAAGAATCCCTTTCATAAATCTACTTGTGAGAACTGATAATAATTCAAAAGCACTCCAATATCCCACATAAATATTGATTCATGGGTTTTGACCTCATTCCGCATTCACCATATCTCATTGTTATCCCAAAAAAGATGAAAAAATATACTTTATGGGTGGGATTGAATATTAATTTTAAAAAAAATTATGAATTTTTATATAAAATAATTAAATAATAATATTTATTAAAATATAATACATCTTAGTGAAAGTGTTTAGATTATAATTCATTATAAATAAAATGTGAACAAACATTTTTTGTTATAGTTTTTTCCTCCAAGATCCAACATATACTATTAAATATTGTCTATTTAATGATAACACCAAAACCCACTAATACACATTTATTTTATAATAGTGATTAAATCTTTAAATACACTGCCTTTTTACAAAACCTGGCTGAAATACAAAACCTTAATTCAAAAAAAATTAAAAAACAATTCTAACCTGATTTTTTTGGGAGTCAAAACCCAATGACCTTACGTTTGGTTATTTATAATAAACAAAACAAACATTAATTTTATTTGGAAAAGAATAAACTGAAACTTAATAAAAATAGATAAGATAATAGAATGAATATATATATAAATTAAGAGAATCAATGAGAAGATGATGTGAATGTTGATGTATATTGATGTTATTTGACCACTTCAAAAGTACATATCATAATGATGAAATTACTTCATTGTCTCATTATTGGAACAACAGTCACAACAAGATCATAATATTATAATATTGTAATATCATGTATCTATTCCAAGATCATATGTATTGTTTCCTATTTATAGAAAAATCATCATTGGTCATCACATTCACCCTTGATTCACTTTACATGGAAGTTTCCAAAAAAACATATCACACATATTCAATGATTATGTGAAATATTTAAAAATATATGGGAACCCATTGATACCTATTTGCCCATCACTATTTTGATTACTACGTAAAATACTATAATAAAACTTCATATGACATCAATTTCATTTATAACTAATTATTGAATGATAAAACGAATTAAATAAACTGTGACAAAGTTACAGTAAATAAAAATAAGAAATTTTAACTAAAATGAAGAATTATAAAATTCATAGTTTATATAATGAATTTATCCATGAAAAAAAATGAAAAATATCTTCCAATAATTATGTGAGTCAATTATAAATAATTTAAAATCCAAATTAAAATTAAAATAATTTATATATTAGTCAAAAAATATAAAAACAATTGATAATATGTAGTATAGAATATACAATATATATTGAAAACATATGTCAAGAATAACTAGAAATAATTATACAAGGAATCCATATTTATCCAAATAATTTTAAATCACATTTCATTAAATAATATATAATCATAAAATAATAGTAAAATAAAAAATATCGATTTAAACTCACATTAAGACAATTCGATTTGTAGTAGCTTGCTTATGGTCAATTACTTGCGGTTGATTTTTTGAGATCACTTCACGGTAACATTATGATAATTCCTCCATAGTTGGATGTGTATGGTATGCATCCAATAAAAATGCTTATGGTAAGCACATATTGTGTGTTATGAATTTATACAGTGCTCTTTCTTCTTATCATATACTATCTTATTCTCTTCACAAGGATGTGATGTCTTCTTTATTCAGCATGAAATGAGCTACCATAATTGAATATGTGAAACAATGCACACCATATTTAAAATTATTATGTAAACTGAAATATAAAATGGACTTCACAATGCATATGAGATTTTTCATGTTCTGGAATCTTATTGTATGATTGCATAATATTCAACATCATATTTTCAACAGAGTAATGAAAATTGCATGATGATGAGGTGTGGAAACAAGTTCATCGAGCACTGAGAATTACATTTGAATTACTATAAATGGAAATTTGAATTTCATATGAATTTGAATATAAAGATGAATCTTGTCTAGACATAATGTTTGTGGTCGGTTCAGTTCACACGATCAATTAAAGGATGGCTTTGTGGTCAATCTTAATAGATGTAGTGTGGTCGATGCTGAATATGTGTGTTCGATTGAGTGATGTAGCGTGCATATGGTATGACATTGAGGTGAGAAACCAGAAGTTAATAGATTAGGAAGAGTTTAGGATTTGAGTGAGGTTCATGACATGATATAGGAATAGAAATACAATTATACAAAAGTAGATGAATTTACAACTTAATTAAATGATTTTATAGTACACACATAAAAGAAATATATACACACATAATTAGAAGATCAATTGAATATATGGTTGAAATATACATGGATGTTAAGAGAGATTAATTGTATAGAATCATGGAATATCGTTCTTATGGAAGAATGAACATGGTTGTTAACAAAATTCTCTTAATAAACGGATAATCATCACATGAAAGGTTAATAAAAATATATGGAACCTTCAAAAATATTAAAGAATTGTTTTAAAACATTTATAAACATATTAATAATTTATAGTAATGAATCCTTTTAAATAATATTAAATTCCATGAGATATACTAATAAATAATATATAATACTGTGAGGAATTTTTAAATTATCTAAACCAAATCATAAAGAATAACTGGGATAAATTTTAATAAAATAAAACATTAAAAAAGAAAATTCATTCTTACCTTCTCTCTCACTTTTATTAAATTAAAATACGAAAATATAATTTTGATGGTCCGAAAATTATCCCCCTCTTGAAATTGTTCAAAAAGAATTATTATGCCATTTTAAAAACAAAAACCTTCAAATTTATTAATATACAACCCCACTATATTAAAAACTGTAAAAATGAAAATGAAAATTAAATTTAAGACACTTTTACCTAAAACTTCTTAGGAATTTGAATCAGATTAAAACTATGTCTTATTTTAAAAAATATATTGCCTCACGTTGCAATTTTATCGTGAATGGAACTATTAAAGACATGAATCCTTTAAAATATAATAGACATTGTGAATAAAAGACTTAGAATTTTAACGTTAGTCTCAAAAAAATCCTTAAGTAATTAATATATGAAATCATCAAGATTGTTAAAAAATAATTTTATTAACAATACAAAAAACTTGAATAAGGAGTAATGATTGATATGTAATATTATATTAATGTTATTCTAATTAGAAATTGTAATTTCAACAAGATTGAAATAAAATTTAAAACTCAAAATACCTTTTAATGTATCCATGAAAAAATGAAGTGAAAATAATCTAATTATAATACCCAAGTTGATAAAAATTGAATAAAATAAAATTTCCCCTGTTATTTAATAAAAAATATATTTTACTCAAAAATATAACGTTAAATAGTTATAAACATAAAGCAATATCCATTTAGTTGAAACTTGAATCAGTACACATGATATTCAATTAGAAATCGCTACATTTTATGTAATAGAAATGTTAATTCAAATTAGGTCTCTCTCTAATAAAAAGGTATAACAATAAAATATAAATAAAAACGCATAAAATAAATTCCAATACAGCTTTAAAAAATATAGTAATAATATTTAAAAATGATTTAATGCATATTTTATGAACTAAAATGACATCACATACCGAACAAATTTAAAATATTTGTGGAATCTACACTTTCTTAATATATAATAACTTTTACTACGAAAAGGGAAAATCCCCCTACCCATATATAAATTCCTATAAATCATTAATATAATAACGAATAAACATAATAATAAAGTAAAATATTATAATACTAAAATAGTTAACCCTATATCTTTTTCTACAATTAGATTGCAATTCAATCCCAACAAAAGTTTAATAAATATTTAATGAAACCATAAAAATGTCCTATCATGAAATATAATACTCCCCTAAACATCCAAAAATTATTATCGTTACATAAAATATTTATCCTCTTTTCTTCAAGTTTTTTTTAAAAATTTTAATCCTTAGACATATTAAAAATTATTTCAGTAGTATTAATGGATATAATCCTTGGGAATTAATATATATATATATATATATTTAAAAAATATAGTAGATCATAATAAACCTCAGTATGAAAACGTATTTTTTAATATTTCACATTTCTTAATCAATAATCAAATAAGCAGTTATTCATGTCTAGTAAGCAAAGAACTTTGTACATGTGTAGACAGTTAGTAAAAAAGAATTGAAAGTTTCACTAACAATAATAAAAAGAAATAAAACTTATTAGATGATAATTCCAAAACAAATTTTATATTTTTTACAGTTAACAAGGCAGTAATTTGTAACACTATAAAATTTTAATATATTATTTCCATTAAATAAGTCAATGTGTTCGATGGATTGCTACACATGAAACATTGAAAATAAATGAAATAGAATTATATTTAGATAAAAATAAAAATATTATTTATGGAAATTAAATTCCATTCATTTAATTAGTGGGAATTGATAATATTATTTAATTGATAAAATTATTATATAAATTAATATTAGGGATACCCAATTGATATTACTAAAACTACTAATTAGATCATTTTATACATATGATATATTTTTATAAATATTTAAATTTATCACATATACATTTATATTTCAAGAAACCTATGATTAATGACTATAATATATATTTTATATGAATAATTGGATAATAATAACTTAATTATTTAATTATATGAAATATGAATGAGAATAGATAATATTCTAAAAAAGTTATTTTCTTATAAAATATGTTTTAAATTATATTTTATGATTTTATTAAAAAAAATTAATTTATAAATTGTATAATATGAATTAGAAAACATAAAATTCATTTTTTTGATTCAGAATAAAAATATTAGCATAATATGAATTTTTGATACTTTTTTAAAATAAATGGTTTTTAGGTGAATAATGATAGAATACTATTTTTTTTGAAACTGTCGCTTTTATGAAATTATATTAATTCAATAATAACTTAAAATATTTTGAAAGTATGTAAAAATATATATTCAGAAAATAAATTAAATCATTTAAAAATAACAGGTTGAAGTTGTTAAACCCATGTTTAACTTTTTTCAATCATAAGTAATATTTTATTGTAATTATTTTATTCTCATATATTAAAAAGTACTTTTCATCACATTTAGATATTAAATATATAAAAATGGATTTCCTATTGTAGATAAAAATGGTCATATTATTTAACAATTTCAATTTAAATTTTGGGAATAAAATCTTGATTATTAATATTAAATTTGATGACCTAGATAACGATAAGACTCTTATTTTCAATTTATTGTTTTAGTAATATTGTGTAATTATTATCTAATAAGTGAAATTAATATATTTTAAAATGTATATATATTATTATTTTTAAAAAATATATTATTATATCAACAAAAATTTTATTTTTACCCAATTATAAATAATATTTAGAACACATAATTGTCAAAACACTATTTATCTTTAAAAAAATATTTATATATATATAATTTTTTTTAATTTAGAAGTTAATTTACATTAAGATAGAAATTGAGTAAGATTAAATGGAGATAAAATTTAGGTTCATAAAACCTAAATTTTCTAAAAGGGTTAATTTTATATTTTTAGTAAAACATAAATTACTTCGTCAAAAACTAGTTACCAAGGTACAAAAAAAGTAAAAGTAAAAACATAAGAACAAATGAATTCCATCATGTTTATAACATATGTTGAAATAATTTTTTGAGGATTTAATGTCACATTTTCTCGTAAGAGTCCATGGTTTAAAAACATTTAATAGTGCAATGGTATCATTGAAAACAAAAGGGCATTCAAAAAAGATCCATTTTCTTCACATATAAAATGTGACACTTCTATCCCTTCATGCAACTATACCGTCAAAATTATTCTTGAAATTATAAAATATTTATCCTCATAAAACATTACTCAATTTAATCATACTATGTCCACCATAAGTTATCCTAGACCCTTCATTTTCAATTATACTTTCAAGAGGACGTTCAAAGTCCCATAATGAGTATTACTTAATCCTTATATATTTCTTCAAATATATTAACTTCCAAAACTATCCTAACCAAAATTTTATAATAAACTCAGTATCATTAGTACGATTATTTTTTATTCTATTAATTTAAAACTATTATTTATCCCTTCCCATCCACTAAGAAAAACAAAATAACATTGGTCATGTGTTGTACAGACTTCTGCCACCACAAAGTAATGTTTTTCATTTTTTTCATATTGAATTTAATTATTTATAAAAACCACATACAAAATTATTGAAATACATAAAAATATAAATAACATATTTATGTTTATTTTATAATGATATTATGATAAAATGATCAACTTTTTATCCATACTTTTCTATCCAAGTATAGAAAATTCATGTTTGGGTCAGTATAACCACGTACTTGAACAATTATATATAACTATATCATGGATGACTATGTGAACCTAAAAAAAGTTTTTATAATTAAATAATAAAATAATGATTTAATTATGGTTCTATAAAGGTTGCATTAATTATTTAACTATCTATTAAAATAAAATATTTAATCACTAAAATTACCAAAATAAGCCGACAGAACGTCCATTTTCCCTCAAAAAATGACCATATAATAAATAAATGACTTATGAAAATAAATGGTACCTATTGAATGAAATATAGATGAATAAATTTATTTATAAGGTATCTAATAAATGTAATTTAATTATTTTGTAATTTAGGCATCTGTGAATAATGATTCAGGAGAACGGTAAAAATTTTGTTGTCTCTATTCAACGCCCTGGGACATTCTTGATATTATGCACCATAATTTATTTTATATGGTGTATTAAATTCCCGATTTCTTACACATATAAAAATATATTCAATTTCATGAAATTGTAATTTCCATTTCATGATCTTCCTCTCATTTTCCATTGATTATTATGTTACCAATACCGTAAGGGTTTCATCGACTCAATTTCCAATTCATTGGATCACAGTAATTCCTATATGAATATAAATTTAAATATATTTTTAGTCCAAACATTAACATTTTTTATTTTTTATTTTTTATTTTCTCTTTTTCTCTAGTAATGTAACACCCCCAGCTTCCATGGTATTCTTCCTTTTAAATAATTCAATAGCTTGAGCCACACACAACATCGAGTTCGAGGGCATCATGCACATTCAAAATAGACATTTAAAAAACAGTTATGAACAGTGTTTACCACATTTTAAAATTTTATAAATTTTATTTTTCAAAATAGACTTAATTTTTCTATTTTTAATAACATAAAAATCTTAGGGTGAAATTTGGGTAATTTTTTGGAAGGTTTCAATTTTTGATAAATACAGAGAAACATTGCATTAACATTAAAAACGGAGTTTTTATTTAAATATTTATTTTAATTTAAATTTATTAAAAAGTAAAAATAGATACATAATACATATATTATTTAAATTTAATTCATTGGTGACATTTTATAATAAAATTAGATATATAACATTTTATTTCACTTTTGAATGTCTCTTTTACCCCCCTTCAAGGCACATTTACAATTAGAACTAAATGTAATTTTACCACTTCTGTGGATTGAATTTAAAAAATAAAACAAACATGTTTGTACTCAGGGTAAACAATTTTGTCTAATAGGATCAAAATATTTTTCTTCTGAATAATAGCTTTTGAATTTTATTTACCACAGTTAAAAGTAAATATGGTAATTAAAGATAAAAATAATATAATAATAATTTAAAATTACACTAAAATATGTCATAATTATATTAGATAAGTCTATTTAGACCAAAATCAGCCTTAGGTTGAATATTGTATCCTTTTTAAGCCACTTTTGTCATATTAGGACATTTATTATATTTTATTTAAAGAAGAGTTCAAAATTTCATATGAAATTTTTATTAACTAAACCATTTTTAATATTGGGTTATACATATGATAAATTATATTATAAATATTCATTATAAATATATTAAATGTACCGACATAATGATATTTATTTATACTTTTTAGATATTAAATTATAAAATTTAATTGTGATGCCATGATGATGGAGTAAATGATTTATTAAAAGAAGAATCATATAAATGATACAAATAATATTAAAATAAATATAATTTAAATTAATTAATGACATATACAAATTTATAGATAACTAAAACATTTTAGATACACATTGGAAGTATTGGTTTGAAGTTATCATTATGGTATAATATTTCTATAAATAGAAAAATTAAATAGTAACAAAATTGACGTAAATGATACATTAAAATAAATAATATTTTATTCAATGTTATAAAATTAATAAAAATCTCATGTTCTGTAAAATAACTAGGATAATGTTAAATATTTTATAAATGATCTAATTGGGGGTTTTATGTCATTTTATAGTAATTGTATTAACCATGTAGTATAAAAATATAAGAAGACATAGTAAGAGTAAAACTATTTACTTAAGGGTTAAATCTAAAAGATATGGTTGCTTTTATGACCTAAACATGTCTAAAACCTATTGGTTAAGAGTATTTATACCCATAATCATCTTAAACTCTAAATAAATCAATTTTGAGCTATTAGAAACCTATAATTTGTTTATAATAAATTAATATTTCTTAATTTCTCATGAAGTTCCCTCAACTCTCTATTAAAAGCGCACCACCCTCTCTCTTTAACTAACACTGCTAAATACATTTTTTTAGGAAATAACGTTCCCATATCTCCTTCCATAATCCATAAATTCATCCTAAAGGCTTAACTATGTGAATATATCTATCTTAAGGACCCCTTTTATTCAAATCAAAAGGAATAACCCAAAGAACTGGTAATTGTTTTATCAACCATTTCAATGTTCTTTTCTTATTCTAATTGCTATTTCTATATTTTTTCATATCTAAATAACAATTCTAGTATCATCCATATACTAATATGTTATTATAATCAAGGTACAAGTATATTCTTTATTTTATCCATCTTACAATAACAATATCACCATGCGTACATACATATGGCTTACTGTCTCCATGTCATGGTGTAATTTTTTATTCAACACTAATTTATTTGGATGGGAATAATGATGAGTATAATGGATATAATTAATGAAGACAACATTATAATTATTTTTTATAATTAACATACCATCCAATTTTATACCATTTAACCATCAAGGGAATGATATCATCACTCATGAATATGTATGGCCTACGGGCTCCATGACGCGGTGTCATTAATTATCTACTTTAACCATTCATGAATGATTATAAAATTTATATGATGAGTAAAAATAATAATTATGAACTTAATATCATTATGTATATGAATAAAATATTTCCTATTCAAAACAAACTTGACTTACATTACAAAACAGGAATGGGAAAATGAAGGAGGTAACACCAGAAACAACGGTAATTCATAAATATTATAACCAAAGTTATAAAAGTGAATAATATATTATATAATAAATGTGGTTATGGTACTGGTATAATTTAATAACGTTTTTAACCATTATACAGTATGATAACTCACCATCGACTAAAGGAATGTATAAGGTAAGGGTTAATTTCACAACCTCTTTATTAGCTGAGATTGTTTATACATAAGTATCTACTAGGAAAACCTTACCATCTATGTCCATGTTTCTATAAAGGTAGATAAAAATCTTATAGACCTTTTTTAATGATATTTTTACCCATTTTTTTATTTTTATAAAATATTTTTAATGCAATCTTTACTTCACTTTCCAAATGACGTACTTTACGATCTATTCGATGCATTAAAGAAAGAATGTTTTTTTATCTTATATGGTGTGAGTGCCTATTTTCTTCCATTATTATGCCTTAACATTTTGAAGTTTCCACTACAATATTACAAGGTTGTTTTCAAAGGAAATGTTTTATTTTATAATTTTTATTCTTCTAAATAATTTCAAAGTAAAAATGGGATATTTCTCTCAAAGAGTTTCAATAAACTTATTAGATTATTTTAATTTATGTCAACATAATTTGTTAGATTTTATGATTTATTGAGGTTGATTTATTATGAAATAATATTCCAAATTGTATTGAATATTTTATGGTTTATTTTACTATGGATATTCTATGTTTATACCATTCATGGTTTATAATTAAAGTATTGAAATTTTGTATGCTAGTTTTAATATGATGATTTATGTCATGTTTCACCCATTTCATAAGAGGAATTCATTGGACATTGTAAGTTATGGGCATGGCCTACTATAGCCCCTCGATTCATAATTATGTATCATTAGAAAAACTAGTGTCTTGGATCAAGGCCTTAAATTTATGGTAATGGTCTTGGAATGAGTCTTTTCTGGTATGATTATGATGTCTGACATTATGCATTCCCTCATTATGAGACTAGTTACTGATTTTACATGTGATTTTTGACTAGTAAAATTTCCATCTTAATGTTTAAATGGAATTATTTTATTTTTAATTTCCATATTATGTTTAATATAATGTTTTAAGAGGCTTGTGTTTCAGTTTTGTACCTTTCCATAACATTTTATTCTTATTTATAATAGCTTCCACTATATTGTGTATCCTTACAAGGCATTTGGGAACACCCCTTTATTATGTTTCAATTTTTCCGCAGGATTTGAAAAATTATATTATGATTGACCTACAAAGATAGTATATGGAATATGGGTGATTAAAAAGGAGAAATTATATTGATTTTTAATTCAATATGTAATACAAAACTTATGTTGGTAACTTGTTTTTTCAAGGATACTAAACCAATCGGTCCTTCAGGTTTTTATTTTCTTGTTATCATGCCAATGTAATAAAATAATGCACCAATAATAGGTAACTGGGGTCATGGAATTATATTTGGAATCATAGGAATTTTAGTAAAATCCTGGAAATTAGATTTAGAAAACAACCTTGATTAGGGAACATTACCCTAATATAGACTTTGAGGAAAATTATTGAAGATAATCCTGAAATTCTAGTAAAATAGATTTTATTTGGGTATTCCTAGGAAATAAATCTATGTCAGTATATTACAAGTGGACATGGTTTTGGAATAGATGTACCTAGGGGTGAAAACTATGAGAAGGTGTTCTGAGATTGACTTTCTTTAACCCAGTACAAAACAATGGTCCCTAATGCGCACCTAGTTTGACACTCTCAGGGGATATTCTTAAGATAATTCGTATTTTCATTAAAACCAATTATGAAGGATTTATGATTAACTATGTCCTCAAAGAAACCATGTTTATGACTATGGATTATATATGCATAAATTTTCAATTTCTGTTAACTATTTTACTAGTTTGGAGTTATGAATTATGATTCAAAACCTAATATAGTGTATGCAATTGTTTAGAAATAGAGAATAGTGAAAGAAATGGAAATCGTATCAATGCCTGTAATCGAGTTTGGGATTTTCCTTCTACAAAATATAATGATAGTAGAGCTTGTGATATAACTAGTGTTGAAGAGCTTATAAACATTCTGGGACAACTGAATCAGGTTATGAATAATAACCTTACCCGTATGAAGCATCTTAATCCACAATGTGGATGATCATTGTTAGACCGCTTAATGAGAAAATAACCTCCAGCATTCAATGGGAATACAAATCCATTTTAGAGAAGCAGTTGATATGTTCCTTAGAGAAAATATTTCTTGCTTTGGGGAGTAATGGAAGGGATAAAGTTGTTATGGAAGTCTATCACCTATCAGGAGATACAGATCAATGGTGGTCATTGATTTAAAACATGAAGGAGTATATAGAGGTCAAAAATATGTAATGGAGGTAATTTAATGAACTATTCCTAGAAAAATAAATTCCTAGGGATCTATAAACAAATATGAAAAGAAAATATCTTAGTCTGGGGAAGAAGGAGTACAATATTGTTCCAAAATATGAGTCTAACCTAACGAGGTTATCAAGGTATGATGTAGACTATATACATAACCCAAGAAGTAAGATTTATAGATTCTTTTAGGGGTTAAAAACAATCCTTAGATGGGCTTTGATATCACAATATTTCTTATCATATAAAGATATATTCTCATATTCTATCAAGAAAGAAAAGAAATTCTCTAAGACTTATGACTTTTAAGGGAATTTAGAGAAGAATAGGTCTTCTGAACACTCGGTGAAAGTAAGTAAGGGGAAGAAGGGAAAATATGACTTTCCACCCTACAGTAATTTTGGGAAGAAACACCATCGTATATACCTAAAGGGGATGAGAGTTTATTACAAGTATGAAGTAAAATGCCACCAAGATCGTGGATGCAAGGGGAAGAACGAGTCATTCAGTGTTCAATTAAACAATTGTTAAGAAATGAGACATTAGGAAAATGAATGTCCTATGTGTCAAGGAAACATACCTTGGAAAAGGCCTAGAGAGACAGGCCAAGATTATGCGATCACAACTACTGAGGTTGAAGTTCCGAATGACATGGTGGTAGGTACTATAATCATCTTCTAAAATTTATCCAAAGAATTATTTGATTTCATATCCTCACATTCCTTTATTTATTCCCAGTTTTCATTATAAATTATATATTTAAAATTAAGTTTAACAGGGGTATTGTTAGTAAAAACCCATAAGGTAAGTCTAACTGCAACAAAGATGTCTTAGGAAGTTACCATTATGGCAAATAAACATGCTTTATCTGTTGAATTTATCATCATACATTTGGTCAAATTTGATATAATCCTCAGTATGGATTGTAACATCCCAAGTAAGTAATGAATAATAGATATTCTTATCTATGCCTATTTATGAATTAGATAGTGTTTTAGAGGCTTAAAATGAGAATAAATCCAATCTTAAGAATGGAACACACTAATATTCTTAAAAGATTGTTTTACTGCCTTTTGATGGAAAATCATTTTTAAATCAAACTTTTGACAATTTAATAAGCTCTAATTGTCAAAATAAACTTATTATTTATGATTGGGACATTTAAATTTACAATGGATAATTTTTTGGTATTTTTCTGACAATGATCATTTTTTAATGAATAGTGAAAAATACTGCATTTTACATTAAAACTTATTTTTCATCTAATTTAATTATATGGTTAGATTATCTTTTTAATTGGATTTAAATTACAATTAGAATATATTTTTACCATTTAATCCAATGGTGGTTGTTGGAATCAATTTCACTTTTAAATTGGACTTGAACTAGTGTCAATCTTTTGATACTTATTGTTTCATAAAAACACGCTATTTTCTCTGACAGCAGGAATTAATTATTAAATTAATTAATGATACTTATATGTTTTGAATTTTGTAAAATATACATCATTTTTGAATTTGGAATATCAAATATATCTTAGGGTGAGGTTTTGGTATTTTTCTGAAAAACTTCAATTTTTGATGAATAGTGAAACCACTAAGTGGTACTTATAAAAACTGATTTTTCGTTTAATTTAAATTTTACCACCTCTGTGTTTTGAATTTCAAAAATCAGACATACATGTTTCTCATTAGGAAGTAAAATGTGGTTCAATGTGATAAAAATAATTTTTTGGTGAATAGTAACTTTTATGTTTTTAATCGTGATTAGAGGTAATTAGTGCAGTTTAAGGTAAAAATAATGTTTTAATAATATGAAATGACCTAGACACATGTCCTACCCTTATTGGATGTGTCATGGCCAACCAAGACAATCCATGGGTCAAATTGGGGACCTCCCGGATCCACGTTTATAGGAAAATGACATTAAAACCTTTTTATTTAAAGTTAAAATAAAAATGTCCCAAACATGAGTTGTTTTACTAAAACACTTTTTAAATGGGTTTATACAAGTCATATTTTTTAATATAAATATTCATTAGAAATCTAAAAATCTTTCCTACATCATGATATTTTTTTATAATTTTTAGACACTAAATAAAGTAAATTATTTATGACACCATGATGTTGTAGTGATTACCTCATTATTTAACGATTTAAATAAAATTAAAAGATAATGAAAAATCTATGACCTACACATGTAAAAAAACCTATTGTATGGGTTTATTTCGAACTCTTAGCACCTTATCCTCTAAATATATAATTTTGGGACCTTTTAAATCCGAAAATCATTTTATAATAAAGTAAACTTTTATAACTTTCCAAGAGTGCCCCTACTCTCCTCTTATAAAAGGCCCCCACATCTACCACCTTACCTACACCTATCAAGATTTTGTCTCAGCCAACCGCTGCCCATTTTGTCTCTCCACATCCCTCTCTTACTCCTTGAAGCATCTCTTTGGGCAGTAGTCTTCCCAAGTAATCCTTTGACTCAAATCAAAAAGAGTTACCCGTTTTAAAGGTAGTGTTTTCTCCTGTGTTCTTCTGTTTTATTTTTCTTCTCCAACCCTCTAAACTCTTTTTATTCATTTATTTTGTAACAACACCAATATCATCAATATAATAGGATGTTGTTATAAGAAGGATTCTAGCTACACTTACACACACCTATATCTAATGGTTAAAGAACATACTGTTTCTGTGGATGGAGAACTTCTGCCTCAAGAAACGATGATTTTTCAACACTCATATTACACCTTCAAAGGTGGCCATTAAGATGTCACTATATTTATATATGATATATAATATTTTTATGTTTTACTTAAGCTTCTGTATTTTTCATTTATGACATACCTTTATGGTTTCCATTATGGGTAAACGCGATATCTTCATTTTAGGATGTGCAGACTACCGCCCACTCAATGTGATTTGATTAGTTAATACCATATGTGGTACGTATAAAGGATAGATTGAATGTTATTTTATATGATAAAATACTATAATTATAATACTATTATGTATCATTATGTTTTAATTCCATTAAATATGAAATAGAAATGGAAGTAGCATTCATGCGTACGTACGGATTACCGTCTCCATGAACGGTGCATTTCATTTCATACCTCTAAATGTTATGTAGTATTATAAAGGCATGTATATACTGGATATATATGATATATATGATATCTAAATCTTGAATATAATTTTGGACATAATGGATATTCTACCACATGAACAACTTGTAATTATAAAGAGTTTATTTTGGACTCAAGTACCAATGATCGAAAAAATGACCATTATTAATTTAAATAATTACATAGTGCTATAACATGGTAATAAGTGATGGAAAAGGAATAATGAACTTGAAAAAAGGTTCTTAAGCAAGTAGAAATTAACTCAAGTTTATTATTCAGGACATTAAAGAATGATCGAGTCAAGTCGGACTTGAGGAATGGGACTTCGTCTCAATCTCCTTTCATTGAGGCATATTTTTGTTTTATACAAATCCTTCTTTTATACGGTGTATAAACCCCTTTGACTTTTACATTTATCCAAATGTAATATTTTTATACGAAGTGTTTTACTAAACGACAAAAGGGAATGTTTTTGTCGTACGTATGCGGTGACAACGACTTCTCCACCGTTGTGACCATTATTTGAGTTTCGGTTTCCTCTACAAGCCATAAATTTTTTTCTTTGAATGAAAAATAAATACCATTTTTTACTTTTATTTTATTTTGTTATTGAAAATGGTTTTCATAATGTTTTTATATCAATGTGTTGTATTGATATCTTGTGATTGAAATGTGGAAATGTTATGTTTCTTTAGGCATGTTTTATGTGATAAGATTATGTTATGGTTCTTGGGCATTATTATGAAGACGGGTGGTTCCGTGATAAACTAAGGGTGGGTGAGCCTGATGTAGCTCTCCAATGCATTGGTAACGCGAAGTGGTTAAACGTTGAGGTTTCTCCGAAGAGATTTTGGGAATATACTATGATGGGTATTCCAAACGTAACCAAGAGGGTTACTCCCTACGTAAGAATGTTATAAATGCCTCAAGTTACCTTTATGTATTCTGATTTCTATGATTTATTCATGATTTGATGAGGTCTGTTAAATTTCTTATGTTTTATTAGTAATGTATGATTTAATTCTTATGTATATATGTACTCATGTTTCCTTTCCATATTTTTATATCCCTTACTGAGATTTTTATGCTCATCCCATATTTTTGAAATGTTTTTCACAGTTCAAGGGAAAGGTACATGATGTGATGATAGTGTCAATGAAGTGTCAAGAAATAATCCATGTTATATTTTAAATAGGTTTCTGTTGATGGGAAAAATGATTACTATCTTTTATGTAACCACATTGTTTAAATGTGGAATGTAATGCATGTTTTATGATGTAATTCTCTAAAACTCTAAAACTGAAAATATCCTCAATGTGTAATCTTGTATTAACTCATGATTAAGTAAGGTTTAAGGCTGGGGCCTTATAGTTGGTATGTGAGGTCATTTTAGATAACTTTATGATTTATAATTCTATTAAATGATTATCCAAAAATATTTTTTTTATGGTCAAATTGAAATGATATATCTTTTGAAGATTACCATGTTGCTTCATCTAAGAGATGTTTGTTCAGAATGGTTTTCCGCAGAGAAAAAATGGAAGCAGTGCTAGGAAGGCATATAGAAGGAAATAACCTTCCGAATCAGTATCCTAAGATGGTCGGAATTGGAACTGAACAGTTTGTTGTAGTAATGGCGCAGTTGACTCAAGCGATAAATGGTGGTGGTATCCATGAACGAGATCAGCCAGATCGACCGCAGAGGAACATGTCAGTGGTGGAACATTTCATCAGGAAACATCCCCCATCATTCAGAGGATCATCTGACTCTGTGCTAGATGAAGGGTGGATTAAAGCACTGAAGAATATTTTCGATGTCATGGGGTGTTCAGACAATCAAAAGGGTAGTCTTGTTATTTACCGTTTGGAGGGTGAAGCAGATCAGTGGTGGTCGATGGTTAAAAATATCAGGGACGCTGATGAGATTGATGCTCCAGACTGGGATGAATTCAAATATATGTTTCTTGAGAAGTATTTTCCTAAGGTTGTTCAACTTAGTATGGAAAAACATATCTTGGAATTGCGGTAAGAGGAAGACTCAATGGCTGCCTATGAAGAGAGCTTCACTCGATTGGCAAGGTATGCTCCAAATTTTATCCAAGACCTTAATAGTAAAATCAATCGTTTTTACTCAAGATTAAAGACAAAATATCAAAGGGCATTGGATTCTCATGAGTTCAAAAGTTATGAAAAGCTTGTTCGATGTGTTGAGAAGGTGGAAATGGAATTTTCTGATGATCAAGTGTTCTATAACAACTAGTAGAAGAAGAGACCGAGGTGGCAGGAGAAAGGAAAGAATTATTCAAAAAGGTCTGACGGTAAGAATACTAAGTTTCTAGTTTGTGATAAATGTGGAAAAAGGCATGCTGGGGAATGTCTTCTGAATTCTGTAAAGTGCTACCGATGTGGTAAGATGGTACATAAGGATCATGATTGCACTAGAAAATATAAAGGTGATGGTAAGACCAAATTTTATTTACAGTTAGTGAAATGTTTTAAGTGAAATGAGATGGGTCATTATGCAAACGAGTGTACGACAAAGAGCTCAAGTGATGGGAAGCAGTTAGACTACAAGCAGAAAGGGGTGGTGAAATCCTTTGAAACTACTTCAGCAGATTTTGGGCCATAAAATTAAGTGGTATCAGGTACTTTGTTTGTTTTTTCAGCTTATGCCAGTGTGTTGTTTGATTCGGGGTCTACACATTCTTTCATATCTGAAAACTTTTCTAGTAAAATGGGAATACCATCTCAAGAAATGACTCCTGAACTTTTGGTAAAAACACCTGGGGGAAATGTTGAGGCAAAAGGAATTTATAAGAATATTCCTATCCTTATCTGTGGAAAGAACCTATTTGAAAACCTTATTGTTTTACCTCTAGTGGAGTTTGATGTTATCCTGGGTATGGATTGGCTCTCTATTTACCATTATAAGATTGATTGTAAAGATAAAGAAGATTCTTTTCAGAAAGACTTTCAGTTTGTGTACAAGAATGAACCCTTACTGTTGATAACATATCAAGAGGCTGAGAAACATGTTAAAGATGGAAATGAATGTTACCTTTAACATATTGTTGAAAACAAGGGAACTGTTCAGATTAATGATGTGCTAGTGGTAAATGAGTATCATGATATTTTTCCTGATGAGTTTCCTGGAATAATACCATATCAGGAAGTTGAGTTTACTGTAGACTTAGTTCCTGATGCTAAGACAATTTCAAAACCACCTTATCTAATGTCTCAAATTGAAATTTTAGAGTTGAATGAGAAATTGAAAGATTTATTAGAGAAAGCTTTCATTCGACCTAGCACATCACCATGGGGTGCTCTTGTTTTTTTGTTAAAAATAAAGACGGTTCTATGAGACTTTGCATTGATTATAGAGGCTTGAATGAGATCACTATTAAGAAAAAATATCTTTTTCCTCATATCGATGATTTGTTTGATCAGCTCCAGGGAGCTCAGTATTTTTCAAAGATTGACCTGAGATCGGGGTACCATCAGTTGAAGGTAAAGGAAGCGGATATTCTGAAGACCGTGTTTCATACAAGATATGGCCATTATGAATTTGTAGTAATGCCTTTTGGGATAACCAATTCACCTGCTGTATTCATGGACTTAATGAATAGAATTTTCCATGACTTCTTGGATAAGTTTGTGGTGGTTTTCATTGATGATATTTTGGTGTTTTATAAAAGTAAAGAGGAGCATGAAAGACATTTAAGGGTTATTTTTCAAACCTTACAAGAAAAGAAATTGTATGGGAAATTCATCAACTGTGAGTTTTGGTTGCAAATTTTTTTTTCCTTGGTCATATTGTTTCTAAAGATGGGATAAATGTTGATCCTGCAAAAACAAAGGTTGTGGAAGAATGGCCAAGACCCACAAATATAACTAAGATTAGTAGCTTCCTTGGTTTTGTAGGCTATTACCCAAGGTTTGATAGAAATTTTTCATGGTTATCTAGTCCAATGACTAAGCTAACTCAGATGGGTGTTAAGCTTATCTGGAAAAAGGAATGTGATGATTGTTTTCATGAACTGAAATGAAGATTGGTGAATGCTCCAGGTTTGGCACTACCTTCCAGGAATGGGGAGTTTGTTATCTACAATGATGCTTCATTGAAAGGACTTGGTTGCGTCCTAATGCAAAATGATCAGGTAATTGCTTATGCTTCACGATAGTTGAAAACTCATGAGTTAAATTACCCTACACATGATTTGTAATAAGATGCTGTTGTTTTCGCTTTAGAAATTTGGGGGCATCATTTGTATGGAGTAAAGTGTGATATATATACCGACCACAAAAGTTTAAAGTATATATTCACTCAGAAAGAATTGAACATGAGACAGAGGAGATGGCAAGAATTAATCAAGGATTATGATTGTATAATTCATTACCATCCGGGGAAAGAAAATAAAGTGGCTAATGCTTTGAGTCGAAAAATTAATTCTCCGTTAACATTGTTGTGTTTGGAATGTGATCCTTTAGTTAAGGATTTGATGAAATTTGGCATACAAGTTATTGGTGTAGGAATTTCTTCTGTTTTGTTTCAGGTATCAGTAAGATCATCTCTATCAGACAGAATTAAGCAAGCACAAAAGCAAGACAGAGAGTTGTAGAAAAAGGTAGAGCTGGTTCAGAAGGGTAAGTTGCCTGAATTCAGTATTGATAATGACTTTGTTTTGAGATTTGGGAACAGATTATGTGTGCCTTGTGATTCACAGTTGAGGAGAGAGTTGTTATGTGAAGCTCATATTTTTCCATTTTCAGTTCATCGAGGCAGTAATAAGATGTATAGTGATCTTCGAGAGTATTAATGGTGGGACAGAATGAAAAGAGATATTGCTTATTTTACTGTGAAGTGTTTGACTTGTCAACAGGTAAAATCAGAGCGGTAGTTACCGAAAGGGATGCTTCAGCATTTACCAGTGCTAGAGTGAAAATGGGAGAATATATCCATGGACTTCATTGTGGGTTTTCCAAAGAGTCCTCGAGGTAATAATGCAATTTGGGTAATCGTTGATCACTTGACTAAATCTTCTCATTTCCTTGTTATACATGATACTTTTTTCCTAGATCAACTTTCTTGTTTGTATCTTAAGGAGATCGTCAGGTTACATGGATTTACTCTCTCCATTGTATCTGATCGTGATCTCAGGTTTACTTCTAACTTTTGGAAAGGCCTTCAGAAGTCGTTGGGTACTGAATTAAATTTAAGTACAGCTTTTCATCCTCAAATAGATGGGCAGTCAAAATGATCAATTCAGACCATGGAGGATATTCTACATACTTGTTTGATGGATTATTAGGGAATTTGGGACCAACATCTTTATTTGGTTGAGTTTTCTTATAATAACTGTTTTCATTCCAGTATTCAAATGGCACCATTTGAGGCATTATATGGTAAATGGTGTCGAACTCCAGCTTTCTGGGATGAAGTGGGTGAAAGGAAGTTGATGGGACTGGAATTGGTAGAAGAGGTGGTAGAAAAAGTTCAGCTGATACAGAAACACCTGAGAACAGCTTAGAGTAGGCAGAAGAGTTATGTAGATAACCGGAGGAAGGATATATCTTTTGAGGTAGGTGATCATGTCTTTCTCAAAGATTCACCATGGAAGAGTGTGATGTGAATTGGTAAGAAATGAAAGTTGAGTCAAAGGTTCATTGGACCATATGAAATTCTAGAGAGAGTTGGATCAGTTGCATACCAAGTGGCTTTACCTCCGAGTTTATCTCCGGTAGACAATGTTTTTCATGTTTCAATGTTAAGGAAGTACATGACAAATCCATCTTATGTTTTGAGTCCAGAGGTAGTTCAGCTGAAAGAGAATCTATCTTATGATGAACAACCGGTCCAGATTCTTGGCAATAGGGAGAAAGTTTTACGAAATAATTTGATTCATCAGGTAAAGGTTGTTGGGCAAAAATCCCTCAAGGCAACATTGCAGCATTTTTGGGTTGATTGTGTTTGTTGACAAAGCAGGTTTCCATGGAGAATTGTCGAGTTCCCGAGAAGTTGTTGACATTCCATGTTGACAAAGAACTTTGACAAAGGAAAGGACGATCTGGAGGCGGTACAAAAGAGCAGTACAAGGTGGCGCCGTTTTCCAGTGTTTGCCAATTTTTTGGGCCTGAAAATCGCCAATGGAAAATGGAGTGATATGTTGTTGGCAAAGGTTGAGGAGAGAGAAATGAAAGAGGTGTGCGGAAAAATCAAGCGTGGCGCGCAAAAATAGAGGGTTGCGCGAAATCTTGAAGTGTGGCGCGCAAAACAGCGGGTTGCGCGAAATTGTATTTCGCGCAAAAGATGTTTCAAGGCCGAAAGCTTGAAAAACGGTAAAGGCATGAGGCGCGCGCGATTTTGGAGGCGTGCGCGGAAAATTGAAGTGGCGCGCGAAATAGCGGATGAAGTATTTCGCGCAAGAGGTGTTACGAGGTCTGAAGCTCGTAAAATGGCAAAGGCATGAGGTGCGCGAAATTATGGAGCAGTGCGCGGAAAATGTTTGTGCGTGGAAGATCAAAGCGGATTACGCGCTCAAGGAGGGTTTTTCGCGCGGGGTCGATGTTGCCTATAAATATGAAGTGACCCTCCTCCATTCAGTAGAGTTCAAGACATAGAAAATACCCGAGCTCTGGTGCGCGAAATTGAAGTTTGAAAGGGTGTTGCGCGTAAACTTAAAGTTTGCGCGTAAAGTCAGATTGCGCGAAAAGCAAAGGCTGCGCAGAAAGTTTGAGTTGGCACGTAAAAGGAAGGTTGCACGAAAAGTGGATTTCGCGCAAAGGCAGTGAATTGCGCGCAAGGCAGTTTCCAGGCTGCGCGTAAAATTTGAAGGTTGCGCGAAAAAGGAATTTCGCGCAAAGCATAGAAATTGCGCGCAAGGCACCGTAAGGGTTGCGCGTAAAACTTGAGGTTGCCCGGTACATCCGGTGCAAAGTGAGATTCATCTGCGGGTGAAAGTTGGACTTCAATAGAGCATCTACATACAGAGAAAGATGCATTCCTTAATGGAAATGAAGAGACCTACAGGTCTATAAACTGTGAGTGAATCCCTTCCAAGAGCAGTGAGCTTAGGAAGAGGAAGAAGGTGATCCTCTCCACCGGCAGTGAGCCAGAGAGAGAGAAACAGGGAGTGACCCTTGGGAAAGCAGTGAGCTGACCCTAAACCTTGTATAGGCAGTGAGCCTGGGCATAGAAGTGATCTAGCCCGAACATTGTAAACCACAGCTAGTGAAGTTAGTGGATCTTGGTACGAACCGGCAACTTGTCGGCGTATGCTCCTTGGACGTAGCCCTTAGTGGTGAACCAAGTAAAAATCGCTGTGTCTGCATGGTCACTTCTCTGCATTGCACTCAAAGCATTATCATCAGATAAACTTGAAAAGAACTGAGCATAGTATACACACAAGAGCAAACAAAGTGACCCTTGTAACAAAGAGGTCAAGATCCAGTGGGGCAGGAAGTATTTTGAAAAGAATATCCATACCCTGATTCACCCCCCCTCTCAGGGTACATAGGCCCCTATTGGCCCTAACAATTGGTATCAGAGGGACTGGTTGCTTTTATCAGATTTGTTTGCTTCAACTTTGTGTAGTCGATCTGTGTTGTTGAAGATATTGTTTGTGCTTATCTCGGTCTACCATGGGAAAAAGAAAATCTTCAAAGAAGAATCAGAAGTCAGATGGTATCCCTCAGTGTGGAAGTGTTTTTGGAAAAAGTGTGATTCAAATAAAAGAATCAAATAGCTTACTGAAGGAATCATGTAGTGAACAGAAAAATGATTTGGATAAATCATACAACAAAAATACTTACTCATTCAAAGATGTTGATGGAATGAGTGAAGAACCTGACTTTCCAAGTGACGTTGGAACCACTGACGATGAAGAAGAAGAAATTGAAGGAAGAATTGATATACGAGCTGAGTTGGAGGCTGCTCTGGAAGAGATAGATGTTTGGAGGGCCAAAACCAAGAAAGCTAACAAAATTGTTCGCGATGCCAAACTCTATATGCAGCAGCAGGAAGAAGAGAAATCTGAGCTGATGGAAGAAATTCAGAAACTTAATTTATCAACATCAGAGAACTCAGAATCCGTTAGTAAGTATAAGCTGAAGGTTGAAGAACAGAAAAGAGAGATCGATGGCCTGAACAAAAAGGTGGAAGTTGTCCATGGGACTAAAGAATTGGATCAGAAATCCACTGAAGAAATTAATTCTAAAGGCATACAGATCAATGCTCTGGAAACTGAGGTCAACAAGCTAAGAGGCTTAAATCAAAGGCTTATCGATATAGTTACTGACCTAACAAAGAAGAATGATTCTCAATGTGAGGTATTACAGAAGCTGGCTAGAATGAAAGGAAAACAAAAGGCTGGTGATTATGAGGAGAGTCAAATGTCAGATGAAGCACAAAATCTTAAAGCCAGAAATAATGATCTAGCAGCACAGTTGTCTGCAGAAGTTCAGAAAAATCAAAGGCTACAACAAGAGAATGCATGTTGCTCTGACTCTGTCGCTCAAGAAAAATTGAAGGTAAAGGAGAAAAATGACATGGTTGATAAGCTGAAGCATGAACTGGAAGATGAGGTAAGTAGAGGGAAGCTTCTCAAGGAAAAACATGATGTCCAACTTGAATCAAGGGATATGAAGATTCAAAAGTTGGTAGAAGAGCTCGAATCAGTCAAGCAGGAAATAGAGAAGTCTAAATCCAAAGATAAGCCCAAGTTGAAGGATGCACTGCACTTGCTATTTGATCATCCTTCGACAAGTGATGATAAAATGAAGAACAGATATGCTGTTTCTGAAGAGAAACAACATAATATTTTCTCAGCTCAAAGACCAGCAAGTTTTGGAAATGCTGGCATTGGATATGATAATTCCACTCCTATGGATGATAAGAAAAATGCAGTGAAAATTTACAAAGGTAAGAAAAATCTTGTAGGTGCTGGAGATAGGCCTATGAGGATAGTTTCAAGGAGTGATGATGTGTGCTATTTCTGCGGAGTTCATGGCCACACATCAAGCTTCTGTACAGAGGCTCTGGAGTACATTTCAGGCTGTGAAAAGAGAGACATTAATAAATCTGAGAACAGGAAGAAGCATCATGAGAAATTAGAAAGAAGAGCTTCTCAGAGGAAAGCATATATTAGATGCTATTACTGTGGAAGAATGGGACACACCATGAGCATGTGTCAGGAAGCTCAGGAGAACAATATCAGAGGAAGAACTCAAGGTGCATCAACATCTCAGCAGAGAGATGATGAAATGAGGTATGCCTTTGAGGGAAAATGTTTTATATGTTCTCACTATGGGCACATGGCGAGACATTGCAGTAAGAAGAAAGAAGGAAAGGGAAAGGAACAAGAAAAGAGATCTCCACCACAGGAAGTGTACAAGAAAGAAGCATGTACTGGGAGACAAAGTGGTAAGGAGAAGAATAGGCTTCACGCCTCAAGGAAATCACGTGGAGCTGAACGAAAGGTGTATCAGTCACCTCCTATGTCATACTCACAACATCTCTCAAGGAGAGAATGTGAGAAAACCTGGAAGATTAAGGGGAGATCTACTCCAGTGGTGATAAAGAAGAATGAACGTTCACTGGAGGACCCACCACCAATGAAAAATAGGGCGGTGACTCATAAATCTGATAAAAGGCAGATAAGCAAAGAATGCATCGAAAAATCCACATGTCGTGTTTTGCAACGAGAAGTGGAAGAAAAAGACAGATCCCTACAATGGACAAAGAAGACAGGGAAGATGACAAGAAAGGAGATTCCTGCACCGAGAAACAATCAAGGGAAATGGAATTTCGGTAGAACATCAAAGATCGAAATGTGTACCAGTTGGTCTAAACCCCAGATTGTGAGAAAGGCCAAGTCTGCAGAATCTTCATATCAGAAAAAGGCTCAGAATGTGAGCAAAGAATGCCTAGTCATATGGCCAGAACAGTTGAAGTTGGTCAGGAAGTTGGAGGAAGCAAGAAAGGAGTGTGATGCGCTCCAAGAAAGAATCAAAGGGTTGACCCATCAGGATCAACCATCATCCTCATGTTGAGGATTCTAGAAGACACCCCTCTCCCTATGTATATAAATGCTATTAACTGATGATTCTTGTGTTTCAGGTTTTAGGGAGATACAATCCAAGGGGAAGTGGCATCTAAGGATGCGAAGTGGAGAAATGATATGCTCTAGAGTTTCAATTGATTCAAATCAGATACTAGAGTTGAAGAAGAAGGAGAGCAACAGAGCACAATAGGAAGTGATTGTGTTATTAACTTTATCTCTTGTTTCCTACACCAAGTTTCAACTCCGTAGGCTTAGAGATTTTGTTAATGGCTCAAGTTTGAGTGGAAGATGAAAAAAAAAATGATGCAGGAGGAAAAGACGTGTTATGGGTCTAAACTGTTGGGCCTAACAACTAGAAGAGTTTCATAACACAGGGGGAGCATTCTATATCCAAATCAGATTCAAGAGCCATCAATGCAATAATTGGATGACTCGGCTTAGGTGTTTCCTATTGAGGGAAGAAAGACACACAGGGAGAAGCAGCAATAACAATGCATTTTATGCTTATCTATTTGCTCTAACAATATGGTATCAGCTGACTGTTTTCAGGATACCAAGAAGCTGCAAGAGAAAATCAAAGGCATCTCAACAAAAATTTGAGAAACCTAGCTGAAAGAAATGAACCCACTGAAAAATGAGTCAGTGAACAACTTCCTGATGGAAGTATTGAGGAAGAAAGCAACATAGGGAGATCAGAAGCGGCTTATGCTGATTCAGAAGAAGACACCAATGATGAACATGAAAGTGTCTAGTTTGTGAGTACAAGGAAGTAAAAATCCTCATCTGCACAACAGTCAAAGAGTTGAGCTGAAATTGACATGCAGAATATCATTGGTGATTAGTTAGCTCTAGCTTAGACAAGGAGAATGAAATCACTGCAGAAAACATCTTTTATATCTCAGGTTGAGCCGAAATGCTTTGCTGATGCAACTGAAGATGAGAACTGGGATCATACCATGGATGAAGAGATAGATCAGACTTGAGAAGAATCAGACGTGGGAGACTGTTTCGAGGCTAGATGATAAAAATGTCATCAAGAAAAAAATGGGTCTATCAAGACAAGATGAATGAATATGGCATGATGATTCGGAACAAAGCATGACTGATGTGCAAAGGAGACTCCCAGATAAAGAGTAATCAAAGGATGATGAGGATGGCAAGGCAGTTAATATCACAGAATACAGGCAAATCATTGGAAGTCTGTTGTACTTAACCGCAACAAGGCCTGATATTGTTTTCGCCACATGCCAAGTAGCGAGATATCAGAGTAATCCCAAGGAAAGTCACATGCTCGCAGTGAAAAGAATACTTCGGTATATTAAGGGCACGGTGGACTTCGGCTTGACATACAATGACAAATCTCGGACAGAGTTATTGGGGTACACTGATGCAGACTGGACCGGTTCAGCAGATGATAGAAAATCAACATCTGGAGGTGCATTTTATCTTGGCGGACTATGTATTGCTTGGTTGAGCAAGAAACAAGATTGCATTTCATTAAGCACCGCAGAAGCTGAGTATATTGCGGCCACTCAAGCATGCACACAGTTATTGTGGATGAAGCAGCAGCTTGAAGATATGGGAGTTGAAGTGAAGTCTCCGATCGGAATCCAGTGCGACAACTCAAGTGCTATAAATCTTAGCAAAAATCCCGTCCATCATTCAAGGACAAAGCACATTGAGATTAAGTATCACTTTATCATGGAGAAGGTTGAGCAGGGGATCGTGAAGTTGGAGTATGTGCCTATAGAGCTGCAGGTTGCAGACATTCTGACAAAGGCCTTACCCAAGGAAGCATTTGAGAGGCATCGACTGGCTCTGGGAGTTCAGTCTACTCCCCGCACTTGAAATAGTGTGGATGTGGGACCTTCCCCCTCTCCCCGAGGTATGGTGTGTTTTTCCCTAATGTGCTGATATGTGTTCTCTACTATGTTACAGACTACAAAGGCGTGACCTTTGGGTTCGTTGACAAAGGGGGAGAAAAGTGCTTGAAAAGTGCTTGACAAAGGGGGAGAAAAGTGTTTGTTCAAGGGAGAAAATAGTGCGGAGATTTGATAAATCATAATTGATACGGGGAGAAGCTGACAGGTGGAGCAGCCAGAAAGGGGGAGCAATTAGAAAGGGGGAGAGATTTGTAAAATCTGACGATGCTAGACGTGATCGATCAAATCATAGAAATCACGACAGCTGAGGATCGTGATAAAAGCAGAACAGTGGTGTTGGAATGGTGTGAGACAGTGTCCAGCTATCAACAATTGGTATCAACTTAAGAATTCACCAATTGGTATCAGTGTGGTTCAACAACCGTTTTTTTCTTTTAAGAATTGGTATCAGGGTGGAATCGACAATTGGGGTCTGACATGAAGTGATTCATTGATGAACTTTTCATTCTACTCTTGTTTCTCACGCCGAGCATTGCTCATGTGGGCTTAGAGTACATGTTAAGTGAATCCTTGAACGCTATCATAATCGCAAGAGGCGAATGGTGGTAGCAGCTGGAAGAAGACTCAGTGAGGTATCAAAGTGCAGAAAATATTTCTGAGCAGAGTTGTGAAGAGTTGTCAACAAACCCAAAGGGGGAGATTGTTGGGCAAAAATCCCTCAAGGTAACATTGCAGCATTTTTGGGTTGATTGTGTTTGTTGACAAAGCAGGTTTCCATGGAGAATTGTCGAGTTCCCGAGAAGTTGTTGACATTCCATGTTGACAAAGAACTTTGACAAAGGAAAGGACGATCTGGAGGCGGTACAAAAGAGCAGTACAAGGTGGCGCCGTTTTCCAGTGTTTGCCAATTTTTTGGGCCTGAAAATCGCCAATGGAAAATGGAGTGATATGTTGTTGGCAAAGGTTGAGGAGAGAGAAATGAAGGAGGTGTGCGGAAAAATCAAGCGTGGCGCGCAAAAATAGAGGGTTGCGCGAAATCTTGAAGTGTGGCGCGCAAAACAGCGGGTTGCGCGAAATTGTATTTCGCGCAAAAGATGTTTCAAGGCCGAAAGCTTGAAAAACGGTAAAGGCATGAGGCGCGCGCGATTTTGGAGGCGTGCGCGGAAAATTGAAGTGGCGCGCGAAATAGCGGATGAAGTATTTCGCGCAAGAGGTGTTACGAGGTCTGAAGCTCGTAAAATGGCAAAGGCATGAGGTGCGCGAAATTATGGAGCAGTGCGCGGAAAATGTTTGTGCGTGGAAGATCAAAGCGGATTACGCGCTCAAGGAGGGTTTTTCGCGCGGGGTCGATGTTGCCTATAAATATGAAGTGACCCTCCTCCATTCAGTAGAGTTCAAGACATAGAAAATACCCGAGCTCTGGTGCGCGAAATTGAAGTTTGAAAGGGTGTTGCGCGTAAACTTAAAGTTTGCGCGTAAAGTCAGATTGCGCGAAAAGCAAAGGCTGCGCAGAAAGTTTGAGTTGGCACGTAAAAGGAAGGTTGCACGAAAAGTGGATTTCGCGCAAAGGCAGTGAATTGCGCGCAAGGCAGTTTCCAGGCTGCGCGTAAAATTTGAAGGTTGCGCGAAAAAGGAATTTCGCGCAAAGCATAGAAATTGCGCGCAAGGCACCGTAAGGGTTGCGCGTAAAACTTGAGGTTGCCCGGTACATCCGGTGCAAAGTGAGATTCATCTGCGGGTGAAAGTTGGACTTCAATAGAGCATCTACATACAGAGAAAGATGCATTCCTTAATGGAAATGAAGAGACCTACAGGTCTATAAACTGTGAGTGAATCCCTTCCAAGAGCAGTGAGCTTAGGAAGAGGAAGAAGGTGATCCTCTCCACCGGCAGTGAGCCAGAGAGAGAGAAACAGGGAGTGACCCTTGGGAAAGCAGTGAGCTGACCCTAAACCTTGTATAGGCAGTGAGCCTGGGCATAGAAGTGATCTAGCCCGAACATTGTAAACCACAGCTAGTGAAGTTAGTGGATCTTGGTACGAACCGGCAACTTGTCGGCGTATGCTCCTTGGACGTAGCCCTTAGTGGTGAACCAAGTAAAAATCGCTGTGTCTGCATGGTCACTTCTCTGCATTGCACTCAAAGCATTATCATCAGATAAACTTGAAAAGAACTGAGCATAGTATACACACAAGAGCAAACAAAGTGACCCTTGTAACAAAGAGGTCAAGATCCAGTGGGGCAGGAAGTATTTTGAAAAGAATATCCATACCCTGATTCACCCCCCCTCTCAGGGTACATAGGCCCCTATTGGCCCTAACAAAGGTTCTATTGAAAAACCACATGATTGAAGAGGCAACATGGGAATCTGAAAATGCAATGAGGGCTCAATACCCCCACTTATTTGATAAGTAAATAAATTGCAGGGACCCAATTTTCTAAAGGGGGAAAAGATGTATCATCCCAAGTAAGTAATGAATAATAAATATTCTTATCTATGCCTATTTATGAATTAGATAGTGTTTCAGAGGCATAAAATGAAAATAAATCCAATCTTAAGCATGGAATACAATAATATTCTTAAAAGATTGTTTTACTGCCTTTTGATGGAAAACCATTTTTATATCAAACTTTTGACAATTTAATATGATCCATTTGACAAAATAAACTTATTATTTATGATTGGAACATTGAAATTTACAATGGATAATTTTTTGGTATTTTTCTGACGATGTTCATTTTTTAATGAATAGTGAAAAATACTGCATTTTATATCAAAACTGCTTTTTCATATAATTTAATTATATGGATAGATTATCTTTCTAATTGGTTTTAAAGTAAAATTATAATATATTTTTACAATTTAATCCAATGGTTGTAGTTGGAATAAATTTCATTTTGAAATTGGACTTAAACTAGTGTCAATCTTTTGATATTTATTGTTTCATAAAAACATGCTATTTGCTCTGACAGCGGGAATTAATTATTAAATTAATTAATGTAACTTATATGTTTTGAATTTTGTAAAATAGACATCATTTTTGAATTCGGAATATCAAATATATCTTAGGGTGATGTTTTGTAATTTTTCTGAAAAACGTCAATTTTTTATGAATAGTGAAACCACTAAGTGGTACTTATAAAAACTGATTTTTCGTTTAAATGAAATTTTACCACCTCTGTGTTTTGAATTTCAAAAATCTGACATACATGGTTTTCATTATGAAGTAAAATTTTGTTCAATGAGATTAAAATAATTTTTTGGTGAATAGTAATTTTTAAGGTTTTAATCACGATTAGAGGTAATTAGTGTAGTTTTAGGTAAAAATAATATTTTAATAATATTAAATGACCTAGAAACATGTCCTACCCTTATTGGATGTGTCATGGCCGACCAATAAAATACATGGGTCAACTTGGGGTCCCCATGGATCCACTTTGGTAGGAAAATGACATTAATACCTTTTTATTTAAAGTTAAAATAAAAATGTCACAAACATGAGTTGTTTTACTAAAACAATTTTTAAATGGGGTTATACAAGTTATATTTTTGACTATAAATATTCATTATAAATCTATAACGATTTCCTACATCATTATTTTTTTTTTAATTTTTAGACACTAAATAAATTAAATTATTTATGACACCGTGATGATGCAGCGATTACCTCATTTTTTAACGATTTAAATAAAATGAAAAGATAATGTAAAATATAAGACATATACATGTCAAAAACCTATTGGATGGGTTGATTTCGAAATCTTAGCACCTTATCCTAGAAATATATAATTTTGGGACCTTTTAAATCCAAAAACCATTTTATAATAAAGTAACCTTTTATAACTTTCCAAGAGTGCCCCTCCTCTCCCCTTATAAAAGGCCCCCACCTCTACCACCTTACTCACACCTCTCAAGCCTTTGGCTCGGCCAACCACTGCCCATTTTGTCTCTACACATCCATATTTTACTCCTTAAAGCCTCACTTTTGGTAGATTTCATCCCAAGGAAGCCTTTGATCTCAAATCAAAAAGAGTTACCCGTTTTAAAGGTTGTGTTTTCTCTTGTGTTCTTATGTTTTATTTTTCTTCTCCAAACCTCTAAAATCTTTTTATTCCTTTATTTTGTAACAACACCAGTATCTTAAATATACTAGGATGTTGTTATAGGAAGTATTTGAGCTACACTTACACACACCTACATCTAATGGTTAAAGAACATACTGGTTCTCTAGATGGAGAATTTCTGCCTCACGAAATGATGATTGTTCAACACTCATATAACACCTTCAAAGGTGGCCATTAAGATGTCACTATATTTATATATGATATATAATATGTTTATGGTTTACTTTATATTATTTATTTTTCATTTATGACATACTTTTATGGTTTCCATTTTGGTTAAATGTGATATCTTCATTTTAGGAAGTGCGGACTACCGCCCCCTCAAAGTGATTTGATTCGTTAATACCATATGTGGTATATATAAATAATAGATTGAATGATATAATAAATGATACAATAATGGAATTATAATACTATTATGTATCATTGTGTTTTAATTCCATTAAATATAAAATATAAATGGAAGTAGCGTTCATGCGTACGTACGGCTTACCGTCTCCATGAACGGTGCATTTCATTTCTTACCTCTAAATGTTATGTAATATAATAAAGGAATGTATATGCTGGATATATATGATATATATGATATCTAAATATTGAATATAATTCTGGATATAATGGATATTCTACCACATGAACAACTTGTAATTATAAAGAGTTTATTTTGGACTCAAGTACCAATGATCGACAAAATGACCATTATTAACTTAAATAATTACATAGTGTTCATAACATGGTAACAAGTGATATAAAAGGAATAATGAACTTGAAAAAAGGTTCTTAAACATGTAAAAATTAACTCATGTTTATTATTCAGCACGTTAAATAACGATCGAGTCAAGTCGGACCCGAGGAATGGGACTTCGTCTCAATCTCCATTCATTGAGGCATATTTTTGTTTTATACACAACCTTTTTTTATACAGTGTATAAACCCCTTTGAATTTTATGTTTTTCCAAAAGGAATATTTTTATACGAATCATTTTACTAAAGGAAAAAAGTGAATTTTTTTGTTGTACGTATGCGGCGACAACGACTTCTCCGCCACCGTGACCATTATTTGAGTTTCAGATTCCTCTAGAAGCCATACCTTTTTTTAAATGAATAATAAATATCATGATTGACTTTTATTTTATTTTGGTATTGAAAATGGTTTTCATAATGTTTTTATATCAATGTGTTGTATTGATATCTTGTGATTGAAAATTGGAAATGTTATGTTTCCTTTATGCATGTTTTATGTGATACGATTATGATATGTTTCTTGGGAATTATTATGAAGATGGGTGGTTCAGTGATAAACTAAGGGAGAGTGAGCCCGATATAGCTCTTCAATGCATTGGGTAATTCCAAGGGGTTAAACTTTGAGGTTTCTCCGAAGAGATTTAGGGAATATACTGTGATGGGTATTCCAAACGTAACCAAGAGGGTTACTCCCTGCATAAGAATGTTATGAATGCCTCAAGTAACCTTTATGTATTATGATTTCTATGATTTATTCATGATTTGATGAGGTATGTTAAAGTGCTTATGTTTTATGGGTAAAGTATGATTTTATTATTATGTATATATGTACACATGTTTCCATTCAATATTTTTATATCCATTACTGAGATTTTTATGCTCATCCCAAGTTTTTGAATTGTTTTTCACATGTCAAGGGAAAGGTACATGATGTGATGATATTGTCAATGAAGTGTCAAGAAAGAATTCATGTTTATTTTAAATAGGTTTCCGTTTATGGGAAGAATGAATACTAAATTTTATGTAACGACTTTGTTTAAATGTGGAATGTAATGCATGTTTTATGATCTAATTATCTAAAACTCTAAACCTGAAAAGATCCTCAATGTGTAATCTTGTATTAACTCAAGATTATGTAAGGTTTAAGGCTGGGGCCTTATATGGATTCACTATAAAAATTTAATGCGAATATTTATTGCAATAATAAAGAAGTTATGATTTGTGAGGATGATGTAGATTCCATTATCTTTAGAGCAGAAATTTCACCATCTAATTCTTATTTAGATCCACACCCAATAGCTCTTCTAAATGAAATGATTAGGGAGGAAGAGAAAACAACATCCATGGGTGAAAAAGAAATATTCAAATTTAGTATGTACCTATTGTACAAGAATATGTTGATGTATTTCTAAAGGATTTACTTGGACATCCATTAGATCGGGAAGTTGTGTTTACTATTGATTTAATCCCTGATTCTAGGCCAATATCGAGAAATACCTATAGAATGGCCATTAGGGAATTACTAGATAGAAAGCAACAACTACAGGAGTTGAGTAATAAGAGATTTATTTCCCACAGTGTTTCTCCATGGGGAGCCACAGTTCTTTTTGTTATGAAAAATGAGGGATCAATTAGGTTATGCATTGATTGTAGAGAAATAAATGTTATTACAATAAAGAACAAGTATCCCATTCATCGCATTGATGATTTATTTGATCAACTTCATGGAGATAAATATTTTTTTAAGATATACCTTCATTATGGATATCATTATTTGTGTGTAAAAAAGGAATATCTTCTAAATAAATCATTCTAAATGAGGTATGGTCATTATTATTTTTCAGTAATTCCATTTGGATTGACTAATTCACCCTTTTTTTCATAGATATGATGAAAAAAGTGTCCAACGAATAACATGATTAATTTTTTGTCATATTTGATGATGATATACTAGTATACTCTAAAAGATATTAGGACCAAGAGAACCACTTGATGATTATTCTGAAGATTATCATAATAAATGAATTATATGGTAAATTGGGCAAGTTTTAATTCTGGCTTCATGAAATTTGCTTTTGTGGCCATATTATCTACAAATATTAAATCTCTATTGATCCTTGGAAAACAGAATCAATCCATTAATGGCTAGCATAGATGAGTATAACTGATTTACACAGTTTTATTGGTTTAGCATATTATTATTGGCATTTAATCCAAAATTTTCCAGGATTGGAAAACCCATTAACCATGCGAACACATAAAGGGGTCAAATTTGTTTGGGAAAAAGAGTCGAAAGAATGTTTTTGAATAAATGATGAGAATATTAGTAAATGATCTTATCTTGACTCTATCATCTAGGAATAACGGGTTTGTGATTTGTAGTGATTCATAAAGAAAATAACCTGGTTGTTTCTTTATGGAGAATGATGGGGTTATTTATTATGCATGAAGGTAATTTAAAATTCATGAAAAAAATTCCCAAATCTTGATTTGGAGTTAACAGTAGTTATAATTTCTTCGAATATATGGAGACATTATCTCTAAAACGAATGAAGTGAGATATATACTGATCATACGAGTTTGAAATATATTTTCTCACAGAAACAACTAAACATGATACTAAAGAGATGGCTTGAGCTACTCATTGATTATGATTTCATAATACACTACCACCTAGGAAAAGAAAATATGGTGTAATATGGTTTAGAAAATACCATGGAGTTCTAAAAAATGAGAGATGAAATGGATCCAATTTTGTTGGATCTAGTAAAGATGGATATGATAATTGTCGTAGAAGGTGAAACATCACTACTCTTTCCAATTTTTGAAAAACATTCTTTATTGAAAAGGATAAAATGTTCTCAGTCTAGCGATGAGGTATTTCAAAAAAATTAATGTTGTGAATGATGGGAGACTGATTGAAATTGTATTTGAAGATGGTGTATTGAAATTTGGGAAGAGGCTTTGTATTCCTACTATAATGGAGCTAAAAATGAAATTGTTCGATGATGCTCCTAGATCAAAATTCTATATACACCGTGGTAGCCCTAATATGTATATATATTTGAAGGAACATTTTTTATGGGACAATTTGAAGAGGGAGATTGCGGATTATGTGTCAAGATGTCTTGTTTTTCAACAGGTGAAGGCTAGAAGACAATGTCCTAGAGGTGTCGTGCAACCTCTTCATATAAATGTGTGATAATGGGATGATATAATGATGGAATCTGTCGTGGAGCTACCAAAGACTCCCAGAATAAATGATGTGATATGAGTTATTGTTGATTTTCTTACCAAATCAACTCATTTTCTTTATATAATAGAATATTCATCACTTCAATGTTTATAAATACTATATATTAATGAAGTTTTAAGACTTCATGGTGTACCCCTATCGATTGTTTCTAATAATGATCCTCGTTTTTCATCACAATTATGGAAATGTTTTCAGAAGGCCCCAGATACCAAGGTTCATTTGTGTAAAATGTAACTCTCTCAAACTGATGGATAATCATAATGGAAAATTCAGACATTATAAGACATATTGAGATCTTTCTCACTTGAATTACATGGTATGTGGTATCAGTATTTACCTATAGTATAATTTTCCTATAACAATAGCTTCCTTTTAATTATTCAGATGGAACCATATGAAGCGTTATATAGAAATATATTTCGTACACCAACATTTTGGGATTATGTTGCTGAAATAAAACTCATAGGCCTAGAAATCGTTATGGAAATGACAAAAAAGGTAAAATCTATTTAGTCCCATTTCAAAATAGGTCAAATTAGTCGAAAGAGATATGATGATAACTAATGAAAGGATTTGGAATTTCGAGTGGGAGATCATGTTTTCTTGAAGGTATCTCCATATAAGGGTGTTATATGATTCAGTAAGAAGGGTAAATTAAGTCCAATATACATTGGACCTTTTGAAATTCTTGAATGAATTGGAGTTATAGATTTCCATTTGGGAACACCTCCAAGTCTCTACAAAGTTCATGATGTGTTCCTTGTATTAATGTTAAGGAAATACATGCTAGAACCCACACATGTACCAACATATAAATAAATAGAACTACAACCTGATCCTTCTTCTTTTGAATATCCCATCAAAATTCTTAATACTAGAGAAAAAGTGTTGAGAAATAAGACAAATCTCATGGTAAAGGTTCTTTGGAGAAACCATAAAATGTAAGAGGTTATGTGGGAATCTAATGAACTTATGAAGAAGAACCAACCTAATTCTTTTATAAAGTGATATTCTAGAAATTTGGGGGATGAAAATATTTTAATGAGGGAAGAATTTATCACCCCAAACATCCAAGGTACACTTCCTTCTAAATAGTTCAATAGCTTGTGCAATACACAACATCAAGTTTGATCACATCATGACCTTTTAAATTAGATGTTTTAAAAATGGTTATGAATAGTACTAACCACATTTTGAAATTTTATAAATTTTATTTTTCACAATAGACTTTATTTTTTAATTTGGAATATCAAAATTAGCTTAAGGTGAAATTTTTGTAATTTTCTAAAAAATTTCAATTTTTAATGAATAGTGAAAACACTACATTGATGTTAAAAACAACATTTTTTATTTAAATAATTATTTTACATTAAATCTATTTTAAAGTAAAAATAGTTACATAATACATATATTAGTCCAATGTAAGTCACTAGAGTTAATTTATAATAGAATTGTATATATAAAATTTTATTGAACTTTTGAATGTCTCTTTGACCCACCTTCTAGGCACATTTACAAATTAGAACTAAACGTAATTATACCAATTCTGTGAATTGAATTTCAAAAATACACTATAAATGGTTTTAATCAGGGTGAAAATGTAACACCCCAGGTAAATAAAGAATATCAAATTTTCATATTTATCCATATTTGTGAATAAAATATTAATATGATAAAGAAATGAAAGTAGCGTTCATGCGTACGTACGGCTTACCGTCTCCATGAACGATGAATTTCATTTCTTACCCCTAAATGATTATGTAATATTATAAATACATGTATATGCTGGATATATATGATATATATGATATCCAAATCAGGAATGTCATTCTGGATATAATGAACCTTTGACCACACCAACAACATGTAATTGTAAGAAGTCCACTTTCGACTTAAGAACCAAATATCGACAAAACAAAAATTATTAACTTAAATGATTACATAATGTTTATAACATGTCAATAACTGATATAAAAGGAATAATGAACTTGGAAAAGGTTTTTAAGCAAGTAGAAATTAACTCAAGTTTATTATTCAGGACGTTAAAGAACGATCGAGTCAAGTCGGACCCGAGGTAAGGGATCCTACACCTCTCTTTCTTTTTAAGTACACTTTTTATGTCATTCCTTCTAAAGCTCATCTTTCATGTTATTTGGTTGTTCTTACTATAATTTTTATGTTCATATTATGAGAGACCCTATTCTCTCTCATCAATCCATTTTGGAAGTCTTGAGTGGCGCCGTTAGGCTACCGAATTTTCGTAAGAGATCTAACCTCTCTCTTTCTTTTTAAGTACTCTCCTTTATGTCACTTCTTTTAAGCTCCTCTTTGTTATTATGGGGGATGTTCTTTTATATTCCTATTTCTGAACATTTCATTTTAATGTGATGAGATACCCTATTTGATCTCATCAATCCATTTTTGGAAGTTTTAAGTGGCGCTGTTAGGCTGCCGAGTTTTCGTAAGGGATTTTTCATCTCAGTTTTATTCCCGTGAGATTTATGCTACATTTTCCACAATTTCCATTGAGTGGTGTATGTACTGACCATTATTTTACTCATTGTGTAATATTCTTTCATTTATGAGTATTTACATCAATGTTGTATTGCCCTTCTTTCATGGGGCGTATGTTTTGAAAGATACCCAAGTCGGTAAGGGAACCTTTCACCCTCCTCTTTTTAAAAGAATTCTTTTGTTGGGTCTTTTAATTTACATATTGTTATGTTGGGATATGTTCTCATATATCCTTATTGATTTAAATTTTATTTCCAAGTGATGAGATACTTTTTTTATCTCTCATAAACTCATTTTGATGTGACGCTGTTAGGCTGTCAAGGGAACTTCTTAACCCAATTTCGATTTCTTTGGGTTTAACATGTAGTTATTGAATATGTCATCCTTTTAATATGTGTGAATGACATTTGATTATTTTACACTTAATATCCACTTATATTGGGTGTATTTATATTTGTCACACATAATTATGAGATTGAATTATTCTTTATTTAAGGATGCCTTCTTTATAATGGATTTCATCTCATTTTACAATTCTTTTGAGAATTAATTGTTGTTATGCACCAAATTCACTCTTATATGGTGTGTATACTGCCTGTTGACATATTATATCATGAATCCCTTTATTCTCATGATATTATAAAGTTCGGATTAAATGTTATTCCACAATTATTTGTATTCAAGAGTCTCTCATTTTGTTAAAAAATCTTTAACAAAAATATCGTTTTAAATGTTTTAAAGATTTATTATTCTAAATATTTATCTTTAATGTCCATGTTTTCATAATGGTTTTCAGTATTTATTTATATGGACATTAATGTTTTAAAATTATAATTCCATTAAAAGCTTCAAAGTGGTATGGGACACTTTGATTCAAAAATATATTTTAAATGGTTTTTGAAAATGGATTGATTAATTCAATATCTGGGAATTACTTATTGTGATTGCAAATGAAATTTTGTTATTGAAATGTTTATATTTTCAATATTTTATGTGTAATAATGGTACTTGGACATTATGACGGGTGGTTACGTTATAACCTCCAATGCATTGGGTATGGAAGTCGGCCGTATGGCTATTCCATTAAGTATGTATGGAAATCGGATGTATGCCTATTCCATTAAGTGATATGTGTGGAAGTCGACCGTATGCTTATTCCACTTAAGTATGTTTATGTCCCAAGTTACCTTTATATATGCTATGTGTTCTTTATATGGGTTTTATGGTAATCCTTTGGTTACAAAAAGGTAAGTAATGATACTTTTTTTTCAGTGAAGAGTTTTTACTACTTCATGAAGGTGAAAAGTATTACTTTGATAAAGTATTCATGGTTTACTTGTTGTTTTGAAAAACTAATAGTTTTCATTCTTTGTGTATCCCTTACGGAGCTTTTTATACTCATCCCAAGTTTTTGAAATGTTTTTCACAGGACTTATCGTGGAATAGGGTCAAGGATTGGATCAAGGGAAAGTCATGCTACCTAAAACATGGAACTATACATGTTTCTTTTTAAGAGATTTTATTTTATGAAAATTTAGTAGAAGCGACTACTTTGTAATCTTTTGAGATGTAATAGTTATGTCCTAATTCTCTAAAACTCTAAACCTGAAAAGATCCTCAATGTGAATTACTCATTTAATTCAATATTAAGTAAGGTTTGAGGCTGGGGCCTTATAGTTGGTATCAAAGGTCGGTTTAGATAACTTTATAGGTTAGGGTAATCTTTAAGCATAAATAACAGTACCATAATGGTTATGATTTCAGAAAGAGTTATAGTTTTAGATAAAGTGAATGAGTAAGTATATCTTAGTGTTTATATTTCTCATTAGTACATGATGGTTTTGTTGATATACTAACACTGACATTTCTATTTTTAGTGAATGGATGGATCTAGCAGGAACCAATGAGACAACAGGTTTGAAGGAAACTGTGGTGGTTCTCTGATTAAGATACTAGATAAAATGGAGGATTCAATGAGGAAACTCGTGGTTGTCCTAAACCAAATATCAAGGAGTCATGATCAAACAATTGAACCTTGGTATGTTCTGTGATGCATCATGTATGAGATGACCAATCGATGTGGAAGTTCAGGTAATAATTATAAAGGTAACCATTAGAGTTTATATGATCCTTACTTTTTAGGTAATTATGGGTTATTATATGATATGATGGAAAATGAAAGGCATGAGTAAAACTTGAGTTTAAAATAAGTTATGATTATTTATGAAGATTTTATCTCATTTTGGGGAATGTTTTAAGAATTATATAGTTTTGGAAAAAGGACAACACGTAGACCGTGTTATAACCCATCGCGTCGGACAAAGCTGCGGGAATCGAACCCACAACCAAATTGCAACTGGTATTTATCGCCTACCACTGGACTACGTGAAGTCCCTGGTTAGTTTGACTGATTTCTTTTTGTTGGATGATTTTAGGAATTAAGAGTAAGTTTATTTTGGGTTATTTATGGAAATGATTAACCTATCATAGAGGATATGTGATTAGGTTAATTACTTTTCAATAAGAGACTTTAGGAGCAACTGATGTTGTTTGGAGATAAATGTTACGATTTAACTTGGAAGACTATGTGACTAAATCCTTCAAATATTTGGGTTTCAATCTTAGATTGGTTTACTTTGAAGAATTGTATGGACAAATTGTTTATCTAATGGTCCTCATTGAACTTTGGGTATTGTTGGACAAATTTTGGAGATTAAGAATAGATTTTCTTTTTATAAAGGGTTATCCATTTCTGGATTATCTGACCTTGTACTAACCTTTCTGGTTTTGGTTTTGGTTAGAGTCTAAAGACATGGGAAGTATATAGTTCTCTTTTTTTGGGTTAGGTTATTCTCTAGAAGTTGATTATAGTACTCTTAATTTGAACATGTCTTCCTAAATACTTGTCTTTTGGAGAAAATATGAGTTTGTGTAAGGAATCTAATAAAAGTTGAAAGTCAAAATGATAAGTGATTATGTTTCCTTATGAATAAATTCCCCAATAAAAAGTAACTTAAAACAAAAATGTTGTCTATTAACTTTTCCTACTGGGGAATCGAATACCGTTTAACCCATCACGTGTTTGTGATTTTCTTGTGGTTAGCTTTCTCCTAAACATGTTTTCTATCACTCTCCATCAGAACATGACCATATGTTTTCTCCTCCATGTCCATGTTTTCATACTTGGAATCCTAGTATGGGTTAACTCGGGTGACCTTTGTACTTATCATTCTTTTTTTTAAAGTGATTGTTTTACCGACTCTTCTTCCAATGTGGGACTTTCAAGGATGTTTCCAAGCCCAATTTTAAAATTGCGAGGACGCAATTCCCAAAAGGGGGAAGGATGTAACACCCCATGTAAATAATGAATATGACATTTTCATATTTATCCATATTTGTGAATAAAATATTAATATGACAAAGAAATGAAAGTAGCGTTCATGCGTACGTACGGCTTACCGTCTCCATGAACGGTGCATTTCATTTCTTACCCCTAAATGATTATGTAATATTATAAATACATGTATATGCTGGATATATATGATATATATGATATCAAAATCAGGAATGTCATTCTGGATATAAAGAACCTTTGACCACACCAACAACATGTAATTGTAAGAAGTCCACTTTCGACTTAAGAACCAAATATCGACAAAACAAACATTATTAACTTAAATGATTACATAATGTTTATAACATGTAAATAATTGATATAAAAGGAATAATGAACTTGTAAAAGGTTCTTAAGCAAGTAGAAATTAACTCAAATTTATTATTCAGGACGTTAAAGAACGATCGAGTCAAGTCGGACCCGAGGTAAGGGATCCTACACCTCTCTTTCTTTTTAAGTACACTTTTTATGTCATTCATTATAAAGCTCATATTTCATGTTATTGGGATGTTATTACTTTAATTTTTATTTTCATATTATGAGAGACCCTATTCTATCTCATCAATCCATTTTGGAAGTTTTGAGTGGCGCCGTTAGGCTGCCGAATTTTCGTAAGAGATCTAACCTCTCTCTTTCTTTTTAAGTACTCTCCTTTCTGTCACTTCTTTTAAGACCCTCTTTGTTATGATGGGGGATGTTCATTTATATTCATATTTCTGTACATTTAATTTTAATTTGATGAGATACCCTATTTGATCTCATCAATCCATTTTTGGAAGTTTTAAGTGGCGCCGTTAGGCTGCCGAGTTTTCGTAAGGGATTTTTAATCTCAGTTTTATTCCCATGAGATTTATGCTACATTTTCCACACTTTCCTTTGAGTGGTGTATGTACTGACCATTATTTTACTCATTGTGTAATATTCTTTCATTTATGAGTATTTACATCAATGTTGTATTTCCCTTCTTTCACGGGGCGTATGTTTTGAAAGATACCCAAGTCGGTAAGGGAACCTTTCACCCTCCTCTTTTTAAAAGACTTCTTTTGTTGGGTATTTTAATTTACATATTGTTATGTTGGGATATGATCTAATATATCCTTATTGATGTAAATTTTATGTCCAAGTGATGAGATACTTTTTTTTATCTCTCATCAACTCATTTTGATGTGACGCCGTTAGGCTATCAAGGGAACTTCTTAACCCAATTTTGATTTCTTTGGGTTTAACATGTAGTTATTGAATATGTCATACTTTGAATATGTGTGAATGACATTTGATTGTTTTACACTTAATATCCACTTATATTGGGTGTATTTATATTTTTCACACATAATTATGAGATTGAATTATCCTTAATTTAAGGATACCTTCTTTATAATGGATTTCATCTCATTTTACATTTCTTTTGAGACTTCATTGTTGTTATGCACCAAATTCACTCTTATATGGTGTGTATACTGTCTGTTGACATATTATATCATGAATCCCTTTATTCTCATGATATTATAAAGTTCAGATTAAATGTTATTCCGCAATTAATTGTATTCAAGAGTCCCTCATTTTGTTAAATACTCTTTAACAAAAATATCGTTTTAAATGTTTTAAAGATTTATTATTCTAAATATTTATCTTTAATGTCCATGTTTTCAAAATGGTTTTCAGAATTTATTTATATGGACATTAATGTTTTAAAATTATAATTCCATTAAAAGCTTCAAAGTTGTATGGGACACTTTGATTCAAAAATCTATTTTAAATGGTTTTTGAAAATGGATTGATTAATTCAATATCTGGGAATTAGTTATTGTGATTGAAAATGAAATGTTGTTATTGAAATGTTTATATTTTCAATATTTTATGTGTAATAATGGTACTTGGACATTATGACGGGTGGTGCCGTGAATACCAGGACGGGTGGTTACGTTATAACCTCCAATGCATTGGGTATGGAAGTCGGCCGTATGGATATTCCATTAAGTATGTATGGAAATTGGCCGTATGGCTATTCCATTAAGTGATATGTGTGGAAGTCAACCGTATGGTTATTCCACTTAAGTATGTTTATGTCCCAAGTTACCTTTATATATGCTATGTGTTCTTTATGTGGGTTTTATGGTAATCCTTTGGTTACAAAAAGGTAAGTAATGATAGTTTTTTTTCAGTGAAGAGTTTTTACTACTTCATGAAGGTGAAAAGTATTACTTTGATAAAGTATTCATGGTTTACTTATTGTTTTGAAAAACTAATAGTTTTTATTCTTTGTGTATCCCTTACTGAGCTTTTTATGCTCATCCCAAGTTTTTGAAATGTTTTTCACAGGACTTAGCATGGAATAGGGTCAAGGATGGGATCAAGGGAAAGTCATGCTACCTAAAACATGGAACTGTACATGTTTTTTAAGAGATTTTATTTTATGGAAATTTAGTAGAAGCGACTACATTGTAATCTTTTGAGATGTAATAGTTATGTCCTAATTCTCTAAAACTCTAAACCTGAAAAGATCCTCAATGTGAATTACTCATTTAATTCAATATTAAGTAAGGTTTAAGGCTGGGGCCTTATAGAAAATGTGGTCTAATCAGATCTAAATAATTTCTTGGGAATAGTTACTTTTAAATTTTATTTACCACGATTAAAGGTAAATAGGGTAATTAAATGTACAAATAATACTATAATAATATAAAATTAACTAAAAACATGTCCTAATTATATTAGATAAGTCTATTTCGAAAAAAATAAACCTTAGGCTAAAAATGTTAGCCTTTTAAGCCAGTTGTGTTAGATTAAGACATTTATGATATTTTATTTAAAGAAGAGTTAAAAATGTCATATTGAAATTTTAATAATTAAACCATTATTAATATTGGGTTAAACATAAGAAAAATTAAACAATAAATTTTCATAGAAATATATTAAATTTACCTATATAATTTTATTTTTTTAGTAATTTATAGAAATTAAATAAATAAATTTAAATCTTACATGCTGATGATGCAATAATTGAATCATTAAAGGAATAATCAAGTAAGTGATATTAATAATTTTAAAATAATTATAATATGAATTAATTAATGACATAAAATAATATTATAGATAACTTAGATAGGTTAGTGACGTATTGGATGTATTTTTTTGAAGTTATCATGTTGGTTTGATATTTTTAAAAATCTGAATACTGAATAGTATCAAAATTGAAATAAATGATTCTTCAAAATAAAAAATATTTAATTACATGTTATAAAATTCTGAAAAGTATAATGTTCAGACAACTAGCTATTATGGTGTTTAATATGTAAAAAATGATCCAACTGGAGTTCATTTGTAATTTTGTAGTAACTATATTAACCATATAGTATAAAAATACAAGAAGACATGGTAAGAGTTAAACTATTTAACTAAGGGTTATATCTAATAGATAAGGCTAGTTTTATGAACTAAACATGTCTAAAACAGATTTTTTGAGAGGATTTAGACTCATACTCATCTTATAATCGAAATAAATCAACTTGGAGCTATAAAAAACGAAAATAATTTTATAATAAATTAATATTTAAATATTTTTTCTAAAGTACCACTAACCTCTCTTAAAAAAGCGCACATGCCTCTCTCTTTAACTCGCACCTCTAAAGACATTTGGTTCAGTAAAACTCATACCATTTTCCTCCCAACCTCCCTAAAATCGTCCTAGAGGCCTAACATTGAGAAAAATTCCATCTTATGGAGACCGTGTGTTGAAATCAAAAGGAAACGCTCAAAGAAGACGTAACTGTTTTATCAACCCTTTCAATGTTATTTTCTTATTCTACTTCTTATTTACTTGTTGTTCCCTATAAAAATAATAAATCCAGTATAAACCATATAAATATATGTTATTATAATAATGATACAACCATATTACTCATTTTATCCATCTTATGAATAACAGTATCACCATGCGTGTGTATGTACGTCTTAACGTCTCCACATCATGGCGTAATGTTTTTTGGACACTAATTTGTTTCGATGGGTATAATGATGATTATAATGGATATAAATAATTAATATAACTTTATAATTAATCTTTATAATTAATATACCTTCCAATTTCATACCATTTAACCATCAAGGGAATGATATAATCGCTCTTGCGTATGTATGGCCTACCATCTCAACGACGCAGTGAGATTTATTCTCTACATTAACAATTCAAGAATGGTTATAAAATTTCTATGATGATTAAAATGAATAATTATGATCTTAATTTAATTATGTATGTGAATAAAATATATCCCATTCATATAAAACAAGACTTACATGACAAAACAGGAATGGGAAAATGAAGTAGTAAACACTCGAAATAGCGGTAATACTAAAATATTTTAAACAAAGTTATATAATATGATAATATATGATATCATAGATATAGTTATGGACATGGTATAATTTAATATCATCTTTTAACCATTACAAAGGAGGCTAACTCACCCTCGACAAAATGAATGGATAAGGTAAGGGTTAAATTCAAATTATTATTATTATCCAAGATTTTTAATACATAAATATCTACTAGAACAACCATATCATCGATGTCCACATTTCATTAAAGTTATTTCAAAATATTATCAACATTTCCTTAAAGAAATTTTTACCCATGGTGGAATTTTTATAATAAATTTTGAAAATAATATTTTCGTCGCTTTCCAAATGATGTACTTTTTTATCTTTTTGAAAAATTGAGTAATGAATTGTTTTTTAAATTTTACGGAGTGAGCGGATATTTTCCACCATAATGAATTCTTAACATTTTGAAGTTTCCCACATATTATTATAATTTTATTTTCAAAGGAAATGTTTTATTTTAAAATTATGCAGCTTTAAAATAAATACAATGTAAAAAAGTGATATTTCCCTCATGGAGTTTTAATGAAATTATTAGATTATTTTCATATATGTCAACATCCCTTGTTGGACATTATGATTTATTGAGTTTTAATTCTAATTATAAATTATTACAAATTTTATTGAAGGTTTTATGATATATTTGACTGTGGATGTTCTATTTTTATACTATTCGTGGTTTATACAAAAATTATTAACCTTTTGTATTCTAGTTTTAATACGGATTTTCATTCCATGTTTCACCCTTTTTATAAGATGAATGCATTGGAATTTGTAAGTTATTGGGGTGGCCTGCAATATCCCATCGTTGCATTAGTAGGCCTCTTGAGACATACTATTGTCTTGGCACAAGACATTGATAGTATGTTAATGGTTTTCTAAAAATCCTTGATGATATGGTTATGATGTCTGGCATTATGCATTCTCTTATTATGAGATTAGTTATTGATTTTACGTGTGATTATTCGACTAATAGAATATCCAAGTGAATTTTTCAATGGAATTATTTGATTTATTATTGTGATGTTATGTTGAAGATAATGTTTTAAAAGTCTTATTTTATTTGTGTACTTATCCTTGATAATTTATGATTATTTATGATTACTTTCGCTATATTTTCTTTCTATACTATACATATGTGATCACCCCTTTCATGTGTTTCATTTTTTCCCAATGATGTGAATAATTATATTATGATTTACCTGTAGGGAGACTCTATAGAATATGGGTGTTTATGAAGAAGAAAATATTTTTTTTAATTCAATATGAAATGTAAAACTTATACTGGTATCTCTTTATTTTGAGGAAACTAAACTGATCAGTCCTTTTGGACTTTATTTTATTGTGATCATGAAAATGTAATAAAATAATGCACTAAATCTAGGAAAGTATGGTTAGGTCATTACAAGAAACATTTATTATCATCATTAATAACAATTTCATTCATAAATCACTTCCCAAAAAAACTATAATGTTGGTAGGAAGGACTCACATTTATACTAATGAAAAATTTATTCCATGTCCATGATTTCCCAATAAAAATATATTATTTTAATGAATTATATCTATTTTTTTATATTATTTATATTTTCCTTTATTTTATGAAATGACGTTCTTTCAAATTTTCTCTATTGAAGTTTTTTTAAAACGACCTAAATCATAATGAAGAAATTCCATTTCATAATTTACCACTCCATATATATTAGCTTGATTTATGTTTATTTGAAAGTATATTTTATTATTAAATAATTATAGAATGGTTTTAAATAGTGTTATAGTTACATTATTTAAATTTTATTTGAAAATAATTTTCACATCATCTTTCATAACAAGGTTTAAAATGTTACGTGAAAACTGTTGTATTTTCACTTTTATTTTTCCACTATGATTTTTGACTTTTGAAATGATTTATAACTCACATATATATTTTATTATGATATAATTCATTTTTTATAATGATATTTTCTATGTACTATTATTTATTAAGTTCCAATTATTTTGTTTTTTAAGTATAAGGTACCTATTAGTTTTACATGGGATCATTAAGATATGAGAATGATTGATTTTAAGTGAAACACATATGTATAGATAATGATGAGATGGTTATTATATCACCCTTGAATGATTTTTTAAGATCATATCTCATGAGATATTCAGGAGTGAATATAATTATTTTGTTCACATTGGTTGGTTTGGACTGATGGGAAAAACACATTTTCTCATGTGGCTTCAAGGAGAGGAATATTTGTTTTAAAAAAATTATAAAAGTGTGTAACAATATTGCCTATTATATTGAAGACCTTATCATGGATGATTTGGATACAGAGCCTCATTCTTTTCATTGGAATCTATTTTTATGTAAGTTCTAAACGAGTCTAAAACATTACTTCAATAATTTGATAATCTCTTTTGATGTCAGTAGATTTCATGTATTGAACATGAATGGTTTCCCCCATTTTCCTTAAAATTTATTTGAATAATAAAAAGTTATTTTTCAGTTCGTATAAAAAAATTTTTATTATAATTATAGTTTCACAACTGCTCTAATTTTTTATCATGTTATGGCACATTTTCATGATGAATTTAATTTCCATGGAATGCTATGTTTTCAAGATTGGGTCTTATTTTTAAAGTATAATGAACTTTTTTATCACGGTTATATGTTTTATGATTATTGAGATGTATTTTGAGCCATGTTATAATTTCATTTATTCCTTACCAAAATTTTTATGATATAATATTTCTCTATCATGTTTTATGATCATCATTTACCCTATTATAATCATTTAATGAGATATTAAGCATCTTCATCATGTTCTCCTTAATTTTTATGATCTCATACATTAAGAAATGTTTTTACCTTACTAAGTGTTTTATCTTAACCCTTTCATATTATTCCATGCACTAAGTTATAAGAATGAATATATAATGTAATATTTCTAGAAAAGGTTCTACAGGGTCATGGTTATGGTGTAATGTTATCAAATGTTTTGAAAAAAAATTATATTAGTAATCACAAATACACTAATCCTTTTGGTTCTTGTGTTGTGTAACTATTTTTATGATGTTATATCTAAATCTTGGTATTAATGTGTTATTAATGTCATGTTATGTTTGAGTTTAATTAGTTGAAATTAGAGCAGAGTGTAGTTAATTTTGGAGATTGGTTTAGAAAACATTATTTAAAAATCTTAGGAAAGGTATAAGGGATAATACTAGGTATAGGATAACATCCTAGAAATTTAGTAAAGTATATATTATGTAGTTTTCATAGAATTTAAATCCCCATAAATATGTTACAAGTTGATTCAAACTCTAACACATATACACCTAGGGGAAACCACCGTAAATTTGAGGATTAGGTATTAACTCGATCTGTCATGACCCGTCCCCCAGGGCCCGTGTCGTAACAACCCCAAGCCCGCCTTCCATAGGCCAGGGGCTGGAGACCAGCACCAAAAACATAAATCCCTAATACTGGGAAGGCGTTGCCTTTATAACTGTAAACAAACACATCAGATTACACAACTACAAGCAAAACACTATGTAAAATGTATACAAAAGAAGTGCTGGAACGTAAAAAGGGGCCGAAAATACAAGCCCAACAGGAAAGTACAAGTACAACTGAAAAGAAAGTACAACTGATGAAAAGTAAAGCAGTCACTAGGTCGTCCGTGGGGGTTCCTACCTGAAGGTTAGGTACAGATGGCGTCCTCATCACTCCACATCCGTCTGTTTTCCCCGTGTACCATCACGCTGAGTGGTCCACCTCTAGGTACTATCTAATCCTGCTACTATCTGCCTCAGTCAGCATTGTCCGTCGTCTGCAACCAACACAATGAGGTGAGGGCATAGAGCATGTAGGGGTATGTATAACGATACTCAGTAGGGACCCTAAGACCGTCAAGGTCTCACAAAATCGAACAAGGATAAACCACAAAGTATGAAATCAATAGATAACCATTACTTAAGTATATGACCATACATATACCAAAGTTATCTAGTAACCCATCTCAATCATGAGGAAGACAAAAATGACATTGACTCATCTCAAAGTAGTATTTTTATTATCGAAACCATGGCTGAATGGAGTACTCCTCATCTATCAAGTACAGTGGGAAAGTCGCGTCACAAAGAAGCACTTTCCACAATCCTTGGACTACTGAGGTACTCCTCCATTCAAATATCATGGGTCTGCTACGTCACACAGAGGCACTCCCCACCATGGGTATGTCGCGCTCACACAGAGGTGCTCCCCCTTATAGCCTACTAAGTTACTCCTCCGGTCGAGTACCGTGGGTCTGCCACACTCACCCAGAGGCGCTCCCCACCATGGGTCTTCCACATCACACAGAGGCGCTCCCCACTGGGCTAGTCGAGTCACACCGAGTCGAATCGGTCAAGCAGTCGTCAAGTCCCAACCATTTACTAGGTCTTTGTACTATGTCTGCTCGCCTTTGAAATAATCCTCTCCATGAGCTACTGGTCGATAATCCAACTATCACAAAGTTCCACAACGAAGTATCCCAAAGATATGCCACATCATAGGGGTTTCAATGCAACATATGTCACATTAATTGGACACCCAGTCTGTTAGTTATTATCCTTTTAGTCCCGGGGGCCTGGTTGGATTCGTGTACAATCCAACCTAGCTCTATCTCAACTAAACCCTGAACTCTATTGGGGTATAATCAAAGGGACGGTATTGCTCCAAGAATACTGGTGTCGTTGACTGTTCATCAAACAGATTTTTGGTGCCGAAGATATGGCCCATGAAAGTAATGGGTTTGGTAATGTGCCTAGCCCCGGTCCGACTCAGTCAGACCGACGCGGCCCAACCTAGACTAGGCCAACCTGTTTTGGGTCAACCCGAACCGTTGGGCGGGTCAGTCTGTTATGTTTGGCCTAGTCTGCTGGGCCTGACCCAATGGACTGCGGGGGCGGTTCGACCTGGAGGTCGCCACGTATGCAACTCGGCCTGATGGCTAATACTGGTTCGACCAGTGCCGCGAGGGGTGCGGCTCAGGTGACTCGGCCTGGGAGGTCGGTCCAGTTCGTCCAGTGACGCCGCAAGGGATGTCACGGGTTGCCACGGAGGTTCGGTCGGCCGGGAGGCCTACGGGCAGGCCGTGGGTGCACCGAGTAGGGTGCGGAATGGGTCGGGCAGGCCGCCGGGGCACCGGAGGTGGGCCGGACAGGCCGCGGGGGCGCCAGCCGTGCACTGGGAAGGGTGCGGTAGTGGCCGAGCAGGCCACTGGGGCGTCTTCAAGGCACCAGGCAGGGCGCGGGGGTGCCGGGAAGGGTGCGGCAGGGACCGAGCAGGGCGCGGGGGTGCCTGCAGCGCGGCGGGCAGGCTTCGGGGGCACTGATAGGGTGCCGAGCAGGCCGTGAGGGCACCGAGCAGGGCGCGACAGTGGATTGCAAGGCCACGGGGACGTCGACAGGGCGCCTGGTAGGCTGCAAGGGCACTGGTTGGGCGTATGGAGGCTGCAGGCTGGTGGGCCGTGTGCCGCTCATGCCTGTGGTGTTCGACCGGGAGCATCGATGCACCGCGGGGGCAGCGGGATTCATGGAGGCCACGGGTAGCGCGGCCATTGTCGTTGCAGCCTATGTTGCCTCTTACTTCATCTCTAAGCCGAAGATTAATCAAAAACAAGATCGGCGAAGGGGTCGGGCCATGTTGGTTTGGCCCGCACCCTCCATGTTTAGGGTGGTAATAATTGGTTCTCAAGAACAAAGCACAACATTCCACCCATAAAACATAATCATCATCGTTATTCAATTTTAAAATAAAGGAAGAACATGGAACTTAAAAGAAACCAAACCCCTACCTTGTATCATTGATCGTTGACAAAGTCGCCGAAAGAAAATGTCGATTCGATGTTGTCGGGAATGAAGAAGTAGAGGATGGCGTCATCGGCATTCTTCAATTATGGTTCTCCCTATTTTGTTTTGGTTGAAGAAGGAAGAATGTGGATTTCATTGGCAGATGAAGCTTCCTTCATTCTTTGGTAGTCGTCCTTCATTGGAGAGTTCTTATCCTCTCCAATCTCCTCCGAAATTCCAAAGGAAAAATAATAGAAGAAAGCATTGTCTACTATTTGTTGGCACATCAATTAAAAAATATGAATTAATTGAAAAGGATCCACCAATTTAATTCATTAGGTAGGCGCATTAATTAATGGGGGAGGTGGATAGGCTCCATGGGTGGTGGAACCATTAAGTAGGGAGATCAAGAGGTTTCTCCCCACATAATGGGGATTTCAAGGGGGTTTTATCCTCGGGTGTTCCGCACCACATTAATCCTCACATGGAAGGTTATATATGGGTGGGACCCACCACCATAACCTCTCATGGGAGGTTATGGTGGGGTGTTCCCCACCTATAACTCCAAGGTGGAGGTTTTAAGCAACAATCACACACATGGAAACTTAAAAATAAATAAAGAGTTGCACACTTTATTTATTATTTTTCCAAGTAAACCCAAAACCAACATCCATTCTCGGCCCACTACCAACAAATTGAAAGTCTCCTTAAGCGAATATCGGTGCTGCAAGTTCAATGATGCCCTTGGATATCAATTCCGAGCACCGGTTAAGAAGTTATAAAAACCCGCTCGTATGTTTATTGAACATACCCAAACAAAACATCAGAAAATGATTTTGGGCACACCGGGCCTCGGAATCAAGCTCCGTAAATTTTCGCGGACTTGAAAAATTCCCATTTATTTGAGAAAAAAATTTCCACAGAAATTCTGGTTCATTACATTCTCCCCACCTTAGGGCTTTACATCGTCATAAGCTACAACTCAAACTAAGGGAACAAATGGGGGTACTGAGCACGCATCTGAGCCTCCCGCTCCCATGTGCTCTCCTAGAGGTTCTCATACTGCCAAGGAATATGCCCCAGAGGTATCGACCGTTCACGTAGGACCCAGTCATGTTGATCCTTAATCTCCACTAGAACCTCCATAAAAGTCACCCCATCATTGAAGTCTAGCTCTTCATGGTCGATGATGTGGGAAGGGTCCTGCATGTATCTCTTTCGCTGAGATTCGTGAAAGACGTCATGCACCTGGTGCAACTGAGGTGGAAAAGACAAGAGGTAATCCATCTCACCTACTCTGTTGAAGACCTATAAAGGTCCGATGAATCTCGAAGATAACTTGCCACCTCGGCCAAATCTCTATAGACCTCATCGAGGTGAGACCCGTAGAAAGATGTGGTTTCCATCCTCAAACTACAGAGGTCTCCATCTCTTGTCGGCATAAGACTTTTTCCCTCTCTCTGTAGTCTTCATCCGCTCCTGTATTATTTGTACCTTCTCCGTGGTAGCCCGTACTATCTCTGGTCCCACTAGTGTTGACTCCCCTGGGTCTGTTCAGCACAGTGGTGATCTGTAAGTTCGACCATACAAGGCCTCAAAAGGATCCGTCTCAATGGTGGAGTGATAGTTGTTATTGTATTCAAACTCCACCAAGGGTAAGGGATCCTCCCAACTGCAACTCAAGTCCATGACACATGTACGTAGTATGTCGTCGAGGGTTTGAATAGTCCACTCGGTCTGACCATTTTTCTGGGGATGGAAAGCAGTGCTCATACGAAGTTGCATCTCGAAAGCCTCCCTCAACCCCTTCCATAGTCGGGAAGTAAACCATGTGTCGCGATCGGAGACAATAGAATATGGTACTCTATGTAGTCTCACAATATCCTTCACATAGAGGCATCCCATGATCTCTACTGAACCCTGCTCTCTGATCAGTAGGAAGTGGGCCAACTTGTTGAGTCGGTCGATGATCACCCAAATCGAGTCATGACCCCTGGATGTACGTGGAAGACCCATCACTAAGTCCATGGATATCCCATACCGCTTCCACTCTGGGACCCCTAAAGGCTGAACCAATCTAGCTGGTACCTACTACTCTGCCTTCACTTTCTAGAAAGTGAGGCACCGTGAGACAAGCTCTGATACTGCCTTCTTCATACATGGAAACCAGTGTTGTTGTTCAAGGTCCTAGTACATCTTCCCTACTCCTTGATGTAACACTAGATTGTATGTGTGGAACTCCCTCAGCACTTCATCCTGAAGTGACACTGGTACCATAGTACATCCTCTGAAGAGGATGACGTGGTCCCTATATTCAGAAAATCCATCAGGTGCCTACCCTGTGGATATCATAGAACTTCATGTCCCAGAGTCAGCATCCCCATGTTGTGCCTCCCCGATTCACTGAAGAAGTGGGGGATTGAATATAAGAGACTGTAGGAATGCCGGTCCATCTCTATCCACAAAGGATATATGTAAAGCAGCCATCTGCTTTGTCTCCTATCTTAGCAGTTGTATACTAGATCTTTTATTGAGTGCATTCGTAACAATGTTCCCCTTACCAAGAGTATAGACTATCTCGAAGTCATAGTCCTAGAGAAACTCAAGGCAAAGTAGTTGTCTCAGGTTTTGGTCCTTCAGAGAGAAGATATAGTTGAGAATCTTGTGATCAGAGTACACAGTAAAACGTTTTCCCATCAGATAGTGATGCCAAATCTTCAAGGAAAAGACCACTACTCCTAACTCCAGGTCATGGGTAGCATAGTTTTCCTCTTGTTGATTTGGTTGCTAAGAACCATACTTGATCACTGCTCACTCCTGTATCAGAACACATCCATGTCTGGTCCCAGATGTGTCATAGTAAACGACATACCCTACTCCTTCCTCTTGAAGTCTCAAGATAGGGGCACTAGTCATCCTCTAACTCGTCTCTTGAAATCATTACTAGCATCTCTCCGACCACACGAAGGTTTTCCCCTTCTTTGTCAAGGATTACAGTGGTGCTGTAACTCTGGAGAAGTCTGGATTGAACATATGGTAGTATCCAGCCAAAGTAGATGTCCCTCCCCCTTGGGGGGGGGGGGTAATCCTGGAAACATCTTATGAAAATATGTCCCCATGTTCTGTCACTCCTATTTGGAAGAGAAAACTCAAAACTCATGTTGCCACAAGGTACATGTTGGCCGACTCAATAGTTATCGGCTGCACCCTCCTATGCATGAGTTTAACATGTGCTACCTGGGAGTCCTTTTTCACCAACTAAGGAAAACCACATCCCAACATTGTAGATAAACCACATCATTTTTTCCTAATACAATCAATCTGTGTATGAATTGTGGTTGCCCAGTCCATACCCAAACTAATGTCGTAAGGCCTCGACGCTGCCACCAAGAGGTTCCAACTGAAACTCTCACCTCAAGGGTCAGATCACACCGTCGGCATATGTGTGATTATCGAGTCTCCTCCCAAAGGTATCTCCAGATGTGAGGGTCATGACAATAGTTTGACAGGAAACTCTAGCTCTGGTATAAGATTTGTGGAAGGAAGGAATGATTGGTAACAACTTCTATTGATACGGTAGCTAATAGTAGACTTAGACCGTGCATTGAATCATTCCTAGAGCCCTTGGGTCACACTCCTTGACCGCATGCAGCAACACTCTTCCCCTACCCTCCAAATCCCTGAGCCTAGAGGGGAATACAAAGGGGGGTGGTTGTGACATGTTGAAATGTACACCACCTCATGCTGCTCTCCTAGCTTTTATTCCATGTCAGCTGCCTTGAAGATACATCTTTCTTTTACACTTCCTCTTCCCAAAACATTTTACAATCTCAAGTCTTTGATACTGGTTGCTGTTTTCTACTTCCCCAATGATATAATTCATTGGCTATCTGCATGGAGGCATCCCGAACCGATGAGACATAGTCAAAATTCATACCTGGTGAGCTAACTTGGTTGAGATGACTTAAAGAAATATTTTGAAAACACATACGCAATCAGTGTTTTCTGGAACTGAGTGGGAAATTATTTGTCAATATCCTGATGTATGGATACGTCGACCGCCTGCACCAACACAGGACTCTATGAACTGAAAACCACACTTAGTACCCTTAACACTATTGCTTCAAAGAAAAGAAATATCTGAGTTCTAAGTTCTGCGGTAGAACTAACTCTTATGATACCAATTTGTCACAACCCATCCCCCATGGCCCGTGTCGTAACTACCCCAAGCCCGCCTTCCATAGGCTAGGTGCTAGGGACTAGCACCAAAGGAGTAAATCCCTAATATTGGGAAGGCATTTCCTTTATATCTGTAAACAAACACATTATAGTACACAACTGGAAGAAAAACACTATGTAAAACAGTGTAAAAAGAATTGATGCAAAGTAAAAAGGGGTTGGAAAAACAAGCCCATCAGGAAAGAACAAGTACTACTAAAAAGCACGTACCACTGAAGAAAAGTAAAGCAACTACTAGGTCTTCCGTGGGGGTTCTTACTTAAATAATAGGTACAGATGGCCTCCTCAGCACTCCACGTCCATCCGACTTCCCCGTGTACCGTCACGCTGAGTGGTCCACCTCCGGGTACCGTCCAGTCCAGCTATTCTCTACCTCAGTCAGCGATTTCCATCATCTGAAACCAACACAATGAGGTGTAGGCATAGCTTGTGCAAGGGTGAGTATAATGATACTCAGTGGGGACCCTGAGACCCTCAAGGTCTCACAAAATCTAACAAAGATAATCCAAAATATATGAAAACAACAGATAACCATTACATAGGTATATTCCCATATATATACCTAAGTTATCTAGTAACCCATCTCAATCATGAAGAAAACAAAAAAGACATTGACTCAGCTAAAACCAGGATTTTTATTATTGAAACCATGGATGAATGGTATAATCCTCCTCTATCGAGTAGAGTGGACTAGCCACGTCCCACAGAGGCGCTTCTCACTATCCTTGGACTGTTGAGGTACTCCTCCTGTCGAGTACTGTGGGTCTGCTGTGTCACACATAGGCACTCCCCACCACGGATCTGTCACGCTCACAGAGAGGTGCTCCCCATCGTAGCCTAATGATGTACTCCTCCTATCGAGTATCGTGGGTCTACTGAACTCACACAGAGGCGCTCCCCACCGTGGGCCTCCCACATCACACAGAGGCGCTTCCCACTAGGCTATTCGAGTCACTCCGAGTCGAATCAGTCAAGCAGTCATCTGGTCTTAGCCAGCTACTAGGTCTTCGTACTCTGTCCACTCTCCTCTAGACAGATCTGCACCACGAGCTACTTGTCGATACTCTAACTATCACAAAATTCAATAAAAAGTATCTCAAAGGTCCGCCTTCTAATAGGGGTTTCAACGCAATATATGGCACGTCAATCGGGCGCCCGTTCTGTTGGTTATTATCCTTTTAGTCACAGGGGGCCCGGTTGGATTCATGTACGATCCAACCTGACCATATCTCAAATATACACCAAACTCCAATGGGGTATTCTTAAAGAGACGTATTTGCTCTAAGAATACTGGCATCGCTGATGGTTCGTCAAACGGACGTTCGGTGCCAAAGATATGGCCCAAGAAGGTAACGGGGTCGGTAATGGGCATGGGCCAGGTCCAACCCGGTCATACTGACTTGGCCCAACCCAGAGTGGGTCGACCCTGTCTGGATCGACCCAGTAAACCCGCTAAGACTTTCCCGGTCCGCTGGGCCCATCCTAGCGGGCTGCGGGGGTGGTTCGGACTGGAGGTTTCCACGTAGGCGACTTGGCATTGAGGTCGAGGCTGGTTCGGCCAGTGCCACGAGGGGCACAGCTCGGGCGACACGGCCTGGGAGGTCGGGCTAGTTTGGCCAGCGATGTCGCGAGGGACGTTGCAGGTTGGTACACAAGGTTGGTAGGTCAGGAGGCCTGCGGCAAGCCTTGCGGGGAGCGGGCATGCCCCGGGTAGGCTGCGGGGTGTGTGCAGGCTGGCTGGCTGGATTCTGGGAAGACCGTGGGTGCCCCGAGTAGGGCGCGGCAGGGGCCGGGTAGGCTGTGGGTGCATTGAGTATGGCACGACAAGGGCTGGGCTGGCCGAGGGGGCGCCTGAAGGGCTCCAGACAGGCCACGGGGGTGCCGGGCAGGGCACGGCAGCGGCCGGGTAGGCAGCGGGGGTGCCGGCAGGGCATTGGGTAGGCCGCAGGGGTGTCGGGCAGTCCAGGGGATGTTAGGAAGGGTGCGGCAGCGGCCGGGCAGGCCGTGGGGGCGTCGGGCATGTCGCGAGGGTGCTGGTAGGGTGCCGGGAGGCCGCGGGTAGGCGGGTCAGGTGCCGCTCGGGCCGACGTTGGTCGGCCGGGAGCATATGTGCACCACGGGTGCGGTGCAATTTGAAGAGGCCATGAGTAGCATGGCCTTTGTCGTTGCCACCTCTGTTTCCTCTTGCTTCATCGCCAAGCTTATGTTCAATCAAAAACATGATTGGCAGAGGGGTCAGGCCATGTTGGTTTGGCACGCACCCTCCGCGTTTAGTGTGGTTACAATTGGACTTCAATAACAAAGAACAACATTCCAACGGCAAATGATAATCATCATTGTTCTTCAATTTTTAAATAAAGGAAGAACATGACACTAAAAGGAAACTAAACCCCTACCTCGTATCGTTGATCGTTGAAGAAACCACCAAAAGCGAATGTCGATTCGATGTTGTCGAGAATGGAGAAGCTGAGGATGTCATTGTCGACGTTCTTCAAGGATGGAGATCCCTCTTTTGAGAAAGTTGAAGAAGGAATAAAGTGTATGTCATTGGCAGATGAAGCGTCCTTTGTTCTTCGGTGGTCGTTCTTCATTGTAGAGTTCTTCTCCTCCCCAAGCTCCACTAAAATGCCAAGGGAAAAATAATAGAAGAAATCATTGTGTATTATTTGTTGCACAACAATTCAAAAAGATGATTTAATTGGAAAGTCTCCTCCAATTTAATTCATTAGGTTGGCACATTAATTAAAGGGGGAGGTGGAGAGGCTCCAAGGGTGGTGGCACCATTAAGTAGGGAGATCAAGAGGTTTCTCCCCCCTTAATGGGGTGTTCAAAGGGGTTTTATCCTCGGGTGGTCCCCACCACTTTAATCCTCACATGGGATGTTATATTTGGGTGGGCCCCACCGCCATAACCTCTCATGGGAGGTTAAGGTGGGGTGGTCCCCACCTCCAACTCCCAAGGGTAGGTTTTAACCAACAATCACACACATGGCAGCTTAAAAATAATTAAAGTGTTGAACACTTTATTTATTATTTTTTCAAGTAGACCCAAAAACCAACTTCCATTCTCGACTCACTATTGTCGAAGTAAAAGTCTCTTTAAGTGAATAGCATCGTTTCTGTTCAACAGTGCCTTCAAATTTTGATTCCAAGCACTGGTTCAAAAGTTATAAAAACCCGCTCATACGTTTACTGAATGTACCCGAACAAAGCATCAAAAAATGATTACAGGCACACTATGCTTCATAATCAAGATCCGTTAATTTGTGCGGACTCGTAAAATTCCCATATATTTAGGAAAAAAATTCCATGGAAATTACAGTTCTTTACACGATAATCACCTAGTTCATGAAAAAGGGACCTAACAACACACCTGCTTCGACACTCCCTTATGGTATTATTTGGTAAATAAAATATATTTATAAGAAAATATTAAGGATTTATTATGTTACAGAATTATAATAATAAGTATGATAGATGTTAACTTAATGAATCCAATATTGAACCATGTGTAATTTGGGATGAATTGAAAGATAATTTCAAAGATTACAACATTTTGAGATTTGAAAATTTTCTTATCCTGGTTCTATTATGGTTTTAATTATTCATTACTCATGATTAACTCCTTTTGATATTAGTAATGGTTGAATCTTGAAGGAACCAAATTAACAACAAATTTCATGCGAAACATAGAGATATTCCCAATCATAAACCAAATAGGATAAGTCTAAGAGTTGCAAACCTTGTGAATTTGAAAAAATATCTAATACTAATTATGATTAAAAATGTTAACAGTGATTAAATTCAAAATAAATTAAATAATAGAAGGATATAGTCTCATGGATGTTTAGGTGATGAAGATGTTGATGAAAATAATTAATCTTCCTCAAATCAAAAATGATGGGATAATCATCAAGAGAAATATATTCAATTAATTCAATAAAGTTCTATATATAGAAAATGAGGAAATTGATAAACTAATTATAGAGGAAAAAATAAATATTTCAGTTAACAAGGAAGTTGGAAAAATGTATTCATAGTCATACATAAGAAATTATGAAAAATACCTCATTAACAAGTATATCTTGAGTTACATCTATCTTTTAGATACCTTTGAATTTTTTTTTCAGTAAGTGATAATTAAAATTTTTATGACATAACTTAATCAAGTACGGGGTAAGGTAACACCTTGAGTTTTAATATATTATTATCATTAATTAAGTCAATGTGTTCACTATCTTACTCCACATACAACACTGAACACAAATGAATTTATGATATATTTAAAAATATATATAAATATAAACCATGAACATTAAGAAATATCTATAAAATTAGAGTTAATGAGTAAGTGTAACTAATTTATATTATATTTATATAAATTAATATAGTATTTCTTCAATTTATATAGCTAAAATAACTAATATGATAATTTTGTGCTTAGAAATGTATTTTTTTTAAAATTTTCTTTATTATTGAATTGCGTTTATATTTCATGAAACTTATTATTAATGATGATAAATTGTATTTTATATGAATAATTTCTTAATAAGAATTTAATTATTAAATTATTTTAATTATGAATGTTAATGGTTATTTTTTAAAATAATCTATTTTCTTATAAATTAGTTTTTCTTTATATTTTATGATTTGAATCAAAAATTGATTTTTTTATATTTTATAATTATAATTTTAAAACATTAAAAACATTTTTATATTTATAATTACAATATTATATTACAATTACTTTTTTAGATTTTATAAAATAATTGGTTATTAAGTGAATAGTGAAAAATTATCGATTTTATTAAAAACTGTCACTTTTATGAAATTATCTTAAAATAAGAATGACATCAAAGATATTAAAATATTTATATACAAAAATATATATTTATAAATTAAAATAAATCATTTAAAATACTATTTTGAAGTTATTTAACCCGTGTGTAACGTTTTGGAAACTTCAGTAATATTTTACGTGAAGAAATTATTTTTATTAACTTATATTAAAAATTAATTTTCATCACTTATATAAATTAAATATATGAAAATGGATTCCATATTATATATCAACCAGAAATTTTAATTTAATAAGATAAATTTCAATTTTTATTACAATATTTGATTAATAATATTGAAGTTAATAACCATGATAATGGTAAGAATTATATTTTCAAAGGATTATTTAGTAATATTATGTAAGTTTAATCTAAAAATTATATTTTTATAATTTAGATGGTGAAACTAATATTATTTTTAAACACATAAATAATTATGTTAAAAGACATTTATTTGGTAACCAATGCTAAATATGATTATGAATACATAATGGTTAAAGCATAATTTTTCTACAAAATACTATATATATATAATGTATTAAATTAAAAGATAGTTTTACAATATTTTAATTTTTAATTATATTAAATTGAGTTTAAATTTATTTTCACAACTCAAACTTTTTTTAGAAGGGTTATTTTTATATTCTTATTAAGACATATATTAATTTATTAAAAAATAGTTACCAATGTAAAAAAATGTAAAAATAAAATCCTAAAAAAAGAGTTCCAATATGTTTAAAAAATGAGTATAAATAATTATTTGAAGATTTATATACCCAAGATAACCACACACTCTATTACTTCTAATATTTTGGGTCTTTGACGATTGAATAATATAATGTTATCATTTAAAATTAAAGGGTCTTCAAAAAAGTTCCATTTTCTTCACTTCTAAAAGGGGACACTTATTCCCCTTAGTGATACACCCATATCTTAAAATATCCTCTTAAAACATGAAAATTTATATCTTAATATAATCTTATCACAATTACATTATCCTCTATTCACCATAATGTATCATAATAACTTAATTCCCAAGGAGACTTTTTAGAGAAAGCTCAAGGCCCCAAAGTGAGTATTAAATAATCCTTTTATTTTTATACATATTATTTAACTTCAAAACCAATCCTAAAAATAGTTATATAATGAAATAGTTATATTTAATATAATTATGTGTTATTGTATTAATGGAACAAATTTTTTTTCTTCCTTCCAATCCACTTATAAAAAACAAACATTGGTTGTGCGTTGTGCAGACTGCAGCCTCTACCAAGTAACATTTTTCATCAAGATATTAATTATTTATCCAACCCAATTAAAATAAGATTAAAAAGAGTAAAAAATATAATTAATATCATTATGATTATTTTAATATGTTATTATGAAAAAATAATCTATTTTATAACTACACTCACCAATCAAATTAGAGCACCTTCATGTTTGGTTAAGTCTGACCACCTACAGGAACAATTCAATAAAAATATATCATGAATGAATATACGAACATAAATAATAACATAATTATAATTTAATTATAAAATAATTATTGTTTTATAATTATGTAAATGTAATATTATTTTTAAAATTAATATTAAAGTATAAATTTTGATCCCTTAAATTATCAAAATAAGCCTACAGTAATTCCATTTTCACTTAAACATAAAAAACTATATAATAAATAAATATAATATGATAATAAATGGTAATTAATAATTGAAATCTATATATATATTTTTCCAAATAAGGTATCTAATTAAATTAATATGATAATTTTGAAAGTTATGTGTGTGCAAAGAACGAATTAAGACCATGGTAAGAGAATCAATATTTCATTTTCAACCCCATGGGGCACAATTGATATTGTTCACCATATTGTATTTTATATATGGTATTCACTACCCAATGTATTTTAAATACGAAAATATATTACATTTAATAAAATTTTAATTTCCATTTCAATATCTTCTTCACAAGCTCATTTTATTTTTATGTCACCAATACAGTAAGGGTTTTATCGACTCAATTTTAATTTCATTAAGTCATAGTTTTTCTTATATGAATATAATTTTACAGATTTATTTGATCATATGATTACCCTATTTTATATGGTATTTCCTTTTATTTTATAGGGAAATTAATTAACATAATTAATATCCACTTCTTTGAAAGAATGTTTTCTAAAATAAAAAATATAATGTTGGTATGAATAACACTCATTCTTAAAAATGAATCTTCTATTCCATGTTCATGTGTTTCTAACCGAAAGTGAATTATTTTATGAAATAAAATTGTTTTTTTATTTTATATTCATTATATATATACCTTTAAATATTTTATAAAATTAAATTAGTTCAATTTATATCCAATATGGTTATTTTAAATGGACATAAAATAATAATAAAAGATTTTCATATCATTACATACCACTCAAGATTTATTAGATGGTCTTTTGTTTCTTTTAAAGGGTATTTTATTTGGAAATATTTATAATTATTATTTCAAACTATTCTATATACCTTATTATAAATTTCATTGAAAATAATTTTTACTTAATCTTTTATAAAATGGTTTTAAATTGTTTTTGATAACTTTTTTATTTTCACTTTTAATTTTCCTCCAATATTTTCCCCTCTTTAAATGTTATTTTGATTAGTATCTATATTTTATTATGATATTATTCCTTTTAAAAAAAATTCATATCCTTTTATTTAATAAGTTAATATTATGTGTAATCTGTCAAAAATTTATGAAACCCATTATTTTTTTGTTGGATCATTAAGATATTATGATTATTGACTTTAAGTGGAACAAATATGTATAGAATATGACATGTGGGGTGATATATCACCCTATAATTAATTGGCTTATGTTTATATATAATTATATGTTTAGTTGTGGATATAATTATTTTGTTGACACATGAGTGGGAATAATGGGTTTGCTCACAATTTAAACTGTTCGCATAATGAGTTTTTTCACATTAGTATAAGAATAATGAGTTTTATAAAAATAGTTTTCCTATGCTTATGATTGTGGAAAATTTTCAAAATTATTTATCAAGTAATTCCATGATTCATTTTATCACTATTAGATTCCATTTCATTATTATAACACCTTTATTAACGTATTTCCCACTTTTATGTCATGATCACAGGTTTTATGATTATTGAAATGTATTTTTAGTTATGTAACAACTTTTATTCTTCTTTAATAACCTTTTTATGATAATATGATTCTATGCATGTTTTATTATTACCATACATAGTCCTATGATATTTTTAATATTTTTCATTTTCATTATGTTCTCCTCCAAGTTTATGATTTGATACATTATAATATTTTTCCCTTACTAGGATTCTGAGCTCACCACTTTCTTATGTTTCTAATAAAAAAGATATTATGATAATTATATAATGTTATATTTGTATAAAATCATATAGAGGATAATTATTATTGACTAATTATTTCAAATGTTGTACAAAAATATGTTTATGTAGCTAATCTCCAAGACACTAAGCCTTTCAGTCCTCTAGTTGTGAAACCGTTTTTGAGATGTCGTATCTAAATTATGGAATTAATGTATTATTTTTGTTATTTTTAGATTGGGACTCTTTATAAATAATCATGATTTAAATATATTAAAATAATTTAAAACTACACACCCATTTCAAATTAATATTTTAAAAATTCAAATTTCTGCTTGTAAATCCATTTTTCATGAAAATGATAACTACCCCTTAAAGTCATAATTTTATAAAAAAATATTAAAATATTTAAAAACCCATTTTTAGAAAAATAAAATCATAATTATAATACATGTTTGAAAAAATAATAATAATATATATTATCTTTTGATAGGATTTTAAATATAAATAAAGTTTATAAAAATTTTGAACTAACTAATCCACATGAATCAAATAATACTTTTGAAATGTATTCAATGAAATAAATATGATTTTAAAAGAATTTAAAAATACCAGATCAAGTAATTCCAATAAATTTAAACAAATGTATTTTATAACTTTATCACTATCCAAATCAAATGCCAACACTTTAGATCTTATACCAACATTCCAGAAATATAAACCGTTAAAAGTATGCATATTGGTGAAATGAAACAAAATACTTGGGAATTTAGGCCATATTGGGTCCAAGAGTATTTTAATAAGCTAATGTAGGTATCCATGTGGCCTTGGTTTTAAAAAAATTAATTACGGAATATTTACCCACCCAGATAGATTTTAAAAACATATTTGTGGGCTATCCAAAAATATAAATTCATATAAACAAATGTTTCAGTATGAACATATGATTCATTGAATATTAAATACAATTAATTGGAATAATATAAATTAATTGTACATTTAATACATGAAACATTATAAACCATTCCAGTTGAAATTTTAACAAATGTAGTTTTTTCATTCTTTGATGATGAACATTATAACCAAATCCATTTCTATTTTTTTTAATTTTTTACAATATTATAAAAGAATATATGTATTGTTTTTGAATGGTGTCGTTTGATAAATATTACTTTAAACTCATAATTTAGTCTTTCACTTTATCATTTCCCATTTTAATAACTTTAGAATTTTCACAAACATTAATATATGAACATGACTTTTTATTTTTTATTTTTTATTTTATCACGTGAGTTTCATAAATTAATCTAAAAAATTTACATACTAGGTTAAATATACTTTTTTAACTTCATTATTCTTCCAAATAAAGTCCATAATTATATTATTCTCATCTTTTAGTTTTAATTTTTTAGTGTCAGAATTATTTTAGTCATCTTCATTCAAGTAAATTAAAAATATTTATATTTTCACATGCCATTCAATGTTTCTTATTTTGTAATTAATTTTAGTTTTTTTAGTATTAAATATCTACATATTTCATCAATTCATATAAAATCATTCTTTATTTAATTATTTTCTTCATATTGTTATTTGACTTCAAAATTCCTATAATCAAAATCGTACCGGGAATCTAAAAAACTTATTTTTAATCTTGTGAACTAGTAATATAATCAATGTTATAAGGTGTTATTTACTGAGTGGTGATTTAATCAGGCACCTCGTTGTGCTTATCCATCAAATCAAGGTTCCTTTTCTCTTTTTCACTTCCTAAATCATTTCTCAAATATAATGTGTCTGAAAAATTCCATTATCAAAATAATACTTGAATTTATATTCTCCATATTTCCTTAACATAATTTAAATTCATGAGTTTATGAAAATTAGTTCTCATATGTCCATTCTTCTTTTACTCATAATAGTTTAGGTTTGGAACATCATTGTTCTAATTATTATTACCTTTATTTTATTCCCTCTGTTCATCTTTTTGAACTATCTCTTGACTCCATTGCGTTACATATATTTGAAAATACTTTTTCTTATTTGAATTATATCCTTATCATTTTAATAAGATTGAAATTCATAATAGTTATTAGATTAATATATTTGAGACTTAAAAACAATACCATTTCCTTTGTTGACTACTCATCTTCAATTTTCTTCAATTCTAGTTAGTACTTTAGTAATGTGTCAATTAGTTCATGTAATGTAATTTTTTTAAAATTATTACACTTACTAATATATACATTATTTTCATTCCACTTAGTAGGTAGTGAAAACAACACCCTTTCAATTAGATATGTGTAATAAAGTGTTTGACTAAGAGAACATATCCCTTTAAAAATACTTGTAAAATGGTGTAATATATGGTTTACAAATTCTTCTTTTACTGTCTTGAAATTATTGTACTTTTCACATATCATTCCCAAAATGGTTCTTTAATATTTTCATATCCCATAATGGGTGACTTTTAGACATATAAAAAGTTCTTGGGCTATATTATAGGTTGTGATATGGCTATATATGCTTCTACTTATAGAAAAATACAATATATTATTAACTATATAATTCAAAACATTATTTATCAAATTAGTATCAGTAAGTGTATCAGGTTTAGATTTGATTAAGTTATATGGTTTCAATATGATCATATAAAGATAAAAACATGATTGCATCAGGTATACCTCCACTTGATCTTTCCAATAACCATAATCACCTCCATCAAAATATGGTGTCTTTTGAGTGATTCATCCACCATTTACATGTATTCCTTCCATATTCAAATTACCTTATTCTGTAGGCTATTAGGTAAAGGATATTATGGTTATCATAATAGAAAATATGAAAAATAACCTATATCCAACAGGATTTCCCTATGATACAGATTATTTCCTAGAGAAATTGTTAAAAATTCACTAGAGGTGGTGAATAATCTTTAAAAAAAATAACGAATTCATAAATTTAAAAATTAATCATTCAATGTTAACAAAATATAATAATGTTTTGTGTAAGTATTCTGAATATAATACATTGGAAATAAAATATGAACACACCATTTTCAATATTACAAATAATCGCTTTAATAGTGTTAAAAAGGCTTTTAATAGTGCTAAATATTTGTTTTTAACCTCAACACAATTAAAGAGGGTTACCCTTTATCATCGCTAAAAATGAACTAAAAAATGGCATTAATTATTATTGTAATTTCTAGCACTGATAAAGGTCTCACCTGTTACATTGTGTTTTTTGTATAATAGCACACTACAACAACTCCAACCATTAACTTATTCATAGGAGATATAATTTTATTGAAATAAATTTTAAATCACGAATTAAAAAATAATCTCTACTATATACATTTAAAACATTTTTTTTTCTGTAATTACAGTTGCAGTTAATATCAAAAAACATTTAAAAACATTAATGCTTCATCACCTTTGGCACTCGTGATCCCTTCTCAAAACTTCCACCTATGGTATCTATTTCCAAAAAAATCACCTCAAACAAAGAAAAATAATCCAACTATATAAGAAAATAAATCTTATTTTAGTTTTATTATAAACAAATCAATTAAAAATAATATTAAATAATACATTATAAAATTGTAAATTTCAATAAAAAGGAAAACATGGAGTTATATCGGTCACACTGTGCATTTATTTAGGTGAATTTGATTCCAACATGTAACAAATTAGGTATATATTGTTTTCTTAATTAAAAAAACAATTCAAATGTGTTTACTCAGTTTTGAGTGTGTCAATTTTTCTGTTTAATGAAATTAATGTTAATTTTAGATAAATATTAACATAGAGTTATACTGGTCACATCTTGTGTGGGATTGAGGTGGGGATGATTCTTAGATGTCCCAAATTACTTATGGATCATTTTCTTAAAGTATCAAAATAGTCCAAATTTTTTGGCTTATTTTTCGTTATGTCACTTTTGGTTTTTACTAAAATTAAATTTCAAACTAAAACATACTCTTTGAATCATACTGGTCACATCGTCTGTTAGTTTGATATGATCATTCTTCCTACTTGTCAAAAAATACTTATTAATATCTATTATAAATTATCATGACAATTGGAGCAAATTTTCATAGTTTTTAGTGAGTGACACATTTTTGAACTAAATTGTTAATTTTAAACTGATAACAGATACCTTGAGTCACATAGATCACACCATGAGTCAGTTTCAGGTTAGGGTGATTCCTAAACATAAATAATTATTCATGGATTTCTTTCGTAATGTTAAAAAATAATCCTGATGTGTTTATTTTGTTTTTAGTATGTCTCTTGTTCCATTTTCTAAAATTGATGTCAATTTAAAATAACAAGACACTCTTTGAGTCGTATCAGTCACACCATGCATCAGATTGGGGTGAAATTTGTTCTTACACATCCAAAATTAAATATGGTTCATAGTAATAATGTATGAAAATAATATGATTTCATTTTAGTTGTTTACTGTAGGTCAATTATCCTTTTTACTAAAATTGTAGTCAATTTTAAATAAAAAGATGCATGTTGAGTGATACCAACCACACCGTCTATATGATAGAGATGGTCCTAATTCCTACCTGTCTCAAATGACATAAGGATTGTTTCATTAATGTATAAAATCAATACGAATGAATTTTATTGGTTTTGAGTAGGTTAGTTGTCTTTTTTACTAAAATTGTTGTAAATTTTAAATAAATAGACACTCTTGGAGTCATACTGGTCACACCATGAGTCATATTGAGGTGTGTAAGATTCATAAATGTCATAAATGACTCATGTATCATTTTCTAAAGTATAAAAACAATTTTAATTCATTTTCTCAATTTTTATTACGTCACTTGTTTCTTTTCTAAAATTCATTCTTATTTATAATAAAAAGACACAGTTGGAGTCATATCAGAAACACTATGCATTGGATATAGGATATATTGATTAATACACATCTAAAATAACATATTGATATTCTTTCTAATTTATCAAAACAATCCAAATGACTTTTCATGATTTTGATTTGGTCAATATTCTTTTTCACTGAAATTAATGTCAAATTTAAATTAAAAGATGCACTTTGAGTCATAATGGTCACATCGTGTGTCAGATTAATGTGGGTCTAATTCAAACATGTCTAAAGTAAATTGTGGATAATTTTCCTAATGTATCAAAATAATACGAATCTGTTTTATTAGTTTTTAGTCTATCAATTGTTCCTTTTGCAAAAAATAATGTCAATTTAAAATAAAAAGGCTCACCTGCAGTGATACCGGTCACACAGTTCATCGTATTGAGGATAAGATTATTAATTCAGATCTCAAATGTCATATGGATTATTTTCTTACACTATCAAATCAATCTAAATGTTTTTTCTTTTTTTAGTAGGTTAGTTGTCCTTTTTCCTAAAAATGATGTCAATTTTAAATAAAATTATGCACATGGAGTCATAGTGGTTACACTGTGCATCATATTGAGGTGTGAATAATTCTGAAACATCCCAAATGTTTCATTGATCATTTTTATAAAATATCAAAATAGTAAGAATTTGTTTTCATAGTTTTCAGTACATCACTTGTTCCTTTTTCAAAAATTAATGTGAATTTAAACTAAAAAGGAATTCTTGGAGTCATATCACTCACACTATGAATCATATTGAGGTTCAGTTGATTCATACATGTCACAAATGATTTATGAATCATTTTCATAATGTATCAAAACAATATGAATGCATTTGATCAGTTTTGAGTATGTCAATTTTCCTTTTTACTAAACTTCATGTCAATTTTATATAAAAATATGAAATTTGAGTCATAATGGTAACATCGTGTGTCAGATTGAGTTAAGTATCATTCTTACAAATCTCTAATGACATATGAATCATTTACCTAATGTATCGAAACAATACCAATGAATTTTATTGATTTTGAGCAGGTCATTTGTCATTATTAAATAAAATTGATGTCAGTTTTAAATAAAAATATTCACTTGGAGTCATACCAATCAAAAATCATGTTAGAATGAGGTGTGAGTGATTCATACACATTCCAAATTAATGATGGATAATTTTCCTAAATTATACAAAAATATGAATTTATTTTCTTTATTTTTAGTAAGTCAATTGTGTGAGGACTCGAATCCAAAAAACCAGGAGCCAGTGACTTCTGAACATGATTTGTGTTTTAAAATAAAATCATGCACTAATAAAAACACAACACGTCCCATATAGAGGACTAAGATTGGTTCGGGCTCTAGGAAAATGACATCTTCAAGAATGTTTTATCTGATAAAAGTTGTTGCCTGAATATTTTAAATCAAAACGTAGGGTGAGCATAAGAATGAAATGAAAGGGTTTTTAAAAAAAATTAATCCAATGTAAATTTTGAAAGCATTATTTAAAACTATCCATAGAATATTATCTTAAGGAAAACTGTAACACATATAACATAACATAAAAGTTCTCAATCAAGATTTCCAAGGAATACATGAATCAATTATGAAATTTTTTTAAAGGAGTAATAGAGGTCATAATAAACTAGTATGACATATGATTATTTAAGAAAATATTAAACAGTTAAGAGTAATACATAATCGTAGTTGTTCATGAAGGAAACAACTTCAATATCATAAGTTGGTTACTAACTTACTGAGTTTTAAACACAAATCACTCCTTAAAACATTACTTACGACATCAATATGAATTTGATAAAAACATAAGGACATGGGTAGTGAAAGAACATGCATATCATTTGGAAAAAAACATGTAACATTACTGGAATATGTGGCTTCAACATTTAACTTAGACAATAAATTATTGTATCACCAAGGTCCATCCCCAAAGATTCATTAAAAAAATACCAATGTTATTCAACAAGGTATTGTTAAAAAGGTCATCTCTAGAGATTAAGTCTTTACCCATTGCATTGGAGCGCTATTAGGGTGCACCCTTAATTTGTCTTTATTATCATGTGAGCTAGATAGATCATAATTTACTTCAACGGGGTTGTATATTCAATATGTCTCATACCACCATGAATAAATCATTTTCATATTACTCAAGGTGTCCCATACGAATTCGGGTAACTTTATTATTAGTTCATTATTATGATGTGTCATATTCATGTAGGATGATCAATGATATGGACAAGATAAAACCATTATACAATTGGTCTGCAAACACATGTCATGACAAATAACATTACAAACATGGAATAATTATTCAAAAGAAGACATGGTTTACAAAAAATTCTATGTACAAAGGACAATTACTAAACCACATCAAATGGTAGATGAAAAGGGGTTGTTACATGAAATGATAAAGTGATAATCTTAAAAATTATTTCTTCATGGAAATGAAATACATAGATACTTTTCATTAAATATGATGATAAACATAGCACTGAACATTTAAATAGGATAAATCATAAACACGATTATCCTATAGTAAACATTGTAGCAAATTCATTAGGTGTTAAAGTTCTTGGTGAGCATAACATGATTTACAAATCCATTTATTTTTTATACATTTGGGTCATGTCAAAGTATATCCCTTCGGCTTTCAAAGCAGTAAATAATATTAAAATTAAGCAATATCATAAGTGTACACGAAAATACAAAATATCATAGACAAACCCTAAAATCCCACAAGTTTTAAAATATTAACAACCATTAATTGAAATTAGTTTTTCAAAAATTATTCTCACAAAAATATATTTACATGACCATATATATACTAATAATATATATATGGTTTTTTAAAAAAATAAAACAAGTCCATTAAAATTTCTTGAGTTCTGAAAATCTCTAATTACTTATCAATTATTTAGTTGAAAATCAATATCTTATGTGGGTTTAATGTTCATGACACTATAAATACATAAATATATATAACAACTTTGGGTTTACACTATAATATAATTGTATCTAAACCAAAGGCCTGGTTTGCATCTAAAATATCGTTCAAAGATAGGTATTCATATCCTAAAACCATAACTATCTTGTTTTGAAAAACATAAACATATATAAACATATAGTTATATATAAAAGGTTTACATAAATAATATATATGTTAAGTGTAGGTTCAAAAGTAACCTTTAAAAACATATATTACCTAGTATAACATACATAATAATCATGGATACCCTAAAAACAGATTGGGTTTGAGTTATAAATATACATATTTATATATAGAAAACTGTATATTCACAATATACATAAATATAAGTATTATGTTTTTGTAAAACTGAATCGTTAAAAACATTAAAAAGGATTCTTACATATATAACCCTTCTAATAACATGATGGAAAACACCTTTAAAAACATTACAGACCGAAGGGTTCTTGTTATATATATACATATATAAACTATATATACCAAGTGTATAATAGTATAGGTTTCCCTAAACGAATACAAAACATGAAATCACCCTTAACTATCTTGAGGAGGAAACTCAGACCAGGGGTAAGATTGCAGGATTTGTTGGGAGTTCGAGGGAGAGAAGGACGAGAATAAACCCATGGGGTTTCATGTTGCAAGGGGTTTTATGTAGAGGCTGAGGTCTAACAAAGTTACTCGACCCAAGAGGTAGGTTGGTGTAGTGAAGACAAAGATACAGCACCCTAGGAGGTGGGGTGTGTGAGAGTCAAGGGGATCAGTGCTAGAGGAGGTGACCGTGGCATCCTCGGGTGAACTAGTGTGCTGGAGCGGATCGCGACGAGGAAGATGTCGAAGAGAGGATGATGCAGAGATGAAACAGACGGCCCAGATTATATCTAGGTGTGATCAAATGACTGGAGGAAGAGCGGTAGATGAGATCAGCGGGTTTAAATATATCAAAGGATGAGATTTGATCCTGGATAGATCAGACTGTCAAGGAGAGACGCATGTTTTTTTAATGAAACTACGGTTTGGATTTCGCAGCATTGAAAGGATTCATTTTTTAAAAAAAGTTGAATTTTTATTAAAAAATTTATAATATTTAATTACTTATAACCTTTAAAAATCTAAAATTCAATTTATAACAAACTCTACAATTTGATTTAAATAGTTTTTCCTAATTCAAAATACATAGTTTGAAATATCTAAAAAATATATTTTTCCATAATTATTTAGAGGTATATGATTATAAGATACTATTTAAAAATGACTTTTAAAACATTTAGAAGGTGTTAAAATACTATATTTTCAACCATTTGGATTTTGTAAAATCAATTATGTTCTATTATAAGAGTAATCTTTAATTTTAAAATTATGATATTTGAAAATATAATTCAATTCATTTTAACATTTTAGCATACTTCAAATACGATAATTTTATAGAAACCAAGTTTTCATAAAAATATAAACTTTAAAAACCCAACGGTCATATAAATATAAAGGTCATAATTTCTAAAGGACCCCTATAAAAACAGTGGGGTAGGGTGTTTCAAACTCAATGTAACTGAAGAAGATGGTGCTCCCAATCCCATCGATGGTCAGTACTGTATTCATGATTATGGTGGTGACTTTTTTACTTAGTTGACTCGAAGGATGTCCTTTACTTACTGGGCCTCATTGTGGTGATTGGGGGTCTTCCAGTGTCTCTAATTGGTTATTTAATAGGTATTTTTGGTTACTGTTTACTCTCTTCTTTTTTTATTTCAGTGTAATGTAAACAATATGGTGTTCTAATTTATTAAAGAGCCTCATGTTTGTCCTTTAAATTTTTTCTTGGTTAAAAGGACTTCAACAAAAGTGAAAGCATAGTGTCATTATTATAAGATACCCAAAACTCACATTTTTACATTATCCCCCCCTACAGAGAATTGTGTCCTCGAAATTCCTTTCATACAAACTCACTAGGAGGAAGCTCCCAGTTGTTCCTACCATATCCCCCATCGTGGGTAATCATCAGGTGTGCTCAGCAGAAGACCCACATTGATGCTCAAATCCTCTAGTTCTATGACCCAAATGCACTTGGTGTAGAAGTGGTTGAACTCATGCACTGAACACTTGGGCTTCCAGAGGGAGGCTCAAACAGTACAGAGTTTGAAAATGTCCATGTGGACCAAAATATGAAGAGCATATATAATTATGTCTCATTCAAGAACATCTAAGTTATAGACATTGTCATATAGGATAATGCTGAGGAGTTGGTATATGTAGGTTGCACAAACATTTCCCTCTAAGGCACCTTCTTGAAATGTTACTCTGTTCATGTAGTTCCGGCCTTGTGTGAAACACAGGAAGATCCCTTTGTGGTATTTCCCCCTCCCCTTACACTCGTCCAATTGTGCTGAGCCTATTCGGTAGAACATGTAAGAGTTCCCTAGACAGGTGCATAGAATCTCCGGACCGTTTGTCATCTCAAAAAATTATTTTCATGTTCATCACAGGTTTTCGAAGGGACGATACTCGTCTTCACAAGTTTTTATTGTGATAATCTCCAGTATCTCAGTAGGAAGAGACAACATGTGGGTTTGTCCTTCCATCTGAATGTTTAATATGAGAGTTAAATCACTTGAAAACCATTCAAAGGTATAAACAAAGGAAAGACAGAAAATGGGAAAGGAAAATTTTCAATAAACATTATTTTATTACTAAACATAAGTGTGTGTGTTTCCCCAAATGACCTACTACACGAACTCCACACAGAGAAGAAAAACTCCATATCTCTTAAAACAAAACAGAGGCTGAGCATTCAGGGTTAAACTCATGGGGGAACCTACGACGTATCCTGAGTATAACATGTGGGGTATGAAGTTGGGAGACTTCAAAATACACTAGTTGTCTATAAGAAAGTTGGGGGGACTCATCTTCTAACATTTTGAAGTCCAACAACAGGCCCCAGAAGCCATAGTTCATGACTTTACAAATATAGGTCGCTCATTGGTCACTGGCAGCAGCAGATTCTTGAAAAGTGTCAAGGGTCATAAATCCAATGTCCTCACCTACTATGAACACACAGAAAATTCCCTCATGGTACCTTCCCCAACGTACATAGGAGGGAAATTGGGTCATCATCATAAAGAGGTAATCCATTCTGAACCCCCGGTGTAGCCGAAGCACCTGTGGTGAGTTTGACACATTGTATAGGTGTTTGAATGTCATGTGGATATGGGAATAGTTTATAAAATTTTCTCGCCTAGCTTAAGAAACAATGGTCTCTTAAGGCCTCAGTGGGGAGAGACAAAAGATTAGTACCTTCGTTTTCCATTTGAAAATTAAGAAAACTCATTTTTTATAATGTTGAAGTATATTTTTCTTTGTTTCAGTTCTAGTTTTCCAGAGTTATCCAAACTGACCCCTCTGATACCAACTGTGAGGACCCGACTCCAGAAAACTAGGAGATGGTGCCTTATAAACATGATGTTTGTTTTGGAATCAAAACACACACTCATAAACAGACATCACATCTCATATAGAGGATCAAGTTTGGTTCGGGATCTGGGAAAATGGAAACTTCAAGAATGTTTTATCTGATAATAGTTTTTTCCTGAAAATTTTAAATCAAAATGTAGGGTGAGCATACGAATGCCAAGCAAGGGGTTTTAAAAAAATAATCCAATGTAAATTTTGATGGAATTATATAAAACTATCCATATAACATTATCTTAAGGAAAACTATAACACATATAACATAACATAAAAGTTCCAAATCAATATTTCCATGGAATACATGATTCAATTATGAATGTTTTTAAAGGAGTAATAAAGGTCATCATAAACAAGTATGACATATGATTATTTAAGAAACAATTAAACAGTTAAGAGTAATACATAATCAGAGTTGTGCACACAAGAAACAACTTCAATATCATAAGTTGGTTACTAACGTACTGAGTGATAAACACATATCATGACCTAAACCTGTATTTACAACATCAATATGAATTTGATAAAAACAGAAGGACATGGGTAGTGAAAGAAGAGGCATATCATTTTGAAAAGAACATGTAACATAACTTGAATATGTGGCTTCAACATTTATCTTAGACAATCATTTTTGTATCACCAAGGTCCATCACCAAGGTGTCATTAAAAAAAATTTCCAAAGTTATTCACTGAGGTATCGTTAAAAAGGTCATCACTAGAGATTAAGTCTTTACACAATGCATTGGAGCGCTATCAGGGTGCACCCTTAATTTTTATTTATTATCATGTGAGCCACATATATCATACTTTACTTCAACGAGGTTCTACATTCAAGATGTCCCATACCACCTTGAATAATTCATTTTCATATTACCAAAGGTGTCCCATACCACTTTGGATAACTTGATTCATGGTTCATTATTATGATCTGTCATATGCATGTAGGATGATCAATGATATGGACAAGGAAAACACATTATACAATTGGTCTACAAACACATGACATGACAGATAACATTAATAACATGGAATAATTAATCAAAAGAATAAATGGTTTAACAAACATTCTATGTACAAAAAACAATTACTAAACCACATCAAATGGTAGATGATAAGGGGTTGTTACATGAAATGATAAAGTGATACTCTTAAAACATCTTGCTTCATGGAAATGAAATATATAGATACTTGTCCTTAAATATGCTCATAAACATAACACTGAACATGTAAACAGGCTAAATCATTAACTTGAATAACCTATAGTAAACATTGTAGAAAATTCATTATGTGTTAAAATTCCAAGTGAGCATTACATTATTTACAAATCCATTTATTTTCTAATACATTTGGGTCAAGTCAGAGTATATCCCTTTACCTTTCAACGCAGTTAATAATATTAAAATTATAAAAGCTCATTAGTGTACATGAAAATACAAAATATCATAGAGAAACCCTAAAATCCCATGAGTTTTAAAATATTAGAAATTATTAAATGAAATTAGGGTTTCAGAAGTTATTCTCACAAAATTATATTTACATGGCCATATACACACCAAGAATATTTATGGGTTTTTTTACAAAAAATAATAAAAGGCCATTAAAATTTCATGAGTTCTGAAAACCTCTAATTACTTATCAATTATTTAGTTGAAAATCAAAACCTTATGGGGGTTTAAAGTTCATTAAAATATAAATACAAAAATATATATAACAACTTTGGTTTTAAACTATAACATAATTGTACCTAAACCAAAGGCCTAGTTTGCATCTAAAATATCATTCAAAGATAGGTATTCATCCGCTAAAACCATAACTATCATGTTTTGAAAAAAATAAACATATATAAATATATAGTTATATATACAAGGTTTACATAAATAATATTCTTGTTAAGAGTAGGTTTAAAAGTAACCGTTATAAACATATATTACCTTGTATAACATACTGAATAATCTTGGTTATCCTAAAAAAGATTGGGTTTGAGTTATAAATATATATATATATAAACAACTGTATATACAAAATATACATAAATATAAGTATTATGTTTTTGTAAAACTGAATCGTTAAAAACATTAAAAAGGATTCTTACATATATAACCCTTCGGATAACACGATGGAAAACACCCTTGAAAACATTATAGACCGAAGGGTTCGTGTTATATATATATACATATATAAACTGTATATACTGGGTGTATAATAGTATAGGTATATCTAAATGAATACAAAACATGAAATCACCCTTACCTAGCATGAGGAGGAAGCTCAGACTAGGGGTAAGCTTGCTGGATTTGTTGGGAGTTCGATGGAGAGAAGGAGGAGAAGAAGCACGTGGGGTTTCATATGGCAGGGGGGTTTATGTAGAGGCTCCGATAAAACAAAATGACTCGACCCAAGAGGTAGGCCGGTGTAGAGAAGAGAAAGATACAATACCCTAGGAGGTGGGGTGTGCGAGAGTCAAGGGGAGCAGTGCAAAAGGAGGTGATCATGGCGTCCTTGGGTGAACCAGTGTGCTAGAGCGGATCGCGACGAGGAAGATGACAGGGAGAGGATGACACTGAGATGAAACGGATGGCCCAGATTAGATATGGGTGAGATCAGATGGATGGAGGAAGAGTGTGAGATGAGTTGAGCAGGTTTAAAGGAATCAAAGGGCAATATTTGATCCTGGATAGATCAGACAGTCATGGAGAGACATGAGTTTTTTTAAAGAAACTGCGGTTGGGATTTCGCATCACTAAAAGGTTTCATTTTAAAAAAATGAATTTGTATAAAAAAAATTTATAAGCATTAATAACATATAACATTTAAAAATCTAAAATCCAATTTATAACATACTCTACCATTTGATTTAAATAGTTTTTCCTAATTCAAAATATATAGTTTTAAATATCTAACAAAATATATTTTCGAATAAACATTTAAAGGTGTATGATTATAATATACTATTTAAACATGACTTTTAAAACCTTTACAAGGTGTTAAAATACTAGGTTTTAAACGATTTAGATTTTATAAAATCAATTAGGTTCCTTTATAATAGTAATCTTTTATTTTAAAATTATGACATTTTAAAATATAATTCAAATAATTTTAAAATTTTAGCATACTTGAAATACCATAAGGTTATAGAAACAATGTTTTCATAGAAAGATAAACTATAAAAACCCAACAGTCATATATATATAACGGTCATAATTTCTAAAGGACCCCTATAAAAACCGCAGGGTAGGGTGTTTCAAACTCAAGGTAACCAAAGAAGATGGTGCTCCCAATCCCACAAATAGTCAGCACAGTATTCATGATTACGGTGGTGTTGTTTTTTTCTTTAATTGACTCGAAGGATCTCCTTTACTTACTGGGCCTCATTGAGGTGATTGGGGGTCTTCCAGTGGCTCTAATAGGGTTTTTAATAGGTATTTTTGGTTAGTGTTTACTCTCTTCTTTTTTTCAGTGTAAAGTAAACACTACGGGGTTCTAAATTTAATAAAGAGCCCTATGTTTGTCCTATAAATTTTTTCTTGGTTAAAAGGAATTAAACAAAAGTGAAGGAATAGTGTCATTATTATATGATACCCATAACTTCAGTTGGTACACATTATCTTTTATACTAGAATGTCATTTTAAAATGGAAACACACAATTTGACTCAAACCAGTAACATTATGTTTCAATTTAACATGATAATAATAACTACATGTCACAAATGATTTATTAATTTATTTCAGAAATTATAAATAAAATATGATCATGTTTTCTTGGTTTGTAGTGAGTGGAACATTTTTAATGAAAATGTCAATTTTAAACTGATAACGAACACTTGGATTTATACTAGTCACATAGTGAATCTGATTGATGTTTGGTTTATTCATACATGTCCTAAATAACTCATGGATCGTTTTCATAATATAATAAAACAATCTAAATGAGTTTTCAAAGTTTTCAGTACGTCACTTCTTTTTTTTACTAAATGTAATTTTAAATTGAAATCATGCACTATGAATCATATCTGTCAAATTATGTATCTATTTGGAATTATACTAATTCATACTCATCAAAATTGATTTATGAATCTATTTACTAAATTATCAAGTAATTCAATGTGAGTTTCTTTTAGTCAGTGGCACATTTTGTCCTAAAATGTCAATTTTAAACTGATAATGGACACTTGGAGTCATAACAGTCACACTGTGTGTCAGATTAAGATGAGGGTGATTCTTAAACATTCCAAATTACGCACGGATTGTTTTCCTAATGTATAAAAACAATAAGAATCTATTTTCTCTCGTTTCAGTTCATCACATATATTTTCTACTAAAATGTATTTTAAACTAGAAACATGCACTTTTACGCATACCGGTCACATTGGGTATCGGTTTGAAATGATACTGATTCATATTGGTCGCAAATGATTTAGGAACCTATTTCTTAAATTCGTAAGACAATCTAATATTTATCAAGAAGTTTAAGTATCCCTTGGATCGTAATTTATCTTATTTGTAAGTGCAAGGAGATCATGGGTGCCCATACGGGGATCTCCCACACATTGTGTGAGGGAAATAAAGTTACAGAATTCTGGTCATCCCAGGCTTCCCTAATCCAAAATGTTTCCTCTTCCTTAATTTAGGGTCATTTCCTCTTAGAGGCATTAACTTTTTTATTAACGATGCTTTGGGAGTTCACTAATTTCGACCTCCTTGATGTATCTCTCTTTTTTGAATGTATCGTTAAGAAATAAAAATGATAATCTTCAGATTAGTAAGAAAATCCTATTGGGTTTTCTTGGTTTTTATTGAGTGAGATATTTTGAACTAAAATGTCATTTTTAAACTGATAATGGATAGATGGAGTCATACCAGTCACATTGTGCATCAGATTGAGGTGTGTTTAATTCATACTCATCTTAAATTATGTTTGTATAATTTTCCTAAATTTTTAAAACAATATAATTTCTTTTTTTGGGTTTTGAGAATTTCATTTGTCTATTTTCGTAAAATTAATGTCATTTTTAAATAAAAAGAAGAAACAGGATTTATACTGGTCACACTATGTGTCGGATTGAGGTTTCTATGAGTTCTAAATGACCATAAATATCAAAGAATCCTAACCACTTATGATACCATGATTACTATTACCTGTATTTTTCAAATTTCCAACATTGAATATTGAGTTGATGTTCTTAGCCAAAAAATATTTCTTAAATTTGAAAACAAAAAGAATAGAGGAATCTCTTAATCACATTATATCATAGGAAGTCACCGTAATGGGCATGATATCATACTTTACTCTTCTATTTTTCAACAATGAGAAATTTTTTTGGCTATGAACATTTACTAAATATGAAGTTTCTGGATTTCAATAAAGAAATGAAATAAAAACCATTGTAACATTGGAAAAAAAGAATGTGTTATCTCTTCTGTGGCTTGGTGTAAATAGTTGAATAGAAAATATGACGTCCCAAATGATATGTGAAAAAAACTAAATAATTATTAAATATAAATTTTAGGGAATATAACATACAAATAGATCATAAAATGATGAAAAATTTAATCAAATTAGTAGGAATTCACAATTTCATGATGGTTTTGTTCATTCTTGATATTTGTATTAGTTGTTAATATCTTAGTTGCAGCCTTGAAGTCCAATATCACATTATAATGAGAACCTTTGAACAAACCAACCCAACCCAAACAAATGAGACCACCTTTATAATTAAATAATTCATTTTTTAGTAACACTAAAAATAAATAAATTAAAAATAAATATGAAATAATCCATTACTTCTATATAAGACACATTTTCATGTTATTTTTATACATTCTTACATTATGTATATTTCACATTTGTTTCTAGGTAAATCTATATCCTCTTATGAATATGATTGTTTGTTTACTATCATAGTAGTATTGAAAAATTATAAATACATATCAGATTAATAAATATTTTAAATTGAATAGTAATTCTCTTTGGAAATACATTTTCAAGGATACTAATTTATTAATGGAATATGATCTCTCTAATAATTTTAAAAACAAAATAACCATATCATTTTCCATTTGTATGTTTTAGACACTACATAAAAATTGAGAAAAATATGTAATTGTTTTTTATATGTGTTTGGTTAGTGAAATATTATTATATATACTCTGATACTTGTTCAATTATTGAACTTATCAAGATCTTTATTCTTAACCCATGTCCCCATTCCTTATTTTTCATAATATGTATACACTTCCCTATAATAACAGAATCCTCATTAAGACATAATATAAATTATATAACTTAATTTTTTGTTCTAAAATGGTGGATTTTTTGTATTAATAATTGGAAATTTTCGTCATGTGTGTTCAATTTGTTGGCTATAAATATAGTTAATCCAGGACATAAATCTTTGGATTATCCATGTCGGTTATAATAAAAATCCATTGTTTCCTAAAAACCCAAAGAGGAATAAGTAATGAAAGAAATGAAAATATATATTTTTTGATTAAATTTTATAGCTTTACCCCTACATCATTGGTATTAAGAAGACTCTATCATCCATAACTTTTCTTTCAAACGATTTGGTCAAGTCTGGCACTATTTCAACCATTTTTTTGGATTTTATCTCTTTAGGTTCTCTATATGTGGCATGAAGACTAATGAGTCCAAAAATTATTGTTAAATCCCTTCAATTTGTGTTGATATATACACCTACAAAAAATATGAAATGAATTTAGTCATAATTAACATAGTATATTAAATTTTAGAAATTAATATCATGAAAACATACCTCAGGTTTACATTTAAAACTAAGTCTCCTAGCCATTCATAGTTGATGATTTCATTTATGTTATCAAAAGAAATGTAGCATATACCGTCCAATCCATAAATATTTTCTTTAAAATAAACTATGTGACTAATACCATTTTGAAACTTTTGTATATGCATGAACCATTAATGTTAGTAAAGGCAAATATTGAATGAGTGGGGTAAAGGAGCTTTCAAAAGATATTTTTGATCGGTTGGATGATCCTTTATATTGTTTTGAGTATTCCATTAATTTCACACTCTTCCCTATGTCTGATTATAATAACATTCATTGGTTTAGACCTTTATTAGTTAATTTTTATTAGTTTAGCATGAAAAAATAATTGGAAATAATTACCTAGTTGTTGACATAAGTTTTTACAAGATCTGAAGGCCATGTGATAAATGTTCCAATAGTTTGGTTGTCCTTATGAATATATTCTTCCTCAAGTGGAATATGTATCTCCGTTCTTGGATCATTATCCATGATAATTTCTACTCTCACATGACCCATTGGAAGTGGTATGTTGTGTATCTTTTCATCTTTGATATTGAACAATGCAGCCCTTGATACAAGGTAATGGGTGGGTGTTTATAGTTATATTTCATAGTCATTTTCCCCTATAAAATATCAGAATAGGAAAGGTAGAAGTTTCTATATGATTCACATTCCACAGAAAAAAATATTAAAATATTTATTACCATGACTAAGACAACTCTTTGAGGGGAATGACTATCCTCAAAGATGGTAGAGGTGTGGAGGGATCTTCAGGAAATGGTTGTACTTAATTTTTATTCTCTTTTCTTCCCCCAATAATAGTTTCTAAAATCACATACATCTAATGAAATTGTAATTCAATGGAAACAAAATTTATTTCAACTATACAACTTCTTTATCATTATCCGCCTATTGTTTTATTCTCAAAATATGTTCGGGGTGTCACCCCAAATCATGAACCTCTCATGTGGCCAGACTGTTTTGTTTGTTTCAAGGCTATCGATAGTCGGTGTTCATCTGGGATAGGTCTTGAGGATTCTTGTGACTATGTCAGATGGAAAATATAGGAAAATAAGTAATAATTTTTATGTAATAGTGATTTAATAAAAAAAAAATTTCATACTTACACATATTTTCCAAACTGATTATAGGTTTTCATGTATTGGTATCCCATATTTATTTACATGATATTCATTACATAACACATGGCATGGGATGAAAGTGGATTTGAATTTGGATTAATCAATATACATATAAAAAGATTAACATTATTATGTTGTTTTTTTATGTCACATAAAATTATTACAGTAGATTTAAACTTTGTACCAATTTTTTCAAGGGAATCACACCCCATCATTGCTTTACTGTAGGGGGTAGATTGGTTTTTCTTCTTATTCCTTATATTCACAACTCTTTTATTGTTTCATAAATAAAAAATTACCAATAAAATTTATTAATACACATATTATCAAAAAAAATTATTACTATACACAATTTATCTAAGAATACAGATAAGCACAATAGTCATAAAATACATCCCATTTTTCTTGGGTTTTCAGGTGTGCATACAGAAGTGGTGGGTGGAAGTTTATTTTCCCTTCATCAACTTTACGAATAAATATCATTATAATCTGGTGATATCCTCTATTAATCCTTCTAGTAAGAATTAATGCATATTTATTATAAGATTAATCTACTATAAATGCACTCTTTAAGGGATGATGAAGGGTAACGTAATGTTTCATTATTTTTTTTATAGTTCAATGGATGAATTTTATCATAATGTTTTCATAATCACTTCATAAATAAGTGTCTTAAACGTGGGAAGAAAATGGTGTCAGGAATCTACATCAATCACCATGCGTTTCTAAGTAGTGAGTCCAATGTAACTACTAAACATGGCCTTGTTGGGGTCAACATTAATTTCCTACACATTCCATTCGACCTCAAATTTTATGCCTTTTATTTTCTCCTTAATGATTTTTTATCACACCAAAAAACTATACTATTGTTTCTTTTTCTATGTCACAATTCCTTCATCACCTACCATTTCACTAGATTCAATATCTTCAATATGTTGTTACTCTATAGTGGTAGCATCAGTATGTGTAAAAGGTCATTTTACCTCTACAGTGGGAGTAGAAACATGTTATGAAACCGGTTGTTCCTATAGATATGTAGCAATGACACGTGTATAAGGTCATTGTACCTCAAAATAGGTAGATGAAATAGGTTGAGAAAACTATTTTTTCTATTAAGTGGTATCAGCGGTATGTATAGAAGGTCATTTTTCCTCTATAGTAGAAGCACTAGAATGTGAAGAAGTCATTTTCTATAGTGGTGGTTTTAAATTTAACTAAATTGCAGAAATGAAGTAGCGAATAGATCATAAAAGAGGTAACACAATGTATATTATAAATAAATATCAAACTTGATTATTGTACTATGTTTTATTTAATGTCTAAAGGGATTTCACCCCTCTATTGACATCCAAATCCCTTCTTTTTTGTATCTTATGAAATATAAAACACTATCTATATTAGGAGCGCAGTGAAATGATTATGATGTTCAAATTAAAGGGTTACCCTGAGTTGAATTTTAATATAACCCTTTAGTGGTTTTAGATGATAACAGAACAAATGACTACATTATATTTTCAGTACTTATAACCTAAAATTATTGTACTCCCTATGATTCCATTATAAATAGTTTGAATGTGTACCCTTACTTACTAAAATCCAATTTCAGGAATACCACTTCATAAATTTCAATAGAAATCCTATTAATAACCCACTTGGATTGAAAAATTTGCCCTTGTAGTGTCTTATAATCTAAATACCATATTTTCTGATGATTCCAAAGTATGACATATTCACATAAATTATATTTCTCTCCATAGTTCCAAAAACATGCGTCGCTTCATCCACAAGTGTAACTCCACTATTTTTCATGGTACATCCTTTATCATGTTCATTTTTATAGAACATATATACATTAACTACATAAACATTGTAATATAATACATTCACACTTGGTCCTATGACTAGCCATCGAAGACGTTCTGAAATTGAATATGGATTTTCATTTGACTACTTAAAGATATGGTCCTAATACCATCCTATACATTTTTTATTATGTATATTTGATATCCACCTTTCATCCCATGATGGATTCAAATTCCAAAGAATTTATTTTTGGGTTTCAACATATGGGAAAACCTCTATACAGTTACGAAAAATTTAATGGTGGGTCTACTATCAGTCTGTAATATTGATTATGATAACATCTCATTTAGAAATTACTACACCCACAATCCACCCAGTGTTATGAGATTTTGTTAGAACATTGTTTTCCACACTGGATAGGAAGTTGATACAAAATTAAATATCTACCTCATAAATATATCGTGCTGAAATACAACCCTCTGGCCAACATTGATTTTTGACAATACCTATCAAAATATTCAAATATCGTTCAATGGGGTACATCCATTTATAATGTAAAAGACCACATAGTAAAATCTCTCCCACAAATCGAACCATCCAGTGAACCATCATATCAAATAATACTAGCTGGAATAATATTTCAAATTCACATAATATGATGAAAATTTCTCTTTCCAGTGTTGGAAACATTTTCGGGTCTCTATCATTGCTGAATATATTTTCATAAAATATACAGAGCTTGGATAATTTATGAAAAACATTTTTGGAAAAAATGAAACATACAGATATAGAAATTATATTTTTCATCAAAACATGATAGTCATGTGATTCCAAACCCTTTATGTTTAAATCATTCATTGAAATGATATTCTAGATATTTGATAAATTATCTTCTCGAACCATTATTTTATTCAATAGGTTGAGAAAATGATATCTCTCCTTCCTGGAATGATTATAAGTATTTGGAGGAAGTAAAGATCATCTTTTACACTTCACTGCTATCAACTCTTCTCATATTCCCATGTTAACTAGGTCCAACATAGCATTTATTCCATATTTTATTTTGTCAGGTTCATTTAGTAATGTTCCAATTACACTATCACATATATTTATTTCAACCTCAAAAGCATCAAGAAAATATCTAACGTATATAAAATTCCAAAATGGTAATTCAAAAAAAAAGATTTATTTTTTCAATCGGTTTTTGAATGGTTTTTGAAAAGGGTTTACCAAAAGTAGTTTCCACATATTTTACATTCTTATAAAATTCATCATCTGTTAGTGGAAAATATAATGTACGTTCTTCTAAACTTCCATCGAATGATGTCATCCAATATCGGTACTTATTTCCCCGAGAAATAAGTCTACAATGTCCTATAAACACAGTCTTCGATGAATGTTCCAACCCAAACGAATGTATACCTTGTTCTCAAATGGGACACCCTTATGTTACTTTAATTATATATCATAATATTTTCCTATAAGTTAGAAAATCATTTATCATTCTGTAAAACATGGTTCTCAAAGTGAAATATTTATTTATGTAAGCATCACACAACGTAACACCTGAATCCCAAAATAATATCAAATCCTCAATCAATGGAGACAAATAAATATCAATATCATTACCCGGTTGTTTTGGTCCTAATATAAACATAGATAACATGATATATATTTGTTTCATGCATAATAATGGTTGAATGTAATAATTTACCAACATAATTATCCATGTAATATTACTGATTATTTGAGAAGAAAATGGATTCACTCCATTTGTAGATAACGAAAGGTGAAGGTTTCTCGACTCATTTCCAAATATAGGATAATCATGATCAATTTTATTCCACTGAGGAGAGTCTACCTGGTGACTTAGTTTCCTATCTTTATTTATTTTATCTGTGGGCCATGTCAATTTCCCAATGGCCACCTAAATTCCATATAGGTTTCTAAACCTTGGATTGATTTGAAAGTACCATAAAAAAAATTTCGAACACAATTTACTTTTCTTATATCGAGAAACAGAACACTTTGGGATTTTTTATGTGATATGTGGTCCTAGTGAAATATTATACAGCCATTTTGGAAGGTGTGTATTCTTTCAGAGATCATATCCATAAATCACATCATTCATTTGGTGTCGTATATCCATCAAGGGATCTCATTATCTTATAGTATTATATCATTCAAAAGAGAAAGTACTTTAGTAAAACTATTGTCACTCTATCTATTGACTGTTTCAAAATTATATAGTCTTAGTACATTTGAAATTTTTATATATTTAGTGAAACACGCATACACTAGCATCTTTTCACAACACTTTAACTTCTCAAATAATTTTTGAGAAATCAATAAGTTCATTTTCAAATGTCCTTGTCATTTATTCAATAGGATCTTCATCATCATTATCATATGTAATCACATCATTGATATGGTCTTATTCATTTTCCACACATGTAATCATATCATGTGGTTAATAAAACACAATTCTATCCCAACTACTAGCTACATTTTCTTTTTCCTCGTGTTTATTCAAACATTTATAACTTAGATCTATTCCATGACAGATAAAGTGTTCTTCCAACTCCTTGGCACTAATTAGAAATGAATAAAAAGATTATTAACACTGACAAATAATTTCAGAAGGGTCATATTAATGAGCTTTTTCAAACTTGATGAATTCTATCACTCCATCTTCATACTCATTTTTCATACAGTTTGAATTATTCAATTCTTTATTCGTATCCATCCTATTTTATTTGGTAATATTAATATTTAACAAAATAAATACAAAAAAGATGTAATATTAAAATATCTCCCCAAAATCCTAGTGAGTGTACTATAAAGAGACGTGAGGTTTTCTTATTCAATTAAAATGAGTTTAACATTTTTTATGGTTCATTTATAAAATAAAAATTATTTAGTGTAATTTATATAAAATATTTGTTTCCATTACATACATTCCTTAATGGTGTTAAGACAATTACAAAGGCTCGTTTTTTGAGGTTATAAAGGTTAATCATTTTTATGTGTATGAGTAGATACTTTTATAAATATACACATCATTCATGATATATATATATATATTTCAAAATACATGTATAAAAATTAACTTTCTTTGATATTATAATATGGATTATTGTGAGATTTCATTTTGATGTAGGCTAATGAAGGATATTGTAGGACAATAAAAATTCTTTTTTCCATGAACTCACTATAATAGAGATAAGAAATTAATACCCAAACTACTATAATAATATCAAGCACACCACCGAAAAATAATAATGACCTCAAACCACAAAGGAGTTTCCAACCTCCAAAATTTCTAAATATGACCATAACATTCCATAAAATCATGAGGATATTAGTCACTATAAAAATTATTCATGGTGACTCAATAATTCCTGAGACAAAAAAGATCATTCCCCTACCACTCCATTCAGAGTTATAGAAAATCAAATTACTATAAAAATGCATTAAAATAATAAGAGGATTTTCCATAAATCATATCCTAATAATGAAATTTCTACCCCATATCAATACATTTCATGGAGGTTAAATAATTCAATAGAAAACATGAATCTATATCCTACATGATTTGAAATACCCTCAAATAACATAGTCCCAAGGCTCGCCAGGGGGTCAGATCCCAATGCACAATCCACATGATAGAAGTCCATAAAAATACATTTTCAGAATTGTCATTTCCAATAAAATAACACCCATATTCTCAGAGGGTTGAAATCATTTTTCAAATACAAGAACACATTGAAAGAAATAAAAATTGTGGGAAATGAAATCCAACTTTTCAATTTAAATCATTTCCAAAAATTCCAAAAATAATATCTAATTTTTCATAATTAAATCAACCACATATGAAACATTTAAAATTAAATAAATTCATTTTTTCAAAGAAAGAATCACACATGGTTTTAAAAATTAATACATATCTCAAAATAAAATTTTTATTTCAATTAAAAAATTCTATATAAAAATAAAAAGAGACGAGAAATCATATTTAAAAAAGAAACCATTAAAGTAATTTTCATTTCTTGAAAAATTTGGTTTTAAAATCAAATCACAGATTAACATATCCTTTTTCTTTCAGATATATTTTTTCCAAACATAAAATAAAATGTTAAGTCTTAAAGGTGAATACTATGCATATTGAACCATGAAATTCAATATCTCTTAGAATAATGTTATTATAAATCACTTCATTTAAATACGAAATCATTATACCATATATAAACTAATATAAGAATTATAAATAATAGAATAACGTCACAAAAAGAAAACATCTCTTAATAATATATGAATAATGAGCATAATCATTCAAGAATAATTGGATTATTATAATAGAAAAAGTAAAATTAATAATAAATAAATAAATAATATGTAAAATAAAAACTATTTTAGTTATTTGAATTGGATATAAAATTTAGTGGTATATCTCTTAGTTGAGAGCTTCTTATTTACTTCTCTACTTCTAATCTAATTCCATTGATCTAGTTTGGGTTCTATGGTGTTAATCCTTTAACTGTTAGCCTAAATAAAATTTTATTGACAAAATAGGATCTCTCTGGAACTCATTTGAACTATCAGTAAATGTTCATTATCAATAAGTTTGGTTCAATCCACATTGAATAGAAAAAAAAGTGGATGAAATTCAATCCAAATGAATTAATATCGATCGATTCCACTAGATCAGAATCTAGGGTGCCAAGAAAATGAAGACAAGAGTAGTAAGGGTAAGACAAAGGAAGAGAGTTTAGTTCATCGAGAGAGAGTGAAATTCCAGTTTGGTCGTTGACTGAAGAAATAGGAACAAACAAGATATTACCTTATATTTGGAGGTCTAGCTATAGTAGTAGGATCCGGTAGTAGGGGTAGTGGAGGAAGAGGTGGTGAGGAAAGTATAGGGGGTAGCAGTGGCCGCGATAGAGCTCTAGTACCATGAAATCATGAGGCATGAGCATAGACATGGTTTTGATAGGGTTCCATTTATAAAAACAAAAAAGGATTTTTTTCTATGATTTTTGGAAAGCGCTAATAATGGAGGTTTCAATCAACATTAAAATATAAAGAGATGATAAAATTGACCTTTATCAGCATTTTTTAGCGCTGATAAAGATACCCATTTATCAGTGTAAAAAATCACTCATAAAATATATCTTTATCATCATTAAAAATATAGTTTTGAAAAAGAATCATTTTACCAGCACTTTTTTAGCACTGATATAGACCTAATGTTAATAAATTATTTATAATTATAAATTTATAATAAACATATTTATTATATTTATGATTATAATTATAAATATATATAGGAATATTTATTTATTTAAATAATTATAATAAATACATTAATTAAATATATTTACGATAATATTATAATTATTTAAATAATCATATATATTTATAGTTATATGTATAATATATATATATATATATATTAATTTAAATAATTATAAAATTATAATAAATTTATATAATTAAATTTATAATTTTATAATTATTCAATAAAATGTATATTTATTTATCAATATAAGTATAAATAAATATTTATTTATTTAAATATTTATAAAATTATAATATATATATATATATTTAAATTTATAGATTTATAATTACATATGAAAAATATATTAATTTATATAATTATAAAATTATTTATTTAAATAATTATTTATTTATAATTATAACTTTAAATGAATAAATATATATTTATAAATATAAAATCATAATAAATATAATTATTATATTTATAATTTTGTAATTATATATAATAAATAATTTTATTATAATTTTTTTAATTACATATATATATATTAATTATTTAAAAATATAATTATAAATATTTGGGTATATTTATAGCTATACTTATATTTTTATAAATATATATATATATATATAATTATATATATTTATAAAATTATAAGTACTATAAATATATTTATTATTGTTTTATAACTATATAAATATATATATACTTATTTTTAATTATACTTATAAATATATATATTTATTAATATTTATATATAATTGTAAATATATATATTTTAATTTTAATTTAATTAGTAATATAAAAATATATATATTTATAAAATTATAATACATGTATATCTTGTAATTTTATGGTTATTTAAATATATATATACGTATAGTTATAATAATAATTATAATTAAATATATTTAAAACTATTTACATAAAATTAAGAAATTATAATTATAAATATAATAAATATATTTATTATTTAAATATATTCATTGTAATTTTATATATATTTATGAGAATATAATAAGTCCATGGGTATAACATTAATGAATCATACAGGTATCAATTTATAAATGAACATTCATAATGATGAATACATAACACATACATGTGCGTCATCATAATATAGGTAATCTTAACATTTGAAACATTACTCACAATCACATTAACAAATAAAAATTATGATCATATAACATCAATTATAGACATGCATCAATATATAAACATATATAATAGAAATCATGTCCATGAATATCATCATTATCTCATGATATATATGTATAAATTAAATTACAATGTGGGTCTAGCCAGAAGTTGAAGATCATGACCATTTATTAAAATTTGAAGAAATGATAACAAGCACATGAGAAAAGAGATGGGGTCAAACAAGGGAAGTCCCACATCCATATGTAAAAAAACAAATCATGCATCACCATAATCATGATTAGAGTCATGATCAGACTCTTGAGCTCCATTGATAGATTCCCACTCTAATAAAGGTCATTGAATCCCTTACCTAAATCGGTGGTGGTGTTTTATAGTATTAAATACCACTAAAATCATACATCTACTCTTCAATCCTCTCTACTTCGAGAGAAGATTGACACCCACCCAGAAAACTCACTTTTAAAGGAGTGATTACATCTTTACAGACCCTACCTTTTACAATACTCGGAGGCATATCAAAGCCATAATTTTTATAGAAGTCACAACCTATTCAAACATGAATTTTTTTAGGGAGTCCCAACAAAATGAACTTCCCATTATTTTGGTATAATTACTAAAATAAAATTTCTTTTTATTGTGACAATTATTAACTAGTGCTTAAAAATACACAAATAAATGAAATGATAAATAATGAAAATGGAAATAAATGAAGCACAACAATGAGTAAAAGATGTGAAAGTTAAAGTAGATCAATGTTAATTACTCAATTCATAAATATATATTATATTGTTCAAATTCATTCATTATCAAACTATTGAAATAATGTTCATAATTAGATCTGAACACTAATATAGTGCCATGTATTTGTTTCATTCTTGACTATTTCATTCCTTATTTATAAACAAATCTACAATAATAATCTCTTTCTCCCTTGATCCTACATGGACAATATTTTCATAAAAACATATCACAAATATTCAATGGCTATGTAAAATATTTAAAAATATGGAAACACCTTGTTATCTTTCTAAACATCATTCTTATACAAAAATAATTGTTTCATTCTTTTATTCCTACTTCAAATACTGTTATACCAATTTTCATGGCTTCTTTGTCAAGAATAATTTATTATAGAAAAATGAATCTATTAAAATAATATTTTAATAAATTTAAGTATATAAATATATGAATGTTTCCCTGAAATATATTATTGTAAAATTTAGATTTCAAACACTGAATTCCTTTTGGAAACAAAATCAAAACACATACAATAATCATGATAATCAATTATGAATAATTTAAAAAAAATATTATGATGTTAAATTAATTAAAATAAAATATAAAAATATTGATAAAACGTAGTATGTAGTATATATTATAGCTTGAAAACATATTTCAATAATAACATCAAATAATTATACGATAAATCCATATTTAACCAAATATTATTATATCACTTTTCATATAATAATAAGTAACTATAAAATAATAAAACAACAAAAAAATAACAAGTTTAACGTATAGTAAATTAAATGTGTGGTAGTTTAATTATAGTATATTTCATTTAATCCATTACTTGAGATCTCTTAACTATAGCGTCACAGTAAGACTTTCATGCTAGGATGTGTATGGTATGTGGTTTGTCACACTGCTCAGAATAGGTACATTGGTAGGTCATGATTTCATATGGTATATATTTCTTTTACATAGTATTGAGACGTCTTCTATATATATATATATATATATGTAATTTTGGGGTCAAATCCTCTATTTATTATCAAAGTTAAGACCTCATTCTATCTCAGTAGAGAGAGACCCATGACATAGCTATTGTGCCAAGTCCATGTGGCCCATGAACATGGTTTGAAGGACTAGTGTAGTGTCATGCCTGCATCATCTTTCCTGCATCATCAGGTATGTGTCATGTCTGCGTCATTACATTCCCGCATAAAAATAAATCTATAAACTGAAAATTCATTTTCATTTTACTGTGTATATGTGATTTATCATATTGTAGATCCTCAATGTATGATTTCATCATCTTCTTCAATTGATTATCACAAACTACATGAAGATGCGGTGTGAAAACCTTTTTGTTGAGTACTGAGCATGATGTTTTTGTAAGTGAAATTTTAATTTCCTGTAACATTCAAAATATAGGGGTATGATCGACCACACATTATCACTACTACACACAGTCCCTTTAACAGCGCATAAAATGGATTTTAATAGTTCTAAAAAGTGTTGTTAATCACAACTCTGATAAAAGCCCACTTTATCAGTGCAATTTGAGTCCTAATAAAGTCAACCCTTTAAAAATGCTATTTTTAGCACTGCTAAAGGGGGCATTAGGGGCACTCGAAATAGAACTGATAAATGACTAGATGGTTGTACTGTCATATTAATATAACATCACACATAGAAAAACCAATAATTTCAATCAATGATATATAAATTTAATTAACATCATGAATAAAAAATTCCACCAATGGTATATACAAAAAAAATCTTTAATATACATTTGAAACAGTCTTTTATATAATTAAATATACAATTATCCAACAAACATTTAAAAACATTATTGTTTAATATTTTCAGGTTTTTGATCCCCACTAAAATATGTCAACCCATGGTAATAACTTCCTAACAAATCATCTCAACCTGAGAAAAATAATCTGTATATATTAGAAAAAATATAGTGTTATTTACACTATTAAGAAATAAAAGAAAAATTAATATAAAATAATACATTTAATAAATTTCAATTTTTAATAATAAAAATGAACATTTAGAGTTATACTGTTCTCACTGTCTGTTGTATTGAGGTGGGTGATTCTTACATGTTAAAAAGGAGTTATGGATCATTTCTCTAAAATATCAAAACAATCCGAATGTGTTTGCTCAGTTTTGTGTTTTTCACTTATTCTTTTACTAAAACTAATGTCCATTATAAATAATGATACATTTGGAGTTATACCATTTTGGATGGGAATTAGATTTAGGTTTAGCAAATTTTTACATTTTAATAATTACTGATGTATCATTTCATAAAGTATCAAAATATTCATAATGTGTTTCCTTTGTTTTCAGTATGTGAGCTTTGTTTTTTTACTAAAATGTCATTTCAGACTAGAAAAACTCATTTTGAGTCATATCGGTTTCTTCGTGCATCAGTTTGACATGATACTACTTCATACATGTCAAAAATTACTAATTAAGGGATTCCCTAGATTATCAAGACAATCTTAGTGTGTTTTCTTAGATTTAAATGAGTGAAATATTTTGAAGTAAAATGTTTATTATAAACTGATAACAGATACTTTTAGTCATAACGGTCACACCATGCATCATATTTAGGTTTTTTTGATTCCTAAATGTCACAAATGAATCATGGGTAATTTATATAAAGTATCAAAACAATTCAAATTAGTTTTCTTCGATTTTAATTTGTCACTTGTACTTTTTTACTTAAATTAATGTCATTTTTAAATAAAAAGTAACACTTGGAGTCATACAAATCACACCATGCATTGTATCGTGGTTTTCTTGACACCTACACGTCAAAAATTACTCATGGATCATGTAAATATATTATCAAAACAGTCTAAATGCATTTCTCGGTTTTTAGTATGTCACTACTTCTTTTACAAAAAATATTTTCAGTTTTAAATTAAAAAGCGACACTTTCAGTTATACTTGTCACATCGTGCAGCAACTTGAGGTGTGGTTGATTCTTAAAAGTCAAAAAATGACTTATATATAGTTGGAATAAAATATCAAAACAATGCTAATGTGTTTTATTAGTTTCAGTATGTCATTATTGTTTTTTAACTAAAATTTCATTTCAAACTGGAAACATGCATTTTGAGTCATACCAGTCCTATAGTGCATTGTTTTGATTATATCCTACTTCATAGAAACCGAAAATGACTTATGAACCAATTTATTATATAATCATGACAATTGGAGCATGTTTCATTGGTTTCATAGAATGTGACACATTTTGAACTAAAATGTCAATTTTTAAACTGATAAGGGACACTTTTTTCATTTTGGTCACACCATGAGTCAGGTTTAGATGTCTCTAATTCCTAAATATTCAATATGACTCATAAATCATTTTCATAAATTATCAAAACAATATAAATGCAATTTCTTGGATTTTAGTATGTCACTTGTTCTTATTTACTTAAATTAATGTCAGTTTTAAATAAAAAGTCACACTTGGAGTCATACTGATCACATTGTGCATCGTATTATAGTTCAGTTGAATCCTATATGTAGAAATTATAAATGATAGTTTTCTTAAATTATCAAAACAATTTGAATGTATTTTTTCGATTTTCAGTATGTTACTTGTTCTTTTTACTAAATTTAATGTCGATTTTAAATAAAACAGAGACAATTTGAGTTATACCATCCACACAGTGCATCATATATAGGTTAAGTTCATTCATACACATAAAAAATGACTTATATAAAGTTTTCCAAAGAATCATAACAATCTAAATGTTTTTTCTTTGTCTTCATTATTTCGGTTGTGTTTTTAACTAAAATGGAATTTCAAACTCAAAACACACATTTTGAGTCATACTGGTCACATTGTGCCTCAGTTTGATGTCAGAATTATTTATAAAAATCATAAACGAATTATGAATCTCATTCCCTATATATGAATACAGTCAGAGAACATTTTCTTTTTTTAATGAGTGACACTATATGAACAAAAATGTAAATTTTAAACTGATAAAAGACACTTTCAGCCTTACCGATCACACCATACGTCAGATTGAGGTTTGGTTAATTAATACATGTCAAAAATGACGAATGGATCATATTTTTGAAGTATCAAAACAATCTGAATGTTTTTAACCAGTTTTTAGTTTGTCACTTGTTCTTTTTTACTTAAATTATTGTAAATTTTAAATAAAACGACACACTCTGAGTCACACCGATCACACCGCACATCGTATCATGATGAGGTTGAATTATACAAATCAAAAATGACTCATGGATAGTTTTATTAAATTATCAATATTATATGATTTTTTTTTCATGGTTTTTAGTATGTCACTTTTTCACTTTAATAAAATTAATGTCAATTTTAATTAAAAGAGAAAATTTTAGTTATACTATCCACACCATGCATCATATTGAGGTGAAGTTGATTCCTACACATCGAAAATGACTTATAGATCATTTTTCTAATTTATAAAAACAATAAAAATGAGTATTTTATGTTTTTAGTATGTTAGTTGAGTTTTTTTTACTAAAATTACATTTCAAACTAGAAACATGTATTTTGAGAAATACCAGTCGCATCATGCGTAGGCTGGATGTGATACCGCTTCATACACATAAAAATGACTTACGAATGAGTGTTTTAAATTATCAATAAAATCAAAGCATTTTTTCTATGTTTTTAGTGAGTGATAGGTGTTTAACTAAAATGTTAATTTTATACTATTAACATACACTTTTAGTCATATCGGTCACATTATGCATCAGATTGAAGTGTGGTTGAGTCCTAAATATCAAAAATGACTCATGAATAATTCTCCCAAATTATCCAAATAATAAGAATGAATTTCCCTAGTTTTCATAGTGTTACTTGTTCTTTTATACATAAATTAATATCAATTTTAGATAAAAAAGACACACTTTGAGTCATATATGTCACACCATGCATCGCGTTGAGGTGAGTTTGTCTCTTAAAAGTCACAAATGACTCGTGAATAATTTTCCTAAATTATCAAAACAATATGAATGCGTTTTCTTAGTTTTCAATCTGTCATTTCTCATTCTAAATAAATTAATGTCAATTTTAAATAAAAAAATACAATTTTTCAAAATAAAAACATTGTAGTGTTGAAATATATCACTTTCCTTCAATTTCCTTCAACAGTATTTAAAGGAAAGTGATATGTGTTGAAACTACAGGGGTGAAAAGGTTTTGAGGGGGAAGAAGTTTGTGGAAGGAATTTTCTGAATGAGTAGTGAAACATTTAATTTAGATAATGTTAATACAGTAGAGAACATATAATATTATGAGGAAAAACCTAGTATATTAAAAAATAATTAACTTCCAATTGAATTTTAACATGCGTCCTTGAAGTCCTATCACTCATGAGCATGTGCATCTTTAAATAAACTACCTTAACTCTAACAACAGAATCAACCTTTATAATAAAATAATTCTTATGTGACTAGTACTAAAAATATGTAAATTAAAAATAAATGTGAAAAAAATACTTTTTTATAAGTCACATGTTCATTCTATTTGTGTACATTCTTCCATGAGGTTTTCTTAACATTCATTTCTAAGAAAATATATTCCATCTTTTGAATATGAGTCTTTTCAATAGTTATAATAGTACTGTAAAAATATGAATACCCAAATGATTATTAAATATTTTACGTAAAATAGTAATTATGTTAAAAAATTATAATTCAAGGATGCTAGTATATTCAGGGAATATGATCTCTCTCATAAATTTATAAACATAATAACCCCAATATTTTCTTTTATTTTTTTTAAAATATAAAAATATTAATAAAAATAAAAAAAATTGGTTTGATGTGTGTTTGTAGAGTTAAATATTTTCTATATACCCAGATACGTTTCTAGTCGTAGAATTTGTTATGGTCCTCGTGGTTAGCCTCTAGCCTCACTCATTATTTTTCATGATATTTATGTACAACAATATCATAACAGGATTATTATTAAAGGATTATTTAAATTATATAACTTGATGTTTTCTTCTATCATTTTGGATGTAGTGTATTAAAAATTAAAAAATACAATCATATGTGGTCGGTTTGTTGGGTATCCATGCATTGAATCCAAGAAATAAGTCTTTGTAGTATCCAAATTGACCAAAATGGACATCCAATGCTACTTAAAAACACAAAAAGGAATAATTAATCAATAAACTGATAATATATTTGATATGATTATATTTTAGAGTTTTACCCCTACATGATTGGTATTATGAAAAGTCTATCATCTTTATGTTTTCAGTCAACGAATTTGAACAGGCCTTCCAATATTTCATCCTTTTTTGGATTCTATTTTTGGTTATTCTATAGAGGTGGTATGTGGACTAATGAGTCAACATTTTATTTAAATGGGAAACCTATTCAACTATTTTTTATTTATACACCTACCATAAATATGAAGTATATTTATTCATAATTAACATAGTATATCATATTTTGGAAAATCGAAATATGAAAACATACCTCATGTATACATCTACAACTAAGGCACCTAGACTATCATATTCGAGGATTTAACTTATATTATCAACACCAATAAATACTTGAACTTCCTCTTTGTAAATATTTTCTTCAAAATTTACTATGTTACTACAACCATTTTTAACTTTGTATCCACATGAACCTCCATTAGTAGTAAATAGAGATATAGAACGAGAATCATATGTTATGTCAAAACATGTTTTGACATTCCCATCTATAATTTGTTTTGGAAATAACAAATCTCAAATATCGTATTCACATATATTGTTTATCATGTATGTTTTTTTAACATTCATAATCACTCACATTGTTTTTAATGTTTGATGTATCCTTATGAAAGTCATGTTTGTTGTTCATACACATTGTCTTATATGCTGTTTCAGAACCATAAACAGATTATGAATTACATCATAGTCTAGAATCATAACTTCACTTTGTGTTTCATTATAATCAGAAATCGTAACCTGTTTAAGTATCATATCATAAATATTCATTGTAACCAGGTTATGTTCCACATTGTATTTATACATTGTAACCAGGTTATGTACTGAATCGTAATCATGTATCATAATCATGATATTGTAACCAGGTTATGTATCAACACTAGGTTATGCATAATGCTCTTATTATGTAATGTATCCAAGAATCATATCTAGATTCAATATCATGCATCGTATCCATGTTAAGAATCATAACCAGGTTATAATTTGTAATAGATATGCATTTTTATCATTATAATCCTAGAGAACAAGTAACGTACTGTACATATGAAATGCATTACGCTCTTATCATAACTTAAATAATGATTACATGTATCTCATACTCATTTTTCTATACTTTTTTACTAAATAATATCTAAATAAAATTATTTCATTGATTTTTTTATTTACCAATCAAACTGATATCATCTATTATGTTTTGTTTTGACCGTTGTAATGTCAGTTGTCCAAGTCCCTTCGAGTTTTTCCAAGAAATATGACTGTTGAAGAAAATATGATTTGTTGGATCATGAATCCTATTCATAGGAGGTCATTCAAATCAGAATACATAACTATTCCTTATCTCATGTTCTAGAGAGAGATGCTTTGACTTTTCTCTTGCTTCGTGAAAAATCCTTGAAGATAAAAGAAGTGAACAAATTGTTCCATGTTTTTGTATTTATATAAGTTATTAGTTTATGCTTTGTGTGACTGATCATTGTGTCAACGATTGAGGGATTATGGGGATAGGAAGACATACAGGCAATCATCGTTTCGAGGGATTTCAATTGCTTGAAAAATAGAGGTACCGATTACCATCTTAATCGAGGGCTTCCGGGGATAGAAAGATAGTCATACTGATCTTCGTATTGAGGTATTACCAACGTGGTGGTAAGACAGACCTTTATCCTAGGTGAAAGGATACCCTACACTTTGGGATTAAATCGTTGTAATGCTTTTACATTTCTACTGGTATTTTTATTAGAAAGAAAATTGTATTTTTCCCCTTTCTTTTCATATTCAACTCAATTTTAATTGTTTCAATTACAATTCATATTGTATTAAGAGATTTTATACGCTATATGGCAGAATCACTGACATTTTTATTACTATGATCATTGTATTCAATTCAAATACAATTGTATTACCTTACTTGTATTATTACATCTCAGTATTTCCATCGTATCTAAGACCTATATGGTATATTGTATTGATTGTGAATTATATTAGTTTAAGATCTCTTAAAATAAAGCTTTTCTTAAGTATTTGAATGAATAGTTTTTTAAACTTACAATTCACCCCCTACCCTTGTATTTTGTCATCTAATATATTTATACATATATATTTTGATCCAAAAATTGGTATCAAAGGAGGTTTACACAATTTTTTTATTACTTGCCTTATTTTTTTTGGAAATAAAATTGTATTTCTTTTACAAATCTTTTGTTTATAACTACTTACTACACTAACGTGTGGAGTGGAAATGTATTATTTTATAAGATGGTGTGAATGAGTATTGGATAAATTGACAATATATATCTAGCTAGACCACCTATATTTTATGGGAATGATTATGAGTATTGGAGATATCTAATGAAGGAATTTTTTATTAATTCTAGAGTGGACAACATTTTCATTCTTCTTGGAGGTTATAAAATCTCAGACAAGGAAATCAGTACCTTCACCAATCAAGGTAAACAAGTATATCAACTGAATTACAAGGAATAAAATACTTTGGTGTGGTCCATGACCATGAATATATATAGTTAGATATCATCTTTTGAAGCAACCAATTTTATCTAGAAGAAATTAGAAGTCACGGATTTTGTTACATTCATAGTCATAGAAACAAGAAGACAAATGATTTGAACAGAATATCATGGGTTTCTTTTTATTTATGGAGAACCAGTATGCAAGGTGACGAAAATGATTATGAAAATTGTACAAATTATAAAATCTATTGGTGAAAAGGGTATTTATGATAAAGAACATATAGACAAGTTTACTGATATTATGCCTAACAAGTGTGAATCAAAAACAACAACTATTGATGAAAACATGAAAGTTACTCAAACCACTCTTGATGAGTTATTTGGAAGTAAACTTTAGCATGATATTAGAATGAAAAGAGATTCTAATTTCAATAATAACAAAAATGGAAATCGAAGTATAGCTTTTACTACTACTAAAGCATAGACACCAGAAAGGATAAAAATATCCAAAGCTAAGAATGGTGTCGTTATATCAAAATCAAATGAGGGTGATCACATAGATAATGAGTTAAAAAATCTTTCTTGAAGGATGAACAAGAATGTTTGAAATAAATAATTTCAATACATATTCAAAAATAAATATCTAAAATAAAATAATTATTCTGAGGTCACATGATATGAATGAAAAAGAGAAGGTCATATTAGACCGGATTTTCCATTACTAAATAGAAAAGACAGAAAGGATAGAAATAGTGAAAGAGTAAAGAAAAAAATAATTAAATTCAATGAAAAAATATATTTTTTAAAGTAAAAGATGATTGAAGTGAAAGTGGTGGTGATTCATCAGAAAAATCCTTAGATTATTAATCTTCTAGTCAGAAAAATATAGGACTCGTAGCCAGACTGCCAATTGAAATTCAGTGTTACATGGATAAGGCACACAATGCATAATCCATTGAAAATGTATCTTTAAATAAAAATTACCTAATGATAAACATTCATACATATTCATATAAAGAATCTTCCTCAGCATAGGAAAATTTACCTTCCTTTGAATAAGCTTCCAAATTTTCCAAATAACTTCATAATGATAATTCAAAACTCAAGAAAAATATTGATAAAGAAAATTATAGAATATCCATTCTTAAAAAATAAGTATAAGATTTGTCAAAATATATAGATCATAAAACTTTTGATTTTGAAAATATTTCAATGTAACTTAAGAAAGTATGTTCTGAGAAGGATAATCTTTCTAAATACTTTCAATAACTTTTTTGAAGAATTTTTTTTTAAAACCAAAAATTTTTCCGGAATTTTTTTTTGTGAGAATGATAATTTAGTCATTAAAATAAAATATAAAATTATTCATCTTAAGAAACATTTATCAAACATTACATGTGTTGTGGAAAAAATTGATATAATGTATTCCAAAATTCTTCCTTTAAGAAATACTTCTTTATTTGGATTCAGTCACTCAAAAATGATTATTACTAAAAACTATCTTGTTCCTCAAAGTGCCCCATTTTGTATGAAATTTCAATGCGGTGGACACTAAGAAATATTTTTTTCACTTAAAACTAAATATTTATGATTTAAAGAAGCCCATTTTTTCAAAACTAATGTAGATTCCCAAAATTATTTTGTCTAACATTTTCGGATCCAAACAAGTTTGGGTTCCAAAAAAATAATTGTTTCTTTTTTAGGAAAATACAAAGTGTACCAACAGCAAAAACAATCTTTTCATAGATAGTGGTTATTCTCGACACATGATTGCAAACAAATATTTCTTTCAAAATATTACTAAAATGAAAGGTAGAAGAATTGGAATTCAGATATAATGCTCAGGGAAAGTTCATTGGTATAGGTAATATTTTTCTATTAGAAAAATATTTAATTTCAAATGTTTTGTTTATAAAATGTCTTTAGAAAAACCTTATCATCATATGTAAATTATGTGATGATGTTTACCTTGTAAATTTTAGGAATTATAAATGGTTATTTAACAATTCAAAGGGTGAATTCATTCTTTCTGTCCATAGGCATGAAAATGTATATACTGTCAACTAAGAAGACCTTATGAGCCAAGACTTACCTTGATTAGGTGCAATAGAAGGACAATATTTGTTATGGCATATAAGGTTAGGACTATGTAACCTAAAGAATCATTGTAAACTCTCAAATAAAATACATTTTAACGATCTACCAGATCTAAGGTATGATTATTGAAAAGTTTCTGACCCTTTTCAATATGGAAAGCAACATAAAACTAGATTTAAATCAATCATTGATGTTTCAACATCTAATAAATTATGGTTAGTTACATGGATCGCTTTGTTCATACACAAACTGGAAGTATTTGAGTAAAATACTATGTATTTGTTTTAGTTGACGAATACACTAGATTTACATGGGTCTATTTTCTAGAAAAGAAATATGATTCCTTTTTCTATTTCAAAACATTTAGATACCAAGTTAAAAACGAGAAAAACCTACCATTAATAACTATATGTAGTGATCATGGTGGAAAATTTTAAAATTCATATTTTCAATCCTTCTGTAGTAAGAAAGGTATTGCTCCCAACTTTTCATCTCCAATAACCCCTCATCAAAATGGGGTTATTGAGAGAATAAATCGTCTTATTCAAGAAATTAAAAGAAGCATGTTGAATGAATACTCAATTGTTAAGCATTTCTGTGCTGAAATTGTTAGTACTACATGTTATACTATAAATCAAGTTTTAAATAGATCGTTTCTTAATAAAACTCCTTATGAATTCTGGGCTAGCTGAAAACCTAAAGTTTCATAATTCATAGTGTTTGGATGCAAAGTATTCATACTGAATACAAAAGAAAATTTACAAAATTTTGAACCCAAATCCCATGAAAGAATATTTCTATGTTATTCCACAACTTCTAAGGATTATAGGCTTTTCAATAAAAACTATTGTATTGTTGATGGGACAATGCATGGTAAATTTTATGAAACTGAACCCTTTTTTTAAGAAATCCTTACCTACATCAACTAATGTATTCTCACAAACGGATTATCATCCTTTGATTGAAAACTCTTCTGAAAAGGGAAATTCTCAAGAAAATGTTTCTGAAACATTTACCCACAAATTAATTCTATCATATGTTAATGAATAGGTTTTAAAAAACCCAAATCAATTGTTTCTTAAGAATAATCCCAGTGATAATATCATTAGAGATGTAAATCAAAATATAAGGACCAGAAATTCCTAGAGAAATGAAATAGAACATCTTACCTTTCTTTCTCAATTCAAACCTAAAACATAAAATGAATTCTTAATTGGTGAATATTGGATTATGGAAATGAAAGATGAACTAAATTAATTTGAGAGGAATCATGTGTGGACCATGGTTGAAAGACCTAAAGAAACAACTGTAATTGGTATGAAATGGATTTTTAGAAACAAATGTGATCAAAATGGAGTCATAGTATGAAATAAATCAAGACTGCTGTTAAATTATATAATCAAAAATAGGGAATAGAATATTAAAAAACCTATTCTCTGGTATCTAGACTTGAATATATTCGATTTCTATTACCTTTGCAGCATACATAAATTTCAAACTTTTTCAAAAGGATGTAAAATGTGCTTTTCTCAAGGGTTTTGTTCAAGAAGAAGTTTATATTGATCAAACCCCTGGTTTGGTAGATCCAAAACATCCTGATCATGTTTTTAACATACCAAAGATTTGTATGGCCTTAAAAAATCCCCAAGATCATTGTATGATAGACTCACAAAATATCATTTAAAAAACAATTATGCAAAAGGTACTACTGACCCATCTATTTTAATGAAAATGGAGAACAAAAATGTTTTTATTGTTCAAATTTATGTTGATAACATTATATTCGGCTCAACTCAGCAATACTTAACTGATTATTTTTAAAATTTAATGCAATATGTGTTTGAAATGGGTATGATTGGTGAGTCTAAATTCCTTTTAGGTTTTCAAATATCTCAAAAACCAGATGGAATCTATGTATCCCAACATAATTATATCAAGGAACTAATGAAAAGGTATGGATATGAAAATACCATATGTATTAGCACTCCAATCAGTACCTCAGACACACATGATCTTGATAAAGCTGGAAAACCAATGGATCAAAAAACATTAAGCGGTATGATAGGAAGTTTTTTATACTTAATGGATAGTCATCCGAACCTAATGTTTTCTGTATTCTTATGTGCAAGATACCAATCTAATCCAAAAGAATCTCATTTAAAATTAGAGAAAAGAATTGTTTTTCTACATAAAAGGAACTATTATTTATGTACTATTCTATTATTCTGAAAATGATTTTATTTTGAATTTTTTTAGATGCTGCCTTTGGTGGATGTGGAATGGATAGGAAGATTACATCCAGAACATGTCATTTTTAGGAGATTCATTGGTTTCTTGGTCATGTAAGAAACTACACTCAGTATTAGTCTCCACTGCTGAAGAATAATATATAGCAGTTGGAAGTTTTTGTGCTCAGGTGTTGTGGATGCAACACACACTCACTGACTATGGTATGAGTTTATCAAAAACTAAAATACTATGTGACAATACTAGTGCCATTTCTCTTGGTAAAAACCTTGTACATAACTCACGTGAAAACACATAGATATAAGGTATCATTTTCTTATGTATCTTATATAAAAATGAGATATTGTTTTACAATTCAATAGAATGTATGAAAAACTTGCTAACAATCTCAAAAAACTATTATCTTCTGATAGATTCAAATACATTAAACAGAAACTAGGAATGATCATTCTATAGTAATAATTCAAATCTATTTATTCTTTTATCCATCTCCTTACATTGAGTTAGACATTTTCAAATGGGGGTATACATTTCATTTAACTTTTTGTTTTATAGTTTATCAGTTTCACTTTTTATTTTATAGTTTATCGGTTTCACTTTTGGTTTTACATTTAATTGGTTTTTCTCTTTAGTTTTGTTTTATTGGTTTATAAATTTTATCGGTTTTATGATTAAATGAGTTTAATGTTTCGGCTTTAGTTTTTTTACGTACTAGATTTAGACTATCGGTATTGAATTATCTAATCATCTCTAAACTATTGATGTTTCTTTACTTTATCGGTATTGAACAATCGATATTGTATTACCTTATCAGTACTGAAATATCGATATCAGTAATGGACTATCATTGTGGATTATTCCATAGGTTCTAAATAACCTGTACCAACCTATTTGATTTTCTCAGTTTTAGATTCTTGATTGGTTTTTGTTTGTTTTTTTTTTCATAAGAACAATATACTGAAACCGTAATATCTATCTTATTACTCTGACTGGTAAATTTTCTAAAACCTTAATTTGGTTTTTTAATGGTTGTTTCTCATTTAATTATTTTACTTATAATTTTGTTTTACTCTAAATATTATTTTCTATTAAAGAAAACCTAAAGTGTTTGAAATCATTCTTGACCATTTGATCTCTTGGATCTAATTATGACCATCAATTACCTATAAAATTATATATCGCACATCGATTTCCTCTATGTTTTCTCCCAAGAAAAGCTGCTCTATAAATAGTCAGAAAAGTTCTATCTATACTTACCACAGTTTTATTAATCAATTATCTTCTCATCATTCGTAATCGGCATGTTCTTTAGGTCTGAGTTAGTCTTTCATGAATGAGTCTACTACTTCGTCTCTGAAGTAAATGACTCTAAAGTATTTATCTTCCATGACTTTCCATGGTGAAAGGATGGTCAACCTATATTTTTATGAGAATTTTGATTCTTCTTTGAAATAAATTATATGTTTTCAAGGATGGGAATAAATTTTTGTGGAAAGGCCAGTTTCTGATCATGATCAAGTCTATCATGATGAGGTGTTACAATTTTATGAATCAGTAGAGATAGACAAGGATAATAAGATTTATTTTAAGATGTATGAAAAGTCTTATACAACATCATAAAAATTGGACGCTGCATTTCTAGAGGTTTTATTTGAGGGAGATGCATTATTTCTTTCACATATGTTACCAGAAGATGATGGAACCTTTGATAAGTCTAAAGACAAAGAACCCTTTTTTGAAATTCATGAGGACAAAAGAAAGTGGGTCATTAATCAGGAGATAATAGACTCATATCCCTTTCTATACATGGGTTTTTGGTGCTGAGAAAAGGTTATAAGGAAACATTCAGAGTTTCAGAATTGTATGTTCTTGACTACCTGGTTAACATACGGAAGTTTAACCATATGGAGTTTATTTTCCAAACAATAAAGAAGCTCAAATCTGGTGGTATAAAATCTCTACGGATCATGTTTCCCAAAATTATTAGTATGTTTCTGAAAGAGTGCTTGGGTTTTTTTAATATTGTAATGAATTCAGATGAAATTTTTTTCAAAGAGACCATAATTAGTAAGGATTTGATAAGGAGGCTCAAATTACGTTTCAATTATGAATTGAAAAAGTTTGAGAAATATCCAAATACTAAGAAAGAAAATAAAGTTCCTGAAGGTAGTTAAAAACCTTCAAAGTCATCCAAGTAATCTTCGAACAAAAGAAAGGCAGTTAAGGCTAAAACTCCAAATACCTCAAATAAAAAAAGGATGTATCCGATGAGGTTGTTGCTGAATGGTGGAAGAAAAAGAAATAAAGGAAAGAAGGGCATCTACAGTTTGGATTGGATCTGGTTGGATATATGGCTTTAAAAGTCAGGTCTGAGGAGACTTCAAAAGAATAAGAGAGAAAAAAGAGATTGAAGAAAAGAAAGGCTGGCTCTATTGACATTTATATTATTCTAAGAATATCTCAGCAACTAAATTATGGAATTGAAATAAGGGATCTATCTGGTAAAACTCAATAGGTTCTAGCAGAGAAAGGAAACGAGAAAAAAGTTTCTGAATAATCATATACGTAGTCTCCTACTCAAGAATATGAATAAGAGGAAGAAGAACAAGAAGAATAAGGCCAAGAGGAACATAATAAAGAAGAATATTGATTTAAGGAAATAAAATCTGAAGAAAACAAATATACAAACAAGAAAATTCATTCTGAAGAGTTATCAGAAGTACTATATTTTATTTATCCATCCATGGATCCTAATCCCTCCAAGAGAGTATCTCCAAAGGTTTCCTCTGTGAAATTCATTTAGATTTATGATAAAGAATAAGAATAAGAAGAACAAGAAGAGGAAGAGGAAGAATCCTATAACAATCAGAATCATCTAGCTTAAGTAATCGACATTGCGACTCATTTTGGTGATCTTCCACAATTCACTGATGAAATGGATACTAAAAGAACAATCACTCTTAAAGGGGTTCAATACATTGAAAAATCCTTGAATATATTGGAGAATCTGTTTATGTTCATTACTAATGTTGAAGCCATGCTGGAAATGTTTTCAAATGCCCATAATGATGGAATGGATTCTATCAAGGTTTTGATGGACATGTTTTTAAGTCCTGAAGCCGATTTCAAGATTTTCAAGGAACATTATACTGAGCATAGTAAGGCTTGAAATAAATTTTTATAGTGGTCTTATAAAATTTATGAAATCCTATAGAATCATTTGTACAAGCATGATGAATTGGTACATTAGTTAAAAAACTCAACTCTCTCTATCTGAAGTTAATTGATGATTTTAATGAAAAGTTGGAATAAATTCAAATACCTAGTACCTCAAAATAAGTATCCACAAAAGATACTAAGAGTTTAAAGTATAATTATTAAGATAATATTAATGAGTTTGTTTTACTCTAGAATAGAGTTGCTATCTTAGAAAAAACCTATCAACTCAGATTGCATGATTTCAATAACCAGGAAGCAAGACATAAATTCCAGGAAGCTATTAATAGGCTTCAGAAAGATAGGCTCTGGAAGAAAGATTAGATTATTGCTGAACAGGATGAGAATATAATGTCGTGGCAATAATCTCTTAATAATATCATGGAGTATAGAAAAGAGTTCATGAAAATGATACTCTCATTGTTTAATCTTTTGGAAAAATAAAAGGACAAATAATTATGGTTGAACTCTTGTTGTAATAAAATTTTCATTCATGTAACATTTATTGTTTCTTAATATATTTCTCTAAATTATTACATGAATTAAATTCATTCCCTTATAAATTTTTAAAATAAAATAGGTGGAGAATGTATTAGAAAAGAATTTATTTTATGAATGTATGATTAAGGGGGATATTTCATAAGAAAAATTAAGGAGAATATGATCCCTTGTGATATATTTAAACCAAGGGTGGAATTATTCGTATTCACTAGAGTTATTAAACTCAGTGGGAGATAAGAATTTATTATTTGTTATCTTTTTTTTTTGTTCTTTCCAAAAAGGTGGATATTTTTTAGTCAAAACACGTTTTGAATTTCCCATTAATCATTTGTTTTGGAAATAAAAAATCACACATATCGTAATAAAATATATTTTTTAAAATGTATGTTGTTTTAACAATCATAATCACTAACATTTTTTTCATGTTTGGTGTATCCTTATCAAATTACTGTTTTTTGGTTTATACACGTTGTTTTATATGCTGTTTCAGAATTGTATCAAGATTATGCATTACATCATAATCAGAAATCATGACCTGGCTGTGTATTGCATTATAATCAGAAATCGTAACCAGGTTAAGTACCACATCATAAATATGCATCATAACCAGGTTAAGTACCTCATCATATTTATACATTGTAACTGGGTTAAGTACTGAATCGTAATCATGTATCATAATCACGATATCATAACCAGGTTATGAATCAACAACAGGTTATTCATCATAATCTTATTATGTATGGTATCCAAGCATCATAACCTGATTAAATATTATGCATTTTCACCATGTTAATGATCGCAAACTGGTTATAATTTGTAATCTATATGCATTGTTATCATGATAAGGCTACCAAACAAGTTACGTATTGCACTTATGAAATTCATTTTACTCTTATCATAACTTCAATATCAAATTCATGTATCTCATACTCATTGTTTTATACATCTGTTCTTACTACATTCTAACTAAAATAATGTCATTGAGTTGGTTATTTACCAATAAAAATGATGTCGTGTATTCTGTTTTGTTTTGACCGTTGTAATACCAGGTGTCGAAGTCCCTCCATGTTTTTCGAAAAAAATATGATCGTTGAAGAAAATATGACCATTAGAACCTGAAGCCTATAAATAGAAGTTCATTCAAATCAGAATACATAACTTTTTATTCTATCAAGTTCTAGAGAGATATGTTGTAACTTCTCTCTTTCTTCGTGTGAAAGCCTTGAAGATACAAGAAGCGAACAACTTTTTTGACGTCCTTGTATTTCTATAATTTCATTGTTTCTTCTTTGTGTGACCAATCATTGTGATAATGATCGAGGGATTATGGGGTTAGGAAGACATGATGTCGATCCTCATATTAAGGGCTTTCAATTTCTATAAATAAATTGGTAATGATTACTCTCTTAATCAAGGGATTCTGAGGATACCAAGATAGTCATATCGATCTTAGTATTGAGGGATTACCAAGGTGGTGGTAAGATAGACCATTATCCTAGGTGAAACGATACCCTACTCTTTGGGATAAAATAATAGTGATACTAATACATTTCTACTACTATTTGTAAGATAATGGGAATTATATTGTTTTAAATTTATTTTCATATACAAATCAATTGTAATTGATTCAATTACGATTCATATTGTATTAAGAGATTAAATACACTATATGGTATAATCATTAACATTTGTATTACTCTGATCATTTTATTCAATTAAAATAATTTTTTTAGATTACTTGTAGAATTACATCTTAGAATTTCCATCGGATCCGAGACCTATATGATCTATTATATTGATTGTGAATTTTATTAGTTTACGATCTCTTAAACTAAGTCATGTCTTAAGTGTTTAAATACATAGTTTTTTAAACTTACAATTCACCCCCCTCTCTTGTAATGTGTCATCTAATATATATATATACATCTATATTACAGTCCAATAGGGTAATAGTGCTTTAGTTAGATCTTTTCAATCGATTGGTTGATCCTTTAGATGGAATTTAGTCAGTTTGTCTTTTCACACATTTCCCTTTGTTCGTCTTTTATAATATTCCTTAGTTCCGAACATTTTTCATTAATTATTAATGGATTATCTTGAAAAATAAATTTAAAATGAATACATCCTTGTCGACATGTTTTTTACAAGATGTGATGTCCATGATAAGAATTTTAAAACATCTTGGTCAACAGTATGAATTTCCCCATCATCTAGTGGAATAGGTGTCTCTTGGATTGACTCATGAGATATGTTAATCACTACTCTCACATGACCTGTTGGAAGTGGTCTGTTGTGCAGAAAATCACCTTGGATACTGAACATGGTAGCAATCACTACATGGCGATGTATAGGTGTTGATATATATAAATCATAGTCTTTTTCACCCTATAGAATATCTTTACAGGAAAGGTATCAGTTTACTTGTCATTAAAATTTCACATAAAAAATTATTAGAATATTTAATTACCATTACAAAGATAGTTCTTTGAAGGGAATGGATCACCTCAAATTTGGTGGTGGTGGGGTGAGATCATCACGTGATGGTTGATTATGAGTTTTTTATCTCTTTTCTCCCCCATAATATTTTCTAGAATCTCTCTTTCATTGGAATTATTATTCAAGGGTCTTTGGTCATTCTGTTATTTTTTTCATTTCTTCACGTTGATCGTCTTGTTTTATTTTTTCTCAAAATATATTCGTGGTGTCACCCCAAACCCCACACCTATGACGCAGCCATACGGTTCTTGCTGCATCAAAGCCATCGATATCATGTTTCATCTAGTTTAAGTGTTTTTGATTCCTATGACTATATGAGATAGAGAATATAGTTAAATAAGTACTCATTGATATATAATAGTGATTTATAGACAAAATTTTATTAAGTCATACTTACACAATTTCCCAAACTTTTATATGTTTTAATCTATTAGAATCTAATCATTATTTACACATGCCTCCATCCATAACACATAGTGTGGGTATGAAGTGGATTGTATTTCGATTCATCAATCTGCATATAAATATAGAATAATAATTATGTTCTTGTTTCATGTCACATAAAAGTATTAAAGTAGATTTGAATTACATACCAATTTTTTTAAGTGAAGTGTACCCCATCATTGGTTTACAGTAGGGGAACATTGGTATTTCTTCCTATTTATTTCTTCAGAACATAGTTTCTTATTAATAAATAAAAAAAATTCAATCAAATTGACGTATACAAATATCATCTGAAAACATATTACTAGCCACAATGTACATAAAAAGAAATATCTTAATGATGGCTAGTAAATTCAGACCACACATCTTCAGTAATCATATGTACGGACGCATACTTAAACATTATATATTCTTAAATTATGTTAATAATTCACATTGAGGATCTTTTTAAGTATAGAGTTTTAGAGAATTAGGCCATATCTAATACATTTCATCTCAAATATTACAAAGTAGACACTTCTACTTAGTATTTTATTTATAAAACAAAAACTCTTAAAAGAAAACAGGAATTATTTTCTTGATATAAATATTCTTGAATTATTCCATTCTCTTACCCTTCCTTATAACCTATGAAAAAATAGTTCAAAAACACGGTATGATCATAAAAAGCTCATTAAGGTTTATAAAATAAAGAATGAAACATTATTCCATCAATACATACAAAATATATACTCATTAACATAACTTATTAAATCATAAGATTTATCAATAACACATAAAAATCACAAATAATTAAGTTAACTTGAATCATCTATATCATACTTACATAGTAGCTTTCAAAACTACATAGGGAGTTACATTTGGAATACCCATCACAGTATATTCCCTAAATCTATTAGCAGAAACATTAACGTTTACCTTAGTCACGTTATCCAGTGCATTAGTGACTTATCTCAGGCTCCCCCGCCCTGGGTTTATCACAGAACCAGCCGTATACGTAAAACATTTCCCTGAACCATAACATAATCATAACACATAACACAAGAATAAAGGAAAGATAACATTTCCATAATGCAATAATAATATATCATTGAAATATATTGACATAATCAATCCATTCTAAAAACCATTTTCAATAAATAAAATACAGAACAAGAGTATATTTTATTTATTTTCCTTTTAAAAACATTACTTCCTGTTAATGAAACAAAATATTAAATAATTCTTTAGGCGGAAGAAAGGTCATTGTCACTGCATACGTTAAAAAGAAACATTATTTTTGTCATTTAGTAAAATGCTTCATGGAGAAAAGATTCCATTTTAAATAAAATTAAAAGTCAAAGGGGTATATATATACTATAGAGTAAATTTTTGTATAAATCAATGTATGCCTCAATGAAATGATATTGAGACGAAGTCCATTAAAAAAATTGGCAGCATAATGGCGCCACTTAAAAATTTAGAAAATGGGTTGATAAGATAGAAAAGGGTCTCTCATCACATGGATATAAAATTTTCAATAATAAGGATGTATAAGAACATATTCCAACATAATAAAATGGAAATTAAAAGACATAACATAAAAAATAATTCATTTACTAAATGTGGAGGGTGAAATATTCCCTTATAAAGATCATTTTGTAAATAAAATATATAGATTATGTGAAATCACTCTAAGCACAGATAAATCAAGTATAAAAACAAGAAATAACATAAATATTTATTTATCACATAGTTTTAGCATGAAATAATAATGAATTATAATATTAACCCAAAGAATTGAAACTGGGTAAATAATTTCCCTAACCTTGTGTCGGACTCGTCATGTATGTTCCTTGTTCTTCCTTTATACCGGGTAACTCTCTTTGGTTTGAACCAAAAGTCTCTATTGAATTTCCTTCTACCCAAAGTAAGTAATATATGTGTTATATAAGGATGTTGTGAGATTATTTTAGAATAGGTTGGACGAGACAAGGGGCTTGAGAGGTGTGAGTCATGGGTTAGAGGTGATGATCTTTTATAGGGGGGAGGAGGGGCACTTTAGGAATGCTTTGAAATATTATTTTATTATAAAATTATTTTCAGTTGAAAAAGTCCAAAACTCATTAAATTTAAATATAATATGACTATTGTTCTAAATCCCCTCATCCAATATGTTTTAGACAAGTTTTGGTTTCATATTTAACCATATCATTTAGCTTTAACCCTTAGTTACCTAATTTAACTCTTACCATTTTTTCGTGTATATTCACACTATATGGTTAATATAGTTATAATAAAATTCCAATAGAACCAAACTTGATTCATTAATTACATTATAAACCTTATCTTAAAATTTTTTCAGAATTTCATATTTTTTTTATTATAATATAAATTAATAAAATAATATATTTTTTTAAACTCATTCATGTCAATTTATAAACTATTCATATCATGACTTTTTTCAAAAATCCAAAACAACTTGATTCATTAGAAAAACGTTCATTAATTCAAATATTACAAGTCATAATTGTCATCAAAATTCTTCGATGGTATAGGAAGTTTTAAAATAAATTTATTTTTATAATTATAATCTCACTTATTTAAACCTTTCATTAATAAGGTAATAACTACATCACAATTGTGTCGTAAATAAATTTTTTTATATGATGTATAAATATTATAAATAAAATACATTGATGTAGAAAATATTTTAAGATTTACAATGAGCATTTATAGTAAAAAAATATCACTTATATAACCCTATATAAATTTTTTTTTACTAAAAGATATATGTTAATGTAATATTTTCCTTAATTTTAAATTAATTTTTATAAAATGTCATTTTCACTTACAAGTAGATCCATGGGGTCCCAAAATTGACCCAAGGAATCCCATGGTCAAACATGTATCATATAATATAACTATGATATGTTTTAGTGTAATTTAATGTTAATATAATATTATTTTTTACCTTTATTTACAAGATTTACCCTTTAAACATAGTAAATAAAATATTTACTGAATTTACTATTCATAATGTATAAAAATAAAATTTACCTATTTAAAAAATTCATACCCACTTATTCCAAATATAGAATCCATTTTTCCAAATTCAAAACACAGAATTTGTAGAAATTAATTTAAAATTAATTCTCGTTATCAAAACCCAAAAGCGCGTTTTTAAGAAATAATAAATATCAAAAGATTGACATTTGTTTATGTCCAATATCAAAGTTAAATTACTTTCAACAACCAAAATTGGATTAAATGGTAAAAATTTGATCTAATTACACTTTGAACAAAATTTAAAGTATAATATAACTATATTAATAAATCAAATGAAAACGTAGTTTTTGACTTCAAATGTAGTATTTTTCACAATTCATTAAAAATGATCTTTTTCAAAAAAAAATACCAAAAATTTACCCAAAGTAAATTTTGATGTCCCACTTCTAAAGAAGAAGTTTATTTGGTCAAATGGAACATCTAAAAGTGACAAAAACTAGATTTAAAATGGGTTCTCCATCAAAAGGTGGTAAAATGACCTTTTAAAAAAATTAGAGTTTTTCTTACATAAAATCAAATTCCTTCTCATTTTAAGCCTCTAAATTTTATTAGATAAATTTAAATACATTTAATATATATCTATAATAATATTGTATTTAGTTCTATTTATTCTTGCTAATAAAATGGATAGGCGTTAACTACCATTTAATATAATATTATATTAATATTTTTCAATATGACTCAGCCTTGTGTGCAACCTGAGATTTCAAAGAAACCCATTGTTTCGTGTTGGGCATGTCATCAAACATAGCATTCCCTTTAAATAAAAATTAATATTTAATTGAAAAATATCAATAAATATGAAAATTTTATATTTATTATTTACAAGGGATGTTACATCCTTCCCCCATTTTGGGAATTGTGTCCTCACATATTTAAAATTGGTCTTGGAAACATCATTAAAATTCCGACATCAGAAAAAGAGTCAATAATACTATCATATTAAAAGAAAGAAAGAGAATTATAAAGGTCACCTGAGAAAACACATACTAGAATTCAATGTATGTAAACATGTATTTGGAGGAGAAACTAAGTGTCAAGTTCTGATGGAGAGTGATAGAAAAAATGAATTGGATAAAGTTAACAACAAGAAAACCAAAAATATGTGATGGGTTAAATGGTCATTAGTTTCTTAGTGGTAAATTTGTATAGATAACTTTTATTTAAATTATATTTCATAATGTTGGAGAATTTATTTATGAGATTGACTATTGAAATATAGAAATATACTTACTTTTGAACTATAGATTCATCTTTTAATAAGTTTCTACCAAAACTCATCTTTTATCCAAACTATGAGTATTTATGATGACTTTGTCACACCTAAAGTGTTAGAATCAACTTCTAGAGAACCACATAATCCATAAAATATAAACTATATATTTCCTCTGTCTTTATACATTAAAAAAATCAAAATGGTTTGTATAAGATCAGATAATCCCCAAAAAAGATAATCATTTATAAAAATAAATAATACTCTTAATCTCCAAAATTCAAAAAACAATACCCAAAGTTCAACAAAGATCACTCAATAAATAGTTGTCCTTAAAATTATTCAAAGTAATCCAAACTAATATTGAATCCCAAAACACATAATGATTTAATTGCATTTTCATCCACAATAACTCTTAACATTTAACTCCCAGTAACATCGACTACTCTTAATGTATCATACTGAAGTGTAATTAACCTAATCACATATTCTTTATGATAGGTTAATCATTTCCATAAATCACCCAAATCACCATATGTCCACAACAGAAAGTATATATTCTTCCAAAATAAAATATCAACCATTACTCCACAAATAAAATCACATAGTATTCTATTTTCCATAGGAATATAGTGTTACCAAAAGAGAGAAGATCTTCCAAAATAACTTTTATAACTTAATCACAAAATAATTTTCCTATACTAAGGATATCCATTTGATAAAACATAAGTTCCCAAAATCAATTTATGGTTGATATATAAAATAATTTAACTAAAAATAATAATTCATACTAACCAGTGACTTCACGTAGGCCAGTGGTAGGATATGGGCCCTTGTTTCCCTTCGGTTGTGGGTTTGATTCCTATGTCCTGGTTGGACATGACGGGTTTTCACCAATCTTGTGTGTTGTCCATTTTTATAAAACTCAAAAATAACCCTAACATGTTTTAACCTAAAAGGTTTTCTTATACATATCATTTTCATCCCGACTCATTAAGACCTAAACATCTTAATGAAGACTTATATATATTGTGTTTTTTTATTTCACCTCCATATGATAAAATAAAACTATTCCCAATTGAAATAATATCATACCATGATCATGGTGTCAACATGGTTTCATCTTCATCTTGTTCACATAGGTAGAACGAATATAAATTGCAAAAATGGTTAAGAGATCCGTCAAAAATAATATTCTTCCTTCATCGAAATACACCTTATAGAACATGGGTTATATGGGTGTTCATAGAAAAATAGTATCAGAAAATAATCATGTTTGGCATATAATTTCAACACATCTGATAAACCATTCTTTTTATAAAATTTCTGACCGAGATTGAGTTGAAACTTTCAATCAATGGTCTTTTTAAAATACCAAAAGTATGTGCTAAAATATTATAATTTAAAAGAAAATATAAATAGGTTTCATTAGGGTCTCCTTATTCAGCACATTTTTTGGAATCATAATATGCTTCAAAATCTTGTGATAAGGTAAAATATTTTAAAATTCCTTGATAAATTTTTCCTTTCTTGAAAATATTAGAATATTGATAAAATATAATTTGATTAAATATAATCCATGATCCACATTGGTATTGAGGTATAGTGTAGGGGTTTGATATCTAAAACATTTTCTTGAAAGTGATTTGTATGTTAGAAAATGTTTCAGAATCATCTGGACATGATTTTTCAATAATTATTTCAAGCAAGTCATCAGGAAGAGATATGAATGTTGTTTGAGATCCTCCTCCTTTAATCTGTAACAGGCTATCCTTGATCTGACAAATTTACCAAATAAGGATTTATCTTAAATAGTAGACATAGAGACTAACCATATGTCTAACAAAAACTCCAAATCCCTAAAGTTTTCTAAAGCGACCTTTGATACCAACTATAAGGTTGTATCTTTAAACATTACATAATCTTGAATTAATTTAATAATTCACATTGAGGATATTTTTTAAGTTTAGTGCTTTAGAGAATTAGGCCATAACTATTACATTACATCTCAAATATTAAAAAGTAAACACTTCTACTCACAATTTTTTTCATAAAATAAAAAAATCTTAAAAGAAAAAAAGAATTATTTTCTTGATATAAATATTTTTGAATTATTCTTTTCTCTTAACCTTCCTTATACACTGTGAAAAATCATTTTAAAAACATGGGATGATCATAAAAATATCATTAAGCGTTTTAAAATAAAGAATGAAGACATTAGTCCATCAGTACACACAAAAATATGCTCTTTAAAACAGCTTATGAAATCATAAGATTTATGAATAACACATAGAAATAAAAAATCATAAAGGTAAATTTTTGCATCCATATCATACTTACATTGTAGAATTCACAACTATATAGGGAGTTACATTTGGAAGACCCATCACAATATATTTCCTAAATCTCTTTGGAGAAACATTATTCTTCACCTCCATCACGTTACCCAATGAATTGGAGAGATATCTTAGGCTCACCCACCTAGTCTTATCACAGAACCACCTGTATACATAAAAAATTCCTAGAAACCATAACAAAATCATAACACATAACACAAGCATAAAAGAAAGATACCATTTCCACTTTTCATTAATAATATATCATTACCATATATTTACACAATCAATCCATTCTCAAAAACAATTTCAATACCGAAATACATAAAACAAGTATATGGTATTTTTTTCCTTTTAAAAACATTACATCTTGTTATAGAATCAAAATATCAAATAACGCTCGTGGTGGCAGAAAGTTCATTGTCGCCACATACATTTAAAATAAATATTCTTTTGGTCATTTAGTAAAACGCTTCATGGATAAAAGATTCTCTTTGAATAAAATTAATAGTAAAAATGGATTATACACTATATAAAGTAAATACTTTTATAAATCATGTCATTTCTCAATGAAAAGAGATTGAGATGATTTCCCATATGAAAATTCAATAGCTTAATGGCCTCACATAAAAATTTTGAAAATGAGTTGATGAGATAGAAAAGGGTCTCTCATCACTTGGAAATAAAATGTACAACAATAAGAAAGTAGAATAAGATATCCCAACATAATAAAATTTAAATTAAAATACACAACATAAAATAAGTCTTTTACTAAAAGAGGATGGTGATAGATCCCCTTACAAAGATCATTTTGTAAATAATATAGATCGATTGTGTGTATTCACTCTAAGTACACATAAATCAAGTATAAATACAAGAAATTACATCAATATTTATTTCTCTGATAATAATAGCATGACATAATAATGAATCAAAATATTAACCCAAATAACGGAAATTGAGATAAGATGTTCCCTTACCTTGAGTCTAATTTGTCACATATGTTCCTTGTTATTCCTGTAAATCGGGTAACTACCTTTGGTTTGAAACAAAAGGCCTTATTGAATTTCCTTCTTCCCAAAGTAAGTATTCTAGGTGGAATATAGAGATGTTGGGAGCTTATTGGATCATAGGTCAGATGAACCAAGAGGATTTAGTGGTGTGAGTAATTGGTTAGAGTTGACGACCTTTTATATGGGGGAGGAGGGGCACTTTAGGAATGCTTTGAAATATTATTTTATTATAAAATTAATTTATATCTAAAAAGGACCAAAACACATTAAATTATAATATAATATAACTATTTTTAGAAATACTCTCAATTAATAGGGTTTAGACAAGTTTTTGTCTCATATTTAACCTTATCATTAATCTTTAATCCTTAGTAAACTAATTTTACTCTTACCATGTCTTCTTGTATATTCTTACTATATAGTTAATATATTTAACATAAAATGCCAACCCAACAAAAAGTGGTTCAATAATTACATTATCAACCTTATCTAATTCATTTGGATGAATTTTAGATTTTAGGGTTATTATATCAATTAATAAAATAATAATTGTTTTACAAACTCATTTATGTCAATTTGTGTACTATTCATATCATGACATTTTTAAAAATCCTAAAAAAGTTGATTATTTCGAAAAAACTTCATAAATTCAAAGATAACAAGTCATAATTTTCTATAAAATTCTTTGATGGCATAAGAAGATTCAAAATAAATTTATTGTTATATTTATAATCTAATTTATTTAAATCCTTCATTAATAAGGTAATCACTACATCACCATTGTGTTGTAAATAAATTTATTTATATAAAGTCTAAAAATTAAAAAAAAATTACCATGACGTATGAAATCTTTATAAATTACTAATTAAAATTTATAGTTAAAAATATCACATATATAACCCTATATAAAATTTTTTTTACTACAAGATATATGTTTATGTTAAATTTTCGGTAACATCATGTTAATTTTTATAAAATATCATTTTCACTTACAAGTAGCAGCATGGGGTCCCAAAATCAACCCAAGGATTCCCATGGTTGGAAATGTATCATCCAATAGGGTTAGTACACTTTTTGGGGTAATTTAATATTATTGTAATATTATTTTTTACCCTTATTTACGAGATTTACCTGTTAAACATGGTAAATAAAATATTTACTGAAGTTACCATTCATAATGTCTAAAATTAAAATTTACCTATTTAAACAATTTTGATCTCCTGATTACAAATATAGAATATGTTTTTACAAATTGAAAACACAGAGTTTGTAGAAATTAATTTAAAATTATTTCCCATTGTCAAAACCAAAAAGTGTGTTTTTATGAAATAATAACTATCAAAAGATTGACATTTGTTTATGTCCAATTTCATAGAGAAATTAATATCAATGAACAACATTGGATTAAATGGTAAATATATAATAAAATTAATCTTTAAATCCAATTAAAACTACAATCTAACTATATAAATAAATCAGATGAAAAGATGGTTTTGACTTAAAATGCAGTATTTTTCACTATTCATTAAAAATGAACATTATCTGAAAAATCAAAATGATTTAACCAAAGTAAATGTTTAGTTAAAATTTTATAGAAGACTTTTATTTGGTTAAATGGAACATATAAAAGTGATAAATACTATATTTAAAAGGGGTTCACCATCAAAAGGTGGTTAAATGACCTTTTAAAAATGTTAGAGTTTTACATGCTTAAAATCAGATTCATTCTCATTTTAAGCCTCTAAATTTTATTGGATAAATGTAAATACATTTAACAAACATGTATTATCATATTTTAGTTAGTTCGGTTCATTCCCTCCAATACAACAGCTAGGCGTTAACTACCATTTAAAATAATATTATATTATTATTTTTTAATATGACTCGGGCTTGTGTGCAATATGAGATTTCGTTGAAATCCATTGTTCCATGTCAGGTATTCTATTGAACATAAAATCACCTTTAAAATAAAATTAATATTTAATTCAAAAATATTAATAAATTTGAAATTTTCATATTCTTTATTTACCGTTTATGTTACATCTTGTGTGCGCAGATAAGAGGTGGGTGAGGGTTTACTTTCCCTTCAACAACTTTAAGATGATGTAACAATAAAATTGTGTTAAAGCCTCCATGAATCCTTCTAGAAAAAATTAATACAAATTTCTTGGGGGATCCATCTACTATTAATTCAAACTATAAGGGATGACGAAGAGTAATTCAACATTTCCTTATTTTATTTTTTAGTGAAATAAAAAATGATATCAAAATGTTACCAAAATAAATTACCACATTAGTTTCTTAAGACTAGGTACAACATGGTGCCAGGAATCTACATCAATCGGCATGCATTTTTGAGTAATGATTCTAATATAACTACTGAGCATGGGATTTTAGGGGTTAACATGATGGCCCCATGCATTCCATCCGACCTCATATTTGATGACGTTGATTTCTTCCTTAATGGTTATTTTCTGATACCGTCAAACTACGACGCTCATATTTTTTCTACGTCGTTGATCCTTCATCGCATACCATTTCCTATGAATCTACATAATCAATATTTTTATCTAGAGTAGTATCATCATCCCATAAAGATGGTCATTGTACCTCTACACTAGGAGCAACATCATGTTGATAAACCTATTGTTCCTCTGGATTGGGAGCACCAACACGGGTACAAGGTCATTGTTCCATTGCACTATAAGAAGTAGCAGGTTGAAAGACCTGTTTTTCTTTGGTATTGGGAGCACTAGAATTTAGTGAATAAATTATATTTAGATGTGGATTAATATTTACTTTAGAGTTCATAAATTCCAAAATGAACGGATAATAACATAAGGTAACATGATGTATATTACAAAAAATATAACCTAATAACTAAAATATCTTTTTTTAATTGCTAAATGGATTTTTCCCCTATATTGACTATCCAAATCCATTTATTGTGATCTCCTTTTACATAAAAAATTTCATCTACATTGGGACCACTATGAAATGATTGTGACGTACCAATGAAAGGGTCCCCCTCAGTTGATTTTTCATCTGACCCTTCACTAGTTTTGGTCGATAAGAGAAAAATTAACCACTTTCAGTGTTTTGGATCTGGAACATAAAATACATGTACTTACTATGATTCAATTATAAATTGATTATCTTTGTACCCTTCCTTACTAAAATCAACTTTTAGGAATTCTAATTCATCTATTTGAATAGAAATCATGTTATCAACCAACTTGCATTGAAAATTTGGAAGTTGGAATGTTGTATAATCAAACTCCCATATTTGTTTTATGTTTCCAAAGTATTACATATTTATGTAAATTGGATTTCTATCCTTATTACCAAAAATGTGCATCGCTTTTGACATAGGGGTATCTACACTATTTTACATGTAGTGGTCTTCATCATGTTCATTTTTATAGAACCTATAACCATTAATTACATAACCATTGTAAGATAATACATACAAACTTAGTCCTCCATCTAGTCATTGAATTCATTATTAAATTGAATCTATATTTTCATCAGACTCTTTTAAAATAAGGTTTTGAAACCATCATATAAACTATTGATTATGTGTATTTGATATCCGTATTTCACCCCTGGATGTATTCAAAGGCCTAATAATTTCCTTGTGGGTTACAAAATATGGGGAAACCTCCAAGTTGTTATGAAAAATGTAAAGGTGATCCTACTCCCATTCTATAATATTGATTGTGACAATATATCTTTATGAAATTACATCTCCTTCACACCACCCAATGTGATGAGATTTCGTTGGACTAATTATTTCCACACAATAAAGGTATTCAGAACACAATTCAACAGCTTCCTCACCAATATATCACTCTACAATACAACCCTATAACTATCTTTAATTGTTTTACATACCCTTTCAAAATCATCATATACTTTTCAATGTGGTACATCTATCTATAGTGTATAAGACCACATAGTTGAATATATCTCACTAATTAAAACATAAAATGAACCATCCTAAAATTGAATGTTTGTGGGTATAAAATTTTAATTTCATATAATATGACAGAAATTTATCATTCCATAGTCACAAAATTCATCGAGTCTATTAGTTTGCTATATATAGCTTTGAGGAAGAAATAGAGATTCGTTAATTTTTGTTATACATTCTTGTGAAAAAGGAAGCGTAAATTTCTAGGAATTACATCTTGTTTCAAAACATGACACTCATGTAATTTCAGACCCTTTAACTTTAAATCGGTCATTGACATGATGTTCTTAATATTCAATGAATAGCACTATAGAACCTTTACAACATTTAATATGTTTCGAAACTAATATCTCTCCTACTTGTAAATAGTGTAATAAGATGGAGGAAGAAAGGTTTGTTTTTCACCCTTCAATGGTGATAACACTTCTCTTATTCCCATGTGAACCATGTCCCACTTAGCCTTATTTCCATCCTTTGTTTTGTTTGGTTCAATTAGAAACGTGTTGATGACAATGTCATGTAAATTTTTTTAATATGAAAAACTTCAAGAAAATTTTTGACGTGAAGAAAATTTTAGTATGGTAATTCAAAAAAATTATCTCTCTTTCCAACTAGTTTTATATGGTTTTTCAAAAAAAATTACCAAAATTAGTGTCTACAACTTTTACATTCTCAACTAGTTGATCGCCTATTAGTGGATACAGTTTTGTATGTTCATATGAAATTCCATTGAATGATGTCATCAAAGATCAGTACATATGTCCTAAATGTAAAAAAATGAAATGTCCTAAAAACACAGTTTTGATTGAATGTTACATCCTAATTAAATTTGTACCTTTTTCAAAGGGGAAACTCTTGAATTCCTTTAATGATATATCCTGAATAAAAATTTAAGCAGAAAATTCATTTATCGTCCCATACAACATGGATCTCAATGTGAAATCTTTCTTTCTATAAGCATCATACAATGTAACACCTGAATCTCACAATAATTTCAAATCATTGATCAATGGAGCCAAATAAAAATCAATATCATTACCTAGTTGTTTTGGTCCAAATATATTCACAGATAACAGGATTTATTTTCATTTCATGCAAAACCATAGTGGTATGTTATAATTTACCAACATAACTGGTCATGTACTGTGAGTAATTCTTTGAAAACCAAAATTATTGAATGCATTTGTAGATAACACAAGATAAATGTTTCTCATATTGTTTCCAAATTCAGGTTACTCTTGACCAATTCTCTCATACTGAGTAGATTTTTCCGAGTGATATAGTTTCCTAGCTTTATTTCTTGTATCTATATTCCATGTCAATTTCCATACATACTCTTCACTTCCATATATGATCATAAACCTTGTAATTATTTAATAGTAACATACAAATTCTTTACGAATGGATTCATATTTCTTTTATCGAGAAGAACCACACTTTATGAATTCTGTATTTTATTTTTTATCCTCGGAAATAGTATACACTCAGTCGGGCAAGTGTGTATTCTTTCAGAGATCGTTCCCATCGAGTGTATCCTTTTTTGGGTGTTGTAGGTTTAGTTTGGGATCTCATTATCTTATAAGAGCATGTCTTTCAAGAGAGCAGGTAGTTCCATAATACTAGAATCACTCCATCTGTTTCCTTCTTTCAAATTATATAGCTTGAGTATGGATAAAAATGTTATATATTCAGTTCAACCAGCATACAATGGAGTCTTTTCACAACTCTTTAACTTCACAAACAATTTTTTGAAATTATGGCATTCTTCATAATATATCTATATCATTTCATCAATATGGTCTTCATTATCATTCACATCTATAATCACATCCTCAATATGGTCTTCTTCATTAACCACACCTGTAATTGTATCAGATGATCCATAAAATGCATTATTATCCCAGCCACTAGCTATATTCTCTTTTTCCCCATGTTAATTACAACATTTATAACTTTGATGTAATCTATAATAGATCAAGTGTTCTTACAAATCATCTAGACTAATTAGTGTTCAATAATAACAAAATAAACATAGACAAAGGATTTTAGAATGTTCATATGCATGCTCATTTGCAAGCTTGATGAACTCATTCACTCCATATTCATACTCTTTTGTCAAATGATTGGAATCCATCCATTATTTACCAATACATATCCTATTTGATTCTTTAATTTAAATTTTTAACAAAACAAATACACAAATTGTTGATATAAAAATTAACCAAGGCCAGAAAAAGTGGTTTTAAATATAGCTCACAAGGATTAAATCACCACTTAAAAAAATAAATTTCCAATCATTTTTAACACTTTATAATCACAAAAAAAAAAATTTAGAGTCAAATTAACATATGAAAACTTTTTAAAACATCAATTTGGTTATTACCACTAGTACATCATGGTTTGTAACACGCTACAGTCAGTCGTTATATCATCCAAAGTTTAAATCTAAAAAACCCCATTAATGGATAATCCATTTTAAAATAGAGTTATAGATTCATTAAACCATTTAGATATCAAAAATAACAATTAACAACCTTCTAGTGATCCTTCCCTAGATTCACCATTAATCATTTAACTAAAACAACATCATAAATGATATTAGGTATTATACACACCATGATGTATATCACACATTCAATAACTAATGCATATAAAACCTTTTCAATTAACATGAAATCATCCTCTATTTTTGGTGAGTCCTCTTTTTAATGTTTTAAATGTACATCTAAAGGAGTTCTCGTATGTTTTAACTCGCTCATTTGGAATATTTTCAACAAATTTTGCATATACTCCAAATAATTTAGGTAAAATGTTGTAAACATTAAGTCTCTTTCAATATATATCCCCACTATCCACTTTACTGAACCAAGGTCCTTCATTTGGGATCTTATAGGTAAATCAATCTTCATCTCTTCCAGCCATTCCTTCATCGGTACAACAAATATAAATTCATTCACATAAAGAAGTAAAATTTCAAAAGTCCCTTCATAATTCACCTCTATATAGCAGAAATTATTTAAATTACACTGCATGACCATTAATTCTACCATGAAATCAATGAGATTTCAATTACACTATTTGGTTCCTACTTTAGCCCACAAAATCCATTTGAGAGTAGAACCAAACCATATATTCATTTTAGCCTAAAACCTTCAAATTTATCTATGTAGATCTCTTTATTTGAATAATTATGTGTAACATGGGATTTAGTGATACTCTACCCCATAAAACAAAATATTTATTTTCTTACCATTCTTTATCCTTAATATGTTTTAAATAAATTTCTTTCATAAGAAAACACCCTAACCTTATATATAGATTTGATTGAGGATTGAGGATTGAATTCTAAAGAGAAATAATTGATGGGGATATTTTTGAACAATTATCATGCAATCATGGTATAATAAATATCACATATACCCATTTATTTAGGGCTAAGGTCCCGAAAGAGTACTTTATGTATTCATAGAATTCGTGTTCTTTTTTATCGCTTTATAGAATTCACCCTTTGCATGAATGTTCCTATATGATTTTCTATGGATATCACACATAAATTCATAACATAAACTAAATTCCACAAGAAAATATTTTATATTAGATCCAATTCCACACATATTTCTTTTGTAAACCATATTCTATGAATTAGATAGGTTATATAAATTTCACCATCTTACTAAAATTCTAACATGGCTGGAAAACTCATTCTCGAAGTCATTACAAATAGAAGGAAAATACAAGAGTTTCCTCGAGTGGGAACCAGTGAAATAATTGAGGCATAATATCAAATGATAGTGGAAGATTGAAAAATGGATGTTAGGAAATGGAAATATTCATAATGGATGCCTCTGTAATAGTTCAGGCCACTATATTTTATGCCAATCCCTAATGATAAATTTGACACCCTAAATCACTAGATTAAAAGATCATAGAAATATGTATAAATGAATATATCCACCATCAAAAACATCAATAGACACCACTGGTTGGTGATCCTAAGGACTATATGAGTTTACAATCATTCTATTCACAGCTAGATCCATGAATTACTAGTCTAATGGGAGTGGGTGGGGAATGATTTGATGAATTTTTGTAGTATTATTTTTAAGTTGATGGCATTGAGGCCATCTGTGCGATTCAATAGAATATTTCCTAGGAAGATTTTGAGTTTCAATTGATGGATCTTATGTTGGTGAGGGATGTGGAGGTAACATATCTAAGGACCTAACTAGTGGATTCCAAGTATTAGCTTTCCCATGTATTGGTCAGGTGGTGGTATATAGGGCTCGAAACAATGAACTCCATGTATTGGAGGACCAATTACCCATGAGAGGAGGCTATGATACAAGATCTATTGAGTGAGTGAAAGGCTTATGAATCCTCATATAAAATGATATATGGGCTACATAATTCACTATATTAGGCACTTCCATTTCACAATTTTTACTAAATAATAAATACAAGGTTTGGATTTTCCTCCTCATTTTGTCATGTAATAAGATAATACCCATTTGAATGTTAAGTTTACAATACTGATTAAACTCCATCTTTATAAAAAAATTATACCATACAACCTATAGATAATGTTACTCATTCTTAGTGTGAAAAAAATGTGTCAATATAAGATCATTCATATTACATGATAGTGTTAAATCAGGTTAGATGGGTTAGGGTTGGACTGCTACATAATCTATCACCAGAGATCTTAAGATAACTAAGGAATCAGGTAATATATTATACCAAATGACTAATTCTACAAATCAATATACATAAATTCATGGGGTAAAAACTCTAACGGTGATAAACCTCTGCATAAACATAAGGGAAGTGGGAGGTTTTTGTAAATTGTGACTCATAGAGCTTCAACTGAGGTGTGAACAGACATATAGTCCACAGATGAAAACTGACCATAAGATTGGTATATGGGTTACACTATAATTGTTTTGGAAAAGGGGTAAATATTTCTGAGTGTGACCATTGATTGTATTCAAAAAATGGGCTCCTCCATATAGTTATAGAGAAGTTTCCTCTAGGAAGTGCACCCTAGAGGAGTATTTGTGGGCCAAGACTGGGGAACAAGTACTACCACTTTAGACCAATAGGATTCTATTTGGAAATGAATGATTTAGGTGAACATTCAAATTCAAAGGATAGAAAGTGTATTTTCATATAAAAATAAGATCCCCATGATGATTTTATGTACTCTATGGGAAATTGCATCATCATTTTAACACATTGATGGTGTGATCCAGTACTAGTGGAGGGTCTGTGGGCAGGATTAAAGTCTAATTGAACACAACTTCATATATGTGGTGTGAGGGAGAGATAAATAAAGGGAATGGGAAGATGCCTTATCTTGGAGGGGGTTAAGCGACAGCGGTAGTGTTTAATGGAAATAGAATGGTCGGTAGTGGCAATATTGGTGTCATCAGTGGAAATGGAGGTGGTGGGGTTTGTAGTAGTATAGGGGTGGTTCAGGAGGGATAGATGAAGGATTTAATAGTATAGGGGGGTTCGCAGCAGAGGTGGGGTTTGCAACGGAGGAGGGGTTCATGGTGTAGGTGGGGTTTGCCAGCGGAGATGGGTTCCACAGTGAAGGTGGGGTGCGTGGAGGTCTATGAAGGTTTTAAACCAGTAGAGGAGGGGTTTGGGGGTGGAAAAGGTCAGCTTCTGTGAGAGATTGAGGTGTGAAAGATAAGAAACCGACAGTTAGGTTCATTTATAAAACCAGGAAAAACATTTCTTTGCACTAGTTAAAAATGTTTAATAAAGGTATATTTTATCCTCACTAGAATAGAAAGTGATGATAAAATATTCCTTTATCAGTTATTTTTTAGCACTGATAAAGATATTCCTTTATAAGCACTAAAATTATAGTAAAAAACAGTTTATTAGTAACTTTTTAGCGTTGATAAAGGCATATATTTATCATCATCAAATAAATTTTTATTCAATAAATAATATAAAGTTTTAAAGGCCCACAAGTGCGAGCAAGGGGAAACAGGCTATGGGGGTCTAAAATGATGAAGACCAAGAGCATACATTCTCAAGATATTAATCCTCATTGGCTTTAAGATGTGGAGGTTATGAAAAAACAAGCTCTCTGATCCTGGAATGTCAAATGGGGCAGAGTAGTCCGCTGCCTTATTACCTTTTTGTTGGGTGTGGAACACTTTGGTGTAGTTTCTAAGAAGTCCATGAAACTTGAGGGAAATGTATTCAATCAACTAGGGAGTAGCTCCAAGACCTTGGAGAGAATTTTTAACCAACCTTGAGTAAGTTTCATCTTCCATGATATCCAACAATTTCTGTCGTCACACTGAATGACCTGAAATCATGGCCTTAGCTTCTTCCAAAAGTATGGTACCATGCCCCAACTAAATAGAAAAGGCTAGGAAGACTGAGCCATTATAGTCACGAACAATCCCCCTGCCACACATGACACTATAAATGCTTGAACCGCTTATATTGAGATTTAACCCCAAGGAGGAGGGTTCCACCTAACCCATTTACCGGTTATATTACAAGCATTTGAAGGAATGTTATGAGGAGAGAGGTCGAGACACTGCAAATTAGGGGCCTCCCTACAAATGATAAGATCCATGGACATATCAAGAAGTAGATAGTTGGTTCTGATGATGATCTCATGACTGGAAGAATCCACCCTGTTATGGATGTACTTATTTCCTACCCGGTATAAGCACCTAAATCCTACATAAAACACGAGATTTCACACCTTTCTCTCAAGACCCTCATCGCTCGAGCTATGGAACTAGTGAACTGGGAAGGGATTCTTCACCATGTTCTGTTTTTAGATTGTACTGAAATCACTAAAAAATGTCCAAAATTCTTAGGCCCATTCACTCTCTAATAATAGATGAACTGAAGTTTCCTCGTCCATCATCCTACAAAAGATGAATCTAGAAGCCATGCTCACACCACAATGTATAATATTTTCATCAGTGGGAATTTTTATATTTCCAATTCTATAGAAGAGAAAATTATATGTAGTGGGTATTGACTTGGCCCATAACACCTCATTCCATACATCTCCTCCAGGAAGCAAGGGAGGGACCCAACAATATTATTTGGTGGAGAACGATCCCAAGGAATATGGGGTGAACACACATTTATCAGGGGCCGTAGATAGCTTAATGAGATAAAAAACCTATAGTTGGTTCTTTTCTAGAACTACATTGGTGAAGGATGGATAACAGCTGGCCTCCCTAATTAAGATATCTATAACAGGGTATCTCAGGTAACCGATGGACTCACCACACTAGTTTGCATGCCAGAAGTAGATAGCTCTAGTGCCAATGATCAATCAGATATGGGGTTTGAGAGAGGTAACTATATGAGATATCACATTACAAAGAGAGGGGGATTAACCAGTGGTTACAGTCCTATTTCTAACATACCATGCAATTATGGACTGCCTCCACAACTTGAACTGCTCGATGACATCCTAAGACAGTTTTTCATGCATCCATGCAAGGGTGTCATTAAGGTTGTGGATATTAATACAACCTTCATTGCTCTACCTCACCATTTTTTGGACAAGAGACCCAATTTTGTTTTCCCTCAAACAGGGGATACCATATAAAACATGTGAAAACCATGTCCATATTCCTGATTACACACTTGGGTACTTTAATGGCAGAAAGAACACTGACCAGGGGATCCAGGAGAATGTTGTTAACTAACACGATCCTACCCACAAATGACAGGTACTTGTTCTTCCTGTTGATAAACCTCTCTATGATTCTTCTAAAAAGGGGATAAATGCCATGAATCTATAGGTTTTTCGAAGATAGGGGTCTCCAAGGTAAACCATAGGAAGATCATCCTTTTACATACGCAAAGTGTCACTCAAATAAATGATCCAATAGACTACACACATGTGGCATATGAAGAAGCTACTCATATTCATATTGATGACATGTCTGCTCTAGTGGAAGTGGACCTCCAATACACTATTCAAACCCTTCACGAACTTGATCAACTCATTGATGAGGACTATGTAATCATCCGAAAAAAAATAATGTGTGGAATATATGGGAGGCCCATTATTCTACTGAATCAAATAAAATTACCACTACTGATGCTCTGATATATGAGGCGACTAAGAATATCCTAGCTTATCATAAAAATAGTTAAAGATATGGGTTCCCAATGGGGAAAGATCTGGAGAGTGGAAATCCGGATGAAATGGTTCAGATTAGTGGTATTTTCCTCACTTCTTCTGAAGGTGGAGGTTGTATTAGAGTAGGTTTCGAGACAACTCGGGATTTGAAGACAGCATTGGATGATGTTGTAGTTGAGGAGGTAGTGATGTAGGTAGCACGGTCTAATATTTCTTTCAAAGAGGCTCTTTGTAAGAGCACTAATAGTGTTATAGAGAAGGGTACCCCCTCTAACCAGTCTGACTATGAGGATTTTGACCAAAAGGGGGTTTTTCATGATCTATGATAATAAAGTCTCATTATAAGGAAAGGTAAAGATAATGTGATGGATGATGATGAATTTCAGTTTGTCTCCATGAAAAACACAGAACGTCCTATGAAGTGCATGAAAAGGATAAAACACTCAATGAAAAGGAGTAGACACTCAATAATGGGGCTATATATCAGGCATGGTTTAGAAGGATATTTCATAAAAGTATGATGAAGCAGGTCTAATAGAAGGGAAGGAAGAAACTGTCAAGGGTGTCATTTCTTTGTCGGACTCTGGACCCGACATTAATAATTTCTATTTTCTGGATATTCTACACAGATCTTAGTGAAAAGATGTTTTTAATGAGGATTTTGGCAACAATCATGTGGATGTCCAATCCTCCAACATTAGTAACCCTTATTTCAATGATTTATTAGATCAAGTATTGACTGTTCATATTGAACCACATGATGGTGAAATTGAATTTTCAAGCATGGATGATCAGGATGATACATGGTAGGCCCATAAATAGTGTAAGAGGAGTAGGCATCCTCTTGTAGGTTTAAAAGAGGGTGATTCTTTTTTTTTCTATTGTTTATTTGGTGGTTTTTGATGACATGTGGTTTTCTTTGTGTTCCCCCTTTTCTTTCTGCCTTGTATTTTATTTTTTTCAATATAATTTATCTTTGAATATGGATTTTATATAAATAAACATTAGTTTTTAATATAAATATAATAATTTTATATAAATTAATAATATTTTTTATTAAAAACCATTATCATCGCTAATAATATCACTAATAAAGGGCAAATTTTTCAGCACTTTTAAATAGAGATGATAAAATCCCCCATATAACAACGTGTTTTTCATAGCATTGAAAAATATTGGCAATGAACTTGTGCCATTATATAGTAGTGGATAAAAAAGGTAGGTTCAGTTCATACGATAGTTCTAAGTAGGATGGGTGTGTGGTCAATTTGAATATATTAAGCATGGTCGATAATGAAGAGGTGAGGTCAGACGAGGGATATAAAATGTATGTTGTAAGATAGAGAGGTGGGTGATCATTCATAAAGAGATTAGGTAGATATCGTGATTCATGTGTGGCTCTTGACAAGATACAAGAATAGATGGATGACTATATATGCACATATGGATTTACAGAATCCATGGAAGATTTCACATCATGCGTAATGAAGAAATGTACATGCATGAAAGAAACAAATCAGTTTCATGAATGGATGAAATATACATGGAAGGTAGGAGAGATGAATTTTATGTCATCATATAAGATCGTCCTCATAGAAGAATGAACATGATAAGTAATGAAATATATTCTAAAATAGGTAAGTTTCATAGGGAAGGTAAAAAAATATGAATGGATGATTAAAAAATATATTAAGCAGTTATTTTAAATCATTCAATATCATTTAAAAAAATTATATTAATATATCAATTTAAATAATAATAAATAAAGTGAGAAGTAAAAATCAACTGGATATGAATCTGGGAGAGTAATTTGTAATTTGACAAAAAAATATTATAAATTAATTGAGTAAAATTTTAATTTAAAAAAAATTAAAAAAATAAAATTCAAACTCTCTCCCACTAACACTCATTTTCTTCTAGTGCATGTAGTCTTCTTCATCTACTTCCATTCATCCGATTCCTACTAATCCATGGTGTTTCCTGAAACATTCATAGACTAACACATTTTTGAACATCTTTGTAGGATTATGCTTTCTAGGCGCCATCTAAAGTTCCAACACTCTTTATTTTAGAAAAAATCCTAGTAAAATTGAATTTCAAGCTAATATTTTTTTCCTTTCATAAAAAACAAGATTCTTAGCAAGCTGAATGACACTCAAATTATCACAGAGGAACACTAATTCCACATCATTCCTGATCTCCTTGAGTAATAACATATACCAGATAAACTTCTTTCTTACTTCTGCAACAACATATTCAATATCTATCGTGGAAAACATAATCACGTGCTATAATCGAAGCATACAACTGACTATTATCCTTCTAAAGGTAAAAAAACGTGTTTTTCTCTTTTAATAATTCATGTCTCTTGAAAAAATTATATCTACAAGTCCCTTCAATGGATCATCATCCCTGATTCATAACATTGCATCTTCGGAACCTTCCAAATATCGAATAATCGATTCTATACCCTTATAATGCCTCCCTCTAGGTTTTGAAAAGAAATGACTCACAACACTCATTAAACATAAAATATCATGTTGCGTACATATTGTTGTAGACATAAAACATACAATAGCCAAAGCATAAGACACCTTTTCCATGTTTTAGATTTCATATTTTGATGATGATGTATGTGTTTTTGAATGTTTTAAGTGTCCAACAAGGGGATTTGTGATATATTTAAATTTAGTTATTCCAAATATTTTAATGACCTTTGGAATTTATTTCTTCTAGGATAATATCAATGTTTCGAATTTCAACAGAATATTATTATATAATACAACATTTATTCCTAGGATTAATTACTTATTCTCATCATCCCTTAAATGATATTCAATGTTTTAATCTCTATTTATGATAAGAAAATACAATTTGGAGTTAAGATCCAACTTATATCCATCCTTGGTGTCAATATGAACATATTAATCACTTCTAATCTTTTTTGTGATTTTTTTCTTCAATTATTTTACAATAATAAATTTCATCATAATTTATTGTCCCATATTTGAAGTTGTACTTATGTTGACCACATATGCCACTATGTTTATAGATTCTTCCCCATTTATCTTAGTAATTTTATAATGATGCTTCATACACTAGGATTTATAATGAAGAGTCATATTTATTCATTCAACCACTTCATTATGTTTTGGAGTTTCAAAAACTGTCTTATCATTCCCAACTCTATTTTCTAATTGCATTTCTATTAAGCTCAATATTTTCAATAAATAAATTCCTAAAAAATATGATTTATTCTTTATAATGTATACCTAGACTTTCAAAATAGAATCATAAATAAAAGTCACAAATACATAGATCCGCTATTAAAAATAAAAGGGGAAGATCCCCAAATAATAGGACTAATATGTTCTATCTTTGTATTCCTAGGCTTTTGTCCTGCAAAATTTAAGTACACCCTCTCTTGTTTCCCCGACACATTAGTCTCAATTATTCCTAAATTCATGTGATTTAGTTAATCTATGTATATTAATACTATAAGTTTTATATTATTCTCCCTAAAGTGTCCATATATAGATTAGTATATTCTTATATCTTCCAATGGAGTGATTTTGATCATGATAACTTCGTATTGGCTTCCCCTCATGTCTAGAGTCTCGTTATTCACCCTATGAGAAATCACCATGTATCATAGTTTATATTCCAAACTCCATTCTATAAATTGGTTTTGAAACCTAATTTTTCTAGTTATCTAACTGATTTGAGGTTTTTATGGAGACTTAGAGTAGGTCTAATATATTTCACCTTCAAGGAACCTCCATTATTTATCTGAATGTTTTTAGTTCCTTTTATTACTATCTCTTGAGCTTTATTATCTTTCATATTTACTCTATCCATGATTCATATACATATTCCATCATAAACCACATATGACCACTTGAATGGAATGATTCACAAAAGTCAATAACCCCTAATTCTTCTAGAATAATCACACTAGACCACAAACTATTACCACCTTCCTTTCATAATAACATTTGTTTATAAAAGTATAATATTTCCTAGTAAATTTTTTCTTAATATCTATATTCATTCTTGATATGTCCATTAAATTCACAAATACAATAATTGGGTCCTTGATTAGATAATATACATTGACTTTTTCCTTGGGACTTATCCTTTGATGATTTCTTCTACTAGTCCATTTATTGTAGTTGTCATCCCCATCCTCCTACATTGATATCACTTTAGAAGGGTAATAGGATGTACTTCCTCCTCAACTCCTCAATTAAGACTCATATTTCGAATTTCATCAAATAAAAGGCCTTCATTTATGCTCGAACTACTCACTATCATCACTATATCATCCCGTCTTTCATGAAGGGTAGATAAAAGAAGAAACACTCAAAAACAGCCATGAAAGTGACATCCTCTGATTCATGTTGACCATGGATCATTTTGAAAAACATTCAAATTGTATAATACAGATCTTCCTTCCAATAATATCAAGCTGAATAATTACAACATCATAAAGACTTTATTGAGTGTCGTTACTTTCTCATACATGCCATCAAATTCTTTCATAACTCCCACAGTGTGTTTCTCCTCTTTAATATTAAAATCTATATTCCATGCAAGGGACATTCTTACATAGGTTTGATCCTTCTTATCCAACCAGTCCCAATATAATTAATTTGTCTTCTCTAGATAACCTGTAGAAAATGGAACATATAGATATTTCTCTATCATAATATCGTACAACTAAATCTTCCATGAGCCAAATCTTGTCCCATGAAACTTTCCGATCAAGATATTTTATTTACATGAATCCATTCTCCCTTCTACCAGGTTGGTAAAAACTAACCTTCATTTTATGCCACTCATTGCGAGTCAAACGAGTAGAACCTTCACAACAACATTTATGAAGAACATCCTAACAAATTTCTACCTTCCAAAAGCATTCAAATACCCTTGACTCAATGTTTTGGAATCAATGATTAAACAACATAATCCCTACACAAAATTAACCAAACTCACAAAAAATGTATAATAAAAGTAACACAACTGAAAAAAAGGAATTATGTGGCTTGGATCAAATCCCAACTCCCATGGGAGAACACTGAAATCACTATTATAATTTTAAGTACTATAAATAACAAAACTCATTACACTCACTTGTTTTTTTATACAAATTTACAAGAAAATAAATTTATATTCATGATAAACTCTTAGTAACTGGTAACACATCATATTTTATGAGGAAATCAATCATTAAACATATTCCACTATCTTACAAGATTAACAGATGTCCTCTCATTGACCATGGAATCCTCTGATACATTATTACACCTTCAGATAGACTACTGATAGCAATCGAACATGCATACTACCCAAGTATCAAAAAAATCCCTCTGATACATTCAACATATCATAAAAACAATATTCATCAACCAAAATCAATCTATAAAATGCAAGGTCGACAACTGATGAAAGAAAACACATTTTAGTAAAAAGTAACCTTTCATAAATTCTCCTTTTGGAAATATTCTTTAAAAAAAATTATGATATTTCCCATAACCCAATAATAAAAATATATATATTTAGTATATGATGAATATATACATACATTTACATTTATATGACATCTTTTATATGTTTAATATTTAATATTATATAATAATATTTGTATTTTTATTTATTAAATTTTTTTCAATATTAATTAAAAATGTAGGTTTTTCTATGGATCAATCCATTTAATCTTCAGACTAGAATGGGCTCGATTTTTATCAGCATAAATTAAATGCGAGCGTGAATGTGCCATAAATTGTTAGACCTGGTATACAGGCTTAGCCCACTCTGCTACAGTTCATTGTATTAATAACTTCTATATATGTGTATTCATTGTGTTTCAAAAATAGTCAATGCATCATTATTTTTTTATATCTTGATAATATAGTTATGTTTTGTGGTGATGTGAAAAAAATAAATGAAAATAAAGAAATAATATAAAGAAACATTGATATGAAAGATTTATGTTAAAATGTTTTTATATTATCAATCAAAATTGTTACAAATAAAATTATGTCTTCACACCCACATTATATTGACATAAATTTAAATTTGATCAAGCAATTATTATTATTTACTAGTTCTTGCTCTATATGTGATATGTTTTCTACTAAATATTGGTAAACCTTGATAGCGGTATCTTCTAAAACATATATTACATGATGTGATGTGAAAATGGACATAGTATATCACATGATGATATATACTATAAAGTGAAGTGATATGATGTACATTGTATAATTACAATAATTCAGTTTCCACTAATCATAAGCTATTATACATCAGTCTCCAAATCATTAGTTGATGTGTTTAAAAGGAAATATGTAGTAACCAATTCATTATATAAATGATAAACAATAATAAAGTATTACTTCATTAATATATTGTATCTTACATAACACAATAGGAAAAATATTTCCACGCAGCAGTTTTTTGAAACTAAGTGGTAGTTTAAACTACCATGAAATAATGGATGATGATTTCTAAAAGTGTATTATATTCACTCGTCGAGATCATTTCATGTTGGTTTTTTAATTTTTTATAGTTATTATTATTTTTTAATTAATATTTATAACTATCTATTTAATATTTAATATTATTTATTATCTATTATTTATCTTAGGCCCACACGAGCCTAGGCCCACAACGACCCACTAGACCTGCCCTTTAAAATCAATCATATAAATATATGTGTATGTGTATGTGGAGTGATAGTCAAACCCCTTATCTATTAATTATTCTATAAAGCCTTTACTACTCCATTAAGCCTTTTGTGGTGACTAAAGAGACTTGAATATACATTTATATACAAATACATACATGTAAATGCATCTGTACATATATTTATTCATAATTTATAAATACATACATATAAAATATTCTATATAAATATACATAAATAGATATAAATATTTATAAATATCAAAAAAAATAAAATAAATTTACATAAATAAATAAATAAATATATATATATATATATATATATATATAATACATACACACTGACATAATATACGTATAAATACATATAAATATACGTAAATAAATTTAAATTTAAATAAATATAAATACTTATAAATATATTTAAAAAATAATAATTACCTATAATGATATATACATATAAATAAATTAACATAAATATATATAAGGAGACACACATATATATTACTAAAGATTATTATATATAAAGACAACTAAATATAAATATACATATATATGCATATAACTATATATATATCCACATAAGATATACCGATATATATAAATATAAATACATATGAATATTTATAAATATCTGTAATTATATATATATATATATACATAAATACATACATACATATATATATATCCACATATATGTAATTAGAAATAAATATATTCTAATATTTATAAATACATACATACATACATACAGATATATAATTATAGATAGTTAAATATATATATATACACACACACACATATATATATAGAAAAAGACAGACAAAAAAGATATATATGCGTACACACATAATATATATAAACATATACCAATGTACATAAATGTACATAAATAAACATAAATATTTATAAATAATTATAAATACATTACTACAAATAAATATACAAATAAATAAATAAATTTAAACATATATATATATATATAAAGACACACACACACACATGAAAATAATTATATGAATATAATCCCACATGATATATATAAATATAAAAAATCTAGAAAAGTATTTTAAAAAATATATATATAAACAAATAATAATTAATAATTTGTGAATAAATAATAATTAACAATTCGTAATTATTTAATGTTTTAAATATGTAATATTAAAAAAATAAAAAAAATTATTAATAAATAAATAATAAATAATAATAATTAATAAAAAATAATAATTAATAATTATTATTATTATTGTAATACTAAAGAATAAATTATAAATAAATAATAAGAAATATTTAATAAATAATAAATAAATAATAATTAATAATTAATAATTAATAATTAATAATATAGAATACATAATATATAAATATACAAATATAAACATATGTACATACATATAATTATATATATAAGCATATACCCATATAATATATATAACGATATATAAATAATGAAAAATATATGCGAATATGCTTATAATTAGTTTATAATTTGTAAATACTTCATAATTAATAATTTATATTTCATTATGATTTTAATTTTTTAATAATATATAATAAATAATTTAAAATTAAAATTAAAAAATAAATATAAAAAATATGTATATAATAATAATAATAATTAATAAATTATAACTAATAATTTATAGATAATATATAAATCTATATATCTATATATACATACATGCATCCTGCAAATCATTCTTTTCATTTATAGAAGCCGGTTTATGGTTTCTCGGTACCCCAGCTTACAAACACAGACACAAACAATTGGAACACAAACGTCATACAATGCATACCAACATAGAATTACACATCATAATAACTAGATTCATCTCACCATCCCATGTAAGAGTCAACTTCTCCAGTAACTGATTCCCATTATGGATGCCTCCAAAAGATTTCACTTTGAAGCTGACTCCTAAGCTGATCAAGAAAAGATTGCACTGGGTATGCCTTCTTGACTATGCTACCCTTTTTAAATCCCAAAGTCACATCATTATTACGCTTTGAGGTAGATCTAGTCCGCATCGGTCTCCGAAGAAATGAGTAACCTTCCTTGGTCTTCTTCTGGGTGTAGCAGACAAAGGCATGTCAGCTGTAGCTATCATCTGATTCCCACTTTGAACAATATCACAGAATGAACGGCCGACCGGACTGCTCACATTTTCTTTCCCTCCCCCAGAATTCCCGCTTCCAATTCCAGCTCGCTCACTCAAAGCAGCATCAGTACACTCAGATTTGTTCCCCAACATCTAGTATAAAGTGTTACACTCCATAAAAGGGAGGCTCCTATCCTTAGTACTAGGTTATTCCACAAATTGTTCAACATTATCCCTCGGCCTCTGGTCCGTACTCTCCACCAAAGGGTAGTGCCTTACCACATTATAGTTGTCTTCCACAGTCATGGCACCTGTTTCATGCCCCAAACATTCAACATGTTGATCCTCCAAGACCTCCTCACCAACTGAATATGGGTCATACCCCATACATTTAACCTGCTGGCCCTCCAAGGTATCCGCACAGCCATCACCTCCTACAAAAACATCCTCCTCCAGTCTCGCGGCCAAGATGTCTTCAGAAATCCCTTCAAACCCAAACCAAAATGTAATGAGAGTAGCGATTCATATAAAGATCAAAGGACCAACGTAAATGTAGAAAACGAGATCCATTGAAGCTGTGAGGAGCCCTCAACCAAGCTCTAATGAGATCTTCCTCTGATTCAAACCTAATCATTATTTTTGTGCTGTTGAGTAATCCAACCACCACTCTTTCATGAAGATCCCATGCTCTCAAGAAAAATCGGTCGAATTCATCAACTGAAGGCCTTTTATGCTTGAATCGAGCCACCAGGGTGAGATTCAACAAGGATGAGGCCTCCATAAACTCAGATGGGGAAAGCAAACGTTTCAAAAATCCGTCAATTAAATCTGGAACATTAGGGTTTAACAAGGTTTTCGGAAAAGGGGGAAGGATCTCCAGGTTGGAGAAAAGCGAAAATGGCCTAGCTCTCCCATGATACGACGATTCCCCCTCCCCCAACAATGGGGGAGGAGCTGACGCAAAAGCCGTGGTCGTCACCAAAAGGGTGAGTCCATCACAGAGCAAGCCGATCAAATAATAAATACATGCATGCATATAGATAATTATATATATATATATATACAGCCTCATAATATATATAAATATATAAAAATTTTCCAAAAAAACATGAATATATATATATATAATTAATTATTAATTATTAAATGATTAACATATAAAAATTAATAATTAATAATTCACAATTGTAAATGATTTTAAAATAATAATAAATAAGTAAATAACAAAAAAATAAAAATTTAAAAATAAAAATTTATTAATAAATAATATATAAGTATAAATAAAAAATTACAAAACATTTAAAAATAAATAAAAAATTGTTGATAAATATTTTACTTGGGTTTAAACCACTACAAAATTTACCACTGCTAAATAAAAAATTCCAATAAAAACCACCACCAAATGATACAATTTTTAATAAAGCATCATGAATTATAGGAATCCTTCTAAACCTCTAATAAATAAATAAAAACAAAAAAATATTCAATAGTTTTCAAATTAAACATTAAAAATTCTACTAAGCATCATTTCTTCTTATAGATATAATGTGTGGTGATAAATGATAAAAATGCTTATGAAATGTTCATCTCTTTGAGGCTCTTTTGTTCAATAATAGATGGTTTTTAAATGAGATATAAATCATCATACAAGTATATTAGATGAAAATATAACTCAATTCGTAGAGCCCCAGTCATTATATATCACTCACCCCTACTTTTGATCTAGTAACTTGTTGTTGGGACGGTGTGGTATAATTAATAGTGATTCATGATTCACTTGGTCTATTATTAGTTATGGAGGTAAGACCCTTTGACAATTGCTTAGTGATCTTTCTCAAATTCTTGGAAGGATTAGAAAAATGATAATATAAGCTCTTTTTTTATATTATATATATTATTAATTTATCACTATAAAATAATAGTTTATTTAGAGATGGTTATTTAAAGAGGGATGTGCACAACCCTCTATAAATTAAAAAACTGTCTAAATTAGGTGTTGTTATGTAAAAAAATAGTTTTTTTTAATTTAATGGTGAGCTTGAAATAACCATCACTAAAATAAAATGGATTTATGAGAAAACTCAAAAAATAGAGGGGTGGATAATCCCTTCTATTTTGTTGCTTATTTTTTTGTTATCATAATTTTTTATGTTTTAGAGGAAGTTTTGAAAAAAAATATAAATGATTTATTTTAAAAATATAAAAAAATTGGGGTGGGGTAACCCCTCTAACCTATGGTATTTGTTACAATTATAAATCAACCCTAACATCATATATTAAATGGATTTTTTTCTAGAGATATGTTCCTTAAATCATTATATATATATATATGATTATGATATATATAAATATAAATATTATGTCTTTCATGAAAATTTTGTTCTCCATGCATAATGGATTATATTATTCTACACTAAATTCTATGGTAGTACTAGATGGAAAACTAATCAACTCACAACATAATCTATCATTAGAGTTATATAGTAAGAGTTATAATGAAAATGGATTTTTTTGCATTCATTCATATGATACATGAATGATAGATGAATTAACTCATTTGTTATAAACACGACATAATGCATTCCCTATATAAGAGAATCCTACAGAAATTTATAAATCCACAAAAATGCGATGAAAATGTATGTGTGGATGTTTACATGATCCTTGACTGAATCTCCTAGTAACCATAAGCTCTCTTCAACTTCTTCCATGGCCCTCAAAAGCACTGGAATGTCATGGAGTAATGATGGATCCCATCCGAATTTCAGATGATTTAGTTCATCCAATGGATTATATCTTAAGAAAGGTGTCTTTTGTTTTCCACTTTAGAGATCTCTCTTAAACCCATGCTACGGTTGATGAGATGTTGTAGTGTCTCCATCAATGAATTGTAAAGCATTTATAGCAGCATTTATTTATTTCTTTTTTTCATTGTTTTCATATTTCTTGTGCGGATATACTTGGGTAAGGTATTCAAAAAATTTCCACTTGTTCTAAAAATAATAATTAGACATTAACGTAACCCTTGAGGGTTATTAGATATATTTCAGTTCCTTAGGTTTGTGAAATCTTCCTGGAAATGAAAAAATTTTAAAAATCGGCACCATATTTTATAATTAGGGAATTTTTTAATAAAATTCATTACCTTTATATAGAATCGTTCAATTTAAGGGTCATGAAAAGATACTTTTATATAAACACCCACTTAACACATTTAAAGGTCATAGAATATTACCTTGACATAGAAGGGTTATGCGAATATGTCATCGTGAACTAACCTAATGCCAATGGTTCTACAAAAATTCTAGGTATACTTTCCCTTACAGAAAAAGTTGTTTTTCAAAAATGTAATTCAATTTACCCTTGCACAATTGGTTCTACGTATGATTCAGGGATACATACGCTTACACAAAAGGGTTCTGATTAAGTTTTGTCCAAAATTATCACTACACAAAAGGGTTCTATGTATGGGTCATTTTTTTTACTCCTACATTGATTGGTTCCATGTAAAGGTGAATGAATTTATCTTTATATAGAATAAATATGCGTAAGTGTAATTTGAATTACCATTACACAAAATGGTTTCATTCATAAAGGTAGTAAAAAACTTCAAATATTTATATTTTCTTTGTTATTATTATTATTTATAAATTTTGAATATATTATAATATATTTATTTTAAGAACATTTATTAATTAATAGAGGGTTAATTAATCAATTAATTATTAAACATTTATAATTAATTATAATTGTTTATAAAGAATTTATTATTTAATGGTCTTTAAAAACTAAATCTTAATATTTAAAATAAAATTTAACATGTTATATATAAGGTATATCTTATGATTTAGAAATAACACTTTTCTTGAGAAATAAAAAGAGTAATTTATAAAGTGCTTATAAATTACAAAATAATGAAAAATATGAAGTATTTATAGTTAAAATTTTGAATTATTCATAATTAATTATTTTAAAATGTTCAAATTTAAGAAGTATTGTTTCGGTATTATTTTAATCCCATCAAAGAGTTGATTTTTTGTTTAAATAAAATTTGATAATATGGTTTTTAGATTTTGTAAAATGTTTACATTATTTTAATTCGATTATAAAATTATTTATTATTCATAAAATATCAATTATTTAAAATAAAATTCTATATAATGATGAATATAAAAGTGTAAAACCCTGGTGTTTTAAAAGAATAAAATTTGTTTTAGTTGTGTAAATGATATAGAACACTGAATTAGATTGTGTTACATGAAACCATTATATTTTTTTATCTTAGATGGCATATTCAATAAGAAACATTGAACTTAAATGGCCATTGATATATATTACTATAATAATCAGGCTATTGGAATGATGGGAATGTACATGGTTAACTTAAATATTAAAATATGGTTTACACATGTATATATAATAAATTATTTTGAGAATAATTAATTACAAATGAGAATAAAAACCCTTTTAAAATAAAAGGAAATCTTTTTCTATGAAACTATTTAAATGCACACAAGTGTGTTTTATTAAAATAAAACAAAAAATAAATATTATTTTTTTATATTAATGAAATATATATGTATTATATTCAAAAAAAATTAACATTAATCCTATTTGTTTTACAGACAATAGTTAAAAATAAATACAATTTTATGTTTAAAACTAGTTTTTCTAAAAATCAGTTTTTTCAACTTTTATTGAAAACTTATTTAAAAACTTATTTTATAAAATAATATAAATATTATTTGAAAAAATGAAATTAATTTTTGAAATTGGAATACCAAAATTATCTTTGGGTGAATTTTTGGTATTATTCAGAGATATTTCAATTATTGATGAATAGTGAAAAAATAAAAAATTATAGTTTCTTTTCTGGTAGGGAAAATGACCCTTTATTAAATGAAAAAAACATAGAAAGGAAAATGATGGAGTTAAACTTGAAAAGGATTCCCACATCAAAGAAAAAAATCAAAGACCAATATTTTCTATGATCCTAACCCCTATCCTTCTCTCCTCGTGTATTGCATTCCCATTAATTCTACTAGACCCATGACCACAAATTCATGTATGATGGCCTCGCCTACAACTATTTTCCTATTATAGGAGACCTTGAATGTTTGTTCTCTCTGAGTCCACCCTCCATCATCTAAATGATATTACCCCTTTTTTAAGGGTCAGAAATCAATGTATCCTCATTTCTTTTATTAGCAAGAACCTGTACTTCGCCTAAATAATCATGGGAATATTTGTCATTGGAAACCAAAGCATTATAATGTAAATAGTATTTCACCTCATGAGAAGAAAAAAGTGACCTAAACTAGGTTTTGAGTAGTCAAATACACCTTACAAGGAGTATCATATATACCATGCACATCATTGGTGAATGATCACCTCAAATATCCTTTATGACATAACTGGCCTGCTTACATAAAAGAGGACATGAAGGAGGCTTAGTCCGAAGAGGGAGCATCACAGGGGATAAATCCAAACCACTCGAAGATAGATTATTGGAATACTTGTTAGGTCTAGAAGATGTTTTGGTCTTCCTAAAAGTAACCAATTGAACTTCTTCTTCATCCACTAACTTAGATTAATATTATTATTTTCCTTTCAAATCATGTATAACCCAAATAAGAGTTAATAGATTAATAAAAGTATAAACAACCAAATATAAGGAGATCTTGTAATTATTACCAGCCAATTCTAATAATTTAATAATAGTTGTAACTACCTCGGGTTCATCCAACAACTTCATAGGTGAGTAGGACGAAACCAAAATCATCTTATTTTTACGCTTCTTTTTTACAGTGAATAAATAATGTTCTAACATAAATTTTTATTCACTTCGTTTTAGATAGCATCTTAAAAATCATTATGGAAATGAAATCATAATCAGTTGAAATGATTGACTACAATGGAGGAGTGAATTTCTCCTCTGTAGCAATATCATTCCAAGACCATTTATCAAGATTTGAAAACATGACCTACTCACCCACAACCCTCATGACAACAGTTGTAAAAGTGGTCAAGGTAGAGTCCATCCCTTTTTAAAATGAGGCATGTACATTGTCAATTGAAAGAAAAAATTATCAGGAATTACAGTTGATTGAGATGGTGTGGTCAATTCCAGATTAGTAGTTGTTCCCCTATCCACAATTTCCACTAGCTCCCTATCTACACCCGAAGGCCCATACATAAGTGAGGAATCTTGTATCTCGTAGCCACCTAGTTGTGTTACCATTTGTGAAAAGTGATCATTGACCAAAATATCTCTTCCAAGATGATATTTATTTCTTCCACCTATCTTCTACCCAGTATTCCTAGTGGGTATCAATTTTCAGGGCTTCTTGTTATAGTTATATTTTTCATTCCCAAAATTCACATAGAAATCACAGGTAAGAACTCATTTACAGTTCAAAAAATAATTTCCGATCAACTTGCATTCATTGCAGAACATAGAAACTTTATTGTATTCAAATCTCAAATTGAACACATCCAAATCAAAGGAGAGAAATATTTTATAAACCAGTATTGACCCCAATTCATCATCGACTGAAAAAATGGGCATAATAACCAAAATGGGCTAACTTGGTTTCATTACCCATCTTCATGAGAAATCTAATTGAAACTTTGATATCGTAAAGAGTCTTCTGATGCCACAATGACTAGTTCAGGGAAAAAATTGACCCTTAGTTTTTTGGAGGAGTTACATACCTCCATTAGATTGATGTTTTTCTTACTCTCATAGATTCATGATGCCAAGCTTGAGGGAGATAGAACTGAGACCCCTTGCCCACAGCTTCAGGTCCTATGTAGGGAAGATGATGTAAAATAATTATCCACCCATCGAGACACATCTTCATTTATCAAATCCTCATAACATTGAAATTAGTGTGACTGGGTCATCCATTATTCATAGTTTGGAACCCTTGGGTAAGATTAATCATGGAATAATAGAGTGCATACCCTTTTTCATGAATTATGACAACACCATAGAATCATATTTGACCTGTGAGATATTATCCTTTCGACGAATCATCCCAACTGTAGATTATTTGTAGATAGATATGGGACTATTTTCTAGGTATATAGAAGGAGGAGCATCCGAACTAAAATCAACCCAAATAGCCCTACGATTAACCAATCTAAATGAGGCATATTTGTGCAAGTCAAAGCATCTCTGAGTGAGATAAAAAATTCTATTGAGGATCCATATGGAATTTATATAAGGGATAACCCTAGAAATTTCCATCATAGATAATCATGGGATAGAATCATGTAGCCCTCATCCTCCTCCACATCCAAGAACTTCGTGAATTTTAATTGAAAACTATCTTTTCATATAAATTATTTTCAAATTCAACTCTTATTTTTAATTGATTTTAAATTCAAAATAGTTAAATAATACATATATTAATCCAATATAGTTCATTACAATAAACTTCATATTAGATTTTGATATAAAAACAGAGTTAAATTTTTAACCTTTTCATTTTAATAAACGACCTTCTTATCATATCATTGAGATTATTTTTAAATTAAATTTTCCCTCTTATGTGAATTGAATTTTGAAAAATGTATTACATATTTGGAATCAAAATAATTTAAATTATCTAATAATGTCAAATTAATATTTTACCAAATTTATCAGTGGAAATGATTAAAATTAATTATAGTGATTAAGGTAACAATGAGTTCACTTGTTGGATAAAATTATAATATAAGGCCTACAAGTTTCCCAAATTATTTCCAAAACTAATTTTATTGAAATATTTGAACCATTATGACTCAATTATGTAAATGTATGAGATTTTTTGTACACTTTTCCATGAATGTTACCCATATAATAAGTTATGAAATGAAAAAAAACTAAAAATTACATTTCTTCAATTTAATTTATATAAATATTTGGGGATAAAAAAACTACATACGTTCAGTTATAAAAATTATTTTTAATAAAAATTAAATTATTTTTAAAATAATAATTTATATTTAATTTTAATATATGATATAATTGTATTAAATTCTTATGAAATTCCAATACATGAATTATTTAGTCAATATTTAAATAAGATAAGTGATACTAAATATATTAAATGTGAGGTAAATAGATTGAATTTTAGTGTCACGTTATTTTTTAGATAAATATATCATGATAAAAGGAAGTGAGAATAATATATTTTAATTCCCATATTATCCTGATATTTTTAAATTCAAATTAAATAAAAAAATATCAAAATTGGAATTACTGTTATTTTATAATAAATGATATTTTACTAAATGATTTAAAATTACTAAAAATCTTAAATACTATAAAGTGATTTTTAATTGTTAATAAATATAAAACATGACCTATTAATGGACCAATTTGTCATATATAATTAATTTATTCACCCAAAAATAGAGAAAAACATTGTTGGTACATTTAGAGTAAAATGATTTTTTACGCGGTATAATAAATTCTGTTAAATCTAATTTTCAATAGATGTGAATTTCTAATTTTATAATATTTATTTTGATATTTTAAATTAGTGGTAATAAATTTTATAATAATTTTATAATTAATTTATGATTAATAAATGAATATCATAGGTTAGAAAACTATTTTCCTTAATGAAAACCCAAAAATAAAAAAATAAGGAAACCAACGAGTTATGTGAAAAATGGGTTAAAAATGTATTTTTTTTTATTTTAGAGGATTTTATTGTTCTAATAATACCTAAAATTAATAATTATTCAATTTTTTTGGAACATAAGGTATGGGATACCTACAAATAGTAAATAAATTTAAGTATTTACAACAATGCCACTCCTCCTCAGTTATAAAATGGCACTCACTCTCCCCACATCATCAAACCTCGAAATCCTTTTGGCTCAACAAAACCCTGAAAATATATTCCCCAAAATTAATTCCCCTCATCCTATAATCCTGGGTTTTTTCATAAATTTATCCTTTCATGTTTTTAGTGTAATCCTAAAGGGGATACTCGAAGAATATGTAATGTTATTCTAAAATAATTTCTATTTTATTTCCTTCCCCACCTCCATAAGTTATTTATATATCAGGATTATATAGTAACCAAAGTATATTCCATACATAATAGTGTTTTTATGTTAATTTTAAAACCTAAAACCATAAAAAAATATTATTAAATGACTTATGAAATAATCGTTCATGTTTATTGAGGACTACTGCCTCGCAAACCGATATCGTTATTTTTTCCAATACCACCATTCAAGGTTGAAAAAAATGTGGTTAATAATGTTTATATATGATATATAATATTTTTATGATGTAATTAAGATTCAATAATAATTATTTAACACAAATTTTCATTCTTTCCATTTTGTGGGAATATGAAATCATTGTTTATGTGTATGGAAGTATACCTCTTTGTGAAGCGATGTGATCCATTCACGCATTAAATAGAATATATTAAGGATAATTTTAACAATAATATGTGATATATATAACATAAATATTTTAACTTAATGACAATATATATATATATATATATATTCAATAATTTCAAATGAAAATAAAATAGAAACGCCATTCATGCGTACCTACAACCTACCATCTCCATGAACAATGTATACATTTCTTATCACTAAATTTTATAGGGTAATATAAAAACTTATATACTAAATATGTATTATATTTATATAATTTTTTATATTCTAGGTAATATGAAACAATAATTTGAGTACACAAATAAATAGTACGTATAATCATATTCGAAAAACAAAGAGGTTTTTACCTAAAACAAAAATTTAAAATGGAATTATTAAATGAACGTGTAATAAAATACCATAAGAAAATAATATATGATATTAAAAATATTAATATATTTTTAATTATGATAATACCATTTTTAAAACCACTATACTAGAGGTTAAATCATGTTGAACTAAAATAAAGTGAGGTGATTGTTTTATGGTCTCACTTTTATTTATTTGAGATATATTCCATATTAACCAGTTATATTTTTTTGTGGTGTATATACAGGACATGAATGTATTTTATTTTTATTATACTTAAAATTATTAGTATATAAATATAAGTTTTTGAATCTCTATTTTATAGGCTTTACGGTTTCAATGTTTCCAAAGCGGTAAGGGATTTTTGTCTCAACTTTCCTTCCTTGAGATATTTGTTATGTTATACACCTATATTCTTTTATGATGTGTATATATTTTCCCTTTGAAATATTATATCATTAATATAATTATTTTCATTCTATTTTAAGTTTCATTTAAGGTAATCCTCTGATGGATTTTTGGATTCAATATTACCAAGGTGGTTAGAGTTTCAAGTTACAATCTCATTATTTATCAGTATTGTTTATGATTAATTCTACAATATTGAAGTATTATTATCTACCTATAAATAATTATCATGAATTTTTTATCCTATTTTTATGTCATAAGAAAATGTTTTCTCCCAACATTTTCCTCTATGGATATACTCAAGAGTCCAAATGAATATTTTTATGAAATATCATATTTTCACTCAAAAACTCTTTTTCTTCCAAAACCAAGTTTTATAATAATGTTTTCTAAAAAAATAATTTTTTTAAAGATTAAAGGATATTTTATTCAATAATGGTTTTAAATTAATTTCAAAAGATTGATTTATAGGATTTAAATGTTATTTTCAACAAAAAATATTTCCAAAATGTTTTATGGTATGAAAATTTATTTTTAAAAATTAAATTATATTTTTATCAAGAAATATTTTAATAATATTTTAATTCCATTTCCTTTCATTAATAATAACAAACCTTGTTGTTACTTATCCACTACTATTTATATTTTGTATTGGTACAATCCTCATTCTTTTTCTGGATGGATTAATTTTTTATAAGATATTGTCATGAAACCTATTTCTTTTACATAGGTTAACAATGTTTCAAAGAAATTTTTATGAAAATAATTTCTTTCTATGGTTTACTCCTGTATCAAGTATATTATCATGGTGTCTATTTATTTTCCATGGGTTAATAATTTTTCAACGTTCTTTTTATGGAACCCATTTCTTTTCCAAAAGTTAATAATGTAATGAAAAGAATAAATGTTTTTTCAATGAGTTATGATGAAATTTTTTCCCTATGTTATTTAATCATGTTTTTGTTCTTGGAAATTATAAATTTTTGGTGCACCTATGTAGAACTGGGAGATCCTGTTATAAAATGTATGATGGGTGAACCCAGATAGTACTCCAATTAATTGAGTAAGGATTATTTTATTTAAATATTATATAAGATATTCGGTGTACGGTTATTCCAAAATTTAAGGGTTCAAAAAGGGTTATATAAGGGTTTTATAATATGATGAACTAATATAACAATATGTTTTATCTATGGTTTATATAGGTTTCTGATGTATCATTTGGTCAAGATTGATATCACATGGAACATAATTATTTAGTCTTATGTATTTTTACTTGTTTATTCCATATGTAATTATTTCATGTTTGATGATCCAGGTATTAATGGGTATGAATATTCATATTTTATACTCATGAACTTTGATTCGGTGATCATAACATTATTCACTTCTTATGATCATTGATGATATTAAATTCCAACTACTTATGTTTACCATTTCTCAGCATTTGAACTCACCCCTCTTATGTTTCATTTTCCTTAGGTTATAAAGAAATATATTGAACAATTTTCTCCAATAATGGATTTCATATGGATGGTGTTGATTTATTATTGTGAAAAATAAAAGATGGGTTAAGTGGGATAAATAATCAATTAAATTCATGTGAATTTTTTATTTAGGTTTTCTTCATAAATTCCTAAAACTGTAAACCTAAAATTTTATCTAGGAAGTAATTGATCCAATTTTTCTTTTTTATGTTGTATTGTTTGGATGGGAAAAAATGGGTCACACTTATCAAAATTAATGATAAAAATGTAAAGTTATTTATTTTATAATTAGATATGGGTGTGTGGGTTCTAGGTTTTTATTGTTAGAATCAAATGTTAGTTTAGATAACTTTGGATATTAGATGTTTTCATGTGAGGTTATCTTAAGATTTATAGATACCATCAAAGGTCTATCATGAGTTCAATGTCTTAGAAATACCATTTGTGTGTTTTAATTAGTAAATATTATGAGGTTATTAATGATATTTGGGATAAAAAAAATTTTGTTAGGTTATTTTTAACCCTTATGATCAACATGAGGTGAAATTTAGGGAAAATTTTGCTTTCATGTTTAAAGAAAAAAAGGAACAAACTGTATTCTGGAAAGAAAACATGGTGCAAATGACAAGGTTCTGGGGTATGATCTCATGTCTAGAGAAATTAAGGGTTTCACACCTACCACTGGCCTATGTGATTTCCTAGTTAGTCAAACATTTTTATAGGTTACTATTAAGTTTATTTTATAAACATAAGGGATTTTATTTGAGGAATAATGATTGACATATCTTATGAAAATATATGATATAGTTTTTTAATCATTAGGTTTTGAACATTGTTAAGAAAGTTTTGAGGAATTTTATGGATATTTATTTATGGAATAAATTAGTTCAAAATTTGGTTATTACTATTGAATTAAGAATATTAGTGTATCATATGAAGGTTTATTTATTTTGGAAATTATCTTACCTTGTTCTTACCATTTTTTTGGTTAATTTTAGAATACTAGAGGTGTATCATGTTATAATTTTGGTGATTATTTTCTCCTTTTAATGATTATTTTAGTTCATTATAAATTAAAAATTCTTCTTGAATACACACTTTTTGGAGGATAAATATTAGGTTGTGGTATAAACTTATTAAAATATGAAATTATACAAATTAAATAAGTACGTTTCTTTATTATATTAGTATAGATTATAATAGAAATTACTTAACTCTAGGAAAAGGATCTTGAAACAAAACATATATCCTAGTAACTTAATTTTTAATGAATCGATGATATTTTTGACCATCATAGATATTTGGTTTTGAGGCCCTAAATTTATATTGATCATTCACTTTCTTGTGATCAATGACCTCAATCACACTTTAAATTTAAATACATTCTTTATAATTTCCTCCTATGTTCCCCTATCTGGAAACCTATTTATGTTTTATTCCATATGGTCTTTTTACAACCCTTTATCTTTTATTTTTAGGATGTTATATTAACACTTTTTATGCTGTTGGATTACAATAGATTTATTTTCAAATGTCCAACCTTTGATTATAGAGATAAAGTTAAAATTAAATGGATGAAATTTATTAAAGGGATTAGGTTATAAAACACCAATATTTTAAAAGAAAAAAATTATTTTCTATATCATAAATTATATGAAACGCTTACTTATCTTGTGATACATACAACCCCAAGATTTGTTTTATTGATGGAATAGTCAACATGCAACACCGAACATAAATAACCCATGATATATATTATCATTATAACCTAGCCATTGGAATGGTGAGAATAAAAATGATTAACTAAAATATGAAAATATGTTTGATACATTTATTTATAATGATTTATTTTATTTCTAGTTAATAAAAAATGAAAATAAAAACCTTTTTATAATAGAAGGAATTATTTTTTTATAAAAAACTATTTATATACACACAATTGTGTTTTATAAAAATAGAATAAAAAATTCAATCTTATTGGATTATATTAAGGGAATTTATATTTATTATATTCAATTTAATATTTAACATTCATCCTATGTGTTTTTTATACAATATATAAAAATTAAACCATTTTTCTACTTAAACCCCGAATTTTTTCTAAAAAGAAGTTTTATCAACATTTTATAGACACCTATTTAGAAATAAATTTTTGAAATTTTTATATTTTTAATCTGAAAAAATAAACATAACCCTTTAATGTGGAAAAAAATAACATTAGGCTAATTTTTTTTATTTTTCATAAAACATTCCATTTTTTATGAATACTGAAAAAAACATAATTTTAATTGAAAAATGTCCTTTCAAAAAAACTAACTACAATGTTAATTTATATTTTTAATTTTTTAAATTAACAATAATAAAATTATACACTTATTAATCCAATAAAAGTTATTCAAATAACTTTCTTTTTGAATTATGATATAAAAACATTCTGATCATTTGATCTTTTTCATTATGAAAAAACCTGATTCCTCATCGCGTCTGTGTGATTAAATTTAAATTAAATTCTACCATTTATATGAAATTATTTTATAAAAATTGATCTTTTATTTGTAATCACTTTAATTTAGAGCATTACATAAATAGAAATTCATTTCTCATCAAAAATGCAATTCATGTTTAAAATGCAAATTTTGGCCAAATCATTCATTTGTTTTTGTACAAAATTATATTCATTTTATGAATTTTAAATTTTGGGATATGATTTATCACCTTGTTTGGAACATTTTATCTTTTAGGTCCGATGGATGAATCCCAAAGGAAGATGGATAATTTTGTGCCTGAAGACAGCAACTTGCTGGAAAAAGCATAATGGGCCTAAGGCCCATCAAACAAATGTGGGGCCCACAAAATAAGCCCAGTGAAGTTTAAATTTATATAGTAGAAATATAAAAATATTAGTATCATTTTATTAAACTGTGGCCGGAGAAAATTCTGATGTTATCATGATGATAAAGGGATCTGAAGTTTAGATTTAAATGGTGGACCCGACTTTAATGCACAGAAATCCGTCCCACCATTTTGACCATTACATCCAAACGGCTGAGGGAAATTTCCTGAACTTTTTACAGATCATATAGGACAGATGGACGAAGATAGTTCTCTTCTAAAACCCCTCCATATTCAGCCTTCTTCAATGGAAAAGTCACACGTCAATATGGTGGACGAATCTGGACAGTTTTCCGGGTCAAATTCGAAACATCAATTTCCTTTTGATTATTCACCCTCCTTTTGACTCTATTAATTGTTGGGGGTGAATTAATTTCTGGTGGATGGAACTAAGGCTCCTAATATTCCTATATAAGGAGCTAGTGGTGAAGGGAATAGGGGTGGATATTTTTCTTATCATCTTTTGTTGCTTGTTTCATTGTAAGGTTATGCTTCCAAATTTCCATTGTAATGTTTTCCATTTCCATGTATGTTTTTTTAGTATCTTTATGTTCTTAATCAACTTCTTTCTCTTATATATTTTACATTTCATTTATTAAAACTTTATTATCACAAAGCACAATGATATCTCTTTGTTGTTGTGAATTAGTTCACACATAGGTGTGAATTTTATTCACACACATGAAGGAGTGCTCGTTATTTCCACGGTTTTAATTTCTTCAATCCAATTCTTGTTAGACATCTTCCAACCACCATTCAGAGTATACCATCAATGGAGGGATAACCATTTAATGGGATGATCTTATGAGGATGCAAAGGCTGGATTGAACATTATTTTATGAACTAATTGTTGTTAATTGGATAATTAATTTAAGACATCCATTCTTCAGTTATTTCTACTATTCTTCTTTACTGTGTTTGAGCAAACTAAATCCAATTACTAAATGACCATATAACTCAGAGAGATCATGAATTTGGTTCCCTAAGTGTATAGGGTATTAGTAATTGTGTGTATTAAGCACCAAACAAGAAAATGATGAAGGTAGTGTTATTTTTGAAGAATAGATTCATCAAGAATTAATAAAACCAAAATTGTCTAAAGAAGTAAAATTAATTCAGTCCACCCCGAGAATAATTCTAAGATCAGCCCATTTTCATTGAATTCAATTCACTTAGGTTTCTTAGTGTTCTTTAAACCATCCAAAATCAAACGCAAAGTTGGCTACTTCATAGACCATCCTTTACCAAATCATAGCGTCTCAAGGTTACTTCTTCGGTCCCTGTGGATTCGACCCCTACATGTACTACATCGACCGCTTTTACTAGTAGGGTAGATTTGGGCGCAACCACATGGCAATGTGGTTATCATAGTCTGGCATTATTCATTCCATCATTATGAAAGTGGTTATTGATATTTCATGTGATTATTCGACTAGTAGAATATCCTTGTGAATAAGTAAAAGTCATTATTTCATTTTATCTTTTCCATATTATGCTGAAGTTCAAGTTTAAAAGGCTCTGGTTTTAGTTATACATTTCCATAAATGTTTATTCTAATTTTTGTGAATGTTTCCTCTATATTTCTTACCCTTACTGAGCATTTGATCTCACCCCTTTCTATGTTTTATTTTTCCCAGGATTCCAAGAAGTGTATTGTGATTGACATGTAGGGTTAAGACAATGGAATAATGGCATTCATAAAGGATTATTCAAGTTGTTTTCTATGATATGAAGTTTAATTTTACATTCATGTATGTAATCTATTTTCCAAGACTGCTAAACTGATCGGTCCTTCGAGACTTGATTCCCTGTAAGCATACCAATGTTATGTATTTGTTTCGCGTGGAATCCGGGGATGATCTCCTGGACGGGAGATTCAAACGTTCCGATCGGTTTCTAACGGGTTTGTTCGTAGAACCGGAAACATCCAATGATTCCACATCCGTTTGGACCTACTTTCCAAAGGCAGGCGCTCATTAGCTTGTGGGCTAATGAGGCTTAGGAATTTGCATTGGTCGAGAGGATGGGAGGTTGGACTCATCACACCTTTTTGAGGGGAATTATTGTCTACTCCGGGACTCTCTTTATAGATTTAAGTTAAGTTCGTGAATCCTTATTACATTACCAAGTATAAAATGAGCTTTCCTTTAGTTTTAACAATCAATGATTAAATATGCAAGAAATTTAGAGAATCTTTTATATGTATTCGAGGTTCTTCATCAATATAGAATCATCTATATTTGTTTAGAGATTCTTGGTCAATGGTATCCTTCAAAACATTTATATAAAAGTCTCTTGGTCATTTTGATGACCAGGCTGGTTTTAAAGCCACTCAGTGGGGCACTTGAAGTTTATTGTCATTCAGAAGGACAGAGATTATTTCAAAGTTGGGATCGAACCCATAAATGGGCTACCTACGTATCCTTTGTTTTGAAAAAAGGAATCAGAACCCACGTAGTTCGAGGAATGGGATATGATGTTTATGATTGATGGCTCAAAGATGAATGTCATAATTACTTTTACACTCTAAGCTCACGTGAGTCATGCTCGATGTGAGAAACAAGAGGTATTGGTAAAAATTAGACAATTGTGCCATGAAGGATGAAATCATAAGAATTTGTTTGGGGCTTATGTATGGATGACTGCCCAGATAGATGAAGGTTTAGGATTTACTTTTAGGGAGAAAATCCATGAACAGGGTCCATAAAGTTATATGTGCTTCATGGAGATTTGAATACTCTAATCTTGGGGCTTACTCTTAAGGAGGATGCCCAAGTTAGGAGGGGACTTATGATTGGGTTTTATTCCTAAAGAGGAAACCCAAATCAAAGGTAATTTATGACTGGTTAAGAGAAATTTTAAGAGACTTGGGGCTTACTCCTAAAAAGGATGCCCAAGGTTATGACTGAGTCTTATTCCTGAAAAGGAGACCCAGGTTAGGGATTAAGGTTTGGGGCTTACTCCTGAGGAGGATGCCCAAGATTAAAGGACTTGATTGGGGCTTATTCTTGAGAAAGATGCCCAAGATTTATGACTAGGACTTATTCCTGAGAAGGAAGCCTAGGTTTAGGGGACTTGGGGATTACTCCTGAAAAGGAAGCCCAAGGTTATGACTGAGTCTTATTCCTGAAAAGGAGACCCAGGTTAGGGATTATGGTTTGGGGCTTACTCCTGAGGAGGATGCCCAAGATTAAAGGACTTGATTGGGGCTTATTCTTGTGAAAGATGCCCAAGATTTATGACTAGGACTTATTCCTGAGAAGGAAGCCTAGGTTAGGGGACTTGGGGCTTACTCCTGAAAAGGAAGCCCAAGGTTATGACTGAGTCTTATTCCTGAAAAGGAGACCCAGGTTAGGGATTAAGGTTTGGGGCTTACTCCTGAGGAGGATGCCCAAGTTTGGGAACTTTTAAGAATTTGGGGCTTACTCCTGAGGAGGATGCCCAAAGTTGGGGTTGAGGCTTACTCTTAAGAAAGATGCTCAAGATTTAGAGGACTTGATTGGGGCTTACTCCTGAGGAAGATGCCCAAGTTAGGATTCTCTCATCTTTAAAGGATGAGGTTGAATGAATGAACTCTCAATTTTTGGTGACATAAAGATGTTTAAATCACTAGGTTTTGAGAGATATTTCACATAATTCCTTTCAGACAAGGATGTCAAATCAAGAAATCATGCCATAAATGGCTTTGAAGAGTATCTTGAAGACTAAATCTTGAATAGGAAAGGTGAAATGGCTTAAGAGGGGTAAAATGGGCAAGATGGGCACCCAAAAAGATAGGGGCGCGCAAGTATTAAAAGTTGCGCAAGTCCTGCGACAGCGCGCAAGTATTGGTCGCGCAAGTATACTTGCGCGACATGAGGGATACTTGCGCGATTTACAACCAGAGTTGAAATACTTGAGCGATTCTTTATTAAACCCTTTATAATCCTCTTGATGTTCTTCCAGAGAAGGGACGCGCAAGTTATATTGAAGGAATTAAGTTGGCGCGCAAGTGTTTGATAAGTTTCAACACTTGGGCCTTCCTTCTTCTCTTTAGATCTTCCATTCTAGGTAAGAAATTACCTTAGAAGTGTTCTGGAAGCTTTGAGAAGAGACTTGGGCGTCGGGAGCTTCAATCCGAGTTTCTGGAAAAAGATCCTCTCGAATGGGGGGCCCACAGGGTCTATTTATAGGCAAAAGAAGACCTCGGGCGGTTACCGAGCGGTTACCGAGCGGTTACCACTTAGGTCGTGCAAGTCACTTGCACGACCATAAGGTGTCGCGCAAGTACTTGCACGACCACTAGGTGGCGCGCAAGTGTACTTGCGCGACCATGAGGGAACTTGCGCGACCTATGGGAAATGTTCTCCTTGTTCATCCCTTTGTCGATTTTTGATGTTTCTTCAAAGGATGAATCACTTTGAGATCAGATATTCCCTTTTCCGACCATTAGATTCTGTGACGAAAGGAGCGTCAACAAATGTCCCCCCTCAGAGTTGGATCCGGAAAGAAATGAGGATTTGACTCTGAGGAAATCAAATCCCTCCAAAGGAAAAGGGAGTGCGCGCAAGTCTTTCAAGGCGCAGAGGGCAGCGCGCAAGTGTGCTGGAACTTGACTTTTATTCAGAGTTCCTTTGTCTTTTGTGTGGGCAGTTTAAAGTCATGCACACCGGACATAAAGGGGCTAATGTTTAAGGTCGAAATAGCTTTGACCGAAAATGGATTAAAATGGATTCAATTCCTTGACAATTTATCTGAAAACATATTTACCATACTCAAGTATGAGGGAAAAAATGTAAACTATGGCTTTAAGAATATTTGAATCTGAGGAATGATATGAAAAAGAGCTAAATAGCATTAGAAGAAGTAGTTTCCATGAATGAAGTTACTATTATTTAACAAAACCCGTTAGGGGGTTGAAATATGCAGGGCCACCTATGGGCATTGGCTGCATAGTCAAATAAAATAGCATCTTTTGGCTGACAAGTCTGTTATGTGGACTGTTTATGCAAGGCCACCTATGGGCACGTGCTGCATAGTCAGGCAAAAGAACTCCCAGAAATTTTACTTTCCTAGTGCTAAAAGCTAGTGAAAGTTTATGGAGATTCAAATTTTCTAAAGCATAGAGTTTGTTGTATGGAAAAAGGTACTTGAATATGGAGAAGATATTTCCAAACAAGAATATCAAAGAACTGGATGAATATCACTCCTACGAAGGTCTGACCCAAACGTAGGGAAGGAGAATAAACCATAGACTTGAATACTTTCAGATCATGAAAAAGGATATGGGACAAATATGTTAAGGATGGCTATTTTTTCGGATCCCTACATACTATCGTTTAAGACAAATAAGGACAAAAGAGGCATTCTTCCCAAGAATGAAGTTACTATTACTTAACAAACCCATTAGGGGGTGGAAAACATGCAGGGCCACCTATGGGCATTGGCTGCATGGTCAAATAAATAGCATCTCTTGGCTGACAAGTCTTTTATGTGGACTGTTTATGCAAGGCCACCTATGGGCACGTGCTGCATAGTCAGGAAAAAGAATTCTCAGAAGTTTGACATTTTTGTGACTATAAGTCATGAAAAGGGTTATGAAGATCTGAAAATATTTAAGGTTAGGATTATAATACATAAAGATGGGTATTGTCCAATGTATATAGAGATACATAGGTCAATGAAAACCATAATCATGTTGTGGCTGGATCCTGAATTGAAATTTGGACTTCACTACGTATCTCATAAGAATGAGAATCAAGCCATACGTAGTTCTTGAAACGCAGTTTAACGTCGTGCAGGACGAAAGGATGAGTGATCTTAGTTTAGGGTCATAGAATTCGGACCATAATAATGAATACACAGTGTGTGTTTTCATGAAGACTTTTCAGCCAAGGGACTGAAAGTGAAATTTGGGGTTAGGCCCAAAAGACTTGGGACTGGATTCGAGGGACACTCGAATGTTCCTACGTATCCCATAAGGATGGGAATCAAGTCTACGTAGTTCTTGAAACTACCCTTTGTACAAATTTGGTTCGTACATGTGAAGGGTGAAAAGGGACTTTAGTGCAATGATGGTTTTTAACCTAAGATAAAAAATTTAGGCATCACCATGTATGTACGTAGTCTTTTTGAAAATGAAAACCATGATTGAAAAAGAATCAATGTTAATAATGGTTCCTTCTCAAATGAGGAATTCAAAGAATATTGTAGTTTATTGTCGTACTGGACAAAAGTGTTGTATAGTTTAACGTCATATAACAAGGACGAAAGTGAATCAATGTAAAGATATTGATTCCAGGGGTGGTTTCACAAATCATCATCATATGAGATTGTGGTAAACCAATGTGAAGAGATTGTTTTTGGGCTTGAACCTTTGGAGGTTGCCTACATACCCAGCCTGGAGGGCAAGGATCAAAGTCTGTGTAGTTCAATTAAAGAATGAATCAATGATCAAATTGTTCTTGTGGACAATGATCTAAAAAATGTTGTTGGGACTTACACATGGTTAGTGGCCCAAAGGGAGTGTTATGGTTGATGTTCGCTCTAAGCTCACGTGAGTCATACTCGGTGTGAGAAACAAGAGGTAATAACAACCTTAACGATGCACGGTTTAATGTCATGTAGGACATATCAAGGACATTCTGTACAGTTTAGCGTCATGTAGTTAGGACGATGGGGACAATACAGTTTAACGTCATATTGGACGAAAGGGGGATTGTGCAGTTTTAATGTCATGCTGGACTTTTGATGATTATATAGTTTAACGTCTTTCCGGACGTGAGGGACTTTTATACAGTTTAGCGTCATGTAGTTAGGACGTCACAGTTTAACGTCTTGCTGGACATATTTGTAAATAGTTTATGGTCATATACATGGACCACGGATGATGCAGTTTAGGGTCATACGGGACCATTGCTGTATAGTTTAACGTCATATAGCAAGGACGAACTGGTGCTGTACAGTTTAAAGTCATGTAGCAAGGACTAAGGTGAACCAACATGAGGATATCAGTTCTGGGGATTTTTTACAATTTAATGTCATGCTGGACGATGAAAGTGCCACACAGTTTAATGTCATGTTGCTAGGACACAATATAGTTTAATGTCATCTCGGACAAAATATAGTTTAATGTCATCTCGGACATATACAGTTTAGTGTCATGTAGGACATATTAGTAACCAATGTGACAGTTTAACGTCATGTTGGACGATAAGGGAACTGACACAGTTTAACGTCATGTTGGACGATGAAAGTGCCACACAGTTTAATGTCATGTTGCTAGGACACAATATAGTTTAATGTCATCTCGGACAAAATATGTGACACAGTTTAATGTCATGTTGGACGAAGTTGTAGTTTAAGGTCATACTGGACCATTGTGTAGTTTAAGGTCATACCGGACCTTTTCTGTATGAACCAATTGTAAGTCTTGGTTTTGGGAACAATATTTTGTGTTTATACAAAATACTTCTTCAGAAATCTGGCATTAGTTGGAGTCGTGATGTGTTCTCCATCCATTGAGATTAGAGAATACGCTCCATTGGAGTAGACCTTATGTATTGAATAAGGTCCTTCCCATTTTGGTTCAAGCTTGGGAGGTTTCTTTCCTGGTATCATTGGTGCTTTAAGAACCAATACCAATTCTCCCTGAATGAATGAACGAAGACGAACTTTTTTGTTAAAAGCTCGTGCTATTCGATTCTGATAGATTTCCAAGTGGTGCAAAGTGCACAATCTTTTCTCATCTAACTGTTCCAATTCATTCAAACGCTTTTGGGATTGCTCATCTGTTGATAACTGATCACAAATGGCTATTCTGAGTGAGGGCAATTGAACTTCAATTGGCAAGACTGCTTCTGTTCCATATACCAATGAATATGGAGTAGACCGCGTTGCATTGCGAGTGGTAGTCCGATAAGCCCATAAAGCATGATAGAGTTTATCAGGCCATGACCTCTTATCTTTATCCACCATCTTTTGCAGTATATTTGAAAGAGTCTTGTTGAAGGCCTCTATCTGGCCATTAGCCGCTGCATGATATCGAGATGAATGGTTGGACTTAATGTTGTATTCTTGATACAATCTCTTTACCTCAGAAGAACAGAAGTTGGTGCCGTTGTCTGTCAATATGGTATGAGGGACACCAAATCTAGTAATGATGTTAGACTTGATGAAGCTAACAATGCATTTAGAACTGACTTCTTTGAGAGGTACTGCCTCTGCCCATTTGGAAAAGAAATCAGTAGCAGTAAGAATGTACTTAAACTGCTTGGCCGTAGCTGAAGGGTAAGGTCCCACCACATCCATTCCCCATGTGGCAAATGGCCATGATTATTTAGCTGTATGAAGCAACTCTGGAGGTTGATGAATGAAATTGGCATATACTTGGCATGAATGACACTTCCTTGTGAAATTAACACAATCTTGTATCATTGAAGGCCAGAAGTATCCAAGTCTTCGAATTTGATCAGACAATCTATGTCCAGACTGGTGGGCACCACAGACTCCTACATGCACTTCTTTTATGACAGCCATTGTCTCTTCACCATCAATACATCTGAAGAGAATTCCATCAAAACCACGTTTGTAGAGAATTTTCTCGAGGTGGTTTGGACCATCATAAAGAGTAAAATTGACCACACGTCGCCGAATTTGTTCTCTCTCGGCTCTATCAGGTGGAAGTGTTCCATTTTGAAGGTATTCCCTGATAGGTGACATCCATCTTGTAGTATGACCATATGGTTCAGGAATGGGACTAATTTCATTAATTTCCTCTGTTCTGACTTGAACATAAGGTGAAATTGCACGACGGTGGGCAATACCGATGGTTGTCTCGTCACGATTTGGATCTGCTAAAGCTGTGGCTATATTAGCCAGTGCATCAGCTTGAGCATTTTGTGATCTTGGGACATAAGAAAATGTCGGTTCTGAAGGGAATTCCGACATTAACTCTCTGACGTAATCATACAAAGGGATTAATTCTTCTTTTCTGATGGAATAATCCCCATTGACTTGTTTGATTACCAGGTCTGAATCACCTTTTACCTTTAAGTGATTCACTTGTGCTTGAAGCGCTAACTCCAAGCCTGCAATGAGAGCTTGGTATTCAGCTTCATTATTGGTACCACCTTCCCACAACAAAAAGGAATAAGGTAACACTGCCTTATCTGGAGAAATGAGCACAATTCCTAAACCAACTTTGTTGAATTTAGGATTTTCCATTTTCTTCCCTGTTGGACTTCTAGAAGCACCATCAAAATACATTTCCCATGTTTGAGGATTCTCTTGAATAGAAAAAACTTCCTCATCAGGGAGTTCGATATCTGAATACGTGTCTTCCACTGAAGGGTGTTCAGCCAGGAAATCAGCCAGAGCTTGGCCCTTAATTGCCTTTTGAGACACATACTGAATGTCGAACTGCTGTAGAATAACCGCCCACCTTGCCAGACGTCCTGTAAGCATTGGACGACTAAGGATGAATTTGAGTGGATTATTACGAGATACCAATTGGACCTCGTGATGTTGCAGGTAGTGTCTCAGTTTCTGAACTGCAAAGATTAATGCTAGGCAGCATTTTTCAATACTCGAATACCGGGTTTCTGCTTCAAGCATAGTTCTACTGAGATAGTAGAGACTATTTTCATTCCCAGCATCATTCTTTTGAGCGAGAAAGGCACCCAATGATCGCTCTAAAGCTGTCACATAGAGGATAAGAGGTCTACCCTCAACAGGTGGCATGAGTACTGGTGGACATAAGAGGTATTTCTTGAGAACATAAAATGCTTCTTGACATTCTTTAGTCCACTGGTAAGTGACTCCTTTCTTCAATAATTTGGTAAAAGGTAAACTTTTGCCTGCCAAATTGGCGATGAAACGCCGAATATAGGCTAAGTGTCCTTGAAGTACTCTTAATTCTTTCAAATTCTGAGGAGGTGACATACCAAGGATTGATTTGGTCTTCTCAGGATCGACTTCAATACCACGATGGCGTACAACAAAGCCGAGGAATTTTCCTGAGGTTACCCCAAAAGAACATTTTAAGGGGTTCATCTTCAAATTATGTTGTCGAAGCTTGTGGAATATGATTTCCAAATCAGCCAAGTGATCAAAACGTTGTTTGGATTTAACCACCAAATCATCTACATAGCATTCAACAAATTTCCCTAGAAAAGGTTTGAAGATACGATGCATGGCGCATTGATATGTTGCACCTGCATTCTTTAAACCAAAGGGCATCACCCGGTAACAAAACACACCTTGAGGAGCTCTGAAGGCTGTATATTCCTCATCTTCTGGGGCCATTCGGATCTGATTATATCCAGAATATCCATCCATGAAAGAAAGTACTTCATAGCCAGCCGTCGCATCAATTAAGAGTTCTGTAATTGGAACTGGAAAATCATCTTTGGGACAATACCGATTAAGATCTCTGAAATCGATGCAAACCCTAATTTGTCCGTTCTTTTTCTTTACTGGGACAATATTAGCCAACCACTTGGGATATTGAACTTCTCTGACGAAGTTATCTTTGATAAGCTTATCCACTTCAGCCTCGATTTTGGAAGCATATGTTGGGTGTGTTCTTCTCGCGGCTTGCTTGAATCCTCGATGTTCTTTTGGCAAACCCAAATGATGGGTGGCAACATCAGGATCAAGGCCAGGAATCTCTGTATAATTCCAAGCAAAGATATCTTTATTTTGCTTTAGAAAAGAAATATACATCTCTTGTTCTTCAAGGGTTATGGCCGCACTAATTAAAGTGGGGCGTGGATCTTTCTCTGTACCCAGATTTACTTCTCTGAGTTCATCCACAGTGGTAGAGATACCCTCTTCAAATGCTGGAGGAGCATCTCTAAGATCTTCCTCTTCCTCTTCATCATGTGTTATATCTTCCGTTTCTACTTGCAAAGTAGATGAAAAAACGAAATTCTCATGATCATAAGAGATGTCAAAATTTTCACATTTTGAAGAAGAAGCTTCCATTTCCGACCCTATTGATGAAAAAGGGTCTTCTTTGGGAAATAAAGAGGAGATGATGGATTGAGAATCGACATCAATATTCACCTCTGGTGTTGCTATAACTTCTTCTGGCCTGATTAGCGAAGTATAGACTTGTTGGATTTCAGCGGACAAAATGAAAACGTCACCACTTATGCTTTCATCACTGCTTGGTAAGTTACCAATTTCTCCCATGTTGTCTGGCTCGATTGCCGTAATTGACATTATGGATCTTTCCATAAGAGTATTTTGATTTGGGCCTATTTTGTCAATTTGACTGATAGGTAACACATAATCTGTACTCACATGTGAAAATGGATTTATTGGAATTTTTTCCAAACCATATGGAGCATTAACTTTGGTAATTTCCTTCATTGTAGATTTTTCTCTTCCCTTCATGTGATAAAATTCCGCCTCAATGTATTGAGACTCACATGTTTTGAACGGGGCCTTATCACCATACAATGTTCCAACTTGACCATCGAAACAGTATTTGAGACATTGATGGTATGATGACGGAATAGCTGCATGCTGATGTAACCAGGGTCTTCCAAGAAAGATATTGAAAGCTGAGTCTTGATCAACAATCATGAAATCTGAATTGGAAACAAGATCTCCAAAATGAGTTCTGAGCGTAACTTCTCCCAGTGGTTCTTGTTCATTTTTATCATATCCTTGCAACATCATGGTAGAAGGAGATAAATCAGATTCCGTGAGGCCCAATCGACGAAGTGTGCGAATGGGAATGAGGTTGACTCCTGAACCATTGTCAATAAAAGCTCTTCGAACATCTATACCATTGACTTTGCCAGATAGGTACAAAGGTTTTATGTGCCCATGCACAACATCATCTTCATCTTTATCAGTAAAAGATATCACTGCATGGCATTCTGCAGGATTATTCTCTATGTGATAAATTTCAGCTGCAGCAATTTCAGCTTCAAATTCCTGAGGACTTGACAAAGCTTCGATGAGTGCTTCCCGAAGATCTTTTCATAGATTCAAAGCATCCAAAATTGATAATTTGGCTGGTACATGGGCCAAGTGTTTCAATATATCATAATTTTGATCTAGAGGCCTGCGTTTCCCAATAGGAATATGCGGTTTAGCAGGTATCTTGGAAGCAGATGCTTTGGAAGCTGATGCCTCTTGTATTGAAGTTGGCAACATCTTTGGTTTTGGAAAATTAGACTGATTAGATCCATTTACTTGCTGAGATAAAGAAGATGGAACATTTAATCGGTCTTCCAAAATAACTGTGCCGAAGCTGAATTGGCCATTGGCAGAAGAACTTGCTTGTTCATTTTGAGCTCGCTGAAGGGCTCTACCACGAGTTTCTGCTGCATATACAGTGCTAGCAGGGGTAAAATTAGAGTAGTGGCTTCGGAAAGATCCACGTCTTCCCCTATATCCTGAACCTCTAGAACTTCCTCGGGTTCCTTTATTTGATACAGGGAATTCAGGCTCATCAAGACTGGAATATGAATCTGTTAATTGAATCATATTAACAGAACCAAAGATCAATTCTTCGTCTGATAAAGACTCTGCCAAGTTAGCCTGTTTAGGCTGTGCCGTTTGGTGGGACAGTGCACGTGGCTTTGAAGTAGATGGCATAAAATCTGCCAGAGTCAAAGACAATTTAGGCTTCGATACATACTCATCTTCTCCTGATTCCTCTTTCTTCTTTGAATTGCACTGCCCTTTTGAGGATTTGTCCTTTGATGGAGGCTTTACTGCAGCTTTTGTAGGAGACACAATTGGCTTTTCAATTGTGTTCACAAAATGTAATGGGTCCGATTGATTGTCTTTCTGACCATCCAATCATCATATTTTTTCGCAGTTTTGCTTTTGACTTCCTGCCACTCGCCTCCTTCCTCTGGATCTGTAGCGGTAATACACGCTACATGAGCTGAAGAACCCTTCAATTTGACTTGTCCCAAGTCAACCATCTTTTGTAGGAGGTCTTTAAAGACAAAACACTCCTGGATGGGATGTCCCAACATTTGATGAAAGGGAAAATAATTGGGACGGTCTTCATCTCCTTCCTTGTTTGGTCTCTTCGGCACTGGTAATTGAACCAAATTATTTTCCAGAGCTGAAATGAAGTAACCAGGAACTTGCTCACTTCGGAAAGAGTATGTTTTAATCTTCATATCCTCAAATTGTTTTCGTCGTTGATCTTTTTGATCATTTGGACGAAACAGCCTTTGTTGTTGGCGTTCAGGAGGTGGAGCCCTTCGAGAAGATGAAGGTTTTTAAGTAGAAATAGGTACAGGTGCCTGTTTAAGCATAACTGTAGCAGTTTCTGCTTTACCCATTCTTCTTCCTGGAGCTGATGGAATTACACGAGATTTAACCTTAGCCTGCATAAGGGAATCTTCAATCTGTTGAGCGATTGAAGTAAGGTCTCGAAACCCTCCTGTGTATTTCACAGGGATCAATGGCGTGCGTAATTCGTCACGCAAATTTGCCACACAGATTGGCAACAATTCCTCCTGAGGGAGTGATAAACTCAAGGAATATGTTAATCCCTTCCAACGAGCAATGAAATCAGAGACTCTTTCATTCTCCCTTTGCTTGCTGTTTGTAAGATCGAAAACTGCCGTTTTTGGAAAAGTTGAGCTGAACTGAAGAAGGAATTTTTGACGAAGATCCTCCCATCCGATGACTGACCGGGATTTCAAGCTTGTATACCAGACAAAAGCTGGTCCTTGCAAGGTTCGCACGAAGCATCTGAGTTTCACTGCTTCTTGTTGCTCTGGAGTTCCCATCATAGGATCACAACAAGACACGTAATGCGTCAAATGTTGTTCAGGGTCACCTGATCCATTGAAAGTAGGGAAAATAGGGTTTCCAAAACTGGATGGAGGAGAAATTGAATCTACCCATTCAGGGTAAACTTTCTTTTCAGGTTGAACTTGCACCCGTTTCCCTTCCATAGTTTCTAACCGAGCTGTTAATGACTCAATAGTAGTTATTAACTTTTGAGAAACGTCAGGTTGAACTTGGTTTTGGGTAGGTGCAATGAATGGAGCTTGGACAGCCGTGGAGGTTGGTGCTGCAACTAATGGTAGTGCTGTCAACCGTTGTTGCGTTTGACCCGTAGGATTAGACCTCTGTGGTGTACTGATAAAGGAGGATATTCCTGATCCATCTCAGTAGTTACAACAAATTCCTTCGGCTGTCGGACTTCAGCATTCTTAAGAAGAAGACTACTCTGAAGTAGTTCTGCATTCAACCTTCTTAATTCTTTCATTTCTTCCTCCTGTTGTGCAAACCTTTGCTCTAATGAGAGCGATTGACCTCCTTCAGAGGAAGGGTGAGAAGTAACCTGATTCTTTCCTTTCCCCTTATTGGATCCTTTTCGGAGAGGGGGAAGTGGGTTACTTGAAGGAATACCCAGATTTTGGGTAAGCCTTTGATTACGTGTGCGCACACCTTCTTCATTTAGGTCTGTGTGCGCAACTTCTTGAGCAGGAACCTCTTCGTCTGATCCCTCTGATTGAGCCTCATCTGGTGAATCAGCAGCAACGGCAGTGATGACAGTAATGGATGCATATTTCATGGAATCCTTTCTATCAGCATTTCTGTGATATTGTCTCCTTTTATGTCCATGATAAGACATGGCATTCCGTTGACTTGATCCCTCAGGAATTTCTTGGAGAACCGTCACTTGGAGAGAATCTCCTGACATCTTGGCTCTTCGTTCCTCTTGAGGCTTATTCCCTAATCGAGAGAATACTGACTTTCTCTGAGGGAGGGATTGAAGATTTGAAAAAGTCCCCAGTCCGGTGGACTGGGGGTGTTCCTTTTGCTTCCGCTCAACTCCTCGAATCCCATTCGTTGATTCTGAGGGTTGGGTTAGAGAAGTCCCCAGTCTGGCAAGCTGGGGTGTCTCTTGACATGCTATGTCTGAGATCTTCTTGAAATCTCTCTTGATCTTGCGGATCTTAGTTCGGAAATGAGCTGGATGCATTAACCTGTATCCACTTTTATCACCTGGTTCAACAGACCGTTGGATGATTTCCGAAACTTCTGTCATTTGATGACGTGTTTGCTCCAGACGAGAGGCTTGTGGAATATTCTCGCCTGCTTGATGTAGGAGCAATTCAACAACCTGTTCTCTATATACTTGATTTTGAGAGGAACTAGTTGAAGCTTGATCTCGAGCAAGATTTTGATTATGAACAAAGCCCATTGACTGTGGTCGGCCATGGGCAATAACATTGCATGAGACCATTTTCGGCGGGCTCTGCTGACCGGAAAGCACTGTGAAATGTAGTGCTCCGTGAACACCCCATCCTTTGATATGAACATTAGATGGAGCATTGGATATTAACTGACGCAATCTTCTTAGTGCGCCAAGGCATGAACGTTGAAGGGTTCTCTGTTGGTTTTCAGCCTTCGGATACCGAGAGACTGATAGAGATGCCAAATCAATCTGGCGTTGTAACCCTTCTATTATCTTAAGATGATTTTCATATTCATCGTAAGATAATACCTTCTTCTTTAATTGACAAAGAGTTTTCCATATGTTAATACGAATATCATGGATTTCATCATCCGTCAACAACTTTGGAATGTCATACTGTGAATCAGCCAAAGGCCAAAACATGACTGGTACTTCACCTTTTGCCAGTTTTTTCCTCATGTTCAGCATTTCCTCTTTATCATTAAATGAAGATTCTTCTACCTGTTTGGACCAGAGTTGGTGTTTCCTTGTTGCTTCATCGGATTCAACAAGATTGGTAGAGGAATCACTATTCATGCTGGAAGATGAATGACCCAGGGAAGGTTCGGAGAATAATCTGAACCCCAAGCTATCTTCTGATGGAGAAAGAGTTTCACCTGCCGATAGTAAAACTTCAGACATGACTGGTTTTACGTTTGCAAGTGCCTCGAGATAGGAGGGCTTTCTCGTCACTACATTGCCTTCTGAAAAATTTTCGAGACAATGTGAATCACTACTGCGGAGAGGACTTTCGCAGCGAAGTTCATCACAATGAGGAGGACCTTCATGATGGGTTACAAAAAAAGATGAGATCTCTTGCTCCTTGGTCTTCTGACCACACAGAGGGTTCCTGTGGTTCTCATCTGAAGAAGAAACTTCAAGATTGACCGAATTTTCATGAAGCAAGTCTTCATGAGGAAGTGTCTTTTGAAGACCTTCGGGATTAATGTTCCTGTTATTGGGAACTGAGGGAGTAGAATCTTGAATTCCGACAGATAAATGTCTGAGGGCTTCAAGAACTCCAGCATCGAGCAAGGCCTTGTTGCAGATTGGCCTTTGATCTCCTGACTGTGCTGGGCGGATCTTTTTCTTAGATGCCTCCTTACTCGCTTTAGAAATCACTTGATGACGAAAGTGATTGCTCTGAGCAGCTGTATGTGCCTGATCAGGAAAGATGGTCAGGTTAGGCTGACGATCATCGCTCAAATCAGGTGTATGTTCCTGACTTGGTTGTCCATATGATATAGGGGAGTAGGCCCCACAACCCTCTTGGACTGGAACAGATGTGTGTGTCTGTTCCGGAGTGAATTGTTGATGTGTCACTCCACTGCTAGGGATAGATTTATGTGTCTGTCCCTGAGATGATGCTAAAGCTGTTATGATATCCTGGCAAGCATCCAGAATATGAGCAGGAATTTTCTTCTGCTCTTTCACCATTGACAAAATATGTTTGGTGACTTCAGCCGCCGGAACAGGGATATACGTCCATTCCGGGCTTGGAGTAGGTGTATGTGCCTGCTCCTGTCCTCCTTTTCCTGTCAGTGAATTCTGACAGTACTCAAGTGTGGAGGTAGAGAGTTTAGTCTGCCTCCTGTTTGTCGTCGGGGCTTTCCGACTGACTTCTCCGTGCGCTACCAAGAAAGACTGTTGGTAGGCTTGATTAGTTTTAGCAGGTGTATGTGCCTGCTGATTATACTTCGCCAAACGCGGTTGACGAGATCCATCATATGTAGTCAGACGAGCCTGCTGACTAACTGCTGATGTATAAGCAGGTGTATGTTCCTGCCTATGGTACTCCGCCGGAATTGCCTGGCGGGATCGGCTTGATGCTGCCAGACGAGTCTGCTGGACAGCGGGATTAAAACGGGCAGGTGTGTGTGCCTGTTCGTTGTTTGCCACCAATTTAGGTTGGTGGACTTCTCCGGAGATGGCAGGGATGACAACCTGCCTATTGTTAACCGGATTCCGTCTCTGGCGGTTCATCTTGCCTGCTCGGGTTCGAGGAACCTGAGCTGAATGCCTGGAGTCGGTACCCTCATCATGTTGAGGGCGCACTACCGCACGAGTCTGGCGGCGATTGTTGATGGGAGCCCTTTAGAAGGACTCCTGTCTCTTTGAATTAAGGTCCCGCGGGACCTGCTCATTCACTTCCTCAGAATAAGGGAGTGAATGGAAATTGCGTTCCGGGGATAACGACCCGAAACGGTTGGAGACGGTAGTCAGCACCGCCTGCTTCTTGATTGCTGGTCGCCGTTGTCCGGACGACCAGGTAGAATTGTTAACTTGGAGGGCTTGACGAGCGGCCTCCAGAGTTGGGATAGTACCGTTGCGACGGTACTCCTTAACCAGTTCATTAGAAACACAGCGTTGAAGACGCTGAGTTGGTGATGTCATCCTCAGAGCGGATGACGTTCCAGCAGGAGTAGCAGCATTGGTTTTCACAGCAGCAGACCTCACAGTAGAGGTGTTCACAGCAGCAGTATTCACAGGGGTGAATTTAAGGAAATCCATTTTGCAGAAGATCTTTGAGAAAAGAGTGCCTGTTCCATGTAACAGACATAATCAAGATGAATCCGGCTACTGCATCTTTTGGATGATCATATGTCAATGATTGCCTTGTTGGCCCAAAGGGCCTAACAGATAAGAAGAACATCACTTTAACTTGGTTAAGGATTCACGTCGGGTTCACCATTTTTGTTTCGCGCGGAATCCGGGGATGATCTCCTGGACGGGAGATTCAAACGTTCCGATCGGTTTCTAACGGGTTTGTTCGTAGAACCGAAAACATCCAATGATTCCACATCCGTTTGGACCTACTTTCCAAAGGCATGCGCTCATTAGCTTGTGGGCTAATGAGGCTTAGGAATTTGCATTGGTCGAGAGGATGGGAGGTCGGACTCATCACACCTTTTTGAGGGGAATTATTGTCTACTCCGGGACTCTCTTTATAGATTTAAGTTAAGTTCGTGAATCCTTATTACATTACCAAGTATAAAATGAGCTTTCCTTTAGTTTTAACAATCAATGATTAAATATGCAAGAAATTTAGAGAATCTTTTATATGTATTCGAGGTTCTTCATCAATATAGAATCATCTATATTTGTTTAGAGATTCTTGGTCAATGGTATCCTTCAAAACATTTATATAAAAGTCTCTTGGTCATTTTGATGACCAGGCTGGTTTTAAAGACACTCAGTGGGGCACTTGAAGTTTATTGTCATTCAGAAGGACAGATATTATTTCAAAGTTGGGATCGAACCCATAAATGGGCTACCTACGTATCCTTTGTTTTGAAAAAAGGAATCAGAACCCACGTAGTTCGAGGAATGGGATATGATGTTTATGATTGATGGCTCAAAGATGAATGTCATAATTACTTTTACACTCTAAGCTCACGTGAGTCATGCTCGATGTGAGAAACAAGAGGTATTGGTAAAAATTAGACAATTGTGCCATGAAGGATGCAATCATAAGAATTTGTTTGGGGCTTATGTATGGATGACTGCCCAGATAGATGAAGGTTTAGGATTTACTTTTAGGGAGAAAATCCATGAATAGGGTCCATAAAGTTATATGTGCTTCATGGAGATTTGAATACTCTAATCTTGGGGCTTACTCCTAAGGAGGATGCCCAAGTTAGGAGGCGACTTATGATTGGGTTTTATTCCTAAAGAGGAAACCCAAATCAAAGGTAACTTATGACTGGTTAAGAGAAATTTTAAGAGACTTGGGGCTTACTCCTAAAAAGGATGCCCAAGGTTATGACTGAGTCTTATTCCTGAAAAGGAGACCCAGGTTAGGGATTAAGGTTTGGGGCTTACTCCTGAGGAGGATGCCCAAGATTAAAGGACTTGATTGGGGCTTATTCTTGAGAAAGATGCCCAAGATTTATGACTAGGACTTATTCCGGAGAAGGAAGCCTAGGTTTAGGGGATGATCTCCTGGACGGGAGATTCAAACGTTCCGATCGGTTTCTAATGGGTTTGTTCGTAGAACCGGAAACATCCAATGATTCCACATCCGTTTGGACCTACTTTCCAAAGGCAGGCGCTCATTAGCTTGTGGGCTAATGAGGCTTAGGAATTTGCATTGGTCGAGAGGATGCGAGGTCGGACTCATCACACCTTTTTGAGGGGAATTATTGTCTACTCCGGGACTCTCTTTATAGATTTAAGTTAAGTTCGTGAATCCTTATTACATTACCAAGTATAAAATGAGCTTTCCTTTAGTTTTAACAATCAATGATTAAATATTCAAGAAATTTAGAGAATATTTTATATGTATTCGAGGTTCTTCATCAATATAGAATCATCTATATTTGTTTAGAGATTCTTGGTCAATGGTATCCTTCAAAACATTTATATAAAAGTCTCTTGGTCATTTTGATGACCAGGCTGGTTTTAAAGCCACTCAGTGGGGCACTTGAAGTTTATTGTCATTCAGAAGGACAGAGATTATTTCAAAGTTGGGATCGAACCCATAAATGGGCTACCTACGTATCCTTTGTTTTGAAAAAAGGAATCAGAACCCACGTAGTTCGAGGAATGGGATATGATGTTTATGATTGATGGCTCAAAGATGAATGTCATAATTACTTTTACACTCTAAGCTCACGTGATTCATGCTCGATGTGAGAAACAAGAGGTATTTGGTAAAAATTAGACAATTGTGCCATGAAGGATGCAATCATAAGAATTTGTTTGGGGCTTATGTATGGATGACTGCCCAGATAGATGAAGGTTTAGGATTTACTTTTAGGGAGAAAATCCATGAACAGGGTCCATAAAGTTATATGTGCTTCATGGAGATTTGAATACTCAAATCTTGGGGCTTACTCCTAAGGAGGATGCCCAAGTTAGGAGGGGACTTATGATTGGGTTTTATTCCTAAAGAGGAAACCCAAATCAAAGGTAATTTATGACTGGTTAAGAGAAATTTTAAGAGACTTGGGGCTTACTCCTAAAAAGGATGCCCAAGGTTATGACTGAGTCTTATTCCTGAAAAGGAGACCCAGGTTAGGGATTAAGGTTTGGGGCTTACTCCTGAGGAGGATGCCCAAGATTAAAGGACTTGATTGGGGCTTATTCTTGAGAAAGATGCCCAAGATTTATGACTAGGACTTATTCCTGAGAAGGAAGACTAGGTTTAGGGGACTTGGGGCTTACTCCTGAAAAGGAAGCCCAAGGTTATGACTGAGTCTTATTCCTGAAAAGGATACCCAGGTTAGGGATTATGGTTTGGGGCTTACTCCTGAGGAGGATGCCCAAGATTAAAGGACTTGATTGGGGCTTATTCTTGAGAAAGATGCCCAAGATTTATGACTAGGACTTATTCCTGAGAAGGAAGCCTAGGTTAGGGGACTTGGGGCTTACTTCTGAAAAGGATGCCCAAGGTTATGACTGAGTCTTATTCCTGAAAAGGAGACCCAGGTTAGGGATTAAGGTTTGGGGCTTACTCCTGAGGAGGATGCCCAAGTTTGGGAACTTTTAAGAATTTGGGGCTTACTCCTGAGGAGGATGCCCAAAGTTGGGGTTGAGGCTTACTCTTAAGAAAGATGCTCAAGATTTAGAGGACATGATTGGGGCTTACTCCTGAGGAAGATGCCCAAGTTAGGATTCTCTCATCTTTAAAGGATGAGGTTGAATGAATGAACTCTCAATTTTTGGTGACATGAAGATGTTTAAATTACTAGGTTTTGAGAGATATTTCACAGAATTCCTTTCAGATAAGGATGTCAAATCAAGAAATCATGCCATAAATGGCTTTGAAGAGTATCTTGAAGACTGAATCTTGAATAGGAAGGGTGAAATGGCTTAAGAGGGGTAAAAATGGGCAAGATGGGCACCCAAAAAGATAGGGGCGCGCAAGTCTTGAAGGTCGCGCAAGTCCTGCGTCGGCGCGCAAGTGTTGGTCGCGCAAGTATACTTGCGCGACATGAGGGATACTTGCGCGATTTTCAACCAGAGTTGAAATACTTGAGCGATTCTTTATTAAACCCTTTATAATCCTCTTGAGGTTCTTCCAGAGAGGGGACGCGCAAGTTATATTGAAGGAATTAAGTTGGCGCGCAAGTGTTTGATAAGTTTCAACACTTGGTCCTTCCTTCTTCTCTTTAGATCTTCCGTTCTAGGTAAGAGATTACCTTAGAAGTGTTCCGGAAGCTTTGAGAAGAGACTTGGGCGTCGGGAGATTTGATCCGAGTTTCTGGAAAAAGATCCTCTCGAATGGGGGGCCCACAGGGTCTATTTATAGGCAAAAGAAGACCTCGGGCGGTTACCGAGCGGTTACCGAGCGGTTACCACTTAGGTCGCGCAAGTCACTTGCACGACCATAAGGTGTCGCGGAAGTACTTGCACGACCACTAGGCGGCGCGCAAGTGTACTTGCGCGGCCATGAGGGAACTTGCGCGACCTATGGGAAATGTTCTCCTTGTTCATCCCTTTGTCGATTTTTGATGTTTCTTCAAAGGATGAATCACTTTGAGATCAGATATTCCCTTTTCCGACCTTTAGATTCTGTGACGAAAGGAGCGTCAACAAAATTCCCCCCTCAGAGATGGATCCGGAAAGAAATGAGGATTTGACTCTGAGGAAATCAAATCCCTCCAAAGGAAAAGGGAGTGCGCGCAAGTCTTTCAAGGCGCAGAGGGCAGCGCGCAAGTGTGTTGGAACTTGACTTTTATTCAGAGTTCCTTTGTCTTTTGTGTGGGCAGTTTAAAGTCATGCACACCGGACATAAAGGGGCTAATGTTTAAGGTCGAAATAGCTTTGACCGAAAATGGATTAAAATGGATTCAATTCCTTGACAATTTATCTGAAAACATACTTACCATACTCAAGTATGAGGGAAAAAATGTAAACTATGGCTTTAAAAATATTTGAATCTGAGGAATGATATGAAAAAGAGCTAAATAGCATTAGAAGAAGTAGTTTCCAAGAATGAAGTTACTATTATTTAACAAAACCCGTTAGGGGGTTGAAATATGCAGGGCCACCTATGGGCATTGGCTGCATAGTCAAATAAAATAGCATCTTTTGGCTGACAAGTCTGTTATGTGGACTGTTTATGCAAGGCCACCTATGGGCACGTGCTGCATAGTCAGGCAAAAGAACTCCCAGAAATTTTACTTTCCTAGTGCTAAAAGCTAGTGAAAGTTTATGGAGATTCAAATTTTCTAAAGCATATAGTTTGTTGTATGGAAAAAGGTACTTGAATATGGAGAAGATATTTCCAAACAAGAATATCAAAGAACTGGATGAATATCACTCCTACGAAGGTCTGACCCAAACGTAGGGAAGGAGAATAAACCATAGACTTGAATACTTTCAGATCATGAAAAAGGATATGGGACAAATATGTTAAGGATGGCTATTTTTGCGGATCCCTACATACTATCGTTTAAGACAAATAAGGACAAAAGAGGAATTCTTCCCAAGAATGAAGTTACTATTACTTAACAAACCCGTTAGGGGGTGGAAAACATGCAGGGCCACCTATGGGCATTGGCTGCATGGTCAAATAAATAGCATCTCTTGGCTGACAAGTCTTTTATGTGGACTGTTTATGCAAGGCCACCTATGGGCACGTGCTGCATAGTCAGGAAAAAGAATTCTCAGAAGTTTGACATTTTTGTGACTATAAGTCATGAAAAGGGTTATGAAGATCTGAAAATATTTAAGGTTAGGATTATAATACATAAAGATGGGTATTGTCCAATGTATATAGAGATACATAGGTCAATGAAAACCATAATCATGTTGTGGCTGGATCCTGAATTGAAATTTGGACTTCACTACGTATCTCATAAGAATGAGAATCAAGCCATACGTAGTTCTTGAAACGCAGTTTAACGTCGTGCAGGACGAAAGGATGAGTGATCTTAGTTTAGGGTCATAGAATTCGGACCATAATAATGAATACACAGTGTGTGTTTTCATGAAGACTTTTCAGCCAAGGGACTGAAAGTGAAATTTGGGGTTAGGCCCAAAAGACTTGGGACTGGATTCGAGGGACACTCGAATGTTCCTACGTATCCCATAAGGATGGGAATCAAGTCTACGTAGTTCTTGAAACTACCCTTTGTACAAATTTGGTTCGTACATGTGAAGGGTGAAAAGGGACTTTAGTGCAATGATGGTTTTTAACCTAAGATAAAAAATTTAGGCATTACCATGTATGTACGTAGTCTTTTTGAAAATGAAAACCATGATTGAAAAAGAATCAATGTTAATAATGGTTCCTTCTCAAATGAGGAAATCAAAGAATATTGTAGTTTATTGTCGTACTGGACAAAAGTGTTGTATAGTTTAACGTCATATAACAACGACGAAAGTGAATCAATGTAAAGATATTGATTCCAGGGGTGGTTTCACAAATCATCATCATATGAGATTGTGGTAAACCAATGTGAAGAGATTGTTTTTGGGCTTGAACCTTTGGAGGTTGCCTACATACCCAGCCTGGAGGGCAAGGATCAAAGTCCGTGTAGTTCAATTAAAGAATGAATCAATGATCAAATTGTTCTTGTGGACAATGATCTAAAAAATGTTGTTGGGACTTACACATGGTTAGTGGCCCAAAGGGAGTGTTATGGTTGATGTTCGCTCTAAGCTCACGTGAGTCATACTCGGTGTGAGAAACAAGAGGTAATAACAACCTTAACGATGCACAGTTTAATGTCATGTAGGACATATCAAGGACTTTCTGTACAGTTTAGCGTCATGTAGTTAGGACGATGGGGACAATACAGTTTAACGTCATATTGGACGAAAGGGGGATTGTGCAGTTTTAATGTCATGCTGGACGTTTGATGATTATATAGTTTAACGTCTTTCCGGACGTGAGGGACTTTTATACAGTTTAGCGTCATGTAGTTAGGACGTCACAGTTTAACGTCTTGCTGGACATATTTGTAAATAGTTTATGGTCATATACATGGACCACGGATGATGCAGTTTAGGGTCATACGGGACCATTGCTGTATAGTTTAACGTCATATAGCAAGGACGAACTGGTGCTGTACAGTTTAAAGTCATGTAGCTAGGACTAAGGTGAACCAATATGAGGATATCAGTTCTGGGGATTTTTTACATTTTAATGTCATGCTGGACGATGAAAGTGCCACACAGTTTAATGTCATGTTGCTAGGACACAATATAGTTTAATGTCATCTCGGACAAAATATAGTTTAATGTCATCTCGGACATATACAGTTTAGTGTCATGTAGGACATATTAGTAACCAATGTGACAGTTTAGCGTCATGTTGGACGATAAGGGAACTGACACAGTTTAACGTCATTTTGGACGATGAAAGTTCCACACAGTTTAATGTCATGTTGCTAGGACACAATATAGTTTAATGTCATCTCGGACAAAATATGTGACACAGTTTAATGTCATGTTGGACGAAGTTGTAGTTTAAGGTCATACTGGACCATTGTGTAGTTTAAGGTCATACCGGACCTTTTCTGTATGAACCAATTGTAAGTCTTGGTTCTGGGAACAATATTTTGTGTTTATACAAAATACTTCTTCAGAAATCTGGCATTAGTTGGAGTCGTGATGTGTTCTCCATCCATTGAAATCAAACAGAACCAAAGATTAACTCTTCGTCTGATAAAGACTCTTCCTGATTAGCCTGTTTAGGCTGTGCCGTTTGATGGGGCGGTGCCCGTGGCTTTGAAGTAGATGGCATGAAATCTGCCAGAGTCAAAGACTATTTAGGCTTTGATACATACTCATCTTCTCCTGATTCCTCTTTCTTCTTTGAATTGCGCTGCCCTTTTGAGGATTTGTCCTTTGATGGAGGCTTTGCTGCAGCTTTTGTAGGAGACACAATTGGCTTCTTCAATTTTGTTCGCAAAATGGAATGGGTACGATTGATTGTCTTTCTGACCATCCAATCATCATATTTTTTCGCAGTTTTGCTTTTGACTTCCTGCCACTCGCCTCCTTCCTCTGGATCTGTAGCGGTAATACACGCTACATGAGCTGAAGAACCCTTCAATTTGACCTGTCCCAAATCGACCATCTTTTGCCGGAGGTCTTTAAAGACAAAACACTCCTGGATGGGATGTCCCAACATTTGATGAAAGGGACAATAATTGGGACGGTCTTCATCTCCTTCCTTGTTTGGTCTCTTCGGCACTGGTAATTGAACCAAATTATTTTCCAGAGCTGAAATGAAATAACCAGGAACTGGCTCACTTCGGAAAGAGTATGTTTTACTCTTCATATCCTCAAATTGTTTTCGTCGTTGATCTTTTTGATCATTTGGACGAAACAACCTTTGTTGTTGGCGTTCAGGAGGTGGAGCCCTTCGAGAAGATGAAGGTTTTGAAGTAGAAATAGGTACAGGTGCCTGTTTAAGCATAACTGTAGCAGTTTCTGCTTTACCCATTCTTCTTCCTGGAGCTGATGGAATTACACGAGATTTAACCTTAGCCTGCATAAGGGAATCTTCAATCTGTTGAGCGATTGAAGTAAGGTCTCGAAACCCTCATGTGTATTTCACAGGGATCAATGGCTTGCGTAATTCGTCACGCAAATTTTCCACACAGATTGGCAACAATTCCTCCTGAGGGAGTGATAAACTCAAGGAATACGTTAATCCCTTCCAACGAGCAATGAAATCAGAGACTCTTTCATTCTCCCTTTGCTTGCAGTTTGTAAGATCGAAAACTGTCGTTTTTGGCAAAGTTGAGCTGAACTGAAGAAGGAATTTTTGACGAAGATCCTCCCATCCGATTACTGACCGGGATTTCAAGCATGTATACCAGACAAAAGCTGGTCCTTGCAAGGTTCGCACGAAGCATCTGAGTTTCACTGCTTCTTGTTGTTCTGGAGTTCCCATCATAGGATCACAACAAGACACGTAATGCGTCAAATGTTGTTCAGGGTCGCCTGATCCATTGAAAGTAGGGAAAATAGGGTTTCCAAAACTGGATGGAGGAGAAATTGAATCTACCCATTCAGGGTAAACTTTCTTTTCAGGTTGAACTTGCGCCCGTTTCCCTTCCATAGTTTCTAACCGAGCTGTTAATGACTCAATAGTAGTTATTAACTTTTTAGAAACGTCAGGTTGAACTTGGTTTTGGGTAGGTGCAATGAATGGAGCTTGGACAGCCGTGGAGGTTGGTGCTGCAACTAATGGTAGTGCTGCCAACCGTTTGTTGCGTTTGACCCGTAGGATTAGACCTCTGTGGGTGTACTGATAAAGGAGGATATTCCTGATCCATCTCAGTAGTTACAACAAATTCCTTCGGCTGTCGGACTTCAGCATTCTTAAGAAGAAGACTACTCTGAAGTAGTTCTGCATTCAACCTTCTTAATTCTTTCATTTCTTCCTCCTGTTGTGCAAGCCTTTGCTCTAATGAGAGCGATTGACCTCCAGCAGAGGAAGGGTGAGAAGTAACCTGATTCTTTCCTTTCCCCTTATTGGATCCTTTTCGGAGAGGGGGAAGTGGGTTACTTGAAGGAATACCCAGATTTTGGGTAAGCCTTTGATTACGTGTGCGCACACCTTCTTCATTTAGGTCTGTGTGCGCAACTTCTTGAGCAGGAACCTCTTCGTCTGATCCCTCTGATTGAGCCTCATCTGGTGAATCAGCAGCAACGGCAGTGATGACATTAATGGATGCATATTTCATGGAATCCTTTCTATCAGCATTTCTGTGATATTGTCTCCTTTTATGTCCATGATAAGACATGGCATTCCGTTGACTTGATCCCTCAGGAATTTCTTGGAGAACCGTCACTTGGAGAGAATCTCCTGACATCTTGGCTCTTCGTTCCTCTTGAGGCTTATTCCCTAATCGAGAGAATACTGACTTTCTCTGAGGGAGGGATTGAAGATTTGAAAAAGTCCCCAGTCCGGTGGACTGGGGGTGTTCCTGTTGCTTCCGCTCAACTCCTCGAATCCCATTCGTTGATTCTGAGGGTTGGATTAGAGAAGTCCCCAGTCTGGCAAGCTGGGGTGTCTCTTGACATGCTATGTCTGAGATCTTTTTAAAATCTCTCTTGATCTTGCGAATCTTAGTTCGGAAATTAGCTGGATGCATTAACCTGTATCCACTTTTATCACCTGGTTCAACAGACCGTTGGATGATTTCCGAAACTTCTGTCATTTGATGACGTGTTTGCTCCAGACGAGAGGCTTGTGCAATATTCTCGCATGCTTGGTGTAGGAGAAATTCAACAACATGTTCTCTATATACTTGATTTTGAGAGGAACTAGTTGAAGCTTGATCTCGAGCAAGATTTTGATTATGAACAAAGCCCATTGACTGTGGCCGGCCATGGGCAATAACATTGCATGAGACCATTTTCGGCGGGCTTTGCTGACCGGAAAGCACTGTGAAATGTAGTGCTCCGTGAATACCCCATCCTCTGATATGAACATTAGATGGAGCATTGGAAATTAACTGACGCAATCTTGTTAGTGCTCTAAGGCATGAACGTTGAAGGGTTCTCTGTTGCTTTTCAGCCTTCGGATACCGAGAGACTGATAGAGATGCCAAATCAATCTGGCGTTGTAACCCTTCTATTATCTTAAGATGATTTTCATATTCATCGTAAGATAATACATTCTTCTTTAATTGACAAAGAATTTTCCATATGTTGAGATGAATATCATGGATTCCATCATCCGTCAACATCTTTGGAATGTCATACTGTGAGTCAGCCAAAGGCCAAAACATGACTGGTACTTCACCTTTTGCCAGTTTTTTCCTCATGTTCAGCATTTCCTCTTTATCATTAAATGAAGATTCTTCTACCTGTTTGGACCAGAGTTGGTGTTTCCTTGTTGCTTCATCGGATTCAACAAGATTGGTAGAGGAATCACTATTCATGCTGGAAGATGAATGACCCAGGGAAGGTTCGGAGAATAACCTGAACCCCAAGCTATCTTCTGATGGAGAAAGAGTTTCACCTGCCGATAGTAAAACTTCAGACATGACTGGTTTTACGTTTGCAAGTGCCTCGAGATAGGAGGGATTTCTCGTCACTACATTGCCTTCTGAAGAATTTTCGAGACAATGTGAATCACTACTGCGGAGAGGACTTTCGCAGCGAAGTTCATCACCATGAGGAGGACCTTCATGATGGGTTACAGCAAAAGATGAGATCTCTTGCTCCTTGGTCTTCTGACCACACAGAGGGTTCCTGTGGTTCTCATCTGAAGAAGAAACTTCAAGATTGACCGAATTTTCATGAAGCAAGTCTTCATGAGGAAGTGTCTGTTGAAGACCTTCGGGATTAATGTTCCTGTTATTGGGAACTGAGGGAGTAGAATCTTGAATTCCGACAGATAAATGTCTGAGGGCTTCAAGAACTCCAGCATCGAGCAAGGCCTTGTTGCAAATTGTCCTTTGATCTCCTGACTGTGCTGGGCGGATCTTTTTCTTAGATGCCTTCTTACTCGCTTTAGAAATCACTTGATGACGAAAGTGATTGCTCTGAGCAGGTGTATGTGACTGATCAGGAAAGATGGTCAGGTTAGGCTGACGATCATCGCTCAAATCAGGTGTATGTGCCTGACTTGTTTGTCCATATGATATGGGGGAGTAGGCCCCACAACCCTCTTGGACTGGAACAGATGTGTGTGTCTGTTCCGGAGTGAATTGTTGATGTGTCACTCCACTGCTAGGGATAGATTTATGTGTCTGTCCCTGAGATGATGCTGAAGCTGTTATGATATCCTGGCAAGCATCCAGAATATGAGCAGGAATTTGCTTCTGCTCTTTCACCATTGACAAAATATGTTTGGTGACTTCAGCCGCCGGAACAGGGATATACGTCCATTCCGGGCTTGGAGTAGGTGTATGTGCCTGCTCCTGTCCTCCTTTTCCTGTCAGTGAATCCTGACAGTACTCAAGTGTGGAGGCAGAGAGTTTAGTCTGTCTCATGTTTGTCGTCGGGGCTTTCCGACTAACTTCTCCGTGCGCTACCAAACGAGACTGTTGGTAGGCTTGATTAGTATTAGCAGGTGTATGTGCTTGCTGATTACACTTCGCCAAACGCTGTTGACGAGATCCATCATATGTAGTCAGACGAGCCTGCTGACTAACTGCTGATGTATAAGAAGGTGTATGTTCCTGCCTATGGTACTCCGCCGGAATTGCCTGGCGGGATCGGCTTGATGCTGCCAGATGAGTCTGCTGGACAGCGGGATTAAAACGAACAGGTGTGTATGCCTGCTCGTTATTTTCCACCAAGTTAGGTTGGTGGACTTCTCCGGAGATGACAGGGATGACAACCTGCCTATTGTTAACCGGGTTCCGTCTCTGGCGATTCATCTTGCCTGCTCGGGTTCGAGGAACCTGAGCTGAACGCCTGGAGTCGGTACCCTCATCATGTTGAGGGCGCACTACCGCACGAGTCTGGCGGCGATTGTTGATGGGAGCCCTTGAGAAGGACTCCTGTCTCTTTGAATTAAGGTCCTGCGGGACCTGCTCATTCACTTCCTCAGAATAAGGGAGTGAATGGAAATTGCGTTCCGGGGATAACGACCCGAAACGGTTGGAGACGGTAGTCAGCACCGCCTGCTTCTTGATTGCTGGTCGCCGTTGTCCGGACGACCAGGTAGAATTGTTAACTTGGAGGGCTTGACGAGCGGCCTCCAGAGTTGGGATAGTACAGTTGCGACGGTACTCCTTAACCAGTGCATTAGAAACACAGCGTTGAAGACGCTGAGTTGGTGATGTCATCCTCAGAGCGGATGACGTTCCAGCAGGAGTAGCAGCATTGGTTTTCACAGCAGCAGACCTCACAGTAGAGGTGTTCACAGCAGCTGTATTCACAGGGATGAATTTAAGGAAAGCCATTTTGCAGAAGATCTTTGAGAAAAGAGTGCCTTTTCCATGTAAAGGAGACCCAAGGTTATGACTGAGTCTTATTCCTGAAAAGGAGACCCAGGTTAGGGATTAAGGTTTGGGGCTTACTCCTGAGGAGGATGCCCAAGATTAAAGGACTTGATTGGGGCTTATTCTTGAGAAAGATGCCCAAGATTTATGACTAGGACTTATTCCTGAGAAGGAAGCCTAGGTTAGGGGACTTGGGGCTTACTCCTGAAAAGGAAGCCCAAGGTTATGACTGAGTCTTATTCCTGAAAAGGAGACCCAGGTTAGGGATTAAGGTTTGGGGCTTACTCCTGAGGAGGATGCCCAAGTTTGGGAACTTTTAAGAATTTGGGGCTTACTCCTGAGGAGGATGCCCAAAGTTGGGGTTGAGGCTTACTCTTAAGAAAGATGCTCAAGATTTAGAGGACTTGATTGGGGCTTACTCCTGAGGAAGATGCCCAAGTTAGGATTCTCTCATCTTTAAAGGATGAGGTTGAATGAATGAACTCTCAATTTTTGGTGACATAAAGATGTTTAAATCACTAGGTTTTGAGAGATATTTCACAGAATTCCTTTCAGACAAGGATGTCAAATCAAGAAATCATGCCATAAATGGCTTTGAAGAGTATCTTGAAGACTGAATCTTGAATAGGAAAGGTGAAATGGCTTAATAGGGGTAAAATGGGCAAGATGGGCACCCAAAAAGATAGGGGCGCGCAAGTATTAAAAGTCGCGCAAGTCCTGCGGCGGCGCGCAAGTATTGGTCGCGCAAGTATACTTGCGCGACATGAGGGATACTTGCACGATTTACAACCAGAGTTGAAATACTTGAGCGATTCTTTATTAAACCCTTTATAATCCTCTTGAAGTTCTTCTAGAGAAGGGACGCGCAAGTTATATTGAAGGAATTAAGTTGGCGCGCAAGTGTTTGATAAGTTTCAACACTTGGGCCTTCCTTCTTCTCTTTAGATCTTCCATTCTAGGTAAGAAATTACCTTAGAAGTGTTCTGGAAGCTTTGAGAAGAGACTTGGGCGTCGGGAGCTTCAATCCGAGTTTCTGGAAAAAGATCCTCTCGAATGGGGGGCCCACAGGGTCTATTTATAGGCAAAAGAAGACCTCGGGTGGTTACCGAGCGGTTACCGAGCAGTTACCACTTAGGTCGCGCAAGTCACTTGCACGACCATAAGGTGTCGCGCAAGTACTTGCACGACCACTAGGCGGCGCGCAAGTGTACTTGCGCGACCATGAGGGAACTTGCGCGACCTATGGGCAATGTTCTCCTTGTTCATCCCTTTGTCGATTATTGATGTTTCTTCAAAGGATGAATCACTTTGAGATCAGATATTCCCTTTTCCGACCTTTAGATTCTGTGACGAAAGGAGCGTCAACAGTATTAATGCACCAACTCTGGGTAACTGGGGTCGGAGCGTTACAGTTGGTATTAGAGGAAGTTTAGCAATAACCTTGGAAGCTAGATTTAGATAAAATCTGATTAGAGCACATAGCCCTAACATGGACTTTGAGGATTATTATAGAAGAACTTCCTAGAATTTTAGTATTGAAGAGATTTTGTGAGTTTTCCGAGAAATACATCTCTGTCTGGATACGTGCAGGTAGAGGCGGATCTAGCACAGATGTACCTAGGGGTAAAACCCGAAAACACCGCTTTGAGCTAGACTCGAACGAGAACTGGTGCACGACAACGGGCCTTGCTGCACTCTTGGTTACGACACTCCCGAGGGATATGCTTAGGATAATTATCACTTTCTTGACAAATCACTATGAAGGGTTTATGAGTATATACCTCCTCAAAGAAAACATTTTTGTGATTATGGATTATATCCATAAACTATTCAATTTATGTAAGGTATTTTACATGTTTGGAATTATTCATTTCAATTCATAAACTGACCTAGTTTATGCTATTGTATAGAAATAGTGTCCAGTAGAAGGAATGTGAACTCCAGCAATACGTATGATCCAAAGAGTAAGAAGGATCGTATCTTTCATGGTATTAATCCATCATTAATAAGGAAAATAGTCTCCCATGTATTATCATCATATGAAGAAATAGTATCATGTGTTGATAAGATAAGTAAAGAGTTTACTGAGTCCTATGGCTTTGAAGGGAAGTAAGAGAAAAAAAGGATAGAAGAGGGAAAGATGGATAAAGGAAAGAGGGAAAAAAAGAATTTCCAAATATGTGATAATTGTGGGAAGAAACACCCAAGAAAATGCCTAAAAGTAATGGTAGATTGTTATAAGTGTGGAGGAAAAGGGCACCAAGTACGTGACTGCAAGGGTAAAAAAATGGTTTCAAATGTACAATGCTTCATTTGAAAGGATTCTGGACACTACGCGAACCTATGTCCCAGTCATCAGACTATGTCTCAAATGATTCTATTGGATAATAGTCAATTTATGATACTACAACAGATGAAGAGGAATGATTAGAGTTCTTATGTTGATTATGTCATTTGAGTGTTGTATCAATAATGTACTTGCTATAATAATTGTGGAATATATAAGGATTGTATTTGAGTACTATTTCATCGAGGATTTGAGATTTTGTGGTACTATGAAAAGTGACTCTACCGCGAGTTAAATTTTTTGGAAATTACATGGCTGAAGGAAAGATAAACCTTAATATGGTCTTAATATTGAGATACTGATTTTGGAATAAGATATGGTGGATTTGGGTAAATTATATTGGATATTCTTGACTGCCTTGAAACCGATTAAAGATTTGTATATTCCATCATTGTTGGAGTTTACAACATTTTTGGATGGATGAAGTATATCCAGTATTCTATATGGAAAACGTGAGCATGATTTTAATCAATAAGTATTATGGTAATTCGGGATGTTTCAGTGTTTTAAAAGATTACATGATGAAGGTATTCATATGCTATTATGGGTTAAAAAGGATCTACATTATATTTACCTTCCTTATAAATGTTGGACTGTGAGTTTGGACAGAAGTATATTGGATAATTCTAATTTGAGATTAATTTTGGATTGCCATAAAAGGATAACCTAGAGGTCGGGCGGCAACCCGTCGCGACCGGAAAGGCTGCAAAACTTGAACCTGAAACTGAAGGGCGACAAGGGTGTATCACCTACCACTGGCCCATGAGATGTCCTGGATTAAATAATGTAGTTTATTTTAAGAAGGTCTAGTAGATGAATTATAAATTCATTTTTTTATCCCCAAACGAATAGGAGAAATTGAATAATATTTTATGTTTTAATATCGTTTAGAGTGAAAGATGAGTTTGTGGTGGAAATTAGTTAAAAGATGGAACTATACTTTTCAAGTATATATTTGTCTCCTGCTCTTATTATATGATGAAATTAATTCTTATACTTTATTTAAGGGATATTAGAACCAAAAATTTGTTATCCTAATACGTTATGTTTTGTTGAACCAATGGAATTTTAAATCATCATACATTGATGAATTTAAGGACCTCAATTTTAAACTTGTTTATGATTGATGAACTCAATCACTACCTATAAATATTTACATTTTTCCTCCAATTATATTTCTCTAATTTCCACCAATGTTCTCCTAATCGAGATCATAATTTGGTGGTGACCCTTTCATTTCTATTTTCCTCTTATTAAGAATAAATTTTATTAACCAAATTTCCGATGAGGGTTTTCCCACAAAGATATTTTCTATTTTGAACCATTATTTTCAAAGAACAATATCAAATTGAGAGGACACAATTTATTGAAGGAGGGAAGAATGTAACACCCCATGATTTCATAGTATGTAATTCTTCAAAACAAGTCAATATCTTTCACTACACGTAACACCGAGTTCAAGCGCACCATGACTTACCAAACAAGCCGTTCAAAAGAGGTTATGAATAGTATTAACTAAATTTTGAACATTATATAATCCTTATAATTTTAGAATCCATATAATGAGTTTCTTAGACATAATGTAAAAACAAATTCATTTTTTTCAGATAAAAGAAGTATTTTTCGAAAATGCACTTTTACCAAATTTTAATAGTGAACCCTTTTTAAATCCAATATTTTAAACTTTTATATATTAAATTTGACTAAATAAATTTATTCATTAGAATGGGGACATAAAAAATTTACAATGTAACACCCCATGCTTCCATGTTACGCTTCTCTTTGAATAATACAGTAGGGTGTGTTGTACGCAACTTCGAGTTGTTACACACACACCACAACCAATCAAACCAGCCGTTATGAGTAGTAATACCCACATTTTGATATTTTATAAATTTTATGTCTCAAAATGGACTTAATTTTTGGATTCAGAGTATTGAATTTTTCCTAAGGTAAAATTTTGGTACATTTCGGATAACTTTTATATTTTGATGAATATTGAAAATTACTACATTTTAATTAAAAACAACTTTTTTAATCGAAATAATTAATAGTGATAAATTATGAGTTGGAGTGGTTTTAAAGTATATTTAGAATATATTTTTACCATTTAATATAATTTGGGTCATTGGACATAATTTCACAATTAAACCGGACATGAGCAACTGTGAATCTTTTGATTGTTATTATCTCTTAAAAACACGCTTTTTGTTTTAACAACATGAATTAATTTTAAATTAATTTCTGCCACTTCTGTGTTTTGAATTTGTAAAAATGGATTCCATATTTGGAATCATGATTTTCAAATTTTGTAAATAGGTAACTTTTATTTTTATACATTTTGAATAATTACTTCGGTAAAAATTTTATTTACCATGTTTAAAGGGAAAATCCGGTAAATAAAGGTTAAAAAATAATGTTATAATAATCCTAAATTACCCTAAAACGTGTCCTAACCTTATTTTTGGATACATGTCCGACCATGGTCATATTTGGGTCGATTTTGGGGCCCCCTGGAGCCACTCATAGGTGATAGGGACATATTATTTTAATTAAGTTAAAATAAATAAAAAATTGACATAAGCATATATCTTTTATAAAAACAATTTTTACATAGGTTTACACATGTTGTATTTTAAACTATAAATATTAATTAGAAATATAAAACTATTTCCTACATAATTTGTTTTTATTTATAATTTTTTAACATTAAATAATTTAATTTATTTATGACACGATGATGATGTAGTAATTACCAAAATAGTGAAAAATTAACATAATTGATATTATAAACACCCAAATAAATATAATTTGAGACATTTTATGAATTAAAATAATTTTATAGGATAATATGACATGTTATGATTTATTTAATTAACTTTTTTCTATGTAATCATTCTGTTATGAATTTTACAAAAATAAATTATTGGATAGTGTCAAAATTAACATAAAAGAGTTTTTAAAACAAATATTATATTATTAACTGATATTAAATTCCTAAAATCTAAGGTTCATCCAAGAGACTTATATCATTATAGTTGTTTCATTAACGGACCACTTGGGGGTATCTTGGATGTATATAGTAAGTGTATTGACTATATAATATAAAAATACAAAGTGACATGGTAATTGTTAAACTAATTAACTAAGAGTTAAAACTAAAAGATAAGGTTAATATTGTGACTCAAACCTATAAAAATCTTATTGGTTGAGTGGTTTTCGACCCATACCCAGATTAAAATGTAAATAATCCACTTTGGATCCATTAGAAACTGAATATTAATTTATTATAAAATAATATTTCTAGCTTTTCCAAAGGTGCCCCTCGCCCCTATAATAAAAGGGCACTCCCCCTTCTCATTAATTCGCACCTTAAAATCCTTTTGGTTCGGCCAACCCCTGCCCAAATACTCTCTCAACTTCCCTCAATTCATCCTATAGGCCTTCCTTTAGTCAAAAATCTAACCTATAGAGCCCTTTTGATCAAATCAAAAGGAAGAACCTGAAAAAGAGATAATGTTTTTACCACCCTCTTTCAAGTTACTTTCTTCTTACACTTCTTATTTTCTTTTTATTTCCATTATAAAATAATATCTCTAATATATTCTAAATAATGTGATGTTATTATAATTTTGGAACAAAAAAATTCATTATTCTACCCTTCCCTTGAATGACATGTCACCATACGTGTGTACGTACGACCTACCGTCTCCACGTTGTGGTGTAATTGTTATTCAATATATTATTATTTATATGGTTATAATAATGATATATAATTCATGTGAATAATAAATATAATATGATAATTATTCTGTATATATGATATACCTTCCAAATATATATTATTTTAATATAAAAAGAATTATATTTTCACTCGTGCGTACGTATGGATTACCGTCTCCACGACGCGATGAGATTCATTTCCATGTTCAGCATTCGTCGACGATTAAAAAAATATATATTACTAATAATTATGTAATATATGACATAATAATTATACTAGAGATATATATATTTATATATATATAAGTATTTATTTACTTACATTCACTTACTTTTTTTCAATACTATAAGAAAACAGAAACCGAGTTTATGCATACGTATGGACTACCTTCCCCACAAACGGTGTTTTCCATTTCATATATATGTCTATTATACATATTTATATTCTAAATATATATGATATGTTTATCATTTTTTATATTATAGAAGTATTTAAATCATGATCTAAGTGATACAATCAAGAGTAACAAGTTAAAACACATACGATAAAGAAAACAATTATCACCCGAAAATTTAATTTAACATGGAAATTATTATTAAATGGGTAGTATAAAGTCATAAATAAATCATGTATGATATCATAAATATTAATATGGTTCTGGTATAATTTAATAACATACTACGATCTTCGTACAAGAGGTTTAACATACCCTTGACTAAAGAAAGTGCAAGGTAAGGGGTTTTCATCCCACTCCTTATTCCCGTGAGATTCATGCCATATTGAAACTATAACCTTTTGTGGGGTGTATGTACTGCACATAATTTTATTCTTTGATTAATACACTTTAATTTATGTGTATTTACATATTAATTGTATGATACCTCTTTCATGGGTTGTATGTTTTGTATGTTACCAAATTGGTAAGGGTTAATTCCTCCATCTCATTATTATCCGAGATTGTTTATGTGTAAGTATTTACTGAGAAATATTTATCATCCATGTCCATTTCTCATAAAAATGATTTCAAAATGAAGATTTTAAGGATTTTAAAAGGTACTCTTTATCAAGATCAGAATTTCAAATGTTTTAAAGATTTATCTTTCTAAATCTTTTTAATTAATGTCCATGTTTTCAAAATGATTTTAAGGATTTATTTATATGGACATGACTGTTTTGAAATGATAATTACTTTCAAATGTATCAAAGTGGTATGGGACGCTTTGATTCAAAATTCTCTTTTAAATTACTTCCTTTATAAATTTGTTAATTTTAAATGATTTTACAAAAAATAAATTTCACTCAAAAAGTTTTACTCATCATTTTCATCTATGTCAACATCCTTTGATGGATTTTAAGCTTATTTGAAGGTGATTTATTATAAAAAACTTTTATTGAAGGGTTTGTGATATGTTTGACTATGGATGTGTTATTTTTATACCATTCATGGATTATGGAGAAATTATTGACATTTCGTATGCTAGTTTTAATTTGAATGTTTATGTTATGTTTAAACCTATTCAAATGAGGAATGCATTGGACTTAGTAAGTGACGGGTGGAGCCCGCTATAGCTCCTCGATGCATCGGTAGGTCTCATGAGACAAACTAGTTTATTGGAATGAGGCCTTGACAAAATCTTATTTGTAGTCTTGGCACGAGGCCTTGGCTACGTGGTTATGATAGTCTGGCTTTATGCATTCCATCATTATAAAAGTGGTTATTGATATTGCATGTGATTATTTGACTATTAGAATATCCTTGTGAATAAGTAAAAGGCATTATTTCATTTTATATTTTCCATATTATGCTGAAGTTCAAGTTTAAAAAGCATTTGTTTTAGTTATGCATTTCCTTAAATGATTATTCTAATTTTTATGAATGTTTTCGCTATATTTCCTACCCTTACTGAGCATTTGATCTCACCCTTTTCTATGTTTTATTTTTCCCAGGATTCCAAGAAGTGTATTGTTATTGACATGCAGGGTTAAGAAAATGGAATAATGGCATTCATAAAGGATTATTCATGTTGTTTTCTATGTTATGAAGTGTTATTTAACATTCATATATGTAATCTATTTTCCAAGACTGCTAAACTGATCGGTCCTTCGGGACTTGATTCCTTGTAATCATACAAATGTTATGTATTAACGCACCGACTCTGGGTAACTGGGGTCGGGGCATTATAGTTGGTATCATAGGAAGTTTATCAATAACCTTGGAAGCTAGATTTAGATAAACTCTGGTTAGAGAACATATCCCTAAGATAGACTTTGAGGATTATTATAGAAGAACTTCCTAGAATTTTAGTATTGTAGAGATTTTGTGAGTTTTCTGAGCAATACATCCCTGTCTAGATACGAGTAGGTAGAGGCGGCTCTGGCACAGATGTACCTAGGGGTAAAACCTGAAAACACCTCTTTGAGCTATAATCTAATGGGAACTAGTTCACGACAATGGGCCTTGCTGCACTCTTGGTTACGACACTTCCGAGGGATATGCTTTGGATAATTATCACTTTATTTACAAACCTCAATGAAGGGTTTATGAGTATATACCTCCTCAAAGAAAACATTTTTGTGATTATGGATTATATCCATAAACTATTCAATTTATGTTAGGTATTTTACATGTTTGGAATTATTCATTTCATTTCATAAACTGACCTAGTTTATGCTATTGTATAGAAATAGTGTCCAGTAGAAGGAATGTGAACTCCAGCAATACGTATGATCCAAAGAGTAAGAAGGATCGTATCTTTCATGGTATTAATCCATCATTAAGAAGGAAAATAGTCTCCCACGTATTATAATCATATGAAGAAATAGTATCATGTGTTGATAAGATAAGTAAAGAGTTTACTGAGTCCTATGGCTTTGAAGGGAAGTAAGAGAAGAAAAGGATAGAAGAGGGAAAGATGGATAAAGGGAAGAGGGAAAAAAGAATTTCGAAATATGTGATAACTGTGGGAAGAAACACCCTAGAAAATGCCTGAATGTAATGGGAGATTGTTATAAGTGTGGAGGAAAAGGGCACCAAGTACGTGACTGCAAGGGTTAGAAAATGGTTTCAAATGTACAATGCTTCATTTGAAAGGATTCTGGACACTACGCGAACCTATGTCCCAGTCATCAGACTATGTATCAAATGATGCTATTGGATAATAGTCAAGTTATGATACTACCACAGATTAAGAGGAATGATTAGAGTTCTTATGTTGATTATGTCATTTGAGTGATGTATCAATAATGTACTTGCTATAATAATTATGGAATATATAAGGATTGTATTGGAGTACTATTTCATTGAGGATTTTAGATTTTATGGTACTATGAAAAGTGACTCTACAGCAAGATAAATTTTTTGGAAATTACATGGATGATGGAAAGATAAACCTCAATATGGTTCTAATATTGAGATACTGATTTTGGAATAAGATATGGTTGCTTTGGGTAAATTATATTGGATATTCTTGATTTCCTTGAAACCGATTAAAGATTTGTATATTCCATCATTTTTGGAGTTTACAACATTTTTGGATGGATGAAGTATATCTAGTATTATATATGGAATAAGGGATAATTATTGTAATCAATAAGGATTATGTTAATTCAGGATGTTTTAGTGTTTCAAAAGAATACATGATGAAGGTATTCACATGCTATTATGGGGTAAAAAGGATCTACATTATGTTTACCTTCCTTATAAATTTTGGACTGTGAGTTTGGATAGAAGTATTTTGGATAATTCTAGTTTGAGATTAATTTTGGATTGTCATAAAAGGACAACCCGGAGGTCGGGTGGCAACCCGTCGCGACCGACAAGGCCATGAGACTTGAACCCGCAACCGAAGGGCGACAAGGGTGTATCATCTACCACTGTACCACAAGATGTCCTGTATTAAATAATGTAGTTTATTTTAAGAATGTCTAGTAGATGAATTATAAATTCATTTTTTTACCCCAAACATATAGGATAAATTGAATAATTTTTTTTGTTTTAATATCTTTTATAGTGATAGATGAGTTTGTGGTGGAAATTAGTTAAAATATGGAACTCTACTTTTCAAGTATATATTTTTCTCCACCTCTTATTCTATGATGAAATTAATTATTATACTTTATTTAAAGGATCTTATAACCAAAAATGTGTTATCCAAATACCTTGTGTTTTGTTGACCCGATAGAATTTTGAATCATCATACATTGATGAATTTAAGGACATCAATTTTAAACTTGTTTATGATTGATGACCTCAATCACTACCTATAAATATTTACATTTTTCCTCTAATTATATGTCTCTAATTTCCACCAATGTTCTCCTAATCAATATCATTATTTGGTGGTGACCCTTTTATTTCTCTTTTCCTCTTATTAAGACTAAATTTTATTAACCAAATTTTTGATGTGGGTTTTCCCACAAAGATATTTTCTATTTTGAACCTTTATTTTCAAATAACAATATCAAATTGCGAGGAAAAATTTTATTAAAGGAGGGAAGAATGTAACAGCCCAATATTTCATAGTATTTACTTCTTCAAAACAAGTCAATAACTTGCACTACACGCAACACCGAGTTCAAGCGCACCATGACTTACCAAACAAGCCGTTCAAAAGTGGTTATGAATAGTATTAACTAAATTTTGAACATTATATAATCCTTATAATTTTAGAATCCATATTATTAGTTTCTTATACATAATGTAAAAACGAAATCATTTTTTCAGATAAAAGATGTATTTTTCGAAAATGCACTTTTACCAACTTTTAATAGTGAACCCTTTTTAAATACAATATTTTAAACATTTATATATTCAATTTGACTAAATAAATTTATTCTTCAGAATGGGGAAATAAACAATTTACAATGTAACACCCCAAGATTCCATGGTACGCTTCTCTTTGAATAATACAGTAGCGTGTGTTGTATGCAACTTCGAGTTTTAACACACACACAACACAACCAATCAAACTAGCCGTTATGAATATTAATACCCACTTTTTGATATTTTATAAATTTTATCTTTCAAAATGGACTTTATTTATTGATTAGGAGTATAGAATATTTCCTAAGGGGAAATTTTGGTACTTTTCAGATAACTTTTATATTTTGATGAATAGTGAAAAATACTAAATTTTAATTAAAAACAAATTTTTCAATCAAAATAATTAATATTGATAAATTATTAATTTTAGTGGTTTTAAAGTGTATTTAGAATATATTTTTACCATTAAATATAATTTTGGTCATTGGACATAATTTCACAATTAAACCGGACATGAACATGTGTCAATCTTTTGATAATTATTATCTCTTAAAAACACGCTTTTTGTTTTAACAACGGGAATTAATTTTAAATTAATTTCTGCCAATTCTGTGTTTTGAATTAGGAAAAATTGATTCCATATATGGAATCATGATTTTCAAATTTTTTAAATAGTTAACTTTTATTTTTAGACATTTTGAATAATCACTTCGGTAAAAATTTTATTTACCATGGTTAAAGGGTAAATCTGGTAAATAAAGGTTAAAAAATAAAGTTATAGTAATACTAAATTACCCTAAAACGTGTCCTAACCATATTGGTGGATTCATGTCCTACCATGGGCATATTTGGGTTGATTTTGGGGCCCCATGGAGCCACTTGTAGGTGATAGGGACACTTTATTTTAATTAAGTAAAAATTAATACAAAAATAACATACGCATATATCTTTTAGAAAACCAATTTTTACATATGGTTATAGATGTTTTATTTTCAACTATAAATATTTATTAGAAATATGAAAATATTTACTACATAATGGTATTTTATTTATAATTTTTTGACATTAACTAATTTAATTTATTTATGACACGATGATGATGCAGTAATTACTATAATAGTGAAAAAATTAAAATAATTGATATTATAAACACCCAAATAAATATAATATTATACTTTTGATGAATTAAAATAATTTTATATGTTAATATGACATGTTAGGATTGATTTAATTCACTTTCTTCGAAGTAATAATTCTGTTATGATTTTTACAAAAATCAATTATTGGATAGTTTCAAAATTGACATAAAAGAGTTTTTAAAACAAATATTATATTATTAATTGATATTAAATTCCTAAAAATTTAAGGATCAGCAAAGACACTTATATCATGATATTTGTATCATTAATGGACCCCTTGGGGGTCTCTTGGATGTATATAGTAAGTTTACTAACTATATAATATAAAAATACAAAGTGACATGGTAATTGTTAAACAAATTAACTAAGAGTTAAAACTAAAAGATAAGGTTAATATAGTGACCCAAACCTGTCAAAATCCTATTTTTTGAGTGGTTTTCGACCCATCCCCACATTGAAATTTAAAAAATATGCTTTTTAGCCATTAGAAACGGAATATGAATTTATTATAAAATATTATTTCTAGCTTTTCCAAAGGTGCCCCTCACCCCTCTTATAAAATGGAACTCCCCCTTATCATTAATTCACACCTTAAAAGCCTTTTGGTTAGGCCAAACCCTGACCAAATACTCTCTCAACTTACCTAAATTCATCCTAGAGGCCTTACTTTAGTCAAAAAGCTAGCCTATGGATCCCTTTTGATCAAATCAAAAGGAAGAACCTGAAGAAGAGGTAATGTTTTTACCACCCTCTTTCAAGTTCCTTTCGTCTTCCGATTCTTATTTTCTTGTTATTTCCATTCTAAAATAGTAACTCTAGTATATTCAATATACTATGATGTTATTATAATTATGGAACAAACCAATTCATTATTCTACCCATCCCTTAAATGACATGTCACTATACGTGTGTACGTACGACCTACCGTCTTCACGTTGTGGTGTAATTGTTATTCAATATATTATTATTTAGATGGTTATAATAATGATGTATAATTCATGTAAATAGTAAATATAACATGAAACGTATTCTTTATATATGATATAAAATCCAATTATCTATTATTTTAATATCAAAAAATGATATTTTCGCTCGTGCGTACGTAAGGATTACCGTATCCACGACGCGATGAGATTCATTTCCAAGTTCACCATTCATCGACGATTATAAAAATATATATTACTAATAAGTATGTTATATATGACATAATAATTCAACTGGAGATATATATATTTATAAATATATAAGTATTTATGTACTTGCATTCACTTACTTCCATTCAATACTATATGAAAACAAAAACAACGTTTATGCGTACGTACGGACTATCGTCTCCATAAACGGTGTTTTCCATTTCATATATATGTCTATTATACATATTTATATTCAAAATATATATGATATATTTATCATGTTTTATATTCTTCATGTATTTAAATCATGATCTATGTGATACAATCAAGAGTAACAAGTAAAAACACATACGATAAAGAAAACGATTATCATCTGAAATTTTAATTTAACATGGAAATTATTATTAAATGCGTAGTATAAAGTCATAAATATATCATGTATGATATCATAAATACTAATATGGTTCTGTTATAATTTAATAACATACTACGATCTTCATACAATAGGTTAAACATACCCTCGACTAAAGGAAAGTGCAAGGTAAGGGGTTTTCATCTCACTCCTTATTCCCGTGAGATTCATGCCATATTTCCACTATTACATTTTTTGTGGTGTATGTACTACACATAATTGTATTCATTGTGTTATAAACATTAATTTATGTGTATTTACATATTAATTTTATGATACCTCTTTCATGAGTTTTATGTTTCGTATGTTACCAAACTGGTAAGGGTTAATTCCTCAATCTCATTATTATCTGAGATTGTTTATGTGTAAGTATTTACTGGGACATTTTTATCATCCATGTCCATTTCTCATAAAAATGATTTAAAAATGAATATTTTAAAGATTTTAAAAGGTACTCTTTATCAAGACCAGAATTTCAAATTTTTTAAAGATTTATCTTTCTAAATCTTTTTAATTAATGTCCATGTTTTCGAAATGATATTAAGGATTTATTTATATGGACATGACTGTTTTGAAATGATAATTCCTTTCAAAAGTTTCAAAGTGGTATGGGACACTTTGATTCAAAAATCTATTTTAAATTAATTCCTTTATTAATGTGTTAATTTTAAATTATTTTACAAAAAAGATATTTCTCTCAAAAAGTTTTACTCATCATTTTCATCTATGTCAACATCCTTTGATGGATTTTAAGTTTATTTAAAGTTGATTTATTATAAAAAACTTCTATTGAAGGTTTTGTGATATGTTTTACTGTGGATGTGTTATTTTTATACCATTCATGGTTTATGGAGAAAGTATTGACATTTTGTGTTCTAGTTTTAATACGAATGTTTATGTTATGTTTAAACCTATTCATATGAGGAATGCATTGGACTTAGTAAGTGACTTGTGGAGCCCGCTATAGCTCCTCGATGCATCGGTAGGTCTCATGAGACAAACTAGTGTCTTGGAACGAGGCATTGACACAATCTTATTTTTATTCTTGGAACGAGGACTTGGCTACGTGGTTATGAAAGTCTGGAATTATGCATTCCATCATTATGAATGTGGTTATTGATATTGCATGTGATTATTCAACTAGTAGAATATCCTTGTGAATAAGTAAAATGCATTATTTCATTTTATATTTTCCATATTATGATGATGTTCAAGATTAAAAGGCTCTTGTTTTAGTTATATGTTGCCTTAAATGGCTATTCTAATTTTTATGAATGTTTCTGCTGTATTGCATACCCTTACTGAGCATTTGAGCTCACCCCTTTCCATGTTTTATTTTTCCCAGGATTCCAAGAAGTGTATTTTGATTGACATGCAGGGTTAAGAAAATGGAATAATGGCATTCATAAAGTATTATTCATGTTGTTTTCTATGTTATGAAGTTTAATGTAACATTCATGTATGTAATCCATTTTCCAAGACTGCTAAACTAATTGGTCCTTCGGGACTTGATTCCTTGTAATCATACCATTGTTATGTATTAATGCACTGACTCTGGGTAACTGGGGTCGGGAAATTACATATATGTTGCAAAATCATCTATCCAAATTGCATCATCCTTATTTTATGGGTAAATAAATGTTTTATAATGTCCCCTTCTCAAATATTCCCGATAAGCTAGCCCGATCAAAGGGAACTTCTGAAATTCTTACCCATTTTAAAGTATCATACATAATATTTTTTAATCAACAATTATTTTAATAAAATTTCCCATTTCATGAAGAAAATATATCTTTTTTCATTTTTGTTTTTTTGAAAAACATATTCCTTTTTCCTCTTTTAAATAATCTTTAAATATGTCTCTTAAATCACAAAAAATCAATTCAGTAATAAAGTATCTTAAGCACTCTTTTTACATGTTTCCACTTCAATATGACATATTTTATCTTGATCCATGCCAATTTTACCTTACAAATGTCCATGTATGATTTAAATCTATTATTTCATGGACACTTTAATGATAAACCCATTTGATATGCTTCATGACATGATTATGATACCCATTTATTTCCATGGGTAACTCTTATATTTATGTTTGATTCTTCACGTGGAACACATATTCATGAACATGTTATGATGGGTGTAACCAGAGAGCACTCCAATGCATTGGGTGATTTTTAGTCTCATCATATATCTTTTCAGGATAGAGAGTGAACCAAATCCCTTTATGGGACTTTCTCCACCATGTGCAATTATCTTGGTTGTTGACCTTGACTCATGCTTATGTAATGTTGTTTGATGTTGTGTAATGTTGTAAAATTCATTTTATTTCATGCTTACATGTAACCATTCCATACATTTTTTGATTCTATATGTTATTCATGTTCCATTTATTTTTATTTCATCATGTTATGCCTTCTAACCCAATAGTTTTTCTTTATTCCAATATTTATACCCTTACTAGTCTTTTTAGCTCATCACTGTTTTCCATGTATTCCTTAGGTCAACCTATGAAGATATATGAGATCAATGGATAAAAGGATCTCTTTATGGATTATTAAAAAATGTTTTATTTTATTTCCACATTTTCATTTTTATGTAACAAATAATCCAAATACACTAGAATTTATGATCCTTAGCCAGTACTTTTATGATAATTTTTGCTTAAAATCATGTAATAAAATGACTAAAACGATAGGGGCTCTATAGTTGTTATCAAAGTAAGATCTTGTTATTTTTTTATATTAGGACTGCAGAAATGTAGTAAGAACCCTAGGGTAAATTGTATCACCAAGGATTACCTTTATTGAAATATAGGGTATCAGAAGTTAGATATACTTTTTATTTACAAGATTATCCTTCAATGTTAAATTTTTTCATTTTATATTCTTATTTTGAAAATATTCAATTTACAAAATTGTAAATTCTTTGCTTAGTTGATGTCTATAAATAAAAGAAATTGTACCAACAATCAATGTGACATTCAATGTTAATAATTCCCTAATGACATGAAAAATATATTGTGAACATGTGGTAAAAACATCATGATAATACATTCTCAGTTTGCTCAATTTATGAATAATAACTTGAATAGTGTAGAATGAACTCCTTCTAAAAAGAGAGAAATGTTGTGGTTCAATCCTTTATTAATTAATGGCCTCTAATATTTAGTGGATCTTTTGATCCACTCACCACAGAACAATTTATTAATTCTTATGAGAATATATTCTATATCCTATAGTGCTAAGAAGAAGAGAAAGTTGTGTTTGGGGTAGATAATTTGGATGGGGAAGTTGATCACTGGTGGAAACTGATCAATAACACAAATTCCAAGGAGGAAATTAATTACATGTAATGACAATATTTCAAGAAAATATTTTTCAATAAATATTTTACCCAAACACTCAATCTAAATATTCAAATGGAGTTCCTTGGACTAAATAAAAAGGAAGATGCATCTATCGGAGTGTATAAAGATAACTTCACAAGGTTTGAATAATTCACCTCTATATTATTTATAAACACTGAAGGAAAGGTGGATCAGTTTGATAGAGGACTAAATATGATTCTATGAAAAGCATTTTCTATTGAAGAGTTCTCCATTTATGAGAATATTTTATTTTTTTTCTTTAAGGCGGTAATAGGGATTAGAGACTCTAAGTGGTCTTATGTTCCGGGTGAACAAAAATAGTGGAAATGGAGTTTAATATGGGAGGATAAAAAGTTAAATCCCATGATATAAGAATACCCAATATCCAACGTTTCAATAGTGTGGGAAGATAAATCATGAAAAATTCTTAAAGGTAACCAAGAGATGCTTCAAATTTAGAAGAAACGGTACATGGCTAATAACTTTCAAAGGGATACGAAGAATCCCACTAATGTAGATGAAGAAATTAATGTTCAAATCAACAATCATCATGTAGTTCATTGTTTCAATGACAAGGAACAAGAGAATTATGAAATCCATTATCCTAATCCAAGGGTTTTTTAGAAATTTAACAACAATAACCTCTAAGGAAACAAGTATGGGAATATGCTATCACTACTCCTGAGGTGGAACTAGACAATGATATAATGATATGAGCACTAATTATTCATTCAATAATATAAAATATATTATTTCATTTTAGTTCTACACATTCTTACATATCTTGAAAGTTTAGTAGAACTATTCAAAAAGTACCTCAAAATATGGATGTAGAGTTGTCTGTGATACCAAAAAATGGGGAAATTATTGCATCCAGAGTATATAACTCATCCCCAGTTAATGTTTTGGTATTGAACCTCCCATAAAATATTATATTACTTCCATTGGTGCGGTTTGATGTTATATTGGGCATGTATTGGTTATATTTATACCAATCCAACATCCATTTTTGGGAAAGGGAGATCACTCTTCACATCCTGAGGCATCCTGCAATTCTGAACAAGTGTAAGGAGGAAGATGAATCTCATTTAGAATCATCATCTCAATTTTGGATATTATTTCCTTATGAAAAATCATATCTTGATCAAATAACTGAGACAGAGGATAAAATCATTCTTTAAGACATGCCCATTATGAGGGACTACATTGATGTATTCCAAAAAGAATTTATTGGTCTTCCTCCTGATAGTGATATTGAGTTCTCAATTGAACTTATACCTAGATCTATTTCTATGTCAAAACACATAATATAATGGCCACCATTGAGTTGGAATAATAGAAGAATTAGTTATTGGATAATCTAAATATATGTTTTATATGTCTAAGTTCATCACCATGGGGTTCTCCAATCATATTTTTTAAGAAGAAGGATATATCAATTCTTCTATGTATTGATTATCATGAGCTCAACAAAATCATGAAAAAGAAAAAGTATCTTCTTCCACGGATAGATGACTTGTTCAATCTACTACATCAGGCCAATTATTTCTCGAAGGTGGACCTTCAGATGGGATATCAATAATTAAATGTGAAGAAAGAAGATATTAAGAATTCATTTAAAATTATGTATGAACACTATGAGTTCATAGTTATTCCCTTCAGACTCACTAATTCTTTAGCAATATTCATGGACTTAATGAATAGAGTATTTAGATATTACCTTAAAAAAATTTGGTAGTCTTTATTGATGATATTCTAATATACTCCAATTTTAAGGAGGAACATGAGAAGCATTTGGATACTATGTTGAAGACTTTATGAATGGAGAAACATTATGAAAAGTATTGTAAATTTCAGTTATGTATAGAGGATGTATAATTCGTGTGGAATGTTATCATCAGCAATGAAAAATCTATAGAGTTGTCTAAGAGAATGGAAATTGAGGAGTAGCATATACCAGCATCTTTAATAGAGATTAATACTTTTTGTGGTCTAATCGTGTATGACAAATAATTTTGGTAGAACATATCATGATTTTCAAACCCATTAACCAAGATTACTCAAAATGGAGTGAAGCTTATCTGGACCAGTAAATTTGATGACTGGTTCAAATATTTGAAAAAGTGTCTTATCACTACACCATTAATTACTCCTCCGACTAGTGGGGAACAATTTCTGGTGTAAAAAATTATTCAAAGAAGTTATTAGTCAATTTATTGATATGAAATGACAAAGTGATATATTAAGACTCAAGGTAGTTGAAAATTCATGAGAAAAACTATCCCACACATGATATAGAGTTGACAGTAGTGATCTTCGCATTTAAAATCTAGTGGCATTATCTCTATAGGGATAAGTGTGAAATATATATATATCATAAGAGCCTAAAATATATATTCACATATAAGGAGCATAATATTTGACAATGAATATGGTTAGAGATCATCTAATATTATGACTGCTCAATCCACTACACTCCTAGTAAATAAAATAAAGTCATAGATTCTCCAAGTATAAAGTATCCTGCAACATAATAAGTTATAAAATTTTGTAAGGATCCAATAATATTATATTTTTAGAGGATTTACATTGGAATAATTAAGTAAGGATCATCATCTTTCCTTTCTCAAAATATTTTGCAACCATCCCTCATGGTGAAAATAAAGGATTCTAAAAGATATGGTGTGGAAATTCAGAAGAAGGTATAAGCTATGAGAAAGGGGAAATCCTCAGAGTTCAAAATTTATGGGGAAGGAGTTGTAAGATTTAGTTCATGATTGTGTTTACCATCCAATCCAGAGATAATGAAAGAGCATTGGACTGACGCACATAGCTCATCTATAAGGACCCAGCCTTAAAACATTACATAATCTTGAATTAAATGAATAATTCACATTGAGGAACTTTTCAGGTTTAGAGTTTTATAGAATTAGGACATAACTATTAAATTACATCTCAAAAGTAACAAAGTATACACTTATACTCAGTTTCCATTTTTTGCATAAAATAAAAAACTCTTTGAAAAAAAGAGTTATGTCTAGTTCCATGTTTCAGATAGCATGTCTTTTCTATGATCCCATACTTGACCCTATTCAACTTTATTTCCTGTGTAAAACATCTAAAAACTTGGGATGAGCACAAAAAGCTCTGTAAGGGATACACAAAGAAGAAAAACTGTTAGTTTTTTAAAACAACAAGTAAACCATGAATACTTTATCATAAGTAATACTTTTCACCTTTATGAAGTAGTAAATACTCTTCAATGAATATAAGATTATTGATTACCCTTTTGTTACCAAAATATTACCATAAACCAATAAAATAACACATAACATATAAAGATATCTTGGGGAATAAACATACTTAAATGGAATAACCATACAGTCAACTTCCACACATATCACAAAATGGAATAGCCATACAGCCGACTTCCATACCCAATGCATTAGAGGTTATAACATAGCCACCCATCCTGATTTATCATGGCACTGCCCTTCATTTGGTTTATCATGTAACCACCCACCAAATGTTCAAGTACCATAATAAAATCATAACACTTAAAGTATTGAAAATACAAACATTTAACTAATAACATTTCATTTTCAATCACAATTAATCATTTCAAGACATTGAAATAATCAATCCATTTAAAAAACCATTTTCAATAGAAAGATATATATAATAGTATTTGGTATTTATTTACCTTTTAAAAACATTACAAATTTTTAAGGAAGACAATGATCAAATAATACTCACGGTAGCGAAAAGGTCATTGTCATCGTGTATGTTAAAAAGAAACATATTTTTTGTTGTTTAGTAAAACGCTTCATAGAAAAAGATTCCTTTTCAATAAAATAAAAATTAAAAAGTGGTCAATACAATATATAAAATAATGTCTTGTATAAATTAAAGAATGACATAAATAATAAAGATAACATCAACCCAATAAATGGGAATTGGGTTAAGAAGTTCCCTTACATTGTGTCCGACTTGACCCGTTTCTTCTTTAATTTCCTGAATCATAAACTAAATTTAATTTCTAATTTCTTAAGAACCTTTTTCAAGTTAATTATTCCTTTTATATTATTTATTACCATGTTATAAACATTATGTAATCATTTAAGTTAATAACGGTCATTTTGTCAATATTTGGTACTTGAGTCAAAAATAGACTTCTTTTAATTACATGTTGTTCATGTAGTGAAAATTTCATTATATCCATAATGATATTCATGATTTAGATATCATATATATCAAGTATATACATGTATTTATAATATTACGTAACATTTGGAGGTAAGAAATTAAAATTTACCATTCATGGAGATTGTAAGTCGTACATACGCATGAACGCTACTTTCATTTCTATTTCATATTTTAATGGAATTGAAACATAATGATACATATTTATATTATAATTATAGTTTAGTATCATATATAATATCATTAACTCTATCCTTTATACGTACCACGTATGGTATGAACGAGTCATATCACTTTGAGGGGATGGTAGTCCGCACATCCTCAAATGAAATTTTCACGTTTACCTATAATGGAAACCATAAAGATATGATATAAATAGAAAATACCGAAGCATAATGGAAACATAAACATAATATATATCAAATATAAACACAGTTCAATCTTAATGGCCACCATGAGAGGCAGTATGAGATAATTGAGCAATCATTGTTTTGTGAAGTGTTAGTTTCCCATCCACAGAAACAGTATGTTCTTTACCCATTAGATGGAGGTGTGTGTATGTTTAGTTCGAATAATTCTCATAAAAACATACTTTTATATTGAGGATATTTTTTTGTTACAAAATAATGGAATAAAAATAGTTTATGGAGTTTGAGAAGTAAAGTAAAACAAAAGAACATAAGAGGAGACGTTACCTTTAAATTGAGTAACTCCCCTTGGTTTGAACCAAATGAGTTCCTTGAGGTAATTTCTACCTAAGTTAAGGCTTGTAGGATTAAGATAGGGATCTTGGGATCTTATTGGAGCATAGTTTTGATGATAAAAAACCTTGAGATGTGTGAGGAATTAGTTAGAAGTGAGGGATTTTTATAAGGGAGAGGAGGGGCTCTTTAGGGAAGTTTGAAATAGTAATTTTATTATAAACACATATTCAGTTTTGAAGGGTAAAATAATTGTTAAAAATGATGTTAAGATGACTCGTTGTCAAAATAAAATAATAAAATAAGAATTTTACATGTTTTAGATATTTTTTTTAATATTTATAATCTTATTTATTTAAATAATTTATTAATGAGGTATATATTGCATTATTATTATTGTGTCATAAATAATTAGATTTATTTGATGTATAAAATTATAAAAAAACACCATGATGTTGGAAATAATTTTATTTTTCTAATTAATATTTATAGTCTAAATGATAACTTATATAACCCCATGTAAAAATTTATTCACTAAAAGATATTTCTTTATCTCATTAATGTCTTTACCTTAAATTAATTAATATAAAGTGTCATTATTACTCCCATGTGGCCCCATGGGTTCCCAAATTAAACCCAAAGATGCCCATGGTCGGATATTTATCATCCAATAGGATTAGGACACATGTTGGGGTAATTTAATATTGTTATGATATTATATTGTACCCTTATTTACTATATTTAGCCTTTTAATCATGGTAAAATAAAATATTTACTGAAATAAATATTTAAAATGTCTAAAAACAAAAGTTACCTATTTAAAAAATTTAGACCTACCAATTCCAAATATGGAGTCCATTTTTAGAAATTGAAAACACAGTAGTGGATGAAATTAATTTAAAATTAATTCCCACTGTCAAAACAAAAAAGCGTGTTTTTAAGAAAAATAATAACTATCAAAATACTGACACTTGTTTATATCCAATTTAAAATTTAAATTACATACAAAGAACAATGGTAGATTAAATGGTAAAAATATATTATAATTACACTTTAAAACAAATTTAAATGATAATCTAACCATATAAATATATTAGATAAAATGGCATATTTGAATTAAAATACAGTATTTTTCACTATTCATTAAAAATGATTTTTATCAGAAAAATACCAATATTTTATCCAGAGTAAATTTTGATGTCCCGATTTTAATGAAGAATTTTAAATTGTCAAATAGAATATATTAGAGTGACAGATACTATATTTAAACAGGGTTCTCCCTTAAAAGGCGGTAAATTGACCTTTTAATGAAAATTATGCCTAAAATTAAATTTATTCACATTTAAAGCCTCTAAAATTTATTGAATAAAAGAAAAAACATTTAACAAACATGTATAATCATATTTTAGTTAGTTATATTCATTCCCACTGATTCAATGGATAGGTGTTAACTACCATTTAAAATAATATTATTATATTGTTAGTGTAACGCCTCGACCCCAATTATCCAAAGTCGGTGCATTATTACATAACATTGTCACAATTACAAGGAATCAAGTCCCTAAGGACCGATCAGTTTAGCAGTCATGGAAAATATATTACATACATGAAATTCAACATTACAACTTGAAAAGAAAAACAACAGAAATTTATTCCATTATAAATGTTCAATCCTCCTAGATTATGCCTAGAAGTCACTAATAACTAACTTCTTCATATCCTGGGAAAATTAAACATAAGAAAGGGGTGAGCTCAGATGCTCAGTAAGGGTAAATAATTTAGCGGATGCTATAAACTTTTAAGGAAAGATATGTTATATAACAACAGCCTTTTAAACATAAACATGAACATAATATGGAAAAAATAAATCAAACATTACCATATAAACCTGCACATGGATATTCTACTAGTCGAATAATCCCATGTAATAACTAATTTCATAATGAGGGGATGCCTAATTCCGGACATCATTACCACATAGTCAAGGCATCATGCCAAGACTAAGAATAAAATTTTTTAAGGCCTTGTGCCAATACACTAGTTTTTCTCATGAGATATATCGATGCATCGAGTAGCTATTGCAGGGTCCACCCGTCACGTACTAAGTCCATTGAATTCCCCATATTAAAATTTTGAAACATAACATAAACATTCGTATTAAAACTAGCGTACGAAATTGCAATACATTAACCATAAACCATGAATGGTATAAAAATAGCACATTCACATTAAAAGATATCATAGCTCATTCAATACAATATTTAAGATTTTATTTATAATAAATCAACCACAATGAAGAATAATCTCTAAAAAGGATGTTGACATAGTTCAAAATAATCATTAAAAACCATTGAGAAAAATATCCTTTTGTGAAATAATTTAAATGTAACACATTTATAAAAGAAGTCATTTATGATATATTTTTGAATCAAAGTGTGTCATTCCACTTTCAAACTTTTGAAAAAAATTATTATTTCAAAACATTCATGTCTATATAAATAAATACATAAAACCATTTTGAAAACATGGACATTAATTAAAAAGATTTAGAAAGATAAATCTTTAAAACATTTAAAATTTTGATCTTGATAAAGAGTACCTTTCACAAATCCCTAAAATATTCATTTTGAAATCTTTTATATGAGAAATGGACATGGATGATAAAAATGTCCCCGTAAATACTTACACATAAACAATCTTGGATAATAATGAGATTGAGGAATTAACCCTTACCTTTCACATTCCTTTGGTCGAGGGTACGTTAAACATCTTGTATAATGACCATGGTATATTATTAAATTATACCATAACCATATTAACATTTATGATATCTTATATGATTCATTTATGACTTTATACTCCCCATTTAATAATAATTTCCTTGTTAAAGTCACATTTTGGGTAATAATCGCTTTCTTTATCGTACATGATTTAACTTGTTATTCTTGATCGTATCACATAGATCAAGATTTTCATACTTACAGAATATAAAATATGATTTATATATCATATATATTCAGCATATAAATATTTATAATAGATATATTTATTAAATGGAAACACCCTTTATGGATACGGTAGGTCGTATGTTAGCATAAACATCGTTTCCGTTTTAATGTTTATTGAATGGAAGTAAGTGATTCAGATATATGTAAATACATATATACATGTATATATGGATATATCCAGAAGAATTATAATTTCATATATTAAAAAATAATTAATAATATATATTTTCATAATCATCGTCTATTGGTGAACGTGAAAATGAGTCTCATCGCGTCGTGGAGACGGTAATACGTACGTATGCATGAGCGACAATATCATTTCCTTAAAGGTGTGGAATTGGATGGTATAATAATTTTAAAAATACATTATCATGTTATTTTAATTATTTATATACATATTACTCATCATTATATACGTCCAAATAACATAGTGTTCAATAACAAATTACACCACGGCGTAGAGATGGTAAGTCGTATGTATGCACGCATGGTGACATTATCATTCATAGGATGGATAGAACAATGAAAATGGTTGTGCCATATTTATAATAACATCACAGTATAAATAAGGTAATAGAGTTATTATTTTGGTATGGTAATAAAAAAAGAAATCATAATTGGATGAATAAAATAACTCGAAAGAGGGTGGTGAAATAATTACCTCTTCTTCGCATATACCTTTTGATTTGATCAAAATGGATAAATATGTTGGCTTAATTACAAAAGGAAGGCCTATAGGATTAAGGTAGGATAGTATTGAGGATATTTGGGCAGGGTTTGGCCGATCCTAATGGCTTTGGAGGTGTGAATTTGAGAGAAGGGGAATGTCCATTTTATAAGAGGGGTGACGAGCACTTTAGTAAAAGCATTAAATATTATTTTATAATAAAATAATTTTCGACTTATAATAGATCCAAAATGATTTATTTAGAGGATAAAGTGAGCATGGGTTGAATACATCTCAACCTATTGGTTTTATATAGTTTTAGGTCACCATATTAACCTTAACTTTTAGATTTAACTCTTAGTTAAATAGGTTGACATTTACCATGTCTTTTTGTATTTTTATATTATATGGTTAATAAACTTACAATAAAATGCATATCAAACCCCAATTGGTTCATTAATGTAATATGTATTATTATATAATTCTTTTTTCAGAACATATATTTTTAGGAAAATTATATCAATTAATAATATAATATTTGTTTTAAAACCTATTTTATGTCAATTTTGAAACTATGTGGTATTTGTTTTTTTTTAAACTCATAACAGCATGGTTGCATCAAAAAAATTTATTTAATAAATCCTAACATGTCATATTAACCTATAAAATTATTTTAATTCATCATAAGTCTCAAATTACATTTATCTGGGTATTTATAATATCAATTATTTTAATATTTTATTAATAAGGTAATTACTGTATCATCATTGTCTCATAAATTAATTTAATTATATAATGTCTAAAAATTATAAATAAAATACCATTATGTATGAATAATTTTTATATTTCTAGTGAATTTTTATAGTCAAATTTAACTTATGTATAACCCTATATTAAACATGTTTTAGTTATGAAAACTTGAATTTAACACTTTTAACTCTTCATTAAATTATATAATAATAATTGTCCTAATATAATCCAGGTGGACCTAAATGATCATATTTTATTCATAAGGTTGTTTTTGGTCAAATTACACTTATCCAATAGAATTAGGACATGTTTTAGGGTAATAATAAAATCATTTTTCCTTTAATTACCCTAATTACTTTTAACCGTGGTAAATAAAAGTCAAAAGATACTATTCACCAAAAATTATTTTTATCTTATTGAACCACATTTTACTTAAGGATATCAACCGTGTCACTCAGAGTTTTTAAATTCAATTCACAGAAAAGGTAAAATTAAGTTTTATGCAAATTTTCAAATGCTCCAAGGAGGTGGGTAAAAGACGGTAAAAAGGTCTATATAATTCTTATATATCTAAACATATTATAAAATGAATCCAATGAATTACATTGAACTTATTTAGTTTTTATGTGTCTATTTTTACCTAAAATAAATTTATATAAAATAAATAATTATTTAAAGAAAAAGTCAGTTTTAAACAATAAATCAGTGTTTTTCACTATTCATCAAAAATTTAAAGTTTTTAATAAAATACAAAAAAATCACCCTAAGATAATTTTGATACTAAGAATTCAAAAATAAAGTCTATTTTATCAAATTCAAAACATAGTAGTTGAATTTATTAATTTAAAATTAATTCCCGTTGTCAAAACCAAAAGCTGTATTTTTTAAGAAATAATAACTGTCAAAAGATTGACACTTTTTTATGTCCAATTTCAAAGTGAAATTACATACAATGACCAGAATTTAATAAAATGGTAAAAATATAATCTATTTATACTTCAAAACCAAGAAAATGTATAATTTATAACTATAAATTATTTTTATTAAAAATGTTTTTTTCAGTTAAAATGTAGTAGTTTTCACTATCCACCCAAATAGGAAAGTTATTAGAAAGACACCAAAAATTTATTGAAACTAAATTCTTATGTCCAGATTATAAATAAGAAGTTTATTTTGTCAAATTGAATATATAAAAGTTTCAAATATTTGATTTAACAAGGGTTTACCATTAAAAGGCAGTAAAAGTGCATTTTGTTTTGAAAAAAAATACTTCTTTTATCTGAAAAAATGAATTTGTTTTTACATTATGTCTAAGAAACTCATAATATGGAATCAATAATTATAAGGATTATATAATGTTCAAAGTCAGTTAATACTATTCATAATCACTTTTGAACGTCTAGTTTGGTAAGTCGTGGTGCGGCTGAACTTGGTGATACGTGTAGTGCAAGTTATTGAACTCCTTTGAAAAAATAACGTGCTATAAAATCATGGGGTGTTAAATTCTTCCCTATTTCAATAAATTGCGTCCTTGAAATTTGAAATTTTTCTTTGAAAATTAATGGTTAAAAATAGAAATATACCTTTGTGGAAAACCCACATCAGAAATTGGGTTAATAAAATTTAGTTTTAATAAGATGTAAAGGAAATGAAAAAGTCACCACCAAATTATGATCCCGATTAGGAGAATATCGGTGGAAATTAGAGACACATATTTGGAGGAAAGACATAAATATTTATAGGGAGTGATTGAGGTCATAAATCACAAATAATTATAGAATTTAGGGCCTTAAATCCATCAAACTTTGATGATTTAAAATATCATCGGTTCAATAAAACATAAGGTATTAAGATAACACATTTATTGTTTTAAGTTACCTTAACGAAATTTTAAGAATTAAGTTTTCTTAGAATAAGAGAAGGAAAAAATATATACTAGAGAAGTACAGTTACATATTTTAACTAATTTCAACCACAAACTCATCTTTCACTCTAAAAGATAATAGAACATAAAAAAATATTCTTTTTATCCTATTAGTATATGGTTAAAAAAAATGAATTTATAATTAATCTACCAGACCTTTTAAAAAAACTAAATTATTCAATCCAGGACATCATGTGGGTTAGTGGTAGGTGATACACCCTTGTCTCCCTTTAGTTGTGGGTTCAAGTCTCACGGCCTTACCGGACGCGACAGGTTTCCACCCGACCTCCGGGATGTCCTTTTAATGGCAATCCAAAAATAATCTCAAACTATACTTATCCAAAATACTTCTGTCCAAAATCATAGTCTAAAATTTATAGGGAAGTTAAACACAACTGAGATCTTTTTTTCCATGTAATAACATGTGAACACCTTCATCATATATTCTTTTAAAATATGGTAACACCCTGAATTGCCATAAAACCTAATTGATTACATTCATGCTCCATTATTCTTTATAGAATACTAGATATATTCCTTATATCCAAATTTTTATAATATTCCAACAATGATGAAATAAATAAACTATTAATCAGTTCCAAGGAAGTAAAGAATATTTAATATAATTTATCTAAATCAACCATCTCTTATTCCAAAATCACTAAATCATTATCAGGACCATATTAAGGATTTCCTTTCCTTCAACCATGTATTTTCCAAAAAGTGTAGATTACTATTAAGTCACTTTTTTTAGAACCATATAATCTCAAATCCCCAATAAAATAGTACTATAGTACAATCCTTGTTTATCTCCATAATTCATATAACCAATATATTTTTGATACTACACTCAAATGAAATAATTGTATAATAACAACATAAGAACACCTGTCATTCTTCTTCATCTGAGGTAGTATCATAACTTGATTATTATCCAATAATAGTGTTTGGGTTATACTCTGATGATTTGGACATTGATTTGCGTAGTGTCCGAACTCCTTGCAGATGAAGCATTGTACATTTGAAACTTTTTTCTTACCCTTGCAATCACGTACTTGGTGTCCTATTTATCCACACTTATAACAAACTCTCATTCCCTTCAAGTATTTACCAAGGTGATTCTTTCCACAGTTATCACATATGGGAAAATCTTTATTTTCCCTCTTCCATCATTTTCTCCTCTTGCTTCTCATCAAAGACATAGGACTCAGAGAATTCTTTACTTATCTTATTAACACATAATACTATTTCTTCATATGTTGAGAATGCATGGGAGACTATTTCCCTTCTAAATGTTGGCTTAATACCATGAAAGATATCATCTTTATTACTATTTGGATCATACGTATTGTTGGAGTTCACATTCTTTCTACTTGGAGCCATTTCTATACAATGGAATACACTAGTTCAGTTTATGAATTATAATAAATAATTAAAAATTTGTAAAACGCCTAACATAAATTGAACAGTTTATGGATATAATCTATAATAATAAAAATATTTTCTTTAAGGAGGTATATACTCATAAATCCTTCATAATGATTTTTAAAGAAAATTATTATTATACTAAGCATATTATAGACGCCAAAAAATGCTCAAGGGATACAGAATGTTTTGGCAGGACAAAGTAATGCCATATTTAGACCTGGGGAACCATTCTGGGGGGGTCCAGAGGTGCTGCGTGAAATAAATTCCAAGGTGCATGAAAGAAGTCATCTCGAACGGAAAACACCAGGATTCACGAGAGATTTCCACATGAGCGCGGAAAATTATGTGCCCACGCCCCGCGCGGTTGACAATTTCGTGCCACCGACATCAGTGCACAATTATTTTACACTGCCCTGTATTCCGCGCTGGCACGCCACCCCCAAGTGACTATAAATTGAAGGCCTCCCCTTTGACTTCCAAGCTGAAAATAAGAACTGGATCTCGTTCACTAAAGTCGTCTTTCGTGAATGCAAAGATCGATTTCTGGAACAGAATTATTCATGCCAGGTCACCTCAAGGTCTGCCTTCATGTGAGATTCCCTTGGCTTAGACTGAATTCCAACCCCCATGGGGTCCACCCCCTGCACGCAATTCTTTCCTCTTGCGCATAGGTCAACCAATAGTGCGCAATACCCTTTCATTACGTGAAACCCTAGTCCTTGCGTGCAAACCTTTCCATTTGAACGTAGAGATTTGTCTCCACCACCCATTTATGTGCCAACTCTCTCCGATTTTGCACCAAACTGGTGTTTTCCGCGCGCCCCTTTCTCTTTCGCGTCACCCACACGCAAACCTCAAAGGTTGTGCACAACCCTTCTAGACCCCACACCGTGGTTTTTTTCCTATTACGGCTCCATTCATGTGCACCCCATCCTCCTTGGGCCCCTTGTGCGTCAGTCTCATGACCTCCTTGCAGGAATCGCTATCTGGCACCTCTTACGCCCTGATCATCCCTACCATGCACTGTTTTCCAGCACGAACTTCTAGGCTCATGTGAAGTAACTTCAAAATCCCTTGGATGGTACATCCTGTTGTGTTGTTTCACCTCATGTTTCTTTTCATAGCCACGCTAACAGATATTGATTCTTCGCATAGCCACGCTAGCGTGGACCCCCAAGGTAATCATCTCATGACACCCCCTATCCATGGCATTGTCAACACCTTCCCTTCACAAAGGTGTAGCGGGTACTGGTTATGTATGTCCTAGGGGTGTGGAGAGATCACGCCTCTTCCGAGCTGCATGAAGTTAAACTGTCGAGCAACACCGTCCTCAACACATGACGTTACTGTGACCTTGCCCCCATGCATCCTATGCGGGGTCCCCGAATTGGACATACTCTATTCCCATTCATCTCCATGAGGATGAGATCATCCCTCACAGGGAATGTTATCCTCCTTACTGGAGTGGTATTTTTCCACGGAGGAAAGGCATCCACCTCGGTGTAAGCCCCTTTCCATTCTTGCGGGAGGTAGTACCCCTACTCCTCCTCTATTCTTCCATGCCAATTTCTAATACGGGATATGGGCACATCGTATTGTGTTACCCTTTCCCTCAACCATTGGGCATTGTTGCCATTTGGGACACCATTCTGGAGTAAGTCCCATGCTGAAGACTAGAGAGGAGGGATGGGCGCGGGTGCCCTCCTTTCTTCAATTCCAAATACCTCCCCCTTTGGGCCTTCTTACCACTTGGGCCTCCACCCAGGAGTAATTCCCAGTCTCCATCTCACCGGGATTCCCTCCTAAAGTAATCCCCAAATCTTCATCTCCTTGTGCTGCCTAGAGCCTAAGCCCCATTCCATATCCCACAGATGCACATTTCAAGACGTGATCATAAGGTCTTTACTGCCTCTTGTTCCTCACACCAAGCATGACTCATGTGGGACTAGAGTATGCATAGACCATGGAATTCCCACATGGGAAGCCTAGAGCGTAATCCCCTCACCCATTCTTGAACTATGGGGACTTTGACCCATGTTAAGGCAAGGTACGTACGAAGCCTCCCTGAGGTTCAAGCCCAACACCCGGTCATTCCGACCCCCTTCACATCGGTTCACCAACACCTGGGCAGCCTAGAGTGTAATCCCTACACCACTATCCCTATACTACGAGGACTTTGATCCCTGTTAAGGCATGGTATGTAGTAAGCCTCCCTGAGGTTCAATACCAACACCCGGTCATTCTGACACCCTTCACGTCGGTTCACCAACACCTGGGCAGCCTAGAGTGTAAGTACCACACAATCCTCCCAGAGCTATGCAGGCCTTGATCCATGCCATGGCATGGTACATAGGAAACCTCCCTAAGGTTAATCCCTATTGGGCGGTAAGCCATTGTGATCCCCATCAGCGGCAAGCCGTTTTAAACCCATTTCAACGGTAAGTCGTTGAAGTCCACCATCGACGGCAAGACGTCACCATTTCCAAACTATGCGGACATTGATCCTTGCCAAGGTAAGGTACGTAGGAAGCCTCCCTAAGGTTCAATCCCCACAACCATTGGCCCTGACCATCATCGTGTCAGTGCGCCAAGACCCCATCATTTTTGAACTACACGGACTTTGATCCTTGCTATGGTAGAGTACGTAAGAAGCCACCCCGAGGCTCAATCCCAACAAACCAGTTGTTACGAAACCCCTTAAAGTTTGTTTAATAGTCCCATTTATGAACTACACAGATTTTGATACTTGCAAAGGTAGGGTATGTAGGAAGCCTTCCTAAGGTTTAAGCCCAATGCCTCCCTTTCGTCCCGCATGACGTTAAACTGCACCATTTCGGAACTACACGGACTTTGATCCTTGTTAAGTAAGGGTATGTAGGAAGCCTTCGTGAGGATCAAGCCCAACACCCGGTCGTTCCGACCATCTTCATGTCGGTTCACCTATACATGGGAAGCCTAGAGTGTAAGCCCCACACCCTTTCCGAACTACGAGTACATTGATCATTGTTAAGGCAAGGTACGTAGGAAGCCTCTATGAGATTCAATCCCACCATCCATCCGGACCCTAGGTCCTTATTCACATCTTTCCACCCCATCCTACATGACATTAAACTATGTACCAGATCTAGCGGTAATTCTTTGTCAACCTTATCCAGTGGTAAGATGTTGTGACCCTATCCAGAGGTAAGCCATTGTCAACCCTATCCAGCAGTAAGCCTTTGTGACCCTATCCAGCAGTAAGCCGTTTTGACACCCTGACTCCATGCCCCAACCCGGAGGTTACATTTCCTTCGGTCCCCAACCACACATCATATATTTATTCTTACCTAGGCCACCACATCCTGGTGAGGTCATGCCAACCCCTCCACATCAGTGTTCCCTCAAGGGGTTACACTTATCTGATCCACCCAAGTCAGTGTTCAGATCAGTCTACTCTGTCTCCACTAGACGTTAAACTTATGGAAAACCCAGTGTTAAACATGAGAAGCTGAGGAAAACCTCAAATACATTCCCATGGCATAGAATACCCTCCACTATATGTGGGATGCCTCAGGATTCCACGCCCTCGAGAATCCCTATAATAAAAGGAAGAAATCCAGATGCACCATAATCTCAGTGTCCAGACACGCCAGTGATTCCTCAACGTGACTTCTCCCTTAACCGAAGGTTTCTACCCTGACCAGACCCCTTAGAACGTCCTAAAAGAAGCAACGTAATTAAACAGCTTCCATGAAGACCTGGAACTGGGAAGAGTTTCACCAACAACGTCTTAAATCTATAAGGGAGACCCGAACGGCGTGACAAGTTTTAAGGAAGAATCTACATAAAGAAGAACTGAAATCCCATCATCCCATTTTTATAAAGGAGAAAATTTTCCTAAACAAGGGAGCGGATTCCACCCACCTTTGGAAAGTGGGAATGCAGGGCCACAACAGCCAGCGTGTCCCCGAACAGACGGATGCGTGGCACGCCCAAGAAAAAGCGTCAGCAATAGAAATTGTGAACCCGACGTGAAAATCATCTCCTCAATATGGAGACTAGTAGCGTTCGAGGCATCAATGGATTAGCGCGTCACCAGATCCAGTCATCCGGCACTGGGGTCCCATAAAGAGAAAAGTAGGCCTAGCATGAAACTCACTAGACATTGGGGCCGCCAGGACGTTGAGCATCCTGTTCTGTGACATTGTCAGCGTCGATCCCTCTTACCGGTCAGGGAAGACGGAATGACTCTGGGGAACTGGTCGTCGATTTCTTTATCTATCAGTACTAATGAGTTAATATCCCTTCTTTCAAGAACCCAGAGCCTTACCTTGTCCCAAAGAACCATCCAGGGGCAGGAAGGGGGGATTTCGCCACCTTAAAAAGAATTCTAGGAAGAGTATGGTAGAAATCAAACCGGTCCGCCTCTCGGACTCCGAGGTTGGGTACGACTCAGTGTTGGATCCCTCCCTTCAGTCCTCCGAGTCAAAAGCTAGGGAAGGAACGAGGCGCATCAGCATTGTACTCCCAGAATGTGAGGTCCACAGCATCCATGTCTGCCTCTATAGGTACATCTAGGAGGATGAAAGTCCAGCATGCCCCCAGAGACTGACCATGCAGTCGCCACTGTTAACTCTAGAAGCACCCTCTACCTCGACTAGGGATCACAGAGAGCTCTTTTGGGGATCAATAGCAGGAGATCCATGGCACAGCCCACCCTCAGCAGGTGCTGATGCTGTTTCAGGAACACTGGTCGCCAGTCCATTTATCGTGACATGGTGGCTAGGTCGCCACATTCCTCAGAGGACATCCCGAGATTCGGCGGCCAGTTAGCCCCTCCCCCCCCCCCACCGTATTCTCCGCCGGCCAGTCTGCTATCTCAGTGGTCCGACTCAGTGTCACTCCTAGTTCCTCAGCCACCCTCGGTCGACGAGTGGGGAAATGAAGGGCCATACCCTGAATCTGAGCTAAGAATCTTGTGAAACATCCTCACGGCGGACCACTTCCCCAAGGTGTTCTGGCCCGTCACGACATGGTATTTCTGTGCGCTGGAATCCATCACCCTAGAGGAGGTGGAATGTTTCTATGGGACTCTCTGGGCTATGAACTTTATCCTTTTCTATCAGCGAGTGGCTTATCGGAATAACCAAGCACACTTTGAGGACATCGGTGAACAATGTCGTTTGGTTGACCTGGTTGCACTCCCCCGTGGCCAAGAACCCTGAGTCACCTGGTCACTGTAAGGCCCTCTAACAGCAATGCGTTCAGAGTTTCTAGGTACTCTGCATGGTTATTAAGGAGGATAACCCCCATTTTCAAGTCTGTGGCTAGGGGTAGTATGATGCCCTCATCTTCATCCCCATCCGATGGTATCCCGGCTCATTAGGCGACATTGAGGACATGCCCCCAAGAGGGGTCACGGAAAACATGACTGATCTATCATAAGGTGAGGATGCACTGGAGCTTCTTGATGGGAACTTCAACCCTGAGAATGTTCCACCACTACTGGACCTGTTGGAAAGAGTTACTTGCCCACAGAAAAATCTGTTGGGTCTCCCTCTGCCCACTGAGGCACTAGTTCTATGCCGGAATCTTGGTAAGGACAAAGATCACTTCGGGGCTTCCAAGAACTTCGAACCATCCTCCTCAGTATAGAAGACATAGGATGACCCTGAGAAGGCCGCGTTGCTTCAGCAACTTTCTGAACAGAAAAATTTGGTCGATAATCTCCTAGTTGAACACGCAGCGGAACAAAATCCCGATTACGGTTATCCTCGTCCAGCGCAGCAGGGACAGACAGAACATCCCTTTGTGGAATTACCTCAAGGTAACCCCAAGCATCCTGCCCATTCTGAGAGGGTAGAGGCTGGCATGCATGGAAGTAGGGTGTGAAATGTGTCACCAAATCCGCTCGAGTGATGCGTTAATCCTCGAGACCTAGCCCAGGTTCCTCCAATTGCTCCACAAGCCGCTAGGCCTGAGTATCACGTTAAAGAACCCACCAACACGCTGGTGGTTAGGGATCACCATCAAGACAGGGACCCCCATCCAGATGATCTGATGGAGGCACTAATTTCCCTCCTAGAGCCATTAGAAACTTGATAGGTGGATCTCCCGCCTGATGGCAAGCCATATCTAGCAGGGGTGGATGATATGTCGGCACCTTCAGGATTCAGAAACCCCACCTTCTCCCCTTTTAATAGGACCGGGGACCCCCCGTAGCATCTAGCCCTTTTTTCTTCAAGGTGTAGACCCATGTTGGGAACTCTGGCGTAGCACGAGGCTGCCAAGATCTGATGTTTTGTATAGACATTGAAAGGGCCTGCATTTGTCTGGTATAGCCAGCTCCCCATTGGATCAATAGCGGGATGGGAGGATCTTCGTAGGAAGTTTTTATTTCATTTTAGTTCCCCCACATAGAAGAAATTCATTCCAGACCTCTTCAAGTGCAAAAAAAGTTTTGATGAGGTAGTTGTGGACTTCATCACCCGGTGGAAGGGACTCACCTACTCCCTTGACATGCCATTGACTCAAGAGAAATTACTGATGATGTGTGTGTGAAATGTTAAGATGGAACTGGTTCCCACCATGATCACCCAGAACTACCTCGGAGGGTTCCAAGACTTCTCTGATAAGGCCCAGAACCTCAAAGAAGCCTTGTCAAAATTCTGTCGGGCATGCCTGTTGCCTCCTGTAAAACCCACGAGGAGGGCAGCCAGAGCCGATCCCACCACGGTGGCCCAAATAGAGGCCCCTAGAAAGCTAGAATTATTGCCAGTGGAGCCACCTCTGTAGCCTTGCCGAGGCCCACCACCTCAGGCATAGCCTCCAGCCCAACAACATCTGCCTCCGAATCAGTAGGCACCCCCACGCAATGCGCCGCCACCACCTAGGCGAGATAATCAGGCCCCGCCTTTTCAGGCTCCTATAGCCCCTCGCCAGGGTCTAGTTCCTAGATCCCCCTTTCCAAAAAGAAGGAATTAGACCTACTCATTCAACGATTCTCAGGTCTTTGGTTACTTCCACAATGCCTTGGAGAAGGGGATCATGCGACTACCTGAGTACAGGAGGCCAAAAGAGGTGAATCACACTGATCACCCTAACTATTGCCCTTATCACCGGATCCTGGGCAACACCCTCAAGCAATTCTATGTGTTCAAAGACGGGATCCAAGGACAACTAGACAACAACATAGTCTGGTTGGGTCCATCCCTGGCACAAGTAGTGTGCGTCTTCGTGAGGCCAGATAGTGGCGGTGACAATGAAGGTGAGTGGCAATAGGTTCCTAACCACGGGTCCCAGAAGTATGATAACTCGATGGCCCATAAAACAGTTGCACATTCCCATAGTGTCATCCGTGAACACTGGAATCTTCTAAATCCCTCAGAATCCATCACTACTACTTCTTCATCATCATCATTTCATCCACCCTCTTCCCAAAAGAGTAAGCATCAGCGACCCATGGAAAATCAATGCGCTCCCCTAGTGCTATCATCGTCCAGCACTCTCGGTGACTTCATGCCTCCAGAGATGGGGATTCCTCCTAGGATCCGCCCAGTAATGGATGAAATCTCAAGTGACAATCCAGGGTATGCTTTGGTTACACCGTAGAGCTGGTAAATTCCTATATGATCCTTGACGACGGGGAGCGCCAGGAGGACCTCCCCAACGTCCCCAGTTGGCACCAACGTTGGTGGAGAAGTGACCACATGATTCATCGGGATGCATCGGTTGGCACTTCCTGCCCTGTCGTGCATGCCACTAAGACCATACAGCAGGCCCAGCACAGGGGTCACCAAACACATCCTTCTCATATGGCATCCTTGGATCTACCTCCACCTCCATTTATGCTGCTCGATCAGGCAGAGTCACCCCTACCACCCCGTGACCTACTGCTCCTTGTAACAGACCGGTCTCAGCTCTCTGACTTCCCTCTGGTGGTTACCCCAAGGGATTCCACGAGTGGGTAGTAGGACATTCCTAGCACTAGCCAACTACCGGTCCAACCATCAGTTCCCACCATACCTCCTGACATAGAGTAACTGCCTATAATAAGAAGTTCATGCTTCGCACGGAAGTATGACGTCATCAAACACCTTTCCAGCATTCCAGAAAGCTCTCTATCCTTGAGGCTCTTTGCCTATCACCAGATATGAATGAGGCCCTCTCTAAGGCTTTAAAAAGCCCCATCCAGTTCGAGATAGAAGTCACAGCTGCAGAGGTCTTTCATGACGAGACTTTCTAGAATACTGAATGTCAGGCTATCATCTCCTTCTTTGAAGAAGATGAAGGTTCTCTTATACAGGGGAACATTCACACATTGTACATCACCGGCCAGTTCAACGGCATGGAAATTCATCACTGCCTTGTGGACACAGGCTCTAGGATCAACTTTATCCCAACATGGACATTCCATAACATGGGATTATCCAAGGAAGACCTGACTCCTTATGGCCTAAAAATCCTAGGATATAACAGGATAAAACAGACCCCGGTCTAGAAAGATCCATTTGAAGTCCCAGTTCAGTGGCCTAGTTTCCAGCACCATGTTTATGGTTGTCTCCCTGGACACTACATACAATGCATTGATGGGTCGTCCATGGCTCCACCTACATGTGGTGGTCCCTTCTTCATATGACCAGTGCCTCAAATACTCCCTTAATGGTCGGGTGGGCGTACTTCAAGGTGATACGTCGCCCTTTGACTCTTTTGAGGCTTGTTATCTAGTTTCTGACTACTGTAAGAGCAAGGACAATCAGGTTCAGACCAACGAGGTCAAACATGCCACAGTTTCAACCGATTCGTGGACAAACCTGAATGAAGCGTACGTCCTCCCAATCCACTGATTAGAGGCTACAACCCCGAATATGGTACAATTATTCATTGTGTCTGGAACAAGGCGGGAACACATTTCAAGGTCTAAGAGACACCGGAATATCACTTCGTATTCTTATAAAAATCAGGCCTTCGTGACCCAAGATCCTCCTACTCCCATAAGGTATCAGGATGTCCGCCCCTTGGCAATGGCAGTACGTCATACGTGCCTATTTCATTGGGATGGAATCAACTGGATCAAGCTGACGCGCCACTAATGATTGGATTTTATCAATAATGGCCCCTTGGGCTGAAGACCAGATGGGATCAAGTCAACATCCTTCATTTCTATGCTTTCGGCAGCACAAGAGTCCACTGATACAGTATCTGTTGCCGCTCAGGCCGGTACCAGCCTCCCATTGGAATCTGCCGACTTAGAAGCAACTACCCATGTGGAAGATCCCTCCTCCATCAGTGGAGAGGAGGATACAGACGACACTCCCCCTGCCTTGTAAGAGGGTGTCCCTGTCACATTCGATGAGTTGGTATAGGTAAGCCTCGATAGTGAGGAAGATCCGAGACCCACTCTAATCAGCACCGCCATGCCCCCCATGGAGAAATAACAGTTTGTAGACTTCCTTAAACGACATAGTGATGTGTTCTGCTGGAGTTATGATGAGATTCCAGGACTAGATCCTCAGGTAGCCATCCACCATCTCGGTCTTCTAAAAAATCATCAAGGGTTCAAGCAGCCCGCCAAAAAGATTCACCCTTCTCACGGTGCTATGGTTGACGCTGAAGATGACAAGCTCATCAGGGCCAATTTCATCAAGGAGGTCCAGTACCCCAAATGTATGGACAACATCATGCCTGTCAAGAAGAATAATGAGTAGATCAGGGTCTTCATCGATATTTTGGACCTCAACTATCACTGTTTGAAGGATTATTTCCCCCTTCTTGTGACGAAGCTCTTGATTGATGCCACGGCTGGGTTCCATGCTCTGTCCTTCATGGATGGGTATTCAAGATATAATCAGATCCGGATGGACCCCGAGGATAAGGATTTTACAGCCTTCAGGGAACCACGTAGTACTTTCTGTTACCGAGTTATGCCCTTCGGTTTGAATAATGAAGGTTCCACCTATCAGCGGGTCATGCATCCCATATTTAATCCAATCCTCGTGACCTTGGTGGAGTGCTATGTGGACGATCCGGTGGTTAAATCTCACCAACACCGAGACCATTTCAAGGACCTCGAGAAAGTGTTTGGTTTCCTCTGTTCTCACCAACTGAGGATAAACCCATTAAAGTGTGCTTTCGGAGTCACATCTACCATGTTTCTCAGCTTCATTGTCAAATATCGGGGCATCGAGGTTGATCCATAGAAGATCAAGGCTATCAACCAGATATATCCCCTGAGAAATATCCAGGAGCTTCGAGGCCTCCAAGGCCACTTAGCCTACATACGTCGATTCATTGTGAATATGGACGGCATGTGTAAGCCTTTTTCTTGTCTTAAGAAGAAAGGCACCGCCTATGAATGGGATGAGAAGTGCCAGACCGCGTTCGAGGAAATCAAGTTGTATCTGCTCCAACCTTCGGTCTTGATTCCACCTGTTGCTGGAAAGCCGCTGGTCCTTTATGTGACCACCCTAGAACGGTTCCTTAGCACCCTTCTCTCCCAAAAGAACAACGATGGGATGTAGAACAACTGCTAATACCTCAGATGCACGCTCCTCGATACGGAGACCTGATACTCCCCCATCGTGAAGAGCTACCTTGTGCTCGTATTTTCTGAATAGAAGTTGCGACATTACCTTTAGCACCACAAGGTATAGCTGGTGTCCTTAATAGACCTCCGGATTTACATCCTGATATGTCCTATGTTGACATTCCATCTAGCACGGTGGGCGGTAATCCTCCAATAGTTTGACATCAGGTTCATGCCTCATAAGGCTGTCAAGGGGAAAGAATTGGCAGACTTCCTCGCTGCCCATCCAACCCCCGCTGACCAGTCTCTAGATCTGGATTTTCCCGATGAGGCAATCCTCTCAGTAGATCAAGAAATACCGTATCGGAAAATGCACTTTGATGGCGCCTCCTGGAGCCCCACGGGCAGGAGGCTCAGTGATCCTAGACTCAATAGGGTAGGTTTGGGTATAGTCTTTATCACCCCAGTGCAAGATATTCTGCCGTACTCATTCCTGTTGTCAGAAGGCTGCACCAAAAATTAGGTGGAATATCAGGCCCTCATCACTGGCCTCGAGCTGACCCTCGAGATCAACGTGCCTCGTTTTCATGTCAAAGGTGACTCTGAGCTAGTAATATGGCAAATCGACAGTGGCTATGTTATTAGGAAGCTAGAGCTCATACCATTGTTGGAACACACTCTCCAGCTAATGGCTTAGATCCCTTCTCAACCGGAGGTTACCCATGTCCCTTGGTCATAGAATGGTAGAGTAGATGTGTTGGTCAGTTTGGCTGCATTACATACAGAGCCCAAACAGGATGATCAAATTATCAACGTGGCACACCGTAGAGTCATAGCTCTTGTTACCCTGGATGATGATGACGGAACCCAAGTAAGCCATCTTACCGCCGATGCCTCCATGTCGGGACCCCTGGGTGCCCCGTATGTAGTGATCAAAATGATTCCTAATCGGAGGACACCCTTGGTTGAATACCTCCAACACTGTAATATCCCAACAGATCGGGCTAAGCGTGAGTGAATCTGACACCATGCGCTACAATTTACCCTCCAGAGTGGTCCTTACCTAGAGCCAATCCTCTATAAGCATGGGTTTGATAGTTTCCTCCTTCGTCGCATTTAGGGAGTTGAGGTTCCACAGGTCATAGAAGAGGTTCACTCCAGTGCCTTCACCGCTCATCAGGCTGGGCGAAAATTGTCTCAACAGATCTGGAGGTCGGTGTATTTTTGGCCCTCCATGATCTATGACTGCATCGAGTTCCCCAAGAGGGTCCATGTGTGCCATGTTCTTTCTAACTTCATGCATCGGCCATCAGAGCCTCTCCACACTACCAAGTACTATTTTCCCTTTGCAGCCTGAGGATTGGATGTCATGGGACCATACCCGCCGGTGACAACTCGCCAGTGCAGGTTTATCCTGACCACTACAGATTTCTTTTCCATGTGGCTAGAGGCAGTCCCACTCAACTAGGATAAGGCACGTGCCATCATTGAATTTGTGAGCTCTTATATAATCTATCAGTTTGGAGTTCTTCACGCCGTCCTCACCGATAACAGCACCAGCTTATGAGCAGCTGAGTTGAAGAAGTTGTACGCTAAGTACAACATCCTCTCTAACCATGCCTCTCACTATCACACACTAGAAAATGGGAAGATTTAGGCATTCAACAAGACCCTCTCTAACATCTTGCAAAAAATGGTTGGTCATAACAAGAAGAGTTGGCTAGAAAATCTCCCCAATGCCCTCTGGGCTTCTCGGATGACGACTCGTAATTCCACCCAGGTGACCCCGTACTCCCTACTATATGGAACAGAGGTCGTAATGCCTATCAAGATTCAGTTAACTTCATTACGTATGGAATTCTATGATCAGATGGCACCAGGTAAAGATGCAGAAATCCATCTGGAAGAGACTGTGGCACTTTACGAGAATAGGCTCCGTGCCCTGCATAATCTGGAAAGGCATAAGTACAAGATATCCATAGCCTTTGACAAGAAGGTTTTCCTCTGCTCCTTGAAAGACAACTTGGTACTGGCCCTCCGGGCACCAATGTTACCTGGAAAGAAACCACCCAAGTTGGAGCTGAAATGGGAGGGACCTTTCATTGTTCACAGGGTTTACCCCAATAGCGCATATTCCCCGGTGACCATGGATGGAGAGCGTATAACTCCTCCCACCAATGCCATGTTCCTATGGAAATACATTGTCTAATTTGTATAGTCCAGGATGAATTTAAACTACCTGGTCCAACATAACCCTAAACTATTCTATCCTGTATGACATTAAACTACACATCATCTTACAAGACGTTAAACTACACCTTTTCAGAACTATGTGTGGCTTGATTCCCATCCTCATGGGATATGTAGGACCGCCCGGACACATCGTCTATTGGCCCATCCCTAAGCTCCCGGTCCCTTGACCTTTTCAGGCCCCTGGACCATGTCCTCATTTAGGATTGTACGATGTGGTATGGGCCTCCTCCTTATTCACGTCAGGTTTACTTGTCGTGCCAGACACATCCCTTGCTGGGGTATCATTCCCTTTTCAGAACTACGTGTGGCTTGATTCCCATCCTCATGGGATACGTAGGACCGCCCGGACACCTTGTCTGCTGGCCCAGCCCCATCTCTTAGAGATCTCCCTCTCACCTAGGACTACCCAAACACCTTGTCTGTTGGCCATGCCATGTACCTCTTTCTCTCAAGAGTTCGACGTTTCTTTATTCTCATTCTTTTCAAAGTGGCTTCCCTCAAGTTGATCCCCTTGAACCTCTATGGTGGTTTTCCAATGTGACCAAGAGTACTCTGGTCTAGGACATGGATTGTGAGACTCAACCTGGACAAGTTCTCTGTCACTTTTCAGGCTTTGTGTTCCCATTCATTCGGGATTCAATTATCTATCACACCTGAAGGGACCCCCAAATGGTATGGATGCTAGGCCTTAGGGATCTCCTACCAACATAGGATAACATCCCCATGGGTTTTAGACAAAAAATCGATACAAGTCTAGCATTTCAAATATGGTCAACGGTCGATGCTCGTTTGTTTGTCACTATTTTATGCTGACGTGATATGGATACTGTGTTTCGAACATGGTTAACAGTAATCCTCCATCGCCAAACTAGCCCCTTCAGGCCTTGAATGTTGGTTACATGATTCACATTATTTTCCGCCCCATCGTGTCTAGATGGAATTTAGACTTTCCTGGAACTATCCCTAAGTACACATACACACATTAGGGGAAAAAATCTGTGGTATGGCATTCTTCGGGGCTCCACATTGATTCCCTATAAGCACATTCCCCACATTGCAAGGATCCCCTTCACCCTTGTTTCCTACACCGAGTTCAACTCGCGTACGCTAAAGGATTGGACTAAGGTCTACGCCTATTCGAGAGGGTTCTGCTTCCCCCACAGTCTGAGATCTAAGATCATAAACTAATATCTTCTTTAAGAACTATGTACAGCTCAATTCTCATCCTTATGGGATATGTATGATCACTTGGATGTTGCGTCTCCAGGTCCAGCTCCGCTGGGAGCTAGTTTCTCTTTCCACTTGTCCTTTAACCTTTACTAACCCCTTGGCCTGAGGCTCCTTTTTTGAGCTTTCATATGATGTGATGTGGACCTTTTCTTCATTCATGTCTGGTATGCTTTACCGCATCATGTTCATTCCTTCATGTCCAAGACATATGACTTTAAACTGTGATGCCTAGTCCCACATGACTTTATACTATAGCGTCATTTTCTCACTATGTTAAAATGTGTGACTGGTCCTGTCACATGACCTTAAACTATGACACTATCATCCTAGCTGCATGAAGAAAAACGACACTATATTGTGATGAACTCACCATAGGGGATGTCATGTTGGGTATTGGTCACACCCCATACCATTTTTCAATGCCATCACCTGGCTTGAATTATTTGGTTACATCAGGATCCCTTGGTCTTCAGTTTGTCGCTTAAAAAATAGATTCACTCTAAAGGATAAACAATAACTATCAAATGTCACTGCTTTTGGTGTGACGACTAGACCCGCATGCACCTTTTTATCCCTGGCACCAGTACCACACTGTGACACCTTCTTCAGAACTATGTATGGCTTGATTCCCATCCTTATGGGATACATAGGGACACCCAGGCATTGGGTCTTGGGTCCAGTCCAAGGAATCTCAAATCATGTCCTTTCTCATTTTTGGCCTCCTGGCCTGACCCCTTGTGGGGAATTAGGTGTTTGTAGTTTTGCCCTGAGCAAGTTTGAGATGCCCCACAGTGACGTTGGGAAGCAAAAACTTCCTCTCCAGAGGGTTCTAGTATAAAAATAAGAATGATCCATAATCAGGTTGATTCATCCACCTAATGTGTATCCACCCTAGTGGCGTAATTGTAAGAGTGTTGGATTCTATTCAAACAAACCACTACTCCACCTTCCATGATTTGTGTGCCCTTTATTCGTACCCTTGTCCTCTTTCATGTCTAAAGGGACCCTCTAACAGTATGGCTACTCGGCCTATGGCTCACCTACTATCCTGGGCCAACGTTCTGGAAGTCTAATGGATGATATTTTGAGTCAGGACCCATGTTTCAAACATGGTCAATGGTCGTCCCTCATTATTCATCCCCATTTCAGGCTAACACAATAGGAATACTCTGTTTCGAACACAGTCAATAGTTATCCTCTATTGTCATGCCACCCCTCTATAGTGTTCTGAATCTAGGGCATTGTGATTCATATTTTCCATTCCCCTATGGTTGGACTGATTCTAATTCCCCCGGCGTTATCCTGCTCGTGCACTAGATCGCATTGGGAGGATGATACGTTGGTTGTCCTAAGGTCCTTTTCCCTTGATCAAACCTCCCTCTTTTCTCCTCGGGGATCTGTATTCCATTCTCAGACACCCGAAGCTTGGTTGACGATCTCACGCTCAAATGAAGTGATAGTACAAACATCCCTTGTTTCTCACATTAGGCACGACCCGCGTGAGCTTAGGGATGGGTTTCTATTTATTTCAGGATTGTGGTTGAGTGCATTAAGCCGAATGAATAGGTGAATAAATTCATCCATACTTGCATCTCAGAATAAGAAAAATGAGAGATCAGTTTATGAGTTCAGCCAAAATAGGTCCCTTAAGGGTCAGCCTCTTGGATGGATCACTCCAACACCGCTACTTTTTTACTAGTGGCCTCCAGGATTGCTTCTCGTACCATGAGAAATCTCTCTTCAATAGTAGCCATAGAGAATATTCCACTGACCCTAGCCTTCACTTGCACCTATTTAGTCTGAAGTTCGTTCATCTGCTGACATGCTTCCACTAATTGCTCATGGGCGTCTTCCATTTGGGCCCTCAGCTGCTCCACATGCTCAGAGCAATCTGCAATGAATATCTCCTTTTTAATTCACTTGTTCTTTGAGGCATTGGACCTCTTGCTCTGCCATCACAAATTCCTGGGTATTCCATGAATCCCTCCGGCACTGTGAAACTTCGGCACACTGGATTCTCTCTCGCATCTTCTCGGCCATGTAGTCGCAGACCGTTGAATGGAGGTGCTCAGAGTCCACCCCTCCAGCACACAAAAAGCATATCCAGGTATGGATCGATCCCATATTCCTTATCCACTCTGCCTGAGGTTGACCTAGGAAATGCTTGATGCACTTCCACCCCTTGTGTCGCGTCATTCGGCTATCCTCTGCCACTTATGAGTCTGAATCATCAATCCCCTCGGGATCTGTGAGCCAATAAATGGGGAAAGTGGCCAATATGATAGCTTCAAGGTCTTTTTCTAGTGTTCCTCCTGAGTGGTTCATCTCTTCATCATCTGGGAAACCTTCCTCTCTCGCCTCGGCCCCACCGGTTCCTTCGTCAACTCCCGGTCCTGCCCCGACATAGATATCACTGGTGTCCACGACCCTTTACTCATCGATTGTTAGGGATGAATCTTCTTGGAAAGTGTGCCCTAGATGGGATGGCATGTTGACCGTAGATAGTCTGGGTTCAGCAGACTGACGAGCCTCCAGTTCCGTGATCACTGCACAGACAAAGAGCACCTTAATCAATTGAGTTCTCCAACGGCAAGTACTAGTATCAATGCAATGAACTTACAGGAGCCCAGGGCATCAACCTCCAGTCTTCTAGCTGCTACAGGAGCTACCATTGTAGGGGATCCCTCAGCCCTCGTCAGTTTGATAATGGGCATCGACTCCCCACCTTGATTTGTTGGTGCATCATCCCCTCCTTCAACCGGAGACTCTTGGTCAGCACTAATATTCTCTTGAATAAGATAATGACAGGGGATTGGGAATTACAAAAAAAGATGAAGGAAGTAGGAAGGGATGGATAAGAGTTGAGGCATACCTCAAGTAGCTTAGTTATATCTATGTCGGGGCCGACGATCTGACCACTCTTCTGGAGACTCCCTTGGTGGGATGCCCCCTAAGATCCTCCACCTTCAGGCTTCTCTTCTTCTTCACCCCCTCCTTAACTATCTCCTTATTCCCCGTCTTCAATATCACCACCCCCTGTATCATCATTACTATCATCATCCTCTAATGGAATCATTTCTAGATCATTATCATGGCTAAGAATTACTTTTACCAAGAAATATGTCTCCTCACGCCGACCCCGCTGGCATGCATACGTGTCCATGGCCGTTAGATATGCGTGTCCGCAATGAACATTCACCATGTTAGCAATCTGGATGAGCCCGGCCTCGGTCAGCTAGATTCCTTCTCGCATTATCTTTTTCCAAAGAGCTTCAGTACTCATCGAATGTCGCAAGGTTATCCAGGGAGACCACAATGCCAGAAATATTGAGTCGTTGGAATTTTGAAGCAGATATATTATCTCTTTCCCAGGATGTTCTCTGGCCACTCCATGGGCCCCTCTCTCTCTAGGAGATGGGGTCGCGACAACACCATACAACTTCTCTACTACCGAAGCCCCATCCTATGTAGGGCCAGCTGCCTGACTTGCTTCCAGCCTTCCCCCCCCCCCACTCCAATGGCTCCTTGTCTGCTCTCATGGCGCCCAGGCTCCACACTAGCTACCTTGAGTTTCCGAACTCAATTCCGTAGGAGCCCTTCAGGGTATTCTATGGACCAATGTTTGGAATCCTTGGTTGAGAGGCCAGCATCCACTCCGGTGGGAGGAAAGGTGATAATGTCACCCGAGCCATGGGTCATGAACATCAGCCATATTTGACGCAGAATGCAGGGATTCCTTTCCTCCTGAATAGCTTTTTATACCTTCTTCGGCATCCACTAGTGGCATCTTAACTGACTACAGATCCTAGATGGAACATAAGGCTCACAGAAGATCGTCCCATCGATTTGGGCCACGAGCACCCCGCCTCTAATGCTCTGGAAGTACTCCAACTGCTCCAGTGAGCCCTTCCCATTATCTATCATCTGGATGGTCAGGGTGGGGAATGGGATGAAATTGAAGTTGGCATGATTACCAATCATGATACTTACTCCCTCATCATTGAGTGTCAGCAGCATGCCCCCGTCGATGTTCAACAAGGAAGGTCACAGGCCATCATCCGGAGGACGAATGACATTTGGGAAGGTATACCCGCCCCAATGAGCCGCAACCCAGCCATAGAAGATATGGAAGGGACCACAGATCCTCATCAGTGACCCTCCTCTTGAAATGTGTCCCATGATGGCGTACAGAAGAGCCAACACAAGGACTCCTAGGTTGAACCTTAGATTAGAAGCCATGATGCCAGCCATCACCAGGGTTGTTGGAAAAACTCCCATCCTTGCATCCCCCACTGGTAAGAGCCACCCACTCAAGAATGAGGCAAGGAATCTAATGTACCAGATGTTCGGGTCCTGACTCTCTTCTATGCTGAAGCCCCATGACTGATAGTTCTCCGCCTCCAGGATCCTTCAGTATGATCTGCTCTTACTCCTCTATGCCACCGTCGGACACCGTCTCCCTCGCCCTGATATCTTGACTTCTGGATTGTGTTGAAGGAACAAGTTGAACCACTTCTTGTAAGCGATTTCCTTCAAGAAATCCTTGACTCCCAGCCTCTCCTTGTCTAGCTCCAACAATTGCCATGTTAGCATGGGGGTTGCCGATCTCTCTACCCAGGTGTTCATTTATATGAGGAATTCATCATATTGGTGGCCATCGAAAGGGATACCCCCAATGCAGTGAATGTCCCAAATACTGATGTCAACATCCCTGTGATGAAAATGGAAGGTATTGGAATTGAGAGACCATCGAGTGAACAGCTCTGGCCTGAGATCATGTTGGCAGTAAAAGTGAAATCACGACATCCATACTGCCACGAACAAGCCAATATGTTGTAGTTCGGCCCCAAAATGGTCACATGTCTGGCGAACCCAGTATGCGCAGGCCCACTAGTTGGTAAAATTGCTTCCAGACCGCAGGTCCCAATCCTGCATCCAGCCTTTGTACTCAAAAGTAATCCTCTAATGGAACGTGCTGGCATAGATGGTCGGGGCATTCTCCCTGACCGGATCACTCCCAGAAATGGTCCTAGTCCAGGGATTCAGGACATAAACGTATATGTGTCTGGTTTCTCTGGTGGTATGACCATCGTTGGTAATGTTGTGTCGACAGAGGTCATCCTTGTGGGTCACCCATGACCGTGATGTATCTACTTCAAAACCCAGAAAGGGTACCTCCTCTAGGATGTCGAAGTCCTATAGCGGCAGGTTGTTGGATAGTGTGTCTTCCTTCTAGACTGGGTTCAGCATGTTGAAAAGAGAGTGGTTGGTGGATACAATCCTTTGGGTGCCATAAACCTCAGAGTTGGCGACCATTTTAGCCCTTCGAGCAGCGACTCGAACTCAAAATTATCCTGGTTTGAGGCCATCTTCTCTTGGAATGTTCTTAAGTGGGTGGTGTGGAATATGAGTGGATGGCGTGAAAAATTAGAGGTCGGCGCGAAATATCAGGATGCGGAGTAAAAAACACCAGGTCTTCACGTAATGAAATTCCTGATGTCGGTGAAATTACGTGCAACCAGAGCGGTTTATCGCGCAGGGCAGAAGATATTTTCATGCACGAGAGTTCCAAGCATATCACATGAGAAATTCCATACAGATTACGGGACCCGCGGTGGATTTTATAGGAATATTCGGGTTTACGTGCGCGCACGAAAAGTGGATTCAGTGCCCCACCCAATTTTTTTTTCATGTCGCCCTAGTTTTTCATGCACGCATGCCCTGTGAGGTTCTGAATTTCAGCATTTCCCTCAAAATCCAACCTTTGCGGCCCCTTGCTGATCCGATTCCGAAGGGGGGGATTTTTATATGCCAAAAAATGATCAAGGGCTACAGAAAGTTTTGGTGGGACAAAGTGAAGACATATTTGGAACTGGGGAACCATTCCCAGGGGTCCAAAGGTGTTGCGCAAAATAAATTCCAAGGTGTGCGAAAAAAGTCATCTCGTGTGGAAAACTCCGGGATTCGTGAGAGTTTTCCACATGAGCGCAGAAAATTCCTCACCCATGCCCCATGTAGTTGACAATTTCTCGCTGCCGACATCAGTGCACAATTATTTCACACCGACCTATTTTTTGTGCCAGCGTGCCACCCCCGAGCACCTATAAATAGAAGGTTGGCCCTTCGACTTCCGGGCTGAAGAATCTAAACTGAATATCATGCACAAAATTCATCTTTCATGTGAGAAAATATTGCTTTCAGGTACATAATTATTCACGCCAGGTCACCTTGGGGTCCGCCTTCACGCGAGATCCCCTTATCTTAGACTAAATTCCACCCCCCTCGGGGTCCGCCCCCCTACGCGTAATTCTTTCGTCCTTGGTGTAGGCCGGACAATAACGTGTAATCCCCTTTCATTACGCGCAACCCCATTCCTTTTGTGCAAACCATTCTATTTGTGTGCAGAACTTTGTCCCCACCCCCCATTTACACACCAAATCACCCCGATTTCATGCCGACATGATGTTTTCCACGTGCCCCTTCCCATTTCTTACCACCCGCGTGAAAACCTAAAAGATTGAGTGCAACCCTTTGGGAGCCCTCATCCCTATTTTTTTCCTATTACTGCTCCATTCACATGCACCCCGTCCTCCTTGGGCCCCTTGCACGTTATTATGATGCCCACCTTGTAGGCATCACTCTCTGACATATCATACACCCTGAGCGAGCCTACCATGCGCTGTTTTCCCGCACGACCTTCTAGGCTAGAGCAAAGTAACTTCAAAATCCCTTGGACGGTACCTCCCATTGCGTTGCTTCGCCTCATGCTTCTTCGCATATGCACACTAACGACTATTGCTTCATCGCATAGCCACGCTAATGTGGACCCCCAAGGGGATCATCTCATGACACCCCACAGCCACAGCATTGTTTGTTCCTTCCCTTCACCTAGGTGTAGTGGGTACCAGTTATGTAAGTCCCAGTGGTTCATAGACATCCCGCCACGTCCGAGCTGCATGATGTAAAACTTTTGATCACCACCGTCCTCAACACATGATGTTAAACTGTGACCTTGCCCCCACGCATCCTACACGGCGTCCCCGGCTTGGATATTCTCTACACCCACTCATCTCCACGGGGATGAGATCATCCCTCATAGGGAATGATGTCCACCTTACCGGAGTGGATTTTGTCTACGGGGGAAGGGCTACCACCACGGTGTAAGCACCTAGCCTTTCTTGCCGGAGGTAGTACCACTACTTCTCCTCTCTTCTTCCATGCCAATGTCTAAGAGGGGAGAGGTTCACTGAGGATTGGGTTACCCTTTCCCTCTCCTACTGGGCTTTGTCGTCGTTTGGGCCTCCATTCTAGAGTAAGTCTCATGCTGAAGACCAGAGAGAGGGGGATGGGTGCCGGTGCCCTCTTTTATTCGGTTCCAAATCCCTCTCACTTTGGGCCTTCTCACCACTCGGTCCTCCACCCTCGAGTAAGTCCCATTCTCAATCTCCCCGAGCCTCACTCCTGCTGTAATCCCCAAATCTTCATCTCCATGGGCTGCCTAAGGCCTAAGCCCCTTCCACTTCCCATGGACAAACCTCTCACGATGTGATCGTCAGGTCGTTGCTGCCTCTTTTTTCTCACACTGAGTATGACTCATGTTGGATTAGAGTAATAATTGACCATGGAATTTCCACCAGGGCAGCCTAGAGTGTAAGCCCCTCACCCATTCGTGAACTAAGGGGACTTTGATCCCTGTCAAGGCATGGTACGTAGGAAGCCTCTCTGAGGCTCAAGCCCAACACCTGGTCATTCCAACCCCCTTCATGTCGGTTCACCAACACCTGGGTGGCCTAGAGTGTATTCCCCACACCAGCGTCCCCCAACTACGAGGACTTTGATCCATGATAAGGTATGGTACTTAGGACACCTCATTGAGGTTCAGTCCCAACAACAAGTCGTTCTGACCCCCTTCACGTCAGTTCACCAACACCTGGGCAGCCTAGAGTGTAAGCCCCACACCATCCTCCCGAAACTACGTAGGACTTGATCCATGCCAAGGAATAGTCCATTTGAAACCTCCCTGAGGTTCAGCCCTATTCAACGGTATGCCTTTTCATCCCCATCTGTGGTAGGCCGTTTTCAACCCATTTCGACGGTAAAATGTTTAAGTACACCATCGACGGAAAGGTGTCCCCATTCCCGAACTACATAGACATTGATCCTTTCCAAGGTCAGGTACTTAGGAAGCCTCCCTGAGGCTCAGGCCCAACAACTATTGTCTCTGACCATCATCATGTCGGTGTGCCAAGACCCCATCATTTCTGAACTATGCAGACTTTGATCCTTACTAAGGTAGGGTACGTAGGAAGCCTCCCTGAGGTTCAAGCCCAGCATACCAGTTGTTCCAACAACCCTTCACGTCGGTTTAACAGTCCCATTTCTAAACTACACGAACTTTGATCCTTGCTAGAGCAGGGTACGTATGAAACATTCATGAGGTCCAATCCCATTGCCTCCCTTTCGTCACGCATGACATTAAACTGCACCATTTCTGAACTATGTGGACTTTGATCCTTTATAAGGCAGGGTATATAGGAAGAATTCTTGAGTTTCAAGCCCAACACCCAGTCATTCCAACCATATTCACGTCAGTTATCCAACACGTGGAAAGCCTAGGGTGTTATCCCCACACCCATTCTGAACTATGTGGACTTTGATCCTTGTAAAGGAGAGGTACGTAGGAAGCCTCTATGAGGTTCAAGACCACCATCCATCCAGACCCCACGTCCTTATTCACATCATTCCACCCCTTCCTACATGACATTAAACTATGTACCTCATCCAGCGGTAATCCGTTGTCAACCCTATTAAGCGGTAAGCCGTTGTGACCCTATCCAGTGGTAAGCCGTTGTCAACCCTATCTAGCAGTAAGCCGTTGTGACCTTATCCAGTAGTAAGCCATTGTGACACCCCATCTCCGTGCCCCAACCCGGAGGTTCCACTACCTCTGGGCCCCAACCACGCATCACATCTTGATTCTTACTCGGGCTGCCACATCCCGGTGAGGACATGCCAACCCCTCCACATCATTGTTCCCTCAAGGGGTTACACTTATCTGATCCACCCTACTTAGTGTTCTAATCAGTCTGATCTATCTCCACTAGATTTTAAACTTTTGACATACCCTATGTTAAGCATGGGAATCTGAGGAAAACCTTAGATACATTCCCATGGCATAGAATACCATGCACTCGACGTGGGATGCCTCGGGCTTCCGCACCCTCGAGAAGCCTTATAATAAGGGTAATAAACCCAGACGCGCCAGAATCTCAGCGTCCGGACACACCAGTGATGTGTCAACATGACTACTCCCATAACCAAAGGTTTCTGCCCGGATCGGACCCCTTGGAATGTCCCAAAAGAAGCAGTGTAATTAACCGGCATCCATGGTGACATGGAACTGGGAAGAGTATCATGAAAAACGTCTTAAATCTATGAGGGAGACCCGGACGAGGTGACGAGTTTCAAGAAGTAATCCATGGAAGGAAGAACTGACATCCCATCATCCCATTTCAATCAAGGAGAAAACGTCTCCGAATAAGGGAGTGAATGTCACCCACCTTTGGAAAGTGGGAATGTGGGGCCAAAATAGCTATTGCATCCTCAAACATACGGATGCGCGGTGCACCCAATTGAAAGTGTCAAAAACCCAAATCCCTTAGGAGTGTCGTAACCAAGACTGTATCACGGCCCATTGTCGTGCACCATTTCCCGTTCGAGTCTAGCTCGAAGAGTTTTTTTCAGGTTTTACACCTAGGTACATATTTACTAGAGCCATCACTACCTGATTTTATCCAGATAGGGATGTATTTTCTTGGAAAACTCACAAAATCTCTACATTACCAAAATTCATGGAAGTTCTTCTATATTAATCCTCAAAGTCTATCTTAGGTTAATGTTCTGTAATCAGAGTTTATCTAAATCTACATTCCATGGTTATTGCTAAACATCCTCTAATATCAACTGTAACGCCCTTACCCGAGTTATCCAGAGTAGGATCATTATTACATAACATTGGCATGATTACAAGGAATCATGTCCCGAAGGACCCATCAGTTAAGAAGTCTTGGAAAAAAGATTATATACATGATGTTAAACATTACAACATGAAAAGAAAAACAATTGTAATTTATTCCATTAGAAATGTCTAATCCTCCTAGATTATTCCAGCAAGTCACTTATAAATAACTTCTTCAAATCATAAGAAAATAAAACATATGAAATGGGTGAGCTCATATGCTCAGTAAGGGTAAATAATTTAGCATAATCTATAAAATTTTTAGGAAAGATGTGTAATAAAACAATAGCCTTTTAACCATAAACATAAACATAATATGGAAAAAATAAATAAAAAATTACCATATAAACATCCACATGGATATTCTACTAGTCGAATAATCACATCTAATTACTAATTTCATAATGAGGGAATGTCTAATGCCAGACATCATTACTACATAGTCAAGGCCTCGTGCCAAGACTACAAAAAACAATTTTGTCAAGGCCTTGTGCCATGACACTAGTTTGTCTCATGAGACCTACCGATGCATCGAGGAGCTATAGCAGGCTCCACCCATCACTTACTAAGTCCACTACATTCCTCATATGAAAATTTTGAAACATAACATAAACATTAGTATTATAACTAGCATACTAAATGTCAATACATTAACCATAAACCATGAATGGTATAAAAATAGCACATTCACAGTCAAACATATCATAGATCATTCAATATTATATTGAAGATTTTATTTGTAATAAATCAGCCTCAATCAAGAATAATATCCAAAAATGATGTGGACATAATTGAAAATAGTCATTAAAAACCATTGAGAAAAATATCATTTTTGTGAAATAATTTAAATGTAACGCATTTATAAACGAATTCATTTAAAAGATATTTTTCAACAAAGGTTTCCCAAACCACTTAAAAACTTTTGAAAATAATTATTATTTCAAAACATTCATGTTTATATAAATAAATACTTAAAACCATTTTGAAAACATGAACTTTAATTAAAAAGATTTAGAAAGATTAATCTTTAAAACATTTAAAATTCTGATCTTGATAAAGTGTACCTTTCAAAAATCCTTAAAAAAATTATTTTGAAATCATTTTTATGAAAAATAGACATGGATGATAAAAATTTCCCGTGAAATACTTACACATAAACAATCTCAGATAATAATTAGATTGAGCGATTAACCCTTACCTTGCACTTTCTATTGGTTGAGGGTGAGTTTAACCTCTTGTATAATGATCATGGTATGTTATTAAATTATACCATAACCATATTAACATTTATGATATCATATATGATTCATTTAGGACTTTATACTACCCATTAAATAATAATTTCCTTGTTAAAGTAACATTTTGGATAATAACTGCTTTCTTTATCATATGTGTTTTAATATGTTATTCTTGATCGTATCACTTAGATCGTGATTTTAATACTTCCAGAATATAAAAAATGATTTATATATCATAGATATTAAACATATAAATATTTATAATAGATAGATTTATTAAATAGAAACATCGTTTATGGAGAAGATAGGTCGTACGTACGCATAAACGCCATTTCCGTTTTAATGTCGTATTGAACAGAAGTAAGTGATTGATATATTTGTAAATACATATATACATTTATATATGTATATATCCAGTAGCATTATTATGTCATATATTAAATACTAATTAATAATATATATTTTTATAATCATCGTTTAATGGTGAACGTGGAAATGAATCTTATCCAATTGTTGATATGGTAATCCGTACGTACACATGAGCGAAAATATCATTTCCTTAAAAGTGTGGAATTGGATGAGATATTCATTTTACAGAGACATTATCATGTTATTTTCATTATTTATATACATATTACACATCATTATATCCATCCAAATAACATAGTGTTGAATAACAAATTACACTACAGCAAGAGGAAGGTAACCCATACGTACGCACACATGGTGTCATTATCATTCATAGAATGGATAGAATAATGAATATGGTTGTGCCATATTTATAATAACATCAAAATATAGATAAGGTTCTGGTTTTATTATTTTGGAATGGTAATAACAATGAAAGATTAAGTGGAAGAATAAAAGAACTCGAAAAAGGGTGGTGAAATCGTTACCTCTTCTTCGTGTTCTTCCTTTTGATTTGTTCAAATGGGATCCTTAAGTTGGATTTATGACCAATGTAATTCCTCTAGGATGATGGTAGGATAGTTGGTAGGATATTTGGGCAGGTTTTGGCTGATCCAAACGGCTTTGGTGGTGTAAATTTGAGAGAAGGGGAAGTGCCCTTTTATAAGAGGGGTGAGGGGCACTTTAGTACAAGATTGAAATATTACTTTATAATAAAATCATTTTACATTTATAATGACTCCAAAATGATTTATTTTGAGTCTAAGGTGGGTATGGGTCAAAAACATCTCAACCAATTGGTTTTAGATAGGTTCAGGTCACCATATTAACCTTAACTTATAGATTTAACTCATAGTTAAATAGTTTGACATTTACCATGTCTCTTTGTATTTTTATATTATATGGTAAATAAACTTACTATAAAATACTAATCGAACCCAAATTGGTTCATTAATTTCATATATATTATTATATATGTATTTTTTCCGAATCGTAGATTTTTAGGACCATTATATCAATTAATTATAAAATATTTGTTTTAAAAACTATTTTATATCAATTTTGACAATATTTGGTATTTGTTTTTTGATAAATAATTACAACATGATTACTTAGAAAGAAATTGCTTTAATCAACCCTAAAATGTCATATTAACCTATAAAATTAGTTTAATTCATTAGAAGTCTCAAATTACATTCATTTTGGTATTTATAATATCAATTATTTTAATCTTTTATTAATAAGGTAATTACTACATCATCATTGTGTCATAAAGAAATTTATATATTTAATGTCTAAAAATTATAAATAAAATACCATAATGTATGAAATATTTTTATATTTCTAATAAATATTTATATCCAAATTTATCTTATGTATAACCCTATATTAAAAATGTTTTAGTTATGAAATCTTGAATATAACACTTTTAACTCTTCTTTAAATTAAATAATAATAAATATCCTAATCTAATCCAAGTGGACTTAAAGGATCATATTTTATTCCTAAGGTTGTTTTTGGTCTAATTAAACTAATACAATAGAATTAGGACATTTGTTAGGATAATAATAATATCATTTTAACCTTTAATTACCCTATTTACTTTTAACTATGGTAAATAAAAGTCAGAAGTTACTATTCACCAAAAATTATTTTTATATTATTGAACCACATTTTACTTACTAATATCAACCATGTTTCTTGGATTTTTGAAATTCAATTCACAGAAGTAGTAAAATTAAGTTTTATGCAAATTTAAAAATGCTCCTTGGAGGTGGATAAAGACAGTAAAAAGTTCAATAAAATTTTTATATATCTAAACTTTTTATAAAATGACTCAAATGAATTACATTGAACTTTTATAGGTATTATGTTTCTGTTTTGACCTAAAATAAATTTAAATAAATAAAGAATTATTTAAATAAAAAGATGGTTTTAAACAATAACTCGGTGTTTTTCACTATTCATCAAAAATTGAAAGTTTTCAGAAAAATAAAAAAATTCACCATAATCTAATTTTGATATTACAAATTCAAAAATAAATTCTATTTTACAGAATTAAAAAAATAAAAGTTTCATTTATTAATTTAAAATTAATTCTCGTCGTCAAAACCAAAAGGCATATTTTTTAAGAAACAATAACTATCAAAAGATTGACACTTGTTTATGTCCAATTTAAAAGTGAAATTACTTATAATTACCAGAATTGGATTAAAGGGTAAAAATATTATCTATTTATAATTCCAAACCATTAGAATGTATAATTTAACACTATAAATTATTTTGAATAAAAAAGTTGTTTTCAGTTAAAATATAGAATTTTTCACTATTCACACAAATATGAATGTTATCAGAAAGACACCAAAAATTTATTGAAACTAAATTCTTATGTCCCGTTTCTATGGAAGAAGTTTATTTTGTAAAATTTAATATATAAAAGTTTAAAATATTGGATTTAATAAGGGTTCACCATTAAAATGAGGTAAAAGTGATTTTTTTTGAAAAATACTTCGTTTATCTGAAAAAATAAATTTGTTCTTACATTATGTCTAAGAAACTCATAATATGAATTCTAAAATTATAAGGATTATATAAATTTCAAAATTCAGTTAATACTATTCTTAATCGCTTTTGAACATCTAGTTTGGTAAGTCGTTGTGCGCTTGAACTCAGTGTTGCGTGCAGTGCAAGTTGTTGAATTACTTTGAAGAAATAACGTACTATGAAATCTTATGTTGTTACAATTATTGTGCAACATAAGATTTCAAAGAAACCCGGTATTTCGTATTGGGTATTCTATAGAACATAGAATCCCCTTTATAGTAAAATTAATATTTAATTAAAAAATATTAATAAACATTCAAATATATTATTCTTTATTTACTTGGGATGTTACATCCTTCCCCTATTCTGGGAATTGCATCCTCGCAATTTTTATTCACTTATCAAATAAGTGGGGGTATTTATCCCTCATAAAATTTTCAGATTCCCACGTTTCCTCTTTAACCATATGGTTTTTACGCAAAAAATTCACCTGAAAAATTACCTTATTCCTCAACACTTTCTCTCTATGGTCAAGAATCTAGACTGTTTGTTCCTCATAAGAGAGATTCTCTTCCAACTGAACTACCTATGGGCTCAAAACATGAGATTGATCTAGAATATAATTTCTCAACATTAAAACATGAAAAACATTGTTTACCAGAGATAAACTTGTGGGTAAAGACACTCTATACCCAAATGCTCCAACTTTCTCCAAGATTTCATAAGATCCAACGAACCTTGGACTCAACTTTCCCTTTTTACCAAAACGCAACACACTTTTACATGGAGAAACAATAAGAAAGACATGATCACCTACCTCTAAAGATAAATCCTTCCTCCAGTTATCCGCATAAATTTTCTACCATCTCTGATTTGTTCTCATGTTGTTCTGAATCAACTGATCTTTTTTTGCCATCTCTTCTACTAATTCTGGTCCAATCATCTTTCTTTCACCTACTTCATCCCAAAAAGATGGAGTTCAACAATGATTTCTATATAATACCTCAAATAGATCCATCTGTATACTGAAATGAAAATAGTTATTATATGAATATTCAACCAAAGAAATATGTTTGTCCCAACTTCCCTAGTAATCTAGTGAACAAGATTGTAGCATATCCTCCAGGGTCTGAATCATTCGTTCTGACTTCCCATCAGATTGAAGATGAAAATATGTACTAAAATTTAATTCAATACCCAATGACTTCTGAAGGCCTTTCCAAAAGTTAAAAGTAAACCTGGGATCATGATCAAATACAATAGAGAGGGGAACACCGTGTAACCTGAATATCTCTTTAACATACAACTGAGAAATATGATCTTGAGACAAAGTATCTTGAATAGGAAGGAAATGAGAAGATTTAGCCGATCTATCAACAATAACCCAGATTTCATTGATACCTCTAGATGTATTTGGTAATCCCATATTTTCTCATTTCCACTCTGGAACCGGTAAAGACTAAAGCATCCCTTATGGTAACTTCCACTTTGCTTCAACCAGCTGACAAGTCAAACACTTCACAGTAAAATTAGAAATATCCCTTTTCACTCCATCCCACCAGTAATACTCTCGAAGATCTCTGTACATCTTAGTACTTACAGGATTAACTGAAAACGGGGAACTATGAGCTTTACATAACAACTCATTCTTCAACTTTAAATCACAAGGAACACATAATCTTTTCCCAAAACTCAAAATACAATCATTATCAAGGTTAAATTCAAGAAACTTACCCTTCTGAACCAACTCTACCTTTTTCTGCAACTCACTATATTCCTTTTATGCTTGCATAATTCTGTCTGAGAGAGATGATTCCACTGACACCTGAAACTAACCAAAAGAATTTCTTGTACTGAAAACTTTTATTCCAAATTTCATCAAATCAAAAACCAAAGGATCTCATTCTATACGTAGCATGGTTAATGAAGCATTAATTTTTTGACTCAAAGCATCAACCACTTTATTTTTCTTTCCTGAATGGTAATAGATCGTGCAATCATAATCCTTGATTAATTCCAACCATATCCTCTGTCTCATGTTCAATTCTTTTTGATTGAATATATACTTCAAACTTTTTTGGTCAGTATATATTTCACATTTCACTTCATACAAATGATACCTGCAAATATTTAATGAAAAAACAACAGAAACTAATTCCAAATAATGTGTAGGGTAATTTAACTCATGAGGTTTCAACTAAAGTGAATAATAAGCAATTACCTTATAATTCATCATAAGTACACAACCAATTCCTTTTGATGAAGCATCACTATAGATAACAAACTCTCCATTTCTGGAAGGTAGTTCCAAAACTGGAGCATTCACCAATATTATTTTCAATTCTTGAAAACAATCATCACATTATTTTTTCCATATGATCTTAGCACCTTTTTGAGTTAATTTAGTCATTAGACTAGATAACCGTGCAAAATTCTCAACAAACCTCCAATAATAACCTAAGTCAACTGAGCTATCACTGTAATAAACTATTCAATTCTGATTCTGACCATCTTAGGATGTTGATTAGGAAGGTCATTTCCCTCTGTATGTCATCCCTGCACAACTGCCATGTTTCCTCTATGAAAAACCATTATGAACACAGAAATATCATGGGAAAATCAACATGGTAATCTGTAAATGCTATATCATTTCAATATTAACATAAATTAATTTATGTTTACTAATTTAACAATACTCTTACTCCTAAAGTTATCTAAACCGACCTCTGATACCAACTATAGGGACCTGACATTAAAACATTAAATAATCTTGAATTAAATGAATAATTCACATTGATGATCTTTTCAGGTTTATAGTTTTAGAGAATTAGGATATAAATATTACATTTCATTTCAAAAGTTACAATGTATACACTTATACTCAGTTTCCATTTTTTTCATAAAATAAAAACTCTTTGAAAAAAAGAGTCTTGTCTAGTCCCATGTTTCAGACAGCATGACTTTTCCATGATCATATCCTTGACCCTATTCCACTTTATATCCTGTGAAAAACATTTCAAAAACATGGGATGAGCACAAAAAGCTCATTAAGGGATACACAAAGAAGGAAAACTGTTAGTTTTTCAAAACAATTAGTAAACCATGAATGCTTTATCATAAGTAATACTTTTCACTTTATGAAGTAGTAAATACTCTTAAATGAATACAAGATCATTTCTTACCCTTTTGTAACCAAAATCTTACCATAAAAAACATATAAAGAACACATAACCTATAAAGGTAAATTGGGACATAAACATACTTAAATTGAATAACCATGCGGTCAACTTCCACACATATCACAAAATGGAATAATCATACAGCAGACTTCCATACCCAATGCATTGGAGGTTATAACATAACCACCCATCCTGGTTTATCACATAACCACCCATCATTTGGTTTATCAGAAAACCACCCATAAAATTTCCAATTACCATAACAAAATCATAACACATAAATTATTTCAAATACAAACATTTCACTTATAACATTTCATTTGTAAACACAAGAAATCATTTCAAGACATTGAAATAATCAATCTATTTCAAAAACCATTTTCAATACCAAATTATATAAAAGAGTAATTGGTGTTTATTTACCTTTTAAAAACATTATGTCTTGTTAAGGAATAAAAATATCAAATAATACTCGTGGTGGAGGAATGGTCGTCTTCATCGCGTACATTAAAAAGAAACATTTTTTTTGTCATTTAGTAAGACGCTTCTTAGAGAAAATATTTATTTTCAATAATAGTAAAATTAAAACGGGGTTTATACACCATATAAAATTATTTCATGTATAAATTAATGAATGACATGACCCATTCGTTCTGGACCCAAAGAATGGGAATTGGGATAAGAAGTTCCCTTACCTTGTGTCTGACTTGACCCGTTTGTTCTTTAATTTTGTGAATAATAAACTAATGTTAATTTATAATTTATTAAGAAAATTTTTCAAGTTAATTATTCCTTTTATATCACTTATTACCATTTTATAAACATTATTTAATCATTTAAGTTAATAATAGTCGTTCTGTCAATATTTGGTACTTGAGTCAAAAATAGACTTCTTATAATTACATGTTGTTCATGTGGTCAAAAGTTAATTATATACAGAATGATATTCATGATTTAAATATCATATATATCATATATATCCATTATATACATGTATTTATAATATTACATAACATTTGGAGGTAATAAATAAAATGCATCGTTCATGGAGATGGTAAGTTGTATGTACGCATGAACGCTACTTTCATTTATATCTCATATTTTATTGGAATTCAAACATAATGATACATAGTTATATTATAATTCCATTATATTATCATATATAATACCATTAAATCTATCATTTATAAGTACCAAATATGGTATTAATGAGTCATATCACTTTGAGGGGGCGGTAGTCCGCACTTCCTCAAATGAAATTATCGCGTTTACCCATAATGGAAACCATAAAGGTATGCTATAAATGGAAAATACAGAAGCATAAAAGAAACATAAACATAATATATGTCATATATAAACACAGTTCTATCTTAATGGACACCATGAGAGGCTGTAGGAGATAATTGAACAATCATCGTTTCGTGAGGTGTTAGTTTTCCATCCATAGAACCAGTATGTTCTTTACCCTTTAGATAGAGGTGTGTGTAAGTGTAGTTTGAATAATTCTCATTAAAACATTCTAGTATATTGAGGATACTGGTTTTGTTACAAATTAGAGTAATAAAAAGAGTTAAGGGTGTTGGAGAAGTAAAATAAAACAAAATAACTCAAGAGGAGACATTACCTTTTAATTGAGTAACTCCCCTTGGTTTTAACCAAATGGGTTTCTAGAGGTGATTTCTGCCTAAGGTAAGGATTGTAGGATAAAGAGAGGAATCTCGAGAGCTTATTAGAGCATCAATTGGATGATACAAAGGCTTGGGAAGTTTGAGGAATGAGTTATAAGTGAGGGGTTTTTTATTAGGGAGAGGAGAGGCTCTCTAGGAATGTTTGAAACAATTATTTTATTATAAACTCATCTTCGGTTTCAACAGGTCAACTAATCAATAAAAACGACGTTAAGATAACTAATAGTTGAAATAAAATAATCCAATAATAATTATATAGGTTTTGGATATTGTTTTAATATTTAAAATTTTATTTATTAAAATCTTTTATTAATGAGGTAAATATTGCATTATTATTTTGTCATAAATAATCATATTTATTTGATATCCAAAAATTATAAAATAAATTACCATGATTTTGGAAATCTTTTTATATTTTAAATGAATATTTATTGTGAAAAATATAACTTATATAACCCCATGTAAACAATTATTCACTAAAAGATATTTGTTTATGTCATTTTTGTCTTTACATTAAATTAATCAATATAATGTGTCATTATTACTCCCATGTGGCCCCATGGGGTCCCACATTAGACCCAAGGATTACCATGGTAAAATATGTATCATCAAATAGTATGAGGACACATGTTAAGGTAATTTTATATTATTATAATTTTATATTTTACCCTTATTTACTATATTTACCCTTTTAATCATGGTGAAATAAAATATTCACTGATATAAATATTTAAAATATCTAAAAACAAAAGTTACCTATTAACACAATTTGGACATACTGATTTCAAATATGGAATCCATTTTTCCGAATTCAAAACACAGAAGTGGCTGAAATTAATTTAAAATTAATTCCTACTGTCAAAACAAAAAACATGTTTTTAAGAAATAATAACTATCAAAAGATTGACGTTTGTTTATGTCCAATTTCAAAATGAAATTACTTCCAAAGACCAAAATTAGATTAAATGGTAAAAATTTGTTCTAATTACACTTTAAAACCAATTAAAAAGATAATATAACCATAAAAATAAATTAGATAAAAATATAGGTTTGAATTAAAATACATGATTTTTCACTATTCATTAAAAAATGATTTTTATCATAAAAATACAAAAATATTATCAAAAGTAAATTTTGATGTCCTTGTTGTAAAGAAGAATTTTATTTTTTCAAATAGAACATATAAGAGTTACAAAACTACATTTAAAGAGGGTTCACCATTAAAAGGATTTAAATTGAATTTTTAAAAAAAGTATGCCTCAAATTAGATTCATTAACAATTTAAGCCTCTAAACTTAATTGGATAAATGTAAAAACATTAAAAAAACATATATAATCATATTTTAGTTAGTTCTATTCATTCCCAAAAATTCAATGGCTAGGTGGTAACTACCATTTAACATAATAATATTATGTTATTAGTGTGCAACATAAGATTTCAAAGAAACACACTGTTGCGTATTGGGTATGCTATCGTACATAGAATCCCCTTTAAAGTAAAATTAATATTTAATTCAAAAATATTAATAAACATTCAAATGTATTATTCTTTATTTACTTGGGATGTTACATCAACCTTCTCTATGCACATAGGGAGCACCAAGCTGTATCGAGATCTCCAATAAAACTACTGGTGGGGAAATATGAAGAACGAGATCACTGAATATACATAAAAGTTATTGGTATGTAAACAAGTGAAGCATGAAAGGAAAAAGTCAAAAGGGATGATGAAACTATTACCTATAACAATACAAGAATGGGAAAACATAACCATGGACTTTATCTCCATACTTATGAAGACATCTATATGAAACAAGCAATATGGGTTTATGTGGATCATCTTATAAAGATAACTCACTTTATCATAGATTTAGAGGACTTTTAACTGGATACACATTCATGGGTGTACATCAGAGAAGTGGTAAGGATAAATGGATTATCTCTTTTGATTGTATCTGATCAAGATCTGAGATTCACCTTGATGTTCTGGAAAAGCCTCCAACAATATTTAAATACTATGATGATATTCAGTATGGATTATCCTCCTCAAAATGATGTCCAATATGAATAGTATATTTAGACACTAAAATAAACGCTTTATGTTCTTCAGAGGATGATGAGACCAACATTTTCCTCTAGCTGAGTCCTCTTATAACAAAATTTTCCACTCGAGCATCCAAATGGCTTCATATAAATCCCTTTATTGAAAAAGATGGAGAACACTGATATATTGGAATGAAGTTAGAGAACATAATATGCTAGGACCTGAAATAGTTCCTGAAATGGAGGAAAATGTGAAAACTATTCAACAACACAACAAAAAAGCCCAAGGTTGAGGAAATATCTATGTAGATAATTTTCAATGAGGCCTTGAGTTTAAGGATGGTTATATAAAATTCCTCCACATATATCTATGGAAGAGGGTCATGAGATTTGGAATGAAAGTGAATCTAATTCCCATGTACATCTTCCACTTAAATATTATTGATTTTATTAGAGTTTTGGCCTATTGAATAATACTTCTACCAACCTTATCTCAAGTACACAATGTATTCCATGTATCCCTCTTGAGAAAGTGCATACTGGATGACTAACATGTACTTAATTTAAAAATGGTATAGTTAGAAAATGATCTCTATTATAAGGATCATCCAATGAAGATCTTGGATCCTCAAATAAAATTCTACACAACCAAACCACTCACCTGGTAAAATTACTATCGAATAACCATAAGCATGGGGAATCAAAATGGTAATCAAAGGAAGTAATGGAGGAGAAGTACCTTCACCACTTTTTCCCATAGTTTGTAAAATGGAAATTTGGGGGGAAATTTTCATAAGGGGGAAGAATGTAACAACCAAGAATTATATCGATGAAAATTTAATTTCTTATAATTATTTAATATAGAATAAATCATATAAAATTACATAGATAACACAAAACAACCTTTATAAATGAAGAGTTAATGAAATAAGAGGTATTTCTAGAAATTAAGGAACCTATACCGATGGAATAGTAACATGACATTTGAAATCATAATATAAACCTTATGAATAGTAATCCTTACAATATAACAGTAAAATAAACTATAGAAGTATAAATAAGATTTATGCATCTTAGAAATAAAAATTAGATATATTTATATCATAAAATAATTAAATGAATGTTCTAAAAATGATAAATTCTGTATTGATATTTATTTAAAACATAAATGTTAATTTAAATTTTTATAATTAATATAATGAAATAAAATAAAATTTATTTTCCTAAATATATTCATAAAATAATATTTTTATCATATGATTATAGGATAATTTTATGAGACCTTGATTAATTTTTAATATTTTATAAAATCTATTATAATTTTAAAATTGGTATTTTTTTAATAAATGATGATTTTATTTAAAAATTAAATTTATCATATGTATAAAATAATTTTGATAAAATATTTTCCATTTTTGAATTCAATACATGAAAAAATGCGTTGGATGAATTTTTATGATTTTTCTAAAATAGTTTAATTTTATGAATAGTAAAAGCTGATAATTTGTTGTATAGGATAAATACATGAGTTATTAAGTCATGGATGATTTATGGAAGATTTAATATCCTATGGTTTTAAATCACATGAACTATTTACTATAACTAGTCATAATAATCCACACTATTTATAGTTCTGAGCCAAAATAATAATAAAAATGCATAAGATAATCAAAAAACACCCTTCCCCTCCACTATAAATATCACCCCTCATCACATCGTCTCCTCACACCTCTTAAGCTTTGAATATTTTCTAATTTATGTCTGATAATATTCCAAAGTATCTTCCTCATGTACAAGAGGTTTTTTTCTCAATAAAATACCAAGACCAACTTCCCTAAGGAGGTTCTCAAGGGGAAAATTCATGTGGTAAAATACTCTTTCACTTTCATTCTTTTTTTCACCTTTTTTTATTTTTTATAATATACTCACCTCCTCTATCAAAAAATTATTGATAAATACAATATCTTATATATACATTAATTTTATTATTTTAATGGCATATCCAACATCAAGTTTCTTATCCTCTTCTATTTATTATAAAAATAAAAATATCGTATGTGAGGAGTTGATTTATCGCCTTCGAGGATGACAAGTTTTCCTTTTCCATTACGACCTTTGAGGATGGACATAAAAACACTATAATCGTTTGAATAGAGTGTAAGATTTATTTTATAACTATTTTTTATATTATTAAACTAACTTTTTTTACAAAATAATGATTAAAAAAACAAAACTAGTTTGTGATCATCAAAAAACCGACAAAATAATAGAAACAATTTTCACTAATGTCTTATCTAAGGATTCATCCTCACCTAAAATAACCAAATGAATTATATAACCATATAATATTATGAATTTTCTTAGTAACATATAAATTCAATTATGGATCTCTATTCCCATTTTACAGGATCTTTGATACATTTATATAAGTGAACCATCATGAAAACCAAGAAAATAAACAGTCCGAAATGAAGAAATTGATTCTTATAACTCATCAAAAATGGATGTAAATTAACATAATAAAATTATAATAAATAAAATATAAATATGAAATTTTATTAATTAATTAATTGATATATTTTATTTCATTTCTGATGACATTAATATCAATGGAATAACACCTTCACACATAAGGTAAGGGATTCTACCCTAACCTCTATTTTTTCCTTCAAGATACTCTTCGTCTCTCTTTACCCCCAACATAATTCTTAATTATTTTTGTGTAATTATTATAAATTATTTTTATATGTTCCAAGATCATCTATCTAGATAATATAATCCTTATTCTATGGCGAAATAAATGTTTTATAATGTCCCCTTCTCAATTCTTCTCCATAAGAAAACTTGATCAATGGTAACTTCCCAAATTCATTCCCATTTTCAAGTACCATCCATAATATATTTTAAAAACCTATTATTTTTATAAAATCGCTATTGTTATAATGAAACACTAGCTTTGTTTATTTTGGTTTTTGTGAAAACAAATATTCCTTTTCCACTTTTAAATAATCTTTAGAATGTTCTCTTAAACAGTAATAATGTGTTTCATTTATAAAATTTCTTAAAAAATATTTTTACATGTTCAAACTTCAATGGGAAATCATTTATCATGATATATGACTATTTTTTTATATTAATTTCCATTTATGATTTATATCCATTCTTTCATAGACACTTTTATAGTAAGCCCATTTGTTATGCTTCATGACTTGATTAGGGTACTTATTTATTTTCATGGGAAACCTTTATGTTTATGCTTGATTAGTCATGTGGCACAAATATGAATTAAAATGTTTTGATGTTTGAGTCCAAATAGTTATAAAATTCATTTGGTAATGTTTAGTGTCGTGAGATTTCATGTTTATACAAGGAGTGAACCTCATTCCTTTATGGGACTTTGTCCATCATGTGAAATGGTCTTGGAAATTATCATTGAATAATGCTTATATCATGTTGTGTGTTGTTTCCACATTCCTATGATGTCCTGATTATGGGTCCCCATTCCTTACATGTCATGCTTCCGTATTTTTATTCATGTTTCATTCCTTATTTTTTCATCTTGTTATGAATTCTAACCCAAGTTCTTTATTGTATACCTATGTTTATAACATTATTGGGTTTTTAGATTATCCCCTTTGTTCATGTTTTCCCCAAGTTAACCTATGAAGATGTAGGAGCTCAATGGATGATATGAGCTCTTTATGGATGATTAAATTTTTTTATTCTATTTCGATGTTTTCAGTTTTATGTACATAATCATCCAATGAAATTATACTTTACGATCCTTGGATTGTAATTTGATGATTAATTATGCTTAAAATCATTTCATAATTTGAGTAAATGGATATGGTCACTATAAACTTCATATGAATTTAATATTGATTGTGTCAGACTTGTTAATGAGAAAAGTAACGATTTTTTGGAATTTGTAAGATTTTTTGAATTCCATAAGACTTTTTATATTTTATAAATACATAGATAGATTTATAAAGAATTATTTGATTTCATAGGACATAGTGAATTTCATAAGAATTTTAGTATTCTAAAATACATTATATTTTTTAATACATTATCTGGATATCATAGAACATATCATGGAAGCAATTAAGAGTCATCTTTTTCTAAAAAATGGGAAAAATGAAAATGTAGCGACTCAAGTTTTGGCCTTGTTAGACTTTAGAAAATGTTTATGAATAATTCCAAAGCTAAGCGCGAAGCCGGCGTGCGATTCTGAGGTCTGGTGTGCCCAGAATTAAGTTTATATAAATATTGAGTATTTTTATACTATTCACGTGGCGGGGTGTGATATCTCTCAAAAGGTAGCTCAGAATGGGAATTTGAGGACATGGTTGTGTCTGGAACATGTCGTTTACCCTAGGCGGGGTGTAAGCATTGCGGGCGCGGGCCTGCGGTGGAGAGCGCCACCAGGGGCATTTTCGTAAATAAGTGGACATGTTTAATTACGAGCGTCGGCTCAAATAACTTTTGAATGGAGTCTCGGATGGAAATTATGAGTCTTCCGTTGCATTTAAAATGGATCGTTTACCCTAAGGGATACTTTACCTTTGTCTGCATCGGGCGTCGGATGGAGGCGAGTCAGGAGCCGGAGATATTTTAACAAAAATAAATACCTGCTTCTCCTCCCCCCCCCATTTGAACGTGCGGCGCGGCAGAGGAGAACTCCTCCTCCTTCCTCCTCCTCCTCCCATTCCAACAGCGAATCAGTGGCTGAATCGCATGATCAAGGTGCCGTCGAACTCGGATTTCGACGGTGGACGCTTCAGGATCGTGCAGCGGAAGCTTTGGATCACGGATCGTCAGCGTTTCGCCCGCGAGGTAGGCGGTATGAGTTTTAAAATCTCGGATCCCGTTTTTTGGTTGTTTTTCTTAAAATTTTTCTAGCGGTTATGTAGTTCTGGTCCCAAGTTTTCCGAAACCTTTTTCGAATCTGAATTTGGAGCACCGGGGTGCTCCCGGTGGCTCCCGGAATTTTTCCGGTAAAATCCCAGTTTTCCGGCGGCGACACAGTGTTTTCCGGCGAGACAGGCGGTTGTGCGGCCAGATTTTTCTGGTGGTTCTTTAAACCCACGTAACTCGCAAACTGTAAATTTGATTTGTGAGACGTTTGCGGTGATGCGTTCCTTGCGTCGAGAACGACCTTTTGAACTCACTTTGATAATTTTTAGAGTCGGGATTTTGGCTCGGGGGCTTGAAACGTCGAATAAAATAAAAATATTTTATTATTTTACGACTTTGGGTCATTGTATCTTCTACCCGGAGCGTCCGAATAACGTGTCGTCGGTGGAGTTGAGACCCTGATGGTACGGCAGACTTTTTGAGATGGTTTCTGGGTGTTGGGATAGAGAATGGGGTGCGGGCCCCACGAGGCCGGGTTTTGGTGTTAGTAGAGAAACGCAGCCTTCGCACGAGGAGTCTAATTGTAGCGGATGAATAGTCGATCATGTTTGATTTTCTGAGAGGATCGCAATGGTGCGATCCGTTTGATGTGTTTCGGGATCGAGGCGTGGGCCCCATCTGAGCCGGATTCGGTGAATAGTACTTTAACCATCAGGTGTCCATTTCGGACGAACGAGTTGTGGATCTCGTGTGTTTTTTTAGGGGATCATCGTGGTATGATCCACCTGATGAGTTTTGGGATCGTTGTGTGGGCCCCATATGGGCTAGCTACGGTGAATAATTCCTTTTTCACCGGTTGTCCGTTTCGGGTGAGTAAACATCCTAACCTATGTGTTTTTTCATGTGGGTCGTGATGGTGGCCACAATTTCGGCCTTGGAGATTTGCAGTTTGGCATTGTTGCAGGTCGCACAAGTTAGCGACGTTTGGACCAGCAGTGGTTGAGGGTACTCTCTTGGTTCATTCCTATAAGGGTTTGCGTGGCATCACAACCCTAGTATAGTATTGTGATCCTCTCGATGGGATGTTTAATCTGTAAGAGTTGTAGAATCCCTCCGGTGGGCCCGGAGCGGGATCCTCTAGCATCGTTACCCTAGATCTGGTTCTTGGTATCGTAGTGACTGTTTATCCACAAGTGACGATCCCCTATCTAGCATGTTACCTTTATAGGGTTTTTGGCATTATTGGGAATATGATCCCCTACGTAGTGAGCTGTGCTCAGTAGGGTTGTGGCATCGTTGGGTATACGGTCCCTTGCTCAGCATGAGGTTTTTAGTAGGGTTGTGGCATCATTGGGTATACGATCCCCTACTCAGCATGAGGATTATAGTTGGGTTGTGGTATCGTTGGTTATATGATCCCCTACTCAGCGTGTGGTGTCGGTAGGGTTGCCGTATCGTTGGTTATACAATCCCTTACTCAACATGTGGTGTCGGTAGGGTTGCAGCATCGTCAGTTCGATCCCCTACAACGTGAGATGTACCAGATAGGGTTCTGGTATCATCATGACCACCTTTACGCGAGCGACGATCCACTATTTGAGTGATGTGTTTCTGTCGAGTGCCACATCGGGTTGTGGTATCCCCCAGCGGATCCTAAGAGTGATCCCCTCTCTATGAGATCTTCATATACCAGTGTGGGTTCGGGTATACCCTAGTAGACCCTAGGAGTGATCTCCTATCCGAGGAGTTTGGTGTTTATGGTGTTTCAGCGAGGTTTCCTCAGTGACGATATCTGACGAGCGTGATCTCTTGGGTGAGTGCCTAAGATGTTTTTGAGAAACCCGATGGAGTGTATCTCTCAGAAGAGTGTCATCTGGGATGACAACGATCATGGAGTGTGCTCTCCTGGTTGTGGATAGTTGTTGGGGATGAGGTCGGTACCTCATGTGGCTTGTTGCGTGAGTTGAGTATAACTGGATTGTTCAAGGTGTATGTATGGGCATACACCTGAGATGAGCTGACTAGTTGTGTTTAGCCGAGGATGGTCACGAGATAGAGTTTCTCTCTCATCTAGGTTCCCTCTGGCTGGGATGAGCGGACTGTTGTCTTTCAGTTGCTCTCTTTTGTTTTGGGTTTTTAAGGATCCTACTGAGTATTGTAATACTCACCCCAGCACGGGCTTTTCCCGCACAAGTTTGTGTCTTGTGCAGACCACAAGCCTTTCGACGGAGCCCTAGGAGGACCCGGAGAAGGCGGAGCTTAATGAGCGGGTTTGACCGAGGTGTTTAATAGAGTTGTGCCTTGGAGCTTACTGGCATGTGTTTTGGCAGTGTTTTCCCTCCTTCTGAATAGGATGGACACTTTTGCAGTTTTATTTTGGTGGGCCATGTTTTTCCCTTTTGTACATTTTTTGTTGCACTCTGGTTTGGGATATATTGTGTGCATTCATTTTCTTTTTAGTTTTATATATCTCTACACTGTTTCATGGAGGTGAATGTTGGTGCGTGTGTACAGGTACCTTAGGCTAATGGCTCCCATGTGTGTGACAGCCTACTCGGCACTAGACGCCAGCCCCTGGCCTATTGGAGGCGGGCTTGGGGAGTCGCGGCTCAAGCCCCGTTGGGTCGGATCGTGACAGAAAAGTCTTAGATCCTAGAAGATTTGTGGATGAGTTATTCCATGGGACATTTCATTGTGCTATATATCATTATTTCAATGCTCATACCAATATAGATAATATTACATCATGATTAAAGTAGGATTATTCTACTACATTGTTAATGATATAAAATACATATTTTATAAAGATCTATTTTTAGAGGAAATGACACCATGCCTCATATATTTTTACCACAATATTTATATAATTAAAAAGGGATATATTTTCATATTAATAGTGGATATAATTGTTGAATATTTCAACAGTACAATAAATATAATAATTTTTCAGAATTATTAGAGCTTAAAAGAATATAGTGTAATGGTATAAGTCACACCATGAATTGGTAATTCCTATTTTACCTCATAGATTTAATTGGAAATTAAAATAAAGTATATTAGGATGAGATTTTAGGGTTTTAATTAGTTTTAATAACACATAATAGACACAATAATTTTTTTTGGAACATCATATATAATTAGGGACCATCTAGGGTAGATATATTATTCCCATCACTTTGATTAACGGGTTGGTTTCATAAAGGAAGACATAACTACCTATAGTAGTTTTAGAGAAAATTTAATTCATATTGAAACATAAAATATTCAAACCAGATGAAATGAAAAGCCAAATTTATGAATTCATCAATACATCTGGTTTTGTTATAATGAAGGATTTAGAGAATTAGGGGAAAGAATATCACTATTGTACCTTTCTATATAAGAAGGTGAGTGTAAAATGAAAATTTTAGTATTGGAATAATCATCATTGGGATAAAAAGTGATACTACTATGATCTATATAATGGAGAGATAAATACTCATAGAAAGTGGTTTCTATTAGCTAGTTTATAATGAAGAAAACATAACAATAAACTATCTATAAAGAATTTATCTTTAATGACTTGAGGAAAATGAGTTTAGTGAACAAGGATCATATCAATGAATCTACCTAGAGCTGTGGATGAAAGGTTTCTCAGTAAAATATATTGTTATTGAAGAGTCCCTCGTGTCTATGAACTATTAAATAGAACCTCACATATATAAACTAAAAATCCTTCCTTGAAGTAGTTTTTGATTTGAAGAAGTGGGAGTGACCCATGGATCAATATTTTATCTTTTGTAAACCTTTTTAATAATCATATAGAGTAAAATTACCTCCTAGTAAGTTGAATAATTATATATTTTTCTTCATATATTATCCCTTTATGGTGAACCATGTAAAATTCCCTTGTCACATGTATGATTTACGTTTCTACATTCATGATTGTGGGCTGGTGAGGTTGTACGAAAAGGGAAATTGATCATTAAGTTCGACACTATTCTTACTAACATATAAATAAGATCCATAAGTAAAATAATCAAGTAAAATAAAATTTATAATTGGGAAAACACCAAGATTAACCCCTATTATGGCGTCTACAATTACAATAAGTGTTATCAAATCCAGTAGGTTTTGGAGTAGGTTAAACCTATAGTATTTTTATTTGAAGAATTTTTAGGATATGGATCTAGCAGTCAAGATTAATTTATTCAGTGGAAATAATTTTCTTTATCCAAAAAGGAGTTATGGTTATATTTGAAAGTATATGTTGGAATCTATTTTAATATCATATTAACTAGATTTTTTTTAAATTCATCATGTAATTTTTATGAGACTGAATAAAGAAGTAAATAATATATATAAATAGACCTTGGATATAAAGTTATGAGACAATATTTTTCACTATAATACATCAAAATATATGTGGATAGGATTGGGGGAGTTATATTGCTAAAAAATAAATCAATATTACTTTTACTATTAAGAAATAAGAATCATCTGATGACTTAGATTTAAACTATGTTAAATAAGAATTTCATTTTTTCTAGAAGCATGAGGAAATAAGAATATGGCTACCCAAAAAACTGGGTACTACTTTTTAGGTGAATAAAATTGATTACTTATGTATATATAAATATAACATTATTTTATAATATCCTTATATATTTGATGATATAGATTATACACCATATGAATAGTTAGAATATGGGCATAAAAAAGAAGAAACCATGTCATGTGGTAAATCCAAATTTTTATACCATAATAAGGATTTGAAAATTAAATCCTTGGGAAATTAAGTGAAATTTTTAAAGTTTGTATGTGAAAATAATTGCACTTACATAAACATTTGGTAGAAGAAAACAGGAATTTGATGAAGGAGGCAAGGCTTAAGAGGAGTCCAGACAAGTGTAAATATTAATATAAGAGGAAAAAGTATCATTTTCAAATATAATTTCCATTAGTTGAAGTTAATAATAAATAAATAGAAACTATATAAAGTATCTATGTTCTCATATGGAGAGTAGTGTGAATATTAGATAATGATTGTTTATGATAAAAATAATTCTCTCCATGAGAATATAGAATTATAAATAAAGGATAATGATTTAGGAATTAAAAATACAGAGGAATAACTTCTTATTATGAGGATTAATTCAAACATTAAATATTATTTCATGGAAACGTAAGTAGAATTTAAGAAGAAATCAACTATAAAATCAATGAAAATTCATGATATACCTGCAAAAACCAGTAGAAATTATTCTAAAATGAAAGTAAAAATATAATGATACCTTTTCAGAATGCGTGGCCACACTATTAGTGTGTGTATGAAGGATATAAATTTCAAAAAAAATATTAATTTAAAAAACATATCCAAATACCATATGAAGAAAAGTATACAATAATGGTATAATGTGAAATCTATTACATTAAAAAATATATAAATATTATTGGATGATTATTAAATGAGAAAGAAAGTGTGAATGGGGAACCAAAGGTTGAATAATCACACCAAACTTCTAATGAAGAATACAAGAAATCATGGAGAGAGAAAAGAAACAACAAGTTGTAATCATGATTATCTAAGGGGATGTGAAAGAATAACCTTAATTCTCCCAGATGGAGGAATCCATTCACATAAAAAAAGATTAGATAAGATTCAAATAAACGTTTACCAATGATAAAAAATAATATAAAGTGATTTTGATGGTAGTTATAGAATATAAGTAAGAGACATACTTAAGTGATATCATACATACCAATACAAATAATGAATTGGAGATTGATGAATTTTTTCATTCATGGTAAAACAATCATGGTAATAAATGAACAAATAGTGTATCGATAAATGAAATATGCACTGCTGGGAAAACATCACCAAGTAAATTAACACTACGTCTGGTAAGAATATGTTTTCTGTTGCAAACATTTGGAAATAAGGTTACATAAGAGGTGTTATCGAGATAGGGGATTAGAATCAGATTAGAATTAAATGGTTGACTAGTGTTTGATGAAGACAATCCTACACTTGAAGATGTTTAACAGTACTGCTCTCCCTATTTTTCTAATATTTACAATATTTATTTAAAGTGGTGTAGGATTAGGGACTATATATTATCCATAGGGTTATATGTGATGAAATAAGGAATATTATTATACTATATGAAGATGTGTGCGGGTTGGATGGATATAAATGAAATAGTGGATCCAAATTTTTTAATGTACCAAATCAGTATGAGGATTGAATACAAATTAGAAATTGTGTCATGGAAGATATGTCTTAACAAGTGCTGTCAAGAAAGTACTATAATTTTCAAATCTAAATCTATTGTAACATGGTGAAAATACATAATTTTAAATTTTAAACAACCTGATGAGGAGTTGAAGAAGTGTTAAAGTTTTATTGGAATGATCTAGTGGTATTAAGACACCATTGAATACCAACAAGTAATATCATGCTATATATCAAGTAGTAACATAAAACATAGAATTAGGTGGCATATTAGTATATAAATAAGACCATTCATGTATTTTATTTTTATTTTTTATATACAAAAAAGTGGTATAATATAACAATTTTACGAACACCAAATGCTCCTGGAGGAATATATAATTACCAACAAGTGGTTCCCCATAGTAAAAATTATCTACAAATATGGTGTTCATCACTGAAGGAATTCAATGGGAGTTGACTATCGGAACTCAAAGGCTGTTTATCAAAATATAATAATTATTTATCCCCATGAATATAATATATACATGGATCAATTAGAATAAAAATATCATCACTTAATAGTGTTATAAATTGATTATAAAACTAGAATGTCTCATAAAATTGTGATTTATTTCATATTTGTTGATTTTTTGGTTAAAGTCTGATTGAGATCACATAGTGATTTTTCAATGAATTAATAAGCTTAATATTTATGTGATTTTATAGTATTGATATACTTATATATATTTGGTTTTATTGACTTAAACACTTATTTCCTACATTGAGTTCATACTTAGTAGGCTAAGATTATTTTTCAATGATCTAATGAACATTGGTAATTTATCACTCTAAATATAATTGAGTAACATTCATTTCTAATTGAAAATGTTTATACAATATTGAATGATTGTAATTATTGAATTATACTATTTAAATAGTGGTTTAATGGATAAAATGAAAATTTCTAATGTAGTTTATTCAACAAGTGGTACCATTAAATTGAATTTAGTATGAAGTTAAAATCTAGAGTTTTGTTCAAACCATTGATAAAAAATTGTGATTAAATATCCAAGAGGATTTAAGATGTAAACATATAGATACTAATGGTTTGAGAAAGTGTTCCTTGAAAAGAGGGAGAACATTATCTTCAAATTAGATTTTAAAGAATCAACATTTTCTAACATGCTGTTTATAATGTTAATTGAAACTATGTTGTAAGGAAATTATTTCTAAATTGGGATAAAAAGATGAATATGGTACCCCTATAGATGTTCAGATATGTACGAGGAATTCTGTAAACTTAATATAAAGATAGAAAGATACTTTTTTATTTTATTTAAAATGGGGGGATTAATCTGAATACACTATTAATTTAGGGGGAGAGGGATTTATGGTGAGGTTTTATTGTGAAAAAATAAAATAAAAATATTGATAATATTTCAATCAATGTTGTAGTGGGTTTGATTTTTTGTCAACAGATGAAGAGGATGTGTGATGGAGTATGAAAAGACATTGATGAATTGGTAATGTGATTTTTTTCTTTACAGATTTGGAAAAAAAGTGAACAAGAAGGAAATTCTAGTAAAAATAATAAACATACCTTGATATCTTATCATATAAAGGACATGGATTGGTCTAATGTTTTTTTTAAATATTATCCTGAAGAGAATTATTTTTCTGTAAAGTATTTTGGAGGATAAGAAATACTTTAAAATAAATTATGGTTTTTAAAAAATCTCTAATAATCATAAATAAGTATAGTTGTGAGAAGATATATGAAAACTGAAAATTCATGAAGTCCACTATAATTTCATAATACATTAGGTGAACATTACATATTGCAAGGGAATGAAGCTTCCTTATATTCATAAGACTTTCTTCAAGTCTATAATATTTAGAATCTGCTATGTATAAAAGTTTCTAGGTGTGTGTAGGACATTAACTAGGATTTATATAGCCTTTTTAGGCAAATGTAGTTTTTATAAGACATACGTAAACCTTTTAATAAATTAATCTGTATTTACTAGGACTTTTCACTGAACCACAGTAGGGTTTTTGGTGGAAATCTTAATACTTTGTGAACACCATAAGCATTGTGTATTTTTTAGACATAATTAGATTTCGTAGGACTTTTCTAATTTTTCAGTACTTAGTGGATTTCATGGATCCTTTTTATTTTAATATGAATTTATCTGTTTTTTGTAATAAATTATTTAAATCTTGTAAAACAAATTAGGGAAGCACATAAGAGTCATCTTGTGCATGAAAACTAAAATCAAAGGAAAAGTATCAGCTCAAAGGAAGTGCATGGATGAGTTATTCCTTGGGATGATTTTAGCCTACTATTGAAAATGATTCTAGTGATTATTACATGATGTAGAAGATTATATCACTATTAAGGGTGGGTTTTTTCTTCAAGATTATTGGTGATTTAAAGTAAATATTTTATAAAAATAAATTTTTTAACATATATCACTCTTTGACTTAAAGATTTGACAACAATATATAGAGAATTAAAGAGGAAGATATTTTCCTAGGAATATAAGATCTTATTATTGAATCAAAGCATGTCATAGTAAAGAATACCAAATAGAAAAATCAACAGAATTGAGAAGACCATGCCACAAAATAACATGTCACACTTTGAATGGGTGGTTTATAGTTTACCTCATATTTTTTATTATAAATTTCAACAAGATTGGGATATGGTTTCAGAGGTTTACTCAATTTTATTTTCGACTAATAACAACCCAACATTCATGTGGTACATATGTAATTAATACATATTATTAGGGGTAGATGGATTTTTCCCGACCCTTAGATCAATGAGTTAGTTTAATGGTGACCTATATGACAACCTGTAATAGTTATTGAGAAAATTTTAATTATAACAATGTATCAAAGATTCAAAGAAGAATAAAATGATATCTACTTAAGCTAATTCATTGTCTTATTTTATTTAGTTAAAAATAAGGCTTCCTATAAGAATGTGATAGAATATAATCACTATATCAAGTGAAGGACGGAGAGTGAAAAGAGATAACCATTTTTGTAGTCACCTTTATTTGGAGAATTAGTGTTTTGGTATGATCTATGGAAGAAAATAGAAATCAACATAAAAATAAGATTCTGGGATATTTTTTAATAGAATAATATATAAAAATAAAATATTTATAAAGATTTGATCTAATATAGGTTGGGGAAGATGAGTGTAGGAAATGATGAGTTTATTAGTCCATTTACCAAGGGATGATGATGAAAGGTATCTCAACATCATATAATGATATTAAAGAGACCCTAAAGTATATGAACTATTGATGAGACTCAGAAATATATAAAATGAGATAGATTTCACCAAATAAGTGCATGGAGTTAAGACAAGGGAGTGACACTATGATTGACAATGTGTCTTTCCAAAACCTCTTTAATAATTATAGTGAGTAGTGTTAACACCTAGTATCTTGAAAAAATATCAAAATATACTCCTTTTATTATTTTCTTATGTTGAATCAAGTACAACCCCCCTATCACATAAATTCTTTATATTTATTTATATGTGCATGAGGTTCAATGAGGTTTGTGAAAAATAGATTTGATAAGTAGGTATATCACTCTTCCCATAAATATGCATACAATATCCACAAGGAATAGAATCAAGTAAAATAAAATTTATAATTGGGAAACAACCTAGCTTACTACACCCTCATAGGGTGTATTAGGTTGGAACAATGACTACACCCTCTACTTAGGAAGACACATCTAGCTAGATTCATAAACAAATATTCATCAATAGGATTCCACATAACCCTTACATATAATACCTCAAATTATATAATTCCCTGGATAAATTATATATAGTAAAACTTTCAGGCCTATAATACATTAATCTATAATTAGTTATTATATCATGGATACATAGTGAATCAAAGGATAATTTTCCACCCTAACCATTCAAATTATTTTAGATTATTATTTTATTGGCATTGGATATTTTGAGGGAGGTTAAGGTAGAGTCCTAGATTGAATTTTTTATTTTTGAAAGCCTTTGGGTGAGTTTGGTTAAAAAATTTATGTTTGGGGAATTTTAGTAGGTGGAACATGGTTAGTGGAAACCATTCATCCTCACCTAGGAAAAAGTGAAACTTGTTTTTGATGTTCGGGTGAAAGGCACACATATTTCACAGGGTTTGGGAAACCTTAAAACAACCATGAAGGGGTTATATAATTTGGGCAATGAAATATGGCATGTTTGGAACCCATTTTGGAAAAACATACTTCCACCCCATGTGGGGTTCCAATTTTTTCCATTATAGGGTGCATGATTTGTGCATAGTTTGGAAAACCAAGTGAGCTGATTATATAATTAAAGGTGGGAAATTGTAGTTTCCCCTCCAATGTTTTAACCATTTTTCATGTTTCCCCTCCCATAATCAACCTAGGTTCACCATGGGAGCCTTAGATATCCTCTTATATTTCCCTCCATCCATTTTTTGAATCCACTTCAAGGATATAATGTGAGATTTCTTTGAATTCATGGTCAATTTCCACATATTTTTCCCCTTCCATATTAGTTATTTTCTATTCTGGGGGGGCTATAGTGACCCAAGCCTTTTATATATAACATAACATGATTTTAAGAATAATTCTACATCATATTACAAGCCATGTATTGTTAATTCTTGTGTCTTGTAAGACTGGGTACATATAACATAAAACATGGGCTAAAAACATTTGTTTATTTAATACCCATAAAAAGAGCTCCTAAATTCAAATGAGACATTATATCTGAATAGGGTACCCTGGGGAACACATGAGTAATGGGATGACCTAAAAATCATAGTAAGGGAATTAACATAAAACTACATCTTAAGCACATGAGTTTTGAGGCATGACATAATGATATCCAAATCATGAAACATATAAAATAATTTCATATAAGCATGGAATCATATTAACATGGAATAATATAAATATGTAACAATAATAAAACATATCTGTAGTATGGGTCATGGCTAACTACCAATCATATTTCCCATTTTATTATGGGCCAAGGCTAACCGCCAATCATGTTTCCCATTTTAGTACGGGTCAAGGCTAATAGCCAATCCCGTTTCACATCGTATCTCATGAGAAATAACTTTAACCAATGCATTGGAGTTCTATCTAGGCACACCCATTGAAACATTTTCATGAATATTATTGACACATAAATATTCTTACCACATAAATAATCATACATAATCAACCATACATAAACATAAGGGTACCCAAGGAAAGAGTTAGGTACCACAATCATGACATAAATCATAACCAATGAGCGTACAATGGAAGTGTACAAGGAAGAAAAGGATTAGAACATAAATGGATTTTCATAGGGTAAAATAGTATTATAACATGGTATGTGATGTCGAACAGAAGTGAAAACATATACAGAATTTATTTGAGAAACATTAGCATTTAAACATTTTTGTGTGGTTTTAAGGGAAATACTATAGAGCTTTTAAAATAAAAAAGAGAAAAAACTTTTATATAAAACCATAATTTAACCAAATATGTTTTCATAATAAAAATTATGATTTTATAAATAAAATGGGTTTTTAAATAATAGGATACAATGCACTTGATAATGGGAAAAAATTTTGGGGATTTTCCCTAAAACAGGCTTCCTTATTAGAAAGTTCTAAGGAGGGAATCTTTTAAAAACATGTATATCCACAAAATAGAGTGATGAAAGGGTTATAATAAATTAATTTCCTAAATATAAACATGATTTATAATATTTATAAAAATAGATAAGATAACTCCATTTTTATATAAAGAAAGATAAGGCAACCCAAAAGAACAAAGAAGGTTCGGGTAAATTCGTTACGGTTTTATCGGTATGGTGTCAGGTATACCCAAGGAGGCATTAAGAGAGAGAAAACGGGTTTCTAATAAATTATAAAACATGAGGGAAGTGTGGGTATTGTGAGAAAATATACCCCACAATTTAGGATTACCCATAAAAAAGGCACAGCATAGAGGACAATCTTGATTAAGAGATAAATGTAGATAATCCCTTACCTTAAATCTATTGGGGTTCTCCACTTTTTATTAAAGACCTGAATAAAAATATTTGGTTTATTAATTAATAATTCTAGAACCTATAATATAATTAATTAGTTTAGTATAATCATTCTATGTTCATTTTTAACCATTTTGATTGGTTATGAGGTTCAATTTCATTGTTCGGATTTGTTTGCTTACTTGGCTTTAATGATCGGTTCATGTTTGGAAAAACATTTATGATGAAAGTGAATGTCCATAATTGAAGTTGTGTGTTATTAGTGAATATCCAGGATATTACATGGTTTTAAATTTAATTTGGTTACTTAGAGTGATGTCGAATTATTATATAAAACCATAGTGATAATTGTTTTTGTTAATCAGAGGGTTTGATTACAAAGAACATGTTTTTCTTTATAACATAATACAATTTGTACAAAATGATTACAGAACCAAAAATAGGATATATTACATATATAATAATCTATTTCAAATATAAAACAAATGGTTTCATTACCAGAATTAATGATGATAAAATAAGTTGATAAACCTTTGTCCTTGAATGTGCTAAATTAGCGCATCTCAAACGGTGCTTTCATTTCATTCAAATTAAAAGGTGGTGAAATGATAGAAGATAATGAAATATCCTATTAGCATAAAAATGTTCCAGTAAATGTATGTTACTGGAGTTATCATACTATTTGGTTGAAGGGAGGTGAAGAAAAAAACAAAAGGAAAAGAACTTAAATGAAATGAAGGAATTGGAAAGAGGAATTTACTTCTTGAGACTTACTCCTTAGAGAAACTATTAAGTGGAGAGGTTTTGGTATTTTGAAGTGGCTAGAAGATTTTGGACATTGGGGATGATCTTGGGGAGAGATTTTGGAAGAATATTGGGAAGGAAAAATGCTTGAGAGGAATGAAGAGAAGTTGGAGTGGGGGGTTATAGTGGAGGAGAGAAGGGTTTTCATAATTTTTTAATCATTAGATTATTATTTGTTCACATGACATGGAATAGTAAGTATTACATGACCAAGAACAGTAATAAATGCATGTGACCTCAAACCAATTGGGCTTACATCAGGTCATCATCATCAATGACTCAATAAATCCCTTATTTAGCATTTATCGTAAATTATCACATTTTACTATTCATAAAAATTAAAGTATTTCAGAAAAATCCCAAAAATTTACCCTAACCATTTTTTGATGTGCTGAATCAAAAAATAATGTCCATTTTTCAAAAATAATTTTCTATATATTATTATTTTAATATTTAATTAAAATCATAATTTATTATCAAAAAACAAGTTTTAAAACATTCATTTACTTATTCTAATATATAGGTATATTGTACCTTCAACTTGAATATTATTTATATATTATCCTATGTAAGGTTACTATTCATTAGATTATATCACTATTCATAAGGGTATGTTACTATTCATAAGGGTATGTTACTATTCACCAAAAATTATGTTTTTCTTATCGGACAATAGATAACCTACTGATTGCAACCATGTATATTAGATTTTCGAAATTACAAACACATAAGTGAAACACTTATGTTTATAGGTCACTTATAACATAGTTGTTCATTATGTTCTATTTTCATGTGATTTTATGACATATTTATAATAACTGAATTTCCATTGAAAGACATTGGGTCATTAAATTCTCCCCCTTATGAAATTTTTCCCTTGAAATTTCCTTTTACATTATAAGACAAAAATAGGTGTGGGTACTTTTCCTTCATTTCTTCCTCCACTTCCCATGTCACCTCTTCATACTTGTGGTTTCTCCATAGTACCTTGACCAGACGAGTAGTCTTGTTGCGTAGAACTTTTTCTCTATGATCCATGATCATCACTGGATGCTCCTCGTAAGAAAGATTATCCTCCAACTGTACCACCTCTGAAGAGATTACATGTGAAAGTTTTGGTATGTACTTGCTTAAGAGGGATACATGAAAGACATCATGTAATTTTGACATGGTAGGTGTAAGTGCCAGTCGATAGGCCAAAGCTCCGACTTGATCAAGGATCTCGAAGGGGTTGATGTACCTGTGACTTAACTTCCCTTTCTTCCCAAACATCATGTCCTTATTCCATAGATATATGCATAGAAATACTATGTCTCCAACTTTGAACTCATGGTATCATTGACAATTATCTTCGTAACTCTTATGTCGAGTTTGGGATTCCTTGATATGCTGCAGACTGGTTTTCACCTCCCCCACCATTTCTTTGACCATTTCAGCTCCTAGAAGCTTACGCTCACTGACCTCATTCCAATACATTGGTGTTTTGAACATTTTCCCATAAAGGGCTTCCTATGGTTCCATTCAGATGCTCAAGCGGAAACTGTTGTTGTAGGATAATTCAACCAGTGGAAGATGTTGGTCCCATCCTCCTTTAAATTCCATAAAACATGATCTCAACATGTCTTCTAGTGTCTGAATAGTTTGATTATATTGGACATCAGTTTGAGGATAATAGGTCGTATTAATGTTTACTTCCATTCTTAGAACATATTGGAGACTTTTCCAGAACGTCGAGGTGAATCTAGGATCACGATCAAATACAATATATAGTGGTACTCCATTAATTCTTACCACTTCTTTGATGAAAATCCGCACAAGTTGATTCAACGATAAGTCCTATCGAATCATGATAAAGTGATATGTCTTTATAAGACGATCCACAATGACCCATACAGAATTATTTCCTCTGGATTTCCTTGGATGTCTAATGAAAAAGTCCATGGTAATGTTCTCCCACTTCTATGCTGGAATGTATAGTGGTTGCATCATCCTCTTAGACTTTTTCCTCTAAACCTTTACTTGCTGACATACCAAGAACTTTGATGTATATTAAGTAGACTCCCTTTTCATATTGTACCGCCAAATATTTCCTCCGATATCTTGATACATCATTTTTCTCCCTGGGTGGATAGAGAAGGTCGAGCTATGTGCATCATTCAATAGCTCATTCTTTATATCTGGATTAGATGGTACACATAAGAATTTCCTAAATCTTACAACTCTTTCCTCATCAATTTTTTAATTGGGGTATTTCACATTTTTAACAGCTTCCACCCTTTTCAGAATATCCACATCCATTCATTGAGAATCCTTTATTTTCCCCCAGAGGGATGGTTGAGCTATCATTTGAGAAAGGATTGATGATGTTCCTCCCTTATTGATTCCCATGTCTATCCTTTTCAAATATAATAAGATCAGATCCTTTTCAATTTTCATCATTGATAAAGATGTAGAATCCTTTCAACTTAGAGAATCTGCCACCTTTTTTTCCTTACCATGATGGTAGTGGATTGAGCAGTCATAATCCCTGATGAGATCTATCCATCTTCACCTGCGCATATTAAACTTTTTCTGTGTGAATTTATATTTGAGACTCTTGTGGTCACTGTATATCTCACATTTCTCCCCATAAAGATAATGTAACCATATTTTCAACATAGAGATCACAACTTCCATAACTTTATCATGTGTGGGATAGTTTTGCTCATGGATTTTCATCTTCCTTGAGGCATAAGCTATCACTTTATAATTTATCATTAGCACACAACATAATAACTTATTAGAAGCATCACTATACATCAAAAAGAGTACTCCACTTGTAGGGAGTGTGAGTACTGTCGCATTAATAAGTCTCCTTCTTAACTCCTTCAAACAGTCTTCACATTCCTATGTCCAGAAAAACATTATTCCCTTTAGTTTTAGCTTGGACATTGGGATTGACTATCATGAAAAGTTCTTCATAAATTGTTGATAATACCCAGCTAGACCCAAAAAGTTACGGATCTCTGTTACATATGTTGTCCTAGGCCACTCTTCAATTGCCATAGTCTTAGAAGGGTCCACGGATATCCCTTTGCTGGTGATAACATGCCCCAAGAATGATACATCCTCCATCCAGAATTCATATTTACAATAAATTTCATACAACTTCTCCCTTAGCAATGTCTTCAACACAATATTCAAATGCTCCTCATGTTCCTCCTTTTTCATTGAGTATATCCAAATATCATCAATAAAGATTACCATTAATTTGATGAGGTAATCGATAATGACTCTATTAATTAAATCCATGAAAATTGCTGGAGAATTAGTTAGTAATAAGGGCATCACTCTTAACTCATAGTTTACATACGTCGTTCGAAGGGCAGTCTTGGGAATAACTTCCTTCCTCAACATTAATTGGTGATATCTTGACCAAAGGTCCACCTTAGATAAATAAATGGCCCCACTAAGTTGACCGAACAAGTAATATATTTGTGGAAGCGGATACTTGTTCTTTATCTTGATTTTATTGAGCTCATGATAATCAATGCAGAGGCGCGTCGATCTTTCCTTATTCTTAGCTAAGAGGACTGGAGAACCCCACAGTGAAGCACTCAGACTTATAAAACCGTTCTCTATATTTTTTTGTAACTACATCTTCAACTTTTCCAGCTCTATGGTGTCCATTCTGTGAGGTTTCATTAAGATAGGAAGAGATCCAAGGATAAGTTCAATTGAGAACTCAACCTCTTGGTTATGAGGAAGACCAAGAAACTCTTCTGGGAATATATCAGTGTAATCTCTCACGATGGGAATGTATTCATGCATTATTCTCTCATTTTTCTCAATAATATGAGGTAGATATGATTTATCACGTGGAAGCAATATCCACACTTGAGACGATGAATCTAAAAGAGATTCATCTTCCTCCTTACACTTGTAACAAATCAGAGGTTTCTTTGGGATGTGAAGAGTGATATCCCTTTCCTCACAGTTGACGTTGTCCTTGTACAAAGATATCCAATCCATGCCCAAGATAGCGTCGAACTCCACTAAAATAAGTATGACAAGATTTTCTAAGAGGTTCAATCCACAAACATTAACCAGGGAGAAGTTATAAACCATGGACACAATAATTTCCCCATTCGTTGTTCTCACAGATAAATTTTCCTCCAAATTTTGAGGTGGAGTTTGAATAGTTCTACTAATCTTGCAAGATATGATAGAATGAGTAGAACTAGATTCAAATAGTATGTCTATTATTCTTGAATTAATACAAGAGTACATGTCACCACATCACTTTTCGGCTCCACCTCAGCAGTAGTGATAGCATAAGCCCTTGTTTGTTACCATGGAGGTTGTTGTTGATTCCCTCTGACAACCCTCAGCTTAGGGAAATCGTTCAAATAATGCCCATGGTCCTTGTAGTTGTAACACTGCACTGCAGGCTGCGTGTTGATCTGAACCTTCCTTTCTTCTTCCACATTAGAGGGATTTTTCATATCCCTTCGGTAGTTCTTATCGAGATGACCAAACATTCCAAATTTGAATCAATTCTTGGTTCCCTTCAGAATGTTACCAGGATACTTCTTCCCACATCTTTTACAAGGGTAAAAGTCAGGCTTCTATCCATCATGGGATTTTTTTGATGAACCACCCATGTTGTTCTCCATTTTTCGCTTATAGTCACTAGGCCCACGAGGCCACTGATAGTCTCCAATATAAATTTCAAACTTGAGGGCACAATGGAAAATCTCTTCATAATTATCAATGTATCGAATCGCCAAATATTTTTTTAGATTCATCTTTAGTCCACTACAAAAGTGATCTGCCTTTCTTTTTGTGTTTATGAAAAACCTAGGGTCATACCTTGAAAGCCTTGTAATGTTTGCTTCATACACCTCGACAGACTTATCTTCCTTGTGCTTGAGTCTGAGGAACACTCTTTCCATCATGAGATGGAAGGTTTGATGAAAATATTTGTTTAAAATCATCCTCTTGACTTTCTCCCAATCCACAAAATCAATTTCCTCATGGAAGATTGTATTATTGATCAGTCTCCACCACTGATCAGCTTCCCCATCAAAACAATAGTCCACCAGTACAACCTTCTCTTTTTTAGAGCACTAGAGGATGGAGAATATATTATCAATGGAGTTAATCCATTGTTCCAAGAGGAGGGGATTAGAAGATCCACTAAACATGGGAGGCCTCTTCTGCATGAAGGATTATACGACAAATTTCTCTTCCCTTGATGTAGGACCATGTTCCACATGATTCAAGTTATTATTAATAACTTAATCTAGATGAGGATGTACTATCATGAAGTTTTGATCACCCGCTCCCATTATATTAGGTATATCATTTGGGAAATATTTACATTGCCTATCACATTGTTTGTTGGAAAATTTTCCTCTGTTTCCCTCCATTAACTATGAAAAAAATGTATAATTAGAGGTATTGAATACTTATCTATTGAGTATAAAAAGGAAACTTTGAACATAAAAGGATACACTTATATAAAAAATGTATATCCTACCTTGTGATTCCTTAGGTTTATATCTAGGTTATCCTCGATCATTTTCTTAAATTATATTCTTATGGTATTTTTTGTCCCTTAATAATGGTTTTTTCTAAGCTCATGAATCTACCAAAGCATATCCCTCGAGTGTGTCACAACCATGAGTGCAGAAAGGCCCATGGTCATGTACTAGAACAACCCAGGTCAATCCTGAAACTCCTTGTCAGAGTTTTCACTCCTAGGTTCATCTATGCTAGAGCTCCCTCTACCTGCTTGTATCCAGACATGGATGTATTTTCTTGATAAATCACATAATCAATACTAACCAATATTTAAGAATGTTTTCTTATACTTAGTATCATCCTTACGATTCTCACTAAGGTTCTCTATTCTAATTCTCCAAAAATAACTAAAACTCCCTCTGATACCAACTATAGCGACCCAATCCTTTTATATAAACATTCCATGATTTTAAACATAATTATACATCAGAGTACAAGACAAAGATTGTTATGTCTTGTGTCTTGGAAGACTCTATATATATAACATAAAACATGGGACTAAGAAACACATCATTATTTTTTATCCATAAAAAAGAGCTCCTAACATCCTTTAATCCCTTACATATGCATAGGGTACCCTGGGGAACACATGAGCAAAGGGATCAGCTAAAAATCCTAGTAAGGGAATGAATATAAGGATACATATTAAGAACATGAGTCAGGAGGCATTACATAATGGTATCCAAATAATGAAACATATAAAATCGTTTCATATAATAATGGAAACATATAAACATGGAATAAAATAAATGTGGAAGAATCATAAAAAATTTCCTTAGTATGGGTCAAGGCTAATAGCCAATCCCATTTCCCATTTTAGTACGGGTCAAGGCTAACCGCCGATCCCGTTTCACATCGCATCTCATGAGACTAAACTTTACCCAATGCATTGAAGAGCTATCTGGCGCACCCATCTCAACATTTTCATGAATATTATTTCCATATAAATATTCTTACCACATTAATAATCATACATAATCAACCATACATAAACATAAGGGTACGCATGAAAAGAATTAGGTACCACAATCATTACATAAATCATAACTAATGAGCGTGTCATGAATGTGTCCATGAAAGAAAGGGATTCTAACATACATATACGTTAATAGGGTAAAATAGTCTTATAACATGGTATGTGATGTCAAACTGAAGTGAAAACATATATGGAATGTATTTGAGAAACATTAGCATTAAAAACATTTTGTGCGATTTTAAGGAAAATATGTTAGAGATTTTAAAATAAAAAAGTGGAAAACATTTATATAAAACTAGAATTGAACGAAGAAGGTTTTAATAATAAAATTAATGATTTTATAAAGACAATGTTGTCTTAAAATAGTGGAAAGAGTTCACTTGAGATTGGGTAAAAAATTTGGGAAGTTACCTTAAAACAAGTTTTCTTATCAAAAAGTTCTAAGGAGGGAATCTTTTAAAAAAATGTATATCCCCAAAATAGAGTGATGAAAGGGTAAAACATAAATGAATTTTGTAAAAATAAAGAGAATTTAGAATATTTATATAAATATATAAGATAACTCCATTTTGATATAAATAACAATATGTCAACCTGAAAGAACAGATAAGGTTCTGGTAGAATTCGTTATGGTTTTATCAGCATGGTGTCGTGTGTACCCAAGTGGGCTTGAGGAGAGAGAAAATGGGTTTCTCAGGACTTATAAAACATGAGGTTAGTATGGGGATGATGCTAAAATATACGCCACTATTTAGTATTACCCATTAAAAGGCATAGCATGGAGGACAATCTTGATTAAGAGAGAAATGGAGATGATCCCTTACCTTATATATATTGGTGTTGTCCACTTGTTATTAAAGACCTGAATAAACAAATTATGTTTATTAATTAATAATTCCAGAACCTCTTCTATAAGTGACTATTTTAGTATAATAATTTTAAGTTCATTTATAACCATTTTGATTGGTTATGAGGTTCAATTTCATTGTTCAGCTTTGTTTGCTTACTTGGATTTAATGATCAATTCATGTTCGGATAAACACATACGATGAATGTGATTGTACAAAATTAATGTTTTATGTTATTAGTGATCATCCAGGAGATTACCTGGTTTTAAATTTAATTTGGTTACTTAGAGTTAAGTAAAATTATTATATAAAACCATAGTGACAACCGTTTTTGTTAATCTAAGGGTTTGATTAAAAATAACATGTTTTTCTTTATAAAAAAATACCATTTTTAAAAAAGTATTACATAAAAAAATAGGATATATTACATATATAATAATCTTGTTCAACCATAACACAATTGTTTTCATGATAAGAATTAAATATGATAAAATAATTTGATAAACATTTGCCTTTGAATGTGCTAAATTATCACATCTCAAATGGTACTTTCATTTCATTAAAATTAAAAGGTGGCGAAAGGAGAGAAGATAATGATATATAAAATTAGCATAAAAACATTCCAGTACATGTATGTTACTGGAGTTATCACACTATTCTGGTGGAGGGAGGTGAGTAAATAAACCAAAAGAAAAGAACCTAAAAGAAATGAAGGAATTTGAAAGAGCAATTAACCTCTTGAGACATCCTCCTTTGAGAACCTCTTAATGGGAGAGGTTTTGGTATTTTGAAGAGGATTGGAGATTTCAGACATGGGGAAGGATCTAATGAAGAGATTTGGGTAGAATATTTGGAAGGCACAAGGCTTGAGAGGAGTGAATAGAAGTGGGAGTGAGTGGGGTTTTATAGTGGAGGAGATGAGGGTTTTCATAATTTTTTAATCATTAGTTTATTATTTCTTCACAAGACAAGGAATAGTAAGTATTCCATGACCAAGAACAATAATAAATGCATGTTACTTCTATCCAATTAGGCTTTCATCATCAGAACATCATCAATGACTCAATAAATCCTTTATCTATCATTTATCGTAAATTATCGCATTTTACTATTCATAAAAAAAATCAAGTATTCAAACAATCCCAAAAATTCACCCTAACCATTTTTCGATGTGTAGAATAAAATAATGAAGACAATTTTTTCTAAAATATTTTTCTAAATATTTTTATTTTAATAATTAAATAAATTCATAATTTATTATCATATACTTGTTTTAAAACATTCATTTACTGATTCTAAAATATAAGTATATTGTACTTTCAACTTGAATATTATTTATATATTATCATAGGTAAGGTTACTATTCATTAGGGTATATCACCATTCATATGGGTATGATACTATTCATAAGGATAGGTTAGTATTCACCAAAAATTAAGTTTCCTTTTCAAACTCCAAATAACTTACAGATTGCAACCGTGTATGTAATATTTTCGAAATTCCAAACACAAAAGTGAAAAACTTATGTTTAAAGGTCACATAGAACTTATTAGTTCATTATGTTGTGTTTTCATGTGATTTTATGACATATTTATAAGAATGTAATTTCCATTGAAAAACATTGGGTAATTAAAGGGCCTCTTTTGGACAAACTCTAAGAGTAATGGTTGATGTGTGGGTTGTTTTCCATGGATACTAGGGAATACAGTTTGTCTCTCGAGATTGATTCTTCCTCCCCTAAAAGTTTCATTTAATTTTCACATCACTGATGAAGGTGTTTCCATCCATTTCTTTTCCATCACATTTTGTTGATGCTTATGCTTTCCTCTAATGATTTCAAATTAATATAATCATGCTTGTGATGTGATGGTGGGAATTGCATTGGTGATTTTATGATGGAAAATGGATGAAAAATGATTTCCAATGTATTCTTTTTTTATAACAATATTTAAATTAATAAAAGGTGTTTTATTAAATGTGTTTTGATTTATAAAACTGAAATTGATAACTTTTGGTGTAGTTTTTACATGGATTTGTTTCGATAGCTTGTTGTAAATGATAAATTGTCATGGTTTGTGGTTTTAATGACTCTTAATGGGTTGATAATTGGTAGTAAAATGTTTTTTAAATTCTCTTCTAATTTTTAAATTATTATTGGTAATGTTGGGATTGGGTGACTTGTTATGTTGTTTTAAAGGTAATTGGTGTTTCATGGAAATGGTTCTTGGGATGATTCCATGGAAAATTTAATAATTTCATTGGATTTTGGCACATCAATTGGTGCATGAAGTGCACACATAGATGGATATTCAAATGAAGATGGAACTTAAGAGTGACCCCCCTTCTTAAAATGATTCTGTGATTTCTAAATGGGGTGTTGGTTTTTCTTGCGACTTAAGAAGTGGTTCTGAATGAGTTTATTAATTCTTGAAAAATTGGATTTTTGTTATATGGTTTGGTTTATAAAATTATATAAATGCCCATTTCTCACTTCTCGTGTTGATTCACTTTTTCACTTAGCTTGGAAAGGGTCTTGGATTTGAAAAATATGGTCATGTTTGGCATTATGCATGTGCAAATAGTGTTTTATATTGACCTTGGAAATGTTTAAAGGACTAGTTGGTATTTTTTATCTTCTAAAAGCTGGTTGAATGTGAGGGATTTATTGGAACCTTGGGATGTTTTGAAAATTAGTTTTGGAACATATGTGACATGTTTTCTGGTTAGAATGTTGTCATGTTTTTGGAAAATGGTTTGAAAACCTAGGTAGCATAAAGGCCTTGTTGGTATTTTAAAATTATTTCATAAAATGGTTTTGATTATGGAAAATGGTTTTGATTATGGAAAATGGTGGTTTCCATGTGAGGTTTATGTTATTATGAGATAAATATATTTTCATGTATGTTAGTGATAGTTATCTTATTTTTGAGAAACCACTATAATTTTGGTATGGGATCACCTCTAGTGGATCATGTTTGGGAACATTTTTGGTATTGATTCCACCGGAAATTGGGATGTGATCCTCTCTAATGTTCTGTGAATGAGGACACAATTGGTTATGGTTTCTATAACGTGTGTTTTCTATGAGTTATTATTATCATCATGGGATTCCAATGATTCGAATAGAGGGTTGAGTAATGATTGGTTTTCAACCCCGATTAGATGTGCTGGTACCCCCCATGACTTGATGGGTCAATGTGGGATGTGCGAGTGGATTGGATAATTTAGAGTGACTATTTGGTTATTTAATATGGGGTTGAACCATATTCCAAAAGGTGATTCTGAATGGATTATGCCTAGAGATTGCCTCTAGATATGTTCCAGAATTGCTCATGAATTACAATATATATTTTTCATTCTTATTTTAGATGCTTCTTTGTATTTTATCACTATCAGATTATGCTAGAAGGATTTATTTCATTTACTTTATATACAAAAATTTTTATCACTTGGTTTGGATTTGTACTTGGGGTTTTTATTTTAAATAATTTATAAAAGTGGGTCTATTTTTTATAAATTAAAGTTGTGTGTGTGGTTTTTAAAAGTAAATTGTGGAAATTATTATTTTGATATTTTAAATGAATATAATCACATTTTCTATTCTCATTTCAATCTAGTGTCTGTAGACTTTTTGGGGAATGAAAATGCATGGACTATATGGTGATTACCTAATGAGTTGTTTAAGCTCACACCAAACATATACCACTCGTTGTCGATAGACCCAATATATTTATTAGGTTCAGGTTTCTGGTTTATGTTCTCCACTTTGGAGCAGTTTCGTTTTTTGGATGGAGGTGATCTAGAGTTCACATAGATATTTTGTTGGTGTGGTCCAGTTTTAGTTTTTTAGTCATTTTTTCAGCAGTTGTTGTTTCTGGATCATTTTTGTATATTTATTGATATTCTGTTGTGTATTTATTTATGGTATCTCAATTTATTTATTTTATCTTTTTTTTTGTAAAATCATTCCCATCAATATTACCTTGATTCCCGACACTAATTTCCAGCCCACGTGGTTTGGTATTTCCCTTCGGGCCATGTATCATTCTGGGTTGGGTATTATGATTGATGGAATCCTAGCTTGGTTCATAAAAATATATTGTTAGAGCAGGACCTTATTATTTGGGGTGTTATTTATATCAAATATTATGACTATCAGGGTTCATGAGGTAGGTACGGGAAGGACATAATGAACACTTTCTCATTTTAATCCTCATGTTTCTCATGGTAGTCCAAGATTTGATTCCTTTGTTCGGTATTTTGGATGTTTGGATGGGGAATGACAAATGAGGAAATATGGTGTCATATTTTGATCTCATATGGAGTTGTGAACCATGTAGAGTCTATGTTCATGGTTCAATGTCCTTCTAGTTGTTGATTCTTACTTTGGTAATGGCCCACTACCTATGTTGCAAGATTAGTTATAACCACTAGTTTCTCTTTCTAGTAGTTCGATGTGTGTTGTTGTAACACCCCGAGCTTCCACGATACGCCTCTCTTTCAATAATGCAATAGCTTGCATTGTACGCAAGTTCGAGTTCTAAAACACCGTGACTAATCAAAGTAGCCGTTATGAATAGTAATAACCACTTTTTAAAATTATAGAAATCTTATATTTCAAAATGGACTTCATTTTTGTATTCCTAATATTGAAATTAGCCTATGTTGAATTTTTTGTAATTTTCTGAGAACTTCCAAATTTTTATGAATAGTGAAAAATACTTAAAAACAACTTTTTTAATAAAAATAATTAATAGTGATAAATTATACTATTTAGTGGTTTTAAATTATAATTGGAATATATTTTTACCATTTTATCCAATGGTGGTCATTAGAATTAATTTAACATTGAAATTGGACATAAACAATTGCCAATCTTTTGATATAAATTGTTTCTTGAAAACACGCTATTTGTCGTAACAGCGGGAATTAATTATAAAATTAATTAATGCAACTTATATGTTTGGAATTTTGTAAAATAGACATCATTTTTCAATTCGGAATATCAATTATAGCTTAGGGTGAAATTTTGGCCTTATTCTGAAAAACTTCAATTTTTGATGAATAGTGAAACCACTAAGTGGTAGTTAAATAACTGATTTTTCGTTTAAATAAAATATTACCACTTCTGTGATTTGATTTTCAAAAATCCTACATACATGGTTGTCATTAAGAAGTAAAATGTGGTTCAATGAGATTATAATAATTTTTTGGTGAATAGTAACTTATTAAGTTCTTAATCGCGATTAGTGGTAATTAGGGTAGTTTAAGGTATAAATAATACTTTAATAATATGAAATGACCTAGACACATGTCCCAACCTCATTGGTTGTGTCATGGCCGACCAAGACAAGCCATGGCCTAACTTGGGGACCCCATGGATCCACCTTTGTTGGGAAATAACATAAATTACTTTTTATTTAATGTTAAAGTGAAAATGACACTAACATAAATTGTTTTACTAAAACAATTTTTAAGTAGGGTTACACAAGTCCACATTTTGACTATAAATATTCATTAGAAAGATAAAAAGATTTCCTACATCATAGTATTTTTTTTTATAATTTTTAGACATTAAATAAATTAAATTATTTATGACATAATTATGATGTGGCGATGACCTCATTATTTGACGATTTAAATAAAATGGAAAGGTAATATAAAATCTATGAACTACACATGGCCAAAACCAATTGGATGAGTGGATTTCGATGCCTTATCACCTTATCCACGAATTCTATCAATGTGGGACCTTTTAAAACCGAAACACATTTTCAAATAATGTAATGTTCCTTTACTTTCCAAAAGTTCCCCTCCTCTCCTCTTATAAAAGGCCCCCACCTCTACCTCATTTCACACACTCTTCAAGCCATTGGCTCGGCCAACCCCTGCCCATTTGCTCTCTCCACATCCCTCTCCTCATCCTAGAGGATTCCCTTTGGGCAGAATCCTTTCAAAGGAAGCCTTTAGGCTCAACTCAAAAGGAGTTACACTTTTTAAGGTAATTCATTCTCTCATGTTCTTTTGTTTTATTTTGCTTCTCCAACCCCCTAAACTCTTTTTATTTACTTCTTTTGTAACAACACCAGTATCTTAAATATACTAGGATGTTGTTATAAGATTTATTTGAGCTACACTTCCACACAACTACATCAAATGGTTAAAGAACATAAGGTTTCCGTGGATGGCGAAATTCTGCCTCCCGAAACGATGATTGTTCAACACTCATTTAACACCTTCAAAGGTGGCCATTATGATGTCACTATTTTTATATATGATATATAATATGTTTATGTTTTCCTTAAGCTTCTGTTTTTTTCATTTTGGGCATACCTTTATGGTTTCCATTATGGGTAAAACACGATATCTTCATTTTAGGAAGCGCGGACTACCGCCCCCTGAAAGTGATTTGATTCGTTAATACCATATGTGGGATGTGTGAAGGATAAAGTTAATGATATTATATATGTTATTATACTGGAATTATAATATACTCTCATATCATTATGATTCCATTCCAGAAAATATGAAATAGAAATGGAAGTAGCGTTCATGCGTACGTACGGCTTACCGTCTCCATGAACGGTGCATTTCATTTCTTACCTCTAAATGTGATGTAATATTATAAATGAATGTATGTACTGGATATATATGACATATATGATATCTACATCATGAATACCATTCTGGATATAATGAACCTTTGACCAAATTAACAACATGTAAGTGTAAGAAGCCTATTTTTGACTTAAGAACCAAATACCGACAAAATGAACATTATTAACTTAAATAATTACATAATGTTCATATCATTGTAATAAGTGATATAATAAGGATAATGAAGTTGAAAATGGTTCTTAATAAGGTATATATTAACTCTAGTTTATTATTCAGGAGGTTAAAGAACGGTTGAGTCAAGTCAGACACGAGGTAAGGGAATTTCTTAACCCAATTACCATTCTTTGGGTTAATCTCCTACTTTCAAATTATGTCATGATATTGTTATGTCATATCTTGTATTTGTACTTTCTTTATGTGTAATTATAGTGAATACACATAATAGATATATTTTATTTAAATTATATTTGTAAGGGAATTTCTTAACCCAATTACCATTCTTTGGGTTAATCTCCTACTTTCAAATTATGTCATGATATTGTTATGTCATATCTTGTATTTGTACTTTCTTTATGTGTAATTATAGTGAATACACATAATAGATATATTTTATTTAAATTATATTTGTAAGGGAACTTCTTAACCCAACTTCCATTCATTGGGTTAATCTCCTACTTTCAAATTATGTCATGATATTGTTATGTATTATCTTGTATTTGTACCTTCTTTATGTGTACTTATAGTTAATACACATAATAGATCTATTTTATTTATAAATGATCTTTGTAAGGGAACTTCTTAACCCAACTTCCATTCATTGGGTTAATCTCCTACTTTCAAATTATGTCATGATATTGTTATGTATTATCTTGTATTTGTACCTTCTTTATGTGTACTTATAGTTAATACACATAATAGATCTATTTTATTTATAAATGATCTTTGTAAGGGAACTTCTTAACCCAACTTCCATTCTTTGGGTTAATCTCCTACTTTCAAATTATGTCATGATATTATTATATCCTATTTTGTATTTCTACTTTCTTTATGTGTACCTATAGTGAATACACATAATAGATTTATTTTATTTTAGAAATGATCTTTTTAAGGACTTCGTCTCAATCTCCATTCATTGAGGCATATTTTGTTTTATACACAAATTTCTTTTATACAGTGTATAAACCCCTTTGACTTTTACGATTATTCAAAAGGAATCTTTTTATACAAAGCGTTTTGATAAACGACAAAAGGGAATGTTTTTCTTTCCGTACTTATGCGGTGACAACGACTTCTCCGCCGCCGTGACCATTATTTGAGTTTCGGCTTCCTCTATAAGCCATATTTTTTTAATGAAAAATAAATACAAAGTTTTAACTTTCTTTTATTTTGGTATTGAAAATGGTTTTGAAAGCGTTTTTAATATATCAATGTGCTATATTGATATCTTGTGATTGAAATGTGGAAATGTTATGTTTCCTTTATGCATGTTTTATGTGACACAATTATGTTATGGTTTATGATATGTTTAAACCTATTCATATGAGGAATGCATTGGACTTAATAAGTGACGGGTGGAGCCCGCTATAGCTCCTCGATGCATCGGCAGGTCTCATGAGACAAACTAGTGTCTTGGCACAAGGCCTTGACAAAATCTTATTTGTGGTCTTGGCACGAGGCCTTGACTACGTGGTTATGATAGTCTGGCATTATGCATTCCATCATTATGAAAGTGGTTATTGATATTACATGTGATTATTCGACCAGTAGAATATCCATGTGAAGAAGTAAATGGCATTATCTCATTTTACTTTTTCCATATTATGTTGAAGTTCATGTTTAAAAGGCTTTTGTTTTATTTATACATTGCCTTAATTGTTAATGATTATTTATGAAAGATTCCGCATTATTGTTATCCTTACTGAGCATCTGAGCTCACCCCTTTCAATGTTTTAATATTTTCCAGGATGTGAAGAAGTATTTTATGAATGACCTGCAGGGATAGTCAGAAGAGGATATGAGTGTGGACTATGGAGACTTTGTTATTGTAGTTTTTCACTCTATGATGTAATGTAACGTTTACGAATGTATCTAGTGTTTCCAAGGCTACTAAACTAATCGGTCTTTCGAGACTTGATCTTTTGTGATCATGCCAATGTTACGAAGCAATGCACCGACTCTGGGTAGCTGGGGTCGGGGCGTTACAGTTGTGTTTTATTTTGGATTCAATTGGTGTGACTGGTATTTTAGAATGAAAATTATTTTCAAAATGGAAATGGTTTATTTCAAGTGGTTTTGAATTTAAAAATGAGTTTTTAAAAGAGAATGTGATTTATAATTTTAAAGAGTTTGGGATAATGTAGGGGAAAAATGAATTGATAATTTGATAAATTCTTATTTTTGATGGTGAAATGGAATGTGTGAACCATGGTATTTCTTATGGACATTCATGTGTGTGTTGGTGTGTGTGTAAATTGCATGGTGGAATGCGTTCATGGATGGCCTAAGAAAAAGGTGGATGGAAACATATGTGATGGTTTATAGGATTCCATGGTCGAGTATTTGAAATCAAAGTTTTTTCTTGGTTTTTTCCAAAATTATTTTTGAAAGAGAAAATGATTTCACAAAATTTTTTCTTTAATAATTAGGGTCATTTTTTGAAAATTGGATTTTTCATTGGATTGTTAACATGGAGGAAGGTGGTCTTGAAATTGAAATAAAAATGGTGGATGTTGAAAAGAGAATTTTTTGTTGTGTTTGTACTGCTTATCTTGTGATCCAATTGTTTTGGCTTGAGATGTTCTTTTTTATTATGTTTTAGGTTTATTTTGGTTTTTTATTAGTGTTACTTGTGTTTTTCAAAATATTCCTCCTACAAAGGTCTCCAAAATTACTATTGGGACTTCACCCATTTCTAGTTCTTCTCTGTTGTTGCCTATCATTTGTGGTGATCGAGGGCCATTAGAGGTAGTGAAATAGATTTGGGAAGTTTAGTGTATCTTTAGGTTATTGGGAAATACTAAGGTAGTGAAAGTGCATGCTGTTCTAGGTTAGTTTTAGGGTCCAAATTTGGATTAGTTAAGGTGATTTATCCTTTATCATAGAAATTTTTTATTAAATGGAAGTGTTTAATACCACCTTTTCCCAATGGTTCGTACCTGTAGAGGTGAATATGATGAAGGTGACAGAGATATTGAATACCTTTCAAGGTAAGTGGTTAGTGAGGGATTATGTTGAGCAGTTCATTTAGATTGTTTTTTTCTTCAAAGATAACATCAAAAGACCTACTTAAATATCCTCCTTCTATTTGGGGTCTTCATCTACATATCAATGAGTGAGTCCCTTCATCTAATGATGTTTTTTTAGAGAAGTTAGTGGATGAAAAATTCTTCATTGAGTTTCTTTATAGATCTTATGAGGTTGGAAGTATGACATCTCTTACATTCATGGAGGATCCCTATCTAGTGAGATACAAATGTTATAGAAGAATTTTCTTGATTATTCTCCTTTATTAGTGATGACTTCTAGTTCATTGGACCACTAATTCGTGTGATTTTAGTGTGGTTAGTTTCAGTAATCAAAGTTGTTGTTCTGTAATCCTATTAAGTGTTTTCGCCGTTGTGTCCATTTGGGCCATCTGTATAAGTTTTGTAAGAAGCATTTCATGAAGAAGAAGCCTTGATCGGGGGATGTGTGTACGTAGTTACGGGGTACTAGATGCATCATTCATATGGACCCCAACCATAGTCCATATAGTGAATCGTTTCCCAAATTCAAGAAAATGATGATGGTATGGTGAACAATGGCTTAGATTTTGTGTCTATCATTGGAGTGGAGGTGGTTGGAATTATATGTTATTATTTTATTTATTGTTGTATGTTTCCTATTGTGGATTATTAATCATAGAGAGTTCCTTGTAAGAGACTCAGTGGTCTAATTTACTTATTATTCCATTTTTTGATCTCTTAATGTTGAGTCTCTCATAAATCAATTTTAGTTCATAGTTGTGCTTTTTTGGAGATGAACGAGCTCCTAGAATTGATGATTATAGTCTGTTGTTAGGATTGTGGCTTAGTTAAAGTTTCTTTCATGGGTTTCTGATTTTGTTGGGAGTTTGGTTTATGTGGGGAATTCAAAGTCCAGGTAGCAGTGTCATGTGTATATTTTTGGGTTAGATTGTATCAGCAGTTTCTACCTAGGTCTCCTTGAAGTGTTTTGTTGGTAGTGTTTGTGTGGACCGATCTGATGTCATTCCATGATTTTAGTGTGGTTTTGTGGTGGGGAGAACCATATTGTATTCTACCATTGCTCATAACCATGTGGTTTCCTCCATAAATGGCCAGTTGTGAGTTATAAAGTGGTAGGTCACCCCTATGTTCATAGTTTTGATTGGTTATGATCAGTTTTGGGATTGATTTTTGTTTATCTTTCCATTGGGAGACTTTATAGGGGAAGAAATTGTGTGTGGGATTGAAAATTGTCACACCCCAAACATTGAAATTATTTTCTTTTATACATTTCTTAGCATTGTATGTTCTAGTGGAGGTTCGAGTTGAGTCTTAGTTTGATTTTTTTTTTGAGTTTTGGAAGCCTTTGGGTGAGTTTTGTCCAAAATTGTGGTTTTGGACTTGAAATCAGGTGGCATACGATTAGGGGAAACTATGCATCCTCGCCTATGAAACCATGCGGTTTTTTGCTGGTGTCCAAGTGTAAGGTTCACAGGTTTCACACAGTTTGGGGAACCATGCGGTAACTGTGTGAGGGTTTCTGTAATTTGTGATGTAGAATTTAGTACTATTGGTACATGGTTTGGGAAACCATTCATCCAATCCATATGGGGGCCCTTTCTACTTGTAGAGGTCACATGGTTTGCACACGATTTGGTAAACCATGATTCCAAACCACACAAGTTGCCTATATTATTAAAACTATGAATTTTCGACATTCCCCTCTACTCTTTTAACCCCATTTCCAGCTTCTCCTCCCATTCTCAACCTAGTAACACTCCCCTTTTCACATGAAGCTCTTTCATTTTCCTATTCACTACATGGGTGATTCAGGGACATAAAATTGAAAAACTACTAAGTGAAAGTTAATGTTTTATGTATTTAAGATCAAAAATATTTTAAGGGGATTTTCAATATCTATAAATTATAAAAAACTAAATTCCTAATAATGAAATAAAATGAACATATTTTTTCTCCCACAAAGCTCTTTTATTAATCTCATTAATCCAAAGCTTGCCTCTATGATCACATAATAGGAGTATCGTATAAAGTTAACCATATTGGATTTACCAAATCATGTCGTTGTTGTGTATCTAGTGTATCTCCACTCTCTCCTCTCTTTGGAATCTTTTTATTAATTTTTTGAGAAGATTATCAAACAGTGGATAAACTCAGTGATTTTAAAAGTAATTCATTGTCCATCTCGACTTAATACCACTCATTATTTTAATATTCATTTTTCTATTCCTCCTCATCTTATTAATCTTATTCATTAGAGTGTTCTTATTATTTTCTATTTTCATTATAATTTCTAGAGGTTAATTCCATGGTAATTTCATAATTAGTATCATAATTAGGATTTACCTCAACTCGAGCCGGATTTTAGTTAATTTTTGAGTTGTCTCCATACTCAATATTCATCATTAGTTTCAAACTTAGTTATTTACCTAGATTCTTTATTTTCTTTTTCCATGACCATTAGGTGTTTTAATCCCAATTTGAAAGTACTTTCCATGATTTTGAGTTAATTTTCTAGACCAAGATTTTAATATGGTTTCTGATATGGAAATTTTCACTCCTATATGTGGATTTGGATCTTTTTTGGGAGTATCACGATTTATTGGGAAAACAATTTAATGTTAACTTACCAATTGGATGTGGGCCTTTATCTTGGTTTTTCTAGATATCAAAAAATAAAAACATAGAGGTGTATAAAATTGAATAAAATAAATGTGTATTTAATTAGTACATTTAAAAGGAGGGATAAATCTTGTATAACAATTGAAATTACTTGAACCTAGTCATTGGAAGTGGTGGAAAAAATTAACCATGACCACATGTTTCCTTAATTATTATGGTCTCAAAATAATTTAGTATTTTAAAACAAGAAAGTTAAAATAAATAAAGCTACCAAGTAGTAGTATATAAAATCTATGTCCTGATGTTGAATACAAATGGATATGAACAAAGAATTTAATGGCTTTGATTTTTCATGATTCAATTAAGCTAAATCAACTAACTTAACTAAAGTGTGTGCACTGGTCTAACTTGAAGATAAAAAATAAATGGATGATGGGGAGGAAATTGAATTGAGGGATGGTCTCTATTAAATTGGGCACTACTTAATATCTCTTATAAATATAGATTATACAATTAATCACTAATTTTTTGGGTAACTAGATTTTACTCTCAACCCTAACTATAATTACCAAAATCATCTGATCCCTCCCAATAGAAAATTTATAATCAACCTAAGTACATTAAAACCAATCTCAATGTGTAAGAAAGAGTTATATTAAAATCTTGTTCCCTCACTCCCCTCAATGTCATTAGATTTCCTCCCATACAAACCATCACTCTTTATAATAACTAGGTAATAAGATTTTAAATAAGGGCTAGTGTAATTCTAAATCAAATATATAATCCCACTAATAAAACAGAATTAGAAAACATTGTTATACACCCCCTTAATCAATTTTAATCCCCTCTTGTAAAACATATCCATTGATACTAACTCTCACAAACATGAAATAATTAAGTAATATATATGAGGGAATAAAAAATTTAAATAAAATATATAATGTGACATAAAAAAGAAAACTAAATTATATTAATCACAAAAGAAACATAGGTATCGTGATTTAAAAAACGAAATAAAAAAATAAAACAAAACTATAAATTATGATAGATGGCATGATATTATATATTTAATCCTCTTTCATCCACATTTTCATACAAATTTATATGTCAATATTATACCTTGACGACTATAGGAATCCTATTTTAGTAGTAGAACCACCCTCTCTAAATGAGAAATTCAATATTTGAATAGTAGCCTCCCCATATATTTCGAGACATATTTTCTTTATGTATCTCCTTTATTATCTTCTCATCTTTAATCTGACACATTTTCATTTAGATATAGTAATTACTTCATGTGCATGGGCCCTCTCAAAAATCTCTATATGAATATATATGATATTTTCTACACAAGAGAGTAATTGATGACTATGTATATATCTATTTCTATTTTTTACGCATGTGTATCTTTTATATTTAACATTACCATCGAAAGTGATCTCTTTGATCTCTCTATACATGATAGTTGGAGGTGGAGGATGATCAATGTCCGTTCCTGGGAGAATTTTTAGAGAAGCACGTTCTTTAGGACATGAGAGGATACTCCAAATTCATTGTGCACAACCAAAAAATGAATTCTCCCACTTAGAAAATAATATAATTTGTTTTAATAACATGAGGATTAGAAATAAATAATTTCAATTGTGATCCTTATTAATTATTAAATCCCTTTCAGAACCCCATGTATATAATAATAATATTACTATTATTTATCTACATTCACATAACATGAGAATTAAAATTAAATATAATTTATTCAAATAATATACAATATATATTGTTTCTCTCTGGACCATTAAACATTGTAATTCATTCCTCCACAATATTTATCATGCCTTAAATAATGACAATTTACTCATTAAATAAATTTCACTTCATTATTATCCAATAAATAAATAAGTACTATATTCACTAAATATATAATATTAAATATTCTTCTCACATTATATTCTCTCAAATAACTGGTGAAATAATACATATTATCAATAAAACGTTAATAATTATTAAACCAAGTGCATTAATAATATTTATTCAAATTGTTAAATAATAAATAATAATATATTATTTCACAGAGATTCCAGATATAGTGAGTGTGTGACCCTCTAGGCTTCTTTATTAGTGGAATTCGGTGAATAAACCTAAAGTATAAGGTTACCCTCTACAAATATTCCAAGTCACCCATAGAGAATGAATTTAGTTCCTAAAATAAATAATATAGGCTCCTTTACTTAAGTCCTTTTTGGAGATATATTTTTTTCACCATTCCATAATAGAATGTAAGACCAGTACATCGTTTCTAATATATAATATGTAATCAACATATATTATTACGATAATGAATAAATTATCACTAAAACTATTTTAAAAACATGGATCAAATACATTTTTAATGAAACCAAATTCTTTTTATATCTTTATCGAATCAAATGTTCCCTGACCTAGATTCTTATATCAATCTATAAATGGATCTATGCAACCTGAAAATACTTTTAGCAACAAATAGTGTCATAAAACCTTCTTGTTGCGTTCTATAGACATATTCATGAAGTATCCCATTAAGTAATGCATATTTGATATCGATCTTCCAAATATCAAAGTCATATTGAGCTTTTATAGCAACTAGAATTCTAATGGATTTAAACAAATAAATTTGTGAAAAGGTTTAATAATTATCAATTCCAAAACACTATTCAAACCCTTTTAACAACTACAATTACATTATAGGTATTAACTTTACCTTCCATTTCAATTTCCTCTTTAATACTCATTTTAATCCTATATTATTTACATAAACTACTAGATCGACCAGATCCAAAATATGGTTTTGATACATGGAATCAATTTCAGAATTTATGGCTTCTTATCACCATGTAGATTTGGAGCTCTATACTACCTCGTTATAAGAGTGTGATTCAACATTTTTAGCTAATAATGAGTAAACATCTTTGATTATAATAAATCTATCTCTTAGGTCCTCTTACCTCTCTCATTCTCTAATGCAGTATTTGTGTTTTTGCAAATACTTCCACCATGTGGACCTCTATAACCCATTCCCATACAAAATCATGTGTATCATGAGCATTAACGCTATAGAAATCAATCTCTCTCCTAATATACTTTTTAGGATGTTCTCCCTCCCAATAAATATGACTTCTCTAGCGACAGTCACATTATTTTCTAATGTGTTTTTATAGGTAGTATCTCATTGTTTACTTGGGATTCCCTATAAAGATACACTTTGTGCCCCGAGGTTCTAGTTTGTTTCCAAAGAAGGACTTAACAAATATATTGCAACCCCATATATGTGTATGTGGTAAACTAATTTTTTTTACACTACATAACTCAAAGGTAATTCCACTTTCCACTTTAGTTGGTTCTCTATTTAATGTTTATATCACAGTTTGTAATACATATCCCCAAAAGGATAATGGATGTTCTATATGAATAATTATAGATATTTCCATGTCTAAAAAGGTAAATTACCTCATTTCACTAACACCATTCCACTATGGTTTATATGGTGGAGTGAGTTTAGATATAATCCCAGACACCCAGAAGAAATCGATGAACTCTCAGTTAAGATATTCACCACCTCGATCCGATTTAAGATTCATTATCTTCATCCAAATTGATTCTCTAATTAATTCTTAAATTCCGGGAATTTATCAAAGTAATCGTACATATAAATCATCAACTATACATTACCATATCTACTTATGTCATTAACAAAAGTTATGATTTAAAAATAATAACCATTAGATTATAATCGAAATGGTGTATACACATCAGCATGTACCAATCCTAGAAGCTCTATGGCCCTTTCACCATGTCCACTGAATGGAGGTTGGGTCATTTTTACTTGTAAACAAGAATGAAATATTTCAAGTGGTTTTAGCTTAGATGTGCCCAAATAACCATATTGATATATATTTATGAAACGGTTCTCATTTAAAGTGCCAAGATGGTGATTTCATATCTAGGTGTTATATGATTCATGGAAACTAGATTCATTACCAATTTTAAATACATGGTTTTTGTAATTTAATACATAAATACCATTATTTAAATGTTCCATACCAAAAAATATGTTTTCCCTTACAGAAGAAACTACATTTATTCTGAAACATGAAGGTAAACCCATTTTCATGTAGGTATGATACAAATATTATGTTGGTGGTAACCCATGATACATTTTTACAATATTTTAAAACCAAAATCATTCCCATGGGAATTTGAAGGTGGTAGTAACCAATGGCTAGAGCATCCATCCTTGCAATATTAGTAGTTCTCAAATCCACTCCTCCTCTAGAAATATTTTAAAATCTATGTGCTTCTTAAATTGGGATATGTATATATATATATATGAGCACCAAAAGATGCATATAATACCCAATTTATAGATATTTAAAGATTACACTTGATAATGAATTCACCTTTAGCTTCCCAATCCTTATGGGTTTAATTCCTATTCCAATGTCCTGACGTGCCTCATGCACAACATATTGCATACTTTTCATTACCCTACCTCTAGATCTTCATTTTATTGGAAGGACAGTGCTTAGGATCTTTAGGCTTTTATGTGTCTTGTTCCCCTATGACTTGTTCTTATTTTTCTTATTCTCTATAGGGAACATGAGTTTATCAAACCCCATGTGCTTATCCACATGGATAATCAATGTAAGTTGTTATGAAAGACTCTTCTCATTATTTAATATATTTAAATTAAAAATAAATAGGAGAAGTTCTTGGGAAGATATGAATGTTTGAGATATTTGTGAAATTATCTGGAAATTTAATCCGTAAGATTACCAAGCATTTAAAGAATCCAATAAGCTTGAAGACATCAGGCCCAGCTAGAACAGACTCTCCAAGATTAGTTATAAAAAACATTGGTGATCTCGTACCTCTATTTTCTCTCTTTCTCCTGATAGATATCATGGGGGTGAGATATCCAGATATATTTAGCCATGTCCTCATTTGATTCAAAATATCCTTTTTCATTGATTATAGCATAAAACATTGAACGTAAATGGAATCGTTCAAATGTTTCTCACAAAGTTAAAACTCTTAAAAACTTTCCACGTTACCTAGTATATAAGGAATAGGTTCTTCCAGAAAAAATAATTTTCTTTTAGGGTTCTAGATAATCTCTATGCACCGTTAAACTCTTCAACTTTTTTCCAGATATACATTTATCCTTCACAAGTATGGATCACAATGATATTTTTGGTGTCATTTTAATTTTGTTTCTAAAAAGTAATATGAAGAAAACATTTAGTAGTTTATCTGTTAAAATTTATAAAAATAATTAAATATTATATTTATTAATCTTCTGCTATTTTATCAAAACCTAATATCCCTCACTGTTGGCTTCAAAATATCATATTTCATGGAAATTATAAATGAAATGATATATATTCCCCTTCTATTTACCCCAAATTTGGTTGGTCAAGTAACATGAATGGTTTTAGGTAGAAATTAAAAATGTCTGCTGCCTTAAATCCATATTCCATGATCTACTGAGTGGATTCCATAATCCTAAAATTATTAAATTGGGTTTCCTCAAAATTTCCATCACAGTTACACTATGTACTGCTGTGGTAGTCAACCCATGATGCGAACAAAGTTAAGTAAACCTAAAAATTCAAGTTATAATTCCCTAATTATGGAAGTTACCCAACTTTTTCTGGTCAAGCACTTTGAACTATGGAACAATTTTAACTGAAGTATTTGAAGGCTACACCGACTTAATATATATAATCGATGGATTTTATCCTTTATGCATAAATTTAGAATTATTATCTTTATCACATGATTGTATATATTAAAATAATTTACATAATTGACTAACCAAATTGTAGAAAATATTTATGCATAGTACAATTTATTTTATTTCTATCTTTCACTATTGTTAATTCATTAATTCATGTGATCATGAAAAAATATCCGTAATGAAATAACCATGAAACATGGTAGAAATAAAATAATAAATTGGTATGATCGTGAGCTTGTAAAAATGGTTAGTTTATCTTGTAGATGATAAACCAACCATCGACTTATGGGGAAAACACATTAAAACAATTAAGGTCAGTGTTACAACTTCCCACCTATCCACCAATGTATCTCTCTTATATTGGTTTTGTCTCGGCTCCAAACATGAATTGCCTCCACTAGCTTGGGATCTCCATCCATTACATATGCTTTTACTCACATGAAGGTGAGGGAAAGGGTTTATATAAAAGAAACCATGGAAACACATGATCGTATATAATAAGAGTAGTGAAGGAACACAAACAAATAATTTAATTTAATAATAAATTGAATGAAACCAATCACATACAGTGTTCGGTTCTATGGTCATGATTATTCACATGCATGAAATGAATTACATATTTAATAAAACTAACATTCAATTATTAATCTTTTATTATTAACGATAAATATTTCTTGAATAAGTTAATTATTTTATTTAATTAATAAATTATTTTACATTAATTCTCATATGAATTCCCTTAACTTTATCATCCATCGTAATTTTTTTTAAAAATAAATTTATTTAAAATATACCTTGTGCATAAATTTACGTTGGAGGCAACATGATAAATATCCTTATAAATCTAAAAGACATGTATTATAACCATGTATAGTTAAATGTTGTGACATATAACACACATGACTTATTGTGTAATTTCTTAACATGTTTGATCAACTTAATGACTACAGGAAATACATTATTTTTCTATAATGTGTAATGATTCAATGAATGTAGAGTAACATCTTTCATATGACTCACACATGATATGTAGATCTTAAAATTATGCATAAATTAATTGAATATATATATATATATATATATATTAAAACCCATCACATAGTTTGTTTTATCAACATAAATAACACACACAAGAAATGCTGATAACGTTTACATAGTATAATAAATTAACTTTAATTCTATGAAATTTGGTATATGTAAATGGTGTGTACATTAGATTTACACAAAATTTTTGTCTTTTACCTTATATCTAAGGAACATGCCTTGGGACTCAACATGTAAACTGTGCCTCAGAAAATTACAGTACACGACATTTATATTGAGTTACATGGTGTGTGGTCTCCAAATTAAAGGGTCACAAATCAGGTAGGCCTTGTATTGAAAAACACAACCCGTTTATGACTTAAAGGACTCAACATGATGTCTTTGGGATACACGGTGTGTACCATTGATGAACATGTACCATGATGGCTTGATCAACACGCTATATAATAAATTAAATTCACAATGTGTAATCAATGATCATAATTAGAATTAATTCTGAATTAATTCCATGTGCATTAAACACAAGTACACAGTATGTAACTCCGGCTAAATGGTGTTTACTCTTATGTTATGTATCCAGAATCCAAATCACCTCCATATGAGTTATTCTATTTTATTTCATTCAGAATTTATCATTTTGATTATTAATATGAGAAACAATGGAGGAAGAAGAATATCATGCAATTTGGATTAAAATAATGATTAAAAATGAATTTAAAACTAAATAAAAAATGTGTAAATCAATCAATGATCATTAAAAAATTACAAATAATCATGTGACCTCTCTAATAAAAATTTTATATTTTGGGTGCAATATAATCATGTGATATTTCTTGACCATCTTTTTTTTCATGATCAATGATCAATATGAGATATACATAATGATAAATGTTGTGATCAAAAAAATTGAATCAAAGAAAATATACAATGGATAAAATTCCAGAACTAGAGAGAGGGGCATCACATATTATTTATTACTAATTTAATAAATTAAATAATTTCTTTTTTTGAATTCTTTCCACATTTATGAGCCTAAATACAAATTTTTGTTGTCATATCATTCAGTTCTAGGAATCAAGAGTAAATTCCCTCTAGTGGTGATCCACATGTGTTCCACAAATCTCAAAACATTGTCATAAGAATATCAGAGTTCAATCATGGATGATCCTTTTTCTTATGTGGTTTTCCTTTATGTACATGATAATTGCTTCCAAAGTGATATCCTTAATATCTATAGACATGATAGTGGGAGGGAGAGGAAGGTCATTGTCCATTCTTGGGATAGTTTTTGGAGAAGGGATATCTCTAGGACTTTAGAATCTTCACCAAATCTATTGTACAAAACCAAACCAATGAATTGACTCACAATGAAAATAATATAATTGGGCTTATAGATCACTAGTGTTAGGAATATATTTTTTTAAACGTAAACCTTATTATTTGTTTAATCAATTGTGTAATCTCAAGTCTATAATAATAATATTATTATTTCTCTACATGCACATAACTATCAAATTAAAATTAAATATTATTTATTAAAATAATATTAAATATATATTATTTCTCTCGGTGCCATTAAACTCGGTCCTCTATTCATGTGCAATATTTATCAAGCCTTGAATAATGATAATTTATTCATTAAATAAATATCCCTACATTATTCTCCAATTAATAAATAAATAGTATTTTCAAAAAATAACAAATATTAAATATTAGGGTAACATTATATTTTCTTAAATAACTTGTGATGGAATACATATGATCAAGGAAACATGAATAATGATTCAACCACATGTCGGAATAATATTTACTCAATTTTTTAAATAATAAATAATAATATATTATTTAACAGATATTCTAGATACACTTATTGTGTGACCCTCTAGGCCTATTTATCTGTGGCGTTTTTGTGAAGAAATCTGAAGGCCAATGATAGAATCTAGAAATATGCCAAGGTAACCAAGGAGAATGAATTTAATTCTATAACAACATAATACCTTATACGAATTCTTACCCTATAATATAAACCCTTTGTATCGATATCACTAATCCAAAAGGTTGCATGCAGGTTTCATCAAAATATGTGCTTTATGTCTCTTTCATTGACTTCCCTGAATTTAATTCTGCCTATATTAGACCATGACCATTTATTTATTTAGGATATATCACTTCCATTAAAGGGTCTAAGATATAAACTACCATTAATGAAAATATGGGACAGATCCTTTATTGCATTATACATTAATGCAATATTAATCGTGACACACTCAACATATCCAACCTCACCGCAAACATATGTTGTCAAACATTTCATCAATACATCAAAGTAAAGGACTCACAATAATTATTAATAATAATATTAAATTATAAGTATCATTACACACTTCATCATATAGGAACATACAATGGAATATATTAATGTGATTGTCCAATTGGTGTGTATCATTCTCATGATATCCAACACTAGATATTATCATAGGCATACACTAAAAGAAGGTTCCTAAATTCATTTGAGTCTCCACCCCTGATATACTGTATCATTTGTATCCCCCAAATGATATTATTTGATAGTGGAACATATATTTAATAATAGTTTCATAGAGATTCCGAGTTCTTATCATAACAGGGAACTTCTATGACCATTTAGTGCAGTTGTTATTCATAGGAAATTATCGCATACTACGTTATATAGAAGAACAGTCATGATGTGATATGATTTTAATAAATAATAAAAATTATTAATAAATTTCATCATAAAGTACATAGAAGTTGGTTCTATGGAACCAACTGCAACATGAGTACCATTTAATCTCACCTTGAGGAACACTTCTAATTCTTTTTACCTTTGCACTCAATGAGCGATAAAAGATGAAAATAAAAATGAGTTATTTTACATAGTTCACCCTCATAGAAATTTTCTAAGGACTATTCATGGAAATGTTACTATGATACAAATAAACTAAATCTCATGGTTTTATGTGTACAGTTTTTGATTGGTCTAACCGACCATCATGGTTCAATACCATGAACAATTATAGAAATCACTACTCTCCTAAAACAATGAACATACTAATCCATATGTTGTTTCTTTCCTTATTCACAAGAAGATAATGAGAATATGAACAAAAAATTGCTTCTATTAAAAAATTACTAATTATTAATTCAATGGATAACTGAGATCCTAGAATAAAACCTTCTTCATTCTCCATCCTTCCAGATGAGATGTGGAAAACCCTTCTAGAGTCCCTCCTCGAATTCTCCCAACCATTCATCTCTCTTTATTTATTCTTCCAGGTATCAAATCATATGATTTAGATCTTAAGATATTATTCTATCATTATCACATCTAATGAGACAAACATTTTTAGACACATAGAAGAATCTCAAATCTATCCATATATCTAAGGTTTTAATTGCTTAGATATCTCTTACCATCATAAATCCATGAGAGTATCTCCAGCTTCTAGTAGGAACTTCCATAAAATATGGGATACAGTATCTTAATATTACAATGATTTTGGTCAAAATATTTTAACTATTTTATGACACTTGATCCTAATAACCTCCATAAAAAGCAGTAAAAACTATTTTTTATAGATAACTACTCACATTTATGTATTTTTTGTTCACAAGGGATCTCAAGATTTTCTCCTAATTACCAATATAGCTAATTATGGAGGATAGTTATGTATCCACTTTATTCATGTATCTAATGTTTATATGTATTCAATTCACATAACTGTTCTTACCATGTACCCAATTCACATTGTAATTCAATCCATATACTCAATTTTATCATGTAGTTATTCCATGTAGCAATTTAATACATTCAATCAATTTTCGGATATATCCATATCACATAGCTCTTATGGCCACATACCCAATTTCTTCATGTGGACATTTATTATATTCATTCTTTCCACATAAATTATTTTCTCACAAACTTGATTGGATCATTTTTTTTTATTTTCCTTCAACAAAAATCCTTTACACAATTCCAAAATTCCACTAAAACTCTTCTTTTAAAAAAAATCCACCTGTCAAAAAATCCAATTCAATCATAATTATGAGTTAAATAATCTCCCTCTTGGATTAAGTGGACAATATACAACATCCTCTTAATAATAACAGTTTGAAACATAATTTTTTTCACCTTATATTTTTCAATTAAATACAATGGGTTACCCATTATGAAAATTCACCAATTAGCACTTGAGATATCATCTAATTTTGTAAGTCTACTGAACCTAGGTTTGGTATAGGAAACATGAGGCTTAACATAAAAAAATAAGGTTTTTCATGTATCTCGAATCTCCTTATGATTATTCTTTAACTTACTCTATCATTTTTATACACTTCTACTCCTACCACAGTGAAGTAAGAAAGCTTACCTTGCTCGTGAAATCCACTATAAAGAGTAGTTTCCATCTAGGAAAAAATAATGTTGACATAAATAGTTGGACTACAAGAGACAATTGATTATTTTAATACACTACCATATATAGTTCCTTTATCATGATATCCACAACATTATATTTAGTTAACACATATTCAAGAATGAAAATTCTTTTCTCCACTTTCCCCTTTCTGAAGTGATATTTGAACTCAATGAGCTTGGTCCATAAACGATAGATAAGATTTTTGATAAGATTGAATGTTCTTGTGTTATCACACATAATTAAAATGTTATACATCACCACATATCACACATTATCATGTTTTGTTTTGTCTATCGAAATTTTTTTCATGCTTGACTGGTACCAATGTATTTTGCCTTTGTGGTACTAAAATATATGAAATATTTCATCATGTTTTTTCATGATATAAAATAATTAACATGATAAAAATAACCCCATGATGTTGATTTTTGATCATTTATCTAACTAAAACAATCCATACTATAAAATCACAACATGTTATGTTGTGAATCATTGTGATAGTACAACCCATATTCTTTTATGTGATGGATGTATCAATGTTTTCTCTTCACATTTTTAATTTGGATTTCATTGGGATCACTATGAAAATGAGTGGAGTGAAAAGTGGAGAACATAATATAAAGTAGAATAGAATTAAATTATTCTACACTCCCAATGATTTTTAATAAATGGTAACATTGAGCTTGTTACCCTGTTCATCACATGATAATTTTATTCATATCTCCACTATAGTTTACATGGGGCTTGAATACACTATGTGAAATATTCTTAAAACAACCTTATAATATATAATCTGAGATATAAATATCACATACTCTCTTTGAATAACCTATAAGCCATGGAAAAATGACATTTCACCAATTAGAGTCATATCGGATTCGGACCTCCTAAATCATGAAAACAGATTGCATTGGTCATCATCCAAGCCTCCAAAAAAAATTCATTAACCTATATAATCACTATCAATCACTTCTCATTATACTTTGTTGTGTCGTGGTTGTTATTAAAACCTCTTCTATGGAAAATCATTCTCTTTATACATTTATCTGACCTAGAATATTGTTCTCTCATTTCTTGTTTGAGGCCATATAATTCCTTCTTCAGTTAAAATAATTTTCCATAATCTATATAAATGAGAATCCCATCTAGATGATTCCTATTCAAGGAATCCATTCCATAAGGATGATTTGATTTCTATTTGATATACCCTGAAACACTTTTGGCATTTCATCGCTAGGAATAAATGGATGGTTTAAATATTTTCTAAAGTGCCATATGTATCATCAACATCAATCCCTTATATTTGGGAATACCCCTAGAACACAATCCATTCCTTTTTACTAATGACCTTACCATTTTAATTGAGTATAGTTTAGAACACTCACATGGATCTAATGAAATTCTTGTCACTTTCCCTCAGAATAAAATCCCATGATTCATTTTTTCCTATATGTTGAATCTAATTATATATAAAATTAAACCATCAACTGCTATTTTTGGATTATAATAAATATTTTGATCCCACCAATGATAGAAAAGAAAACTATATTCGACCCTTCATTGTTCTTGTTTGGATTGAGCCTTTCTGGCCTCCAATAATGTTTCCAAGAGTGATTTTTCTGTAATAATATTTCCCTTTCTCATATCACCAAAATTTCATCAATTTCTTCACAGCCCGAGTCTTCATAAAAATTAAATTCATTCTTATAATTCCACATAAATTTTATTCTTATTAAACCCCTTTTGATTCAAAAATGGTTGTTTATAATGTGAAATTTCATTATACACAACTATCATTTTCCCACTTTTAACCACCTAAATATCATTGATCCCAACCATCCTTTAAAATATCTTATTACAACACCTATAAGATTTAATCTCTGAATGGGATCCAATAAATATACCTTCATCTCCCTGATCATAAACTTTTATTCTCTTATCGTTTTTAGGATAAAGTAGTTACATCCAAATTCATAAAAGTAAATGAGTGTAGGTTTCTTTTCATATGAAATATCCTATGGATTTCTCACTTTATTTTCACACAACAGAGCTCTATTGGATATTTACACTATAGGTAAGACAAATTCCTTATAGTATCTTTTAAAAAGAGACTTTTCAATCAACATTGTTTGAGCAATTTTTTTTTATAAAATTTCTTATTTATACTAGCCTATTTTTTTGGGGTTTTCTAACAATCGAAACCTGATGTTTAATTCCTTGATTCTGTAAATATTATTATGATTTTTGATTTTTTAATTTTGGTCCCATTTCTAATTAATATATTTTTAATCTTCACACTAGGTGTCCTTTAAGTTGTCCATTGATATAGAATGATACATATGTACACCTCAGTCATGTGTGTGGTAGGAATAATCCATGACATCTTTCTGAAAACATCAACAAATATCATAATACCTTTTTCTATGGATTTATTTAGGTGATATCATCCGATAGAAGTTTACATGAACAAGATCAAACAATCTTGATGCCTTCATATTTATTATCTTGTAAGGGTTCTAGATAATCTTACTCATTTGAAATGAATGACAGATGTGTATGTGGTCATACATGAGATGGGGAATATCATGTTCTCTACTGTTCTTTACCAACCTCTCTAGAGATGTTTGGATCAAATGTACAAGTTTCCCTTGCCACACTCTATTCACCACTAGAACCAATATTCTTAAGACCTTTATCATTCATGAAAAGAATAAATCCATAATTATTATGCTTGATATTCATAATGAGATGTTTATTTATAGTCATATGTGATATGCATATACTATACACTATCTATGAGATTTAATTGCTCATTTATCGTAAAGAAATATCAGCAACATTATCATTCGCTGAACTTATTTTCATTAACAATATTGGGGATGAATTTGGATCTTCAACAATTGTCTCTATGGACTCTTCTTATTATCACAAAACTGAATAACTATTTTAATTATCTATGCTTTTGGATGAAGGTTCTAGTTTTTTTTTCATTTTTTGTAATGTTTTATTACATTTGTTACGTTATAAATGTACAATTTCTTTACAAATACATGAACTATTAATAATAAAAATAAAAATAATGATTAGAATATCTACATACGTATTTAGATTTATGTTTCTACTGAAAGGACCTCTTAGTAATATATCACTCATAGAAAGTGTGTGCAAAATTTATATTGAAAAATCATTCAAATCTTGAAGTATTATAATTTTTATTGGATTCAATGTTAATTTCATTTGTAGTATTTTAAAGATCTACATTATTTCATGGAGTCAGTGATTGTTGATTTTAGAAAACCAAAAAATTTCCTTTATATTTATATCGATGGACTTAAGAAATAAGTATTCGTTCCTCCATAAAAATTCGTTTTTCCTGACGGGATGATGAAAAATTTTCTTTTTTGTTTTGTTTTATCATACCAATTGTGAATAATCATTCTGGATCTTCACACCTCTAAGGAATGTCCACAAATTATTCTCCCAATTACTCAATTATATTAATCCTTTTATTGATAGTTTCATTAAATCAATAAATGATGTATGCTTTTTCTTAAATTTTAAGTTCTCATTCCAATTTTTTACCTGAGTTTCCTGAATTAAAATATTTTATCTTTTCAATAACATAATTCATATCAAACTTTTATAATTTTTGTGTTTTCATTTTGATCATAGAATAATGTACCACTTCATTTTTCTTCTTATCCCTTTCCCCCAAAACATCTTGTTCTTCAAGGGATACCACCTGCTTTTCCTTTAGATCAACCATTCCAACAATTCATGCATTCCCATCATCACTATCAGAATTTACTATTTTATTTTCAATATATATCGATACAAATTAATTCATACTATCATCAGTTTATTTTACATCAGTTTTCAAAAAAACTATCGTCTTTTTGTAAAGAAATGTTTTCCTTTTTAAATACCTATATTGAGAATTATTTTCTCCTTTATTCATCATAGTCTTAGGTTTATTTTCTTTATTATCACTTTCCTGATATTGTTTGGGATATTTTTACAAAGGATGTCTCACCTTTCCACGTTTGAATAAAGAAATAATTCGGTCACCATTAATCATTTATATTTCTATATTATGGTTAGATAATAAAAATTACATAACTTCATAGAATTTTTCAAATTAAGGATTCTTCTTGACTGAGAGTTTCTTAATGGAATTGAAGGCCACATTCTAAGGACATTACATCATCCTTAACTCGTTATCTTCATTTTTAATTTAATTTTCCATAAGATTAATTTGAAATCTATCAAGAGAAATCACTTTCAGATCCTTATCTTTTAGAATATACACTTATACATTAAAATGATGGGTGATTCTTCCCATGATCATGTTTATTATATTTTCATCTTTGAGAACTTCACCAAGGACTCCCTTATCTATAATGACATTTAGATGATCAAAAAAGGCATAAACCATCTCATTTGAGTTCATTATCAAATATTCATATTTTTTTTCCATAGAACCATCATATTTTCCACCCAATAAATCAAATATAATTCATAGATATTCAGATGATTTTCCTACAGAACATTAGAGGTTTTATAGGATATTACCTTTTTAAATGTGGGATTGGAGAGATAAATACCCAAAGAATTTATGATTAGGGAATATGTATCCAATTATTGATGAAATATAATTTTCATGGTTTTACTTTCAATATTTTTAGTGATTCAACAAATGATTTCATATATTAATGTCTATGCCAAAAGATCTGAAATAATATTTCATGTGAATTTTCTACAACTATAAATTATTGCCTTCAAATATGGGGATAACATTATTATTAAAAACCATTTTTATTTTTCCATGAGAGAAAAATATCAAGGGCTCCTCTGATAACACTTATTAGACCCTTAATGGATTACACCATAAGGTTTGGAGGTGAATCAGGGTATAGAAGTGAAAAAAAGTCTTCCTTTTATGAGGACCATGTTCTCTCACATTGAGGAACACTTAAAAATTCTCTCTAACTTTCCTCTCAATGAGTTATGAAAGATGAAAATAAACCAAGGGATTTTACATGGTTCACCCTTATAGGGATATTCTAGGGAACATTCATGAGAATTTTCCTATTTACTAAATTCACTAAATCTCATTGTGTATGTGTACAATTTAGGATCGGCCACAATAACCCTCCTGGATAATTGAAACAAACAGTTATAGAACTCACTGCTTCATCTTCAATTTCTTTCATTCATCAAATGAAGATAACATTAATATACACCAAGGATGTTGTTTCTCGTAATAATGAATAATTTATTTCTTCTAAGGAGAATTGGTATCCTAGAATAACACCTTCATCACCCTTCAACCATCAATATGAGACCTAGAAAAACCTTCTGGAGTGCCTCCTGGAACACTACCCTTAGTTTTTCTCTATTTATTTCTTATTCTTGGTATGATTTCTTATGATCAAGCTCTTATGATCTTATACCATCATTGTCAAAATTTATGAAACCTCAATTTTATGACACATAAATGAATCTTCAATTTCTCCATGTATCTCGGGTTATAAATTCTAAGATATTTATAACTAAAATAAATCCCTGGGGCTATCTCTATATTGTAGAAAGAACTTCCATAAAATTTGTAAAAATATATATTTAATGTACCAGGATCATGGTCAACCATTTTGAATTATTTTATGACCCATGATCATAAAAACATCTATTGAACATGGTTTACCACATATTTATAGATAACCACGCACATTTACGCATCTTCTAATCATAAGGGACCTCACAATTTCCTCCCTATTATCAACATAGTCAACTACAGAGGATGGTGACATATAAACTTTACTCATATATAAATTGTTTCTATAAAGATAATTCATATAACCATTCTGATGATGTACCCAATTCACATAGCCATTCGGGCCAAATACTGGATATTCCTATGTAATGATTTCATGTGGTCATTCTGGCCATGTACCTAATTAACAAACATATCCATTTCAAATAAAAGTTCAATCCATTACCCTATATTCTCACATATATATTTAAAATAGCCATTATGTCCGCTTATAGAATTTTATCATGTAATCGATTTTCTCATGTAGCCACTTTCTTTTTAAAAACCCATTTAGGAAATTCCAAACATCCATCAAACAAAAATCATATATTAAATAAATCCACATATCTCAAAATCCACTTCAAAATTAATTCTAGGGTCCAATATCTATTACCCTTCATTATAAAACAAGTTATATATGTAATCATAGGGTTATTACTCCCATTTAAAACTAACCCTTTATGTATTTGAGCACCTCTACCTCTTAAAAATAATGTTATGATACAAACCTCGCTTCATGTATTTATTCCATTATTGATTCTACCAACATGGTGGAATATTGTCCTATATCATAGAGCCTATCAAGGATCAAGACTTGTTACCATAATTCATTGATTGTCCTTATGATATGGATGGAGGTGTAACAAATTGGTTTGAGATGTCCCTCCAGAAGACAGTCGAACAAGCCTTACACTATCTTGAAGGGAATTCCTAATCCACATAGGATGGAAGCTAGTGCCTAGGAATCACCAGAACCCACTTGGGAATGAGCTTTCCCATTAATTATATTATAATCAATAATAATAATATAATAAAATTTTTACATGACCCATCCTTATATCGGATGTCTATGCCAAAAAAACAATCACCTAATAAAAAACTATGAAAAAGGTAAACAACACTAAGAGCCCAAAAAATCCCTCACCGCTCTGGTCTCCCTCTCCTATAAGGTAAATATACCCACAAAAATTCTTATACATAGACACTATAATATCACTACACTTATAACCATAGAATTAAATAAAATCCTAACTTTCTAAGATAGATAAAATAAAGGGAATCATGCTAGGAATTAAAGTAAAATAAAGGAAATTCTTATCAAAACCAAGTAATAGAAAGGTTGGCCGAATGTAGATAAAATAAATTCTATCCTCAAGTAAATAAACACTCATAAAGATATCCAAATAATAAACTGAAATCTGTAACTAATATAATAATATATATACAAGAACATAAGTACTTAGTAGGCTACTAAAAATAACCAAAACTATAGAAATCCCTTTGTAAGAGATTTTATAAATTTATAGCTTGAACATAAAATATATAGTTGGTTTTCTCATGATTTATAAAACCAAATCACTAAAACAATTTCCCACACCTACCATATTTAAAAAATAAAAAAAGATACTTATTCCTTATAAATGAAACCTTTAGAACATGGTAAAAACACAGAAATAAATTATTCCCCCTTTATCAACATATCTTGATAATATTTTTTCAAAAATAATTTCAAGAGAAATATTTTCTTTGAAATTATTTACGAAATAAAAACCATTTCCCTTTTCAAATATTACTTTTTAATAATTTATAAAACAAATCATAAGAATGTAAAACAAATCAAACACAAGGTAATTCAATAAAATTCATAATTAGAGACAATACCATCATAAGGAAAACCACTTAATATCAAAGATCAAACATAAAAGAAACAGTATTTCAACATAGGAACAACATAACAATTAAGAAACACACATGATCAACATACAATAATGAATTCATAACATTCTATACATCTCATGAGGTTATACCATAGGGACTAATGAGATGAGTATAAGGCATTCAAGGTGGAACAACATGAGGCAGGTTAACGATCACACATCTGTTAACAGGATCACTCTAAAACATGTCTCACTGATGGCACCCCACAAGAAAGGTATTTCAGTAAACTAGTTATAACTATCTATTGCGTAATATCAACTTTACTAGAACTGTCACATTACTTACCACCTACTAGAATTGGGATCCTCGTGGAATAACTAAAGAAGGTGGGCACATTCAAAATAAATTTCGTCTCCTGGTAATAAATAATTCTAAAGTCTACAAACACAATAATTTTCTTCCCACATAACACTTACCTTAGAAAAATCCCAAAATCATAAGCACATCATGTGTCAAAATTAATAATCGATCACATGGATATACATAAGCATAATCACAAATACAAATGGGCTTTGAAAGGGGAAAACAACAAATATCACACATCACTTAAAAAAAGTGACAATCAGGACAATATTATATCACTCATAGTATATAAATATTTAAATTCATTTTAAAAACCTTTTTCAAGATAATCATAAACCCAAGGTAAATCAAAATCAACACCAAAACGACCCAAATAACACAAATAAATCCATATTTCATTTCAGAAAGGGGAAACACTCAATTTTTATTAAATAAACCTTTTAAAATCAATCTCACCCATTTCAAAAAAATCCCTGAAATACATTTTTCAAATATTGAAATCTCTTTATAAAATTCAAAAGGTAATTTAATAGAACAGTTTTCATACGACCAAGGTCCATGCCAAGTATTTAATCCATTTTTAAATCCAATAAAAACAAATAAGGTTTTCCACAAGAATTAAAATCCATTAGAAAAAATTTTAAAATTCTTCAAAAAAATTAAAATTTCCACATAATAAGTTTCAAAAATACTTGGAATATGTCCAAGGTCTATTACTAGTGATAAAAACCAATCCAAACTTATGTAAAACATTTTAAGGAAAATAATATTCTTATAAATTCATAAGAAATCCTTAAAAATGAATAAAAAATTTATAACACGAATTATAAGGGGGTTCCATTGAGAGAACTATCTCAAATTAGTGGTGGTGAGCCTAAAGAGTTCAAAACACTTCACCTTGGGTGGAAGATGCCGAAACATTCATGTGGGAAGCCTAGAAAACCCATCATTCACTTAAAAATAATAACTCTCAGAAAATAAGGTTAACTTCTTTGATATAGGTGTAGAACGAATAAAAGAGGTGATGGGTATATTATAAATCACCAAAAGAGGGAGGGATAATAGAGGTAGAGTCCTTACCCTCTTGGAATGGAGCAAGAATCCAAATGAAATTAGAACGAAATTCCACTATGGAAGGAGGTCGTAAGGGGGAGAGGTAGATACGTGCAAAGAGGCTCTATGATGGGGGATATCACACTAAAAAACAGAAGGGGGTAAAGGGATTAAAATCCTACAATAAATTGATGGAATTAATGAGAAAAAAATTATAATTTTTTTTAACATTATGGTCAAGGCACACAGTTTACTAAACTATGAACCAACCATGATGTCCCTTCTAAAAAATCATGAAGAAACGACCTGGTTACCCCTATGAAAGTAGCATGTATATGATAACCATTTTAAAACCATGTTTATCAGATCTATCATGAATATAACCAATATTTACAATCATCACACAATTACTCCTAACCATTAAAACATCATGAACAACACCAAAACCCTAGTTTTTTTAAAAAATTCCAACCAAAATTCTCAAGCACCAACAATCACTCAAAATTAATAAAATTATTTAATTCATTAAGACCACCATGAAATGTAGGGTGTCAAAAACATTCCACCACACAAATTTGCACCCCTATAAATTCCCATTTCAAATTAGATGTCAAAATTGTAAGGCATTATAAGATAATTCCCCAAAAAACAAGAATCCATGACCAATATAGCTTCCTCAAATAGACATGATCAACACCTTGTCCACGAAGGAAAATACTATGATTAATAGATTGATCATCAATATACCCACTATTTAAAAATGAAATAAAATGGTGGAATAATAAGAAAATTATTACCATGGATCACAATAACATAACTGATCAACCACATTCTTGAAATCTATAAAGGAAATTCACAAGTTTCACCTAATAAATCCCACCGCAAGCAACCAGTTTGAAACCACGGAGAGGAAAATACTCTTAAAAACAAAATAAGAGATAAAAAAGGACCACTAAACCAAGGAACCCAAATCAAGAAATCAAAATCAAAAATAAAACTCCTCAATAAGAAACCATAAGGCTCAAACTTAAGGGTCACAACTGATAAGTGAGGGTTTCTATATCCAACACCTCAAAATACCATACTGCTATAATTCTAAAAGAAAACACAACCTTGTGGAATACCTTACCAAAAAAGTAATAAAACTAATCCAAATTTATCCATACATACACCCCATGTACTTTACCTATATAAGGAAACAAGATCAACAATTCCCAAAAGGGAACCAGGCCATGTTCTAATCCACATGAGGGAATCCACAAAAATACACAATCAAGCCATGAAAAAATCCGAAAATGGTATACCCTCCAAAAGATAAACAACTCAATATCAAAGGGATATACTAAACAATGGCCACCCATATATCAATTATTAAAAGCATCCAATAATAATAAAGCAAACATTCTCAAATCATGCCCACACAAGATTCTATAAAAATGATGATCCTCAATTGTCTATCCTTCAACCAAAATTCAAAATTCTAAACCATTGGACCAAACAATATCAAAAGGATCCACTAATGAAGTAATAACTTAGATAAAACTAAATAAAAACACTCTTATAAGGTAACTATATTTTCCACTCCATTAAGTTACTAGATAGTTCTAAATAAAGGGGGAAGGTCCCTAAAAGAAAACACTCTACTTTTACACAAGACCATTCTTGGGGGATGTGAAAACATAAAACAATTGGATACATAGACCATTATGTTCTTGTGTCCCTAAAAACACACCAATATTCCCTTAATAAAAATTGATATAAAAATCATTATTTGATAAAATAAAATGTCTTTTAAAAAAAATAATTTTTAAAACCAAGAAAACATTTAAATTATGCCTTATTTTATTCAGAACCAAAAGGAAACTATTTTACAATACAAATCTAAAAAACTTACATGACTTGATAAATTTTATAACTTCTACAAAATGTATTTCAAAACAAATACAATAATTTTTAAAAACCAAAACACCATTGAAAAATTCAACATTAAATAAAAAATTTCCTTTTTGAAATAATTTTCAAATTCCTTGAATTTTTAGAATACACCCACCAAGGATAATATCCCATAAATTCAACAAAATAAATTTTAAAACAACTTGTTTCTTTAAAATAGAAGACTCATCTTTCAAAACACTATGTGTGCTTGATTAGAAAACCCAACCATGCACAAATTTGTTTACAAATTCTAAATTAAATCAACTATTTCAAAAAAAAATTATGAATCCAAGATCATTTCATAAATAACTAAAGGCTTATTTTAAAAATAAAATTGTTTTTCTAGTGAAATCCATTTTTTACACACATAAAACAAAATTCACATCACATGAAAAAATTTCAGAACATGGGAATAAAATAAGAATAAACAAATAACTTAATCCCATTATTTCAAAATATCACAAGACTAACCATGACTCTTATTTTTTTCCCCATCACAAAAAAATCAAAGGTTCAATAAGCTTAAATAGAAAAACAACTAAGATGTTGAACCATGCATGACTTCGCCTCCTGGTTAATGGTGCATACCAATCATGAAATAGTTCCTATATCATGTTTTTAGTCAATAATTGTTTTTCAACATTATTTGTAAAACCCTAAGAACCAAACTTCCATATTGAATTCCTTCATTGTGGCCATCCCAAAAACATCACATGCATCCACCAAGAAACTCAAATATTACAAATGTGGATCAAAAATCCACTACCACACACATAAAACCATAATCCAATAATTCCATTAAACGGTAAAACAGAAAAACCTAACTCAAAATTTCAAATCCAACTTCCTAGAGAAACTCAAGGCTTAGGGAAGGAAAGAGCGGGCTTGAATCTCCATAATCTTGCCCCTCAATTTCCAATGAAAATTAACAACTTTATCTTACCATGAAACCCCAAATAACAAAGGGAATTCCAAAGTATTAGGTTCCTATTAAAAATAAGAACTCAAAACTCTAATACCATTCCTAATGAACTATTATAGGATGTCTCTTAGAATAATTCAGGAATCATCCAGCCACTATCCTAATGGTTATTCCTGATCCCCACGGGTAGAAAAGTAGTGCCGAGACATCACAGGAACACACTTGGGAACAATTTTACCCAATAATCAAAATAAAATTTATAAAAGGAATATAATAAAAATATTGAATGACATGTTCGTATATCTGATATCCCCATTAAAATAAAAAAACCGAATATTGAACTATGAAAGTAGTAAACAAAATTGACCACCAAAATACTCCCTCACCACTTAGGACTCCTATTGCAAGGAAAATACACTAACCAAAATGCCTATAATTGGCTACAAATATTTCATTGCACCTAAAACCATAGAAATTAGTAAAATCAAAATTGTCTAAGATAAATCAAATAAAAATAATCTTCTAAGGTATTCGAGATAAAAAAAGACACATACTGCTAAAACCAAGTAAAAAAGGATCATTGGATGAATGTATGTAAAATAAAGACTAATATCATATAAATTAAAGAAGACTAAGCTATCCAAAAAATATCTAGGAACCTAAAACTTAGGTGATAATATAGGCATGAGAATATAAGCACACAGTTGGCCAACACTACCCACTAGAACAATGAAAATTCCTTAGTATCATATTTTTTAAATTTATAATTTTAACATAAAATATATAGTAGGTTTTCACGTGCCTTATAAAACCAAATCAGAGTAAAACTTTCTAATAACTACCATTATTATTAAATAAAAAATGGATATTTAATCATTTTAAATAAATCATTCAACCATGGAAAACCAAAACAAAACACCTTTTCCCCTTTTTCAACATCTCATAAAAACATTTTTTTCAAAAATAAATTCATGTAAAAAATTTTATTTAAAATAATTAGAGAAATTAAAACTGTTTCACCTTTAAAATATTACTTAAAGACCATTTATAAAACAACCCATTTGAATGTAATCCAAAACAATCACAAGGTTATGATATTCATGTTATAAAAGAAAAAAATACCATCAAAATGGAAACCACATAATGTAAAAGACCAATCATAAAAGAACCAACATGTCAAAACATGCACAATATAATAATTAAGAAACTCACGTGATCAATATCCAATATAGAAGGAATGTCTTACAATAAGTATCATGAGGCAACACCATCGGGAATAATAAGATAAGTATAAGACATAAATTATGGACCAACTACTAATTTTTTAACATTCACAAATCCATTAAAAGAGTTAGTATAAACATAGTATCATAGCTGAAACCCCGCAATCGATGTATTATATACAACCAAGGGTGACTAGATAGTTCATAATCTCAACTACCTTATAAAAATCCCACGACTTCTCACATATTATCCTAGGGTTCCTCATGGAATAACAAAAGGATGTGGGTTAATTTCAAAATAAATTTCATCGCCTGATAGTAGTAAATCCCAAAGTCTAACATCGTAATCATAACCTTCCAGCCTCACACTTCCCTTAGAAGGATCCCCAACTCATAAGAACATCATGTATCATAATCAAGATACCATCACTTATATATACACAAACAGATCACCAATTACAAAGGGGTAATCTAAGGATCAAATAACTAAAAAAACAGAATCACTTCAAAAAATTACAATTGGGACTTTCCCATAAAACATATAGATTATAAATTTTGAAATCACTTTCAAAACCAAGTTTTAATCCAATAATAAACCCAAGGGAAATCAAAATCAACATCGAATATGACCTAAAAACTCAAATAAATATCCATTTTATTTAAAAAATGTGAATCCCCAAATTATTATAAAATTGTCCTTTTATAATTAATCACAATCCTTTCAAAAGAGATATTTCTTCAATTACATTTTAAAAAACATCTACGTCCCCTTAGAAATGCCAAAAAAACATTTAATCCAACACTTAATATACGACCATGGTCCATGATAAGTCTTTAAACCATGTTGAATGCCAATAAAAACCAATAGGATTTTCCATTCACTTTAAAATCCATTTGAAAATATTTTTAAATAATTGAAATATTTTCAAAGTGCCACACATAAAATTTTAAGGATTCTTGGAATTCATCCAATTTGCATTCCATTTGAAAAAAACTAATGAAAATTTATTTTAATAAATAAATGTAATAAAATAGGTTTCTAAATTCACATGAAATAATTTTAAATTAACAATTTATATATATCATGAAATATAAGGGGTTACATAGATATACTACATCAAATTGGTCTCAGACAGGTTGAAACGGTCTGAAAACCTTTGTCTTTTGCGATGGATGTTGAAAGACATAAGAGAATGGACTAGAAGACCCATCTGTCACCCTAACAAAGAATAAATTTCAAAAAAAATTATTAACCCCTTTTTCCTATGGCATAGTAGAATAAATGGGGTGATAAAAAGAAGATAAATACCCAAAACTGGGAAGGAGAAGCAAGTCGAAGGCCTCACCTTGAGGGATAGTAGATGAGTCCCAACAAAACCAGGGGAAACACCACCCGAGAGGTGGAGACAAGGGTTCGAGGTGCATGTGCACATGGGGTATCAATTGAGGGATGTCACTTGACAGAAAGGGATGGATAGGAAAGGGATTAAATCCTAGAATCCTTTTATGGGAATTTATGAATATAAAAATAAAAATATATATATAATTTTAGAAATGGAACACCATTTACGAACATTGTCATCCAAACCATGTTCCAAACATGTTATCCCTACTATTCAAGAATAATAAACCTATACTATTACCCCTAGGAAAGTAACACATTTTAGCTAACCATGATCAAACTATGATAATTGGGTATGTCAATGACAAACTATTAATGTATGAATGGATCACAATTACTCCTAACGATGTGAAAAATATACACAACACCAAACCCCTAGAGAATTTTAAAATTTCCACCCAAAATTATTAGGAACCCACAAAATATAAAAAAATTTAAAATAAATAATTTATTAATATCCACATGAAAAATCTGGTGTCACATGAGGCTACATAATAATAGTATCTTTATTTTTATCATTTTTTGTTCATCTGTATCTCTATAGACAAACTAGTATCCAAAAATGTAATAAAAATTTTTGTATCATCCTACAGAGCTGACTATAGCCTAAAAAATTCCTATTCTCAAATTTTATTTTATCTTAAACTCTATGATCATTTCTAGTGGTAGTTACATAGTGTAGTGGTGCAGCCTTCAATATACTATGTGTGTCCAAAGATGAAAATGATGAAATATACCTATACAGTGGTATTTAAGTTAAAATTCATAGCACTGGGGTGTTCAAAATCCCACATTATATTTTTTTTCATTTTACCTCCCCTTAATATTAGATTATTCCACATATATTAGAATTAATAACACCTTAACGGTACCAACATGATCCATGGATACTACAATGCGCAGACACACACACACATTCCTCACCTCCTCACACTAGGCCTTAGACCTCACAATGATCTTGTGTGTACTCTTTTCTACTTAATACCTATCCAGTTTGTTGGTTCCATATATATTTCCATAGATGAGATCAATGATGAACCATTTTATCTAGTAAAAATAATCATTTTATCAAAATAAAATACATAATTAAAATTAAAAGACTTCATTTAATTTTATTTCTATTTAAAATTTCAATTAATATCTTCACTACCCCAAAAATGTAGAATAAATATGCACGGGAAAAAAATTAAGTAATTTAAGAAAAATATAATTAAATTCAAAAAGAGTATGAATAAAATACGGTGATAAAAACTCCCCCTCTAAGGTATTATCATTATTGATAAGTAATTGATGGGTTTAGGGAGATTATCATAGGACCATTAGTTCCAAAAAAGTACCTTAAACAATCCAGAAATATCCTCTTGAAATCAATGTTCATAAAAAAAGGAAATATACAAGTATAATGACTATCAAAGACCCCATCTTGATGAATAAATATTGACAAAGATAAATGGAGCAATAAAAAAATTACTTCGACCTCTATCGGTGATCAATCGACCAATGGATCCTTAATCATTTCATATGGATTTGTGTACAATAATGTGGTTTTAGTTCATTCACCATGAAATAAAAAATTATATAAGAACAATAGAGGTTCAAAAAGATTTCATGAATCATAGTGATCTCCAATGAAGGAAATTATTCTCTTATATAGGTCGACTCTGAGACGCTTCAATAAATAAAGAGGATCAGAACTATCTGATACTATCTCATGGAACTTATCCTTTATGATCCTTTGGAGTAACATTTATTGAAATATTTAATGAATTCAAGTGATATAATACATGCATTAATAATACCTTGAGTCACCATTGATTAAAAAAATGGTAAAGACATGGAACCATGCTTCCACTTAGTCCTTATGTCATAATCCAATGGTAGAATACGAATCAAGGTAATAAAAGAAACCCCATTATTCATAAAATATATATTTATAATAAATAACAACATACATAATATGTATATTATATTATATGACTAGGTTATTTCATCAAAGAAGATATAACCTTATATTTAGTGTATCTACGTCAATCTCCCACTTGAGCAAAAATGTCATAAGGACTTTATGTAAAACAACACAACTCTTTTTAAATAAATCAAAAAAAATTTTGGATACACTTTATCAAGATATCTATATTTTCATAAAACACTTTATCCAAAACTATATCCTTTTAAAATGTATTGACTATGTGGCATAATAGAACTAATGACATTGAAAACAAATATAAAAAATTTGTTTTAAAGATGTAAGAAAAGAACGACCTCAAGGTAGAATTAGTGACACCCATTATGCTAAGGGGTTTTTTTCTTTATCAAACATAATCATATTTAATATGAATATATCAACCATAATATGTATCATATACATCATATGCATTCCTATATAATCCATCTTACCAAGAATTTGAGTGGCAACTATAAATAGAATAATGTTAATAATGTATATTTCATGTCATGCTTTTATGATTCTATAAAAAAACTAAACTAGTTAATGAATACTTCACATGTAAATAATAAAGTGGATTAGAACATCACATATACCTTATCCAATTAGTTGAAAACATCACATGTGACTCAAATAATCATGGAAATGCATTTCCTCAATATAATTATATCATGGTCTAGATATATTTTCTCATTTTACAAGTGAAAAAACATGTCATGGTTGATCTCCAAATGATGACATGATCAAACACATAACCAAAATCACCTAATTATGTATTTAAAAATGGATGTTTTATGAATGGTATCAACTAATGATGGTTCTAATGCTATTTATCTCACTGAACATAGGTAAATAGGATTAATAATAAGTATAAACCCCAAAGTATATCGATGAGTGTAAGAAATTCGATGGAATATACGTGGAGGGTCAGTTAAAATAATATATCTCCCCTTATTATCTTACGAGTCCGCTACTAATGGAAATATTAACATATAAACACAAAAAAAAAATTACTTCATGATGATCATTAATTATGGAAAAATAAAAGTTTTACATTGAGGTGATATTATCATTCTAATGTTTCTGTTAATTGAATTACATAACAAATGAAAGAATGATAACTATATGTTTCCATTAAAATAATATCTTGAAATATTATGAAACCATTAAATAAACATATTAAGTATCATATACCATGAGACTCAACATGAATTCCAGGCTTTTACTATGCTAAGGGATTCATCAGTGGATCTTTAAAATTATCATCTATAGCCACCCAAAATATCCTAATATCACCCCTATCAATGACCTATCATATAATATGGTAATTGAGAAGGATGTGTTTATTCATTTAGTGAGATAGAGGTATTATGTCCTACGTATTTTCTCCACTATTGTCATAATAAGTATATATTTTTCCCTTAGATTTAAAAACCCCATCCAGTTTAATAATAGCTTCCTCATCTGTAAAGACCCAAATTTTACATGTAATTGTTTTTAGTTATATGGGAATTTTATGAGTCCAATAAAATTGACAGCGCGTGATTCCGAGGCCCGGTGTGCCCGGAATGAATTTCTGAACATTTTTTCAGGTACGTTCTGTAAACATGCAATCGGGGTTTTCTAACTTTTGAACCGGTTCTCGGAATTGAAATCTGAGGACTCCATTGAACTTGAAGCGACGATATTCGCTTAAGGAGACCTTTACCTCGACTGTAGTAGGTTGAGGGTGAAAGATAGCTCTTTACTATTTCTTGGAAATAATAATAAAATTAAATAAAATCTATTTTATTTTTGTTGAAACCTCCCATAAAAATGTTATGGAGGTGGAGAAAACTGATCCTAAAACCCCCATTTTGAATTCAAAGGTGGGTACCACCCGAACTAAAAACACCATCTTTAATGTGGGGAAGTCTCTTGAACTTCTTCCACTTTAATTGTGCCACCTTCCTTTAATTTATTACTCCCATTAATTGTTCTAAAAATTAAATTGATAATGTTAATTTAATTTTTGTTGGATAATCACTTGTTTTTGTTGGGGTAAATCATTGGAGAAAGGGATAACTTAGGAGGATCATTCTCTCCCAATGAATAACGCGCCTTCTTCCCAATAAAGAACATTCCATCTTCTACAACAAAGAACACACCATCTTCTCTAATGAAAAGCGTGCCACCTCCAATGTGGGATGTCTTCAACGACGATTAACCGACATCCGTCCTTCCATCCTCATCGACGTCAACAATCCTTTGAGGTAGTGATTGTTGTTTCAAATTTCCCCCTAACCCATTCTTGACAATTCTTTGTGATTCAAGAAATATTTGAGCCGCTTGCTACCGCTATAACATGGAGGGTGTAGTCCAAACGAACATGGTCCGACCACTCTGAAAATCATTGTGTAATATTTGTTGCGTTCTTCACGATGGAGGAGGAAGACGAATGATGCCAGTGATTGGAACCAGTGGGACCCAAGAGCTGTGGTTGGAACTACGACCAGCCACGAAGAAGGCGGCGGTGTGACCGCACCATCGGGGAAGGGTCACGGCCCGTCAGTTGTGGCAGAGCAAAGGCAGCGGCGTGACTACACCACTAGAGATGGTCCACGGCCCATTGGCCGCGGAAGAGCAAAGCAGCCAGCCGACCGCACGACGGGGACGACGGCGTGTGTTTGCGCCCCTCAGCGAGGAAGGGCCGCGACTTGTGCCATGACGGCGAAGAGAGCGTGGCCGGCTAAGCCGGCCACCGGAGAAGGTGCGGTACGCGACCACGCCACATGGATGAGATGGCGGGCCATTCGGCCAGCTGTTGCAGACCGCCGCACCGCGGGATGGGTGGCGCCGCTGGATGGGTCGACCCGAACCGGGTCGGCCTAGGCATGGTCGGGCCTGGCAGGTCCGACCGAGTCGGACCGGACCTAGACTAGTTTCGACCTATACGTTCTTTCGACCATATCTTGAGCTACAGGTGTCCATTTAATGAACCATCTACGGCGCCAGAAACCTTGGAGCAAGACGGTCCTTTTGGTATAACCCACTTGAGATTTAGATAAATTTTGGGTACGGTCGGGTTGGATCAGGCACGAATCCAATCAGCCCCTTGGGACTAAAAGGATAATAACTTACAGAAAAGGCGTCCAATTGACACACCATAGGTTGCATTGATACCCATATGACGTGGCGGTCCTTTGGGATACTTCTTTGTGAAACTTCATGGCAATTGGAGTATCAACCAGTGGCTTGAGGAGCGGACCCTCCTGGGGACAAGCAAGCTTAGTGTGGGAACCCTGTAGCTGTTTGTGACATGAGAAATGCATCCTCTATGGGTCTGTGATTGAGGTTCTCACATAGATCCACTCTAGGAATCCATTCGGGACTACTCTACGATCCTTTGGGGGTCTGTTGTACTAGGATCCTATGTTGGTCTGATGATGTACTAGGATCCTACATGGGTCTGATGTTGTACTTGGATTGTGTGTGGGTCTGATTAAGTACTAGGATCCTGTGTGGGTTTGATGATGATTTAGGATCCATCATGGGACTACCTCTTAACAGAGTATGGTCACTCAGTAGTTACATCTAATCATCTCTACTACTATGCCTAATATATACCTAGTATGAGTTGAGTCCTTACCTTTGTGGTGATACCTTTGTGGTATTATTCTATGTGGCGTACCTCTGTGGTACTTACCTTCATGGTATTCTTTCCATTGTGGAATAGTTGATCTTTCGGCTATTGAGTTGGGCCTTGTGTTTCCTCATGATTGAGAAGGGTTTACTTGATCACTTAGGTATATGCATGGGAATATACCTAAGTAGGGTTGTCAGTTGTTTTCATGCTTTTTGGTTTATCCTCTGTGGATTTTGTGAGACTGTGAGGGTCTCGGGGTCCATACTGAGTATCGTTATACTCACCCCTACACGGGCTATGGTCGTACCTTGTTGTTTTTGGTGCAGACGACGGACAACGCTGACATAGGACGAGGCTACTAGGACTAGAGGTATCTCGGATGTGGACAATAGATGAGGCGTACTGTAGAGAGGATCGTTCGAGAGCTGTACGAACCCTTCTGGTAGGACCCTTGGTCGGTGTTCACAGGAGACGTTCCAGTTTACTTGTACTTTCCAGTTTTCTTGTACTTTCCAGTTGGTCTTGTATACTGACCCCATTTACTTACTGTACTCACTCGGTTTACTATTTAGTTTACTCATGTTTGTATCCTAATTTTTTCTTGGTTGCATGTGTTTTCAGGTTATAAAGGCAATGCCTTCCTTGTTTTAGGTAATAAGCCTTTTGGTTCTAGTCGCCAGCCCCAGGCCTATGGATGGCGGGCATAGGGTAGTCACAGCATGAGCCTCGGGGGATGGGTCATGACAAATTGGTATCAAAGGAGTCAGTTCTACCCTAGAACATTGGACTATGATATTTTAAATGGAAATATTGTTAAGTGTAGTGAGTGTGGTTATCAGTTTAGGGAATCCAATGTTGGTACGGCGGCCAACGTATCCGTACACCAGGACCCTGACTTCTGATTTCCGACTCAGAGCATAGAATCACTGATTGCGTGTGTGTTTTCAAGAGTTAATTTGTGATCTCTTTGATTCAACACACCAGGTATGACTTATTGACCATGACACACCATTTTTTCAGGATTCCTCCACATAGATAGCCAGCTAGGGTTTCAAATATTGAACACATTGATAGCCCACCGAGTGACGAGGCCTCGGTGTAGGTCCTTATTCTAATAGAGGCACCAGCGGAGGCACCAGTGGTACCATTACCTATTGGTCCATCAATGCCAGCTGCCCCAGTAGCATAGAGTGCATGCCGCTTGAGCACATTGCATGAGTTCTAGTGCCAGAGGCCACCCAGGTTCAGGGGAGAGATGGACCCACAGGCAGCTGAGGATTTACTAGAGGCCATTGGGAGGGTCTTCCAACTGGTAGGGACACCATCTGATCTAAAAGTGATCCTTGCTGCCATTCTTCTAAAGGAAGCAGTAGGAAGATGGTGGATCTTGATTCTCCAGGTTCACGATGAGGTGACGCTTCTCTAGGCAGACTTAGAGAGCCTGTTTTGGGCAGATTTTTTCCCATCAACTCTTCATGCAGTATTCATACATGAGATTCTCCATATGCAGTAGGGTAGCATGACTGTGGCTCAGTACTCAGCAATGTTCACTGGCCTATCACTCTACTCCACTGATATGGTGTGGGACCCATTCATCAGGGCCCAGACCTTTGAGCAGGAACTCAGTTGGGAGATCAGGGATTTGATGATTTCTCTCAGCATCCCAACGAAGGCAGGGGTGTTAGAGAGAGCCCTCTTAGTGGAGATTTTTGCTGATGAGTAGTCACCAATAGCGAGACCCACCATCGAACGTCACGTAGTGGAGTCTTCTGCAGCTGGCAGCAGACAAATGTCACAGAGGTCCAAGAGGACCAGAACTACAGGTGGAAGACCTCGTGACTCCTGATCGGTTGTGTGGGGTACCAGAGACATAGCCAATCATGCGAGGAGTAGGCATTGTTTCACTTGCGGCGGGCAGGGTCACATGATTCGTGACTTCTCGAACCCCCATATGGATGATCAACAGATGGTTGGGGGACCGCCCAGGTAGAGATAGAGGTTCGACCGAGGAGGTCCGCAGGGGGCAGGCAGATGTGGCAGAGGAGCTGGCCTTACAGCTAGAGGTGGGAGACGATTCAAGGTGTTACCGCCACCACCACCAGGTGGTCCACCCCGACCATAGGGAGTAGGTGGACATGGGAGAGCTCAGCTCCAAGCAGTTGAGTCCTAAGACCATAGTGCTATGGAGATGATATGAGGTATGATCTATGTCTACTCTACCTTAGCTGCAGTACTTATAGACATAGGTTCCAGTAATTGTTTTATTGCCACTACCCTCGTTCGGAGCTCAGAGATTCTGACGGAGCCGTTGGCTCGATCCTTATGGCTAGAGACTCCTATGGGAGCAGATTCGACAATTACGCACTGGTTTTGATAGTTTAATATTACTCTAGGAGGTGAGGGATTCAGATGGGATCTCCTAGTAGTGGTGTTGAGGCCTTAAGATGTCATCTTGTGTATGGACTGCTTATCTACAGTCCGCGCTCATATTGAATGTATTGGGTGCAAAGTGTAGTGTTTCCGCACATATGGGACTAGGTTTACCTTCACTGGCTAGAAGGGAACCTTTGATACACAGGATGGACTTACTCGGAGGAGAGTGGAGCCGATCACTCATCAGTTGGATAGCCTTACCCTCGGAGCAGTTGATTTGGAGAGTCCGAGTTATCATATAGTGGTGGACCAGTACACAGATGTCTTCCCTGATGATGTTCTTGGTCCACCTCTTCGCAGAGAGGTGGACTTTTACATTGACATGTACCCCTGGATGGCACTGATATCTACACCAGCATATCGGATGGCTCCTGCAGAGCATCGTGAGCTGCGGGTACAGCTAGAGGACTTACAGGGGAAGGGTTTCATTCGGCCCAATGTTTCTCCTTGGGAATCACCAATTTTTTTCTCCAAGATGGAGGATGAGAGCTTCAGTTTTTTGGTTGATTATCGGTGCCTAAACCAGGTGACCGTGACGAAAAAGCTACCACTCTCGAGGATTGACGACCTCATTGATCTACTGAAGGGATCATGGTGGTTCTCGAAGATAGACCACAGATCAAGCTATCACCATCTCAGAGTACGAGATGAGGATGTGCAGAAGATGGCTTTCAGATGTCAATATGTCCACTATGAGTTCTTGGTTATGACATTCGGCATGAACAATGCCCAAGAAGTGTTCATGGGACTCATGAACATGATCATTCATCCATTTCTTGATTTCTTTGTAGTAGCCTTCATCAATTACATTCTGATCTACTCGATAATGTAGAAGAGCATGCCTACCATTTGTAGATAGTTCTGGACACACTCCGAGAGCACCAGCTTTATGGTAAGCTCTCAAAGTGCCAGTTCTGGATCTGAGAGGTTCCCTTTCTGGGACATGTCATATCGGAGGCTGGAGTTGCAGTGGATCCAGTGAATATTGAGGCGGTACTTTCTTGGGAGCCACCTAGGATTGTGAAGGAGGTACGAAGTTTCCTGGGTTTGGTCGGATACTATTGGATATTTGTACCAGATTTATCCATAGTTGCAGCACGTTTATCATCATTTACAAAGAAGGGGCAACCCTTCGTGTGGTCAGAGAGATGCCAGTGGAATTTTCAAGAGCTCAGGTAGAGGCCGACTAGTACCCCCATCTTGAGACTACCAGGGGAGGGTGTAGGGTATGTAGTCTACTACGACGCATCAGGGACTGGGCTCAGATGTGTCCTGATGTAGGATTGAGAAGTGATCGCATATGGTTCTTGACAGCTGAGACAACATGAGTAGAACTATGCTACCCATGACCTAGAGATTCCAGAAGTGGTCTTCGCCTTGAAGATGTGGAAACATTACTTGATGGGTGAGATTTTTATTGTTTACTCAGATCACAAGAGTCCCAGGTATATATTCCCTCAGAAGGACCTGAACCAGAGACATAGATGTTGGCTTGAGTTCCTCAAGGACTATGACTTCGAGATAGTCTATACTCCTAGGAAGGAGAACATTGTAGCAGATGCACTTAGTAGGAGATCTGGTATACAACTACTAGGTGAGCTGATGGAGCAGCTGGCCACTTTGTAGATATTCTTTGTGGATCGATATGGAGCATCTCTTCTTCAGTCTCTTATAGTCACTCCCCCAATTATTCAGTGAGTCAGGGAGGTGCAGCGTGGGGATGATGACTATGAGGCTTGATGTGCTCAGATATCCACAGGATAGGCACCTGATGGATTCTATAAAGGTGGGGAGCATGTAATTCTATTCAGAGGATGTACCATGGTACCAGTTTCGCTTTGAGAAGAAGTTTTCAGAGAGTTACACACATCCCCTCTATCGGTACATCCAGGAGTGGAAAATATGTACCAGGATCTCCGATGACAGCACTGGTGGCCGAGAATGAAGAAAACAGTAGCAGAGTTTGTCTCTTGGTGCCTCACTTGTCAGCAAGTGAAGGCGGAGCATCGGGTACCACCAGGATTAGTTCAGCCTTTAGAGGTCCCAGAGTGGAAGTGGGATGGGATATCCATGGACTTCGTGACAGGACTTCCACATACATCTAGTGGCCATGATTCTATATATGTGATCGGCGACCGAATCACCAAGTCTGCCCACTTCCAACCGATCCGAGAGCAGTGTTCATTAGAGAGCTTGGGATGCCTCAATGTGCATTAGATTATGCGGATACATGGAGTAACATTGACGATTATCTCCAATCATGAAACACATTTCACTTCCCGGCTATAGAAGGGGTTGCAGAAGGCTTTCGGGACGCAGCTTTGTTTGAGCACCGTCTTCCATCCTCAGACGGATGGCCAGACTGAGAGGACTGTACAGACCCTCAAGGACTGTACAGACCCTCGAGGACATTCTATGTGCTTGCCTCCTTGACTTCGATGGAATTTGGGAGGATCATTTGCCTTTGGTGGAGTTTTCATACAAAAATAACTATCACTCCACCATTGGGATGGCACCTTTCGAGGTGTAGTACGGTCGACCTTTCAAATCACCTTTGTGTTGGACTAACCCAGGGGAGTCAGCAGTAGTGGGACAAGAGATGGTATGCGCTACCACATAGAATGTTCAGATCTACCAGGAGCAGATGAAGACTGCCCAGAGAAGTCATAAGTCTTATGCCGACAAGAGACTGAGACCTCTAGAGTTCGAGGATGGTGACCCCGTCTTTCTACGGGTCTCACCTTGACGAGGTTTGCAGTGATTTCACCCGGGTGATAAGTTATCTCCGAGGATCGTTGGAACCTTTCAAGTTCTCAACAGAGTAGGTGAGTTATATTACCACTTAGATCTGCCACCTTAGTTTCACTGGGTGCATGACATCTTCCACCTATCCCAGATTAGGAGATACGTGCACAACCCTTCTCACATTATCGACCATGGAGAGCTGGATATCGATGATGGGGCTAATTTTACGGAGGTTCCAATAGAGAATGAGGATCGATGGGAGCAGGTCCTTCGTGGGTGGAAGATACCTATGGTTCACGTTTTCTGGAAGCACAAGAACCTCCTGGAGAGCACATGGGAGCGAGATGCTCAGATTCGTGCTCAGTACCCCCCTTGTTTTCCAAGTTTTTGTGACGTGACTTTTGGGGATGCAAAGCTCTGAGGTGGGGAGAATGTAAAGAACTAAATTTTCCATATAATTTTCTTAATTATATGGGAATTTTAAGAGTTTTCAAAAACTGACGGCATGTGATTCCAAGGCCCGTTGAGCCCAGAATGAATTTCTGAACTTTTTTTCAAGTATGTTCAGTAAACGTGCGAGCTGGTTTTTGTAACTTTTAAACCGGTGCTTAGAATTGAAATTCGAGGACACTATTGAACTCGCAACGCCGGTATATGCTTAAGGATTAATTTAACTTGACCGCAGTAGGTCGACAGTGAAAGATATATTTTCACATTTTCATTGAAATGAAAATAATATAAAATAAACATCTATTTTATTTTTGTTGAAAACTCCCATAAAAATGTTATGGAGGTGGGGAACACCGATCCTAAAACCCCCATTTTGAATTCAAAGGTGGGGACCACCCGAACTAAATACTCCCTCTTCAATGTGGGGTAGTATCTTGAACTTCCTCCACTTTAATTATGCCACCTTCCTTTAATTTATTATGGCCATTAATTGTGCCAAAAAATTAAATTGATAAATTTAATTTAATTTATGTTGGATCCTCACTTGTTTTTGTTGGGGTAAATCATTGGCGAAATGGAGAACTTTGGAGGATCATTCTCTCCCAATGAATAACACACCATCTTCCCAACGAATAACACGCCATCTTCTCCAATGAAGAATTTTCCATCTTCTCTAATGAAAAACATGCCACCTCCAAAGTGGGACGTCTTCAATGACGACGAACCGATGTCTTCCCTTCCATCCTCATCGATGTCAACAAACCTCCATGGTAGGGATTATTGTTTGAAATTTCTCCCTTACCCATTCTTGACAATTCTTTGTGATTCAAGAAATATTTGAGCCGCTTGCTACCTCTCCCACGCGGAGGGTTTGGGACAAACGAACATGGTCCGACCACCCCAAAAATATCTGTGTAATATTTGTTGCATTCTTTGCAATGGAGGAGGAAGGCGACCGGTTCTAGCGATTGGCACTGCTGGGACTCAAGAGTGGTGGTCGGCACCACGGTCGGCCACGACGAAGGCAGCGGCGCGACTGCGCCTCCGGAGAAGGGTCGTGGCCCGTTGGCTGAAACGGAGAAAAGGCGGTGGTTGGATACACGACGAGGACAGCGGCACGCGTCTGCACCTCTAAATGAGGAAGGGGCGTGGCTTGTTCCATGATGGAGAAGGGAGGGCGTTCGTCCAAGCTGACCGATAACGAAGGCACGGCGCGCGACCGCATCGCGCGGATGGAACACCTGGACATCCGACCACCTGCGGTGAACCGCTGCACCATGGGTCTCCCAGGCTGAGCTGCCCAGTGCGGGATGGGCTGCCCAGCATAGACTGAGCCACCCAACATGGGCCGGGCTGCCCAGTGCGTGTCAGGATGCCCAGCGTGGGTCGGGCCTCCCAGCGCGGGTCGGGACGCCCAACACGGGTCGGGCTAGACCCAGTGGGTCATGCCGCACAGTGTGTTGGGTCACGCCACATGCCAAGCCCGGTCGACCCAAACTGGGTCGTCCCATGCTGGGTTGGTCTGACGGAGTCGGACCAGTCCCATACCAATTTCGACCCTATACGTTCTTTAGGCCATATCATGAGCTACGGGCGTCCGTTTGACGAACTGTCTACGGTGCTAGAAACCATGGAGCGAGATAGTCCTCTTTATATACACCAATTGAGATTTGGATAAAGTTTTGGTATGGTCGGGTTGGATCAGGCACAAATCCAACAGGGCCCTCGAGACTAAAAGGAAAATAACTTACAGACCAGGCGTCTGATTGACGCACCGTCTATTGCATTGAGACCCTTATTACATGGAGGTCCTTTGGGATACTTCTTCATGGGACTTCATGGCAGTTAGATTATCGACTAGTGGATTGAGGAGCGGACCCTCCCGGAGACAAGAAATATTGGTGTGGGAACCCTATAGCTGGTTGTAACATGAGAAAGGGATCCTTTTTGGGTCTGTTATTGAGGGTCCCACATGGATCCGCTCTAGGAATCCATGAGGGACTTCTATAAAATCTTCTGTGGGTCTATTATACTATGATCATGCGTGGGTATGACGATGTACTAGGATCTTGTGTGGGTCTGATGATGATATTGGATCCTTCGTGGGTCATCCTCTTAATAGAGTAAGATTATTCAGTAGTTACATCTAATAATCCCTACTATTGTATCTAAGATATACCTAGTATGAGCTGAGTCCTTACCTTCATGGTGAAACCTTTTTGGTATTCTTCTGTGTGGCGTACCTATGTGGTACTTTCCATCGAGGTATTTCTTCCTTTGTGGAACAGTTGAGCTTTGGGCCAATGAGTTGGGCCTTGTGTTTCCTCATGATAGAGATGGGTTTACTTGATAACATAGGTATATGTATGGGCATATACCGAAGCATGTTTTCAGTTGATTTCATGATTTTTTGTGTATCCTTTGTGGATTTTGTGATACCTTGAGGGTCTCAAGGTCCCTACTGAGTGTCGTTATACTCACCCCAGCATGGGCTACACCCGCACCTTGTTGTGTTTGGTGTAGATGACAGACAACCCTGACTGAGGACGAGCGTACTAGGACTAGAGGTATCTCAGAGGAGTACCATAGATGAGGTGTACTACAGAGATGATCGTTCGATAGTTGTACCTACCCTTCAGGTAGAACCCTTGGGGTTGTTCACAGGAGCTGTTCTAGTTTACTTGTACTTTCATGTTTTCTTGTACTTTCTAGTTGGTCTTGTATACTAGCCCCTTTTACTTACTGTACTAACTTTGTTTACTATTCAGTTTACTCGTGTTCATATCCTGATGTGTGCATGGTTTCGTGTTTTTACAGGTTATAAAGTTGATGCCTTCCCGGTTTTAGGGAATACGCCTTTTAGTGGTAGTCGCCAGCCCCTGGCCTATAGAAGGCGGGCTTGGGGTAGTCACGGCATGGGCCCCGGGGGATGGCTCATGACATCATCCTAATATCTTACTTCATAGAATCTTATGAATGAGTGTACTCAACCTCATATTTTCAAGTCTGATATGATTGTTTTTTCATAACTCTTAAACCTAATATGTAACATCCCTATAGGTAATCCATTGAACCGGTTCCCTAATATAATTTGCCACATAAAATAAGGTGCGCCTATCATAGTCCTGATTTTTTTGACTACAAGCATGGGTTTAAGGTTTTATAGTGGGGATACTATATAAACCTTCTAGAGTAAATAAATTGTAAAAATAAATATAATCATATACAATGACCAGATAAATAAATCATTTAATGAAACAATATCGTGATAAGTGTAAAAGATAAACAATATAACCATGCCATAATAAATGAGATATCAAATAAACATTATAGGAATTAATACAGTGAAAACATACAAAGAGTACACTTACCAAAAATGAAGCTAAAATAAAATATTGGAAGAAACCCTGAAATAATATCGAGTCCTAGACTTACTCCAAACTTCCATACTCCATCCTATTATCATTAACAAACACTAAGAATTAGGCATCTTCCCTAGGAATGACATATTAACGGGCATCATTTTCTCAGTTACCCAAGTTCCATTACACCCAGATAAGGGTCTAAATAAAACTCAGTAGACCCCCATTAGTGAAATCCTTAAATATATAGTCTGATAATGAAATGAATATGATGTTTTTTAAATTAAATATGATAATACAAAATAAATAAATAACCCAAAAATCTTGATGTACTGAGCTCCGTGGTGATACCCAAGGTCGGTCCAATCATCTTCGGCTAGTGTTGAGGTTTCTCTGAGCATGTCACAATGACCACACCTAGATAATTTTCCAAATAGAATCCATATGATCATCTAATCATCCACTAATATCATAAAATATCACTTGAAATCCAAACTCTCATCCAATAATTTCCATGGAATTTGATGTCGTTTTCAGCCTTCCCAAGTATCATGTATCATGAAAAATTTAGGTAATCATCGTAACCATCCCAAGCATATGGTACCATGTGGAATACCTGGATCTAGTCCTATAATTACTAATCATTCACTATATGTAATCTAGAACCTCATCCTGAAAATCTCTATCAATAATAATCACATTGAATTTAGATACCCATCATGACATTCCCTACCATCAAGCATCACATAGAATCATGCGCTCGTCCTAAAATAACAAATTTCAAGTATAATTACCACCCAATAGACTTTCCCTTTTTCAACAATAGCCTTATATAAAGGTAAATTTCAATTTATTAATTTATCGGAATTTAGTACTTCAAAATTTATCACTCACTAAATTGATCCCACTTTCCCATTTACCTTTACAAACTTACTTTAAAATTTCAAATTTTTTACTATCCATCAATTAATATCATAATTTTTTCCCATTTTAAAAACATGGTTTATCCATTTATTATATTAATATAAACCATTAACTCACCTACCATTTCATGGAGTTCAATTTTTTTAAACTAATACTATTATCAATTTAAATTTACATTACTAATCTATGGAATTAAATCGGAATCCCTCTTTATTTTATTTTATTAACACATAAGGCATATTAATCCCAAACAAATTTTAATTATTTAGGAATTAATTTTATAATGAAGGTCCAAGTCTAAAAATTCTCATACCATTTTCAAATTATTAATTTTAATCATAATCTGGTTGGGTTTCCACTTTTACATAACTATATTATAGGGTCTAAGTCACATATGAGGCTTCCCATGGGGATTACCTTCAAGAAACCATTTAGAATTAATCCAAAGGGCATGAGAAAATGTACTTTCATATTTGAGGGTCCAAATTATAATTATAGGGTTAACATAAAATTTATTAGTGTGACAAAAATTCCATGTAGAATTTTTTTAGAAAGACTATGGGATAAACATAGAGACAACATATTTCATATGCAATGCCTTTCCCCTTTAAATCTAGAATGATGACCCATCACTCGAGCTTATCCGAGGCCAATGTGAAATTCTTAAACCACCCTAATTTCTATCAAACATAAAACTATATAAACTAATTACTTATAATCAAATTATATTTAATTAATAACATAAAACTAATTAACCAAAAAAATATACTTAGCCATAAGTAGATATTCACTCATTAGGTGATCCCGACATACTAGAAGCAACTCCAACCACTTAATGGTGGTTTGTTCTAGGAAATAGGCACCATCCTAGGCCAAATACCCATTGAAAGAAACTAGAACCATAATAGATAATATTTTATTTAGATCAAAACTATTGAAAATATAACCCATCAAATTTCATCCACCAAAACAATTGGTGATGGTTTGAAAATGTAGTCTTAGGAAACCCTCTTGATAAAAACATGGAAACCCGATTATTATGGATTAATTCCACCACTATCGAGTGGAATCCACTCACAAATTCCAAATCAAGAGAAACAACATACATAAATGGTAAAGGGTAGAGGAAGGGGTCATAACCTTACTGTAATCTCACTAATGACTTAGATGAAAGGGTATTGAGACAAGAAAATAGGGAGATTCACCAAAATGGAGTGGGGAGAGGGGGGAACGTGGGTGGTTGTTGGATCGAGAACATGAGGAGAAAGGGGGGGTTTGAGTTAAAACCCATAAGGGAAAATGGAAGTGTACAACTTTTTAAGGGGAATAGAGTTTGGCTGCATTGTTTTCCAAACCATGAAGTCAACACTATACAAGAACCATGACCTCACATGATTATATGCATGGTTTTCAATTAGTGTTCCAACCATGAAATTCAGCTACAGAACCTTCTGCAATAAGGCACAAATTTTTTTCAACCATGTGAAAACTCTGAACAAATTCTGAGACCCCTTCCACATCACATAATTTCCCCTTAATATTACACAGTTTACCCTAAATCTGGTTGTAAACGTGAAACTCAATAGTTCAATATAAAACATGAATAGAAAATTGACCCATTCCTAAGGTTTCACATAGTTTCTACTAAACCTTTCACACTAAACCATGTACCCTATAAAAAATATCTAAAAACCTCTAAAATTCATCCTGAAGCCCCCAAAAATTATCTAGACACTTGTTGCCCCTTTAGACCCCAAAAACCAAATCTAAAAAAACATCAATTAAGATTTCCAAACATATTTAATTCTATTCTGAACCATGATTAAAAATCCAACCCATCCATTAGATAAAAATTCAAAATTCCATTGAATTTAAAACACCCATATAAGAAATGAGGTATAAAAAACTCTCACCTTATAATAGATTTCCCCAATACATACCTCAAAGTATCACCATACTCTATAATTTTAACCTTTTGACCTATGCTTCATGATGCCTCTCCCATTAAACACTCTACCGTAACACCATAAGTCAGGTGAAATTTATGTTTCCCTGAAACCAATAACATCAAACCATACTAGTTGATTCCACTAGATTTCAACATCATATTCTCCCAATGGTCTCTTCTCAAAAACTCGTGATCTCACTTCTAAGATCCTTTATGATATGTGTCCCTCTAACAACATTCATATAAATATACCACATCATAAGACAGCTGTCAAAATTTCTACTAAACACCTAGATGACTCTCAATTGAATCCATGTACCTAGAGATTATACCAAGGCTATTGTTTTCGAACCAAGATGCATCCCACCTCAAACAATACCTAATGAACTCACCTACAATTCTCCCTAGCTTATCTTGGTGTAGCCTCCCACTCTCCACAATAAACAATTCACAAAAAAATCAGATGTTGTCCCAACCACTCATTATCAATTTTCTACAAAAAAAATGACGTGTCTTAGCCTTCTAGGACACACATTTGAAAACATATCAAAAAAAATATCTGACACGTCCAAAATTACATGCCTAAAACAATTATCAACTCACCACATGCAAATTAAACTAGACATATGAAGAAACACCCATGGTTGAATCCTCAATAATCTATCACCCCCACATTTATATACAATTACAACCAACATTCTACAAAACTAAATCACTTATAACTTCTCCAAAACAATCATGAGGTTGAAATCAAGGCTCGGTCCCCATCGAACACCATATCATAAACTATAACTGACAGATAATATGACTAAATCCACACTATCCATCTTAGGAGTATCCTTATCATCACAAAACTGAATGATTCCTGATCACCACAAGATGCACTTTTTCTATCATAGAAAATGATAGATAGACAATGTCAAGACTACTCACCCTTGGGTGTCACTATAAAATATAAATCATTACCCATTCCCACCTCTTATAAATTCCACCAATGGACGTTTTCAAAAAACCCATCAATAATGTGGGAAACACCTTAAATAAATGATTGGGTTACCCACACCATGTAATTTATCCATTGGTTCTCCTACGGTGCCTACCCAAATGGGTCTCCTCTGAAATGAATGCATGATAATAATACCATGCCACGCTATATATTAAATCACACTAACCTAGAACATCATGAATATTTTATTTCCTCTTAGAGTCCATAGATGTTCAATAATTACCCACTCCTATGCAACTTGATCAAGAGGAACTAACTCAACTCCAGTGAGTCACATATCAAAAAACATGGCCTATATGTCTAAGAACCTTCATATACCTCTCATGTCTAACCAAATATAGAGAAACTTAATTTTTTTAATCTCTATAGGTACCACACTAATTCAAAACCATTCATACGGCCACTCACAAATGAGTGTTGTTATGATGTTCCGTTAAGGTTCATTAGTACCCAAACTAGACTCATAAAGGTGTTTTTTAAAGGATGGGGTCGAAGCCTCAATTTATTATTAATGTAAACACCTCTTTAGAGTGGGTAGAGGGAGACCCATTACATAGCCCGAAGGCATAAGGACAAGTGGCCTAAATACAAGGCTTGAAATCCCTTTTTTGTCCCAAAGGACCCCTCGATGAACAGTACTGCTACAATACCTGTGCAACTACAGTACTTTCTACAGTACCCACCACCGCTATAGTACCCTGCATCAGTTCCTCTACTGCTACAGTGCCTATATTTCTAAAATTCTACCACTGCTACAGTGCCCTACTATAGTACCCCCGGAAATTCATCCCTGCCCGGATTTGATCTTGGGTCTTTTTGGATGCCAAGCAGGTTCCTGTACCACTTGGGTACAGGCTCATTGGCACTCATAAAGGTGTTTCCCAAGTCAATAAGGCCACCAAACTAACTAGTATTTCCCTCAAAACCATATGTGTTATAGAATCACTAACACTCTAAGTACTTTTAATTTCATTAGAACCATAAATTTCAACAATGATCAGGCCCATCCGCCTTCGAGGGAGTTCCAATTTACATGAACCTAATGCCCAATTTATCTTACATCCACAATTTCAACCCCACCTCTAATGATATTCCCTAGGATATTAATTTATAAAATCATCCCTCCCAAAACTAACAAAAAGATAAAAATCACCCACAAACGATTTCTTGTCCCCCAAACCCAAGGGAATCCAACGTGCCCAGACTACTTACTATGAATCACCTAACATGCACTGATGTCATAAAATGATAGATCAATCTCTTTATCACGCAAATATAGGAACTCATGGGCTAGGTTGACCCCCCTGACTAGTCACCCTAGAAGGGCACAAGACACTAAATCCTGGAAATGGAGTCACACCAAGAGGAGAACTAAGCTCTCCCTTCCTAACCGCACATCAATCCCCATGCAAGCTATGACTGCCAGGATGACATTCAACCTATATCAAGGTCAAATGACAGCCTATAAGACAAACACCTACTTTAGGGTCTAAAAAAATTTATATCCAACCAACATCCAGGAAAGACACAAACCATAAGGGCCTCATGTAATAACAACCATCATCTCATCACAATAAATGAAGTTATAACTTAAGGATTTCTCACATAAATCGGGTGCTATCATATCTCAGAACCACTCATACATAGAGTCCACATCAACTACCCACTAGGTATATATCTCATACACATACATGGTTCATAAATCATATTATTTTCCATTTTACATTTGTAATCACGTCTAGATAAAGGATCAGATAAATGAAATATCTTGGAAAATTTATAGAAAATATAAATTACCAGTTATAGAGGAAACAATATTTATATTGAAATTAGAATTTTAATTAACTGATACCTCAAAAAATAAAAGGAAAATAATCACACATATTATCTTTCATTATTATAAAGAATAATATGAGTAATATTCCACAATTAAATGATATATAATACTATATAAATTGTTGTGTGATCATTAAATAACTGACCTAAGTCATGGTCCTGGTAAACAATCATAGTAAATCGCACTCATTAACCCTATGTTACTTATCTGATACACTCGCGTGTAAAAAAACTAATTCCATATTTACAAATAAGTAAAATCCAATAAATTGATAAACTCATAAATCAAGTGAATTACTTGGGGTCGAATCATATAAACTGTAACAATGAATAACCTGAACAATAATCACATCCCTATAAACATAGACTTTTCTCATGTTATGGGTGTCTAATACGAGTCATAATATCGATAACATGTCTCGACACATTATTATTTCCCTCTATATCATGATTAAATATCAATACAAAATATAAATATCTAATATCACTTTTTGATTCCTTGACCCAAAATCCACTGAATCAGTGCCCATATCTAGTGAACCACATGACCTCAGGCATGCCTTTGATACTTTAGAGGCTTCCAACTAGTATTGTGGGACTAAGGTGGTATAGTGGGGAGACTATACCCACATATCATATTAAATTAATTAAAAAGATAAGTAAATAATATTAAATGGCCAGATAAATAAATAATGGAATGAAACAAAATCCATTCAAGGGATGACAATAAAAAATATGATTTCCATAATTAATGAACTATAAACTAATCATTCCACATTCCCATATTGTGGAAAAAACCAAAATTACACCAAACCAAAATTAAACCAAAATGTATGTTTTTTAATTGAACCCAAAATAGTCTTGAGTCTTTTCCTAGTTCTAAAATCCCATGATCCATCCTTTCATATCAAACAAACACTAAGCATTAGGCCTCTTCCCTAGTCTAGGATTACAAACAAGTAACATATTCTTAGGTACCCTAGTGGAATGGAGGCTTGAGAATGGTGTTATTAAAACATAGTAGGCCACTACGAAAAACATTCCCAAATATCCATTATGAAAATAACGTTCATCCATGGTATAGTAGAATAAAGCAGATGAAAAGAAATAAAAAATAAAATAAAAACTCCCAATGTCCTCGGATATGTCGTGATGCCTGAGGTCAGTTATACATACTTCATCCAGTGTTGGGATTTCTATAAACACATAATGATGACCTATCCTCTTTAAATAAACACATATAATCTAGTCAATCAACCTATTATTCCCATGTCTTAAAAATTATCACATGGAATCCAATCCCTCAGCCCAACATTCCAATGAAACCTAAATCCCAGGTAGATAACCCCAACTATCAGGAATCATGGGAAATTAAGGAACTCATCCCTATATTCCCAAGCATCCAATATCACATTTAATATATGGTGATCAAACTAGTATTCCACATCATGTACCATATAGAATTGAGGTGTTTATCCCAATATTCAAATCAATAAACATCACATGGAATCTATTTTTTCATCCTTGAATTGCCAACAATTAATCATCACATAGAATTTGGTCCACCATCCCAACATTCCTAATTTCATGTATAATGAATTCCTTTAGGAATTTTACATTTTCATCAATTACATTTCATAAAAGACTATTTCAATTTATCAGTTTCACAAGCATTTATCATTTCATAATTTACCATTCACCAAATTGATCTCATTTTGGCACTTACCTTATCCAACTCATTTTTCAATTTCAATTCATTTTAAAAGTCAACAATTCATATCATAACATTAATTTATTATTTCAAAAACATGAATTATACATATATAATTTTAATGTAACTAATTATATCAAATTATATTACATGGAAGGAAATTTATTTTAACTAAATACTATTATCTAATTATCGTTCTACTATTAAACTCTGGCATTCAATTAGAATCACCCTTTACATTTGTTTATTAAAAAATAAAGAATATTAATCCCAAAAAATTTTTAATTATTTATTAATACATATTATAATAATTTTCTATGTCTATAACCTCTCATTAAATTTCTAAATCCTTTACATTAAAAACAATCATGTTTTTTTTCAACTTTTACATAACCATTTTATATGGTTTAATCCTACAGTGATGCATCCCATATAGATCACCTTCAATGAAAATATTTACCATCATGCATAAGAAAATATGATAAGGAAGTTTCATATTTAAAGTTTTTAAATTTAATTCTAGGTTCAATGTGAAATATATCGGCATGATTGATAACCAATAAAGTAATTTTTTTGAAAGACTGTGGGATAGACATAGAGACCACCCCCATAGTGTATTAATCCCTTCCCATTTAACTCTAGCTTAAAAACACACCACTGGAGCTCATTTGAGACCAATAACCAATTCTTAAAACATATATTTCTTTATCTAATATCAAAAAATCAAAAGTAGTTATTAGTAATCAAATTATAATTAATTAATAACATAAAATTAATCAATCAAAATAAACCACTTAGATATAAGTATAAATTCATTTACCGAGTGCTCCTAACACACAAAATATGAGTCCAACCACCATTTGAGGCCATACCAAATTATATGAACTAAACCATAATAAATCCCTATCAAAAAAATGGAAGAAAAATTAATGATAATTTATTTATCCCAAAACCATTGAAAATATTACCAGGACAATTAACTCTAATAGAATGATTGGTGATTACATGTTGATGTAGTATCAGGGCACCGTTTCATTAGGAAACATTGAAGAATAATCTTCCTAGGACCATTCAATAATCCACCAATTGAATCGTCTCTGAAATCCCTAACTAAATGATGGAATAATTTAATATAAATGAAATGAAGATAGAAATTAGTCATATCCTCATCATAATCTCTCCAACACTTCAGATGGAAGGAGGACTAGATAAGAAAAGAGGGATATTTACCAAGGAAGATAGAGAAGAGAAGGGCATAGTTTGGGAGGCTGTTATTTCAAGAATGAGTGGAGATATAGAGGTTTTATATTAAGAACTCATAAGGAAAAATTGGCATACTTTTTAAGGGGTGTATGTTTCAGCTTCAGGTTTTGTAAAAAAGTTCACAAACTATGATGTCAATGGTATATCAAAACCCATACCTCACATGGTTGTACCACATGGTCTTAAAACTATGCTTTAACCATGTAATTAATATATGATACCCTTTACAACCAGGTGTTCAATTTGTCAATAATTTTTTGAAACATGTGATCCAATTCTTAGACTCATTCAACCTCACATGGTTTCCCATTATGCTCAAATATTTTACACTAAACCATGTGATAATCATCAAACTCCATCAGGCATAATGCAACATTAATTGAAAATAATCCTATTATTAAGGTGACACATAGTTTCTCTTAAACAATGTACACCAAGCAATTCACCTTGGGAAAAAATCTAGATGCCCCGTCCTAACTCCCCTGAGACTTATTTGGGAACCCAATGTACATCTAATACCCAAAAAAATTCAAAAAATATAACTTAAGATGTCTAAACATAGAAAATTTCATTCGAGACCCAGATTAAAATTCTGGTTGACCCACCAGTTTAAAATTTAAAATTTATATAAATTTTAAAGGCCCATACAGAATATTGAGTGTTACATAATATCTCCACCATTTAGAAAAAAACATGAAATTAGATTCGTATTCCATATCATCTCTTTTAGTTCAGAAAATAATATCTATGTAACTCTTTAAACAAGATAATCATATCCTCTACAAATCAAGAATATATCCTTAATTATTCTTATGTACTTAAGGATATTATTAACCATAATCTAGTAACCCTCACCAGGATTTGATTGGTATTTACTTGTAGTACTAAGAGTATAGGAATAACCATATTTAGTTCAAATCATGGAATGCATGATAGAATATATGGTGGATTCATATGGAATTATAACCATTCTTTCACAATCCTTATATGGATCCTATTGATTTTTAAGATTCATTCCACTTAACCATGGTAATGACTCCTTTTTAGTGTTCTCAATGGAAAAAATTTGTAACTTTACCAATGTATGTGTCTTGGCTATGTAAAAAATCCTCTTAGATACATCTCTATAAATATTCATACAAAATATAAATACTAATTATCCAATGAAATTCATATAGAATCATTTTCTACAAAAGAATATTCATAGAGTAATGTTTTAGAATTTTATTTCTGATAAGAAGTTTTCCATCTACATAAAATATCACGAAAAACATTACAAAACAACTAATCCAATTTCTTATAAAATAATAATCTTCATTTTTTCTCTTTGATTGCATTATAAAACATGATATTATAACTTTTATAAGCCTACATCATCCCATATATGGACTGTTACAACTTGAATAACATAGAAAAGTCAATTGTAACTTCAAAACATTCTGGATATATCTTATACAAATACTATACTAAACTCTTGTTAAGGAAACCAGTTTTGACACACATTTGATATATATCATAATAAAATGATCTGACATGGTATGAAATATATATATATATATATATATATGTGTGTGTGTGTGTATTTTATCAACACTAAAATAAAAAATCATTCACTATAGTTAATACCTTGAATCTTCCTATAACTCTTATCCACCATTCATGTGTTATAGGTAGATAATATACCATCCATGTTAATTTTCTTATGGAAACCCCACTTTCACCCTATGGGTATCACCCCTATAGGTGAATCCCCCAATTTCCAAACATGGATTATTACATTGTAACACCCCAATATTTCTTCATATGTTATCTCTTAAAAGTAATTCAATAACATATACTTTACGCAACATTGAGTTCGAGCGCACCACAATTTACAAAACTAGCTAGTCAAAAAACGGTTATGATTTGTATTAACTCGATTTTAAATTTTATACTCTATTTAATTTTAAATTATGTATTATGTGTTTTTTAGACATATTATAAGAACAAATTCAATTTTTCAGATAACAAAATGTATTTTTCAAAAAAATGAATTTTTACCACATTTTAAAGGAGAACCCTTTTTAAATCCAATATTTGACACTTTTTTATATTCAATTTGACAAATTAAACTTCTTATCTTGAATCGGGACATAAAAATTTAGTTTTGATAAATATTTGGGGTTTTTCAAATAACTTTCATATTTGGGTGAATAGTGAAAAATAATAAATTTTAAATGAAAACAACATTTTAAATAAAAACAATTTATAGTGTTAAATTATAAATTTGAATGGTTTTGAAGTATAATTAGATTATATTTTTACCATTTAATCCAATTTTTGTCTTTGGAATTAATTTCACATTGAAATTGGTAATAAACAAGTGTTAATCTTTTAATAGTTATCATTTCTTAAAAAACACGCTATTTGTTTTGACAACAAGAATTAATATTAAATTAATTAATTTACATTCTATGTTTTTAATTTGGTAAAATAGACATCATTTTTTAATTCAGAATATCAAATATACCTTAGGTATAATTTTTGGTATTTTTCTGAAAAACATCAACTTTTGATGAATAGTAAAACCACTTGGTAGAAGTTAAAAAACTGAATTTTTCATTTAAATGGAATACTACCACTTCTGTGAATTGAATTAAGAAAATCCAACATACATGGTTGTTATTAGTAAGTAAAATTTTGTTCAATAAGATGAAAATAATTTTTGGTGAATAGTAACTTTGGACATTTTACTACGGTTAAAGGTAAATAGGGTAATTCAAGGTAAAAAGAATATTATAATAATACAAAATTAACATAAAACATGTACTGACCTTATTGGATGTTTAATGGCCGACCATGGGAATCCTTGGGTTGATTTTGGGACCCCATGGATCCACTTATGATTGATAATGACACATTATTTTAATTAACTTAAAGTAAAGGAAAAAATGACATAAACAAATATCTTTTAGTAAATCAATTTTAGCATGGGGTTATATAAGTCATCTTTTTGACTATAAATATTCATTGGAAAGATAAAAATATTTAATACAACATGGTATTTTTATTATAATTTTTAGACATCAAATATATTAAATTATATATGACTTAATAATTATGTAGTATCTACCTCATTAATAAATGATTTAAATAAATATTAATATTAATATTGCAATAATATCCAAAACTTGTCTAATTCTTATTGGATGATTTTATTTCGACCATGAGTCATCTTATCTTTGACGTGTATTAGTTTTGGATCTTTATAAACCCAATATCACTATATATAAATTATTATTTTTACACTTTCATAAAAAGCCCCTCCTCCCCCTTATAAAAGAAAACCACTTCTAACCCATTCCATACACCTCTCAAGCCCCTTGTCATATCCAAACCCTTCCCAAATAAGCTATCAAGATCCCCCTATTCCTCTTAGAAGCCTTACCTAAGGCATAAATCCCTTCAAGAAGTCATTTTGGTTCAAACCAAAAGAAGTTACCCAAATTAAAGGTAACACTTTCTCTTAAATTCTTCTGTTTTATTTTGTTTTATTTTACATATACAAGCACCTGAAATATTTTTATTCCTTTATTTTATAACAAAAACATTGTCCTAAATATACTATTTTTGTATGAGAGTTATTCTAACTACACTTACACACACCTCCATCTAATGGGTGAATAACTTACTATTTTTGTGGATGGAAAACTAACGCCTCACGAAACAATGATTGTTCGATTATCTCCTACCACCTCCTATGGTGGCCATTATGATGTCACTGTATTTATATATTATATATATTATTATTATTATTTCTATATACTTCTGTAATTTTCATTTACAAACACACCTTTTTTTCTTTCCAATATGTGTGACCACGAAAATTTCATTTGAGGAAGTGCAGACTACCGCCCCCTCAATGTGATATGATTTGTTCATGAAATTCATGGAACATATAAAATATGAAGTTAATTAAATTATGTAAAACATATACCATATGATATTATACTGGAATTATAATATACCTAAGTATCCTTATGTTTTCATTTCATTAAATATGAAATAGAAATTAAAGTAGCGTTCATGTGTACGTACGACTTACCGTCTCCATGAACCGTGCATTTCATTTATTATCTCCAAATATCATGAACTAATTATAAATATATATATATATATATATAGGATATATATGATATATGTGATATTTAAATCATGAATATGATACTATAGATAATATAATTTTGACCACATGGACAATTTCTAATTATAAAAAGTTCATTTTTGACTCAAGTTCCAAATATCGACAAAATGACCATTATTAACTTAAATGATTAAATAATGTTTATAACATAGTAATAAGTGATATTAAAGTAATAATAAACTTGAAAAATTTTCTTAGGAAAGTTTAAATTAAAATTAGTTTATTATTCAGGATATTAAAGAACGAACTAGTCAAGTCGGACACGAGGTAAGTGGTTTCTTATCTCACTCTTAATTCCATGAGATTTCTATTATTCTACACTTATTTATTGCATGTGGTGTATTATGTACATCCAATGATTGTATTATTAGTGTAATATAATTTAATTTATGTTTATTTACATCTTCATTGTATGATCCTTCTTTCATGGGCTGTATGTTTCGTGAGTTACCGAATCGGTAAGTGAATTTCAAATTTCAATTTCCACTCATTGGGATTTATGCATAATTCATTTATTATTTTACTCCAAGATTATGTGTGGAATCACTATTTATGATTTATATAGTCATTTCCACTCCCCTTTTTATTGATATACATTTGATACACATAATTACTCCATTGATAATTTCTCAAGTCCTTGATATGAACTTGATAAGAGTAATCTTAACTCAATTCCCATTCATTGAGTTAAACATCCAAGTCATTGGTGTTGTATTTACAAGAATATGTGTGAATGTACTATGATTTATTTTCACTGAAAATCCAATCATATTTATTGTATTTATATTTGTAACACATAATTATGTCGTTGATTTATCCAAAACCTAAGGATATGATCTTTATAAGGGATTTCATCTCAATTTATATTCCATTTAGACTTATTTGTTGTTATATGCCAATTTACTTTTATATGGTGTATATAATGTAATTTGACAAAGTATATCAGGAATCCTTTTATTCTCATGATGTTATAAAGTGTTTATTACTTCAATTATTTGTATTCAAGTGTCTCTCTTTTGGTTAGGAACTCTAATTAAAATATCATTTTAAATGTTTTAAAGATTTATTCTTCTAAATATTTCTCATTCATGTCCATGTTTTGAAAATGGTTTTAAGGGTTTATTTCAATAGACATTAATGTTTTAAAATTAAAATTCATTTTAGAAGTTTGAAAGTGATATGGGAAAATTTGACCCAAAAATCTATTTTAAATGACTTCTTGATAAATAGTGAGACTTTTAAATGTTTTCAAGAAAAAAGGGGATATTTCTCTCAAATAGTTTTGATGATTATTTTCATCTATGTAAATATCCTTCATTATTCTTTATTGAGGTTAATTTATTATAATAAAATCTTCCATATTGTATTTAATGATTCTTATGGGACTGTGGATGTGCTATTTTTATGTCATTCATGGTTTATAGTAAAAGTATTAACATTTCGTATGCTAGTTTTAATACAAATGATTATGTTATTTTTAAAACTTTTCTTATGAGGAATGAAATGGACATAGTATGTGATGAGTGGAGCCCACTATAGCTCTTCAATGCATCATTTGGTCTCATGAGACAATTAGACGTGGAATTTTCTGAGGCCTTTCCCAATTTGATATATGGTTTTGGCCGAGGCCTAAATCATTTTTAGATGTCTTGGATGAGGCCTTGAAAAAATGTTTTAGAATGTCTAGAATTATGAATTTCATCATTATGAGATGAGATATTGATATTTTATGTGGTTATTTGACTAGTAGAATACCCATGACTATGTTTTTTATTGAATAATTTACTCATCTCATGTTCCTACCATAAAGTGTTCATGTTTATTATTTGTAAGGCACATGTTTTCAATTATTCACCATGCCTGATGTTTATGTTATCCTCCTCTCTATTTCTTACTCTTACTGAGCATCTGAGCTCACCCCTTTCTTATGTTTTATTTTCCTAAGATTTCAAGAAGGGTATTCTAATTGATATTCGGGGTTAAGCTAGGGGATTAATGGAGTTATAAAAGGATAATTTATGTTGTGTTTTATTTTATAATGTGTAATGTAACGTTAATGTATGTAATATATTTTCCCATACTGATAAACTGACCAGTCTTTTGGGACTTGATTCCTTGTAATCATGCCAATGTGTTAAAATAATGCATCGGCTCTGGGATTCTGGGGTCGGGGAGTTATAGTTTGTATCAAAAGAAGTTTAGTACAAACCATGGAAACTAGATTTAGATAAACTCTGATTAGAGAACATTACCCTAAGATAGACTTTGAGGATTAGTATAGAAGAAAATCTTATAATTTTTGTAATGTAGAGATTTTGTGTATTTTCCCAGAAATACATCCATGTCTGGATACGAGTAGGTAGAGGCGGCTCAGGCACAGATATACCTAGGAGTGAAAACTCCGAGATGGAGTTTCGGTCTTGACCCAGGTTATCCTGGTACATGACAACGGGCCTTGCTACACTCTTGCTTACGACACTCCTGGGGGATATGCTAAAGATAATTGACATTTTCTATACAAACCAATTTGAAGGATTTTAATATAAGATGAGAATAAATAAACTTAGTTAATCCTAAGGTGTTTTATATTAAAAATACGGTGTTATGATTTTCTCTAAATGATTAAATGACTCACACTATGCTATCTTGTGTTAGTCAATGGCTGGATTCCAAGGAAGTCCTGGTAACATTGATGGTGATGTACAAGGTGGGCACAATAGTGGAAATGAGCAAAGAAATGGAATGCTGATAGGTGTAAAAGATATCGTGTTCATGCCAAGATTCCATTTATAGTCATTTTCCATAAATTTAGGTGACATGGCCATTACCCGAGTGAATTCCCTATTCTATTGGATAACCTCTTAGTCAAGGAAGAGCCTATGGGTAAATAAATGGATAGAGAAATGTTTAAAAGTATGTGATTACTTTGGAATAAAATTTTCATTTATGTGTAACCATGAAGTTTGTTTTGAGAAAATGATATTTGAGGATGAATTATCTCTTCTTTTGTGGATGTAGTTATAAAGGACCATTTGGGATTATATGGCACATGAATTTGAGTCTATTATAGGTTATTAATTTTTGTGATGAAAATGCGAGGTATGAGATAACATTTGTGGTCAAATTATGTTATAATGATTTTGAGGAATCTATCTAATTTTTGGGAATATTATAAAATTATATAGTTTTTGAAAAAGGAAAGGACGCATACCATGTGATAACCCATCCCTTTGGATAAAGCTGCGGGAATCGAACCCACAACCAAAGTGCGACTGGGATTTATCGCCTACCACTGGACTACGTGAAGTCCCTGGTTATTACGACTAAATATTTTTAGATAAATTATTTTATGGATCATGAATATGTTCATTTTGAGATCTTACGATTTATCCTTAGTATTGGAAAATTATTTGGTGATTAACTGATAAATGTTATTTTGGAAGATGTTCACTCTTTTGGTAAAACACTATGCCTAAGGAAAATATAATACTATGGAATTTCATTTGAGGATTAATGGTGGGTTTTTATCTATGTTTTTATGGTGTATTTATAGTGATTTGGGTTATTTATGGAAATGATTGACCTATCATAGAGAATATGTTATTAGGTTAATTACTTTTAAGTATGTGACTTTAAGAGTAGTTGATGTTATTTGGAGATACAATTTAACATGGAAGACTATGTAAGAAAATTCTTCTAAGTTTTGGGTTTCAATATTAGTTTGGATTATATTGAAAGATTTTATAGACAATTTTTTATTGAATGATATTGATTGAACATTGGGTATTGTTGGTTTAATTTTATAAATTATGATTACTATTTCCTTCTCTAAAGGATTATCCTTTTTGGGGATCATCTAATATTTTACTAACCAGTTTGGTTTTGGTTAATTTATAAAATAGGGAAATATATAGTTCATATTTCATAGATTATGTAATTCTCTATATATTGATTCTAGCGCTTTAGGAGTAACCAAGTCATATTGAATACTCATCGTTTGGAGTGAAAGATGAGTTTGTGGTAAGAATTAGATGAAGGATGAAACTCTACTTGTAAAGTATATATATATATATATATCTTAATCTATGAATAAATTAATTTTTAAACTTTAAGGAAGGGATTTTAAAACCAAAATTGTATTATCTTAATGCTTTATGTTTTGTTGGACTGATGATATTTTAAATCATCATATATTGATGGCTTTGAGGCCGTCAATTTTACACTTGTTTGTGATTGATGAATTCAATCACTCGATATAAATATTTACGTTTTTCCTCCAATTATGTGTCTCTAAATTCCACCAATGTTTTCCAAATTATTATCATAATTTGGTGGTGACTTTTTCATTCCCTTTCCCTCTTATCAAAACTAAATTTTATTTACCCAATTTCCAATGTGGGTTTTCCAAAAAGGTATTTTTTCTATTTTTAACCATTTATTTTCGAAGAACGATTTCAAATTGTGAGGACACAATTTATTGAATGAGGGGATAATATAACATCCCAATCTTTCATGGTACGTTACCACTTTAATGTAATTCAATAACGAGTACTATACACAACACTGAGTTCAAAAGCACCACAACTTACCAAACAAGCCAGTCAAAAATGGTTATGAATAGTATTAACTGGATTTTTAATTTTTTATACTCCATATAATTTTTACTTATGTATTATGTGTTTCTTTGAAATATTATAAGAACAAATTCAATTTTTTAGATAAAAAAAATGTATTTTTGAAAGAAATACAATTTTACCACCTTTTAAATGGAGAAACCTTTTTAAATCCAATATTTGACAATTTTATATATTAAATATGACAAAATAAACTTCTTATCTAGAATCGGGTCAAAAAAATTTAGTTTCGATAATTTTTTGGTGTTTTTCTGATAATATTTATATTTGGGTGAATAGTTAAAAATACTAAATTTTAATGGAAAACAACTTTTTTAATAAAAATAATTTATATTGTCTAATTATACATTTTAATGGTTTAGAAGTATAATTAGATTATATTTTTACCATTTAATCCAATTTTGGTCATTGGAATTAATTTCACATTGAAATTTGACAAAAACAAGTGTCAATCTTCTTATAGTTATGGTTTCTTAAAAAACACGCTATTTGTTTTGACAACGGGAATTAATTTTAAATTAATTAATGAAACTTATATTTTTTGAATTTGGTAAAATAGAAATTATTTTTTAATTCTGAATATCAAATATCACTTAGTCTGAATTATTGGTATTTTCTGAAAAGCATTAATTTTTTATGAATAGTGAAACCACTAAGTAGTAGTTATAAAACTGAATTTTTCATTTAAATGGAATTTTACTGCTTCTGTGAATTTAATTTAGAAAGTCCTACATACATGGTTGTTATTATTAAGTAAAATTTTGGTCAATAAGATGAAAATAATTTTTGCTGAATAGTAACTTTTGACTTTTATTTACTGTGGTTAAAGGTATATAGGGTAATTCAAGGTAAAAAGAATATTATAATAATACAAAATTACCTTAACACTTGTCCTAACCATATTGGATGAGTTATTTCTGACCATGGGCATCCTTGGGTCGATTTTGGGACCCCATGGAGCCACTTATGAATGATAATGACAATTTATTTTAATTAACTTAAATTAAAGGCAAAAATTACATAAACAAATATCTTTTAGTAAATAAATTTTTACATGGGGTTATATAAGTCATATTTTCGACTATAAATATTAATTAGAAATCTATAACGATTTACCACATCATGGTTTTTTTATTATAATTTTAGACATCAACTATAATAAATTATATATGACATAATAATAATGTAGTATCTACCTCATTAATAAATGATTTAAATTAATATGATTATTAATATTAAAATAATATCCAAAACCTATATAATTCTTATTGGATGATTTTATTTAGACCTTGAGTCATATTATATTCGACTTTTATTATTTTTGGACCTTTAGAAACCGAATATCACTATATAATAAAATATTATTTTCACACTTTCCTAAAGAGCCCCTCCTCCCACTTATAAAAGGACACCACTTCTAACCCATTCCACACACCTCTCAATCCCCTTGGCTCATCCAAACCTTGCCTAAATAATCTCTCAATATCCCCTTATTCCTCTAAGAAGCCTTACCATATGCAAAGGCACTTTAATATGTCCTTTTGGTTCAAACTAAAGGAAGTTACCCAAATTAAAGGTAACACTTTCTCTTAAATTCTTTGGTTTTATTTTGTTTTATTTTACTTCTCCAACCCCCTAAAATTTTTTATTCCTTTATTTTATGACAAAACCAGTATACTCAAAAAACTAGGATGTTGTTATGAGAATGATTTTAACTACACTTACACACACCTTCGTCTAATGGGTGAAGAACATATTGTTTCTATGGATGACAAACTAACGCCTCACGAAATGATGATTGTTCAATTATATCCTACCGCCTATTATGGGGGACATTATGATGGAACAGTATTTATATATTATATATATTGTGTTTAGGTTTTCTATATTATTCTATAATTTTCATTTACAAACATACCTTTATGATTTCCAATATGTGTGACCATGATAATTTCATTTGAGGAACTGCGAACTACCGCCCCCTCAAGGTGATATGATTCGTTCATAACATACATGGAATGTATAAAAGATGAAGTTAATTAAATTATGTAAAACATATATCAAATTGATATTATAATGGAATTATAATATACCTATGTTTCATTATGATTTCATTTCATTAAATATAAAATAGAAATGAAAGTAGCGTTCATGCGTACGTACGGCTTACCGTCTCCATGAATGTGCATTTCATTTCTTATCTCCAAATATCATGCAATAATTATATATATATATATATATATATATATATATATTCTGGGTATATATGATATATATGATATTTAAATCATTAATATGATACTGGAGATAATAGACTTTTGACCACATGGACAATTTGTAATTATAATAAGTTCATTTTTGACTCAAGTACCAAATATCAACAAAATGACCATTATTAAATTAAATGATTACATAATGACTATAACATCATAATAAGTGATATAAAAGGAATAATAAACTTGAAAAATGTTCTTAAGAAATTATAAATTAACAATAGTTTATTAATCCTGAGATTAAAGAACGAACGAGTCAAGTCAGACAAGAGGTAAGGGGTTTCATATCTCACTCTTAATTTCGTGAGATTTCCGTTGTTTGCCAGGTATTTATTGCATGTGGGGTATTATTTACTGACCATGACTATATTCTTGGTGTAATATAATTTAATTTATGTGTATTTACATCTTCATTGTATGATCCTTCTTTCATGGGGTGCATGTTTCGTGAGTTACCGAATCGGTAAGAGAATTTCAAATTTCAATTTCTACTCATTGGGCTTTACGCTTACTTAATTGATTAATTTACTCCAAGATTAAGTGTAGAATCCCTATTTTTTATTTATATACTCATTTAAACTCCCCATGGAGTGTATATAGATTTGATATATATAATAAATCAATTGATAATTTTTCAAGTCGTTGATATGAACTTGATCAGAGTAATCTTAAATCAATTCACATTCATTGAGTTAAACATCCAAGTCATTGGTGTTGTATTTACAAGAATATGTGTGAATGACCTCGGATTTATTTACACTGAATACCCAATCATATTTATTATATTTATATTTTTCACACATAATTATGTCGTTGATTTATCCTTAACCTAAGGATATGGTCTTTATAAGGGATTTCATCTCAATTTACATTCCATTGAGACTTCTTTGTTATTATACGCCAATTTACTTTTATATGGTGTATATAATGTACTTTGACATTGTATATCATGAATCCATTTATTCTCATGATATTATAAATTTTTTATTACCTCAATTATTTGTATTCAAGTATCTATCTTTCTGTTAGGAACTCTAATTAAAATATCATTTTAAATTTTTTAAGGATTTATTCTTCTAAATCATTCTCATTAATGTCCATGTTTTAAAAATGGTTTTAAGGATTTATTTATATGGAAATTAATGTTTTAAAATTAAAATTCCATTAAAAAATTTCAAAGTGATATGGGACACTTTGTCTCAAAAATATATTTTAAATGGATTCGTGATAAATAGTGATACTTTTAATTGTTTTCAAGAAAAAAGGTAGATATTTCTTTCATGTAGTTTTGATGATTATTTTAATCTATGTAAATATACTTCATTATTATCGATTTACATTAATTTATTATAATACATCCTTACATATTGCATTTAATTAATTATGTTTGACTATGGATGTGTTATTTTTATGGCATTCACGGTTTATGGTTAAAGTATTGACATTTAGTATGCTAGAGTTAATCCGAATCTTTTTGTTATTTTTCAAACTTTTCATTTGATGAATTAATTAGACTTAGTAAGTGACGAGTGGAGCCTGCTATAGCTCCTCGATGCATAAGTAGGTCTCATGAGACAATTAGACGTGGAATTGGCTGAGGCTTTTCCCAATTTGATATATGGATTTGGCTGAGACCTAAATCATTTTTAGACGTCTTGGTCGAGGCCTTGACAAAATGTTTCAGAATGTCTGGAATTAGGCATTCCATCATTATGAGATGAGATATTGATATTTCATGTGGTTGTTAGACTAGTATAATACCCATGACTATGTTTTATTATGGCATTATTTACTCATCTAATCTTCCGCCCATAATGTGTTCATGTTTATTATTTGTAAAGGCATGTGTTTTCAATTATTCACCATGAATAATGTTTATGTTATCTTCAATTGTATTGCTTACTCTTACTAAGCATCTTAGCTCGCCCCTTTCTTATGTTTTATTTTCCCAAGATTCCAAGAAGGGTATTATAATTGATATATGAGGTTAAGATAGGGGATTAATGGAGTTCTCAAAGGATAATTTATGTTGTGTTTTATTTTATAATGTGTAATGTAATGTTCATGTATGTAATCTATTTTCCAAGACTTCTACATTGATCAGTCTTTCAGGACTATATTCCTTATAATCATGCAAATGCATTAAAATAATGCACCGGCTTCGGTCTTCTAGGGTTGGGGCATTACATACATGGATTCTATCATAGATTATATAGATTTTAACCATTTCTTATAATTATAACCCTCTACGGCCATGTAGTAGATAATAGGTTAATCTCCTTTGAACATTACCTCAACATCATTTTCCATGAAAAATCTACATCTCTCAAACTCTTTATGAATCATACCACACCATTGAAGTTCTAGTGTAGCTTGATTTGGTTCTTCCCCCAGAACTATTTATAGAATATTCCTAAAAATTATATTGGGAAATCTTTTTTATTGGTTTCAAACTTATCCAAGTTCAAATTTCCTCCCATTGATGACTCAATCCATGTGCTTTCACTCAAGGATAACACTATCTCAGAACACAAAATGTAACAATCATAATTAAAATATCCTAGAGTTATTGGTTACTTTATTATGTTGGTAAAAATTCAAAAAAATCACATCCCATATGGTCTATAATTTTAGTAGTCTTAGGATATAATATATATATATATGAATCTCACATTACATTTTAAAAGATAAAATAAATCTTCAATTCCCATTGATAAATTTATTATTTCTTATGGTATTTATTTTAAGTCATTAAGATTTCTATTTTGGAAAACCTAAGGATTAAAAAATAAAACATAATGGTGGGATTATATGCCAAGTAAGAATACAATAGAAGCTAACACATAATTAACAAGGAATGAATAATATAGAAGAGATAAATAGTAACAAAATATTCTATATAATTAATATCATGAATGAGGAATATATATATGGATGATATATAAACACAAATAATAACATGGAAACTAATAACATGTTTCATATTAATATAATATAGAATCTCATACATCTTAATCTTAGTATCAAAACCTCATGTCAGGTTATTATACATAAATATATATCTCATATCCCAAAATAATAAGGCTAGTTTTTTTCATGAGACCTATTAATTCATCGAGGGGATATATAATTTGAATCCCCATCAATCGCTAAATAATTGAAATTCATTACTCGAAGGTTTGAAATTAAAGAAAAATACAATACATAATCAACTGTTATAGTAATAAATAAACACTTGTACTAGAAAATCAACATAAAGAATGTTAATATTTTCTCGAGTCAACAATGGAATCACATGAGTATAAGAAATTCAGAGAAAGATGTTTGGAAATGTCATTAGATCATATATCCAATGTAGTGTGTAACACATTAATGTATTATATCATAGGTTAAAATAACCTTTTTAAAGACATAAGGATGTTCAATTAGAAATATTAAGAAATAACACTTTCTTTTTGTAACTTTTAAAAAAAATCATAGAAAAATGGGAATATAATTTTATTTGGAAAACCATTGTAACATGGAAATTAATATTAATAGTTAATAATATTATTAATAATGATTAATAGTCATAATTATGGGAAAATAATTTCATTTGGTAAATGTTAAAAAATAATTCTTTCTGGATTTTGTAGAGAAAGTTAAAATTGTCTCACATGAAAGAAAAATAAAAGATTTCTTTCTCAAATTTTGGAAAAAATAGAATATATTTATAAAATATTAAAATTAACAATAAATGAATTGTAAATAAATAATTATTGAAATAGTATAATAAATATCAACATGGATAAAAATATTCCCAACCAAAATCAAAGATATGGAGAGTTCCACCTTTGGGAATCCTTTTGGTTGCATCGTGAACCAAATGGACAGTAAATAGTAATAATAAAAATAAATCCTAGAAATAATAAGATTATAATAAAATATATAGGGATTTAGAGATATAGATGATACAATTACTTCAAATATTTTTTTATATGTAATCAATCATAAATTTAAAGTGATATTTGTATAATAAACCCTACCAAATTCTTTCTCTTATTCTAATGTGATCTAAATTCCCATTATATTAATTTTATTTTTATTATTAATTTAAATTAAAAAGTATTCATAAAAATTTTAATTCATTACATCAATTTATTTTTCATTATTAACCATATATTAATTTTTTATCATTAAAGGTTACTACTATGGTGTTAACTATTGGGTTTCACTTTCACACATCAATTTGGCAGTTCAGGTTACTGAGTATTTTTCATGAGTTCATCATATAAAAAATTGTCATTATATGGTAATTCATTATTTTTATATATTTCTAGAGTCCTATAGTTATTTCATGACACTTGTATTGATGGTTTTCATGGAATACTAAAATATTTCCTTTTAAGTGATTATTGAATTAATAAAAACATTGTATTCATAGGAAAATAAAATTTTTATTATTAAAACTATAGAATTATTATGAAATTAAATTCATAATTATTAAATATTATTTCTAAAATTTAATTTTTATTTATAATTCCGTAGATCAAAATTATATCAAAATCCATATATGTGGTAAAACCAACCAAAAATAGAATGTGTTATAATGATTTATTGAGTTAGAACATTTTATTATATAGTGATAATATAAATTCTAAAAAAGGATAATGGTTTCATAATTTTTTTAAAGTGATATAACAGATTCAATAATAGATATATGAAGAAGATAAATGAAATATAATAATAAAAATTTATTACTTTCAAAGTATCTCGGCATACTCATTTTTTGCAGTTAAATTTTACAATGATAATTTATTATTGATATTATTAATAGTATCAAAAAATTTACTTTCTAGAAAATTTATCATTTTATAAATATTATATTTATTCATAACATATATTTTTATGACCATATATTTAAAGTGGTGATGAAAAATGAAATACATCTTCCATTAAGGTGGGAGTCTGCACATAATACAGGTGTCGCTTTCATTACACAATGGTTGGGAGGAATTTACATAATAATTTTTCAAAAAAATAATAACATTTAATTATATTAATTATATTAATTTAATTATATTATTATGGTTATCATATATTTTTAGGTGGTTTTATAAGAAAGAAACATGAAATAACTCTGTTAAGACAATTTTCTCTTCATTTGATATCTTTTTTTTAAATCACTCTATAAACATTTTTATATAGGTATTTTGGGAGAACCAAAACCTATAAAAAGTTATAATGAAAGTTTGGGAGATGTTTTAAAATAGTTTTGTTGATATATAAATCATTATTTGTTATTATAAGTGGAGTGGTGATTGTGTCTTTTTATTCGCGATAGGGGTGGAACTTTTGTAAGTACTTACAATATTAAAACAATATAAATACCATTTTCATAGAAAGTAGAAAAATTTCCCCAATTTTAAATATATGATATTTGATGTTTATAATCCACTCATGAAATTTATTTGAGATAACTTTTTGTGATATTTTTGTCTTTATCACTTTCTTAACACCATTTTCTACCCTTTTATCCTTTAACGTGATGATAACTTTTTACTATATTTACTTATTTTGATGACCGGAAATACAATTTTGATTTTCCAAAATTTGAATATGATTATTCCAAACAATTTTTTATCATAATAAATTTCTATGGGTGGTGAAAATTTATTTTAATCCTAACACACATACCACATGAAAAATCATTTTTGGAAAAAACTATGCCTTTAAAAATAAAATTGAATTTAACTTAATTACTTACTTATGACAAAACACTATGTAAAAGTTAATTTATATTATGAAATATATTATAAATAACTTTCTTTAATATAATTTATCTGTGGTAATTAATTTATTTTATTAAAATACGTTACACATATAAAAAATTAGGAAAAATACCTCTTTTTCCATTAAATTATTTTACCTTCGTTTATAACTAATTTATAATAAAGGTTGGGATTTATATTCTTTTTTTATGTTAATAAATTGAAAATTAATCTTGATAAAACACATTTAGCTAAAAAATTAATTTTCATGATTAATTAAAAAAAAATAAGGAAAATCCCATAAACTCACCCCAAGTTAATTTTGACCTTTTATAAACTAAAATGATATCCATTTTATAAAATTAAAATCATAAAACCTGTAATTTTGAATATACCCCATTATGATTATAGAATTTTCTTTACAAAATAGTTTAGGGACGAAATTTTTACCGAATATATTATAATCATGGGTGTAACACCCCCCCCCCCCCCCCCGCCCCTTAAAAAATTTCATCTTGAAATTTGATATGCATCAATTCGAAAAAAAAAATTGGTTATTTGTTTATAATTTCTTCATTAAGTTCACATATTTCTTCCTCTGTATTGTGATTCATACAATGTAATTTCCCTAGATTTTTTTTCTAATTCCAAAACCCTTTCAATCCAATGTCATTTATATGGATATTATTTTTATTATAAAAAAAATTGGTTCTAATTCAATTTCCTTACTAGTGAGTACATGCGCAGGGTATGGACTGAACTTACTCAACAAAAAAAACATGAAATTTAGAGGGGTTGGAATATATATATATATATATATATATATATATTCTATTCCACAACTCCAATTCATTCCAAAATTTAAAATTCCTTGATTTAACGAAGACATATTATTCCCTTCTTAACAAAACATATAACTCATTTTTAAAGATATAATTTTAAGAAGAAATATCACCCCACTACAAATTATAAATTCTAACATTTATTATCATCCTAAAAATTTCTTAAACTATGATATAACTTAATATAATTGTTAATATCTCACACCTTAATAAAAGTATCCTCAATAAGTTCTGGGCCTACTAGGTTACTTTCTCCATCATCATCTCAATAAGTTGGAGTATGAAATCCATTCTTGAATAATTCTTCATATAGTGTTATCTAAATAGATAAATACAAACATTTATTGAATAAAAATTCCGCCAAATGTAGATACTCATATTATGTTCCATTAATTTCATGAAATGACTATCTCAATCTGTATTTTAATGTTTGAATTTTCCTTTTATACTACCCATTAGTTTGATGCAGATTAGATGTTCTCAAATATATCTTTGTATTGACAGCCTCTACAATACTCCTGTAAATATTTTATGTGAACCGAGGTTTATAAACATATGTTACTGATATTGGTTCACATTAAAGTCCCACAAATTCATTAATATATATTAATTCTTGGTGTTCAAGGGGTATATCATGTCACTACCAACTCATGCCACCGTTGAACTAGATACTCATTCCAGCCCTTGACAAGGACCTAAGGGAATTCCTAATCACCATGGTCAATAAAATATTTTTTGGAAATCATAATACTACATTGGGAATGATTTTCCAATATAACTAGAAAATAGGTTTGTGACATGAATCCAACATGACCATTACATAACTTGGAATGTCCTTCTCAAAAATATAATTAGTCATTGAAATTAAAAAAAATACAAGATAATATATAAAACTTAAACTACATGAAAATTGTATATACATCAACCTAAAATGAGAGTAAAAAATATACATGATGGATGTAGATTAGGTGATTTAAAACGAGCTTAAAAACAAAAAACTGATAAAAAGGATACCCGTATCCATGTGACAAGAGGGTCGAGTCATCATTATGTCAGCATCACCAACCCGAACACCACTAATAAGAGTATCAACCACCTTCATGTGGTTCCATACCTTTAAATGAACTTGATAAAAATAATTATTTATACACTCATAGAGGGTATATAGGTTGTGAAAAATAGTATATCATCCTGATACGACTAAATTTTTCATTGTTAACTCTCTTTATAAAAATATAGATATGGTAGTTTGAAAATAAAATTTATAAAATTTTGTTTTTTATTAATTTATAACCAAAAATAAGATAACCAACATCAAAAAAAATTAATTAAACGAAACATAAATTATATGAACACAAAATTGAGATTCATTAATTAACAATTTATAATTAAACATATTTCCCATTGAATAAATTATACCATGCACATGCACTGTAGAATATACCTAGGTCATCCAATTTTATGTTCACTCTAGGTCCTCATATTAACTTGTTAACTAATATTCAATCTAATTGTGTGAAAAAATTACTAAGGAGATCATGCCTTAGACTATAGGCATAGTGTCTTCAATCAATTTCATAACATCCATTATTTTACTAATGACTACATGTATTGACCTAGTAGTGTGGTGATTCCCTAACATGATATGACAACCTTCATCCAGGTCTAGTATATTATGTTAGTGTGGGATAATCCAAAAATATTACATACTACTAGTCTTCCCCATTCAATAAATATTTTTCCTTGTGATTTCCCATTTCAAATTTTAACATTCCTCTAAAATAAATTCATTAACCCTTCATCAGAAATTAAAATTTATAAAATTCAAAGAATTACTTTGAAACCATTTTTCTTCTCAAACAAAGGGAAAATATTTAAAGGTCTCATGTAATATATAATCATCATCCAAAAATACCATACATATATTAGATTAATTTAAAACACCTTTTTAAAGAATAAAAATCATTCTTGTTTCATAAAACAAGAGTTCCACATGAAACCATCCACTTTGACGCTTAAAACCCTTAGCAATCGATGGGAACCACTCATTTGTAATGGAAATACAATTAGGATATCAAGAGGGATCATAAAGGGGAAATAAAATAACAAAAAAAATAAAGAAACAAGGCATAAAATTAAAGAAATTAAATTCTAGGACTTTATGGATATAAGGGAGAGTAGAATCCATGGAAAATGGGAGAAAATATCCAAATAAGAGGACATAGATGACTTACTGTGTGATTGCTTGATGATTCATACCAAACCCCTAAATAAATATAATTACTAGGATAAATTTAGTGTGTATCATTCATGGAAAGGAGATCAGAGTTGATGGGGAGTAGAAGTGAGGGTTATCATTATTATATTGGGAAATAAAAAAGGGGAAGTTTTACATTTTAATGCTTTTAGGAATAATACATGGTTTAGATGAATGGTTTTTCAAACTATTTTCAAACCATGAATTTTTTACTACATCAGCTGATTACATGAATGTTTAGACCACCAATTTAGATAAACTATACAACCATGAAAATATTCCTTTCCAAGTGTTACATACCAGTGGCACGGTTTCAACATGGTTACTCATAACTATGTGCTACCCATATAACGACATTGTTTTCTCAAAATTTCAAAAACATCAGGCAAAACCTCCGGGAAAAATATTTAATAATAATTTTAATTAAATTAGATAATAAATACTAAAAAATAAATAAATTTTGGTGACAATTATCCCCCACCATATCACTTTTTTACGTTGGAATGTCACCTAATAATAGATGACTAACAAAGCGGTGAGGCCACTACTTACTAAAAAATGACCCTTACTCGCATTTTTTAAGAGAATAAATCCCTTGTTACAATAAAAATGGAATAAATTTTTATTTGTAGATAATAATTTAAACTAGATTATCAATCATTGAGACATCAAGTTCTAGCTCGACCCCTTCCTAATTCATCACTTGTGAGGGGTTTAAATTTTAATTTTTCTTCTAAGAGATTATGAATATGTTATAAATATACATTAATAGAGACCAGACAACCTATTTAAAATACATTAAATTATATTTAATGGTCCCATAAACCTTGTAGAAGGATTCACTTACTTTCTGAGATGATAGTTACCCAATTGAGGTTATACATTCATGATAACTCAGTTACTCTTCCAATTTTTTTTGAATAAAAAACACTTTTTGGTTGATTAGGAACCTAAAATATCAATAAAAATCCAAACTATTTCCACAAAATTAGAATCATATAAAACATAGTTATTCATAGAAAACACTATAGAATGATGTTGATTATCAACACATGAATTATAGCTACTATGAGTCATCGCTAATTTCCAAATAATGGTATGAAACTACGTCATTGTCTCTTTAGTAATACTATCCCCCACCAAATAAGTATCACCCACCACATTCTAGTATAAGGGATTTTTTTCATACTCTTATTTAGTTGTATTAATTTTCAAAAGAATGTGAATATGGTAGAAGTGAAATAGAGGATCATGTTGGTTATTAGGAAGACTTTCCTATAAGATTGAAAATTTTGGTCTTAAAATCACAAAAGAGATTGTATGAAAAATCAGTACCTATCACATGATGTGTGTTCTCCTAGTGATTAATGTGACCTCATAGAGAACCAGTATAGACTAGATAAAGGAGATAGGGAAGTGACCACATAAAGAAATGTGAAATGATTACATGAAGAAATATAGAGAAACTGCATGAAGTACTAAATCACGATTGATGTATCAACCACATGAAGGATATGATAAAGTGACCACAAGAATATATGAAAACTAAACATAGGAAGAAGTGAGGACCTTTCACATAAAAAATGTGCTCTGACTACATGAATTAATGAGAACCTACCTCATAATGAAATAAAAACCAACCAAATTAAATATTACTAATATCATGAATGATAGGTCAACTAAACATGGATGCACACTATAGGTTGTGTGATCATGGCATCTAATGGTAGGTTGATCAAATCCATGAACAACATTATTGAATATTTATAATTGATTAATTGATTAGTCTTGAATCTTAATATTAAGATAATGAAATTCAATTTTTACTGTACTACATAAACGAAGATAAAGAGATGGATATTGATAAATTTTTGGATGATTTGATTCATCAATCTTGAGAAAGTCATACATCATGATATTAGTCATCGTGATCCATGACAAATGATATTTTTATGAAGTTTTAATGAAGGATAAAGGAAGAAAAGTGAATAATGTGATGTTCAAAATATTGTCTAAAGAATAGAATAACTATGTATATGAATTGTCATACATGCTCTCAATAAGTAATTATACATGTATGGGATTTACTATATAGAAATATCTATGTAAACGAATATTTTACCACATATGTGAATGGATGAAACATGTTATTTCTTTATAAAGGTTAATTTTTTACATAAGATAATCCATTTAAACCATGATGAATGCAGTGGTATTTCCATATATAGGAATTATTAATATATAATGAAGATGATAAATATGACTCATATAGTGATAATTGGAAATTTTTGAAGTTTATGAATAATCCATTTTAATTAAGTTTATTCGAGGTGATTATATTATACTTATCTTCATCAATTGAACATCGCAATGAGTTTGGGGTTCAGAAAATAATGTTAAAGAAAAATAAAAGTAAATTGAGAAAAACAAGTCAAGGATGATTTTGTAGAGAAGACCAAGCAACTAGTGTAGTTGATCAAGATCATAAGACTTGGATTCTAATCATAATACACTATGTATAATAATTTAATAACAAGACTCTAAGAATAAGACTCTAAGAATATGAATCTGATAAAATGAAATTTCTTTTGAGTGTAAGTCTTCTTGATTATAATATTTCATGAGTATATAACTTCACTAGGAATGAAACTAATAATAAATTCATTAGTATAAGGCTTTATCTTAATATATAACATCTGTGTAAGCCTTCATGACATAGATAATTTTAAGGGATTATTTTTTTACGGTAGATATAATGGAGAATCCCATCATTTGATTTTCCATGATTGTATACAGGGTTTTTTGAGTGTGAAGATGATTTTATGAGATTTAATTTAGAATAAATTTATGTTTAAATGATGAAGAAGAGGCCATGATATTTTTATAGTGGCTTCCATGATGCTGTAAATGTAAGAGTGGAAGGAAATGACATCGGTAGAATACTAATAATCATTACTTGGTGTAGGAAGAACCTATGTATAAATAGTCACCAAATCATTGTTTAAGTGAATATTTTATAACACAGGATTCAAGGATATATCTTGCATGTTTATAACTCACTTATTGTTTCAAGTATGTTGTATAGTCATGGAATATTTCTTGATTTCACTAATGAGTATAGTTTCTGATTGAAAGGTGATCCCTATAAATATCCTATCCACTTTTTGTTTTTGTCAAAGGATTATGGTCAGAAAAGAGATGAATAGAATTAAGAATTTAATCAGTCAAATTGTTAAAAGGTATAAAAGATAAAATATTTATCTAAAGTGGAATAGACAGAAAAATAAACCCTATTAGTGTAGAGTATTTCATAAAGTGGTCCTTATAATTTCTATCAAAGAGAGACTCACTAATTTTGTATTCTCTAATTTGAGGTTTTTTGGTTTTAAATATTTGACATTATTTCGTGACTTAATATTGAAGTTCAGTATTTGTGATGATTCTTTTGTATTCTAGCTCAAAATTAAAACTCTTGCAAGACCATGTTGAACAAGATAAATAAATAAAAGTACAAGTTAAAGAAGATTTCCCTATCATGTGAGGAATAACTTATCTCCCATAGGGTGTTTTTAATTATCGTGGGGAAACCTATTTAAAAATTTATAGACTGTAAATAACACTAATTAATTTTAAACATATTAAATTTTAATTCAATGTGAAACCTATAGATAATTGTGTTAATGTAACATAGAAAATTTATGGAATGGTTGAAGAATAAGATATTTAAGAGTGTGTTTTATTTTTAAATCATTTATATTAGCATTCCAAGAATAGTGTTTCTGAGTTTCTGCATTACTGAAGTAGAAGGAATTAACATAATCTATTTTTCATCAGAATTGAATCCTAATGAACCTCCTATTAGAATAGAAACTCTAAACTGTATTCACAACCCTTGTTGACTCTCATGTGATTTAATTAGTTAATATAATTGGTAATAAAAACACTATTTAAACATAACCAATATTTTTTACCCAAATTATATGCAATGAATAAAGATAGTTAGTCATTGTATTAATAAAATATTTCTTCCCAAACACAATTTTCATGAAAGGAGATAATAAATTAGATTGAGAAAATTATAAATAAATCAAAAAACTCTTTATAAAATTAATAAAACACTCAACTCTAGTAAATTAAATCCTTCATCCATACATATAAAGGAATAAATTTACTCAAACCCTCATGATAGTAATGAAATGGAATGAAAAAAGGAAACATACATAGGTATCACTCAAGAAATGTAATAGCATCACATTACTTCAGTAAGACTTTGATGTTTCGGTTAACAGTCAAATGAACATACCTCATCCCTATTTATATGAATCAAACCAAGAGATATGCTATCAAATATTTAGTTTTAATTTTATTATCTCTATCGATCTCAATATATTTCCATAGTTTAAATCTACCACATATTCTTTGCATGTAATTCCATTAGTGAATTCCCCATGAATATCACTTAAAATGATCATACTGAAAATATCTAGAGAGGTCTTAGTCACTTGAATATTTTTACATTTGAACTATATATATTCTTGAATTATATGTATCAATTGGATCTTATATTAAATTTAAAACCATATTATCTACCATCTTTTTAGTTTATCCAAGCACCATAATTGTAGGTGAGGCCCCACATTCATATATCTTCTTTAAACTCCTTCAAAGTTATTCAATGGCATGTGCATGGAGATAAAAATTCAGGTATTCATATATGTGTAGATAAGGAATCTATGATATGGGAATATTCGATTAGTTTTAGATAGTACTCAGTCTAAATTAACTATGGCATGGAGAAACCTTCATGGAGTAAATCCTCACTCACATTTTTCATGTACTCCATAGCCACAGCATAATCGTTCCATTACGATGCAGCCTCCTTCTTAGATCATTCCTCATATCAACCAAATCTGAGTTCACCATGATATAATAAAAACACTATATCTTGATACTCATCTTCTACAAACTCAATAAATAGGGGATATGACATAATGTATGGACCTCACTATAGCATTCCATCATCATTTCAATCTCTAAGGGTCAATATGATGAATAACCATGACTGTGGCATAGTGATCATTGATATTCCAATGGAACTTGAGCATCCCATATTTCATCCATGGTGTTTTTGTGACATATAATGTCATTTATTGAATAGGTCGTTTTGTTGAATGATCAAAATGGAACAACTTCATTAAGAATAAATAATACCTAGGTGAATTTCATCCCACATAAAAAAATTTAACATCCTCACTCTGCTCAATAACAGATCTAGCCTCAGCTACTAGATATAATAATTTGAACTAGATCATATTGGCTCCTCTATACTATATTTTGCATCCCCTATATGTTGAGATTATCCAACCACTGCTACATGGACCTCACAATTCATTAGTGTAACTATCCCCTTACATGATAACTTTCTGACCCATGATCCCTCATCTACCGTGCCTATGGAAGTCAATCCTAGCTATTTGGATGGATTATCAACAACTTAGGTAGGTGTATTATGGTATTCTTAAGCAATATAATAGGTAAATTCATATTTATTTTGTTAACTCCAAAACTCATCTACTAATTTAGCACCCGTTATAACATTAAAAACTCTGATGATAAATATGCCCAAAAAATATAATTATTTAATCTTATTTATTTCCTTTTAGGAAAGCCAATATTGAAAAATAATGCACCTAAATATAAAATACTTTAATTAAAAATGGTAATCATAGTCAATTATGTTCACAAATTAATTAAATTAAACTCAAAAAACTATATTCATTTAATGAAATCTTTAAATTCCCCACACTTAAAAAATAATTTCCCTCAAGAAAATATCCCTAGTAATAAGGAAAAGGACACATCCATGATACCAACATTTTAAATTTAAAATAAATGAATCCAATTACATTTCAATAAGTAAGAATGAATTTTAAAGTGTCACATATAAATCATTCACTAAATACTCACTAGTTGATAATGTATTATATCTATCCTGGTGAAAAATGATTGAACTTATCATTTCGTCCATTCAATCACCTAACTCTTCATCATTAAACCAATCCTGTTATGATTAACCACAACATGATTTTTCATCTCCAATCACTCATGGTAACAATTAAATAGAGTCGTGGTCATACCTTAAGTACATATACCATACTTGTAAACATCAATATGAATTAAATTATGCAATTTTTATAGACAAAGATCACTAAAAATATTGAGCATATGAAAATTAGGATTAATTGAATCTATAAGGATAATAGTAAGGTAGGTAATTCCTGAATAAAACAAATCTATTCTCAAAAGTAGGTTTAAATCCTATATATATTGCATGATAAGAAAATTCAAAGTGTAAAGACATTTTCTTAAAAAGAGACAACACCTAATTCCCCAATCCCAATGTAATGTTCATGAATGCATGAAATCATAATGATGAATTACACATCTTGATTTTTTTCATTTTAATTTAATATTTTTTTCTGACTAATTTATTGTCTATTTTAATGTTGTTCTAGGATAGGTCTCAAATCATAGATGAAGCCAAAAATGATAAAAACAATTGGATAATAAATGCTTATTTTTTACCTTAAAAATTCACAAATTGTATTTTTTTTAATTATTTAAGAGTGGTAGAAATGAAACACAATCAATAATATAACCATAAACATTTTCCAAAACCCAATAAAATATCTAAAATATTTTTCCTCTAAATAAAACATATGTTTTTAATATTAATTCCCTCTCCCCCACACTTGAAAACTAATAATTCTGAGAAACACTTGAGTATGGGTGGAATGGATAAAATTTTCATGTAATGTGGCTCATTAATATCGACAATAATTCATGTTCTATAAGGGATAAAAGTAAGATAATTGTTAATTCAATGATAATGGAAAAATCCATAAAATACATTAATCATTTTAGAATTGAATTTTTACAATAATATCTTGGACAATATCAAATACAAGTCCGTGTAGGTATAATGTCTCATGATCTGTCAAGAATTTTTACACAAGAAAAAATGGGAAATATTAAGCCTAGAAACATTTCAGGAAATAGGGAATATAAAAAGGATTAATGCACTCATATAATGTTTAATAATAACAAATAAAACCCCATGAACTTATAAAATTCAAAGGATGATAAATGGTAGGGAAAATATATCTACATGTGATACAAAACTCATGATTCATTGAATCCAAATTCATAGTATATAATCTAATAATTCAATAACCTATATTATTTATTAAATTCCATCAAAATGAAAATTAAATCATGGAATAAGGGGGTTTCTAAAAAGTCAATAATCTTACACCAAAATAAAGAAAAAACCTAAGTGTGAGTATGCATTATTTTTATCTAAGCTAAAAATGATTATAAAAATAGGGGAGTATCGTCAAATGTTAAAATTTAATATTTACTCACCTTTGACATTAATGAATTATTTTTTTCTCCTTAATTACTACCTTAGGTATTTATTCTTGGAATAATCATGGTCTTCAAAATCAAATTCAAAAATTGACTGTGTAGGCCAATTCTCATGAAATTTTTGAAATATAAGGAGATTGCACTCCTAAATCCTAATCTAGTTCCGAAAAAATATTAATTAATTAAATATATAGTCCTAAATAATAAAAAATGTGCTTTTCTCCAAAAATTTATATGGTTATAATCATTAATTTAGACCATACCAATTAAAGCTAAGTGATTGAGGGTAGGAAAGAGGTTACTCGGTTGAGGTCTATAAATGATTGAAACCATGATTCCTCCAAATTTATGGGCCCTATTCCTTCTTCAGAATAGAGATTCACTATTCATCTTAGTAATACCTTCTCCAGTTGTATGGGCCTAATACATCGATGTTTTTTTCATCTTGAAAAAAAAGTGCATTTTATAGACATCCAAAACCTACTATCATTCCTTAAAATATTCATAGACAACAATCCCTCCTCTATCTTCCAGCATTTCCATCATTTATCTATTCTCTTCCACCTCATTATCAATTCTTTATTCCTTCCCTTCAGTTACATCATCACATCATTTTAACGCATATTAATTCCCTCATCTTTTTAAAAGCTATATTCTACGAAATCACCCCTTTCTCATCCAAATTTTTCATTGGTTAGTTTATATTTAAATTTAAGTATTCTCCTACAACAATAAAGCATAACTCCCAACATTAAACATCAATAAATTCATATACTACATATAGAAATGATCATACCATGATTATTGGTGTCTTCTCCTCATCTATGTCCATCAGAAGAAAATCTACCAAGAAGTATAACTTTTCCACTTTGATAGTGTAATCTTTGAGTAATCCCTAGGGATTTTTAACAATTTAATCCACAAGTTTAAGAATAAATAATTTCTTATTTATCTCTTTCAATCACATGAATTGAAATTTTGAGTATGAAATTATATTCACACTTTCTCCTAAATCACAAAAAATATTACTCTTTAGACCCAATGTTAATAACAATTGAAAAACAAACTAGGTCCCTTTGTTTCTTTGGTATGATTATCAATATCAAAACCAAAAATTCCCCATCAATGGAATGGTTTTTAATTCCTATAAGTTATCCTTTCTTGACACTAGTTATCTTATGAAATTTTCATATGTATGTATGTTATCTATATCTTTAATGAATGGTATGTTGATATACAGTTTCCTAAATATATATAGAATTTATCTCTTTTATAATCCAAATTCACCAAACCTTCTCTTCCCAAAAAGGGTATATGTGGTTTATAGGGTGGTGGTGCTTCCTCTATAACACATTTTTCGAATTATTTTTTTTATTTTTAGATCACCCATCATTATAGTTCATGATTTCTTCTATTTGGATCTCCTACTATTTTTTCTATTTTCCAACACCATATTGGGTTATTTTTTAAATCCTCATGGTGGTTTATTAAAGATCTGCAGGTCCTATAAATTCATTCTGTTATATTAAAACTCCCCTTTTCCTCTCCTTTATTTGGGTAGAAAATTTTCCCATTTGTATTTTCATATTAATCATGACAAGTCAATTATTTTAAGTGTCTTTTTTTGTTCCCTAATAATAACTAATTGATACTTAGAATGGGTTGTCGATTCATTGATAGAATCTGTTATAGTTATCCAATCATTCTCCAGTGTCTCCTCCAAAGTAAGGATTTTACTAGTTAGAGATGAGCCTTAATGTTGAAGTTGAAGTCCTTGTGGTCTCATATTATGTCCTTATACTTATTTAAATCCCTACCAATTATTTTCATATTGTTGTGGTTATATCCCCCATCCCTACACATAAATTTGTAGGTTAAAATTAATGTAATTCACATATATATAGTAAATACTTTAGGGATATTGAGTTTCCATCATGAAATTTAATTTCTTTGAAGTGACATTCAATTTTTTAGCCACTTATTTTTTCTCCACCATGTGAACTTCTTTTTTTGGTCCTCCATCAGTTTTCCTTCGTTAAATATTTCTATAAATTTCATTAAATAACTCATAACATTCCTTGTGTGACTTTATCAGTAACAATTTTCAAGATATAATTTTTAAAATTAATCAATGACCTTGTGAAATACCATTATACAATATATGAATTAGTAACCATGTTTCAATTCCATTATGGAGGAGAATTCTAAATATGCTTTTTATCTTTTCATATTCTCTATTGAGGGAATCAAATTTTATTTTTTCATAGTTTATAATATTTACATGTAAATCCATATAATTGAAAGGAGGAAAAATATAATTAAGAAATTAATTTACAAATCATCCCAATTAGTGATTTCATGTGGTGGTTGAATTCAGATCCACTCATGATCCTTATCTTTGGGTGAGAAGTTTATGATAAGTATCCTTACCACACCATCTGACACATTGTTAAACTGACATGTGATACACAAATATAAAAAAATATCTAAGGTGATCATTGGGGTCCTTATATGGTAGAATGAAAAATTTAATGGAGTGTGATATCATTTATGTAATCGCTAGCTTGATTATGAACTATTGTGTAGTGACTAGTAGGAAAATATTTCCTTAATTAACCCTCAAATTTTAAGATATTCAATAATTCATTTGAGGTTTCATCCCCCAAATTCCATACTAGGAACTATTTGTGTTATCCTTGGTTGGATCCATGTCTACATTATCTTCCCTACATGACTTCTTTTTATTTAATCTTATTTTATATTCAAATGATATTTTCTATCTCTTGACTGAATTCATGTTCTTCATATTTTTCCACCACGAGTTGAGTATTAGTGCATTGATGATGTACCTCAAACCACTACATGATAATTAGATGTTTAAAAAGTGGAAAAATAAAAATAAAAACAAAATAGGAAATTATTACAAATTATCATCATTCCTAATGATCGTTCCCTGAAAATAGTTATAGTAAAATGCACTCTGGAAAGGTATCATTAATTCTATTACAAATTTTTGAAATTTTTCTAAAATCTACCTACTAATAACTAATTTTAAAAATAGTAATTTGGACTTTTTGTTCAATGCCATAAATAAAGGTGTAAATATCACTTTGATAATTTATATAATGGTTGAATAATAAGATATTTTAGAATGGTTTTTGTTTTTAAATCAATTATATGAGTGTACAAAGATTTATATTTAATGGTTCATCCATTAGTGAAGTAGAAAGAATTATCATAGTGTAGATATCATCAAAATTGAAGCATAGTGGACCTCCTCTCAAAATGAATAATCTCCACTACATTCACAGCTCTTTTCAACTATCACGTACACCAGTTAGTTAATATAATGGGGGAGCGAATACCAAGTTTAAAGATAAACACACCTCCTCTCCTAATGGTAATGTAATTTAAAAAATGTAGTTAATTACTGTGTTGATATAATATTTATTCCAACCACCAATAGTATTGCATGCAATAGATAAATAATCCTGAGGAAATTATAAACAAATACAAAAAACTATAAAAAAATAAAGACAAAACTATTCTCTACTAAGTGAAATCCTTCATCTATACATATCTTGGAAAAAAATTAATCACACCCTCATGTTAATCATGAGAGTGAATGATGTCAAATATAAAAATATGTTGGACATAGTCTATCATAACAGAGACGCCACTTTCTTTTCATTAGTCCTCTAATGCCTTAGTCTCCAATCAAAGGATTAATTTCTCTACACAAAAACCATCCTATATATTTATAGTCATCACCCGAAGAGATATCCCATCATATATTCAGTTTTGATTTTCTTATCTCTATCTATATATTGATATTTATTTAATTCAAAGCTTCCACAACTCCAATGCAGGTAATTGCATGTGTGAAGTCTGTAGAAATATTCCATAGAAATATCTTCCAAAAAATATCCAAATATAAATCAAGCACTTGAATCTTTTTATATTTTCACTATATACCCTCTTGACCTGAATGTCTCACATGAATACTCTATTAAATATAAACCCATATTATCTCCCCTATTTTTTATTTTATCTATGTTATATAGTTATAGTAAATTTGAAAAATTCATATATCATCTTTAAACTCCACTGAAGCCAACCTATAACACATGCATGGAGAGAAAACATTAGGAATACATATATATATACATATGTAATTTATAGCATAGGAATGTTATTTTCGGTGTAGCCAGTCCTCCATATGAAAAAAATATTGCATGGATAAACCCTCATGGTAAAGAGAAATTTCTCACATTTTACATGTACTGGATAGATGTAACATAGAAATTCATTTGTGACGTAGCCTTCTTCTCAACTCATTCCTTTCCACTTCTAAATATGGGTTCTCTATAGTGTATCAAAAACACTATGATTTAGTCTTTATCTTCACCAAACATATTCTATAGGGTCAACGACATGATCACATAACCATAGTTGACCATTACATCATCTTTTCTTGCTCCAAGGGTAGCTACAACACAAAAACATGGATTTTGTGTAGTGATCATTAAGTAAAAGTGGTGTCGAATCTTCCCATATATCCACCACGGTGGGTGTGAAGTGTAGAAGGTCCCCAAAAATATAGTGGGTGTCTCAAAAATCGATGATTCACTGAAGAATAAGAATAATGCCACTTCTAAAAGCTGGAACAATACCCGAGTAAAGTCCATCCCACATAAATTTTTTTAGTGGTTTTTCTCCTCTTAAAAATTGATCATGCATTAGTTACCCTCCAAAATAAGATAATATAGAGTAAATGGAATCCTCTTCATTGTTTTGTGTCACAAAAATCTGGTGAGAATCCACTATCGCTTCCATACGGAACCAACCCATGTGTAATGGTTAGTCTCTTCTCCTACGTGTGAAATGCATGACCTATGGTATCTCCTCTACAAAAACTATATAAGGACTTTAGAGACACTTAGTTAGATACCATATTGGGATTCTATGTGGATTTTATCTTGGTTGAGGTCTATCCATGGTACTAGCCTATTTTTTTGGATATGATAACTCGTCAATAAAATATAGAAATATTTAATCTGTTTTCCTTTATTGATAAATATTAAAAAATTTATTACCAAAATATTATATAATTAAATTCAAAATGATAAATAATATTTAATTATGTTCACAAAATAATGAATGTAAACTCAAACAATTATATGCATTTAAGGAACTCACCAAAACGGAAATTCTTTTTCTCCATTCCATGGAAAAATAAAAGACTAATCTATCTTGGAATGTAATGAAAATGTGGTTTATATTAACATCACATATATTGAAAAAACCTCTACCATAGAAGGATAAAAAAGTGATATTTATGTATGTAAAATTTATTTTAAAAATTTTCTTGAAGATGATCCAATATTTATTGAAATTGATAACATGTTAGTTGATTTTTCAATTAATGCATTAAAAGATATTATTCATGGATTCCCCAATGAACGTGTGCATATTTTCTATAGTGTATTTAAAAGAATAAAATATGAAATCACTCCCCTCAATGAAATTTAAATATTATTGGATAATTTTTTTAAGTATATGTTTTTAATTTGTGATAATCTCTCAAAACAATTCGCATCCAAGTAATAGAAAATTGTGATTCTTGAATAAAAATACTCCATTTTTTATGAAAAGTGGCAACTTAACATTAGATTAAAGTATGGTACCACTAAATAGTTTGATAATAATATATATGAAATGGAATATGATAAAAAATCATTCATTGATTTGAAGAAAGTGTTATTGGATATAAAATCAAATAAGATCATGGTTGATGAAAAATTATTACATGAGAAGATTATAATTCATGATGAAGAAGTTAAAATAGTGAAAAAAGAATTTTAAGATATGGTAAAGGATATTTAAAATGGGAAATATATTCTCCACATGAAGTTTCAGGAACCAGAAATTATAGTGAAAACCCTAGTGGATACTAAAAATTAGATAACATTGTTGATTGTGAAAGAAGATACTGCCATGGATCATTAAATGGAGGATTTTTATGTAAAAATACCTCTATAATATAGAAATAATATCATTACATCCTATAATGAACACTCACAGGTAGTTATGAAGGAAGATGTATTGTTTATACCCTTCTGTAATAATATCTATATATATATATATCAATTTTTATGAGAACATTTGGTTGGAAAACAAAATCTTTATAAGTATAGATGAATAAAAATGATTAGAATCCTACCAAAATTTACATGGTGGATAAAAGAAATATTTTGGAAGCTATATCCCCAAAATAATTCAAACCAGTATTGAAATACTTCCAGAAATAACTTTGCCTAAAATATGAAAATTCTAGACAAAATGGCATTTAGAAGATCATATCAAGGTTTTTAGCAATTTTTTGGTTACGTAATAGGTTTTTGAATTATTAATAAGATTGTAGGTACAATCCACTCATTTTAGAATCACAAAATAAGAACATGTCAAAGGGTATTAAGAGAGAGATAAACTCTAATATCCACATATACATAATAACTTTTATACCGTGAACATGTTTGAGAATATTAATGTTATCTATGATAGATGAAATGGTTGTGATCATATAATTGGTGAATTCACATCTAATATTGTATTAAAATAATATGGGAAAAGAAGAAAACAACATAATTAAATAATAAGTATATTTGGGAAGAAGGAAACATATTATTGAATGGTAAAGCATCCCCAAGAAGATATCAAAGAAGAGAGATGAAATGTACTTGGATAACATATCTAATAAGTTTAAAAATAGTTCCACATATTTAAAAAATAATGTGAAAAAATATCACTCACAAGAGTCAATATAGAGGACTCAACGAAGATGAAAATGTAACCAAATATATTTCATTCATTTGGCCAGTAGATTTGGAGAGAACATGAAAAATGGAAGAAGCACAATAAAAGGTCTATGCTGAACTACATGAGAATATCCCACAAGAATATTACAAATTTCATGATAGTTTTTCAACAAATGAAAATCCATGTGTTCTATGTGAGAAATGCAACAATGTTGGACTCAAACCAACACATTTTTAAATAGCATTAAAAACAAAAAAATAAGTCATTAAAATAAAGAAAAATAGGAAAGGTGGTGAATATTATTTTAATTATCAAAAATAAATACTTTATCTAAAGTTGAAGTAGAATATGTGAGTAAATTCCTGCTACAAAAAACAAAATAAGATATGATTCCCAAATGTGGAAGAACAAAATATAGAGTATCTTGGATGAGAAAATCTCTTAAACCATTCTAGTTACACTAAGGTGAAGGAGGACCCAACTTATCCCCTTTAGATTTTTTTGATATATTTGTTTTTATAATGTAGATAATTGAAGGAGAATTTATATATCATGTGAATAACCTATGTTGGAGTGATGTATATAAATTCTAGATTGGCTAGATAAAAAAGTCACCAACATAGATTTGTCTCTAAATTGATATTTTTAAAGATAAAAAAAAGGATAATCATTCTTGAAGTTGAAGGAAGAAATTTCTATCAATTTCTAAAAGAAAATTTGAGAATATATCTTCCTTTTTTTATCATTAATTTGGTATTCTAGAAAACATACATTGAAGAAATATCATCCTTCATGATTATGTGGAAGTAGTCAATATTGTAATGCACATGAAAAAAAACCATTTTTGTGTTTTCTCAATTTGAAACATCACGTGATTCATATTTTCAACATATTATATGTTATTAATATCGTGAGGATTATTAAAATGAGTGGGAGATATTAAAAGAATAATTAAGTAGCTAACAGAATTATTATTTCAAGAAATATTGAATATTTTTTAAATTTTATGTAGGAATTTCGTTGATAGGGTACGATTTCTGAACTCTCTCATCCTTGGTAACAAGAATAAAATCATAATTTTTATGGGTAGAGATTAATTTAATCAATTACAAAAGTTAAGATGTAATGATAAGCACCAAGTATTCTTATCCTACTATTTTTAGATGAATTATTTTAAGCTGTTTGTTTAATTGTGTGGAGTAATTTTAGATTTATCTATTCTATAATATATTTTCATAAAAAATTTATGTCATCCTAGAATGTAAATGGATATATTTTAAAAAAGGAAAATAGCTCTCATTTGATTTGGTATCGAGTTAAAATGAAAAATGATAACCTTATTTTCTAGAACAAAATATCATGTTTTCTACGTCAAGCATTGCTCACATAGACATATATTAGTTTGTAGGTGGAACATCATTTGAGTATGAACTGATTCTACTTTCTGATGTAATTTTTATTTCTGGATAACAAGGGAGAGATAAAGTATAATTAATGAAAATTAGACAAGGAATAGAGTACATGTTTACATATCACATTGAAGGCATTTCTAAAAAAAATGAAGGGTTATATTTTTTACCCAACATTGTGTTAATTGTATTTGTTTTCAAAATAATGTTAATATGGTGTAATTGAAAAAGAAGGTGTTATAAGACGTTAATATGTTGTTCCCAAGGGTTTCAAAAGTGTGGATTTATAGTCAATGAAGTGATCGCATGAAGAAACACAATCTACCATATGAAAGGTGGTATAGTGGTGATTCATGAAGAACCAAAACCTACTACATGAAGGATATGAGTAGGTGATCAAATAAAGAAATAGGAAATCTCCACATTAAAAAATGAAGAATGAAAATATGAAGTTATAAATCCCAAATTGTGTATTGGACAAATGAAAGAGGTTTGAAAGTGATCACATGTTGAAATTTTAACTTAACGCATGAAGAAATGTTGATTGAACATAAGAATAATTGTTGACCAACTACATAATAAGTTAGGAATGATCATATGAAGAAATTAGAACATAACCTATAAATGAATATAGAACTATTTTATGAAGTATTATTTAAATCACGTAGTGGAGGTCAAGTTTCTATAGATGAACATGATTGGTTGAGTGACTGTAAGATCACATGATATGTTGATTGACTGCATGATCTACCTGATGAAAGAGTGAGTAGTGGAAAAACTTGTTAGTCTTGAAGTGTAGTATGATGTTAGTGAAATGAAATTCTCACTATAATATATGAATATATATAAGTAAAATGAGATTGAAAAATTTATTAGCCCTTTGATTCAATTTTTAAAAAAATTAATTTTACATCATAATATTGGTCATTGTGATGCTTGAAAAATGGGATTTAGATTATGTTAAATAGAAAGAGGTAACAATAAAAGTGAAGAAAATTATTTTTTGTATGTTTTTGTAGAAGTAAAACACCACATATATGAACCTGCATACATTATTTGCATTAGAAAATATACACATATGGGATTTCTAAAATATATGAATTTTTGTACTCAAATCATATACTACATATGTGAATAGATCAGATATGTGATTTCTTTATATAGGTGAATTTTTGGCATAAGTGAATCTATGTAACCCATGATGTTTGTAATTTGATAATCACATAGGAGAATTATTCACATTGCCAAAATTTTCTATGGATGCTTGATATAGTAATATGAGGAAATTTTAGAAGAAGAATATTATTAAAAGGTATTAATTAAAAATTTTCTAGGTGATAATCTTGTGCTCATCTGTATTGATTGAACATCACAATGAGACTATGATTCAAGTATGTATATCGAAGAAAAATAGATTTAGAGTAGAAAAAAAATTCAAATTGAAGATGTTGTTGTGAAGAAGACTGAGTTGTTTCTCTATATCATTAGGAGCATAAGACTTTTTCCCTTAGTATAAGACATAAAACATAATTCTTTGAGAATAAGACATTGAGAATAAGACTCTGATCATATAAATCTGGTGCTGATTGTAAGTCATTTTGATCATAATAATTTATAAGAATATAAATTCAATATGGGTGAAAAAGTATAAATTCATGAGCCCAGGACATTAGATATGTGTATGAGTTATGTGTAACCCTTTTATACTTAGAAAATTTGATGTTCCTACAGTTTCAATGCTATTTATGAGGAATAATTCCATTATTGAAGTTTCCACAACCATATATACAGTGTTTTAATTATGAATATGATCTCATGTTATTTAATGTTAAATAAATATAGGTTTAATGGAGGTTGAAGAGTGTTTTATATTTCTTTTATTTTACATTTTATTCCAATAAATTATGGAATAAGTATATCACAGATGTCACTATGAAGGCCATATTTCATAATTTGAGAGATTTTAATTTGAAATTACTTATGTAGTTTAATAAATATTTGAATAAATGAGGAAGATAAGAAAGGAAACTTGTGTTTCATATTTTAGTTATATTTATATAAATTATTGGTCAATGGGGAAGGAGAGAAAACAAGAGAGAGATGCTTGACATTATGTTAAAGATAGAATATTTTCGTTTTAGGAAGAAGGAGACTCAACTATATTATAATCATCCTTGTTTACATACTGTGAGTTGAAGCCAATAATATGGGAACAAGCATATGTCATATTCATTGAATAATAAGAAGATAAGAGAATATGTGAAAAGAGAGATGAAGATAAGATATGCATTAGAATAGAGAGTAATGTAAGAGAACTATGTATATTTGTTCCTCGTGAATAAGAATAATTGGAATTGAATGACTTATAAATTAATCTCAGAAGAAGATAAAGGTTTTTCATCATTAATTTCATAGAAATAACAGAAAGAAGGAGTAACACTCAGACTTTCTGTTGTGAAGATTGTGTGAACTATTGTGCATATAAAAGTAGAATAGTTTCATGCATGATACTTTTCAAGTTGGAGTATAAGGAGAAGACCCAAACATCACACCAACAATTATCATTATGTGAAATAGGATCAACTACTTAAATTATCACCTAAGCACCATTAAAGAAAATATAGTGTGACATTGGCTTCAAGGATATTCCTTTTCTACTTGTACCTCACTGATTTTTTTAATGGGTTGTGTAGTCATGGATTCTTTGTTGATTACACCAAGGAAAAGAAAATCTTATTTAATGATGAATCTTTAAAATATCCTATCGACTTTTTATGTGTTATGAATAGAAATTTTAGGTAAGGGAATGAGAGAATGAAGTTCAAAACATGTCAAAGAGGTAAAAGGGATAAAAAGATAAACTGATCTAAAATTACACTAACACTAAATCTCCCCACTCTTAATGTTGAGTATATTATATTGTGAATATCAGATGGTAGATCAAATGAGAGGAGCATATAAAGCCTCAAACAGATCCATTATGATCAATGACTGGTAACTATAATTACATGTAAACTCAAGAAATCCTAGATTGATATCTCTAGAAACTCAAAATTCCCTGATGTTGGAAAAAACATATTATCTGGAATATTGATCACTCACTCTCAGGGATGGTCATTCTAGAGATGGTATTCCATTATTAGCATAAACTAAGATCACATCACATCTTATAGGTCCTTCTAGAGTTGAGAGGAAAACTATGATCCTTGATTTAAAGTTATAGATGAAATTACTATATGAAATCATACAAATTCTTTTACTTAAAACACTACTCATAAATTAAGGGTATATATGACAATTTCATAAACATATACCACCCTCTGGTGTTAGTGAACAGTCATTGGCAGTCTCTCCACCATATATAGAACTCTGAATTTATTGACACATTTCATCGTCTATCTATTCTTGATGAATAATCTAATTCGTAGTTGGAATCAAATGAACACTAATAAGAAATGTATTTTATTTATCCTCTTTCACCACCAAATTCATCTAACCAAGTAGTCCCATCCTATCCTTTTTGTTACTGTTCATCTGTAATGCATGAGAAGACAATATTTTTCTAAGAGAGTGAGTGACTATGCAACATGTTTCGTAACATATAAGAAAAATCATGTTCAATACTTGAAGATATTAATACCACCACAATTTCCTTAGTGTTAGTTATTTTTTATATAAGATACAACTTAAAATTTTATGATCATAATATACCAAGAACCATTAGCTACGTAGTTCATGTCACCAATATTTTAGAGAATTCATAGTAGTTGTGAGATCAAGGTCATGTGTTCAGTTTTTCTTATCAAGAAAAAGAAGTTGGTGAGAAATATACTCCACCACATGGATTAAATACATCATTACACAACCCAATACCTCACCTAGTGCATCCAAATTATCCACATAAGCTTTGATATCTTCTTACATGATCGGGATATGAGTTGATGTTAACTTCTTCTTAAAATTTGAAATGGATTCCTAGAATTTAGAGCTCCATGCAAACTTCTTCACTGTCTGGATATGATAAATATGTTGCAGCATAATAATAGATAAATCCTTCATGAAGGATATCTATATTTAGAATACATTACTTGGCCTCTCCTAAGGAATAACGATCCACACCTGTTTAGTATCAACTGAAATGCCCTATTCAGAATCCCAGAGTCCAAATAACATAACTCCTTTGATTTAGAAATTGTAATTAAAATATTGAAATAAATGAAATTATATTGGAGGGTTCCAAAATACACATTCAAATTATTTTCTTGATCCTCCATAGGAATAGAATACACCATGAACTCAAAAACTCCATACTTACACCTAAACTCTATATTATGAACAATATATTTTTTATCTCAAAGTTGATGATTTAACACCCCAGTTCTGGGTGGCTCCCAAAGGTTCCCCGTACCCAGTTGGTCCAATGGCCTCAAGAGCATTTCCAAGAATTCCAGAGGCTTCCGACTAGTATCAAGGGCCTTGGGTGTGAGAGTAGGGAAATTATTCCCTTGTTGGCAGAGTAACACAATGGAAATAAACAGATAACAGTAGTAGAAGTAGTAATAATAACATGCAATAGTAAACAATGGAAGACTGCAAGGAGATAAATAATTAGAGCACATATAATAATGATGAATGTCAAATATATCTAGAAAAGCATCCAAACAATTCACAATGCTGGAATAAATTACTAAACCAATGTACAAATGAAACAAGTAAATAAATCGAGCAACATCGCAAGCCTCGTCTTGGTCCTATGGTCTTCATCTCCACAAAAATCAAGTACCTGAAGTAGAAGGGATCTTGCCTTATCTATACCTGCAACAATATAATCTGTTTGGGATGAACAGCATGAACCAAATAGGGTTTGAGATGAATCCCAGTAGGCCACCACCCAAAGATCTATGCCTAACTATCATAGAATATATATGTCAAGCAATATGAAAAATGAAGCAATAAACAAGGAAGTATTAAAAACTAAAAAAAACTATAGTTTCAACTAAAATCATTTACATTTATTAAATAAAAAATCAAATAATCTTAAGAAACCCTTTTACAAGTTCTCATATTCTAACCCATCTCGTTCAACTTAACAAATACTCTCTGAGGAAGCACTCACCATCAATTCCATATGTGGTCTCATAACGGTAAATTACAAACACTCTGGGGAAGCACTAAACGTCCAATTCTCCATGTGGTCTCGAAACATGGATCTACATACACTCTAAGTGAGCACTCACGTTCATACCCCTTATGATATTGCAATGTTAATGTATTACAGACACTCTGGGGAATACCTTAGCATCCATTCCCCCTATGGTCTAACTACACCAGGTTCACACATCCTTAAAGCACAGTCTATTGAAAGAAAAACATCCTAAGTAGAAATTCAAGACCCAATGGCCAATATCAAAAAAAATGGGAAAACACATCTTATTCTAGGTAATAAACCCTATTCATAATCAAAGACCCCTACTCAAGAAAATAAAGAATATCAGGATTTATTAGGGTTAAAATCTATTAACATGAAAACCCATAAACTAGGGTATTGGGCACTTTTTGCTCATATAAATCTATAAAATCTACAAAAAGGAACAACCCACCTACCTCGACGTTGTACGATTGATATAGTTGAATCCTAGCCTTTGATCCCACCTATAATTTCATAGATCTACCAAAATATATAAAAAATGAAACCAATAATATCTTACTAAAGAGGATAAATCAAGGTGTCATGCTCTAGAGGAAGGATGAACTCAAAGTGGTGATTCCAACACAATCGACAGCGGTTGATTCGGAGAACCGATGGTCGATCGGGGGCTTAGAGAAGAATCATGATCTTTGGTCACTCCTGGATTAGACAACATTAGAAGAAGTTTTTTCTGTGAATAAGACCTGACATCAGTCCAATTTATCAAATAAAAATACATGGTTTGTTCCTTAAGGATACACAGTGTGTATATGTCATTTTCGGTCCCTACCATAAGTTTCCCTACCATGTCATCACATGGTCGTGTAAATAGTCGTGACATGGCCAGACACGACCTAGGCTCGGTGCTAGAGTACATGGCATGTACTCCTAAAACTTTCCTTCCTCCCTTTTTCATCAAAAACAACTTCAAAATAAAACACATACGTGAAAAGAAGGTCATAGTTCTTACAATCTTCCCCATAATGAAATTTGTCCATGAATTTCTCTTAGAAGGTGACGTAGAAGAATCCTTTAATATCTCCCACCACTACGATCGTACATCGGCCTCCCTCTCCCATGTCTTCTCCTGTACTTTCCCGTGCTTCCATAGCACCCGTACTAGAGGAATAAACTGGCCACAGAGAACCTTCGTGCTTCGATCAACAATCTAGATAGGATGCTCTTTGAATGAGGCGTCCACTTCCAACTCAACCTCATCGGGTTGAAAGACATGAGATGAGTCTGAGAATTAATGTCGTTGATGAGAAATGTGGAAGACATCGTGTATAGAAAAGTACCTTGAGGTAACTGAAACTTATAGGCAACCAGTCAAATCTATCCAAAACCTAAAATAGCTCGATGTGTCTCGGTGAAATCATTCCCTATCTCCTAATCCTCATGTGTACCAAACTTGGTGTGACATGTAAGAAAACCTGATCTCTAACCTCGTACTCTAGAGGTCATCTTTGTTGATCAGTATAAGACTTCTGACGTGCCTTTGAAGTAGTCATCCTCTTCTGAATCAACTCTATCTGCTTTGTGGTCTCCTGTACAAGACGAGCTCCCCGTATAACTGCCTCTCTTGTATCCAGCCAATATAGGGGTGATCAGCATGTCCTACCATACAAATCCTCATAAGGTTCAATCAGAATAGTTGCCTAAAAACTATTATTATAGTAAAACTCCACCAGAGGCATGTGCTTCTCCAAAGAACCTCCTAAATCTAGGACCCATGCTCAAAACATGTAATCCAACACCTGAATTGTATGTTCGGATTTTCCATCTGTCTAGGGATGATAAGTTGTACTCAAAAGTACATGTGTACCCAAATCTCCCAGTAGTCCTTTCCAGACCCGAGAAGTAAAATGGGAGTCCTTGTCTGAAATGATGGAGTGCAGAACCCTAGGTAAAGTACAATCTTTTGAATTTACAACCTACCCATCTCATCAACACTGAAGGTCTCCTTGATCAGTAAGAAGTGATAAACCATTGTAAGTCTTTCAATGACAACCCAAACTGCATAATTACTTTGAGGAGACATTGGTAAACTTGTCACGAAGTCCATAGCTACATCATTCCACTTTAACATGGTAATGGGTAACTGCTGCAAAAGCCCAGGTGGTCACTGATGCTCCACCTTCACCTGCTGACAGGTGGAAAATCACGTAACAAAACTAGTGACATATCTCTTCATACCTGGCCACCAATAATGATGGTGTAGATCTCGATACATCTTCGTGACACTAGGATGAACGGCCCAAACTGAAGTATGAAAATCCCACATCATCTCCTCTCATATATTTGCTGACACCAATAAACACCCATGAAAACCCATGATATCATCCTCTCATATTGTCCATCTAGGAATAGGGCCCTCTCTTAACACACTCCCCCATAGAAGTAATCCTTCAACATCTTATAGCTGCCTCATTCTCACTTGATCAAGAAGAGGAGAGGTAACAACTATAGAAGAAAGGAACGCTTCTCTCTGTCTATCGTTCACCTCCAAATTCGTCTCATAGAACAGATCCATCAGCTGCCACTCACTACTGGCCTCCTGAACTACCTGTATATGATTCCTCCTACTCAACACATCATCCACTGTTTTTCCTTTCATCTGTGTGTAGGAAAGATCAAAGTCAAAGGACTAAAGGTACTCAACCAATCTTCATTGTCTAAAATTCTGATCTTTCTGATTAAAGATATACTTGATACTTTTGTGGTCGGTGAAAACCACCAAATTCCCTCCAAGAAGATAATGTCTCCAATAGCGTAGATCATGAACCAGTGCATCCAACTCGAGTTTGTGTTTTGGGTAATTTTTCTCATGTTCCCTCATCTTTCGAGACCCATATGCGAGGACTCCTCCCCTCTTCATAAGCACTCTTCCCAGCCCGATACCTAAAGAATCACAGTAAATAGTATAGCTTTTTCCTAGCTCTGGAAAAACTATTTTTGGTGATGAATTCAAACTCTCTTTCCTAGCTCTGTATGAAACGTATTTAGTAACCAACCAGCCTGATAAAACATCATCACTAATTGAAATTCATCATCTACTCCCAGGAAACTACTACTCTCATGTTCTCTAGGTCTACTGATACTCACGTTTCTGAGATAACATGACCCAAGAAGTGAATCTAGTCCATCCAAAAGTGGCATTTTGAGAGCTTAGCATATAATTGATGGTCTATCAGTGTACTCAAAATGATCTCAAGATCGGTATCATGGTCGTGTCAGGTGTGAGAGTACACCAAGATATCATCCATGAAAACCACCATGAAAGAATACAAGTATCAATGTAACACTAGGAACATCAGTTCCATAAAAACTGCAGGCACGCTTGTGATACCGAACAGCATAACCACATACTCGTATACACCATACCTGCTCCAAATGATTTAATAGGTAAATCTGATGATCTAACAGGAAACTAATGATAACTGAATCTCAAGTCAATCTTTGAGAATACCATTGATCCTCGAAGCTGATTAAAGAGATCATTAATCATCGGTAAGGGATATCGGTTCTTTACTGTCAACTGGTTCAACTTCTGATAATCCACACAAAGGGTGAGGGTACCGTTGGCCTTCTTCTCAAACCGTATAGGTAAACCCCAAGGAGATGTAATGGGTCAGATGAAACCCTTTTCTTGTAACTCCTATAACTACTTCTTGAGCTCCCCTAACTCTGGTGTAGCTATCCTATAAGGAGGAATGGACACTAGTGCTGATCCTAGCACAAGATCAATAGAAAAGTCTACCTCTCGCTTCAGATGCAATCCTAAAAAGTCCTCTAGAGATACTTCCCTAAAATGATCAGCCACTAGAGGAACGTCCATCTGTGAAGTCCCCTAGTCATCTAGATATAGACTAGAAATCTAGGTCGTAACTCATCCCAATCCATGATAAAGGGGGCATGCTCTTCTCTCCTGGACATCCCATTCACCCTCATGAAGAAACGATCTTCCCTCTAGTGATGCGAAACTCACCCTATGATGGCAGCAATCAACCACATCCTGGAAGGGAACCAACCTGTCAATTCTGAGAATAACATCATAGCCTGTCATCTCTAGGATTTAGAGGTCCCATAAGAAGTGACACACACCAACCTCAAGAGGTCACTCCTTGCACTGACGTAAATTAGTCATTATTTTCCCCAACGGAGTGTCCAATGTAACACCCTGACCCAAGATACCCAGATTCGGTGCATTATTACATAACATTGGCATGATCACAAAAGATCATGTCTTGGAAGAACGATTAGTTTAGTATCATTGGAAGTACTAGATACATTCATAATGTTTACATTACATCATAAAATGAAAAACTACAACATCATTGTTTCAATAGACCACCCTCATATCCCCATAGACTATCCCTGCAGGTAATTCATAAAATACTTCTTCACATCCCAGGAAAAATAAAACATAGAAAGTGGTTAGCTCTGATGATCAGTAAGGATAACAATATAGAAGAAACATTCATAAATAACCATAAACATTTAAGGCAATGTATAACTAAAACAAAAACCTTTTAAACTTAAACTTCATCATAATATGGAAAAATACAATAAAATGAAATAATTCCATTTACTTATTCACATGGATATTCTAATAGTCGAATAATCACATGCAATATCAATAACCACTTTCATAATTTAGGAATGCATAACTCCATACTATCATAACCACATAGTCAAGGCCTTGTGCCAAGACTAAAAATAAGATTTTGTCAAGGCCTTGTGCCAAGACACTAGTTTGTCTCATGAGACCTACCAATGCATCGAGGAGCTATAGCGGGCTCCACCTGTCACTTACTAAGTCCAATGAATCCCTCATATGAAAATTTTGAAACATAACATAAACATTCATATTAAAACTAACATATGAAATTTCAATACTTTATCCACAAGCTATGAATGGTACAAAAATAGAACATCCATAGTCAAACATTACTCATTAAAAACAATATGGAAGATTTTATTATAACAGATTAACCTCAATCGAGAATAATAAAGGATATTGACATAGATGAAAATAATCATCAAAACTATTTGAGAGAAATACCTCCCTTTTTCTTGAAAACATTTAAAAGTCACACTATTTGTTAAGAAACCATTTAAAATAGATTTTTGAATCAAAGTTTCCCATACCACTTTGAAACATTTAGAAGGAATTTGAATTTTAAAACATTGATTTACATATAAATAAATACATAGAACCATTTTTAAAACATGGTCATTAATGAGAAAGATTTAGAATAATCAATCTTTAAAAAAATTAAAATGATATTTTAGTTAGAGTTCCTAACCAAAAGAGAGACACTTGAATACAAATAATTGAGGTAATAAAAACATTATAATATCATGATAATAATGGTATTCATGATATACTATGTTAAAGTACATTATATACACCATATAAAAGGAAATTGGTGTATGAAAACAATGAAGTCTCAATGGAATGTAAATTGAGATGAAATATCTTATAAAGACTGTATCCTTAGGTTAAGGATAAACCAACGACATAATTATGTGTGAAAAATATAAATAAACTCAATATTATTTGATATTAATTTTAAATCAATCAAAGTACATTCACACATATTCGTGTAAAAAACACCGATGAATTGGATGTTTAACTCAATAAATGGAGATTGAGTTAAAATTACTCTTATCAAGTTCATATCGATGACTTGAGAATTTATCAATGGAGTGATTATGTGTATGAAAAGTATATCCACGGAAAGGGGAGTGTAAATTACTACACAAATAATAAATAGTGATTCCACACATAATCATAGAATAAAATACTCAACGAAGAATGCGTAAAGCCCAATAAGTAGAAATTGAAATTTGATATTCCCTTACTGACTTTGTAACTTATGAAACATACACCCCATGAATGAAGTATCATACAACTAAGATGTAAAAATAAATACATTAAATTATATTACACAATTAATACAATCATGTATAGTACATACGCCCCACAAAAGCAAAGAGTGGCCAATATAGCATGAATCTCACATGAATTGAAAGTGAGATGAAAACCCCTTACATCATTGTGATCAATCGAGTCGTATGACCAAACTTTAATAACCATAAAATGAATCATAAAATAACATAAATATAAAGAGAATCATGATTATATATATCAAATGTCAGTACACAATACACCATAATCAATAAAGAAGTGGTGAACAGTGGAAATCTCACAGAATTAAAAGTTAGATAAGAAACCCCTTTGTACTTTTTCCTTGTTTCAGGGTAGGTTAACCTCCTGTATAATGGTGAAATAATTTTTATTAAATTATAAAATAATCATATACATTAATATGATATTATATATGATCTTTTAACATTTCTTTGTTAATAATATCTTAGTATTATCGTCGTTTCGGTTGTTAACTTACTCATTTTATTTTATATGTTTTGTTACATAAGCCGTGTTTGTTATAGATAGATTTTATATTATTCATATCCATAACGATATCAAGTCCTTAAAAAATATTTGTAACCATATAATGAATATTATTCTTGAATGGATACGATGGGGAATGAATCTCATCATGTTCGTGGAGACGGTAGTCCGTACGTACGCACGAGCAACAATATCATTCTTTTGATATTAAAATAATATATAATTGGATGATATATCATATATAAAGAATCATTATCATGTTATATTTTTTATTTACATTAATTAAACATAATTATTATACCCATCCAAATAATAATGTTTTGAATAACAGTTACACCACGGCGTCGAGATAGTAATTCGTACGAACCCACGTATGGTGACATGTCATTCAAAGGATGGGTAGAATACTGAATATGGTTGTACCGTATTTATAATAACATCATAGTATATAGAAGATACTGGATTTATTATTTTAGAATGGAAATAACAATGAAATAACAAGTGGAAGAAGAAATGAACTTGAAAGAGGGTGGTGAAAACATTACCTAATCTACGGGTTCATCCTTTTGATTTGATCAAAAGGGATCTTTAGGTTGGATTTATGATCAAACTAAGGCCTCTAGGATTACGTGAGGTAATTTAAGAGAATATTTGGGTAGGGTTTTATTGAGTCAAAAGGCTTTGAAGTTGTGAAATTGAGGTAATGGGGAGTGCCCTTTTATATGAGGGGTGAGAGGCACCTTAGGAAAAGCTAGAAATATTATTTTATAATAAATTCATATTCGGTTTCTAATGGCTAGAAAATGGATTATTTAAAGTTTAAGGTGGTTATAGGTCTAAAACCGCTCAAACAATAGGTTTTAGATAGGTTTGGCTCACTATATTACCTTTATCATTTTGATTTAACTCTTAGTTAAATAGTTTGAAATTTACCATGTCTCGTTGTATTTTTATATTATATAGTTAACAAACTTACTATATACTTCCATGAGACCCCAAAGTGGTCAATTAATGATACAAATATCATTATATAATTCCTTTGGATGAACAGTAGATTTTTAGGAATAGAATATCAATTAATAATATAATATTTGTTTTATAAACTCCTTTATGTCAATTTTGACACTATTTAATAATTGAATTTTTTTTAAAGTCTTAAAAACATTATTAATTCAAAACAAATTAATTTAAGTAATACTAACAAGTCATATTAACCAGTAAAATTCTTGGATATCATCAACACTTTAAAATTATATTTATTTTAACATTTATAATACCAATTATTTGATTCTTTCATTAATAAGGAAAATACTGCATCACTATTGTGTCATAAATAAATTTAATTATTCAATGTCTAAAAATTATAAATAAAATATAATTAGGTAGGAAATTATTTTATATTTCTAATTAATATTTATATCCTAAAATAAAACATATATAACCCTATATAAAAATTATTTTTCTAAAAGATTTATTTTTATATCATTTTTGTATTTAATTTAACTTAATTAATATAAATTGTCATTATCACATACAAATAGCTCCATTGGGTCCCCAAATCGACCCAAATATGACAATGGTTGGAAATATATCAAGAAATAGGGTTAGGACATGTATTAGGGTAATTTTATATTGTTATAATATTATTTTGTTACTCTTATTTACCATATTTACATTTTAACCATGGTAAATAAAATATTTACCGAAGTAATTATTGAAAATGCCTAAAAATAATTGTTACCTATTTTCACAAATTGGAACTCCTGATTCTAAATATGGAATCCATTTTTCGAAACTCAAAAAACATAATTTGTAGAAATTAATTTAAAATTAATTCCTGTTGTTAAAACAAAAAACGTGTTTTTAAGAAATAATAACTATCAAAAGATTGACACGTGATTAAGTCCAGTTTAAATCTGAAATTATGTCCAATGACCAAAATTGGAATAAATGGTAATTATATAATCTAATTATACTTTAATATCACTTAAATTAATAATTTATCACTATTAATTATTCCGATTAAAAATCTTGTTTTTAATTACAATTTAGTAATATTCACTATTCATCAAAATATGGAAGTTATCAGAAAAGTACCAAAAATTCACCCTAAGCTAATTTAGATATTCAGAATCCAAAAATGAAGTCCATTTTGAATTATAAAATTTATAAAATTTCAAAAAGCGGGTATTACTATTCATAACGGATAGTTTGATTGGTTGTGGTGTGTTAGAACTCAAAGTTGCGTACAACACACACTACTATATTTTTCAAAGAGAAGCGTACTGTGGAAGCTTGGGGTGTTACATTCTCCCCTCCTTCAGTAAATTTCATCCTCACAATTTTTTTAATTAGGCTTGGGAATATAATGGAAAGTCCCATATCGGAAAAAGAGTCAATAAAACTATCACATTAAAGGAAAGAAAGAGAAGTACAAAGGTCACCCGAGATAACCTATACTAGGATTCCATGTAGAAAAACATGGATATGGATGATAAACTAAGAGTCAATTCCTGATGGAGAGGGAAAGGAAACATGATCAGGATAAAGTTAACAATAAGAAAGCCACAAACTTGTCATGGGACAAACATTCATTAGTTTCCCTGTGGGAAAATTAAACAGACAATGTTTTTTTAGTTACATTTCATAAAGATTAGGAATTTTTGTATGATATTAACCAATAACATAAATAGATATAATTACTTTTTAATTAGAGTCTCATTCTTTAATAAATTTCTACTACCAACTCCTTTTTTTTTAAAAAAATGAGTATTCAAGATGATTTGGTCACACCGTAAGAGCTAGAATAAACATCTAGAGAATCACATGATTCACAAAGAATAAACTATATGGTTACCTTGTCTTTAGAGATTAATTCAAACCAAAATGGTTAGTACAATATCAGATGATCCCCCAAAAGGATATTACTTTAAAGAAAGAAACACTAATCTAAATTTCTAAAATTAAACCAACAATACCCCAAAGATAAATAAATACAATTAAATAAACTGTTGTCTTTAAAATCCATCAATATAATCCAAACTAATATTGAAACCCAAAACATAGAAGAATTTGGTTATGTAGTCTTCCACATTAAATTTTATCTCAAAATGTCATCGACTACTCTTAAAGTCGCATTCTTAAAAGTAATTAACCTAATCGCATATTATCTATTATAGGTTAATCATTTCCATAAATAACCCAAATCACTATAAATCCACACTAAAAACATAGATAAAAATCCAATATTACTCCTTAAATGAAATCCCATAGTATTCTATTTTCCTTGGGCATATAGTGTTCCCAACAAAGTGAACATCTTCTAAAACAACATTTATCACTTAATCACCAAATCGTTTTCCTATACTAGGGTATTCATTTGATAAGACATAAGATCCCAAATCAACTTATTATTGATCAATAAAATCATTTAAATAAAAATAATTAGACACACTAACCAGGGACTTCATGTAGTACAGTGGTAAGTGATAAATCCCAATCGCACTTTGGTTGTGGGTTTGATTCCCACAGCTTTGTCCGACGCGACGGGTTGTCACATGGTCCGTATGTTGTCCTTTTTTAAAAACAATGTTTTATAACATTTCCTAAATGAGATTAATTCTTTAAAATGACCATAATATAATTTAACCACAAATTTTATTTCATACCTTGCATTTTCATCCCAAAATATAATAACTTGTAATTGCATCAAACCCAATGATCATATAAAACCAAATGGTTATTTATAACTATATCCACAAGAGAAAATATAAGACTTCCTCAAATATCATTTTCACATGACAAACTACAGGGTTACAAATACAAGTGAAAATTATTCCAAAGTACTCCCATCAACAAGGAGCATTAGTACTTATAAAAATTTCTCCAACCATTTATTTCCACATAGCTTCTTTTATGACCAATAAAATATCCTATAGAATAGGGAATTCACTCGGGTAATGGCCAGGTCCCCTACATTTATGGAAAATGACTATAAATGGATTCTTGGGACCATTTTTTTCTTCCATAGTACTCTTCATTTTTCCTCAGCAATTATTCACTTTATTTCCTTCTTTCCCACACGTAAATCATTTCTTTGTTCCATTGAGACACTTTCCTAGGTGTCTCCTTCCACATTTCCTGCATGATTGAAATTGAGGAATCTTTTCTCCGTGGTGTCCAATGCTGGAGCTCTTATCATTCATCACCTTTCTCTTCTTTGCTGAGTCTGAGTATTGGTTAATATATTTGTTTTTTATCATATTTTTGGAAAACTGATTTGGCATGAACACAATATCTTTTACTCCTACCAACATTCCATTTTGTTTCTCATTTCTGCCACTGTTCCCACCTTGTATGTCATTCTAAAAGTTACTATGAATTTCTTGGAATCTGGCCATTGAAAAAAATCAAAAAGAATTCTGTGAGTAACAGTAGTCATAAAATAATTTATAGAATATCATGAAATCATATTCATAATTTGAAACACCGTAGGATTAAACAAGGTCATTTATTCTCATATTATATTATAATACTTTAAATCGGTTTGTAAAGAAAATGTAAATTATCCTAAGTATATCCCCTGGTAGTGTCATAACCAATAGTGCAGCAAGGCCCGTTATCGTGCACCAGTTCCCGTTCTAGTCTAGCTCAAAGCAGTGTTTTCAGGTTTTACCCCTAGTTACATCTGTGCCAGATCTTCCTCTACCTGCTCGTATCCAGACCGGGATGTATTCCTTGGAAAACTCACAAAATCTCTACATTGCCAAAATTCTAGGAAGTTATTCTATACTAATCATCAAAGTATATCTTAGGGCTATGTACTCTAATCAGAGTTTATCTAAATCTAGTTTCCAAGGTTTGTACTAAACTTCCTCTGATACCAACTATAACACCCCTACCCAAGTTACCCTGAATCGGTGCATTATTACATAACATTGGCATGATCACAAAAGATAAAGTCTCGAAAGACCAATTAGTTTAGTAGCCTTTGAAGTACTAGATACATTCATAAGGTTTACATTACATAATAAAATGAAAAACTACAACAACATTGTTTCCATAGACCACCCTCATATCCCCTCATACTATCCCTGCTGTTAAGTCATAAAATACTTCTTCACATCCTCGAAAAAATAAAAACATAGAAAGGGGTGAGCTCTGGTGCTCAGTAAGGATAACAATATAGTGGAAACTTTTATAAATAAGCATAAACATTTAAATCAATTAATAACTAAAACAAAATCCTTTTAAACTTGAACTTCAGCATAATATGGAAAAATAAATAAAATGAAATAATGAAATTTACTTATTCACTTGGATATTATACTAGTCGAATAATCACATTCAATATCAATAACCACTTTCATAATGATGGAATGCATAATGTCAGACTATCATAACCACATAGTCAAGGCCTTGTGCTAAGACTACAAATAAGATTTTGTCAAGGCCTTATGTCAAGACACTAGTTTGTCTCATGAGACCTACCGATGCATTGAGGAGCTATAAAAGGCTCCACCTATCACTTACTAAGTCCAATGCATTACAAATATGAAAAGTTTGAAACATAGCATAAACATTCTTATTAAAACAACCATACGAAATGTCAATACTTTATCCACAAGCCATGAATGGTATAAAAATATCACATCTACAGTCAAACATATCTCATTAAATACAATATAGAAGATTTTATTGTAACAGATTAACCTCAATAGAGAATAATGAATGATATTGACATAGATGAAAATAATCATCAAAACTATTTGAGAGAAATATCCCCCTTTTTCTTGAAAACATTTAAAAGTCACACTATTTGCCAAGAAACCGTTTAAAAATAGATTTTTGAATCAAAGTGTACCATACCACTTTGAATTATTTAAAAGGAATTTTAATTTTAAAACACTAATTTCCATATATATAAATCCTTAAAACCATTTTTAAATCATGGAAATTAATGATAATGATTTAGAATAATAAATCTTTAAAACATTTAAAATTATATTTTAGTTAGAGTTCCAAACCAAAAGAGAGACACTTGAATACAAACAATTGTGGTAATAAAAACATTATAATATCATGATAATAAATGTATTCTTGATATACTATGTACAAGTACATTATATACAGCATATAAAAGTTAATTGGTGTATGAAAACAATGAAGTCTCAATGGAATGTAAATTGAGATTAAATCTCTTATAAAGACTGCGTCATTAGGTTATGTATAAACCAACGACATAATTATCTGCGAAAAATATAAATACACTCAATATGATTGTATATTTAAGTAAATCAATTATAGGACATTCACACATATTCTTGTAAAATCAACAATAATGAATTGGATGTTTAACTCAATAAATAGAGATTGAGTTAAAATTAATCTTATCAAGTTCATATCGATGACTTGAGAATTTATCAATGGAGTGATTATGTGTATGAAAATTATATACACATAAAGGGGAGTGGAAATTACAACAGAAATAACAAATAGTTATACCACACATAATTATGGAGTAAAATAATCAATGAAGTATGTGTAAAGCCTAATGATTAGAAATTGAAATTTGAAATTCCCTTACCGATTTGGTAACTTATGAAACATACACCCCATGAAAGAAGTATCATACAATGAATATGTAAAAACCCATAAATTAAATTATATTACACAATTAATACAATCATGTAGAGTACATACACCCCACAAAAGAAAATAGTGGCCAATATAGCATGAATCTCACATGAATTGAAAGTGAGATGAAAAACCATTACTTCGTTGTGATCAATCGAGTCGTATGACCAAAAGTTAATAACCATAAAATGAATCATAGAATAACATGAATATAAAGAAAATCATGATAATATATATCAAATTTCAGTACACAATACAGCACATCCAATAAATAAGTGGTGAAGAATGGAAATCTCACAGAATTAAAAGTGAGATAAGAAACCCCTTACTTTGTACTTTTTCCTTGGTCGAGGGTAGATTAACCTCTTGTATTATGGTGAAATAATTGTTATTAAATTATAAAAGAATCATATACATTAATATGATATCAAATATGATCTTTTATCATTTCTTGGTTAATAATATCTTTGTATTATCGTCGTTTTGGGTGTTAACTTACTCGTTTTCTTTTATATGATTTGTAACATAAGTCGTGTTTGTTATGGATAGATTGTATATTATTCATATCTAGAATGATATCAAGTCCTTAAAAAATTATTTTTATCCATAAAATGAAAATTATTCTTTAATAGATACGATGGGGAATGAATCTCATCGCGTTCGTGGAGACGGTAGTCCGTACATACGCACGAGCGACAATATCATTAATTTGATATTAAAATAATATATAATTGGATGGTATATTATATATACAGAATCATTATCATTTTATATTTATTATTTAAATTAGTTACACATAATTATTATACCCATCCAAATAATAATGTTTTGAATAACAATTACACCACGACGTGGAGACAGTAAGCCGTACGTACGCACGTATGGTGACATGTCATTCAAAGGATGGATAGAATAATGAATATGGTTGTACCATATTTATAATAACATCGCATTATATGTAAGATACTGGATTTATTATTTTATAATGTAAATTACAAATAAATAACAAGTGGAAGAAGAAAGAAACTTGAAAGAGGGGGTGAAAACAATACCTCTTCTTCGGGTTATTCCTTTTGATTTGATCAAAATGGATCTTTAGGATGGATTTATGATCAAACTAAGGCCTATAGGTTTAATTTAGGTAAGTTGAGATAATATTTGGGCAGGTTTTGGACGAGCCAAAAGGCTTTGAAAGTGTGAAATTTAGGGAAGGGTGAGTGCCCTTTTATAAGAGGGGTGAGGGGCACCTTAGGAAAAGCTAGAAATATTATTTTATAATAAATTCATATTCAGTTTATAATGGCTCCAAAGTGGATTATTTAGAATTTAAGGTGGGTATAGGTCGCGAACAACTCAACGAATAGATTTTATATATGTTTTTTTCACTATATTAACTTTATATTTTTTATTTAACTCTTAGTTAAATATTTTGACATTTACCATGTCTCTTTGTATTTTTATATTATATAGTTAATAAACTCACTATATACTTCCAAGAGACCCCCAAGTGGCCCATTAATGATACAACTATCATTATATAAGTCCTTTGGCATAACCTTATATTTTTTGTAATATAATATCAATTAATAATATAATATTTGTTTTAAAAACTCCTTTATGTCGATTTTGACACTCTTTAATAATTGATTTTTGTTAAAGTCTTAACAACTTTATTGAATCAAAAAAAATTCAGTTAATTAATCCTAACTTGTCATATTAACCAATAAAATTTTGGGATTTCATCAAAATGTTCATATTATATTTATGTTAACATTTATAATAACAATTATTTGATTCTTTCATTAATAAGGAAAATACTACATCATTATTGTGTCATAAATAAATTTAATTATTCAATGTCTAAAAATTAAAAATATAATATAATTATGTAGGAAGCCTTTTTATATTTATAATTAATATTTATAGCCTAAAATTCAACATATATAACCCTATATAAAAATTATGTTTCTAAAAGATATATTTTTATATCATTTTTGTATTTAATTTAACTTAATTAATATAAACTGTCATTATCACTTACAAATAGCTCCATGGGGCCCCAAAATCGACCCAAATATTACAATGGTCAGAAATATATCAAAAAATAGGGTTAGGACACGTTTTAGGGTAATTTAATATTATTATAATATTATTTTGTTACTCTTATTTACCAGATTTACCCTTTAACCATGGTAAATAAAATATTTACCGAAGTAATTATTGAAAATGTATAAAAATAAATGTTACCTATTTACACAAATTGGACCTCCTGATTCTAAATATGGAATCCATTTTTCTAAATTCAAAACACATAATTTTCATAAATTAATTTAAAATTAATTCCCGTTGTTAAAACAAAAAATGTGTTTTAAAGAAATAATAAATATCAAAAGATTGACACTTTCGTATATCCAGTTTAAATGTGAAATTATGTCCAATGACCAAAATTGGATTAAATGGTAAAAATATAATCTAATTGTTCTTTAAAATCACACAAATTAATAATTTATAACTATTAATTATTTCGATTAAAAAAGTTGTTTTAATTAAAATTTAGTAATTTTCATTATTCCTCAAAATATAACAGTTATCAGAAAAGTACAAAAAATTCACCCTAATCTAATTTCAATATTCCGAATCAAAAAATGATGTAAATTTTAAAAGATAAAATTTATAAAATTTCAAAAAGTGGGTATTACTATTCATAACGGCTAGTTTGATTGGTTGTGGTGTGTTGGAACTCCAAGTTGAGTACAACACACACTACTGTATTATTAAAAGAGAAGCGTACCGTGAAAGCTTGGGGTGTTACATCCAGTGTCAAGAAATCATCATAAGTAAAGATACAGAGCCCAAGGCTCTCCAAAATAGCAGTAGATATGAAACTATGGGAATCCCCTATATCAAAAAGTGAAAAATCTATAACTGAGGCAACTAGAATCGTACGTCAAACTGTAGAGGTTTCAGGATCCTGCTCCTATTGGGTCTACTCTATCATAGAAGTCTCAGCTATGCCATGCCCTTCTAAATTATACTAAGATCAATGAGCTGATCCACCATGTGGATTTTGAAAACCCTGTGTCTACCCACTGTGGCCACAACCTTCACCTCATCCTGAATGGCCTGTAGAACTCCAGTTCCCTAAATTGGGAGAAACTAGGTGGTCCTACACCTGAACGTGGAGTCATAGAATAACTCCTATCACCAGCTGGTGGTGAGAAAATCTGATAGAAATGCAGAAGATGACCCATCTTACTGTAAGATCAGCACTCAACTGGGTCTCTTAGGCAATGTGGCCTCATATGCCCACTCTTCCCACACTAGTAGCACACCACCTGACTACCAGAAGAAGTATACATCCTCCTCAGATCATCATGTTTAGACCCCCTATGACACTTTATATTGTTATTCGGAGGGGTAACAACTCTGGATTGTGAGCCTCCCGGGATCAAAGCTCCAAAATACCTCAGTTTTCACTCTGTGATTAGCGCATGGTTGAATATAGAATTGATAGAAGTCAACCTGAAGATGTTCACCTGAGATTAAATGTCATTCCTACGACCATCCTCAAACTTCATTTCAAAAAATAACTCATCACCCCCTGTAATGGGCATGAAGTGCTGCAGTTCTGTGATGTGAGAAGAGTACTCCATGACTGAGAGAGTACTCTTTTCCATAATCATGAACTCTCGGGCTCGATCGGCACACAAAGTCTCTCGGTAGAAGTAATCATAGAAGGAACACTATAACTCATTGCAAACCATAACCTAGTGGAGTCATGCCTATGAGATCACATCCCTCCATCTCTTGGAGGAATCTCGAAGCCTGTAGGTAGTGAGATTCACCCTCCTTTTTGGAGGCATATCCAGATGCTCGAAGATCGACAACATGGCTTCTAACAATGACTCTGCATCCTGAGGTCCTCTATACCCTAATAAGGTGGGAGGATGTTGCTGCTAAAAACCCACATCAACTCCACCATATATGGGGTAGGATGCGGTTCTCCCTGGAAGGTCTGTATAAACCTCATGAAGGCTTCTCGGAATTTTGCATCATCACCTATGTCTGGAATGACGGTATGTGCCAAGACAGGCACGACAGAAGGATCTGCTTGTAGTCCCTGATCTTCCATGCCTGGTGTATGTTCGTTTCCATGTATCTGGCGTACAACCGAAGGACGTCATGGTGGCGTGACTCTGCAAGGTCAAGATCACACCATAGATAAATATTATAAAGGGCTGAAACATAATAGTGAGAGAAAGGAATCAGAGAAATAAAATAGTCAGGTTTTTTTTCAAAACATGGATACACGGTGTGTATGACCGATTCCTGACATATTCCCTGAAGCCTTTACATGGGCATGTACATCTTCCATCATTGGTCGTGTAACACCCCCATACACACGGCGTGTTCCTCCCAAGGACATGGTGTGTACTTGAATCATCTTCCCCTACCCATGTTCTTCTATACTCCTAATCAACACATTTCTCCTAGGTCATAACTACACAACGTGCATGTTCCAGACACGTTATGTAGTTGAAGGATTTCACTAACTCGTATCATTGGTCACATATCCAGTTACATGGTTGACTTTACACAGTGTGTACTACCTATGTTTCAAATTCCTATGTCGTTAGTCACACAGTTGGAGACATGGTTGAGTCTACACAACGTTTTAGTTATAGACACGGTGTGTACTAGCTAATATTCAACCACCCGTGTTGTTAGTCACACGGTCAGAAACATGGTATTTAAAACATGGTGTCTACCCCTTGTATATGGTGTATTCCACCAAAAATCTATCAAATAATGTGTCTATGCCCACAAAATCAGTCACATGGTTAAGAATTACACGGCATGTACATATAGTACACAAAGTGTACTTAAGAAAAACATTTCCTTCCAGAAAAGAAGGACACAAGGCATGTATTCATCAGCACACACCATGTATTCTGGGTTTTTCTGGATAGTATGCCTTATAAAATACTCCAAACCCCATAAAAACACTAAAACAAACATTAATGTTCCAAATTCCAATCTATGGGGGCCATATTCCCCATGATCCAAAGCTTGATATCATGATCATGTCATTTACAAGTATAAAAGTGAAATGATCCACCAAATTATGATCCATGAGGGCCCATAACACCTTAGGGACTAAATTTTGGAACTCATTCAAATGAGACCTTACACAATTAGCAATACCCTATCAAATATAAGGTATTATATCAAGTCTTCTATCACAACTACAAGAATATCTAGCACAACATCTGTCACAACAACATGCAATCAATAATGTACCCTAAATGGCATGACAAGAATACATGACATGTGATCTCTAGAAGGTGCATATATGATGCCTGATATGGCATACCCTCATCTCATTGGGTTGAAATTGAAATATAACATCAATAATATCAACAATAATAGCACAAACCATTTGAATCACCCAACAGTGAAATCAAATCAATTGTAATAATTGCAAAACTAGATAAATTACATTATTCGAGGTAAATTAGCTTTTCCCTATACATGGGTTAGCTACTCCTTGGAAAAACTTATTACCAACTTCTTATCACTTCCTATCCCTATCTATATGCTCCAAATATTAATTCAAAAAGAAAATAATTCCTCTGATAACACTTTGTAACGCCCTGGTTCTGAGTGCCACCTAGAGGTGCCCTTTACCCGATTGGTCACATGGCCTCAAGCACATTTCCTCAAATGCCAGAGGATACTGACTAGCAGTGAGGGCATTGGGTGTGATAGTGGGGAAACTATTCCCCATTGGTAGAGTAACACAGTGGTAATAAATATATAGCAGTAGTGGAAGCATTAATAATAACATGAAATAGTAAACAGTGCAAGACTGAAAGTAGATAAACTACTGGAGAACATACATAAATGATTCATGTAACATATGTCTAGGAAATCATCCAAACAAGTCACAATGCTGGAATATAGTACTAAACAAAAGTACAAAGGAAAACAAGTAAATAACTTCATCTACATCGCAACCCTTAGCTTCGTCTCATGCTCTCCATATCCATAGCAATCAAGTACCTGAAGTAGAAGGGATCTTTACCTTATCTATACCTACAACAATATAATCTGTTTGGGCCCAAAATCATGACCCAAATAGGGTGTGAGACGAATCTGAGTAGGAAACCACACAGAGATCTATTCCTAACTTTTAGTGAATATTTATGGTAGGCAATATGAAAAATAAAGTAATAAAAAAGAAAGTACTCAAAAGTAAACAATCCTAAAGTTTCAACTACATGTATTTACATTTATTAAATAAACAACCAAACAATCTCAAGAAACCCTCTAGGAAGTTCTCACAGTCAAAAACCTCTATTTATCTTCACAAAGAAACTTTGAGGAAGCACTCACTATCAATTCCCCATGTGGTCTCGTAACGGTAAACTACATACACTCTGGGGAAGCACTCAACGTCTGATTCCCCATGTGGTCTTGCAACATGGATCTAAAGACACTCTGAGGGAGCACTCACGTAAATCTCCCCTATAGTATAGCAACATGAAAGAATGAATGGCACTCTGGGGAAGCCCCCAGCGTCCATTCCCCCTATGGTCTAACTACACTAGGTTCACACAGCCCTGTGTAATACAATCATGCACAAACGATATCTAGCAGCTAAAGTAAATCTCAAATACTACATGGCTAAACAACTACAATTCATATGAAAAGCATGCCATATAAAAATCACTCCATCCTAATAGAACTAGGCATGGAAAGAAAAACAGCCTAACAGGCAATTCGAGAACCAATTTCCAATATCAAACATACATGTAAAACACATCCCAATAAAGGTAATAAACCCTATTCATAATCAAACACCAATAATCAAGAAAATAAATCATAGAACCCATCATTAGGGTTAAAATCCCTAAACACACAATACCCTAAAGTAGGGTATTGGGAACTTTTTGCACATATAACTCAATACAATCTACGGAAAGGAACAAACCACCTACCTCAACATTGTACAATCGATATAGTAGAATCCCAGCCTTTGATTTAACCTATAATGCCATAGATCTACAAAAACATCTAAAACGTTCAACCAAGAATATCTCACAAAAGAGGTGAAATTAAGGGATGAGGCTCTAGAACAAGGAAGAACTCACAGTGGTGATTCCAACACAATCGATGGCGGTTGATTTAGAGAATGGATTGTTGAGTCAATAAGGTTTTCCTTATGACTTTTCCATTCCTTCTTGTTTTGAAAATCACAAACACCTTATCTTTAAGGAAAAATGCTTTCTTAAGGAAAATCGCTTTTGTAATAAAAAATGCTTTCTTAAGGAAAATTGCTTTTATAAGGAAATTTGCTTTCTTAAGGAAAAACGCTTTTATAAGGAAAATTATCATTATCATATTTTCATCAATATTTTTCTTAAGTATAAGTTTCGGATTCGTTTTCTCAGAGTCATTAAAACTTTGATATAAAAGAATTCTGTTTTAGGATTTGGTTCTGGACAAGAACTATAAGGAAGTTTCATTCCGAATTCCGGATATGAATTCTGACTAAGTTCTATTCCAGATTCAGGATACGAATTCTGAAGAAGAATTCTCATTACGAATTCCAATGAAGAATTCTCATTGCGAATTCTGATGATGAATTCTCATTACGAATTCTGATGATGAATTCTCATTACGAATTCTGATGACGAATTCTCATTACAAATTCAAATGAAGAAATCTCATTCCGAATTCTCATTACGAATTCCGATGACGAATTCTCATTACGAATTCTGATGACGAATTCTCATTACGATTTCTGATAACGAATTCCTATTCCGAATTCCTACTCCGAATTCTCATTCCGAATTCTCCTATTAAACAGAATCTGATTATCATTGTTTTATACACTCTGAATTTATTCACTCCGAACCTTCACTCCGAAATTTCTATTCCGAACCTTTTTGATAGAGTTTAAAACGATGTCGTACATTCTGTTTCACTTATTTTGTTATAAAATGATGTCGTCCATTTTGTTATAAACTAACCGTTGTCTAAGTGACACGTGTACAGGTCCCTCCGAACTTTAAGGAAAATATGACCGTTGGAGAAGGAGCCGACCTTACCTATAAATAGGAGCTCATTTGAAAGAGCTCGGAGCTGTTGGTGCTGTTGGAAAAACAACTGAGTTTTGTGCCTACATGATGTTGAAGTGATTTCTATAGAGAGAGTCTCTTATTAACTCTCAAAGCTTCGTGCGACTCCGAATGTTGGTGATTACATTCGAGGGCTTCCGGGGATAGGAAGACAGAGGTGCCGACTACCTTAAAGATCGAGGGCTTTCTTGCTGAGAAAGACAGAGGTGCCGACTACCTTAAAGATCGAGGGCTTTCTTACTGAGAAAGACAGAGGTTGCCAACTACCTTGAAGTTGAGGTCTTGCGGGGATAGCAAGACAGAGACTCCGATCTTCGTATCGAGGGCTTACCCTGGTGTGGGTAAGACAGACTTGCTTGAAATTATAAATCAAGGGACCTTTATCCAAGGTTGTTGGATACCCTTCTCTTTGGGTTAAAAGACTATTATCTTGTTACTAGTAGTTTTACTACTTGTTTTGTTCCGCTGCAATTTGTATCTTAAGGAAAGTATAACTTTCTTATACTTTCTTACTTACTCTGATTAGTTTAGATTCTATACGCTTTAAGGTAGAATCTTATATTGTAACTTTTGTTAAGTTTCAATTTCCGGAATCATATTTCCAGAACCTACTTTTGGAATCCCTTTCCAAGTTCAGTTCGGTGTTAGAGGTGTTGTGAATTTACTTAGTTTAACTTTTTTAAACTTAGCTCTTTCCTTTTCTTAAGGAAACTCAAGTTATTCATAACTAACTTTAAAGGTTCCAAAGGAATTTTTAAAGTATACAATTCACCCCCCCTCTTGTATATTGAGAATCTCATATTATATTTCGATCCTACAATTGGTATCAGAGGTTGGAAACCTCTTACTCTATACCATTCATACATTTGGTATCAGAGCCAAGGTTACTGAAATACTTGTACTCACATACAAGTTTTTCTTGCTCACTTTTCTATTCCGAACTTTGTCATTCCGGATTATCCATTCCAAACTTTTCCCATTCCGAACTTTGTTATTTCGATTCTAAGCTACTAACAAGTTTGTATCCAAGTTATTATTTAGTATGGCAGGAATTAATGTTGGATCAATTGACAATCTGAATCCTACAAGGCCACCAATATTCGATGGTAATGATTATGAATACTGGAGAGATCGTATGAAGACTTTTGTTATCAATACTGGAGTAGATAACTTTTTCATGCTTACTGGTGACTATAAAATTCCTGACAAGGAAGTCAGAACCTTTACTAACCAGGAAAAGAAAGAATATCAACTCAACTATAAGGTACGCAATACTTTATTATGTTCAATGACTAGAAATATATATAGCCAAATTTCTTTATGTGAAGCAGCTAACTGTATATGGAAGAAGTTAGAGGTTACACACTTTGGGACTTCTAAGGTGATTGAGACTAGAAGAGCTATGCTTAGAGATGAATATCATGGCTTCAGTTTTCCTTATGGAGAACCTATCTGTAAAGTTCAACAAAGATTCATGACAATTGTCAACAGTCTACAATCTATGGGAGAAAAAGGTTTAGATGATGAAGTTCTTGTGGACAAGATAATTGATATTATGCCCAATGAATGGGAATCCAAGAGAACAGCTATAGATGAGAACAGGAAGGTTACTCAAATTACTCTTGATGAATTATTTGGAACTCTTCTACAACCTGAGACCAGAATGAAGAGAGATGCTGACAACATCAAGAAGAAGAATGGAAATAGTACTGTTGCTTTTACTACAACTTCGAATCAAATGAAAGCTAAGACTCCTGAGAGAGTAACCAGATCCAAATCGAAGAAAGTCATTTTCCAATCTGAATCTAGTGAAAGTGAAGTTTCAGAAAATGAATTAGCCAATCTTGTTCGAAGGATGAACAAGATAGCTAGACAGAGAAACTTTCAATCCAAGTATAAGAAGAAGGATAGGAAAGACAAGAAAGATGGAGAAGTTACTTGTTATGAATGTAAGAGAGCTGGACATATTAGACCAGATTTCCCTATGCTCAGAAAGAAAGAATGGAAGGAAAGGCATTCAGACAGAAACAGGAAGAAGTATTACAAAGCTAAAGCTAAGAAAGTTTTGAAAGCTAATGACACCTGGAGTGCCAGTGGTGGTGACTCTTCAGATGAATCTTCTGAATATGAATCTTCAGGACAGAAGAATCTTGGTCTTATAGCCAGATTACCTATTAACAATCATTGTCTTATGGCTAAGGTACGAAATGCTGAATCATTGACCAATGTTTCTTTAAATTCTAATGATAGTAAGTATTATAACTCTTCTGATGAAGAATCATCTTCTGATGAGGAAAATACTTTACCTACTTATGAAGAAGTCTCTAGATTTGCTGAACTTCTTGAGATTGAAAACTCCAAACTCAACAAGAAACTTGATAAGGCAAATTCTAGGAATTATATTCTTACTAAAGAGATATCAGATCTTTCTAAAGATCTTGATAAGAAAAATGATGATTTTGAAAGTATTTCAAAAAATCTTGAGGAAGTAAGTTCTGAGAAGAATAAACTTTCTAAAGAATTAGAAAAAGTAATTTCTAATAAAAATGTTTTCGAGCCTAACTCTAGTTCCAAAACTAATGATTTTGAGGATAAAAACTTGGTTGTAAAACTCAAGTCCGAAATTTTTTCCTTAAAGAAATGTTTATCAAACTTTACCCATGGTAAAGAAAATTTTGATAAGATGTATTCTCAAATACGACCTTTAAGAAATAAATCCGGATTTGGTTATACCCAAGCAAAACCTGTTTTCAGCAACAATTATTTTGTTCCTCAAAGTGCCCCATTTTGAACCAAGTGTCAATGTGGTGGTCACTGGGCAAGAAATTGTTCCTTAAACAAAACCCAATCCTTAGGTTTTCATAAAGCTTAATTTTCTAAGAAAATGTGGATACCTAAAATTTTATTGTCAGGAAATCTCGGATCCAAACCAGTTTGGATTCTGAAAATCTAACTTTGTTCTTAATTTCAGGAAAATAAAGAAAGTTCCAGCAACAATATTTGGTACATGGATAGTGGATGTTCCCGGCACATGACTGGTAACAAAAGCTTTTTTGAAAAGATTATCAAAACGAAAGGAGGAAAGGTAACTTTCGGAGACAATGCTAAGGGAGAGATTGTTGGTATTGGTAATATTGTTCTTTTAGGTAAAACTTTGATTTAAAATGTTCTTTTTGTTAAAGGTCTTAAGCACAACCTCATTAGCATAAGTCAGTTATGTGATGAAGGTTACCTTGTGAATTTTAGGAATGATAAATGCTTAGTTCACAATTCCAAGGAAGAATTTATTCTCTCAGCCAATAGGCAAGAGAATGTTTACACCTTAAACTTAGAAGACCTAAGAAGCCAAGATTTACCTTGCCTAAGTGCAATGGAAGATCACTCTTGGTTATGGCATAGAAGATTAGGACACTGTAATCTTAGAAACCTATGTAAACTCTCTAGGAAGAAACTTGTTAAGGATCTACCGGAGCTTAGATTTGATTCTTCTAAAGTTTGTGATCCTTGTCAATATGGCAAGCAACATAAATCTAGTTTTAAGTCAATCGGTGAAGTCTCAACAACCGATGCATTACAGTTGGTGCATATGGATCTTTTTGGTCCAACACAAACTGGAAGCATTGGAGGCAAATACTATGTGTTTGTTCTAGTTGATGATTACACTAGATTTACTTGGGTCTATTTTCTAGCAAGGAAATCTGAAGCTTTTTCTTATTTCAAAAGTTTTAGAGCTCAAGTTAAAAATGAGAAAAACCTTCCATTGAAAACTATTCATAGTGATCATAGAGGAGAATTTCAAAATTCTGATTTTGAAACTTTTTGTAGTAAGAAAGGTATTACTCACAACTTTTCAGCACCTAGAACTCCTCAACAGAATGGTGTAGTTGAAAGAAGAAATAGAATTCTTCAAGAGATAACTAGAACCATGTTGAGTGAATATTCTATTGCTAGACATTTCTGGGCTGAAGCTGTAAGTACTGCTTGTTATACTATAAATCGAGTTTTGATTAGACCTTTTCTTAATAAAACTCATTATGAGTTATGGAATGGTAGAAAACCAAGACTTTCCTACTTCAAGGTTTTTGGTTGCAAAGTATTCATTTTGAATACTAAAGATAACTTACATAAATTCGCACCAAAGTCTGATGAAGGAATTTTCTTAGGTTATTCCACAACCTCTAAGGCATATAGAGTTTTTAATAAAAATACTTGTACTGTTGAAGAAACTGTACATGTAAAATTTGATGAATCAAATCCTTTTGTTTTTAAAACCTCCCAATCTACATCTTCGGATGTGTTTTCAAAAACTGATTATCAACCTTTGATAGAAGAACCTTCTGATAAGGAAATTGTTCTAGAAGATACTTCTGAAACATTTACCCTAGAAGACTTTCTACCCTATGTTGATGAACAGGTTTTACAAAACCCAAACCAGATGTTTCTTAAGAATCATCCCAGTGATAGTATCATTGGTGATGTAAATCAACCTGTAAGGACCAGAAGTTCCTTAAGAAATGAAGTAGAACATCTAGCATTTCTTTCCCAATTAGAACCTAAAAGCACTGATGAAGCTTTAGGTGATGATGATTGGATCAAAGCAATGCAAGATGAACTAAATGAATTCGAAAGGAATAAAGTCTGGACCTTGGTTGAAAGACCTAAGGAAACTTCTGTTATTGGAGTAAAATGGGTTTTCAGAAATAAATGTGATGAAAATGGAGTCATTGTTAGAAATAAAGATAGACTTGTTGCTAAAGGCTATAATCAGCAAGAAGGAATAGACTATGAAGAAACATATGCTCCAGTAGCTAGACTTGAATCTATCCACATTCTACTTGCCTTTGCAGCATTCTTTAATTTCAAACTTTTCCAAATGGATGTGAAATGTGCTTTTCTTAACGGTTATGTTCAAGAGGAAGTTTTTGTTGAACAACCTCCTGGCTTTGAAGATACAAAATATCCAGATCATGTTTTTAGACTTACCAAAGCTTTGTGTGGCCTTAAACAAGCTCCACGAGCATGGTATGATAGACTTACTGGATTTTTGCTTCAAAATAACTATGTTAAGGGAAATGCAGATCCAACCCTTTTTATAAAGAAAGATAAGAAAAATGTTTTGATTGTTCAAATTTATGTTGATGACATTATATTTGGTTCAACTCAGCAATCTTTGACTGACTCCTTTGCAAGTCTAATGAAATCTGAGTTTGAAATGAGTATGATGGGTGAGTTAACATTTTTCCTTGGTTTTCAAATTTCTCAAAAACCAGAAGGAACCTACATATCCCAACATAAGTATATTAAAGATCTTCTTAAAAAGTATGGTTATGACAACACTAAGAGTATAAGTACTCCCATTGGTACCTCAAACTCTTTAGATCTTGATGAAGCTGGGAAACCAGTAGATCAAACATCTTTTAGAGGTATGATTGGAAGTCTACTTTACTTAACAGCTAGTCGACCAGACTTAATGTTTTCTGTATGCTTATGTGCAAGATATCAATCCAATCCTAAAGAATCTCACTTAAAGGCAGTAAAAAGAATTTTTCGCTACCTTAAGGGAACCATGGATCTAGGATTATTTTATACTTCTGGAAATGATTTTGTTCTAAAAAGCTTTTCTGATGCTGACTTTGGTGGATGTATAATGGATAGGAAAAGTACATCCGGAACTTGTCATTTCTTAGGAGATTCATTAGTTTCTTGGTCATGCAAGAAGCAACATTCTGTTGCACTTTCCACTACTGAAGCTGAATATGTAGCAGCTGGAAGTTGTTGTGCACAAGTGTTGTGGATGCAACACACACTCACAGACTATGGCTTGAGTTTTACTAAAACTCAAATTTTGTGTGATAACACAAGTGCCATTGCCCTAAGTAAAAACCCTGCACATCACTCCCGTGAAAAACACATAGATATTAGCCATCACTTTCTTAGGGATCACACACTAAAAGGAGATATTATTCTTCAGTTTATCAGAACGCAAGATCAACTTGCTGACATTTTCACAAAATCTTTGCCTTCTGATAGATTTGAATATATTAAGCAAAAGTTAGGAATGATAACCGTAAGGTAATCTTCCTTAATTAACTTTCTGTTGAAAAAATCTCCTTACAGTAATAAACTCCTTTTCATAGGGGGAGTACATTTGATTGTTTGTTTAACAAAGTTTTTTCAAAATTTGTTTTCAAACTTTTCGGAACGAAAATTTCCGGAATGGAACTTCCGGAACTACCATTTTCCAGAATGGATATTTTCGTACAGAATACTTCTGGAATGAAAGTATTCGTATTGAAAATTTCCGGAATGGAAAACTTTCGTACTGGGAATTTCATAACCAGATTTTCGTACCAAGTTTTGTTTTTCATATTGACTTTTTCATATTGACTTTTTCGTATTGAGTTTTTCGTATTGACTTTTCGTATTTAATTTTTCGTATTGAGTTTTTCGTAGTCGTCTTTATATTACCCATTACGAATAATTTTCCTAAGCTAATCCGAAAGGCATGATTTTCTTACCGAAGTTTTCGTAATCATATTTTACTTGCTGGGAATTTCTTATAATTTGTTTTTGGTTTTTGGATTTCTTAATTCTTTACTTTAATAAAACCTCAAAAAGATCGGATTCAAGCTTTCAACCATTAGATCTGATCTCAGATCGTTCTAAACCGTTAGATCAACCGAGGAAGTTGAACCGTCATCCCATTGCCTATATAAAGGGGACCCTATTTTATCGTCCCACATCGATTTCAAGCTTTTGCGTGCTGAAGCTCTGACTCTCCGATTTAAGGCCGTTCCGAACCAGAGTTTTCTCAGTTCCGAACTTCAGTCTTCTCTGTTCCGAATATCTCAGAGGACTTCTAATCCGAATGTCTGCAGAGTTAGCTTCATAAGAAATGTCTTCAACCAAGCCTATTTCTCAGTGGTTAGTCTACAGAGAGAGGTTAGTTCATCCGAATTTCTTCAGCAACTACGATTCTATTATTTCAAAGAAAATCAAGCTGAATGGTTGGGAAGGTGTTGCGGTATCAAAAACCGGCAACCAAGATGAAGTCTTCTCAGATTTTCTTTTTGAGTTTTATGAGTCGGTTGCTTTCTTTGAGGAAGACAATAGAGAAAAATTTTCTTTCAAGTCGTATGGCAAGACATATAAGCTATCTTACACCAAGGCTACAAGCTTGGTAGGGTTGAGTTATGAAGGTGAAGCTGAGTTTATCTCGCACGTTCTGCCAGACTCCTTGGGTAGTTTCAACAAGGAGAAAGCCTTAGAAATTCTCGGATTGGATGATGACAAGGCTCCGAAAATTGCAAGTCTTTCTACAAACTTCCGGATTCTGGAGTTATGGGTTCAAGGGCTTATTGTACCGAGAAAAGGAGATAAGGATAGCTTGAAGAAGAGTGAGATATACATCTTGGATTTCCTGATAAATCTAAGAAAGTTCAACTTAATGAAGCATATTCTTCTCAACATTGATAATTTGAAGAAGGGGAATCTAAGAGCTCAGATAGTGATGTACCCGGCAATATTGTCGAAGCTGATAGTTCGGTGCCTAGAATCCTTCAAGGTTGCTTGTAGTTCTAAGCCGAAAGTTTGCAAGATCATGTTGCTCAGTGATGCAACTCTTAAAAGGATGAATATAGCTTTTAACAAGGAGTTAGGGAAGTTCATTGATCTACCTCCTCAAGTAGAAGTGACTCCGAAAGTGGCTGATCCGGAATCATCCATGCCGGTAAGGAAAAGGAAGCAGAAAGAAGTGGTAGTCGATGCTGAGGAACCTAAGTCTAAGGAAGTCCATTCCGCACCTCCTAAGCCTAAGAAGAAGAAGACATATACTGATGAGGTTGCAGCGAAGTGGAGAGCTGACAAGGAGAAGAGGAAGGAAGAAGATCCGCAGTTCGGATTGGATCCTGCATAGGCTAAGGCTCTGAAAGAAAAGGCTGCTGATGAGCTTGAGAAGCAAGCTAAGGAAAAGAAGCTGAAGAAGAAGTTGTCAGAAGCTGAGTCTGTTCAAGCGTTGTTAAAGTTTAATGAAATGGTTTCAGCAACCATTCCCGTACCGAGATCCTTCTCTCTGGAATCTCTACCTGAGACTCCAGGAAGAAATCTTGTTACTCCGGAAAAGGCTGTTGCTACTGAGGAAGTAGAGCAAGTGGAAGAAGTTGAAGAAGCTGCTGAAGGAAGTGGTGAGACAGGAGATGTGCTCAAACAAGTAGATGAATACAAAGGAACTCCTTCGGAACACCTGTCGCTCCGAACATCTGAAGCTCAATCTTCGAAGCTTGTCACTCCGAATATGGAAGAAGAGAAAGGAGAAGAAGAAATTTCTTGTCTGAGAGAAGAAGAACATCTTTTACTTGATGCTGCTCAGAAGGAAAATGTAGAAGTTGCTGATGAGGAAGATTTGGTTGTTCAAGTGTCTGATATCGAGAAGAAATCTCCGGAACAGGTTTCTATTCCGGAAAAAGATAAGAGGAAACGAATTCTTGCTGATACCCCGAGTTCAGAAAAGAGTATGAGGAAGGAAGCTGGTAGTTCTTCTAAGAGGAAGTTGGAGCTTATTGAGGAAGAAAATTCTCCGAGCAAGATGTCAGATTCAGAATCATCTTCGTTGGGGCACGATTTTGTTGTTCAGTCCTTGAAGAAGTTGGTGGGAACCATTCCAACCTTCTCCAGTATTGACTCTCGGTGCCAGATGCTCCAACATGCGCTAAATCAGAAAACCGATTCTGTATCCATGGTAATGGATAAGTGTGTTGAGATTGAAGCTCAATTCATAACTTTCTTCGTTGGTTACGAAGCACATAAAAGATCTTCCAAGAGGATGACAAGCTGGTCGAAGAAGAATGTGGAAGAGATGAGGTTGCTGGATGAGTTTCAGGAAAATGTTAAGGATGCATTTCAAACCGAGGACAAGAAGTTTCATGAGATGACTGCATCATTCGATGAGAAATTGACAGAGGAAAAGAACATTCGGAGTCAGGAAGTAAGAGATCTGAATGGAAAGCTCAACTCTGTTAATCAAAGTTGGAAATTTGAAAGGGATCATCGGATAAATTTTCTAGAAAGAATGAAGGCTCAGGAAGAGAAGATGGAAGCTCAGGAAGAAAAGTTGAAGGCTCATGAAGAAATAATTGAAGCTCAGTCAGCAAGAATAGTTGCCATATAAAAGCAAGTAGAGGATGATCACAAAGACCTCAAAAAATCAAGACAATTCTTAAGGGGATCATGTCAAAGGAGAAAGATCTGAAATGACCAATCCGATCTTTTTGTTGTAATTTTTTTGTTGCTGACTTTACAAATCTAATGGAAATTGTGCTTGTTGTTTCGTTTGTTGTCATTACTAATCTTTCAGGTACTTTGTTATTTTTTCCATTCCCTCCAATTATTTTTGAAAATCACAAAGTGGGAGAAGGAAAAGATCCTTAAGAAAAAGGGGAAACTCTAATAAGAGTTTATCAAAGAGGGATAAAGGAAAAATACCCAAGGAAAAAGAACTCTAATAAGAGTTTTTTTAAGGGGGAGTTTTTCTTAAAGAAACATCACTCCGGAAATATGAATACGATCCTTAGAGTTTAAAGCCTAAGGGGGAGTTAGTCGTATTCATCTATATCCTTAAACCAAGGGAGATAAGCTTTAATGTGTTTCTTTCTTCTTAGAATAGCTTTTTCGTAAGGATGTTTGTGCTTTCCAAAAAGGGGGAGATTGTTGAGTCAATAAGGTTTTCCTTATGACTTTTCCATTCCTTCTTGTTTTGAAAATCACAAACACCTTATCTTTAAGGAAAAATGATTTCTTAAGGAAAATCGCTTTTATAAGGAAATTTGCTTTCTTAAGGAAAAACGTTTTTATAAGGAAAATTATCCTTATCATATTTTCATCAATATTTTTCTTAAGTATAAGTTTCGGATTCATTTTCTCGGAGTCATTAAAACTTTGATATAAAAGCATTCTGTTTTAGGATTTGGTTCTGGACAAGAACTATAAGGAAGTTTCATTCCGAATTCCGGATATGAATTCTGACTAAGTTCTATTCCAGATTCAGGATACGAATTCTGAAGAAGAATTCTCATTACGAATTCCAATGAAGAATTCTCATTACGAATTCTGATGATGAATTCTCATTACGAATTCTGATGATGAATTCTCATTACGAATTATGATGACGAATTCTCATTACAAATTCAAATGAAGAAATCTCATTCCGAATTCTCATTACGAATTCCGATGACGAATTCTCATTACGAATTCTGATGACGAATTCTCATTACGATTTCTGATAACGAATTCCTATTCCGAATTCCTACTCCGAATTCTCATTCCGAATTCTCCTATTAAACAGAATCTGATTATCATTGTTTTATACACTCTGAATTTATTCACTCCGAACCTTCACTCCGAAATTTCTATTCCGAACCTATTTGTTAGAGTTTAAAACGATGTCGTACATTCTGTTTCACTTATTTTGTTATAAAACGATGTCGTCCATTTTGTTGTAAACTAACCGTTGTCTAAGTGACACGCGTACAGGTCCCTCCGAACTTTAAGGAAAATATGACCATTGGAGAAGGAGCCGACCTTACCTATAAATAGGAGCTCATTTGAAAGAGCTCGGAGCTGTTTGTGTTGTTGGAAAAACAACTGAGTTTTGTGCCTACATGCTGTTGAAGTGATTTCTAGAGAGAGAGTCTCTTATTAACTCTCAAAGCTTCGTGCGACTCCGAATGTTGGTGATTACATTCGAGGGCTTCCGGGGATAGGAAGACAGAGGTGCCGACTACCTTAAAGATCGAGGGCTTTCTTGCTGAGAAAGACAGAGGTGCCGACTACCTTAAAGATCGAGGGCTTTCTTACTGAGAAAGACAGAGGTTGCCAACTACCTTGAAGTTGAGGGCTTGCGGGGATAGCAAGACAGAGACTCCGATCTTCGTATCGAGGGCTTACCCTGGTGTGGGTAAGACAGACTTGCTTGAAAGTATAAATCAAGGGACCTTTATCCAAGGTTGTTGGATACCCTTCTCTTTGGGTTAAAAGACTATTATCTTGTTACTAGTAGTTTTACTACTTGTTTTGTTCCGCTGCAATTTGTATCTTAAGGAAAGTATAACTTTCTTATACTTCCTTACTTACTCTGATTAGTTTAGATTCTATACGCTTTAAGGTAGAATCTTATATTGTAACTTTTGTTAAGTTTCAATTTCCGGAATCATATTTCCGGAACCTACTTTTGGAATCCCTTTCCAAGTTCAGTTCGGTGATAGAGGTGTTGTGAATTTACTTAGTTTAACTTTTTTAAACTTAGCTCTTTCCTTTTCTTAAGGAATCTCAAGTTATTCATAACTAACTTTAAAGATTCCAAAGGAATTTTTAAAGTATACAATTCACCCCCCTCTTGTATATTAAGCATCTCATATTATATTTCGATCCTACATGGATGATCGATCGGGGGCTTAGAGAAGAATCATGATCTTTTCCCGCTATTGTATGAGACAATGTTAAAGGAAGTGTTTTCTGTGAACGAGACGTGACCCCGGTCTGATTTATAAAATAAAAATAAAATTACATGGCATGTTCCCTATGGATACACGTCATTTATATGTCTCTTTCGGTCCCCACCTTAAGCGGTACTTCCACATCGTCACACCATCGTGTACGTGGCCGTGACACGGCTAGACACGACCGGGGCTCAGTGCCAGAGTACACAGTGTGTACAAGGAAGTACACGACGTGTACTACTAAAACATTAATTCTTCCCTTTTTCCTCAAAAAAACATGAAATGAACACTCATTCTTGAAAAGAAGGTTTGGGTTCTTACAGATGATGTCCTGATTGAAGATAGATTTTGGAGAACAACTTCACCAATTTTAACTATCCAAAGAGATCGATTACACAAGGTATGGGATACTTACTCAAAATAATCACCCTACATAACTTCTAATAATTAGATAAAAGGAATGTTTTCCAAGGATGGATGATTCCCATGATAAATTAACTTATAATATAGAGACAACTCAAGATAGAAACATAAATCCTTTCACATTATTCCTCTCGAGGGGTACTAAAATCCCCAAAGAAAATAGAATAATATCCAAGGGATGTTTATTAAATTTCACAAAAGAAGTAAAATTAAATAATTTATAATTTCCAAAATCAAATAAAACAATCACCATATATGATTCAATAAGTACAATACCCATAACCATCACATGATCTATCTTAGACTCTATGAGATTCAACTCACTACATTGTAATTTCTAGTATTATTCTAAATATGTTGTAAAATTCTATCCTATATTTATAACCATGAATGAATCTAATAATAAAATGCTTTCGTTCTTCCTTCAAACTCCCAAAATTGGGGTAATACTACCTTAGAGGCATCTAACTATATAGAATATCCCATAAGTATGAAGGCCACCACACTACTTTAGGGAGAGGAACTAGCTTTGAAAAACACCTAAAAGTGGCCTAGATGCTTGTATGAATGGAAACAGTTACGGTAATAATGACATGATGAAATTATATTCCCAGAATTTCGTGAAAGATAATAAATTGAATATCCTCCCCCTAAAGTTGATTTTTATGATAACTAAAATGGGTACCATGTGATGAATCTACTCACCATTTTAACTCAATAAACATTCACTTCTTCTGAGAAGGACTACTACTACTACCACCAGAAACTAGATGCACACCAGTCACCCCTATCATCCTTTCTCGATCAACCTCTATCATCAGGGATTGATCCTTGACCTCATCATAATTTGGGAGCTTCCATAGAAAGTCATGGGATCGAATTTTAGGCCAAAGACCTATTTCAACCCTTTTATCCTTTACGTTTTTATTCTAAAATAGATTTTGTGTAAGAAGTACAAGCTCATAAAATCCATCCCCAAACCCCTTAATGATATTATCCCCAATTTTATGAGAAACAATTATAGAGACTTAGTCAGATACATCATGTATGGTTAATATTTATAGGTGAATAAAACCATAAAATCCTTCCATTCTAGGTTCTCGTTCAGCTTTTCATAGATTACTAACTCTCACTATTTCTATATATGGCCTTAAAGTGGAAAGGTATACTAATTAAACAAGATTGACGTTGAGGTCTCAAGGAAATTGAAAATGTACTTATTCTATTTTAGGAAATCCCCATATTCTAAAGGATCATTTCTTCATCATAAATATGGTGGCTTATAAAAAAATAATTCATGATCTTGAACCTTCTTAGTGAAAGGGCCTACCTATTTTTCATGGGAAATACCATTGATTATCCCATTATTCAATTATCATAATTTTTAATCAGATACCCAGTGTCATTCTAACATACTGATGGATTTTCCTGTACAATTATATCCACTTCTCTCTCTTGAGGATTCACTAGAGGCCTTCACAATGCAATTGTACTAAAAACATCAAATAATGTATATAAAAAAAACCTCAATAAAATATTAAATCATAAATAAAAATCACAAACATTAAAAATATTACAAAACACATCATAAATGAATCAAGATATTAGACCTCACCCTTATGAAAAACATGGCGTAGTTTCTTGTTCTATAGCCCATGAACATTACAAAAGGAAGGGCTAACCAAATCTGAAACCAAAATATCATTTCTTGATAACCCTATCTGATTCAAGGGAGGTTACTAAGAGTTCTTTCTAGACCCTCCTTCATATGACTTACTTTATCCTCAAAAATCATATCTTTGGTATACCTGGATTCCCAAATATCTTTATCCAAAAGCCTGTGTTTTGATGTCATTTGGTCATAAACTAGCCCAGGACACCCATGAACAATACAAAATATTCATCCCTTTAAGAGTAATAAAGGAAATTCTCAATCCCCAATGGTGATAAATTAGTTTGTGAGTATCATGGAATTCCTTTGAGAATTATTTTACCAATGGAATCATCAAATGGGTTTACACCATGAATCCTACATGACATTTCCATTAATTGGAAAGTCGTGCTCCAAAATATAGGTAGCCTTGGAAAATGAAAAAAATACTAGAACATATATAAAAATACAAACTATATAAAAATAATATATACATTAAAAAATCATTTTAACGAGGGAGATTCATATATATATATTATATAAGGACACGATATATAATAACTAGACAATACAAAATAAGTTTAAAAACTAACAAGAATTAGAAAAAAAATACTACCCACATCCTTGTGAAATGAGGGTATATATCCAATATTTTCATCATCACCAACCTAAACTATACTAATAAGAGTATCTTCCACCTTCATGTTGTTCCCTACCTTTACCCGAACCTCTCAAAACTAGGTTTATATGAACCCATTGGGTTTATTTAGGGTGTGAGAAATTCTAGACTTGTATTATACCATCAATTGTTTTATAATAAACTATTGATAGATAAATACAAGTATGATTTAATGAATATAAAATCTATAAAATAATTCTTTATCATTTTGAAATGAATAGGATATAATTATCTTTAAACAATTTAATTGAAGAAAACACACATTATATGAATACCAAACCAAGTGTCATGATTTGACAATTTGTCAACAAAATTATGTTCCACATAATAAATTACAACATACACATACCCCATAGGAGTGACCTATGTCATCAAAGTTATGTTCACCATAAATCCTTATATTAACTAGTGAACTAAGGTTTTATCCAAGTGTGTACACAAACCATTAAGGATGTTATCCATTGTCCAGTAGTAATAGCTTCACCCAAATATGGAACCTCGTCCATTAGACCACTAATTAATATGTTTCTTCTCCGAAAAGTGTGGTGACACTCAAACATGACACCATGAACTTCATCCATGTCTAATATGTTCAGTTAGTATGGAGTGATTCATAAGAGATACATAACACTAGTATCCCCCCTTAGATACTTGGGCTCACATGTTCTTTACCCATTTCAAACATGTCACATTCAATTAAAAATATCCTTTCATCAACACATCACAAGAAAATAAAATTTATCAAATTTAAAGCATGTTGTTGAAATAATTTTGCATCTCAAACCAAGGGAAAACATTTAAAATATTCATATAATATAAAATCAACCTTCAAAACTATTATACATAGGTTTTCATAATTTATAAAACCCTTTTTATATAATAAAATAATTTTTTTTTTTAAACAAAAGTGCCACATAAAATCGCCTACCAATATCAAATAAAGCCCTTAGAAATTTGTGGAAACCACTCACCTATGATGGAAGTACAATATTCATGTTAAGAGGGGTCATATGGGGATAATAAATACTATAAAATCAATACCTAATCCATAAAATCCATGAATATGGAAGACATTGTCTTCCATGGCTTTGAGAGAGAGTAGAATCCGTGGAAAATAGAGAAAATATCCAAATAAGTGGAGAGGGATAACTTACCAAGTGATTCCTTGATGAATGAAAATGAAACCCACAAGAAATAAAGTTGGCGATGAGTAATGTATGGTGTTTCATGCATGTTAAGTATATTAGGTTCTAGGGAGAGGAAAAAAATTAAAATTAAAAATGGAAAAACAAGAAATTTCACAATTTTATGTTTTTAGTTAGATAACATTGTTCGAGAAAATGGTTTTCTAAAACATGAACCTACCATAAGGTTCATACTACATCACCTAGGAACTTTTATTTATGACCTTTAAAGTTAAATAAACCATTAAAAATAATGAAAATGTACATAGTCTATAGTTGTAGACCTATGTCATGGTTTCCACATAGTAACTCCTAATCATACGACAACCCAGTTTTCTCCAAAATTATAACATTTCAATAAAAACCACCATGAATAAAAGAGTGTAGTAAAATTGAATATTTAATATAATATGTGATTCTTAATATTTTTATATATTATTACCTATAATTCAGTGTGTTTGAAAACTTTCTTCACATGCAATACCGAACGTAAAAGAAATCGTGATATATTTAGAAAAAAATATAAAGATTAAGTATGACCATTAAAACCTTTTTATTAAATTATCATAAATGAATATATGTATCTAATTTATATAATATTTATAAAAATTTATATAATGGTTTCTCAATTGATATATCTGAAACAACTAACACGATACAATTATTCTTTCAAACATAATTTTCAAATTATTTCCTTTTTATGTGGTATGATTTTATATTTCAGGAAACTTATGATTAATTATGATAAAATATATTGGATTTGAAATTTTTTTAATAAAAATTTAATTAGTAAATGATAGGAAATATGAATATGAATTGTTAATATTAAATAAATATATATTTTTACAAAAATAATTATTCATTATATTTAATGACTTTATAAAAAAGTTTAATTTATAAATTTTATATCACTAATATTAAAAATAAATATTTTTTGGTTTTATATAAAAATATTATCTAATTTTTTTTAAAAAAGTAATTATTTTTTAGAGAATAGTAAAAGAATTACGATTTTTCTAAAACTTGTCACTTTGATGACATTATCTTAACACAAGCATAAATTAAATGTTTTTGAAACATATTATATATATATATATTAATTAAATTAAATCATTTAAAAAATAAAAATATGAGGTTACTAAATCTATGTGTAGCATTTTGAAACTTAAGTAATATTTTACTCTAAAAACTGTTTTTATTCTATTATATTAAAATTTTCTTTTTATCAATCATAGAGATTAAATTTATGAGAATGGATTTCATATTTTTAAATAACATGATCATATTATGTAATAATGTCAATTTAAAATTTGGTAAGAAAATAAGGATTAGTGAGGTAAAATTTAATGGTGATAATGGAAAAAATGTTATTTTCAAAGACTTGTTTTAGTAATATAGTGTAATTTTTATATAATAAATTAATTAATATATTTTAAATTATAATTCTAAAGTTATGTTTAAATAAATATATAGTAATTTTAACACACTTCTAATTGGAAAAAAAATCTAAATAATATTAATAACACAATAGTTAAAACACCATTTTCTTAAAAAGTATTTTTCTATATATAATTTTTTTAATTTAAATTATAATTTTCTTCTATTTATATATTTAATTATATTTAATTGATATTTAATTTAGGTTCATCACATAAATTTTTTTTAATATGTGTTAATTATATTTTCTAATAAAATATAAATTTAATTCTTAAAAACTAATTACCACTATAATAACCAAAGTGAAAAAACATAAAAATAATGTAGTAAAAAGAATGAAAAATGTTTAAAACTTGTTGAAAAATGAGGGGTGGTCGATTTTGATTACTTATATCACCTCAAAATCAATAATTTCACTCTTTCTGAAAATTTGACCCCTAAATGGTGTCATTCCATTATTTAAAAATAATGGGTGCTCACAAAAGTACCCTTTTCATCAATTATAAAAGGCGAAACATCCACTGCTTCATGACACACACATCCCTTAAAATTTACTCAATAAAAGTTTTTATTTTTATCATACTATAATCCTATCTCATTTTTATTATCCTGTAGTCACTATAATGTTCCTTAATCCCTTCATTTCTATGGATACTTTTAATTTATATTTTAGGGTCCCAAATTGAGTATTACTTAATCCATATATTTTTCATCATATTTATTAACTTCTAAAAAAATTGTAACCATTGATATATAATGAACTAAGTATAATTATTATGGTTAATAATTATTATATTAATTTAAAAACCACTATTTATTAATTTCCATAAGATTAGAAAAACAAAAGAATGTTGACCGGCCATTGAGCGGGCTACAACATCCATAAAACAAGATTTTTTATTTTTCATCATGATTTTAATTATTTTTCCAAATGACTCAAAATATAATTCCAAATCCTAAAAAATATATATAAATAATATAATTTTTTTCTATTATAATGATATTGTAAACATCCTTAACCATAATCACACATCAAATTATAGCTCATTCATGTTTGGGTTGATCTTACCACCTACATGAAAAATGATATAAAACTAAATAATAATTGACTATAAAAACTTAAATACTAAATGTACTATAATTTAATAAGTAAAATTGTTTTTATGGTTCTATAAATTATATATTATGTATTTTACTTGGTTTTAAAATATCATATTCAATCACTAAAATTAAAAAAATTAGAGACACCTGTTCAATTTTCACATAATCATAAGAATAAAATTTATAATAAAAAATAAAATATGATAAGAAATGGTCAATATTAAATTAAATATAGATAAATTATTTTTCTAATAGGGTATTTGTTATTCTGAAAAGGTTTTTAGATACCCTTAATGAGGGTAAATTTGGGTATTGATATTATTTTCATACTTCTTCTCCACTTGATATTAACATATTTATTATGAGGGTCACTTAATTTTTTTTTAATAATGTTAATTTTGATCTTATCATCTAAAAAATTATATAATTATGACAAGTAGTAAGTAAAAAAAGTACAAGTAAAACCATATTTTTACATGGTTCAACCTCAATAGGATACATCAAAGGAGAAAACAACGGTAATGTATCGATGTACCAAATCCTTTAAAACACACTTACAATACATGGTTCAGGTGTGATCACTTCTATGACTAGGATCAATACCTTATAATATTTGGGGAGAGCACACTACTTCCCAATGGTCACTCACTTTATATTTCATTTGTTGACTCACTACCAGTGCATATGACCACCATCTTCCTCTTCCTTTTCTCACTACACCAAAAATGTTTCATACACAGTTATGGACATATAGGTACATTCATTAGAAATAATGAATTCATCCTCAATTATAGGTATATTCACTATTAGTGTTATTTTTAAGCATCTTCTTCACTTTAATGAAATAAACTTGATGCAATACATCCACTTTCCAGACACCTGTAACAATTTATCATTTTTATAAAGACAAAAATTACTTCCATATTACCTATTTAATGATATTCACTAGATGAAAAGTCTCCCTAGTGCATAACCCCTTATGCAAGAGCCTGGATAATAACTCCTTACACGATCTCCTGACACATAACCAATTACATGGTATCTTGGTGTGTAACGCCTTGTGAAAGATTATGGAATTTAACCCCTTAAGAAATATCCAACCATGTAACCCCTTGCACGAGATCCTGGTGCATAACCCCTTTACATGAGATCCTATCATGAGACCCCTTTTCATGATATCTAGGAGAGTGATCCCTTTATGTGAGATCCTTGGGCAAGATCCCATTGTGTGAGATCCTAGTGTGATACCCATTTGTGAGAGATCTAGGCATGATAATCCTTTGTTAAAGATCCCGGAACATGACCCATTTTCCCGAGATCCTGGCGCATAACCACTTATTAAGACGTTTCTTCATATATATATTTTAAGAAAAACATAATCACCTCTTAGGGATGGTTTAATAGGTATTTATAGGCTAGAGTCCACCACCTTAAATCCACAAATTGTGAACAACTATCTATTTCACTTCCACAATAATTGACTTCACATGCATCATGAGATCCCATCGTGAAATAAATTGTCAATTATGTGATGGTAAATGATATTGTATTTTATTGATTTATGTGATCCATCACATGATCCAAAGAAAAACATGAGTGATTCATGAGATCCCATCAAGATATCCTAATATAATCATGTAGTCGAATGATTTTGAATGACTGTGAGTTATGTATATCATTTCTAGATTTTCATTGTATTCTTTATCTTCATGATATCTCCATATGATATCCATTTAAAATCCTGATTCTGAATCTTGCAATTTGTAAGATCTCAATGCGAGATCATCTGACAATCATGTGGAGATTCATGATATTTGTTCAGACTTTTTCACTCTGCCAGATTTTGCATATTTAACTTCTATTAGATCATACATATCACCCTCTATAATATTACACAAATCATTCCCAAAGTGATCATAAATATTTCCATCCACGATCTTATAAATATCATGATTTTTGAGATCAGACATCTCACGATCCATAAGATCAGACATATCTCCCTTCATGTGACCAGACATTATATGCTCTGTGAAATAAGTCATTCTCATTTTCATGGGGTCAAGGTCAAACATTTAAATTATTCAGGAGATCAACAATTTCATGCTTTATAAATTTTTTACATGCATGATATCAAATATTTCACACTTGTAAGAGATCAGATATTTCTCACTTTCATGAGATTAGACATCTCGTACATTTCAAGATCCCATTTTGAGATCAATTGAAAATCATGTGATGGTCATCAATGTATCCTTTTAGTGCTTTTCATGATCCATCACGATATCCAAATACAATCATAGGTACTTCATGATATACTATAGTGAGAAGAAATGATAATCAAATGGTAACATGATTTCAAACAATCATGAGATACCTCTGTCATTTCAAGTTTTTCTTCTTCTTCATTCTCATTTAATGATCTCCCTATAATGTCCATTGAAAATATTTCTTTTTAATCATCAGCTTCAAAATATCTCAATATGATATTATCCAAAAATCATAGAGATCTTCATGAGATCTCTTTTGACTTTTTCACTCTGTGAGATCTAGCATCTTACGCTTCTATGAGATCATACATCTCTCCCTCTATGAGACTATACATATCATTCACTATGAGATCAGAAATATCTCCCTCTACAAGATCGAACATATCGTGCTCTTTGAGATGAGAAGTCTCACACTTCGAAAGATTCGACATCCCACAGTCTACAAGATAAGACATCTCGTTATCCACATGATCAGAAATATAACACGCAATGTGATAATCAGTTCATGATTTTTAGAGATAAAACATCTAACTCCATCATGAGTTCATACATTTAATGATTCATAAATTTCATTTTTTTTCAAGATATCAAATATTTTTACCTATTTATGATTAGATATTTTTCACTTGCATGATATCAGACCCCTCTTACTCACTCTTCATGTCTTCTTAGATAACCAACCTTTAGCAACAACCTAAAACCTTGTTAGAAAACACAATTAACCCAAAAAACCATTATAAGGGATTTTTAGCAACAATATTTACTAAAATAAATTTAATAATTGAAGAAGTTATGCAAGTCCATAGAATGAAAAAAGACCACCATAAGGGTTACTTTTCCTCATTTTCACTCCACATGACATGTTGGATGTCATGTTACATAATTTTTTTATATGGAGTATTTACTAACATATTACATTAAAATATTGAAGTATGTTCCATTTTATGACATTTTAATTTCCATTTCATGATTTCCCTCTCAACATCCTTTGATTCTTACGTTAATAATTACATTAATTGTTTAGTTACTCAATTTATAATTCATTAGGTCATAGTCTTTATTATATGAATATTATTTAATAGATTTATTTAGAATTTTCATTACCCTATTTTTTATGGTAATACATTTTTTTCTATGGTGAAATTCCTTATTATCATCAATAATAAATTCTTTTATAGTTTTTTTTTCCAAAATAAAAGTACAATGTTTGTAATAATAACAACCATTTACACCAATAGATCTTTTTCATCCATGTATAGGTTTTTCCTATTCAATTTATTTTATTTAAATAAATAATTTTTTTTTCTTTTAGATTATTCATATTTTACTCTACTTTTTCAATGAAATTAATTCCTTTCAACATTTTTCTCATGTAGTTTTCCTTAAATTGACCTAAAAAAAGGCTGAAGAAATTTGTTTTAATTACTTAAATTACAATATTTATTATCATGATTTAACTTGTTTATATATTGAACAATAATTTTCATACATAGATATTACATATTATTATATGTATATTTATTACATAACATTACGATCAATTATATATTATTATAAGTCAAGTATCTTTGGAAACTTGGAAACATAAATAACTTGTTTATAAGTGTCTACAGTTATGTTCTTCATAACTATCACCATTATTAGATATATCATACTTAATAACTTAATTCAAAACGTGAGGAAAGGCAACATAATAAATGTTGATATCATATTCCCAATAAGGGTAAATAGGAGATATATGAATGATCACTTAATCATAACATAGGAATAAGGGTATGAGAATATGAAAATCAAATTTTAAAAAAATAGCCTTCATATCAAAGATCATAATATTGGTTTCTAGAATAAATATTTGAAGTTCGTAAGATATAAAATTTAATGTAATCAAAAAACATGAGCCATGAGAGCATAACATTGATGTAAGACATGGAATTATGGCATTCATTTAAGCATAAAAATCATTTCCATAAAAGTAAAGGTTTATTACCTAGTCTTTTATAGTGAAAGGGGTTGTCTCCAAAAACTGTAATGGTCATGAAGGTTCACTATAACTACTATAATTGTGGATATATTCCCTTACTAAATTTGGTTCACCCCCCCCCCCCATTCTAGTCTAGTTTATCGCATTATATATCAGTCATTACCCAATGCATTAGAGGGATGTATATTTTCAGTCCTATACATTCTTGGTTATAATGTAACCACCCTCTATGGTTATAACAAGACCACCATCATTGATTATAATATCACCAGAATAATAAAATGAAAACCATGTATATGTGTTCAAAATATCATAAAACATTCATCATATCATCACATCATAACCCATTCAAAGAAAACGAGTATCATAAATATTGCATTCATTCATTATAGAATAACTCATGGAAAATAAATGGGTTTCATAAATGGAACATAAAAATAAAAACTATCCATCCATGGATATATTAAGAATTTTATTATTGGATTATATCCATTTTAAATCAAAATACACATTATATGATGTTATCATATATGAAAATTCCATTAAAAGATCACTAAAATATTTTTTTTATTAATATAACCATTCTATTATTAAATCACTATTAAAATAAAAATATATCTAAAATATTATACATTTTTTAAAAAATAACATTGTAAACATGTAAATGAATATTCAAAACACTGATTAGCCATGAAGGATAGAAATTCTATTCATTGATTATAACTCAAAAGAAAACATTCCTTTCACGTTTTTAATAAAAATTTAAAAAGTATGACATTTAGAAAATTAAAAGAATATTCCTTTTTAATCATATTAAAAAAATTAAACATTTTTTAATATTAATTTAAAAACTTAAAGTAGAATTATAAAATCATTCCTGAAAATATTTTATAAAAACATGGATATGGAAGAAAAAGGTTCCTGGATGAATAGTAAAACATAGTCTATTTTATTTAAAATTGTTTGTTCGTTATCATTAGTATATAAAGAGATGGTAATTAAAGGAAAACATATAATATTTCTAAATAGAAAAGGAGAATAATAATTAAAAGGATAATTATCATATAATTTACATTAATTTATATTCAACAAGAAATAATCTAGATTAAAATAGGATTGAGGTATAAATCCCTTACCTCAGCTTCAAATTCCTTTATAAAAGTTTGAAACTTAAATTTTATAAATAATTTTTTTAAAAAAATATATTATAGAACCAAAAGCATATATATCATACCCTTTATGATTTACTTAAAACCTTTTATCACATATTCATTAACAACTCTTTATCACAATCACTATTTTCTATGATAATAGCTTAATTTTTCATGTCTATTTTGGTAGTTGTACTTTGATCATGGTTCTATAATATAAATAATGTTATTAATTATGTAAATACAATATATATTTATTATATAAATATTAGATTCCTCTATAAATTTTACATATAGAAAAATGAATTATCTCATTCGTAGAGATGGTAGTTCATATGTATGCATGAACGCTATTTCCATTTTTCATCAAATAGAATGAAAGAAAGGTAAATAATAAATAAAATATTATGAATCATTATTATATCGTATATATAATATATATTTCTTAAATCTATCCTTATTTCCATCCATGTAAAACATAAATTAAAATTATATCATGTCGCTTCATGGAGGTAGTTGTCCACAGATATGCATAAACAGTCTTATTATTTTTCAGTAGTTTGGAAGGTAAAAAGGTAGATATTATATTATCATTAAAGATGAATAATTAATTCATAAATATAATATATAAACATTAAATATATCAAAAAAACTCATCCATAAAATATGGTAATGATAAATGAATTGTATCCCTTTGTGGAGACGGTAAGTTGTAAATACTCATGAGATAAACCTTCACTTCCCATTTAATGGGAAAGGATAAAAAATGGTGTTTTAATAGTCATAATAAAATTTAACTACCATTAGGATAATTAATTTATTATTTAAAATTTTATATGATAAATTTAGAGGTGGTAAACTATGAATTAAAATGAAAGTGATCGGTTAGGGTGATTACCTCGTCTTCGAGCCAAATCCATTAGATCTCTTATTAAGGGATCTAGGGTTGGTCTTTGTGGAATGATAGAACATATATAATGTTTATAGAGGAGTGGATAATATAAATTTTAAGAGTTTTGTTGATCTAGATGGCTAAAAGTGGTGTGAATAAGATAATGTAGGGAACCCTTTTAAAATTGAGTGGAGGGGCACTCTTTGAATTTCTTATAAGATTAAAATATGTTAAAATTATTCTATAGGATAATGGTTCCAAATTATCTATAAATGGGAAATTTATGAAACTATTAAACATATAATATCATGTTGTCCTCTTTGAATATATTTATTAATTTTATTTAATTTAATAATAAATTATCATCATAAAATACCATTATTTTGAATTTAGAAATTATTCTTTTAATTTGACATAAAATACATAAATAAAAAATTATAATTTGAATATAATACATAAAAATAATATTAATATTACATATTCATCTAAAAAATCAAGTCATACACTAAATCTCTCAAATTATATTATTTATAATATTTTTAGAATCATTTATTATATTTTTTTATTAATTTGAAAAAACCGCATAGGTATTGCATACAGATTTAAGGTCATTATATAATTACAAAAAATTATAAATAAATTTATTTCATGATAAAAATTTAATTAATCTAAAAATATACACTTATATTTTTTCATAACATATTTTTCCCCAATTTGGACACATAAGAGTTATTTTAAACTAAGAGATTGTCATTTTGTAATGATCTTTGATTTATATATTATATATATAATATTAATGGAAGGTTTTCCATTAAAAATAAATGTTCTAGATTAATGTTACAAGGTTCTAATTTATATCATCCAATACGAATTAGTATGAAAATTTATAGACATTTAATTTAGTTTTATCCTAGGTTAACATGATTTATTATTTACCAAGGTGAGAAATTTTACTATGACTACTATTCATATTGGCAAAATATAAAGGGGAAAATTTACCAAATTTTAACCGCCTAATTATGAATATTTAAGATATTTTATCAAGTTAAATACCTATATATGGCAGGAAATAATTTTAAAACACTTGTGAAAAAACATGATATAAACTGATTTTATAAAAATATATTTTTTAGCATAAATATGAAATAATTAGTTACTCATGCATAGTAAAATATTATATTAATTTTTAAAAAAATTGATTGAATGTATTATATATAAATTTCATTAAAATAATTCACCAATAGTTATTAATTTAATTTTTTAATATAGAAACACTTTGACCACAAACAAAAGTTTTCTGAAAAAATATTTACTTTGTTTTAAAATGATGATATTTTTTATTTATAATTAATTAATGACCAACAAATTAATTTCATGCATGTGTAAAATGTACTCCTTTATAATTTATTTATTCCTATTCATATCCTCCCATAAAATGGATATGCAATAACTATAAATTTAAATATTAATATTTTAATATTAAATTGTGGTTCATTTAAACTCGGTGTTAAATGAAACAAAATTCATCAATGAAATAAAGTATATTTGGAAATAAATATATCATAAAATCATGTGTTCTTATATTATCTCCCTTAAAATTAATTTCACACTACAAATTCATTTCATTGATGGAAACAAATGGGGATATGTCTATTTCATCACATCCTCAGGTTCCCATATAACTTCATGAATTTTCTTATTCCTCCGGATACCTTTTACCAGGCGAGTAGTCTTGTTCCATATAAATTTATCTATATAATCTATGATTTATACTAGTTTTTATTCATAATAAAGATTATTATTTAGTTTTATGACTATTGATTTCATTATATTTTAAGTATATGTTGTTTACTTCCTCATGAGAGATACATGGAACACATCCCAAACTTGATAGAAGTTTGATCGAAGAACTAAATGATAACATACTATCCTAATATGACAAAGAATCTCAAAAATTATAATATACCTAGGGCTCAGATTTCCTTTCTTTTTTTAATCATATTGCATTCTTCCATAGAGAAATTTATAGAAACACCTTCTCTCTGGCATCGAACTCCAGATATCACCAATTATTATCAGCATAGATATTCCATTGAATCTAAGTTTTCTTGATATGATACTGAATGAATCTTACATTCAATGTTACTTCCACATTTGGATCAGTTCCCACTATATTTCATTCTCTAACTTCATACCATATTTTTAGTGTTCTACACTTCATTCTAGAGAGGTCTTCATAAGAATCCATAGGAATTCTCAAATGAAATCTATTATTGAAAGAGAACATAACTAGTGGAATGTGTTGATACAAACAACCATTGAATTCAATAGAAAAATACCTCAGTATGTCTTCTTCAGTTTTTATTTTTCACTAAAACTAACCAAATTTCTGATGATTCTATATTGTACTAAAATCAACTATTCTTATAGAGCCTAAAGAAGGCTTCTCCGGAACATTGAGGTAAATCTCGGATCCCGATAAGATACAATTGAGGGTGGAAATCCCTGGAATCTCACCACTTTTTTAATCTATAAATAAGTAAGAAGGACAATAAAAATATTATCTAATGGAAATGAGGTGTGATGACTTTATAAGGTGATCAAATACAACCCATATATCATTGATCACTATATATGTTTTGGGGATTCCAATGACAAAATACATGGTGATGCATTCCCATTTCCATTCTACTATGGTTAATGGTTGTAATGTTCCCATAGAATTTTATCCATCATCCTTAACCAACTAACATACCAAGCACTGAGAAACACTCTTCAATAACTATTTTCACTGCATCCCACCATAAACAATCACTCATATGTCAGTCAATATTCATAATACTAGGATTAATAGAGAATGAAGATCTATGACCTTCCTATAATATATACTTATTCATATATATTATTAATGGGACACATCCACATTTTTTGAACCTTATCATTTAATAACAGTCATGTTTAAACTTAAGAACATTTTTCACCTTCTCTTGTAGTTCTACATCATTCTTATAGTCCCCTTTAATCTTCACTTAGATATATGGTTGAACAATAATTTGAGCAAGATAATATTTTTCACCTTCCTTCAAGATTTCCATATATATCCCTTAAAATATATAAATATTATATCTCTCATGATCATCATTATAGATAAGCTCATATGATCCTTTCTACTTAGATCACCTTCCATCTTTTTCACTTTCCCTGGGTGGTAATGTATTGAGAATTCGTAATCTTTAATAAACTCCAACCATCTTCTTAGATTAATATTCAATACTTTCTCCTTGAAAATATTCTACAAAATTTTATAACTTGTATATATATTACATGTTTCTTCAGAAATATAATGCCTTTATATTTTTAATGAAACAATTACCACTACTAACTCTAAATATTTAGTTGGATACTTTTTCTCCTAAACCATCAATTGGATTGAGGCATAGGCTATCACCAAGTTGTTCTACATGTGAACACATTAAATTGCCTTATTAGATGTATAAGAATATATTTCAAACCATTATCCACTATAAGGTAGTGCAATTATAGGTGCACTAACCAACCTTCTATATAGATCATTGAAATATACCTCACATTCAACCTTCCCAAGGAACATGGATCCTTTTTTAGTTAACTAGGTGAGTTTATATGATATCCATGATAAATTATACACAATGAATTGATAATGTCATGAAAACCCATGAAAACCATAGATTATAGTCAGAGTGGTTGGTTTGGGCCAATATTTAATAACTTATTTTTTTTTGAAGGATCTACTGAAATACCCTCACTTGAGATTATATGACTCCATATTGAAACTTTACAAAGAAAAAAATCACAGTTGGTAAATCTTACGTAAATAGTATCCTTTCATAGTGTTTTTAGCACAATCCTCAAGTGAATTTCATACTCTTCTTTTATATTTGAATATATAATAATATAATATATAAATACTACCATAAACTAATCAAGGAAATATCTAATTCTCTATTCATTAAATCCAGGAATATAGTGGGAGAAATTATAAGACTAAATGGAATCACTGTAAACTCATAAGGTCCATACCTAGTACAAAATTTTATTTTAGGTATATCCACTTTCTTGACCCTTAGTTTATGATATCTAGAATAAAGGTAAATCTTGGAAAAGTATTAATCCTTAAATAATTGATCTAATAAGTTCTCACAAACATGTTAGATTATGTTTTCCCCTTATTGAGATATTGTTAAGTTAACGATAATCAATACAAAGTTTCATTGACTGATCCTTATTCTTTACAAAATAATAGGTTCAATGTAAGGTGATGAACTTTATTGAATAGAAACATTTTCAATATGATTTTAGAGTCATTACATTAATTCACACAATAAATTGGGACCATTATATGTTGAGTTTTTAAAATACTTATTGAACAATATATGAGTTCTATTGAGAACTCAACTTCATAATTTAGTGGAAGACTAGGAAAATATTGGAAAAAGACTTCAAAAATTAAAAAATAATAGGAATATCATCATTGATGAGTTTCTACCTATCCATTTGAGACAAATTTAATTCATGGATAAAAATTAAGACCCAAAAGGAAGAAGTAATTTCCATTGAATGTTTTTATTCATCCATGCACCAGTAACTGAGAAAGGGTTCATGTGGAATATAAAATGTGACTTCTATTTATAAATAATTGATAAGGGATCCATATAAATAAAAACAATAAATGTTAAGAAACACATAAAATTTAACAGAAGTTAGGATCACAATATTTTCAGGAATAACTTTCCAACAAACATCAATTAGAAGAACTATAGAATTTTTATGAAACCATCATACGATTTAGAGTTTTCATTAATAACGTAAAATCTAATAATTGAGTGGGTAATTCAATAACATTTCCAAATCCCCTATATATAAAATATTGGGTAGAGAAAAAATCATTTAATAAAATATCTACACTTGAGTGGGTGATAATTGTACATTTCAAAATGTCATTCTCATAACCCACATAAGCAGTTTTGATCACATGATATTTCCATTTGTCTTAGGGATTAGGTGGATATTGAAGCCTATCATCACAAACTTTCATATTTTTGAACTAGTTACATAATTAATATACTCCTTACATTAGAAGGAATATATCATGGTAGGTTCATTAGTTGGAACCTTCTTTTCCTCCATTGCATCAACTAGACATTTCACCACCTTTTGACAATCACTGGATATATGACCATTATAAATACTTACCACTTCCTCTCAAAAAAATTCCATGATCTTTATCCCCACATTTTATACATATAGGGGACTATAATTTCATTCCACCATTTTATTTATTTTAGTTATCATGAGACTTGATCATCCTTTTCTTATCAAAACCATGTGAATGGTGAAAATATAACATTTCAACTTCTACCTTGAGTGAAAATCAAACGGTTTACTTATATATGTTAAATAATCATATAGGCAATTCATTTGATATAAATGATTTAATTACACAAAAAAATCGATCAATTTTTCTTTATATTATGATGATTAAACTATAGTAATACCTTAAAATACATATAAAATTATATTCATAGGTACCAATAGAATTAAAATCCTTCTACTTGATCCCAAGAAATTAGTTCTCCATCCTTTTATGTAGAATATATGTTATATACATACTGAAAAATATACTTTTAAAATCATTCCATTACATGGATTAATTTTATACTTCATGACTCATATTCTTAATAAGGTTCCACCAATGATCTAATTCACCTTCCAAATGATAAACTTCCAGGATAACTTTTTTATGTTTTAAGAACTGGAGAGCATAAAATTTTTTCTCAATGGTTCTAATATATCAGTTATCCATTAGTGTATTATAATATCCACTAAAATATGTACTATTTTTTCCCATGAAATAATCAATAGTATGTTGTTACCTTCTTTGCTCATTTGGAAGCTCACACGATTTGAGGCATGAGAAAATTATGTGAGCATAGATAAAATGTTTTGTATCCCATCTCCCATATAATTTGGTTTCTCAGTTTTACAACCATTTAATTGTCCATTTAATTTAGAATTAACATGGTTCTTTTGAGTTCCATCCATTGAATTAAACCAAAAAAACAAAATTTGAGTAGCACTAATCATAGTTTAAAATCACACAATCATTAAAAGTCATTTATTGGATGTCAAAATCAAGACACGTTATTTTCAATATATCACACACTATGTTTATCCTAGGTAATATATTCCCATTACCAAAACATTAGGATGTTATCTTATACTTTGAATTATCCCTAGGGTTCTCACTAATGTTTTCTCATCCTAGTTTTGAAATTTTAACTAAAAAGTTCTTTGATAACAACTATATTGACCCATACCTTTCATACATAGATAGTACATCATATTAGATGAATTTATAATACATAACATTATTATCCAAGAAAAAATCATATAGGTATAGTATCATTGGAAATATAGATACATTAAAAACTATTTTATAAGTATATCTCATTATGTTCTTAAAAAGTAGAATTTTTCTTAGACATATCAAACTTAATACCATTCTTCATAAATTGGGGAATCGAAACATAATAAAGGGTTATCCCAAATGATCAGTAAGGGTAAAAATAAAGATATTAAATATCAAATAAAAATAACATGAACATAAGAGTTTGAGAACATGGGAATCACATTTGAAAACCTGACCTTGAATATCAAAGATCAAAATAATAGTTCATGGAATAAAGATTGGTAGTTCATAAGATATGAATCATAGAAGAATCAAATAACATGAACAAATACATAATAACATTGGTATAATACATCAAAGTTTATCCTAAATAGAAGTATAAAAATCATTTATATACTATTCAAGGCTCATTTATTTGGATAACATAGTAGAATGAGTTTACTCCCCAAACCATCATTGTAGTAAAGGTTCCCTAGTAAAAATATCATTCTGGATATATTACCTTACAAAACTAGGATCACTCTCTATTCCACTTATATCTATCTCATGAGATATCAATTATTACTGAATTCATTGGAGGGATGTATAATTTTGGGCACACCCATCCCAAGTTATAACACAACCACTGTCCTTAGTTATAACATAACCAACATTATTATTTATAATGAAACTAAAATCATGTAATGAAAACCTAGATATGTGTTCCCCAATATCATAAAAAATTCATCATATCATCAAATAATAACCCATGAAAATAAAATGAGGTTCATACAAATTTCAACCATTCATCATAGCATAAAAAATAGAAAAAAATGGGTTTCACAAAAATTACATCAATATAAACATTAAACAGCAGGTAAATAGTAAGAATGATATCATTATATAATATCCTTTATTAATCATAATTAACAATGGTAGAGATATCATAGATGAATTTATTTTAAAAGATCACCAGAATATTTCTTGACAAAATAACATTTGTTTAATCACTTTTAAAATAAAAATATTTTCTAATGTTATGGAAACATTTTTTTAAAAATAAACATGGAAAATTTAATAATAATATTAAAAACATTGAGTTGTAATGATAGTGGGAAATTCCATTCATTCCATATAAGTTATCGGAAATCATTCCTTTCACAAATTTGGTAAAAAGTTAAAAAGTAAATAAAATGAAAAATTACAAGATGATTCATTTTAAACAATTTTTTAAAACATAGAACATGGGTAAAAATGACTTTAAAAATTCATATTATAATTTCAAAAAAAATTCTATAAATAATTTTATAAAAACATTTATATTGAAGAAAAATTTTCCTGACCAAATAGTAAAACATAGTTGGGTTTCTTTAAAAATGTTTCTTGAGTTTCATGACTATATAAAGAGAGTTGAATGAAATAAAATGATTTATTATTAATAAATAATCATATGAGAATTAAAATTAAATGGGTAAGGTTCTTATAATTTCGTCCAATGTAAATTTAACCATAAACTATCCTGATTAAAATAGGATTGAAACATAAATCTCATACCTAATGTCTTACTCCCTTCGTACATGTTCAAAACTCTTATATAATAAATATATATTTATTATAATCAAATTATATAAAAATAATCACATATATCATACAACATATTGTTTAATAATTAACTTAAATAACCCATTCATTAACAATTATTTTTTAAAATAACTATTCTGGGTTATAACTGCTTTGTTTTTCATGTATATTATGGTTTTTCTGTTTTGGTCCTTGTACTTTGATCATGGTTCTACGATAAAAAGAATATTAATAATGATTTATATATAATATATATTTCTTATATAAATATTAATAGTCATACATAAAATTTAGATATAGAAAAATGAATCGTATCCTTCATGAAGATGATAGGTTGTACATACACATAAACACTATTAATATTTTTCATCGGATGGAAAAAAAGAAAGGTAAATAACAAATAATATTCCCATAATTATTATTATATAAAATTTATTCACTACGTAAATACTCATTACCATCCAAGTAAAATGGAAATGAAAATGAAATCGCATCGCTTCATGGAGGTGGTAGTCCACAGGTAGCCTTGAGCGACGTTATCATTTTACAGTGACTTGGTAGGTAAGAAAGTATATAACAACCCAGATCTATATTACACATTTAAAAATGATTTATAAAATAATTTTCACATAGTACACCAAAAAGGATTAATATTTCTATTGCCTTTGGAGATTAGTAACATTATATAACAACTTAAAATAGAAAATACAATATATTTATGAAAAATTATTTGGCATGACCACAACATTTCTTCATACTTAACACTGGATGGGATAACATGAGGAAATAATTAAGAAAATTGTTAGATATAAATATTAATAAGGGAATAAACAAGTAATAACATGAATTAGAAAATAAATTTTATTCAATAGGCATATTAATGAAGCATAAAAGAAATAAACACAAAAAGGCATGACATAGCATGATAATCATAACATGAAAATGTGGAAACAACATACAAAATCATATTATCATGAGTCAAGGATCATTGATCATGGATTAACATGATTAAACCCTCATTGCACATGAATTATCATTATAAAACCATCATTTCGCATGAATTAATATGTGTAAACCTTCACTGTATATGATATAGCATGATACTAAACATTGCCCAATTTATTAGTGCGATATCAGGGCTCACCCTTAATAAACACTTAATTTCATGCATAAGTGTTCCATATAGATCATATATTAAGGAATAATTAAATATCATAAGTTACTCAACGGTCAGTGAATTCAGAAAAAATACATTTAAATCCCCAATAAAAAATTATATGAGAATAATGGTGAATACCCTTGGTAGATAAATGGATTTGGTACTCACTACATGATGGAGAATTGTAGTGCAAATTCGGAAACATAGTGTAGTCAAATAGAAATTCATAAAATAGGTTAGTGGGAGAGAAAAGGGGTGTCTCATAATTTATACATGAAATTGAAATTAAGGGGTCATGGAACATTATACCCCAACCCATGAAATAAAATTTAAGATGCATAATATAAAATAAGTTCTTGAATGGGAATGAGGAGAGAGAAATATGTTAAGGAATTTCAGCATGGTAATGGGTGTATATAAATAATAATGGATGGATTAATGAGATTGGAATAAAGATTTAATTATATATAAATCAAATTTATAGTAAGGGGAGTATATATGAATATATCCTAACAGATGAAAATTAAAATTAAAAGGAATATCACAAAAGGAGTTGTTGATAAATGAGTGGATTGGAAGATCCCTTACTTGGATGTGTGACTGAAATGTCATGGGAGAGTCTTCTCATGATCTTTAGGAAACATTGGTAGGACTATAGGGAGCAGGGGGTAGAGGTTGGTAAATTTTTAAAGAGTTTTAGTGAAGATAAATGGGTGCTTGGGAGGGTTTACATAGGAAATGAGGCTGATTTCTTTATTATAATGGTTTTGTACACTACATAATAAGAAATTAAAAACCACAAACCATCCCATGGTTTTTGAAAAATGGGAGTGGTATACATTATTTTATAAGGCTAAGGGCCAAAGATATTAAATTGTTTCCCTTTATTATGTGGAGGTGAGTCATACTTTCAAGAAAATGATATTAAAATCATAAAATATATTAAATGTTTCATAGGATTCACTGAGGATTTATAAAATAAATAAAATTAACATAAAATTACATTATTTTAAAGTAAAAACATATATTTTTCCTAATATACCTTTTATAGAATTTATTACATCATTATTTTTCCATTATGATGTCATAGAACACACTGTATATTTATACGATATTAAATTTTTACATGAAAATTTGACTGTCTAATAAAATTATGAAAAAATTACCATTGGATAATTTATACATCCCAATTCCCAAAATAATATTAGTTTAATTAGATAATTTTATAATTATTTAAATTTTCACGTTTAAAATAAAAACTGATATTTATTGACGGGTTTTGACAAAAACTTGTTTTAAACACTAATAAAAATTACTTTTAACTTCATAAATATTATATAATCATTTATATTAAATAAAAGTAATTTAATAATAATATTTCATGGGAATATTATTTATTTCATAAATCCAATAATTCCTTAAAAATATATTTCTTAATTGAATTTTAATATTAACTTAAAATATTATTTTTTTCTTTAAATATCATTTACAAAGTAACAATAATAGAATGAAAGTATATTCATTATTCTATAAAAAAATAATGTACATAATCATAATTCTATGGTCTTTTTACATATCCCTTTATTACACCAGCATATTCCCTAAGATTAAGGTGTGTAATGGTTGGGCTTTCAAGGGGTCATTCGGTGAATATGGTTTGTGATGTGATCTCTACGAGCTTGAAATTTTCCCATAAACAGTTTCACTCATGATTAAGTTGTTGGATCTCATCTTGGGATTGGTTCAGGTCAAATCCCAGAAATGATATCTCCCTAGGAAGCTATGAAAAATGGGCTTCATAAGGAATGATCCTACTAGTTAAGGTCATCACATCCTTTGTATGTGTTAGAAGGATTTATTAAAAACTTGTATTTATACTTTTCATGTGATCACTATTCAACGAATATATTATCAACGGTAATGATACATAATGGTCATTTAAATCCAATTGGATATAATAAAATAATGAAACATTTCATATATAACCCCAAGACATTTAATTAAAATAAAAGGAATTTTATTTATAAATGTTCGGGTTGTTACAACCTTCCTCCCTTAAGAAATTTATCCCACAAAATTTTATTTTTCCACACTAAAATAAATCAGTGTAACTCGGATTCATCACCTGATTCTTCTCTGAAATTGTGGTTTCTCTACAACACCTTGACGAGGTGCATTTTCTTTTTTTATAGAACTTTTTCTCTACGATCTAAGATCATTATCGACTGCTCTTCATAGGAAATGACATTATCCAATGGTACCACCTCTGTATTGACTGCAAGTGATGGGTCTAGGATTTATATCCTTGAGATCGATACATGGAATAAATTATATACTAGAGATTGGTTTGGTGGGAGTGCTAGTCGATAGGCCAATTGTCCGATGCGATTAAGGATCTCAAAAAGGTCTAATGTACCCTAGACTAAGCTTTCCATTCTTCCCAAATCTCATTAATCTATTCCATGGAGATATGTGGATGAATAACATGTATCTAGCATCAACTCTAGGTCATGTTGACGACTATCATCATACATATTTTGTTGAATCTGAGTAGCATTGATGTGTTTCAAGATGGTTTTAACCTTCTCCAATATTTCTTTGACCATTTCCGGACCTATAAGTTTTTGTTCACCAACATAATCTCAACATGTTTGTGTTCTCCACCTATTCCCACAATGGATTCATAGGGATCCATTTGGATTCTCGAATGGAAATTATTGTTGTAATAGAACTCCACCAAAGGAAGATATTGGTCCCATATTCCTTTAAAGTCCATTTAGAAATATCTCAAAATAACCTCAAGTTTTTGGATAGTCCGCTCAGATTGGCCATCAGTTTGAGGGTAATAAGCTATACTAACGTTAATCTTAGTGTCACCAGTATTCTAGACACTTTTTAAAAACATAGAGATGAATCTTGGATCTCAATCAGACCCAATCTATAGTGGTACTCCATGAAGCCTTACAAACTCTCTGATGTATATTCATTCCAGTTGATCTAGTGAGAAATCATCTCGAATCACAATGAAGTATGTAGTCTTTGTGATATGATCCAAAACAACCTAGAAAACATTTTTTGTTTTGGATGTCTTCAGATGTCCAATAAAAAAGTACATAGTTATTTCTTCCCATTTCCATGTTGGTATGGGTAATGGTTTCATCATCCCCTTAGACTCTTACCTCTCATACTTCACTTGTTGACATACTGGGCACTTTGATGTATATTTAGAGATCTCTTTCTTTATTTTATCCCACCAATAGTGCTCTAAGAGATCATAATACATCATTATGTTTCCTAGGTGAATGGATAAATTCAAACTATGTGCATCATTCTAACGTTATTTTTTTAACTTAGGATTTTATTGAACACATAGTCTCAACCCAAATCTCACAATTCATTATTCATTAACACTGAACTCCAAAGATTTACCTTTTCTAATAGTTTCCAGTTTTTTCTAAATTCCCTCATCAACTTTTTTATCATCCATTCACCATTCCAAAAGATACCATTTTACAATAATTTGTGAAAAGATTGATTATGTTACTTTATTTATGATTCCCATGCCTATCTTAATCAAATCTAATAATATTGGATTCTTTTTAATTACCATTAATGATAAAATTGTTGGGTCCTTTCGAATTATAGCATCTGCCACCTTTTTCTCTTTATTAGGAATGTAGTTGATTGAGTAGTCATAATCCTTGATGAGATTTAACCATATCTGTAATCACATATTCATCTATGTCTATGTGAATATATATTTTATACTTTATTAATCCATATATATTTAACACTTCTCCCTAATGAGATAATGCCACCAAATTTTCAATGCAAAGATCACATTTATCAACTCCATATCTTGCATGGGATAGATTTTCTCCTGAATTTTCAACTGGCTTGAGGCATGGGAGATGAAATATTCATTTTTCATCAACACACATCCTAATCCCTTCTTTGAAGCATCGTTGAATATTACGAATAGCTCCCCACTTGTGGGTAGTGTGAGCATAGGGGAAGTGATAGTCCACTTTTTCAAATCCATAAATCTTTATTCACATTCATCATTCCAAGAAAACTTGACTCCCTTCCTTGTTATCTTGGTAAGAGGGTTTAAAAATAATGATAAATTTCTTAAAAATCGGTGATAATATCCAACTAACCCATGGAAGCTATGGATATCCATCAAATATGTTTTCCTCGGACATCCCTCAATTTTCGTTGCCTCGGAGGGATCCATATTTATCCCATAGCTTGATGATATTCCCCAATAATGAGACTTCCTTAAACCATAACTCGCACTTATTGTACTTTGTATAGAGATTCTCATTTCTCAAGGTCTTTAGATAAACACTTAAATGCTTCTCATGATCCTCCTTGGTTATGGAGTATATTAGAACATCATCTATAAAGACTACCCGAAATTTTTTGGGGTAATCTATAAAGACTCTATTCATCGAGTCCAAGAATATTGCTGGAGCATTATTGAGTCTGAATGGAATCACTATGAACTCATAATTCCAATACCATGTAGAAAAAATAGTATTGGGGATATCCTCCTTTTCACCCTTACATGGTATTATCCCAACGGCTAATCCATTTTTGAGAATAATTGTGCTTCACATAACTGATCAAACAAGTCATTAATTCTAGTAAAAGGTTACCTATACTATATCATTATTTTTTTAGCTCATTATAATCAATTCAAAGGTGCATTGACTCATCCTTCTTCTTGATAGAGAGGATTATTGAACCCAATGGAGAAGCACTTGGTTGTATAATCCCTCTATCCAGATTCTCCTGTACTTGTTTCTTGAGTTCCTTAATTTCAACAACAGCTATCCTATAAATAGTATTATATACTGAAAACTCCCCAGGTATATGATAAATTGAGAATTCAACTTCTCTAATAGGAGGATGACCAGGCCATTCCTTGGGAAACACATTATCAAATCCCCTCATGATAGGCATGTATTTGAGGTTGGTTCCTTCCTTAGACTCAATCATTTTAGATAGATACTCTTTCTTATTGGTCAATAATATACATGTTTGATATGATGGTGATAAAAAACATTCATCCTCCTATTTACACTTGTAGAGAATAGGGGTTCGATTCTCCATATAGACAGTGATCTACCTCTCATGTCTATTTATTTTGACTCTGGTTAGGGAAATCCAATCCAAACCTATAATTTCATCAAATTCTATTAAGGGAAGTATAACAAGGTTCACTGGGAAGTTCAATCCACAAATGGTGATATAGGAGGAGTTATATTCATGGGAGGCAATAATTTCCAAATTCCCCATCTTCACCAAAATCTCTACTTTTATTCTTTGGGGTGATGTTTGAATATTTATATTAAACATTAATGATATAAAGGAATGTGTAGGACTAGAATCAAAAAGTATGTTCACTAATATTTAATGAATAACTAGCATACGTGTCACCACTTCATTGTTGGGATTCACTTCTGTAGTATTGATGGTAAAACCACACCCTTTCATCCTTGGAGGTTATTGGTTTCCTCATAAAACACTTACCTTAGGGAACCGGTTCACAAAGTTCCATGGTTCCTTGCAGTTGTAGAAATGAAAAAACATTTTGAGGATTGACCAAAGTGTTCCTTTCCTCTTTCACATTAGTCGGTTTCTCATGTTAGAAATCATTGGTCAGGTTCCCTTCTCTTCGGCACCTAATGAATTTCTCTATTACCCTTCAGCAATTTCTGTGATTCTTTTTTCCGCAACTTTGGAAAAAGGGGTGCTTGAATTTCATAGCATCATTTGATTTATCCATCGGACAGCCAGAATTAATGTCTACTTTTAGATTTTTATCCCCATGATAACCAGGAGATTAACTGATCTCCATCTCTTCTTTGAGGGAACATCTAAAAATTTTCTAGTATCTTTAAAATTCATTTATTTACAAGGCTTTTTGTAGGCTATGATTTAGAACACCAAAGAAGTGGTCAACCTTGCATTCTGGGGTAATGAATAATCTAGAGGAGTATCATGAATGTCGAGTGAATTTTTCCTCGTACACCCCAACAGATTCTTCATCCTTTTTCTTGAGTGAAAAGAAATATATTTCATTCTTAAGATAGAGGGTTTGGGGAAAATATTTATCAAAAAACATTTTTTATAATTCTTTCCACTCCATTACTTTGCTCTCCTCCTCAGGCTTCGTATTCTTGATCAATGTACACCACTGATCAGATTCACCCTCAATATGAGAAACATCGAGAATAACCTTCCCTTCTTTAGAACATTGAATGATAGGGATGATCTTTTCGATTGAATTGATCCATTTCTCCATGATTAAGGGATCAGATAATCCTTTGAACGTATAAGTCCTTTGACACATGAAGCTCTCGACTGCGAGTTTTTCTCTCTTAGGGGGTTCAGTCGATTCTCTTGATCTGGGTTCCAATTCAGAATGGGAGTTAACTAAGATAGTATCATAAGAAATTTTTCGATTCTATCTCCCATCAGGTTGGGTGTGTCATTGGGGAAATCCTAACACTATACTTCGTATCAGTTGTTAATATGATTCCTCCTATTACCAGCCATTGGCTAGAATAAAAGGAAGATTAGGGATGACTAACTTAAACAGTTAAACATGTAGACGTAATCCAATTACATTAAAGGTATAAATTATAAATTATATTTATATCCTTAACTTATGAGTTTATTGGTTTCAATTTATGTTATCCATGATCTACTTCCCAACATATATTTTTGTGGGAATTTTTTGTGTTCTCTTAATAATGATTCGTAATGAGCTTATGAATTTACCAAAGCATATCCCCTTGGAGTATCAAATTATAAGTGTCTTAAGGCCTGTTTTCGTGCACTAGTTCCCATTCGAGTCTAGCTCAAGGATGTGTTTTTTGGTTTTACCCTTAGATACATTTGTTCCAGAGCCATATCCACTTGTTTGTTTCTAGATATGGATGTATTTTCTTGATAAACTGCTTACTCTATACTCACCAAAATTTAGGGATGTTTTTATTATACTTGTTCTTATACTAGGTATTTTAACTAGGTTTTTATAATCCTAATCCCAAAAATAACTAAACCAATCCTTTGATACCAACTATAACAACCCTGGTCTTTATTACACATTTAATCAAGATTTATTACATTTTTTCATTTAATACAACTCAAAAGATCATAATTTATAGTGTCTTTATGGAATAGAAATATTTCATAACAACATAAAACATAAAATATGATATCATTATTGAGAAGATATTTTACGCGACCATATATTTTCTTCGTACTTAACACTGCATGGGATAACCTGAGGACATACATATGAAAGTGGTGAGCTATAAAGCCCAATAAGGGACTAAACATGGAATAACATGGGGAAGAAAATACATGTTAGTAAATAGTAATATCAATGGACCACAAAAGGAATATACACATAATGGGATTGCATATCATGATAATCATAACTTGTAAATGTGGAAACAACATACAACATAATATTAGCATGATTCAAGGATAATTGCACATGGATTAGAATGATTGAACCCTCACTGCACTTGAATTATCATGATTAAACCCTAATTTCACATTATTTACCATGAGTAAGCCCTCATTTCACATGATGTATCATGATACTACACATTACCCTATGAATTGAAGAATTATCTAGGTTCCCCCTTCATAAACATTTCATTTCATACATAAGTGTGCCGGATAGATCATATAATATAGAATCATTCAAAATCATAAGTTATTTCATGATCAAGGAATGTGGAATAAATACATGTAATTACCCAATCAATAATTATATGAGTATAAAGGTGAATACCCTTGGTAGATAAATGAGTGTGGTATTCACTACATGATGGAAAATCGTACTGCAATTTTGGCAGCATAGCGACGTCAAATATAAAATAATAAAATTGGTTTATGAGATAGAAATGGGTCTCTCATCATTTATACAATAAATGGACAGTAAGGGGATCATGTAAAATTATACCCAACACATGAAATGAATTTTATGATATATAATATAAAATAAGTTCTTGAATGGGAATCAGGATAGAGAAATCTCTTGTGAAATTTCATTATGGTAACATGTGTATATAAAAGATCAGGGATAAATTAATGATAGTTGAAGGAAGATCTCATTATTTATAAATCAAATGTATAGTAAGGTGGTATGTATTAATATATCCCAACATATGAAAATTGAAATTAAAAGGCATATCACAAAAGTTGTTGTTGATAAAAGAGGGGTGTGGAAGATCCCTTACTTGAATGTGTGACTCAAAGGCTTGGGAAAGGATTCATAGAAGCATTGGGGTGAATTGAGAGGACTCTTGGGAGAAGGGGGAAGAGTTTTTTTTAGATTAAAATAGTTTTATTTATATGAAATGGGAGCTTCGTGGGTTTATACTAGAAAGGAGGAGGATATCTTTATTATATTTGTTTTCGACACTATATAATAAAATAATCAAAACTGCAAACCAACCCATGGGTTTTTCCCATGGTTTCTAAAAAAGGGGAGTGAAAAAATTTATTTTATAAGGATAAGGGACAAATATATTAAAATATTTCCCTTTATTTTGTGGAGGTGAGTCATAATTTAATGGAAATGATTTTAAAATCATAAATATATTAAATGTTTTGGGGGATTTTCTAAGGATTTATTAAATAAATCAAAAAAACATAAAATTTCATTATCTAACATTTAAAACATATATTTGTCCTAATATACCTTTTATAGTGTTTACTAAATAATGATTGGGCCATTATGATGCCATAAAACACACTGTATATTTATACGATATTTAATTTTTACCTGAAAATTCAACTATCTCAATAAATTATGAAAAATTCATCATTGAATAATTTAGACATCCTGATTCCAAAAATTATATTACTTTATTTAAATAATTTTCTAAATATGCGAAGATTCACTTTTAAAATAAAAACTAACATTTATTGGCAGGTTTGGAAAAAAAATTAACTTTAATAAAAATTACTTTTGAATTAATAAAAATTACATGATAATTTATATTTAATAAAATTAATTTAATAATAATATTTTATTAGAATAGTATTTATTTTATAAATCCATTAATTAATTAAAAATATAATTCTTAATTGAATTTGAATATTAACCAAAAATACTATTTGTGTATTAAATATCATTTACAAAGTGAAAATAATATAATGAAAGTATATTCATTATTATATACAAAAATATTGTACATAATCATAATGCTAGGGTCTTTTACCTATCTATTTATTACAGCAGAATACACCCTAAGAGTAGGGTGTGCAACGGTTGGGATTTCATGGGGTTGTTCGGTGAACATGGTTTGGGTAGTGATCTCGATGAGCTTTCAATTATCTCATAAATGGTTTCGTTCATGCTTAAGTTGTTGGATAATGTCATGGGATAGGTCTATGAAAAATCTCAGAACTGTTATCTCCCTCTAAAGCTCTGATAAATGGGATTCATAGAGAATGATCCTACTGGTTGAGGCCATCACTTCCTTTTTCTATGTCATAAGGATTTGTTAAAAACTTATATTTATACTATTCATGTGATCACTATTCAATAGATATATTATAAATGGTAATTATACACAATTTTCATTTAAATCCAATTGCTTATAATATAATAATGGTACTTGTATTCTATAACCACAAGGCATTTAATTAAAAGAAATGGAATTTTATTCATAAATATTTAGGTCGTTAGAATGTAGAATATGATATTATCAATGAATAATAATAATTATTCCCATAATATCATATATAAATATTAAACTCATCATAATAATCATCCATAAAATAGTGTACTAAAAAAAGATATGTATCACTCAATGTAGATGGTAATTCGTACGTATACACAAGTGAAAATTTCACTTCCCATTTGATCAAAGACAGGGTGAATAATGGTTTATTAATAATCATAATAACATCAAAATATATTTTTTAAGTTGTATTTATTACTTAAATAAGAATATAATATATTTATAGGCGTTAAAATAAGAGTAAAATATAAAGTGATTGGTTAAGGTGATTACCACTTCTTTGAAACAACTCATTTAGATTGCCTCTTAATGGATCTATGGTTAATATTTTGATAATAATAGAACCTACATAATGTGTATAATGGATTGGAGAATATAAATTGTCATATTTTATTCTATATATAAGGCTCAATGTCATGTGAATAAGAGAAAGAAGGGATTTCATTTTATAATTAAGGGGAGGGGCACTCTTGGGATTTCTTAAATGACTAAAATTTATTACGATAATTATTATGAAAAATGGTTCCAAATATAATATAAATTAGAATTTTATGATATTTTATATCATATATTATTCTATTTATCCACTTTTAATATTTTTAATATTTTAATGTAATTTAATAATTTATTATTTTCATAAAATATCATCATTTCCATTTTTGACACTATTCATTTAATTTGGAATAAAGGGAAAAAATACATATAAGGAGTTAAAATATAATCCTTTGAAATAAAAATAATACATCATATTTATGTTAAAAATTCATGTAACACATTAACTCACTAAAATTATATTAATTCTAATATTTTTAATATAATTAAATGTATATTTTTGTTAATTGTTGAAATACTTCATCAGTGTTATTTAATCATTTATGGTCATAATATAATTTCTAAAATTGAGAAATAAATTTATTTCCTGAAAATAATTTTATTAATATCAAATTAGATAAATATATTCATTCATAACATGTTTTTTTACCTATGTTAATATATAAGTGATATTAAAAATTAATATAGTGATATATTTTTAACATTCATTTATTTAAATATTGTACAAGTTATTTTCATTGAAGAGTGCCCCTAAAAGAAGTAAATTTCAATATTATTTTTATAAGGTTAGAAATAAATAAATCAAATAAAAATTGTGATGAAAAAATATGGCCTTATCAATTAGTTTTAACCTAGGTTAACATAATTTATCTTTTTTCAAGGTGATAAACTTTACCATGATTACTATTCATATTGATAAATAATAAAAGGGGGAAAATTAAAAATTTTGAAACTAATAATCCAAAACATGGAATATATTTTATCAAATTTAGTACCTATAATTTTCAAATTTAATTTAAAAATAAGTTCACAAAACATGATGGAAATAAATTTTCAAAAAATATTGTTTTAAGCATAAAACAAGATTAATTCTCAACTCGTGCATAATAAAATAATGGATGTATATTTAAAACAATAGAATTAATTTATAATATATAGATTTTTTAAAAATAATTCAATAATATAGATTTATTTAATTTATAAATATGAAAACACATTGTACACAGAAAAATTGTTTTTTCAGAAAAATATTTACTTTATTTTCAAAATGATTATCATATTTATTTTTAATTAATTGATGACCAGAGAATTTATTTTATACATGTGTAAAATTTAATATTTAATAATTTATTTATTCTTATTCATACCTACCAATAAAATGGTTATTATAGAATATTCACTTTATATAATAATATTTAAATATTATATCATAATTCATTTAAACTCAGTGTCCAGTGTAACACAATCCATCAACGAAATAAAATTTATTTGGAGAAAATATTTCTTAAAATATCAGGCAATTAGTCTTTAATTTAATTAATTATTTATTTGTAAATATTTGTCAAAAAAAATTCACATTTACTCTCTTTCCCTTCTCAAAAATTATTTTAAGTAATTTTAAATTCATCTTTTATAATAATGTTTAAATGGGTTTTTCAAAAAAAGCATTGTATTTTCACATCTATTTTTATCCAAATGAAATATATCATGAACTAAGGATTTCATTAACATCTAAATGTCATAATTATATTTTTCCTTTTTTTAAATGAGATTTATGATATCTTATGATTTCTTATGTTCATATTATGTGGTGTTTTTTAAAAAGTTTAAGAAACCCATTATTTTCCCTTGGGTTTTTTAAGATGTGATAATAATTGAGTTTAAGGGGGAACAATATTTAAAGATGATTATGGGTGAGGTACCATATCCCCTACTAAATCATTGGTTATTGATAATATATCATGAGATGTTTATATGTGGACATAATGAGTTTTTCACACAAACATGGATATAATGGGTTTTTCCACATGCTAACTTTGATTTTTCATTATTGTTTTATTTATTGTATTTATTTAATGACATATGTTATTTTCATCTAGTTGTTTTTCAAACCATTTTTAAATTTTGAATATTTTATTTTTTATTTTGGGGCACATATTTATCCAACATAGTTATATAATGGTGCGACAACTATACATGAGATCTGTAATTTTTAAGAAAAATAATTTCACGAGCAGTGCATAGTTAAGCTAATCATTGGGATTTCATGTGTGGGGTGATCCAAACCATCCAATAATTATCACATGGTTGTCACACTATTTTAAAAATCATGTATCCAAACATTATTAATAACCAATATTTTTTTATTCCACTAAATACCCTTAATGAAAATAAAAAAAACCAAAGGGGTTCTGTATCCCTATCCATCCTTTAAAAATTGACGCAAGTGGGATTACCCTCATGAATTAACTATATTTTTAGCTCCTATACTTGGAAATATTTTTCTTATAATTCCCTGTGTGATCGCCCTAGGTTATGTTTTCTCCCCATCCTTCTTTTTATTTTTTTCATCATATCCTCTCACTCTATCTCTCATGTCATGACTTGCCCTAGAATGAACCATAGGTGATTCTTTAATTTTTATTTATTATTACTTTGGCTTATTAGGGAAGGTGGTGTCCATTTCACATCTCATTAAACCCAAAATTGAAGATTCATACCATCAATGCATGATTCAAGGTAGGTTTCCCCTCACATTTCTTATTCTATTCAAGTGACCTAATTTATTTTACATTAAATTGAATGTTTGGGTTTTTATTGATGGTATTTAAGATATATATGGATTAATTTAATTATAATATTTTACATTAATTTATTTTCATTTCAGTAAAATTATCAAATTTAATTTTTTTGTAAAATTCGGCTTAGTTCAAGTATACATGCCTAATGCATTAGAAATTATCCAGTTGGTATTTATAAATATATTTTGAAACCATGAATAGGTTTTCATTTTTGTATTTAATTTTATGGAAAGTAATAATGACTATTCATGGTGGTTTAAAACCTTTTAAACATTTTTATTTCTTAGATGCATTTGTAATAGATTTCTCACAAGTTTAATAGTTTATGATTTTTAAAAGTTCCTTGGGTGTCCTGGTTAGCATTTAAGAAAATAATTTTAAGACATTTATTTAACATTTAGTGAAAACCCTATGGGTTTTGGCATGGAAATATCATTATTAAAAGATTTGGATTAGTGATTTCAATCATCTCGTGGTTGTTCATTGATTAGATATAGTTGTAAAATATTCATAATTTATTAGTAATATGTAGATTATTTTTTCTATGGTTGTCACTATTATTCAAACATTATTAGAATCCTAACATATCAAGTAGATTCAAATGGATGAGGGAAAACCCCTTTATAGTTGAAATGTGAGTGATGTCCATATACCCTATCCACTTGCTAGTAAAGTATTAATATATTTTCAATTATATTCTAGTGAGGTATGTTCTAGGTTACCTCAAGCCCTTAGTGTCCCTTATAGTTATTCTCCCATGATTCTAATATTAATTATTAATTGTGTGAATTTTTCTTTAATGCCTTTATTTTTACTACCCTTGATTTATCGTCTCTTTTTACTTTCTTAAACTTCTGTCAACTTTTGCAAAAAATGGTTTTCTAGGAGTATAATTAAAAGTACATCTTTAAAAAGTGGTTTAAAAATTAGTAGTTAAATCAATGTTTTAAGGAAAGTATGCCTTGGAAAAAAATATAGTTATTTTTTCATTTAATAATTATAAAAGGAAAATTATACAAAATCATTTATAGTTGATATTGGTTTTAAATATATTTTTGAATGGTAAAAAAGTATTTTCTTAATTTCTCTCAAACTTGAATGAAGGAATCATTTATTTAAATTTTGTTCTTGGGTTGTGGTTTTACTTGAAATCATTGCTAAGATATTTCTATCACACCTATCTATATCATTCATTTTTAGGTTCTATATTTATTATTTCCACACATGGGGTTTTGAGGAATTAGTAGTGGATAGTGATATATATAGTCCAATGGAGTTATATTGGTTATTAATTATATTTCATTTCCTTTAATGCTTCTCCCAAAAAGGACATTCACTTTAAATATTCTTATAGGTGAGGGAGGCCGATGTGATCAAAGGTATTAATTTAGATTTTATATATTTTTATTTTTAATTTTTTTTATTCTTTAGTTTTAAAATTCTTATTGGATTATAGAAAGTAAGACCAATGTATGGATGGGTGAAACCCATTTTCTTTTTGTTTTTTCATAATTGTGATTATTGATAAAAAATGTTCCCACTAGTCATAATTTGATGATATGTCACATGACGCCACCCCGAGGTGATCTGGAAAATGCCTTGGGGATTTCATGGTTTAGCCTGGGCATCCGAAACAGGGATATATTAGGTAGGATTCATAAAAATTGTATTATAGAAAATTTCATGAGAGGTAATAAATTCCAGAACGATGTTTTTTTTTGGATTAGTTATATATAGAAATAGGATTATTGGGACTTTGGAGGTATATTTAGGAAGATTCTTGTAATCTTTCCCATGTTCAGATCCCCTGGATTCCATGGGAAGTCATGCATTGATTGTTGGGGTTTTTATTGCCTTTGGTTGCTTTTTATATCTTAATTTTTGGTTGTTGTGTATTTAGGGATGACAAAGGGGAGTGAACTAGTGGTACTTGGTATGATCATAGGACCTATAAATTAATGTAGACAATGATTATATGGTTTGTTATGACTCTAATAACCAGTTGTATAGTCGGCACATGGTCTTCCAAGCCATGTGACTAGGCTAAACACAGACACTGGTCACTTTTTTAAATATGTGTTTCACACTCTCTAAATCCTATTTTTTTAGATTATGTTATTTTTTTGTTTTATGGGTAAAAATGAGTTTTGAATTTCAAATATTGATTTTAAAACATAAAGTTTTTCGTTTCAAAATAAATAATTTTATTATATTTAATCAAATTTATAAACACTTATTTTGGATTTATAATAAATGGTTTTAATGTAAATAATGGATTTATTTATAATCAAGGTTATTTAATTTTGAATATGTGAGAGCTATTTTGGTAACGATAAAGCTTAAAAACATTATTTGATTTTAAATGGTTGTAATTTGTTTTTAAAACTAATGAAGTGGAGTTGTCATTATTTTTTATGGTTCATATTAGATGATTTGGGTGTTTTAAAATGTAAACAAAGTTTTATGTATAAATTAAATGTTTTAAAATTAAAATAAGTATTTTAAAAATATTTTTTAATGAAGGTGATGTTTTTTATTTTGATATCAATTTTTATAAAGTATTTGTGTAACTTCAAATAGAATTAAAAAGATGGTTTTTTAATCTTATAATGTAGACTTAAGTATAAAATTAGATGGGGTTTGTCATTTTGAAAATTAAATAGTGTTTTAAATAAATAACATTATAATTTTAATTTCAATTTTGGGATTATGTTTTGTAGTTTGAAACATGGTTGTATAATTATAAGATGATTTAAAGGGTGAAAATGGAATTTTTTTCATGTTTCTCAGTTTAAAAAGTTATATTTTGGTCCAATGTTCTATTTGGTTACAATTATTCCTCAAAAAAAGATTCAGAATAAATGGAAGGGTACCTTCCTTATAGAGAATCATACTTTTGTTTTCTAAGTGTAGTTCATTTTGTTTGGTGGTGGATAACTATTTTGGGAGTCTTGTACTTAATGAGACTAGAATAGGTTGTTCTTAATTGGTGTGTCTCTTTTTGTCTTCCCACATCTCTACTCGATGGAATAATGGATCATTTTTATATGTCATAGTTTATGTGATCTTATGCACATTTTAGCATTTAAGAATGGTATCTTGTTGTTGATCCAGTTTCAAGGTGTTGGGAGAGTGGAACTCTAGTTTGAATTCATGGGAAATTGGAACGTGTGTGACCCCTATTGCGGGTCATACCCTATACCATGCCTTTATTTTTTATATGATTTTTCAATGGTATCAGTGTTCCTGGTGTTAATCTTCATGTTTCTCCCTCTTCAACCTCTTTCTGAATGCTATCATTGGTTGTTCTTGTTTGGGTGAATTTTTTTGAGGTAATTTTAGTCATGTCTTGATTTCCCTTATTGGTTCGTCATGGTTTTTATTTGTTGAGATAGTGGATTGTATTTAGTTATTGAGGATAGTAGTGTCTTATTATAATACATATTTATTTTTTTAGTATTCTTTTTTAATCCTCTTTCTATTGCAATTACTTTTGTGAACCTTTTATTCGCTATTATTTTTTTATTCTTTATGATGATCTAGATAATTATTGTCTCTTAGAGTATGTGGTTTTCATTAAAAGATAGTGTTTTAGGGAAATTATTTCTTAATGGAGAGAGTATAATTGTTTTTTATTTATAAAATGTATCATATTATGTATTTCTATTAATTATTGAAATTGTGAGTAATTTTTTTGAGGTTGGGTACTTCCATTTGGTTGGGAACCCATTCTATAATTATTATATAACCACCCCAACTGAAAGGGATAATTCTGATTATGGATAGTTCACAGAACTCCTCTTATTGTTTCTATCATATCCATCTTAGTTGAGTCATTTCATGGTTTTTGAGGTTGTGCCTTATGAAATCAACTTTGTCCCCTATTTGGTATTCCCTTCATATTGGGGGACTTTTAATGTTATTTTTTATGTGGGAATTAGAAAATTTTGGTATGATCCATTTATATATGAAGGATAATATAATTTATTTTTTGGAAGGGGTTTCAATTAGCCTTCATTTTCCTTGGGTTGTGTCCTTAGATTGAAGGATAAACCCCTCACATTTTTTACCCAATATTCTCATCCAAGGCCTTAATGGGGGAAGAAAGTGTTGTTTTGAGGAGAAGTTTCACACCCAAATTAGTATTGTATTTATTTATTATAATTATTTTATTTATTTATTGATATCTATTATTTTCCACTATTTTCATTTCAAAAATGTTTGAAATTTATTAGATTTTATGAGTAATTACAGGTTGTACAGTTAGCCTACACAGTTTTTTTAATGGTGTAGGAATTACATGGGTGACGTACAGTTTCTAATAGATACTATTTTGCAGTTACATCATGGTTTATCTTACTCTATGGATTAACCATATATAGTTCTCTTGAACCTATAGTAAGGATCACATGGTTCATTCATGGTTTGGCCAACCATGTAAATCGACCAACTTTTAATTTTTTGGATTTCCCCAAATAACCTTTTTGAAAATAAAACCACTAAATGAGTTCACTCCCCTCCTCCGTCCTCTCATGATCAACACCCCAACCAATGGAGATACCCTTCTCATGTAACCTGTCCTTTTATATCCTCTCCTTATATATTTTCCAACCAATTCCTTGAGTGATATCCTCATGTTAGGGTTTCTCTTCCTCTTCCTCTTTGTTTTCTTTTTTCTTGATCTCTTATCTCCCTAACCATGGATCACCCCATAATGAACCCTAGGTGAGTTTTTTTTTCACTTCTTGTGGATTTAGATTATTAGGGAATGTGATAACATTTTTAGGTCTCATTTAACTGGTGATCTAAGATTTATATTATCTTGACTTTATTCAAGGTTGGTTTCCCCTTATGTTTCTCTTTATGTTTCACAACACTATTTTATTTTACATTAAATTAAATATTTATATTTTTATTGATGGTATTATATATATACATATGGATTAATTTAATTGAAATTTATGTTTCACTTGAATTTGTTTTAAATTTTGTAAATTTTACAAATTGGAAGTGTATGAAAAATCATGTTTCATTAAATTACCCATTCCTAGTGTTTGACAATTCACCTAGTTAGAATTTATAAATTGATTTTAAAATGACTAATATCTTTTTGGATTTATATTTAATTTTATCAAAGGTTCTATTTAATTTTAAATTGATTAAAAAAATTAATTATTTTGCATTGTCCACAAATTTTTTTAGTTGATTTCAAATTAGTTTAATAATTTATGATTCTTAAAAGTCAGTTTGGAGGCCTGATTGGAACTTTTAAAATGATATTAAAACATTTTTTTTTAAATTATGTGGAATTACTATGGTTTTTTGGGTTGTAATTATTATTGTTAAATTATTTTAATAAGTTATTTTAATCTACCCTTGTTTGTTCATTGATTTGATATAATTATGGAATATGTAGAATATCTTAGTGATGTTGTGATTGTTTTTTATTTTATTGTCAATTTTCTTCAAGCCTCATGGGATTATGAGGTGATTGGGTATGTGAAACTAGATGGGATGAGTTCCATTCCCACTAGTTATGATTGTGAAGTCAGTGTATTCATTACACTATCCAGTAACGTGCTACTATCCTTTCCTTAGATACTAGGGAAGTATGTTATAGGTTTTCACTGCATATTAGTGATCCTTTAGGTATTTATATAATAATAGTAATTTTAATTTATAATAATGTAACATTCTCTTTCATTTCCTTACTTTGTATTGCCCAATATTTATAGTCTCTCTATTCTTTCTTTAATTATATCCAATTTTTCAAAAACAAGTTTTTATAAGAGTATAATGAAAAGGGCTTCTTTAAAAAAAAATTCAAAAGTAGTAATTAAATATATTTTTTAAATAAGGTAGGCCTTGACTTGAATTTTTTTTAAATTTATTGTTTCCATATAATAAAAATAAATGGAAATGTATAAAAAGAAATTTAAATTTGACAATGTTTTTTATTTTCTTTATAAATGTAAAACTTTGATTTTATTAATATAACTCAAACTACATGCAGTTATCCTTTATTTAAGGATTTTTCTTGGGGAATGGTTTCAATTGGTATACCTACTAAGCTCTTTCTCTCACACCTATATTTATATTTCAGTTTCAGGTTCCGGTTCTTTCATTTCTGACCATGTGGAATTGAGGTATTAGTAGTGGATGGTATCATGTATAGTCACATTGTGCTATATTTCTTGTTTATTTTATTTCATTTAATTTATCGCATCTAACAAAAGGAATGTTGCTTAAAATTTGAAGTACACTATAATAATTTTTATCCAAATCTATTAAATTTGGATTTGGATTTAATTATTCTTTAAGGGGAGAGATACTTGGGTGAGCATAGCGATTAGATGAGATTTTTTTGTGGTTGATTTTTTGGATTGATGTATTATTTAAATTATTATTTGATTTTGGCAATGATGTCTAAAGTATGGATAGTACATTACCAATTTTCTACTATTTATTGACTCTAATTATTTGTTGAAACCTTTTCCATTGGTTATACGTTGAAATTTTAGTTCTTGATGCTACCATAGGGATATCAGGACCACACCTTCATCATGTTGTGGGCCATCTTGGGAATCAGATGGAGGGCTGAATTGGGCTTATTCGTGATAGGTTTCCTCAAATTTTTAGGAATAGACATAAATAATTTGTTCACATAGGAATGGTTATAATAAGTTTTATAAAAATGATTTATTATGATTGTGGTTATTCCCCATTTCAGATTTGTTTATCAAGTTATGAAACATTTTCCTAATTCATTTAATTTTTGTAAAACTCCATGTTTTCATGATTATGAAATATTTTTAATGTATTCTACAAATTTATTTCATGCTGATATATTTTATGTATATTGAGATGTATTTTGATCCATTTTGTAATTTTTATTCTTCCTTAACAACCTTTTGATGATATTATGTTGATCAAATAAGTTTTATGATTATCATATATGGTTTTTTTATCCATTAATAAGATATGTGTCATCTCCCTCATGTTCTCATTCATGTTTATGATCTTATACATTGTGATATTTTTTTCATTATTGAGTTTTGAGGAAACCACTCTCTTATGTTTCTAATAACAATTTTTGGAAGATTATTATATAATGTGAGATATTATGAAATGGTTCTATAAGGGCACGATTATGGATTATTGTATGAAAGTGTAGTAAAATAATGTGTTTATTTATCTAATCTCCATGAAACCAAACATTGTAATCCTTAGGTTGTGTTACTATTTGTGAGATGAAATATTCAAATCATAGAATCAATATACTATATATGTTATGATTAACTTGGGTTACTTAAGTTGGTATTCTAGTAGTCTTTGGTTACTTTTTGAGATAATTTTTTTAATAGATTATTTTTGAGGAATTTTGTGGAAAACCTTGAGAAATTTCTATGTTATAAGTCTATGTATAGTAAATAATCATAAAAAATAATTAATATAGATATTATTTAGTTATCATATATATTTTACCCCTCAATGGATACTACAAGTGGAATCAAGCTGTGAAAAATATGTACCTTGTGCAAGTTACCTCAAAAAGGGAATATTTGTTATTAACTTGATCATCACCTAGTACATGAAAAAGATGAATAACTGAACACATGGTCTGACACACTTAGGTGATTTTCTTAGGGGAAACAAATTCTATTTACATTCAATTAAAAAGAAAATTTTATGGTAATAAATTTGTTCAAACAGTGTAAGACACTACTATAATTTAAGGTATTTGTGACGGGATACCATTTCAAATAAGCTTTAGCGACGGGCCCCATCGCAAATAGCCCGTTGCAGAAAACATCATCGCAAAAAAATTTATTTGTGACGGGCCCCTCGCGAATAAGTTTTTTTGTGACGTGAAACTTTATCGTCGTAAATAAGTCTCTGATTATATACTTTATATATATATAATCTCTTTTGCGATGGGCCAGTAATCCCGTCGCAAATACCTTTTTTAAGAAAATATTATTTGGACTATTTGCGACGGGATCCCGTCGCAACAGATCCCATCGCAAATAATAAATAAATTTTAATATTATTAAAATAAATAAAATAAATAATATTAAAATTCTCAATATTCACAAAAAAATATAAAAAAATCATAAAATATATTATTATGATTATTGAAAATTTAATTTTAATATTATTAAAATAATAAAAAATAAAAAATATTAAAATTTTCAATATTCACTAAAAATATAAAAAAATCATAAAATATTATCATTATTATTAGTAGTAGTAAAATAAACAAATATTAAAAAATATAATACTGAAAAAATATATTTAATCTCGTGTATACGAGATTAAATATGCCTATGTAGCACCACATTTTTCATATTGTTTTGAGTCGGTGAGATTTGAAAGGAGAAAAGTCACCGAGCACAAGGAGTGTCGTCAATCCACTAGAAATTGTGCCTGGTTCATGGAATTTATTAAAATTTATTAAAATTTATTTCTAAATGTTTCTAACTAATTATTACTATTTATTACTAATTATTATTATTTATTACTATTTATTGCTAATTATTCCAATTTATTACTAATTATTCTTAGTTATAACTAATTATTCATATTTATTACTAACTATTACTATTTATTACTAACAATTACTATTTATTACTAATTATTACTGTTTAATAATATTTATTACTATTTATTACGATTTATTACTATTTATTACTAATTATTACAATTTATTACAATTTATTACTATTTATTACTAATTATTCCAAATTATTTCTAATCATTGCTATTTATTTCTATTTATTTCTAATTATTTCTAATTATTCCTAATTATTCCTAATTATTACTAATTATTACAATTTATCCCTATTTATTTCTAATTATTGCTAATTATTGCTAATTATTCATAATTATTTCTAATTATTGCTAATTCTTCCAAATTATTCCTAATTATTAGTATTTATTAGTAATTATTACTAATTATTAGTATTTATTGGTATTTATTTCTAATTATAGGTAATTATTGCTAATTATTGCTAATTATACCTAATTATTGCTAATTATTCCTAATTATTGCTAACTATTCCTAATTATTGGTAATTATTACTAATTATTGCTAAATATTACTAATTATTAGTATTTATTTCTAATTATTAGTAAATATTACTAATTATTAGCATTTATTCCTAATTATTACTAATTATTCCTAATTATTAAAAATTATTCCTAATTATTACTAATTATTCATAATTATTATTAATTATTCGTATTTATTAATATTTATTTCTATTTATTACTAATTATTGATAATTATAGCTTATTATTGCTAATTATTCCTAATTGTTACTAATTATTGCTATTTATTTGAAATTAATGCTAATTATTGCTAATTAATGCTAATTATTTCTAATTATTGCTAATTATTGCTAATTATTGCTAATTATTGCTAATTATTTCTAATTATTGCTAATTATTACTATTTATTTATAATTATGGAAAATTATTCATAATTATTGCAAATTAACTTGAATTATTTCTATTTCTTACTAATTATTAGTATTTATTGCTAATTATTAGTATTTATTAGTAGTTATTACTAATTATTAGTATGTATTACTAATTATTACAATTTATTAATAATTATTACAAATTTTAACTAATTATTACAATTTATTACTAATTATTATTAATAATTGTAATTATTGTAATTATTACTAATTATTTCTAATTATTACTAATTATTGATAATTATTACTAATTATTGCTAATTATTCTTAATTATTTCTAATTATTCCTAATTATTAGTAAGTATTACTAATTATAAGTATTTATTCCTAATTATTCATAACTATTCCTAATTATTACTAATTATTCATAATTATTACTAATTATTCCTATTTATTAGTATTTATTTCTATTTATTACTAATTATTTCTATTTATTACTAATTATTGCTAATTATTAATAATTATTAGTAATTATTCCTAATTATTCCTAATTATTGCTAATTATTACTATTTATTTCTATTTATTGCTGATTATTTCTAATTATTCCTAATTATTGCTAATTATTGCTAATAATTATTATTTATTAGTAATTATTAGTATTTATTAGTATTTATTATTAATTATTACATTTTATTACAAATTATTACAATTTATTACTAATTATTACAATTTATTACTAATTATTATTAATTATTCCTAATTATTATTAATTTTTCCTAATTAAGACTAATTATTCCTATTTATTACTAATTATTCCTATTTTTTAATATTTATTGCTATTTATTACTAATTATTTCTAATTATTTCTAATTATTGCAAATTATTTCTAATTATTACTAATTATTACTAATTATTGCTAAGTATTACTAATTATTGGTAATTATTGGTAATTATTGCTATTTATTTCTAATTATTGCAAATTATTTTTAATTATTGCAAATTATTCCTAATTATTAGTATTTATTGCTAATTATAAGTATTTATAAGTAATTATTAGTATTTATTAGTATTTATTACTACATATTAAAATTTATTACAAATTATTACAATTTATTATTAATTATTACAATTTATTACTAATTATTATTAATTATTGCTATTTATTGCTATTTATTTCTATTTATTACAAATTAGTGCTAATTATTCCGAATTATTGCTAATTATTTTTAATTATTACTAATTATTACTAATTATTAATATTTATTCATAATTATTCCTAATTATTCCTAATTATTCCTTATTATTACTAATTATTCATATTTATTACTATTTCTTGACATTTATTACCAATTATTATTAATTACTACAAATTAATTATATACATTACTAATTATCATTAACAATTAATAATTACCACTAATTATTAAAAGTTAATAATAAAAAATTCAATTTATTAGTACAAAAAAATTCTAATGACAAAACAATTTAAATATAATTTAATTACAACTAATCAACAATAAAAACAATTAACATAAAAAAATGAAATGAATAATAAATTAAAAAAACATAAATTCCTTTAAGACTGATTTTTTTTTATGCAGACGGCTTCACAACTTCTTTGTGTACAAAAAAATCAACTTAGAAAAATTCTCTTTAAAATATGAGTTTAGAGAGAAACATGATCTAAAATTTGAGAGGAATGAGAGGAAAAACGGATGGGGGTATATATAGGTTAGATTATTTGCGACGAAATTATTTGCGGCGGGATACCCGTCGCAAATAGTATCTTTTACGACGAGACCCATCGCAAATACCTACGCCCGCATTAATTACTGTCGGCGGTTAAAAAGTTATTTGCGACGGTACCCGTCGCAAACAGTCCCTCCCGACACACTTTTTGCGACGGGACGACATCCCGTCGCAAAAAGCTATAAACCACCGCCTGTTATTTGCGACAGGGCCCGTCGCAAATACATAATTATTTGTGATGGTGGGATCCCACCGTCGCAAATAACCTTCGTGCGGGTTGGCGCGCTATCCGCGCCAAACTATTTGCGACGGGAGACGAAATCCTGTTGCAAATAGTTGGTTGTTTGCGACGAGATTTATTCCCGTCATAAAAGGTCCGTCGCAAAAAGCCCTTTTTCCCGTACTGAGAGAATCTGGCTTAATGAAACCATTTAATATCCTACCCCTAACCGATTTTCATTGAATAATGTGTAGGTGATACCAACCCTATGTGATATTCCTCTTATACCAAGGATAGAAATAAATTCCAAGGGTTAAAAAAAATATAGGGGTTTATTTTACCCTATATGTGCACACACCCAAACATTACAAGACAAAAAAAATAAACAAAACACATCTCAAAAAATGATGCATGCACCAACCCAACCATTATAAATTTTATAAATCCTATAAATAATGATGAAATAAATAACAACATAAAAGTAATAGTGGAATATATAAAAATAGGAAACATAAACTCCAAAGCAGAAAAATACCCTAGCACTTAAGTAGAATCACTACATACCATGACATCAACACTTCAAGATCCACCTCTAATAATCCAGGAAATGACATCACGGAGACCCACTAGTGAAGTAAGAAATCATGCCCTATCTTGTATCATGAACAAAATGACTATATATGCACCAACGTGTATATATAGGAGGTGAGTAGTCATACCCAGTAGAAAACACAAAGAGAATTTTCCCACATTCCACTAAGACCACAGCTATCTTAGCACACATTAGTATAAAATAAGAAGAAGAATATAAAAAGTAGATAAAATATTTTTTAGAATATAAAATATTGCTGATGTATTGGTTTTCCAAAATAGTTTAGCAAAATATATATTCCACTTTAAATATGTAGAAACAATACATAAATTCTAATTTATCATAAAAATCCATATTTTCTCTCTCTCACTCACTAAAACAAGAAACCCATACAATACAAATGGAATCCCTATACTCACTAGTGGTGATACTCCCTCCACTGAGTCACTTCATACTAAAACATTTTCCTTATTAATTTTTAGTTAGCACCAAGCACCAAATCAATTCCAATAAGGCCTAATAAAATGAAAATCATAAATACACACTAACCATGTTCCTTGATAGTTATAACCCATGACCTAATTATTCCAAGGATATGTTTCAAAACAATATTTCATTCAACAAAACCCTTTTAATAAAAATTTTGAACACACTGTGTGTGATACTCATACACAATTTCAAAGGCCAACAAGTAGAAGAATCATCGGCTATGTTTCGGAAGGTTAAAACTGTAACACACCAAGTTTTTATAAAAATAAATAAAAATTCATGGAACTTTGTTTTAAGAATATATTAATAACTAGCCTTTTAACATAATTTTTCCACTTCTAGGTTTTGAATTTCAAGAAACTGTCTTCTAAAATTGTGTTTAGCATGTTATTTGGAGTCTATTGGAACCAAATTTTTTGGTGAATAGTAACATACCCTTATGAATAGTAAAATGAATAGTGATATGACACTAATGAATAGTAAATTTTATAAATATTTTATTTTATTAAGGCTTTAAGATAATAGCATCTAGGTTAATTTTTCCTTGTGATATAGAAGTAGTTACAGAATTATAATTGTTAATTTTTGAATTAAGTATCCTTTTATTTAAAAATTAATTTAATAATATTTAGAAAATTATTGTCCAAAAATTTACTTCATTCTTGAAATCTACACGTCGATAAATGGTTAGGGTGAATTTTGGGAATTTTTCTAAAATAGTTGATTTTTCGGTGAATAGTAAAAAAATAAATTTTTTAGTTTCGGTGTATTAATGACATCATTAATTATATAATAATGATTTCATAAATCTGGTCGACTTGTGTATAGTAAAATAATATGTGAGGTGTCCTAATTGTCTTATACCATGGGCAAATACCATGAGTAAGCCCATGGTTTTGTAAATACCATTCATGTGGTGTCCCTTGAAATTTATTAAAATAATCCCTCACTTTTCCTATAAATACAAAATCTTCCCTTCATTGAATTCATTACCAATTTACCTTCAATGAAGCTCTAGCCTCCATACCTTCATAGTAGTTGTCCCATGGTTTCCTCAATCCCCCAAGGTCCCATCCTTCAACTTTTAAGGGTTAATCTACAAGGTAAGAAAATTCTCAATTTATTTCTTTTTTTCCTTTAAATTTTCCATACCAAGTTCTTATTTCCGTCTTATTCATGATCTATTCTGTATTATGAATCATTTTTGGATGTGTGACCCCTGTCCCCTCTCTTTTTAATGTTTTCTAAACCCTTTTCACATAGCCGTTGGGCTGACGAATTTTTGTAAGAGATTTCTCACTTATTCTTTTATTTTGAGTTCCTTTATCATTCTTTATTCATATATTCTTACCCAAGTGTCATGAAATATCCATAATCATGTATATTCTGAATGATATCATGTTCATGTAAAATTACTTATCATTTTTCTTCTTCTCTCCCACTTATTTAAATAATTAAAACATTGTTCGTTTGTGTCAAATTACCGACATCATGGATGATGTGATGTCAATTTCAATTAATTATTCCAAGTCTAGTAATGAAACCATTTATATGTTTGAACCAGGTTATAATGCATGTGTTATGAATCACCCATGGTTCTGGAATTCTTTTATACTCATTGTTCTAATTTATAAGACAAAATGAGGTTGTTATTATCAAAGAACCACTAAAATGATCTAAACAAACATCATTAATATTCTAACTTATGAATAATCCTTATCTAAGAATTCAAAATGATAAATGGAATAATTTATAATTCTGGATATATGTAAATACTACTCCATTACAATTCTGGAGTTTCACTTCCAATCGATAGGAACATCCACCATGAACCAATCATGGAAATGATGTTAAGAACTCACCCAAAAACAATGAAATGAGCAAAATACTAACAATTAAAGGTTGAAATGATGGTATGAAATGATATTATAAGATGTTATAAACATGAACATGTTTCTGTAAAATACTAATAACACTCTTTAACCATTATAATGAATGTTTAAACAAGATTGAAGTAAGACAAACCTGAGGTAAGGGAATTATTAACCCAATTTCCATTCTTTGGGTTAACCTTCTACTTCATCATTCATGTGCTATTTATATTGTTTGTGTGATGGGTTCTGTTTATATTTTGTTTCATTATGTTTATTTACAGTATATATACATACTCCATCCACTATTTTAAGTCTCTCTCCAATTGTATGATTTTTATAAGGTGCTTTTCTTTAAAAATCCTCTTTTTAAAATTCAGTTTTACGAAATTCCAAATTAATGTTTTTATGGAATTATTCATGTTGTATGATTATGTTTTGGTTCATGGGAATAATTTATGATGAAGTGTGGGACCTATATCTCCCTCCAATTCATTGGGTATAAGTAAGTTGGAGGTCGGTCGTATGGTTAGTCCATGTGTAACTGCGATGGTTACACAAAGTAAGGTAGCCATGAGGGTTACAATTTATAAGGTAGCCAAGATGGTTACAAGATTATGTATGTAATGCCCCAAGATACCTCTATGATTAAATTTATGTTCTCATGTATGTATATATATTTTTTGTATCTCATATTACACTAAGTAAGTATATATGAGTGACAAGAATGTCTTTTGAAAATCGTTTTCATACGTTGTGAGTATTCATGGACTAATGTGATTTTTTTTCATCCCTTACTGAAGTTTTCTGATAATCCCATGTTTTTAAATGATTTTTCATAGGTTAATGGATGTGTAATACAAGGAAGGAAGATATGTTAAATGTTGAAGAATTTCCAAGGAGTCTTGTTTTATGTTTTAATGTTTTATATTTTGAAAAAAATGGAAACTATTTTTATGGTATCCACTCTGTAATAATGTGTAATGTCATGAATGTATTCTCCTAATTATCTAAAGATATAAACTTGAAAATATATTCAATGTAAAAGGAAGTGTTTTCTTGACTAAATTCAGGATTATGTATGTAATAAGGCTAGGTCCTTATAGTTGATGGTTTAGATAACTTTATGGGATAGGGTGATGTTAATAGAATACCATAAATGATTTTCACTCTATGTTTAATTTGAAATGTTATAGCATTTAAAGATTACCATGTTGCTTTATCTAAGACATTTTTTTTCATAATGATTGTTCGCAGAAGGAATAGGGATGTTGAAGAGGAGAGGCACTGACAGAATGACATCCTTCCGGAACTATGGTCCGAAATGGTAGGGATTGGAACCAAGTAGTTTGTGATAGTAATGGATCAGCTAACGCAGGCAATAAATAGTGGTGGCATCCATGCAAGAGGACCAATAGAGGTACCACAACGAAACATGACAGTAGTGGAACAATTTATGAGACAACATCATCCTGCATTCAATGGATCTTCTGACCCAGTAGCAGCTGAATGATGGATCAAAGCCCTTGAAAATGTATTCGATGTTATGGGATGTTCAGACAATCAAAATGTAAGTCTTTCCATTTATCGTTTTGAAGGGGAAGCTGATCAGTGGTGGTAAATGGTAAGGAATATTAGGTGTCGAGAAGATTTTGATGCCTTAGAGTGGGATGAATTTAAAAAGCCTTTTCCTTGAAAAATATTTTATTAAGGTGGTGCGACTAAGAATGGAGAAGCAATTCCTTGAATTGAAACAGAAGGAGGAAGATTCAGTGGTTGTGTATAAATCAAACTTTACCCGACTGGTGAGGTATGCTCCAAATCTTATTCTGGATCATGATAGAATAATCAACCGCTTTTACTCAGGATTAAAGCCAAGGTACCGAAGGGCGTTGGCCTCCCGTGAATTCAAAAGTTATGAGAAACTTTTTCGATGTGCTGAGAGGGTGGAGATGGAGTTTGCAGATGATCACGTTCATTTTGGAAAAAAAGAGAAGGATAGGTCCAGTTGGAAATCAATGTGTAAGAATCAACCAATGAAATCTGATGGTAAGAAAATCCAATTTCTAGTTTATGAAAAGTGTGGAAAGAAGCACCCTGGGGAATGTCTTAACGGAACTGGGAAGTGTTTCAAATGTGGTAAGTTTGGACATATGGCCCGAGATTGTAATGAAAATGATACAAAGACTAATCTTGATAAGCAGACTATAAGGTGTTTTAAATGTGGTGAGATGGGTAATTATGAAAATGTCTACCCAAAGGGAGATCCGAATGATGCAAAGAAGCCAGACTACAAGCAGAAAGGTGTAGTGAGATCCATTGCGACTATGTCAGCATATGTTGGGCCATCCAATGAAGTTGTATTAGGTACTTTGTTTGTTCACTCATATTTTGCTAAATTTTTGTTTGATACGGGGTCTACACATTCCTTCATCTCTGAGAAATTTTCTGGTAAATTGAAAATATCACTTCAACAAATGAGACCCGAACTTGTTGTTAAAAAACCATGGGAAAATGTTATAGCAAAGAGGAATTATAAGAATATTTCTATTCTGGTATGTGGAAATATTTTCCCTGCAAACCTTGTTTTTTTACCCTTAGTTGAGTTTGATGTTATTCTGGGGATGGACTGGCTTTCTAATTATCATGCTAAGATTGACTGTAGAGCTAAATAAGTTATTTTTTAGAAATAGATTCAGTTTGTATACAAGAATGAACCCATACAATTGATAATATATCAGGAAGCTGAGAAACTATTGAAATATTGAAATTAAAGTTATCTTGCTCATATTTTTGAAAACAAGGGAACTATTCAAATTAATTATGTGCTAGTGGTAAATGAATACCTTGATGTTCTTCCTGGTGAGTTACCCGGTGTCATACCTGATCGAGAAGTCGAATTCATAATTGACTTAGTTCCTAATTCTAAGCCAATTTTAAAACCCCTATATCGTATGGCTCCAATATAACTTCTTCAATTGAAAAACCAGTTGCTGGATTTTCTTGAAAAAGGTTTCATTAGTCCTAGAACTTCACCATGGGGAGCCCCTGTTTTGTTAGTTAAAAAGAAAGATGGTTCCATGAGACTTTTCATTAATTATAGAGATTTTAATTACATCACTGTTAAAAACAAGTATCCTTTGCCTCATATTGATGATTTTTTTAATCAGCTCTAGGGAGCTCAGTACATTTCCAATATTGACTTGAGATTTGGATACCATCAGCTGAAGGTAAAGAAGGATGACATCACGAAAACAGCCTTTCGTACTAGATATGGGCTTTATGAATTTGTTGTTATGCCATTTGGATTAACTAATGCACCATCTGTATTCATGAATCTTATGAATAGAGTATTTCATGAATTCTTGGATATGTTTGTGGTTGTATTTATTGATGACATTCTGGTTTTTTCTTAAAATAAAGTGGAGCATGAAAAACAACTAAGGGTCGTTTTGAAAACATTAAAAGAAAAGAAACTATATGGAAAATTCAGAAAGTGTGATTTTTGGTTATGACAGATTTCTTTCCTTGGGAACATTGTAAATAAGGATGGAATAATAGTTGATCCTGCCAAAACTAAAGTAGTTGATGAATGGGCACGACCCACAAATGTTACAGAGATTCGTAGTTTTCGGGGCATAGAAAGTTATTACTGATGGTTTGTTAAGAACTTTGCACGGTTATCTAGCCTGATAACTATGTTAACATGGAAAGGAGTTAAATTTTTTTGGACAGGTGAATGTAATGTTTGTTTTCAGGAACTGAAGAATAGATTGGTGAATGCTCGAGTTTTGGCCTTACCTTCCCAAAATGGTGAGTTTGTCATATACAGTGATGCTTCTTTGAAGGGACTTGGTTGTGTTTTGATGCATAATGATCAGATAATTGCCTATGCTTTGAGACAACTTAAACCTCATGAGCTAAATTATCCCACACATGATTTGGAATTGGAAGTTGTGGTTTTTTTCTTTGAAAATATGGAGGAATCATCTATACGGAACCAAATGCCAAATATATACTGACCATAAAAGTCTAAAGTATATAATCACTTAGAAGGAATTAAACATGAGGTAAAGAAGATGGCTAGAACTAATAAAGGATTATGACTTCACGATCAATTACCATCCTAGGAAAGCAAACATAGTGGTAGATGCCTTCAGTCGAAAACATCATGCATAATAAACCATGATACATTTGGAACATGATCCCTTGATTAATGATTTGATGAACTTTGGATTAGATGTTGTTGGTGCACGGAATACATCTGTTTTGTTTTAGGTTTCAGTGCAGTCTTAGTTGTCAGACAGAATTAAGCAAGGGCATAAGGAAGACTTTGAGCTATAGAAAAAGGTATAATTGGTTAAAATTGGTATGTTTCCAGAATTTAATCTTGATAAAGATTGTGTTTTATGATTTGGAAAAAGGTTTTGTGTGCCATGTGATTCCAATTTGAAGAAAGAATTGTTCTATGAAGCTCATAGTTCTCCATTTTCTATTCATCCTGGTAGTACATAGATGTATAGAGACCTTCGAGAGTATTATTGGTTGGATGGAATGAAAAGAGATATTGTTGATTTTACTATGAGATGTTTGACATGTCAACAGGTTAATTCATAGTGATAGTTATCAAAGGGGATGCTTCAGCCTTTTCCAGTACGAGAGTGGAAATGGGAGAATGTATCCATGGACTTTATAGTGGGACTACCAAAGACTTCAAGAGGTAACAATGCGATTTGGGTTATTGTTTATCAGCTGAAAAAATCTACACATTTTCTTTCTATTCGAGATACAATGTCTTTGGACCAGCTTTCTCGATTGTACCTTAAGGAGATTATTAGGTTACATGGAGTCCCTCTTTCCATTATGTCTGACCGAGATCCCAGGTTCACTTCTAACTTTTAGAAAGGACTTCAGAAGTCATTGGGCATATAGTTAAATTTCAGTATAGTTTTTCATCCTCAATCAAATGGGTAGTCAGAATGAATGATTCAAACTTTAGAGGATATGATTCGAGCTTGTTCAATGGATTATCAGGGAAGTTGGGATCAATATATTTCTTTAGTTGAGTTTTATTATTATAACAGTTTTCATTCTAGTATTCAGATGGCACCTTTTGAGGCCTTGTATGGGAAGCGGTTTCGGACTCCAACATTTTGGGATGAAGTTGGTGAAAGAAAGTTTATGGGGACAGAATTAGTAGAAGAAGTGGCCGAGAAAGTGAAAATGATCCACCAGCACATGAGGATATCTCAGAGCAGACAGACAAGTTATGCAGATAACAGAAGGAAAGACTTCTCTTTCAAGGTAGGTGACCATGTTTTCCTTAAAATCTCTCCTTGGAAAAGTGTGATGTGTTTCGGTAAGAAAGGGAAGCTAATTCCATGGTTCATCGGTCCGTTTGAAAACATGGAGAATGTTGGAATAGTTGCATACCTTGTAGCTTTACCTCCGATTTTGTTTTAGGTACACAATGTTTTTCATGTTTCGATGTTGAGAAATTATGTGCCAGATTCGTCACATGTCTTGAGCCCAGAAGCAGTTCAGCTGGAAGAGAACCTTTCTTATGAAGAGAAACCAGTTGAGATTCTTGATCAAAGAGAATAGGTATTGCAGAATAAGGTAATCTACTAGGTAAAGGTTTTGTGGAGAAACCACATGGTTGAAGAAGCAACATGGGAGTCTGAAAATGCTATGAGGGAAAAGTGCCCTCAATTGTTTAAATAAGTAAATAAAATAGCGAGGATGAAATTTCAAGATGGTGGGGATAATGTAACACCCCAAGTTTTTCTAAAAATAAATATAAATGAATGGAACTTTGTTTTAATTATATATTTATAACTATCCTTTTAACATAATTTTTCCACTTCTATGTTTTGAATTTCAAGAAACTGTCTTCTACAATTGTGTTTAGTATGTTATTTGGAGTCTATTGGAACTATCTTGTTTTTTTTGTGAATAGTAAAATACCCTTATGAACAGTAATTTGAATAGTGAATTGAAACTAATTAATAGTAAATTTTATTTTTATTTTATTTTATTAAGGCTTTAAGATAATAGCATCTAAGTTAATTTTTCATTGTGATATAGAAGTAGTTACAGAATTAGAATTGTTAATTTTTTAATTTAGTATGATTTTATTTAAAAATTAAATTAATAATATTTAGAAAATTATTTTCCAAAAATGGACTTCATTTTTTAAATCTACACGTCGATAAACGGTTAGGGTGAATTTTGGGAATTTTTCTGAAACAGTTGATTTTTCAGTGAATAGTAATAAATACAGTTTTTAGTTTAGTGTATTAATGACATCATTAATTATATAATAATGATGTCATAAATCTTGTCGAATTTTGTATAGTTAAATAATATGTGAGGTGTCCCAAGTGGATTATACCATGGGAAAATACCATGGGCAAACCCATGGTTTTGTAAATACCACTCATGAGGTGTCCCTTGAAAATTATTAAAATAATCCCTTACTTTCCCTATAAATACCAACTCTTACCTTAATTTAATTCATTCCCAATTATCCCTCAATGAAGCTCTGGAGTCCTTACCTTAATATTAGTCCTCACAAGGTTTCCTCAAGTCCCAAAGATCCCAACCTTCAAGTTCTAATGGTTACTCTACAAGGTAAGAAAATTCTCAATTTCTTTCTTTTTCCTTTCAAGTTCTCTTTTATGTGGTATAATTTTCAAGTTTCCATACCATGTTATTATTTCCTTCTTATTCATGATATATTCTGTATTATGAATAATTTATGGATGGGTGACCCTTGTCCCCTCTCTTCTTATTGTTTTCTAAAACCTTGTTGTATACCGGTTGGGTTGCCGAATTTTTGTAAGAGATTTCTCACTTATTCTTTTATTTTGAGTTCCTTTATCATTATTTATTCATATATTCTTACACAAGTGTCATGAAATATACATAATTATATATATTATGGTTGATCTCATGTTCATGTAAAATTACTCATCATTTTTCTTATCCTCTCCCGCTTATTTAAATAATTAAAACATTGTTCATTTCTGTCGAATTACCGACATCATGGACGATGTGATTTCAATTTCCATTAATTCTTCCAAGTATGGTAATGAACCCATTTATATGGTTTAAATATGTTATAATTCATGTGTTATGAATCACCCTGGAATTCTTTTATACTCGTGGTTCTAATTTATAAGACAAAATGAGGTTGTTATTATCAAAGAACAACTAAAATGATCTAAACGAACATCACTAATGTTCTAACTTATGAATCATCCTCATGTAAGAATTAAAAATGATAAATGGAATAATTTATATTACTAGATATATGTAAATACAACTCCATTCCAATTCTGGAGTTTCACTTCAAATCAAAAGGAACATCCACCATGAACCAATCATGGAAATCATGTGAAGAACTCACCCAAAAATAGTGCAAGGAGGAAAATACTAACAATTAAAGGTTGAAATGATGGTATTAAATGATAATATAAGATGTTATAAACATGAAAATGTTTATTTAAAATACTAATAACACTCTTTTAACCATTATATAGGAATTTTAAACAAGATTGAAGTAAGACAAACCTCAGGTAAGGGAATTCTTAACCCGATTTCCATTCTTTAGGTTAACCTTCTACTTCATTATTTATGTGCTATTTAAATTGTTTTTGTGATGGTTTATTTTTATATTATGTTTCATTATGTGTATTTGCAGTATATATACATACTCCATAAACTATATTAAGTCTCTATTCAATTGTATTATTTTATAAGGGGATTTTCTTTAAAAATCTTCTTTTTAAAATTCGGTTTTACGAAATTCAAAAGTAATGTTTTTATGGAATTATTCATGTTATATGATTATGTTTTGGTTCTTGGGAATTATTTATGATGAATGGTGGGACTTATATATCCCTCCAATTAATTGGGTATGATTATGGTGGATTTCGACCGTATGGTTACTCCAAGTGTAACTGTGATGGTTACACAAAGTAAGGTAGCTGTGAGGGTTACAATTTATAAGGTATCCAAGATGGTTACAAGATTATGTAAGTAATTACCCAAGATACCTCTATGATTATGTTTATGTTCTCATGTATGTATATATCTTGTGTATATCTCATATTACACTATGTGAGTATATATGAGTGACAAGCATGTCTTTTAAAAATCGTTTTCATATGTTAAAAGTATTCATGGACTAATGTGTTTTTTCATCCCTTACTGAGCTTTTGTGCTCATACCAAGTTTTTAAAGGATTTTTCACAGGTTATTGGATGTGTAATACAAGGAAGGAAGAAATTTTAAATGTTGAAGAATTGTCAAGGAGTCTTTTTTTATGTTTTAATGTTTTATATTTTGAAAAAAAATTGAAACTGTTTTTATGGTATATACTATGTAATAATGTGTAATGTCGTGAATGTATTGTCCTAATTCTATAAATCTCTAAACTTGAAAAGATATTGAATGTAAAAGGAAGTATTTTATTGACTAAATTCAATATTTTGTATGTAATAAGTCCGGGTCCTTATAAAAACCATTTAAAAAAGAGGGGAGGTTTTTAAAATAAACATAATATACATTTTATTCTAATATAAGTGTAAAGATGGAAAAACTTCCAACCATGGGTTCATTGGCATGATGAATCATAGAAAATTCTACATATATGACCTATTATTTTCATTATTTTACAAAATCCCAAGAAAAATAGATAAAACCTAATATAAACCCATATATACTAGTATAATAACACTTATTTATGTTTTTGTTCATCAAAAATAGTTGATATTGAATATGAGAAGTAAGAATGAGTTAGAAACCTTTTATTTCCATGATCAAACACTCAATGATTTTTTAGAATCAAAGTACGAACACTAATGATAATAAAAAATCACCTAAGGTAACCCCTTAGGTTTATATAAATAGAATATAAACCAAATGGGGATTTAAAGGTGTAAAATATATTAAAATAATATAATCCAATCCACATGCATGGTGCGAAAAGGGAGTTCACGTAATTAATTTTTAACACATCTTATATGTTGGAATTCGGATCACCTTAGCTTAAAATTCCAAAAACCCTTTTATATCATCAACGTATCTCATTATATGAATAAGGTTTTCCCAGAAACCTATTGACACCTTAAAATTAACTCAATGAAACTTACTTGAGAACATTTTCATCTTGAATAATCATTCACCACATGATATATTCTTATAGTTAGTTTATCTTTTACCTTATCCTTAACCATCCACACTCATATTGAAATTTATCCCAATTAGTATAATCATAAAATAAAAATCTTAAACAATTGAATATTTCAAACTAGGGTTGATAAAACTATATGTTGAATCAAGAGTTATTTATATTGAATTAAAAGCTAATTTTGAAGAGTATAGAAATTTGAGGTTAAAATTTTCATAAAATTATTCTCTTATAGTGTAAATCATTAACCATTCATGATTAAAACCTTTTGGTTTTATTAAGGGTTGAGTCCTGATGGAACCATTTTAGTAATGTTTCCATGTATAATGTAGATATTGTTCCAATAAGAAACTTTATTGGATATAAGGAAGAGTTAGAAACCTTTTTAGTATGAAAAAACATCTACCAATAATTATAACTAACAATGTGGAAAAAGATGAAATTCTAAACAATCCGATGTAGTCATGGGTAGAGTCTCATAGTTGTTCAAGTGATGATTATGATGAATAAATTAAGATTAATACATCTTTATGTCAATAGTGTAGGGAAAAGAACCAAGGGAAATGTCTTCAGTGAACTAAGTGATATTTCATGTGTGGAGAAAGAGGTAAAAAATGAACCAATTATAGAGGAACAATTAAGAATTTTATAATCATTATAGATGAAAAATGTGTTTCTTATTCATACCAAAGATATTAAGGTAGAAAACTCATTCACAAACATCTCATCACTTATATATATCTTTTAGATACCCTTGAAAAGTTTTATTAGTTAGTGATAAAAAAAATTATGAGGTTGAAATTTAATATTTAGGGGGAGGGATTCAACACCCTGAGATTTTAATATATGATTACTCTTAATTAATCCAATGTATTTAATATATTTCCCCACACACAAAACTAAAAATAAATTTACTCTGCAAAATATTTATAAAGAAATTTAAATATTAATTATAACCATTACAAACAATATATTAAATCAATAGGAATTAATAATAGTATCTAATTTCTAAAATATTTATTTAATGGAATATAATGGTTACTCAATTGATATATGTAAAACAACTAATATTATTATTTTATTCATATAGAATTATTTTTATAAATATTGAATTTTTATGTGTATGTATTTAAATTTAATGGAAACTTGTGATTAATGATCATAAAATATATTTTAAAATGAATAATTTATTAATACTAATTTAATTAATAAATTATTAAAGATATTAATTATAAAAGTTAATATTCTAAAAAAGATATTTTCCTATAATGTAAAATAAATCATTTAAAAATGAAATTTTCATGTTATTAAACCCATGTGTAACATTTTGGAAACATAAGTAACATTTTACTCAATAAACTATTTTTATTTACTTATATTAAAATTTAATTTTCATCACTATTAGAAATTTAAAATATTAAAATGGATTTATTATTTTATATCAAAATAGTCATATTATATAATAAGGTCGATTTCAATTTTGGTAATAAAATTATGATTACTAGGACTAAAGTTAATGACCACGAAAATCATAAAACTGTTATTTTCAAAGTATTGTTTTAGTAGTACTGTGTAATTTTTATATAATAAATTATATTAATTTATTTGAAATGTTGAATATAATATGATTTTTAAACACATATATAAAATTATTTTAATATAAATTTAATTGGTAACCATTTCAAAATAATATCAATAACACATATTGATTAAAACACTTTTTTCTAAAAAACATCTTTTCCTACAAAAAACGTTTTAATACAAAAGTTAATTTTATATTATTTAGATATTTAATTATATTTATTTATGTTTAATTTAGGTTCGCTAAAACCCAAAAAAATTAATATATTTTACCTAATATTTTTAATTAAATATAAATTATACGGTTTAAAACTAGTTACCAAGGTAAAACATAAAATAAAAAAACAAAAAAAATCATGTAGTATAAGGTTTGAAATATGTTACAAAAATTTGGTAAAATGAGTTTTGGAGACTTTATAGACTTTATATCAATGAATAATCCATTATTTATCACTTTCACCCCCTCGTGCCACACCCACCCCTTAAAATTTTAGTTTTGAAACCCTAAAAAATTTACCCTCCTAGAAATATCTCTTATTTTTATTATCCTATGGTTACCAAAATTTATCCTTATACCTTCATTTCCAAGGATACTTTCTATAGAATGTTCAAGGTCCCAAAGTGAGTATTACTTAATCCTTATCTTTTCCTTCATATTTTTTCCTTTCTGAAATTATCCTAAACATTTTTATATAATATAATTATTATAATTAGTATACAGTAGAGTTATTATATTAATTTAATAACCAATATTTATTCATTTCTATCAATATATAAAAAAATAATTTAAACCATGTGTTTTACGGACTTCCAGCACCATGATGTAATGTTTTTCATTTTCCCATATTGATTTTCATTATTAATAAAAATAATCTAAATTTATATTCAAAATATAAAAAAAGACAAATAATATCATTATTATTATGTTATAATTATACAAGGTACTTATTTATCAATACACGCCCATCAAATTATAACACATTCAGGTTTGGGTCAGTCTAACCAAAAACATGAACAATGCTATAAAACTCAACAACAAATGACTTTGGGAACATAAATGCTAAAATTATTATAATTTAATAATAAAATAATGATTTTTTATTGTTTTTAAAAGGTATTATTAATTATATAACTTATAATCATATTATCATCTTCAATCCTAAAAATAACCAAAATAAATTGGCACTGATTACATTTTCAGGTAAACACGAGAAAAAACAATAATAAATAAATATAATATTATTAGAAATTGTTATTATTAAAAATATATAAATTAACACAATTCATAATAAGGTATATAATAAATTTAATTTTATTATCTATAAATTTAAGTGTTTTCATAGAATGATTCAAGACCACATTAAGATTTTTTTCTCATTTTAAACTCACTTGGCATGTTGGATATTGTGCACCTTAAATTATTATATATATTAAATTAACAACCATATTTATTTAACTTATGAAAATATATCAAATTTAATTATATTATAATGGCCACTTCTTGATCTTCTTCACTATATTCTTTGACTCTTATGTTACCAATACCATAACAGTTTCATCGACTCAATTTCTGATTCATTAGGTCATAGTATTTCTTACATGAATATACTTGTAGAGATTGATTTTATGTTTATATTACCATATCAGAAAAGGTGTTCCCTATTTTTGTCTGGGGAAATTATTTATCTCCATAAATAACCACTTATTTGATAAATGTTTTTTCAAAATGAATGTATAATTTTGGTAAAAATAACACCCATTTTGACTAATGGATATTTTTCACCCTTGTCTAGGTTTTTCTTATTAGTTTTTTTAGAAATAGAAATATTATTTTTCATATATATTCTTCAAAATTTCAAAGACTGTTTTACTAAATGAAATCCTTTGAATGTTTCTCCTATTTAATTTTCTTTAAAACAGATTCAAAATTGTAATAATATCATTTCTATTTATTATTTACCACTCCATATTTATTAACTTGATTTTATTTTTTTATTTTAAAGAACTATGTATTTGGAAATATTTATATGAACATTTTCAAAATTATTATCTTTCAATTTTTTTAAAATGTTTTAAGGTAATTTACAACTCATCTTGTATAATTATGTTTAAAAGGTTTTGTGAAAACATTTATATATTTATTATATTTTTCCTCCAGGTTTTATCTCTCTTGAAGTGATTATTTGATCACCATATATATATTATTATGATATGATTCATTTAGGAAAATTATTTTTATTATATCTGATTGTTTTTTAAGTTCATATTAGGTTTTGTTTTTGAAAATTCTATGAAACCTTTTCCTTTTACATGGGTTATTTAATAGATGATAATGGTTTATATTATGTTAAAAACATATATATGGACGATAATGGATGGGGTCATATATCACCCCCAATGGATTAGTTTATTTTTATATCTCATGAGATATCTTGGAAGGGATATAATGGGTTTTTTGACACTGCCATTGGAATATTGGTTTTTCTAACTTTTTCATACAAGGACATAATGAGTTCATTTAAATAAGAGTGGGAATTGTGAGTTTTATAAAAACAATTTACCAATTATTATAGTAGTGCTACATTTTCAAGTTTCTTATCAAGTTAGGAAAAATTTTAAAGTTGCATTTTATTTCCATGAAATGTCATGTTTTCATTGTTACACCTTATTTTTCAATTATACAACAATTTTGTGCCATATAGATAAATTTTATGCTTTTGAAATGTATTTTGAGCCATGTAATAAATTTTATCATTAATTAACAACATTTTTAGGGCCTTATGTTTTTATAACATTTTTTTTGGTTATCATATTGGTCTTATGATATTTTAATAATATATTTTTCTTCTTCCTCAAGTTCTCCTTCATGTTTATAATCAAATACAATACTAAATTCTTTTTATTTATTAAGTTTTTTTGATCACCCCTTTATTATACTTTTAATACCCAGATTATGAAGATTATTATATCATATAATATTTCAAGAAAATTTTCTAGAGGAGCATGATTAAGGTCAAATTTTTACAAGTATTTTAAAATAAAATTTTTATCTATCTAATTACCATGACACGAAACCTTTAGATCCATAGGTTTTCTAATATTTTTTGAGATGTAATATATATATTTTGTAATTAATGTATTATTTATGTAATGTCTATCTTAGGATTATTTATAATAAATTCTTCAAAATTTCACAATAGGTGAACAAAAACCACTCTTATAGCTATGAAATGTGCATATTGGTATGGTGATCACCAATGAACCATATAACATCATTATTCATAGAAGTATTCATAAATATAGTGAATATTACATTATAATAATGTATAAATACCACATTTTTATTAGGATAGGTTCCATGACACTTGTAGGATATTTACTTTCATCATATACTTTCTGTCACACCAAGAATCTAGACACATAGTCCACAATTTTCCAATTCACACCATCATGATATAAATTTTTTCATAAATCCCTATACATATTTTTGTTAATAAGGTGTATATATAAATTTGAGTTGTGTTATTCATCTAGTAATTCCCTCGTTATCTCTAGTATGGATGAAACACATAGTGTCACAACCCACCTTCCTCAATATGTGGGAAGGGATAACAAAGGGAAACACCCATATTTTATCAAGTTGAAGGAGAGATAATAATCCCCATGCCCCACCTTAAATAGGCCCCATAGTGGAAATTAGCACCAAGGGTATAGAATATCACACAAAATGGAAGAAATTATCTTTTTTAATGAAAACAGGATCGAGAGATAAGACGGTAAAATCCCAAAAATTCCAAACATTTACATAAAAGAAACTGAAATCCAACCCATGCATCATTTAAACGTAAACTGTGAAAAAAGTACAACAAAATCACCAAAAAAAAGTACCAATAGAAAAATGCTAAGCAGCAACACAAAAACTATCCAAAATACCCTACTTTTAAAGTCCAGCATGGTTCTCAAATTACTCTTGGAAACCTAAAAATAATTTTACAAATTTAGGGTGAGTATACAAGTATACCCAGTTGGAAAACTAAAGATACCCATGCACTAGTGGTGGAAACATACTAATTCCCCTATTAGAGAATAGTATAACTTTCAAGAACATGTAAATAAGTACTAACTATCCCAACCCCGCCAAGGCATAATCACCAAATAACGTAAGTCAAGTAATGTAGTAGTATAAGTACATCAACATTAGGGTACCTCAAACCACTTTCCAACCGGTTATCTATTTTTTCCTAATGGATAACATATTGACACTACCACTCTTCCAAAATGCAGTCCCACTACCATAACCCGCCCGCACAAACATGGGACTTAAACCAGACACAAATCCTTCCTATAGACACTCGGGCCACAACAACACCACACATCTCACCCACAGACACCTGGGCCACAACAACCATGCCTCTCACCCGAAGACACATAGGGCTCATCCCAAAGACACATGAGAAAATAATCCTAGACCACAAACACATGGTCCCATCATCCAAAACAAAATCATGTCTAAAGGATCTTGGACTATGGTAAACCCCATGCCATTACCACCTTACCAGATACAATTGAGTGGTTAGAACTCGGAAGAGTCTGTGGGGAAGAACGTAAGTAACCAGCAATCCATCCTGCCATTGAGATGTTGGGAAAGACACCTTCCCCCATGAAGTGGATGTGTTCATCACAGGGTGTACAACAAGGGTTGGGTGCGTATAGAAATCACAAGGAAATATAATTTATACATATAGGTAAGAAAAAACTCTAGACAACCTACAATTTTCAAAAAAAACACCAATACATACAGAACCATACTACTGCTACCCCTATATGAAAAACCACACAAACAGACACAAGAAAAGCATAAACCCAACCCCCTTTACATTTAACCACCAACCATTCATTAATTTTTTGGGTTCACATTAATTTATTTCATCACTACCTGGGGAAACTACCAAGAAAAACATCTACAACCATTCTAATAAGGGTCAATGTCACTAAACACTACCAATTAAAACAAGGAATTAGGGACCAAGGTAAGTACAATACATTTTAACACCCATTAATAAATACAATAGAGAAAACCAACCTGAATTCCCATTGCACACCCCCTTTTACTTATACACCCGGTCAACCACTATTAACTATCATTATTCAATGTTATCATGCTCAATCATTCCCTCACAAGAAAACCCTATAGCCCCACAGCACAACACAATACCTAGAATACCTATAAACATGAAGTCACAACTCATCCCAGTCCTACAACCCCGCTTCCCAACCATTTCCCAAAGGTAGTCCCACTACCTATGAGTTCATCCATTATAGAATCAATCAATCTCTCAGCCCGAGATTTCATCACACCCCCATATACCACCCCATACAGAAACCCCGCAACAAAACACCACCAAAACGAATTCGCACTCCACAAACATACTCGTCCCCATTCACAAGACCAACCCATCAATCCACCCCTTGGTACCCATAGTTGGGGATCCCACAATATCACCACACACGGATCAAACCCAACAGAACATAGCACACAACCACACCATCAATCCAAGGATACTGAGATTTTTCCAACTAGGGTTCTTTAATTCCACTTTTATAAACAGGGGTGATCATAGAATAGGTTTGATCTCAGGGAATACATTTAATTAACCATGTATATGTGATTAAAAATAATTCATGTTATATCCATTTATCAAAGCATCACAACAGAAATAGAACATCACCAGTGCGCAAGAAAAGACCACCAACTTCGATGATTTTTAGAAGGCCTTACAGCACATACAATTCAAAACATGGTTCATGGATAACAGTTAAAACAGAACACATAAAATCATCACATACTTCATTTACCCCTATTATATTTTTATTATATTCCCTTCCCCTCATTTATTACTTGTTAAGGAAAAATGATTCATCCATTCTTGATGAAGAAACATTACTACACACACCTCACATGATACACAAATAAATAGAGGTAGAAGAATCCATATGTGAAACTGTAGGAGACAAAAACTCCTCCTTATGCCAAGAACATGGGATCACGTGAGTAGTAGGAAAATCCAAGAAAATTGAGTAGACAGGGATCTTGCATAGGATCACGACTTGTGCAGAGAGTTGGGCTTTTTTCACACCCATAAATAAGAGAAGAGAGGACCTAGAATTTTAGAAGAAGAAAAACAAGATCCTATATCAAAGGAAGGAAATGGTTCTAAAGGCCATTAATAGAGTATCATGTTCAAGATCACATAGTTTGAATATCTCAATGTCCCCAAAGTTTTAGAATATTAATGATATACTTAATATCCTTTAAACTCCCTTAAAATTCACAATCAAGGATTTAAACTCCGTTTACATCAAATAAAATTTAAGAGGGTGAATTTGAAAAAACTAGGAGAAATTGGGAATATTAGAAATTTGAAAAAAAGGCGAGACACCATTTGTTGTTCCACCATTTAGGTGTGACCCTGTCATGGTTCCACCATTTTAGTGTGCCACCTTCTCAGTTCCCCCATTTTTATGTGCTACTATTTCAGTGCCACCTTTTCGGTGCCACCGTCTCGGTATTCCGCTGTCACGGTGCTATCGTTTTGGTGAAAAACTACCGAAACAAACCATGGTGACCACCAAGAACACCACAAGAACTATATTCTCAAAAAAGGAATGGCCTAGGGAAATCTGGGTCATTACATCAAATACCTCTAAAACTATTATCGTCCCTGAGAATTTAAAACAAAACTCAAAAAAAGAGGGGTCCAAACAAACACCCCATAAGATATATCTTAGGGACAAACCAACCTCTGTTTTTTGAAAACTGGAGAGAAAATATCGACATCCAAGAAAACATAATTAAAATATTTCTCCTGAACAAATTTACAAACACTAAGGTTCAACTACATTGACATATGGATTAGGGAATCCCTTCCTCCATATCAAGATACTATCCGCTTTGGGTGGCACTAACTAGCCCTCTTGGGTTCAATGTCATCTTCATTAATTCATCTTGATTAGGGATCAGGTCCTCCCCTCCCCACTATTAGGATTTTTCACGCACATTCAAAGAATAGGGAAAAAACTCATCTCAAAGTAAACAAGATAAAGCATTACATCATAAGAAAACAACAAAGAAAATCACAAGATTAAAACTCATAACATCTCTGGGTACTGGGAATATATCCTTGCCTCTTGATCCCAAGTACTATCCTCAAGTCCAACATGCCTCCATAACACATGAACCAAATGAATGGTCCATCCATGAATCACCTTCTCCTCATGATCCTCGATTCTTACTGCTTGCTCCAGGTTCATTGCTTTGTACTCGATATCCAAGTCTCCCCATTCAATGACATGGGAGTCATTGTGTATATATCGATGGAGCTGAGATACATGGAAGAAATTTTGGTCCCTCTTCAACCACGGAAGCAATGCCTGTTGATATGCCACCACATCAACCCATCCCAACACCATGAAAGTTATGATGAACCTGGGAGAAATATTACACCCTGTTCTAAACCTCCACTTCCCATGTTGAGAGGAAACCTTCAATAATACATGGTCCCCAAACTCAATCTCAAAATTCCTCCTCCTATGATCGGCATGTGGATTATGTCGGTCTTGTTCTGCCTTTATCCTATCTCGTACAAGCTTCACCTTCTCTATCATACTCTGCACCACATTCGGCCCAATAATACCTACCTCCCCAAATTCTATCCAGCACAAGGGTGATTGAAACGACCTCCCATATAGAACTTCAAACAGATCCATACCATTGGAAGAGTGATATCAATTATTGTAAGAAAACTCTACCAGGGGAAAATTTTGCACCCAAGACCCAATAAAGTCTTCAACAAATTCCTCTAAAATGTCCTCCAATGTCTGGATGGTCCTCTCTGTCTGTCCATCCATATGAGGATGGAAAGTACCATTGAGGTGTAACTCAGTGCCAAAGGTATGATGCAATCCCCTCAAACATCATGAAATTAAATTTGTATCCTGATCTAAGACAATGGATCTTGGAACTTCATGCATCCACACCACCTCATCCACATACCTCTGTGCTACAGAATCCACTAATCTTGACTCCTTGATCACTAATAAGTGAGATGATTTCATCAACTGATCCACTACTACTCAAATAGAATCACAACCTACCTAATTCTTAGGTAATCTTGTGATTAAATCCATCAAGATTTCATCCCACTTCCACTCAAGAACATCTAAGGGCTGAAACAGACCACCGTGAAAATAGTTCTTAGCCTTCACTTGCTAACACACTAGGCACCTTGACACAAACTCCGCCACTTCCTGCTTCTCCCTGGGCCACCAAAACTATTTCTCAAGACTCGGTACATTTTATAAACTTCTAGATGCACCGCCAGGGTTGAGCTATGAAACTCATGGAGAAATACCTTGTGCATTACCACTGGGACAAACATCTTCCCAAGGAAGATAATCTGATTCTGACTATCCTTCGACCATAACATCAAAGTAACACTCTAGATAGTGCGATCATGCATCACTTTAGTCTCTATGTCTTCCCATTGAGACTCCTCCACCTTCCACACTAAGGAAAACTACACTATCATCTAAAATAGACAACCTCTACCTCCATCCACTCTCACATCAAGATGCAAAGAGGAAAAATCCTCCATTGCCTTCCAAGCATCCATGGATTCCCAAACTACCTCCTTTTGTGACTTCCCACATAAGGCATCAGCCACCAAATTCTCCTTTCCAAAGGTGTAATAGATCTCCAAGTCCTAGTATTGGACAAACTCCATCCACATTAATTGCTTCATGTTCATCTATATATGGGATCAGATATACCTTAATATCTTCTGATCTATGAAGGCTACAAAGTGTTCCCTGATGAGGTAATGTATCCACAACTTCAGCACGAATAAAACCAATGCAAGCTCCAAATCAAGGGTGACAAAGATTCATTCAAGTGTACATAACTTCCTAGGCCTGTAAGAGATCGCTCATCGTTGTGTAATCAACACACACCACAAACATAAGTTGGAGGACTCATAGAACACCTCAAACATCACCCCTTCCCCAGGAAACCTAAGAACTGAAGCACTGAACAGTTTCCCTTTCAGGTAGATGAAAGCTTCCTGACACTACTCACTCCACACGAAGTCTAGGTCTTTATTGGTCAAAGTTATCAACAGAGATGCAACTCAAGATATGTCGAGTATGAACCTCTGGTAATAGCCCTCTATAGTCAGGAATCTTAGAAACAATGTCTTGTTATTGGGTGCTTCCCAAGAAACAACTACCTCGGCCATTGATGGGTCTACTGTTATCCCTTGATGAGACACCACATGTCCAAGGAAGTGAACCTCTCGCATCCAGAACTTGCACTGGGATAACTTCCCATAGAGCTGGGGGTGACAAAGGACCTCCAAGATATTCCTTAGATGATTGGCGTGTCCCTCCTATGACCTTGAGTAAACCATAATATCATCGATGAAAACGAAAACAAACTAGTCTTAGGAACTTGTGTAAGACATAGTTCATGAGCCCCATAAACACATATGGTGCATTTGTAATGCCGAAGGGCATGTCCATGAACTCGAAGTGCCCATACATGAACCTAAAAGCAATATTTGGGATTTCACCCTCCTTCACCCTCAACTAGTGACATCCAGACCATAGATCGATCTTGGGGAACCTACATGCTTCCCTTAACTATTTTAAAAACCATCTATTCTCAAGAGAGGGTAACGGTTTTTTACCATCACCTGATTCAGTCTCTAGTAGTCTATGCACAGCCTCATGTCACCATATTCTTTATTTTAGAACAAGAAATGAGCACCCCACTTGTAACAACCCAAAATTTCATTAATGGAAAATCCCTCTTGATCCAGTTAAATGTTTCTTTATGAAAAATGTTTTTATAAGATGTCAACTTCTTTAGTTTAACCTAAAGATTTGTGACCGTTACTTTTATAGCCGTTGAACAGTGATCATTTGGGTTGTTTAAATATAAGGCTTTAACGAACCAATTTTCTACTCAGACAAAGGAAGCGATGGACTCATCCAGTAGAATTGCCCCTTACGAAGCCCATTTGTCGGAGCTCGGAAAGGAGGTGGCGTCTTTGGGCTTTGCCCTTGACCAAGTCCAAGCTGAGCTTCATCAAGTCAAGCTCGAACGTGATCGTCTACGGAAAAAATGGAAGTTGATAGAGATTACCACTCGAGCGATGTTATCCGAGCAACCCCAAGAGTCTGTCACCATCACACACCTTACCCTTAGGTCTTATGCGGCTATTTTAAGGGGTTATGTAACAAATAAGTAGCACCATGTTCATGTACATTATTTTTTTATATAATAATGAATATAATTTCTAGTCATTTTTGATACATTGTAATTAGTTTTTAAAGTACAAACGGTGTTTTTAGTTATTATTTAATTAAGAATTATATTTTATTAAATTAAAGGATTTTTGAATTAAATAATATTTTAATAAAATATTATTATTAAATTAATTTTTATTAAATATAAATGATCTTATAATTTTATGAATGCAATTAAAATTTTTATTAAGGTTTGAAAGCCATTTCTGTCAAAACCCGTGAATTTTTTATAAATGTCGGTTTTTATTTTAAAAGTGAAAATTCACATATTTAGAAAATTATTTAGATAAAATAAATATTATTTTTGGAATCAGGACGTCGAAATTATCCAACGGTGAATTTTTCATAATTTTTTGAGACAGTCAAATTTTTGGGTAAAAATTAAATACCATTTAAATATATAATGTGTTTTATGACATCATAATGACCCAATGGTGATGTAATAAAATACCATAATCCTTATGTTCGGCCAATATGTGTTTTATCATTAAAATAATGAGGTTTTGGGTTTGTTTGACTCACTTTTCAAAGCATTAATGGATCCCTCAAGACTTATTCAACACTTTGCCTTTTTAAATTAATTTCCATGGGAGTGTGACTCACCTCCACATAAGCAACCCTAATTTTTTAATAAGTTAGGACCTTGGCCTTGTAAAATATTGTTTTCCTCTTTCCTTTTCCAGAAACCATGGGCAAATACCATGGGGTGGTTTGTGGTTTGGATTATTTTAATATAAGGGGTCCCAAACCTAAATAATAAAGAATTCTCTCACCTTTCCTATATAAACCCACCCAAGCTCCCACTTCATCCTCACCCAAAGCCCTTTAAGTTCGTCCAACATCTGCCCTACTCTCTCTAGAATCCTCTCAAGGTGCCCCAAGCTCCCAAGAAGCCTCTCACAAGCCTCTCTCTAGCCTTTGGAAGCACACTTCCAAGTAAGGGTTTTTCTTCCTTTCTCATTTTTGTCAATTTTTCTTTAAGTTGTATTGCCCTTTTAATTTCATTTATGAATGTTGGGGTATGGTTTCGCACCTCTCCCGTACTTCCCTATTATTGTTTGAATGATGGGAGACCCCTTTCTCTCTCATTAAATGCCTCCCATGTACACCCGTTACTATGCCGAAATTCCGAAAGGAACCTTTTTCTCCTCTTTTATATTCAAGCAATACTTTTGTATCATGAATCTAAATTCCTTTTCAATTTTTGGGACATGTATCTATATGACCTTCTTACTGTCCATTACATGTTAATATGATGAGGAACCCCTTTCTCTCTCATCAGACGTTTTTGTGAATTCTTATGTCATGCCGTTACGCTGCCGAAATCACACCGATTTTCTAAGACAATGTCTTTGTGTAGTGAATACCATGCCCATTTCTCCATCAAGGGTATTAACCTTTGTGCACATTTACATATTGATTATAAAGTTTCATGTATGAATTCCAATTTCCTTTATCGTGGAAGAAATGATTATGTTTTATGAATCCATGTTTTATGATCCATGTGGCACACTTATGCATGAAATGAAATGTTTAAGAAGGGTGCGCCCTTTATAGCGCTCCAATGCATTGGGTAAAGTATAGTATCATGATACGTCATGTGCAATGAGTGTTGACTCATGCTAATTCAAGTGCAACGAGGGTTTACTCGTGCTTCAAGTGCAATGAGGGTTTACTCATGCTCCATGTGCAAGGAGCCTTGGCTCGTGCTAATTCAATGTTAAGTGTTGTTGCCACATTTTCATGTTATGATTATCATGCTTTATCATGCCTTTATGTTCATGTCTCTCTTATGCTCTAGTGATATTCCTTTTGCCTAACATGTATTGTACTCCTCATGTTATTCATTGTGTACTCCCTTACAGGGCTTTATAGCTCACCCTTTTCTTATGCATGTCCTCAGGTTATCCCATGCAATGCTAAGTACGAAAGAATGTAGTGGTCATGTAAAGGAAGTTTTCAATAAGGATGTTGTATTTCAAGTTTAAAGTTTTTATGTAATGATCCTAAGCCCCAAAGACACTAAACCTCTCGATCTTCTTTGTTGTATCAAGTGAAGTTTTATGTAATAAAGCATGTTTAAGTTGTAATAAAAAGCAGGGTTGTCATAGTTGGTATCAGAGGATAGGTTTAGTTATTTTTGGGATTAGGAAACCCTAGTAAAACCTTAGATACAAGACTAAGCATAATAAAAACATCCCTAAGTTTTGGTAAATACTAAGTAAGTGGTTTATCAAACAAATACATCCCTGTCTGGATATGAGCAGGTAGAGGCGGCTCTGGCACAGATGTATCCTAGGGGTAAAACCCGAAAACACCGCTTTGAGCTAGACTCGAACGGGAACTGGTGCACGACAACGGGCCTTGCTACACTCTTGGTTACGACTCTCCCGGGGGATATGTTTTGATAAATTCACAATCTTAGTATGAACCCTTATTAAGGGAAAAATGCCCCTAAGAATATATGTTAGAAGGAAGATCATGAAAATCCTGGATTGAATCCTATAGAATCATTAGTTAAAGAGATTAAAGTTTATTTATATGTCATCAACTTTTGTCTTTGGATTACCCTCTATGTGTTACCCCTAACTTTCCTTTTATTCCAGCCAATGGCCGGTAATAGGAGAACTCGGGCTAACAACCATTATGAAGATCAGTGTGATGATTGTACCAATGAGATGCCCAATCCAATGGGAGCGGGAATCGCGAACTTTGTCACGCTTCTCTCTCAGCTAACTCAAGTTTTGAATAGAAACACTGGTCAAGAGGAACGTTCAACCCCCCTAAGAAATAACAAGTCGCTATTGAAAGCTTCATGAGACAAAGGCCTCCTACTTTTAGTGGATCATCCGATCCCACGATTGCTGAACAATGGATCAACTCCATTGAAAAGATATTCTCCATCCTCCAATGCTCTGAAAAAGAGAAGGTCCTCCTGGCGGCTTATCGTATGGAGGGTGAAGCTGATCAATGGTGGACGTTGATCAAAAATACAAAGCCTGAGGAGGAGATCGAGGCTTTGGAATGGAAGGTATTCCGGAAGATGTTTTTCGATAAATATTTTCCATGCACCCTCCGTCCTAAGATGGAAAGGGACTTCCTTTCCCTCAAGCAGAAAGATGAGGAATCTGTGGGAGCGTACGAGGAAAACTTCACAAGGCTTGCACGATACGCTTCCGGCTTTGTCGTTACCCCCGAATGCAAGGTTGACCGCTTCTTTGGTGGGCTGAAGCCTAGCTTGCGGAAAGCATTAGCGATCCGTGTCTTCGACAGCTATGAGGAAATTGTCTGATGTGCCCTCAAGGTTGAAATGGAGATCGGAGAATCACAGGGGTATCATGGGGACAAGAAGCGGAAGGTGGACTTCAATGCTGGTGGTCCGATGGATAAATCCAACGGCGCTAAGAAATTCCAGCACCCCACTTGCCAAAAGTGTGGAAAGAATCACCCTGGAAATTGCCTTAGGGGGACAAGAAAATGCTTTAAGTGTGGAAGAGAAGGGCAACTAGCTGTTAACTGTCAGCAAGAAGGACCCGCGGCTGCGACGGAGGGGAGGAACACTCCGTTCGAACCTCAACGCATTGTTCAATGCTTCAAATTCAAAGAACCGGGTCATTTTGCGAATCAGTGCCCTAATCCAAGGGTTATCGGAGGCAATCAACAACCTCCAAGATAGCAAGGAAGAGCTTTTGCCATCACTTCTGCCGAAGTGAACCCCGACAACGAAGTGGTGACAGGTACGCTAGTTATTCATTCAAGAATAGCGAATGTACTTTTTGATTCAGGTTCTACGCATTCTTTTATATCTCAAAAGTTTAGTAGAATAATCCCTGCACCACCACAAATCATGGAAGTAAAGATGTCGGTGAGTACGGCAAATGGGGAAATCATTGCATCCCATGAGTATAAGTCCTCCCCTGTTATAATCTGTGGATTGAATTTCCCGGCGAACCTCGTCATACTCCCTTTGGTGGAATTTGATGCAATTCTTGGCATGGATTGGCTTTCCCTATATAGAGCCAACATAAATTGTCGGGAGAGGGAAATCACACTCCATATGGAGAATCGACCCCCGATTCTTTACAAGTGTCAGGAGGAAGATGAATCTCCTTTAGCTCCATCATCTCAAGCATGGATATTACTGCCTTATGAGCACGCATATCTAGCTCAGATGATTGAGTCCAAGGAAGAAACCACCCTTGAAGAAATGCCTATTGTGAGGGAATTCACTGAAGTATTTTCCGAAGAACTTCCTGGTCTTCCTCCAAGAAGAGATGTTGAGTTCTCAATTGAACTTATACCTGGGGCGCTACCAATATCCAAGACTCCATATAGAATGGCTGTGGTTGAGCTTGAAGAACTGAAGAAACAACTACAGGAGAATCTGGATAAAGGGTTTATACGCCCAAGTGCATCACCATGGGGTGCACCAGTCCTCTTCGTCAAGAAGAAGGATGGGTCAATGCGGCTTTGCATCGATTATCGTGAACTTAACAAAATCACGATAAAGAACAATTATCCTCTCCCAAGAATCGATGACTTGTTTGATCAGCTGCGTGGAGCTCAATACTTCTCTAAGGTCGACTTGCGGTCAGGATATTATCAAGTAAGGGTTAAGAAGGAAGATATCCCCAAGACTGCTTTTCGTACAAGGTATGGGCACTATGAATTCATAGTAATGCCTTTTGGACTCACCAATGCTCCAGCAATATTCATGGACTTGATGAATATAGTCTTTAGAGATTACCTAGATAAATTTGTGGTAGTCTTTATAGATGATATTCTAATATACTCCAAAACCAAGGAGGACCATGAGGAGCATTTAAGAACTGTACTGGAGACTTTGCGCAAGGAGAAGCTCTATGCCAAGTACAGCAAGTGTGAGTTCTAGTTGAAGGAGGTCTCATTATTGGGCCATATCATCACAAGAAATGGGATATCTGTGGACCCCTCCAAAACAGATGCAATTGAGGGATGGCCGAGGCCAACATCGGTAACTGATATCCGTAGCTTCTTGGGGTTAGCTGGATATTATCGACGATTTGTGAGAAACTTCTCACGATTGTCCAACCCTCTTACCAAGCTAACTCGAAAGGGAGTAAAGTTTGCTTGGAGTGATGAATGCGAAGAAAGCTTCAAGGAGTTGAAAAGGAGGCTTATCACTGCACCTGTTCTCACTTTACCCACAAGTGGGGAGCTTTTTGTGGTATTCAGTGATGCTTCGAAGAAGGGCTTAGGATGTGTGCTGATGCAGAATGATAAAGTGATATCCTATGCCTCAAGACAGTTGAAAATACATGAGCGAAACTATCCAACGCATGATCTGGAGTTGGCGGCGGTAATCTTTGCCTTGAAAATCTGGCGGCATTATCTCTATGGAGAGAAATGTGAGATATATACTGACCACAATAGTCTTAAGTATATATTCACACAGAAAGAGCTTAATATGCGCCAGAGAAGATGGATAGAGCTCATAAAGGATTATGACTGTTCAATACATTACCACCCTGGGAAGGCGAACAAGGTGGCGGATGCCCTAAGTAGGAAGGATCCAGCAATTCTATCAATGATGAGAATTGAGAAGGATCCAATCTTCTTAGACTTGATGAAGATGGTCATGGGAATCATAAAGAAGGGAACATCATCAATCCTTTCACAAATGATTGCTCAACCATCTCTTTTGGAAAGGTTAAAGGATGCTCAAAAGGATGATGCGAGAATCCAAGAAAAAGTGGAAGCTATCAAAAAGGGAAAATCATCAGAGTTTAATGTTAATGAAGAAGGAATTGTGCGGTTTGGGAAAAGACTATGTGTCCCATCAAGTTTGGAGTTGAAGAAGGAACTTTTGGATGATGCACATAGTTCAAATTTCTCTATTCACCCAGGGAGCACAAAGATGTATCGAGATCTTCGAGAAAACTTTTGGTGGGATAATATGAAGAAGGAGATCGCCGAATATACATCAAAGTTCCTGGTGTGTCAGCAAGTGAAGGCAGAGAGGCAGAAGTCTAAGAGGATGATGCAACCATTTCCCATACCAGAATGGAAATGGGAGAACATCACCATGGACTTCGTCACTGGACTTCCAAGGACATCCAAAAGCAACAATGCAATCTGGGTTATTGTGGATCGTCTTACAAAGACTGCACACTTCATTGCTATTCGAGAGGATTTCTCTTTGGATCAACTGGCACGGATATATATCAGGGAAGTGGTACAGTTGCATGGAGTACCACTATCTATTGTGTCTGACCGAGATCCAAGATTTTCCTCTAAGATTTGGAAGAGTCTTCAACATGCTCTGAATACTGAACTGAACTTCAGTACGGCCTATCATCCTCAAACTGATGGCCAATCTGAGCGGACTATCCAAACACTTGAGGATATGTTGAGAGCGTGCTCAATGGACTTTAAAGGAGGATGGGATCAACATCTTCCTCTAGTTGAGTTCTCTTATAATAATAGTTTCCACTCGAGCATCCAAATGGCACCATATGAAGCCCTGTATGAGAAAAGGTGTAGAACACCGGCATGTTGGGATGAGGTCGGTGAACGTAAGCTGCTTGGACCAGAAATGGTCGAAGAAATGGTGGAGAAGGTGAAAACCATTCAGCAGCATATCAAGGCAGCCCAAAGTCGACAGAAGAGTTATGCAGATAATCGTCGACGAGACCTTGAGTTTAAAGTCGGAGACATGGTGTTTCTATGCATATCTCCGTGGAAGAAGGTCATGAGGTTTGGAAAGAAAGGGAAGTTAAGTCCAAGGTACATCGGCCCCTTCAAAATTCTTGATCGTGTTGGGGTTGTGGCCTATCGACTAGCACTTCCACCTACTATGGCCAAGGTGCATGATGTCTTCCATGTATCCCTCTTAAGGAAGTACATACCAGACCCTTCACATGTACTCTCTTCTGAGGTGGTACAATTAGAAGACGATCTTTCTTATGAGGAGAAACCAGTGAAGATCTTAGATCGTAGAGAAAAAGTTCTACGAAATAAGACAATGCCCCTCGTCAAGGTATTGTGGAGAAACCACAAGTTTGAAGAAGCAACTTGGGAGTCGGAGGATATGATGAAGCTAAGTTACCCACATTTTTTTTAGTGTGGGAAAAGGAAAATTTCGAGGGCGAAATTTCTTAAGCGGGGAATGTTGTAACGACCCAAAATTTCATTAATGGAAAATCCCTCTTGATCCAGTTAAATGTTTCTTTATGAAAAATGTTTTTATAAGATGTCAACTTCTTTAGTTTAACATTAAGATTTGTGACCGTTACTTTTATAGCCGTTGAACAGTGATCATCTGGGTAGTTTAAATATAAAGCTTTAACGAACCAATTTTCTACTCAGACAAAGGAAGCGATGGCCTCATCCAGTAGAATTGCCCCTTACGAAGCCCATTTGTCGGAGCTCGGAAAGGAGGTGGCGTCTTTAGGCTTTGCCCTTGACCAAGCCCAAGCTGAGCTTCATTAAGTTAAGCTCGAACGTGATCGTCTACGAGAAAAATGGAAGTTGATAGAGATTACCACTCGAGCGATGTTATCCGAGCAACCCCAAGAGTCTGTCACCATCGCACGCCTTACCCTTAAGTCTTATGCGGCTATTTTAAGGGGTTATGTAACAAATAAGTAGCACCATGTTCATGTACATTATTTTTGTATATAATAATGAATATAATTTCAAGTCATTTTTGATACATTGTAATTAGTTTTTAAAGTACAAACGGTGTTTTTAGTTATTATTTAATTAAAAATTATATTTTATTAAATTAAAGGATTTTTGAATTAAATAATATTTTAATAAAATATTATTATTAAATTAAATTTTATTAAATATAAATGATCTTATAATTTTATGAATGCAATTAAAATTTTTATTAAGGTTTGAAAGCCATTTCTGTCAAAACCCGTGAATTTTTTATAAATGTCGGTTTTTATTTTAAAAGTTAAAATTCACATATTTAGAAAATTATTTAGATAAAATAAATATTATTTTTGGAATCAGGACGTCAAAATTATCCAACGGTGAATTTTTCATAATTTTCTGAAACAGTCAAATATTTGGGTAAAAATTAAATACCATTTAAATATATAATGTGTTTTATGACATCATAATGACCCAATGGTGATGTAATAAAATACCATAATCCTTATGTTCGTCCAATATGTGTTTTATCATTAAAATAATGAGGTTTTGGGTTTGTTTGACTCACTTTTCAAAGCATTAATGGAGCCCTCAAGACTTATTCAACACTTTGCCTTTTTAAATTAATTTCCATGAGAGTGTGACTCACCTCCACATAAGCAACCCTAATTTTTTAATAAGTTAGGACCTTGGCCTTGTAAAATATTGTTTTCCTCTTTCCTTTTCCAGAAACCGTGGGCAAATACCATGGGATGGTTTGTGGTTTGGATTATTTTAATATAAGGGGTCCCAAACCTAAATAATAAAGAATTCTCTCACCTTTCCTATATAAACCCACCCAAGCTCCCACTTCCTCCTCACCCAAAGCCCTTTACGTTCCTCCAACCTCTGCCCTACTCTCTCTAGAATCCTCTCAAGGTGCCCCAAGCTCCCAAGAAGCCTCTCACAAGCCTCTCTCTAGCCTTTGGAAGCACACTTCCAAGTAAGGGTTTTTCTTCCTTTCTCATTTTTGTCAATTTTTCTTTAAGTTGTATTGCCCTTTTAATTTAATTTATGATTGTTGGGGTATGGTTTCGCACCTCTCCCATACTTCCCTCTTATTGTTTGAATGATGGGAGACCCCTTTCTCTCTCATTAAATGCCTCCCATGTACACCCGTTACTATGCCGAAATTCCGAAAGGAACCTTTTTCTCCTCTTTTATATTCAAGCAATACTTTTGTATCATGAATCTAAATTCCTTTTCAATTGTTGGGACATGTATCTATATGACCTTCTTACTGTCCATTACATGTTAATATGATGAGGAACCCCTTTCTCTCTCATCAGACTTTTTTATGAATTCTTATGTCACGCCGTTACGCTGCCGAAATCACACCGATTTTCTAAGCCAATGTCTTTGTGTAGTGAATACCATGCCCATTTCTCCATCAAGGGTATTCACCTTTATGCACATTTACATATTGATTATAAAGATTCATGTATGAATTCCACTTTCCTTTATCGTGGAAGAAATGATTATGTTTTATGAATCCATGTTTTATGATCCATGTGGCACACTTATGCATGAAATGAAATGTTTAAGAAGGGTGCACCCTTTATAGCGCTCCAATGCATTGGGTAAAGTATAGTATCATGATACGTCATGTGCAATGAGTGTTGACTCATGCTAATTCAAGTGCAACGAGGGTTTACTCGTGATTCAAGTGCAATGAGGGTTTACTCATGCTCCATGTGCAATGAGCCTTGGCTCATGCTAATTCAATGTTAAGTGTTGTTGCCACATTTTCATGTTATGATTATCATGCTTTATCATGCCTTTATGTTCATGTCTCTCTTATGCTCTAGTGATATGCCTATTGCCTAACATGTATTGTACTCCTCATGTTATTCATTGTGTACTCCCTTACTGGGCTTTATAGCTCACCCTTTTCTTATGCATGTCCTCAGGTTATCCCATGCAATGATAAGTACGAAGGAATGTAGTGGTCATGTAAAGGAAGTTTTCAATAAGGATGTTGTATTTCAAGTTTAAAGTTTTTATGTAATGATCCTAAGCCCCAAAGACACTAAACCTCTCGATCTTCTTTGTTGTATCAAGTGATGTTTTATGTAATAAAGCATGTTTAAGTTGTAATAAAAAGCAGGGTTGTCATACCACTATGATACACTCAACTGGATAAATATATTCTTCATTAGTTCATCAATATAAATTCAAAACTCCCACAACTAAGAATTCCTCATCTGATACGGAGTCATCGAAATAGAATGGTCACTAAGTTGCAAGTCTATTCCGAACTCAATGTCTCATCAAGGAGGTAGAGCCACAATGTAGAGACCCAAAGCTTGATGTACATGGACATTAAATTACATTTTCATAATACTTAATACATAATGAAAACAGACACACAAGGACCATAATAGTTTAGTGTCTTTGGAAACATGGAAAATAATATTTTAATCATGGTGAAAGATCTTCAACATCTCCCATAAAGAACTTCCCCTTCTGTTTTCTTACCTAAAACCTTTCTTTAAATCTTGGGGAAAAGAACACATAAAAAGGGTGAGCTCAAATGCTCAGTAAGGGTAACCATAGAGAACATAAAACAATCCATAAACATTTGAATGCAAAAACTTGAACATAAAATCTAAACATCAAAATCATGAGCAACGACATAAATCTTGGAAGTACACAAGGCATAGATCATAAAGGAACATTAGACATGATAAACTAGCATGGTAATAAAATATGTAATTGTGGAATCCATTAAGCACATGTTATGATTTCCATAGTAGCCAAGGAAATTCTTCCAAGACCATCTTAGTGGACAAATTCCCATTCTGAATCGAGTTCACTCCTCATTCCAGTCCTGTAACACTGAACCGGATTAACTTATCTTTCCATCCATGTCTATATAATGAGATATAAATCTTCACCCAATGCATTGGAGGGAGATATAGGTCCCAACCATCTCATAATGAAACAATTCTTATGTGTGCCACAAAATCATACATCATACATCATAGCATAACCCATGTAATAAAAATGGGATTCTTAATCATCATTCCATCATAACCCAATCCATATAAGATAAAAGGAAATCATAAAAATAATTCCATAATAACATAATAAAAACAATGTAAAAATAGGGATAGAAACAGAACCCTATTTTATCTTATATGGAAAATAAATTTGATAAAACACTTGAACTCCATTCTTGCAGAAAATATCCTTTCTACTTCAAAAACATTTTTCCTTTCTTAAAATGTCATATAATATTAAACTAAAAGAATTTGATTAAAAATAAACATGAAAAATTTTAAAGGAAGATTCATGGAAATAATGTTCTAAAAATCCATTCATGTCGTATAAGTTAAAAAAAACATTCTTCTCGTACTTTGGCCAGAAAAGTCAAAAAGTACCTCATACGAAAAACGACAAAAGATTCCTTTCATATCTTTTACTAAAAACTCACCAAAGGGTAAAATTGGATTTAAAAAATTGTAGGAGGATAGAAATAATATTACATATTGAAAAAACATGGATATGGATGATAAATATTCCCCAGTAAATTCTGATGTAAAAACAATCTCGGATAAAAATTGAGATTGCGAGATTTTCCCTTACCTTAGGTCCGGTATGCTTCGTACGTATACGAACCTACTGTATAATGATTTAAATAATGTCATTTACTTATTAAATAATTATATTAATTGTTATGATATCACATATGGTTCACTTATGACTTTATATTACCTGTTCTTTTGTAAATTCCATGTTAAAGCATAATTTTGGGTAAAATCGTTTCATTTATCGTACGTGTTTCGACTTGTTGTTCTTGATATTATTACTTATATACTGATTTAAATAATTCCCGAATGTAAAACATTATTTATATATAATAAATATTCAGCACATATATATATATGATGGATCGATAAATTGAATGAAATACACTGTTTATGGAGACGGTAGGCCGTACGTACGCATGAACGTTGTTTTCGTTTCCTTATTGAATTGAATAGAATTAAGTAGATGATATAAATATATATATAAATAAATACAGTATAATTACTATGTCATATATTTCATTATTATTCATTATATATACTTTATAATCATTCATGAAAGGTTAACATGGAGAATGAATCTCATCGCGTCGTGGAGACGGTAATCCGTACATACACACAGGCGATGATATCGTTCCCATATTTATTAAATGGAATTGGAGTGAATGATATAATATCTTAGAATCAGTATGATGTTATAATAATCATATTTATTTATTCTTTACACCATTATACCCATCAAAGTTAGGTGGTGGTGGAAAAACATATTACACCTCGGCGTGGAGACGGTATTCCGTACATACGCACGCGTGGTGATTTCATTTTCCATAGGATGGATATAATGTGAAATAGGGTTGTTTAATATTTATAATAACATATCATTATATAATTAATACTGATGTTATTACTTTATAATGAAACAACTATTGAATAGGAAGTATATGAAGAAAGAAAGTAGACAGAATCGGTAATGGATATTACCTCTTCCTCGACACGCCTCTTTGAAACCTCCTCTTAGGGGACTAAAATTGGTCTTGGAAGAATACCAGGACCTCTAGTATGTTTCTAAGTAGGTTTATAAGGTAAATTGTCAGGTTTAGGTCGAGAATCAAGGCTCAAAAGGGTGTGAAGAGAAGTGGGAAGGGGTTCCCTTTTTATAAGGGGGGAGAGGGGCACATTTGGAAATATTAAAAATATTAATTTATAATAAATCTAACCCCACTTAAAAACCACCAAAAATAACTCATATTGAAATATTAGATTATATAAGGTTGTAATAGCATCAACCAATACAATTTATACATGTAGGTAATTTATTTTAAACATTATCAACTTGATTTATCCTTATTTAATCTGTTAAATTTTATTTGTGATAATAAGATTCTAAATTTCAAATTGTTATAAATAATTACATATGTGCTTTGAATTATCCATAATTAGATACTTTATGACATTTTAGACTATATAAATTTAAATTTATAATTTTTAAATATTTTTGTGATTTTTTAACAATTTAATAATATGTTATTTTTATAAAATAACAATAGTGTCAATTTTGACACTATTCTTTTATTTGAATTTAAATAAAATCCAAACAGAGGATATATTCGAAATAAAATATTTAATAGATTCCTAACATGTCATAATAGTCTATAAAATTAGTGGAGCACATTAAATATTTCATATAATATTTATTTTCCAATTTTTAAAACCATTTACTTGATATTTCTCTTAATAAAATAATTACTACAACATTTTTGTATAATTATTAAATATAATTATTTGTTGTATAAAAATTAAAAATAAAATACTAGGATCAAGATAGATCTTATATATTTCATAATAATAAATTTAGTCGTATTTAGCTTCCAATAAACCCAAATTTTAAAATGTTATATTTATTAAATTATGAAGGTGACAACTTTGACATCATATAAAATAAAATAATATAAGTGTCATAATCACTTTTATAAGACTCCAAACGGTCATATATTAAATAATTGGATGCTTATGGTTTATATATACACTACCAATAAGTTTTGTTCAGGTTTATGAGCCCTTTAATATGTATTACTATTTCAATAAAAACAATATTATTGATTTTTTACTAAATAAATAATTTCTGCAACATTAATGTATAAGCTAATAAGCTAATTAAATAACTCTTCAAAATTGCATATAAATTACCATGATAAAGAAAAACATTTTAGATTTCAAATTATTATTTATAACAGAATTTATATTCTACATAAACTTATATTAGAAATACTTTAATTATTAAAGTTTGAGTGAGAGATATTTCACATTCCTTTAAATAAAATAAACTAAAGGTCTTAATCACCTCTAAGTGGGTTCTAATGGATTAAATTTGGACCCAAATATTACATAGGACGAAATATAATCATCCAATTGTATTAAGACAAGTTTTTGGGTAATTTTATAATATTATATTTACCATTAATTATTCGATTTACCTTTTACTATGGTAAATAAAATTTACCATAGTTACTATTCATAATGCCCAAAAATAAAAAGTAGTCTATTAATATAATTTGGACCCACTGATTCCAAATATGGAATATATTTTTTCAAATTCAATTTACCGAAGTTTCAGAAATTAAATTAAAATTAATCCTGTCGTTGAAAGAAAACGGGTTTTTGTTTAAAACATTGCAAAAGATTGAATTGATTTAACATATGAGTTCAATGAAAAATCAATGATAATGACATAAATTATATTAAATGGTAAAAATTTATTCTATTTATACTTTAAAACCATTCAATATTATAATTTAACCACATAAATTATGACGATGAAAAAAGTTGTTTTTAATTAAAATATAGTGTGTTTTTACTATTCATTAAAATATGAAAGTTATTAGAACAATATGAAAAATTTATCCAATATAAATTTTAATGTCTTGATTCCAAATAAGAATTTTATTTTTTCAAATTTAACTTATAAACATGTTAAAAACTAGATTTAAAGTTGGTTCTCCATCAAAAGGCGGAAAAACTGCATTTATTGAAAAATAATTATTTTACCTGAAAATTTTATTTTGTTCTTATACCATGATCTAGAAAATGTGTAAGATGAATAATAATGTTATAAAATTCAAAATTTAGTTAATAATATTCATAACGGCTAGTTCATATTAATATTATAATAATATATCGTTGTTTATTATAACCCGGTATTGTGTACAACACACGCTATCGAGGAAGGTCGCGATTACATGTAATGCAATCCAAGTCAGGGTTGCGTGTAGTGCATGACTCCTTTGTTGTTGCGTATAACAAAATCCAACAATATTTCATTTATACATTGAATATATATATATATATACACACTCAATGTTGCGTAGAATAACTACTATCAAACAAACATGAAATTGTGTGTAACACGATCTAAGATTAGTATTGCGTATACTGCAAGCTAATACGGTGTTGCGTATAGCGCAATATAATCTTGGTGTAGAATAAAACAAAAGATATGAAATAAATTAATAATAATATATCTTATAAAATCTCGGTTTTTTACATTCTACCCCCCTTAAAATGAACTTCTCCCTCGAAATTCGTCGGGGTTATAAATCGTTTACTATTCATTGAAACCCACATCGTAAAAAGGAATAATAAAACTTAATTTTAAAAACTAAAATATGAAACGTAACAATTACCCAAAGTAACTCATCATTGGGTTTCCATATAGGAGAACATAGGTGAAAATATGGATATGGAAGAAAAAATCTAACCATCAAGTTCTGATGGAGAGTGGTAGAGAACATGGCTATGAAAAAGCCAACAATCACAAAGCCATAAATTTGTGATGATTAAGGTACCATCTAATTCATCGGATATGAGGACATTAGGACAAAATTTTTGGTTTTCAAGATCATTACCTTAAAGTTGAAGAATAATTAAAATAAATACTTACTTGATTTTGGTATAATCTCACTGTTGTTTGTGCCTTGAACAATTTCCACATCATCTCTTAAAGAAATGAAGTTGAATTTGTCTTCCGCGAAGTGTTAGCATATCATGCGATAGAATTATAGGTCATTCCATACTTATCAAACAAAATGTTTGCAAAAGTTATCAAATATACATAAGTCCATATATGGTGATGTTAATCATATATGATTCCAAACATGGACTTATACTTCATCTATCATACCACTTAATATAATAAAACTAGTTTCTAATAACCAGGGACTTCCTGTTGGCCAGTGGTAGGCGATAAAGGCCAATCACACTTTGGTTGTGGGTTCGATTCCCACTGCCTTGTGCGATGCAACGGGTTGTCTCCCATCTTGCAGGTTGTCCCTTTTTCTAAAACTACATTATAATAACATTCCTGCAATAATATCGAAAAAAAAGTTCTAGACTTAAACAGTAATATCTGATGTCTAACATAATTGATTCTAATCTTTAGGTTTATCCAAAATACTTCGGTCCAAGCTCATAGTATAAAGAAAATGATTACTTGAAAGGTCATAGAACAAGAACGTGAATATCATCATTTATCCCCCATATATCATACGATATATCTTGTTGGTCACATTCCAAACATGTGAATACCTTAATCATGTATTCTTTTGAAACATGAATAACTATAGAACCTTAGAGAAAAAATGAGTGTTGTCCAAATTTAACACTTTCCACATACCAAAATCCCAAAATTTCTATATACTCAATCCATGATATCACTTTGTCATTATACCAGTCATGAGCTCATTAATACTATCAAACAACTCATTATCTCATTATCCTTTCATTATGCACATATCATCTACCTTCCAAAAATATTTCAATAACCTTTCATGGTTACGAGTACCATTCATCATATACTCTCAAAACTCAAGCAAAGGCAATAGTGTAACAATCCTAAGATTTTTTCTTTATTCCATAGTACCATACATTATTCTTGATAAACATACAATCATTACACTACCTTCTTAAACCATTGAATGAGCTTCAAAAATTCTTTTATCTCAAATATCATTTGTAGTCTCTTCATCATCATCAATATAAATACTACCCATACAGCCATGAGGATTCTTTTCATGAGACTTTCCCTTAGGGAATTGGTTTGCATAATTCCCGTACATTCCACATTTAAAACATTTAACCATCGTTGATGTCTTAGAAATACCATTATCCTTGTCCATGGTGTTAACTAAACCTTTTATTTTGCAATTATTGGCTTTGTGTCCTTCCTTTCCACACCCAAAGAATCTTCCATTTCCTTTGAAACATTATCCCTGATGCCTCTTCCCACATGATTTAAATAAGGGGAATTTAACTTTATTTCCTCTATGATCATCATGAAACTCCATCTTTCTCTTATTAGTTGAGTCAGGAAACTTACCAAAGTTGAGATTATTGATCATATTATGAGATTTCTGATTAGGCATAATAACGATATGTGGACCTCCAAATCCAATTTCATTTGGTTGCTCATGAAGAATATCATTCCATTGTCCATCATATCCCCCATTATCGTGAATCTTCCTATTTCTAGCCATTTTCTAAAACCCAAAAAGAATAGTGTGAGAGGAAAAAATCAATCTAGGAAAACAACATAATAAAAGGGGAGTACCTTCAATATCTAACATATTTGGTTTTATTCTATGATCATTAGCGCAATTCTAGGACTATAACCTATACGTATACTTAACCTTAGGGGCATCCCTAGACATACCTTAGAAATATCTCTAGGGATTTCACTAAGGTTTTTCGCATCCTAGTTTCCAAAGGTTGACTAAACCTTTCCTATAATACCAACTATAGAGACCCAAATCTTGATGTACATGGACATTACATTAATTTTGCGGAATACTTAATACATAATGAAAACAAACACACAAGGACCGTAATAGTTTAGTGTCTTTGGAAACTTGAATAATAATTTTCTAATCGTGGTGACAGATCTTCAACATCTCCCATAAAGATCTTCCCCTTTTGTTTTCTTACCTAAAACGTTTCTTTAAATCCTGGGGAAAATAAAACATAAAAAGGGTGAGCTCAAATGCTCAGTAAGGGTAAGCATAGAGAACATAAAACAATCTATAAACATTTGAATGCAAAAACTAGAACATAAAATCTAAACATCAAAATCATGAGCAAGGACATAAATCTTGGAAGTACACAAGGCATAGATCATAAAAGAAAATAAGTCATGATAAACTAGCATGGTAATAAAACATATAATTGTGGCATCCATTAAGCACATGTTATGATTTACATAGTAGCCAAGGCATTGCTGCCAAGACCATCTTAGTGGACAAAGTCCCATTTTGAATTGAGTTCACTCCTCGTTCCAGTCCTGTAACACTGAACTGGATTAACTTAATGTTCCACCCATGTCTATCTCAAGAGATATAAATATTTACCCAATGCATTGGAGGGATATATAGGTCCCACCCATCTCATAATGAAACCATTCGTATGTGTGCCACAAAATCATACATCATAGCATAACCCATATAATAAAAATGGGATTCTTAATCATCATGCCATCATAACAGAATCCATATAAAGTAACAAGAAATCATAAAAATAATTCCATCACAACATAATCAGAAAAAATGTAAAAATATGGATAGAAATAGAACTCTATATTATCATAGATGGAAAATAATTTTGATAAAACACTTGAACTCCATTCTTAATGAAATTATCCTTTCTACTTCAAAAACATTTTTCATTTATTAAAATGTCATATAATATTAAAATAAAATAAGTTGATTAAAAATAAACTTTAAAACTTGTAAAGGAAGCTTCATGGAAATAATTTTCTAAAAATCCTTTCATGTTGTATAAGTTAAATACAGATTCTTCTCATACTTTGGCTAGAAAAGTCTAAAAGTACCTCGTACGAAAAATGAAAAAAGATTCCTTTCATATCTTTTACTAAAAATTCACTGAAGGGTAAAATTGGATTTCAAAAATTGTAGGAGGATAGAAATAATATTACATATTGATGAAACATGGACATGGATGATAAATATTCCCTAGTAAATTCTGAAATAAAAACAATCTCGGATAAAAATTGAGATTGCGATATTTTCCCTTACCTTAGGTCTGGTATGCTTCGTACATATCCAAACCTTTTGTATAATGATTTAAATAATGTCATTGACTTATTACAGAATCATATTAATTTTTATTATATCATATATGGTTCACTTATGACTTTATATTACTCGTTCTTTTGTAAATTCCATGTTAAAGCATGATTTTGGGTAAAATCGTTTCATTTATCATACGTGTTTCAACTTGTTGTTATTGATATTATTACTTATATACTGATTTACATAATTCCAGAATGTAAAAAATAATTTAAATATAATATATATTCAGCACCTATATATATGATAGATCGATAAATGGAATAAAATACACCGTTTATGGAGACGATAGGCTGTACGTACGCATGAATGTTGTTTTCGTTTCCTTATTGAATTGAATGGAATTAAGAAGATGATATAAATATATATATACATAAATCCAGTATCATTATTATGTCATATATTTCATTATTATTCATTTTATATAGTTTATAATCGTTCATGAAAGGTTAACATGGAGAATGAATCTCATCGCGTCGTGGAGACGTTAATCCGTACGTACGCACGAGCGATGATATCGTTCCCATATTTATTGAATGGAATTGCAGTGAATGATATAATATCATGGAATCAGTATGATGTTATAATAATAATATTTATTTATTCTTTAAACCATTGTACCCATCCAAGTTAGGTGGTGGTGGAAAAACATATTACACCACTGTGTGGAGACGGTATTCTGTACGTACGCACGCGTGGTGATTTCATTTTCCGTAGGATAGATAGAATGTGAAATAGGGTTGTTTCAAATTTATAAATACATATTAGTATATAATTAATACTTTTTTTATTACTTTATAATGAAACAACTAATGAAGAGGAAGTAGAATAAGAAAGAAACTTGAAAGAATCGGTAACGGATATTACCTCTTCTTCGACACGCCTCTTTGAAACCTTTTCTTAGGGAACAAAAATGGGTCTTTGAAGAAGACCATGACCTCTAGTATGTTTCTAAGGAGGTTTATAAGGGAAATGGTCAGGGTTTGGCAGAGCTTCAAGGCTCAAAAGTGTGTGAATAGAAGTGGGAAGGGGTTCCCTTTTTATAAGGGAGGAGAGGGGCACCATTGGAAATATTAAAAATATTAATTTATAATAAATCTAACCCCACTTAAAAACCACAAAAAATAACTCATATTCTAAGATTATATTATATAGGGTTTTAATATCATCAACCAATAAAATTTATACATGTAGGGAATTTATTTTAAACATTATCAACTTGATTTATCCTTATTTAATGTATTAAAAGTTTATTTGTCATAATAAGATTCTAAATTTTAAATTGTTATAAATAATTACATATGTGATATGAATTATACATAATTAGATAATTTATGACATTTTAGACTATACTAATTTCAATTTATAATTTTTAAATAATTTTGTGATTTTAAAAAAATTTAATAATATGTTATTTTTATAAAATAACAATAGTGTCAATTTTGACACTATTCATTTATTTGAATTTAAATAAAATCCACACAGAGAATATATTATAAATAAAATATTTAATAGGTTCCCAACATGTCATAGTAATCTAAATAATTAGTGGGGAACATTAAATAGTTCATATAATATTTATTTTACTATTTGTAAAACCATTTATTTGATATTTCTCTTAATAAAATAATCACTACAACATTTTTGTATAATTATTAAATATACTTATTTGTTGTATAGATATTAAAAATAAAATTATAGGATGAATATAGATCTTATATATTTCATAATAATATATTTATTCAGATTTATCTTCCAAAAAACCCAAATTTTAAAATGTTATATTTATTAAATTATGAAGGTGACAACTTTGACATCATATAAAATAAAATAATATAAGTGTCATAATCACTTTTATAAGACTCCAAACGGTCATATATTCGGTCATTGGATGATTATGGTGTATATATACCCTACCAATAAGTTTTGGTCATGTTTTTAAGCCCTTTCATATGTATTACTATTTCAATAAAAACAATATTATTGATTTTTTTACTAAATAAATAATTTCTGCATCATTAATGTATAAGATAATAAGCTAATTAAATAACTCTTAAAATTTACAAATAAATTAACATGATAAAGAAAAACATTTTAGATTTTAAATTAGTATTTATAACCGAATATATATTCTATATAACCTTATATTAGAAATACATTAATTATTAAAGTTTGAGTGAGACATATTTCACTTTCCTTTAAATAAAATAAACTAAAGGTCTTAATCACCTCCCAGTGGGTTCTAATGGATTCCTTTTAGACCCAAATATGACTAAAGATGAAATATAATCATCCAATTATATTATGACAAATTTTAGGGTAATTTTATAATATTATATTTACCCTTAATTACTCGATTTACCTTTTACTATGGTAAATAAAATTTACCGTAGTTATTATTCATAATGCCCAAAAATAAAACGTAATCTATTAATATAATTTGGACCTACTTATTCCAAATATGGAATACATGTTTCCAAATTCAATACATAGAAGTTTATGAAGTTAAATTAAAATTAATCTCGTTGTTGAAATAAAATGGGTTTTTGTTTAAAACATTACAAAAGATTGATTTGATTTAACCTACGAATTCAATGTAAAATAAATGCTAATGACATACACTATATTAAATGGTAAAAATATATTTTACTTATGCTTTAAAACCATTAAATATTATAATTTAACCACATAAATTATTATGATGAAAAAAGTTGTTTTTTAATTAAAATATAGCGTGTTTTTACTATTCATTAAAATATGAAAGTTATCAGAACAATATGAAAAATTTATCCAAAGTAAATTTTAATATCCTAATTCCAAAAAAGAATTTTATTTTGTCAAATTGAACTTATAAACATGTTAAAAACAATATTTAATGTGGGTGAATCATCAAAAGGCGACAAAATTGCATTTTTTTTTAAATACGTATTTTACCCGAAAAATTTATTTTGTTCTTATACCATGTTCTAGAAAATGTGTAAGATGAATAATAATGTTATAAAATTCAAATTTTAGTTAATATTATTCATAACAGCTAGTTAATAATATTATTATAATAATTTATCGTTGTTTAGTAAAACTCGATATTGCGTACAACACACGCTATCGAGGAAGGTCGTGATTGCATGTAATGCAAGCCAAGTTAGGGTTGCATGTAGTGCATGACTCCTTTGTTGTTGCATATAACAAAATCCAACCATATTTATTTTATACATTGAATATATATATATATATATACACTCAATGTTGAGTAGAATAACTACTATCAAACAAACATGAAATTGTGTGTAACATGATCTAAGATTAGTGTTGCATATACTGCAAGCTAATACGGTGTTGCGTATAGTGCAAGATAATATTGGTGTAGAATATAACAGAAGATATGAAATAAATTAAAAAGAATGTATCTTATAAAATCTTGGGTTGTTACACACAACCTCTATTTGGAAGAAATACATGAACTCTCTAAAAACCCCTAGACGCTCTACTATATCTTTGTATGCTAATGCCACTAACAGCTCAGCCGACAAGAAGAGAAGAGGCTCCACGCACCAACTATCCACCTAACAACCCCACTCACCAACAAAAATTACATGTTGTCAATCCCTATCTGAAATATTGACTCTCCTCCAGAATTTGTTGACAACGACATGAATAGGGAACAACCAATAGACACCACAGATCACATCCTATGGCTACATCTATAGTAGAAGAAGATCCCCACCAGACTGATGTGGCCCCAACATCAGTCTACATCCCCAGGAAACATCAAACAGAATTTTTTGACCACCAATTTGCGTTCTCAACACTAGGGTCATGGAATGTCTCTCTACATCTTGTACCAAGGCATGGGATACACTGGGTGAAACAAAGGAGTGTGAAGTTCCTGAATCAAACAAGGCCCAAGAAATAGTGCTAGACTAACTGATCGTACCTTGAACCACTTTCCAATTGGTTATATGTTCATTACTAATGGCTAACATATTGACACTACCTCTTTTCTAAAATGTTTTCCCACTACCACAACCCGCCCACACACACATGGGACTCAAACTACACACAGATTATGCCAATAGATACTCGGGCCACAACCAAACCCCACATCTCACCCACAGACACCTGGGACACAACAACCACGTGTTTCACCCGAAGACACCTGGGCCTCATCCCTAACACACTTGGGAAAAAAAATCATGGCCCACAAACACCTGGGCCCCTCATCCACAAAAAACCTATATAAAAGATCTTGGACTATGGTAAATATCAATACATTACATCCTGAAAAGAAACACTTGAGCGGTAAGAACCCGGAAGAGGATATGAGGAAAAAGTCAGTAACCAGCCGGCCATCCTCCCATCGGGATGTTAGGAAAGACACCCTTCCCGATGAAATGAGGGTATTTGGCACATGGTGATAAAAAAGGTGGGATGCATATAGAAATCACAAGGAACTACAATATATACATTTGAGTAACCAAGCACTAACCCCAACCAATGATTTTCAAAACAAACAACCAACCCACAGAGAACCATACTACTGTTACCCCTATATGAATAACCACACAAAAACCCACAACCAGAGCATAAAACTAACCCATTTTTCCATTAACCACTTTTCATTCTTTAATTAAGGGGTTCACATTAATTTATTTCATCACTACCTAGGGAAATGATCAATCACAACATCTTCAACCATTCTCAGAAGGCTAAATGAAACTAAGCACTGCCAAGGAAAACAAGGAAGTAGGGACAAAGGTAAGGCAAATCCATTTTAACACCCATTCATAAAAAAACAGAGAACAACTAAACTATAGTCCCCCTACACACCCCATTTTTATTAGACACCCGTTAAACCACTACCAACTGGCATTATTCAAACTTATCCTGATCAATCATTCCCTCACAACCAAACCTAGCTGCCCCACTTCCCAACCATTTCCCAGATGCAGTTCCACTACACAAAAAATTTGTAACCACATTGCAGTCCCACTGAACATTGTCTCTTGATGTTCAAAATACAAAAAAAGGCATTCCCACTACGTTCAAGTTCATCCATTTCATAATAAATCAGTCTCTCAACATGAGAATCTATCAAACCCCCTTATACCACCTCATACACAAATCCCACAGCAAAAAACCACCAATCAGTATCCCCACATCACAAACATAGTCTTCCCCATTCACAGGACCAACCCCTCTATCCACCCCCAGTACCCCTAGTCATGCCTCCCACAATATCACCACAGAACCCTCACAAGGCTTGAACTCAACACAACACATCACACATCCACACCATCAAGACAAGGATATCCAGATTTAACCAACTGTGGTTCTTTACTTCCACTTTGATAAATATAGGTGATCATAGAATATGTTTGATCATGGGGAATCCATTTAATTAATGAAGTATACATTATTAAGAATATTTCAGGTTACATCCATTTATCAAAGTGTCAAAACAGAAATAGATCATCACTAGGTTTCAAGAAAATACCACCAATGACCATGATTTTCAGAAGGTCTAATAGCCCATATAATTCAAAACAAGGTTCATCGATAATTGTTAAAACATAACATGTGACATCATGACATCCTTCATTGATTCCATATATCTTTTTATCATATTTCCTTATAGTAATTTATTACTTTTTATGGGAAAATGATTCCTCTATTCTTCATAAATAAACATTACTTCACCCACCACGAATGATACAAAAAATAAAGACAAGTAGAAGAATCCCTACTTAAAACAATAGGAGACCAAAACTCCTCCTTGCGCCATGAACATGGTATCGTGTGAGAAGTAGGAAAATACATGAAAACTAAGAAAAAATGGATCTAGAATAGGTTCATGACTTTTCTAGAGAGGAAGTATTTAGGCACACCAAGAGAAAAGATAAGAGAGGACCTCAACTTTTAATTAAAAAAAAGATCCTTTATCAAAGGAAGGAAATGGTTCCAAAGGCCATTAACATGGGATCGTGGTCAAGATCACATTAATTGAATATCTCAATTTTCCTAGATAATTAGGATATTAAATATATATTTAATATCCTTTGAAACTCCCTTAAAAGGCCTTAAACACTGTTTCTGTCAAATAAAATGTAACATGGGAGAATTTGGAAAAAATGGGAGAAACTGGGAAAACTATGAATTTTGAAGGGTGAGACACCATTTGGTGTGACACAATTTTGGTGTGAAACTATCACAGTACCATCATTACGGTTCCACTATTTTGGTGTGCCACTATTTGGGTCCCACCATTTTTGTTCCACTATTACGATGCCACAGTTTCGGCGTGCCATCGTCACAGAGCCACCGTTTTGGTAAAACCGTTTGGTGAAACTGTATTTTTGGAAAAATCACAAAAAAACCACTATAACCCCCAAGAACACCCTAATCACTGGAATCTCACAAAGGAATGGCCCTAGGAAATCTGGTTCATTACACATAGTATCTTTCTAAACATTAGCACACCATCTAAATAGATTAAGTCTAAAAAATTCATATCATTTATGTATTTATTATCCTTCTATAAATACATTCCATATGGTTAGGAATTATTTATATTATTTAATAAAGGATGTTTAGACTTTTTTGAAAAGTAAGGATGTTTCCACTTTCCTACCAATTAACATATCTATTTTTAATAAATTTTTGAATATATGATCCTTCTTTATCCTCATCATGGTTGAAATTTCAATTTCTGGTCTAATCATTGCATCTACTATCTTGTTTCCTTTTGAGGGTGGTATTTTTTCAAGAATCTGTGGTCCATGAGTAGTTGAAATAGTCTCATTTTACTTATATTGAGTTTTTTTGAGAATAAGTACTTAAAGAATTTATAGTTTGTACATATTTCAAATAATTAACCATAGAGATAGTGTCACCATATATTCATGGAAATGATTATAGATACCAAATCATGATCTTGAGTTGGATAGTTTTAATATTGGGTCCTTAATTTTCTTAATTAATAAGAAACCAATCTAACATTTTTATAATAAAATATCTCATTCATTTGTTTGATGCATAATTATATATTAAAAATCCATTCTTTATCAGTGGTAAAGTAAATACTGATTGATTGAATAATATCCTCTTTAAATCCAGAAAAATTTCTTTACATTGATTTAACAATATTAATTTTACCCCTTTACACGTCAAATTGGTTAATGAAATTTATAATATAGTAAAATTTTGAATAAATCATTGATTGAATCCTTCTTTACCAAGTAAACTATTTTTCATAGTTATATTCTTCAATGTGGACCATTACTTGGTGACCTTTTTCAATGAAATATCAATAGATATTCAATACATAGTGATAATATATCCAATAAAAACACTCTGTATCCAAAGTAAATACTCTATCCTAGACCTCCACCCCTCATGTTCTTCTATGCTAGAAAAAGAAGAAGTACCTAAGATCTGGTCATGAAGAGGTTTAGGGGATGTTTCCTCCTTACACAGTGGGTTAATCTATATATGAAGAGTCATGAAATGAGATTTTGGATAGGAGTGACAAGGAATCTGACCATGGAGATACAGATAATCATGTGATTCCTATAGAAACCATTAACCTACTAAAAAAGTGATGTACCTCCCAATAAAACAAGATAAAGTAGTATGAAAAGGGAAGTTCACTTGAATTATATTCTCCCTCGCGTTTTAGTTATAAATGATCTAAAGAAAAATATATATTTAACAAGACATGAATAAATCCTCATCACTTCCATAGAAAAAATTTATCACTGATTCAATCTAGGTATTGGTGTATAATCTACATCTTGAATCCAGGTGCATACCCTTTCATTAGATATTCAAGTCACTAGAGATATTCTGGTCCCTGGTCATCCAAAAAAAGTTGACTTTTGATGGGATGTCCTTGCAGCAAAGTTTAATAGATAGGGTGTACAAATTCTATAATATGTGAATGATTTTGTGAAAACTATAACAATTGAACTTACATGAGCGTGAATTGATGAGGAAAAAAATCCATTACATCTGCTATTAGAATTCAATGAAATAAAGATGTGTGTTATTCATTTTGGGATACATTAATGAATGTTGCGTGGATTATTTGTTTTTTTTAAGGTTAAGTTAAGGAATTGATAGCTTAGGAAGAATATCGGGGTTACCACTCAATTTTTCTTCCTAAATAAGATATTTGTTTCCTTAATAATAGAATGAGAGTTGTTAATTATAGGTTGAGATAATTCCTAAAGGATATTCCATAGATAGGAACTAGTTTTTATTTCTAAATATTTGAAAGGAGAGTACCATGTTATTATCGGCGATAAAATATGAAAAATGCATGAGAGAAGTGATCCTATGTGTTAATTATAATCTAAAATATAGGATTCAATCATTGGATATGAAAAATATCCACACAAATGACATGATGTATCATATAAAACCTATCATATTTAAAGATATAAAAGATGTCATATTTACAAAAAAATATCGTGTTTTTTATAAACGAATTTTTATATCATATATTATGATAATATATATCAAATGATATGACATATTATAAATCTTCACACATTTTCTATAACACGCTTTATGGTATACCTTATTTTTATTCTACAACTAATCAAAATAGATTATTTATTCATTTAATATTATAGGATATAGTTGTAAACTATTTTTGATATGAATTTGATTGAAAAAAAATATTATAGTAGAAATTTTTATTCCTTGATAAATTAGGATCTAATATCATTGATTAGTTTAGGCTGATCAAATTATGAGTGGAATAATACCATAAAAATCTTGATCTATTTTCTATAAATCAACATGAATTGGAAAACTAAGAACAATGTACCTCTATCGAGAATATAAAATATCTATATCGATGGAGCTTGATCGATAAATATTATTGAAGAAACAAAAAAATGATTAATGTCTCTATAAGTGATCCACCGGCCTTTGGTGACCTGATTGTATCAGTAGGATTTCTATACCCAAAAGGTGTTTTAACACCTTCAATGTGTGATAAATGGTGAGATAATAATAAGAGAGGTTCTTCTAGATGTCATGCATCATGGTGACCTCCAACAAAGGTATTTCTTCCCTTATATAGGCCAACCTCAGTGATCTTTATTAAATTAATAGCATCATCCATGTTAGGTTCCATCTCATGGAACCCATACATTACTTCACATTTTAATAAAATTCATTAAACAATTAAATAAATGAAAGTGAGTTAAGTCATGCATGAATCGTTCTATGATACATCACTAATGAAAACTATGATGAAGATGTGACATTATTCATGCACTAGGGTCCTTAGACCATAATCCAATCATACAATATGATTCATGATAACATAATAAAATCCTTTCTTCTTATGAAACAAGAATATAATATACTATGATATGAATCATATGCATATCATATTCTATGATATGTATTATATGTATATTGTAGTATATGACTTGGGTATATAGAAAAATATGATGTACCTTTACAATTAGTGAATATCCATCCACATCTATAGGGATTATCCATGAATAGCTCTATACACTATGATTTTATATTTAACTCCCAATCCCAATTCACCTATGAGATATTTCTTGTTACCAAAATAGATTAAGAAGAGGTATTATATTCCCTCAAAACATCTTTTTACCATAGTATTAGATATGAACTGATCACTCCTCTAATGATGCATCTTCTTATAAATTAACACCATCACTATCAATCACGCATTCAATGTCTACCTCATTTATCTAAAGATTTGACATGTGGAATACATAGTGCATATCTCAATGTCATCAAGGATGTTCCAATAATTAAACCAGATCCTCAATCCACTTAATTATATTTAAGGGGAAAAAATTCGGTGTCATGTGATTCTCTTTCATCCTTGAATAGTTATGCCCTAACATAGGCAATATTCACAAGGATACCTAGTCACCTATGATGAATTCTAAGGGTCATCACCTCTGGTATGCATATAATAACTACCCAATTTAATAAGTAACCAACTTATTACCAATAAATTTTACCCACTTGGTGGTCTACTGTAATAAGATAATCCCAATCACTACTGACTCACATGTCTCTAACTAGCATAAAAACGAGAGAAAACAAACCATATAAAGCCTTTAAGGGTAATATATGGATTTAATCCTTAAATATATTGTTATAACAGAACTATAGAATGTTAATATGGTTTTTACAATCCATTTAAAATCGATCACACATTACTTGAGCATTTCCTCCAGTATCTAGATCATCCTATCATATTTCATGTCTCTCTGTAGGTGGTACACGATACTCATATTCCGCTAAGATACTATAGTCTTTGGTATGCACTGATCGAATCCTCATGTTAAATAAACATCATGGTATGATAATTTTCTCATAGGTACCCTATGAATCCTCTTTATACCTCCCAAGTATAAATTTCCCATCTCACACACTAATGAGTCTCTTGAATTGGAAAGAAGTTTGTAATTTTAAATAACTAGTCAACCACCACCCATAATGTATCATGAACCCTCAGGGCCCTTGGTAGTCCCAGGGAAAATTCCATGTTCACCTAATCCCACTACCAAATTGGCACTAGAAGGGGTTGAAGCAATCCACCTAGTCACTAGGGCGAAATATTTATTCTGTGATAGGTAAGGTGATAAGAAATGCATCCCCTGATATTATTCCTCATACATGAAAATTAGAAATGATCAATTATTTCATGATACATATTGTTCAAGATTAGATACACCACCCAATGTGAGGTGTGAGATTCTCTTATAAACATGTCTCTCATGGATGTAGGGACCACCAACCCACCATGGATGTAAAGCATCTTATCCAAATCCTCTGTCCATCTTGGGATGTGATAATTTCTCATGAACTGCTTCCACAACATAATACTATTTGAATCAAGATACTAGATATCCCTTACCTAGTCCACCAATTAAAATTTAATGTCCAAATGGAAATAGTTAACCACCTCTTAGATAATTTACCCATAAACCCACCAGTTATCATGTAAATTACTCAACTTTCCCTCCTCATAATGTGTTTAAACTTTCCACTCTAGATTCTTATTACTAAAAGTGTCTTCCAAAACATTACCCTTCCATAGGGAATAAACCATCTCAAAGATAAATGTATGAAGGTAATCTACCCAATTCCTCTACTAAAATTATATATCCAACTAGGAAAATATATGTTGTAGGATTTTGTGGTCTGTGTAAAAAAAGTATCTCCAAATAGATAATAACACAAAAAAATTATGTAATTAACTATAGAAGATTGATCCATTTTTTGGGTAGGGTTTCTCTTCTCATAAGGTAATAACTAATGATACCGAAAATCAGCCCCATGATCTCCCTACATCAAAATAGAAATTAGAAAAAACCTATCATAATCATAATAGAAGATAAAACCATTCCCAAGGTCTATTATAATTATAATTAGTGAGGAAATCAACCCCACTTTTAAATCCTAGAATTACTCTTCACACTGATTACTCTACTCACTCAGTACACTCTTCTTGGAAATCCCTATCAGGAGAACTAACAAGTGAGATAAATTTTAAATGAACCATATTAAATACCCATTAGGAACATGAAAACCCATGATATTAGACACATTCCTTTGTTGAAACCAATACACAACTTCCTATAATTTAATTTAATTTATCGAGATCCCTACTAATAATATTATATTCATGAGAATGAACACATTTAGAGTTATTAAGTGACACTTTGAGTACTTTGTATAATGATGATTTGATTGATCATACATAATACAATATCTAGGTTATTGAAATATACCTTGCAGGTATATGATTATACCAATATGTCCTTGAAAACACCACTATTAATGAAATTATAGATAGATAATAAATATATTTCATGAGATCATGAACACTATATGTTAATTCATAATACCTAATGTTATCATTGATAATCAAATATCTCATACCTTCTAAGAAAACCTATCATCGATATATCATTCTATTTAACTCATAATTGATTGCAACATGATTGTAGTTATATATCTGAGAACCATTAGGATCCCCTAAACTAATGGAATGGGTCAACCATATTTTAAATGTATACCATTTCTTCATTGTAACCTAATTCAACTTATAGTAATCTATGTACAAACTAAGGGTATTAATCTCATTTTTTGAAAAATAAAATATGATCATACCAAGTAGAGGTAATTGAATGAATAAATATATTTTACTCAAATTCCTCAATCTAAAACATCAGTACTCTAAACTCAGGTGGTTTTATATTATAAAAAGCTATTGATATAGACTCTTCACTCATTATGAGTTCCATCACGAACTCAATCTACCTATTAGGAGAAAATCCTACTAATTCAACAGGGAAACATTCAAGAAACATTCCACAATAAGAGAAAAAGTTATTCAAACCATCATATAGTCTTCTATAAGAATGATACATAATAATTATGTCACCATGGAATATATCTAACAAATGTTAGTTCCTCCTCCATCTTCCTCCACATACCATCATCCCATTAAAATTTATTCCTTCCCTACCATACAAGTAAAATATGTCAACCTCCACTAGGTGTCAATGAGATCTGAGGAGTTTATCAGTTAGTTCATCCCAAAGATAACATCCAGGCTCACCATATATAGAACTGAAAAAATCCCATAATTGTGTGTAGTTAATTTAATTTAGGATTCCTTTATACCATGTTGAAAGGTCTTTGATCCTATTCAAATACAAGTTAATGTAGTTAGTGGAAAATATAATTACCACTAAGAATGGAGAAATTAATATTTCTCATTGTTATGTGTTAATATTGGTTACTTATGCATGATCAATATGAAATTGATTGAGATAAAAGACATAGAGAATCTATCAAGAGAATGGTCCAGTGCTTGTTCCATGGGTAAGAGTGACAATGTATTTGTATCATAGTTTATTAATTAGTGAATCCCCATACGAATTTTTATCCATCAAATATCCACAATCATGTACCTTTTACCCTTAAATATAGTTTTTGGTGAGTTTTAATCCTAAAATTATTTTTGAAGGCTAATCCTTATTCCTAATTACATTCGGGAGAGAAGAGAAATCACCCAATCCTCAAACATATATCTCAACATTATCTATAAATAACATTTTAATTAGGATATTTCATCCCAAATCAGATAATTATGATATCCTTTATTCAATGAATGTGACAGTGATTTACAGTAACTTCACCCCTTGATCAGTAGTGTTCCATCATATACATGTGTAATTGAGTAGAGGGAGAGTTTAGATGAACAATCACGGTAGAAAAAAATGGCATGCATATTGATTTAAATTGAAAACAACCAAGAATAGCAATTTTAAACTAAGGTTTTCGCCATAATAGGAATTAGACATGAATTAGAACTCAATTATATACAAGTCTCTCCATCGTTGTATCAAACACCAATGAGGGGTTTATCACTCCAAGTGAGAGAACGTATCCATGTACATCATGTTTATAAGAAAGGAATGTATTGTATAACTAAGCTAAATGGTGGTCCAAAATTATGATATTGATACTTTGTTTATCAACTTATCCTTCATCCATTCCATTTCTTTGTATCATCATGATTCTTAATATTTTCTCAATGTGGCATATGTTTTTCTTTCATAAGTGCGGGTTTGAAGGCCAATAATTATGATATCAACATATTCCTCTCTCCCACGGATCATATACAACCTATAAATTACATTTCTCACCTTTCTAATTTATTTATATTGGGTGAATGGAATATTATATTGGTATCCACAATATATGCATGTTCTCTATATGGCCAATAAGATTCCCAAAACTCACACTCCCGAGATCGGGGATAAAAACATTTTCTTTAAACATGAGATTTGATGCCAATTGAGATTATCCATGACAAAATTTCATATATTTCACATTAATTAAATAGTAAATATCACAATAATCTCTCAATCCCTAACCTAATTATTTAGTCTCTTCGAGGATTTGTTACATAAATATTTTATTTCACATAATTGCGATCATTTATCTATAATTACACCATACTAGATCTAATTATAGACATATCATATATTAAAATCTTCTTCATAACATAGGGAATGGAAAAATTGAGGAAGGGGTGTGCTCAAATTCTCATCAAGGGAAAAACATATCATCATGTCATCAAGGGTTATATCATTAACATTAAAAAAATGAGGATGGGAGAAATAACTAGTTAAAAGAACATAGACCAATAAGAATTGTCTATATAGTGTAAGTAAATTTAATCTCAAATGGAAACACCTACACCAGGTAATAAGAGTGTGGAAAGATTAGGTAATAAACATGAGGCATGGAGAAAAATAGGGGCACAAAACAAGTAAATGTGAGATAATAATAAGAATAAAAAACATAATACTATAAAGAAATAAAGACACGAACATATCCATGATCAATGTTATAAGGATAACTAAACATATAAATTACATGGTAAATATTGTGAAAATATATAACTACATTGATTCCATGCCCAATCTTGTGAGAAAAACTAACCACATAAATTCAACAATCGATCTTTTGATTATAACTAACCGCATCGATCCCATTCTCAAGAGCATTATCACATGAGAAATAGAACCATAACCAATACGTTAGAGGGAGATTTAGGAACCCACCAATCACATGGTAGTCATATATCCATGGTTATATTTCATGTGAGTGTAGACATATCCTATACCCTTGGTTAGTGATAGTGGGTATAGGTTTTTAAAAAACATCCAAGTTTCAATCATGCGCCTATTGCGAGTAAGTATACATACACCACCACTCCGCCAAATTTATTTTTTCAATATAAATATATTTATAAACACTTGTGATAATTTATAAATATATTTATTAATTATTAATATTATATAATATTTCTATTGAAGGCTGACGCTATAGGATCTTATAGACACAATATTTTAGGATTATGGTTATAGGGCTTCTCCCTCCATCCTATATCCATTTCTAAGGATTGACTGTGCTATATGGGGACCTAAATCCATGATACTACCTCGATCATGGATACAGGTCTTTATTACTCCCTTTCTCCTTGAATTTTTTCTCCGTACAGGTACGGAGAAGCCCTATAACCATGTTAAGGGTTGAATCATATCTATAAGTTTCATATTGCCCCTGCCAAGTTTGATCAAGGAAATAAGATCAGGGTTGCTGGATAGATATCCAATAGTGTAGGTTTTGAAAAATTTATAAATGGTATTATAAAAAATGACATCAAAAGATATATTGGTTGATACCAAAAATCCAATCATCTAAAAGGGGTATCCTGATAGGGATTTTAGATATTATTTCATGAATTATGACTCTAAAATTTATAGTTACTTTATTGATAAAGAACAAAATTGATGCTAAACCTTGAAAACAAATATTTTTTTGAAAACATTTTAAAACATTTACATAAACATATAAAGCTATGATATACCTTTAAAAATATTTTTTAATACAGTAAAATGATTTTTTAACACACTATATTTAAATAAATCCCTATAATGGGTCCTTGAAATGAAAAAACATTTAAGATAAAAATTGTTGACTGGAAAATAAAATATAAGATTGTGAAAGGAAAAACGTTTTTAATATATTAACATACATTTATTGAAACAGAAATCATTAAAAATGATAATAAAATTTAAATTTATAAATAGTTAAAGGTAAGTATTAAGATCATAAGATTTATAACCTATTTTAATTTCAATAAAAATGATAAATATTTTTGATAGAATTAACATTGACATGGAAGTAAATATCCTTTATAAATGATGTGAATTTTTCTTAAAAATGATTTATTTTTATGAAGAAATAATTTAGTCAAGAAAAATACATAAATGATTAGATGAAAGGATAAAATTTTAATATCATGATATAATAAACTAATATAGTCTTTTAATACCACTGTTAAATAGTTATGATTATGATTGATGAAAAAATATTTCAATCTAGAAAACCCATTATAAATATCAAAATATTTGATGCTACCATTCTTAGGAAATATGTTTATGATGAAGAATTATATATCCTTAAAAATAAATTGTAAATATAATATAATATAATCATAAGGTGGATGAAACCAAACTTATAAAAATAAATCTCAATATTAAACATTATAATTCAAATAAAGGAAATTAGATTTAACAGAATCCCTCACCTTCACTCTCGACTATCATTGAAGTGGTTTAACCTATGATATAATAATAATAATCTAAATAAATTATTTTAGAACCATATTAATATATATTTCCTTTTAAACCCTTTAACTATAATAATTCATTATAATTTATTAGTTAGTTATTTTTTATTTCCATCATCCGATGTTAGTAATTTTGATTATCTCACACATGCGTTATAATATTGATGTAGATGCCTATAATTTGTTAAAAAATTCATCATTACTATGTTATTTAATGTAATATAATCGATGTTCCAAAATTATATGTAAATTTTTATCTTTATTACAATATATTTATAGTAACAATTCATAATTATGAAATTAGTGATGAGCTTGTTTTGATAATTTTTAACAAAAAAATTGTTATATTAATAATGGGATAGATATTAATGTTATTATTAATTTATATTATAGAATATTAATCATTTCATAAATATCATTCATATTCATAAAATAATGTTTTATAGTCATCCATGTAAGGTGGTGATGAAAAATGGAATACATCATTTATGGCGGCGGTAATCCACACCTTACACTAGAGACATTTTCATTTTACAAAGGATTAAGGGATCAATAATGATTATTACATAAATATATTATCATTATATTATAATTATTGTACTTATTTAATTATATTAGTGTTATTAAAATAGGTATAGAGGATAAATCTAGGGAAGAATAAGTCCGGGAGTGGATATGACTCATGTAGAGGACTTGAATCTTCGCATGAATGACTTATTAGAAATGGTGGATTTGGGGAAATTTCATGTAAAAAGGAATAAAATTGTATAATAAATTCTTATGAGATATAAAATGTGAATATGTTTAATGTGATTTTGAAAGATAAGGGTGGCTAAAACTGGGTACAATTATGCTCCTTTTATATGTGAAAAAAGTGGCTTTTGTTTGGAAACTAATGTTAGGAAAGGGGTTAAGATAGAATCACAATAGAGTTAGGTAATTTTCTTAAATAAATGTTTGTGTGATATTTTGATATGAATTTAAAACAAAAAAATGCCTTCTATAATCTCTAATGGTTAATTCACTTTAGAAAAAATCAATCCAATTTATGTTACCCTTTCTTCCCTTATCAACATTGATTAAATTTTTACCATGGTAATTTGTTTTTTACAAAAAAAATTAAGAGGACGCATAATAAATTAATTAGGAATTAATATTCATCATTTATAGTCAATTTAATATAATGAAAATTAAATATATGATTTTATTAACTTTTCAATTAAAACAAAATCTATAGGGAAAACTATTTATCTAGATAAATGTTTTTGTATATTAATTGTTTCTATAATTATGTCATAGAAATTACTAACTAAATTATTTCTAATATAATATTTATTAAAATATATTATATTCATCGAAATTTATCAATTTTATTTATTTATATAAAAAACACAATGTTTCTAAATAGTTTATTGAAAATAAATTATTTTACCGTGGTAACAAATATTTACTTTGCTATCTTATTTTTAGGTTAAAAATAAAAATTATCATATTATTTTTTTTGAAATTTTTTATTAAAAATATGAAAACCACTTTATTAGACTCAATATCAAGATTAGATAAAAATTATTTTTAATATAAGCATGCATAACACAAAGAAAACATTTCTAATAAAAAAAGATCATCTAAGAATAAAATAAATTTATTTTTATTAATTTTTTAGTAATAAATATTGGGTAGATGTTAATTTATTATATATATATTTATATATTGTTGGAAAATTTTATTAAAACAATTATTGAGTAGATATTAATTGAAAATAAACAACACTTCGAAAAAGTTCTTTAAAAAATTTCACTTTTATATTTAATAAATACAATTAAAATATTTTACTTAAAAGGAAAAAAGTATATTTTATTAATTAATTAATATTAAAACATTTCATAAAATTTTATAATTACATCATATCATTGTTTAAAAATAATAAAATTTAACACATTGAAATATTTTTATAACTAAATATTTTAAATAAATATAATACCGTTGTTCTTTTATTTATTTATTTTGCATTATATTATTCTTACATTGTTACTAAAAACTAGAAAATGTTGTAGAAATATCAGATTCTTTTATATCCAATTATAATTTTTATAACGACCATATTTCCAATGACTATATTCCCAACAAATATATACCTCTTTAAAATGACTATAATACCAATATTATATCATATAAATTGTTTCCATTCTTAACTATTAAATCTCAATTATCATTACTATAGTTTTCATTCTATATTTAACAATATGATTTCTCATCTTATTTTTTTTTAAATACTATATATTTATTTCTACTAATAATGATTTTAAAGGGTGAATATGATCTAAGGTATTTTCTAGTTTTAATTATATTATTATTTTCTATTAGATATACCTTTCTATTTTATATACTTTTAAGATATATAATATTATATGGTATGTAATACATAGTTTCATGTTGGTTGTTTTAATATTACACTATGAGTGAATAAAGTGTTATTTGTTTAATTCATCTCCTGGATAACTTATTTCATAATTAATTTTAATTATTTTTACAGCATAAAAAAATTAGTTACAATTATAGAAATATAATTTAAGGAAAATAGTTCTTAAAACCTAGGGTGTTACATCCCCCCTTAAATAAACTATGTCCCCACAACTTTAATTGTTATTCACTAATAGAAAATAATTAAGGGTATAAATGAAGATATAATTTCTAACTCACTATCTTGGGTAAGACTATAAAAAGATATTTTCAGTTATAATGTGATTACATTTAAATTCGTAACCATTTAAGACAAATACTTGTCTTTAACTATATATAAGTATTATGGGTGTCTATCAACATACATTTTAAAGAATAATTTTAATAATCCAATTTCCAAATAAATACTAAAACCAAAATCATTTTTATAATGTATAATAAGATAAAAATAAATAATAAAATAAATTTGAAACGCAATCCTATGATGCCTTTTCAAATTACATATTCATTTCAACATTGATACTTTCAATTCGAATGTGATATAAATAGTTTAACCTATAACAATATCAATTTAACATAGGTTTCCATGGTTATTTACCTTTAAGGTTCTATAACCTAAATAGTAATATATTAAATCATCAAATTTCATTTTAATCCTTAATAATTGTTTTTAAAGATCAAGTGAATCACCAAATTATATCCTTTAGGAGTGTCAAACTAGGTTTGTAGTTAGTCCTGCTTGTTAGGAACTATGTTATGATCAAGCTAATACCCAACAAAACATTTTTAAGGATTATCACACCACGGTGAATCTGTAATAGGTAATTTATACACTTGTTTGTATCTTGAAGGGGATATAATTTCTTGGAGACCACACACTCTATGCTTTACCAAGTTTTAGGATGTTTTACTATAATTACACCTATCCATAGGGGTATTCACTAATTTTTTCTATTCCTAATCTATAAAATAACAAAACTAATCCACCAAAATAACTAAACCCTACAATGATACAAATTATGGTGCCCCAGGCCCACACGTTCAGGCCTGATGAAAAAAAATATTCTTTATATATGGTCTTGGATACTGATGGAGATGATCTAATATACACTTTCATATATTTCACAGTAATCAAAATTTTCTTCACACAATAGTCTCACAATACCATAACACAATGTTTTAGTTTCTTTGGAGATTAGTGATATGAAAATATTATTTCACCAAATTGTGAAAAATTCTCTACAATCACACCATAACAGACCTCCTTTTATAAATATAATATGTTATATTCATATTTATAAAATAAGGAAAGGAGTTAATAAGAAAGTGTTGAGATCAATCACTTAATAAGGTAAAAACTTATCAATTTTTCATCAAGGGTTTGATTATAAGCATTAGAAAACTTGGTCATGGGATAAATATCTAATTAAAAGAACACGGAACAATAAGAGTATTATATATGATAAAATATAATATAATCTAAAATGATCAAACATATACCCTAAAATAATATTTAGAAAACATGAGATAATAAACATGATCCATGGATCATGACAAAGGCTTATAATGTAGAACCATGGATTACTAATAATCATAAGAGATCATAATATTGTGAAAAAAATCTATAAAAAATCATGTCCATAATCAATATTGTGAATATATAAAACCAAATAATGTACAAACTCAATATTTTAAACACAGCTAACTGCATTGAGTCTAATCTCAATCATATGGACATGGCTAACAACATCAATTCCACACTCAATCTCCCGAACATAGTTAACCACATCGATTCCATGCTCAACATCATTATCTCATGAGATATAAAACTTTAATCAATACATTGGAAGGAGATATAGGACCCCATACATCATTTTTTAATCATCCATAAGTGTTTCGTATGAAATCAATCATCATATCATGAAAACACTGGGAAAGAAAGATGGTTTCAAATCGTTTCCAAATGGTATCATATAAAATGACCCCAAGAGATAGATTGGTTGATACTAAAAATTCAATCATAAAAAATGGGAATGTAAAAATGTAATTTATAGGGTATTTCATGAAATATAACTCTAAATTATATATATATTTTGGAGATAAAATAGTTATTAAAGAGAAACCATGATAATGATTTTTGTTGAAAATATTTAATAACATTTTCATAAGGTGAAAATATTGTGAACTACTTTGAAAATTCATTCATATGAAGGTAATATGATATCCTTTTATAAACACCAATTTAAAATAAACCCCAATAATGGATAATTGTATAGAAAGAATTTTTATCTCAATAATTGTGTAGTGTAATAGAAAATAAATTATCATGAATGAGAAAACCTCTTTAATATTTTAAAATACCTATATTGTAACCCATATCATTAAAAGGGACAGAAAAAATTCCTTTTAACAAAAGGTAAATATAATTATAAAGATAAAAATAGATATTACATATTTGGATTAAATAATAATAATGTACAAAATTTATCAAAATATTGAATACAGACATGGAATATAAATATCTATTAGAAAAGATGTGATTTATTCATAACAACATCATATTTTTATGGAAAATAATTCCATAAATATGAATACATTGATGTTAATATGTAAATTAATGATTAAATAATGAGGAAATAAAATTTAATATCATCATTAGATATAATAAAAAATCATGCATGATCATAGTCAAATAGGTATTATTATGACTTATGGAAAAGAAATGAGTCTATAAATTCCCATAAAAATGTCAAAATCATTTGTGTAACAATCCATTATAAAGTTGTTTGTGTGGAAGAGTTGTAAATATTTATAAAATAATATGGAAATAAAATATAATATAATCATATTATGGATGAAACTGAACCAATAATAATGAATATCAATAAGATTCATTATAACTCAATGAAATGAAATTCTAGTTTACAAAACCCATACCGTTACCATTGATTTTCATAGAATATTTTTAAAAATAAGAATAATGAAAATAATTATATTAATAACTTATTTTAGAACCTTATTCACATTTATTACATTTTATACCCTTTAACTATAATCATTCATTATATGTTTAGTAGTTAGTTATTGGTAATTTTCATCAAAAGATATCAGTAATTTCTATTATTTCACAAATGATTTTAAATGCCAGTGCTGATACCAAAAATTTGATTCGATGTTCATCATTAAAAAATTATTTTGGTACTATAATATATGTTCTATAGAGATTTATAAAGCTAAAACTTCACTCCATGAGAGTCTTAGTTACGATTTTGATGATAAAATCTGTGATGACATTGTTTTTATAGTTTTTAACGTAAAAATGTGGTATATTAATAATTGGTTAGATATTAATATAATTATTAATTTTCATTTATAGAATACTAAAAATTCAATAATTACCATTTTATTTAATAAATACATTCTTATAACCATCCATATAGAACGGTGGTAAAAACTTAAATATGTTATTCATAACTGGATTTTCCAGCTTATAACTCTAGAAACATTTTATTTTTCAAATTATGGGGGAGATAGATAATAGTTTTTAAATAAATAAAATAAAATTTTAGTATAATAATGATACTGAGGTAATTATGTTATTATTTTTATAATAGTTTTAGAGGAAAAATATTGAGAGGAAAATGTTATGGAGTGGATAATACTCATCTTGAGTACATCATTCCCCTCTTAAAGGATCTCATGTGAATAGAAGACTTTAGATAATTTATTATAAAAAAGGTGATAAAAATGGAATTGGATACAAGGATAGGTAAAATTAGTAATGTTTCAATGAAATTTCCAAGTATAAGCTTGCCATGGAGTGGGTAAAAGTGGTCTCCTTTTATAGGTGAAAAAGAGTGACTTTTCATTAATTACTAATGTTCAAAAAGGGGTAAAGATGGAATCTCAAGGGAGTTAGGGGAGTTAGGTAAAAAAAGGATAGTGAAAAATATTTTTTGATTTTTGAATATAATAAAGTTCCTCTTTACGGTCTTAGTGTAATGTTACTTTATAAAAATCCGAGCCTCCTTTCATTACACCTTTTTTCCAATACTAACCTCAATTAATTATTTATCATAGTTGTTTTATTAAATAAAATATAAGGTGTCCCCTCTTACAAAATTTATACATTTGATTCTTAATTTGAACTCAATTTAATCATATTATTTTACTCAATATTGGATAATTATCTTTTTAATTAAAATAATATATATATATATATAATTTTTCTAGAAAAATGTCTTCTTATACATTATCTATTTTTATAATTATTTAATTTCAATTAATAATTAATATAGTTTTAATATATTTTATTGTATTTATAAAAAATAGTATTAGATTCATAAAAAGTGATCAATTTGTTTTATTTATCTAAATTTTACACAAACATTAATAAAATCAATTCATTTAAAAGTAACGGTTTTACCGTAACATATAATATTTATTTTAGTAAATTGTTTTTATATTAAAAATGAAAATTATCTGATTTAAAAAAATATATATGATGATTAAAAATATGAAAAATATTTGATTATACTAAATTTTAAGAGTTAATAAAAATTAATTTATGTATAAGCATGCATAACACATAAAATAATTTCATGAGAAATAAATCCTTTATGAATTAAATGAATCTATTATTATTAATTACCTAGTAATAACTAATGGATTGATATTAATTTATTTTATTTTTTAGATTATAAAAAAATATTAAAATAATTCTTGAGTACAGATTAATTGAAAATATAATTTACTTTTTTTAAAAAAAATTGAAACATATCAATTTTTTGGTAGATAATCTTCACCAAACACCATTAAAATCAATTATTATCATTCAAAAATTTTAATTTTATTAATCAATTGATATTTATATATTTATTTTAATTTGATAAATTCATCATATCATGCCATAATAATATTAATAATAATATGTAACACGTAATGTTTTTAAAACAAATATTTTAATTAAAAAATATATTCTTTCTTCTTTATTTATTAATTTTCGATTATATTATTTTCACTTTTCTACAAAAAATAAAAAAAAATTATTATACCTATAAGATAAATATATATCCTATGAACATATTTCTAGTGACTATATTTTCAATGACCATATACCCTTTATTAATGGTTATATTATCCCTATTACATCCAATAAATTCATTCCATTGTTACATATTAAATCACACATCTCATTCCTATAATTTTCATTTTATATTTCACTACAAGATTTCTTCTTTGAGGATGTTATTTCTAATTACAGGATTAGTAATACTAATTTTGATTCTTAAGAAGGAGGATGATCTAGAATATTTTCTAGTTTTAGTGATATTATTATTTTCTATTTATTGTGTAGCGACCTAATATTTTATCAATGGAAATTCTCTTCTTATAATTACGTTATATAGTATAAATCGCATTAAATCACATATAGAACTCAATAAAAACTTTATAAATGAGGAATGAATGTAATAATAAGTATTTATATAATTTAACGAACCTAACCAATGGAATATTAACATGCCCTATTAAATTGTAATGTAACCCTTAACAATAGTAACCTGGCCTATTGAATATTACCCTCTCCTATGAAATTATAAATAAAATTTAAGGAAAATATAAATAAAAATATGGTATAATTATATCTTAGTGTAAGAAAATAAATGTTTTGAAAATGATAAATTAATTTTTTGTATTTAAATAAAACATAAATTATTATTTAAAATTTTATAATAAAAATAATAATTAAAAATAAAATTTATTTTCAAAAAATAGATTCATAAAATGATACTTTTTTCTTTTATGATTATAACTTAATTTTACGAGACGTTAATTAATTTTTAAAAGTGTTATAAATCAGTTATAATTTTAAAATCATTATTTTTCAATTAAATGATGATTTTATTCAAAAAATAAAATTTTCATATTTAGAAAATTATTTTCAAAAAAGTGAGTTAATTTTTTTAATTTTACATGTTCAGAAAATTTTAGGGTTATTTTTTGGTATTTTTCTAAAATACTTTTTTTTGAATAGTAAAATAAGTTAATTTTCGGTATATATACATTATAAGTTAAGTACATTATTCCCTTATACATTAATGATGTAATAAAAATAATCTCAAACTACGCAACATTTTTTTAATGAATTCAGTGATAATGATCAATCTATTTATAGTATTGAGGAATAATAATAAACAAATGAATAAAATTTTAAAAAAAACCCCCCTCTTCTCCACTGTGAATACCACCCCTCACCACCTCTTATCCTTACATCTATTAAGCCTAGAATTTTGTATAATTTTTACCCAATCATCTTCCCAAGCCTCTCCCCCACATCTAGGATCATTTTGTGTAAATAAAATTCCAAACTAAACTGCCTCAAGTAGGTTCACAAGGAGGAGAATTCAAGAGGAAATAACTTCTTTTATTTTCTTTTAATTTCTTTCAAGTTTCTTTTATTTTCTTATTGTCTACTCACCCCCTTATATCCAAGTGACATGATAAATAAATTATATTTTATATTATTTAATTTCATTTTGTTTATGGAATAACACATCATCATTTATCTTCCCCTCTAATTTTATTCTAAAAATTAAAACATCATATGTGATGTGTTGATTTATCGCATTCAAGGACGATGAGTTTTCAATTTTCATTACCTCCACCAAAGATGATCATAAAACCATTTTTATTATTAGACAAAATTGTAATATTTTTATTACAGCCTATGTATTTTTCTTGAACCATTATATATATATATATATATTATATTAGTTAATAAATAAAAACTATTTCATGAATATCAAATACTACAAAAATAATCTAAACAGTTATCACTAACATATTATCTAGTGATTCATCCTCAAATAAAATAACCAAATGAATTATATAACCAATAAATATTATTTTTATTAATTAATAAAATATAACTTCAATTCTAGATATCAATTCTTATTTTACATGATCATTCATATATTTATTCAAGTGAATCAATCATGAATCCCAAGGAAACGAGCACTCCCAAACAATGAAATTATATCTTATAAATCATCAAATACACCATAAATTAACTTAATAAAACTATTATAAATCAATTAAATGTATGGTTATGAATTAATTAATTACTGGATTTAATTTTATTATCCAAGACATTAATATCAAGTGTGGAACACGTTGGGACATAATGTAAGGGATTCTTTCTGAACCTTAATATTATGATTTGGGTTACATTTTCTCTCTATTTACCCCAATGTAATTCTTATTTATTTTTATATAATTTTTATTAATTATATTTATATGTTCAAAACTCATGTATCTATATCATATCATTCTCATTTCATGGGGAAATACAAGTTTTAAAAAGTTTTCCTTCTCAATTCTTCCCAATTTTCAAGACTAATTAACGAGATCTTCCCAATATCATTACAATTTTCATGTTTACTCCATAATATATTTTAATACACCATTGTATTTATAAAATCATAAATTTTATCATTAAAAAATATCTTGGTTCATTTCTTGTTTTATAAACAATTATGCCTTTTTATTTTTAAAGAATAATTAAAAAAATTCCTTAAACCGCACTAAAGTGGCTCATTTCTAAAACACAATTTTTACATACATTCACTAATGTTTGAATCAACATATTATGTTTTATGAATATTTCCATTTTAAATGTATTTATAGGATTTAAATCCATTATTTCATAGACAAATTGATGATTCACCCATTTTTTATGACATACGATATGATTTCAATACCCATTTCATTCCATGGGTAACCCTTACGTTTTTATTTGATTCTTCATGTGGAACACATATGCATGAACATGTTATGATGGGTGTAAATTGATAGTGATCCAATGAATTTGGATATTTTTAGTCTCATTATGTGTCATGTACAATGGTCTTGGTGGTTATCCTTGACTCATGCTCCTTGTGCAACATTCTTGATGGTTAGCCTTGACTTGTTATCCTCCATATGTAATGACCCATGACACATGATTATGTCATGTTTTATGTTACTTATATATTACAATGATTACATGATTACATTATTACATGACTACATATTTTTTATGTTATGATTACACATTTTTATTTATGTTCCATGCCTTTTCATGTCATCATATTATGCCTTATAACCATTGTGTTTTGCTTCATTATTACATTTATTCCCATACTGTTCTTTTTAGCTCATCCCTTCGTTCATTTGTTCCCCATGTTATCCTATATATATCTATGGGATAAAAGGGTGTTAGGAGATCATTATGAAGATTAAATAAAATATTTTTTTATTTCATGCTTTCTAATTATGTATCTAATCTACCAAATACACTAGAAACTATGATCCTTTGTTTGTATTTTAAGGATAATTATGATTAAAATCATGTAATTATATGTGTAAAATGATAAGGTTGTTATAGTTGGTATCAGGGAAAGGCCTGGTTATTTTTGAAGATTTGGAATAGAGCAATTTGTTAAGAACCCTAGGGGTAACTCTATAATCATTGATATCCTATATTGGAACTTATAGAATCACAAGTTAGGATATAATTTTCATATACAAGTTTATCCGTATATTTTTTAATTTTCCTTTTTATAATTTTATTATAGAAGTATTAATTCCCTCCTAAATGTAATTTATATTCCTAATTAATAACTTGAAATATAATAACCTATTCTAATAATCAATGTGATAAAAAATGTGACAATTTCATTAATGTAATTCTAAATATGATGGTAATTAGAACTCAAAACATCATGATATTACTTGCTCAACTAGCTCACATTATGAATAATAACTTGAATCACATGGAAATACATCCTCCTAAGAAATATAATGTTTTAGTTGAATCCTTTATGTGATAAAGGTCTCCCAAGTTTAGTGGATCTTCTAATATTCTACTAACCGAAAAATGGATTAACCCCATTGAGAAGATATTTTATGTCCTCCAGTGCTCATAAGAAGAGAAATTTTTGTTGTTGGTATATTGTTTTGGTGGGGAAGAAGATAAGTGGTGGAAACTGATGAAGAACATAAATTCCAAGTATTAAATTGATTCTATGGATTAGGAGTAATTCAAGAAAATATTATTTATAAAATATTTTCCTTGAACCCTCCAACTCAATATGGAAGGGGATTTACATGGACTAAAGAAGAAGGAAGATGGTTCTATTGGGCCATACAAATAAATTTTTACAAGACTTTCACAATACCCCACCATCTTTTTCATGAACATTGAGAGTATGTTAGACCCCTTATTTTGAAGACTGAATATGATTCTTTTAAAATCCTTTTTGATTTTAGACTTTGAGAGCTTTGAATATATTTTCTGTTGTTCCCTCAATATTGAAATAGAGAATAGAGATGCATAATGCTTTTATGGACCCAAAGATAAAAATAGGAAAATGATTTTTAATATGGGTGAATCAACCGGTAAATCCCATGATGGAAAGAAAACCCAATATCCCATGTGTCAATATTTTTGAAGAAGAAATCTAGGAACTGTTAAAAGGGAACCAGTAAATACTTCAAATTTTGAATAATGGTGTATCTAACTAAAAACTTCTGAAGGGATATGAAGAATCCCACTAATTCAGAAGAAGAAGGAATGGTTTAGATCAACACTTAAACTGTATTGCAATGTTTCAAATACAATGAACATGGTAATTATCTGAACCATTTCCCTAAGACATTGGTTTTTTGAGGAAATCAACAATAACAACCTCCAAGGAAGCATGAAAGGGAATATGATATCACTAGTGCTGAGGTGGAGCCTGAAAATGATGTGGTGACAAGTACGTTGGTTATTCTTTCAAGAATAGTCAATATACTATTTGATTCTACATCTATACATTCTTTCATATCATACAATTTGAGTAGAACTATTCAAACACCACATCAAAATATGGAGGTTGAGTTGCCTGTGAGAAAAACAAATAGAGAAATTATTTCATTAAATGTTTATAACTCCTCCCTAGTTAATGTTTGTGGACTGAACCACCCAATAAATCATATATTAATACCTTGGTTGAATTTGGATTCTATATTTGGCATGATTTTTCTATATTTATACAAAGACAACATTTACTTTTGAAAATGGGATACCACTCTTCACACCCTAAAGAATCCCCCAATTTTGTACATGTGTAAGGAGGAGGATAAGTCTCTTATATAATCACTTCCATAGTTGTGGATATTATTGCCTTATAAGAAATCATATCTAGCTCAAATTATTGAGATAAAGAAGTGTATCTTGGTTGAATACATGAAAATTATACGAAATTACACTATTGTTTTCCCCGAATAATTACCTGGTCTTCCAACTGATCGAGAGGTTGATTTCTCAATTGATCTTATTCTGAGATCTTTTTATATATCAAATAAACCATATAGAATGGACCATGTTTCACTAAAATAACTAAAGATGTAATTACAAGAGAATCTAGAAAAGGGTTTTATACTCTCGAGTGATTCACTATGGGGTGTGTCGGTCCTCTTCATAAAAAAGAAGAATTGAACAATGCGCCTCTGTATTGATTATTGTGAACTAAAAATCAAGATAAAGAACATGTATCCCCTTCCGAAGATAGATGAATTTTTCAATAAACTATGTGGGGAAAAGTATTTCTCTAAGGTGTAATTTAAGTCAGGTTATCACCAATTAAAGGTGAGGGAGGAAGATATTCCCAAGAATGCCTTTTGAAAAAGGTATAGAAATTACGAGTTCATAACTATTCCCTTCAGACTCACTAATGATCAAAATATTTTCGTGGATTTAATGAATAGAGTATTTAGAGATTACCTGAACAAATTTTTTGTAGTCATTATCGGTGATATTTTGATATAATCCAAGAGTAAGGAGGAACATTAGGATCATTTGAATGTTTTTATAAGGACTTTCCGATGGGAAAAACTATACGAAAAGTACAGTAAATGTGAATTTTTTATAGAGGATGTATAATTATTGGGGCTTGTAATCCCCAACAAAAAGGTTATTTGTGGACCCTTCCAAGACATAGGCAATCTAAGAGTGGACCATAACAACATCTATAACAGATATCTAAGGTTTCCTTAGCTTTGATGGGTATTACCAGCTATTCATGATAAACTTCTCATGATTGTCGATCCCACTTACCAATATGACTCTAAATGGAGAAAAGTTTTTATTGACTAGTGAATGTAAAGAATGATTCAAAGAGTTGCAAAAGAGGCTTGTCACTACAAAAATACTCACACTTACGACAAGTGTATAACTCTTTGTATTGTACATCTATGCATAAAATATGAAAATTGATAAAATGATAGCCTACTCCCCAAGGAAGTTGAAAATTCATGAGAAAAACATTCCCACGCATGATCTAGAGTTGACAGTTGTGATCTTTGTGTTGAATATATGGGGGAATTATCTCTATGGGGAGTAGTGTGTGATATATACTAATCATAAAAGAATTAAATATATATTCACACATATGGAGCTTACTATGCACACATGAAGATGTTTAGAGCTCATCCTGGATTAAGACTATGCAATACACTACCATAATGGTAAGGCAAATAAGGTGGTGGATGCTCTATCTAGAAAGGATCTTATATCTTTATCAATAATGATAATTGAGAAGGATCCAATCCTTTTATACCTATAAAGTATGTACATGGGTATAATTAAGGAAGTAACATCATCAATCCTTTCTCAAATGATTTACCAACCATACATCATAATGAAAATGAAGGATTATTGAAGAAATGATATGGAAATTCAGAAAAAGGTGGAAGCTATTAGAAATGGGAAATAATTATACCTCCAAATGGATGAGGAAGGATACATGATGTTTAGGTCAAAAAATGTATACCATCCAATCTAGAGGTAAATAAAGAGATTATGGACGATTCACATAGCTCAACATTCTTTATTTTCCTAGGGAGAACAATGATGTATCGAGGTCTACAGTATAATTATTAGTTGTACAATATGAAGAATTAGAATACTGAATATAAATCAAAGTGCATGATATGTCAGTAAGTGAAGACTGAAAGGAATAAGTGTAAATGGATGTTACAACCATTACACATGCCAACATGGAAACGGTAAAACATCACCATGAACTTCTTCACTGGAATTCTAAATTAATCTAGATGAAAAAATGGTGTATGGGTTGTTGGGGTGCTTATTACAATTCATGTCACTTTATTTCAATTTGAGAGGACTTCACACTGAATCAGCTGGAATGTATATTCATCATAGAAGTGTTAAGGATATATGGAGTACCATTATCAGGTGTATCTGATTAGGATTGGAGATTCACCTCCATGTTCTAGAAACGTTTCCTGCATGATCTAAACACTGAGTTGAACTTCAGTATAGTCTATCATCCTCAAACCGATGGCCAATCTAATTGTACTATTCTGACATTGGAAGAAATTTTTTGAGCATGTTCTATGGATTTCAAATGAGGATGGGACCAACATATTCCTCAAGTAGAGTTCTCCTACAACAATAGTTTCTACTCAAGAATGAAAATGGATACATATCAATCCCTTTATGGGAAAATATTAACAATGCCAACATTCTAGGATGAATTCAGTTAACATATTCTGTTAGGACCTAAAATGGTCAAAGAAATTGTAAAAAATAAGAAAACTATTTAGCAGAATATCCAAGTATCCTAAACTCTAAAAAAGTGTTATACATAAAATCTTTGATGGGACCTAGATTTTAAGGTTGGAGACATGTTATTCCTTTACATATCTCCATATAAGAGTGTCTTGAGATTTTGGAAGAATGGAAAGCTATGTCTGAGGCACATCATCCCATACAATATTTTTGATAATATTGGAGTTGTGGCCTATTAATTAGCACTTCTACTAACCATGTATCATGTACAAAATGTATTACATGTATTTATCTTAAGTAAGTACTTACCAGATCCCTCACATGTACTGAATTCAAAGGTGGTACAGTTGGAGAATAATCTCTCTTATGTTGAGTATCTAATGAAGACCATAGATCATAGAGTTAAAGTTCTATGCAATAAGACCAGTCATCTAGTCAAAGTACTGTATTCGAACCATAAGTACGAAGAGGCAACATGGGAAATGGAGGAAGCGATGAAGCAGAAGTACCCTCGCCTATTTTCCTTATAGATGAAAAATAAATTTCGAGGTTGAAATTTCATAAGTGGGGTAGAATGTAATGACCCAAAAAATCATCAATGGAAATTCCATTATTATAATTATGTTATATATTATAAATCACATCAAATCGGATATAGAACACAATCCAAACATTATAAATGAATATTTAATGAAATAAGAAGTATTTATTGAAATTATGGAATAGTAACATGATCAATGAAATAGTAACATGACACTTAAAAATAGTTATCTGGAAAATAGAATAGAAACATAACCTATGAAAGTATAAATAAAATTTATCATCTTATAAATATAAATTTGATATAATTATATCATAGTGTATGTAAATAAATGTTTTGAAAATGATAAATTGAATGTTGGTATTTATATAAAACATAAATGTTTCTTTACAATTTTATAATTAATATAACGCTCTAAAAAACTATTTTCATAAAATAGATTTATATATTTTTATTTTTATTATAATTATGATAACATAATTTTATGAGACATTAATTAATTTTTCAAAGTGTAATAAAATTAGTTATTATTTTAAAATCGGTATTTTTCGAGTAAATGATAATTTTAATTAAAAATTAAATTTATCATATTTAGAAAATTATTTTCCTAACATGGAGTTATTTTTTTAATTATAAATGGTGAAAAAAATGTTAAGGTGTTTTTTGGGATTCTTCTAAAATACTAGAATTTTTTTTGAATAGTAAAATATGGTAATTTACGGTATTTATACAATATTTGTTAAATAAACTATTCATTGATTCATCACTAATGTAATAACCATAATATCAAACTATCATAAGTTATTTAAATATATTTATTTATAATTATCAAGCTATTGATAGTCTCAAGTTCAATTAATAAAGTAATGAATAAAATAATAAGAAAGCACTCCTCTCCTCCATTATAAATACCACCCCTCATCACCTCTTCTCTTTATACCTATTAAGCTTTGAAGATTGTCCAATTTATGCCCAATATTCTTCCCATGTATCTCCCCCACTTCCTGGATCCTTTTTTCTCAATAAAATACCAAACTCAAGTTCCTTTAATAGGTTCTCAAGGAGGATAATTCAAGTGGTAAAAACATCTTTCCTTTTTTTAATTTCTTTAATTTTTTTTATTATTCTCTCCCCACCTCCCCTTATCCAAGAGAAATGATAAATCTAGTATATTTTTATACTATAATTTTATTTTATTATGGAATAACCCATAATAATTTATCTTCCCCTCCCCTTTTATTCTAAAAATGTAAACGTCATCTTTGATGTGTTAATTTTTTGCATTCAAGGATGATGAGTTTTCAATTTCCATCACCACATTAAGGGATGGTCATAAAACCATTTTATGGTTAAAATATATTATAATATATGTATTGTAGCCTATTTATTTTTTTGTAACCATTATATATATAATATATTAATTAATAGATAAAAAATAGTTCGTGATTATCAAGAATCGCTAAAATAATCAAAACGATTATCACTAACGTCTTATCTAATGATTCATCCAACCCTAAAATAAATAAATGAATTATATAACCATTTATAATTAAGGATGTTAATTGAAAACATATAAATTCAATTATTGGTATCTATTCCTATTCTATGTGATCTTTCATTCATTAATTCATTTGAATCAATCAGGGAAACCAAGGAAACAAACACTCAAAAATGATGAAAGTATATCTAATAACTCATCAAAAAGTCAATAAATGACTATAATAAAATTATAAAAAATCTAATTAGTGTGTAAAATTTTATAAATTAATCAATAAATAGATTTAATTTTATAATCCAGTACATTAATATTAGGTGTATAACACTTTCATACATAAGGTAAGAAATTCTTTCCGAACCTCGATCATTTCCTTTAGGTTAAATTTTCCCTCTCTTTACCCCAATGTAATTATTCTTTATTTTTATATAATTATTCTAAATTATATATATATGTTCCAAACTCACGTATCCAAATCATATTGACCTTATTTTATGGGGAAATACATTTTTAAAAAAGGCCCCCCTCTCAATTATTCCCGATAAGAAAGCCTAATTAAGGGGAACTTCACGATTTATTAACCATTTTTATGTTCACTCCATAACCTATTTTAATAAACAATTATTTTTCTAAAATAATTAATTTTTTAATGAAAAACTATGTTGGTTCATTTCTAGTTTTATATAAACAATAACGTCTGTTCTATTTTAAAGAATCAATAAAATTTTCCCTTAAACCGCACTAAAGTGGCTCATTTCTAAAACACTCTTTTTATATAATTTCAATTCAGTTTAAAAACACTTATCATTTTTATTAATATTTTCCATTATTAATTTTCATTTATGAAATAATCCATTATTTCATGGATGCCTTTATGATACACCAATTTGTTATGCCTTGTGATATGATTAGAATACCAATTTATTTTCATGGGTAACCCTTATGTTTATATTTGTTTCTTCATGTGGCACACATATGCCTGAACATGTTTTGATAGGTTCACCCATATGGTTCTCTAATTAATTGGGTAATGTTTAGTCTCATGAGACTTCATGTTAATTGGATTAGTGGTTATCCTTGACTCATTCTCCCTGTGTAACAGTCTTGGTGGTTAGCCTTGACTCGTGCTCCTCCATGTGCAATGAACCTTGAATCATGCTTATTTCATGTTTTATGTTTCTGAAATATTATTATGATTCCATGATTAAATTAATAGATGTTTTGTATATTATTATTCTCTATGTTTGTTAATTTTTCATTCCTTTTTATGTCATCATGTTATGCCTTAAATCCCATATGTTATGCTTTATTTTTATGTTTATTCCTCTACTGAGATTTTAGGTCATCCCTTTGTTCATGAATTTTCAAGATTTTCCTATGTATATGTAATGGATGAAAGGTTTTTAGGATATCATTTTGAAGATTACAAATTTTTTTTATTTCATTCTTTTTAATTATGTTCCTAATGTTACGAAAACACTAGAATATACGATCCTTTGTTTGTATTTAAAGGCTAATTATGCATAAAATCATTTAATAATATATATAAGAGTCTATGTCCGTTATATATTTTTTGATTTTAAATTATTCACTTTTAAGAGGTTTAATATTCCTTATTATAAAAAATTTAGTTTCATGTGGTTTTTTTAATTCCCTAAAATTATTGATTAATATTTTTAGTTTAATTCATATCTTGTATGAATTATTATTTATTAAATTTTAATTATTTAGAAAAAACTAAAAAATACATTATTTATAATTATAGACAAATAATTTATGTAAGTAATATGGGTCGTAAAATCTTCATTTTTTGATCCAAAATATTCAACAACATCTCATGTTCTTTAATCCACATACATTTATCACAAAATTACCTTTAAGAGTTTTTATGGGCCATAAAAGTAGTTCTAAAATAATTTTATTATTGAGTTAGTTGAACTATAATAAATTGGGAACCTAATACCTAAGAGTATATTGGTTCTCACATATCCTACATTGGATCCTGAATTGTCACTGGGTTGGAAAAATAATCTTGATCTGACCTTATATGGAGTACATTGGAGTTCTGAAAGATCATGTGTTTTTTTATATGGTATTGGAGTGTGAATGTATCCTTAACATGTAACATGGGATGAGTTGTCACGAATATATCCTTGGTATGTGACATGGTTCGCATATATTAATAATGTAACCTCCCTTAAACTAAATTTTCAACTTCTATAAAACATGGAATAGAAACACTGAGAGTATTACATTTCGTTTGTAATGTTTAATAGATATTGACCTTATATTTAGTGAAAAAATAGTCCATGTTGGCTTAGATAAGGGAACATTGGCGTAAGATGGCATCTTGAATGTTTCAACCATGTTATTTTGAAGCTATAATAGTCATGTTAATTTGATTCAGTGTCCTTTGGGAAAAAGGTAAAACCAAGAAATGGAGAATACATGACTACTTTGTGGTGATAACATATTTTTGGGATCATACATGGGGGCCTATTGGTTTTTGGTAACAGTAACTCTCTATGTGAAGCAATATTGTCCTTCAAAAATATTTTGAGGTATATACATGATATTGGATCCATTCATCTAGAGAATCCTTAGGCTATTTTATGGGGTTATGTTATCCTCTTAATGTACTCTCAGGCATTAGAATTGGAATCATTTAAATCTTCTATAGACCACCTCTATCCATGATGTTTCTTATGTATCCTCATTTCTTCTTCCATAATTTCTTCAAACTATTTATATCCTTCTTAAAAAGTAATAAATCAAGGAATTATGCGTATTTTTCCATTTATTTAATTCCAAAAATCATGATTCATTAATAATTATCATAAATTTGATGATTAAATAAATAATCACGTAATCCCATGAAATGAGGGGTAACCCTAAAAATGTCACAAAATGTGTTTTCATGTAAGGTGTAAGGGAATAATATAAATTTATAATGAATGAAATATAATGATTAATTCATATTAATTGATATCCCCCAAACACTACAAAATAAGATGATCCTTTCAAAATTTGATCTAGAATTTTTTAAAAAGGTGTATCAAGTTCCAAAATCATAAGCTATAAATCCATAACTAACCCAAATACAAACTGAAATAAAGAAGACATAAAATACTTGGATGTCTTTGTATCAAATAAATAAATAGAAATAATTGAAGAAATCATCAATCTTATATCAAATTGTGGAAGGGCCCTCTGCTCCATTAACTAAATCATGGTCCAAATAATACACACTTCTATATTGGATCCACAACATAGACAACATGATCTCTTTATCACTTTAGGAACTTACCCTTGAGGTGTCTGCAACAACTATTATCCATGGGAACCTCGACCAGCTCAATGGACAGACCTCCCATATGATTCCTTACTATCTGTTTAAGCCCCATTAAAACAATAATGACATGATTTCAATTTCCTATAACCACTACATAAACCTAGGTGATAACTATACATACAAAAGTTCTTCAATTGATCCATCATACAAAATGCATGGCACTATGGACTAGTATACACACTTAATAAATTCCCCATCCACCCCAATTGAAAGCACGTAAAGGGAACTCCTACTATGGGAGGAAGTGTAAAATCCTTACCCTACCCAAACTACCTCTCGTGTCTTTAAAATATCTAATTATAACTCACAGTCCTACCTTTTTAGACCAAGTGGTTTTGATTTTATATATAACTAAGAAATAATCTAGTTAACAGAAAGAAGACTTTCATGATGTTTCCCTTTTTTATTAGTTCATAAATTAGTTGAAATTATTGAAACAAATTTATTTTGTTTCTAGATGGAGTTTTCTAAACATAGAAATATGAATCTAAAAGACTGAGATATTTATACATAAGGTAGAGATAATTGTTTATATGAATGTTTCTATAGGGTCATCATACTATGTTTATTATAAAAAGTAAATCATGAGGTTTTTTTTGTTCCTTAATGTACCAAATATTATGATTATTATAAGGTATTAATGATTCTAGTTGACTTTCATTAAATGAATAATTTTTTAGAATTCGAGTTGTCTTGATATATTTATCTGGAAATAGTCATACAGAAATATTTTTTTCAGTAGATATTTCTAGATGAATTTTACTATGTATAGTTTTCTCATAGTTTAGGAAAATTGTGACGTTTTGTGATAGAGAATTTGGTGCAGATGAAAGAAAAGGATTTTTGAAATGGGGGATTTAATGTTTGGAATTATACAACTAAGAAAAGATGGGAAGAATAACCAAGTGAATGTTTTAAATAATCTAGACCTTTATATTCATGAGAAGAAATTTTTTAGTTTATTGAGAAAAACAATTTTTCACTAATTTAGACCAAGGTGTAATGAAATAGTTACGAAATTGAGAATTACTGGATATAGGAGTTCATACAAAGAATTACCATATATATGTTTGAGGATCGATATAGAGTGTTTTTAAATTCTTACCTTATGATAATGATAATTTTTACATTCAAATCCACTATAATAATAATAGAATAATATCGATTCTTTCTATGATTTCAAGAAGTACTAACTATCATTGAAAATAATATTGGAGGGATTTTATTAGGTTGTTTCCTAACTCATATTTATTTTTTTGCTTTGATGGAGGTTAATTGAATGATGATTTGAGTGGGAAATTGAAATGTAGAATTCACGGACCTCCCTTATTTTTTAGAGACACTATTAGTATATAAAGTTGAGAAGGTGAATTGTGAAGATTGGTTGAAGAATTAAGGTTTCAACAAAGAATATTCAGATAACATTTTATCCTAAAATCATACATAGGGTACCAAACAAATTGGTACTATATAAAGAATGTACTATAAAAAAAGAGAGTAAGAAGAAAAAGAAGTTTGGTACTAAATAAAGAAGTGAGGATCTAGATGATATATTTTTGGAAAGATAGGTTTTATAAATATAATTTTTGGATGAATAGTTTTAGATAAGAAGTTTTTAATAGAGTCTTACAGGCTATTGGGTATGAATTAGAATAATAATAACTTGCAAGAATGTAAGTGTGAAGAAACTTTAGTAGCACACAGAAAACATGTTGAAACCTATTGGTGACTATCTATTCCATTATTGAAATATCTTATTTTATCATATTATCCAAGAAATAATCGTATTAATTTTCAAAGGACTATAGTTCTATAAATGTTATGGATATACCCTTTGTGATGTAAACCAAATGGTATTTTATTATAGTGGATGTGTGATCCATAAATATTTTCATATTATCTCAAGGACTAGATAATATTATTGAGTTTTGAACCTTGTAAATATTGGTATCCCAATGGTTGTTCTTTTTTGTTGTATTTTAGTAGAGTAAATTTCTTATAAGCATAGAAGGATGCTTTTATAAGAAGAAAACAATAAAATATTAGATAAAAATTTTCCCTCTACCCCAATCAATGATCACATCGATCCAAACTGGAAATTTCAATTTGTATGAGAGGGATGATCCATTTATTGACTCTTTTCTATGTTTTGATTGAAGTTGAAGGTTTCCATAGATGATTAAAAATGAGTTAGTAGTAAAGTGATTACTATTTTTATGGAAATAATTATATTATCTTAAGGAAATGAAAATTCCCTATATTTTTTCCATTTGATATGAAATTATGGAAGCTTATTTACCTATATTCACTAGTATTTATGAGGTTTCCCCCTTAAAAATAACTAATTAGAAGAATATGGATAATTATGGATGAACTAGAAATTTTATACATTACTCTCTCTCTAAAGGTAAAGTTTTATGTGTTAAATTAATTTAAAATACTAAAGGCGTTCGATACAAGTTCAAAAATATTTATGATTTAAATTTTAAGGTGAATAAATACCAATTAAAAAACTATAGATTGAATCATGATGATTTTAAAAAGGGATATGATTAATCTTTTGGTGATTTCATTACAATGTTCAATAACATTTTAAGAACAACAATATGTTTTGGTGAGAATTTTAAAGATTCAAAAATTGTAGAATATATTATAAGAATTAATTGTGATAGATTTTATATCAAGGTATAATATTTAGAAGATATAGGTATTTAAATTTTCATTATTGAAGATTTAAATTTAATTCTCAGAACATATAAAAATCAAAATAGAAAATAGTGGTAAATAATAAGGAAAAGGTTTATCAAAAATTCTCTATCAAATCTATCAAACAAGGAAATTATATAAAAATTTTCAAGGAAGAAGTCTATGACCCTAAAAATGATGATGAAGTGATTATAAATTTTGATTACTTCATGTATTTGTTTTCTATAACAGTGAAAATAGGCATAGAGAAATATAATGGAAAATTATAGTTGATGTTCTTTAACTGTAGGGGTATTAGAAATTTTACAGTGAATATTCCAAGGATAAAAGAATATGAATATAATAAAAAATAAGTAGGAAATTAAATAATACCACTAAAATAATAGATATAAAAGTCAAATTATTATTCCAAAGAAGAGGATAAAAAGTTATACAAATATAAAAAACAAAAATTTATGTCTAAATTTGAAAAATATGATGATGGTGAAGTGGAAGCTGAAAATTTATGTGATGATGGGGCTGATAAGTTTCTTATTGAAAATGTTCATGACGTAATTACTACTAGTGATTAAGGTAGAAAATCTAAATAATAATAATAGGAAACTCAAATGATGTTTATTCTCAAAAGAGAATAAAAATAATTTTATTCAAAAATAATAAAACATGAGAAATAAGATATGAAGTTAAAGAATGTTCAACTTATTGAAAATCAAGAAATAGTATATAAAGAATGAAAATATATATTATTATATGATATTTGAAACCTAAATATGATACTTTATGAAGGGAAAACCCTCAACATCAAGCATGAATAAAATATAAATGTGAAGGATAAAGAATTTGACATTGTATAATAGATATTAATAAGAAATATCAAACATCTAAAACTCAATTCAAGAAGTTAGTGAAATATCTAAGAAGTGTAAATAAATGAATGGTCAATAAAGATCATCCTCAGATGTTAATAAAAATTAATATGTTCATAAGAGGAATCAAGTAAAAATGTCCTTTTATGTAGCTAAAACAATTGAATTCCAAAATTCAAGATTTTTTGAGAAATAAAATTTTAAAAAAATAGCCACAACTGGTGAATATTTTAATTTTGGGAATACGTATAATTTAATGATGAATATTTTAAGATTGTACTAAATTTTTAGTTTTCAATAAGGATCCATGGTTGATGGTCATAAATATATTGGGATATACATACAAACTACTTGAAAACATTCAGGTTATAAAGGAATATATTATTTATTTAGATGTTTCTGATATTGTGGAGGATTTAGGAATAAAATAAAATTTTTTTAGTTTAGATATAAATATATAGATTAATATAGAAGGTATTATAGAAAGATTTTGAGTGTGAGTAAACTAGTAAAAAAGTCAACTTGAAAAGGTAAGTTTGAAAATATAATTTTGATTACAAAAATAGGAAACTATTTTTGAAGGATTTGATTAGACCGAACATCTCACTAAATCATGTATTTTAATAATACAATCTTAATAAAATTTACCTAAAAATTTCAAAATCCTCATGAAAAGCAGGAAAATAGAAAAAAAAGTATTTATTTGTTTAAACTACACTCAAGGTTAAAAATGGAGAAAAACTTGGATATTGAATAGTGTGTGATCTTAACATATGACCATAGATTTGAAATTGTTAAAAATATGAAATAACTAAAATAATATATGGTGAATTTTTTAAATTATTATTCACTCATAATAAATCCAATTAGATCATATTTTGTAAAAAATGCTAAATTGAAATCCAAAAGTATCTTATTTATTGATACAATGAAACAAAACTAGCTTAGTGTTTCAAAAAAAAAATTGATGAATAAAATGATGTAGTTTTTAGGAGATATGGATTTATTATTAAAACTATTAAAGATGAAAAGGTTTTAATAATTGGATAATAAATAAAGGGATTCTTTTAGGTTATAGATGTTCATGGTTCATTTTTTCTATGCATGATGGAAAATAATTAGTTATGAAATATAAGTCATAGACTTATATTCTAGAGGAATATGAACAAGATAAAAAATATAGGATGTATTTGTGATGTTATTAACAAGATAATAAGTAGAGATTTTAGTTGTTCGATATACAAGGAAGAGAATATTTATAATTATGTACATAATAGGGGTGAGATACATATAAATAATCCTTAGTACATATTCATTATAACATATATCGGTCCCTGATAATTCTAACAAAAAATCGAGATAATTATTTAATTTTATTTATTGGTGATTTCACTAGTATTACATGTATTATTTAGTTCAAATAGAAATCAGAGGCTATCAAATTGTTTTTGAATTTTAGGATATGTTTTGAAAAGTTATATGGATACTCCTTGAAGAATATTAGAAATGATAATGGTGTTGAATGCATAAATAGTAAGTTAAGATGTTATCTTGAAAATCATAGTATTATTTATGAACATAGTGCACCATACACACCAAAATAGAAGGGTGTTTCTAAAAAAAGAATCAAAGTTTGCTTGAGATAGACCAAATCTTGCTAATTCAATGTGGTACATTTCAAATCTATTGTGGACAAGATATTATAGAAACAATTAAAATTTAAAATCATTTTTTCTAAAATAATAACGTTTATATGACTACATATGAGATGTATTATAATGAGACCAATTTTTGAAAAACTTAATTGTGTCTAGAAGCCCTTGAATTATCATATTCAATGGTGATAATCTAAGAAAGTTTGATTAAAGAGTGTTTAATTATATCTTCATTGGATACCCTCCAATTGGTGAGGATACATGAGTTATGATAAGGAAACTAAAAATATTTTTAACTCTATATATATGAAATTAAATGAATATTTAGATATAAAATTTTTGTATTCAACTAAATAAATAATATTAATTGAGGAATAAGTTGTTTCTGTTAAACAATATGACAATTATTCTGATTAAATTGATGATATAAAAGTTTCACAGGATGATGATATTGATTTTTCAGTTTCAAGTGATGAGAGACAATCATGTTCATCTTATCCATGGATGAGGAAGAAATTGATGGCCTGAAATATCATTAGATATCAAGGATAATAGTTTCAAACTATAATAACATTGAGGATAGTTTCACATAACTATTTGATTTCATAGGCTGATCCAAGATATGTTGAATAATATTTGTGGCATCAAGAGTGGATTGATTCCATGAATGAAAAGTTGGATTAGATTGAGAAAAATGAGACATTGGAGATAGTACGAAAACATGCAGATAAATAATTTATTGGAATAGAGTGAGTTTTTCTGAAAAATTTGAATAAAAAAGGTAAATTCATTAGAAATAAGGAAAGACTAGTTTATAAGGGTTACTCACCTATTGAAGGAATGGATTTTGACAAAACCTTTTAACCAATTTCATGAATTGAAACCAACAGAAGTTTTCTTGTTATTATTACAAAAATGAGATATATGATACTATAAATGGACATCAAGTCTTCTTTTTTAAAATTTAGATCAATAATTATATGTATTTATTAAGAAACCATGTAGAGTAGTTCTTGTTAAAGTTGAAAACTACATCTGGAAGTTGAATAAGGCATTCTGGGGGTTAAAACAACCACTAATAGATTGGTATATTAAGTCAGATAATTTCTTAGAGAAGATAAATTTTATAAAATGTAGAGTTGAAAATAATTACTACATAAAAATTAACAAATTGGTAACTCGTATTGTTATTGTTTATAAATATAACATCATATTTTATAGAAATGTTGAAGAAATTTTTGAAATTTTTTCTGAGTAGAGGAAGGAATTTTTTTAAATGTATATACTATGATAGTTGAAATACTTTTTTGGATTACAAATATCCCAAAAATGTGAATTTTTCATTCTTAATATAAGTATACTAACTAACTATTGAAAATATTTGTAATGGAATATTTAAATATTATTTCTACCACCATTTAGTTTGAACAATGTTATCAAAATATTATCAAAGAAGTGATATTGATCCTAAATAATACAAGAAATCAATAAGAGGCCTATAATATCTCACAAATTCAAGTCCTAATTAATTTATATGTTGTAACACTATGGTTTAAGTATTAATGTTCACCAATATAGTCACATATTGTGGATAGAATAATAATCCTTAGATATATTAATGTCACAAATTATTTCTAGTAAAAATATGATATCAAAGGAATAATTGATCTATTTAGTTATACTGTTGAAAATTTGGAAGGTTGTGTTGATGAAAGAAGATTCACTTCATGTATATTTTTGTTATTATGTGAAATGTGTGTGTGTGTGTGTGTGTTTGTGTCTGTGTGTGTGTGTTGGAACACTAAGAATTAGAGTTTAGTGACTTTTAGACTTACTATGGAAAAATATTTTACCGCAAATCATTCTAAAAATTAATTGATATGGATAAAGATGCAGTAAGAATACTTGAATGTTATAGTGAAGTTAGCACTTATTCTTAGATGTGAAAATCAGAGTGATAACAATTTATCAAAGAATCAAGTTAAACATTCTATGATAAATCACATTGATATTAAATATTAATTTTTCAGTGAACTTGTGAAAATAAATTAACTAAATCTGGTGTTTATACCTTCATTGTAATTCCATGACCCTAGTTACCTAGATTCAGTGCATTATTACATAATATTGGCATGATAAAAATAAAATAATGTCCCAAAGGACTCATCGGTTTAGTATCCTTGGAAATACTATATACATTCATAAGTTTTATATTACATCATAAAATGAAAAACTACAACAACATTGTATCCAAAGACCACACTCATATCCCCTCAGAATATCCCTGCAGGTCAGTCATAAAATACATCATCACATCCTGGGAAAAATAAAACATAGAAAGGGGTGAGCTCAGATTCTCAGTAAGGATAACAATATAGCAGAAACTTTCATAAATAAGCATAAACATTTAAGGGAATGTATAACTAAAAGAAAAGCCTTTTAAACTTGAACTTCAGCATAATATGGAAATGATAAAATGAAATAATTCCATTTACTTATTCACATGGATATTCTAATAGTCGAATAATCACATGCAATATCAATAGCCACATTCATAATGACAGAATGCAAAATGCCAGACTTCATAACCACATTGTCAAGGCCTTGTTCCAAGACTACAAATAAGATTTTGTCAAGGCCTTGTGCCAAGAAACTAGTTTTTCTCATGAGACCTACCGACGCACCGAGTAACTATAGTGTGCTCCACCTGTCACTTACTAAGTCCAATGCATTCCTTATATGAAAAGGTTGAAACATAATCTAGACATTCATACTAAAACTAGCATACGAAATGTCAATAATTTAACCACAAACCGTGAAAGGTATTAAAATGGCACATCCACAGTCAAACATAAATCATTCAATACAATATGGAAGATTTTATTATAATATATTAACCTCAATCGAGAATAATGAAGGATATTGACATAGATTAAAATAATCATCAAAACTATTTGAGAGAAATATCCCCCTTTTTCTTGAAAACATTTAAAAGTCTCACTACTTATCAAGAAGACGTTTAAAATAGATCTTTGAATCAAAGTTTCCCATACCACTTTGAAACTTTTAAAAGGAATTTTAATTTTAAAACATTAATGTCCATACAAATAAATCCTTAAAACTATTTTTAAAACATGGACATTGATGAGAAATATTTAGAAGAATAAATATTTAAAACAGTTAAAATGATATTTTAGTTAGAGTTCCTAACCAAAATAGATACACTTGAATACAAATAATTGAGTTAATAAACACTTTATAATATCATGAGAATAAATGGATTCATGATATACTATGTAAAAGTAATTTATATACACTATATAAAAGTGAATTTGTGTATAACAACAAATAAGTCTCAATGGATTGTAAATTGAGATGAAATACCTTATAAAGACTATATATTTATATTAAGGATAAATCAACGACATAATTGTGTGTGAAAAATATAAATACACTCAATATGGTTGGATATTAAATGTAAATAAATCAGAGGACATTCACACTTATTCTTGTAAATACAACACCAATGACATGGATGTTTAACTCAATGAATGGAAATTTAGTTAAGATTACTATTATCAAGTTTATATCAATGACTTGAGAAATTATCAATGTAGTGATTATGTTTATCAAAAATATATCCACAAAATGGGGAGTGTAAATTACTATATAAATAATAAATAGTGATTCCACACATAATCTTGGATTAAAATAATCAATGAATTATGCATACATCCCAATGAGTGGAAATTGAAATTTGAATTTCCCTTATCGATTTGGTAACTCACGAAACATACACCCCAAGAAATGAGGATTGTAAAATGAAGAGGTAAATAACCATATATTAAATTATATTACACCCAGAATACAATCATGGGTAGTAAATATGCCACACAAAAGGAAATAGTGTCCAATATAGCATGAATCTCACGGGAATAAAAAGTGAGATGAAAAACCCTTACTTCATTGTAATCAATCGGGTCATTTGAACATAAGTTAATAACCACAAAATTTATCACAGAATACCATGAATATAAATAGAATAATGATAATATATATCAAATGGCAGTACACAATACACCACATTTAATAAATAAGTGGTGAACAATGTAAATCTCATGGAATTAAAAGTGAGATAAGAAACCCATTACCTCTGTCCGACTTGACTCATTTGTTATTTAATCTCCTGAATAATAAACTAAACTTAATTTATTCCTGATTGAGAAAATTTTTCAAGTATATTATTCCTTTTCTATAACTTATAAACATGTTATAAACATTATGTAATCATTTAAATTAATAATTCCCTTTTGTTGATATTCGGTACTTGAGTCTTAAATGAACTTGTTATAATTAAAAATTGTCCATGTGGTCAAAAGACTATTATATCTAGTATCATATTCATGATTTAAATATCATATATATCATATATATCCATTATATATATAAATATTTATTTATAATTAGTTCATGATATTTTCTTATAAGAAATGAAATTTACCATTCATGGAGACGGTAAGTCGTACGTACGCATGAACTCTACTTTCATTTATATTTCATATTTAATGAAATGAAAACATAATGATACATAGATATATTATAATTTCAGTGCAATATCATATGATATTTGTTTTAAATAATTTAATTAACTCCATCCTTTACGTTCCATGTATGTCATGAACGAATCATATCACCTTAAGGGGCTGATAGTCTGCTCTTCCTCAAATGAAATTATCATGTCACACATATTGGAAAGCATAAAGGTGTGTTTGTAAATGAAATTTATAGATGAATAGAGAAAACAAATACATAATATATATAATATTTAAATAAAGTTCCATCATAATGGCCACCATAAGAGGCGGTAGGAGATAATCAAACAATCATCGTTTCATGAGGCATTAGTTTGTCATCCACAGAAACAATATGTTCTTCACCCATTAGATCGAGGTGTGTGTAAGACTAGTTAAAATAATTCTCATAAAAACATCCTAGTATATTTAGGATACTGTTGTTGTTATAAAATAAAGGAATAAAAATATTTTAGGGGGTTGGAGAAGTAAAACAAAACAAAATAAAACAAAAGAATTTAAGAGAAAGTGTTACCTTTAATTTGGGTAACTTCCTTTAGATTGAACCAAAAGGTCTTATTGAAGTTCCTTCTACCTAAGGTAAGGCTTTTAGGAGGAATAGGGGGGTATTTAAAGATTTTTTGGGCAAGGTTTGGACTAGACAAGGGGCTTGAGAGGTGTGTGGAATGGGTTAGATGTGGTGTCCTTTTATAAGGGGGAGGAGGGGCTCTTTAGGAAAGTGTGAAAATATTACTTTATTATATGGTGATATTCGACTTATAAAGCTCCAAAACTAATTAAAGTAGAATTTAATTTGACTCATGGTCTAAATAAAACCATCCAATAATAATTGGATAGGTTTTGAATATTATTTTAATATTCATATTCATATTTATTTAAATCATTTATTAATGAGGTAGATACTGCATCATTATAGTGTCATATATAATTTAATATATATGATGTATAAAAATTATAATAAAAATTCAATGATTTAGTAAATATTTTTATATTTCCAATGAATATTTATAGTCAAAAATATTACTTATATAACCTTATGTAAAAACTGATTTACTAAAGGATATTTTTTATGTCATTTTTTCCTTTATGTTAATTAAAATAAAGTGTCATTATCATTTATAAGTGGCTCCATGGGGTTCCAAAATCTACCCAGGGATGCCCATGGTAGGCCATCACTCATCCAATAAGGTTTGGAAAAGTGTTAATGTAATTTAGTATTATTATAATATTCTTTTTTACCTTGAATTACCTTATTTTCTTTTAACCGTGGTAAATAAAAGTCAAAAGATACTATTCACCAAAAATTATTTTCATCTTATTGAACCACATTTTACATAATAATAACTTCCATGTATGTTGGATCTTCAAAATTCAACTCAAAGAAGCGGTAAAATTCCATTTAAATGAAAATATCAATTTTTTAACTACTATTCAGTGGTTTCACTATTCTTCAAAAATTGAAGCTTTTCAGACAAATACCAAAAACTCAGCCTAAGATATATTTGATATTTAGAATTCAAAAATTATTTCTATTTTACCAAAATAAATACATAGAAGTTTCATTAATTAATTTAAAATTAATTCATGTTGTCAAAACAAGTAGTGTGTTTTGAAAGAAATAATAACTATTAAGAGATTGACAATTGTTTATGTCCAATTTCAAAGTGAAATTAATTCCAATGACCAACATTGGATTAAATGGTAAAAATATAATGTAATTATGCTTCCAAACCATTCCAATGTTTAATTGGACACTATAAATTATTTTGATTAAAAAAGTTGTTTTCAATTAAAATTTAGTATTTTTCACTATTCACCCAAATATGAAAGTTATCGGAAAAACACCAAACATTTATCGAAACTAAATTTTTATGTCCCAATTTTAGATAAGTAGTTTATTTTGTCAAATTTAATATATTAAAGAGTCAAATATTTTGGATTTAAAAAGGGTTCACCCTTAAAAGGTGGTAAAATTGCATTTTTTTTTAAAGAATACAGTTTTTATCTAAAAAATTGAATTTGTTCTTACAGTATGTCTAAGAAACACATAATACAAAACATAAAATTATATGGAGTATATAAAATTAAAAATCTAGTTATTACTATTCATAACTGTTTTTTGAATGGATAGTTTGGTAAGTTGTGGTGCGCTCGAACTCAATGTTGCATATAGTACAAGTTATTGAATTACTTTGAAGAGATAACGTACCAAGAAATATTGGGGTGTTACATTCTCCCCTCCTTAAATAAATTGAGTCCTCGCAATTTGAAATTGTTCTTCGAAAATAAAATGTTAAAAATAGAAAAAATGCCTTTGTGGAAAACCCACATCAAAAATTGGGTTAATAAAATTTAGTCTTAATAAGAGGGAAATGGAATGAAAAATCACCACCAAATTATAATCTCGATTAGTAGAACATTGGTGGAAATTAGAGACACATAATTGGAGGAAAAACGTAAATATTTATAGGGAGTGATTGAGGTCATCAATCACAAACAAGTATAAAATTGAGGGCCTCAAAGCCATCAATCTATGATGATTTAAAATATCAGCAGTCCAACAAAACATAAAGCATTATGATAACACATTTTTGGTTTTAATGACCCTTCCCTAAAGTTTAATAATTAATTTATTCATATAATAAGATAAATATATATATATATATACTTGACAAGTAAAGTTTCATCCTTCATCTAATTCTTACCACAAACTCATCTTTCACTCCACACGATGAGTTTTCAAAATGACTTGGTTACACCTAAATCACTAAAATCAACTTATAGAGTATCACATAATGTACAAAGGATGAACTATATATTTACCATTTTTATAGAGTAACCAAAACCAAACTAGTTAATAAAATATTAGATGATCCCCAAAAAGGATAATCCTTTAGAGAAGGAGATACTAATCTTAATTTCTAAAATTAAACCAACAATACCCAAAGTTTAATAAATACTATTCAGTAAATAATTGTCCATAAAATATTTCAATATAATCCAAACTAATATTGAAACCCAAAACTCAGAAAAATTGTCTTACTTAGTCTTCCACGTTAAATTGTATCCCCAAATAACATTGACTACTCTTAACGTCACATACATAAAAGTAATTAACCTAATCGCATATTCTCTATGATAGGTCAATAATTTCCATAAATAACCCAAATTTCTATAAATACATAATAAAAACATAGATAAAAACCCACCATAACTCCTCAAATGAAATCCCATGGTATTCTATTTTCCATAGGCATATAGTTTTACCAAAAGAGTGAACATCGTCCAGAATAACATTTATCACTTAATCACCAAATAATTTTCCTATACTAAGGATAAATCATAAGTTACCAAAATCAACATATTCTTGATCCATAAAATTATTTAACTAGAAATAATTAGTCATACTGAGCAAGGATTTCACGTAGTACGGTGGTAGGTGATAACTCCCAGTTGCACTTTGGTTGTGGGATCGATTCATACAGCTTTGTCTGACACGATGGGTTTTCAAACTGCCTGTGTGTTATCCTTTTTCAAATAATATATAATTTTATAATATTCCCAAAAGTGAGATAGATTCCTCAAAATAACTATAACATGATTTAACCACAAATGTTATCTCATACCTCGCATTTTCATCCCAAAAATTAATAACCTGTAATTGTCTCAAATTCAAGGGTCATATAATCCCAAATGGTTCTTTATAACTACATCAACAAAAGAAGAGACAATTCTTCCTCAAATATCATTTTCACAAAAAAAAAATGAATGGTTACACATAAAGGAGAATAATATTCCAAAGAAATCCCATACTTTTAGACATTTCTCCATCCATTTATTTCTACATAGGTTCTTCCTTGACCAAGAGGTTGTCCTATAGAATAGGGAATTCACTCAGGTAATGTCCAGGTCCACTAAATTTATGGAAAATGACTTTAAATGGATTCTTGGGATAATTTTTATTTTCTTTCATAGTACTATTCATTCTTCCTCAGAAATTCTTTACTTTATATCCATCTTTCCCACACATAAAGCATTTCTTTGTTCCATTGAGAAACTTTCCTGGGTGTCCCCTTCCACATTTCTTGCATGATGGAAATTTAGCTTTCTTTTATACATGGTCTCCACTATTGGAGCTCTTATCATTCATCGCCTTTCTCTTCTTTGTTGAGTATGGAAGTTGGTTAATATATATGTTGTTGATCATATTTTTGGAAAATTGATTTGTCATGAACACGATATCTTTTACACCTATCAATATTCCATTTCGTTTCTCATTTCCACCATTATTCCCACCTTGTACATCATCTTCAATGTTATTATGACTTCCTTGGAATCCAGCCATTGACTAACACAAAAAATCATAGTGTGAGTCATAAAATAATTTAGAGAATATCATAACACTGTATTTATAATCTAAAACACCTTAATATTAACCAAGGTTATTTATTCTCATATTATTTTAAAATCCTTCAAATTGTTTTGTAAAAAAATTTGAATTATCCTAAGCATATCTCTTGGTAGTGTCGTAACCAAGAGTGAAGCACGGCCCATTATCGTGTACCAGGATACCTCGGGTTAATCCCAAAACTCTTTATCAGAGTTTTCCCTCCCAAGTACATCTGTACCAAAGCCGCCTCTACCTTCTCGTATCGAGACAGGGATTTATTTCTTGGAAAATACAAAAAATATCTACATTACCAAAATTATAAGAAGTTCTTCTATATTAATCATCAAAGTCTATCTTAGGGTAATGTGCTCTAATCAGATTTTATCTAAATATAGTCTCCATGGGTTGTACTAAACTTCATCTGATACCAACTGTAACTCCCAGACCCTAGTTACCCAAAGTCAATTCATTATTACATAACATTGGCATGATACATGGAAATAATGTCCCAAAAGACCGATCAGTTTAGTATACTTGTAAATACAAGATAAATTCATATGTTTTACATTACATCATAAAATGAAATACTACAACAACATTGTCTCTATAGACCACACTCATATCCCCTCATAATATCCCTGCAGGTCAGTCATACAATACTTCTTCACATCCTGGGAAAAATAAAAGATAGAAAGGGGTGAGCTCAGATGCTCTGTAAGGATAACAATATAGTAGAAACTTTCATAAATAAGCATAAACATTTAAGGAAATTTATAACTAAAACAAAATCCTTTTAAACTTGAGCTTCAGCATTATATGGAAAAGATAAAATGAAATAATTCCATTTACATATTCACATGGATATTCTAGTAGTCGAATAATCACATGAAAGATCAATAACCACTTTCATAATCACGGAATTTCTAATGCCAGACTTCATAACCACATAGCCAAGGCCTTGTGCCAAGACTACAAATAATATTTTGTCAAGGCCTTATGACAAGACACTAGTTTGTCTCATCAGACCTACCAATGCACCGAGGAGCTATAGCGAGCTCCACCGGTTACTTACTAAGTCCAATTAATTCCTCATATGAAAAGGATGAAACATAATCTAGTCATTCATACTAAAACTATCATAAAAAATGTCAATAATTTAACCACAAACCATGAATGGTATAAAAATAGCATATCCACAGTCAAACATAACTCATTAAATACAATATGGATAATTTATTATAATATATTAACCTCAATAAATAATAATGAAGGATATTGACATAGATGAAAATAATCATCAAAATTATTTGAGAGAAATATCCCCCTTTTTCATGAAAACATTTAAAAGTCTCACTATTTATCCAGACGCCGTTTAAAATAGTTCTTTGAATCAAAGTTTCCCATACCACTTTGTAACATTTAAAAAGAATTTAAATTTTAAAACATTAATTTCCATATAAATAAATCCTTAAAACATTTTTAAAACATGGACATTAATGATAATGATTTAGAAGAATAAATCTTTAAAACATTTAAAATGATATTTTAGTTAGAGTTCTTAACCAAAAGAGAGGCACTTGAATACAAATAATTGAGTTAATAAACACTTTATAATATCATGAGAATAAATGGATGCCTGATATACTATGTCAAAGTACTTTATATACACCATATAAAAGTGAATTGGTGTATAACAACAAAGAAGTCCCAATGGAATGTAAATTGAGATGAAATACCTTATAAAGACTATATGCTTAGGTTAAGGATAAATCAATGAAATAATTGTGTGTTACATATATTAATACACTTAATATGGTTGGACATTAAATGTAAATCAATCAGAGGACATTCACACTTATTCTTGTAAATATAACACCAATGACATGGATGTTTAACTCTATGAATGGAAATTGAGTTAAGATTACTCTTATCAAGTTCATATCAATGACTTGAGAAATTATCAATGGAGTGATTATGTTTATCAAAAATATATCCACGCAAAGGGGAGTGGAAATTAATACATAAATAATAAATAGTTATTCCACACATAATCTTGGATTAAAATAATGAATGAAGTATGCATAAATCCCAATGGGTGGAAATTGAAATTTGAAATTCCCTTACCGATTTGGTAACTCACGAAACATACAGACCATGAAGAAGGATCGTACAATGAAGATTTAAATAACCATAAATTAAAGTATATTACACCAATAATACAATCATGGGCAGTAAAAATTCCACACAAAAGGAAATAGTGGCCAATATAGCATGAATCTCACGGGAATATAAAGTGAGATGAAAAACCCTTACTTTGTTGTAATTAATCAGGTTGTATGAACAAAAGTTAATAACCACCAAATGAATCACAGAATACCATGAATATAAATTGATTCATGATAATATATATCAAATGTCAGTACATAATACACCACATTTAATAAATAAGCAGTGAACAAAGGAAATCTCACGGAATTAAAAGTGAGATAAGAAACCCTTTACCTCGTGTACGATTTGACTCGTTCATTCTATAATCTCCTGAATAATAAACTAAAGTTAATTTCTACTTTCTTAAGACCCTTTTTCAAGTTTATTATTCCTTTTATATCACTTATTACCTTTTTATAAACATTATGTAATCGTTTAAGTTAATAAAGGTCGTTTTGTCGATATTTGGTACTTGAGTCAAAAATAAAGTTTTTATAATTAAAAATTGTCCATGTGGTCAAAATTCTATTATCTATAGTATCATATTCATGATTTAAATATCATATATATCATATATATCCAGTATATATATATATATTTATTTTTTTATAATTAGTTCCTGATATTTGGAGATAAGAAATGAAATGCATCATTCATGGGGATGGCAAGCCGTACGTACGCATGAACACTACTTTCATTTATATTTCATATTTAATGAAATGAAAACATAATGATACATAGGTATATTATAATTAAATTATAATATCATATGATATATGTTTAACATAATTTAATTAACTTCATCCTTTATGCGTTCCATGTATGTCATGAATGAATCATATCACCTTTAGGGGGCGGTAGTCTGCACTTCCTCAAATGAAATTATCCTGGTCACACATATTGGAAAGCATAAAGGTGTGTTTTTAAATGAAAATTACATAAGCATAGAGAAAAAATAAAAATAATATATATAATATATAAATAAAGTTTCATCATAATGGTCACCATAAGAGGTGGTAGGATATAATTGAATAATCATCGTTTCGTGAGGCGTTAGTTTTCCATCCACAGAAATAGTATATTATTCAACCATTAGATGGAGGTGTGTGTAAGTGCAGTTCGAATGTTTCTCATAAAAAAATCCTAGTATATTGAGGATACTGGTGTTGTTACAAAATAAAGGAATAAAAAGAGTTTAGGGGGTTGGAGAAGTAAAATAAAACAAAATAAAACAAAATAATTTAAGAGAAAGTGTTACCTTTAATTTGGGTAACTTCCTTTGGTTTGAACCAAAAGGACTTCTACCTAAGGTAAGGCTTCTAAAAGGAATAGGTGGATCTTGAGAGATTATTTGGGTAGGGGTTTTATGAGCCAAGGGGCTTGAGAGGTGTGTGGAATTTGTTAGAAATGGTGTCCTTTTATAAGGGGGAGGAGGGGCTCTTTAAGAAAGTGTGGACAAATTACTCTATTATATAGTGATATTCAGTTTCTAATGGTCCAAACCAAATTAAATTCTAAGATAAGATGACTCATGGTCGAAATAAAATCATCCAATATGAATTGGATAGGTTTTGGATATTATTTTAATATTAATAATCATATTTATTTAAATCATTTATTAATGAGGTAGATACTGCATCATTATTGTATCATATATAATTTAATTTATTTGATCTCAAAAAATTATAATACAACTACAATGATTTATTAAATATTTTTATATTTCCAATGAATATTTATAGTCAAGAAGATGACTTATATTACCCCATGTAAAAAATGATTTACTAAAGGATATTTGTTTATGCCATTTTTGCCTTTAAGTTAATTAAAATAAAGTGTCATTATCTTTCATATGTGGCTCCATGGGGTCCCAAAATCGACCCAAGGATGTCCATGGTCTTCCATGACTCATAAAATAATGTTAGGGCAAGTTTTAGGGTAATTTTTTATTATTATAATATTCTTTTTACCTTGAATTATCTAATTTACCTTTAATCGCGGTAAATAAAAGTTAGAAGTTAATATTCTCCAAAAATTATTTTCATATTATTGAACAAAAATTTACTTACTAATAAAAATCATTTATGTCAGATTTTTTAAATTCAATTCACAACAGTGGTAAAATTCCATTTAAATGAAAAAGTCGGTATTTTAACAACTACTTAGTGGTTTCACTATTCATAAAAAATTGAATCTTTTCAAGAAAAATTCCAAAAATTCAGCCTAAGATATATTTGATATTACGAAATCAAAAACCATGTCTATTTTACCAAATTCAAAAAATATAAATTTCATTAATTAATTTAAAATTAATTCTCATTGTCAAAACAAATAGCATTTTTTTACATACAATGACTATCAAAAGATTGGCACTTGTTTATGTCCAATTTCAAAGTGAAATTAATTCTGATGACCAACATTGGATTAAATGGTAAAAATATAATATAATTGTAATTCCAAACCATTAAAATTTATAATTTAACACTACAAATTATTTTGATTAAAAAATTTGTTTTCAATTAAAATTTAGTATATGTCACCATTCACCCAAATATGAATGTTATCATAAAAACATCAAAAATTTATAGAAACTAAATTTTTATGTCCCGATTCTAGATAAGAAGTTTATTTTGTGAAATTTAATATAAAAAGTGTCAAATATGGGATTTAAAAAGGGTTCTCCCTTAAAAGGTGTTAAAATTGCATTTTTTTTAAAAATACATTTTTTATCTGAAAATTTGAATTTGTTCTTACAATATGACTAAGAAACACATAATACAAAAGTTAAAATTATATGGAGTATATAAACTAAAAAATCTAGTTAATATTATTCATAACCGTTTTTTGAATTGCTAGTTTGGTAAGTCATGGTGCACTCGAACTCAGTTTTGCATATAGTACAAGTTATTGAATTACATTGAAGAGATAACATATCAATAAATCTTGGGGTGTTATATTCATTGAAATAGATAGTTGATATATTCACTAAACCATTTCCAAATGAAAAAATTTAGAATTTGAGATTGATTATGGGGCTTCAAATTCACTCTATTCAAGGATAACATCTATGATCATTATCCCCACTATATTCATGCCTTCAAGAATTTTTTTCAAAGGGGGATAAATATAAAAGAATAAATTTATCCATTGATACCTTATTTTCCTAATTTAGGGAAAACAAATATTTTGATGGAGATTTTTTTTGGGAAATCTATAATGTCGACATGTTTGAACTATTTTAATAGTTGATTAAAGTGAATGGAGTAACTTTTTATTTTAAATATGAAGTCTAGTTTGGATTGTGATTATGATGTTTTGAGTTCGAAAATAAGTTCTTAATTTTTTATAATCACTAACCTATGGAAAAATTGGTATTACTTTTCAATGATTCTTTTTTCCTACACTAAGCTCACTCCAGTAGGCTATTAATATTTGGATAGTGGTCCATGTCATGGGTTTTAAATCTTTAATGATTAATTTTCCTTGGTTAAAACAAAATTCAAAGAGTTATATTTTTTAGACTAATAGGTTTTGAGTTATTATTGAACTAAGAAAGTACCCAGTTAATATAAAGATGTTTTCCTTGGTGTTTCCTTTTTGTATCAGTTCATAAATCACTTTAAAAATTTTATCCTTATTTATGAATTTAACACCGCAATAATTTGTTTAATAATTTTATATAATTTAAAATAAGTGTTTTAATTAATAATAATACTTATTAATAATTATAATTTATAGCTTTCAAATTAATTAATGTTCTAAAAATACTATTTTACAATATTATTTTTGTGTATTTTAATATTAATATATATTTGATTATTTTTTTTAAAAATAATTTTTTATCAATATGTTATTTAATTTAATATAATATATAGTGACTATTATAATTATTTTTATAAATACTCAATTATCTTATGAATATAATCACTATTAATATAACACCCCAAGAATTTAATGTATATTGCTTCCAAAATAATTTCAATTCATTAGATAGCTTATATGCGCACAACATTGAGTCCCTATGAATTAAATTGGTTTTATAACCTAACCATTAAACAAAATTTTTCCACTTTTGTGATTTGAATTTTGAAAAACTGACATACATCATTGCGATTGGTATGTTTTTTAGAGTCTAATAGGATCAAAATAATTTTTTGGTGAGTAGTAACTTAGCCCTTTTGAACAGTAATGTGCCCTTATGAATAGTAATGTTACACTTATGAATAGTAACTTGACCCTTATTAATAGTAACCTTACCCATGAAGGTATAAATAAAATTTATGAACCATATAAATGAGAGTGAATGTTTTAAAAATAAATAATTAAGTGTTGGTATTTTTGTGAGAAAAAATATTAATTTACAATTTTAAATTAATAAAATCATCAAAATAAAATTCATTTTTATAAAATGTACTCCTAAATAAAAAAATTCCTAGTATTTTAGGATAATTTTATGAGACCACATTTAATTTTTGAAAGTATTATAAAATTAGTTTTAAAATTAAAATATGTATTTTCCAATTAAATTATGATTTTATTTAAAAACTAAATTTCACGTATTTTGAAAATTATTTTCTAAAAAGTGAGTCATTTTTTTTATTTGCATAAAAAAATTCGAGGTTAATTTTTGGGATTTTTCTAAAATACATGAATTTTTGTGAAAAGTGAAATTCGATAATTTATGAAATATGCTAAATAAATGAATTTCGGCATCATGATTGACTCATGGATGATGTAAATAGAAAATATTTTAAACTCACATGAATTTATTACTATTTCAGGTCACAAAAATTAATATTATTCATATTATTGATCTAGAAAAATTAAATAATGAATAAAATAATAGAAAACCCCTACTCTCCTCCACTATAAAAACTACCCCTCAGTTCCTCTTATCTTTAGTCCTCTATGCCTTGAAACATATAAATTTTCTTCCCAAATAATCATCCATTTTCCCTCCCAACCTACATTATCCATTTTTGTTTCCAAAATAACAAACCCCTTCTCTTACGGAGGTTCTCAAATAGGATATTTGAAGAGGTAAACCCTCTGACTTTTTCTTTTAATTTCATTTTCAATTTGTTTTATATTATTATCTTATCCTAAATTACTCTATTCAAATGATCATTAAAAATCTAGTAAAATATATATAATAGAATTATATTATGTTAATGTAAGATAAAACATCAATCACCTTACTCTCTCTCTCTTTTATTTTAAAAATGAAATCATCATTCGGGAGTTTCCCATTTACAACCTTCATGGACGACGAACCATTGTTCTTCATTTCTGCCTTCAAGACTCATCATGAAAAAAAATTTATTATTGAACCATAATATAAAATACGTATTATATCTTATTTAATGATTCTAGAACCATCATTTTCACATGATACTAAATAATATAACAAAACTAGTTCATTGTGATTGAAAAAACACTGTAAAAATCTAAAAGACTATCAATAAATGACTTATCTAATGATTCATCATCATAAACCGTAACCAAATGATATTTATAACCATTTAAACTTTTTTATTTTCATTAATGATATATAAATTCAATCCAGGAGAATTATATCCATTCCACATGAACTTCCATACTTATAATCAAGTGAACTGCTCATGAATATTAAGAAATGAATGCTCTTGAATGATGTAATTCAAACTTAAAACTTATCAAAAAATCATAAATGAACTTAATAAAATTATAATAAGTTATAGAAATGTTTAATATGTTCATAATTAAATTATTAATGGGTATAATTTCATATTTCAAGACACTAAGGTCAATTGTAGAACACATTCGGACATAAGGTAAGGGTTTTCTCATCTCACTTCCATTTTTGTGATATATTCCTTATTCATCACTATTTATTATGTATGGTGTATGTATACTATCACTTAATGTATCATATAATTAATATATTTATTTTTATGGTATTAAATTTATCATTTATTATTATTAATTTTGGGGAATATAATTAGATTGATTACAAAGTGGTAAGGGGTTCCACTCAAACCATCGTTCTTCCTTCAGGTTATTACTTCAATATCATTACCCATATGTAAGGATTATTTATTTTTATATACATATTATATATTATATTTTTATGTTCCAAAATCATATATTTAGATCATTTCATCTTTTTTTTCATGGATTATATGTTTTAAAATATTTCCCTTCTTAATTCTTCCTGATAAACTGACTCGATTCATGGGAACTTCTAGAATTCATACCCATTTTCAAGTTCACTATATAATCTATTTTAAGCCATAATTTTTTTTGGTAAAATCAATAAATTTATAATTAGAAAGATATCATGGTTAATTTTTTGTTCTATGAAAAGAAACATGCCATTCCACTTCAAAATATCATTAATATTTCCCTTAAACCTCACTTAAATTTTTTACTTTTAAAGCTCCATTAAAAACTCTTTTTACATGATTCAAGTTCAGTGGGAAAAAATATATCTAAAATATAATTTCAAAGACTGTAAATTTTATTTTCTGGGAAAAAAATGTTTACAGCCTTATTTTATGAAAAATAAAAAAGGTTTTCCAAAATAAATCTTCTTTCCAAAATAAAAGGTTTTTTCTCATCTCACATTTAATTCTACATGATTTATGAATTGTTCACCACTAATTACTTTAATGTGGTGTATGTAATTCCTTTTTATTTATCAAATATTGAGTCTTATTATTCTTAATTTATTATATTTAATTAATAACTAAATGTTACAAAGTGGTATGGGACACTTTGGAATGTATAATGATCATTTAATTCAATAGTTTATCAATGATTTAATTAGAGTATTTTCATCTATGATTATGATTAAAATATTTAAAAGTGATATGGGAAAATTTTATCTGGATATATCTCTTGTTAAACATATGAGAAATGCATTGGACTTATCAAGTGACAGTTGAGGCCTGCTATATCCCCTCAATGCATCGGTATGGCCTCATAAGACAAAACAGAATTGGGTTTTGGCCGAAATCCTACCCTAGTATTTTTAGAAGTCTTGGAAGAGGCCTCGATGATAGTTTTATGATGTCTGTAATATGAATTCCCTCATTGTGATATTACTAATATATAAATCATGTGATTATTTTACTATTATAATATCCATGGAGAAGTTTCATGTGACTATTTATATAGAATTATTCATTCAGTTTTTATTTCTACCATATTATGCTCAATATTATGTTTATTGGCATGATTTATTCAATTTTCCTTATTTTTTATGATATCTTCGGCTATATCACTTACCCTTACTAAGAAACTGAGCACACCCCTTTATTATGTTTTCTTTCTTTGGGTTATGAAGAAGAAAACTTTGAATAAGATTTCAAGGATGCAATTTATTTCATATTATTTCATGTTTTATTTTATTTTTCCAATGTATTATGAGTATCATGATTGTAATCCAGTTTTCTAAGAATTCTAAATTGACCATCCATTCAGGATTTTATTCCTTGAAATCATTTCAATGTATTAAGATAATGCACCGACTCCAGGCCTCTTGTTTCAGGGCGTTACAATGAAGATTATAAATGGAGTGTTCTAAATTGGTAAATATGAGTCTATATGTTTGGGATGATTGGACATAAGGTAAGACAAATTTATTGTAAGGTAGTGTTTATAGGGGAATCATACTGAGTCTATCGAAAAAAATAAATTAGAAGATTCCTTGATTTTCTTAAAATTCCCAAACATAATGATTATTTTATGTTATTTGTGATTATAGAGAAGTTTTATCAAATGAAGTATCTTTTAGAACTAGATTTTTATAAATAGATTTTTCCAGATATAGTTTTCCAGAACATTTTTTCTAGACAATGGTTCCCAAATAATGTTTACCGGATGGAGTTTTCTGGTATTATATAAAAAATATGACATTTTAGGGTGGAAAAGTTAGATTATAAAAAGTTAAATTCTATGTCAAATGAAGTATTTATTTTTTGAGTTGGTACATAGTATAATATTATTGAAGTAGAATCATTTTAATCTTTTGAATACATCATATATTTATATTCTTTAGAAGCCATTCTGTGTGTTCCTTGAAAAAATAAATCTGGTTTAATATGGATATAGTAAACATTTAAATCCTATCGGATGGAGAATTACCAGCTGGAATATTTCATATGAAGAGTATCCCAGTAGAGGTTTGGGGACCTTTATAGTGTCTTTATAAAGTTAATCCTTTTGAAGATGTTGAGATGGAAATTATACTCATCAATAGTCATGAAGGAATGATCGGGATTCTAACTGAAATTTCATGAAGAATTGAAGATCATTAATGATGATATTTGGGGAATGTTCTTTGAAGGTTTTTTTACCCTAGTTTGTTCATATTATTTGAGGGTAGTCAACCAAAGAATGATTTGTGTAAGAAATTTAATTTGGAAATCATGTGCCTCCCTTATTTTTCATAGAAACTATTAGTATATAATGGGGATATAGTGAATTGTGAAAATTTATTGAATAAGTAAGTTACATAATAATGATATTTAGAGATCATTTTTTATAGAATAAGACATAGGGTACAAGATAGGGATGTACCAAATAAATAAGTAACTAGGTAATGAAGTGAGGTACCAGATGAAGAAGGTACTATATGAAGAAGTGAGGTACTAGATGAAGAAAGTACCAGATGATGAATTGGGGATCAAAATAAATTAGTTCCATATAGACATGTATTATTTGGAGAAGTTTAGGATAAATAGTTTCAAGCTAAGAAGCATCGAATAAAGGCTTGAAATATATTATTCATGGAATAAAAGAATAAGAACATATAGTAGGGTAAGTGTGGATAAACTATAACAACACAAATAAGACATATTAAATCCAATTTTGGGGGGTCTAGTCTGTTGTTTCAAATCCTATTTTATCATATTATATGTGAAGGAGGTAGATAGAATATCAAAAGACTGTAGTTCTATTCAAGTGATGGATATACCCGGCATGATGTAAACCAAAATGGATCATATTCTAATATATGGTTTATATTATATTGTCTCCAAAATTATTAAAATGACTATCTACTCTTATTGTGTATAAAATATTGTAAATTAATATATTCTCATGGGTGTGATTGTGTGTTGTGTTTTAGGGGACTCAATTCTCCCTAAATAGAGGTAAATATATTTTTTAATGTAAAAAACATTAAAATAGAAAATAATTAATTCAACCATCTCCCCCTTAGTGATAACACATATCTTAACTGGCCCTTTCACTACCATTTAAATAGAAAATTCTATATCCACTTGAAAGGTAACTGCATGACCATTTTAATATAGTAAGAGAGAACATTGTATTATACTACACTAGAACCTTCCAAATAGTTAGATTATTGCAAGCCATATTTTAGTAAGATGTTTGGTTAAACATCCTTACCTGGTTCCTCACATATGTATTGAAGGAAATATTAAACCAATAAGCCTTTTGGGACTCATTTACTTCTTTAAAGGGAGAAAAATGTACTCGCCTAATGAAATGAGTAGCGTAGTCTTTAATGAACATCACATGAATTGTGAACATATATACCAAATCATGATGCATAAACCCGCACGCACTTTCCACCATGAGAAAGAGGAAAATCCTATAAACTATTAATTAGTAGTTTCATTTAATGAACTAGTTGAAATTTTTTCATCATCGAAAAAAATAAGTCTAACTTCCCTAGGAACATGGACATCCATTATAAAAATTCTAGATAGACACAAGATTAACTTCCCATATGAGTCCCAAAAATCCTATTTCTATTCCGCCAAGGCCTATGTAATTAATCAAAATAAAAGGGGATCTAATTATATTTTGTAATTCCCTAGGAAAAATCATTGGATCTGATCCAGAGTAGTACATGGCCTCACTAATTCCTCTCAGTACATAAGAGGTTTCTAGAAAGTGGCAATGCCCCATGTTTTATAATGGGGATACTAAACCCTCAATATTAGATAACCAATGATTATATGCATAGTTTAGAAGAAATAATAAATAAATTAGAAAAAAAATATAGTGTAAGTAATCAATAAAAATAAACAGTGATATAATAAAATGAAATATGTGTTAGTCATGTAATAAAAATAAAAATTATCCCTTGATGTGGTGGATCAGCACTTTTAATGAACAAAAAAATATAATAATAGGAACAACTGCAAAAGATCTCGGAATATTAATTGGGACCTTACCTGAGGTTATATCCTTAATAATTAAATATATATGTGAACCAAGGTTCATGTGAAGGGTCTGAGTAATAAACCTTGTAGGACACCACCAATTTATCCTCAACATAAGCGAAAGAGATATATGATATTATATACATTGATAGAAATAAATAATAAGAAATCATACCATCCTTTTTTCATTGTACACTAAACAAGACACCATGAACCCCAACCATACCTACTTCAAATCCATATCATAGGGAGAAGTTATCTCTTAATAGGTTTTGTAAGACCATCTAATGTCCAAAACAAGGAAATAAACCTAATAAATATCATGATCTATCATTATTGAATCAACATGTGAATGAGGAACATAATATAAACATTTATACATACTTTCTAGTGGTTATTATCACTGATTATTATAATGGAGTATATTTTATTAATATCACCTAGTGACTACGAAAGGATTGTAACCTATAATAGTGGTACATTGGATAATATAATCCTATTACACTACAAGATGATCCCTAGAACTAAAAATGTATTCTAGATACTTCTCCTTATAGATAAATGGAGAACATGTAAAAAAGATAGATTCAACATGGCATATTGGTGTTTCTAATATAGAACAAAAATATTGGATCCCAATTTATTCTCATGTCATTCAATGATAAAAGTTGAGAATTGACTGTCAATGTTTACCAACTAGAAGGTGTTTTCTTTAAAACATTACAATTGGGAATATAATTTTTGGAATGTTTCAAATTATTATAACCTATTTTCATAACATAAATGAATCATTATTATGATTTAAAACTAACTAAAACCCATTTTGAATAAGTATCAATTATCCATACAACTAATTACCCATATCGTAATCTATTTTTATTATATGATGAAGGAATATCAATGCCATATATGATATGATTATATTGTAGTGTATGAAATTCATCACATGAATAAAATGGATTATATTATAGATAAATCATAAAATATTATTAATCTTGTTTTAGTACACATCCAATAATCTCCCACTTTCACTATAATCCCATAAGGACTTTATACAAAACATCACAACTATTTATTAATATATCCTAAATCTTTTAGATATAGTTTTATCAAACCTTATTTATTTTGGAACAAACATGTTATCCAAAATTTTATCCTTACTCTAAGGTCGAACTATGTGAACTTATATGTCTTTGTATAATTGAAAACATATTTGAATTCCCTAACTCAAAGATTTAAAAAAGAGAAACCTTCAGAATGATTTCAGCACTACTCAAGATATAAATGGATATAGTGTGATATTAGCTAAACGCACTCATATATCTATATAAACATCTCCACCATAAGATATTTGATATAGATCATATGTAATCTTATAAATTTCCTTTTTTGAAAATATAAAGATACAACTAGTCATGTAACATGTTAGTCTATTGTATGATATCTTATACTTTCATGATTATTTAAAATTTATTGACTTTTCTGAATGAATACAACATCTGTTATTCGTAAAATTAATCACATGTCACTTAACTAAGAATGGTCATGCATTTACTCATTATAATTCAATCACACACCTATATGACTTTTCATGTCTTATAAGTGGATAACTCCCATCATGGTTGAACTCAATTAATGGAATGAACAAAAACATACCAAGATACCCCTTTGTTATCTCATCCTCATAGTTTGCGTAAGAAATGTTTCAATGCATCAAGGTTCTAATGATAAGTATATTTTTAACCTTAGTTAATTTGGATTAGTAATAAGAATACACAGCTACGTATATTTGTGAATTTATGGAATTCCATGTCATATAATTTAGTATTCCAGTCCAAATAATATATCTCAAATTATTATCTTTTTCATCTATTATTTTTATCTTATACAAGATACCATATATGCTAATATTAATATATCATTAATATCTATTATACTTTAGGATGATAATTAATTAGGGGAAACTCAAATTTATACCTTGAAGAGATATTATCAATACACTGTTTATGTAAAATAAATGAAACACACCTAAAAGAATGATACATTCATATCTACTTTTATTATAAAATCAGAAAACAAACTTACAACCATTACATCCAATCTCTTATGAATCTAATACCAATAGATTAAACAAGACCCTCATGGTTTTTTTATTAATAATTTATTCAAAATATAAAAAACATTATAATTTATATCATTGTAAAATATATTTACATTTACTCTATCAGTGATCTATTGAATTTTAAGTAATTCGGAATGATGTGTATAATCCTTGGGTGCGACCAAGGTTCTTTAGGCTGAGAAATAAATCCATTATTGTCATTATAAATCTTAATTTATCCCTCAATTATAGTAACCACCCCTATTCAATGATAAACTTATTAATCCAAATATATTCCTTTATAACACTTAATGTAATGATGTACCATGAAATTGTTATTGAGTTTACCATAGTGTTTTTTAGAAATAATCTAACTCATAGATCCACCATATTAAGAAAACTAAAAACTAGATTCATATATCATATCATCTTTTTCCAGAATAAAATATAGCATCAATTTAATATCTTACAATGATCTCATAATTTCCTCCATATAACAATAACATATCATTACTTATTCTTAAGTTATTAAGGATATTATTGAAAAAAATCTTGAAAATTTCCCTATAATTATATTGGTATCTATATTTTTCTCAAATAAATCAAGACATTAGTTCAAGTAGATAACATAGAATACATTATAGATCCTATGGAAGATATATAAGGAATCTTATACATCATTACTAACTACTTAAAAATATCTTTAATATTCCAAATATTCATTCCATAAACATTGGTAAAGATCCATATTAGTGTTTTCTAAGATAAACCACTATAGAGATTTTCCAATATATGTGTTTTGACTTAGTCTAAGAAACATATTTGATCTATCTCTATAGATATTCATACCCATTATATAGGTTTATGAAGCCATTTATTTCATCAAGAATCACTTTACCAACAACATCTTTATATAATGTAAATTTGAGATATAATTTTTGATATGTAGTATGTCATTTACATTTAATACCAGATTTTTCAGAAAAATTCCACTAAACCACTTACATAAGCAAGAATAATATTTTTTTCTTAATGAAACTAAACTCTTTGATTACATTATCGAACTAGATTTTCAAACTCTTATAATCCCACACCATCTTATAAATGGATAATTATGACTTTGAATACTTAGAATACTCATTTGGTACTTCAAATCTTTTAGGTTGTATCATATACACATCCTTGATTAAATTCCATTAAGTAATGTAGTTTGGACATGAATAAGATATATCTCAAAATAATAATTAGCTTATATAGAGAGAAATATCTGAATGCCCATTATCATTGAAACTGGTTAAATTTTTTCTTCATTTTCAATACCATGAATTATTTTTTGACCCTTTTACACCATGTGATATTTATAGGTTGAAACTCTACCATACATTTTGTTTTCCTTATAAATATTCCACCTTCTTCCTTTGGTTTTAACTCCTTTATGTTCATCCACCATATTTTAAACATGAATAGTGTACATGAATTCCATTTTAGATTTCATGGCATTTATCCATTTCATAAATTTAAAATTATCAATGTACTCTTTATATGTGTTAGGTTCATTATCTATGAACATTAATCCATTATAATTTTCTAGAAGAAATCCATTTATCTTAGGCTTATGATGAATCCTAATAGACTATAAAGGTTCTTGTGTATCATGAGTTAGTTTTTCTTAAAAACAGATTTCTATAACTATAAAAACTTCTAAATTTGTAATATTTATTATTTATTGGTCGTACACTACTCCAAGAAAAAACATTCTCCTGCTAATACCTTGAATAATTTTATCCTTATAAATGAAAACACCATGTTTGGATACAAATGTTTTGTGTCCTATAGGACTATATATGTAATATCCCATAATGTCATTAGGATACACAATAAATATTCATTTAATTGATTTTAGTCTATGTTTATTGGAATAAGGACTTTTTACAAATTCTTTACAACCCTAAGTCTTCATAAAATAAAAAATTATAAGTTTCCTAGTACATTTATCATATAGTGTATTTATTACAACCTTAGATATAATTTAGTTTTTAAATAATGTGGCGGTTTATAGAGCATTTCCCTAGAATGATATAGGAATGTTACACTGACTCAGCATTGATCAAACCATGTATTAGTTATGCTCTTAAATTAGGTATATCATATAGTATTATATCCCATGAGTCATGAGACATAATATTCATGAGATATATATCATGGATTACGATTATTTTATGTTGTAATATGGTATATGATTCCATGATTTCCCAATAATATTATATGATTGGAAATATGATATGTGTTTCATGGGATGTGATTTCATACATATTACAATATTCTCCCACATAGTTTCTTCAACTTGGAATCAATGAATATTGATTCATTAATCACTAATCTATTTTTTGAAGTGTTAAAATTAAGTTTAATTAATGGCAATTCATTATGAGTAACACACATCAGTTTCCCTAAGATGGTAGGCGACACTCCATCATCTTCATTAATTGAGTAGTATTAAGGATATATTATAAAAGGGAAGAGTTCCATTAATTTATTATTACGATAAACATGATATCTATATCCAAAACTATGAATATATATTCCTACCTAAAATATAATTCATCTTAAGAAGAATACCTAACACCCATTTGGAGAGATTGGGGTCCCCTCATTATGAATAAGGATCCATGGATGGTGTATCACATTTGGAGGAAATATTTTTTTCTCAATAGTGTTATCTATCAAGAATAGTGAATATAAGATAGAAGAAGTTATGTTTTATATACACCATGTTCATTATGTTCTTAATTTCACTACATTTTTGAACTTTTGAATATATATTAGGTTGTATATGGGTTTGTTTTCACATCTAATTATCCTATGATAACCACCTAATATTAATCCCTATTTCCTAGAGGGCATGATTCTCCCTCTTAGACACACCATTGAACCATATTGTTATTAGAGGAGTTATTTTTGAATAGATTCCATAATCTCTTAGAATATTAGTGAATTAGTAGATTAATTATTCCCTATCCCAATCAGATCGAATGATCTTAATACATTTTCCTAATTGATTATGAACTTTTGTTTTGAAGCTCTTTAATTTTTTTATAGATTCCAAACTTTTGTCTAATTAGAAACATGTAACCATAATAACTAAATTTATTAGTAGTGTTTATAAAGTACCTATAACCACCACAGTATTTAGTATTCATTGGTCTATATACATCAGTATTTATAAGAACAAATAGTCTTTTTCCTTTAATATTTCGCTTTAAAAGGTTCTTTAATCATTTTTCCCATTTAAAATATTCACATGTATCAAATGATTATGAATAAAATGAATCCAATAATCCATCTATATTGTAACATCATGACTTTTTCTGAATTATTTTTCAAATAAATTAATTTTCAATGATGCCTTTCATTGAATTAAATCAAATATTCCTTTCATACAATACCAAATTGGCTTGTCTTACATGAAACACTGACTTGGCATACATTACAGGAAACATTAGGTTTCTAAGAAACATCAGTTTATAACTATTTAAAAAAGATAATAACTTATTAGTTAAATTAGAAGGTGTCACAACCCGCCTTCACCAAAAGGATGGAAGGGTCAAAAGATTGTCAGGCCCTTATTTCTTCAAGTTGAAGGAGAGATAATGACCCTCGAAACCCACCTTCAATAGGTCCCGGAGTGGCGACCAGCACCAAGGGTATAGAATCACTCACTAAATGGAAGGAATTACCCTTTTTCTTTTAATTGGATCAGGAGATAAGATGGTAAATCTCACAACACCAAAACTAGAAGTGCAAGAAAAGACAAAACAGCCATTCCCATATGCATGTTACAAAAGTAAATTCCATAAGTACAAAGTAACTACAAGGCTAAAGTACCAAAGAAGGAAAAACAGCAACTGCAACTGCCCCCAAAAGTCCAAGCTAGTATGGTCCCGTGTGAGTCGTGAAGTCCTCTTGGAATCCTGAAAACAGTTTTATATAAGTAGGGTGAGAAAACAAGTATACTCGGTAGGGAAAAACCAAAGACTATCATGCACAAGTGGGGAGACATACTAAAGTCCCGTGAGAAACAGATAACCAACACTATCGAGGAGTTCACCCATCCCGCTCACCGACCACACTCACCAAATAACAAAAGAAAAGTAATGTATAGTAATAGCACATCGATGTTTGGGTACCCCATGCCACTTTCCCACTGGTTATTGAAGACATCCAACGCATCAAACCAATCCCGCCATTATCACCACAGTCCCACTTCCATACCCCGCCCGCACACACCTAGGCCACAACCTCACCGCAGTCCCACTGCTAAACCCCGCCCAAACACACCTGGGCCACAACTGTCACACGTGACCATGCCTACAAACACCTAGGCTAGAACAACCACCGCCACGCCCGAAGACACCTGGGCCAGAACATCCACTGCCACGCCCGAAGACACCTGGGCCTCATCCCGAAGACACTTGGGAAACCACCTACCCGCACACACCTGGGCCAACCACCACACAACCCTGCCCAAAGGTTCTTGGGATAATAATGGACTTCAGGCCATCACAGCCTACCCGAAGATACTTGGGCTATCTAGGAAAGGGAGCAGAAAAGAGCTAATAACCAGCCACTAATAGAATTGTTGGGAAAAACACCCTCCCCCATGAAATGGGGGTGTTCAGCACTAAGTGCTCAACATGGGTGGGTCACGAATAAGAAACACAAGAACTAAATGTATATATATAGGTAACAAGCACTCTCCAAAGTTTAGGTTTTTCTTCAGCCTGCCTAAAGAAAAAAAACAGTACCATGAATAGGTCACAACTCACACCAAACCAAAAAACCCCATTTGTCCCATCCATGTTTTCATGTTCAGTAATGATGTTTAAATAAGTTTTTTCACCTACTTGGGAAACTAGTAATCATAAGCACAAGTCAAGGGAAAGAAAATAGTCAAGCATCAACTACAACATCCACACTCGGTTCTCTTGTAAATTCCCAACAACAAAGGGATAAGTGAGATCCCTCAAAGTACTGGAACCAAACAAAACCCCCAAGACACACCCCCATGTCCCCAAGATCAAGGAGCCAAGGGTTTGTCAACGACATAGGATCCCTCCCCAATTCGTGATATAATCAAGGTAACCACCCGGCCTTAAATTCATAACCACCGAATCCGTAACAACAGGGGGTCTCATCCCCACCCACATCACCCATCAATCAGCCTGTGAATGAAAATAACCAAACAACCAACACCAACACAAAGCAGGCCCATGCCAGTATTTTCAGATTTAAAAGATTTAACACACTCCATGATTTCAAATCCATCGTACATTAACCGGGGTTATCACAGAAAAGCGTTGATCCTGGTGCTTCCAATTTATTTAGCTGGATGTACATAATTAACCAAAATTCCTTTACATAGCAAGGGTTTAAAACCACAATACAATCCGTTTAAACATCACCAGAGGTAAGGGTTCATTAGTGCACAGAGAGAGACCACCAACCGCCATGATTTTCAGTAGGCGTAATCTCTCATAATTCAGAAAAAAACATAAAACAAAGCAGAATCATCGATCACATCCCACCCTTAGTTCTTTATATAATCTGTTCATTATCTTCATTTAGGTTTGGTTCATCCAATTCTACAGAATCAAAAGCATGCCCACCCCGCATGATACAAAAAAGGGAGAGACGAAGGAGAAAATCCCTACTTGTTGATCAACGATCGACGCTAAGCCTGGCTATGGAATTCCATGGATAGCGATGTGGCTCATCTGAATTAAGGGTACTCCTAGCACAGGGTGATCGAGAAAAGAAACCTAGGGATAACCCTTAGGTTATAAAGGTCGTGGACGGCTGAGATAAGAACGTGAAACCGCATAAGGAGCGGGGTCGTGGGTTGACTGTGCGGCCCCACACATCGTTAAAGGTCTCCGCCCTTTGGGGCGGTTTAAACCCATGCACACACCAGGTTAATTCATTAAATATTTAATTAAACCTCATTTATGGGCGTTACTGGGCTTTTAAACAAGGTTAAAGGGGAAAAAGTAGGGTTTAAAACCCAATTTGTGCAAAAAGAAGCACTACTGGAAAAACCCTGTGGGGGTAGGCGAGAGCCACCGGTAGCTAAGAGCTATCGGTAGGCTGTAGCAACCAATAGACCGAGCTACAGGTAGGCTGCCGCTACTGGTAGACCGAGCTACCGGTAGACAGAGCTACTAGTAGGCTGTGGCTACCGGTAGACTATACTACTGGTAGGCCTAATACTGATAGGCTAAGGATATCGGTAGGCCTACTGTTAGGGTCAAACATCACTCAGATTCCCATAATACCCAGAACACCCAACATCAAATTTTCACAAAGTAATGTACCCCCAAAAACCCGGGCCATTACATCTAATACCTCTCAACCGATTCTCATCCTCAAGAATCAAAACAACCCAAAAGGAAAGAGAGGGTCCGAACAACCACCTCAAAAGATACCTCTCAGGATTGAACCTCATTTTTAACTAAGAACGCCTTCCTTTCAAGAACCAAGTAATATACCATGTCAACTACCCAACCATGTGGGTTGGGGAGTCTCCTTCCCCATGTCAAGATACTATCTGCTTTGGGCGGCACTGACTCGCCCGCATAGGTTTAATTGCATCCACCTTAATGTGTATTGATTAGGGGTCGGGTCCTCCCATCCCTGCAGCCAGGACTTTTCACACACATTTAGAGGAAGGAAAACCGTGTATTTCCTAGAAAATCAAGATAAAGAGTTCTACCACAGCAGGTATAACAGAACATCACAAAACTCAAAACAACTCTGGGTATTAGGCATGCACTTGTGCTTCCCTCTCCCACGTACTCTCCTCAATCCGACCATGTCTCTATAACACACGAACCAAAGGAATGGCTCACCCATGAAGCACCTTCTCCTTGCGATCCTCTATAATCATTGGTCTCTCCACAAAAGTCATGTCATCCTCGATGTACATCTCTCCCCATCCGAGGACGTTTGAATCGTCGTGCAGATACCGATGAAGCTGGGACACATGGAATACATCATGTATCCTCAGTAGTGGTGGTGGTAACGCTAGCTGATAAGCCACTTCGCCGACCCGGTGCAACACTTCGAAGGGTCCGATGAACCTGGGAGAAAGATTACTCCCCTTGCCGAACCTCTGTTGTCCACGCCAAGGGGAGACCATCAAGAACACGTGGTCTCCAACCTCAAAATCCAAGGGCCTCCTCCTGGTATCATCATACGACTTCTATTGGTCCTAGGCTGCCTTCATCCTTTTTCGTATGAGCTAAACCTTCTCTGTCATGCTCTGCACCACCTCCGGGACAAGGATTTATGCCTCTCCTCCTTCGGTCCAACACACAGGTGAGCGGCATGATCTCTCGTACAAGGCTTCAAATGGGGCCATACCAATGGTAGAGTGATAGCTATTATTGTAGGAAAACTCTACCAGAGGGAAGTATCACACCCACGATCCTACTGAGTCCATAACACATGCCTGCAGTATATCCTCCAAGGTTTGGATGGTGCGCTCTCTCTGTCCATCTGTCTGGGGATGGAAATCAGTGCTAAGACGTAGTTGGGTGCCAAAAGCATGCTGCAATCCTCTCCAGACTCGTGAGGTAAACCGTGCATCCCTATCCGAGACTATGGACCTCATAACTCCCTGAAAACTCACCACCTCATCCACATACCTTTGTGCCAAAGCATCCACTGCACTCGACTCCTTGATCGCCATAAAGTGAGCCAATTTATTCAACCTCTCCACTACCACCCAGATGGCGTTGTATCCCCCTTGGACCTTTGGTAGTCCCGTGACGAAATCCATCGAGATTTCATCCCACTTCCACTCAGGGACATCTAGAGACTATAGTAGGCCACCTTGAACTCGGTGTTCAGCCTTCACTTTCTAACACACTAAGCACTTGGCCACAAACTCTTCCACTGTTCGCTTCACTCCAGGCCACCAAAAATAGCTCTTCAGTCCCTGGTAAATCTTGGAAACTCTTGGGTGTACCGCTTGGGGTGAGTTGTGGAACTCATTGAGAACCTTTCCGTGCATCACTTCTGGAACAAACAACCATCCCTGGAAAAGCATCTGGTTCTGACCATCCTCCATCCAGCCTTCCGGAGAATTCCTCTGGTCAACTCGGTCACGCATCACTTCACACTCTGGGTCTCCCCACTTAGACTCCTCCACTTGCTGAAACAGAGATGACTATATGACCATCTGATACCGGCAACCTCTACCGCTATATATCCTCGCATCCAGGTGTAAGGTAGTAAACTCCTCCATTGCCTTCCAGGTGTCTGCCGACTCTTAGACCACATCCTTCTTGGATCTCCTGGTCAAGGCATCAGCCACTACATTCCCCTTCCCTGAATTGTAGGAAACCTCGAAGTCGTAATCCTGGAGGAACTCCACCCACCTTCACTGCTACAAGTTTAGGTCCCACTGGGAGAAGATATACCTCAAACGTTTGTGATCTGTGAAGACCACAAAGCGTTGTCTGATGAGGTAATTCCGCCATAACTTTAGCGCAAAAACGACCACTGCAAGCTCAAGATCATGGGTGGCATAATTATGCTCATGAGGGCGTAGCTACCTAGACCCATAAGCGACCGCCGCTTGTCGCTGCATCAACACACATCTGAGGCCTTGCCCTGAAGCATCACATAATACCTCATACGCCGCCCCTTCTTCTGGTAATCTCAGCACTGGGGCACTAACCAACTTCTCCTTCAGATAGCTGAAGGCTGCCTCACAATGCTTACTCCACATGAAAACCTGGTCTTTCTTGGTCAAGGCTATCAAAGGGGTTGCAACTCGGGAGAATTTGGGTATGAACCTCCGATAGTAACCCACCAACCTGAGGAAACTACAGACCTCTACCACATTCTTGGGTGATACCCAAGAAACAACTGCCTCAACCTTTTATGGGTCCACTGCTACCCCCCCCCCCCCCCCCGCTCGGACACCACCTGCCCGAGGAAGTGCACTTCTCGTGTCCAGAACTTGCATTTTGACAACATCCCATAGAGATGATGTTGTCGGAGGACCTCCAAAACCGTCCTCAGGTGCTCCGCATGGTCCTCCTCTGATCTCAAATAGATCAGGATGTCATCGATGAACACAACCATGAACCGATCTAGGTACTCCCGGAAGATGGAGTTCATAAGCCCCATGAACACAGTCGGGGAGTTCGTAACACCGAAAGGCATGACTAAGAACTCGAAGTGTCCATATCTGCAGTTGAACGCCATCTTCAGGATGTCACCCTCTTTCACTCTGAACTGGTGATACCCAGACCGCAGGTTGATCTTCGAGAACCACCCTGCCCCTTTCAGCTGGTCGAAAAGATCATATATCCTCAGAAGAGGATTGAGATTCTTGATCGTTACCTGATTCAGCCTCCTGTAGACTATGCACAACATGAGACCACCATATACCTTCTTTGCGAACAAGACTGGAGCACCCCATGGTGAAGCACTCGGTCGAACATAACCCCTCTTCATCAAATCGTCGATCTGAATCTGCAACTCCCGTAGCTCCGAAGGTGCCATCCGGTAAGGAGCCATCGAGATCGGCCGAGCACCATGATGCAAGTCTATCTCAAACTCGATATCTCGTCGAGGGGGTAGAGTCATCACCTCCTCAGGAACAATGTCCATAAACTCACAGACGATCTCTGGCACCTCCACCATTTTGGCATCTACTGACTATACTGACAGCTCAGCTAGCAAGGAGATTAGGGGTTCCTCCCGCCTGCTTCCCTTTTGACTGCTCCGCTCGCCGGTGAAGGTAACACGTCGGCCGCCCAATTCTGAGAACACAACCCTTCCTCAGAAGCAGTCAATGATGGCACACATAGAGAACAACCAGTCGATGCCTAAGATGACATCGTATGGTTTTATGTGTAGTAGTAGTAGATCTCTGACTGACTGATGTAGCCCTATCATCAGTATGCATCCTCGACAAAAATATAACAAGTCGGTCTGACCTCTGACTGGTGTGCTCAGCACCAGGGGAACTGGAATTATCTCGGCATCTAGACCCAAGGAACGGGCTAGATTGGGTGTAACAAAGGAGTGTGAAGCTCCGGTATCGAACAAGGCATAATCAAGGGTGCTAAACAAACTGATCGTACCTCGAACGACCTCCGACCCTGCTGGAACTGCTGCATCCGCGGCGTGTAACTTTCCACGCCCAGCTCCTCTTCCCCTCGGCTGTCGGCCACCTCCCCGACCACACCCCAGTCGAGGTCCCTAAGGAGCACCCTGAGGTCTGCCTCCTCCTGCAATGTCATCCCTCGGAGGAGCGGGAGCTCGCTGCCCCTGCTGTTGCTGCTAGAAAGGCCTAGCTGGAAGATGCTGCTGGGGCGGGTGCTAGGGCTGCCCGCCACCGCCGTACTGTACCCGGTCTACGCACTGACTATGGAGATATCCATGGCTCCCACATACGAAGCATCGTGGTCCTGGGCCCAAAGGAAAAGGGCAAGGACCAGGGGACCAGAACTGAAACTACTGTGGCCTGCTCCCTACTGGTCGGAAGCTGGAGGGTCCTGACGCTGGAGGCCTGGTGCTGACGGCCTTCCCCTTCGATGGCCCCAGCTGTATCCCCTCTCATGAAACACCTCCTAGAGCGTTCATCCTCTCTACCAGTTCGGCCTTCTTCTGGACCTCCAAGTATGTTGGCAGGGTAAAGGGGGTAACAGCATTCTGGAGGGAGGGTCGGAGCACCTCCTCTAAACGTCTTTCCTGAGACTCCTCGTCGGGAAAGAGGTCTGGATAAAAAAGTAGGAGGCCCTTCAACATGATTCCCAGCTCCCTCACTGACATACTCCTCTACTGGAGGGAGAGTATCTCCTATCTCTTTTCCACCTTCATCGTCGAAGAGAAGAATTCCGCCCGGAACTCCCTCTCAAAATCATCCCATGCCACCTCAGCCTCTCTCCTCTCCCCTATGTAAAGCGTCCACCATTGATGAACCAATACCCGCATTTTTCTAATGTCCAGATGAACCCAGTACTTAGTCAAGGCCCGAATCAGGCCGAAAGATATCACTAGATCCTCTAGTCAGCCTTCTGTCTTCATGTCAGAGGTGCTACCCTCATACCTCTCTAGGGTCTATCGCTGGAAGTCCCGAAAAGTCTTCTACCACTGGTCGTCCTCCTCCTCCTGATCAGCTCTCTGCCAATCGGCCAAGGTAGTCTCCTGGTCCACGATCTCCCGTACCACACATGGTCGCCTTCCAAGTTCCATAGCAGCAAGGTAAACAAGGAATGCCTAAGCCCAAGTAGTGCAGAATATTGTTCTTAAAACTTATTAAACTTTTTATTTATTCTTAATTCCCAAGACACCACAGAAACATGAGAACACAAGTTATTATGATGCATGTACCTTCCCTAGGTTTTCTACCCTGCAATCAGCGTGGCCTCACTTGGTCGTTTGGTAGGTCCAGAGTCCTTGCATCAGATCACGGGGGGGCCCTAAAATACCATGTCCTAGCCGGTCTTCCCTGGCCTAATTCACGCACCAAGTTCACCCAACACCGCTTCCCTACCATCCCATGCAATCCCCATTATGGATAACTCCAGACTCCATCCTATCTCTCAACCATACCTTTGATACCATTCTGTCACGACCCGCCTTCACCAAAAGGAGGGAAGGGTCAACAGATTTCCAGGCCCTTCGTTATTCAAGTTGAAGGAGAGATAATGACCCCCAAAACCCGCCTTCAATAGGTCCCAGAGTGGCTTCCAGTGCCAAGGGTATAGAATCACTCACTAAATATAAGTCATTACCCTTTTTCTTTTAATAGGATCGGGAGATAAGATTGTAAATCTCACAACACCAAAACTAGAAGTGCAAGAAAATCCAAAACAACCAATCCCTATATGCATGTTCCAAATGTAAATGCCACAAGTACAAAGTAACTACTGGGTTAAAGTTCCAAAGAAGTAAAAACAGCAACTGAAACTACCCCCAATGGTCCGAGCTAGTATGGTCCCACGCGAGCCCTGAAGTCCTCCTGAAAACCGGAAAATTGTTTTATATACATAGGGTGAGCATACAAGTATACTTATTAGGGAAAAACCAAAGACTCTCGTGCACAAGTGGGGAGACATACTAAAGTCCCGTGAGAAACAGACAACCAACACTATCGAGAAGTTCACCCATCCCGCTCACCGTCCACACTCACAAAATAACGCAAGCAAAGTAATGTATATTAATAACACATCGATGTTTGGGTACCTCGTGCCACTTTCCCACTGTTTATTGAAGACATCCTATGCATTGAACCAATCCTTCCATTCTCACTGTAGTCCCACAGCCATACCCCACCCGCACACCTCTAGGCCACAACCTCTCCACAGTCCCACTGCCAAACCCTGGCCGCACACACCTGGGCCACAACTATCACACGTAACCACACCTGTAAACACCTAGGCCAGAACAACCACCGCCATGCCCGAAGACACCTGGGCCAGAAGATCCACTGCCATGCCCGAAGACACCTGGGCTTCATCCCGAAGACACTTGGGAAACCACCTACCCGCACAAACCTGGTCCGACCACCACACTACCCTACCCGAAGGTTCTTAGGCTAATAATGGACTTCAGGCCATCGCAGCCTACCCGAAGATACTTGGGCTATCCAGGAAAGGGAGCAGAAAGGAGCTAATAACTAGCCACTAATTGAAGTGTTGGGAAAAACACCATCCCCTCATGAAATGGGGGTGTTCTTCACTAAGTGCTCAACTTGGGTGGGGTGCGAATAAGAAAAAAAACTACAAGTATATATATAGGTAACAAGTACTTTCCCAAGTTTAGGATTTTCTTCAGCCTTCCTAAAGAACAAAAAAAACAGTACCATGACGAGGTCACAACTCACACCAAACCAAAAAAACCCATTTGTCCAATCCTTGTTTTCATGTTTAGTAATGATGTTTAAATATGTTTATGCACCTACTTGGGAAACTAGTAATCATAAGCACAGGTCAAGGGAAAGAAAATAATCAAGAATTAACTACAACATCCACACCCTGTTCTCTTGTAAGGTCACAACAACAAAGGGATAAGTGAGATCCCTAGAAGTACTGGAACCAATGAAAAATCCCAAGATACACCCCCATGTCCCCAAGATCTAGGAGCCAACAGTTTCTCAACAACAGAGGATCCCTCTCCAATTCGTGATATAATCAAGGTAACCACCCATCCTTAAATTCATAACCACCAAATTCGTAACAACAGGGAATCTCATCCCCACCCACATCACCCAGCAATCGGCCCGTGAATGAAAACAAAAAAACCACCACAACCAACACAAAGCAGTCATGTGCCATTATTTTAGATTTAAGAGATTTGACACACTTCCCGATTTCAATTCTGTCGTACATTAACCGGGGTTATCATAGAAAAGGGTTGATCCTGGTGCTTCCAATTTATTTAGCCGGATGTACGTAATTAACCAAAATTCCTTTACACAACAAGGGTTCACAACCACAATACAATCTGTTTAAACATCACTAGAGGTAAGGGTTCATTAGTGCACAGAGAAATACCACCAACAGCAATGATTTTTAGTAGGCGTAAGCCCGCACAATTCAAAAAAGAAGATCATAAAACCAAGCAGCAGCATCGATCATAGCCCCCCCTTCGTTCTTTATAGAATCCATTCATTATCTTCATTTAGGTTTGGTTCATCCAATTCTACAGAATCAAAAGCATTACCACCCCGCATGATACAAAAAATGGAGAGACGAAGGAGAAAATCCTTACTTGTTGATCAACGATTGACGCTAAGCCTGGGCATGGAATTCCACGGATAGCGATGCAGCTCATCTGAACGAAGGGTACTCCTAGCACAGGGTGATCGAGAAAAGAAACCTAGGGAGAACCCTTAGGTTATAAAGGTCAGGGACGGTTGAGATAATAACGCGAAACCACGTAGGGAGCGGGGTCGTGGGTTGACTGTGTAGCCCCACATGTCATTAAAGGTCCCCTCCCTTTGGGGTGGTTTAAACCCATGCACACACCAGGTTAATTCATTAAATATTTAATTAAACGCCATTTATGGGCGTTACTGGGCTTTTAAACAAGGTTAAAGGTTTCAAAATAGGGTTTAAAACCCAATTTGTGCAAAACGAATCACCACTGGAAAAACCCCGTGGGGGTAGGCGAGAGACACCGGTAGCCGAGATACCGGTAGGCTGCAGCTACCGGTAGACCGAGCTACCGGTAGGATGAAGCTACCGGTAGACCGAGCTACCGATAGACTGATCTACCGGTAGATAGAGATACAGGTAGGTTGCGGCTACCGGTAGACCGTGCTACCGGTAGGCCAGCTACCGATAGGCTAAGGCTACCGGTAGGCCTACCGTTAGGGTCAAACTTCACTGAGATTCCTAGATTACCCAGAACACCCAATATCAGATTTTCACAAAGTAATAGACCCCCAAAAACCCTGGCCATTACAGAAGGAATGAATAGTATTAACTAATTTATAAAAATGTGAATTCATTGGTTATAAATAAATTATAAACAACAATATATACCAATTAAATATAAAGGAAATATTTTTATTTTTATGCTCCCAAATTCATTTTGTTTTAAAAAATTAAATAAATTATATTTAGAGAATGAAATTATTAAAACATATATTTTATATATTCAATTAAATATTTTTTATATTCATAGAATAAATTTAATGGGAATAAGATAACAAAAAACCCAAATTTGTGCATAAAAACCTATATTTTCAAGAGTCAATTTATCTACTTTTAATGGTGAACCCATTTTAAATAATTTTTTTAAAATTTTTATATATTATATTTGAAAAAATAATCTTTTTATGTTAAATAAGGATATAAAAATTTACTTTTATTTATTTTTTGGAATTTTTCGGATAAGTTTCATGTTTTGATGTATAGTAAAAAATACTAAATTTTATTTGAAAAAATCTTTTTTCATCAAAATAATATATGGTGTCAAATTATATTTTTGATTGGTTTTAAAGAATAATTAGATTTAATTTCTATCATTTAATATAATTTTTGTCATTTACAGAAATTTTACATTGAATATAGATATTAAGTGTTTCAATCTTTTGCATGTTTTAACTTTAATAACCTATTTTCTCACCCCATTATCGGGATTATTTTTAAATTAACTACTACACCTTATTTGTTTTGAATTTTGAAAAATAGATTCCATATTTAGAATAAGAGTTTCAAAATTATGTAAATAGGTTTATTTTATGTTTGGGCAGAATGAATAGTAACTTTAGTAAATTTTTACCACAATTAAGGCCAAATCGTGTAATTAATGGTAAAAACCATGTTATAATATTATAAAATTTCCTTAAAACATTATCTAATTTCATTAGATGAATTTATTTCATCCAAAATCAACCATATGAAAAAATTATAATCATTTTAATCCACTTTTTTGATAATATGACATTTAATATATTTTACTTCAAGATGAGTTAAAAAAATTTATACTTGTATTTTTGATAAGTAAATAATTTTTAATATAGAGTTATATAGAAGATAAATTATACTATAAATAATAATTTGAAATATAAAAAAAGTTCTTCATCATGACAATTTATTTATAATTTTTAGAGAGGAAATAATTTAATTAATTTCATGTATAATTATGATGGAGTAATTTTTCAATTAATGTAAATAACAAATAAATTATATTATAATTATTAAAATAAATATAATTAAAAATATTTAATGATATAAACGAATTTTATAGATACATTTTATATTTTAGTGTTATATTATATGTTTTGGTTCGAAGTTATCAAGTTTTTAAGAAAAAATTAAAAATACACATATCGAATAGTATCAAAATAGACATTGATGAATCTTTAAAATAAGTAATATCTTATTTAATAATGTAAAATTCATAGAAAACAATAATTGGTCCAAATAAATATAATAAGGTTATAAAATTAATTAATTGTCTATTTGGGGTTCTTTTTAAATTTTATAGTAACTATATTAACCCTAAATTGTAAACATCCAAGTTGTCATGGTAAAACTTAAAGGGTTTAACTAATGGTTATAGTCAAACAATAAGGTCATTACTGTGACCTAATCATGTCTATAAATCATTTTATGAGAGTATTTAGACCCATAATCAAATTATATTCTAAATAACTAACTTTTTATCTATTTTAAATTGAAAATCAAATTATTTTAATTTATCTTTTTAAGAGTTTCCTAGAGTACCTCTCCCCTCTCTTATAAAAAATCACCTCCTCCCTCACTTATTCACACCATATTAAGCCTTTTATATAGACCAAACCCTTCCCATTTATCCTTATAACATAATTATACATATTTTAGAGGTTCTTTTCATCCCAAAAGACCAACTCTAGTGTCCCTAAAATAATTTCTAGGGGGAGTTTGCAGAATAATAGGTAATCTCATTTACAAACTCTCTCAAGAGTATTTCTTCATATACTTCTTTTTAATGTGTTGTTTCTATTATAAATTAATTACTATAATATCAAATATATAGTTAGATGTTATTTTTATTATGGAAAAAACATATTTTACTTTTTATCAAATCTATAAAAAATGAAGACACTATGCGTGTGTACGAATGTGCTACAATCTTTATGTCATGGTGTAATTTGTTATTCCTTACCACATTGCATGGATGGGTATAATAATGGAGATAATTAATATATATTATAGTTATAACATTATATTTATTTTGGAACATAATATATACCATCCACTCCCATATCGTTTCACAATTAATGGAATGATATCATCACTCGTGCGTACGTACGACCTTCTGTCTCCACGATGCAATGCGATTTATTCTCCATGATAACTAATAAATAACGATTATTTAAATGTATATAATTCATAAATATGTTATCTATTAACTTAATATTATTCTTTAAATGAAATAATTATATCCTATCAGTATAAACTGGGACTTATACGACAAAACATGCATAAGAAAAGGAATCAGTTAAAACCTGATAGAAGATAAATAGTAAAATATTATTAACAAATGGGTGATAATATGATCATATATGATATAATATGAATATTTTTTTGGAATAAGTTAATAAAATTATTTAATCCATTATAAAATACTTCCATATATGTATGAAGGGTATCATACCTAAGGTAAGGGTTAATTCCATAATCTCATTATTATCAGGATTTTTTATACGTAAGTATCAACTGGGATGTATTTAACACTCGTGTTCATGTTTCCTAAAAATGTATTTGAAAATATTATTACTATTCTTATACTATTATTTAAATTGGTTCTTGAAAATTTATGACTTTTTTTAAATGGTTTAAAAGGAATCTTTTTTCGTTTCCCTAATGAGGTATCTTTTGACTTTTTCAGAAAAAGTATGAGAAGAGTGTTCTGTTTTAACGTATATGGAATGAAGGTATTTTTATACTTTCATTATTTCATAATTCTTTGATTATTCCATTATAATATTTTGAGATTAATTTTAATGAGAATGTTTTATTTTAATTTTTCATGGAATTTTCTAAGAAGAAAGGACATTTTCCTCAAGAAGTGTTTTTAAAAGATGTTTTCACATTATTTCCCATATATGATGACATCCACTAGTGTTACTCATGAATTTCTTGGAAATAATACAAATAATACATTAAAATTATTTCTCTAACTGGCTTAAATTTTATGGCATGATGTTTATGAAATATTTTTCCTTTTCATGAGTTATATGTTTATGAAACTGACATCTTTTCACAGGTTATACTTTAATGAAATGATTATGAAACCTATCTATTTTCCATAGGTTATTATATGATTACATGTTTATGACACCCATTAAATTTCATGGGTTATGATATGATTATTTATGATCTTCTGGAGGATGTATGTATGATTTCATTATGAGATGGGTGGGACCTATATCTCCCTCCAATGCATTGGGTACAGATTTATATCTCATGAGAGGTGCATAAGAGAATTTTTCCACTAAGATGGTCATGGGAGTGAACCATAACTACCAAGATGATATGGGATGTAAACCAATACTACCAATATGTCATTTTTACTGATTCCATGACAACCATGGAAATCATTATTATATGCTTATGTGTCTTCCACCATTCCATGTTATATTCTTTTGTTATGCCTTCATGGATAATCTTCTCTATTTCCTAATGATTCATGTATTGTAAATGGTAAATATTTATTACATGATAATATTTAGGATATTTGATATGCTTGGTATGATTTTATAATTTCATTATCATGTTCTCATAACCTTATGCTCATGATTATCTCTACACATCTTCCATATTGACGCTTACTAATAATTTGATCTCACCCATTTTTATGTTTCCTTTCACCTAGGTTATGAAGATTTGTATTTTGTTTTATGTGTCTAATAAGGGTTCTAGTAAATAATAATCTAGTGAAAGATAATTTATCTCAATCATGTACTTGGGTCTATGTTTCCATTTTTCTAAAGGCAGTAGACTAGAACGGTATTTGGGAGTCTGTTTGTGTAATTTATTAAGTATTCCGTAAAACTAATGTAATGTAAGTGTATAAAAACCAAAGCTCTCTATTATTGTTATCATATAAAAAATTTAGTTAACCTTTGGAAACTATTATTATAAAACCTTAGTGGGAACCCTAAGGACATGTCTAAGGATAAAAAAAAGTGTAGGAAAATGTATTCGAATTTTGGTAAAGGATAGAGTGAATGGATTCCAATTAATACATCATTGTTTATATACTACAAGAGGATGTGGATCTAGAATAGATGTTCATAGTGGTAACAACTTGGACAAGGTGCATCAGGCCTAACATGGAATAACCTGGTATATGACACCATGCATTGTTACACACCTGGTTAGACACTCCCAGGGGATATTATTTGGGAATTCACAAACTCTTCATGAACTATCCTACAGTATTTAATTATTATTTGGCTATGAATAACCTAGGATGAACCTAAGGTGTCATAGATTAAATAATTTTTCATAATTTAGATATCTTATAGGTTAAGTTTCCTGATTATGTAGTTCTCATTATGATAATTGTTTCTTACTCTATGCATTTGGTATCATTCAATGGATGGAACCTGTTGGAACAACGTTAATGGTGTATGTGATAGACAATGAAATGATCTTCCTCCTGAGAAATTGAATACTATGGGAGATAGAATAAAAACTATTATTTATATACTCACATAGATTTATCAAGATATAAGTTGTGGTGGACTTCCAAATGAGTAAATAAGGGAACAATATTATTTTGATTTTTTCATGAGGAAACGCCCACCTTCTTTCACTGGGTCTTATGATCCATGAGTTAAAGAACAATGGATCAGAACCACTGAATATAAATTCTCTATTCTCTAGTTTTCAGAGCATGAGAAAGTTGTTCTATTTTTTTTATTAGTTAGAATGAGAATTAGATAGTTGGTGGACTCTAATTAAGAATACGAGGTAGAAATATGAAAATGAATCCATGGATTGGGATGAGTTCAATAACTTATTTTTCAATAATTAATTTCCTCTGATTCTTTATACCAGGGTGGAGAAAGAGTTAATTGAGTCGAATCATAGGGTTGATGAAGTTTTCAGTACTTATGAGGTTAATTTCACAAGACTATCTAGGTACACTTTATGAATTATCATCCAATCTAAAATTAAATTTGATAGGTTCTTTAGTGGTTTGAAACCAAATCTTAGTAATTCATTGGACATAAGATACATTAGTAGCTATGAAGAGATTTTGAGCTATGAAATCATGGTTTAAATTAATGATGGAGTCACGTAACAATCTCACATTTTTTGCAAGAAGATGAAGATGGAGTTTAAAGGGATATCTAATAACCATGAAGAGAAAAGGTGAGGTTCTCTTTCTTGATCTAAGTGTGGGAAGAATCATGGAGGAAGTTTTTATAAGGGATATAATAAATGTTTTAATTGTTTAAATAAAGGTCATTAGGCATTTTATTGTCGAAGTGATGGGAAAAAGGTTGATAATTGTGAGAATTGAGAGAAAGAAACACAGAATGAACCTCCCATGCTCTAGTGCTACAAGTGTAAGGAGAATGGGAATTGTATTAACCAATTCCCAAACCCAAGGGCTGGAGATGATAATCGTTGTTAAAACCCTATTAAGGTGAGGTACAAGGGGAAATCTCATGTGATCATTATTTCTAATAAGGGATACAAAAATTACATAGTGAAAGGTACACATACCATCCACTCTAAAACATCTAAGGTCTTATTTGATTCTGGATCTACCCACACATTCATTTCTATATAATTTTATAAGGGTGTTAATATTACACTCAAAAAATTAGATGTGAAATTATCAGTGTAATCCCCTAATGGTATGATTATTTCATCTCAAGTCTATGATTCCTCCTATTGAAGTTAGGGGGACTGTGTTTCCTGTAAATCTTGTCAGAATTCCTCTGATTAAATTTGATGTCATCTGAGGCATGGATCGGATTCTCTATATAAATCCCCCATCAATTGTCAAGGAAGGTAAGTTAAATTCTATGTTTCAAACCAACCTATTATTTTCTATCAATGTGAAGATAAGTATGAAATTTCTATGGAGATTACATCCGGTGTATGGGTATTAGTTCTTATTCAGATGGGCTGTTTATCTCAAATAGTTCAGGAGAAAATTAACATCGATGATATGCCTATTTTTCGTGATTTTGTGTATTTATTTATGAATAAATTTTCTAGTTTTACACTAAGATGTGAATTGGAGTTCCTTATATAGATCATACCTAGTTATATACCAATTTCAAAGAAATCATATAAAATGGACCTAATTGAGTTGCAGGAATTGAAGAAGCAACTTAATGAAAACCTTAATAAGAAATTCATTCAGCCAAGTGTGTCGCCTTGGGGTGGACCATTTATTTTTGTGAAGAAGAAATATGGATCAATGAGACTATGCATAGATTATTGGGATTTGAATAATATCACAATCAAGAAAAAGTATCATCTACCCCATATTGATGATTTTTTTAGCAACTACGTATAGCTAAATACTATTCCAAGATTGATCGTTGTTTTAGATGTCATTAATTGAGGGTCAATAAAGAGGATATACCCAATATGGAATTTTGTACAATATATTTTCACTATGATTATATACTAATTTCTTTTATTCTTACTAATTACCCTACTATATTCATGGATTTGATGAAAAGTTTATTTAGATATTACCCTAATTAGTTGGTGTAGCCTTTAAAGATGATATTCTTATGTACTCAATGATAAAGGAAGAGCATGAATACCAATTGAGAATTTTGTTAAAGAACCTAAGGAAGGATAAAATGTATGAAAAGTTTATAAAGTGTGAATTTGGGTTGCAAAAGGTTTGATTATTCATTCACATAATCTCAAGAGAAGGTATATCAGAAGATCCATCAAAGACAAATGCTATTGAATATTATCCTAGTCCAACCTCAATGAATGTGATCTGTAGATTTGTTGGTTTAACTAGATATTATTATAGGTTTGTGGATAAGTTCTCATGAATGTCTAATCCTATGGACAAGTTTGCTCAGATGGGTGCCAAGTTCCTCTAGTAAGATGAATGTGAGGAATGTTTTAAGGAACGGAAGAAAAGGCTAGTTATCCCACCTATGCTTACATTACCCTATAGTGGTGAAGGGTTTGTACTCCATAGTGATGAATCCAAGAAATTATTAGGATTTGTTTCTTATAAAAAACACCGAGGTTATCTCTTATGCCTCATGACAGTTGAAGATTCATGAGAAAAATTACCCAACTCATGATTTAGAGTTATCTGTGCTAATTGTTTCATTAATGATATGAAGGCATTATCCTTATAGTGAAAAGTATGAAATATATACCGATCATTAAATTAATAAATATTTATTCACACATAAGGATTTGAACATGATAGATAAGATGGTTAGAGCTGATAAAGGATTATTACAACTCAATAAATTACTACCCTAGGAAAGTAAACAAGGTGGTTGATTCTTTGATTCAAAGGGATCGTGATAGATTTTATGTGATGAGGATCCCAAAAGAACTAGTATTTCTTGATTTTCAAAGGATGGACCTTTAAATATTGAAGGAAGGAGAAAACCATTACTTTCTCAATTTAATGTTCAACCCTCAATCCTTGTGAAGATTAAAGTGGTTAAAAAGGAAGACGTGGATATATAAATAAAGTTAAGAAATGTTCTTAAATTTAACCATGATCAGGATAGAATGATAAGTTTCAATAAATGTTAATGTATTCCTTACAGACCATATTTGAAGAGGGAACTATTAGAGGAAGCTCATAGCTCTTCATTCTCTATTCATCTTGGAAGTACGAAGATGTATAGAAACTTGAAATAATACTACCATTGGGATGACATGGAGAGAGACATTCCAAATTTTTCATCTCAGTGCTTGGTATAACAACAAGTTAAGGATAAAAGAAAAAAAACTAAGGGGATGTTGTATCCATTACCCATACCATATGGAAATCAATCACCTTAAAAAGACAGAACACTTCATTTCTATCAGATAAAAATTATCTCTATATCAACTTTCAATGATATACATTAAGGAAGTGGTAGGGTTTCATGGAGTACCATATTCTATTGTATCTAATTGAGACCTAAGATTTTCCTCAAACTTGTGGAGAAGTATTCATAAATAACTTGATATGTAATTGAGTTTCAACACTTCTTATCATCCTCAGATAGATGTTCAGTCTGAAAAAACAATTCAAACCCTAGAGGATATGTTGAGATCTTATTCTCTGGATTTCAAAGGTGGTTTGGATCAACACCTTCCTCTAGTTGAGATTTATTACAACAATTTATTTCACTCAAAACTTCAGATGACTCATTATTAAGACCTCTATTGGAAAGATATTTAGAGCTCCATCATGTTGGGGTGATGTTGGAGAAAGAAATCTATTGGGGCCTGAGATCGCTGAAGAGATGGATGATAAGGTTAAAACTATCCAGCAACATATAAAGGAAGAAAAAAGTTGGCAAAAACTTTATGTTGATAACTGACAACATGATCTAGAATTTGAAGTTGGTGAGTAGGTGTTTATACAAATTTCTACATGGAAAAAGTTTTTGAGATTTGGAGAGAAAGGGAAACTAATCCCTAGATATATAGGTCACGTTGATATTCGTGATCATATCAGGTTAGTAACCTATCAAATAGAACTTCCTCCAAATATCTGTCAAGTTCATGATGTGATCCATGTATCTATCTTGAGGAAGTACATACTTAAATTTTCACATGTACTAAACTAAGAAGTCACACCATTGGAGGAGGATCTCTCTTATGAAGAACAACCAATTTAAATTTTGGATCATACAGAGAAATTTATTCGAAATAAGACCACTAACATGGTCATAGTTTAGTGGAGAAATCACCAGTTAGTGAAAGATAAGTGGGAACATTAGTATTTGATGAGGTAGAAGTATCCTCAATTGTTTGTACCAGAATAATGAATTTCAATAGCGAATTTCATTTTTAAGTTGGGTATAATGTAACACCATGAGATTTTGTGAATATTTTTTTGAATTAGTTAATTTTCATGTATGTATTTCATCACACTAAATCAAGTATTCCTTTCACACGATACTATCTCGGATTGAGCTACATGCAACACTAACTTGCCATACGTTACACGCAGCATTGAGTTTTTAAAAAACATAATTTTACTATTTTTTAAATTAGATAATAAACTAGATATTAAATTAATGGTTTTGAATAGTATTAAATAACTTATAAAAAATTCAATAAATTGGTTACCAATTAATTAGAAATAGAAATATATACTAATTAAATATAAAGGAAATATTTTTATTTTTATGATCCCAAAGTCATTTTGTATTAATAAATTAAATATATTACAATTAGTGAATGATATTAATGTAATATATATTTTATATATTAAATTACATTTTCTTGATATTCAACGAATAAATTTTATAGGCATAAGATAATAACCAACCCAATTTTAAGTATAAAAACCTAAATTTTTCAAAAATGTATTTTATCTCCTTTTAATACAGAACCCATTTTAAATAAAATTTTTGGAACTTATTATTTTTATTTTTACAAAATAAACTTCTCATTTTAAATAATGATAAAAAAATTTACTTTTATTTAAGTTTTAGTATTTTTATAATAAGTTTCATATTTTGATGAATAGTAAAAAATAATTAATTTTAACTGAATAGAACATTTATCATCAAAAATAATTTATAGTGTTAAATTATATTTTTTATTAGTTTTAAAAATTTATTATATTAAATTTTTATCATTTCATATAATTTAGGTCATTATTATAAATTTTTCATTAAATTTATATATAAAAACATTTTAATGTTTTTCATGTATTAACTTTAATAACCTATCTTCTCACTATATCAACAATATTAGTATTAAATTAATTACTCTACCTAATGTTTTTTGAATTTTGAAAAATGGATTCCATATTTTGAATCATAGGGTCTTAATTATTTGAATATATATTTTTTATTTTTAATCATTATGAATACTAACTTTAGTAATTTTTTACCATGTTTGAGAGTAAATCGTGAAATTAAAGGTAAAAATAATATTATAATATTATACAAGTACATTAACACTTGTCCTGATTTCATTTTATGAGTGTATGTAAACTAAAATAAACATTAATATTAAATTACAACCATTTTAAGACACTTTTGTGTGAATTTGACATTTATTATAATTTAATTAAAGATAAGTTAAAAATACCATACTCATATTGTTAATAAGTAAACTATATTTTATATAGGGTCATGTAGAAGATAATTCATCTATATATATATTATTTTTAAATATAGTAAATTCATATTCAACATGATAATTAATTTTTAATTTTTATAGAAGAAATAATTTAATTTAATTCATGTATAATGATGATGAAGTAATTTCTCAATTAATAGAAATATAAAATAAATTATATTAAAAATAGTAAAATAAATATAATTTAACAATATTGATGAAATATAATAATTTTATAGATATATTTTATATGTTATTTTAATATTATAAGTGTTTTTTCAATGTTATCATGTTTCTAGGATATTTTTGAAGAGACAAATATTGAATAGTATCAAAATTAAAATAAAGGATACTTTAAAAAAATATTCTATTAAATTATATAAAATTGATAAAAATCTATAACTAGGAAAACATACAATAATAAGGTTAAAAATTTCATCCTTGATCTATTTTGGGTTCTTTTTTCATTTTATAGGAAATATATTAACCTTAATGTGTAAAACACCAAGTTTTTGTGGTAAAAGTTAAAGGGTTTAACCAATGGTTAAATCCAAAATATTAGGTTATTATTGTGACCAAAACATGTTTAGAAAAATAGTTTGAGATTATTTAGACCTATGATTATATTTTATTCTACATAAATCACTTTGGATGTATTTAAAATCAAAAATATATTTATATAAATCTAATGTTTTGGGATTTTCCAAGAGTGCTCATCCCCTCACATATAAAAAGGAACCTCCTCTATCACTTAATCACACCACCTTGAGCCTTCTATGTAGAGACCCGTATCTTGACGTACATGGACATTACATTACTTTTGCGGAATACTTAGTACATAACAAAAACACACACACAAGGACCGTAATAGTTTAGTGTCTTTGGAAACTCGGAGTATAATCTTCTAATCGTGGTGAAAGATCTTCAATATCTCCCATAAAGATCTTCTTTTTTTTCTACCTAAAACCTTTCTTTATATCCTGGGGAAAAGGAAACATAAAAGGGTGATCTCAAATGCTAAGTAAGGGTAAACAATAGAAATATCAATCACATAATTTTCATAAGAACATAACATTTTTGGAAGTCTTAACCTGCAAAAGAGAGCATAATTTCATAACATGGGATAAATCATAGTAGTGAAATGAAATCATAACTTAAAACATTACTCATTGTGGCATACACACATAATCATAGAGAATCATTTCTTGTTAGTCAAGACTCATTGCCAAGACTATCTTAGTGGACAAAGTCCCTTTCTGAATCGAGTAATCCTCGTTTCAGTCCTGTTTCACTGAACCGGTATAACCTACCATTCCAGCCATGTCTATCTCATGAGATATAAAATCTTTACCCAATGCATTGGAGGGAGATATAGGTCCCACCCATCTCATAATGATACCATTCTTATGTGTGCCACATAAATCATACATCATTGCATAACCCATGTAATAAAAATGGGATTCTTAAATAACATGACATCATAAAACCATTCATATAAGATAAAGGAATTCATAAACATAATTCTATCACAACATAGCCAAATCAATGTAAAAACATGGATAGAAACAGAACCCTTTATTACCTTAGATGGAAAATAATTTTGATAAAACACTTGAAATGAATTCTTGAGGAAAATATCCTTTCTTCTTCAAAATCAATTTCTTTTCAAAAAACATCATGCAATTTTAAAAGAAAGAGATTTTATTGAAAATAGCCATGAAATCTTTTGGAGGAAGTTTCATGAAAATAAGGCTTTATAAAACTTTCAAAATCCGTTCGTTCCGTTTAAGTTAAAAAAACATTCTTCTCGTACTTTTGTTGGAAAAGTCAAAAAGCACCTCTTATGAAAAACGTCAAAAGATTCCTTTCATAATTTTTACTAAAAACTCACCGAAGGGTAAAATTGGATTTAAACAATTGTAGTTGGATGGAAATAATATTACATATTGAGGAAAGATGGATGTGGATGATAAAATACACCCTAGTAAATACCAAAGTATAAACAATCTCGGATAAAAATGAGATTGTGATATTTCCCTTACCTTAGGTCCGACTTGCTTTGTAAGTGTCTGAACATCCTATATAAGGATTTAAATCATGTTATTGACTTATTAAAGAATCATATTCATTGTTATGATATCATATATGGTTCACTTATGACATTATATTACCCGTTCTTTTGTAAATTCCATGTTAAAGAAGCGTTTTGGGTAAAATCGTTTCATTTATCATAGGTGTTTTGACTTGTTGTTCTTGACATCATTATTACTTATATCATGATTTACATACTTCCAGAATATAAAATATGATTTATATATCATATATATTCAGTATATATATATATATAATAGGTAGATAAATAAAATGAAAAACACCGTTCATGGAGACGGTAGTCCGTACGTACGCATGAACGATGTTTTCCTTTCCTTATTGTCTTGAAATGGAAGTAAGTAGATGACATACATATGTATATATATACATAAATCCAGTAGCTTTATAATGTCATATATTTCATTATTATTTCTTATATATACATTATAATCATTCTTAAATGGTTAACATGGAGAATGAATCTCATCGCGTCGTGGAGACGGTATTCTGTACGTACGCACGAGCGATGATATCATTTCTATAAATATTGAATTGAATTGGAGTGTATTATACAATATATCAGAATCAATATGATGTTGTAATAACTATGTATAGTTATTCTTTACACCATTATACCCATCCATGTAAGGTGGTGGTGGAAAATAGATTACACCACGGCGTGGAGACGGTATTCCGTACGTACGCACGCGCGGTGATTTCTTTTTCCGTAGGATGGATAGATGGTGAAATAGGGTTGTTTCATACTTATAATAACATATCAGTATATGAGTGATACTGATGTTATTACTTCATAATGAAACAACCTAAGAAGAAGAAGTGGAAGAAGAAATAAAGATGAAAGAATTGGTAACGGTAATTACCTCTTCTTTGAAGTGCCTCTTTGAGACCTCCTCTTAGGGCACTAAAATTGGTCTTTGAGTAAGACCAGAACCTCTAGGATGTTTCTAGGGAAGTGGAGAAGAGATTTTGGCAGGGGTTGGCTGATCTTGAGTGCTCAAATTGGTGTGAGGAGGAGGGGGAGGAGGTGTCCTTTTATAAGGGAGGAGAGGGGCACCTTAGGAATATCTCAAAATATTATTTTATATTAAAGTCAAAATCGGTTTATAATGGTTCCAAAGGGTCTTATTTCGAAGATAAAGTGGGGATGGGTCGAAATCCTATCAACCAATAGGATTTATACAAGTTTAGGGTATTGTTTTAACCTTATCAATTAGATTTAACTCTAAGTTAAATAATTTAACTTTTACCGTGTCTTTTTGTTTTCTTTCACTATATGGTTAATACACTTACTATAATATGCCAAACTAATCCCCAAATTGTATATTACTAATACATATATCCTTATCTAAGTCATTTGGCCGAACCTTAGATTTTTAGGAATAAAATAACAATTAATAATATAATATTTGATTTAAAAACTATTTTGTGTCAATTTTGACACTATTTGATATATGATTTTTTTGAAAGTCATAACAGAATTATATGTTCGAACCAAGTTGATTAAATCAACACTAATATATCATAGTAACCTATAAAATTAGTGGAATTCATAAAAAGTCTCAAATTATATTTAGTTTGGTGTTTATAACATCAATTATGTCAATATTTCATTAATAAGATAATTACTTCATCATCTTTGTGTCATAAATAAATTAAATTATTTGATGTCTAAAAATTAAAAATAAAATACAATCATGTAGGAAATCTTTTTAGCTTTCTAAGGAATATTTATAGTCAAATTTATCTTATTTATAACCCCATATTAAAAATGTTTTAGTAAATAAACTTTGATTTTAACTCTTTTAACCCTTCTTTAAATAAATTAATAATAAATGTCCTAATCTCACCCAAGTAGGCCTAAATGGTCATATTTTATTCCTAAGTTTGTTTTTGGTCGAAATAAACTTGTCCAATAGGTTTAGGACATGTGTTAGGGTAATATTAATATCATTTTTACCCTTAATTACCCTATTTACCTTTAACCGTGGTAAAAAAAAGTAAAAAGTTACTATTCACCAAAAATTATTTTCATCTCATTGAACCACATTTTAGTCCTTGATATTAACCGTGTCTCTTGTATTTTCGAAATTCCATTCACAGAAGTGGTAAAATTAAGTTTTATGCAAAATTCAGTTTTTAACCTACCACTTAGTGGTTTCACTATTCATCAAAAATTGATGTTTTTCAGAACAATGCCAAAATTTCATCCCAAGCTATATTTCATATTCCAAATTCAAAAATGAAGTCTATTTTACTAAATTCATAACATAAAAGTTGAATTAATTAATTTTATAATTAAATCCCGCTGTTAAAACAAATAGCGTGTTTTTAAGAAACAGTATCTATCAAAAGATTGACACTTGTTTATGTCTAGTTTAAATGTGAAATTACATCCAATGACCAACATTGTATTAAATTGTAAAAATATATTCTAAATATACTTTAAAACCCCTCAAAATAATTTATCACTATTAATTATTTCGATTAAAAAAGTTGTTTTTAATTATAATTTAGTAATTTTCACTATTCATCAGAATATGAAAGTTATCCGAAAAGTACCAAAATTTCACCTTAGGCTAAATTCGATACTCCGAATCCAAAAATGAAGTCCATTTTAAAATTTCTAAAATTTAAAAAGTGGTTATTACTATTCATAACGGCTAGTTTTAATAATATTTTAATAGCATATCATTGTTTCGTGAAACTCAGTATTACGTACCACACACGCTATCGAGGAAGGTTGCGATTGCGTGTAATGCAAGGCAAGTCAAGGATGCGTGTTGTGCAAGCTCCTTTTGGTGTAGCGTACAACACAAGACATTAGTGAAATAAAAAAGAATATTTTTCATAAAATCTCGGGCTGTTACATTCTACCCCCTTAAAATGAATTTCGCCGTCGAAATTCGTCGGGGTTATAAATAGTTTACTATTCAAAAGTTTCTTTAATAGAAACCCACATCGTAAAAGGGAATACCAAAACTTGGCTTTAAAAACTAAAGTATGAAATGTAACGATTACCCAAATAAACTAATCACTGGGTTTCCACATAGGTGAAAATATGGATATGGAAGAGAAATCTAACCATCATGTTCTGATGGAGAGTGGTAGAGAACATGGCTGTGGAAAAGCCAGTAATCACAAATCCATAAATTTGTGATGATCTAAGGTACCATCTGATTCATCAGGTATAAGATCACTAGGAAAACATTTTTGGTTTTCAAGATCATTTCCCCTAAAGTTGAAAATTTGAATTCGAATAAATACTTACTTTATTTTGGTACAATCTCACTGTTGTTCGTGCCTTGAACAATTTCCACTTCATCTCTTAAATAAATGAAGTTGAATTTGTTATTCGTGAAGTGTTAGCAGATCATGTGATAGAATGACGGGTCATTCCATCTGTCTCAAACAAAAGGTTAGCAAAAATTATATTCATAAATCGATCTATAGTGAGATTAATCATATATGGTTCCTAAAATGGACTTATACTTCATATATCATACTGCTTATAATAAAACTAGTTTCTACTAAACAGGGACTTCCTGTAGGTCAGTGGTAGGTGATAAAGGCCAGTCGCACATCGGTTGTGGGTTCGATTCCTACAGCCTTGTCCAAAGCGATGGGCTGTCGCCCGTCCTGCAGGTTGTCCTTTTTCTAAAACTACGTTACTATAACATCTCATCAATAATATCGAAAATCTTCTATCCTTAAACAATACTAACTTATGTCCAACATAATCCAGTCTAATCTTTAGGCTTATACATAATACTGCAGTCCACTCTCATAATATAGTGACAACGAGTACCAGAGATTTAATACTGTCGTTGATCCCCACATATCATAAGATATGTCTTGTTGGTCACATTCCAAACATTCAAAGTCCTTAATCGTGTATTCTCTTGAATACCTTAGTGAAAACATGAGTGCAGTTAAAAGTTAACACTTTCCACATACCAAAATCCTCAAAATTCTATATACTCAAACCATGATATCACTTAGTCCTTATATCAATCATGAGCTCATGAATACTATCAAACATTTAATTTTCTCCTTATCCCTTCATTATGCGCATATCATCTACATTCCAAAAATATCTGAATAACCTTTCATGGATACTGGTAACATTAATCATACACTTTCAAAACACAAGGAAAGACAACAGTGTAACAATCCATAGATGTCTCTTTATTCCAAAATTACACATGATAAACATGTAATCATTCCACTACATTCTCAAACCATTGACCGAGCTTCAAAAATTCTTTCATCTCACATATCATTTGTAGTCTCTTCATCATCATCCACATAAATACTACCCATATGACCATACTGATTCTCTTCATGAGTCTTTCCCTTAGGGAATTTGTTTGCATAATGCCCATACATTCCACATTTAAAACACTTAACCATTTTTGATGTCGTAGCAATACCATTATCCTCATCCATGGTGTTAACCGACCCTTTTCCTTTGCACTTACTTGCTTTGTGTCCTTCTTTTCCACACCCAAAGCATCTTCCAGTTCCCTTGAAACATTCTCCTTGATGCCTCTTCCCACATGATTTACATAGGGTAAATTGAACTTTCTTTCCTCTATGATCATCATGGAACTCCATCTTTCTCTTATTAGTCGAGTCAGGAAACTTACCAAATTTTACTTTATTGATCATGTTGTGAGATTGCTGATTCGGCATAATAATGAGGTTTGGACATCCAAATCCCATTTCATTTGGTTTCTCATGAAGAATATCATTCCATTGTCCATCATATCCTCCATTATTGTGAATCATCTTGTTTCCAGCCATTTTCTAAAACCCAAACAGAATAGTGTTAGATGCAAAAATCGTAATAAAGGGGGAGTAACTTAAATATCTATCATCTTTGGTTTAATCTAATATCGTTACCATAGTTCTAGAACTATATCCTATACGTATACTTATCCTTAGGGGCATCCCTAGACATACCTTAGAAATATCTCTAGGGATCTCACTAACGTTTTTGAATCCTAGTTTCCAAAGGTTGACTAAACCTTTCCTCTGATACCAACTGTAGAGACCCGTATCTTGACGTACATGGACATTACATTACTTTTGCGGAATACTTAGTACATAACAAAAACACACACACAAGGACCGTAATAGTTTAGTGTCTTTGGAAACTCGGAGTATAATCTTCTAATCGTGGTGAAAGATCTTCAATATCTCCCATAAAGATCTTCTTTTTTTTTCTACCTAAAACCTTTCTTTATATCCTGGGGAAAAGGAAACATAAAAGGGTGAGCTCAAATGCTCAGTAAGGGTAAACAAAAGAAATATCAATCACATAATTTTCATAAGAACATAACATTTTTGGAAGTCTTAACCTGCAAAAGAGAGCATAATTTCATAACATGGGATAAATCATAGTAGTGAAATGAAATCATAACTTAAAACATTACTCATTGTGGCATACACACATAATCATATAGAATCATTTCTTGTTAGTCAAGACTCATTGCCAAGACTATCTTAGTGGACAAAGTCCCTTTCTGAATCGAGTAATCCTCGTTTCAGTCCGGTTTCACTGAACCGGTATAACCTACCATTCCATCCATGTATATCTCATGAGATATAAAATCTTTACCCAATGCATTGGAGGGAGATATAGGTCCCACCCATCTCATAATGATACCATTCTTATGTGTGCCACATAAATCATACATCATTCCATAACCCATGTAATAAAAATGGGATTCTTAAATAACATGACATCATAAAACCATTCATATAAGATAAAGGAATTCATAAACATAATTCCATCACAACATAGCCAAATCAATGTAAAAACATGGATAGAAACAGAACCCTTTATTACCTTAGATGGAAAATAATTTTGATAAAACACTTGAAATGAATTCTTGAGGAAAATATCCTTTCTTCTTCAAAATCAATTTCTTTTCACAAAACATCATGCAATTTTAAAAGAAAGAGATTTTATTGAAAATAGCCATGAAATATTTTGGAGGAAGTTTCATGAAAATAAGGCTTTATAAAACTTTAAAAATCCGTTCGTTCCGTTTAAGTTAAAAAAAACATTCTTCTCGTACTTTTGTCGGAAAAGTCAAAAAGCACCTCGTATGAAAAACGTCAAAAGATTCCTTTCATAATTTTTACTAAAAACTCACCGAAGGGTAAAATTGGATTTAAACAATTGTAGTTGGATGGAAATAATATTACATATTGAGGAAACATGGATGTGGATGATAAAATACACCCCAGTAAATACCAAAGTATAAACAATCTCGGATAAAAATGAGATTGTGATATTTCCCTTACCTTAGGTCCGACTTGCTTTGTAAGTGTCCGAACCTCCTGTATAATGATTTAAATCATGTTATTGACTTATTACAGAATCATATTCATTGTTATGATATCATATATGGTTCACTTATGACATTATATTACCCGTTCTTTTGTAAATTCCATGTTAAAGAAGCGTTTTGGGTAAAATCGTTTCATTTATCGTAGGTGTTTTGACTTGTTGTTCTTGACATCATTATTACTTATATCCTGATTTACTTACTTCCAGAATATAAAATATGATTTATATATCATATATATTCAGTATATATATATATATAATATGTAGATAAATAAAATGAAAAACACCGTTCATGGAGACGGTAGTCCGTACGTACGCATGAACGCTGTTTTCCTTTCCTTATTGTCTTGAAATGGAAGTAAGTAGATGACATACATATGTATATATATACATAAATCCAGTAGCTTTATAATGTCATATATTTCATTATTATTTCTTATATATACATTATAATCATTCTTAAATGGTTAACATGGAGAATGAATCTCATCGCGTTGTGGAGACGGTATTCCGTACGTACGCACGAGCGATGATATCATTTCTATAAATATTGAATTGAATTGGAGTGTATTATATAATATATCAGAATCAATATGATGTTGTAATAACTATGTATAGTTATTCTTTACACCATTATACCCATCCATGTAAGGTGGTGGTGGAAAATAGATTACACCACGGCGTGGAGACGGTATTCCGTACGTACGCACGCGCGGTGATTTCTTTTTCCGTAGGATGGATAGATGGTGAAATAGGGTTGTTTCATACTTATAATAACATATCAGTATATGAGTGATACTGATGTTATTACTTCATAATGAAACAACCTAAGAAGAAGAAGTGGAAGAAGAAATAAAGATAAAAGAATTGGTAACGGTAATTACCTCTTCTTTGAAGTGCCTCTTTGAGACCTCCTCTTAGGGCACTAAAATTGGTCTTTGAGTAAGACCAGAACCTCTAGTATGTTGCTAGGGAAGTGGAGAAGAGATTTTGGCAGGGTTTGGCCGATCTTGAGTGCTCAAATTCGTGTGAGGAGGAGGGGGAGGAGGTGTCCTTTTATAAGGGAGGAGAGGGGCACCTTAGGAATATCTCAAAATATTATTTTATATTAAAGTCAAAATCGGTTTATAATGGTTCCAAAGGGTCTTATTTCGAAGCTAAAGTGGGGATGGGTGGAAATCCTATCAACCAATAGGATTTATACAAGTTTAGGGTATTATTTTAACCTTATCAATTAGATTTAACTCTAAGTTAAATAATTTAACTTTTACCGTGTCTTTTTGTTTTATTTCACTATATGGTTAATAAACTTACTATAATATGCCAAACGAACCCCAAATTGTATATTACTAATACATATATCCTTATCTAAGTCATTTGGCCGAACCTTAGATTTTTAGGAATAAAATAACAATTAATAATATAATATTTGATTTAAAAACTATTTTGTGTCAATTTTGACACTATTTGATATATGATTTTTTTGAAAGTCATAACAGAATTATATGTTCGAACCAAGTTGATTAAATCAACACTAATATATCATAGTAACCTATAAAATTAGTGGAATTCATAAAAAGTCTCAAATTATATTTAGTTTGGTGTTTATAACATCAATTATGTCAATATTTCATTAATAAGATAATTACTGCATCATCTTTCTGTCATAAATAAATTAAATTATTTGATGTCTAAAAATTAAAAATAAAATACCATCTTGTAGGAGATCTTTTTATCTTTATAATTAATATTTATAGTCAAATTTATCTTATGTATAACCCCATATTAAAAATGTTTTAGTAAATAAACTTTGATTTTAACTCTTTTAACCCTTCTTTAAATAAATTAATAATAAATGTCCTAATCTCACCCAAGTAGGCCTAAATGGTCATATGTTATTCCTATGTTTTTTTTTGGTCGAAATACACTTGTCCAATAGGTTTAGGACATGTGTTAGGGTAATATTAATATCATTTTTACCCTTAATTACCCTATTTACCTTTAACCGTGGTAAAAAAAAGTAAAAAGTTACTATTCACCAAAAATTATTTTCATCTCATTGAACCAAATTTTAGTCCTTGATATTAACCGTGTCTCTCGGATTTTCCAAATTCCATTCACAGAAGCGGTAAAATTAAGTTTTATGCAAAATTCAGTTTTTAACCTACCACTTAGTGGTTTCACTATTCATCAAAAATTGATGTTTTTCAGAACAATGCCAAAATTTCATCCCAAGCCATATTTCATATTCCAAATTCAAAAATGAAGTCTATTTTACCAAATTCATAACATAAAAGTTGAATTAATTAATTTTATAATTAAATCCCGCTGTTAAAACAAATAGCATGTTTTTAAGAAACAGTATCTATCAAAAGATTGACACTTGTTTATGTCTAGTTTAAATGTGAAATTACATCCAATTACCAACATTGTATTAAATTGTAAAAATATATTCTAAATATACTTTAAAACCACTCAAAATAATTTATCACTATTAATTATTTCGATTAAAAAAGTTGTTTTTAATTATAATTTAGTAATTTTCACTATTCATCAGAATATGAAAGTTATCCGAAAAGTACCAAAATTTCACCTTAGGCTAAATTCGATACTCCGAATCCAAAAATGAAGTCCATTTTAAAATTTCTAAAATTTAAAAAGTGGTTATTACTATTCATAACGGCTAGTTTTAATAATATTTTAATAGCATATCATTGTTTCGTGAAACTCAGTATTACGTACCACACACGCTATCGAGGAAGGTTGCGATTGCGTGTAATGCAAGGCAAGTCAAGGATGCGTGTTGTGCAAGCTCCTTTTGGTGTAGCGTACAACACAAGACATTAGTGAAATAAAAAAAATATTTTTCATAAAATCTCGGGCTGTTACATTCTAACTCAACAAAAACCTGACCATTTATCCTCCTAAATCCTTATCCAATTTTTGGAGGGGTTTTTCATAATGACTCAAACTTTACATTCATGGTTATTACTTCAGAATTTAATCATACTTATTACAACATATATCAAAACCATGATAGGACCGTATAGGTATAGTGTGTTTAGAAACTGGGAAACATAAACAAATGGTTCATAAATCATCTACATTATCTCTTATTTATTTCATCATATCTAAAGTCTATTTTGGCATATCCTACTTAATACCCTTCATCCTGACCTGGGGAAAAGAAAACATACAAATGGGTGAGCTCAAATGCTCAGTAAGGGTAAGCAAAAGAAATATCAATCGTATCATATTCATAAGAACATAGCATTTTGAAAATCTTAACCTGCAAAAGATATCTTAATATCATAACATGGGATAAATTATAGTAGTGAGATGTAATCCCAATAATCATAACTTAAAACATGAATCTTTGTGTCATACATGTAACACCCCAAGCTTCTACAGTACGTTTCCCATTGAATAATGTAATAGTGTGTGTTGTACGCAACATCGAGTTCTAACACACACCACAACCAATCAAACTAGCCGTTATGAATATTAATACCTACTTTTTGAAATTATATATATTTTATATTTCAAAATGGACTTCATTTTTGGATTCAGAATATCGAAATTATCCTAAGTTGAATTTTTGGTATTTTCCTAAGAACGTCCAATTTTTATGAATAGTGAAAAATACTTAAAAAAAACTTGTTTAATAAAAATAATTTATAGTGATAAATTATATTATTCAGTGGTTTTAAAGTATAATTAGAATATATTTTTACCATTTTATCCACTGGTGTTCATTATAATTAATTTCACTTTGAAATTGGACATAAACAATTGTCAATCTTTTGATATATATTATTTCTTAAAAACACGCTAATTGTTGTGACAATGGGAATTAATTATAAAATTAATTAATTCAACTTTTATTTTTGGAATTTTTTAAAAAAGAAATCATTTTTGAATTCGGAATATCAATTATAGCTTAGGGTTAAATTTTGGCATTGTTCTGAAAAACTTCAATTTTTGATGAATAGTGAAACTACTAAATGGTAGCTAAAAAACTGAATTTTTCATAAAACATAATTTTACTGCTTCTGTGATTGGAATTTAGAAAATCCTAGAGACACGGTTAATATCAAGGAGTAATATGTGGTTCAATGAGATGAAAATAATTTTTGGTGAATAGTAACTTTTTTACTTTTATTTACCACGGTTGAAAGTAAATAGGGTAATTAAGGGTAAAAATGATATTAATATTACCCTAACACATGTCATAATTCTATTAGACAAGTGTATCTTGACCAAAAACAACCTTAGGAATAAAATATTATCATTTAGGTCCACATGGATTAGATTAGGACATTTAGTATTATTTAATTCAAAGAAGAGTTAAAAGTGTTAAAATCAATATTTATTTGCTAAAAAAATTTTAATATAGGTTTATACATCAGATAAATTCTATTTTAAATATTAATTAGAAATATAAAAATATTTCCTACATAATGATATTTTATTTATAATTTTTAGACATTAAATAATTTAATTTATTTATGACACAATGATGATGCATTAATTACCATAAGTGTGAAAAATTAAAATAATTGATTTTATAAATACCAAAATAAATATAATTTGAGAATTTTAATGAATTACACTAATTTTCTAGGATAATAGGACATATTATTATTGATTTAATTGACTTTTTTCGATCTAATCATTCTGTTATGATTTTCACAAATATCAATTTTCCAAATAGTGTCAAAATTGACATAAAAGAGTTTTTAAAACAAATATTATATTATTAATTGATATTAAATTCCTAAAAATCTAAGGTTCGGGAAAGAGACTTATATCATGATAGGTGTATCATTAATGCACCACTTGGGGGTCTCCTGGAGGTATATAGTAAGTTTATTAACTATATAATATAAAAATACAAAGTGACATGGTAAGTGTCAAACTAATTAACTAAGAGTTAAAACTAAAGGATAAGGTTAATATAATGACCCAAACCTATCTAAATCCTATTGGTTGAGTGGTGGTTGACCCATCCCCACCTTAACCTCTAAATTATCCACTTTGGATCCATTAGAAACCGAATATGAATTTATTATAAAATAATATTTCTTGCTTTTCCAAAGGTGCCCCTCACCCCTCTTATAAAAGGGCACTCCCTCTTCTCATTAACTCACACCTTAAAAGCCTTTTGGTTCGGCCAAACTCTGCCCAAATACTCTCTCAAATTCCCTCACTTCATCCTAGAGGCCTTCCTATAGTCAGAAATCCAACTTAAGGTGCCCTTTTGATCAAATCAAAATGAAGAACCCGAAGAAGAGGTAATGATTTCACCACCCTTTTTCAAATTCATTTCTTCTTCCACTTCTTCCTTCTTTGTTATTACAATTATAAAATAATAACTCCATTATCTTATATATACTGTTATGTTATTATAAATATGGTACAACCATATTCAGTATTCTACCCATCCTTTGAATAACATGTCACCATACGTTCGTACGTACGGCTTACCGTCTCCACGTCGTGGTGTAATTGTTATTCAATAAATTATTATTTGGATGGGTATAATAATGATGTGTAACTCATGTAAATAATAAATATAAGATGATAATGATTCTGTATATATGATATACCATCAAATTATATAATATTTTAATATCAAAAGAATGATATTGTCGTCCGTGCGTGCGTACGGACTACCGTCTCCACGAACGCGATGAGATTCATTCTCCATCGTATCCATTAAAGTATAATTATCATTAGATGATTTAAAAATAATGTTTAAGGACTTTATATCATTCTGGATATGAATAAGATACATCCTATCCATAACAAACATGGCTTACGTAACAAAACGTATCAAAGAAAATGAGTAAGTTAACACCCGAAACGACGATAATATTAAGATATTATTAACAAATCAATGTTAAAAGATCATATATGATATCATATTATTGTATAATTTAATAACCATTATTTCACCATTATACCAAGGGTTAACCTACCCCAACCAAGTAAAAGTACAAGGTAAGGGTTTATTTCACAATCTCTTCATTATCCGAGGTTGTTTATATGTAATAATATACTGGGATCTCTTTATCATCCACATCCATGTTTCTTAAAAATGTATTTCATAAAATTTTTACTATTTAAAAGAATATGGGTTAAAGTCATTTATACCATTGTTTTACTTTTTATAAGTGGTTTATAAAGGAATATTTCCATCGTTTTCTAAACAAGGTTCTTTTTTTAACCTTTTCGACGGAATTAAGGTAAGAATGTTTTTTTAACTTATATGGTGGGTGCGGCTATTTTCCGCCGTTATAAAATCTTCAAAGCTTACCTTATAAGCTTATAAGAATATTTTCAAAGAAAATGTTTTATTTTATAAATATATGACTCTTAAATGATTTCAAAATAGAAATATATATTTCTCTAAAAAGAGTTTTGATTTCATCTATGTCAACGTCCTTTGATGGATTTTACGCTTATTTGAAGTTGATTTACTATGATACAAAAATTCTATATTTCATTGAAGGTTTTGTGATATGTTTGACTGTGGATGTGTTATTTTTATACAATTCATGGTTTATGGATGAAGTATTTACATTTCTTATGCTAGTTTTAATACCAATGTTTATGTTATGTTTAAACCTTTTCATATGGGAATGCATTGGACTTAATATGTGACGGGTGGAGCCCGCTATAGCTCCTCGATGCATCGGTAGGTCTCATGAGACCAACTAGTGTCTTGGCATAAGGCCTTGACAAAATATTATTTTTCTTCTTGGCACGAGGACTTGGCTATGTGGTTATGATAGTCTGGCATTATGCATTCCATCATTATGAAAGTGGTTATTGATATTGTATGTGATTATTCGATTAGTAGAATATCCATGTGAATAAGTAAATGGAATTATTTCATTTTATTATTTCCATACTATGTTGAAGTTCAAGTTTAAAAGGCTTTTGTTTTAGTTATACATGGCCTTAAATTTTTATTCTTATTTATGAAAGTTTCCGATATATTGTTATCCTTACTGTTCATTTGAGCTCACCCTTTTTCTATGTTTTATTTTTTCCAAGATGGGAAGAAGTAAATTATGAATGACCTGCAGGGATATTATGAGGGGATAATAGTGTGGACTATGGAGACAATATGTTGTTGTATTAGTTTTTCACTTTATTATGTAATGTAAAACTTTATGAATATATCGAGTGTTTCCAAGGCTACTAAACCAATCGGTATTTCGAGATTTGATCTTTCTTGTGATCAAGAAAATGTTATGTAATAATGCACCGACTCTGGGTAACTGGGGTATGGGCGTTACAGTTGGTATCAGAGGAAGTTTAGTACAAACCTTGGAAGCAAGATTTAGATAAACTCTGATTAGAGAACGTAGACCTAAGATGGACTTGGAGGATTAGTATAGAAGAACTTCCTAGAATTTTGGTATTATAGAGATTTTCTGAGTTTTCCGAGAAATACATCCCTGTCTGGATACGAGAAGGTAGAGGCAGCTCTGGCACAGATGTACCTAGGGGTAAAACCTGAAAACACCACTTTGAGCTAGACTTGAATGGGAACTGGTGCACGCCAATGGGCCTTGCTGCACTCTTGGTTACGACACTCCCGGGGAATATGCTTAGGATAACTCTCATTTTCTTTACAAATCATTATGAAAGGTTTATGAGTATATACTTACTCAAAGAAAACATTTTTATGATTATGGATTATATTCATAAATAGATCAATTTATGTTAAGTGCTTTATAAGCATGGAATTATGTATTTTTATTCATAAACTGATCTAGTTTATTCCATTGTTTATAAATGGTGCCTAGTGGAAGAAATGGAAACCATATAAATGCATTCACTCCATGTAGGGATTGACCTCCTACTCAAGATAATTATAGTGGAGCTGGTGATGCAACTGGTTCCGATCATCTAATCACCATACTGGGAAAACTCACTCAGGTTACAAATAATAACCTTACCCGTATGGAGCACCCTGATCCGCAGCATGGAGGATCAATGTTATATCGCCGTATGAGGCAACAACCACCAATGTTCAATGGGAGTGAAAATCCCTTAGTAGCTGAGCAATGGATAAATTCTCTAGAGAAAATATTTCAGGCTTTGGGGAGTAGTGAAAGGGAAAAAGTTATCATGGCAGTTTACCGCCTCACCGGAGATGCTGATCAATTGTGGTCATTGATTCAAAACATGAAGGAATATGATGAAGTATCAAATATGGAATGGAGGGAGTTCAAAGATCTGTTTTTAGAAAAATACTTTCCTCGTGACCATCGAGCAGATATGGAAAGGCAATTTCTAAGTATGAGACAAAAGGAGGATGAGAATATTTCAAAGTATGAGGCTAACTTTACAAGGTTAGCAAGGTATGCTAAAGATTATATACATAACCCAAGAAGTAATATTGATCATTTCTTTGATGGGTTAAATCCATTTCTCCATCGATCATTAGTCTCACAATCCTTCTCGTCGTACGAAGACATTGTCTCATGTGCTATCAAGACAGAAAATGAATTCTCTAAGTCTTATGAATTTAAAGAAAAAAAAGAAAAGAAGATATCTACTGATCAATCTGGGAATGGAAATAAGGGGAATAAGGGAAAGGTTGAAAATCCATCATGTGGTAAATGTGGGAAGAAACACCCCGGTACTTTCTTAAAGGGAATGGGTGTCTATTACAAGTGTGGTGAAATAGGACACCAAGATCATGAATGAAAAGGGAAGAAGGAAGCTACCAATGTTCAATTCTACAATTGCAGGGAGATGGGACATTATGCAAATGAATGTCCTAATCGTCAGGGGAACATACCTCAGAAAAGGCCAAGGGATTAAGGCCAAGCTTATGCTATCACTACTGCTGAGGTAGATGCTCCGAAAGACGTAGTGGAAGGTAATTTAATGGTTTCCTCAAGTTTAGAAAATGCATTATTTGATTCTGGATCATCACATTGTTTCATATCTTCCCAGTTTTCTAAGAAAATTAGATATTTCCAATTTGATTTAACAAGGGAGTTGTCAGTTAAAAATCCTAAGGGAAGTATCATTGCAACAATGTTTTCTGAATCAGTCCCCCTTAGAGCACATAAATGTTCTTTATCTGCTGATCTCATCATCATACCTATGATTGAGTTTGATATAATCCTCAGTATGGACTAGCTTTCGGACTGTGATGCGAAGATTTATTGTAAGAAGAAAGAGATTACTATTCCTGAAGATTATGATAAGGAACACCTTATCTTTAGAGAAGAATCATCATCACCTAATTCTTATCTAGATCCACTCCCTGTAGCTCAACTAAATTCAATTATTGGGGAGGAAGAGAATGAAATTAATGTGGGAGAGGAAAGGAATGTTCAAATAGAGGATGTACCTATTGTGAAAGAATATGTAGATGTATTTCCGGAAGATTTACTTGGACATCCTCCAGAATGATATGTTGATTTTTCCATTGATTTAATTCCTGGATCAAGGCCTATATCGAAGACCCCTTATAGAATAGCCACTGTAGAATTAGTTGAACTAAAGAAACAACTAGAGGAATTGAGTAATAAGGGATTTATTGACCCTAGTGTTTCTCCATGGGGAGCCCTTGTTCTTTTTGTTAAAAAGAAAGATGGATCTATGAGGTTATGTATCGACTACAGGGAGATCAATTCTATAACAATAAAGAACAAGTATCCCCTACCTCGCATTGATGATTTATTTGACCAAATTAATGGAGCTAAGTACTTTTCAAAGATTGACCTTTGATCTGGATACCATCAGTTGTGTGTAAAGAAGGAAGATATTCCGAAGACAGCATTTCGAACCAGGTATGGGCATTACGAGTTTACTGTAATGTTATTTGGATTAACTAATGAACCCTCTGTATTCATGGATCTGATGAATAGAGTTTTCAAGGAATATCTCGATGAATTTGTGGTGGTATTTATTGATGATATCTTGGTATACTCTAAAATCTACGATAATCATGAAAGTCACTTGCACATTATCTTGAAGACTCTGAGAAGACATGAATTATATGGGAAGTTTAGCAAGTGTGAATTCTGGCTTCATGAGATTTTTTTTCTTGGCCATATATTCTCTAAATATGGAATCTCTTTTGATCTTTCTAAGACCAAGGCAATCCAAGAATGGCCAGTACCTACAAGTATAACTGAGGTACGCAGTTTTATTGGTTTGGCAGGTTATTATCGACGTTTCGTCCAGAATTTTGCCCGATTGGAAAACCCATTAACGAAGCTCACACATAAAGGGGTTAAATTTTTTTGTACAAAAGAGTGTGAAGAATGTTTCGAAGAACTGAAGAGAATATTAGTCAATGATCCTATGTTGACTCTACCATCGGGGAATGATGGGTTCATTATTTATAGTGATGCATCAAAGAAAGGACTTGGTTGTGTCCTTTTGCAGAATGATAGGGTTATTGCCTATGCATCACGACAGTTAAAAATTCATGAGAAAAACTATCCTAATCATGATCTTGAGTTAGCAGCTGTGATCATTGCTTTGAAGATATGGAGGCACTACCTCTATGGTGAAAAATCTAAGATTTATACTGATCACAAGAGTTTGAAGTATATTTTCTCACAAAAATAACTCAACATGAGGCAAAGGAGATGGCTTGAATTACTCAACGATTATGATTGTACAATACACTACCACCTGAGGAAAGCAAACAAGGTGGCAGATGCTTTGAGCAGAAAATATCATGGAGTTTTGAACAATATGAGAATTGAAAGGGATCCAATTTTCATGATTCTAGTGAAGATGGACATGGGAATAACCAGGGAAGGAGAAACATCAATTCTTTTTCAAATGGTTGCCAAACCATCTTTACTAGAAAAGATTAAGAGTTCTCAGACCGATGATGAATAATTTCAAAATAAGATTAAATCTGTGAATGATGGTAGATTGAGAGACTTTGTGTATGAAGAAGGAATTTTGAAATTCGGGAAGAGGCTTTGTGTTCCCGATATACCTAATCTAAAAAGGGAATTGTTGGATGATGCTCATAGTTCCAATTTCCCTATACACCCTGGGAGCACCAAAATGTGTAGAGATTTGAAGGAAAATTTTTGGTGGGACAACATGAAGAGGGAGATTGCTGATTTTGTGTCATGATGTATGGTTTTTCAACAAGTGAAAGCTGAAGGCAACAGCCTGGTGGAGTATTGCAACCTCTTCCCATACCAGAGTGGAAATGGGACAATATTACGATGGATTTTGTCATGGGTCTACCAAAGACTCCTAGAAGTAACAATGCAATATGGGTTATTGTTGATCGTCTTACCAAGTCAGCACATTTTCTTGCTATAAGATAAGATCTACCACTGGAACGTCTAGCAAGACTATACATTGATGAAGTTGTGAGACTTCATGGAGTACCCCTATCGATTGTTTCTAATCATGATCCCCGTTTTACTTCAAGATTCTGGAAGAGTCTTCAAAAATCCATGGATACTGAACTTCATTTGAGCACTGCCTATCACCCTCAAACAGATGGACAATCAGAATGAACTATTCAAACCTTATAAGACATGTTGAGATCCTGCTCACTTGACTTTCAGGGTATGTGGGATCAATATTTACCTCTGGTAGAATTTTCCTATAACAATAGCATCCATTCAAGTATTCAGATGGCACCATATGAAGCGTTATAAGGAAAGAGATGTTGTACACCAACCTGTTGGGATGACGTTGGTGAACGAAAACTTGTAGGCCCAAAACTGGTGGAGGAAACGATGGAAAAGGTGAAGGTAATCCAAAATCACATCAAAGCAGCTCAAAGTAGGCATAAGAGATATGCCGATAATTGAAGGAAGGATTTGGAATTTCAAGTCGGTGATCATGTTTTCCTGAATGTATCTCCATGGAAGGGAGTCATACGTTTTGGTAAGAAAGGAAAATTGAGTCCCAGGTACATCGGACCTTTCGAAGTTCTAGAACAAATTGGGGTTGTAGCTTACCGTTTGGCAATGCCGCCAAGTCTCTCCAAAGTTCACGATGTGTTCCATGTATCTCTGTTGAGGAAATACATGCCTGACCCAACGCATGTACTCACCTATGATGAATTAGAACTGGAACCCGATCTTTCTTATTGCGAAGATCCCGTCATGATTCTTGATACGAGAGAACAAGTACTGAGAAACCGGACGACTCGTCTGGTAAAAATCTTGGGGAGAAACCATAAGATGGAAGAGGCAACGTGGGAACCTGAGGAACTTATGATGAAGAACCACCCGAGTCTTTTCATGATGTAGTATTCTAGAAATTTCGAGGACGAAATTATTTGAAGGAGGGGAGAATGTAACACCCCAAGCTTCTACGGTACGTTTCCCATTGAATAATTTAATAGCGTGTGTTGTACGCAACATCGAGTTCTAACACACACCACAACCGATCAAAATAGCCGTTATGAATAGTAATACATACTTTTTGAAATTATATATATTTTATATTTCAAAATGGACTTCATTTTTGGATTCAGAATATCGAAATTATCCTATGTTGAATTTTTGGTATTTTTCTAAGAACGTCCAATTTTTATGAATAGTGAAAAATACTTAAAACCAACTTTTTTATTCAAAATAATTTATAGTGATAAATTATATTATTTAGTGGTTTTAAAGTATAATTAGAATATATTTTTACCATTTTATCCAATGGTTTTCATTAAAATTAATTTCACTTTGAAATTGGACATAAACAATTGTCAATCTTTTGATATATATTGTTTCTTAAAAACACGCTAATTGTTGCGACAGCGGGAATTAAATATAAAATTAATTAATGAAACTTTTATGTTTGTAATTTTGTAAAATATACATAATTTTTGAATTTGGAATATCAATTATAGCTTAGGGTGAAATTTTGGCATTGTTCTGAAAAACATAAATTTTTGATTAATAGTGAAACTACTAAGTGGTAGTTAAAAAACTGAATTTTTCATAAAACATAATTTTACCGCTTCTGTGATTGGAATTTAGAAAATCTAGGAGACACGGTTAATATCAATGAGTAAAATGTGGTTCAATGAGATGAAAATAATTTTTGGTGAATAGTAACTTTTTACTTTTATTTACCACGGTTAAAAGTAAATAGGGTAATTAAGGGTAAAAATGATATTAATATTACCCTAAAACATGTCCTAATTCTATTGGAAAACTGTATATCGACCAAAAACAACTTTAGGAATAAAATATTATCATTTAGGTCCACTTGGATTAGATTTGTACATTTATTATTATTTAATTCAAAGAAGAGTTAAAAGAGTTAAAATCAATGTTTATTTACTAAAACATTTTTAATATAGGGTTATACATCAGATAAATTCTATTGTAAATATTCATTAGAAAGATAAAAATATTTCATACATAATTATATTTTATTTATAATTTTTATACATTAAATAATTTAATTTATTTATGACACAATGATGATGCAGTAATTACCATAATAGTGAAAAATTAAAATAATTGATTTTATAAATACCCAAATAAATAAAATTTGAGACTTTTAATGAATTACACTAATTTTATAGGATAATATGACATATTATGATTGATTTAATTGACTTTTTTTGAACTAATCATTCTGTTATTATTTTCACAAAAATCAATTTCCCAAATAGTGTCAAAATTGACATAAAAGAGTTTTTAAAACAAATATCATATTATTAAATGATATTAAATTCCTAAAAATATATGGTTCGGCCAAGAGACTTATATCATGATAGGTGTATCATTAATGGACCACTTGGGGGTCTCTTAGAGGTATATAGTAAGTTTATTAACTATATAATATAAAAGTACAAAGTGACATGGTAAGTTTCAAACTAATTAACTAAGAGTTAAAACTAAAAGATAAGGTTAATATAATGACCCAACCCTGTATAAATCATATTTGTTGAGTGGTTTTCGACCCATACCAACCTTAAACTTTAAATAATCCACTTTGGAGCTATTAAAAACCGAAAATGAATTTATTATAAAATAATATTTCTATCTTTTCCAAAGGTGCCCCTCACCCCTCTTATAAAAGGTCACTCCCCCTTCTCATTAACTCACTCCATCAAAGCCTTTTGGTTCAGAAAACCTCTGCCCAAATACTCTATCAACTTCCCTCACTTCATCCTATTGGCCTTCCTTTAGTCAGAAAGCCAACTTAAGGAGCCCTTTTGATCAAATCAAAAGGAAGAACCCGAAGAAGAGGTAATGTTTTCACCACCCTTTTTCAAATTCATTTCTTCTTCCACTTCTTCCTTCTTTGTTATTACCATTCTAAAATAATAACTCCAGTATCTTATATATACAGTTATGTTATTATAAATATGGTACAACCATATTCAGTATTCTACCCATCCTTTGAATAACATGTCACCATATGTGCGTACGTACGGCTTACCGTCTCCACGTCGTGGTGTAATTGTTATTCAATAAATTATTATTTGGATGGGTATAATAATGATGTGTAACTCATGTAAATAATAAATATAACATTATAATGATTCTTTATATATGATATACGATCCAATTATATATTATTTTAATATCAAAAGAATGATATTTTCGCTCGTGCGTACGTACGGACTATCGTCTCCACGAACGCAATGAGATTCATTCTCCATCGTATCCATTCATGTATAATTATCATTTGATGATTTAAAAATAATGTTTAAGGACTTGATATCATTCTGGATATGAATAAGATACATCCTATCCATAAAAAACATGGCTTACGTAACAAAACGTATCAATGAAAACGAGTAAGTTAACACCTGAAACGACGATAATACTAAGATATTATTAACAAATCAATGTTAAAAGATCATATATGATATCATATTCTTGTATAATTTAATAAATATTATTTAACCATAATACAGGAGGTTAACCTACCCCAACCAAGGAAAAGTACAAGGTAAGGGTTTATTTCACAATCTCTTCATTATCTGAGGTTGTTTATACGTAATAATCTACTGGGATCTCTTTATCATCCACATCCATGTTTCTTAAAAATGTACTTCAAAACATTTTTACTATTTACAAGAATATGGTTTATTGTCATTTATACCGTTGTTTGAATTTTTATAAGTGGTTTATAAAAGAATCTTTCCATCGTTTTCCAAACAATGTGCTTTTTTTAACCTTTTCGACAAAATTAAGGTAAGAATGTTTTTTTAACTTATACGGTGGGTGCGGCTATTTTCCACCGTTATAAAATCTTCAAAGATTCCCTTATAATATTATAAGAATATTTTCAAAGAAAATGTTTTATTTTATAAATATATGACTCTTAAATTATTTAAAAATAGAAAGAGATATTTATCTAAAAGGAGTTTTGATTTCATCTATGTCAACATCCTTTGATGGATTTTACGCTTATTTGAAGTTGATTTACTATGATAAAAAACTCTTATCTTTTATTGAAGGTTTTGTGATATGTTTGACTGTGGATGTGTTATTTTTATACCATTCATGGTTTATGGATGAAGTATTTACATTTCGTATGCTAGTTTTAATACGAATGTTTATGTTATGTTTAAACCGTTTCATATGGGAATCCATTGGACTTAATATGTGACGGTTGGAGCCCGCTATAGCTACTCGATGCATTGGTAGGTCTCATGAGACAACCTAGTGTCTTGGCATAAGGCCTTGACAAAATCGTATTTTTTGTCTTGGCACGAGGCCTTGGCTATGTGGTTATGATAGTCTGGCATTATGCATTCCATCATTATGAAAGTGGTTATTGATATTGCATGTGATTATTTGATTAGTAGAATATCCATGTGAATAAGTAAATGGCATTATTTCATTTTATTTTATCCATACTATGTTGAAGTTCAAATTTAAAAGGCTTTTGTTTTAGTTATACATTTCCTTAAATGTTTATTCTTATTTATGAAAGTTTCTGCTATATTGTTATCCTTACTGGGCATTTGAGCTCACCCCTTTTCTATGTTTTATTTTTCCTAGGATGTGAAGAAGTAAATTATGAATGACCTGCAGGGATATTATGAGGGGATAATAGTGTGGAATATGGAGACAATATGTTTTTGTAGTAGTTTTTCACTTTATTATGTAATGTAAAACTTTATGAATATATCTAGTGTTTCCAAGGATACTAAACCAATCAGTCTTTTGAGATTTGATCTTTCTTGTGATCATGCCAATGTTATGTAATAATGCACCAACTCTGGGTAACTGGGGTTGGGGCGTTACAAAACACACATAATCATAGAAAATCATTTCATATTAGTCAAGGCTATTTTCCAAGACCACCATAGTGGGAAAAGTCCATTACTGAACCGAGTTCACTCCTCGTTCTAGTCCTGTATCACTGAACCAGATTAACTTGTTGTTCCAGCCATGTATATCTCATGAGATATAAATCATTACCCAATTCATTGGAGGGAGATATAGGTCCCACCCATCTCATAATGAAACCATTCTTAGGTGTTCCACAAAATCATTAATCATACATCATACCATAACCCATGTAATAAAAATAAGATTCATAAACATCATGCCATCATACCATAATCCATAAAAGGAATTCATAAAAATAATTACATATTAACATAATAAAATCAATGTATTAATAGGTATAGAAATATAACCATATATTATATTATATGGAAAATAATTTTGATAAAACACTTGAACTCCATTTTTGAGGAAAATATCCTTTATACTTAAAAAACTTTTTTCCTTACTTAACATGTCATACAATTTCAAACTAAAAGAAGTTGATTAAAAATAAACTTCAAAACTTGTAAAGGAAGCTTCCTAGAAATAATGTTCTATGAAATCATAAAAATACATTCATGTTGTATAAGTCAAAAAAACATTCTTCTCATACTTTGGTCGGAAAAGTCCAAAAGTATCTCGTACTGAAAACGACAAAAGATTCATTTCATATCATTTACTAAAAATTTTCCAATAGGTAAAATTGGATTTATACAATTTTAGGATGATAGAAATAATATTGCATATTGGGGATACATGGATGTGGATAATAAATATGCCCCAGTAAATTCGGAAGTATAAACAATCTCGGATAAAAATGAGATTGTGAGATTTTTCCCTTACCTTAGGTCTGATGTGCTTTTTACGTATATGAAACTTCTGTATAATTATTTAAATAATTTAATTGACTTATTACAGAATCATATTCATTGTTATGATATCATATATGGTCATATTCTTATATTCTTATTAGTAATATTTCATTGTAACTTGTTTATTCGGTTGTTCATTGCTTTATGTTCTTATGAATGTCTTGTCGAATAAATCCTTATTCTTATTTGTAGGTTATAGATAACTCATTTCCATAATGGTATTAGGGTAATTTATATCATATTAATTCATTCAACTCGCGTATATACTCATTATTCAATGAAGATCATGTAGAACGAGTCACATCACATCGTGGAGACGGTAGGACGTACGTACGCACGAGCGATGATATCACTCCCATGATCGTGGAATTGTATTGAAATGTATGTATACTATTTAAGAATCAATATCACTTTACAATAATCATATATAGTTATTATTTACACCATTATACCCATCCAAGTAAGGTGGTGGTGGAAAACAGATTACACCACGGCAGGGAGACGGTATTCAGTACGTACGCATGCGCAGTGATTTTGTTTTCCGTAAGATGGTTAGAAGATAAAAATATGGTTGTTTCATATTTATAATAACATATCAGTATATGAGTGATACTGATGTTATTACTTCGTAATGAAACAACTAAATAAGAGGAAGTAGAAGAAGAAATAAATTTGAAAGAATCAGTAACAGATATTACCTCTTCTTCGACACGCCTCTTTGAAACCTCCTCTTAGGATACTAAAATTGGTCTTTGAAAAGGACCAAGACCTCTTGTATGTTGTTAGGGAAGTTTAGAAGGGAAATTTTCAGGGGTTGTCCGAGCTTGAATGCTCAAAATGGTGTGAGGAGGAGAGGGAGGAGGTGCCCTTTTATAAGGGAGGAGAGGGGCACCTTCCAAAAAACTTAAAATATTATTTTATAATAAAGTCATATTCAGTTTATAATAGATAAAAATTAATTTATTTCAAAGCTAAAGTGGGGGATGGGTCGAAATACTCTCAACCGATAGGTTTTAGACAAGTTTAGGTTACTATTTTAACCTTATCATTTAGATTTAACTCTAAGTTAAATATTTTAACTTTTATCGTGTCTTCTTGTTTTCTTACACTATATGGTTCATAAACATACTTTAACAATCCAAAAAACCCCATGTGGTTAATTATTAATATATATAACCTTATCTACATCATTTTTCTGAATACTATATTTTTAGTAATATAATAACAATTAATAATATAATATTTTTAAAAAAAACTATTTTATGTCAATTTTGACACTATTTGGTAATTGATTTTTTTTTAAAAATCACAACAGAATTATTAGTTCAAATAAAGATAATTAAATCAATACTAACATATCATATTAACCTATAAAATTAGTTTAATTCACAAAAAGTCTCAAATTACATTTATTTGGGTATTTATAATATTAATTATGTTAATATTTCATAAATAAGGTAATTACTACATCATCATTGTGTCATAAATAAATTAAATTATTTAATCTCTAAAAATTATAAATAAAATACCATTATGTAGGAAATAATTTCATATTTCTAATGAATATTTATAGTCAAATTTATATTTTGTATTACCCTGCATTAAAAATGTTTTTATTTATTAAACTTTGATTTTAATTATTTTAACACTTCTTTAAATAAAATAATAATAAATGTCATAATCTAATACAAGTGGACCTAAACGGTAATATTTTATTCCTAAGGTTTTTTTTGGTCGAATTACACTTATCAAATAGAATTAGGACATGTGTTAGGGTAATAATAATATCATTTTTACCTTTAATTGCCCTATTTACTTTTAACCATGGTAAATAAAAGTAAAAAGTTACTATTCACCAAAAATTATTTTTATCTTATTAAACCACATGTTACTCCTTGATATTAACCGTGTTTCTCGGATTTTTGAAATTCCACTCACAGAAGCGGTAAAATTACTTTTTATGTACATTTTAAAATTCTCCTAGGAGGTGGGTAAAAGACGATGAAAAGTTCAATAAAATTTTTATATATCTAAAATTATTATAAAATGACTCCAATGAATTACATTTAACTTATATAGGTTTTATGTATCAATTTTGACCTAAAACAAATTTAAATAAAATAAATAATTATTTAAATAAAAAGTCAGTTTTTAAATAGTAACCCAGTGTTTTCACTATTCATCCAAAATTGAAAGTTTTCAGAAAAATACCAAAATTTCACCCTAGGATAATTTCAATATTCCAAATCCAAAAATGAAGTCCATTTTGAATGATAAAATTTATAAAATTTCAAAAGGTGGGTATTACTATTCATAACGGTTAGTTTATATAATATTTTAATAACATGTCATTGTTTAGTGAAACTCAATATTGCGTACAACACACGTTATCGAGGAAGGTTGATTTGCATATAACGCAAGCCAAGCTAGTGTTGTATCTAATGAAAGATTCCTTTGATGTTGCGTATAACATAAGACATAAAAAATATACTTCTCATAAAATATCAGGGTGTTACATTCTACCCCCCTTAAAATTAATTTCACCCTCGAAATTTGTCACTTCGTAACAAACAGACAAGTATACCTCTGTCTCATCATATCCTCAAACCCCCATGTAGCTTATTCTAATTAGTTGTTCCTCTATAAAACTTTCACCAAGCGAGTGGTCTTGTTCTATATAAATTTTTCGCTACAATCCAGAATGTCTATCGGTTGTTCTTCATAAGAAAGATCTTGCTCCAAAGGTACAACTTCTGAGCTTAGAACATTTGAAGGATCGGGTATGTACTTTCTCAGGAGATATACATGGAACACATCGTGAACTTGAGAGAGATTCGGTGGAAGTGCTAATCGTTAAGCTACCTTCCCAACATGATCCAGTATTTTGAAAGAACTGATATACCTAGGTATCAACTTTACCTTCTTTCCAAATCTCATTAGTCTCTTCCAAGGAGATATTAGTAAGAACACTTTATCGCCCACTTCAAACTCTAGGTCTTTTCTTCAGTCATCGGCATAACTTTTTTGTTGACTCTAAGCTGCTCCTATGTGTTGTTGAATAGATCTGGCCTTTTCTGTCATCTCATCAACAAGATCAGGTCTTAATAGCTTTCTTTCCCCAACACTATCCCAGCAAGTTGGAGTCCTACATTTCTTTCCATAGAGAGCTTCATAAGGAGCCATCGGAATACTGAAGTGAAAGCTATTATTATAAGAAAATTCCGCCAAAGAAAGTTGTTGATCCCAACCACCTTTGAAATCCATAGAGAAAGATCTAAACATGTCTTCTAGAGTTTGAATTGTCCTCTCAGACTGACCGTCTGTCTGAGGATAATAAGCAGTGCTAAAACTCAACTCTGTATCTAGAGTATGCTAAAGAATTTGACAAAACTTTTAGGTAAACCTCAGATCCCGGTCAGATATAATGGAAAGTGGTACTCCATGAAATCTTACCACTTCCTTTACATATATCCTGGAAATAAAATCCAGAGAAAAATCTTCTCTAATAGCAATGAAGTGTGTTGACTTCATAAGACGATCAACTATGACCCAGATAGCAATATTGCCTTTGGATGTTTTAGGAAGTCCGGTGACGAAGTCCATAGTTATGTTTTCCCATTTCCATTCGAGTGTGGGTAATGGTTGTAACATCCCCTTAGACTTATGTCTCTCAGCTTTAACATGCTGACAAACCAAGCATCGAGATACATATTCAGCAACATCTCTTTTCATGCCATCCCACCAGAAGTACTATTTCTGGTCCCTATACATCTTTGTGCTTCTAGGAAGAATAGATAATGAAGAACTATGAGCCTCATCCAACAGTTCCTTCTTTAATTCTGGGATGGGAGGAACAAAAACCCGATTCCTGACCCTTATTATCCCATCACAATCAAGGTTGAATTCAGGAACATTTCTCACCTTCTTTTGTAACTCTACATCTTCTTTTTGTGCCTCTTTAATCTTCACATGTATATATGGTTGAACATTCATTTGAGAAAGATAAGATTTTTCCCCTTCCATTATAATCCCAAGATCCATCCTTTGTAAATCCATAAATATTGGATCTTTTCTGATCCTCATCATGGATAAGCTAGCATGGTCTTGTCGACTTAATGCATCTACCACATTGTTTGCTTTCCTAGGGTGATAATGAATTGAGAAGTCATAATCCTTAATCAGCTTCAACCATCTTCTTTGGCACATATTCAGATCCTTTTGTGTGAAAATATACTATAAACTTTTATGATCATTATAAATATCACACTTTTCACCATAAAGATAATGCCTCCATATTTTTAATGAAAAGATTACCGCAGATAACTCCAAATCATGAGTTGGGTAATTTTCCTCATGGATTTTCAACTCTCGTGAGGCATAAGCTATCACCACATCCTTTTTCATGAGAACACACCCCATTCCCTTATTGGATGCATCACCGTAGATCACAAACCATTCTCTACTACACAGCAGTGTGAGCACAGGTACACTGGATAACCTTCGTTTTAACTCTTTGAAATTCTCTTCACACTCCTCCATCCACACGAACTTAACTCCTTTTCGAGTTAACCTGGTGAGTGGATTAGATAACCTTAAAAAAATCTTTCACAAAACGTCGATAATATCCAGCCAGACCAAGAAAACTTCGGATCTCAGTTACTGTCATTGGTCTTGACTGTCTTTCAATAACCTCTGTTTTTGCTGGATCCACAAATATCCCCTCTTTTGAGATTATGTGACCCAAAAATGAAACTTTTTTAATACAAAATTCACACTTGGTAAATTTGGCATAAGGCTTCTGCTTTCTTAGAGTCTTTAATACAATTCTCAAGTGATATTCATGTTCTTCCTTTCTCTTTGAATAGACAAGAATATCTTCTATAAATACTACCACAAACTGATCAAGATAGTCTCTAAAGACTCTATTCATCAGATCCATGAAGATAATAGGGGCATTAGTAAGACCAAATGGAATCACTATAAATTCATAGTGTCCATACCATGTATGGAAAGATGTCTTTGGTATATCCTCCCTTTTGACCCTTAATTGATGATACCCTAAATGAAGATCAATCTTGGAAAAGTATTGATCTCTCCGTAGTTGGTCAAATAATTCATCGATGCGCGGGAGAGGATATTTGTTCTTGATAGTGATCTTGTTAAGTTCTCGATAATCAATGCAGAGTCACATTGATCTATCTTTCTTCATAACAAACAAAAAAGGTTCTCTAAAAGGTGACGCACTAGGTCGTATGAATCCTTTATCAAGATTCTCTTGGAGTTGCTTCTTCAATTCCTGCAACTCAATTAGGGACATTCTATAAGGTGTCTTTGAAATAGTCATAGCACTCAGTATGAGTTCTATTGAAAACTCAACTTCACCATTTGGTGGAAGACCTGGCAATTCCTCCAGAAAGACATCATCAAACCCCTGTACAATGGGAATATTCGTAATCATGAGTTTCTCTCCAACCATTTGAGATAAATAACCTTCATTTATTGGAATCAGGACCCATAAGATGGAAGAAATTTCCACTGGAATTTTAGGTTCATCCATGCATAGAGATATGATCATAGATTGATCGGGAATATGAAATGTGACTTCCCTTCTTTGGAAATTGATATGAGCTCCATATAAAGAAAGCCAATCCATGCCAAGAATCAAATCAAATTCCACAATAGAAAGGATCACAAGATTTGTAGGAATCACTTTCCCACAAAATTTAATTGGAGAAGAATTGTAAACTTTTGATGCGATTGTTGTGCCATTAGGGGTTGTCACAACTAACTCAATATCTAAATGCTGAGTTCATATGGAAATACCCTTAGAAAATTCTTCAGAAATAAAATATTTGATGGATCCAAAATCAAATAAAACATTTTCTACATTAGAGTAGATGGTAAGTGTACCTTTTACCACTTCGTTATCACACTCCACATCGCCGATAAAATCTTCAAGTGGCTTTCCTTTGTCTTTGGCCTTAAGAGTTTTTTGGCATCGATCATCATCAACAACCCTTGGATTAGAGCATTTATTGGCATAATTCCCCATTTACCTGCACTAGAAACATTAAAGGGTGGGAGGTGCATTCTGTGTATCCCTTTCTTTGTTTGTATCATTAGATATCTTCTTCCCATTATTTCAACATTCAACTGCCTGATAACCTTCTTTTCCACACTTAAAACATTTATTTTTCCCTTTAAGATAATTCCCTCCATGTTTCTTTCCACACTTTGAGCATAAGGGAAAACTCATCTTCTTTTCAGTGTGGTCTTTAGATTTTCCCTTGAATTCCATTTTCCTCTTCTTATCAAACCCATATGATTGATGGATTTCTCTAATCTCCATCGCAACATTGAGAGCACATCAAACAATTTCCTCGTAGATATTTAAGTCCCTTACGGCTAACGCCCTTCGAAGACTTGGTTTTAAACCACTAAAGAATAGATTGATCTTACTCTCAGGTTGGATAATAATTCTAGAAGTGTACCTTGCAAGTCTTGTAAAATTTGCTTTGTAGGTACCAACTGATTCATCATCCTTTTGTTTCAGTTCAAGAAACTCATTCTCTATCATTGTTTGAAGAATAAGAGGGAAGTACTTATTGAAAAATAAGTTCCTAAACTTGTCCCATTCCATGGACTCAATTTCATCCCTTTGAATTGTATTCTTAATAAGATTAAACCACTGATCAGCTTCCCCTTCCAAAAGATATACTGCTAAGATGACTTTATCATGTTCAGAACATTGCAAGACTGAAAATATATTTTCAGTGTTATTAATCCATTGTTTATCCACTAATGGATCAGAAGACCCGCTGAATGAAGGTGGATGCTGCCTCATGAAGGATTCAACAGAATGTTGCTCCTTCTTTTGCTCTTTTGGAAGTCTGCATGATTCATAGCTTGAGAAAGTTTTGTGAGCATAGATACAAGATTTTTCATTCCATCACCCATAACTTTTGCTTTCTCAGGGGGCAATCATTTCATTTCCCGTCACATTCAGCATTAACCCGGTTCTTGCGGGTTCTAGCCATTAACTAAAACAAAGAAGCATAGTGTGAGAAACACTAATCATAACAGGAAAACCACATAATCAAGAAAAAAATATCACACCTTAGGTCTTATCATAGGTTTTTCATGGCCATTTCTAAAACATTAATATCGTGTTCTATGTTTAGACATATCCTTAGAGTTCTTACTAAGGCTTTCACATCCAAGATTCTAAAGGTTGACTATACCTTTCCTCTGATACCAACTATAACGACCCATACTTTACATACGTGGTTATTACTGCAAAATTGAAGCATACTTATTAAAACATATAACAAAACCATGATAAGACCGTATAGGTATAGTGTCTTTAGAAACAGGGAAATATAAACAACTAGTTCATAAATCATCTACATTGTCTCCCGTTTATTTCATCATATCTAGAGTCCCATTTTGGCATATCCTACTTAATAACCTTATTCCTGACCTGGGGAAAGAAAACATACAAAAGGCTGAGCTCAAATGCTCAGTAAGGGTAAAAAAAATAAATATCAATCATATCAAATTCATAAGAACATAACATTTTAGAAATCTTAACCTGCAAAAGAGATCACAATTTCATAACATGGGATAAAACATATTAGTGAAATGTAATCCCAATAATCATAACTTAAAACATTAAACTTTTTGGCATACACACATAATCATAGAGAATCATTTCTTATTAGTCAAGACTCATTTCCAAGACTATCTTAGCGGACAAAGTCCATTTCTGAACCGAGTTCATTCCTCGTTTCAGTCCTGTTTCACTGAACCGAATTAACCTGCCATTCCAGCCATGTCTATCTCATGAGATATAAATCATTTCCCAATGCATTGGAGGGAGAAATAGGTCCCACCCATCTCATAATGATACCATTCTTATGTGTGCCACAAAATCATAAATCATACATTATTGCATAACCCATGTAATAAAAATGCGATTCTTAAGCATCGTGACATCATAAAACAATTAATATAAGATACATGAATTCATAAATATAATTCCATCACAACATAATCAAATCAATGTAATAATAGGGATAGAAACAGAACCCTATATTATCTTAGATGGAAAATAATTTTCATAAAACACTTGAACTCCATTCTTGAGGAAAATATCCTTTCTACTTCAAAAACATTTTTCCTTTCTTAACATGTCATACAATTTTAAACTAGAAGAATTTGATTAAAAATAAACTTGAAAACTTGTAAAGGATGCTTCTTGGAAATAATGTTTTAAAAATCCATTCATGCCGTATAAGTTAAAAAAACATTCTTCTCGTACTTTTATCAGAAATGCCGAGAAGTACCTCGTATGAAAAACGACAAAAGATTCCTTTCATATAATTTACTAAAAACTCATCGAAGGGTAAAATTGGATATAAAAAATTGTAGAATGATATAAATATTACATATTTAGGAAACATGGATGTGGATGATAAATATTCCTCAGTAAATTCTGATGTATAAACAATCTCGGATAAAAATGAGATTGCGAGATTTTCCCTTACCTTAGGTCTGATTTGCTTCGTAAGTGTCCGAACCTCCTGTATAATGATTTAAATAATGTAATTGACTTATTCCATAATCATGCTAATTGTTATGATATAATATATGGACATATTCTTAGCTTCTTATTAGTAATATTTCATTGCTACTTCTTATTCGGGTGTTTATTACATTTTATTCTTATGCGTGTTTTGTCGAATAAATTCTTATTCTTCACTTTAGGTTATAGATAACTCATTTCCAAAATGTTATTAGTGTAATATATATCATATTAATTCATTCATTTCATTTATATAATCATTATGCAATGAAGATCATGTAGAATGAGTCGCATCACATCGTGGAGACGGTATTCCGTACGAACACACGAGCGATGATATCGTTCCCATGATCGTGGAATTGTATTGGAGTGTATGTATACTATTTAAGAATCAATATCACTTTACAATAATCATATATAGTTATTATTTAATCCATTATACACATCCAAGTAAGGTGGTGGTGGAAAATAGATTACACCACGGCATGTAGACGGTATTCCGTACGTACGCACGCGTGGTGATTTCGTTTTCCGTAGGATGGATAGATGGTAAAATAGGTCTGTTTAATACTTATAATAACATATCAGTATATGAGTGATACTTATTTTATTACTTCATAATGAAACAACTAAAGAAGAAGAAGTGGAAGAAGAAATAATGTAGAAAGAATCGGTAACGGACTTGACCTCTTCTTTGAAGCGCCTCTTTGAGACCTCCTCTTAGGGCACTAAAATTGGTCTTTGAAGAAGAAAAAGACCTCTAGAATGTTTCTAGGGAAGTGTAGAAGAGAATTTGTCAGGTTTTGTTTGAGCCTGAAGGCTCAAATTGGTGTGAGGAAGAGAGGGAGGAGGTTCCCTTTTATAAGGGAGGAGAGGGGCACCTGTGGAAAAGCTAAAAATATTATTTTTTTATAAAGTAATATTCGGTTTTTAATAGCAGAAAATTTATTTATTTCAAAGAAAAGGTGGGGATGGGTCGAAATACTATCATACAATAGAATTTAGATAAGTTTAGGGTTCTATTATAACCTTATCATTAAGATTTAACTTTAAGTTAGATAATTTAACTTTTACTGTGTCTTCTTGTTTTCTTACACTATAAGGTTAATAAACATACTATAACAAGCCAAAAGAACCCCAAGTTGTTTTTTATTAAATTATATATACTTATCTAAGTCATTTGGCCAAACCTTATATTTTTAGGAATAAAATAACAATTAATAATATAATATTTCTTTTAAAAACTATTTTACGTCAATTTTAACACTATTTTTTAATTGATTTTTCTGAAAATCATAACAGAAAGCTTAGTTCTAAAAAAGTTAATTAAATCAATACTAACATGTCATATTAATATAGAAAATTATTGTAAGTCATAAAACGTCTCAAATTACATTTATTTGGGTATTTATAACATCGATTATGTCAATATTTAATCAATAAGATAATTACTACATCATCATTGTGTCATAAATAAATTAAATTATTTATTGTCTACAAATTACATATAAAATACCATTATGTAGTAAATCGTTTTATATTTCTAATGAATATTTATAGTCGAATTTATCTTATTCATAACCCTATATTAAAAATGATTTAATTATTAAACATTGATTTTAACTATTTTAACCCTTCTTTAAATAAATTAATAATAAATGTCCTAATCTAATCCAAGTGGGCCTAAATGGTCATATTTTATTACTAAGGTTGTTTTTGGTAAAATTACACTTATCCAATATAATTAGGACATGTGTTAGGGAAATAATAATAACATTTTTACCCTTAATTTCCCTATTTACTTTTAACCGTGGTAAAAAAAAGTAAAAAGTTACTATTCACAAAAATTATTTTAATCTCATTGAACCAAATTTTAGTCCTTGATATTAACCGTGTCTCCTAGATTTTCAAAATTCCATTCACAGAAGTAGTAAAATTAGGTTTTATGTGAATTTGGAAATTCTCCTAGGAGGTGGGTAAAAGACGGTGAAAAGTTAAATAAAATTTTTATATATCTAAAATTATTATAAAATGACTCCAATGAATTGCATTGAACTTATATAGGTATTATGTATAAATTTTTAACCAAAATAAATATAAATAAAATAAATAATGATATAAATAAAAAGGAGGTTTTTAAATAGTAACCCAGTGTTTTCACTATTCATCCAAAATTGAAAGTTTTCAGACAAATACAAAAATTTCACCCAAGGCTAATTTCGATATGTCGAATCCAAAAAGGAAGTCCATTTTGAAAGTTGAAATTTAAAAAATTTCAAAAAATTGGTTATTACTATTCATAACAGTTAGTTTTAATAATATTTTAATAGCATATCGTTGTTTACTGAAACTCGATATTGCGTACGACGCAAGTTATCGAGGAAGGTCATGATTGCATGTAAAGCAAACCAAGCTAGTGTTGTGTGTAGTGAAAGAATCCTTTGATGATTTATATAACATAAAAACAAAATATTTCTCATAAAAGTCTCGGGTGTTACATTCTACCCCACTTAAAATGAATTTCGGCCTTGAAATTCGTAACTTTGTAACAAACAGATGAGGATACCTCTCCTTCATAATATCCTCAAGCTCACATGTAGCTTCTTCAAATTAGTGGTTCCTTCATAAAACTTTCACCAAGCGAGTGGTCTGTTTCCGTAGGAATTTTTCGCTACGATCCAGAATCTCTATCGGCTGTTCTTCATAAGAAAGATGTTGCTCCAGCGGTACAACTTCTGAGCTTAGTACATGTGAATGATCAGGTATGTACTTTCTCAGGAGAGATACATGGAACACATCGTGAAGTTGAGAGAGATTCGGTGGAAGCACCAATCAGTAAGCTACCTTCCCAACACGATCCAGTATTTCGAATGGACCGATATATCTAGGGCTCAACTTTCCCTTCTTTCCAAATGTCATGACCCTCTTCCAGGGAGATATTCGTAAGAACACTTTATCACCCACTTCAAACTCTATGTCTTTTCTCCGGTTATCATCATAGATTTTTTGTCGGCTTTGAGCTGCTCTTATGTGTTTTTTAATAGATCTAACCTTTTTTGTCATCTGATCAACAAGATCAGGTCCTAATAGCTTTCTTTCCCCAACTTCATCCCAGCAAGTCGGAGTTCTGCATTTCTTTCCATAGAGGGCTTCATAAGGAGCCATATGAATACTGGAGTGAAAGCTATTATTATAAGAAAATTCCACCAAAGATAGGTGTTGATCCCAACCACCTTTGAAATCCATAGAGCAAGCTCTCAACATTTCTTCTAGAGTTTGAATTTTCCTCTCAGATTGACCGTCTGTCTAAGGATGGTAAACAGTGTTGAAACTCAACTCTGTATCTAGAGCCTGCTGAAGACTTCACCGGAATTTCGAGGTAAACCTCAGATCCTGATCAGATATAATGGAAAGTGGTACTCCATGCAATCTTACCACTTCTTTTACATATATCCTGGCAAGCTGATCAATAGAAAAATCTTCTCTAATAGCAATGAAGTGTGCCAACTTCGTAAGACGATCAACTATAACCCAGATAGCATTATTGCCTTTGGATGTTTTAGGAAGTCCAGTGAAAAAGTCCATAGTGATGTTTTCCCATTTCCACTTCAGTATGGGTAATGGTTGTAACATCCCCTTAGACTTTTATCTCTCGGCTTTAACTTCCTGACAAACCAAGCATCAAGAGACATATTCAGCAACATCTCTTTTCATGCCATCCCACCAGAAGTACTCTTTCAGGTCCCTATACATCTTCGTGCTTCCAGGATTAATAGAGAATGAAGAACTATGAGCCTCATCCAGCAGATCCTTCTTTAATTTGGGGATGGGAGGAACACAAACCCGATTCCTGAACTTTATTATCCCATCACAATCAAGGTTGAATTTCAGAATATTTCTCACCTTCTTTTGTAACTCTACATCTTCTTTCTGCGCCTCTTTAATCTCCACATGTATAGATGGTTGGAAATTCCATTGAGAAAGATATGATTCTTCCCCTTCCATTATAATTCCAAGATCCATCATTTTAAAATCCATAAATATTGTATCTTTTGTGATCCTCATCATGGATAAGCTAGCATGGTCTTGTCGACTTAATGCATCTGCCACCTTGTTTGCTTTCCCAGAGTGGTAATGAATTGAGCAGTCGTAATCCTTAATCAGCTCCAACCATCTTCTTTGGCACATATTCACCTCCTTTTGTGTGAAAATTTACTTTATACTTTTATGATCAGTATAAATATCACACCTTTCTTCATAAAGATAATGCCTCCAAATCTTTAATACAAAGATTACTGCAGATAACTCCAAATCATGAGTTGGGTAATTTTTCTCATGGGTTTTCAACTATCGTGAGGCATAAGCTATCACCATATCATTTTGCATAAGAACACACCCTGACCACTTCTTGGATGCGTCACTGTAGATCACAAACCTTTCTCCACTACAAGGAAGTGTGGGTACAGGTGCACTAGATAACCTTCTTTTAAACTCCTTGAAATTCTCTTCACATTCCTCCGTCCACACGAACTTAACTTCTTTTAGAGTCAACTTAGTGAGTGGATTAGATAATTGTGAAAAATCATTCATAAAACGTCGATAATATCCATCCAAACAAAGAAAACTTCAGATCTCGGTTACTGTTGTTGGTCTCGACCATCTTTCGATAACCTCTATTTTTGCTGGATCCACAAATATCCCCTCTTTTGAGATTATGTGACCCAAAAATGAAACTTTTTGAAGCCAAAATTCACACTTGGTAAATTTGGCATAAAGATTATCCTTTCTTAGGGTCTTCAATAAAATTCTCAAGTGATCTTCATGTTCTTCCTTTCTCTTTGAATAGACAAGAATATCATCTATATTGACTACCAAAAACTGATCAAGATAGTCTCTAAAGACTCTATTAATCAGATCCATGAAGATATAAGGGGCATTAGTAAGACCAAATGGCATCACTATAAATTAATAGTGTCCATACCTTGTACGGAAAACCGTCTTTGGTATATACTCCCTTTTGACCCTTAATTAATGATACCCTGAATGAAGATCAATCTTGGAAAATTATTGAGCTCCTCGTAGTTGGTCAAATAAGTCATCAATGCACGGGAGAGGATATTTGTTCATGATAGTGATCTTGTTAAGTTCTCGATAATAAATGCAGAGTCTCATTGATCCATCTTTCTTCTTAACAAATAGAACAGGTGATCCCCAAGGTGACACACTAGGGCATATGAATCCCTTATCAAGATTCTCTTGGAGTTTCTTCTTCAATTCCTGCAACTCAATTGGGGCCATTCTATAAGCTATCTTTGAAATAGGCAAAGCACCCGGTACGAGTTCTATTGAAAACTCAACATCACGATTTGGTGGAAGACCCAAAAATTCCTCCGGAAAGACATCATCAAACTCCCGTACAATGGGAATATTCTTAATCGTTAGTTTCTCACCAACCATTTGAGATAAATAACCTTCATTTAGAGGAATAAAGACCCATAAGATGGAAGAAATTTCCACTAGAAGGTTATTTTTATCCATGCATAGATAGTCGATCATAGATTGATTTGGAATATGAAATGTGACTTCCCTTAATTGGTAATTGATATGAGATCCATATAGCGAAAGCCAATCCATGCCAAGAATCACATCAAATTCCACTATAGGAAGGATCACAAGATTTGCAGGAAGCACTTTCCCACAAACATCAATCAGAGAAGAATTATAAACTTTTGATGCGACTGTTGTGCCATTAGTGGTTGTCATAGCTAACTCAACATCTAATTGTTGAGGTAATATGGAGATACCCTTAGAAAATTCTTCAGAAATAAAAGAGTGGGTGGATCCAGAATCAAATAAAACATTTGCTACTTTAGAGTGGATGGTAATTGTATCTTTCACCACGTCATTGTCGTACTCTACATCGCTGATAGTAATTGCATGTGACTTTCCTTTGTCATTGTCCTTAAGAGTTTCTTGATGTTGATCATCATCAACAACCCTTGGATTAGGGAATTGATTAGCATAATTCCCCATTTCCTTGCAATTGTTGCATTGAATTGTAGGAGGTGCACTCTGTGTACCCTTTTCATTGTTCACATCACTATACATCTTCTCCCGATCATTGCGGCATTCAAATGCCCGATGACCTTCCTTTCCACATTTGAAACATTTACTTTTCCCTTTAAGACAACTCCCTCCATGTTTCTTTCCACACTTTGAGAATAAGGGAAATATCATCTTCTTTTCAGTGTGCTCTTTAGATTTTCCTTTGAATTCCATTTTCCTCTTCTTATCAAACCCATATGACTGATGGGTTACTCCAATCTCCATCTCATCCTTCAGAGAACATAGAACAATTTCCTCGTAGCTATTGAAGTCCCTTATGGATAACGCCCTTCGAAGACTTGGTTTTAAGCCACTAAAGAATCGATCGATCTTACTCTCAGGTTGGATAATAATCCCAGAAGCGTACCATGCAAGTCTTATAAAATTTTCTTCGTAGGTACCAACAGATTCATCATCATTTTTCTTTAGTTCAAGAAATTCCTTCTCCATCTTTGTTCGGAGAATATGAGGGAAGTACTTATTGAAAAATAAGTTCTTGAACTCGTCCCATTCCATGGACTCAATTTCATCCCTTTGCCTCATATTTTTGATAAGATTCCACCATTGATCAGCTTCACCTTCCAAGCGATAAACTACTAAGATGAATTTATCATGTTCAGAACATTGAAGAACTTAAAATATCTTTACAGTAGTACTAATCCATTGTTCAGCAACTAATGGATTAGTAGACCCGCTGAATGAAGGTGGATGTTGCCTCATGAAGGATTCAACAGAATGGTGCTCCTTCCTTTGCTCGTTTGGAAGTCCTGTATGATTCGTAGCTTGAGAAAGTTGGGTGATCATGGCTAAAATATTTTTCATTTCAGCTCTCATAATGTTTGGTTTCTTAGGCGGACAATCATTGCATTGCCCGTTGCATTCCGCATTAACACAGTTCCTTCGGGTTCCATCCATTGACTAAAACCAAGAATAATAGTGTGAGAAACACTAAATATAATAGGGAAACCACATAATCAAGAATAAAATTTTACACTTAAGGTCTTATCATAGGTTATTCATGGACATTTCTAACACACTAAGATTGTGTTCTATGCTTAGACTTATCCTTAGAGTTCTTACTAAGGCTTTCACATCCTAGTTTCCAAAGGTTGACTATACCTTTCCTCTGATACCAACTACAATGACCCATACTTTACATACATTGCTAATACTTCAAAATTGATGTACACTTATTACAATATATAAAAAACTATGAAAGTGCCATATAGGTATAGTGTCTTTAGAAACTTGGAAACATAAAAAACTGGTTCATAAATCATCTACGTTGTCTCCCATTTATTTCATCATATCTAGAGTCCATTTTTAGCATATCCTACTTAATAACCTTCTTCCTGACCTGGGGAAGGAAAACATACAAAAGGGTGAGCTCAAATGCTCATTAAGGGTAAACAAAAGAAATATCAATCATATCATATTCATAAGAACATAACATTTTGTAAATCGTAACCTTCAAAAGAGATCATAATTTCATAACATGGGAAAAATCATAGTAGTGAAATGTAATCCCAATAATCATAACTTAAAACATGAAACTTTGTGTCATACACACATAATCATAGAGAATCGTTTCTTAGTAGTCAAGACTCATTTCCAATACTATCTTAGCGGATAATGTCCATTTCTGAACCAAGTTCACTCCTCGTTTCTGTCCTATTTCACTGAACCGGATTTACCTGTCATTCCAGCCATGTCTATCTAATGAGATATAAATCATTACCCAATTCATTAGAGGGAGATATAGATCCCACCCATCTCATAATGATACCATTCTTATGTGTGCCACAAAATCATAAATAATACATTATTGCATAACCCATGTAATAAAAATGAGATTCTTAAACATCGTGGCATCATAAAAAAATTCATATAAGATAAAGGAATTCATAAAAATAATTCCATCACAACATAATCAATTCAATTTAATAATATGGATAGAAACATAACCCTATATTTTTTTAGATGGAAAATAATTTTGATAAAACACTTGAAATGCATTCTTGAGGAAAATATCCTTTCAACTTAAAAAATATTTCCCCTTTCTTAACATGTCATACAATTTTAAACTAAAAATTTTGATTAAAAATAAACTTGAAAACTTGTAAAGGAAGCTTCTTGGAAATAATGTTTTAAAAATCCATTCATGTCGTATAAGTTAAAAAAACATTTTTCTCGTACTTTTGTCGTAAAAGTCAAAAAGTACATCGTACGAAAAATGTCAAAAGAATCCTTTCATATCTTTTACTAAAAACTAACCGAAGGGTAAAATTGGATATAAACAATTACAGAAGGATATAAATATTACATATTGAGGAAACATGAATGTGGATGATAAATATTCCCCAGTAAATTCTGAAGTATAAACAATCTCGGATAAAAATGAGATTACGAGGTTTTCCCTTAACATAGGTCTGATTTGCTTCGTAAGTGTCCGAAACTCCAGTATAATGATTTAAATAATGTCATTGACTTATTACAGAATCATACTCATTGTTATGATTTTATATATGGACATATTCTTAGCTTCGTATTAGTAATATTTCATTACTACTTGTTATTCGGGTGTTTATTACTTTTTGTTCTTATGCGTGTTTTGTCGAATAAATTCTTATTCTTCTCTTTAGGTTACAGATACCTCATTTCCAGAATGTTATTAGTGTAATATATATCATATTCATTCATTCAATTCATTTATATAATCATTATGCAATGAGGACCATGATGAACGAGTCGCATCACATCGTGGAGACGATATTCCGTACGTACGCACGAGCGATGATATCATTCCCATGATCGTGGAATTATATTGGAGTGTATGTATACTATTTAAGAATCAATATCACTTTAAAATAATCATATATAGTTATTATTTACACCATTATACCCATCCAAGTAAGGTGGTGGTGGAAAATAGATTACACCACGGCGTGGAGACGGTATTCCGTACGTACGCATGCGTGGTGATTTCGTTTTCCGTAGGATGGATAGATGGTGAAATAGGGTTGTTTCATATATATAATAAAATATGAGTATATTAGTGATACTTATTTTATTACTTCATAATGAAACAACTAAATAAGAAGAAGTGGAAGAAGAAATAAAGTTGAAAGAATCGGTAACAGACATTACCTCTTCTTTGAAGCGCCTATTTGAGACCTCCTCTTAGGGCACTAAAATTGGTCTTTGAAGAAGACCAGGTCCTCTAGGATGTTTCTAGGGAAGTGCAGAAGAGAATTTGGTAGGGGTTGGCTGAGCTTGAAGGCTCAAAGTGCTGTGAGGAAGAGAGGGAGGAGAGGGGCACCTTTGGAAAAACTAAAAATATTATTTTATTATAAAGTCATATTAGGTTTTTAATAGCTCCAAATTGATTTATTTCAAAGCTAAGATGGGGATGGGTCTAAATACTCTCATCCAATATAATTTAGACAAGTTTAGGGTTCTATTTTAACCTTATCATTTAGATTTATCTTTATGTTAGATAATTTAACTTCTACTGTGTCTTCTTGTTTTCTTACATTATAAGGTTAATAAACTTACTATAACCAGACAAACGAACCCCAAGTTGTTTATTATTAAAATATATAAACTTATATAAGTCATTTGGCTGAACCTTATATTTTTAGGAATAAAATAACAATTAATAATATATTATTGTTTTAAAAACTATTTTATGTCAATTTTGACACTATTTGGTAATTGATTTTTTTGAAAATCATAATAGCAAGATTAGTTAGAAAAAAGTTAATTAAATCAATACTAACAATTCATATTAACCTATAAAATTATTTTAATTCATAAAAAGTCTCAAATTACTTTTATTTGGGTATTTATAACATCAATTATGTCAATAGTTTATTAATAAGATAATTACTGCATCATCATTGTGTCATAAATAAATTAATTTTTTATTGTCTAAAAATTAGAAATAAAATACCATTATGTAGTAAATAGTATTAGCTTTCTAATGAATTTTTATAGTCGAATTTATCTTATGTATAACCCTATATTAAAAATGACTTAGTTATTAAACATTGATTTTAACTATTTTAACCCTTCATTAAATAAATTAATAATAAATGTCCTAATCTAATCCAAGTGGGACTAAATGGTCATATTTTATTCCTAACGTTGTTTTTGGTCGAATTAAACTTATCCAATATAATTAGGTCATTTTTTGGGGTAATAATAATAACATTTTTACCCTTAATTTCCCTATTTACTTTTAACCGTGGTAAAAAAAAGTAATAAGTTATTATTCACCAAAAATTATTTTCATCTCATTGAACCACATTTTAGTCCTTGATATTAACCGTGTCTCTCGGATTTTCGAAATTCTACTCACAGAAGTGGTAAAATTAAGTTTTATGTGAATTTGAAAATTCTCCTAGGAGGTGGGTAAAAGACTGTGAAAATTTCAATAAAATTTTTATATATCTGAAATTATTATAAAATGACTCCAATGAATTGTATTGTACTTATATAGGTATTATGTATCAATTTTGACCAAAAATAAATTTAAATAAAATATATAACTATTTAAATAAAAAGTCGGTTTTTAAATAGTAACCTGGTGTTTTCACTATTCATCAAAAATTGAATGTTTTCAGAAAAATACCAAAATTTCACCCTAGGCTAATTTCGATATTCTGATTCCAAAAATGAAGTCCATTTTGAATGATGAAATTTACAAAATTTCAAAAAGTGGTTATTACTATTCATAACGGTTAGTTTTAATAATATTATAATAGCATATCGTTGTTTAGTGAAACTCGGTATTGAGTATGACGCAAGCTATCGAGGAAGGTCGTGATTGCGTGTAAAGCAAGCCAAGCTAGTGTTGTGTGTAGTGAAAGATTTATTTGATGATTTATATAACATAAAAACAAAATATTTCTCATAAATGTCCCGGGTGTTACAATGGTGGGTGTGATGTTAAATGTATTAAGGGTAGAAAAATGAACATGTAGTTTAACATCATATAATGAGGACATGATTACTGCAATTTAAGATTACGTAGCATTAACCATGAATCTGTATAGTTTAACATCATATTTTTTGGGCGTGTGTAGTATATTTTAATGTCTTTAGACTATGAAATGTGAATGTAATTGAATTTCAGATGGATTTATGGTTTATCCTTAACTTTTTCTTTATCTATTGGGTTCATTGAGAATGTATAGGAATTTTTCATGGCTCATGGTGGGTCCAACTGGCTTTATACTACTTTATTTATGCCATCATCATTGAACATGTATTATATGTGACATGGTAGGAAGAAATTTTGCATTTTTGTATGTATCCACTATGATTTTGCATCTTGATTGATGATTCTGCCTCTAATTATGACATTTTAGTGGTCATTACAATCTGAAAAAGAATTTTAGTTTAGGTTATATAGTATATAAAAGGCAGTGTAAAAGAATAAAAATTTTTACTTTAAAGTATTAGAACATAAAAGGGATGACTGATAGGAAGGGAATGATTATTGAACATGATTGAAACAAAGGTGCCATAACCCCACAAGTCATAGATGGGGGAAACAACCTTGGGATCAGCCATTGACCATATTCAAAATATGGGAGCCACTAAATGTCATTGAAAATCCTTCAAGTAGTGTGCCCAAGATGGTTTGTGATCTATAATTAGCTGACACGATTAACCCTAGGGGAAATTTCAGATTGATAGGATAACAAGAATCTATATCAAAGGGAGAACAATGTTAAAGTGAATTGAATGAGTTTCCCAAGGTAAGTGTTAACACTCTAAGAGATATTCTACTATATGTTTGAATACACTGGATTAGTGTATTGGTGGGTAATAATTGATCCTATCTCTAAGGGTAAAGACCCCAAAATTATTTAGTGGTGGGTCTAGTCCTAGGATATGGTATATGGTCATCACTGTGTATCTCATGGGACAAGGAATCAAAACACACATTGTTCTAAAATATGTAATGGTAGGAAAACAATGTCAGGTGGCTGGTACCCTCTTAGGTGAGGTCCCAGGGTATCATAGAGTTTTGTATTATGAAATGGGTATAGAGATAATATATATAATTTATTATAGTAATGATTATAAATAAATACATTATAGTCATATGGGAAAGACATACAATTTCCACAAGATTGATAAAGGATCCATCCAACACATCTTCACATGGGGTGTCATTTCTAATTATATGAGACGTCATGTATTTATTACACAAGTCATCTTTGATTGGTTTTATAGGGTATGGATACAGTTTAAAATCATCTTTCAAGAAGTTGTGTGTGGGGTATACACATTGATCTGGCCATTCTTTCTTCCTCATCTAGGGTAATAGGGTTATCTCGTCCCATTGATAGAACAAGGGAAGCGATTAGGGAATAAACATGAATAGTATTCCCATTGGAGCCCCTTTGTTTTGTAGTCACCTCATGATCATTATAAGAGTAATATTATTCACAATTCATATGGAATCTCATGATTTCCATGGGGGGAATTCTGTGTTATTTATATAGGGTATACTCTGGTTTAATGCTATCTATCTAGAACCTACAGTGAGGATGAGGTGACTTCACCAACTAGGAATAATGTAACTTATGTGGGTACAGTATATGGGGGTCCAATAATAGAACACATAACTGATGTCGTCTTAATTAAACAAATTTTAGCACATATTTTTAATTTATTTTTAATAATTTAATTAATTATGCTTGTAATTTCTTAGTAAATATTTTCTCTTTTATAAAGTTATGATCAAATATATTATTTAATAATATATTATAGTTAATTTTATATTTTTCAGTCTTCAATTATTAGTTTCTTTTACATATTTATTATTATTCTTTATTGTTTTATGCTTTAAGTTTGTAATTTTCCTTACTTAAAAATTTTCTATGTTTTTTTTCTTATTAATTATTTAATCTACTTCTTCTAATTAATTTTAAAATTAATTTAACTTGTAATGTTTCGACACAAAATTATTTTTATAATCAATTTAATTTATTTTAACATCATAATTATTCTAATTCTTTTTATTTTTAAGGTTTTAATTCAATCTAATAATTTAAAATAAATTTATATTTTCTTTTTTTACGGTTGTTGAAATAAAATATTTTAATTTATTATCTAAATAAACTATTTTTAAATGATTCATTTATTTAATTATGTAATTTATTTTTTTTAATTCTGATTTCATAATTTAGTTAATTTTATTATTTTTTATTTTGTAGATTATGTATTGAGACAAACTGCATTCGAATGGTGACTCTAGTGAGTCACCTCCATAAAGTTGCAATAGTTACTCACGAGTCACTGTTGTCGCCACTAATTTTTTTTCCTTCGAGAATTGTGACAATGAGTCCTTGTTCCTCAGCCTTTAGATCATCACCATTTCCCTGTATGAGTCACCATTGGAAACACAGCATTGCATCCTTGACACAACCATTGTTGGACCTCAACCACAGACCCCTATGAATCCTTCACTTGATTCCACCAACATGAGATACTCCCATCCTTCAAGCCATAGTTACCTATATTGTACATCGCCATCACTGATCCAACCCTTCACACTGTCACCAATACCGTCATCCAAGCCACTGTTGTGCTCATCCAATTCCAACAAATCCACCTCAAATCAAACCCTCTCAAAAGCAATGTTTCACAGATATAAATATTAATACCCATTAAATCCATATCCACATCCATATTTTCCAAAGCTATGTCGATAGGACACAGATGATACCTTTTAAGATTCTATACCCCCGAGATAAATTGCATCTTTGTAACCTGAGATCCTGCCACTATCGCGGTCTGATGTCAGAGTCACATCGTTACTGCCAAGAAGGAGGCTGAGTTGAGGAGAAGAGAGTTGAGAGGAGTAATTTGTGCTGTCATGGAGGGTTGCAGAAGAATATGATTCCCCCTATGTTTTGTGGAGAAGAAATAGGGGGTAGAGTTAACATATATATATATATTATGAATTGAAATAATAATAATTATAAATTAAAATAAATAAAAATAATAATAATATGAAATAAAAAAACAAATTAATAACATATAAAAAACTAAAATATTAATAATAATAATTTATAAATATAATTAATTATTAATATAAACTAATATATTCAAATAGATAGTACATTAATATTTCCTTTAATTAATATAGTAGTTATAATTTAAATTTTTAGTTAAAACAATTATAATTAAAAAAATGTTAATAAATAAAATAAATTATTTAATTAAACTAAATAATAATTTTCTAATTTTAAAATACAATAAACATATAATAACTAATTACTAATAATATTAATTTAATTAAACAATCAAATAAATAAATATTAAATTATAATCTTAATAATTTAATCTTATTATAAATTATAATCTTAATAAATAAATTAATAATTTTTATAATAATTTCAAACAAATTGAATATTTATAAATAATTACATACAACAATTTATATAATGTTAATAAATTAAATTAAAAAAAATTAGTTAATAATTAATTAAAATAATAAATTAGTAAATTTTTATTATAAATAACTTTAAAAAAGTATACATTATTTAACATAATAAAATAATAAATTAATAAGATAACTTTTACTCTAATCTTTTTATTGTTTTTATAATTAATTAAATTGTTAAATTAAATCATTTTATGTTTTAAATCGTTCTCTTTATTGAATTTGTAGATTCATTTGGGAGATAGGTTCATGTCCAGATTCAGCTCAACCACATGGAGCAAAGTTAGTTACATGGGTTATGATAGTATAAAAATATTTTCATAAAAAAAATTTATGTGCGGATACAAAGTGAAAGAAAATTGTTTGTCAGTTGAAAACGTGGGTGACATTTACTAGATGACACACTATTTACAATTGGAGGGAAGTAGCAACGAGGGAGAGATCTATAATTCATTTCTCAATTCACAACACGTTCATGGAGACCACCTGAAGCTTTAGTAGGATATTTTTTTTGAGTATACAGAGAGGCGAGACCCGGAGGTACTTGGAGGAGTAGAAGAGAGAAAAAATTCAGATGTTTGGCGGGAAAATTCTTCTCCATTAAATTTTATATCGATTATTCTATGATTAAAATTTTTAATTCATTATTTCTGTGACGAATTATGGGTAAATGTTCTAGATTGGGGGAACTAAAATTTTTTGGTTCGTACTTTCCTACTTCTTGTGAAATTTTCATCTTTACTATTTGGAATTGATTGGCGTGATCAGTTTCAAATCTAAAATTTAATTTCTTTTTCACCTCATGCTTTTAATTTCATTAAAACATGATCTCTCAGTGAGAATGTTCATAGAATAATCTCTACAATCATAATTCTGAAACTATTAAAATTGATAAGCGAGATTAATTTCAACAACATTATTTATAAATTACATTACAGTTTGATGTTTTGGGTTGTGGAGAACATCGAGAATCACTATCTGCATGATTATTCTCATGGTGTGGGAGAGTGATCCAATATTTTTATATTTTTTTAACTCAATATCATTTTTCAAAGAAGTTATCATTTTAAATAGTAGTGTTAGTTTTTTCCCGATCATTTGTCTAGAATCGTTTTCCTATGTCTATACCATATATGTTTTCCTATCTTTCAATGTGTATCAATTTATTTCCCTTTTGTTTAAAATTATTCTTTTTAATGAGGTATTTACATCTAAGTACAAATAAAATTAGTTTAAAAAAATATTTCTACCCACTTCTATCAACTGTAGGATGTTTTTTTAAAAAAATAAACACCTAAAACATCACCAGCCTTCTTTTTGGTTCTACCCTCTTCTTCGACACGCCTCTTTGAAACCTCCTCTTAGGATACTAAAATTAGTCTTTGAAAAGGACCAAGACCTCTTGTATGTTGTTATGGAAGTTTAGAAGGGAAATTTTCAGGGGTTGTCCGAGCTTGAATGCTCAAAATGGTGTGAGGAGGAGAGGGAGGAGATGCCCTTTTATAAGGGAGGAGAGGGGCACCTTCCAAAAAACTTAAAATATTATTTTATAATAAAGTCATATTCGGTTTATAATAGCTCAAAATTAATTTATTTCAAATCTAAAGTGGGGGATGGGTCTAAATACTCTCAATTGATAGGTTTTAGACAAGTTTAGGTTACTATTTTAACCTTATCATTTAGATTTAACTCTAAGTTAAATATTTTAACTTTTATCGTGTCTTCTTGTTTTCTTACACTATATGGTTTATAAACATACTATAATAATCCAAAAAACCCCATGTGGTTTATTATTAATATATATAACCTTATCTAAGTCATTTTTCCGAATATTATATTTTTAGTAATATAATAACAATTAATAATATAATATTTTTTTAAAAACGATTTTATGTAAATTTTGACACTATTTGGTAATTGATTTTTTGTAAAAATCATAATAGAATGATTAGTTCAAGAAAATATAATTAAATCAATACTAACATATCATATTAACCTATAAAAGTAGTTTAATTCATAAAAATTCTCAAATTACATTTATTTGGGTATTTATAATATTAATTATCTTAATATTTCATAAATAAGGTAATTACTACATCATCATTGTGTCATAAATAAATTAAATTATTTAATGTCTAAAAATTATAAATAAAATACAATTATTTAGGAAATAATTTTATATTTCTAATGAATATTTATAGTCGAATTTATCTTATGTATAACCCTACATTAAAAATGGTTTTATTTATTAAACTTTGATTTTAATTATTTTAACACTTCTTTAAATAAAATAATAATAAATGTCATAATCTAATCCAAGTGGACCTAAACGGTAATATTTTATTCCTAATGAAGTTTTTGGTCAAATTACCCTTATCAAATAGAATTAGGACATGTGTTAGGGTAATAATAATATCATTTTTACCTTTAATTACCCTATTTACTTTTAACCATGGTAAATAAAAGTAAAAAGTTACTAGTCCCCAAAAATTATTTTTATCTTATTAAACCACATGTTACTCCTTGATATTAACCGTGTCTCTTGGATTTTCGAAATTCCACTCACAGAAGCAGTAAAATTACTTTTTATGTACATTTTCAAATTCTCCTAGGAGGTGGGTAAAAGACGGTGAAAAGTTCAATAAAATTTTTATATATCTAAAATTATTATAAAATAACTCCAATGAATTACATTGAACTTATATAGGTATTATGTATCAATTTTGACCTAAAATAAATTTAAATAAAATAAATAATTATTTAAATAAAAAGTCATTTTTTAAATAGTAACCTAGTGTTTTCACTATTCATCAAAAATTGAAAGTTTTCAGAAAAATACCAAACTTTCACCCTAGGATAATTTTAATATTCCGAATCCAAAAATGAAGTCCATTTTGAATGATAAAATTTATAAAATTTCAAAAAGTGGGTATTACTATTCATAACATCTAGTTTATATAATATTTTAATAACATATCATTGTTTAGTGAAACTCAATATTGTGTAAAACACACGTTATCGAGGAAGGTTGATCTTGCATACAACGCAAGACAAGATAGTGTTCTGTCTAATGAAAGATTCCTTTGATGTTGCGTATAACATAAGACATAAAAAATATACTTCTCATAAAATATCAGGGTGTTACATTCTACCCCCCTTAAAATGAATTTCACCCACAAAATTCGTCACTTCGTAACAAACAGACAAGTATACCTCTCTCTCATCATATCCTCAAGCCCCCATGTAGCTTCTTCTAATTAGTGGTTCCTCTATAAAACTTTCACCAAGCGAGTGGTCTTATTCCATAGAAATTTTTCGCTACAATCCAAGATTTCTATCGGTTGTTCTTCATAAGAAAGATCTTGCTCCAAAGGTACAACTTCTGAGCTTAGAACATTTGAAGGATAGGGTATGTACTTTCTCAGGAGAGATACATGGAACACATCGTGAACTTGAGAGAGATTCGGTGGAAGTGCAAATCGTTAAGCTACCTTCCCAACACGATCCAGTATTTTGAAAGGACTAATATACCTAGTTATCAACTTTATCTTCTTTCCAAATCTCATTAGTCTCTTCCAAGGAGATATTCGTAAGAACACTTTATCACCCACTTCAAACTCTGGGTCTTTTCTTCAGTTATCGGCATAACTTTTTTGTCGACTCTAAGCTGCTCCTATGTGTTGTTGAATAGATCTGACCTTTTCTATCATCTCATCAACAAGATCAGGTCTTAATAGCTTTATTTCCCCAACATCATACCAGCAAGTTGGATTCCTACATTTCTTTCCATAGAGAGCTTCATAAGGATCCATCTGAATACTGAAGTGAAAGCTATTATTATAAGAAAATTCCTCCAAAGGTATTTGTTGATCCCAAACACCTTTGAAATCCATAGATCAAGATCTAAACATGTCTTCTAGAGTTTTAATTGTCCTCTCAGACTGACCGTCTATCTGAGGATGATAAGCAGTGCTAAAACTCAACTCTATATCTAGAGTATGCTGAAGAATTCGACAAAAATTTTAGGTAAACCTCAGATCCCTATCATATATAATGGATAGTGGTACTCCATGAAATCTTACCACTTCCCTTACATATATCCTGGAAATCAGATCCAGTGACAAATATTCTCTAATAGAACTGAAGTGTGCTGACTTCATAAGACGATCAACTATGACCCAGATAACATTATTGCCTTTGGATTTTTTAGGAAGTACGGTGAAAAAGCCCATAGTTATGTTTTCCCATTTCCATTTGGGTGTTGGTAATGGTTGTAACATCCCCTTAGACTTCTGTCTCTCAGCTTTAACTTGCTGAAAAACCAAGCATCGAGATACATATTCAGCAACATCTCTTTTCATGCCATCCCACCAGAAGTACTCTTTCTAGTCCCTATACATCTTTGTGCTTCCAGGAATAATAGAGAATGAAGAACTATGAGCCTCATCCAGCAGTTCCTTCTTTAATTCTGGGATGGGATGAACAAAAACCCGATTCCTGACCCTTATTATCCCATCACAATCAAGGTTGAATTCAGGAACATTTCTCACCTTCTTTTGTAACTCTACATCTTTTTTTTGTGCCTCTTTAATCTTCACATGTATAGATGGTTGAACATTAATTTGAGAAAGATAAGATTTTTCCACTTCCATTATAATCCCAAGATCCATCCTTTGTAAATCCATAAATATTGGATCTTTTCTGATCCTCATCATGGATAAGCTAGCATGGTCTTGTCGACTTAATGCATCTGCCACATTGTTTGCTTTCCCAGTGTGATAATGAATTGAGAAGTCATAATTCTTAATCAGCTCCAACCATCTTCTTTGGCACATATTCAGCTCCTTTTGTGTGAAAATATACTATAAACTTTTATGATCATTATAAATATCACACTTTTCACCATAAAGATAATGTCTCCAAATTTTTAATGAAAAGATTACCGCAGATAACTCCAAATCATGAGTTGGGTAATTTTTCTCATGTATTTTCAACTGTCATGAGGCATAAGCTATCACCATATCATTTTTCATGAGAACACACCCCATTCCCTTATTGGATGCATCACCGTAGATCGCAAACCCTTCTCCACTACATGACAGTGTGAGCACAGGTGCACTGGATAACCTTCGTTTAAACTCTTTGAAATTCTCTTCACACTCCTCCGTCCACACGAACTTAACTCCTTTTCAATTTAACCTGGTGAGTGGATTAGATAACCTTAAAAAATCTTTCACAAAACGTCGATAATATCCAGCCAGACCAAGAAAACTTCGGATCTCAGTTACTGTCATTGGCCTTGACCATCTTTCAATAACCTCTGTTTTTGCTAGATCCACAGATATCCCCTCTTTTGAGATTATGTGACCCAAAAATGAAACTTTTTGAATCCAAAATTTACACTTGGTAAATTTGGAATAAAGCTTCTTCTTTCTTAGAGTCTTTAATACAATTTTCAAGTGATATTCATGTTCTTCCTTTATCTTTGAATAGACAAGAATGTCTTCTATAAATACTACCACAAACTGATCAAGATAGTCTCTAAAGACTCTATTCATCATATCCATGAAGATAATAGGGGCATTAGTTAGACCAAATGGCATCACTAGAAATTCATAGTGTCCATACATTGTATGGAAAGCTGTTTTTGGTATATCCTCCCTTTTGACCCTTAATTGATGATACCCTGAATGAAGATCAATCTTCGAAAAGTATTGATCTCTCTTTAGTTGTTCAAATAATTCATCGATGTGAGGGAGAGGATATTTGTTCTTGATAGTGATCTTGTTAAGTTCTCGATAATCAATGCAGAGTCACATTGATCCATATTTCTTTATAACAAACAGAAAAGGTTCTCTCCAAGGTGACGCACTAGGGCATATGAATCCTTTATCAAGATTCTCTTGGAGTTGCTTCTTCAATTCCTGCAACTCAATTGGGGTCATTCTATAAGGTGTCTTTGAAATAGTCATATCACTCGGTATGAGTTCTATTGAAAACTCAACTTCACGATTTGCTGGAAGACCTGGAAATTTCTCCGGAAAGACATCATCAAACCCTTGTACAATGGTAATATTCATAATCATGAGTTTCTCTCCAACCATTTGAGATAAATAACCTTCATTTATTGGAATCAGGACCCATAAGATGGAAGAAATTTCCACTGGAATTTTATGTTCATCCTTGCATAGATAGATGATCATAGATTGATCGGGAATATGAAATGTGACTTCCCTTCTTTGGCAATTGATATGAGCTCCATATAAAGAAAGAAAATCCTTTCCTAGAATCACATCAAATTCCACTATAGAAAGGATCACAAGATTTGTAGGAATCACTTTCCCACAAACTTTAATTGGAGAAGAATTGTAAACTTTTGATGCGACTGTTGTGCCATTAGGGGTTCTCACAGCTAACTCAATATCTAACTGCTGAGGTAATATGGAAATACCCTTAGAAAATTCTTCAGAAATAAAAGAGTTGGTGGATCCAAAATCAAATAAAACATTTGCTACATTAGATTAGATGTTAAGTGTACCTTTTACCACTTCATTATCACACTCTACATCACCAATAAAAACTGCATGTGGATTTCCTTTGTCTTTGGCCTTAAGAGTTTTTTGGCATCGATCATCATCAACAACCCTTGGATTAGAGCATTGATTGGCATAATTCCCCATTTACCTGCACTGGAAACATTAAAGGGTAGGAGGTGCATTCTTTGTATCCCTTTCTTTGTTCGCATCATTAGATATCTTCTTCCCATTATTTTGACATCGAACTGCCCGATAACCTTCTTTTCCACACTTAAAACATTTATTTTTCCCTTTAAGATAATTCCCTCCATGTTTCATTCCACACTTTGAGCATAAGGTAAAACTCATCTTCTTTTTAGTGTGGTCTTTAGATTTTCCCTTGAATTTCATTTTCCTCTTCTTATCAAACCCATATGACTGATGGCTTTCTCTAATCTCCATTTCAACATTGAGATCACATCAAACAATTTCCTCGTAGATATTGAAGTCCCTTATGGCTAACGCCCTTCGAAGACTTGGTTTTAAACCACTAAAGAATAGATCGAACTTACTCTCAGGTTGGATAATAATTCTAGAAGCGTACCTTGAAAGTCTTGTAAAATTTGCTTCGTATGTACCAACTGATTCATCATCCTTTTGATTCAGTTCAAGAAACTCATTCTCCATCATTGTTTGAAGAATACGAGTGAAGTACTTATTGAAAAATAAGTTCTTGAACTTGTCCCATTCCATGGACTCAATTTCATCTCTTTGCCTTGTATTCTTAATAAGATTAAACCATTGATCAGCTTCACCTTCCAAACGATATACTGCTAAGATGAATTTATCATGTTCAGAACATTGTAAGACTGAAAATATCTTTTCAGTGTTATTAATCCATTGTTTATCCACTAATGGATCAGAAGACCCGATGAATGAAGGTGGATGCTTCCTCATGAAGGATTCAACAGAATGTTGCTCCTTATTTTGCTCTTTTGGAAGCCTGTATGATTCATAGCTTGAGAAAGTTTTGTGAGCATGGCTACAAGATTTTTCATTCCAGCTCCCATAACTTTTGGTTTCTCAGGGGGACAATCATTTCATTACCCGTCACATTCAGCATTAACCCGGTTCCTTCGGGTTCCAGCCATTAACTAAAACCAAGAAGCATAGTGTGAGAAACACTAATCATAACAGGAAAACCACATAATCAAGAATAAAATATCACACCTTAGGTCTTATCATAAGTTTTTCATGGCCATTTCTAAAACATTAATATTGTCTTCTATGTTTAGACATATCCTTAGAGTTCTTACTAAGGATTTCACATCCAAGATTCTAAAGGCTGACTATACCTTTCCTCTAATACCAACTATAACGACCCATACTTTACATACGTGGTTATTACTGCAAAATTGAAGCATACTTATTACAACATATAACAAAACCATGATAAGACCGTATGGGTATAGTGTCATTAGAAAGTGGGAAATATAAACAACTGGTTCATAAATCATCTACATTGTCTCCCGTTTATTTCATCATATGTAGAGTCCATTTTGTCATATCCTACTTAATACCCTTCTTCCTGGCCCGGGGAAAAGAAAATATACAAAAGGGTGATCTCAAATTCTCAATAAGGGTAAACAAAATAAATATCAATCATATCATATTCATAAGAACATAACATTTTGAAAATATTAACCTGCAAAAAAGATCATAATATCATAACAAGGGATAAATCATAGTAGTGAGATGTAATCCCAATAATCATAACTTAAAACATAAAACTTTGTGTCATACACACATAATCATATAAAATCATTTCATATTAGTCAAGGATCTTTTCCAAGACCATCATAGAGGACAAATTCCATTACTGAATTGAGTTCACTCTGCGTTCCAGTCCTGTATCACTGAACCAGATTAACTTGTCGTTCCAGCCATGTCTATCTCATGAGATATAAATATTTACCCAATGCATTGGATGGAGATATAGGTCCCACCCATCCCGAAATTAAACCATTCTTATGTGTGCCACAAAATCATTAATCATACATCATATCATAAGCCATGTAATAAAAATGGGATTCATAAATATCACACCATCATAACATAATCCATAAAACGACTTCATAAAAATAATTCCATCACAACATAATCAAATAAATGTAATAATAGTGATAGAAACAGAACCCTGTATTATCTTATATGGACAATAATTTTGATAAAACACTTGAACTCCATTCTTGAGGAAAATGTCCTTTCTACTTCAAAAACATTTTTCCTTTCTTAACATTTCATACAATTTTAAACTAAAAGAAGTTGATTAAAAATAAACATGAAAACTTGTAAAGGAAGCTTCATTGAAATAATGTTCTATGAAATCATAAAAATCCATTCATGTCGTATAAGTTAAAAAACATTTTTCTCGTACTTTGGCCAGAAAAGTCAACAAGTATCTCGTACTGAAAATGAAAAAAGATTCCATTCATATCTTTTACTAGAAATTTACCAATAGGTAATATTGGATTGAAACAATTGTAGGAGGATAGAAATAATATTACATATTTAGGAAACATGGATGTGGATGATAAATATTCCCCAGTAAATTCTGAAGTATAAACAATCTCGGATAAAAATGGGATTGTAAGATTTCTCCCTTACCTTAGGTCCGATATGATTTGTACGTATCCAAACCGCCTGTATAATGATTTAAATAATTTCATTGACTTATTATAGAATCATATTCATTTTTTTGATATCATATATGGTCATATTCTTATATTCTTATTAGTAATATTTCATTTCAACTTGTTTATTCGGGTGTTCATTGCTTTATGTTTTTATGCATGTTTTGTCGAATAAATCCTTATTCTTATTTTTAGATTATAGATAACTAATTTACAGAATTTTATTAGTGTAATATATATCATATTTATTCATTCAATTCATTTATATAATCAATATTCAATGAAGATCTTGTATAACGAGTCGCATCACATCGTGGAGACGGTAGGCCGTACGTACGCACGAGCGATGATATCGTTCCCATGACCGTGGAATTATATTGAAGTGTATGTATACTATTTTAGAATCAATATAAATTTAAAATAATCATATATAGTTCTTCTTTACACCATTATACCCATCCAAGTATGGTGGTGGTGGAAAACAGATTACACCACGGCGTGGAGACGGTATTCCGTACGTACGCACGCACGGTGATTTTGTTTTCTGTAGGATGGTTAGAAGGTGAAATATGGTTGTTTCATATTTATAATAACATATAAGTATATGATTGATACTGATTTTATTACATCATAATGAAACAACTAAAGAAGAGGAAGTAGAAGAAGAAATAAATTTGAAAGAATCGGTAATGGATATTACCTCTTCTTCGACACGCCTCTTTGAAACCTCCTCTTAGGATACTAAAATTGGTCTTTGAAGAGGAAAAAACCTCTAGTATGTTGATAGGGAAGTTTAGAATGGAAATTGACAGGGTTTGGCCGAGCTTGAATGCTCAAAATGGTGTGAGGAGGAGAGGGAGGAGGTGCCCTTTTAAAAGGGAGGAGAGGGGCACCTTAGGAAAAACATAAAATATTATTTTATAATAAAGTCATATTCAGTTTATAATAGCTCAAAATTGATTTATTTAGAAGATATTGTGGGTATGGGTTGAAATCCTCTCAACAAATAAGTTTTAGACAAGTTTAGGTTACTATTTTATCCTTATCATTTAGATTTAACTCTAAGTTAAATATTTTAAGTTTTACCGTGTCTTCTTGCTTTCTTACACTATATGGTTAATAAACCTACTATAAAAAGCCAAACGAACCCCAAGTGTTTAATTATTAATATATATAACATTATCTAAGTCATTTGGCTGAATCTTATATTTTTAGGAATAGAATAACCATTAATAATATATTATGTTTTTTAAAAACAATTTTATGTCAATTTTGAAACAATTTGGTAATTTATTTTTTGTAAAAAATTATAACAACATTATTAGTTAGAAAAATGTTAATTAATTCAATACTAACATGTCATATTAACCTATAAAATTTTTTTAATTCATAAAAAGTCTCAAATTACATTTATTTGGGTATTTATAATATTAATTATGTTAATATTTCATAAATAAGGTAATTACTACATCATCATTGTGTCATAAATAAATTAAATTATTTAACGTCTAAAAATTATAAATAAAATACCATTATGTAGGAAATGTTTTTAGATTTCTAATGAATATTTATAGTCGAATTTATCTTATGTATAACCCTACATTAATAATGTTTTTAGTTATTAAACTTTGATTCTAACTATTTTAACACTTCTTTAAATAAAATAATAATAAATGTCCTAATCTAATCCAAGTGGACATAAAGGGCAATATTTTATTCAAAGGATTTTTTTGGTCGAATTACACTTATCCAATAGAATTAGGACATGTGTTATGGTAATAATAATATCATTTTTACCTTTAATTACCCTATTTACTTTTAACTGTGGTAAATAAAAGTAAAAAGTTACTATTCAAAAAAAATTATTTTTATCTTATTGAATCACATTTTACTCCTTTATATTAACCATGTATATCGGGTTTTCAAAATTCCACTCATAGAAGCGGTAAAATTATGTTTTATGTACATTTGAAAATTTTCCTAGGAGGTGGGTAAAAGACGGTGAACAGTTCAATAAAATTTTTATATATCTAAAATTATTATAAAATGTCTCCAATGAATTACATTGAACTTATATAGGTATTATGTATCAATTTTGACCTAAAATAAATTTAAATAAAATAAATAATTATTTAAATAAAAAGTCAATTGTTAAATAGTAACCCAGTGTTTTCACTATTCATCAAAAATTGAAAGTTTTCAGAAAAATACCAATATTTCACCCTTGGATAATTTCGATAATCCGAATCCAAAAATGAAGTCCATTTTGAAAGTTAAAATTTATAAAATTTCAAAAAGTGGGTATTACTATTCATAACGGCTAGTTTATATAATATTTTAATAATATATCGTTGTTTAGTGAAACTCGATATTGCGTACAACACACGCTATCGAGGAAGGTTGATCTTGCATATAACGCAAGACAAACTAGTGTTGTGTGTAATGAAAGATCTATTTGATGTTGTGTATAACATAAGACATAAAAAATATACTTCTCATAAAATATCAGGGTGTTACATATTTTTTTCTCAAAATACCAACTCATGTGTCCCTAAGAGAAGATCTAGAGGGAGTTCGTCGAAGAAGATGCAATCTTCTTTACTGACTCTCTCAAGAGTATTTCTTCTTATACATCCTCTTCATGTGTTGTTTCCAATATAAATTAATAACATATGTATAAAATATATACTTATATATTATTATTATTATTATGTAATAACTATATTCCACTTTTTATTCATCATATAAAAAAATCACCATGTGTGCATATGTATGGCCTGCCATCTTTACGTTGTGGTGTAGTCAATTTTTCATTACCACATTACTTGGATGAGTATAATTATGTAAATAGTGAATATGTACTATAAATGTAACATGATATTTATTTTTGAACAAAATATATATCATCCACTATCATAGCATTTCACAATTAATGGAATGATATCGTCGCTTGTGCGTATGTATGGCCTACAGTCTCCATGACACGATGTGATTCATTCTCCATGATCACAAATAAATAATGTTTATGTAAATTTATATAATGAATAAATATTTTTATATTACCTTAATATTACTACATAAATTCAATAAATATAACCTATATGTATAAACCAAGAATTATATGGAAAAACATCCATAAGAAACGGAAGCAGTTAACACTCGAAAGGAGAGTAATAATGAAATATTATTAACAAATAGGGGATAATATGATCATATATATTATCATATGAATGTGGTTCTAGAATAATTTAGTAAAATTTTTTAATCTACTATATATAAGTTTTAGATATGTTCTAATTAAATCATACCAAAGGTATGGGTTAATTCCACAATCTCATTATTATCGGGATTTTTTATACCTAAGTATTTGATGGGAAGTATTTATCATCCATGATCATATTTCTAAAAAAGGTGTTTCAAAATATTCTTACTAATCTTATACTATTCATTAAATTCGTATTTACAAATGTATGAATTTTTATTAAATAGTTAGAAATAAATATTTTTTCATTTTACTAAGGAGGTACCTTTTGAATTTTCTAGAAAAGGTGTGAGAATAATGTTTCTTTTTAACTTATATAGCATGAACATATTTTTTCCATTTTCATGACATCATAATGCCTTTATTATCCCCTTATAATATTTCAAGTTTATTTTTAATGAAAATTTTTTCTTTTAATATTTCATGTCATTTTCCATGAAAAAATGGTATTTTCCTCATAAATGTTTTTAAAATATATTTTCGAATTATATCCCATCTAAGATGAAATCCATTGGTGTTACTTATTACATTCATGGAAATAATCCAAATAATCCATTAATATTATTTTTTTAAATGTTTTACATTTTTCGAAATGATATTTACCAAATCTATATATTTTTCATGGGTTAAATGCTTTTGAAACCCACTTCTTTTCATGTATTATGCTATAATGAAATAATTATGAAAACTTTATCTTTTCCATAGTTTATGATATGATTACATGTTTCTGATAACCATTTCATCTCATGGGTTATGATATGATTATTTATGGTGTCGTAGAACATGTAATCATATCATAACATGTGGAAAGAAAGAAATAACAATATAATGTAATAACTCATGAATAATAGGAGTTAGACTCACCAAGAGGGAACATGGAAAATGACTGACACTTTGAATGGGAAAGATAAGAGGATTTATGTAGAAGAAAAACAGAGCTCAAAATCAAGCCAATATCGAGTGGGGGTCAGGGGGATTGGAATTATGAAAGGGGTTCTAGGCAGGGAATTTCCAAAACTGCTTCTAAAAAATGATGGTCATAACACACCCCATATCCAGTCAGCCAACACTAGGTATCTGGTGCACCATCAGCTACCTGCACAATAATAACATGGTATTTAGTGTCAATTTTAACTACCTATTTTCATGCACAATTATTTCTAAAAAATATCATGTATTTATGTTAAGACGATCATTAAGTGGTGGTTTTCTCATAGTGATTTTTATATAATTATTTTTTAAAAGAAAAATAGTATTTTTTATATTTTATACTATCAATAAATTTTTAAATTTTAATAGTTTTTAATTATTTAAAATTCTTTTTTTATTTGTTTATAATTTATTATTTATTTTATACTTATAATAAATATTTTTTACATGGTACAACAACTTTCTAAAAGATCAGTAATCTTTAGGGTACTTCAACTTATTCTCCCTTAACTCTCTTAATTTAATTTTTTTAAAAATTAAACATAATTTATTTATTTTATATTATAAATAATTTTTTATAATTCATATATTTTTTAATTATTAATTTATATTTTTATATAGTTACCGTATATTATTAATTTTTTACTTATTATAATTTTTTATACATGGCATGACAACATTATAGAAGTTCACTCATCTTTACCATATTACTCATTTTCTCTTAACAATATAAATACAAAAAACTCCACCAAATGCATTTACATGTGTTTGTATATTAATAAATGATATATAAACTTCGTGTTTCAATATTTTTTTACATTACGCAACAATTTTCTAAGAGGTCACACTTACTTACACTATACTCTCTTCGATTATCACTTAACTCTCTAAGTAAAAACCACTCCACCAAATGAATTTATATGTTACAATATTTCAATGAATGTTATTTGTCTTATTTGGAAAATAATATACATCATATAAATAACTAATAATAAATATACAAATTCATAATGAATTAAAAATTATTAACAATTAATGATTATTTTTAGTTTCTAATTAAAAACTAATTAATTAATTATTATTGATAAATTAATTAAAAAATAGCAAGTATTAATTAAAAATTTGTCAATAATAATTAATTATAATATAATAATTAATAAATAATAATTAAATAAATATTAAATAACATATAATCAATAATTATAAATATTTGATAATTAATAATTAATAGATGATAATTAATAATTAATCATTATTAATTTATTATGAAGGGGATTACAAGCAACAAACCAACAAACACACCTAGAAAACATAGTGGGTAAGCATCATCCCTTCTCTATAAGGATTGGAATGAACCTACTGAACTTGTTTTATTGCAATACATGGTCCAAAGGCCCCAGGTAGCCTATGGCTACTTCATAGTGCATGAACCTACCACTATGTTATACCCCTTTATAGTTACGGCATATAACTTGATTTCACCGACACCACAAGACCATGATGCTTGATATGGAAATTTTTCCATAACTACGTCGTAGTGCCTTGGAAGCCTCACCTCTAATGTCATGACCCACTTTCTTGTGTTTTAATACCCTACATGTTATGCCTTATATGTCGTGACCCATCATTGTGGACCTCCCTTGGAAAACCCTTAGTTGTAGACTACCCATTTGTAACACCCCGACCCTAGAAGCCTGGAGCCGGTGCATTATTTTAATACATTGACATGATTATAAGGAATCATGTCCCGAAAGACCGATCAGTTTAATAGTATTGGAAAATAGATTACAAACATGAACGTTACATTACACATTATAAAATAAAACACAACATAAATTATCCTTTGATAACTCCATTAATCCCCTATCTTTACCCTGTATATCAATTATAATACCCTTCTTGGAATCCTGGGAAAATAAAACATAAGAATGGGGTGAGCTCAGATGCTCAGTAATAGTAATCAATACAGTGGAAGATAACATAAACATTAGGCATGGTGAATAATTTAAAACGCATGCCTTTACAAATAATAAACATGAACATTTTATGGTAGGAACATGAGCTCAATAAATAATGTCATAATAAAACATAGTCATCAGTATTCTACTTGTTGAATATCCACATGAAATATCAATAACTCATCTCACAATTATGGAATGCATAATGTCAGACATTTTGAAACATTTTGTCAAGGCCTTGGCCAAGACGTCTAAAAATGATTTAGGCCTCGGCCAAAACCATATATCAATTTGGGAAAGGCCTCGGCCAATTCCAGTTCTAATTGTCTCATGAGACCTACCGATGCATCGAGGAGCTATAGCGGGATCCACTTGTCACTTACTAAGTCCAATGCATTCCTCATATGAAAATTTTGAAAAATAACATAAATGTTTGTATTAAAACTAGCATAAGAAATTTCAATACTTTAACCATAAACCATGAATAGAATTAAAATATCCCATCCATAGTCAAACATAACTCATTAAATACAATATGGAAGATTTTATTATAATAAATTTACATCAATAGAGAACAATGAAGGATATTGACATAGATGAAAATAATCCTCAAAACTATTTGAGAGAAATATCCCCCTTTTTCTTGAAAACATATAAAAGTCTCACTATTTATCAAGAAGCCGTTTAAAATAGATTTTTCTGTCAAAGTGTCTCATACCACTTTGAAACTTTTAAAAGGAATTTTAATTTTAAAACATTAATTTCCATTTAAATAAATCCTTAAAACCATTTTTAAAACATGGACATTAATGAGAAAGATTTAGATGAATAAATCTTTAAAACATTTAAAATGATATTTTAATTAGAGTTCCTAACCAAAAGAGAGACACTTGAATACAAATAATTGAGGTAATAAACAATTTATAATATCATGAGAATAAAGGGATTCATGATCTATTATGTCAAAGTACATTATATACACCATATAAAAGTAAATTGGTGTATAACAACAAAGAAGTCTCAATGGAATGTAAATTGAGATGAAATTCCTTTTAAAGACAATATCCTTAGTTTAAGGATAAATCAATGACATAATTATGTGTAAAAAATATAAATACACTCAATATTATTAGATATTAAGTGTAAATCAATCAGAGGGTATTCACACATATTCTTTTAAATGCAACACCAATGACTTGGATGTTTAAATCAATGAATGATAATTGAGTTAAGATTACTCTTATCAAGTTCATATCAATGACTTGAGAAATTATCAATGGAGTTATTATGTGTATTAAATGTATATCCACACAAATGGGAGTGTAAATGACAAAATAAATAATAAATAGTTATTCCACAAATAATCATGGAGTAAAATAATCAATTAAGTATGCGTAAAGCCCAATGTTTGGAAATTGAAATTTGAAATTCTCTTACCGATTCGGTAACTCACGAAACATACACCCCATGAAAGAGGGATCATACAATGAAGATGTAAATACACATAAATTAAAGTATATTACACCAAGAATACAATCATTGTCAGTACATAATATACCACATGCAATAAATAAGTGGCGAACAATGGAAATATCGTGAAATTTAGAGTGAGATAAGAAACCCCTTACCTCGTGTCCGACTTGACTCATTCGTTATTTAATATCATGAATACTAAACTTATTTTAATTTATAATTTATTAAGAACCTTTTTCAAGTCTATTATTCCTTTTATATCACTTATTACTATGTGATAAACATTATTTAATCATTTAAGTTAAAAATGGTCGTTTTGTCGATATTTGGTACTTGAGTCAAAAATAAACTTGTTATAATTAAAAATTGTCCATGTGATCAAACGTATATTATCTCTAGTATAATATTCATGATTTAAATATCATATATATCATATATATACAGTATATATATACATATATAGTTCATTATATTTGGAGAAAAAAATGAAATGCACCGTTCATGGAGACGGTAAGTCGTACGTACGCATGAACACTACTTTCATTTCTATTTCATATTTAATTAAATGAAAACATAATGATACATAGGTATATTATAATTCCATTATAATATCATATGATATATGTTTTACATAATTTAATTAACTTCATCCTTTATACATTCCATGTATGTCATGAACGAATCATATCACCCTGAGGGGGCGGTAGTCCGCACTTCCTCAAATGAAATTATCGTGGTCACACATATTGGAAAGCATAAAGGTGTGTTTCTAAATAAAAATTATATAAGAATATATAAAATATAAACATAATATATATAATATATAAATATAGTACCATCATAATTTACACCATAAGAGGCGGTAAGAGATAATCGAACAATCATCGTTTCGTGAGGTGGTAGTTTTCCATCCACAGAAACAGTATGTTCTTCACCCATTAGATGGAGGTGTGTGTAAGTGTAGTTCGAATCCTTATCAGATAAACATCATAGTATATTTAGGATAATAGTTTTGTTATAAAATAAAGGAATAAAAAGATTTTATGGGGTTAGAGAAGTAAAATAAAACAAAATAAAACAAAAGAATTTAAGAGAAAGTGTTACCTTTAATTTGGGTAACTTCCTTTATTTTGAACCAAAAGGACTTCTTGAAGTGCCTTCAGCCTAAGGTAAGGAATATGATAGGAATAGGGGGATCTTGAGATCTTATTTGGGATGGGGTTTGATGATCCAAGGGGATTTAGAGGTGTGTTGAATGGGTTATAAGTGGTGTCCTTTTACAAGGGCAAGGAGGGGCTCTTTAGGAAAGTGAGAAAATAATATTTTATTATATAGTGATATTCGGTTTCTAATTGTCCAAAACTAATAAAAGTAGAATATAAGATGAATCATGGTCGAAATAAAATAATCCCATAATAATTAGACAGTTTTTTTGATATTATTATAATATTAATAATCATATTTATTTAAATCATTTATTAATGAGGTAGATAATGCATCATTATTGTGTCATATATAATTTAATATATTTGATGTCTAAAAATTATAATAAAACAACCATGATGTATTAAATATTTTTATCTTTAAAATTAATATTTATAGTAGAAAATATGAATTATATAACCCCATGTAAAAATTGATTTACTAAAATCTATTTATTTTTGTCATTTTTTCCTTTACTTTAAGTTAATTAAAATAAAGTGTCATTATCATTCATAAGTGGCTCCATGGGGTCCCAAAATCGACCCAAGTATTCCCATGGTATGAATTACTCATCCAATAAGGTTAGGAAAAGTGTTATGGTAATTTTGTATTATTATAATATTAATTTTATCTTGAATTACCCTATTTACCTTTAACCGCGGTAAATAAAAGTCAAAAGTTACTATTCAACAAAAATTATTTTCATATTATTGAACAAAATTTTACTTACTAATAACAACCATGTATGTCATATTTTCTAAATTCAATTCACAGAAGTGGAAAAATTCCCTTTAAATGAAAAGTCGGTTTTTTAATTACTACTAAGTGGTTTCACAATTCATCAAAAATTAACGGTTTTTAGGAAAATATCAAAAATTCATCCTAAGCTATATTTGATATTCTGAATTCAAAAATTATGTCTATTTTACCCAATTATAAAATATAAGTTTCATTAATTAATTTAAAATTAATTCCTGTTGTCAAAACAAATAGTGTGTTTTTATGAAATAATAAATATAAAAAGAATGACACATGTTTATGTCCAATTTCAAAGTGAAATTAAATACAATAACCAACATTGGATTAAATGGTAAAAATATAATCTAATTATACTTCAAAACCATTAAAATGTATAATTAAACACTATAAATTATTTTGATTAAAAAAGTTGTTTTCAATTAAAATTTAGCATTTTTCACTATTCACCCAAATATGAAAGTTATCAGAAAAACACCAAAAATTTATCGAAACTAAATTTTTATGTCCCTATTGTAGATAATAAGTTTATTTTTTAAAATTTAATATATAAAAGTGTCAAATATTGTATGTAAAAAGGGTTAATCATTAAAAGGTGGTAAAATTGCAATTTTTTGAAAAATAAATTTTTTTATCTGAAAAATTGAATTTATTCTTATACTATGTCTAAGAAACACATAATACATAAGTTAAAATTATATGGAGTATATAAAATTCAAAATATAGTTAATACTATTCATAATCGTTTTTTGATTGGCTAGTTTGGTAAGTTGTTGTGTACTCGAACTCTATGTTGTGTATAGTACAATTTATTGAATTACTTTGAAGAGATAACGTACCAAGAAAGCTTGGGGTGTTACATTCTCCTCTACTTCAATAAATTGCATCCTCACAATTTGAAATTTTTATTTGAAAATAAAATGATAAAAATAGAAAAAATACCTTTTTGGAAAACCCACATCAGAAATTGGGTTAATAAAATTTAGTCTTAATAAGAGGGAAAGGGAATAAAAAAGTCACCACCAAATTATGATCACGATTAGGAGAGAATTTCTAGAAAATAGAGACACATAATTAGAGAGAAAACGTAATTATTTATAGGGAGTGATTAAGGTCATCAATCACAGACATTTGTAAAATTGAGGGCCTCAATTCCATCAATCTATGATGATTTAAAATATCATCGGTCCAACAAAACATAAAGCATTAGGATAATACATTTTTGGTTTTAAGATACCTTCCCTAAGGTTTAATAATTAATTTATACATAGAATAAGATAAATATATATATATATATATATTTGACAAGTATAGTTTCATCATTCATCTAATTCTTACCACAAAATCATCTTTCACTCCAAACGATGAGTATTCAAGATGACTTTGTTACACCTGAAGCGCTAGAATCAACTTTTTGAGAATTACATAATCTACAAAGGATGAACTATATATTTCCCTTTTTTATAAATTAACCCAAACCAAACTGGTTAGTAAAAGATTAGATGATCCCCAAAAAGGATAATTCTTTAGAGAAGGAAATACTAATCTTAATTTCTAAAATTAAACCAACAATACCCAAAGTTCAACAAATACAATTCAATAAAAAATCATCCATAAAATCTTTTGATATAATCTAAACTAATATTGAAACCCAAATATCAGAATAATTTGTTTACGTAGTCTTCCACGTTAAATTTTATCTCCAAATAACATCGAATACTCTTAAAGTCACATACTTAAAAGTAATTAACCTAATCACATACTCTCTATGATTGGTCAATCATTTCCATAAATAACCCAAATCACTATAAATCAAAAATAAAAATATAGATAAAAACCCATCATTAATCCTAAAATGAAATTCCATAGTATTCTATTTTCTTTAGGCATATAGTTTTACCAAAAGAGAGAACATATTCTAAAATAAAATTTATCACTTAATCACCAAATCATTTTCCTATACTAAGGATAAATCTTAAGATCCCAAAATCAATATATTCTTGATCCATAAAATCATTTAACTAAAAGTAATTAGTCATAATAACCATGGACTTCACATATTCCAATGGTAGGTGATAAATCCTAGTCGCACTTTGGTTGTGGGTTCAATTCCCATAGCTTTGTCTGATGTGATGGATTGTCACACGGTCTGCGTGTTGTCCTTTTTCAAAAACTATATAATTTTATAATATTCCCAAAATTTCCATAGATTCCTCAAAATAACTATAACATAATTTAACCACAATTGTTATCTCATACCTCTCATTTTCATCCCAAAACATAATAACCTCTAATTGGCTCAAATTCAAGGGTCATATAATCCCAAATGGTTCTTTATAACTACATCCACAAAAGAAGAGATAATTCTACCTCAAATATCATTTTCACAAAAAAACTGCATGGATACATAGAAAAGAGAATAGTATTCCAAAGTAATCCCCTACTTTTAAACATTTATCTATCCATTTATTTCCACATAGGTTCTTCCTTGACCAAGATGTTATCCTATAGAATAGAGAATTCACTCGGGTAATGGCCAGGTCCCCTACATTTACGGCAAATGACTATAAATGGATTCTTGGGATCATTTTTATTTTCTTCCATAGTACTCTTAATTTTTTCATGGAAATTATTTAATTTATGTCCTTATTTCCCACACATAAATCATTTCTTCATTCCATTGAGACACATTCCTAGGTGCGTCTTTCCACATTTCTGGTATGATGGAAAACGATCTTTCTTTTCTCCATGGTCTCCACTGCTGGAGCTCTAATCATTCATCGCCTTTCTCTTCTTTGTTGAGTTTGGGAGTTGGTTAATATATATGTTGTTGATCATATTTTTGGAAAACTAATTTGACATGAACATGATATCTTTTACACCTATAAGCATTCCATTTTGTTTCTCATTTTCACCAATGTGTCCAAATTGTAAATCATCTTCTATGTTACTACAAATTCCTTTGACTCCAGCCATTGACTAACACAAGAAATCCTAGTGTGAGTCATTTAATCATTTAGACAATATCATAACACTATATTTTTAATCTAAAACACCTTAGGATTAACCAATGTTATTTATTATTATCTTATATTAAAATCCTTCAAATCGGTTTGTAAATAAAATGTAAATTTTTCTAAGGATATCACTCGGGAGTGTCGTAACCCAGAGTGCAGCAAGGACTCTTTTCATGTACCAGGATACCCCGGGTCTAGCCAGAAACTCCTTGTCGGAGTTTTCACTCCTAGGTATATCTGTGTCAGAGCCACCTCTACCTGCTCATATCTAGACAGGTATGTATTGCTTAGAAAATACAAAAAATCTCTACATTACCAAAATTATAGGAATTTATATACTAATTCTCAAAGTCTATCTTAGGGTAATGTGCTCTAATCAGAGTTTATCTGAATCTAGTTTCCATGGTTTTTATTGAACTTACTCTGATACCAAATGTAATGCCTCGACCCCAGAAGCCTAGAGCCAGTGCATTATATTAATACATTGGAATGATTACAAGGAATCAAGTCCCGAAAGACCAATCAGTTTAGCTATCTTGGAAAATAGATTACATACATGAATGTTAAATTACACATTATAAAATAAAACACAACAAAAATTATCCTTTGAGAACTCCATTAATCCCCTAGCTTAACCCCATATATCAATTATAATACCCTTCTTGGAATCTGGGTAAAATAAAATATAAGAAAGGGGTGAGCTCAGATGCTCAGTAAGAGTATGCAATACAGAGGAAGTTAACATAAACCTTAGGCATGGTAAATAATTGAAAACACATGCCTTTACAAATAATAAACATGAACACTTTATGGTAGGAACATGAGCTGAGTAAATAATGGCATAATAAAACATAGTAATGGGTATTCTACTAGTAGAATAACCACATGAAATATCAATAGATCGTCTCATAATGATGGAATGCATAATTCCGGAAATTCAGAATCATTTTTTCAAGGCCTCTTCTAAGACGTCTAAAAATGATATAGGCCTCTGCCAAAACCATATATCAAATTAGGAAAAGTCTCGTCCAATTCCACGTCTAATTGTCTCATGATACCAACTCATGCATCGAGGAGCTATAGAGGGCTCCACTCGTTACTTATTAAGTCCAATGCATTCCTCATATGAAAAGTTTGAAAAATAACATAAACATTCATATTAAAACTAGCATACGAAATGTCAATACTTTAACCATAAACAAGGAATGGCATAAAAATAGCACATAAACAGTCAAACATAACTCATTAAATACAATATGGAAGATTTTATTATAATAAATTAACCTCAATCGAGAAAAATGAAGGATATTTACCAAGATGAAAATAATCATCAAAACTATTTGAGGGAAATATCCCCCTTTTTCCTTGAAAACATTTAGAAGTCTCACTATTTATCAACAAGCCGTTTAAAATAGGTATTTCAGTCAAAGTGTCCCATACCACTTTGAAACTTTCAAAAGGAATTTTAGTTTTAAAACATTATTGTCCATAGAAATAAATCCTTAAACCCATTTTTAAAACAGGGAGATTACTGAGAATGATTTAGATGAATAAATATTTAAAACATTTAAAATGATATTTTAATTAGAGTTCCTAACCAAAAGAGAGACACTTGAATACAAATAATTGAGGTAATAAACACTTTATAATATCCGGAGAATAAAGGGATTCATGATATACTTTGTCAAAGTACATTATATACACCATATAAAAGTAAATTGGCGTATAACAACAAAGAAGTCTCAATGGAATGTAAATTGAGATGAAATCCCTTTTAAAGACAATATCCTTTGGTTAAGGATAAATCAATGACATAATTATGTGTGAAAAATAAAAATACACTCAATATGATTGGATATTCAGTGCAAATCAATCATAATGTATTCATATATATTCTTGTAAATACAACATCATTGACTTTGATGTTTAACTCAATGAATGGGAATTGAGTTAAGAATACTCTTATCAAGTTCATATCAATGACTTGAGAAATTATCAATGGAGTGATTATGTGTATCAAATGTATATCTACAAAAAGGGGAGTGGAAATGACTATATAAATAATAAATAGTGATTTAACACATAATATTGGAGTAAAATAATCAATGAAGTATGCATAAAGCTCAATGTGTGGAAATTGAAATTTGAAATTCTCTTACCGATTAGGTAACTCACGAAACATACACCCCATGAAAAAATGATCATACAATGATGATGTAAATACAAATAAATTATATTATATTACACCAAGAATACAATAATGGGTATTAAATAATGCACGACATGTAATAAATAAGTGGAGAACAACGGAAATCTCACAAAATTAAGAGTGAGATAAGAAACCCCTTACCTCGTGTCTGACTTGACTCATTTGTTCTTTAATCTCCTGAATAATAAACTAATGTTAATTTATATGTTCTTAAGAACATTTTTCAAGTTTATTATTCCTTTTATATCCCTTATTACTATGTTATAAACATTATATAATCATTTAAGTTAATAATGGTCGTTTTGTCGATATTTGGTCCTTGTGTCAAAAATGAACTTGTTAAAATTAAAAATTGTCCATGTGGTCAAAATTATATTATCTCCAGTATCAAATTCATGATTTAAATATCATATATATCATATATATACAGTATATATATATATATATATTATTAGTTCATGATATTTGGAGATATGAAATGAAATGCACTGTTTATGGAGACGGTAAGTTGTACGTACGCATGAACGCCACTTTTATTTCTATTTCATATTTAATGAAATGAAAAAATAATGATACATAGGTATATTAGAATTACAGTATAATATCATATGATATATTTTTTATATAATTTAATTAACATCATCTTTTATACATTCCATGTATGCCATGAATGAATCATATCACCTTGAGGGGGTGGTAGTCTGCACTTCCTCAAATGAAATTATTGTGGTCACACATATTGGAAAGAATAAAGGTGTGTTTGTAAATGAAAATTACAGAAGAATAGAGAAAACATAAACATAATATATATAATATATAAATATAGTTCCATCATAATGGCCACCATAAGAGGCGGTAGGATATAATAGAACAATCTTCGTTCCGTGAGGTGTTAGTTTGCCATCCACAGAAACAGTATGTTCTTCACCCATTAGATAGAGGTGTGTGTAAGTGTAGGTTGAATCCTTCTCATAAAAACATCCTAGTATATTTAGGATACTTTTTTTTTATAAAATAAAAGAATAATAAAATTTTATGTGGTTGGAGAAGTAAAATAAAACAAAATAAAACAGAAGAATTTAATAGAAAGTGTTACCTTTAATTTGGGTATCTTCCTGTGGTTTGAACCAAAAGGACTTCTTGAAGAGACTTTTGCCTAAGGAAATGCTTATAAAAGGAATAGGGGGATCTTGAGAGCTTATGTGGGCAGGGTTTGGATGAGCCAAGGTTCTTGAGAGGTGTGTTTAATGGGTTAGAAGTGGTGTCCTTTTATAAGGGGGGGGAGGGGCTCTTTAGGAAAATGTGAAGATAATATTTTATTATATAGTGACATTCGGTTTCTAAAGGTCCAAAACTAATAAAATTAAAATATAAGATGACTTATGGTCAAAATAAAATCATCCAATAAGAATTATATAGGTTTTGGATATTATTCTAATATTAATAATCATATTTATTTAAATCATTTATTAATGAGGAAGATACTGCATCATTATTGTGTCATATATAATTTAATATATTTGATGTCTAAAAATTATAATAAAGATTCCATGATGTATTAAATCATTTTAACTTTCCAATTAATATTTATAGTTGAAAATATGACTTATATAACCCCATGTAAAAATTGATTTACTAAAAGATATGTGTTTATATCATTTTTGCCTTTACTTTAAGTTAATTAAAATAAAGTGACATTATCATTCATAAGTGGCTCCATGGGGTCCCAAAATCGACCCAAAGATGCCCATGGTCGGCCATAACTCATCTAATATGGTTAGTACAAGTGTTAAGGTAATTTTTTATTATTAAAATATTCTTTTTACCTTGAATTACCCTATTTACCTTTAACCATTGTAAATAAAAGTCAAAAGTTACTATTCACCAAAAAATTATTTTCATATTATTTAACCACATTTTACAAACTAATAACAACCATGTATGTCGGATTTTCGAAATTCAATTCACAGAAGCGGTAAAATTCCATTTAAATGAAAAATTCAGTTCTTTAACTACTACTAAGTGGTTTCACTATTCATCAAAAATTGATGTTTTTCAAAAAATGCCAAAATAATCAGCATAATCTATATTTGATATTTAGAATTAAAAAATGATTTCTATTTTTCCAAATTAAAAACATATAAGTAACATTAATTAATTTAAAATTAACTCTCGTTGTTAAAACAAATAGCGTTTTTTTAAGAAATAATAACTATCAAAAGATTGAAACTTGTTTATGTCCAATTTCAAAGTGAAATTAATTCCAATTACCAACATTGGATTAAATGGTAAAAATATAATCTAATTATACTTCCAAACCATTCATATATATAATTGAACACTATAAATTATTTTTATTAAAAAATATGCTTTCAATTAAAATTTAGTATTTTTCACTATTCACCCAAATATGAAAGTTTTCAGAAAAACACCAAAAACTTATCGAAACTAAATTTTTATGTCCTGATTCTAGATAAGAAGTTTATTTTGTCAAATTGAAAATATATAAGTGTCAAATATTGGATTTAGAAAGGGCTCTCCATTAAAAGGTGGTAAATTTTCATTTTTTTGAAAAATACATTTTTTTTTACTTGAAAGATTGAATTTGTTCTTATAATATGTCAAAGAAACACATAATAAATAAGTTAAAATTATATAGAGTATATAAAATTCAAAATCCAGTTAATACTATTCAAAACTGTTTTTTGACTGGCTATTTTGGTAAGTTGTGGTGCGCTCGAACTCAGTATTGCGTATAGTACAAGTTATTGAATTACTTTGAAGAGATAACGTACCAAGAAAGCTTGGGGTGTTACACCATCATTGTCATAGAACCCTACACATCATGTTTTTTTGGTTGATATGTGTTGTGACTGACTATGAAAATCTCCTAAATATTTTAGGTGGTTAGGGTTTAAACCCTAATTGATCTAGGATTATGGAGAAGTGTTTACTACATGGCTATGACACTAACTTCTAATTAATAATTAAAAAATAACAATTAAAAATTAACAATTAACAATTAGCAATTAACAATTAACAATTAAAAATTAAAAATTAAAAATTAATTATTATTTAATTATTATAAATAATGAATAACTAATAATTATAATTAATTAATAATTTAAAACTAATTAAACACGAAAATAATAAATAAATTAATACTAATAACTATTTAAAAATTAATAAATAATAAAAATTATAATTAATTATAATTAATTTTTCAATGCTTTTTAAAAAAAATTCGTTAAAATGAAAAAAATAAAAACTAAAGAAATCACATTTAGTGGTAGTTTTAATTCTCTAATTGACATTTCTAAATGTATCAATTTTTGGTAAACTATCTTTAACTATTGAAATATTTATAAAACCATGGATAAATAAAGAAAAACAAAACATTTAACTACAATTTTAAAAGTTGTCACAAAAATAATCTACATAAATTCACTTTTTCATATATTATTGGTGTTTTTCACGGGTTGGATGGTGGGGCTACATGCCCTACATTTATACTTCCCATGACATAAAGTACCTGATGGACTTCCATCGATTACACAACACCCCTTTGGAAATAATTATATAGGGATGACTCTGATTCCCCTCTCTAAATCAATCGTGTGACCCAAAACCCTCAACCATACCCCAACTTAGTAAAAAAATGAATACTAAAAATGGGCCTCTAATTCATACAAGAAATTTTAGGGTTTTTACAACCTTCACAATTGTTTTATTAATTATAATAAAATAAGAACACATAGAATAGATAAATAGTGACAAAAATCACAGAGTAAAAATGAAGGAAAAAAATGCAAGAATCAAATCATAAGAAAATAATATTACTTATAGACTAGTTATATTTGCTATAAATTAGTAATTTTATTCATAGTAGCTTTAGAGTGATTATGGTTTAGGATTTAAGGGTCTCGGATTCATTTAATATTAATTAAACACAGAGATCCTCATTAGTTACAAGTAAAGAGACTCCATTGGAATCCTTTTACCATAGTCATCTCTATACAAAAAATAATGAGAATGAATCAATGATCCTGTAGTAATGGTGTTTCCAAAATATTTCATCTCGGAAAATGGATTATCACTCTCTATCTCTCTCTATTTTTCTATAGGTTATAGAATGAAAAAAATGGCGATCAATCAAATCAACCATAGAATAGAGCACTATATGGTAGAGATGGTGACACAAGGATCGATGGTTCAACATAAATACTTTCAAATGAGGTGACTCAAGTGGATTATTCTGATTAAATGAGGTGTAACAACTTTCATATGTGGGGAAACCAATATAAAAAGGCATTGGAAATTGAATGGTTAGGTATCAAAGGCTGGTAAGTAACCCATGAAATAAATAAGAACTTCTAGTTCCAGATCCTCATAGTCAATGGTAAGCAATAAATCATAAATTAATCAATTGGTGGAGCATGGGGGGTGGTATGAAATGTAAAATACCACCATGTGGTCCCCAATTGAAGTCTCTCATAGGTAAAATAAAATCCAGGTAAAATTGTTACTATGAGTACTAATATTATATGAAGAAACTTTTTATTGAATAATTAAAATAAAAATGCTTGAAAACCATGAAATTATTCTTTAATTATAAATCAAAATTAATCATTAAAATCCCCACACTACATGCATACTACCCACTATTAATAAAAAAAAGTGTGAAAATTTGTTAACATGAATAGTTTATTTGTAACATAATTTCTGAGAACATAATCCACATGAATAATATAATATTGCAGTTGCATATATAATTACATGAAGGTATAAATATTCACTATATCAATCTTAATTCATATTATTGTGGAATATACATTTTCAAAATATGAATAATAAATATAACACGCTATTAGTTATTCACATACAAAAAATTATTATCTAAATTCATGTACCACGGTTTCTTGACTTAAACCCCTGACCATTGTAGAGACCCGAAGCTTGACGTACATGTACATTACATTACTTTTGTTGAATACTTAGTACATAACAAAAAATACACACACAAGGATCGTAATAGTTTAGTGTCTTTGGAAACTCGGAATAAAATCTTCTAATCATGGTGAAAGATCTTCAACATCTCCCATAAAGATCATCCTTTTTTTACCTAAAACCTTTCTTTATATCCTGGGTAAAAGAAAAAACATAAAAGGGTGAGCTCAAATGCTCAGTAAGGGTAAACAAAAGAAATATCAATCACATCATATTCATAAGAACATAACATTTTGGAAATCTTAACCTGCAAAAGAGAGCATAATTTCATAACATGGGATAAATCATGGCAGTGAAATGTAATCACAATAATCATAACTTAAAACATTAAACTTTGTGGCATACACACATAATCATAGAGAATCATATCTTATTAGTCAAGACTCATTTCCAAGACTATCTTAGTGGACAAAGTCCATTTCTGAATCGAGTAACCCTCGTTTCAGTCCTGTTTCACTGAACCGGTATAACCTACCATTTCAGCCATGTCTATCTCATGAGATATAAAATCTTTACCCAATGCATTGTAGGGAGATATAGGTCCCACCCATCTCCTAATGATACCATTCTTATGTGTGCCACAAAATCATAAATCATACATCATTGCATAACCCATGTAATACAAATGGGAATCTTAAACATCATGACATCATAAATCAATTCATATAAGATAAAGGAATTCATAAAACTAATTCCATCACAACATGATCAAATCAATGTAATAATAGGGATAAAAACAGAACCCTTTATTATCTTATATGGAAAATAATTTTGACAAAACACTTGAACTCCATTCTTGAGGAAAATATCCTTTCTTCTTAAAAAACATTTTTCCTTTCATAACATGTCATACGACTTTAAAATAAAAGAAGTTGATTAAAAATAAACTTGAAAACATGTAAAGGAATCTTCTTGGAAATAATGTTTTAAAAATCCATTCATGCCGTATAAGTTAAAAAAACATCATTCTCATACTTTTGCCGGAAAAGTCAAAAAGTACCCCGTATGAAAAACGACAAAAGATTCCTTTCATATCTTTTACTAAAAACTCACCGAAGGGTAAAATTGGATATAAACTATTTTAGAAGGATGGAAATAATATTACATATTGAGGTAACATGGATGTGGATGATAAAATACACCCCAGTAAATACCAAAGTAAAAACAATCTCGGATAAAAGTGAGACTGTGATATTTCCCTTACCTTAGGTCCGACTTGCTTTGTAAGTGTCTGAACCTCCTGTATAATGATTTAAATCATGTTATTGAGTTATTCTAGAATCATATTCATTGTTATTATATCATATATGGTCCACTTATGACTTTATATTACCCGTTCTTTTGTAAATTCATGTTAAAGTAGCATTTTGGGTAAAATCGTCTCATTTGTCGTTCGTGTTTTTAACTTGTAATTATTCATATGATTACTTAGATCGTGATTACTTAATTCCAGAATATAAAGCATGATTTATATATATATATATATATTCATAATATACATATTTAATAAATCAGTAAATGGAAAGAAATACACCGTTCATGGAGACGGTAGTCCGTACGTACGCATGAACGTTGTTTTCGTTTCCTTATTGAATTGAATGGAATTAAGTAGATGACAGGCATATAAATATAAATAATTCCAGTATCATTATTAGTTCATATATTTTATTAGTACTTATTATATATACTTTATAATCATTCATGAATGGTTAATCATTGAGAATGAATCTCATCGCGTCGTGGAGACGGTAGTCCGTACGTACGCACGAGCGATGATATCGTTCCCATGGTCGTGGAATTGTGTTGAAGTGTATGTATACTATTTCAGTATCAATATCAAATTATAATAATCATATATAGTTACTCATTACACCATTATACCAATCCAATTAAGGTGGTGACGGAAAATAGATTACACCACGGCGTGGAGACGGTATTCCGTACGTAGGCACGCGCGGTGATTTCATTTTTCCGTAGGATGGATAGAAGATGAATTAGGGTTGTTTCATATTTATAATAACATATCAGTATGTAATTAATACTGATGTTATTACTTTATCATGAAACAACTAAATAAGAAGAAGTTGAAGAAGAAATAAATTGAAAAGATCGGTAATGGATATTACCTCTTCTTTGAAACGCCTCTTTGAATCCTCCACTTAGGGAACTAAGATTGGTCTTTGAAGAAGACCAGGACCTCTAGGATTATTCTAGGAAAGTGGAGAAGGTATTTTGTCCGGGGTTGACCGAGCTTGAGTGCTCAAATTGGTGTGAGGAGGAGGGGGGGGAGGTGCCCTTTTATAAGGGAGGAGAGGGGCACCTTAAGAATATCTCAAAATATTATTTTATATTAAAGTCAAAATCGGTTTATAATGGTTACAAAGGGTCTTATTTAGATGGTAAAGTGGGGATGGGTCTAAATCCTATCAACCAATAGGATTTAGACAAGTTTAGAGTATTATTGTAACCTTATCAATTATATTTAACTCTAAGTTAAATAATTTAACTTTTACCGTGACTTTTTGTTTTCTTACACTATATGGATAATACACTTACTATAACATGACAAACGAACCCTAAGTTTTTTATTATTAATATATATACTCTTATCTAAGTCATTTGGCCTAACCTTAGATTTTTAGGAACAAAATAACAATTAATAATATAATATTAGATTTAAAAACTATTTTGCGTCAATTTTGACACTATTTGATATATGATTTTTGGGAAAGTCATAACAGAATTATATGTTCAAACCAAGTTGATTAAATAAACACTAATATATCATAGTAACCTAGAAAATTAGTGGAATTCATAAAAAGTCTCAAATTACATTTATTTTGGTGTTTATAACATCAATTATGTCAATATTTCATTAATAAGATAATTACTGCATAACCATTGTGTCATAAATAAATTAAATTATTTAATGTCAAAAAATTACAAATAAAATACCATTATGTAGGAAATCTTTTTATCTTTTTAATGAATATTTATAGTCGAATTTATCTTATGTATAACCCCATATTAAAAATTATTTACTTATTGAACTTTGATTTTAACTATTTTAACCCTCCTTTAAATAAATTAATAATAAATGTCCTAATCTAATCCAAGTGGGCCTAAATGGTCATATTTTATTCCTAAGATTTTTTTTGGTCGAATTTCACTTATCCAATAGAATTAGGACATGTGTTAGGGTAATAATAATATCATCTTTTCCCTTAATTGCCCTATTTACTTTTAACCGTGGTAAAAAAAAGTAAAAAGTTACTATTCACCAAAAATTATTTTCATCTCATTGAACCACATTTTAGTCCTTGATATTAACCGTGTCTCTCGGATTTTCGAAATTCCATTCACAGAAGCGGTAAAATTAAGTTTTATGCAAAATTCAGTTTTTAACCTACCACTTAGTGGTTTCACTATTCATCAAAAATTGAAAGTTTTCAGAAAAATACCAAAATTTCACCCGAGGCTAATTTCAGTATTCCGAATCCAAAAATGAAGTCCATTTTGAAAAATAAAATTTATAAAATTTCAAAAAGTGGTTATTATTATTCATAACAGCTAGTTTTAAAAATATTTTAATAGCATATTGTTGTTTAGTGAAAATCGTTATTGCGTACTACACACGCTAACGAGGAAGGTCGCGATTGTGTGTAATGCAAGGCAAGTAAAGGATGTGTGTCGTGCAAGCTCCTTTTGGTGTAGCATACAACACAAGACATTAATTAAATTAAAAAGAATATTTTTCATAAAATCTCGGGGTGTTACAACCATGGTTCATCAATACTCTTCTTTGTGAATAACATCCTCATTATCTATTGTTTTTCTAAATAATTTATTGTTAAAAATATTATATTTTTAACATTTATCATGGGATGAACAAGAAGCTTCATGTGTATCACGGTTAGAATAATAATAACTGGACAACCCATGTGGACCCTTATGTTAATATTTTCTTCTAGAAATATCATAAAATTAGTCATACCAAATTTCCTAACTAAGTTCTTCATTATTATTTACCCGTAAAATGATTATAATATGAAATTTTAAAAATTTCATGAACCTCATTTAAAAAAATATCATAGCGTTCATTATTTTAAGATACAAAAAATTTCCCATAAAAACACTATTAATCTAAAACTTATCATAAAATTCATATACCTAATTCACTTACCATAATTGGACACTGGATAAAATATTTACTTTTTCATCTTTTAAAACACATATATGAAAATAATAATTTTAAACATTATAGGGTGATTACAAAAAAACATACAATTAGCTATGCCTATGGATACAGGATCATAAAAACATCCTCCTAATGACTTGACATTATTCCCAAGGTCATCCAATTATTAATTTTATTCCATATAAACCTAGACTTTTTTTCTATAACCCAACATTGGTTTTTTCATCGTGGATAAGGACCCATTTTTCTTTAAGAATCTTTGGTCATCAACCAATCATAAATTGGAATATGATCACATAATGATATATCATATTTCTCCTCTTATAACTAGGAATGAAATTTTTTTATTTGTCTAATTATCCCATCATAAAAACCATTTTAAATAAATATATATTCTGAATTCATTTGATGAAATAAATCTCAAAAATATAAAATTACACTATGACCCAGTTGGACAACATTTTTGGATTTTTATCATAACATCATATACACTATTGTAACTTTAAAATTAATTTTTTTTAGATGAATGATACTTTGGGATATAATTTATTCGACATGTCCCATAGCTATATCCAATCACAAAAGGCCTAGTGGGCCCCACAAAGAGAAGAAAACTTCGACATGGGTGAATGGACCTACCTTATGTATTTGGAAAATATCTTGGGCTAATGACCTCATTTTTGGATAATTACACCTCCATGATAAATATGAATAAAATTCACACATATACACCAAAGTTCAAGTCCATATTTAAAGGATAAGTTAGTGTTATATAATGATCGATTGAATGGAAAATTCTTCCTCGGATATCTCACATATACTGATTGGATGTGTGGATTATCTTGGATTTATCTTTTATAAATTGTTAATAAAAATACTCATATTCATAAGTATCAAATGATTATAGACAATATATTGAGTTTATAGTTCTTAGAACATCATTCTTTTTCATATATGGATTCCTCCCCTTGTATGAATTTCTAATCTCTTTGTGATCACCTGTAGAGGAACATGATCTAATTCCAAATATTCATGTTTATATAATATGAATGATATTTTCAATTACAGTTATGTATTGTTTTTTCCACTTATTATATTGTTATTAAATTATGTTGTGTATAGTTATTTCACACTCACTCCCATGTGATCATGTTTGGGGGTACCCATTCATGTGATATTTTATATATTGCTCACCACTCCTTCCCATTTTCAAATGTTGTGATTGTGTGGTTCATAATTGTAGATTATACTCACATAAACATTTATAAGGACATGAAATTTATATAATGGTACTATTATGTATTAAAATAGAAACAAAGATATAAAATTATGTTCTTCAAGTGTTTCCTTGGTGATTTTTGGTTATAAATTTGAGTATTAATCTCCCAATCATCGGCAGTAGTCAGTGAGTCATTTTGGTTTGTCAATCAAACTATATGTGGTATCCTAGTATTAAATTAGTTTAATTATGTTTTTATTCATTAAAAAATAAGGATTAAAATATCTAAACCCTAACACTTGAGGTGATTAAGGATGATCATCAAGGTATTTACCTGAGTTGATCACTTTCCAAATCATAAGTCAATCTTTATTTTCATCTAATCTCAATTTGTGTCTAATTTATTCTTAAACCCCAAAATTAAAATTAATTCGAAAAACTATATACTTTAATAAATTTAAAATCCCTTTAAATATTTTTATCTATGTCTCTATCGAGAGATGGCCTACAGATCCCACTATACTATATAAATTCTAGTAAAAATAAACATCTAATTTTATGTGCAACACAATTGTATTTTTTTGTTTTTATTGGAAATATGAGATCATTTTTCATTTTATTAATTTATTTTATACTTTTTTACTTCTTATCCTTTCATTTACACTATTTAAATTTTCCCTTCCATTTCCTTATTTGTTTTTTTTTTGTTTTTTCATTATTTTTCTCAGTCATTCTTCTTCAACATTCTCTCAAGTTTATAATATAGTATTTTTGATGTTTTATCTCTTTTTACCTTAAATCATCATATTTCATGAAATAGAAAATAAAATAAAAAACCTTAATTAATTTTTAAATTTATTTTCAAGACTGGATCCAAAAAAATAAAAAATGGTTCAATATTTCAAATAATAAAAAACCCTCCCCTCGCACCTTTAATCGTCTATGGTAAATTAACTAAAAAATACGAGGGAATCCACTTTAGAACCAAATTAGGTCTCAAACCAAGTTATGTAAGAACCAGATAAAATCCATAATAATATGGCTAAAAAACAAACTTTATAATAATTTATCACCCTTTATGTAGAGTATCAACCTATGTATATCAAATACCCTGAGGAAGAATCCAACATTGAGATGTGATCTACGCTCATTCACCATATTTCTAAATTCTATGGTCTTATGGGTGAGAACCTTCATAATAATTTAAAGGAATAAAATATTTTTTTCTCCACCATGAAACCCCAAAATTTGTTCATGGAACTCATAAAGTCTATATCTTTAAGATTTTACCATAATGGTTTAGCTAAATACTATTTATACAGTCTTCATACAACAATTACTAGGTGGAATAACCATAATGAATATTTCAAGAGAATTTCTTCCTTTACTCTTTAACTACATATGTTGGAAAAAAATATATTAAATTAGAGATGTTTGGGGAGAACTATTTTGAATATTGGGAGTCATTTAAAATGATTTTCTACAGTTGTAGTTGGGGTGGTTCCAAAGTGGTAAACCACATAGTATTTTGTCCAAAATAACCGGATTCAAATCCTAGAAATCCCACTCAGGGATTTATTATGTAGGTGGAGATTTTGGTATGATTTGAGTAGGCGGTGATGTAGTTAAGATGATGATACTACAGTAGGCCTTTTGGCTTTGTTCATGGGAAACTTGTAGTTGGGATTCATTTAAAAGGATTTTCTCTAGTTGTAGTTGGGGTGGTTCCTAAGTGGTAAACCAAATAATATTTCATCCAAAAGACCAGGATTCAAATCCTAGAAATCCCCTTTAGGGATTTATTATGTAGGTGGTGATGTAGGCATGATGTGAGTAAGCAGTGATGTAAGTAAGATGATGCTACTATATTAGGACTTTTGGCTATGTTTATGGGAAACATGGTCATGGGAGGAAGGACTATGTAATGGGTTTCCATATTCCAAAATAGAATTAGGTATTTTCTTTCATAATAAAAATCAGCTTTAACCCCAAGTGATTCACCATTAGCAATCACTAAAGTTGATCAAACTAAGGATTTGATTCTAGAGTCTTGGATGTTTGATCCACCTCTTCGAAGGATATGCCAGCTTTTTTCTGGGGTAGAGTGTTTTCTAGGATTGATTTTAAGTGCCTTACTATTATGATGATTCTCTTGGTTATAGAAATTTATCTTAGTAATGTTTGGTGTGTTCCATAGGGTTCCTTGTTCATTATTCTTCTTGTTCAGAGTGAGAAATAATGTTGTATGCATCTTCCAAGTCCTTGTTTGGGTAAAGGTGTGTTTTTTTAGCTAGTTATTTTCATGGTGTGTTGTTATCATTATCTCATGACTGTGGCACAACAGATGCTTCAAACATTAAGGCTCCATCCACAGCCTCAGAGTGAATCTTTTCACGTAGTCAGGAAATTTCTATGGGTGTAGGGAGTTCATATCAACTCATGACTCCACTATTGTAGTGAGACAAGTTTTATGCTCCTATTGTGTTATCTCTGTCATTGTGAATTAACTCGTGTTTCAAAGAGCATTGTGGATTTTTCCAACATGCAATGCCTTTTGATTGTACCTTCTTGGAGGCAATTTTTTGATTAATTTTCCTCGTGTGGATGGACAGTGTGAATCGGGTGTGGATTTGGTTGTGTCCATCTAGAGGTGATGAGTTGTGGGTAGTGTTGGTTGTGGTTTTAGTGTTCCAATCATTGGTCCCCTTCCCTCTCCTCCTCTTGTGGTGGGTATTTTTGGTATGTGTGGGGAAGTTTTCAATTTTGATTAATCTCGCTAGTCCTTAATGGTGGGGAGACCCATTGTGGGTATCATTGAAAATTATTCAATGTGAAATCAATACGAGGTTTCCTTAAATGGTGGGGAGTCTATTTGGGACTCCCCATATTGATGGTTTATCTTAGTTCTGGTGTTAGTCTAGTTGAAGTGGCTTTCTTTTGAAGTTGTTTTATTTCTATGTTTCTTTTTTGGTTTGGGTAAACATTGGGATTTTGGAGTATGCTCAATGGTTATATTCGAAGTTTGGTTATGAAGGTTTTGGATCTAATTTACCAACTAATTCTTTGGAGGTGGTTCCGGTTTATTTTTCATTTTTGGAAATAGGTATATGTTTTGTTTGGATCTGTTGGGGTGTTTTTAAATCAAATGTTTGGATATTATTGTTTTGAGAATCCTTAGTTATTGATCTAAAAACTAAAAAATGATCTAGCTTTTCGGGGGAGAAAAGAGTTAATGGTGGGGAGAATTTGCATGCCTCTATATTTGTTTTCATCCTTTGTAATGGATTATATTTTGTCTCTTAGTTTTTATTTTGAGTTTCATGTGTTCCAGATTTAAATTTTATATTTTGGAGGTTTTGGATGCTTTTTTAAGACCTATTATTGATTAGCATGAAAGGTATGAGGAGTAAGTGGATTGTAAAATGAGTTTTTAACACTCCTAGTGGAACCTTTTTATGGGTTATGTTAGTTGGTTAGTTTATCCTCTTGATTTAGATGTGTTTTAGGGTGAAAAGAGTGATTTTTGGGGACTTTTTTCAGGTCTCATGGTTAGGATGAATGATTTGTTTAACCTTGTAGTAAGTGTGCAGGGGGTTGAACGGTTTGTGCAAAGTATAACTAACCATGCAGCCTAATTGTGCATCCCATCAAGCTATAGACAATTGCAGATTGCACGGTTTGCACACGGTTTGTCAAACTGTCTGAGCTTACCGTGTAACTCACTCGAGAAAGGGTATTTTGGTGTTTCTTCCTAGTTTTTAATTGGGGCTTCTTCCCTTAGACTCCCTCATTTGAACCCTTCGACCAAAATGCCTCCCATGGTGGGTTTTTGCACCTTTAAATCTCTCCAAGTCAGATTCAACGTGTTTTCTTAGTAATTCTTCACTCGGATCAAAAGGTTAGGGATTCCTTATTCTTCTAATTTGTTTTGCTTCCATTTTATTCTTCTCCTCTAACCATAATGGCCGTGTTGGATGATTTACATGCCTAGTGTAGCTCATTTTTTGGGGGGTTTCCTTCTAATGGCTCCTTGATATTGGAACTAGCCTTCCTTGGGTGTGGGTTAGGTGCGAATGAGGTTTCACACCAGATTCCGAAAGTTCTTCATCATATGAGGTAGGATCACTTTCCAAATCTTCTTTAAAGTTAATATTTCATTGATTGCTTGATTTTATAACCTTTATTAATCCTTATATAGTGATGTTTCATGTATAGAATAATTTTTTTCATGTGATAAAATTTTTATCTTGATCACTTTCCATGTGTGATATGAATTTGGAATGTTTTTCACACCATGTGTTTGTTAAATCTCCTGGTTGGATTTTTCAAGTGGTTTGTGATTTTTTTAAAATCATGTTTTGGTTGTGATAAATATATTTATGATAAAAAAATTGGTGATTGGAATTACTCAAATGGATTTCTAAATTGATTTGGAAAGAGAGTGTCTTGTGTGTAGTTTTTCATGAAAGGTTTTCTATGTGAAAGCATTGTTAGGCCATTTTTTCATTTTTCATAAAATGGGTTCATTTATAAAACCCATTAGAGAGTGAGTCTTGCCTTGTTTTTTCATTGTTTGATGGGAGTGGCGTTGGTATGGGACCTCTCTTATGTGATAATTGATTTAAGTCAAGGGCTAATCCTTAAAGCGGCTAGGATGGTGTCGATTTCTGTGAGGTGTGTGGTGGTATATATATGGCTTGTTGCATGGAATGTGTGGCACACCCCTTTTTGAACATAACATGGGATCCTAGCATAGAAAAGATTAATTCTGAGAATGATTTACTCACTAATAGTTTGCACACTGACCAGTGTTCCGTAGTAGGTGGATATTTGGGTTTATTAATATGGGATTCAGCCCCTCGGTCTGTCCTGAGTTAGGGTGGTTGTACATTTGTGTGTTTAGATTTCATCATGTGTGGGATTACACCGGGGATGGGGTCATAGTTATTAGAATGTTCTGGTTCTCCTCTATGTTCCTGGGTTTTCCAGTGTTCCTATGTTACTAGTACCTTTAGTACCATTGTTTCCATTGGGTAGAATTGTATTCCTAATGCTTTGTTTTGGTGTTTTCTAGGATTTTTTAAATGTGTGATTATTTAAAGATTATTTCAAGAATAATGTTTTGAAATAACAAGTATTTATACCCTTTTTAATAGATATGAAAAATGAGCACTTCTTACTTGGTCCCTTTTCCCTTATTGTATTGAGCCTTGTTTTGAAATATGAGAGCAATGGATTGTGATGTGATTTATTTCTATTGAAATGTAAATAGAGGAAAAACCTATATTTTTTAATTTTATTTCAAACATGTTAATAAATTTTTATTTATTTAAAGGATGTGAATTGGGAATATAATTATTTAGGCCTACCTATTGAGTTTTAATACTCATGCCTATAGTCATTTATTGTTTTTAGATTCTACTACAGGTTTCAGCTTCGGTTCAATCACCTTGGGTGATAGTTGGTTGTGGATCAGATAGTGACCCTAGGGGTCACATGGAGATGTCTTGGGTGTAATGTTCAGTTGAATTTTTCTAAAGTAGTTATTTTAGTTTGATGTACCCTCTACTATAATGTAAATAATTTGAATTTTTAAAATCATATTGAGTTTGGTTTGATCTTTTATTTATTACACTACTTTTTAATTTATATTTATCGGGAGAAAACATTCGCATTGTCTCTATTGCTGCCCTTGGTGCTTGTCACAATCATGGGAAGTTCAAGAACACCTCTAGGGATTTTCCACAAGTTGGATTGAATGACTGGTTTAGGGTCGACCTGGGTTGGTTCATGATACTCTAGTAGATAAAACTTATACTAATTCTCATGAATTCATAACCATTATCTCTCAAATTACACAAAAATTATTTACAAGAAAAATATCACCCATTCATGGAGTATATGTGGTAAACCATCCTTACCTAGAGTAAAATATGTATAATAAATCTGATGAAAGTTACACACTTTTATGATAATTAAATTAGGATAAATGTAATTCACAATCTCCACTTATCATTTTCTATTGTAGATTTTGTGTAGATAACACCCATTTTTATGATCAGTGACTATTACATCGTGATTCATTTAATTCTTGTGAAATTTTATTACTAGGGCATCTATTTTAGAAATATAACCCCTTTAAGAATGAAAATTATAGGTAGAACCCTAATCTAAGTTTGAAAGGAAAACTATAGTACTAATTAGGATGTAACTAAGGATACCTCAAAAGGGCTAAGTCACAAATATTTATTATCATTCACATTCTCAATATAAAATTCATCTACTTCTCAAATTAGAACTAATCATCTAGTAAATGGGGAAAACGGATTTCCAAAATCTCTAGGTCTAGAAAATCATTCAATCAGTTATTCAATACCAGTGGGCTTAGGTGGGACAACTAGAAAAAACTATTTGTGAGATAAAGATGCAAGGTTATTCACAATTATTACCCCAACCAGCTATGAATCAAAAAGTCAAAGGAAATATATATGTCATTAGAATTTTTTTGGGGTAAGTAACTCTCTCCTCATAATGAACCTACACAATATTTATGTTGAATTCTTGAGAAATATATTTCACAGTCAAAAAAATAAATTGAAGATAAAAATAAAGAAAAAAGGTAAAAAATTTATTATTGAGGATTACCCTAATGAATACATTATTCTTACCTTCCCCAAAGACACTGTATATCCAATTAAAATTTAGATACGTAAATGTATAAGATATAATGGATACTTTTAAAAATATATATGTTAACATTACTGTCTTGGATGTAATTAAACAAATTCCATACTACACTAAATTTGATAAAGATATTTATACTCATATGTGTTGACAAAAGGGGAATAATTGATTTAAACTTGTAATGAATGTTTCTAACTTAATAAAAATATGAATTCTTAGTAGATATAATTATCATAATATAAACCTTAAAAGACACTTTCTTTTCTGATGCAATGCTTCATTTAGGTGCTTTAATTAATGAGTTTCCTCACTCAAATTATACATCATTGTTGGTTAAATATCTTAAACCAACATGAATTTTGGTATAACTTATGAACCAAAACACAACACACCCAACCAAATTGATAGAGGATGGACTCATGCAATTAATGAATTTTAACTTCATTGTTGACTTTTATGTTTTTCAGATGGAATATATCCAAAGCTAAGGAATTTCTCCTCTAATACGCAAAAGAAAATTTTTTAAAATTATAAATAAATTCAACAATGTTCATAATGGAACGTTTATATAGATTTTCAGGGATAAATGTTACGTTTTAACATTTTTAGTGCATTAAAAACATAGTTTAAGAGAACTCTACACTTTATAACTATTTGATATAATTTCTTCCCAATCAAACACACACAACACTACTCTTTCCTTGACCCAGATTCTTATTCTTTTTAATATTCATCAAAAATTGATGACGTGAGATTTAATTTATATTTATAATGTTGTTTGGGGTTGGAAACCTGTGATTTTTTAAGTTTTTATTGATGATTGTATTCATTCATAGGAACCCAAGAATGCCAATGATTCTGCAAATCGCATTTCCATTAATTTTTTATTTGTATGGGATAAACATGAGTAGATGGATATTTTCATTAATATTTCTCCCCCAAATAGATTCCATAATTTTGAAAACAACTTTAATTAGAATAAAAACAACTTCTATCAAATTTTAAATATTTTTTTCTTAGGTTACTAACTAATTTTCCATCATTGTATTCAATGACCTCTCTCCAAAAAGGGAATTCAAACTAAAAGACCTTTTTAAAGAGTGTAAAAAGTATATATAATGGAAATTGCATAATAATATTAGGATTATATATTCTATTTGAATTCATATTATACATTTTAAATATAAGGGAAAAACAATAAGGTAAGATCAAATATTGTTATATCCCACCCTCCTTGATGTAGTAAAAATGGATGTTATAAAATTATTTAGTGTTGTGAACATATATCCCATATTCAATTGTAAATGTGTTAGCCTAGTGAAAATTTTTCCTAAGAAAATGGGAATAGAAGTAATGTCAAATAAAAGGAATTAATTGATTATAACACATATATAAAATAGTATGTGAGTTTCTGTTGACTAATGTCTACTAAATCAAGCCATGTGAAATGAACAGTTTAATCTACATTTCATTAACCAAATGTTATAATGATTGGCTGGTAAATACCATTATTTTTTCCCTTATCCATATATAGGTTAATTTAAAAACCATATATCCCCCAATTATCAAGAAAATAAAATAATATTATATATCTATTTGGCACAATTTCATATAAGAAGATTCTATTAGATCTTTTCAATTCTCCTAGTACATTTCAACATTGTAAGATGATTATTTATCTTGAGTACATTGATGTGTTCATGGATGACTTTTCAGTTTATGGATCTTCCTATGATGATATTTTGTCTCACCTAGGTTATATCCTGTACAGTTTCATTGAAAAATATATCATATTAAATTATTCAAAAATCAATTTCATGGTAGATTGAGGGATAGTTCTTATTAATTTTATTTCAAGTGAAATAATACATATCAATAAGAAAAAAATTGGAATTGTTTCCTTCCTGCTATATCCAAAATTAGTCATTAAAGTGTGACCTTTTTTTTGTCATGATAGTTTTTACTACTGATTCATTATAGACTTGAATAAGCTTACACTACCTTTTTCTTGATTGTTACAAACATTTTTTGTGTTAATTTTGGATAAAAAAATCATGGAATATCTTAAATTACTAAAAATAAGGCTCACATACCCACCCATCTTCTGATAGACTATGTGAGATATTCCCTTCAAACTTATGTGTAATGCCTCCAACGATATAGTTGGTGTATTTTTATCACAATGTATTAAGATGGATCCTTATTTAATTATGTATGATTCACATACCCTTTAAAAATACCATTAAAAATAAACCACGACTGAAAATGATCTTCTTTTCATTATGTTTTCCTTGTAAAATAGTTCTTATATACTTGGTCAAAAATTCAATGTGTTTTCTCATCCTGTTGAGATTCAGTTTCTCCTTAGGAATAAAAATGAGAAACAATTACTCATATGGTAGATGGTATATAGTGACCCATAAATTTATTAAATAAATATCACATCTTAATAGATGAATATTCATTACATAAGATAATTATTGACACTATAATTTTATAGATTTAGTGCCTTTGTAAACATGGATACAAAAAAAACTAGTTCATAAGTGAACTCCATCATCCACCATTAGGTTCTTCATAACTAGAACCCTTATTAGACATATCATAAATAATAAGATTATTCATAATCTTGGGAAAGGAAACATAATAAAGGGTGAGATCTGATGACTAGTAAGGGTAAAAAGGGAGATATCAATTATCACATAATCATAGAATGAGAAGAAGGGTATGAGAAAATGATCATAACATTTGAAAACCACACCCTGGATATCATAGATCATAATCTTGATACATGTAATAAATCATGGAAATTCATAAGACATAATTCATAAAGTAATCAAGGAACATAATCCATGAGATAATAACATTGGCATAAGACATAATTTTGTGGAATACACATAATTATAAAAAATAATTTACTTTGTAGTAAAGTTTATTTTCAAAAATTATAATAGTGGAATAGGTTCACTCCCTAAACCATCATAATAGTCAAGGATCACTTCCAAGAATATCATAGTGGATATAGTCTCTTATTATACTGGGTTCACTCCCCATTCTGACCCTGTTTATCACACGAGATATCCATCATTACCTAATTCATTGGAAGGCTATATAATTCTAGGCCCACCCATCACATAATGAAAATAAAATATATGATTTTCCATGATATCATAGAACATTCATCATTTCATAACCCATATAAAGTAAATGGGATTCCTAAACATTTTATCATAGAATAAATTGTGGAAAAGGAACGAGTTTCATAAAAATAACCCATGGAAAAGAAATTAGATTAATAAATATCATGTCATCATACTCATAAAATGTCCAATGAATAAATAGTGATAGTATCATTGGATCATATCCTCAATGGATCATAAGTAAAATCAAGGGTTTTTTCAATAATGAATATAAATTCCATTAAAATATCATTGAAAACATTTTTTAGGAAAATAACTATTCCACTTTGAAAATAACTTTTTGAAATCTAAAAATTTCACAAATGCTAAATAAAATATTTTATTTTAAAACAAAAAAGGTAATTGGTAAATTAAAATTAAAATTATCGAGTGTTCATTATGGATGATAATATTGGTCATGTCTTACATGCTAAAACAAATTTTCCTTTCACATTTACAGTAAAAAAGTTAAAAGTGAATCGCTCGAAAAAATACAGGAAGGTTACTTCTCGAACATTATAAAACTGAAAATGGTTAAAAATAAATTTAATCAATCATAGTATAATATTAAAAATATTAATTAAAACATTTTTATAAAACCTATACAACGAAGAGAGGATTTCAACCAAAGATATAGATAAAGTCGATTTTCCATAAAAAAATATTTTCAACTCGTGAGTATGTAAATAGAAAAAAATGAATGGAAAATAAGTAATTTATAAAAAAACAAATGAGAATAAAATTAAATATTTTCTTGAGAGGTATATCATAATATTTCATCATTGAAAACATAATCATAAAAGACCTTGATAAACAATAATATTATAACATAAAACCCTTACCGCTTGGGTAAATTTAGAATTATAAGCCCCATAAAATAAATAATTGTATATGGTAATTTATATCCCATAATAAGTATAATAATAATCATAAAATAATTTCATGTTGCATATATACATCACAAAAAAGAAACAAGTTGTAAATATGACATGTGTCCTATAGAAATAAATGTGAGATTAAAATCCCTTATCTCAACTCTCAAATTTTTTCATAAACATTCAAGCCTACTTCATAGTAAATATAGATTTTTTATTTACATTTATATATATATATATATATTATAACCATAATAATATGTATCATACCATATATTATTTACTAATAACCTTTTATCACTTGTTTATTAAAAATTCTTTTTTAAAATCACAGTTCTGGGTCATAATTACTTTGTTATTCATGTATGTTTTGATTTGGCAGTTTTGGTCCTTTTAATTTGATTATGGTAAAATAATATATCTAAATTTATTGACGGTATAGATACCATATATATAAATTATATACCAATTTATATTCACACATAAAATTTATATATATCAAAATTAATTACACCATTCATGGAGACGGTAGGTCGTACGTACGCTTGAATGTTGTTTCAATTGTTTAACAGGTGGAAGAAAAGTAAGTTGTATAATAATTAAAATTGATGGAATAATTTTTTATATCTTATAATTCATATATATTAATTAAATATTTCTTAAAACCATCCGTTTTAAAATAAAATTAAAAACCCATCGCATCGCTTCATAGAGGTGGTACTCCACACGTACATATGAGAGAAGTTATCAGTTTTCTATGGAATGGAACTTAATAATATATATGTTTTATTATAATCCTATAAGTATAATTATTTCATAAATTTCATTTTTATATGTAATTTAAATATATAATTATTTCCATCCTTGATAGGATGTGAAGTAAAATGAATTACATCGGTTCGTGAGGTTGTGGTCTGTCATACACACGATCAACAATTTCATTTTTTTTATTAGATATATGGGGAGATAAATATAGGTTATTAAATTAACATAATAACATTTAATTGTATGTAAGATACTGGTTATATTAGTTTATAATATTTTGAGAAGATTTTAAGTAGTTAGAAGTAGAAGAAAAATGAAAACTCGTGCTTTTTACCTATACCACCTCTTCAGAGAACCACTTTAGTTTCTACCTAAATCATTTCCATGGTGGTTTTATGATTAAAACAGGGATACTAGGAAGTGGGGAGTTATTTAATAAAATTATTTTCTAAATTATTGGTGGAAAAAAGTCTCTTTATGTTTTAAACAGAGTGGATATGAGGTTTTTTTCATAAGTGGGGGAGGGAACCCAATTGTAAAATCTATTAAAACAATCCAAAATGCTAAATTAATTCAAAATAAATATGACTCAAAATGTCCATAAATTATAATTTCACATTATATAAGGCCAAAATATTTCATGAATATAGTATTTGGACTAGTTTAATGGGAATCTTTTCACTTATCTTTTGTTTTAACCCCCAGCAAACATGTTTCAACCTTAACCATTGTAATTTATTTTTATTGTTTTTTCAATTCATTATGAACAAAAATTAATTTGAAATTATTATATGATATTAATTATGATTATTATAAATTTTTAATATATTTTACTAATTAAAATTCACATAAGTGATAAGATTTAATTTAAAATTAAACCCCAAGACGAGATGAAGAAGTGGTGTTCCCAAGAAAACAATTTCATATGTTTAAAAATATTTGATATAAAAATTAAATAATAAATTGATTACAATAATATTAATTGTATTAATAAAAGAAAAATTGAACATATGTTACTTTTAATTTTGAAATAATGGTTTGAAAAATGAAATTATGGTTTATAAAATTATATTATTTTTTTAAAAAATACATATTCTAAAATTAGAAGAAAAAACATTAAAATTAGTGAGAAAAATGGGAAAAAACATCTTTATAGAAAATTATTATTTTTAACCATAAAACTAGATTTTTTCTTATCCCATTCCAAAAAAATATCAAATGAATGAAAAAAAAATATTGGATCTATAATATTAAAATTTCATTAAAGAATCCACTGTTAATGATTAATTTAATTTTTTTAGATAAAAATGCATTGAGCACTTAAAAATGGTTTAAAAAAATATTTTACACCCAAATGAGTTTTATTTTAATTTAATATAAATTGAAAACCAAATAATTTTATTTTTACATTTGAAAAATATTAAATTATCAAAATTTATTTACACATATTAATACCCATGAATTTAAAAACTATATTATAATGATATACATTATTTCATATTGTTAAAACTCAGTGTTGTGTACAACATAAGATATCATATAAATTATATAAATTTATAAAAATATTTCTAAAAATATCCGGGTGGTTGTAACGCCATGACCCCAGTTACCCAGAGTTAGTGCATTATTACGTATCACTGGCATGATCACAAAAGATCAAGTCTCGAAAGACCGATTAGTTTTGTAGCCATGAAAACACTAGATACATTCATAAAGTTTACATTACATCATAAAGTGAATAACTACAACAAAATATTGTCTCTATAGACCACACTCATATCCTCATACTATCCCTGCAGGTAATTCATAAAATACTTCTTCACATCCTGGGAAAAATAAAACATATAAAGGGGTGAGCTCAGATGCTCGGTAAGGATAACAATATAGCAAAAACTTTCATAAATAATCATAAACATTTAAGACAGTGTATAACTAAAACAAAAGCCTTTTAAAATTGATCTTCAGAATAATATGGCAAAGATAAAATGAAATAATTCCATTTACTTATTCACGTGGATATTATACTAGTCGAATAATCACATGCAATATCAATAACCACATTCATAATAATGGAATGCATAATGCCAAACTATCATAACCACATATTCAAGGCCTTGTGCCAAGACTACAAATAAGTTTTTGTCAAGGCCTTGTGACAAGACACTAGTTTGTCTCATGAGACCTACCGATGCATCGAGGAGCTATATCGGGCTCCACACATCACTTACAAAGTCCAATGCATTACTCATATGAACAGTTTTAAACATAACATAAACATTCATGTTAAAAATAGCATATGGAATGTCAATACTTTATCTATAAACCATGAATGATATAATACTAACACATCCATGGGAAAAAATATCATAAAACCTTAAATACAATATGGAAGTTTTTTATCATAATAAATCAACTTTAAATAAGCTTAAAATCCATCAAAGGATGTTGACATAGATGAAATCAAAATGATTTGAGAGAAATATCTCTTTTTTTAAATCATTTAAAAGTTACATAATTATAAAATAAAGCATTTACTTTGAAAATATTCTTATAAGCTTTTAAGGGAAGTTTCGACTATTTTATAATGGTGGAAAATAGCCGAACCCACCATATAAGTTAATAAAGACATTCTTACCTTAATTTTTTTAAAAACGATAAAAAGGACCTTGTTTGGAAAATGATGGAAAGATTCCTTTATAAACGTCTTATAAAAAGTCAATAAAGTGTATAAATGAATTTAACCTATAGTCTATAAAATAGTTATAATGTTTTGAAATACATTTTTAAGAAACATGCATGTGGATGATAAAGAGGTCCTAGTAGATAATTGTGTATAAACAACCTCGGATAATGAAGAGATTGTGAAATAAACCCTTACTTTGTACTTTTTCCTTGGTCGAGGGTAGGTTAAACTCCTTTATAATGGTGAAATAATTGTTATTTAATTATATAATAATCATATACATTAATATGATATCATATATGATCTTTTAACATTGATTTGTTAATAATATCTTAGTATTATCGTTGTTTCGGGTGTTAACGGATTCATTTTCCTTTATATTATTTGTTATCTGAGCCATATTTGTTATGTATGGGATGTATATTATTCATATATATAATTATATCATGTATCTAAACATTACTTTTAATCATAAAATGAAATTTAGTATTGAATGGATATGATGGGGAATGAATCTCATCGTGTTCGTGGAGACGGTAATTCGTACGTACGCACGAGCGAAAATAACATTCTTTTGATATTAAAATAATATTTAGTTTGATGTTATATCATATATACAAAATAATTATCATTTTATATTTATTATTTACATGAATTACACATCATTATTATACCCATCCAAATAATAATATATTGAATGACAATTACACCACGACGTGGTGACGGTAGGCCATACGTACACACATATGGTGACATGTCATTCAAAGGATGGATAGAATAAGGAATATTATTGTACCATATTTATAATAACATAAAATTATATAGAAGATACTGGAGTTATTATTTTAGATTGTAAATAACAAATAAAGAATAAGTGGAAGAAGAAAGGAACTTGAAAGAGAGTGGTGAAATCATTACCTTTCTTCAGGTTCTTCCTTTTGATTTGATCAAAAGGGCTCCATAAGTTGGATTTATGACAAAATTAGGGCCTCTAGGATGAATTGAGGGAAGTTTAGAGGATATTTGGATAGTGTTTGGCCGAGAAAATTGGCTTTTAAGGTGTGAATTAGAGAGAAGGGGGAGTGCCCTTTTATAAGAGGGGTGAGGGGCACCTTAGGAAGAGCTAGAAATGTTATTCTATAATAAATTTATTTTCGGTTTCTAATGGCTAAAAAATGAATTATTTAAATTATAAGGTGTTTATGGGTTGAAAACCGACCAACCAATAGGTTTTAGATAGGTTTGGGTCACTATATTAACCTTAACGTTTAGATTTAACTATTAGTTAAATAGTTTGACATTTACCATGTCTCTTTGTATTTTTATATTATATTTTTAATAAATATACTATATACTTCCAATAGAACCCCAAGTAGTTAATTAATGATAAAACTATGATTATATAAGTCTTTTGGCTGAACCTTAGATTTTTTGGAATAGAATATCAATTAATAATATAATATTTGTTTTAAAAACTCATTTTTGTCAATTTTGACACTATTTAAAAATTAATTTTTCTTAAAGTATTAACAACTTTATTAATTTGAAAAAAAAATCATTTAAGAAATTATAACATTTCACATTAACCAATAAAATTAGTGTATGTTATCAAAACATTCAAATTATATTTATTTTAAAATTTATAATATCAATTATTTCATTCTTTCATTAATAAGGAAAATACTGCATCATTATTGTGCCATAAATAAATTTATTTATTCAATGTCTAAAAATTATAAATAAAATACCATTATATAGGAAATATTTTTATATTTATACTGAATATTTATAGTCTAAAATATAACATATATAACCCCATGTAAAAATTGTTTTTCTAAAAGATATATGCTTATGTCATTTTTGTATTTACTTTAACTTGATTAATATAAAGTGTCATTATCACTTACAAGTGGTTCCATGGTGTCCCAAAATCGACCCAAAGATTCCCATGGTCGGAAATGTATCAAACAATCGGTTGAGGAAACATTGTAGGGTAATTTAATATTATTATAATATTATTGTTTTACCCTTATTTACAGGATTTACCCATTACTATTGTAAATAAAATATTTACCGAAGTAATTATACAAAATGTATAAAAATAAAAGTTACCTATTTAAAAATTTTGGACCTCATAATTCTAAATATAGAATACATTTTTCTAAATTCAAAACACCGAAGTGGAAGAAATTAATTTAAAATTAATTCTCATTGTCAAAACAAAGAGCGTGTTTTTAAGAAATAATAACTATCAAAAGATTGGCACATGCTTATGTCCAGTTTAATTGTGAAATTATGTCCAATTACCAACATTAGAATAAATGGTAATAATATAATATAATTATACTTTAAAATCACTCAAATTCATAATTTATCACTATTAATTATTTTGATTAAAAAGTTGTTTTTAATTAAAATTTAGTAATTTTCACTATTCATCAAAATATGAAAGTTATCAGAAAAGTACCAAAAATTCACCCTAAGCTAATTTCGATATTCCGAATCCAAAAATGAAGTGAATTTTGAATGATAAAGTTTATAAAATTTCAAAAAGTGGGTATTACTATTCATAACGGCTAGTTTGATTGGTTGTGGTGTGTTAGAACTTGAAGTTGCGTAAAACAAAAGCTACTGTATTTTTCAAAGAGAAGTGTACAATGGAATCGTGGGGTGTTACATTCTCCCCTCCTTCAATAAATTGCATCCTCTCAATTTTTAAAATTTGGCTTGGGAATATAATGGAAAGTCCCACATTGGAAAAAGAGTCAATAAAACTATCACTTTAAAAGAAAGAAAGAGAAGTAAAATGGTCACCCAAGATAACCTATACTAAGATTCCATGTAGAAAAATATGGTTATGGATGAGAAACTAAGTGTTGAGTTCTAATGGAGAGGGATAGAAAACATGATCAGGAGAAAGTTAACAACAAGAAAACCACAAACTTGTGATGGGACAAACGGTCATTAGTTTCCCAGTAGGAAAAGTAAACGGACAACTTTTTTATTTTATTTTTTAAGTTACATTACATAAAGATGAGGAATTCATTTCTAAGATTGACTAAGAACATAAAGAGATATTCTTACTTTTTAAGTAAAGTTTCATTCTTTAATAAATTTCTACTACTAACTCATTTTTAAATGATGAGTATTCATGAAGACTTGGTCACACTTGAAGAGCTAGAATAAACTTCTTATAGAATCACATGATCCACAAAGGATAAACTATATATTTACCTTGTATTTAGAGATTAATCAAAACCAAAATGGTTAGTATAAGATCTGATTATCCCCCAAAAGGATATTCCATTAGAGAAAGAAACACTAATCTTAATTTCCAAAATTAAACCAACAATACCCCAAAGTTAAATAAATAGCATTCAATAAACAATTGTCCTTAAAATACTTCAATATAATCCAAAAAAAAATATTGAAACCCAAAACTTAGAAGAATTTGTTTATGCAGTCTTTGTATCTCCAAATGACACCAACTACTCTTAAAGTCAAATACTTAAAAGTAATTAACCTAATCACATATTCTCTATTATAGGTTAATCATTTCCATAAATAACCAAATCACAATAAATCCACAATAAAAACATAGATAGAAATCCACCATTACTCCTCAAATGAAATCTCATAGTATTCTATTTTTCTTGGGGATATGGTGTTCCCAACAAAGCGAACATCTTCTAAAATAACATTGATCACTTAATCACCAAATCTGTTTCTTATACCATGGGTATTCATTTGATAAGTCATAAGATCCAAAATCAACTTATTATTGATCAATAAAATCATTTAACCAAAAATAATTAGTCACACTAACTAGGGACTTCACGTAGTCCAGTGGTAGGTGATAAATCCCAATCGCACATTGGTTGTGGGTTCGATTCCCACAGCTTTGTCCAACGCGACGGGTTGTCACACGGTCTGCGTGTTGTCCTTTTTCAAACACTATATTTTATAACATTACCAAAATGAGATAAATTCCTCAAAATAACCCTAACATAATTTAACCACAAATGTTATCTCATACTTTGCATTTTCATCCAAAATATAATAACTTGTAATTGCCTCAAACCCAAAGATAATATAAAACAAAATGGTAATTTATAACTATATCCACAAGAGAAAAGATAAGTCTTCCTCAAATATCATTCTCACATGGAAAACTATAGGTATACAAATACAGGAGAAAATTATTCCAAAGTAATCCCATCAACAAGGATCACTAAAACTTTTAAACATTTATCCAACCATTTATTTCCACATAGCTTCTTCTCTGACCAAGAAAATATTCTATAGAATAGGGCATTCACTTGGGTAATGGCCATGTCCCCTACATTTACGGAAAATGACTGTAAATGGATTCTTGGGACCATTTTTATTTTATTCTATAGTACTCTTCATTTTCCTCAAAAATTATTCACTTTGTGTCCTTCTTTCCCGCACTTAAAGCATTTCTTTGTTCCATTGAGACACTTTCATGGGTTTCTCCTTCCACATTTCCAGTATGATGGAAATTGAGGATTCTTTTCTCCATGGTCTCCACTACTGGAGCTCTTATCATTCATAACCTTTCTCTTCTTTATGGAGTCCAGGAGTTGGTTAATATATATGTTGTTGATCATATTTTTGGAAAACTGGTTTTTCATGAACATGATATATATTACGCCTATCAACATTTTATTTTGTTGCTCATTTCTACCATCGTTCCCACATTGTACATCATTCTCAAAGTTACTATGACTTTCTTGGATTCTAGTCATTGACTAAAACCATAAATAATTGTGTGTGTAATAGTAGTCATACAATCATTTAGATAATATTATGACACTATATTTTTAATTTTGAAACACCTTAGAATTAAACAATGTCATTTATTCTCATCTTATATTAAAATCCTTCAAATCGGTTTATAAAGAAAATGTAAATTATCCTAAGCATATCCCCCGGGAGTGTCGTAACCAAGAGTGCAGCAAGGACCGTTATCGTGCACCAGTTCTCGTTCGAGTCTATCTCAAAGCGGTGTTTTTGGGTTTTACCCCTAGGTACATCTGGGCTAGAGCCGCCTCTACCTGCTCATATCCAGACAAGGATGTATTGCTTATAAAACTCACAAAATCTCTACAACACCAAAATTCTGGGAAGTTCTTCTATACTAATCCTCAAAGTCTATCGTAGGGATATGACCTCTAATCAGAGGTTATCTAAATCTAGATTCCAAGGTTTATACTAAACTTCCTCTGATACCAACTATAATGCTCCGACCCCAGTTACCCAGAGTCGGTGCATTATTACGTATCAGTGGCATGATCACAAAAGATCAAGTCTCGAAAGACATATTAGTTTAGTAGCCTTGGAAACACTAGATACATTTATAAAGTTTACATTACATCATAAAGTGAAATAATAAATCAACATCTTGTCTCAATAGACCACACTCATATCCTCATAATATCCCTGCAGGTCATTCATAAAATACCTCTTCACATCCTAGGAAAAATAAAACATAGAAAGGGGTGAGCTCAAATGCTCAGTAAGGATAAAAATATAGCGGAAACTTTCATAAATATGCATAAACATTTAAGGCAATGCATAACTAAAGAAAAAGCTTTTTAAACTTTAACTTCAGCATAATATGGAAAAGATAAAAAGAAATAATTCCATTTACTTATTCACATGGATATTCTACTAGTCGAATAACCACATGCAATATCAATAACCACTTTCATAATAATGGAATGCATAATGCCAGACTATCATAACCGCATAGTCAAGGCCTTGTGCCAAGACTACAAATAAGTTTTTGTCAAGGACTTTTTCCAAAAAACTATTTTGTCTCATGAGACCTACCGATGCATCGAGGAGCTATATCCGGCTCCACCCGTCACTTACTAAGTCCAATGCATTACTCATATGAACAGGTTTAAACATAAAATAAACATTCGTGTTAAAACTAGCATACGAAATGTCAATAATTTCACCATAAACCTTGAATGGTATTAAATAACACATCCATAGCCAGGAATATCATAAAACCTTCAATAAAATATGGAATTTTTGTATCACAATAAATCAACTTCAAATAAGCTTAAAATCCATCAAAGGATGTTGACATAGATGAAATCAAAACTATTTGAGAGAAATATCTCTTTTTTTGAAATCATTTAAAAGTCAAATAATTATAAAGTAAAACATCTACTTTGAAAATATTCTTATAAGCTTGTAAGGTAAGCTTATACTATTTTATAACGACGGAAAATAGCTGAACCCACCGTATAAGTTAATGAAGACATTCTTACCTTAATTTTTTTTTTGAAAAGTATAAAAAGAACCTTGTTTGGAAAACAACGGAAAGATTCCTTTATAAACATCTTATAAAAATTAAATTAAGGGTATAAATTACTTTAACTTATAGTCTATAAAATAGTAAGAATGTTTGGAAATACATTTTTAAGAAACATGCATGTGGATGCTAAAGAGGTCCCAGTAGATAATTACGTATAAACAACCCCGGATAATGAAGAGATTGTGAAATAAACCCTTACTTTGTACTTTTTACTTGGTCGAGGTTAGGTTAACCTCATTTATAATGGTGAAATAATGGTTATTTAATTATAAAATAATCATATACATTAATATGATATCATATATGATCTTTTAACATTGATTTGTTAATAATATCTTAGTATTATCGTCATTTAGGGTGTTAACGGATTCGTTTTACTTTATATTATTTGTTATGTGAGCCATATTTGTTATGTATGGGATGTATCTTATTCATATATAGAATTATATCATTTATCTAAACATTATTTTTAATCATCAAATGAAATTTAGTCTTGAATGGATATGATGGGGAATGAATCATGTCACGTTCGTGGAGACGGTAATCCGTACGTAAGCACGAGCGACAATATCATTCTTTTGATATTAAAATAATATATAATTGGATGGTATATCATATATTAAGAATAATTATCATGTTATATTTATTATTTACATGAATTACACATCATTATTATACCCATCCAAATAATAATATATTGAATAACAATTACACCACGACGTGGAGACGGTATACCGTACATACGCACGTATGGTGACATGTCATTCAAAGGATGGATAGAATAATGAATATGGTTGTACCATATTTATAATAACATCACACTATATAGAATATACTGGAGTTATTATTTTACAATTTAAATAACAAAGAAAGAACAAGTGGAAGAAGAAAGAAACTTGAAAGAGGGTGGTGAAATCATTACCTTTATTCAGGTTCTTTCTTTTGATTTGATCAAAAGGGCTCCTTAAGTTGGCTTTCTGACCAAATTAGGGCCTCTAGGATGAATTGAGGAAAGTTAAGAGGATATTTGGGTATAGTTCTGCTGAGCCAAATGGCTTTGAAGGTGTGAATTAGAGAGAAGGGGGAGTTCCCTTTTATAAGTGGGGTGAGGGGCACCTTAGGAAAAGCTAGAAATATTATTTCATAATAAAATCATTTTCGGTTTCTAATGGATCCAAAATTAATTATTTAAAGGATAATGTGGGTATTGGTTAAAAACCACAGAACCAATTGGTTTCAGATAGGTTTGGGTCACTATATTAACCTTAACTTTTAGATTTAACTATAAGTTAAATAGTTTGACATTTTTCATGTCTCTTTGTATTTTTATATTATATGGTTAATAAACATACTATATACTTCCAAGAGAACCCCAAGTGTTTCATAAATGATACACCTATCATTATATAAGTACTTTTTCTAAACCTTAGATTTTTAGGAATAGAATATCAATTAATAATATAATGTTTGTTTTAAAAACTTCTTTATGTCAATTTTGACACTATTTAATAATTAATTTTTGTTAAAGACCTAAAAACATTATTAATTCGAAAAAAAAATTCATTTAATAAATCCTAACCTGTTATATTAACCAATAAAATTCTTTTATGTCATCAAAACTTTCAAATTATATTTATTTTAACATTTATAATACAAATTTTTTGATTCTTTCATTAATAAGGAAAATACTGCATCATTATTGTGTCATAAATAAATTTAATTATTCAATGTATAAAAATTATAAATAAAATACCATTATGTAGGAAATATTTTTAGATTTATAATTAATATTTATAGTCTAAAATATAACATATATAACCCTATGTAAAAATTGTTTTTCTAAAAGATATATGATTATGTCATTTATGTATTTACTTTAACTTAATTAATATAAAGTGTCATTATCACTTACAAGTGGCTCCATGGGGTCCCAAAATCGACCCAAAGATTCCAATGTTCGGACCTGTATCAACCAATAGGTTTAGGAAACGTTTTAAGATAATTTAATATTATTATAATATTATTTGTTTACCCTTATTTATAGGATTTACCCATTAACCATGGTAAATAAAATATTTACCGAAATAATTATTCAAAATGTCTAAAAATAAAAGTTACCTATTTACACAATTTAGACCTAATGATTATAAAAATGGAATCTATTTTTCTAAATTCAAAACACATAAGTGGAAGAAATTAATTTAAAATTAATTTCCATTGTGAAAACAAAGAGCGTGTTTCTAAGAAATAATAACTATCAAAAAATTGGCACCTGCTTATGTCCAGTTTAAATTTGAAATTATGTCCAATGACCAAAATTGTATTAAATGGTAAAAATATAATCTAAGTATACTTTAAAATCACTCAAATTCATAATTTATCACTATTAATTATTTCGATTAAAAAAGTTTTTTTAATTAAAATTTAGTAATTTTCACTATTCATCAAAATATGAAGTTGTCAGAAAAGTACCAAAAATTCACCCTAAGCTATTTTTAATATTCTGAATCCAAAAATGAAGTCCATTTTGAAAAATAAAATTTATAAAATTTCAAAAATTGGGTATTACTATTCATAACGGCTAGATTGATTGGTTATGGTGTGTTAGAACTCGAAGTTGCGTACAACACATCCTACTATATTATTCAAAGAGAAGTGTACCGTGGAAGCTTGGGGTGTTACAGGGCTATATTCTAACCCCTTAAAATTTATATTTCCCTTGAAATTATTTCACTCTTATACAACCGATTTAGGATAATTCCGCCTCATAATATCCTTAGGTTCCCATCTAGCTTCCTTAAATTAGTGGTTTCGCATAAAACATTGACAAGGTTAGTGAACGTATTTCATATTACTTTATATCTAAGATAAATAATTTCCAGAGGTTGTTAATCAAAAGAGATATCCCACTCCAATGGTATGTCCCTTATGTTTAGTATATGTGTAGTGTTAGATATGTTATTCCTTAGGATATATACATAGAACACATAATGGACTTGAGAGTGTTCGGTGGGATCCCTCCATAGTTAAACTACCATACCACTTGATCATGAATCTCAAAAGAGATATTATACCTAGGGCTCAAAATTAATTTCATTCCAAATGTTATAACCTTCTCTAATGGATAAATTTTCAAAAAAACCTTATCACCATATTCAAATTCAATATCATGTCAATGATTGTTGGCATATGTTTTCTATCAACTATGAGATGACTTGATGTGATATTTAATGGTTCTGAATTTATCTATCATTTACTCATCTTTCTCAGTTCTAAATATATTTATTTCTATAAATTCATCCCAACATTTTACTATTTTATACATCTTTCCATAGAGTTATAAATAAGGATCCATCTAAATGATCAATTGAAATATATTGTAGTAAGAAATATTAAATTGAGGAAGGTGTTGATCCCAACAAACTTTTAAATCCATAGAACAAGATCTAGACGCATCTTATAAGGTTTTAATGATTATCTTTGACTAATCATCTACCCAAGTATGATAATATGGGTTTAAAATCAATTATATATCAAGAGATTACTAAAAACATCACGAGAACATAGCATTAACCCTCATATCCCAATCTGATACAGTATAATGTGGTACTCTATGAAACGTTACGAATTTATTAATGTATGTTTTATCAATCTAATATAGTTAGAAATATTATCTGATAGTAATGAACTATGATTAATTTTTAAGGTGTTCAAAAATATCCAAAATAGTCTTTAGACATTTTGGGGAGTCTGATAACAAAATCCATATGATGTTTTCCCATTTCCACTCTGGTATGGGTAACGGTTATAACATCCCCTTAGAACTTTACCTCATAGACTTAACTTTCTGAATTACCAAGCATCAAGATACAAAATCTTCAATATCTCTCTTAATATTGTCCTAATAGAAATACTCTTTAAAATATCCAGACATCTTCAAAAATCTAGGATGAATAGAGAATGTTGAACTATGATCCTCCTATAATATCTCCTTGTTTAAATCGGGTATTGATGGAACACATAAACAGTTTATGAACCTTATCATTCTATCGTAATCATGGATTAAGTCTGGAACATTTTCAAACTTCTTCTACAGCTCTACATATTTCGTTTATGCCTCTTTAATTTTCACTTGGATAGATGGTTTTACACTTATTTGAGAAACAATATTTATCATATTACTTCAAGATTTCATATCGATCCTTTGAAAATCCATAAATATTATATATATTTTTATTTTCATCATAGATAAGCTAGTATGATCCTTTCAACTCAAAGAATAAATAATCCTTTTCTCTTTCCTAGGGTGGTAATGCAGTTATCATTTATCATATTTATTTCCTTCCAAACATCTTCTTTAGTGAATATTTAACTCATACTGGGTGAATATATACTTCAAACTTTTATGATTAGTATATATATCACACCTTTATCTGTAAAGATAATTCATCTGTATATTTAATGATCAAGTTACCACAAATTACTCCAAATCTTTAGTTGTGTAATATTTTACATGAACCTTAAATTTCCTTGAGGCGTAATTTATAACCATATAATTCTTCATGATATCACATCCAAATAATATTTTAAATTCATCATTATAAATTACAAACCCTTTTCTGCTATAGGGTAATGTAAGAACATGTGAACTAACTAAACTTCTCATTAGTTTCTTGAAATTTTCTTCACATTTATTTATCAAAAGGGACGTGTCTCCCTTCCGAGTTATCTTAGTGAGTGGATTAGATAGTCAGGAAAAATTTTCCACAAATCATTAATAATGTCCAACCAATACATAAAAACTTAAAATATTTTTCATAGTTGTTGGTATAAGACAATGTTCGGTAGCTTTGGTCTTTGATGGATCCATAGATATACCCTCTCTTGAGATTATATGACCAAAAAATGAAACCTTTTATAGAAAAAAAGTCACAATTGGTAAATTGTTCATAAAACTACTCCATCCTTAGGGTCATCAGTACAATTCTTAGGTGATATTAATCCTCTTACTTAATCATTGATTGTATAATAATATCATCTATAAAACCTACCACAAACTAATCAAGGTAATCACTAAAGACGTTATTCCTTAAATCCATGAAGATAGTGGGGTAATTAGTCAGTCTAAATGGAATCACTATATTTTCATAGAGTATATAATTTGTACAAAATATTTTCTTGGTTATATTCTCATTCTTTACACTCAATTGATAATATCTAAAATAAAGTTCAATCTTGGAAAAGTATAGATCTCTACACAATTGATCAAACATGTATTCAATACTGGGTAGAGTATACATATTATTAATTTTGATCTTGATTAGTTCCTAATAATCAGTGAAGAGTCTCCTTGATACATATTTCTTCTAAACAAAAATAATTTTTTCACCCCAAGGTGACACAGTTGTCCAAATAAATCACTTACCAAGAATCTCCTAGATTTTATTCTTCAATTCCTGCAACTCAATCACAGAAATTCTCTATGGATTATTTGAAATAGGTGTTTCAATGAGTATAAATTCTATATGAAATACCAATTCATGATTACTCTAATACTAGGAAACTCTTTCAAAAAACATCTACAAACTCTCAAACAATATGTATGTCATTGATGTTGAGTTTCTCCCTAACCATAGAAGATAAATATACATTTTGAATATAAATCATCACACATTCAATTGATGTGATTTCCCTAAGAATTTTATATTAATTAGCTCCTTGATCAACAAACATAGTTTGGTTTAGAATATCAAAATCAACTTCCCTTTTTTGATAATTGATGTGTGATTTATATAGAGAGAACCAATCAATTTCTTAAATATAATAAAATATAACTAGAGGGATAATAAAAAGATTTATAAGAGGAAGATTCCCATAAAAATCAACTAGAGAAGAATCATAGACTTGAGATGTGATCATCAAAAATTTATAGGTTTTCACTACTAATTTAGCATATAATCATTGGGGATAAAAATTTATATTTCTATATACCATTAATGATATAAAGGAATTTATTTATCTAATTATCATATAAGATACTTCAATATCTGTGCAGACCTATCAGTACCCTAACGTTATTGTTCTATCTTCAATACATATCCAAAACCAATATGGTTAGTATAACCATCAAGTGTCATTAATCATAGTAATTAATCATGAAAAATACTTCATATTATGTCTAACTAATGACACATTTTTTAAAATCTATGACACCTTAGGTTGAACCTAAGTCATTCATGGTCATAATTTATTCAAATCCTTCATAATGGATCATAAATAAAATGTTATTTATCTAGGATTACCCCTGGTGGTTTCGAAATATGTGCATAATAAGGGAACACTCACCATGCACTAGAATGAGCAATGAGATATACTTCACCATCTCTTTTTATCGTTATTACCCCAATATTCATCTATTCCAAGACCAGATCCACTTTTAGTGTTATGACATGTATGTTTTTCCACAAAACCACACACTCCTTTACATACCATAACATATGACATTATCATATACATAGTACTGTCCATAGGGTTTTTACTAAAGATTTCTCATCCTAGTTTGAAAAGGACATCTAATCCTTGATCTAATAAAAATTAATGTGGTTTGGAATTATTACCTGTGGTTTATAATTGATACTTATTATAGCACTCTATTGGAATATACACCTCCTAGGTGGGACTATTACCACCATCCCTAGTGGTATCCCTTTCCTCTAGAAGCCCATGTGTGGAGATTCATGTTATATCCAATGCTCACATGTGAATTTCCTAAGTATTTTATTACATACGTCGTTCTGATAGAAAATATAGTGACTACTAATTTTTCATACAAAGATACCACACCTTAATAGATGAATATTCATTAAATAACACAATGTTTGATGCTAGAATTATATAATTCCAATACCTTTTGAAACATGAATACTTAAAAAACCGGTTCATAATTAAACTATGTCATCCCCCATTAAGTTCTTCATAACTAAAACCCTTATTAGATATTTCATATATAATAACATTCTTTATAACCTAGGTAAAGGAAACATAAGAAAGGGTAAGCTCCGGTGCTCATTAAGGGTATAAAAAGAATATATTAATGATCACTTAAACAAAACATGACAATAAGGTAATAAGAATATGAGCATAATATTTGAAAACTAAACCCTTAATATCATAAATCATAATATTGATAAATGTACTAAATCTTAGTAACTCATAAGACATTAATCATATATGAATTAAAAAACATGGAACATGTGAGAATAATATTGGCACAAGGCATAAGTTTGTGTCATGCACATAATTAGATAAAACAATTTTCTTAATAGCCAAGGCTCATTTACAAAACTATCATAGTGGAATAGGTTCAGTCCCCAGACTATCATAGTAGTCAAGGTTCACTCCCAAGACAGTCATATTAGATAGAGTCACTGGGTTCACTCCCCATTCCAGTGTTGTTTATATCATGAGATATATATCATTACCCAATGCATTGTAGGGGTATATAATTCTAGAGTCACCCATCATATAATTTAAATAATTCATATGTGTTCCATAATATCATAAAATATTCATCAAAGCATAACCCATAGAAATGAAATAGGTTTTATAAATATTTCATCATATCATAACCCTGGAAAAAATGGGTTTCATAAGCATAACCTATTGAAAATAAATCAGTTTCATAAATATCTTTTCATCGTAATCTTAAACTATACATAGAAACAATAATAATTGTATCATTGGACCATATCCTTGATATAAAATAAGTATAATCATACATTTTTTCATTTATGTATAGAAACATGATTAAAATATCTTTGAAAACATTCATGGGAAAAATACCCTTTCCAAATTAAAAATAACTTTTAAAAATATAAAAATTACCCAAATATTAAAGAAAAAAATTATTTTAAAATAACCATGAAAAATTGTAAATTAATATTTAAATCATTGATCCTTCATGATAATGGGAAATACCATTCAAGTCGTACATGTTGAAATAATGATTTCCTTCACAATTTTTGTAAAAAGATAGAAATCTATTATTTATAAAATGATAAAAAGATTACTTTTATTTTTAAAAAAAATTAAAAAAAGTTAAAAATTAATTTAATAAATAATTTTATAATAGTAAAAATATTCTTCAATTTTTTTAGAAAACATGGATATAGAAGAGAAATTATTTTTGATTGAAGAGAGAGATGAAGTCGGTTTTCATTAAAATAATTCCTTTGGACTCTTGTGTACAAAAAGAGATAAAAATAAAAGTAAAATATGAAAATTATATAAATAAACATTTTATAAGAAAATTAATTATTCTCTTGATAGATATATCATAATATTTAATTATTATAAACTTAATTATAAACAATCTGGATAAATAATGTGATTGTAATGCAAAACCCTTACCAAATTGGTAACTTTTGAGTTGTAATAAAAATGGAAGAAATAAAATTATATTAATATTTATATCCCATAATATTTATAATAATAATCATAAATTACTTTCAAGGGAAGTATACACACTACAAAAATGAAATAATAGGTGAATATGGCATGTGTGCCATTAAAGTAAAAGTGAGACAAAAGTCATTTACCTCAACCCTTGAATTTATTCATACATATTCTAACATAATATAGAATATATATAGGTTTATTATAAATATATTGGATAACCATAATAATATATTTTTTAACATATATTTTTTCTTATATCATTTTCCCACATTTTTATTAACGATTGTTTATTAAATTCACTATTTCAGTTGATAACTGCTTCATTTTTCATGTATGTTTTGGTTTGGTAGTTTTTTTCCTTTCACATTGATTATGGTTCTATAATATACATAATTTTAATAATTATATAAATATCATATATATTCACTATATATATATATATATATATTCACCCAAAAAAATTAGAGATAGTAAAAAAATTACACCATTCAAGCAGACGGTAAGCCATACGCATTTATGAAAATTGTTTCCATTTTTTCAATAGATGGGAAAAAATGAATATAATAATAATTATTTTAATAATTATTTTTGTATCATGTATATCATATATATTCATTAAATATATCCTTATTACCATCCATTTCAAAATAAAATGAAGAACAAATCACATCGCTTTGTGGAGGTGGTACTCCACACGTACACATGGGTGATGTTATCATTTTTAAAAGGATTAGAAGATGAGAAGTTAGATGTGATGTTATAATTATATAATTATAATTTTTCCCTAAATATCATATATATACTTTAAATCCATCATTATTGTTAGGACCAATATGGGCCTATATACCCTGAGACCGGGGTGAATCAGGGTATGTATATTCTTTTTTCAAAATTCTTCTTGTCTCACTGGATCTTGACCTCTTTATTACAAGGGTCACTTTATTTACACTTTTGTGTTTATTATGACCACTTCTACTCTCTTCTCTCTCTTTCCTACATCAAAGTATAAATAGAAACTAAATAATGCACAGGACACAACGATTTTTTCTTGGTTCACCATCACTAGGCTACGTCCAAGGAGCATACAATGGCGATGTGTCGATGTACCAAATCCACTAAAGCACACTAATGTTTACAAGGTTTGGGATAGATCACTTTTATGCCCAGGATCACTACTTTTACAATGTTTAGGGTCAGATCACTGCTTTCCCAATAGTCACTTCCTGTTTCTCTCTCTCTGGCTCACTGCCGGTGGAGAGGATCACCTTCTTCCTCTTCCTTTGCTCACTGCTCTAGAAAGGATACACTCATAGTTTATAGACCTATAGGTCTCTTCATTATCACAAATGAATACATCCTCTATTGTATGTAGATGCTCTGTTGAAGTCCAACTTTCACCCGTAGATGAATCTCTCTTTGCACTGAAGGTATCAGGAAATCTTCAAGCTTTCACGCATCCCTGAATCATTGCCATGAATCAACCTTACCTGGAGCCCTTCTCTATGTTGGCACACAAGTATCCGCACACAAGTTATAACTGGCATGCAATTCCACCTAAACCACGTGCGCGACACAAAACTCCAAACTTGCGCGACTCACACCCTTTTACGCCCAAACAAATATTGGCGTGCAACCAACTACTTTCACACTTCTTCAAAACTGGCACGCAAGTTCACCTCAACATCTTGCACGACACCCCTTTCTTCAACTCAAGACTTGGGTGACTCACTTCCTTACTTTCCCAAACCACCTTAGGCATGCAACTATCACCTGGCGTGCAACTTCTACTTGCACGACCACACACCACTTATGCGACCACCACACCTGCGCGATAGGAGCTCTGATTTTTCTATGTGTTAAACTCTTCACCGAATGAGGATGGGTCGACTTGTATTTATAGGCATTTAGACACCCTACGTTATGGCACACAAGTCTCCCCTCGACGCTCAAGTCTCGGCACACAGGTCTCTGCCGTGCAAACCACTTGCGCGACCAAACACAAAACTTGCGCGACCGTTATCCCTTTGATATATTTTGATGTTATAATCTTGAAAAACATATGGCGCGCAAGTTTCAAAGCCTCCAAGACCTTGGCGCTCAAGTCCCTTTTCCAAAAACACTTTTCTTCATTTGACGATTTTCAGGCCTAAAAATTTGGCAAACACTGGAAAACGACACCACCTTTTATCTGCTCTTTTTGTACCACCACCAGATCATCCATTCCTTTTGTCGACGTTCTTGAACCAAACCCAGATCGTTAACCACAACCCTTGGACTATACATGTCACCATTAAATCCCCTTTGTCAACAAATGTGCATGTCATGGTTTTCTTTGTCAAAAATCACAACACAGATGTCCACTTTGTCAACAAACACAATCACCTCAAAAATGCTTCAATGATACCTTGAGGGATTTTGGCCCAACAATATCCCCCTTTGGGTTTGTTGAAAACTCTTCCATAAAAAAAAGATGCATCATTAATTCTCCATCCACTATTCGCCTATTGCGATTCCGATAGCGATCAAGGATTTACATAACACATACTCTAAGCCCACATGAGCAATGCTCAGTGTGAGAAACAAGAGTAAATGAAAAGTTCGTCAATGAATCACTTCAACTCTGACACCCATTGTTGACACCAAACTGATACCAATTTTGGGAAATATTTGTACCGCATTCCAACACCACTCTTCTACTTTTATCGTGATCCTCAGCTATTGTGATATCTGTTCTTTTATCGATCACATCTATCATCGTTAGATTTAATACTCCCCCTATCTGCTCACAGCTTTAAGTCCCCCTATATGGTTTCTCCATCTGTCATTTTCTCCCCCTATCTATCATGATTTCTCAAATAGCCACATTGTCTCCCCCTTGAACAATCACTATTTTCACCCCCTTTGTCAACTAACCCAAAGGTCACTCCTTTGCAGTCTGTAACAGGGTAGAGAAATCATATCAGCACATTAGGGAAAAAAACACATCATACCTCGGGGAGAGGGGGTTCCATATCCACACTCTATTAAGTGCAGGGAGTTGACTGAACTCCCAGAGCCAATATATGCCTTTCAAACACTTCCTTGGGTAAGGCCTTTGTCATAATATCTGCAACCTGTAGCTCTGTAGGCACATACTCTAACTTTACAAGCCCTTGCTTCACCTTCTCCTTGATGAAATTATATTTGATCTCAATACACTTTTTCCTTGAGTGATGAACTATATTTTTTATAAGATTGATAGCACTTGAGTTATCACACTAGATTCCGATTGGAGAATTTACTTCAACTCCTATCTCTTCAAGTTGCTACTTCATCCATAATAACTATGTGCAAGCTTGAGTGGCCGCAATATACTCAGCTTCTGCGGTTCTTAATGAAGTGCAATCCTGCATCTTGCATAACCAAGAAATACATAGTCCACCAAGATAGAATGCACCTCCTAACATTGATTTCCTGTCATCCGCTGAACCGGCCCAATCTGCATCATTATATCCAAATAACTCCACATGATATTTTCCATTATACCTCATTTCGATGTCCACTGTTCCCTTGATATACCGAAGTATTCTTTTCACTACAAGTATGTGGATTTCCTTGGGATTTCTTTGATATCATGCAACTTGGTAGGTGGAAAAAACAATATCAGGTCTCGTCGCTGTCAGGTATAGTAAACTCCCAATAATCTACCTATATTTTGTGATATTAACTTCCTTTCCATTATCATCTTTTGATAATTTCATCTGGGTAGAAACCAGAGTCTTCATCTCCTTGGAATTCTTCATTCCAAACCTTCTCAGAATATCCTTGGAATATTTTTTTCATGATTTTAGAAAACTGTATGCACTATGATTCATCTGATCCGCCAAATATGATGTCTTCTTCAGCCAAAAAACCTTATGCTAATCCTCATTAATAAGAAAATCATCTGGTTGATCAATATGTACTTCTTCCTTCATAATCCCATTCAAGAATACAGATTTGACGTCCATATGGAATATCTTGAACTTCTGTTGTACAGTAATGGCTAGGAATAATCTGATCATCTCCAGCCTTGCAACCAGTGCAAATGTCTCATTAACATCAATTCCCTCTATCTGGGAGTCTACTTATGAATTATTATTTTCCACTTCTACTCTCCCAGGGTCTCTTTCCCTTCTTTACTTTAAGCATAAAACTTGTCACTGTGTCATTGTTCAATGACGTCATTTCTTTGAAATTCTTCTCTCAGATTTTTGTCGACACACCTTTGATTTTCCCTCACAGCTTCTCAGTATCCTGAAAGTAGTCAGATGATACCACATTGTTAGAACAAAAGGATTATCATCAAAATCTGTGTGTTGCTACTTTCCCCCCAATCATTATTCATGAAGAGAAACATTCTTCATTCATATCACATTGAGATCATGCATCTGATTAGGATATAGAATGCTCCCCCTATGTTATGAAACTCTTATAGTTGTTAGGCCCAAATATTTATACCCATAAACATTCTTCTCCTCATGTATATTTTATTATTTGGAACTCATCATTGAGCCATTAACAGAATCTCTAAGCCTACTAAGTTGAAACTCAGTGTAAGAAACAATAGATAGAGTTAATAACACAATCACTTCTCATTATGCTCTGTTTCTCCCTTTCTTCTTCACCTTTTGTACCTGATTTGAGGAAATTGAAACCCTGGAGCACATCACTTCTCCAATTTGCTTCTTTAGATGCCACTTCCCCTTAGATCATATCTCCCTAAAACCTGAAACACTTGAATCATCAGTTTACAACATTTATATACATAGGGAGAGGTGTGCTTCAGGAATCCTCAAGATGAGGATAGTGGTTAATCCTGATGGGTTAACCCTTTGATTCTTTCTTGAAGAGCATCACACTCGTTCCTTGATTCTTCTAGCAGCCTAGCCATCTTCAATTGCTCTGGCCATATGACTAAGCATTCATTACCCACATACTGAGCCTTTTTCTGATATGATTCTACAGGCCTAGCCTTTCTCACCATTTGGGGTTTAAACCCACTAGAACATATTTCTATCTTTGATGTTCCACCAAAATTACATTTCCCTTGATTCCTTCTCTAAGCAGGAATATCTTTTCCTGTCATCTTCCCTTGATCCTTCCTCCAATGTAGGGATCTTCCTCTTTCCTCCACATCTTTTGGTTCCACATGACATGTAAATTTTTCAATTCATTCTTTGTTTATTTTTCTTTTATCATATTTCTGAGTTACCACCCTATTTTGCATTAGTGGTGGGCCCTCCAATGAACGTACATTCTTCTTATTCACATCTATAGCGTTTCCTCCCTTTTTCTGCCAGATTTGTTCATGTTCTTTCTTAGAGGGTGGTTGTGAGTGTGACAGAGGAGGTGATAGATACACCTTTCGTTTAGCTCCATGGGATTACCCTGAGGCTCTAAGCCTATTCTCCAACTTTCCACTTTGTCTCCCAATGTACGATTTCTCTTTATACATCATTGGAGACAAGATTATCTTTCTAGGCTACTTTTACTTTCTCGCATTCTTCTTGCTATGATATCTTGCCAAATTCCCATGATTAGAACATATGAAACATCTTCCATTAGAGGCAAACCTCATTTCATCATCTCTCAGCTGAGATGTTGATGCAGCTTGAGTAATTATTATGACGTTGAGCTCCTAAGATTCCTGACACATATTCATGGTGTGTCCCATTCTTCCACAGTAATAGAATCTAATGAATGCTTTCCTTAGAGAGTATCTTCTCTCTGATTTCTCATGACGCTTATTCTTATTCTCATATTTATCAAAGTTTCTATTTTCACAGCTTGAAATGTATTCCAGAGCCTCTAAACAGAAGCTTGATGTGTGGCCATGAATCTTGTAGAAATATCACATGTCATCACTTCTTTTTTTAACTATCCCCTTAGTCCTATCTCCAGCACCTACAGGTTTTTCTCCACATCTGAAACTATTCACATCTGTATTTTTATCATGCATGGGAGGTGATTCATCAAATCCAATAACAGTTTTTCCCAAACTGTATGGTCTTTGAGATAAGAAAATTTTTTCTTTCCTCTTTTCAGAAATATAAAATTTGCTTTTCATTTCATCATCACCTGTGGAAGGTTAATCAAATAGTAAGTTCAAGGCATCCTTCATTTTAGGCTTTCCTCTAGCATTGGATTTTTCCACATCCTGCTTCATTGATTCAAGATATTCTCCCATCTATTGAATCTTCATATCCCTTTATTCAAGTTGGGAATTGAGTTCTCTTCTAAGATTCTTTCCACAACTCATCTCATCTTCCAGTTCTCGTGTGAGATTTTCTACCATGTTACTTTTCTCCATTACATTCAATTTTTCATGAGAAACAGATTCAGAGAAAGATACAATCTCTTGTTGTATCCTTTGATTCTTCTGAACATTTTCAGACAACTACGTAGCTAGATCATCATTTTTGGCTTTCATATTCTGAACTTATATTGACTTTTTATTCTCTTCATAATCATCAGCCTTTTGTTTTCCTTTCATTCTAGCCATATTTTTTACTTCTTCACTTTGAGAATCATTCTTATCCCTTAGGTCATTGGCCACAGCAATAAGCCTTTGATTTAATCCTCTTAGCTTGTTGACCTCAATTTCCAATACCTGGATTCGGATATCTTTAGATTTTACTTCTTCATCCAATTCCTAATCCAATTTCTTTGTCATGTTGACAACATCTACTGGTAGCCTCCTTCTTGAATCTTCTTAATCATCAGTTATTTCAGTATCACTTTGAAGTTCAAGTACTTCACTCATTCCTACATCATGATTGAGTGAATCAATCTTTTCCCTATCAGATTCATCCAGGCCTTCTTTAAATAAGTTGTTTGATTCTTTTAATTGAATCACATGTTTTCCATACACACTTCCATACTGAAGAATATAACCTAAATTCTTATTCTTCTTTGATGTTTTTCCCTTTTCCATGGAACACCGAGATAAGAGTATACTGATTTAATCACACAAATCAACTACACCAAGTCGAAGAAAACAAATTTGATAAAAGAAACCTTCCCTCTGAACCCAATTGTTAAGACCAATAGGGGGCTATATCCTGAGAGGGGGGTGAATCAGGGTATGGATATTCTTTTTCGAAATTCTTCTTGCCCCACTGGATCTTGACCTATTTATTACAAGGGTCACTTTTTTTGCACTTGTGTGTTTATTATGACTACTTATACTCTCTTCTCTCTCTTTCCTACAGCAAAGTATAAACAGAAACTAAAGCATGCACAGGACACAATGATTTTTACTTGGTTCACCCTCACTGGGCTACGTCCAAGGAGCATACAACGACAATTTGTCATTGTGCCAAATCCACTAAAGCACATTGATGTTTACAAGGTTTGGGCTAGATCGCTTCTATGCCTAGGCTCACTGCCTTTACAATGTTTAGGGTCAGCTCACTACTTTCCCAAGGGTCACTCCTTGTTTCCCTCTCTCTGGCCCACTGTCGGTGGAGAGGATCACCTTCTTCCTCTTCCTTTGCTCACTGCTCTGGAAAGGATCCACTCACAGTATATAGACCTCTTGGTCTCTTTATTATCACTAATGAATACATCCTCTGTTGTATGTAGATGCTCTGTTGAAGTACAACTTTCACCCATATATGAATATCTCTTTGCACCGAAGTTATCGGGAAATCTTTCAGCTTTCATGAAGCCCTAAATCACTGTCGTGAATCAACCTTACCTAGAGCCCTTCTCTAAGACGGCGTGAAAGTATCAGCGTGCAAGTTATAATTGGTGCACAAGTCCACCTCAACCACTTGCGTGACACAATCTTCTACAACTCCAAAATTGCATGACTCACACCCTTTTACGCCCAACCCAATATTGGCGCGCAACCAACAACTTTCACGCTTCTTCAAAACTGGTGCACAAGTTCACCTCAACAACTTGCACGAAACCCCCATCTTTAACTCAAGACTTAGGAAACTCACTTCCTTCCTTTACCAAACCACCTTAGGAATGCAACTATCACCTGGCATACAACTTCTACTTGCGTGACCACACACCACTTGTGCGACCACCATACCTGCCCGACGGGAGCTCTGATTTTTCTAAGTGTTGAACTCTTCACCGAATGAGGAGGGGTCGACCTATATTTATTGGCATTTGGACACCCTACACGACGGTGCAAAAGTATCCCCTTGGCGCTCAAGTCTCGGCGCACAAGTCTCTGCCGCGCAAATGACTTGCGCGACCAAACCCAAAACTTGCGCGACCCTTATCCCTTTGCTATATTTTGATGTTCGGATCTTGAAAAACATATGGCACGCAAGTTTCTAAGCCTCCAAGACGTCGGCGCACAATTCCCTTTGTCAACAAACACAATCACCTCAAAAATGCTTCAATGATACCTTGAGTTATTTTTTCCCAACAATTATATCCATATATGAGAGGTGGTGAAAGAAACTAAATTTCATCGGTTCATGACGTAGTATACCTTCATACACACGATTGACGGTTTCATTTCACATTTTATAGAGGAGGAGATAGATTTAGGATCTAAAATTAAGATAATAAAATATTAGTATATGAAATATATTAGTGTTATATTTTCATAACATTTTGAAAATATTTTAAATAGTTGTAAGAAGAAATAAAAAATCATGATTAATAACTATACCTCTTCTTTAGAGAACCTCATTTGATTTATACCATAATCATTCATATGATGGTTTTATGATAAAAAAACATACTCTATTTAATGTAGAAGGATTTAGTTAAAGAGTTTTTAAAATTATTTACTAAACCAAAATGTTATATACTTTTGGATATGAGAATATATGATCATCCTTCTTTAAGTGGGGGAGGGAACCCACATTGAAATTTCCTAAAAGAATAAAAAATAATAAAGTCATTCCAAAAAACTATTATTCCAAATTAACATATATTTTAATTAGTGATGGTATAAGTTCATAATATCTCCATCAAATAGTATTTTGTAAATTTAATTATAAAAATTACCATTATCATTTAATTTAACCCCCAATAAACCAATTTTAACCTTAATCATGATAATTAATTTTATTATTTTTACTATTAATTATTAGTAAAAATTAAGTTAAAATTATTAAATAATATTAATTATTATGATTAAAAATATGTAATTAATTTGACCAAGTTCAATTCATATAATCGGAAAATTTAGTTTAAAATTAAACCAACAGACGCGATGGAAAAACGGTTTTCCAAGGAAAACATTTTCATAAGAATAAATGGTTTTTACACCAAAATTCACATTTAAATTATTCTATTACAATATAAATAATTAATTATAAAATAAATTAAATATATTTAAATTTTAAAACCATTAATAAAAATGAAACATTGTAAATTATTTAAACATACAGTCGTTATTCAATAAAAATCATTATTTTTTAAAATTCATCAAAAAGTTAATATTTTTGGAAAAATCGAAGAAATTCACACAATGATAATTTTGAAATTTTTATTTCAAAAATTAAGTTCGTTTTTTTAAATAAATTTTATAAAATTTAAAAAAAACATAACTTTAATATATGTGTGTAAAATGAGAAGAAACTATTTTTTAGAAAAAAAATAGTTTTTAAGAATAAAATCATATGTATTCTTATCCTATACCTAGAAAAAAACTATTAGATGAATGAAAACAATATTAGATAATATATATATATATATATATATATGATTAAAATTATCCAAGAATAATGATAAATATCACTTATTAAGATAAAAACACATTGTGCAGATAAAAAAACCTTTTCAGAAAAACATTTCTTTTACTGTCGAATGTTTTTTTCATTTCTTATAAATTGATAACAAATGAATTTATTTTATAATTTTTCTAAACATATTATATTTATAATTTAGTTATTCCTATTCATACTCACCAATTTAAGAAATGGTTTTAAATGGTATACTATATTATGGTTTTTTAAAACTCGTTATTCTGTATAACACAAACTATCGAAAAAATTATATTTATTTGAAAAAAATATTTCCCAAAATATTGGGGTGTTTAATGGTCCTTATCAAAGAGTTTGAAATTGATATTTTTTATATGATACATGTTTGAAATTTTATAGATAATAACATTAGTAGGATTTTCTAATCATTAGACCATTGTGTTGACTCATCCCTCCCAATTTGGGAGTACCACCCTGATGATCACCTTTGTGATGTAGAAAACCTTACACCTTAGTATGTTGATATTTTAAATTTTTTAGTAAAATCTAGTGTCCTCGTCAATTTTATCTCTATAAAATACGAGATAATTATGGATGATTCACAATGGTATATTTTGGATTACTTATATATGTAGAGGATTTGTAGTGGAAATGATTTTCATCAGTGTGTTCTTGACTATAAGTTCACATCTATTTTGAGTTTCTTCCAAACTCTAGTTTGTGGGGGGAACTTTTGATCCCTATAACATAAAAGTTAATTAACTCCAGACTTCATTGGATAACTATGTGTATTTATTCCCATCAGTTTTTTAAGTCATGCACATGATGTCAATTTATATGGAGTATCTTTAATATGATTGAAACTACCAATTAACCCATGATATTTTATAATATAATTAAATCATAGAGAATTGAATTCATGGGGACCTTCCCAAAATCATTTTTAATTTTTTATATCCCATTCTCTATTGATTATCAATATAAATCAGATGATATAAGGGAAACTATAACCAATGAATCTCAAGTGGTAGTTAAATTTTTGAGATCATAGATTTTTAGTAAGGTTGGTCATCCATGGTTTATCATTAGCAATCAGGGTTATTATTTCTATGATCGGAACATGAAAAAATTTCTTTATAAGTATAGAGATTTTTATAAAGTGTACACTAATTTTTACCTCTAAACTGAAGGTAAAGAAAAAAATTCAAATTGAGAAGTTAATTAAATCATGGAAAATGATAGAATATAATATGAAATATTAGCGTTTATACTTAAATGATATACATTGGGATTACCTTAAAAAAATTAATTATATTTAAATTAAACCTTGTAGTATTTTCATTGGAATGGAATGTTATATCTCTATAGAGGTAGATCACCATGCTTATTGATCATTTAAATAATGTAATATAAATCTTTCAAATGTCGATGAACATAGGAAGTTGTAGATTTAGGGGTTTTGAAGAAATTAATTTTGGTGTATATTAGGACTCATTCATCTATAATAATAAGATTAAGGATATTTATTATGATATCATTCATAAGTATAAGTTCCATACTGGTGAGAATTTCCTCATATACAATTCCATTCTAAATCTCCACCCAAGTAAGCTTTGTTGTATATAGATCGATCTGTATACCATTACTAACATTTTTCCTTTTAGTGAAATATTTGTTTTTCATGAGTAGAGTAGATAAATGATTATGATAAATGGGTAGTGACTTAATCCCTTCCTTAATGATTTTATATTCTTATGGAGTAACTCCATATGATGTATTCCACCTTTGGCACAGCTTAGTAGGTTGTCCCATATTCCAACCATTATATAATTGTTCTTTTTATTGCATCTATTGGGGAAAATTTAGTTTTTATATGTGGGGTAGGGAGATAAAATGAATTTAAGATTAAAAAATAGAATAAAACAATACTAAAAAACAAAATAATATATATTTTTTTAGAAATCATTATTTTGTTTTATATTTTATACATTTTTTTTGTTTTCAATTTTAAGAATAAATTTGACATTAAATGAAATATTTAACATATTTTTAAATTCTCAAGTCAATTGTGAGGTAATTTCTTTATTTTTTTAAAAAAATGGATTCATATTAATGTTGATATGAAATATTTTCCTAGAATTTTCATTTTTGAAACATTCTAACAAGTTTAATTTATTTTTCAAGCCCATTCCTTGTTACCACTAATTTATATTAATTTTAAATAACCAATTTATTCATAATTATCCTAGTACCCTCTATTCTGGAGTGAACCCAAATTGTTTTTAAAATATTTAAATTATATTTTCAATTATCAACACTTTTTAGAATGATGAAATGTGAAAATTTCATTGAGGAGTGTAATTGATTTTAATCCCTTATTTTTATACACTTTTGAGACCTTCCCTTGAAATATATCTTTATAATCACAGTTTATCTTAGATTACCTTATAGGTTATCCATATTACAATACAATTTTCATACCTATGTTCACACTTGTACACATTTCATGATCATAGTTCATTATGAGTGTGTAGGAATTGGGGTATTTCATATGTTATCATTAGGATGAGATACATTGTATAGAAATATTGGGGTTGGTTTCTATTTTAGGTAAGGTCCAAAATTTATGCATATTTCATTATAATTCATTTAACGCCACATGAAAAAATAAATTAATTAAAATAGAATAATTGGAATTTATTTCTCATTCCTCGCATTTTCATGAATAATGACCCTATAAAAAAGAAAGGGCATGATTCATTATGCTTTCAATATATCTTCTTTTCATCCTATTCTACTAAAAAATAAAGAAATATTTTAAAATAAAATATTTAAAAAATAAGATCAGAAACCTTTATTTCTACATTATATGATATGAATTATGGCATTATATTTTAAAATTTTAATTGAGATAGGTTATTCTTATATGTGTTATTTGAGTGTGGAATGTTCCTTTTTAATGATTTCTCATGCATTGTATTCTATGAGAAAATGATCATCATTGTGGCCATATGTTTTTCACATAAAAACCACAAAACTTGAGCCTTGATATAATTCATATTAAATTATTATGAATGGAAAACACTTCTATATCTCTTGTGCATCGAGTTAGTTTTTAAACAAGACTATATTATGCTAGGATAGTTTTGAGCTAAGAATATGTTTTTATATATTTCAAACATGAGAGATGAGTGAAACATTGTGAGTTATTTTTTGGAATATTACATTAGTAGTTAAATGAAGTTAAAAAAATATGAATTTGGGAGAAGAAAAATTGTGAAAATTTATTTCATAAATGAGTCATAATATATTCCACATTGAAAAGAATCTTAGAAATTTTTTCACTTTCTGTGCATAGGTGGATATTAATTCAGATATGTGACTTCATAGAAGAGTGTAAAAGATTAGGTGTGGAGGTGTGATAATGTAATGATATATCAAATATTATTACTATTATACATATGCATTACATTATTTATGTGTTTTATTATCACATTATTATGTCCTCTTACACTCAATATAAATTTTGAATTTATTTGATGAAAATATGGTAAAAATGAAATTGCACATTAACCCAGTTGAACAAAATGTTTTTATTTTTTGAAAACATTATATACTACAATAAAATTTAAAAAATATATTTTTAATTATAAATGATACATTGGTAAATAATTTATTCTACTGGACATATTGTGGGATACAATCCTAAGAGGCCCAATATGGTCCACAAAGAGAAGAAAATTCAGGTGAGGAAATAAGTCCAACCTCTGGGCCATATCATGGGATATATACCTCCTTCTATGATGATTACACCTATATTATAAAAATGATTCATAGAACCCCCAATACACTAAATTTGAAGTCACGTTTCAGATTTTGATTATATATTCCATGCAAATCATTAAGATGTAAATGTCTTCTATGGATAACTCACCTATACTCATAGGATCTTTGACTACTCCTTAATCAATATTATGTAAATTTTTAGTAATAATGATCTTATCACTCATTTGAAAATGTTACACAACAAAAGTTAGAATTTAGATTTCTTGGGACATCCTTATTCTTCATATAAGGATTCCTCCCCTTTAATGGAGTTCAAAGCACCTTGTGGTCACCCGAGGAGGAACTTGATGTAATTACTCAAAAACATGTTTATATTATTTGAATAATATTTTCAATTATACAGGTCTATGTTGTTTTCTTTATCATATATAATTATTTAATTGATTTTTTTTTCAAACTCACGCAAACAAGATCATGTTTTTGGGTACCCATTCATGGGATCCTTCACACATCATTTAAAAATATATACCCATTTGAATAATTGTGCTTATGTGGTTCATATAGGAATATTTAACTCACATAATAATATCCATGTCCATGAACATTTATGTAATGGAATATAACTAAAATAACATAAAATTCTAGATAAAAAATCAATTTCATCATGTGTTGCCTGGTAGGTTTTGGTTATAAAGTCATATAAAAATCACCCAATCATCTGTAGTATTCGGTGAATCATTTCATGTTTCTAATTGAATACAAAGTGGAATTCTTGTATTAAATCTATGAAATTATAATTCAAGATGTAATAAGTAAATAATTAAAATATCTAAACCATATATCATAAGTAATAAGGTATGGGTATCAAGGGACTTACTTGAGACAATCACTTTTAATCTCAAAACTCAATCTTCATTTTTTTCTAATATTAATTTGTTTTAAAGTGATGTTTGATCTATAAAATAATACTTCATTAAAAACTCAATTTCCTTTTATATAATTAAATTACCTTTTAATGTTTTTTATCTAAGGATCTTTCGATATATGACTTATGATTCTGGATATACTATAGAAATTCTAGTAAAAACATTTTATTTAAGGAATTCAAAAACATTATCAAGCTACCATTAATATGGTTCAATGGGATATTTTATAAATAATTACTTTTGATGGGTCTTTTCATAAAATTTTTCTTCATTTTATTTATCCCATCATAGGCCTAGAATGATCTTCAAATTAGCATTCACATCAACTTTCAATGCCCATCATTCCTTATGATTCAGTATAAAATATCCTTACATCAATCAATGTTTAATATATCCTTCAAAAATAAATACCAATTCTTCACACCTTTATCAACATTATTTTTTTCCTTAAATAGTAAATCCCTATGCACTACACTTTCATTCAAACTCTAATAACAAATATACTTCATGGATAATCATTATTTTAATACTATAGATATATACAACCTTTATCAATAACTACATCATCTAGCCATATGTCAGCTCATTCGGCATGCACCCAACTTTCATAGTCCATGATTCACCCCACAACTACACAATTCACATCTTTACTAGAAGAAATTATCTACAAGTTAATAAAATCCAATAATAATAATGTGATATTGGAATGAACATTGTTGCAAATTATATTGTTAGTTTTGAATTGTAGATTCCTTGTTTTAATTATTTACATTGCATGTGTTGTTTATTTTTCATGAAAAATTATTTTAATTCCATCATTAAACTTTTATATTTTATTATATAATGGTATTATTATTTACATGGTATTTTTTTAGGATGTATCTCTTAGACTGTATATTGATCTATTGATTTGTCCATAAGCTCATTTTCCTATGAAATATTGAAGCTCTCCTTTGGGGTTGATGTAAATATTTGTTTAGTGTGATCAAATAGAACTAAAGGAAGCTCAATGAATTTATTAATGTTTTTTTTATAAAACATAAGTAATTATATCTGATATGTTCACATTACTAGCATTTAAAAAATTGAGTACATTTGTTTAAATTTCCATTTAGTATTGTTTCACTCACAATGATTCTTGACTATTCCATGCACCTCATGCTATACACATGTCCCACCTCATATTTCATTCCATTTTCCCAGGTCACTTTAGTTAGACATGACGATTACTCTATTTCACTTAATAAATTTATCACTAGTTTTTACTACACATGCAAAAAAGAACTTGACATAAAAGAGAGTTTATAGTGTTTTCATATCTCTACCTTTTGATTCCATGGTGTTATACCTCATGGTTATTTATTATAGTAGAGAGATATCAACACGTATAATATTAGAGGATGATATCAATTACATCCATTAGAGATTTAGTGAATCATGTAACATCAATATTAAATTTTTTAATAAGAAACCAGGTATTTGGTGTATGCATGGTCTAATAAGGATTCATGTTTTTAATATAATATTTTTAGTTCAATATTGTATTTATTGTATTTTTTCTGTCATATGTGAGTACATGATTTTTCATGGTTTGGGAGTATATGTTTCCACCATAGATCCTAGGTTTACCACATGCTCTTATATTAGAAATGATTCTATGATTGGAATCTTTTATCTAGTCCATGTATTTAATTTTTATTGTATCCTTCCTAATAATTATTTAGTTTTTTAATAAAGAGTTTTGGGGTGGTTATCTTTCATTTACATAGGTCCAAAGTGGTCCAAATAATCTTATATCCATTTTTTCAATAATACCATCTTTTATTCCTTGTGCATTTTATTCTACTACATTCACTATATATTTCTTCAACCATTATTATTTATTTGAATACAGAAGAAAAAATAGTAAAATTGAACCCATGATGCCTCTATTAAGTGGATAAACAGTGATTCATGACCTCCCCCCGCCCCAATTATTGGTATTATATCTTGATATCATATTTTATATTATCTACTAATAAGTTCAAATTTTAGAATTTCAATGGATAGAATTGTTTTATTTTGTGTATTTTTAAAATGAAAGTTCTTATTATCCACAATGGTTGGCCTAGTCTAGAAATTAATTTTTATAATCTTCTCAAACCATGTTTATTTTATTATTAATTTTTTATTTATTCAATGTTAGAAACACATATTTTCTTGATAAATATAAAAAATTCCTATGTGTCAAAGTGACTATAAGATAATTGTTGACCATGTGGAGAAACTCAACAGACTACATAAAAATACAGTCAATTTTGATTCTAATGAGTGAAATTTATATAAGTACTGAATTGAGTGTCAGGGTAACACATCAACCACAAGAAGGATTTTATTTACTTCATGAAACAATCTAGAAACTGTAGAAATATTAATAGCATCTAAGTGACCACACAACCAAGTAGATTGACCTTGTGACTAATTAATCAACCATGGTGGAAATTATTCTAACTCATTAAGTGGTCACATGACTATCCAATTGATCATATGAACAAGTTAAGAGAATTTTTTTTCCCAAACAACATATTGATAGATTTTTAATTTTAAAAAAGTATTTAGGTGACCATTCTCGGAGAATTATTTAGAAACATGTTACTGAATGATTCATATAGGTAATTTACTTAGAACTACGGAGCTAAATGATTCATGTAAGATAATTTTATTGAACCATTAAAATCATGATCAGTGTTTTTTCCCAAGTTTTGAATAGGTCATGAGGAATCATGCTGACATGGAAAAATTCAAGTAACAATGTAAAACTATAAATATATATTAGTAATTTTTTCAAATATCCATCTATGAAAAAATAAATAAAAATTAAAAAAAATTAATACTACCATAGTCCATGCATAGTTTTAGGATCTTCATTAATTATTCTTAAGCATTTATTTTGGGGACGAATTTCTCTTTTTTTGAAGGGAGTAATATATAAAAGAATAAATAGGAAGATGAGATCATGAAAAAAATAACACTCATGATAATACTCTATTTTAAAAACCATGACACCTTAGTTTATATTATGATTCAATAAAATATTTAAGATAACATTTACAATAATTTAATGTTATCTCATAATAGATTGAACACATTTGGAAGAGAAAATAACCCTAATAAATAACAAAAACTCTCTCTGTGTTAATGCTATATCAAAATTTATCTATCTCTCTCTCTCTCTTCTCTCTATTTCTTATTATTTTAAATTAATTTTGAGTTTTTTATAGTTTATTTTTATATATATTAAGTGCATAGTCCTATACAACATTGAAGTGTAATTTGATACACTATCATTTATTTCTTCCACTCTAATATTCCCATGAAAACTGTGGAAGAGAGTTTTTGAAAGCCCGAACAACCCTTTGTACTATTACAACCTATATATTCAATAAGGTTGTGGATTATCGTATTAATTTTAGTAAACATACTTTAAAAAATATTTTTCAATTAAACCACTTAATTTTATATTTCCACTATGTGATTATTTAAGTTTTTCTTACTCTGTATTAAAAAATATTTTCTAATTTTTTTGGAAAACAAAGTACGTGATATATTATTATTACCAGTGATATTTATATAGTTTTATATGACTTAAGTAATATTTAAAAGTTAATAAAATATTAATTTATTCTAAATAAGTTTTTATCAAGACATTGAGATGTTATTTAAAACATAAAATTAGTTATACATGGGCATTTTTAATATTAGGGGTTTTATTTTAAAATAATTTTTAATAGAAATTTTTAATGGATAATTGATTCAAACCTCTTGAGTAATCCACTCTTTCCAATATTTGGTATTATAGGTTGTTTCTTTATTATCCTATGTGATTATGGTATTACCCATTGATTAAGTCACCATGATAAAATATCAATTTTATTTTATTATGAAAATTCAATACTTATGGATAAATCAAGATTTGTAGGTCATGCTTCAAATAAAAATCCAAGTATTAATGAAAAACCTTATTCTCAATGTAAAATGAAAAAAAAATCATCTTGAGACTATGGGATTTTATATTTTGACAACAATAGAAGATCAATATCCATCGAGCCTGTACCCTAGTGGTACAGGCTCCTGCTTGGCATCCAAAAGACCCGGGATCAAATCTGGGCAGGGGAGAATTTCTTGGTACTATTGAAGTACTGTAGTAGGGGAACTATAGCAGTACTATAGCAGTGGTGAAACTGTAGCAGCGGTGGCACTATAGCAGCAGAGGGACTGTAGCAGGTACTGTAGCAGCGGTGGTAGTGTAGCCGGTACTATAGTAGTGCGGGTATTGTAGCAGTACTGTAAACCGAGGGTTCCTTTGGGGAAGAAAATGGGCTTTCAAGCCATATATTCAAGCCAATTGGACTTTGGAATTCGTGCTATGTAATGGGTCTCCCTCTACCCAGTCTAAAGAGGTCTTTTCTTTAATAATAAATTGATGCTTCGGCCCCAACCTTTAAAAAAACAAAAAAAAACAATAAAAGATCAATACGAAAAACCAAAAGCTCATAGAGCTAACAGGAGTGATTCCACTAAAACCTCTTATAAATGTAACTATAAATTGGTGAATAATTTATAATATGAATTAAGAGAAGATAAATTTAGTAGAATATATGAATTTATTACAGCCTATAAATTTTAGTAACACTTAGATGTGTCTCATGAAGTCACATATAACATTAAATAAATACATTTAAATAATTAAACAATTATTTATGATACATTTAATAGGTAGCATGATGAGTTGATTTCAAATATTTAGATCAAGATTGATGAAATTTTAAACATGATGCATTCACTATGAAATACAATTGATGAAAAGGATTAGGTTCTGAGTATTTTATGAGTATCAACTGATAGATGGAGATGCACTTTTATTTCCATTCATGAATCATGTGATGTTTGAAAACTACTAATAAAAGGAATTAATATAAAACTATTGATGATAAAAAAAAGATAATGAAGTGACTTATGAAGATACTGAACCCAAAAGGCCAATATCTTCCAAATAATCTCAATCAAAATCAAAGGAAGTTATTAAAATTGATACGACTAGTTGGGGTGAAGCTAATTCAGATAGTGATGAGAAGATGGATCATCCAACATGGAGGTTAAGAAGTTTTTATGAGGAAATAGTACTTCATAAAATTGAATTTCAACGGTAAATATGATAATAAAATAAGTTGAAATAAGGATGTTAAATTTATAGAAGTTACTTATTATGAGGGAAAAAGGAAAAAACATACAATTTGATTTTCTTAATTTAAAGTATAATAGGACATCTGTTGATCAAGTCTAAAAAATTAAATCATAATGAAAACATGGAGAACTTTATAGGATAGTTCAATTGATTTAGATTAAAATAGGAATGCCTCTCTTGAGATGGAAATTTTTTGCCTTATGGGAATAACACTTAAGTTAACAAATACCAATTTTGTTCCTTATAAAAAATATTATCATGAAGAATATGGTATTTTTAGTAAATATTTAATTTAATACAATAATATTGTGAAATATGGTTTTAATGAATTTAAGTATAAAAATTAAAATCTAATGAAATGAAATTCTTTTTATCAAACCATAAAATATGATCTTTGTATTGAAAAAGAAAATAACGTTTTTTTATTTGAAGAAAATAATTAATTTCAATTGTCTAATCAAAAACACAAGATAGACCTTGAAAATTTCACCATTGGGAGAGAAAATTTGACTATGGTGCTAGGTATAAAAACTGGCCCGTAGATATACAATTGTTTTTTTATCTTCATTGTCAAAGAAAATTTTAAAAAGTAATTTTGTTCCTAGTTTAAAATCACCTAGTTTAGTAAACAAATCATATACCTTTGGTCTATAAAAGGGTTTATCTCTAGAAGTATTAGTTTTTATATTTATATATTTGTTAATAAGTTATGAATTCTGAAATACTTTTTTACTGACACATTTTCAACAAAGAAAAAATAGTAATATAATAATTTCTTAAATAATTTCTTGAAAGTAAAATGTATGAAGAGTACTAATAAAAACACATGGTATCTGGATAGTGGATTTTCCAAAAGTATGACCAATGATATATCTTGTTTCAAGAATCTGGTAAATATTGTATGTGTTAATGTCACTTTTGGTAAAAATTCTAAAAGAAATATTATTAGCCTTGGAAAAATTATTAATTTTTAATCTATTTATGTTTCTGGAGTTTTATATTATTATGGATTAGAATATAATATTATTAGTGTTTCTTGATTATGTGATGATAGTATTCATGTTAATTTTGAAAACAATTTTTGTAAGATTTATGATTCTAAGAATAATTTAGTATTTACTACCTTAAGGACTCATATTGTATATATTGTCAATATATATTATATTATTTCTCAAAATGTTTCTTACTTAACTAACTTTCATAGATAATATTGGTTATGGAATATCAGATGAGGTCACTACAATATACAATTTCTTAGAAATATTAATAAGAAATATGTATGTAGGGATCTTACCAAACTCTAATTTCTAAAAGATAAAGTATGCAGTGATTATCAAAAATGGAAAAAACATAAGATTTATTTCGAAGAAAATAAATAGGTTTCCACCTCAAAACCCCTAGAACTAGTTCACATCGACTTTTTTGGTCCATCTGAATTTTATAGTTTATAAGAAATGTATTATTCTTATGTGATTATTCATGATTATTCATGATTCATGTAGTTATATTTTATAGCTGATAAAAGTGAATCCTCTAGATGTTTTTCAAAATATTCCATGTATATAGAAAACATTAGTGGACTTACCATTAAGACATTATGAAGTGATCATGGTCATTATTTTTAGAATATGAACTTTATGACCTTATTCGCACAACATTCCTATAAAAAAATTCTCTCCTCCTAAAACTTCACAACAAAATAGAGTGATTTAAAGGTGAAATATAACACATAAAGAAATTACCTGGACTATTCTCAATGTGAATGACTTACGTATCAACTTTTATACTGAAGCTATCAATACATCCTTCTATATTGTTAATTGGGTTCTTATGAGACTACATTTAATAAAGAAACGCTATGTATTACAGAATGGTAGAAAATCTAAAGATATTTACTTTAAATTTGTTAAGTATAAATTCATTATTTTTAATATGAATGTTAATATAGAAAATTTTTATCTAAAGAGTTATATAGATATTTTCATAGTTTATTCAACCTCTATAAAATCATATAGATTCTTTACTGAAATAACTAATATTGTGGAGGAATCTGTACATATCACTTTTCCTGAATATAAACCCCATGAGCCTAAAACTTATACAAAATACTATGATGATGATATGTAAAATTTTAAAATAAATAAATTCTAAAATAATATAAACCAATATTTAGATTCATGTGTTTAATGTCCCAATGATGACCAATCTGAATAACATTATTTTTTGGAATACATGGTAGAACCAAGTAGTTATATTCCAAAAACCATTATAAATCATAGACACAAACTATTATATTCCATTGTTTGAGACCTAGATATAATATTTTAGGCTATATATTATTTTTGAAACTAGGTTGAACAGCAATTTTTTTTACAAAAAAAACCAAAAAACATTACTAAACCTATCAATGATGAATTTTGGGTCACAAATATACAAAATGAGTATAATCATATTGAAATTAATTTTTTTTTGAAATTAGTGGAAAGACCAAAAGACTATAATATTATTAGTACTAAATGGGTGTTTAGAAAAAAGTTTAATGAATCTATAACAATAGTTATAAATTAATCTAGATTGGATATATAAGGTTCTAGTCAAGAAGAAGGAATGGATTATGTGGAAACCTTTTCACCTGTAGCTAGACATAAAGATATTAGTATAGTTATCTATTATTCACCACATATTAAATTAAAATAATTTTAAATGGATATCAATTTTAAATTATCTAATTGTTATATTTTTGATAATGATTTTGTTGTAAAACCCCATTTATTTCAAAATCCTCATTTTCTAAACTCTATTTTTAAACGTTATAAAGATATTAATGGTTTAAAATAAACTCTTTCAACATGGTATGATAGTCTTACATCTTTCTTAATTTCTAAAAGTTTTTCAAAAAGAATATTTTATCCTACCTTATTTATAAAAATTATTTCAAAAGATGTTTTATTAGTTCAAATCTATGTTGATGATATTATTTTCGGGTCATCCAAAATTCCTTATATAGTGGTTTTTATAAAATGATGAAAAATGAATTTGAAATGAGTTTAATGGGAGAGTAATGTTCTTTCTTAACATTATTTTTTCCAAAATAGTGAAGGAATTATTTTAAATCAAATATAGTATAGAAAATATCATTCAATATTATTTGGTATGGATATCACAAAATGGTAGTGACACTCCAGTGAGTGAAAACTATAAATTGGATTTGGATGAAACTAGAAAAATAGTTAACCAACCCATTTATAGAGGTATGATTATGTTTTAACAATATTTAATAGATATATGGATAGATATTATATATAAAATTTTTATGTGGCTCATTTTCTTCAAAACCACAAGTAATCTCATCAAAATATAATTAAAAATATTTTTAAATACCATGATATTCCATTTAATTTTAGACTGTTTTATTCTAGGGGACTTTCTTTTGTGTTAGTTATTTATTGCAATACTGGTTTTTTAGATGTAATTTAGATATAATAAGCGCATATGGAACATGTAACTTGTTATTAAGGTAAATTTTATCTTTGTGTAGTAAGAAGTAGAAACCTATTACATTATCTACTGATAAAGCTGAATAAATAATTTTAGTTAGTTATTTTGTAAAAATCATGTGGATGAAACCCACATTGCTTGGTTATTGATATCAATTTAGACATGTCCCTATAAACTTTGACTACACAAGAACTATTATTATTTTTAAAAATCTTGTATCTCATTCAAGTAATAAACATATTGATATAATATATCACTTTTTGAGATATCGTTTTCAAAAGGGGGATATCACTCTTGAATTCATTGGCACTAAACATAGGCTTGATGACATTTTTATAAAGGCTATGAATGTTGAGATATTAAATTATATCAGATATGAATAAGGAATTGTCAAATATTTATTATTATTTTATTCTTAATTTTATATATTTTTTTAAATATGCCAATTTTTATAGTTTATATAATGTATTTTTATAATATGTTAATATTAAGTAACTGTTTATGTTTAAGCCTTCTTGAAAAAAAAATCATACAGTTGATCAAGTTGAACATATAATCGACTAGATTTTATGCCTTAATTTTTAGTATTTTTGGGAAAATGTAATATCATTCCTTACTTAAAGTTAACATATAAATTTTTAATATATTCCCATGTATTACTATTTACAAATCCTAAAATGATTTTGGAATAACTCCAAAAAAGAATCTCAGTCTTGTCTCTTCTGACAAAACCTATGCCTAACCCAATTTTGAAATATCATTATTAACAAAACGTTTTACTTACTACCATCAAATATTGGTCGATAATAGTTAGGATGATGTTTTCTCTCAAGGAAGTTTCAATATAAACATTGGGTACTTCCAAAAGATTAAAATCTAGCTCTAGTGGATCCAAAAAAAACTTAAAGTCTCACTAATGGTATTGTGATGTCATTCCATAATGGAAATGTATTTAATGTGGTTTATATCAATTATATCTTTATTATAAATTATTTTTTGACAATAATTTTGGACCAAGAAGTTCATGGTTATTGAAAGACCCTTCTATCCTCGGTTAGTAAAAGTTTTCTATGTTAATATTCTTTTCAAAGTTGCTCAAATATGGGATCAAATTCAAAATATTATTAATGTAAAAGAGAATATATTTTATTCAATCATTTTGGTTGTAAGTTTAGATATACTAAATCTAGGATATTATGATGACTTCTAAAGTTATTTCCCATTAAATAATCCTAATTTTGAGTTTGAAAGATCCCTTTAAGAACTGATTGGTAATAGTAATCCTAAAATTACAAATGATGTTGAGATCATTGGTGAGTGTATGGTATTTTTTATGTTTATTCAGCGTGACACCCCTGACTCGCTCCCCTATATCAAAATCAATTAACAAATACATTACATACTATATTTGATACAAACACTATATTCTAAGACATAACTTCCCAATAAATACATGACTTAAAGAAAAAAAATCATTATTTAAATTCCCAATAACATTTAGTTTTATGGATTTAGATAATTATAATAAATAATGAACTAATAAATTCCACATCTTTATTAACTAAAGGAATTTTTTTCAACTATATGAAACTAATTAATCTGTAACAAGTCTTAAATATCACCCCTAAATTCTACACATAAGATATCCTATTAGAAATATCATGTATAATACATTTATTTTCAATATGGGTAAATATAAACATCGAAAGATGTGAGATCAAAATCTAAATAAGGAAAATATACAATTGAGGAAATCCTGGAATAAAAATGGAATATATATTATAGTAAGGATAGGTAATCATCACAATTCCATAATCAATTAGAAATAAAAGTATAATATATATATATGGATAGAAATTAAAATAAATACATCATGTTGATAATAATAACTAGTTTCTTAGTGATGAAATGCATAATATAATATAGTTAACTTTGTACCATAATCCAAGACATCATGATATTAGGCATAATGATCTTTTCTTCGAGGAAATATCTTATTATGGGTGAGCATATACAAATATACCCAAACATGTTTGTCTCATGAGACCTACCAATTTATTAAGGGTATATATAAAAATGAGCACTACCTATCACTTTTTAAGTCAAATTCATTCATTATAGGAGAGAGTTAATAAATAATTTATAATAAACATTTCCAATAATAATCAGTATTTAAAAAACAACATACAAATGCCAATACTTTTCCACATCTCTAAAAAAGAGAAAACATGATCATAAACCACAAAAAGAATAAATATGAATGGTTAAAGAATATATTATCAACTTACCTATGTAATCGATAAATATTCTTATCAAAATAATAAATATACATATTTTCAATAGTTACCCTATCAATAAATGTAATATATTTCTATATAAGGATTCATCAAGATAAAACCGTACAGATTAATGGTATATGTTTAAGTCAATGATTTCAAAAAATAAAAAATGTATCAAATATAGGTGAACACCATTTAATAAAACAAAATTAAAATAATTAATTCACAAAGAAACCGTATTGTAAGAACAATGTTTATGATAAAACATTGTAACTCGGAGAAAAGATACTTGAGTTATCAATATCCTTACGGAAAACATACTGCAAAATGTAATAAATATTCAATAAGAATTTTTGTGTTAGGAATGTAAATTCACATAAAACATAAATAGATTACCATATAACATAATCAATGGTTTAATTAATACAACTTATATGAAATAATTTAAAGATGATAATCATAATTTAATTAATGAATGTTAAGTAAAAAATTCCGTACATCTTGGGAAATAACTGAATAAATATCCTTTTAAAGAAGATATTTGATTTAGATTATTATTTACCATGAAATAAAAAAATATATAATAAAAAATACATGGGTATTAAATATATAATAAATGGAAATTATGGTGAAAATATGTATTATGTCTTAAAGAATCAGAATTGGGACAAAAAACCCTTACATATTTTTTAATTATTGCGTCAAAACCCCATGAGAGAATAAATATTTAATAGAAGATTGAAAATCATGAAATATAACGGAATCATGATAAAAAACTATAATTGGTAATTATTGTCTCTATTTAATAAAAACATGGTGCCTAATATAAAATGTCTCAAGGAGTTCAAATTTGAGACAATGAACCCTTAACTCTTGTCCATTATTCCATGAACGTACTTTAACCTCATGTATCAAAAACATGTAAATATTAATCAATTAATTCATAAAATTATTCATAACCATTTAAATTTATACTCTTCATATGTATTCATTCTCTATATGTAGTATAGTTAGTTATTACTACTATTAAATATTAAGAGTAAGTAATCTTAATGGTTTTGAACTAGTTTTTGTGAATTGGTGTTGGTATTCAATTTTGTTCAAAACATTAATAATTATAAAATAAATAGTGGTAATAAAATAGGTTTTACATGAAATATATAAAGGTATAATTTCACTATATGTAGTTTTCAGTTACAAACCACGAAGATGAAATCATCGACGATCATGTTTTGGTGATTCTTAATGAAGAAAGTTATTTTATTAATTAAAAAGTTTAGTGATGACTTTAACTTTACATAACCAAAAAAATATTAGTTAGAAATTCTTATCATATTTTACCATTAATTAAGATATAATATTAAACCATTATATAATTTCACTTTATTATTTAAGTGGGTTGTTAAACCAACCCAAATAGAAAAATACAATAATTAATTGATGATTATATGGTGGTTTACTTGTAATATTGTCATACCAGAAGCATAGAGATATTATTTTGTGTTTATTATGATGATATTTTATCATTTTAATGAATTATAAGAAAAATTAATTGATTTTAAAATATTATATAATATGAATAATAATATTTTCCTCTTAGTACATTTGTTTTAAATGACTGAATTAACAATGATCATTTGTTCATCATGTCAAAAATAGGTTCTCTAATTTAGTATACTATAACCATAATGATATCATAAAAATAATATTTTATGTTAAATAAATTCATAGTACTATCCATGAATGTATGTAATGAAAATAAAAATATAAATCAATCGTTCCATGGAGGTGGTAGTTTACACGTACACATGGATGATGAATTTATTTTATATAAAATAGAGAAAATGAGTAATGTGGTTTATCATTTAAGAATCTAATATATTTAATAATTATAATAATTATATTTTAAATTTATTATTAGGACCTTCCATTTATTGAGGTTAACATAAATGAAACACGTTGCTTCGTGGAGGCTGTAGTTTGAACAATGCAGGATTCACATATTTGTTTTTCTTACTGGAAAAGGAGAGTGCGGTGAATGGTATAGACATAATTAAAATAACATAATATTTTAATAATGATAACAAATTTATAATTTTTATATTTTGAAATGAAATTTTGGGAGGAATAAATTCATTTATAGAAATATAAAATAGGTTCAAGCAGTTTGAAATCGATACCTTACTAATTTTATTAACTCCTTTGTGAAGGGGGAAACATTTTGAGGTATGGACTTTGGAGAATGAAAAAATAATAATTAATGTGTATATGAGTTTTTAAGAGATGTTTGGGTAGATTTTTGGTCCAACTGTTATTGTTTTTGTGAGGGGAAGTTAATAGATGAGTGTTCCTTTTATAAGTTCAAATGGATGACATTTTTTTAAATAATATTTTTTCAATAATGGGAATTCAATATCAAGGTAAGTGGCTCCAAAATTGAGATGTAACTAGGATTATGAGAGATAAGGTTTATACACACATTAATCACTAAATTAGAAACATGTTTATTAACATTTTTTTCCCTTTACCACTTAGGTTATTCATTTTTACCATTTTATTTTTCACCACGTTAACTAGTTTTTACCTACGTAATTTATCATTTGTTCTATAACATTCCAAGTAATTATAGAGTAATTATATTTCATATTTATTAATATTTATTAATTATATAGTAACTTTACCTTCAATGTGATGCTATGTGTGATAGCATACCTGACATGCAATAATAAGTTTCTCTAAAATCCTACGTTGCACGCAAGACTGAGTTATACTGAAAAATAATATATTATTAATATTATTTTTCTAAGTGGTAGTTATTTCCTTATCATTGTATCACATAGAATGAATTGAACAAACTAAATTATTTTTATACATGCCTATTAATTTTTTTTACATTTATCCGAAAAATTTGAAAGGTTTAAATATTAATAAATTCAATTTTAAGAATAAAAAAGCTCTAATATTTTTAAAATGTAGTTCTACATCCTTTTGATGGTGAACATATTTTAAATATAATTTTTGAAACATTTATAAATTTTATATGAAAATTTAAACTTATTTTTTTAAATATAAATATCACAATTTACTTTGGGTGATTTTTTGGTATTTTTTGAGAACTTTCATATTTTGATGAATAGTGAATAATACAAAATATTAGTTCAGAATTGTTTTTTCATCCAAATTATATATATTGTTAAATAATGTTTTTAACTTATTTTAAAGTATAATTAAATCATGTTTTTATCATTTAATCTGATTTAGTTCATTGGAATCAATTTTACATTGAAATTGGATATATAAACTTTGCGATTTTTTAAAGGTTTTTATTTTAAAAACTCATTTTCTAGATCTGTCAATGGAATTAATTTTAAATTAATTTTAGAAACATATAAGTTATTAATTTTTAAATATATATTCCATATTTATAATAATAATTTAAAATTTTAATAATTTGTTCCCTTTCATTTTTAGAAAATATGAATAGTAACTTTAGTAATTATTTTTATTAGCACAGTTATGGGTAAATTAGGTAATTAAGGATAAATATAATATTATAAAATAGTATAAAATTAATCTAACACTTGTCCAAATATAATTAGATGAGTTTTTTTTTACCAAAAAAATACTCGGGCCAATTTTCTGAGCTCCTGAAACCACATGGATGACTTTAAGACATTTGTAGTATTTTATTGAAGGAAAAGTTGATTTCGTCATACTTTTGTTTTAAAATAGAAAAATATTTTTAATATTATGTCATACAAAAGAAAAAAAATTACTAAAAATAGTCAATAAAATTATAATAGATTTATATCCATCATGATATTTAATTTTTAATTTCTAAGAATGAAATAATTAATTTAAAGGCTTACAGAATGATGATGTAATAATAGTTTAATTAAAGTAAATACCAAATAAATGATATTAAAAAAAATTAAAGTAAATACAATTTGATATAATTAAAGTCATACATGAATTTTCTTGATGAATTTGACATTTTGTAATGTTTTAAAATAGTTTTTTCAAATATATCATGTTTTTATTATATTTTTAAAAAGTCAAGAAATGAATAGTATCAAAATTGACATTAGAGGTATTTTAAAATATAAAATAATTTATTAAATGATCTAAAATTTCTAAAAATATAAGATTCATCTGAATAATTTGGATGTGTCCTAAAATTTAATTAATGACTCATTTATTGGTAATTTTTCATGTTATAGTAATTATATTAACCCTTAAATTGTAAATTATATGATAACACAGTAAGATTTAAAAGGGTAATACAAGGGTTAAAAATGATAAGGATTAAAAAAATCAAAACCTATCTATTTTTTATTATATGAATGGATTTAGACCAACAATTATCCTACCTTTGAAATAACACAATTTTGATCCACTTGGAATATAAAATTAATTTACATTCATTCAATATGTTGAAAAATTATAAGAGTGACCCTTCCATCTCTTATAAAAAAGAAATACTTATTATCATTACTTCACACTTAAAACCATTTTTTTTGGAAAATATCTACCTAAAGGTGTGAATGTGATAATCGAAGGAAATCATCAGAAGGTGAGGAATCATTTTTAATTATATGTTTATAAATATTTCTTCTTCCACTTCCATAAAATATTCTTAAACCTTGATGAAATAATAACTCTAGTATCCTAAATATACTAAGATGTTATTATTTTAATATCATCACCTATATCCATATCCACTTCCATAAAATGGGAAAATAATTAGTTGTATGTGCGTATGTTTGAATTATCACCTCCATGAACTGGTATAATTAATTTTCCATCACTGTCTCTCAAGAATAGTTATAATGATGTAATTAATGTTTATATATGATATTAATGACATATTTATCAATATAATAAAATAATATATCAATTAAATTATTACTTTACATGCACATAAAAATGATAATGTTGTTCATGTGTACATGTGAATTATCACCTCCACGGAGTGATTTGATTCATTTTTAGTAACCCAATCACCTGGATAATATACATATAAGTATATTTAAATTATAAATATGATATTAACTATATTATTATAATTATTTTATGACAAAATAATACTTACCTTATTTCTATAATGATCATTGGAAAATGGAAACCTTACTCATGCGTACGTATGGATTACAGTCTCCAAGATTGTAACGTAGTTCATTTTTCATATCAATATGCAATGCATGGATTTAAAAGTATAATTACCATATAAAAGTTTCTATTATGTCATGAATATTATTCTGAAGATTATGGCATAATGACCACTTTTTACATTAGACATCCAACCAATGTAATGTTGGACTCATGTACCGAATATCATCAAAACTCCCAAATAGAACTTAAATAATTAGGTAATTATTAAAACATGGTAATAATTTATATAAAAATAAATAATAAAATTGAAAAAGGTTCTCAAAAAAGTAAATAATTATCCTATTATTATTATTTAGGAAGATAATGAACATACGTCAAGAATCTGACTCGAGGTAGGGGACTTTGTCTCAATCACGTTTTATTAAGGAATATTTTGATGTTATACACCATCTACTTTTAAGAGGTATATAAATAGACCATTTTAATTTTAATTTCATTAAAAGGATATAAAAAATGAAACTTTTTTATGTTTTCTATATGGATCATTTTACTTTCTTTACAAATGACAAGAGAAATGTTCTTTTATTTAACGTATACGGTGACAACGACTTCTATGTCATCTTGAAAATTGATTTCTATTTTGATTACTCTAAGAGCCTTCATGTTTTTAAAAGGAAGAGAAACCCTTTTTACATATTTTTAGTATTTTGGTATTGAATATGGTTTTTAAAATTGATTTATTATTTCAATATCTTGAAATGATTTCTTGTGATTTCAAGTGAAATTTTAAGAGTAAAATAATGAAAATTGAAATATTTTATGTGTTATTATTATATTATGTTACACAGAAATTTGAAGGGTGGATACATGATAATCCAAGGGTGGGTGGTTCTATTATAAAACAAGTATGGTTGCATACCTTATAACCTCCAACAAATTGGTTATGGAAGTCGGCCTTATGGTTATTCCATTTTGTAATAGTGACATGTATTGAAGTTGACCACATAGTTATTCCATTTAAGTATAATTATATCCTTATTTACCTTTTTGTATTATATATTATTTCTATGGGTATTATGGTAATATTTTAATTACAAAAAGGGTATTTGATGATCTTACTTTGAAAGTAAATTATGTACTACTTCTTAAGGGTGAAAAGTATTACTTTATGATAATGTATTCAAGAGTTTTCATGTTTTTATAAGAATAACAGTTTCTCATATTTTTGTATCCCTTTCCGATATTTTTATTCTCATCCTCAGTTATAAATTTTTTCAAAGGATTTAATAAATAATAGAGGCAAGAATGTAATCGAGGGAAAAATTATGGTGATTGAACATTAAATAAACCATGTTTCATTTTAAAAGTGTTAATTTTATGATAAAAATTGATATTGAGTAGAAGTGTCTATATTGTAATATTTTAATTTTTATGAATTAATTATGGAATAATTCTCTGAAACACTAAACCTAAAAATATCCTCAATGTGAAATAAATTAAAATTATTGACTTAACTCAAGATTATGTAATGTTTTATGGTCGATGCCTTATAGTTGGTATCAAAATTCATTTTAAGTTTAGGATCATATTAATAACTTACCATTGAAATATTTTACCTTATGGTCAAGTTAAAATTCTATATTATTTGAAGATTACCATTCCTCTTTGTCTAAACTATATCTGTTCAAAATTGTTTTCCTCATAGAAAACGAGGAAGAATTAGTGGGAAGGAAGCGATAGGAAACCATAATTCTAAATCAATATCCCAAGATGGTTAGAATCAGAACTGGGTAGTTTTTGGAAGTGAGGGATTACTTGACCTAAGATATAAATAGTGTTGTTATCCATGAAAGAGAGAAACCCAATATACCATAGAAAAACAGGATGATAGTGGAGAATTTTATGACATAGTATCCCCCATAAGTTAGAGGATCACAAAACCTTGTGCTATCTGAAGGATGAATTAAATCACTAGAGAAGATATTAAACATCATGGGATATTCATATTATAAAATGTAACTCTTTTAATTTATTGTTTTGAAGGTGAATCTGATTAGTGGTGGTCAATAGTTAAAAATATTAGAGGTAGTGAAGAGATTTATTCCATGGAATATGATTAATTTATGAATATATTCTTTAATAAATATTTTCTTAAGGTTGTTTTACATAGGATGGAAAATAAACTCCTGGAATTGAACCAAAAAGAGGAAGATTCAGTGGCTTCATATGAAGAAAATTTCACCTGTTTGACCAGTTACATCCCAAATTTTATCTCGGATCTAGATAGTGAGATAAATTGGTTTTAATCATAAATAGAGCCAATATTTTAAAAGGAATTGGCTTCTCATCAGATCAACATCTATTATAAACTTTTTCAATTTTCTAATAAGGTGTAAATTTAGTTTTTTGGTGATCAATTTTTCTATGAAAATAAGAAAAAGAAGAGGTCTTTTTGGAAAACAATGGGAAAGAATTCATCAAAGACGTTTGGTGGTAAGAAAACCAAATTTACATCTTGTGATAAATGTGGTAAAAATCATCCAGTGGAATGTCTTTAAATGTATGGGAAGAGCTTATAATGTGGTTATCTTGTTTATATTTCTCATGAATGCATGAGATATGATTAGTAAATTAATAAAAACCCAACGGTAATATGTTTAAGTTTCAATGAGTTAGGTCAGTATGCCAATGTGTGTCCAAGGTTTATTACCCATAGTGGAAACCAAAAATATCAAAATAAAAAGGGTGTGGAAAATCTTTTTACACTATTTTGGTTGATGTTGAGTAATCAAATGAAGTGGTGACAGGTATGTTATTGGTTTTTTCAAACTATTCCAATACTCTATTTGACTCTAGATCATCACATTCATTAATTTTTTGAGATCTTTGTAAGTAAATTAGAAACATACCCTCATGAATGTTATATAGAACTTTTGGTAAAAACATGGGGTAGAAGTATTAAGAAAACCAAGAATTATACGGGTCTTCCTATTATCATTGGGGGGGTGGTCTTTCCTAAAAATATTTTTTAACTTCCAATAATGGAGTTTGATATCATTTTGGTTATTTATTGGATTATAGTTTATCATAATATGATAGATTTCAAAGCCATGAAAGTTTTTTTAAATAATTTTATACCATTTATAATATAATAATAATTTAATAGATTGATTAATGATGGTAGTAAAGGTTATCTACCTAATATTCTTGAAAAGAAAGAAATATTTCTGATTAGTTGCATCCCAATTGGGAATGAATTTACAAATATTTTCCTAATGAATTTCCTTATATAGTTCCTAATTGGTAACATGAGTTTAATATTGATTTATTTACTAATTCTAAGACAATTTCAAACCCCCTTATAAAATGTCTCAAGTAGAACTAGTGGAATTAAAAAATATGTTGCACGAATTTCTTAATAAAGGCTTCATTTAACCTAGCAATTCACCATGGGGTTCTCCTAATATATTTTTGAAAAAGAAGGATGGTTCCATGATATTTTTTTTATTGATTATAGAGCCTTTAATAAATTAAATATTAAGAAAAAAGTATCATTTTCTTCTATAATAAATAAATTTTAAAATTATCATTTTCCTCATATCGATGATTTTCATGATCAGCTCGTGAGAGATCAGTATTTTTTGAATATTTATTTGAGGTATGAGTGCCATCAAATGAAGGTAGAGGAGGATGAAATTCCAAAGATAGAATTTTAGCTGATATATGGACATTATGAGTTTTTTGTTTTTCCCTTTGGGTTATCTATTGCACCTAATGTATTTATGAATCTTATGAATGGATTCTTTTATCATTTTTTTGATCTGTTTGTGGTTGTGTATAGATATAATATTTTGGTATATTCTTAAAGTCATGAAGAACGTGAAAGGAACCTAAGGAGTGTTTTGAAAACCTTAAAATTAAATAAACTATATAGAAATTTTAGTAATAGTGCATTTTGGTTTCAAAAAATTTCATTCCATTGACATATTTTCTCTAAATATGATATTATTATTGACACTTATAAAAAACATTGTTGAAAAGTGTCCAAGACCTACCAATGTCACACAGATTTGTAGTTTTATTGTATTATAGTTTTATTATTGATGGTTTATTGAAAACTTTTCTCAGTTATCTATACCACTAACTATTTTGACATGCAAGGGACTTAAGTTTATTTAGACAAAATAATGTGATGATTTTTTTGGGATTTGAAAAGAAGATTGGTAAATGCTCTAGTTTTGGCCCTACCTTACAAAAATGGGGAATTTTTTATTTGTGGTGATTCTTTATTGAAATGACTTAGTTGTTTCCAAATAAATAATGATTTGGTAATTTCTTATGCTTCACCTCAGTTGAAACCTTGTGAGTTAAATTACACAAAACATGATTTTTAATTAGCTGTTTTTTTTTTGAATTAAAAATTGGGAGGAATCATTTTTATGGAATAATGGTTGAAATATATATTGATCACAAAATTTTGACATACATTTTTAATTAGAAATAATTGAACATGAGATAGAGGAGATTGATGGACCTAATCAAGGATTTCAATTACACAATTCATTACCATACAAGAAAATAAAATATAGTGGTCGATGTTTTGAGTCAAAAAAGCAATGAAACATTAACCATGTTACATTTAGAAAGTGACCCTTTATTTAATTATTTTATTAATTTTTGATTGGATGTTTTTTGATGAGGTAAATTCTTCTTCTTTGTTTTAGGTGTCAATGTAATCATCTCGATCAGAAAAAAATTAAGCAAGTATATAAGTAAGACCATGAGTTGAAAAAAAGGTAGAATTGGTTAAAAAGGGTAAGTTGTATGAATTTAAAATGGATGAATATTGTGTTTTGAGGTTTTTGAAGAGATTATGGGTGCCTTGTGATTAAAATTTGAATAATTGTTTGTTATGTGAAGCTTATAGTTCTCAGTTTTTAGTTCATCAAGGATGTACTAAGACGTACAGAGACCATCAAGAGTATTGTTGGTGGGATGGAATGTAAATAGATATTATTGACATTACCATGAAGTGTTTGACTTATTAGAATGTTAAAAAAGAATGAAAGTTATGAAGAGGATTCTTTATCCTTTTGCCTGTTTGAGAGTGGAAATGGGAAAATATATCCATATATTTCATAGTGGGATTACCAAATACTTCTCAAGGTAACAATATGATCTAGGTTACTGTTGATTGAATGACTTGATATTATAATTTTCTTCTTTATCAGGACACTATGTCTATAGATCAAATTTCTCAATTTTATCTTAAATAGATAGTTAGGTTACATATATTTCAACTCTCCATTGTATCTGGTCATGATTTTAGGTTCAATTATACCTTTTGGAAAGGCCTTTAAAAGTCACTGGGTAATGAATTAAATTTTAGTATAACTTTTCATCCTCAATAATATGTCTAGTCAGAATGAACAATTCAGACCCTAGAGGATAAGATACATGATTTTTCAATGGATTTCTATGGATTTTGGGATCATCATCTTTCATATATTTAGTTCATATAAAAAAATTTCATTCTAGTATACATATGCCACCATTAGAGGAATTGTGTGGAAAGCGGTGTTAGGAACCATTTTTTCAATGATTTTGTAGAAAGTAAGTTGATGGGACCAGAGTTGGTGGTGGAGACAGTAGATAAAATTCAGTTTATTTAGATACACATGAGGATAGCTCATAGTAGGCAGAAAAGTTGTGCGGATAACTTGGGGAAGGATCTTTCTTTTGAGGAACGTGGCCATATCTTTCTCAAAATTTCTCCATGGGAAAGTGTGTTTCATTTTGGTAAGAAGGTAAAGTTGAGTCCACAATTCATTGGACCTTATGAAATGATGGATAGAGTTTGATCAGTTTCCTATTGAGTGGATTTACCTCTGATTTTATCCCAAGTACACAATTTTTTTCATGTGTCAATTTTAGGAATGTATATGTCGGATTCATCTCTTGTTTTTATCCCTGAAGTAGTTTAGCTAGAAGTGAATATTTCTTATGAGGAACAGTCATTTTAGGTTCTTGATCATACAAATAAATTATTTCAGAATAAGGTGATTCATCATATTAAGGTTTTATGTAAAACCCATATGGTTTAAGAGGAAATATGGAAATCTGAAATTGTTATGAGGGAAAAATACCCCCACTTATTTGATAAATAAAAAAATGTGAGTACACAATTTCCCCAAAGGGGGGAAAGATGTAACATCTCAGGAAATTATAGAATAAGTATTTTCCATATTTATTAATATTTATTAATTGGATATTATTTTTCCATTAAAAATGTTTTTATGTCTGATAGCATACCTGGAATACAACAATGAGTTTCTCTGAAATATTACATTGCATGGAAGACTGAGTTATTCCAAAAAATAATATATTGAAAATATTATTATTTTATGTTCTAGGTATCGCCTAGCCATTATATCAGATATAATGAATATAACTAATTATATTATGTGTACACATTTTTATTAGATGTCTTTTCATTCATCCAATAAATTATGAAGGCTTAAAATAATAAAGAATCCAATTTTAAGCATAATAAGCTCCAATATTTTTAAAATGTACTTTTATCACATTTTGATTGTGAACCCATTTTAAATGTAATTTTTGGCATTTTTATAATTTTTATATTAAATAATAGACTTAATTTTTAAAATAAAAAGATTAAAATTTACTTTCGGTGAATATTTGGTATTTTTCTAAGAAATTTCATATTTTGATAAATGGTGAATAATAAAAAAATATTAGTTCAGAGCTTCTTTTTCACCCAATTCATATATATAGTTAAATAATGTTTTTAAATAGGTTTATATTATAATTAAATAATGTTTTTTATTTAATTAAATGTAGGTCATTGTAACCAATTTCACATTAAAATTGGATATAAAAACATTCTGAACTTTTAAAAGGTTTTTACTTTAAAAGTATGTTTTCTCGATCCGTCAACTAGATTAATTTTAAATTATTTTTACTAGATTATATATTTTGAATTTTGAAAAATGGATTCCGTATTTTAAATAAAATTCTAAAAATATAAAAAATATGACCCTTTTATTTTTTGACAATATGAATAGTAATTTTAGTAATTATTTGTTTAACCACGGTTAAGGGTAAATCGTGTAATTAAGAGTAAAAATTATATTTTAAAATATTGTAAAATTACACTAAAAATTTTCTAAAATTCATTTAATGAGTTCTTATCAACCAAAAACATACTTATTCCAATTTTATGAGCTCTTGGAGCCATGTGATTGATTTTAAGAAACTTACTGTATTTCATTCATAGAAAATTCAATTTTTGTCATACTTCTGTTTTAAACAAATAAAAATATTTTTAATATTAGGTAATTTGGAAGATAAATTAAACTATAAATATTTATTTTAAATATAAAAACATTTATCTTCATAATGAAATTTTATTTTTAATTTTTATGGGGGATATTATTAAATTAATGGCTCGTGAAATGAAAACGTAGTAATTAATTAATTAAAGTAAATATCAAATAAATGATATTAAAAATATTAAAATAAATAAAATTTGATATAATTAATGTCATCCATGAATTTTATGGATGAATTTTACATGTTAGTGATGTTTTAAAATAGTTGGTTCAAATATATCATGTTTTTATGATATTTTTAAAAAGTCATGAAATGTATAGTGCCAAAAATTACACTAATTGTATTTAAAAATATAAAATAATTTATTAAACGATATAACATTTATAAAATTATAATATTCAAAAATTTAATTGGGAAAATTCCTAAAATATCATATATGACTCATTTATTGTCCATTTTCTATGTTATAGTCATTATATTAACCCTGAAAGTGTAAATTACATGGTAACATGGTAAGAGTTAAAAAGGTAAAATAAGGGTAAAAAAGATAAGGGTTAAAAAAATAATCATAACCTATATAATTTTCATTTTATGAATTTATTTTGACCCATACACCTCATATCTTTTAAATAACTCAATTTTAGCCACTATGAATAGAAAATTTATTTATATTATTTTATACTTTGAAAAATTCTAAGAGTGCCCATCCCCTCTCTTATAAAATCGTACTACTTATAATCATTTATTAACACATACAATTCAACTTGGTTGTTCCAATAACTACCTAAATCTCTTCCTATAATCCCTACACACATAACAAATTCCTTATTTAGGCATAACATCCTCTTTATAGGTGTTGTGGTGATAATAAATGGAAATCGCCCGAAGAAGAGGTATCATTTTTAATTATGTGTTTCTATTTTATTTCTCCTTCCACTTCTTTAAAATCCTCTTCCACCATGATAAAATAATAAATAATATATCCTAAATATAATTAGATGATATTATTTTAATCTCATTACATAAATATATTCCCACTTCCATCAATTTGGAAAGGAATTAATCATTCATGTGTACCTGTGAACTGCCACCACCACAAACCGATATAATTCATTTTCTATCACCATCTATGAAGACTGGTTATAATTATGAACTAACAGTTTATATATTATATTAATGACATATTTATCATTATAATAGAGTTATATATCAATTATTTTCTTAATTTCCATGTGCATAAAAATGATAGTGTCGTTTGTGTGTGCGTGTGAACTATCACCTTCAAGAAGCAATGTGATTCATTTTTAATCATCGTGCCATCTAGATAATATATATATATAAGTATATTTAAATTATTAATATGATATTAATTAAATTGTGATAATTTTTTGAAGATAAAATATTACTTACCTTCTTTCCATAATGATCATTGAAAAATGGAAATGTTACTCATCCATATATACATCTTACAGTCTCCATGAGTGTACCGTAGTTCATTTTTCATACACATATGTAATGAATAGATTTAAATTTATAATTTAATGTATAAAAGTGATTATTTTTTCCTGAATATTATTTTGGAGATGATTCTTAATGTCCACTTTTGATTTTAGACATCTAACCAAAGTCATTTTGGACTCATGTACCGAATAACATCAAAACGTCTAACGTTAACATAAATAATTAAGAAATTATTATAACACGGTAATAAGTGATATAAAAAGAAATAATAAATTTTTAAAAAGTTTCTCAATTAATTAAATAATTATACAAGGTTTATTATTTAGGAATATAAATAACATACGTGATGAATCATACTCAATGTAAGGGACTTCATCTCAATCTCCTTTCATCAAGGAATATTTTGATGTTATATACCACGTACTTTTTTGATGTTTATAAAAATCCCATTTGAAATTTAATTTAATTTCAAGGTTTTCAAAAATGAATATTTTTATGTTTTCTATATGGATCATTTGACTTTATTTAAAAAGGAAAAAAGTAATGTTCTTTTTTCAATGTGTATGGAAATAATTAATTCTATGTTGGAGGGACCATTATTTTTTATTTGGATTCCTCTACAAGAAATCGTGTTTATAAAAGGAAAAAATATTTTTTCCCTTTATGGGTATTTTATATTTAAAATGGTTTTGAAAATGGATTTATTATTTAAATATCTTGAAATTATTTCTTGTGATTGTAATTGATATTTTAAGAGTTAAATGTTAAAAATTGAAATATATTATGTATTATGATTTTATAATGGTACATGGACATTTGGTAGGCAATTACATAATAAAACAAGGAAGAGTGGTTCCATGAAAAAATAAGGATGTCAAAACCCAACCTCAGTAAACCCAGAACCGGTCACCTGAGTCGTCCCGCGATAAGGTCTGAAGGGCATTCCCGATCCCCACAGGTTAGCAACTAGTACTGGGAATCAAAGTAAAAAAGTGAGGAATGATTTGTACCATAAAAAAGTATAGATAAATAAAAATAAATAAAACAAAATAGATAAACACTAAAAGTGGAAATAAAATAAAGTTTCACAGCTAAACATACCTCCAAGTGACCTCGTGGGTCACCACCCAACATAGAAACACACCCACTATAAGAGTGACCCAAAACTATAACCTGAAACTAAAAATATAGAGTATGCATGAGAATTTATATTCTTAGTAGTAATACAAAGGATAAACAATTCCCCATTCCCTTTCCTTTAAAAACCCAAATCATACTATTTTGAAAGTTTGGCATAATAAAATAATTTTTTTCATTATTTTCAAATTTAAGTAACAAGTTTTTATTTTCAGGAAAATCATTTCTCCTCTACTACACTTTCAAAAAAGAATCCCATTATGCATTAACATTTCAAAATTAAATAAAAACAATTTAGATTAAAAAACTTCACAAAATTGAGATATCAAGTATGAAATAAATGAAATTAAAATCACATCACAAGCACCATGGGAAATCACTAAGCACCTAGTGTTTTTTGGGGACCTAGGATCCTCATACCTTAGTGAAACATGGCTTATAAACTACAACTAATGTAGTTCTCAGGCATGATACACTAGGATGGGAAACCCCATTGTCCTAGTGGTCTCCAATCATCACAAATGTTTAGTTAGTGTTGTATCGTAACTCCTACTATACAAAACCAAGATGAACCACTTTTGAATCATCTAGCTCACTAGTCCTCGTCTATCCACCTTGGAACTCAGGGTTACCCATGTTCTCTAACACAAATGGTGGTGATATTTTATCAACAAAAAATATATTAACATATCAATTTCTTTATTCAAAACCTCATTCAACATCCCACCACTGATCTCACTCCTTAAGTGACTTCCCCTTTTTATGTTACACAACATTGAATAATAATATCCACTAGGAACATAACATAAATCACACATTAACACTTGCCTAAAATTTCTTAAACTAGGGGGGATGGCTCAAGAGAGGTTTTCCACTTTCGCAACCCATTCTCAAAGTCCTAAATAAGCCTCATTACCTTGAAAGGAATATTTTTATTTTAGAAAAGCATTATCACCCAACACTTTTTAAAACCTTTTAAAATCCAAATTTAACAACCAATGCTCCACACTTTTAAAAACCATCTTAAAACAAAGAAACCCTTTTAGATAATAAAATTTACCAATTAACCTCAAATGCATACCAAAACCCATGCATTTTTTAAAAACAAGGTTGAGGGAACATATCAATAATAAAAACACACATTGGAAACATAGATAAATTATGAAAAAAATGAAGAACCATTTACGAAAATAGTAACCATATTTCATAGCCTATATATATACTATATAAATATAAAACATATTTTTAAAACAATCTAGCAATTCTGGAATTTAGATTAAAATTTTAGGCATAGGTAACCTACCTCAAACATGAGTCTTTTTTATGATGACCACTCGATCTGACCCTTTTCACTTACATGCACATCCATTTATACAAATATATATATATATATATATATATCCTTAGTTTCATTTCGCATATTCCAATTTCCATGAGGGAATATGTGCAAATATGTAATATATATGTGTGTGTGTGTGTATTACCCTATGCATGTACATGTAGGCACTCTCGACAACCTTCGCCGAAAACCACTGTAGTGAGGTCCAAAAGACTTTATAAAAATTACCAAAAAACTCAAAAATCACTAAAACCCTAAATTAAAGTTAAAACAAAACAAAATAATTGAAAATATTTAGTGAATATAATGGTGGGGGATAGAAATGGTCTTAAATACATTGAATTTGGTGGGGGACACCAAAACATGCCTGAAGTATGCCCAAAAGACCCATTGCACACCCTATTGAGAAGAGAACTGCCCAAAATCAGCTCACCTGAAACCCAAGGGCTTGAAAAAGCCATATGCTCCACCTGTAAGAGATTAAAATCACAAAATAGGGGTGGAATATGGGAGGGGAGACTCACTGAAGGGATTCTTACACAAAATTCAGAGTCGGAGCCGTCGCTGGAGGGAGGGAGTGGCACGTTGAAGCTCTCCCAGTCATCCAGATCACCCGAGAAAGATGGGAGTGGGGAGAGGTCGTATGTATGAGAGAGGATCCATGCATGGTGAGGGAGGAGGATCCACCACTGGAAGAGGATATATGCGTTCCAGATGGCTTCGTTCGGTGGGGGTCACACGAGAGGGAGAGGGAAGGGGGAGGGGTGTCTGTCACATGGGGTAAGGGTGGTGAAAGGGGGAAAATCCCCCTTTAGGCAAAAAAGTTAGAAAAAATAAAACTAATTATAATAATAATAATAATAATAATAACAATAAACTTAATAATAATAATAATAACAATATTAAACATAATAATAAACTTAATAATCATAATCATAATCATAATAAAAATATTATTTTTATTATTATTAAGACATTTAAGTTTTATTTTATTTTACTTTATTTTCAATTTATTTTATTTATTGTTAATACCGGGCAACTGCACGGTTCACACTTGGTTTACCAAATCGTGTGCTAATCATGCGATGGCCACTACCATGTCCAGACACCCCACGCACGGTTACCTATAGTTAGATGAACAGTTAAGAAAATCATGCTCAAACCATGCCACTCATCACTTCCCACTTACATAAACAAGCTACATGCTTGTCGCATAGTTTAATAAACAACATTCAAGTGATGCGCCATAACTCAGACCCACCTAGTCAGCTACACGGGCACCGCATAGTTACTCCCAACTATATGGGATAATTGTTAAAAAGTAAAAAGTCTTCCCAAAATTTGAAATCCAACCTGTCGACTACCAAAATTTAAAATAAAGACTAAAAAATATAATTAAATTGTTAAAATAATAAATATTCATGTTTGAGGTGTGATAATTCTACCGACCATAAAAACCTTATACCCCCGTAAATTCTCCCCATCCCAACGAGGAATCAAACTCAAGTTCAAAACTGAATGATGCCAAAGAAATCATTAACTCTGTGTGACCTTTTACTCCACCTGTCACACCCGACCAATTATAAGGGAAAATGCAACAAGGATAACCTTAAGGAAAAGAGGAGGGTTCTCCCCAACAAAAGAAACCAACTAACACTAACCACTCTAGAAGGGACCACATCATGTTCTATGGTGGGTCTCCCCACCATTTTGGAACTGACAAGATTTGACCACCCAGTAAGGACTAATACAGGAAACCCAATATGAACCAACCAATGAACTCTTCACATGGACCAAATCCCCACCACATGGGGTTCCTAACAAAAAACCCCCAAACCAAACAATGAACCAAACCACTATTCATTATTCCCCAAGATGCACACATATCCAAAATGAGTAAAAACCATAACTAAAACCAAAATTGATCCATATGGTCTAACCCCACAAGGAGATTCATTCAAATACCCACATCCACAATGAGATAACCTTTAAAGGGATATCTTCTATAAGACACAACTTCAACTATAGATGTTTGAAAAGAAACAAGGTCACCAAACCTTATTACAACCAATGATAGAGTTTCAAAAAAAATAACACGATGATGAGAAGAGGCCTCAACACCCTTGTCAACAAAACGAAACCTTCGCAGATGAAGAATCCACAACACAGAAACTTAAACTGTACATATCTCAACACTGGAGACAAAAACATGGCTATGATCCCCCACACCCAACAATTCCTGACTACATGAAAATATTCACTCTGAGACATATGGATATAGTTCTGATGTCTTAATGAATCTATTGCCCTTCTGTTAGGATCTAGTGATTAACAATTGGAACTTCCTCATTTAGTAGTCAAACTCGTTGAATTCCTTTAAATGATCCAAGCAACTGTGATGAACAAAACATCTCTTCATAAGTCACTATGAACAAGACATAATTATATTTTTTAGCTAATGATGGTGGGTGACAAACAAATGAGACTCATGTGTGGTCCAAATTTAGGAAAGTCACCAACTCCACCACTCAATTCAGAGTCTGGGTAGAGTCTCCAATGAATATATTCTGAGAAACAATCATTTAGAATTTCCTCTGGAACCCTAACCACCTCAGTTTTAAAAAGTTATAACCACGAATAATGAACAAGACCAATTCCCAAAAGTTACCCTCACCTAAACGTAAATTAATACATCTTATATTCCTACTGTTCACTCCTCATCGAGACCTTTCTAGAGAATACTCAAAATAAGAATAGTGAAACTGGGTCAAGATGCATAAAAAACCCAAAACTCCAAACTCAAATCAAAAACCAAAATCCAAACTCAAATCCCTATTTTGACCATAATTCATCATGTCAAAACCAAAATCTCATGAAAAAAGGATACCAAACATGAAAAGGAAAACAATAAATTATTTCTCAATTTTCAAAACATTGAAATCACCCTTTTTGAAAAATATTTTTCAGCATGAAAAAAACATAAATATCCACTATTCGTATTATATAAAGTCTCACATATATATCTACTATTTCACTAGTTTAAGAACTAATCCACACATACCACCAATTATCCATTATACACATGTGTTCATCCATATATGTGATCATTCATAGAAATTCCAAGGGTCAATTAAAAACATTTCCCACTTCAAAAATAGATCATTCAACTTAAAGCCCATATCCCCAACCAATTTTAAGTTTTCTGTCATCATTAAAGAAACGCATTCCCAAATTCCTAAGAAGATTCATTTCAAACTCTATAAAGTGTTTTTAATGTGCCAAAAGAATTTAAAAAACACCTTCCATTTACCCTTTGAAACCACACATTGCATTAAAAAACAACTTCCATTTCAAAATCTATTTTTTCACTCAAAAATCACAATCCATTTTGAAAACCCATTTTCTTAAAAACCATTTTAATTTTTGAGATCCACTCACACCAACCAAAATGAGATCCAAAAATAACTCACATTGAAACATCCATAAATAAAGAACTTGTGGCTATAGCAACCCAAAAACATGGCTTAGCATACCATGATCCAAGAGAGAATCAACCATAGGAAGTACCTTTAACTATGCACTTAGGTTGTACATGGGTCACTATTCCATGAAAGCATGTCATGTAACATCGACTCACTTCCACTATAATTCCTTATCCACAGAGAGTAAACAAATAAAAATTCAAATCCCAGACTACCCCTGTAAACTCAAGGATCAGGGCAGTAAAGGGTTAATGATTTCCTTTCCAAACCTACCTCTCGAGTCTCGAAAATCCTAATATTCAAGCTACATAATACCCAAAATAACAAGGGACACCTATGATTCCATTTTTTCTCAAACCATATGGGTTCAAACCTAAACCTGTCACCTGATTCAGCCCATGAAAAGGCCTAAAGGGCGTTCCCAATCCCCATGGGCTGGAAACTAGTGGCAGGCGTCAAAATAAAATTATTGGAAATGATTTGGACCATAAAAAATATATATAAATAAACATAAACTGAAAAAAAAATAGATAAACAATAGAAGTATAAATAAAATAATGTTGAATAGCTAAACATACCCCCAAGTGACCTCATGGGTCACCACCAAACACAAAATCACGTCCACTACAAGAACGACCCAAAACTAGTACCTGAAGCTGAGAAGATATAGTAAGAATGAGCACTGAAATTTTCAGTATTATTTCCAAGGTTAAAAACTCCTTATTTCCTTAAATTTAAAAAGAAACCCAAACATTTCTAGTTTGAAAATAAGACATAATAAAATAATGTTTTTCATTCTTTTCAAATTCAAGTAACATGTTTTCATTTTCATGAAATTAATTTCTCTTCCACTACACTAGAAAAATATATTCTAAACAAGAATTATCATTTTAAAATGAAAGAAAAACAAGTTATATAAAAATATTGTTTTCAAAAAAGAGAGAGATCAGGCATTAAACAGTTGAAATGAAAATCACATCACAAGCACCGTGGGAAATCCCTAAGAATATAGAGTTAGTTGGGGGCCTAGGATCCTAATACCTTAGTGAAACGTGGATTAGAAAATAAAACTCACAGTGTTATCATGTATGAGCTACTGTAATAGGAAACCCCATGGGCATAGTGGCCTCCAATAATCATAAATGTTTAGTTAGTGATGTAGCATCATTCCTGGTAGTTGAAACCGAGACGAACCACTTTTGAATAATCTAGCGTACTATGCCTAATATTCTTTCCAAGGTACTAGGGGTTACCCATGTTCTCTATACCAAAGGGTGGTGAGATTTTATCAAGAAAACATGTATGAACACATCACTTTATTTTTTGAAAACCCCATTCAACATCCACCACTGATCTCCCTCCTAAGAGCATTCCCCTTTTCACGTCACATAATAAAGGAGAAGACTCTACACTAGGCACAAACCAAAAATTACAAATTAACACCTGCCTCTAATTTTTAAAACTCAGGGTGTAACTCAAGAAGGGTTTTCCATTTTCTCAAACCATTCTCAAAGTTCCAAATGGGCCTCATTACCTTGCAAGGATTATTTTTATTTTAGAAAATAATAATCACCAAACACTTCCCAAAACCATTTAAAATCCCAATTTAACCACCAATACACCATACATTTAAAAACCAACTTGAAACCATGCTTAAAACAAAGAAACCCTTTTAAGAAAATAAAATTACTGACTATCCTAAAATTCATACCAAACCCCGTGCATTTTTTCAAAAAAAGGTTTAGAGCGCATATCAATATGAAAAAGTGCATGTTGTAAACCAAAATAAATTTTGTAAAACAAATGAAGAAACATTTATAATAATAAAAACCAGATTTAAAATATTATACATATAATAAATAAATATAAAATATATTTTTAAAACAATCTAGAAATTGTGGAATTCAAATTAAAAGGTTAGGCATAGGGAACCTACCTCAAACATACAGATTTTTTATGAAGACCCCTCAAACCATCCCTTCTTACTTACATGCATGTGTATTTATACATATATATATACCCTTATTTTTATTGAAAATATTTCCCCCTCCATGAGGGAATACGTACAAAGAGGGAACATATATATATGCCTTACCCTATGCATGTACATATAAGAACTCTCAACACCTTTAGCCCAAAACCACCATATTGAGGTCCAACATACTCTATAAAAATTACCAACAACTCAAAAACCACTAAATCCATAAATTAAAATTAACAAAAAGCGAAATAATTGTAAACTCTTACTGAATATAATGGTGGGCAGACTAAAATAGTACGAAATACAGCAACTTCAGTAGCAGACATTGATACACGCCTAGAGGAGGACCAAAAGACCCATTGCACACCTAATTAAGGATAGAAAAAACAAAAATTAGCTTTTTGAAAACACTACAGTTCGTCTAATCTAAACACACCACCCGAAGGAGATTAAAATCAGAAAATATGTGAGGAATATTGGATAAGAGACTCACTGAATTGATTCACAACCAAGATCGAGAGGTGGAGTGATCATCTGAGGGAGTGAGTGGAGTGCTAGAGCTCTCCCAGCCGGTTGGATCTCGCAAGTAGGAGGGGAGGGGAGAGGCCACATGCACGAGAGAGGAGTCACATGACTTGAGGGAGGATGAGTTGCTGCTAGAGGAGGATGGAGGCATACCTAAGGGCTTCGATCGGGTGGTGGTCACATGAGTGGGAGAGGGAAGGTGGAGGGGTGTGCGTCTTTTGGGGTATGGGGTAAAAGGGGGAAATCCCTATTTAGGGTAAAAAGAGAAGAAAACCGAATAATAATAATAATAAACATAATAAACTTAATAATAATAATAAACTTAATAATAATATTCATAATATTCATAATAATATTCATAATAACAGTATTATTATTATTATTAAGACATTTACTTTTTATTTTATTTTATTTTATTTACATTTTATTTTTTATTTAATTTTATTTATTTTGAATATTGAGAAACTTCACGTTTCTCGCAAGGTTTACCAAACTATGTACTAACCATGCACTGACCATTGCCAAGGCCAGACACCCCAAGAATGGTTATCTATAGCTTGATGCACATTTAATAAAACCAACCTCAAAATATGCCACTCGGCACTTCCCAATTAAATATCTAAGCTGCATGCTTGTCACACGGTTTAATAAACCATGCGTAAGTCATGTGCCGTAACCGAGACCCACATGGGCACCTGCACGGACACTGCATGGTTACTCCTGACCATAAGGGCTAACTGTGTAACAGTAAATAAGGCTTCCAAAAATTTGAAATTCGACCGGAAAACTACCAAAACTCAAAATAATGAAATAATAATAATTAAAATGATTAAAATAATCAATATTCTTGGTTAGGGTGTGAAAAAAGGATGGATGGTCTATAACCTCTAATGCATTGGGTATGGAAGTCGATTGTACGGTTATTCAATTTTATAAGAATGATATTTATGGAAGTAGACCGCATTTTTAATCCATTTAAGAATAATTAAGTCCCAAGTTACATTTATGTGTTATTTATGCTTGATAAGGTTTTTATCGTAATATTTTGATTAAAAAAATGGTTTGCAATGACCATTATTTTAATGGAAATTATTTACTACTTATTAAGGGTGAAAAGTTTTACTTTATGATAAAGTATTCTTAGGTTTTCTTGTTTTTACAATACTAACAGTTTTCCTTCTTTGTGTATCCCTTACTAACATTGTTTTGCTCATTCCGAGTTTTAAATTGGTTTTTCACATAATTTAATAGAGAATAGAGATAGGGATGTGGTCAGGCGAATATTATGACTATTGAACATGAAAAGAAACCATATTTAATTTTAAAAGTTTTTGTTTTTTGAGAAAAATGGATATTGAGTAGAAGTGTCTACATTATAATATTTGAGTTGTTGTGGAGGAATTATGGCCCAATTTTCTAAAACTCTAAACCTAAAAAGATCGTTAATGTGAAAGAAATTAAAATTATTGACTTAATACAAGATTATATAATTTTTTAAGACTTGGGCCTTATATATTCCCAAAAATTAGAGATTCTTTATTTTATAATTTATACCTATGGATTCCAAATTTTAAATCCATTTCAATTTATTCAATTTATAAAAATACTAAGAAATTATTTTAAAATAAAAATGAATAGTGTATTAAAAATAATTTTTTAGGAAATGTTACCTATGTTCTAAAATATCAAATAAGTGTTTTAAATTAATACCAATATTTTTAAAATTATAAATTAATATGTAAAAAAATATTTGTTTCCTACAAATTTTTAACAATTTAAAATTATTACTTATATACTGATAAACTTATAAAATTTATATTACTTTTAAAGATTATATTTTGTGTTATTCACCTTTAAATATTTCTTTTTAGAAAAATCATAAAATTAAATCTTAAGAAAATATTACTATGATAAATCAAAAATAAAATTTTTATTTTCTCAAATTACAATTCTAAATTTTTAAATTTTACTTTTAAATAAAAAAGGTGATATATAATAAAAAATCGTGTTTGTATGATAATATAATATTATATTATTAACTATTAACATTTATATTTATTATTCTTTATTCTTTATTAACCAATTTTTCATATCAAATATATTTTTGCATCACTAATCAAAATTTTCTTGAAAGAGAAATGAATATCGCGTAGAAATGAAATATTTTAAAAAATAAAGTTTTTAGCCTAAAATGATTTTATTAGTAATTTAACTATAACAATTTAATTTCACTCATATTAAAAGTACAATTTATTTTATTTTTATAAATATTTCCTAAATTTATTACTCGTATACGTTGCTACTAATTTAATTCATAGGTTTTTACAGTTACACTTAAATATTTATATTTTATATAAATATATCATGGTTTTGTTTAAGTTCGATGTTGTATGTATATCATACTATCAACAACATTGTTCTTGTTAAAGTTAATCATATTTTAGAATCACAATGTGTTTCATTATACCCACATAAATAAATTTTTCCCTCCTGTTTTTAATTTAATCCTAATAAAAAAATATCTAAGGGTATCTATAAGCTAGATCTGGCTTAAGGTAACATCATTAATAACATAGGGAAGTTTAAGAAAATCACCTATATGCATATCTCTATATTGATTCTCCTACAAACAATTTGAGAAAAATTCCATAGTCATACTTGAAGTGATAGATTATTATTGGTTTTTTTTGAAATATGATTCCCTATGTTGTTAATTGGTATGTACAAATACCAACAAACTTACTACACACATCTCATTCTCATCCCTCACACTTCAACTTGGTGGAGCCAATAGAAGGTTGATTTTGAATAATAGAGTTGATAAATAATGATAATACCACACATAAAGATAATTGTGATTCAATTTTATACCCCTTATAATCCTTTCCAATATAGATGCCTCCATCGATCTGTCCATCACCATATCTAAAAAATACCAACCTATATTTCAGACCTCAACAGCTAACCACCCATCTATTTCCTTAACTGTTTTACCAATCACTATGTTACATGATCTATGAAGAATTATTGGGTGAAGGTTGGAAATGGATGGAAAAGTTACCACATCTACTCCAATAGGCACTTCATATGCCCAAAAAAGGACTTCCAAGACCCAATTTGTTTCCCAAAAACATTTAATGATATCACATATTATGTGGCATCAAATAAGATTCACGAACTACTCCAATCCATGAGGTCATTGGGAAACATACCCATTTGACACATGAATATCATTTCCTATTAAACTATTAATGGTGGTATGGATTTATATTCTACTTCCACCATTGTCATTGTTCTTTTAACTTCTCTAGCTACATCAAGTAATGTACATAGCAGCGGTGCATTGATGGATAATGATGAAGATGATTTTTTATTATCTTATAACATTATAATGATGTTAAGATATCTCTATAGAGTTTTATGGTTGTTTTCTTCACCCACATCCATTTATTATTAATGAATGTATTGTGATTAATCTGACAATGTTTCAATGTATAGGGAATTTATGTTAAAATAGTTAATTCATTAAAAGAATCACATCAATTCCATCTAATGGAAGAATAAGACGGATCATATTTCCCTAAACATCATCTTTTGATACAATAATCCTACTAATAGAATTTTCCTTTGATAAAGTCATTAGTTTACTGATTTGATACTCCTTGAAAATTTATAGCATAAACTAGGGTGTCTAGAATAAGAATCCAAAAAGGCTTCCACAACTCTTGAGAGAAGGACAAGTGCATCTTCTTCTATTCATTTTAATGAGAAACTATGATAACCTCAGTAATCATGGAAATAAATAAATAATATAATTCATAAAAATTTAATTTATATATTTATATTCAAAATTTGTTTTATAAATATTTTTATTAATGTTTTTAGTCAAAAATGAATATTTTTATTCAACTAAATTATTTTCCAATGAATTACATGGATTTAATTAATCGGTAAATATATTTATTTTAGAAATTATACTTTATAAAATGGTGTTCATTTTTTTAATAATTATTTCAAATATATATTAGGATGATTTTTTCATATTTTTCTAAAAGGATTGATTTTTGAGTGAATAGTGACAAATGTTGATTTTTACAAAACTGTCATTTCATTTCATTAAATAATATAATTTAAAAGAAACATTCAGTTTGGTAATGTTTTTTAATGTAAAATAATATATATATTTTAAAAAATAATCTGTATATTTCCCTAGTAATCAATATAATATTTTATATTTGTATAAGTTCATTTTCATGATTAAAAACATAATTTTCTAAAAATTATTTTTCATTAAAATTTTAACATTCATATTAAAAATAACTTCTTCCACTTAAAAAAATTGAATCATGAAAAATTGATTTAATATTAATAATATGTAGTTTCATATTTATTAATTATTTCAATTATATTTTTGGGCCTTATGAATGAAGACCATGGTAAAAATGTGTCACCATGGTAAACGGTAATTTAGATTAATTATGGACAAGACTAAGTGATGAGGATATATAATATTCTCTAAATTATTATTGTATGAAATTAATATTACATTTATCATATTATATTCTAAATTTTTTATTTTAGGTCTACCTTCCTATAATTAATATTTTATTATATTTACATGTTTATAAAAAATTAATGTGTACCACTCCCCTCACTTATAAAAAGAAACCCCCTCTCCTCCATTCATTGCACCTTTTGAGAAATATATTTTTTAAAATACATACCCAAAATTATACGAAAAATACATATTAAAATTCTATAGTTATTTTTATTCTCAAAATACCAATCTTATAAGTCTTAATGTGTAATCCAAAGGGAGATATATAAGAAGAAGTTATATGTCCTGATTGACCTATTTCATGTTTTTTTTTTACACCACATCAAAATATTCTATAATAATGATGAAATGAAAACATCATTATCATAAATATACTTAAATATTATTTTGATTATGTTAAAACACATTTCATCTCATTTTCCATATTACGATAAAGGAAAATGATGCTTGTGCGTACATGTGGATTAACACCACCATAGAGCGATTAGTGTTGTGTTTCATTACTAGATCCTAGGTATAGTTATAATTATTTAAAAATATATATATATAGTATATTTATGAAAAAAATATTATTCCATAAAGATAATATATTACCTAACTACTTACTTTTTCTATCCATCATAAATTGATAACGTTGCTCATGTGTAGTTTGGAGTACCACCACCATGAAGTGATGTCAATTATGTTTCCTTTTAAATTTATAAGTATGGTCATAAGGATTCAAAAAAATTAATATATATGACATTTATAACATATTTATTATTCTAAAATATTAAATTATTATATAATTTATTTCTTTTTACCCTTTATAAAAAAATGAAAACGATATTCAATCGTATGTACGAACTACTATCTCTACGAAATAATGTGGATAATTTCCATAACAACCTTACATGGTTTGTTTTAAAAGTTTATATAATGTATAAATATTATAAATGTAAATTTTTTAATATTATGAAGATAATTTAACCATAACCTATTTGATCATGGTAATGGAACCGATGTAGTTTTTAGGTTATAAATCGAACGACCCGAAAACGTCATACGTGACCTTAAAATTTTTAATAACTAAAAAAACATTTTCATAAATTAAATAAAAGAATAATGATAATGAAATGAATATAAAAAATTTCTTAAGTAATTAAAAAACTGATATAATTTTATTATTCATGTTTTAGCGAATGTGTGAAGTTGGACGAGACATAAGGTAATTGAATTTGTTTTTAATCCATGTTTTAATGTATTCCTTCCAAATAAATTTATTACACGTCCATATTCTTAAAAAATCAAGAATATTATTAATTATATATAAATTGATGTTAAATGTAATTTTCAACTTCTTTTGATGTTATTTATTATGATTTAAAAAGGAATATTTTAAAAATTTACTGTATGGTTCATTTTGATGTTTTTTACTAAATTGGAAATGAATGTTTTTATATATAGGGATTGATAGATTGTTCCTATCATCATAACCATTATTCATTATCAATATTCATTTTAATATTTCCAAAATCATGTTAATATAAAATATTTCTCTCAATAATTTGTGAATTTTTAGTTTTTCTGTGGAAATTGACTCTTTTTATCATCTTTATGGGATAACTGAAAGTTTTATTTCTTATAAGATTTAATACAAATTAAAATCGGTTTTATAAATAAAGTTAAATATATATGTGTTTTATTAATGGAATGGTTATTTGAAATTTTTTATAAATGACGGGTGATCCTGATATATCTCTAATAATAGGTGAGTCTGATATTTCTCTCTAATGCATTAGATAAAGTAACAGAGTTTACTAATTATTGGTTACACCTAAGTGATATGGGAATTATCTAGTAAAGTGATTCCATTATAAAATGTTATTTTAATGGTGAACGTAATTATAATTTACCAAGGTACCTACATGATATTCTTGATATGGATTATAAAGGAAGTTTGTTTATTTTAAGAGGAAAGTAAATATGTTTTTGTTTATAAGGAAACTTTTTAACCTTTTTCATAAAGGTGATTCCTTTTCAAGGAAATGTATTAAAGAGTTTTCATGTTTTCCAATAAGAAATTATGATTATGAATTTTCCATTATGATTGAATATGAAATTTTTTTGAAATATATTACAAAATATAGTTGTTTTCATTGAAAATTAAATTTATTTTTGATAAAAAAATGTTTATTGTGAAGAATGAAAACGTACTTATGGATTTTAAAATATTTCAAAGGTAATAATGGGTTTATTTTATTTTATATCCATTAAAAATATTTTTTTGATCATCTTATGTTTTTAAATTATTTTTTCTACGGTTTAAGGTGGTGCAGAAATGTTAATAAATTTATAGTTTTATATATGGAGCTTACCTTAAAGGAAGAAAATGTGTATTTATAAAGAACTTTTTTTGTGGAAAAAATGGATACCTTGTAGAATTGTCTACATTTTTTCTGTAATGGTTTAGTAAATTATCTAAAACTCTATACCTAAAAGATCTTGTAAATAAAATAAAGTGTGATCATTATTATAAATCATACAATTATTGTTTGTTTAATGTATGGGGATTTATAATTGGTATCAAAGAAAATGATTGGATAACTTTAGAGGTTTAGGTGGTGTTAAAACTCACATAAAAGAAACTGTAATTTATGGTTATATAATCAAGATATAAATTTTTAAGATTTACATATCGATTCATCAAATACATGTCTCTTCAGAATGATTTTTTATAGAGGAAACATAGAGGTTGTGGTAGAAAGATGTAAAAGGGATGAAAATCATCAGAATTAGAAACCTGGAATGGTTAGCATAGATAAGTTTGTGGTATTGTTGAATTATTTGGTATAATATATTAATGGTGTCACCCATGAAATAATATTACTAAATCCTTCATAGGAAAATATTTCTATAGTATAGAATTTCATAAAATAACACCTTACAATATTCAAGGGATCTTCAGACCTAGTAAAAGATGATAGATAGATCAATGCACCAGATAAGATATTTTAAATTCTGTTATGTTAAAAAAATCAGTATCTAACCCTTTATATTTATCATTTTTAAGGAAAATATGGTTAATGAGGGTCTTTGATTAAAAATAATAATGAAAATAGAGAATGTTTTTAAATGTAATGGATGATATTTAAAGTTCTCTTCTTTGAGAAATAATTTCCTAATGTTAATTAAATTATAATAAAAAGCGCATTCCTATAAATGATGAAAAAGTGGAGAACTCTATTTCCACCCAGGAATTTAATTTTAATAGATTGTCCTGGGATTAAACCAATTTCATTCTAGTCCATGATAGTAAAATTGATAAATTTTACTAAGGATTTAATCCAATTTTACAAAGGGATGTAGTTACTCGTGAGTTATTAATGGAAATTTAATAGTGTTTTGAGTAAATTGTTATGGAGTTTGTGGACTTTTACAAAAATAAATATAAGAAGAGATCCATATGGAAGTCAAGGGGGAAGAATTTAAAAAAGAAACCTGAAGGTAAGAAAACTCAATTACCATCTTATGATATGTTTGGAAAGTAGAATTTTGGAGAATGTATGATACAATATATGAAATTTTACTGAGGTGTAAATTATTTACATATGTCTTGTTATAATAGAGAAAATAGAAATAGAAATGTTTATATCAGTAATGAAAAGAAGGTGGTGAATTTTTTTAACTGTCATGGGTTGAGTAATTATGTGAATGTATGTCCAAATTAGTCACTAAAGGTAGGAATCATAATTATTAGTGAAAAATACAAATAAATGTATTTTTCTACACTATTATAGATGCAGGACCCTTTAATAAAGTGGGGAAAGGTATATTACTTGGTTATTTAGACAATAATAATGTCTTTTTGGATTCAAAATCATCACATAATTTTATATTTTTGAAATTTTCATGTAAAATGGAAATACCAACTCATGAATAGAATCAATAAATATTGGTAAAAACTAACAGGGGTAATGTGAAGGCAACAAAAAATTATAAAAAATTTCATGTTACCCTATATTGATTGGTTTTTCCTTAAAACATTGTTGTCTTGACTATTATAGATTTTGATGTTATCCTTAGTGTGGATTGGATTTTAGTTTTTTATGTTAGGACATATTATAGAGATAAAGAAGTAATTTTATAGAATGGTTTTCTATTTTTATATAAGAATGAATTCATACCATTGATAATATTTCAAGAATATGAGAAACAAATAAAATATGGAAAATAAAGTAATCGTGAACATATTTTTGAGATGAAAGGAATTGTTCAACTTGTTTATGTTCTAGTAGTATATGAAAATCTAGATGTATTTCCTGATTATATGTATAGTATTATTCTGGATTGGTTGGTTGAGAATATTGTTGAATTGGTTCTTGATGCTAATATAATTTAAAATCTTCAATATCAATTAGCCTTAGTTGAATTATTGTAATTAAAAAAACAATTAAAGGAGTTTCATGATAAGGGTTATATCAACTCTAGAACTTATACTTGTCTTATCCTACTATAGTTTTTAAAAACAAGGATGGTTCTCTGATAATTTTCATTCATTATAGAGAACTCTATAATATCCCAATTAAGAACAAGTATTCAATGACAAATATCGATGACTTAATTGATCAGCTCTAGAGTGCATAATATTCTTTGCAGATTGATCTGAGGTCAGGGTATCATAATATAAAGGTGAAGGAGTAATACATTATGTGGATGAAATTTCATACTATTTATAATCATTATGATTTTGTTTTTATGCCTTTAAGGTAAAAAAATATACCCACTATATTTATGGATCTAAGAAATAGATAATTCCTTGAGTACTTTTATAAATTTGTGGTTGGGTTTTTCAATGTTATTATGGTATTCTCTAAATGATATAATGATTATGAGAAACACTTATGGATTGTTTAATAGGTTTTAAAAGAAAATAAGTCGTATGTAAAACCCAAAAAATATGAATTTTAGTTGTTAAAAATTAATTCTATTGGGAATATTAATTATCAAGATAGAATAGTTATTGATCCTACTAAAACCAAAGTTGTTGAAGAATGTACAATACATACAAATGTCACTTATATTTTAATTTTTATTCTATTAGTGGGTTACTATTGACATTTTTTGGAAATATTTTCTTAATTGTTTTTCCCACTCACTAAGTTAACTTGAAAATGAGTTAAATTAATATTTATAAAAGAATGCGATGAATGATTTTTTGAATGGAAAAGATGATTGGTTAATTCCCCAATGTCATCCAATCTAATAAGAAATGGAGAAATTTTTATTTTTAGTGATTCTTCTTCGAAGGGAATTTGTTGTGTCTTATTATAGAATGATATGATTATCATGTGTGGATCCTATCATTTGAAACCCCATTAGAAGAGTTATCTTACACATGGAATTGAGTTTGATGTAGTTGTATTTTTATTTAATAATCTAGAACCATTATTTATATGGGAATAAATGTAAAATTTGTACTGATTATAAAACTATAAAGTATATATTCACTCAAAAAGAGTTTAACATGAGGACGATAATATTGATAGAACTGATTAAGGATTATGATTGTATAATTCATTGTCATCTATGTAAAGAAATCTAGGAAGCCTCTACCTTGAGACTTAAAGATAAGGCATAATTAACTATGTTGTGTGTGTAATATGATCTTGTATTCAATGATGTAATGAATGTTGTCTTGAAAAATTTATATATATAAACTTCTTCTATTCTTGGATTATGAATCAGTGTAGTAATATTTTTCAGAAATAATTATGGAGGATCAGAAGGAATATATTTGTTCATAAGAAAAGTATAATTGTTTAAGAAGAGTAAGTTTCTTATTTTTAATGTCTATAATTCTGGTTTGATCGAATTTGGAAGAAGTTTTTTTATGCCAAATGATTATCAATTAAAAAATTAATTGTTATGTGAATCACATAGATCTTAATTTCATATTTATCCTAACAATAATAATATTTATATATATATTAAAAAATATTTTTTTAGAAGGTACAATGAAATATATATTTTATTTTATTGTGAAATATTTATCCTTTCAACATGTTAAAAATGAGTAAAAACTACTGAAGGGGATGCTTTGAATTTTTCTAGTGACTGAATGTAAATTAAAGAATACATCCATGGATTTAATGGTGGTATTACCAAATACATCTTTATATAATAATGAGATTTTTATTATTTTTTATTTTTTGACTAAATATGTACATTTTATACCTATATGAGATACTATGTATTTGGTTTAGCTTTCAAGGTCTTATCCTAAAATTATATCTAGTTTTAATGGAGTTCCCCACTCTATTTTATATCATCAGAGTCCATGGATTGATTCATATTTTTTTAAAGGAATTTAGAAGTTGATGTGTACAATATTAAATTTTAGTAAACAAATTCATATTAAATCCAATTGAAAATTAGAACATGCAATTCATACTTTAGAGGATTTTCATTAAGCATAATCATTGGATTACTAGGTATTTTTGGATCAAAATATTTATTTATTTTAATTTTCTTATAATAATAATAATATATTTCATTCATGTTTAGTGATCACACCATTTGAGTCATTATATGGAAAATGGTGTCAGACACCTACATGTTGGGAAAAAGTGGGTGAGATAAAGTTTTTTCATAAAAATTGGTAGAATATATTGTTGAGAAGGTGAAGAAGATTCACCAAAACACATGGAAACTTAGAACAGGAAGAAGAGTTATGCATATTTTTGGTGTAAAACTTATCATTTGAGGTAATCAATCATGTTTTTCTTAAAGTATATCTATGTAAAATTGTTATGAGTTTTGGAAGAAATTTAAAGTTAAGGAATCAATTTATTAGTCCATGCAAAATTATATAAAATGTAGGATAATTTTGTTATATAGTAGATTTACTATAGATTTTATCTTAGGTATAAAATTTGTTTCATGTGACAATTCTATGAAAGTGCGTACCTAATGAATCTCATATGTTGATCCTTGAAGTGGTACAGTTAGTGTATAATATCTCTTATAAAGGAAATATAGTTCATATTATGGACCGTATAGAGTAGGTACTATGAAATAAGGTGATTCGATAAGTAAAGGTTTTATAGATGAATGTAATGAATGAGGAATACACGTAAGAATCAAAAAATGCAATGAGGAAAAAACACACTAACTTTTTTAAGTTATGAATAAAATTATGAGGAATTGATTCCCTAAAATATGAATAATGTGAAAAAATAGATAATACAAGAAATAAAACAAAACTATTATTTATAAGTATTTATTTTATATATTTGTATTTATCATAGTTTTATTAAAAAATTTATATAAGTTTTCAACTAAAAAAAGAATAGGTTTATTTAATTAAATTATTTTTCCATGAATTACAAAGTTTTATTTAGAAAAATTATTGATCTCAAAAATTGAATTTGAAAAAATAGAATTCAGTTTTTAAATCAACATATCATATAAAACATAGGATTAGTTTTTGGGATTTTTTTAAAAGGATTGATTTTTTTTAAATATAAAAAAATACCGATTTTTGAAAAACATTCATTTAATTTCATTAAATCAAGTAATTAAAAATTATATTTATATTTTGGATTTATTTATAAATTTATATGAGATATATTTTATTAAACATAATCCAAATAATTCTGTATTAATAAAAATTATATTTTTTTTGGTATAATTTCATTTTTATGCCAAGAAGCACAGTTTTCAAAAACTTTTTTTCATTACATTCTACGAATTTATATAAAAAATAATTTATTATACATATAAAAATTTAATCCTAAAAAAAATATATTCCATATTTTTAATACATAGTTTTTAATTTAGTGATTATTTCATTTTAAATTTTTTTATTATGAATAATAACCTTGTTAAAAATGTGTCACCACAGTAAAGGGTAAATCAGTTCAATTAAGGTAAAAAATAATTGATAAGTTTACAAAATATTATCTTATTTATTATTTGATAAATTAATTTTTTAACTTATCCCCATATCTTAAATTTTTATATTTTTTGAGACACTTTCTCATGATTAATACGTTATAATATTTAATAGTTCAAAAAATTACAAGTTTTTCGTGCCCCTCACTTATAAAAGGGAACCTCCTCTTCCTTGTTCCTCACAGCTATTGAGCACTCTAGTTCTAAAAATATCTTCATAAAACTCTCCCTATAATACCTCCCCAAATCCTAGAGGAAATTATTTTCTCAGAATAATAATCCTATAAGGCTTAAGGTTTATGCCAATGTGATGTATGTGAGAAGAAGGTATAAGCCATAATCGGCCTATTTCAAGTTTATTTCATCTTATACATCCTTAAAATCAACTTAAACCATACTAAAATAAAAAAATAATTATATTAAATATACTTAAATTGTTATTATTATTATGTAATAATTATTTTTCTTCTCATTTTTCATCTTATGAGAAACGAATACGTCACTTGTGGATACGTGTGGAATAACACATCCACAAAGCGATGTGTTTCATTTTTCATAACCAGAACATATGACTAGTTATATTTATTTAAAATATGGATATATATGATAATTATGATACAATTATTATTTTTTAATGATAATATTTTTCCAACCTTCTTACTCTTTCCTTTTGCTGGAAATTGATCATGTCGATCGTGTGTACGTGTAAAATACCACCTGTATAATGTAATGTGATTAATTTTTCATTTTCACCTAATAAGGATAAAAAATGTATAAATATAACATTTATAATATATTGAAAAAAAATTAAAATAAAAAATAACTAATTTACTTCTTTTTAACCCGTTAGAAAAAAATGAAAATGACGTTCATACGTACAAATGGATTGTCGTTTCCATGAAATTGCTTGGTTATTTTCTATAACCTCCATATATGGTTGATTTTAAAATTATATATAATTACTAAATATGATAAATATAAATTTTTTAATATTTTTATGATAATTAATCCATAACCCCTTTGACCAAGTTCAATGCACCAATGTGTTGTTGAGGTTATCAATCGAATGCCCCCAAACAGCAACATAAACATAAACATTTTACCAAATAAATAAAACATGATAATAAATTCTTTAAAAGTAATAATGATAATAAAATGAAAATTAAAAACGAAATTTAGAAATTTTAATAAAAATATAATTTTATTATTTAGGATTTATATAATTTATGACGTTAGAAGAGACATCGGGTAAAGGATTGTTCCTTAAAACCTTGTTTTAAAGTGTTCCAAATATTTTTCTTTCATTTAAATGTTCTTTAAAAATTTTTAATTTTATTATTATATACACCCAAAATTATGTTAAGTGCCATTTAAAACTACCTTTTACTTTAATTTTAATGGTTAAAAGGGGAATATTTTATAATTCTACCTTTTGGGTCATTTTTTAATTCTTACCCACGTATGAAAAGAATGTTTTTTGATGTATACGGGTTGAATAATTTTTCTTGCCATCATAGATGTTATTAATAATCAAGATTAAATTTGAATTTTCCATGTTTATCTTATAATAAAATATTTCTCTTAATATTCAATGAATTATTAGATTTTATTAGGAAATAGAAACAATTCCTTATGTTTATGTGATAACTGAAAGTGTTTTTGATTTTTTGGATTGAATTCCATGTCAAATGGGATTTATAAATAAATTGAAATATATATGTGTTTAACTCATTCTATATTCATTGGTAATTTTTATTTAATGATGGTGATCCCAAAATAGTTCTGATGATTTGTGAGCTCGATATAGAACTCCAATTCATTTGGTAAAGTGACTGATTTTACAAGTATTAGGTTACTTCTAAAAGATATGGTAATTTTTTATTTTCTTGATCAAATTATAAGGGTTATTATAAGGGTGAATGTAAATATAATTTTCCAAGGTAACTATATGATATTATTTCACTGGTTTATAAAGTAAATATTTTGATTTCAGATGGTAAGAAAATGATCTTACATTTTTAAGGAAAGTTTAGAAACTTTTTTAAATGAAAGTGAAAGAATTTTTTTACAATAAATGTATTAATGTGTTTTTATGTTTTCCAAGAAACACTTATGATTATTATTTTGAATATATGATTAAAAATGAAATGTTTTGTGAAATATATTATTCATTTTAGTTTTTTTCATAAAAATGTAAAAGGATTATTTATATCAAATTTTTATTGCGAAGAGAGAAATTTTTTTTAAGGAATTTTAAGGTTTATAAATATAATAATGAGTTTTTTATATTATATCACTTAATAATATATTCCTTACTCAATCAAAATTTTCAAATAATTTTTCACATGTATAAGAGTGGGTATAAGAATTAATAAATTTAAAATTTAGGATATGATAGCCACCTTGGATGAAGTAAGTGTATCTTTATGAAAACTTTTTATTGGTAAACATGGATACTTTGTGGAATTTTACAAATTTTAAATGAAAATTTCTCTCTAATTATATAAAATTACAAAAAAAAATATATTTTTTCAATATAATAATGTGGTACCCTTATTATAAATCATTCAATTTAGGGTTGTTTTTTGTATTGGGCATTATAACAACTCCGAAAATGTAGTTGTTGCATGGGATTTCCCCTTTTTCCTTTATCTTAGAGGATACTAATTTTTATAATACTTTTTAGCCTATATATATTTTATTTTAATATATATATCTCATATATAAATATATATTGCCCATATTTTAACCTATATCATTCTAGGTTACACCAAGGTTACTTTATATTGGGCTCTCTCAAGATTCTTAAACTAATCCATAAAATAGATATCCCAAATTACCCTTAAATTTATTAAAATATTATAAATCTAAAGTTCCTAAAATATATTCTCTCAAAATAAAATGTATCCCTTATCTCTGAAGGAACAAATTAATAAACATGTACCTTAACTTATGAATCCTTACATTTCAATCCATGTTTTCCATGGTCGCATTCCAATAAAGTTATCAAACCTAAATGTAATAAAATACATAATAGTGGTTCATAAAAAATTATGATTATCCATAAAATATCCTCTATGAGTTTCAAACCAAGTTTTTATTTAGGCATATTTGTCGTGCACTAGTTGATGGTCGATTTAATATGCACTTTTCCTTTTTTTAGGGTTATTACCGCTAGGTATAATTGTTCTAGAGCCTGAATCCACTTTTAGTGTCGAAAAAGGTATGTAATTTATAGGGAAACCATACATATTTTACTTTAACAAGTCATCAATATGTTATCATATTCTTACAATTGTCAATTAATCTTATCCCTATAGTTTTCACTATTATTCCCTTATCCTAATCTCCAAATAAAAAATATATTTTACATTAATATTTAACAATATACTATCCCAAAGGGTTACCTACACAATTGAATTTATGTTTAAACATAACATATCAACCCTTATATTATCCTCAACAAACTTCATAATCTTAAAATTTATCTAAACCCAGGATTGATACTAGTTGTGATGGCCCCAACACACTCCCGAATTTGATTCCATAAATATATACTTTACATATTATATTCTGTTCAACTAGTAGATTCTTGGACATAGGTATCACATATTTACATGAGATGAAGAAATTATTTCATTACATACATTACCAATACATTTTATGTTGAAAGATATATATAATCAATAAAAAACATAAACTAATAAATCTCATTCATTTCTTAACCAAATGAAATATCTTTCCATTATAAGAATTTACATCATCCATAATCGGTGTTTAACATCTCTCAAAAATTATCTACACAAGTTATCCTATTAGACATATCATGTGTAAAACATTTATTTGTAACTAGGGAGGATAGAAACAGAATTAGGGGTAAACTCAAATTCTCATTAAGGGAAAACATACAACTAAGGCAGTCATGGTATAAACATAACATAAATATTATGACAAGAATAAGTAATCAACATAATACCATAATCCACTTAAACTGGGAGATTAATATATCCACGGATTGTAATGAAAAAATAGTCCATGTATATAAAAATAGAATATTAATTGATATTTAAATGGATAATATCAGATAGCTAATTCCAAACCATATGCCAAGACATCATGAACTTAGACATCACGATCATACTGTTAGGGTAATATCTTGTTCTAGGCATGCATAAACCAAAATACTCAAACATGTTTATATCGTGAGACCTATCAATTCTTTATAGTGATATATAATACTAGGCCCCACCCGTAAATTTTTTAAGACCAATTCATTCATCATATGATAAAATGAATGAACAATTCATAATCAATATTTGCAATAATTTTCTATATTTGAAAAGAAACATAGAGAACACTAACACTTTTCACATGTCTATAAAAGAGATAATGTGATCATAACCCATTCATATAAATATGGTGGATGTGTAAAAATTACACATTCATCTTACCTTTGTAATCAATAATCATCCATATTGAAATAAAAATTATATAGATTTTTAAAAGTTCTTATATCAATAAATGGAAAACCTGTGTATGTAAAAATCCCTCAAGTTAAACTTGTATAGAGTAATTGTATATGGTTAAGTTAATAATTTCCCTAATAAATAAATCTATGTAATATAGGTTAACACACTTAAATAAATGTAATTTCAAACATGGAATTCAAAAATAAATTCCATTAGAATAATAATGTCCAAGATAAAAAATTATAACTAAAATAAAAGAGATTTTATGTATCAATATCCCATATGGGGAACATACTCCATTTTATAAGAAATATTCAATAAGTATTTATATGTTAGGAATGAAAATACATAAAAATAAATAAAAGTATACCACATAAAATAATAAAGATTAGAATAAACATAAATTATATGAAATAATTTCAAGAGAATTATCATAACTTAATGAATGGATGTTGAGTTACCAAAAATATTTACTACTGTTGTAACAATTAAATTAATAGACATTTGAATAATGGTACTTTTTCACTTAGTATATTCAATTAAATAATATTTTTTATGATAAAAATAAGTCCATGGGAATTAAATACGCTATAAAAGTAAAATATGGTGCTTAAAATATATAATGTATCAAGGAATCATAATTGAGACCCAAAAAACTGTTACAAATTTTATAATTTTTTTAGTTAAAACAACTTTATAGAATTAAATTTTTATAAAAGATTAAAAATCCTATAATATGAGTTAATTATTATAATAAATGATAATGAGTAGGTATTTTCACTATGTAAAAGAAAACAAGTTGTATAACATAAACATGTCTCCAGGAGTTCAAATTTGAGACCAAAAACTCTTACCTCTTATCAGGAATTCCATGAACATAGATTAACCTCATGTGTCACAAACCAATATATCTTAATATCTAAATTAATAAACCTAAAAATATCTATTTTCATTTATAATATTAATATATATATTCATTCTCTCTATGAATTCTAATAAGTTATTACATATTTTCAATATCATGGGTTAGTTATCTTGATTGTTAGGAACTAGTTTTCTTAAAAAGAAATTGGTATTCATTATTGATAAAGATTTCATCATTACAATATCATTAAAGGTAGTTTAATAGTTCTTTTATTATATTTATAAAGGCATAATTTAATTATATGGTAGTTTTGGATACAAATCATGAAGATAAAATTTATGATGATCATATTTTGGTGATCCCTAACAAATGAAAGGTGTTGTTTACTTAATGAGTTTAATAATATTGTTTCCATAAAAAAATATGTATATATTAATATCTTATTATACCAGTATTTATGTTCACATATTAATCCATGATATAATTTCATATCATTGCTCATGTAAGTGGATAAATAGACACAAACCTGAACATACCATGATTAGTGGATGATTATATGGTAGTTTAGTTGTAGTATAATTACACCAAAAGCATAATGATATGAAAAATAATATTGTCCACTTGGTACACTTATTTTAAATGATTGAATTAATGATGATAATTTATTATTAATATCATTAATAGGTTCACCAATTTATCATACCAAAACCATAATTATATCATATAAATAAGATTTTCTCATTAAAACTTTATTTGTACTAGCTATGAATGACACTAATGAATAAAAAATAGAATTCAATCATTCCATGGAGGTGGTAGTCCACACGTACGCATGGGTGATGATTACATTTTCCATAGAATTAGTAAAATCATTAATATGGGTTATCATTCAATAATATGAAATATTTTATAAATATAATAATTATATACTAAATTACCTATCATGACCCGCGTTTTAAGGTGGTTAATAAAAATGAGACATGTTATGTCCTTGAGGCATTAGTTCACAGAACTAACAATTCACATATTATGTTTTCATAATGCAAAAGGGGAGGGTGGTAAATTATTATACCATCACTATAATTATATACCACTACAATATTGATAATAATGATACCATTTTAATATGGTGAAATGAAATATTAGTAAGATTATATTCACATAAATAAATTGAAAAGAGGGTGAAGAAGTTTTAAATATATACCTCACTGCATTGATTATATCCTTTATGAAGGGGGTTAATCCATCAAGTGAAAATCTATTGATAATATAAAAACATAAATTATTTGGATATGACTATTTAATAGTGTTTTTGGATGATTTTTGGATTAAATTAGGGGGTTTGGGTGTGAGGGGATGTGAGTAGAAGAGATTCCTCTTTTTAAGTGAAAAGGGATGGAAATATCATAAATTCCAAAAAAAATTAAATAATGTGAATTAAATATTAAGGAAAGTGGAACCAGAATTAAGAAATAATTAATATAAGATAACATGATGTGTATCTATACCTTAAAGACTCAATTAAATAAAATTTTGAATTTTTTGGTCCTTTACCACTTAGGTTACTCATTTTTTTAACTTTGGTTTTCACCACAGTAACTAATTTGTACTGAGGAAATTTATCCTTCATCCTCAAAAATAAAATAGTTTATTCAATATAAGTTGAGCCTAATGATTACAAATTCGAAATAAATTTCACTTAATTCACATTATAAAATTTATAAAATAAAATAAAATAAAAATTCATAATATATATATGAGAAAATGGTACTTTTGTTCTAAAAAATAAAATATGGGTTTATAAATTAAAATAAACATTTTTTAAAATTACAAATGCGCATATAAAATACATATTTTGTCTTAAATTTTCTTTCATGAATTTAATATTCATACATGTATACTAATAATGTCATAAAAGTCATGTTAATTTTAAAAATGTTATTTTCTACAATTCACCAAAAAATAAATCTTCTTAAAAAATTCAGAAACTTTCACTGTAGGAAGATATTTCTATAATGAAAAAAAATAATAAAAATAAAATTTCAATGTTTTATAAATTTTATATTAAAATAAAAAGTTGAGATGTAATGAAAAACTATTATTATAAGAAAATATTTTTTAAAATTTATAACAATTCTCATTCTTATTTTGTATTATTAACTAATTAAATTAGTCTTGTAAAATTATTCTTATCAAATATATTTCATCATCATTAATCACAAGTTTCTTAAAATAAAAATGCATATCACAAAAAAGGGAAATATTTAGAAAAATAAATTTCATAGAATAAAATAATTGTTTCATTAATTTTATCTATAAAATTGAATTTTATTCATATTTAATGTAGACATTACTTTTATTATATAAATATTTCACAGATAGGTTACTCATATTCTTTCATTATAATTTAATGTCTATGTTTTAATAGCCATACTAAAATATTTATATTTTATCTAAATATATCACAATTTATTTTATTTTTAGTTTTTCATGTGGATATATATATATCAAAACAATTTGAATTTATTAATGGTAATTATATTTTAAAATATCATGGTGTCACATTCAATAGAAAAGTTTTCCTGGAAATGGTTGTTTTAGTATTGTAAAGAATCAGGACTTGTTATATATTTATCTTATGGTAAAATGAGTGTAAATAATTGTGGATATATTTCTTATGATCCATATAGATGAGTAAAGGAATAATTATTCTTTCTTTAATTATCCACCTCATTAAAATTTCATCTCAACTCTATTAGAGATTGATTCACTTTTTCCTCAAAAGAATGAAAATTATAATACTTAAAGTGGACTTTTTCTAAATTAATATCCCTATGTGAGAATGAAAATTAATTGAAACCCTTTGAAGAAGATGTGGGGTGGAATATGATAAAAAATTGTATAAGAATTATAATCCTTTGAAGAATCTATATATACTAAAAGAAATAGTTGATACAGGTTTAGAACCCAATCAGGTGGTCGAAGATGACCATTATTCTGATGCAAATAAAGAGTATTTGGAAGTCAATATCAGTGAGTAATCCTTGAATGTTATAAGGAAATAATGATTCATTCTCCCATGGTTGTAAAATAAGTTGGAACTGTGGAAGGTTTGGTAGCTCATGAGGGGTAGAGTAATCCTAGATATTTATTTTTCAAACTAAATCTTACAAATTTAGGAAGTGATAAAATGATGATCTAATTATAGATATTAAAAATATTATTGAGATATGGAGAGCACAAATATTTGACTCTAAACCTCCAGAAATTCCTCTTATTGATTTGGTTCCTTCTTCTACAGACAAAAATGGTGGGGATGATCATAATGATGGTAGTTCACCCAAACTGATTGATATTACATATCCTTCTCCTTATAGTTATAGATATTGTTTTGAAATATCTATATTATCTTGTTCTTATTGAATAAGTCCAAATGGACCTCTTAGTAGATGTTTGTTTTTCATTATTTTTTCAGTTTAACTCTTCATGAACTAGCTAAGTATTCTCTTACACTTTATGAATCAAATGTATTAATACAAGGTGATATAATTTATGATTTATCTCATAAAATAGAGGATGTATCTAGAGAAGAATATTATAATATTATTTGGAAATTTGAAATTCCAAAGTTGGATGTATCGATGTTAATAGATTCAGATTTTGTTTTTAGTGAATCAACTCCTAGCCTTCCTCCATCTCAACCAGCTACCTCTACTTATTTCATTTCACTAGAAGGATTTATTCAATTCTAAAATGACATTTGGGATGTTTTTAAAGAAATATTTTTTATCTTGGGATATGACGGTGAATATGATAGACAATAATATATAGATTTTATAGTTCCGGTGGTTGTTAATCATATTCATCTTAATTTTTTTCTCAAAGATGATCATATGATAGAAGATATTGAAATCCTTATAAGAAAAGTTAGAGATATTTATGTAGATTTGGTAGATATATTTATTATACTAGAACAAATATATCTTAATGTTACTAAATTTTCTTCAAGAAATCATTCTCATCCTCTTGTACATGTGAATATTGATAAATATTTCATTTGAAGGGTTATGAATGAGGAGATTTCGATTTTGTTAGAAAACATTAAAGAAGCTAAAGTTTGATGTAGATGGATATTGACACTCATTTTGAGAAATTGCATGATATGATTTAGGATGAGATATCTAAAACTTATTGGGATAAATATATTATAAAATGTTCCATATATTATTAAGTAATTCATATTTTCACTATGATAGACCTAAATAAAACTATTAGGTCCTTGGATAATTATTTAAGAATTCCTCGTGTAACCCATTCATTTTTTGTCATTTGTGGAAAATTGTTGGTCATAGATCCACTATTAGATCAGTTCGTGAATTATAATGATTAATACATGAAGATCATAGAGCATGGTTCTAGTAATATTTCTTAAATCACACTTATTTTTGAGCCCTATCTTCATACAGCCAACTCTATAGTTCTATCTCATACAGCTCTTCCTATAATCAATGCTTCAACTTCAAGCACTCCAACTTTTATTACTCCTACCACTCTTTTTGGTCTTAATGTTCCTCCCAATATCCATAATATTATACCTATCACTAAATAATTGTGATTATAAGAGAATATTCTTCTCATGGAAGTTTTATTGAACCCAAATCTCCATCCAAAGACAATGGAAAATAACCTATTAAACATTACACAATTTTAGACCCTGTAGAGTTTGATTTTGATTAAGTTGTCTGATATGGATATTGTAATTATATATATTGTGTTGAATTTAATATAATCTCTTTTATTTATTATTGGATCCTTATATATTCTATTTTATCTCTTTATTTTAATATATCTTAGTAATATTATATAATATCTTTTTTATGTCAAAATCATCATTACCAAACTATATCCTACAATATATTTGATACTATTTAAAGTGGGATAAAAATGATTTGGTAGATTTCCTTATATGAATGATTTCTTAGAACACTTTATTTCTTTAATTATGTAATGATTTGTGATCATCAGAAGGGGGATATTGTGGGATTATTAAAAAACTTCATTGTTTTATTGATATAAAAATTATATTTATTTTATTATTAATGAATTATATGTTTTAATTTATAATCTTCAATTTTTTTTGAAAATATATAAATATTACTAAGTTCCTCATAAAAGGTAAATAAAACTATCATCTGTATGAATAAACTCAACTAACCACATGAATAGGTAAGAAACCATGTGCCAAATCATTGTAATTCCTCTAAATTCTAGTTTAACTAAAGTAGCGCTAGATCAAGTGTATGAAGGATTAAACCAACAACATGAAGTAATTTGGAACTCAGTATAATTTTATAAAGGATAAAAGTGACCAAATGACCAAATGGATCAAATATGAGACAGGATGATCAACCTTAGTAGAAACTTTTACAAACTCATCTAGAAACCACAAGAGTTATCAAGAAACCACAAAAACATTTGAATCGACCAAATATTGTTCCCAATTCACCACATTATAGATCTAGAATTTTGGAAAATAATTAAAGTGATCGTTCCAAATAAATTGGTCAAAACCATGTAGCTAAATGAATCACATAGTATAATTGATAAAAACTACATAGTCGAATAATACACATAGGAAAATTGGAAGAAACTAGTGACCATACAATCAGGGTTTTTTCAAGTGTTTAATTGACTATGAGGTATCCAGATGATGTGTAATAATTTAAGTGACCATGTCCAACTTGAATTATATTTTAATAATATATTATAGCATCCATCATTGAATAATTAAATTCCACATTTGATCATTTTATACTATATTATTTCATGGAGATGTCAAATATATTTAATTATTATTCATCAATGTATATTTTGAGGAAATATCTATTATAAGATGAGTAATAGAAAAAATATGAAAATAATGGTGTATATTGAAAAGAAGGACACACATTATAGTTCACAGTTTCATAAAATAAAGAATTATTTTTTAAATACTTTATTGAATAATCAAATAGAGTTTTTCCAACAATTTAGTCTACTCTAATAATAAAAGGAAGTCATTCGAAATAGAAGAGAAGCCTAATCAATAATTGAAACTCGTTGTGTGTTAACACTGCATGGAATTTCATCTATCTATCTCTGCCTTTTTTTTCATTACTTTTGAGTTTTTCTTAGTTTATTTTGTATATAATTTAACAATATAAACATCTAAAACATCTAATAGTAATTGGATACTTTATAATTTATTTCATCAACTCTTGTACTCCCATGGAAAATGTGTAAGATGATTTCTGATAGCTTGGATAACCTTGGGCGCTGTTGAAACTTGTATAAACTATCCAGGTTGTGGATCATCCTATTTTTTAAATAAACATGCTTGAAAATGGATTTCTATTAAGTGGATAGGAATAAGTAACTTCTTGATATTGAACATGTTATTTTCATATTTATTATGTGTGATTATTTATGTTTTTCTTACTCTTTTTTGAAAAATGTTTAATAAATTTTTTTAAAAAAACAATTATTTGATAAATAAATTTTACCAATGATATATATACTATTTGATGTTATTATATAAATATAAAAATATTAGTATAATATAATTTTATTCTAATTTATTTTTGATCAATCCCTTGAGAGGTTATTTTAAAACATAAAATTAGTTATACATACTGTATTAGTTAACTAGAAATTTTCTAAATTACAAGATTTTATTTTAAAATAGTTTTTAACAAAAAAATCATATATTAACTATTCACCCACCGATGGAGAATTCCACTTTGACCAAGAGTGAACATGTAAAGGCCTTTTGTAGTACTAAGAAACATTTAATTACTATATACACTAAAGGATTGGATACCTCTTATGTTGATATTGAACCAAAAATACTTGAAAAAAACATTATGTACTATTGTTAACCATATTAGATGTGGTATTGAAAGAAGTATCATATATCATCAATACTATATCCATATAGTTGATATTAGAAAATTTATGTATATCTAAATCTGTTATTGGTTGATTGTATAAGAATGTGAGGTTTTATAATTTTCAAATGATTCTTGGTACCTATGTTTGTGTATATTGAGATTAATTTAATAAAGTATTGATTTATTTAGCTAATATAGATATTAAAATAGGAGATAAGGACTAATACATTACATTATTGAGCATTCAGGATGATTAATATAACTCTTTAAAAGTTTCATTAAAATATGTTAAGTAGTCAAAAACTTTTTAAAAATTTATGGATGGTCTACTATCAAGGGATCTAGAGACCCAAATATTAAACGTATAGGTTGTTGGGGTAAAATTAAATCCATAATTGAAAAATGTTAGTGATGAAGCTAATTATAATTTCAAAGAAGGGAATGATGGATTTCATTTTAATAATTTTAGGTGATATTAGTGTGACAAAATAGAACATATTAATAGGTACTACAAAAAGAATAAGTTTGTAGATAATATAACCTAGTCCAATGTAGTTCACCCTAGCTATAATAGTATTGATATTATATGATTTTTTAGCTACATGAAGAGTATATTTTGGTGTAGATATTATTTTCTTTCTCCCATTCTCTTATGAATGGCTCAACATGTGACTTTTAGGGTCCACCGATTGGATGGAAGTTTTTCTCTATATATAGGGAAAAAATTCAAGATCTTTATTACATTTTAATGGTGTAAATCGTCTACTTTTAGCTTGTTGTGAGCTTTTGTTTCTTTTTTTATTTAAAAATGAGCATCTATATGTATATTTTTGTATTTTTATAGAATATGTATACTTATTTCTATTTAGTTTTATTGCATGTATTAATGATCTAGAATACTTGGATCCACTCTTGGGTTATGATAGGTATATGGGGGTAAGCTCAGTTTTTTAATGTTTCTTAGAATATATTGTTTTCTCAAAAAGATTCTATTGAAAGATATTAGTATATGAGTACGTACATATAGATGTGTGTCACCACGACATATGAAAAGAAGATAATCTGATTGGGTTGATTATGATTATTATTAGGGTTTTAATGTTAGTTTGGAAACATTCCAAACCAGTTAATAGGTTGGAGTATAATTACAAGATAATATCCCATTAATTTTATAAGGTAAATATTTATGATATTGGCATTCTCATTATTACAAATTAAATTTTTTATTTTTTTATTGGTAGATGTCATGTGTTAGTTCTCTCTATTGCAGGTGTTTTATTGTTTTCATGAAAAAATATTATAATTATTTTAATATGAATATTTTTTTATGGTGTTGGGTTTCTATGTATTTGGGAATAAATTTTGGTAGTGTCCCTAAGCCTGATTACATGCTCGTTCCTTTGGACCTATACTCCTTTTCCCATGTGATATTGAAGAAATTATTTAAGGTTGATCTGAACCATTTATTATTCTAAACCAATATTTATTTGGGTGGATGTGTTCATTTATTTTTCTGTGTTTCTTCACCTTCAAAAATTATTATCAAACAAAATGTATTTCTCGTATCCAATCGAGAGACTCAACGTGTCTACATGGATGTTTAGTTTTCTTTATCTCATTTGTATTCTCAAATATTTTGTGTCACTTTATCCACCCACATGGAACACCCCTCTTTCAGTGATATTTTCCCACATTTATTTGGTTGGTAATGATGATTATTCCACCAATTCGGGTTCTCAATGATCTATTAATCAATTTCAGTTGATGAAATTTCCTCCAATTTTCATTCTACATATGGGAGAGAACTCGTGAGATAGTAGAAGGATCATTTCTGTGGAATATCACCTCTTTGTGCCATGTTTTTAGAACTATTGTGGTATATTTTGATTGAGAGATCATAACATATTCAAGAAAAAAAGGAGGTCTCAATTATATCCAAAGAATAACTTATGACATGGACATCACATATCTTTCACTTCTGAGGAGTGACTAAGTTATTGGTATAAGAATGATTCTATAAGGATTTTTGTTCTTCTTTTTTATTTTTTTGGTTTTTCATTTTATTTTTATCCTCTATGTGCATGAGTGATTCTATTTAGTTCAAGAGTGGATGTTACCATCCTTGAACTTGGTTTGATCCCAAGATCTGACAATGATTAAGAATCCATTCCCTATGTGTTTTCTCGCATCCTTTGAGTCTTTATTTTATATTTTATCATGCATATCTATTATTTATTTTAATAATAAATATTTTTTAGGTTGTGTTCTTTCCATGAACATGATCCCAAGAGGGTTAAAACATGATATATCCTTGTATTATTTACTAATTTTCTTTTACCAGTAACTTGTTTTATTATCTTATCTTTATCTTTTATCTCTTATTCAAATTTATTTTCATTGAAAACCTAATAAATATAATTAATATAAAACTTATAACACATTTTTGAGTGAAAACAATGATTCACAGTCTCTCTATCCCAATCAATATCATTATTATTATTATTATTATTATTATTATTATTATTATTATTGATATAGATCTTAGTTTTATTATAATTATTATTATTTTGTGGTTTTTATAGTTATTATTTTTATGACTATAATAATTATTATAATCATCAATAATCTTGAACTTTTCTTAATATATTTATATGGTTACTAGTGATTTTATTCAATGACCTTCCACCCTAACTGGTATTTCAATCTCCATGAGGTTTTCAAAAGAGTATTAAATAAGGTTGAAGACATTGTTGCTTCAAATAAGAATTATATGGTTAATTAAATTTGAGATCCTAGTGTTTTTACGAAGGTGTATGTAACACCCTCATCTTCCACAGTACGTTTCCCATTGAATAATTCAATATCTTGCATTGTACGCAACTTCATGATTCTAACACACCACAACCAATCAAACTAGCCATTATGAATAGTAATACCCACTTTTTGAAATTTTATAAATTTTATCTTTCAAAATAGACTTCATTTTTGGATTCAGAATATTTAAATTATCTTAGGGTGAATTTTTGGTATTTTTTTTAAAACTTTCAATTTTTGAGAAATAGTGAAAAATGCTAAATTTTAATTAAAAACAACTTTTTAAATAAAAATAATTTATAGTGATAAATTATAATATTGAGTGGTTTTAAAGTATAATTAGATTATATTTTTACCAATTAATCTATTGTTTGTCATTGGACGTAATCCCGCATTTAAACTAGACATAAACAAGTGTCAATATTTTGATAGTTATTATTTCTTAAAAATATGCTTTTTGTTTTGACAACGGGATTTAAATTTAAATTTATTTCTGCCACTTCTGTGTTTTGAATTTAGAAAAATGGATTAATTATTTATAATCAGGAGGTCCAAATTGTGTAAATAGTTCACTTTTATTTTTAGACATTTTGAATAATTACTTCGGTAAATATTTTATTTACCATCGTTAAAGGGTAAATCCAGTAAATAAGGGTAAAAAATAATATTATAATAATATTAAATTACCCTAACATGTCTCCTAACCCTATTTTCTAATACATGTCTGGCCATGGGCATCCTTGGGTCGATTTTGGGACCCCATGGAGCCACTTGTTAGTGATAATGAAACTTTATATTAATGAAGTTAAAGTAAATACAAAAATGACTAAAGCATGTGTCTTTTAGTAAAACATTTTTTATCTGGGGTTATATAATTGATCTCTTAAACTATAAATATTCATTAGAAATATAAAAAAAATTCTTACATAATGGTATTTTATTTATAATTTTTATACATTAAATAAGTTAATTTACTTATGACACAATAATGATACAGCATTTTCTTTATTAATGAAAGAATCAAATAAATGATAGTATAAATATTAAAATAGATATAATTTGAAAGTTTTGATTTCATCAACGAATTTTATAGGTTAATATGACATATTATTATTGATTCAATGAATTAGTTCTAAGTAATAATGTTGTTATGACTTTAACAAAAAATACCAAATAGTGTTAAAATAGACATTAAAGAGTTTTTAAAACAAATATTATATTATTAATTGATATTCTATTCCTAAAAATATAACGGTAGTACAAAGGGCATAAATAATATTATATATCTCATTAATGAACCACTTTAGGTTCCCTTGGAAGTTATAGTAAGTTTTTTTAACCATATAATATAAAAATACAAAGAGACGTGGTAAATGTCAAACTTATTAAATAAGAGTTAAATCTAAAAGATAAGGTTAATATAGTGACACAAACCAGTCTAAAACCTATTTGTTGAGTGGTGTTCAACCCATACCCACATTATCCTCTAAATAAATTAGTTTGGAGCCATTAGAAACCGAATATGAATTTATTATAAAATAATATTCTGTGTTTTATCTAAGGTGCCCCTCACCCCTCTTATAAAATGGCACTCCCCCTTCTCTCAATTTCATACCTTCAAAGCCTTTGGGGCCAGCCAACCCCTACCCAAATATCCTCCCAACTTCCCTCAATTCAACCTATATGCCTTAATTTGGATAGAAATCCAACCTAAGGATCCCTTTTTATCAACTCAAAAGGAAACACCTCAAGAAGAGGTAATAATTTCACCACCCTATTTCAAGTTCTTTTCTTCTTCCACATCCTCTTTATTTGTTGTTTCCATTCTAAAATAATAAATCCAGTATCTTCTATATACTATGATGTTATTATAATAATGGTATAACCCTAGTCATTATTCTATCCATCCTATAAATGAAAAAGTCACCATACGTGTGTACGTACGGATTACCGTCTCCACGTCGTGGTGAAGTTTGTTATTCAAACACTTCATCATTTGGATGGGTATAATAATGAGTATAACTGATTTAAATAATAAATATAACATGATAAAGATTCATTATATATGATATATGCTCTAATTATATACGCTTTAAATATCAAAAGAATGATATTGTCGCTTGTGCGTATGTACGGATTACCGTCTCCACGAATGTGATGAGATTCATTCTCCATCGTATCCATTCAAGACTAATTTTCACTTGATGGTTAAAAATAATTTTTAAATACATAATATAATTCTGTATATAAATCAAATATATCTAATTCATAACAAACATGGCTTATGTAATCAATCATATAAAGGATAATGAATCAGTTAACACCCAAAATGACGATAATACTAAAATATCTTTAACAAAGAAATGTTAGAAGATAATATATGATATCATATTAATTTATATGGTTATTATATAATTTAATAACAATTATTTCACCAATATACAGGAGGTTAACTTACCCTCAACCACAGAAAAGTACAAGGTAAGGGTTAATTTCACAATCTCTTTACTATCTGAGGTTGTTTTTACGTAAGTATCTATTAGGACCTCTTTATCATCCACATCTATGTTTTCTAAAAAATACAATTCAAAACATTTTTACTATAGTTTAAAGTCATTTATACCCTTATTTGACCTTATATTTTTTTAAAGGAATATTTTCGTCATCTTCCAAACAAGGTGCTTTGTGACCTTTTCGATAAAATTAAGGTAAGAATGTCTTTTTCTAACTTATACAGCAGGTGCGGCTATTATCCACCATTATAAAATCATCAGATCTTCCCTTACAATAATATAATAATATTTTCAAAATAAATGTTTTCTTTTATAATTATGTGACTTTTAAATGATTTCAAAAAAGAGATATTTCCCTCAAATATTTTTGATTTCATCTATGTCAACATCTTTTGATGGATTTTAATCTTATTTGAAGTTGATTTATTATGATACAAAAATTCCATATTATATTGAAGTTTTTGTGATGTGTTTGATTGTGGATGTGTTATATTTATACCATTCATGGTTTATAGATAAAGTATTTACATTTCATATGCTAGTTTTAATACGAATGTTTATGTTATGTTTAAACCTTTTCATATGAGGAATGCATTGGACTTAGTAAGTGATGGGTGGAGCACGCTATATCTCCTCAATGCATCGGTAGGTCTCATGAGACAAAATAGTGTCTTGGCACAAGGCCTTGAAAAAATCTTATTTGTAGTCTTGGAACAAGGCCTTGACTATGTGGTTATGAAAGTCTGGCATTATGCATTCCATCATTATGAAAGTGTCTATTTGATATTGCATGTGATTATTCGACTTGTAGAATATCCATGTGAATAATTAAATGGAATTATTTGATTTTATCATTGCCATATTATGCTGATGTTCAAGTTTAAAAGTCTTATGTTTTAGTCTTATACATTTCCTTCAAATTTTTATGCTTATTTATGAAAGTTTCTATTATATAGTTTTCCTTACTGAGCATCTGATCTCACCCATGTCTATGTTTTATTTTTCCCAGGATGTGAAGAAGTATATTATGACTAACCTGAAGGGATAATATAATGGATAAGTGTTTTCAAAGGGGACAAGATGTTGTTGTTGTTTTTATTTCATGATGTAATATAAAACTTATGAATGTATCTAGTATTTCCAATGCTACTAAACTGATCGGTCTTTCGGGACATGATTCTTTGTATCATGACAATGTTATGTAATAACGCACAGACTATGGGTAACTTGGTTTGGGTCATTACAGTTGGTATCAGAGGAATTTTAGTAAAAACCTTGGAAACTAGATTTAGATAAACTCTGATTAGAACACATTACCCTAAGATAGACTTTGAGGATTATTATAGAACTTCTTATAATTTTGGTAATGTTGAGATTTTGTGAGTTTTTCGATAAATAAATCCATGTCTAGATACGAGTAGGTAGAGGCATCTCTAGCACAGATGTACCTAGGGGTAAAACCCAAAAACATCGCTTTGATCTAGACTCAAACGGGAACTGGTGCATGACAATGGGTCTTGCTGCACTCTTGGTTACGACACTCCCGGGGGATATGCTTAGGATAATTATCATTTTATTTACAAACCATTATGAAGGGTTTATGAGTATAAAATTCTTCAAATAAAAATGTTTTATAATTATGTATTATATCCACAAACTGTTCAATTTATGTTAAGTTTTTTACAAGTTTGGAATTATGTATTGTGATTCATAAACTAATCTAGTTTATGCCATTGTTTAGAAATGGTGCCTAGTGGAATTAATGGAAACCATATCAATGAGCGTAATCCATGTAGGTATTTCCCTCCTACTCAAGATAATTATAGTGGATCTGGTGATGCAACTAGTGCTGATCAGTTTATCACCGTACTGGGACAACTCACTCAGGTTATGAATAATAACCTTACCCGAATGGAGCACCCTGATCCACAATGTGGAGGACCAATATTAGACCACTTCATGAGGAAACAACCACCAACATTCAATGGGAGTAAAAATCCATTGGTAGCAGAGCAATGGATAAGTTTGTTAGAGAAAATATTTCATGCTTTGGGGAGTAGCGAAAGGGAAAAAGTTTTCATGGTAGTTTATCGCCTCACGGGAGATGCAGATCAATGGTGGTCATTAATTCAAAACACAAAGGAAGATGATGAATTATAAAATATGTAATGGAGTGAGTTTAAATATATTTTCTTAGAAAAATACCTTCCTCATGATCATCGAGCAGATATGGAAAATAAAATTTGAGTCTCAGGCAAAAAGAGGATGAGAATGTCGCAAAGTATGAAGCTAACTTTACATGATTAGCAAGGCATGTTGCAGATTATATATGTAACCCAAGAATTAAGATTGATCGTCTCTTTGATGGGTTAAAACCATTTCTCTTTCGATCATTAGTCTCGCAATCCTTCTCATCGTACGAAGATATTATGTCATGTGCTATCAAGACAGAAAAGGAATTCTCTAAGTCTTATGACTTTAAAGAAAAACAAGAGAAGAAAAAAATTTCGGATCACTCTGGAAATGGAAATAAGGGGGAAATGGAAAATTTTGAATATCCATCCTGTAGTAAATGTGGGAAGAAACACCCTGATACTTTCTTGAAGGGAATGGGAGTCTGTTACAAGTGTGGTGAAAAGGCCACCAAGCTCGTGATTGCAAGGGGAAGAAAGAAGCTACCGATGTTTAATGCTACAATTGCAGGGATATAGGACATTATGCAAATGAATGTCCTAATCACCAAGTAAACTTACCTAAGAAAAGGCCAAGGGGTCATGGCCAATCTTATACTATCACTACTACTGAGGTTGAAGCTCTGGAATACATAGTGGCAGGTAATTTAATGGTTTCCTAATGTTTAGCCAATGCTTTATTTAATTATGGATCATCACATTGTTTCATATCTTCCTTGTTTTTTAAGAAAATTAGATATTTTAAATTTGATTTAACAATGGATTTGTCAGTAAAAACTCTTAAGGTAAGTATCATTGCAACAAAGTTTTGTGAATCAGTTCCCATTAAGGCATATAAACGTTATTTATCTGTTGATCTCATCGTCATACCCATGATTGAATTTGATATAATCCTTAGTATGGATTGGCTTTCAGACCATGATGCGAAAATTTATTGTAATACTAAGGAGGTTATAATTTTTTATGATTATAAGGAGTGCCTTATCTTTATAGAAAAAACAACACCACCAAATTCTTATCTAGATCCACCCCCAGTAGCTCAACTAAATTTAATTATCAGGGAGGAAGAGAATGAAATAAATGTGGATGCGGAAATGAATGTTCAAATAGAGGACGTACCTATTGTGCAAGAATACGTTGATTTGTTTCCATAACATTTACCTAGACATCCTCCAGAATGATAAATTGATTTTTCGATTGATTTAACTACTGGTTCAAGGACCATATCGAAGACTCCTTATAGAATGGACATTGTGGAATTAGTGGAACTGAAGAAACAACTAGAGGAATTGAGTAATAAGATATTTATTTTCCCTAGTGTTTCTCTATGGGGAGCCCCTATTCTTTTTGTGAAGAATAAAGATGGATCTATGAGGTTGTTCATTGACTATAGGGCGATCAATGTTATAACTATAAAGAACAAGTATCCCCTAACTCGCATTACTGATTTATTTGACCAACTTCATGGAGCTCAATATATTTCAAAGATTGACCTTCGATCCAGATATCATCAGCTGTGTGTGAAGAGGGAAGACATTCCAAAAATAGCATTTTGAACCATGTATGGAAATTATGAGTTTATAGTAATGCCTTTTGGGATGACTAATGCACCCTCTATTTTCATGGATCTAATGAAAAGAGTTTTAAGTAATATCTTGATGACGTCATAGTAGTATTTATTAATGATATCTTGTATACTTCAAAAGCTATGAAGATCATGAAAATCACTTGTACACCATTCTGAAATCCTTCAGAATAAATGAATTATACGGGAAGTTTAGAAAGTGTGAATTCTAGCTTCAAAATATTTCTTTTCTTAGCCATATTGTCTCTAAGGATGGAATCTCCATTGATCCTTCTAAGACAAGAGAAATCCAAGAATGGCCAGCATCGACAAGTATAACTGAGGTATGCAGTTTTATTGGTTTACCAGGTTATTATCGGCATTTTGTCCATAATTTTTCCGGATTGGCTAACCCATTAACCAAGATCACATGTAAAGAGGTTAAATGTTTTTTGGAAAAAAGAGTGTGAAGAATGTTTTGAAGAACTAAAGAGAAGATTATTCAATGCTTCTATCTTGAATCTACCATCGGAGAATGATGGGTTTGTTATTTATAGTGATGCTTAAAAGAAAGGACTTGGTTGTGTCCTTATGCAGAATGATAGGGTTATTTTCTATGCATCACGATAGCTAAAAACTCATGAGAAAAACTATTCCACTCCTGATCTTGAGTTATCAGCTAAAATCTTTACTTTGAAGATATGGAGACACTATCTCTATGGTGAAAAATGTTAGATATATACCGATCACAAGAGTTTGAAGTATATTTTCTCACAGAAGGAACTCAACATGAGGCAAAGGCGATTTCTCGATTTACTCAAGGATTATGATTGCATTATACACTACCACCCGGGGAAGGAAAATAAGGTGGAAAATTCTTTGATCAGAAAGGATCATGGAGTTTTGAATAAGATGAGACTTGTAAGGGATCCTATTTTCATGGATCTAGTGAAGATGGATATGGGAATTACCATGGAAGTTGAAACATCGATACTTTTTCAAATGGTTTCCAAACCATCTTTACTAGAAAGGATAAAAATTTCTTAGGCTGATGATGAGGAATTTCAAAATAAGATTAAATCTTTGAACGATGGGAAATTGATCGACTTCGTATATGAAGATGGAATTTTTAAATTTGGGAAGAGACTTTGTTTCCCCGATATACCTGATCTAAAAAGGGAATTATTGGATAATTATCATAGATGAAATTTCTCTATACACCCTAGGAGCACCAAGATGTATAGAGATTTGAAGGAACATTTTTGGTGGGACAACATGAATAGGGAGATTGCTGATTTTGTGTCAAGATGTATGGTTTTTCAACAAGTGAAATCCAGAAGGCAACTTCCCAGAGGAGTCATGCAACCTCTTCCCATACCTAAGTGGAAATGGGAAAATATTATGATGGACTTTTTCATGGTACTACTAAAGACTCCTAGAAGGAATGATGCAATATGGGTCATTGTTGATTGTCTTACCAAGTCAACACATTTTCTTGCTATAAGAGAAGATTTACCACTTGAACATTTAGCAAGACTGTATATTAATGAAGTTTTAAGACTTCATGGAGTACCCCTATAGATTTTTTCTGATCGTGATCCTCATTTTACATCAAGATTCTGGAAAAGTCTTCAGAAATCCCTAGATACTAAACTTTGTTTGAGCACTACCTACCACCCTCAAACTGATGGACAATCAGAACAAACTATTCAAACCTTAGAAGACATGTTGAGGTCTTGATCACTTGATTTTCAAGGTATGTGGGATCAATATTTACATTTGGTAGAATTTTCCTACTACAATAGCTTCCATTCAAGTATTCTGATGTCACCATATGAAGCATTATATAAAAAGAGATGTTTCACACCAACTTGTTGGGATGATGTTGGTGAAAGAAAACTCGTTGGCCCAGAACTTTTTGAGGAAACAATGGAAAAGGTAAATGTTATCGAAACCCACATCAAAGCATCAGAAAGTAGGCAGAAGATCTATGCCGATAACCGAATGAAGGATTTTGAATTTCAGGTATAATATCAGGTTTTCTTGAAGGTATCTCCATGGAAGGGTATTATAAGTTTTGGTAAGAAGGGTAAATTGAGTCCCAGGTTCATCAAACCTTTCAAAATTCTAGAACGAATTGGGTATGTAGCATACCATTTGGCAATGCCACCAAGTCTCTCCAAAGCTCATGATGTGTTCCACGTATCACTGTTGAGAAAATACATGGCTGATCCAATGTATGTACTCACCTATGAGGAATTAGAAATGGAACCCGATATGTCTTATTATGAAGATTCTATCAAGATTCTGGATACCAGAGAACAAGTTTTGAGAAACTGGACTACTCGTCTGGTAAAAGTTCTATGGAGAAACCATAAGATGGACGAGGCAATGTGGGAACTCAGGGAACTTATAATGAAGAACCACCTTAATCTTTTTGTGCATTAGTATTCTATAAATTTCTAGGATGAAATTATTTGAAGGAGGGGATAATGTAACTCTTCATTCTTCCACAGTACGTTTCCGATTGAATAATACAATATTTTGCATTGTACACAACTTCGAGATTCTAACACACCACAACCAAGAAAACTAGCCATTATGAATAGTAATACCCACTTTTTGAAATTTTATAAATTTTATCTTTCAAAATGGACTTATTTTTTGGATTTGGAATATCGAAATTATCTTAGGGTCAATTTTTAGTATTTTTCTGAAAACTTTCAATTTTTTATGAATAGTGAAAAATACAAAAATTTTAATTAAAAACAACTTTTTTAATAAAAATAATTTATAGTGATAAATTATACTATTGAGTGGTTTTAAAGTATAATTAGATTATATTTTTATTATTTAATCTAATTTTGGTCATTAGACATAATTTCACATTTAAACTAGGCATAAACAAGTGTCAATCTTTTGATAGTTATTATTTCTTAAAAACACATTTTTAATTTTGACAACAGGAATTAATTTTAAATTAATTTCTGCCACTTATGTGTTTTGAATTTAGAAAAATGGATTCCATATTTAGAATCAGGAGGTACAAATTGTGTAAATAGGTAACTTTTATTTTTAGACATTTTGAATAATTACTTCAGTAAATATTTTATTTACCATGGTTAAAGGGTAAATTTGGTAAAAAAGGGTTAAAATAATATTATAATAATATTAAATTACCCTAACACATGTCCTAACCCTGTTGGATAATACATGTCTGACCATGGGAATCCTTGGGTCGATTTTGGGGCCCCATGGAGCCACTTGTAAGTGATAATGACACTGTATATTAATTAAGTTAAAGTAAATACAAAAATGACAAAAGCATGTAATTGATATTCTATTCATAAAAAACTAAGGTTAGGCCAGAGGGAATAAATAATATTATATATCTCATTAATGAACCACTTGAGGTTCTCTTGGAAGTTTATAGTATGTTTATTAACCATATAATATAAAAATACAAAGAGACATGGTAAATGTCAAACTAATTAACTAAGAGTTAAATCTAAAGGATAAGGTCAATATAGTGAGCCAAACCTATCTAAAACCTATTTTTTGAGTGGTTTTCGACCCATACCCACCTTATCCTTGAAATAAATCAGTTTTTATCCATTATAAACCGAATATGAATTTATTATTAAATAATATTCTAAGTTTTCCCTAAGATGCCCCCCAACCCTCTTATAAAAGGGAACTCCCCCTTCTCTCAAATTCATACCTAAAAATCTTTTTGGTTCATCAAAACCCTACCCAAATATCCTCCCAAATTACCTCACTTAAACCTAGAGGCCTTACTTTGGTCATAAATATAAGGCCCCAGCCTTAAACCTTACTTAATCTTGAATTATTACAAGATTATACATTGAGGATCTTTTCAGGTTTAGAGTTTCAGAGAATTAGATCATAAAACTTTCATTACATTCCACATTTAAACAAAGTGGTTACATAAAAGATAGGACTCATTTTTCCCATCAACGGAAACATATTTAAAATAAAACATGGATTCTTTCTTGACACTTCCTTGACACTATCATCATATCATATACCCTTCCCTTAACCTATGAAAAACATTTCAAAAACTTGGGATGAGAATAAAAAGCTCAGTAAGGGATATAAAAATATGGAAAGGAAACATGAGTACATGTATACATAATAATGAAATCATACTTTACCCATAAAACATAAGCACTTTAACATACCTCATAAAATCATGAATAAATCATAGAAATCATAAGACATAAAGGTAACTTGAGGCATTCATAAAATTCTTACGTAGGGAGTAACCCTCTTGGTTACGTTTGGAATACCCACCACAGTATATTCCCTAAATCTCTTTGGAGAAACCTTAACGTTTCACTCCTTTGCGTTACCCAATGCATTGGAGAGCTATATCGGGCTCACATGCCCTTAGTTTATCACGGAACCACACATTTTCATAACAATTCCCAAGAACCATAACATAAACGTATCACATAAAACATGCATAAAGGAAACATAACATTTCCACGTTTCAATCACAATATAACATTTTAGTATATTGAAATAATGAATCCATTCAAAAAGAAACCATTTCCAAAACCATTTAAAACATTTAATAAAGAGATTTTTGAATCAAAGTGTCCCATACCACCTTGAAGCTTTTAAAATTTTAAACCATTAATATCCATATAAATAAATCCTTAAAACCATTTTGAAAACATGGATATTATTAAGAACAAATAATTAAAACATTTAAAGCGATATTTTGGTTAAAGGGGTTCTACCAAAATTAGAGACACTTGAATACAATAATTGAGGAATAAAATTTAGTCATAACTTTATAATATCATGATAATAAATGGATTCACGATATAATATTCCAAAGGACAGTATATACACCATATAAGAGTGAATTTGTGCACAACAACAATGAAGTCTCAATAGAAATGTCAAATGTGATGAATTCCCTTATAAAGAAGGTATCCTTCAATTAAGGATAATTCAATCTCAAAATTATGTGTGAAAAATATAAATACACCCAATATAAGTGGATATTAAGTGTAAAACAATAAGATGTCATTCGCACATATTCAAAATATGACATATTCAATAACTACATGTTGAACCCAAAGAAATCGAAATTGGGTTAAAAAGTTCCCTTGGTAAAATTCGACAGCCTAACGGCATCACTTCAAAATTCAGAAAATGAGTTGATGAGAGATAAAAAGGGAATCTCATCAATTGGAAATAAAATTTACATCAATAAGGATATAAAAGAACATATCCCAACATAATAGTATGTGAATTAAAAGACATAACACAGAAGTCTTTTAAAAAGAGGAGGGTGAAAGGTCCCCTTACCGAGTTGGGTAACTTTTGAAACGTACACCCCATGGAAGAAGGGTAATAAAATGAAGATGTGAATACCCATAAATGAAATTATACTACAAAAAGTGTATAATAATGGTCAGTACATACACCACTCAAAGGAAATTGTGGCAAATGTATCATAAATCTCACGGGAATAAAAGTGAGATGAAAAATCCCTTATGAAAACTCGGCAGCCTAACGGCACCACTTAGAACTTCCAAAATGGATTGATGGGAGGAAATAGGGTATCTCATCATATGAACATAAAAATTACAGTAAGACTAATATAAAATAACATCCCAATCACAAGAAATATGAGCTTAAAAGGAATGACATAAAAGGGTGTACTTAAAAATAAAGAGAGGAGTAGGATCCCTTACCTCGGGTCCGACTTGACTCGATCGTTCTTTAATCTCATGAATAATAAACATGAGTTAATTTCTAATTCCTTAAGAACCTTTTTCAAGTTCATTATTCCTTTTATATCACTTATTACCATGTCATGAACACTATGTAATTATTTTAGTTAATAATGGTCGTTTAAACGATCATTGGTACTTGAGACAAAATATGCTCTTTATAATTACAAGTTGTTCATGTATCCATTATATCCAGAGTTATAATCATGATGTATATATAATATATATCATATATATCCAGTACATATTCATTTTATACTATTCCATATCATTTGGAGATAAAAAATGAAAAGCACCGTTCATGGAGACGATAGGTCGTATGCATGAACGCTACTTTCATTTTTTTATTTTTCATATTAATGGAATTAAAAATAAATGATATATATATATATATTATAATTCCAGTATAATATATATGTTATATAGGTCACATATTTTCCTTAATTTCATTCTTTATACATTCCATGTATTACATGTACGAGTCACATCACTTGAGGGGGCGGTAATCCGCACTTCCTCATATGAAATTATCACATTTACACAACATGAAAAGAATAAAGTTATGGTTTAAATATAAAATAAAGAAGGATATAGCAAACATAAATACCATATATATCATATATAAAATACAGTTACATCATAATGACCACCTTTAAAGATGTTAAAAGAATATTGAACAATCATCGTTTCGTGAGGCAGAAAATCGCCAACCACAGAAACAGTATGTTCTTTAACCATTAGACGAAGATGTGTGTAAGTGTAGCTCGAATACTTATTATAAAAAAACCTAGTATATTGAAGATACTGGATTTGTTACAAAAGAAATCAATAAAAAGAGTTTAGGGGGTTGGAGAAGCAAAATAAAACAAAAGGACTCAAGTGAAGACATTACCTTAAAATCGGGTAACTCCCTTTGGTTCGAGATAAAAGGCTTCCTTGGGAAGACTTCTGCCCAAAGTGATGCTTCAAGGAGTTAGATAGGTATGTGGAGAGAAAAACTGGGTAGGGTTTGGCCGATCCAAAGGCTTTGGAAGTGTGGGTAAGGAGGTAGGGGTGGGGGCCTTTTATAAGAGGAGAGGAGGGGCACTCTTGGAAAGGTATAAAATGTAACTTTATTTTCAAATGAGTTTTGGATTTTAATGGTCCCACATTGATGTGTTTCTATGATAAGGTGATAAGGGTTCAAAATCCACCCATCTAATAGGTTTTGTACATGTGTAGGTCTTAGATTTTACATTATCTTTCCATTTTATTTAAATCGTTAAATAATGAGGTCATCGCTACATCATCGTGATGTCATAAATAATTTAATTTATTTAATGTCTAAAAATTATAAAAAAAATACTATGATGTAGAAAATATTTTTAGATTTCCAATTAATATTTATAGTCCAAAATATCATTTATTTAGACAAAATTAAAAATATTTTACTTAGGTGATACATTCTTTGTTACATTTAACATTCTTTAAAAATAAAAAGATAAAAAGTCACTTTCTCACAAAAGTGAATCCATGGGGCCCCCAAGTTTGGCACAAGTCATCCCATGGTCAGCCATGAGAAAACAAGTAGCCTTAGGACACATTTTGTGGTCATTTTTTATTATTATGATATTATCTTATTATCTTTAACTACCTGATTACTCATTAATCAAGATAATTAAAGGTAATTACCATCGTTACTATTCATAATGTCCAAAAACAAAAGAGTCTTAATTGAATAATTTGGACCTTATTATTCCAAATATTTAATCCATTTTACCAAATTCCAAACACATAAATTGAAATAAATAATTTAAAAAAACTTCCCGTTTTCAAAACAAATAGCGGGTTTTTTTGAAACAATATTTATGAAAAGTTTGGCACTTGTTTATGCCTAATTCCAAAGTGAAATTAATCCCAATGACAATAATTTAATTACATGGTAAAAATATATTCTAATTACACTTTAAAACAAATTAAAAAGATAATATAACCATATAATTAAATTATATGAAAACGCAATTTTGATGTAAAATGCAGTATTTTTCACTATTCATTGAAAAATGAACATTGTTAGAAAAATACCAAAAATTAACCCAAGGTAAATTTCAATGTCCCAATCATAAATAATATATTTATATTGAAAAATAGATCTTAAAAAATTTCCAAAAAGTGGATTTAAAAGGGGTTCTCCATCAAAAGGCGGTTAATCGACCTTTTAAGGAATATTAGAATGTTTACATTTAAAAACTGGATTCATTTGCATTTTTAATCCTCTAACATTTATTGAAAAAAAAATTATTTGACAAACATATATAATCATTTTTTAGTTAGTTCTGTTCATTCCCGCCATTACAACGGCTATGCGTTAACTACCATTTAAAATAATATTATTTTATTATTAGAGTGCAACGTAAGATTTCAAAGAAACTTGTTGTTTCATATTGGGTACGCCATCGAGCATAGCATTCCCTTTAAAGTAATATTAATATTTTTTCACAAATATGGATAAATGTGAAACTGTCATAATCTTTATTTACCTGGGGTGTTACATCCTTCCCCCCTTTTGGGAATTGCGTCCTCAAAATTTTAAAATTGATCTTGGAAACATCCTTGAATGTCCCACATCGGAACAAGAGTCGGTAAAACAATCACTTTAAAATAAAGAAAGATAAGTATAAAGGTCACCCGAGTTAACCCATACTAGGATTCCAAGTATGAAAATATGGACATGGAGGAAAAAACAAAGGGTCATGTTTTGATGGAGAGTGATAGTAAACATGTCTAGGAGAAAGTTAACCACAAGAAAATCACAAAATTGTGATGGGTTAAATGGTATTTGATTCCTCCGTCGGAAAAGTTAATAGAAAACATTTTTTTGTTTTTTTTTATTGAGGAATTTATTCATAAGGAAACATAATTACTTATCATGTTGACTTTCAACTTTTATTAGATTTCTTACACAAACTCATATTTTCTCCTAAAGATGAGTATTTAGGAAGACTTGTTCACTATAATCAACTTCTATAGAATCACCTAATCCACAAAAGAGAACTATATACTTCCCATGTCTTTAAAATTTAACCAAAACCAAAACCAAAAAGGTTAGTACAAGATCAGATAATCCAGAAAAGGATAACCCTTTATAAAAATAAAATCTATTCTTAATCTCTAAAATTTGTCCAACAAAACCCAAAGTTCAATGAGGACCATTAGATAAACAATTTGTCCATAAATTTCTTCAAAGTAAACCAAACTAATATTGAAACCCAAATATTTGAAGGATTTAGTCACATAGTCTTCCAAGTTAAATCGTAACATTTATCTCGAAACAACATCAGTTGCTCTTAAAGTCTCGTATTGAAAAGTAATTAACCTAATCACATATCCTCGATGATAGGTTAATCATTTCCATAGATAATCCAAAATAAACTTACTCTTGATTCCTAAAATCATATAACTAAAAAGAATTAGTCAAACTAACCAGGGACTTCACGTAGTCTAGTGGTAGGCGATAAATACCAGTTGCACTTTGGTTGTGGGTTCGATTCTCGCAGCTTTGTCCAACACGAAGGGTTGTCACACGGTTTGTGTGTCGTCCTTTTTATAAAACTCCAAAAATAACCCTAACATGTTTTAACCTCAATAGTTTCCTTATACCTCTCATTTTCATCCAAATTCGTTACGATCTCAACATCTTAATTATTGAAGTCTTATTTCACCACTATAAGATAAAATAAACTGATTCCCAAAATGAATAACATCATACCTTTATCATGGTGTCCACTCGGTTTCATCGTCATCTTTCTCACGTAGGTAGAAGTCCCATTCATTACAACAATGATTTAGAGATCCTTCAAAATCATTTGCTTCCTCCATCCAAATACACCTTGTACAACATGGGTCATATGGGTGTTCACAGAAAAACAGTTTTGGAAAATAATCATGTATGACATATAATTCCAAAACATCTGATAAAACATGATTTCTATAAAATAGTCGGACAGAATTTGAGTTGAAAATTTCTATTATTGGTCCTTTTAAAATACCATAAGTATGTGCTGAGAGACTATATTTTAAAATCAAATATAAATAGGTTGCGCAAGGGTCTCCTTCTTCAGCACCATTTTTAAAATCATAATATGCTTCAAATTCTTGTGATAAGGTAAAATATTTGAAAATACCTTGATAATATTTACTTTTCTTGAAAATATGAGAATATTGTGAAAATAGTATTTGTCTAAAAACAACCCATGATACACAATGATAATGAGGTATAGTGGAGCTGTTTGATATCTCAAACAACTTCTTGCAAGTGAGTTGTATGCTAGAAAAAGTTTCACAATCATCCGAACATGACTTTGCAATAATTATTGCAAGCATGTCATCATGAAGAGATAAGAATGTTGTTTGAGATCCTTCTCCTTCCATTCGTAACTGACTTTACTTGACCTGAAAAAAAGTTATAAAACAAGGATTTAACTGAAATAATAGATATAGGGACTAATCATGTGTCTAACAAAAACTCTTAATCCCTAAAGTTGTCTAAACCGACCTTTGATACCAACTATAAGGCCCCAGCCTTAAACCTTACTTAATCTTCAGTTATTACAAGATTACACATTGAGGATCTTTTCAGGTTTAGAGTTTGAGAGAATTATATCATAAAACTTTCATTACATTCCACATTTAAACAAAGTGGTTACATAAAATATAGTACTCATTTTTCCCATCAACGGAAACATATTTAAAATAAAACATGGATTCTTTTTTGACACTTCCTTGACACTATCAGCATATCATGTACCCTTCCCGTGATCTGTGAAAAACATTTCAAAAACTTGGGATGAGCATAAAAAGTTCAGTAAGGGATATAAAAATATGGAAAGGAAACATGAGTACATGTATACATTAGAATGAAATCATACTTTACCCATAAAACATAAGCACTTTAACATACCTCATAAAATCATGAATAAATCATAGAAATCATAAGACATAAAGGTAACTTGAGGAATTCATAACATTCTTACGTAGGGAGTAACCCTCTTGGTTACGTTTGGAATACCCACCACAGTATATTCCCTAAATCTCTTCAGAGAAACCTTAACGTTTCACTCCTTTGCGTTACCCAATGCATTGGAGAGCTATATCGGGCTCACCCGCCCTTAGTTTATCATGGAACCACCCGTTTTCATAACAATTACCAAGAACTATAACATAAACGTATCACATAAAACATTCATAAAGGAAACATAACATTTCCACATTTCAATCACAATATAACATTTTAGTATATTGAAATAATGAATCCATTCAAAAAGAAACCATTTCCAAAACCATTTAAAACATTTAATAAAGAGATTTTTGAATCAAAGTGTCCCATACCACCTTGAAGCTTTTAAAATTTTAAACCATTAATATCCATATAAATAAATCCTTAAAACCATTTTGAAAACATGGGTATTATTAAGAACAAATAATTAAAACATTTAAAGTGATATTTTGGTTAAAGGGGTTCTACCAAAATTAGAGACACTTGAATACAATAATTGAGGAATAACATTTAGTCAGAACATTATAATATCATGAGAATAAATGGATTCATGATATAATATTCCAAAGGACAGTATATACACCATATAAGAGTGAATTGGTGCATAACAACAATGAAGTCTCAATAGAAATGCCAAATGTGATGAATTCCCTTATAAAGAAGGTATCCTTAAATTAAGGATAATTCAATCTCAAAATTATGTGTGACAAATATAAATACACCCAATATAAGTGTATATTAAGTGTAAAACAATAAGAGGTCATTCACACATATTCAAAAGATGACATATTCAATAACTACATGTTGAACCCAAAGAAATCGAAATTGGGTTAAAAAGTTCCCTTGGTAAAATTCGGCAGCCTAACGGCATCACTTCAAAATTCAGAAAATGAGTTGATGAGAGATAAAAAGGGCATCTCATCACTTGGAAATAAAATTTACATCAATAAGGATATAAAAGAACATATCCCAACATAATATTATGTGAATTAAAAGACATAACAAAGAAGTATTTTAAAAAGAGGAGGGTGAAAGGTCCCCTTACCGAGTTGGGTAACTTTCGAAACGTACACCCCATGGAAGAAGGGTCATACAATGAAGATGTGAATACCCATAAATGAAATTATACTACACAAAGTGAATAATAATGGGAAGTACATACACCACTCAAAGGAAATTGTGGCAAATGTAGCATAAATCTCACGGGAATAAAAGTGAGATGAAAAATCCCTTACGAAAACTCAGCAGCCTAACGGCGCCACTTAGAACTTCCAAAATGGATTGATGAGAGGAAATAGGGTCTCTCATCATATGAACATAAAAATTAAAGTAAGAGTAATATAAAATAACATCCCAATCACAATAAATATGAGCTTAAAAGGAATGACATAAAAGGGTGTACTTAAAAAGAAAGAGAGGAGTAGGATCCCTTACCTCAGGTCCGACTTGACTCGATCATTCTTTAATATCCTGAATAATAATCTTCAGTTAATTTATACTTCCTTAAGAACCTTTTTCAAGTTCATTATTCCTTTTATATTACTTATTACCATGTCATGAACACTATGTAATTATTTTAGTTTATAACGGTCGTTTAAACGATCATTAGTACTTGAGTCAAAATATTCTCTTTATAATTATAAGTTTTTCATGTATCCATTATATCCAGAGTTATAATCATGATGTATATATCATATATATCATATATATCTAGTAAATATTCATTTTATACTATTACATATCATTTGGAGATAAAAAACGAAAAGCACTGTTCATGGAGATGGTAGGCCGTACGTATGCATGAACGCTACTTTTATTTTTTTCTTTTTCATATTAATGGAATTAAAAATAAATGATATATATATATATTATAATTAAATTATAATATATATGTTATATAGGTCACATATGTTCAATAATTTTATTCGTTATACATTCCATGTATTGCATGTACGAGTCACATCACTTGAGGGGGTGGTAGTCCGCACTTCCTCATATGAAATTATCGCATTTAAACAACTTGAAAAAAATAAAGTTATGGTTTAAATATAAAATACAGAAGCATATAGTAAACATAAATACCATATATATCATATATAAAATATAGTGACATCATAATGTCCACCTTTAAAGGTGTTACAAGAATATTGAACAATCATTGTTTCGTGAGGCAGAAAATCGCCAACCACAGAAACAGTATGTTCTTTAACCATTAGAAGAAGGTTTGTGTAAGTGTAGCTCGAATAATTCTTATAAAAACATCCTAGTATATTTAATATACTGGATTTGTTACAAAATAAATGAATAAAAATAGTTTAGGGGGTTGGAGAAGAAAAATAAAACAAAAGGACTCAAGTGAATACATTACCTTAAAATCGGGTAACTCCCTTTGGTTTGAGGTAAAAGGCTTCCTTGGGAAGACTTATGCCCCAATTGAGGCTTCAACTAGTTATATAGGGATGTGGAGAGACAAAATGGGCAGGGTTTGGCCGAGCCAAAGTCTTTGGAAGTGTTGGTAAGGAGGTAGGGTTGGGGGCCTTTTATAAGAGGAGAGGAGGGGCACTCTTGGAAAGGTATAAAATGTAACCTTATTTTCAAATGAGTTTAAGATTTTAATGGTCCCACATTGATGTGTTTAGAGGATAAGGTTATAAGGGTTCGAAATCCACCCATCCAATAGGTTTTGGACATGTGTAGGTCTTAGATTTTACATTATCTTTCCATTTTATTTAAATCGTTAAATAATGAGGTCATCGCTGCATCATCATGATGTCATAAATAATTTAATTTATTTAATGTTTAAAAATTATAAAAAAATAATATGATATATAAAATCTTTTTATATTTCCAATGAATATTTATAGTCCAAAAGATCAGTTACGTAGACAAAATTAAAAATATTTTACTTAGGTGATACATTCTTTGTTACATTTAACATTCTTTAAAAATAAAAAGATAAAAAGTCACTTTCTCACAAAATTGATTCCATAGGGCCCCCAAGTTTGGCACAAGGCATCCCATGGTCGGCCATGAGACAACCAGTAGCCTTAGGACACATTTTGTGGTCATTTTTTATTATTATGATATTATCTTATTATCTTTAACTACCCGATTACTCATTAATCAAGATAATTAAACATAATTACCATCGTTACTATTCATAATGTCCAAAAACAAAAGCGTATTAATTTCATAATTTGTAACTTCTTATTCCAAATATGTAATCCATTTTACCAAATTCCAAACACATAAATTGCAATAAATAATTTAAAAAAACTTCTCGTTGTCAAAACAAATAGCGGGTTTTTTTGAAACAATATTTATGAAAAGTTTCGTACTTGTTTATGCCTAATTCCAAAGTGAAATTAATCCCAATGACCATCATTGAATTACATGGTAAAAATATATTCTAATTACACTTTAAAACAAATTAAAAAGATAATATAACAATATAATTAAATTATATGAAAAAGCAGTTTTGATGTAAAATGCAGTATTTTTTACTATTCATTGAAAAATGAACATTGTCAGAAAAATAACAAAAATTAACCCAAGGTAAATTTAAATTTCCCAATAATAAATAATATGTTTATTTTGAAAAATAGATCTTATAAAATTTCCAAAAAGTGGATTTAAAAAGGGGTTCGCCATCAAAAGGTGGTTAATCGACCTTTTAAGGAATATTAGAATGTTTACGCTTAAAAACTGGATTCATTTGCATTTTTAATCCTCTAACATTTATTGAAAAAAAAGTATTTGACAAACATATATAATTATTTTGTAGTTACTTCTGTTCATTCTTACCATTACAACGGCTAGGCGTTAACTACCATTTAAAATAATATTATTTTATTATTAGAGTGCAACGTAAGATTTCAAAAAAACTTGTTGTTGCATATTGGGTACTCCATCGAGCATAGCATTCCCTTTAAAGTAATATTAATATTTTATTCACAAATATGGGTAAATGTGAAACTGTCATACTCTTTATTTACCTGGGTTGTTATAATAAATCCAACCTAAGGAGCCCTTTTGATCAACTCAAAAGGAAACACCCAAAGAAGAGGTAATAATTTCACCACCCTCTTTCATGTTCTTTTCTTCTTCCACTTACTATTTATTTGTTGTTTACATTCTAAAATAATAACTACAGTATCTTCTATATACTGTGATGTTATTATAAAAATCGTACAACCCTATTCCTTATTCTATCTATCCTATAAATGACAAAGTCACCATACGTGTGTACGTACGGCTTACCGTTTCCACGTCGTGGTGAAGTTTGTTATTCAAACTCTTCATCATTTGGATGGGTATAATAATGAGTATAAAATATGTAAATAATAAATATAACATGATAAATATTCATTATATATGATATACTATCCAATTATATACGCTTTTAATATCAAAAGAATGATATTGTCACTCGTGCGTACGTACGGATTACCGTCTCCACGAACGCGATGAGATTCATTCCCCATCATATCCATTCAAGAATAATTTTCACTTGATGGTTAAAAATAATGTTTAAAGACATAATATAATTCTGTATATAAATCAAATATATCCTATCCATAACAAACATGGCTTACATAACCAATTATATAAAGGATAACGAATCAGTTAACACCCAAAACAACGATAATACTAAAATATATTTAACAAAGCTATATTAGAAGATCATATATGATATCATATTAATGTATATGGTTATTTTATAATTTAATAACAATGATATTACCATTATACAGAAGGTTAACGTACCCTCAACCAAGGAAAAGTACAAGGTAAAGGTTAATTTCACAATCTCTTAATTATCTGAGGTTGTTTTTTCGTAAGTATCTACTGGGACCTCTTTATCATCCACATCTGTGTTTTCTTAAAAATACAATTCAAAACATTTTTACTATGGGTTAAATTCATTTATACCCTTATTTTACCGTATATGTTTTGAATTTAATCTTTTCGTCATTTTCCAAACAAGGTATTTTGTGACCTTTTTGAAAAAATTAAGGTAAGAATGTATTTTCTTTAACTTATATGGAGGGTGCGACTATTTTCCACCGTTATAAAATTGCCGAAGCTTCCCTTAAAAGCTTATAATAATATTTTCAAAATAAAGGTTTTCTTTTATAATTATGTGACTTTTCAATTATTTCAAAAAAGAGATATTTCTCTCAAATATTTTTGATTTCATATATGTCAACATCCTTTGATTGATTTTAAGATTATTTGAAGTTGATTTATTATGATACAAAACTTCCATATTATATTGAAGGTTTTCCAATGTGTTTTACTGTGGATTTTTTATTTTTCTACCATTCATGGTTTATGGATAAAGTATTGACATTTTGTATGCTAGTTTTAATATGAATGTTTATGTTATATTTAAACCTTTTCATATAAGGAATGCATTGGACTTAGTAAGTTATGGGTGGAGTCCGTTATAGCTCCTCGATGCATCGGTAAGTCTCATGAGACAAACTAGTGTATTGGCACAAGGCCTTGACAAAATTTTATTTTTATTCTTGGCATAAGGCCTTGACTATGTGGTTATGAATGTCTGGAATTATGCATTCCATCATTATGAAAGTGGCTATTTGATATTGCATGTGATTATTCGACTAGTATAATATCCATGTGAATAAGTAAATAGCATTATTTGATTTTATCTTAGCCATATTATTTTTAAGTTCAAGTTCAAAAGGCTTATGTTTTGGTCTTATACATTTCCTTAAAATGATTATGCTTATTTATGAAAGTTTCTTTTATATTGTTATTATTACTGAGCATCTAAGCTCACCCCTTTATATGTTTTATTTTTCCCAGGATGTGAATAAGTATATTATGACTAAACTACAGGGATATTCTAAGGGATAAGTGTATTGAAAGGGGACAAGATGTTGTTTTTGTTTTTATTTCGTGATGTAATGTAAAACTTATAAATGCATCTAGTATTTCCAAGGCTACTAAACTAATCGGCCTTTCGAGACATGATTCCTTGTATCATGTCAATGTTATGTAATAATGCACCGACTTTGGGTAACTAGGGTTGGGGCGTTACAGTGGATCTAGATGGAATGAATAAATGAATTGGTTTTTCATTTGATGAAAAAGTTTGGAACACTAGACTCATCTCATATTTGAAGGCTGGATCAACCTTCTTGAGTAAAAAATTTATTAATAATAGATCACATTCTTTTATCAAGGTAGATCAGTGAATTATTTCTAAATGAATTGAATATTGAAACAATTCAATCATCATAGGTTGAACAATTTAATAAAATGGAAATCCCTAGAAAATTAATTATTTGTAGATAATATTAATCACCCAACTACTCAAACATGGATTCATATTCATGATCTTAATTTTTTCACCCTCAAATTTTCTGGGAAGTTTTATAAACTATAGGGGTTCCCATAAAAATTGAAAAGGAAAAATAAAATGCTAGATATGTGTATTTGGATAGAATATTAGTTTAAATTGATCTTATTCCTTCAATTATTAACACTTTTATTTTGGTTTATCCAGATAATATGCATGAATTAAACATTGATTTTGAGAAACTAAAACCATTTTTTAATAACTATAATTGTATTGGACACTCAGTTAATGGATGTTTTATAAATTTATAGTGAATTAATTGCACGAATCTTGGGAACTCAATTGATTAATGTAAATTTTAGATATGTATCAAATGGGTCTAAAGGGAAATAATTTCATCAAAAATTCACCAGATAATGTAATTTTTTGATATGTGAACATTGTTAGAAAGAAAAAGGATCATCTAAGGGATTCATATATTCTAGGTTATCAAAAAATGATATCAGATAAATCCTAAGTTTTTTTGAATGAGTTGATAGGTAAATAATTGAGGAATTATTATCCTATTATGAAAATGGAAAATATAGTCAATGCATGGAAAAAAATAAACCACGTCATGATGAATTATAGGGATAACCAGATTTGGGATCCTCAAAAGAGTGAAAAATAAATTTATTAGGCTGATTAACAAGAAGAGGGTTATATTAAATTTTATTTATGTAATTGGAAGAAAATAATTACTTTTTTAGAGTTTTTTCAACTATATTTTCTAAAATAATGATCAAACCATACATATATCTACTTTGTAATAGTATATATACTACCTTATGTGCAACTATGATCTCTACTATGATTTAGAATCCTTCTAATAAAAATTTAGAATAAAAACCCCAATAGGATTATCAAAAAGGATCATACTTCCTATGATAATATTGTGAATGGATCCTTCATTTATAAGATAGTTTTTTTTCAACTATAGGGGTGGTGGTAAATAGTTGGGTTCCTCATAGATCAATTTGAAGCTTCTAGAGGTGGTGGATATTTTTTCTATTACCAATAAAGAGGTAAGTGGTTTAATTGATCATGATAAGTGTTCGGATTCAACATGTGATCCTTAGAATAATTATAAAGAAGATTTATAATCTATAAAGGGTACATCTAATATAGAAACAAAAATGAGAAGTATGGTGGAATGTAATTTTACTACACCTAGCTTTTTTTTCATGGTTGATTCACATTATGCTTCTATAGGTTGAGGAATTTTGTTAGTGGAATACGGGAAATATTGTGATAAAATGAGGGATAAATTTGGTCCAATCAATTTTTTGGCTAGGACATATGGTGTAAATAATGAAGAAACAAATGATGATTTTCATTTAGATGAAACAAACAGTAAAATTGTAATGATCAATAGATTTTATTTTTGGTGAGCTCAGTACAATACTTGAAAATTAGGCTATCTTCATAGTCCAGGAAAATTTCTATATACTTTCTACCATGGTTATAGGTTATAGACGTGGTTAGGAAACCCATAGACACTATTACTAAGGATATAGCCCTCGGGATTATCTCTACTATGTTGGTTTATGGTTGTAACTAGTTTCTATATCTTTTTATATGGGATCATGTCCACATATTCTTCTTATAGACATGGGAAAAGTCCTGTATATATATCTTAGTCTATGTGGAAGGTCTATATCCATGTGAAAGATTCCCATGAAAATAATTTTATTTTAAAAAATACTACCACTAGTTTTTGAACACCACTCACATGCATATAATATAGTGTACTCTCCCACTCAGATAACTTGCATTTATTTATATACACACATATATATATATATATATTACTTTATAAACATATATTATTAATATTATTAAGTAATATAGCCATATTTTATGGGAGTTAAAGGGTGGGGTGAGAGTCATATGGCCACAAACATATATTGCTATGTTCATATGGTATATTTTCCAAGACCTATAACCACCATCAAACATGACCATGGCTATAGGTATGGGGTGGGAGGACTATATCTATAGTCTTCTAGATTCTTAATATATGGTCCATTTTTAAGGTCTATATCCATGATCATATATTACCATTACAATAGGAACCTTTCCATTACAATGTTAAGGGAAAATACCTTTCATGCAATATTCCCATGAAAAAAATATAGCATATATTCACATTCCTTTATGACCATGGATATAGGACCATGGATGTTGGATAGATTTCTATTAGTGATGGTGGGCCAGTTATCCCATCATTTGGTGGATTGGTGAAGTTGAATTGTTGGATTCAGACTAATATTTTGAGAGTTGGATCATCTCTAAAAGGTGTTTTCATATAATATTAACTTATTTGAAGTGGATAATATTAATTTTCGTTGAGTTGAGGTTCTTGGAGATTGGATCTAGAAAATTTGGGTTTCATAGTCTTTGGGTATTATTGGTTTGTATCATAGATTATGATAAATTATATCTCATGGTTTTTTTATGCCACGAGTTGTGATATAGATGATATCATAACCTATGATACAAATTCAAGGACGAAAATGGATGGGTTCCATGTGTAGTTTTCATAAGGGTTATATCCCCATATATATTGGTCCTTATTTGTAAGGGTATGTGATTACTTCAAGAAATTGGATATGTTTTGGAAGACAATGTGATATGTAAGGATACTTCTTGGTATACATAATGGTTGATTATGATGCATAATGGTTAACCATGTGATATGTAGGAGTTCCTTGGATAAAAACATTTCTCATACTATAGTGAAATTTGACTAAGTACTCGAATTCCCTATGATTGATAAGGGTAAGCTCTATTATATATAAGGGTTTCCATGTGACATAGAGAATTTGTAAAGGATGAAAACATTGTGAAAAGTTTAATAGTATGTAAGGTTTTTTAATGAATGATATTCCAGTGTTATCAGAGTTAACCCTATGATGTATAATTGTTAATGGGTTACCCAATGGTATGTATGGTTACATTGTATAATCTTATGAATGTTATATAAGGTTCAATAAAACATTCCCTATGATATGTAAGAATTTGATTTATGATATTTAATATGTAAGGATCCCAATGGGTGATACATAAGGGTCAAATACATTTTATGTACTACCAAAACAGTAAAAAAAATTCCATGATGGTCTTTTGTACTTTAAAATTGACAACTATATTTGTGATTATTCATTTATGGCATGTTTTAATAGAGGGAGATCGAGCTTCTCTTCCCCTCAATTTCTCTCCTTAAACCTCGAAGATCATGGTGGACCAGGTGAGGTTTGTTCATTGATTTAATTTTAGTTTCTATCCATTTTATCCCCCCCCCCATCCTTATAATTGTTAGTCACTAATTTTTGTATTCCTAGATAGGTTTTTAGAAAAGAGATTCCCCTAGATCATGGTGGAATCATCCAAATGTATGGGGGTTTATCATGTATATGGTAAAGTATTTTTTACTAATAGGAGTTCATGCTTTCTTTAATCATATATATTTATATATGTTTCCTCATGAATTTATATAGGGGTTTTGGTGAAATTTGTTTTAATTGGCCCTTGATTCGGGTTTATAAATTTGATCTTTTATAATACTTAGGTCTGGTTTCATTTCAGGAGTGGACTACACCTCATTCCAAATGGTTTCAACACCATTATTCCATCCATTTTGTTTATAGTGGGGTATCAAATCCAAGGTTTTTAGTTTTAATTATTCATATTTTTAATTTTGAGGTGTTTTTAATGAGATAGGGTCCCGTGGACTCGAAGGAGGTTAGTACAAGCTTGGGATTAACTTATAGATTTTTTATTGAAGAATGTGGACATTACATTCTCGATCCACTTCCTCATTAGGTTATTTTATGTTTATTCATGAGAATAATTTTTATTTTACATGTAATATGGTATGAATTTGTTGATTTCACCTCGGGATGAGATCATTCTTGTCTAATAGTCAATAAGGACTATATTACTAGTTAAATAGTTTACTGGTGGAACCTTGATTGAATGAGTTTTTGGGGTTCTTTTAATGGATTATTGGATTTAATGAGTTGTATTCTTAATTAAAATTAGTTTTTCTTTTTAAAGGTGGGATTAAGAAGGGGGTTTTATAAGAAAAGTATTTATAATGGAATAGTTTAAATAGAATTTCAAGGTGAAAATGCAATTTCAAGTGAGGATTTCAAAAAAGGAATCCCAAATAAATAAAGGGTTCTCTAAAGAATTTTTAATTTGTATTCTATCCAATTGTATAGAGTGAGTAAATAAGACATGTGATTCCATATCCTAATTTTGTTTAAATAAGTTTTTTACTTGGTTTTTAAGGGAATATTCGAGGGGGTTGGTTTGATATTTTCCTTGGATAATTTTACCAAAGGTGGGAAATACTTTATTTCTTAAAGGTGGTATGCTTATTGTGTGTCTATATTATGACATACAAATATTTTTTCCAATTTAATGATAATATATTATTGCATTAGGATATCTTACTATGTTATGGTATTTATATATGATTATATAAACTGAAATTAATGTAGTATCATGAGTTTTCATGAACATTTATTGTTTTAGTATTAAAGTGGTCATGTGGGTATGAATTGATTTAATTTACCCCTAAGAGGGTAGATATGGGTAGTATGTCTTGGGTTTGATGGAACAATACATGATTCCATGAAGTGTGATGTGGCTCTCCTCTAGGGTAAATTATCCCAAGACTGAGTAGTTTCGGCTTGATTGAGGCTTGGGTGACCTAGTATGTTGGAATCTAGACATGATTAATTATTCCTTCAATTTGGGTGGTGTCTAGTGAATGCATATGATTATTATGGGTAACCTAGAGGGGTTGATTTAGGAAAATCCTATAGGATATCATTATTATGATTTTTTTGTGTAATTCAACGTTGGGATAATTTTTGCATGTTTTTAATATTTTATTAATTATTCTCATTGCATATTGTGTGACTTAGTTAAATAGGTGGTTCTGACCATGTTCTTAGTGAATGGATAATGGGTTGTAATGTGATGGAATAAAATTATTGATGTAGGGGTCACTATTTGTGATAGGTTTGTGTTCTAATATTGTGATGTGTGACTTATCTAGAGTAAGAGGGGATGGTCTATGATAACAATGTGAGACCTCACCTTGACTGGGAAGGTGATGGTATGTGACATGGCCATGAAACCTTACTATGAGAGGCTGGTTCAACCAATGCGAGAAAATGACTATTGAGATTCCATCTTTATATTTCTTATTCCCTGAGTTCTATATGTGTGATTATCCATGATACTTGCCTCATATTGCAGTGGTTCGACATAATTTAGAGGTAAGATATTGATATTTCCTCCTCAGACCACATTTGATAGTTCCCATGATGCATAAGACTAGCAATGGGAATTGTAATGGCCCAAAAAATTCCTTTATGTTATTAAGAGATCTTATTTTAAAATGATTTTTTTATTATTTTCACATAGATATACAATTACATTCCATTATAACATTACATATTACGAATTAATATTGATTATAACAGCTTAAAGCAATACAAAAAGATAACCGAAAAACAATAGTGTTGTAATGTCCTGGAATTTATATGTAATTTTGTTTAAATTATATGCAATTATTCTGAGACCAGACTTTCTAACGGAACCTGATTCTGCGGCCCGATAAGCCCAGAATACAATTTTGAACTTTTTTTAATTTCGTTTAATTAAATGTGAAAGATGGTTTTTCTAAATTCTAAACTAGTGCTTGGATGAAAAATCTGAGGGCATCGTTCAACTCGGAATGCCCAGATTCGCCTAGAAATGACCTAAATTCGGCCGACAAGGGTCGACCGGAAAAGTTATTTTTCATACATTTTGGAAAAAAACAAAATAACATAAAAATATATATTTTTTATTTTTCAAAAATGTTGAGTAGCAGATGGCGGAATAATGGTGCGGTGACGAGGCATATTAAATGAATCTCATTAATGGATCATTTTTGTGTAGTGTAATGACGCAATGTCATAGGGTAACAGAAACATTGCGTCGTGTTTTATTTTAATGGGTTAACTTGTTGGAGAGTTGAGAATCAAATGGTGGAATTTCTATGATAAACTAACTGTAAGAACTCTCTCTAAAGACGAATGAAAAAAGTCGTCAGATCGTTAATGACTCCAACACATCTCGAAGAACGGGAATGTGGAGTGATGAACGCCTTCGGCCTCTTGAATCTTCGTGGGAGGACCTCTTCAATGTCAAATTTCTTCAAGGTAGAGGTTTAATTGTTTTAAGTTTTCCTTGTTCTCATTCTAAAACAATGAATGAGGATTAATCAACAAACAAGTTTATCTGCGGATCATGTGTTCTTATGGGAGGGTGTTTTCCTCGGGGTTTTTTCACCAGGAATGATGATTATCTGATAGAACTGTGATCCCAAGCATCTTCTATTTTTTTAACTTCTAACATGAAGGGCGCGCCGACACAAATACGGCTCGATCCCCTCGACCTTGTATGTTCATCATGGTCGAGCATTCAAATTGGAGTCAAGGAAAATTCAAGGCCTTCGCAGCGAATGTGACACCTCACAGAGGTTGAAGGAGAAGTAGGCATGAATAATGGACCACAGATGTGGACCCAGAGGTCCTTGGAAGATCCCATCGGTAGTGGCCCATAGTGGCAGTTGTGAGCTGGAGGCGGCTTGCCACGACGGCATGCTAGGAGGATCGACAGGGTCGGATCGGGCCATGGTGGTGTAGTAGAAGCTGTCGTCTGGGCCAGAAGCTAGTAGAAGGATACGGCCCTTCAGCCGCATCGGTGGAGTGGCCCGTAGCAACGGGCTACGATTCATGGGGCTTGTGGTCCCTTGGCCATATGTGTAAGGTCCGGTCGGCTAGTTGGTCGACCACATATACAAGGTCTGGTCGGCCAGTTTCTCAGCTGCATGATGGCACCCCAAATGTGCTATGTGTCTGGGCTAGAGGAGGAATCCCTACTGAGACCCGCAGTGTAGGAGGTCGGATGCAGCTGTCTGTTGCATCCTGGAAAGGCAGAGAACTAGTCCCCCGTTGGGGGACCGTGCAGGACAGTGAGCCGAATCCGTGCCCAGTGTGCTGGAACCGTGGCCCAACTTTCCAGACCAAACCGGGATGACCCAGACTAGAACAACGTTAGGTCGGTTCAGTCAAACTAAACTGAGGCATACGGGGCCCCCTGGCCGAGTTGGTTGGGTCGGACCAGGCTCAGACGCAACCAGACCCTGTTTACAAAAACGCTAATATCTTTCAAATTGGGAGTTCTATTGATGAGATGTTTGCGAAATTGGGACCCTCATGAAAAGGCCGGTCTTTTGGAATACTCTATGGAGGATTTCATGGATGTTTAAATTTGAAGAATGTATTGAGGATTGTTTATCCCGAAATCAAGCGAACTGTGTGTGGAAACCATGTGGTTGGCTAAGACCTAAAGACCACTGATAAGCGACCCTATGTAGATCAGCTACTATGGCCCAGTGGGAAGCGTATTCTGTGTGAACCGGAAGGCACACAGTGGTTAGTGGCTCAATGTGACCCAGAAGTCCCATGGTACTCAATAGGAGGATCTCCTCAGTATGTCTAAGGTGGGAAGCGGCTTCTGTGTGACCTGACATTCCCACAGTGGGGAGCGGCTTCTGTGTGACCTATCATACTCATGGTACTCATCAGGGATGAGTACCACAATAGTCCAAGGTTAGTGGTAAGCGGATTCTGTGTGACCTAGTAGGCCCGTTTTACTCATTGAGGTGGAGTTCTCTAGTAGCCCAAGGTGTTTGATGATATGACTTATTGGTCTTACTTTCCTACTCTAACTTATACCTGGTGTGAGATGTCTTGTGTCGTGATCTTAATTCCTAATCAAGTTTTGTGGTTTTCCCTATGGATTAATTTTTGGTCTTTCCTTTGTGTATTGGGGTCCCTAATGAGTATATTGTTACTAACCCCTGCATGGGATTCACCCGCATGTGTTGTGTCTGGTGCAGATGACCGCCTCCTTGATGGGGGACTTGGTGGCACAGGACCCGATGTTGGCCAGTGAGACCAGGCAGGCAGGACATACTTCTACTTCTTACAGCAACTACTCTACACTTACCCATCATGTGGGGTTTCTAGCGGATGGATTTCAAAGTTTTCCTTGTAATTTCCTATTTTTTGATTTTATCTTTTATTGGGTTTTTATTCTGGCACATTTGACCAACAGTTTTTACTTTTACTCAGTTGTTGTTTAGTGGTATGCATATTTACTTTTCTAGATTTGGGACATGGTTTTGTGTGTGTGCATACAGGCACTCAGTAAATTGCCTCCCACTTGTAGGTTGATGCCTTCATCACTAGTCACCAACCCCTAGCCTTCGGGAGGTAGGTTTTGGGTATGTCACGGCATAGGTCTTGGGGAACAGGTCGTGAAAAAGTGGTATCTGAGTTAGTCAGTTCTACCTCAATGATTGGGAGTCTATTTTTTGTGTTTAGGAAACATTGTTAAATGTTTTGAGTTCAGATGTTATATTCGGGGAGTCTAGTGTTGGTGCGGCGGCTGACGTATCCATACACCAGGACCTTGAATTTTGTTTTTCGACTCTATACATAAAAACACTGGTTACATGCATCATATAGGAATTGAGTGTTTCCTTATTATCTTCTTCAATTAGAGTCAGCTCACCAGGTATAATCTTTTGACCTTGGTGTATATTGATCTGTATTAGGATGCCTTGACACATGTGACTAGCCAAGATTCTGATGTGTGACTTTGAGGACAATTAGCCTAGCGATGAGGCGTCGATTCAGGGACAAGTTTTAGAGATGGCCCTGCCGAGTGGAGAACCAGTGTTACCACCACTCGTTGATCTGCAGTTACTACTGGCATTACTGGTAGAGGATGGATGCAGTCTCAGCACTTTTCATGAGTTCCAGAGACATATACCTCCTAGGTTCAGGGGAGATATAGATCCTCTAGCTGCTGAGGACTGACTGGAGTTGATGACGTGGGTATTCTTCTTAGTGGGGACGCCACTTGACTAGATGGTGATCTTAGCTATGATCCTTTTTTAGGTCTTGGTAGGGAGATGGTGGATTCTGATGATTTAGACTCATGATGAGGTGAACCTCTCCTGGGTTGACTTTGAGCCACTTTTCTAAGAGGAGTTCTTCCTCACGACCCTGTGTTTGGTGCGCATACAGGAGCTGCTTCACCTATAGTAGGGTAGCATGTCAGTGGATGAGTACTCTACGAGGTTTACAGAACTCTATCGCTACTCCATAGACATGGTTCATGACCCTTTATTTATGGAATGGACCTTTGAGAAGGTACTCAAATGAGAGATCAGGGCACCTGGGGTGTCTCTCAACATCCCCACTCAGGCTGGAGTGCAGGAGCGACCCCTTTGTGTGGAAATCTTCCTAGAAGAGCATCCACTGATAGACGGATCCAGTAGCAAACATCTGGCAATAGATTCTTCAGTGGTTAGCAGTAGGTAGAAGAAAAGGGGACCCAAGTGGGTCATATCATTCAGGGGATGACCCTAGGACTCTGGGTAAGTAGTGAGGGGCTCCCAGAGAAGATAAATTCAGAAAGAAACCGGGTTGTACTTCACATGTTGAAGGTAGGGAGACATGGCTCTTGACAGCCTAACCCGCTACCAAGACAATCAGAATACGGTTGAGGGACCTCCAAGGAAAAGGTAGAGGTTTGAGTGAGGAGGTCTACAGGGCATATGGCATCGTATGGGAGAAGTCCTAGTGGTAGGTAGTGGATGATGGTTCGAGGTGATACCACCACCACCCCCATGTGGTCCACCACAGGCTTAGGGTGCCAGTGAATAGGGGAGACTATAGGATCTGGCGAAGGAGGCCTATGACCACGGCTCTCCATAGATGATTAGAGGTACGATCTATGTATTCTCTACCATAACTGAAGTTCTTATAGACATAGGTGACATTCACTCATTCCTTTCCACGGAACTCATTTGAGGCTCGAAGATTCGGGTGTAGTCATTGGCTCAATCCTTACCATTAGAGACTCTTATGGGAGGGGATTCAATAATTACACACTAGTGTTGACAGTGTGAGCTTACTCTAGGAGGAAGGATCTTCAGTTGAGATCTCCTAGTAGTGGCATTGAGGCCTTAAAAAATCATCTTTGGTATGGACTGGTTATCTAAAGTCCATGCTCAGATCAACTGTATTAGGAAAAAAGTGTGGTGTGTCCATGAAGATGGGATCAATTTTTCCTTCACCGTCGAGAAGGGAATTTTTGTATCACAGGATGGAGTTTCTCAAAGGATGGTGTAGCTGATCACTCACCTATTGGCTAGCCTCACCCTCTATGTGGTGGACTAGAGGAGTCCAAGCTTTCCTATAGTGGTGGAAGAGTATGAGGATGTCTTTCCTGAGTATGTTTTGGGACTACCTATTCATAGGGAGGTAGACTACGTCATAGACCTATACCCCAGGATGGAACCGATATCCACAATGTCATACCGGATAGCTCCTACTAAGCTTCATGAATTGAGGGTACAGTTTGAGGACATGTAGGAGGAGGGATTCGTGAGGCCCTCCATTTAACCATGGGTAGCCTTAGTGTTGTTTTCCATGAAGGAAGATGGGATCTTGAGGTTATGTGGGGACTTCCAGTTCCTGAACCAAGTGACCATGAAGAACAAGTATCCACTTCTGAGGATTGATTACCTATTCGATCAATTGAATGGGGTGAGGTGTTTCTCTAAGATAGACCTCATTTCATGCTATCATCAACTTCAGGTATGGGTTGAGGAAGTACGTAAGATAGCCTTTATATGCTGGTATAGCCACTATGAGTTTTTGGTGATGCCTTTCAGCATGACCAATTCTCCAGCAGTGTTCATGGGACTCATGAATAGGATCTTCCAGTCTTACCTCAATTGGTTAATGGTAGTATTAATTGATGACATTTTATTGTACTCAGTGTTGGAGGAGGATCATGCTACACACCGGTGGATAGTCATGGATACACTTCCATAGAACTAACATTATGGTAAGCACTCGAAGTTCTAGTTCTGGATTCGGGAGGTCCACTTTCTGGGACATGTCATCTCAGAGGCTAGAGTTATACTGAATCCAGTGAAGATAGAGACAGTTCTTTCTTGGGAGCCACCCAGAAATATGACTGAGGTGAAGATATTATTAGGGTTATGTGGATACTAACAGAGGTTCGTGCACAACTTTTCTATTATAGAATAACCCTTACAAGCTTTGGAAAATAAGGTAAAATTATTTGTGGGGATGTAGAAGTGCCAGAAGAGTTTCTAGGAGCTTAGGTGGAGACTGACAAGTGCCCTCATATTGAGACTACCAAATGAGGGCATTGGGTATTTAGTCTTATTCGATACATCAGGGACTAGAATGAGTTGTGTCCTGATGTAGGAGCAAGCACTGATCACCTATGGCTCACGATAGTTGAGGAAGCATGAGCAGAACTACGCAAACCCTGACCTGGAGTTAGCAGAAGTGGTCTTTTCCTTATAAATGTAGTGGCACTACTTGATGGGTGAATGGTTTACTGTCTACTCTGACCACAAGATACCCAAGTATATCTTCTCATAGAAGGACCTAAACTTGAGATAGTGGATATGGTTAGCGTTCCTCCATGACTATGACTTTGAGATAGTCAATACTTCTGGGAAGGGGAACGTGGTGGAAGATGTGCTCAGTAGAAGGTCCGGTCTACAGTTACTGAGTGAGGCAACGGGGCAACTAGTCGCGATGTAGATATCCTTTGTAGATGGTGAAGAATAAGCTTACCTTCAGGTAATGACTGTCATTACCCCACTATTATAATGATTTAGAGAGACAAAACTCATGGATTTTGACTCCGATGCCTGACATGCTCAGTTATCCTCAGGACATGCTCTTGATGGATTTTCAAAAGGTGGGGAGCACTTCATCCTTTTTAGAGGATGCACCATAGTATCAATGATTTTGTGGAAGGAGGTGTTAAGGGAGTTCCATAAATCCCCTTCAGTGGTACATCTCGGTGTAGAGAAGATGTACTATAACCTATGACATCAGTATTGTTGTCTAGGGATGAAGAAAGTGGTCGCAGAGTTTGTTTCATGATGCCTAACTTTTCAGCAAGTGAAGGCTGAGCATCAAGTTCCAGCAGGCTTGCCACAGCCGCCTGAGGTACCAGAGTGGAAGTGGGATGGTACCTCGATGTACTTCATGACAGGGTTACCACACATGTCTAGGGTCCATGATTTTATTTGGGTTATCATTGAACGACTCAACAAGTCGGTTCACTTTCTACCCATCTGAGAGCAAGGATCGACAGAGGGCTTGGGACACATCTACGTCTAGGAGATAGTGCGACTTCATAGGGTGGCTTTGATGATCGTATCATACCATAAGGCTTGATTTACATCCCATTTGTGGAAGGGATTGAAGGTGGCATTCGGGTATTAGTTGTGCTTGAGCACAGCCTTTCACCCTTAGACAGATGGTCAGACTGAGCGGACCATACAGACCGTGGAGGACATGCATTGTTCTTGCATCCTTGATTTTAGTCATAGTTGGAAGGACCACTTTCTATTGGTGGATTTTTCAAACAACAGAAGTTATCACTCCACCGTTGGCATGGAACCTTTTGATGCCTTGTACGGGGTTCCATGCAGATCACCTCTATGCTGGATAAACCCAGGGGAGTTAGCACTCATGGGTCTAGAGTTGGTATGGGCTACCACTAAGAAGGTTCATATCATCCAAGAGTATATGAGGACTACATATAGCGTGAATAAATATTATGTGGATATGAGGTGGAGGCACTTGGGGTCTGAGGAGGGATACCATATGTTCCTTCGAGTCTCACCCCGATGGGGTTTTCAGAGATTTGGCCGGGGTGGAAAGTTATCTCTGAGGTTCATCAGAACTTTTCATATTCTCAGCAGAGTTGGGGAGGTGGTTTACCGCCAAGATCTTCCCCCACAGATGCATCGGGTTCATGATGTTTTTCACGTGTCGTGGCTGAGGAGATAAGTGCATGATCCATCGCACTTCATCAATTGGGGCGAGATGGACATTGACGATGGAGTGACGTTTTCATAGTTCCCAATAAATATAGAGGATTGACATGATTGAGTCTTTTATGAATGATCGATTCCACTAGTGCATGTTCGGTGGAATAATGAGAATCTCCATGAGAGAACATGGGAGTGGGAGGCTCATATTCGTTCTCAGTACCCCCATTTGTTTATTTATCCTTGTTTTGGATTATGAGGATGTGAATACCAAAACGGGGGGAGTAATTTAATGTCTCGGAATTTCTGTGTATTTTTTTTAAATTATATGGAATTATTATGAGACTAGAAATTCTAAAAACACCTAATTCAGAGACCCGATGATCCCAGAATAGAATTTTGTAAATTTTTTAAGTTCATTTAAGTAAACATGCGAGCAGGTTTTTCTAACTTCCATGCTTCGATCAAAAATTAAATGGAACCATTGAACTCAGAATTTTGGGATTGACCTAGAAAGTACCAAACTTCATCTAATAAGGGTCATCTAGAAAAAAAATGGAATTTTCCAAAAAAAATAACTTAAAAGGATATTTTGTTTTTCTTTTCAAAACCGTTGAGCGGTGGACGGTGGCACATCGGTGCGATGAGGAGGTGAATTAAATGTAGCTCATTAATGGATCTTTTTTGGGAAGCATAACGGTGCGATGTCATTGCATAACATAAATTTTGTGACATGTTTCCCTTTAATGGGTTAACGCGTTAGAGAGTTGATAATCAAAGGGTGGAATTTCTATGATGAACTGATGGTGAGAAATCTCTCCAAAGATGAATGATGAATTCCAGTGGATTGTTAAAGAATCCGACGCATCTCTAAGAATGGGACTGGTGAGTAATGAACACCTTTGCCTCTTGAATCTTCACGAGTGGACCGCTTCAACGTCGAACTACTTTGAGGAAGTGGTTTAATTGTTTTATGTTTTCCTCGTTATTATTCTAAAACAACGAACATGGATCAACCCACGAACAGGTTGATCCATGGATCATGTTTTCTTGAGGGAGGGTGTTTTTCCTTTGGTTTTTTGCACTAGGATTGATGATTATCCAATAGAACTGTGATCCCAAGACACTCCTGCTTTTTTTTACTTCTAAAGTAGAGGGTGTGGGCCAACATGAATAAGGGCTAAGCCCCTCTGCCTTGTGCATTCTTCATGTACAAGCATTAAAATTGGTGGAAAGGAAAATTTGAGGCCTTCGTAGGGAAGGTGACACCCTACATAGGCTGAAGGATTAGGCAGCGTGAATAACGTACCAATGATGAGGACCCAGTGGCCCGTGGGAGATCCCACCAACATGTCGGCGCCGGCACCAGTGGCGGCTATGGGCTGGAGGCAGCACACCACAACAGCATGCTGGGAGGAGAATCTTGGTTGGGTTGGGACATAGGGGTTCAGAAGAATCTATCATCTGGGCCAGCGGCTGGTGGAAGGATGTGGCCCCTCGGTCATGTCATTGGAGCGGCCCGCAGCCGCAGGCCGCAGTTTTCGGGGCACGCGGTCCCCTAACTGCGTGCAGAAGGTCAGGTCGGCCATTTGGGTGGTCGTGTGATGGCACCTCAGATGCACTATGAATCTGAGCTGGAAGAGGCGGCCCCACGTTGACCCATAGGGAAGAAGAGTGGATGAAACTATCTACCGCATCCTGGCCAGGCAGAGGACCGGTCCGCCTCTGGAAGACCGGGTAGGGCAGTGGGTCGGACCAGCAGTCAGCGGGCCGGACCCGCTGCCCAATTGGCCAGACCAGACCAGACCAAAAAAAACCCAAACTGGGATATATTGGATTAGTTGAACTAAACCAGGGCATGTGGGGGCCCTGGTCCAAGTTGGTCAGGTCGATCAGACCGGGTCGGACCGGGCTCGGACGCAACTGGTCCCTGTTTACCCAAACGCCAATATCTTTCAAACCGGACGTTCTATTGATGATTCGTTTGTGGCGTTGAGATACTCAAAATGAGGAGGATCCTTTTGTATACTCTATGGAGGAATTCATGGAAGTTGAAATTCAAAAAATGGATTGAGAATTGGTTCTCCCATAATCAAGCGCACTATGTGCAGAAACCCTACGGTTGGCTGAGACCTAAAGACTGCAGACAAACGACCCTATGTGGATCGGCTACTTTGTCCCACTGGTAAGTGGATTCTATTTGACCTGGTGGTTCCATGATGAGGAGTGGATCTTTCTGACCCAGGAGACCCATGATACTCAATAGGAGAAGTGGCTCATTATGGCTAAGGTCAGAAGCGACTTCTATGTCACTCGGCATGCCCACGATGGGATAGGCTTCTGTGTGACCCAGCATTCCCATAGTACTCATTAGGGATGAGTACCATATAATTCCATGGTTAGAGGGAAGTAGGTTTTATGTGGCTCAGTAGGCCCATTGTACTCATAGAGGAGTATTTCTTCAGCATCCCAATGTGTTCGATGATATGATTGATTGGTCTTATTTTCCAACTCTAACTTATACCTGGTGTGAGTTGTCTTGTGTGGTGATCTTACTTCATGGTCATGTTTCATGGTTTTCCATGTGGATTGTTTTTTGGTCTTTAATTTGTGTTTTGGGGTCCCTATTGAGTATATTGTTACTCACCCCTACCCGGGATTCGCCCACGTGTGTTGTGTCTGGTGCATACGACCACCGCATTGACGGAGGACTTGGTGACCCAAGACCCAGTGGTTCGCAGTGAGACCAGGCAGGTGGTACATACTTCTATGTCTTCAACAAGATACTATACACATATCCATTAGGTGGGTTTTCCAGTGGATTACTTTAATTGTTTTTCTTGTACTTTCCTATTTTCAGTTTATCTTTTGTTGGGTTTTTATTCTGGCCCATTTGACCTATAGTTTCTACATTTACTCAATGGTTGTTTAGTTTCATGCATGTTTAATTTTCTAGATTTGGGATATGGTTGTGTGTGAGTGTGTGCATGTAATCAGTAAAATGACTCCCACGTACAGGTTGATGCCTTCGGTGCTAGTCGACAACCCCTAGCCTTCTAGAGGCGGGCTTGGGGTATGTCACGACATGGGCCCCGGGGGACAGGTCGTGACAAGTGGACACACTAATGTAAAATCCATATGATTGAATTCTCCAATGAAGATCCCTCAATCTATAAAAGAGTAAAGAAATGATCTAGGAATATAATACACGTTATTAGGGGAAGTGTAGAATCTTTTTAAAAGAGTAATAAATTTTAAGGTATGAGAATAGAAGAGTATATCTAGACAATGAAGGTAAAATGACTATTAGGGTATAACCATTACCTAGGCATTGGTATATATTATTATTGGTAATTATGAATATTTATTATAATTTTACCATTAGAATTATTATTTATAATAGGGAATGAAAAAATATAATCAACGCAAAAGGGAGAAATGATGGCCTCAACCAGTAGGATCCTACCTGTTGAACCCTATTTATAAGAACATGGGAGGGAGGTAGCATCACTAGGGTTCTCCCTTGACCAACTCCAAGAAAATTTTTAATATGTAATGCTCAAGAGGAATCGACTACAAGATCTATTAAAGTTAGTGGAGATCAATACTAAGTTAACGCTAGCTGAGCCACCCCATTAAAATACGACCATTTCATACCTTACCCCCAGGGTGAATACCAATGTAATAAGATGTTATGTACCTAGACCTTCATATTATAAAGGTGTAATATTATTTTTATAAATGAAATTATTGTAACTTAAATTAAATTAATTTTATAATACACATGAATATAAGATGAATATGATAAATACATTTTTGGATAAAAGAAAACATAATTGGATTTTTTTCGGAAAATATATAATTTAAATACACTTCCATGATAAATTTAGATATTATAAATAAAATAAATTTTCATGAAATTGTCTTATAAAACACTACATATTTAAATATGAAAGATAATATAATTTTATAATGGCCCTAGAAATTTTTATAAGGGTTCAAAAGTTGACTATGTTCTAAAAACTATTATTTTTCAATAAATAAGGTTTTTAATTTAAAATTGAAAATTTTCATATTTTAAAAATCGTCTTGATAAAAAAAATTATTTGAAATAAACTTTTTGAAAGTAGGTTATTGGGAAATTTCGATAATTTTCAATAATACATTATTTTTCAGTGAATGGTAAAAATACAGTTTGTGGTTTTGGTATCTTTTATGAATTAATAAATATGTAATAATGATTTAATAGGTAATAAAACTAATTAAATGAAAAAAAACAAGTTATTTAATTAATATACTATATTTTCAATGAATTAAAATGAAATTCCCAACCTATAAATAACCATCTAATGTCTAAAATGGAAATTAAGGTTTTAAAACATTTTTTTGTGTAAAAATTAATTTCTCATGCCAAATGTAATATAAAATTTTTAATTTTGGTTCTGAAACTAAAATATGTCAAAAAATACCTTCTTTATTTCACAAACCATGTGTCAAACCATAGGTAAGCCAGTGGTTTTCTGTTTTTCACAACCTATAATTCCTGGGTCTATATTTAAAAATTAATTAACAACCCCCCCCCCCCCCATATTTCCTATCAATACGCACCTTTGAATCCCAATTCATTCAATTACAATCCATTAAGCACAAATTTAACCATATTTTACCTATGTATATCCTTTATGATGAGTTTATATGGTTCCAAGGAGCTCTCTCCAAGCTTTAAGGAGGTATATTGCAAGGTAAATGATTCAATTCCTATTTTTTATACAAATACATCCATTGTAGTCATACTTCTAATTTCAAAGTTATTTTTCTCTCATAAATTTATGATCATTCTAACAATGTCAAAAAAAATTCTATTAATGATAAAATTCAATTCTATCTCGTTAATATTGTTCTATAAACCACTTGGTCTACCTTTTATGCAACTAAATTCATCCTTCGATTTTCCATGACTATATTTTTATGTTATGAATACCCAACCTTGTTTTTATTTAATGGCATTCATATATAAGTAATTATACTTAATTTTTTTGTGATTTACATTTATGAACCCCATATTCACTTCTCATGGATTCAAATTGATGAAAATTGATTATCTTTAAAAAATTATGCACTCAATTATTTTATACGACAGCCTTTATTTATTTTCCATGGGTTATTAATGGAATTTTCTATTTTGATATATGTGGGACACATGAATTAATACACATGTAGGGTGTGTCATGATATTCCTCTAATGCATTATGTAAATAATTAATCTCTATAGATTACATGATTTATGATACCTTGGTGAAGAACCTTGGTAATATGTTTTATGGCTCCTTGGTATTGAACCATGGTGATATACCTATAAATTTATCATTTCTATGTTGTATCCACATTTACATGTTATGAATGATGTATCTATAATCATGATATAATTTAATTCCTCGTGTTTTCTCTATAATTATCATTGATGCTTCATTCCTTTGTTTTTTCCTTACTGAGAATTATGACCACCCTTTTATATGGATGTACATCTCTAGGAAATCACTTGGAGTGATGTGAAGTAGGATGGTATAATAAAAGGGTCTTGAAATAGGATTAAATAATTTTTATACTTATTATTTCTCTATTACTTATTTTATTATGTGCACGTTTTCCAAGACACTATACCTAAAAATGTCCTTCAAAGTTATTAATGTAATATTTCATTAAGGTTTTTTATTAAAAATCATGTATTAAAAAGGAGGGTCACCATAGTTGGAATAAAAGGAATGGTTTAGTTATGTGTTGAAACTAGAACTATAAAAAATTAGTATAAACCCTATGTATAAGCCTATATATAAGAAAACATGTATAAATTTTGATTAATTATAAAACAATTCTTTTCCAAGAAATAAAATTGCTAACTGGATTCTAAAAGTAGATATGGATATAAAACACTTGTACCTGGGGGTAATAACCCTAAAAAGGGTATATTGGGTATTAACATAATCATCACGTAGTGCATGAAAAAATATCCTTGGTTTACATCGATTTTGACACTCTCTAGGTATATTCTATGGTTAATCACATGCTTTTTACAAACCATTGTGAAGGAAATAAAGATATTATAAAAAAATATGGTTAATTTATATCATCCTAGAATCCTGATTATTAGAAACTATCAGTATTAGGATTCACATTATAAATATTATAATACTTCCAATAACAATAATTTTCTCACTTAGTTTTTCTTCTTTTGGAAAAATTGAAGGAAATAAAAGCAATTCTATAAATAACAGATGCAATGGACAATGCAACAATGATCTTTATAATGTGATGCAAACTATAGTTGAAACATTATAAAGATTATTAATCAATTAACTTATGTTATGAATTAATTCTTAAACCATTTGAATCATCCATATTCACCAAGTAATGAACAACAAGAATTGGAATCCGTCATGCTTCAATAACCAACTATTTTTAGTGGAAACTTTGATCCACTAATCATAGAATATTATGTCAACACTATAGAAAATATATTTTATATACTCTATTTTTCTGAGAAAAATAATGTTAAATTGGAAGTATATAACTTAGAGGGAGAAACTTATAACAGATGGACACTGATAAAGAAGACTAAGTCAAGGTATGAGGTGGAATCCATGGATTTATAAGACTTCATAAAGATCTTTTTCAAAAAATATTTTCCTAATACCACCTAAAACAAGATAGAGAGGGAATTACTTGTGTTGAAACAAATATAAAATGAATTAGTAGAAAATTATGAGAAGAAAATTACAAGGCTTGTGTAATACAATTCAAGATTTTTCATCAATTATAGTGGGAATATTGATCGCTTTTTTGGAAGACTGAAACCCCATATTTGGAAAGCCTTGTCAATCAAATACTTTCAGAGTTATAAAGAGATAACAAGATGTTGTCTAAAAGTTTAAATGGAGCTTAAATATTACTAGTGTAATCATCGATATAATTATAAGAATATAAGGATAGATAAAAATGTTTGAAATAATCTGGATTGAAAGAAATTACAACATCAAATGTGTAATAAATATTGGAAGAATAATTTGGGGAATTATTTACAATGAAGTGTAAATTACAAAAAGTTTGGAAGATATGAAAATATATCTTGAAACAATTGTGGAAATTTTAAGCCTCAATATCAAAACACCAATGAAAATGGGAAGATGTTAAAATCCTAACCTACTATGTATTTGTTCAAGTGTAGGGGCGACGAGAATTTGTATAATCACTACCCAAATCAAAAAATAATAGAGAGAAACTTTTATCAACCCCAATAGAGGCCACAAGATAATATTGATGCTTTTTTAATCATAATGGCTGCAGTCGATGCTCTAATTTTTTTTACAGAAGGTTTACTCATCACACACTGAAATCTAGTAAGTATGTTGTTTTATTGTTGTTTTATTCATTATATTATTTCATACGAATTAGATAAATAACATAAAATTAAACCATGAACTACCAATGGTGTATTTTCCAGGTAAAAATCCAATATGAACTATCCAAGTATCAAATATATATATATTGGGATTCCCCTATTATATTTAGTGAATAAAATCTCTTATCAAACCTGGTGGTCATTACAATGGTGTAATTTGACATAATTAATGGGGTGAATTGGTTATTTATGTATACTAAAAATATCTAATTTAGATGTAAGTAAATTTCATTTTTATTTAAGGTATAACCAATAATTATCTTCAAAGGTTAGATATCCCAAATCGATTCTTACTAAGAACCACATCCGATTTTCTTATTTATGGAAATGATTAATGAATAAGGAGAAGAAATAAAAACTATAAAGATAAGGGATATACCCATTGATCATGAATAAATTGTTGTATTTTCTAAAGATTTATATTGATCACCCCTACAAAGGGAGGTAGAATTATTAGTTAGACTCATACTTGGATTTAAAACTATATTAGAGACCCCATATAGAAAGGAATATATAGATTTAGAGGAATTAATAAAGAAACATCAAGATCTTTTAAAGAAGGGTTTTATTTGACCAAGTGTGTATCCATGGGGAGAACCGATTCTCTTTGTCAATAAGGATGATATTGAAAATTCATAATTCCTTGATTATAGAGATCATAATGGGATCACAGCGGAGAAAAAATATCATCCTTCAAGGATTGATGATTTATTTGACCATGTTTGTGGGTCTCAATACTTTCCAAGATCGATCTCTGGGTCTGGGTGTCATCAGATGATAGTGAATAAATAAGATATCTCAAATATTTCCTTCAAAATAATATATAAAAATTAAAATTTCTCTATTATTCCCTTAGATTGACTAATTATCCATCCATATTTTTTTGGATTTTATTAATATAGTATTTAGGGACTACCTTAATAAATATTTGGTGGTATTTATTGATAATATCATAATATATTACAAAATTCATGAAGAAATTTTTGATTATCTAAGGGTTATATTACAAACTCTAAGGAAATAGATGGTTTTTGGTATATTCATAAAATGTGATATTTGGATATAATAAGGCTCATTAATAGAACACATTGTGACTAGTGAAGGAATATCAGTGGATCCATCAAAGTAAAAGTCTATAGAGGAGTGTCCATGTACTATAACAGTAATAGAGATTCATAGTTTCCTTGGTCTAATAGCATACAATAGAATATTTGTGAAAAAAAATTCCCAACTTTATAATGTGATAAAAATGCTAACTAGAAATGGATTTATGTTTATCTAGATAAATTAATGTGATAAAAGTTTTCAAGTACTGAAGAAGTGGTTATCTTGTGCACTTATTCTAACTTTACCCTCTAGCAGGGAAATATTTATCATTTATAGTGATGTGTAATCATGAAAAATAAAGAGGTGATTTCCTAAGAATCATGATCATTGATTCCTCATAAAAAATTTATCATAACCATGATCTAGATTTATCTAAAAATATATTTTCATTAAGGATTTAGAGACACTATATTTATGGGCAGAATCATGATATGCACACTGAACATTAGAGTCTGAAGTATATATTAAAAGAAAAGAAATTGAACATGGAAAAGGGAGGTGGTTGGAACTTATTAATTAATGTGATTGTTCTATCCATTATCACACTATAAAATAAAAAAATTGAGGATTCATTGACTAAGAAATACCTCGAGGTTTTTTCATTGATGAGGATTAAAGCAGATCCATTGATCAAAGACTTGATAAAGATAGTCTTGGAATTCATAAGGGAAGGGATATCATCAATCATACCCCAAATTATTTCCCAACCATCATTAATGAAGATAATCAATAAAGAAAAAAGTGATGATTATAAGTTATAAAAGAAGATAGAATCTATGAAAAATGGAATGATTTCCATGTCTAATGTTGATCAAGAGGGATTATTGTGGTTTGGTACACTGAAATATTTTTCATCTGATATATAGTTAAATAATGAGGTAATGGGTGAAGATAAAAACTTTTCATTCTATATAAATCCTATAATAACCCAAATTTATAGATATATGTAGATCATTATTAAGGGTATATCATGGAAAGGGATATTTCTTGTTATATTATAAGATGTTGGGTATGTCGAAAAGTAAAGGATGAGTGATAACTACCCAAAGGAGTACTGAAACCACTACCCATACCTATATTGAAGTGGGAAAACATCACTATATCAGGTAAACAAAGTTATATGGCTAATCATTAATATATTAACAAATTATTCCCATTTTATCACCATACCAGAAAATTTATCCCTGGAGAGACTTGATCATTTGTATATTTAGAATGTTGTGAGAATTCATGGGGTGCCACTATCAGTTGTTTCATATTGTAATCCATAATTAAATTCTATATTTTGTAGGATCCTTAAAAATTATATGATTAAAAAATTAAACCTTATGAAACCTATCATACTCAAATTAATGGGATTTTTTATAAGACTATTCAAACATTAGAAGACAAGTTATATGTAAGATCACATGATTTTCAAGGGAGATAGGATCAATATCTTCCACTTGTTGAATTATCCCATATTAATAGTTTTTACCTGATAATTTAAATGGATCCTTATAAATCACTCTATATGAAGAGGTGTATAACTCCAACATATTGGGATGACTTTAGAGAAGGAAAAAAATTGGGTCTAGACATGATGAAAGACATTATGGAAAAGATACATCTGATCTAGAAACATATCAAGGCTACTCCGAGTTGACAAAATATTTATTCTGAACATTAAAGGAGACATAGTTTCATGTCTAGGATCATTTATTACAAAAAATATAACTATTTAAAAGGTTCAATTGATTCAAAATTAGAGAAAACTGATCCCAGTGTAAATTGAAAGATATGATATTCTGGATCGTGTCAGAGAAGCTTCTTATTAGGTAACACTACCTCTAAACCATTCCAATTTCCCCAACTTTATCTGTATATCTCTGTTTAAAATTTATACGTCATACCCAACACATAAACTAACAAAATATGGTATAGATTTGTAACATGATCTTTCATATGAAGATGAACCAGTCCAAATTCTTCATGAAAGGGATCGGGTGTTGAAGAAAAATACAACCAAGATCATTAATGTATTGTGAAGAAAACACAAGTTTATAGAAGAAAATTGGGATCCTAAAAAATAAATTATGGGGAAATAGTACCTTTTGGTGTAGGACACACATTATGAGGATGGAATTTCTTTGGGTGGAATAAAATGCAATAAAAAATCCCTTTATGTTATTAAGATATCTTATTTTAAAATGACTATTTTATTATGAGAACATAGAAAGACTGTTACCTTTCATAAGAATGTTATATATCTTTAATTAATATTTATTATAAAAACTAGTAACAACACATGGGAATAAATAAAAAGGAAAAATGTGCACACTGATGTAAACTCCATAGGATATAATTCTCCAACGAAGATTTATCCCACTATAGAAATAAAAAAAAGAAATAAAAGAGTTAGGAATATGATCAACACCATCAAGGGAAGTATGAAAATTTTTTATGAAAGGTAATGAAGGTTGAGGTATGATGATAGTGGAGTACAAATAGGTTATAAATGGGAAAAGTGACTGTAAGGATTTAATCTTTACCTAACCATTGGTCAATATGATCATTGGTCAATATGACTATTAGTCAATATAGCCACTGTTCAATATTTTTGTTAGTAAATATATCTGTTTTTGATTTGTAAGTTTGACATTGTGACTTTTGGTAATAATTTTACCATTGTAATTAGTATTTATAAAGGGTAATGAAAAAATATAATTTTCAATAAGGGAGAAATGATTTCCTCATCTTGTTGGATCATTCAATCTATTTCCCATTTATCAAAACCTATGAGGGAGGTAGATTCAATGGGTATAAACCATGAACAAGTACAAGAAAAGATTCAACAAGTAAATCTTGAGTAGAATTTAATACATTCGAATTTAAAGTTAGTGGAGATCACTAATCAATCATTGTTAGTTGATCCACCCCAAGAAATTATCATCATTTTTCACCTTTCCCTTAGGGAACATGTCAATGTATTAAGAGGTTATGTATCAATAATGAGAAGGGAAGATTCTATATCTCTAAATATTTTTTCTTAGAAACGTATAAAAAAGATTTAGGAATTGCTAAGGATTATCATGAAACTCTTTCCAATGTAATATCTTGGGGCCCTGATTTCTCCCGGTGGTCTTCTCATCTAGCACTTTGATAGCTTGACTACAAAAATAATGGGTCACATCAACAATTAGAAGAGTCATTTCTTATCGTTTTGGGGTCATATTACACTAATTAACTGTGTCTTTACTTCTATTCCAATGCATGTAATCTATATCCTTAAAGTCCCTAAAGTAGTGATTCAGAACACTAAAAATATTATGGACACCTTTGTATGGGATGCACATGGAGAGGTTCATTGCCACTGGGAATCTTGGGCTAGGATGGCCAAACCAATGGACGCAGGCGATGCTTTCCTTCGAAGTGTGACTGATACTATGGATAGCCTTCAAGCTAAGATGGCATGGGGTTTCTTGGAAGTAAGTTCCCTTTGGATTAATTTTGTGACCAAAAAATATGGGGAGAACTTATATGATCCTAGAAGGAAGGTTTCCTCTATGTGGAAGATGTTACTAGTCTATATGGATTGTTGGATGTAGTGATATCATCTATTGACATCACAATTGGGTGGGAGAGACCCTCAACTTCCTGGGTTACTGTACCCCTGATATCTCTTTTTCTCAATCCAGTACCTTTCCTAGGCTCATTCATACCACACTCAACTCACACCAATAGGAAACTTTCAACATCATTCAACATTCAAATGATCTAGACAAACTTGTGTTCATTGGTGCTTCATCAAGAGTCTTATCTACTAAGACTTTTTGTCAGGATACCCGGATTATAACCAATGCAGGTACTGTCCAATTTTTATAGTGCAGGTAGATCCTGATAAAATTCTACTTTCATGCTTGGTGAATTTGGAACCATTTTATTCTGAGGGATGACCTGGTTCAATGTAGAGGTATCTACTTGGTTTCCAAATTCTTTTGTTGTCAACGTTCCAAGATGGAATCGATCAGCCATTTATTTTTCAATGGAAATTGGATGAGGGAGGTGTGGTTTGGTTAAGTCAATCTCATTGGTATTGATATGTCAAATGTTAACAGTGAGAACTTGGCTCATACCTGATTCCATGGGATCATGGATAGTAGTGTGGATAGGATGGAAAGAACCAGAATGATCTTGGATGGTCTCTAGACAATTTGGTGCACCCAAAATAAGGCTTGGTTCAACGGTGCTGCAAACTTGTGTTTATCTATGTTTACTCATTCTAGAATCTTAGTGGTGGACTTGGGGTCTCTATTAAAGGGCCGGGATACTGCTCCTTTAATGAGGTTGTTAATGAATGGTCAAAGATCCGCCCCAACTTCTAGGGACTCACCTGTACTAGGATGGTGGGTTCGCTTGAATCCCCCTGAATATGTCCTCAAACTCAACATTGATGGATATTTTAACCTTGGCACCATGAGAGGTGGAAGAAATGTTTGTGATTCCCTCATCTCTATCATTATAACTTTTAATAGCTATTATGGGCATGGTGACTCACTTATTGTGGAATCCAAGGTGATGCTTAATGGTCTTCATCTTTGTCATACCAAGAATATCATCCTTAGTAAAATCAAAACCGACTCCTCAGTTCTTTGCAACTTCTTACAGGTAAGGAATGGCCCCCCTTGGTCAATTGTTAATATTATCAGAAGATTCTTGAACTTCATCGGTCAGGCATGCATGACCCACACATGGTGTGACAGTAACATTGCTACTGATTTCATGGTCTCCCAAGGAAACCTATGTGATCCTTCTATTATTTATTCCTCATTAGCATCATTACCCCATGAGTGTGAAGATTTTGTTTGGGTGGACTCCCTGGGTTTGCATTTTTTTCAGGCCCCTTGAATGTTCCTCTCTCTCTTTTCATTTTTCCCTTATTTATGATTAATAAAAAATCCTCATGTTCTATCACATGATTATGATATGAATCTGATAAATACAATTTTAGATATAAAAAACCTAATTGTATTTTTTTGGAAAATATAATTAAATTACACATTTACAATAACTTTTGTAATTTAAAAAAATTATTTTCATGAAATAATCTTATAAAAAACAATTTATTTTAAATATAAATGATAATATAATTTTATAATGTCCTAGGAAATTTTTATACGGGTCAGAAAGTTGATTATGTTATAAAAATAGTTATTTTTTAGTAAATAAGGATTTTATTTAAAAGATAAAATTATCATATTTAGAAAATTATTTTGATAAAATAAACATTATATTTGAAATCAACATTTCAAAATTAATCTATGGTGCAATTTTGAGAAATTTCTAAAATACATTGTTTTTCAATGAATAGTGAAAATATAGTGTATTATTTTCAATGTGTTTTATGATTTAATAAATATGTAATAATGATGAAATAATTAATAAAACTGAATCCAAGACCAAAAATAAGTTATTTTTTTAATATATTTTATTTTAAATAATTAAAATAAAATTTAAAACCTATAAATATCTTTCCAAAGTATAAAATATAAATTTAGGTTTTAAAAAAAAGTAATTTGTGGAAAAATTACATTCCCATGCCAAAAGTAATATAAATTTTTTAATTTTTCTCTAAAACTAAAATATGAAAAAAAAACACCTTCATTATTTCATAAAACATGATCCAAAATATTGGGTAATCTAATGGTTTTTCATTTTCCTCAACATAGAATTTCAATTACTATATTTAATGATTAATAAACAATTCCCCCACATTTCCTATAAATACCCCCCCCCCCCATCCACCAAATTTAATTCACTCCAAATCCATTAACCAAGAATTTTCCCTCATTTTACCTCTCTATATACTTTCATAGTAGCTTCTATTATTATAAGAAAATCTGTTTGATATTTAAGAATCCATATTGCAAGTTAAGAAGTTCTTTTCCTCTTCAATTTATCTAAGTAATTTCTTTATAGTTAGCATTCAAATTTCAATTTTTTTATGTTCTAATTAACATAAGATCATTCCATTACTTTTATCATTTTTTTCAATCATTCATAAACTTCCATTTTCTCTCAATAATCCCATTACATAAACCACTTTGTATACCTTTTATGTTTCTGAATTCATCCTTCAATTTTACATGCCTCTCTTTTTATGTCATGAATACATAAGACTGTTATCATTCATTTTCCTCATATATATGTAATTATACTTAATTGTTTCTAGTACTTAAATGCATTAAACCCAAATTTCTATCTCATGGGTTAAAATTGGTGAAAAGTTCAAGTCTTTAAGCATCTATGTTCTAAATAATTTTATATAAATTATGATCTTTATTTTCAATGGGTTATCAATGAAATGCTTTGTTATGAACTATGTGGTACACATGAATTAATACATATTATGGGTGTTCCTTGATAGTTCTCCAATACATTGGGAAATTAATTAATCTCTAGAGATGAAATGTTTTATGATACCTTGGTGAATAACTATGGTAATTTGTTTTATGACACCTTGGTATTGAACCATGGTGATATGCTTGTGAAGGTGTCATTTTTAGTTGTAGCCACATTTCCATGTTATATATCATGAACTTATGATTTTACTCTCATGTTATGACTAGTGATTTATATTTTATTATCACTCATGTTACATTCATTTATTGTTCCCCTACATGGTTGTATGATCACCCTTTTCTATTGATGTATGTCCCCAAGAACTCACTTGCAGTGACGTGAACTAGGATGGAATAATAAACAATTATTTTGAGGGGATTATCCAAATTTTATATTTGCTTTTTTATTTTTTACTCCAAATATTATGTACCAAATTTCCAACAAAATAATCATCAAAAGTTCCTTAAAAATTATTAAGGTAATGTTTTGATAAGGATTTATATTAAAAATCATGTACTAAAAAAGAGATTAGCTGCAGGAACAACCTTATTTTGGTGTGGTTTGGATCATGTGGGTGGTTGAATATTGAGATTCCCTCCTTGGAACACTTTTGATAAAGCTTGATATATATGTGACTTGGAATAGAATCTTTCCCTGAGTGGATGGTTCAGCCTATATAAGTGGTTATATATTAAGCTAACCTCCTCATATTTCTTATTGTACAAGATGAGTCTTCTATATTTCTAAGACCTTATACTATGATTCCCTTCCCTTGTGGGTTTCCTATATGTTCTTGACTGGCTATTGAGATGTTTTTTCATAATGGGCTTCCTTCTGATTTGATTATGACATACATACTATCGTAATTGGATAAAGAATGTGGGCTTAGGTGTTATAGTGACTTGATTAGCATAAGATAACCTAAAATGTTTTCTTATATGGGTATTTTTTGTTAGGTTTCTAAGTGGTTCTACTATAACAGATTAACTTTCACCCTTTTATGTTTTACATACACATCCACTTGATTGTAGAAACACCAACTGTGGTGATTTGAGAAGGGGAATCATATTGAATCATTAAAATATCCCTATACCCATGTTCATAACATGATTTTGGATATATGAGGGTCGACCATGATGGGTTATTTTATTAATGGATATCATTAGGATCTAGACATGTGGTTTGGGTCTAAAAGGTCATGGATGAAGTAGATTTAGTATGGTTGATTATATGATTTGGGCTGATGGGTTTATTTTTTTACTTTCTAGTTTTTTGGATGAACATGTACTAACCTATGGGATAATGTTAAATTTATGTTATGTTTCCTATATAACATTATACCTACTATTATTAATCTATTTTATTTAGTTAATCATATAGATTAGTTGACTACTTTAGATTTTAGATTGTAGTTCCTCTCTTGGATCCTTGTTTATGCCTTCAAAAATTTTGGGATGACTATTATAAAAACAGATCATGCTAAATTTTTTGTAGATTTAGGCATGAAACTAAAGAATTAATCTCAAGGGAATGGTTTCTCCATGAATATTCTAGGCCGTTATCACTACTTGGAAGCCTCTAGTGTATGCAGAGGTGTACATGAAGTCATTGAAAATCCCAACTCAGGTTTCATTTGGAAAATTGAGTTTATGGTTTTAAATAATGATATCAGATAATGTTTTGGGTCTTGAAACTATCATTATATCTGGAGATAGGTTTTCAAGACTTAGGAGGAAGACTAGGATCATTCTTAACTAGTATATCTTGGGTTGAAACCCAAATTGTCTAGTTAAATATAATATTCAATACTAAACACTATAAGATGAGGGAGGTTTAGGACCCAGAATAACAATGAGTGATTATTGAGACTCGGGAGTGATAAGGCTCGACTGGGAGCCAATGACCATGTTCATGCATTATTATAGTGCCATTATTTGGACTTAATACATGCACCTATGAGATAAGTTTTTTAATATATTGTCCATTTAGGACCCACTATTAATTGAAGAAACTTATAATATATTTTGTTCGTTCTTAAATACATTATAAGGTTTATTATATTAATATGAATTTGACGGAATTATTTGACTGATCATTGATTGTGATTGTTTTAACTTCATGTAGAAATTATTTTTGGGATGTTAAGTTTTTTTTGGAAAAAACATGTTTTAAAAAATCATATGATTGTATGAGATGTGTGTAAAGTTATTTTATAAATTGGTTTTACTTGAAATTTCTCATGAATATGATGAATTTGGAATAATTTGATATTTTATAGTTTTGAAGAAAATATAAGGAATTTTTTTTAAAAAAATATCATTTTTGATGAGATTAATTTTTAAGGAAATTGAGAAGCTGGGATGGGGGGTTTCATGTTATTGTATTTTATAAAAATCCCTTGGATGTTAAATGGTGTTTTTAAATCTTGGGTTATTTCTAGTATATGATAAATTATTTGGGTTGGTTTTAAAAATCCAACTAGTGCCTATAAATATACAGTTTAATTGATTTTCAGTAGTTTACTAGGAGTGACTACTGTGGATGAGTGGTATATGTGGTGGGTATTCCGTGGATGTTTTTTTTGAAAACCACTTGTGTTAGTCTTGGTGAAATTACATTGATGTTGCGATCAAGTACTCAGATGTTATTTTTTATTGGTTTCATGGTTTAGACCACTTGAATTATTTTTTAAATAATAAATCCTTATATTGGGAAGTACCATTACCAAGAATCAATCCTTATGAGAGGATTTGTGTGGTGGGGAGGACCACAAGCTCATGGTTTAATAAATTTTTATGACATTAGTTTCATAGGATTTATGGGTGTGATTGGGACTTTTGTCATTGTTTGCGGATGGTGGTGAGTGGATTTCTCAGGAGATTCATTTTTGGGATACAAGAGAATTTACGGTTTTCTTATGGGTGAAACATATGTTATGATATGATGTATATTAGGGTTTTATTAATGGAAATGTTTATGATTGTGTTGTGTATCCTTTGGTAAATATTATGCATTGGTGGTTGGAGTCACATGATAGAAGTGCATTTGACATTGAAGGATTAAACATGGTGAGTTAGTAGTGAATTCAAGACTACATCATGATGATATTTATGTAAAAATGAACTCCATATATTCTCAATAAAGATAAGTTCTATGATTGGGAGCTCATAACAACCCATATATTTTAGTATCCCTAATATGGGTGCAGGTTCTGTTTTTTCCTTCATTCGGTGAATGGGTGAATTTGAATTTTTGGATTCGAATTTAGATTTCGAAAGTTGGAACATATCTAGGAGGAATTTTTAGATATTCTGAAAATTTTTGGAGTTGTTGAGATTAATTATAGGCTATTTTAGGAGGTTGATGATAGGATCTATAAATTTTGGTTTTCTTAGTCATAGGGTATGACTGGTGTGTATCATAGAGTATGATACATTAAATCATATAGTTTTATGTGTGTTATAAAATATAATATATATAATCTCATATGCTATGGATGAAATTCAAGAGTTTTATATTTTTGTGAAAATGGATAATCACCCTAAGTAAAGTCCATATATAAAGGTTACACTTGACTTACTTAAGTTTTATGTCCACATACACAAGGGTCCTCAATCATAAGGGTATATAATTCATTTAGGAACTTAGATAAGTGTTGGATTCCATGGTGATATGAATGGGTACTCATTGGGATATGTAGGGGTGAAATATGATGTGTAAGGGTTAACCATGTGTTATGTAAGGGTACCTTGGGTATATAATGGTTCTTAGATGGTGGTAGAATTTAACTAAGTACCTTAGTCCCTTGGTTCATGTAAGGGTAAACTTCGTTATGTGTAAGGGTCACCCTATAGAAATGGGATACATAAGACTATTTTCATTATGATTCATAAGAGTTCCAAAATTTTGAAAAACTAGAAAATGATTAAGGGTTGTATATGGGTGATATGTGATGATTATTGAATATAGTCCTCTGATGCACAAGTGTTGATGGTTTACCCTATGATACATAAGGGAACTCTCCAAGATGTGAAGGTTGATAATAAAAAGTTTTTAGTCCAATCCCTATGAAATGTAAGGGTTTGATATAGGAGGGTTCATATTATTGGGTCCCAATGGGTTATATTTAAGGGTTTACATAATTTTTAAAACATTTTAAAAAAATAAACTAAGCACATGATTTTATTTTAACCTTATAAATTGAAAATATGCCTCAAAATTATTATTTATGTGATGCCTGAATAGAGAGAGGCAGATATTTTAATCACCTCTATTTTTTCTTGAACCTAATGGGACTAGGTGGCTCAAGTGATGTTATTTACGGATTTTAGTTCATTTTTTTCTCTATTCTCATTCCTCTCATCATTATCTGTGTTAGATGCTTATTTTGGTACTACCAACAGGGGTTTTAAAAAGATAATTGGACTGAAGCGTGGTGGAATCATCTCACTAGATGGGTATTTGGTGTAAATATTAAAAAGTAAGTCTCATGAAGAGTTTTTAAGGTCTTTGTTATTGATTTATATTGTGGTATGTTTCCCCATGAATTTTTAGGGATTTTGGATAAAATAATTTTAATTTTATCTTGATTAAATTATATAAATTGGGTATTTTATATAGCTTAGGTTTAAGTGAATGTTGGTAGTGGACCACACCCCATTACTCATGGTTTCAGTGCTCTTATTATAAGACCGATACAATTTTATGAAATATTTTTAAAATAATTTGATTTTTTTGACATCTTGCATTGCATGAAACACCGAATTCAAAAAAAATCATGATATACTATTAAAATACTATTATTTTTACACAATGAATATAACCTAGTAATTAAATTGGAGGGTATGAATAGGAATAACTATATTATGTAATATATATGAATTTTATATTCAATGCACATTTATTTTTAATTCTTTGGAAAATAAACACTTGATTTTTAGTGAAAGTCATTTTATTATTCAAATATATGTTTTCCTCAAAAAAAATTTATTGATATCTATGAGAAAATAAATATAACTAATTTTCAAAAAAAATTAATAATTCTCTTGGAAAAAATAATTTTCATTTCTAGACTCATCATGTTAAAATTATCTTAGGACGAATTTTTGATAATTTTCTGAAAAATTGAATTTTTAATCAATAAGGAAAATTATAGATTTCAATTGAAATCTGTATTTTATTTTAAAGAATTGAAAAAGTAAAATTCAATTTCAAATTATTTTTTAAAGTTAATTATTTATATTTGATCTAATTATTTTATTTGAAATGAATTTTATACATGAATTTAGTGTGAAAACATTTTATACTTAAAAATGAATTTTTTAGAAAAATTATTCTTTGTTTCATTTTAAAATTTTAATATTAAATTAAATTCCCATAGTCATAATATGAATCATCATTATCAGTAGTAGTTTCCCACTATGACTACGAATTTACTTGATTAAGGATCCCAATGATCCTCTCCTTAGGCTTATCCTACTCTATAGTGAGATGGATCTTTGATTCCTTGGAAGAAGACCTGGTAGTCACATTCTTGGGTAGACTTGAATAATCCTTCCGCATCATTCTTTTTTTGAGGAACTGAAGAAACACCATCGCTACTGACAATATTTCCCTTATCATTTAAAACAACATCCTTAAAAGAAATAGGATCACCACTACCCATAGGTCAGAGATGAGTAGTATCCAATAGAACTATCCTCTTTCCCTTGTCACTTACATCATCTAAAACACTAAACCATTTACTATACATTCCAAAATAATTGAAGGAATTTTGAATCTCTTGATGATAATCAACACAGTACTGAACATCATATTTCCCAGTCCCATATTCCTATAGAACATTCCTTGAAAAGTTTGTACCAATCAGCTACACAATATATCATTTATCATTATTTGTTGGAGAAGAATACTAAAACACAACACCATCAACCTCATCTACATACTGGACCACCTCACGAGTGTGCATTCCATCCTGACCAATGGATTTCATGATAATCAAATTAGAGTTGGCAGCCTGCTGAATAGGTTCAGATGAAATATCATTGCACCGGAAATCGGATTCCTCATTTCTAGTAGTAGTATCCCTAGTAACATTATCATCCTTATTTTTAGGAATGTGAAATTAACTAGTAGTATCCAATGAAGTTCCTTCAGGCTCCTGATCCATCACCAATGATTTATTTTTGTACACTGTAGCCCCTAGATTTTGAAGCTTCTTATCTAGATGTTCAACCGACTACCTCTAAGGCTACCTAGGTATTGACTTCTTATGAGGCCTAGATGAAGTCTTCTTACCATTTCCATCACATTCCTTTGAAGAGTTCCCCTTAAAACTAAAAAAACCCAAACTTTCCTCCTAAATTTATCATCTAGATAACCAACCAAATTACAATTTTGACAGAACTCAGAACAATTTTCATACTCAACATTTATTTTTATATCATCAGTGGGAGTAGTAAGAGTCGCATTACTAATAAGAGTGGAATTCAAATAAATGACAACCATAATTCTAGAAAAGTGTCCATAAATGACATGTTATGTCTTCTTATCTAGTTAAATCATAATTCCAATGGTTGAAGTAATAACATGCAAGATTTTTAGATGCCATAAAATCTATTTGATATTGTGAAACATCATCAAAAAATATGAAGAATCATTCTTGGACCTTGACACATTAAAATCCATCATCCATTCATAGATATTAAGTATTACTATCTTCCAAAATAATGAACCATAGGACCACACATAGATCCTGGCTTCATAATATTGAAACAAACAATAAAAGAAACATCTTCCAAATAAAATACACCTCCATCCAATGTAAAAAAATTTATTAAGAACGGGAAAGGGGAAACAGACAACCAAAACAACCCAGGCCGAGAAAACCTAAGGGGGCCTGAAAAAATGAAGACCCAGGGAATCTCCCCTAATCATATTGACCCCCACTGGAGATAGGCTACTCAAATTGTGAAGAAAAATAGGATCATGTCCAGGAACTGTAAATTAAGCAAGGTGGTCGGCCACCTGGTTTCCCTCACGCCAAGAGTGAAGAACCTTGGTGTTGATGCCAAGTAGGGCCCGTCACTTTTTAATGATATAGAGGATTGACCGTGGAGTGGATCCAATTCCGTGAAGGGCGTTATGGAGAAGCATAGAATCATTTTCAACCTCCGACATCTCAAAACTCATCTACTTTCAAAGAGAAAGACCAAGAAGCATCACCTTGGATTCTGTTTGAATGGAAAAACCACAATCTAGACTCCCAGAAAAAGCCAGAAGGACCGAGCCAGAAAAATCACGAATGACCCCACCACCGTGAAGAATCCCCACCACACAGGCGACATCCGTATTCAGTTTCAGGAACCTGGATGGGGGGCCCAGGATTCCCAGTGGCCTCCGTTAAAACTGTTATCAGGGGTGATGTGGGGGACCAGGGGTCGAAGCTTACGTAGGGTGGGCACCTCCCGCTAGTTAGAGAAGAGGAAAACCCAATAAAGAAGGAGGTACTTCGTCCTAGAAATGATTGATCTGCCCGAGGCATGACCTTCATCATTCTTGCACTGATTCCTCACCTGCCAAATACACCAGCAGCCTGCATGCAGGACAAGCGAGTGGGCCAATTTTTTCATGCCTTTCTCACCCGCACCGTGGAACCATCTAGCCAGGAAATCCATTTCTGTCATGTTTTGAGAAAGCAGAGAAGTAAATTCACCAAATTACTCCCAAACAGTGCTCACCCATTCCCCTTCAAAGAAAAGGTGAGTCGTTGTCTCCTTCCTGTGAAGTCTACAACATGGGCATCCTTATGCCAGGAGAATGCCACAACCTTTGACATTATCGTCAGTATGAACAGATTTGTTCCATATCCTCTAAGTGAGGAATTTGTACTTCAAATGAATTCTCTGTAGCCAAAGGGTATCATTTAGAATCTCCGTCTGATCATGAATCACCTAGGAACGACATAAATCGTCATCCCTGAAATCCCCCAAGGAAGAGGGAGAGAACACTCACTTGTCTAGCTAAGAATCAAGTTCAATAAGATTGAAGGTGTCTAGTTGGTCCTCATTCAGGACATCCCTGATAAATGTGGGGTGGAAACTATCCTCCCTAAAAAAGATAGAGGTGACATGGCATCCCAGGAAGCCAAGGGGAAGCCTATCCCAATTGTGATGCCAAAATGATATGTCTCTGTTTCCTAAGATCAACCTGGAAAGAGGACGGAGGGCCGTTATCAGAGGGGAGATCATGGACCAGAGCGGGGAGGCATGGCCCTCTGGCTTGTTCGCAAATCCTGAATGAGATTTATACATAGTAATCCCCCAGAGCATGATTTGATCAAGAACTTCCCATGCAAGCTTTCCATGCATGCATGCAAGGGTATCAGAGAGGTTTCGAACATTAATACCACATTCCCCCACCGGCCTTGCCACCCTATGCTAGGAAGACCAGTGGCGCCTCCCTTCAGCGGTTGGATCCCAAATAAATCTATCCAGGAGATTCTCAATCCTATTGATAATACTTTTGGGGACTTTGATGGATGAAAGAGCATGGATAGAGGTGGCTAAAAAGAAACGGTTAACCAGTGTGATTCGGCCCCCAAAAGATAGGTATCTTTTCTTCCAGTTGAGGATCTGGTCTGTGAATCTACTAATCAAGAAATCAAAATCCTTGATCTCGGTACAACCTGAGGAGATAGGGTCCCGCAAATAATCCATAGAGAAGGAACCTTTTTCATTTCAAGGCTCTGTTGGACAGAGGGAATCTTGCTAGGCAAGCACTTATTGGATATGAAGAAAGATCTTTTAGTCTTATTGATGACCTGGCCACTCCAGTGGAAATACCCTTTCATCATCTTGCTGAAGGCTCTGATAGATATTTTTTTGGAATTCATGAAGATGAATATATCATCTACGAACATAATGTGGGAGATGGAGGGAGACCTCTGACGTCTTCAGAATGGATGGATCAAACCATTGTTGATGCACCTATGAAAGAGGCAGCTTAGGACATCCTAGGTGATTATAAAGAGGCTCGGACATATGGGGTCACCTTACCTTAGGTCGCGGGTGGCCTTAAAGAAACCATAGGTATTCCCCATGAAGTTTATCTCCAACCATGAAGAACTGAAGCATCTAAACAAGAGATCAGTGTTCCCAAAGGATAATCATATTCCTTCCAACACCTTATTAATAAAACACCACTCAATGCGGTCGTAAGCTTTTCTCATGTCCTGTTTAATGGCTAAGTTAGAGGCATGAGTCTTGAGGTTGATATCCTGAATCATTTCTTGAGCCAGAGCAATAGGGCCCTGGATTTAGTGCCACTTCACTAACTCGTGCTGCTCCAAGGAGATCCATCGGGGAGGATGAAGAGAGAGCCTGTTGTTTATAGGACTGGATAGAATCTTGTAAGGGAAATTTCAAAGACTCACTAGACGATAGTGTGAGAGGGAGGAAGGGTTATTTTTTGGGGGAAGAAGCACTATGGTAGTGGCACTTTCAACCTGAGGCAGGGAACCCCTGGAAGAAGTCTTGGATGGCAGCGATAGTATCTGATTTCACCAATTCCCACGAAGATCTTTAGAAAGATCTAAGGAAGCCATCTGAACCAGGGGCACTTTCTGGGTTCAGTCTCATCAATACACCATGGATCTCTTTTTCATCCGGTACTGAACTGAGGCCTTCATTGTCCTAATGTGATAGTTGGGTGGGTATCACATTATATAACTCACTATTCCACTCCAGATATCTATCCATCATTTGTGGCTTTTTTCTAGAGAGGAGATCCTTAAAGAAGGTGTGAGTCATACCTCCCATAGTAACTCTATCATCCGAGTAGGAGTCATCGTTGAGGAGAATATTTGGTTTCACAATGTGCTTCCTCTCTTTGATACACGCGTGGAAGAAATCCATGTTTCAGTCACCCTCAGAAAGCCATTTGATCCTATACTTTTCTCACTCCAGGCGTTCTTGGATGAGGATCTCCTCTAACAGATCTTCTTTCTTCCTGGACAGGACCTCCAAGAGATTATCATCCCTGGTGTTCTCTAGACTGATCTCCTGACCCTCAACCTCTTTTATGGTACAGTCGATATCTCCATCAGTGGGGGGAAGCCCAATCTTCCACACCTAAAGTTTCATCTTGAGGATTATCAGTTTTTTGTGGATTTCCACCCACGTATACCCTTGGGAGGAGTCATTCCAGACTTCTCTTGCCAGATCAAGAAACCCAAGGGATCTATCCCATTGATGGTAAAACTGGAATCTTTCCAGGGAGTGTCACCCTGTAGACAGGGAGACTAGGAGAGGAGAGTGGTCTGATAGTCCGCAAGTAAGATGACTGACATTGTAGATAGGGAAAGAGGTGAGGGATTACATGATAGCCAAACAGCGGTCCAGGCGGCTCCATGTGCGGTGAGATTCGTTTTGGTTCTTGCACCAGGTGAAGCGGTCACCAGAGTATCCTAGATCATTGAGACCTGTCCCAACCATGAACTACTTGAAATCCATGCTATCCTTCCTGTTTAAAGGGCCCCTTCCATTTTTTCTCGTCCGGATCGGCAATGACGTTGAAGCCCCCCCACCCCCAAGATCCATGGGAGGCTTCTAGGATAGAAGGTATTAAGGTCTTTCCAGAGAGCTTCCCTTTGACCTGGGTCACAGCTTCCATAGATGAAGGAAACAAAAACTGATGTGTCATCACGTGACACCTTCGTCGTGATGAATTGGTTTTCGGCTTATACTAGATCAACTGAGATGTCCCTGTGCCAGAAGATCCAGATGTGCTTGTTGGCGTGGTCAGCATGCATGGAGTTGTGAAGATTGATTCTTCTAGAGAAATCCTTTATATTTTTGGAGTTTTTCTTGTGCTCAAGGATAAAAACAATAGAGGATTTGGGTTTCCTAACTTCGGTGGAAAGGAAATCTACCTTAGCCTAGGCTTCGAGACCCATGTAATTCCAAATGATTAGAGATAACATTAGGTGAACAAGGTTCTGGGTTTGGCTCCAGAAATTTTGGCCTTCTTGGGAAGGGAGGATGATCGCTCATTTTGTAGCCTAGATCTTGATCGTGTGAACACCCCACCATTATTTGAAGCCAGCAAAGAATCGGGAAGAAAGGGGCCCAGTGGAGAGGAAGGAGATAAGCTTTGAGCACTGGGGGGATGGGAGGGCCAAACCTGAGATGCTGAGGATACTGGTTGGGTAGCTTGTAGATGGACTCGAAGGAGAGGCCGGAGAGGCCAGCCCACTAGGGGAAACAACATGGGAAGGGGGGAAGAACCTGGGGAAAAGGGTAATGGAGGAATCCCACCTGGGGAAAAGTCTTGTGAGGGGAGGGCAGGGTAAGGAGATCCAGGGAAAACTAGGGGACTAACATCACAGAGAGAGAGGGGCGGTGGCAAATCCAGCCAACCATCGAGACTGAGAGAGCAGCTATGCATGAGCTCATCTAGGGGAGGCTTCTGAAACACCCGGTAATGGAGGAGGGGAGGTAGGAAAAGTCTGTACATGAGGGAGGGTGAGAAAGGAGGGGAGAACGGAATCAAGTCCAAGCACTACCTTGAGGAGACTAGCAGAGGCAAATGAGGAAGCTCAGGAGTGGGTATAGGGGAGGTAGGGAGAAGCTCCACAGGAGAATCCTTCATGCACTGGCCCCCTTCCGGGGAGAGGGTTCCAAGTGGTGGCGAGGCCGGATGCCTGCCTCGAGCACTAACAACCTTAGGAGACGGTTGGCTGACACTGCGATGCTTCCTTCTGCAAACCTGAAGGGAGTGACCTTGAAGCTGGTAGTAGGAGCAATGCCTAGGGAAGACTAGGAAGACGATGTCTTGGTTTCAGGGGAGAGCGCCCTACAACCTGATAGAGAGGCGATCCGACGGGGGAAGGGATAGGTCCATCTCCACGTAGAGGTGGGCTGTCAAAACATCTACAAAACCTATTGTCTTTTCATCTGAGCAGAGAAACCCGCCAAGAGAGTCTCCAATCGCTTTGAGGAAACTGCTATTCTGAAAGAGAAGGGGGAGGGTAATTTTTTTATCTGGGTTTTTAAAAAATTAAAATATGATAACAGGGGTTAGGGTTCGGATATTTTTAAAAATGGTTACGGGATGCGTGAACGCCGTTCATGCATCCTTCACCGTGGAAGGATGCGTGAACGCCATTCACGCATCCCGGACCCCGACGATAATGCGTGAACGGCGTTCACGCGTCCTTTGCTGACCAGCTAAAGGAAGTGTGAACGCCGTTCACGCATCCTTGCGCGGGAAAAGATGCGTGAACGGCGCTCACGCATCCTTCCGCGACGAAGGATGCGTGAACGGCGTTCACGCATCCTTCACGGACGAGCTGAAGAATGCGTGAACGCCATTCACGCATCCGGCCTAGATATTTTATAAAATGAGGGGTCCCCCCCCAATACCCATTGTTCTCCTCTGGTTTTTGTTGCGAAGCTTTGCAGAAATTCTTTCTCAATAAATATTTGCTGCTTTTATTGAGGTAAAATTTCTATTTAATAATTTAATTGTTTATTTGTGTTTATTTATTTCATTTGTATGTTTAATTGTGTTTATTTATTTAATTTGTATGTTTAATTGTGTGTATGATTTATTTATTTCATATGTTATGCATGAAATGTTTATTTCATTTATATGTTTAATTGTGTTTGTTTATTTAATTTGTATGTTTAATTGTGTGTATGATTTATTTATTCCATATGTTTTGCATGAAATGTTTTGTATGATTTAATTTTCTTGATGTTGAATGTTCATATGATTTAATTTTTTGAATGTCTGTTGTCTAAATATTGAATGTTTTATGTTATGTCTAAAATTTTTAATGTTTAGAAAAAGTAATTTATGTTAGAGAAATTTATTTTAATGGGTCGTTTTGATGTAAGTGTAAATTAAATTACTTTTATTTACTAGTAATAATATTTTTAATCAATAAAGTATAAAATATATTTACTTATATTTTGAAAAGTAGAAGAATGCCCAAAAAACATTACAATTTCATAAAATTTAAAATAACAAAAGTGTTTATTATGTAAATCTCAATTAGATCAGTTATAATAAAATTTATTTAATGTTTTTAATAATTATATATATATATATACACATGAAGTTAAATTTTTGTAAAAGAGGTGTAGTATTTAATATAGATTTTATATAATATGGATAATATAATAAATATACCAAAAAACACGGTATGAGTGATGACTGATCTTGAGATGACCGACCATGCATAATTGAAATTGCATTTTTATTTTGTGTATGTTGTTATTCAATTTGTAATAATTGCATTTTTTCGGTATTGATGACCTGTGAGTCATCTCTCAGTAAGTGTAAGGATCTGCATGTCCGTTTAAATTAATTTATGTATTTCATACCCCTAGACCCCCTCACATTCATATGAGTAAATTTGTAATTAAAAGACTGACGCCCCAAAGAGGTTTCGACGAAAAGGCATCCCCGAAGAGGTGTCGATGAAGAGGCATTTGAGAACTCGTTCGAGAGGAGGCGTTGCTGTTTGACAGGAGATTGGCGGTTGCTGCAATATTTGATAATAGAGATAGGAGTTTACCCATATAAATTGTGGTTATTTTATCAGATAATGATAAACTATTCGCAAGTCTCAAGATCAAGTCATGATTATATATTCATAAGTAATCAAACTTTATGAAACATTATATTAAATTTGCTTTTGTGCTAAAATCACAATCACTATACCTTAACAGTGATAAATCAATACATAAAAAAGTCTCAAGATAATCAATTATTCAAAACCAAATTAAATAATTTAAAATTTTAATGTAGTGTATAATATTTTTAATTTTTTTTTAATAGGTAATTATGTCTACTCAAATATATTGCAACGGTGAGGTAATTTGTACCGAGCAGGGTTTTAGCTACAGTGTGCCACCTATCAAAGTGGTAAATCTCCATGGTTGTATGACATTGGATGCAGTTCGTAATAAGATTCATAGTCGGTTAAAATTGAGTGCAGGACAAGCAATCACTTCAATTAGATACCGACATCTTCAATATCCTAAGTGTATGTGGCACAGCGACTACCCTATAGTCGGTGATGAGGATTGGATGGAGGCTTCTCAGTTATTTAGGCAACAATGTATTAATGGTTTGATGGAATTATTTATTGTCATTTCTGATATTGATGTGGTGCAATCGATTACTACAGAACCATGCTTTGTGACCTCTATAGAAGTCGGTCCTTCACAGCAGTCTTCTTCATTGCCTCCTTCTCATACGACTCCTGTGGAAGAATGTAATGAGGAAGATCATCAAAATTTGGAAGGAAATGTAGATTACATCCCTTTCTGTGTTGATATAGTGCAAGAAAGTTTATCTGAGGAAGAAGAATCTAGGGAGTCAGCAGGAGATGATGTGGTTGGAAATGAACCTTCTGAGGTTCCTTTGAGAGACAGACATCCACTACATCCACTAGTTAGTGGTAATCAGCCTTTAGTTTTGAGTTCCTTAGTTGGAGGAATGTCTCGTGAACAACCTTTTGATTGGGATGTCATTACACCAGCTTCTGAATTCCCTGACATTATAGGGAATATGCATGCATCAAATGATAATGCCATATATGTTGGGCAGGAGTTCAAAAGTAAACAGGTCATGAAAAATGTGATAAAGTAATACCACATTGAGCAACATTTCACATTTGTGGTTTATGAGTCAAAGAAGACCAAATATCTCATTCGTTGTGAAAAATATGGGTCAGAATGTAAATTTCGATTAAGAGCACTATTTGATAAATGTTATGGATGTTGGATGATAACCAAATTAGAAGGCCCACACACTTGTCTGCATCCCAGCTTGGCACAAGATCACTCTTCTCTTGATACAGAGTTTATCTCTACTGTTATTTGTGAGATGATACGAACAAGTCAGGATGTTCCTGTTGCCCTTATTCAGGAAAGAATTCAACAGTTGTATAACTATAAGGTATCATACAACAAAGCTTGGAATGCAAAACAGAAAGCCATTGTAAAAGTGTATGGTGATTGGGATGAGTCTTATGCGTTGTTGCCACAGCTTATGGAATTGTTGTCTCTCAATAATCAGATTGTTTATCAGTTGGACAGTGTTGAGTATGTATCCAAAAATCATCTAGTTGATCGGTCAAAGGTGAAGTTCAATAGGATTTTTTGGGCATTCAGACCGTGCATTGCTGCATTTCCCTTTTGTAAACAATTTATTTAGGTAGATGGCACATTCCTTTATGGAAAGTATACAGGTGTTCTACTCATTGCTGCCACACAGGATGGTAATCGCACTCCTATGCCACTTGCTTTTACTGTTGTTGAAAAAGAAAATTTTGAATGCTGGAGCTGGTTCTTGGCATGTGTACGTGTTCATGTCACGCAGAAACAGGGCGTGTGTCTGATATCTGATCATCATCGAGCGATTATAGAGGCCGTGAGTAGTGATGGGGTTTCTTGGACTGAGTCGGATGCTTATCACTGTTATTGCATTAGACATATTGCAAGTAATGTGCATAAGTAGTTTAGAGATGAGGCCATAAAGAAGGCGATCCTCAAATTGGGTATGGTTTTCTAAACTTTCTTTTTTTAACAAAATTTACTATCCATTTTAATACATTATTATGTTATGCTTTCAGCATATGAACCCAAACAAGAAAGGTTTGATCGACGTCTTGAAGAGATCCGAACAGTTAATGAGGAGGTATATGAATATATGGTACAAATTTCAAAGGAAAATGGTCATTAGCATACGATGGTGGCATGAGATATGGGCATATGACCACTAATATAGTGGAGTGCGTAAATGGGGTCCTCAAGGGTGTGTGCAAACTCCCAATCATAGGGTTAGTGCAAGAGACATTTTTTAGATGTGTTCACTACTTTGTTGACCGGTCCCAGAAGGCCTACCGGAGGATGGAAAATGGAATGCTTTTTACTCAGCATTTTCAAACTGATATTGACCGGATACGGAATGAGGCTTCACGATGGAATGTTATAGCCTTTGACAGGGAAAAGAGGAGTTTTCGGGTAAGAAAGTGCTACGACCAGGGTGCATGCACTAATGGTGGAGTGTTTGTCGTGATGTTGGATAACAGGTACTGTGATTGTGGCAGCTTTCAGGCATTGAGATATCCATGTGTACATGTTATTACAGCTTGCGCTTCGGTAAATATATCATGGGAGCCATATGTTGACCCGGTGTATCACATGAGCACTTTGGTTAACTGTTATAGTGCTGCTTGGATGCCTGTTGGTGACTTCCATTCTATCACATTGCCTGCTGATCAACCGACCATCGTCCCTGATATATCCAGGTTTTCATAAGTCGATTTTGGTATCATTTATAATTTTTTCAATGTGTGTCATTTTTAAAATTATTGGCTTCATGCTACTAGGTTGCGGCCTCGAGGAAGACCGAAGTCAACTCTTACGAGTATGTCCTTCTGTGTGGCAGATACTGCATCGTATTCTCCCTCCTCGTTGCTGAGGCCAATCAATCTCATTTCTGATGCGATTTGACTTCGGTCTTCCTCGAGGCCGCAACCTAGTAGCATGAAGCCAATAATTTTAAAAATGACACACATTGAAAAAATTATAAATGATACCAAAACCGACTTATGAAAACCTGGAAATATGAGGGACGATGGTCGGTTGATCAGCAGGCGATGTGATAGAATGGAAGTCACCAACAGGCATCCAAGAAGCACTATAACAGTTAACCAAAGTGCTCATGTGATACACCGGGTCAATATATGGCTCCCATGATATATTTACCGAAGCGCAAGCTGTAATAACATGTACACATGGATATCTGAAAGAGCGCTGTCGTGGGCGCCCTCAAATGATTAATGTGATTTGGGGTACTTAGGTGCAGCAGAGTGGCTGACCAAGGTCGTCTCTCAAAGGAGGAAGTGAATTTAACTACTTATTAGAGGTATTCTAAAAATAAAATAAAAGAGAATAAAATAACTACTTGAAAGGATGGGGTGTTTTTTTTTTATATAGTTTATGAACCTAGAAGAAGTTTGCTGGAAGAAGATTGCATTTTTTTTGTTTTTAATTTTGAAATGAAGTTTCGATTAGAATGACACAACAAGAAGATGTTTGTTTAGACAATATTTAAAAGACGTAATCGATCTAACTCTACCTCTTCAATAATTTATTAATCATTATCATTTAAATTAACATTCACTTAATTATGATCCCTTAATTTGTTAAATCCCGAACCCTACGAGAATTAACTTTACCACGAAGATTGAAATGAATTTTAACCTTAGGCTAACTTCGGAACATGCAATCGCAACACCCTTCTTTGATTGATGTTCTAAAATTAGCTTATGGTCAGTGGTAAATTAAGGCACATAACCACTCTGGAAATGAGGATTAATTGAGTTTAGGGATTATATTTGAACTCTACAAATTGATCCCATGTGGTTTTGAATTACCGGTTAAGGTTGCGCTCTCACAGTTCACACAATTCCCGACCTCGCGTGTTTTGTGTTAACTATTCAATTGCTTGCTTAGTTTCATTTAAATTTAAAACTCAATTAATAAATCATAATATGTGAATTACAGTAGCTCATTGATTCAAAATAAATGAATGAAGAAGGATATAGGTCGATCGATTACTAAAAAGAACTACTCTTCCATGGGTGGTGTAGTTATCGTGGAGACGTTTTGCATAAGCAACGGATTGAAAGGGTAGAACCCAATCTTGTCTCCACTCTTGATTCCAACCCAATTAAGAAGATTAAGATAAGAAGAAGAGGGATGAACACAGAATATTATTTGAAGAAAAATTCAAGAAACAAACATGAAAGAAAAGAAATACAAAGAAGAGGTGAGAGAGGAGAGCCTTTTTGGAAGAGAGGTTTGCACAAAGGATTACTTATTCCAAGAGTTGTGAGGGGCTCCCAAGAGACACCCTTTCGGCCACACCTTCCCAAAGCCTCGACCAGCCCTCTCAAAGAGTTAAAACCCCCTTTAAATAGAGTTTGTGAGGGCTAGGGATACATAACTTTTTAAGTGTGAAATGAAAATCTCGGATAAATATTTTATTACAACTTGAACCGCCAATTTGACCTCCAAAACGCGTGAATTGACCGGCCTTCCAGAAGGATGCTTTGTGCCACATCATGTTCCCAAGCTTTCCTCAAAATTTGGGCTCAATCCAAGCCCGTATGTAGAGGATATGGCCCAAATACAGAACCTTCTCCATTCTGGCGATCCCAGCCCAACTTTGACTTCATGGCCCAATTTCAACAACCAAATTAACTCTTTAGCTCTAGTATCCTGAATAACAGTTGTATATAATTAAGTTAGGAACACTGTTACAAAATTTCAAATTCAAATAATAAATATAAAAATATTTATCTTCGAAATACTACAGTGCACTATTAATGGTAAAACTGGAATTTTCACCAAATTTTCAAATGAATGATCAAATCCCAAATATTTTATAAATAAACATGTTTAACACAATGTGAGGAAATTATATCATTTATTATCAATAAAATATTCAATAAAATAGTGTTTTATCAACTCTCCCACACTTACCCTTTTGCACACCTGGGAAAAACCTCATATCAAGTAAACATCAATATCAAATCAAAACCAATTTTAAAACACATATCTTTAAGATCAATCAATTTCACACCAAGAATAAAAAAGATATCATGCCTCATAAAAAACCTTATTTCAAGTTCTCCATTTATATCATTCAATATATTTCCACTTCATTTATCCGCCCATGCACAAAACACTTACCTCGCTTGAATTTTCTCTCATCACTCAAATATCAATTTTTTTTGCAATGTCTTTCTCATCCAAACTCATACAAGGGTCACCATAGGCTTGATAGATTCCTACATCGCTACCCGATGTGAGTCAAGGAAATATGTTTATCATGAGGACTTTTCAGGGTTGTTCTGTGGCTTTAGGTTGGTAGGATTAAGATGTGAAAAACTCTGAGGCTGAATGAGGAGGGCTTGACTCTTTTAAAGCAAAATTGCATTAATCTAATTTTCACTTAAATATGGTCTTCTCTTCAATCCCCATAGTATCAATTCAGCTCCATCATCATGAAAATTCATGAAAGGTTTACACCATTCATCATTTCAGCATAAAAAATGTCAATCTTCTCAAACATGATTTTCTTGAAAGCTCCAGATGGGCACAGCTTTCCACCTCAATTAGAAGCTCCAGAAAAGGCACAGCTTCACTTGTCATGAAAGCTCCAGAAAAGGCACAGCTTTCAATATAATGACTTTCTTTAGCAGCAAACACATCTCTTCAGAATTTAATTTTCCACCCAAAGTATCACATAATGTGGTGGCACAATACAAGACAACTTCCCCCACACTTAAGCTCAACTAGATTATGTAATTTCACTTCAAGAGTTGGTTGGATAGGGAAAATTGGCTTGTAATGTGGCTTAACCTAACAGGCTGTGCATGGATTCTAAGGGCTACAAGGATTAAATATTCAAGGTAGGCCATTATAAAAAAGGATTCTTTGAAATAGGGGTTTTAATACCAAACAAATGCCTCAATCATTTAAACACAAGTACCTCAAACCCTCAAGTTTTGACAGGAATAGATCAAATTCTGGTTAAATCAAGTATGGTTTGGTTCTCTCAAGAAGTGAGGTGAATGTAAAGAATATGAAAATAATGGTTAGAAGACTCACAGGAAAGTGATTTCAAATATAAAGACAGTGAGATTGGCATGGGATTCAAAATTCAGCGTACTTTTCATGAAATTACTAAATGTTTGAACTTGAAACAAAGTCATTTCAGCATTCATTTAAGCTTAGTTTCAAGGGGTAAATTGTTTCACTTATTGATATGGATTTAAAAATGGTTATGAGAATCATTTCAGCCCAAAAGTTTCAAAAACACAAAGAAAATTGTAAAATAAACACACAAATTTTGAAAAACACACAAAAAAAAAAATTGGTTTTTTTTAACAGGAAAACAATTGAAATTACTAAACTAAAAGGTTCCCTCCCCCACACTTAAAATATTGCATTGTCCTCAATGTGAACCCGTGAGATGATATATGCACATGAAATTCAGAATTTTTAAATAGGACAAATAATATAAAATTGAAAGGGTTAGGAACAGCCTGATGTGATCAAGTGATGATGGGGTCATGTAGTGTGATAAAATCCACTGCATCAGTAGGATGTCCCTCAATGTATCTCTTCAAACGTTGCCCATTGATTGTAAAGATCCTTATAGTGTCCTCCTGTGTGATCTCCACTGCACCATAAGGAAAAACATTAGACACAATATAAGGACCTAACCATCTGGAACGCAACTTACCAGGCATCAACTTCAGTCGTGAACTATAGAGAAGGACTTTCTCTCCAACATGAAACTCCCTTTGTTGGATCATTTTGTCATGAGCTGCTTTTTATCTTTCCTTGTAGAGCCTTGAGTTCTCATATGATGATAGTCGAATCTCCTCAAGCTCTTGAATTTGCAACTTCCTTTGAATTCCAGCTTGGGCCAAATCCATGTTACATTTCTTTATAGCCCAATATGCCCGATGCTCGACTTCCACGGGGAGATGACACGCTTTCCCAAAAACAATCCGAAATGGGGACATACCAATGGGGTCTTGTATGCTGTCCTATAAGCCCACAATGCATCATCCAAGCGCTTGCTCCAATCCTTCCTATTTGGCTACACAGTTTTCTCCAAGATTTGTTTCAACTCACGATTTGAAACCTCGGCCTGGCCATTTGTTTGGGGGTGGTATGGTGTTGATGTTTTGTGTGTCACCCCATACTTTCGAAGGAGGGAAGAAAAATTCCTATTGAAAAAGTGTGTCCCTTGGTCACTGATGATGGCCTTTGGTACTCCAAACCTGCAAAAAATTTGTGCTTTGACAAAGTCCACAACAACATGAGAATCGCCAGTCCTGGTGGCCTTGGCCTCCACCCATTTACTCACATAATCAACAGAAACCAAAATGTACAAAAATCCAAATGAACTATGAAAAGGACCCATAAAGTCGATGCCCCATACATCAAAAATCTCACAAAATAGTATGGGTTGTTGGGGAATCTCATGTCTCCTAGAAATGTTCCCAGTGTGTTGGCAACGAGAGCATGACTTACAAAACACATGGGCATAATGGAATAATCTAGGCCAATATAATCCAGAGTCCAAAACTTTCCTAGCTGTCCGTTGGGGTCCAAAGTGTCCACCACATGCAAGTGTATGACAGAAATGCAAAACAGCCTCAAACTCATGATCGGGAACACACCTCCTAATGACTTGGTCACTACACATGCGCCATAAGTATGGATCATCCCAAACATAAAATCTTGACTCGCTCTTTAATTTTTGGACTTGATGTTTCTTCAAATTTACTGGGATATTAGAGCCAACAATGTAATTAACTAAATCAGCATACCAAGGATGCTTACCTGAGATGGTATAGAGATGCTCATTAGGGAAAGTGTCCCGAAGTGGTACCTGGTCCAAGGTGTCACCCTCTAGTGTGTGATTGAGCCTACTCATGTGGTCTGCCACCAAGTTTTCTGACCCCTTTTTGTCCTTTATCTCGATTTCAAACTCTTGAAGAAGGAGCATCCAACGGATAAGTCATGGCTTTGCATCTGGCTTCTTTAGGAGGTACCTCAAAGCTGCATGGTCAGAAAAAACAACTACTTTAGAGCCCAATAAATATGAACGGAATTTATCTAAAGCAAATATGACAGCAAGAAACTCCTTTTCTGTGGTAGTGTAGTTTGATTGGGCTGAATCTAGCGTCCTCGATGCATAGGCGATCACATGTGAACGTCCTTCCACCCTCTGAGATAAGACAGCTCCAACCGCGAAGTTGGAGGCGTCACACATAAGCTCAAATGGAAGATCCCACCGTGGGGGCTGTATGATAGGTGGAGTGGTCAGAAACTTCTTTATCTCATCAAAAGAAGTCCTACAAGAATCATCAAACACAAAATCAGAATCTTTTTGAAGTAATCGTGACATAGGAAGAGCGATCTTACTAAAATCTTTGATGAAGCGCCGATAAAATCATGCATGCCCTAGGAAAGATCTAACATCACGCACACATGAAGGATAGGGTAAGGATGAAATAATTTCTACCTTAGATCTATCAACCTCTATCCCATGTTTTGACACCACATTCCCTAAGACAATGCCATGATCTACCATAAAATGACACGTTTCAAAGTTCAGGACCAGATTCTTCTCAATACAACGATTCAACACATTTCCCAAACTACTTAGACATTCATCAAATGAAGACCCATACATTGTAAAATCATCCATAAATACCTCCATGCAGGTCTTAATAAAATCAGAAAAAATACTCACCATACATCTCTGGAAGGTACCTGGGGTGTTGCAAAGTCCAAATGGCATCCTCCGGTAGGCAAATTTGCCAAAGGGACAGGTGAATGTAGTCTTCTCCTGATCCTCTGGAGCTATAGGAACCTGAAAATATCCAGAAAATCCATCCAAGAAACAATAGTGTGTTTTCCCAGCTAGTCTCTCGAGCATTTGATCAATAAATGGGAGGGGGAAATGGTCCTTGCGAGTGGTCTGATTTAGTTTCCTATAATCAATACACACACGCCAACTGTTTTGCACCCTCATTGGAACTAAATAATCTTTCTCATTTTTAACAACAGTAAAACCAGTTTTCTTAGGCACAACCTGAATTGGACTTACCCACTGTGAATCTGAAATGGGAAAGATTATACCTTCCTCGAGCAATTTCTCAAATTCCTTTTTAACAACTTCCAGGAGGGTGGGATTGAGTCTCCTTTGTGGTTGTCTCACCGGTTTAGCCCCATCCTCCAAGAGAATCCTATGCATGCAAATGGAGGGGCTAATACCTGATATGTCATCTAAGGTCCACCCAATCGCCCTGATGTTCTCCCTCAAAATATTCAAAAGCCTTTCTTCATGTTCAAAAGGGAGATTGTTAGCAATGATAACAGGTAATCTCTCACCACTCAACAAGTATGAGTATTTCAGATTTGGTGGCAATGGCTTGAGTTCTAATGAAGGAGGGTGTAGTATGGATGGAGACATTGAAGGAACTGAAATATGTGCACAAAGAGCATCAGTATCAGAATAGACATCATCAAAATCATAGAATAAAGCATCAAATCCATCAGCATACTCAACAGCCATTTCATAATCAGAGTGAACATGATCAAAATCAGAATATGAATCCACATCAAAATCAAATCTTAGAGAGTCTTGTTCATTAGAAATAGGTGTGGAAGTTCTCTTAGTCATTAAACCAGAACCAATACTCATAATCTCCCTAAGCATAGGACAATCCAATTCCATGATGTTTTTACTTGGTGGTTCAAAATGGGAGATAACAAAAGCAGAATGGTCCTCTGAGGGGTACTTCATGGAATCCATAACATTAAATATCACAACTTCATCTCCAAACTCCATGGAAAGTGTACCCTCATTGACATTTATGATAGTTTTTGCAGTTTTGAGGAAGGGTCTACCTAAGATAATGGGGGCATGAGAACTTACCTGATCATCCTCCAGGTTAAGAACATAGAAATCCGCTGGAAAGATCATGTCTCTTACCCGGACAAGTACATCCTCAAGGACTCCCGCTGGATATGCCGTAGCTCTATTCGCCAATTGCACCACTACTCTTGTTGGCTTTAACTCACCAACCTGCAAGGAAGAGAATACAGAGTGAGGCATCACATTTATGGAAGCACCTAAATCACAAAGTGCATCAGAAAAGTGTAACTCCCCTATGGTGCATGGGATGGTGAATGTCCCTGGATCCTTGCACTTTGTTGGCATTGCTAGAGTTGGTGAAATGAGTGCTGAGACATTCCTTCCAAGGTTTATCCTCTCATTTCCCTTGAGCCCTCTTCGATTGGTGCAGAGTTCTTTTAAGAATTTGGAATACCTTGGGATTTGCTTAATGGCTTCAAGTAGAGGAATGTTGATCTCCACACGCTTGAATGTGTCCAAAACCTCCTTTTGCATTGCTTCTTCAGCCATCTTCTTGGTTTGAACAACCCTGTTTGGAAAAGGAAGGGGTTTAGGAGGAACATCATCAATCTTTTTCTTACCTTTATCTTTCTCCTTGGATTGTTCATCAGTTGGTATGGAATGCGGATTCTCTGAAGTTGAGGTGAATCCTGGTGGAATGGTAGGTGCAGATGTATCGTTAATTTGCTTCCCACTTCTCAATGTGATGGAACTAACATTCCCCTTTGGATTTGGAGTGGGTTGGGAAGGTAGATTTCCAGAATTCTTACTCACAAGTTCATGGAGGGCGGTGGCAATCTGACTCATTTGAGTCTTCAACTCTCTCAGCTCCGAACCTTGACTCTTCAGCTCATTCTGTTGATTAAGAACAATTTGTTTCAAAAGATCATCAGTGTTAGAGTCTACCTTGTGTTGGATATTCCCTTGTTGCTGACTCGTTGATGTTTGAGCTTCGAATCTCCTTTGGGGTTGTTGGAAACCCTGTTGGTAAGGTGGAGGCTGCTGGAAGTTTGGTTGAAAAGGGGGCCTTTGTTGTTGTCCAGAGCCATACCTCATGTCTGCTAGATCTTTCCACCCTTGGTTGTATGTTGGATCAAACTTCTTTTGGGGATATGGTTGTTGTTGTTGCTGCTGAAATGGTCTCCCTGGGAACACTGCTGCACAATCTTCTGTTTCTTGGAGTTGTGGGCAACAGTCAGTTGGGTGGCTTGTCTCAGTGCAAATACCACAAGGCCTTGAAGGAGGGGGTTGGGATGTCTTTTGAGCCAATGCAATCTGCCTCACCATAGTTGTCAATTATTCTAACTTAGTATCAATCAAATGACTTTCAAGAAAAGAAGGACTTACTTGATGTACTCCCCTGACATGTGGTGTACCTCTATCACCAAATTGTTGGGAGTTTTGGGCCATCTTGTCGATCAACGCTCGTGCAGCTACTGGTGTCTTGTCCACCAATGCTCCTCCAGCTGCAGCATCCACCATGCTCCTCTCCATGGGTGTGAGTCCTTCGTAGAAGTATTGGATGAGGAGTTGCTCACTGATTTGGTGATGTGGGAAGCTTGCACACAACTTCTTGAATCACTCCCAGTAATCATACATTGACTCCCCTTGTGCTTTCTTGATCCCTGATATCTCCTTTCGAATGGATGTGGTCCTTGATGCTAGAAAAAATCTCTGCAAGAAAAGACGTTTCAAATCGTTCCAACAAGTTACATCTTCGGGTTGTAAATAATACATCCAATCTTTCGCAGCTCCATCAAGTGAGAATGGGAATGCTCTTAGTTTGATATGATCTTCAGAGACATTTCTAGGTTTTAGGGTTGAGCAAACCACATTAAATTCTTTCAAATGTTTATTGGGATCCTCACTAGAGAGGCCATGAAACTTTGGAAGTAAGTGAATTAACCCAGATTTCAGTTCGAAGTCCGATTCGAGATTTGGGTATGCAATACAATTTGGTTGATAGTTAATATCAGGTGCAGCCAATTCTCGAATGGTTCTATTAAGTTCATTTCCATTGTTTCCAGCCATTGGTTCTTGTTTTATGGTTGAATTTTAATTGCTTCCAATTTCAATGTTCTGATATTGGAGTAATTCTCCAACTGGTTGAATGTTGAAACTTCCCATAGACTGAGAATGTCTGATTCGTGCCCTAAGGCTACGTTCAATCTCAGGGTCAAGATCTAAGAGATCTTCGGGATTAGTTCGTGTCATCAATCAATGAAAGATGAAAAGAAGGAATGTGGACCATAGTAAAATAAAAATTAGAAGTTTGAGTTGATGGTCCAAAAAGAAGTAGAAAGAGATAAAAGAAGAAGAAGAAAGAAAGAAAAAATCAGATTGGGTAAAGACGGAAGAAAGAAGAGAGGAAGAGAATTAAAATGTAAAATAAAATAAATACCTCTAATTGGTTGAAATAATTACTCGCCTCCCCGGCAACGACGCCAATTTGAAAGAGCGCTGTCGTGGGCGCCCTCAAATGATTAATGTGATTTGGGGTACTTAGGTGCAGCAGAGTGGCTGACCAAGGTCGTCTCTCAAAGGAGGAAGTGAATTTAACTACTTATTAGAGGTATTCTAAAAATAAAATAAAAGAGAATAAAATAACTACTTGAAAGGATGGGGTGGTTTTTTTTTATATAGTTTATGAACCTAGAAGAAGTTTGCTGGAAGAAGATTTCATTTTTTTTGTTTTTAATTTTGAAATGAAGTTTCGATTAGAATGACACAACAAGAAGATGTTTGTTTAGACAATATTTAAAAGACGTAATCGATCTAACTCTACCTCTTCAATCATTTATTAATAATTATCATTTAAATTAACATTCACTTAATTATGATCCCTTAATTTGTTAAATCCCGAACCCTACGAGAATTAACTTTACCACGAAGATTGAAATGAATTTTAACCTTAGGCTAACTTCGGAACATGCAATTGCAACACCCTGCTTTGATTGATGTTCTAAAATTAGCTTATGGTCAGTGGTAAATTAAGGCACATAACCACTCTGGAAATGAGGATTAATTGAGTTTAGGGATTATATTTGAACTCTACAAATTGATCCCATGTGGTTTTGAATTACCGGTTAAGGTTGCGCTCTCACAGTTCACACAATTCCCGACCTCGCGTGTTTTGTGTTAACTATTCAATTGCTTGCTTAGTTTCATTTAAATTTAAAACTCAATTAATAGATCATAATATGTGAATTACAGTATCTCATTGATTCAAAATAAATGAATGAAGAAGGATAGAGGTCGATCGATTACTAAAAAGAACTACTCTTCCATGGGTGGTGTAGTCATCGTGGAGACGTTTTGCATAAGCAACGGATTGAAAGGGTAGAACTCAATCTTCTCTCCACTCTTGATTCCAACCCAATTAAGAAGATTAAGATAAGAATAATAGGGATGAACACAGAATATTATTTGAAAAAAAATTCAAGAAACAAACATGAAAGAAAAGAAATACAAAGAAAAGGTGAGAGAGGAGAGCCTTTTTGGAACAGAGGTTTGCACAAAGGCTTACTTCTTCCAAGAGTTGTGAGGGGCTCCCAAGAGACACCCTTTCGGCCACACCTTCCCAAAGCCTCTACCAGCCCTCTCAAAGAGTTAAAACCCCCTTTAAATAGAGTTTGTGAGGGCTAGGGATACATAACTTTTTAAGTGTGAAATGAAAATCTCGGCTAAATATTTTATTACAACTTTCACCGCCAATTTGACCTCCAAACCGCGTGAATTGACCGGCCTTCCAGAAGGATGATTTGTGCCACATCATGTCCCAGAGCTTTCCTCAAAATTTGGGCTCAATCCAAGCCCGTATGTAGATGATATGGCCCAAATACAGAACCTTCTCCATTCTGGCGAGCCCAGCCAAACTTTGACTTCATAACCCAATTTCAACAACCAAATTAACTCTTTAGCTCTAGTGTCCTGAATAAAGGTTGTAGATAATTAAGTTAGAAACACTGTTACAAAATTTAAAATTCAAATAATAAATATAAAAATATTTATCTTCGAAATAATACAGTGCACTATTAAGGGTAAAACTGGAATTTTCACCAAATTTTCAAATGAATGATCAAATCCCAAATATTTTATAAATAAACATGTTTAACACAATGTGAGGAAATTATATCATTTATTATCAATAAAATATTCAATAAAATAGTGTTTTATCAATATCTCAATACCTGAAAGCTTCCACAATCACAGTACCTGTTATCCAACATCACGACAAACACTCCACCATTAGTGCATGCACCCTGGTCGTAGTACTTTCTTACCCGAAAACTCCTCTTTTCCCTGTCAAAGGCTATAAAATTCCATCGTGAATCCTCATTCCGTATCCAATCAATATCAGTTTGAAAATGCTGAGTAAAAAGCATTCCATTTTCCATCCTCTGGTAGGCCTTTTGGGACCGGTCAACAAAGTAGTGAACACATCTAAAAAATGTCTCTTGCACTAACTCTGTGATTAAGAGTTTGCGCACACCCTTGAGGACCCCATTTACGCACTCCACTATATTAGTGGTCATATGCCCATATCTCATGCCACCATCATATGCTAATGACCATTTTTCCTTTGAAATTTGTACCATATATTCATATACCTCCTCATTAACTGTTCGGATCTCTTCAAGACGTCGATCAAACCTTTCTTGTTGGGGTTCATATGCTGAAAGCATAACATAATAATGTATTAAAATGGATAGTAAATTTTGTTAAAAAAAGAAAGTTTAGAAAACCATACCCAATTTGAGGATCGCCTTCTTTATGGCCTCATCTCTAAACTGCTTATGCACATTACTTGCAATATGTCTAATGCAATAACGGTGATAAGCATTCGGCTCAGTCCAAGAAACCCCATCAATACTCACGGCCTCTATAATTGCTCGATGACGATCAAATATCAGACACGCGCCCTGTTTCTGCGTGACATGAACACATACACATGCCAAGAACCAACTCCAGCATTCAAAATTTTCTTTTTCAACAACAGCAAAAGCAAGTGGCAGAGGAGCGCGATTACCATCCTGTGTGGCAGCAATGAGTAGAACACCTGTATACTTTCCATAAAGGAATGTGTCATATGCCTGAATAAATTGTTTACAAAAGGGAAATGCAGCAATGTACGGTCTGAATGCCCAAAAAATCCTATTGAACTTCACCTTTGACCGATCAACTAGATGATTTTGGGATACATACTCAACACTGTCCAACTGATAAACAATCTGATTATTGAGAGACAACAATTCCATAAGTTGTGGCAACAACGCATAAGACTCATCCCAATCACCATACACTTTTACAATGGCTTTCTGTTTTGCATTCCAAGCTTTGTTGTATGATACCTTATAGTTATACAACTGTTGAATTCTTTCCTGAATAAGGGAAACAGGAACATCCTGACTTGTTCGTATCATCTCACAAATAACAGTAGATATAAACTCTGCATCAAGAGAAGAGTGATCTTGTGCCAAGCTGGGATTCAGACAAGTGTGTGGGCCTTCTAATTTGGTTATCTTCCAACATCCATAACATTTATCAAATAGTGCTCTTAATCGAAATTTACATTCTGACCCATATTTTTCACAACGAATGAGATATTTGGTCTTCTTTGACTCATAAACCACAAATGTGAAATGTCGCTCAATGTGGAATTGCTTTATCACATTTTTCATGACCTGTTTACTTTCGAACTCTTGCCCAACATATATGGCATTATCATTTGATGCATGCATATTCCCTATAATTCCAGGGAATTCAAAAGTTGGTGTAATGACATCCCAATCAAAAGGTTGTTCACGAGACATTCCTCCAACTAAGGAACTCAAAACTGAAGGTTGATTACCACTAACTGGTGGATGTAGTGGATGTCTGTCTCTCAAAAGAACCTCAGAAGGTTCATTTCCAACCACATCATCTCCTGCTGACTCCCCATATTCTTCTTCCTCAGATAAACTTTCTTTCACTATATCAGCACAGAAAGGGATGTCATCTACATTTCCTTCCAAATTTTGATGATCTTCCTCATTACATTCTTCCACAGGAGTCGTATGAGAAGGAGTCAATGAAGAAGACTACTGTGAAGGACCGACTTCTATAGAGGTCACAAAGCATGGTTCTGTAGTAATCGATTGCACCACATCAATATCAGAAATGACAATAAATAATTCCATCAAACCATTAATACACTGCTGCCTGAATAACTGAGAAGCCTCCATCCAATCCTCATCATCGACTATAGGGTAGTCGATGTGCCACATACGCTCAGGATATTGAAGATGTCGGTATCTAATTGAAGTGATTGCTTGTCCTTCACTCAATTTTAAATGACTATGAATCTTATTACGAACTGCATCCAATTTCATACAACCATGGAGATTTACCACTTTGACAAGTGGCACACTGTAGCTAAAACCCTACTTGGTACAAATTACCTCACCATTGCAATATATTTGAGCGGACATAATTACCTATTAAAAAAAAAATTAAAAAATATTATACACTACATTAAAATTTTAAATTATTTAATTTGGTTTTGAATAATTGATTATCTTGAGACTTTTTTATGTATTGATTTATCACTGTTAAGGTATAGTGATTGTGATTTTAGCACAAAAGAAAATTTAATATAATGTTTCATAAAGTTTGATTACTTATGAATATATAATCATGACTTGATCTTGAGACTTGCGAATAGTTTATCATTATCTGATAAAATAACCACAATTTATATGGGTAAACTCCTATCTCTATTATCAAATATTGCAGCAACCGCCAATCTCCTGTCAAACAGCAATGCCTCCTCTCGAACGAGTTCTCAAATGCCTCTTCATTGAAACCTCTTCGGGGATGCCTCTTCGTCGACACCTCTTTGGGGCATCAGTCTTTTAATTACAAATTTACTCGCATGCATGTGAGGGGGTCTAGGGGTATGAAATACATAAATTAATTTAAACGGACACGCAGGTCCTTACACTTACTGAGAGATGACTCGCAGGTCATCAATACCGAAAAAATGCAATTATTACAAATTGAATAACAATATACACAAAATAAAACATGCAATTTCAATTATGCGTGGTCGGTCATCTCAAGATCAGTCATCACTCATACCGTGTTTTTTGGTATATTTATTATATTATCCGTATTATATAAAATCTATATTAAATACTACACCTATTTTACAAAAATTTAACTTCAAGTGTATATATATATATATATATAATTATTAAAAACATTAAATAAATTTTATTATAACTGATCTAATTGAGATTTACATAATAAACACTTTTGTTATTTTAAATTTTATGAAATTGTAATGTTTTTTGGGCATTCTTCTACTTTTCAAAATATAAGTAAATATATTTTATACTTTATTGATTAAAAATATTATTACTAGTAAATAAAAGTAATTTAATTTACACTTACATCAAAACCATCCATTAAAATAAATTTCTCTAACATAAATTACTTTTTCTAAACATTAAAAATTTTAGACATAACATAAAACATTCAATATTTAGACAACAGACATTCAAAAAATTAAATCATACGAACATTCAACATCAAGAAAATTAAATCATACAAAACATTTCATGCATAACATATGAAATAAATAAATCATACACACAATTAAACATACAAATGAAATAAATAAACACAATTAAACATACAAATGAAATAAACTTTTCATGCATAACATATGAAATAAATAATTCATACACACAATTAAACATACAAATTAAATAAATAAACATAATTAAACATACAAATGAAATAAATAAACACAAATAAACAATTAAATTATTAAATAGAAATTTTACCTCAATAAAAGCAGAAAATATTTATTGAGAAAGAATTTCTGCAGAGCTTCGCAGCAAAAACCAGAGGAGAACAATGGGTATTGGGGGGGGGGGACCCCTCCTTTTATAAAATATCTCGGTCGGATGCGTGAACGGCGTTCACGCATCCTTCAGCTCGTCCGCGAAGGATGCGTGAACGCCGTTCACATAGAGGTGGGTTGTCCAAACATCTACAAACCCTATTGTCTTTTCATCTGAGCAGAGAAACCCGCCAAGAGAGTCTCCAATCGCTTTGAGGAAACTGCTATTCTGAAAGGGAAGGGGGAGCCCTGGGAGAGAAATCCAAACCGCGGTGAACGGACTTTCTTTTCCCCTGTGGACCTCCAAGGACTAGCGAGAAAGGCTGAAGTGCCATCGATCAAATGAATGGGTAGCCTTGCACCATGTGTGGACGAAGTCACCCTCTGAGGAGAAGATTAGACAAAAGGAGTTCCTGTGGACCGGTGAGATCTGGAAAGGGCCATGAATCCCCCACAAGGAGACGAAGTGCTGGAAGACACCAAGCGGAGGGGATGCAGACCCAAAATGGGCCACAAGGTTCCACTTAAGGTATTCTTCAGCATCAGCAAAGTCTGCCGCAGGGAACTCCGGAGAGAGACAACCGTCGTCCCTCGAAGCCTTCAGATCAGGGAAGCCAATCACCAGGAATCCATCCTCTACCGAGCCGTACAACGATCCGCAGAGGGCATACCTGAAGGATCCCAACTTGGGGGGCCACAGGGGGCGTGGCTAAGGGGGTCGGCTGAGCCACAGAGGTGGTAGGAGCAAGCGCCCGACCTTGGACAGGGGGAGGATCTACCGGGGGGTGGGGTCCAGGGGGGACAAGGAGGGATCTACCTGAGGGTAGAGAGGAGAGGGAACGAAGAGGAATCGCGATCGAAGGTTGACGGTCCAGACGGCGACCAAGCAGATGAGGGTGCAACGGGCAGAAATTTTTAAAACCCCAAGTGCATGGGGCGCGTACGAACGATCCATTCTCCCCCACATTTTTATAAAATACAGCTCCAATCTGAAAAACCAAACATAAAAGAGATCTTTTAGTCCTCGTTTGGCAGCTCTCTTTTCGGAGGAAAAGAGATGAAATGGGACGATTGAAATACAATTCTCCTGTTTGGCAATTTCAGAAGAACCGAGAGAAATGTAAGGCATAGAAAAGGGGAGAGAAACGGATTTCTCCCCGATTAATGATTCTGTCAGTTTTGAATCGTCCCAAAATTGGGACGATTCCGACGGAAACCATCCGTTATATTGGGTATTTTTTAAATTTCTAAAATTATCCCTAATGTCTATGATAAATAATTTATAAATAAATAAATAATTTATAAATAAATGAATAAACATTCCATGAATAATTCATCGACCAACGATTTACTGTATTTTCTTTGTTTGCATCATGTGCCGCTTTCACGGTTGTACCCAAATTTTTGAATAATAATAATCAAATATAATTTTTTTGATAATGTGTATATAAATATTTTTTATTATAACTAATTATGTATATATAAATAATCATAAATAATTTTGATTATAGATAATTTTTATTATAAATAATTATCCTGAATTAATAGTTTATATAAATATTTTATAAATAATTTTGAATTAATAGATATTTTGAATTAATAACTATTTTGAATTTGTTATTATTTTGAATTAATAATTTTGAATTTATAATTATTTTGAATTTATAATTTTGATTACCTTGAATTAATAATTTTGAATTAGTAAATTATATAAATAATTTTGATTATCTTTAATTAATTGTTTTTAATTTTAAAATTTTTATTAACATAAGTTTGTAGTTTAAAGGATACCTAATTTTGGTGATAGGAAAGGTAATGGTCGATTAAAATCAAATTTAATATTTTTTGATTTTTTATAAAAAAATGTAATAAAAATACATTTTTTAAAATGTTATTTGTGTCATTTAACATAAATTGTTGACATGGTGGCAGATGTGGTGTCTATGGGGATTTAATCTATGATTGTTTTTTATCTTAGGCAAGTATGTCCTTTAATCATGTGTGTATGTGTTATTTTTTAACAAAGTTTATTTGTGTCATTTGCATCAAAACGATTTCTTTTCTTTTCTTTTAAAAATTTTCACCAAACATGACGGAGAGAAATCTAAATCATTTCTTTTATTTTACTAAGTTATTGATCCAAACACAAGGTTAATAAAGATCTTCTATCTGAGATGGCTTCTAACCTTTCATAAGAACAACCCTACCAATTAGTGAGTTCTTACCCAAATCCAGACATTCCGAGAATTCTTCACGATTAGCTTCGACATGGTTCAATGGTCTTTTCATGTTGATCCTACCAATAGAGGAATCCTTAGACACCATTAAACAACATCAGTGGATGCTATGAAGAATCAATCCTTCGATTAAAGACATCACCTGAATTCCTTCATACAGTTGAGACCCCTTCAAACTTTCATGGAGAAGCAGTAACCAAAGGTTATGCCTTGGTCTTCATAGGTCTACAGATAATATCTTATCTGGTCACCACCGCAATAAGAGAATTTTTCACCGTTATTCGACAGACACCTTCACTCTAATCTGTATCGGTACCTCCCTACAAGTTTCAAGAAGATCCGAGGAAAAAGAAGCATATCAGCAAGAATCATTCACACCAGTCTCCACCACAGCTGTCTCACTCAAATCCATCATTGCAGATCATCTTGCTGCATCATACTCCACAATTACATAAGATGAAAATTAGTCACTGCCACTGTAGTTCGATTCATAACGTTTACCTCATTCTCCACCACTAGAATTCATCACAGGTTTTTCATCCCATTCGCCATTGCCGAAGGTTGACGAGCACCGTTCCCCTTTTCCACCTCTTCCGCAAAGCGTCGAGTTCTGTTCACCACGACATCCATCACTACATTCAGCTAAGACCTATTCACATTTGCTGCCACCAACGCATTCCTCTGAGCTTCCATTACCATGATCAATTCATCCATCATAGGATGACAAGATCTATTTGTCTTGGCCATTGGAATGCTTTTGGAACCAGATCTGTGAGATCTGTACGCTCCCACGTCAATCAGTGCAGTAGATCGAATATCCCCTTTTGCAGCATCACCTCCTGTAAGGAGAGATCCAATAAATGCTGGATCACCATATTCTGAAAAACCTAGTCGTCCAAGACCCCCAAATTGCCATTGCTCGATTGGTCCCAAACCTGCAGACCCATCATAATCTAATTTATCAATACAAATAATAAAAAAATAAATAATAAATATATAACATATAATACATAATATATAATATATAATATACAAGTAATGTATAAATAATAAATTAATTAAAAAATAAATTAATATATGATAAATGAATAATAAATTAGTAAATAACATATAATAAATAATAAATTTTCAATAAATAAACAAATGATATATAAATAATATATAATGAATAAGTAATAATTAATACATTAATAATAAATTATTAATAAAATAATAAATATGCAAGTAATAATAAATGTAGAGAAAATAAACTAATAAATAAGAAATATATAATAAAATAATAACAAAAAATAAATAAATAATAAATCAGACATTAATATTAAATTAGTAATAAAATAATAATAAATTAATAATAATGATATAAATGTAAAATAATAATAATAAATAACAAAAATAATAATAGTATAATAATAAATTAAAAATAAAATAATAATTAATGTATATACAATAAATAAATAAGAAACAAATAAGAAATAATAAATAATAAATAAAAAATAAAAAAATCGTATATTAATAATTAAATAATTAGGAAAAATAAATAAATAATAAATGATAAATGATAAATAATAATTAATATATACACATATATATACATATAAAGAAATTTACATAAATATATATAAACACACATTTATTTTGCATAAATATATATAAACACACTCACATATATAATTATATATTAATATATATATATATATATATATATATATAAACACAAGTAATTATAAATATCTTTATATATATTTACACATATATGATATAAAATTATATAAACATAAATATGTATAAATTTATAAAAATTTATATAAACATACACACATATTCATAAATACATATAAGCAAATACATATAATTGATAATAAATCACCAAAAGAGGGGAAACCACAAAAATTGCAACACCATAAAATCAATCGAAATGTAAATCAATGGAATTATATCATAAGCGACATAAAAAGCATATGAAAATACTCTTAAATGAAGATTAAATATCATCGAATGTGTATGATATATATATAAATAAATTTATTTAAATATATTATATAGTAATATGTATTTATATATATTTTAATATAAATATAAATATATATTTGAATATAAATACACATGCATATTATATATAAACATTATTTATATATGTGTATATATATATATCAATATAGTTTTACTATAAATTAATGTATATACTATATTTAATGATAATAATATATTTATATAAAAATAAATTTACATATGATGTACACACACAATATTATTCACACACACACATACACGCATACACACATATTTACACACACAAGTACACATTTATATTTCTTAAATACACATATAAATATTTAAATATATATATTTATTTATTTACATATATTAGAATATACACATAAATATATATATATTTTACTGACACACACATGTTTATATATAAACATTACTTGTATAAGTATATATATACATATTAATTCATTTTTATATGGTAAATAAAATCAATAATTATTTATTTTGAAAGAAATAAATAATAAATACATATTTCCATATGTATTATATGTTTAAAAATATATTTCTATGTAAATATCTATTTATACAAAAAAATTATTATATGTAAATATCACAAAACATGTATATATTTAATTATAAATAAAAATTCATTATAAAAAATTGTAAAATTTCTGGACCATGATATTTATATGAATGTATGACTTGGAAATAAATTTAATCCCCATCGAAAAAAGACAACAATAACCCCTTAAACAAGGATAAAATTCAATATAATGTTGAAAAATTAGGATCCCTAGACAAAAAACTCGGTTTTGGAAGCCTTGGGTTTTTTTCACAAAAAAAATTAACTTGTTCCCCCGATCACCATGAAGTAAATATCTTAAAAAGACTTAATTTGATAAGTGTTAGAGCCCCAAGAGACACCTGGATCAAAAGTTACAATCGTTTGAAGTTGAAGTAAGGTTTTAAACTTTTAATAAAGAAATAATAAATTTTATAATTTTTTATTTTAAAAAAGTATTATCTAATGTTGTTTTAGTTAATTTCATAAGCTTCTATTTGACTGGTTTTGGAGCTAAAACAAACACCCGGGTCAAATGTTACAGTCATTTGATGTTGAATTCTAATTTTCAACTTATTGAAGTACTATTTTAACCTTCAAATTATTATTAACTAATAATTATAAATATTTACTAATTAACATATTATAATTAATTAAATTTATAAATAAAAAATGAAATTAAATAATAAATATTAAATCATAATTCAAAAATAATAATTAAATATTTTATATTTTATATTTTATATTATTTCCTCTAATTTAGCGGTGGTTTTTTAAAAACCACCTCTATTTAGTGGTGGTTTCTAGAAATACGTCGCTAAAAATAAATTTTAAAATTTTTTAAAAAATGAAAATTATAAAAAAATAATATAAAAATTTAAACAACATTTAGAAGCAGCCATTAAAATTGCTAGTAAAAACCGCCATTAAAAAATCATAGTGAAATCTATTTTTTCTGTAGTGTTGGTTATAACCATGTCCATTATAATAGGATACCGGGTTTTCATATAATGGCATGTGATCATGGATGTAGAGTATACCCTGAGTGAGAGGGTTTAGCTATGAGATGATGATGTGTGGCATACCCTATGTAAGAATTGATGGTATAAGATGTTGATGTGAGACCTCACCCTTAGTGAGAAGGTGAAGATATGAGTTGTTTCCATGAGTCCTTTTCCTTAGAATATGGTTTGACATGTGTGAGTGGTTTAATATCGAGATTCCCTCCTTATATTTCTTGTTTCTCGAGTTTTTCATTTTATTATCCATGGGACATATCTTAGTTTGGTGTAGTTAGATCCATATTGGAGGTGGAAAATTTTGGTTTTCACTTTAGAATGATTTGAATAATTCCCATGATGTATGTGACTATCGATGTGACCTACCCTGTGTTGGTGTGGTTTATTTCACGTGGGAGGTTTTCAATTTATATTCCCTCCTCAAACTACTTTTGATAATGCCTGATATATATGTGGCTTGCTATGGTACCTTTCTCTGAGTAGATGGATTGGATTGTACAAGAGGGTTTCTATTAAGATGGCATCCTCAAATCACTTGTTACATGTGATGAGTTTTCTACATGCCTAAGACTAGCTATTGAAATGCCTTTCCCTGATGGGTTTTCTATATTCCTGGGACTTTCTATTGTGATGCCTTTCCCTAATGAGCTTCCAATATAAACAATACTAAATATAGAGATGCCTTTTCCCAATTTTCTTCCTTATGATGCAACTATAATAGAAGTATTACTATCATTGGATGAAGTAGGTGGGGTCAAGTGTCGTGGTGTCCTAGAAATCACATGATGATCTAAGGTATTTTCATACTTTTTCATTTTTTTTGTTTATAGGTTGGTGTAGACATGAGCACAACTAGCACCCCTATATGTTTTTCATGAAATTCCTCTTGACCACAATAGTACTAAGATTGTTAAGGTGAGAGATAGAATCCTTCCAGATCATTAGACCCACTCCATACAACTATTAATACAAAAACCACCACCAATACAACCATGACTACGACCACCACCACCACTACTACTACTAATACAACTACCATGACTGCAACTACAAGTAATCGATGTTGTTTTTGTTGTCAATGGTGGTGGTATTTGTATCATTTTTAGTAGTAGTAGTGTAAATAGTAGTGGTGGTAGTACTATTAGTGGTATTCATAGTGGTAGTAATGTTAGTAATATTAGTGGTGGTGGTGGTGGTAGTATTAGTAGTTGTACTAGTAGTATTATTAATAGTTGCAGTTGCAGTAGTGATATTTGTAGTGGTGTTGGCAGTGGTAGTAGTAATGGTAGTAGTATAAGTAGTATTATATGTTGTAGTAGTGGTTGTGGTGGTGGTAATAGTAGTATTAGTAGTCATAGTAGTAGTGTTGGTAGTAGTAGTGGTCGTAGTAGTGGTCATCGTAGTAGTATTGGTAGTAGAATTAGTATACTTATACTACCACCACTTATACTACCACTACCACCACCATCACCACCACTATTACAAAAAATACTACCACTATTACCACTACTACTACGAAAACCAGTATAGTTATTGTTGTTGTTGTAGCTACTGTTACTATTACTGCCACTACCACCACTTCTACTGCAGCTACTAGTGCTACTACTACTTCAACTCCTCCAACTCCTCCTACGATTACTGCTACTACTGCTACTATTTTTTTTCTTTCTACTACTATTGATGTTTCTTCTACTACCACCATCACTACCACCACTATTATGACTATTACTACCACTACCACAACCACCACAACCACTATCATTACTTCTATTACCAACACCACCACCACCACGACTACTACTACCACTACCACTATTATTACCACCACCACCTCCACCACCACCACTATTATCAATACCACTAACAATACTACAATAACCACTACCACTACTACCACTACTATTACTAGCATCAATATTACTACAACTATGACTACTACAAAAACTACTACTACTACTACGACTAGGACAATGACAATGACCACTACCACCACCACCACCACCACTCCTCCTGCTATTAATAACACTACTACATATCCTCATCCTCCTACTACCACCACCACTATTAATAAATTGAAATATTAATTATACATTTAATATAATAATAAATTTCATATCACTTTTATGGTATAATAATATTTAATTAAATTCATAAAAACTAATCCTTTTAAAAAAAATATTTTCTAATTTATCTTTATAATTTTTTTAAAATATAACATGTAATTATTTAAAAGTAATATATATTTTTTAAATTCTAGTATTTCTTTAAAATTAATAATTAAAAATTACTATAATTATAAATATAAAAATTTTATATTTGTATATAAGGAATGCCAAATTTATTATAATATTAAAAATGTTTTAAAATTTTATTATTTTTTTTAAAAAATACATAGTTAATTAAAAATAAAAATAAAAGTTTTCTACATGATTTCACGACATAAATGTGTACTGATAAATTCTATTGATAAACTTCACAACATAATGGTGAAAATTTCTTCTAAAAATTATTGAAAAAGGAAAAATATTTCACTAGAAATTTTAGTGAAAGGTTTAAATGAATAATTTCAATGGAAATTTATAATGAATAATTCCATTGGAACCATATACTAGAAAATTCCATAGGAAACATTCATTGGAAAATCCAAGTGGAAAATTACACTAAAACATTGCATTAGGAACTCACACTAAAAAATTCAAATGGAATGTTTCATTGAAAAATTCTAGTGGGTAATTCCATTAATTTTGTTTAGCGTAAACATACATTGGAACATTAAAATAGAAGAATTCACTATAAAAATTAAGTGGAGACATTAATGGTAAAATTTCAAGGAAATACTTCACTAAAAGTTTACATTATTAACATAAACTAGAAAATTCACGAGGAAAACTTAATTATAAATTTATTTTATGTGAGAATAATACTATAAGGAACCCAAATGAAAACATTAAATTTAAATCATTTATTATAATATAAAATTCTACCCAAAAAGTAAAAATAAATGAACTAATTAAATATTCAAATTATAGTGGAAACTATAATTATAAAATTCTAGTAGAAAACACAAATGATAATTTTCATGAAATTTTTTTGTTGTTGAACTCAAAAATTACTATATAAAACTCATGTGAAAATTTTCTCTAGATAATTAAAATAGAAACTTATACTAAAATTTTTTAGTGGAGTCATACATTGGAAATTTAAAATTGGATACTCCACTAGAAAATTCCAGTAGAAGCATTTTGTAGAAAATTATAATGCTAAACATCACATTAAAAATCTATTGGAACTATATCTGAAAAGAATTAGTGAAAATTTTAGTATAAAATACTTGTGGATACTTTTAGTGTAAAATTATGTTTTAATGTTACATATGAAAATTCAAGTGGAAGGTTTCATTAGAAAATTCCAATGAAACACTCACATTAAAATTACAATGAAATCTTTCACTTGAAATTAAAGTGGAAGGTATCCTTATAAAATTATTTTAGAAACTTGAAATGAAACATTCTAATGGAAACTACCAATGGAATAGTTTTTTGAAAATTTTAATAGAAAATTATTGTGAAATATTTTTGTAAAGAATTCTATTAAAAAAATACAAATAAAATTTTAACTATAAAATCATTGATTCAACTAAAAACATTTACTTGAATTTTAAAAAAGAAAACTCTAATTCAATTTGAAAATTATAGTATAAAATTGAAATATAAAATATTAATGTGAAACTATAATGAAAATTTTCATTAAAAATTTGATGGTTTAAAGTCAACACATTTAGTAAAAACTTATTTAAAAAATTTATGTAAAATTATAGTAGGAAACAAAAAAATAAATTTCACTGATTATTATGGAAAATTATAGAGAAAATGGAAGTATATTTTTTATAAATAATTGAAAAAATAGTTCAGAATATATACTAGAAAACTCAAATTAAATTTTTCAAAAAACATCATGATTCAACTTTAATCTTACACTAAAATTTTTAAAATGAAAATTATAATGAAAAAATTAATAAAAAATTCATTGTTTGTCTTTAATATTTGAATAGAAAATTTTAGTGGAAAAGAATAATAAAATTTTATAAAAACAAATTATTCTTTTGAAAATTTTCATTAATAAAATACAATAAAATTCTACTAAACAATTTCAATTTTAAAATTTAATGAGAATACCACTATTGATGATTTCATATCTAAATATCACTTGAATTTTCTAATTCAAAATAATAATGAAAAATTTTATTGGAAATTTAAAATGACAAATTACAATTGAATTTTTCAATTACTATTTTAATTTAAATTTCTTTGTGTTAAATAAGTGAAAATTTACAATTGAGTTTTTTATTAAACTTTTTCATTTGATTTTCTTATGTAATATTCCTATAAAAAATCTCTATAATTATTTCTAATCAAGTATTCAATTATTATTGTTAGTGTAATTTATCAATGGGATTTAACATTGAAGTTTTTCATTGAAGTTTTCTAATGATATTTTGATAACTTTTAATTTTTTTTCTTCTAAAAACCATTTGTAATCCTATTAAAAAAATGTTATGATTCTAACATGTCCTAAAAAAATAAATCTTTATTATCTTTAAAAGATAGATTTTAATAACTTTAAAAACATTATTTGTTTTGAAAGAATAAAATGAATTATTAGTCCATTTTTCATTAATTAAAAAGTTATTATTATTTTGAAATATAAATAATGTTTTAATTAATTTTTTTATTTTTTATTTTTTTTAAATGAAAACAATATTTACTAGATTCATTCAACTCATTAAAAATTATTATTTTAATAAAATTTGAATTACCTGTTTCTTTTTCTTTTTTTGATTTTTCAACAACAAAAATAATGTTTTATGTTTATAAAACGGATTCTTTTACATGTATTTCAAAAAAAAATTAATTTTAACTAAATAATAATTATTGAATCATTTCAAAAATAACAGTTAAAAAAAGTAATAATTTTTTTATTTCTTGAAATATATATTTTTTCAAACTTTTAAAAATAAAAAATAAAATGAAATTCTAATATATATTTTTTGAAATAATTTTTTTTTATTTTTCAAAAAACTAAAATAATTCTCTTTGAAGTAAAATTGATTTTAAAATATGATAAAATTATTATTTTTGTTTTAATAAAGAAAATAAAACTTTCATGATTTTTAATACATTAAAATCATTTAATAAATGATGTTTCTTTTGTGTTTTTATTAGGTATAGGTTTTTAAATGACATAATAATCCTCTCATATAGATGATTGACAACTGTAACAAAATGCATGGCATAATATTCATTTTGAGCCATATTATCCAAGATATTTGGATGCCAAAGAGGATTATATCTAGTAAGTTTTACCTTAACAACACCATATTTGATACTTTTTACGTCCAATATGATAAACTTATAAAATTTAAGAGTATCATAGTAATTTAAAAAAGGGGTTAAATTTCTAAATATAAAAATTTAACTGAATTCTATAATTCTTTCACAAAAGATTTCAAAATATCAATCCTAATGGTGTCAAAGTAATATAACTTAACTGGATATAAATTATAAATGTTTTATTATGTGTAAAATTTATTTAATTTATGGGTATTAACAAGACCCTTGTAGCATCAAAATGGTACCTATATAAAGAGGACCAAACCAAGAGGATGTGTAAGTGATTCAATGTTTCTAAGGTCAAATACCTCTTTTCTCTCTTTATCTTTTAATTTAAGGTACTATTATACTGTGATTCTTTTGAAATATCCTTCCAAATAGTTTGGAGATTCTCTTAATCAGTGGATTCATAAAAATACATGAATCATTTGGGTGATATTGATATATCTTTATTAGGCATTTATTACAGAGTAATATTCTTTAAAAAAGTATGATATATTCTTCATACTAACATTATTATTCTTAAACCTCTCATTATATCAATCTTGTTCCAGAGGGTTTTATATGTTTTTGAAATTTTTAGAATGATTTTTTCATTCAAAACTCAATAGTGTTATTAGATCCACCTACATATTGTTTAAAAATAAATTATAGTTATATTAAAATTTTAATTTTTTAACAAGAATGATATTATAGGTAGTGGTATATTCATATTTCCATTAGTGATATATTCTTTATAGAAAATGTAGAATCTCATGTAAATGTACTGAAATTTATTATTTTGGAGCTCATAGAATTTGTAAGGACCTTTTGGTAATGGTAAAACCAAGGAGAATAATGATAATATTATTTAAGAAATATCACCAAAAATATTCTGATGGTTTTATTGATCTCGTACTTTTTTGTTTACATTGGGATAATTTTTTAGTGTGAATAAGGGTGACTTTTTTTAACACATTATATAAATTGGTTAAATTTTGTGTGCACCTTTGTTTATGTTTTCAAGAAAAATGAGGATAATTTTAAAATGATACCTCATATTTAAATTCTGTTAGTGTATAATTTCTTGGGATGTGATATTTTATTTAAAATAAATATAAAATGACAAAATTCACCACGTTAATCATGGACCTAATTGTCAATAAACACTTAATTTTGATTATAGTAATTTCATTGACACACAAAATAGAATAAAAAATATTTATTATTCGGTATCATTTGATTATAGTATCCCTTATGTAGGATCTTGAGGAATTCTTTTCCATTTCATTCTGAATTTTAATCCTTAGAGTGATGTTATATTAATTGTATTCCTAATAATATATATTACAAGAATTAATACTAGTAATATATATTAAATACATTACTATTAGTATTAGTAATATGTTTATTAGAAATTATTACTAGTAATATTTTAAATATGAACTAACTATTACTAATAATTGTTAACTAGAAACTATTATCAGTTAATAGTGTTTATCAGTTGTTTACAATTAATATAATAAATACTACTAAAAATAATAGTAAGAATTACTAGTTAAAAGTCATATCCATAGGATTTATGGAAATAAATAGGGAATAATGGCCTACTAACATGTGAAATGGAATATATATATATAAATATACGGCAGACACTGATGTTGATGGATGACCCATTGTGGTAGAAAAATATTTCTTTTTTTTAGAGAGGTACAAAGTAATGGTCACTGATCCATAAAATTAATATAGCTCATATATAGGGGTAGTGATGACCTGGGGTGTTCTGTTTGAGGTATGTCTCAAGTATTGTGGTGGATAAGGATATCATTAAAGGAAGGGAAATTCATTACAGATTAAGGAATTTGGATCACCATTATTTAATCAAGTGAGATCAAATGACATAGGGAGGATTTCACATAGAAAATTGCATACTTGGTTGGATATAAGATGACCATTTTAGCCTCTTAGTCATTGAGATGGATAGCCTTGCCACACAGGTCCGCAAAACCAATCATCAAATCATTTCATCAATTTATAAATATTAAATTGTATTATTAAAAATGTATCTATTGTTAGGTAAATATATATACATTTTTATATGTTATGGAAATATCTGTAAGGGATATTGGTGAGTAATGTTATGGAATATACTTGGATGGTAGTATATAGAGGTTTTCAAGGAATATTACAATGACACCCTCCTTAAGATTGGATTCACCCCCATCAAATCAATTGTACATTGGGTTACAAGTGAATTATATTTAGGATACAAAATTGGATCATTACTCTACCATAGTACTTATTAAAGAGAAACCCTTAAAGAGGCTTCAGAATCATGAGTGTACTGTAAGAGTATTTCTATTTTCAAAATAATAATGGCTCTTTTATTCTTATAGCATACTTGAGAGTAATCTCAATTTGAGAGATAGATTTTGGAATTCTTTGTAGTGATTGAATTTCTTGACATTAATTTTTCATCTCATGGATATTGCTTTTATAGGCATTGGAGTACCCCTTCAAATAAAGTGAACAATTAAAGGTCTACGTTACATGATCTCATTTGTGCACACATGGATGGTGTTTTGCACCATCCCTTATAGGATTATTCCTTTACCTTATCAATTTTTAAAAGTGATAAACTGTCCCCTTATAAAGGGGACCTCACTCTAAACATTTTCCAATATAGAATTTCAACAAATATTCCTCAATAAAAACAAAAAAAAACCTAATTTTTTAAATACTTTAAAAACCATTAAAATACAATAATATATAGTATTAATAAAATATTAAAATTAATATAGGAATTATTATTATAAATAATTATGAAAATAATATTATACTTATTTTGATTGTTATTATTAATATATAAGAGTTATCATTGGAATCAATAATTTTTTAATTTATTTTCCTAATAAGAACAAGTATTGTAAAAATTATGGTTGACACCTAGGGAAAGGTGAAATATGTATACAAAACAAGTGAAAAAACAAAATAACTCAAGTAATAATAAAAAAATATTTAAGAAAATGAGAAGTATAAGAATAAGGAATATGAATAGTATAGAAAAAAATATGTAACAATTTGAGAGATGAAAACAAACTAAGACAGGGAAGGAATAACAATTAATTAGGAAGGGGAATTTGATTGGCTGGTTTAGAAGATATTTTTCTTCATTCATGGATAAAGAAAAGAACACTGGTATTGAAAGAAATCATGTTTTCAAATGTTGTCATTTGGCCAACATGTAACTCATTAAATCTTATAGTTTTCAGTTGTGGAACTCACTCATTCACAAAATTTGTGAAATATATTTCTAAAAGAACCAAATTGTCATTTTATCATAGTGTTTTACTCTAAAGATCATATCACCAGTCAAATTTATTCTCAAATGATTAAGTAGTTTATGTAGAATTCAATCATTGTTTATTATAATTTTCTCTCAATTTTTTTGAAAGGTAAGAGATACAGATGATATTTACATTATTTTTCATCTATATTACAATGATTTTATCCCAACAAATTTATCAATTTTGAGCTGAATTGCATCATTTTTTATATTTTTTATGAATTTTGAGATTAAATATGAAAATTTCTTAACTCGAGTAATTTGACTATTTTTTATCTCTTTTATGTATTGACTATGAATATTTAACTGTTGATCCAAATTCGTAAATTTTATTTTTCATATTTATTTTATTGATGGATTAATTTCATTCAACCATCTCAAGTGCTAAATAAAAATCAATAAGGACCAAATTAATCTTATAATTATGAAATTGTTTTTGGAGAATATAAATTACCTCCCTTAAATAGTTAAATCATAACATGAGATGTACAACATAAAATGATATTATTACACTTCTAAAGTAAATAGGACTCTTTGAACAATATCGTTAAAAAATATTACATCCATATTCATTAATTATTGAAGCCTATGGGTATACCAAAAGGGAGGAAGATGAATAGTCTATTCATCTATAAAAATAAAGATTCAGTAATTTAGCTATAAATTTATATAAATGTGTACAAGTTGATTGAACTTTTTAGAGAATAAAGGAAAAACAAAGATAATAATATATTAAGAAGACATATCGGGGAGATTAGGCCTTCTTTTTGAACTATATCATTCATACTATATATGGAAATATTTTGGAGAAGAAATTTTTTGTTATTAATTTAATATATTATTTGATTTTTAATGCCTTATTCTTCAACATTATTCATATCTACCCTTCACATATAGGGGTAAAATACTGAATCATTAGGTAGAGAGATGTTTTCCTTTTTAAATTCTTGAGTATTCATAACTTTATGAATAAAATTATTATTGTTTTGTTAATTAGTTTCAATACTATATAATTTTTTTATTATAACATATGATAATATTTGGATTTAATTTTTTTAATGATTTATTTACTTAGTTAATGATCCATAATTTCCCCCCACTAGGTCCATGTTTATATATGATGTAATAGACTATGGATTAGTGGTGAATTACATGGTGATTCTCAATATGTATGGGTGGGGTAGTGAACAGTTTTGATTATTTAGGAAAAAAATATCATGACCGAGTATTGGATAATTTAATTTTAGTTGTTAACTATATCACACTCACACATTGGAAGGAGGGTAAACTTAAAATAATACTTTATTAAGAAATATCCTCACTAAAAACATTCATCCAAGGGTGAGAGGTGAAGTGATCATGGATCCTCTCACTTATCTATCAATGATGGGAGTTGACTAGATTGATACTTGGATAACATTTCAATTGGAATACCAACCATGTACTTATCGTCTTTCTTGTATCTCTATTTTTAATATCTTTTTTCATTACTTTCTTTCATTTTTTTGAATCAAATATTTTAAAAAACACCAATTTCTCTAACTTAAAGTGTCAAACCTGATTATTATGCACCCCTCTCTAGATAAAATCATTCATAACTACTATAAAGTATTATAAAACATGAAATAATTTTTTTCCACATCCCATGACATGTAGTGTAATAACATAGTGTTTTTTTAATGGATACATCACCAGCAATATAATTCTCACATTACATGACTAGAATCATAAACAATAATATTTTCCAATTATATCTTAAAATTGAAATAAACTTGTTAAATATAATTAAAAATTATCATTTGAAATCTAAATTTGAGGAAATCTCTCTTATAGATTCGAGTTAAACTTCAATTAATTACTCTGATCCTACCATCGTTGTTGACAATACCTACCATAACCATATAAACCTTAGTGCACCATAATTTCTTAATCAAAACAATCAACTTTTCATACCATAATTATAAAATTAATTTGAGATGAAAAAACATTTAATACAATTCATTACTAAATATAATGGATTAGTAGGATATGACCCATAAAAACATGTCAATGTGTTCACATATGTATTCTCCACATTCAAACCCCGAGGAGTAGGTGAGGATCATGTAAAGTGGAGAAAATTCCACTTATCACTTGAATTATTTCCCAACGAATGGTTTCATAAACTATTGCCAAGTTAAATTAATGAATTGTTTAGCTTACAAATATAATTTGATCAATGATTTATCCCAACCACTTGAAGAATAGCTATCAAAAATGAGATCCAATTCATTAAACATTCATCCGGAGATACCCTCTATAAGTATTGGGAGAGGTTCAAGATGATATGTGTCATCTTCCAGCATAAAAAATCATAGAGAACCAATTACATGTTTTATTTTACAATGGTTTACTGAATTATGATATAAACCTATTGGATATATAATCTATAGGATATTTTAATGAAAAGTCGCCAGTAAATGCTAAGGAACTGATTAAGAGGATTTCTAAAAACTCAAAAAAAATCAGCACAAGAGGTACTGGTACAAGAGGAACAAAATTAGTAAGGGATTCTTAGATATATCCATTATCAGGAGATAATCTTGAAGAGATAACAATTTTATTGAGATAGATGACCTTGAAATAAGTGTGCGAACAATAGACATTGACTAAGGAATGCAGTTTATGCTAATCGCCTAATAATTTCCATTACTAGTGTACTAAAGTGCAGGGAAAATAAATTTTTTCAATACCCTTTCAACCAAGGTAATTCCAAAAAAAACAAGGATGGATAGAGCCTACCGAAGTACAATATGGATCAGTAAATCAATAGAATTGGGATAGACCCCCTAAAAAAATTAGTACCCATACCATCCACTATTCTATCATCAATTCCAAAATCCACCACCCTTTCAAAAAAATAAATCATAAAATTCCACCTCTTTACAAATAATAAACACCCCCTTTACAAAAAAATATACCATGTGAATATGAATCCACTAGTGTACATTCTTTTATGTGGAAACAATAAGGATTAAAGGTTGAGGAGTTGAATAATATAATAGAGAAGTTAAAAAACATAGTGGAATGTCTTGTAGAAATTCTATTCAATATTTTAGAAATTCTATTAGACCTAATATTTCCAAACCCAAAGGAGATATTCATTATGATAAAATAAATATTTGGAAAAGAACTCCCAACACCAGCCACCCTTGAACCTAAAACAAGTCCAACCAAGACGGAGGAGAAAAAATTTGGGGATACTGAAAATTCTATGAAAATTACCCAAGAAGAATAAAATAAAGAGGAAAATGTAAGGATATGAAAAGAAGGAAGATACAATAAACATATTTTAAAAGAAAACATTGGGATAATAAACAATTATTCTTTCCATTTCCATAAATGATGATGCAATAAAATAAAATGAAGTATTAATAACTTCAAAAATAAATTCTAGACACTTTACATAATGTTGAAATTAATATCCCCTACTAGAAGTAATAAAAAAATCCCATGGTACTCTTAATATTTGAATGATATTTTAACCAAGAATATAATACATCAATGGAATGAGAGTATAAGCTTGGAATGAAGTGTTTTAGACTTTATCACACCATAGTTTCCAACCAAATGTCATGATCTTGATATATTTTCTATTCCATAAACCATTATATATTTGACTTTATCAAATGATTTATGTGATCTTAGTGATTCAATTAATATTTTTACTGTATCAGTATAAACTTATTTATAGATGTGAGGATTTAATACCCTAATAGTGGTGGTACATCTGGCAAACAGATCTATATTTTTCCCACCATGAGTTTTATAATACACCCTTGTGAAATTCCAAGATCTATTATTCCCATATAATTTCTATGAATTGAATGTAGAAGAAGATATGATCCAATTAAACTCACTCATAATTTTTGGGAAATTTTTTTTAAAGGTGAACAAGATTGTTATCAATGTCCATGACAAAACACTCACCATGGATTTTGTAGGACACATTGTCCGCTTTGATATTTTCACCTATATGAGGAACACCTTGGATGATCACTCACTCATTATACTATCCCACCTTGAGGAGGACGACAAATTTTAATATTCAGGTTTTTTTCAAGAATTTTAAACCTTATGGATTCATATTATAATTTAAAATTACATGCAATAAGTGGTGGAATATAATTGTAGAATATATATAAATTCATATTTTGAATTAAAAGAAGAGATAATTTCTTACTTTTCTAAGAAATTTTATGATTTATCTTCGGAATAATAATTTGATATATTTGATTTTGTGTAAGAAGTTCAATATTTAGTATTAGGGAACCTCAATTTAATTTAATCTCTTTAATAAACCTTACATCTATAATTTAAACCAATTCCCACTGATTTGAGATATGTGTACCTCATAGATAGAAAAAGTAACCTTTGATAATTTCTAATAATTAAAATAAAACCCATGAAAAATAATTTATTTAACTTTTGAGAATTAATTTCAAATAAATAGTGTTGATCTTAAGTGATATTTTACTAATTAAAAAAAATATACTCACATAAAATTATTCTTAGGGTATATTAAAAACTAGTTAAGAAACCCAAAATGAGGCTAAATCCAACCGTGATGGAAGTAGTGAAGAAAGAGATATAAAATCACATGGATGTAGGGATCATCTATCATATTTTAGATTCACAATGGGTTATCCTTATACATGTAGTTCCCACTAAAATTATACTAACCACTACATGGAATGAAAAAAAATGAATTAATCTCTATGAGAACTCAGAATAACTGGAGAGTGTGTATATACTTTTGGAAATTGAAACAGGTCTCTCAGAAAGATAATTTTCGTATCCCCTTCATTGATCAGATAATAGAGATATTTGTAGGTAGAACTCGTTATTTTATTTTTTACTTATTTTTAGAATATTTTGATATACTCATGGATCATGAGGTTCAAGAGGAGATTTCCTTTACCTGTAACTTTATAACTTTTAATTATAAAAGAGTTACATTTAGATTATATAATGGTCTAGGTATATTTTATAGGTTCATTTTAAATATACTTTCCGATAAAAAAGGGGATTACTTAGGCGTATTCTTGGTTGATTTCATGATTTTTGGAAATTATTTTGATCATTGTTTGGAAAAAGTAGAGAAAATCCTAAAAAATTACATTGAAAGGAATCTTGTTTTATATTTTAAAAAGTGTAATTTCATGGTTTATAGAGGAATATTCCTTTGGAATTTCATTTTATATAAAGCAATTGAAGTGGATAAATCGAAAATTGAAGTTCTAAATTCATTACCTAACCCAACTTGTGTGAAACATGTTATATTATTTATAGGACATGCAGGGTTATATAGGAGGTATATAAAATATTTTAGTAATATTTCTCACCCACTTTCTTGATTATTTTTTAAAGATTCTAATTTTAATTTTAATTATGAGTTTAGGTATTCATGTGGTTTGTTAAAGAAAAATTTGATAACCCCACCAGTGATGCATCCACAAAATTGAGAAGAACCATTCAAGAGACTTTTTTATGTTTCCAACCAAGTAGTTGAATATTTCCTTTCCCATATAATTGATGGATAACCAAAATTATTTTAATACACATTAATAAACATTTATACAGACCAACTTAACTACATAACCATAGAAAAATATTTTTTGTAGTTTTTTATGATTTGAAAATATTTAGATTATATCTTCCTAGAATGAAGGTCATTTTTTATCATACATCTATTTGATATTTGATGAAGAAGATATATTCCAAGCCTAAGATCATTAGATGGATTCTACAACTTCATGAGTTTAACTTCTAAATCAATTTCAATAAGGGATCTGAGAACTAAGTGGTTGATCACTTGAGTAGACTACCCAACACTACTGAAGTTGAAATAACATACCAAGAACCATTGAATGATAACATTCCAAGAGAGTAGTTGTAATTGATTGTAATAGGAGTGTCTTGGTATGATGAAATGGAAAATTATAATGTAACATAATAGGCCCCATCTCACTTAAATTCCCACTAAAATAAAAAATTTAAATCTAAATCCAAATATTACATTTGGGATGATCCATTTCTTTGGAAAATGTTAAATGACCAAGTAATAAGAAGATGTCCACCTATATGTAAAATTAAATCTATTTTTGAGTTATTTCACACATTATGTTGTGAAGGATGCTTTACACTACACAAGAAAATAATTATAGTTTTAGAATATGGAATTTATTATATCACCATGTTTAAAGATGAACATGAATTTTGTAAAGGATGAGAAAAATGTCAGTTTTTTTTGGAAATATTTCAATAAAGAATGAAAATCCACAAAGTCCCATTAGTGTTTGTGAAATTATTAAGGTTTTTGGAATATATTTTATGGGAAATTTTCCAATTTCATTTGAAAATTATTATTTATTTTCTGTAGTATAATGTTTTTTGAAATGGATAGAATCCAATCCCACTAAAATTGATGATGCTCAGGTTGTTTGTGATTTTCTCAGGAAAAATATATTTTGTGGGTTTAAAGTTTCCAGATCCATCATCATTGATCAAGGGGGGCACTTTTTTTATATTATAATATATAAATTAATGATAATTTTTGGGGTACTTCATAAAACATCAACTCCTAGTCATCCACATACTTATGGCCAAGATTAAGTGTCCAATAATAAAATCAAATGAATTATAGTGTGACTATTAAACCAAATAGGATATATTGTAGTCAAAGGATAGATTTTACCCTATGGTCTTGTAGGAAAAACTAAAAAACCTTTATATGAATGACCCCGTATAGGCTGATTTATGAGAAAATCTATCACCTGCCTGTGGAATTCAAGCATAAGGAATACTATGCTATGAGAGAGAGTATTTGAACCTTGAAAAAGATAAAAAAAATAGATAATAATATAGCAATAATATCTGGATAAAATTAGAAGATAATATTTCCAAAATTACAAGATATACAAATAGATAATAAGGGTTTCCCATTAAAAGATAATCCATCAAGATGAATTCCACCCATAAGACATAATGTTATTATAAAACTCAAGACTCAAGTTGATGATTGGTAAAATTAATTCTAGATGGGAAGGTACATTTATAGTTACTCATGTTTATCCTTTTGTTGATGTGAATATTAATAATGAAAGAGATAAATAAAAACTCACTCCTAATGGACACCGACTAAATAAATTCCATGAGAACTTTCCATTAGATAAATTAGAGGAGATCTCACTCCTTCTACCAGTTTATTAAAAAACTATCACGTAACGCACCCCCTTAACACTTAATTTATTAGTATGTTTCAATTAAAAATAATCATACATGTTAAATATACTTTAATGGATTGAGGATAATTTATAAATTAAGTCTTTGGGGGAGAACCTTTGTAAATTAGGATTTTCAAATTTCTATTTTTCAAAAAAAATCTTTTTAAAATTTTTATGTGTTTATTTTTAAATTTTAGTGTGTTTTTGAAACTATTGAGATCAAATGATTACCATTTCATTTTTTGGAACCAATTTCATTGAGAGAACCAATTAATCCCAGGAAACGGTACTTAAATGAATACTAAAAAAGACTTTGTATAATATTTTAAGCTTTGAAAATATCATGAAAATACCTATTATTTCTGAATACCATGTCATATATCACTATTTTTTTCTTTAATATAACATTTATATTATGATTCTAAACCCCTTTTGACATATTCTTTACATTTACCTCATTTCTTGAGAAAACCAAACTTTTCTTTCTTTAACCAGAATTTGATTTACTGATTTCATGAACGGATAACTTGAAGAACATGTATTGAAAATTATTGAGGAATTTTTTGAATTATTTAAGTCCCATTTTCATGATAATACTTTTTATTTTGGTATTATTCTTATATTTAATCCTTTTATCCCTTAGTATCCACAAAAAAACATGTATGGTTATGCACATTACAATATAATTTTCCCTATCCATCCTACTTTGAAAGTAAAATTGCAGGATGTAGTTCAATTCAAGTGTGGGGATACTATCTTGTGGTTTGATACATCAGTTATTTTAGATTCTTTGGTAGGAAATTCAAAAAGTATAAGAATTTGTTTTTTCTCTTAAAATTTGTTCCTTACTAGAGTTTATGAGCATAATTCTGAAAAATACATGAGAAATCATTTTTAGGAACATGAAAAGATATATTTTAATTCAAGAGAAGGTATGGGAAGTCACACCTACTACATGACATTAAAAGTACCCCCACTTCCATCAAAAATCAAGATATCCATAATTCTAAAATATCTATCAAAAATTCAATTCTATTGAAGGAATTCAAGTGGATATTATTTTTGTTACTTACATGTTAAAATTATGGAATGAATATTGAATTTTCATGATTAATGGAGCTGATATTTTACTAATTGAAGTGAGTAGGAGACCATACTTGAGTGAAAATTCTAATGATGTAATTTTTATTCAAAAAGAGTTAACCCCTCCTTATTTTGTCTTGGAATTTTTAATATCTAAATCCGACCAACTAAAATTCAATGATAGACCCTAAAAAGTCTTCATGATTAAAATATGTTGTTGAATTATATTTAGCAGTGATGTAGTAATTTATCAACCTTATGGTGACTTTTTCATGTGTTTGGATGAGAAAAGTTTTGTTGAATATATACCTTTGTTTGATGATGGAAAATTTAAGTGGGGTGGGTGTTTTCTATGCATGAGAGGATAAGTGAAGTGCTAATGGACTCAATGAGACAAATATAGAAAATGAATATTTATTCTTGGGGAGGTATGATATCTTTTGTTTATTGGTTTTAAATTGGTGGATCTCATGGGTATTTTTTAAAATATCTTTTTATTTTATTTTTATACTTACTTTTCTAGGATTCCAAGTTCTAAGTTCATGGGAATTGAAAATGTTGAAATTTATATTATTTTTAATGTGTATCTTAATGATTTAATCCCCACCAATTTATCAATTAGATATTAATTTTATCATTTTTTGTTTTTTTTTGAATGTTAACCTTAAATATCAAAACTATTTAATTCTATAATTTTAATTAATTTTTTCTCTTTGATGTTTCAACAATAAAATTTCACTATTGGTCTAAATTGGGAAATTATTTTTATATTATTCTATTTTCCACGTGATTCATTAGTTTCAACTAGACCAAGTTAAAAATTGAATTCTATATGGTACAAATTAATCAAACAATATAGAACGTTTTTAAGGTGGATAAAATTTACCTAACTTCAATAAATAAAGCATAACATTGATATATAAGTCCAAATGATCTGATTCCACCAAGAAATTAAATATAACTCTATATTTCGTCATAGTATAAAATATAATGTCTATATTCATTAATTATAGTGTACTTTTGAAATGTGAAATATAAGAAAATTTGAATAGTATGTTGTTCTAGAAAAATAGAGCTTCAGTAATTTTGGAATAATGTTTGGTAAACATGTCAAAATGGATTTAAATTTTAGAGAAGAAATTAAAATCAATAATGAACCACTATTAAGAAGACATCTTAGGGATATTCAGCCTTTCAATGAAACTAAATCATGAAATATTTTGATAAATGAATTCTAGAGAAGATTCCTCCTAGTCTTCTTTTTATGTTTTCTTAGATTTAGAATGCCTTCCTCTTACCCATTCATTGTAGTTACCCATCACATGGATAATTAAACCACTTTGTGGTTGGAGAAGGAGATGTTTTTATTTTTTAATTATTGAGTATTCATACTTTAATCAATATAGTTATATTTCTTTGTTAATTGGTTTTAATACTATATAGTGGTTCTTATTATAAATTTTAACCATATTTGATTTTAACTATGTCTATCATTTATTGATTTGGTTAATGATCCATTATATCCCTCCAGGTTTTGGTTTATATATGATGGTAAATACTAGGTTTTATTAGTTAATTTATTAGTGATAGTTAGTATGTGTGGAAGGGGTATTGGAAACTATTGAATTTATAGGAAGAACATTACCTGATCATGTATTGCCTAAGTCAACTTGGGGTATTCACTATAAATATCTCACACATTGGTAGGAGGGTAGACCAAGATGGGGTTTTAGTAGGCAATATCCTCATCCACACCATTCAACCAAGGGTTAAAGTGGAAGAGATCTTGGATCCTATCACTTATTAGTTAATAAGATTAATAGTTAACTAAATTTTAACTATGATAGAATTGAAATTTGAAAACCAAACCTAACTTTATCACCCTTATTATATCACTATTTTTAATCTTTGGTTTCATTACATTATTTTTTAGTATCAAAAAAATTCAAAAACACCCCTTTCTCTAATTTAAAGTGACAAACATGATTATTGATCACTCGTATCCAGAGATAAAATATTTTAACCTCTATATTTTATTCCAAAAAATAAATAATTGTTTTTTCACACCCAATTACATTCTACCATCAGTAACTATCAATTAATGAAGAAGAGGGTCAGATCCAGTTGGAAAAGTAAAAATTAATTAAATGAAATATCCAATTCAATATCATTCCCCAAATAATTATAACTGATTATCATAATTGACTTGAAAATATAAATATATTTTGTTATAAGTAGACACAAAAATTATGATCAAAGGAATTGTAATCTTATTTAACGATGAGCTCTGCTTCCATCTCAAGTGACTACATCATCTCCTATTTGTTTCACAATTATATAACCAACCAACATATATTCTCTCTATAATAATTCTTAATCCATTCCTTTATGTCTTGGTTCTCAACATAAAAAAATCACACTATCTCCTAGAATCAAGATTATAGTCTGCTTCCCCAAACTCATCTCCTCAACATACATGTAGTGCGTCTATGACATTTCATCCTCCTCCTCCAGTTACAAAAGAAAATATCCCTCATAGAACTCATAAACCCCACTTGAATTCTATTATATCCAATAAAATTATACATTTTGATGATATCTAGGTAAGACCCATTCTTTATAAGATTTTTCAATAATATTTAATTGATCTTTTCATCATTTCTTTATCTACCCTTGTCATTGATTTGTCTTTATAGAATTTTTTCCCTCACGCATATTCTGAACTTGACATCATCTTCTAAAAATCAACAATGGATTTAAGTCATATTAAAAATAGATATAAAATATTATAAAAATTGAAATCCACATATAACTAAAATACTAACGTTTTGATAAAGACTTTAAAATTTGAAAATACTTCTAAATATTTCAAACATAAATAAAAAAATTTGAAAATGGATTATGATGAAAATAATTAGTGATTTTTCTAGAAATATCTCAAATTCACATATCAAAACCCTGTTTTCTCCATCAAAATATTTTTTAAATAAATTCATGTTACTTTAAAATTTTAAATTCCTAAAAATAGTTACAAAAGAATTGTTTGAAAATTTAAATCTCAATAACTATTCCACCAAAATCAATAAAAATATATGATCCTGAATTTATTATAAAATTAACCCAAAAATAATTTAATAAAATCAAGGCAAAAAATATTCATTTTCATCAAGATATTAAAATAATAACAATCATAGCTAATATGTAACATCCACAATCCAGATGCCACTCAACTGGTGTCCCGTACCCAGTTAGACACATGGCCTCAAGCGCATTTCCAAAAATTGTAGAGGCTGTCGACTCGCAGTGAGGGCCTAAGGTGAAATAGTGGGGAAACTATTCCCTCATTTTCGGAGTGTAACACAGGGAAATAAATAATAATATAATAGAGGAATTATTAAACAACATGCAACTGAAATAAATAGCAGAAGACTGATTAGATAAACAACCAAGCATAGTTACACACAAAAGATGATGCATCATGTTATATGTTCTAAGAAAACACCCAAAACAAGTACACTACAATAATACACAATATATATAACAACCCTACTCTTTATTACACACTTAAACATGATTTATTATAGAAAAATGCACCTAAGACAACTTCGAGGATCAAGAGGTCTAGTGTCTTGGGAAATTTGGAACATTACATGACAACATAAGACATAAAATACAATATATTTATTGAAAACTTATTTTACATGACCACAACATTCATTCATACTTATCATTGCATGGGATAACCTAAGGACATACATAAGAAAAGGGTGGGCTATAAATCCCAGTAAGGGAGTAAACAAGGAATAACATGAATAATACAATACATGTTAGGAAATAGGCATATCAATGGAGAATGAGAGAAACATGAACATAAAGGCATTATATATCATTATTATCATAACATGGAAATATGGAAACAACATTTAACATGATTATGCATGAGACAAGGCTCATTGCATATGGAGCATGAGTAAACCCTCATTTCACTTGAATTATCATGAGTAAACCCTAATTTCACTTGAATTGTCATGAGTAAACCCCCATTGCACATGGTGTATCGTGATACTATTCTTTACCCAAATGAATTGGAGTGCTATCAGGGTGCACCCTTCTTAATCATTTCATTTCATGCATAAGTGTTCCACATAGATCATACAACATGGATTCATTAAACATTATAATTTATTCCATGAATAAGAGATGTGGAATACATAAATGTAATTATTTAATCAAAAATTACATGTTAATAAAGTTTAATACCCTTGATAGAGAAATAGGTATGGTATTCACTTACACGATGATTTTGGCATGGGAAATTTTGGTGTAACTTCGGTAGCATAACGACGTCAAATAGAAATCATAAAATGGGTTGATGAGAGAAAAAGGGGTCTCTAATCATTTATAAATGAAATGGACAGTAAGGGTTTCATGGAACATAATATCACAACATATGTAATGGAATTTAGATACATAATATACAAGAATTTCTTAAATGTAAATGAGGAGAGAGAAATCCATTACGAAATTTCGGCATGGTAATGAGTGTACATGGGTGACATTAACAAGAGATAAAGGGGTATATCATCATTAAAAAATAAAGAGGGAATTATATGGGAGGTGATAAATCATACCCCAACATTTTTAATTTAAAATAAAATGGGAATAACAATATAAGGGAACTTGGGCATAAATAAGGAAGGAAGGAAAGTGAGGATCCCTTACTTGAGTGTGTGACTTCAAGAGCTTGAGGAGGGGCTTATTGAGAGCATGTGGCACCTTGGGAGGATTATATAGAGAGGAGTATAGAGTAGGGACGTTCCACAAGGGTTTTGAGTGAAGATAATTTGGAGCTTGGGTGGGTTCATATAGGAAAAGAGAGGGGAATTATTTAATATTTCACAAACTTTTGTTTTGGAATCAATATAATTAAATATTCAAAACCACAAACCAACCCATGGTTTTTTACAAATGGGAGTAGAAAACATTTGTTTATAAGGAAAATGGCTGAAATTATTAAAATATTAGGCTTTCTTATGTGGAGTTGAGTCACACTCTCTAGGAAATCATTTTAAAATTTTAAAATATTTTATAAGTTTTGAAGGGTCCACTAAGGCACCATAAAATTAATCAAAAAAATATAAAATTGCATTATTTTAAATATAAAACATATATTGGACGAATATACCTTTTATATTATTTTATTATATCACTATTAGGTCATTATGATGTTATAAAATACATTATATATTTAAATGGTACTTAATTTTTACCCAAAAATTCGATTATCTTACAAAATTATGAATAATTCACCGTTAGTTAATTTCAACATCCTGAATCCAATAATATTCATTTTATCTAAATAATTTTCTAAATATGTGAATTTTTACTTTAAAAATAAAAACCGACCTTTATCGAAAATTCATGGGTTTTGACAAAAATAGCTTTCAAATCTTTATAAAAATTACAATTGTATAACAACTGTATGATCATTTATATTTAATAAAAATTAATTTAGTAAAAATATTTCACTGAAATTTTATTTAATTGAAAAATACATTAATTCATCAAAATAAATTTCTTAATTGAATATTTACTAAAAATATTATTTGTGATTTCAAAACCATTTACAAAGTAACAATAATAAAATGAATGTATATTCTTTATTGTCTATAAAAATAATACACATAATCATAATTATAGGATCTTGTTACATATCCCTTTATTACAATAGAATATTCCCTAAGAGTAAGGTGGGTGATAGTGATATACTCTTAGGTCGGCTCAGATAACATCACTCGGGTGGTAATCTCTTTTAACTTCCACTTCTGTTGTTGGCGGTTCTGTTCAAGATTAATGTGTTGAAGCTCAGCTTGGTCTTGGCCAATAGTGAAGCCCAGTGACGCTAACTCCTTTTCGAGCTATGAAAAATGGGCTTCTTATGGAGAAATTCTACTGGATGAGTTCGTCGCTTCCTTTATCTGTGTAAATTGGATTTGTTAAAGCCGTATATTTATATTAATCATGTTATCACTATTCAATGACTATATTAGAAATGCTAACAATTATTAATGGTATTTTAAAATCCAAAAACAAAAAACCAAAGAATTTCATATGTTTTCTATAACCATTTTACATAATAAGACATTTAATTAGATCAATAATAATTTTCATTAATAAAAGTTTGGTTTGTTACAATATATGTCTCAAAAGAACAAAAGAAATGAAAATATACTAAGAAGAATCCAAGCCTCGGCTCGGTCCCATGATCTCCTACTCCTAAGTATCACATCAACAACCTGTAGCATATCTCTTTCCCTGATCAACACTCACAACAATATAATATGTTTGGGCCCAAAAAACCTGACCCAAACAGGTTGTGAGAAATAAATTCCAATAGGAAACCACCCAAGATCTATGCCTGTCTGTCAGTGAATATATGCAACAAGTAGTGTACAATAGGTAAAGCAGTAAACTAAGAAGTAATAAAAATTAAACAGTACTACAACAATGGTTTCCATTTTCATTCTTTATGTTCATTAATTAATTCAATCACATTGAATTATATAATACTAGAGATCTGACTTAAGCCTGTCAATCCCTTGTATAAAGTGATCACAACAGATACCTCAGAAGTTTATCTAAACAAGTAAAGTGAAGATAAAATCCAAGATTGTGCTTTGTATTGGTATATTCATCATAAATAATTCCATTTCAACATGTCTCAAGGTCAAGCATGATGTATAATCATTTCAATATGTTCCAAATAGGGACGAGCCTGGTGTATTAGCATTTTAGCATGTGTTAGAATAAAAACCTGGTATATAAACATTTCAGCATGTTTAAATTAAGGAAAATCCCAATATATCTACATTTCAGCATATATCAGGGTAAAAACCCAGTATATAAACATTTTAGCATGTTTCAAACTAGGATGAACCCAATATATCATCATTTCAGCATTTTTCAAACAACGCATGTAAATTACACTATTACTTGGTTACCAAATTAGAAACTCACATGGGGAAAAATAATGTCACAATCCTATCAAGTAATTTAATCATTATTAGGATTAACAATTATAATCTCACATGGAAAATTTATATATAACAAGAAAACATGTGAATTAAACTATCACAAGGTTGAAGCAATTGTCATCTCACGTGAGAAACATTCAACTAACCAATTTCATTTTAAACAACCAAAAAAAGGAAACAATGGAATGCCCATAGGAATCCAAGGCCAAATGGCTAAACAATGGTCATCAGAGGGAAACGAACCCATAGGGTGGCCCTTAATCAAACCAAACAATATCAAACATGATTAAATTAATTTGATCCATGACTTAATAATTATTAGGCAACAACAAGGGTCAATTTTTATTTAAGGATATACCCTAAACATGGTTGAGTGGCACTTCGACACATTTAAACAACTTGACATTGAGTAAAAGGAACAAGAACACCTACCTGAAACTCATATAACTCTCCTCGTCCAGTTTTGGGCTCTAATTCATCCTATAATGGAGTAGATATACAAAATGGGTATAAATTCTCAACATTAAATAACTATATCGAGAGAATAAATCATGAAGAAAGGGTCAATAAGAATTGATAACTCATCGAGGGGAATCCAACACATCTGACGGTGTTTGAAACGAAGACTAGATGACAAAACGAGAGGCCGTCCTATTCTTGGATTTCCTGGGCATTTTGTTCATCAAACGAAGGTGTTAGTTTTGTATGTTTTTACAAAAATGATGCTACAACCTGATTTAAGGAAAAAAGAAAACAAAATTACATGGCATGTACCTGTGACTACATGTTGTGTCCGTAAAAATCCTATCTAGGTCGTTACATGGTCGTGTTCTGGGATTATACAGCATGTAACTCTAATTACACAGTGTGTACCTAGAAATACACAGTGTGTAACTTCCAGTCACATTGTGTAATAGGTCTATAGCAAGCCTATGACCTCTTTTCCCCCATTTTCTTACGTATAAACTAAAAAGTAAATATTCATACCTTAAGAAAATAACCAAGTTCTTACAAACTACCCCCCTTAAATAAATTTGTCCTTAAATTTTCCTTTCATGGGTGATGAAGAAATATCTAAGAACAACTCTGGCCATTGTGATCTACATCATCCTCCCTCTCCCAAGTCCCATCATGCAATTGGTTGTGCTGCCATAGAACCCATACCAAAGGAACAGACCGGCCACAGATAACCTACATGTTAGGATCCACAATATGAATAGGATGATCCTCAAAAGATGCATCTACCTGCAACTCTACTTCCTCAGGCTGAAAGGCATGAGACGGGTCCTAAAAGTAAAGTTGCAACTGAGAAATATAGAAGACATCGTGCATAGTCTTGTACCTCTAAGGTAACTACAATCTATAGGCAACTATCTGAACCCTCTACAGAATCTCAAATGGACCGACATACCATAGTGAAAGCTTACCATGTCTCCTGATCCTCTTTTTTCCCAAACTTGGTGCAAAATGTAGAAAAACTCAATCCCCAACCTTGAACTGAAGAGGTCATCTACGACGATTGGCATATGATTTTTGATGAGACTGCATTGTATCCATCTACTTCTGAATCAATTGAACCTTTTTAGTAGTCTCCTAGAGAAGACAAGTTCCCAGCATCACTGCCTCTCCTATCTCTATCCAACACCGGGGTGATCGACATGTCCGACCGTACAAAGTCTCATATGGCGCCATTTTAAGAGTCACATGAAAGTTATTATTTTCAGAGAACTCAATAAGGGGTATGTGTGTCTCCCAGAAACCCCCAAAAACTAGAATATATGCCTGAAGCATGTCTTCTAGCACCTGAATCATGCACTCTGATTGGTCATCTTTCTGGGGATGGTAAGTTGTGTTCATAAGCACCTATGTACACAAATACCTTTGTATCCCTTTCTAGAAACGAGAAGTAAAATGGGTGTCCACATCCAAAATGATATAATGATGAACCCTATGTAGTCTTACAATATCCCAAATGTATAACCTCTCAAGCTCACCAACATTGAAGGTTTCCTTGATTGGTAGTAAATGTGAAACCTTTGTAATTCTGTTAAGAACGATGCAAATGGCATCATTACCACAACACCTCCACCATTGGAAAACTCCATCAAGAATTTCCCTACTCCTTCTAGAGATGCTTCGAGTGTGATTTTCCTTTAACCGGAAAAACCTGAACATAATTGGGAGCATAATAGCGGCCTCACTGCAAATAACGGTTGAACCCCAGTTGACCTCATCAAAAGAGGTCACATAATATTTTCTCAAAATACATTTCGGCCTTTTAAAACACACCCACCCTAGATTGGTAGATTATTTAAACTAGTTCACTGGAAGAAAAATGATGAAAAATAAGGGAAATGAGTCAAACATTCACTGGATGACTTATCTCAGAATGTCTTGCTTAAAAGGATGGCATATTGTAATAGAACACAATGCCTACTCCCAAGGCACCATATGTCCACAATGAGGAAAATTGTAATTCAAATCCACCCAAATGGGACCATTACCACTTCTAAAAGAATCACATCTAATCCTAACCATATGTCTGAGATAACCTCAGATTCAATAACTCATAGTCCGAGGAACTCACCAAGGTGGTCCACACACTCCGTTATAAGTGAAACTTTGGTACGAGTCCAAAAGTACACATAAGAACACTGACTAAAACTAGGAAGGCATCTGACTGGTGGTCATGTTGAAGAAAACAACAGGCATGCCTGAGTCCATCCAAGGAATTACTACACAAGAACCCTGACATCAATCAGGATTAACCAGGACTCATTTAAAACCATGCATCTAGGGCACAAAACCGAAAAATATTTTGAACTATCCTAATGGCTTTCAAATGTAGAGAGACGTGTAACATACGCTCTCTTTGTGAATCCAAGACAATGTCAAGATAGGGGACATGATCGTCTCTTAAGAAGGAGAACACTAAGAGGATTCAAGTATTATCAAAAAAAGTATAGCATAACCACTATTGTTCAACCTCATAAAAGAAACCCGGCTTCACTTTCCAATGCATCATCATTTAATCGACCGCAATGCATTTATCCCTAGTCATTTCCATGACATTTTATGCTTAACCACCAAGGTCCATCCATGATCATCAGTTCCTTATAAGGTTTTCACACATATCCAACTACAACAGCTATCATGTTGTTTATAAATAATTGACATGAAACATGACTCATAAGTCTCAAAGGCATTCAAGTATAAATGACCATCTCCTAATGGTCCTTGATTTTGATCCTTCTACCTGGAAAAACACATTCAAATAGAACTGACATGACACTACCTATCTAGGAGTGTCTTAAATGTCAAGAAGAAAGAACAACCTCTCTCAAATGCTTGAGTTCAGAACCAACTTAAACGCATGAGTGTCATTCCACCAACCATGATCACCACATCATAACACTTGGCATGAAGGCCGTAATTAAACCGACTGGTGTGTCAAAACACCAGTGTCCCAAAAATTCTTCCTGAGTAGTGGGGTGAACTTGGTTCCAAAACGTTCCGGGCATTCTACTCCAGAGATGGATGAGAACAGACACAATAGCTCAAATCTCAATGATTTAACCGAACTCGATGGTTCGTTTTTAACATTTAACACTCTATGGGTACCGTGTATGACAACATAAATTACCCAGAGTTTAAAAGAGAAAAAAATCACATTCTTGATACAATTCATAGGCTGACCACCCTACACATCCTCGTACCAGATGGCTTACACAAGAACTGGCTCAAAATCACATCATCAACACAACTGTTTACATAGATGATTACGTACCAAGTCTCCCATCACTTATGGAAATAGATGTTCACATAACCTCCTAAGTAGCTGACCATGCTCGAGGAATGTCTGCTCTACTGAATTGATAATTCCCTAATGCTCATTCCTATATCAAGGGTAAAGAAACAATGATCACCCATCCGAACAAGGGTTTCCTCTTTAAATACTCAAATGTCCTACTAGGGACAACGAAAAAACAATATGTAAGTTACTTTTTAACAAATAAGGAAACTTACAAGGTTCTCTAGATACCAGCAAATCTTATATCTCAAAAGCGCAGATATTAAACAGGGCAGGTCAAAACCTTCCTCTAAGCACTCACCCCTCTTCCTGCCCCATGGTTCTGCTCTAGGTTTCAGAAAATGAGAGATAATACCAAATCCCACTACTAAGGTCGGGTCTAGTCAAGTCAAACCTTGAGAGGAATCCTACTTGGAATCCTATAGGTAAATATGATTGAAGGCATCCTACTCAGGATCCTTAGCTTAAAAGGCAAGGGAGAAATCCTACATGGAATCCTCGAATGCTAACCAAAAGAGGCATCCTACCACATGGATCCTCTTGGTTGAAGCCCAAGTAGGGGGATTATGCAGGAAATCCTTGATAACATCTTGTCTCATGGCCTCATAGGCCAGAAGGGAATGTCTTGAAAGGGATATTTCACCAAAACATAGGTCATGGGAGATATCTCATAGCTCATCTCAGATCAAAGCACTCAACTAGGTTGGTACAAACACCCAACCAATCATTCATGCCAACTATCACTCTTAGGTGAAAACTAGAAATGATAATTGGAGGAATAACCTATTCATTTAGATAGAAGCACCAAAACACCCATTAGAAGTTCTAAAAATTCTCTATGGGTTTCACTATTACGATCTACATGGAAAACTATTCCGAAAGGACTGCTCTTGGGTCCAAAACTGACAAAGGGGGATAAAATAGGAAAATACCCTTCAAGGGTGCCAAAAAACATGTACATGACATGTAGAAACCACACACGACATGTACCCTCAAGCTCTTACATATGAATTTACTCCTACCAGCCTAGGTGTGTAAACATCCCAGGTACATGGCATGTTAGCCCAACACACGGTGTGTCCCTTTAAACTCTTACATAGGCATGTACCCCCCACCTACATTGGTGTGTAAACATACCATGTACACAGTGTGTCATGCTAACAAATAGTGTGTACTCAAGTTTCCCCTCTGGGCTAGGTACTTCTACATAGCTTGACTCACAAAGATTATGCCTACGTAAAACTACACTGGGTGTATCGAAATTACACAGCGTGTTCTGCTCAAAACCAAACATCTCGTGTTATCTATCACATGGTTATACACATTGTCATATACCACACAGCGTGTACTCATAGTAAATGGTGTGTACTTAAAATTTCTTTTCTCCCCAAACAGAACAACACATGGCATATTTTCATAGGACCACACACTGTGTTGTATGGGTTTCTAGACAATAACCCTCAGAAACTTCTCTAGAACCCCTGTTTTTGTTTTAAATAAAGCAACGATGTGAAAAATTCTGACCTATGGGGGCCCATAATCCCCACAAATCGAAGTTTGGAAACACATATATCACATAAATACACAATTTCAGCTCAATACCAAAACATAGTCCACCAAATTCTGATACAAGTGGTCCCATACTCTTTAGGGACCAAAGTTTGGCATCCATCCAATTCAACCATAACATTTACCAATACACCTATCACAATAGCAAGAATATCTATCATGGTACCTATCAAAACAGCATGCATATTTATCATGACGTCAATCACAACAACATGCAATCAATAATGCTCTCTAAATTGAATGGAAAGAATGCATGGCATGTGATTTATAACAGGTTCCTATATGATTCATGAGATGGAATACCCTTATCTAATTGGTTTGAAACAAAATAGAACAAAAATAATATCAATAATAACAGCACAAAACATGTGTGTCACCCAACAGTGAAATTGAATCAATTGTAATATCTCAAAATCCATAAATCAAAATTCAATTTGAGGTAATTTGGATTTTCCCTGTACACAGGGTAGATACTCTCAGGCATAGCTAATTACCAAATTCCATCCCCTTACTATCCCATTCTAATGTCTCTAAATAGTAATACAAAGTAGAAAATAAAACACCTTTGATATAACTTTGTAACATCCCAGATCTGAATTCCACTCAACTGGTTCTCTGTACCCGGTTGGCCACATGGCCTCAAGCGCATTTCCCAAAATGCAAGAGGTTTCCGACTAGTAGTAAGGGCCTCAGGTGAAATATTGGGAAAACTATTCCATCATTGGAAGAGTATAACATAATGGAATAAATAATAATACAATATCGGAAGCAGTAAAAAGCATACAACTGAAATAAACAACGGATGACTAATAAGATAAATAACTAAGCATTGTTCCATAAAAAATATGATGAATCATGTTATATGTTCTATGAAAATATCCAAAATAAGTACACTATAGTAATACATAATATATGTCTCAAAAGAAAAAAAAACTAAAATAGACTAGGAAGCATCGCAAGCATCAACTCAGTCTCATTCTCTCCTACTCCTAAGAAGCACATCAAGAACCTGTAGTTGGTCACTTTCTCTGATCAACACCTATAACAATATAATCTATTTGAGCCTAAAAACATGACCTAATCAAGGTGTGAGAAATAAATCATAGTAGGAAACCACCCCAGATCTGTTCCTATCTGTCAGTGAATATATGAAACAAGTAGTGTAGAAAGTAGTAAACTAGTAAGTAATCAAAAATAAACAATCTTATGACACTAGTTTCCATTTTCATTCATTATATTCATTAATCAATTCAATAACATTGAATTATATAAGAATAGAGATCCATATTAATCCTGCCAATCCCCTATATAAAGTGAGCCCAATAGATACCTCAGAAGGCTATCTAAATAAGTAAAGTGAAGACTGAATCCAAGATTGGGCTTTCTCTTGGAAGACACATCATAAATCATTCCATTTAAACATGCCTTATGGTCAAGCCTAATGTATAATAATTTCATCATATTTCAAATAGGGATGATCCTGGTGTATCATCCTCAAAATTAAATTTTTTATTATCAAACACTTTTAAGGGAAAAGGTGAGAAACCAAAGGTTCAAGAATAAAAAGAGGACGCCAAGTCATTAAAAAGAAAATGAAACCTTCCAGAATTTATCTCCCTAAAAGTTTCCACAAGATGGTGTTTACCTGAGTTTCTGGTTCCTCGATCAGAACAACTTCGAACCTAGATGACAGCTTATCCTAGGATTGGATATACTCCTCTATTATGATCATCCCTTTATTGAAGCCTCAAATTAAAATCATTTCCTGCTTATAAATCTAGTTTATTTGCTCCTCATTGGTAGGAACCCTTATAACCCTTTCCATCATTATTTCAGTCTCTACATTAGAAGCATTAATTGTTAGGATAGATTCAACCATTGCCTCTTCCGATATCATAAGTAATTATAAAGGATGTTCGGGCATAGCATCAAATTCCTGTTGTTCTGTCTCACGCTGCGGGTCAGGAGGGGGAGAATCTTCCTTTCCCGTCACCCCATCCTCCGAATGAAAAGATGTATCCCCTTTCATATCCTCTAACATCTTTTCACCATCCTTACGGGGGGTCACCAATCCTTCTAGGCCCTTTGTCGTTGCAACCTCCTAGTCAATCTCTGAGGGAACGGTTTCTCCTACTCACTGACCCACCCCACCTTCCACTATCTGAATCTCAAGTGCCTTTCATTTAACCTCTTTTTTGGATGACCCTGTCTCCATAGGTCGAGGAAGATAAGAGTAGTATTTGCAGCCTTTGGGTTTCTGCTTCTTGTTAACAATGCAGTTCCCCGGATCCCTGTTTCATTATTCCCTTTCTTCCTCCTTGGACGGTGCAATCCCTTACTGGATCCCCCAATATTATTGTCATACAAGGGTTGTCCTTCCCCCTCGGACTCTGCTTCAGAGGGACAAATGGTGTTGTCTTCTATCCCTTCATCGACACTCAAACTATCAAAACAGTTGTTTATGTTTAGACAGGCCAAGGTTCTCCTCATATTTGTTCCCTGTTTGGAATTCAGCTTCTTGTTTTCCCCATGAGTTGGCTGCTCCCACTCCTGACCAACCATAGAATTTCCCTCACCAGTTGGATGTATCACCCTTTCAGTGATGTTATAACTTCCGGTGTGCACCGCCATAGCATAGGTACATGAAATTGGGCTCCCATCGCCCTTAGGATTTGAGATATCAGTTCCAACAGATTCAACCAGAGCTTTAGCATCATCTTTGTGTGTATCCAGAGTTACTTCAACCATTGTACTGGCCTGAGCACCCCCTTCAATTGTAGCACCAGGGGGACTTGCCAAATCTTTACTTAGCCTATTAAAAATACCTGAAACACTCAGATCAGGAGGTAATACCCTGACTTTCTTCTGTGGTACTGTGTCACCTGAACCTACAGTACCAGCAATCTTTCCTGTGTATTGACTAGATATTTCACAACCATCAACATACCCCTCACCAACTGTATTCATAATCTTGCCGTACTCACCAAGAAAACCACCAGGGGCCCTGTTCTTCTAATCACTCTGTCCAGAAAGAAGCCTCATCGCCTTTTATACCCCAAGCCCTTGCCCTTTCCTCCTACATCCAAACCCTTTTTCATCTCGATGTCCTTCGACCCCCGCCTGCAGGATGTCACTATGTGTCCCATTCACTTACAGTGGGAACAAAAGTCGACCCAGGATTCATAAACAATAGGTTGTCTGCAATGAAATTCTTCACCCACTAAAATCCACACAAACTCAGCAGGCACTCTTGATGCATCAACTTCCACACAGATTCTTGGTCTAACAGGATGACATACATAACGAGTTCTACTATCGAAACATAATAATCTACCCACAAGGTTCCCTAGAATTCTGATGATCTATGGATTCTAAAATGGTAAATGAAGTTTGGGAAAACTAACCCATGTTGCCATGGTTAGGGAGTCACGCTTCATATGGGAGTCGTAAGACCATCTGAAGAGGAAGAACTGAGATCTATTATAGGTATGAGGAGCACTTGACCATGCTTTGATCAGGTCATCCTCTAATGCGAACCAAACCATGATGTGTCTATTATCAAGAAAACCCACTATAGCCCTTTCATGTAAATCCCAAGATGCGTAGACTAACCTATCAAAAGCATCGAGCGAAGAATTTCTCTTCTTGAAACGAGCGATTAGGGTCAGATCCAGGAGTGAAGAGGCATCATTGAATTCCGTGGTATAAATCAGAAGGTTGGGGATACCATCTAACAGATTATGGACTTTAGGTAAAAGAGAAATTTGTGGAAACGGGGGAAGAAGGTCAGGGTTAGAAAATGCAGTGAAAGGGGTAGATGCCGCTCCCTTAAGAGACGTCAAAGGACCCTCTTCTTCCAGGGGGAGGGGAGGATCCAGCATGCAGGCCACCGACATCACGAATATGGAGCTATCATCGCGTCACCCTCACATCACCCTTTCCAGCCTAGTGCATCATCATTTTTGTATGTACTAGGGTAAAACCCCAGTTTTTGAGAATTTAAACATGTTTAAATTAGGTACCATCCCAGTATATCATCATTTCAGCATTTATTGGGGTAAAAACTTGGTATATAAGAATTTCAGCATGTTTCAAATAGGGATGAACCCATTATATCATCATTTCATAATTTTTGAAACAACTAATGTAAATTACACTATTACATGGTTAAAAAATTATAAACTCATGTGGGAAACAATCATGTCACAAGCATATCAAGTAAACTAATCATTACCAGGCTTAACAATTATAATCACACATGGGAAATTTATATATAATAAGAAAACATGTGAATTAAACTATCACAAGGATGAATAAACTTTCATCTCATGTAGGAAACAATTAGTTAACGAATTTCATTTTAAACAACCCAAAAAAATTAAACAAAGGCATTCCCATAGGCATCCTTGGCCACACAGCTAAACAATGGTCATTCAAGGGAAATAAACCCATGGGGTGGCCCTTAATCAAACCAAACAAGCTCATACATGCTTAAATTAATTTAATCCATGACTCAATAATCATTAGGAAACAACAAGGATCAATTTTTATTCAAGACTACATCGTAAACATGGAAGAATGGAACTTCGACATATTTAAACAACTCAACATTGAGTGAATGTCACAATACCACCTACCTCATACTCGTATGACTCTCCTCGTCCAGCGACGTGCTCTAATTCGGCCTAGAATGGAGTAGATATAAAAAATGGGTATAAAATCTCAACCTTAAATAACTATATCAAGAGAAGAAATCAGGAAGAAATGCTCAAGAGGAATCGAGAGCTCACCGAGGGGAATCCAACGCATATGACGGTGTCAGAAATAGAGATCATATGAAAAAATAGTAGGCTGCCCTATCCTCAGATATATTGGGCATGTTGTTCTTTGAATGGAGGGGTTTGTTCTATATGATTTTACAAAAATGACGCTACTTCCCAATTTAATGAAAAAAAGTACACTACGTGTACTTTAAACTACACACTGTGTCCGTACAAATCCTGGACAGGTCATTACATGTCCATGTACTGGGATTATACGGTGTGTAACTCTAATTACACAGAATATACCTAGAAATACATGGCGTGTAACTTTCAGTCACATAAAGTAATAGGCCTACAGCCAGCTGTTGATCTCTTTTCCCCAATTTTTATAATTATAAACTGAAAAGGAATGACCCATACCTCAAGGAAAGAATCCGATTCTTACATGAGAAAATAATTTATCTAAAATTCATTCATTAAAGAATTTTTTTTATTTAAAGTAAAATTATTTAGCAATTTTTATGTGACAAAATGTTTTCAAAATAGGGCACATCAAATTCTCCCATAATTAAAAAATTGTTATTTCTCTAGCATTCAATTTAACAAAATCTATGTAAGAAAATAAATATAAATATGTGAAAAAATATAAAGTTCTATAAATAGTTTTTTTTCAAAATTATTCTCCCACATAGACTCTCTCTATTATAAAATGATATTTCTCTTTTAAAAACAATTGGTTTGGAAAAAATGAGTTTACTTTTCCTAAAATGATTTTTATTAAAAATATTAAAATGGTTTAAACATGATTAACTTTATATTTAACTAAAAATTCAAAAAATATATTTTTATCTTAGTTAAAAGACTCTCATAAATGATAGAGAATAAATAGAAAAAACCAATTGAAGTGTAAAATTAATAATTAAAAATAATGAATAATTAAAAGAACTGATAGTTTCTTCTTAAATAAAAAAAAATTCATATAGATATGGAGTTCATTTCACATCCAATTTAAATTAAAGGATAAAAAGTATAAAATCCTTTCAAAAATTTAAAAATAAATAGTGATTGTAAATCCTACTCCCATAGTATTACCAAAATAATTTATTCCCAATATAACAATTAAAATGATATAACCAATTAAACCAATAGGGAAACTAAAAAGATTAAGCATCTAAAACTGGAAAAATATATTTCACACATCAAAAAATAAACATTCCTAACAACCCACCTTATAGTGAAAATTATAGATTAATTTTAACATAAATAGTAAAGGTATAAATGCATACTTAATTTATATAAGCATAAAAATTAAAAATGGAAGAGAATTTTTTAAAAATAAAAAATTTAATGCCAAAAATCCCCTGATAGTAAAATATTTCATCACTGATTAATAAACTAAATGTATTATCCTTTTATTTGAATAAATAATTTATTTATCTAATTACAACAACGAAAAAGTAAAAAAATATTAACATGAGATTCCAAAAAATCAATCTCAACGGAAAATTAATCAGTGTTAGGAAAAAAGGGGATGATGTTTCCAATTTCTCCCACTATCTACCCCACATATACCTTTTAAAATCATTTAAAGTTAATATTATAGTGATAATAACAGTACTAAGAATCCCTCAACTGTGAAAATACTCAAATAACTATTCAGACAACTGACATTGAGTGTTGACCCCCATTAGACCATGGTAAGTGACATTGAACTCCTGAAACATGTCAATCAATAATGAGTGTCATATAATTGTTCAATAAACTATAAGGGTTAAATAAACTGTGGGAATCAACTAAAAACCAAGAAACTCTTCCAAGACTGAATCAACCATACTACATCACTATTCCTAAAAATCAACCGCACAAATGAAGTTTGGCCACAATATGGAAATTCAAAAAAGTATCAGATATACTACAACTAAAAAAACCAATCGATCATAATTTGAAATTGAACACACATTGAAAATATTCTAAGTACCATATTAATCTCAAGAGAAGAAAATAAAATTTATTGGACACTCTGACATAGTTCCTGATACAAACATTTCATGCATTATTTTTAGGATTATAATAAATAATTTTTTTGGTCTATATGATTAATTCCTACATAGATATTTAATATATTTGTTTATATTTTTTAGAATAAAATGTTTTGGGGTAAATGAGAAAAATAATCTAAAGGTGGCCATAATTTCTACTAAATGATGGCTTCCCATGACATCAGGTGTCATAGTTTACACCAAGGGTATAAAACTGAATAACCGAAGTGAAACGAATCTTCTGGAGCTAGAAAATGTAAATTCACGTTTTGAATCATATTTATGACATGAGTAATTATATTAAATAAATTAAATATATTAAATTAGTCAATTTTTAGGAGATCACAAACTTTCACAATGTGAAACAATCTTTCACACTATAAATGTGGTGGGACAAACCCACTAACAAATATTTTCTATGATATTTTCAATAGATACCTTTTAGTTCTTTTATCGAGTATCCATTTAATGTGGTGTAGACCTAGGACTCATAATGGACCAAATTTATGATGAAATAAATACTACACAGTCCAAGTCTATAAAGAGAGGGTTATTGCACTGCTTCCAAAGAACAATTTCGGGGAAAATCTTGTGGTGAGAAGTTATGCTATGTAGGGTCCTCACCAGTCGATGTGTCATCCTTCTTCATGTTTTATTTTTATTTTCTAATTCCTATATTCTTATTCATCATGAGTATGAGGTATTAATTAACACCTTTTTCATGGATAATGTATCCAAATGGGGAAGGTGCTTTTCGATTTTATTATTTATTTCTTATTTGTGTGTTTGGTTTGCTGCAATTTCTTAATTTAATTTTAAAACGATTATTTTTATTTAATCATGACCACTAATTTATAACTATTAAAGGAACCTTTTAATTGAACAACTGGTTACACTTAATTAGGCATGACCGTTATCACATTTAGGGTAATTGGGTTTAAAAATGTATTGATAAAAACTTGATTCAACAATATCATAAATTACCTAACCATGATAAACTGGGGATTTATGTGTTGAGGTGGGGATACCCTGACCATTATATCCACCTCATCCAGACTCTGATTCCAAAAATTAATTAATCAATTTAATTTCTTAATCCAATTAAAACTAAAACATGAAACTATAAAACCATAGAACGCTTTGAGAAACTCATTTTTTAAAATCTAATCTACTACTCTTTCTCAGTTTCTCTCATCTTTCCAAAACTATTTTTAAAACAAATATATGTTTCATCACTCTCATTATTCAAATAAATTAAATAAAATCATTTTCATTTAAAACCTAAATAAACCTATTCACCATCTTGTGGTTTCAACCTCAATCTTTCCAGGTACTATATTTTAATTAATTAGTGGCACAATTTGAGTATTTTTATAAATTTTGTATTTTTATTAGACATATAAGGAAATAAATATACCACATAGGGATTCCAAACTAGCATGTTTTTTTTGGATGTTTTCAAAGTATTTTTTTATGTTTTTAATTTTAATTTTAATTTTGTTGGTCTTATTTTAATTTCTCTATTTACATTAGGTGTTTCGTGGTGTACTTTTTTGGATTTTAATTTTTAATGTGTAACTACAAAAAATGAAAAAGGCAAAGAGGATCTCAAAATTGATCCCAAGCCTAAAAAACATATGAGGAGAAACATGTTAGTTACAACCGTGGTTGGCTGGAAAAAATAAACAATTAGATGCTAGGGGAGTTCAAAAAAGTGATCTAAGGATACATATGCTTGCTAACTATGGGAATCCATTCAACATAGGACTGCATCTATTATCCTAAAACCTATTTTGTTGAAAATAATTTTAAGATCAAGCCTTCTATCATCCAGATGATCTCAAAGAACATGCAATTGACTTAACTACCTCATGAAGATCTGAATGCACATATGGAAATATTTTACGATCTATTTGGTACACTCTAATTCAAAAATGTATCATGTGTCTTGGTAAGGATTTGAATATTCATATTTTCAATTTGGTATAGAGAATGTTAGTGCATTCAATTTTTTACCTACACATTCCTTCACCACGTGGGATGAGTTGTAAATAAACTTTCTCACTCGCATTATCCCAAGTTCTATATCGATGGGTATACGGGTAAATATTCTTTACTTTATTTAATTTGAGGGAAAATCACTCTACTATACTTGGTAAAGTTTTAGAGATGTGACTCATAAATTCCCTCACCATGGTATAGAGTTATGACTACTAATATAAACATTCAATACAGGTTTGATGCTAAGAAACTAGTCAATTTTAGATGCTAGAGTTGGAGGATCCTTGAGGAAGAAATCCCCTTATGATATATACAACCTATTGGATGAAATGAAAAATAATAACTTCTAGTAAAAAAATGATGGAACAAAATGAAGATAAATCCACATGATCAATAAGAATGAGTGAATGATAGTGAAAATGGATTCAATGACAAAAAATTTGGACCCCATGATGGTTCAACAACAACTAACCCTTGGTACATGTATAGAAGAAGTAAATTATAATGATTATAATTGTGTTAATAAATTTCAGGGTTGTCAGCCACAACAAATAAAACAATATAACCAAGGATAAGAATTTTATCCAAGACAATAAGGTTTTCATCCTCCACACCAGGGCCATCACTGATTATTCATGTTTAAACATTAGAAGAGACACTGGCCACGTTCATGACCTAGACCATAGTGGTAGTTAAAGATAAAAAGGAAAACTCAGTAAATAAATTGTCCATATTGCAAAATATGGAGAATCATATAGGGAAAATTGTTGATAATCTTAGAGAGAGACAAAGTTGAGTACTTCCATGATTCCCTGAAGTGAATCAATAAGAATATTTGAATGTAATTTCCCTATGAAGTGGAAAATTCACTGAGGAACCTCTTGAATCAATAAAGATACAACATGAACAACAAGTTAAAATTGAAGATATAGAACATGAATATAATTTTGATAATGTAGATGCTAAATAAGTTGAAGAATAACCACCATGGTGAATGTAGAAACTTTATTTTCTAGAGATACTAGAAAATAGAATATTAATAAACAAAAAGTGAAATTTATAAAACATTTCAAAAAATTCATATTAATATCTATTTTGAAGAGGCACCTAAAAACATTCCAACCTAAAAAAGATTCAAGAAAGAGATAGTGACCAAAAATATTAAGCTATAATTAATTGGTACCATTTCACTCGCATGGGAATGTTTGATAGTTATATAAAAGGTCCAAACTAAGAAGTAGTAGGACCCGGGTATTTTTTTCATCCCTATATTTACAAGAGCTAATAAATTTGGAAAATATTTTTTTGACTTAGGTGTGAGTGTCAACATCATGTCATCCAACACTTTTAAGAGTATGGGACTGGAAGGAATGAATCCCACAAGAGTTTCACTTCAATAGGTAGATTTAACAGTGAATTTCCCATGAGGGTTCATCAAAGACATTATGATCAAATTATACAAATCATACATCCCATTTTAATTCTTAGTGTTGGATATGAGAGAGGAGAAAAAACCTCCCATTTTGGGAAAACCATTTTTAGCCACAAGGTGTACATTGATTGTAATACAAAGTGGAAAACTCTATCTAAGAGTTTTGTAATAGCTTAGACCTTCTAAGTCTATTACTTTGTCAAATTCTGGTGGTTAGGGTATCCCGGGGACCATTAGTGGCTCATTAAGAAGTTTGCCAAATTTTAGGTCAACGAACGATGGCACTGATAGGAATCGGTTACACCAATGGACCGTCAGTGGAATCGATCGTCACCGGTGCCAGGGTGACGGTGACTCACCCATTTGTGAGTCATTTCCAGTTTCTCTAGGAATTTTTAGTTTTGCTCCAGTAACGCCTCAATTGACGTAAAAGTGTTTTAATACCCATTTCAAAGTAATTTAAGGACCGTAAAAGATGTTTTAAACCCCCAAGAGTCAAGAGATCCTTGAGTTACCAAAATGTGGGGCATGTCACACCATTATCCATGTTTTCTTATTTCTCCCATGTTACATTTTTTTCTCCATTTAAAAGGAAATATATCAACTCACATCCATCCACTGGTCTATCTCCACTGTTTCCAAAGGGAATTATTAAATCTCAATTAATCCCAACGTGTGAAACAACCCAGCCATGTGGTCGAGCAATGATCTTACTTTTATGTACTTCAAAATTTTCACCCTGGTTTTAGGATCTTGACTCTTCTTAAGTTGATATCCTATCTTCATTATTCCTTTTGGATTCTGTTAGTGTGCCTTGAGACTTCCTTCAGAGACGAATCGTGTGCCCGTGATTGAGCCCTTCCCACTCAGCCTTCACATTTTCTTTTCATTTAAGTCGCGCCATCCCCAGTTCTTGGCCCAAAGAAAAAAAACATCGATCCTTGATCATCCAAGTAGGGTTTTTTACCTTCTTCTCTATTTATTGTGCATCATGCGGGGTGGGTATGATTATGTTCCCCCGGGACATAGATGAAATTAACATTAACGAAGATAGTAAATAGACTTTTAAATAATGAATGGATAGGAAATTTGATGATGTTACTATATTATACCTTTGTTTTTATGATGTGAATTGTATAGGATTATGTCCATTGAAAATTGTGGCTGTTGGTGTTCCTTTCTAGTGCACTAATGAAGATCTATTTTTCTAGATAGTCTTGTGATTGAATGATTGCAACATGTAAACTGGTTAATCGTGTAAGATTGTTTGATTAAATGGATGTTTGATGAATAATAACCCTCATGTGATCATCCCGGTTAAACAAACGGAAAGAAGGAACTTAATGAATGGTGTTAGCTAAATTTGAAAACTTCTTTCTCCGTTCTAGTGATATCTATGGTTTCTCTATTTGATGCATTGTGGGGTAAAGTAGAGGGGGATGAAACCTTTGGTTGAGGGGTTATTGTCTTGTGAATATGAGGTTGTGTGGAGACGGTATGTTTGGACATGGTTTGGTTCTAGTACTTCAAGGGATCTCATGGATCCCTTTTGATGTTGCTACATTACAAGAGGATTGGGTGTGAATGCTTAAATGTATGCTTGGATGTTTTCTTCCTGTTGTTTTTTTTGCTTGTGTTTATGCCTGCTAATTTCTTGGTAGTGAAGGAATGTTTAAATGGAATCACTTGAACATGAAAATGAGAACTTGTACAATGGGGAATTGTTTTCCAAAAATGGGTTTGGTTGTGGTTGTTGTGTACCTGTGCATGTAGGGATAGTAGAAAGAGTGGTTGTGTACAGTTGGTCATTGGTTTCAGGACCCTTAAGTTGGGATGAGTGCTTTCTTACATATATTTATAAAATTTAGTTCTTGTGTTTCCTATATGCACCCCACCCATGTTGATCACTTCATGCTGAACACCCCCATTTTATGGGGGAGGGTGCTTTTCCCAACATTCCTATGAGTGATTGTTTATTATCTCATTTCTTCTCCCTTTACTAGGTATCCCAAGACTCCGCGGGTAGGCTATGATGGCCTAAGGTTCATCATGTCCCAAGACTCTTCAGGCAGGGTGTGTTGTGGTGGTTGGCCCAGGTGAGTGCGGGCAGGTTTGTTTCCCACGTATCTTCGGGATGAGGCCCAGGTGTCTTCAGGCATGGCATTGTTTGTTCTGGCCTAGGTGTCTTCGGGCGTGGTGGTGGTTGTTGTGGCCCAGGTGTCTGTGGGCGTGTTCATGCATGGTTGTGGTGGCCCAGGTGTTTGCGGCCGGGATAGACGTGTAGTTGGGATGGCCCATATGGTTGTTTTTGGGGCATCAGTGGGACTTTATAAGAACTTATGGTGAAGGTATGATGTGTAGGATGTCCTAAATAACTAGTGGTAAAGTGGTTTGGGGTAACCAAATATCGATGTGCAATTACTATTGGATTACCTAACTTGCGTTATTTATGGAGTGTGCCTTGGTGAGGCTGGGGGTAGTTTCCTTGCTAGGTGTTTTGGCTACCTCTATTTTTTTCTCATGAGGCATTAGAATTTCTCCACACTTGTGCACGAGATCTTTTGTTTTTCCTACTAAGTATACCTTTATACTCACCCTACGTATATAAAAACTTCTTTCATGATTCAAGGAGGACTTCGAGGACCATGTGGGACCTTACTAGCTCGGCATCAGGATAGTTGTTGTTTCTTGTTTTCTTTCTTTTGGTACTTTCCTTCAGAGTTTTATTTTTCCTTGTATCACATTATTTTTGACATGAATATGGGAATGGATTTTGGTATTTACTTTAACTTTTAGTATTTGGAGTTGTTTGGGATTTACCGTCTTATCTCCTGATCTTGTTCAATAAAAATGTTAATGCCTTCCATATTATGTGAGACTCTATACCCTTGGTTCTAGTCACTAATATGGGGCCTATTGAAGGTGGGACTCAGGGGTCATTATCTCTCTGTCAACTTCAAGAAGGAAGGGTCTAGAAGTTTGATGTCCCTTCCGTCATCTTGGTGATGGCGGTTCGTGACCGAATGGTATCAGAGGTAATGTTGAGAGATAGGATAGAGTTCGAGGTTAGACATAGTGAGGATTTCATGGTATGGTAGGGAAACAGTGTTAGGAATTTTTGGTGCATGAAATAGTCCTGGGAATACTGGCTAGGACATGGGATTTTAGGGCACCCATGATCTGATGCAAGGACTCTGGACTTACCAAATGACCAGGTGAGTCTACACTGATTTTAGGGTAGAGACACTAGGAAAGGTAAATTCATCATAATGACTTTTGTTCTTGTGTTTATTGGGTGTTTTGGGAATTTAAAATAAATAAAAAGATTAAGAAAATTTTAAAATGGATATTTTACACTACTCGGGATTAGGCATTCCTTGTTTACCTTGCAGTTATGGCACCCATATGACGTCCATGAGTAGTGCGGGTGATCGAGGCCTCAGAGGCTGATTTGGTTGATTAGATGAGGGTTGATCGAGAGGATGAGGATAACAAATGTCATAAGATGCTTCTTTCCTTTCACAGAGATGACTTGAGGATATGGTGATAGCTTTTCGCTTGATTCGGGCTCCGGTAGAGTACTTGGTTCCTCTGGTCGTGAGCCAGATGTAGAGAGTGGCATATCAGTGGTGGAAACTCCATCTCAAGGAGAAGAAGGAAGCTGAGGTTTTGTGGACTGAATTCAAGAAGGAATTCTGAGCGTAATTCCTTTATTCCACAATGAAGGATAAAAAGAGGTAGGAGCTGCTCTCCCTTCAGGAAGGGGGTATTTCGGTAGGGGAGTTGGGGATCAAGTTCAAGTATCTCCTTTTTTTCTCTCTAAACCTCTTCCTGGATGAGGAGTTGCAGGAAATACACTTAGAGGAGGCACTCTAACCTTCTCTTCAGTATATTGTTACTCCCTTCACTCTACTGATATACATGGAGGTTCAGAAGAAGACTGAAGTGGTAGAGAAGATGCACATGCTGGGAGGTGTGCTGAGAGAGGGGATCAAGTTGAGCTCATCACAGAGGAAGGTCGTTAGTAGTATGCCTCCAGCATTAGGGCCTTCCAGGTTTTGACCGATGGGGAGTAGGTCTCAACAGTTCCAGTTCTGATCTCCCGGTCCTCGCCCTTTCTCCACAAGCCTAGGACCGAGGTGCTTTACTTGTGGAAGTTGTGGGAACCTTTGGAATGAGTGCCTAGAAATATTTTAGTACAGTGGGGTTGGGCAGGTTCAGCGCCCACCTTAGCGACACCATTTTATAGCCAGACCTTTACTGCAGCAGTGGCTACAGCAGCATCAGGGGCAGTGAGCTCCCACTCCATTGAGGGTGGACGGTGCCATAGGAGGCTGAGCTCAGGGCCCTCCTTAGAGGCATAGACCAGAGCATGGCCGGGAGACAGCCGACATTTTAGGGGTGGAGGAGCTGGGTGTGGATAGTTTCATTCCCTAGGGGTAGCTGTTACAGTAGGGTCATAGGTTGTTCGAGGTACGATCAGTTTATTTAGTAATATTGCCTATGCCTTATTGGGTCTTGGAGCTTCGTAATCCTTTATTACACCCAGTATATCCCATACCCTTGGTCTAGAAATAGAGATACTTTCCATGCCTCTGGTATTGAGCACGCCAGTTAGAGGTCAGACCAGCCTGTCTGATGTTTTTTGAGGATGCAGACTGATGTTGGGGTCACATCAGTCTAATGGGGATCTCTTTCAGCTGCAAATGCAGCCATACAATGTCATCATAGGCATCGACTGGCTATTTTATGTGCACGCTGATGTCGACTGCTTCCAGAGAAGGTTCTTGTTCTCAGATATGGGTGGCCAACATGTATCCTTCATTGGTGAGTGGGGTTTCCAAGAGGGAAGTAGGTGAATTTTTAGATCTCTTACATTTTATGAAAAAATTATGATAAATTATATACATGTCCAAAATATACACCACAAAAAGTAAACATCTTATGAATACACATCATATCCCAATGAAGAAAACATTGAGATGCAAAAACCATTAGTTTTGGTCTGGATTCATTATGAACATGCACCTATAATCATGAATAAAAAATTTATGATTATTAAAAATTTCACTGAGAACCTTTTCCACATATATTTAATTTTTTATGGTATAATTATAATAATATGTTATTTATTAATTAAATAATTTTCAATTATAGTGGTTACTTGATTTGGTTGGTCGATTTCTCTGAAACTTCCTTGGTATATTGACCACTGTCAAAAGTACTATAAAATGGATTCATAATCACGAGAATGTTAGAGGTTTATTTATTTTATTATCTAATTATAAAAAAAATTATATAGTTCCATAGGTTTTCCTAAAATGGATTAAAATTAAGAAAGGTTCATCAATATCTTTATTTAAGGTGGTTATGTTTACTATGACCATTTATTATTAATATCACTTCTAGAATGTCCAATATTATCTACCAAGAATATTTTTTTCCATAAATATCATTTTATATATTAAGTACATTTTTAAATTCATCCATGTTAGGTGGAAATATAAAATAGAACATTTCATTCAAGGAGGGAGTAGTTCACCTGTAAGTATGACAACATCTTCCCTATTTAAATGGTTTTTGAAGAATATAGAAAAGTGATATTACATTAATATAAAAAAAATTAAAAATAATATTAATACTAATGTTATCATAATTTAATTGATTATATAGTCTTTAAGGGGATAGTGGAAGAAAATAATTATGAGATATTAGTTGGGAACATTACCACTCCCTATGTATATTCTTCATTGGATAACCTATTAAGGATCCTTTTCTTGGTATATTGGTAATACTAAGGATTATATTGAATTGGGAGAGAGTATAGGAGGTACTAGGGTATAGTTTTTTAGAGTTAAATATTTGTAAATGGTGCATAAATGTGGGGGAATTTATCCCCTTTTATAGGTGAAGAAAATTTATATTTCATAAGTACCCATTAATTTTTCAATAATGGAATAACACTATTCAAGGCCTAATGGCTTCAGAAGTGGGAAGAAATGAATTTTTAGGATAATATATGGATGATAAATTCTAAAATAGTAATTTTTAAACATTATTTAAATATTTTCATTCCTTTTACTTCTATTTATTTAAATTTTTCTATTTTGGTTATTACATTGGTAACTAGTTTTTACCCAAGTAATTTATATTATATTAAAAATATAAGGTAAAAAATCTTACCAAATTTTTATATTCTTTAAATGAATTTAATACCCATATAATATTATAAAATTTATTAATTGGATAAAATTTACTTTTAAATTAAAATATTTAATACATAAAAAACAAATTTTATAGAAAAAAATTATTTTTACCATTAAGTTTTCATTATCACTTTTATCATTTATTTCCCACTAAATGAGTGATAACATATTTATATATTGGTTTAAAAATAAAATTAAATAAATTTTATATAAGATACTGATTTATTTTTTCAGAAAAAAATTACTCAATGTTATTAAAACGATTTTAATAACAGTTTTACCATTACTTCTATAATTAACTTTAATCCTATAATTTTTTCCCTAAAAATGAAATTGAACTTATTATATAATATGAAAATGCTAATATAAAATTTTAAATATATATTTTTAGATTTAATTTCTACAAGTGAATAATTTTTTAATATAAGTGAATAAAAAAATAGAGTAAAATTTTAACTAAGTTTTTAAAAAATTACATGTGTGTTCTATAAATCTGATATAGTATTTTTAATTGAATAATTTTTCTCCTTAAATAAATTTTTGATCATAAGTTTTTTTATATATTTTCATATAATATTTTCTTTTTGATATAATCATAAATAATAAAGTGTTAGTAAGAACTTAATTTTTTACTATTCACCTAAAAATGATTTATTTTTGAAAAATATCAAAAATTCTTCATAAACTAATTCAGACATGATGAATTCAAAAATTAAGTTTGTTTTAAAAAAATTATATTATCAAATTTAAAAATTTATCATCTAAATTCAAATATAATATATAATGAAAAATATATTTTATTGAAAATTACTTTTTAAAAAATTAAGTGCTATTAATCCTATTATGTTTGTATTTAAAATTGATTAAAAATATGTTTATTTAATAGATTTATTATTATTATTAACTTTTCTTATTAATATTCATCGCTTATTTTAGTTTGGTGTTCCATTTGAAACAATCTATCTATCACGAACCGAATCTGGTCACCACCAATACCGGCACCAAAAACTGCCCATGACAATACCCAAAGGGTGTTCCCTATCCCCACGGGTTGGCACAAGTGCCCGGGTATCATTAATTTAGGCTTGGGAACGATTTACCCGAGTATGAAACCATAACACATTAAAACAATCCATAATATAAATATGAAATTTTTGAGTCAAACAAGTCTTAAAAAAACCATAACTGAATAAATTAGTTTAAAGACAATAAAATTGGTCCATATAAAAATAAATACAGTATAAAGATAGCCTCAAGGAATCCACACGACAAGGGGTTATCACCCACAAGTCGTCTCCACAACTCCGCACCAAGGATGGGAACTAACACCCTGAACCGCCATCACCCTTAGCCTTTCCTTTACCTGAATCAAACATAACCATGTCTAATTACACCAAAGGGGTGTAATTTGGGTGTGAGACTAATCCCAATAGGATACGACCCAATTATTCCAAAGATAATGCAATACAATGTAAAAAGGCAAGCAGTTTTAATACGCAAAGAAAAGCAGTGATAAAATCCATGAAATGCAACTTTCAATTGAAAATAGTTTTCAAGATAAAATTTTCAGAATGTTCACACATTTAAATATACATGTTATATACTATAAATTACTTCCAAAAAACCCCCAATACAATGGAAAATACCACAAACATAATGAGCAACATAAAACGGGAACACCCCTAAGCACTAGATAATCTCGGGCCCCGTGTACCTTATACCTTGGTGTAAAGTAACCATAGTAAAATTTGTTCTCCTGCATGAGCCAATAGTAGGGAACATACCCATAACCTAGTGGTCCCCAATAATAATACACCTAGTTTAGTTATAGTTTTTTTATCCAAATGCTAGGTGAAATAGGGACAAAACCCATCTGGTCCACTAGCCGTACTAGTACACATCCACCCCACCTAGGTACCCGGGCTTCCCCCTTTGTGATCAAACAATTTTATATTGATACATATATCTATTTTCATATATAACACCACTAATGTTCACATAAAATCAGTACAGTAGCTACACATATTTTATACCATTTAAAACACACAACAAAACACTTTGAGTTTCAATAAAACAACTTCCCCAAATCTTTCCTTGTTTTGCACCGAAAACTCATTAAAAATCCTAATTGAACACCATGTGCATACTCAAATTTACCAAAAAATAATCCACCACACCTTAAACATTTATTTAAACTCATTACATGAGTTATAAAACAATCCCAATAAGAATCACATAGAATCTCCATGTAAAACACCCAATTCAACACCAAATTGGTACTCAAAAATCATTTTCTTAACAGACGTCACCCAAAACCAATTTTGCAGAAACAACTAAAGGATAATAACATTGAAAAAATAATTTTTAGATCTAATACATTTCAATAAAATAAACTAAATAATTATAGGGCATCCCTTAAGTAACCAACAAAATATTTATACGAAAAAACCCCAAATTTCACATGAAATTGGCATTAAAAATTCATTTGCCTTATAATTGCCACTAAAAACAATTTTTAAATAAACTTTAAAATGAAATGGACATGAAAATACCTTTAACACGGCAGCTAGGTCACAAAGATTTCATACCAAAAGGAATCACCTACCAAAGTAATGAAACCCCTTCAATCACCGTGCGAAAACCAAGTCGCACCACCACCGCACCAAGAGGAACTTAGAACAAACCTAAAACCACAATAATTGAAAAAGAAACCCCAATTTTAATCACTATGTTCAAAACCCTACCCCTGGTAATTTGGTACATCAAGGAAAAGGGAAGAAACCCTAATCAAATTGAATGAAACTCTAAGCAATTTGAAAGAGGGGTGAAATGGACTAACTTACTTGAGAAATCTTGAATTAAACTCCCCATATACACCAGTAGATGAAATTAAAAATAGCCAAAATTTAGGGGTGGTTCTAACAAGGATTAGGAGGTCATTTAGGAACTATAATTGATGAAAAATAGTAATAATTGAGATATTTAAGATGGAATGAGGTTACCTCTTCAATTATGGATGATTTGATAAACCCTATAATTTTATGCACTAATTAGTGATTCAAAATATCTCCAAAGAGGGGGGAAAGAGTCTAGGAGAGCGTATGGGTTCAATGGTCTTGGGTGAGACTTAGAATCACTGAAAAATCTATAATATTGAATAAGTTATTAAATAACTAAAATTCATTTTTAAAACTGGAAATGGGATTTCGGGCAGGCCCAATCCCTTAAATAAAAAACCAAATACACCTTTGTTATAGATTTATAAAGGCTCCAAATTTACATGGAGGTGTTAATAGGTTATGGGATACCATTTAGGAATTGTAATGGATGAAAAATATTGAAAATTTAATGAGTTATAAAAGAACAAAAAATTATTTTTAAATATGGAATTGGGCTCACGGTTTGGACCAATTCATGAAAACTCACCCATTCCTCCATAAAAGATTGGGAACCCCCCAAAACAATGCATGAATGGAAATTAAATGAAAAATACCTTTAAAATATTTCATGAATTTGATAATTCTCCCCACCATGAAAACTTTCCGTCCCGGAAAGTCAACCTGAAGCTTGATCATAAAATAGGAACGAATACTCTTCCTCAACCCATGACTTCCACTCCCATGTCTCGTGTGTATCATTACTATGCTGCCAATGAACCTGGGCCAGCAGAATAGACTTACCTCAAAGAACTTTCTCTTGGGAGTCAACTATTTGCACTGGTCTCTCAAAAACTAACAAGCCATGCTCAATCTCTAGTTCTTCTCAACTCAACACATGGGATGGATCCGGGTTGTATTTCTTCAAATGGGAGACATGGAAGACGTCATGGATGGACGTCAAATAAGAAGGTTAGGCCAACCTATATTCCACAATTCCAATATGCTCGGTGATCTCAAAAGGAACAAAATATCACAGCATCAGCTTCCCTTGCTTCCCCAATCAACGATGGCCCAGATGAGGGGCCACTTTTAGGAATACCTTGTCACCCACAGAAAACTATAGGTCTCGACACCTCTGGTCAGCATATGATTTATGTAGACTCTGAGCTGTCAATAAACACTTCCTGGTCAACTTGACCTTCTTAGACGTCTCCTGCACCAAACTCAGCCCCAGCAGTGAGGTCTCACCTACCTCAGTCCAACACAGGGGGGACCGACAAGGTCGGCCATAGAGTGCCTCAAATGGAGCTATTCGAATCGAGGATTGGTAACTATTATTATAAGAAAACTCAACTAGCCTCAAATGGCTATCCCAATAACCTCCAAAGTCTAGGACACATGTATGGAGCATGTCCTCCAAAAATCTAATTCGCTCGCTATGTCTGACCATCCGTCTGAGGATGGTATGTTGTGCTCATATTAATCTGAGACCCCAATGCCTTCCCAGAACCGAGAAGTGAAACGGGTGTCTCTATCTAAGACAAATTCTAATGGCACGCCGAGGATTCTCACCACCTCCTAAAGATATAAATGGCCCAACTCATCCACTTTATTTGTATCTCTGATTGAAATGAAGTGGGCTGATTTGGTCAGACGATCAATCACCATACAAATGTAATTATTACCCTGAGGTGTACGAGGTAAGCCAACAATGAAGTCCATGGAAACCTTGTCCTACTTCCATGTAGGAATGGGTAATGTCTGGAGCAAACCATAGGGTCTTTGATGCTCTGCTTTCACTTGTTGGCATGTGTAGCATCTCGACACGAAGTTTGTTATGTCTCGTCTCATACCAGGCCACCAGAACTGCCTAAAGACATTATAATACATCTTGGTGGCACCCGGATGGACATCCCACTGAGACTGGTGGTTGTCCCCGTCACCACCTTCAGCAGAGATAACGACACTACTGAACGGCCCTTGAAGCCCAAGATTCCCTCAGGAGACGACGACCAATCAGTGGATGTCTCCCCACCATGAAGAAACTTCTTCAACCACTAAAAAATATCATCATTGGGTTGTTCCCGAAGAATCAACTCCAACAAAGAAGGAGTCAACTAGACGCTCACCAAGAATGTCCCTCCAATATGTTCCATGGTCTCCACATGCATCTGAAAAAAGAGACCCATCAAGGTCCACTCATCACTGGACTTCCTCAAATCCTACGCTGGAACTCTTCTGCTCAAATCATCGGCCACCACATTACCCTTGCATGGGGTATAGAAAATGTCAAAGTCAAACCCCTGCAAGTACTCGATCCAACGACGCTGCCTCAAGTTGAGGTCCTTCTGCGAGAAGATATAGGCAATGATTTTGTGATCGGAGTAGAGCACAAACTTCTCCCCTAAGAGGTAGTGATTCCAAGTATTCAAAGCATGCATCACCACTGCCAAATCCAAGTCATGGGCTGGGTATTTCTTTTCGTGTGGTCAGAGTTGGCGAGAGCCATACGCCACCACATGATCATCCTACATAAGCACACACCCAAGACCCATACCTGAAGCATCACAATAGAAAACATACCCCTTTCCAACCTCTGAAAAATCAGCACGGGGGTGGTAGTCAACCACCTCTTCATCTCCTTGAACGATTCCTGACATTCTGGGCCCCATACAAATTTCACCCCTTTCCGGGTGAGAGGAGTCATCGGTGAAGCAAGCCGAGAGAGATCCCAAATGAATCGCCTGTAATAACCATCTAAGCCAAGGAAACTCCTAATCTCAAACACATTCTTTGGCTGCTTCCATGACATAACCGCACTAATCTTCTCGGGGTCCACTGAAACCCCCTACTCAGATATCACATGCCCCAAAAATCTCACTTCCTTGATCCAAAAAGTGCACTTTGACAACTTTTCATAGAGTTTGTGATCCCGCAAAGTTCCCAAGATGATCCTCAAGTGATGTTCGTGTTCCTCCTCAGAGACATAGTATACTAGAATGTCATCCACAAACACCACAATGAAGGAATCAAGATACTGATGGAACACCCTATTCATGAGTGTCATAAAGACTGCTGGAGCATTGGTAAATCCAAAGGGAATGACCAAATACTGAAAGTGGTCGTACCTACTTTGGAAAGCTGTCTTAAGAATATTTGACTCATTCACCCTAAGTTGGTGACGGCCCGAACACAAGTAGATTTTTTAGAACAAATTTTCCCCCTTCAACTGATCGAACAAATCATCTATTCTGGGAAAAGGGTATTTGTTCTTAATTGTTACCCTATTCAGCTTCTAGTAGCCAATACACAACCGGAGGGATCTGTCAGCCTTTTTCATGAAAAGCACAGGAGCGGCCCAAGGAGAGAAGCTCGGGCAAATGAATCCTTTGGATTATAAGTTGTCCAGTTGTATCTTTAATTACCTTAGCTCGGTGGGGGCCATGCGATAAGAGGGAAGAGATATCAGTTGTGTTCCCGGTGCCAGATCAATCGAAAACTCCACATCCCGCTCCGGGGGATAACTTGAGAAATCATCTGGTAATACCTACAGAAACTCATTCACTACATGAGGTAGTGCACCTATAGGGAAAATACCATCATCTTATAGCATGAGCGATGATAACTGAAAGGTAAAACTTCCCGAATCTGGGAGTGGAGGTCTTGCACGACCCGACTAAGGATCTAATTATCCCTGAAAAACCTGACGACTCCCATTAGGTGCGATGAAACTCACTCGCCACCTGTAGCAATCGATGTGTTCTTGGAAGTGTACAAGACAATCCATTCCAAGTATGACATCAAAAAGATCCATTTCTAAGACTAAGAGGTCCCACTCCATCTCGACCCCTGACACGGGAAGCGCACACGATGGGAACCTAAGATCCTACTCCTTCTTCTTTCCCAACATCTTCACCAACTCCATAGAAAAATACAAAAACATGATTGATAAATTCATCATGTCAGCACAACGGGAAGAAATGAATGAAATAGAGGCACCAGTTTCAAAAAGAGCAGCAGCTATAGAACATGTGATCAAAATGGTACCTCAAACTGTCGACGACCTCACCTCTGATCCTGCTGGTGCCTGATCCACTACATGGAGATGTCTGCTCTCTACCTGAGGATGACCGCTAGTATGTGGTTGTGCCCTGAACTAGATCTTACCAGAAGATGACCCAGCCCTACCACCATGACTTCCAAATCGATATCCCCCATTCCTTGATGGCTTGAACTGTGCTGGCACTCCTCTTGAAGCCACTGACCCTGCCCCACCCAGAACAGGACATGACACACCGCGGAAATGCTGCAAATTCCCCAAACCTCTACACTGGTAACAAGGATTCAGATGAAGTGAACATACTGGTCTTTGTGCTCGGGATTCCCACACTGGTGGCATGTGACCGATCTTGCATCAGAAGCCATAGGCAAAAACTGCCTGGAAGAGTGGCCTGAACTGCCACCTCCTTTCTTCACATGATCATCCCGCTTCCTTTTATTCTCTGAGGTGCTGCCACTGACCAATGCTAATAATGAACCAGAGAAACCAGACCTACCTTTACTATCATTCTCCACCATTCACTCCCAATCAACGACCTTAGCATAGGTCCTCAGCTTAAACAAAAACACCTGGGAGTATATCTCTGGTCGCAAGTCTTTCTCAAACCTCTGGGCCTTCGCTTTCTCATTGGAGATGATTTCTGGACCATACCGAACCAACTCAATGAAATGGTTGGCATACTACATAATATATAGATTCCCCTAAACAAGGTCCATGAACTCTCTGGACCTAGAATAATCCAACACCTTAGGGCAGTACTGTTCATTGAAGACAGCCTTGAAATATCCCCATTGCATCTACTCATTCTTCCCAATCTGAAGCATTGAATCCCACCACTTGCGGCTAGGACCCTCCAACAGAAATAAGGCACACATCACCCTGAGCTCCTCTGGTATTTCCAGGAAATCAAATATACGCTCAATCTTCTCAATCCATTCCTCTTCTTACTAGGATTCCGAGCTGCCTCGGAAGGTAAGAGGCTTGTTTTCCAGAAACTTCTGAGCTTTATCTTTTCTAGGACCCATATATTCATCCCTAAGAGGAATAGGAGTAGGATATGGTCCCTTCCCTAGAGCTTGGATATCCCAAACTACATCCTCGACTAGCCTCTGATCGATCGGTGTGGGAGAACTCTCTCTGGATTCCTCCCATAGGCGCATGGGAGCTTTCTAGGGAGGCATGTCGCTACAAAATTCAACAGTCACAAAACAATAATAAATACCAAAATTCTGAAAATTTTAATCAAATAAATCAAATATATATAATCTAAACACATTCCAGTAATAAAAGAAACAACTACTCCACCTCTGCCCGATGTCCACGTGTGGTGTGCAGCCCACACATCTCACCTAGAAGTGAAGTCAATCTGTAAATTCCAACGTCCCCTGGTGACTCAAGGTCTACCATGAGAGGTGCGGGCTAGGCACCCTACTCATAACCAAAACTCAAATCCTTGACTGTCCTAGCACCTATCTATCCCAACTCATCCCAAAATAGCAATATAACCCAAAAACATTAACCTCCTCTGATACAATTTTTTCACGAACCGAATCTGATCGCCACCAATACCGGCACCAAAACCAGCCCATGGAAAGACTCGAAGGGAGTTCCCTATCTCCATGGGCTGGAACAAGTGCCTGGGTATCAATAATTTAGTCTTGGGAATGATTTACCCAAGTATGAAAGCATAAAACATTAAAACAATCCATAATATAAATCTGAAACTTTTGAGCCAAATAAGTCTTAAGAAAAAATATTAACTGAATGCATTGGTTTAAAAACAATAAAAGTGGTCCAAATACAAATAAATAAAGCATCAAAATATACCCAATGACTCCACATGACAAGGGGCATCACCCACAAGGTGTCTCTACAACTCCGCACCAAGGATGGGAACTAACTCCCTGAACTGCCATCATCCTTAGCCTTTACTTTACCTGATTCAAACATAACCAAGTATACTTACACCAAATGGGTGTAAGTAGGGTGTGAGCCTAAGACTAATAAAATACCACCTAATTATTCCAAATAGAATGCAATAAAATGTAAAAAAAGCAAGCATCTTTAATGCGCAAAGAAAAGCAGTAATAAAATCCAAGAAATGCAACTTTCAATTGAAAATAGTCTTCAAGATAAAATTTTCAGAATGTTCACACATTTAAATAGAAATGTTAGCTACTATAAGTTACTTCCAAAAAACCCCAATACATGGGAAAATACCACAAACACAACGCGCAACAAAATCAAGAACGCCCCTAGGCACTAGATAGTCTCGGGCCCCATGTACCTCATTCCTCGGTGTAAAGTAACCATAGTAAAATCGATTCTCATGCACGAGTCACTAGTAGGGAACATACACATAACCTATTGGTCCTAAATAATCATCCACATAGTTTAGTTAGAGTTTTAATTATCCAAATTCTAGGTGAAATATGGACAAAACTAATCCAGACCACTAGTCGTACTAGTACACATTCGCCCCACCTAGGTACCCGGGCATCCGATTTGTGCTCAAAAAATTTTAGAATGATAAATAAATCCATTTTCATATAAAACACCACTACTGGTCACATAAAATCAGTATAGTAGCTACACACATTTTATACCATTTAAAACACACAACAAAACACTTTTAGTTTCAATAAAACAACTTCTCTAAATCTTTCCTTGTTTTGCACCCAAAACTCTTTAGAAACCACACTTTAAAACCATGTGCATACTCACATTTATAAAAACAGAATCCAAAACACCTTAAACATTTCTTTAAATCGTTTCATTAGTTATAAAACAATCCCAATAAGAATCAAATAGAATACCCATGTAAAATACCCAATTCAACACCAAATTGGTACTCAAAAGTCATTTTCTTAACAAACGTCACCCAAAACCAATTTCGCAAAAACAACCAAAGGATAAGAAAATTGAAAACATTATTTTCTGATCTAATACATTTTAATAAAATCAACTAAATATTTATAGGGCATCCCTTAAGTAACCAACAAAAGATTTGTACGAGAAACCCCCAAATTTCACAAGAAATTGGAATTAAAAATTCAGTTGCTTTATAATTGCCACTAAAACCAATTTTTGTAGAAGCATTCAAATGAAATATACATTAAAATACCTTTAACACAGCATCTAGGTAACAAAGATTTCATACCAAAAGGAATAACCTACCAAAGTAATGAAAACCATTGAATCACCGTGTAAAAATCAAGTTGCACCACCACCGTACTAAGAGGGACTTAGAACAAACCTAAAACCATAATAATTGACCAATAAAAACCAATTTTAAACCCTAGGTTCAAAAACCTACCCCCGGGTAATTTGGTACTTCAAGGAAAAGGGAATAAAACCTAATCAAATATAATGAAACCCTAAGAAATTTGAAAGAGGGGTGAAATGGAATAACTTACTTGAGAAATATTTAAGTAATCTCCACAAATAAACAAGTAGATGAAATTGAAAATAGCCGAAATTTAGGGGTGGTTCGAACAAGGATTAGTATGTTATTTAAGAACTATAATGGAGGGGAAATAGTAATAATTGAGAGAGTTAATAAGGGAAGAAGTTAACTCTTCAATTCTGGACGATTTGAGAAACCCTATAATGTTCTGCAATAATTAGTGATTCAAATGATCCCAAAAGAGGGGGGAAAGAGTCTGGGTGCGCGGATGGGTTCAATGGTCTTGGTTGATACTTAGAATCACTTAAAAATCCTTAACATTTAATAATTTATTAAATAAATAAAATTAATTTTTAAAACAGGAAATGGGCTTCTGGGCAGGCCCATTCCCTTAAATAAAAACCCAAATACACCTTTGTTATGGATTTATAAAGGCTCCAAATTGACATGGTGATATTAATAGGTTAGGGGATTCCATTTAGGAATTTGAATGGATGAAATTTTTTAAAAAATTAATGACTTATAAAAGAAAAAAAATTATTTTTAAATATGAAATTGGGATCACGGTTTGGCCCAATTCATGAAAACTCACCCATTCCTCCATAAAAGATTGGGAAACCCCCAAAACAATGCATGAATGGAAATTAAATGAAAACTATCTTTAAAATATTTCATTTATGTGACACTATCAATACAATTTTTATTTAAAGGAAAGTTTATTTCAAACTCTTAGGTGTAATGCCCCAAAAATCTAATGTAGGAACATTGTATTCAATAATGTGTACGACACGCAACACCAATCACGTAAGGGAATATAATATCTCGAGTATTTATAAAATATTTAATATTTTAAATAAATTACATATATATATATATATATTACAATGAAAACAAGATCGGGTTATCTTGCATTACATGCAAGAGCGACTTTCTTTGATAACTTGTGTTACACGCAAGACAGATTTTTTATAAAAAATAATATATTAGTAATTATTACTATTAATATAAAAATATATATAATAGAAATTAAATTAGTAGTTATTAATGGTAATAAATAACTCATAAAAATTATTTTTTATAAAAATATAAAATGAATTCATTGGTTACAACTTAATTTGAAATGAATATAAGAACCAATTGAATATAAAGGGAATATTTTTATAGAAAACTGTTTTTATGCTCACAAAGATGTTTTATCCTAATAATTTAAAATAATTAAAATTATTGAGTTATATTAATGTAATATATAAATTATATATTCAATCAAATATTTTTTATAATCTTCCAATATATTTGACAGACATAAGATAAGAATAAAGTAAATATTACACATAAAAATCTATATTTTTAAGGCACTTTTACCGCCTTTTAATAGAAAAACTATTACACATCCAATTTTTTACCCTCTTATAAATTTAATATGTCAAAATAAACTTAATATTTTAAATATAAACATAAAAATTAGGTTGGGGTGAATTTATACTATTTTTCTGCGAAGTTCCATTTTTTGATGAATGGAGAAAAATACTGAAATTTAATTCAAAAATTCTTTTTAATATAATTTATTTATAAGGTTAAATTATAATATTAATTGATTTAATGTTTAATTAGATATTATTTTATCAATTAATTCAATTTATTTAATTGGAATAAATTTTAATTTGAAATTAACTATAAAAACATAGAAACCTTTTGGACGTTTTTATTTTAAAAACCAACATTGTCGTCTCGTCTATAGGATTAAATTTAAGTTAATTTCAGCCACATATATGATTAAAATTAGGAAAAATGGATTCCATATTTGGAATAAAAATAATTTATAATTTATAATAGTGTCAACTTAGTTTTTGACCAAAAATATTAGTGAAAGTAATTAAAATTAATTACAATGATTAAGGTGAAATTAATTTTAACAAGGGACAAAACCTTAAACTTAAGGATAAAAATCACCTAGAAACTTGTTAAAACCCCATTTTATGACCATAATTAGGACATTATCCTTACATTATTTTGTTTTTATGGTTTTTTATGACATTTTTTGGTAAAAAAACAGGCACACCTAACGTTTTTTCAAAAATGCCAAGTGCGCCCTTTGCCTCCCTTATAAAAGGCCTCCAACCCTCCCACTTCCTCACACATATCAAGCCAATTTTTATCGACCTAGATCTAAAATAATATCTCCTAAACATATATCCCCTCATCCTAGAATTCTCACATTTGGAGGAAATCAATCCAAGGAATCCCTTTGGTGAAAACCAAAAGGCATTACCTGATTAAGAGATAACATCTTTCGGTAAGCTCTTTAGTTTCATTTCCGTTATCCACCTCCTTAAATATTATTATTTAATGATTATTTAAAAACAACAGTATCCTAAATATAATATTTTTTTTATTCTATGGTTTCTCTCTACACTCATACACACATCCATCTAATGGGCAATGAATATATTGTTTATGTGTATGGCGAATTATTGTCTCACGAGACGATGTGTGTTCATTTTTCCATTACAACATTTAATGGTGGATAATTATGATGGGAAATATGTTTATATTTGTTAAATATTATATTTATTATTTCTTTAATCTTCTTTAATTATTTTACAACACATATATTTATACTTTCCAATTTGTGTAAAAATGATAACATCATTTGTGGAAGTATGGACTACTGCCCCCTCAAAGCGAAGTGATTCATTCACACAATACATGGAATTTATATAGGATGGTTTTAATTACACATATTTTACATAAAAGATATATATTATATTCCTGAAAAAATTATATTTCTGGAAATATAATATATATCATTTTCCATATTACCCATTTACACACTTAAAGAGTTATAACGTCGTTCAGGGACATGTGGACTACCACCTCCTCGACATGATGTGATTCCTTTTACATCAAAAAAATTATATATATAATTATATATGATTAAATAATATGGTATTTATGATATAATTGTCATTATTTAAAGATTTAAGTTACTTACCTTCTTTCTACAAGGATCATTGAAAAATGGGAACGTTGCTAATAGGTATGTATGGCCTACCGTCTCCATGATTGTAATATTGGTTCATTTTTCATAACCATATTTAATGATTTGTTATAAAAGTATAATTGATGTATAAATATTAAAATTATGTCATGATTATTATTCTATAGATGTTATATAAGGACCCCTTTGACCATATTTGACCTATCAAAGTTGTTTTTGACATATAAACCGAATTTGGAAAAAACACCCGATGTATACTTAATTATTTAAGTAGTTGTACACAGCATCTTAATAAGTGAAATAAAATTAAATATAAACCTGAAAATTTTTATCAATAAAGTAAATAATCAAAATAATTTTATTATTCATTAATATAAAGACACATGAGACAAGTCAGACTCAAGGTAAGGTATTTCATCTCAATTTACATTCTATTGAGACTTCGTTTTTGATATGAACCAAGTTTATTTTATATAGTGTATATACTTACCTTTAACATGTTGTATCATTAATATATTTACTTTCATTATATTCTATGTTTCATTTAATGTTATTACTTCATTATTGTTGTGATTTAAAATTTTTTAAAGTGGTATGGGACACTTTGGAATGTTTAAAGATTATTTTCATCAAAAACAATTTTAATGATCCTTCATTTAAATTCAAGGAAACTATATGACCATTGTTTAATAAACCTTTAATTTTACTCTCATATAGTTATTCATGACCTTTTTAAAGTACTATTAACATTCTTCCACTATTTGGAACTCATAATGTTTTTATGAAAACCTGACATCATTTATCTCTTTAGTCATAGAACCTATTTTCTTATAAAAACCATATTTTATTAAAATGTTTTCAAAACTAATTTTATACTTTTATAAATGATTTATTAAAGGAATTTTTACCCACTTTTATTTTACTAATGTTTTCAAAGGAATCTTATTATCTCTTTCTGAATAATTAATTTTTATAATTTTTTACCATGAAAAAGAAATGTTCTTTTGACCTCATATGGAATGTATATATTTACAGATCATCATTCATCTAAAGCTTCCTTTTCATGTTTTAAAAGTTTATTTTTAATGAAAATGTTTTTAAAAAAAGATTTTTAATTATTTACACAATTCTTTTTTTCAAAAAAAATGATATATTCCTCAAGAATGTTTTTAAAAGATCTTTTAAAGTATTTCTATTCATTAACTACAACAACCCTTTATTTTACTCTAGTTTGGATATTTTGTATTGAAAAAATCCTTATTCATCCTATTGATGGTTTATGATTTATTTTTCCAAGGATAGTATTCACATTCACTTCCTTGATTCCTTTTAATCCCCTTGAAATATTCAATTTCATGTGATCATTTTACATTGAATTTATCCTAAATATCCATATCATTTTTTGTGGATGTGATTATTACCTGAACAATATTCCATTTATCATATAGTGTTTACTTTGGAAGTTATTTGATTGAATCTATATCTTTTACTCAATACAGATATTTTAAATGGAAATTTGTTTATTTTAATGCTTTAGACATACAATATATGGGTTGGGACCATTTAAATAATTCCCTAAAGGTTGGGGACCCGTTAATATAATCCCCTAGATGAATTGATAGTATCATGGGACAAACTTATGTTGGAAAAAATCTTTACGTTTATAACTAGTATGTTATAAAATACTTTTTGAAAGTTCTTTAGAGTATAGATAAGGTTGGCCAAACCAAATCATTTTGTACCTAGTATATTATAAACCATATTGTGAAAGGTCTTGATAGTATTGTTTCTATGTACCTAGGAATCATTCTGTCCAATAACTAATCATTTCCATCATTTAGTTTTGGTTATTATTCCACCATGAAATTTTGTATCAACATTCCTATCAATACATTTCATTCTCAATTCATTGATTAAATGGAATGTGTTTCAGTTTCTTACCTTGACATATTTATTTTTTCTTATATAGTTATTTTAATGGTATGTGTTTCCATTTATTTACCTTTCCAATTGATTATTCTAATTGATTCATTATTACTTTTGTTTTACTTTACCCTTACTGAGCATTTGATCTCACCCTTATTTTGATTATTTTTTCTAAGAACTCATGAAGTGTACAGAGAAAATTATACAAGGATATACTAGATAGAATAATGTTATCTTCAAAGTTATTTAGTTAGAATTTTTTTTCTAATTAGTTTGTTAATTTTTAATACAAGACTCATGTATTTATCTAGTTTACCAAGACTACTAAACTCTCGGTCCTTGTGGATTTTATTTCATGTAATCAAGCTAATTAAATTGATAGAATACCCTGACTTCAAGCTTTCTGGGGCCAGGTCTCTACATTAGAAAGTTACAGCTAAGAATATTTTATAATTTAGGAATAAAAGGATCTATTTTTCATAAATTTTATTAATTTTCATATAAATACATATTTCAAGAATTTTTCACAAACATAAAACATAATGTAGCATTAGAAAATTTTCCAAATAATTTTTTCTCTTTAAAAAAGGATTTTTTTTAAGAATATATTTTATTATTTTAAAAACTATTTATGTTTTCTTGTCTTGTAACATTCCTATCCCCATAAATAGTGCAAAAAGTTAAATAATTGTCATTAGAATCAAAATATTTATTTATTTATTTTCATACTAAGTACTGGTATAGATAAAATTATTGTCGATTCCTTAGGGAAGTTGAAGTATGTTTATTGATAAAGGAAACAAAAAACATTATAAATAACAAAAAACAGTGAAACAATAGAGTAGATCCCATATGGATCATGTAGTGACCCTAAGAGGGGGGGAATCAGTGTACCTATCTTTTTTCTAGTTTATGGAATCCTGACACAAGATCTAGGAAATAGTGACATGGGCCAGTTGGTCTCATGGGCTAAAGTAAACCTCCCTATAAGCCAGAGTCTACCGACTAACAATGAGTGTCGATGGAGTGTTAGTGGTAATATTATTACATCTAGTTAGAGTGGTAAAAAAGGTATAAAATAATAGGTTCATATTAAAAAAATATAACCAGCATTAATGAAATACTTGCATTCAGATAATAATGAAATACATAATAAATAACCCAAGTCATATAAAAAAGGATGATCATGTCATGATACTTTATAAAAAAAGAAATACATAGGATATAGAGAAACAAACATATACAACATGCTATACAAAAAGATAACAAAAGGCCCAAGATAGATCAAATATAATCATAAGAAAAAGATCATTCCTCATATCCTACACACCATCCTATGAAGACAATCAAGCATCCATAGCCAGACCCTTTCCTTTGTCCATACCAACAACCAGGAAGTTTTTTTGGGTACCAATCAGCAGCCTGAACAAGGTGTGAGCTATACTCATTAGGTTACCACAAATGGTGTGTATAAATATCCATCCATTCTATATAAAATGGTAGTGTGTAGATATAATAAATGTAAAGTAGTGTGTAAACTCTAAACCAATCATCTCTTATTCCTGAAGGACACTAGGATAATACTACCTACTTCAGCTTAGGCTAGAATACCTCAGAACATTTCACCATATATATATATATATATATAAGTATATGTATATATGTATATATATATTTATATTTATATATGTATACATATATAATATATATATAATTAGTGACATATATGACCATATATATATACTAATACTAGTTGAGATGTGAGGTGTAACTCAAGTGTCCATGCATAACCATAAATGCCTCATTATTTAAATAGGGTAATAGACCATGAATTTGATCAGGGATATATATGTAATTATATCCATTAATCCATTGATAAAATAGATAAGTCGTGTCTACAAAATTTGAGAAGAATGTGAACCATCATGTCCACCATTCAATAAGCATTATGAGATGTCATGAGAAACATCACATGTCAAGGGAGCATGAAGCATCATGTATAACACTATCCTTAACTATGTCTCAACTTCCATTATACATGGGTGAGTAGTAATAATAATATTCCATCATCTATTTATTTCTTTATTATAATATTATTAGTGTCTTGCACCCATTTAACATTTTATTATCTAAGGGATTAATCCATAGTTTCTATAAGGAACCTACAACATGTTCATACCCTTCATTTTAATTAAATTTAATCTATGAATCCCAATTTAGTTTTCAACACAAAACCTCTTGGACGGTGGTCTGGTCACATTAACATTTAAAAAGTCCATGAAATTCAATAAACACAACCATTGGATAGAATTTATCCAAAGGTATGTCCTCTGAAAATTACAAGGATGTAAAGGGGAATTTCTAACATGGACAACAATATAAGTAATATAAATTATTGTTTTTAAGGTAATTCACATAGGGTATAACATGGTGGCCTCACAACCATGATATAAGGTAAAAATACTTGAGGTATAAATACATGACCATATACCTTATGGTAGTAGATGTCTTATCATCCTTTGATGACATCTAACTCAGGATAAATGGAAGAAACCAGAAAAATAGAAATATTTCATAAAAATAAGGAATATAATCTTTCAATGAAATAGTATTCTTGAGAGTGAGATAAATTATGGAAGTAAGTAAGAGGATTGAATATCTTACCATAATACTTTCAATAATATCAAAGAAAAAAGGATCAGACACTGGATGAAGATACTAGCTTAAAACCTAGGTTTAACCCAAAGAAGTGCTCAAGAAATGGAGAGGATCCTATTGTACATGTAGAGGAAGAGTAAATTGGGTTAAAAAAATAATGGTGGAAGGAGAGAAAATTTAATTTAACACACCTTAAATAGTTTCATGGTTTGGCTGCACAGTTTTCCAAAACATGCACCTAACCAGTGTGACATTACTGGTAAACTAGAACTAAGTGTGCGGGTTAGTCGCATTATTTAGGAAAACAATGAAAATCCATTTAGTTCACTGTCGCACCCCACATGTTCATGTAACTTAATAGTAATGGTTTAAATAATTCATATTTCCCTCTACAGTTCAATATATCCCCGTAGATGGTTGAGTTGCACAGTTAGCACTAACTATGTGCTAACTGTGCAACTTAGTTTTCCTTTCCAAAACCCGAATTTTTGAGCTCCTAATGAGCTCCATACACTCCCAAAATCTCCCTTAACATATTATTAATATTAATAAGTATATAAATAATGGTTTAGAATGAAATTTATAGGATCCATACCTCATATGAAAAGCCTGTATGTTATAATCTCCCTTCTTTAAAACAACTCATCCCTAAGTTTCCCTTATGAGTGTGGTAAAATATTATTTGAAAAAGTTTTAAGCCATAGGGAATGTATGTTGTAATATATCTCCTAGGTCTCACCATCTAATTGGCTATGCTACTATAGAACTTGAACTAGAATAACTGACTTACCTCAGAAAGCCTTTGTGATCTAATCAAATATATGTATAGGGTGATGCTCAAAAGTATATATTTTCCTCAAGCTCAGTACTGTTAGGATCAAGAGAATGAGATTGGTCAAAATAATAATGGTGAATCTATGATAAATGGAAGACTTTTTTCATGTTTTTATGCCTCTAAGGTAAGGACGATCGTTAAGATACCAACCTGGCTCTCTCCAGAATCTCAGAATCTCCAACGTAATGAGGTGATAACATGCCCTATCTCTGAATAATTCTATGACCCAGTCTAGGAGAAACTAATAGAAAGAACTGATGTCCAACCTCAAAATCTAGAGGATAGTGGAGGTGATTGGTATAAGACTTATTTCTAGAATGATATTAAGGCATATACTTCTATATATATGCATAAAACCAAAAATTCCCATCAATGTGAAGAACATCATCCTCTTCAATAACCCAAAAAGGAGGTGGATACTCACCTGAGACACTCTCCCTTAAGAATAGGCCCTCAAGAAATAAAATATGTCTTATCCTTACCCATTCCATTAGAGATTATTTCACTGATAATGATGTGATTATAGGTTTCCTCTAATATTCCTTCACATCCAAGCTCATCATAGAAAAAAAGACATCATCTTATATTTTCTACTAGCCTCCTAAACCGCTTATGTCTAGATTTTCTAGCTCAAAACATTAGCCTCTATATTTCCATTACCATGAATATAGTCATGTTCAAAATCAAATGACTATAGTTATTCTACTAATACGAACTGCCTAAGATTCATGTCTTGCTGAGTAAATATATACCTAATATTTTTTTGTTAGTGTACACCACAAAATGCTCTCCCAATAGATAACGCCTCAAATTTCATAATGATTGGAACACAACTACTAGCTCAAGGTCATGTTTTGGGTAGTTATGCTCATCAGGACACAACTGGAGAGACTCATAATCCATAAATTGATCTCCCTACATCATACAGACTCCTAGTCAGAAATTTTATTTATAAAAATAGATTGTTTGGCTTCTACCTGACTTTGGGAAAATTGGGATTGGTATTGAAGTGAATATCTCTTTAAAATTCTAAAAGGATTTCTCATATGCTTAATATCACATAAACATCACACCCTTCTTGGTCAATATTATGAGTGGTGCTAAAATACATGATAAATGATGTATAAGAAACCTATAATATTCATCTAGTCCCAAGTAAATATGTATATCAAATACATTAATGGGGTGCTCTTATGATACCATGGATCTCACATTTTCTAGGTCAATAGATACTACAGTACTTGAGATGATGTGACCCAAAAAGTGAACCTTATCAATCCAAAATTGTAATTTGGGGAGATTATCATATAGATAGTGCTATCTTAGTGTATTTTGTATGATATTAATGTTTTTATCATAGTAGTTCCAAGTACATGAATACACCAATATGTCTTCCACAAAGACTACCACTAATGAATCTAGATATAGGTGAAAGACTCGATTCATCTGGGCCATCAAAACTACATGTACATTCATAAAACTAAATGACATAATCAGATACTAGTATAAGACATGTCTACTTTATAATTTCGTACATGGTATGTTTAATGACCTAACACACATCCAATGGTATCCTGGCCTCAAATAGATCTTGGAAAAAACAATTTATCCTCAGAGCTAGTCAAAGAGGTCATCTATTCAATGTAGTGGATATTGATTCCTAACCATAAGTCGGTTCAACAGGTGGTAGTCCAAAAACATCCTGAGGGTTATATATACCTTCTTAGAAAGTATCATGGGTGAACCCCATGGATATGTATCAGAAGTATGAAGCCCAATGATTCTATGTCCTATAGCTACCACTTGATCTCATCCATCTCAGTAGTTTCTATACAAAAACGAAAAATGAACACTGGTGATACTCTAGGTACTATCACAATGGTGAATTCAACCTATCTTAAATGAGGTAGTCCAGCTAAATCATTAGGGAAAACATCCCTAAAATTATCCTCTACTGAAGGTAAATATTTCTGACATGTTACATGCTCATTCAAATAGAGACTGGTAATCTAGACTATGCCTCCACTCAACCCATGATGCTTAGGTCTATATCGACTGGCCTATACATACCATTCTCCATTACAAATATAGGTACCACCCTTGGGTGATGTAAAGGACACACTTAGTAATGTGAAATCAATGTGATCCCGATAGGGTACTAACTAGTCTTTCTTGAGTATGATGTCGAAACCAGACAACACTATGATGAATAGGTTCCATAAGAAACAAAATTTTCTAAACTTGAGGGGATATTCCTTGCATTGGCATATTTTCTCTGATCGTGTTCCAAATAGTGTATCCAGAGTCATTAACCCATAATATCATTCTATTTCAATATGCAAGATTCCATAATAGGATCCTAGATAAAATAATATGAAGCGCATATATCGAATAAGCAAGAAACTAAAATCGAGGCTAATAGAATAGTTCCTTTCACTATAGAATGCACGATGCTCTATATATCTTGTATAGGTTATACTTCCTGAATATAACAAGAACCACAAAACTAATTCATAGCTTAGATATCCATAGTAGACTCACTATGATAGTATTTCATCTCATAAGACTTGTAGCGACTCGTGTTTGGACCTATCAGAATTTGGAATTTTTTTGCATATATTTCCAGAGCTAGGAACTAAGACGGAGTGTGATACCATGTCTCGATGTTCCTGAAATATATTTTATAGAAATATTAAGTATTTTTATATTATGAATTTAGAAGAAATGTGTTATCACTTAAATGATAGCTCAGATCAGAAAACTTAGGCCATAGTTGAGTCTGAACTGTGTCATTTACCCGAGGCGGGGTATAAGTTTTGTGGGCGTAGGATTTATATGGAAAAAAGTTATTTAGGTCCTTTCTATAAATAAATAAATTTATTTATTTTGGTTTTTAGATGTAATAACTCTTGAATGGATTCTTGGATCGATTTTTTAAGACTGTGGTTGAATCTGGAAAGTTGTGCTTACCCTAGGCGTGACATAAAATTTTTCGGCATTGGGTGTCAGATCGAAGGAGAGTTAGGTCAGGGTGTTAAGAGAATATTTGTTTTAATAAAATTAAAACAAATATCCCTCTCTCCTCTCTCCCCCTTGTTCACATGAACAAATCCACTCCCCTCCTCCACTTCACTGACAAACAACCTGGCGGAATCGAGCATACAAGGTTCCATCGGACTCGGATCTTGATGGTGATCGCTCCTAGATCATGCAGCATCTGATTTAGAGCACGGATCTGACCCCAAATATTCGGTGTTCCACCCTGAGGTAGAAGGATTTTATTTTTAATCAAATTTCCCCTTATTTAGGCTTTTTTGTGTTCAAATCATCAACAAATATTTGAGCAGAGGCTGAGGTAGTGTAGATCAGGTCCTGAGGTTTCCATAACTAGTCTCAGATTAACTTTTGGAGCACTGGTGTGATCTCGGTGGTATTTGGAAGATATTACAGAATGAGAAGGTATGCGGCAGCCGGCTGTGGTCGGCAGTAGTGGTTCTAGGTGGTGCGGCGGTGGTAGCAGTCGCTGAAGGTGGCTGCGGCGGCAGCGAGGGTTGTTGGGCGGCATGACGGTGTGGAACTCCGGAGGGTGGAAAAGGCCGCTGGTGGCATAGAGGAATAGAGCACCAGAGGGAAGGCCGTGGTGCGGTTTCCTAGGCCGTAGGCTGAGCTGTGGGCCGGTGAGGTGAGTTAGGCCAGCCGGAGCAGTCCAATCCATCCAGAACGGGCCTAGGGACTTTCAAACCCCTATATCTCTCAAACCAGATGCTTGATTCACATGTCATCTCTAGAGACGTGACCCTTGCTTAGAGGTTGACCTTTTGAAGCATTTTGGATAAATTTACTCTTCGAGCTTGAGGCTCATTGGGCCAAAACATCCAATTAAAATAATAATAATATAATTATTATTATTTGGTGATTCATGTGATGAACGAATCTCTTATGTCTAATGTCCAATTGGTATGCTGTCAGTGGCATTGTGACCCGAAATCTAATGCTGACGTTTCAAGACCAATTTCGGGTGCTTAAAACAAAATCAAGTTGCAGGTCCCACAAGGCCTTATTTTTTGTGTTTTTGGTGAAATATAAATTTTTCACCGGGTGTATGTTCAGTGTAAGTAGATAGTATATCATGTGTTTTTCTGCATAGAACATGATGGTTCTGATGGTTTGGTCCTAGGAGACACAATGTTTAGGTGATGTTGTGTGGGTCTCTTGGGTTAGCAATGACTTTACCAGTAGGGTTGAGTGGGTCCCCCTGGTCCCTGTTTGTGACTTTTCAATCATCTGGAACTAGTGCAAAAAACATCATTTACATCGGTTATTTTTTATTTTTTACGTCAGTTTTTAGCCGACGTTAATACGGACAACGTTATAAATATTTTTTTTACGTCAGTTATTTAAAAACTAATGTAAAAAACATAACATCGCAGTGTTTATCACGTCAGTTATTTTATAACTAACATGATAAACCATTTCCCATGCTTTTATCACGTCGTTTATTTAATAAACGACGTGAAACCCCAGGGGGGGGGGGGGTTTATCACGTCGGTTATTAAATAACTGATGTGATAAACCATTTCCCAGTCTTTTATTACGTCGGTTATTTAATAACCGACATGAAAAACTAGGGGGAGGGTTTATCATGTCAGTTATTTAATAACCTACATGATAAACCAATTTTTTTAAAAAAAATAGAAAGTTTTCCTCTGCTCTCCCCAAAAACAACCATAAACCAAACTAAGAATTTTTACCAAAAAAATAGAAGTAGACCAAAACAAGAACCAAATAAAATTTAAGCATTTACATTGATAACATTTAAAACTTACCCCACTGGACAGCCCCCCCCCCACCCCCTGGACAGCCCCCCTCACCCCACTGGACAGCCCCCACCACACCCCTGGACACCCCCCACACCCTTGGACTGCCCCCGACCCCCTGGACAGCCCCAAACACCCCTAGACATCCCCACCACCCCCTAGACAGCCCCCACACCCCTAGACAACCCCCCACCCTCATGTATACCCCCACCCCCTGGACAACACTCCCACACCCATGTACAGCCCTCCCACACCCCTGAAACAGGACTAAAAAGTTACCAAAATAGACCAGAACCCCCTCACCCCACTAGACTTCCCCCACCACACCCCTGGACACCCCCACACCCCTGGACATCACCACCACCCCACTGGACATCTCCCACCCTCCTGTATACCCCCCACCCCCTGGACAACACTCCCACACCCCTGGACAGCCCTACCACACCCCTGAAACAGACCAAAAAGTTACCAAAAATAGACCAGAACCCCCTCACCCCACTGGATAGCCCCCACCACACCCCCCACACCCTTGGACTGCCCCCACCCCCTGGATAGCCCCCAACACCCCTGGAAAACCCCCCACCCTCTTGGAAACCCCTCACACCCCTAGACTTCCCCACCACCACCTTCGACACCCCCACCCCCACACACACACACACCCATGGACTGCCCCCCACCCCCTGGACAGCCCCTGGATAGCTGGTGTTGGGAGAGGAGGTGTCGCCATCCCTCGGGGGGAATGCTGCTGGATGGTACTCATCACTCTCACATGCGAAGCTTGAGATCTCAAAATGTTTCACATGTGGGAGTGATGAGTACCTTCCAGCGGCATTCAGCCCCCTGAGGGATAGCGGCGGCTCCTCTCCCACCCCCTGGACTGCCCCCCCCCCCCCCCCCATCCCCATGGACACCCTAGACCCCCCCCCCCCCTCCACCCCACTAGACATCCCTCCCACACCCTTGGAAACTCCCTCACCCCACGCCACACCCCCACACCCCTGGACACCCCCTGGACAGCCCCCCACTCCCCTGGACAGCCCTTCCACCCTCCTGGAAATGCTCCCACCCCCCTGGACTGCCCCCCCCCCCCACTCTCATGGACACCCAAGATACCCCCACCTCACTAGACAACCCTCCCACACCCCTGGACACCCCCCACCCCATTAAACCCCCCCCCCCCCACACACACTTGGAACCCCTCCCCCCCAGACCAGAATCCATACCAGAAAAACCATCATAAGTAGACCAAAACAAGAAATATAGCAAAATTAAACATTCACATATATAACATTCAAAACTTACAATGTCAACTTAAAAAAACTAAATCCAACCAAAAATACTACCAAATACACAATTACAATGACGGTATTCTAAATTACATTTTACACTACAAACAACTAAAAATCAATCAAACCTGTAAAATAATTTGACCATTCCACTTGTAAGTGTTTGACATCTTCATCACTATAGGGTTGAAGGTCATCAAATAGATACAAATTAAAATGATAGTAGTTAACGTGTATAATGAATAAATCAAATGAAATATTATGTAAAAGTTTAAAAGGAAATCTTACCAGGTCAAAGTTCACAACTGTCCCAGTTGTTATTATTTCATACATAAATCTTAACATATAATATCAACATTCGATGACGCCTTGTTGTTCATGACAATTAATTTTGAATGAGTGTAAATTCAATATATTATTTTTATGTAATAAATCCAATAGTACAAATTATAAATGGATATTTACCTTTACATCAACATATTTGATCTTCTCAATCCTTTTCTTTGTGTTTTTTCGAAAGTAGACCCATCCCCTGTTAGAAAATAATACGAATGGGATAAATTTAAAATTCATTATAATATAGAAAACTATTGAGAAATTGAAACTTACTTTTCCAACATTTTCTTAAAACTTTCCCGCACATCACCATGGATAGAGCATATCCAATAAATTGTCTTCTCCCTTTGGAAAAAATCCCCTAACATCCAATGATCACTAAAAAACATTTAAGGTTAGTGGTTTTTTATGTTAAAAGATACTGAACTCTTTGAAAGAGATGTGTTTCATACCTCTCACAAAAATGCATCATCCAACATTGTGTGACTATATTCTATTCAAGTCTTTCAGCAATATAAACCATTCTTTGTTCCTCATCCAATGCACATGATTCAGGGAAAATCAAATGCGGGTCCATGAACCCATATACATTTGTCCGCTCATTCTTCTCACAAATGTTATAAAGATACCTAATACAAAACAAACATAAGTTTACATTTTTAATAAATATAACTGAGGGAAAAGGTGTTAAGACTTACATGGAAAAAATCTGAACCACGTTTATTCCCAACTTATCTCCAGTAACAAGCTCCATGATATCAGCTTTCATAATCCACACAGTTATTGCACGTCCAAAAACATGAGCTTCCATTGGAAACTCATAATGATTCACCAACAAATTTGAATATCTTGAAAATATGTCAAGACTACTAGAATCTGTATCTGATGTCATAGCCATTTGTCTTTGTTGTTGTCTATACAGTATTTATTTACCTTTGAAGTATTCCTGTAAAAATAAATAGAAAAATATATTAGTTTTCAAATTATAAAACAACTTTAATAAAAAAAATAGAAGATATAACATACATACCTCTATAGTAATGAGTCGAAGAAGTCTGGATGGCCAAAATAAAAAATGGCTGATACTATGTCCAATTGTCATCACCTCATCTGTAGGTAATGGTACTCGAAATGATCTATCTATAATATCATGTACATTGACCCTCTGATTCTCAACCTCTAATTTTTGATGATGAACTGTATCTCCTATACAATATACCAACCCATATGCAACTATATGATGTTGAGGATCATCAACATACAACTCGCAATAAGTAGGAATCTACGGCGGAGAATTAGGATAAAAAATGGGGTCTGCGGGCTGAGGTGGGGGAGTGGGAGCTACTAGAGAAGGTGGAGGATAAATAATAGGGTCTGCAAGGGGAGGTGGAGGAGTGGGAGTTATAGTCTGAAATTGTCTGTGCATGTATGCAAACATAAACTGTATTGACGCTCTGATCTTTTCCTCCATCATCGCATTAATATTATGAACTTCACCCTCCAAGGATTCTATTTTTTTTATAAACACCCTCAACGTAAGTAGTTGAGGAATGTAGAAACACTTTTCTTACTGATACACCTGCCAGATATCCTCATACACGACCAGGATGTTTGGGCTTTCCCAATGCTACAGATAAAATATCTTGCCTCCCAGTAGTTGTAAATACCCCATGTGAGCTATACTACTTAAGAGAATCCTGTAATAATTAATTGAACATTTCTGTAATGATTGAAATTATATGAAGAAAATAGTTGAATTAAATAAATAAAATAGATATCTTACAATCCTCTCAGCTACGATTCTCAAATCTTCCGAAAGATATTGCCCTTTTTTGCCCATCTGAGCTCTCTTCCATTTTTCATGTCTAGATAGAGGGGATGGAGGGGCCACCTCTCCAGAGCTTGAAGACTCGGTTGTTAGTTTTTGTAATTTTTCCACCATCATTTGTTCTTCCAATAATGTATACCCTCCCCGAGATAAACTATGAGGGTATACATTTTTAGATTGGATCTCCTGATGATATTTCCTTGTTTTCTATAAATTAAGAATAAGAAATCATTAACAAAATATTAATAAGATCATTTATCAAAGAAAGATTATAAAATTTTACATTTCCCTTACCAAAAATGATTCTTTTATTCTACTTTCAACAAACTGTCTCCATGTGTCTTCATCTATAAAAGGATATATACGACATGGATTTTCATGACTCTTATGACCAAAAATGAGATCAGATGTGAGGGTTGATTTGAAATCCCTCCATCTCCTGACAGCCATCGATAAGCATTAATTCCTGAATCCTCCAGTGTCAGGAATATCAAATTTCATCTGATAAAGAAGAGGTTAAACATATTATATATACTAGAAACATTTAAAGAATAAGAAAAAAATAACAAAAGATCTTACCAAAATCATCTCCCATAACTAAGAGATTATCGCTTTGTCCACACTTCTCCAGTCATCATACAAAATGCTTACTTTTCTCTTACCCTGAGTGGATACAAAACTCTTAAAATCTTTAGCATTTGGACCTCTAGTAATATCATCCTTATCAAAATCAAAGAGTATCCTCTGATCCTACATACGGTCAAGTGATAATTTTGTTAAATGTGTGCACCCATGTTTACCAACTCTTGAACTCCTTTTAGTAATGGGAGAACATGAGGAAGATTGGGGAACATCAAGAGGCGCATGTGAATGTTCCTCCCTAGATGTACGACCAATATTCTCATCTTCAAAATCATGTGGTTGATCAACTGATTGATCTATCATTATCCTTCAAATAAAAAAACAAACATTAGTTCACAAATATAGAAATTCATATATTTTAATACTACTGTAATCAGAAAATAGAAAATTTTACTAAGTTACATAATAGTAAACATGATTAATATGGTCATCATGTTAAAAAATGGTAAAGATGGTAAAGATAGTCAAGATGGTAAACATGGTAAACATGGTAAACCTGGTAAACATTGTAAACATGGTAAAGTAATTATCACTGAAAAAAATAATAGATATATAATTTATGTAATGGTAAACATGATAAAGTAAACTAAACAAGATTAAAACATGGTAAACCAGGTAAACATGTTAAACATGGTAAACTAATTTTCACTTAACAAAAACAATAGATATATAATTAATGTAATGGTAAACAGGATTAGGTAAACTAAACAAAAATAAAACAAACAAATTCTTATACTTATTTTGTTTTAATACATGTTTTAATAAATAAAAAACTTATAATATCTACCATTTTATGTAAATAATAAATGTAAACAAGAAATAAACAAATGTTACCTATAATTTTAGGAATGTACAAATGGATTGTTTTCCCAAATGCCTTCGTCGTGATCATTCCTTATGGAAAAAACCATGTCTTCAACATGATCATCATTATGTTCTGTTAATCTTTCCATGGAAGTAGGGATATCACATAAATCAGCATCTTCATCAAGTTCATCCTCACCAACATATTGTTTTTTCCCTTATAAAACAACAGCCCACTGCATATCTGATGATCAACTACATAGAAATTTTGTTTTTCATGTGTTTCCATTATAAAAGAATCAGCTGTGTCTTCCAATCTATATAGATTAACAACTGTTATTCCAAATTCATCATGTATGACACTGTTGTTACCGATAAACCATTTACAGTTAAAAACATGAACTTTAATTTTAAATTAATCCACCTCCCATATGTCTTCAATCACTATATAATATGCACTTGATGCATAAATTGGGTTTTTTTCCTTAGCACTCGAAAAATGCATTTCTTCTGTAAACACCAATACACCACTATTCTGAACTGTACTTCTATTTTCCTGAGAATTCGTATGAAATTTATATCCATTAATGTCATAACCGGACCATGTTATCACATTTAAACATGGACCACTCACTATCCATTTTAATGTCTCTAATACATCAGATCTACCAAGCAAGGTCTTTTTAAACCATGAAAAAAATGTTTTGTTGTGCTCATTCAAAATCCACATTTCTTTCTTCTTTGGATGACATTGTTTCAACGCATTCATATGCAATGTGATATACGGTTGAGCATCAGCTATGTTATTCAAGATGTATGATTTTTACTTATTCATCTGTTTAGCTGACAATGATTTGACTTTCAAGCCACGAATCCCCTTTACCTCATTATTAACTCGTTCATGGCGAGATGGAGGCAAACCTATGTGTTGCGCCGCAACCAAGTAGCTCGTACAAAACTCTGAAATCTCCTTAGAAATATACTTTTCAATAATGGAGGCTTCAGGTCTATATGGATTCTTAACATACCCCTTCAATATCTTCATATACCTTTTAAAAGGATACATCCAACTAAGATATACAGGTCCACAAAGCTTTATTTCTTGAACCAGATGAATCATTAAAGGCACCATTATATCAAAAAAAAGTTGGAGGAAAATACATTTCCAATTGACAAAGTATAAAAATTGCATCCTTTTCCAAAATGTTCAAAGAATTCACATCAATCACCTTATTACAAATTGAATTGAAAAAATAACATAACTTCGTTATAGTCTTTCTGACACGGATGGGAAATATTCCATGCAATTGAACTGGTAGAAGTTATTGCATCATGACGTGACAATCATGAAATTTCATACCAATCAACTTCAAGTCCTTCAATGAGACATTTTTTTTAAATTTTAATAATAACCTTGAGGCACTTGATATCATGAAGACACTGACAAAAGATAATTTTCTCCCTCTTCGATAATGTATGACCAGCTGGGGGAAGAAATGTTTGCCTTCCATTAGGAGTGGGAGCTAACTCCAAACGTATTCCCATTGATAGTAAGTCTAATCTTGCATTCAACCCATCTTTTTTCTTTCCTTTAATATCTAACAATGTTCTAATCGAACTATCACATATATTCTTCTCCACGTACATGACATCAATATTATGTTTAACTTCATGATATCTCCAATATGGTAGCTCAAAAAATATTGACCTTTTCTTCCAAATATGTCTATCATTACCATATTTATGTGTCTTTCCCAATGTCACATCAAAGTTTTTAACCCTCTCAAAATATAGATTAGGAGATAAAGGTTTTGGAGCAATATCAAATTCTTGTGAGCCATTGAATGCCTTTTTTAGTCTTCCATAAGAGTGATCCATAGGCAAAAACTTTCGATGACCCATGTACACTATTTCTCCCCATAATTCAATTGAAAATATGACGTCTTTTGTTCACAAATTAGACATGATTTATGCCCTTTAACACTATATCTAGACAAATTTCCATATGTTGGGAATTCATTTATAGTGACAAAAAGCACTGCATGCAGTTGAAAATATTCCATTTTATAAGAATCCTACACCCTAATACCATCCTCCAATAAAAGTTTCAAATAATCAATCAACGGTGAAAAAAAAAAACATCAATATCATTGTTGGGTTGCTTCAGACCAGAGATCATTATAATCAACATGACATATTTTCGCGTCATACAAACTTCAGGAGAGAGGTTGTAAATTACCAATAAAACAGGCCATGAACTATGTGTGCTACTGAGGGTCCAGTATGGATTCATTCCATATGTACACAACCCTAGTCTAATATTTCTAATTTCATTTCCAAATGTAGGATACTGCTCATCAATTTTCTTCCATTGTGGACAATCAGCTGGATGACATATTTTTCCATCACATAACCTCCCATCAGCATGTCATCTTAACCTTTTTTCATCATGTGAATTATCAAATAAACGTTTGAAACGATGAATTATAAGAAGATACCAAAATACCTTTGAAGGGATCTTTGTAATCTCTACATCAGCCTATGATTTTTCTTTCACCTTATACTGTAATGTCCCACATTTAGGACACTCTGACAAAAATTCATATTCCTTTCTATATATCATACAGTCATTCGGACAGGCATATATTTTCTTGTATCCCAATCCCATCAGGCATAATATTTTCTTGGCATTATAATGTGAATCTGGAAGATCATTATCTTTTAGAAGAATTTCTTTCATCAATTGTAGCAGCTTTGTAAAACTTCTATCACTCCATCCATGTTTCTCCTTTAGGTTAATCAATCTTAACACCGTCGAAAAAACAATAACATCTGTACAACCGGGATATAATGGTTTTTCAGCATCACCATATAGACGTGCAACTGTAGGTTCTATCTCAATTTTTTCTACTAAAATATTTTGAATCATTTATTCAATTCCATCGGAGTCACCATCTTGAAAATCATCATCATCAATGACATTCTGTCCAGTTTCACCATGTCAAATCCAAGGGCTGTAACTCAGATTAAAACCATGAAAAATCAGATGATCTTTTATCTCTCTACTTTTCAACTTCTTCATATTCAAACATTTCAGGCATGGACAGAAAAAAAAACTTCACTACTTGGAACATTTCATTTAGAAAATTCCAAAAAGGCATCAACACCTTCCCCATATTCATTGCTTATTTGATGTTCCATAATCCATATTCGACTCATTATTACCTATAAAAAATATAAAAATTATACATCTTTTTAAGATAAGACATATATATGTTTATATGAAAAAAATCATAATTTGGATGTAAATTTTTTTTGAAATATAAAACAAATCTATGCGTATTTAAAAAAATATACTTGAATATGATTTTAAAAAGAAAATATAGTTAGATATAACAGTTTTAAATTCCATGGAATCAAAGAAAACCATGGGGCCTCCAATGGTTGATAGAAAATTGGAGAAAATGGAGTAAACCTAAGAATCAAATCAAATTTAAAATAAAAACTCGGATGGATAAAATCACAATGTAAATCCAATCATCATGGAAGAATGGGGTAAGGATAACTACGCATATTTGAAAACCACGACATGGTCTCCCCCATAACCCATAATTTTCTCATAGTTGATGACTGGTCAAAATATATATAACCAAATAGAATCATATTTCAACACTAATATCCATGAAACAATATAATCATCATGTCATAATCTCAAAAACTGCGATGCAATAGTCAATCCCAACTGACACTTATCCCTCACCCCCTTGGAAACCCCCTGGAAACTACCACCCCTTGGACAGCCCCCCAACCCCCTGTACACCACCGCCCACCCCCTTGGACACCCCCTGGACACCACCACCTCCTTGGACAGCAACCCCACCCCCTGGACACCACCCCCACCCCCTTAGACACCCCCTGGACACCACCACACCCTTGGACAGACCCCCACCCCTCAAGACACCACCCCCACCCCCTGGACACCCCCACCCCTCCTGGACACCCCCACCCCTCCTGGACACCACCACCCACCTCCAACCCCCTTGGACACCCCCTAAACACCCCCCAACCCTTAGGATAGCCCCACCTGACAACCCCCAAACCCTTTGGATAGGCCCCCACCCCCTTGGATAGCCCCCCACTCCCTTAGAAACCCCACCCCCTTGGACCCCCACCCCCCACACACACCCCTACCCCCCCCCCCACCTCCATGGACACCCTGGACACCCCCCAACCCTCTGGACAGCCCCCAAACCCTCTGGACACCACCCCCACCCCCCTTGGACACCCCCTAGACACCACTACCCCCTTGGACAACCCCCTACCCCTCTAGACAGCCCCACACCCCCTGGACAGCCCTCCACCCCTCTGGATAGCACCCCCACCCGCTTGGACACCCCCACCCCTCCTGGACACCACCCCCACCCCCACCCCCTTGGACACCCCCCTGGACACCACCACCCCCTTGGACAGAACCCCACCCCCACCCCCTTGGACACCCCCTGGACACCACCACACCCTTGGACAGCCCCCCCCCCCCCCTCCTGGAAACCCCCACCCCTCCTGGACACCACCACCCACCTCCTACCCACTTGGACACCCCCCTGGACACCCCCAAACCTCTGGATAGCCCCCCCGGACAACCCCTAAACCCTCTGGACAGACCCCCACCCCCTTCGATAGCCCCCCCACCCCCTTAGACACCCCCACCCCCTTGGACCCCCCCCCCCCCTCCACACACACACACACACACCCCTGGACTGCCCCCCCCCCCACCTCCATGGACACCCTAGACAGCCCCCAACCCTCTGGACACCCCCCAACCCCCTGGACATCCCCCAACCCTTTGGAAAGCCCCCCATAACCATGGGATTTTAACCTCAAGCTATTAGTTTTGGAATATCTAGGGATTTTAACCTCAAGATACTAGTTTCGGTGTCATTCCATTATTCAAAATGAGAACCATGAACTGTATGTCCTACTAGTCTAAAATTCTCTATTTTTGAATGAATTGGGTTTTAATAGAATAGGAATACTTATAATAGTCCATGAGAATAAGTGGCGTAAATAGTTTATCGAACAACAAAATTTGATACCCAAAATAGAAACAACGAAGGATCCAAAACAAACATTCCACCATGAAAAACCATATATACTTATAAAATAAATCACAATGGTACACAGAATGGGTGTATCACAATGGGTTAGATATAAATTGCAGTAATATAGGTGAATGAGATCATTAGTTGTCAATGAAAACAAATATTACCATAAATGTAGGGCATCTGCGAAACAAAAAAAAACAAAATAGATGTAGGTGAGGCTTACTTGAATATTGAGAGTTGATCTAATATATCTGGTGATAATAAATAAGATGATGATGGAAAAATGTGGTAAGAGGGTTCGAAATCAAAGAATCATACCTAGTTTAAACAAAAAAATCACAAAACGTAAATATAGACTATCCGGAAAAAAAACGAATGAAATAAAGTTGTGGTAGGCTTACCTGAGTGTTGCAAGTGGATATGATAGATCTGAGGAGAGTAAAGATGATAAATGATGATGTAAAAATGAGTTTAACAAAATGAGATCGAAGAGTCGATTCTAGGTTTTCCGCACGAGAGAGACGAGTCGCAGGTCTGTCGATCGAAAAATCTTAAATGACAATCCACAGGGCATGATAAATTTTTTAAATGTTTTATAACGTCAGTTATTTAATAACCGACATTATAAAATATATTTATCACATTTATAAAGTCCATTATTATAATAATTGATGTCATAAATGTATCAGATACCGTATTTTTTTACGTTGGTTATTTTATAACCGACGTAAAAAAAAGCCGCGTGTTAGTTGTTTACGTCGGTTATTCTATAACCGACGTAAAAAACAAATCAAAAACCACAGTTTTTACGTCGGTTATTTTATAACCGACGTAAAAACCTCTGTGCGTTGGTTTTTTACATCGTTTATAATATAACCGACGTAAAAAATTCTGCAGGTTAGGTTTTTATGTTGGTTATCAAATAACCGACGTCAAAAAGGCCTCAGATGCCACCTTTTTTACGTCTGTTATTTTATAACCGGTGTAAAAAATTTGTTATATACCTAATCTTTTACGTTAGTTATTAAAATAACCGATGTAAAAAATTTATGCTCAGTATTTTTTACATCGGTTATAAAATAACCGACGTAAAAAACCACATATCATAGATTTTCACGTCGATTATATATAACTGACGTAAAAAATAGTGACGTTAAAAAAAAATTCTGCACTAGTGTGGGTTGAGTGGGTCCCCTTGGTCATTTAGCTATGAGGGTTTTTGGTATCACATCCCCTTCATTGGACTGTGACCCCTATTTTGATACAATGAGGGTTTTTAGTATTACGTCCTTGGTACAGGATTGAGATCCCCTTGATAGGATGAGATCAGGTAGAGTTGTATGATCCCTCAGGTGAGGCCTGGGTGGGATCCTCTAGCTTATAATTTCCCTATATCGGGTTCTTGGTATCTTTTTGATTAACTCTATGCAGGTGGTGATCACTTATCTAGTATGATATATCCATAGGTTTTTATGGTGTCTTTGGGTATATGATCCCCTACACAATGGGTGATGGTATTAGGGTTGCAGTATCATTGTCAATATGATCTCTCACTCAGCGTGTGGTTTTAGTAGGGTGTGTGGAATCATCGGTATGATCCCCTACTTCACAAGTTATTCCAGATGTGGTTTTTCAGCATCATCATGACCACCTATACTCGGGATATGATCCTATGTCTAAGTGATGTGATCTATAGAATGTCAGATCAGGTTTTAGTGTCTCCCAAAGGATCTTGGGAGTGATCCCCTGTCTGATAGATCTTCGAGTTACCATATTAGGTTCTAGCTTCCCATAGTGGACCCTAGGAGTGATCCCCTATCCAATGAGTTTTTTTTCTACTGAGTTTCCCTGGGACTTTCTTAGTGGTGATATATAATGATAATGTTCTATGGGATGGCGATCTCAGACCCAATAGAATATATCTCTCAGAAAAGTGTCATCTGGGATGACAGAGCTCACAGAGTTTTTTCTCCTGGTTATGTGCCACTTTAGAGTCTCGAGTAAAATTTTCCACTGTAAATGAGGTCAGAACCCCTGAAGCTTGGTTCCTAAGACGAGTATATCTGGGTGGTTTCTGGGTTTCCCTTTTGGTTTTGTCGCTTCTTCATTGTAAAAACTTTTTTTTTTGAGATGACTAGTTGGGTTAAGATAATGATGGTCTCGAGATAGAGTTTCTCCCCCGTTTAGGTTTCCCATGGCTGGGATGAGTGGACTGATGCCTTTCAGTTTCTCATTTTCTTTTGGTTTTCTTGGGGTGCCAAATGAGTATCTTTATACTCACCCTTGCATGGGATTTTTCTACACACGTTTTGTGTCTTTTGCAGACCACAGGCCTTTCGACGGAGTCCCAAGAGGACCTGAAGTAGGCAAATCTTAGTGAGCTAGACCGACCGAGGTGTTTACTGAAGCTGGGTTAAGGATATTTCCAATGGGTGCATTTGACAGTGATCCCCTCCATCGAGTAGGTTGGATGCTTTTGTAGTTTTAGTTTGGTGGGCCCTATATATTCCTTTTTTTTACTTTTGTTGTACTCTGGTTGGGTTAGATATATGCATTCATTTTTTTTAGTTTTTATATATCTCAGCACTATTTCATGGAGGTGTATGTTGGCCTGTATGTACAGGTAAGATAGGATAAGGCCTCTCATATGTGTGATAACCTACTTGGCGCTAGTCTCCAGCCCATAGCCTATTGGAGGCAGGATTGGGGAGTCACGGCTCGATCCCCATTGGGTCGGGTCATGGCAATACTAGATACCATGACCACATCCACCTCCGAGGCCAAATCAACATGTAGTAGTCTTGCCTCCCATCTAACATAAATAGTCACATCTCGCTCTCAAATGTGGAGTTGGTGAAGACCCCTTCTCCCAAGTTATTGGTGGAAAGGTTCTGTAAAAACATTTTAGACGGACAATTTTTTCACAATCTCTATATCCAACTAGATATTGATTTCATTGGTAATTCATATGACTAGGTTTCTCATGCTGGTGGCATATCACATAACTTTTGGTATGTTCTATCTGACTAGAACTACCCCATGAGTAGACTCAAGGTGCCACTTTGGGTCACTAAATGAGTCGCTACCCTATCTCAGTGTTGACCTTCCCAAGCCTACAACATCACCCTCCCTCAAATTCCACTCAGTGATGAGGTATTGGTTCACTATTTATGAAACGGTAATACACATAATGATATTAAACTGATATCAGATTGTGTATAAAAACCTATCATTAAACCCTCTCATTATCATCATCTCATCCTCAGTGAGAGTAGGTCAGAAATGTTGGATCTCTGTGAAGAGAGCTGAATACTCTATCACTAACATAGAACCCTAGTGAAGTTTCATAAATTCACTAGTCCCCTAAAATCTTAGTGTCTATGGGAAGAAGTACTCATAGAAATACTTTTGAAAATTCTTCTAGATCATATCTCACTTTTGACTATCCCGGGGGGCAGTGACACACCATCTCTTAGTGGAATCATGCATCATTTAGGATAAGAGCTTGACCCCCTTTTTCAAAGACGTATCCAAGTGCATGAATATAGAAATCATGGAATCCATCCATGACTCAACATCTTGGTTGGTTTCCATCCCCTATGAATGTAGGTAGATTCTACGATTAGAACTCCCATTTAAAATAATCTCTAGAAAAGGTAGTTCACAAATATCCCTACACAAAATTAAAAAACCACAGGAAACTCTCTCAAAACTAAGAATCAATTCCCAATTTGATTATAGGTGGTGGTGCTACAAGTGGTACTACAGGATGAAATTTAGGTGGCTCAGGGACCACCATCTTCAGAGCATAATCATTTCTATTCTCCTATTGGTCAACCTGAGGTCATAGTGGTGGAATATTTATATAATTTCCAAACATATGATTCATAATATTATTTTATAACTGATGAGATCACAAATATTATAATAGGATAGACACAATTCCATCCTATACAAATTTTAACACCCATCTACCTACTCACAAATATAGTTCAAGGCAATTCCATAAGATCATTTAAGTCCTAAGTGACAATCCCTACTACCCACTACTAAGGTAGGGTCAGGATTAAGGTCCCATATCACATAATATAAGTCCTAACTTATGGATTTTAAATTAGAAGGTATAGAGAAAAACACCATTAAGTTTTCAACTGGCATCACAATTTAAAGGTAACCATTATTTAATTTACAAGGATAGACAAGTTATTAGGTTATATATGCATCTATATTCATCATGGTCTACTTAGGTGCATTACCATTCCCAATTTATAGAGTAATTTATAAATTTATCTTTGGATTTCATGTAACTACGACCAACCTCTTGGATTTTTCAATTAAATGAATTCCCAATACCAATTTATAGAGGCCCATACTCTATAAATTAAAATTATCATCCATTTCATTTCAATCACTAACGTTATAGCCCATGTGAACAATGGTCTATAGATCAAACATGCCATAATTGGATAATTAAGGTGCTACCATCAAGCTATATAGGAAACAACATTTTAGTTTATGTAGACACTTTAATAAAACATTTATTTATCTCCATATAAGAAACATCACTAAAATTTAAACATAAATATCAATGAACTCACAAAAAAAGTAGAAAATTAAATGATGTAAGAAATGAGGTACACTTACATGGAATTGAATAAGGCATGACATGTGAATCCCTTCATGGATATGAGGATGCATGTACAATAATTCCTTTCCTTATTAGTCTAAAGGTAAAATAGAAAACCAAAATTTCAACATAGTAAAAAAGTGTGTAAACCCATGGTAAAATAGTATTACTATAAGGATAGAAATATATAACATTAATATCCAATCCTAGAAAATTTATCTTTTCTCCATACATGGGTTAGCTACTCCCAGACACAGGTTCATTTCCAAATTCCAACACATCCTAATATCCTATCTAACTATTCCAAAATAGTAAGACAATAAGAAAATAAGTAACTCTAATACCATTTTGTATCATCTTGAATTGGGATCCACTAAAGGGTTCTATAATCTATTTGGCTACATGGTCTCAAGAGTGTATCCTTGTATGCTCGAGGTTTCCAACTAGTAGTGAGGGCCTAGAGTGTGTCAGTGGGGAGACTATGTGCTCTAGTCAGAGTGGCCATAATGGTATAAAATAATAGGTAAACAAAGGAAACATATTATTAGAATTAATTAAAGTGATAAATATAGATAATAATGAAATACATAATAAATAACCCAATTCATATACAAAAGGATGATGAATTCATGATACTTTGAAAAAATGAAAATTCACAGGATACGAAGCAATATGTATATACAACATGGTATACAAAAAGATAACAAAAGGACCAAATTAACTCCAATAATGTCATTAGGATAATATCAGTCCTCTATTCACATATGTCATCCTAGGAAGACAATCAAGCATCCATATATGATCCTTTCCTTTTTACCTATCTATAACCAAGAAGTCTGTTTGGTTACCGATCGATGGACCGAACATGGTGTGATCTATACTCAGTATCCCACCACCAACATTGTTTAGAAATATCCAGAAAGTGTATATAAAATAGCATTGTGTAGATATAATAATTTTAATTAGTGTGTAAACTGTAAATGAGTCATCTCTTGTTCCTAAAGGACACCAGGATGACACTACCTTCATCAGATTAGGATGAAATACCTATAAATATATATAATTAATCTATATATATATATACATATGTAGATATGTATTTATATATCTGAACTATATATATAGTGAAATATATATCCATATAAATATATATTAATATTATCTGTGACCCAAGGTGCAACTCAAGCATCCATGCGTAGTCATAAAAGTCTCGTGTTGTAAATAGGGTATTATACAAAGCATTTAATCAGGGATATGAATGTCATCAAATTTTTCAAACCAATTATTGAAGTGAAATGTTATTTCCAACCACCTCTAGAGGAATGTGAAACATCATGTCCACCATTTGATAAACAATGTGAGGCATCATGGAAAACATCACATGTTAATAGAGCATGAAGTGTCATGTCCAACACTATCCTTAACCATATCTCAACGTCCAATATACATGGGTGAGTAATAATAATAGTAATAAACCATCATATAAGTAGTGAATTATCATAATCTAAGGAGTGGATTAAATCCATTCAACATTTTATTATCCAAGTGCGTAATTAAAAGGTTGTATAAAGGTCACATGACATAATTGTACCATTCAATTTAATTTAATTTAATCATGGAATATTGATTTAATTTTCAATCTAAACCAATGTAGATTATGGGTTAAAGACATTGACATTTACAATTTTAATTAAATTCAATAAAAACACTCGAGGTGTAGAGTTTTTCAAAAGGTATGTCTTCCGACAATAATAAGGGTGTAAAGGTGAATTTCTAACATGACCAACAATATAACTAAGATCAATTTTTTTTATTAAGGAAATGAATAGAAGGTTTTTTGTTGAAGTATCACATCATCTGATATAAGGTGACATGAATTTAAGGATACATACTAGACCATTACTTTATAGTGGTAGATGAATCATTATCTGTTGTTGAATTCTAATTCAGTCTAGAATGGAATAAATAAAAAAATAAAAAAAATACTTAAAATAGGTCATATATGCTCACCTAGAAGTAGAATTCACAAGGGAGGAAGGAAGGAATATAATTAAGATCTTTACCAGTAAGATTCCAATGAGACCAATGAAAAAATGACCATACAAAAAATAAATATCCTAGATAAAACCATAGTTTGGAACCATATGAGAGCTCTCAAATACTGAAAAAGAATGTTGTTCATAGATAGGAAGAGAAAAGGAGGTTAAAAAATTAATGTATGTTGTTTAAGAAATTTAATTTCCCATACTTTTAATAGGCATAGTGTTTGGCTATTCGATTTGAAAAATTGTGTTCAAAAACTATGTGGAATGACTAGTTAAGTGGCACTGAGTGTGTGGGTTGGTGGCATGATTTTGTTAAACCATGTGACCCCCTTTAGTTCACTATATCACCCTGCATGTTCATGTGGCCTAAGATTTGTGGTTTAAACAAATTGTGTACCCCTCTACCGTTCACTTCATCACCTTGCATAATGGAGTCACTCAGTTAGAACTAACTCCATGCTAACCTTGCGGCTTAGTATTCCTTTCCAAAAACTAGGGATCCAATCTCCCAATGATCCTTGGGAACTCTTGAAATCTCCCTTAACCTCATAAAAAATCATAAGGATGGAAATAAAGGTTTAAGATGAAATTTAAAGGATCTATACCTATTATGAAAAGTCAATATGTTGTATATTTTATATATTCTTTTAAATTATACCCTATTACTCTAGAACCACATCCCAAAATAAGAGGAATGAATCTAATATGTGATATAAATAATCACATACACATGTAATGAAGATTCCATTAGAATAAATAGAACGTAGAGAGTTTACAATGTTCTACATTAATGAGAAATACTACTACTTTTCATGTTCAAACTATGGTTCTTTCACAAATTTTATTACCACTAAGATTGTAGTGATTACAAGTGAAGAACAATTCATACCAAAGTTTATATAGGTAAAATCAATTTCCTATGAAGGATTAATGTAATTATTTATAAAGGTACCAGTAGTTATTAAATGGAATTTTTTATTATTTCACCACAATTTCCTCAAAGATATCTCCTAAAAACATTAGGAACATGATCTCTCTATCAGTCTAATGATATCCCCATATTAAATTGAATATAATCTTCTACCTCAATAAATTAAGCTTCCAAAGAAAAAGTAAAATCCAAGGAATTTAATTCTGGTCAATCCTACTAAATCAAGTCACTGTTAGAATTATTATCACTTTTTGAATGTAGATTACTCCATGTTTCCATAATTCTAAATTATCAAATTCTTGTGTAAATAATACTATTAATGAAGTTATCGGCCAAAATATAATCTTAGAATGAGATTAAAACAACTTGTTCTATAATATTTTATACAATAGTAAACTTTCAAAACTCAAAATAATTCCTCTTCAAATTATCAACTCAAATAATTTAGATCCCATCCATGTATGCATGATTTAATGCATGATTCAGATTGTTAACATCAACTAACCTAATTTAGGTATATTATTATTTTATGTGATTTTCTTAGGTTACTTTTCTTCTACTTGTTTTGTGAACACTCCTCATTCATGTAGTAATAGTCACTCAATATATCCTTCCAAGATCACTACCCTCGTGTTAGAGTAATCGGTGTCTCAATACCTTTACCTAAGGGAAATAATTTTATCCACCCATATTGTGTAAGGCTAAGAACCTTCACATAAGGGTAAGCACCTTCACATAAGGTTTATAACCTGCAATCCACTTCATACAAGTTATGATATTAAGAGAATTGGTTATTATTCAAAAAACTATGGTCTGCAACATAGAATCTTGAGGTCATCACATAACTCTTGAGTGTTCTCTGAATAAGTTAAGAGCATACAAAAATTCTACCCTTCATGTAAAATAATTTATATGTGTATCACCTTTTCATGTGATAATTTCATATTCTAGTTTCACTATTCAAAACAAAATATTCACGGAGCTCTGTTTTCAGAAAATTATAGTCATTTTTGAAAATAAGAAGCCCTCTAAGTATCTAATGATTGTTATTTATAATTATTGTTCCATAGATTCTCTATATACTATTATAACTCATGGATTAATTTAAAACCTCACAAAATATTCCATGTAAAGGATTTAATAAACCACTAAAGATTCTACAAATTTTAATAACAAAAATTATCAATATTTTTTTGAATATTTCTAGTGGTTTTCCTTATATTATGTGGATCCACATGACACTACAAATAATGTAATATTTATGAAAACATTTTACCTTCATGTCATTCATATCACTTTTATCTCATACTCCCGTAATTTCTATAAACAATCATCATTCCATAACATTGTTCAGAATTTGATTTGTGATGATGTTTATCATGCATGAAATGATAAACACGTGCTCCTTTAAATATTGAGCTCATCATCTCAAAAAATAATCCATTCAACCATAGATCAAAGAAGGAATTTTTCCATGGAAAATTCTAATGCACTTTATTTTTATCCTCACCATTTTTATAAAAAAACACACCACTATATTCAATTTATAATTTAGAATCATAAATCGATATCATTCAATCATATTTGTCACAAACATGAGATTATTTTAATCATTATGTCTTAATAAATGAAATCTAGTTTCATGAAGACCCCTCAAACATCTAGAGGTAGAAGATGAAATAGTTTATTAATTAAATGGAATGGATCAAATGAATCATACGACTGAACTTATTTTCATACCTTTTTAAGATGTTTGAATAGTAACACACATCCCCATCCCAAATCAGTTTCTACTTGGTTGAGTTCTTATATTTATAACTATATGTTCTATATATAAGGAATATGTGAGTAGCCTGAGGTACTCTCCCAGAACCACACCACACATAGTACTTTACGCTGTTTTTCCACCCCACAGGATGGCTCTGCAACCTCCATGTTCACACCTATGTCAACCTGTGTGCCTTTGTATGAACACTTACTACTTATGAAGGTTCTCTCTCACATGCCACAATGGTAGCTCAGTGAGTTGTCTCTCCCATGTGGTTGAGGCCTCCACCAACAATGTAGTTGATCGAGCTGGAACACAAAGCTTATATGGGTAACCATATTTTTTAGTAACAATTAGAAAATCTCTCTGTGTGAATTACATTATATAAATAAAAAAACCTTAATCTCAATATTAATATTTTTAATCTCCCTTTTTAATATTCCTTGGGAAAAAATATGAATTTATTTTTTCGTGGACTTCTATTTTTTCATGGCCAAAACAATTGAAAATCCTCATGAAATAATTTAATATTGTTTTTACATGTTCTTCAAAATTAAAACTTATCATGTAATAATTGAATATTGTATGGTCCTATTTAATTACTCTTGAAAATAAATTTTTGTCTTGGCCTTCTTTACTTGTTGTAGACATTGTTCAAACTCCCAACACTATTATCATATGTATTTGAACTTAAGACCGGTTCAAAAATAATAAAAATGCAAGGGGAATTTTGTAAGAATGATATTTAACGCAAATTAAAAACTCCATAACAATTCTCTAAGAATAACCACTTGATCTTCACTCATATATTGACTCATTGGAAACTAAATGCAATAATCGGTCACAACAATATCCCCCTTTGTATTTTGTTTCCGATATCTCTTCACTTATTTTTAAAGTTTATATGGGTGTCCAAACTTTCTCCCTCTTATTTACAATCAACTAAAAAGGATATGTGGGCCTTCTCATCACAATTTTCTTCACAAAACATGTTATCCTCCCTTGTATGATTATTTCTTGAATAATTATGATATTGGGATGATATAAAATTATTTTATTAGGAAATAGAATTTAGTTAATAAACTCTAAGTCTTTGTGGGATAACCCAATATAGTAAAAAAGAGTGATATAACCATGGTTTTCTAAGATATCCATAACATACTGAAATTTTATATTATGATTGGAAATTATCAATTCCCATTTTAAGGGATATTAAGATAATAAATAAATGAAATTTCACCCACTTTAACACACACATCTAAAATTTTGAGTGCACAAGAATAACTCCCCTTGTGTCTCATATTTTCAACAAACCATCTCTCCCCCTTAGGAAATATAAACATGTATAATTAAGAACTAGGGGTGAGTGTGTGATTGGAATACCTAAAACTCCATTATTACCAGGCATTCCATTAAATTCTATATACATATCAAATATATTTTGGAAGCCTCCTTTCACAAATTTTTCTCCTCAAGGGGTGCACACCTCTTTCTTAATTACATGTTAGTCTGAATACTCCATGAAATATAATTTCTTCATGATGTCCACAATTGAAAAAATAAAAATCTCTCCTTAAATTCCCTACATAATAACTCATAATACATAAAATAATAGGGAATAAAGTGGAACTATTATGAGTTTCATAATAATTGAAACATAGATGAATATTTACTCTCAACCCAGATACTCTTTTTCTTGTAGATATAATGTGTGGGGAATTATTCATGAACGTGTATCCTTTACATTTTAAATTCAGATATTTTATTTAGAGAATGGACACTTTACTTTCATTCACCTTTATATTTTGTGGATTATTTATATTTACATCTATCAATAGTGAAATACCTTCCTCTGTTGATTTTTTTATGTCTTCATTATCTCTTCCCGATCAAGTCAAAGAGTCATAAATTTTTATACATTATTTATAGTATAATTTCAACATCCAAAAAAATTATGTAACACTTAAGTTTCATTTTTTAACAACTTCTCATGAAATTGAAGTTCCAATTAATTGGGAAAAACTTGTTTAACATTTTCACTTTACTCTATCTAGTGCTTTGTCTTCATCTTTTTACATTTATCCAATAGATAGAACTTGACTGGTAAAAAATAAATAAGGATACTTTGTTAACATATTCTGATTTTTTGATTCTTAGAGGTTTTTGAGTTACTAATATTAAGGAAATTATAAAAATATTCTTTAGGAATTTTTTCAATCAATTGTATCTTCTTGTTTCTCACATGGATTTATTCTATTCTTTATTTCATCTTGATTCAGTTTATTTTAAATTCTATGTAATTTTTATATTGTTCAATGGTTTATCCTCTATTTATATAGTATAAGAACATTTTCTTCATTTACATGAATTTCATAGCATCCATCTTCCCAATATTTTTAGGAGTGTTTTGTTTTTTTCATTTTATATATTGAACAACTTTCTTTATATGTTTTTCTTCTATGACAACTAGTTCTTATTTCTTTTTTAAATGCTTCTATCAAGGTTTTAGTCTTATATTAATATTATACTAGGAGTTATATTTGGTTAGTGCATACCAATAAACTTATCTTATGTGACCATTTATGTTATTATACTCAGAAATATTCAAGAAATTTGAATCTATTTCTTTTTTACATATTCATTTTTTCTATAAAATTTACTTATATTTAGTAGGTTTCACCATTTATTCACATATACTCCCCCTAAATGTAGGCCTTTTTTAGAATTCAAACATTTTCATATCATCCCAACACATATTAATCTTATTTCTAAAATTCTAGAAACACCAATAATAACCAATGAATCTCCTTATTTTTCTTCCAGTACCAGTACGACCAAATTTAGTGAATTTATTTTTCTATATTTTATATTCATTATTAGAAGCATCATTTTGGGAGTTATTTGTCTAAATATTAACATTATACACCTATTGTGTTTTCATGGATTTATTTTCATTTTTATCTACCCATATCTTCCTACCTTTTGAATTTGAACCTACACTAGTAGATGCGACTATATTAGAAAAAACCAAATTTATATGGTTATGAGTTAACTTATTCTAATAGCTTGTAGATGGTTGATATAGAGATTATTTTGAGTTATTATTTCAACCAATATGAGTCTTATGACACTCATAAATTATTTATACAAAAAAGTACCATTTGAGACTTGACTGCCTTTATGTGTTTTGGTTGAATAATTCTTCTCAATAGATTGGGAAGTTCTAATGTGTGTCTCCTTCAAAGTTTCTCAATTTAACCTATAGTATAAGAAATTTCGTGCTGAGGGACAACATATCATTTTTAAATAATTTCATCTTTAATTACCATTCATTTTTTTATTTTATTAATATTATTCTTATTATGTATAATAACTTCATTCAATGTGTTGTCATGGTATTTGATTATTCTGGATTTAACTTCCAATACAGATTCCCTAAAACTAATAGAATATTTATGTGATTCTTATAAATCACATGTATTCTAAATAAACTTTTCATGAAACATGGTATTTTCTTCCACTAAAATTTCAATATCCTTGTCGTTATAGGTTTTTTATTCAACTTTATCATTTATCATATTCATGGAAACATTGAACAATGATTCAAGTGCGTGGATTACTTCACTAAAAACAAGTTTTCTTATAATACTATCATAAACATGAATTTTTAATTATTTATTAATTAACTAAATATTTTCATTGAAAAGAGTCACATATTCTTCTTTTCCTTCATAGATATCTATGAGATAATTTCACCATTTAAATTTCTTAATTAGTGCATCCTCTATCTTATTAATTTTCTCTTCAAGCTGTACTTTTCTATTAAGAATATCTTTGAAAAAACAAAGTATATATGGAACCACTTATTCATGAAAATTATGCATATATATTTTAAATTGAGATTATAAATATTAAAAAAATTGATATACCCATCTTACTCAGACTCTCTACACCATGATCTATTTTCTTCAAATGGATCATTGCCAACGGATTTGAAAAAGGAGTATTGTTCCATCTCTTCAATATTTGATATTTTATGAAATATATTTTCTTATCTATTCTTCCTATATTTTAGAGTCTTGTTAAAGACCTTCATGTATGATTCAACATATTTTGATACTATGTATTTCACGTAAAATAGATCAAAATAAACTTTAAATTTACACTTCATACAAACCTTGTAACCAAAACTGGGGTTTAAAAACATTGATCTAATTATAGGTATACCTATTTTGTGATATCACTTATAGATCCTAGATGGATCATATAGGGACACTAAGAAGAAGGTGAATCAGTGTACCCAAATTTTACTAAGTTTACACTTTCTTTTCAATTATACACTCTTAATCTAAAACCTATACCAAAATTAAGAGTAAGGGGTCTGATATTCACTATAAAAATTCATATACACATGTAGTTCATATGATAATAAAAAGATAATAGCATACAGATTTTACAAGTTTTGACCTCAATGAGAAATCCTACTCCTTTATAGTGATTACAAGTGTAGTGAAATTCCCCAAAAAAAAGTTTAGATAGCTAAAATAGACTTTTTTGTAAAGGATTAATGGAGTTATTTATGTTTGTCCCACCAGTTATTCAATGGAATTCTTTATACAGGCACCACTAGTTCTTTAAAGATACATTCCAATAAATTCTTGAATAAGATATATCTTTCATATCAAATATTTCACCACATTAAATTGATTAAGATATTCTTCCTAACTAAATATATCTTCAATAAACAATGTAATATCAATTATATTGCATGATTTTTAGTCCTGCTAAATCAGATCATTATCTGAATGATCAGTGTTTTTTTAATGTAGATTACTCCACACTACCTTATTCTACAATTTTTAAAATTATTGTCTAGATACTCATTATATTAATGAAGTTATCATCCTCAATATAATGTGTGAAATAGATTCGCATTGCTTAATATCTAATAGTTTATGTAACAATAATCATGTAAAACTCTGAATAATTTATCTTGGAATTCAAAACTCAAATTATTCAAATGTCATTCATGAATGTATGATGTTATTAATGGTGGATATTGTAAACCCTAGAAAACCTGATTTATTTATATTATTATTTTATGTTCTTGGATTGGGTTCCCTATCTTATCCTTGTTTCATGCACACTCCTCATTCAAATAATAGTAGACACACAATATATCCTTCTAAGATCACTACCTTCATATAATATTAAGTGTTGTCTCAGTCCATTATCATAAGGGTAACCAACGTCCCAACCCAATTTGTGTAAGTGTAAGCACCTTCACGTAAGGGTAAGAAATTTCACATAAGGGTAATAACCTTTAATCCACTTTACAACAGTGATGAATTTAGGTTCACATGTTATTATTCACAAAAGATGGTGTGACTTGTAGAATATCAAGGTCATCATGTAACCCTTGAGTGTTATTTTAATAGTTTAAGTTCACATGAAATATCTTGCCTTCGTGTAATATGGTGTGTGTGTGGGATCGACTCTTCATGTGACTATTACAAGTGAGAGTTTCCTCTTTGAAAAAAAAAATTGGTGCTCTGTTTCTAGAAAATGAGAGCCCTTTTTTAAAATCAGTAGCCCTCTCATTCTCAGATGATTTATATTTATAAGAATGGTTTTACCACTTTTCGTCACAATATACCAAGTCAATGATTGATTTAAAACCCCCAAAAAATATATCATGTTAAGGATTTAATAAACCACCTAAGATTATGCAACATTGAATACCTGATGATTTCATCATTTTTAGAATATTTCCTCACAATTTTCCATCTATTCATCAGCTCCACGTGACTCTAAAAATAATGTTGTCTTCCCGAAAATATATCACATGAATGTGATATACATCACATGAATATCATAGTCTCATACTTTCCTCAAATAAAAATAATTAAATAACATCACTATAAAGTGGATTTTTGATGATATATCATGTGCATTATATGATAAACACTTTATCATTTTGATCTAGAGCTTATTAACTCAAAAATTTAGCTATTCAATCTTATCTTAGGGATGAAAATTGAAACATGAAAAATTTAAACATACTTCATTTTTCTATTCACTATTTTTTATTAAATATTGCACGAATAACTTCAGTTTAAGAATCTGAAGTATCTCTTGATGTCATTCTATTATTTTAATCACAACCATTATCATAGTTCAATCATGATGGCTTTTCCATGAACACCAATTCTATGTTTATCCCTCAGATATTCAGAGCTATAAGAATACAATGGTACCTTGACCAGATGATGCAAATCAAATGAATAAAATATAAAAACTCATTTACATATCTTTCTAAGATTCATGAATAGTTACATGCATCCCCATACCATATCATTTTCCTCTCAATTGAGTTATTATATTTATAACACTATGTTTCATAGACCATCTAGATGTGAGAATCCTGAAGTCCATTCATGGAACCACACAACACCCACTACTTCATTCCATCATTTTTTCCCACATGGTGTCTCTAGAAACTCAATTCACACACTCATTTGAACCTTTATATTTTTGTTCACTTGATGAATTGTTATGAAGGTGATCCCTAACATGAATCCATTCTATCATAGTGATCTATCTATCCCATGTGGTTGATGTATCCTCCCATAATGTGGTGGATCAAGATGACACACAAAACATGTGTGGTTGGATATATTTTTTTGTATCACAAATAAATTATATGTGTAAATTAAACTATATGTATACTAAATCCAAACCATAATCTCAAAATTAATATTTATGATCACCCTTATTAATATTACTCATGGAAAAATATTAATTTATTTTTTAATATAATTTTATTTTGTCAAGACCTTCACAATTTAAACTCCTTATTCAATATTTGACTATTTTATATTCATGGAATTAAATTTTTTTCATTGACATCACAATTAAAACTCATCATTAAATAATTTAATATTTCATGGTCATCTCCAATTAACCATGAAAATAATTTTTTTTACGGTCTTCACTTATTATAAAATTATGAAAACTCTAAACGCAATTATCACATGTCTATAAACTTAAGACTAGTTCAACATTTATCAGAAATATATATAGAATAGATAAAGAATGAAAATAAATTTCATTAAAAAAAATATATAAAAATTATTCAAGAATCACCACTTGATCTTCACTCACATATTGAATCATTGAAAATAAATATAAAACTTGGGAATAACAAATAGAACAAGAAAGAATAGTATTAATGGAGTTATAAAAAATCATGTAATAGTATAATAGATGAAAAAAATCAATACATGAAAGGTAAAAAAATAAATGAGATATGGGAATTTGATTGGTAGTTTTAGAATATACTTTCATTCATTCATGAATAATTAAAATATTACTGGCATTGGAAGAAAAAAATCTTACTAAATTTTTCAGTTGGTCAATTTGTGCCTAATTAAATCCTGTAGTTTTGAAAAGTAGAACTCACCCGTTCACACAATTGATGGAAATTTTTTTCACCAAAATCAATTTATTATTTGATCTTGTTATGTTACCATAAATATTAGATCTATTGTAATATTTATTCTCAAATGATTGAGTAGTTTAAGTTGAAAATAAATAATGATAAATTATCATTGGCTCTTAAGGTTTTGGAAAAGTAACAATAAAAGAATGAAGAAGATAGTCACATCAGGAATAAAAATAATAAATGAATTAAATGAGAAAACCATATCAATATAATTTCATAAAGAATTATGGAAAATGATCATGCATAAATTGACAATATCATAGGATTTTGTCACATGTAAAAATAAAATAAAGGAATAAAGTAATATTAATCTTCTATATCGAGGATCTTAATTTTGAGTACAATAAGTCACCCTATAGCCTAATTCTTGTTGATCATGTCTTGATTCAAAAATTTCATTAATTTATTTTTTATTTTTATGCTCACAAACACCCACATTTATGTTAATAATAAAGTTAGTTTTACCAAAATTTCAGGAAGATGATATTCATTAGAATATTTATTTTTATTTTGGAAATTGTTTAAAAGTTGTTAATATGTGGAATCATATTTGATTAAGTATTGAGTTCATGTTTAAAATTATTATTTAAATACCATGAATACCCTATATTTTTAAGAGGTACATATGATTTTGGAACCCTACGTTTGAAATACAATGTATGGATCATGAACCCTATGTTGCTGGAAAATTACAGATCAATAACCCTATGTTTGGAGTAAACACTTTTTCTGAGGAACAAATGTATGGTTCATTAACCCTAATTTAGTAAATGACCATACATTTTGTGATTTCTTCTATGAAAAGAAACCCTACATTTGACTTGTTCATTGATAGAGTTTTAAATTCATGATACTTTTTTTGTTTCCTACAATGGTATCATTGAAAGTAAATATCTCTTTAAAGTTATTTTATGACCAATTAAAAGTCTTGTACTCAATTTTTTAAATCATTATTATTTATATTAGAATTTAATACCCTATTTTATTTATTTGAATTCAAATATTCACAATTTTATATTAGGTATTTCTAGAACTGTTTGACCTGAATCTATTTCATCAGCAGGACAAATTCTGAGGTATCCATCTTCTAAATATATAGATATTATTTTCAAGAAATATTTGTTCACTTTTAAATATTTGTGTGTTTTTTCTTCAAAACTAATATTTTAATACATGCATGTTTTTTTCTGTTTGAAAAACTCATTACTACTAGTTATGTTTCTACTACTATATCCTATTGTTAATTTTTTTTTTGCAATTTAAAATTTCATTTTTCCGAGTTACACATTAGAGACATGCATGTTTATTCATATGTATTGTGTTTTATCAATTACTATTTAAAGTAATCCCATGTGACATCAAAGATTATTGTGCTACTTATAATGTGCATTATTGAAGATCATATAAAACAGCCAGTTGCTACTATAACTGTAAGAAAAATTTGTCTTCTCAATCAAGTCAATCTTTAGTGATTTATTGGATTATCAACTACTCAAAATTAATCATAGTGTGGTGCAGTTTTAGTTTTGTGAACTAAGCTATGGATATTTTGATTCCTTATAAGAGTACCATAAGGACCTATAAAATCCTTGTAATGTGTCAACTACATGTAGTCAATTTTAGAGGTCTCTAAATAAGAGGACCTACTAGTGAAAATCACCAAGATCGTGGAGTATATCATTGGTGGAGTGGACAAGGGTATTTATATGCCCCGAACTACTATACATCACCACGTTCTTTTCTTTATTTATTTATTCTACTCACTCACCTTTAATAGGGAAGGAAATGATCACTTCATTTCAAGAGGGATGTTTTAGTTTTTTTTCATGTTTTTTAAAAGGACACAATTCACCCCCTGTTGTGTCTTCGTCATCAGCATTCTGACCTAACAGTTATTTCCCAATCATTCTAAGAAATCGAGGTTCATGCTCCCTCAGATCATTAAACCTTAGTGTATTTATATCCCATTTATCCCCACTAAATATAAGTGTTCACCAACTCTAATACTTATATTCACAATTATCTCCTTAGAAGTTTTCTCCCCAGTCACCATGTAGTGCACTTGTGACTATTCATCGTCTTCCTCAATTTAGTCAAAAATATATCCTCTGTAGAATTCATGACCACCAAATTTATTTTATTATATCCTATTGAATTATTCATATAGATATAATTTAGGCATGGTTCATACATCCTAAACATCCTCAATAAGATTCAAATTAACATAACTTCATGGGTCGATCTCCCCTTATCTTTGATTTCTATTTTTCAAATTTTAGGCCACACGTGTATTTTGAACTTGACTTCACCTTATGAAAATTAAAAAAAGGGATTGAATTTATAAAAAAATAGAGATAAAGTATTATAAAAAATAAAATTTATATAGAACTAAAGAACTAACAGTTTGAGAAAGACTTATGAAATTTAAAAGACTTTTAGAAATTTAAAAAAGGATGATAAAAATTAAAAAATAGATTATAATGATACTTATTTTCCATTTTAGAAGAAATATACAAGCTTCACAAATCAAAACATGTATTTTCTTTGACAACATATTTCTAAAATAAATTGATGTAAATATAAGTATTTAATATTTAGACAAAAAAATATGAAAAAATTATTTGAGAATGTATATCTAAATAATTATTCCACCGAAATAAAAAAACTGCATGATCAAAAAATTATGAGAAAATTAAATCAGGGATTATTTAATCAATTCAACTGCTAGAATAATATTTTTTATCATGATATTAAATGAATAAAAATTTCATCTTAAAAAAGATATTTTCTATAAATTCACCAATTAAAGAACATTTTCAAATTAATAATATAGTTAATACTCATTTTAGATATGAAAAAATGTATTCAAAATAGGACAAATTAATTTTATATATAACCATAAATGTTTGTATTTACGTATATAAATAGGGAAGAAAATATAATTTTTTTTCTCTAGTGTCTAAATTCAAAAAATGAATAGTTAATTTCATATTCCTCAATATAATAATCATAATTATATTTATTGTAATTGATACCATTAATTTATAATTTATTATTACCCATTTATTAATCATTATTTTTTAAAATAAATATGCATGTTTTAATTGTTCTATTTGTTCTCTGTTATGCTTGGAATACCTATTCCAGTCCTTACTCCATGATCATAGGATCGTAAACTACAGAATTTTTATAAAAAATTTTAATATGTTTTTAATATATTCTTAAAATCCCATCTCCTTTTCATATACTTATGGTGACAGTTCACATGGAATGCTTAAAAAAGTTCTTTTTAATTATTATTTGAATAAATAACTGGATTAAATATATTGGAGAGTACTCTGTGGAATATTACAACACCATATTTACGGAAACATCATTAATTAATCATTATGACTATATATTTCAAATATTTATCTTTTCATATCCATTCTTGATGTAAATGTTATAACATCATTCCTATAGCTGGTAAAACTGAACCAAATAAGAACACGTTATAATGATTGAATAAGTACTGATATTTCATTAAATAGTAATAATATCACTTTTATAGAAGATTAATGATTCCAAAAACATGTTATTACTATGGTAAATTAAATTTAAATGGGATAGATGAATGTTATATAGATGAATTACTATGGAGAGTATAACACTTACGTTGAATACATGAATCTAAATTAAATAGCCTCTTAGAATTTAAGGATTTTTGACTACTTTGTATTAATATATGTAATATATCTCCCTTTTAGTATCTATTTCTCCTTCAAATAAATTTTGTGTGATTATATTTCTTGTTTCACATGAATAAATGAACTAAAATTAATGACAATTAACTTTTATGAGGTAAATTATTACATTAAAAGATGAACGTTAATTCATTATTAGAATATAATATGAAAAACATTAATAAAAATACAAGGGGAATAAACACACAAGTAAATAAAATGACAAAAAATATGTGATATTTATCATTATGGTTTTCTATGAAGATCATATCTCTAATTATAACTATGTAAAGAAGGAAAATTCATTAAAAATATAAAATAAATCTTTATAGAGAATTAAATAGGATGAATTATTTTAGTGATGTTTGTAAGGCTATAGATTAGAATTAATTATGAATATGATATATATATATATATATATTCATTTTATAACCATTGTAAATAAAATCATTGGATATATATTCATTGTATAAGGACTCAGCCTAAAATGGTATATAATATTGAGTATTAAGTCAAGAATTCATTCCCTTATATTTGAGGATCTTTTCAGGTTTAAAGTTAATTATGTCATAAATATTATATAACAAACCCATGTATTAAAAAGTTTAAACATCGATTTGGTATCATATTTTTCATAATATAAAACATTTAAAATAAAATATGAATTATTTTCATGAAAAACATTCATGACTTTAAACTTCATATCTTCTTTTTTCATATCCATCCTTAAAACCTTGTGATTTTTTTAAAAAAAGTGGGATAATTAGTAAGGGAAATAAAAATAATAAATATGTTAGTTGAGTGAAAATATGAAAAATCATGAAATGTTTTACTTTATCCCAATTTTCTTTGAGTAGATGAAATAAATCATTTCCACATGAAAATCACACACACTTTTTCCTTAATGGAAAACATTAAATATCATAGTAATAAAATAGAAACCCTTTTAGTAAACTTATAAAAAAATAATCATAACCCATATTAAAACCATGTCATAAATAACTGGAGACCAGTTAAATCCATTAGATAAACCATTCAGTAACTACCTCCTTCTTGCCTTAAAAGACAATGTACATTACCTAATGTATTAGGTAATGACTTAGAGAATGTGCATTCACCAAAGTAGAAGATAAGTGTATTTTTTAGAAACAGAGGGTATGGAAATGCCATCGGGACCAGACTATGCAGGAAAGGGGAGCCTAGCCGAATAAGCCATGCGAAGGTGGAGAGCTACACATGATGAAGAAGCTGGGAAGGAGCAGTTCTATGTAGTTATAGTCTGTATATTTCCCTAAGACCTACAAGTCATGTAATCTATAATCTTATGGGACTTGTAAAGGTTCCCCCTCATCCCTTGAAAGGGGGGTTATCAAAAATCAATAAAAAGAAGGCCTTAGGGATATTCGGGCATTAGAGTTCTATCAGGGCACACCCAAATCTATTATGGGCTCACCCAATGCTATTTGGGTTCACCAAATGTATAAGCTATATAGATGTCACTTGTGAGCCATAATGGGGTTTAACCCTTCATATAATCCATATAGAGCTTTCTCATTTCACATTTAATGCTTAAGTACCTTATAAAACATTTTACCCTTAAAAATTTTCATTATAAATTTTTTTAAAAACAATTTTTAAACCCCATTTACAAAACACATTTTTATATAAAAATTTCCTTTTTATTTAAAAAAACTATTTCAATACCAAACTACCCAGAAAAGGGAAAGATTGTTATTATTTATATAAAATATAATTAAAAGGATTCCTAAGTAAAATAATCTTTTCAATTTAAGAAACATCAAAGTATTCCATCATAGATGGGAAATGACTTTGAAATATCACTAGAAACATTTATTGTGGAAAATACCATTTCCATTATGAAAAATAGCACAATTATAAACGAAAACATTTTCTCTGAAAATAACCCAGTAAAAAAGTAATGTAAGTTTCAAATATAATTTTGGTCATGGGGGTAGGAAAATATGATCATTTCCTATAAGTTAAAAAAAAATCCATTTACATTTATTTTTAATGTCAAAAAGTATCTCACTTGGAAAATAACATGAATATTCCTTTCAAACCATTTTGTAAAAAGTCAAACATTGGTAAATATTCCTATAAAAATTCATAGGATGATAGTAAAAAATTTATTTTAATTTTTTTATAAAACATGGATATCGAAGAAAAATAGATTTTTATTTGAAACTTTAAAAAAGGATATTTTTTAAGAAAGAACATCCCTTACCAAGATTCTGACATGTCACATGCATTATTTTTATTTTTTGAATAAAAAATTATGTAATTTTTCTAATTTTTTAAGAAAAATTTTTATGTTGATTATTCCTTTAATTTATTTAATTTCATGTTATATATAATTACTTAATCAAAAGTTCTTCTTGGGTGTTTTTGATGATATTCAGCTCATATTTCAGAAATTACTTTGATAGTTTGAATATGGTCAATGTGGTTATTACTTGATCATATTCAAAAAAATAATCATGACATAATTATCATTTTATAAATCAATTATAATTTTAAAATAAACCATAAAATATGGTTATGAAAAATGAATTATGTTACAATCATAGTGACGATAGGTCGTACCTACGCATGAGTAACGTTTCTATTTTTCAATGATCATTATGGAAAGAAGGTAAGTATTATTTTATAATTCTATAATTATCATAATATCATCAATATCATATTAATACTTTAAATATACTTTTATATATCATCTAGGTGATGTGGTGATGAAAACAAATCACACTGCTTCATGGAGGTTGTTGTCCACATGCATGCACGAATGACATTATCATTTTTTTGTTAATGGAAAGGTAAGAAGGAAAATGATACATTATATTTTAATAATGATAAACATTTCATTAATATAATATAAATACATTATTTCCATCATTATAATCCATCCATGAGATATGGTGATGGAAAATGAATTACATCGATTCATGAGGTGGTAGTCCGCCGTACAAATGAACAATGATTCTTTTTCCCATTTAATGGAATAAGAGATAGATATAGGCTTTGATACTAAAATAATAATATATAAGTATATATATGATATTTGTGTTATTATTTTATCATGTTTGAATAATATTTTTTATATGTGGAAGAATAAATAAAATATAAATTCTCGATTAAAAATGATACATCTTCTTCAAACAACCTTCATTTCTTAACACATTAAGACAACTAAATTTGGTGTTATGCCTAAGAAATACCTATATAATTAGGGAAATATTTTATTAAGTTATATTTTTCGCTATTGTCTTAACCTAATGTGTTTTTAAGTATGACTAAATGAGAATAATGTTTTCCCTTTTATAAGAGAGGGGAGGGGCACTCTTTAAATTTCTCAAAACATTAAATTAATATAAATTAATTTTAAATTAAAAATTTCTCAAAACTAATTTAGTTACATGACTGAACTAATATGGTTTCAAATAATTTCATTCAATTAAATTATATATATTTTTATTATAAATTTACCCTTATATTTTAGTTTTATCCCCTTGTTAACCCCTTTCACACTTATTGTGATAAAAAATATTTTTACTCTTTGAGGGTTAAGATATTTACAATAAATGGAAAATATCCTATAAATGGACCATGATTGATATTATAACCCGTATACTTATCACTTGTATGAATATAATATTTTTAGTAATTTTATATCACTTAATAAAATATTATTTACTATAAAATATCATTAATGTCAATTTTTAGAACTATATAGTACTTTGGATTTAATAACATCAAGACAACAAGTAAAATAAAAAAAATATTTTATTACATCGCTAAAATTTCATGGAATTCTATAAAATTATTTTATTACATTATTAATCTCAAATTATATTAATTTTAATATTTTTAGGGTCATTCACTTGATTTTTCCATTAATTAAATAATTACCATGTCTGCATTGTGTAATTAATTAAGGTATTTTTTCATTAGTAAAAAAATCAAATCAATTATCATGTAAGAGATAAATAATTTATATTTAAAAATAATTATTTATAATGAAAAATACCTTTTTTATTTCCCCCGGTTAAAAATTATTATAATTATTAAAAAAAGATTGTGACATTTTTTACTTTTCTTTAAATAAAATATTACAAAGGTCATAATCACATAAAAAAGTAAAACAAGGTCATATATTCATAATTTGGATGATTATGGATGATAAATAATCTTCAAATGAAACATAGGTATGTTTTTTGGTAATTTTATAGTCCTTATCATATCATTTTTAACTCTTAATTACCTGATTTACTTTTAATCGTGGTAATTAGAATTATTAATGTTTCTATTCATATTGGTCAAAAATAAAAGAAGAATAATAAATAAATTTGGACCCACTAATTTCAAATATTGAATATATATTTCAAAATTCAAAAACATGACATTGGATAAATTTAAATTTAAATTAAACTGGAAAAATGGAGTGAAGGTTTTTCTTTTAGAAAAATGCCCTTTTAAGTATAAAATGTTTTTATACTAAATTAAATTTTAAAATTCATTTGAAAATAATTTAATTGTATTAAATAAAAAGGATCTAATTAAATTTTAAAACTAATCTAAAATATAATTTTACTTTATAAATATTTTAAAATAAAATAATGTTTTCAATTAAAATTTTTTATTTTTCTCTATTCAATGAAAAATCAATATTTTCAAAAAATTATCAAAAATTCACAATAAGATAATTTTGAAATGATCATTTAAAATATGAAATTAATTTTTTGAATACATTTTCTGAAAATTCTATAAATTAATTATAATAGTCACTCATAGAAAAAATAAAAACTATTTTTGAGGAAAACATATTTTTGAAGAATAAAATGTCTTTAATTAAATTAATGTGAGTTATTTATAATAATTTACGATTAAATTTATATTGAGTAGGACCTTTATATTTATTTCACAAATCATTTATTCCTATTTGTTCACACCAAATTAATATCTAGGTTATAACACTCACATAATAATAATAATAATATTTCATCATTTGTTTAAGCTCGATGTTGCATATCTTGTACACAATCAAACATAGTTTTTCCCTTTAAAATGTTAGGATATTACATAATCCCCCAATTAATAAATTTTTCCCTCACAATTTTAATTCTATATGGATGACTATGTCTGAATTTTCAAAATTCAACTATTTAATACCCAAATCTTAAAAAAGGGTCAAAAAAACATCCTCTTGAATAAATAGAAATGGAAGTATGAAGGTCACCTGGAATAACAAATTGTTGGTTTTCATATAGGATAACATAATTAGGAATAAAAACATTTATATGGAAGAAAAACATAACTTCTATGGAATTTTTGAGAGTGATAGAGAATATGATCATGATAAATTTAACCATAAAAATTGTAAATCTATGATGGGTAAAAAGTCTATTGATTTCTTAGTAGGAAAAGTAAATGGATAACGCTTTTAAAAAAAACCATTTTTCAAAATTTGATAAACAATTTTATTTCCATGAAAAATAACAAAAGAAAATATACTTGTCAAGCATAATTTCATCTTTTAATCAATTTCCACCAAAAACTCATCTTTTCTCCAAATAATGAGCATTCAAGGTAAATTTTTATCCTTGAAGCATTCAAATCAACTTCTAATGGGTCACATAATCCTATAAAGGTTAACAATATATTTCTTCTATATTTATAAATTAACCAAAACCAATTGTTTAGGATAAGATAAGATAATTCCAAAAAATTAATAAACCTTCATATGAATAAAAACTACTTTAATTTCCAAAATTAAACAGTAATACCAAATGTTCAACATAGATCATTCAATTAAAAAATATCCTTAAAATTCCACAAAAATATTTCAAACTAAGATTGAAACCCTAAAATTATAATTATTCGATTACATGGTCTTCAAAGGTAAATTTAATATTTATCTCTAAATAAAATCAATCACTCTTAATGTCCCATACCAAATATGTATTTTCCATAATCAAATTATCTCAATGATATTATATTCATTTTTATAAAGAACATGAATCAACATAATTCATAATAAAATAATATATTATTCCAAAAGATAATTCAAACATTATTTCTAAAATAAAATCTTATAGTATTCTACTTAACATAATCCTATAATGCTCCCCAAAATAATAGTTACCTTCTCCAAAATAAAATCACATAATCACCAAATCACTTTTTCATCACGTGGTTATCCATACAACCAAAAATATGTTCCCAAAATGAACAAAACTTTTATCTATCATATAATTTAAATAATATAAAACAATTTCATATTAACTAGTACTTCATGTCATCAAGTGGTAGGCGATGAACCCTTATCAACCTTCAGTTGTGGGTTGAAGCCTTGCAATATTGCTTGATGTGATGGGTTGTCACCCAACATGTAGGTTGTCTTTATTTTAAAACTATATTAATATAATCCTTATCAAATTCTTATAAATGCGATTAAAAACGTAAAAATAACCTTAATATATTCAATATTAAATAAATTGTTTATCCTCAAAGGTTATCTCATTCCTTTCGTTTTTCATCCTAAAAATGAAATTACCCATAATTTCCTCAAAATAAAAGACTAAATAAACACTAAAGTTTATCCATACATTTAAACTTATTGCCATGAAATGAAAATATTATTCTTCCTAAAATAAAATTTTCACATGATAAACTTAAGGGTTACATATACCTAAAAAATATCAAATCTAAATAAAGGTCACCAAAAGTAATCTGGTCATCAAAAGAGTACTGGTAATTTTAAACTTATGGTAATCCTTATATCTACCACTACACTATAAGTATTATATTTTGACACCATAATCATTCAACTTTATTTATAATCTATTAACCATTATTTTCCATATTATTTCTTAATACTTATTTCCGGTAAACAAAAATATGAATCATGTCCTAAGATTTAACAATGTCAAAAAATAATCCAAGAAATAGGCCAAAAATTTCATATGTGGTATGTTATTTTCTCATCTTTAACTATAATGGAATTAGGTATTTCTAAAAATATATATATATGTAGTTTTGATGATCCCATTCACAAGACTTCCCCCTAGGACATCAATTTTCATAATGACCATTCTCCCCACATTTAAAATATTCATTTCATACCTAGAAAAGAACTTCTTTCTCCTTAAGTGAGTTAACTAAAAACTTCATTTTCCTTAGAGGATTATTTCTTCATAACCTACTTTAGAACATATAAAACATCTTTTGTTTCTTTTAATACATTTTCCTAGGTGCATCATTTTACATTATTTAAACATTGGTTATTGGATATATTTACCTTTATGTTCATTATCACTTGTACATATATAGTAATTCATTTCACTTGTATTTGATTCATTAGAAAAATCACCTAAGTTCAAGTTTTTAATCATTCATCTTGATAACTAGTTAAGAGTAACCACCTAAGGTCTAAATATATCTCTTATTCCATTTTATTTCTCATTTATACAACCAAAACATTTTCCTTTACATCTATTGTTACATTGGTGCCTGCTATATATAGCCATTTACTAAAACCAAAATGGTTAGTGTGCACATATAAATAAAATAATAATATAAAATTATATAAGGAAGATAAAAACTAATATATTTTTATTCATGATATCTCAAACTATTTCAATTTATCCAAAATAACTATGATTCTCTATAACATACAAACCATTGTGGATACATAAGACTTGTAACTTATGCCTAAATAATATCTTATCTTCTAAAATTATCTAAACCATCCTCTAATACCAATAGTAAGGAACTAGATTTAAACACTGAATAATATTGAGTTTTAATTCAATAATTTATTCACTTACATGTGAGGATATTTTTAAGTTTATATTTTTAGATAATTAGGCCATTACTCGTACATAACTAACCCATATATTACAATGTGGACACTTCTAATCTGTATCTATTTTTTTATGATATGAAACCATTAAAATAAAAAATTAATTATTTTCATGAAAAATATTCATGACATTCAACTTGAACTATTATTTGCTCTTACCCATCCTAAAAACCCCACGAAAAACATTTTCAAAAACATTGTATGAGCATAAAAATATTAGTAATAGGCCTAAAAAATAATATATCTATTTTTATAGTGAAAAAAATGAAAAACCATTAAAAATTTTCATTTATATCAATGAACTTTGACAAAATGAAATAAATAAATTCTACATGAAAATCAGACACATTGTTTTCACAAGAAAACATTAAAACTCATAAAATGATAATAAAACCCCTTTTTAGAAACCTAGAGCATCAGATTAATAACCTATTTTAAACCCATTATAAAAATAATTATATCTTAGTTAAATCTATAGGATAAACCCTTCAGTAACTCCCTCCTTATTTCTAAAAAATACAATGTTCATTACCTAATGCATTGGAGGACTATTTGGGCACACCCAGAGTAATAACGGGCTCACCCAACACTATATGGGGCCACTTAAGGTATAAGATATATCAGGATCACCTATGATCTATAATTCGTCTCAACCCTTCATATAATAGGTATCAGGCTCACATGTTTCTAATATAATTATCATGAATAAAAACGTTTTATACTTGCAAATTTCTATCATACATCCTTCGAAAAAATATTTTAAAAACACATTGTTTCTCATTGGTTTTTTGGGAAAAGGAACAACTCATGTGATAGCAACATCAATGTTCTAATGAGACTTTGGTATTCAATACTTTTAATATTATAAAAGATATGTCATAGTCAAATTATTTCTCATCTATTTCTCTGTTCTTGTTTCGCCAGAAAGACGTGGTTGGCCTAACCTGATGGGTTGATTGTAGTGGGGGTTCAATGTCTTTATAAAATCATTCAATTTAGCCCTACCATTTTTTATCCCTAGAGTAAAATCCCAATGTCTCCCAAATCTATAACTGGGTATAGACGTGCTTTCTAATGGCAGGTTGTCCTTTGGGGTTTTAGACCCAACAAATCTTAGGAGATCACATTGGTTGAGGGGATGGGAGATCAGGTTAATCATACCCTTTTGGGGGTAATTATTAAATACTCTAGGACTCTCTTATAGATTTAAGATATGTTAGATAATATCTTCCTAATCCTGATATGAGACCAGTTACCCTAACAAAGTAATCTTAGGTTAATTATCTTAATATGAAAAGAGAGGGGGTCTTGTTGGTGAATCCATCTGTATGTATCCAAGAGTCTTAATCTATTTACCTTTGGTTGGTAGCTTCTTATATGATGAAGTCGTATAACTAAGAACTCTAGATTTTGTTTCTATCTAGGTAGGTGGTTAATATTTCAAGGATGGGATTGATCCATTATGACGTGTCTTATGTATCCAGTTTTACAATAGGAATCAAAACCCATGTAGTTCTTTAAACCCATCCAATTTAACATCATACAAAAAGGAAATATATTTGTGCACTTGGGAAATAGGTGTTGATCTTGATCCTCAGAGAGGAATCTTATGTATCATGGTTATAGTATGAATTAGATTTACCATAGTTTAGTCATTCCATTAGGACATACCTTAAGGTAGATACCCCTGTGTGATGGGTAATTGTATCATACAACTGATTGGGGCTTACACATGGAGGTTACCCTGGCTATTATAGATTCATGATTCAAATGATGGGATCATTGTGACTCCCAAATCCCACATGAGCTATGCTCACTATGGGAAAATTTTATTGCAAGTAATCAACATATTTTCATATAGATGTGGTTATTAAATGCTGGGACATCCCATTGGAAGATTAATATAGGGATCATTCCTTTATAAGGTGTAATAAATATACTAATTGTGGTAGGAATTAGAGTCATCATAGTTCAATTATTTTTCAATCCATTGGTGGATGAGGAAGGATAATTTTCCCATGGGATCAATTGTGTCATGATGGTCAGAATGTTAGAGACATGGAGAGGCTTATACCAAAGTGGATTCCCATTTGATATCGATCCTTGGGAAGGAATACCATGTATCCTAGTTATGGTAAGAATTAGAGCCCTTGTAGTTCTATAAGTCGGGGCTTACAAACTGAGGCTGCCCTTATATGTGGTATATATCATATTATGAAGTTGATTGGGGATTTCACTATGATGTTTCTCTTTTCTTGATAAAGGCTTATAATATAAATGATATGATTATTGAAACTCCCTAAACACACGTGAGCTATGTTCGGTGTGAGAAACAAGGGATAGTAAATAATTAGTCTCATTACTTATGGATATGGATCTTATGCACTGGGAAAGCCTTTTGGAGGTTTGATATGGAGATCATCCCCTAGGAAGGAATCCTACATATCTTGGTTATGGTAAGTATCAGAGTTCTCATAGTTCAATAAGTTAGGGTTCACACAATAAGGTTACCCTTATATGTAGGTTGGATAAGGTTATCATGTCATGGGACACCAACTTGGTCTGGTCTGCTTTTCTGCATGACATGTGTTGATTTTATTCCTGAAATTTCTTGATTTTATGTTTGAAATGTTGAATAATATCTAAAAAACATGTTCAAAGACAAAATCATGACCTAGTTTACTTTTCCAAGGGAAGTTGAATAATATGGATGGCATTTCATGACCAAGGCTGACTTGTTTGGAGCACATCGCAAGACCTGAATGGTTGATACTATAGTCCATCACACAATCTCGGCTGACATTCTTGGATGGCGTTCATGATCCAACTAAATTTCCTTAAATTCATCATGAAATCTAGCTAACATTTTCAGAGGGTGTCGTGAGAGTCGGTGTGACATCTATAGAGGGTGTAGCATGTGCTAGCTGGATTTTCTAGGTGTCATTCTAAAATCTGGATGAAATTTTTGGAGAATGTTGCAAACTATTAATGGCTTGTCCATAAAACGTCATAAGAGCCAGTAGACATGTTTGGAGGACATTTCAAGATATGGCTATCTTATCTCTAGGACATCGCAATACCCAATTGACATGTTCATAGGATGTCATGAGATATGGATGGCTTGTCTAGAGGACATTGTGAGATCAAATTGACATGTATTTAGGGTATTATAGGATCCAGATGGCTTGTTCAGAGGATATCATGAGATCCAATTTATATGTCTAGATTCTATCATGAGACTTAGCTAATATACATTGGTTTATCTGTTTGATTTGGGTGACATGTCTAGAGGTCATCATGAGGTCTGGATGGATAGCTCATAGGGTTTCACAAGACTTGTGTGACATACCTATAGGGTTCCATATGACTTACTCTGACACATATAGTGTACTTCACATGATTCAAACAATATACCAAAGGAGTGTCGCATGATCTGGGTGACATGTCCTGGTGTTGTTGTATGACCTGGGTAGTTCATGCAAAGTGTACAAGGATCATTGAATATGTTCTTTTCATAAGTCGCCCATATTTTTATTCTTTGTTACAACCTTTTATTGAATATTCCTTAGATTATTTTGGTCTTAATTTTTTTAAGTCTCACATCATTTCTCAGGTATGTGGTATTTCCTTCGCATAACCTACCTGAATTCCATCGTGTGATCTATGAGTGATCACGTGATGTTCATATGCATGTCACATGATCTGATTAGGTGGTTCTCTAGATTTTACCGTTTGAAAAAACTTTCTGATCATATGATCAACTATTCTAATAAATCCTCTATGATTCCTGAGTGCATTGGTGTGAGTATCTAGGGATTCATTTTTTGATTCTAGGGTGGGGGATTTATAGACCTCACCACCCCGATTATTCAATGGTTTTCACAACGTGTATCATGAAAATAAAAGTTGGAGTTAGTAGAGGGAATTAATTTCATGTGTTTTACAAGATCCTATTATAGGTTATTCTAATGATGTTTCCTGATTTTTAGCGACCACAAGACCATCTCTTCAATACCCTATTTATTCAATTATAACCAATTAATGGGGTCTTTATTGATCTTGTGGGCACTCCAAGGGACTTTCACATTGTCATACCGATATGTATAATGTAATTTGTGAGATCAAGATACATGATTAAATGATTTTGTGTGATCTAAGATTACTTTTCAAGGACCATTCATGACACAATGATGGATTCCTAGGGTCCATTTGCAAGATCAAATCATCAAACCAAAGGGATTTTGTGACGTTCTACAGAGCGCAAGAGCGTGTCGTTTACGGAAGCAAGAGGCTCCCACATACTCTATTATATTTCCTCCTTTTATTTTTTTAAAGGATTTGGTATCTTTCAAGATTATATGAATGCTGTTAAAGACAATCACTCTCTATACTATTGTTTCATTGCAATACAAACAAAGGTTTCTATGGTGATGCATGAGGATTTCATGGAAAAACAATTTTGTTTTCCTTATGGAGCTGAAGGTGGAGCGTCAGACTGCTTGGACATGTTTGAATCCCTTCACATGGTGAGGGTGACATGTATACATGGGATTTCAGTGTCTCTCAAACTATAAGGGGTGCATAAAATGATGTTTATGACTACAAGAGGCTCTCTCCTTTTCCCCTTTTTATTTCCTTGTTCATTTTCAAGGGTCTGGGTACTTGTGAGTTTGTTTGAGTGTTATCAAGGAAAATCATTCACCTCATCTATGATGAGTCATGTGAACAAAAAAAGGTCTTATGGTGATGTGTGAGTATTATCATAGACAAACCCTTATTCTTGTTTTTGAGACAAAGGGGTAGAATGAGACCAGCTGGAAATGTCTGAAGCCCTTCACATGATGTGGGTGACTTTCCAGCGGACTCTTCCATGACCAGGAAGACATGTCATTGGGGATTCTATGGTGTGTCGTGAATTGCAATTGTACGTCACAAGATTTTCACACTAGTAAGAGGCTCCCACCTTTTGAATGTTTTCTCTCTATTTTCCAAGTATTTCTTCATGTCCTGCTAGGCTCCTGCCACCTAACAATTCACATGACATGGGGTTTCTTTTCTTACCACCGACATGTAATCAATGATTTTCTGGGGTGCTTTCTCATGAGCAGAAGGACTTGTCAAAGTGTCTCTATAATATCTACTATAATTTATGTGTTGTGAATGGATCCTTCTCATAACATTCAAAAGGTCTTGCGATCATGTGTTTCTTGGAGGCTCATACAATCCATGAGTTCTGGACACCTTTTCTTCCTTCTCTTTATGGGGAAAATAATAGCCATATTTAGGTATTTCTTCCCCTATGAATTTTACAATTCTTATTTGGTGGGCGTCAAAAAATTCCCCACTCAGGAGAAATGTTTGGGGGGATAAGAGATCATTTCTCAGGAAATTAAATTCCCTCCTAAGGATTTGAAACTAATGTCAATCAGCATCTTTAGGTGATTCTTGGTCTTCTGGGTGATGTTTAGTTTTCCAATTAATTCCTTATAAATAGGAGATCAGAGAGTGTTTCATTCACTGGCTACTCAATTATCATAGATCTTGAACCCTTCTTCTATCACATAACCCTTTATCAAGACCCTTCCATAAGAACTGATCACAGAATCCATTCAAATGACCTTCCTATAAGAACTAATTTTCATGATCTTTTTTTATCAGATGATTGTTTGAATCAACCATGAACTAAATTTCAGTAATTGGTTGAACTTAAGTCATTGGGATGCACAAATTTTATGTTTCGAGCATAGTGGAAGCATGCGATGGGCGGTGCCCAAATTTTATTTTTTTCCATAATTGATGATCAATCTGAGATCTATGTGATGATGAATGTTGTAATAAAAATAACTTAATCAAAGAAATAAAAAATGGATAATTACACCGAAACTGAGAGAGAGGATCATCACATATTATTTATAACTAATTTAATTAAATAAACCATTTCCTTTTTTGAATTATTTCTTTGTTGATGAATCTGGGGAAAAATCTATCTTCCACCATCATTTAATGGTAGAAACAAAGTGTAGATTTCCTATAGGGTTGATCCACATGTGTTACAGGTATCACCAAACATCGCCGAAGGAATCTTCGAGTGCAATCATGGAAGATCTGTGCGCTTGTGTTGTCCGCATTTGATCAATTTGAGAATCTCTTCCAAATAATTCTCCTTGATCTGGAGGAGGAGGATTTCTCTCTGTTATTGGGAGTGTTCTTGGAGATGGGAGATCTCTAGGCTTGAGAGGATTCTCCAAGATTTTTTGTGCACAACCAATAAAATCAATTGGATTATGACAAAATAAAATAAATAGGTATTTATATTTTAATGGTTAAAATAAAATAATTGCACAAGTGGCCTTAATTATTTATAAAATACTATAAAATCCCAATGTCAAATGATAATACTAATATTATTATTTCTCAACATTTACTTAACCGGTGAATTATAATTAAATATTATTTAATCAAATAATATTCAATATTATTATTTCTCATTAGACTATTAAACTCGGTCGACCATTTATCCACAATATTTATCAGACCTTTAATAATGTCTATTTATTTATTAAATAAACATCAATTCATTATTTTCCAATAAATAAATAAATATTATATTTACTAAATATAAAATAAATATTTATATGTGATCAATCATACATGAATAATTATTAAACCATGTGTAGGAATAATATTTATTCAACCAGTTAAATAATAAATAATAATATTTTATTTAACTGAGATTCTAGATACACTTAGTGTGTGACCCTCTAGGCCTCTTTCTTAGTGGAATTAGGAAAAGTAGCCTAAGGTCCAAGGTTAGTATATACCAACACACTAAGGCACCCATAGATAATGATGTTAATTCCACAATGACATTTCACCTCATACAAACTCCTACTATGTAATATAATCCCTTTATCATGATATCTCAAATCAAGTAGGTTACATGCTGGTGGCATCAACCTATGTTCTCGGTGTATCTTTCATTGAATTTCTGAAAAGATAAATTTCCTATAGAACACCATGTACATGGATTTGTTTAGGATATTTCATTTCTATCAAAGGCCCTGAGATATTAACTTTTTTTAAAGAACAGGAGGGATAAATCCTTTCTCATGTTCTTCATTAATGAAATATTACCCGTGATGCACCCAACATATCCTACCTCGTCTTGAACATCTGTTGTCATGGTTTTCATCAATACATATAATTTCATGAATGATAATACTCATTAATAATAATCTTGAAGTCTCATGACCAATACAAATGTTCATAGATAGGAAAATCCAATGAAATGTGTAAATGTGGATTTCTTATAGGCAATCCTCATTCTCATAATATCCTACTGGATATTGCCAAGGGATTACACTATGAGAATGTTCCTCAAAGTCCTATGAGTCTCCACCCGTGATATCTTGTATCATTTGTATCCTTAAAATGGTATCATTTTACTCTAGAACATATATTCAAGAATTGTTCCATAGCACTTATGGGTTGTCATCAAAGTGGGGAACTAGTATGACCTTTTAGTGTGAAAAATACTCTTCGGAAATTATCACATACCATGTCACGTAGAAGGAAAATCATGATGTGATAATTAGTTTATTAATATTCAAAATAATGAATATATGTTATCATAAAATACACTAAATTTTTTTCTAAGTAACCAAATCCAACAGACTCCCACTTGTACTAGATCCAACTGCTAACAACCTTCAGTCTGCTAGCTCTCACATGATACTCATGCTTCTAGTGAGATAGGCCTTTAGTCCAGAGGTTCACCACGTTCTCTTCCATGGGTATTATTCTTACAGTAACTTCAACCATCTGATAGAAATCCCTCTAGATTTGATACTTCCAAAGTATATTCTTTGTCTGTCAGTGTGACCTTGGCTCTTTTTCAAGAGCCACCACTACATTATTATCATAATACAATGTGATAGGGTCTTTACTACTAGGTACAACATCAAGCTCCAAGGAAAATTTCTAAATCCAAACATCTTCTTTGGCTACATAAGAAGTCGTTATATGCTTGGACTCCAATGTAGAATCAGTGACAACTTGTTGCTTTAAACTCTTCCATCTCACAGATCCTCCATTGAGATAGAAAACATATCTTGATTGTGACTTTATATCATTCTGATTTTTCTAAAAACTAGCATCAGTATAACACATGATGACCAATTCCTTGTCTCCTCCATACACCAAGAAAATATCCTTAGTTCTTCTTAGATACTTAAGGATAGCCATTACAGCAGTCCAATGTTGTTCTCTTGGATTTTCTTAATATATTTCTACCATGATCAATGTATAGGAAATATAAAGTCTAGTACATAACATGACATACATGATTGATCCTATCCCTGAAGCATATGGGATATTACTCATTATTTCTTTCTATTGTTGTGTCTGGGGACAAATTTTCTTATTAATATGTAAACCATGTCACACTGGAACAAATACCCTCTTGGATTGTTCCATACTAAATATTTTTAGAATCTGGTCAATATATGTAGTTTTAATTAGTCTAAGAAACTTCTTGGATCTATCACAAATGATCTTGATCCCTAGAATATAGGCTCTTTCACCTAAGTCCTTCATGGATAACCACTTTTTAAACTTTTACTTAATATATTTTAATATTTGTAAGTAATTTCCAATAATTAATATGCCATCAAAATATATTACTAGGATAAAGAACTCATTCCCAATAAACCTTTTGTAAACACATGGCTCACATTCATTCTTAATGAAACAAAATTTGTTTATGGCTTCATCGAATCGAATGTTCCATGACCTGGATGATTGCTTCAATCCATAAATTGATCTATACAACTTGAAAATTATCTTGGAATCATTTGGATTCACAAACCCTTATGGTTATGTCATATAGGCATCTTTCCAAAGGTTCATATCAAGAAATGCAGGTTTGAAATCCATCTTCGAAATCTCATAATCATGGTAAGATACTATAGGAAGTATGATTCTGATTGATTTAAACATGGAAACTGGTGAAAATGTTTCAGCTTAATCAATTACTTGATGTTATTTAAACCCTTTATCCACTATCCTTGCTTTATAGGTACTTAATTTACCTTCCATGTCCAGTTTCCTCTTGAACACCCATTTGAAACCGATAGGATTTACATCAACTTACACATCAACTAGAACCCAAACCTGGTTCTGATACATATAATACATCTAAGAATTCATAGATTCTATCCATCTTGCATCTTCTGAGATATCTACTTCTTCTTTTTTAGATATAGGTTCATCATTTTCAACCAATAATGAGTCACCATCCTAAGTGACCAATAAACCATATCTCTCTATTTATCTTACCTCTCTTATGCTCCTATGCATTACTTGTGTTTTAGGAACTACTTCTTCCATAGGTACCTATATAATATGTTCCTGTACCAACTCTTATGTATCTTGAGCATCAAATTTTTCAAAGTAAATCTTTCTCCCACTATTCTTTTTGAGTATGTGCTCCCTCTCAAGAAAGATTTATTGTCTGGAAATAGTCACTTTCTTGTCTGAGGGGTTATATAGGTAGTATGCCTTTTTTCCCTTGGGATACACTATAAAGATACAACTCATTCCCTGGGGTGTTATTTTGTTTCCTGAGAAGACCTTAAAAACACCTTGCAACCCCATACACATGTATGCGATAAAATGGGTTTCTTTCTACTCCATAACTCGAAGGGAATCCAATTTTCCTCTTTATTTTGTGCTCTGTTTAATGTGTATGCTACAGTGTGTAATGCTTATCCCCAAAAGGATAATGGAAGATCTATATGACTCATCATCAACATCACCATGTCCAACAATGTATGGTTCCTCCTTTCACTAGCACCATTCTAATGTGGTGTATAAAGTGGATTGATTTGACATAAAATCCAAAACTCCTGTAAAAATTTGATGAACTATTGGTTAATATATTAACCACCTTAATCTGATCGAAGCTTCTTTATCTTCTTAGCAAGCTGATTCTCTACTTCATTCTTGAATTCCTTGAATTTCTCAAAGGACTAAGACTTATACCTCATCAAGTAGAAATATTTGTATCTACTCAAGTCATCAGTAAAAGTTATAAATTAATAATATCCACCTCTATATTCTACTATAAATGGTCCACACACATCAGTGGGTACCAATACAAAAATTTCTGTAACCCTTTCACCTTGTCCACCGAATGGTGGTTTGGTCATTTTTCCTTGTAAACAAGCATGACATCTATCAAGTGGATTTAGCTTATAAGATTCTAAATAGACATTTTGATATAGCTTTGTCAAAGGCTTCTCGTTTACATGACCACGATGCTGATTCCACCGCTGGATGTTATATGAGTCGCATGAACATGATTCATTATTTATTTCCAACACTTTGTTTTCTTAATTTAATACATAAAGACCATTATTTTAATGCTCCACACCATAACATATGTTTTCCTTAGAAAATAAACAAATTTTATTTCAAAATTTAAAAATAAACCCATCTTTATCTAAACATGACAGAGAAATTATGTTCTTGGTAACTGTTGGTACATAATAACAATATCATAAAACCAAAATCATATTGTTGGAAAATAAAGGTGGTAGTCACCAATCCTCAGAGTAGCCATACTCACACCATTAGTAGCTCACAAATCCAACTCTCCTCTAGAAATCTTCCATAATCTACTTGGTTCCTTCATTTGGATACATATATGAGAACCACAAGCTGTATCTAATGACTAATGTGTATAAATGGAAATATTTCACTTGATAAAGAACACACCTTTAGATTTACCTTGCTTTTGGGTATAGTTCCACTTCTAGTGTCCTGGCTTGGCACATGAAAAATATACTACTTATGTTTTCTTACCCTACCTCAGGATATTCTTCTTCTTGGAAGGATGGTGCTCAGGAGCTTTAGACTATTTATAAGTCTTGGGAACCTTTTCCTTGTTCTTCATTTTCTTATTTACCATAAAGACTGAGGGTTTATCATGCCCCATGTCCTTATCCACTTGGAGAATCAAGGTCAGAAGTTCTGAAAGACTCTTCTCATTATTTCTCATATTATAATTCATAATAAAGATGGAGAAGGTCTTGGGGAGTAATGAAAGTATGAGATATGTACTCAAATCATATGGTAAGTTAATACCTAAGATGTACATGCATTCAATTTATCCTATAATCTTGACTACATGATACTCAGATGGCGTAGACTCTCCAAGCTTAGTTGTGAACAAAGCATTGGAGATCTCATACCTCTCTTGTCTTGTATTCTCTTGATAGAGATCTTGAAGGTCATACGTCATGCTATTGGCATCCATATCCTCATGTTGCTTCAAAATATCATTGAACATGGATGATAGCATGAAGAACTAGACATTTTTATCATCATTCAGATGTTTTTCATAGAGAGATATCTCTTCATCACTTGACCCATTTCTAGGTGAAACTGGTAAAGGTTCTTCCAACACATACAATTTCTTTTCATGGTGAAGGATAAAACATAGGTGCCTTTTCCACTCTTGTAAATTTGTTTCAGTGATAAGGTTTTCCTTCTCAAGTATGGATCTCAATGATATGTTTGATGTTATTCTATTTTTTTCTACAAAATAAGATAAGCAGAATTTTAGTAATTTATCTAATAAAATTTAGAAAAATAAATAAATACTATATTTATTATCCTCCCACTATTTTATCAAAACCCAATAGCCCTCACCATTATCTTCAGAATATCATGTTTCTTGTACATTCAAGTGGCAGGGATCCATATTCCCCTTTTCATCACCCAAAATTTGGTGGGTCAAGAAACTTGAATGGTTTTAGGTAGGCATTCCAAATGCCAATTGTATTAATTCACAGTTCCATGATCTGCTGAGTGGAATCCCCGATCATGAAATCCATTATTGGATTTCATCAACCTTTGCCTTTCAGTAACACCAAGTCCTACTTTGGATGTAAAAACTTAATTTGAACCAAGTTAAGTCAACCCAAAATATCATGTTAGAATTCCACGATCATTAAAATCACCCCAACTTTGGTTGGTTAAGCACTTTGAACTATGGTTCAATTTTAACTAAAGTAATTGAAGGCTATACAGACTTAATATTTTATTGAGTTATTTTATCCTTTTATGCATAAATTTAAAATTACTATCTTTATCACATGATTTTCAATAGTATGTGGGAGTACATCAGTGATTAACCATATCTTAGATATTTTTATCCATAAGCTGGTTTATTTTAGTTTTGTCTTGCAAGTTTGTTAATTCATTAATTATGTGATTGCGACAAGACATCCATAATTAAATAGCCACACAAATAAAAGAAATAATATAATAAGTTGGTATAATCATGAGATCTTACTAGTGGTTAGTATATCAGCAGTTGATAAACTAACCATTGGCATAGGGGAAAACCACCATGAACCAATTAAGGTTCATATTGCAGCTCTCCACCTATCCACCTATGTTTCTCCTTGGATTGGTTTTTCCTCTTCTTTGAACTTGAACCACCTCCACTGGCTTGGGAGCTCTATCCTTTACATATGAATTTTACTCACACATGGGTGAGGGGGGAAAGGGGGTTTATATAAAAGAAACCATGGGCATGCAGGCCCTACATGATAAAAGGAGAGAAGGAATGCATGATGAAATTTTTATTTAATAATAAATTAAATTAAACCAATCACATAAAAAAGGTTTTTACTCTCTCATGATCATCCACATGCATTCAAAAAATTACACATTTTATAAAACTAGCATTAAATTACTAATCATTATTATTTAAGATAAATCATGCTCAAATCAATTAATTATTATCTTGAATTAAACAATCATGTTATCTTAATTCTAATATAAATTTTCTTGAGATCCTCAACCATTATAATTTTAAACAAATTAAAAAAATCATTTAAAATTAACTATGTACGTAACTTGTACCTTGGAGGAAACATGGTGAATAGGTATGATTATACCCAATGTGTATTATACTCATATACTGTTTTACTCTTGTGACATATAGAATACATGACTTATCACTTAATTTCACAACATGTGCTTCACGGATGATTACACGAATTACATTATTGTCAATCACGTGTTATGCTTTAATACACGTAGAGTAACAACTTGTAATACGAATCATAAATGATATGAATATATGAACATTATGAAAATATTGATTAAGCATTTAAATATTTATATATATTAAAAACTATCACATGGTGTGTCTTATTTTTACGACCACACACAAGTACATGTCTCAAGGTTTAGATAGTAAAATAAATAAATTTTAAATATTCATAACTTCGTATAAGTACACAGCAAGTGGATCTGATCTACACGGCATGTACATAATTCCCCATCTATCTGAGGTATACACCTAGGGACTCAGCATGTAAAACATACATCAAAAAATTGGATTACACCACATGTCCAATGGTCCACACACTGTGTTGACTCAGTGTTACACAGTCACTAGTCATGTAGGCCATGTATGGAATACACGGATAGTCTCTGACCCAAAGGTACTACACACCATGTACATAGGATGAATAGTGTGTGGTTCAGCAGACCATGCACCATTTAATTCTATTCAACACACAATGCATTAAATGGTTTCATTAATGAAATAATCAATGCATAATATCGAATTGATTTCCAAATAAAATCTTGATGTGTTGAATGTTATTACATAGTGTGTAACTCTGGTTACATGGAGTGTAGTCTGGTGTTGTCCATCCAGATACCTTGGCACCTCTAGATGAGTTCCTCAGTTTTATTTTAATCATAAAATTAATCATCTTGATTAGATCTATGCGAAATGAAGGAAGAAGAAGCATATCTCACAATTCATATTAAAAGAAAAATTAAACTTGATTTGAAAAACAAAATTAAAAAATGTGTAAATTACCATGATTTTTAAATAATTGTAAATAATTATGTGATCACTCTGATTCCACTTGTAGGTTCCTGGCACAATAGAAGTGTGTGATGGGAAGTGCCCAACTTTTATTTTTTCTATAATCGATAATCAATCTGAGATCTATGTGATGATGAACATTGTGATCAATGGAATTTAATCAAAAAAATATACAATGGATAATTACTTTGTAACCTGGAGAGAGGATCATAACATATAATTTATAATTAATTTAATTAAATAAATAACTTACATTGTTGGAATTCTGTCTTCATTGATGAATATAGTGACAAATCCATGGTCTATCATTGTTGTGTTGTAGAAACCAAGTGTAGATTTCCTCTAGAAATGATCCACACGTGTTCCAGGTTTCTCTAGATGTAGCCAAAGGAATCCTATCGTGGTAGATCCTTTCTCTTTCAATGTCTCCCTTTGATCACTTCGAGAACCACTTCTAAAGAGTTCTCCTTGATCTGGTGGAGGAGGGTTTCTCTTCATTCTTGGGAGAATTCTTAGAGATGGGATCTCTCTAGACTTGAGTGGATTCTCCAAGATTGTTGTTTACAACCAGAAAAATGAATTTTTCTCATGATAAAATAACATAACTAGGATTTATGTTACTATTTTTAAAATAAATTAATTTCACAGGTGCCCTTAATTATTTATTTAATCCTAGAAAATTCCTATGTTAAATAATAATACTAATATTATTATTTCTCAACATGTGATTAACTTGATAATTATAATTAAATATAATTTAATCAACTAATATTCAATATTATTATTTGTTACCATACTATTAAACTCGGTCCTCTATTCCTCCACAATATTTATCAGACCTTGAATAATGTCTATTTATTAATTTATTAAATAAATATCACTGCATTATTTACTAATAAATAAATAAATCGCATATTTAATAGATTGAAAATAAATATTTATATGCGATCAATTATACATGGAAAATTATTAAAACATATAAGTGAATAATATTTATTCAACTTGTTAAATAATAAATAAAAATATATTATTTAACTGAGATTCTGGATACATTTAGTATGTAACCCTCTAGGCCTCTCTCCCAGTGGCATTAAGCAAAGCAGCCTAAAGTCCAAGGTTAGAATCTAGAAACATGCCAAGGCACCCATAGAGAAATATGTTAATGTTGTAATGAAATTTCACCTCATACAAATTCTTATTGTGTAATATAATCACTTTATCATGATATCTCAAATCAAGTAAGTTCTATGCTGATGCCATCAACCTATGTGATCGATGTCTTTTTCATTGAATTTATGGAAATAAAACTTGACCATATAACACCATGTCCATAGATTTATTTGAGATATATCATTTCCATCAAAGGTCCTAAGATATTAACTTTCTTTAAAGAATATAAGGGATAAATCTTTTCTCTCATTATTCACTAATGCAATATTACCCATGACACACCCAACGTATTATGCCTCACCGTGAATATCTTTTGTCACAGTTTTAATCAATACATCTAAGTGAGTGACTCATAATACTCATTAATAACAATATTAAAGTATAAGGACCAATACACACATCTTTATATAGGAACATCCAATGAAACATATAAATGTGGATTTCCTACTGGTGGGTCTCATTCTCATAATATCCTACTAGATATTTCCAAAGGAGTACACCATGAGAAGGTTCCTCAAAGTCATATGATTATCCACCCTTCATATCCTATATCATTTGTATCCTTAAAATGATATCATATGTATTTAGAACATATATTCAAAAATAGTATCATAGCACTTTCAGGTTCTCATCATAGTGGGGAACTACTATGTCCTTTTAGTGTGATAGATACTCTTAGAAAATTATCACATACTATGTCACATAGAATAAAAATCATGATGTGATAAATAGTTTATTAATATTAAAAAATGAATATACATTATCATAAAATACACAGAAGTTGGTTCTAGGGAACCAAATCCAACACGACTTCCTTTGAAGGTTTTGTGGGATCCTCTAGCGCGATCATGTGATCCTTTTCAACTATTTTGTGGCTTGCATGACCATGTCAAGCCCACGTGATCATGATTATTCTTAGGGGTCATGTGGTTACATGATGTTTTGTGGGTTATGTGGTCTTTGATATCTTCATGAACAAAGAAATTTTTTAATACTTTATGCGATCATGAATTCCCTGCTGATTCATGTGATATGCATGAAGTTTCTTTAATTTTATATCTTTCCTTCAACAAGAATGTATTCCATCCAAGGTCCTGAGATATTATCTTTCTTTAAATATCTTGACCATATAACACCATGTGATCCTTTTCAACTTATTTTTATTCATATAGATTCTGGATCTCGTCATAATTACTCTTCTGTGGATAATCAAAGGTCCACGATTTATATAAATCACAATGATGACCCCCGATACCACATGAATTCTGATACACACATTTCTGAAATAGATTAATCCATTTGAGCTCCAAAATTATCCTTTATCACACCGGATTACTCTATATGAATTTGTCTTGTTGGATGACATGGTCACACCTTCTTCAGACTACAATATTCTATCTTTATGGGTGTTAAATTATCTTCAATGTATTCAGATGATAATTTTCATGGATGTCCAAATGGTTTAAGGTCAATTCGAGGGATTTTATTATATATTGGAAAACTCTCCCTTGTGTCAAGATGACAGTGATTTCACTCACCAACCCATCTCTCAGAACTATTCAAGCATATTCATCTCTTATTTGGACAACTCAGGAAGTCGATAGGGCATGAAATGGGATTTCCATCCTAGTGGTAACTTTATAATGAATGGGAATGGCCATTCTATGTTAGGGAAATCTTATTAGAGTTTTTTGACCAGTTATATGTTGTCCATATTTATAAAGTAGTATGGATTTCCCATTTTATAATCTATCAACAATATGATCTTCTTAGTGAACCGGTATATCGTTGGTTACTTGTAACTAACTAATTTCATCTATCTCATGGTGAGGTCGGAATTAGTCTCTGGTGTATCTATCAAATGGGTGGGATAACCCCTCTTAGGGAGATGTATGATGAATTCCTTCCTATCGTAGATGCCTGGGATGACCCTTTGAAAACTATAGTCTTAGTGAGGGACATTCTCATCATTGTGAAGGAAATTTAAATAAAGTAGTTGACTATGTGCTTACTTATTTCTTTCAATTATTAGATCAATATTTTCCTTTATCATAGTAGAGATAGCATGACTGGTATACACCTCCATTGATGCCTTTTACAGAAGGTTCATGACAGTTCTTGATTATATGGGGACATTCTGGAATTCGGGGACCATACTTCATGGAGATACTGAGTGATTCTAGAGATCTGTCCAAGCCTTAGGTTGGAGGGATTCATGTCCATGTTCCTAAATAGGTAGATTTTCCCATTTTGGGGCATGCGTTTATGAAACCAGGTTAGTACACTGGTGATGACAGCATGGCTAGCGGTGGGATGACACCTTAATCTCGTGGTGTCGACCCTTGCATTCCTTTACCAACTCTTGGGCCAAATTAAAAAAGGGAAGCTTCCTCTATAGGATCAGTGGTACCTTCCAGTTTTTATTTGGATGGATAGGGTAGAATTTTAATTGATTTGAATACTACAATGCCACTAGAATCCCTGATGCCTTATCTCATCCCTAGTTTTTGAACATATCTAGGGATGTGTCCATGTCACTAGTATTTGATGAGGTTACTGATGTTTTGAGTTGATCTGATAGCTTTGATTTCACCCATTATCTTTCACTGACTGGGAAAATAATTGATAATGGTAACATCTCTCTTGATAAAAGGTCATACAAGATCTTTCTTCAGGATGGGGTTGTTATATCCAGCATGGATGAGCTGAGCATCTATGATCCATATACACCTTATCGATTTTCTTGTTATTTTTTCTACACCCAAAGGGTACCGTATATTCCTTTGGTCGGTGTACGAGGAGAGTGACACCATGGGATCATCTACCATTTTTAGATGATATTGGAATGTGAAGACACTAATACTAAAATCATTATTCCATCTGATGATGCTTCTACCTTTATTCCTCAGGATTATTCACATTCATAGGGAGCAGCCTACTTGGTTAGTTTTCTAGTACAATTGGTTTATCATGTGGAAAACCCATTTTCCTCACTGACTCCTCTACCTATAGTAATGATGTGGTTGATTCAGTACATGGGTGAGATGTCGAGTAAGTGCCCCCACCCTAGCGATGGCCATTCCGATAGGGGGCCAAATATGTTGGGGAAATTATCCCTCTGACATAAGAAATGGGCATTGTCACTATTGAGGGATGAATATATGGTCCTTCCTCCCCTTATTCCTTGGTAGTGACAAAACCTCAAACACAAAACAGATGATCTAGAAGTATATTCAATCCTTAATTACTGAGACTCCTCTAGAAAAATTTCATTACTAAGAGGAATGACTTCATTGGTTATTTGGTGATGAGGGGGTGGATGGATTTCATCACCAACCACTATATGAAATCATGAGAAAAATTATCCTAACACAAAAATACTTGTTATCCAATGAGATGGTATTATGTGATATTGAATATGATGCTCCCCTTACCGAATAGATGAAGTATTACTTGGAGGAATTGGATTAGAGTTGCCATTTTATATCTTATTTACAAGCCCATATGGATTCCTAGACCATGAATATGTAGAGATATGAGGAAATCAAATCTCTCTTGAGGTATAACCTCTCATAATAATAATCATCATTAGAAACCACTCAAAAAATATTTGAGGAGATAACTACTTTAGATGAGACTCTATTTCCTAGGGTAGAAGTAGAAAAGGTGGGGTGATCAGAGCTTGAGCATTCAATTAATGCTTCTATCTAGACTCTTTCCAACTTGGATAGCTCAGTTGATTGAATCTTTTCATAGTTTTATTTTTGAAATAAATTATATTTTTTATTAGATTCTTGGAGAGACTCCAAAATGTGGTTATTCCTCGTATCACACACTATTAATGAACAGATTTTCTAAACCTTTCATGTTTTTTCTTGGTTTTTATTTCATTCATGATGTGCCTGAAATTTCCCTAATCTTATGTTTTATGAATTCCCAAATATACCCATATATTGCATAATATCAAGTAAACATGAATATCTAGATCTGAATATTTAAATCATTACATTTTTTTCTCAGGAAGTGATCATGAATTACCACCAATCAAAAGTTTCCTCATTGATGTATATGTTCGAGTTATATTGATATTTCTTATTTAGGAAAAGGAAAATGGGTAGAATATATGTCCCATAGAAATAGTTCTCTATATTTTACCGAATCCAATAGTTTTGGTGAACATAGATTGATTTTTTCCAAGTCTGTATGGTGGGACTTATGGGGTTTTCAATTCTTTCATTCTAAATTGTTGTTGTGATGTAGTTTAGGGTATTTTAGCTCAGACCTTATATCGCTATAGTTTAGTGTAATTTAGATCAGATCTTCATCACTATATTTCACAGTCTTTTAGGTTGGACCCTCTATCGTTGTATTTTATAGTCTTTTAGATTGGACCTGCTATCACTATAGTTTAGGGTCTTTTATCTCGGACCATAGGATTCCATGCAGTTTAAAGTCTTACTATTATAACTTGATTGATGATCATGGAATATGGTTTAAAAATTCCAGGAATAATCCAAAACACCCTAGGATCTTGAGTTATTCCATAGTGTTACTGAGGCTCTTGAGGATTATATATCCTTTCCTGTAAGGAGGAGATGCCTTTGGTTGGTATGTCAAAGCCATTGTGCTTCAATATAAATTTTCAAACAGAGGTGTCTCCACTCTTTTCCAAGGGTCATGGAAGTTTTATGGGTGTAGTATTGTCTGAGGGAGAAATACTATAGATTCTAGGTCCACCTGGATAGTTGGAATATGGGTGATATAATTCATAACTCAAAATATTTATTCATTGAATATGGAGTGGGGAAGGAAATGTAGAGATGACCCATAACACCCTAAGGTGCCTAGTTTTGACATGGTTTTTTCAGGGATTTCGATGTTTAGAGTTCTATTCTTGAATAAGTAGATTCCTTTAGTTGGTAGATCAAACACCTTACGAGTTGATATCATAGTCAATAAAAGATGATATCCACTACTTTACAAGGGCCATGAAAGATTCGTGAAGACTCAAACATTCTGATGATGATGTTGTGTATGGTGAAAATCTATCCAGGAAGGGTTCTCACACCCTAGGGTAGTTCAAAGATTAATTTTGATGCTTGATCCCTATTCTATATGGTTTTGAATCATGAGGTTTGGCTCATTAAATGTTCAGTAATGGAGGTTTTTATCCTATTTTGAGAAAGGGTTCAAAACATAGTGAAGTAACATTAAAGATGTTGAATCCACTATGATATTTTGGTACAGGGATTCTAAATCATGTTCCAAAGTTCTTGGGTTAAGAGGATTATATTAGATAATCATATCACTAGGGGACCATAACACACTGAGGTGCTAAGTTCTTCCGCAGTGACATTAGGGCTCATAAGGATCAAAAATACCTTTTTTCAGAGAGACACATTTGGTTGATGGAAATAGGTGTATATAAAGGATCCATAGTCATACTTGCATAGTAAAAAAAAGGTCCCTTGAATCCAAGTACCATTTTCCAAGGGAAATGGAAGGTTTGAGGTGATCTGAGATGCTCAAATCATGAACTATGATTTTTGGAAAGTGTAACATCCAAGATGGGTTTGAGAACCCTAAAATTTGTGACACCACCTAGTGAGCATATTCTCATGGTGAGGAGATACAAAAAATCATTACTCTAACTTTTTCCTAAACCAGTGGGCCTAGTGAGAGTAGAATGGACTTTATTAGAACTATAGTGTAAACCTCATGAGCTTCATTACATATTTATTTGTGCCCTAATTTTTTCCTAAACTCTAGATATGAATAGTTTAGAAAGAAAATACACTTTTTCTTAGGCCTCCTTTTACTGGTTTTCAACCTGATAAGTTTTTTGTATCTTTTAAAAGATATTTAAGGTTTTAAAATTTGTACCATTATGGAATAGAGTTTAAGGTTGTATGGATTTGGACAATGTTCTGGTAGTTTAAGGTCATGATGCACATGGACTTGATATGGGGGATGTTACACAACAGCCCAATTTGGATACCCAGGGTCAAGAGCACACCAACATCCTTCTGATAAGGAGATGAAAATGTTGTAATTCACTACTTAAGATTCTAAAGTCATGAGTAATGATAAGGTAAAATCATACCAGGGATAGCCCAGAAAACCCTCATGTGTTGAATTCTGACATATTGGAGTCAAGCTCACAAGGATTTGAAAGTCATCCTTATAGAGGAAAGATTTATCTAGTTGGTAGGTCTGATCTCTTATGTATCAATAAAATGTTCAAGAAGATATATCTCTTTTCCATTCCAAGGGACATGAAAAGTTTGTAGCAACCTGAGGTTCTCAATACATGAAGTGTAATTTTTGAATTTAGGTGCTTAAAAGATGGAGGAAGCACTATGTACTCTAGCTGACTAGGGTAAGGCACTTGTGGTCCTTTGATAAGGGATGATGATGGATGATGGCATATATAGTTTAACATCATAGGTATGTACTTGATTTCATATAGTTTAATTTCATGCGGTAAGGAAATTTACCTTGAAGTTTAATTTCATGTGGTAATGACATGGGAACTGACATAAAACATTGTGAAAGATATATTACATGCACAAGTAGGCCGCAAGTATATCTGAATCATACGTATGAAAATGGTATTGAATTTCTAAGACCTTCTAATATTTGGGTTCATTTTTTTATCATTTATTATAGTTGGGCCCATGATTGGGGATCCGGGTGTCACTACATATCATGTGATGATAGTAATCAAGACACGTGCACTTCTTAAGTGATAAACTCTCTACACTGGTCTGATCTTTATGTAGAGGTGGGAATTTCTTCCACTATTTATTTTAGGTAGTCCCATGATTTAAGATCCTTTTGAAACTATGTATCTTTTTTATGATAGGAATCAATACACACATAGTTCTCAAGTAACCGTGTAATTTAATTTCATGCATCAAGGACGTAGGCTTCACGATGTGAAAAAGGGGTATTGCATCTATACCTAATGATAGAAATATAGTTGTCACTCTATACCCTTTGATAATAGAAATAAGCCCACACATAGTTGTTGAGGAAGGATCTACCAATGAAAATATGACCTATAAATGGGGAGGAGGAATTTTTATGCTTATTTATTATGATTGGACCTAGGGTTGGATATTTGGGCATCACTTCCTATCCTATGATGTCAAGAATCAAGTCACACATAGTTATTGATTGGAGGTGTGGTATGAGACCAATCACTAAAAATAGTGGTAATATCATGTGAGGTCCACAGTAATGTGTAATTTTATGTCATGCAAGGGAAATCAACCATGCAGTTTAACTTCATGTAATGAGGACTCATGGTATGCACTTTAAAGTGTTTCATACAGGACAATGATGAACCTGTCACGAGCGATTATGACTTATTCATGCAGGGAATCCCTAACTAAAATTTCTAATCTCACCTAACCTATTATCTATGTGAGAAACAAGGAATAACAAGGGTTCCTCTCACCATGTAGTGGAGATTAAGTTGCTTCATGTGGTCGTTGTACCAGGATATTGGATTGATTAATCCCTACATATCTCATTGAAATGAGAATCAATACATAAATAATTCTAGAAACCCATGCAGTTTAGTGTCATTCAGAAAAGAAAATTATCCATGACATTTAACATCATGTGGTAAGGACATGGGTGAATCAATTTTAAAGAGGAGGATTATTGTGGATGGACCTGATAATTAAGGTTTTGGTGTCACTACATATCATGTTATGGAAATAATAAATCCACACATAGTTCTTGGGAACCATGAAGTTTAGTGTCATGAAGAGAAGACATTTCCTATGCATTTTAATTTCTTTCAATTAGGACAAAGGTCTCTTGATGTGAAGGGTAAGTAACACTGTGGATGGGCCCAGAAATAGAGGTTCAGGAATAACTACGTATCATGTAATGACATAAATCAAGTTATACATTGTTCTTAGAAGGATAGACTCCCTATGTGGAGCTGACTCTCACATGGGGATGGGGAAATTTCATCCCTCTTTTTCATAGATCTTGATTGTGTGCAGTGAGTCATTAGTGAGATGGTTCTTCTTGTGCGGTTTAATATCATGCGGTGAGGATGTCTTCTATGGAGTTTAACATCATATAGTAAGGACCTGTTTCATATAGTTTAACATCATGTGGTTAATATGTGAGATATTGTACAATTTAAAGTCTCATTTCTAGGACTTAGGTCACCCGATATGACTGAAGATGAACCATTAGGTTATCTATCCAGTTTAACGTCATATGGTGAGGACGTTCTCCATTCGGTTTAGCTTCATGTGTCTAGGAAGTACTTACATCATTTAATGTCATAATACTAGGATACCTTTGTGCATTTTAACATCATACAAGTAGGATGACTCCATATAGTTTAACGCCATGTGGTCAGGATGTGATAGACTATGCAGTTTAATGTGTTTCTTCTAGGACTTGACACTTGATGACATCTATGAAAAGTATTTATTAAGAAACCTCTCATTGGTGGGGGTGTGACATGTTCCCCATCCATTGTGGCTAATCAATAGGTTCCATTTTGATAGACCTTTTGTGTGATATAATTCCCTTCCCATTTGGGTTCCAGCTTTGGTGGATTATTCCCTGGTATAATTGGGGTTCTAAGAGCCAACACCAATTCTCTTTGAATGAATGAACAAAGGAATAAATTTTTATTGAAGGCCCGTGCGATCCAATTCTAATAGACTTCATGGTTTTTAAATGTTCACAACATGTTCTCATTGAGTCATTCTAGATCATCCAAACACTTTTTTGATTTATCATCATTCAACTGTTGTCCACAAATGGTTACTCTAAGTGAGGGAAACTAGACTTATAAGGGTAATACTACCTTGGTCCTGTATACCAATGAGTATATGGTTTATTATGTAGCAGTACATTTGTTGGTATGATAGGACCATAAATCATGGAGGAGTTTATCCAGCCAAAAAATCTTGTCTTTATTCACCAACTTTTGGAGTATGATTGAAAAGTTCTTGTTGAAGGCCTCTATTTTTTCCATTTGTTGCTGCATGATATCAGGATGAGTGATTGGACTTAGTTTTGTATTCCTAGTTCAATTTCATCAATTCCATAGAAAAAAAAGTTTTTGTTGTTTTATTTCAATATTTTGTGAGGGACCCCAGACCTATTTATGATATGAGAATTTAAAAAGTTGATGATATTCTTCATCCCAATTTCCTTGAGGTGTATTTACTCAGCCCATTTGGAGAAGAAGTCGGTAGAAGTACGGATGTACTTGAACTTCTTAATTGTGGATGAGGGATATGGACCCACAATATCCATTCCCCAAATAGAAAACAATCGTAAATATTTATCTATATATAGAAATTATAGGGGCTGATGGATGAAGTTTTCATGGATTTGGCATGCATAAAATTTCCTATTGAATTCCACACAAACATGTATATTCTAGTAATAACATAGCCTCCTGATTTGGTGGGAGAGCCTAGTCCAAGACATATGAGCTCTGTAGGAGCCTCCATTGACTTCTTCCATGATGGTTTGAATCTAGATTTCTACTATGAATATATGTAGGATTTCATCAAAGGAATTATTGTAGATTGGTTTTTTTCTCATTTGGGTCATCCCAGAGGGTAATGTTTGTTGCATGACAATGAATTCATTCCCTTTTGGATAGATCTACCAGGCGAGTTCTGTTTTGGAGATAAATGATTCTGGGATCCATCCATCTAGTTGTGTATGTCAGTTCATCATGCTTTGGGGTAGTGTTGACATGATTGATTTATTCCATATCACAGGAAATGATCTATGAGACCATTCTTCGGTGCATGATATGAAAGATTGATTCATCATAGTCAGGGTTTTCCAATAATTTGGTTGAATTATACAATTTGTTAGTGAAAGAATTCTATGATCATGGAACATGATTAAATTTTGGGATCAAAAGGTAATTCTACCATGATTACCCTAATGTAGCCAGTGATAGGGGACAATTCTTCCTTTTTTATGAAATATTCACCATTTGATCTGGTTTATCACTAGTCTTGAATACCCTTTGACATTTTTATAGTATATCTACAATATTAGGGTCAGTTCTAAGCCAGCAATGAGGGCTTGGTATTCTGCCTCATTATTTGAGCAGCCTTCAGAGAGTGAGAAAAAGTAGGGTAGAATTTCTTTTTCCAGAGAAAAAAATATTATCCCTAATCCTACCTGGTTGAGTTTTATATTTTCCATCACTTTTTTGATAGGAAATTGGGAGGCACTATCAAAATATATCTCTCATATCTGGGGAGTGTCATGGGTGTAGAAAACCACCTCATCTGGATGTTTGGTGTCATCTAGTTTACTTTACAGGGAAATATGTGTCATGATGAAATCAGCATGGGATTTCCTTTCACCACCTTATGTGACACGAAATGGATGTCATATTGTCATAGAATGACCACCCATCGAGCCAGATACCCAGTTAACATGGGTTGTCCAAGGATGTACTTGATCAGATCAATTCAAGAGACCATATAGACATTGTGGTGATTCAAGTAATGCCTGAGCTTCTATAATACAAATATGAGTATGAGGTAGTTCTTCTCGACATCCGAGTATCAGGTCTCAGTACCTAGAATTGTTTGGATGAGGTGATAGATACTATTCTCACACTCCACATTGTTCTTCTACGTAAAGAGGGTTCCAAGTGAGTATTCCATGGTATCCACATATAATATGAGTTGATTTACTTCCACCGGTTTCATCAGAAATGGTTGGTGTAGTAGATATTGCTTAGGACTATAAAAGGCATCTTGGTAGTCCCTATTCCATTAGTAGAAGATTCCATTCTACCTTAGCCTGGAAAAAAGGATAGAATATTTCATCCAATTTGGATATGAAATGTTGAATGTTGGTGAGGTTCCATTAGATTCCATTCAATTCATTGTGATTTATATGGGTGACATTGCAAAAATAGAACTAGTCTTCTCTAGGTCGACCTCAATGTCACGGTGGCATTCCACAAATCCAAAGAACTTCCATAATGTTACCTCGAAATATCATTTTAGAGAATTCATCTTTAGACTATGATTCTACAGTTTGTCAAATATTGTTCAAAGATCTATGAATTGATCACATTGTTTTTGTGATTTTACCACCATGTCATCGACATAAGATTCATCTATTCATCCCAATAAGGGATTAAAGATATATTTCATGGAGCATTGATATTTGGTGCGAGTGATCTTTAAGACAAAGGGAATGACCTGATAGTAAAGGATCCCATGGGATGCTCTGAAGGGATTAGTTTATTCATCTTAAAGTCCATATTTATCTTGTTGTACCCTGAATACCCATCCATGAAGGAAAGGTCTTGGAATATAGTAGTTTCATCGATCAAGAGTTCTATGATTGGCAACAGAAATTCTTCCTTTTTTAAATTTTGATTAAGGTGTCTAAAATCGATGCAAACCCTAATCTAATATTTTTTTATGGGGACAATATTGGTAATCCATATTTGATATTTCACTTCTAGGAAAAAATTTCTTTACTCAGTTTTTCAACATCCACCTCTACATTGGTAGCATGACATGGGTTCATCCTCCTGACTGCCTACTTGAAGACTCGATGGTTATATGGTAAGACAAGATAGTGTGTGTCTAAATATAATTTCAATCTAGTAATATCTATATAGTTCCATGTGAACACATATTAGTGTTTCTTTAGAAACATTTTGTAAATATATTTCTCTTCAAGGGGCATGATGGCCCTAATAAGTGTAGTCCATGGGTCTTCTTATGTTCTAAGATTTAATATATTGAACTCATCGATGGTGGTAGAGACACCTTACTCAAATATGGGCGGAGTTTTCTAGAGTTCAAACTCTTCTTCTTCCACCTCTAATTATGTGGAGGCATTTTTAGCTGAGTTTGGAAATATAGGGTATCTCTATCACTATCGAAGTGAGTGAGGACACGATAAGAGACATTATCATCTGCTATTGTCAGATTCATTGTAGAGAGATAACATATCTGATTTTCTTTTATGTTGTCACTTGGTGAAAAGGTTATTGTACATCTAGGATCATGTTTATTAACTCAACTAGATTTATGGGGAGAACATAGTCATTGTCGAGCATACTCTAGGGATTTGTAGGGGTGGTCCCAAAACCATTTGGGGCTGCAACCTGTATATCATCATCCACTATTAGTTTTTTAGATCCCCTTTTATAAAATAATACTTTTTCACATGTGGTCTGGAAAGTCTCAAAGATGGAATTAACACCAAGTAGTATGCCAACATTTCCATTGATGTGGTGTTTTAGACATTAATGGAACATTGAAGGTACCACCATGTGGTTGTGGAGCCAAGGAATTCCAAGTAGGAAATTGTATACAGTGCCTTTCTAGATAACCATAAACTTAGTTTCAAATGAAATATCCCCAAACTGAGATTTGATTTTGATCTTTACAAGTGGTATTTTCTCATGCTTATCATACCCTTAAATGTCCATCTTTGTGGGAGGTAAATCCCTTTCACTATATCCCAAACATTGGAGGGTTCTAATTGGGTTGAGATTAATCCCAAAACTATTTTCAATTAAAGCCCTTAAAATATTGACATTATTTTTTCTACCTAAAACATAATGGGGTTTGATGTGTCCCTGAATGGCCTCTTCCTGATCAAGTTATATGAACGAGATGGAAACATGGAATTCTACTGACATGGTCTCAATTCGATAGAACTCAGCTTCCAAAACATCAGTCTTGAATTCCTATGGGATTTAGAGGGATTCAATGAGTGAATTTCTGAGTTATTTTGAAATATGAATCACATCAAGGATTGATATCATGGATGGGAAAACTGCCATATTTTTTATAATGTCATAATTTTGTGCCAGAGGTCAGTGCTCCCTATGGTGGGGTTGTTCCTTGACATGTGGAACAAGAACTAAGGAATTTGAGGTAGATGGGTCTGGTTCTTGTGCATAGTTTGAGGGTGCATCTACCGCTATTGTCACAAGTCATGCCGACCTTCTCCATTTCCTAGTAAGATTAAGTAATCGAACCCCCACTAGGAGGTCATGCAAGACGACTAGGTGCAGACAACGATTATAGGGTTATAGGACTCATCCATGTCTATTTTGTGCTTTTTGAAGCTCTTTCCCATGTGTCTCAGCTTTATATATGTCCTCTGTGGGGATGAAACCAAAATATTGGGCATAACCATGCATATGATGTCCCATTCATTCTCGATTCCTACGCATGAAACCTCTTGTTCCCCAGTTTTGTGTGAGGAACTCATACTTAGAGGAATATTCACCATCGTAGAAGTGTTCTTCAAAGTGTATCATGTTGATAGTATCAAAGATAATATCTCTATCTGATGAGGGTTCTATTTTGTGGAGTGGTTCCCATTATTTGGATGTTGAATGGAAAAACTATGCAAAAGTCAAAACTTTCTTTGGAGAGGAATATGACTCTTCCTCTTATGTCTCTTCCTTTGTTCGATGTTTGCATCCACCTTTGACAGACATACCTATGTCACCTTCTTGGGTGGTGGATCTATTGTGGGTCTTTGAAACTATTCTCTTAGGGTGGAATGTGCTCAATCAACTATTTTCAAAGTCATCTAGCTGTTGAACTTCTTTCCACACCTGGTCGGGACATTCTTCCAATCACCCTCTTCTTCTGTATGGGAAATGGTTATGCAAGACACTTGCTATGAGGATTTATCTAACACCACCTATTTGGAATTGAACATGCATTGAATGATTCCTTAGAATTTGAAGCAGCCCTAAATATTATAAAAAAATATTCTATGTAAAAAATAGTAGTTAGGATGGTCAGTGAGGTTGACCTCATTGGGCTTCCTAGGTTGTGGTAGCTTGAGAAAGTTATTTTCCATGGAAACAAGGAAATAACTAGGGACTTCTTTATTTCATAAGGAGTGTGATTTATTCATCAGTTCCTCGAATCTTGGGAAACCCCAATTTCTCTATGCTTCTGGTCAAGGTAAATTTTGTGGTTTTTTCCGCTTGACAGGATCTTTTGGGTAGTTCAGGACTTTCTTAGGTGATTGAATGGGAACTACTTCTTGTTTGAGGTTAATAATGGTAGCTTCTGACTTTTTGAGCCTTTTTTCACTATGTTGGAGGCATGATCCAAGATTTATCTTGGGTTTTATGAATGTTGTCCTCTAAATTTCGGACTATTTTTGTGAACTCATGAAATCCACCTAGGTACTTAATTGGGATCATAGGTTTCTGCAACTCATCCCAGATATTTTCATTACAGAGTTCCAATAGTTGTTCATGAGAGAGATGGATTCAATGTGAAATTTTTAAACCCATGCATTTGGATATGAAATTAGACACCCTAATATTTTCATTTTTATTTCAATTTTTAGGAGGAAAATTGTCGTTTTCCTCAATATGGAGTTGAACTAGTAAAGTAATTGACGATGTGGGTCTTCCCATCCTGTAATGAATCCTACCATAAGTCTATTATACCAAAAAAAAGGAAGGCCCTACCATACTTTGTATAAAACACCTCAGATTATTCACCTCATGTTGATCTCAAGGGCCCATCACCAGCCCACATCGAGATACAAAATATTTGAGATGCTATTTAGGGTCTCCCATGTTGTTAAATGTATAGAAGGTAGGATTTTGAAAATTGGGAGGAGGAAAAGTTTCATCCATCCATTTGGGATATAGATAATTCTCAATATGCACAGGTGTGTGTCACACCTATATGTCTTCCATTTGAGTATCTATGGACTCGATGATGTTGAAAAATTCAAGAGGTAGTTTTGTTTGAACTTCCTCCCATCTACTGGGAGCAGGTGATGCCTGATGAGTTTGCCCTATTTTTTCCTCTTGGTGATTCTCAATTAGTGTAAAGACTAAATTATTTCCATGGAAATGGGGATGGTATCATTTTAATGGAGGGATTTCATGATCATTTTTGAATTCCTCAATTATGTATATCGGATTCCTATATCCAGAGGTAGTCTGGCACTCAGATGACACTCCTACTAGTGGATCATCTCTTATAGAAGTAAGAATATTCACCTAGACCTTTACCTAGTGGGAATATTTCCCTTAAGTATCTCCTCATTTATTCTTCTAAGAGTTTTTATCGCATTCTCATATTGTGACAATTGTTCCTCCATATAAGGAATGTCAAATCACCTAGGCAGTGATTATGATATAGCCACACATTTCCCATTATCTTTGATAGAGTTCTACTAGATATTTGGAAACATGATACTCAGAGGTGACCATTTTTAGATCCTTCTTTGGTTCCAAGTGTGTGCAACCTCAGTTGGTTCATCTAAATCACTTTCCTCTTAGGTTATGTTTTCTATGTTGTGGCCCTCTATATCTATGTCTTCATCCACCATATTTGTTGCGTTGACAATGATGACGTTCATAGATATATATTGTGAAATTTTTGTTTTCCCATTACTTTCAATGAAACATGATAATTTTTCACTACCTACATTAGGATTTTTTCACAAACACATGGCCATATTGGGTCATTTTGTCTTGTGACCCTGGCTGGGTCTGATTACCTTCACTATATTATCCTACTATATCAACCTAAGAGTAATGACCTTATGGGAGTATCAAGTCATGATTTTCATTATCTTTCAATAGCTGGAATATATGGGATGTCGACTGTCAATTTTTACCTTCCAAGATAGAAATGATTGATTCTATATGTGGTGATGATGATGATGAAAATTCCCCCAGCTGTTCAAGATGGGTATTATCTAAGGCCACAATTGGAATTAATTGATCCTATTGTTGAGGTTATGATTCTTCCAGCTGAGGATTTGGTGATTCCTAGGATGGGAATTGAGATATGAATGCCCCCATCTTAGAGGGCTGGGTTTGATCTGGAATCATTGTTGATTTCCAAAGTACCCTCTTGAGGGATGATGAACCTGGTGATAGTGATTGAGATATAAATACCTATAACTTAGTGGTATGGGGTTTGTTTGCAGTTTTTAATGATATATACTAAATCCTCAAGGGAATTTATGATCTAAGAGGTGGAGGTGGTGGTAGATATTCCCTCAGACTGGTGACCAGGGTACACTCCTAGATGGATCTTATGATAGCTTCTACTACGACCTATTTGATGTGGTGAATTTGTGCTTGTGTATAAGCTGGGTGTAATGGTAGCCTATAACGAGAGTATGTTTCTAAAATATGTCATCCGGTTGATTGTAACCTTGGATTCAATGTTAGAAACGCATTCTAGTTTCTTCAAGGGGCCTAGTTTAAAGACTTTGGATATCCTCTTCCTCTATTTTTTATGTTTGGGAACTTTTGAAGCAGGATCGTTTTGTTGTAGTGACCTACTATCTCAAGCATTACCTAGTCCACTTCAAAGGATATGAAATTATAAGATTCCATATCAGAGGGGTTTTACTATTCTAGGTATGATTTGAAGTTTGAAACTCTATAATTTCTCTATCCTCAAATATAAATACATGACAGGGATTCATATATCAATTGTTTAAGAGTTTTGATGCAATGGCAGTAAGCATGTTGCAGATTTTTGTTGTGCTTTTCGAGTTTTGGATCTCGTTATATAAAGATATCATCCAAGTCTAGCTAAAAATATAGAATCATGATGGTTTGAAGGAGAACCTCATATCCTAGATAAGGTAGGTTTATAGTCTTCAATCACTGATGAGTCTCCCACATATGTTGGTGTACATAAGGCATACACTCCTTCTATAGATCTTCTGAGATCTCATATTCAGAATTGGAAAGATTCTAGAACATGATTGAGAGGTTTTTCCATCTAACGCTCTCCATATGTAAATTTCATCTTCATATTCATCATACTTACACACCTCCATCTTATCATAACACATAATGTGTTTCTTGGGGTCACCTACTAACAAGAATGGAGTGTGGATTGAAGTTAATGGGGAACTATATACAGTTGACCTCGATGTTTCAAGAACCTCTCTATATGAAGGTGTTTGAGTTTTAAAAAAAACTATCTATATGAAGGTGTCTAGGTAAGGGGAGGATTTCCTTGTCTTTGTAAGATATCACTGTGGGGAGATTTACCACGACATATGTCAGGAGTAGATTCTCTATGATCCATCACTACAATACCATGAGGGGGGATATAATTGTAATGAACATATTCTAATTCATTTAAAGATTTGAAGGTCCCTTGAAGTTTTGATAATGTGTCTCAGGTAACCTCAAGGAAACTGTCATTGAGTATATTTGGGGTATGAACCTTCTTCTATTTCATGGTTTGAATATGTCAACCTTCTTTTTAGAATTGTGTGGGAATATGGGCCTAATTTACGATGGTTTCCAAACCTTGTTTATAAATTTCTAGTATTGTGGGATTGTTATCCCACTGCTAAGAAGCTTCTGGTGTATGCCAATGAGATTCTTCATTATTGATAACAATATGAGCCTCTCTTGAGGAATGTTCCATTCTCACTTTTTGAGTCACATTCAGAATGGGAGTATGAGACCAATTTTGAGGCTTTGGAATATGTCACAATCTTTTTTGTAGGTATATGAGCATGCCTCGAGGTATGTTCCTTTCTCACTTGGTGATCCCCAGTTTGAACAAGAATATGAGCCTGGTCTAAATATGCATTCCCCACTAGAATAAACCAAAGGACCTCCCAAATGGGATAAGGGATATGTTCCTCCTCTTATATTTCATTAGAAGGATTATGGTGCATTTATTCATAATCTGAAGTAGGAATATGCACCTAGATTCTTTTATATATTGGAATAATATTAATCAGATTCACTAACAGGAATATAATCCTGTTTGGAGGTATGTTATAGTGACCCTATCCTTTTCCCATAACATTACATGATTTTAAGCATAATTATACATTAGAGTACAAGCCAAGGATCGTGAATTCTAGTGTCTTTGAAGACTAGGTACATAAAACTAAAAACATGGGACAAAAAAATACATATTTATTTAATATTCAAATTGAGCTCATAACTTCTATTGTGCTAAAACATCTACATAGGGTACCCTAGGGAACACATGAACAAAGGGGTGAGCTAAATAGCCTAGTAAGGGAATAACCATAAGAACCAAGAATTAGCACAAGGAATAGAAGGCATGACATGATGATATAAAAAGGCATGTAACATATGTAACCTTAACATATAAACATGGAATCATATAAACATTGAGTCATGGAAATGTGGTAGAAACATAAAACAAGACTCTAGTATGAGTCAAGGCTAACCACCAAGATCGTTTCACATAGTAGCACATGCCAAGGCTAACCACCAAGACCATCACACATAACATCTCATGAGACTTAACATTACCCAATGCATTGGAGCGCTATCTGGGTGCACCCATATAAAATTTTTATCAATATATTTTCCACATAAATAATCATACATAATCAATCTTATATAAACATAAGGGTTATCCATGGAAAGAATTGGGTACCACAATCATGTCATAAAGCATAACAAATGGTCGTATCATAAAAGTGTCCATGAAAGATAGGAACTAAAATATACATGTACATTCATAATTTAAAATAGGAATGTATCATGGTATGTGATTTCAAGTATAAGTGACCACATGTAAGAAAAGTATTCAAGAAATTTTATCATAAAAACATTTTTGAGCGGTTTTAAGTAAAATACTATAGAGCCTTTAAAAGAGAAAAGGGAATAATCATTTAAAAAAATAGAATTGAACCATGAAGGTTTTAACAATAAAAAGAATTATTTTATAAAGACAATAGTGTCTTAAAATAGAAGATAGAGTGCACTTGAAATTGGGTAAGAATTTGGGAAGTTCCCTCAAAACAGGTTTGCTTATTAGGAAGTATTGAGGAGGGAATCAATTAAAAACATGTATATCCCTGAAAGAGAATGATGAATGGAACTTGATAAATGAGTTTTGAACATTCAAATAGAATTTATCAGATGAATATAATAATAATAGATAACCTCATTTTGGTAAAAACAAAGATAAAGAACCCCAAAGGAATAAAAGAGGTTCGGGTTGAATCCCTTAAAAAATATCAGCATGGTATCATATGTAATTAAGAGGGATTAATGAGAGATAAAGGGGTTTATCATCATTTAAATATCATGAGTAAAGTATTTTTTGGTGTTTAATCATACCCCATCACTAGTAATTACACATAAAATAGCAAAACATAGAGGAAAATCTTAAATAAAAGTGAAATAGAGAGGATCCCTTACCTTAAGTCCGATGATGTTATCCACTTGAAATTAATGACATGAATAATAAAATTAGGTTCATTAATTAATAATTAAATAACCTATTATATATGTAAAATATTCAGTATAACATTTTTAATTTCATCCATGACCTTTTTTATAAGTTAAGTGGTTCAATTTAATTGTTCAGGTCCGTTTGTTTTCTTGGTTTTTATGATCAATTTACTTATTTTCATGAACGGATAAACATGTAAGATGAAAGTGGTTGTCCAAAATTTAAGTTATATGACATTATTTAACATACATATGATTAAATTTTTATAAAATTCATTTGGTTATTTTTATTTAAGGTGAATCATTATATAAAACACTAATGATAAACGTTTGAATTAATTTTAGGGATTTAACTCACAATTAACTTGTTTTGTATTATTATTTTACATCATGTGAGAAAAAAACATTAAAAAATATAAAATAAGATAAATTACATATTTAATATTTTGTTTCAACCATAAAAATGGTTTCATGACCATAATTGATAATAGTAATAGAAATTGATAACCCTTCGTCCTTGAATGTGCTAAATTAACACATCTCAGACAGTGTTTTCATTTCTTTCAAATAAAAGGTGGGGAAATGAGAGATGATAATTAATTATCCCATTAGCATAAAAAATTATAGTACATGTATGTTACTGTATTTTTCATACCATTTGGATGAGTATAGGTTAGGAAGGAAAAGATAACATAAGAACATAAAATTAAAATAATAGAAAAGAGGAATTTTACCTCTTGAATCAACCTTCCTTGAGAGCCTCTTAAGGGGAGAGGATTTGGTCTTTTTAGGAGACCAAGGGATTTTAGAAATGGGGAGGGAGATTTTGGAGATATTTTTTTACAATTTAGGGAAGTAACAAGGCCTGATATGAGTAAATAGAAGAGGGTGGAAGAGGTGGTATTTATAGTGGAGGGGAGGAGAGTTTTTATAATATTTAATTCCTTATTTTATTATTTTTCCTCAATACTAGAAATAGTGATGATTACATGACCAAAAATAGTAATATGTGCATTTGAGTTTGAACTAATTTGAATTAAATAATCAGAACATAGTCAATGACTCAGTAAATTAATTATTTAGCATTTATCGTAAATTATCATATTTTACTATTCATAAAAAATTCAAGTATTTTAGAAAAATCCCAAAAAATCACCATAACCATTTTTGCACATGTAGAATCCAAAAATGAAATCCATTTTTAAAAAATAATTTTCTAAACATGATTAATTTAATATTTAATTAAAATCATCATTTATTCTAAAAACCCACTTTTAAAACATTTATTTACTTATTCCAAAATATAGGCACATCACACTTTCACTTAAATATTATTTATATACTATTATAGGTAATTTTACTATTCATTAGGGTATATCGCTATTCATAAGGTTAAAATTACTATTCATAAGGGTATGATACTATTCATCAAAAATTAAATTTGTCTTGTCGAACTCCAAACATCTTACTGATCGCAACCGTGAATGTCAGATTTTCGAAATTCAAAACACGGAAGTGTCAAAATTATGTTTAAAGGTCACATAGTACTTAGTAGTTCATTGTGTTGTTATTTTATGTGATTATATAACATAATCATAAGAAGGAAATATACATTGAAAAACATTGGGTCGTTACATTCTTCCACCCTTAAGAAATTTCACCCTTGAAATTTTGTTTTACATTATAGGCCATAAATAGGTGCGGGTACTTTTCCTTCATTATTTCATCCAGTTCTCATGTTACCTCTTTGTGCTTATGATTCTACCATAGTGACTTGACCAATTGAGTAGTCTTATTACATATAACTTTATCTCTATGAACCAAATCTTCACCGGCTGCTCCTCATAAGAAAGATCATCCTCCAATTGTACCACCTCTTAAGAGATTACATTTGAAGGATCTAATATGTACTTACCTAAGAGAGACACGTGGAATACATCATATACTTTAGACATGGTAGGTGAAAATGTTGGTCGATAGGCCATATCTTCAATATGATCAAGAATCTCAAAGGGGTCGATGTATCTAGGAATTAACTTTTCTTTCTTCCCAAACATCATGACCTTCTTCCACAGAGATATGCATAGAAATACCATGTCTCCAACTTTGAACTCAAGGTCTCATCAATGATTTTCTGGATAAATATTATGTCGACTTTGGGCTACCTTGATGTGTTGTTGAATGGTTTTCACCTTATCCACCATTTCTTCATCCATTTCATGTCCTAGCAGCTTATTCTCACCAACTTCATCCCAACACACTGATGTTCTGCACCTTTTCCCATAAAGGTATTCATATAGTGCCATTTGGATGCTCAAGTAGAAATTTTTATTTTAGGATAATTAAACTAGTGTAAGATGTTAGTCTCATCCTTCTTTAAAGTCCATATAACATTCTCTCGACATGTCTTACAGTTTCTAAATAGTTTTCTTAGATTGTACATAATTTAGAGGATGATAGGTCGTACTGAAGTTTAGTTCAGTACTTAGAGCATGTTGGAGACTTTTCCATAACTTCAAGGAGAATCTTAGATCATGATCAGATATAATAGATAGTGGTACTACATTCAGCCTTACCACTTCTTTGATGTATATCCATGAAATTTTATCCAATTATAAGTCCTCTCCAATTGAGATAAAGTGAGATATCTTCGTAAGATGATCCACAATGACCCATATAGCATTGTTTCCTTTGGATGTCCTTGGAAGTCCAGTGAAAAAGTCCATGGTAATGTTCTCCCACTTCCATGCTGGTATGGGTAGTGTTTTCATCATCCGCTTAGACTTCTGTCTTTCATCCTTCACTTGTTGAAAAACAAGGCACTTTGATGTATACTCAATAATCTCCTTCTTCATATTGTTCCACCAAAAGTTATCTCAGAGATCTCAATACATCTTTGTGCTCATTGGGTGAATAGAGAAGGTCGAGCTATGTGAATCATTCAAAATATCCTTCTTTATCACTAGATCAGATGGTACACATAATCATGACCCAAATATTACAACTCCATCCTTATTAATTTTGAAATCAGAGGATTTCCCATTTCTTATATCTTCCACCCTTTTCGGAATTTCCACATCTTTTCTTTGAGAATCCTTTATTTTCTCCATGAGAGATGGTTGAGAAATCATTTGAGAAATGATTTATGATGTTCCTACATTAATGATTCCCATGTACATCCTCTGTAAATCTAAGTAGATCAGATTCTTTTCAATTCTCATCATTGATAAAGATGCATGATCCTTTCTACATAGAGCATATACCACCTTATTTGCCTTACCAGGATGGTAGTGGATTGAGAAGGCATGATCCTTGATGAGATCTATCCATCTTCACTAGAACATATTAATCTATTTTTGTGTGAGTATATATTTGAGACTCTTGTGGTCACTATATTTATCTCACTTCTCCACATATAGATAATGTCGCCAGATTTTTAATGCAAAGATCACTGCCTCCAACTCCAGATCTTGTGTAGGATAGTTTTTATCATGGATTTTCAGATTCCTTGAGGCATAGGATATCAGTTTATCATTTTTAATTATCACACATCCTATTACCTTCTTTAAAACATCATTATGAACCACAAAGAGTTCTCCACTTGTTGGGAGTGTGAGTATTGGCACAGCGATAAGCCTCTTTTTCAACTCCTTGAAATAGTATTCACATTATTGAGTCCAAAAAAACTTTACTCCCTTCCATGTTAGCTTGGTCATTGGGTTTTAAAATCATGAAAAGTTATTCACAAATCATCAATAATACCCAACTAGACCCAAAAAGCTACGGATCTCCATTAGAGATGTTGTACTAGGCCACTCTTTAATCGCCTTTGTCTTGGAAGGCTCCACAGATATCCCTTTGCTGGTGATAACATGCCCAAAAAATGATACTTCCTCTATCCAGAACTCACATTTACTATACTTTTCATAAAACATATCCCTTCACAAAGTCTTTAGCACCATATTAAAATACTCCTCATGTTCCTCCTTTCTCTTAGGGTATATCAGAATATCATCATTAAAGACTATCAAAAATTTGTTGAGTAAATATATAAAGAATCTATTCATTAAATCCATGAAAATTGTTGGAGCATTAGTGAGTTCGAAGGTCATCGCTATGAACTCATAGTGTCCATACCTTGTTCGAAAGGCAGTCTTGGGAATATCTTCTTTAATCACCTTTGATTGGTGATATCCCAATCAAAGGTCCCCCTTAGTGAAATAATTGGACCCACAAAGCTGATTGAACAAGTCATCTATCCGAGGTAGGGGATACTTGGTCTTTATCATGCTTTTATTGAGCTCATGATAATCAATGCAGAGGTGCATTGATTCATTCGTATTTTTGATGAAGAGGACTGGCGCACCCCATGGGGAAGAACTCAGACATATAAAACCCTTATCCAGATTCTCCTGTAACTACTTCTTTAGTTCTTCTATCTCTACGGTGACCATTCTATAAGGTGTCTTTGATATAGGTAGATATCCAAGAATAAGTTCAATTGTGAAATCAACCTCTTAATCACGAGGAAGACCAAACAAATATTTGGGGAATACATCAGCGTAATCCTTCATGATGGGCATATCTTTAAGTGACATTCTCACATTTGTCTTAATCATTTGAGCTAGAAATGCTTTCTCATATGGAATTAATATCCACACTTTAGACAATGATTCTAAAGTAGATTCATCTTCCTCCTTGCACATGTAAAGAATTAGAGGATTCTTCAGGATGTTAAGAGTGAACTCCCTTTCTCGACATTTGATGTTGTATTTTATAAATATAGTCAATCCATGCCCACGATAGCATTGAACTCCACTAAAGTAAGTATGATGAGATTTTCTAGGAGGTTCAGTCCACAAACCTTAATTGGGGAGGAGTTATAAATTATGGACACAATAATTTCCCCATTCACCATTCTCACAGATAAATTATCCTCAAAATTTTGAGGTGGCATTTGAATAGTTCTACTAAACTTACAAGATATGAAATAATGTGAACAACCAGAATCAAATAGTATGTTCGCTATTCTTGAATGAATAAATAGCATACCTACCACCACATTTTTTTCTTGCTCTACCTCAGCAGCAGTGATAGCATAAGACATTCTTTTTTTCCTTGGAGGTTGTTGTTAATTTCTTTTGAAAACCCTTGGATTAGGGACATTATTCACATAATGCTCATGCTCCTTGCAGTTTTAACACAACACTAAAGGATAAGTTTTGATCTAAACCTTCCTTTATTCTTCCACATTAGTGGGATTCTTTATATACCTTCTGAATTACTTGGCTAGATGTCTCATTCTTCTATATTTGAAGAAATTCTTGGTTCCCTTTAGATATCTCCAAAGATACTTCTTCCCACATATTTTACAATTGGGATAGTTTGGCTTCTTTCCATAATGTGATTTTTTTTTGAACCACCCATGTTTTTCTCCATTTTTTTCTTCTTATCACTAGGCCCATGAGAACACTGAAATTCTCTAATATTTATTTCAACCTTGAGGGAACAACAACAAATCTCTTCATAACTGTTGAAGTATTGAATTGACAACACCTTTCATAGACTCATCTTTAGACCGCTAACGAATCAATCCACCTTGATTTCGATGTTCATGACAAAGCTAGAGACATAACTTGCAAGCCTTATAAAGTTTTCTTTATATGCCCTGATGGACTCATCTTCCTTATACTTGAGTTAGAGGAACTCTCTTTCCATCTTGAGATGGAGGGTTCGAGGAAAATATTTATTGAAAAACATCCTATTGAATTCCTCCAAATCCATGGAATCAATTTCCTCTTGGGACTTTGTATTCTTAATCAGTTTCCACCACTGACTAGCTTCCCCATAAAAATGATAGACCACCAAAACAACTTTCTCTTATTCCAAACACTGGAGGACAGAGAATATCTTTTCAATGAATTTAATCCACTATTCCACGGGGAGGGGATCAGAAGATCCACTCAACATGGGAGGCATTTTCTGCGTGAAGTATTCTATGGAAAATTTCTATTTACTTGGAGGAGGAGGGTGTTCTACATGATTCAAGTTATTATTCATAATTTGATCAAGTTGAGAAAGTAATTTCATGAAGTTTTGAGCACTTGTTCCCATCATATCGGGCATATCATTAGGGAAATATTCACATTCCCTATCACATTGATTTTTGGCATGTGTTCTTCTATTTCATTCTATTAACTAATAAAAATAGCATACAATTAGAGGGATTTAATACTTAGCTATTGAGAATAAAAATGAAACTTTTAACATAATAGGATAAACTTTTAAAGGAGAAGTATATCCTAACTTGTGATTCCCTATGTTTCAATCTAGGTTATCCTTGATCCATTTCTTAACTTATATTCTTATGGGATTTTTTTATTCCCTTAATAATGTTTTGTACAAAACTCATGAATTTACCAAAGCATATCCCCCGAGAGTGTCAAACAAAGAGTGCAGTAAGGCTCACTGTCATGTATCAGGATACCCTAGGTTAGGCCCGAAACTCCTTGTCAGAGTTTTCACTCATAGGTACATATGTACTAGAGCCACCTCTACCTATTTGTACCCAGATAAAGATGTATTTTCTTAATAAACCACTTACTCTACAAAAATTTAGGGATGTTTTATTATACTTCATCTCATCCTTAAGGTTCTTACTAAGGTTCTCTATTCCTAATCTCCAAAAATAACTAGACCATCCTTTGATACCAACTATAGAAACCGTAGCCTTTTCACATAACATTACATGATTTTAATCATAATTATACATCAAATTACAAGCCAATGATCGTGAAGTCTAGTGTCTTTGAAGACTAAGTACATAAAATTAAAAAAAATGGGACTACAAACATTTATTTATTTTATCTTCAAATTGAGATCCTAACTTCCATTGGGCTAAAACATCTTCATAGGGTACCCTGGGGAACACATGAACAAAGGGGTGAGCTAAATATCCTAGTAAGGTAATAACCCTAAGAACCAATCATTAGAACAAGGAATAGAAGGCATGACATGATGATATAAAAACGCATGTAACATATGGAACCTTAACATATAAAAATTAATTCATATAAACATGGATTCATAGAAATGTGGAAAAAAATAAAACATTAATTTATTACGAGTCAAGGTTAACCTCCAAGATCGTTTCACATAGTAGAACAAGCTAAGGCTAACCGCCAAGACCGTCGTACATAACATCTCAGGAGACTTAAATTTACCCAATGCATTGGATAATTATCTAGGTACAACCATATTAACTTTTCATGAATATTTTTTCCACATAAATAATCATACATAATCAATCTTACATAAACATAAGGGTTGCCCATGGAAATAATTGGGTACCACAATCATATCATAAATCATAACAAATGGTCGTATCAAAAAAGTGTCCATCAAAGAAAGAAACTAAAATATACATGGAAATTCTTAAGTGAAAATATTAATGTATCTTGTTAAGTTATTTCATATATAAGTGAACACATGTAAGAAAATTATTCAATAAATTTTATCATAAAAACATTTTTGAGCGGTTTTAAGGAAAATACTATAGAGTCTTTAAAATAGAAAAGGGAACAATCCTTTATAAAAACCAGAAGTGAACCCGGAATGTTTTCACAATAAAATAATTATTTTATAAATACAATGGTGTATTAAAATAGAAGATAGAGTTCACTTTAAATTGGGTAAGAATTTGGGAAGTTCCCTCAAAACATGATTGCTTATCGAGAAGTATTGAGGAGGGAATCACTTAAAAACATGTATATACCCAAAAGAGAATGATGAATGGAAATTGATACATGAGTTTATAAAATTAACATATCATTTATAATATTAACATAATAATAATAGATAACCTAATTTAGGTAAAAATAAAGATAAATAAACCTAAAAGAATAAAGGAGGTTCGGGTTGAATCCCTTACGGAATATCGGCATGGTATCATGTGTACTTAAGAGGGATTAATGAGAGAGAAAGGGATTTATCATCATTTAAAAATAATTATTATAGTATGGGTGAGGTTTTTAATCATACCCAATCACTATGAATTACACATAAATGTTCATAACTTATAGGACAATCTTGAATAAAAGTGAAATAGAGAGGATCTTTTACCTTAAGTCTGATGGTGTTCTTCACTTGATATTAATGACCTAAATAATAAAATTATGTTCATTAATTAATAATTAAATAAACTATTCTATATGTAAAATATTTATTATACCCATTTTAAGTTCATTCATTACCTTTTTTATGAGTTAAGTGTTCAATTTCATTGTTCAGGTCCGTTTTTTTTCTTGGTTTTTATGATCGGTTTACTTATTTTCATGAACAAATAAACATGTAAGATGAAAGTGGTTGTCCAGAATTGAAGTTATATGACATTATTGAACATAAATTATATTACATGGTTAAAAAATTCATTTTTTTATTTATAGTGAAGGTGAATCATTATATAAAACACTAATGATAAACGCTTGAATTAATTTTAGCTATTTTGCTCACAATTAACTTGTTTTGTAATATTATTTTACATAATGTGATAAAAAAATATTCCAGAAGATAAAATAAAATAAAATATATATTTAATATTATATTTAAACCATAGAAATGGTTTCATTACAATAATTGAATATATTAATAGAAATGGATAACACGTCGTCCTTGAATGTGCTAAATTAACACATCTCAAACGGTGTTTTCATTTCTTTCAAATAAAAGGTGGAGAAATGAGAGATGATAATGAATTATCCAATTAGTATAACAAAATTACAGTTCATTTATGTTACTGGAGTTTTCATACCATTTTTACTAGTATAGTTTAGGAAATAAAGGAGAACAAAAGAACTTAAAAATGAAAGAAAAGAAAAGAGGAATTTTACCTCTTGAATCAACCTTCCTTGAGAGCCTCTTAAGGGGAGAGGATTTGGTATTTTTAGGAGAAAAAGAGATGTTGTATGTGGTGAGGGATCTTGGGGAGATATTTGGGAACAATTTAGGGAAGGAACAAGGCCTGAGAGTAGTGAATAGAAGAGGGTGGAAGAGGTGGTATTTATAGTGGAGGGGAAGAGAGTTTTCATAATATTTAATTCCTTAGTTTATTATTTTCCATAAAAAATAGAAATAGTGATGATTACATGAACAAAAATAGTAATATGTATATTTTATATTGAACCAATTGGTCTTATATAATCATAAAATCATCAATGACTCAATAAATCAATTATTTAGCATTTATCGTAAATTATCGTATTTTACTATTCATCAAAAATTCGAGTATTTTAGAAAAATCCCAAAAATTAAGCGTAACCATTTTTTAACATGTATAACCGAAAAATGAAATCCATTTTCCCAAAATAATTTTCTAAATATTATTAATTTAATATTTAATTAAAATCATAATTTATTCTAAAAAACCAGTTTTAAAACATTTATTTACTTATTCCAAAATATAGGTACATCATACTTTCACTTAAATATTATTTATAATATATCGTAGGTAAGGTTAATATTCATTAGGGTATATAATTATTCATAAGGATAACATTACTATTCATAAGGGTGTGTTACCATTCATTGAAAATTAAGTTTTTCTTATCGGACTCCAAACATCTTACTGATCGCAACTGTGAATGTCATATTTTTGAAATTCAAAAAATGAAAGTGTAAAAATTATGTTTAAAGGTCACATAGTACTTATTAGTTCATTGTGTTGTGATTTCATGTGATTATATGACATAATAATAAGAAGTAAATTTCTATTGAAAAACATTAGGGTGTTACATATGTTCTATTCTCATATGGTGAGACCCAACCAGAATATGGATACAAGCTCAATCCTAGGACTTTGGATTATATTGATGGTATTATTTGATAAGTAAATGAGACTATCCTGAGAAATATTCCCCTCTCCCATAGTGATTTCCATCCAAAATGAGGATATGAGCCCGATCTCGGGCCTTTTAGAATATACCATCAGACTTTTTTGACAGGCGCATGCCCTGTCCGGAGGTATGTTCCACTATCACCTCATGAGCCCTGGTTGGAATAGGAATATGATCCCGGTACAATGCCTCATCCTTTAATGAAATATGCTAATAATACTCTGGAATGGGACGGGAATGTGAGCTTGCTCTGTAGAAACCCCTTGTTCATAATGATTAGAATGTTGAGATGACCTGGCTGTAGGGATAAGAATATGTTTATGTCCCTATATCTATACTAGTTCTTGAATATGTCGATGCATTTCTTCTGTTGTTTCTAATATGTGATGGCATTTTAGAAAATTTTTCATAGGGATATAAGCTTATACATTTTTTTCTGTCCACTATATACTAATAGATATATTCGATTGAAATGGGGATATGAACCCATTTTTTTCCTCCTTGGGCCACTAGAATATGCTGATGGACTTCATGAATGGGGATAAGGATATGTGACTCCCCATTCCTACTATAGGAATATGCCCAAAGACTTATTTCGAGTGAGAAGGGATATATGCCTACTTCATGACTATTACTGGAATATGCCAGTAGAAATCGTCAGTGGGGTTAGGGATATGATCCCACTCATGTTTATCCAGAGTTGTTCGTGTCTGATGTGTGTTCCTTATTTCCATTGTATGGGTGTTTGAGGTGTGATTGTGTCATGTGGTTCCTTCAGTAGACAACTGATAGGTACCAGTGGGATGGCACTAGTGACGATGGTTGATATGAGCCCTCCTCTTCTTCCCCTAATCCAATATGGATTCATAGTTAGATCCTTGATCCACCATCATCAGATACTTAAGGTGGTGACTATCACGCTTCTAGTATAAACTTCTGAAGCGGCTGGATGTGATAATGAGGTCCATTGGATTTACTTTATCTTTATTTATATTTTTCATACTCATCAGTTTTAGTATTTTAAGATCCTCATAGGAATCCTTGATATTCAATATCATACCATAACGATTTTATTCCTAGACCATTTCATTTTCCACATAATGATAAATATTTCAGGCGAGTGAGGTCATTCTGAGGTCCACAGGGGTTGTAGTTGCAGCTAATTTAATAGAACAGTCACTGGATGAAGACATTATCTTATCTTGTGGTTTTTCTAATGATATAAGTATTTACAGTCAAGTAGAAAACAAGAAACAAGGTCACTGATTAGTGCACCATTGTAAGCTTCCTAAGTTCTCAATCAGATATACTTGGGTAACATAATTTTCCGTTTATTCTTGATCCATCCATTCTTCTTGTGTGGACTTTTCAAAGTGCCGATGAAATTATTTCATGAGAACCCCAACTATAGAGGATCATCTATAAGATCCATTTCATGTTCAACTGATCATCTTTCTATTAGAGAGTCTCACATTAGATTCATCATTTTTGTTTGTGTAGGAAATGAAAACAAAATAGACTGAAAGATAATAACCTAATAATTTTTTTTATTTGATATATTCGTATCAGGTTCACCATTTTTTCTTCTCATGGGTTATTGGGGACAAGGAACAACACATGTGATGGTATCTTCAATGGTTTAATGTGAACTAGATAGCTTATACTTCTTATCTTACAAAGGAGATGCCATAGTTAAATGGTTTCTTATCTGGTTTGCCATTATTGTTTCATCAGAAATACATGGTTGGCCTGACCTAACGGGTTGATTATATTGGGGGTTCAATGTCTTTGTATAATCATTCAAGTCAGGACTACCATTTTTTTATACCTAGTAGAAACTCCCAACTTCTCCCACATCTATAACTGAGTACATACCTACTTTCCAAAGGTAGGTGGACCTTTGGGGTTCTATAACTAACGACACTTAGAATCTCACATTGTTTGAGAGGATGGGAGGTTGGGCTCATCACACCCTTTTGGGGGTAATTTTTTCCTACTTTGGGACTCTATTGTAAGATATGTTCAAAAATATCTTCCTAATCCTGATATTGGATCAATTACCCTAACAAAATGATCATAGGTTAAGTCTATTTATATGTAAAGAGAGGGGGTATTTATGGTTAATCCATCTATTTGTATCTATAGTTCTTCTTACCCTTTGGTGGTTAGCTTCTTATATGTTGATGCTATATAACCAGGCCCTCCGGAGTTTGTTTCTATCTGGGGAGTGGTTAATATTACAAGGATGGGATTGATCCATTACGAGGCGTCATGTGTATCCTGTTTTATAACATGAATCAAAACCCATGTAGTTTTTTAAAACCTTGTAGTTTAACATCATACTAAAAGGACATATATGTGGGAACCTGGGTACTAGGTTTTGATCGCGATCCTTGGGGAGGCATCATACGTATCATGGTTATAACAAGAATCAAAGTTTTCATAATTTAGTCAAGAACTTAGTACATAACCCATGGTAGATACCTCTATGTGATGGGTAATTGTATCATACCATTGATCAGGTCTTATGCATTGTGGTTTCCCTGGATGTTGAAGATTCTTAATTCTAATGATGTGGTCATTGTGACTCCCTAAGACCACGTGATCTATGATCGGTTTGGGAAATAAATTCATGTAAGTAATCAACCTCATTGTGTATGGATGAAGTTCTTATGTGCTAGGAAATCCCATTGGATTCTTAATATAGGTATTGGGAATTTGGAAGGTGTCCTACATACCCTAGTTATAGTACGAATCAGATTCATTGTAGTTTAGTGATTTCTCAATCTGTTGGTGGATGTGGAAGGGTCATCTGCCCATGGGATAGATTGTGCTCTAATGATCATAATGTCCGAGACATGGTGGGGATTACACCAAAGTGGATACCCATTTGATATCATGCCCTGAGAAGATATCCTATATAACCTAGTTATGGAAGGAATCAAAGTCCTCATAGTTTAATAAGTCGGAGCTTACACACTGAGGCTTCCCTTATATGTGGGAAATATCATATTATGCTGCTAATCAGGGATTATAATTTGAGGTTTCCCTTTTCATGATACACGTTTATAAAGAAAATGATATGATCATTTCAACTCCCTAAGCCCTCATGAGATATGATTAGTGTGATAAACAAGGGATAGTAAATAATCAGTCTCACTACCTATGGATGTAGGACATATGCTCTGGGACAACCCTTTATAGGTTTGATATAGATCATGGGCCTTAGGAATGTGTCCTACATATCCTAGTTATGGTAGGAATCAGAGTTCTCATAGTTCATTAATTTGGGGCTTACACACTGATCTTTCCCTTATATGTAGGAGGACACAATTATCATGTCCTGGGACGCCTGTTTGGCTGGGTCTTCTTGTCCTCCTGACATGTGTTGATTGTCTACCTAACATACATTGATTATCTATTTGAAATGTCCAAGAATATATTCTTGACATGTCCAAAGGAAATTGTATGACCTGGTTGACTTATCTAAGGGACATAGCATAATCTAGATGGCATGTCATGACTAAGGATGACTCGTCTGGATGACATTTTAAGACTAGGTTGACTTATCCTGGAGGCCATCAAAAGATCTTGATAGACATGCATGGAGGGAATCGCATGATCTAGCTGTCATGCCCTTATGTCATCATGAAAACTGGTTGATATTCTTGGATAGTGTCACGAGAGTCAGTGTGACATGTTTGGAAGGTTCTTCATGTCCTGGCTGACTTGTTTGGGTGTCAAAGTGAAATTCGATTGACCTATTTGAAGGACGTCACAAGATCTAGTTGGCTTGTCCATCGAATGTCACGAGATCCAGTTAACATGTCTAGAGGACATCTCAAGATCTATATGGATTTATTAGAGGATTTTTTGATATCCAATTTTCATTTCCAAAGGATGTTACATAATCTTTCTAGATTATCCAAAGGACATCGTGAGAGACAACTAACATGTATGAAGGAAATCATAGGATATGGTTGGATTTTCCAGAGAATGTCGCAAGATCCAATTAACATTTCCTAATTCCATCACGATACTTAGATTATATACACCGGTTCCACTGTATGATTTGGGAGGCAAGTCTAGAGGTTATCTAAAGGTATGGATAGAGATCCTAGAGGTTTTCATGAGACTTGGGTGGCATGCTCAGAGGGTTACATATTAATTTCTCCAACACGTCTGTGGGACTTCACATAATCCAAATAGTATACAAAAAAAACATAGCATTATCTGGGTGACATGTCCTTGTGTTGTCTCATGACCTTAGTGGTTCATGCAAAACATATCAGGATCAAAGTATATGTTCTTCACATAAGTCTTCAATATTTTTAGTCTTTTTTCCAACATTTTTTTTCATGTGCCTTAGATTTTTTTAGTGTTAATTTTTTTAATTCTTCCATGATTGATCAGGTATGTGAGATATCCTTCGCATAACCTACCTGAACTTCTTCACGTGATCTATGAGTGATCACATGAAGTGCCTATGTATGTCACATGATATTCTTATGTGTTTCATTGGATTTTATTTTCTAGAAAACCTTTCTGATCATGATACCAGTATATTTGAGAAATCTTCTCTGATATCTTAGTGAAACGATGTGAGGATCCAAGGATGCATTTTTTTATGCTGGGGTGGGGGATTTATAGGCCTCTCCACCCTGATTATTTACCACTTTGTATGGAATGTATCGTGAAAATCCAGTCTAGAGTTGGTTGATGGATTTGATATCATGAGTTTTGTAAGATCCTATTGTAGGTCATTCGGGTGGCGTCACATGATTTTTAGTAACCGTGAGACCATCCCATCAATGCCCCATCTATTGGATTATAGCCAATTTATGGGGTATTACCTAATCATGTGGTCACAACCAAGGGCCTTTCACATTGTCAGGATGATATGTCGAAGGAATTTCACTAAATTAGGATGCCTATTGAAAGACATTTTTGTGATCTTAGATGACATTTCTAAGACCTTTTATGAGATTAGGACGGCTTTCCAAGGGGCCTTCATGAGTTATGGTAATCATAATTAAAAGATTTTTCAAGGTCTTATGGAGTGCACGAGTATGTCCCATGTAGTTTATGACTGCAAGAGGCTCTCACATTTTATATATTATTTATTTATTTATTTTATTTTTCAAATTATTAGGGATATTGAGATATTTCATAAGTTTTGTTCAAGATAATCAATCTCCTCACTGATGATGTGTTTCATGACTAAAAAATGTTCTTATGGTGATGCATGACCATTTCGTGGAAAAAACCCTTCTATTTTCCTTATAGAGGCGAAGGGGGAGCTTTAAACCACTTGTACATGTCTGAATCCCTTTCTATGGTGAGGGTGACATGTTTCCATGGGATTTCAGTGTCTCGTGGACTGTATGGGGATCGACAAATGAATTTTATGACCAAAAGAGGATCTCACCTTCCCATTTTTTATTTCCTTATTTATTTTACAAGGGTCTGGGGTCTCATGAGTTTTCTTGAATATTGTTTAGTACAATCATTCTCCCCATAGGATATGTTTCGCATGACCAACAAAAATTCTTATGGTGATGTATGATCATTATCATGTAAAAAACCATCTGCTTGTTTTTTGATCCAAAAGGGGAGTGTGAAACCGCCTGAACATATCTGAATCCATTTGTGTGATAGGGGTGACATGTAAGCTAGATCTTGTGAGACCAAAATGACATGTCACTGGGGATTCCATAGTGTCTCATGAGCTTAATGGGTGTATCACATTAGTATTATGACCATAAGAGTCTCCTACCATTTTGATTTTTCTCCCTATTTTCCATGGATTTTTGGATGGCTTGTCAGCCACCTGCCACCTGACAATTCACATAACCAAGGGGTTATCATATGGAATCCACCACATAATCACTAATTATATGGTATTCCTTCACAAGAGTACAATAACTTGACAAAGGGGGTCCTTGGGATCTTTCAAAGGTTATGCAATGTGCATGGATCTTTCGCAGGACCTTTTGAAGGTCCTGTGATCACCCATATCTTGGAGAATCATGTGATCGGTGAGTTATGGACACCTTTTATTCCTTTAATTTACAGGGATGATAATTCTAATATTATGGTATTTTTCCCTTATTAATTTTCTAATTCTTATTTGGTAGACATCTACACACATATGAAAAAACACATTTGGGTATCAAAATACTCTTTTATTTATAAACACATTTTCAATATCAAAATAACTATAAAAATGGAAAGAGTGGTTTTAATTGAATAAAATATCATCACAAAAATTATTAATGAAAATGATCATTTCACTTTTAGTAAAATCAATGTATTTCATCTTAGTTGAAAACTAATTTTGAAGGATCACTTGAAACATTTCCTGAGGAAAATATCCATTCCTTTATGAAAATAATTATTTCTAAAAACTATGAAATTATAAAGGAAAATTGTTTCCTTGAAATAAACCTTGTAAAAATTTAAATTAATATTTAAATATAATATTTTTCATGTCTATGTAAAAATATACTCACTACATATTAGTTTAAAAACATTCCTTTTACGTTTTCTATAAAAGTCAAAAAGTACCTTATTCGGAAAATGACATGAATATTACTCTAAAACCATTTTGTAAAGTCAAAAATTGGTAAAAATGGATTTAATTTTTTTTAGTAAAATATAAAAAAAACTTTATTAAACCATTTCTAGAAAATATGGTTATGGAATAAAAAGTGAGTTTTAAGGGAAACTTTAAAAGATGATTTGTTAAAAAAAATCCCTTACCATTAGTCCAACTCATCATGTATGTTCTTTATATTCCTAAATAAAAAATATATGTTATTTTTATACTAACATATGAACCTTTTAGATGATAATTATTCCTTTATTTAATTTAATACCATGTTATATATAATTAATTAATCAATTAAGTTCACGTATGACATTTTTGACGATATTCTGCTTGTATGTCAAAAATGACTTTGGTAAGTCGAATATGGTCAAGGTGGTCATTAATACATCATATGTAGAATAATAATAATGAAATAATTATCATTTTTATACACCAATTATACTTGTAAAACCAACCATAAAAAATGGTTATGAAAAATGAACTACATTGCAATCATTGAGATTGTAGGTCGTACATACGCATGAGTAACATTTTTATTTTTCAATAATAATTATGAAAATAAGGTAAGTATTATTTTATATTAAAATAATTTTCATAATATCATAAATATAATTTTACTCTTTTAAATATACTTATATATATCATCCATTTGATGTGGCAATGAAAAATGAATCACATCGCTTTGTGGAGGTGGTAGTCCACACGTACTCGTGAACTACATTGTATTTTTTAGTGAATGGAATGATAAGAATATAAATGATATATTTTATTTTAATAATTATAAATATTTAATTTATATAATATATTAATTTTAATTACATCATTATAATCCACCAATGAGAGATGGTGATGGAAAATGAATTACATCGGTTCTTGTGGCGATAGTCCACCGTACACACAAATGATGGTTTCATTTCACATTTAATGTAACCTGAGATAGATATAGTTTATGTTATTAACATAATAACATATAATTTTATAGATTATAATGGTTTTATTATTTTATAATTTTTAATAATATTTTAAGGAGGTGGAAGAATAAATAAAACATAAATTCTCGAATAAAAATGATACATCTTCTTCGAACAACCACCATTTCTAAACACCTTAAGACCACTAAGGTTGGTGATATTTCAAAAATAAGACCTATAAAATTATGGAAGATATTATAAGAGGTTATTTGAGTATTTATTGGAAAGAAATGGGTTTTTATGTGTGATGAAATTAGAAGAAGTGGTCTCCTTTAATAAGAGTGGGGAGGGGCACTCTTGGAATTTTCAAAAACATTAAATTAATATAAATTAGTTTTAATTCCAAATGGATACAAACTGATTTTATTTATAATAGAGGATGATTATGGGTTTAAATAATATTATCCAATAAAATTTATAAAATTTTGGAATATATATTTACCCTTATCTATTTTTTTTAACCCCTCGTTAACCACTTTCAAACTTACCGCGACAATAAGTTTTTTTACACTTTGAGGGTCAATATAATTACTATAAATGGAAAAAAATCACATAAGTAGATATTTTTTGAAATTATAAACTATATAATAATACCTTGTTTGAATCAAATATTTTTAGAAATTTATATCATTTAATAAAATATTATTTATGATAAAATAGCGTTAATGTCAATTTTTATAGATATTCATTAAGTTTATTTTAATAACATAAATACAAAAAGTAAAATTATAAATAAATATTTTATTATATCCCTAACATGTCATGGTTATCTATAAAATTATTGGATCACATTTTTTATCTCAAATATTATTAATTTTAATATTTATAGTGTCATTTGTCTGATTTTTAAATTAATTGAATAATTAATGCATCGGCGTTGTGTGACTATTTAAGGTATTTATTTCTTCACTAAATGCTTAAAATAAATTACCATGATGAATATAAATATTTTTTATTTAAAAATAATATTTATAACTAAACATATCTCCTATTTTCTTCCATGTTAAAAATTATTATAATTACTAAAACCAAGAGTGTGACATTTTTGAATTTCCATTAAATAAAATATTATAATGGTCATAATCACATAAAAAAGGGGGAATGTAATATATTAAAAATTTGGATGATTTTTTATGATATATAATCATAAAATGAAGTTTATTTAAGTACTTGGGTAATTTTATAGTCTTTTTCATATCATTCATAACTCTTAATTACCAGATTCACTTTTAAGTGTGGTAAGAAAATTTACTATAGTTACTATTCATATAGACCAAACATAAAAGGAATATATTTAATAAATTTTTAACCACAAATTAAATACATATAGTCCATTTTTTCAAATTTCAAAACACATAAGTGGAATAATTTAAATTAAAATTAAACCTCAAAATAGAACAAAAATAGTTTTTTTCTAAAAAAATGATCTTTTTAATTATAAACCATTTGTATACTAAATTCAAGTAAAAAAATTAATTTAAAAAAAATAATTTGATTAATTTAAATAAAATAGATCTAAATAAATTTTAAAACTAATCCAAAATATATAGTTATTTTATAAATACTCAAAAAAAATACATTTTTAAATTAAAAAATATTATTTTCACTACTCATTGAAAAATGAATATTTTTAGTTAATTTTCAAAAATTAAACATTATATAATTTTTACATGACAATTAAAAAAATAAAATTATTTCTTTATAAATAATTTTTTTTAAATTTATTGAAATTAATTATAATATTCACACATAAAAATAAAGAACCATTTTTTATGAAAATATATTTTGAATAATAAAATGACTTTATGAAAACTTATGTGATTATTTTATAAGAATTTACCAATAAATTTATATTGAGTATGACCTTTATATTTATTTTATAAATCAGTTATTACTATTCATATCGTTAAATTAATGGGTTGGGTATAACCATCACATTTAAATAATAATATTTCATTGTTAATTTAAGCTTGATATTACGTATCTTGTATGCTATAAAACAAAGTATTTACCGTTAAAATTAGAGGATATTACAATTTGGGTATTCATATGTCCAATAATATTATTAAATATGTGTAATTGTTAGTAAAAAATTAAAAATAATGTAATTTATAAATGATAAATAATGGAATAAAAATATAGAATTTAATTATAATATTTATTTATAAAAATAAATTTTTTATGTTATTTTATTAGTATTATTATTAAATGTTTTTTAGTAAAATTGATTAATTAAACTATAAAAATGATTAGTAAAACTAGTAAGTAACATCCATTAAATAACAGTCAAATTATAAGGAAGAAAAATATAATAATTAATATTCTATGAAATATGTTTTACATTGAAAATGTTATTTTATTTTATATGTTTTTATTTTAAAAATAAATTTCTCTTATTTTTAGTATTAAATTTTATGAAATGTATTGATTATAAAGATAAAAAATTAATAATCATTCATACATTTATTATCAATTGGTTTGAAATGAAAATAAAATAATTTAATGTTGAAAAGATATATTTCTTAGAAAAAAATTGTTTTTATGTTCCATGTGTTTTTACCTTAATAAAATAAATTTATAACTAATACATTTTTAATAAGATATCGTGATGATAAATAAAAAAAAATTCAGATAATTTTTTTTAATTGGAATGGATGAATAATAAATTCATTTTATGCTTAAACTATATTTTCTTAAAAATAATTTTTAATCATCATGAATATTTTTTAAAAACATTGTATATAATTCTATAAAAATTATTTTATTGGAAATAATTTTTATAAAAAAAATTAATAGATTATGAATATCTTAAATTTTTATTTTATATTAAATATGATTAAGAACATTTAATGGTTTTAAAGATCTCCTTTCTATAAATTTTTTCAATATAAATTATGTTTTGTTTTAAAATTTTAATTTATAATATATTCAAAATTGTTTTAATAAACTGGATAAATTTTTTTGAATCATCACGTAAAATTAGTGTAGTCATCTTAAATTCATTTTTAGGCATAAAAATTTTAAATGAGGTTAAAAAATGAATTACCAAATTGAAGGTAAAAAATGTAAAAGGGGGTAAAAAAGTAATAAAGCACAAAATATCATAGAAATTTATCACTAAATGGTAGGATGAGGGATTTAGGGACCCTAAATTATCTATTTATCTCTAATTATTAATTTTTGATCCACTTTCCTTAAATAATTCATCAATTGTATATCAAGTCTTATACATAAAAAATACCTCTCATGCCCCTTAAACCTCTTAATTCAACCAAAATATGCATAAATCTCTCCCTTGTACACATAGCCATATCCTATAGGTTCATCTCTCATTATGTCCACTCTTCAAAGGCTTTATCTAGTTTCTGAAGGAGTTATCCCAAGGAGAAAGATAATAATTTCCAAATCACTCCATTTCATTTATATTTCATTAAGTATTCTTCATCTACCTCAAATTCTATTATACCCATACTAAAATAATTTCATCATTATCATAAATATATGATATGTTTTCATTTTATTTGAATATCCATCATCTAAGTTCCACCCATTCAATTGAAAATTAAAATGTCACATGTGAACTACTGCCACCATGGAAGATGCATTTTATTTATCCTCTGATACATACATGGATGGTTCAAAAATTCATTTAATTAAAAAAATATGACATTTATGATGTGATTTAAATTTTTAAGAAAATAAAATATTCATCCTATTAATAATATTAAAAACTAAATTGTTATTTTAAATTTTACCCCCTCGGAATGAGTATACCAAAACACTTTTTTTTAATTTTAATATATTTTTTAAATCCATTAAAGTATCTATACTTTTTAATATTATAATTATAAATAATGTAGATCGTATATTTATGAATATTTTAATGATATTTTTTAGCTTGTTTATCTATGGTTATCATATGAAGCAGTTTTAGAAAAAAATTACTGAACAACCCCAATTGGATAATAAGAGAAAAAACTATATGATAAATGTAATAGAGTGGATAATAAATTGACCAAAAAATGAAATATATGGATTTAATATTCTTAAGTTTATTATATAGAATTTTATATCATTCCCAACTAATCATAAATCCATGGAGGGGTTTTCTTCTCAGTTATATCTCATTGAGGAATGTTTCTATGTTAGGAACATATCCTTATTTAACATAGTGTAACTAATACCCCATTAAATTATATTATCATAAATAACTTTTATTTTATTTATTTACAAGTACATTTTAAAATCTCTCATTCGTGGTTCTTTTAATTCATATACCAACAAGGTTGAAAGGGTTTTTCCAAATCAATTATCTTTTCCTTGGGTCAAAATCATTTTTCCTTCACTATAAACTTCTATATTTATTATATTTTTTCATTTAATTATTATATATTTAATGTTATCTCTCTAGTAAATTTTCATTTTAACAACTATTAACACCCACCAAAAATAAGTATCATTAAATTCATAATGGAAGAAATACCTAAATATGGGTATTATTTCCTCTATAAAAGAAAAGAAAGAGGAATATGGTCGAGACCCACAGACCATGAAAACCCTTAAGAGACTCATAGTCACATGACTATTATAAGGTCCTAATAATTCTCCATGTGAAGTGAATAACCTATGGATGATCTTGTAGAGTCCCCTTTTCAATGAGTCCCTTTGCTTTTGTGAAGGTTCTCCAAACAACCAGTAATCGTGTAGGCGGTAGGAAGATGATTTCCCCTAGGCTACACTAGTTTCCAGCAACAAGTACCTAGAAATCCAACTTAAAAATTCTCTGAAAATGGGATGAAGGATTCCCAAAAGGTGGAAGCTCTTAGAGGTCATAATTTTCATGTGATTTATCATCAATGAGAAGGGTAATTATGCTTGATAAAATCCAAGAAAATTTGCAAGACCTCTAGGCCTTTGTGAAATAAAACAATAGAGATAAAAATAGATGAGGTGCAGTTACTTGGGGCCGCTGAAAGACATGCGGCTTGCCCATACTGATCCATAAGATGCCATGAGTCCCTAGAGACATGTCCACCTCATCTTGTGAAGTCCCTTAGGCTTGTCAACCCTATTGCATGAGAAGCCTCGGGTATTTCTAAGTGCCATATGCATCCCTTTGTAACTCCAAGGAAAAAAATTATAATTGTTCATAAAATTCTCATGCACTGCCATATGACCCATATTGGTCATGTGATGCATCACCAAAAAAATAGAGTAATTTTCCTTGATATTACTCATGCAATTTAGCATGACTCACAAACTTTGTTACATAAAACAAAGGGAATAAAATAGGGAGGAGGCAGAAAGCACTCGCGGTCCTAAAACACTCATGACACATTAAGGAAGTCCACCACATGGTCCCATGAGACCCCTGGGAAAACCATCATTATCTCACAGAAATCTCCATACAAGTCATCGATCATCTCTTGGATGCCTTTCAATAGGCACATGGATCTTCCAAAGTCCCTTTGACATGTCAATATGACAATAAGGAAATCCTTCAACAAATCTACGCAATCAAACAAGTCCCCATTAATTGGAAATAATCCAATAATGATTTTATTAATGAGAGGGACTTGTGGTTTCTAAAAATCAGAAGACACCCTCAAAGTGGTCCATGGTAAAGACTCACAAAGACGTATGGCACCAGACCCTTTGGCCAACTCTGTCTTGGATTAACGCTAGATATGACACACAAACTGGTGAACAAAGGGGTTAGTGATGCCTATAAATTCCCCACCCCAACATGAAAAAAGGGTTGGACTCTAGACAATTCAACTCTCAGCCTCTGGAATCTCAGGCGCATGGGCTAGAGCAGACTTTTCGAAGCAGCTGATCTCATGACCAGAAAATCTTTCACCAGGTAATATATCGACAAGCAGCCAGAGCAATCATGTGCCATACAAAAGGTACATCATGTGATCATTCATAGATCACATGAAGGACTGTTGGAAAGGTGTGTGATGAACATACCACATATCCCACAGATCATACAAGACTCAAGATAAATTGATATTGAACAAACCTAAGGCATTCACAATATAAGGGCTAGAACCAAGATTAAAAGGGGAAGACTTAAGAGAAATACATGTTTTATGGTCCTCATGCGCATCTTAAGAGTCATCCAAAGACACGTGATGATACCAAGAAACGTCACCTAGGTCACATGATGCTCCTTCAACATGCTATTGGGAACATGAGAAATACTTCAATCATGTCAAATCAAGTCATATAGTACCATTGGGAACACCAATTTGGTCTCACAAAACCCTCTAGACCTATCATATAAACCTTTCAATGTCTTTCAGATGCATCTCCTGACTCAAATAACACCACCTTATCATGTCAGTCAAGTCTCACGGTTGCACCTAAGCATGGAAACTAAGATCTCACAATATCCTCTATGCAAGTCATTCGAGACCCGTGATGCCCTCCAGACATGTCGGTCAGGTCTCACGATGACCTCCAGGGATGTTAGCCAAGATATAAAACATCCTACAAGCCATGTTTTACTAATGCTTGAGACACCCTCCGTATATGTCAAAACAACTCTTATGAATGACACCAGGAAACATCAGCTAGATCATGAAACACCTCTTGGGAAAGCCAGCTGGGTCAGGTGATGGCTCCCAAAAACAAACCATTTGGATCTTTTGATTTCATCTGTACAAGTAAATGGGTCATGAAACACCCTCCAAACAAGCAGGAAAGGTTGTATGGGCAGCCTCAGTGTGTCATACCCAATATAAAGGGAACTACGATGACTCTGATTCCTGCCATATTTAGGATACATAGGCCACCTCTCCTGAGGTTTGAGCTTCATGTTGACCATCTAGGGCAATCCCAACATCTAATTACCTTATTCAAATCAATGGAATTGATTACTTGTTGTCCCTTGTTTCTCATAATGAGCATGGATCATGTAGCCTTTGAGAGTTGAAATGATCATTACATCTGTACTATAAACCTCCACAATGGTATAGGTAGCCTCATTGTGTATGCCCAAATATCAAATAAGCTATGATTACTCTGATTCCTTCCACAACCAGGATACATAGGACATCTCCATGAGACCATAGTTCCATGATAAATCATTACATAAGAATACCAGTGCATGAGTCACAAGTCATGAGCAATGAAATGATCACTTTTTGCCCCTTGTTTCTCATAACGAGCATAGATCACGTGATCTTAGGGAGTTTTGATAATCATGAAATCTTCACCAAGAGTCTCTAAAATGACAGGGGTAACCTCGATATATAAGCCCTCACCAAATTAACTATGACAACTCTGATTCTCAATATACTCAGGATAATTAGGACGTCACTCTGGGATTCAATCTTGAATATTCAATGCCCTAGAGAACCCATATAAGTCCTTTCTAAATGATGTTAAACAGTACATGTCAAATGAACTATGTGGGTTTTGATTCATGTAGTAACTAGGATATGTCAGAGCCCTCATAATGTCTCAATATCCTCCTCATAATATTAACTTCATCCTTGCAGAAAGAACATTCTGAAGAACTTGGTTATATGGCTTCAACACACAAGCAGCCACCTATTTGAAGAAAATGATGGATAACCTCAGATACTTGTAGATTGGTCCACTAAAGAGACCCCTATCCTTTTTATATGAAATATAATTAACCTATAGTCATTTTGTAAGGGTAATAGGTCCCATATCAGGATTCGGAAGAGATTCACGAATATATCTTAATTCTATAAGAGAGTCCCATAGTATGCAATAATTCCCCCCAAAAGGGTGTGATGAGCCCGAACTTCCATCCTCTCAACCAATGTCAGTCGCCAAGACTCACTGGGACTAAAAACCTAGATTATTTTCATCCTTTGGAAATTAGGCTCATACCTAGCTACGGATGAGGGAACTGTTGGCAGTTTCTAGGAAAGGTGGAACAAATGGAAAACCCGATGCAAGAAATTGATCATGGTCCTAATATTAGCCCCTCAACCAAACTATCAAGTGAAACTCATTCCATACCTCCAACCTCGAAGAAACAAAAATGGTGAACCCACCATGAACCTCTATAATAACAAATGTCTAGGTTATAATATATTAGACCATTTTGTTTTCCCGCTATACATAAACAAAAATGGTGAACCCAACGAGAAAATTTGTAATAAAAATGATTGGGTTATAATCCATTGACCCATTATGTTTTCCCCCCATATGAAAACAACACTGACAAGACCAATGTGAATCTATTATGCCACTTTTTTTTGAAGACCCTATACAAATTAGTAAGACCAACATGATCATATAGATGATCTTATGTAACTAGGATTCTTATAATTCTATCCTCGTGTTGACAATTCCATGTGAGCAGAATGTATGAATTGGGAAAATAGGATAATTTTGTTAACCATGCATATCTGATTGAACATTTTTATGCCTATGATATAGAACTAATTGGTAACCTTGTTCATTTTTTTCTTCATGATTGTAGATATTACTCTCATCGATAGAATCTTAACATAAGGCAATGTATTCATCATCCAATGTTCGTTCAGGTAAATCATATGTGGTTGTGAACCCCTCAAGTCACTAAGAAATCCAACATGCTCAGCAACACCAACGATAGGTGGAAAATATGATGGTTTGGAAGTACCACCAACACGGTATAATCCTGACCGTGGAAGCTACCTATGAAGCTCTCCAAGCACGGTAGTTGGCATATCCTCATTGCCCAGTAAGGGTTGCTGCTAAGCCAGTATCCCTCATTGCTACAACTAACCACTTTGGAATCTTATCCCTAGAGCATGTCAACTACCACCTTACATATCTAATAAATGTGGACTAGGAAACCAAATATGGTTCCCTTTCAGTTTAGGTGTCGCCAAGGAGGGAACCTTCCAACCGCCATCGCCAGTATCATCCTATCAGTACCCACCAGTCACCTATTTTGAGTACCACCTGACATGCTGCTACCTCTAAGACCCATGAATAGGCATAAATGAAGGCTTATCATGGGAGGAAGGCATTGTATATCTAAAAGAGGGCTCATATCCCCACTCCTACTGATGATGTCTTTCGACATACTCTGGAAGGAACCAGAAAGTCATACCATATCCATGTTGGCTCATAATAAGTCTATGGGAATATTCCCACAACAAATATAGAGGAGGCACATATCCCTACCCCCATGCATAAAGTCTATTGGCATACTCCGATGGAACAAGGATAAAAAAAAGTGGGTGTATATCCCTACTTAAATCAAATACATATTCCAGTTCATAATGGAGATAATAAATATGATGGCTTATATCCTTGAACACACTTTTCTAAAATGACAATATATTTTAGAAACAGTTGAAGAGCTCTGCCAGTATATTCCAGCACTATTGCAGATAAAGGTACATACACATACTCCAATTCCTACCACCAGGGAAACTCAACACTCTGATCATAGAGAAAAGGTGGTTTTATCAGAGAAATCACACACTCTTACTCTTATCCATAAGGATTATCAACATATTTTGATAAAGGATGAGGCATCGAACTATGCTCATACTCCCATTCCAACTAGGGCTCACCAAGTGAGAGCGTCACACACCTCGGGATAGGGTCACATGCCTATAAAAAACGTTCAGCGGCATAATCCAAAGGCCTAGGATTGGTATAATATCCCCATTTTAGATGGATATCACCATGTGAGAGTGGTAAAATCCTTAGTAAATGCTCATAGTTATATCTAATAAGTCTATTGGTGTACTCAAAAGGCCCAAGATCGGGCATATATCCCCATTCTAGTTGAGGCTGACCAAGTGAGAATAGCAAAAGCCTCTGGATAGGCTCATATTCATGTCACTGAATCTGCCTAGAATATTCCAACAAATCATGGAAGCAAGGTGAATATTCCTACTTCCACTGGTAAACGACTACGTAAGCATCATTCCAAGGAAATACAGGATGAGGCTCATATTCTTTCTCCCATTCTCACGGTCCATCTACATATTTTGATTGGGAATGCATATTCAAAATAGGATCATATTCTTCTTCCAACTGGGTCTCACCAGGTGAGAGTAGAACATGCCTTAGGGAAAACTCATACTCCTGCCAAGAAATACTATAAGCATATCCCAAAGGCTCAAGATCGGGCTCATACTCCCATATTAACTAAGGCTCACCAAGTGAGAATGGAACATGCCTCAGAACATGCTCATATCCTTGTCAATAATAAGAAAACTTATTGGAATATTATAACAGCTTCTCAGAAGTGTGATCATACTCTTGCAACACCAGACGGTTTTATACAAGTTTTGGTAGCTGTCACATAGTAGTCTCATATCTATGTGAAATCACAAAAGGCAGGTCATCATATTTATACCATGGTGAAAAACATGGACCATATTCCTAATCTACTCAATTCTAGTTTCCTTGAGGTCATTCCAGATACATTCTCAACACCTTGAGGGTTTGTCGACTCTTTTGTAGAAGCAGAAGTAGAAGAATTCCATTACAATGATATTCCTCCTTATGGTGGTGTGGAGATGGATCACATGGACTCTACTCCTAATATCCACTATGGTCAACCTTTCCACAACAATATCTCCCACAGACAAGGAAATACTCTCCTTTCCTCGATACCTCTGTATAGAGAGGTGTACAAAACTCTAGAACCTTCATATAGATAGGTGCTCGAAACATAGGGGTCAAATGTATATGGTTCCCCATAAACTTCTAGAAATATTTCACTCTCATCAGCAGGCAACCATCAGATCCATATTCCATGGTCTGACTAGATGGAGGTATATAAGTATGAGTAGGAGGAGATTGAAATTAACATAGGGAGAGACTTAGATGGAAATAACCTCCTCATCGTGTTTTGACCCACCTCTACTTCTAGCTATGAGGTCTCATATGAGCTAGAAAAGAAGTGTATTCCTTACCTATGCCAAAATATGTGGGATAATTATTAGCAAATGAATAATTGATATCTCCCTTACTTAGGATACAATTATCACCTTTAGACAATCAAGTTATTTTTCTATCAGGTTTACCTAGATACTATCTTCATGGCCTGGGATCTAAAATCGGAAAAGCACAGCACAAATCTGCAACACGCTTACCGACATTTCATCGTGACACTTCGACAACCAATCTACAAATCCACTTCATGAAACTGTATTTGAGGATGGGGATAGTATAAATCATTTCACTTTTCTTCACCCTTGGAACATTAGAACCCCTCAAATTCGGCATCCTGTAATGTTATAGCTTCCAGAGAAATCAGGGGACTGAGTAATGCTTAGGCTAGTTTCTCACTACAATGGAATGACCATGCTTTAACAATGCTCAACCATCACAAAAGGGGGAAGAGGATAGCCAACATGACATAAAATTAGCCCCCTCTAAGTAATTAGAACACATTTCAGACAAAGATAATAAATTTTCAATCATCTGGATAGCTTCCCATGAAAAATAATTCTCATCATGGTTTTCCATCACACCCAACTCCCACACAAGCATAGTTGCTCCACATCAAATAGGATGCAATAGAAATTGAAATAGAAGCTATCCAAGAGTGAAATTGGTCCCCTAGGCTGGAAGAATATATATCACCACCTTTACCCCTCATATCATCAATTATAGAGAGGATTTAAGATATACCATCAGCAGCCTTAGGCAAAACCCTACCCGTAGGGGTGGGGGAATTTATATCTCAATCGCCATCTCCAGGTTCATAATCCCCTAAGAGGTTCCTAAAATAATCGGTGGTGATTCCATATCACCCTCACCCCACTATATTGGGGGAATTTATATCTTCATGTCCATCCTGAGAATTATCATGTTCCTAACTGGGGTCATTGGGTCCTCAAAAATAGGACAAATCAATTCCAATGGAGATCCCAAATAACCCCCACCCCACAGAGATGGGGGAATTTTCATCATCATTATCACCACAAACAAAATCAGTCTTCTATAGGTTGGGAGGGAAAAATAAATGGATGGTGTCCCACCTATTCTTTCCACCGTAAGAAAAACCTCTATTGGTCAACGGTCATATGATAACCACAATATGAAACTCCCTCAAAGTCATTATTCATAGGCCAGGATGGGAGGGCATGAGGAAAAGGAAATCAGACCCCACTGGGTTCGCAATCCAAAATGACCCAACATGGCCAAGGGTTCAAATAACAGATTAGATGAAGTTAGTACATAATCAGCCTGTTGCGTTGAAAGTAATGGAACAATTACCATTGTCTAATATACCTCTGTGAATTTGGTCATTATCAACATGGTAGACATTGATCAATACATGAACATAGAGGGCTGAAACATGGAAAATGTACCCCAGAGGTAGGGTTATTTGGATGCACCAAATGAGATTTCATGCACCGATAACCAAATAAGGCTTAAAATTTTGGCACCACTAAATAAAGAGTACCCACCTCCTTAGTGGAATACTATCAAAGAAAAATGGAAAGGTACGGCTACATCCTGATCACCACCTAGAAGAAATGAAGTTACTTACCCAAAGGAATAGTTATCACAATATTAGAGTGAAATATGAACTCTTTGAAAACTTAATGAGGAGCTTATTTGGGGAAATATTCCTACTAAGTATCATCTCTAGACAAATATGAATATTCTACCTACCATTTTTGATCTTCCAATAAGAGTGGTATCCGAGCATCAGAATGGCTCTGGGTCTAGGAAGCCAGTCTACATAAATGGGGAAGTAAAAAAATGATCATGAATTCCCTCTATTACGGTGATATCCTATCCCTCATTACAGTAATCATTTAGTCATAGGACAAATTGTGAATCAGTAGGAGATAAAAGTGGGACCACCTCATCAACCCCCGCCTGCACCTTGTAAATGGTAGGTGGATCCAACAGTAGTGCCTTCGGAGTTTCTTAATGTCATTGTGTACCTGGATTCTCAAATGGAAGCCATGGAAGGGTGATTTGAACCTATGTTGCCTGTAAATAATTCATATCCCGAATGGGTGTATGATACTCCACCTCTACCCAACTTCGATAACCCTAACTTATCTACCTTTGATGGTGTAGGTGACCCTAAAAAAATCTCACACACTTTGTATCCCAATGTAAGCCAGTGATGCGCCCTTGAGATCAATAGGAGGTAACCAAGTTGAGGTGTTTCATACAGACTCTGATGGAGCCAGCCTTTGTATGGTACAAAAGTCTGCTAAAAGGATATGTTGTAGGATGGGAAGACCTTAGTCATCAATTAATTTATTAGTTTAGTTCAACACTAAGAAAAAAAATTATTGTCGATATGATTAACTACAAACAACGTGATAATGAGAGGGTGTCTAATTTCATAGCATTTTGGAAAGATTTAACTTATTCAATCATCATCCCCCTCTCATAAGAGCAACTATTGTAACTCTATGCTGAAAATCACAGGGATGATTTGTATATGCCCCTAATCCCCATGAAATATTTATGTGGGTTCTTAGAGTTCATTGAAATGGAAAAACATCTTGAAGAGGCTATTCAGAAAACCCGATCTAAGTATCTAATCATGCCCACAGCACAGGGAAAAAATAGGCAGAGAAGAATTTGTGGCTATCACTCTCAAGCCTATAGCGGTGCCCATCCAAGCACCCAGGTAGGTCCCGAACTGCCTAGAGCCTACTGTTGAGTAGTGAAAACCACAGAATCTCACTCAATTATAAGTACAAAGAAATCAGGTTTTCCCAGGATTTTAGGAAAGGATGAAAAGAGTATACTCCTTGCAGAATGAATAAGTACCCAGTTATTTCTTAACAGCCAAGGATAATAACCTGCTCAAATTTCCATAGCCCAGAAATCCTAAGGAAGTAAACCTCACTGACCATCCTGACTACTGCCCTTACCAAAAAAGATTGGGTCATAATTTCTCGGATTTCATCATCTTCAAATAAATCCTTCAAGGAATGGTAAACTCTAGATAAGTGATTCTAGATAACTCCCCAGATCAAGTGGCTTGCATAACCATCATCCGATCATAAGAAGTGGATGACTGGAAGAAAGTTTCGACCAAGCATACACAAAAGTTTGACAATTTGATGACTTGAAAAATAGTTGATCAAGCTCAAACCACTTTGAATCTATAACTATTTAGACTCGTGATAAATCCACTACCCAAGAATGATACATTAGGTATTACTCCAAAAGGTGGGTGTGAACACCATAAGTAGGAAGAGACAGAGGAAGAAGAGTCATATTTTGTTCCAAAGAAAGCCCTAACTCTTGCAGATTTCTTCCCTACAATGTCTACAGGATAGGAAACACCCAACCAAATGGAATCATAATCAGATGAAGAGCTCATATTTGGATTTTTCAATGTGATACACTTGGAATACCCTTTTTATGATGACTAATATGCTCTTGAATATGGTTTTCCCACACATAATTGGGGAACAGGAGGTCACATGCTCCAAAACTGAGGATACAGAGGATAGTGTGGACGTGGTAAGACTCAACATTCTAGTAATCTCCCTATAGAGTACATATACATAGTTCAGACTCATGGGAAAGTGCTCTAAAAATATCCAAAGGGAAAGTAGGTGCATCAAATACCTCCATTATTCACCCACATCTGATTGTATTGCATGAGAACTTTGTGGGACTTCAATCCAATCAACCCAAACAATAAGGAAGGCTGGTAAGACCTACAACACTAGCAGCAGATACTCCCTCAACTTCTATAAAAATATTATGTCTATCTATCTCAAATACTTCATCTCCTAAACCGTGTGCCTAAGATCATCCCCATGTCAGTAAGCGCCAACCTTTGGAACAAAAGTATGATGTTTTGAAATAGCTAGTTGCATTCCTAGCCAAGATCTCGATCATCTATGTGCTCCAAATTTTAAAAGAACTCAGGGAGGCACTTGTTGAATACCTCCAGAGATAATGGGAATTCAATATAGAATTTTCTTCAGCTGAGGTCTATCGAGTGGAGACTATGTCCTCATAATGTCATGTTTCCATCTCATTCACTGATTGAAGTTAGTAAAAGGCCATACAAGGGAACATCGGGCCCTTATACATTTCGGATAGACTCAATAATGTTAATCTCCAAAGGGTTCTGATTGATAATGGATCTTAGATTAATCTCATCATAGTTTTAACTCTATGATGTTTGGTATATAGCAAAGTGGATTTATACCCATAAAGATTACCATTAAGGGGTATGATAAATGTGAGCAAAGACATCTCAGGAAGATCAAACTCAAAGCTCAATTTGGGGAACTCACATATGACATTGAGTTCATGGTTATCTAGTAAGACACTACATATAATGTCCTACTCAAAAGGTCCTATATCCATAGCCACTTGAAGGTACCATCAACACTCCATCAATGTATGAAGTACCCCATCAATGGGAAAGTCAACATACTACATGGTGACAATGCCACCTTAGAAACTTGTAGAGCCACATATGATGAAATATATTTCTACAAAAAAAGAGGTAAGTAACCAATGTAAAATGATGATATATAGGTTGAAACTCCTAATGGATTGGGGATCGCCCCTATGAACCCCTAGAGTATGATCGAAGGTGATTATGTGCTCCGCATAAACTTGGTCGAAGTATAAGATCCAATCTTGGTGATCCAAGATCCTCTTTTCCTCATAAATAATGTAAAAAAATCAACTCCAGCATCTCTATGAAATGACTCAGATAATAAGGGATGATGATGTCACTTCTAATAGCCTCCCTCGTCCAGATTATGATGGAGAAGCCCCCAAATATCCCTATTCACCTGAAAATATCTCCACAGATATAGACATGGAAGAGGATGAGGATGACCTCAGGAAAACCCCTCTAGTATCCGAGGAAGGCATCTCCACCACTATATATGATCTTATACAAGTAAATATGGTAATAGAATAAGACATGTGGCCTAGTATGATTATTATTTTAATTCACCTCAAAGAGAATGAGATGTAAATCATATTTCTATGTATACATTGATATGTGTTCACCTGGAAGTATATATAAATTCCTAGACTAAATCCAGATGTGGCTACGCACCATCTCAGACTGCCCGATGAGCATCAAGGCTTCAAACAGGCAGCTAGGAGAATGCACCCTTCTCATGCCACCAACGTAGAGATATAAGTTGAAAAGTTGATCAAATCCAACTTTGTCTAAGAAGTGCAATACTGAATATGTCTTTCCAACATCATCACATCAAGAAAAAGAATGGAAATATTAGGATTTTCATTGATTTCAGAGACCTTAATTGGTATTACCCAAAGTATGATTTCCTATTGTCAATCATAGAACTCTTTATTGATGAAACTTCTAGCTTCCAAGACATTTCCTTCATGGAAAGGTATGCGGAGTATAATTAGATCAAGATGGACCCTAAAGATGAAGAAGCTACCACCTTTAGAGTGCTTAAAGGTATCTTTTAATATCAGTTCATGCCCTTCAGATTAAAGAATGCTAGAACCACATATCAATGTACCATGCATCATATCTTTAAGCCATTTTTGGGAAGGATTTCTGAGTGTTATTTAGACAACCTAGTTGTTAAATCCCGATAGCGATGTGATCAATTCACGGATCTCTGAAAAATCTTCAACAAGTTCTGACGGCATAGTCTTAAGATGAATCCATTAAAGTGTTCTTTTAGGGTAACATCAGGAAAGTTTCTTGGCTTTATGGTACGCAACCACATAATTGAGTTTGACCTATGAAAGACTAGTGTTGTCTTAGTAATTTCACCACCAGAAATCTCAAAGAAATTAGAGGACTCAAATGGAACCTCGCCTACATTTTGGGTTTCATAGAAAATTTGGCTGGAAAGTCTCTCCCCTTCTCCAGGCTAATAAAGAAGGGAATCTCCTACCAATGGGATGATGAATGTCAAAGATCTTTTGAAAGTCTCAAACGGTACTTGTAGAACCCATCGGTTTTGATTCCTCTGATGGAAGGGAGGATACTCATCTTATATGTGTCTTCTATGGAATTCTCACTAGGCACCCTCCTCACACAAACAAAATAATTCGGGGAGTGAGAATAGTCTCTACTACCCTGGTTGGATGATGCTAGGTACCGAGACCAATTATTCTAATGTCAAAAAGAACTTCCATACACTCAAATTTTCAGTGAAAAAGATGAGGCACTACTTGAAGCACCAAAAATTCCACCTGGTCTCTCATATCGATTCTCTCAAGTAAATCCTTTATTGCCCTGTGTTGACTACATACTTGGATCTATGGGTAGTCATTCGGTAGTAATATAAAATCCATTTCATATCACATAATTTAGTGAAAGGTCAATCCCTAACTGATTTTCTTATAGCACATCCTACCCTGTAAAATACATCAATACACTGATCTCCCAGATGAAGAGGTATTATATACACATGACACTCCCTATACATGGGAGATGTACTTTGATGGTGCCTCTCAGAGTCCTGCTGGCATTATAATGGAAAACCCAAAGCTCGACAGGGTTGGTATGGGGATTTTATTTGTCTCTCCAGATAAAGTAGTTCTTACCTACTCTTTCTCACAATTCTAATACTACACCAATAATGAGGGATAATACCAAGCCCTCGTCGTTGGGTTGGAATTATCCCTATAGATACACATATCCTACCTGAATATCAAGGGGGATTTGAAATAGGTGATAAAGAATATCAATGGTTAATATTCCATTAAACAGGAATAATTATCCCCACTCGCTATCTATGTCAGGGGATTGATGGTAGAATTCTTTTTTGAGCCTGCATTGCATCATGTTCCCCGATCACAGAATACTCACGCTAAAGCACTGGCTATTGTAGCCATCATCCTGGACAACCCTGATCAGGAGGAAGCAATCTTCTGTATCACACATCGAAAAATGGTCTCATCAATCATCATATTTGATATGAAAGAAATCATTCAGTTCATCACTGCCTCAAATCATGACAAACCAATAATCACTCCTGGATGGATGGAGCCCATACTTGGTTATCTCTAAAATGGGATTCTCCCAATAGATCATGTCGGAAGGGAATGGATTCAGAACTGAGCAGCAAACTTTACTCTTCATGGTGGTCTAAATGAGAAAAAAGTCCTCTACAAACATTACTTTGATGTAATTCTACTCAGGTGTATAGAAAAAGGAGAAATTTTCACCATTATAGAAGAATTATGTGCGGTCTCCTGTGACACCCATCAATATAGAACCAGTATATCCCACCAAATAAATAGGTTGGGATACTACTAGAAACCCATGATATAGGACTGTGTAGAGTTCACAAGGCAATTTCATGTGTGAAAAATTCATGCAAACTTCATCTATAAACCCTCATAATTTCTACATACAACTAAATATTTCTGGCCATTTTCTGTTTGGGGGATGGATATTGTGGGGCCATATCCCCCAACCACAGCTAAGCAATTCAAGTACATCCTTACCGTTACTGACTTATTTTCCAAATGGTTTGAGGCAATGACCCTCAAGGAAGTTAGGATAAATAATATTATAAAGTTTTTTAATTTATATATCATCAATGAGTCCACACACAATATTGATGGACAATAGCACCAATTTTTATTCAATGAAGTTAAAGAAGCTATAACAAGAGTACAATATCGAGTCCAATCACTCATCCTGCTATCATGTAGTGGAAAATGGAAAAATAGAGGCCTTAAATAAGACTTAATCAAACATAATCTAGAAGATGGTGAACAAGGATAAGAATTCATGGCCAGATAAACTCCTCTATGCTTTATGGGACTACTATACCACTATGCATACCACCACACAGGAAACTCCATACTCATTATTGTATGGGACCGAGGTAGTATTACCAATAGAATTCCAGTTGCTTTCACTCTGAATAGCCATTTGCGGGAATCTATCAGATGATGAAAAATCACAAAAGTGATAAGATTGATTGGAACGGCAAGATGAGAATGGATTGCACACATTTCACAACCTATAGGTCTATCATAATTAGATAGCATGAGCCATTAATAAAAAGTTTCTCCTTCATTCATTACTCCAAGGAGAACTAGTGCTGTCTCTCAGAACCCTAATGATGCTAAGAAAGAAGCCCTAGAAATTGGAAACCAAGTCAGAATGACCCTCTGTAATACATAAGTTTTATCATCATAGAGCTTATTCACTAGCCACCATGGATGGGGAGTGTGCCACACCACCCACCAATAAGATATTTCTCATGAAATACTTTTCATGAGCTGCCATCGGTAAGGGAATCCACATCAGAGTAAGCCCTATATTTTTTCCTAACCACTTGATGTTAAAATATACAAAGATCATCCTAATTACATGATGTTAAACTATACAAATCCATCCTGACCACATGATGTTAAATTGTATGAAGATCATCCAGGCTACATGATGTTAAACTGTACAGTTTCTTGAGAACTACATATGGATTGGTTCCTACTCTCATAGGATACGTAGTGACACTCAAATCTCTATCATTGGTCCCAACCATAAGATTACTTTCCTTTCATATAGTTTGATCTAATATCCTTACTGCATGATGTAAAACTACATAGATCCAGAACTCCCCCCTTGATAATGGGTGACCCAATGTCCTTACCGCATGAAATAAAATAGCATGGATCCATAATTTCCATCTTCATTCATATTGATTTACCTATGTCCTTACTTCATAAAATTAACTTTCATGGATCTCTAGAACTACATATGGATTGATTCTTATTTTCAATGAGATACATAGGAACGCCTTGATCCCATATCTTGGTCTAGCTTCCACGTGATACAAAATGCCCTTGTCCTACTCTTAAATGCCTCTTCATGGGACCCTTTTCATTCCTTGTTTCTCACACTAAGCATAGCTCACATGGGATTAATAATTTCAACAGGGGGTTCCCCATAAAAATTAGGCATATCAGCTTTGATAGGCTTATCTTGACCTGAATATGAGACCTTAAAAGGCATACCATCAGTCTTGACCATAAGATGTTAAACTTCTCAACTCTTCATAACTATGTGTGTTTTGATTCTCATTCTCATGAGATACATAGTGACACCCAAACTTCCAACCTTGGGATTAACCATAATATTCCCATCAATTCATGTCGGTTTGCCTCTATCCTCACCGCATGAAATTAAATTGTATGGGATTTCAAGAACTATGCATGTCTTGATTCTCATTTTTCATGAGATATGTAGCGATTCCCAAACATCCATCTTTGGGCCCAGCTGTAATATTACTACTTTTCACGTCAGTCTATATTCGTCCTTTCCACATGACACTAAAATTCATAGTTCCTTAAAGAACTATGTGTGACTTGATTCCTATAATTAAAGGATACATAATGATGCGTAGACCTATAATACTTGGCCCAGATACAATAATCAATGGAAATAATTCCCACCTCTCCATACGAACTAGACTAGTGAAGAGAGAATTTATCATTTAAGAACTATGTATGGCTTGATTCACATCCCCATGGGATACATAGTGACACGCATAATTCCATTCATGGGCCAAGCTGTGATTCTACCATTTCACATCGGGGGGATCAATGTCCTCACCACATGACGTTAAATTTCACAGTTATCAAGAACTACGTGTGGTTTGATTATTATTTTCTTTAGATATGTAGTGACGCCCAAACATTCACCCTTGGTCTCAACCGCAACATGTCCATCCATTCACGTCGGTTCCTATATCCTTACCGCATGATGATAAACTACATGGTAGTACATCCTTACCACATTACATTAAACTGTAAGGAAAATGACCTTATTGTATGCTAGTAAACTTCAAAAAATTATGTCCTTACCACAAGACATTAAAATTAAAGTAAAATTTATTGGTTTCATGACATTAAAACTAAAAAAATGCATCATTTCTACATGATGACAAAATTAACGGGAATACATCCTTACCACATGATGTTAAACTGTAAGGAATACATCTTAGTCAGATGACATAAAACTGCATGAAAAACATTCCCACTACATGATGATAAACTATGTAGGACATCTCCCATTTTTCATTCCTTATCAAAGGTACATAAGATAATTACATTGGTCAACTAGAGTATGGGGTGATTCTACCATCTTTTAAAATCACCTCAATCCAAATACCACACTTCACATCTTGTATGCATCAGTTTGCCACAAACCATTAATTTCCCATGAAAAGGAAAAAAAGTGATCTCTAGGTTGGCCATGATATTGATGCACAGGGGCTTTATCACTGCCAACCAGTGACATCTTGGTCCAATATAAAGGGCCTTCTTATTCTCATGAGCATAACATCACCGATGTAGAATCGAACATCTTAGGGTGTTATGGGGCATACCCGATGTGACTGTCCCATATCATTTCTCATGACCTGAGGAACTCAATCCATGATTTATAACATTTCCCCCTCCTTATTAGAAGGATATTGGGGTGCTATTGACCCTAGGTATCCTAATTAGGCTATTTTGTGACATCTTCCAAATTAGGTACACATGATTCAAGACTTTAAACTATCTGCACTTTGGAAAAAGTTGTACGAGCTTAAACTTTAGACTATAATGGTCCAAATCACAAGACCATAAAATGGTAGTGAAAAGGACACAAAAATTGTCAGGTTGAAAACCCACAAAGGTTATCCTAAGAAAAATTTGAGCCTTCACTCACTAAACTCTTCATTATCAGAGTTTAGGAAAAATTAGGGCACAAATGAATAAGGCATAAAGTTTGTAGGGTTCAATTTTTAGCCCAAGTAAAATCCAAGATATGATCACTATACCTCCTATTCCAATAAAAATTTAGAGAAATGATTTTTCACCTCTTATTGTTGTTATAATATGTTCAATAGGTAGTGACACAACTTATAGGGTGCTCAAAACCTTCAGGGATATTATGTTCTTCATAAACCACCTTCATTCCTTTGAAGTCTGAGCTAATTAAACCTCCCTATAACAAACTGGTAATAGGTACTTTCTCTACCAAACATACCATCAAATACCATGAAGTCCCCCCTTAAATCCAGGAGTTATCACATTGACCTTGTGGGAGAGGATCGATTGAACTGTACCCACCAATTTTCTTTCTCTTCAGTTAACTCGGATTTTTTTGGGCCATGATTTACAATTCCCATAACCAAACTATTCAAGTAGATTCAAAATCCTCAGTGTTATGTCACCATTTTTTTGTACCCTTTCTCAAATTAGGGATGTGACACTCAATTATCAAACCTTTTGATGGCCCACACCTTTTGATTCGAAACAATAGGGTGTAGAGATCAAGCTTCACATTAAGAGATAAATTTACCTAGGGTGCTAGAGCCCTTATTGGATAACCTTATCTCCCTCCCCAATTGCATCATATAGACGTTTGAGTATTCACAAATATTTCATGAACCTTGGAGAGAAGTGTATATAATTTTTTCTTGTCCATTCTATTGATGAATAAGGGATTTAACCCACAAACTAAAGGAATCTCCTCCTTGCAAGAGAGAAGATTATAATCATTTCAAGCCCCAAAAATACTGAGGTGGAACCAAACATCTCAAAATTTTATGGGACATACCCAGCATGTCTTCCTCATCCCATATTTATAGACTCAAGATTTTGGGTTATGATGTATATCACCCACACTCTAATTATCCATGTGGTCCTAGTATTCCTAGTATTTCTCCCTCATCCATATTTCATTGCATAAATCTTCCATAACCCCTTAGAAAAGATTGGATACCAACTTTTCTTGGCCTTGATATTGATACATAAGGGATTTAACCCACCAACTAAATGCATATCCTTCTTGAAAGAAAGGAACTCCAATCCTCATGATCCCTAGTAGTACCATGGAGGAACTCATCACCACATAATGTTTTGAGTCATACTTGGTCAATCATCCCCATATTACAAAAAGGTCTAAGCTAGAAGACCTTAAACTATAGTATACCAAAGTTCCAAGATAAATGACCTTAAACTAAAGCGATAGAAGGTCTGAGTTAAATGAAATTAAACTAAAGTGACAGAAGGACCATTCTAAATTAACTTAAACTAAAGTGACAAAAGGTCTGAGATAAATGACCATAAACTAAAGTGATGGAAGGTTTGAGCTAAAATAACCTAAACTAAATCAAATGGAAATTATCTAGCATGTGGAATCATATGAGTCCAACTACATGGTCTTAATATGATCAGGATTCTCTATCCAAAAGATTATCATTTTTTGTGAAGATATTATCACTTACCCTTCAAGAAATATTTCCTACCTAGATGATCCCTCTACAAGTTAGGTGATTTCAATGTACATGGAACAGATTATCAATAAATAATCCTATGATGGTGGAAATTTATGAGTATCTCTTAGAGGGGGTCTATTAGAATTTCAATATTCGATTCTAGTAATTCGTGTTCATTCAGAGATAAATAAAGGGATGGGTTTTTGTCTTGATTTCCAAAATTTTAGAGTGGAAAGATATCATACACATCATGAAGGGTAGAAAAATGAATAGTATTATATGGGATTCCAAAAACCCATTCATTCATAATATTAATATAATGGAAGAATCTTCACATTTTGAGACACTCCAAGGCATCATCAAAAAATGGAGTGTAGTAAAAAAGTCTAGTTACAATAAAATATGATTTGTTGCGCTGGAAAGATCATAAATATTCTATCAAGAGGCATCAATTGAGGGTTGGAGTGCCGCTCTCCCCACTTCTTCTTCTTCTACCCCAAGATAGAGATCCTCAACAATAGTAGTCAACTCTTCAACCCTCCTCTTATCAATGTCCAATGAGGATGATTATATTGAAATTTTGGACCTCAAATGATTCATCATCTCCTCATATCTTCATATCTATGTAGTCCAAGCATCCATCTGAGATTGCAATTTAGATAAAAACTGATGACCCTATTCTAATGCCTCTAACATCTCTGTCATTTTTGTAGCAAGGGAATCCTCATTATAAAGATCATAAATATCCCTTTCTTTCATGGCCATGTATCTTTGGTCCAAGACAATATACTGCATGATTTCATACAAAGGATGGTGATCGATGTTGTCAACCCCTAAGTCATGAAATAGCTGGTGAAGGAATTCCCCTTGTTCACAAAATATTTATAAGTGGGTCTTGGTAATAAAAATGTGAATCCATTTTAAGATCATCCTACGATGTGTATGAGCCTCTACAACCAATGAGGTGGGCGTGACAAAAGAATGACTAACTAATGGAATCAATGTTGAAATAGGAGAAGAAGCCTCATATGCCCTTCTCTCAACAGACACATCATCCTTAGCCTATGTTGGAGGATTAACTTCCTCAATAGAATCGGTTTCACCGTCCAAATAGTTTTCACCCGAACGAGGTCGATTTCTCTATTTCTCATCCATATATTTATTCAATTTCATCATTGCCTCTAAAAAATGAATTGTCAAGGAAAAAGGCTTGTCCACATGATGGACTAACATTCATATCACAACATTCAGATAATCTGTTACCCATCCCTAGTCATAATCATAGGTAAGGAAAGTGGAAGAATCATCAGTAGGTAGAAGCATAACCTCATCCTTAGTGTCTTAATGTGTTGACATCTTCCAAAATTGATGGATAACCCCAGGATGTCACTCCCCTCAAACATTAACCAATGGGGGGAGACCCTTTGAGTAAATCCAAAATAATGAGAAAATTGATACTATGTATAGGGATCACAGATGACCAGCTCATCCACCCTGGATGAGAGAACCCCATTTCAATGGGAGATCATAAAATATCTTTCATCAAGGGAGTAGTTTCCATCATCAATGATCGGCCCACCCGGTGAACAAAATGGGGTAAAATCAAAGTTTTCATGACAACATAGCACGCCTTCAACCTCAATAGGGCTTATAGACATAGCCTCAACCCTAGATATTTTCAGTAGTCTAGGATGGGATATGTAATCTCAGATCCTGTAAGCATTGTCATATTCATAACAATGGAAATGATCCCCTATCCATCCAAACAAGAACAAAAGGGGACCACCGATCCTATAAGGGGTGCTACCTCATTGAATATGACCTCGTATTTGGTAAATGTATTCAAGGATCAGTACTTCCAAGTTAAGATGTCTCCCTTATTCAAGTTTCACTACCATCACCAACGTGGTAACACAAATTTCCAAATATGTGTCCCCATATAGAAAGAGCCACCCATTCAAAAAACATGGTTATAAAACCTTCCATTCTTAGGTTCAAAGGGATCTCTAATTTCAAACAATATCCCCATGAGGTATGATCTAAAACCTCCAAGATAGACCAATATGATCTGTCACTATCACAGACTTTTTGGGAGGGGCACCTATGAAGGTGAATGGAGAATGGTCTAAATCCGCTACTATAGATGAAAATATTGATCTAATCCTTAAACGAAATAAGAAAGCGCATTGTAATATTTTTCTTTTAAGTTATCCTTTATAGTAATAAGAATCTCCCTTGACAAAATTGGGTTCTGTTGAGGATCATCCTAGACATCCGTAGCAGGGGGTAATTCATCATACATTTCTCCAAAGGGAAGAATCTCGCCCAACTGATAGATGTCCCACAGGCTGATTCCCACTTCACCATGGGACAAGTGAAATGTGTTGGTACCAGGGCACCAACATCTAATCATCTATCTAAGGAGGTTGGGCTAGTGATAAAAGAAAAATTGAGACATCTATACAGGTTCATAATGGTGAACCTTGTATAATTTATTAGTGAACTCCAAATAGATTTGCCTGGCCTAGAAAGGCCATGCCCACTCATCGGAAAAATTATCATCGGGACAGAGATCCCATTTCAAGTACCATCCTATGCCTATAATATTCAATGAATAGGTGAGTATACTCAAATAGATCTTATCAATATATTTTTGGGTTAATCACAGTCGTCCGAACTTAGAGGAGAGTGGGCCAATAGATAATACAAACCCTATGATCAATATGTAACCAGCCAATCATCCTCAATAATTGTTGTATGAATGTAGTTAAGAGAATCAGACACATAGTGGAATGACATATTAAAATATGGAGGAGGAATGGTAGCATTATCCCACAAACCAAACCCATATAGAGGAAGTTTATGTGATAAGGGATAATTATGGATGTCGGATGAAAGGAACCTCTTTAGGGTTTCGTTATCATTATGTATGCAATATTGGGGATCTGCCTTATGATTCTTGGAAATCATGGAACTTTGATTGGATATAGCTGAGGAACCTTGATGAGAACCAGAATCCATTTGAAAATAATTAATTGGAACATGTTAGAGAAAGAAAATAAAATGTATTGTTGAAAACAAATAGAAGCATGAAAGTCCCGGCGGTGTCATGTGAATCGCATGAATCAAAAAGGAATTTTTGAATCCCATAAATTATGTGTGAATCACATGATATACAAAGGTCTCATGGGTTACATAATACTATTAGGGCATCGTGTGATTTCAATACCCCTTTTGAGACTCATGATCACATGACCTGAACATGGTCACACGAAGAAGTATAATCGAATGATTGAACCATCAGACCCCGTGAAACCCTCAAGACCATCACAATACCTCATGGTCTATGTTCAAAAAGAATTAATTAAGTAGTTTTTGTGTTCATACTGGATAATAACTTTAGAGAAAGTAGGTCTTGCAGGACAGATCTCATGGTGAAGGATTGTGAATAGGGTCTCACGATCAGGATTCGCAACACAGTCTTACGGTAGAGGCATGCGACGGAAACAAAGACGATAGCTCTCTGGAGAAGTGGTGACTAGTGGAATTAATTTCTCTCTTTCCCTCTTATATATGGGACATTTTGAGGAATACCAAGTGTCTCCTGACAGACCAAATGTAACGACCTAAACTTTTATTAATGAAAATTCCTCTTGATCTAATTAAATGAGTTATTATGTAAAATGGTTATGTAAAACATATGAACATACTTGGTTTTATGTTTTTGGATTTCAATATACCGTTAATAATTATTACCATTTCTAATAAATCCTTTGGACAATGATCACATGATTAGTATAAATATAGGGCTTTAACAAATCCAATTTACTCAGACAAAGGAAGCGATGAACTCATCTAGTAGAATTGCTCCATACGAAGTTCATTTTTTATAGCTCGAAAATTATTTGGTGTCACTATGATTCTCTCTTAAACAATACCAAGTTGTGATTTAACACATTAAGCTTGAATAGAACTTCCTACGGGATAAGTGTAGGTTAAAAGAGATTACCACCCGAGCAATGTTATCTGGGCCTCCTCGAGAGTCTTCACCATCGCCCACCTTACCCTTAGGTCTTATGCAGGTGTTATAAGGGGTTATGTAACAATACCCTAGCACTATAATTATGTGCATTAGTTTTGTATATAATAAATAATATACATTCATTTTATCATTTTTACTTTGTAAATAGTTTTTAAAGCATAAATAGTATTTTAAGTTAATATTCAATTAAGAAATATATTTTGATGAATTAATGGATTTTTTAATTAAAAAATATTTTAATAAAATATTATTATTACTAAATTAATTTTTATTAAATATAAATTATCATATAACTTTTATGAATACAATTGTAATTTTTATTAAGGTTTGAAAGTTGTTTCTGTCAAAACCCATGAATTTTTTGTAAATGTTGGTTTTTATTTTAAAAGTAAAAATTCAAATAATTATAAAATTATTTAGACAAGATGGATAATATTTTTGGAATTAGGATGTCGAAATTATCCAATTATGATTTTTTCATAATTTTCTAAGATAGTCGAATTTTTGGGTAAAAATTAAATACCGTTTAAATATATAATGCGTTTTATGACATCATAATGATGCAATAATAATGTAATAAAATACAATAAAAGGTATGTTCATCCAATATTTGTTTTACCTTTAAAATAATGTTATTTTATATTTTTTTTATTTATTTTACAAACCCTTAGTGGTCCCTCCAATACTTATAAAACATTTTAACATTTTAAAATGATTTCCTTGAGAGTGTGACTCACCTCCACATAAGAAAACCTAATATTTTAATAAGTTCAGACATTGTCCTTATAAAATAATTTTTTACAATCCCCTTTAAAAAAACCGTGGGCAAGAATCAGGGAATGGTTTATGGTTTTGATTAGTTTAATGTGTAGTGTCCAAAACCTAAAGAATAAAACATTTCCTCTCCTTTCTTATATAAACCCATTGAACCTCTGATTCCTCCTAACTCAAAACCCTTTTATCACGTCCCTACTCTACCCTCCTCTCTCTAGTATCCTCATAAGGTGCCCCAAGATCCCAAGAATCCTCTCCCAATCCTTTGTATAACACTTCCATTTAAGAGATTTCTTCCTTTCTTATTTTTGTCCAAATTTATTTATATTTTTATACCCTTTTGTTTTCAGTTACAAATGTTGGGGTATGATTTAACACATCCCCCATATTTATATTTTTATGTTTTAATGATTATATACTTATTTATCTCTCATTAATTCCTCCTATTCATACATGTTACCATGCTGAAATTCCGTAAGGAATTTCTCTCTTCTCATTTACATTCAAGAAATTCTTTTATACTATGAATATAAAGTCCATTACATATGATGAAACATGTATATATATGAACCCCTTACTATATATTTAATTTAAATATGATGATATACCCATTTATCTCTCATCAACCATTTTTATGATTTCTTATGTCACGTCGTTATGATACCAAAATTGCATTGCGATTCTCCAAGCCAAAGTCATTGTGTAGTGAATACCATGCTCATTTCTCTATCAAGGGTATTCACCTTTATGAACATTTAATAATTTATTATATAGTTTTATGTATTAATTCCACATTCCTTTATCGTGGAATAAATGATGATGTTTAATGAATCCATGTTGTATGATCTATGTGGAACACTTATGCATGAAATGAAATGATTAAGAAGGGTGTGACCTGATATCGCTCCAATGCATTGGGTAAAGATTAGTATCATGATAAGTCAAGTTCAACAAGAGTTTACTAATTATAATTCAAGTGAAATGAGGTTTTACTCATTCTCCATGTGCAATGATCCTTGGCTCATGCTAATATCATGTTAAATTTTGTTGCCACATTTCCATGTTATGATAATCATGCTATATCATGCCTTTATGTTCATGTTTCTCTTTTTCTCCATTGATATGAATATTTCCTAACATGTATTTTATTCTTCCTATTATTCCTTGTTTACTCCCTTACTGGGATTCATAGATCACCCTTTTCACATGTATGTCCTTAGGTTATCCCATGCAATGCTAAGTATGAGGGAATGTTGTGGTCTTGTAAATAAAGTTTTCAATAAAGATGTTGTATTTTTATGTTCTAAGTTGTTATGTAATGTTCCTAATTTCCCAAGACACTAGACCTATCAATCCTCATAGTTGTATTAAGTTTAATTTTATTTAATAAATCAAGTTTAAGTGTGTAATAAAGAGCAGGGTTCTTATAGTTGTTATCAAAGGATAGGTTTAGTTATTTTTGGAATTAGGATTAGAAAATCCTAGTGAAAGACTTCGGGATAAGACTAAGTATAATAAAAACTTTCATATATTTTTGGGAGTACTGAGTAAGTGTTTTATTAATAAAATACATCCCTATCTGGATATGAGTATGTAGAGGCGGCTCTCTGGCACAGATGTATCGAAGGGTAAAACCTGAAAACACCGCTTTGAGCTGGACTCGAACGGGAACTGGTGCAAAACAATGGGCTTTGCTTGACTCTTAGTTACGACACTCCTAGGGGATATGATTTGGTAAATTAATAAACCTAGTATGAACCATTATTAATGGAATAAAAAAAATTCCCTAAGAATATATGTTTGGAAGTAAATCATGGATAATATAGATTGAAGCCTATAAATTCATAAGTTAAAGAAATAAATGTAATTTATATGTTATCCTTGTTTGTCTTTGTATTACCCTTTATATGTTACCCCTAACTTTCCTTTTATTCCAGCAAATGGTTAGTAATATGAGGGTGATGACTGTTCTAATGATATACCCAATCCGATGGGAGCGGGATTCGCAAAATTGGTCATGATACTCTCTTAGATAACTCAAGTTTTGAATAGAAACATGGGTCAAGAGGAACATCCAACCCACCCTAAGAAATAACAATCCATAATCAAGAGCTTCATGAGACAAATTCCTCCTACATTTAATGGATCATATGATCCCTCAATCACCGAACAGTGGATCAACTCCATTGAAAAGATCTTCTCCACCCTTCAATGTTCTGAACAAGAGAAGGTTCTTCTAGATGCTTATCGTAAAGAGGGTCAAGCTGATCAATGGTGAACATTGATCAAAAATATGAAGCCTGCTGAAGAGATTGAGGTGTTGGAATGGAAGGATTTCCAGAAAATGTTTTTTGATAAATATTTTATACGCACCCTCTGACTTAAGATGGAAAGGGACTTCCTTTAACTCAATAAAAAAGATGAAGAATCCATCAGATCATGCAAGGAAAACTTCACAAGGCTTTCATGATATGCCTCTAGCTTTGTTGTTAACCCCGAATGCAAGGTTGACTGCTTCTTTGGTGGGATAAAACCTAGCCTACAGAAATCCCTAGCAATCTATGAATTCAAGAGATATGAGGAAATTGTCTGATGTGACCTCAAGGTCTAAATGGAGATCGGTGAATCTCAGGGGTATCATGGGGGTAAGAAGAGTAAGGTGTACTTTAATTTTTGTGGTATGATGGATAAATCCATTGGTACTAAGAAATTACAGCACCACACTTTCCAAAAGTGCGGAAAGAAGTACCCCAAACATTTCTTGAAGGGGATGAGGAAATGCTTTAGGTGTGGAAGAGAAGGTCACATGGACATTAACTACTGGCAAGAAAAACCTGTGACTGCGACATAGGAGAGAAAATCTCCATTCGACCCTCAATACAATTTTCATTGCTTCAACTTCAAAGAAAAAGGGCACTTTGCAAAATAGTTCCCTAATATAAGGGTTTTCAGAGGCAACCAACAAACTACAAGGCATCAAGGGTGAGATTTTTCCATCACTGCCACTGAATCAAACCTCTAAAACTAAGTGGTGATAGGTGCACTAGTTATTCATTCAATAATAGCACACATAGTTTTTGATTCTTGTTATACACATTCTTTTATATCCTGAAAGTTTAGTAAAACAATCACAACACCACTACAAATCTTGGAAGTATATATGTCAGTGATAATGGAAAATAGGGAAATCATTACATCCCATGAATATAACTCCTCCCCTATCGCAATTTGTGGTTTAAAATTCCTGTTGAACCACGTCATACTCCCTCTGGTGGAATTTGATGCAATTCTTGGTATGGATTGTCTTTCCCTATATAGAGCCAACATAAATTTTCGTGAGAGGGAAATCACTCTCCATATGGAGAATCGACCCCTGATTCTGTACAAGTGCAAGGCGAAGGATGAATCTTCTTTAGCACCATCATCTCAAGTGTGGATATTATTTCCATCTGAGCATGTGCATCTTTCTCAGATGATTGAGTCTAATGAAGCAACCATCCTTGAAGATGTGCCTATTTTGAGGGAATTCGCTGAAGTGCTTCCCAAGGAATTGCCTAGTCTTCCTCCTAGAAGAGATAATAAATTCTCAATTGATCTTATACCTGGGGAATTATCTATAAGTCCCCAGCCTTAAACCTTACTTAATCTTGAGTTATTACAATATTACACATTTAGGATCTTTTCAGGTTTAGAGTTTTAGAGAATTAGATCATGAAACTTGCATTACATTCCACATTTAGACAAAGTGGTTACATAAAAGACAGTATTCATTCTTCCCATCAACGGAAACATATTTAAAATAAAACATGGATTCTTTCTTGACACATCCTTGACACTATCATCACATCATGTACCCTTCCCTTGACCTGTGAAAAACATTTCAAAAACTTGGGATGAGCATAAAAAGCTCAGTAAGGGATATAAAAATATGGAAAGGAAACATGAGTACATGTATACATAAGAATGAAATCATAGTTTACCCATAAAACATAAGCACTTTAACATACCTCATAAAATCATAGAAATCATATGACATAAAGGTAACTTGAGGCATTCATAACATTCTTACGTAGGGAGTAACCCTCTTGGTTACGTTTGGAATACCCATCAAAGTATATTCCCTAAATCTCTTCGGAGAAACCTTAACGTTTCACTCCTTCGCGTTAACCAATGCATTGGAGAGCTATATCGGGCTCACCAACCCTTAGTCTATCACGGAACCACCCGTCTTCATAATAATTCCCAAGAACCTCAACATAATCATATCACATAAAACATGCATAAAGGAAACATAACATTTCCACCTTTCAATCACAAGATATCAATACAACACATTGATATAAAAACATTATGAAAACCATTTTCAATACCAAAATAAAAGAAAAGTAAAACATGATATTTATTTTTCTTTTAAAAAAAAATTATGGCTTGTAGAGGAAGCCGAAACTCAAATAATGGTCACGACGGCGGAGAAGTCGTTGTCGCCGCATATGTATGACAAAAACATTCCCTTTTTTCGTTTAGTAAATGCTTTGTATAAAAAAGATTCCTTTTGAATAAACGTAAAAGTCAAAGGGGTTTATACACCGTATAAAATAAGGTTGTGTATAAAACAAAATATGCCTCAATGAAAGGACATTGAGACGAAGTCCCATACAAAGACGGTATCCTTGGTTTAAGGATAAATCAATTACATAATTATGTGTGACAAACGAATACACCAAATATAAGTGGATATTAAGTGTAAAATAATCAAAGGTCATTCACAGATATTCAAAGGATGACATATTCAATAACTACATATTGAACCCAAAGAAATCTAAATTGGGTTAAGAAGTTCCCTTGACAGCCTAACAACGTCACATCAAAATGAGTTGATGAGAGATAAAAAGTGTATCTCATCACCTGTACATAAAATTTACATCAGTAAGGATATATGAGAATATATCCCAACATAACAATATGTAAATTAAAATACCCAACAAAAAAATTCTTTTAAAAAGAGGAGGGTGAAAGGTTCCATTACCGACATGGGTATCTTTCGAAACATACACCTCGTGAAATAAGGACAATACAAACTTGATGTAAATACTCATAAAAGAAAGTATATTACACAATGAGTAAAATAATGGGCAGTACATACACCACTCAAAGGAAATTGTTGAAAATGTAGCATAAATCTCACGGGAATAAAAGTGAGATGAAAAATCCCTTACGAAAACTCGGCAGCCTAACGGCGCCACATAAAACTTACAAAAATTGATTGATGAGATCAAATAGGGTATCTCATCATATTAACATAAATTTTATAGAAAGATGAATATAAAATAACATCCCCCAACATAACAAAGAGGAGCTTAAAAGAAGTGACATAAAGGAGAGTACTTAAAAAGAAAGAGATAGGTTAGATCTCTTACGAAAATTCGGCAGCCTAACGGTGCCACTCAAAACTTCCAAAATGGATTGATGAGAGAGAATAGTGTCTCTCATCACATGAACATAAAAATTATAGTAAGATTAATATAAAATAACATCCCAATAACAAGAAAGATGAGCTTTAAAAGGAATGACATAAAAGAGTGTACTTAAAAAAGAAAGAGAGGAGTAGGATCCCTTACCTCGGGTCCGACTTGACTCGATCGTTCTTTAACGTCCTGAATAATAAAATTGAGTTAATTTCTACTTGCTTAAGAACCTTTTTCAAGTTCATTATTCCTTTTATATCAATTATTGACATGTTATAAACATTATGTAATCATTTAAGTTAATAATGTTTGTTTTGTCGATATTTGGTTCTTAAGTCAAAAGTGGACTTCTTACAATTACATGTTGTTCGTGTGGTCAATGGTTCATTATATCCAAAATGATATTAATTATTTGGATATCATATATATCATATATATCCAGAATATACATGTATTTATAATATTACATATTCATTTAGAGGTAAGAAATTAAATGCACCATTCATGGAGACGGGAAGTCGTACGTACGCATGAACGCTACTTTAATTTCTTTGTCATATTAATGGAATTAAAACTAAATGAGAGGTATGTATATTTTAATTCCAGAATTATATTCATCATTTATATGTAACATAACTTATATATATCCATTATAAATATGTACTTATAATAGTAAATTACATTTGGGGATAAGAAATGAAATGCACCGTTCATGGAGACGGTAAGTCGTACGTACGCATGAACGCTACTTTCATTTCTATATCATACATTAATGGAAAGAAATAATAATGATATAGAGGTATATTATAATCCAGTATAACATCATATATAATAACTTTAAATCCATCCTTTATATGTCCCACATATGGCATTAACGAATCACATCACTTTAAGGGGGCGGTAGTCCGTACTTCCTTAAATGAAGATATTGCGTTTACCCATAATGGAAACCATAAAGGTATGCCATAAATGAAAAATACAGAAGCTTAAGTAAAACATAAACATATTAAATATCATATATAAATATATTGACATCTTAATGGCCACCTTTGAAGTTGTTATATGAGTTTTGAACAATCATCGTTTCGTGAGGCAGAGATTCGTCATCCACGGAAACAGTATGTTCTTTAACCATTAGATGTAGGTGTGTGTAAGTGTAGCTCGAATCCTTCTTATAACAACATCCTAGTATATTGAAGATACTGGAGTTGTTACAAAAGAAATGAATAAAAAGAGTTCAGGGGGTTGGAGAGGCAAAATAAAACAAAAGGACTCAAGTGAAGACATTACCTTAAAATAGGGTAACTCCCTTTGGTTTGAGCTCAAAGGCTTCCTTGGGAAGACTTCTGCCCAAATTGAGGCTTCAAGGAGTAATAGAGGGAAGTTTAGAGACAAAATGGGCAGAGTTTTTCCGAGCCAAAGGCTTTGGGAGTGTGGGTAAGGAGGTAGAGGTGGGGGCCTTTTATAAGAGGAGAGGAGGGGCACTCTTGTAAAGTTACAAAATGTTACTTTATTTTCAAAAGCGTTTAGGATTTTAAAGGTCCCAAATTGATTTATTTCTAGTATAAGGTGATAAGGGTTCTAAATCCACTCATCCAATAGGTTTTGGACATGTGTAGTTCTTACATATTACATTATATTTCCATTTTATTTAAATCGTTAAATAATGAGGTCATCACTGCATCATCATGATGTCATAAATAATTTAATGTATTTAATGTCTAAAAATTATAAAAAAAACATTATGATGTAGGAAATCTTTTTATATTTCCAATGACTATTTATAGTCAAAAATATGACTTGTATAACCCCATGTAAAAATTCTTTTAGTAAAACATCTCATGTTTGTGTCATTTTTACTTTAACATTAAATAAAAAAATATTTATGTCATTTCCCAACCAAAGTGGCTCCATGGGGTCCCCAAGTTTACCCATGGATTTTATTGGTCGGCCATGACACATCCAATGAGGGTAGGACATGTGTCTAGGTCATTTAATTTTATTAAGACATTATTCTTACCATAAACTACACTAATTACCTCTAATCGCGATTAAAAACTTAATAAGTTACTATTCACCAAAAAAAATATTTTTATCCTATTGAACCAAATTTTACTTCTTAATGACAACCATGTATGTCGGATTTTTTGAAATTCAAAACACAAAGATGGCAAAATTTCATTTAAACGGAAAAATCAGTTTTTATAAGTACCACTTAGTGGTTTCACTATTCATCAAAAATTGAAGTTTTTCAGAAAAATCCCAAAAATTCACCCTAAGATATATTTGATATTCTGAATTCAAAAATGAATTCTATTTTACAAAATTCAAAACATATAAGTTACATTAATTAATTTAATAATTAATTCCCGTTGTCAGAGCAAATAGCGTGTTTTTATGAAACAATAAGTATCAAAAGATTGACACTAGTTTAAGTCTGATTTCAAAGTGAAATTAATTCCAAAGGTCACTATTGGATTTAATGGTAAAAATATATTCTAATTTCACTTTAAAACCAATTCAAAAGATAATATAATCATATAAATAAATTAGATTAAAAATAGGTTTTGAATTAAAATACAACATTTTACACTATTCATTAAAAAAATGAACTTTATCGGAAAGATACCAAAAATTTACACAAAGTAAATTTTGATGTCCCAATTCTTAAGAAGAGTTTTATTTGGTCCAATAGAATGTATAAGAGTGAACAAAACTATATTTAATGACGGTTATCCATCAAAAGGTGATAAGTGAACCTTTAGTGAAAACTAGGGCATATATGCCTAAAATTGAATTCTTTCCGTATTTTAAGCCTTTATATTTTATTGGATAAATGTAAAAAACATTTAAAAACATATATAATCATATTTTAGTTATTTCTATCCATTCCCTCCAATACAACGGATACATGTTAACTACCATTTAAAATAATATTATTTTATTATTATAGTGCAACGTAAGATTCCCAAGAAACTCGCTGTTGCGTGTTGGGTACGCCATCGAGCATAGCATCCCCTTTAAAGTTATATTAATATTTTATTCACAAATATGGATAAATATGAAAATTTCATATTCTTTATTTACCTGGGGTGTTACATCCTTCCCCCCTTTTGGGAATTGTGTCCTCGCAATTTTTAAAATTGAGCTTGGAAACATTCTTGAAAGTCCCACATCGGAACAAGAGTCGGTAAAACAATCACTTTAAAATAAAGAAAGATAAGTACAAAGGTCACCCGAGTTAAACCATACTAGGATTCCAAGTATGAAAATATGGACATAGAGGGAAAAACAAAGGGTCATGTTCTGATGGAGAGTGATCAAAAACATGTTTAGGAGAAAGTTAACCACGAGAAAATCACAAACTTGTGATGGGTTAAACGGTATTCGATTCCCCGGTAGGAAAAGTTAATAGACAACATTTTTGTTTTAAGTTACTTTTTATTGAGGAATTTATTCATAAGGAATCATAATCACTTATCATGTTGACTTTCAACTTTTATTAGATTCCTTACACAAAATCATATTTTCTCCAAAAGACGAGTATTTAGGAAGACTTGTTCACATTAAGAGTATTATAATCAACTTCTAGAGAATCACCTAATCCACAAAAGAGAACTATATACTTCCCATGTCTTTAGACTTTAACCAAAACCAAAACCAAAAAGTCTAGTATAAGATCAGATAATCCAGAAAAGGATAACCCTTTATAAAAAGAAAATCTATGCTTAATCTCCAAAATTTGTCCAACAAAACCCAAAGTTCAACGAGGACCATTAGATAAACAATTTGTCCATAAAATTCTTCAAAGTAACCAAACTAAGGTTGAAACCCAAATATTTGAAGGATTTATTCACATAGTATTCCAAGTTAAATCGTAACATTTATCTCCAAACAACATCAGTTGCTCCTAAAGTCTCGTATTGAAAAGTAATTAACCTAATCACATATCCTCCATGATAGGTTAATCATTTTCATAAATAACCCAAAATCAACTTACTCTTAATTCATAAAATCATATAACTAGAAAGAATCAGTCAAACTAACCAGGGAATTCACGTAGTCTAGTGGTAGGCGATAAATACCAGTCGCACTTTGGTTGTGGGTTCGATTCCCGCAGCTTTGTCCGACGCGACGGGTTGTCACACGGTCTGCGTGTTGTCCTTTTTCCAAAACTATATAATTCTTAAAACATCCCCCAAAATGAGATAAAATCTTCAAAAATTATCATAACATATTTTAACCTCAAGTTTATCTCATTCCTTTCATTTTCTATCATATCATAGAGTAACCCATAATTACCTAAAAAGTAAGGATCATATAAACCCTAATAGTTACATTAATAATTATTACCTGAATTTCCACATCGAGTTGGCCATCTCGTACATGATGAATTAGAGAACTCACCAAGGTTGAAGTGGTTTATCATGACTCCTTAATAGTTGGTTTAGAACAACCATGAGATTCCTCATTGAATCCCCCATCTCATCCAGTCTCTTAATCAGAGAACCACCACAGATTCCTTCAAACCCATTGTCGCTTTGGTGCCTGCTAGATCCAGCCATTTACTAAAACCAAAAAGGTCAGTGTGAGTATATCAACATAACCATCATGTACTAATGAGGAAGATAAACACTAAGATATACTCATTCACTTTATCTAAAACTAGGACTCTTTCTGAAATCCTAACCATTATGGTAATGTCACTTGTGCTTAGAGAATACCCTAACCTCTAAAGTTATCTAAACCGACCTTTGATACCAACTATAAGGCCCCAGCCTTAAACCTTACTTAATCTTGGGTTATTACAAGATTACACATTGAGGATCTTTTCAGGTTTAGAGTTTTAGAGAATTAGATCATGAAACTTGCATTACATTCCACATTTAGACAAAGTGGTTACATAAAAGACAGTATTCATTCTTCCCATCAACGGAAACATATTTAAAATAAAACATGGATTCTTTCTTGACACATCCTTGAAACTATCATCACATCATGTACCCTTCCCTTGACCTATGAAAAACATTTCAAAAACTTGGGATGAGCATAAAAAGCTCAGTAATGGATATAAAAATATGGAAAGGAAACATGAGTACATGTATACATAAGAATGAAATCATAGTTTACCCATAAAACATAAGCACTTTAACATACCTCATAAAATCATAGAAATTATATGACATAAAGGTAACTTTAGGCATTCATAACATTCTTACGTAGGGAGTAACCCTCTTGGTTACGTTTGGAATACCCATCACAGTATACTCCCTAAATCTCTTCGGAGAAACCTTAACGTTTCACTCCTTCGCGTTACCCAATGCATTAGAGAGCTATATCGGGCTCACCCGCCCTTAGTCTATCACGGAACCACCCGTCTTCATAATAATTCCCAAGAACCTCAACATAATCGTATCACATAAAACATGCATAAAGGAAACATAACATTTCCACCTTTCAATCACAAGATATCAATACAACACATTGATATAAAAAAATTATGAAAACCATTTTCAATACCAAAATAAAAGAAAAGTAAAACATGGTATTTATTTTTCTTTTAAAAAAAAGTATGGCTTGTAGAGGAATCCGAAACTCAAATAATGGTCACGACGGCGGAGAAGTCGTTGTCGCCGCATACGTACGACAAAAACATTCCCTTTTTTCGTTTAGTAAATGATTCGTATAAAAAAGATTCCTTTTGAATAAACGTAAAAGTCAAAGGGGTTTATACACCGTATAAAATAATGTTGTGTATAAAACAAAATATGCCTCAATGAAAGGAGATTGAGACGAAGTCCCATACAAAGACGGTATCCTTGGTTTAAGGATAAATCAATTACATAATTATGTGTGACAAACGAATACAGAAAATATAAGTGGATATTAAGTGTAAAATAATCAAAGGTCATTCACACATATTCAAAGGATGACATATTCAATAACTACATGTTGAACCCAAAGAAATCGAAATTGGGTTAAGAAGTTCCCTTGACAGCCTAACGGCGTCACATCAAAATGAGTTGATGAGAGATAAAAAGTGTATCTCATCACTTTTACATAAAATTTAAATCAGTAAGGATATATGAGAATATATCTCAACATAACAATATGTAAATTAAAAGACCCAACAAAATAAGTCTTTTAAAAAGAGGAGGGTGAAAGGTTCCATTACCGACATGGGTATCTTTCGAAACATACACCTCGTGAAATAAGGACAATACAACCTTGATGTAAATACTCATAAAAGAAATTATATTACACAATGAGTAAAATAATGGTCAGTACATACACCACTCAAAGGAAATTGTGGCAAATGTAGCATAAATCTCACGGGAATAAAAGTGAGATGAAAAATCCCTTACGAAAACTCGGCAGCCTAACGGCACAACAAAAAACATACAAAAATGGATTGATGAGATCAAATAGGGTATATCATCATATTAACATAAAGTTTATAGAAATAGTAATATAAAATAACATCCCCCAACATAACAAATAGGAGCTTAAAATAAGTGACATAAAGGAGAGTACTTAAAAAGAAAGAGATAGGTTAGATCTCTTACGAAATTTCGGCAGCCTAATGGCGCCACTAAAAACATCCAAAATGGATTGATGAGAGAGAATAGGGTCTCTCATCACATGAACATAAAAAATTAAAGTAATATTAATATAAAATAACATCCCAATAACAAGAAATATGATCTTTAAAAGTAATGACATAAAAGAGTGTAATTAAAAAAGAAAGAGAGGAGTAGGATCCCTTACCTTGGGTCCGACTTGACTCGATCGTTCTTTAACGTCCTGAATAATAAACTTGAGTTAATTTCTACTTGCTTAAGAACCTTTTTCAAGTTCATTATTAATTTTATATCAATTATTTACATGTTATAAACATTATGTAATCATTTAAGTTAATAATGTTTGTTTTGTCGATATTTGGTTCTTAAGTCAAAAGTGGACTTCTTACAATTACATGTTGTTCGTGTGGTCAATGGTTCATTATATCCAAAATGATATTCATTATTTGGATATCATATATATCATATATATCCAGAATATACATGTATTTATAATATTACATAATCATTTAGAGGTAATAAATGAAATGCACCGTTCATGGAGACGGTAAGCCGTACGTACGCATGAACGCTACTTTAATTTCTTTGTCATATTAATGGAATTAAAACTAAATGAGAGGTATGTATATTTTAATTCCAGAATTATATTCATCATTTATATGTAACATACCTTATATATATCCATTATAAATATGTACTTATAATAGTACATTACATTTGGGGATAAGAAATGAAATGCACCGTTCATGGAGACGGTAAGCCGTATGTACGCATGAACGCTACTTTCATTTTTATCTCATACATTAATGGAAAGAAATAATAATGATATAGAGGTATATTATAATCCAGTATAACATCATATATAATAACTTTAAATCCATCCTTTATACGTCCCACATATGGCATTAACGAATCACATCACTTTAAGGGGCGGTAGTCCGCACTTCCCTAAATGAAGATATCGCGTTTACCCATAATGGAAACCATAAAGGTACGACATAAATGAAAAATACAGAAGCTTAAGTAAAACATACACATATTAAATATCATATAAAAATATAGTGACATCTTAATGGCCACCTTTGAAGGTGTTATATGAGTGTTGAACAATCATCGTTTCGTGAGGCAGAAATTCACCATCCACGGAAACAGTATGTTCTTTAACCATTAGATGTAGGTGTGTGTAATTGTATCTAGAATAAGTCTTATAAAAACATCCTAGTATATTTAATATACTGGAGTTCTTACAAAATAAATGAATAAAAAGAGTTTATGGGGTTGGAGAGGCAAAATAAAACAAAAGGACTCAAGTGAAGACATTACCTTAAAATCGGGTAACTCCCTTTGGTTTGAGCTCAAAGGCTTCCTTGGGAAGACTTCTGCCCAAATTGAGGCTTCAAGGAGTATGAGAGGGAAGTGGAGAGACAAAATGGGCAGAGTTTTGCCGAGCCAAAGGCTTTGGGAGTGTGGGTAAGGAGGTAGAGGTGGGGGCCTTTTATAAGAGGAGAGGAGGGGCACTCTTGTAAAGTTACAAAATGTTACTTTATTTTCAAAAGAGTTTCGGATTTTAAAGGTCCCAAATTAATTTATTTCTAGGATAAGGTGATAAGGGTTCTAAATCCACTCATCCAATAGGTTTTGGACATGTTTAGGTCTTAGATATTACATTATCTTTCCATTTTATTTAAATCGTTAAATAATGAGGTCATCACTGCATCATCATGATGTCATAAATAATTTAATTTATTTAATGTCTAAAAATTATAAAAAAAATACTATGATGTAGGAAATCTTTTTATATTTCCAATGACTATTTATAGTCAAAAATATGACTTGTATAACCCCATGTAAAAATTCTTTTAGTAAAACATCACATGTTTGTGTCATTTTTACTTTAACATTAAATAAAAAAATATTTATGTCATTTCCCAACCAAAGTGGCTCCATGGGGTCCCCAAGTTGACCCATGGATTTTTTAGGTCGGCCATGACACATCCAATGAGGGTAGGACATGTTTCTAGGTCATTTCATTTTATTAAAACATTATTCTTACCATAAACTACACTAATTACCTCTAATCGCGATTAAAAACTTAATAAGTTACTATTCACCAAAAAAAATATTTTTATCCTATTGAAGCACATTTTACTTCTTAATGACAACCATGTATGTCAGAGTTTTTTAAATTCAAAACACAAAGATGGCAAAATTTCATTTAAACGGAAAAATCAGTTTTTATAAGTACCACTTAGTGGTTTCACTATTCATCAAAAATTGAAGTTTTTCAGAAAAATCCCAAAAATTAACCCTAAGATATATTTGATATTCTGAATTGAAAAATGAAGTCTATTTTACAAAATTCAAAACATATAAGTCACATTAATTAATTTAATAATTAATTCCCGCTGTCAGAGCAAATAGCGTGTTTTTATGAAACAAGAAGTATCAAAAGATTGACACTAGTTTAAGTCTGATTTCAAAGTGAAATTAATTCCAAAGGCCACTATTGGATTTAATGGTAAAAATATATTCTAATTTCACTTTAAAACCAATTCAAAAGATAATCTAATCATATAAATAAATTAGATTAAAAAAAGGTTTTGAATTAAAATACAACATTTTACACTATTCATTAAAAAAAATGAACTTTATCGGAAAGATACCAAAAATTTACACAAAGTAAATTTTGATGTCCCAATTATTAAGAAGAGTTTTATTTGGTCCAATAGAATATATAAGAGTGAACAAAACTATATTTAATGACGGTTCTCCATCAAAAGGCGATAAGTGAACCTTTAGTGAAAACTAGGGCATATATGCCTAAAATTGAATTCTTTCCGTATTTTAAGCCTTTATATTTTATTGGATAAATGTAAAAACATTTAAAAACATATATAATCATATTTTAGTTATTTCTATCCATTCCCACCAATACAACGGCTACATGTTAACTACCATTTAAAATAATATTATTTTATTATTAGAGTGCAACGTAAGATTCCCAAGAAACTCGTTGTTGCGTGTTGGGTACGCCATCAAGCATAGCGTCCCCTTTAAAGTCATATTAATATTTTATTCACAAATATGGATAAATATGAAAATGTCCTATTCTTTATTTACTTGGGTTGTTACATTATCAATATCCAAGACTCCATATATAATGGTTTTTTTGGAGCTTGAGGAGCTAAAGAAACAACAAAATGAGAATCTGGATAAAGGGTTTATATTCTCAAATGCTTCACCATGGGTTGCTCCAATCCTATTCGTTAATAAAAAGGATGGTTCAATTCACCTTTTCATTGATTATCATGAGCTCAAAAATCACAATAAAGAACAAGTATCATCTACCCCAAATTGATGACTTGTTTGATCAGTTATGTGGAGCACAATACTTATCCAGGGTGGATTTACAGTTGGGATATTACCAAGTAAGGGTGAAGAAGGAGGATACCTACAAGACTACTTTTCATACAAGGTATGGGCACTATGAATTCATAGTAATGCCTTTAGGACTCACTAATTCTCTAGAAATCTTCATGGACTTGATGAATAGAGTCTTTAGATATTACCTTGAAAAAAATTTGGTAGTCTTTATAGACGATATTCTAATATACTCCATAACCAAGGAGGAGCATGAGGAGCATCTAAGCACTGTACTCGAGACCTTGAGAAATGAGAAGCTCTATGAAAAGTATATCAAGTGTGAGTTCTGGTTTAAGGAAGTCTCATTCTTGGTTCATATCATAACAAGCAATGGGATATCTTTGGATCCCTCCAAGATAGCTGCAATAGAGGGATGGTTGAGGACAACATCTGTAACGGATATTCGTAGCTTCCTTGGGTTAGCTAGATATTATCGATGATTTGTGAGAAATTTATCACCATTTTCAAACCCTCTTACCAAGATAACTTGGAAGGGATTCAAGTTTTCTTGTAGTGATAAATATGAAGATAGCTTCAAGGAGTTGAAAAGTATGCTTATCACTGCACCCATTCTCACACTACCCACAAGTGGAGAACTTTTTTTGGTATTCAGTGATGCTTCGAAGAAGGGTCGAGGATGTGTGTTGATGAAAAATGAAAAATTAATTTCCTATGATTTAAGGCAATTGAAAGTTCATGAGAAAAACTATCCAACACATGATCTTGAGTTGGCTGAAGTAATATTCTCTTTAAAAAAATTGCAACATTACCTCTTTGGGGAGAAGTGTAAAATATATACGGATCACAAAATCTTCAAGTATATATTCACACAAAAAGAGTTGTACATGTTCCAACAAAGACGGTTGGAGCTGATCAAATACTATGACTGCTCAATCCATTACCACCCTGGGAAAGTGAACAAGGTGAAGAATGATCTAAGTAGAAAGGACCCAACTATTCTATCATTGGTGGGAATTGAAAAGGATCCAAACTTCTTATATTTGATGAAGATGTACATGGGAATCATAAATAATGGAACATCATCAATCATTTCACAAATGATTTCTCAACTGTCTCTTTTGGAAAGGTTAAAGGATGCTCAAAAGGATGATGTGGGAATTTAGAAGAATGTGGAAACTATCAGAAAAGGGAAATCCTCATAGTTCAATGTTAATGAAGAAGGAATTGTGAGATTTGGGTCACGACTATGCATTCCATAAAATCTGGAGTTAAAGAAATAACTTTTGGATGATGTACATAGTTTGAATTTCTCTATTAACTTAGGAAACACAATGATGTATCAATATATATGAGAGAATTATTTTAGGGATAACATGAAGAATGAGATTGTTGATTAATCATCAAAGTGACTGGTATGTTAGAAGGTGAAGGCTGAGAGCCAGAAGTCTAAGGGGATGATGCAACCATTACCCATACCAACGTGTAAATGGGAGAAAATCACCATAGAATTTGTCACCAGAATTCTGAATACATCCAAAGGAAACAATTCTATTTGGGTTGTTGTGGATCATATTACAAAAACTTCAAACTTTATTTAAATTCGAGAGGATTTATCATTGGATCAACTAGCATAGATACATATCGGAGAAGTGGTAAGGCTGCATGGAGTACCACAATCAATTGTATCTGATTGAGATCCATGATTCACCTCTAAGTTCTAGAAGAGTCTTCAACATGCTCTGAATATTGATCTAAACTTTATTACATCTTATCATCCTCAAACTTATGGACAATCTGAGTGAACTATCCAAACACTTAAGGACATGTTGAGAGCATTCTCAATGGACTTTAAAGGAGGATGGGATCAACATATTCCTCTGGTTTAGTTCTCTTACAATAACAATTTCTACTCAAACGTCCAAATGGCTCCTTATGAAGCCCTTTATGGGAAGAGGTGCAGAACACCGGGATGTTGGGATGAAGTTGGGGTGAGAAAACTTATTGGTCCATAAATGGTTGAAGAAATGGTGGAGAAGGCTAAGACCATTCAGCAACACATTAAAGCTTCTCAGAGTCGAAAAAAGAGATATGTTGATAATCGTCAATGAGACCTAGAGTTTTAATTTGGAGACATGTTATTCCTATGCATATCACCGTGGAAGAGAGTTATGATATTTGGGAAGAAAGTAAATCTTAGTCTAAGGTACATCGGACCTTTTGAGATCCTTGATCGCATTGGAGTAGTGGCCTATCGACTAACACTCCCACCGAACATATCTCAAGTATATAATGTATTCCATGTATCACTCTTGAATAATTACATACCTGACCCATCACATGTACTCAATCCAGAGGTGGTACCATTGAAGAATGACCTCTCCTATAAAAACAAGCCGGTGAATATCTTAGATCATAAGGATAAAGTTCTATGAAATAAGACAATTCCCTTTGTGAAAGTGTTGTGGAGAAACCAAAAGTTTTAAGAAGAAACATGGGAACCAGAGGAAGTGATGAGGAGGAGTTACCCACATCTGTTTTAGTGTGGTAAAAGGAAATTTTGAGGGTGAAATTTCTTAAGGGGGGAATATGGTAACAGCCCAAACTTTTATTAATGAAAATTCCTCTTGATCTAATTAAATGTGTTATTATGTAAAATGGTTATGTAAAAAATATCCACTTCCTTGGTTTTATGTTTTTTTATTTCCAAATACCATTAAGAATTGTTACCATTTCTAATATTGAAGTTGAACAGTGAACACATTATTAGTATAAATATAGGGATTTAACAAGTCCAATTTAATCAGAAAAAAAGAAGTGATTTTCTCATCTAAGAGAATTGCTTCGTACGAAGCCCGTTTTTTAGAGCTTAGAAAGGAGGTGGAATCATTGGTCTTCTCTCTTGACCAATCCCAAGACAAGCTTCAACATGTTAAGCTTGAACGGAGCCACCTACAGGATAAGTGGAAGTAAATAGAGATTACCACCCGAGCGATGTTATCTGAGCCTCCCCAAGAGTCTGTCACCATTACCCACCTTACCCTTAAGTCTTATGCAGGTGTTATAAGTGGTTATGTAACAAGACCCTAGCACTATGATTATGTGCATTAGTTATTTATATAATAAATAATATACATTCATTTTATTATTGTTACTTTGTAAATGGTTTTTAAAGCACAAATAGTATTTTTAGTTAATATTCAATTAAGAAATCTATTTTAATGAATTAATGGATTTTTGAATTAAATATCATTTTAATAAAATATTATTGTTACTAAATTAATTTTTATTAAAGATAAATGATCGTATAATTTTTATGAATATAATTTTAATTTTTATTAAGGTTTGAAAGTTGTTTTTGTCAAAACCCATGAATTTTCGATAAATGTCAGTTTTTATTTTAAAAGTAAAACTTCACATAGATATATAATTATTTATATAAAATAAATATTATTTTTTTAATTAGGACGTCAAAATTATCCAACGGTGAATTTTTTATAATTTTCTGAGACAGTTGAATATTTGTGTAAAATTTAAATACCTTTTAAATATATAATGTGTTTTGTAACATCATAATGACCCAGTAGTGATGTAATAAAATATTATAAAAGGTAAGTTCATCCAATATATGTTTTAACTTTAAAATAATGATATTTTAAATTTGTTTTATTTATTTTACAAATCCTTAGTGGACCCTCCAAGAATACTAAAACATCTAAACATTTTAAAATGATTTCCTTAAGAGTGTGACTCACCTCCACATAAGAAAACCTAATATTTTAATAATTTAGACCATTCCCCTTATAAAATAATTTTTTCCACTCCCCTTTGGAAAAAACCATGGTAAATAATCATGGGATGGTTTGTGGTTTTGATTAGTTCAATGTGTAGTGTCCAAAACCTAAACAATAAAGAATTCTCTCTCCTTTCCTATATAAACTCACTCAACCTCCCATTCCTCTTCACTAAAAAACCTTGGAGCACGTCCCTAATCTGACCTACTCTCTAAATTATCCTCCCAAGGCACCCCAATCTCCTAAGAAGCCTCTCTCAGGCCTCTCCCAATCCTTTGGATCACACTTCCAAGTAATTGATTTCTTCCTTTCTCATTTTTGTCCAAATTTCTTTATATTTTTATACCCTTTTTTAAATTAAAAATGTTGGGGTATGATTTATCACCTCACATGTACTTCCCTAATTATGTTTTAATGATTATATACCTATTTCTATCTCATTAATTCCTCCTATGCACACCTGTTACCATGCCAAAATTCTGTAATGAATTTCTCTCTTCTCATTTACATTCAAGCAATTATTTTATATTATACATATAAATTCCATTACATATGTTGGTAAATATATCTATATTACCCCCTTACTATCCATTTAATTTACATATGATTATATACCTCTTTCTCTCTCATCATACATTTTTATGAATTCTTATGTCATGTCGTTATGCTGCTGAAATTGCACCGCGATTCTCCAACCCAAAGTCATTGTGTAGTGAATACCATGCACATTTATATTTCAAGGGTATTCAACTTTATGAATATTTACTTATTTATTATATAGTTTCATGTATGAATTACACATTACTTTATCATGTAATAAATGATGATGTTTAATGAATCCATGTTGTATGATCTATGTGACACACTTATGTATGAAATGAAATGATTAAGAAGGGTGTGCCCCAATAGCGCTCCAATACATTGAGTAAAGATTAGTATCATGATATGTAAAGTTCAATGAGGGTTTACTCATGATAATTCAAGTTCAGTGAGGTTTTACTCATTCTCAATGTGAAATGATCCTTGGATCATGCTAATATCATGTTAAATGTTGTTGCCGCATTTCCATGTTATGATAATCATGTTATATCATGCATTTATGTTCATGTTTCTCTTATGATCCATTAATATGCCTATTGCCTAAAATGTATTTTATTCATCATATTATGACTTTTTTACTCCCTTACTAGGATTTATAGATCACCCTTTTCACATTTATGTCCTCATTTTATCCCATGAAATACTAAGTATGAGGGGATGTTGTGGTCATGTAAAAGAAGTTTTCAATAAAGATGTTTTATTTTTATGTTCTAACTTGTTATGTAATGTTCCTAATTTCCCAATACACTAGAACTATTGATACTCATAGTTTTATTAAGTGAAATTTTATGTAATAAATCATGTTTAAGTGTGTAATAAATAGTAGGGTTGTTATACCAAGCATCACCTAAGTCACTGATTCACAACACTGCCAAAGACTCTGGTGGTAATTTACTTTCCTCAGGACTGGGCCCTTATCCCCAAGGACATCGCTCCTGAGGGGTAAATTTGTTGATGCCTACCAAATATGCATCTACAATTTCACAAGGTAAGAAATACCTTAATATGGGTATCATTTACTCTACAAAATTAAAGGAATAGTAAGATGGTTGAGACCGGAAGATCGCAAGAACCCTTTAGCGGCTCATGATTGTGTGACCATTATAAGTTCATGCGAAGTCTTCACATGCAACGCATAACCTATGGAGGATCCTGAGGATCCACCTTTTCAATTAGTCCCCCTAATTTTTTGATGGTGCTTCATACAACCAGTAACTGTGTAGCCGACTACTGGATGAGTTCCCCTAGGCCACACGGGTTGCTGGAAACAAGCACCTAGAAATATAACTTGAAAATCCTCTAAAAATGGGTGGAAGGATACCCAAAATGTGGAATCCCTAGTAGTCATAATGCTCATGAAACTTATCATCGATGATAAGGGTAATTATTCATGAAAAAATCCAAGAAAATTCTTAATACCTTCTAGCCTTTTAGAAATAAAACAATAGAGATAAAAAGGAGGAGGCGGGAGCTACTCACGGTCTCCGAAAGACATGCATCGCGCCCCTGGAGATCCCCAAGACATCATGAGTCCCTAGAAACATGTACACCTCATCTCACGAAGTCCCTTAGGCTTGTCATCCTCATCATACAGAAATCCTTGGGTATGTTTGGGTGACCATACACTTCCCTTTGGCACTCTAAGGAAAAAAAATAGAAATTTCCACAAAATAATCACGCACCCCCATATAACCCATATTGGTCATTGGATGTATCACCAAAAAATAGATTAATTTCCTTGACATTAATCATGAAATTTTTCATGACTTCCAACCTTTGTTGCATAAAACAAAGGGAATAAAATAAGAAATATGTGAAAGGAACTCACGGTCATAAAATGCTCATGACACATTAATGAAGTCTGCTTCACAGTCCCATGACACCCCCAGGAAAACCATCCTTATCTTAAGGAAATCCCCAAAAAAATTCATTGATCATCTCACAGATTCCTTTCAATATGCACTTAGATCTCACATTAACATGTCAATATGAAAATAAAGAATTCCTTCAAGACATATGTGTGGTCAAAAAAGTCCCCATTAATTGGAAATAATCCAATAATGAAGGCGTTGACGAGAGGGACTCACAGTCACTGAAAATTAGGCGACACCCTTGAAGCGGTCCATGACAGAGACTCATGAATCCACATGGCGTCGGTGCCTTTCACTAACTTCATCCTAGATTCTCTCTAGATACGTCACACAAACTAGAGAACAACTGGGGAGGTGATGCCTATAAATTCCTCACCCCAACATGAAAAAAGGGTTAGACTCTAGATGATTCAACTCTTAGCCTCTGGAATCTCAGGAGCAAGGGCTAGATTAGACTTTTAGGAGTGACTGATCTCATGACCAGAAAATCTTTCATCAGGTAATATACTGGTGAGAATCCAAAGCAATCTTGCACCATAAACAAGGTACTTTGTGTGATCATTCATAGATCACATGAAGGAATATTGGCAAGGTGTGCGAAGAACATACTACATATCCCCCATATCACGCAAGACTCAAGATAAACTGATATTGAAAAAACCTAAGTAATTCTTAATACAAGTGATAGAACCAAGATTAAAAGGGGAATACTTAAGATAAAAAACATGTTTTTTGGTCCTCATGCACTTCACATGAGCCATCGAAAGACACATTATGGTACCAAGACACATCACCTAGATCTCATGATGCTCCTTCAGCATGCTATTTGGGACATGAAAAATTATTTGGGAATGTTAAATAAAGTCATATGGTCCCACTGTGCACACCAATTTTTTCTCATGAAACCCTTTGGACATATCACTTGAACCTTGTGATATCCTTCAGATTCATCACCTCACTCATATAATGGAACCTTCTCATGTCTTTCAAGTCTCAAGGTTTAACATGGGCATAAAAACTGAGCTCTCGTGATAACCTATGGATAAGTCAACCGAGATATCTAGGATGTACCTCTAGGAAAACTCTAATTCTCATGATACCCTATGGAAAAATATGATTCTCTCTATACCCGAGATATGTAGGACATACCTATGAGATTATATATTGAATATTATATGTCCTAGAGAACCCATATAATTCATTTCCATATTAAGTTAAACTATAATGGTCAAACGAACTATGTGGGTTTTGATTCCTAAAGAAACCAGGATACATAAAACTCCTCATAATGGCTCAATCCCCTCCTCAGAATATTAACTTCCTCCTTGCATGACAACACATTCTGAATCACTTGGTTATATGGCTTCAATACACAAGCATCCACCTATTACTGAAAAATAATGGAGAATCGTATATACATATAGATAGATCCACTAAAGAAACCTCAGTCCTTTGCACATGAAATAGAATTAACCTATAGTCATTTTTTTAGGGAAACTAGTCATGTATCAGGATTAGGAATATATTCACAAACATATCTTAAACCTATAAGAGATTCCAATATTAGGTAACAATTCCCCCAAAAAGGGTGCGCTGAGACTGGCCTCCTATCCTCTCGACCAATGCGAGTCCCCAAGAGTCGCCAGGCCTAAAAACCCATATGACTATCAGCCTTTGAAAAGTAGGTTTGTACCAAAATATTGATGAGGGAACTGTTGGGAGTTTCTATGAAAGGTGGAAAAAATGGAAAACACAATTCAAGTAACTAAGTGAGGCCCTAAGACTCTCCCCTCAACCAAAACATCATGTAAAACTCATTCCATGCCTCGAATCCCAATGAAACAACAACATAATCTTCTTCTATGATTAATTCATTATTTCTAAAAATATTAGTTTGTTAAGAGTAATTCTCATTATTTATAATTGATCATTATCCTCTATGTACATATTTTTATTACCATAAATTTTCTTGAAATCAATGTATATTGAAAATTTTATAAAATTTGTATATCATTTTATCTTTTTATAAGAGGTAAATTTCTTAATTATTTCTATGATTTGGGATATTCTTTAAAAAATTCTAAAAAACATAAAAAGGGAACTTATTTTTATTATATTGCACTTTTTTTATCTAATCTACAATTATTAAATCAATGCATAACTATTTTGAATGTTCCATATTGGGTCTTCATTTTTGGTATATTTACAAAAAAATCATTTATCTTCTTTATAGAATCATATTAAATTATATCAAGTATTCCATGACCCTTTTTTATTTCCATTTAGTTGGGTATGGTTTTGGGCAGTTCCGGTAGTATTTAGAAAATTTTGGAAGTCCAAGGGGATGTGTAGAGTTTGCACATGATTAGGGAAAATCATGTGGCATGGCCCAACAAATTGGGTTCCCTATTGTGTTCCACATGAAGAGGGTACACAGTTTGTTCAAAGTATGTGGAAATAACCTCTAACCTGTTCAACCTCAAATAATGAGGGTTTTCACAGTTGGTTCAAATTTTGATAAACTTTGTTCCCTTCTTGGTGAAACCATGCACCCTACCAATAAGGGCGTATAACATGCCTAACAATGAAACCCTACCTAGGAAACCATTCACATGATTTTTAATTCCCATAAAAAAAATATTAAAACCCTAAAACCCTCTCGTTTAACCTATAATCACCCAATTTTGACCCTTACTTGAATCCATTGTATTTGAAAGCCCCTAAGAATCAATTTTTACTCCTCCAAAACCTTTTCTTGGTGGATCACAGTGTTATTGATCTCATTTGATCTTGTCTTGGAAAATAGATATCATCTCATGTGCTTTCTTTTGATTTCTATTTCTATTATCCTTAGATAGTGATGGATCATCATTTTACTTATGGATCTAACTCCATTTTCTTGTATTTTGATTCTAGGTTATGTTTCTTGATCTCTTTTTCCTCATTATTCACTGGTGATCTCATTGTGGGTGATTTCATTGATTGTGTGATAAAATATAGGTTATTAAATAATTATTTTCCCTGTGATTTAAACCTTATAATTATGGTTTTAATTTAAATGATTTTTTTAATGGATTTAAAAATACTAATTTTAAAGGATTGTTTGTGTGATTTGAAATGGTATGGAAATTTTGGAAAGAAAACACCAATTTTAATCATATTGAAATGTGTATTAGATTTTTGGAATATGATGGCTTGATTTTGAAATTGATTTTTTGTTGAATTTTAAGAAAATTTTCTTATAGTGAAAGATGATTTGAAATTGAGTTAATTGAAGAAAACCTCCATTTTTGGTTTTGAATAAGAAAGGAATGTTGATAAATGAAACTAGAAAATTTTAATTTGAATTGATTTGAATTGTTTGATTTTACCTTGTTTGATTGATTTATTTTTTAAAGTACACGTTTCCATGGGTAGTTAGTGGTAACTAGGAAATGAGCCATGGGACCATGAATCACTATAAATGGTTTGGCGATGAAAATTGTTACTAATCAATTTCAACATGAATTCCCAAGAGGGTTCCCATTTGGGGGTGTAAATCCCCTATAATGGTTCCCCAATTGGGGTGTTGATTTATTTTAGGGTGCACACGTCTCTTCATAAGAGATGATTATGAGATGTGTGGGGATCTTATAACTAGTAATAGTATACTACGGGACTTTTGTACATGGTTCTATGTTTTTTTACTTTATTATACATGTAAATGATTATTTAACTATTTATTTCATGCCAACTTCTTTGTATAAGTTTTTTATATAAAATTTTCTTTTAATACATTCTTTATATATATTCTATATATTTTTTAATGTGAAAGAATATTTTATTTAAATTATGTGAATGAAATACCATGCCTTGTTTAGTTACTTTTAATTCAAAAGAATAATTAGTTTGATAATTATATCATTTATTATGGAATACTTGGTGATAGCCTACTGGGATTTATAGCTCACACCCTAACTTTCCCTTAGAGAGTTTGTAGTTTTCCTTGCGGAAGGTTTGAGAAAAGGGAAAGAGACACTTGATGGTGGTGGGTGTTCTTGATCCTTGGGACTGTGGAATGATGATGGTGACCAGTGGAGCTTTTGTCCACTTATCACGTAGTTTTTTCTGAGAATTTTTTCTGTTTGAAATTGTTATTTCCTTTATAATGTTATCTATCTTCTTGGGTACTATTTTACTTATTTTTTTCTAGTACCATCTCCCTTTGGGATTGTTAAGAATTCAGACTTGTATCTTTTATCTTCCATTATTTTTTGGAAAATTTGTTCCATCTTGTTTATTGTATGATTATAGGTGCTAATCACCAACTTGTGGGGATCAAAAATGCCTTTCAGGCCATGTTAGAGTCATATTGGGTATTAGGGGTACCAGGGTATCTAGGTCGGTGCTTAAAAAATTTATACTATAGGTTCTAATTAATCATATTTCCTTGATGTTAGTATGTGGTTTAATATTCCTTGAGGGGAATTAAGAGGTATTTTCAAGAAACTTCTGGGACATCTCTCACTGTAATGAGCCTTAATTCACCATGGGTGTTTGGGAAGAGTATATTTGAGGAATTTTTTGATCTGATTCTAGTATTTTTCCTACTTTTGACCTTTTTTTTGAAATAACAATCTTAAATTTCTACTCGATGGAATTGAAATTCCTGTATATTTGTTTGTTGTATACTTTATGATATCTTCAGTGTTGTTTGGTGATGTTGCATAGTATAATGCCTCTAAGAAGACTTTTGACTTGGTCCTAGGAGGAAGATGCTAGTGAACCACAATGAGAAAATCCTCGAGTGGACCAGAATCTTGTCAAGATAGTGGTTTTGGGCTTTACAAGATCTAGTACAAGTACTTGTACTCATTATTGTTCAGGATACAATAGTGGAACCTCAAAGGGATGAATCTCTTGATCATGCTCGAGAGTTTCTTCTCCAGAAGCCACCTAAATTCGAATGTCCTAAGAATCCTCAAGAGGGTGAGGACTATTTTAGAAAGTTAGAGATTCTTTTTGAGTTCTTGGAAACTCTCAAATCTATTAAGGTGAAATTTGGTACCTTTAATATATAAGGTCCAAGAGATGGTGGGATTTGATGGTGATGGTGAAAAAGAATGAGGGAATATAATGGAAAGAATTTCAAGTTCTTTTCACCAACCAGTTCAATCCAAAATCTATGATCTTGAAAAAATCCATGGAGGTTCTCTAACTATATAAGGGTTACATGATAGTGAATCAGTAGGAAAACAACATTGATGAGCATGTTTGGTTTTCTCTTCAGGTTGTGACTAATGAGAATCTGAAGTCATGGAGATTTGAGATGTGTCTTCGATCTGAAATTCAATATTAGTTTTTCCTATTAAAGTTGGATTCTTATGATGATGTACTAGTTAGGGCATCAATGGTAGATATTGACCTAGCTGATAAGTTATGGTTGATGGGAGTTCCTTTTTCTCCCAGTGGTAGTTCTGTGAGTTCATTTTAAGGAAAGAGGCAGCTTGATGAATCTTATGGTTGTTCAAGATAGAAGGAAACTTCCAGAACTCTTGTAATTCTTAAAACAATACCATTGAATTTCTTTCAGTGTGTCAAGGTTGGGAATTCAAGATGTGTGTATATCGATCCACCAAATTTTTTTAGTTTTTATGGTCACTCATGACATTTTCAAAAGTTCTTCCCTTGCTTTTATTCTTTATGCAGTGTCATGATTTAATATAGGTCTAGTAACTGTGAGAGTTTCCATAACTATAGCTTCATCCATAGAGACTGCTTTATTTGATTCTGGGGAATCTCACTCATTTATATTGACTCATATTGTGAACCTGTAAAATATTCGTAAAAATGTTTTGTCTTATGTGATGGATATTATTAAAACCCTTAGAATAATGAGAGCAGAGGGTCTCTATTGTCTTTCTTGTGTTTTCTCTTTATTATAAATTAATATTACCTATAATTATCTAGTTCTCGAAATGAACCCTCTAGAAGTCATCCTCATGATGGATTGGTTGATGGATAATAAGTCCTTAATTGACTATTATCTTTTATGGGTCTCCATTAATACACCCAATGGTGTGTTCGAGGCCTTTCAGGTAGAATGGGACCTGAATCCAAGTTGAGTCAAACTATATTTTTCAGAGTTGGGTAGGTTAATATCATTATTTTCTTTTGACTTGGATAAAGAATCTTTGAGTGATAATCCACCTAAAATCATCATTGAGTTTCCCAATGTGTTTCCTTGTGATTTCTCTAGTCATCCACTAGTAATAGAGGTATATTTCTCTATCGATTTAGTACCTGGTACTTAGACAGTATTTATTCCTTAATATTTTATGGAACCAACAAAGTAAAAAGAGTTAAAAACTCAGTTGGACAATTTTTTAGAGAAAAGGATTTATACACCCAAGTGTATCACCATGGGTAGCACCTATTCTCTCTGTGAATAAATTTGATATAACACTTCACCTTTACATTGATTACAAAAAACTCAATCAAGCTATAGTAAAGAACAAGTATCTTTTACCATAGATATGATCTATTTGACCAGTTAAAAGGGGAAAAGTGGTTCTTGAAGATTAATCTTTGATTTGGTTATCACCAGTTTAGTATAAAAGAATATGAAATTCAAAATACTACCTTCAGAAGTATATATGATCACTTTGAGTATCTGGTTATTACCTTTAAACTAACCAATGCTCATGTGGTCCTTATGGCTTTGATGAAAAGAATATTCCATGAGTAAATAGATTAATTTGTGGTGGTATTTGGGGATGATATTTTTGTCTACTCTAAAATTTAGAAGGTTCATATGCATTATATGAGATTAGTCCTATAAATATTGATATATCACAGACTTTACATGAAAGTTCCAAAATGTAACTTTTGGATTTGAGAAGTGAAATTATTTGGAAACATGGTGTCAAAACATGGTCTATCAATTAATCCTAAGAAGGTGAAAGATGTTATGACATGGGATAAAACACGTAATGTCTTTCAGATATAAATATTATTGGCTTTGGTGGGATATTATCATAGGTTTATGAAATATTTCTCAAAGTTGGATTCTATGATGACTTCTCTCACTCTAAGGGGAGTGAAGTTCTTATAGAATGAAAAATGTTAGAGTTATTTTGTTGATATGAAATATATTTTGAATTATATTCCAATGTTGAATCTCCCAAAGGCTAGGTAGGGATAGTTGGTCTCCTGTGACACATCAGGTTCAGGTTTTGTATATGTTCTTATATAGGGAAAATATGTGGTAGCCTATGGCTCAAGAAAGCTTAGGACTTGTGATAAGAATTATTCAACCCATTATCTCAAACTCACAGATGTGGTACAAGATCTTAAGAGTTTGTGACATTAAATTTTCAAATAAAGGATTACCAATTATTTTTATAAAAAAATCTTGAGTTGTATCTTCTCTAAAAATTATTTGAACCTTCTTCAAAGGAATTGGGGGGAGTACCTATAGTATTTTGACTTCGACATTTCCTACACCCTGGGGAAGAGAAATTTCATTATTGATTATTTGTGTAGGAAAAATCTGACCCAGTTAATTAATGAATCATTAGAGGATTTAAACTTGATGGATCTTTTTTATTAATTGCATTTAGGAGTCTGAGAATAGGGGAATGAGGTTTTCTTGAAAGATGTTTTGTTTTCCTCCACTTATTTCAAGATGATTCTTTAGGAGAAAAAACTTAATGATGAATTCCATAGCATTAGGGACTCTCTTTATGGTGGGAATACTATTAGTGATTGGACGTTTCCTTATGGGGAAATGCTACATTTTAAAAATTGTTTTGTTGTGTCTTTATCTATAAGGAAGGTCGTAATGGGGGATTTCCACATTTCACAGTGGGCAGTGAACCCTGGAACTATAGATATGTTTTATGATATATTGTGATGATTCTATTTTATAGGCATGAGGTGAGAAATTTCTTCCTTTGTTTCTCTTTTTTATACCTATCAATAGGTCTAATACAAGAACTATATTTGTTTGGGTTTGATTCATGGACTTCCATTACTAAATTAGAAGTGGGACTAGATCTTTTTGGAAATCTTATTTCAGTTTTCATGTACCCATCGGGGATATAATATGATATGTATTCTGATCAATCAACTAAAAAAATGTCTAACTTCACAACCATTCATGATACAAAAAAATTTGATGAATTGAGACATCTCTATGTATAGTAAATTATCAGATTTAATAGAGTCCCTTCTTTTATAGTCTCAGAAATGGATCCCCATTTTACTTCTTTCTTTTGGAGAGGCCTACAGGAGGTACTGGGATCTCAGGTATGTTTGATCATGGAATATCATATGCATATGGATGTATAGATATAACAATCCATACAGATTCTTAAATACATGATTCATGCATGTTTTCTTGATTTTGGTGGATCTTGGGAAGTCCGTTTGAGAATAGTTGAGTTTTATTGTAATAATAGTTACAAATTTTCAATTCGGATGGATTCTTTTGAGGCCTTCTATGGTTGTCCCTATAAATATACTTTGTGTTGGTCAAATATTGGGGAAATATATTTGTTTTGGCCAAGTTTTTTCCAAGAAATGATGGTTAATTTTAAATTTATTCATTAGATAATTGTTATGATATAGATCTACTACAAATATTATGCTGACTATCATAGATGACCTTTGGAGTTTTTGGTTGGTGACCATGTGTTTCTTCAGAGTTTCACCTCATTTTGGTTATTGACAGTTTGGGGAAAATGGAATGCTTTCACCATGGATTGATTTACCTTTTAAGGTTGTTGGTAAAATTGGGAAAGTGGATTACTATTTTACACATTCATCATAGTTGACACTACTACATAGTGTGTTCCATGTATCACAACTTTATAAGTATATTTTTGACACATCTCATTTCTTGATATGAGAGGATCTTTATGTTTATCTAGATTTATCCATGACTAAGCATCCAATCATTATTGTTGATTTTGAGGAAAAGGTAATTCATAGTAGGATGATACCTTTGTTTCATGCATAATGGAAGTATGGTAATGATTCTTTTGAGACTTGGGAGTGTGATGCATTGATGATAGAGTAGTGATCTAATCTCTTTAACATAGAATCTTCTTGATAGGATTTCTAAGGATATAAATTTTTTATGGTTGGGAGGTTATAACCTCCCGTTATCTTATTTTAGGTATTCCTTGACCCTTATTGTGATCTCATTTTAGTCGGGCCTTGTTTTGGGGTCATTATAGTGACTTAGGCTTAACATACATGGATATTACATCATTTTAGATGAATATTCATCACATTACTAAAATACATACCTGATGACTGTAATAGTTTAGTGACTTTGGAAACACAGAACCCGTTCTTCTAGTTTTTTTAAAGATCTTAAACATCTCCCATAAAGATATTCCCCTTTAGTAATCCTACTTAAAAACTTTCCTCATAAACTGGGGAAAGGAGGCATAAGAAATGGGCGAACTCAAATGCTCAGTAAGGTTAAATAAGGATATATGTGATCACAATCACTAGAATAAGAATATGAGAACATTATTGTATCATTAAAAGATTACACCCTACATATCAAAGATCATAATCAATAGCCATGGTATAAATATTGGAAGTTCATAAGACCTAAATCATAAGTTAATCGAGATCATAAGCCATAAAATCATAACATTGGAATAAGACATAGAATTGTAGAATACATATAAGATTATTTCCATAAAATTCAAGGCTTATTCCCAATGCCATCTTAGTGGAAAAAGTCCTTTACTGAACTAGGTTCACTCCCCATTCTAGCCATGTATTACTGAACTGGATTCACTTCCCATTCTTTCTATGTATTACTAAATCATTTTCACTTCCCATTCCAGCCTTGTATTACTGAACCATGTTCACTACTTGTTCCGTACCTACCATACTGAACTGAGTTCACTCCTTATTCTATCCCATTCATACTGAACTGATTTCACTCCTCGTTTCATCCCTATCATACTCAACTAAGTTCACTCCTCATTCCAGCCCTATCATACTAAACTGATTTGACTCCTCATTCTATCCATATCATACTAAATCGAGTTCACTCCTCTTTCCATCCCTTACATACTCATGATATGAAATATTTACCCAATTCATTGGAGGGAGATACAAGTCCCACTCATCACATAATAAAATCATACATTAATGTGTCATAAGATAATAAAACATTTATCATAACATGATCCATAAAAAGATGTGGGATTCATAAACATTATACCATAACCCATTAAATGAAATTCATATCATAATAATTTAATCATATCATTACTTATGTTAAATATATAGGTATCATAATCATTTTATCAAATCATAACTCGTGAAAAGATGTAGGTTTCAAAGGGATATAACTCGTGGAAAAGAAACATGTGTCATAAACATCATTCCATCAAAACATAAACCATTTAAGAAATAATAGGAATGGTATACATAGATCATATCACTAGTAAAGCATAAACTATAAAAAATTATGTCATGTTATATTGATAATGATTTTTGAAGGATTAAATGGGACATTTCTAAAGGAAAATATCCTTTCTTTGAAAATCCCTTCTATAAAATCATTTCAAAAAAACCTTTTCTTATAAATAATTCTTTATGATTTAATTTAAAAGACTTATTGATGAATATATATTTTACTATTTGAAAAACACTTTTTAAAACATCAAGAATTTTGAAAACCTTTTCCTTTTAAAATATTCTTTTTAAACATTGAAAAGATGCTTAAACCCATTTTAAAAATCATTTTTTAAAAAACTTATAAAATAATCTTGAAAAAATTTTGAAAAAAAAACCTTTTTCCTTACAAACTTATAATAAAATATTGAATTAATTTTGAAAACCTTTTTCCTTCAAAACATATAAAATAATCTTGAAAACTTTTTTGAAATCTTTTTTGATTGAAAAAATTATAAAAGAATCTTGAAAAAATTATGAAAAACATTTTTCATTAAAAATTTATATAAGTTTTAAAACATTTTGAAAAACCGTTTTCCTTGAAAGATTATAAAATAATCCTGAAAAAAAATTGAAAACTTTTTTTTTAAATATGGTTTTAATAAACACAAATTTATGATCAAATAGAGAGATAAAGTCATATTTTCTTAAAAACACTTTCTTAATTATCTTAAGTACCAAAGAGTGTAAAATGGTACCAATACATGAAGATATCATGAATAACCAGAAGATAATAAACTTCATGAGTGTTATTGAGAACTGTATTATAAGATTTCCTCAATTGAATCAATCGTAAACAATCCTGATAAATGATGATATTGTAGTAATAAGTTATTAACACTTTGGTAACTTTGAATCATAATCCACGTGAGATAATATCATTTAATGAAGCTTAAAATATCGTGTAATAAGGGGATTCGTGGTATAAAATTTCAAAGGGAAGTATATAAACCCATAGAAAAATATTGGTGTATAATATCGAATGTTTCTCAAAGAAGGAAAATTGAGACAAAAATTACTTTACCAATTTGGTAACTTTTGAACCATAAACCCCATGAAAGAAATATCATAAAATAGAGATGTAAATAACCATAAATTTAATTATAATAATCATAGAAAACATTAATGGGAATTAATTACACCACAAAAAATAAATTAGTGGTGAATAAGAAATAAGTCTCACAGAAATAAAATTTAGATGATAAAACTCTTACCTTAAGTCTTGACTTTCTTCTTACACATTCAAACCTCATATTTTTTGGGTAACTCCTCTTAGTTTCTACCAAAGGGCTTTCTAGGTTGGGTTTCTTCCAAAAGGTAGGATTTTATGATAAAGGTAGGGATATTGGGATCTTATTTGAGAATTGGTTGGGTGAGAAAAATTGATTTAGAGCTGTCAATAAGTTGTAGGGGTGAGTTCCTTTTATAGTGGAGGAGGAGTGACATTAATGTAAATTTATGAAAAGGGAATTCCTCTCAGGTTTTTCACAAGTTAATTGTCTCAAATAATGGTCCAAATTCGATCAAAGGGAGACTATGGTAGAAATATTATCACCCAATAGATTTTAGAAAAGGTTCTAGGTCATTTTGGGCCTTATGTTTATGGCTTTTTCCTTTATTAAGTTAATTTTTCTCTCAATCGCTATAATTCATTTTAATCACTTTCACTAATATTTTTGGTAAAAAACTAGTTTGAAATTATAATACATTATAAAATATTGTAATTCCAAATATGAAATCCATTTTTCCAAATTCCAATCATATAATAGGTAGAAATTGATTTAAAATTAGTCCTATGGATGGGATGATAATGAAGGATTTTAAAGAGAAAAGGTCCAAAAGTTTGAAATGTTATTATATCCAATTTCATTGAAAAATTGGTTAAAATGACCTAAATTGGATTAAGTTATGTATTATTGTTATAATTATACTTTAAAATAAAATTAAAACATAATTAAACTATATAAATAAAGTAGATAAAAACGAAGTTTTGAATTAAAATTCAATGTTTTTCACTATTAATCAAAAATGAGACTTCTTAGAAAAATAAAAGAAATCACACAAATAAAATTTTGATATTACAATTTAAAAAATAAATTTAATTTTCTAGAATAAAAATTATAAAACTTTCAAAAATAAAATTTAAAATGATTTCTCTATTAAAATGCATTAAAATTTCCTTTTAGAAAAATACATTTTTTATCCATAAAATTGGATCTATTCTTATCTTATAACTAAAAAGTCTATTGGATGGGTAACAAAAATATTTCTTGAATGTATAATATATAAATTTTATTTAAAACATTATTCAAAAGTGTTTTTTTTAATTTATTGAGATGAAATTATGTTTTTACATAGAAAAATAGTTTTCATAGAAAAGTAATTTTCTTATTTTTAAAAAGTTATTTCATTATCTTATACTAATTGATAAACAAAAGATTCATTTTATATGAATTTGTAAATAGTATTTTCAAAATTTATTTATACATATTCATAATTTCTATTCCAATATCTAGATGGTTTCTATAATAATATTTCAATAATCATATTAATAGTATATTTTAGTTTAGTAAAAACTCATCCTTGCATGTAACACAAGCTATCGAAGGGACTCGATATTATGTGTAATACAAGACAAACATAGTTTTGTGTGTACTGAAATATAATCTAAGTGTTTTATTTATTACAAGATTAATTTGGTGTTGTGTATAACGTAATCCAAGTATAGTGATTTTATAAAAATAAATATATTCAATGTTGCATGAAATGAAAATCATAAGAAAGATTAAATTAGTTTGAGAAAATATTTCAAAAAATCTAGGGGTGTTACATTCCACCCCCCTTAAAATTAATTTCATTATCAAAATTCATCTGGGTAATCAAAAATTTAATACTTGAAAGTTCCATTCATAGAACCCCACATCGTAAAAATGAGCACTAATACTTCATTTAAATAGGGAAAGTTAGAGATGTAATGGTTACCCAAAGTAACTCACAACTAGGTTTCCATGTAGGTTGGGAATGAAGATTGGAAATGAAGTAAAATCATAAATAATTATAGTGAGTGATAAATATCATTGATCACCAGAAATTGAATGATCAATGGAATGTTAAGGTCCTCAAAACCATAAATATATGATCATTTATAAGACCATTGGTTCAATAAAAACAAAGTTGTTATGATAAATATTTTTCAATATCAATTTCCTAGAGTCAAGGAATTATTTAAAAGTCTAAGAACATAAGTAAATATACTAACTTTATTTCATTCCTTTTCATATGCACAATCTCACTCTTGAGTTGGGCCTTACTTTATTTTCACTTCAAATCTTACTCAAATGGATGAAGTTTATTTTTTTTCCTTGTTGGAGTACTAACAGATCGTGACATCCATTTATAGAATGAAAAGTCATTCCATTTATCCTTATTATAAAAAAATGGTTTGCATAAGTTATCCAATATGCATAAATATTCATATGTTGAAGTAACATCTTAATCTCCAAGACCTCATTTGAAGTTTAACATAATCCATTTCATAAATGGTCAACCCTATAACCCTTTAAAAATATAATTTTCCCTTAATTACTTAAATAAGATCATATCTTATACCTAAAAAAATCATTGGAAAACTTGGGTATATCCTTGTACTGATAGAATATCAAACATGGTTTTATTATACTCGAATCCATACAATCACATGAAATTTCACCAAAGGGTGAACAGTAATATTTTCATAGGGATTATTCATACAAAATGAAACATGAAATTCCTAAATATATAAGGAAAAGTGTGACCTAAGTATCATTATTCACTTTATACATTGTGATTTTATAATCTTTCCCTTTTTAATTTTTTATGAGAGGTTGTTGTGTGTTATTATCCACATTCTCCCTTGGATTTTAGTATTGATTTTCATAATTAAAAAACTCTTTGCAATTGAAACACTAGAGTGTGGGAGGTGCATTCTATGCAGCTTTCTTTCTATTCGTATCATTTTCTAACTTTTTCCCATAACTTAGGAAATTAGATGCCGATAAACTTCCTTTCAACACTTTAAAATTTTATAAATTTCCATAAGACAATTTCTCTAATGCTTCTTACCACACTTTTATCATAAAATAAATCTTATCATTTTCTCTCCAGGGTCTATAGATTTTCCTTTGAACTCTATCTTACATTTATTGTCAGCACTATTAGAATGATACGTAACACCAACCTCTATTTCCACTTTAATAGCACATTGAACAAATTATTCATAGTTTCTAAATTCTACAATGGAAAAGGCCTTTCAAAGACTAGGTTTTAGGACACCAAAGAATCAATCAATTTTTCTTTTAGGTTGATGATAATACCTAGAGAGTACCTCATAATTGCATAAATTACTTCATATTAACCAAAAAATTCATCATCCTTGGGATCAAGCTCTAGGAAATAATTTTTCATCTTCTTAAAAAGAATACAAGGAAAGTACTTATTGAAAAATAAGTTTTTGAACTCATCCTAATATATGGATTAAATTTCATCTTGGTGCCTCGTATTCTTAATAATATTCCACCATTGATCTGCCTCACATTTTAGAAAGTAGATAGCTAGAGTGAATTTTTAGTCTTAGAACACTAGATAATAGAAAATATATTTTCAGTTGTACTAATCTATTACTCAATAACTAATGGGTTAGAAGAACCATTGAAAGAAGGTTGGAGTTACCCCATGAATTACTCAATATATTGTTGTTCACTGCTTTTCTCTTTTGGGCATTCACCATGATTCATAGCTTGAGAAATTTGTGTGAGAATATAAAAAAGGTTTTTTATTCCATCTCCCATAAAATTTGGTTTCTCAAGAGGATTATCATAGTATTTTCTATTTCATTCCCATTAACATGGTTCCTTCAGGATCCATCCATTGACTAAAACCAAAAATCATAGATTAATAAACAATAATCATAGTGGGGAACCACATAATCATAAAAAACTACATATAGGATTTCTAAATCATGAAACCATCCTTATTAATCTATGATACCTCAGGTTTACCCTAAATCATTCATAGTCATCATATATTTAAATCCTTCATGATGGTTTGTAAAGAGTTTATTAATTCCCAAATAATATCCCCTAGGAGTGTCAAACCAAGTGTGCAGTAAGGTCTGTTATTGTGCACCTATTCTCGATGGATTTTAGCTCAATATGGTGTTTTGGGGTTATTACCCCAATGTACATCTATGAAAGAGTCACATCCACTTGTAGTATCTAGGATTGGATGTATTTCTAAGAAACCACTCAATCAATCATTTACCAAAATTCTATGACATTTTCCTATAATTCGACTAATCCTTATACTTATCCTTAGACAAATCAGTATATATATCCTTAGAAATATCCCTAGGGATCTCACTAAATTTTTCATCATCTTAGTTTCAAAAGGTTGACTAAACATTTCCATTGATACCAAATATAAATACCCAGGCTTAACATACATGGATATTACATCATTTTAGATGAATATTCATCAAATTACAAAAATACATGCCTAAGAACCAAAATATTTTAGTGTCTTTTGAAACTTGTAACCCATTATTCTAGTTTGGTGAAAGATCTTAAACATCTATCAAAAAGATCTTCCCCTTTTGTAATCCTACTTAAAACCATTCTTCATAAAATAGGGAAAGGAAACCAAAGAAAAGGGGGAGCTCAAATGATTAGTAAGTGTAACCAAGGAGATGTGTAAACACAATAATTAGCATAAGGGTATGAGAGAAAGATTGTATCATTATATGATTATACTATACATATCAAAGATCATAATCAATAGGCATGGTATAAATATTGGTAGTTCACAAGACATGAATAATAATGTAATTGAGAGAATAATCCCTGAAATCATAACATACGAATAAGACATGGAATTATTCCAGACATATAAAATAATTTCCATATTAGTCGAGGATTACTTCCAAGTCCATCTTAGTGGAAAATGTCCTTTACTAAACTGGGTTTACTCCCTATTCTATCCTTGTATTACTGAATTGAGTTCACTTCTCATTTCATCCATCTATTACTGAACTGAGTTCACTTCCTGTTCCATCCCTATATTAATGAACCTAGTTCACTCCTCATTCCAACCCTGTCATACGAAACCGATTTCACTCCTCACTATTGCATTATCATACTAAACTAAGTTCTCTCCTCATTCCATCCTTATCATATTGAAATAAGTTCACTCCTCATTTTATCCCTATCATACTGAACTGAGTTCACTTTTTATTCCAGCCCTATCATGCTGAATCAAGTTCACTCCTCATTATAAATCTATCATACTCATGAGATATAAATATTTACCCAGTTCATTGGAGGATATATAGGTCCAACCTTTCACATAATAAAATCATACATACATGTTCTACAAGAAAATAAAACATTCTTCATAACATGACCCATAATAAGAGATGGGTTTCATAAAAATTATATCATAACCCATGAAATGAAATTGATATCATAAAAATTTCATCATATCATTACTTATGTAAAATATATTGGTTTCATAATCATTTTATAAAATCATAATCCGTGAAAAGAAGTGGGTTTCAAAATCATCTAACCCATGGAATAAAAAAAGATTACATAAACATCATTCCATAAAAACATAAACCATTCAAGAAAGAATATTAATGGTATCCTTAGATCATATCTATGAAAAATCATAAACTATAAAAAATTATGTCATCTTATATGGATAAGTATTTTGAAGGATATAATTGAACATTTCTAAAGGAAAATAGCCTTTCTTGAAAATACCTTTCATAAAACCATTTCAAAAATCCTTTCCTCATGAATAACACTTTAAAATTTCATTTAAAACATTTAATAAGGAAAATATATTTACCTCTTTCAAAAATTCTTTTTGAAACGTCAATAATTTTAAAAAAAAATCTTTTAAAATAGTTTTGAAAACATAGAAAAAAGGGTTGAAATTGTTTTTAAAATAATTTTCTAGAAAACTTATAAAATAATCTTGAAAAAATTTTGAAAAAAAACAATTCCTTGAAAATTTATAAAATAATCTTGAAAACATTTTGAAAACATTTTTCCATAAAACTTATAAAAGAAGCTTGAAAACATTTTGAAAATATTTTTCCTTAAAAATTTATAAAATATTCTTGAAAACATTTTGAAAAACCTTTTCCCATAAAAACTTATATAAGAATCTTGAAAAAATTTATAAAATACTTTTTACTTGAAAACATATAAAATAAGTTTAAAAAAATTAAAACCTTTTTTAGGAAACATGGGTTTGAAAGAACACAAATTTTAGACCGAATAGAAAGATAAAGTCAGGTTTTCTTAAAAATACTTTCTTAATTATCATAAGTACCAAAGAGTGGGAAATGGTATAAATACATGAAGATGTCATGAATAACCAAAAGATAAGAAAATTAGAAAATATTCTTGAGATATGGATAAAAATATTTCATCAATTGAAGCATAATCATAAATAATCCCGATAAATGATGAGATCATTGTAATAAACTATTACCACTCTCGTAACATTGACTCATAATCCACATGAAATAATAACATTTAATGAAGCTTAAAATATCATGAAATAAGGGTATTCATGATATAACATTTCAAAGGAAATTATATACACCCCATATAAAAATATAGGTTCATAACATTTAATGTATCTAAAATAAGGAAAATTGAGACAAAAATTATATTATAGATTTGGTAGATTTTGAACCATAAACCCCATGAAAGAAAGATCATAAAATGGATATGTAAATATCCATGAATTTAAGTATAATAATCATAGAAAACATTCATGTTAATTATATACATAACTCAAAATAAACTAGTAGTGAAGAAGGTATAAATCTCATAGAAATAAAAATGAGATGAGAAAACCCTTATCTTAAGTCTTGACTTTCCTCGTACATGTTCAAACCTCCTCTTCTTTGGGTAACTTCTCTTGGTTTGCAACAAAGGGATTACATGGTTGGATTTATGCCTAAAGGTAATATTCTAGGATGAAGGGTTGTATTATGGGATATTATTTTATTATTTTTTGGGTAATCTTAAGTGCTTTAGAGGTTTCAATAAGTGGGAGGGGTGAGTGTATTTTTAGAGTGTAGGAGGAGTGGCATTCTTGTAAATTTTTTAGAAGGGAATTAAACACGCATTTTTTCAATGTAAAGTGGCTCCAATAATTTTAAATATTAGATTAAATGGATTATAGGGACTAAATATGAACATCTAATGTCTTTTAGATAATTTTCTATGTCATTTTGGGCCATAAGTTTAAGGGTTAGTCCATTGTGAAGATAATTTTTCTCTTAATTGTTGTAATTAATTTTAATCACTTTCACTAATATTTTTTTCAAGAACTAGTTTGAACTTATTAGAAATTATAATTTATTATGATTCCAAATATATATTCCTTTTTTTTCAAATTCAAATCACATAAGTGGAAGAAATTAATTTAAAATTAATCCTGTAGAGAGGATGACAATGTAGGTTTTTAAAGAGAAATGGTCTAAAAGATTGAAATGTTTTCATATCCAATTTCATTTTGAAATTGTTTCCAATGAACTAAATTATATTAAGAAATTTATAATTTATAAAATTATACTTTATAACCAAATTAAAACATAATTTAACTATCTAAATAAATTATATGAAAAAATAGTTTTGAACTAAAATTCAGTGTTTTTTACTATTCATCAAAAGATGAAACTTCTCAGAAAAATAACAAAAAATCACCTAAAGTAAATTTTGATATTCCAATTTCAAAAATTAAGTTTATATTTTCAAATAAAAATTATAAAAGTTTCAAAAATCAAATTTAAAATGTGTTCGTCATTAAAAGACAGTAAAGTTTCCTTTTAGAAAAATACATCTTTTTATTTATAAAATTAGATTTATTCATATCTTATAGATATAAAATATATTATATGAGTATAAAAAATATTTATTAGATATATAATATATAAATTTTATTTAAAATTTTAATCAAAAGGTGGTTTTTTTAATTTATTGAGATAAAATTGTGTTTGTACATAGAAAAATAGTTTTATTAGAAAAGTAATATCTTAATTTTTAAATAGTTTTTTCATTAAATTATATTAATTAAAAAATAAAGGATCCATTATGTATAAATATGTAAATAATATTTACAAATTTTAATTAACCTTATTTGTAACGTCTATTTCAATGGAAATATGGTAGATATAAAAATATTTTAATAATCATACAAATATTATATTATAGTTCGGTAAAAAATCAACCTTGAGTGTAACACATGATATAAAAGGGACTCATTATTATGTGTAATACAAACCAAACATAGTGTTTCATGTATCACAAGCTAATATAATTGTTTTATTTAGTGTAAGATTAACTTGAGGTTGGATATAATGCAAGCCAAACTTTTTTCTTTTATATAAAGAAACACTATATTCAATGTTGTGTGAAATAAAAAATATCAAAAGGATTAAATTAATTCATAAAAATATCTCATAGAACATTAGGGTGTTATATACATTATGGGAGAATTTGGAAAATTTTATAAGCCTAAGGTGATATGCATGGTTAGCGTATGACTAGGGAAAACTTTTTTATTTTCTCAGCAAACCATGTACCCTGCTATGTGCCACTGAAAGGGGGTTCATGGTTTTTTCAGAACATGTTGAAAACACCTTCAAACCCTAAAACCTAAAATATTAAGGGTTTTTCTCATTATTTCATGGTTTGATAAATCATTCACCTTCCCAATAGAAATCATTCACCCTGCTAGTATGAGAGCATGGTTAGGGCGCACAATCTGTCTAACTATGCATCCCTACTAGCAAACCATGCACGTGGGTTTTAATTCCCCTAAAATTTTATTAAAATACTAAAAACCTTAAGTTTATCCCTTAATCACCCTATTTATACCATAACTCAAATATTTGGTCTTTAAATACTCCAAAGGAGATGATTTTGACTTATCTAAAGCCTTTTATTTGCGGATTAAAGCGTCACTGATCTCGTTCAATCTTCTCTGGTTAAGTGGATCTACTCTCACATGGTTTATTTCGATATCTATCATTATCCTCCTTATGTAGTGATGGATCATATTTTTATTGATGGATATAAGATATGTTATGTTGTATTTTGATTCTAGGTTATGTTTCTTTATCTATTTCACCTCATTATTCATTGGTGATCCCATTGTGGGTGTTTTGTGTTACTGTGTGATAAAAGGTATATTATTCCATGATGGTTTTCCCTATAATTGTAACCTTTTAATTCTTGTTTTAATTGAAATAAGTTTTTAATGGATTTAAGAACCCTGATTTTAAAGTATTTTATGTGTGATCTGAAATATCATAGAAATTATTGAATGAAAACCCGAATTTTAATGGAATTAAAATGTGTGGTGGATTTTAAGAAAATGATAGACTAATTTTGAAATTGATTTGATAAATTGATTTTATTTTCAATTATGATAAAAAAATACTTAAAGATAAAAACTATTTGAAATGCCATGAATTGATGAAAACATCTATATTTGATTTGAAATAATAAATACATGTTGAAAATTGAAAACTAGGCAATTGTAATTTGAATTGGTTTGGAATGTTTTATTTTTTGATTTTTGATTAATTAATTTATTGAAGCTGATGTTATCTTGGGTTTTCATTGGTAATTGGGACAATCCCATTAGGACCTTTAATCCCTTCCAATGTCTTGATGATGAAAATGGTTACTAAACAATAACGATAAGAATGCCTGAGAGTGATCCTCTTTGGGTGTGTAGATGGCCCTTGATGGTTCCCTGATTAGGGTGTATATTGATTTTAGGGTGTACACATCTCTTGATCATAGATCATTATGAGATGTGTGAGGATCATATTACCTAAACTAACATACATTGTGGATTTTATACATGCTATTATTATTTGATAACTTGATTATACATGCCAATGATTATTGAACAGATTATTTCATTCCATCTAATTTGTATAGTTATTTTTTATAAAATATTATTTTAGTCAATTTTTTATATATCTTCCATATATTTATTGTGAAATCGTGTTTTTTTAAAATAAGTAAATGAAATACCATTCCTTGTTTAGTTCCTTTTAAATGAAATCATGATTTGATTAATTATTATATAATTGATTATGGAATAGTTGGTGTGACCCTAATAGGATTCATAGCTCAAACACTAAATTTCCCTTCAATAATTTTTTGATTTTTTCATACAGGTCCTAGAAATGGGAATGTTCTACTTGGAGGTGGTGGACTTTCTTGATATTTGGTACTGTGGAGTGATGATTGTAACTAGTGGAGATATTTTTCACTTGTTACATAGAAGTCTCTAAGACTTTTTTCTGGTTGACATTATTGTTTCCTTTGGGTTGTTTATCTATATTATTGGGTACTGTTTTACCTATTTTTTTCTGGACTTTCTCCCTTTGGGTGTTTTGAATTTTCTGACTTGTGTCCTTTATCTTTCCATATTTTGTAGAAAATCCATTCCCTCTTATTTCTTTTATGATGAAAAGTGCTATACTCAAACCCATGGGGATCAGAAATATACTTCAATACATGTCATAGTTGTCTCATGAATTTGGGTACCAAGGAAACTAGGATGGTTCATTACATTCTTGGTAACATTTTTTGAATGTGACATGAAAATTTTTCTTTTATAATACTAATAAAAATGATTTTTAAAAACAATTTTTATTAATACACTTCATCATTTCTCCCTATATTTGAGTTTTATCTCTTATGGATTATTTTTCATGTTCATCTTCCAATTTCCTTTATGATGTAACTATTTTGGGAGATTAAATTTTGGTATTAACTGGTCTACTCATGATTTCATTTCATGTGAATCTTTTGGAAACCCATTCTCTTTTAATACAGTTTTCATGATATGATGAATGATTTATTTCAAATTTCATATATATGGATGATATATCATTATTTGAGTGTTGGGGTCCTATATAGCACTCAAATTCATTTGTTAATGTCTTATATGTCACACACTGATGACATTTTTTATTTTATTTTATTTATTTCTTGGTTATTTTTCTTTTACTCAGTTTTCATGTTGACTTCCATGATTTTTTCTAAGGAACCGAGTGTTTTTTGAATGGATAATTGAGTGGTATACGGTTGGCATACGGTTTGGGGAAACCATGTGACATTTTAGGGATAATTGTGCATCTTGGATAGAAGCACCCAATTCCTCGCACAGCTTGATGCATGGGTGTGTGCCCCTCCCTAAAATCCCATACAGTCCCTTCCCCTTTGGATATAGGTAATCACACGGTCAAGAATACCATGCGACCAAACCAAGTGGTCAGCCCAGGTTTTCAAAAACAAAAAAAAAGTTTTATTATTATTATTATTATTATTATTATTATTATTATTATTATTATTATTATTATTATTATTATTACTATTACTATTACTATTATTAGGATTTATTAAAACCCTAAAATGGGTTTCCCCTCTCCCTGTCATCATGACCCACCCCTCCCTCTCACTCAACCCATGCCTGGCAGGGGCTTCCCCGAACGTGCCACCACCTCCTCCCCTCTACCTCTAATATCCGATTTCTAAGACGTTTCCTTGTGTGGTCTCTCTAAGTGGGGTTTTAATCTTCTCCCCTTCCCTATTTTCTTCCTATTTATTTGTTTCTATTTTACCTCTTATGGTGAACATTCCATAACCAAACCCTAACCCAATTTTGGGTGTTGTATTGGATGATTCTCAGTTCTTGGGGTTCATGGGGTTTCATTGATGACCGTCCTTGTCATGGCCTTTGAAGGTAGTAAGTTCCCATTTGGTTTAGAGTGATTTTTCTCCCATTTTAATTTTTTCCCAATTTTAATTAATGTTTTTATAATTTCTAGGCTCCTAATATTTTTATAGTATACCTTAGACCATCTTGGGATGGCTTTGGACTGTCGTTGTTGAAGGAAATTTGCACAACTATACACGGGTAAGAATATATATATATATATATATCCTCTATGTACATATTCCCTCATGAAAAGGGGAATATGTATATTAGGTCAAATGATGTGTGTGTGTGTGTGAAGTTTTATATGTGTGTAAGTGTGAAGTGGTTTCAGGTTTTCATTTTCAAAAGCAGTAGGGTTTGAGGTGGGTTCCTTATGTCTGAGCCTTTAATTTAATTCATTAGTTTCGTGAATTTTTTAAAAATATAATTTCAATATTATTTATTATGTATATTTTATGAAAAATGGTTTTGGTTATTAAAAATATAATTTTTATCTATTTTACATAATTTAACTAATCTTGCAATGTGGTCTTCATCATCAATCATTTTTTTCAACTCTGAGTATAACGTAAATTATTTTAAATGTCCCATTGGTTTTATAAATGGTCTTTAATGTGTAATGGGTGATTTCAAAGTTGTTTTGGGGTGTTTGAAATGGTTTTAAAATGGATTTCCCCTAAGTATTTATAGAAGTTCGGTGCTTTGACATATGAGATTTATCTTTGAATGATAGTGAATTTGTGTGTGGATTAAAAGGGGGTAAACGCCCCTGATTTGTAAAGTTATAGAATTTGGGAATCCTGGGAATCAAGGTGGGATGAATAGGTCTAGTATGCTAGGTGAGAAAGTAAGGATAAGGCCTGGTATCCCTAGTAGGATTTCATCGCAACACTAGATAAACTTTTTTGATGGGGATTCATTGGCTCAAGCAGGAGACAAACCTTCATGTCTAGGATTTTATCACTAGGAGTATGAGGATCCTAGTAACTTAATAACCCTAGTTACATAGATATTTCCCATGGTTATTTCTTACTTTTACTCTTTTTTTCTATGTTAATGGTTTTAAAATTTACTTTTTTTTATATTTCCATATTGTAGCATCTGTTTTTGTGTTAATTATCTTTTATAAATAATTTTTCTAAAATATCTTCTATCCTTTGAAAACTGTTTTTAAAAATAAGATGAAAATTACTTTATATAAAAATAGAATCTTGTTACTTGTTTTTCTTAAATAGTATAAAACCCTACTTTTATATGTATTATTTTCAAACTAGCATGATTGGATTTATTTTTAAAGGTATGGAATAGGGTGTTGTTATCTTTTGGAATTACTATTGGGTATTTTAATTCTCATTCATATATTCATTATCATTTTTTAGGCCATGTTCTATATAGCTCTATTTTTTCCATGGAGTGAGAGTTATCCTACGGTTGATAGTGACCCACGAGGTCACATGGAGGTGCATCTAGTTTATTTATTTTCTAATTCCAGTTACAATTTTATTTGTTTTTATTATTATTTTTCCTACTTTTCTTAGGCTAAATCATTCCCAATATAGTTATTCTTGATTCCAGACACTAGTTGCGAGCTCGGGAGGATTGGTAATGCCTCTCGGGCCTTATTTTGAGCTGGATCGGGTGACTAGTTTATGGATGACTCAGGTTAGTTCATGAAAAAATCATATCAGGGCATGATACCTTTCTATTTGGGTATGTCTGGTGGTTTAGATCTAGCATTTTTGAAATTCAAGTTTCCATTCAGGGGTAGGTCATTGATCACCACCATTTTTTAAGGATGCTTGAATTTCCAAGGTGGTCCTAGATGAATGTGCCTCAAAATACAAGCTTGTATCTTTGATGATTTTGAGGTTTTTGGTCTTTTTTTGAGTGTTTTTAATTGAATTAGAGATTTAGTGATTTATTTTGAAAAAATCCAAGGCTTGGAGTGGTTGTTTTGGAGGAATCCAAAGTGGTACATGGTTGTTTTTAATGGTCTGGAAAACCATGTGCAAACTATGTAACTGCCTCTGATGACCTACAATGTTCTCACTTGTTTGGTTCACAACATGTCAAACCATGCATCCAAGTCATGTGTAGTAGTGGTTCATTTGATGTTTTGAGATTTCGATTCATTGAATAATTGGGTTGCTCTATTTTTTCATGGTATTTTTTTAGTTAGATTTCTGGTATTTAACTTTGATTTTAAATGGTGTTTAGTTTATCAAAATTAGATTTCCATAATTTAAAACTTGGATTTATTGAATATGAAATGGTGGTTTTGAAAATTTAAAGTGTTTTGGGAACCATTTTGGTATTTTGAAAGGTTTTGTAAAAATATAATAAAAAATGGCCAGGAAAATGTTTTGGATGTTTTTTGGGAGGTTTTGTGAAATATGAAATGGAATTTTCTTGAAAACTGGGAATTTTATAAATGCTTTGTTTTGGGATGATAAGGGGTGGTTTTAAATTTGTTGGGAATTTGAATTTAGGTTGAATGTTTGATTTTGTAAATGGAAAATATATTATAATGAAATTTGTATTCTTATGAATTCTCACACATATGGATATGTGGGTGGATGTGGATGGTTGGTGGTATATGTGGATGGGTTCCTGATCTTGAATTATAATGTATATATGTGAGGACTCATGGAATACCATTGGTAAGTGACCAACATATTAAGCTTGTTTTTTTTTTCAGAAAGTGATTTCAAAAGTGAAATTGATATGTTTTGATAAATGGGTGTTGTTTGATTCTTTATTTTGTGATTTATGGATTTCATTTTTGGTCCTTTTTCAATATGGATATATTATAAAGTTTATTTAAGTTATTTTCCAATTTTGGGTTCTTGATTTACAATTGAGATGTGGAATTTTGGTTTATGATATGTTCTGATTTGGTCATGTGATTCCTGTTTTCATAGTATACCCCCACTGAGTTATAAGGGACTTTTAAAAGCATCTACGGGTGGTTATTAGATCATGTTTATTTTAGTTGATCAATTCATACTTTGGATTTTTGGTTTATCTATTTTGAATATGGATCATGGTGGTCCTCAGTAACATGAGTTCATATAGAGGTTATGAGATTCGAACCCTCCTCATTTAATTGTGTAACCTGAATATGAGAAATCTGAGGAATGGATATAAAATATTGAGGAGATATTTGTTCATCTTGAGTCTCATGAACCACTCAAGCTTGAACTTTCCACCTTCATGTCGTAAGTCTCTATATATGAGTGGAGGAAGTTCATTCTTCAAACCAAACTATAGAATAATTACTTGTGGGAATTCTTCAAACAATTGTTCATACAATATTACTTTTATGATGATGTGAGGATATCAAAGGGTTTTCAATTGTACAACCTCAATCATAGTGATTAAAAGATATTATTGTATGCTAAGAGGTTTTCTGTGCTGGTGTTTCATCTCCCAAATCATTATAGAGATTAATTCTTGAAGGATTGATTTATTAAAAGGGGCCTCTACTCATAATTTCATCAGGTAGTGCCTTAATTCCATGATAATTATGAAGAAGTTGTGAGGCAAGCTATTTAGTCCAAATCTCTTTTAGTTGTGTATAGCTTGATCATAAGTGGTACAAAATGGTCATTCTATTTTATCTCACTAGATTCCTCCAAGAGTAAGCTATCAATGTGTTATTAGTGTGGGAAGCCCAGGTATAGGAAGTTTTCATGCTACAAAGCACTAAAGTTTGATCATACCTATGGTCATATAGTTCATTTGAAAAGGTTCTTAAAACGTATTTCCAAGAAATGAAATTGATCCAGATCCACTCCCTTGGAGATCCTTTTAGCCTAGTTAGATGAACGAAGCATTGGTACAATCTCAATTTGATGATTAGTTTCATCGTCAATTCCTTTTTTGAAACTAATGTATTACATGGTGTATTCTTACTATGGATATGTAGAATGATTTTTTAGGTCTTTTGGGAACTCTTTTTATTGGGGATTTCCTTTTAATGTTCTAAAAATTATTGATGTGGAATAATGGTGTTTTTTGAACCATGATTCATTTCTTTGATTTTTTTTGTTTTTGTGAGGAAATTTGATCTTGTTCTAGTTTGAGGAACAATTTTCTAACTATGGTTCTAAAATTTTGGGGAGACCACCCTTGATGAGATCATATCTAGCCTGGTTCTTTAGTAATTGTTCTTTTATTCTTAGGAACTTTGAATTTGGTTGCCAGTGTATTTCTTTAATTCCTCCCAGAATAACCCTAACAATGAAAATTCAGCTGGCATGGATAATAATTCATGTGGAATATTCCCATGGATATCCCAAACAAAACATGATGGGTTCTTTGGTGAATTCTATGTTAGGGGTTGGGGTGTTCCTTATTTTGAGGTTATGTTTGGAAATGTGAGTTCCTCGTTGTTGGTTCTTTCGTTTGGTGGTTTGAATCTTTGTATCTTGTTACTTGTTCTTAGGATGTTGATATTGTTCCTTGAGGATTGTATTACTATTTTTTGAGGTCTTGGAGTTTTAGGTTTTGGGTTTAAAGTGAGTTTTTTGATTATCGGTCTTCCAGTGGTTGTGTTTTCACTATGGGTTTTTTGCTTGGTTGTGTCTTGGTTTTTCAAGTCTTTTGGGTCATTCTATGGGAATAAAGTGTTAATGGTGGGAAAATTGTCACACCCAGACCTTAGTTTTCTTTTTATTTTATTTATTTCTTGTTTTTTACTATTTCACTTGGTGTTTGGGCTGAGTTCTAGGAGTTTTTCTTTTAAACTGGGTGTTTTTGGAATGAAAAAAGGAGTAGTGCATGGTTGGTGCACAGTTAGGGGAAAATTTGTGCTAGCCTAGGGAAAACTTTGCGACATAGAAAGAACCACCCAATTCCCTATGCATTTTTTTCATGGGAATGTTCCCATCCCTAGAAGCACATGAAGTCCCTTCCCATTCGAATAGAGGCAACCATGTTATTGGTTCATGGTCTAGTAGACCATGCAAAAAAAATGTGTGGTCTGCCCAAAATTTAAAAAAATTATTATTATTATTATTAGATTTTATTAAAACCCTCAAATGGTTTTACCCTCTCCCGCTCTTCATGCACCACCCCTCCCTCTCATTGACCCACACCTGGAAGGGGCTTCCCTGCATGTGCCACTATATCCTCCCCTCTCCCTCCAACATCTGCTTTACAACAAATTTCCTTGTGTTGTCTCTCCAGGTAGGTTTTTATTCTTCTCATATTCCCTATTTTATTCCTATTTCATGTTTCTCTTTTCCCTCATGTGGTGTGCATTCCCAAGCTGAACCCTGACCCGATTTTGGTTATTTTCTTGGTTGATTCTCAGTTTGTAGGGTCCTTGGGGTTTGAATAAAGATTATCCTAGCCATGACCATTGAAGGTAGTGAGTTCCCCTTTTGTTTCAGGTGATTTTCTCCCATTTTAATTTTTGGACCAATTTTAAGTAGTGTTTTTAAAATTTTCAGGTTCTAAATATTTTTATTGTATACCTTGGACCTCATTGGGATGGATTTGGACCATTATTATTGAAGGTGACTTACATGAGTATAGATGGGTAAGAATATATATATATATATATATATATATATATCCTCCTTGTACATGTTCCCTCATGGAGAAAGGAATATGTACATTAGGTCAAAGGGTATATATATATTTGTGTGTGTGTGTGAAGGTGTATATACGTGTATGTGTGAAGTGGTTTCAGGCTATCATCATCAAATGCATCAGGTTTGAGGTAGGTTCCTTATGTCTAAGAATTTAATTTTAATTCTTTAATTACTTGAATGTTTTAAAAAAATGATGTTAATATTAATTAGTAAGTATATACTATGAAAAATGGTTTTGGTTATTAAAAATGGTATTTTCATCTGTTTTATAGAATTTACCTATGCTTCCAGCATGGGTCTTCTTCATCAGGCATGTTTTCAAACTTTGGGTGCAACTAAAATTATTTTAAATGTACCATTGGTTTTATAAAAAAGTGTAATGGGTGATTTAAAATGTGTCTTGGTGTGTGTAAAATGGTTGTGAAATGGATTTACCCTAAGGATTTATTGAATGTTATTTCTTTGACATGTGAGAGTTAGATTTGAATGTTAGTGAATTTGTTTGTGGTTTAAAAATAGGTAAACACCAATGATTCTATAAGTTAGAGTAGTTGGGAATCCTAGGTATCTGAGTGGGAATAATAGGTCAGTATGTTAGGCGAGCTGGCAGGCCCAAGATCAGGTATCCCTAGCAGGATTACATTGCAACACTAACTAAAATTTTATGATGGTGTTTGGTTTACTCGAGCTGGATACAGACCTTCATGCCTAAGATTTTATCACTGAGTATGATGACCCTAATACCCTACAAACCCTTGTTACTTAAGGTTTTCTGAATTTTCTTTATTAATTTTACTATTGTTTTCCATAGTAATGGTTTTAAATTGAACTTTGTTGTAATATTTCCATACCATGGCATTTGTTTTCGCATAAATTATCTTTCTTATATAATTTTATCAAATGTTTTCTAGGGTTTTAAAACTATTAAATTTTTTGATGAAAATTAGTTTTTATAAAAATGGAAGCTTGTTACTTGTTTTTCATATATTAGAAAAACCTACTTTTATATGTCTTATTTTTAAACTACCATGATTGGGTTTCTTTTTAAAGGTAATGTAGAAGGTGTTTTTATATAGTGGTATTCCTACTGGTCTTATTAATACTCACACCTATATTCCATATCATATTTCAATTCAGGTTTTACCTATCTTTGGTTCACCCATGGAGTGAGCTTTGTCCTATGGTTGATGGTGACCCATGAGGTCACATAGAGGTATGTCTAGTCTATTTATTTTCCATTACCAGCTATAGTTTTATTGGTTTTTCTTTATTTATTATCCTATTTTTCTTAGGAAAAATTATTTTCAATAGAGATAATTTTGATGCTTGACACTAGTTTATATCTCAGGATGACCGAGAATGCCTCTCAAGGCTTGCTGCAGGCTGGCTTGGGTGACTAGTTTGAGGTCGAATCGGGTTGGTTTGTGAAAGTATATCTCGTGATATAATTATGTTAATTTTTGGGTATGATGTGGTTTTATCACATCTTAATTCATATACATTATTGGGTCCGTTCATCACTTATTTCATGAGAATGATTGGGTTTTATCATAATATTTTGATTACCTATAATTATTCTTATGACACATTTCTTTATTATATCAAATTTATATGTTATGTTTCCATGTTTATGATTATTTACACTTGATTATAATCTATTGTAAATGTATTATACTTCATGAATTATCCTTTTATGATCCTATGAGATCATATTAGGATCTATGATGTTCCATAATTACATATGATTATCTCTTATAATTACATGGTCCATATAATAAAATATTTCTCCCCTATTATGTTTTTCTCACATGATTATGATCTAACCTGATGTGAATCCATGATATGTTTCCCTTAATGATAATTTGAGGTCACCCCTACTTTGTTCCGCATTTCCAAGAGAATTATATACAGGATTATGTGTATAAGGATGTATTATGTAGATATTTTTTGTGAGATATGTTGAAGCAATAATTAGCAATAATATTTATATATAGCCAGTCTCCAAAGACATTAAACCATTTAGTTCCATGATTGTGATATGTTTTCTGAAATTTAATTTTTAAATTATGAAAATGATAATGAATATATGCATTTTTAAGTTGGGTCTCCCCACCATAGGTACCCAAACATTATATATGGTTTTTATGAAGTGAATTTATTCATTTTTAATTAAATAAATTGAACTAAATGTGTGATTTGAGGTGGGAAGATGATGAGTCCTTTTATAGGTCAAATTTAGTGTTATTTTTTAAAATAAAAATTCATTAATAAGAAATGTAGCATCTCTTGGAAATAGGATTCAAAGTGGAAATATGATTAATATCAAATAAGGGAAGGTCTATTATTCCCTCATCTACTCATTTTAAGATAATTATTTATGATATTTTAGGAATTTACATCTTAATTAAACCCTTTTGAAACATTTTACCTTTAGTGTTGTAACTAAATATTTATCTAGGTAACTTATTTTTATGCATTAAAATGAAATCTCCATTACTCCGAATATGTAAGTTATAATTAAAAATTTGAAACTCATTTTTTTATTTGATTATAAAAAAGTTAAAAAACTTATTTTGATATAATAATTCATAACACATAAAAACCATTTTTAGAAAATGGTATTTTTAAGAATAAAATTAATTTATTATTAATCATTATTGATTAAAAATCACTAGATAATTGTTACCCAGTTGTGTGTGTATATATATATATATATAATTCAATTAATTCAAATCATATTGTAGCAATGATCTGTTCAATTTATTAAAAAACATATACAAAATAAAGAAAAAATAAATCTTTATAAAATATTTCCTTTAAAAATTAAATTATTTTAGTCACATCTGATTAATTGTTTATTATTGAGCCATTAAATTTTATCAATCCATTAATGGTGGAATCTTTCTATTCATTCTATAAAAAAATAAAATCATTCTTTAACAAGAAAAAAATAATAAAAAAATATTATTATTATTAATTTATTACGATTAAAAATATGTATTTTTATAATAATGAATCTTAATTATTTATAATATTTTTTATTTAATTCTAGGATTTGTTATTATTTTTGAATTATATAACTTTCAATTTGTTACTATAAAATATAAAACTTCAATCTACATATTATAAATAGGTATACCCAATAGTTATATATCCAATGACCATATTTCCAACAACCATATCTCTAATAACCATATGTATTACAACTATATATCCAATGAGCATTCATATAATGGTCATATTACATTCCTATATATTTCCTTACATACATCTATAAAATCATTTATCTTTTCATATATATTTTTCTAAATTCTCTATTATATTTCTATGTTTCTTCTATCAATCCATAGTTCTAATTAAGGGTATGATCTTCATAAAAATCGCAAGGATGAAGATTTTCTATTCATGGTATTTTTATTTAATTCAAATTGTTTTCCTCTTGTAGTTTTCTTCATAACAGTTCATATTTCTTTTTTATAATTTATTTGTTTTTATCTTTCATTATAATATTTTTTATCAGTAAAATATATCATGGTTTACTTTAGTTTTGTGTTTCAAATATTAAAATATACAAACACAGTATATTATCTGAAAGGGAAATACTTACATAAATTTTGGGATGTCACATTCAACCCCACATAAATTAAATTATCCCTCAAAATTTACATAGATTTATGAAAGAAAATAAGTTTAGCTTTCCCTCATTAAATCTTTAAGTTCTCATGTTTCTTCCTAAAATATATTATTCTTCTTGAGATCATTAACTTGGTGAGTTGTTTTTTTTTTCATAGTACATTATCACTACAATCCATTATTTCTACTAGATGATCCTCATGAGATAAATCATGATATTGTGGTACTACATTTGATTTATATACTTGTGAATGGTTAGATGTATACTTATTGAAATTTTATACATGGAATACATCATACACTTAAGAGTGGTTCGGTGGAAGTGTTATGTGATCGTCCACTATCCCCAAATAGTCAATGATTTCAAAAGGAATAATAAATTTTGGGCTCCACTATTATAATGACCAAAAAACTTTTTTGAATGAAATTTACCTTCTAGATATATATGTGTATTATATTTAATGATACAAAACACGTAAAAATTACTAGAAACATTTTATTAGAACATTATAGAATAAATCTATCAATTATGGCCATTATAAATTATGACCATTGTTAATATAGTCTTTATAGGATGAATGATAAAATTAATGTATATTAAGGGTTATGATGAGAGATAATTGAAGTAGAAGGGAGTAAAAATGGCCTCATCTTGTAGGATCAATACTGAGTAGGATTATTTATCTATGCTTGGGATGGAGGTATCATCAATGGTGTTTAACCTTGACCAAGTATAAGCATAACTTCAATAAGTGAGGATCAAGTGGAATCATCTATGGGAGATGATCATGTAATAGGAGATCACCATAAGATCAAATCTAGCCAAACTACCCTATGAAATTACCACCATTTAAAACAATTCCCTAAGGGATTTTGTTTGTGTAACAAGGGGTTATGTATCTAGTATGTGACACCATCAGACATTAAGTAATATCCTAAGTTTGGTTTCAAAGGACAAAGATGAAGTTGAACTGATTTTTTAGGTGGAACCATATTCCATGACATGGTTTAAATTCTAAATTCTAGAGGGTGTAAATATGATTTGGTTGGAGAAATATGGAGTAACCATCATATTTAGTGGTTCCATATATTTTTTAATAGTTTTGGTGTGAATTGTAGAATATGGAGTGAAGTCTTGGGGGTGGGTTTGGGAAGTCTTGTAAAAAAAATTATTTTTATGTCATGCAGCGTTGGTGACAACATGGTGTTCTTATGGTGGATAGGAGGATACAACATGGTGATAAAAAATTATGTTGTGTTTCTTTTCCTTGATTTATAGGATCTCTCTATTGTACAGGACATGGATTCTAAACATGATTTTGAATGAGAACCATTGTGTCATGAACATTTTCCTTGGGCTGTAGTTCATATCAATTTGGGACCCATTGTGGTTTAGTAGTAAGTGTTGTTCCATGATGCCTATTTTCCAATATTACTAATAAATTATCAAGTCCACTAAAACCCTATATATTTCAATCATTTCCTATTGAACATTGATAAAATCTATAGATTATTCAAGAGCTCTTTATGAACCAAAACTATTGGTTTCATCCCTGATGTCAGAGGATCAACTCTTGATAATTTAAGGTGAGTTACTCTTCTATTCTTCTTGGTTTTCCTCCATTATCTTGGGATGAATCACATATCTAAGTATATTCCACCATATTATTCTTGAATATTTTTCTATAATCTCTTTTGGGATAATATGGGATTTTTTATAAGGATCACTAGCATACAAGATTGATCATGTAGGTACATGGGTGTGATTTGGGTACTGAATATTGAAAATCTTGGGGTCTAAAATCAATGTGCTCTAGGTAAGAAGTTATATACCATATAAAGACCTTTTATAAGGTTTTTTCTTTTAGTTTAATCACATGTGTGTATTTCCCATGATACCCATGTTTGATATTGATCACATTTGTATGTGTTTGTATCCCATGAGACCCATGTTTCATATTGATTTCATGTGTCTATGGATGCTGATACTTAGGCTTGATATGATGTATTTGTGAATATATGTGCTATTCCAGGTTTTGCATAAATATATGGTCCGTGGAGGTTTTCCCCTAGCTTCAAGTGATAGGTGGACCATCATAACATGGTTATCCCTTAGTGGGGGAGCACATGCAACATACGATAATGATGATGGTGGTCCAAGAAATATGGTAGGGGTGTGATGGACTTCATGCATGGTCTATGGAAGTGTCATTACATGAAATCCTTATTTCATGTCCTGTGAAAGAGATGGGGAAAGTTGTACTTGAGGCCTGACCCATGTTTGAGACAGGACATGACGACCTTAAGTACTAACCCGAGGCTCATTTTCCATATGGGTTCTTAGATATATATGTATTGACATTGGGATCGACCCATAATCAAAAATTCAGTTGTGATTATTCTTACATCATGAAGATAAGTTAGGTACATATGGGGTTTGTGGTTTTTTGGTTAGTTAACAGTAGCTCAACACATTATTAGTTGATTCTTGATTACCCATTTACTTTTCTCCATTGAATACACTTCTTATGAATGTGCACTTATGTAAAGGATGCATTGGTGGTGTCCTTTTGGTTTTGTACTCATGCCCTGTATAGTAATCATAATGAATGTGTAGACATCATGATCAGGGGTTTAGGAAATGGTAGGGGCCCGGCGATAGGGAGTTGATGAGATGGAGATTGATGATCAAAGGTGGTACTCAGATGGACTTCTGGTTGATAATTTAGAGTATTTGTTTATTTTATTATTTCATTATTATCCTTTATTTTGACCAAACACACTAGGGGTACCTGTTTATTATTTTTTATGACTCTGAGATACCTAACAGGTCATCTGTTATAAAAATTTTATTATTTAGTTCTGATGTTCCCCTTACAATTATTATTGTTTTCTTTATATGATTATATTTTACAAATGTTAATACTGATGGTAAGTTTCCCCACAATGTTGTTTGGAACCTCACTACTAGATGATAACGTCTTGCATATGGGTAGGTTCACATGAGGACATTTTTTACTTTGGACCAGACTAGGTGATTTGGGTTAGGGTGCTACAAACTAGTATCATAGGAAAGTTCTTCCAATTTTACTTTCTTCTTGAATGTGTTTGGGGTAATATGGAAATGAGTTAGGTTGTGTGGAACTTGGTTAGGGTAGTTGCATGTGTTCCTGAATAGCTCATGTATGATGAAACACAAAGTTACCAATGATAGGATTTCTATTACTGATTGTGGATTTATGATTTATGTTGATCCTGAGTATTTTTTATTGTTATAGTTTAGGGGATTTGGGTGTGTTGATGCATAATTACTAGGAACATAAAATATAAAATCATATATACATGTTTATTTACATCTATTATAGTTTATTTAATTGAATTTAATTATTTGTGCATGTGAATATGTGAAATATTATGATGTAAATTAGATTATTTTGAACTTTATAATGCATGTTATATGTATAAGACTAAGAATAATGTGTAGGTTGGGGGTGAGGAAAATACATTAGGCATTACTTAAAGAGTTATAAATTTTGGTTATGAGTATCCTTCTAGTTTAGGTATTCCTATATAATTCTCTTGTGTGTACCTATAAACTAATTAGGTTGTTATCTTAAGTAATCTTCTATAGATATTCTGAGAATACATTTAAAATTAAATATAATGCTTCCTTTAAGAAGACTAATTGGACCACTGGTGGAATCTTATCATAATTCCCTTACTATAATGGATGATCCATTTTCACCAAAGGGATAGGGGAGAAAACTGATCATGATATTATTCTTGATCAAGTTGTTTAAGTAGTGGAACCACTTAATCTAGTTCTATTCTGCATACATCCTGTTTAGGGTAGAGGATTTCCTAGGACAATATTCGATTATGTTGGAGACTTACATCTCCATCATCCTATATCATTATAGGGAACTGGAGGCCCACAAGATGTTTAGGACTAGATAACATCATCGAGCGGATCATTAATCTAGTAGTAACCTTAGAGGCTCGATAGGTAATGTTGGTTTCTTTCAGACTTTAAGGACTAGATATAATATGGTGGGGATTCATGAACCAGGAATTCATACATGATGGTCTTACATGGTAAACCTTCAAGAATCTCTTCATTGAGGGGTTCTTCATAGATATAATGAAGTTAGATCATGCATAGGAGTTTATGGAGCTTTAGAAAGAATCAATTTCACTATATACTTATTCTTCTAATTTTATATATTTTTTCCACTTTTCTCCTCTCATGGATGGGAATAAGGCAAAGAAGGATCAGTTATTCGAGATTGGCCTCTGACCAGAGTCAAGATTTCAGGTCAAAAACATCAACCTGATGATATATCTAGAGGTGTTTCACAAAGACTTAATAACCAATAAGGGTATAGAGGAGGAAAAATATGTATTTATTCTTATAGATATTAGTGGATCGACTAAAATACTTCCCAATGTTATAGTGAGTGTCTCTTTTGGTAGAATAAGAGGAAGGGTGAGGAGTTGCAGTAGGATAGTAGCTGGAATTTAGAGACGACCAGGGTTTCTTTAGTACCCTATGTGGGAGGAGGAGGTCCCCAATGTATTAACTATAGAAAGAGTGAGAAGTGGCACAAAATTTTCATAGGATCTTAGAAAAGTGTAATTGGTGTAGAAATTTGGAACATCTTCATCAGTTTGGTTCAAGGGAATTGCAGACTGGTTATTATAGGGAAATTGTGTAGAGACCCATAAATTTTATATGTGAATTTTACATCATTTTATATGAATATTCAATACATAACATTATAATCCATACTATAAACATAAATGTTTTTTGCATTTTGAGACTAGATACATAATCCTATTATTTCATGAAATATGTTCATTTTTTCCCATGTATAATGCTTCTTAGGTATTCCCTACTTAAATCCATTCTTCATAACCTAGGGGAATTAAACATAAGAAATACTGAGATTAGATGCTCAGTAAGGGTGCACATAGGAGATATCAATCAATGATAATACATTATCATAAGATAAGAATAAGGGTATGAGATCATGATTATAAATTACAGTATTTATACTCAATCTATCAAAGATCATAAACATAAGTCTTGATATAAAATATTATCATAATAATAGTCAATATTAATAAGAGTGTGGAGTCATCAATAATCTATCATGATCCACGAGATGATAACTTATACATATGAATGTGGAAAAACATATTCTTATAACTTTTTTAACATGTTTAAATAGAAAAAAGTTCACTCATTAAGTTTAGGACATGAAATCGTGACCTCACATAAACATATGGACCTAAAACCACATCCACACATAATATTATGGAAATGAAAATCAGGTACACACATAATCTTATGGACATGAAAAATGGGTCCACACATAATCATATAGACATGAAATCCGGATCCATGTGTAAAATTATGAACATGAAATCAGATTCATGCATAACAATTTTATCTAATGATTTATACATATTTACCCAATTCATTGGAGGTCTATAACAGATCCACCCATCACATAATCATAATCCATTTATATGTATGCCCTAAGATCATGAAAAAATTTAACATTTCATCATATATTAACTTATGGATAAGAAAACGGGTTTTGTAAACATATCATCATCGTCACAATAAAACTTCCAGATAAAGAATAAGGATGGAATCATTAGGTCATATTCCCAATAAATTATAATTAACAATAAATTATGTTATTATAGTTGAAAATTTCAATTAAAATATATCTATAATATTTCACGAGGAAAATACTATATTTATTTTTAAATCAAATATTTAAAATATAAAAATTTATCTTATATTAAGGAAAACAGTTTATTTCATAAGAACCATATAAACATATAAATTAAGCTTTAAAGTATTTATTGGTCATGATTATGGGAAATTTTGTTCATATTTTATATGTTAAAACAAATACTTCTTACACAGTTTCAGTAAAAAGTCAAAAGTACCTTGTTTAGAAAATGACAAGAAGTTTATTTTTAAAACATTTTGTAAATAGTAAATCATGGGTAAAAATTACTATAAAAATCATATTATAATATTAAAAACATTTTTAGAAAACATGGAAAAATAAGAAAAAGTATTTTCAACCGAAGAGAGAAATAAATTCAATTTTTCTTAAAAAAAATATTTTGGACAATTGAGTGCATAAAAAGTATAAAATTAAAGTAAAACATTAAATATCCTAAAATAACTAGATGAAAATAAATTTTATGATATTATTGAGTATCAAATAATGAAATTTCATCATTGAAAAATTAAAATTATTAATGTTATTTTTGACCATTTATCATCTTATATGTCCTATTTCATGGTTTTTATGATTTTAAAATAATTTAATAAAACAATAATTTTCATAAAATATTATCAATGTTATTTTTGACACTATTTATTTACATTGACATTAAATTCATCAAGATAGTTGTGGAATTTTAAGATAAACCTTTCACACAACCCGAAAATGTTATATTTATCTTCAAAATTTAGGGAAAATAATAATTCACCTATATTGTATTACTTTTAATATTTTAAAAATCATTTATTTTATTTTTATATCGATTGAATAAATACTTTTTCGGAAATGCATAAGAATTTAAGGTAATTATTCAATCAGTAAAAAATTATAAATTAGTTACAATGATAAAAAAATAATTTTTTTTCAAATAAATATTTATAACTGAACTTAACCACTTTTTTTCTTAAGAGAAAATTATAGAGACATTAAAGTCAAGAGAGTGAGATTTTTGGAATTTTTTTAGTTAAAATAATATAAATTTCTTTATCAAGAGAAAATAGAACCAAAATTACATATATTAAAATTTTTGATGTCTATGGTCACATTTATTCTATAAAATTAAATAATGGAATGTTTTGGGTTGATTTCGAGATCTTATCTCATGGTTTTAACCCTGTTTTAATAATTTTACCCTTACTGAGGTGATAAATATTTATCACTATTACTATTCATAATGATTAATAATAAAAAGGGAATATTTATCAAATTTAAACCCACTAATTTAAAATTTGTTACCCATTTTTCAAAATTCAGTCTCTAAAAGTGGTATAAAACAATACCAATATAAATGAGTAAAACATAATGAAAAAAAGTTTTTTGAAAAATGTTTTTTTAAGTATAATAATTAACTTATATAAAAATCATGAATATTTCTAATTAAAATGGAATTAATTAAATTTTTATGAATGAAATGGATCATGTATTACATTATGACTGAATTAAAAATATAATGGTAATTTAAAATTACTTTATTTAATGAATAGAAATGACAATATTTGAAAAATTGGTACTTTTAACAATTCACTAAAAACCAATAATTTAAGAAAAATCCCAAAATTTCACACTAAGTGGATTTTTTTATTATGATTTCAAAAAAAATATTTTTAAATGCAATTTCTGAAATTGAAATAAATTAATTATAATTTTCACAAATAAAATTAAATAAAAATAATTTTTGAATTAAATTCCTTTCTAAGCATAAAAGGGCTATACAAAAAATTATTTCCTTATTTACTAAGAATTAATCAACACTTTTGTATTGAGTATGACTGCTATAATTATATTTTATAATGTGGTTTCTCATATTCATACCTTCCAATTCAATGACTATGTTCTAACAATCACATTTAAATAATAATATTTTAATAATATATCTTGATATTCTTAAATATATGTGTTGTGTGTTATGAAATATATAAAACTTATTATTATTTTAAACTAAATATTCATGTCTTTACTTGTGGTTAGATCCTAACTGTGACCTAGAGATCTTGATGGGGTCCTTAGAAATAGTCTTACCCCATAAACCTCAATGGCCTTGGTGAGTTATTTGCCTCAGTAGAAGGCATATGTAACTAAGGAAGGAAGTGTTTAAGTAGTAGACCAAATCATAGATAAAAATTTAGAGGGATATCAATAGTTCAAGGTAGGGTCTAGATCACATATTTTATATCATCTACCTTCTTTGATTTAAGAGCTTCCCAATTGTTTATATTTCCTCATGATGTTGTTGGGATTGACTTATTGGTAAAGTTACCTTCTGAGTTGTTATCTATAAACAAACCATAATGGAAAAATGTGGATTATCCCTAGAAATGTTCATAATGTCCCATAGTATTTTTAGACTTTAAAAATTTGATGAATTTCATGATTATCAATATTAATAGTTTTTATGTGATTTTCAGGATGGATTGGTTGACCAGTCATCGAGCACACATCGGCTGATACAAGAGATGAGTATCCCTTACTATGCCTAAGGGGGTTTTATTTGGATAGGTGAATGGGATATTAAATTAGGTAGAACGGATTTATAGTTGAGTTATTTTAGATCTATTACAGCTTATGTAGAGGTCATGGTTCTTATATAAGATTGGGTAGTAGCTTCCTCCTCTTTTCCTCCTATAATACACCTTTATCATGATGTATTTTTAGATGATTTCTTTGTACTTACTCCTGATAGATAATTTTAATTTCAATTCATACTTGTTCCAGAAGTTTAACCTATATTGATTCATCCATATTTTATTATTCTGGATGAGTTAAAGGAACTCATGGTGCAATTTGAGGATTTTGAGGTGATGGATTTTATTATACCGAGAACATATCCCTGTGGTGATCTAGTGTTGTTTTATAAGAATTTGGAGATCAGTATTCAATTGTGTGTATACTATATGAAGATGAACCAGGTGGCCATGAATAATATATACATGTTTCTAAGGATCGATGAATTATTTGATCAGTTTTGGGGAGTCTGAGGGTTCTTTAAGATTATTATATAATTAAGTCACCACCATATTCATGTTATAGAGGGATATATTCCTAATACAATGTTTTGGAGTAAATATAGATATTATTAGTATCATTTGATGCCTTTTAGGTAAAAAAATATAGCAGTGGTTTTAATGGTTCTTATTACTAATATCTTTTATCCATACCTTAACTCTTTCATTGTGGGTTTTCTTGATGGTTTGCTCATATACTCATAGATTTCAGAGATGCATGATAAACACCTAGATATTGTATTGAATACACATTGATCACATCAAATCTATGCTAATATCTCAAATTTACACTTATAGGTCCCATTGGTTTGATTTCTTAAGCATATAATCTTTGAGGTGGGAATTTATATGGCCTCGGATAAGGTAGAAGAATTTATATATTATACATGTCCTATAAATGTGTTTGATATTAGAAGCTTCATTGGTATAGCTATGTATTATAGATTGTTCATATAGGATTTATCTCATCTAGAAACTCCTATTACTGAGCTTAATGAGAAGGGATGATGTTTGAGTGAACATACCAGTGTGAAGAGGCCTTCATATGTGGTTTACTATAATTCTATATCTATTGGGATAAGAGTTGTACTAATGTAGAGACATTTGGTATTAGATTATGGGTCTTTCTATCTATGAACCAATTAGTGCAACTACCCTACACATGATTACGAGTTGGATGTTATGGTCCATTCATTGAAGTGTTATCACCATTATGTATTTGGTGATAATTTTTTCATATATATTGACTATATGATATTTTTATACATCTTTTATTAGAAATATGTGAATATATGGTAGAGGCATTTGGTGGTGTATATACAAACATTTTATTTTGAGATGAAATATTCTCCTATTAAGTGGAATGTTATTACATATGCTCTTTACAAGAAAGAAAAAGAGCTTGGAGAGATACCTTTAAAAGTGTAATGGTGTTTTATGAGTTGGTTGATTGAATGGTTAGTGGATGAATCTAATGACTAAGGGGTGATGACATCTTATTTCTTAGTTATTATGTATACATTGGTGGATCGGTAAAATACCATTCAAGATTCCAACCCTAAATGTTTGTTGATATGGGAATAGTTGGCAGGAAGTGACCTAGTTACAGGATGGTTGATGGATAGTGATGATGTGATATTTTTCAACAAAAGAGTTATTATTCTTACATCCACGGGGGAGTAGATGATAAGTGACTCTCATGCCTCTCAGTGGGAAGTGTACCCAATTTCAACACATATGTTTCGATATATCAGGAGATGATTGTAGTGGTTAGGGATTAATTTATATGTCGTACGATTTGTCTCTCATTACCTAACAAGTCAAGGAATCTAAGTGAAGCATCAGTGGATAGTATGGTTTTTTGATCCACTTCTTGTGCCTGTTTTTATGTGGGGTAAAGTAGACATGGACATTGTGATGGGGTTTCCCAAGACCCTGAGAAGTCAAGATTCTATTTCGATGATTGTTGATCAACTAAAAATGGTAAGACATTTCTTGTTGATTTAAGGGACTCACTCTATGGATGAGTTTGAAAATCTTCATTTCATGGATATTTTATGGTATTAAAGATATACTTCCATTATCCTATTATATAGGGACACACATTTTATGTTTCAACATTGGTAATTATTATAGAAGGAATTAGATAATCAATTAAAAATGAGTACAACATGTCATCTAAATATTTATGGAATGTCAGAGAGGATGGTCTAAATCTTGAAGGATATGATTTCATCATGATTCTTGGAATTAAGTGGATCATTGGATGATCATATGGCCTTGGTAGAGATAATGAATAATAATAGTTTCTAGGTGTCAATTTAAATGGAACCTTTTGAGCCACTTTAGATTCATTCATGTCACTCATCATTTTTTTGTATGTGATAAATGAGGTAGTTTTGGTTGGACTTAATATGGTGTAGGAGGCACCCAATAGGTTTTAGTTTATTTTGATGTGGTTGGTTACTACTTAGAGTATAAAAAGATCACATTCCAACTAGATGAGATGGAATTTAGAGATCACTGTGGTGACCAGGTTTCATGAAGGTGTCACCTCGGTTGGGGTATCATTTCTTTAAAAGTCCCGGGAAGTTGGAATCATGGTTTGTGGGAACATTTGATATCATAAAGAGTATTAGTGTAGTGTCATACTTACTTGACATTCCTATACAATATCGAGGTATGAATAAGATGTTCTATGTTTCTTGGCTTCGAAGGTACAAGCCCAATGATACACATGTGATTGACTGTAAGTATTTTGAGTTGGAACTCGATGCATTATTTGTGGAGTGATCAGTGTGAATTATAGACCAGATTTATATAGTATTTAGGGGGAGGAAAATATAACTTTTTCAAGTGTTACGGTAGGATATGAGAATATAAGAAGATATATTGGAGTGTGAGTCTAATTTTTAGGATCAATGGCCTCAGGTGTTCTAGTAGGACTGTTGTAGGAACCACTTTAGGATGAGAAGTCTATAGAGGTATAGATTTTTGATACTTGATGATTTTATATAATAACCTAGTGTTTTTTTATGAGGAGAAAGAGGGAAGTTGAACTGGTATTTCATATGGTAATTGGTTATATAGAGTCTTTCATATTCTATACCATAGAGAGTGTGGATTCAATGTGGTTAGACCACTGTGGTGTAGAAATGATAATTGGTGGATCTATTTATTTTGGAATATCTATGATGTAGAGTGTTGGATGTAGTGTGAAGGCTTATAATGTGGGTTTATAAAGTCCTTACAAATTTGGTATAGCTATAAAATGGAGCGTGGGTTGTGGTTTGATATTATTGTAAGGGATGAGAGGCTATAACATAGTTATTTTTATTTCACCATAGTCCCTTTCCCTTGTTTATATGACCTCTCCATTTACCACAATTTTGATTTTAGAGAAACTTTTTATCGAGAATCATTATGGAAAGGTTTTTTTTCCTTATTTCATAGTTCTTGTAAATTTTGGACCCTTTTTGTTATAGCCCTATGTTTTGAACCATGAAACCTATTTTCCTTGTTTTCTTATAAATTACCATGTCCCCTCAAACCCTACCTCTTCCCAATTATTCCTATCTAACATTGGGTGTCCCTAAGACTTATTTAAGGGATCTCTCATCCAAAAAACTATTGGATTTATCATTGGTGTTAGAGGATCAAATGTTGAATATTATAGGAGAGTTTCTATTCTATTCTACTTGGTTTTTCTTCCTTATCTTGGGATGAATCAATGATATTATCCTATATCCCCATATACTTATTGAATCTTATTCTAAAATATCTTTTGTGATGATTTGGTATTGGTTCTAAGGATCCTCAGTGTGTAGGTTTTATCCAGTTGGTCTGTAGGTGTGATTTGGTTATTAGATCTTGACAATATTTGTGTATGGAATCAATGTGAATGATTTATCAATTTATTTAGAACATATAGATCTTGTATAAAGTTTTTCCTTGATTTTGATCCCATTTATGTGCATGTGTAACCTCTGAGACCCAATTTTTATATTGATCACATGTGTGTGTGTGTGTGTCTTATGAGACCTATGTTTTATGTTGATCACATGTGTGTATGTATGGATTTTGATACTCATTATTGATATTCTATTCTTTTTCCCATACATTCTATGCCTTACTGTGTGTGAATATATGTATTGTGGATATTTTTATTCTACTTTCAAGTGACAAGTGGACTATCATGTCATGGTTAACCCTTAAAGGGGGGGCCATGTGCGACATGTGATGTCGATGATGTTGGACATAGACATAGGACATGGGTACACCACTCCTTAGGAATGATTCGTGGTATTTCTAGGATATGACATCGTTATGGATGGACCCATGGTAGAGATAGATCATGATGGACTTGAGGTTTGACATGTGTTTGAGCTAGGAAACGGATACCTTATGCCTTAACCTGAGCCACATTGGTTATACTCCTTTATAGAGATAAATGTGGTGATATTGTGGACAAACCATGATCATGAAATATATTATGATTGTTCTTTCATAATAGACCATAGGTGGTTATGGTCATGGTTTATTACTACTTGGTTAACACATGATTATTTGACACATAATTTGTTGATTCTTTATTGTGCATTTTCTTTTTGTAATGTCATACAATTCCTATTCATGGGCACTTTTGTTAAGGACGTATTGGTGGTGTCATGCTATGTTTATACTTGCAAAAAACAAGGTCATATCAATGAATGTGAAAACTACATGATTAGGTACCAAAGAAAGGGAAAGGGACCAGTGACAGTGCATTGAGGAGACAAATATTGATGATCAAATGTGGTATTGGGACAAACATTTAGGATCAAAATAATCAATGTAGATGCTCAATATACAAGAGGTAGGTAAATTGTACACTTTAAAAATTATTTTGGAACTTTTAAAGATGGTTATGTTTAACAAGGTTAAACAAGGTAAATTCACAAAACCTCTTAGTTCACTAAACTTGCTAGGTTCCAGAAATATGGTTCTAAGAATTTAGGTTCCAAAAATATGGTTCCAGAAATGAAACTTAAGGAAAGTTTATAAGTAATAGATTCAACCTTAAAGCATATAGAATATCACTAATCAAAGTATACAAAAACTAGGAAGTATAAGATAGTTATACTTTCCTTAACAATCAAAATACAATGGAAATAAACTTTTAACAAAACAAGTAACAATTATGAAATATTTTAACCCAAAGAGAAGGGTATCCAACAACCTTGGATAAAGGTCCCTTGATTTATACTTTCATGAAAGTCTGTCTTACCCACACCAGGGTAATCCCTTAATCCGAAGATCAGTATCTATCTTGTTATCCCCTCAAGCCCTTGAACTTCAAGGTAGTCGGCACCTCTATCTTCATCAACAAGGAAGTCCTCAAACTTTAAGGTAGTCGACACCTTTGCCTTCCTATCCTCAAAAGCCCTCGAATGTACTCAGCAACATTCGGAGTCACATAAAGAAATCTTAAGAAGATGTTCAGTACGCAATAAGCATGAGAGTCTCTCTTTAGAAATCACTTAAACAGCATGCAATCTCTATAGTTGTAGAACAGTGTTGAGAGCTTTCAAATGAGCTCTTATTTATAGGCACATCTCTAATGGTCGACTCCCTCCTCCAATGGTCATATTTTTCATTGAATTTCAGAGGGACCTATACACATGTCACTCAAACAACGGTTAGTTAGAAACTGAATGTACGACATCGTTTCACAACTATATCAAGGATAGACAAAATATGGTTGCTTAAACAAAATAAATTTTCAGAGTCTAACCAAGAATAACATTAAGAGTCTAAGAAAAAATAATATTCATAGTCTAAGAAAAAATAATATTCGTAGTCTAATAAAAAATAATATTCATAGTCTAAAAAATAATATTCGTAGTCTAGTTCAGAGTCTATATTACAGGATATTCAGATTCTGTTTATCAGGGAATTCGGAGTCATAATTCAAAAGAATTTGTAACCAGAATTCGGTGTCTGAACTCATGAGAATTTGTAACCAGAATTTGGTGTCTGAACTCATAAGAATTCATAACCTAAATTCAAGGTCTGAATTCACAAGAATTCTCAGAGTCATAACTCATAAGAGTTCGGAGTTTGAATTCAGAGAATTCGGATCCTAAAACAAAATTCTTTATATCTAAGTAATTATAGGATTATGAGGTTTTGAATACGAAGCCAAATTTTTATACTTATAAAATTATGACATGAACAATGAAAACATGGTAAGGATAAATTTTCCTTGGGGAAGTAAAATTTTCTTAAGAAAGAAAAACAAGGTAAGGAAAGAATTTTCCTTGAGGAAGGAAAAATTTCCTAAAGGAAGGATAATTTCCCTTATTAGGATAAAATACATTTTACCTTAAGATATGTTTTTGTGATTTTCAAAACATGAAGGAATGGAAAAGTCATAAGGAAACCTTATTGACTCAATAATCTACCCCTTTTTGGAAAGCACAAACATCATTACGAAAAATAATATAAGTACTTTTGAAAATAAAACTTATCTCATTTTACTTATGGATCATAGTGTATACGACTAACTCCCCATTAGGCTTGAAACCACTAAGGATTGTATTCTGATTTCTTGAATGATATTTTTCATATCTTTCATACAAAAAATTTTATGATGGAAACTCCCCCTTAGATGAACTCCCCCTTAGGGAAATTTCTTATTTCACTTAGTATTATTTTTTACATTCCTTCTCCCCCTTTGTGATTTTTAAAAAGAAATATAGGGAATGGAAAAAGAAAAAATGATACCTGAAAGATTAGTACAAAACATGAAAAAGACAAGCAACTAAACATTTCATATTGATAGGAAAAATTTATACAAGGAAAGAAAATGCAACAAAATATTGGATTTAAACAAGGTTATCCTTCCTTTTCCTTGGGCATCAGCTTCTTCACTATTGTCTTCATCTTCTTGAGCTCCTTGTGGTCTTCCTCTGCTCTCTTAACAATCAGATCTGGATCCTCTGCTTTTTTTCTAAGGCTTTGATCTTTTCTTCTTGAGCCTTAAGAATTTCAGCCTAATCCTTCAAGGCTTCATCTTTCTTGATTAGCTTATCTTCAATATCTATCCGAAGATCCCTTTCTATCTTCCAACTCTGAGCTACTGAATATAACTTCCCATTCAGGTCTTTTACTTCTTGCATCTGAGTATTCTGTTCAAGGGTTAGCTTTTCCTCAAAGCTATTAGAGAGATCCTTGATCTTTCCCTCTTCAGTGTCAAAATCATCTTTGACATTATCTTGAAACTCGTCAAGAATTCTCATGTCTTTCACAATTCTCTTTGACCAACTTTTTATCTGTTTTCAATATCTCTTGTGAGCTTCGTAGCCAATAAGAAATTATTTGAAGTCTACCTTCAGTTTAACACAATTATCCATCACCATGGATACTGAATCTGATTTCTGATTTAGAGTGTGTTGAAGCATCTGACATCTCGAGTCAATACTTGGAAAAATCGGAATGATCCCAACAAGTTTCTTCAAAGACTATACAACAAATTCATGTCCAAGGTATGATGATTCTGAATCCGAGACTTTACTTGGTGAGGCTTCTTTTTCTAGCTCAGCAGCTTTTATCTTCGATGATCTACCAGCATCTTTCTTCTTCACCAAGGATCTTCTAAGAGTATCAATAGCAACTTGTTTACCCTTATCAGCTCTCAGAATGGCTTCCTCATCCGGAGATTCATGTTCACTATTAGACAGCTGAACAATCTTGTCTTCATCAACCTCTTCCTTCTTAGCTCCTACCTCAGTATCCTCTGGTTAAATGAAGTCATGATTAGAACTTTCTTCCTCAGACAAATTATTGACTTCTTCTTCTCCCTTTTCTTCATCCTTTTCTTCATCCTTCCCAAGAGTAGCTAACTTTTAAGACTCTACTTTAGAAGTTTGGATTGAGAGCTTCTCGGATGGAGTTTCCTTCTCATGAAAATATTCTACTTGTTTCATGATATCCTCAGTGTCAACACTGATTTATTCTTCTTCAACTACTTATTCTTCTTCAACAAATTTTTCTTGGACTTTTTCTGTAGTAACATACTTCTTTCCTGGGGTCTCCGGTAAAGCTTCTACCAAAAAAGATTTTGGTACCGGGATATTCTCAGATGCTTTCTCAGCAGCCTTCAAAATATATTGCACAATCTCAACTTCAGTCATCTTATTCTTTTGTTTATTTTCTTTAACTTTCTTTTCAATCTCATCAGTTGTCTTCTATTTTAATGCCTTAGTTTCCGCAGGATCCAAAACAAAACTTGGCTCCCTTGATTTTTTATTTTTCTTATCCTATATCCACTTTGTTACAACCTCATCCGGATAAGATTTTTGTTTCTTAGGCTTTGGAGGTGTGGATTGGGTTTCTTTAGGCTTTGGGGTTTTTCCTTCCACTACTATTTCCTTCAACTTCCTCTTCTTTCCTGCCTTTTTAGATGGTTCAACAACCTCCTATTTTTTCAAAACAACTTTAGCCTCTTCCTCTGGTAAGTCATAAAATTCTCCGGAGTCTTTAGAAAAACTGATGTTCATCCTCTTCTGGGTATCATCACTGACTAACATGACTTTGCAATTTCTTGGCTTCGAACTATAAGGAATTTTAAAAGATTCTAAGAACCAAACAATTAGCTTGGAGATAATGGCTGAGTACATGATAATATGAGCCTTTAGATTTCCACTCTTTATGTCCTAAATCATAATGAGAATATGCTTCACCAAATTGATCTTCCTTTGGTTCACCAAGAAATCCAAGATATACATGTCGCTCTTCTTCAAAGTATCCTTGTCCCCTTTTCTCGAAATGATGAATCCTTGAACCCATAATTCGAGAATCCACTTATTTGTAGACAAGTGATAAATATTTGGAGTCTTTACCTTAGAAAGTACAAGACATGACATAGCCTTATCCTTAAAAAAACTTCCTTTAACATCTGGAAACTTATGAGAACAGAACTCAGCTTCCCCTTCGTATGGAATATCAACCATGCTAGCTGAATTAGTATATGAAAGAGCATAAGTCTTTCCATAGCTCTTGAACAAAGATTTACTCCTGCCTTCTTCCTTAAAAAACTGACTGACTCATAAAACTCAACAAGAAAATCCAGATATACTAAATCTTAAGCCCCTAGCTTTGATACGCAAACACTCTCCCATCCATTTAGCTTAATGTTCTTTGAGATAATTGAATCATAATTAGCAAAGAAATTCAGATGCACCAACCTTTCTCTATACACCTGGAAATCCGAGATTGACTTGATAGTAAACATTTCTTTCTGAGAGGATTCTTCTACATACATTGGGATTAGAGAAATTTTTGAGAAGATCGGAACGGGCTTAAGTAAAGAGGCAGAGCTTCATCACGCGAAGGCTTGAGAGTCGATGTGGGATCGTTATTGGAGGTCCTTTATATAGGCATTAGAGGCAACGATTCATCTTCCAAATTCAATCCAATGGTTGAGAAACCTTCTGATCAGATCTGACGGTTGATATGATAGCCACAAGGAAACATTTGGAGGATCCGATCTTTTGAGGTTTTTAAAGGAAAAAAATTAGATTTAAGGAAAAGAGAGTCCAAAGATTTTAAAATAAAATAACAACAAGTAAAATATGATTACAAAAACTTAAGAAAGGAAATAATACCTTTCTAATTACCAGGAATATTATTCTTAATAGGTAAAATTCTTCTTGAAAAACTTTAGATTAAAAAAAGTGACTACTAAAACCTCCATTATGAAAAAAAATTGAGTATGCAAATTTTATTTACAAAAAAATTTGAGTGCAAAAATCTTCATTATGAAAATTTCGAGTATGAAAATATTCATTACAAAGATTTTGAGTAAAAAAATATTCATTATGAAAAATTTCGAGTACGAAAATATTCATTATGAAAAATTTGAAAAACTAACTAGGGAAATTTTCATTACGAAAATTTTGAAAAACTAACTATGAAAATTTTCTTTACGAAAAATTTGAAAAACTAACTATGAAAATTTTCATTACGAAAAATAATCAATATAGATGCTCAATATACAAGAGGGGGGTGAATTGACACTTTAAAAATTCTTTTGTAACTTTTAAAGATGGTTATGTTTAACAAGGTTAAACAAGGTAAATTCACAAAACCTCTTAGTTCACCAAACTTGCTAGATTCTGGAAATATGGTTCTGGGAATTTAGGTTCCAGAAATATGGTTCCAGAAATGAAACTTAAGGAAAGTTTATAAGTAATAGATTCTACCATAAAGCGTATATAATCTCACTAATCAGAGTATACAAAAACTAATAAGTATAAGATAATTATACTTTCCTTAACAATAAAAATGCAGCGGAAATGAACTTGTAAAAAAACAAGTAACAAGTATGAAATCTTTTAACCCAAAGATAAGGGTATCCAATAACCTTGGATAAAGGTCCCTTGATTTATACTTTCAAGAAATTTTGTCTTACCCACACCAGGGTAAGCCCTCAATCTGAAGATTGGTATCTGTCTTGCTATCCCTACAAGCCCTCGAACTTCAAGGTAGTCGGCACCTCTGTCTTCCTTAGAAAGGAAGTCCTCGAACTTTAAGGTAGTCGACACCTTTGTCTTTTTATCCCCAGAAGCCCTTGAATGTACTCAGTAACATTTGGAGTCACACAAAGAAATCTGAACAAGATGTTCAGTATGCACTAAGCATGAGAGTATCTCTCTAGAAATCACTTCAACAGCATGCAATCTCTAGAGTTGTAGAACAGTATTGATCTATTTCAAATGAGCTCCTATTTATAGGCACATCTCCAATGGTCAGCTCCCTCCTCCAACGGTCATATTTTTCCTTGAATTTTAGAGAGACCTGTATGCATGTCACTCAAAAAATATTTAGTTAGAAACTGAATGTACGACATCGTTTCGAAACTATATCAAGGATAGAAAAAATATAGTTGCTTAACCAAAATCAATTTTCGGATTCTAACCAAGAATAATATTAGGAGTCTAAGAAAAAATAATATTGGTAGTCTAAGCAAAAATAATATTCATAGTCTAAGCAAAAATAATATTCGTAATCTAAAAAATAATATTCATAGTCTAAGAAAAAATAAATTTTGGAGTCTATATTACAGGATATTCGGATTCTATTTATCAGGTAATTCAGAGTCAGGATTCATAAGAATTCGTAACCAAAATTCGGTGTCTAAACTCATGAGAATTTGTAAACAGAATTCGTTGTTTGAACTCATAAGAATTCATAACCAGAATTCGAGGTCTGAATTCATAAGAATTCTCGGATTCATAACTCATAAGAGTTCAGAGTCTGAATTCATAGAATTAGGATCCTAAAATAGAATGCTTCATATCTAAGTAATTATAGGATTCTAAGGTTTTGAATACGAAGAAGAATTTTTATACTTAGAAAATTATGACATGAACAATGAAAACATGGTAAGGATAAATTTTCCTTGGGGAAGGAAAATTTTCCTTAAGAAAGGAAAACAAGTTAAGGAAAGAATTTTCCTTGAAGAAGGAAAATTTTCTTTAAGGAAGGAAAATTTCTTTTATCAGGATAAAATAAATTTTACCTTAATATAGGTGTTTGTGATTTTCAAAACATTAAGAAATGGAAAAGTCATAAGGAAACCTTATTGACTCAACAAGACCCCGGAGTGATGACGTAGTGTTTTTATTTATTTTCATGTCTCATGATTATACATTGATTTAAACTTATATTCTAGGGCCCTTTTTATTAATTTTTATGACTCTATGATACCCAACAAGCCATCTCTTATAGAATTATTGTTTTTTAGTTTTGATTCTTACTTTACTTTTCTTATTCTTTCCATGACATGATTCTTATATATGAATTTTGATACTGAGGGTATAGTCTCCCCAATACACCAATCGAACCCTCCCTATTAGTTGACAACATCTTGCATATAAGGAGGTGAACATGAAGTCATGTGACACTCCATCCTATATCAGGTGGTCTGGGTCTGGGTCATACATAAAGGATATGTAGTATTTAAGTGTAAGTTCTTTTATAATTGAAATGGTATTTACTCTGATACAGTATTGTTTTAAATATTTTCATTGAAATTACATAAGGGTGAAATATATTATTTTTGGGTATCTTTATGAATAATAAAAATTAATTATCATAAAATAATTAAATAAATGTGTTAAATACAATAAAATAAATTTTAGACACTAATAAAGAATAGATATATATTTGGTAAAATATAATTGATTTATTTTTGTTAAAATAAAATTTTATAATATATTTATGAAAATAAATAATGTTTTATTTTAATTAAAATGTTTCATTAAATAGTATTTATATTTATAACAATGATTATATAATTTTATAAAACCATAAAAAAAATAAATGGGTTTGAAAATTTATTCTTTCATAAAAGGTAGTATTTTTCAATATATAATGATTTTTTTTTTGAAAATTAAATTTATCATATTAAAACCATTATTTTGATTAAATGGATTAATTTTTTTTGAAATAGAATGTTTATAATTGGTTAGACTAATGTTTTTATATATTTAATAAATAATAAAATACATATGTGAAATAGTAAAATACAGTATAAGTACCATATAAGTATGGTATTTTTTGATAGAATATATAAATGAATGTTTGAGGTTTAAATAAGTTAGATTAATATTTTATTAAACCCATTAAAATATAATCATCACCCCTTACTATTGATTCATAATAGGGGTTTACTTTTTAATGAAATAATACTTTATTCTAATATTTTATTCAAAAACACCTCACTCGCCCCTTATAAATACCACCATCCTCCCCCCATTTCTCTTTATATTCAAAACACCTTATATTTTTTCAACTCTAAAAAATATATATCCCCAACTATCTCCCCACATCTTAGATGTACTGGAATCAATAAAAGTCAAAACAAATAGCCTTAAGGTGAAGCATAAGAGTGAGCATCCAATATAAGATGCGATATTCTCAATCGATTTATCCTAAAATCTTTTGTTGTACACCTCATAAAGCATAATATATACATAATAGTATGATACCATAATTATTTTTGATATATTAAAATTTTATTATATTAATTTAATATCAATTAACTGACCCCCTAGTATTTTATTTTAAATGAATTTTTTTTCATATTATGGTTGGTTCACAATCTCCATGAACAATGTATTTCATTATACATCACAGAACTTATGAATGTTTATAAGACATATATTATAGTTATAAATGATGTAAATTATTAAATTATATATTTTTTAATATTTTGGAATATATAAATAGTCATAAGTATTGTTAAAACTAAATAAGTTCACTGTGGATGGAAAAATTACATAAATGCACTAACCAAATAATGATAAAATTTATACAAAATGAATCATACCTATAAAAATTATGGATATTTGGGACCATATAAACCTATATAATGAAATGAAAATAATTCCTTTACATTTATTCTATTATGGTCTCATTAAACATCAACTTTTATAAGTATAAATAAAATAATGTGTCCTCAGAACAATGTACCAAACATACACGGGATGGTGAAAATAGTCGCAATATCAAAAAAAAATAAAGTAATATAATATAATAATAATACATAAAAATTCATGAAATGGTTTTTGAATAATTTATTTAATAAATTTAATTTGGTTATTAAGGAAGTTATATGATCATAATGAATGAGTTATGGACCCAAGGTAAGAGATATTCCAAACCACACTCATTTCTTTTAAGTTATGAATTATATTTATTTTTAACAATTTAAATATATACTATTTTAATGTACCTATTACATATTATTTATGAAATTATGTTACATATATACCTAGTTTACAATATTTTTATTTTTTGTGGATAATTCATGTTCTCCATGTTCCCTTCTCAATTACTACTTTTAAATAAACCCATTTAATGAAAAAAAATTATTTATTATCTCTTTTCTTATATCTCTCAATATAAATATATTAACATTATATTTTTTCTAGAAACACTAATTTTTATAGAAAAACATTTGGGTTTACTTCTGTTCTTCTGTAAATTACTATGCTCCTACACTCTTTAAAGACTCTGTACCTTTTTCCCTAAAATTCGGCTGAAGAGGTTCACTTCAAAACTTACCTCTCCACTCTTTTTATATCATGGCTTCAATTTTACTTAATTTTAATTAATTTATATTTTTTAATCATTTATGAATTTCTATGAATTTTTTACCTTCTTTCTTAAGAATATTTATGATATTCCATTTAGTTATGCTCTAAGACAATATTTTTTAACCCAATCCATTTTCATGTGTTTTTATTATGATTATTCCATATGTAAGATTTCATTATTTAGAATAAAAAATCATGTAATTTTTATGAATTTTATGGGTGTTCATGGAATTATATAACCCCTAATGTATTGGGTAATGTTTTTAACTAATGATGTACTATTTGGGGTGCATGAGCAGTGATCCTAGCACACTATATTTTTTATCTTGGTAGGGAGCCTTGATTTTTTATTATGATATCTAATTTTATATTATTTATAAATTATAATGATGTAATAATCCAATTATTTTATATTCTTTATACCATGCTTTTATGTGAGAATATTTTAACCTTTTTTTATTTTATCATGATATTTCTCTTGTATAATATGTATTACTTATATCCATGATTTACTTTGATTATTCAATTACATGGAATAATAGCTCACTCTTTTCCTTGCTGTATTTTTATAGGTTATTCAATGTAGAAACAAAATACCATTAGAATATATTATCACATTGTGGATAATTAGATAAATATATTTTTTGTAATGATTAAGTTTATGATTTATGTGTGTAATCACACAAATAAATAAGGAATCTAGATTTCTAGGTTGTATTTTACAAAAAATCATGTTATAAAATTCCTGAAATAAAATTTATAATTGAATCGTGTTTTTTTAGTTAATATTTTAAAAAGGTGTAGTAATTTTTAGTGATTGTGACTAGAAAACATTAGTGAAATACCCAGTGATAACATTAAGTATAGGGAAAATAAAAAAAATTAGTAATATATAGAGATTATTGTTTCCTAGAAATGATATCCCAGTGTGAAAAAAAACAATTCTAAGAAGGCTTTGGAAGTGATGCACCTATGGGTAATAACCCTAAGATATGATGGTTGGGTGTTAACTCGAGCATCACTTGGTACACAAAAAGTGGGTTTTTCACCTAGTTTGACACTCCATGAGGATATTATTTATTTAATTCACATGATCTTAATGAACCATTTTAAATTCTTGAATGTATTATAATGGAAATTGAAAATGGAATAGATAACATTTCATGTTAAAGAACTTAATAGTAAAATAATCATGTATAACATATATTGACATGTAGAAATTAATATGCTAGTGTATACATGTTATTTATGAAATATTTCATCGATTTTTTCTAGATTTACCTATATAGGTTTATTAATTTAATAATTTTAATCCTAAAAATTCCTATATTTCATTTAATAGATTGAAATAGAATGAATAATTCCAATAACCTATGTACTGGAAAATGTGATAACTTCTCTAACAAAATGCTAAATATTATGGGAGTGTGAGTCAAAAACTTATTGGAATTACATTCTCAAGTAACTCAAGTTTTGAATAATAACTTGAATAATGTGAAACACCCCCTTCTCCTAATAAATAACATGTTTCAATTGAGCCCTTTTTGGGACAAAGGCCACCTAATTTTATTTGATCTTATAATAACCTTATCATAGAACAATAAACTAATTATATTGAGAGTATACACTATATCCTATAGTTATCTGAATAGGATAATCTCACATTTCAATTTTTTTTTTCTTATAAAGATAATATAATTAGTGTTACACACTAATTTATAATATGAATACTTATAATGCAGTCAAATAAATGGAGTGGGAAGGATGCAAGAAAATATTTTTCACAAAATATTTTCCTCATACTCTCTTTCTTAAAATAGATATGGAATTACTTTAACTCAAGAAAAATGAGGGTGAATAGATTTTTTCTTTTGAATAAAACTTCATAAGAATTTTATGGTATGCCTCGATCGTTTTAATTGACCCCAAAAGTAGATATTTCTATTTTTTAGTGGGATAAAATAGAGTCTTTTAGAAGACTTAGATATTTTGTACTTTTATGGATATCAGAAAATTATCTAATTTTCCCTTAAATTTGAGATAGATATTGGTTATTCTAAATGATTTTATTGGAATAGAGATAATAATTGGATAATATAGTATAATTCAGAAGGATTAGTGGATAAATCCCATGGAGTAATGAAAATACAACTTCCCAATTTTTATATGTGTAGGAAGAAGTATCCTAAAAACTACCTTAAGGGGAAAAGGAGAGGCTTCATGTGTAGAAATAAGGGAGAGAAAGTTAATGAATTCTAAAGGTAGATAAAGAAACACACTAATGCAATGAATGAAAATATGGTTAAATTCAATAAGGCAATGATATAATGTTTAATATTTTAGGGACATAGAAATTATGAGAGTAAATTCCCTAATCCATGGGTTGTTATAGATAACTAATGACAATAAATTACATGTCCCTAAAAGAAAAGAAGGTATTAGTTTGTCACTAATTATATGGAGGATCCTAATAATGAAGTGTTGATATGTACACTAGTTATTCATTCATGTAAAAACATATTATTTCATTTTGGTTCCATACATTCATTAATATCATGAAGATTTAGTAGAACTATTCACACACCACCTCAAAATATGAAGGTTGAGATATTAGTGAAAATATAAAATAGAGAAACTATTATAAATATTATATATAACTCACCCCCAATTAAAAAATGTGAGAAGATATTTATTATAAAATTTATCAAACTCCTTTTATAGGAATATTATGTTATACCAGGAATGGATTAATTATCCTTATATAGAGATAACGTGAACTTTTGGCATAAGGAAATCACTTTCCATATCCCAAATCATCTTTTAATTCTATAAAAGTTTAAGGAGGAGCATAAATATCCTTGGGAAACTTATTAAAATGTAAGGATATTATTGCCTTTTAAATAGTAATATCTAGATATAATAACAAAACAATTTAGGATCATCCCTAAATACATTCCCATTATAATTTAATATGCTGATGTATTTCATGAAGAATTTCATGGTCTTCCTACCAACTTAGAAGATGAGTTTTTAATTGAACATATTCCAATATATTTTACCATATCCATGACTCCCTATATAATGGGACCCATTTAACTTTAAGAAATTAATAATAAAATAAAAGTTTATCTAAGTAAGGGTTTAATATTTCCAGGTGCTTCACTATGGTTTGAACCTTAACTCTTTGTCAAAAATAATGATAGGTTGATGCAACTCTATATTGATTACTGCAAACATAAAAAAAACATGATAAATAATAAGTATCATATACCATGGAATTATGACATGTTCAAACATTTATGTGGGGCCTGGTACTTCTCAAAAGTGAATATTGAGTCAGATGTAGGCATTGACATAGGTAGAAGTGGCGCAGACATGACGCAGGTAGGAAATGACATGGGCATGATTTAGTAAAGGAGTGTAAACCCATGGAAATTATAATAAAATAGGGTCCTTTGGTCCCTCAAAAAAGGGGCCTTAAATCCATCCAATTTTGGTTCTACGAACCATTAATGTATGAATTAATAGGGACATAAGGATGGGTTATCCATTGGGGGTATGACCAGCCTTTTCATCCTGTGTGTGTGTGTTTGAATATAATTATACCCTTGATAAACTAATATATATTCATATATTATAATCTAATATAATCAAAAAGTAAGTTTGAACATGGGGATAATTTTACTATTGTATTGACGACATTTATAAAGGAGTAGTTTTATGAAACATTCAGTGAATGTAAGTTTTGGATTGAGCAAGTAACATTCATAAGGAATAAAATTATAATCAATGGTATATATGTGTATCCTTTAAATATAAGTTGATTGAGGAATATCCTAGACCAACATCTCTAAATGAGATCCAAAATTTCCTTGAATTAGTTTGGAATTAACTAAGATTTTTTACAAACTTCTCATGATTTTCAAACCAACTAACCAAAATAACTCAAAAGTGTGTAAGGTTTTTTTGCGACTGATGAATGTGAAGAAAGTTTCGTTAAGTTAAATACATGGATAATAACTGCACCTATAATCACTCTACCAATATTTGGGGACATATTTTTTATCTAAAGTGATGAATCCAAGAATGGATTATTTTGTTTCCTCATGAAAATGGTATTCTGATAGCCTATACTTCCAAAAAATTAAATATTTCAGATAAGAAACTTTTGAATCATGATTTGGAGTTAGCTCTAGTAGTCATCACATATAATATTTGGTAGAATAATATTTATGGAGAGAAGTTTGATATATATATATGGATCATAAGAGCCTCAAGTATATTTTTACACTAGGAGATCAAAATGAACAAATAAATTTTTTTAAAGATGATTAGAGATTATAATTACTCAATCCATTATCATCCAGGGATAGAAAATGAATTGGTAGATAATATAAGTAGAAAATATCCTAAAACCTTATCCATGGTGAGTATTAATTATAATACAATATTCTTAGACATATAATTATTATACATGGGAATCACAAAGGAATGATCATCATCCTACCTTTCTCAAAGGATTACTTAACCATCCATTCTTGGAAAGATTAAGGAAGATCAAAGGGATGATGTAGAGATATTGAAGAAGAACAATTACATATAAATAGGTATGTATTTGGAGTTCATCGTTGATAAATAAGGAGTTGAGAGATTTGGTTCATAACTATGTGTACCATAAATGCATAATATTAAGAAGGATATATTGAATGATGCTCAAAGCTTAACACTCTCTATCCACCCAAAGAGTATAATGACATATTGGGATCTATGAGAAATAAATTTGTGGGACAATATGGAAAATGTGATTTCATAGTATAATTAAATGTGTTAGGTATGTCATCACGTGAAGGTAGAAATACATAACTCTGAGTAGATGTTTCAACCATTACCCATAACATTATGGAAATGTGAGAACATCACCATGGATTTTTTTATTAGGTATTCTAGATAAATCTATTTTATATAATTCTATATGGGTTATAGGGAACTGTATTATAGTTTCTACTCACTCAGTCACCATTCAAGAGTATTTATCACTAAATCAACAAGAAATATAAACATAAAAGTAGTCGTGAGGCTACATGGAATAACAATATTTAATATATCTGATCAATATATGAGGTACAACTCAATGTTTCAAAAAATAATTAACATTACTTATATAGATATTTGAAATCCATTATGGGATATCAATACCATAATGATGTCCAATATGAATGTATTATTCAGTACTAGGAGTATATGTTGATATTTTTTTATGTATACTTTAAAAGAATTTTGTATCAACATCTTCTTAAGGTCGATTTCTCTTATAACATGATATTTTATTTGATTGTTTGGATAGATCCTTATAACAACCTCTAATGGAAGATATGTAAAAAACCCATGTGTAGGGACAAATTTGGTGAACATAATATCTTAAGAACTAAAATATTTAAACAAATGGGTGAGAGGATCAAGGATATTTAGTAACACATCAATGTAGTAAAAATATAATAAAATAACTATATTGATAATTAGTGAAAATATATAGAGTTTGAGGTAGGATATACAGTGTTTATTTATATATCTCCTTAGAAGATAGTCATGATTTTTGGTATGAATGGATAGATAAGCTCTAAATACATTGGCCCTATTAAGATTATTGATCACATTGGAGAAGTGACCTATTGAATAGCACTCCTACCAAAACATTATCAAGGGAATGGTGTATTCCATGTATACCTCATGATGAATTATAAACAATATCCCTCACATATACTAAATATAGTGGTATTTAGAAAATAATATATCCTATGATGAGTAACCAGTGAAGATCTTGGACCATAGAGAATGTGTTCTATGAAAAAAGATAATAGACCTTATTAATGATGTTTTTCAAAATCATATGTATAAGGAAGAAACTTTGGAAACTAAGGATGATATGAAACAAAATTACCCTCTTCTATTTTTTCTTAATGTATGAAATAAAAATTGCAATGGTGAAATTTTCTAAGGGGGGAGAATGTGGCGACCCATATTTTTTTGAATAAAAAGTCTCTTATGAATATATACATGTTATATATTTTAATATATGAAAAACATAATAATGATCAAAAAAATTATTATAATAAACAAAATAAATATGGTCATTATGACTATTAGAAATTATACTATTGGTAATATAGTTGTTGTAAAATGATCGTTAGAACCGATTTTCATTAGGGGTTATGGTGAGAGATAATTGATGTAGAAGGGGGGGGGGAATGCACTCAACTAGTAGGATCATTCCTTATGGAGCCAATTAATTTAATCTTGGGAAATAATTTGTAAGGACCCAGCCTTAAACTACACATATTATAGTGTTTTTAAACTAGAATCAACATTATTACATTCCTGATGATATTTTTGGTTTATATTTTTAGATAATTAGGTCATAAATCATATATAAGAACTAAAATATTACAAATTAGGAAATTCTAATCAGTATCCACTTTTTCCACCAAAGGAAACCCCTTTAAAAACATTATTTCTTTTCATACTCAATCTTCACAATTTTCATCTTGTCCTCATCATCATCATTAATTATACTTTACCCTATGAAAAACATTTTAAAACTTTGTATGAGCATAAAATATTAGTAAGATACATAAATTAATGGTAACTGTTAGTCTAATGAAAATTCATAAAAACATTTTCATAAAAAACTTACATTTTATTCGGAAAAATGAATGACTTTTTCAAAAATATCAATATCTTACCTTTTGAAAATCAATCAATTTTCATGAATACACATAAGAAAGAATATAAAAGATAAGTAGGTATCTTGGGACATCATTTTCCATATCAATCTTACAAACATTGTAGCACTCTCAGCTACACAGGGAGTAACCATCATAGTTATATTTGGAATAATCACCATAACACTATTCCTATAATCTCTTAAGATAAACCTAACTATTTTACTCCATCTCATTACCCAATGCATTGGAGATCTATAACGGTTTTACCCGCCCATGGTTTATCACAGAACCACCTGTCCTCATAAATAATTCCTAAGAACTATAATATAATCATAACACATAAAGCTTGCATAAAAGAAACATTCTTGAGGAAAATAACTTTCCCAATTTAAAATAACTTTTTTTCACAAAGCAGCGCACTCATAAATGAAAAAATATTATTTTAAAATAAAATTTTAAAATATTAAATTAATATTTGAAACATTAAATCCTCAGGATGGTGTTAAATACTGCTCATGACGTATAATTTAAAAAAACATTCATTCTATGTTAATGTCATAAAAGTCACAAAGAACCTTGTTTTAGAAAATGACAAAAAGAATACTTTAAAATCATTTTTAAAAAATTAAAACCTGAGTATAAATTTAAAAAATAATTATATAATAGTAAAACCATTTTTTGAAATAATTTTAGAAAACATGGATATGGAAGAGAATATATTTTTAAGGATAACTTTAAAAAATAATTTTTAAATGAAAATCACTTAGAAATGTTATATTATTAATGTGGGAATTAATAAAATCAATAAAACATGCATATCCAATGTAAATATACATAAAAAATTAGAAATAAAATATAGGATATTCAAAAGTAAGTTCACACATAATATTAGTAGTATATAATTGAGAACTAGAAGTTTAACCTAAAGAATGAAAATTGGGTTAAGAAAATCCCTTACCTCACGCTTCCCTTTAGTGGAGCATACTTTAATCTCATGTATAATGGTTTTAAAATGTTATTAAATCATTATAGAACTATATTAATCTTTATATTACCATATTTTATGATTTTATGACATTTTATTCCCCCTTCATTAATAATATATCATTATTTTCATGGTTTCAGGTGCTTCTATACCATGGTTTATTAATCGGTTCATTTGTGTAAAATTATGGATATTATTGTAAAATGGGATTAAAACTATAGAAGTGTAATAGAATAGTATTAATGATATTCCAAAAATTATTAATGGTCCCATATATCATTTTTATTTATTACATGATAATGATTCATTAGATAAATCATTAATTATAAATGATAAGTTTATTTCGGCGATTTTCCCGAACACCGTGAACTAGTTTCATTTTATTTAATATTATAAGTATATATTAGTTATAGAACATGAAATAGGATATAATATAGTATGAAAATAATATTTAACTAGAATAATAGTTTTATGACCAGCTATCAAGGTGGTAATGGAAAACTAAAAATCATTATTCACGGAGTCGGTAAACCGATATAACTTGGACAATAATTTCATTTCATTTAATAAGAGGAGATGAGAAATTAAATGGATATGAGATATTATATTAGAAATATTAAACTCCATTATATACATGATTCAAGATTTATCATGAAATGATGTATGAATTAGGTGAGGATAAAGTAGAAAAATAAAATAAACTAAGAGAGGTACTTTGAGAAAATTACCTCTTGATTATCACAACCTTGAGAGACCCTTGAAGACCTTAGAAATTGTATTTTAGTGAGTATAGAATAACTATGAAATTTTTATAGTGATTAGGAGAGGTATTGGAAGATATTTTTGGATCTTAAAGGCTTTTGGGTCTAAATGGGGTGGTGAGTGGTGGTATTTATACTTGAGGAGAGGTGGGTTTGAGTAACTAAAATAATTAATATTTTATATTTAAATCCAACCAAATTGAGGTGGAATTAATTTCAAAGCATTTTAATGGAAATTTATATTTTTTAGTATGGATAGGGTCTATACACATCTCAAAAAAACACTAAATGTTATAGTTTTTAGGTATTTTAATCCTTTAACCTTTATAACTTTAAAATGTTTCATTTTTTACTTATACTGTAGTAAATAATTTTTTTTCTAAGGTAAATTTTTTTATATGTCAAAATTAAATTGACCTTACAACCTAATATGTACTTAAATATTACAAATAATAAATCTATTTTACCTAATTAAATTCTCATAATTTGAAAAATTATATTCAAAAATAATCTCACAGACAAAATGAAAAAGCGGGTTTTAAAAGTGAAAAGTTCAAAAGTTTGAAATATTTTTATATACATTTTCAAAGTGAAATTGATTAAAATGACTTAAATTTGTTTTATATATGTATAATTTAACTAATTATACTTTTAAACTAATTTAAAATATAATTTAACTATTTAAATAAATTAGTTGAAAAGGGAATTTTAAATTAAAATTTAGTATTTTTCACTATTCAACAAAAAATGAAACTTATTAGAAAAATACTAAAAATTCACCCTAAGATAATTTTTATATCCCTATTTCAAAAATGAAGTTTATATTTTCATATAAAAATTACAAAAGTGTCAAAATGTGGATTTAAAATAGTTGCGCCATCAAAAGGGAAAAAAATACCTTTTAGACAAATATAGATTTTTTATGCCTAAAAGGTAAGAACCCATAATTACCTTGAAATCATAGATCATATAAACCAAAAATAATTCCAATACCATCAATATTATATCCACAAAAAGTAAATTAATTGTTCCTCAAATAACCTTTTCATATCATAGGATTAAGGGTTATATGTACCTTAAAAATTATCATATTTTTACCAATTTTAAAAGGTATTGATTTCATCTAAAATATGTTTTGAAATTCATGAAAACAAAACATAATATATAAAATACTTAGGTGTTCCATGATCCACACAATATTTTTATGATATCATTATATCGTAAATTTCAAGACATTAATACATAAAAACATTTGTCACTCAAAATCCTTCTTAAACTATTAATTGTGCTTCGTAATCTTATTCCTTAATAATTCATTACTAAAATTAATGATATGATTTATATCCTTATAGTTAATCACTATCAACACAAAAATGTTGCACACTTTGAACATAAGAAAATAATTCGTACCTAAAATCCTAATATCAGGATTTCTTTGATATACCCTTTATCATTTGGGATGTTTTAATACTTTCAAAAAGTAATTGTTTGTTCCACTTCTGGTATTTCACTTTTCAATAGAGTTGGGAGAGTTTAGATCTATAAATAGAATGAAAAGGATACCATGACCCATAAATTTTTTGTATAAATTAATAGGTTTTAGAAAACCCAGACAATTTATTGCGAGTGATTTGAATACTCGTGAAGCTGACAAAATCATAACAATATTTTTCTATAATAGTGATGATCAAATCATTAGGGTGGGGTAAGAAGGTTGTGCAATATCTTTTTACTTCCATATTGACAAATGATCCTTAATATTTTGAAAAGTATATCACTTGAACATAAAATGAATTATTAAAGGGAAAATAATCTATAGGGTAAAGATAATACATTATAATTTTATAATACTCTAAACCTTAAACCCCCTTATATCATAGTTGATTTATGTTTTTATTTGATCCACCTATATTACCATAAAACTCAAAAAGTATCCATATTATAATTGAAATACCCAGATTAATATAAGATCACTTAGAGGGGAGGGGTGAATCGGTGATCCCTTAAAATTTTTATTTTAATAAATTGCTTTAATTTTAATTTCAATTCAAACTATTAGGTTGGTTAAGGACTTGATCCACTTTTGTATATCCCTTAGCCTTACATCAAATGTTTTTATAAAACAAAAATACATAACACATGGATTTACAAGGTTTGGTACAAAGACCCACTCCTTTCTATGTTGGTTATTCTCCGCAACATTGTTTATTCACTTTATCAATTGATGATTACAAATAGAAATTGTTTAAACCCCCCAATTACATCTGGTTAAACCCCCCAACATTGAAACATCAACTTCTTCTTCTTCTTTGAGAAAAACTGGTTAAGCCCCCCAGCTTCAACTTCTCTCTTTAGATGGTTTGATTCACTTTAGGATGATTTCACAATCTTTCTCCATGAGCTTGTGGGATCTAACATTCTTGTGTACTTGTTCAAGTTGCTTCAATAATTTCATATTGAAATTGTTAGTCTTTCTCAAATTTCCTGATCACCAATAATAATTAATTGTCTCAGTGCAACAAATGCTCAGGCTAAGATTTCTTCCTTTCAACTGAAGTCCCATCCTCATTCACTTTATGTTTATATCATTCATGGATTGCATATCTTTCAAATCCCCTCCACCTTAGGTTCTTGGCACACACAATCACTTTTTATAAGTATAAGTATGTTATGCATGTGCATACAACAATTTGCATGAAAATGGTGTGAGTGGGTTCTTCTTCTTTTCAAAGGGCAGTGTATCTTTACACTATCCTCCTTATTCACAAGTTCTCACACAAGGGCTCGGGCTCTTAAATCATGCACATGATTTTCATTTGCATCATGCATGTGTACTGCCTCAGTTTGGGGTTCTCCTTATCATGAAAACAGAAGCATCCTCCTTTGCGAACTAGGGAGGTGTGTGGTCTCAATACATCACGCGAACCAGTGAGGTTCGCAGTCTTTCTCTATGAAAACCAGCAAGGTCCGTGGGATTCTCCTTCGCACAGAAGATGCGGATGCTTCCTTCTTCGTGTAGGCAGTGATCTGCGTGGGATTCTCCTTTGTGAACCAGGAGGTGCTTCGCGGTTCTTCTCCTTCATGAGGAACTTCCTTCTTCATATAGCAATGTTGATTCACGGATCTTCTCCTTCATGAACTAGAGGGATGAAAGATGTGCTTTGTTTTATTTGAAAATATAGATTGCTTGAGATTCAACAATCCTCACTCTCGCTTGAAGGATCTATATTTATAGGCGAGGTTCACCAATCAATTTCCTTCAAATATCTGGAAAAAATGTCATGGGATGCAAATATTTGAATGCCAAAGATCTTTGGTTTAAATATTTCCAACGTGGGATGAGATTTTTCGAATCTCTTGGTTTAGTTATGTTTAACTAAGATCCTTCATTTATGAAGGAAACATCACGTGCATGTGTTTACGAATGCATGCAAACCATCTGCTCGAACATCGAATGTCCCATGTGGCCTCGGAAAAAAAAAATTCTCTAGGCCTTGAGTGATCTTTGAATTTCAGTGTGTGCATGAAAATGTAATTGCATGAATGTGTTCGGTATGCTTAGATGATCCTAATGCATTGGATTTTATCTTATAAGGAGGTCAGAGTCCGATTATGGAGGTGCGGCAGCAACGATGGTGTACCGTTTTATCGGGAGCTCTCCAGGAGCTTGGATGATGAAGATGACAACGTGGAGGCTCTGTGCTTGTTGGATCGACTTTGAATGGATAGTGTAAAGACAAGATTAGAAGCATGGCCGCAAGATGAGATGAGTGGTCGCAATGATATGCAGATTAGATGGACGACTTAGGTGGCTTTCATGTTTTTTAAAATCTTGTCCCACATCGAAACGCCACACGGAATTTCTATGGCTTATAAGCCTCAGTGCTCTGTCCCCCACTGAATTAATTCTCTTCTCCCTCTCTAGTGTCGCCCCGCACCGGTTCTCCTATGGGCGCACTCTATACCCACTCTCTATGCCTTTGGCACACACCTAGTTCCCACTATGAACCTTTCCGCACACGGGTTGATCACCGTGCATTCCCCTACAGGATTATACACGGCCTACACTCCTCTGCCTCTTGAGGTCTAGCCTTGAGGATTCCCTCGGGCATGGTTGACCTTATGTCCTGGATGTTCCTAAGTTCAAGGACCTCGGCTGGCCCTCTTGGTTGGCTATATTTTTAATGAAGCCTCATTTGCACTTTTTTTTAAAAAACAAAGGTGCAACATACATGTAATGCATGGCCACCTTAAATTCATGAAATATAAAGGGAATATGAATTGCCTTAGGTTAGTTCTAAAACCATGCTTGAATACCTCTTCTCCCATTCTTCTTTAAACAACATATCTTCAACCAACTCATCAATCACATATTGATCTACACTTGACAACAAATACAATTACAATACTTCATGGGCTCAACAATCTCCCCCTTTGTATTCGGTTGTTAATATCTCCTCAATACACATTGTAAGAGTCAATATGTGTTTTTCTCCCCCTTATTGGAAATAAAATGCAAAGGTTATGTGAATACTATTCAAAAACATGTTTTCCTTGAAAATAATATCTTCATGGTTCACTTAGAAAGGAGCCTTTAGTTAATCAAATCTAAGTCTACTTGGGAAAACTCAGTGTATAAAACAAGAGAGATATAACCAAGGGTTTCAATGCTGTCAATAACCATCCATTCATGTGTCCTTATTCTACTTTTGAATATAAATTCCAAGTACTTCACTCATTTCCCTTAATCCGACCATGAATGGCACTTAACTTGAACTTCCTTATGCATTGATACAAAATGCATGGATAACATTGTAGTAAACAATGTGTACTCTTTAACACATGTCTTCTTCTTTGAAGATCAAATTTATCAATCGTTTGATTTTTTTTAAACTTCATCCATTTTAAGATCAATGGATGGATCTCTTTTCTCTCCATGCAATTGAGTATTTCAAGGTCTTTTTAATGATGATGTAAACATGTATCACTTTGATACAAGTATTTGGAACTTAGGATCATCTCAACAATCTTCATAATTCATCAAAAAATGCTCCCCCTCAAGGGATGCATTCATATCCTTCAATTCCCTAAAAATAGTATAAAAATAGGTATATGTTTGGGAATAAGGAGGTACCTATTCTCATTTTTCAAGTGAGAGGAGAAGTTTGAACATGAAGTTTCATCCTTAACTCAACAAACCTCTCTGCTAGCATTGCTTTAGTGAAAATATCTGCAACATGATCTTTAGTATAAATGTATTCTAGCTTGACATATCCACCTACCACCTTTTCTTTGATAAAATGATATATTATGTCGATATGTTTAGATATTGAATCTTGGATAGTATTATTGGATAAACCAATGGCACGTTGATTATCACATAAAATCTTCAGTGGTTTCTCAGTTTCAATTTTCAAGTTACTAACTACACCTACATCCAGATCATATGTGTATATGCATGTGTAGCCGCCACATACCCTACCTCAGCTATGCTTAAAGTCACTAAATTATTCTTTTTTACTATACCAACTGACACATCCTTCTCCCAAAAAGAAGGTCCCACCTAAATTTGATCTTCTGTCTGTACAATCACCAGCCCAATTAGCATCTATGAATCCCAACAACTTCATGTTTGAACTGTGTTTGTATAGAAGCCCATAGTTGAGAGTTCCTTTAACATATCTCAAAATTCGTTTTCCTTTCAATGAGTGAGACTCTTTTGGATCACTCTAGAATCTGGCACATAGAGTCACTGCATAAGATATATCTGGTCTTGATGTTGTGAGATAGAGTAGGCTTCTAATGATTCTTCTAAATTCTTTCTGATGGACATTGTTTCCATTTTTTTCCTTGCATAATTTGGTTCCACCTGAAATGGGTGTTGAAACTTCTTTTTCATTTTCCATTCCAATTTTTTTCACCAATTCCCTAGTATACTTCTCTTGAGATAGAAATATGGAATTTGGTTTTTTCTCAACCTGAAATCCCATAAAATATGTCATCTGGCCAAGCATGGAAATTTCAAAGATTCTTTTCATTTTCTCAGTAAATTCTTTAAATAGACATTCCTTTTCACCAAAAAATATAATTTCTTCCACGTATATAATGATTATGTGAGTGTTGTTGGCCATTTCTCTCACATAAAGTCTACTATCAACCTTACCTTTGACAAACTTCATATCTCTGATACAACCATCTAATTTTGAGTACTAGGCTCTAGGGGCCTGTTTTAGACCGTACAAAGCTTTACTCACCTGTATACCATGCTTCTATCTTTTTCCAGAACAAAACCATATGGTTGTTCAATATACACCTCTTCTTCAATATTTCCATTTAGAAAGTCATATTTCACATCCATTTGATAAACTTTAAAATGATTGTGTGTTTCCACTACCAAGAACATTCTAGTGGTTTTTAGTCTTGATACTGGTGAAAAAGTTTCTTCAAAATCAATTCCTTCCATTTGTGAGTATCCTTTGCACACTAGCCTAGCTTTATTTCTTGAAGCTTCACCTTTCTAATTTAGCTTATTTCTGAAAACCAACTTAGTACCTATAAGATTTTTATTTTTGGGTCTTGATACAAGATCCCAAGTGGAATTTTTCTCAATTTGATCAAGCTCTTTATGCATAGCTTGTATCCATTACTCATGATCAACTGCTTCTGCCACTGTATGAGGTTAAACTTGTGAAATAAGGGCAATATGATCTTCAATTCTCAATCTTATCCTTTTTTTACTAGAGACGGTTGATTACCAATGATATTTTATACCTCAACATGTTTCTTTTACTTGTTGTATAGTTTACCTTTATTTGAATCATTTTCTTCTTCATCACTTGTATGATCAAAGTTAATATCAACATTGTTTGGTTCTGTATCAGCAGCTGCTTCATTCTAATATTCCATCATTATACCATTTTCTACCAAATATTATAAGTCTGCATTATTAGTAACATCTGATTTTACATTTTCTTCAATGATTCTGACATCACTGCAATCAACCAGCTTATTCATACTTTTGTTCCAACATTTGTAGCCTTTACCTTTAAATAGATATCCCGTGAAAATTCATTCCTATACCTTTTCTTCAAATTTTCCCAGATTAATGTTCTTAATATTTATGATGCAGGGACTACAAAAACTCTGAAGTATTTAACAGTTGGTTTCCTATTGTACCACATCTCATATGATATCATTTGTGTTTCTATTATTAGTAGACATCTGTTCTGTATATGTATGGTTGTACATACATATTCTCTCCAGAAGAACTTAGAGATGTTGTGCTCGGCTAACATAGTCTTGCCCATTTCAACTATGATTATATTCTTTCTTTTAGATACCCCATTTTGTTGTGGAGTCTATAGTGTGTTGTATTAATGATTGATCCCATGATTGCAAAGATAACTTTCAAAGGCATCACAAGTATACTCCTTACCATTATCTAATCTCAATTTCTTGATGAAGAGGCCCATTTCCTTCTCATCTTGCCTTTTAAACTTTTTAAACGTTTTAGTTTCCTCTGACTTGTGCTTGAGAAACATGACATTACTCATTCAATTGTAATCATTAATAAATGTTATGAAATAAAAATCACTTGTTGTATAATTTTGTCTCATTGTCCCACATATATCAGTATGAATAAGTTCAAGAGGCATGGTAGATAGGATATCTACCCCATTGTGTGAACTTTGGATTAATTTTACTTTTTGAAATGTTTCACAAATCACATCTCTTTCTCTTTTCAGTTTGGGAAGATCTCTCACAATGTCATACTTCAAGATCTTGCAAATACTCCTTTGACCAAGACGGCCAAGTATTCTATGCCAGAAGTTGTTTTAATCCTTGGAACTCAAGTAACGTGAATTAATGGAATCACCAATTTGAAAAAAATTTCCAGTAGTCCTTTTACCTTGAGTGGTGACTTTTCCATCTTTTGAGATCTTGATGATACATGAATACTTTTTTAATAACACCTCATGTCCATTATCACAAAGTTGGATCACACTAAGAAAATTGTGCTTTAACCCTTAAACAAATAACACGTCATTAGATTTCAGATATTTGTCTTCAGTCTTTTCTTTTCTAACTCCCTTGATTTTCAGAGAACAATCATTTCCAAAGATCACAGCTCCTCCTTCATGATTTTTAATGTTGCTCAGAATTTTTGTATCACCAGTCATGTGTGATGAACATCCACTATCAAGAATCCATGACTTAGTTTTACCACTGGATTTTAAAGCAACTTCATTAAACCATGATTTTTCTTCATTAATTTTCTAAACCCCCTTTCCATTCATGACTTTGAGTGATTTTTCAAAGAAAAACCTCATGAAATTCTCAGCATTATGGCCTTAATGATCACATCTTACACATAATTCTTCCAAACCGTCAAATTTGTTCTGAATTGGAAGATTAGGTGAATTTTTGAAGTTTTCTTTCTTACTTTGTATTTCTCTTCTGTTTTCAGAATAACTCCCCCTTGATTCATGCCTCATTTTTGGTAGGGACATGTTATACCAACATAAATATGATTTATGTCTGAACACTCCACAACAACAGAAATATCCTTTAAACCTTAATCTTACCCTCTGATAAAAGTCTTTTCTTTGAGTTGGTTGTTGTTTTGTTTTTCAAAAACTGAGTTTCTTTCTGTTCTGGGGGAACAAATCTTCTTGGATAATTTTCTTCTTACTTGGAAGAAGATTTCTTACCAATATTTTTACTCTAAGATTGTCTTTCATTCATTTTTGGAACTACATTATTATAAATAATAGAATTATTTTTAGATTTGATGAGTGTTTAATTGACCTGCTTCTTTGATCCCATCATTTCACTAGTGTATGATGATTCTTCCTTGATCTCAACAGCCTTGTTGAAATCTTCTCTACTCTTTTTCAGGTGATTCTGTGCTTCAAGGAATTTAGACTGTGTTATTGTCTGTTCTTCTTCTTTAAGAAAAATATTTTATTAAAGGTATTTTACCATATTTTCTGTTTCATCTACCTTCAGTTTTTATCTTTTGATTTCCTCAATGTATGAAATTTCTTTAACAACACATTCTTTTTTTTCCTCGTATAACTTTTCTATTTCCTGCAGTAACTGTCTCTTGTATCTCTTGAGAATTTTTTTTCTCAAGACAAGCTTCTAATTCATTCTTCAACATGTGTGCAAAATCTGTTCATTAACTTTCATCATCTTCACTGTTGGAAGTATCATACCCTTTTTCCACATGAGCCATGAAATTAGTTTCATCTTCTGATTGAATGTCTAATGTTTATCCTACACCTTATTCTTTGCTCACATAAATTATTCTTTTAACTTGAAAGAACTTTTTCTTTCTTCCACCAAAATTTATTGAATCTTTTGATCTTCTGTCCTATTTTTTCTTCTGTAGTTTTTCTTTATCTATCTCAAGTGGAACAGATCTTTTCTTAGGACAATTTACAGCAAAGTGTTCAATGTCATTACAGTTGTAACATCTTGATGGTAGTTTTCCTTTACCCTTAAAATTTTCCTTCCTGAACCTCTTTGATATAAGAGAAATGATTCTGTTGTATTCTTTATCTTTATCTTTATCATCGGATTCCCTTTATTCTGAAACTTCATAATCTTTGATTTTGAGTTTTCTCATAGCTTCAAAATCCATTTCATCTTTTATCTTCTTTTTGAAAAATGGGATCTTCTACATTTCATATGCAATGAGAATATTATTTATATCATAAAGTGAAAGATCATATATGTCTTCTAAAGTAGATACTTTAGAATCAAATCCATCAAGAAAATTTCTCATCTGTTTTTTTGACAATAGTTGAATCATCCAGCTTTTCTCCAAAACCCCGAATATTACTGACAATTTCATTGACTCTAGTGAAATAGTCATCAATGTTTTCTTCTTCATCCATCTTGATATCTTCGAATATGGTCCTCTAGATTTTCAATTTGGCTTCCTAAATTTCATGTTTCCTTCATAACTTCTTTCTAATTTATCCCAAATATCTTTAGAATTTTTGAGTCCCATAAATTTTGTGTAAACCTTTTTTGAAAGAGGCGTTAGAATAGAATTTTTAGATTTTCCATAAACTTCCATATTTCTTTTCTCAATGAAATTCATAACAGCTTCATCATCAATAGGAGGGAATTCAACAGTAGTTTCATCTCTAACTTCAAGACCAAGCGATAGAATATAGGGTAACATCTTATTCTTCCAACTATGATAATTCTTTCCATAAAAAGTAGGAACACCCATACTATTGATAGAATTTAGATTATCCATCTTCAAAAAGTATTAGATTCTTATAGAGGGAGAATGGCTATAATACCAATTGAAATACCCATATTAATATAAGATCACTGAGAGGGGAGGGGTAAATCAGTGATCCCATGAAAATTTTCTTTTAATGAATTTCTTTCCTTTTAATTTCAATTCAACCTCTAAGTCTGGTTAAGGCCTTGATCAATTTTTGTATATCCCTTAGCCTTACTTCAAATGTTGTTAAATAAAAAAATCACATAACACAGGGATTTACAAGGTTTGGTACAAAGACCTAATCCTTGCCATGTTGGTTATTCTCCCCAACATGGTTTCTTTACTTTATCAATTTATGATTAAAAATAGAAATTGGTTAAACCCCCCAATTACAAGCTGGTTAAACCCTCCATCATCAAAACATCAACTGCTCCTTCTTCTTTGAGAAAAACTGGTTAAACCCCCCAACTTCAACTTCTATCTTTAGATGGTTTGATCCACTTTAGTATGATCTCACAATCTTCCTCCACGAGCTTGTAGGATCTGACTTTCTCATGTACTTGTTCAAGTTTCTTCAATAATTTCATATTGAAATTGTTGGTCTTTCTCAAATTTCTTGATCACCAATAAGAATTATCTGTCTCAGTGAAACAAATGCTCGAGCTATGATTTATTCCTTTCAACTTAAGTACCGGACTCATTCACTTTATGTTTATATCATGCATGGATTTCATATCTTTCATATCCTCTCCACCTTAGGTTCTTGGCACACACAATCACTTTTTATAAGTTTAAGTATGTTATACATGTGCATGAAACCGTTTGCATTCAAATGGTGTGAGTGGGTTCTTCTTCTTCTCAAAGGGCTGTGTATCTTTAAATTCTCCTCCTTCAAAAGTTCTCACATAAGGGATCATTCTCTTAAATCATGCACATGATTTTCATGTGCATCATGCATGTTCACTACCTCAGTTTGGGGTTCTCCTTATCATGAAAACAGATGAATACTCCATCGCGAACCAGGGAGGTGTGTGGTCTCAGTACACTATATGAACTAGGGAGGTTCACGGTCTTGCTCTACATGAACCAGAGAGGTCTACGGGATTCTCCTTCACAAAAATGGTGCAGATGCTTCCTTATTCACATAGGCAGTGAGTTATGCGGGATTCTCCTTCGTGAACCAGGAGGTGCTTCGCGGTTCTTCTCCTTCACGAGGCACTTCATTCTTTGCATAGAAAGGTTGTTGCATGGATATTCTCCTTCGTGAACCAGAGGGCTAAAATATGTGCTCTGTTTCATTTGAAAAGAGAGATTTCTTGAGATTCAATAACCCTCACTCTCTCATTAAGGCTCTCTATTTATAGGTGAGGTTCACCGATCCATTGCCTTAAAATCTCCAGAAAAAATTTTGTGGTATGCAAATCTTTGAATGCTCGAGATCTTCGATTTGAATATTTCCAACACAGGATGAGAATTTTGAATCTCTCAGTTCAGTTCTATTCAAAGAGACTCCTTCATTTATGGAGGAAACATCACGTGCATGCGTTTACGAATGCATGAAAACCATCTCCTCGAACATCGAACAGCCTGTGTGGCCTCAGCAACTTTGTTTGCTCTTGGCCTCGAGTGATCTTCAAATTTCAGTTTATGCATGAAAATGCAATTGCATGCATGTTTTAGGTATGCTTATACTATCCTAATTCACTAGATTTTATCTTATAAGGAGGTCAGAGTCCGATTATGGAGGAGCAGTAGCAGCGATGGCATACTGCTTCACCAGGAGCTCTCTAGGAGCTCAGATGATGAATATGACAATGTGGAGGATCTGTGCTCATTGGATCAACTTTGAATGGATAGTGGATGGCCAAGATTAGAAGCATGTTCATGGGATGAGATGAGTGGTTGCGATGATACTTGGATCAGATGGACGGCTTAGATGGCTTCTGTTTTTTTTAAATCTCGTCCCATATCGAAACATTGTGCGGAATTTCCATGGCTTTTAAGCCTCGTCACTCTGTCCCCCACTCAATTAATTCTCTTCTCCCTCTTCGGTGCCACCTTGCACCAATTCTCCTGTGAGTGCGCTCTGCGCCCACTCTTCATGCCTCGGGCGCGCACCTAACGCCCACTATACACCTTTTCACACACGAGTTGATCATTGTGTGTGCCCTTGAGGGCTTATACATGGCCCGCACTCCTCTACCTCTTGCGGGCTGGCCTTGAGTCTTCCCTCAGGCGTGTCTGAACCTGTGTCCTGCATGTGCCTAAGGTCGAGGACCTCGGATGGCCCTCTTGGTTGGCTATATTTTTAATGAAGCTCATTTTCACTTTGTTAAAAAAAATGGGTGCAACATGCATGTAATGCATGGACACCTCAAATGCATGAAATTTAAAGGGCATATGAATTTCCTTAGGTTAGTTCCAAAACCATGCATGAATACCTCTTCTCTCATTCTTCTTCAAACATCATCTCTTCAACCAACTCATCAAGCACATATTGATCTACACTTGACAACAAATGCAATTACAAGACTTCATGGGCTCAACAATAATAACCCTTGTGGTTATATAGGATCTTTAACTTATTCTCAAATATCATCATAACCTCTAAATTTATCTAAATCGTGCTCTAATACCAACTCTAAGGACTCTTCCTTAAACTAAAAATATTCTAGTGTTTTTAAAAAAGAATCAGCATTGTTACATTTACAATAATATTTTTTGTTTAGAGTTTTAGATAATTATTTCATAAATCATACATAATAACTTGAATATTAAAAAGTAGACACTTCTACTCAATATCCATTTGTTCACCAATGGAAACCCCTTAAAAAATGGTTTCTTTTCATGGTCAATCTTCACAAGTTTCATCTTATCCTCATCCTCATCCCTAGTTATCCTCTACCCTATGAAAAAATATTTAAAACTTGGGATGAGAACAGAATATTAGTAAGGGAAATAAAGGAAATGTAACTGTTAGGCTAGTAAAAATCCATAAAAACATTTTCATAAAAACATACCTTTTATTTGGAAAAAGGAATCGCTTTTTCAAAAAGATCAATATATTACCTTTTAAAAATCAATATATTTTCATAAAAACTCATAAGAAATCATATAAACGATAAGTAGGTATATTGGGACATAATTTTCCATATCACTCTTATAAAAATTGAAAATCTCTTGGCTACACATGGATTAATCATCATAGTTACATTTGGAATAATCATTGTAATACGATTCCTATAATCTCTTAAGAGAAACCTAACTGGTCAACTCCGTCTTATTAACCAATGAATTGGAGAGATAGAAAAGACTCACCCTCCCTTGGTTTATCAATGAATCACCCCACCTCATAAAAAATTCCCTAGAACCATTACATAAGCATAACACATAAAGATTTCATAAAAGAAACATTCATGAGGAAAATAACTCTTCCAATTTGAAATCACTTTTTTTAACCAAGATGCACAATCATAAATTAAAACATATTATTGGAAAATAAATTTTTAAAATAGTAAAGTATTATTTGAAACATTAATGCATAATGATGGTGGGAAATACCGCACATATTGTATATATTAAAAAAACATTCCTTCCGTATTGTTGTTGGAAAAGTCACAAAGAACCTTTTTTTAGAAAACGACAAAAAGAATACTTTAAATTATTTTTGAAAAAATTAAAACATGATAATGAATTTAAATAATAATTGGTGAATAGTTAAAACATTTTTGGAAATAATTTTAGAAAACATGAATATATAATAAAAGAGAGTTTTAAGGATAACTTTAAAAAATAATTTTTAAACTAAAATCACTTATAAATATAATATTGTTCAATTGGGAAATAATAAAAATAATAAAACATGTATATCCACTATAAATTAACTTAAAATAAGTGGAAATAAAATATAGGATATTAAAAATTCATTTCACAAATAATCTTAGTATGACATAATTGATAAGTAGAAGTTTAACCCAAAGAATGGAAGTTGGGTTAATAAAATACCTTACCTCATGTTTCCCTTTAATTGTGCATACTTTAACCTATTTTATAATGGTTTAGATAATGTTATTAACTTATCCCATAACTATATTCATATTTATAATTCCTTATGTGATGATTTTATAATATCTTATGAACTATTTATTAATAATATTTCATTATTTTCATGGTTTTAGGTGAATTTGTTCGATGGTTTAATGATCAGTTCATTTGTGTAAAATTATTGATGTCCTTGTAAAATGGGATTTTAACTCCATAAGTGGAATGGTATAGTATTATTGAACTTCCATAATCATGAATGGTTCAATATATCATTTTTATTTCTTATATGAGGATGATTCATTAGATAAAATGTTAATGATAAATGATTAGTTTATTTTGGTGGTTTTCCCAACCACCATGAACTAGTTTCATTTTATTTACTATTATGAGTATATATTAGTTACAGAACATAAAATAGGAAATAATATAAAATTTAAATAATATTTAAGTAGAATAATATTTTTTTGACCATCCATGAAGGTGGTGATGGAAAACGAAAAATCATTATTCACAGAGTCAGTAAACCGATAGTATAATGACCCATATTTTACATACATTGATATTACTTTAAAATTGAATTAAATTCATTAAAACATATAATAAAGACATTATAGGACCATATATGTATAGTTTCTTTAGAAACTATGAAATATAAACAACCGGTTCATAAAACATCTACATTGTCTCCCACTTATTTATTCATAACTAGTCTCCTTTTCTAACATAGCTTACTTAATACCCTTCTTCATGACATGGAGAAAATAAACATATGAAAGTGTGATCTCAAATTATCCATAAGGGTATACAATGGAAATATAAATCATATCATAATCATAAGACAAAATAATAAAACATTTTAAAATCTTATCATGTATACGAAATATCGTGATATCATGTCATGGGATAAAAGTTCATAAGAATTAATGGAAATAATACCAAAAGTCATAACATAAGACATGAAGTTTTTTGGCATACATATAATCATATAAAATCATTTACATATTATTCAAGGCTCATATCTAAGACCGTCATAGCAAACAAATTCCATTACTGAACCGGGTTTACTTGTCGTTCTAGCCCGGTATTACTGAACTGGATTTACTTTATGTTTCAGTCGTGTCTATCTCATGAGATATAAATCTTTTTCCCAATGTATTGGAGGGAGATATAGGTCCCACCCATCTCATAATGAAATCATTCTTACATGTTCCACAAAAACATAAACCATTCATCATAGCATAACCCAAGAAATAAAATGGGTTTCTTAAACAACATTCTATCATAACATAAACCATATAAAATATCATTCCATAATTAATAAAATAAAATCATAGCAATAATAGGGATATAAACATAACTATATTTAAAGAGAATCATCTTATATGGAAAATAATTTTGATAAAACACTTGGACTTAATTCGTGAGGAAAATATCCTTTCTTCTTCAAAAACATTTTCTTTTCTCAAAATGTTGTGTAATTTTAAAAGAAAAGAATTTAATTGAAAATACACTTGAAACCATTTAGATTAATCTTCATGGAAATAAGGCATTATAAAGATGTAAAAATCCGTTCATGTTGTATAAGTTAAAAAAACATTATCCTCGTACTTTTACCGGAAAATTCAAAAAGTACCTCGTATCAAAAAATGCCAAAAGATTCCTTTTATACCTTTTAAAACATTACCAATGGGTAAAATTGACTTTAAAAAATTTTATAAGAATAAAAATAATATTACATATTACAAAAAACATGGATGTGGATGATAAATATACCCCATTAAATACTTACGTATAAATAATCTCGAATAAAAATGAGATTACCAAATTATCCCTTAACTTAGGTCTAATATCTTTCATATGCATCCAAACCTTCTTTATAATGGTTAAAATATGTTATTTAATTATACCATAACCATATTCATATTTATGATATCATATATGATCCTATTATATCATTTTCTAACAGTGTTTCAATATTACCATTATTTTGGGTGTTAACTTGTTTGTTTTCTCATTCCTGTTTTTCCATGTAAGTCATGTTTTTTATTATTAGGATGTATTTTATTCATGTCCAGAATTAAATTAAGTTCATAATTATTATTTTTACTTGTCATATAAATTTTATAATCATTCTTGAATTTTTAATTTGTAGAATGAATCTTATCGCGTCGTGGAGACGGTAGGTCGTACGTATGCACGAGCGATGATATCATTCCATTTGATGGTTAAATGGTATGGAATTGGATGGTATATTAATTATATAAAATAATAATCATGTTATATTCATTATTTAAATCCATTATACCCATAATTTTACCCATCCAAATAAAGTATTGTTGAATAATAGATTACACCACGGCGTGGAGACGGTAAGCCGTACATACGCACACATGGTGATATTGTTATTTGTAGGGTGGATAAAAGGAGGTATAAGGTTGCCCCATAACTATAGTAACATCTCAGAATTTATAATATACTTTATTTATTACTTTAGTATGGAAAAAACATAATAAGGGGAAGTAGAATAAGAAAAGAATTTTGAACGAGGTGATAAAATAATTACCTCTTTTTCGAGTATCACCTTTTGATTTGCACAAAAGGGCTCCTTAAGATGGATTTATACCCAAATTTTGGCCTCTATGATGAATTTAGGGAAGTTTGAAGATTAAATGGGCGGGGTTTGGTTGAGAAAAATGGATTTATATGTGTGATTAAAAGAGAAGGAGAGGTTCCCTTTTATAGGAGAGGGGAGGGACACCTTTGGAAATACCAAAACTATTAAATTAATATAAATTAATTTTTAAATTATAATGCCTCCAAAGTGGATTATTTCAAATATTAGATGAGTATGGGTAGAAATAATCTCAACCAATAAAATTTAAACATGTTTTTATTTTATTTTAAACCTTATAATTTTGATTTATCTTTTTTTAATCTATTTAATTTTAATTGTGGTAATAACATTTTAAATATTTAATGGTTATAAATATTTGATTATATGGTGTTAATTACCCATAAATGGATATTTTATGACATTTTAGACATTATAATTATCAATTTTTAATTTTTAAATATTTTTATTATTTTTAAATAATTTAATAAAATGTTATTTTTATAAAATGTCAATAGTGTCAATTTTAACACTATTCGTTTATTTTATTTTAAATAAAATCCACAAAAAATATAAATTCAAAAAAATAAAAATATACTATAAACATGTCCTAATAACCTATAAAATTCATGGATAACATTAATTAATTCATATTATATTTCTTTTAATATTTTTAAAATCATTTATTTGATGTTTCTATTAATAAAATAATTTATGCGTCACTATTATGTCATCCATAATGGTAAATATTTAATTTATAAAAAGTATAAATAAATTTATATGATGTAGGTAATTATTTTAGCTTTTCAGAGACTATCTACAGTTGATATTATCTTCTGGTTATCCATATATTAAAATTAATATACTTCTATAAAAAGAAAGTGTGACACTTTGTCACATTCATTGATTTAAAAAAAATTAATGTCATATTCATAGAAAAATGGTCATTAAGTTATTTCATTTAAAAAAATAGATGATAAGGGTATAATTTAGTCATCCAATAGGATTATTACAGGTGTTAAGGTTATTTTATAATATTATTTTCACCTTTAATTACACGATTTACCTTCAACCATGGTAATAAAAATAATTACCAAAGTTACTATTCATAATACCCAAAAATAAAAGTAACCAATTAAAATAATTTGGACCTACTGATTCCAAATATGGAGTCCATTTTTAAAAATTCAAAACACAAGAGTTTCAGTAATTAATTTAAAATCAATCCCTTTGTCGAAATGAGAGAACATGTTTTTAAAAGTTAAAACATTACAAAAGATTGAAATATTTTTACATATGAATTCAATGTAAAATTAATGATAATGACATAAATTATATTTAATGATAAAAATATATTATATTTATACTTTAAAACCATTCAATATTATAATTTAATCATATAAATTATTTCGATGAAAAAAGTTGTTTTCTCTTAAAATTCAGTGAATTTTTACTATTCATCAACACTTCAAAGTTTTCAGAAAAGTATCAGAAATTCATCCAAAGAAAATTTTTATATCCCGCTTCAAAATAACATGTTTATTTTGTCATAAAAATTATTAATTTGTCAAAATCATAATTTTAAAGGGGTTCTCCATTCAAAGATGTAAAATTACCCTTTAAAAAAATAGGTTTTTACATGTCAAATAGGGTTTATTCATACCCTGTGACTAAAATATCCATTAGATGAATATAAAAAATATTTTATTAATTATATAAAATATATATATCTCATTAATTTCATTACCAAAAGTAATTAACTCAATAATAAAAATATCTAATTGATTTATATTTTTCATAAATATTTGATAGGTAATAAATTCACAATGCATTTTCATAAGTTAGTTATACTTATTCCCAATAACCTAACGAATAGGATATAATGGTAATTTATACTAAGGGAATTTTGAGGTTCATTTAAACTCACAATTGCGTGCAACTCAAGCTACTGAAAAATAGAAATTATTTAAAGAAAATATTTCATAAAAACATTCGAGTGTTACATATGGAACTTGGACAATAATTTCATTTCTTTTAATAAGTGGAGATGAGAAATGAAATGAATATGAGATATTTCATTATACACATAAAACTATAGTATATAATTTATTCTGGATTTATCATGCATTTATGGATGAAGTAGGTGAGTATAAATTAGAAAAAGTAAAGAAATTAAGAGAGGTAATTTGAGAAAATTACCTCTTGAATATCACCCTATTGAGGGACCCTTGAGGACATTGGAAATGGTCTTTTGGTAAGACCTGTTGAACTTGGATGTGGGGAGAGTAATTAGGAGAGGTTTGGGATGATATTTTAGGAGTTTCAAGGTTTTTTGGGTCGAAGTGGGGTAGTTAGGGTGGTATTTATACTTGAGGAGAGGTGGGTTTGAGTGATTAAATTAATGAATATTTTATTTTTAAATCCAACCACATTGAGGTGGAATTAATTTTAATGAATTTGGCTAGAAATTAATATTATTGAGATTGGATAGGGTTGATCCACACCTCAAACAACCATTAATTGTTTTTTTTGGTATTTTATGCTTTTACCCTTTTTAACTTTAATATGTTTCATTTTTTACCTATATTGCAACAAGTAATTTTTTTTACCATGGCAACTTTTTTTATGCCTAAAAATAAAATTTACCTTACAAACTAATTTTTAAATTATATTTAAAAATATGGAATCCATTTAACCTAATTAAATTTATAGAATTGGAAAAATAATATTTAAAAATAATCCCACAAATAAAACGAAAAAGTTGGTTTTTAAAGTGAAAAGTTAAAATGTTTGAAATGTTTGTAAATCCAATTTCAATATTAAATTGATTAAAATGACCTAAATTGATCGTATTGATGTATAATTGATCTAATTATACTTTTAAATCAATTTAAAAATTTTTATCTATTAAAATAAATTAGTTTAAAAGGCAACTTTTAATTAAAATTCAGTATTTTTCACTATTTCTCAAAAATGAAACTTATCAAAAAAATATCAAATTAACCCTAAGATTATTTTGATATCCCTATTTAAAAATGAATTTTATTTTTTAAAATAAAAATTATAAAATTTTCAAAATTTATATTTAAAATAGGTGCTGCATCAAAAGGTAAAAAATTACCTTTTAGAAAAATATAGTTTTATTATGCTTAAAATATGATTTATTTTTATATTAAGCCTATAGAATTAAATGGATGAATTTAAAAAAATATTTAATATATAACAAATAAATATCATTAATATATTTTACTTATAGTGATTAATTTAATTTATTAAGATAAAATGTCATTATGGGCATAAAAATAGGTTTTTTTATAAAAACACATCATTTATATTAAATTTATTATTTATATTTATTTATAATTAATTGGTAATAAGTGAATCCATTTTATAAACATGAGTAAACTATATTTTTATAACATAATTAATCACATTTATTCCTACCATTCCAATAGCTAGGTGATAGTTATCACCTTTAAATAATAATGTTTAGTCATTTATTTAAGCTTGATGTGGCATATCTTGTATGATATTAAGCACGGTGTTTCCTTTTAAAATATTTTGGGTTGTTACATAATTAGTATCAGTAGGGTCTTCACTTAACCAATCCCTAGAAAAACTTCAACTTGTGAGGCTACTGTGAAATCAATTACAAGATAATTTCAAATTAGTGGAGATCTCTATAAGATAAATGTTGGTCAAACCACCACCTAAAAGTACAACCATTTTACACCTTACCCAGAGGGATTATTCAAGTGTAATGAGGTGTTATGTATCTAGGTGATTTTTACAATTGTTGTGTTAATTATTTCAAAAATGAAATTTTGTTTACTCTGATACATATTGTTTTTAATATTTGTTGTGAAATTATATAAGGGTGAAATTTAGTATTTTTGGGTATCTAAATAAATAAAAATATAAGATTTTATATCATTATATATTGAAATTAATGTAATAAATATGAAAAAAATAAATGTTTCACATAAATAAAGAATGATTATATTTTAGGTAAAATACTTATTTTTTATTTTCCTTAAAATATTTTTTTATAAAATGTTCATAAATATAAATAATTTTTTTCATAAAATAGTTTCATGTAATAATAAATATTTTTATAAAAAATATTACATAACTTTATGAAATTATATATAAAATTTTTAAGGGACTGAAAGTGTATTTTTTCAATAAAAGTATCATTCGAAATAAATAAGTATTATTTTTAAAAATTAAATTTTTCATTATTATAAAAAAAATTCTAGAATACATGTTATTTTTGGAATATACATGCCAAAAAAATTAATGGTGAAGTGTTTTTATTTATCGGAAAAAAAATAAACTATGAATGTTAAATAGTAAAATACTATATAATTATCGTATATATACCATATTATGTAATGACTCATATGAAAGAATTTTTCTTGTTTCAAAAATTTATATGGACATTTTATTGTCCCCTTATTGTTTAATAACAATACCCTTACTCTTGAGTCATGATATGGGTTACTTTTTGAAGAAATGATATTTTATTCCAAACACCCCCACCCCTCCCCTTATAAACACCACCTCCTCAACCCATTTCTATTTACATTAAAAACACCTAAAGTATCCTGAACTCTACCAAAATCCCTCCCCTATTCTTTATACATGTCCTAGAAGTTTTAGCCTCACTAAAAGACCAGACTATGGAACTTTGAGGTGAATTCCAAGAGTGAACATCCAAAGAAAGAATTATCATTCTCAGCCAAATTCTCATAAATTTATTTTTTTATAACTCCTAAAAAGTACTTTATCCATTATAGCATGATAAAATCAATATTATTAATATATAAAAATATTATTATATTAGTTTAATATCTATTATATAACCCCTATCATTCAATTCCATAACCAAAACGTTGTCCATATTATTATCAATTCACAACATCCATGAAAAATACATTTCATTTTTTATCAATGCCATAATGGCCAGCTTTAATACACATATTATGGAAACCATGTTATAAATAATTTTATAAAATATTGTTTCACATTTTATAAAGGATAAATATTCATAATATTAATTAATACTAAATAGGTTCTTCATGGTCAAAAAATTACCAAAATAAACTAACTATGTAGACGCAACATTTATACTAAATGAATCGTCCATGTTTCATAATACATATAGATATCTGGGTATATATAAACCACTAGAATTGTTTTAAATTCAATATTTTACATTTAATTTGTTATGGTCTCATTAGATAATAACTTTTATAATTACTGTTAAAATAATGTTACCTTAAAACCGTATAATAAAAATTTGTGTGAAGGTGAAAAAATTATAATATCTTAATAAATGGTTATAAAATGACATAAGAGAATAATAATGCATCAATTATAACTTTATAATGTTATGAATCGGGTATTTAATATATTTAATTTTATTATTCTGGAAGTTATATGAACATACTAAATGAGTAAAGGACCCAAGGAAAGGAATATTTCGATCCACCCTCGTTACTTTTTTGTTACCCGGTATATTTTTTTCACCCATTCTGTAGATAATTTTATCATTTACTTCTTCCATATTCTGTATATATGTTACTTAAATATATACCTACATTACTTCGGATTTCTTTATTATATCTAATAATTGTTCTTGATGTTCCATTTTCCATTCCTTTTAATAAGCAACCCCATTTAAAGGGAAATTTTATATAATATGTATTCTTAGGTAACACTCCATCTAATTATTTAAAATTTAAATGGTTTCTAAAAAACACACATTTTTATTGAAAACCATTTGGGTTCATTTCTTTTTTATGGATATTTTCATGATATGTCCCTCTTTAAAAACTACTTACCATTTTTCTTGAAACATCCTTTAAGAGGTTCATTTCCAAACTTAATTCTCCACTCTTAATTATATATCCAATTTAAATAAGAATCATTTTCATGGAATATGCTCCTTTATTCATTTATGAACATCCCATAATACTTTAATATCTTTTTTCTATGAGATTATTAATGATATTCCATTTTTTTATGCTCTAAGACAAGATTATTTAACCAATTTATATTCATGGGTTTTTATTATGCTTAATATATGATTTATTTTATGCAGAACATATTCTTTTACATGTTATGAATATGATGGGTGGGATCAAAATTATATAGTTCCCTAATTCATTGGTTAATCTTTTCATCTCTTGGGATACCATGTATGGTGAACCAATAATGAGCCACACATGCTATGTTTTGTTGTCATGGTAGTGAGCCTTGACGTATGCTTATGATGTTATGTTATGCATTGTTACCAAATTCCTATGATTACATGATCCTATTATTTCATCATATTGATTCAAGTGTTTTATATAAACATAGATGATCCTTCAATTTTATATTATCATGGTGTGTCTCGTATCTCATTTGTATTACTTGTCTTTATGATTTAATCTAACAATTCTTTTACTTGGATGTATAGCTATCCCAATTACTTTATTTATTTCCCTAGGGTGTTCTATAAAGTAAAATAAGATCAATGGTATTTAGGAGCATGTTATGGAGAATTTAATAAATATGTTTTTATGCTTAAGTTCATGTTTTATGTATTTAATCTCCCAAATACACTAGGCCTCTAGATTTTGGGGATGTATTTTAGGGAACTTTATGTTAAAAATCATGAAATAAAATTTATAATAGACTTGGGTTTCTATAAATTTCCATTCATCCCAATTTTTACAACCCTCTTCCATATTGATATTCAAAGGAATACCTTGTTTCCAACTTCAACCTACAGATCATAGAAATGACTATTAATATAGCTCTTCTATCAAGATTATGTAGTTTTAATGTATTGCAGAATTTTGTGAATCATCTCTAACATATCTTATAAAAAATCTAGACCAAATAGATTATTCTATAAAACTCTATCCTAACTTATTGGACTTATATATCACTTCCTATACAAAACCACATATAGTGCTATTGAAATAAGAGAATAGAAACTATTTTTAATAGGTGAGTTATACTAATGGAAGGTGATGATCTAAACCTCCTTGGAAATCCATTTAACACAATCTCATCATATCTTCTAGGTATTTATGGTTCTGTCAAATTAAAAATTTGTTTGAGGATGTTATTTTTTAATAAATTTTAGTTTTTTATCCAATGTTTGTTGATGAATTTTCCAGAACATAGTGGTAAAGCTCATATATCAATTAGATACAATTAATAGTGGTACTCTATGCATCCTTGCAACTTTAATTATATATATATTTTTCATGTTTATTAAGCAAGAAATCATTTTGAATAGTAATTAAATGTAGTAAATTCTTTATGTGGTAAAATACAACCCAAATAAAATTATGTTCATCATATATATGGAGAAATCCTAAGATGAAATCCATGGTGATGTTCTCCCATTATAAGTGTGGGAAATGGGTGCATCATCCCCTTATACTTTTGATGTTTAATGATAACTTATTAGAAAACCGATAATTGGAATATATACTCATCAATATCCATCTTCATTTTTTCCCACTAGAAATGCACTATAAGATATTTATCAATCTTTTGGATTAATGGATGGATAAATAATCAAGAGATATTTTCATCTTACAACAACTCAATCTTAAATCATGGTATTTAAGGCACACATATTCATTTCCAAAATCATATGATTCTATCGCTATCATGGTTGAATTATAGATTTTTTCCTTTCCATATTTTATAGATCGAATACTTCCATCTACACATTTATAATCATCACTTTCATGGATGGTTGAGTATTCATTTGGTAATGATATGAATTTTTCCCTTCCCTATCATTCCAGGATCCATGATTTTTAAATCCATGAGTATTGGCTCCCTTTCAAACATCAGCATGGATAAGGTAGCATGATCCTTCCTACTACGAGCATCATTCAAATAGTTTTCCTTCTTATGGAGGTATTGTATTGAGCAATCATAATCCTTGATCAACTCTAAACATATACATTGACACATTTTCATCTCCATCATTGTGAATATATAATTTATGCTATTTTTATTGGTATATATATCACACTTTTTCCATAAATATAATTTCTTCATATCTATAAAAAAAATATCATAACTACTAGATCTAAATTAGGAGTTGGGTTATTTTTCTCAATATCCTTTGTCACGACCCATACCCCAGGTCCCGTGTTGTGACTACCCCAAGCCTGAATTCCATAGGCCAGAGGTTGATGACTAGCACTGAGTAGGCATATCCAAAAAAGGGAATGCATTTTCCTTTAAACCTGTACACATGCACAAAGCTCAAACTGCGAAAAGTAAACACAAAGTAAACCATAACTATCACTAAGACAACCACTGATAGTACATTATAAATCAAAATTAAAATGGGGCCAGAATACAAGCCCAAAATGACAAAGGAAAGTACAACTACCATAGTCTATCCGCTCGAGACCCTACCTAAAGGGTAGATGAAGGGTGGTTGTCTGTAGCTATAGAAGTATGCTCGTATGTCTTGTCTCATTGAGAACCACCTGGTCTCAGACCACTAAGGTCTCCATCAAAGCACTGATCACCTGCACAAGACACAACAAGTGTCGGAAAAAACCATGTAGGGGTGAGTAACACAATACTTAATAGGGACCTCAAACCATAAAGAAAAGACCACAAAGTAAGACCATAGAGAAAGACCATGAAGCAAGACCACACAATAAGACCACAAAGCATAGACAGCTCACACCATGTATAACTCAAAGTATAGAAAGTAATATTATTAGTCGTAAAGATGAATTATCTTGTACTGCTAAGGGACTTATCCCTGATGAGTTGCTGAGGTTTTCTCAGCTACTGGACCACTGAGGTCCGCTCTGCTACTGGACCACTTAGGTTCACTCGGCTACTGGACCACTGAGGTCTGCTCAGCTACTGGACCACTGAGGTCCGCTCTGTTACTGGACCACTAAGGTCCGCTCGTCTACTGAACCACTGAGTTCTGCTCGTCTACTAGGCTATCGAGGTCTCGCTCGTCATATATTTCATGTCACAGTCAGTCGTAGGATTATCACTCCCCAGTACACTTGATTTCAGGAGAATCTACTCCTCAAGCCATCGATCGTATCTAGACTACCATGAATACTTGCTTAGAGTATATCCAAAGGATCATCTCGTTGTAAGGGTCCCAACACCAAAGATGTTGTGTCAATCAGATGCCTGACCTAAAAGATATTTACATTTTAGTAAACAAAGCCCGGTTGCATCCGGGCCGAGTCTGACTTGGTCGGACCGACCTGACCAACCCAGCTCCGGGGTCCTGTATAACCTGACCCAGATCCGACCTGGTTCAGGTCCAGCCCAGACTGGATGGGCCGAGGGTCCATCCCACTACTGTCTTGACCCACATCAAAGCAGGTATGTTCCTCCATCTCGGACGTGGCAACTTTCTGCATCTGTTCCGCACCACGCAGCGCCAGGGTGGTGCCACCTCCTTGGCCAGTGGGTCCTCTCACATAGACTAGGTCTCCCGCATGACCTGTGACAAGTTGTGGGTCCATCTCACTACCGCGGTCGGAGTCGCGGCTTCTCCATGCGGGCTGCTATCGAAACAGTGGTGCGCCACCCCGCCGTCTAGCACGTGACCGCCGCCGCATGCTGCTACCGCCGCCTACGCCATTAGGTTCTTCCATGGACCACCAGACGCGCTCTGGTGGTCTGTTATTCGACCCGGAAGACATTCTGGATCCCTTGGTCCATGTTCTTTACTATCATGGGCTTGGATATCCCTTACGATCTCTTTCGTTGGAAAGCACTTGATTGGTGGTATCTCACACGTCGCTTCGATCTACTCGTCGTCATCGTCGGTGCACCTCCTTCATGTCGTGACCATCTATGATATGTGATATCGGATCATGTGCCACAATTGAACGCACGATGATCCTTCATAAATATCCCCATGGAGAACAAAGAACACGTAGGGATAAAGAGGGAAGAGTCACATGAAAATAAAATGAGGAATGATTTTAAACCGTTGTTTGTTATGAACTTAATATGCTCTCGTTAGAAGGATCAAGAAAGAAATCAAACAGAAATCCCAATTTCCAAAAATTGTCCCACAAGAAAGATCGAATCGCAGGTCAACCTGTTTGTGGGTTGAAATGTGTTCGTCATTTTAAATCTAAGAATAGGGAAGGAAATAATTTAAATAACAACCCCTACTTGGGAAAAGGGATATTGGTCGAGGATGATCATCATTCATTATTCGTCAATCTCTGGTCCCGAATCCGCTCTCCAAGGGTGTCATCGCCGCTTTCCGATTCGTCGACGTTCTTTGTTGGAGAGGTTTCCTTCATCATTCATCAGAGGAATTCCAGGGTTGTTTTTCAACCCTGAATCCCTATTTAATTAAAGAAGTGAAATGTGTTGTGTGTTTTAGTGTCGCCACGATGATTCATTAATGTATTACATTAATGAGTTTCAGCGTCATCGCATCACTCCATTGCAGTGATGACGTGTCACTGCAAAAAGTTAAAAGAAATAAAATAAATCTTTTCTATGTTTATTTTATTTTCCTTTAAAATGTCCAAAAATTAACTTTCAACCTCAACTCGTGCCGGTCAAGGTTAGGCTCCACCTAAGGGAAGAACACCCTCACGAGCTCAATGGTACTCTCAAATTTCCAATATGAGTTACCGTTTATGAGCTATAAGGATTTGAAAATAAAATAATCTTTATTCAATTATTTTATTTATGTCCAAAAACTACTTTCCACTCTTGGCTCGCATCGGCCAATGTTAGGTCATTCCTAGGCGAATCCCGACGCTCTGTGTTCAATGGTGCCCTCATATTTTTGATCCAGGTACCGGTTTAAAAGTTAAAAAAACCCACTCGCATGATTATTTTAATGAACTTTAAAAATAGTTTGAAAATAAATTTCAGCCACTCTAGGAATTAGAATCATGTGCCGTCTCAGAGCCTGGTCTCGAAATAATCCTATTAAATTTTCAAAAAAAAATACATGGAATTATAGGAAATTAAATTACCCCAACCTTTAGGGTTTTACATCCTCATAAGCCAAAACAAGGGCTAATCAAACAAATGGGGGTACTGAGTATGAATATGAGCCTACCGCTCCCACGTGCTCTCCTAGAGATTCTCGTGCTTCCAAAGAACACGCACTATGAGAATCGATCGTCCACAAAGGATCCTCTCCTATCAATCCTCTATCTCCATTGGGTACTTCATGAATGTCACCCTATCTTCAATCTCCATCTCTTCGTGGTCGATGACATGAGAAGGTTCATGAATGTATCTCCTCAGCTGGGATATGTGGAAGACGTTGTGCACCCTCTCTAACTACGGTGGTAGAGCCAAGCGGTATGCCACCTCACCCACTCTACACAGTATCAGGAAAGTTTCAATGAAATTCAGAGATAACTATCTGCCCTAACCAAATATCTATATCCCTTATCGAGGAGCAACCCTTAGGAATACATGGTCCCCCTCCTCGAACTCTAAGGGCCTCTGTCTCCTATCAGCATAGGACTTCTGTCGGCTCTGTGCAGTCTTCATCCACTCTCAAATGACCTGCACCTTCTTAGTGATATCTTGTACCATCTCTGGACCCATGAGTGCTGACTCCCCTAGGTCTGTCTATAATAATGGTGGCCTACATGGTCATCCGTATAGTGCCTAAAATGGTGTCATACCGATGGTGGAGTGGTAGCTATTGTTGTATGAAAACTATACCAGTGGTAGGTGATCCTCCCAACTACAACCAAAATCAAGAACTCAAGAACAAAGCATGCCCTCCAAGGTCTATATGGTCTACTTTTTCTGACTATCCGTCTATGGGTGAAAGGTTGTGCTCAAGCGCAGCTAAGTCCAAAACGCCTCCTGCAATCCCTTCCACAATCAGGATGTAAAGCTTGTATCACAATCTGAGACTATCGTATATGGGACTCCATGGAGTCGAACTATTTCCTACATGTAGGGGCATCCCAAGCTCTCTACTGAACCCTGATTTCGAATGGTTAAGAAGTGGGCCGACTTGGTGAGTCATTCTACGATCACCCAGATGGTATTGTTCCCCCTAGACGTACGTGGTAAGCCTGTCACGAAGTCCATCGATATCTCATCCCACTTTCACTCTGATACATTGAGTGGTTATATCAAACCTGTTGGAACCTAGTTCTCAACCTTCACTTACTGACATGTGAGGCATCTCGAGACAAACTTTGTCACTGCCTTCTTCATCTCCGGCCACCAGTACTGACGTGAAAGGTCCTGGTAAATCTTTAACACACTTGGATGTACCGCCAAAGGGGGTGTATGGAACTCCCTCAACACATCCTCCTGCAACGCCATTGGTACTATAGTGTGTCCTCTAAAAAGGATTACATGATTCCCACCTTTCGAATATCAATTAGGGGAATTCCCTGTGGACATCTAGGCACATGCAGTCTCGTAACTGGAATCTTTGAGTTGCACCTCCCTAACTCGTTGTAAGAGTGGAGGGGAAACTACCAATAAATGAAGAAAATTTGTATCCTCTATATCCCCAAAAGATATATAAAGCGAGGTCAACTACTCTAAGGCCTCATTCAATAGTTATGAACTCGATCTCTTACTGAGATCTTCTTCCACCATGTTCCCCTTCCCATGAGTATATACTATCATGAAGTCGTAGTCCTGGAGGAACTCTAACCAACGTCGATGTCTCAGATTTAGATCCTTCTGAGAAAAGATATACTTGAGACTCTTGTGGTTATAGTAGACGATGAATCATTCACCCACAAGGTAGTGTCACCACATCATCAGTACGAAGACTATTGCTACCAACTTAAGGTCATGAGTCGCATAGTTATGCTCACGTATTCTCAATTTTCGTGATCCATAAGCAATCACTACTTTACCCTACATCAGGACATAACCAATCCTGGTTTCTGATGCATCATATAACACTACATAGTCAGTTCCCTCCTCTGGAAGCCTCATGATATGAACACTCTTCAAGTTATGCCTCAGCTACTGAAAGATCTACTGGAATCTTTCTGTCCACACAAAGGGTTTTCCCTTCTTCTTCAACGCTGCTATGGGTGCTACCACCCTGGAGAAGTCGGGTATCAACCTCTGATAGTACCCAGCCAACCCAAGGAAACTTCGTACCTTAGTAATGCTCTTGGGTGGCTCCCAAGAAAGCACCACCTCGATCTTCGCTGGATCCACTGCAACTCTAGCCTCTAAAATGACATGTCCTAGGAAGTAGACCTTTAGTATCTAGAACTCACACTTCAAGAGATTTCTGTAAATTTAGTTCTCTCAGAGTGTGTCCAGAACCATCCTTAGTTGTATCGCATGCTCCTCCTCAGATGCTTAATAAACTAAGATGTTTTCAATGAAGACCACTACAAATCGGTCTAATTACAACTGGAATATCATGTTCATGAGTCCCATGAAAACTTTTGGGGCGTTTTTCATGCCAAAAAACATCATTAAATGCTCTTATTGGTCATAGAGACATTTGAAATCCATCTTCGAGATGTTATCATCTCGTACTTGAAGTTGGTGATAACATGATCTAAGGTCTATATTTGAGAACCATCTTGCTCCCTTCAGTTGATTGAAGTGGTCATCAATCCTTAGTAGATGATACTTATTCTTCACAATCACCTAGTTCAAGCATCGAAAGTCCATGCATAACCTCAAGCTTTCGTCTGCCTTCTTGGAAAACAACACCAGGGTTGACCATGATGAAACGATGGGCCTTACAAACCCCTTCATCTGCACGTCCTTAAACTATACCCCCATCTCCCGAAGTTCTGCGAGAGCCATCCGATATGCAGGTGTAGATATCGGTGTCTTCCCGGGGTACAGATCAATGTATAATTCTAACTCTCTATGAGAAGGTAGTCCTGGAATATCCTTTGGAAAGACGTCCTCATACTCATCCACCATTGTAGGAAACTGTGGACTCATCTCATCCACTACATTGAGGGTCAGGCTAGCTAACTGATGTGTGATTGGTTGCACCCTCTTATGTGTGAGTCCATCCCGCATTGCTCCATTTTACTTCTTACTAACAAAGGAAAACCAGTTCCCATCTCCACAGACACACCACACCGTGCGCCTAAAATAGTCGATCTGAGCATGAACTGTTTATAGCCAATCCATACCCAGAATGACGTTGTAAGGCTTCAACGCCACTACTAGGAGATCTCAGATGAATCTCTCACCTCCAAGAGTAATCTCACACTGTCGTCACTAGTGTGTGATCATCGAATTCCCTCATGTAGGAGTCTCTAATCGTAAGGATCGAGCCAACGACTCGATCGGAATCTCCGAGATCTGAACAAGGTCTACGAAAAGGAAAGAGTGAATAACACCTGTGTCTATAAGAACTGTAGCTAAAGTGGAGAAGACACATATCATACCTACTATCATATTTGGGATGTTGGGACCTTAGGCCTCAATTACCTAAAGTTGACCCTGCCCCCTATCCACCTACTCCTAGATCCTGTGGTGGAACACCTGGGGTGGTGGTGGTAGTAACTCATACATATTCCCACCTCCTACCACTCATCCCAATCCTCTTCCACTTTTGCCTCCTAGTGGACCGCCCTGTTCCTGTCTCTGCTGCTAGCTCGGCGGTCCCTCGACTGTCAGTCATTCCTCTGCGCGGTGAGTCGGGCAATCCCAAACCATGTGCCCTTGTTTGTTGCACGCGTAGCATACTCTGCTCCTCAGATGACTCCCTTTGCCCTGGGAGCCTCATACCACCGACCCTGAGTCATGGGGTCGTCCTCTGAATATTCTGGCCCATTTGGGCCTCTGCATCATCTGTTGACTACCCTCCATGGATTACTCAGCCACCTATCACCTGGTGGTAGCTCCCACCATCAGTGCCTACTCTGTGAGTAATCTCTACACTAGTAGAGATCGCTCCAGCACCCCAGCCTACGTAGGTTTGCTAATGGAAATCATCGATGCCCTAATCTTCCGTCGGAGTCCCTTATCAAAGGTCTGGGCCCTGAAGAAAGGGTCTCGTACCATATTCATAGAGTAATGAGAGAGGCCTATGAACCTCGCAGAGTACCCAGCCACCGTCAGGCTTCCCTGATTTAGGTAAAGCATATCCTATATGCACACTGAGAAAAAAGTTGCGAGGAAGAACTCCTCCTCGAAAAGTTTCTTGAAGTCAGACTAGATGAGGGTCGCCTCCTCATGCGTCTAGATTGTCAAACTCCACCATCTCTCTGCTAAGCCATGTAGAAGGCACGCAGTTATCACTGCCATATGGTCAAGTGGCATCCTCACTAAGCGGAAGACTCACATCATTGCCTCCAACCAATCCTCAATGACCTGAGGATCTATCTCTCCTCTGAACCTGTGAGGTATCTGTCTCTAGAACTCATGTAAGGCACTGAGCCTACGTGCATCCTCTACCGGTAGCACTGATAATAACTTTTAACTAATGAGTGGTGGTATCGTTGGGCCACCTCCCTAAGGCATCATATTGGGAAACAGTCCATGTACCAAAGCCTCATCACTCTGTGGAATATCCTCATGGTCATGCAATGGAATCCTAGCTGGCTGGCTGCATAGAGGCATCTTGAAATAGATCAAGGTGAATCACGATTAATAGATTATACCTAGTGAGCTGACTCTGAATCAGAAATATTATAAGAAATCATTCAAAGATACTTGCAACCATTGATTTCATATACCGATTCGGAAAGCAGAATTCAGGGTCCTGGTGTATGGATACGTCGGTTGCCACACCAACACTGGACTCCCTGGCCTAAAATCCGAACTCGAGACACTTAACACTATTGCCCCATAAAAATTTTAAGACTCTTATTTCTTCTGGTAGAACTGACCTCATATGATACCACTTTGTCATGACCCATCCCACAGGGCCCGTGCTGTGACTACCCTAAGCCCGCCTTCCATAGGTCAGGGGCTGGTGACTAGCACCAAGTAGACATATCACAAAAAGGGAAGGCATTTTTCTTTAAACCTGTACGCACACATAAAGCTTAAACTATGGAAAGTAAACACAAAGTAAATCATAACTATCACTGAGACAACTACTGAGAGTATAGTACAAACTGAAAGTAAAAAGGGCCAGAGTACAGTCCCAAAACCATAAAGGAAAGTAAAACTACCATGGTCCGTGCGCTCGAGACCCTACCTGAAGGGTAGGTGAAGGGTATCTATCTATAGCGGTAGAAGTACGTGGATCTATCCCGTCTCACTGAGCACCACCTGGTCCTGAACCACCAAGGTCTCTGTCAAAGCATTGATCACCTGCATGAGACACGACATATATGCTTAAATCTTATGCAGGTGTGAGTAACACAATACTCAGTAGGGACCCCAAACCACAAAGTAAATACCGCAAAGAAAGACCAAAAAGAAATACCACACAGTAAGACCATAAAGCAAGACCACACAGTAAGACCAAAAAGCATAGAAAGCTCACACATGGTATAACTCAAAGTATATAAAGTAAGATTATCAGTCATAAAGCTAAATCATCTTGTACTGTTGAGGGACTCATCCCTGATGAGTCATTGAGGTTCTCTCAGCTACTATACCACTGAGGTCTGCTTGGCTACTGACCACAGAGGTCCGCTTGGCTACTGGGCCACTGAGGTCCTGCTCGTCATATCCTTTGTGTCACATCCAGTCATAGGATTCTTGATCTTCAGTGAACTTGATTCTAGGAGAATCTACTCCCCAATCCATCGGTCATATCTCGACTACCAAAAATACTCACTTAGAGTATACCCTAAGTACCATCTCGTCGTAGGGGTCTCAATGCCGCAGACTTCATGTCAATTGGATGCCCGGTCTGAAAGATATTGATGTTTTAGTAAACAGGGTCAGGTTGCATCCGGGACCGATCCGACTTGGTCGGTCCGATCTTACTAACCCGACCCGAGGGTCCCGCATGACCCGACCCAGTTCGGGTCCGGCCCGGACTGGCTGGGCCGCGGGTCAGGCCCGCCGTCGGCCTTGCCCACCCTGGATGGGGGCAGCCCACCAGCACCAGCCCGGCCCGCATCGGAGTGGGCTGATTCCTCCAGCCCAGATGTGACAACCTACCGTGTCTGTTCTGCACCACGCGACACCAGGGTGGCATCGCCTCCTCATCCATTCGTAGTAATGCGAAACAGGCGGGTCGGGGTGGGGCGGGCCAAGCTCGCATGGGTTTGAGCCCGTGCGGGTTTGTCCACAAAAGTCCGCATATAATGCAAACAAAAAATTTCAAGCCCACCCCGCCCCACATAAACCTGTGGGTTACCTGTGGGCTTACCCACATTTACAAAAAAAATACTATTTATAATCATTTAAATACTGTATTTTTTATCGTTCTTAAAGGTATTTGTGGGGAGAAGTGTGAATTAACAATAACTAGAGTTTTAAAGGATGTGATGTAACATTTTTTTGTGGTTTAATGGTGGCATATGGTGAGGCTGATGTGGTGGCGAACAGTTGTGATAGAAAGTAAGCGAGTGATCAGTGATGGGTGATGAATGTTAATGTTGGTTGTGTGGTGATGTGAACAACTAAACCTGTGAATGAATGAAGTCTCTCCAGGTAACGATCAGTTTTAGAGGAAGCTATTAATAGTGTTTTCATGAGGATCTATTCTATTCTCTTAATAATAAAATAAAATTAAATAATAACAAAATTAAATCGAACTAAAAAATATTATGATTATAATAACTCTTATAGAATTGAAACCATGCGCAAGGGCGATGAGTTCCATTTTTCGAGAGATGGGTTGACACACCATGTGAATATGGTTAATAATTACTATATAAATAATATAATATCATATTAAAATAATAAATATAAGCCTATTTAAAATTCACATTGAATAAATGGTGAATTAATATTACTATTACGGTGAGAAATCATATGTCACCATTTAACCTTGATTTTTTTATCAAAAAAACTAAAATGTTAAAAAAAATATTGTAAAAATAATATATATATTTTTTTAAATCAGGCATGCAGGAAAGCCCTCACCCGCGCGGGCTCAACCCGCATTGTCCCGCACCTGCGTGAGCCTAACCTGCATTGTCCCACACTCTAAACGGTCAAAATTTTTAGGCCCTCCCCACCCCACATCTTCCCCATACCCGCAAAGCCTGAGGTTCGCAGGCCCGCTTTGCATCGCTATCCATTCGGTACGCTCATGCGGACCGGGTCTCCCATGTGACCCGCATCCAGAGCCGCGACTTCTCCACACGGGCAGCCGCGCTATGCAGCTATCGCCGCCACAACGGCGCACCGACAGGTTCTTCTGTGGACCACTGGATGCATTCCGGTGGTCCGTTCTTTGATCCAGAAGACATTCTAGATCCCTCGGGTCATTCTATTTAACGTTGTGGGCTCGGATCTCCCTTTAGGTCCCTTCCACTGGAAAGCGCCCAATTGGTGGTGTCTCACATGTCGCTTCGATCCACCCGTCATTATCTTCATCGCACCTCCTTCGTGTCGTGACCATCTACGATCTGCGATATTGGATCGTGTGACGTAAGTGAAAGCATGACGATCCTTCATTCATATCCCCATGGAGAATGAAGAACGTGTGGGGATAAAGAGGGAAGAGCCACAGGAAAACAATCTGAGGAATGATCTTCAAACGTTGTTCGTTACAACCTTAATTCAATCCCGTTAAAAGGATCAAGAATGAAATCAAAAAGAAATCCCAATTTCCCAAAATTATCCCTCAAGAATGATCAAACATTGGGTCAACCTGTTCGTGGGTTGATCCACGTTCGTCGTTTTAAATCTAAGAACAGGGAAGGACACAATTTAAATAATAACCCCTACTAAGGAAAAATAATATTGGTTGAGGATGATCCTCCTTCATTGTCTATCGATCTCTGATCCAGAATCCACTCTACAAGGGTGTCGTTGTCGCTTTTTAATTCGTCGTCATTCGTCATTGGAGAGGTTTCCTTCATCGTTCGTCAGAGGAATTCCAGGGTTGTTTGTCAACCCCGAATCCCAATTTAATTAAAGATGGAAGATGCATTTCTCATTGTAGTGTCGCCACGCTGATTCATTAATGTATTGCATTAATGAGTTTCAGCATCGTCGCATCGCCGTATTACAGTGATATTGTGTCATTTCAAAAAAATTAAAAGAAATAAGATAAACCTTTTCTAAGTTTATTTTATTTTCCTTTAAAACGTCCAAAAATTAACTTTCACCCTCAACCCATGTCGGTCGAGATTAGGCTCCGCCTAAGAGAAACACACCCTCACAAGCTCAACAATACTCTCAGATTTCCAATCCGAGTTACCGTTTATAAGCTATAAGGATTTGAAAATAAAATAATTTTTATTCAATAATTTTATTTAAGTCCAAAATTTACTTTCCATTGTTGGCCCGTACTGGCCAATGTTATGCCCTTCCTAGGAGAATCCTGATGCTTTGAGTTCAATAGTGTCCTCATATTTTTTATCTAGGCACCAGTTTAAAAGTTAGAAAAACCCTCTTGCATGATTATTTTAATGAACTTTAAAAATAGTTTTAAAATACATTCTGGACACTCAAGGCCTCAGAATCATGTGTCGTCTTAGATCCTGGTCTTGAAATAATCCCATTAAATTTTTAAAAAAAATTACATGGAATTTTGGGACATTACATACTTAAATATTAATGATGAATAAGCTACCCCTGTATCATTTTTTATGAGGATATATCCCAATCCATTCATCAATGCATCATTGTATATGAAAAAAACTTATCAAATATAGGGTAATGTGATTTAAGGTGTAGGGACTAACCTTCTCTTGAGATCCTTTAAATCATTTTCACATTGATTTTTTAAGAGGAACATGACTCCCTTATATATTATCCTGGTTAATAGATTTCATAGTTGTGAGAAATTTCACACAAATATTTGATAATATCAAGAAAATACAAGAAAACTAAGGATCTAAGATTTAGTGGTTATATGTGTCGTTATCTAATTACCTGTATCTTTGAATGATCCAAATATATACCATCACTTGTGACTACATGACCTCAGAATGATTATTTGTGTAGTTATAATTTAAACTTTCTAAAATTTTCATATAGTTTCTACTCTCCCAAGTTGTTCATCATAATCCTTGAATGATCTCTACACTCTCTCTTGATCTTGGATTATTTAAGAAAATCATCTATAAATACTACATCAAATTAATCAAGGTAATATCTAGAGACTCAATAAATTATATATATGAAGATAATAGGGGAATTTATAAGTCTAAATGTAAAAAATACAAATTCATAGTGTCCTTATCTTGTATGGAAAGATTTTTTAGGTACATTGACTCCTTTCATGCCTAATTGATGATATCTAGATCAAATATTAGTCATTTAGAAGCATTGTGCCCCTCATTTTTGATTAAAAAAAATATCATTATGGTGTAAAAGAAACATGTTCTTGAGAATAATTTTTCTATGTCCATGATAAAAAATGTAGAGTGATGATATATCTTTATTTTTAATAAAGAGAATAGGTGCACCCCATGGTGAAGCATTGAGTTATATAAAACCCTAATCTAGATTCTACAGTATTTTCTTGTTCTATTAATCTAATTAATCTGAGGCTTTTATATAATGTGTATTTGATATTGGAATAGAACCAGGTGTATATTCTATGGAAATATCAACCTCATGTTCTGGGGGAATATCAAGAAACTCTTTAAAAAACATTAGTATATTCATTCACAGTCGGTATACACTCAATATTGAGTTTCTTCCTAACAATTTGAGATAAATACCCCTATTATTGGGTATTAGAATCCTATAATTGATGTAATTTTCATAGGGACATCATCATGTTGAACTGGCTCCTTGGATCACATTTAAATAGTTATGTTTCTAAAATTACAAAATATCATATTATTATTAATTATAATGTATTCATAGGAAGGATGAGGGCGATGAACCCGATACTCAGTGAACAAGTGAGAAACCCTACCATAGTTCTGAGATCCTTCACTGATGTGGTTTCCAGAAGAACCACCAAGAACACCAAGCCTTGCGCAAATGATGTCGCGGTCCCTGCCCTTTGCATTAACCCAACACATTTTCATCATTGTGGACAATCAGTAGTTTATTTCTCAACAAATGAGGTAAGTCTTCTTACATTGGACTTACGATTTGCACTTGTTGAGAATTTTTCTAAATGCATACCGTCATTGAAATTATTAAGAAATTCTCTTAAAGCCATTGGCTTTTCAGGTTTTCATATCGGCCTTTTGAACTCTTCCAGTATTGTTTTTTGCCTGTCTTCTGAGGATGATTATTATAGACTTTGGGTGAGATGGTCATGGTTTTTGGGGCGTTGTTCTATGAAATTTCTTAAATGAACCCCAAATTTCAACCCCCACATCGAGTCTCCCATTATTTCAGTTTGGATCGGCTTCCCTGGGATACCACTCCATTTGTTTAAACAATTGGCCATGTTTTTGATTTCCATACTCATTGGAAATCCATTGAAGTTGGATTCATCGATGAGGAATCTCTCAAGACCCTCAGTTGCCAGAATTTTCATTGAAATTGATGTTTCTCAGGCACTTCCTTCTCAAATCTGGATTCAGAATGGTGACTATGGATTCTTTCAGGATGTTGTGTATGAAAAACTCCCTGATTATTATCATTTTGACTTAAGCTTGGACATGCTTTGAAGTAATGTGACTATAAGATTTCACATCATAAGGCCAAGAAAGTAACTTGGGTTGAAAAAAGAAAGCAGAAAATTGGATTGGATGGGATTAATGCTTCTCGCACAGTTGATGCTTCCCCCTCTGATGTTAGGGAACCTACTAGAGGGAAAAAGACCGATGAAAATAATGAGCTTATGGTAGACAATGACTAGCCTGTACAACCTACATGCCATTCTATTGATACTAAGGGACTGTCATGTTTTTGTTGATGGTTTGCTCACTGCCACAAGTGACATTACTGACCCTCCCACCCTAGTGGAGGATCAGGAGATGTACATGGAAACACATGATGCACGAGATAAGGATCAGGGTGACCTCTCTGACTCTAGCGAATCTTTACAGGAGGCTGATGATCAACCTAGTCAAATTGAGGAATCCTACTTAAAATCAAGTGCTAGGAATGGGAAAACCAATGGTGGACACTGATAGATTCATTACCCCAAATCATAGAAAAAAGGAAGAAGTGTAGGGACTACTCTCACCTCGAAAGAACAATTGTTACAAGATCTTTAGATGCATCTAGGAAGGAAAACATTGAACCTTCAAAGCTACCAATTATGGTTGATCAACCGATTGCAACCTCTAGTTTAGATGAGGAAGATGATGATGGGAAAAAATCATCCTGTGTACACAGATGCTTATTTGAATGTGGAGGATGTGGGGGGAAGCAGTTGATGCATGAATGGATGAACAAGATGTGATTACATTCCAGAAGTTCTGTAATGGTTATATTACTGCTGAGAAATACCTTGAAATCAGAAAACATATGTTCGTTAGGATGCTAAAAGAATATAATAAAAATCCTGACTTCGACTTTAAAGACATATCTTGGGAATGATATTTTACCTGCGCAAAAGCTTTATTAGCTTGATTTCTTGTGATGTTTTTTTCTTCTCAATGAGTTGTTTGATCCAATGAGTTTTGGTGTTTTTTGGCTTCCATCTTTAATGAAGGAGTAGAGCCTTCTTGGCCTCGGATGGAATCCACAGGGTTGTTTTCTACTGGATCTTGTTCCATGTGTTGAGTGGTTGCTTTGCCTACTTGGCATGTCTTGTTTCATGCTGTTACTTGAGCCTGCTTCACGGTCTAGTCTTCAGTTGTTTTCTCTCAAATACTCATCATTTCAAGGATTCTAGCTCTCTTTTATGATTGTTACTATGCAATTGGGAGATGACATTCAACCTTGAATTTTTTAACTTCTAGATCAGTAAATGCAGTATGGATGAGGTTTTGTTGATGATTCAATTTCTTTTATGCCTCTAGTTTTTGTTTTTTCACTGTCTGGTTGATTTCAACATTGAAATGTTTAGCACAACATTCACTTTGGGGACTGCTGATTTGGTATTTCGGATGCATTGGATTTGATATAGACTCTGGTCATTTAATCTGTGCATGGATACTCATCTTTTAAAGTTCTCAAGCTGCTATGATGAAACAATAGTTGACTTTCAGAAAGATAATTGTAAGTTGCAGGGTTGTTCAAACTGGAGAAAGTGAACATTGAGCTCGAGATTTTGGATGCAACATTCACTGTATTATTCATGTTGGCAAGAATGTGTATTTTTTGTTTCGTTTTTTTACTAGTGTAACCTCATTACACCTCATGTGTAAACTATACCTCTTCCTTTCTTTAATAAATTTTGGGTGGTATGGGTTGGGTGACCAACCCATATCTCATTTTGTTTTAAAAAAAAATGTATTCATAGCTTTACTAAGTGATGTGGACTTTATTCATGTGTTTTTTCCACATCTCTTTTGATGAATTATTTGTGTATTTAATTCTCAATTGGGTCAATTTTTGGTTAATTATGGTCTTTTGTTCATTTGGTTGTTTAATTGATAAATTAAAGACTTTTATAATTAATTTATGCTTTTAGATTTAAAATATAATTATTGTCGACTTTTGTGTTCATCATTTAATGTTGAAGTTTATTTTAAAATAATAATCTTAATTTTCATTGTATTTTGTTTTTGTATTTGTCAATTAATTAAATTGTTAATTAAAGTATAATTTAATTTATAATTTAATGACCTTAATGATTTAATTACTAGCAGCATTATTTTTGAGTTTAAATTTTTTTATAAAGTTAATCATTGTTTGTTTTTAATTAATTATTTAATCATTTAAGTTCATTTTATTCAATTTTTATTTGTCATGTTAATTCAGAATGAGATTCAGCTGTTCCCTACGGAAAAATTGAAGCTGAACAAATCTGGAATGGGGATCGGGCATCTTCAACGAGCCGGCCATAGTGTAGATCGAGGGAGCTCAGTATCTTCCGAGATCATCTGACTCCAAGACGTTTGAAGGTGACCAAACCATGAGGAGGATTTGCGGCACGATGTTGCGACAAGCTCGTATAATGATGACTGACCGAGATTCCACATTTGTTGATGATGACCTAACTTGAAGATCGCCGAAGCTTTTTGAACATGGATCTGGGGGATCCGAGGCCCTCGCCTCTCGTGCAATATCGATGAAGTTGGTTTTTTTGATCGATGGAGTTGTGAGTGTTTTCATATAAGATCACGGTGCCTGTTTTGAGTTTTTTGTTGATGATTTAAAGGTCCAATGAGGATTCTTGAAGCCGAAGGCAGAGAACTGAGACGGATGAGACTTCAATGATGAACACGATGCCACAACGTACTTTAATTTCTGCACCGCTGAGTGAGCCAATCCAGGTCTGATTCTGAAACCTGCTGAATTGGTTTATTATCGAGCACAATCAAAGAAGTCACCGAATGATTGAAATTGGTGTTATGATCCTTATTGGGATGAAGGAGATTTCTACATCACATCCATTTGTGTTCATTCGTGATCTTCTAAAGTTTCCAGCTGAGAATCAGTTGAGCCTGGTCAAAATGAATTTTCTGCTGGTTCTGATCTGTTTTCATGTTCGAATGAGGATAGTGGGGGGTCAAGTTTCCATTGGTATGGCTGTGACTTTTGAGACATAGGGACACTGTGTTCAATTTAATGTTCCTGGCAAGCTCGCAACATGTTTGGAGGTGCTAGGTGTGATAGTGCGAGGTAGTGTAACCCCTGCTATTTCTGGAATGGTCATCTTGCCACTAACAATAATTACCTATTTGCAATAGCAGAGGCGTCATTAATTAAGGAGATATTTTATTGAGGAGGTGGAATCTTGTGAGCTGTATGGGAAAATTCTACTGGGTGCCACTGGACTGAACTGAAAAAAATATTATCCAGATTCAGATAGTGATTTTTTCTGGAGGAGATAAGTGAAGATTCCATGTGGATGAGTTATTCTCGTCTGAAGTCTTAGAATTTTTTTTTTATTTTCTTTTCATTAAACAGTTTTGTTGGAAAAAAAGGACTTCAGACCCCTGTTATTCTATATTTTTTTTCTCTCCTTGCTTCTTCTACTCCATTTTCTCTTCTTTGTAAATAAAATTGTTTTATTTGTTACGTCTTCTTGTTCCATGTGTGATCTCGTATCTCTAGACATGCAGGGATAATTTTCAAAGCTAGTTCCAGGAGGAAAGCTTGAAGCCTCCTGGAGACCGAACATCTTCAATTTGACTCTTTATTTCTTCACTCTTAGCAGATTACGAACGTGATGTGAGAAGATGCGACCGCACACTCATTTGAAGGAATGGTTTGCTACTTTATTCTTCTCTATTCTTATTGCTACTCTTCTTCTTCCAGAAAATTGATAGAGAATCTAAAGAGAGGTTGTATGATTTGTTGATCTTGTGATGATCACTTTTTTATGGAAGACATTATGTGAGATTATGATTTGAACTTGTGATTCATCTCACATTTAGGTGAGTGTTCGTGTTCTGAAAAACCTTTTTTTCATGATCATTCACTGTTTTATAAGAGATAGGTGAATGTGTTGAGAGATCGAGTATGTGCTGACTGATTTTGAATTTTGATAGTTTAATTCTTATTAGAAATGTGATAGGTAGCAGAGAGGGCATCAAACTTGGAACTTGTTTTGTTCGCACCGACATTTCTTCTTCTCTTATCATTTTGGTTTCTCTTCACCTTTACTATTTCTCCTATTTCCATTTTATTTTCATCTATTTCCAACCATTGTTTCATGTTTTCTTTTTCTGTTTTTGAAATATATAAAAAAACCAAAAGATTTTAGATGAGTTATTGAGATAAACACGTTGTCTCCTTGAGACTGACCTCGAGGTTAGTCATTGTGTTACATTTAGAGAGTTATAAATGTATCTTTGATAGTTAAAAGGATAGAATATCAAAAATTGATGTCGTTTTTAGGGAGACATTTTTTTTTAGAGAATCTTCATTTTAAATTTCAAAAATTAAAAAAACACAAAAATTAAAAAATGAATCGACCTCAACGATCAAAATATATGATAGGTTTTCTTTATTATAATGTCAGGGAAAAATTTGAGATTTTAAAAGAAGAATATTTCCATGAACTTTTTGAAGATATAAAGGAGTATATGTGACCTACCATGGAAACCTTAGCTAAAGAGCTTAAAAAATTCTCACTTCTTTTCCCAAAGTTTTATCCTGAAGAGTTTCACCAAGAAGAATTCATCCTATCGTCAGTTGATGTTGAGATTGAAGAGGTTGAAGCATTGCTGAAAATGTAAAATCCTCTTGCTGAGAATCATTCGGAAGGTTGGCAGGAGTAGAATTAAGAAGAATTTAATGAAGCTGGACACACCTTGGAAGAAAAATTTTCTTTTTATTTTTCATTGTGATTATTTTGACTACAATAAGAAGTATATTGATTTTCCCATGCTTGAACTGGAGGTTTCAGCTCAAGGTACCCCCTCATTTTCCATGGATGACACCACATATGAGGTGTTTCATTTTGAAGAGATCCTGGAGGATGTTTACTACGTCACTTCGAACTTAGACCTACTCTCAAGGGCTTTATATACTTTTGAAGGAAAACAAAATGAAGAGAATCAAGGAGTTGTCTGCTTTTTGGAATAATCTATGTTCACTTGTGATATTGATTATTTTGAAACTGATCTTGTTCATATTACTCCCTTTTTATATTTTGAGGAGTCAACTGAATTTTCTATGCTCTTGGAGTGTCAAAATGAATTTGAACCTTCACCATTTGAGGAATTCATGAAGCTCCTAGAATTCACTAAAAATATGAACATGGGGGATGTTAATGATAATGTTTTCTAGGCCACAACTAAGGAGCCCAAATTAAAGAAGTTTTCCAACCTAATTTTTTCATCTTCTCCTTTTCTCTCATATTTTGTTAATCAATTTAATTTTGAAATGGGTGAAGATGATTTAATTGTTAAGGGATATTTTGATTGCTTGTTTAAGGTCGAGGCTCCTCAACTCTTGCTCTCATATTCTTTGCACTTGAATAATGGAATTAAATCAAAATAAGAGGTGGTGTCATTATTTTACATTGTTAAAGAGGTACTTGAACATAATGTAATTTTTTCTGGTTTTGAGAACCAGTGTCTGAGGAAAAACAATGGGAAGAAGCACATTTGATGGCTTCTAAGCAATAAACCAGACCCACCAAGTGATAGAGGATGAACCAAAGGCTGTCCAGCTGTGGACAATCTAAATTTAGAACCTCTTTGGGGTTAAACCCAAGATTATCTTGTTAATTTGTTTTTAGTTTTTGTCTTTTATTTATTTATTTAATAAATGTTAGTACTTTTTCTTGTAGGAAAATAATAATACAACAGTACATTCCACCATGAGAAAACCTGTATTGGGTAACATATTTTATTTCAACCGATCTCCCAGTTTTTTCCCTTCCACCCCAAACTGTTTAAGAGTTTAGTTTACTATTACATGTTATAAATCAAGTGTGGGGGAGGGGTATATTTCAATATATTGTTGCCCCTCTTTCAGGATTATAGGTGTTAGATCTTGCTAAATTAAATTTCAAACATGCTACAAAACTTGGTTTTCTTGAAAATTTTTTTTTTGTTGTCCATAAAGAATAAATGCATGAACTTTTTATTGTATGTTTTCTTAGTGCTTTGGCGAGCATGATTTTAAATTATCCTTTAGCATATTTTTTTTTTGTTTTTCAAGTATCAAAAGGAGTTATAAGCTGGAGCTACTTGAAATAAACTCTCATACTCAAAACTATGATTTTTTATTGTTTTTAATTTTACATTCTGGAATTTAATGATTTTATTTTTCAAATTTTAGGAGCTGGAATTTTCATACCAGGGAAACTTATTCAAGTGAAAAATGGGGTGGTGTCTCATGCTAAATCTTAAATGTTTAAGCTTCTAACAAGGGGAATAAAATTTCAAATTCTACATTTTGATTTTGATCTCTTTCATGATGAGTCAAAATTTATTGCTTATTGTTGATGGTATTTTTAATCATTTAAAACTTGTTATTTAACTCTTTTTGCATGCTAAATTTTCCATTCTAAATCTGCTAGTTACTGCTACCCTTTTTCCAACATGTTTGTGCATAAAATTTAGTGCGGTTTCTTATTTTAACACTTTACTGAAAATCATATTTGAACATCAGTTGTTAACATGAATCTACTTTTAAAATCATGCGTTTTTTTTAAGGAGTAACGAGTGGGTATCACTTGTACTTGCGGTGCTAGTTGTTGTGTGGAAAAATGGTTTTTGATCATTCATGGGACCCTTGAAAATTCATTTCACTACTGTTTTTTAAAATATTTTAGAACTTACACTGTCTTAAATTGATTCCTCCCAAATTTGCATTGAACGGGGAAATTTTGGGTTTTAAGTGTGGGGGAGGGGTCTTTAATTGTTCTAGGACTGTGTTCCATTGAAATTCCATAAAAAACCATTACAATTTTGTGAAATTCTGAGTTTTTGAGCATTACTAAGAAATTTTCACTGGATGAAAATTTTCCGCAAATTTGAGAGTTGTCATGCCATTTTGAGGAAATTAATCTTTAATACCTCTTGGATTTAATTGAATAAAATAATTTTCCTTTGGAAAAAAATGGACTTCGGTAAAATCTTGGGGAAATGTCATGCTTTTATAATTCATTTTAAACCATTTAATTTGAATTTATCTCATAAGATATGCTTCCAAATGTATTATGAAATGAAAATATTAATCTAAATTGAATACATTATTTTATTCTTTTCATTTTTCATCTATCAAACTATTGGATGAGTTATTTATTTCACCAATAAATTTTCACTCCACTTCATCCCATGACATGTCTATTTATTATGGATTCTTAAATTATGTGAGTTTGTTCACTTAAAGGTAAATAGAAGTTTGGAATTTCAGTCGGATGCAAATTGATGTTGGTTAATTTTTTTTAAAATTTTCAATTTAAATCATTTTTGTAAATCAATAACATATTTTGCATAGAAGATATTCAATTCAAGAGGGCATTCATTTTTACCAATTGAGAGAATCCATGAAGGAAAATATTTATGAAAATCTATTCTTAGTAGCATTTCGTATTTTCCATTTTGAGATTTATTTCCTATCATTGAATATGACAAAAGATTTATGAAGGATAGAGAAATTCTTAAAGCGTGGGAGGATTTGATGTGGCCTTTATTCATGTGTTTTACCACATCTTTTTTGATGTATTATTTGGGTATTTAATGCTTAATTGAGTTTATTTTTGGTTAATTATGGTGTTTTGTTCATTTGGTTTTTTAATTGATAGATTAATGAATTTTATAATTAATTTATTTTTTTATGTTTAAAATATAATTAGTGTCGACTTTTGTGTTCATTGTTTAATTTTGATGTTTTTTAAATAATAATCTTTTATTGTCATTGTTTTATTTTTTTGTATCTGCCAATTAATTAAATTATTTACCAATGTTTAATTTATTTTATAATTTAACAAATTTAATGATTTAATTATTAGTTACTTTAATTTTGAGTTCAATTCTTTTTTATAAATTTTGTTATGGTTTTCTTTTATTTAATTAATTAATCATTTATGTATCTTGAATTTATTCATTTTATTGCATTTTTAATTTTAATTTTCTTCTTCCGGTTTATTATTTTTTATTTTTATTCTAATTAGTTAATTCAATTTTTGTCCAACACTGACAGTTAAATTTATGGAGTTGATCACATATCAAATTATACATTTTCCTACGTATCTGAATGTCAAGAAGTATAATATATCCAAATTGCAAAAGTGCAGCGATACAGGCAAATTGATAAAGGAACCATGTATCCAATTTACTGAAGCATTGACGTATTCCAGGCCCATGTATAAAAATGGTAATACAAATCTTCCAATCCTGTGACTGAAATCAGATGAACCGAAAGTTGAATCGAGAATTCTAAGTTGATGATTCCGAACAATATTCTGCCACACCCTATGGAAAATAGATGTTGATAGAAATTGGAATGGGGATCAAACTGCTTCCACGAGCCAACCGTGGTGATGATCGAGGGGGGTCGAGATTTGCAAAGATCATTAGAAGTTTGAAGGTGACGAGCCCATGAGAAGGATTTACAGCGTGGTGCTGCAACGAGACCGTTTGATGAAGATATACCAAGGTTCCACATCTATTGAAGACGACCTAACATGAGGCTTGCTGAAGATTTTTGAACATGTATCTGGGGGTTCCAAGGATATTTCCACTCATGATTGATCAACGAAGGCGGTTTTTCATGATCAATAGAGGCGTGAGTGTTTTCATCGAAGATCATGGTGCTTGTATATAATTTTTGTTGATGATTTGAAGTTACAAAGATGATTTTTGAACATGTATCTAGGGGTTCCAAGGATTTTTCCACTCATGATTGATCAACGAAGGCGGTTTTTCATGATCAATAGAGGCGTGAGTGTTTTCATAGAAGATCATGGTGCTTGTATATAGTTTTTGTTGATGATTTGAAGTTACAAAGATGATTTTTGAACATGTATCTGGGGGTTCCAAGGATCTTTCCACTCATGATTGATCAACGAAGGCGGTTTTTCATGATCAATAGAGGTGTGAGTGTTTTCATCAAAGATTATGGTGCTTGTATATAGTTTTTGTTGATGATTTGAAGTTACAAAGATGATTTTTGAACATGTATCTGGGGGTTCCAAGGATCTTTCCACTCATGATTGATCAACGAAGGCGGTTTTTCATGATCAATAGAGGCGTGAGTGTTTTCATCGAAGATCATGGTGCTTGTATATAGTTTTTGTTGATGATTTGAAGTTACAAAGATGATTTTTGAAGCTGAAGGTAGAGAACTGAGCCATTCGAAACTCCAATGATAAAGACGATGCCAAGACATGTTTAATTTCTAAACCATCGAGTGAGCCAAGCCATATCTGATTTTGAAACTTAATGAACTAGTTCAGAATCGAGCAGATTTCAAGAATTCGCCGAATTATTGAAATTGGGGTTATGATCTATGTTGGACTAAAGGATATTTCCGCATCACATCCATTTGTGTTCATTCATGATCATCCACATATATCAGTTGAGAATCATTTGAGCCTTGTCGAAGATGAAATTTATGATAGTTTTGATCTGTTTTCATGTTCTAATGAGGACAATAAGGGCTCGTGTTTCTAGATGTGATAGAAAAAGGCAGTGTTACCCATGATATTTATGGAATGGTAAACTGGTCAGCAGCAATAATTACCTAGATGTAATAGTAGAGACATCATTAATAATAGCAACATTAATGTAATTAAAAGATGAATTAAGGAGATATTTTATTAAGGAGGTGGAGTACTATGAGCTGTCTAGGAAAATTCTGTAGGGTTCCACTGGACCAAACCGATCCAAAAAATTATTCAAATTTAGTTAGTCATTTTTTTCTGGAGAAGATTCTACTCGCGTCACATGAGGAGGACGTAACACAGTGAAGATGCCATTTGGATGAGTTTTTCTCATCTTATATCTTTTATTTTTATTTTTATTTTCTTTTCATTAAATATTTATTGGGGGATGAAAAAGACTTCAAACCCCTGTTATTCTAATTTTTTTGTTTCACTCTCTTCTCTCCTTCTTCTCTATCTACTAAAATTTTCTTTTATTTATAAATAAAATTATTAGTTTGTTATATCATCTCTTTATGTGTGTGATCTCTTGCCTACAAAAATGGAGAACTAGTTTTCATAGCTAGCTCCAAAAGGAAAGCTCGAAGCTTCCTGGATATCAAACATCTTAAATTCAACTATTCTTCTCTCTTAGCAGATTGTGAATGCGAAGTGAAAAGATGCGACCACACACTCATTAAAATGAATAGGTTTCTACTTTCTTCTTATATCTTATTCTTTTTACTCTTATTCTCCAAGAAAATTTATAAATAATCCAAAGAGTGGTTGTGTGATTTTTTGATCTCATGATGATCAATTTTTTCACGGAATAAATTCTGTTATAGTGGGATTTGAACATGCATTTCGCCTCATATTTAGGAGAGTGATCATGTTCAAGAAGACCTCCGATTCACGATCGTTCACTTTTTTAGAAGTGATTGGTGCTTGTGTTGAGAGATCGAGCATGAAAAATGTGTTTTTTAATTTTTATTGTTTAATTATTTTTAGATCTGTGGTAGGTAGTAGAGAGGGAATCCATACTAGAATTTGTTTTGTTCACTGTCATTTCTTCTTTACTTCATGTTTCTGTTTCTTTTATCCTTTACTATTTCTAATGTTCTCATTTTCTTTTCATATATTTCCAACCACTTTTTCATGTTCTCTTATTTTTTTGAAATAGATAAAAACCAAAAAAATATATATTAGAAGAGTCATTGAGAGAAACACACTTCCTCCTTGAGACCAACCCCGAGTTTAGCCATTGTGCTATATCTAGGGAGAATTATAAATGTATCTTTGACATTTCAAATGATAGGATATCACCAAGTATTGTCTTTAGTTTTTTAGTATATATATTATTTAAAGGTCTTAATACTTTATATTGTGAAACTATAATTTTTATTATATATATTGATTTAATTATGGTTAACGTTGAGTATATCAAAATACTTCTTATCTTAAAATATCTTTTGATTTCATGTTTTTATTGTTCATAACTTGTTCTACAAGTTTCATGAAATGTTCTTTGGCCAAATAAGTTATTTGGGGCCATTAAATATCATTTAGATATGATTTTTACTATTCCCACATAGCCAATTTATCATTAATCACGTTGCCGATTCAGTTCCCATGTAGCCAAATGTAAATCCATGCAGTCAATTGTAAATCAACATAGCCAATTTCAAATCCATGTATCCAAATTTCTAAAATTTGTTACCCTCTGTATTTCAACAATAACCTAGGATATAGAACTCAAAATCAAGTGATTAGTTTTTTGTTGGAAAGATAAAAAATTATGTACATTTCATTATAATTCATAAAATTCTAAATCAATCTTTATCATGTTTGATATTTTTTTTAGTAATCACTAAATGTGTTAAGTCTAAAATGTATAGTTTTGAAGAACTTTTTTTCTACTGTATATTAATGATAACATGAGCTATAAAAGTCATATTAAGTTGATTCTTGATTTTATTGGAATTCAATTAAATTTTATAAATTTAATTCAACTAGACACTAAGACGATTCCTTCATTTAAAAGGTTTTATTTTGGTCTGAAATATGATAAGGAAAGTTGTTTACAAATTTTCAGAATCGGCGACGTAATCATCGATGGGAATTCAGCTATGTCAATTCACTAATGTGAATCACCTACATAAATTATCCTATGTGAATCTGGGTACATCAATTTGCTTATGTGGTGAGATTTTCCTAAGTTGAGAAAATCAACTATGTGAATTCACCCACGTGAATTTTACTATGTGGTTATGTAAGCTTCTATTGGTTATTCTAAAAACAGGAAATATGATATTTTTTTAGAATATTTTATATTTAAATTTACTATAAGTTTATTATGAATATAATTAGTGTTTTATTTGTTCTAAAATTACTTATTAATTCTTTAGAACTCATGTGAACATGTTTTAATTTATTTCACAATTTATTAAATTTGATTTACAAGGATTTAAACATAAATTGATATTCACACTGAAAATTCAGAAACTTGAAATATTCAAATTCAAACTGGATGAAATATGAAGGACCATTCTTGAATATTATTAGGGATTTTCCATAGATATTAATACTTATTATTTACTACTTTATTAATTTTTCTAATGAGTTCCACTATGTAGTTTTCATTTATTTTACAGGATATCAAGGAGTACTGGCATAAATATTATTATTTTTATTTATAAACGATTTAAACATGGAATATTATCTAAGAAACACACATGGGAACCTATGAAGTAGTTCACTACTTTGGAAAATAAATGAGACAACAGATTTCAAATTTTAAAGCTGATGTTCAAAAATAAATTCTATAAAAATAGAGTGATAGAAACAGTAGTGGTGGTGGAGATAACGAGGATGAGAATTATGTTTAAATGTACAAGTGCAATTTTTTTGGTGATCAATTCAAATCATTTGATCCTTTTTTGATGGATAATTTTTTATTGTCTTGAATTTCAGACTATGAATCACTCATCTGGTTATATGGTTTTTCTTTTTTCCTATTCTTTTTGTGTGTGCATAATTGTTAAGGGTTGTGTTATATGTTAAAAGGTAGGATTGTTGGTTGTGACTCCCAAATAGAATTCAGGAATTATGTTGCGCCTCAAGGTCAAAAATGGTATATTTTTCAAGTTGTGCCTCTAGGAAGAAACATTAAGGTCCATTTTGGGTTTATGCCTCAAGTTGGAAAAAGGATTTGTAATTAGATTGTGACTCCAGGTGGAAAAAAGTCAATGTAATGCTCCATTACAATTCATATAGTGTGTGCTAACTCTCTCAGTTCGTGAGAGGGGTGAAGAGTGGAATATGATTATTTTGATCCAAATCACTATAAAAAACAATTCATCAATTTCATTTTACTTTTACAATATAGTAACATATCTTTAGTAACTCTGATATAACATTAAATATATAATTAATATTGAAAATTCAAATTCACCCCCTATTGGCCATCTGCCATCTTCACTTTGGGGCTAGAAATTGGTACATGAGCTTAACCCCAAGATCGATATATATTTTCATTATTTGTGCTAAAAAATTCTTGACGTAATCATCTAGGGGATAATATCTATATATAATGGAAGGAGCTAGTTCAAATGATTGATGGATACCTCCAAAATTACCACATTTTGATGGTACTGATTATGGCTATTGTAAATCCTGGATGGACTTTTTCGTAAAACAACTTAGCATTGATCACCAAATAATCATGGAATAACCATACAATCTACCAAATGATGAACCTGAATCATTATTTTTAAATGATGCATTAATGTATGTGTTGAATTACAAGGTGATGATTATTTTATATTTTGAAATAAATAGAAATGTGTATAGTCATGTATCTGCATGTAAACTACTCATGACATCTAGAAAATTCCACAAGTTACACATCTTGGATTGAATAATCTTATTAGAACCAAGTTAGGCATGTTAAGAGATGAATATCAAGAATTTATAATGGGTAAATAAGAAACTATTAATCAAATTTTACATATATTTACTATTATTTTAAATGGTTTGAGTTCTTCAGGAGAAACAATTAAAAATATTATTCTTGTTTAAAGATTACATATGGAACTTCCTAAGAAGTTTCATGCTAAAGAGGTAGTTATAGATGACAATATAACCTTCAAGGAATATACACTTGATCAGATTATTGGATCATTATTACAATATGAGTAGGAACTTAAAAATATCACTGAAGAAGATAATTCAAAGAAGGGAATTGATTTTAAATCAAATGTTTCTCTATACTCTTTTGATTCCCAGTTATAGAGTATTTAATGAATTGAAATAACATATGTCACAAAACGTGGATATAGAATAAAAAAAATTCTACTCAAGGAGATCCCAAAAATATTATCCTAAAGATGATCACAAGGAGAAGAAGAAATGTAATTTTATTTCTAATGATTCTAAAGATGTAATTTGATATAAGTGTAGGAAAAGGGGTCACATCAGGCCTGATTTCCCATGATTAAAGAAGGATAGAAATAAATAAAATCAATACAAGAAAGAAAATAATGGAATGAAATATGAATGGAGTTATACTAAGGATTCAATTACTGTTGAAGAATATGATTATGAGAAATTTGTGCCAAATTTTGTCTCAATGGCTTTATCAAATCACAAAAGTGATTATACTTATTATTCATCTTCTGGATTTGATTCTCAAAAACCCACTATTTAGGAATTTATTAAATAGATTGATGGAATTTAACATAATGTTTAATATATAAATGGATTATATAAGAACCTTAAGTGCCAATATAAAAATGGTCTTAAGGAAAATGAAAATCTAAAGAAAATTTTCCAGGATGAAATTAATTATGGACATACATATTTGGAAATTAATCCAAAAAAACTAAATTCTTATCATGTTAAAAATGAAATATTAAAAAGAGAAGTTAATTTTATGGCATAGTTCAATGGACCTACAATAAGGAGTTTTGATAATTTTCATAATGAGAATGAACATATCAAAATTGAACTTGAAAATTTAAATTCAAATCTGTAAATTTTTGTTCAAGTTAGTAAAAAAATTGATAAAATGATGAGTTTCAATAAAATGAATAAAAATGTTTCCATTCATGGTTATGATAATAATTTACCTAAACTTTATAATGCATTTTATGTAAATAGAACTAATATAAGTACATCTATTTCTATATGTTTTAGATGTAAAATGAAAGTTCATTATGAAAATGAGTGTTCCTTTAGATTTAAAAAATAGCTTGGACATACTAAGTATTTCATTTCTAAATATTTATTTTCTTTATTACCTATAAATAGGTGTATGAAATCACGTTTTATTCCCAATAATTAATATTCTATTCCCATTGGACCCAAATTTTCATGGGTATAAAAAATATATTAAATATGTTTTTGTTAGAAATCTGTCCTAGGAGAATCAGAAAGGATATTTTGTACATAGAAAGTGGATACTCAAGAAAATTAAATAGTGATATATAAAACTTTCTATAATTCAATAAGTTTTATGGAGTTAAGGTTACTTTTGGTGATAATTAAAATGGAATTTAAGAGGTTTTGGTGAGGTCAGAACTTCAATTTCTATTGTTTATGAAGTTTTATATGTTAAAAGATTTTAAAATAATTTAATAATAATTTCATGACTATGTGATGATATAATATTTGTTTAATTTTAAAATGATAAATGCAATGTATTTAAGGGTATTTTTTTATGTAAATATAAAACAAAACATTTACTCAATTTTTTTTCAGAATCAACTGATCAAAATTTCAAATGTTTAAATGTTGGACAATCTTATAACATTTTGTGGAACACGGGGTTGGGAAAAGATAATTTTATGTTGATTCATAAGTGGTACATGAGCCAACAAATTCTGTATCTATATGATCATAAAGTGAACAATGCTTTTGTTTGTGAATCTTTCTTGAATGGTAATCAACATAGAATTAGTTTCGAGTAAATCAAAGAAGTGAAAACTATAAGGCCTCTTCATCTTATTTATTCTTACATATTTTGTCCTATCATACCTACAAGTTTGGGATGTAATAGATATTGTTTTTTTATTATTTATGATCTTACTGGATACACATGGGTATGTTTTCTTACTCCCATGTAACTTTATCTAAGTTTATCACATTTTGTAAATTAGTTCAAAATGAGAAAGGATAGTTAATTAATTATACTATATGTGACAATAGTGGTGAATTCTAGAATATGGAATTTATCTATTTTTTTAAAGAAAATGGGTATTTCCATAATTTTCAGCCCCTACAACACTATAAAAAAATAGTGTAGTTTAGAGAAAAAATAGAACACTTAAAGAAATGTCTAGGACCATGATAAATGATTTTAATTACCTAAATATTTTTGGATAGAAACTATGATTACTTATTGTTATGTTACCAACAAAATTATTTTAAGACATTTTTTTAAAGTTCACCTTATATTCCTTAGTAGGGGAGAAAACCTAAAATTGGTTATTTTAGAGTCACTGAATATAGATTTATTTTCTCAAAACTAAATAATCTTTAGATAAATTTGATGTAAAATCAAATAAAGGAAGCTTATTAGTATATTAAAATAATATTAATACATATAGAGTATAAAATAAAAGAACTGTATTTGTTGAATAATAAATTCATGTTATGTTTGATGAAAACTATTTGAATAAAAGATATAATGATATTGATCAACTTGAGGATGATTTTTGGGATTTCAATTTTTAAGAACAAGAACCTAGGGATAAAAATACACATGTAAATGGGGAGAAACTTTCTTCTCAATCTAAAACTACTTATGAAAAATCATTTAAAACTCATTTGGTTAATCCTATAGATAATGTGATTGGTATTGTTGAATCAAATGTTAAAACTAGAAAATCTATTATGAATATTTGTTCTTATCATGCTTTATTTTTTTTAATTTCTACTTAATAATATTGATGAGGCTTTAGATGATTCAAACTGGATCATAACTATACAAGATTAATTAAAGGCTCCTGCATGGCATCCAGGAGGTACTCATATCAATCCATGTTGGGTGAAGGTACTATTATAGTATTATTCAGGATGTGATGCAGGCTTGATGCAGGCAGACGATGACAAAATCATGACACAAGCATAGTGATACAGGCAGAATGATGCAAGAATGACTCTTCACTGGGGTTTTAGACCATGTAATGGGCTTCATTCCCATTGTTCTTATAGACCATGTAATAAATAAATAAGGATTAATGGGTGGGATATCCCCTTGGGGTATATGGGCTGCCTTTTCTGACTTGTGTGTGTGGTGTGTGTGTATTTGAATGTAATTGTACCCCAATCACCTAATATATATATATTCATAGGAATAAAGAATTGATTTTGATAAAATTTTTCACCTATTTCTAGGTTAGATTTAATTAGGATATCATTATCTTATGCTGATTTTCATGGTTTTAAACTATCAAAAATGGATGTTAAAAAAACTTTTCAAAATAGTTATATTTTTGAATAAGTATATTTTAGATAACCCTTTTCTTTGAAAGTGAAAAAAATCCTGATAATGTTTTTAAATTACCTAAGGCATTATATGGTATGAAACAAGATCCTCAAGCTTTGTATGAAAGGTTGGATAATTTTATTTTGAAAAACAACTTTGAGAAAGGGAAGGTTGATTCTACTTCCTTTATTAAGAAAATATCAAATGATTCTTAATTGTGAAAATTTGTGATGATGATATTATTTTTAGTTCTTCATGTGAAAATATTTTTAATGAATTTTCATATTTTATGAATTCTATATTTGATATGATTTTGATGGGGGGGGGGGGGTTGAAATTCATCCTCAATTTGAAAATATTTCAAATAAATAATGGTATTTAAAAAAAATCCAAATATGCTATAGAGTTAGTTAAGAGATTTGGTTTTGATTCTTCTAAAAGTTAAAATACCCCCATGAGTACTTATTTAATATTAGATTCAGATAAATATAGACAATTTTTTGTTGTTAAAAGATATAGAGGAATGATCAGAATATTATTATATTTAACTGCTTCTAGCATGGATTTAATTTTTTTTATTTTTCATGTGCGCAATATATCAAAGTGACCCTAAGAAAATTCATATTAAATCTATTAAAAGGATAATTAGATATGTTAAAGGATATTGAATCTTGGAATATTTTATCATACTAAAACTTTTTTTATTTAACAAGTTATTTAGATTCAGATTTTGGAAGGTGCATGATAGATAAAAAAAGAACTTCATGTGTGAATAATTTACTAGAAAAATATTTAGTTTCATGGGATTAAAATAAATAATATTCTATTTCTCTTTCAACTTCTAAATCTTAATATATAGCTTCTTCATCCTTTTGTGCTCAATATTTATGGTTAAGAAAACACTTTTTGTTTTTTCCTTTGATTCTGATAATATTCATATTTTCTATTACAATAATTTTTCTATTTATATTTATATTAATCCCTTAAAACACTCTTGAAATAAGAACATTGAATTTAATTTTTATTTTTGTATAGATCATGTTCAAAATGGAAATATAATTCTATAATTTATTTTTACTAAAAATTAATTTGCTGATATCATTAATAAGATCCTGAACTTTAATAATTTTGATAAATTAAATTTGAACTTGGTTTAATGAGGGTTTAAATTTAAATTTTTCTAATATGAATTTAGAGGGAGCTTGAGTATGTTTATATACATAAATTTTTAGATTTACATGAGATATATGAAATATGAAATTTGTTTTTCAGCTTACTATTGTTCAGTTTCTATACATATTTATTTTAATATATTATTGTTTCATATCTTATCATAAATACTATACGATGTTAAATTAATTTTCAATATTTTAGTTTTAATAAAAGGAAGTTTTATGAAGGGGTTATCATTATTTTTCAAAAATAACTTCTGAAATTCTAGTCACTATATACAACTTATGTACTAATAATGAAAGGTTTTACAGTGGATCCTTGACCCGTGTTTTTAAATATGAAAATTTATGAAAGTTTTATACACTAATAAAATTTATTTTTATGAAATAAAATATGTATTTTATGTATTCTTAAATTTATAGGTAGTTAATTTTTTGATTACCAATGAGAGGAATTGAAATATAATCATTTTAAAAAGAGAATTCTTTTATTACAAAATTATATTTTTGATAATTTCAAAAAATGAGAGAGTTATTGAAACTATAATTTGTTTTTTAATTATCATAATTGGGTGAATGTTGAATTAGATCCTTGGATCACTTTTATTTAGTTATTCTTTGATAATTATAAAATGTCATATTATGATTAATTAAGTTTTTTTTTGCAATTTTACTTAGCACTTTCTTTAGTTTATTATTCTAATTTTTTTAAGTCTAAATAATCTAATTTTTTTGACTATAATTGTTATATTATGTATTTATTAAATTATTTTTAACCTTGAATATATCATAATATTACCTTGCATAAAATATATTTTGATTTCATGTTTTGATTATTCATAACATGTTCTACAAGTTTTATGAAGTTTTCCTTGAAAAAATAAGTCATTTAGGACCTTTAAATATCATTTATATATGATTTTTACTATTAACATATAGAGAATTGATCATTATCCATGTATCTAATTCATTTACCATGTATCCAATTTTAAATCCATATAGCTAATTATAAATCTATGAAGCCAATTTCGAATCCATGTAACTGAATTTCCAAAATATGTTTCCCTATTTATTTTAACCATAAAATGGTATAAAGAAATCATAATTAAATGATTTTTTTTGAAAGATAAAGAAATTATATAAATTTCATTAAAATACATACAATCCTGAATCAGTCTTTATCATGTTTGAAATTAGGTCAGAAGTCACTATATGTTTTCAGTTTTAATTATTTAGTTTTTTAGAACTATTTTGATAGTGTATTATAATGCTAAATCGAGAGATATTAGTCCGATTAAGGTGATTATCAATTAATTAGAAATATAATTAAATTTTATAAATATAATTCATGTTTACCCAAAGCTGATTCAATCATTTAGAAGGACTTATTTATGTCTAAAATTTGATAATTCAAGTGTAAAAATATCCAAAATTTTCTCCATGAATTTTAATATGTGAATCACCTATTTAAATTCATCTACATCAATTCACTTTCATGGATTGCCTATGTAAAATCACCTATGTGAATCTTTCAACATCAATTCATTTATATAGTGACATTTTCCTATGTGGAGATAAATAGTTACGTGAAATTCACTTATGTGAATTTACCTATGTGGTTATGCAAGTTTTTCAGGTTGTTCTAAAAATATTAAATGTGATATTTCTTTCATAATATTTCATATTTACATTTTCTGTAATTTATTAAGTATATAATTAGTGTTTTATTTATTTTAAAATTACTTATTATTTATTTATAAATCCCGTGAACATGTTTTAATTTATTTCATGATATATTAAATGTTATTTACATAGGATTAATCCTAAATTGATATTAGCATTGAAAATTATGGAACATGGAATATTAAAATTCAAACTAGATTAAATATGAAGGGTTGGTCTTGAATATTATCAGGGAGTTTTCCAGTGACATAAAAACTTATTATTTAGTAATGTAATAATTGTTCTAATGAGTTAGACTGTTTAGTTTTTATTAATTTTATAGGATATTGAGGCGTATTGGAATAAATAAATATATTTTATTTATAAAAGATTTAGATTTGGAATAATATATGTGAAACAAATATAATAAACATTGAAGTTTCTCATTGGATAAATAAAATATTCTACATATTTAAAATTTGAATGATTTTATGAAAAAATAAACTCTATTAAAAATAGAGTTAACAAAACCTATTGTGTTCATAGAGGCAATGAGTTTTAGAATTTGATCGATCTGTAAAAGTGATGATTTTTTTGATCATCTACAACTCTTAGCTGGTCTAAAATAATTTTATCCTTTACTACTATATAATTTCTTGCTACCATAACTCTCAGAATGTGAATCATCCATTTGGTTATGTGGTTTTAGTTTTTAAAATTCTTTTTTGTGTGTGCATAATTGTAATAGTTTATACTACCCATTAAAAGGTAGGATTTGGGGTTGTAAATCCCAATAAAAATCAAGCATTAGGTTGCACCTCCAAGTGGTAAAATGGAAGATTGTTCATGTTGTTACTTTAGGTAGGAAAAGGCTAGTCTATTTTGGGTTTATACCACAAGGGAAAAAAAGCATTGTAATTGGGTTGTGACAATGGGTGGGAAAAAATCCTTGTAATATTCCATTATAGTAGATATAGTGGGCTCTATCTCTCTTAGTTCATGAGAGGGGTGAAGATTGGACTAGGATCATTTAGATCTAAACCACTATAAAATCATTTCTTCTATTTCCCTTTATGTTTCCACTACATTAACATAGATTTTATAACACTGATATAACCTAAAATTTAAAATTAATATTTAAAAATGCCAATTCACCCTCTCTTAGCCATATTCCATCTTCACTTTGGGACCAACACATAATTTCATGGATAAACGATAAGAATTTTATTTGGGATATGAAATTTCATTTAAAAAACCAAAAATTAACATCAGATTATATGAAGAGTTCCAATCCATTCCTAGAATCAAATCAAAATAGAATAATGGGAAAATATTAATATTTTCATTAAGTAAAATCTAATAAAATTCTTAGAGAGAAAATTTATAGCCATGAGATTTAATCATCATACCAATTATAATTTTCACTAATAATTCAATATCAAGTTATTAGTGATACTTATTAATATTCTTAGATAAATATCATTATATGAATAAATTCATAGCGCTAAGCTCAAATAATATTTTTCAGTAATGAGAAAACCTTTCACCACCTAAATATTATGATTCTATCCTCAATACCTTACTAAGAAAATGGATAGCATATGTGTTAGTAAATAATATATTGATTAAGAAATAAAATTATAATATAAATCTATCCATATATATTCTCAATTATTACTCCTTGATTTCAACCAATGATATTTTAGGTTTATCCTATATCACCTTTTCTTTAATGTAGGCTGTTTTATGTTATACCCTATTATTCTTCATATCCAAGTCCAAAAATATAACTAAACTATACTTCGATACCAACTTATATTACCCAAACTTTACATAATCATATATTAAATTATGTTTCATTAATATTCGTTACATTTCACAATAAATCACACCCATAACCTGTAGGTTCACTATATTTAGAGAATAGATTCATAACCAACTTATTTTATAAAAATAATTCAAAACATCCCACTAATAATCACCACACATGATACCCTTATAGACATATTACAAATAATACACCACTTAATTATCTTAGGAATGGAAACATATGAATGGTTGAGATCAGATGTCACGACCCGTCCCTTGGGGCTCGTGCCGTGACTACCCCAATCTTGCCTTCCATAGGCTAGAGGTTGGTAACTAGAACTAGAAAGGCATATCCCAAAAATAAAAGGCATTTCTTTTAAACACGTACACACACAGACTAGGCAAACAACAAAAAAAAACCAAAAAGTAGAACTGCTGATAGTAAAAGTGTGAACCGAGAGTAAAAAGGGCTAGTATACAAAGCCAAATGAAAATAAAGTACAATAAAAAGGAAAAAACTTGCTCTGAAGGTCGTCCACCAAGGATCCTACCAAAAAGGTAGGTACAAATCGTTGTCTGTCGTCACTGCCGCTCACCACGTCTACCAATCACCTCTAAGCACCATCTAGTCCTAGCTCCCCAAGTCTCATTCAAGTTGTTCGTCATCTGCACAAGACATAACAAGGTGCAGACGAAGACCGTACAGGGGTGAGTATAACAATACCCAGTAGGGACCCCTAGACCCCCGAAGGTCTCCTAGAATTCTATAAGGAAAAACCACAAAGCATGATCTCAATCACAAAGCATAAAGTAAAAGATAACTCACACCAGGTATACAACTTGGAGAATAAGAATAAAGATGATTAGTCTTGAGCTAGATCATTTTATTATATTGAGAGGTTCTGCTACTGATCCACAAAGGGTCTTTATACTACTAATCCACAAAGGGTCTCTCTACTGCCGATCCACAGAGGGCCACTCTACTGTCGATCCATAGAGGGTCATACTACTGCTGATCCATAAAGGGTTGCACTACTGTCGAACCACGGAGGGTCACTCTCATGCCGATCCACATAGGGTCTCTCTATTGCTGATCCACGGAGGGTCACACTGCTGCCAATACACAGAGGGTTTCTCTCATGCCTATCTATAGAGGGTCTCTCTTCACTTGACATCCAGCCACATGATTTCTTCACTTAGAGCGCTTGAGTTTCGGAGGTTCTGCTCCTCATACTATAGGTCGTACCTCAATCACTGTAAGAACCCGATTCTTATTTTTGAGGTACAAGCTTCTTCTTTTTCCTTTTCCTTAAGTGGTTTTGAGAAAATATGGAAAATGGGAAAAAAATCCTAAATTTTGAAACTACACGCCGTGTACTTTGTCCACACGCCATGTACTTTTGGCCGTGTTGGGATGAGTACACGGGGCGTGTAGCCTTGTCGGCGACGAGGGGTGTAGAAACCGACTACACACCGTGTAGTGGTACCTTACACGCTGTGTAGTCAGTTGGCAGGCTTGAACAGTAAGGCGGTGGAGTCGCCGCTAGCTGGGCGACAGTACATGCCGTGTATGCAGGAGTACATGCTGTGTACTCATGTCGACGGATGAACAGTGTGGTGGTGCCGCCAAATGAACAGTTAAATGAAATAAGTACACGCTGTGTACTTTGTTTTTTCGGCTTAAAACAGGCAGTAGCCTCCTCATTTGGCAGAGGAGGCGTTTGAGCCATTTTGGAGCCAAAGGAGGAGGCCAGACCTTTGAAGATCCGCCAGGAGTTCTTCTGGAATCCGATTCGGCTTCGGACGATCTCGTTGGAACCGCACGGGTAATCCCTCTCCTCTCCTGGTACCGTTCTTACCAATTATTCTCCTAACGTAAGTTATTTATGTTTGATTGGGTTTTGTTATTCTTTAGATCTACGTTGTTCTTGGGCATTTCTGGAGTCGGCGTTCGGGTATAACATTCATTGGTGAATAAGGTAGGTGGCTTGGTGTTTAGTTTTCCAACTATTGTGTGTTTTGTGCGTTTTGTGCCATGAACCCATGTTGGGGTGTCATGTGGCTGAGTCCGTTTCTATATTTAATACCTAGAATTGATTAGGTATTTAAATTTTGATAATAAAATGTTGTTTGGGATCGTTGCTTGGATCCAGAACCACCCCAGGGGTGTGTTTCACTGTTTAGCCGTTTAGCCAGGATACCCGTGGGTATGCCTTTAAAGTAGTAATTGTAGAATTTCCCTAAGAGAAATTTCTTGTTACTGCCTGTTTACCTGTTGGGCATGGCCCGATTACCTGTTTAACCTGAGGGCATTGTTGTATTTGGCCTGAGGGCATTGTTGTGATTGGACTGAGGGCGTGACTGTTTTAGCCCGAGGGCTGTCGTATTTCGCCTGAGGGAAACCTTTCGTGCCTGAGGGCTTGACATCTGTGCCTGAGGGTGACACTTCGTATGCCTGAGGGAGAGAATTCTATTATGCCTGAGGGAAATACCTGCGGGTTGGATTCTGTATGGCCTGAGGGCAAGCCTGAGGGCGTGGTTTACTATTTTAGCTTGAGGGCACGGTTTTGGTTGGCCTGAGGACTTGGTGCTGTTGAGAACAAAAATGTTACTAAATTAAAGGAATTAAATGAATAATAAAATGCAAATTTAACTGTCAAGTTAGTTACTTTTGAGTACTGCTTAGTTATTTCATTTTACTACTGCACACTCATTGCATGTTTTACACACAGTTGAGCACGAGCCTTTGGTGGGTGCCTACTGAGATATATTTCTCACACCCTGTTTGGGTCACGCTTTTCAGCCCAGACAGATTACATTACTACAGGTGTAGATAAGGGCAAGAGTCCCTATATAGGTACTTGACTGTTGCTGAGGAGTAGGAGGGCATGGGACTGAGCCTAGGCTCGCGATGCCACTGCCAACTGTTTTGCTTGTTTTGTTGTACTCTATATTTTGTTGTACTTCATTGATATGTAACATGTTCTGGCTTCTTTCTTAGAACTTGAAACATGTAGCATCATCACTTATATACTTTTGGTTATATCCACTGCTGTAGTTATTCAGTTGTGTATGTTTACTACTTCCGCTGTTGTGTATGTTTATTTTGGTATTCCGCTGCGCTACACTTTGACAAATGAGGGCATAGTTTCCCCACTATCAGACTTGGGCCCTCGCTGCTAGTTGGCAGCCTCTGGCATTTGGGGAAATGTGCTTGAGGTCACGTGGTGAATCGGGATCGGGGCACCCGTTGCGTGGCACCCGGGTTTGGGACGTTACAAAGTGGTATCATAGGGGTTATTTTCTTTGACTTACTATCTGGAGCCATAGTCAGGGATAGGACGGAACGGTAGTTGGTAATAAGCTCTGCCCGGGCGTAGCTAACCCGTGTACAAGGAAAATCCAGTCTACCTCGTATTTTGCATTCTTTTGATTTTGCAATTTTATGGTTGATATGTTTTCACCGTTGGGTGACGCACTTGGATTGTGCTATTTATATTTTATCTGTGGGTTCTATTTAGTTTCAACCCAATGAGATGAGGGTGTGCCGTCTCATGCATTATATAGGCACATGCTAGATATCACATTCCATGCATAGTTTCCATGCCATGTAGGTGCATTAGAAATTCGCATGTTGTTGTGATAGTTGTTGTGCTAGAAAAGCATTTTGTTGTGATAACTGCTTGGTAAATACCTGCCTTGTGATATGGTATGTTTTTGTTTAAGCTTGTTTATAGAATGGACGCCAAACTTTGGTTTTTGGGGAGTATGGGCCCCCATTGACCAGAATTTGGTGGATCATTGACTGTTTGTTGGTTATGACACATATAAGATGTCAAACTTTGATTCGTGGGGAGTATGGGACCCCACGGGTCAGAGTTTGATACTTAGGTGTCGTTTTTCAGTATTTTATGGGTTCCGAAGAAGTTTCTGAGGCATACTGTCCGGAAACCCAGTATACACGCCGTGTAGTATTTTTATACATGCCGTGTATGCTCTTCTATTTGAGAAGAAAAATGAACCTTTTGAGTACACGCCGTGTACCCTGAGTACACACCGTGTAGTCTTATCTCGTGTCACAAACCGTGTGGGTGGCGACACGGGGTAGGGAAAGGCTGGGGTAAAACACGCCGTGTAGTTTTTGGACACGCCGTGTAGTGTGACCTGGGGACTCAGCCGTGTAACTAACAACACGGGCCGGTGTCACCTCTCCCTGAACACGCCGTGTACATATGGGACATGCCGTGTAGTATTGTTCGAGGACAGACCATGTGGAGTTAGCCGTGTGGCTGGGAAACGGGGTGCTGTACACGCCGTGCACGGGTGTAACACACCATGTGGAGTTAAGACGAGTAGTCGGCCGTGTCACAGACGACACAGGCAGTTGGAAAAATAACACCGTACACACCGTGTAGATATTATACACGCCGTGTAGTTTTGTTCAACGGAAGCCATGTGGCTTAGCCGTGTAGAAGGACCCGGGTAGGGGAAGGAAAGTCAAGTACACGCCGTGTAGTCTTGTTTTGAAAATTTTAAATGCCTTCTTCCTCTTGTTTCCTTTGAGGTTCCTTCGCTTTCTGATCTTAATAATCTTGAATCTGAGGCGTGCTTTTTACCTTATAGTGTCATGCCGCCTAGAAGACCGTGAGTTGTTCGCCAGGAGAGCAGTGACGATTATACTCCGGAGATGGTGGGCCATGGGCTACCGGTTGATCCTCCAGCAGATCCAGATGCGGCGCCAGCTATTATACCAGACACAGGTACGGAGGCGCAGTTCCGTGAAGGCTTATTGCGGTTCATGAAAACCTTTCAGGGAGCACCGCAGGCTGCCACATCTACGACCGAGTTGATGCGTATCTTTCAGCAGCAACATCCTCCTACATTTTCATGGGATGGCGGACCACAGGCTGCAGAGTCTTGGCTAGGATCGATGTAGACTATTTTCGAGCATCTTGAGATGCCTCCAGGGCGGAGGGTCAAGCTCGCGACTTACATGCTGCGTGATTCTGCCAAGAGGTGGTGGGATGTTACCACCCAGTCAGAGCATCACAGGTATATGGCGTGAGAAGATTTTCTGGCAGTCTTCTATGACTTCTTCTTTCCCTAGACGCTGAGGGCAGATAGAGCTCGAGAGTTCATGAATCTACCGCAGGGCCCTATGTCGGTGATGGACTATTCAGCTTGTTTTACGTAGCTTCAGCGTTTTTCACCCGTGCTGGTGGGTGAAGAGACGTTGAGAGCCAGCCGTTTTGAGGATGGTCTTCGGTATGACATCCGAGTGCTGGTGAATGTTTTCAGGTTTCCTACTATACACGCGATTGTGAACCAGGCGCTGATTACAGAGAGGAACCTGCGGGAATTGAGTGGTGTGGGTCAGGGCAGTTCGGTACCAGTTACTGGTACTATTTATACTGGCAAGAGGAAGAGACATATGGAATTCTCTCAGGGTGGCATTACCAGCCAGGCAGTGTCTTCAGGTGACCCGATCAGGTGCTACCAGTGTGGCAGAGATGGGTACAAGAGACCACAGTGTCCACGAGACCTAGTGGAGTGCCGAGCTTGCGGCAAGATGGGTAATCTACAATGCTTTTGTAGGGAATTTCTACCAGTGGCTAGTGAGAGGGGTTCTGTACAGACTCCGCGTGCGGGAGCAGGACCAGTGGATTCTTACCAGTCAGGGAACTGGAATACGTTAGGGCGTACATGCAGAGATGGTGGTCATGGCCGTGGTAGCCAGACACCAGGATCGTAGAGGTAGCAGGGCATGACAGCTCAGGGTAGCCAGGCTGTGTCGCAGGGCTACGGCACTGGGCAGGCATATGCAGTGCAACAGACCCAGCAGGAGTAGGATCCCAAACCTTCTACAGTCAGAGGTACTATTCTAGTAGCTTCTGTCTTGTATTCAGTACTTTTTGATACGGGTGCTACACATAGTTTCATATCTGTACCCGTTGTGGAGAGCCTTGGGCTCTGTGTTTCTACTTATTCCGATATCTTGACGCTAGACACTCCGTTGGGGACTAGGACGGCTGGTGTGCGTCAGTGCAAGGAGTGCCCCCTTGATTTTGGAGGGTGTCACTTTCTTTGGGACCTCTATGTCTTAGAGATAACGAGCTATGACGTCATTCTTGGGATGGACTGGTTGGTTCCTTTCCGAGCCTTTGTAGATTGCTACCGTCATAGGGTGCGTTTCACGTCACCAGAGGGCGGGGAGTTTCTATACAAGGGAGAATGGGATGTTCAGGTGAGTCGAGCTGGACCAGAGCATCATGGGTGAGGTAGAGTCACAGCCCAGATTGCGAGATTATATCTGGATGACCAGGGGACTTGTCAGACAATTTTCCCTTCAGTTGTTGATCGTTTCAGGGATGTCTTCCCGGATGACTTTTCAAGTCTACCTCCAGTGCGAGAGGTGGATATCTCTATTGAACTTGTTCCAGGAGAAACACCGGTGTCCATTCCTCTTTATAAGATGGCTACACCCAAGCTGCAAGAGCTCAAGAGGCAATTAGAGGAGCTACAGGCGAAGGGTTTTATCCGACCCAGTACTTCTCCTTGGGGTTCTCCGGTCCTTTTTGTGAAGAAGGCGGACGGTACCCTCATACTTTGCGTGGATTATCAGAAGATGAACCAGTTGATGGTTAAGAACCGATATCCCTTTTCGAGGATAGATGATCTGTTTGATCAGCTTCGTGGAGTACGAGTGTTCTCAAAGATTTACTTGAGATCCGGATATCATCAGCTGCGCGTTAGACCATCTGATATACCTCTCACAGCTTTCAGGAGTAGGTATGGTCTATATGAGTATACTGTTATGCCGTTTGGACTCACGAACGCGCCAACAGTTTTCATGGCTATGATGAATCGTGTGTTCCATCCGTACCTTGATTCATTTGTGGTAGTATTTGTGGACGACATATTGGTGTACTCTCACACTCGACACGACCATGCCACCCATCTTGAGATCGTATTGAGTACACTGAGAGAGCATCGACTGTATTCTAAGCTCTCAAAGTGCCACTTTTGGATGGACCAAATTCACTTCTTGGGTCATATCATCTCAGAGGCAGGAGTTGCAGTAGAACTAGAGAAGGTGAGAGCAGTAGTTTCCTGGGAGTAGCCTAAGAACGTGTTTGAGATACGGAGTTTATTAGGACTGGATGGTTACTACAGACGCTTCATACAGGACTTCTCCCACTTTGTAGTACCATTGACAGGTCTGACTAAGAAGGGTGTGAAGTTTGTTTGGTTAGAAGCTTGCGAGATAGCTTTTTAGGACCTGAAGGGAAGGTTGACATCAGCACCGATCCTGATACTCCCAGAGCAGGGGAATAGCTATACAGTTTACTGTGATGCATCAGGGATTGGGCTAGGATCCATTTGATGCAGGGCATATGAGTTGTTGCATACGGGTCTCGGCAGTTGAGGCCACATGAGAGGAATTACCCGACGCATGATCTCGAGTTTGCTGCATTTGTTCATGCATTGCACTGTTGGAGACACTATCTGTTAGGAGAGTATTTTGTGGTTTTCACCGACCACAAAAGCCTCAAGTATATCTTTACTCAGTGTGACCTGAATCTGAGGTAGAGAAAGTGGTTTGAGTACCTACAGTCCTTCGATTTTGAGCTTGCCTATACACCAGGTAAAGGTAATGCAGTAGCTGATGCACTGAGCAAGAAGACTCAGATACAAGCAGTGCAAGAGGCCGGTGGTGAGTGAGAGCTCATGACTTTGTTCTCTGAGATGCATCTGGAGGTGCATGAAAATCAGGGGCAGACTTATCTTTCCTCGTTAGATGTGACTTCTACCCTCCTGGACAGAGTGAGGATGAGGCATCTATCGGTTTTAGAAGGCCTAGTTCTAAGGGAGTCGGTGGCAAGTGGGGACCCTCCTTCCGGTTGGACGATAGACGATGATGAGGTTTTGCGTTTCCATGGATGAGTATGGGTTCCAGGGGATATACGTGAGGAGCTGATGCGGGAGTTTCATGCTTCAGCTTGGGCAGTTCATCCTGAGGTTACCAAGATGTACTGTGACTTGAGGCGTCAGTACTGGTGGCCGGGTATGAAGAGAGAGATAGATGGTTTTGTTACGAGGTGTTCCACCTGTCAGTAGGTGAAGGCAGAGCACCAGAGGCTAGCTGGGCTGTTACTGCAGTTGCCCATTCCAGAGTGGAAATGGGATGATGTCGCAATGGATTTTGTGACGGGTTTTCCGAGGTCACCTTGAGGCAATGATTTCGTGTGGGTTGTCGTGGACAGACTCACGAAGGTAGCTCACTTCTTGCCGATCAAGGAGACCTTCAGTGTGGACGAGCTCAGAAGGCTGTATATCCGAGAGATCGTACGTCTTCATGGGGCCCCTCGTTCTATCATTTCAGATAGGGACTCCTGCTTTAAGTCTCATTTCTGGCAGAGTTTTCAGAGGGCACTGGGTACATAGGTGCTTTTGAGCACAACATACCACCCTCAGACAGATGACCAGTCAGAGCGGACGATACAGGTGCTAGAGGACATGCTGCGCGCATGCGTCCTAGACTTTGGGGGCTCGTGGGAGAAAAATATACCCTTAGTCGAGTTTTCCTATAACAATAGTTTCTAGATGACTATTGAGATGGAATCATACGAGGCTTTATATGGTAGGCCATGCTGATCACCTTTGTGCTAGTTAGAGGCAGGTGAGGCAGCTTTACTGGGGCCACCGCTCGTGCAGGAGACATCTGAGCAGGTCCAGTTGATTCGGAAGCGGATGGCTACCACACAGTCTCATCAGAAGTCTTATGCTGATCGCCGCAGACGACCTTTGGAGTTCGTGGTCGGGGATCGGGTTTTTCTACGTGTTTCGCCGAGGCTAGGACATAAGAAGATCAGGAGATAGGGTAAACTTTCATCGAGGTATGTGGGGCCATTCAAGATTCTGGAGAGAGTCGGGCTGGTTGACTATCGGTTGCAATTACCACAGCGGTACCGATCCATGCACGACGTCTTCCACGTGTCTCAGTTGCATCACTACCATTCAGACCCGTCTCACACCTTTCAGCCAGAGGAGGTTGAGCTTTAGCAGGATGCGTCCTTTGAGGAGCATTCGATCCGTATCGTTGACAGGAGCACAAAGGTTCTCCGAGGCCGATCAGTTCCTCCCGTACGGGTGCTACGCCAGCATGGCCGAGTGCAGGATGAGACCTGGGAGTGGGAGGCCGACGTACATGCTCAGTGGCCAGAGCTGTTCTAAGCTTTATCTTCACCACCCTTGGAAGGGAAATCCGGGGACAAATAACTATAAGGGGGGAATTTTGTAAGAACTCGGTTCTTATTTTTGATGTACGAGCTTCTTCTTTTTCCTTTTCCTTAAGTGGTTTTGAGAAAATATGGAAAATGGGGAAAAATCATAAATTTTGAAACTACATGCCGTGTACTTTTTCCACACGCCGTGTACTTTTAGCCATGTTGGGATGAGTACACAGGGCGTGTAGCCTTGTCGGCGACGAGGGGTGTAGGAACCGACTACACACCGTGTAGTGGTACCTTACACGCCGTGTAGTCAGTCGGCAGGCTTGAACAATAAGGCGGTGGAGCCTCCGCTAGCTGGGCGATAGTACACGCCGTGTACACAGGAGTACATGCCATGTACTCATGTCGACAGATGAACAGTGTGGCGGTGCCGCCAAATGAACAGTTAAATGAAAGAAGTACACACCGTGTACTCAGAAGTACACACCGTGTACTTTGTTTTTTCGGCTTAAAAAAGGAATTAGCCTCCTCATTTGGAAGAGGAGGCGTTTGATCCATTTTGGAGCCAAAGGAGGAGGCCATAACTTTGAAGATCTGCCCGAAGTTCGTCTGGAATCCGATTCGGCTTCGGATGATCTCGTTGGAACCGCACGGGTAAGCCCTCTCCTCTCCTGGTACCGTTCTTACCAATTCTTCTCCTAACGTAAGTTATTTACGTTTTATTGGGTTTTGTTCTTCGTCATATCTATATCGTTCTTGGGCGTTTCTGGAGTCGGCGTTCGGGTATAACGTTTGTTGGCGAATAATGTAGGTGGCTTGGTGTTTAATTTTCCAACTGCTGTGTGTTTTGTGTGTTTTGTGCCACAAACCCATGTTGGGGTGTCATGTGGCTAAGGCTGTTGCTATATTTAATACCTAAAATTGATTAGGTATTTAAATTGTGATAATAAAATGCTGATTGGGATCATTGCTTGGATCCGGAACCACCCCAGGGGTGTGTTTTACTATTTAGCCGTTTGGCCAGGATACCCAAGGGTATGCCTTTAAAGTAGTAATTGTAGAATTTCCCTGAGAGGAATTGCTTGTTACTGCTTGTTTACCTATTGGACATGGCCCAGTTACCTGTTTAGCCTGAGGGCATTGTTGTATTTGGCCCGAGGGAGTTGTTGTGATTGGCCTGAGGGCGTGACTGTTTTAGCCTGAGGGCTGTCGTATTTCTCCTGAGGGAAACCTTTCGTGCCTGAGGGCTTGACATCTGTGCCTGAGGGCGACACTTTGTATGCCTATGGGCGAGAATTATGTTACGCCTGAGGGCAATACCTGTGGGTTGGATTCTGTATGGCCTGAGGGAAATCCTGAGGGCGTGGTTTACTATTTTAGCCTGAGGGCACGGTTCTGGTTGGCCTGAGGGCTTGGTGCTATTGAGCACAAAAATGTTACTAAATTAAAGGAATTAAATGAATAATAAAATGGAAATTTAACTTTCAAGTTAGTTACTTTTGAGTATTGCTTAGTTATTGCATTTTACTACTGCACACTTGTTGCATGTTTTACACACAGTTGAGCACGGGCCTTTGGTGGGTGCCTACTAAGATATATTTCTCACACCCTGTTTGGGTCACGCTTTTCGGCCCAAACAGATTACATTTCTACAAGTGTAGATAGGGGCAAGAGTCCCTATACAGGTACTTGACTGTTGCTGAGGAGTAGGAGGGCATGGGACCAAGCCTAGGCTCGCGATGCCGCTGCCAGCTGTTTTTCTTGTTTTTTTGTACTCTGTATTTTTTTGTACTGCGTTGATATGTAACATGTTCTGGCTGATTTCTTATAACTTGAAACATGTTGCATCATCACTTATATACTATTGGTTATATCCACTGCTGTAGTTATTCAGTTGTGTATGTTTACTACTTCCGCTGTCGTGTATGTTTATTTTGGTATTCCGCTGTGCTACACTTTGACAAATAAGGGCATAGTTTCCCCACTATCAGACTTGGTCCCTCGCTGCTAGTCGGCAGCCTCTGGCGTTTGGGGAAATGCGCTTGAGGTCACGTGGCGAACCGGGCTCGGGGCACCCGTTGCGTGGAACCCGGGTTTGGGATGTTACAATAACCACAAAGTCCCATTAAAAAGTAACCAAAAGTACCGCCTTGTCATAAGGGTTCCAATGTGACAGACGACGCGTCAATCGGACACTCGGTCTGTAAGATATAGGCAAAAAGGTAAATAAGGCCAGGTTAAATTCAAGTCCGATCCAACCCGTATGTACTCCAACTTACACCAAAACTCAAATGGAGTATCTCAAAAGGACCGCCCATCCCAAGGGTCCCAACTCTATAGACGACATGTCAAATAGAAGCTTGGTTTGCAAGATATATCAGTTTTAGTGAAATAGGACCGATCGGGTCCAGGTCCGGTAGGGGTCCAACCCGGTCGGCACGTTGGGCCTGCAGGTTTGGCCCGACTCGCAGGTCCGACCCGGCCCACCTGAGAAACCCGGCCCGCGGGCCGGTTCTCCAAGCTGGCAGTGCCAACGGGGCGCCGCCCCTCCTTTCAAAATGGCCAGCTGGAGCCGGCCATTATGTCCAGCCAAGCGGCCCGAGCGGGCTGCTTCATTTCCCCCGCGCGGTGCGTCGATGCCGCGCCTTCCACCCACCGTGACGCCTGAGGACTCCGCCATCTCCATGTGGCCGACACGGGCCGGCTGCCGCTGCGCCGGTGGTGCTACGCTGGCGGCTGCATCCGTGGGCTGCTGGAGATGCTATGGTGGTCTGTTTTCCTTCCCATCTATGCCTACGAGACTCTTGGGTTGCTATATTCATTGAGAAGCCTTTGGATTCATCTTGCCGCTACGTTAACCGGTCACACATAAAGAACGCACATAAACCAAGAATGGAAGGGGGTGGGTCTGGGCCTTGTTCGGATTGGCCCGCGCCCTCTGCGTTGGTGTTTTAACATGGTGAAAGCATCAATAATTATTTGAAAGAAGGAAAATACTCAAAATATGACCCCGCAACAACCACCCGCATGAACTAATGAGTCGCGGATCATCCTGTTAGTAGGTTGATCTGCATTCATTGTATTTTTCAAGAATGGGAAAAATGATTCTTTTAAACACATAAAATAATTAAACCCCTTACCTGGATTCAGTGGAATCCGTTGCGGACGAAGGAAGGAATCTGCATTCGAAGACGTTCATCATCGTTCGTCGATGTCCAGTCCGAATCCTCTAACGGTTGTCGATCAATCATTGTTCATCATTGGAGGGTGGCGTCTTCAGCATTTCTTCATAGCTTTCCCCACGATTTCCAATCCATTCGCCAATGGGTTGATTAAATAAAAAGAAACAATCTCCATGTTGTGTCCATTATTATGGTTCATTAATGAATCTTAATTAATGAACCTATTAAACACACAAGAATTATGGTTACACAAACAAGGTAACAAGTCATTAAATGAATCTCATTTAATGACCTTTGTTACACTACAGTCCCGCCAACAATCACCCAACAGTTGGAAAAATAATAAAATAACTCAAAGAGTGATTTTATTATTTTTTTGAAAAGTCCAAAAATTATCTTTTTTCGTACAAACCTTGTCGATCAAAGTTAAGCTTCACCTAAGTGAATCCCAACATAGAAAATTCAATGGTACCCTCAGATTTTCAATCCAAGCACCAGTTCAAAAGATAGAAAATCCTGCTCGCATGTTTACTGAACGTACCTTAAAAAAGTTAAAAATTTCATTTTGGGCTCTCCGGGCCTCGGAATCACATGTTGTTGAATTTTACAGTCTCATAATAATTCCATATAGTTAATTAAAAAAATTATGTGGAATTTTTGGGTCTTTACATTATCCCCACCTTAGGGCTTTACATCCCCAAAAGCTAAAACAAAAACTAAGAAAACAAATAGGGGTATTGAGCACGAATCTAAGCTTCCCACTCCCATGTGCTCTCCTGGAGGTTCTCATGCTGCCACCGAACTCGCACCAAAGGAATCGACCATACCCATAGGACCCGCTCCTGTTGATCCTCTATCTCCACTGGGAACTCTGTGAACGTTTCCTTATCTTCAATGTCCAGCTCGCCCCAGTCGATGACGTGTGTTGGGTCATGCACGTATCTCCTCAGCTGCGACACATGGAAAACATTATGCACTCGGTGCATCTGTGGAGGAAGAGCTAGGTGGTATGCCACCTTGCCAACTCTGCTGAGAATCTGGAAAGGTCCGATGAACCTCGAAGATATCTTTCCTCCCTGGCCGAATCTCTTCAATCCTCATAAGGGTGAGACCTGTAGGAAGACATGGTCTCTCTCCTTGAACTCCAAGGGTCTCCTCCTCCTATCGACATAAGACTTATGCCTTCTCTGTGCAGTCTTCATCTGCTCCTGGATGATCTACACCTTCTCAGTGGTAGCTCATACCAACTCTAGACCCATAAGTGCTGACTCCCATGGGTCTGTCCATCATAGAGGTAATCTACATGGTTGCCTGTACAAGGCCTCAAATGGTGCCATGCCGATTGTGGAGTGATAACTGTTTTTGTATGCGAACTCCACCAGTGGAAAATGGTCCTCCCAACTCCAGCCAAAATCAAGGACGCAAGCACGAAGCATGTCCTCAAGTGTCTGTATAGTACGATCCATCTGACCATCTATCTGAGGATGAAAGGCAGTGCTTAAGCATAGCTGAGTCCCAAACACCTCCTGTAATCCCTTACACAATAGGGATGTAAAAAGAGCATCATGATCTGAAACAATCATCAATGGTACCCCATGAAGCCGTACTATCTCCTGGACGTAGAGGCATCCCAAGCCCTCTACCGATCCCTGCTCTTGGATGGGTAGAAAATGGGTCGACTTGGTGAGTCAGTCAATGATCACCTAGATAGAGTTGTGGCCCCTGGACGTATGTGGTAACCCCACCACAAAGTCCATCGAAATACCATCCCATTTCCACTCCGGTACCACGAGTGGTTGAGTCAAGCCTACTGGAACCTAGTGCTCATCCTTCACTTGCTGACAAGTGAGGCATCATGAAATGAACTCTGCCATTTCTTTCTTCATCCCTGACCACCAATACTAATGTTGGAGGTCCTGGTACATCTTTTCCACTCCAGGATATACCACTAAAGGGGATGTATTGAACTCCCTCAATACCTCCTCCTGAAACGTCACTGGTACCATGGTGTGTCCTCTAAAAAGAACGACATGCTCCCCACCTATCGAAAATCCATCAGGAGCTTTTCCTGAGGATATCTGAGCACGTCGGGCCTTACAGTTAACATATCCAAGCTATGCCTCCCATACTCGTTGAAGGAGTGGGGGAGTGATAATCATAGACTGGAGGTATGATGCTCCATCCCTATCCACAAAGGATATCTGCAACACGTCTAGCTGTTCTATCACCTCACTCAGCAGTTGTAAACCTAACCTCCTACTGAGTGCGTCTATTACTACGTTTCCCTTCCCATGAGTGTAGAATATCTCAAATAGTCCTGGAGGAACTCCATCCATCACCACTGTCTCAAGTTCAGGTCCTTCTGTGAGAAGATATACCTGAGAATCTTGTGATCAGAGTAGACATTAAACTGTTCACCCATCAAGTAGTGCCACTACATCTTCAACGCAAAGACCACTTCTGCTAAATCCAGGTCATGGGTCGTGTAGTTCTACTCATGTTTTCTTAGATTTCACGAGCTTTAGGAAATAACTGCTTTCTATTGCATCAGAAAACATCCCATTTTGGTCCCTGATGCGTCATGGTAGACTACATACCCAACACCCTCTTCTGGTAGCCTCAAGATGGGGGCACTCGTCAGTCTCTGCCTTAGCTCCTAGAAACTCTGCTGGAACCTCTCCTTCCATATGAAGGTATGTCCTTTATTTTTCAAATCTAACAAGGGTGAATATATGAAAAAACACTGTCGTGGTTTCCCTCAAATGATTAGTGTGATTTTGGGGTACTTAGGTGCAGCAGAGTGGCTGACCAAGGTCGTCTCTCAAAGGAGGAAGTGAATTTAACAACTTATTAAAGGTATTCTAAAAAAGAAAAAATATATAATAGAATAAAAACACTACTTTAAAGTATTGGGTTTTGTTATAGTTTATGAATCTAGAAGAAGTTTTCTGGAAGAATATTGTATATTTTTTTTGTTTTTAGTTTTGAAATGAATTTCGATTAAAATGAAACAACAAGAAGATGTTTTTTTTGAAATCTATTTTAAAAGGTGTAATCGATCTAAATCTACCTCTTCATTCACTTATTAATAATTATCATTTAAATAAATATCCACTTAATTATGATCCCCTAATTTGTTATCCCTCAAAACCTACGATAGTTAACTTAACTACAAAGATGAAATTACTTAAACCCTAGGCTAGCTTCGGAACACGCAATCGCAGCACCCTGCTTTGATTGTTGTTCTAAGGATAGCTTATGGTCAGTGGTTAATTAGAGCACATATCCATTCAGTAAATGACGATGAATTGTGTTTAGGTATTATATTTGAACTCTACAAATTTATCCCGTGTGGTCTTGTATTACCGATTAAGAACGCTCTCTCACAATTTACACAAAATCTCGACCTCGCGTGTTTTGTATTAATTGTTCAATTGCTTGCTTAGTTTCTTGTAATTTAAAAACAAAATTCATGGATCATATTATGTGAATTACATTATCTCATTTATTCAAAATAAATGAATGAATAAGGATATAGGTCGATCGATTACTAAAAAGAACTACTCTTCCATGGGTGGCGTAATCATCGTAGAAGCGTTTTGCATGTGTAAAGGTTTATAATGGGTATAACCCAATAAATCTTCTACTCAAGAATTCCAAACCAATTAGGAAGATTAATAGAAGAATAAATTTAAACAAAAAAGAAGTAAATATGAGTAATTAAATAAGAACAAAGAAGTTTATTACACAAACAAAATCATTACAACATGAAGGAGAAGAAGAAGGCTTCGTCGAAGGGATCCTTACTTCAAGAGATACCCTTATTGAAATGGTTTTAGAATTGGAGTGGATCCACTTATCCTCTTCCCTAAACTTCCCAATTCATGTCTCAACCCCACTAAATGAGAAAAACACCAATTTATAGAGTGGTAGGGAGGCTAGGTTCAAAGTGGTTTCAAGTGTGAATGGGGAATCTCGGCCAAATATTTTATGCCAAATTTCACCGACCATTTGACCACCAAAACGCGGGAATTTGCTGGCCTTCAAGAAGGATCAAATGTGAGGAAGTGGTTCCTCTATCTCCTCTCCAAATTTGGGCTCAATATAGGCCTAGATAAAGGAGTTATGGCCTAAATACATAAGCTTCTCCATTCTGGCGTGTCCAGCCCACCTTTGCCTCTATGGACCAATTACTCCATCCAAATTCATTATTTTGATCTAGTGTCCTGAATAAAAGTTGTATAAAATTAAGTTATAAATACGGTTACAAAATTTCAAGTTCAAATAATAAATATAAAAATATTTATCTTTGAAATACTACAGTGCACTATAAAGGGTAAAACTAGAATTTTCACCAAATTTTCAAATGAATGATCAAATCCCAAATATTTTATAAATAAAAATATTTAACACAATGTGAGGAAATTATTTCATTTATTATCAATAAAATATTCCACAAAATAGTGTTTTATCAACTCCCCCACACTTACCCTTTTCCACTCCTGAGCAAAACCTCATATCAAGTAAACATCAATATCAAATCAAAACCAATTTTAAAACACATATCCTTGAGATCAAACAATTAAACACCAAGAAAAAAAAGATATCATGTCTCATAAAAAACCATTATTTCAAGTTCTTCATTTATATCATTCAATATATTTCTACTTTATTTATCCTCCCATGCACAAAACACTTACCTCACTTGAATTTTCTCTTATCACACAAATGTCAATTTTTTTTGTAATGTCTTTCTCATCCCTCTACTACAAATACGGCCTTTATCAGCGCTAAAAATGACCTTTATCAGCGCTAGAAAAAGCATTGATAAAGCCAGCGTAGATAAAGGGGGGGTCCCCTTTATCAGATCAGCGCTCCGAAAAGCGCTGATATAAGACCCCTTTATCAGCGCTAAAAAAAAGCGCTGATAAAAGGGGTCCTTTATCAGCGCTAAAAAAAGCGCTGATAAAATTACCCCTTTATCAGTGTTTTTTTTAGCACTGATAAAGGGGTCCTATATCAGTGCTTTCGTTTTAACACTGATAAAGGACCATTTTATTAGCGCTTTTAAAAAAGTGCTGATAAAAGTTAAAAATTTTTTAAAAAAAATTAAAAAATACTGCGAATCGGGTGGGCTTTTATAGCGCTTGAGCCCCCCATTTTATAGTGCTTTTCTGCCCCTGTACAGCACCCCACGCACCCCCTTCACCATTTAACAGTGCTTGCTGCTATATTCCCCCATGCGCGCGTGCCCCTGCCTCCCACATGATTTGAACTCGAGACCTCCCCCCTGCGCGCCTAAGCCTTTACCACTACTCTATTTTGATTTGTCTTCCAATTCATGATATCTCTATATATATATATTTAGTTATATTTATTCGTATAGTAATATATATTTATATTAATATATATATATAGTTATTAGATTATAATATATATATATATTTATATTATAATATATATATATATATTTATATTATAATATATATATATAGTTATATTAATATATATATATAGTAATATTAATATATATATATAGTGATATTAATATATATCTATATCTATATATATATATTTAGTTATATTTATTCGTATAGTAATATATATTTATATTAATATATATATATAGTTATATTAACATATATATAGTTATATGAATATATATATATAGTTATATTAATATATATAGTGATATTAATATATATATTTATAGTAATACTAATATATATATATAGTTATATTAATATATAGGTATATAAATATTCATATATTGGTATTTTAAATAAAATGGATATTACTTATTATTTAGATAAAGCTAATATATTTTATATGTAAATATGTTTAATTATTTATTTAAAAAATTTAATTTTTAGGTGCGAATATATAAAAAATATGTACATATAGTTATATATTTGATTATAAATAGCAGTGCATTATAAAAAAGGATGAAATTTCAAAGACATAATATCAATATGAATGTAATACCTTGGAATAAATTTAGTACCCGCCAAAAAAAGCCAATAATACCCCCTTAAACGAGTTTGAAAATCCACAAAATGTTAAAAAATCTGGGTACCCCGACAAAAAACTCAGTTTTGGAGGCCTTCTGTCCCTCTTTTGGCCTCAAAAAACGCTTTACCAGGGTATCCCCGATCACAGCGACGTAGAGCTTGTCGTAGGATTCGATTTGATATGTGGTAGAGCTCAAACGGACACCCGGATCAAAAGTTATGGCCGTTTGAAGTTTGAGTTACGTTTTCAACATATTTTGGATCTTTTTTTAATTTTTTTAGTCCTCAAATTGTTATTAAATGACTATTACTCCATAATGATTATCAAATTATTAATTAAAAATATTTTTTTTAATTTTTTAAGAAGCCATTTTCACTAAATATCTTATATATTAAGTATAATAACTGTAAATGTACATTTATACTTATCTAAAATATATTTAAAAATTATATATTATATTTATATAACAATATAACTATATTTATATATTAATATATTAATATATTTTTAATTTTTTTTTGAAGCCGACCCTTTATCAGCGCTACTAAACAAGCGCTGATAAAGGGGGGCCCTTTATCAGCGCTTTTTCGTTAGCGCTGATAAAGGGGGGGGGGGGGCGCTGTGAAAAACTGTTTTTGTGGTAGTGTCCAAACTCATACAAGGGTCACCATAGGCTTGATAGATTCCTACATCGCTACCCGATGTGAGTCAAGGACATATGTTTATCATGAGGACTTTTCAGGGTTGTTCTGTGGCTTTTGGTTGGTAGGATTTATATGTGAACAATTCTGAGGCTGAATGAGGAGGACTTGACTCTTTTTGAAGCAAAATTGCATTAATCTGATTTTCATTTAAATATGGTCTTCTCCTCAATCCCCATAGTATCAATTCAGCTCCATCATCATGAAAAGTCATGAAAGGTTTACACCATTCATCATTTCAGCATAAAAAATTTCAATCTTCTCAAACATGATTTTCTTGAAAGCTCCAGATGGGCACAACTTTCCACCTCAATTAGAAGCTCTAGAAAAGGCACAACTTCACTTGTCATGAAAGCTTCAGAAAAGGCACAACTTTCAATATAATGACTTTCTTCAGTAGAAAACACATCTCTTTAGAATTTAATTTTCCACCCAAAGTATCACAGAATGTGGTGGCACAACACAAGATAGATTCCCCCACACTTAAGCTCAACTAGATTTTGCAATTTCACTTCAAGAGTTGGTTGGATAGGGAAAATTGTCTTGTAATGTGGCTAACCTAACAGGATGTGCATGGCTTCTAAGGGCTACAAGGATTAAATATTCAAGGTAGGCCATTATAAAAAAGGATTCTCTGAAATAGGGGCTTTAATACCAAACAAATGCCTCAATAATTTAAACATAAGTACCTCAAACCCTCAAGTTTTGACAGGAATAGATCAAATTCTGGTTAAATCAAGCATGGTTTGGTTCTCTCAAGAAGTGAGGTGAATGTAAAGAATATGAAAATAATGGTTCAGAAGCCTCACATGAAAGTGATTTCAAATATAAAGACAGTGAGATGTGGCATGAGATTCAAAATTCAGTGTACTTTTCATGAAATTACTAAATATTTGAACTTGAAACAAAGTCATTTCAGCATTCATTTAAGCTTAGTTTCAAGGGGTAAATTGTTTCACTTATTTATATGGATTTAAAAATGGTGATGAGAATCATTTCAGCTCAAAAGTTTTAAAAACAAACAGAAAATTGTAAAATAAACACACAAAATTTGAAAAACACACAATTTTTTTTGGGTTTTTTTAACAGGAAAGCAATTGAAATTACTAAACTAAAAGGTTCCCTCCCCCACACTTAAAATATTGCATTATCCTCAATGTGAACCCATGAGATGATATATGCACATGAAATGCAGAATTTTTAAATAGGACAAATAATATAAAAGTGAAAGGGTTAGAAACAACCTGATGTGCTCAAGTGATGATGGGGTCATGCAGTGTGATAAAATCCACTGCATCAGCAGGAAGTCCCTCAATGTATCTCTTCAAACATTGCTCATTGACTGTAAAGCTTCTTCCAGTTTCCTCTTGTGTGATCTCCACTACACCATAAGAAAAAACATTAGTCACAACATAAGGACCTAACCATCTGGAATTCTACTTACCAGGCATCAGCTTTAGTCGTGAACTATAGAGAAGGACTTTCTCTCCAACATGAAACTCCCTTTGTTGGATCATTTTATCATGAGATGCTTTTGATCTTTCCTTGTAGATCCTCGAGTTCTCATATGATGATAGTCGAATCTCCTCAAGCTCTTGAATTTGCAACTTCCTTTGGATTCCAGCTTGGGCCAAATCCATGTTGCATTTCTTTATAGCCCAATATGCCCGATGCTCAACTTCCACTGGGAGATGACATGCTTTCCCAAAAACAATTAGAAATGGGGACATACTAATGGGGGTCTTGTATGTTATCCTATAAGCCCACAATGCATCATCCAAGCGCTTGCTCCAATCTTTCCTATTTGGATGCACAGTTTTCTCCAAGATTTGTTTCAACTCACGATTTGAAACCTCAGTCTGACCATTTGTTTGGGGGTGGTATGGTGTTGATGTTTTGTGTGTCACCCCATAATTTATAAGGAGGGAAGCAAAATTCCTATTGAAAAAGTGTGTCCCTTGGTCACTGATGATAGCCTTTGGTACTCCAAACCTGCAGAAAATTTGAGCCTTGAAAAAATCCACTACAACATGAGAATCATCAGTCCTGGTGGCCTTGGCCTCCACCCATTTACTCACATAATTAACAGAAACCAAAATATACAAAAATCAAAATGAACTAGGAAAATGAACCATAAAATCAATGCCCCATACATCGAAAATCTCACAGAATAATATGGGTTGTTGGGGCATCTCATGTCTCTTAGAAATGTTCCCAGTGTGTTGGCAACAAGAGCATGACTTACAAAACACATGGGCATCATGGAATAAGCTAGGCCAATATAATCCAGAGTCCAAAACCTTCCTAGCTGTTCGCTGGGGTCCAAAGTGTCCACCACAAGCAAGTGTATGACAGAAATGAAAAACAGACTCAAACTCATGATCGAGAACACACCTCCTAATGACTTGGTCACTACACATGCTCCAGAGGTAAGGATCATTCCACACATAAAACCTAGACTCACTTTTTAATTATTGGACTTGATGTTTATTTAAATTTGTAGGGATTTTATAGGCAACAATGTAGTTAACTAAATCTGCATACCAAGGATGTGTACCTGAGATGGAATAAAGATGCTCATCGGGGAAAGTGTCCCGAAGTGGTACCTGATCCAAGGTGTCATCCTCTAGTGTGTGAGTAAGCCTACTCATGTGGTTCACCACCAAATTCTCTGACCCCTTCTTGTCCTTTATCTCAAGGTCAAACTCTTGAAGAAGGAGCATCCAACGGATAAGTCGTGGCTTTGCATCTGGCTTATTCAGGAGGTACCTCAAAGCTGCATGGTCAGAAAAAACAACTACTTTAGAGACCAATAAATATGAAAGGAATTTATCTAAAGCAAACATGAAAGAAAGAAACTCCCTTTCCATGGCTGTGTAATTTGATTGGGCTGAATCCAGTGTCCTCGATGCATAGAAGATCACATGTGAACGTCCCTCTACCCTCTAAGATAAGACATCTCCAACCGCGAAGTTGGAGGCATCACACATAAGCTCAAATGGAAGGTCCCACCGCGGGGGCTGTATGATTGGTGGAGTGGTCAGACACTTCTTCAGCTCATCAAATGATACCCTACATGAATCATCAAAATTGAAGTCAATATCTTTTTGAAGAAATCGAGATAAGGGTAGAGCGATCTTACTAAAATATCTGATGAAGCGTCGATAAAATCCAGCATGTCCAAGGAATGATCGAACATCATGTACACATGTAGGATATGGGAGGGATGAACTAATGTCTACCTTAGATTTATCAACTTCAATTCCATGTTGTGAGACTATATGACCTAAGAAAATTCCCTTTTCAACCATGAAATGACATTTTTCAAAATTTAAGACCAGATTCTTCTCAATACAACGATGCAACACATCACCCAAACTAGAGATACATTCATCAAATGAGGACCCATAAACTGCAAAATCATCCATAAATACCTCCATGTAGGTCTCAATGAAATCTGAGAAAATACTCACCATGCATCTCTAGAAGGTACCTGGGGCATTGCAAAGTCCAAATGGCATCCTTCGGTAAGAAAAGGTACCGAATGGTCAGGTGAATGTCGTCTTCTCCTGGTCCTCTGCTGCAATGGGAACCTAAAAATAGCCAGAAAATCCATCCAAGAAACAATAGTGTGTCTTCCCAGCTAGTCTCTCAAGCATCTGATCAATAAATGGGAGGGGGAAATGGTCTTTGGGAGTGGAATGATTTAGTTTCCTATAATCAATACACACACGCCAACTGTTTTGTACCCTCATTGGAACTAACTCAGCTTTCTCATTTTTAACAACAGTAACACCAGTTTTCTTAGGTACAACCTGGACATGGCTAACCCATTGTGAGTCAGAAATAGGGTAAATTATACCTGCCTCGAGCAATTTTTCAACCTCTTTTTTAACAACCTCCAGAAGGGTTGGATTGAGTTTCCTTTGTGGTTGCCTCACCGATTTAGCCCCATCCTCTAAGAGAATCCTATGCATGCAAATGGATGGGCTAATACCTGATATGTCTGCCAATGTCCAACCAATTTCCCTAATGTTATCTCTCAAAAGATTCAAAAGTTTTTATTCATGTTCAAAAGAGAGATTGTTAGCAATGATAACAGGTAATCTATCACCACTCAACAGGTATGAATATTTAATATTTGGGGGCAATGGATTGAGTTCCAATGTAGGGGGTGATGTATAGATGGAGAAATTGATGCAACATACATATCTGCACAATGAACATCAGTATCAGAATAAAAATCATCAAAATTAGAAAATAATGCATCAAATCCGTCAGCATACTCAACAACCATTTCATAATTAGAGTTCACATGGTCAAAATCAGAATATGATTCCATTTCAAAATCAAATCTTAGAGAGTCTTGTTCCTTAGAAACGGGTGTGGAAGTACTCTTAGACATCAAACTAGAACCAATACTCATAATCTCCCTAAGAATAGGACAATCCAATTCCACGGTGTTTTTACTTGGTGGTTCAAAATGGGAGATAACAAATGCAGAATGATCCTCTGAGGGGTACTTCATGGAATCCATAATATTAAATATCACAACTTCATCCCTAAATTCCATGGAAAGTGTACCCTAATTGACATTTATGATAGTTTTTGCAGTTTTGAGGAAAGGCCTACCTAAAATAATGGGGGCATGAGAACTTACCTGATCATCCTCCATGTTAAGCACATTGAAATCCATTGTAAAGATCATGTCTCTTACCTGGACAAGTACATCCTCAAGAACTCCCGCTGGATATGCCGTAGCTCTATTCTCCAACTGCACCACTACTCTTGTCGGCTTCAACTCACCAACCTGTAAAGAAGAGAATATAGAGTGAGGCATCACATTTATTGAAGCTTCTAAATCACAAAGAGCATCAGAGAAGTGCAACTCCACTATGGTACATGGGATGGTGAATGTACTGGGATCCTTGCACTTTGTTGGCATTGCTAGAGTTGGTGTAATGAGTGCTGAGACATTCCTTCCAAGGTTGATCCTCTCATTTCCCTTGAGCCCTCTTCGATTGGTACAAAGTTCTTTTAAGAATTTTGCATACTTTTGAATTTTCTTAATGGATTCAAGTAGAGGAATGTTGAACTCCACATGCTTGAATGTATCCAAAACCTCATTTTTCATTGCTTCTTCATCCATCTTCTTGGTTTGAACAACCCTGTTGGGAAAAGGAAGGGGTTTAGGAGGAACATCATCAATCTTTTTCTAACCTTTATCTTTATCCTTGGATTTCTCATCAGTTGGTTTGGAATGCGGCTTCTCTGGAGTTGAGTTGAATCCTAGTGGAATGGTAGGTACAGATGTATCGTTCATTTTCTTCCCACTTCTCAATGTGATGGCACTGACATTCCCCTTTGGATTTGGAGTGGGTTGGGAAGGTAGATTTCCATAATTCTTACTCACAAGTTCATGGAGGGCGGTGGAAATCTGGCTCATTTGAGTCTTCAACTCCCTCAGCTCTGAACTTTGACTCTTCAGCTCATTCTGTTGATTAAGAACAATTTGCTTCAAAAGATCATCAGTATTGGAATCTCCCTTTGGTGGAGGATTCCCTTGTTGCTAACTTGTTGATGTTTGAGCTTCAAATCTCCTTTGGGGTTTTTGGAAACCCTGTTGGTAAGGTGGAGGCTGCTGGAAGTTTGGTTGAAAAGGGGGCCTTTGTTGTTGTCCAGATCCATACCTCATGTCTGGTTGATCTTTCCACCCTTGGTTGTATGTTGGAGCAAATGAATCAAACTTATTTTGGGGATATGGTTGTTGTTGCTGCTGAAATGGTCTCCCTGGGAATACTGCTGCTTAATCCTCTGTCTCTTGTAGTTGTGGGCAACAGTCAGTTGGGTGGCTTGTCTTAGTGAAAATGCCACAAGTCCTTGAAGGAGGGGGTAAAGATGTCTTTTGTTCCAAAGAAATTTGCCTCACCATAGTTGTCAATTCTTCTAACTTAGTATCAATCAAATGACTCTCAAGAGAAGAAGGACTTACCTGATGTACTCCCCTGATATGTGGTGTACCTCGATCACCAAATTGTTGAGAGTTTTGGGCCATCTTGTCGATAAATGCACGTGCGGCTGCTGGTGTCTTGTCCACCAATGCTCCTCCAACTGCAGCATCCACCATGCTCCTCTCCATGGGTGAGTCCTTCATAGAAGTATTGGATGAGGAGTTTCTCACTGATTTGGTGATGCGGACAGCTTGCACACAACTTCTTGAATCTCTCCCAATACTCATACATTGAATCCCCTTGTGCTTGCTTGATCCCCAAGATCTCCTTATGAATGGAAGTGGTCCTTGATGCTGGAAAATATCTCTGCAAGAAAAGACGTTTCAAATCATTCCAACAAGTTACATCTTCGGGTTGTAAATAATACATCCAATCTTTCACAGCTCCATCAAGTGAGAATGGGAATGCTCTTAATTTGATTTGGTCTTCAGATACATTTCTTGGTTTCAAGGTTGAGAAAACCACATTAAATTATTTAAAATTTTTATTGGGATCCTCACCAGAGAGTCCATGAAACTTTGGAAGTAAGTGAATTAACCCAGATTTCAGTTCAAAGTCTGATTCAAGATTTGGGTATGCAATACAATTTGGTTGATAGTTAATATCAGGTGCCGCCAATTCTCGAATGGTTATATTAAGTTAATTTCCATTATTTTCAGCCATTGTTTGTTCTTTTATGTTTGAATTTGAATAAATTCCAATTCCAATGTTTCCAGAAGAGAGGAATTCACCAACTGGTTGAATATTGAAACTTCCCGTAGACTGAGAGTGTCTGATTCGTGCCCTAAGGCTGCGTTCAATCTCAGGGTCAAGATCTAAGAGATCTTCAGGATTAGTTCATGTCATCAATAAATGAAATATGAAAATAAGAAAAGTGGACCATAGTAAAATAAAAATTAGAAGTTTGAGTTGATGGTCCAAAAAGAAGTAGAAGGAAATAAAAGAAGAAGGAAAAAAATCAGATTGGGTAAAGACGGAAGAAAGAAGAGAGGAAGAGAATTAAAATGTAAAATAAAATAAATACCTCTAATTGGTTGAAATAATTACTTTCCTCCCTGTAAACGACGCCAATTTGAAAGAGAACTGTCGTGGGTGCCCTCAAATGATTAGTGTGATTTTGGGGTACTTAGGTGCAGCAGAGTGGCTGACCAAGGTCGTCTCTCAAAGGAGGAAGTGAATTTAACAACTTATTAAAGGTATTCTAAAAAAGAAAAAATATATAATAGAATAAAAACACTACTTTAAAGTATTGGGTTTTGTTATAGTTTATGAATCTAGAAGAAGTTTTCTGGAAGAAGATTGTATATTTTTTTTGTTTTTAGTTTTGAAATGAATTTCGATTAAAATGACACAACAAGAAGATTTTTTTTTGAAATCTATTTTAAAAGTCGTAATAGATATAACTATACCTATTCATTAACTTATTAATCATTATCATTTAAATCAATATCCACTTAATTATGATCCCCTAATTTTTTATCCCTCGAACCCTACGAGAGTTAACTTAACCACAAAGATGAAATTACTTAAACCCTAGGCTAGCTTCGGAACACGCAATCGCAACACTCTGCTTTGATTGTTGTTCTAAGGATAGCTTATGGTCAGTGGTTAATTAGATAACATATCCATTCTGGAAATTAGGATGAATTTTATTTAGATATTATATTTTAACTCTACAAATTTATCCCATGTGGTCTTGTATTACCGATTAAGATCGCACTCTCACAATTTACACAAAATCTCGACCTCACGTGTTTTGTATTAATTGTTCAATTGCTTGCTTAGTTTCTTTTAATTTAAAAACACAATTCATGGATCATATTATGTTAATTACATTAGCTCATTTATTCAAAATAAATTAATGAATAAGGATAGAGGTCGATCGATTACTAAAAAGAACTACTCTTCCATGGGTGACGTAATCATCGTAGAAGCGTTTTGCATGTGCAAAGGTTTATAATGGGTATAACCCAATAACGCTTCTACTCAAGAATTCCAAAACAATTAGGAATATTAATAGAAGATTAAATTTAAACAAAATAGAAGAAAATATGAGGAATTAAAGAAGAACAAATAAGTTTATTACGCAAACAAAATCATTACAACATGAAGGAGAAGAAGAAGGCTTCGTCGAAGGGATCCTTGCTTTAAGAGATATCCTTATTGAAATGGTTGGAGAATTGGAGTGGATCCACTTATCCTCTGCCCTAAACTTACCAATTCACTTACCAACCCCACAAAATGAGAAAAACACCAATTTATAGATTGGTGGGGAGGCTAGGTTCAAAGTGGTTTCAAGTGTGGATGGGGAATCTCGGCCAAATATTTTATGCCAACTTGAACTGCCCATTTGACCACCAAAACGCGTGAATTGGCCAGCCTTCCAGAAGGATCAAATGTGAGGATATGGGTCCTCTATCTTATATAAATAATTGGGATCCATATAAGCCCTGATAAAGGAGTTATGACCTAAATACATAAGCTTCTCTATTCTGGCGTGTCCAGCCCACCTTTGGCTCTATGGCCCAATTACTCCATCCAAATTCATTATTTTGATCTAGTGTCATGAATAAAAGTTGTATAAAATTACTTTGGGAACACGGTTACAAAATTTCAAGTTCAAATAATAAATATAAAAATATTTATCTTCGAAATACTACAGTGCACTATAAAGAGTAAAACTGGAATTTTCACCAAATTTTCAAATGAATGATCAAATCCCAAATATTTTATAAATAAAAATATTTAACACAATGTGAGGAAATTATTTAATTTATTATAAATAAAATATTCAAAAAAATAGTGTTTTATCAATATAATATAGAAAATTTGGGTAAAAATCTTCAGTAGTACCCATCCAACCCGAGGAAACTCCGCACCTCGGTCACACTCCTGGGTGTCTCCCAAGCAAGCACTACCTATATCTTCGCCGGATCCACCGAAACTCCAGCCTCCAAGACAACGTGTCCTAGAAAGTGGAACTCTCGTATCCAAAACTATAACTTCGAGAGATTACCATAAAACTGGTGCTCTCAGATTGTATCAAGTACTATTCTCAGATGTGTTGCATGCTCCTCCTCTGACGCCAATTACATGAAGGCTAGAATATCCTGTTCAAGAGTCCCATGAACACTGCTAGGTCATTGGTCATGCTGAAAGGAATCACCAAGAACTCATAGTGTCCATACCGACATCTGAAGGTTGTCTTCGGTACATCCTCATTCCACACCCGAAGATAATGATAGCCTAATCTAAGGTCTATCTTCGAAAACCTCCAAATACCCCTTCAGCTGGTCAAAGAGATCATCAATCCTTGGTAGAGGATACTTGTTCTTCATGGTCACCTATTTCAGGCACCGACAGTCTACGAAAATCCTCAAGATTCCATCTGCCTTCTTAGAAAACAAAATCGGGGTTTCCCATGGGGAAACACTGGGCCTTACGAACCCATTTCTCTGCAAGTCCTCTAACTATACCCTCAATTCACGAAGCACCATGGGAGCCATCTGATATGCTGGTGTATATATCAGTGTTGTCCTGGGGTACAAGTCAATGTATAAATTTACCTATTTGTGAGGAGGTAGTCACAGAACATCCTTATAAAAGACATCTGTGTAAGGACCCGAAAATTTCAAGGAATTTGTTTTCTTAAATACTTTGGAATTTTATGAGTTTGTGGCTGCTGACGACACTTGATTCCGATGCCTGGTGTGTCCGGAATCAATTTCCGAAGTTTAGCTCGGGTACATTCAGTAAACGAACGAGCATATTTTTCTATATTTTTAACCGGTGCTCAAAATCAAAATCCGAGGGCACCGATGAACTCGCAATGTTGGTAATTTCTTAAGGGGACCTTTACCGTAGTTGCATTTTAAGCGGGTAGAGAATTAATTTTTGGGGATTTAGTTTAAAATAAATAAAATTGGTGGCACAATTTTATTTTTATGGTTAGTGGTTAATTCCTCCCAAGGAGATTTGAATGTGGGTCCCACACCCACATAACCTCCCATGGGATGATATTTGTGGGGTGGGGCCCACACATGACCTGAACCCTTGATCTTCCCTAAACCCCTTAAACCCCACATTAAACTTATTTGTTTAATGTTGACAACCCCTTGTTTTTAAATGTGTAACCTTTCCACTTCCTCTCTCTCTCCCTCTTTAATTCTTGCCAACACACACCTTAATTAATTGTTTGAACCTCTTCAATTAAATTAATTAAGTGTTTGAATTTTAAATTTTGAATGCATGACAAGTTTAATTAAAATAAGGGGTAGTCTTATTTTAATTTTGGTTAGCTTGTTGTGTGGGGATTATTAGAGAGAGATTTTGTGTGAAAGAAGAAGGAAATTCCTCTTTCATTGAAGAAAATCATCCTCAATGGAGAACGGTTCTTCTTTGACAAAGGAAATATTTCCTTCAATGTAGAACGACTCGGTGACCACGGTTCTCTATCCTCTTCTTCCTCCGCGATAAGAGAGGAGACACCGACGTGTAGAACTCACCAATGAAGATGCACCTTATTTTATTTTCTCCGCGACAAGAGAGAAGACGTCACTTCCTCGGCTGCACTCTGACGATGACGGAGACAACATCGTCATCCACGATGCTTGTCAACAATGGACCTTATCGAGGTAGGGGTTCATTCTTTAAAGTGTATGTTTTCGTACCCCGTACTTCATTGGAAATCGTTGCGTAATTACGACCAATTGTTATCACTTTACGCGGAGGGTGCGGGCCGAACAAACACGGCCCGATGACCCTCCATTTGATCTTGTTTATTGCTTTAGAATTGGAAATCGATGTCAGAGAAAGCACGATGCCGTCGCGCCGTGTCGGGAACGTGGTGAAGGAAACCGGTACTGTCGTGCCGGTTGTGCGGGAGGAAACCGGCGCCGTCGTGCCGGTTATTTTGATGTCATACATGAATTTTCTAGATGATATTTACATGTTATATTTATATTAATGAAGTTTGTTCGAATCAATCAAGTTGTTATGGATTTTTAAAAAAGGCATGATATGAATAGTGTCAAATTTGACATAATTCATATTTTAAAATATAAAATATTTTATTAAATATTATAATATTTCAAAAAAATATATTATTCAGTAAAATAGTTATCATAAGTCTAAAATTTTATTATTGACTCTTTAATTGGATATTTGTCATGTTTTGGTAACTATTTTGATTCTCAAAGTGTTAAATGATTGATAAAACGGTAAGAGTAAAAAAGGGTTAAATAAAAAAGATAAGGATTAAAAAATATCCAAAACTTGTCTAATTATTATTTGATGATTTTATTTCAACTTATATTCATATTATATTCTAATTAGATGAATTTTTACTCATTTATACTCAAAATATAATTTATAATAAAATAATAATTTAAGATATTCCTTAAGTTCCCCTCCTCCCTCTTATAAAAGAGCACCACCTCTAACCCTTACAAACACCTCTAAATCCAAATTGAATAGTCCAAAATCTTCCCAAATAAGCTCAAAAAATATCTCTCTTCCTACTAGATTACTTAACCTAGGCATAAGGCAATTTAAAAAGGCCTTTTAGCTTAAATCAAAAGGAGTTACCCGATTTGAGGTAATGTCTTTTCTCAAGATTCCTTCTTTTATTTTCCTTCTCCAACCCCCTAAACTCTCTTTATTAAATTATTTTATAACAAAACCAGTATATTAAATATACTAGGTTGTTTTTATGAGAATTATTAGAACTAAAATTACACACACCTTCTTCTAATGGGTATAGAATACACTATTTCTATGGATGACGGACTACTACCTCCCGAAAAGAAGATTGTTCAATATTGTCCTACCACCCTTTATAGGGGCCATTATGATGGAACTGTAATTATATGATATATATGATATTTATTTTATCTATATTCTTCTGTAATTATCATTTATAACATATCTTTATGCTTTTAATGTTGTATAAATATAATAATTTAATTTGAGGAAGTGCGGATTACCGCACCCTCAAAGTGATATGACTCGTTCATGCTATACATGGAATATATAAAGGATGTAATTAATGAACTTATGTAACATATATAACATATATAACATATATATTATACTGGAATTATAATATACCTATTTATCATTTATTTTTCATTCCTTTCAATATGAAAAAGAAATGAATGTAGCGTTAATGATTACGTATGACTTACCGTCTCCATAAACGATGCATTTCATTTCTTATATCCAAATGATATGGAATATTATAATTATATATATAATGAATATATATGTTATATATGATATCTAAATCATGAATATCATTCTGGAGATAATTTACTTTTGACCACATGGACAATTTGTAATTATAACAAGTTCATTTTTGACTCAAGTTCCGAACATTGACAAAATGTCTGATATGAACTCAAATAATTAACTAATTGTTATAGCAAGTTAAGAAGTGATATAAAAGGAATAAAAAACTTGAAAAATGTTATGAATCAATTATAAATTAACTTAAGTTTATTATTCAGGAAGAACAAGGAACATACGAGACAAGTCAGACTCGAGGTAAGAGAACTTCTTAACCCAATTTCCATTCATTGGGTTAAAATTATACTTCTTGATTATGACGTTCTATGATTATGTGATATATGAATTTTGATATCCTATATTTTATTTATAATTTCTTTATGTGTACTTATAGTGAATACACATAATCAATCTATTCTATTTACAAAATGATCTTTGTAAGGGACTTTGTCTCAATCTCCTTTCTTTGAGGCATATTTTGATTTATATACGACTTGATTTTATACAGTGTATAAAACACTTTGAATTTTTATTTCATTCAAAGGGAATATTTTTATATGTAGCGTTTTACTATACAATAAAGGGATTTTTTGTTTTTAATGTATGCGATGACAAAAAAATTTCCACTACCACAAGCATTATTTGATATTGGGCTTCCTTAACAAACTGTGATGTTTTTAAAATGGAAAATAAATACCATATACCCTTTTTACATATTTTGGTATTGAAAATGGTTTTGAAAGTGGATTTACTATTTCAATATCTTGAAATTATTTCTTGTGATTGCAAATGAAATTTATGTTTGAAATGTTGATATTCTCACTCTTTTTTATGATGATTATGAAATGGTACTTGGATATTTTACGGGTGGTTACATGATAAACCAAATGATGGGTGGTTCCGTGATAATACAAGGACAGGTGGTTATGTTATAAACTCTAATGCATTGGGTATGGAGTTCTGCCATATGGATATTCCATTTAGTGATATGTGTGGAAGTTGAAGGTATGATTATTACATTTAAGTATGTTTATGTCCCAAGTTACCTTTATATGATATACGTTATTTTACATGGGATTTATGGTAATATTTTGGTTACAAAAAGGGTAAGTAATGATCTTATATTCAGTGAAGTGTTATTGCTACCCCTTTAATGTGAAAAATATTACTTTATGATAAAGTATTCATGGTTTACTTGTTGTTTTGAAAAACTAACCGTTTTCCTTCATTATGTATCCCTTACTGAGCTTTTTTATTCTAGTCCCAAGTTTTTGAAATATTTTTCACAGGACTTAAAGTGGAATAGGGTCAAGGATGGGATCAAGGAGAATTCATGCTATTTAAAACATAGAACTAAACATGTTTTATTTTTTAAGAGTTTTTGTTTTATGAAAAAAATGGATAGTGAGTAGAACTGTCTACTTGTAATATTCAAGTTGTTATGTATAAATTATGACCTAATTCTCTAAATATCTAAACCTGAAAAGATCCTCAATGTGAATTATTAACTTAATTTATGATTATGTAATGTTTAAGGATGAGGCCTTATAATATCACCACTCAATTATCTATACTAACATAAGATATGAGGATATGATTCATTAATCTACTACCAATAATGAAAATAGATGTCATGACCCAACCCTTTGGGGCCTGAGGCACAACTCCCCAAACCCACCTCTAATAGGCTAGAGGCTAGCATCCAATTCCTATTAGGCATATCACACACATGGGAGGCCTTAGAATATTGTAACTTTATACACACACCCATGTACATCTCCATGAAACAATGTAGAGATAATAATAATTAAAACAAAAAATGAATGCATACATCTATCCAATAATAAAAGTACAAAAAATTATTGAAAACATAGAAATGGAAAAATAAAATCCCACCAAAAAATTTAAAAGATTACAAGATTCTCAGAAGGAGATGACAACTATCAACTATAACCACCAGAACACACCTCAGATATAATTCCCCAATCCCACTCTTCCAGATTCAGTGATAAAAAATGTTGTGTATTTTTTTATAAAAGATAACTGAACTAAAAATAAACATTCCTTTATACAATAGAGGAACTTTTCTCGATCTAGGCTTTGTAGAAATCAGACTACATTTTCAAATTTATCAGAGTAAAATATAACTAAGGAGTATATACAATATACTTTTACACGCACTAACTCCTTATCACTATGATACCTGTGAAAATCATTTTAAATAATGGGTGAGGATTCATTTTCTAGTAAAGGGTTTTAAAACCATTGAAATACATTTTTTAGAAAATTATTATTCTAAAAACAAATTTTGATTAAACAACCTTGAAATTATTTTGAAAAAATTATTGAAAATACTATTGAAAACACTAATACTTTGAACTTATTTACACTTTGAAAATATTTTCACTTTGAAAAAATTTACACTTTGAAAATTATTTTAAAATAATCCAGTGAGTTGTATAAAATATTAAGAAATATTTTGAAAACAAAATACTTTGAAAATTGTAACATTGAAGGCTATATTGGTCCTACCCACTTACCATGGGATGAGTTTACTCCCCATTTCCCTACTCTATTTAGAACATTCAAGTGTCAGGTTTTATGAAAATCATTTTAAACTTTCTCTATGTATATGTACATTTTTTTATTGGACATTCTTACTTAAAAAATTTAAGACATTTTTAATATATATATATATATATACACATATTAATATATATAAATATATATACTTTCACAAAAAAATACACATTTTCTAGATTTAAAATAATCAAATCTCACATCGGCTTGTCTTTGTATAATATAAGTTCAATTATCATTCACATATCCCATTAACAAAAATTTACAAAAGAATGTCTATTCATAAAAAATATTTATATATTATTGATAAACACTAATTCATGCATGATATGTCACATATTATAGGAAATGACCATAACTTATAACGCAAATGACATACATGTGTGCAGATAAAACTAATGCACATAAAATAATAACAATGGATTGTGAAAACTATATAAAATAATGGTGGTCTACATATGTAAGATCAAGTATTTAATAATAACCTATGATCATAGGATATTAAACCCATAATTTTTTAAGTAAACTAAAACTCATCCTTTAAAATTATTAAACCTTTTCAAAAAATAAAATTAAAACAAAAAATCCTTTTCATATTTATTAAAAAGCAATAGATAGATATATATATTCTAATGATAACCCTTGAAATGATTTCAAAAATAATAAATCGATATATATATACACAAAAATAACCATTTAAAATAATAAATCATTCATCAAACAATAAGGATTATAACTTGAAAATATGTAAACAAAGGTCTATTACAAATTAAGTTCAAACATGAAAATAAATTCACGATTTTAAAAGGGTTTTAAATAAAGAACACACATATAATTTGGGTAAATTGTAAGCTGAAACATCAAATAAGCATAAAAAATAAATTTCCTTACAATTTTTGTTGAATGAAAATGATTTCAAGGATGCTGGCGATATGTGTGTTTTTAATAGAAGAGTGTTCTATTTTTTATAGGTATAAGACCCTTGATTATGGAAGGAAGGTATTGATAAAAATTAATGATGGATTGGTTTTGATATGCATGTCTAATTAAAGTTTTGTTTTATTAAGAATTATTTAAACTAAATGAAATATATATATATATATATAATTCATATTGTTGGAAGTATTTGGGATTAGAGAAGATCTTGTTAGATCTCAAGGTGCAGTAAATCTATTCTTAAAGGGTGAATATATTTATATTTTGAAATGATGATGTATCGTGGAGTATTTATGGAGATTTAAGATATGTTTCTTTAATCTATAAGATCAAGTCGTTGTAGGTTTTGTTGGCATTTAATAGTTTTTTATCATGACAAATGATTCATTAAAGCCAATAATTTAAGTGAAGGGCCATTGTTGAGTGAGACAACACCACAAATTAGTGGATGGGAGGTCCTGTGTAGGGTTTTCTATTTTCAAGTAAGGTTTAAGATGAAGGGATGTTTCGAAATAGAATGAAAAAATTAGATTATACTTGCATGGGGTGTAAAATCTAGTCCTCAAATCAAATTGACAGTTCATGGTGGTAGGGCAGATCCCATACGAGATTAATGAAAAAAAATATCATAGCCATGTTTGCGGAGTGGTGCGGAACTGGGGTTCGAAAAGTTTGATGGTCAACGTGGATTTGTTGGTCTGCTTAATCATATGGATGATGAGGCATGAGTGATTCATTTGTGAAAAATGCGATCCACATATTGATGATTGATTTCCACAATTTTATTTAAATTTTATTTTATATATCTTATTTTAATTTTCCTACAATATTTTAGATATTTTAAATTTCTTACATTTTATTTTTTAATAATACTTTAAAATTTACTTATAGTTCAAAGATTATATTAATTTATTTAAACTATAAATAATAATTGAAACAAAAGATTTCATTTTTTTATTACAAACAATTAAAAATAGAATAATAATATACAATCACTATTTTTCAACACACATATATATAACAACAATTGTCATATGTCATTTTTAACTTCAATTTAAAAATTATAAAATACAAATTTATAATGGTAACAAAAAGGCTTATAAATATTTATATTTAAGGGCATTCAAAAACACATATAATTCATTGAAGTTCATTTGATTGCTCTTGAAATGGTGCTTTATTTTCCTCTCATTCTCAGTTTTGTTGCTATTTCTCTTGCTATAACTTATTTCCTTATAATAGATCTTAGAGATGTGTACTACCCAATTGGTCTCGTTTTGTTTCTTGGAGGAATTAAAGTTGTTTTATTGTGAATATCAATGGGATTTATAGGTTAGTTCTTGTATGAATGGTGTATTAGCAATGGATAAATAAAATTTTTACTATTTTTGTCTTTGTGTTCAGAAATTTATTTATTTATTACATTTATTTAGAATAATTAATACATAAAACTCACATTGAAACCTAGGGTATTACATTCTCCCCCACTTATTTGAAATTTTCCCTCGCAAATCATTAATACATATCATATCTAGTTTGCATCCACCTTGAGTTTGGATTGATATCCAAGACCCCAACCCCAAGGTCAGTAAAGTTGACCTCCACGATTACTAGCATATCTCCCTATGAAATTAATATTCATGGCGGCTTCAAACTTCTCCACTTCCTTCGTCCAAATGCAACTTTTGCAAGAAATGATGTATAGATATAAACAAAAAAAATATAATCCTTAGAGAAGGATAATAAAAATAATAATCCAAAAGGTCGTTTTAAATTTGATTTCTACAGTAAAGTCTCATTTATTTGTCCTCAAATGTTTCAAAGTCATCATAAATTTGTACCATGAAACAAAAACATAAGAGTTGGAACATATAAGCTGCCTGAAGATTTCCATTTTTTGTTTCTCTATAAAAGAATGAGATTGATCCGGGTTGCTCATATAGGGTAAAGCATCTAAAAAGACCTTCAGGATATGCTCCTTATTGTTTATAGAAGAAAAATTGTATATTTCTGATGTCTTCAAAAAAACAAATCCAGAGATGCAATGAAGATGAAGTATATCAGATGTAATTGATATGTTGTAAAGTTTTTTGTAGGTAATCTGCATGGATTCGTACAGCTAAGATTCTCTATCTCATTATTTTGTGATGATCTTAGTAAGTAATTCATTAGGAAGGCACATGAGACTTGTTCGAGTTATACTTCCTTCCATCTAAGAATTACAAAGAGAAACTTTAACTAAGAAAGTATACGAATATATTGAAGGGTTCTAATCTTTTAAAATTATCTAGACCATTTCTATGATACCAATTATAATGCCCTGAGCCTACTCATATGGATTCGATGCAAAAACATGTTGTGTATTTTTTTTATAAAAGATAACTGAAAAAAATACACATTGATTTATATAATAGAGGACCTTTTCCTAGTCTAGGTTTTTGAGAAATCAGACTACATTTTCAAATTTATCTGAGTCAAATATAACTAAGTAGTATGTCTATTATGCTTTTGCACTCACTAACTCTATAAGAACTATGATACCGATTAAAATCATTTAAAATAACGAGTGAGAATTCATTTTCCTAGTAATGGGTTTTAAGACCATTGAAATACCTTTTTAGAAAATCATTATTTTGAAAACAAATTTTGATTAAACAACCTTGAAATTATTTTGAAAAAATTATTGAAAATACTATTGAAAACACTAATAATTTTAACATATTTACACTTTGAAAATATTTTCACTTTAAAAACATTTACACCTTGAAAATTATTTTAAAATAATCCAGAGAGTTGCATAAAATATTAATCAAGATTTTGAAAAGAAAATATTAGGAAACTTGTAACATTATAGGATATCTAGGGCCTACCCACTTATCAAGGGATGGTTCACTCTCCAATTCCCTACTCTATTTACAACATTCAAGTGCCAAGTTTTATGAAAAACATTTTAAGATTGCTCTATGTATATGTACATTTTTTATTGGACATTCTTACTTAAAAACCTGAAGACATTTTTAATATATATATATTTATGTATTCATATATATAAACATATATAATTTCACAAAAAAAGACACATTTTCTAGATTTTAAATAATCAAATCTCATTTCAACTTGTCTTTTCATGATATAAGAGAAATTATCATTCACATATCCCATTAATGAAAATTTACAAAAGAATGTTTATTAATAAAAAATATTTATATATTATTGATAAACACTAATTAATGCATGATATGTCACATATTATAGGAAATATCCATAAAGTATAATGAAAATGACATACATGTGTGCAGATAAAACTGATGCATATAAAATGATAATAATGGATTGTGAAAACTACATAAAATAATGGTGTTCTACATATATAAGATCAAGTCTTTAACAACAAACTCTAATACTAGGATCTTAATCCCATAATTTTTTTTAAGTAAACTAAAATGCATCCTCTAAAATTGTTAAACCTTTGCAAAAAATAAAATTAAAATGAAAAATCCTTTTCATATTTATTAAAAAATGACATATACATATACATATATATTATCATGATAACCCTTTAAATAATTTCAAAAATAATAAATTGATATATATATATATATATACACACTAATAACCATTTAAAATAATAAATCCTTCATCAAAAAATAAGGATTATAACTTTAAAATAAGTAGACAAAGGTCCATTAAAAATTAAGTTCGAACATGGAAATAAATTCATGATTTTAAAAGGTTTTTTAAATAAATAACACACATATAATTTGGGTAAATTGTAAGCTAAAATATAAAATAATCATAAAAAATAATTTCCCTTACATTTTTTTAAATGAAAAGGATTTCAAGGACGTTTGTGAGATGTGTGTTTTTGATATAAGAGTGTTATCCTTTTTATAGGTATAAGACCCTTGCTTAGAGAAGGTAGGTATTGACAAAAATTAATGCTGGATTGGTTTTGATATGCATGTATAACTGATGTTTTGTTTTATTAATAATTATTTAAACTGATTGAAATATATATATATATATATATATTATTCATATCGTTGTAATCATTTGGGATCCGATAGGATCTTGTTAGATCTCAGGGCATAACTAATCTAATCTTAAAGGGTGTATATATTTATATTTTTAAATGATGATGTATTGTGGAGTGTTGATGAAGATTTAAGATATGTTTCTTTAATCCATAAGATCACGCTGTTGTAGGTTTTTTTGGTGTTTAATATTTTTTTTAACATGCCAAAGGATTTATTCAAGCCAATAATTTAAGTGATGGGCCATCACTGAGTGAGACAGCAACAGAAATCACCAGAGGGGAGGTCTTGCATAGGGTTTTCTATTTTCAAGTAAGGTTGAAGATAACGAGATGTTTCAAAATAGAATGAACTATTAGATTAGACCTGGATGGGGTGTGAAATCTGGTCCGCAAATTAAATCCATGGTTCATGGTGGTAGGGCATATCCCATACGAGATTGATGGTCAAAAAGATCACAGTGACATTCGCGGTGCGGTGTGGAATCGGGGTTCACAAAGGGTGATGGATGACATGGATTTGTTGGTCTGCTGAATTGGAGGAATGATAAGGGAGAAGTAGCCCTTTTGTGAAAAATGCGATCCGAATATTGCGGATTGATTTCCAAAATTTTCTTTAAATCTTATTTTATATATCTTATTTTAATTTTCATACAATATTTTAGATATTTTAAATTTCATACATTTTATGTTTTAATAATACTTTAAAATTTACTTATTGTTGAAATATTCTATTAACTTCTTCAAACTATAAATAATAATTGAAAACAAAAGATTTCATTTTTTGTTGAAAACAATTAAAAATTTAATAACAATATATAATTACTATTGTTTCCACACACACATATATAGAGAGAGTTATCATATCTAATGTTTAACTTCAATTTAAAAATTCTAACGAAAAAATTTATAACAGTAACAAAAAGGATTATAAATATCTATATTTAAGGGCATTCAAACACATATATAATTCGTCTAAGTTCAGTTGATTACTCTTGAAATGGTGCTATATTTTCCTCTCATTCTATGTTTTGTTTCTATTACTCTTTTTATAACTTATTAAATAATTTTTTTACTATTTCTATCTTTTCATTCAGAAATTTACTTATTTATTGCATTTATGTAGCATAATTAATATATAAAACTCACTTTGAAACCTATGGTGTTACATTAGAAAAGCTCTAATATACACCTTAGTCTTCCTATCTTGCTAATATCTGCATAATCTTGGTCATATTGGGACACAGTCAAAAGGCCTGTCATCTATAAAATACACGACATGTGTGAAAAAAATCCCATGTAGGGATGAGTATAATAATACCCAATTAGCACCCCAAAAACCCAAAAATAAAATGGAGAAACAAAAAGGAAATAGTTTTCTCAACCCAGATAGAGAAGGAAACCAAAATAATAGAATAAATCTATCACAATCTCTCCACCTCTATAAATTTATAGTCACCTATAACCACATAGATTATCAATCAAGATATGCGACAACACCACAGGCTAACCAAGAATCACCTAGATATACTCATCTCAAACTCCACATCTCATGAGGTTCCAACCACATAGCCAACCATACGATTCCATTTGAGGCTCAATGGTAATTCTCATACAAGACCACATCCTTCATGATCCCTTCTATCCCAAATGTTACTCATCCAATAGATACAATCCATTGGGAATATCTCTATGGGTCCAAATATAATAATCAACACTATAGGTCATATCATATCTATCTTTTACCCTTCAAAAGATCATAAGAACACAAATGGAGAGGCCTAATCTTAACCACTATACAAAGTCGATGAATCATTGACTCTAGATCATGAACCCCATGCATCCTCTCAAAATAGAGAGAAAGGAGGGACCCACACCTTATCATTTCCTAGAATCGTAGGTAGTAATAACTCCTAAAAATCCCACTAAACCTTTGTTATACCCCTATAGAGTTTCCCATATGTCACTATATCAAGGGAGAACAAACTCCTAACTAGGTACTATGTATAAAAATTGGAGGGGATTGCTCCTCACAACTGCACTCCACAGCCAAGGGAGCTCCAACTCCCATGGGTGGCCTACTCCTGATCACTACTCGATAGGGGAGTTCTGTCTCTACTAGTATGATCATAATGGGGGACCTTAAACATATCTTGATAGGGGAGTATTGACCCTAGATTATAGGAATAACACCCTGATATGACAGGGGAGTACTAACTCTATTTTAAAACTACAAATGGAGGACCCATGCCCTGGTATGACAGGGGAGTACTGAATCTATGGACAGAGGACCCTCACCCCTAAACCTCAGGAGAATAATGAATCTATCTGCACCATGATTATGGAGGGACCACACCATGATATGACAGGTTATCTTCATCTCCATATACAAAAACAATATGGGGGACCTTCACCCTTGTTCAAAAGGGGAGTACCGACCTTGGGAGAACTACTTCGTGAGTAGAGGACCTGCGTCCACTGTGGGTGAGTTCTGTCTCTACCGATCTGAGAGATAAGAGAAACCCACACCCTAGTACAACAAGGGAGTACCAGTCCTAGTATCTATCTGATAAAACAATCCAAACTCTATCATTGGAAATGAATCGTTGTAAGGAGCGTCACACTCATCATGCCTCATATCACAACACTTCCAAGGGTAGAGGACCCATTCCCAGAAAGTAGGAGAACACCACTCTACCAGTCTAAAGAGTCTAGGGGGACCCATATCCTAAGACAACAATGAAAGGTACCAACCCAGAAATCTATACAGTGATCCACTAGGGCTAATACCCAATATTAAACACCGCTAAAACAACTTCATGATCGAATCATTCCACGTCGTATCACAAGATCCACTATGAAGGATACCATTACGTTCTATATGAAAAAATACCCAGGACAAGCTAATCACTAGCTTGAATCCAAGTTATGAAGAAGAAAATATGCCATGCATAAGTTCCAATGAATAATACATGACATGTACTAGGGTCTACACATTGTGGGACCATTTCTGAACACTAATCCATGTCCTATACCACACATATTGGATTTCCATGTGAGATTACACGAGGTTTATATGGCGTATACAGTGTGTATCACCTCACCCTAGCCCCTGGTCATGTCCTTCCCCACACGACTCAACTTTTAGTGTCTTTAACACAACATGTACCCCAAGTACAAGATTTTCTCTATGCAACTGAACTTGTTTTAGTTCCCTTATCCCATTCTAGTGTGTTACAAATTTTTTTCATGTCTTTGGTCATGTACTTTCACATGACCATGTCCCTTGACATGGCATGTCTATCCATGTCCCCCGACCACAAGACCTGGGCTCACAATATAGTGTGTACCCCTAGTAAATGGTGTTTAGTCTCTAAATGTTCATATTCTACAAATGAGTAGAAAAAATGATTTGTTCTACAAAACTACATGCTGTGTGATCAGAAATTCCACATAGGAATTCCATGCAAGCCACCTGAAGCAGCACAGTTTCCACTAGAAGCCACAAATCTACCCCCAAGGGAACACTAGTTTTCATATAAGGACTATAAAACCTTAGAAAAACATATCAAAAAGGATATCAAAAAATAAATATAAAATTTTCCTACCTCATGGTGAAACACCAAAGATTAAGATTCGAAACGACACTCAAGATCTACTGCAGGTCAATCCAGTGATGATCGACGTCAGAAAAAGGGATCAAAAAAACCTCCTCACTTTGGTTCGGCCTCAAGTCATCTATTACATATGGGGGGGGGGATATTACTCTCTATATATTAATGAGAACAAATTGGGGAGGGGGGGGGGGTTATTAATTTAATTTCATTAAATTAATAACTCTTTATTTAACACCCTTCCAACTCACCCTTAATCGATAACCTGACTCTGGAAACTTTTATGGCGTGCATAGAGTAAAAACTAAATTTCAAACTCAATCGATGTCTCACAGTTTTTATCCGAGAATCAGGTTCATATTTATTACATGTTCACAAAGAAACTGTACATGCATGATAAAATATATTTAATAGTTGTAATATCACTACACCGAGGCTCTCCGTGCCCCGTAATTCCACATCGACTCAATGGATGACTTTAGAAATATTCCTAGAAATATTTAAAATCCTTACATGGAAAACTTGAGTCACTACATTCTCCACACCTTATATATTTTCATCCCAAAAAATATAAATACAACACCCAAGGAAAAAAATTCACTCTCAATTGGACTTCTCACACTAGTGAGATCACAAGAGGGTTCCCATACCGTCAACAAACACACACTCAGGGTAACCTCAAAATCCAAACCATGCCAAATGTCCAACTCAACCAGGATAAAGTTTTATAGAGAATCATGTACATGTATCCTTAGGTTTGATAGGAGGAAATTACCAAGCACCCAGTCCATCTGTGATCATAGGGTCTATAAGTACACCACCTTGCAAACCTGACACAGATACTAACGTAGCCTAATAGTTCTCATCCTCCCCTAGATGAACTTAACCATGAAAAACACAAGAATTTCAGGTTTAACTATGATTCTGAGAACTTGAGGGTACCAAAAAACAACACAGGGATACCCAAGAACACACATTGGGTCTTACCATGCCCTCCGTCTATAACCCTCCAACTACACCACTACTCACAAAGATTCATGGGAGTCAATCGATATGCTAACAAAAATATTGGGGCAGTCCCTAGGTGTTGGTAAAAGTAGAATAAAAATATTAATGGGGAGGAAAACTCAAAACATCCTCGGGAAGAAATCCTCAACTCCACCACCATCGTAGGAAACCAAAATCTCATAGCATCATTTCTATATGGGTCATACCATCAATATGATAAAATTAGGTTGTATATACCCACACACAAGATCATCATACTCAACTTGAAATCACTCCTCTAAAAAGGAGGAACTCTATTCCACAAGATGAAAACACCACCACACCCATTGGTGGAAACCAACTGAGCATAGATGGTAAGAAACCAAACCGTAATGAGGAAACATCATAGGGACTCAGGTTTCCACCACATAAGGGTTCTATTCAAGGCACTCACCTATAATAGTTGGTTCACATTGTCAAAAGAAGTATGTTTCCAATGATCCTCTCTGTAGGAGCCTCTAGCATAAGGGTTGAGCATAAGGGATCCAATGGTAATTATAGGGACTACTCTAACTCTACAACACACAACCTCACCCAATACATTGGAGTCAAGGTAACTCATACATAACCCCTAAACATTATATTATTTGTGTGGAACTGACTTGCCTTTATAATTTTATATCACATCAAAAGAATTTATCTCAGTGGGGGAAATAATCCATCTTCCGTGTGTTTCTGAAGCTACATCAAAGAACACCATCATAGGTTTGTACCAATACCTCATGTAACCTTGAAAAAATCTATACCAATAAGTGGAACAAATAAAGTGTCTCATAATAGTGTCTAACAATACTAATGAAAAAGTAGAAAGGACATAGAGTGTACCTTTAATTATCCTCATAGCCTCCGGCTCTTAGGCCTCTATATCCTATAGCTATCCTCACCTCATCCTACAACTCCCTAAGACTGACATAGACTAGATGGTGGTGGTGGTGGTGGAACCATCTCAAACCATCTCCCACCTCCTTCTTCTCTCCCTGCTCCTCAACCACTCCCACCATCATGTATACCTCCATGCTCCAGACACCGCCTCTGCTAGATCAGTCCATTGGCTGTTTACCCATACACTGCATAGTGGGTCATAAAATATCATAAAAGATGTGTGATACCCCAAACTTGATTTGTGTAATAATAATAGTTTTAATTATTACACTAGGCTTAATTTTATTTTTATCTAAATAATTCCCAAAAAAAAACACAAGACATTTTATTCATTTAAAACACTGAAAACAGATACATGGAAACAAGGCCTAAGGACTATGACTAACCAAAAATTACTACAAGTAGGCCAATCAAAATCAATGGTAAACCCCACATCACTACAAACATACCAAGAAAGTAGTGGATTTCCTTCGGATCTTCCACGACAAAGAACGTTATAACCAGAACCGCAATAATCATACTGAGCGTTAGAGGGATGAAGAGCACCATATTCTGTGTCTCGGTGTTTGAATTTGGAATACCCTAATAAAATTTTTATAAGGCCTAAATTTGACCATTGACCTTTAGGTTACCGTTGAATTTATAACAGCTATAATTATAACCGTTGGGTATTCTAGTTTAAGTATTTAAGAATATTGAAATTTCGAATTATTTTAAATATACGTTAAATTCATTAACTCTTCTTTATATTTTATGATTTCAAAAATTATTTCAAGAACTATTTTATAAAATGTTTCAAATGTTTTAGACATTCTAGTGTCACAATGAAGATGTTTTTTAACTAATGGTTTAGTAGATACAAGTATACGGTTTTATAAATTAATTTCCTGTATGGAAATTATAAATAGTTCGTTTTGAAATTAAAAATTAATAATTTTTCTAAGTATAAAATCATCTTGAAATGTTCTATGTGATTCAGTATTGTACACATTTAATTGAACTTATCTTTTAGAATAAATCTATTTGAAATCATAACATTTGGGTACATATGTCTACTTTAATTCAAAGAAAAATATGCATTTTGTTTTTAAATTTGAAAACATTTTTATTAATTAAAAGTTATATAGTTTTATTTTTGTATTTTAAACTTACAAAGTTAAGAATAAAAAATATTTTATATAAGTAAAGATATTCTGTATATAATTGATTAGGTGTAATTTTCTATTTATTTTCTATGATTACATGGTTTATTTTGGAAGTGGGCTAATAAAAATAAACGCTAAGGGGCTAGCCCTCTAGCTGAGCCAAAGGATGTAGAACGTGTTAGGCGGATGAGCCTAGCCTTCAGCCTTAGTAGAGGCTGGCCCATGGGTGTGTCATGGGACTCAAGCACGCATAGAGGAACCAGCTAGTGTTCCACCGTGCGGGGCGGCACGACGACATGGGTGGGTGAAGAAGCATGCCCGCAAGTAATCCGGTGTTGGGAAGCACCGGGGAGGGGGAGGGAGATTTATGAACTATGCTTGGGAGCTCCAGCATTATAAGGGAGTGGCCAAACTCATCCCATTTCTATGTGGCATAGAGTTTTTTGGGCAAGGCATGATCCAGACTGTCTGATCTACCTCATATCTAATCACGACCGTTAGTTCAGTTTTAAATCCCACGTTTTGCCTAAGCCATCCGATCTTATTCAAGATCTAATCTAAACCTTCCTTCTTTTATAAAAACCATGGACTCATCTTATCCATCCGATCAAGGTTTGTTTAATCTAGACCGTCTATTTCATTTCTGGATTTCTTCTTCACGCCGTCTTCTTCTACCTCACGCCAACCAGTGGTTTGCCCATTGTTTCTCCTTCTCTTTCTTCTTCTTTTATTCTCCCTCGAGATTCCCCAATTTTCTCTTCAGGTCAGCCATTGATTTCTACCATGAGTCTCAGCTGATCTTCTTCTTTTTATTTTATTTTCTCCACTTTTGGTTTTTCTACAAGCTTTATGTATATATATATATTATAATCACCGATTGATTTTGGGTTCTCCTTTTAAGTAAAATGTTGGACTTTCCTTGTTTTAGTCGGATCATGAGTCTTTGTTTATGTTTTTATGTATGATAAGTTTTATATAATATATATATATACATATATATATATATATAAAGATCTTATGTAAAACCCTATTGCACCCGTAGTTACCTGTCCTTCTTCTCCTCAACGTGCAAAAATCCCCTGCCCAACCTTGTTGCACTCCTGAAGTCAGGTAAGGGATACATTTTTCTATGTTTTATTTTTGTAAAACTCTTATATTCTTATGTATATATGGATATATATATATATATATATATAAACGTATTCAGTTTCTTCTAAACCTAAATTCACGTGAGATTTTCTAAATACATTTTGAGTATATAACACATGTAAGGGATTTATGCTTCAAACATGAAAATCCTTCTTGTCCATTTTAAAGTTTCATGGATTATATAAGTTTGTACTAACCCATTTTTAAATTTAAAAATCTTATACGGTTTCTTCCTATAAACTATTTTGGGTTTATGAACTTCGATGAGTGATCTTTTGTTTTCAAGAAATGTTTTCTTTTCGATACATGAAACAACATGCAAGGGTTCTAGTTTATCACATTTTTGTGTATCCTTAAATACAATTCAGGTACGTGTGGTTATGTGTAAAAGTATATATATATATATATAAATATAAATATATATATATAAGTTTGGTAACAACTAAGTTTTCACAAAACCCATCCTTATTGGTTTAAAACATGATTATGAGGAATACAACGGTTGCAAGAATCTGTTTAGTCTTTTTTGAGTTATGCAAGATCTCAAGCATACACCTTCTGTACATATATAAGTATATATAATATTTTTACATGATTTTAAAATACACATAAATACATATGTGTATTTTGAACTTGATTTCTCAAGTAATGGGTATGATAGTTTTCATGTTCAAGCATAAATATAAATTCACGCATGAGTACACATGTTTAATTATTTCTTTTATACATGAACATTTCTCTAAGAAATAATCCATACTTTGTATTTCCCAATTGTCACAAGAAATTCTTTGGATCATTTATAGTTTATGTTTTAATATTTTAAATAAGAATTAACTTTGCCTTGATTAAATGGGTATCTCAATGTCAAAACATTTAAACATAGTTTTGGAAAAGGTCACATTCTTAAGAGTTTAATTCAAGTGTTGTTACTTCATGTGATAACCCATCATTTTATGTGTACTAGTTATTACTACATGTGTAAGGGTATGTTGTTTTAGTTCCTGCATGTCATTGTTAAATATGAAACTAACAAATCTAGTTCCTTTTCACTCAATGAATAATTCATTTAAATTATATGAATGTATGTAAATTATTATGGATTAATAATGTAAGTTTCCTATGTAGTATTAATACTACAGAAATAAGACCATACTAAGACATATGAGGAACGTATTGGACTTAAATGATGTGATGGTTGTTCCCAGAATTATACAGTGCTCCAATGAATTAGGTAAAGTGGTGAAGTCTCATGAGTTAAGTGAAATGATGTGTGAACATGATTCTAGCTTTTTTCACAACTATGTGTGGTAGTTAACCAAAATAATTTTGGGTTTCTACCCATACGGTCTTGGTGCAAGGCCTTGAAAAAGTCCAGAATTATACATTTCCTCATTATTTAATGGAAAATGATCAACCAAGGGATTATTGATCCTTGGCTAAGGATCTTCTATGATAATGGAAATGAAGGCATAAGGCATAACCATGTATGAAAATGGTAAACAATACAAGGAAAAAGTATCTAATATTAAAGCCATGTGAATTTCATTTTATGTGCTAATGAATCATGATATGAATGCTTATGTTCACAACTATACTTTTGGGGTTGGATTGAACAAGTTATAAATTATGCACATCTCATTTCTTACATACATATGCGCACTTTGATTCATGTTTTATTATAAGTTTTTAAGTAAGCACAACAATCTTGCATGAAAAGGTATTTTGAAAAAATGTCCGCAAGTAACCTATGAAAATATTAATGATGTGCCTCAAAAAGTAATGTTTTCCTCTTAAGAAAATGTTTTATGATTATTTCCAAGGTGGTTGTTTTAAAAATAAAATTTCTTCAAATGTTTTAAAACCCCTTACTGGGCATTTTTATGCTCACCCTACATTTTAATTTATGTTTTACAAGATTTAACAGATTTTCCCAAGCTTTGAGTAGTCTTTTGAGATGACATCTATATGAAGCTTAACCCTGTCAAGTTTTCAGAAGAAGTGATTAAGCAGCATATGATTTTACAGAACCTAAACCGAATCGATCCTCTGTATTGGGACGAGATGTGCAATTTTTTATGACTGTTTTTATGAAGAAAATTACACACCATGTTTCAGGCACTGATTCCAAACTTCTGGGGTTGGGGTCATGACAAGATGTGCCCATATTTATAAAGTGAAACACCACCTCTCATGTGGCTGACAAGATCCCAGTATAACTCCTGCGCTACAAAACCACGTGTCTGATTTTGGGAATGGGCATGTCTCCTACACCACGATCCTTATGAATTCCAACTGCTATAGAAATGACAGCCTCATGATAGCCACCATAGGCTCTATCATCCTGAACCATCACTAAGAATCTCTCTATCACGATAGATAACTCCAGTACCCTGCATAAGAGGGAAGGAACAAGGATTCCACACATACATGTATGTCTCTATGGTGTCCCTAATCAAAGGTCTATGCTTAGAATAACGGATCTTGAACCATATACAAGGAGTATTGTGAAAGGTCCATGAACCTTACTGAGTACTCTACCATAAATATGGTACCCATCTAAAGCTACATAAGCATCTGGATATTCACTCATCTCAACATGGATGGATAAAACTCTTCCTAAAAGAGAAGCTCAAACTCCATCCAAGTGATTTTCATCTCATAGTGGTATTGCATCACTAGACTCCACCATTGGAAATATGATCCCTATAGAAGAATCGCTTCTTAGACCACCATCTGATCAATAGGTGTCCTCAAAAGGTAGAAAACACACATGACTACCACAATCTAGTCATCAACTTATTGGAGGTATGGCTCACCCCAACACCTCATAGGTATCTACCTATAGAACTCATGAAGTGCACTTAGCCTATGTGTATCCTTGAACTAGTTTTACAGCATAACCTATTGCTCAATGGGTGGTGGATCAATTGGTAAACCGCCCATAGGTACTTCTTTAGGACCAGTTCCATGCACTAAAGGATCAATACTCAGTGGATCATCACCACAATCGGGCTGTAGAATCCTATCTGGTTTTCATCGTAGTGGAATCCTAAAATTTAATCAAGACACGCTACAGTTAAATATTATATCCATAGAGTTGACATAATAAGGACATGGAACCCACAAACCAATCCTATATGATTCATTTACCAAATCTTCCCTACAACCATTGTCTCAATGTACCGAGTCAACAATAAGGGTATCAGAGTCATAATGGATGAATATGTTGGTTGCAACATAAAAAATGGAGTCCTTGGCCTGAAATCCAAACTTGATACACTTAAACATTATCACCATAAATCTAAAACCAAGCTCTCTACTATAAAACCTCTACACTATAGTCCCAATTTAGAACCCCCTTTGATAGCACTCTATCATGAACTGACCCACTAGGTCATGAGCTACAACTCCCCAAGCCCACCTCTAATAGGCTAGGGGTTGGTGTCCATCACCAAGTAGGAATATCACATACAAGGGATGCCTTATCATATGGACCCTGTACATATTCACCCACATAAATCTCCACGAAACAATGTAAAGATAATAATAAATGAAACAAAAAATACATGCATACATATATCCCAAAAGCAGAGTACAAAAAAACTACTAAAAGTATAAAAATAGAAAAATTCAAGCCCAACAAAAAATGGAAAAGAGTCCAACCTACTCCAAAGAATAGATTTGGATTTAAATGCAACCACCAAAACACACCTCGGACAAGCCCTAATATACACCATGATCTTCCTATCTCACTAAGCTATTCCTAATCCAAGTCCTCCTGGTACTCCGTTGAAAGTTATAACATCCTTTAAAATACATGAAATGTGTGGGAAAAAACCTTGTAGGTTTGATCATAACAATACCTAGTAGGAGCCCCAAAAACCCAAAATAAAAGGGAGAAACTGAAAGGAAACTGTCTGCTCGACCCGACCAAAGGAGGAAACCCAAACAAGAGAGAAAATCTATATCGACCAATCATCAGCTGTACATGGCTAGATAACTCTAACCATATATTGTTTAAATTGAGATACATGAAAACACCACAAGGAATCCCAGAATAATACAGATATGCTCATCTCATAATCCATGTCTAATGAGATCCTAACCTCATATCCAACCACAATATTCTATTCAAGCCTTAATGGTAATGATCATCTAAGATCATTCTCTCAACAAGACCTGACATACAATATGATACTCATATGAGATATACATTGCATCAAAAACACGTCTCAAGGTACACATATAGTTCCCATCACTAGAGGGTTTATCATCTATATCTTTTACCCCACACAATCTTATAGAAACCCAAATAGAGAGACCCACTACTTTCTACTATACAAAATCGAGGTAACACTATCTCCAGATTAAGAACCCTATGAATCCTCTCAAAAGTGAGAGAAAGGAGGGACCCAAACCAAAATGTTTCACTATAGTTGAGGGATTAATAACTTCTAACCACCCCAAGAAACCTATTTAGTACCCATATGGATTTTTCCACACCTCATCACATCATCTGAGCACTAACTTCTTACCAGGTAACATGCATTACAAGTGGAGGGTCCCACTCCTCATAATTGCGCTCCATAGATGAGAGAGATCCAACTCCCATGGAGGAATAAATCCATTCCACTACTTGAAGGAGGAGCACCACTCCATAGATAGAGGACTCACACCCCATGAATAGAGGAGTTCTATCTTTATAAGTCTAATTGTAATGGGGGACCTTCACCCTATCTCGATAGGTAAGTACCAACCCCATAATAAAGGACCCACACCTAGGTATGATAGGGGAGTATCAACTCTATCTAAACATCACATATGGAGGACCTATACCTTGTTACGATATGGGAGTACTGACTCCATGGACATAGGTCCCGTACACTCACACCTTAATAGAGTACCGACCCTATCTCCACCATGAGTATGGAGGGATCACGCCCCAATATGACAGGGGAGGTCTATCTCTATCTACACAAAAGATATGGGGGAAATACACCCTATTCTAATAGGGGAGTACCAACCCATGAAGAACTACTCTGTGGGTATAGGACTAGCACCCAATGTGTGGAGTTACATCTCTACCTATCCAAGAGGTAAGAGAAAACTACACCCTGGTACGACATGGGAGTACCAGTCCCAAAATCTCTCTAATAATCCAATTCTACCTCTAGTATAATCCATGAAATGCTGGAAGGAGTGTAATCCTCATCAGGCATCACATAAAAACACTACCATGGGTAGGGGACCCGCTCCATGAATATAGTGAAGCATCACTCTATCCGCATAAATAGTATAGGGATACCCGTATCCTAAGACCATTGGGAAAGGTACCAACCCTGACATCTCTCTAGTGATCTACCTCAACCACTACACATGATTATTCATTTATAACATAGATTCATACTATAATCACACCATTTCATATCAGAAAATATACCATGAAATATTCCATCACGTTATATATGAAAAAATTCTTAGGATATGCTACTCATTTTCCTTAATCCAAGCCTTGAATAAGGTGATACACTAGGAGGAAGTTCTGAAGAATAGGACATGATGTGTACTGGGGTCCACGTGATGTGTGACCTCACCTGAACACCTAGTTATGTCCCCTTCTACATGGATTTTCCTTCCACATGGGCTTACATAGTGTTTATATGGTGTACACAGCGTGTCTCACCTCACTTGGCCCACTGGTCGTGTCTTTAGCCACACAGCTCAACTGGCCATGTATTCAATATGGAAGTACCCATAGTACATGGTGTGTTCTTTATAATTGGTATATTGGGAAAGTTCTCACCCCATTACCATGTATGACACCCCATGTTCGTGTTTATGGTTGTGTACTTTTACACGACCATGTCACTTGAGATGACATATCTGGACATGTCCCTCAGCTATATGACATAGAATCACTAGACAACATATACCCTTGGTACTCGGTGTGTACTCACCAAAATTTCATATTCCCCGAACAAGAAGAACATACTACATGTTCTCATGAACTACATGCTGTGTGATAAAAAATTGTGAATGGTAATTCCCTGAAATCCACCTAAAACACCCCTATTTTTACCAAAACCCACAGATCTACCCCCGTGGGATCACTAGTAGCATTATAAGATCTATAAAACATTAAAAAATTCATAAAAAATGGCATCTGGACTTAAATCTAAAATATTCTTACCTCATGGTGAGATTTCAGAGCTTCAGGTTCAAAACAACTCTCATGAGCCACTGCAGGTCAATCCGGTGATGATCAATGTCAGAATTGGGGATCAAGGGAACCTCCTCACTTTGATTTGTCCTTAGTTCATCCATCGTACAATGGGGGGTTCTTCCTATCCCACTATTCATGAGACCAAATTGGGGGAGGGGGGTGAAGGGTTATTTTCATTAAATTAATAACTCTCTATTTAAAACCCCTCCAACTCTCCCTCAACTGAGTACTCGATGATGACAATTTTTATGTCACACCTAGGGTAAAGAATATGTTTTTAACTCAACTACAATTTCATATTTTTATCTGAGACTCTGATCACTAGTTACTTCACGTTTACAAAGAAACTATGCATGCATGATAAAATTTAATTAATATTTTTAATACCACCTCATCGAGGATATCTGGGCCCCAGAATACTGCACCAACTTAGCGCCTTCCTTCAGAAATATTCTTATAAATATTCTAAAGTCTTACATGGAAATCCCAAGTTAGTACAATAGAATATAGAAATACATCACATAACAATACCTTTATTTTTCTTTGGATAAAACCATATGAAATAAAATCTAGGAGAATAAATGCAATTCCTGAGTTTCGACAATAGTAAAAAAACATTTTATCTTAGGATTATTGAACAATGGACACTTTATTTCATTAAAATATTACAACATATATTGATACAACATAAATATAAAATAATTAAATTTATAAAAGAATCTAAAAAAATTACCATAAAGCATGTAAAAATTTGAAAAAATACCATAATCTTGTAATCTATTGGACTATACTAAAAAAATAATAACAAGTATATAAGGTACATTTCTATTAAGAAGGAAACTACAAACATTGAAATTGACATGGTGTAAGAACATAGATAATGATATGAGGGGATTTTGATATTTTCATGAATATATAAGGATTAATATGACCAGTGGTCAATATGACCATTGGAAATTATAACCACTGGTCATTGTGACCATTGAGAATTATGATTATTGTTCAATATAACCATAAAAAATTATGAGCGTTAGAGGTATATTGATTAAGAACAGACCATTTTGATTAGTCAATATTAAGGGTAATTATGAACGTTAATTATCATATAATTGTTGATATATCACTCAAGACTATAGGAAAATCCATTATGAATTTCATATATAAGAGAATGTGAAAGTTGTGGCATCACTAGGTTTTTCCTTTAATCAATCCAAAGAAGAACGCCAACAAGTGTAGTTAGAGCGGAACCATCTATGGGAGAAGATCAAGTATGTGGATATGAAAACCCAATCAATGTTGTTTGTACTTATAATGGACTCAAAATTATTAGTAATATTTGTTTCTAGAAAAAATGAGTGTTATATTATATATTATTATACACATAAAACACATAGAGAAACCAAAAAACATTATTTAATTTGTAGAGATCATTACATTCTCCAATGGCTTGAAGGCCTTCATTTTTTTATTGATTTATGATAATCCACCTTTCAAGGGGTGAGGTGGAACCCTTACAAGGCCCGTAGGTGTAAGTATTACATGGACCATAGGCCTTAGAGGAATTCAATGCCCGTAGGCTTCAAGCAATACATACACCCCAGACTAACTACTTAGAACTGCTCCTCCCTAGCATCTTCATCGTGAAATCATCTCTCCACCTTCGCATGGCTGTTCAGCTAGGCTTTCCCATGCATGCACATGCTTGTCCCGATGGGAGGTTCCATACCCTCTCATTATTGCAATCCATTTAGCTTTTTCTATGGTGAAAGCTCCTTTCTCATCCTTCTTCTAAAGCTTGTTCCTTGTAGGTTGTCTGATTTGCATCTGCACTTAAAGTCGACCGAAGGCCTTGAGGTGGCCCGAAGGCCTTCCTGACCCGAAGGCTTGGGTGGCCTAAAGGCCTTAAAGGACTCGAGGACCAAATCGGTGGCCCGAAGGCCCAAACAGGGGAATATTCCTAGCTGCTACAGTACCAAACAGTTCCTGCTACAGTTCCCACTACAGTACCTGCTACAGTACCGCACAGTTCCTGCTACAATACCTGCTACAGTATCACATAGTAACTTGACCACTGAAAAAATAGTAACTAGATGGTTGGAATAGTAATTTGTCCTAAAAATAAAAAAATGTAATATATATAATATATATAATAATTAATGTAAGAAAATATAAATATTATAATTCCATAAATTTAATATCAAAATTAAAAACACAAATAAATTATAAGCACCTATTTAATAAATTTTTATTTTTATTTAATTCATAAAAATCCTAAATTTTATATTAAAAATTAAAATTATATATTTTATAAAACTATTTTGATAAAATGTATGTAATTTTTATAATTTTCATATTAATATTATCCAAGGGTAACTTTTTGGAAATTTTATAAAAAAATTCAATTTTTATCTGAATAGTAAAAGTACCATTTATCAAATACAACATGTTTTATGATATAATGAGGTTGAAGTAATGACTTAATGAATGATAAATTTTTTATTTTTTCCTAGAATAAATTTAATAAGATAAATGGGTCATTTAAAAAGAGTAAACTTAATTTATATACCTAAAATGTACTTTTCAAAATTCTAATGTCAAAATAATTCCATTAAAATATTTTTTTTTCATTTTTCCCACTTTAATTTTCAATAAATAAGTGAATTAATTTTATAAATAGTTTTAAAGTCCTAAATCCATTTTATTTTATTGATATATGATTCATAATGTAAAAAATATCACTATTTAAAGTCTTAACATGTATATATCCCTGAATACCCACTCCCAAGCCCCTTAGCATCCTTAGGGGTATTTTAGAGTAATGAAACTCTATGATTTCAAGAAGTTAAGGGCTATAGAAAAGTAACAATTTCAAGAAAGAGGTAACATCATTTCATCTATTATTTTCTTTTCCTTTTCTAAACTCCCTATCTTACTTTATCTTCTAATACAAACCTTATTAAAAAATTTAAACAATAAATTAACATTATATTAATATTTATAATATCATATATATATATATATTAATATAATAACATAATATCTATCTCACATATCCTCTTTGGACAATATCCAGTTAATATTCAATTAACCGCTAATAAGGAAGTTGTTGATTACTTTCTTATGACATACCTTACGAATTATTAAAATAATTTATTTATAATATATAAATGTATAAATATAACTATTTCTATGAATTTTGAGTTAATATTAATAATCTATAAGTATCAATAAGGAAAGTTCATTAAATTAAAGAAAGTTGAGATATTTTAAGGAAAATATGATATCAAAACATTTCACATTTAATAGAGGGAAGTAAGGAATAGAAACTAGTGATTATATTATACTTAGAGTGAAAAAATGAACATAATTCACTTTTAGTCCCACATTCTAATAAACCCATGTTTATTATTCAGGAAGTGGAAAATCAATGAAATAAATTAGGATTCAAGGTAAGGGGATTCTGGAACCCAAACTCCTTCTTTTTGGGTTATATATTCTTTCACATTATTTTCTATATGGATTTTTTTATAATTTCATAGAAATTTCGAATCACTATTATTTCCCTTTTATTTTTAGGGATATACATATTTTTTTCATTTCCAGTTTTTTTCTAAGATAGTTATAATGTTTTTTCAAAAAGACTATAATTTCTAATATATTAAATTGACTCTTCTTGAGGAGTTTTTTATCCACTCGAGAATGATTATTTTTCATGACAAATTATGATGTCCCAATTTCATTTGGGAACCCCAAAGGTTATTCATTAACTTATTCTTTACAAAACATTTTTGAAACCCATTCTGTTCCATGGTATTATTTCCTAACTATGATTGTTTTACATTCTATGTGGCATGTATGATTATTATCATTATATGATTTGATGTGTGATCACAAAATTATATTTCCATACAATGAATTAGGAACTATAATATACCTCATGAGATTATGTGTATTACCCATGAACAAGATGCCATTTTTTTTTCACAATTATGATCTTACGATTTAGTCACATATGTTTATGCATTGATAAGATGATAACTTTGTTCACCATAATGTGTGATGTTTGACCACTATGTTATGGTGTTTTATTATTATAAATATTCCATATTCCATGAATCTATCAAATGTTTCCCTCATGATTATGATGATGATTCTATGATTATGATATAACTATATTTTTTATGATCACCCATGTTCTAATGATTCATATCCCTTATTCCTCCCCTCACTGGGATATTATCATACCACTTTATTTAATGTGTATCCTCACGTGATTACATGTACTAACTAGAATTTAAGATCTTTTTAGAGGATAAATACGAAGTATTTAAATAAAGTTTATGTTTTATATACAAGTGATATGTGAGGCTAATTTTTCCAAGATACCAAACCTTTGGATCCTGGAATGTATCGCTATTATTTTTTTATCTTAAAAATGATGTAATATTCATGGAAGAAAATTCTTGGTCACTATAATTAGTATCAGATCATAGTTTAGATAACATTAGAATTAGGATTATAATAACATAATGAAAATCATAATGAAAATTCAAAGTATAGGTATACATCTTATGTTTTGGTAATTTATAAGAGTGTGCGGTTTCCAATAAATGAAATACTTGTTTGAATGCAAAAAATGGATATGGATTTGGCATAGTTGTACCATGGGGTAGCAACCCTGAAAAGGGAAGATTGGTTATTAACTCAATCATCACATGGTGCATGATATAGAGGCCTTGTTTCACACCTTGTTTGAGACTCCCAATGGATATGATTAGATTAATAAAAAAAAATATAAAAACCATTTTGAATGATATTTAATTAAAGTAATTATTCATGTTAATGTTAGAAAAGAATTACAATATATGATAATAGAAAAATAATTTTAGGAAAAGGCTAAAAATAGAGATCCATAAGATTTTAATTTAAAATTAATTTGAGTATAATAATTATTTATTTATTCTTTCTTTATTGAAATATTTCTTGTGAAAATATGTTTTATTTTAGAAAATGGTTGGAACTAGGAAAACCAGACCAAAAACCCATGAGATGGAAAATACAATGATTGTATGAATAAAAATCCCAATTCCATGAGAGGTAGAGTTCAAAACATCATGGTAATTCTAACCTAACTATCACAAGTTATGAAAAAAAATATGAATCATGTGTAATTTCCACCTTTACCCAAGAAGGATCAATGTTCAATCGAGTCATTTGTATTGAAATGATCATTGACATTCAGTTTGTATTCTAATCCACTGGTTTGGAATAAAGGGTTAACTCAATAAAGAAGATATTTTTAGTGATATAATATTATTAGAAGTAAATAGTTACCTTATCTTTCTATCTTTTAGATGGAGTGGCTCATAAATGTTGGGAATTGATAAATAATACTAAGACAAAGTATGGAATGGAAGAAATCGTATGGTAAGATGTTAAGAAGTTATATCATAACAAAATTTTCCCTTGAACAATTCAAAAAAATATAGAGAGATAATTATTAAATGTTAAGAAAAATAAAGGAGAATATGTCAGGAATTATAATAAAATATTCATAGTAATTTTAAGAAAACCTATGGTTTTGTTATTAAAAAGGATAGAAAAATAGATAGTTTTTAGTGGTTTAAATCCACACCTCTAAAAAGCTCTAGCTATACAAGACATTAGGAGTTATGAATAATTAGTTCTATGTGATCTCAAATAAGAGATGGAGTTTAGAGAATGAAACCTTAGTTTTAAAGATAAGAAATTAAATATGGAGTTTCTTATTGGAGGATCAAATAAAAAATGAGGAAAGAATATCCAAACACCCATATGTCAAAAATTTGGGATGAATAATCTTTGGAATTGCATAAAATGGATATAGAAATGCTTTAAGTGTAGGAGAGAAGGACACCATGCTAATGAATAGTGAAAATAAATAAATAAACCAACCAACATGAAGGAATAATGGAAGAAAAATTCCAATGCACCACCCACAGTTTAATGCTTCAACTGTAGGGATCAAGGGAACTATGCAAGATAATGCACTAAACTAGGAGCCATTGAGGGCAATAAATGTTAGAAACCACTAAATCCAAAGGATAAAGGAAAATATTATTCCAAAACTACCTCTATGATGGAACATTAAAATTAATTCATATAAGGTATACTTTTTAATCACTCAATAATGAAAAAGATTTATTTATTTCTAGTTATATGCATCTATTTATATTCTGAATGTTTTCTTGAATTGTTGAATCAAATGCTCAATACCTTGGAGTGGATTTATCTATAAAAAAATGTATTTTTATGATCAATGAAATCTAAGTGTTGATATATCATCCTATTAGAACATGTGGAAATATTCTTACAATGAATATCGTAATCCATCCATTGGAGGAATTTGATGCTATACTGGGCATGGATTGAATCTCATTATATAGAGTTCACATTAACTATTGGGAAAAAGAAATATCTTTATATATTATGAACCATCCCATTAACCTCTACAAATTGAAGGATGGTCATGAATATACATTGGAAAATACCTCAATAGTGTGGGTGTTGATGCCCATTAAAGAAGCATAACAAGAGCAAAAAGTCATGCTAAAGGAAAGCACCAAATTTGATGAAATCCAAACTATAAGGGAATATACTTATGTATTTCCTAAAGTATGACAACCTTGCTTTTATTACAAACTTAAACATGATTTATTACATAAAACTTCACTTGATACAACAAAGAAGATCGAGAGGTTTAGTGTCTTTGGGGCTTAGGATCATTACATAAAAACTTAAAACATGAAATACAACATCTTTATTGAAAACTTCCTTTACATGACCACTGCATTCCCTTGTACTTAGCACTGCATGAGATAACCTGAGGACATGCATAAGAAAAGGGTGAGCTATAAAGCCCAGTAAGGGAGTACACATGGAATAACATGAGGAGTACAATACATGTTAGACAATAGGCATATCAATAGAGCATAAGAGAAACATGAACATAAATTCATGATAAAGCATGGTAATCGTAACATAGAAATGTGGCAACAATACTTAACATGGAATTAGCATGAGACAATGACCATTGCACATAGAGCATGAGTAAATCCTCATTGCACATGAATCATGAGTAAAACCTCATTGTACTTGAATTATAGTGAGTCAACACTCATTGCACATGACGTATCATGATACTATACTTTACCCAATGCATTGAAGCGCTATAAGGGCACACCCTTCTTAAACATTTCATTTCATGCATAAGTGTGTCACATGGATCATAAAACATGGATTCATAAAACATAATCATTTATTACACGATAAAGGAAAGTGGAATTCATACATGAAACTTTATAATCAATAAGTAAATGTTCATAAAGGTGAATACTCTTGATGGAGAAATGGGCATGGTATTCACAACACAATGACATTGGCTTAGAAAATCGGTGCGATTTCGGCAGCGTAACGACGTAACATAAGAATTAATAAAAATGGTTGATGAGAGAGAAAATGGTTCCTCATCATATTTACATGTAATGGAAAGTAAGGAGGTCACATAGATACATGTCCCAACAATTGTAATGGAATTTAGATTCATGATACAAAAGTATTGCTTGAATGTAAATGAGGAGAGAGAAGTTCCTTTCAGAATTTCGGCATAGTAACAGGTGTACATGGGAGGCATTTAATGAGAGAGAAAGGGGTATCCCATAATTAAAACATAAATAGGGAAGTATGAGGGAGGTTTGAAACCATACCCCAACATTCATAATTGAAATTAAAAGGGAAAAACAACTTAAAGAAAATTGGACAAAAATGAGAAAGGAAGAAAAAAAACCCTTACTTGGAAGTGTGCTTCCAAAGGCTTGAGAGAGGCTTCTTGGGAGCTTGGGCAACCTTCAGAGGATTCTACAGAGAGTAGGTCAGAGGTTGGATGAACTAAAAAGGCTTTTATTGAGGAGGAAGTGGGAGATTGGGTGGGTTTATATTGGAAAGGTGAGGGAATTCTTTATTATTTAGGTTTGGGACCCCTTATATTAAATTAATCCAAACCACAAACCATCCCATGGTTTTTGCCCATGGTTTTTGGAAAAGGGAAGAGGAAAAAAATATTTTATAAGTCCAAAGTCCGAACGTCTTAAAATAATAGGGTTGCTTATGTGGAGGTGAGTCACACTCACATGGAAAACAATTTAAAAAGACAAGGTGTTTAATAAGTCTTGAGGGGTCCATTAATGATTTGAAAAGTAAGTAAAACAAACCCAAAATCACATTATTTTAATGGTAAAAAATATTTTGGTCGAACATAAATACTATAGTATTTTATTACATCACTATTGGGTCATTATGATGTCATAAAACACATTATATATTTAAACGGTATTTAATTTTTACCCAAAAATTTGACTGTCTCAGAAAATTATGAAAAATTCACCATTGGATAATTTTGATGTCTTGATTCCAGAAATAACATTTATTTTATCTAAATAATTTTCTAAATTTTTTAATTTTCACTTTTAAAATAAAAACTGACATTTATCGAAAATTCACGGGTTTTGACAGAAATGGATTTCAAACCTTAATAAAAATTATAATTGCATTCATAAAATTATAAGATCATTTATATTTAATAAAAATTAATTTAATAATAATAATAATAATATTTTATTAAAATAATATTTAATTCAAAAATCCCTTAATTTTAAAAAATATAATTCTTAATTAAATAATAACTAAAAACACTATTTATACTTTAAAAACTATTTACAATGTATCGATAATGAAAAGAAGGTATATTTATTATTATATACAAAAATAATATACATGAACATAGTACTAGAGATTTGTTACATAACCCATTAAAACAGATGCATAAGACCTAAGGGTAAGGTGTGCGATGGTGACAAACTCTTGGGGTGGCTCGGATAACATCGCTCGAGTGGTAATTTCTATCAAATTCCACTTCTCCCATAGACGGTTCCGTTCGAGCTTGACATGATGAAGCTCAGCTTGGGCTTGGTCAAGGGAGAAGCCCAAGGATGCCACCTCTTTTCCAAGCTTCGACAAATGGGCTTTGTATGGAGCAATTCTACTGGATGAGGCCATCACTTCTTTTGTCTGAGTAAATTGGATTTGTTAAAGACCTATATTTATACTAATCATGTGATCACTGTTCAATAGCTATATTAGCAACGGTCAAAATTCTTAACATAAAACCAAAGAAGTTGACATTTTATATAAACATAAAGAGACATTTAATTAGATCAAGAGGGATTTACATTAATGAAACTTTAAGTCGTTACAATATTCCCCCCTTAAGAAATTTTGCCCTCGAAATTTTTCCTTTTCCCACACTAAAACAGATGTGGGTAACTTAGCTTCATCATTTCCTCTGATTCCCAAGTCGCTTCTTCAAACTTGTGGTTTCTCCACAATACCTTGACGAGGGGCGTTGTCTTATTTAGTAGGACTTTTTCCCTAGAATCTAAGATCTTCACTGGTTGCTCCTCATAAGAAAGATCATCTTCCAATTATACCACCTCAGAAGAGAGTACATGTAAAGGGTCCGGTATGTACTTATTTAAGAGGGATACATGAAAGACATCATGTACTTTGGGCATGGTAGGTGAAAGTTCTAGTCGATAGGCCACAGTCCCGACACGATCAAGAATCTCGAAGGGGCCGATGTACCTTGGAATTAACTTCCCTTTCTTTCCAAACCACATGACCTTCTTCCATGGAGATATGCGTAGAAAAACCATGTCTCCAACTTTAAACTCAAGGTCTCGTCGACGATTATCTGCATAAATCTTCTGTCGACTCTAGGCTTCCTTGATATGCTGCTAAATAGTTTTCACCTTCTCCACCATTTCTTCGACCATTTTTGGTCCAAGCAGCTTACGTTCACCGAACTCATCCCAACATGCCGGTGTTCTGCACCTTTTCCCATACAGGGCTTCATATGGTGCCATTTGGATGCTCGAGTGGAAACTGTTATTATAAGAGAACTCAACCAGAGGAAGATGTTGATCCAATCCTCCTTTAAAGTCCATTGAGCACACTCTCAAAATATCCTCAAGTGTTTGGATAGTCCGCTTGGATTGGCCATCAGTTTGAGGATGATAGGCCATACTGAAGTTCAGTTTAGTATTCAGAGCATGTTAAAGACTCTTCTAAAACTTAGAGGTGAATCTTAGATCTTGGTCAGACATAATAGATAGTGGTACTCCAGGAAAACTTACCACTTCCCTGATATATATCCATTCCATTTGATCCAATGAGAAATCCTCCCGAATATAAATGAAGTGTGCAGTCTTTGTAAGACGATCCACAACAACCCAGATTGCATTGTTGCCTTTGGATGTCCTCGGAAGTCCGGTGACAAAGTCCATGGTGATGTTCTCCCATTTCCATTCTGGTATGGGCAATGGTTGCATCATCCCCTTAGACTTCTGCCTCTCTGCCTTCACTTACTGGCACACCAGGCACTTTGATGTATATTCAGCGATCTCCTTATTCATATTATCCTACCAAAAGTTTTCTCGGAGATCTCGATACATCTTTGTGCTCCCTGGGTGAATAGAGAAATTTGAACTATGTGCATCATCCAAAAGTTCCTTCTTCATCTCCGGACTTGATGGAACACATAGTCTTTTCCCAAACTGCACAATTCCTTCTTCATTAGCATTAAACTCCAAGGATTTCCCTTTTTTGATAGCTTCCACTTTTTCTTGAATTACCACATCATCCTTTTGAGCATCCTTTACCCTTTCCAAAAGAGACGGTTGAGCAATCATTTGTGAAAGGATTGATTATGTTCCCTTTTCTATGATTCCCATGTCCATATTCATCAAGTCTAAGAAGATTGGATCCTTCTCAATTCTCATCATTGATAGAATCACTGGATCCTTTCTACTTAGGGCATCTACCACCTTGTTCGCTTTCCCTAGGTGGTAATGGATTGAATAGTCATAATCCTTGATGAGCTCTATCCATCTTCTCTGGCACATATTAAGTTCTTTCTGTGTGAATATATATTTAATACTCTTGTGGTCAGTATATATCTCACACTTCTCTCCATAGATATAATGCCTCCAGATTTTCAAGGCAAAGATCACCGCTTCCAACTCCAGATCATGCGTTGGATAGTTTCGCTCATGGATTTTCAACTGCCTTGAGGCATAGGATATCACTTTATCATTCTACATCAGCACACACCCTAAGACCTTCTTCGAAGCATCACTGAATACCACAAAAAGTTCCCCACTTGTGGGTAAAGTGAGCACGGGCGTAGTGATAAGCCTCCTTTTCAACTCCTTGAATCTTTCTTCGCATTAATCACTCCAAAAAAAGTTTACTCCCTCCCGCGTTATCTTGGTAAGAGGGTTGGACCATCATGAGAAATTCCTCACAAATCGTCAATAATATCCATCTAACCTCAAGAAGCTACGGATATACGTTACCGATGTTGGCCTTGGACATCCCTCAATTGCATCTATTTTAGAGGGATCTACAGATATCCCATTGCTTGTGATGATATGACCCAAGAATGATACCTCCTTCAACCATAACTCACACTTGATATACTTTTCATAGAGCTTCTCCTTGCACAAAGTCTCTAGTACAGTTCTTAAATTCTCATCATGATCCTCTTTGGTTTTGGAGTATATTAAAATATCATCTATAAAGACTACCACAAATTTGTCTAGGTAATCTCTAAAGACTCTATTAATTAAGTCCATGAAGATTACTAGAGCATTAGTGAGTCTTAAAGGCATTACTATGAATTCATAGTGCCCGTATCTTGTGCGAAAAGTAGTCTTGGGGATATCTTCCTTCTTCACCCTTACTTGATAATATCTCGACCGCAAGTCCACCTTGGAGAAGTATTGTGCTCCACGCAGCTGATCGAAGAATTCATCAATTCTTGGGAGAGGATACTTTTTCTTTATTGTGATTTTGTTAAGTTCACGATAATCAATGCAAAACCACATTGACCCACCCTTCTTCTTGACGAAGAGGATTGGTGCAACCCATGGCGAAGCACTTGGGCGTATAAACCCTTTATCTAGATTATCCTGTAGTTGTTTCTTCATCTCTTCAAGCTCTACAACAGCCATTCTATATGGAGTCTTGGATATTAGTAAAGCCCCAGGTATAAGTTCAATTGAGAATTCAACATCTTTTCTAGGAGGAAGACTAGGCAGTTCCTCGGGAAACACTTCAGCGAATTCCCTCACAATAGGCATTTCCCGAAGGATGGTTTCTTCATTGGACTCAATCATCTGAGCTAAATACGCGTGCTCATAGGGAAGTAATATCCATGCTTGAGATTATGGATCTAAATGAGATTCATTTTCCTCCTTACACTTGTAAAGAATCAGGGGTCGATTCTCCATATGGAGTGTGATTTCCCTCTCCCGACAATTTATGTTGGCTCTATATAAGGAAAACCATTCCATGCCAAGAATTGCATCAAATTTCACCAGAGGGAGTATGACGAGGTTCGCCGGGAAATTCAATCTGCAGATTATAACAGGGTAGGACTTATATTCATGGGATAAAATGATTGCCCCATTTTCCGTACTCACCAATATCTTCACTTCCATGATTTGTGGTAATGCTGGGATTGTTATACTAAACTTTTGAGATATAAAAGAATGCGTAGAACCTAAATCAAAAAGTACATTCACTATTATTGAATGAATAAATAGCATACCTGTCACCACTTCGTTTTTGGGGTTCACTTCGGCATAAGTGATGGAAAAAGATCTTCCTTGATGCCTTGGAGGTTGTTGGTTGCCTCCGAAAACCCTTGGATTAGGGAACTGATTTGCAAAATGACCCGATTCTTTGCATTTGTAGCATTGAACAACGCGTTGAGGTTCAAACGGAGCATTACTCTCCTCTGTCGTAGCCGCGAGTCTTTCTTGCCGACAGTTAACAGCTAGGTGACCTTCTCTTCCACACCTAAAGCATTTCCTCGTCCCCTTGAGGTAATTTCCAGGGTGTTTCTTTCTGCACTTTTGGCAAGTGGGGTGCTGTATCTTCTTAGCACCGTTGGATTTATCCATCGGTCCACCAGCATTGAAGTCCACCTTACGCTTCTTATCCCCATGATACCCCTATGATTCTCCTATCTCCATTTTGACCTTGAGGGAACATCAGAAAATTTCCTCATAGCTTTCGAAGTCACAGATTTCTAATGATTTCCGTAGGCTAGGCTTCAACCCACCAAAGAAGCGATCAACTTTGCATTCTGGGGTAACGACAAAGCTGGAAGTGCATCGTGCAAGCCTTGTGAAGTTTTCCTCGTATGCTCCAACATATTCTTTGTATTTTTTCTTAAGGGAAAGGAAGTCCCTTTCCATCTTAAGCCGGAGGGTGCGCGGAAAATATTTATCAAAAAACATCTTCCAGAAATCCTTCCATTCCAATGCCTCGATCTCCTCCTCAGGCTTCGTATTTTTGATCAACGTCCACCATTGATCAGCTTCACCCTCCATACGATAATCTGCCAGGAGAAACTTCTCTTGTTCAGAACATTAAAGGATGGAGAAGATCTTTTCAATGGAGTTGATCCATTGTTCAGAGATCATGGGATTGGATGATCCACTAAAAGTGGGAGGTCTTTGTCTCATGAAGATCTAGATAGTGACTTGTTCATTCTTAGGGGGGGGTTGAACGTTCCTCTTGAACTGTGTTTCTATTCAAAATTTGAGTTAGCTGAGAGGGAAGCGTGACAAAGTTCACGATTCCCGCTCCTATTGGATTGGGCATCTCATTAGTACAGTCATCACACTGATCTTCATAACGGTTGTTAGCCTGAGTCCTCCTATTACCAACCATTGGCTGGAATAAAAGGAAAGTTAGGGGTAACACATAAAGGGTAATCCAAAGACAAAAGTTTATGACTTATAAATAAATTTTTATTTCCTTAACTCATGAGTCTATAGGCTTCAATCTTGGCTTTTCATGATCTACTTTCTAACATATATTCTTAGGGATTTTTTATGCCCTTAATAAGGGTTCATACTAAGCTTGTGAATTTACCAAAACATATCCCTCGGGAGTTTCGTAACCAAGAGTGCAGCAAGGCCCGTTGTCATGCACCAGTTCCTGTTTGAGTTTAGCTCAAAGCGGTGTTTTTGGGTTTTACCCCTAGGATACATCTGTGCCAGAGCCGCCTCTACCTGCTCGTATCCTGACATGGATGTATTTTCTTGATAAACCACTTACTTAGTACTTACCAAAACTTAGGGATGTTTTTATTATACTTAGTCTTGTGTCTAAGGTTTTATTATGGTTTTCTAATCCTAATCCCAAAAATAACTAAACCTATCCTCTAATACCAACTATGACAACCCTGCTTTTATTAGAAACTTAAACATTATTTATTACATAAAACTTCACTTTATACAACAAATAATATCGAGAGGTTTAGTGTATTTAGGGCTTAGGATCATTACATAAAAACTTAAAACATGAAATACAATATCTTTATTGAAAACTTCCTCTACATGACCACTACATTCCCTCGTACTTAGCACTGCATGGGATAACCTGAGGACATGCATAAGAAAAGGGTGTGCTATAAAGCCCAGTAAGGTAGTACACATGGAATAACATGAGGAGTACAATACATGTTAGACAATAGGCATATCAATAGAGCATAAGAGAAACATGAACATAAAAGCACGATAAATCATGGTAATTGTAACATAGAAATGTGGCAACAACACTTAACATGGAATTAGCATGAGACAAGGCCCATTACACATGGAGCATGAGTAAATCCTCATTGCACATGAATCACGAGTAAACCCTCATTGCACTTGAATTAACATGAGTCAAAACTCATTGAACATGACGTATCATGATACTATACTTTACCCAATGCATTGGAGTGCTATAAGGGCGCACCCTTCTTAAACATTTCATTTCATGCATAAGTGTGCCACATGGATCATAAAACATGGATTCATAAAACATAATCATTTATTCCAAGATAAAGAAAAGTGGAATTAATAAATGATACTTTATAATAAATAATTAAATGTTCATAAAGGTGAATACCCTTGATGGAGAAATGAGCATGGTATTCATAACACAATGACATTGTCTTAGAAAATCGGTGCGATTTCGGCAGCGTAACAGCGTAACATAAGAATTCATAAAAACAGTTGATGAGAGAGAAAGGGGTTCCTCATCATATTTACATGTAATGGAAAGTAAGGAGGTCATATATATACATTTACCAACAATTTTAATGGAATTTAGATTCATGATACAAAAGTATTGCATGAATGTAAACGAGGAGAGAGAAGTTCCTTTCAGAATTTCGGCATAGTAACAGGTGTACATGAGAGGCATTTAATGAGAGATAAAGGGGTATAACATCATTAAAACATAAATAGGATACTATTAGGAAGGTGAGAAACCATACCCCAACATTCATAATTGAAATTAAAAGGGAAAAACAACTTAAATAAAATTGGACAAAAATGAGAAAGGAAGAAAAAAAACCCCTTACTTGGAAGTGTGCTTCCAAAGGCTTGAGAGAGGATTATTGGGAGCTTGGGGCACCTTGGGAGGATTCTAGAGAGAGTATATCAGAGGTTGTACAAACTCAAAAGGCTTTGAGTGAGGAGGAAGTGGGAGCTTGGGTGGGTTTATATAGGAAAGGTGAGGGAATTCTTTATTATTTAGGTTTGGGACCCCTTATATTAAATTAATCCAAACCACAAACCATCCCATGGTTTTTGACCATGGTTTTTGGAAAAGGGAAGAAGAAAACAATATTTTATAATTCAAAAGTCCTAACTTCTTAAAATAATAGGGTTGCTTATGTGGAGGTGAGTCACACTCTCATGGAAACCAATTTAAAAAGACAAGGTGTTTAATAAGTCTTGAGGGGTCCATTAATGCTTTGAAAAGTAAGTCAAACAAACCCAAAATCACATTATTTTAATGGTAAAACATATATTTGTCGAACATAAAGACTATAGTATTTTATTACATCACTATTGGGTCATTATGATGTCATAAAACACATTATATATTTAAACGGTATTTAATTTTTACCCAAAAATTTTACTATCTCAGAAAATTATGAAAAATTCACCATTGGATAATTTCGAGGTCCTGATTCCAGAAATAACATTTATTTTATATAAATAATTTTCTAAATATGTTAATTTTCACTTTTAAATTAAAAACCGACATTTATCGAAAATTCACGGGTTTTGACAGAAATGGCTTTCAAACCTTAATAAAAATTATAATTGCATTCATAAAATTATAAGATCATTTATATTTAATAAAAATTAATTTAATAATAATAATAATATTTTATTAAAATAATATCTAATTCAAAAATTCCTTAATTTTAAAAAATATAATTCTTAATTAAATAATAACTAAAAACACTATTTTTACTTTAAAAACTATTTAAAATGTATTGATAATGACAAGAAGGTATATTTATTATTATATACAAAAATAATATATATGAACATAGTACTAGCGATTTTTTAGATAACCCCTTAAAACAGCTGCATAAGACCTAAGGGTAAGGTGTGCGATGGTGACAGACTCTTAGGGTGGATCAGATAACATCGCTTGAGTGGTAATTTCTATCAACTTCCACTTCTCCCGTAGACGGTCCCGTTCGATATTGACATGATGAAACTCAGCTTGGGTTTAGTCAAGGGTGAAGCCCAAGGATGCTACTTCTTTTCCGAGCTCCGACAAATGGGCTTCGTATGGAGCAATTCTACTGGATGAGGCCATCGCTTCTTTTGTCTGAGTAAATTGGATTTGTTAAAGCCCCATATTTATACTAATCATGTGATCACTGTTCAATGGTTATATTAGCAACGATCAAAATTCTTAACATGAAACCAAAGAAGTTGACATTTTATATAAACATAAAGAGACATTTAATTAGATCAAGAGGGATTTCCATTAAGGAAAATTTAAGTCGTTACACAAAGAGTTTCCCATAATTCTACAAAATATTTATTTAGGGTCATAAATATATAATATACCTAGAGCCACTCCTATCTCCAAATTCCCATATAGAAGGGACCTATCAAACTAAAGGAGTTAAAGAAGCAGTTGTAAGTGCATTTGGACAAAGATTTCATACACCCTAGTGAATCACCTTAGGGAACAATGGTGACCTTTTTAAATAAAAAATATGGATCAATATGGATATGTTTTTATTACCATGATATCAATAAGATCACCATAAAACTAGTATTGTAACACACTATGTTTTTAGGAATTATTTTTCAAATAAATGAAAATTATTTCATGTCTTATATATTACTCAAGATCAAGTTATGATTTCTAAATATGAAACAAAAAGTTAATAATTAAATATATAAAACATGTAGTATAGATTTTTTACACACAACACTAAGTTTGGATTGTGTTACACCCAACACCAAGTTCCTTCTTCGGTTTTCGTTACACACAATACTGAGTTTTATAAACTACAACATGCTATTAATATTATTACTAAAATTTTATTATAGTTATCACAGAGCCATTGGAATGGAATTTAATAATAATATTAAATAAATTATTAAAATATTTTTCAAACTTGAATATAAAATGAATCCTTACTAATTAATTAGAAATCATAGTAAGAACTGTTTAAAAAGAATAAAATTCCTTTTTTTAAAACTATTTTTCTATGAAACAAATTGATTTATCTTAATAAATTTAAAAAAAAAATTTTGATGGATTATTTGATTGAAAATTATATTTTATATGTCTAATAAAATATTTTACATTCATATTATGTGTTCTCTAGATGAGAGATAAGAAAAAATCAATTTTTTTTGGCATAAAAATATGTTTTTTTCTAAAAGGAAATTTTAGAACCTTTTAATGGTGCGCTTGTTTTAAAACTAAAATTTAAAAGTTATAAATTTTATTTTAAAAAATAAACTTAATATTTTAAATTTTAATGATAAAATTATATTAGATCTTTTTTTTCTGAGAAGTTTTATTTTTTGATGAATAGTGACAAATAATTAATTTTAATTGAAAACTGACTTTTCATATAAATTATTTATATAGTTAAATTATATTTTAATTTTGTTTTAAAATATAATTAGTCAAATTATACAACAATAAATCTAATTTATTTCGTTATAATCTATTTAAAATTGAAATTGGATATAAAAACAATTCAACCTTATGAACATTTTTACTTTGAAACCCCGTTGTTACATCACGTATGCATAATTATTTTTAAATTAATTTCTACCACTTATGTTATTAGAATTTTTAAAAATAGATTCCATATTTAAAACAATAATTATGTATAATATATAATAAGTTTGAATTAATTTTTGACAAAAATGATTAGTAAAAACAGTTAAAATTAATTACAATGATTAAGAGAAAAACGAGTTTTTCAAGGGACTAAACATTTACTTAAGGTGACAAATGAAATAGAAACTATTAAATAACCTATTTTATGTAAATATTTCTACCATATCCCATATTTTATATAAAAAGTTTCACTATGGGAGGTGCATAATATAAGGGAGACCTCCAAATAGTGTTTACCTTTTGGTATTTACAAGAATCCCACTCATCATACAGTATAAATAGGTACTCACCCCCTCACTTATTCACACCTATAAATACATTTTTATTGGAAAATAAATATCAAAATATCTTCAAAAATCACATAATATAAACTTAGAAGCCTCAATTTTAGAATAAGTCTAACCAAGGAAGTCCTTTGGTGCAAACCAAAAGGAGTTACATGGAGAAGAGGTAACGTCCATCAACGTATATTTTTGTTTTGTTTACTTCACCACCCCATTAAATTTTTATGATATAATGATTATATAATATTATAATTATCTTAAATTTAAAATTATGTAATTATGTTAAGTTTATTACCTATACCTTCACACACTTCCATCAAATGGGATACACAATCATCATTTGTGTGTATGACAGACTACCACATTGTGAACCAGAGTCATTCATTCTTCATTTCCACCATTGAAGGTTGGAAAAAATGATGGATTTATAGTATATATACTATATTTATTATTTTTGTGATGTTATTAATATTCGATAATTTTTATATAAAACATAACTTTATGTTTTCCATTTTGGGGGGACACAATAACGTCGTTTGTGTGTACGACAGACTACCGCCTTGCGAAGCGATATGATTCGTTCATGCATTACATGGAATGTATTAAGGATGGGTTTAGTATAAATATGTGTTATATATGAAATAATAATAATAATTTAATGATAATATATATATATATATATTTATATATGTCATTTACTTTTATTTCTTTCAATATGAGAAGAAAATGGAAACAACATTCATGCGTACGTACGGACTACCGTCTCCATGAACGGTGTATTTAATTTCGTATTTCTATAATTTATAGATTATTATAAATACATATATAATGAATATACATGATATTTATATCATGTTTTACATTTTTTAAATATAGGAATCATGATCTAAGAAATAGGACCAATAATAATAAGTCAAAATATATATGAAAAACAAAGTGGTTATTACCCAAAATGTAAATTTGACATGGAATTGTTAATAAAGGGATAATAAAAGATAATAATAAAATAATATATGGTATGATATACATGATTTTGGTTATTTAATATACATATATAATGAGCTTATATTTATTATACATGATGAATGAATGAGTATAATGAATGTCAAGACTTAAGGTAAGGGGATTTCTAGTCTTACTTTTATTTCTACGAGACTTATGTTATATTTGCCACTTGTTTATTTTATGTTGTGTATATGAATTAATATGAAATTTTATATCATTAATTAAATTTATTTAATGATATTAAAAGTATAAATTTATGTTATTCTTTCACAGGGCTTACAATTCAAATGTTACTCAAGTAGTATGGGATTTCCCTCTCACTTTTTAACTTTTATGAGACACATTCTATATTCACCACATATTTATTCTATGTAGTGTAAATAATTCCCATGAATTTATTTTATGATGATTTTAATAAAATTTATTGGTATTTATATATCAATTTGAGGATATATCTTTCATGTGGTTTATAGTTCAATAGTTTTTAAATCGGTAAGGGAATTTTGTCTCAATTTTGCTTCCCTAAGACACATAATATTATAAACCTATATAATTTTATGAGGTGTATACACTACCCATTTGACATGTTATATCATGAATAAATTTCTATTAATTATATTTTAAGCTTCATGTAATTTTATTCTCTCATGGGGATTTTGATTCAATGTTTCCAAAGTGATAAGAGTTTATTGATACAATCTCATCATTTATTTGGATTATTTATGACTATGCATCCATTGATGAAATATTATGGTCAATATCTCAATAATTATCATGAAATTTATTATCCTATGGGTATTAATGATATATTCAAGTAATGGTACCATTTTTATACTCATTGGTACTTATGATAATTAATAAAAAGTTTTTAAGAAAATCCAACTTTATTTATTTGTTCGGTAAGAAATACGTTTTATTTCAAAACCATGTTCTATAAAAATGTTTTAAAATATGTTCTACTATTACCCTATGATATTTAAAATACATTTTATCTATGTTTTACATTTTTTTAATTTTTTAAAAGTAATATTCTTTTCGTTTTCTAATCAAGGAGATTTTCTAAACTTTTTACATTGTAAAAGGAATGTTCAACATGTATAGATTTATCCACCATCATGAACATAATTTATTTTAAGATAACCTTGAATGTTTACAAGAATATTTTCAAATAAAGTTTTTACCTAATATTCATGATTTCTTTAAAATTATTTTCAAAGAAAAATGTTTTAAAAAATGTTTTAAAATAATTTTTTCAAAGAGTAAAGGATATTTTCCAAAATAAATGTTTTAAATTATATTTAATAATTATTTTCCATCTAAAAAGAAATTTTTTGGTGTTACTCATGAATTATGGGGAATATAATACAAGTAAACCCTTATTATTTGTTCTTTGAATAGTTTATATTTAAGATGGAAAGTTTTTTATGAATACTATTTCTTTTCCGCTGGTAATACCACGATGAAACCAACTAATTTTCATTGGTTATGCTTTGAGGAAATGATTATGAAACCTATATCTTTTCAATAGGTTATGATATTATGAAATATTTATAATACCAATTTAATTTCATGGGTTATGATATGATGAATGTTATATTATCTTGTAGAACACATAAATATGGTTTTTATTATGTGACGGTTGGTACCTTTATCTCCCTCTAATGAATTGGGTAATGATAAATGGTATATGAGATAAAAGGGTACATGGGTTGTATCCCAAGATAAAAAATAAGAGGGTAAATAGGTTTTATCTAATCCTGAAAACAATAGGATATGTGGGTTGTATTCCAAGCCTGAAAAAAATAGGTTAAACAGGTTGTATCCCAGGCCTGAAAATAAGAGGGTACATGGGTTGTAGCCCAACCCTTAAAACAAGAGGGTACATGGGTTATAGCCCAAGCCTAAAAATAAGAGGGTAAACAGGTTGTATCCCAATCCTGAAAACAAGAGGGTACATGGGTTGTATCCCAAGACTGAAATAGGCATATGAGTGATAATCCCATGCCTAACATTTTATGAAGATCTTGGTAGGTAGCCTTGATATAATATTTTCTATGCTTATGTGTATGCCACAATTATATGTGTTATTTATATGCTATACTCTTATGTATTATTATCTTGATTCCCTTATTAATAATTTATTATGAATTACTAATATTTATTCCATGACTGATGATTATAATATCTGATATATAGGGTAAGGTTTTCAAATGTTATGATCATGTTCTAATACCCTTATTTTCATTTTATTCTTATGTATATCCCTTTTTTACCCTTACTACGAAACTAAGATCACCCCTTTATTTTGTTTCATTTACCTAGGTTATGGAGAAAGGTTTTATGTAGAAGTAATAAAGGGGATGATAATTGAGGGAAACATTGAGGATCTTTAACCAGAATAGAAGATTTTGTTTCAAGTTTCCAATGTCGCTAAAATATAACAACTCTCGATCATGTATTTGTGTTATGTAATGAATATTCATCTAAAAATATGTAATATCCATGAATTTTAAGCTTGGGTTTCTATATTTTGTATAAAAGGAAAGGTTTAGTAAACCTTTGGAAACTAGGATGAGTAAACTTTAGTAATATCCAGAGGGATATATCTAAGTATGTGTATAAGGATGTCTCTAAGGATAAGTCTAAGGATGATTCAAAGTTTAGTAAAATGTCCTAGAATTTTGGTAAAGTATTGAGAAAATGATTTCTAAGAAATTACATCCATATATGGATAATACAAGTGGATGTAGCTCTGGAATAGATGTACATAGGGGTACCAACCCTAAAAACATGGTATTAAGATAGACTTGATCAAGAACTGGTGCATGAAAACTGTCCTTACTGTACACCTATTTTGACACTCTTGGGGGATATTATTTTTAAATTAAAAAACTATTTACACACCATCATTATGAATTTAAATTGATGATGAATATCAATGACCTTAGATAAACCTAAGGTGTCCTAGATTAATGAAGAAGGTTTCAGGATTTAAATATCCTAAGTGATTTTCATGATTATTTGGTTTCAAATTATGTTAAGTGTTGGTCACACTATGATATCTAGTTTTATTCAATGGTGGTAACCAAAATGAATTGGGTTAACATTGATTGTGATGGATAATTTTCTAATAAGAAACAAAAAGGGATGATTAATGAAGTGAAATACATTATTCTCTATCAGTCATCACAGAACATGATTAACAAAATACACCTTAACCAACTCTCAGACTCAACAAAGAATTTAAGGATATAATTCATTGAGAGTTTGGGTAATGGATACCATGGAGGAAATAAGATTTAGTTTCCTATATTCCCAAAACTTGTGAAGAAACATCATGGATATTTATTGAATGGAACTGGTAGATAATTTAAATGTATACGAGCATGTCATAAATCCCAAGAGGACCAAAATAAAATTAATGTACCAATTAATGAAATATAAATTAAGTGGATGAAAAATATTGTACCACCTTTTATATAGTGTTTAAAGTGTAAGGAGATTGGACATTATAAAAAACAATTTCATAAGGGGAAAATTCATGAAGAGAATCAACACTGTTGTATGAGTATTGGTTTTTCAGTTGATGATGAAGAAATTGTGAATGAAATATGAATAGAAAGAGGTATTAAGGAATATGATGAAGATTCCTAGTTAATATTTTGAGAAGGAAGTGGTATGATTGAATTATTTTTGTATTAGGATTCAATAATTATGAAATATTTAAGCATTGTTATGTATACGTTGTTTATTAAGGATATGAAAGAATATGATGAATGATACTGATGAACTAGAAAAGTGATTTAATAATGAGGTTATATTTTATGATTATGGAAATATAACCCTTAACATGTTCTTGAGGTTGAGAAAATAGTTTTTAGTTTGGATAAATAGATTATTAATATGGATAAAGTAAATTAGATACTATTTATGACATCATAAATGATAAATTATTCATTGAAAAGGTTGTTTATGCTATCGTTGATGAAGTTTACTACATTTTTGGATTTATGGAATACATCCAATAATATTTGGAATAATGAATAATTCATGTTTTCAATAAGTATTTATGGTAATTCAGGTTATTACCATGTTTTAAGAGAGTACACGATGAAGTTATTCACATATTTGGTATGTTACAAACATGAGATACTTTATGATATATGGGGGTTCAATAATAATCTGATTTTTAGAAATTTAGTGACCTTATTTATAAATTTTTTGATTTTCATATTTTGGAAGGGTTAAAAGGTTAACCATTTATGGAATGGTTTAATTTAATCTTCCGAGGAGGTTTTAGAGATTAAAATATTATCTCACTGTATGAGGATTTATGCATATTGGATAACCTATTCTAACAATTTTTTTGTGATGTTAACTAAAAAAAAGGAATGAATTATCAGTATATCTATAGATATTATGATCCATTAGTGATTCAAGGAAAAAAATTCACCTAAATTTATTGTAGTAAGAGAAGAAGTGGAAATTGATCAAGGTACAATCAATGGGTGAGATTGTGCATATGGAATAGAATCAAATCAAGTAAGTATATATTCTTGTGAAAATTATTCAACTTTAGTAAAATGGTCTTAAAATAAAATGTTGTCCTATTATCATCAATTTGATAATATCAAAGAACTCTTCACGACTTTCTGAGTTATGGTTTTATAGACACTAACCTTATTTGTGTCACCAAATTTCTTTTGGTTAGCAATCTTTATCACTCAATATAATTATTTAAATATTTAAACCATGTCCAAATCTTCATCGTCCACTTATTTTCTATTATATTGATACCTAGTTATGTCTTACCTTGGGTAACTGTTATGTTTAAAATGATATTTTGTAAAGGGAAGTTTTATTATTAATTTTTATGATATGGATTTATATGAGAGAAAATTTCAAGTATTAAACATTTTATGAACCAGAAAAATTTCTATAGAGAAATTAATTTTAAGGGTGGAATAATTTCACACCTCGAGATTTTATGAATTATTATTTTTTCAAATAAATTAAAATTATTTGATGGATTTCATTACACACTAAAACAAGTTATTCTTGCTTCATTAAAAACACCAATTTAAGCTTCCACAATAAAAAAATAGAGCTTATCTTGAATTATATGCAACACTAATTCTGGTTTTTCATATACAAAACACCAATTTCTTTCCACAACTAGTGTTACTTGGAAGACTGAGTTTTACCAAACTATAATATACTATTAAAATTTTTATTAAAATATTATTATTGTTATCACCTAGTTGTTGGAATTGAAGTTACGAATAATATTAACTAAATTATGAAAATATGGTTTACACATGTATATAAAATAGATCCTTACTAATTAATTAGTAATGAGAGTAAGAAAAAATTTAAAAATAAAGAAATTCTTTTTTTGAAAAAACATTTTTCTATGCACAAACTTGTTTGATCTCAGTAAATAAAAAAAATAAATATTGATGAATGATTTTAATGAAAATTATATAGTATATATAAAATAAACTATTCAACATTCATATTATGTGTTTTTTAGAAAAGGGATAAGAATAAATCCAATTTTAGTCATAAAAAGATGTATTTTTCTAAAAGACAGTCTTACCACCTTTTAATGATGCAGTTGTTTTAAAAATATAAATTTAATCTTATAATTTTTTTTGAAAAAAATAAGATTCATTATTTAATTAATAATTACAAAATTATCTTATGGTAAATTTTAGGTATTTTTATGAGAAGTTTCATTTTTTGATGAATAGTGAAAAATACTGAATGGTAATTCAAAAATGACATTTATTCTAATTTATTTATATAGTAAAATTATCTTTTAATTTGATTTTTAAGTATAATTATTTCAATGATACAACAATAAATAAAATTTAGGTCAATATATTCAATTTTATATTGAAATTGGATATAAAAACATTTTTATTTTTTGAACATTTTCACTTTAAAAACTCATTGTTTTGTCCCATCTCTGGGATTATTTTTAAATTAATTTTTGACAGTTATGTGATTGGAATTTTAAAAAATGGATTAAATATTTAGAATCATAATAAATAATAATTTATAATAAGTTCAACTTAATTTTTTACCAAAATGATTAGTCAAAATATTAAAAATTAATTACAACGATTAAGAGAAAAACGAGTTTACCAAGGGACTAAACATTAACTTAAGGGCCCAAATGAATTATAAACATGTCCAAAACCCATTTTACAACCATATTTCGACCATATACCCTATTTAATCAAACATGGTTTATTATTTTATGAACATAATGTAATGGTGACAGCCCAATAGTGTTTACCTTTTGGTATTTCCAAAAATGCCACTCCTCTTCCACTATAAAAGGGAACTCACACCATCACTTATTAACCCCTCTCAAGAAATTTGAATTATACAATAACTATCCAAATATATTCACAACTTCATTCCTATTAACTTATAAGCCTCACTTGGAGCATATATCTAACCAATTAATTCCTTTGGTGAAAACCAATATGAGTTACTTGAAGAAGAGGCAACGTTCATCAACATACATTTTTGATTTGTTTCCCTCTTCCCCATTCAATTATTCTTACATCATTATTATATAATATAATAGGTATATTTAATATAATGATATGTTTTTATGTCAAGGTTTCTACCTAAACCTTCGTAAAGTTCCTTTAAATGGGATATGCGATCATTGTTCGTGTGTACGGCATACTAGTGTCTCGTGAACCGATGTCATTCGTTTTCAATTAACACCTTTCAAGGTTGATAATAATGATGTATTTATAGTTTATATATGATATTTTTTATTTTTATGATTTTATTTTTATTTTTTTATTATTATATAATCCATAAATTCATGATTTCTATTTTTTGGGAATGCAATAACGTTGTTCATGTGTATGGAGGACTACCGCCTTGCGAAGTGATGCAATTCGTTCATACTATAAATAGAATGTATAAGGATGGTTTTAATATAAATATGACTTATATATGAAATAAAAAATTATATTTTAATTATAATATATATATATCATTTACTTTTTATTCTTTCAATACGATAAGAAAATGGATACAATGTTTATGCGTATATACGACCTACCGTCTCCATGAACGGTGTATTTCATTTACTATTCATATATTTTATAGATTATTTTAAATAAATATATAGTGAATATATAATATATTTATATCATTTTTTAAATTCTGTACATAATGAAATCATGATCTATGACATACGACCAGGAATAACAATTAGAAACATAAATGAAAAATAAAGCGGTTATTACTCGAAATGCAACATTAACAAGGAATTTTTAAAAAATGAGTAATAAAAGGTCATAAGAAAATAATATATGGGATGATATAAAATTAATGTGTTTATTTAATAGATTTATAATAAAATTATATTTATTATACAGAAGGATTTTATGATTACAATGAATGTCAAGAATTATGGTAAGGGGATTCCTAGTATCACTTTTAATACTACGAGACATATTCCATATTCAACACTCCATTATTTTTTATGGTGTATATAATTCCCTATGAAATGTTATATCATTAATTACATTTATTTTATAATATTAAAGGTTTCAATTTGTGTTATTATTTCATGGGGATCATGATTCAAAAGTTACCCAAGTAGTAAGGATTTCCACCTCACTTTTTAACTTTTATGAGACAAATGCTATATTCACCACTTATTTCATATATGTGGTGTATATAATGACCATTAATGTATTTTATGATTATTTTAATATTTTTTTCTTCATATTTACATATCCATTTGAGGATCTATCTTTCATGGGGTTTACAGTTCAAAAGTTACTAAACCGATAAGGAAATTTTGTCTCAATTTTTCTTCTTTGAGATACATGTTATGTCATGAACCTATATTCTTTTAAAAGATGTATAAAATACCAATTTGACATGTTATATCATGAATATATTTATTTTAATGATATTTAATTATTCATTTTATTTTATTCTTTCATGGTAATTTTGATTCAATGTTACCAAAGTGGTAAGTGTTTATTGAAACAATGTTATTGTTTATCAGGATTGTTTATGATTATGATTCTATTGATTAATTATTATGATAAATCTCTCAATAATTCTCATGAATTTTATTCTCCTATGTATATTCATGAAATCTTCAAGTAATGATACCATTTTACCACTATTTTTTACTTAAGATAATTAAGAAAATGCTTTTAAGAAAATCTAACTTTATTTCTATTTTTGGTCGGAAATATGCGTTCTTTCAAAAACTTGTTTTTTAAAAATGGTCTCAGAAATGTTATACTATTATCATATTTTTTAAAAAATATTTTTTCCCATTTTTATCCTTTTTAAAAAATTAATTTAAAAGTAATATTCTTGTCAATTTTTGATCAAATCACTTTTATAAATTTTTTACGATGCAAAAGGAATATTCGATATGCATGGATTTATCCATCATCATGACCATTATTTATTTGAATATTTATTTTAAAGTTTTAAATAATATATTTTTAAATAAATTTATTTCATAATATTCTTCAAATTCATTGTTTTCAAAATTTATTTCAAATATTTTTTTTTAAAAAATGTTTTAATTTTTTTTTTCAAAGCCAAATAAACATTTTCCTCAAAAAATATATTCAATGATATTTCAAAATTATTTTCTATATAAGATATTTTTTTGGTGTTACTAATTCCTTACTAGGAATATGATCCAAGGAAACCATACTTATTCTTTCTTCGAATGGTTTATCTTTAATATGGAACGTTTTTTATGAAACCCATTTTTTTCCATGGGTAATACCATAATGAAACCCACTTATTATAATAGATTATGCTATGAGAAAATGATTATAAAAACTATATTTTTTCCATAGTTTATGATATTATGAAATGTTTATAATACCCATTTCATTTAATGGGTTATGATATGATGAATGTTTCATGATCATATGAAATATATAAATATGGTTTTTATTATTTGACAGGTGGGACCTATATCTCCCTCCAATGCATTGGTTAATGATAAATGGTATATGAACTTAGATTGTACATGAGTTATAGCCTAAGCCTAAAAAAAGTGGGTTTATAGGTTGTATCCCAAGACCAAAAAAAGAGGGCACACGAGTTATATCCTAATCACAAAAACAATATGATACATAGGTTGTAGCTAAAGCTTAAAAATAAGAGGGTAAACAAGTTGTATCCCAATCCCAAAGTAGTAAATGGGTGATTATCCCATGTTGAACATGTTACAAAGGTATTTTTAGGTATCATTGACATAATACTATCAATTTTTATGTGTATTCCATAATTATATGTCTTATTCTTATATTATGCTCTTATTGGCTATGCTCTTGATTCCCTTATGATTATTTGTAAGGACCCAACCTTAAAACATTACATAATCTTTAATTAAATGAATAATTCACATTTAGGATCTTTTTAGGTTTATAGTTTTAGAGAGTTAGGCCATAACTATTACATTCCATCTAAAAAATTACAAAGTAGACACTTCTACTCAGTTTCCATTTTTTTCATAAAATAAAAACTTTTTGAGAAAAAGAGTCATGTATAGTTCTAGGGTTTAGACATTATGACTTTTCCTTGATCCCTTCCTTGACCCTAATTCACTTTATGTCATGTGAAAAACATTTCAAAAACATGGGATGAGCACAAAAATCTCATTAAGGGATACACAAATAAGGAAAACTGTTAGTTTTTCAAAACAACAAGTAAACCATGAATACCTTATCATAAGTAATACTTTTCACCTTTATGAAGTAGTAAATACTCTTCACTGAATAAAATATCATTTCTTACCATTTTTAACCAAAATATTACCATAAAACCCATAGAAAGAACATATAACATATAAAGGTAACTTGGGACATAAACATACTTAAATGGAATGACTATATGGTCGACTTCCACACATATCACTAAATGGAATATCCATACGACTGACTTCCAAACCCAATGCATTGGAGGTTGTAACGTAACCACCCGTCCTGGTTTATCATGGCACCACCTGTCATTTGGTTTATCACGTAACCACCCGTCAAATGTTCAAGTGCCATTATAAAATCATAAATCATAAAATATTGAAAATATAAATATTTCAATAATAATAAGGGGTTTCTTTTTCATTTTAAAAACATTAAGGATTATATAGGAAGCCAACTAACAATTACGGAGGCGGAGAGGTTATTTTCGCCACAAATATTAAAAACATTCCTTTTTTTGTTTATTAAAACAATTTGTAGAAAAAAGAGTCCCTTTTAATGAAATTAAAAGTCAAAGGGGTTTATTATATATCGTATAAAATAAAGTCATGTATAAATCAAAGTATACCTCAATGAAAGGAGATTGAGACGAAGTCCCTTACCTCGTGTTCGACTTGAACCGTTCGTTATTTAATCTCCTAAATAGTAACATTAAGTTAATTTATACTTGATTAAGAACCTTTTTCAAGTTTATTATTCATTTTATATCACTTATTACCTTTCTATAACAATTATTTAACTATTTGAGTTCATATGAGACATTTTTTCGATGTTCGGAACTTGAGTTAAAAAATAAACTTGTTATAATTATAAAATTTCCATGTGGTCAAAATTACATTATCTACAGAATTATATTCATGATTTAGAGATAATATATATCATACATATCTAGTATATATATGTATTTATAACAGTACATAAAATTTGGAGAGAAGAAATGAAATGCACCATTCATGGAGACGGTAAGCCGTATGTACGCATGAACACTAATTTCATTTCTATTTCATATTTTAATGGAATGAAAACATAATTATACATAGGTATATTATAATTCTATTATAATATAATATATATATTTTCAGTAACTCTATCCTTTATATATTTCACGTATGACATGAATGAATCATATCACTTTGAGTGGGCGGTAATCCGCACTTCCTCAAATGAAATTATCGTCTTTACCCACTATAGAAACCATAAAGGTATTATATAAATGAAAAATACAGAAGCATAGAAAAAATATAAATATAATATATATCACATATAAATATAGTTCCATCATAATTTCCACCATGAGAGGAACTTGGAGATAATTGAACAATCATCATTTCGTGAGACATTAGTTCGTCATCCACAGAAACAGTATGTTCTTTACCCATTTGATGGAGGTGTGTGTAAGTGTAGTTTGAATAATTATTATAAGAACAATCTAGTATATTGAGGATACTGGTGTTGCTATAAAATAATGTAATAAAAAGATTTTAGGTGGTTGGAGAAGGAAAATAAAACAAAAGAACTTAAGAGAAGACGTTACCTTTAAATCGGGTAACTCCCTTTGGTTTGATCCAAAAGAATTTTTTGAAGTGACTTCTGCCTAAGGTAAGGCTTATAGGTGGAAGAGAGGGATATTTATGAATTATTTAGGCAGAGTTTGGACGAGACAGTGGCTTGAGAGGTGTGAGGAATGGGTTAGAAGTGGTGTCCTTTTATAAGGGGGAGGAGGGGCTCTTTAGGAAAGTTTGAAACAATTATTTTATTATAAACTTATATTTGGGTTGAAAAGGTCCAAAAATAATTAAAGTATAATAAAATAAGACTAATGTTAAAAATAAAACCATACAATAATAATTGGATAGGTTTTGGATATTTTTTTAGTATTTATAATCTTATTTATTTAAATCATTCATTATTGAGGTAAACACTGCATCGTTATTGTGTCATAAATAATTTTATATATTTGATGTCTAAAAATTATAAAAAAAATACCATGATGTAAGAAATATTTTTAGATTTAAAATTAATATTTATAGTATAAGATATAACTTATATAACCCCATGTAAAAATTTATTTACTATAACATATTTGTTTATGTCATTTTTGCCTTTACTTTAAGTTAATTAAAATATAGTGTCATTATCACTCCCAAGTGGCTCCATGGGGTCCCAAAATCAACCCAAGGATGACCATGGTCGGAAATGTATCAACCGATAGGATTAGGACACATGTTAGGGTAATTTTATATTATTATAATAATATTTTTTTACCCTTATTTATCAGATTTACCCTTTAACCATGGTAAATAAATTTTTTACTGAAGTAAATATTCATAATGTCTAAAAATAAAAGTTACCTATTTAAAAAAATTGGACCTCCTAATTCCAAATATGGAATCCATTTTTCAAATTCAAAACACATAAGTTGCAGAAATTAATTTAAAATTAATTCTCACTGTCAAAACAAAAGGTGTGTTTTTAAGAAATAATAACTATCAAAAGATTGACAATTTTTTATATCTAATTTCAAAGTGAAATTATTTCCAATGACCAAAATTGGATTAAATAGTAAAAACATAATATAATTACACTTTAAAACCAATTAAAAATATAATAAAACTTTATAAATAAATTAGATTAAAAATAAGTTTTGAATTAAAATACAGTATTTTTCACTATTCATTAACAAATTATTTTTATCAGAAAAATACCAAAATTTCATCCAAAGTAAATTTTGATGTCCCAATTCTAAAGAAGAATTTTATTTTGTCATATAGAACATATAAAAGTGACCAAAACTATATTTAAAGAGGGTTCTCCATTAAAAGGCGGTAAATAGACCTTTTAAAGAATATTAGTCTATTTGTGCTTAAAATTGGATTCATTCACATTTTAAGCCTCTAAATTTTATTGAATAAATGTATAAAAATTTAACAAACATGTATAATCATATTGTAGTTAGTTCTGTTTATTCCTACCAATACAAATACTATGCTTTAACTACAATTTAAAATAATATTATATTATTATTTTTCAGTATGACTCAGCATTGTGTGCAATATATGATTTCAAAGAAACCCATTGTTTCATATCGGGTACGCTATCGAACATAGCATCCCCTTTAAAGTAAAATTAATATTTAATTCACAAATATTAATAAATACACAAATGTCTTATTCTTTATTTACCTGGGATGTTACATCCTTCCCCCTTTTGGAAATTGCGTCCTCAAAATTTTTATTCACTTATCAAATAAATGGGGGTATTTATCCCTCATAGCATTTTTAGGTTCCCACATTTCCTATTTGACCATATGGTTTTTACAAAAAACGTTTACATGATTAATTAATTTATTTTGCAACACTTTCTCTCTTCGGTCAAGAATCTGGATTGGTTGTTACTCATAAGAGAGATTCTCTTCCAACTGAACTACCTTTGGGCTCAAAACATGAGATGAATTCGGAATATACTTTCTCAACATTGAAACATGAAAAAAATTGTGTACCTGAGATAAAATTGGATGCAAAGCCACTCTGTAGGGAACTGATCCAACTTTCTCCAGAATTTCATAAGGTCCAATGAATCTCAGACTCAACTTTCCCTTCTTACCAAAACACATCACACTTTTTCAAGGAGAAACTTTGAGAAAGAAATGAACACCTACCTCAAAAGAAAGATCCTTCCTCCGGTTATCCACATAACTTTTCTGCCTGCTCTGAGTTGTTCTCATGTTCTTCTGAATCAAATGAACTTTTTCTGCTATCTCTTTTACCAATTATGGTCCCATCAACTTCCTTTGACCCACTTCATCCAAAAAAGCTGGAGTTTGACACCACTTTCCATATAATGCCTCAAACAGAGCCATATGTATACCGGAATAAAAATTTTTATTCTAAGAAAATTCAACCAAAGAAAGATGTTGGTCCCAACTTCCCTAGTAATCCATTGAACAAGAACGTAACATATCTTCTAATGTCTAAATTGTTTGTTCTGACTTCCAATCTGATTGCGGATGAAAAACTATACTAAAATTTAATTCAACACCCAACTACTTTTGAAGGCCTTTCCAAAAGTATGAAGTAAACCCGGGATCACAATTAGATAAAACGGAGAGGGGAACTCCATGAAACTTGACTACCTCTTTAACATACAACCAGGAAAGTTGATCTAGAGATAGAGTATCTTGAATAGGAAGGAAATGAGCAGATTTAGTCAACTGATCAACAATAACCCAAATTACATTTTTACCTCGAGATGTATTCGGTAATCCCACAATGAAGTCCATGGATATATTTTCCCATTTCCACTCAGGCACTAATAAATACTGAAGCATTCCTTTCAGTAACTACTGCTATGCTTTAACCTGTTGACAAGTCAAACAATTCACAGTAAATTCAGTAATATCTCTTTTCATTCCATCCCACCAGTAATACTCCCAAAGATATCTTTACATCTTAGTACTTCCCTAATGAACTGAAAATGGATAACTATGAGCTTCACATAACAACTCATTATTCAACTGTGAATCACAAGGCACACATAATATTTTCCCAAAACTCAAAACATAATCATTATAAATGTTAAATTCATGCAACTTACCCTTCTGAACCAACTCTAACTTTTTCTGTAACTCACTGTCTTCTTTTTTCTCTTTCTTTATTCTATCTGATAGAGATGATTTCACTGACACCTGAAACAAAACAGAGTAATTTCCTGCACCAAAAACTTCTATTCCAAAGTTCATAAAATCAAAAAACAAAGGATCTCATTCCAAATGTAGCATGGTTAATGTAGCATTACTTTTTTGACTCAAACCATCAACCACTTTATTTTCCTTTCCTGGATGGTAAAGGATCGTGAAATCATAATCCTTGATTAATTCTATCTATCTCCTCTGTCTCATGTTCAATTATTTTTGAGTGAATATATACTTAAAACTTTTTTGGTTAGTATATATTTCACATTTTACTCCATAGAGATGATGCCTCCAATTTTTTTTTTAAAAATAGTATCTAATTCCAAATCATGTGTAGGGTAATTTAACTCATGAGGTTTCATCTGAAGTGAAGCATAAGAAATTACCTGATCATTCTGCATAAGGACACAACCAAGTCCTTTCAATGATGCATCATTATAGATAAAAAATTCACCATCTCTAGAAGGTAATTCCAATACAGGGACATTCACCAATCTTCTTTTCATTTTCTAAAAACAATCATCACATTCTTTTTTCCAAATGAACTTAACTCATTTTCAAGTTAACTTAGTCATTAGACTATATAACCCTGCAAAATTATCAACCAACCTCTGGTAATAACCTGCTAAACCAAGAAAACTATGGATATTAGTTATATTTGTGGGTCTTGTCCATTCTTCAACAACTTCTGTTTTAGCAGGATCAATAGTTATGCCATTTTTTTAAACAATGTGACCAAGGAATGAAATTTGTTTTAACCAAAAATCACACTTGCTGAATTTCCCAAAAATTTTCTTTTCTTTTAAGGTTTGAAAGATAACCCTTAAATGACTTTCATTTTCTTCTTTAATTTTGGAATAAACCAAAATATCATCAATAAACACAACCAAAAAATTATCCAAAAAATCATAGAAAATTCTATTCATAAGATCCATGAATACAACAGGTGAATTGGTTAACCCAAAAGGCATAACTAAAAATTCATATTGTCCATATCTAGTATGAAACATGGTCTTCGGAATGTCTGCTTATTTTAATTTCAATTAATGGTATCCTTACCTCAAATAAATATTTGAAAAATATTGATCTCCCTAGAGCTGATCAAACAAATCATCGATACGAGGCAAATGATACTTTTTCTTAACAGTGTTGTTATTCAATGATCTATAATCAATGAAAAGTATCATTGAACCATATTTCTTTTTAATAAACAAGATAGAAGAACCCCATGGTGATGTGCTAGGTTGAATGAAACCTTAATCTAATAACTCTTGCAATTTATTCTTTAACTTTAAAAGTTCAACTTGAGCCATTCGATAAGGGGGTTTTGAAATTGTCTTAGCATCAGGAACTAAGTGAACATTAAATTCTACTTATCGATCAGGTATAATACCAGAAAACTCATCAGTAAAAACTTCAAGATACTCATTTACAACTGGCACATCATTAATCTGGACAGTTCCTTTGTTTTCAAAAATATGTGCAAGGTAACATTCATTTCCATCTTTTACTAGTTTCTCAGCTTTCTGACATGTTATCAAAAGTAAGGGTTAATTCTTGTACACAAACTAAAATTATTTCTAAAAAGAAACCTCTTTATCTCTACAGTCAATATTATAATAATAAACAGAAATCCAATCTATAAACAAAATAACATCAAACTCTAATAGAGGAAAAACAATAAGGTTTGCAGGTATATTCTTTCCACACACAAGGACAGGAAGGTTCTTATTTTTTTTGTCTCAACATTTCCTCCAGGTGTTTTTACCATATGTTTAGGATTCATATCTTGAGATGGAATTCCCAATTTACTAGAAAACTTCTCAGAAATTAAAGAATGTGTAGACCCTGAACCAAACAACACGTTGGCATAATCTGAACAAACAAACAATATACCTGATACTACTTCATTCGATGGCCCAAAATCTACTGAAGTAGTTGCAAAGGATTTCACTAACCCTTTCTTCTTGTAGTCCAACTGATTTCCCTCAGTTGAGTTCTTCATTGGACACTCATTTTCATAATGACCAATTTCATTGCACTTAAAACATCTTACCATTAGTTTTTCATTACTTTCTTGATCATCTTCCTTACAGTTATGAGAAATATGACCAGACTTTCCACACTGGAATCACTTTCTAGACTTTGATAAACATTCTACAGGATTCTTTTTACCCCACTTCTCACAAGATGGATATTTAATTTTCTTACCTCCAGGCTTCTTTGATGAATTTGTTCCCTTTTCCTACCAACTGGACCTCTTCTTTTGTTATCTCTCTTGGAACACCTAATCATCAGAAAACTCCATTTCTACCTTCTCAGCACATATTACAAGTTTTTCATATCTTTTGAATTCATGAGAGGCTAATGCTATTCGATATCACGACTTTAGTCCTGAGTAAAATTGATTTATCTTACTATCAAGATCTTGGATGAAATTTGGAGAATACCTTGCCAGTTGAGTGAAATTTTCTTCATAAACATTCACTGAGTCATACTAATGCCTCAATTCCAAGAATTATTTTTCTATACTAAGACTAACCAACTTAGGAAAATATTTCTCAAGAAACATACCTTTTAATTAATCTCAATCAAGAGAATCAATCTCCTCACCATCCCTGATATTTTTTACCATCGACCACCACTAATCAGCTTTACCTTTAAATTGGTAAACAATGAGACTAATTTTTTGATGCTATGAACACCCCATGACTTCAAAAATCTTATCCAGTGCTTTAATCCACCCTTCAGCTAGCACAAGGTCAGATGATCCTCTGAATGATGGGGGAAATTGCATCATGAAATGCTCCACTACTAACATGTTCCTCTATGGTTGATCTGAATGATCTCGTGCATGGATACCACCACCATTTATAGCCCGAGTCAACTGTTCCATCACTCCAACAAACTGTTCAGTTCTGATTCCGACCATCTCAGGTTGCTGATTTGGAAGGTTATTATCCTCTGTATGCCTTCCCAACATAGCGACCTTTTTCCTCTGTAGAAAACCATTATGAATATAGAAATATCTTAGGTGAAGCATCCTGGTAATCTATAAATACTATATCATTTTAATATTACCATAAATTAAATTATGGACATTAATTTAACAATACTCTAACTCCTAAAGTTGTCTAAACCGACCTTTGATACCAACTATAAGGGCCCGACCTTAAAAAATTACATAATCTTGAATTAAATGAATAATTCACATTGAGGATCTTTTCAGGTTTAGAGTTTTAGAGATTTAGGCCATAACTATTACATTACATCTCAAAAATTACAAAGTAGACACTTCTACTCAGTTTCTATTTTATTTTCATAAAATAAAAACTTTTTTAAAAAAAGAGTCATGTCTAGTTTGAGGTTTTAGATAGCATGACTTTTCCTTGATCCCATCCTTGACCCTAATCCACTTTATGTACTGTGAAAAACATTTCAAAAACATGGGATGATCATAAAAAGCTCAGTAAGGGATACACAAAGAAGGAAAACTGTTAGTTTTTCAAAATAAAAAGTAAACCATGAATAAATTATCATAAGTAATAATTTTCACCTTTATGAAGTATTAAATACTCTTCACTGAATAAAAGATCATTTCTTACCATTTTGTAACCAAAATATTACCATAAAACCCATAGAAAGAACATATAACATATAAAGGTAACTTGGGACATAAAAAATCTTAAATGGAATAACCATACGGTCGACTTCCACACATATCACTAAATGGAATAGCCATACGGTCAACTTCTATACCCAATGCATTAGAGGTCATAACTTAACCACCCATCCTAGTTTATCACAACACCACCTGTCATTTGGTTTATCACGTAACCACCCTTCGAATGTTCAAGTTCCATTATAAAATCATAACACATAAAATATTTCAAATATAAATATTTCACTAATAACATTTCATTTTCAATCATTTCAAATATTGAAATAATATATCAATTTAAAAAACCATTTTCAATACCAAAACACCCAAAAACATAATAAGGGGTTTCTTTTTCATTTTAAAAACATTAAGGCTTATAGAGGAATCCAACTAACGATTACAATGGCAGAGAGGTCATTGTCGCCATAAACTTTAAAAACATTAATTTTGACATTTAGTAAAATGCTTCATAGAAAAAAGATTCCCTTTTAATGAAATTAAAAGTCAAAGGGGTTTATTATATATCTTATAAAATAAATTCATGTATAAATCAAAGTATGCCTCAATGAAAGGATATTGAAACGAAGTCCCTTACCTCATGTCCGACTTGACCCGTTTGTTCATTAATATCCTAAATAATAGACTTAAGTTAATTTATAATTGCTTAAGAACATTTTTAAAGTTTATTAATCATTTTTATCACTTATTACCTTTCCATAACAACTGTTTAATTATTCGAGTTCATATCAGACATTTTTTCGATGTTCAGAACTTGAGTTAAAAAATGAACTTGTTATAATTATAAAATTTCCATGTGGTCAAAAATACATTATCTCCAGAATTATATTCATGATTTATATATAATATATATCATATATATCCAATATATATATGTATTTATAATAGTACATAAAATTTGGATATAAAAAATGAAATGCACCGTTCATGGAGACGGTAAGCCGTACGTACGCATGAACGCTACTTTGATTTCTATTTCATATTTTAATGGAATGAAAACATAATTATACGTAGGTATATTATAATTCCAGTATAAAATAATATATATATTTTCATTAACTCCATCCTTTATACATTCTATGTATGTCATGAACGAGTCATATCACTTTGAGGGGGTGGTAGTCCGCACTTCCTCAAATGAAATTATCGTATTTACCCACTATGGAAACCATAAAGGTATTCTATAAATGAAAAATACAGAAGTATAGAAACAATATAAATATAATATATATCAAATATAAATATAGTTCCATCATAATGGACACCATGAGAGGCGGTTGGATATAATTGAATAATTATTATTTCGTGAGGCAGTAATTCGTCATCCACAAAAATAGTATGTTCTTTACCCATTAGATGGAGGTGTGTGTAAGTTTAGTTAGAATGATTCTTATAAAAATAACCTAGTATATTTAGGATACTTTTATTTCTATAAAATAAAGGAATAAAAAGAGTTTAGGGGGTTGAAGAAGTAAAATAAAACAAAAGAACTTAAGAGAAGACATTACCTTTAAATCAGGTAACTCCCATTGGTTTGAACCAAAAGGATTTCTTGAAGTGCCTTCTGCCTAAGGTAAGGATTTTAGGTGGAAGAGAGGGATTTTGAGAGATTATTTAGGAATATTTTTGATGATCCAATGGTATTTATAGGTGTGAGGAATGGTTTATAAGTGGTGTCCTTTTATAAGGGGGAGGAGAGGCTCTTTAGGAAAGTTTGAAACAATTATTTTATTATAAAATTATATTCAGTTTAAAAAGGTCCAAAAATAATTAAAGTAGAAGATAAGATGACTCATGTTAAAAATAAAATCATCCAATAATAATTTTACAGGTTTTGGATATTTTTTTAGTATTTATAATCTTATTTTTTAAATCATTAATTAATGAGGTAAACACTGCATCATTATTATTTCGTAAATAATTTTATTTATTTGATGTCTAAAAATTATAAAAAAATACCATAATGTAGGAAATATTTTTAGCTTTTAAATTAATATTTATAGTCAAAGAGATAAATTATATAACCCCATGTAAAAATTAATTTACTAAAAGATATTTGTTTTTATTATTTTTGCCTTTACTTTAAGTTAATTAAAATAAAGTGTCATTATCACTCCCAAGTGGCTCCATGAGGTCCCAAAATCGATCGAAGGATGCCCATGGTAGGAAATTTATCAACCAATAGGATTAGTATACATGTTAGGGTATTTATATATTATTATAATAATATTTTTTACCCTTATTTACCAGATTTATCCTTTAACCATGGTAATTAAAATTTTTACTAAAGTAAATATTCATAATGTCTAAAAATAAAAGTTACCTATTTACAAAATTTTGAACTCCTGACTATAAATATGTAATCCATTTTTCAAAATTCAAAACACATAAGTGGAAAAAATTAATTTAAAATTTATTTTCGCTGTCAAAATAAAAGGCGTGCTTTTAAGAAATAATAACTATCAAAAGATTGACACTTATTTATGTCCAATTTCAAAGTGAAATTACTTCAAATGAACCAAATTATATTAAATAGAAAAAACATAATATAATGAAACTTTAAAAAAAAATTAAAAAGATAATATAACCTTATCAATAAATTAGATTAAAATGCAGTTTTGAATTAAAATACAGTATTTTCACTATTCATTAAAAATGAATTTTATCAGAAAAATACCAAAATTTCATCCAAAGTAAATTTTGATGTCCCGATTCTAAAGAAGAATTTTATTTTGTTAAATAGAACATATAAAAGTGACAAAAAATATATTTAATGAGGGTTCACCATTAAAAGGTGGTAAATCGACCTTTTATAGAGTATTAGAGTATTTGTGCTTAAAATTGGATTCATTTACATTTTAAGCCTCTAACTTTTATTGGATAAATGTAAAAATATTTAACAAACATGTATAATCATATTGTAGTTAGTTCTGTTCATTCCCACCAATACAACGAATAGGCGTTAACTACCATTTAAAATAATATTATATTATTATTTTTCAGTATGACTCAACATTGTGTGCAACATAAGATTTCAAAGAAACCCGTTGTTGCATATCAGGTATGCTATCGAAAATAGCATCCATTTTAAAGTAAAATTAATATTTTATTTAAAAATATTAACAAATATAAAAATGTATTATTCTTTATTTACCTGGGATGTTACATTCTTATCTTATGAACTTCAAATATTTATGCCACGATTCATGATTATTATCTCTGATATGCAGGTTATGGTTTCCAAATGTCATTATCATGTTCTCATTCCTTTATGTTCATGTTATGCTTATGTATCTCCCTTTCTTACCCTTATAGAGAATCAGATCTCATCGCTTTCTTATGTTCCCTTTCTACAAGTTATAAGGAAATGTTTTAAGTAGGAGTACCAAAGAGGAAGTTATTTGTGGGGAACATTGAAGATCTTTCATGAGACTAGAATATTGTGTTCCATGTTTCCAAAGGCACTAAACTACTATAGTCTTCATGCATGTATTTCCATAATGTAATGAACATTCGTCTAAAAATATGTAATATCAATTTATGTTTAGTCTGGGTCACTATAAGTATCACCTTCCAAGGATTGATGACTTATTCTATCAACTATAAGGACATACATACTTATCAACATTGGATCATCCTTCTAGATATTATTATCTAAAGGTAAAGAATTAATATATTCATAAAGAAACATTTTGTACAAGATATGTAAATGATGAGTTCAGAGTAATTCCCTTCAAAAATTCTAATTCCAAATTTTTTTATGGATTTAATTAATAGAGTGTTTAGAGACTACATTGAATTTTTTTGATAGTATTTTTTGTTGGTATTCTAATTTATTACAATAGAAATGAGGAACATGAAGTTAATCTAAGGATTGTTTTAGTGATATTAAGAAAGAAGGAGAATTTATTCTAAGTTCAACAATTATTACTTTTGGATGCATAAATTCACATTCTTAGGGAACATGATAATAATTTAAGGAATTACTATGTATCCTTCAAAGAAAATATAAATTGAAGAATATCCCCAAACCTTAAATGTCATGGAAATCCTTAGTTTTTCTAGATAAACTGGGTTATATAGAATTTTTTTGAGAAATTTATCATGATTTTATATCCCATTAAGTAATTTAATAGGGAAAGAGGTAAAGTATTTCTAGACATATAAATGTGAAGAAAGATTTAAGGATCTCAAGAAGAGGCTAATCACTATATCTATACTCACACTACCATCAAGTGGAGAGTTTTTTGTGATATAAAGTGATTCTTCAAAGAAATTATTGGGTTGTATACTCATGAAAAATGATAAAGTGATATCCTATTTTTCACAAAAGATAAATATCTCAGAGAATAAATATAAAACAAATGATCTTGAGTTATCAATTGTGATGTTTTATTTAAAGTTTTGATGGAACTACCTCTATGGTGTTAAGTGTGACATATATACATATCAAGAGAGTCTAAAATAGATATTCACATAGAAAGAGTGGAGAATTAATCAATGAATATGGTTATAGACTATTAAGGAATATGATTTCTATATTCACTACCATATGATAAATTAAAATAATGAAAATGATTCTCTTGGAATGAAATAGTATACAACTATATCCATGAATTAGAATGAGAAAGACCCTATCTTCTCGTATATGTGAAGGACGGATCTAAAAATCAGAATGGCAGGGAATACATACTACCTTTCTTTAATGATTTCCCAAATATCTATCTAGGAGAAGACTAAGGAGGCGGAAAGGGATAACTTGAAACTTAAAAAAAGGGTGAAATTAGTAAAGGAAGGTAAACTTCATGAATTTCACATTAGTGAAGATGGTTTCATTCAGTTTGGAACTAGACATTGTGTGCCTTCCCCACCTGATATAAAGAAAAAGATATCGGATAATTCACATAGATTATCATTCTCCATCTATCCTGGAAGAACTAATATATACTATGATATTTTAATCACTTCTGGTAGGACAAGATGAAGAAAGAGATTGCTGGGTACACCTCAAAGTTCTGGGCATGTCATAAATTTAAAGAAGAGTAACCTAAATCCAAGGGGATGATTCAACCACTTCTCACACCTACATGAAAATGGGATAACATTACCATAGACTTTATCACTGGTCTCCCAAATACATTCAAAGGATAATATGTGATATTGGTTTTTGCGGATAAACTCACCTAGAATTCCAACTTCATTTCTATTATTGAATATTTTTTACTTGAAAACATACAAATATATACATAAAAAAGTGGTGAGGCTTAATGGGTAACCAATTTCTATTTTATTTGATTGTGATCCATAGTTTACATCTAAATTATTGAGAATTCATCAATATTATTTGAATACTGAATTTAATTTTAGTATGTCTAATCACCCCCAAACTAGTGTACAATATAATAGAACCATTTAGGCACTTGAGGACAAAATTTGTGCCAACTAAAATGAATTGAATTGTGTATGGGATCAATATATCCCATTAGTTGAGTTATTTTACAACAAAAAAATTCACTCAAGTATTCAAATAGATCCATATGAAGCTATATATGGGGAGCAATGTAAAACTCCTAATTGTTGGGTTAAAGTTGGGGAAAAAAGTTACTTGGAACTAATTTTGAGAAAGAGATAATATTGAATGTTTAAGCTACCCAATACCATATAATAGCTACTCAATGTATAAAGAAGAGCTTTGCTAACAATCTATTAAGGGGCATTGAGTTTGTAGTTTGAGAGATGATTTTCCTTTGAATATCACCATGGAATAGAGTCACATGTTTTGGAAATAATGGGAAGCTTATCCGTAGGTTCCTTGGTCCCTTTAAGAACCTTAATCGCATAGGATCAGTGGAATATATGCTAGCACTTCCACCAAACAAGGGTTGAGTTCATGATCTTTTCCACGTATCTCTACCAAGAAAGTACTTACCTAATCCATCACATGTACTAAATTTTGAGGTCATACAATTAGATAATGAAATATCTTATGAGGAGAATATGGTGAAGATATTTAACCATAGACACAAATCACTATTCAACAAGACAACTCACCTTTTCAAAGTGTTATGGAAGAAGTAAAAATATAAAGAGGCCACGTGGGAACCAAAGAAAATGATGAAATATAAGTAACCTCATATATTCTCAATTGAGATTATGATTTGGAATTTTGGGGATGAAATTTCTGAAGGGGGGAATAATTTAACCACCCAAAAATTATTAATAATTATTGTTTCTTGAATAAATGTGTGGTATGTTATATAGTATTATACACATACAATACATAGAAAAACCAAAAAAATATTATTTATTTTAAATTGATAATTATATTCGTTAGAAACTAAACCCATGATAATGGAAAACATCAAAATGGGAAAAAATAGAAAATAAAAAAAAGGAATGGGAAAATTTGGATCCCTCCAATGTGTTGGAATTATCACCCCATGAACAAAATTGTGGAAAAGAAATAGAATATTAGTAAACCAATTAAAATATTAGAAATAGAAAATATAGAACCATGGGAGGAATTACAGTGAATAATTTATGAATAAATTAAGAGGTATTTGTAGGAGGTAATATGATATTTGGAATAATAATATGACCATTGGAATAGTAATGTGATCGTTGGAATAGTAAACTGACCATTGTGAATAGTAACTTGGCCAATGGAATATTAATTTCACATAAAAATTATAAATGTAATAAAAATAATATTTATAATTGGTAATTTAAGAAAATATTAATATTCTAATGACATAAAATAAGTATCATTATTATAAACTAATATAAATAATAAACACCTTTTTAATAAACTGTATTTTAATGTATTTCATAAAAATAATAAATTTTATATTAAAAATTAAAATTATCAATGTTAGGATATTATTTTGATAAAATGAATGTCATTTTTAGAATCAGCACATAAAAAATGTCCAAGGGTGACTTCTTTTTTGTAATTTTAATAAATAATTCAATTTTTATGTGAATAGTAAAAATACTAATATTCAAATACCACATGCTTTATAATATAATGATGATAAAATAATGATTAAAAATGATAAATTATTTATTTTAGATAAAAATAAATTTAAAATAAAATTGGGCCATTTAAAAATAGTAAACTTAATTTCCATACCTAAGAAGTTTTATCCGAAGCCTAACATCAAAATAATTCCATTAAAATAACATTGTATCATTTTTTCCACTTTACTCTTTAATAAACTAGTTAATTCAGTTAAAAAAGTGGTCAAAAGTCCTAATAACATTTTATTTTATTTATATATGATTCATATTATAAAAAATACCACTATTTAAAGGAATACATTGTATATAATAAATCATTCAATATTTTATCTTTAAAATACCACTCTCCTCAAGTATAAATAACCCCTCACCCATCCCTTGGAAAACCAATTAACATAAGATTTACAAAGCCAAATCTATACAAAAAATCCATAATCTCAAGAACCTTATTATCCTTAGAGACATTCTATAGTAGTAAAACTCCTTAATTTCAAGAATTTTAGGGCCATAGAAAAGGAACAACTTCAAGAAATAGTTAAGTTTCTATTATCTTTTATTTTGTTTTCCTTTTCTAAAATACCTATGCACCATTTATTTTCTAATAAAATTAGACTTAAAAAAAATTAAAATGTATGTTAACATGATCTTTATAATGTTAATTTCCTATAAAAAGTTATTTTTAATATAATTACATAATATATATCTTGTACATCCTCTTTGGACAATGTCCCGTTAACAGTCAGTTAATCACCAATGAGGACGTTGCCATATATTTTATTATCACCACCCTTCAAGATGATCGTACTGAATATTCAGTAATATATTAATGTATAAATATATGTATTTTAAATATCTTTATTCAATCATAATAATATATATGCATCAATAATGTAACATTTTCAAATAAAAACATGATAAGATATTTTATGGAAAATATAATATTAAAACATTTCACCTTTAATAAAGTGAATTAAGGAATAGAAACCAATTATTATAATTGATCAATATTGAAAAATTAACACAATTCAATTATGGTCCCATGTTTTAAAAAATCTATGTTTATTATTCAGGATTATAGAAGAGATAAAATAAAGTGGGATTTAGGGTAAATGGATTCTCAAACTAAAAATACTTTTGGGGTTATCAACCCTTTGAAATTGTTTTCTATATGTATTTTCTTTTAATTTCATTAAAATTTACACCCGTTATTCTTTACATTTTATTTTCAGGGCTATACATGTTTCAACCCCTTCAAAAAAATTTCTAAGAAAACTATAAATATTTTTTAAAAAGACTCTAATTTTTAAAACAACTCATTAACTCCTCATGAGTAGTTTCTTATCCACAAAATAACGTTGATGTTTAATTAAAAATTATGATTTCCCAAATTAATTTAGGAACCCCAAAGATTATTAATGAAATTAAAATTTAAAAAACCTTTTTGAAACCAATACCTTTCCATGGGATTATTTCAAGACTATAATTGTTTTATGTTCTATTTTCCATACATGATCATGAGCATTTTATGTTGTGGAAGGAGGGACCAAAATTATATATCACTCTAAGGAATTTGGTAATATTATAAATATCATGATATTATGTGTAATATTAATTTAAATTATTCTATCATTATTCACAACTATGGCATTATGTTTTTTGTACATATGTTATATATTAACATGATGCTAGAATTATTCACAACTATGTGTGGTATTTGGCCACTTTGTTATGATAGTTAATTATTATGCACATGACACATTCCGTGCCTCTATAAAATATTTCCCTCATGATTATGAGGATTATCCTTTTCTTATAATGTGATAATGTTGATTATTCTCACCCATGCACTATTGCTTAATGTCCCTCATTCCCCCCTTACCAATATTTTATCTCACCCCTTAAATTTGATGTATATCCTAAGATGCCTATTTATACTAAGGATAATGTGTGATATTTTAATATTATAAAGAATGATGATTTAAATAAATTTTATTTATTTATTATGTATAAGTGATTAATGATCCTAATTTTCTCTAGAAACAAAACCATTAGTTCCTGGATTATATCACTATTTTATTTTTTATTTTTTTAAATGGTTGGGGATGAAGCCTCATTTTATTATTAAAGAAAAGTAAATACCTCTTTTGACTGGGTAGAGGGAGACCCATTACATAGCCCGAATGACTGGGGGTATGAAAGCCCATTTTTGGCCCAAAGGGCACTCTGAAGAATAGTACTTCTACAATACCTGAGCTGATACAATATCATCTATAGTACCACCACTGCTATGGTTATCAATACAGTACCTCTACTGCTATAGTGTCACTACCACTACAGTTCCACCACTACTATAGTATTGCTATAGTGCCCTGCTACAGTTCTGCTACAGTACCCCTGCGAATTTCCTCCCTGCCCGGAATCGATCCTAGGTCTTTTTAGATGCCAAGCAGGAGTCTTTACCACTTGGTTACAAGATCATTGGCACATAAATATTTTATTTTTTATCTTAAAAATAATTTAATAGTATTTTAATAAAAATTTGTGTAGCTATAGAACCATCCCTTGAAATTATAACCATTTCAAACCTTACCCTTAGTACATATACTGGTGTTACTAGATGTAATGACTTTGAAATTTCTATTTGACACTTTATAATATTTAAAGGAATATTGTTGGAGTAAGTTATGGAGTCATTGATGGATTTAAAGGCCTAGGGAGCCTCTATTTTTATATATTTAAAATATTAAACAAAATATATATTGTATGTATATTTTTTATTGAATAATAGAATATATCCAGTATAGTGTTCTGAATGGGAAATATAAGAACGCTATTATATCAGGAATGTGGGTTTTACCATATATGAGACATAAATTTTGTGTGCATTAGATATTTGGTTTAACAATGGATGTGGGAAAATTAATTAATTGATTAATTAATTATTTTTTTATTAAATTTCCTAAACCTAATCATCCTTTATCTAAACCATGTTATGAAAAATTACCTAGGGGTAACCATATAACCATGGAGGGAATGAGAGGATAGATATCTATGATGGAGAGGTCTTGTGGAGAGAATGGAAAGAGAGCATGTTGGTGGATGATCACAAGATCAATTATTAGGTACCACAAGGATCATTGTTAGTGAAGGAGCTCTTGGATCTCAATAGCGACAATGATATAGAAATATTCTTCCCCAGTGATCAATCCAAACCCAAGGTAGGGTGTTGGATTTTTTTGGTTTACCCCCATTTATATATTGATATAAATGTGAATTAATCATTTAAAATTAATTCACGGATCGATCTCCATTGGTCTTTATGATGTACATTTTCTCTTCCTAGATCTTGTAATTTAAGATTTGTTTCTCATTGATTCATGTTACATTGATTGACCATCATTCTTTGGATTCCATCACTGATGAAAAAATTAACACAACCATCTATCTAGGATCACTTGTTCTATATTCATTTATCACACCATTATTCCACATTCTTCAATGAAATTTTAGTTGTATGAGGATTTGATGACACTTGAGAGGAACAATCATTCTGCATACATCATTTGGAATGATATATTGTGGTCCTGAGTTCTATTTTGGATTTTGGAGATGTGACATAGGAATGGAAGTGATGAAGAGAATCCTATGATGGTTTGGGTGATGAATGATATATGATATAGTTTTATATAATCTCTAAAATTGTATGATGACACGTGTTTTCAATCTATGAGTGGTCAGAATCTAGCCAATGGTGATGATGAAGACTTAGTGTTGGTGTGAATAGTGGGGTAAATGCAGGTTTAGATTTTTGGTACATCAAGATGGTGATGATGATAGTTATTATATTTAATAATGACCATAATTCAAATTCTAGATGGATCTAGAGGGTGGTCAACTAAGGTCTATGTGTTCTAGCATGATTCCTTGTGGTCCTGAATGCAATAATGAAACATTGGAAAACATGTGTAAACAGTATGAATTTTCTATGAAATTTTGATGTATATGGTGTGTAGTTATTAGGAAAACACACCATTTAGACCCCTATAAGTGGTGGATAGGGTTACACATTGGGTTAAATATTACATACCATGTGATTTATTCACATGTTGTGTAACCCTTAGTCACCCGAGTCAACATTTATAGGGATTACACACCCATGAAGCTATTTAAAACAACATGACATGTGGTATACTAACACATCATGTGACCATTGGTTAATGGATCTAAATTCATATAGAGTGCATTCCTAGGTTTCCATGTGACCCCAAATTCCATTTGTTTTAGGGAACATGACTTGTACTTTGAAAAATGAACAGGCTTGAGCCCAAACATGACTAGTGTACAAGGGCATGATTGTGGAACACAAGCATGATCCAGAGTACACCAAATTTATTAGATAAAACACACCGTGTGATAACATGACCTATACATTTTTTTGTACTCTTGTAGACATGTTGTACATTAAAAGAAAGATATGTTGTGTGAGATAACGAGACACCAGTATTGCTACAATCATAGATACATGTCATGCACCCCATGGGATACACTGTGTACTTCTTGAAAAGGTAATATTGAAGCCCTTATTCATATTGGTTCATATTTAGTGTGATCTTGGGTGTTCTTCCTACTTTTATTTGTTTTTGGGTGGTGTTGGTCGGAGTGGATACTCAAGAGGGGGGTGAATTGAGTTCCAATTAAAATTTCTGTTAAAAACTTTATGATTAAAATCCCTCAAATTAAATAAAAATTAAACTATAGTAAATTTATAAAGATTTTAAGTTTTCAATTAGTTTATCAAGAGATTTATTATTTCTCAGTTAACTCAATATAAAGATTAATTAACTTTTGAAACTAACTTACTGGATAAAAAAAGTTATAAACACTTGATAGTTTAACTATCAGATTAACTTTAAAACAGATTTATATTTAAAGTACTTAGCAGTGGAATATTCAAAATAGTTTTAAAAAAGGTAACAAACAAAACAGTTTAAAACAAGAGGTTCAGTCTCAAGCTGAGACTTAGTCCTCTCAAATAGTTTATATAAACTTTGACCCACACCCTGGATCAGGGTTAACAACAGTACAAAGACTGTCCAGGTCCTATGACCTCTACCATAGTTCTATGTGAGAAAAAACCAAAACAATAGCACACAAACTATCCAGGTCACACTTGACCTCTACCAAAATTAACATTGGGAATAAAGAAAGGGTTTAGAATGATTGAGTGAGGATATTAGATATCCACCAGTTATGCTCAGGAGTCAGTGTGTAAATACAGAATACACACTGCACAAAATGTAAGTAAATGAAACACAATAGAGATAAAAAAATAGAGATGAGTTTATAATGATCTATGTGTTTTGAGTGAAGCTATGGACTCCTTGGATTGATGTAGATGAATCTTTGATTCCTCTGGTTTTTTTCAAGAAAAACAGAGTGTCATTTTTGTATTTGACTTCCAGGTCCAAGTTGATCAGTCTGATCAGCTTGAGTGTAAGTGAAATCATTGAAGATCTTTACTACTTGAATGATTAGGTTCTACAGAATCAGAATGTATTCTTCCTTATTCTTCTATTCATATGTCCTTTTGTATCTCCAGAAGATTTTCTCGTATTTGCATGAAAAGACTAACCACCCAACCAACATGTATTTAGTAGTTTGTGGTTCCCTTATATAGCTTTAGCTCTAGCAATGAGAATGATTACCTTTTTATAGGTACGAGGTATGGTTCCTGACATGCCAACAACTATCATTAATTAATGGAAAAATCATTAAAAACATCAAATATGACCGTTTCTAAATAAAAAAATAGTAATAGAGTTTAGAGATATAGTGACTGGTTTCCATCGGTATCTCTTAGTATCAGTGAGATTGAATCGGTGGACTTGAGTCAGTAGGTCTGTATAAGTAGCCGTTACTCTTTATTATGGTAGAATTATTAAATCAGTAGCTCCTTCTATCGGTATCTCCTTCTATCTGTAGCTCCTTCTGTCGGTAGCTCCTTCTGTCGGTAGCTCCTTCTGTCAGTAGATCCTTCTATATCAGTGACCCATACTAGTGATATTCTTGTATCGGTAGACTTTGTAGCGGTATCCGTTTGTCTATATCAGCAGACTTGTATCGGTAGCTGTCTGTCGGTATCTGTCTATATCAGTGGAATTTGTAGTTATATCGGTGGAATTCATATCATTAGCTGTCTGTCTGTCTGTTTGTATCGGTAGCTTGTATCGGTAAATATGTACCAGGGACCTTGTGTCACAGGAAGCTCGGTCTATCAGCAACCTTTAATTATCGGTAGACTATGTACCGATAGACTTGTATCAGTGACTCAACACTTAATACTTATCTATTCTATGCAAATCATATTCATATTGAGTCAGTAACATTTCTAAACAAGTATAAACATAGATAACCATTGATTAACAAATTCCAATGATCACTTTGATATTTTATCAAATTAATAATATGATTTCATAGATTGAATGAATAATTATTATAAAGATAAAAATTATTTGGGATTATCAAAGCATATTGAAACATAATCGAGATTATCAAAACATGTGAGGTCAACAATCTCCCCCTTTTTGATAATCACAAATTATGATATTATAATTCCAAAATAAGTAGTAATGTATCATTGTAAATTACATTGGGTATCATGACATTTTCAAATGTATCAAAGAATAGAGTATTACATGCAAATGTATCAGAGGTAAAATTATAAAATAAATGTACCAGAGGTATGAAACATCTGGATCAGAGGTAGAATATATTATGCTCATATTCCATATTTCTCCCCCTTATATAAAGTATGCTATATTATGCTCATATTTATTATATTTCTCCCCCTTTGTGATTAAAAAAAGTAGTAAACAAAGGATGAGAGAAGTAATCGAAGGTAAAATAAAGTAAGATCATATATATTCCATGGGGAAAAAAGATACAGAGAAATACAAAATGAATACAAGTGATTACTATCAAATTTCCTAGCAACTATTCAATCCACCTCCTCAGCATGTGATTTACCCTTGGGATTAGAAGATGATTCAAGTTTGGTGGATGTAGCTGGAGGCTTAGGAACACTAGAGATGATCAATGGAGGCTGATCTACTGATATAGTTCATGGCCTATACTATGTAGCTCTCTGGGTGATCATAGGAGTGAGGCTCCAGATTGCTTGAGCTGGAGTCATCTGAGGAATGGAGGCAGACTGAGCAGAGGCAGGCAGAGCTGGAGGTACAATTATTGGAGTACTATCCACATGAAAAAATGGAAGCAATAGATTCTTAAAGTCCATTATGATACCCCTCATATTTCCATATAAGAAATGAATTCATCTTTGTTCTCCATAAATTTATCTAGAGTAGGAGTCAACTCCCTGAGCTTGCTTACTTGTTCTCTGAAATCCTAAGAGACTGGGGGCAGTTTCGGGTTTTCTAAAAGAAGCTTGAAATGATTGTTCAACTGATGCTTAGTGTAGATCCTTTGGAAATAGAAATCCACTTTGTTTTTGACCTCTTTTTGAGAAGTAGTGGCCTCTCTCATAAAATTCTGAGCAATTTTCCCTATATCCCTAGTGGTAGTCACCACTTGGGTCAAAGTAGCAGAGTCTATAGAGCCACTGGTAGAAGACTTTCCAATATATTCTCTCATCACAGCTCGAATCTGATCAATATCCAAATAAGGCCTGGTAGTAATCATAGGTGAAATAGTAAAGGCAACTGTTTCCTTAAAGGATTTAGTTAGCCCACTTATGAGATTTTTCACAAGAGAGTCTTGGGTGATGACATGTTATTCCATGGAAGTCTTAAATTCCTCAAAAACTGATACCATTTGGCCAACTACACTCTTCACAAAAGCCAAGTCTTTGTCTGCTTGAGATTTAGAGCTCATATAAGACTCCATAGAGACAATTGATTCCTTTATAGATTCAATATCCTCAGCCAAGCTTGAAATTTGATTATGGCAGGTCTTAACTTTATCCAAAACACCAGAGACCGATTCAGTCATCACAAACTGAATAGAATATATTAAAGAGGTTTCCATTATTTTCATTTCTTCCACAAAACTGGCCTGGAGATCAGACTTCAACTGGTTTAAATCAGATTTTATTACTATGTTCTTAGGTAAAGTTTCAGAAAGGAGATTATAAGTGACAGGAGGTCTATTGATGGGTGTCTCATCTTCTGAATCAGGATAGTCTAATCCAAACAATACAAAACCTGGGTCTTCAGCCCAGTCTTCAACCTCATGAGCAACTGAAATAGTACCATGTCTGGTAGGATGCTCTCCCTCAATCTGTGCATTATCATGTATATGTACATTAATAGCAGCCTCAACAGGTAGGTCTTCCTCAGAAGAATCTTCCACAACCATCTCCAATTCAACAACATGAGGCTCCTCAAGAATAGGTGCAGGTCTATCTACTTCATCAATTTCCTCAGTAGGCATTGGGGAGTGCCCAATCAGCTGACTAAGACTCAAGTAGGTATAAAAAGATGCTTCAGTTTCAGATTCTCTTTCTTATTCATTATCTGGGGTAGTCTTCTCATGATATGAACTAGCTTGGTCTTCCTCATCAACAGGTGCTTCTTCATTGCTTACACCCATATCTGTTGCTTTGCTAGACAGGTTCAAGGAAGGATTTTACTTTTCATGTGATACCACTTCACCAGCTGTACTAGGGGGAAAATCTGGATCCCCTTCATCTGCTAAAGAGGTATCCTCATCATCAGTATCATCACTATACTGTGGTTCCTCTTCATCAGATCCTAGACCTGGATCTCTCTTATCTTTTGGTCTATTAGGATGGTCAACATGGTTAAACTTATCATAAAACCTCTCATCATCAATTACCCACTACCTTTTCCTTGGGTTCCACCCAATCTTCATATATTTAAAAACTGTGCTTGTGATGAAAAAATTGTTCCTTACCACCACTGTCTCATCCTGAGACTCAGCTACTCCCTTCACTTTGATTATAACTGAAATTAACTTGGCAAAGAATAAAGCATTGGAATTTGATTTAGGCCTGGTCATATCCTCAATCTGATTCATTAACAGTCTACATAGATTCATCTTAACACCATTTATTAACAGATGCAACAAATATATATCTTGATATCTCAAATTTTCAAAGTCCCCTCTTCTTGGACTTAGCACATGTTGTATAAACTTGAAAAGCAATCTATTTTCTCCATCCATCTCTGCAGCCACTAATTTTCTTTGTTTTCCACTACCGGTGATCTCTTCTAAGGCAATCTCATAATAAAAAATGTCACTCGTAGGAGGAATTATCTTTGAGCAATACCCAAGAACACCTTCATGTGGGACTTTTAAACATTCATCCCATTCAACAGAGGAAAACGATATTTACTTTCCATTCAAAACTGAAACCATTCTATTCTCTTCTTCAGATTTCTCAAAGCGCACAAACGCATAGAACTCTTTTACCAACTTGGGATAATAGGGGCCATTGTTGTTTGCAAAGCATTTGATCCATCCATGCTCCTCCAATATCCTCAGAATCAACGACTTAATGGACATAATCCATTCTGCACAAAGTTCCTTCTCTATTATAATTTCTCTATTATGCAAATGCAGGTTCAGTACATTCCTTCTTGACCCTATTCTACTGCCACTACCACTAGCTTCAGGTCCTGTTTTCTGCTTCTTCACATTCAGCTCATCACTCTCATCCCTGACTATTGGGATCTTTTTTCTTGCCACCTCCAATCGAAGAACTTAGGGTTCTCATGAAATGTTGGGGTTCAAGAAGAGAGATTTGAAGAGAGGAGAGTTTGCAGTGAATTGAAATGTGACTAAGGCTTAGTTTTTATCATTTAGGAATCGAAATGTAATAAGAATAATTATACCAAAAACAATAAGAGTTTTGAGAAACAGACATCACATGACATATCAGTGACAACTACCAGTGAGCACCCTAACGGTGAGGTTTACCTATCGGTGAGGTCTTTCTAATGGTGAGGTGTCTCTAGCAGTGAGGTGTGTCTAGCGGTGAGGAATCTAGCAGTGAGGACTCTAGAGGTGAGGAATCTAGCGGTGAGGTCTTCCTAATGGTGAGGTGTGCCTAACGGTGAGGTTTGACTAACAGTGAGGTTTGGCTAATGGTGAGGTTTGGCTAATGGTGAGGTTTGGCTAACGGTGAGGTTTTTAATGGTGAGGTTTCTAACGGCGATGTTTCTAACGGTGAGGTTTCTAACGGTGAGGTTTCTAATGGTGTGGTTTCTAACGATGAGGTTTCTAATGGCGAGGTTTCTAACGGCGAGGTTTCTAACTTACAAAGTCTATCATTACTAACTCATGTATAATGTAACTTAACCTATCTGAACTTAAAGGTTTGGTGAATATTTCAGCCAATTGATTTTTAGTACCTATAAATTCAAGAGTAATATCACCTTTTTGGTAATGATCTCTCAAAAAATGGTGCCTTACATCAATGTGTTTGGTCCTTGAGTGATATATAGGGTTCTTTGAGATATTAATTGCACTAGTGTTATCACAGTTTATAGATACATGTCTAAATTGATATCCATAGTCCAATAAAGTATGTTTCATCCATAGAATTTGTGCATATCAACTACCAGCAGTAATGTATTCTTCTTCAGCAGTAGACAATACAACAGAGTTCTGCTTTTTACTACACCAAGATACTAGGGACTTACTTAGAATATGACATGTTCCAGAAGTGATCTTTCTATCTAACTTGCAATCAGAAAAGTCAGCATCTGAATAACTTATTAAATCGAAGGATTGTCCTTTTGGATAGAATAATCCCAAATTAGTAGTATGATTAAGATATTTGAAAATCCTTTTAACAGCAAGCAAGTGTGACTCTTTTAGATTATCTTGAAATCTTGCACACATACATACACTAAACATAATATCTGGTTGACTAGCAGTAAGATAGAGTAAACTCCCTATCATACCTCTATAGTTGGTTTTATCCACTGGTTTCTAGTTTCATCAGCATCCAACTTACAAGTGATACTCATGGGTGTGTCATTACCCTTACTACTATCCAAACTAAAACATTTTAAAAGATCCTTTGTATATTTACTTTGATTTAAGATAATACCATTGTCATTTTGAAAAACTTAAAATCCAAGAAAATATTTGAGTTCTCCCATTAAACTCATTTCTAATTAATTTTGCATACTCTTTGAAAAATCAATACACAAAGCATTTTTAGAAGATCCAAAAATAATATCATCAACATAAATTTGCACTATCAAAACATCTTTGGAAATTCTTTTAATAAAGAGAGTTGGATCAACAATTCCTTTAGAAAAACCTTTTGAAATAAGAAAACTACTAAGTCTATCATACCAAGCTCATGGAGCTTGTTTTAAACCATATAAAGCTTTAGAGAGAATAAAAACTCGATTTGGAAAAAGGGGATTAGTAAATCAAGGTGGTTGTTCAAAAAAACATCTTCAATTATAAAACCATTTAGAAAATAAATTTTAACATCCATTTGATATAACTTGAAATTTAGATGAGCAGCATAGGAAAGTAGAATCCTAATAGTTTCTAATCTAGCTACAGGTGAAAAGGTTTCCTCATAGTATATTCCTTCTTCTTGACTATACCCTTGTGCAACTAGCCTTGCTTTGTTTCTAATGATATTTTCTGATTCATCAAATTTATTTCTAAACACCCATTTAGTACCTATGGTTAAGGTGTCCTTAGGTATTTCTACTAATTCCCAAACTTTGTTTCTTTCAAATTGATTTAATTCTTATTGAATATACATAACCCAAAATTCATCATTGATTGTATCATTGATATTTTTAGGTTCTAACTATGAAAGAAAGGCTTGATGTTCAACCTGATTTCTTAGAGAAGCTCTAGTATGTGTCTCTATATCAATATTACCTACAAAATCATCTAAAGGATGGTTCTTTAGAATCTTAGTTGATCTGGTAAAGGTAGGACTAAAAATTTCAAGTTCTTCTCTAGGTTTGGGTTCACCAGAAGCAGATTCTGGAATATTCTCAAAACTATTTATCTTGACAACAGGGTCACTATTTTTGTCATTAAGATTTAGAATTGATAAATCTTCTTCATGACTATCAATAGGGGTCTTAGGTTCATGTGGACCAGTTTCATCAAATTTGATGTGAACAGATTCTTCCACACATTTGGTTCTTTTATTAAAGACTCTATAAGACTTACTGGTTATAGAGTAACCTATAAATATTCCCTTATCACTTTTAGAAGCAAACTTGTCATGATTATCCTTAGTATTTATAATAAATACTTTGCAACCAAAAACTCTAAAGTAACTAACTTTAGGCTTACTATTATTCCACAGTTCATAAGGAGTCTTTGTAAGAACAAGTCTAATCAAGAATCTATTTATAATATAACAAGCTATATTTACAGCTTCTTCCCAGAAGTAAACAGGTAGGTCATACTCATTAAGCATAGTTCTTGTAATTTCTTGAAGGGTTCTATTCCTTCTTTCTACTACACCATTCTGTTGAGGTGTCCTAGGGGTAGAGAAATTATGATTGTAGCCGTTTTGTGAGCAGTATTATTCAAATTCATGATTTTCAAACTCATAGCCATGATCACTTCTCAAGGTATTAATCTTAAGTCCACTAAGTTTCTCTATAGACTTGGAGTATTTAATAAAATAGGAACAAGCTTCACTTTTGTGATCAAGAAAGTATACCCAAGTATATCTAGAAAAGTCATCTACTAAGACATAGACATAGTGCTTCCCATTCAAACTAGAAACTCTAGAAGGTCCAAACAAGTCCATGTGAACCAACTTGAGATGTTGAGAAGTTGTAACTTATTTAATTAATTTGAATGAAACTTTATGTTTCTTTCCCTTTTGACAGGGAGTGAAAACTTTGTCTGATGGGAATTTTAGTTGAGGTAGATCTCTAACTAAATTTTTCTTAGTCAGTTTCCTAAGTGAGTGAACATTTCAGTGTCCTAATCTTCTATTCCATAGACAAGAATCTTTATGAAAAGCATTTAAACAAGTAACCTTTCATTTCTCAAGGCAATAAATACCAAAACATTTTTAGAATCAAATACATGGAAAGCATCATTTTCAAATTTAACATTGAAAACATCATCACACAACTGAGAAATACTTAACAGGTTGTATTTTAATCCATCTAAAAATAATACTTTAGAAATTAAAATTGAATAAGTGTTACCAATTTGACCTGAGCCGATGATTTTTCCTTTAGAATTATCACCAAAGGTGACATGTCCTCCATCAACCTTGATTAAGCTCTTGAAGCATGAAAAATATCTTGTCATGTGTCTTGAACATCCACTGTCCAAGTACCATGTCTTTATACAGGAACTTTTTAAGCAGGTTTCCTACAAAACAGGTTTAGACAGAATATGATTTTGGTACCCAGATTTTCTTGGGTCCAGACAGGTTAACAAGAAAAACTTTTGGTACCCAGATTTGTCTAATGGGTTTCATATAATTACTAGATTCAAAAGATTTTGAAAGATAAACTTTGTTTGATCTATAAATATGTGAATAATTGGTTGAGACATAGGAATTTACAGAGTTGGAACTAGCAGCATACTATCCAGATTTTGGAATAAATCTATTTTTTTTAATCTGTCTCTGTCCAGGTTGGTATCCCAAACTATTAGTGTACTTTGGTGCCACTTTTTTTCCAAGAATTTGAGTCAGAGTATTATTTACATTAGTGAACTTCTACAAATCTATTCTAAGTTGCTCATTAGAAAATTTAAGTTGAGTATTCTCCTTTAACAGTTGAGCATTCTTTTCCTTTTCTATACTAAGATCAGATTTAATAGTACTGGACAAAGCATACTGTTTCTTTAATGATTTGTACTTATCCTTCATCTCATTTCAAGTATCTTCTAACATGTTACAGTATTCAAATAATTCTTCACTAGTCATGTTTTCAGAATCAGAATCATCTTCAGAATAATAATAATTTAAATAAGGTGTATCCAATGTTACCTCAGATGTGTTTGTCATGAAACACATATTAGCTTTGTGAGATTTTTCATCCTAAGTAGAATCAGAATCACTCAAACTATCTTCTGAAGCACTCCAGGTTGCTTTCATAGATTTCTTATATTTGTTGTCAATGTTGTCATATTTCTTCTTGTACTTTAATTTTGGACAGTCAGCTTTCACATGTCCTTTTATCTTGCATTTGTAGCAGACTATGTCATAACTTTTATCAGTCCTTTTCCAATCCTTCTTACAATGACCTTTACTATCACACTTTCCCTTATAATTGGATATTCTGAAGAACTTATTTTTCCTATAAAATATCTTAAATTGTCTGGCTATCTGATCCATTTCAGCATCACTTTCAGATTCACTTTCTTCACTACTTGAACTATCACATGTAACTTGAATTTTCTCCTTGTCCTTGGTTTTTGAAGCAGAGGTCTTGAATGCTACTGATTTCTTTCTTGGTTCATCATCTTATTCCTTGTTTACTTTTAGATCTTCTTCATACATCATTAACTTACCAATCATCTCTTTAATAGGTAGTGAACTTATGTCACATGATTCTATTATTGAGACTGATGTGCCTCTCCATCTTTCTGGAAGACATCTTAGTATCCTCATGATTTTCTCTTTTGCAGGAACAAATTTTCCAAGTGAGCTCATTGTATTTACAATCTCATTGAACCTGAGATACATGTCAGAAATAGGTTCATCAGGCTTCATTTTAAAATTATCATACTTAATAGTGTAGGTATTCAATCTCATTTCCTTAACATTGGTTGTTCCCTCATGGTAAATAGCCAAAGTATCCCATATTTCATAAGCAGTCTTACAAGCAGATATTCGATTAAATTCTCCATCTCCTAAAGCATAGTACAAAGCATTCATTGCTTTACAATTATTATTGTAAGCAGTTTTCGTAGGTTCATCCCAAGTAGTTCTTTCAGTTTCTGGAATCTTATACTGAATCTCTATAGCATTCCAGATATCAAATCCCACACTTTCTAAATGAAGTTTCATTTTCAATTTCCATTGGGCATAATTAACACCATTAAAGAAAGGTGGACTATTGGTAGCAACACCTTTTGGTCTATTATCCATAATTAGATTTTAGAAAATATATTTAAAGAGATAAAATTTAGAACTAATAGAAATTTAAGATCTTTAAGATACAACTAAAATCACAGTTGAAAAACAGTGTATTTAGAAATCCTTTATTAACAAACCTCCTCTGATACCAAATGTTGGTCGAAGTGGATACTTCAAGAGGGGGGTGAATTGAGATCCAATTAAAATTTCTGTTAAAAATTTTATGATTAAAGTCCCTCAAATTAAATAAAAATTAAACTGTAGTGAATTTACAAAGATTGTAAGTTTTCAATTAGTTTCTCATGAGATTGATTATTTCTTAGTTAACTCAATCTAAAGATTAATTAACTTTTGAAATTAACTTACTGGCTAAAAAAAGTTATAAACACTTGCTAGTTTAACTATCAGAGTAACTTTAAAACAGATTTATATTTAAAGTACTTAGCAGTGGAATATTCAAAATAGTTTTAACAAAGATAACAAACACAATAGTTTAAAACAAGAGGTTCAGTATCAAGATGAGACTTAGTCCTCTCAAATAGTTTATATAAAATTTGATCCACACCCTGGATCGGGGTTAAGAATAGTACAAAGACTGTCCAGGTCCTATAACCTCTACCATAGTTCTATGTGGGAAAAAACCAAAACAATAGCACACAGACTATCCAGGTCACACTTGACCTCTACTAAAATTCAAATTGGGAATAAAGAAAGGGTTTAGAAAGATTGAGTGAGGATATTACATATCCTCCAGTTATGCTATGGAGTTAGTGTGTAAATACAGAACACACACTGCTCAAAATGTAAGTAAATGAAACACAATAGAGCTAAACAAATAGAGATGAGTTTATAATTCTCTATGTGTTTTGAGTAATGCTCTGGACTCCTTGGATTGATGTAGATGAAGCTTTGAGTCCTTCTCTAGTTTCTATGAAGAAAAACAGAGTGCTATTTTTTCATTTGACTTCCAGGTCCAAGTTGATCAGTCTGATCATCTTGAGTGTAAGTGAAATTGTTGAAGATCTTTACTCCTTGAATGATCAGGTTCTACAGACTTAGAATGTATTCTTCCTTATTCTTCTATGCGTATGTCCTTGTGTATCTCCAGAAGATGTCTCATATTTGCATGAAAAGACTGACCACCCAACCGACATGTCTTTAGTAGTTCGAGGTTCCCTTATATAGCTTTAGCTCTGGAAATGGGAATGATTACCTTTTTACAGGTATGAGGTATGGTTCCTGACATGCCAACTGTAACGCCCCGACCCCAACTACTCAGAGCCGGTGCGTTACTTTGTAACATTGGCATGATCACAAAAGATCAAGTCTCGAAAGACCGGTTAGTTTAGTAGCCTTGGAAACACTAGATACATTCATAAGTGTTACATTACATCATAAAGTGAAAAACTAATAACAAAGTCTTCATAGTCCACACTCATATCCTCTTCTGACTATCCCTGCAGGTCATTCATAAAATACTTCTTCACATCCTGGAAAATATTAAAACATTGAAAGGGGTGAGCTTAGATGCTCAGTAAGGATAACAATATTGCGGAAGCTTTCATAAATAAACATAAACATTTAAGGCAATGTATAACTAAACAAAAGCCTTATTAAACTTGAACTTCAGCATAATATGGAAAAAGTAAAATCAAATAATGCCACTTACTTACTCACATGGATATTCTACTAGACGAATAATCACATGAAATATCAATAACCACTTTCATAATGAGGGAATGTATAATTCCGGACATTCTGAAACATTTTGTCAAGGCCTCGGCCAAGACGTCTAAAACGATTAAGGCCTCAGCCAAAACCATAAATCAAATTGGGAAAGGGCCTCAGCCAATTCCACGTCTAGTTGTCTCATGAGACCTACCGATGCAATTTTTTTAGAAGATACTTATGTTTAAAATTGCTCAAATATACTCCAGTGTTTTTCTGAAAACATTATGCAAGATTCTGAAAACAAAATAACTAATTCTGAGACTGCTCGACTAATTACAGGCCATGATGGGTCCACACCCAATCCCTTCCTGACTACCACACTCGAGAGTCAGGTTTTCTGAAAACATTTTTAAGCTTGCGTTAAATAAGTATACATTTGCACTGGATTTTCATATATTGGAGAGAAATATATCTTTTTTGAAATCATTTAAAAATCACATAATTATAAAAGAAAACCTTTTGAATAAACGTAAAAGTCAAAGGGGTTTATACACAGTATAAAAGAAAGTTGTGTATAAAACAAAATATGCCTCAATGAATGGAGATTGAGACGAAATCTCTTAAAAAAATAATTTTTAAATAAAATATATCTATTATGTGTATTCACTATATGTATACATAAATAAAGTATAAATACAAGATAGGACATAATAATATCATGACATAATTTGAAAGTAGGAGATTAACCCAAAGAATAGAAATTGGGTTAAGAAGTTCCCTTACCTCATGTCTGACTTGACTCAACCGTTCTTTAACCTCCTGAATAATAAACTAGAGTTAATATATACCTTATTAAGAACCATTTTCAATTTAATTATCCTTATTATATCACTTATTACAATGATATGAACATTATGTAATTATTTAAGTTAATAACAGTCGTTTTGTCGATCTTTGGTACTTGAGTCAACAATAAACTTCTTATAATTACAAGTTGTTTATGTGGTAGAATATCCATTATCTCCAGAATTATATTCATGATTTCGATGTCATATATATCTTATATATCCAGTATATACATTCATTTATAATATTACGTAACATTTAGAGGTAAGAAATGAAATGCACCGTTCATGGAGACGGTAAGCCGTACGTACGCATGAACGCTACTTTCATTTCAATTTCATATTTAATGGAATGAAATCATAATGATATAAATGTATAATATAATTACAGTATAATATAGTGTATAATACCATTTACTCCATCCTTTATACATCCCACATATGGCATTAACGATTTAAATCACTTTGAGGGGGCGGTAGTCCGCACTTCCTAAAATAAAATTATCGCGTTTACCCATAATGGAAATCATAAAGTATGCCATAAATGAGAAATACAGAAGGATAAGGAAAACATAAACATAATATATATATCATATATGAAAATAGTGTCATCAAAATGGCCACCATTATAGGTGTTAAAAGAATTTGAACAATCATCGTTTCGTGAGGCAGAAATTCGCCATCCACAGAAACAGTATGTTCTTTAACCATTAGATGTAGGTGTGTGTAAGTGTAGCTCGAATACTTCTTATAACAACATCCTAGTATATTGAGTATACTGGTGTTGTTACAAAAGAAAATAATAAAAAGAGTTTAGGGGGTTGGAGAAGCAAAATAAAACAAAAGAACATAAGAGAAAACACTACCTTTAAAACGGGTAACACTTTTTGATTTGAGGCAAAGGCTTCCTTGGGAAGAGTTCTACCCAAAGTGAGGCTTCTAGGAGTAATAGGGGGAAGTTGGGAGAGTATTTGGGTAGAGGTTGGCCGAGCCAAATGGCTTGAAAGTGTAAATGAGGTGGGAGAGGTGGGGGCCTTTTATAAGTGGAGAGGAGGGGCACTCTTGGAAAGTAAAGAAAAGTCACTTTATTATAAAATGATTTTCGGATTTTAGAGGTCCCACACTTATATAATTCGAGGATAAGATGATAAGGGTTCTAAATATACTCATAAAATAGGTTTTTGACAAGTGTACGCTTTGGATTTTACATTATCTTTCCATTTTATTTTAATCATTAAATAATGAGGTCATCGCTGCATCATCATGATGTCATAATTAATTTAATTTATTTAACGTCTAAAAATTATAAAAAAAATACTATGATGTAGGAAATATTTTTATCTTTCTAATTAATATTTATAATCAAAATTTGGACTTGTGTAACCCCACTTAAAAACTGTTTTAGTAAAACAACTCATGTTTGTATCAATTTAATTTTAACATTAAATATATATATATTAATGTAATTTTCCAACCAAAGTGGCTCCATGGGGTCCCCAAGTTGACCCATGGGTTGTCTTGGTCGGCCATGACTCATTCAATAGGATTAGGATAAGTTTCAAGCTCATCTCATATTATTAAAACATTATTTTTACCTTAAACTATACTAATTACCTCTAATCGCGATTAAGAACTTAAAAGTTACTATTCACCAAAAAATTATTTTGATCTCATTGAACCACATTTTACTTCTTAATGACAACCATGTATGTCGGATTTTTGAAAATCAAATCACAGAAGTGGTAATATTTCATTTAAACGAAAAATCAGTTATTTAACTACCACTTAGTGGTTTCACTATTCATCAAAAATTGAAGTTTTTCAGAACAATGCCAAAATTTCACCCTAAGCTATAATTGATATTCCGAATTCAAAAATGACATCTATTTTAAAAAATTACAAACATATAAGTTGCATTAATTAATTTTATAATTAATTCCCGCTGTCACAACAAATAGCGTGTTTTTAAGAAACAATTTATATCAAAAGATTGGCAATTGTTTATGTCCAATTTCAATGTTAAATTAATTCTAATGACCACCATTGGATAAAATGGTAAAAATATATTCTAATTATACTTTAAAACCACTAAATAGTATAATTTATCACAATAAATTATTTTTATTAAAAAAGTTGTTTTAAGTATTTTTCACTATTCATAAAAAAATTGGAAGTTCTCAGAAAGTTACAAAAAATTCAACTTAGGATAATTTCGATATTACAAATACAAAAATGGAGTCCATTTTGAAATATAAAATTTCTATTATTTTAAAAAGTGGTTATTACTATTCATAACGGCTACTTTGATTAGTCACGGTGTGTTAGAACTCGAACTTGCGTACAATGCAAGCTATTGCATTATTGAATGAGAAGCGTATCGTGGAAGCTCGGGGTGTTACATTCTCCCCTACTTCAATAAATTTCGTCCTCGCAATTTGAAAATTTTCTTTGAAAATAAAAGGTTGAAAATAGAAAATACCTTTGTGGAAAACCCACATCGGAAATAAGGTTAATAAATATATAACATTAAAAGAAAGCAAGATAAGTACAAAGGTCACCCGATATAGCCCATTCTAGGATTCTATGAAAATATGGATATGGAGGAGAAAAAAACCATCAAGATCTGATGGAGAGTTATAGAAAACAGGATTAGGAGAAAGTTTAACTACAAGAAAATCACAAACTTGTGATTGGTTAAACGGTCATTGAATCCCCAGTTGGAAAAGTTAACCGACAACATTTTTGTTTTAAGTTACCTTTTATAATGTTGAGGAATTTATTTAGGAGATTTACTAAGAATGTAAGGGAATATACATACTTGTTATGTATACTTTCATTCGTTAATAAATTTTTACCACAAACCCAACTTTTACTCCAAATGGTAACGGAACTCAAAAATATTCTATTTATCCTAATTGTATAAGGTTCCAAATGTTAACACATACCATTTAGATTAGTAAAATTATTTTGTAATAACCAGGGACTTCCTGTAGGCTAGTGGTAGGAAATAAAGGCCTGTCGCACTATGATTGTGGGTTCGATTCCTACAGCTTTGTCCGACGCGACGGGTTATGCCCCACCCTGCAGGTTGTCCTTTTCCTAAAACTATAGTATTATAATATTCAAAAATAATCTTCATAAATTTTTTAACTTTAAACAATACTATCCAAAGATCAACTTAATCCACTCCAACCTTTATAGTTATCCAAAATACCTCTGTCCAGACTTTCTCTAAAAGGTCTCTTAATTCCAAAATCAATTTATCAGATTCCCCAAACAAAGTAAATTTTCTCTTATTGTCACATACTAAAAATATTATTACCTTCATCATATTAAAACCTTACTGAAATCAACAAGTACTGCAGTACAATCCTTATATATATATCACATTATTCTAATAACCAGAATATAATCCATGAGTCCAAAAGCACCAATACATTAGTTATTCTGCTTCAACTGTAGTAACAACATAAGATTGTCCTTGATCCCTTGGCCTTTTCTGAGGTAAGTTTCTCTGACGCTTAGGACATTCATTTGCATAATGCCCCATTTCCCTACAATTGTAGCATTCAACATTGATAGCCTCTTTCTTTCCCTTGCAATCACGCGCCTGGTGACCTTTTTCTCCACATTTATAACAAACTCCCATTCCTTTTAGACAAGTACCAGGGTGATTCTTCCCACAATTATCACATAATGGAAAATCCTTCTTTCCCCCTTTTCCTTTATCTGTCTCTTGTTCCACCATTCTCTTCTTCTCTTGCTTTACTTTGTTGTCATAAGACTTAGATAATTCCTTTTCTGTCTTGATAGCACACAAGACAATATCTTCATATGATGAGAAGGATTGTGATACTAAATCTCGAAGGAGAAATGGTTTTAACCCATCAAAGAAATGATCAATCTTACTCCTTGGGTTACGTATATAATCGGCAGCATGCCTCGCTAACCTTGTAAAGTTAGCCTCATACTTTGCGACATTCTCATCCTCCTTCTGCCTCAGACTCAGAAATTTTCTTTCCATATCTGCTCGATGGTCACGAGGAAAGTATTTTTCTAAGAAAAGCTCTTTGAACTCCCTCCATTCCATATTCGATATTTCATCATCTTCCTTTGTGTTTTGAATCAGCGACCACCACTGATCGGCATCTCCAGTGAGGCGATAAACTGCCATGACAAACTTCTCCCTTTCGCTACTCCCCAAGGCATGGAATATTTTCTCTAAGGAGTTTATCCATTGCTCAGCTACTATAGGATTTGTACTCCCATTTAAGGTTGGTGGTTGTTGCCTCATGAAACGGTCTAGCATTGATCCTCCACGTTGCAGATCAGGGTGCTCCATACGAGTAAGGTTATTATTCATAACCTGAGTGAGTTGTCCCAGTACGGTAATAATTTGATCAGCACCAGTTGTATCTTCAGATCCACAATAATTATCTTGAGCAGGAGGGAAATCCCTACACGGAGTGCGTGCATTGATACGGTTTCCATTCCTTCCACTAGGCGCCATTTCTAAACAATGGCATAAACTAGATTAGTTTATGAATCAAAATGCATAATTCCATACTTTTAAAATACTTAACATAAATTGAACTATTTATGGATATAATCCATAATCATAAAAAGAAATGTTTCCTTTGAGGAAGTATATACTCATAACCCTTCATAGTGGTTTGTAAAGAAAATGAGAATTATCCTAAGCATATCCCCCGGGAGTGTCGTAACCAAGAGTGCAGCAAGGCCCATTGTCGTGCACCAGTTCCCGTTCGAGTCTAGCTTAAAGCGGTGTTTTCGGGTTTTACCCCTAGGTACATCTGTGCCAGAGCCGCCTCTACCTGCTCGTATCCAGACAGGGATGTATTTCTCGGAAAACTCACAAAATCTCTATAATACCAAAATTCTAGGAAGTTTTTCTATACTAATACTCAAAGTCTATCTTCAGGCTATGTGCTCTAATCAGAGTTTATCTAAATCTAGCTTTCAAGGTTAGTACTAAACTGCCTCTGATACCAACTGTAACGCCCCGGCCCCAGCTACTCAGAGCCGGTGCGTTACTTCGTAACATTGGCATGATCACAAAAGATCAAGTCTCGAAAGACCGGTTAGTTTAGTAGCCTTGGAAACACTAGATACATTCATAAGTGTTACATTACATCATAAAGTGAAAAACTAATAACAAAGTCTTCATAGTCCACACTCATATCCTCTTCTGACTATCCCTGCTGGTCATTCATAAAATACTTCTTCACATACTGGAAAATATTAAAACATTGAAAGGGGTCAGCTCAGATGCTCAGTAAGGATAACAATATTGCGGAAGCTTTCATAAATAAACATAAACATTTAAGGCAATGTATAACTAAACAAAAGCCTTATTAAACTTGAACTTCAGCATAATATGGAAAAAGTAAAATTAAATAATGCCACTTACTTACTCACATGGATATTCTACTAGACGAATAATCACATGAAAGATCAATAACCACTTTCATAATGAGGGAATGTATAATTCCGGACATTCTGAAACATTTTGTCAAGGCCTCGGCCAAGACGTCTAAAATGATTAAGGCCTCGGCCAAAACCATAAATCAAATTGGGAAAGGGCCTCGGCCAATTCCACGTCTAGTTGTCTCATGAGACCTACCGATGCAATTTTTTTAGAAGATACTTATGTTTAAAATTGCTCAAATATACTACAGTGTTTTTCTAAAAACATTATGCAAGCTTCTGAAAACAAAATAACTAATTCTGAGACTGCTCGACTAATTACAGGCCATGATGGGTCCACGCCCAATCCCTTCCTGACTACCACACTCGAGAGTCAGGTTTTCTGAAAACATTTTTAAGCTTGCGTTAAATAAGTATACATTTGCACTGGATTTTCATATATTGGAGAGAAATATCTCTTTTTTAAAATCATTTAAAAATCACATAATTATAAAAGAAAACCTTTTGAATAAACGTAAAAGTCAAAGGGGTTTATACACCGTATAAAAGAAAGTCGTGTATAAAACAAAATATGCCTCAATGAATGGAGATTGAGACGAAATATCTTAAAAAGATAATTTTTAAATAAAATATATCTATTATATGTATTCACTAAATGTACACATAAATAAAGTATAAATACAAGATAGGACATAATAATATCATGACATAATTTGAAAGTAGGAGATTAACCCAAAGAATAGAAATTGGGTTAAGAAGTTCCCTTACCTCGTGTCTGACTTGACTCAACCGTTCTTTAACCTCCTGAATAATAAACTAGAGTTAATATATACCTTATTAAGAACCATTTTCAATTTCATTATCCTTATTATATCACTTATTACAATGATATGAACATTATGTAATTATTTAAGTTAATAACGGTCGTTTTGTCGATCTTTGGTACTTGAGTCAACAATAAACTTCTTATAATTACAAGTTGTTTATGTGGTAGAATATCCATTATCTCCAGAATTATATTCATGATTTAGATGTCATATATATCTTATATATCCAGTATATACATTCATTTATAATATTACGTAACATTTAGAGGTAAGAAATAAAATGCACCGTTCATGGAGACGGTAAGCCGTACGTACGCATGAACGCTACTTTCATTTCAATTTCATATTTAATGGAACGAAATCATAATGATATAAATGTATAATATAATTACAATACAATATAGTGTATAATACCATTTACTCCATCCTTTATACATCCCACATATGGCATTAACGATTCAAATCACTTTGAGGGGGCGATAGTCCGCACTTCCTAAAATAAAATTATCGCATTTACCCATAATGGAAATCATAAAGTATGCCATAAATGAGAAATAAATAAGGATAAGGAAAACATAAACATAATATATATATCATATATGAAAATATTGTCATCAAAATGGCCACCATTATAGGTGTTAAAAGAATTTGAACAATCATCATTTCGTGAGGCAGAAATTCGCCATCCACAGAAACAGTATGTTCTTTAACCATTAGATGTAGGTGTGTGTAAGTGTAGCTCGAATCCTTATTATAAAAACATACTAGTATATTGAGGATACTGGTTTTGTTACAAAAGAAAATAATAAAAAGAGTTTAGGGGGTTGGAGAAGCAAAATAAAACAAAAGAACATAAGAGAAAACACTACCTTTAAAACGGGTAACACTTTTTGATTTGAGGCAAAGGCTTCCTTGGGAATATTTCTGCCCAAAGTGAGGCTTCTAGGAGTAATAGGGGGAAGTTGGGAGAGTATTTGGGTAGAGGTTGGCCGAGCCAAATGGCTTGAATGTGTAAATGAGGTGGGAGAGGTGGGGGCCTTTTATAAGTGGAGAGGAGGGGCACTCTTGGAAAGTAAAGAAAAGTCACTTTATTATAAAATGGGTTTCGGATTTTAGAGGTCCCACACTTATATAATTCTAGGATAAGATGATAAGGGTTCGAAATATACTCATCAAATAGGTTTTTGACAAGTGTACGCTTTGGATTTTACATTATCTTTCCATTTTATTTTAATCGTTAAATAATGAGGTCATCGCTGCATCATCATGATGTCATAATTAATTTAATTTATTTAATGTCTAAAAATTATAAAAGAAATACTATGATGTAGGAAATCTTTTTATCTTTCTAATGAATATTTATAATCAAAATTTTGACTTGTGTAACCCCACTTAAAAACTGTTTTAGTAAAACAACTCATGTTTGTATCAATTTAATTTTAACATTAAATATATATATATATATATATATATTAATGTCATTTTCCAACCAAAGTGGCTCCATGGGGTCCCCAAGTTGACCCATGGGTTTTCTTGGTCGGCCATGACTCATTCAATAGGAGTAGGACAAGTATCAAGCTCATCTCATATTATTAAAACATTATTTTTACCTTAAACTACACTAATTACCTCTAATCGCGATCAAGAACTTAAAAGTTACTATTCACCAAAAAATTATTTTGATCTCATTGAACCACATTTTACTTCTTAATGACAACCATGTATGTCGGATTTTTGAAAATCAAATCACAGAAGTGGTAATATTTCATTTAAACGAAAAATCAGTTATTTAACTACCACTTAGTGGTTTCACTATTCATCAAAAATTGAAGTTTTTCAGAACAATGCCAAAATTTCACCCTAAGCTATAATTGATATTCTGAATTCAAAAATGATGTCTATTTTACAAAATTCCAAACATATAAGTTGAATTAATTAATTTTATAATTAATTCCCGCTGTCACAACAAATAGCGTGTTTTTAAGAAACAATTTATATCAAAAGATTGGCAATTGTTTATGTCCAATTTCAATGTTAAATTAATTATAATGACCACCATTGGATAAAATGGTAAAAATATATTATAATTATAATTTAAAACCACTAAATAGTATAATTTATCACAATAAATTATTTTGATTAAAAAAGTTGTTTTAAGTATTTTTCACTATTCATAAAAAAATTGGAAGTTCTCAGAAAGTTACAAAAAATTCAACTTAGGATAATTTCGATATTACAAATACAAAAATGAAGTCCATTTTGAAATATAAAATTTCTATAATTTTAAAAAGTGGTTATTACTATTCATAACGGCTACTTTGATTAGTCGCGGTGTGTTAGAACTCGAACTTGCGTACAATGCAAGCTATTGCATTATTGAATGAGAAGCGTATCGTGGAAGCTCGGGGTGTTACACCAACAACTATCATTAATTAATGGTAGAAGCATTAAAAACATAAAATATGACCGTTTCTAAATAAAACAATAGTAATAGAGTTTAGAGATATAATGACTGGTTTCCATTGGTAGCTCTTAGTATCAGTGACCTTGAATCAGTGGACTTGAGTCAGTAGGTCTGTATCAGTAGCTGTTACTCTTTATAATGGTAGAATGCTTGAATCGCTAGCTCCTTCTACTGGTAGTTCCTTCTATCGGTAGCTCCTTCTATCGGTAGCTCCTTCTATCGGTAGCTCCTTCTGTCGATAGATCCTTTTGTCGGTAGCTCCTTCTATATCAGTGAACCATACTGGTGACATTCTTGTATCGGTATACTTTGTAGCGGTAGCCGTCTGTCTATATCAGCAGACTTGTATTGGTAGCTGTCTGTCGGTATCTGTCAGTATCGGTGGACTTTGTAGTTGTATCGGTGGACTTCATATCAGCAGCTGTCTGTCTGTCTGTTTGTATCGGTAGCTTGTATCAGTAACTATGTACCAGTGACCTTGTGTCACAGGAAGCTTGGTCTATCAGTGACCTTTACTTATCGGTATACTATGTACCAGTAGGTCTGTATCAGTGACTCAACACTAAATACTTATCTGTTCTATGAAAATCATATTCAGATTGAGTCAGTAACATTTCTAAAAATGTATAAACATAGATAACCATTGATTAAAAAATTCCAATGATCATTTTGATATTTTATCAACTTAATAATATGATGTCATATATTGAATGAATAATTATTATAAAGATAAACATTATTTAGGATTATCAAAGCATATTGAAACATAATTGAGATTATCAAAACAGGTGAGGTCAACAGGTGGGTTTCCTTATTTTTTCTCCATGAAGGTTTAGTGAGGCATCATACTTCAAGAATTAGACAAGATCACATTAGAGGAGTAGAGAAGAAATCCATCCGCAAGGCCCAGGGGTTCTAACCTCATTTGTATTATTCAACCCTATGTAGGCTAGGAATCACGTAACCAACATACTGGGGCATTCTATCCCCTACTTAGTGTGTTATTCCAATTAGCTTATAGTGCCCCCCAATGTCCCTAGGTGTGATGCCCTATATGTGTATCAATATATTCTGATTTATAGAGTTTAATTTCTTCATGGAGAGGACTGAAGATCATGACCTATCAGATTAGGTCCATTAGTGATAACATGGCTCATGGAGTGAGTTCTCCCAGAGAAGAGTTACTTTAAAGGCTCGAGTGGATCCTTGGATGGAAATATGGTTGTGACATTATCTTAACACTAGGTGACTATCTTGAGTATATATAGGTTATTATTATTGTTCTTATTATCTCATATTTTGATTGATATACATTTTTGATAATGATATTACTACTATATCTATTTTATACTTTATGTTTGATGATTTTAGGGTATTATAATGGTTATGTTTAAACTCACCACTACATGGTAACTTCCCACACATTTCATATATTATGATGATGAGAAGACATTCATTGGAGACCTTAGAATACCATGATCAGGTGGTGCTTAGTTTTTCTAGAAGGAAAACATATGGATCTTGGATTTTTTTTGGAAGCTTCCCTAATGTTGTTAGCTGGTCATGCTCTTTTATAGTTTTGGTGGTATTTTATTTAGACCTTTTAAATTTTTCTATATTACATTTTGTGATATTTATGCATGAATTTACAATATGAGTTCATATTTCAGTATTATACGGGTCTATGGAGATGCATGCATGTGTACATGAATGTTAGGATACAACTTTCCATGTGTGTGAAATTCCTAATCAGTTCTAGTATCTATCCCATGACCTATTAGAGGTGGTATAATCAAATAATGATGGGATATCTAGAGGCATCAAGAGTCCTATATGGACTGACGATGGATTCCTTTGAAGTTTGGAGACATAGATCATGTGTTTTGAGAGATCTCACATGGATGTGGATTGACAAGATTTGGATGTTAGAGTTGGATATTTCCTATATTCATAGGGCCTTTTCTTATTACTATTTTATGTTAGAGAGGTAGAATACCACATATCCCTATCATCGTAGTTAGACTAGGTGTGCGATATATTCCACTTGCCACAAATGTGGAGATATGTGCATGAAACATTGCATGATTTCAACAAAGTTGAGCTATACTTTGAGGGTAAAGTTAACTTTTCATGGATTCTAATGGATTTTTATAACTAACATTAGAAGAACCATTATGGGAAAGTGTTTTCCTTAGGTGTGTGTTTGTTAGTAGCACATGAACCTCTAAGAGAGATTGTTGGAGTGGTTGATCTAGATGTGAAATTAGTAACCTTTAGTCTGAATAGGATTTCTATTTTCTCGATGAAAATCCTTGTTCATGGGGAGAATTTATCAACTCTAAAATTTATTTTTGAAACTTTAGAATATTTCTAGGAAACATTTTAGAGCATTTCATGGAGTCATTGTGGGATTCTGGGGCCCGATTAGCCTTAGTATTGATATATTAATAATATTAAATATAATATATCAAACATGTGAAATTTTTATAATATAATCAAATATCTTATAAATAGTGTTCCTGATGTGAAATAAAATAATTATATTAAATTTATAATTAGGGTTTTACCATATTCAAGAAATAACTTTTATTCACTAGATTAAGAGTGGTCATGTGTGGATTAAAAAATAAATGAACAAACCAATTAACTTATTATTTATTACATGGCCTAAACCTAATCATCCTCTATTTAAAACTTCTTTTAATGGATTACCTATGGATATATGTATAAATACATAATAAATGAGAGGATGGAGATCTCGGGTAGAGATATCGAGTGAATATATTGGGTGAAAAGTTCATTGGAGAATGATCATGTGATCAAGGTTTAGGTACTATGAGGATCATCATCAATGAATAATCTTTTGGATCTCACTAATGTCAATGAAAAAGAAATGTTATTCAATAGTGATCAATCCAAACATGAGGTAGTGCATTTTTTTAGATTTTATCCTTGTTTATGGATTGAGAAAAATGATAATTAATCATTTAAAAATTAAATCATGGATCAATATTCATTGGTTTGTCCAAAATATATTTTCTCTTCTTATATCTTGGAATTTTTGATTTGTTTCTCATTGATTAAATATTCTTTGAAAATCCACTATTATTTGGATTCCATTGATGATGGAAAACTGAACACATAAATTATTTGAGGATCACTTGTGTTATGTGCCTTTCTTCCTCCATTCTTAAATTTTCATCAATGAAATTTTGGTTGGTCAATGATTTGATGACAATTGGGAGGATTGATTGTTGTGAGTTTATCCTTTTTAGAAAGGATATAGGTCATGGGTTTAGTTTTTGGGTTTTAGAGAGGTGATGGAGGAATGGTGGTGATAAAAATAATATAATAATGGTTCAGGTGATGGTAGAAATGTGAGACAGATTAAGAACATCTCTCATATAGTATGAGGATGTGTGTTTTTGATTTATGGGTGGAAAAATTACAACCACCGGTGATGATAGTGGACCGAAGTTGGTGAAGATATAAGGTACCCCATGGGTTTTTCTGTGAAGCACATTGGGATGGAAACAATGATGGTTTTTACTATGAAGAATGACTAGAATCTTACTTCTGGCCAGCTATAGAGGGAGTTCAACCTAGATCAAGGTGTTATGAAATGATTATCTATAATCCCAAAGGTAGCAAAAATGCGTGGGTGAAGAAATTTTAATAGTATATAATTTCTAAGAAATTATAATGCACATGATGTGTAGTTCATAAAAACACACACACCATGTAGTCCCTTTTGAGTGGAAGATAGTGTTACACATTGAGTTAAATATCACATGCTCTGTGATTTACTTAAACACATCATGACCCTTAGACAACTGGTATGGCATTTAAAGAGAGTAAAAACTAATAAATCCATGCAATGAAATATGAAATGTAGTGTACTCAAAATATATGTAAACCTTATTGAATGGCTCAACATGTATAGGGATTAAATTCCCATGAGGCCAAGTGACCCCACATGCCATGTGTGTCACAGTTCATTCCATGCACTTCAGAAAGTGAATGGGCTCAGACCCAGACATGGATAGTGTACACAGACATGGATATAGTACATGAGCACATGCCATATTTTATGGTCTTGTTTATATGTCACATGTAGAGTGCCAAATCAACCTCTACATTACATTCACTCTAGTATACACTCCTTATATCTAGAAAAAGACATGTCGCGTGAGATGGAGAGACATGGGGAGTACCAGATCGAGAGAGACACACTGTGTACCCCATGGGCCATGTTGTGTACTCCTAAAAATGGGAAAGTTGGAACCATTATTCTTCTCATTTCATCTTTGGTTTTATCTTGGTTGTGTTCCCTAATTATGTTGTTTTGGGGAGAGTTTCCTCAGTTTTCCTCTATGAGGGTTTAATGTAGCATCCCATTATGAGAATTAAATAAGACCCCCTTGGTGTACTAGAGTAGTAATCCCTATGTGAGGCCTAAGGTTGTATCATAATTCCTATAATTATTCTATAGGTAGGTTCAGGAATCACATGGCCTACAAACCGTGGTGTTTGATCCTCTTTTTAGCGATTTATTCCAGTTAGGTTCTCGTGTGCTCTATTGGCCTTGGGTGCGATTCCCTATTTGTGTATCAATATATTCTGATTCCCAAAAATATATTTTCTTTATGGTGGGGGATGGAAAAAATGACCTCTCAGATGAGTGCCATCAGTGATAGCAAGTCTCATAGAATGAGTTCTCCCGGATGAGCATTACCTTGAAGCCTTGAGTGGATCATAGACTGGAAATATGGTTCTGACATTACCTTAAGACTTTGTGTCTATCTTGACTATATCTAGGTTATTATTATTGTTGTTATTATCTTATATTTTTTATTGACATGCCTTAATTATGATTATTTTATTACCCCATTTCTTTGATGCTTTATGTTTGGAGATTTTAGGGTGTCATATTGGGTATGTTTTACTCACCCATGCACATGATATTCCCACACATGTCATGTATTATGAATATGAAATTCCTTTTATTAGAGTCATAGGAGGAAAGGTAATAGGTGGATATTAGTTGTGATAGATGGACCTCATATGGATCTGGGAGTTTCTTTTGGGTAGCTTCCCCTATGTTGTTAGCACGATGGTCTTGTTTTCAGTTCTGGTAGGCTTGTATTTAGCCCTTTCTCACCTTTTCTATACTACTTGTTGTACACTGATGTGGGATATTTGTTATGCATGAATTAAGAGTATGTGTTATTTATCTTTCTATATTGTAATAATATATGGAGATGTGCTCATGTGTATAGGTTCTTTATACTAAGGCCTCCCATGTGTGTGATATGCCTAATCAATACTTGTTTCCCTCCTTTGGCCTATTGGATGTGGTATTGGGATGTAATTCTAAGATTACCATAGATAAGGTATGAACGAGTGGGTTGGGCCATGAAATTAGAGGTCATGTAACTAGGGGTTGAGTTGTGTTATAAATTAAATTACTTTTGAATTTTTTTGGATCAATACCACAAAACTGGGTCTCTGCAACTCCACCCTTTAACAATAGTAAAAAAAAGCGCTAATAAAGGGAACTTTTAACAACTCTAAAAAAAGCTATATTAAAAGTGACCCTTTATCAACACTTCTTTTAGAACTGATAAAGGCACCCCCTTTATTATTATTTTTTAGCACTGTTAAAGGGTCCCCCTTTATCATCGTTTTTTAGTAGCACTGATAAAGGGGGGGGGGGAATTATCAGCGCTTTTTTTTCCTAGTGCTAATAAAGTGTATATTTCAAAAAACATTATATTTCATAAAAAATAATATATTGATATATAAGTATATTTATATTGATATAAATATAATATATATATTTTAAATATGTTTTAGATCGATTTGATATGTAGTAGACGCAAAACAGACACCCAGAGAAGAAGTTATGGCCTTTTGGAGGGATTAAGGACCTTTTTTGGCTTTTAATAATATAAGAAGGTGTTATAGTGGTAACTTAAGTGTAGGTTTATTTGTAAGATTTAATTTTGTACATGGTAGAGGCAAAAAGGACACCCGGAGCAGAAGTTATGGAAAAACAAACACCCGAAGCAGAACTTATGACCGTTGGGAGGAATTATGGGCCTTTTTTGGACTTGAAGAACGTGATAAGGGGTTCCAGTGGTCACCAGAGTGTATATATTTTGGAAATATTATATTTGATATGTGGTAGAGAAACAATGGTCACCAAGATCAGAAGTTATGATTGTTTGAAATTGAGCAACCCTCATAGCGCCTAAAAACCTAATAAACCCGTAACTCACTAAAACAACCATAACTTCTACTATGGGTATCCGTTTGAGTGCCAAGACCAGTAAAATATAATATCATGAGATTAGTGAGGTCTAAGTCCAATCTAAACCATGATAGGATCAAAGAAACGAAAGATATATCAGTTATACCACTCTAAAAAAACTCCAACTTCAAACGGCCATAAATTTCATTCCAGGTGTCTATTTGGGCTCTACCACATATCAAATAGAAGGAATAAAAAATATATATGAAGAAGGATAAATTGAGAAAATCTATAGTCATGTCCCAGACCCTAAAACACAAAAAAACCATCAAAAGGCCTCCAAAACTCCGTTTCTGTGTCTAGTGCCCTACCAAATTTTTCTTAAAACGGTAATAAATCCTGATCTGTGTGTCTGTTTGGACTCCTATACCTGTTATATAATATTTAGTTCCATGATCTTTGGTTTGACTGGTCAAGGAGATGAAACAGACACCCGGATCAGAAGTTATGCCCGTTTCAGTGACTCTATGATTTGTTAGGTTTTTCAAGCCCCCATTTCTAGAACTTTTATCCTGTTTGTTGTTTTTTCAAACAGCAGTAACTATATGGATTTTCCATTAATAAAATCCCTTATTAAGTTCATTTATAAGATCTCTATAAGGAGGTAGCATCATTAGGGTTCTCTCTTGATCAATCCTAAGCATAACTACAAAAAGTGATGTTGGAGTGGAATAGTTTATGGGAGAAGTTCAAGTTAGTGGAGATTTCCACCAAATGAATGTTGAATTAACCTCTCTATGAAAGCACAACCATTTCAAAACTTACCCTTATAGACTATTATAGTTTTATTATAGGTTATTCATATAGTGGATGAGTTGTGTTATAATGTCGATTCTTTATGAAATTTTAAGTATGTTTACTCTTATACTTTATTTTTATAAATGTATTAACCTAACATAAAAGGTAAAATATAGGAAAATAGATAATGAATTTGATAAAATGGATTGAATATTTGGAATCAGGATTTCTGAATTATCCAATGGGTGAAATATTGTAAGTTTTTATTACAATAGTAAAATTTTTAAAAAATTGTGGAATACGTTAAAATATGGTAAATATAGTATATATGGCATCATATTTTTTTAATAATGTCTCATTTTATCAAAAAAGTTTTTTCCCACTATTTTCTACACTAAACACTATTTTGGGGCATTATGATTTGTAGTGGATCATAGTGGGTATAATGGGGAACTAAAGGAATATGAAATAAGAAAATAATTAATAAATTATTTCATGAGATTCCCCTCACCACACTTAAAAATACCCAAACCTCATCTCATTATTACACACCAAATTCAAATTTACCACTTAATTTTTCTCTAAAGTAATCCTTTCCCTAGATATATCTTTATTCAAGGAGAGTTTGGTTGGATACATGGTTGGGTTCCAATCTAAGAAGCATAATAGAGGTTCCAATATAAGAATCATAAGAGAGACGTGGGTTCCTACTTCAATCTATTTATTTACTATTTGAATTTAATTAATTATAATATATTTTAATTTTAATTTTTTTATTATTTCATGATATATATCCATGTTATTATTTCCTCATTGAACTACTATCATGGATACATTACCCAAACCCCTTAATTTTTACCCTTTTTAAAATCCATTAATATGATGAAGTAAGGGTTAATTTTCTCTCTCATTACAATTCCTATTTACATTACCATTGTCATATCCATTATAACCCAAAAGATATTATCCCATTATTAGATTCAGGTCATTGAATGTTACATTCTTAATAACACACCACCTACACGAGAATTCCATTCAATAACATTATGACCTATTAATAATCCATCACTATGCTTAAACCTTCTCATTGCCATAGAAATCCAATACTTTGGTCAAATAAAAAATTTGTAATTTTATAATAAAATACATCCATTTTTTGACACTAAAAGTGGATGTGGTTCTAAATCCAATTAGTCTAGGGGTAATAACCTTGAAAATAGTTGGTCATGTATTTACCAGTGATCATCTTGGAGCACGGTGAGTAGACCCTTACTGTGCGCCAGGTTTGACACTCCTAGTGGATATGATATGGATAATTATCATACATTTTATAAACAAAAAAAATTTTATTTATTATTTTTGTATAATTCATGTGTTTATTTTATCTCCTTTCATTGAAAATTCAATTTTCTAAGTACATTGAATGTCCTTAATCTTGATAAACACCCATTAGATTTAATTTCATTTAAATCAGTTGTTGTGGGTACTTTTTGAAAGTTGTAAATCTATAATTCTTCCTTATATGCATTGAGGGAATTAACCTATACATTATTATTAATTAACTTAACGAGGAAATATATTAATGACCTATATAATCTATTTTACCATATATTAAGATCATGTATGATTAGTTCCATTTGGAAAGTGTTCCATGTTTCTCAATATTGTTCAACCTTGATAATTATGGTTTGTTTAGCCTATATTCATTTGGTATATGTGGTAATGCATCATACTATTATGTGATGGGTGGGGATTGTAATTTTATTACCACTAAATGCATTTTTTGGTCTCATGAGATAACCATGATAGGGAAATTAGAGCATCCTTACCCTTTATGTATAATTTATTAGAAGAAGTCCTCGATAATATAATTATGATGTAAAAAATTAGGGAATTCTATATTTCATATTATTTTTGTGATATATGTGATTATTCATTCCTATTTATTCAATAAATTTCACTTATGTATTCATTGTTATGTCTTTAATTATACTCATGATGTTGCCTATGCAATATTTATCCATTATTAGCTTTTACTATATGTTTTTCACTTAATGAGTTTTTAAAATCCTCACATTTATGTTATTTCCCCATTTATCTAGGCAATGAATTGGAATAATATGATTTAACAAGGATAAAATTGTAAAATAATTATTTGTATTTTTATGTTGTAAAGTTGTAATGTAATGTATCTTTTCTCTTGAGGAAAACTAAACATTAGCCCTTGGAATCTAATATCTTGCACACTATTTTACATGGAATAACTAAACCATTAACTATGGGAAATAAGGGATGAAGTAATTATAGTAAAGAAGAAATTGGAAGATTTTATAAGGATTAATTTATATAATAATGGATTTACACCTATCACTATAAATAAATTGGAAGATGAAATGGCCAGAACAAGGATATAGCCTTTCCTTATTAATGAATAGAACTTTGGAGTGATTAATACCACACAAATCAAGGATTAATGTGATTATTGATGTATTTTATAGGTATGAGTGGGATAGGTGGGAGAGCACTAGGGATATAAAAATGGATGAATTTGAGTGAAAAATCACAATGTTTTATTTTTTAGGGGATAAAAATCAGTTTAATATGATAATATATCCCTTTTTAGAAGGTATTTTTCTAGGCGTGTACCAGGTACCTTGTATATGATCACTAGGTAGTAGGTGGTTCTAATAGAACCACATTCATCCCATTAGATACTCAATACTTGACCATAAGGTACACAATTATTACTACACATCATCCCATTTTCCTTCTTTATCCAACCCCTTATTAAAACAAAATTTATCCTTTCCAAATGAGAATTACACTAAAAATTAATGGAGAAAATTATAATTGATAATAATTTATAACATATAAAAGTTATTATATTTATATTACTTTCTTAGCCTTCATATTTTGGTGCCTTCTTCAATGATGTCTTGGTCTTCCTTATTAAGGTAATTCATATTCCCCATTTTAACCTCCTTTATATCTTGTTTTCTTATAATTCCCTATATTGGTTTCATAGTGTCCATAACATTAGAGGGATATTGATTTAATAACTTATAGTTAGTGATATTAGTGTGTATGTATCATGTCTTCTGTTATTCTCTCATTGTATACGAGAGTTTCATCACATCCACACCCGATTGAGGAAGGCGTTTCCATGTTTTTCCATTTTCGTTATAATTTCATATATTCTTGATATTTATAAAAATATTTTATCTTTAAAATTACACATTTTATGGATCTATAGATGTTCTTAGTTAATTTTCTCAAGTCTATAGTAATTTCATAGAGGTTTTAAATCATAATTAAATTCACATGGTAAAATCATCGGTTTTCAATATAGTTTTCTTGGGATTTCATCTTTATTGTACTTTTGTGGGTCTTTAAATTTTCTATGTGATGTATGTGTGATGTATATGTGATGTATGTATTTACAAAGTTTCTATAAGTATTTAATAATTTTATACTACTATGATTTCTATAGTTTATTGTATTTGATGGTTTAAAAGTGGGGGTTATATCTTTATTTTAATTTTTTTGAAGAATATATATTTTTTAATATGGTTTTCAAAGGGAATTTGAAAAAGGGGATAGTAGTTTTACAAATTAAGGTAATGATCTAACCATGGGATATTTTATTAAACAATGTACACCACCAATGGATTCTATAACATCTTATTTGATTATGATGTTTCTAAATTCATAGATGGGTTTAATTAGCGGGGATAGGGAGGTGGGGCGAGGAGTTAGTATATTATTTGTGATTTATATATGATTGATATACCTTATATAATTCACTATTATTCATGGGAATTATCACCATCTTATTGAGTGATTGATAGGTTACTACTATTTAGTCACAAAAAGGATAACTAGAACTATTGTGGTACGAGAAGCTATGGGGGAGTATCACCGATTAGGCAAGGTTATAATAACTAGTTGGTTATAAACTAAGAATACATTTATATAATGGTAGATATTTATACACATTTTCATCTAGGATCATCTCACAAGGTTTCCAAGAAATATATATTATTATTTAATTATGTTTCTTTATGTTTTCTATACTAATTTTCATTAATTCTCAATTTTATTACCACTTCTTCCTTTATTCCTTCCATTACCTTTTTCCATCACAAGCTTAAATATTTAATTTATGCACATAATTTATTTTGTTAGTTTTTTCTGTTTCATGTCTGGGATACATTTATTACCGTCATTGTAGATTTTCAAAGGGTAAAAAAAAAGAGTTCCAAAAGGATTATTTAAAGGAATTTCTCTTATATTTTTCTTCACACTAGTAAGGGTATTGGAAAAGAGTTTTTATAATAACCTATGAGTTTGTTTATTTAAAAACATAGAATAATATATTTTAATATTGCATTCAAATGCTCATGTCTATAATTTTTTGAAAAAGGGACTACAAGGAGTTTTTATGTTTACCTATTTAGATATTTTCTCACACTATATATGTGCCACACATTATTGGTAAAACTAATTTTTTTTCCAATTTTAGGTTTAGTATTGGGATTTCTCTTCGAGTGAGTGGGTATTGAGAATAGATAGTGGTATTTGAGGTCATATAGAAATTGTATCAAGTGTTTTGGTTTTTATTTTGTATCATAGATACATTGTCCATATGATACTTTAATAATCTAGATATTATTCTTTTATGTTATAGTAGTATGTTTTTAATAAGGTGTATAATTATTCTGGTTTTGGTTCATTTGAATTTCTATTTTTCTATATATGTTTATTTTGTTTCATATAGACCAGTAATACACGGAGTGGTTATAATAGACTTTTGTATTGATGCTCAACATATCTATTTTTTTATTGATTGGAATCATTCCCACCAAATGTCACATAATTCCTTAGTACTTGAAGCTACCCCAAGGTTATCAGTAAGCACCTCCAGCCTTTCCATAGACCAACTTGGGGACCTGGATTTTTGGATTTTCATAGTTGGTTCATGAAAAATAGAATTGTCAATATAACAAAAAGGATAAGTAAAACTGTGTGTGGATAACACCTTCCATGTTACTCCAAAATCACTTAAAATTATCTAGAATATGTCTCTATACATTATCACCCATCTATAGATGCCTCTTCACATTATATAATATATCATGCATATAATAAATAACCACATTTAATGTGGGGATATAAGGAGTGATTATATAATCCTTAGAAGAAATAACTACAACCCTAGAATCCATTGGAGTTACATATAATCATATATAAAAATTGAAAATCTTCTTAATGAACATTATTTTAAACATGAAAATAATATATTATGTGTAAAACTATACACCCAAATAAACTCACACCTATGAAGGAAAATGTTTGTAACTATAGAACATGGTTTCCAAACACATTTATTATCATCATCACATATATAAAACTAATTTAATTACATTATATGACATTCCAAACACACACAAAAACACAATTCATTGAGGCTAATTCACGGTTGAGCCAATCAAATGGACCTCAAATCAGTATCTCATGTCATAACCTTACCTAATTATACATATTTGTAACCAAATTCAAGTAACCATTAATAATACAAAGAGTCATTGAATAGATATCAAAACCACTTAATTTTTAGTATTGTATATTAATATTCATCCCCTGGTTAGTATACTGGAGAAAAACAATTTATTTTCAAATTCATATACACACACTAGTAAAACCCAAACATTCCTTTTAAGAACAATTTCTACACAGTCATTTTTTCCAAAATATCCCCATAAATCACAAAATACATATGTCATTTTTATCATGAATTAAAATAAAATTTTCACCTATCTACTTGAATTTTTTTGTTTCTTTTACAACCAAAAAAAATATAACATCATGCATTAACATCCGAATAATTCATAATATATCTTACAAGCACAAATTGAATTAATAAAGTAGTGAATTACACATAACCTAAAAAGTAATTAAATGACATTTTTAACCCTACTTTCTCTACTATTAATTAATATATTAATGTTTGTAACAATTTCACTTGATAATCAGTTATTATATAATTTATTTAATTATATTAGTTTTTTTATTTCCATAATTTTACACCTAAAACATAATTTTAGAACATGAACTTAATTTAATAACTTATAAAAATTACATTTTAAATAATTAAAAAAATTTTATATGTCAAACAACTCATAAAACATTACAAAATCACAAAAAAAAACTAAACCAAAAAATAATAAATCACATGTTAAACACTAAAAGAAAGAAAATGTTCACCTTTATCATATAAGAAGCACAATATACATAAAATAAAATACCTTTACTCCTATAAGAATATAAGTAAATGAGGGAATTAGTGAACTAGAATAAAAGTGATGATATTAGAACATGAAAATTCCATACCTTATTTCATATACATAAAACATTATATTTATCAATGAGTATAATAATATAGAGATAACAAAATTAATGGATTGAAAATGTGATCTCCATCATGAAATAAATAAATCCTCAATGTTAGATGATGAATGAGAGATAATAAGACATCAAAAAATACTAAAAAATGTATCTTAACATGAAGAATCTTTAATTAAAGGTTAATCTACTCAAAACAAGAATACATAGATGACCCATATTAAAAAAATAATTTAGAATTCTTAAGTACCCAACCACTAACCACCAGGTACCTGATTCTAGCCATGGTGGTCCTCCCTATTAACACCTCTATTAGGTTCCTGATACCCTACACCAGGAAACTGATGATACGTGTAAGGAAAATTCCAGCTAGGCCCACTATGGTACTCTATTTCATTCTCCTACCTTTACCTTTAACCCATAAATACAACTAATAATTTTTATAAAAAAAATTATAAATAATTAAAAACTAAATCAATATACACCTAAAAAGATGTAGTTGTTAAATTTATTACCTTAAAATAAATTTGAAAATATTTCATAATAAAAATATATATTCAATCATAATCTTTCAATCCATTTAGAAATAACTCATTTTTGGTTCATATTTAATTATATAATCATTCTCATAAAATATCCAAGATAATTTCACATAGATTAAAATGAAATAATTTACAATGTTAGATACCACGTTTCCTTGATGATTCATTATTCCAAATTTGTCATTCTTCATTAATCGCTCCATATTTAGCACTATTTTTTTACTGTTTAATGATGTACTTGATGAAACTTTCCAAATAAGAGAAGATAATATCTTGATTGTGTAAATAATTAGATATCCAATACTCCCCTTTTATAAATGAGAAATCATACAAAATAATAAATTTCTTAATTTTTAATATTCTCATAAATAATGTAAAACTCTTAAAATTTACCCATTAGACTCCCAATTCTAACCTCGCATTAAACTCACTGACTAGGCCACACCTCATTATGTCTGACCACATAACTATTCTCCACCATTCCCTTATTTATACCATGTAAACATCATAATTAATAAAAATATAATTTATTTATAGAATAAATTATACAATGAAATAAATATATATTTTACACAATATCTAACATTATCAAAATTACAAAAATCATAGATCTTTATCAAAATTATACTTAAGGGTAAACACACTAATTAGAATACAATTTTAATTATATTGTTTATCTATGATAATAGTATTAACTATAAATAAAACATGATTATAATTTCATCATTTTTGAATTTATATGCACAATTTTAAATTAAACGAGGTTCTCTATGGATTTAATAGACAATCACAAGATATTTTAAATGAAAATATTAAATTTTATATTAATCGATAAAGTAATAATTTTTTCCTAAATAGAATATAAGATTCAAAACTGGAAATTTTTACTTTTTTTGGAATATGGATTTTCCTTATGGATAATATTTTTATCATTTTTTTGATTATGTTTAAATTTATGTTGTCAATGGGGATTTTTTTTGGAATATATAATATTTATTAAAATAATATTTTAACCTAAAATCGAATGTATTTTCATTCATTATAGGATTCATCATGGTGAACGAGGGTGTGATAATTTTATCATCATAGAGGACGACCATAGAGGGGGAGGAATTATCATAGAATGGGGAATTTAGTTGGATAATTCTAGGATCCATGATTATGATTCCCCTTTTGATAAATTATATTTTCTTCAAATAACCAATTTTACATTATTCATTAATAATTGAATAATTGAATGAAGTTGGAACATCATATTTAATAAATAATTATGCATATAATGGAGTTTTAATGGTCAAATCCATTGTAGAGATTTTGACTAATCCTATAAATCATTTCTATACACCCAAACTTCTTTCAATATTTTGAAGGCTTGAAATTTTAATTCAAAAAGTAAGATTTATTAATAAAAAGTCAGGAAAAAGGATAATAAGATATTTTATAAATAATTTCAAATATCTAAAGTATATATTAAATGATATAAATTTGAGAAGATATAATATATAAAAATATCTCAGTTTAAGTTAATGAAACAAATGATTGAATTAGTTTAAATGCTTTTCAATATATGTTTTTCTATTTTGGTAAAAATATAATGGATTTAAAATTTTTAAATCAATATAAATAATTTAGGAAATATTAGAGTAAATTTTTACGGATCTTTTCAATAAAAACTATGATACTTTTTTATCAAGATGAATCATTGTATGAAAAAAATATTTATTTAATATATTTATAAAATGAAGAAAATGGTTTTGGAATAAGATAATTTGGATTTATAATTTAATGAAAAATATTAAGAGAATATTCAAAGGAATCCACATTCCCTATTCAATTTAAAAAATCCATTGATTTTTTTGAAAATGGTTGTTATATTAAAGATCCAAGGACTATAAATTTTTTTAGGTTGAAATAAGTTGGTCATAAAAAGATTTTATAAATATGTAAATAATTGTATATGGTAGTGATATGTATCATCATAATGATGGAAACAAAATTTTAGTAGACTTAAAAGAGTTAAGTTTTAAAATAAAATGGATCATGCCATTTCATACCTATATGATGCAGTGTAGTGTGAGTGTCTCAAACCATATAAACTATTTTATCAATATGATTAAATATAATTCACATGGATGTGTGGTCTATAACACCCCCATTTTGAGTCGATTAAACCATATTTTATGTATTTTAAGTATAAAATAGGTTGGTATTAAGTTTAGAAGAGTTTAGATAACTTTTGGAGTGTTTTGGGACATTTCTAGAGGTGCATGGTTGGTTAACGGTTTGGGAAAACCATGAAACACCTACAAGAAACCGTGAATAATAAAACAAGTGTTAAAGGGAAGTCACATGGTTTTCCCAAATTATACGAAAGCCTAAGAGAAACCATACTATGTTGAGCATATATTGGATAGTGAAATTCGACATGGTTGACACATGGTTTTGTAACCATGTGAGCCAACCATGTGGGGGTATCCATTAGGGTAGAGTCATGAGTATGGTTAGCACACAATTTTTCAAACTTGCGACTAAACCGTGCATGGGTCAAATGTTAGATCCTTAAATTGTGGATCTAGTGTTTTTTCACATCTAAAGGCTTCTAGTTTTCTCTAAAATATCCCTAACTCAGTAATTTTATCTCTCAAAGGTTGGATAACCTCTCCCCATTTAATTTGAATTGATCCAAAGTCTTTCCTTGGTGAGTTGAAGCTTGATTCTTGTAGTAATCCTTCATTCTTGTTAGTTCTTGATGATCTTTCTTTGATATACTTCTACCTTTCTCTCGGTTTCTTAGATCTATGCCTGTTGTGGGTATATCTATGGTTGTAGATGATAAATATGTTCATATTTTGTCTTTTTTTTATATGGAAATATATCTAATATGGGTTTATGGAGATTTAACCTAGGTTCATGAGGTTTTAAGTGTCGTTCTTGGAGTTCATCATAATACTTGTGGTAGGTGGCTTCACTCACAACTCCTATATTTATAACTTGAAGTCATAGTTTCAAATTGATTAATTTTATTGAAATTGAATTTGAAATTTTTGTGAAAATCATGGTAGAAACATTTTTTAGTGATGTATTGTGGATTTGTGTGAAATTATGGAATGATTATGCAAAGTTCTTTAATAAATGATTTTAAAATGATGATTTTATAATAGTTTCTTGATTCAGTTTATGGAAAAAGGTTTTCACTAAAAATTTTGTCTAATTGAAATGGTTTTGAAGTGATTATATTGGCATGGTTGTTGGGAATACTTGGTGTGTGTGTTCATATTTCATTGTGAGGCTAGGTTGAAATATGTCCTTGTACGTGGTGCCAAAGGTGTAATGGAAGATGGGATTTAATTACCATGTGATAACTTGGTAGATCAATGAGAAACCTCTCCTGAGTATGGAAATGTCATAATAAACAATTCATGTGTAAATATGTGGATGTGTGGATTGGAATGGGGCATTATAAAGTGGAATTAATGAAATGGTTTTATAACATTGTTTGGTAGGTTTCCTTAGAAATTGGTTTAGTTTGAGAAAACTGTTTTATATTGAAACTTATTTATATTTTGATACAAAATGTTTTAGAAATTGTTTTATATAAAATGATTCATATAAATTGGATAATATGTTCTATCTTATTTGGGTGAGTAGGGAAGTCATACGGGAAAATCTACTAAGTTTCATTACTCACTCCTTCTTTTGAATTTTGGTGCCTTTACAGATGTTGTTTACTAAGAAATGCGTAAAGGTAAATTATCACACATATTTATAATTACTTTGTGATACTTGGGATATTGTGGAGTTGTATAATTGATCATGTTTGGAACTTGGAGTTGTTGTTGGAATCTTTGAGTTTTGTCTTCTGTTGTTTACTTTGATATTGTAGTCTTCCGCTGTGGTACTTGGTTTTAGTTTGATATTGAAAAAGGAAATGTTGAGTTGTCTTTAATTATTATCATACATCCTATAGTGGTTTTTTGGTTATGGCTTGTTTGTTTAATTGTTTTATTTTTAAAGATAAAATCATCACTCACCTATATTGAAGCCCTTTCGAATTTATTGCTAGAATTTGGCATCTTGGGGATGTCACTTAAGGTCAAGTAACGTCTCACTACCCTATCAAGCCAATGAGGAGAAGGAGGGATGTTAAATGTGGTATCAACTTGGTCTTAATTTGTGGAACAAGTGGTCTATGTCTTGGTTGGTCTTCGACTTGGTATTGGTGGTGGGTCTTGGAGTTGAAATTCATTATGTTCTATTCCTTGAGTTAGGATCGTAGAAAGGATTTGGATTTTCCACACATGACACATATAGCATAAAAATAAATTGCTAACCTTTTTATGATGAACTTCAAGTTATCAGGGAGTTGGTTACATAAGTTTTTTGGATAAAATTATAAGAATTGTAATCTCATTATCATGGGTTTAGCTAATGAGATGAACATGAAGTGCATTAGAAAATGAACTTCCACTAGGAGTGTATATTTCATTTTTAGTAATGATATATGATTCAATTTTATGTGAAATAATTGTTGAAAAATGTTGAAATGGTTTTCAAATTAAATACATTGAAAAGAGTATGATTTTGGTATTTTTAAAATGGTTTGATTTTCAAAACCAAGTTAATTTTTTTAAAAATGGTTGAATATAGTAAAGGGTGATTTTGGAAATCATTTTTGTGATAGAATTATGTGGTAGAATTTGAAATTTTTAATCCTTTAGTTAATAGAGAGTGATACTTATGGAGATTTTTTTGTGTTTCTATAAAATGTCTCCTGGTAGGTGTTATAGGAACCAATTGGAAGAGGTTGTTGAGAACGTGGTTCCATCTGAGCCATATGTTAACCAACAATTGGTCCAAATCATCGCTTAGTATTTTAAAACCATTGAGTCAGGACTACAACCATATACACTTTTCACGATATATGTCACTGTTGAAAATACATGTGAAGGAAGTACGATTGTCTTCACGATAGGAGGTGAGAACTCTGGTACTAATAGTAAGAGGAAGAGGGACACCTATTCTCAAGGTGGTGGAAAACATTGAAATCAGACCATAGGATCTAGTAACCTTCCTCTAAGACCCAAGACCATGTCTAGATGTTTTTAGTGTGGGTCACTTAGTCACATCAAGTGATAGTGTACCACACCACTGAGAGAATACCACATTTGAAACAAGATGGGGAATCTTCAGTGCTAACATTATAATGCTTTGAGATCGGGAGATCAGAACACTCCTCATGTTTCACAAGCATCGTACGCTTCGAAGATATGAGGACACCAAAATTAATCTCATCATCTGAAAAAATACAACCATGGTGATTCTAGGAATACCATGACTCCTTAGGTAGTTCAATCTCAATAGGGTAACATGGAACATAGTTAAGCGATGAAGAAATTGTATGGAAATGATAAACTGATTGTGTATGATTAGGCAGGACCATCTATGGTGAGTGGTACACTTATTTTTAATTCTACCCTTATTCAAGTGTTGTTTTATATGGTTTAATATCATTCCTTTATTTCTTCTCATTTTTTTGATTCACTAAGTTTAAAAGTTGAGATAATTCCTTCTATGATAAAACTTTAAACTCCTCTTGGTCAAACAGAATGTCAAGCCTTTATGTGTAGATAATGTTCTATAAATATTGAGGGAACTGAGCTAAAATGGAATTTCACTATGCTAGAGATGAATGTCTATGATCTAATCATGATTATGGATTGGTTGAAAATGTTCAAGGCTCACATCAATTATTATTGCAGAACATTGAGTTTCATGACTGAGGATGGTGTCGAGTATCTATTTAAAGGAGAAAAAAAATGTAAAGATATGTGAAATAGGATTGTTAGAGCTAGTAGTTGGAATGATATCTTACCAGTTGGAGGGAATTTACTTTGGTATCAATGGAATAGATCAAGAATAGTAGTTTTCCAGGAGTGTTGGATTAGTTTCCAGATGTGTTTCCCAAAAATTTATCTAGATTACCACCGATAAGGTAAATGGAGTTTACAATTGATATCCTCCTAGGGAACAGTCATATATCACTTCCGTCTTATCTAATGGCACCAAAAAAATTAATGGAGTTGAAAGTGTAGTTGGAAGAACTAGAAAAAAAGGGTTCATTCAGCCGAGCATATCTCCATGGGAAGTACCGATCTTGTTTTTTGAAAAATAAAGATGAGAATCTAAGGTTGTTTGTGTATTATCATAAGATTAATCAAGTTACGATAAAGAATAGATATCCACTTCCACACATTGATGATTTGTTCAATCAATTAAGTGGAACTCAATGGTTATCTAAGATTTACTTGCGATTAAGATATCACCAATTCGAGGTTATGAAGGAGGATATTCCAAAAATGTATTTCAAAAGAAGATATGGCCATTATGAATATGTGGTAATGACTTTTGGTCTTAAAAATTCACTATAGGTATTTATGTCATTGATCAATTGGATATTTCAGATATATATGGATTCTTTTTTGGCAGTGTTTGTGGATGACATATTGGTGTATATAAGGACAATGACCGGGAATCAGAAACACTTAGCAACAATGTTGGGAATTTTTAGGGATCTTTGTTTGTATTCAAAATTATCTAGATATGATTTTTGGATATAAGAGGTATGATTTCTTAGCCATATAATTTATGAATGAGGTGTTTTAGTGGATCCAGAAAAGATAGAAGTTGTTATCTCTTGGAAACTTCCAAATAATGTCTTTGTGATACCGAGATTCCTTAGGTCTAACTGGTTATAACCAATGATTTTTTCATGAATTATCAATACTAACTTCACTGATTAAAACATGTAAAAATAATAATGTTTTATTCCAATGGATTGAGGAATTTCATAAATCATTCAAAGAACTCAAATTCATCTTACCTCTAAATGTTAAACTTTAACTTAATGTAATAACTAGAAAAATGAAATTTGGTGGCTGATGCATTGAGAAAAAATTCATATACTTAGTTGAAAAAATATGCTTCAGATGAGTGGTAGTTGATGTTGGTCCTAGCTGACATGCTTGTAGAATGTGAATATCGAGGTGATTTTGTGGTTTTATTTTTAGTTTTTGTGGTTAATGATTTAGTGAAGATGGTTACAGAGGCACATACATCTGATGAATAATGTGTGTCTATAAGGTAAAAACTCAATGGTGGGGTGACTATTAAAATCTATAAGATTAATGGGAGTTTAGTGTTGTTGTTCAGAAATTAGATGGTCATACATATGGATTGTTAGGAACAACTTCTTGATTCCTACCACTATTCAAAATGGGTTGTTCATCCAATAATACAGAAGATTTATAAGGTGTTGAAAACACTTTTTGGGTGAAACAATATGAAAATAAATGTGGATGAGTTTGTTTTGAGATGATTAACTTGTTATAAGGTTAAGGTAGAGCATCAAAAACCAGTAGGTATGTTGCAGTTCTTACCTATCCCTATGTGTAAATGGGTGTAGATAGCTATGGATTTCATAACAGGTCTCCCAAGAATGGTTTAGAAACACAATGACATATGGGTGATAGAGGATCTGCTCACGAAGTCGGATCATTTCATTCTTATTCATGAATATCATACAACAGAGGACTTATCAAAAATCTATATCCAGAAAGTTTTAGAGAGGCATAGAATACTAGTTTCTATCATATCAGACTGAGATTTGAGGTTTACATCTCATTTTTGGAAATCCTTATAGAAATCCATTGGGACTCAACTGACTATGAGTAAGGTGAATTATCCTCAGATGGATGAGCAATCTAAAATAATGTTAGAAATGTTATAAGACATGTTTTGGGTGTGTGTAATGGATTTTGGTGGCTTATGGGAAAAGCACATGCCGTTAGTGGAGTTCTTGTTTAATAACATCTCTCAGGACTCAATATATATGGATACTTTTTAAGCATTGTATGTGAATCCTTATCATTATTCAATTTTTTGGGTAGAAACAGATGATACTTTACTAGTTGGACCAATCCTTGTCCAAGAAACAATAGTGAAGATTCATTTGATCAGGAAATAGATGGAAATGATGCAGAGTTGTCATAAATCGTATGCATATCATTGTAGATGTCCATTATTGTTTGTAGTGAGTGATCGTGTGTTCTTGAAGATCTCTCCAATGACTGGACATCATCATTTTGGGAAATAGATCAAGTTATCTCCATGTTACATATTCCCTTATAAGATACTGGAATGGGTTGGTGAGGTGGCATATCAGCTAACATTTCCACCATAGTTTGGTGTAGTGAATAATGTATTCCATTTATCTCAGTTGAAAAAGTATCAGCCTGATCCTAACCATGTGACCATATGGGATCACATTGACCTAGAGTTTGATGCTTTGTTGATGCACATGCTAGTATGGATTGTGGATAAGCAAGATAAAGTCTTGCATGGGAAAATCATTGGTCTAGTGTGGGTTTTTGGGAAATATGGTTAGATTTAGGAAGAAACTTGGGAACTCAAGAAAGTAATGAAAGTGAAATGGCCATAACTCTTTCATAGTAATATTTATTTTCTACTTTCTGAGGATGGAAAGACCAATGTTAGGGAGAATTTAACACCCATGGTTTGAGGTAATTAACTCTTCATTTATCTATTTTAAGTGTATAAAGTTTTAGGGTTAAGTTTGTGAGAGTTTGGAGAACTTTTGGAGTGTTTTTGGGGCCTTTCTATAAGTGCACAGTTGGTGATTGGTTTATAAAAACTATGAAACATTTATAAGAAACTACACACAATAAAACATGTGATAAAGGGAAGGCACATGTGCAGTTCATTGTTTTCTCAAACCATGAGAAATCCTAGGATAAACCATTTTGTGTTTAGCATATATTGGATAATGATATTTGGCTTGGATGACACATGGTTTGGTAACCATGAGTGCCAATAGTGTGAGGTCTTCCTTAAGGCATAGGTAGGAGTATAATTAGCACACATTTTGCCTAACTGTACAACTAAACTGTGCGTGGGTCAAAAGTTATACCCTTAAATTTTGGATCTAATGCATTTTCACCTCTAAAGGCTTTGTTTTTTCACCAAAACGGCCCTAAATCTATATTTTTATCTCTCAATGGTTGGAGAATCTTTCCCCATTAAACTAGAAGTCATCCAAAGCCATTCCTTTGAAGCTCGATTCTTACAGTAGCCCTTCATTCTTGTTAGTTATTGATGTTTTTTCTCATATCTACTTATCCCTTTCCCTATATTTCATAGATATACAACTACTATGGGTAGATATAGGGTTACAGATTCAAAATATGTTTATTTTTGGTCTTTTTATTGATAAGTTAAGAGATCTAAGGTGGTTTCGTGGAGATTTAACCTTGTTTCGTGAGGGTTTAAGTGATGTTCTTGGTAGTCATCATAAAACTCAAGGTAGGTGGATTCAATCTCAATTACTATATTTATAAATTAAAGGTATGTTTTGAAATTGAGTAAATTGATTAAAATTGATTTTGAAATTTTTGTTCAAAGCACCGTAAAAACATTCTTTATTGATGGTTTGTGGATTTGTGTAAAATCATGGAATGATTGTGCAAAGAGCATCGATAAATGATTTTAAAATGATGATTTTAAAATAGTTTCTTGATTAGGTTTATGGAAAAAGTATTTCAATAAAAAGGCTGTTTTATTGAAATGGTATTAGAATGATTATATTGGAATTGTTATTGGGCATACTTGGTGCGTGTGTTCATATTGAATTATGAGGTCTGGTTGAAATATAACCTTGCACTAAGTGCCAAAGGTATAATGGAACATGAGATTTAATTACCTTTTGGTGACTTGGTAGATCAATGAAAACTTCTCATGATTATGGAACTATCATAAGGAGGCATGCATGTGTGGATTGGAATGGGGTATGCCAAAGTGGAATTAATGAAATGGTTTTGGAACATTTTTTGGTTGCTTTCCTTGGAAATTGGTGTTGTTTAAGAAAACTATTTTACATTTGAACTTGTTTATATATTTATATAAATGATTTTAGAATTTTTTTATATAATTTTTTTTATATAAATGGGATAACATGTTCTATCATAGTTGTAACACCCCGACCCAAGTTACCCAGAGTGGGTGCATTATTACATAACATTGGCATGATCACAAAAGATAAAGTCTCGAAATACCGATTAGTTTAGTAGCCTTGGAAGTACTAGATACATTTATAAGGTTTACATTACATCATAAAATGAAAAAATACAACAACATTGTTTCTATAGACCACCCTCATATCCCCTCAGACTATCCCTACAGGTAAGTCATAAAATACTTATTCACATCCTGGAAAAAATAAAAAAAATAAAGGGGTGAGCTCTGATGCTCAGTAATAATAACAATATAGGGGAAACTTTCATAAATAAGCATAAACATTTAAGGCAATTTATAACTAAAACAAAAGCCTTTTAAACTTGAACTTCAACATAATATAGAAAAAAATAAAATGAAATAATGACATTTAATTATTCACATGGATATTCTACTAGTAGAATAATCACATGAAATATCAATAACCACTTTCATAATGATGGAATGCATAATTCTAGACTATCATAACCACATAGTCAAGGCTTTGTGCCAAGACTACAAATAAGATTTTGTCAAGACCTTGTGCCAAGAAACTAGTTTGTCTCATGAGACCTAATGATGCATCGAGGAGCTATAGCGGGCTCCAACCGTCACTTACTAAGTCCAATTCATTCCTCATATAAAAAGTTTGAAACATAACATAAACATTCATATTAAAACTAGCATACGAAATGTCATTACTTTATACACAGGCCATGAATGGTATACAAATAACACATCCACATTCAAACATAACTCATTTAATACAATATAGAAGATTGTATTGTAATAGATTAACCTCAATCGAGAATAATGAAGGATATTGACATAGATGCAAATAATCATCAAAACTATTTGAGAGAAATATCCCCCCTTTTCTTGAAAACATTTAAAAGTCACACTATTTGTCAAGAAACTGTTTAAATATAGATTTTTGAATCAAAGTTTCCCATACCACTTTTAAACATTTAAAAGTAATTTTAATTTTAAAACATTAATGTCCATATAAATAAATCCTTAAAACCATTTTTAAAACATGGACATTAATTAGAAAGATTTAGAATAATAAATCTTTAAAAAAATTAAAATGACATTTTAATTAGAGTTCCTAACCAAAAGAGAGACACTTGAATACAAACAATTGAGGTAATAAAAACTTTATAATATCATGATAATAAAGGGATTCATGATATACTATGTCAAATTACATTATATACACCATATAAAATCGAATTGGTGTATGAAAACAATGAAGTCTCAATGGAATGTAAATTGAGATAAAATCTATTATAAAGATAGTATCCTTAGGGTAAGGATAAACCAATGAAATAATTATGTGTTAAAAATATAAATACACTCAATATGATTTGATATTCAGTGTAAATCAATCATAGGACATTCACACATATTCTTGTAAAAACAACACCAATGAATTGGATGTTTAACTCAATAAATGGAGATTGAGTTAAAATTAATCTTATCAAGTTCATATCAATGACTTGAGAATTTATAAATGGAGTGATTATGTGTATGAAAATTATATCCACAGAAAGGGGAGTTTAAATTACTACAAAAATAATAAATAGTGATTCCACACGTAATCATGGAGTAAAATAATCAACGAAGTATGCGTAAAGCCCAATGAGTGGAAATTGAAATTTGAAATTCCCTTACCGATTTGGTAACTTATGAAACATACACCCCATGAAATAAGTATCATAAAATGAAGATGTAAAAACCCATACATTAAATTATATTATACAATGAATACAATCATGTATAGTACATATTCCCCACAAAAGCAAATAGTGGCCAATATAGCATGAATCTCACATGAATTGAAAGTGAGATGAAAAACCCTTACTTCATTGTGATCAATCGAGTCGTATGACCAAAAGTTAATAACCATAAAATTAATCATATAATAACATGAATATAAAGATAATCATGATAATATATATCAAATTATAGTACACAACACACCACATCCAATAAATAATCGGTGAACAATGGAAATATCACAGAATTAAAAGAGAGATAAGAAACCCCTTACTTTGTAATTTTTTCTCAGTTGAGGGTAGTTTAACCTCCTGTATAATGGTGAAATAATTCTTATTAAATTATACAAGAATCATATACATTAATATGATATCATATATGATCTTTTAACACTGCTTTGTTAATAATATCTTAGTATTATCGTCGTTTTGGGTGTTAACTTACTCATTTTCTTTTATATGTTTTGTAACATAAGCCGTGTTTGTTATGGATAGATTGTATATTATTCATATCCAGAATTATATCAAGTCCTTAAAAATTATTTTTAATCATCAAATGAAAATTATTCTTGAATGTATTTGATGAGGAATGAATCTCACCGCGTTCGTGGAGACGGTAGTCCGTACGTACGCACGAGCGACAATATCATTTTTTTTGATATTAAAATAATATATAATTGGATGGTATATCATATATACAGAATAATTATCATGTTATATTTATTATTTAAATTAATTACACATAATTATTATACCCATCCAAATAATAATGTTTTGAATAACAATTACACCACAACGTGGAGACGGTAAGCCGTACGTACGCACGTATGGTGACATGTCATTCAAAGGATAGATAGAATACTGAATATGGTTGTACCATATTTATAATAACATAACAGTATATATAGGATACTGGATTTATTATTTTATAATGGAAATAACAAATAAATAATAAGTAGAAGAAGAAATGAACTTGAAAGAGGGTGGTGAAAACATTACCTCTTCTTCAGGTTATTCATTTTTATTTGATCAAAAGGGCTATTTAGGTTGGATTTCTGATCAAACTAAGTCCTCTAGGTTTAATTTAGGGAATTTTAGAGAATATTTGGTCAGGGGTTGGCCGAGACAAAAGGATTTGAAGGTGTGAAATTGAGGGAAGAGGGAGTTCCCTTTTATAAGAGGGGTGAGGGGCACCTTAGGAAAAGCTAGAAATATTATTTTATAATAAATTCATATTCGGTTTATAATGGCTCCAAAGTATATTATTTAAAGGATAAGGTGGGGATAGGTCGAAAACCACTCAACAAACAGGTTTTATATAGGTTTCAGTCATTATATTAACTTTATCTTTTTGATTTAACTCTTAGTTAAATAGTTTGACATTTACCATGTCTCTTTGTATTTTTATATTATATAGTTAATAAACTTACAATATACTTCCAAAAGACCCCCCAAGTGGTCCATTAAGGATACTCATATCATTATATAAGTCTTTTGGCCGAACCATAGATTTTTAGGAATATAATATCAATTAATAATATAATATTTGTTTAAAAAACTCCTTTATGTCAATTTTGACACTATTTAATAATTGATTTTTGTTAAAGTCTTAAAAAATTTATTAATTCAAAAACAATTCATTTAAGTAATAATATAATGTCATATTAACCAATAAAATTTGTGGATGTCATCAAAACTTTCAAATTATATTTATTTTAACATTTATAATACCAATTATTTGATTCTTTCATTAATAAGGAAAATACTGCAACATTATTGTGTCATAAATAAATTTAATTATTCAATGTCTAAAAATTATAAATAAAATATAATTATGTAGGAAATATTTTTATATTTATAATGAATATTTATAGCCTAAAATAAAACATATATAACCCTATGTAATTTTTTTTGCTAAAAGATATATGCTTATGTTATTTTTGTATTTACTTTAACTTAATTAATATAGTGTCATTATCACTTACAAATAGCTCCATGGGGTCCCAAAATCGACCCAAATATGCCAATGGCCGGATATGTATCAACCAATAGGTTTAGGATACATTTTATGGTAATTTAATATTATTATAATATTATTCTTTTACCCTTATTTACAGGATTTACCCTTTAACTATGGTAAATAAAATATTTACCGAAGTAATTATTCAAAATGTCTAAAAATAAAAGTTACCTATTTACAAAATTTGGACCTCATGATTCTAAATATGTAATTAATATTTCTAAATTCAAAACACAGAAGTGGCAGAAATTAATTTAAAATTAATTCCCGTTGTTAAAACAAAAAACGTGTTTTTAAGAAATAATAACTATCAAAAGATTGACACTTGCTTATGTCCAGTTTAAATGTGAAATTATGTAAAATGACCAAAATTGGATTAAATGGTAAAAATATAATCTAATTATACTTTAAAAACACTCAAATTAATAAATTTTCACTATTAATTATTTCGATTAAAAAAGTTGTTTTTAATTAAAATTTAGTAATTTTCACTATTCATCAAAATATGACAGTTATCAGAAAAGTACCAAAAATTCCCCGTAAACTAATTTCGATATTCCGAATCCAAAAATGAAGTCCATTTTGAAAGATAAAATTTATAAAATTTCAAAAAGTGGGTATTACTATTCATAACAGCTAGTTTGATTGGTTGTGGTGTGTTAGAACTCGAAGTTGCATACAACACACGCTACTGTATTATTCAAAGAGAAGTGTACTGTGGAATCTTGGGGTGTTACATTCTTCCCTCCTTCAATAAATTGCGTCCTCAAATTTTTTAAAATTGGGCTTGGGAATATAATGGAAAGTCCCATATCGGAAAAAGAGTCAATAAAACTATCATTTTAGAAGAAAGAAAGAGAAGTACAAAGGTCACCCGAGATAACCTATACTAGGATTCCATGTAGAAAAACATGGATATGGATGCTAAAATAAGTGTCAATTTATGATGTAGAGGGGTAGAAAACATGATCAGGAGAAAGTTAACAACAAGAAAACCACAAAATTGTGATGGGACAAACATTCATTAGTTTCTCAGTGGGAAAAGTAAACAGACAACATTTTTTAGTTACATTTCATAAAGATGAGGAATTTATTTATGAGATTGACCAAGAACATAAATAGATATACTTATTTTTTAACTAGAGTTTCATTATTTAATAAATTTCTACTACTAACTCATTTTTTTAAATAATGAGTATTCAGGATGACTTGGTCACACCGAAAGACCTAGAATAAACTTCTAGAGAATCACATGATTCACAAAGGATGAACTATATATTTACCTTGTCTTTAGAGATTAATCCAAACCAAAATGGTTAGTACAATATCAGATGATCCCCCAAAAGGATATTCCTTTAGAGAAAGAAATACTAATCTTAATTTCTAAAAGTAAACCAACAATACCTCAAAGTTACATAAATAGCATTAAATAAACAATTGTCCTTAAAATCCTTCAATATAATCCAAACTAATATTGAATCCCAAAACTTAACAGAATTTGGTTTTGTAGTCTTCCACATTAAATTGTATCTCCAAATGACATCGACTACTCTTAAAGTCACATACTTAAAAGTAATTAACCTAATCACATATTCTCGATTATAGGTTAATCATTTCCATAAATAACCCAAATCACTATAAATACACAATAAAAACATAGATAAAAATCCACCATTACTCCTCAAATGAAATCCCATAGTATTCTATTTTCCTTGGGCATATAGTGTTCCCAACAAAGCGAACATCTTCTAAAATAAAATTTATCACCTAATCACCAAATCATTTTCTTATACTAAGGGTATTCATTTGATAAGACATAAGATCCCAAATCAACTTATTATTGATCAATAAAATAATTTAACTACAAATAATCAGTCAAACTAACTAGGGACTTCACGTAGTACAGTGGTAAGTGATAAATCCCAATCGCACTTTGGTTGTGGGTTTGATTCCCACAGCTTTGTCTGATGCGATGGGTTTTCACCCGGTCCGCGTGTTGTACTTTTTCAAAAACTATATTTTATAACATTGACAAAATGAGATTAATTCTTAAAAATAACCATAATATAATTTAACCACAAATATTATCTCATAGCTTGCATTTTTATCCCAAAATATAATAACTTATAATTGACTCAAACCTAATGATTATATAAAACCAAATGGTTATTTATAACTATATCCACAAGAGAAAAGATAATTCTTCCTCAAATATCATTTTCACATGACAAACTGCAGGGTTACAAATACAAGAGAAAATTATTCCAAATTAATCCCATCAATAAGGGGCACTAGTACTTTTAAAAATTTCTCCAACCATTTATTTCCACATAGCTTCTTAAATGACCAAGAAAGTATCCTATAGAATAGAGAATTCACTCGGGTAATGGCCAGGTCCCCTAAATTTACGGCAAATTAATGTAAATGGATTCTTGGGACTATTTTCATTTTCTTCCATAGTACTCTTCATTTTTCCTCGGCAATTCTTCACTTTATGTCCTTCTTTCCCACACTTAAATCATTTATTTGTTCCATTGAGACACTTTCCTGGGTGTCTCCTTCCACATTTCCTACATGATGGAAATTGAGGATTCTTTTCTCCATGGTCTCCACTGCTGGAGCTATTATCATTCATCACCTTTCTCTTCTTTTTTGAGTCCAGGAGTTGGTTAATATATATGTTGTTGATCATATTTTTAGAAAACTGATTTTTCATGAACACGATATCTTTTACGCCTATCAACATTCCATTTTGTTGCTCATTTCCACCACCATTCCCACCTTGTACATCATTCTCAAAGTTACTATGACTTTCTTGGAATCCAGCCATTGACTAAAACTAGATTGCAATGTGTGAGTAACAGTAGTCGTAAAATCATTTAGAGAATATCATGACACCATATTCTTAATTTAAAACACATTAGGATTAACCAAGTTTATTTATTCTCATCTTATATTATAATACTTCAAATCGGTTTGTAAATAATATTTAAATTATCCTAAGCATATCCCCTGGGAGTGTCATAACCAATAGTGCAACAAGGCCCTTTGTCATGCACTGGTTCCCGTTCGAGTCTAGCTCAAAGCGGCGTTTTTAGGTTTTACCCCTAGGTACATCTGTGCCAGAGCCGCCTCTACCTACTCGTATACAGACAGGGATGTATTGCTTGGAAAACTCACAAAATCTCTACAATGCCAAAATTCTAGGAAGTTCTTCTATACTAATAATCAAAGTCTATCTTAGGGTTATGTACTCTAATCAGAGTTTATCTAAATCTAGTTTCCAAGGTTTGTACTAAACTTCCTCTGATACAACTGTAACACCCCAACCCAAGTTACCCAGAGTCAGTGCATTATTACATAACATTGTCATGATCACAAAAGATCAAGTCTTGAAATACTGATTAGTTTAGTAGCCTTGGAAGTGATAGATACATTCATAAGGTTTACATTACATCATAAAATGAAAAACTACAACAACATTGTTTCCATAGACCACCCTCATATCCCCTCAGACTATCCCTATAGGTAAGTCATGAAATACTTCTTCACATACTATGAAAAATAAAACATAGAAAGGGGTGAGCTCTGATGCTCAGTAAGGATAACAATATAGTATAAACTTTCATAAATAAGCATAAACATTTAAGGCAATGCATAACTAAAACAAAAGCCTTTTAAACTTGAACTTCAGCATTATATGAAAAAAAATGAAATAATTCCATTTACTTATTCACATGGATATTCTACTAGTTGAATAATCACATGCAAAATCAATAACCACTTTCATAATGATGGAATGCATAATTCCATACTATCATAACCACATTGTCAAGGCCTTGTGCCAAGACTAAAAATAAGATTTTGTCAAGGCCTTGTGCCAAGACACTAGTTTGCCTCATGAGACCTACCGATGCATCGAGGAGCTATAGCGGGATCCACCCGTCACTTACTAAGTCCAATGCATTCCTCATATGAAAAGTTTGAAACATAACATAAACATTCATATTAAAACTAACATACAAAATGTCAATACTTTATCCAAAAGACATGAATGGTATAAAAATAGCACATCCACAGTCAAACATAACTCATTCAATACAATATGGAAGATTATATTGTAACAGATTAACCTCAATCAAGAATAATGATGGATATTTACATAGATGAAAATAATCATCCAAACTATTTGAGAGAAATATCCCCCCTTTTCTTGAAAACATTTAAAAGTCACACTATTTGTCAAGAAACCATTAAAAAAAAATGATTTTTTGAATCAAAGTGTCCCATACCACTTTGAAACATTTAAAAGAAATTTTAATTTTAAAACATTAATGTCCATATAAATAAATCCTTAAAACCATTTTTAAAACATGGACATTAATGAGAAAGATTTAGAATAATAAACCTTTAAAACATTTAAAATGATATTTTAGTTAGAGTTCCTAACCAAAAGAGAGACACTTGAATACAAAAAATTGAGGTAATAAAAACTTTATAATATCACAATAATAAATGGATTCATGATATACTATGTCAAAGTACATTATATACACCATATAAAAGCGAATTGGTGTATAAAAACAATGAAGTCTCAATGGAATATAAATTGAGATGAAATATCTTATAAAGAACATATCCTTAGGTTAAGGATAAACCAACGACATAATTATGTGTGAAAAATATAATACACTCAATATGATAGGATATTTAGAGTAAATCAATCAGAGGACATTCACACATATTCTTGTAAAAACAACACCAATGAATTGGATGTTTAACTCAATAAATGGAGATTGAGTTAAAATTACTCTTATCAAGTTCATATCGATGACTTGAGAATTTATGAATGGAGTGATTATGTGTATGAAAAGTATATCCACATAATGGGGAGTGGAAATTACTACACAAATAAAAAATAGTGATTCCACACATAATCATGGAGTAAAATAATCAACGAATTATACGTAAAGCCCAATGAGTGGAAATTGAAATTTGAAATTCCCTTACTGATTTGGTAACTTATGAAAAATAAACCCCCTGAAAGAAGTATCATACAATGAAGATGTAAAAACCCATACATTAAAGTATATTACACAATGAATACAATCTTGTATAGTACATACTCCCCACAAAAGCAAATAGTGGCCAATATAGCATTAATCTTGCATGAATTGAAGGTGAGATGAAAAACCCTTAATTTGTTGTGATCAATCGAGTCGTATGAAAAAAAGTTAATAACCATAAAAGGAATCACATAATAACATGAATATAAAGAGAATCATTATAATATATATCAGATGTCAGTACACAATACACCACATCCAATAAATAAGTGGTGAACAATGGAAATCTCACAGAATTAAAAGTGAGATAAGAAACCCCTTACTTTGTACTTTTTTCTCAGTTGAGGGTAGGTTAACCTCATGTATATTGGTGAAATAATTCTTATTAAATTATACAAGAATCATATACATTAATATGATATCATATATGATCTTTTAACACTGCTTTGTTAATAATATCTTAGTATTATCGTCGTTTCGGGTGTTAACTTAGTCGTTTTCTTTTATATGTTTTGTTACATAAGCCATGTTTGTTATGGATAGATTGTATCTTATTCATATCCAGAATTATATCAAGACCTTAAACATTATTTTTAACCATAAAATGAAAATTATTCTTGAATGGATACGACGGGGAATGAATCTCATCACGTTGGTGGAGATGGTAGTCCGTACGTACGCACGAGTGGAAATATCATTCTTTTGATATTAAAATAATATATAATTGGATGGTATATCATATATACCGAATAATTATCATTTTATATTTATTATTTACATTAATTAAACATAATTATTATACCCATCCAAAAAATAATGTTTTGAATAACAATTACACCACGACGTGGAGACGGTAAGCCGTACGTACACACGTATGGTGACATGTCATTCAAAGGATGGATAGAATACTGAATATGGTTGTACCATATTTATAATAACATCAAAGTATATATAAGATACTGGAGTTATTATTTTATAATGGAAATAACAAAGAAAGAATAAGTGGAAGAAGAAAGGAACTTGAAAGAGGGTGGTGAAAACATTAACTCTTCTTCGGGTTCTTGCTTTTGATTTGATCAAAAGGTCTCTTTAGGTTGGATTTATGATAAAAATAAGGACTCTAGGTTTAATTTAGGGATGTTTAGAGAATATTTGCACAGGGTTTTGCTGAGCCAAAAGGCTTTTAAGGAGTGAAATTGAGGGAAGGGGGAGTGCCCTTTTATAAGAGGGGTGAGGGTCACCTTAGGAAAAGTTAGAAATATTATTTTATAATAAATTCATATTCTGTTTATAATGGTTCAAAAGTAAATTATTTAAAGGTTAAGGTGGTTATAGGCTGAAAAATACTCAACTAATAGGTTTTGGGATGGTTTGGGTCACTATATTAACTTTATATTTTTGATTTAACTCTTAGTTAAATAGTTTGACATTTACCATGTCTCTTTGTATTTTTATATTATATAGTTAATAAACTTACTATATACTTCCAAGAGACCCTCAAGTGGTCCATTAACGATACACCTATCATTATATAAGTCCTTTTGTAAAACCTTATATTTTTAGGAATAGAATATAAATTAATAATATAATATTTGTTTTAAAAACTCCTTTATGTCTATTTTGACACTTTAATAATTTATTTTTTTTTAAAGTCTTAAAAACTTTATTAATTCGAAAAAAATTCATTTAAGTAATCCTAAAATGTCATATTGACCAATAAAATTTGTGGATGTCATCAAAACTTTCAAATTATATTTATTTTAACATTTATAATACCAATTATTTGATTCTTTCATTAATAAGAAAAATACTACATCATTATTGTGTCATAAATAAATTTAAATATTAAATATATAAAAATTATAAATAAAATATCATTATATAGGAAATCGTTTTATCTTCCTAATTAACATTTATAGACTAAAATAAAACATATATAATCCTACGTAAAAATTGTTTTTCTAAAAGATATATGCTTATGTCATTTTTTTATTTACTTTAACTTAATTAATATAAAGTGTCATTATCACTTACAAATAGCTCCATGGGGTCCCAAAATCTACCCAAATATTCCAATGGCAGGAAATGTATCAACCAATAGGGTTAGGACACGTTTTAAGGTAATTTAATATTATTATAATATTATTTTGTTACTCTTATTTACCAGATTTACCTTTTAACCATGGTAAATAAAATATTTACCGAAGTAATTATTCAAAATGTCTAAAAATAAAAGTTACCTATTTACACAATTTGGACCTCCTTATTATAAATATGGAATCCATTTTTCTAAGTTAAAAACACAGAAGTGGAAGAAATTAATTTAAAATTAATTCCCATTGTTAAAACAAAAAGCGTGTTTTTAAGAAATAATAACTATCAAAAGATTGACACTTGCTTATGTCCAGTTTAAATGTGAAATTATGTCCAATGACCAAAATTGGATTAAATGGTAAAAATATAATCTAATTATACTTTTAAATCACTCAAATTAATAATTTATCACTATTAATTATTTCTATTAAAAAAGTTGTTTTTAATTAAAATTTAGTAATTTTCACTATTCATCAAAATATGAAAGTTATCAGAAAAGTACCAAAAATTCACCATATTATAATTTTGATATTATGAATCCAAAAATGAAGTCAATTTTGAAAGATAAAATTTATAAAATTTTAAAAAGTGGGTATTACTATTCCTAACGTCTAGTTTGATTGGTTGTGGTGTGTTAGAACTCGAAGTTGCATACAACACATGCTACTGTATTATTCAAAGAGAAGTGTATTGTGGAATCTTGGGGTGTTACAATAGTAGGATGATTAGGGAATTCATTGGGGAAAATCTAATAAGTTTCATTACTCACCCATACTTTATCACTTTGGTGATTTTGAAAATGTTTTTTACCGAGGCATGATAAAAGGTAAAGTATCACACATCTTTAGAAGTACTTTGTGATACTTGGGCTATTGAGGAGTTGGAGAATGGATCATTTCTGGATCTTGGAGTTTTCATTGTAGTCTTTAAGTTTTGTCTTCCATTTTTTACTTTGATATTGTGTTCTTACATTGTGGTACTTGGTTTTAGTTTGATTTTGATAAATGAAATGTTGAGTTGTCTTTCATTTCTATCATGCATCATATGGTGTTCGTTTGGTTATGGATTGTCTCATTAGTTGTTTTATTATTAAAGGTAAAATCAACCCCACCTATATTCAAGCCCTTCGACATTTATTTCCAGCTTTTAGCATCTTGGATATGTCGCTTAAGGCCAAGTAACATCTCACCACCCTCTCAAGCCAATGAGGATGAAGGACGTTACATGGTTACATTGTGTGAAAGAGAGAGGATACCAACCAAGTAAATCTTAATGTTATTGTTATATGAATATTCAATTACTAAAAATGATGATATCATAGTAAAGGGAAGAGACATAGGCCATGTGGGCCATATGATCAAACATAATAATTCCCAATGAGTATGTGTAGTGTAAGAGCATAATAGCCTATGTTTAAAGTGTGTGATAGATACACATGAGACCCAATATTATTAGAGATGGTGTGTTGAATGAAGGATATTATACGATATCATATTTTTTACATTTATTATTTCATTTTTCATGTATTGACACCCTAGAAATAATAAATACCCATTTTAATCAATTTTTATTTTTTTGTAAGATAAATTAAGACACTAAAGAAAAATAATTATGAAGTTTATTGTTTTTAAAATAATTAAAATTTAGTTATGGTAAACTAAATTAAAAGATGAATTAAGTACTACTAGTCACCAAGAATAAATTAAATAAAGGGAATGAGTATAAATTTAATGTTTGAATCTCTAAAATTGTGGTGTTATATAATATTGTGAAATTTAGGCATTATATTATTACTAATTGGTAAAGATATTATATAATGGTTTGAATTTTTATATTTGAATTCAATAATTTAATACACTATTATAGTGAATAAATGAAGAGTTTGGGTTAAATATTGTGATTTTATTATTCAAGGATGAATGTGAATAAAACTATGTTTATTATTTTAAGACAACATTATAATGATTAAAAATAGTAATTGAAATAACTAAATAAAGTTATTAATGATTTTTATTGTAATATGTTAGCATAATTAAGTCTAATAAAAAAGAAATTTTAAATAATTTAATTTCATGCGATGATTTATATATAAATAGAAATTGAATAACTAATGAATTAAATGTACATAGGTTAGGTAATGAGTGGAATTTATGAGGTTTATCAGGAGACTTATGATAATTATATATGATTTATGTTAGTTAATTACAAAAATGATATGTATTGTTAAATGAAAACATAAGGATTAAATAATTGTGTCTTTAAGGATTCAATCTGTTAGTGTTAACAATATTATATACATATTAGTATGAAATTAATTAAATATAATAAATTTAGACAATATGAATGATTTAGGGGATGCTGTTGAAGATTATTTATATTTAAATCCATTAAATGGAATGAAAAAAATAAGATTCTTAATAATTAAATTAATACCCAAAAAATGACAAAACATTAAATGTATGGAGTTTTTAATATTTAATAGATTATAAAAAAAGCATAAAAGGTATTGAAAAATGATTAAATGATACTTTTAATCAAAGGTTGTGCAATCCTTTCAATATAAGTTTATTTTAATGATGATAATAATGAAATAATTTTTTGGTAACTCATAACCCTTTTGAGTGGATGGATATTATGATGAGATAAATAACTCAATAACTACAATTTAATTGTTAGGTGATTCCAATGGGATAATATTATAGAGATTCATATAAAAAAAGATGCAATTACATTATGGATTGAGTATGAGGTACTATATATTTTAGATATAGGATTTCTTAATCCACTTTTCCTCATAATATGTATACAATATAGTAGTCGTAAAATATCAATTAAAATAATGTAATAATATGTTATCATTTACACACACCCATTTACAAAATTTAGATTGAGATGATGACAACCTTTAAAATTCTTATCTATTGTTTTGGGTAAGTAATCAGGATGAATATTTCATGCATCAGTTCGTACTCACCTATTGTCCTTGGTTAGAGGTTATAGAAAATATATAAGATTGGGATATGTGATGAATTGTGTGTGTTTTAACACACTCTGTCTCTTATAGCTCAAGGATTGTGGTGAATTATTATGCAAATTATCACTTTGGTCTATCACCCATAGGACTAGGGATAAGGAATATTTGATATATAGTTGAAATCTCACTCAGAACTCTGGGTTGAAGTATACTGGATATTTACTTATGAATATAACATGAGATAGTTTTAGAATAATTACTCTGATATCTCAAGATATTTCATTTATAGTGAATCATTGGTTGTAAAGTTATGTAGGGTTGTGTGATGATACTATATTGTTGGATATATTATTTTATATGTGACTATAATCCATATATAGGGTGGATGAGTCTCAAAATATAAAGGGAGGTGTGTAGTTATTCATTGGATATCTAGAGTATTATGACAATTACTCCCCTTTAGATCATTGTATTATAAAATAGTTGGACTTAGAGCCTAGTAATTATTACTCTTATTTATTATCCTAGGTTTAGAGAACAACAATGTGGTTCCAGGAGTCGATATATTTGTTAACAACATGTATGCCATATTTCGCAAGGTCCCCTATTAATATTATGATATTATGAAAATATAAAAACTATATATTTATACTTATGTAAATATTATGATTGATTGAGAGTGATGATCATGCTATATAGATATTTTTTATATATCAACAATTAATTTTTTTATGGTCGACGATAATCTGTTATTAAATTAACCTCATTATTATTGAGTTACATATAAAATAGTTATTCATGGGGTTTGCTCACCACTAGGGATAACCATATTGAGTATTATTTCTCACCCTTGCATGAGCGATCATGATATATTAAATGTTTTATTCTATACATATCCATGGATGAAGATGAAAAATGATCTTAGAGGTATGATCAAGATATTAAATGAGGTATTTTTTCAGTGTGTGGATTCTTTATAATGACTTCATTAATGTCAAAAATGCATTATTTTTTTTGATGTGTAATTTTTTAGTGGATCAATTGATTATTTAAAATTATATTTAGAAGATACATGTTATTTATTCTTGTTTTATATTAAATATTTTATTGTTAATTTATATCAGTAGATGATTTTGGATAATAAAAGGTGATATGTTCAATCTAGGGATAATGTTCCTAAAAAACTTTTATAGTTATATTATCACTATTCACTAGCACTTGGCCTATTAGAGGCAGTCTTAAAGAGTTCCCATAGAGGTATGTTATGGAGTTAGACCATTGGTGCACACAATATTTATTAGGGACTATAAAAATTTCCATATTACCCCTTATAATAAAAATAATCAAGTAAACCCTAAGAACCAAAAAATAAAGAATTATTTGTTATCTATTAATTTAACATGCTTCAAATTTTAAAATATTAAACATTCAAATAATAATGAAGAAAAAATAATAATCTGATAATTAATTATCATCACTTCAAAATCAATCAATACAAAATAATTTCACATCAACATAATATGTAAAAAATAAAATAGAATTATATATTGCATTCTTATACGTTATTTTCTTCCCCAATATATTTCCTATACTCCTCTATGTATCCATACAACATATTCTCATAGAATAATTATACTTTGAAAAATTATGTCTTAATGATCTTGAATGTCCCAAAATTGTTATAATTTTTTTATCCTCCTTAAAATAAAATTTAATCCAATAAAACATATGACATATATCATGATAGTATATCCAAAGCTAAGATATGGGAAAAATATCATGGATTCTATTTAGCCTTATAATTAGAACCAACTCATAAGATACCTTTTGAATAAATTCTAATATCAATGGGTGTAATGTTTCTCGGTGAGATGTTAGTTCCTGTTCCTAACCTGTAATACCCATGTTATGAAAAAACCCACAAGAATATGTGATCACTAACTGAATAAACAAATGGTCTTCCCCTTTGATCTGTGCACGATTCCTTTCTTCCTTTATCATTTATCAAGTGATCTCAAATAATCTATACAAACTCTGATTTTTCATGTACTATTTATTATTTAATAATAGTTAACTCACTTATGTAATATCAATATAATTTTAATCAATCAGGTCATTCATTAATTTATTCATATGAAGAAATTAAATAATTGAATGATGAATTTTATTATAAATAATATTATCCAATGTTAAATTATAAGTCTATGAAAAAAATCAATAGTTCATACTGTCGATATATTATTTGATGTCAATATTGTTCCCTTAATTTTTCAATCTATTTTTTGGATTAAATGATTAAGTCAAATATAGTTAGGCTCCAAAATATTACTAAATAATCTCTACACACCAGAACTAAATTGATCATTTTGATCTGATATTATAATATGAATAAATCCATGTGACCTTACAACATGTGAATCATAATTTTTATCAATTTTAATAACTAAATTTAACACTTTATTAGTAATAAAATATTTTATTTTTTAAATATATCCACAATTATCTAAATATTACCAAAAAACTAAGATTAATTGGTTATTATTTCACCAAAATCCATGGAAATATATTCTCATTTACACTATAGAATGCACATTGGTTACAAAAAATAACCAAGTACTTGACGATCAACCATTATCTATTAACCATAGAGTCATTTGAATGTATACTCTCCATATATAGGAACCAAAACAACATATTTAAAAAATGTTGAATTTTTTATGCCTATGTATATAGTCTACAGATGAGTTATAGGGGAATGAGGAAAAAAACCATGTACATAATTTAAAGAATATTTCCCCTTACTTGTAAAATAACCCATGGAAATAAAACTTATGAATAAATATGTATAGAATTTCTAGAACTGATAAAACATCACCATAACTCAGTTTCATGATTCACTAGTTAATACTTAACCATTTTTAAAGTAATAATAAATCATTATCTTTATTAACTAAGATCCACCATCCACCTCTTCTATGATGAGTTATAAACAGATTAAACACTAAAATTTCATGTTATATCAATAATAATTAACTAAATTTCTTACTTACATTTGTTTATGACTTCATAAGTAATGTAATTTGTCTAAATATACCATATATACACTTCCACTAATAATTAATTTATATCTAGGATAAAAAAATAGAAATTTCCTGAATAATTCATTAAAATTAAAAACAATAAAAAATGGGGCTAAAAAAATTATGAGATACACTCAAAAAATAATTTTTATAGGATATAATTCTGTTATAAAATTATATAAATATATTTACTATAAGGAAAAAAACTTATTACATTACATAATCTTGAATTTTATTCAAGGAATCATTTCTTTTCAAATTGAGGATATTTTCAAGTTTAGAGATTTAGAGAATTCGGACATAATACATTCATAATATTTCGTATTTATACACAGTAGATACCATAAAAATAGTATTAATTTCTTCCAAGATATAAATATTTTCAAATAAATCATGATTTCTTTGAAAAAAACTCATAACAATTAACTTGTATTCCTTATTTGTATTACACAACCTTATAACCTATGAAAATCATTTGAAAACTTGGGATGAGTACAAAAAGCTCAGTAAGGGATATAAAAAGAAAGAAAGGAAACATTAGTCTATGAATACTTTTAACATAAGAAATAATTTTCCAAAAGGCATACTTTTCACCCATATGAACTTTCTTTGTAAAAAATGAGAATTCCACGTGATTCCAATAAAACATATAGAACATGAATATAACCATAAAGGTATCTTGGGGAATTACTTACATAATCTTGTAACCCTCTTGGCTACCTTATAATTTGTAACCCTAATATATACCTTATAATAAATTCTTAATAACCATAATGTAATAATACAACATGAATAATTTCATAAAAACACTACTTTTGAATTTTGTAAAACAGAATTTTAAGAGGATTTTAAAAGAAAAACCCATTAAAAATCATATAATTGATGTGAGAATTAATAGAGTTTATGGGATATGTATCTACACTATAAATAAACATAATTCAACATAATATAAACAAAATTCATCACACACAAAATTTTAATACCATATAAATAATGAAGTAGAAGGTTTACCCAAAGAATGGAAATCAGGTTAAGAATTCCCTTACCTCAGGATTGTCTTACTTAAAACTTATTTAAACCTTTTGTATAATGGTTAAAATAGTATTATTAATATATTAAAGAAACATATTCATGTTTATAATACCTTATATGATCATTTCATTACATCATTTATCCCTTCAATTGTTAGTATTTTGTTCCTTCCATTGTTTTGGATGTGTTCTTTACATGATTTTCATGATTGGTTCATGATGGATATTCTTGTCATTTGGAAGTGAAACTCCAGAATTTGAATGTAATTGTATATAAATATTTCTAGAACCATAAATTATACCATTAATCATTTTTAATTCTGACATGAGGATGATTCATAAGTTAAATCATTATTGATATTTGTTTAGGTCATTTTGGTGATTCTTCGATCGTAATGAACTCATTTTGTTTTATAAATTAATAACATGCATACAAAATGATTACAAAAAATTATAAAATATATAATAAATAAATTATAATCTAGTTCAAACATAAAAATTATTTCATGACTAGTTTAGAAGGAAGTAAAAGAAATTGAAATCCCATCATCCACGATGTTCGTAAATTGACACATCACGGGTGATGTTTTAATTTCTTGAATAAGTGGGAGAGAAGAAGAAGTATAATGGTGAATCTTACATAAACATGATGAAATCCATAATATTTAAGATACCGTATCATTCATACCTATTGGATAAGGGAAGGTGATTAAATAAGAAGAATAGAAAAGGAAATGAAAAGAAAATAAAGAAAACAAAAGAGGATGTTTACCTCTTGATCTCTTCTCCTTGAGATCTGTCTTAAGGCCCATGGTTTTGGCCTTTTGGGGAGACAATAAGGTCTTGGACATGGGTAAGGGTATTGGGAGGAGTATTGGGTAGAACTTAGTCATGTATCAAGGCTTGAGAGGTGTGTTAAGAAGAGGAGAATGAGGGTTGTTTTTATAGTGTAAGAGAGGAGGAATTTTACATTATTTTAATCTTTAGTTTAATATTTTTGGTCAAGACTATGAATAGTCTTAATTCATGTGACCAAAAATAGTAATATGTTAATGTGAGTTCAAAAAAACTAGTATTACATTAGTGATGATGTCAAAAATAGTGTATTTAACTGATAATTTGAATATACGATATTTTACCATATTTCACTATTCATCAAAATGTCAATAATTTTAGAAAATTACCAAAAATTCACCCTTACCATTTTTCAATGTTTAGAATTTAAAAATGAACTCCATTTTTTGAAAATAAGTTTCTAAATATTATTAATTTAATTTTTAAATTAAATCATAATTTACTCAAAAATAACAATTTTAAATCTATAACTCATTTTTTAACACCTTGAAAAATTAATCAACATATCATTATCTTATAAAAATAAGAAAATAAAATAATAATAAAATTTACTATTCATTAGGGTCATAATACTATTAATAAGGGTATGTTACTATTCACCAAATATCAAGTTAGTTCCACGAGACTCCAAATGACATACTGATCACAATTATAGATAACAATTTTTCGAAATTCAAAACATAGAAACGACAAAATTATGTTTAAAGTCTAGTTATAAATATCCACTTAATACAAGGTTTATTTCATTTCAATTTATTTTTAAATCCTTGGGGTGTTACATTATCCCCACCTTCTGAAAATTTCTTCCTCTCAATTTTATTTACTTTTTAAACAAGTGAGGTTACCTTTACCTCATAACATTATCAGACTCCCAGGTTTACCCTTCAACCATGTGGTTTCTCCACAAAACCTTTACCAGATGGATTACCTTATTATGAAATACCTATTCCCTTAGATCAAGAATTTGAACTGGTTTCTCTTCATAAGAAAGGTTCTCTTCCATCGGAAGTTATTCTGGGCTCAAGACATGAGACAAATCTAGCACATACTTTCTTAACATCAAAACATGAAAATAATTGTGTACTTGAGATAAATATGGAGGAAAATCTAATCTATAGGTGAATGGTCCAACTTTCTCTAGAATTTCATAAGGTCTAATGAACCATGGAATTATCTTTCCTTTCTTACCAAAACTCATAACACTTTTCTATGATGAGATTCTAAGAAAAACATGATCAAACACTTCAAAAGAAAAGTCTTTCTTCCTATTGTATGCATAATGTTTCTACCTGCTCTAAGCTTTCCTCATGTGTTCCTAGATTTTATTTACTTTCTCATCCACTTCCTCTATCAATTTTGGTTCCATTAACTTTCTTTCCCTGACTTCATCCCAGAAAGTTGGAGTTCGACACTGCTTCCTATACAACGCCTCAAAAGGTGACATCTGTATAATGGAATGAAAACTGTTATTATAATAAAACTCAACTAAATAAATATTCTAATCCTAAATTCCATGGTAGTCTATTGAACAATCTCAAAGAATATACTCCAAAGTCTGAATCATTTGTTCTGACTTCCTATCTAATTGATGATGAAAAGTTGTACTAAAATTTAATTTTGTTCCCAACGAATTTTGAAGGACCTTCCAAAAGTTAGAAGTGAACCCGAGATCCCAGTAAGATACAATGGAAAGAGGAAATCCATGTAACGTGATAATCTCTTTGAGGTAAAATATAGAAAGGTGATCCAAAGACATTGTATCTCGAATAGAAAGAAAATGTTCAGATTTAGTCATCCGATCAACAATAACCCAAATCGTATTGTTACCTCGAGAAGTCTTAGGTTGTCCCACAATAAAGTCCATGGATATATTCTCTCATTTCCACTCTGGAACTAGAAAATTCTGAAGTATCCCCTTTGGTAACTTCCAGTCCACTTTAACCTATTGACATATCAAACATTTCATGGTAAAATCTACAATATCTCTTTTCATTTCATCCCACCAGTAATACTCCTGAAGGTCTCTGTACATCTTAGTACTGTAAGGATGAACTAAAAATAGATAACTATGAGCTTCACAGAAAAAATATTTCTTCAATTGGGAATCACAAGGCACACACAAACTTTTACCAAATCTTAAAACACAATATTTATCAAGGTTAAATTCTGAAAACTTACCCATTTTAACCAATTCTACCTTTTTCTATAGCTCATGGTATTCCTTCTATGATTACTTAATTCTGTATAATAATGATGAATGAATTGAAACCTAAAATAGAACAGAGGTATTTCCTGCACCAATAACTTATAATCCAAAATTTATCAAATCATTAATCAAGGGATTATTTTCCAAACGTAACATGGTTAATGATGTATGATGTTTTTGACTCAAGGAATCTGCCACTTTGTTTTATTTTCCTAGATGGTAATTGATAGTGAAATCATAATGTTTTATTAGTTCAAGACATATTATCTTCCCCATTTTTAATTCCTTCTGAGTGAATATATACTTCAGACTTTTATGGACAATATATATTTTACATTTGGATCCGTATAAATGATTCCTCCAAATTTTCAAATAGAAAACCATAGATGACAATTCCAAATCATGTTTAGGATAATTTAACTCATGAGGTTTTAGTTTTATTGAAGCATAACTAATTACCTGATCATTCTGCAACAAAACACAACCAAGTCCCTTCAATGAAGCATCAATGTAGATGAAAACTCACCATTTCAGTAAGGCAAGTCCAAAACTAGAGCATTCTCCAATCTCTTATTCAATTCCTTAAAACAAACATCACATTCTTCTATCTAAATAAATTTAACCCATTTTCACATTAAATTAGATAGAAGGATTTGTAAGGGTTCCCCTTATCCCTTGAAAGGGGGGTTATAAAAAAATCAATAAAAATGAAGGGCTTCGGGCTAACATAGTTAGTGGTCTAGAAAACCGTACAAAGTTTTTAACAAACTGTCAGTAATAACTTGCTAATCCAATAAAACTATTAATATCTATAACATTTATAGGTATTGTCCATTCATCAACCACTTTTGTTTTGGTAGTATAAACTATTATTACATCCTTATTTACAATGTTCCCAAGAAAAGAAATATTTTGCAACCAAAAATCAAACTTGTTGAGTTTTCAATATAGTTTCTTTTCCTTTAAGGTTTGAAAAACAACCCTTAGATGTTTTTCATGAACCTATTTACTCTTATAAAATAACATAATTCCATCAATAAACACAACTACAAACTTATCCAAGAACTCATGAAATATTCCATTCATAAGATCCATAAATACACCAGGTTCATTAGTTAACCCAAACGGCATAACAACAAATTCATAATGCCCATATCTAGTTCGAAAAGCTGTTTTTGGGATATCATCCTCCTTCACCTTTAGCTTATGGTATCTAGATCTCAAGTCATTCTTGAAAAAATACCGAGCTCCCTAGAGCTGATCAAACAATTCATCGATATGAGTCAAATGATACTTGTTTTTAACGGTGATGTTATTCAAGGATCTATAATCAATGAAAAGTCTCATGTAACCATCTTTATTTTTAATGAACTAAATAAGATCACCCTAAGGTGAAGTGCTAGGATGAATGAAGCCTTTATCAAGAAACTCCTAAAACTGATTTTTCAATTCATTAAGTTCCATTTGTGTCATTTGATATGGGGGTTTTGAAATTGGATTAACATCAAGAACTAGGTCAATTGTGAATTCGACTTCCCGATCAGGTATAACACCAGGTAACACATCAGGAAAAATATCAAGGTATTCATTTACCACTAACACATCATTAATTTGAATAGTTCCCTTGTTTTCAACAATGTGAACAAGATAAATTTTATTTCTATCTTTGAAATGTTTCTTATCTTCCTGATATGTTATTAATTGTATGAGTTCTTTCTTGTATATAAACTGAAAATATTTTTTAAAAAGAACTTCTTTAGCTCTACAGTCAATCTTAGCATGATAAACAGAAAGCCAATCCATTCCCAGAATGACATAAAAATCTACTAATGGAAAAACAACAAGGTTTGAAGGTAATGTATTTCCATAGAACACAATAGAAATATTATTATAATTCATTTTTTCTATAATATTTCCCCCAGTGTTTTAAAAATAAGTTCCAGTATCATTTATTGAGGTGATATATCCAATTTACCATAAAATTCTTCAGAAATAAAGGAATGTTTAGACCCCGTATCAAAAAAAAACTTTAGAAAAATCTGGGTAAACAAATAAGGTACCTGATACAACTTCATTGGATGGACCGGCATCTACTAATGTAGTTGCAAAGGATCTCACTACACATTACTGCTTATAGTCTGGCTTCCTTACATATTTCAGATCTCTCTTTGGGTAGGCATTTGCAAAATGACCAATCTCACCACATTTAAAACACTTAACAGTTTGATTATCTGGATTAGTCATAGAATCATTTTCATTACAATATTAGGATATATGTCCAAAATTACCACATTTAAAATACTTCCCAGTTTTGGTAAGGCATTCCCCATGGTGTTTTTTATACACTTTTCACAAATTGAAAACTATAATTTCTTACCATCAGATTTCTTTGGCTGATTCTTACCCATAGATTTCCACCTGGACCTCTTCTTATCCTTGTTTTGAAAGTGCCCGTGATCATTAGAAAACTCCATCTCTACCCTCTCAACACATCGAACAAGTTTCTCATAACTTTTAAATTCATAGGAGGCCAATGCCCTTCGATACCTTGGATTTAATCCTGAGTAAAAGTGGGTTTTTCTATGAAGATCCTGAATAAGATTTGGAGCATACCTCTCTAGTTAGGTGAAGTTCACTTCATACACGACCACTGAATCTTTATCCTTTTTCTTAAATTCAAGGAATTTCTTCTGTATCCTATATCACACCAACTTAGGAAAATATTTTTCAATGAAAAGACTTTTAAATTCATCTAACTCTAAGGCATAAATATCCTCTCTGTCCCTGATATTTTTGACCATTGACCACCTCTGATCAGCTTCACCTTCAAAATGATAAATGGAAAGACTTACCTTTTGATTATCTGAACAACCTATAACATCAAATATCTTTTCAAGGGACTTCATTCATCCTTCAGTGAAGGCTGGGTCAGAAGATCCATTGAAAGTAGGAGGGTGTTGTCTCATAAAATGTTCCATTATTGTCATGTTCTATTGTGGAACCTCTGGTTGTTCTTTTTCATGGATTCAAACACCATTTATTTCCTGTGTTTTCTGATCCCTTACTATCACAAAATGCATAGTTTCAATCCCTATAATTTCAAACTATAGATTCAGAAGGATATCATTCTATCGGTGCCTCTCCTCTCTAGATTCCCTATTTCTTCTATGAAAAACCATTATGAAAAAACATATCTCAGTCAAAAATACATGGTGATATTTAAATAATATATCATTTCAAATTAACAATAAACTAAAAATCATTTATTATATTCTATTAGCATCATCCTAACCCCTAAAGTTATCTAAACCATCCTTTTATAACAACTATAAGGACCTGACCTTATTACATTACATAATATTAAATTTTAGTCAAGAAATCAATTAATTTAAAATTTAGAAACTTTTCATGTTTAGATATTTATAGAATTTAGACATAATAAATTCATAACATTCCACATTTATATAGAGTGGATACCATAAAAACAATATTCAATTCTTCTAAAATACAAAAATTTGCAAATAAAACATGATTTCTTTGACAAATCTTCATAACATTTAACATGGATTCCTTATTTGTCTTAAAAAACCTTATAACTTGTGAAAATAATTTAAAAACATGGGATGATCACAAAAATATCAGTAAAGGATATAAAAATAAGGAAATGAAACATTAGTCCATGAATACTTGTAACGTATGAAATCATTTTCAAAAATATATACTTGTCACCCATATAAACTTACTTTGTAAAACATGAGAATTACACAAGATTAATATAAAAAATATAGAACATAAATAGAACTATAAAGTTATCTTGCGGAATTACTTACATAATCTTGTAACACTATCATGTACCTTATAATTTGTAACCCTCACAGCTACCTTACAATTTGTGTAACCATCGCAGTTACACTTGGAGTAACCATACAGCCGACCTCCAACTTAAAAATACCAAATTAATTGGAGGGATATATAGGTCCCACAATTCATTATAATAAATTCCCAAGAACCATAACATAATCATACAACATGAATAATTTTATAAAAACATTTCTTTTCAATTTTGTAAAATAGAATTTTAAAAGTGAATTTTAAAAGAAAACCCCCTATAAAAATAATATAATTGAAGTGAGAATTAATAGAGTGGATGGATTATGTATATACACTTTAAATACACATAATTAAACATAATATAAACAAAATTCGTCACACAAACAATTTTAATACCATATAAATAATGAAGTATAAGGTTAACTCAAATAATGGAAATCAGGTTAAGAATTCCCTTACCTTGGGTTTGTCTTACTTAAAACTTGTTCAAACCTCTTGTATAATGGTTAAAATAGTGTTATTAATATATTAATGAAACATATTAATGTTTATAATACCTTATATGATAATTTCATTACATCATTTATCCCTTTAATTGTTATTATTTTGTTTCTTCTATTGTTTTGGATGTGTTCTTTACATGATTTCCATGATCGGTTCATGATGGATATTCTTGTCGATTGGAAGTGAAAATACATAATTGGAATAAAATGGTATTTAAATATTTACAGAACCATAAATTATACCATTAATCATTTTTAATTCTGAAATGAGGATTATTCATTAGTTAAAACATTATTGATATTTGTTTAGGTCATTTTGGCGATTCTTCAATCACAATGAACTCATTTTGTTTTATAAATTAATAAAATGTGTACAAAATGATTCCAGAACCTTATATAAGATATAATACATAAATTATAATCTGATTTAACCATAAAAATGGTTTCATGACCAGTCTTGAAGGAAGTAAAAGAAATTGAAATCACATCATCCACAATGTTAGTAAACTGACACATCACAGATGATGTTTTAATTTCTTGAATAAGTGTGATAGGAGAAGAAATATAATGTTGAATCTTCCATAAACATGATAAAATCCTGAATATTTAAGATATTGGATCATTCACTCCTCTTGGATAAGGGGAGGTGAGGGAATAATAAGAATAGAAAAGGAAATGAAAAGAAAAGAAAGAAAACAAAAGAGTATGTTTACCTCTTGATCTCTTCTCCTCGAGATCCTTCTTAAGGCCCTTGGTTTCAAATTTTTGGTGAGAAAAAAAGGTCTTGGAAGTGGGGAAGGGTCTTTAGAGGAGTATTGGGTAGAACTTAGACAATAATCAAGGATTTAGAGATGTGGGAGGAAGAGGGGAATGAGGGGGGTATTTATAGTGGAGGAGAGGAGGAATTTTACATTATTTTAATAATTAGTTGGATATTTTTACTCAAGACTATGAATAGTCTTGATTCATGTGACCCAAAATAGTAATTAGTTCATTTGAGTTCGAAAATAGTGGTCTTAAGTCATCAATGATGTCAAAAATAGTGTATTTAACTGATAATTTGAATATACGTTATTTTTCCGTATTTCAATATTCATAAAAAATTCAAGAATTTCAGAAAAATCCCAAAAATTCACCCTAACCATTTTTATATGTGTAGAATTTAAAAATGAACTCCATTTTAGAAAATAATTTTTTAAATATTATTAATTTAATTTTTAAACAAAATCATAATTTATTCAAAAATAAAAATTTTAAATCTATAACTCATCTTTTAACACCTTGAAAAATTAATCAAAATCTAATTATCTTATAAACTTAAGAAAATAAAATAATAATACAATTTAGTACTCATTTGGGTCATATTAATATTCACAAGGGTATGTTACTATTCCCCAAAAATCAATTTGGTTCCATCAGACTCCAAATAACATACTGATTACAATTGTAGATGATCATTTTTCGAAATTTAAAACATATAAACGACAACATTATGTTTAAATTATAGTTATAAATAACTAATTAAAATAAAGTTTCATGCATTTATATTTATTTTTAAAATCTTGGGAGTGTTATATTTACCACAAAAATTTTCTTATAAAAAATAAAAATTAGAAGCTGCTCATTGATAACCTTCAATATTCATAACAATCCATAACCATACACTATATTGAATTGAATGAAAATAAAACCAACGAAAACAATATAAATCACCATACTCAATTGATTATTTTTTTAATTACAATATTAATTATAATCCACTCTAACTATATTACACAAAGGAAATTCTATTTATATAGCAAGAGAAAAATATACCAATTATACCTATCCACCAAACTCAAACATACCAATAACTATTGGAAAAGACAATATCATTTTCTAGGAGATATCTATCAAATCCTATTACTATCTAAGAAAAAAAATACATAAATGGATAATTTTTATTGTGACATGAACACTCAAAAAGATATTCAAAACCATATAATTATTAAATAATAATTAATAAATAAGAGATAATTTAAATGAAGTTCATGAATTAAATATCGTAATGAAATGTTAGAATGTTTTAGCTTTTATCCAACAACCCAATATATATATATATATATAAATTTTTCATATGTGGTAATATAAATGATAAGAACTAATATCATCTTATCATTAATTTAGATTATAATTTTTTTTATAATACCACCTTTAGGATAAAAATATAATTTGTGATGTAATAATATTATAGAGATATTTCAAGATTTAAAATGAATTTTGAAAAAGAAAATTTATTGTGTTTCAATAACATATATCTAATTTTTTAATCACATATATATGTTGAAAAAAATTTCTTCTATTTTTGGACTAATCATGTGAAAATAAGATTAAGATTATTTTTTGGGTTTTTTTTAAATATGTTTTTTCTAAAATAGAGAATTTTATTATTTTTTTATTACATAAGAGAGACTAAAAATTTTATACATAGTTTTATTTGATAAATGTTTTTTGATAATAATATTATTCATTTTAAATATGTTTATAAATTAATAAATCCTATGTTTAACCTTATAGAATAAAAGTAATATTTTAATTATAATGATTTTTTAGGGATTTAGTTTAATTAAACACTAATTTGGTAAAATTTGGGTTTGATTTTATTTTAAATACACATAAAATTTATTTGAATTATAATAAATAAATTTATGTCCTCAAAATCATAAATAGTGATAACCATATATCATACATAAATTTTATGCTTAAAATGAGGTTTTTCTAAGAAAAACTTTTATGCATTATCTGCGCTAATACTAAAATTAATTTCTACAAATCCTAGAAAATTAATTTTGTGAATTTTTTCCATATCTGAAATAGTTATTTTTAAATTATTAAATTATTTAAATTTTAAATTTTCACATTAAAATTAGTCAACAAGGGTGAATGTGGAGTTATCACGGTAAGTCTAAATTCATGTAAAAGTGGTTTAACATAGTGAAAATGGTTACAAAATGTGGCAAACAAGTGTGATATTGGATGGTGGAGGGATTATAGAAATTATATCTTTTCCCAAACCATTATTAGGTATTTTTTGATCCTTAGGGATTGAATAATGAAGATAAATTACTGTAATGTAAATAGATTTTTCAAAAGTATCAATCTATTTACTTATAGATGAAGCTCACCTCTGTCACATTTCACCACCCACTAAAAAGATTTTTATAATCCAAAAATATTCAATTGTGTCTCCTAAAAACTCACCCAATTACCTTAAATCTTAATTTTCAGCGAAAGACCAAAGTAAGAAACCTTAAGGAGTTACATGAGGCGGGACATCCAAGGGAAAATTAATATCGACGACCCAACTTTTCTATATTATTTTCTTTTTCTACACCCCAAAAGTATTCAATATACATTAAGTTATGATAGAAATATGATTTTTAATATTCTAAAAATACTATTATATTATGGAATATCCATTTTAAACTTTCTTCCAAACAAAAACATTGTCATGACCTTGTACGGACTACATCCTCCATGAACAACATGTTTTGTTTTCCATAATAATCTAAAATAGAAAATATAATTTTTTTATTATGTAAAAAGTATATTATTTAAAATATTAATATTATGAAATTAAAATATATAAAAATATGTATGTAATAAAAATAAAAAACTCTAATAGAAACATTAACCCCCTTAAATGGACATATAAAGGAAACTTTAATAATTTGGATCTATTTCGAGGCAACCATCAAAACTGTATAAGTATTAATACAATGGAATAATAAAATACATAAAAATACACATTAATATAGATCATTATTTTATTTTAAAAAACCTTTGGCCATAATCAACAAACCAAAATTATTGTGAGGAAATTAATAGAACAACCCCAAATAATTGATATAAAAAGAAACTACAAAAAAAAACAACAGAATCTAATAAAAGGAATTTAGAAAATTAAATATAGATGAATAATGAATTTGAGTATATATTTTGTGAACTTAATTTAATTATTAAATATTTTATGTTTAAGTGCAAAGTGCATTTGGACACAAGGAAATGGATCTTATTTACCTCCATTATTACCTTTGAGTTATACCTTCTCTTTATTATTCTACCATTTATACAATATTTTTATCATAAAATTTTTCTATTTTTTTATATATGTATTATATTTATTTATAGTTAAATATAATTTTAATTAAATATATTATACATGTTTTTAATTCCCTTTTATGTTTACATGTTAATGTAAACCTGATTTAGGGAAACTTTCCTGTTTATTATCTAATGTAAAGAATCACCCCTATAAAATTTTTTAAACCATGAATAGATCATAAAAATTATTATTATTTTTTATAGAAACCTATGGTACAAATTTTGGTTTTATATAAAATTATAATCTCTTCCCTTTATTAAAAATAACCTTTACTTATTTCATAAAGTGCCGCTCAAGTAGTTCATTTTTATTCTTTTCTCTCTAGATCCTTCTCATTAATTTTCTACATTGAAATTACACATCAGAGGGATATGTAACTTCTTAAAATTTGAAATTCCAAAATAATTTCATTACTTCATCTCCTGGTAATCCTTACAATTTGAATTTTTTTATTCCCTTAATAATAATTATAAAACCAACTTCTTTATCAAGGGTTTGATTATGCTTATGGTTTATGTATGTTTTCTTATCCTCATGTGGAATACATAAGTATGATTTCTATTATGTGATGGGTGGGCCTATAATTATATATCCCTCTAATGAATTGGGCAAATCATTATATATTATGATATTTTATGTGATTAAGGAGTGAACCAAATCCACTATGGGACTTTTTACACTATATATGGTGAAAGAGCAGTTGTACTAAGAAAACTATGTTATGTGAAGGGTGGGTGTAGAATTATATAACCCAATAATATATTGGGTAAATAATTATATCTCATGAGATTCAAAGAAAGATCTTAGGGAGTGAACATAATAAATGATGGGGCCTTGTCTACTTTATGATGATAGTATTGTGAGTGACCCTTAACTAATGTTTATGATGTATTATCTTATGTTGTTGTAAAATATTCCATGATTCCATGATCTTACTATTTCATTTAATTATTACAGTTTTCCATTATTTTGACCATTCTCTTTCTGATATCATGTTATGCCTATTAACTATCATGTTATTCTTTATTTCCATGATTATTTCTTCACTGGACTATCCAACTCACCATTTTCCTAATTTATTTTCCCCATTGAATCCAATATAGTTTTAGAATATCTAATGTAATTAGGATCACTATGTATAGTTTCAGGTAGAGATAAAGTTTTTAATATGATTCATTAATGTGTCTACTCATCAAAATAAACCATAATTCTCTATACTTGGATTTTATTTATTTGAAAATTATGTTAGGAATCACTAAATAATATGTGTTTGAGGCTTGGGTTAATATATTTAGTATCATTGTAAAGTTATATTTTTTTTGGATATTAGGTTAATAGAAACATAGTGAACAACCTATGGAGAAGTCTAAAAATAAAATACTAAAATTCTGGTGCATGAAGAAGAATCCTAACTATACAGTGCGATAGAAACTCATGTGGGATAAACTATGATTAATCATATGTATTTTTGAAACTATTATGAAGGATTTGTATATTCTTATTTTTATAACATAATTAACTTAGTGAACCTAAAAGTAAATGACCATGGATAATTTATATTCAAACCTAAAGAATCATAAGTTTGGTTCTGTACATAATATACATATTACTTCTTCTTAACTTAAAGTTTGCCTATTACATATGTATTAATCAATGTATTCTAATACCTAACTATACTTTATTTTATATAATAAAAAGACATAGGAGTAATCATGTTAATGATATAATAAATGGTCAATGTGAGGACATCCATAACTAAATTCATAACATAATCTAAGTAAGATATGATAACCTCATTGCATTACTAACACAACTACTCAAGTTATAAATAATAACCTCAATTACAAGGAATACACGTTTAGAGAAAAAGATAAAGCTGGGTCATTTATTCATTAAATAACTCAATAATTTAGTCTATCATTTAATCCCATCATCAATGAATAATGGATTAACTCCACTAAGAATATATTAACTATCCTTCAATTCTATGAGTAAGTGAAGGACTTATTGAATTTTGGGATTTTTTTACCAGTGGTGGAAACTGATCAAGAATACATAGTTCATGGAAGACATAGAATATATGGAGTGGAATGAAGTTAAGATGTTAATTATTAATAAATATTTCCCATGAACTCTTTAATATAAAATATAGAGGCAGTTCCTTCCACTAAAGAAAAAATAGGATGAATAAATCATATCTTATGAGGAAAAATTTATAAGGATTTAACGACAAGACTATGGTTTTATCATTTACACTAAATTTTTAATCAACCAAATATTTTTTAGGGTAAAACCAGGTCTACAATGGGATTTGTAAATCCAATAATTTAGTAGTTATGAATATTTTTTTTGATGTGCCATCAAATTTAAGATAGAAATGATTGAGTGTTAGTTTTATCATGAAACTGAACATATGATATGGGGAATGAAGTTCAACTCTAGGGGATCACTAAATAAAACTCTTTGAGAAATGAAAAGATAACACCCACATGTAAAATGTGTGGAAATAAGATTCCTAGAAACTATCTCAAGGGGACTAGGAAATGTTTCATATTTAGAGAGGGGAATCAAGCTGACACATGTAAAAGTGATAAAAGATGTATACTAATGTGATTAAAGATAATAATGTCTAGATTAAACCTCACCATATTATATATTTTTTCATTTACAATGAACATAAAACTAATAAAACCAATTATTAAAGAGAAGGTTTGTCAATGGTAAACAATGACAACCACTCTCAAGTCTAAGAGACCAAGGGAAAAATTATATTATTACTACTATCATGGTGTATCAAGATAATGATTTGGTGATAAGTACAATAGTTATTTACTCAAGAAAATTGAACATACTATTTTATTATGGTTCTAAAAACTATTTTATATCACATATGTTTATTAGAAATATTCAAACACCCATGAAAAACATAGTGGTTAAATTATCCGTAAAAATTCCTAATGGAGTGATTATTGTATCTTAAGTAGATAAATATTCCATAGTAGATCTCTATTGGTTGAATCTTCATTGAACCATATAATAATCCATTTAGTGGAATTTAACATAATTCTGGAAATGGAATGATTTTCCATATCTATATCCAACATCAACTATTAGGAGAAGTAAATCAATTTCTATATACTGAATTACCCTCTAAGTGAATAAAAGAGTAAGGTGGAGGATTAATATCCATTAGAAATTATTCATTAGTAAAGATGTTATTTCCTAATGAGAAATATTATCTATCTCAATTGGTCGAAATAATGGATAAGAACACTCTTTAAGACATTCCCATTATAAAGGTTTATACAAATGTATTTCTCAAAGAACTGCATTTTTTCTCCTATTAGAGAAGTTTAGTTGTCAATGAAAATTATAACTAGATATTTATTGATATCCAAAACTCCATATATAATAACCACAATTAAACTATATGAAATGAATAAATAGCTACAAAAAATATAAACATGGGTTTCCTATGCTTGAGTGCATCACTATGGGGTTCCCCAATTCAAATTATCAAGAAGAAGGATGGGTCGATGAATCTATGTATTGATTATCATGAAATAATCAAGATCAAGATAAGGAACATGAATCCCTTATAATGGAATGATGAATATTCCAATCAATTACCTAAATTTGGATAATTATTTATTGTGGACCTATAATTAGGATATCATCAGTTAAAAGTGAAGAAGGAGGATATTCCCATTACTACCTTCCACAAAAGATATGCAAACTACAAGTTCATAGTCATACCATTTGTACTCATTAATTATCTAGTGATCTTCATTTACATAAGGAATTGAGTCCGTATATATTACCTCATTAATTTTGTGGTATTCTTTATAGAGTAATTTCTTATATAATCTAAAAAAGGAGGAAGAAGATAGTTTGAGTATTGTATTAAAGACATTGAAGAAGGAGATATTATATAAAAAACAAAGTAAATGTTAGTTATGGATAGAGAATGTATCACTCTTGGGGAATATTATCACAAGTAAAGGGATATTTTTCATTCCTTAAAAGACTATAGTTAATGAGGAATGTTCTAAACCAATATCTATAATGGATATATATCATTTCATGAGAATATTTATGTACTATTATTAATTTATAAAAACCTTTTTAATAATGTAAAACTTGTGGACCAAGATAACTCAGAAGGGAGTGAAGTATGCCTGGACAAATGAATGTGAAGATAACTTTAGGGATCCAAAGAAGAGGAAAAATACTAAAACTGTACTCACATTACCCACAAGTGGGGAAGGATTTTTAATTTATATTAATGCTTAAAATAATGGTTTAGATTATTTATTCATGTATAATGATAAAGTGATAGACTAAATCCCAAGATAATTGAATGTGCATGATAAAAATTATCCGATGGAAGATTTAGTATTTGATATGAAATCATTTAATTGAATATATATAGGTATTATAACTTTGGAGATAAGATTTATATATATTTGGAGCATAAGAGCCTAAAATATATATTCAAAGATAAGGAACTCAATATGAATCAATGAAGATGGTTAGAGATAATCTAGGATTATAAATTCTCATTCAATCACTATCATAGGAAGGTGAATAAAGTGAATGATGTACTGATTAGAAGATATTCTACAACCTTTTCTATGATGAGGATTGAGAAGGATCTACTCTTCAAGGAAACTTAAAGGATGGACAATTTTTTCATTAATAAAGGAATACTAACATACCTTTTTGAAATGATTTCTCAACCCTACCTTCTAAATAAAATTAATAAATACAAAAGGAGTGATGTGCATATATAGATAAAGGTGGATTATATGAGGAAGGAAAAATCCTATATGTTAAATATTGATGATGAAAGAGTTGTGATATTTAAGAAATGAATATTCATTCCATTAGAGTCTGAGATAATGAAGGATCTAATGAGTGATTCTCATAACTCAAAATTTTCTATCCACATATGAAACTTGAAGATGTTTAGAGATCATAAAAAATAGTACTGGAGGGAAAATATGAAGAAGGAGATTATGAAATATATATCAAAGTGAATTATGGGTCAATAAGTCAAGGTTGAGAGTCATAATTCCAAAGTTATAATGAAAGAATTTCCCATACAGACATGGAAATGAGAAAGCATCACTATGGAATTTTTCATGGGTCTTCTAAAGACATTGAATGAGAAAAAGTCGATTTGGGTTATGTTGGAACTTCTTATAAATAATTCTCACTTCATTTCCATTTGATACTATTTATTACTCGATCAAATTACAAGGATATACATAAAATAAGTTTTAAGGATATATGGAACACCACTATCAATTGTATCTAATTGGGATACAAGGTTCACCTACCTGTTTTGGAATATCCTCCAAGACACTCTATAAATAGAGTTACACTCAATTATGACCTATCACTACCAGACTAAAATCCTATGTGAACAATATATCAAGAAACTTGAGGATATTTTGAGATCTTGCAATATGGACTTTATGGGAGACTGGGACCAACATCATCTGTTGGTTGAGTTATAATACACCAATCATTTCCACTTGACCATTCAAACATACCCAAATAAATCCCTCTATGGGAAGATATGTAGAAAACTTAGCTGTTGGGGTGAATTTTGTCAAAATAGTTTTTAAGACCATAGATGATTGAAGAAATGGTATAATATTTGAAAAATATTCATCAACACATCAAATAAGATCAATTTCGAAATAATAGTTATGTGAATAAACCTCATTAAGACTTTGATTTTATGGTTGTTGAAAAAGTGTTCCTTTTCGTATCTCCAGGGAATAAAATCATGAGGTTTGGTATGGAGGGGAAGCTAAATCCTAAATATATTTTCACCTTTGATATTGTTTAATGAATTGAATCTAAGGTATGTCAAATAAATCTTTCACCAAAGATGTCTAATGTATATTATGTGCTTCATGTATCCCTCTTGAGGAAGTACATACCAGATCACTCACATGTATTGAATCCAAATGTGGTACATTTTTAGGATGATCCTCCTTCTTAGAAGCGATAAATGAAGATCTTGGACCATTCAGAAAAATTTAGACACAATATGACAACAAAACAAGTCGACATATATTGAAAAATCCTAATTATAAAGATAATATGGGGGAACTATAAGAGAAAATAAAATATAATTAACCACATTTTTTTTCAACATAATGTATGGAATCAAATTTTGAGGGTGGTATTTCTTAAGGGGGAATAATGTAATGACCTGAAATTTACATATAAAAATTTACCCTCTAAATATATATACATTCTTTATATAAGGTAATATAGATTATATAAACTAACATTTCCTTATAATTAATATTTAAAATAATATGATCATAATATTACCTTCTGAACAAAAATCTAAAATATGATATTTTAATAACACAGATATATTTCAAACATTAAAATGAATTTTCCAAAACAATGTTTTTATTGTTTTTAAAGAACTTTTATATAAGAAGAAATTATATCACTTATATAAGTTTAATATAATAAAATTACTTTATGTTTTGAATTAGTCATTTCATAATAATCACTGGATATTTTTTTTCGGTTTTTTCTAAAATATTGTTTTTTCCAAAATTGTGAGTTTTATTACTTCATTAGTATATAAGTGAGAATTGAAATTTTATAAAACATTTTAAATTATCAAATATGTATTTTGGGAATAATATTAAGAATTTTAAATATAATCTTTGAAATTTATAAAACCTATATTTAACCTTATAAAACAAAAGTAATATTTTAAATCTAATATTTTTGGTCTTTTAATTTAATTAAACATTATTTTAGTAATATTAGGTTTTGACTTGATTAAAAATAAAAATAAAATTTATTTATTTTATAATAAACCTATCTATGTCTTGAAAACAATAAATTTATACAATATTATACAAAACATATAATTTAATTACAAAATGAACTTTTTCTTTCAAACGGTTTATATGAGTTATATACATGAATACTAACATTAATTTCTATAACTCATGGAAATTAAACTTTATAAAATTAATTCCATATTTTAAATCATAATTTTCAAATTATTAAATAAATTTAATTTTAATTTTTCCTATTAGATTTAGTTATCATGGGTGAAATTGAAGTTACCATGATAAGGGTAAATTAGGGTAAAATTGAATTAGCATAGTAAAAATGGTTAAAACATGTGGAAAAAATGTGTTATATTAAATGTTAAATGTAATATCACCATTATAGCTTTCACCACACTATTATTATATATTTTTGGGAGTATTTTATCTTGAAAAATGGAGAGATGTTACTAAAATGTAATTAGATTTTTGAAAAATACAACTCTCTTTACTCATAAAAGTATCTCAAATACTCTCCATTTCACTACCCATTTGAAAGATTTTTCTTATACAAAATAATTAAATTATCTACCCTTAACACTCTCCTCATTATTTTGAAGCCTTGGTATCACCAAAATACCAAACTAAATAGCGTTATGGCTCTACCCAAGGGAGAACTTCCAATAGGAAGGTAATACTTTTAACCAAACTATTCTATATTCTTTTATTCTTATACAACACTCAAGTACGTAATAGTGTATATAGTATGTAAAAATTTCCCAATGAAATAATGGTTCATCATATTTTAACTAAATATCTTTTAAAAACTCTAAACTACTCCCTAAATAGGATTAATTCAAAATCTACATTAAAATCAAGTCTAATACATGAATGAAAAGTAAAATATCTATTTCTCAGGATACATATTATCTATATCATTTGAAAACCCTCAATGAAATAATGGTTCATCATATTTTATAATAAGATATTTATTCATTATATCTATTATGATATTCTAAAATATTTCTATCAATTATTTGACTAACCATCTTGTGTAGATGTTGTACCATATTATTAAGATATATCAACTTTAAATTATTCATTTACATATCTATAAATAGATAATGAAACATTATCCTAAGGATAAAAGATTATTTATTGTAATATTTTCCCATAGTTCATTCCATATAGGTCATTAACTTAGTCTGAACACAAAAAATCATCACGATGTAAAACTATATGATGTATAAAGCCAATCCTTTGATAATACCTTATAGTTAGCACACTAATCACTTGTGATACAACATTTGAAATCTGAATTCTTTCCTAAAATTATTGGAACCATTTATTTATATATAAAATTTCTTTTTAAAAATTTATATACTATGTTTGAGAAAAATACTACCTAACTATACAAGTATAATAATCAATAATTTTATCATAAAAACTATATTAAATTTAAAACTAATGCCATATAATTATGAGATGATGATACCATACATTTGAAATAATGTGATATAAAATGAAACCCGAAGACCACCTTCAATAGTTTAGGGTTTGATGAATTTCTTAACTCGTAAAAAACACTAATAGGGAAGTTATTGAGCATAAGTGAAATTTTAAAAAACCATATATAAAAATTAAAAAATATAAATAGATGGATAAATACTTAACAAATATTAATTTTATTGTGTATAAAATTTATGAAATGTCATAAAGTAACATAAAATCAAAAAGAAAATAGTTATAGAATAACTAAAAATCATATTCTATAGTATGAATCAAATGTAAATAAAATACAATGAAAGACTCCAAAAAAATGAACAAATTTTTAGGGTTATTTTCTCCTAAATATTCCTCTAACATGATCTTATAAATATAAAAAATATTATACATAATTTATTTTTTAGTAAATAAATATAATTAGTGTGTTCCTTCCATAAACCCTTAGGTGTTTATGAGAACAATGAATACTAATACATCAGAGAGTGAAGTAAATAAGATTAAATGAATAACCGACCTGTTAGATTTGGTCTCCAAGAACCAATAGTTTATACTTTGATTACATGAATATTTGATGTGTTAATTATAAAATTAAACATATTATAACATATTGTTCATTGTTATGCATGCCCATATTGTAATAATGTCCTATAGTATTTGTCAAATTGATAAGGTCATAGTAGTTTCCTGCTATGATGAGAACTGTGAAGTTCTAGTAAAATATTCTTAGTATAGTTCAGTGGTTGGATAATGTTCTATGAGGAGACACATAGTATATAGACCATCTGGTGTGAGTACTCATAAGAAAATGTGACTTCTTCTCATGAAGTTCACACTTGGTAATCTCAAAGAAGGGAGATTATGATAACATACCCACCAGTAAGAATTCCTCATATTTTGGTGTCATCGGATATTCCTATATATGAATGTGTGTAATGGTCCTTAAACTTTAAGATTATCATTAATTCATTTCATGACTCATGCACTTAGATTTTTTGATGAAAACCGTAATGCCATATGTTGGTAGGAATTAGGGTATGTTGGGTGTGTGATGAATGACATTTTATTAATGGATAAGTCAAGGATTTGTCTCTTCCATATTTATGGAAGTTGATATATCATCCCTTTGATTGAAATATAATTGTCTACCTAAATTCCATAGACATGGTGTAACGATGAATTTATTTTAGATAGTAAAAAAATTATGTTACCAACATATAGGTTTATGACACCATCATGCAACCTTCTTGATGAGATATTGTGACAAAGGGATTATATTACATAGTGAGCATTCACATGTGGTTGTCATCATTGCGACTTTAAGTTCACTCTTTTGGGTGCCTTGAACCATTTATAGACATTAATCTTTGACTTTAGGCAAGCCCATCTAATAGCAACATGAAATAATCCTAGAGGGTAACACACTAAGTGTTTCTAGTGGTCTCGATTAAATTCTATTTGAAATTAATTAATAAAATAAATGTTATTCTCAAGACTGAGGAATAATTTTATTTAATTTATATTTATCACATAAATTAAATATATATTTATTCACTGGATTGTGAATAAAATATATTTATTTATTTTATTGAATATTTAATAAATATTTATTTACTAGTTTATGAGTACATTATTTATTTTAGAGAATAAAATATTTATTCAGGTGTTTAATAAATACACTAGGAGTTTGAACGGACCAATATCATGTCTGGTGATAAAATAATTATTTAAGAGTTGTTAAATATTATTTATCCATTTTTCAAAAGTTGGAGCAACAAAAAATAATAATAATGTTATTATTATTATGTGGCATGGGATTTCATTAATGGTTATAATTATATTTAATGGATATTACGCAATTAAATTTTGTAATCTAAATCCCATCCCTATAAATATATGGATATATCTATTCTATAATTAATTATAAACCAATTCCATGTTTTGGAATATAGAATTATTGTGCATAATAAATTATCTCTCAAATCATCCTCTTATCCCCCTCTCAAGAACAATAAACACAAGAGATAATTTATTTAAGCTTGAAGAGAGAGTGATCAAGAATAAAAAATGAAAAGAATTTGATTTGCCACTCTAGTAATCAAAGAACAAGTGGTGTTGTTTGGAGACCATTGAAACATGTGTGGATCACCGCTAGAGGGATTATACCATTGGATCATCACAAGAGAATTGAAGGAAATCTAGAAGGGCCTTTTCAGACAATCACAAATCATCAACAAAGAAATTTCCTAAGCCTAGGTATTTATTTATTCAGATATTAAATAAATTAATTATAAATTTGATGTTCAAGATCCTCACTCTTTGTTTTGGGAAACAACTATTAAAAAATATTCTAATATATCACCCACCAATGCACACTGTTGCTACGCCTAGAACCAATAAGTGGTATCAGAGCGGCCACATTTAAATTTATATTTATTTATTTGGCTGTTAATCTATGTAAAATTGTGGTTATATTTTATTTAATTTTATTAATTATTTAATATGATTTAAATTAACATGTTATCGACATATTAATCATGTTAGTTTAGTGTTTCATTTTATTAAAGGTTTAAGAACAAATGTAGAACGACATGAGATGCCATCAGAAATTTCCAAATAATTGGACGGTAAAACTGGGTTACATGGTGTGCGGCCGAAGTACCTACTGTATACCCATGGGAAATGTATCTAGATGCACTGAGTAATTAATTACATATAGTTCTTTTATTGCACACCACGTATTGATCGGGCCAAACTAGCCCATGAAAAGTATATACAGGGTGTGTAATTGGCATGTACACACCATGTAGTCTGGCTGAGTCCACTCACTGAATCCCCATGTGTGTGACTTAGATATACCACAACTGAGGTACATAGAGTGTATCTTCATATACACATAGTGTTGTCTTCTATTAATGGGAATAATTATAATTACATTAAATTTGAAATTTCAGTATTAAAACCTTATTTTATTGATTAGCACACTGTTGTGTGTTTGACAATTTAATAATGGTTTTAAAGAATTTTAAAATTCTCAATTAAATTATTATAATTAATATGTCATTATTGGATCTACTGTTTATTTTTAATGAATTTCCTTAATGATGGGTTTCTTCAAATAAGATTGGATTATCATTGAGATGAAATAGAATTAATTAATTAATTAATTAATGAAATCATGTTTATCTTAAATAATAAAAGAACAAATAATGAAATGAATGCCAACCATTTACTTTTATGTATTCTTTGTATGTGTGACCATTCATGAGTTTGACCAAGACCTATGTATGTGTTGGAATTTATTTAATTAAATTTATTTCATGGTTTTGAAATTATGTAATATTAAACTAAAACATGGCCTGAGATTCATCCCTCCCTCGATTATTATGTAGGACCTGTGTGTCCAAGGATATTTATGTAATTACCTTTAACTAATCCTTTAGTTCCCCTCACCTGTGTGTGAGTAATAAATATTTTTAATTAATGGATCATCTCAAGGAATGTGGGGATGGTTCAAGATGGAACCATAATGACACCAACTCGGTGATACATAGGTGGACACATGGAATGCTGTGGAACATGACAAGTTTGACATAAGGAGTTATTTCCCCTAGTTCATAGGTTTATTTAATGTCCTATCATTAGATCAAACATTAGATAAGATCATTACTGGGTCATTTAATTAATTAATTATTTTTTGTTTAATACATTCAAATTATAATATGAACAACATTGAGAAGTCATTTCTAGATCTTCTTATCCTCCATTTCCAAGTAGATAAATATATGAAGCATGAAAATCCTTCTATCCTTATGGTGAAAAAACTAAAAGTGAAAGCAAAGAGCTTTAATCCAAAAGCTTCTTCACACCCTTCTAAGAATAATAAGATCAAAGGAGAAGTAAGGGGACATGATACTATCTATTTTTCATGTGGAAAGAAGAGCCACATGAAGAAAAACTGCACCCAAATAAAGAATCATGGGGAAGCTTCATGTGAGTTTGTTATCGAGTGAAATTTATCTATTTCTACAAATTAGGCATTATATACAGCTTTTGGTTCTCACATATGTATTCAAATATACGAAACAAGTTGATTAAAAAAAATTTACCGAAGGGAGGTAGATCTACGAGTAGCCAATGAAGCTAAACTTGTTGCTGTAGCTACCGGGGACTACCGCCTCACATTACTTACTAGAATGATATTGGTTTTAAATGTTTTTTATTATGTGCCTTCAGTTACCAAAAACATTATTTCTATATCCAAAATAGATACAGATGGATTCATTTTCAAATTTGGGAATAAATCTTACTTATTTTATAAAGATATATTTTTTATGGTAAGGAAAATATAGATAATAGTCTTTACGTGTTGGATTACAGGAACCAAGTAATGTAAATTGATAATGAAGTTACTTCACATGAATCATACCACACCCAACATTAGCATCACTAGATAGGCCATGTAAATGAAAAACACTTGAAAAAATTACATTAGGATGGATATTTAGACTCTTTTGATATAAAACCACTTTGTGTATGTCACACATGTTTATAAATAAAATTACCAAATCCCCATTTAGTGGGAAAGGTGAAAGGTATAAAGAGATTCTTGAATTAGTTAAAATCGATGTGTGTGGACCATTTCCTGTTGAAGCAAGGGGTGGGTACTCGTACTTCATACCTTTAACTGATTATTTTAGTATATATGGATATATTTACTTAATGAGGTATAAGTTAGATTACTTTAATAAATTCATGGAATAAAAGAATGAAGTTGAGAACCATATTTGTAAGAAGATTAAGAAACTACTCTTAGACGAAGGTGGTAATATATTAATCAAGACTTAATTGATTACATATGGGATTTTGGGATCCTATCCCAACTCAATCCTCCTTAAACACCTCAGTGGAATGGTGTAAAAGAAAGGAGTAACCACACCTTGTTGGACATGGTGAAATCAATGATGAGTCATGAAATTATTCCATTATCCTTTTAGGTAAATTGATTATAAAAAATGACACACATACTAAAACAAGTACCAACTAAATCAATAAATGGTAATCCATATGAATTTTAGAGTGGAAGAAAAACCCTGTTATCGAATTTACATGTGTGGGGGAAGGGAAGTGTTTGTTGAGGATTCTTCAGGTAAAAAACTTGCACCCCAAGGTATAAAGTGTACCTTTATAAGATACCCTAAGGAAATAAGGGGATATTTACTATATGGCCCCTTGTAAAAAAGGGTTATAGTGTAAATACATTCCATATTATTTGAGAGGGAGAACCTCTCCAAAAGAGATAGTGGGAGCGAGATAAACATCGATGAAGTCGAGGCTCAAGGCACATAAGAGTTGGTACAAGATTAGATTCCACAAAGTCCCCTGGAAGAAGAAACTATTCTAGAGACACAAGAACTATGTAGGAGTACAAGAGAGGTTAGAGAAACATAATTATATGGTTTTATAGTTACTGAGGATGGTGACTCATTATTAGTTGATACTAATGATCCTCTAACCTATACAGAAGAAGTAAGTGGCACAAATTTTTCTATGTGGAAAGAAGCCTTGAATTCTAAAATGGATTCCATGTACCAAAACCAAGTTGGGATTTTGGTATATCCTCTAGTGGATGTAAATCCTATTGGTTGAAAATGGGTATTTAAGAAGAAATTATACATGGAAGGAAAAGTTAGTACCTATAAGGAGTGAATAGTTGCAAAAGGGTTTAAACAACATCAAGGTATTGACTACGATGAAAACTTTTAACTAGTTTCAATGCTGAAATCCATCATAATTATACTTTATATTATGGATTACCATGACTATGATATTTGGAAAATGGATGTCAAAATATCCTTCTTTAATAGGAACCTTTAGAAAGATGTCTACATGACACAACTTGAAGGTTTTGTGACTCCAAGGAATTCCAATAAGATATGAAAGTTTAAAAAGTCCATTTATGGATTAAAGAAAGAATCCAAGTCATAGAAAATTCATTTTGATGAATCCATAATAGAATGTGGTTTTATAAAGAACTAATTTGAGCCGTGTGTCTACAAATGATTTAGTGGGAGTGCAATTGTTTTCTTAATAGTATATTTTGATGAGAAATGAAATATCAGTCATATAGTCTATTAAGGCATGATTGAATAAATTATTTTTAATTAAAGTCTTTGGTGAGGAAGCATATATTCTTGGGATCAAGATCCATCATGATATATCCAAGAGTTTTCTCGAACTAAGTCAAAGTACATACATCGACAAGAAACTAAAGAGATTTTGTATGGAACTATCTAAGAAGGTATTGTTGATGGAATCACATGTAATTCATATTTCAAAGAAATTTTTTCATTAAACCCATGAGGAAAGAAATAAAATGGAAATGATTCTATATGCATCAGCAATTGGTTCAGTCATGTATTCTATGATACGTACTAGGCTACAAGTTGCCTATGCATTAAGTGCGGTAGACAGATATCAAGATGATCCAAGTGACCACCATTAGATGGTATCCAAAACTATACTTAAGTATCTGAGGCCTACTAAGTATATGTTATTGTTTTATGGAGGATATGAGGAACTAGTCATCAATGGATTTGAAGATGATAGTTTCCAAACTGATCAATATGACATGAATTCACAAATGGGATGCATCTTCACTTTGAATGGAGGTGATATGAGCTGGATGATCTCAAAGAAGGCTATGGTCATAGATTATATGGTATATTTAGAGTATATTATAGGTTCTGAGGCAGATAAAGAATCAATTTGGATGTTCAATTTTGTCCAATATCTTGATGTGGTACCTATAAGTAAAGATGCCATCACACTCTATTGTGATAATACTATAGTGGTGGCTCTCGCAAAAGAAGAAATGTCATATCAGCAGATGAAGTACATACATCAGAAGTATTATCTCTTGATGGATTTTTCTCAGAGAGGTTAAGTTGCAATGAGCAGTATTTCTATGGAATACAATGATGCAGACCTCTTGACTAAATCCTTGACTCAACAGAAACATGATTATCATGTGAGGTCTAGAAGACTGAAATTCATAGAGAGTTGGCTCCAGTCTAAGTGGGAGTTTTTTAGAGTTGGTTTCATAGGAAAAAATATTTTTACTTTGATTATATGAATATTTGATGAATTAAATATTAAATTAAATATCTTATTACATATTGTTCATTGGTCTACATGACCATAATGTAATAATGTTATAGAGTATTTTTCACCTTGATAAGGTCATAATAGTTCCCCTCTATGATGAGAACCTTAAAATGATTTGAAAATATTGTTAATATAATTATATAGTTGGATAACATACTATGATGGGACACATAGTATATAGACCGTTAGGTGAGAGTACTCGTAAGCAGATGAGACTTCTTCTCATAATGTTATCACTTGATAATCTCCAAGATGGGAGATTATGAGAACAAACCATCCAGTAGGAATTCCACATGTTTTGGTGTCATTGGATATTCCTATATGTGATCATGTGTAATATCCCTTAGAAATTAAGATTATCATCAATGTATTTCATGACTCACACACTTAGATTTTCTAACAAAAACCGCCACACCATATTTTGACGAGAAGTAGGGTATGTTGAGTACATCATGAATGACATGTTATTAATGGATAAGTCATGGAAGGATTTTTACCTTCCATTTTTATGGAAGTTCATATCTCATCACTTTTATTTAAATAGAACTATCACCCTAAATTCCATGGACATGGTGTAACAACGAGTTTATTTTAGACAGTCAAATAATGATATATCAAGCATATAGATTGATGAAACCATCATGAAACCTTCTTGATGAGATATTGTGACAAAGGGATTATATTTCACACTGAGTGTTCATATTTGGTTTTCATCATTGTGACTTTAAGTTCTTTCTCTTAGGTGCCTTGACCCCTTTCTAGACAGTAATCTTGGAATTTTGGAAAGCCCATATAATACCAACGAGAAAGAATCCTAAAGGGTCACATACTATGTGTTTTTGGTGGTCTCGATTAAATTATATTTGAATTTAATTAGTGGAATAAATATTATTCTCAAGATTGAGGAATAATTTTATTTAAGTTATATTTATTGCCTAAAATATATAAATATTTATTCACCGGGATGTGAATAAAATATATTTATTTATTTTATAGAATATTTAATAAATATTTATTTACTAGTTTGTGAATAAAATATTTATCTAATAGAATAAAATATTTATTTGGGTGTTCAATAAATATACGCAGAATTCAAATGGATCAAGACCATGTTCAGTAATAAAATAATTATTTATGAGTTGGTAAATATTCTTTATCCATTTTTCACAAGTTTGCACACCATAAAATAATAATAATGTTATTATTATTATGTGTCATGGGATTTCATTAATTTTTATAATTATATTTAACAGATATTATGAAATTAAATTTTGTAACCGAAATCCCAGCCCTATAAATAGATGACTACATCTATTGTGTAATTAATTTTAAACTAATTCCATGTTTGGGAATAGAGAATTATTGCGCATAATGAATTCTATATCGAATCCTACTCCTCTCTCCATATCAAGAACAATAAATACAGGGGGGAAATTATTCAAAACTAAATAATGAATGATCAAGAATGAACAATGCAAGACATTCGATTCTCCGTGCTAGCACCCACAGAACGAGTGGCATTGTTCGGAGACCATTGAAGCACGTGTGGATCACCGCTAGAGGGATTCTACCATTGGATCCTCACTATCATAATGAATACAATCTAATAGGGCCTTCTTAGACAATCAATAATCATCAACGAAGAAAGTTCCTAAGGCCATGTATTTATTTATTTAGATATTAAATAAATTAATTATAAATTTGACGTGAAAGGTCATTGCTCTTGGTTTCAGGAAATGATTATTAAAAAATAATTTAATATATCACCCACCAATGAACGCTTCAGATGTGCCTGAAACTAACATGACCATACACAACAATGTATAAATTGATAAAATTATCTTACTTCTCAAAATAATCATTCTCTCATCTTTCTTTATATAAAACTATAAACACATTTCCTTGGATAAAAAAAGATCAATAATGGAAATATAACCCCAACTAATATAGGACACAAGTTTAAGATAAGTGTCAATGTATAAACACTAATATAGAAGGTAATGTTCTTACATTTAATTTTAAACAAACATATAATAAATCCAAAAAATAATCAATAGATATATCCTTGATCAAAAATAATCATAATGGATATCTTATGCATGAAATTTCATTAAACACTAAAAAATTATTAGGTAAATTATAATAAAACTCGAAAACTGTAATGTATAGCTAATGTATGAAATTTTATAGAGTAGTTTTGAGTCAACGCTACTGATGGAATATATTTCATCATATGTTTTCTATATATTTATAGACATTTTATTTTATAGGAGTCCACTGACTCTAATGTGTCATTTTAATAAATAAGTATATATATATATATATATATATATATATATATATTTATCCTCCAGAATATGTAACATGTAAATAAAATATAAAGTAAGATACTAACACCAAATGAACACCCCATCCTATCTCTAATATCTCTTTACACCATATATTAATTTCGAATTTTAAATTAATTAAATATATATACGTATATATTTAATAGGTGTAATAAAGAAGTAAAATAAATAGGTTCCTCCACTAAAACCTTAGTTATCTATGGATATAGATTATAATAATTCATTTTTAATGAAATAGATAGGATAAAATAAACATATAAATATACCAAAGTAAGTTCATGTTAATATATTTATGCCATATCTCATAATAATGTCATTCCTTAAATTAAATAGTATATATATATATATAATATAACTCAAAATAAAATATTCAAATATCCATCGCTACTAAACATTCACCATGAAAAATGTCACCAATAGTCTCAATGTTTAACACCATTAGTATATCATCCATTAAACAAGTGCATATCATAAACTATAAACAATTTATTTACCAAAACACAAAATCATTAATACGAGGTAAGTTAAATATCCTTAAATTCAGAGAAGGAGAGGAAAATTTTCATTTAATATAAAAAATATTTTAGTATTCGTATATTATCTGAAACTTTCACTATATATAATGAAAAGAAACATTTGTGTTCACGAATTAATAGAATATAATAAACTCAAAAACTCAACCTAATCTTATATCATCAAATTTCCATATCTTAATTATTTTATCCTATAATATGATGTAATAAAATTGATTTATAATGGATTTAGACCATTTCCATCTATATTTTTCCTCAATAAATGATTCCAAATAGATATTATTTATCATCAATACTACAAAAATCACATTTTCATCCCACTTATTCCATCCAGAACATCTGTATTGTGGTGTTAAAACTACCCATAACTAGAGTATCAGTACATACTCATATATAAAAACATTATATATTGGTAAAAAATGTATGTCTATGTAACTATTTACCCATACCTATCTTCATACATCTCAATAATAATCTAATATTCCAAATGAATCATTAGAGTATATACAAGGGGTTCATATAAATTTTTAAAGACAAATATATCTTTTAGAATTACCCGTTTATACAATAAAATTACCTTTTTTCAAAAGGTGAGAAAGAGGTGAAAAATATAATATTAGCATGTCACCCCTACTATTACAGAACTACACCATGATAACTATACATAACCCTAATTTAACACTTGGTAATGAAATATAATTTTAAAGATAAATATACTATACCCCATTTTAGTTACTATATCACCACCTAAGAGAGTATAAAATATTTTTTTTAGAATACCCAGTACTAAAATTTTAAATCATAGAATTAATTCCTTTTAATATAAAACATGATACATTTAGTGGTTTATAAGTTCAACTCCACTAAAAATCCTTTTTTGGATGAGAATAAACTTTAGTTTAGTAAAATATAACCATTTTAAACATAAAATTCATTATAATTAGAATATATCATGATTTACCTCATTTAAAAAATGATTAAATAAATCTAAAACACCCATATATAGTCTATCAAAATCCTAAAATCCATTTTTAATTATCATATATTAGGGTAACATGAATTTTCTACGCATTCCATAAAAAAATATAAATTGTGAATGGTTAAAAATAATGAAATTAAAAATTGGAATACCTCAATTCCATAATGATTCAACATTCATCAGTCACCATTCGTAGTTTTTTAATCCATTTTCCCACTCCCAATTCACAAAACAATGATAGAATCATGGAAACTCCCCAAATAAGTTAACAACATATCATGGATGTTTATTATAAGGACCTGACCCCAGTTGCCTAGAGCTTGTGCCTTATTGGTTACATTAGAATAAAAACAAGAAATAAGCATCCCAAAAGGACCGAGTAGTTTAGTATTATTGGAAACAAGATACATACATAAGTTCGTCATTACAACATGAAATGAAAAACAACATAGAAACTCCTTAGACAACTTCCATAAATCCTAGGTTATTTCAGAATGTCATTCATAATAGAATTATTCTTTCCCTATGGAAATGAAACATAATAAAGGGGTGAGATCAAATGCTCAGTAAGGGTATATAATATAGCGTAAGATAACATAAACATTAGACATGGTGAATAATTGAAAACACATGCCTTTAGAAATAAACTTGAACATAATATGACAGAAATATAAGCTGAGTAAATATTAACATAACATAACATAATCATTGGTATTATACTAGTCTAATAAACACATGAACTATCAATACTATATTCATAATGAGGGAGTGCATAATGTAGGAAAACATATCCATACCATCAAAGCCTTGTGCCAAGACCATAAATAATCATTTTGTCAAGGCCTTGTGCCAAGACCGTAGTTTGTCTCATGAGACCTATCGATGCACCGAGGGGCTATAACAGGACCAACCTGACACTTAATATGTCCAATTAATTCCTCATATGGATGGGGATAAACATTAACACCATACACATTAATATATTAAATGTACATAGCTTTCCACGTACATTAATAAAAAAACACTAACCATTCAAAGTAAACTGATGAATGGTTTTAAGATAGAACATCTATAGGAAAAATAATAATAAACCATTAAATAAAATATGGTATATGATAAAATGGAATACTAATCCCAATAATACATAATAATCCATAAGAGTGTTGAAATAGATGAAGATACTCTTGTAAAATCTTCGAGTAAATCTTTAGATAAATACTCTTTTAATTTGAAAAGAAGAGTTCTTTTGGAAAAATATTTGTATAAAACCAGAAGTGAATTAAGATAGTATTTTTATAATAAAAAGAGTGATTTTATAAATATAATGGTTTCCAAAAATATATTATCGATTTCCCTTGAAAATAGGTAAGAAGTTGAGATATTCCCTTGAATCGGGCTTGTATTTCAGAAACAATTTTGAAAGTTACTTTTAAAATGTGTAACTATCCACAAAATAAGGAACATTTATGGTTGGTAAAAATATATAGAATAATAAAAAATATTTTATGAGGATTACATAATAATATACCATAATTTCATTGAGGTAATTAGACAATAAAAGTAACCCTAATGAAAATGGAAGTTCGGGTGAAAAAACCCTTACCTTAACTCCGAACGTGTTCCGCTCTCAAAAATAAGCTCCTAGAATATGAAATTATACTTATTAATATATTATTTAAGAACCTATTAGACATGTATTTAGTTTATCATAATTATCATTAGTTCATTTATGTCTTTATTGATAAGTTATTGTATTGAATTTCGTCGTTCTAGAGTGTTCGTTTTCTTTATTTTCATATTCGGTTTACTTGTTTTTAAGTATGTTGAATGGATGTAAATCTCCAGAATTGAAATTTTATATTATTTATGAAAATAAATAGGTGTTATTGGTCAATTATATAACTTGGTTACATGGAATTAGAATGAATTACTCTATAGAACTTTAATGATAATTGTTTCGGTTAATTTGTGGGTTTTGATTACAACGAACTCATTTTTCTTTATAACTTAATACCATTTGTACAAATGGATTAAAGAATCATAAATAGGTTATATTAAATATATAATAATCTGGTTCAACCATAACAAGAATGATTTCATGACCATAATTGATAATGATTATAGAAATCGAAATCCCATCGTCCTTGAATGTGGAAAATTGACACATCTCGGATGGTGTTCTTGCTACTAGTATAAACGAATGTAAAAGGGAGATATGATGATAACTTATTCCAAAATAAGGACAAAATAATATCAAATATAAGGTACTGGAGTCATCACATAATTTGGTTAAGGATAAGTAATAGAAAAAAGAAAACAAATGAACTTGAAAAAAAGACAAAGAATTGAAAAGATGAATTTACCTCTTGAACCAAACTTCCATGAGAGTCTCATTAAGGGAGAGGTTTTGGTCTTTTTATGAGACCAAGGATTGATGGAAGTGTGATAGGAGGTTGGGAGGGTATTTGGACAGAATTTGGAGAAGGCACAAGGATTGAGAGGAGTGAAGAGAAGAGGGAGTGAGAGGGGGTTTTTATAGTGGAGGAGAGAGGGGATTTCTTAATATAAAATTCATTAATTTATTATTTCCCCACAAGACAAGGAATAGTGAGTCTTCCTTGACCAATAATAGTAATTTTATCATGTGATACTGAACCAATTGGTCTTACATTAGCAGAACATCATGCATGAATCTATAGTTATCTTATTTAGCATATTTTATAAATTATGGTATTTCACTATTCATAAAAAATTCAAGTATTTTAGAAAAATCCCAAAAATTTACCCCAACCATTTTTAGATGTGTAGAATCCAAAAATGAAGTCCATTTTTCAAAAATAATTTTCTAAATATTATTAATTTAATATTTAATTAAAATCATAATTTATTCTAAAAGCAACAGTTTTAAAACATTTATTTGCTTATTCCAAAGCATATGTATATCATAATTCCATTTTAATATTATTTATATACTATCATAGGTAAGGTTACTATTTATTAGGTTATATCACTATTCATAAGGGTATGTTACTATTCATAAGGGTGGGATACTATTCACCAAAATTTATGTTTTTCTTATTAGACACCAAATAACTTACTGATCGCAACCGTGTATGTCAGATTTTTGAAATTCACATAAAATAAGTGACAAACTTATGTTTTAAGGGTCACATAGCACTTAGTAGTTATTTATGTTGTGATTTCATGTGATTATGACATATTTATAAGAAAGGAATCTCCATTGAAAAATATTGGGTCGTTACATTCTTCCCCCCTTCAGAAATTTTTCCATCGATATTTCATTTTACAATCTATACCAAAAACAGGTGGGGGTAATTTTCTTCCATTACTTCCTACATTTCCCATGTTTCCTGTTCGTACTTATGGTTTCACCATAGTAACTTGACCATAAGATTAGTCTTGTTGCGTAGAACTTTGTCTCTATGATCCAAGATTTTCACTGGCTACTCCTCAAAGGAAAGACAATCCTCCATCTATACCGCCTCTGAAGAGAGTACATGTTAAGGGTCTGGTATGTACTTCCTTAAGAGGAATACATGAAAGATATCATGTACTTTTGACATGGTAGGTGGAAGTGCTAGTTGATAGGCCACAACTCCGACTCGATCAAGGATCTCAAAGGGGCCGATATATATGTGACTTAGCTTTCCTTTCTTCCCAAGCCTCATAACCTTCTTATATGGAGGTATGTGTAGAAATACTAGGTCTCCATCTTTGAATTTAAGGTCTCGTTGATAGTTATCCACATAACTCTTCTGTCAACTTTGGGATGCCTTGATATGTTGTAGAATGGTTTTCACCTTCTCCAACATTTCTTTAAACATTTCAGGTCCTAGCAGCTTATGGTCACTGAATTCATCCCAACATGCCGATTTTCTACACCATTTCCCATAAAGGGATTTATATGGTGCCATTCAGATGCTCGAGTGGAAACTGTTGTTGTAGGAGAATTCAACCAGTGGAAGATGTTGGTACCACCCCCCTTTGAATTCCATAGAACATGCTCTCAACATGTCTTCCTGTGTCTGAATAGTCCACTCAGATTGGCCATCACTTTGAGGATGATAGGTCGTACTAAAGTTTAGTTCAGTTCTTAGAGAATTTTGGATACTTTTCCAGAACTTCGATGTGAATATAGGATCACGGTCAGATATAATAGATATTGGTACTCCATGTATCCTTACCACTTCTTTGATGTAAATCCATGAAAGTTGATCCAATGAGAAGTCCTATCGAATCGTTATAAAGTGAGCTATCTTTGTAAGATGATCCACAATGACCCATAAATCATTATTTCCTCTGGATGTCCTTGGAAGTCTAGTGACAATGTCCATGGTAATGTTCTCCCACTTCCATTATGGTATGGGTAGTGGTTGCATCATCCCCTTAGAATTTTTCCTCTCAGCCTTCACTTGTTGAAATACCAGGCAATTTGATGTATATTCAGCAATCTCCCTTTTCATATTGTCCCAACAAAAGTTTTCTCGGAGATCTCGATACATCTTTTTTCTACCAGGGTGGATAGATAAATTAGAGCTATGAGAATCATCCAATAGTTCCTTATTTAGATCGGGAATTGTGGGAATACAAATCCTCTTCCCGAATTTCAAAACGCCACCTTCATATACGAAGTCAGTAAACTTCCCATAATTTATACCTTTAATTTTCGTTTGAAAATCCTCATAATCATCCTGATAACATTTTATTCTTTCCAGTAAAGAAGGTTTGGAAACCATTTTATAATGTAGTGATGTGTTATATTCCTTGATAATTCCCATATCCATCTTTACTAGATCCATAAACAAAGGATACCTTTCAACTCTCATCTTGTTCAGAACTCCATGATCCTTTCTGCTCAAAGCATCTGCTACCTTATTTTCCTTCCCTGGGTGGAAGTGTATTGTGAAATCATAATCTTTGAGTAGCTCAATCCATCTTCTTTGTCTCATGTTGAGTTCTTTCTGTGAGAATATATATCTCAAACTCTTATGATCTGTATATATCTCACATTTTTCGCCATATAGGTAATGTCTCAAAATCTTCAGAGCAAAGACTACCACTGCTAACTCAAGATCATGAGTTGGAAAGTTTTGTTCATGAATTTTTAGCTACCTAGATGCGTAGGCAATCACTCGATCATTTTGAATAAGGAGACAACCAAGTCCTATCTTTGATGCATCACTATATATAACAAACCTATCATTCCACGATGGTAGGGTTAGGATCAGAGCATTCACTAACCTCCTCTTCAATTCTTCAAAACATTCTTCAAATTCCTTTGTCCATATGAACATAACCCCTTTTTGTGTGAGCTTGGTCATTGGGTTGGCTAAACGAGCAAAGTTCTGAACGAAACGCCGATAATATCCTGCTAAACCAGCAAAACTATATAACACAACTACATTCGTTGGAGTAGGTCATTCTTGTATAGCCTTTGTCTTCGCTGGATCTACATATATTCCATCCTTAGAGACAATGTGGCCTATAAAGACAACTAATTGGAGCCAAAATTCACACTTGCTAAACTTCCCATATAATTTATTTCTTCTAAGTGTCTTCAGAATAGTGCACAAGTGATTTTCATGATCTTCATAGCTTTTGGAGTATACAAGGATATCATCAATAAACACTAATACAAAATCACCAAGATAATCCTTTAAAACTTTGTTCATTAGATCCATGAAGACAGTTGGTGCATTAGTTAGTCCAAAAGGCATTACTGTAAACTCATAATGCCCATACATAGTTCAAAATTCTATTTTTGGAATGTCTTCCTTCCTCACAAAAAACTGATGATATCTAGATCGAAGATCAATATTAGAAAAATATTTGGATCCATAAAGTTGATCAAATAAATCATGAATTCATGGCAGAGGATACTTATTATTTATTGTAATAGCATTGATTTCTCTATAATCAATGCATAGCCTCATCAATCCATCTTTCTTCTTGAAAAATAGGACAAGGGCTCCCTATAGAGAAACTATAGGGAGAATAAATCCTTTATCACTCAATTCCTCTAGTTGTTTATTTATTTTCACTAACTCCACAGTGGCCATTCTATAAGGGGTCTTTGATATAGGCCTTGAACTAGGAATTAAGTCAATGGAAAACTCAATTTCCCACTCTGGAGGATGTCCAGGTAAATCCTATGGAATGATGTTAACATATTATTTCACAATAGGTACGTCCTCTATCTATACATTCTTCTCCTCACCCATATTTATTTCATTCCCTTCCTCCCCAATAATTTAATTTAGTAGAGCTTATGAGGGTGGATCTAGATGAGAATCCCATGGTAAGGTTTCTTCTCTAAAAATAAGGGATTCTACACCATTATTGAAAATCGTAACTTCCTTCTTATTGCAATATATCTTCACATCATAATTTGATAGCCAATCCATATCGAGAATTATATCATAGTCAACCATTGTTATGATAATAAGTTTAGAAACTAAAGCACATTTATGTATCAAAAGGGGGACTAATCAACACGACTTTTTTGCAATGATACATCCACTAGAAGTTTTGATTGATAACTCATTTATTAAATCAAATTGGACATATCTAATTTTCTTGGAAAATTGGGAAGATATAAATTAATGTGATGATCCAGAATCAAATAAAGTATTGGCTATATTGGATGAAACAATCAATGTACCTTCCACCACTTTGTTAGGAACTTCAACCTCCACAGTTGTGACCGCATAAGCTTGGCCTTGCTCCCTTGGCCTTCTTTGGGGAACATTTCCCTAACACCTATAACATTCATGTGCATAATGTCCCATATCCCTGCAATTGTAGCACAAAACATTGGTATCTTATTTCTTACCCTTACAATCTCGAGATAGGTGGCCTTTTCTCCTCACTTGTAACAAACTCCCATTCCCTTCAGGAAAGTGCCAGGGTGTTTCTTCCTACAATTACTGCATGATGGAAATTCAACTCTTCCCTTTCCCCCCTTTTCCTTATTTACTTTCCCAGAGTTTTCAGAAACCCTCTTCTTCTCTTGATTTCCCTTATATTCATAAGACTTAGGGAATTTATTTTCTGTCTTAATAGCAATTGAGACTATATATTCATATCATTCGAATCTTTGGGAGACTAGAGCCCTTCAGAGGAATGGTTTTAAACCATCAAATAATCGATAAATTTTTCTCCTTGGATTACATATATAGTTTGCAGCATGCCTTTACAGCCTTGTAAAGTTGGATTCATACCTGACAACATTTTTATCCCCCTTCTACCTTAGATTCAATAATTTCCTCTCCATATCTGCTCGTTTTTCAGGAGGGAAATATTTTTCTAAGAAGATTTAATTAAAATCCCTCAATTACATCTATTCTATTTCTTCCTCCTCCTTTGTGTTTTGGATTAAAGACCACCACTGATCCACATCACCCGTTAGATGATAAACTACCATGACAAACTTCTCTCTTTCATTACATCCCAAAGAGAGAAATATCTTCTCAATGGAACATATCCATTACTCTGCTACAAACGGGTTTGTAGTCCCATTGCATGATGGAGGTTATTTTCACATAAAACTATCTAACATAGCTTCTCCACATAGTGGATCTGGATGATCTATAAGAGTAAGGACATTATTCATAACTTGAGTAAGTTGTCCCAGTATAGTTATGAGTTTCTCAACACCAGTCACATCACCAGAGCCAACATCATTATCTTACATCAAAGGGAAATCCCTATAGGGGACACGTGTGTTTGTGTAGTTTCCATTCCTTTCACTAGGAGACATATCTAGATAATGGAATACACTAGATTAGGTTATGAATCATAATTTATAATCTTAACTTAAAAAAATACTTAGCAAAAATTGAGATCCTACGCATGGCTAATCCCATATTCACAAAAGTGGGTTCTTTGAGGAAAAATTTACATTTAAATCCTTCATAGTGGATTGTAATGAAAATGTCAACTATCCCAAGCATATCCCCCAGGAGTTTCATAACCAAGAGTATATCAAGTCCTATTTTTTGTGCACTAGTTCCCGTTTGAGTCTAGCTCAAATCAGTGTTTTTGGGTTTCACCCCTTGATACATCTGTGCCAGAGATGCCTCTACCTGCTCGTATCCAGACAGAGATGTATTGCTTGAAAGATCCACATATTCTATTCCTTACCAAAATACCAGGACATTTTTGTATGTTTATCCTCAAAGACTAACTTAGGGACTCTTCCCTAATCTACGTTTTCTAAATCTAGTTTCCATGTTTTCTACTAAATTTCCTATAATACCAACTATAAGAACCCGACCCCAGTTTCCCAGAGCTAGTGCCTTATTGGTTAAATTGGAATACAAACAAGGAATAATCATCCCAAAGGATAGTGTAGTTTAGTATTATTGGAAACAATATACATATATAAGTTCATCATTAAAACTTGAAATGAAAAACAACAAAGAAACTCCTTAGACAACTTCCATAACTCCTAGGTTATTTCCACATGTCATTCATAATAGAATTGTTCTTTCCCTGTGGAAATGAAACATAATAAAGGGGTGAGCTAAAACACTCAGTAAGGGTAAGTAATATAGCGGAAGATAACATAAACATTAGACATGATGAATAATTGAAAACACATGCCTTTAGAAATAAATTTGAACATAATATGGTAGAAATATGAGTTGAGTAAATATTGCCATAACATAACATAATCATGGGAATTATAATAGTCGAATAAACACATGAACCATCAATAGTATATTCATAATGAAGGAATGCATAATGCGGGACAACATATCCATACCGTCAAGGCCTCGTGCCAAGACCATAAATAATCATTTTGTCAAGGCCTGTGCCAAGACCGTAGTTTGTCTCATTAGACCTACAGATGCACCGAGGGGATATAATAGGCCCCAAACAACACTTATTATTTCCAATGAATTCTTCATATGAATGGGGATAAACATTAACAATATACACATTAATATATTAAATGTAAATAGCTTTCCACGAATATTAATAAAAAACACTAACCATTTAAAGTAAACTGATGAATGGTTTTAAGACAACACATCAATAGCCAAAATAATGATAAAACATTAAATTAAATATGGTAGATGATAACATGGAATACAAATCCCAATAATACATAAGAATGCATAAGAGTGTTAAAATAGATGAAGATTCTCTTATAAAATCTTCGAGTAAATCTTGAGATAAATACTCTTTTACTTTGAAAAGAAGAGTTCTTTTGGAAAAATATTTGTATAAAACAAAAAGTAAAGTAAGATATTATTTTCATAATAAAACAAGTAATTTTATAAATATAATGGTTTCCAAAAACATATTATAGATTTCCCTTGAAAATAGGTAAGAAGTTGAGATATTCCATTGAATCAGGCTTGTATTTCTGAATCAATTTTTAAAGTTCCTTTTAAAATGTGTAACTATCCAAAAAATAAGGAACATTTCTGGTTGGTAAACATATATAAAAAACTAAAAAATATTTTATGAGGATTAAATAATAATATACCAGAATTTCATTGAGGTAATTAGACAATAAAAGTAACCTGAATGAAAATAAAAGTTCGGGTGGAAAAACCCTTACCTTAACTCCGAACGTGTTCCACTATCAAACATAAGATCATGGAATATGAAATTATAATTATTAATAACTTATTTTAGAACCTATTATACATGTATTTAGTTTATCATAATTATGGTTAGTTCATTTATGTTCTTATTGATAAGTTATTGTATTGAATTCTGTCGTTCTGGAGTGTTCATTTTCTTTATTTTCATATTTAGTTGACTTGTTTTTAAGTATGTGTAATTGATATAAATATACAAAATTGAAACTATATATTATTTATGAACATACATTTGTGTTATTGGTCATTTATATAACTTGGTTACATGAAATGAGGTTTAATTACTATATATAACTTTAATGATAATTGTTTCGGTTAATTTGTGTGTTTTGATTACAACGAACTCATTTTTATTTATAACTTAATACCATTTGTACAAAGGGATTAAATAATATTACATAGGTGATATTAAATATATTATAATCTTATTAAACCATAACATGAATGGTTTCATGACCAGAATTGAGAATGATAATAGAAATCAAAAGCCCATCATCCTTGAATGTAGAAAATTGACACATCTCAGATGATGTTCTTGCTACTAGTATGAACGAAGGTAAAAGGGAGAGATGATGATAAATTATTAAACTATCATAAAAACATTCCAGAACATATAAGGTACTGGATTCATCACAAAATTTGTATAAGAATATGTAATAAAAAAAGAAAACAAATGAACTTGAAAAGAAAGACAAAGAATTAAAAAGAGGAATTTACCTCTTGAACCAAACTTCTTTGAGAGTCTCCTTAAGGGAGAGGTTTTGGTCTTTTTATGATAAAAAGGCTTGCTGGATGTGGGAGAGGAGGTTGGGAGGGTATTTGGACAGAATTTGGAGAAGGCACAAGGCTTGAGAGGAGTGAAGAGAAGAGGGAGTGAGATGGGGTTTTTATAGTGGAGGAGAGAGGGGATTTCTTAATATAAAATTCATTAATTTATTATTTCCTCACAAGACAAGGAATAGTGAGTCTCCCTTGAACAAGAATAGTAATTTTATCATTTTATCCTGAACCAATTGGTCTTACATCAGTATAACATCCTGTATGAATCTATAATTAGCTTATTTATCTTATTTTGTAAATTATGGTATTTCACAATTCATAAAAAATTCAAGTATTTCAAAAAAATCCCAAAAAATCAGCCCAACCATTTTTCGATGTGTAGAATCAAAAAATGAAGTCCATTTTTCAAAAATAATTTTCTAAATATGATTAATTTAATAGTTAATTAAAATCATAATTTATTCTAAAAACAATAGTTTTAAAACATTTATTTGCTTATTCCAAAGCATGGGTATATCATACTTCCACATGAATACTATTTATATACTATCATAGGTAAGGTTACTATTTATAAGGGTATATCACTCTTCATAAGGGTATGTTACTATTCATAAGGTTAGGTTACTATTCACCAAAAATAATGTTTTTCTTATTAGACTCCAAATAACTTTCTTATCGCAACCGTGTATGTCAGATCTGAGAAATTCACATCACAAAAGTGAAAAACTTATGTTCTAAGGGTCACATAGAACTTAGTAGTTAATTATTTTGTGATTTTATGTGATTATGACATATTTATAAGAAATAAATTTTCATTGAAAAATATTGGGTTGTTACATTTATTAATTGAGATATCCAAGTATTCATTTTTATACATGAGAACCTATACATAATTAAAAATTACCAGTCATAATGGTATCATAAATATTATAAAACCATTATCATTATACTATTAAAATCCTTATTAAAACCCCACATTTAACACTATGATTAGAAAATAGCTAATTAGGTTTAAAAAAGGAACCTTGCATTACCATTTCTTAATTTATCTCATTTCAAATATAACGATAAAATATGATACTATTTATTTATAAAAAATACTTACCTAGTATTTTAGATAATTAAATGAATTTTAAACTTATCAAAATTATGAAAATTTTTACCATCACTTATATATACCACAATCCCACCCTTCGGTAAACATACTAATATGAAACTAATAGTGTACTTAAAATTATATTCTAAGACCACAAAAATTATCATTATACCATAAACATAAAAAATAACCAAAATAAACACAATGATGTCATTTAATAAAGGAACTCAAAAAAATAATCTCTATATTGAAGAGTTGGAAACAAATAACAACATGGTATAAATATGAAATTTAATTTGGAGGTTATCAGGGATGAGATTGATGTTATTCTTTAATTAGTAAAGATTGAAGTGTATGCTATTTGAGATTGAATATTTTATTTTAATTAGAACTTGGATGAAATTTATAAGCATAAGAAAGATGTTACAACATATAAATCTATATAATATTAAAATTTAGTTAGTTTAAGATCAACATGGAGAAAAAATATAGAATTATTAGATGGATAAAATATGTATTGATGTAGAGAAGAATATGTTCTTGATAGATGAATATAAAGTAAGGGAGTTAAAAATAAATCATGATAAATAAATTAAAAAAATACAATTTTTTGTATCATAATAATAAAATATTTAAAATTTATTAATATATCTAATGAAAAAAGTATGGAGAAGGTCTGTGAAGTTTCAAACAATTTACTATAACACCAAGGAGAAAAATGAAATTATTTTAGGAAAAATAAGAATTTGGGTAAAATTAATATCATGATATGATGAAGACTGATGTGGGAAAATATTTTATCAATCCCATTAAGTAAAAAATTTGAGAAAACCCAAAAAGATGTTTTTTTACAAAATTATAATGAAAAAAGTACACCTAAAATAATGTCATATTAATTTAGGAAGGTTGGTGACTTGATAAATATTTTATCTATTTAAAAATGGAGAATATATATTGGAAAAAAAAAATAAATAAGTTTTATATTCTAATAACATTAATTTTAATCAAAGAAAATTTATTAATCAATAATACAGTGTTATTTTAAAGGTATGGCATAGAATAATTTATTACAATGCAAGGAGAATTAAAATTTTACCAATAAAGAGGAGTGTAAAAACTCAATAGTGGTTATAAAAATAATAATACTGGGGTGAACTATTATTCATAAAATATTGTTTTATTTCTTATAGGAATAAGGCTATATTTCTTCTAATGAAGAAAATGGTAAGACAATGGGATTTTCTTATAAAATATATATAACTTAAGTGATGATAATAAATGTTCATAAGGAAATTATAATGAATTATATATTATTTTTAATGATAGAGATAGAGAATGGGTTATAAGTAATGAGTTTTCCAATAATATTATGAGAAATAATACTTTTATAAATATAAAACATAAGGATTGTGGAATTGTGTGTTTTTTGAAATTATGGAGTACTAAAAATAAAACTATTTTGAAATTAAATAATTATTGTAAGATACATGAAAATGGTTGATATGTTTTTTATTAAAGGTAAATATCACTATCACACCCCAGCTCCCGAGTACCCGGAGCTAGTGCCATATAGAGGATCAAATTTGGTTCAGGCTCTGAGAAACCAACTTATTCCGAAATGTTTCTTCTGTTAAAAACTGATACCTAGAAAATTTATTTCAAAACATAGGGTGAGCATACTAATGCCCATTAGTGGTTTAAAAATAACATATTATTCCCAAAAACAATTTTGAAAACATTATTTAAAATTTCCATAAAACATTTTCTTTAAAGTGTTTTAACACATTAAATATACCATGAAAATTGTCTAAGGGATATAAGTGCACAATTAAAAACATACTAACATTATCATGATTCAATTATGATAATTCTCATTCCGAATAAAAGTAAAAGACATTTCATGTTAAAATTTAAGTACAAAATTAATAACTAAGTGTAATGCATGATCAGAGCTGCGCTTAAAATAATAACTTTAATTTCATCCTTTACTATTGTGATACATACTCTGGCCATAAAATATCTGAATATTGTATAAATAATATGCCATACTTAAACTTCTTGCGTTTATTATAATCACAAGCACTTTAACTAGGAATATTTTACTCATCGAATATTCCTTTTTTTAATTAATTTACATAGTCATAATGAGAAAAGTGCATATGCCCGACTATGTCAAGGCCTCGTGCCAAGACCTAGGGGATAACTATAACCAGACCCCAACCCGGAGAGCCTCTGTAACTGGACTCCACCCCGGAAGCCTCTAATAACCGGACTCTAACCTAGAGGGTCTGCTACAACCGGACCCCAACGCATAGGGATTACTTTTACCATCCCCCAACTCGGAACATACTAATTCCAATGCATTCCTCATATCTCTAAATCAAAGTGCACATACCACTTTGATTTATTAAATCACTTATCATTTTGAGTACACATATTACTTGGTTTCTCATTTCACATTATTCAAAGTGTCCCATACCACTTTTAATAATTAAATTCTTATTTCATAAATTATCAGGAATAATAAATTGTTTGATTATCACATAAAATAATAACCTTACAACTCTTCCATAGTAATAAACTTTTAATGCATTAAAATACATGTTCATTATTCATGATCAATTTATGCATTGATAAAAGGAATTGGAAATAGACTAAATCATAATATGTTAGTTTTTATTTAAACAATAATTTTCCCAACGACATGCATAATATAGTAAACATTCTTTGCGCATGTGATATTAACTTAAAAAACACAAGTAATGAATAGATGAGGTTACCACATAAAATGATAGTTCCTTAGTTTTCAAAATGCTTGATTTATGGAAATGAATATTTATAGTTTAAAATGACTAATTTTAAATTAAGATATATGTCATTTGTACACAAAGAATGTGCTGATTAATGGTCATGTCTTAATAAATAGTCATGACTTATGCTCCATAGCAAATAAGGCCAAATGATTTGCAGTGCGACAATGTTTTATGTAATGCATGCATTCATGAGAATTTAATTAAACATATCATAAACATACTTTAACCACTAAAGTCTGTTTTAGGCCAATTTAATTTGAGTTAGTGTTAAATCTTATAGGTGCGTACATATAACCTTATATATATATATAATATGTACATGTCACACCCACTTACATTGATTTGGTGCAAATAGTCATCAAGTTTACAATCAAATACTTGTGTAAATCTATTTGTATGGGGAAGAAAATATTGTGACTGCACACCTATATTATGTATATATATACACACTTTTCATGGATTTAAATTTGAAAAACATAAATTGATTAATTATAACCTAAGTATATCTCAAAAAAATATACGTTTGAAAATAAACGATTCTCCTCATAAGCAGAGCTAAAAAATAGAGGATATAAATAAATAATATTATTTAATCTAAATAATTTTTAGTGAACTCTTAATAAAGTCTGTTTAATAAAATATATAATGGTTTCAATTGATTTGTAGTAGGGACAAATGGTGAGAACCATTTCAATTACGTAAATAAAACTTCTGATGATTAAATATTTAAAAATTAACCGTCTTCTCTTACAACGGATTCTTAATGCATAAACCATAATTGTAAATAAATTTATTTCTTACAAATTGTGGTATTACCATGCTCAAACAATTTGATATTACACACTTTCAATATTTATTGCATCAATTAAACCATGAATAATGACTTAAGAAAATTAGACCCTTACTCTATATATATTCTGGAAACTAATTTCATATATATATATATATGTATGAACATCTTAAAAGAAATGTAGTTCGTTTAAAAAAAATTAAACAAAGAATTGAGAAACTTGTTACTAACTTGATAAAAATTAAACAAAGAATGTATACTAATTTGATAATTCTAAACTCATTACTAATTTGGAAATCAAATACCATAATTGAAAATAATTTCCACTCATCACATTCTAAAACATCATTGCAAATCAACACTTAGCAGATTTAAAACTGGGTGAAATAAAACTATATAAATATATATATGATATATATACTAGTGTATATTCATGTCTACAAAAGAAAGACAAAGTATATTAAACCCTTATACAAACTTAAATTAGAACTTAACATTAAATAAAAAATATAATCCCCTTATATGATTTTCAATAGAAAAAGCGAAGAAAACCGTTTCCATTGCATGATTTTTTTTTATAAATAGACATTAGAAAATAAATTGTATTTACCCTTACACAACCAGAAAATAGAGGGTATAAATAAATATTCCTTACATAACATTAGATAAATAAATTGTCGAGACAAGTATTTAACCCTTACCTTGATAGATTTTAATGCTTGGGTACACCAAGTAGGGGCACAGGAGCAAGGCGCATAGAAATCCAGAAGGTGAAAAACTCAAAAAATTAAACCAATAGGCACCACAAAAACCCAAACCCCCTATTTAAAGTGTTAAAATCCCTAGAGATAAAATAAAATTTATGAAATGATTATTATCCAAAATTTCTTTTATATAGTATAGTTGATATTGAAATCCACCAAACTAATTCAATTCCATTCTTTTTATAAACCAAAAGGTGAATAGAAAAAGATATTTGGTCCAAAAAATAGCCATATGATCATGATAGTGGAATTGTAAGTGGAAAATCAAAAAATAAACAAACACCACAATAGTTCACAACCAATATAAAATTTAAGTGCAACAAGAATAAAACCACCGCAACCACACAAGTGGTCAAAAATGAAACCAATCAGTTCATATTATAATAGAAAATTAACAAAGTTAAAATGATGGAACACATAAATAATTTAAAATAATAAACAATTGAATCCATGGTCCATAGGATTGACAAAAAGGGAAAAATACGTACAAAAAACCATACCTGGAACAGATTTGCGCAACCACTCCTAGCCCGCATAGATGCGAATATTTAAAACATACATTGCTCTAGATTAGAGAAAACCTAAAAATGAACCCTAACCCAAAACAGAACTAGATCCAAACTCCACTGAGGGTCACACCTTCCACCGCTCGAACCCGTCAGTGCCACACAAAACCTCAGCCTCGACCGCCACTTACCCTTCAGTCGAAGTCGCCATAGAAGATCGACCGGAAGCCATGGCTGCAAAAAGCCCCGACTCGGCGTGACGAGAGACTCCCCAATGAAACCCTACGCGCGACACCCCTATTCTTCACGGACTCTTCAAGATATTACGGTATTTTCTTCTTTTCTTTTGTCCGATTTAATCCTATATTACTATTATAATATTTCTATTATTATATTTTATTATTATTTCATTATATCATATATTATATTATCAATAGCTTTAGAAAAATTCAAAAGGTAAACAAAATTAATTATCTATTAATCTTATTTATCATTACTTTTAAAAAGTAAAATTTATTGAATTCATTTATAAAATATATATTTGTATACTTCATATTATATGCTTGTAATGTTAAAATTAAATTGATAATTTGAATTTTATTATCCTATTTTGTACCATATATTTGTAATTTTGAAACTTTTAAACAAATGTTAATATGTTATGATTATAATTTTATTAAAAGTTCATATGTACAATTTTAATCATTCTATTAATATATTTATAATTTTATTAAGAAAAATTAAAAAATGTTAATAATCTAAAAATTATTACAATATATATATATACATGTGTATATAACATATTTTTAAACTCATATAAGATATCAAATAATTGTCCTTATAAATAAAATAGTGCAAAAATAATGTCATCAAAATATTTTAAAATAACAATATTCGATGTCATATATAACCGAATATAAAATTATAATTTTGATAGTAGTATTATTATTCAAATATAATATACAAATATATATATATATATATATATTTCACATTTGAGAAGACAAACAAATTAGTTATTCTATTATAATTATTATTTAAAATATTCTATTAAATAATTATTCGATAAGAATAAATTATGTTTGAAAATAATTGTCATTTTTTATTCTTTAAACAAAGTGCAATAAAATAAAATCTCAATATTACCATTACTCAAGAAATAAGTTTTTAGGGCATTACATTATTCCCCCATACAAAGAATTGTGTTCTCGCAATTCCAAAATGCTTGTACACAAACTACAACAACACCAAACACATGTCACTCTTGAAGTCCCTTTACCGGGAACACCACCGATGGTAGGGTGCTGACGACCTCAGGTGGATCCCTAAGGTAGTATTCAACTACTCGATTTCCTTGGCCCAAATACACTTCAAATAACTAGGTTTGAAACTATGCCTAAATCACTATGCCTTCCATAAAGAGTCCCAAGAGGTGTGGAGATTGGAAAGTTCAGAGTGAACTAAATCCCTATAAGCCCCATGCACCGCGTAATTCTTGAAAATATTGGTGTCGTAAAGTTCTCCGTACATATTAAAACTCAGGAACTAGAATAGGTAGGCTGCTTGATGGTCACCATCCAAAGCAGCTTCTAGAAATTTACCGACAGCTCAGTAGTTATCATCCAAAGTAAAACATAGAAAAAGGTCTTCATGATACTTTCCTCTTTTCCTATATGCTGAAAATTGTACAAATGCGATACAATAGTAGACCAGATTGCTTCCTTGGTAAAGATATAAAATGTTTTGGTGGTTTGAAACTCGATGGAGTAATTTACAAGTCAAACGTAAGTTGGCATAGGGCTGGTCCTATTCAGAGCATGTCTTGACAATTATAATCTCTAATAGCTCGGTAGGTAGTTATAAAATATTGGTTGGTTGACTCATATCTTCTATCTAACAAGTTTTAATAAATCAAATTTTAGTATGGAAAATCCATTTTAAATGGAGTCATTATTTTATATAAAATCATATCAAAACAGAGAATACAACATCATTCATTTAGAAATGATATATAAGACTCAATAAATTACATAATCTCTTACTCCCTCTCACAAAACACTAGTTTGGATTTCCTGACTTCCTCTAAGATGAATCCTCATAGATTCCACCGATGTTGGGGATTTCCCCAGTTCTCAGAAAAAAGGATCTCCAACGTGGTTCTAAATTCTTCTATATTCTTGTTCCAGACGCAACGTGTGTAACTAGGATCAACTGCATGTGGACATCTAGAATTAAGATTGAGGGAATCATGTCAGGTATCAAGTTGAACGACATCCGTATGAACTTGATGTCGATAATAAAAATGGGTAGTCTCGTTATCAAGGGATTAAAAGTCCATAACTTGACCACAGAGACTGTAGGTCAAGATTTGACATAGATATGCTGCTCGGATGTCACCCCCTTATGTAGCCTCCTCAAAGTCCTAAATAGAAAATAAATTATTGGATAGGGTAAAAAGTTTAAAGATACCTTTGAATTATTTCCCTTTTAGTACATAGAACGAAAATTGTGCACTCATCATGAGGTAATAGATGAAACCCACTCCTTGGTGAAGTTGGAGTACACAAGGAGAGTTGGATACTCGGTAGAGGGTGTTTCATGATAAATGAATATTTTCAAAAGTCTCGTAGTTTTCTACACACTATTTTCCAACTATGGTCTCTAATACTTCTGTTGGAAGAGATGAAAGACAAGTACTTTCATTTTCCATCTGAAAATTAAGAAAACATTGTTATTAGTATTGCTTAAGTAAATTTTTCATTGTTCAGTTCTGATTTTCTAGAGTTATTTAAAAAAAATCCTATGATACCAACTATCATGCCCCAGCTCCTGAGTACCTGAAGTCGGTGCCATGCAGAGGATCGAATTCAGTTCGGGCTATAAGAGACCAGCTTCTTCTAAAATGTTTCTTCTGCTAAAAACTGATACCTAAAAACTTTATTTCAAAACGTAGGGTGAGCATACAAATTATTAGTATGTGGTTTAAAAATAACATACTATACCCAAAAAAACTTTTGAAAACATTCTTTAAAATTTCCATAAAACATTTTCTTTAAAGTGTTGTAACACATTAAACATACCATGATAATTGCCTAAGGGATATAAGTTCACAATTTAAAACATACTAACATTATTAGGATTCAATTATGGGAATGATCATTCAGAATAAAAGTTACAGACATTTCATGTTAAAATGAAAGTACAAAATTAATAACGAAGTGTAATGCATGATCGGAGCTGCACTTTAAAAAATAACTTTAATTTCATCCTTCTCTATTGAAAAACATACTCTGGCCATAAAATCTCTGAATATTGCATAAATAATATTCCATACTTAAACTTCTTGCATCTCTCATAATTATAAGCTCTTTAACCAGGAATATTCTACTAGTCGAATATTCCTCTAGTTAATTAATTTACATAGTCATAATGAGGAAAGTGCATATGCTGGACTGTGTCAAGGCCTTGTTCCTAGACCTAGGGGCTAATTGTAATAGGACCCCAACCCAAAACATACTAAGTCCAACACATTACTCATATCTCTAAATCGAAGTGCACATACCACTTTGATTTATTAGATCACTAATAATTTTGAGTACACATATTACATGGTTTCTCATTTCAAATTATTTAAAGTTTCCCATACCACTTTTAATAATTAAATGATTATTTCATAAATTATCATGAATAATAAATTTTTTGATTATCACATAAAATAATAACCTTACAACTCTTTCCATAGTAATAAACTTTTAATGCATTAAAATACATGTTCATTATTCATGCTCAATTCATGCACTGATAAAAGGAATTTGAAACAGACTAAATCATAATATGTTAGTTATTATTTAAAAGATAATTTCCCCAATTAGATGCATAAAATAGTAAACATTATTTTCACATGTGATATTAATTTAAAACATGAAAGTAATGAATGGATGGGGTTACCGCATAAAATGATAGTTCCTTAGTTTTCAAAATGCTTGATTTATAGAAATAAATATTTATAGTTTAAAATGACTAATTTTAAATTAAGATAGATGTCATTTGTACACAAAGCATGTGCTGATGAATGGTCATGTCTTAATAAATTGCCATGCCTTATGCTCCGTAGCATATAAGGCCAAATGCTTTGTAGCGCGATCATGTTTTATGTAATGCATGAATTCATGAGAATTTAATTAAACTTATCATAAACATACTTTAACCACCGAAGTTTGTTTTAGGCCAATTTAATTCGAGTTAGGGTTAAATCTTATAGGTTCGTACATATAACCTTATATATATATATAATATGTACATGTCACACCCCCTAAAATTGCTTTGGCGCAAATAGTCATCAAGTTTACAATTAGATACTTGTATAAATCTATTTATATGGGGAAGAAAATATTGTGACCGCACATCTATATTATGTGTATATATATACACTTTTCATGGATTTGAATTTGAAAAAAAATTGATTAATTATAACCTAATTATATCTCAAAAAAATATACGTTTGAAAATAAATGATTCTTTTCATATGCAGATCCAGAAAATAAAGGATATAAATAAATAAACTTATTTAATCTAAATAATTTTAGTGAACCCTTAATAAAATATATTTAATAAAATATATAATCTTTTCAATTGATTTGCAGTAGAACAAAATGGTGAGAACCATTTCAATTACGTAAATAAAACATCCGATGATTAAATATTTAAAAATTAACTGTCTTCTCTTACAGCGGATTCTTAAAGCATAAAACATAATTGTAAATAATTTTTTTTCTTACAAATTATGGTATTTCCAAGCTCAAACAATTTTATATTACACACTTTTAATATTTATTGCATCAATTAAACCGTGAATAGTGACTTAAGAAAATTAGAACCTTACTCTATATATATTCTGGAAACTAATGTCATATATATATATATATGAACATCTTAAAAGAAATGTAGTTAGTTTAATAAAAATTAAACAAATAATTGAGAAACTTGTTACTAACATGATAAAAATCAAACAAAGAATGTATACTAAATTGATAATTCTCAACTCATTACCAATTTGTAAATCAAATACCATAATTGAAAATAATTTCTACTCATCACATTCTAAAACATCATTGCAAATCAACACTTAATAGATTTAAAATTGGGTGAAATAAAACTATATAAATGTATATATGATATATATACTAGTGTATATTCATGTCTAAAAAAGAAAGGCAAAGTATATTAAACCCTTACACAAACTTAAATTAGAACTTAACATTAAATAAAACATATAATCTCCTTATATGATTTGCAATAGAAAAAGTGAAGAAAACTGTTTCCATTTCATGATTTTTTTTTGATAAATAGACGTTTGAAAATAAATTGTGTTTTCCCTTACACAAACAGAAAATAGAGGGTATAAATAAATCTTCCTTATATAAAATAAGATAAATAAATGTTCAATACAAGTATTTAACCCTTACCTTGATATATTTAAATGCTTAGGTACACCAAGTAGGGGCACATGAGCAAGGCGTATAGAAATCAAGAAGGTGAAAAACTCAAAACATTAAACCAATAGACACCACAAAAACCCAAACCCCCTATTTAAAGTCTTAAAATCCCTAGAGATAAAATAAAATTTATGAAATGATTATTATTCGGAATATGTTTTATATATAATAGTTGAGATTGGAATCCACCAAAAAATTTCCATTCCATTATTTTTATAAATCAAAAGGTGAATAGAAGACGATATTTGGTCAGAAAAATATCCATATGATCGTGAAAATGGAATTGTTAGAGGAAAATCAACAAATAAAAAAACACCACCACAGTTCACAACCAATATAAAATTTAAGTGAAATAGGAATAAAACCACCGAAACCACACAAGCAGTCAAAAATGAAACCAATCAGTTCATATTCTAATATAAAATTAACAAATCTAAAATAATGGAACACATAAATAATTTAAAATAATAAATAATTGAATCCTTGTTCAATACGAGTGAAAAAAGGGAAAACGACGTATAAAAAACCAGACCTGGAACAGATTTTCCCAACCACTCCTAGCCCGCACAGATGCGAAGATTTAAAACATACATTTCTCTTGATTAGAGAAAACCTAAAAATGAACCTTAACCCGAAACAGAAACAGATCCGAACTCCACCGAAGGTTATGACTTCCGCCGCTCGAACCCATCGTCGCCACAAAAAACCTCAGCCTCGACCACCACTTACCCTCCACTCGAAGTCGCCATGGAAGATCGACCTGAAGCCATGGCAGCGGCAAGCCCCGACTCGGCGTGACGGGAGACTCCCCATTGAAACCCTATGCACGAAACCCCTTTTCTTCACTGACTCTCCAAGCTATTATGGGATTCTATTACTTTATTTTGTCCGATTTCATCATATATTACTATTATAATATTTCTATTATTATATTTTATTCTTATTTCATTATATCATATATTATAATATCAATAGGTTTAGAAAAAAGTCAAAAGTTAAACAAAATTAATAATCTATTAAAATTATTTATGAATACTTTAAAAAAGTAAAATTTATTGAATTCATTTATAAAATATATATTTGTATACTTCATATTATATGCTTGTAATGTTAAAATTAAATTTATAATTGGAATTTTATAATCCTATTTTGTACCATATATTTGTAATTTCGAAACTTTTAAACAAATTTTAATATGTTATGATTATAATTTTATTAAATGTTCATATTTAATCATTCTATTTATATATTTATAATTTTATTAAGAAAAATTAAAAAATGTTAATTTATAATCTAAAAACTATTACAATATATATATATATATATATTTATGTGTATATAACATATTTTTGAACTCATATAATAGATCAAATAATTGTCCGTATAATTAAAATAGTGCAAAAATAATGTCATTAAAATATTTTAAAATAAAAATATTCGATGTCATGTATAACTGCATATAAAATTATAATTTTCATAATAGTATTTTCATTCAAATCTAAATATATATATATATATATATTTCACATTTGGGAAAACAAACAAATTAGTTATGTTATTATAGTTATTATTTAAAATATTCTATTAAATAACTATTCGATAAGAATAAATTATGTTTGACATTAATAGTCATTTTTATTATTTAAACAAAGTGAAATAAAATAAAACCTCAATATTTCCATTACCCAAGAAACACGTTTTTGGGGCATTACAGTCATAACCTAATCAGTGTAAGATAAAATTATGAATCAATTCACACATTTCATTTAGAATAAAAGAGTTCACAATTATAGGTTGAGATGTTATTGTTGTGATTCAGGGTAGAATAATTAGTGAAATATTATATATGCTAAATATGAATAAAGAAACTTATTTCCATTTATAAGAATAAGATAAAATTTTAACATTAAAAATATAGAGACACTAACTATTAAAAAAATTCACCATTTGATGAATTATGATACATCTAAGGATATACATATACCGAGGATATATCATTAACACCCATATTATATGCCTCATTGAACTACAATATTTTCATGGAAAATCAGTTTTCTCTATATCAATAGTTTTGTTTTCATTAACCATGGATTTTTATTTGTTATCCTAGATATCCAAATTTGTTAAGTACTAATATCTGGTTACCATCTTTGAATTCCATGAAATGACATAGATCTTTTAAGCATTTGTAGAGATCTTTGTTTATAACTCGATATCCTTCAATATTCACTTTCTCTTTATATAGGAGTGTGTTGTAGCCTAGGATATAGATATTAATACCAGAAATAAAAAGTGATTTATAGTCTACCAGTTGTATATATATATCATTGAAGGGTGTGTCCCCAAGAGAGTAATTAATTGGGTGTGGGTACATGGTCTTCCTAACCCCTTTCATTATACAGTGATCATGATTGGAATCAAATAGTATTTTAGTTATTTTCTCTATATGGATTTGGTTATGATAAAAAAGAATAATATAATGAAGGCTATGATATATACTGAAATAGACCAAATTTACCTCCTCCCACATCATTTTTTTTCTTTTATAAGGGAATGAAATCTCTTTCTAGCTTACCTTTCACACTTTTAAAAATGTTCTCTTTTGTTATAAATGTCATCTGCAGGACCATTCAATGAATGCATATAGAATAATAAAAAATCCATAGGTCCTTTATAATGTAGGGAACCTCTATATAGTTAAGGGGGTGGAGGCATTGAAGCTTCCTCTAGATAGAAAAATCTTAGTTCCCTCTTAAGTGTTGTATAAGATTCCATAGATTCCTAAAAATATCTATAGGGTGTTAATTAGGAAATCTATTTAGTATGAAAATAAAAATAGTTAAATATAGCACATCATATCCCTAGGGATCCTCTAGAAAAATATAATAGATCCTTTTTCTATACAATATTTACCTGACATTTATCTTTAGCTATAGGTAATACCATGGTTCTTGATTATATAGATGGTCCTGATAAAGATCTCATATAATTAGAGAATGTATCTGATGAAGTCGTTACTACTCTATTAACCAGTGATTTACCTCTTGAAAGATACCCACATGTCTAAGAAACCATTTATTTATTTATTGATAACATGATCAGTTCCATAGGATTGATAGAGGATGATCCAATGATGTTTACCACTCCAAATAATAGATGAATGAAAATTAATAATGTTGCTCCTCTTGAATTTGGAGGAATGTGAACCATTTCATGATAAAAATATCATTCTAAATGTGTATCTCTAATCTTCAGGGCATTGATCCTAGGGATCTTATTTATGAATATCTATGTTCTCCATTTTCATGTAGAATATTAGGGGATAATAATCCCCATGTAATTGTAAATATATTTCAACTAAACTAAGTTTCTCATTGATCTATATATTGGCTATCTTAGAATATAAACATTGTTTGAGAACCATCAATGAGTATGAATAAATGATATATATAATGAATTTAAAGAATGAAATTCCATCCAATTTACATATTTGGATATTATTTAAGGATTTTATAATAGTAAAAAATTTTCATTTCCTATCCCAAAAATATTACCATAATAGTATCCAAAACATCAAATCCAGTTTACGTTTCCATTTTTTTATAAAAAATGTGTGGTAGTGGAAGGAGATTTTTTTTCAAGAACTCTCAAAATTTAATCTAGTTTCTAAATATAGATTTACATGAGAGTATTTCAATACCATCCTTAATAAATCTTAGATGAGAATAGGATAGTTTCAAAGTAGGAAATAAATGAATGCATTAAATATTTTTTTTTCTACTAACACACTCTTGGATCTAGGATACTAGGTCTTCCAGTTTACTAAGATAAACTATAAGAAACACATCAAAAGGAATTTAAATATATTATATAGGTTCCTAATAAATCATCAAGGATTTTCTAGATTTTCAAACACCTCTATCTCTCACCTTCCCTGATTCATGTCTAATCACTAACCCATTCTACTCAATCATGAATATACTAGTACACACACATATAAATTTCAATTCTATAAACTACATATTTAATCATATCCATTTATGAACTTTGTGAAAATATCCTAATAATTACCCATTCATATTTAAACATGGTAAATTATCTATAAAACACTCAAAAATATGAGATTTTATCTTTGGGTATGGGTGAACCATCATGTAAATTATAAATATATTATTGATTTATAAGAAAATGAAAAAAAAATTATGATAATTTCCAAAATTCCTAGAATGATAATATCATTTTGACTCTTTTATCATTGTAAGATGAATTATCTAGTACATTTCTTAAGGTGGAATAAAATTCTTGGGAATGGTCAAGGAAATAGTTGATCAAAGATAGATATAGAAACAAATAATTATTTCACACCTATGTTTAGGAGAGGATATTAACGGGGAACCCTATCCTTTATATGGAAGGTGGATCTCTCAGAAGTGATATCTTTATTATATGACCATTAGGTGCATAAAAATTCTTAAATTATCTTACTAAATTCAGACTATCTATGTGAGGATGAAAGGGAAACCTTTGTTGTTGAGATTCCCCACTCCATTGACGATTTCACTAACATGAAACTTGAATTTATTACTAATAAGGAAGATATTTAGGAGAAAAAACATAGTCAAGATAATAACCTTGGTTTAGATAGATTCCTATAAGATTTCTATATAACTAATTAGGAACTAATTTAAAAGGATATCACTGTGGCTATATATAAAAGTTCCAATGGAGGCACCATACCCAATGCTACATGTGTGACTTCTTTTGTTCTAGTCTATAAAGTTAAATAACCAATATCCTTTAACCTATTTCAACTTATTATTATGTACAATGTCTCTTATTAGTGTCCTTCATAAAATATTCAACTAATTAATATCCCCACCCATTCTTATTATGTTTTTATAAGATAATCATGGTATTTTTTAGAACATATATATTTAGGGATATGTCAGGTTAGCTCATGAGATTATGATTGAGAATAATAGAAAAGTCTTTATCAATAATAAAATTATTAAAATTGATATGTAGAATTTTTATAATGATTATAATAGATCTTTATTCATAAGAAAATGAAAAAATGTTATTCTTTAAAAGTTTTTGAGACTTTTTTGTTCGTGATTCTATTCCCCATGGTTCTCTGTTACACAAATGGGATGGAGACAAGGCTACTTCAAGCCCCCTTGAGGCATTTTTCAAGGATGTTTTATTTTAAATAAGAAAAATGATTATGATTTTTTTTCATTATAATATAAATAAATTCACAAGACAATAAAGTTAATATTGTATAAAAGTATGAGATACAGTTGGATTTCATCAGATATATTTGTATCATGTCATATACTATGTATTATAATAAAGATATATTCATATGTTGTAATAAAAATTATGAAATGAGATACTTTCACAAAAAAATAACAAAGAATATTGAAATGTTTTTTACTATTTTTGAATTTGGATAAATATCGAATTATTAATAAGTTGGACGTTATAAGAATTATGGAAATTTGATGATGGTTATTGAGTGAAATATCTAAAACATGATACATAATGTGTTTGAGATATTTTATATGAATGGATATTATTTAATAACACCATATATATATATATATATTAGAGTTAGTACCCATGCATGTTTTTTGAGAATTATCCTGTTATTAATGTTTCACTTGGATAATTTTAGAAGAATACTATGTTTGAAGCTGATAAATGTGACACATTTACTGAAAATTATTTTACCCCTATTTTTTATATTTTTTTGATGAGAAATGAAAATAATTGATGTAGATGATATTGATTAAAATACCCAAAAATAGTTTATATGAACCAAAGTTCTACATTAATTATAATAAAGTGTTTAACAGGGGTTTGATAATTTCATAAATTCATATAGGTTATTTTATGGTGAATTAGAGTGAATAAATATAACCTTTGAATGGTTCAAGTGTTTAAATATTACTTATAGAGGTTCTCAATTACTTTGTTAAAGCTTAATGACTTGATGAGGGAATATATATGTTTGTATCAAAATTAGAATATTGGAAATTTATTATAGACTATAATAAAATGTAACATTATTTATATGATATGTGATCGAGTTAGGGATGTATACTATGATATGTAACATCATTTATATAGTACATACCATTTTATTAAAGAAACATAATATATCCTAATTCGTACAAAATTTATCTCTTAAGATGCATATAATAATGTCTAAATGAAAGTAGAACATTGTGATACATAGAATATTTAGATCATACTAATATTCTTGAGGATATGTAACATACAACCAATGGTATTTAATATATTTCAAAATTAAATTTCATAAATTTTTAGTTCTTATGTGATATATAAGATATTCATTCTAATCTGAATGGTAAAAAAAGGAATGCTTAAGATTCTATTGAGAATAGGAATGCATCTGATATAAAAATGTAGAATATTTCATTGTATATAAAGAATACATATTGGATCATGCATTAGTTATACGATCTCAGTGAAGGATGTGAAAGATATTCCATTTCATATATAAATATTATTAGTTTGAAAATATGTTAAATCTTGAAAAATAAATAAGACAATGGTAAGAAGTTATTTATGGAATAAATATCAAGATGCTAGTGATTGAGTCATGATTCAAGATGAGCTATAAGGAATAATAAATGAGAATAAATTCATAAGTTATTGATCGATTTTTATGGGTTATCAAATACGAAAATGTAAGAATCCTTAATAGTGATTAATATTAGAGAAATTAAAAGATGAATTATTTGACCCATTTGAATTATAATATTAGTTATCAGGAATATCTATTGAGATACAATTTTATATGTATAAGAATATTCTAAGATTATTGGGAGTAGGCCCAAGAGATTTTGTTGAGATGTTAAATTTGAATATTAAGAAAATCATGGTCATGGATAACATTGAATTCACATATTCAAAATATTGAAATAATATCTATGTGATTAATTGAATATAAAATTACATAATAATATAAGGTAAGAATTTATGGAAAAAATTATTCATTATTCTATTGAGATATAGTGTATTGATAAAATGAAAGAAGAAGATAAGTTGATAGATTTCGAAGAGGGGAAACTTTTTTATAACCTATTCTCATTAAAGGATAATAGGATGAAGAATAAGTTGGAGAGAATACATGCCCTATAAAATTACTATAATATATAAGTGAAATTAAAGAATATAATAAGTGAGTTAAGGAATAATGAAACAACTAAAATTTCCTTTTCATGGTTTTTATGTTGAGTGTAACATCCTGACCCAGAGGCCACTCTGACGGTGCCCCGAGCCGGTTGGTCACATGGCCTCAAGTGCACCTCCCCATATGCATGATGTTTATGTATAGTAGTGAGGGTCTAATGATGGTACAATGAGGAGACTATACCCTCATGATCATGGTAGCACTCTGTTATAATAACTATAGTAATAATGAAACCGCAGAAGGAGTTTCAATAAATGACACAAAAGAAAAAGATAACAATAAATGATAAAACAAAAAATATCAAAAATACAATAATGAATCCAAATCCAAGCGGGGCTACATAATATATGAAATAATCATAAATAATATGATACAATGTAGTGGATAAAAAACAAAAGTCCAAGGGATAACTCCATGAGCATCCTGAGCTCTGGATTAGTCTCATTCTCCTAACATCCTAGGTAAAAAAGAACAATAAAATCATAATACATAGACTTAAACCTTCAACCAATAGGTCCTTTTGGGTACCCACTACAATGGATTCCTAAACATAGTGTGAGGTATACTAAGTAGGCTGCCACAAATAGTGTATAATGATATTCAGTTTGCGAATATAAAATACTGTAGTGTGTATGCGTAAAAAATAAATAGTGAATGAATAAATGTAATGTAGCCAAACTTAGGATATAAAAGGATACTTAGATGAAAATTCATACTTCATCCTAATAAGTAATACCTATGAATATGATTCATAGTATAGGTATATATGTAGGTATGTATATTTAATATATATGTAGGGAAATATATATCTATATGCATAGATATATAGAGATAGTAAGGACTTTTGATATAACACCTCTATCCAACCACAGTCACAAAAGTTATCATGTGAAAATTTTTCTATGATTGAGTATCATAATCAATATAGGATTCCATTATGAGTATCATAATCAACAATGAAGAGGGTCATACCCAACCTCATAATCAATGGAGCATGGAACGTCATACCCAACAACCCAAGTGATGTTAATTTCATGAAAAAATCATCGAACAAGGGGGTATGACATGTCATGGCTAATGAACCTCATCTTGGCCCCTCTATAATTATTTAAAATAAGGTAATCAAGCTTTCCCTATGATCCCTTAGCCTGACATTCTGTAAATAGGAAATCGATATCGCTCAAGGCATAGTGGATCCTTTTTTATAAAATTAATATAACATTTATTAGTAGGACATGTGTTCATAAAATACATTAATACCATTAAAATAAAATTAATAACTAATTTAATGACCATAATCATGTCATTTACCACTTAATTAACTCCATTTTATTTCCTCATTTCATTAGAGAAGACAACATACCTCAAAGGTGGTTTTATTATAAATGAGGTAGAGGCTATCATATTAATTTTATCTAATTCTATTTCATTAATAATTTTAATTAGATTCATTTATCACATTTAAAATTATAACCTATAGTGATCAAGATAAGAAATTATAAATTTGGAATTTAGGCAATATCCATTAGCACAATTTAATTTTCTATGAAATACGTAATCCATAGGAATATTGATGATGAGCCCAAAGGGGTGGTTTGTATTGATGTAAATAACCCCCAAAGGTTCAATTTAGAACATAATTGATATTTAATTTATGGATTTACATTCTACATATTTAATTTCACTTTTATAATGGGACACATAGAAATTCAAACGCATGACACAATGTCCTAATTTATAAACAAATGAGACATTAATGAAAAAGAATGAGACCAACTACCTCATTATTATGATGGTACACTCCTACAATATTGATATTTTATTTTATCTATTTTTAAAGAAATCAAATAAATGAAATAATTCCCTAAAAATAGGATGAATTAGCTGACATGAAGATAACACATGAGATGGTGTCAAAAACTGAGAAAGGAGGAACATGTAGTCATTGAATCATCGATATGATTAAAATGTGATGAACGACACTCAAAATAAAGTATAGATAGAGTATATTTCACCATGTAAGGAGGACAAAATGAGAAAAATCATAGAGGGGCTCCTGCATGTGTAATGGAGGAGAAGAAAAGGGGAAAACCCTTTAAACAAGGCAGAGAAAAAATTATAAAATTACCCCCTTTTAAGAGTTGTATTGTTTTTATGTACGGTCTGGATAATCATTTTCCAACTCTATGGGATTCTGTTTTTTAATTAAAATACCCTTTTCAAAGGTTTTCATGGTTGGTCCACAAGGTTTGAAAAACAATGCACATAACTATGCATAACTATTGGTTAAGTGGCACTAAGGGTGATCCAAGGCACACGATTTGGGAAAATTGTGCATAGGCCATATGGGTCACCCCTGTACACCTACACAACATCTCATGACTAAGAATAGGTGGTTTCATGGTTTAAAAAAACTATTCCCCTTTAGAAAAGGGGTCCTCACTGTTGAGATGCATTGTTAAACTAACCATGCACCAATTGTGTGCCTCACTATGTTTCTACAAAAAATGGTTTTTTCGGATTCTAACACTTCATAAACTCAATCAAACATCTAGGATATCTCATATACTGTAAAAATAACTAAAAATAACACCTTAATGTGTTAAAGGTTCCAATTTACCTTTTGAATATCAAATTATGTATTAAACCATCCACATAAGGGAAAATAAAGTTACTTTGGGAAATCCACCTGGTCCAAAATATAGGAGATTACAACATCCTCACCTTAGAACTTCTCAACCCTGAAAATACCTGAGGAAATAAAGAAGATAACACATGACTTACTCTGGTCACAAAGTTTTATCCAAATGAACTAATTTCATTTCCAAACACCCAACACATCACCAAGAATCACATTAAGCATGCAACACATAATCCATTAAAAATCATGCCAATTGTCATGTTACAAACTGAAACATTGAGATAAATCATACATATACCCATTAAACTAGAGACATGGTCATGTAATCACCACTCAATCATCTTTCCTATAGTGATCCCCACCATATGTTCTATTATTTAATGTCAAATTTTGAGCCATGGTATCCTCACCATCATAAATTTTTATTTTAACATGCCCATAGAGTTATAACGATGTTGTTGGAATTATTTTCTCAACATGGAAAACCTAATTACTTCTGATGACATAACACATACCTCATGTGATTAAAATAATTGAATTTCGATCAAAAAATTTTAAACTGGTTGTGTGATCTTTCCTTGAAATGCTTTGTTGACCTTTAAATCACACCCATATTAACCTGACATCATGCATGAAATAGTTCCTCATTTACCATATTCATTGAAGTAGGAAGTGGAGACACTTCAGACGTAATATCTATAAAAATTATTAACTTTGACTTTCGATGTATCACTACTGAAAATAAAATTCCATCTCCTAAGGAACCTAGCATATACTTCGAGCACATCTACCAAAACCCATAACCGGCTTCCAGTGACATCTCAATCCAAACCATCCATTGATATTTTCATGCTATAACATGAACATGGATGTAAAGGTGATCCAGCATACTTGGATTTTCACCATTAAAATATCTCATCCTATCCCAACTGAAGTCCAAGGTAACCTCAGAATCATCAACTTTGGTTTAAGGAGCTCATACAAGGAAATACATACACTAGCATTCATAAGTGAGACATCAGTACATAGCCAAAAAATCTACCTTTCAAGAACACTTACTAAGCCCAGTGATAGTCAAGTCAAAAAGCTAGATGGTGTCTATGATTCTTTCTGAGGCATTCTTATTTAGGAACCCAAGTATCACTTACAACTAACAATGCCTTTATAGGCAACCATACTTCATAATAATGAATACTATGGAGTTTATTTATTGATCCTAGTGACATTTAATTTTTGTGTGTCCTATAAATGATGCTCTCTTAGTTTATCTAGGATGATATCAAGACAAGGGACATGATATTCACTGAGAAATGATTACACAATGGGGATATAAATAATTTCCAATAAGACCCGAGACACTTAGATCATATCCAATATGAAATGATCAGTACGGTTTCAAAAAAACCTGTGTTAAACTGCATATAGAAGGGTCAATTGAACATCTCATGCTGAATTATTTTTGGAAGAACTTAGATCCTCCTGAAACACATCACCAACACAACCATGATTACTTTACTACTCAATACATGTCATGATCACTCAAGCACTACTACTAGAGTCCATCCTTGTATAAGGGCGTCTTCAAGGCTTGATTAAACATCCAAGCATTTCACTACGTTACATGCATCGATATGTTCCTAGCTCACTGGACTCTTGTGAATTTTAAGCAACACTAACTACTTCTAATAGGTCATCCTCAGTTAGGTTCATTTTACATGTAATGGCACATATTAAAAATTTTAAAGTGATGCTGCACACCTTAGGAGTGCCCTAGTAATCAAAAGGAGAGATAAAATAGCTCCTAACAAGTGTGCTAGACCAGATTTAATATACAAATATTCATGGAAATCCTCCCAAGTTACATCCTTGTGTTCCATAACATCAAGCATAAAATCCAAACCAACCTAGTTGATATTACCAACACTCGATCTACTTTGAAAATTTTCCCTAGAATAGGACTAGTCATATTTCCTTTAATGCATAGGTCACTCTGCCTCGAAGATGACATGTGATCAAAGTGAAGAAACTAAAGGCTCAAATTATTATCACAGAACTCATCCAGTTTGATTCCCTATTTCAATATTTTATGTAACCATATTTATCAACAGATACTAACCCATGTATTACTAAACACAACAACACATCACCAGATACTACACATAAGATTATCGGCTCTATGAATCGTAGTATCCAATCCCTTGAAAAAGGAATACCCTAGAGTCATACTACCCTATATGAATAAAATATAGATTGGCGACTTCCAATGTTTTCCAACATCAAAGAATATAAATAGGTGTATCACAAACCACTAAGTAGTTGACCATGACCTAGGCATGTCTAACCCACTTGATATATAATTTTTTCGATATTGACACCTGTAATAAAGATTAACTTATTGAACATACACAATTAAGTACAAATGTTTCATTTTAGAAACTATGATTCCTACATAGAAAAAATGACACCCAAAAAATACCACATGTATGTAATCTCATCATAGCCAAAAGCCTTGCTTTAGTATTCTAAGGATGCTACCAACTTCATGTTACCCACTTAACATAATATAAATTGTTGATCATACCAAGTGGTCACTCTTAAAAAGTTCACTTGGAATTACATCCTATCATATAGTTTAAAATAATCCAAAAGGAAAATTTCATGTTCTGGTTCTAAATGTTTAACAAGGAACAAGGTAAGGCTAACCGTTACACGAGGTCTTTAGCCACAAATACCTCTACAATTTCACTTTAATCCATTATATTAATTATTATTTTTTTTTTCAACAATACAAGGCTAATTTTTAAAATATCAAGTTGTAGTCATAAGGAAAAAGTGATTTGGTACTTTATTTAGGCAATGGAATAAGGTAATATAGGAAAGTTGTATCAGACTTCCTTTCAAGAATTATTTTCATAACTGACATCCTTTCACATTTCAAGAATATTATCTTATACATCTATTTTATTTATCCATAAGATTATCGCAATTTGAGATTAGTTAAAGAAAATTTTATTTTCAATCTATAGAGGAAAACAACATTTTTATTGTAATTTTCATTTTATTAACTAATTCCACATATATATACATCAAAAAAGAAGATAAGAGGTTTATTATAAATTAAGAAGGGGACTGGTCAAGTAAGATTCCACCATATGTATATATGTGAACCCATAAAGTCAGTTGCATACACATTAATTTACCAACACTTTATAGCATAAGTATACCCCCATGGGGTTAAACACTAAGGGATATTAAAATAAAGTTGACTTAAAAAGTATCCTGTCAATTATTCCAAGATTCAATTTCACCCTTATTGGTTTTATCTCATTAGAACAAAACACTATAACTGACCTAATTGGTTTGAGCCAAGTCTATATCATACGATACATTCCCTAACTAACCTACTTGGGTACAGTTGTGCATTTATGAATTTATTTATATGGGTCATCATGCCCAAGTGATAGATTTACAAGTCTTTATATATAAAAATAATTTCTTATAAAATCCAAAATAGTAGCTCTTATATTTATAAAATAGTCTCATGGTATATTAATCTCATATATAGTGGTTTGATTATATGGGTCACTATTTTTCCAATTTATAAAGCTCTCAAAAACATTATAAATAGAAAATTTTCTCCAATGTAATCACAACTAACATGTTTCATCTAATGAAACCAATGGTTCATGGAATGTACACATCATGATGGGTTAGTTAATGTGTCCCCATCAATATATATGGGAAAACATTATTTAGGTCATTGATAACACTTTAATATCCAATCATATATCAAAAATATAAATAAGTAAGCTATCTCAAGTATAAAATATAGGTTATATAGAAATTTAGTTACCTAATCATGATAATCCACTACCTAGGAAATAAATCATAGAGACATGGTATATAAGTAAAGAATACTAAATAATTTCCTAACATGGTGTACTAATAAGCATGTTAATCCAAGAAAAATAATCACAAAAACATGTTGTATAGAAAAGCATGTTAGATAAATCATATAATCATGGAATAACACTCCAGGAACATATTACCACATCAAGTATTATAAAAATACAACCTACATGTAATGATATATGCATGTAATTTGAATCTCTATTTTTTTCACAAGAGGCATTTAATGATACTTCCATTCTATACCAGTAAAAGAAACAAAATTATGTAAACCCCATAAATTAGTAATAGAATAAATTAAATCATTCTCTTAAGGTGAAATCCTAATCAAAAATTATAATGAACAATATAAGAAACAATTCCATCCCTAGCCATTTAGACTTTCCCCCATGTGTGGGTTGATCACTCCAATTCATGGCTATTTACCAAATTCTGAAAAATTCATTGTCTTATTTATAACACACCAAAACAGTAAGATAAATGAAAAGAAAACCCCATAGATACTACTTTATAATATCTTGATCGGGAATCCACTCGAATAGTTTCCTGAGTTGGTCAATCACATGGCCTCAATTACACCTCCTCGTATTCTAGAGTCTTCCAACTAGCAATGAGGGTCAAATAATGACGGGGTGGGGGGAATATAAACTCTTGATCAGAGTATCACAATGGTTTAATAATTACAGTAATATTAAAATCGAGGAAGAATTAAAATAATTGATACAAGGGAAAAAATCATAATAATTAATGAAACAGACAATGCCAAAAATATAATCATGCTTTAATGTCAAAATGAGGATACATAATATAATAAATAATCATACAATAGGAGTTATAATAAAGTGAATAAATAAATTAATAAATCCCCAAAGTCTAAATCCAATAGAATCTTAAGCTCCATCTAAATCCTATGATCATAATTTCCCATGAATAAATGAACAACACTAGTATTATCCATAGACCTAAACCTAAAACTATGAGGTATTTTCGGGTACCCCAATGAAATAGAATCCCAAACAGGGTGTAAGACATGCTCGGTAGGCCACCACCAATAGTGTCTAATGCTATCTAGTTTGAGAATATAATATATATTAATGTGAAGGTTTAATAATTAAATAGATATTGAATAAATGTAATCTAGTCTGACTCGGGCTCCTGAAGGATACTCGACCGATGATACTTGTTTTAGCCTAGGCCATAAGTCTATTGAATATGAGTGATAGTATAGTTATATATGTATGTATGTATATGAAATATATATAGAAGGAAATATATATCCATTTTCATAGATATATAGTTTTATAAAGGACACATAAGATAACACCATCATCTATGCGTAGTCACAAGATTATTTATGTGAAATGGCTACCCTGACCGAGTAACATAATCAATATAGGACGCCATGCTCAGTATCATAATCAATAATGTGGAGGGTCATACCCAACCTACAAACCAAGGGGGAATGGAATGTTATTACCAAAAATCCAAGTGAAGTGAATTCCATGCCAACATCCACGACCATGGGGGTGTGATACATCATAGAAAAAGACCCTACTTGAGGTACCTCAACAATTATGTATAATAAGGTAATCCTAATTTCCATACGAGCCCTTAGCATAATGTTCTGTAAAGAGTCAGCCGACATTGCTAATGGTACAGAAGATTCTTTTTAATACAATTTATCTAACATTTATTAGATTTATATGTGTTCATCCCAACCATTAATCCAATTAAATTACAAATAATAAAGAAGTCCATGACCAAAACAATTTCATTTACTATTTAATTAAATCCATTTTATTTTCCCATTTGAGTAGAGAAGACAACACACCTAAAAGGTGGGTTTATTATATAAAGGGGAGAGGCTACCATATTAAGTTCATCTAAATAAATTCCATTAATCCTTATAGGTGGTTTCATTCATCACGTCTAATAAGATAACCAAGAGTGAGCAAGATAAGACATTATAAATTAAGAATTCAAGTAATATTCATAAGGGCGATTTAATTTCCTAAGAAAAACACAGGCCACATGACTATAGAAAACTCAGCCAAAGAGGTGGTTTATGTTGAGGTAAATAACCTAAAATGATTCAACTGAGAACATAATAGATATTTTATTTAAGGTTTTTGGTTCCACATATTTAATTTCACTTTTATAACGCGACACATGAAAAGTACAACGTGTGACACAACAATGTAATTTAACAATTAGCGAGACATTAAAGGAAAATCGTGACATTATTTAAATAATTATTAGGATGGTCCAATAATTTTATATTGAGAATTTATTTTATATGGTTCAAGAAAAATTGATGAAAAATAAAAACACCCTAAAAATAGGGTGAATTTGTTTGCATGAAGATAGCGCATTAGATGGTGAATGAAACTGAGAAAATAGGAAAGAAGATTCATAGACTCACTGATATAATTCCAACATGTTTAAAAATACTCAAAATGGAGTTCATTTAGAGGATATCTCTAAATGTAAGGAATATATGAGGAGGATCCTCAAAGAGGGTTTTCTATGTGTGGATGAGAGGAGAAGAAGTGGGGAAAACATTAAATTAAGCATGATAAAAACCATAAAATTACTCCTTTTAGGAGCCACACATGTTGACCATACAGTTTGGTTAAATATTCTCTAACCATGTAATATTTAATTCCCAATGAAATAACCTTTTAAAAGGTGCACACAGTTTGTTAAACTGTGCACATAACCATTCATTTCTACTACTTGAGTGGCACTATGGGAGTGCCTAGATGAACGGTTTGGGAAAACTGTGCGCAAGCCAAGTGGGTCACCCCTGCACACTTGTACCACATCAGACGTAAAATCTTAGGTAGTAAATAAATTTAAAATAACCATTCATATTAATAAAATGGGGCCTCATGGTTGAGTCAAATGATTAAACTAGCCATGAAACAACCATGCACCTCACTCTGTTTCTCCAAAAACTATTATTTTTGGAGTCCGACAATTCCAAAACTCAACCAAATCCCCACGACACCTCCTAGGGTGAAAAAATTAACTAAAAAAACATCTTAATGTGTTAAAAGTTTACAATTTAAATTTTGAATCACAAATTAATAATTTTCCCATCCACATATGGTAAAATTAAAATTTCTACAAAAAATCCACTAGGTCTAAAACACGGGATGCTATATCAAGTATCTTCAAGAAGAATAAGTATTCTAAGTTAATATTTAATTAAATAACACTATTAATTTATATTCATTCTTATAAATATCTTATGTGAATGAGGAAGATGAAAATGTGAATAAACCTTGTGTCTACATGCATTGATCATTTGAAATTGAGTTGAAATGAAGAGGCCAATGTGAATGAAACTATAATAGATTATCTTTTTTGTTAAATACTCTAATTTAGAAAGATGTTATTACTAGTTAATGGAGTGAAATACCATAGAAAATTCATGATATTTTTCACAAGTGATTTTGGAGGATGCAATTTAAACATAGGATTACCAGAATAATGAATCAAGAAGCATATTGTAAAATACTTGAGATACTGTACAAGATACTTAAGTGTTATCTTTAGGGTTTAAGATTATATATTCACAATATATATTAACGTGGTTATAATAGTAGATATCTATGTATTATAATCATCCTAAAAACAAAAATGTAATAGTATCCCACTTTAAGAGATGAACCTCATAAAAATATCACGTGTTGGTGATATTTCTTGTCTACTACATTGTATATGGTATGTTTTTTGAGAATTCATAAACAAATACATGCATCCTAACATGTTTTATGGTTTAAAGTTTTTAGTGGGGTTATTAAAGAAGAAATTTTAATTCAAAATTTTTTCACACTGATTCACCCCCCATATTAGTGTGACTATATAGATCACTAAGATGTTCATCTTGTATTAAAGAAAATATATGTTCTACATATTATTGAATCTATATTTTTTTATTAGTTTATTTAAACTCTTATATATTATGTGTAGGTTTAAAGATTTTTTTCAGTATCATTAGAAATTATATGTGGTTATTTTTAATTTTTTTTTGATGAAAATGCATAATTAAAATGATAAGAATATATGAAAGTTATAAAAGGTGAAATATGTCCCAACATAAATTAACTATAACCAAAGTTGTGTATTATATGTTAAAGTTTATGAAAATACTCATCCTAAATAAAAAAATTTGAGATACAATGAGTATGTAGCTATGAAATCACTTATTGATTTTTATTCTAAATTAATTTTTTTAAAACAAATGTCATTTTGGAAGTTTAAAAAATATATATATTTTTATTAAGGTAATATATGACGAAAAATAAAATATTGAATTGGTATTATATTCTATATTGATGGAATTATCTAAAAATAAACAAAAGTGGAAATTCATCATTGAAGATGTGGAAGATAAGGAATAACTATTATGGTTGTAAAGGAAAAATATTACTAGGTTGAAGAAGAGTTTATAAAATTGTATTATGGAAAATATAAAACAAGAATAAAATGTGAAGAGAGTGTCCATATATTAGAAGATTCACAAAGAAATGTCTTGTATTTTAAATATTCTCAAATGGAAATCAAGGATAAAAGGATAAAGAAACATGAATATTTTATGCAATAATTGTATAAGTTTCATGAATTTCAAGAAGAAAATATGAGAATTTAATTTTATGACAGTTATAAATCTATTAAATATCATAAAATAACTCTAAATATTTTTTTTACCATGAGGTCAATTTGGAAAATATTGATATCACCCAGGATGAGTCTATATATAAAGATGAGAAGATATATGTTACCATAAATGATTTTAATAGGAAAAAAGTCTCTAAAAAGTTCCTAATATGTGAAAATAAGTGATTTTGATAATCTAATGATATATCTACTATAATATCAAGGAATGATATAACCTTTACTCTAAAATAATTTGTTTTCACTAAAAATATTTACGTGAACAGTGAATTAGAAACTCAAGATCTTGAAAAATATATGTGGAGAAAAATGTTGATAACCCCCCACTATATCAAAGGTGGATGTGAGAATGTGAAAGAGGAGTCAATCCTAATGTTTTTTTCTTCAAAATAACAGTTTTTAATTAAAAAATTATAAAATTTATGTTTTCTAAATTACAACTGATAGAAAGAGAATATGGTTAATTGGTGATTGCTGGTCTTGTAGACTATTTGAAAATAAGACCATAAATGTTTAGAATAATATGTCAAGCATTTCTATAAAATTAAAGAATATATTATAGAAAATAAGAACAAACTTATGGAATTATACTAATAATATGGGACAATATACACAGAAAAGGGAAAATATATCCTTTAAGAGCTAATTTAAAAGCATGAAAAATTACTATATATAATGAAATAAGAATGGACATTAAGATAATGAATGATATTATAAGCATACTAATATTTAATTTTGTGATACAGTAGTTATAAGACCATATAATATAAAAAATAATTAATGAAATGGAGGTAATTCTAAATTGTATTTTTTAAAAAGAAGAATGTTGAATAAGGGAAAAGTCTGAGATGAATTCTACATCAAATAATATCTGATTCTATTATAGAAGAAAAGGTCACATCATGTATCATTTAAAATAGGAAATTAATTTCAATTTTATAGGAAGAAAGTTAATGAAACAAATAGAGTCAATCTATAAAATAAATAAGATGATTTTTTTATTGGAAGACATCCATGAAGAAGAACATGAGGAGTTTAAAAGAAGATTGACCAAATAATGGTTGAGAAGTGTTGTGGAATTTTCTTGAAAGATATGTGTATTCCTAAATAATTAATTACTGTTCATTTAAACCAATTGGAAATGGAAAAGAATATTTATAACACTCTTGAAAATGCATGTTTATTTCTAGTTGATGTGAAAAGTCCAATTTTACATGATAAGAAAGATAAAAAATAAGACCATGTTTCCCATCAATTCCAAATTATGTAAAATAAAATGAGAAGCAAGAATATGTAATTATCAAACTATTATAGTAGAGAAGAAAATATTTTTAGGGTTTAGAATGAAATCAATTACTTGTATATCTCATTAAATAGAAATGGAGGATCCACCACATTCACATAAATTTGTGTTTGTTCTTCTATATAGGTAATTGAAGGTGACGTGTATAGGAAAAGAACTAAAATATAGTGAATGTATTATATCATGGAGTATTGTCTATATGGTGTTCATTAACTAGTATTAGGATGTATCCTTGTAAAAATTACACAGGTGTAATAAGGATATGCATTGATTTTTTAATACATCAACCATTATGAATATTGATGGAGTGTATTCCTTGGGAGAGTTTTGGTTAATTTCTTAAGAATATTTTCATTTTATGTGAATCTATAATTCTTGAAAAAATATAAAGTTTTTCATATTTCATTATTATTGTGTTTATTGAATAATATTTTTTTAAAGGGGGGGTATGTGTTCAATTTCATATGAAGATAAATAACAACAAAATAATATAAAACTACTTTAAAATGATTTATTCTAATCTGTTTTTATGCGAAGAATATGATATTATTTATAACATCTATTTGAACATCCCTAGAGAGAGAGACTTTTATATTGGTATTACATATCAAATAATTTATGTATAGATTTTATATATGAGTTTATCATGCATTTTTAACACTATGAAATCTCACATAGAAATTGAATAGATAAATTTAGTAATAAATTATTAATAGAAATATGTTTTCACACTTCTCTCAAGTGAATTATGTTTTAATCTCAATCAGGCTAAGAAGATAATATTTTATCATTACTGAATCATGTGATGAGTGTAACTTTCTCCATACTCTTGAAACATTATATTTATTATCAATAAGAGTTAAAAGTATGATATAGAGAGTATTTACTTTAGCTTTATTAGAAATTCAATTAGGTATCAATAGAAAATATAACATGTGATATTGAAATCCCCAAATAGATTGTGAGTGTTGTATTTTTTTCTAATAAAATACGAATAACTTAAGAAATAGGTAAAGTCAATATAGGCCAGACAGTTCAGAAATAAATGTATTTCCTATGATTTATATTATTTGTTTTCTGTATAGTATATATTATTGAACATTCATTCATATATTATAAAATATGTTAAGAAAATAAGATGAAACCATAAATTAATGGGGATTGAATAATGATATATTTCATGGTATTTTGGAATTAGCCTTAACATCTAATGATTTATATAATAGAATTTATGAGAATAAATTACAAGTGATAATGGTTGGAATGACCACTATCTATAACATGACACATGATGTGTTAGAGAAGTTAACTATGATTAAGCATTACTAAAGAAAACTAAGACTAGCTTGAAGAGTGATTACCCATCTATGTGTTTTTCTTATGATAATATTTTGAAATATTCACTAGGTTGATGGTTGGAGAATACTAATTTTGAATCTTATATTAGTTCTATAATTACTGCTATTTATTTAATCACTAACAACGAAAAAAATTTATAAGATCTTTGAAAATAATTTTGGCTATAGAGAATTTTTGAACAACTCAATAAGAGTCTATAATATAAAAAGTGCATTAAGAAGTGTGCTGAAGATTTTGGTGAAGTTTAGATAAATTTCTAAATACTTTTAATTTATTTTGAGGTTAATTTTAGTGATTATATATTTCCTAGGAATGTTCTAAGAGGTTTCAATATTTTTATATATTTTGGATTTCTACATTGAAACTGAAAGAGTTGAAAAAGAGATAATCATTTTTTCATTAGATATAAAATATTTTTAAATTAATGAAGCTCATTATAGTATTTACCTTTTTTGGATGGTATATAAGAAATTCATGGAGGAATATTGTGATACGTAAAAAAATTTATATGGTATGTATATTTCTCTTTTGGAAACATAATATATCATAGTGCATATAGAATATATATCTTGAGACTCATACTGAAATAGAGAAACAAAAAGATGACACTATAAAATGTAAGATATTTATATAATATTAAAGTATATTAGAGCATTCCTAATATATCATAGATGATAATTAATATACTTTAGTGTAAAATTTTGAAAAGTATTATAGCAGTTATGATACATTTTAATATTCATTTTGATATGTATGATATTCCCTGGCATATGTATGATTAATTTTAGAATAAGTAAGATTATCATGAGAATATAGAAGATATTATATAGAATACTAATGATATACTAATTCATTCATATGTTATTTGAGTTTTGTGATGTGATATGTAATATATTCCAATTATTATATAAATATTATTACTTTGTAAATGTGAGAATTCTAGAGAATTAAATCAATTGATTATGAGATATTCTTCATAAAAAAAATCATAATTCTAGTGATTGAACAATTATTTGAGTTAAGTTATAAGGATGAAAAAGTGATAAGAAATTGATGAGATAATGACTTTATTATAGATGATTTTCATACATGATGATATTTAAATTATTTAGGTAGATCCATGATTAAGAAATTACTATAATAATTATTTGAATTTTTTAAACGAGAAAGTAGAAATATAGATAATATTAGTTGGTACAAGTTGATAGAAGTATAAGAATATTTTGAGATCATGGAGAGTAGGACCAACTGATTCAATTGAGTGATTCAATTAGAATATCGAAACATATAAGTTTGGAATATCATATAATTTTTATGTTAAAAATATGTAAATAACATTCACAATGATTTTGAGATTATAAAAGTGAGAAATAAGATAAGAGAATATTGTAAGAAAAAAACCAATACTATATTTTACTAATGATACTTTATATCTAGAAAAAGGAAGAAGTAGGGAGGAGGAATCAATTTAGTGAGGTTCTTTAACATTATACCCTATTTTCATCAAATTAGAAGAGGAGGAAGAAGTTATGTATAAGGAATTCACTCTTATATCCTTACATCAAAGTAGTTGTATAATAGAAATGAATAAATTATTTTAGTAAGGATGACACTACTAATACTTATTGTTCATGAATTTTGGGTTGAGGATATCATATAGGAAGAAACATACTACTATAATATTAAATATACTATAACTTTTTATTTATAGTCAATCTATTTAATATCTTAGGCGAATGAGGGAAAATACAACATGGAGAAACCTACAGATTCTCTACATTGATAATTATATAATTAATTGATATAAAGATAGTAACTTTCAATATATTTTCTAAGATTATCTTATGGTTTTCTAAGACCATTATTAATTAATAATACAATTCTATTTGATTAAATAAACTCATGGTGAAAATATAAAATCTATTTCTGGAGGGTTTTTGGAGGGAATATTTTAAGCCAGTAGTAGAAATTATATTGAAATAATTGGGATATTGTATTGAAATTTTATAATAGAACTATATGGTTTAAGATAATACTTTCCAAAACTATATTCAGTTGATTATAATAATGGAAATATGTTTTTCATACTAGAACCTATCAAAACATGGATATTTTTACCCACATTGGGGGAGAACCATGTAATTATACTAGGTATAATGGTTTATTCTTATTTACTTCTTTATAGGTGGTGTGGTGTGTTAAGAATTCATCAGTAGATCTAATCACCATAATAGGTTTGTATGTTAAAATATTAATATTGTAATTTTTTTAAAAAATAATTTAATAAAATTGGTTCACACAGATTCACCCCCACTATTTTAATATGACTGCAGATATCACTAAGAACTTTAGTTATGTCTTAGGTTATCATTCTGTCCTCAAGACACACTCGTATGAATTTATACCACATTACCCCAAATGTTAATTGTAACGCCTCGACCCCAGTTACCCAGAGTCGGTGCATTATTGCGTAACATTGGCATGATCACAAAACATCAAGTCTCGAAAGACCGATTAGTTTAGTAGCCTTGGAAACACTAGATACATTCATAAATGTTACATTACATCATAAAGTGAAAACTAAAATAACAAAGTCTCCATTTTCCACACTCATATCCCCTTCATACTATCCCTACAAGTCATTCCTAAAATACTTCTTCACATCCTGGAAAAATTAAAACATTGAAAGGGGTGAGCTCAGATGCTCAGTAAGGATAAAAATATAGTGGAAGCTTTCATAAATAAACATTAACATTTAAGGAAATGTATAACTAAAACAAAATCCTTTTAAACTTGAACTTCAGCATAATATGGCAAAAATAAAATGAAATAATGCCATTTACTTATTCACATGGATATTCTACTAGTTGAATAATCACATGCAATATCAATAACCACTTTCATAATGATGGAATGCATAATGCCAGACTATCATAACCACGTATCCAAGGCCTCGTGCCAAGAATACAAATAAGATTTTGTCAAGGCCTCGTGCCAAGACACTATTTTGTCTCATGAGACCTGCTGATGCATCGAGGAGCTAAAACGTGCTCCACCCGTCACTTATTAAGTCCAATGCATTCCTCATATGAACAGGTTTAAACATATCATAAACCATAACATAATCGTATCACATAAAACATGCATAAAGGAAACATAAAATTTCCACATTTCAATCACAAGATATCAATAAAACACATTGATATAATAAAAACAATATCAAAACCACTTTCAATACCAAAATAAATGAAAATTAAAACATGGTATTTATTTTTCATTTAAAAAAAGTTACAGCTTATAGAGGAAGCCAAAACTCAAATAATAGTCACGGCGGCGGAGAAGTCGTTGTCGCTGCATACGTAAGAAAAAACACTCCTTTTTTCGTTTAGTAAAAACACTTCGTATAAAAAGATTCCTTTTGAATAAAAGTAAAAGTCAAAGGGGTTTATACACCGTATAAAGGAAAGTTGTGTATAAAACCAAATATGCCTCAATGAAAGGAGATTGAGACGAAGTCCCTTACAAAGATCATTTTTTTAAATAAAATAGATATATTATGTGTATTCACTATAAGTACACATAAATAAGGTACAAATAAAAGATAGTACATAATAATATCATGACATAATTTTAATGTAGGAGATTAACATAAAGAATGGAAATTGGGCTGAGAAGTTCCCTTACCTTGTGTCCAACTTGACTCGACCATTCTTTAACCTCCTGAATAATAAACTAGAGTTAATATCTACTTGCTTAAGAACCTTTTTCAAGTTCATTATACCTTTTATATCACTTATTACAATGTTATGAAAATTATGTAGTCATTTAAGTTAATAACGGTCATTTTGTCGATCTTTGGTACTTGAGTCAACAATAAACTTATAATTACAATTTGTTGATGTGGTAGAATATCCATTATATCTAGAATTATATTCATGATTTATATATCATATATATCCTATATTTCCATTATATACATGCATTTATAATATTACATAACATTTAGAGGTAAGAAATGAAATGCACCGTTCATGGAGACGGTAAGCCGTACATACGCATGAACGCTACTTTCATTCCTATTTCGTATTGAATGGAATGAAGTTATAATTATATAAAGGTATAATATAATTCCAGTATAATATAATGTATAATACCATTTACTCCATTCTTTATACATCCCTCATATGGCATTAACGATTCAAATCACTTTGAGGGGGCGGTAGTCCGCACTTCCTAAAATGAAATTATCGCGTTTACCCATAATGGAAATCGTAAAGGTATGAAATAAATGAAAAATAAAGAATCATAAGAAAAAAAAACATAATATATATAATATATAAAAATAGTGTCATCATAATGGCCACCATGAGAGGTGTTAAAAGAAGATTGAACAATCATCGTTTCGTGAGGCATACATTTTCCAACCACAGAAACCGTATGTTCTTTAACCATTAGAAGAAGGTGTGTGTAAGTGTAAATAAAATAATTTTAATAAAAACATCCTATTATATTTAAGATACTGGATTTTTTACAAAAGAAAGGAATAAAAAGAGTTTAAGGTTTTGGAGAAGCAAAATAAAACAAAATAGCATAAGAGAAGACATTACCTTAAAATCGGGTAACTCTTTTTTTTGATTTGATCCAAAGGCTTCCTTGGGGAGAATTCTTCCCAAATTGAGGCTTCTAGGAGTAATAGAGGGAAGTTTAGAGAGTATTTGAGCACAGGTTGGCCGAGAAAAATGGCTTGAAGGTGTGAATAAGGTGGTAGATGTGGGGGCCTTTTATAAGAGGAGAGGAGGGACACTCTTGGAAAGTAATGAAATATTACATTATTATGAAATGATTTTCGGATTTTAGAGGTCCTAAAATTACATATTTTGAGGATAAGGTGATAAGGGTTATAAATCTACCCATACAATAGGTTTTTGACAAGTGTATGTCTTAGATTTTACATTATCTTTTCAATTTATTTAAATCGTTAATTAATTAGGTAATTGCTGCATCATCATGGTGTCATATAAAATTTAATTTATTTAATGTCTAAAAATTATAAAAAAAAATCATGATATAGGAAATCTTTTTAGCTTTCCAATGAATATTTATAGTCGAAAATGTAACTTATATAACCCCATGTAATAATTGTTTTAGTAAAACAACACATGTTTGTGACAATTTTATTTTTACTTTAAATAAAAAGTTATTATTGTCATTTTCTTACCCAAGTGGCTCCATGGGGTCCCCAAGTTGACCCATGGATTGTAATGGTCGGCCATGACTCATACAATAGGGGTAGGACAAGTGTAAGGGTATTTTCATATTTTTATAATATCATTTTTACCTTAAATTTCACTAATTACCTTTAATCGCGATTAATTAAACTTAAAAGTTACTATTCACCAAAAATTATTTTAATCCCATTGAACCACATTTTACTTCCTAATGAAAACGATGTATGTCAGATTTTTGAAAATAAAATCACAGAAGTGGTAATGTTTCATTTAAACGAAAAATTAGTTTTTTAACTACCACTTAGTGGTTTCACTATTCATCAAAAATTGAAGTTTTTTAGAATAATGCCAAAATTTCACCCTAAGCTATAATTGATATTCCGAATTCAAAAATGATGTATATTTTAAAAAATTCCAAACATATAAGTTTCATTAATTAATTTTATAACTAATTCCTGCTGTCACAACAAATAGCGTGTTTTTAAGAAACAATATATATCATAAGATTGACAATTGTTCATGTCCAATTTCAATGTTAAATTAATTCTAACGAACACCATTGGATAAAATGGTAAAAATATATTCTAATTATACTTTAAAACCACTCAATAGTATAATTTATCACTATAAATTATTTTTATTAAAAAATTTGTTTTTAAGTATTTTTTACTATTCATAAAAAAATTCGAAGTTCTCAGAAAATTACAAAAAATTCAACTGAGGATAATTTCGATATTCTGAATACAAAAACGAAGTCCATTTGGAAAGATAAAATTTATAAAATTTCAAAAAGTAGGTATTACTATTCATAACAGATACTTTGATTTGTTGTGGTGTGTGTTAGAACTCGAAGTTGCATACAACACACGCTACTGTGTTATTCAAAGAGAAGTGTACCGTTGAAGCTTGGGGTGTTACATTCCCCCCTTCTTCAAAAAATTTCGTCCTCGAAATTTCATATAATATCACTGTATAAAAATAATTGGGTGATTCTTCATCATAAGTTCCTCGGGTTCCCACGCTGCCTCCTCCATCTTATGGTTTCTCCATAGAAATTTTACCAGACGAGTCTTCCGGTTTCTCAGCACTTATTCTCTTATATCAAGAATCCTGACGGGCTCTTCGTAATAAGACAGATCGGGTTCCAGTTCTAATTCCTCATAGGTGAGTACATGCGTTGGGTCAGGCATGTATTTTCTCAACAGTGATACGTTGAATACATCGTGAACTTTAGAGAGACTTGGCAGCATTGCCAAACGGTAAGCTACAACCCCAATTCGTTCTAGAATTTCAAAGGGTCCGATGTACCTGGGACTCAATTTACCCTTCTTACCGAAATGTATAACTCCCTTCCATGGAGATACCTTCAAGAAAACATGATCTCCTACCTGAAATTTCAAATCCTTCCTTCGGTTGTTGGCATAGCTCTTCTGCCTACTTTGAGCTGCTTTGATGTGGTTTTGGATTACTTTCACCTTTTCCATCGTTTCCTCCACCAGTTCTGGTCCTACAAGTTTTCTTTCACCAACGTCATCCCAATAGGTTGGTGTGCAACATCTCTTTCCGTATAACGCTTCATATGGTTCCATATGAATACTTGAATGGAAGCTATTGTTATACGAAAATTCTACCAGAGGTAAATATTGATCCCACATACCCTGAAAGTCAAGTGAGCATGATCTCAACATGTCTTCTAAGGTTTGAATAGTTCGTTCTTATTGTCCATCTGTTTGAGGGTGGTAAGCAGTGCTCAAACAAAGTTCAGTATCCAAGGCCTTCTGAAGACTTTTCCAGAATCTTGATGTAAAACGGGGATCACTATCTGAGACAATCGATAGAGGTACTCCATGAACTCTCACAACTTCATTAATATATAGTCTTGTTAGACGTTCAAGTGGTAGATCTTCCCTTATAACAATAAAATGTGCTGACTTCATGAGACGATCAACAGTTACCCATATTGCGTCATTCCTTCTAGGATTCTTTGGTAGTCCAATGAAAAAATCCATCGCAATATTATCCCATTTCCTCTCAAGTATGGGAAGAGGTTGCAATACTCCACCAGGAATTTTCCTTCCTGCTTTTACATGTTGACAAACCATACATCTTGACATAAAATCAGCAATCTCCCTCTTCATGTTGTCCCACCAAAAATGTCCCTTTAAATCTCTATACATTTTGGTTCTCCTAGGGTGTATAGAGAAATTGGAACTATGAGAATCATCCAACAATTCCCTCTTTAAATCAGGTATATCGGGAACACATAATCTCCTCCCAAATTTCAAAATTCCATCTTCATACACAAAGTCACTCAATAACCCATCATTCACAGCTTTAATCTTCTTTTTCAACTCTTCATCATCGGCCTGAGAACACTTTATCCTTTCTAGTAAAGATGGTTTGGAAACCATTTGAATTTTTTTTTGATGTTTCACCCTCCATGGTAATTCCCATATCCATCTTTACTAGATCCATGAAAATAGGATCCCTTTCCACTCTCATCATGTTCAAAACTCCATGATCTTTTCTACTCAAAGCATCTGCAACCTTATTTGCCTTCCCTGGGTTGTAGTGTATCGTGCAATCATAATCCTTGAGTAGTTCAAGCCATCGCCTTTGCCTCATGTTGAGTTCTTTTTGTGAGAAAATATATTTCAAACTCTTGTGATCGGTATATATCTCACATTTTTCACCATGGAGATAATGTCTCTATATCTTCAAGGAAAAGATTACAGCAGCTAACTCGAGATCATGAGTAGGATAGTTCTGCTCATGAATTTTTAGCTTTCGTGATGCATAGGCAATAACCCTATCATTCTGCATAAGGACACAACCAAGTCCTTTCATTGATGCATCACTATAAATAACGAACCCATCATTCGCTGTTGGTAGAGTCAATATAGGATCGTTGACTAATCTTCTCTTCAGTTCTTCAAAACATTCTTCACACTCTTTTGTCCAGAAAAAATTTAACCCCTTTATGTGGGAACTTCGTTAATGGGTTAGCCAATCGGGAAAAATTGTGGACAAAATGTCGATAATAACCTGCCAAACCAATAAAGCTGCGTACCTCAGTTATACTCATCAGTGCTGGCCATTCTTGGATTGCCTTGGTCTTAGAAGGATCAACAGAAATTCCATCCTTAGAGACAATATGGCCAAGAAAAGAAATCTCCTGAAGCCAGAATTCACACTTGCTAAACTTCCCATATAATTCATGCCTTCTAAGAGTCTTCAAGATAATGCACAAGTGATTTTCATGATCTTCATAGATTTTAGATTATACCAAGATATCATCAATAAATAACACCACATAATCATCAAGATATTCCTTGAAAACTCTATTAATTAGATCCATGAATACAGAGGGTGCATTAGTCAATCCAAAAGGCATTACTGTAAACTCGTAATGCCTGTACCTTGTTCGAAATGCCATCTTTGGAATGTCTTCCTTCTTCACACACAACTGATGGTATCCAGATCGAAGGTCAATCTTTGAAAAGTATTGAGCTCTATGAAATTGGTCAAATAAATCATCAATGCGAGGTAGGGGGTACTTGTTCTTTATTTTTATAACATTGATCTCCCTGTAGTCAATGCAAAACCTCATAGATACATCTTTCTTATTAACAAAAAGGACAGGGGCTCCCCATGGAGAAACACTAGGGCGAATAATTCCCTTATTACTCAATTCCTCTAGTTGTTTCTTTAGTTCAACTAATTCCATGGTGGACATTCTATAAGGGGTCTTCGATATAGGCCTTGATCCAGGAATTAAATCAATGGAAAACTCAACTTCTCGTTCTGGAGGATGTCCAGGTAAATCTTCCGGAAACACATCTACATATTCTTTCACAATAGGGACATCCTCTATTTGAACATTCCTTTCATCCCCCTTAGTCATTTCATTCTCTTCCTCCCCAATAATTGAATTTAGTTGAGCTACTAGGGGTGGATCTAAATAAGAATTAGGTGGTGATGATTCTACTCTAAAAATAAGGTGTTCCTTATCATCATCATAAAAAATTGTAACCTCCTTCTTCTTACAATAAACCTTTGCATCATAGTCCGAAAGCCAATCCATACCGAGGATTATATCAAACTCAATCATAGGTATGACAATGAGATCAGCGGATAAAGAACATTTATGTGCTCTAATGGGGACTGATTCACAAAACTTTGTTGCAATGATACTTCCCTTAAGAGTTTTGACTGAAAATTATCTTGTTAAATCAAATTGGAAATATCTAATTTTCTTAGAAAATTGGGAAGATATGAAACAATGCGATGATCCAGAATCAAATAATGTATTTTCTAAACTTGAGGAAACCATTAAATTACCCGCCACCACATCTTTCGGAGCTTCAACCTCAGCAGTAGTGATAACATAAGCTTGGCCTTGATCCCTTGGCCTCTTCTGAGGTAAGTTCCCCTGACGCTTAGGACATTCATTTGCATAATGTCCCATCTCTCTATAATTATAGCATTCCACATTGACAACAACTTTCTTTCCCTTGCAATCATGGGCTTGGTGTCCTTTTTCACCACACTTGTAATAGACTCCCATTCCCTTCAAGAAAGTACCGAGGTGTTTCTTCCCACATTTACTGCAGGACTGATATTCAACTTTTCCCTTCTTCCCCTTATTTCCATTTCCAGATTGATTAGAAGATCTCTTCTTTTCTTACTTTGCTTTAAAGTCATAAGACTTAGAGAATTCCTTCTCCATCTTGATAGCACATGAGACAATATCTTTATATGACGAGAAGGTTTGTGAGACTAATGCTCGACGAAGAAATGGTTTTAACCCATCAAAGAAACGATCAATATTACTTCTTGGTTTATGTATATAATCTGCAGCATGCCTCGCTAACCTTGTAAAGTTAGCCTCATACTTTGCGACATTCTCATCCTCCTTCTGCCTCAGACTCAAAAATTTCCTTTCCATATCTGCTCGATGGTCATGTGGAAAGTATTTTTCTAAGAAAATTTCCTTAAACTCCCTCCATTCCATACTTGATACTTCTTCATCTTCCTTTGTGTTTTGAATCAGCGACCACCATTTATTGGCATCTCCAGTGAGGTGGTAGACTACCATGACAACCTTCTCCCTTTCTCTACTCCCCAAGGCATGGAATATTTTCTCTAAGGAGTTTATCCATTGCTAAGCTACTAATGGATTTTTACCCCCATTAAATGTTTGCGTTTGTTGCCTCATGAAGTGGTCTAACATTGATCCTCCACGTTGCAGATCAGGGTGCTCCATACGAGTAAGGTTATTATTCATAACCTGAGTGAGTTGTCCCAGTATAGTAATAAGTTGATCAGCACCAGTTGTATCTCCAGCTCCACAATAATTATCTTGAGCAAGAGGGCAATCCCTACATGGAGTGCGTGCATTGATACAGTTTCCATTCCTCCCACTAGGCGCCATTTCTAAATAATGGCATAAACTAGATTAGTTTATGAATTAAAATACATAATTCCATACTTGTAAAACACTTAACATAAATTGAACTATTTATGGATATAATCCATAATCATAAAAATGTTTTCTTTGAGGAATTATATACTCATAAGCCCTTCATAATGGTTTGTAAAGAAAATGATAATTATCCTAAGCATATCCCCCAGGAGTGTCATAACCAAGAGTGCAACAAGGCCCGTTGTAGTGCACCAGTTCTCGTTTGAGTCTAGATCAAAGTGGTGTTTTTAGTTTTTACCCCTAGATACATCTGTTCTAGAGCCGCCTCTACCTGCTCGTATCCAGACAGGGATGTATTGCTCAGAAAACTCACAAAATCTCTATAATACCAAAATTCTAGGATGTTCTTCTATACTAATCCTCAAATTTTATCTTAGGTCTATGTGGTCTAATTAGAGTTTATCTAAATCTACCTTCCAAGGTTAGTACTAAACTGCCTCTGATACCAACTGTAATGCCCCGACCCCAGTTACCCAGAGTCGGTGCATTATTACGTAACATTGGCATGATCACAAAAGATCAAGTCTCGAAAGACCGATTAGTTTAGTAGCCTTGGAAACACTAGATACATTCATAAATGTTACATTACATCATAAAGTGAAGACTACAATAACAAAGTCTCCATTTTCCACACTCATATCCCCTTCATAATATCCCTACATGTCATTCCTAAAATACTTCTTCACATCCTGGAAAAATTAAAACATTGAAAGGGGTGAGCTCAGATCCTCAGTAAGGATAACAATATAGTGGAAGCTTTCATAAATAAACATTAACATTTAAGGCAATGTATAACTAAAACAAAAGCCTTTTGAACTTGAACTTCATCATAATATGGAAAAAATAAAATTAAATAATGCCATTTACTTATTCACAAGGATATTCTACTAGTCGAATAATCACATGAAATATCAATAACCACTTTCATAATGATGGAATGCATAATGCCGGACTATCATAACCACGTAGCCAAGGCCTCGTGCCAATACTACAAATAAGATTTTGTCAAGGCCTCGTGCCAAGACACTAGTTTGTCTCATGAGACCTTCCGATGCATCGAGGAGCTATAGCGGGCTCCGCCCGTCACTTATTAAGTCTAATGCATTCCTCATATGAATAGGTTTAAACATATCATAAATCATAACATAATTGTATCACATAAAACATGCATAAAGGAAACATAACAATTCCACATTTCAATCACAAGATATCAATAAAACACATTGATATAATAAAAACAATATTAAAACCATTTTCAATACCAAAATAAATGAAAAATAAAACTTGGTATTTATTTTTCATTTAAAAAAAAATTATGGCTAATAGAGGAAGCTGAAACTCAAATAATAGTCATGGCGGCGGAGAAGTCGTTGTCGCCGCATACGTAAGAAAAAACATTCCTTTTGTTGTTTAGTAAAAATGCTTCGTATAAAAAGATTCCTTTTGAATAAAAGTAAAAGTCAGAGGGGTTTATACACCGTATAAAGGAAAGTTGTGTATAAAACCAAATATGCCTCAATGAAAGGAGATTGAGACGAAGTCCCTTACACAGATCATTTTTTAAATAAAATAGATCTGTTATGTGTATTCACTATAAGTACACATAAAGAAGGTAAAAATACATGATAGGACATAATAATATCATGAAATAATTTGAAAGTAGGAGATTAACCCAAATAATGGAAACTGGGTTGAGAAGTTCTCTTACCTTCTGTCCGACTTGACTCGACCGTTCTTTAACCTCCTGAATAATAAACTAGAGTTAATCTCTACTTTATTAAGAACATTTTTCATGTTCATTATCCCTTTTATATCACTTATTACAATGTTACGAAAATTATGTAGTCATTTAAGTTAATAACGGTTGTTTTGTCGATCTTTGGTACTTGAGTCAACAATAAACTTCTTATAATTACAAGTTGTTTATGTGGTAGAATATCCATTATCTCCAGAATTATATTAATGATGTAGATATCATATATATCCTATATATCCAGTATATACTTTCATTTATAATATTACATAACATTTAAAGGTAAGAAATTAAATGCAACGTTCATGGAGACGGTAAGCCGTACATACGCATAAACGCTACTTTCATTCCTATTTCATATTTAATGGAATGAAGTTATAATTATATAAAGGTATAATATAATTCCTATTTCGTATTTAATGGAATGAAGTTACAATTATATAAAGGTATAATATAATTCCAGTATAATATAATGTGTAATACCATTTACTCTATCCTTTATAAATCCCACATACGACATTAACGATTCAAATCACTTTGAGGGGGCAGTAGTCCACACTTCCTAAAATGAAATTATCGCATTTACCCATAATGGAAATCGTAAAGGTATGCCATAAATAAAAAATAAAGAATAATAAGGAAAACAAAAACATAATATATATCATATATAAAAATAGTTTCATCATAATGGCCACCAGGAGAGGTGTTAAAAGAAGATTGAACAGTCATCGTTTCGGGAGGTAGAAATTTTCCAACCACAGAAACAGTATGTTCTTTAACCATTAGACGAAGGTGTGTGTAAGTATAAATCAAATCCTTCTCATAACAACATCCTAATATATTGAAGATACTGTTTTTGTTACAAAATAAAGTAATAAAAAGAGTTTAAGGGGTTGGAGAAGCAAAATAAAACAAAATAACATAAGAGAAGACATTACCTTAAAATCGGGTAACTCTTTTTTTTTGATTTGAGACAAAGGCTTCCTTGGGAAGAATTATTGTAACAACCCGATATTTTATGATAAGTATTATTTTTAATTTATTTGATGTCATGTGTTTTATGCTACAACAAGATTATCTTGTGCTATACGCAACACCATATTATCTTGCAGTATACGCAACACTATTCTTAGATTGTGTTACACACAATTTCATGTTCGTTTGATAATAGTAATTCTACGAAACATTGAGTGTATATATATATATATATATTCAATGTATAAATGAAATATGGTTAGATTCTGGTATATTAAACAACAAAGGAGTCTTACACAACACGCAACCCTAATTTGGCTTTCATTACACGCAATCGCGACATTCCTTGATAGCGTGTGTTGTACGCAATACCGGGTTTTACTAAACAATGATATATTATTATAATATTATTATGAACTAGCCATTATGAATAGTATTAACTAAAATTTTAATTTTATAACATTATTATTCATCTAACACATTTTATAGAACATGGTATAAGAACAAAATAATTTTTTCGGGTAAAATAAGTATTTTTCAAAAAAAGTAGTTTTGCCGCCTTTTGATGGTGCAACCACATTAAATCTAGTTGTTGACATGTTTATAAGTTCAATTTGACAAAATAAAATTCTTCTTTTAAATCAGTATATAAAAATTTACATTGGATAAAGTTTTGATATTTTTCTGATAACTTTCATATTTTAATGAATAGTAAAAACACGCTATATTTTAATTAAAAACAACTTTTTTCATCGTAATAAATTATGTGGTTAAATTATAATATTTAATGGTTTTAAAGTATAAATAGAATATATTTTTACCATTTAATATAACGCATGTCATTAGAATTGATTTTACATTGAATTCGTAGGTTAAATCAATTCAATATTTTGCAATGTTTTAATCAAAAACCAGTTTTCATTCGACAACGGGATTAATTTTAATTTCTGCAACCTCTGTGTATTGAATTTGAAAAAATGGATTCCATATTTGGAATCAGTGGATCCAAATTATTTTAATAGACTACTTTTTATTTTTGGGAATTATGAATAGTAACTACGGTAAATTTTATTTACCATAGTTAAAGGTAAATCGGGTAGTTCAGGGTAAAAATAATATTATAAAATTACCCTAACACATGAAAAAATTCTATTGGATGGCTAAATGTATTACCATATTACCTAAGGGTCAGATTAGATTCATTTTATGGACTTTTGACCGTGAAAATTATTTAATTATGATTAAAACCAAAGAAAGTGACAACATGTCACTCTCTTAAATGTTATAAGTATAATAATTTTAATTTAGTGATAAACATCATAAAACTTCGAACATGAATAGTCTACAGAAAACTAATAAAATTATCTACATCATGATAATTTATTTAGAATTTTTAGGGATTAAATAATTGTCATTAATGGTGATACATTAATGATGCATAAATTATTTATTAAGTGAAAAATCAGTAATATAGTTTTTATTGAAATAATAATACCCATTAAAAGGCCCACAAACCTGACCAAAACTTATTTTTAGTGTATATATACACCTTAAAAATCCAATGAACTAATATATAACCGTTTGGAGTCTTATAAAAGTGATTATGACACTTATATTATTTTATTTTAAATGATGCCAAAGTTGTCACCTTCATATTTTAATAAATATAACAATTTACATATTGTGATTTTAAGATGATAAATTCGAGTAAAAGTATTATTATGAAATTTAATAGATTTATATTAATCATAGGATTTTACTTTTAATTTTTATTTAACAAATAAGTATATTAAATAATTATAAAAAAATGTTGTAGTAATTATTTTATTAAGAGATAAACCAAATAAATGTTTTTAAAAATAATAAAATAAATATTATATGAACTATTTAATGTTCTCCAATAATTTTATAGATACATATTACATTTTATGAATCTATTAAAGATTTTAGTTCTAACATATATTCTGTATATATTTTATTTAAATTCAAATAAATGAATAGGGTTAAAATTGACACTATTTTTATTTTATAAAAATAACATATTATAAAATTGTTTAAAAATCACAAAAATATATAAAAATTATAAATTTAAATTTATATGGTATAAAATGTTATAAAGTATCCAAATGTGGACAATTCACAATAAATAAGTAATTATTTGTTATAGTTTAAAATTTAGAATGTTATTACCACAAATAAAATTAAATTGATTAAGTAAGGATAAATCAAATTGATAATGTTTAAAATAATTTCCTAACATGTCTAAATTTTATTGGTTGATGATATTACAACCCTATATCATCTAATATTCGAATATGAGTCATTTTTAGAGGTTTATAAGTGGGGTTATATTTATTATAAATTAATCTTTTTAAGATTTCCAAAGGTGCCCCTCCCCTCCTTTATAAAAGGGAACCTCCTCCCTCTCCTCCTCACACCAATTTGAGCCTTCAAGCTCGGCCAAACCCTGACAAATTCTCTTCTCCACTTCCCTAGAAACATCCTAGAAGTCCTGGTCTTATTCAAAGACCAATTTTAGTGCCCTAAGAGGAGGTCTCAAAGAGGCGCTTCAAAGAAGAGGTAATGTTCGTTACCGATTCTTTCAACTTTATTTCTTCTTCCACTTCTTCTTATTTAGTTGTTTAATTATGAAGTAATAACATCAGTATCACTCATATAATAATATATTATTATAAGTTTGAAACAAACCTATTTCACCATTTATCCATCCTATAGAAAATGAAATCACCGCGCGTGCGTACGTACGGAATACCGTCTCCACGCCGTGGTGTAATCTATTTTCCACCACCACCTTACTTGGATGGGTATAATGGTGTAAATAATTACTATATATGATTATTGTAAAGTGATATTGATTCTTAAATATTATACATACACTTCAATACAATACCACGATCATGGGAATGATATCATCGCTCGTGCATACGTACGGACTACCGTCTCCACGACGCGATGAGATTCATTCTCAATGATTAACCATTCATGAATGATTATAAAGTATATATAATAAGTAATCATGAAATATATGACATAATAATGATACTGTATTTATGTATATATATATATATATGTCATCTACTTAATTCCATTCAATTCAATAAGGAAACGAAAACAGCATTCATGCGTACGTACGGCCTACCGTCTCCATGAACGGTGTATTTCTTTCCATTTATCGATATATTATATATATATGTATATTCTGAATATATATTATATATAAATCATGTTTTACATTCTGGATGTAAGTAACCATGATCTAAGTAATCATATGAATAATTACAAGTTAAAACACGAATGACAAATGAAACGATTTTACCCAAAACGCTACTTTAACATTAATTTACAAAAGAATGGGTAATATAAAGTCATAAGTCAACCATATATGATATCATAAAAATGAATATGATTCTTTAATAAGTCAATGACATTATTTAAATCATTATACATGAGGTTCAGATCCATACGAAGCATATCAGACCTAAGGTAAGGGATAATTATTCCAATCTCATTCTTATCCGAGATTGTTTAATCGTAAGTATTTACTGGGGGTTTTGTTTATTATCCATATACATATGCTCTCAAAATGTTTTCATAAAATTTTTACTTTACTTCCATGTATGTTTAAGAAATTTTTACCCTTTTCTTACTTTTACCACATCGTATGGAAGGAATCTTTTTTTTGTTTACCATACGAGGTACTTTTTGACTTTTCCGAAAAACGTATGAGGAAATTGTTATTTTTTTACTTATAAGGCGTGAACGGATTTTTATGGTTTCATAACACCTCATTTTCATGAAGCTTCTTCTACAATATTTTATGATTATTTTCAACAAAAACCTTTCCTTTTAAAATTGAATGGAATTTTGTGAAAAGAAAATGATTTTGTAGAAGAAAGGATATTTTCCTCAAGAATTCATTTCAAGTGTTTTATCAAAACCATTTTCCATATAAGATGAAATTATTTCATATGTGTATGTTTCAAGTATAATGTCTCTATGATTTACATGCTTTCACTTTTCTTATGATGAAATATCCATTTGTTTTATATGGATTATGTGATGATGATATGATGTTTATGAAACCCATTTTATTCTTTAGGTTATGATGAATGTTTTAAGTTTATGTTGTGGAACAAGTAATAATGATTTCATTATGAGATGGGTGGGACCTATATCTCCCTCCAATGCATTGGGTAAATATTTATATATCATGAGATAGACATGGCTGAAACGGTAAGTTAATCCAGTTCAGTGTTACAGGACTGAAACGAGGAGTGAACTCGATTCAGAAAGGGACTTTGTCCACTAAGATGGTCATGGCAGTAATGCCTTAGCTACTATGGAAATCATTACATGTTCTTAATGGATGCCACAATTACATGCTTTATTCCTATGCTATTTTGTCATGATTGATGATCCATTATGATCTATGCCTTACGTACTGCCATGTTTTATGTCATTGCTCAAGATTTTGATGTTTAAATATTATATTCATGTTTTTAAGTTAAAATATATATGGTTTGTTTTATTTTCTCCATGATTATCCTTAATTAGTATTTAAGATCACCCTTTTTATGTTTTCTTTTCTCACAGGATTAAAATAAAGGTTTTAGGTAAGGAAACAAAAAGGGAAGGATCATTATGGGAGATGTTGAAGATCTTTCAACATGATTAGAAGTTTATATTCCAAGTTTCCAAAGACACTAAACTATTACGCTCCTTGTGTGTCTGTTTTTGTTATGTATTGGATATTCCTCAAAAGTAATGTAATGTCCATGAACGTCAAGCTTTGGGTCTCTACAGTTGGTATTAGAGGAAAGGTTTAGTCAACCTTTGGAAACTAGGATGTGAAAACGTTAGTGAGATCCCTAGAGATATTTCTAAGGTATGTCAAGGGATATCCCTAAGGATAAGTATACGTATAGGATATAGTCCTAGAACTACGGTAACAATCATAGAATTTAACCTAAGATGTTAGATATTGATGGTACTCCCCCTTTACTATGTTGTTTTCCATAGCATGATTTTTGCCTCTCACACTATTCTTTTTGGGCTTTAAAAAATGGCTAGAAATAGGAAGATTCATGATAATGGAGGATATGACGGACAATGGAATGATATTCTTCATGAGCAACCAAATGAAACGGGATTTGGAAGTCCAAAAATAGTTATTATGCCTAATCAGCAATCTCATAATATGATCAATAATATCAAATTTGGTAAGTTTCCCGACTCAGATAATAATATAAAGATGGAGTTTCATGATGATCATAGAGGAAAGAAAGTTTAATTTACCTCATGTAAATCATGTGGGAAGAGGCATCAGGAAGATTGTTTCAAAGGAACTGGAAGATGCTTTGGGTGTGGAAAAGAAGGACACAAAGCTAGTAAGTGCAAAGGAAAAGGTTCAGTTAACACCATGGACAAGGATAATGATATTGCTACGACATCAAAAATGATTAGATGTTTTAAATGTGGAATGTATGGGCATTATGAAAAACAATGCCATAAGGGAAAATCCCAGGAAGAGAATCCGCATGGTCATACGGGTAGTATTTATGTGGATGATGATGAAGAGACTACAAATGAAATATGAGATGAAATAAATGATGAAGCTCAGCTAGTGGTTTAAGAAGTTAGTGGAATGATTGTATGCTTATGAAGAATAATGTATGGTACTATGGAATAAAGAATCATCTAAGGATTGTTACACTAGTGTTTTTCCTAAAGTATATGAAAGTATATGTTGAATGGTACCGGTAACCATGGAAGGTTATTCAGATATTTTTGGAAAGTAGATGATATGCGCATAATGAAGGGACAAGAAGATAATGAGTTGTTTGATTGTATTCATGAGCTCATGACTGATATAAGGACTAAGTGATATTATGGTTTGATTATATAGATTTTTTGGGATTTTGGTATATGGAAAGAGTTACCTTTTGACAGTATTCATGTTTTCACTAAGGTTCTATGGTAATTTATGTTTCAAGAGAATATATGACTGTGGTATTCATGTGTTTGGAATGCAACCAATAAGATATATCTTATGATATATGTGGGATAAATGCTTGTATTCACATTCTTGGTAGATAACCTTTCTAGTAATTGTTTTCTTTATACTATGAGCTTCAACCGAAGTATTTCAGATAATCCTAAAGATTGGAATGGATTATGTTGGACATAAGTTAGTATTTTTTAAGGATAGAACTTTTTTTTCCGATATTATTGATGGGATGTTATAGTAATGTAGTTTTAGAAAAAGGACAACCTGCAGGACGGGCGACAACCCATCGCGTCGGACAAGGCTGTGGAAATCAAACCCACAACCGAAGTGCGACAGGACTTTATCGCCTACCACTAGCCTACAGAAAGTCCCTGGTTAGTAGAAACTAGTTTTATTTTATTAAGCGGTATGATATATGAAGTATAAGTTCATTTTTGGAACCATATACGATTAATCTAACCATAATATGAACTTATAACTTTTGCTAACCTTTTGTTTGAAACAGATGGAATGAACCATCATTCTATCACATGATCTGCTAACACTTCACAAATAACAAATTCAACTTCATTTCTTTAAGATATGAAGTGGAAAATGTTCAAAGAACAAACAACAGTGAGATTGTACCAAAATCAAGAAAGTATTTATTCTAATTAAAATTCTTAAACTTTTGGAAATGATCTTGAAAACCAAAAATGTTGTCCGATTTCCCTTATATCCGATGAATCATATGGTACCTTAGATCATCACAAATATATGGCTTTGTGATTGTTGGATTTTTCATAGCCATGTTCTCTACCACTCTCCATCAGAACATGATGGTTAGATTTCTCTTCCATATCCATATTTTCACCTATGTTCTCCTATGTGGAAACCCAGTGATGAGTTAATTTTGGTAACTATTACGTTTCATACTTTAGTTTTTAAAGTTAAGTTTTGGTATTTCATTTTACGATGTGGGTTTTAATTAAAGAAAATTTCAAGTAGAAAACCATGCATAACCCCGACGAATTTCGGGGGCGAAATTCATTTTAAGGGGGTAGAATGTAACAACCCGATATTTTATGATAAGTATTATTTTTAATCTATTTGATGTCATGTGTTTTATGCTACAATAATATTATCTTGTGCTATACGCAACACCGTATTAGCTTGCAGTATACACAACACTATTCTTAGATTGTGTTACACACAGTTTCAAGTTCGTTTGATAATAGTTATTCTACGCAACATTGAGTGTATATATATATATATATATTCAATGTATAAATGAAATATGGTTGGATTCTGTTATATGAAACAACAAATGATTCTTACACAACACACAACCCTAACTTGGCTTTCATTACACGCAATCGCGACATTCCTCGATAGCGTGTGTTGTACGCAATATCGGGTTTTACTAAACAACGGTATATTATTATAATATTATTATGAACTAGATGTTATGAATAGTATTAACTAAAATTTTAATTTTATAACATTATTATTCATCTTACACATTTTCTATAACATGGTATAAGAACAAAATAAATTTTTCGAGTAAAATAAGTATTTTAAAAAAAATGCAGTTTTGCCGCCTTTTGATGACGCACCCACTATAAATCTAGTTGTTGACATGTTTATAAGTTCAATTTGACAAAATAAAATTCTTCTTTTGAATCAGGATATAAAAATTTACATTGGATAAAGTTTTGATATTTTTCTGATAACTTTCATATTTTAATGAATAGTAAAAACACGCTATATTTTAATTAAAAACAACTTTTTTCATCGTAATAAATTATGTGATTAAATTATAATATTGAATGGTTTTAAAGTATAAATAGAATATATTTTTACCATTTAATATAACGCATGTCATTAGAATTGATTTTACATTGAATTCGTAGGTTAAATCAATTCAATCTTTTGCAATGTTTTAATCAAAAACCCGTTTTCATTCAACAACGAGATTAATTTTAATTTATGGAAATTATTTGTATTGAATTTGAAAAAATTCATTCCATATTTGGAATCATTGGGTCCAAATTATTTTAATAGGCTACTTTTTATTTTTGGGAATTATGAATAGTAACTACGGTAAATTTTATTTACCATAGTTAAAGGTAAATCGGGTAGTTCAGGGTAAAAATAATATTATAAAATTACCCTAACACATGAAAAAATTCTATTGGATGGCTAAATGTATTCCCATATTACCTAAGGGTCATATTAGATTCATTTTATGGACTTTTGACCGTGAAAATTATTTAATTATTATTAAAACCAAAGAAAGTGACAACATGTCACTCTCTTAAATGTTATAAGTATAATAATTTTAATTTAGTGATAAACATCATAAAACTTCGAACATGAATAGTCTACAGAAAACTAATAAAATTATCTACATCATGATAATTTATTTAGAATTTTTAGGGATTAAATAATTGTCATTAATGGTGATACATTAATGATGCATAAATTATTTATTAAGTGAAAAATCAGTAATATAGTTTTTATTGAAATAATAATACCCATTAAAAGGCCCACAAACCTGACCAAAACTTATTTTTAGTGTATATATACACCTTAAACATCCAATGAACTAATATATAACCGTTTGGAGTCTTATAAAAGTGATTATGACACTTATATTATTTTATTTTAAATGATGCCAAAGTTGTCACCTTCATATTTTAATAAATATAACAATTTACATATTGTGATTTTAAGATGATAAATTCGAGTAAAAGTATTATTATGAAATTTAATAGATTTATATTAATCATAGGATTTTACTTTTAATTTTTATTTAACAAATAAGTATATTAAATAATTATAAAAAAATGTTGTAGTAATTATTTTATTAAGAGATAAACCAAATAAATGGTTTTAAAAATAATAAAATAAATATTATATGAACTATTTAATGTTCTACACTAATTTTATAGATACATATGACATTTTAGGAATCTATTAAAGCTTTTATTTCTAACATATCTTCTGTATATATTTTATTTAAATTCAAATAAATTAATAGTGTCAAAATTGACACTATTGTTATTTTATAAAAATAACATATTATAAAATTGTTTAAAAATCACGAAAGTCTATAAAATTTATAAATTTAAATTTATATGATCTAAAATATTTAAAAGTATCCAATTATGGACAATTCACCACAAATAAGTAATTATTTTTATAATTTAAAATTTAGAATGTTATTACCACAAATAAAATTAAATTGATTAATTAAGGATAAATCAAGTTGATAATGTTTAAAATAATTTTCTAACATGTATAAATTTTATTGGTTGATGATATTACAACCCTATATCATCTAATATTTGAATATGAGTCATTTTTGGAGGTTTTTAAGTGGGGTTAGATTTATTATAAATTAATATTTTTAAGATTTCCAAAGGTGCCCCTCCCCTCCCTTATAAAAGGGCACCTCCTCCCTCTCTTCATCACACCAATTTGAGCCTTCAAGCTCGTACAAACCCTGAAAAATTATCTTCTAAAATTCCCTAGAAACATCCTAGAGGTCCTGGTCTTCTTCGAAGACCAATTATAGTTCCCTAAGAGGAGGTCTCAAAGAGACGCTTCAAAGAAGAGGTAATGTTCGTTACCGATTATTTCAACTTTATTTCTTCTTCCAATTATTCTTATTTAGTTGTTTCATTATTAAGTAATAACATCAGTATCAATCATATACTGATATGTTATTATAAGTATGAAACAACCCTATTTCACCATTTATCTATCCTACGGAAAATGAAATCACCGCGCATGCGTACGTACGGAATACCGTCTCCACGCCGTGGCGTAATCTATTTTCCACCACCACCTTACTTGGATGGGTATAATGGTGTAAATAATGACTATATATGATTATTGTAAAGTTATATTGATTCTTAAATATTATACATACACTTCAATACAATTCCATGATCATGGGAATGATATCATCGCTCGTGCGTACGTACGGACTACCATCTCCACGATGCGAGGAGATTCATTCTCAATGATTAACCATTCATGACTGATTATAAATTATATATAATAAGTAATCATGAAATATATGAAATAATAATGATACTGGATTTATGTATATATATATGTATGTCATATACTTAATTCCATTCAATTCAATAAGGAAACGAAAACAGCGTTCATGCGTACGTACGGCCTACCGTCTCCATGAACGGTGTATTTCTTTCCATTTATCGATCTATTATATATATGTATATTGTAAATATATATTATATATAAATCATGTTTTTCATTCTGGATGTAAGTAACTATGATCTAAGTGATCATATGAATAATTAAATGTTAAAACACGAATGACAAATGAAACGATTTTACCCAAAACGCTACTTTAACATTAATTTACAAAAGAATGGGTAATATAAAGTAATAAGTGAACCATATATGATATCATAACAATGAATATGATTATGTAATAAGTCAATGACATTATTTAAATCATTATACAGGAGGTTCGGATCCATACGAAGCATATCAGACCTAAGGTAAGGGATAATTATTCCAATCTCATTGTTATCCGAGATTGTTTACTCGTAAGTATTTACTGGGGGTTATGTTTATTATCCATGTCCATATGCTCTCAATTTTTTTCATAAAATGTTTACTTTACTTACATGTATGTTTAAGACATTTTTACCCTTTTCTTACTTTTACCACATCGTATGGAAGGAATCTTTATTTTGTTTACCATATGAGGTACTTTTTGACTTTTCCAAAAAAAGTACGAGGAAATTGTTATTTTTTTTACTTATAGGGCTTGAACGGATTTTTACGGTTTCATAACGCGTCATTTTCATGAAGCTTCGTCTACAATATTTTATGATTATTTTCAACAAAATCCTTTCCTTTTAAAATTTAATGGCATTTTGTGAAAAGAAAATGATTTTGAAGAAGAAAGGATATTTTCCTCAAGAATTCATTTCAAGTGTTTTATCAAAACCATTTTCCATATAAGATGAAATTATTTAATATGTGTATGTTTCAAGTATAATGTCTCTATGATTTACATGCTTTCACTTTTATTATGATGAAATATCTATTTGTTTTATATGGATTATGTGATGATGATATTATGTTTATGAAACCCATTTTATTCTTTGGGTTATGATGAATGTTTTAAGTTTATGTTGTGGAACAACTAAGAATGATTTCATTATGAGATGGGTGGGACCTATATCTCCTTCCAATGCATTGGGTAAAGATTTATATCTCATGAGAGAGACATGGCTGGAACAGTAAGTTAATCCGGTTCAGTGTTACAGGACTGAAACGAGGAGTGAACTCCATTCAGAAAGGGACTTTGTCCACTAAGATGGTCATGGCAGTAATGCCTTTGCTACTTTGGAAATCATTACATGTGCTTAATGGATGCCACAATTACATGCTTTATTCCTATGTTATTTTACCATGATTGATGATCCATTATTATCTATGCCTTATGTACTACCATATTTTATGTCATTGCTCAAGATTTTGATGTTTAAATATTATGTTCATGTTTTTAAGTTCAAATGTTTATGGTTTGTTTTATTTTTTCTCCATGCTTATCCTTACTGAGCATTTGAGTTCACCCTTTTTTTGTTTTCTTTTCCCCCAGGATTAAAAGAAAGGTTTTAGGTAAGGAAACTAAAAGGGGAAGATCATTATGGGAGATTTTGAAGAACTTTAAACATGATTAGAAGTTCATATTCCAAGTTTCCAAAGACACTAAACTATTACGGTCCTTGTGTGTCTGTTTTTGTTATGTAATAGATATTCCACAAAAGTAATGTAATGTCCATGAATGTCAAGATTTTGTTCTCTACAATTATGCCCAAAGTGAGTCTTATAGGAGTAAGAGAGAGAAGTTGAGAGAGTATTTGGGCAGAGGTTGGCCGAGCCAAATGGCTTGAAGGTGTGAATAAGGTGGTAGAGGTGGGGGCCTTTTATAAGAGGAGAGGAGGGGCACTCTTGGAAAGTAATGATATATTACATTATTATGAAATGATTTTCAGATTTTAGTGGTCCCATAATTATATATTTCGAGTCTAAGGTGATAAGGGTTCGAAATATACCCATACAATAGGTTTTTGACAAGTGTAAGTCTTAGATTTTACATTATCTTTTCATTTTATTTAAATCGTTAATTAATGAGGTAATCACTGCATCATCATGGTGTCATAAAAAATTTAATTTATTTAATGTCTAAAAATTATAAAACAAATATCATGATGTAGGAAATCTTCTTATATTTCCAATGAATATTTATAGTCTAAAATTTAACTTATATAACCCCATGTAATAATTGTTTTAGTAAAACAACACATGTTTGTGACAATTTTATTTTTACTTTAAATAAAAAGTTATTATTGTCATTTTCTTACCCAAGTGGATCCATGGGGTCCCCAAGTTGACCCATGGATTTTCTTGGTCGGCCATGACTCATCCAATAGGGGTAATACAAGTGTAAGGTTATTTTCATATTTTTATGATATCATTTTTACCTTAAATTTCACTAATTACCTTTAATCGCGATTAATCAAACTTAAAAGTTACTATTCACCAAAAATTATTTTAATCCCATTGAACCACATTTTACTTCCTAATGAAAACCATGTATGTCAGATTTTTGAAAATCAAATCACAGAAGTGTTAATGTTTCATTTAAACGAAAAATTAGTTTTTTAACTACCACTTAGTGGTTTCACTATTCATCAAAAATTGAAGTTTTTCAGAACAATGCGAAAATTTCACCCTAAGCTATAATTGATATTCCGAATTCAAAAATGATGTCTATTTTACAAAATTCCAAACATATAAGTTGCATTAATTAATTTTATAACTAATTCCCGCTGTCACAACAAATAGCGTGCTTTTAAGAAACAATATATATCAAAAGATTGACAATTGTTCATGTCCAATTTCAATGTTAAATTAATTCTAATGAACACCATTGGATAAAATGGTAAAAATATATTCAAATTATACTTTAAAACCACTCAATAGTATAATTTATCACTATAAATTATTTTGATTAAAAAAGTTGTTTTTAAGTATTTTACACTATTCATAAAAAAATTGGAAGTTCTCAGAAAATTACAAAAAATTAAACTGAGGATAATTTCGATATTCGGAATACAAAAACGAAGTCCATTTGGAAAGATAAAATTTATAAAATTTCAAAAAGTAGGTATTACTATTCATAACGGCTACTTTGATTGGTTATGGTGTATGTTAGAACTCAAAGTTGCGTACAACACACGCTACTGTATTATTCAAAGAGAAGTGTACCGTGGAAGCTTGGGGTGTTACATTAATTTTATTCTATTTAATGGTAGTTATGAATCACCAGGAATCTACCAGTTAATTTTTACACATTATTTCAATTTATTCCTGAAGGAAGAAATAATTCAATCTTGGGTATCAAGGTGTTTTTAAATAGTTATAGGAATTGGATTGGGGAAATAATGTTCATACCCAATATTATTGTTTAAATTTCAAATAGTTATTTGAGAATATGATCTAAATTTATTAAGTTATGGATCATATTCTATAGAATCTTTTCCCCCACATCGTGTCTTAGAAATCATTTCATTATAGGTTAAATAAGGCTCTCTCGCTTTGATAGTCTAGTTAAAAAGAACATAGGGAATGTTACCATCTGGAAAAGTCATATCCTCTTATTAAATGATAATATTACACTAGTTAACTCCATATTATACTTAATACCAATTCATATTATATTTTTATCTGATTTCCAAATAATTCATAATAAGTATTTAAAATATTGTTATGTCATTTCTTTTTAGCTCCCATCATAAAAAAACTTGGATTGAGCAAGATACATATACCCAGTGAATTCATTTGGATAAAAAGGAATCATATTCATGATCCTCAATGAGTGCATGGAAATTCTATGATAAAAAATTCATCAAGGCCAATAGATCCCAACATCAAAATATAAGTGTACATTGGAGCTCCAATATAATATCACATACAGTACCACCATGATACATCCACATATAATCCTACGATATGTAAAATTTTCTTGACTACAATAATCATAATGTATGGTTGGAGAAATAGATGAGATTTTATCACCACCAATGTTTCTTCATGGAAGAAAACATATGAGACATCTTGAACTCAACTTTGTATAATGGGATCACACTGGATATGAAATCAATGAAATGTCATCCACATTGTGAAAATATGATTCATGAAATTGCAAAACATGGGTAGTTGAGGTTATATTTCCAAGAAAATGTGACTCTCATCCCATACCAAGGATATACGAGCATCAACACAGACAAATAATTTCCCTGAGGATATGTTCACACCCTAAACACAATATATATCCACAACGTAGGATATTCTAATAATACAACATATAGAAAAGCACACCAATGTAATACCATGTTACTAATACAATTCTATTATGGACCTCAATACATGTTACATTTACTCATATGTATTCTTATGTCTCTCTTTAAAATATTTGTTGCAATTTTACTATATATTTATTAGAACTATAAGATATGTTTTCTTGTATCCTCAAATCATTCTAAAAATAATCTAAAAGATTAAATATGATGTAAGGGATGTAGTTAAAACATTAGGGGTTATTGATTAATGTAGATTCCTTTTGGGTCACATGAATAACTAGTGGGGACTAATGAGATCCAATAAAAAATGGTCTAATAGAATTATACAATTTAAAAATGATTGGGATAAATAAAAAATAATCTTTGAGAGAGAGAAAAATATCCATGTTAGTATGTTTTAGGAGCTTAACCAAAGAGAATTTAATTTTTTTGGACATGTGGAAAGAATTAAACATTCAATATCCATACAGAATGATCATAAGAATTTGAATGAAAATATATAATAGAAATAAAATTCATTCTAGAGGTACATGGTGTTAGAATGTAAAAGGGAGAGTTTTTACTTTGAGATGGAAGATATTTTGGGAGGAAGTGACCCAAACCATTAGAATAAAAAACCTTTTAACTCACCATTATATAACCATATTATTCTCATTATGTTAGGAATATATAGTGTGACTCATTGTGGATAAGAATCTTTTTGGGTTCTAGTGAGGTGTAGTTTTGTAAATTTTCATAGTCTTGAATGAATTAAACAATATATATCTCAGTATTCTATACTAAATGATTTTATAGAATGATCAAATAATAGATGATCTTCGGGGAAATGGGTGAAGGAAAGAGAGTTGAAATTGAAACCTATGCACTTGAAGGAGGTACATAGACCACTATAGCATGAGACTATCATAAGAAGCTATGTCAAAAATTAATAACAAAAATATGGATCTTAATTCACTTAGTGTAGGTAGCACAACCTACATTACATGGACTACTTGTTGCAAAAAAAGATGAAGAGTAACATGAGAGATAACTTGTAATGAAGGATTGAGTGTGTAATATAAGAAACAAGGAATGCATACATATGTAATGTGAATCAATGAAACCAATCATAATTTAAAACTATTAAAAATAATATATAATCAGTATCCTAGATATAGTACCCAAAAGAATATGGTATACCTCCTTGTATACCATAGGCTACCTAATAGTAGCGAGAGCCTATATCATATGATGGGGAGAATATTCCCTTAATATCAATACCATCAATATTGAATATATATCCAAAAATAATCCACTATGATAATTAGGGTATGAAAAAATAATAACATATCAATTCTATAACAGATTAATGTACAATCATATAGTTATATATATATATATATATCTCAATTGATTAACCACTGATATGATCCTAAGAAAACAAGAAAAAAATATAAATATACATGAATACAACACTAAACCTTATTCATTAGTCTCCAATCCCCATTGATCTACTCCATCTCAATCGACTGTGCAACCCATGACTTTAATGTTAATCATACGGGTTACATGTGTCCCAGGAATCCAATTTTGAGTATGATAAATAAATCTCAATAGGATCTAAAAATTTTGCCCATGTAATTTCATTACGTACATGTATATGAATATTGAAAGTAAATAATATAAATAAAAAATATAAACATGTACACCAGGTAAAAATGTGCTAAATAAGACCCAATGACACTCAATCCATCCTAGATTAATAAATGATGGAATAAGAAACTTAATCATACATTAAATCATGAGAAATACAAAAATATTATGGGTACGATGTCATACTATGACTATTAAATTATTAAATAATTTAAATCCCTTCATGGGAAATGGCATATAGTTTCAAACATAGAAATATTGAGTAACGAAAGTATAATAAAATGACGGGGGTATTTCTAGTATCTTGGGATGAAAAAAATAAGGTGGTGCAATCCTAACATCGTGATCCCAAATACCATATGTAATTTTCCGACCTGGCTCACCTCTGAACCGGTGGCCGGACCGGTCGCCACATGACCTCAAGAGCATATCTCCGTACGCCAGAGGTTGCCAACTAGTAGATAGGGTCTAAGTATAGTCTGTGGGGAGACTATACCCTATTATTAGAGTTGCACAATGGCATATTAGAGTAAATAAAAATCAATAGCGGAATAAGTAATACATAATTGACAAAAAACGGATGAAAAATATTACTTGTTTTATAAAATTGGAAAACACAAATTATATAAAAGATGAATGCATGACATGTTATGGATATATAATTGAAAGAAATAAAAAATATAGAATGTTTTACACATTAAGTACAACAAAAGACAACCAATTCCTATGGGATTTCAACTCGAGCATCCCGAGATCTTGCTTGATCCTCTGCTCATATCTCCCAAGTATATGCTAACAACACAATCCTGAAACCAAATAGAATCTACTCGGGTACCCTAATACAATGGTGGACCAAGTAGGGTGTGAGATATAAATCTCAGTAGGCTGGGACCACCAATGTCTACCCCAAATCTTGACATCTAATAAATAATTTAAACAATGTGAAAGCATGCATAATTAAAGTAAGCCGTACAATGTAACTATATACCCAAGTACCAGCTTCATCTCTCAGTTGGTGTTTGAACCTGCATTATACATTTTTCATGCATACACAACAGAAATAACACATTCATTTCCATTTATGATTTATTCAAACCTCGATAAAATACATAATTCTCATGATACGACCTATACCCAACATCCCCCGTGTAAGTAACTCACCACATATGTCTCCAAATACCATCTAAGTAATCAAAGTAAAGAAGAAATCCAAGCTTGTGTTTTTTCTTGGATAACGCGTCATAAGATATTCAATTTAATATTTCATATGCTATGTCCGAGCACATCTACTAAAAATAGTGATTTGATCCTCGGTCTGTCCACTAACAGTGATTCACCCAATTCATTAATAAGTCTGAACACTTTCTCATATTCAGTTCATAATCATCATGTCACAATGGTTTTCATTAATAATTAATTCATTTCATGTAGGACTAATTAGACCCACAATCCAATGTCAATTACTGGGAGTAGAACATCTTGTCTAACACCCTCATGATTATTTGGAGCGTTAGTCCTTGTCTCACAACCCATGGGTATTTGGAGCATTAATCCGTATCCCACAAAAGAATATTTGCATGCAAGCTGGGTGTAGAATTCCATGTCTAGAACCCCATGAATATTTGGATCATCAATCCCTATCTCAAAACCCATTTATCAATCATACATATATATTTATCATTGGTGTATAACACCATTTCTAACACCCCAAAACCATCCATTAATTTATTAATTAATTAATCCATTTGTTAATTAATTCAACAACTAATTAACAACATAAATCGCTCATCAAATAAGTCAAAAATTAATTAACCATTAAACATCTAAACTGTTAATAATTAATTAAAAATTAATTATTCTTAGCAAGACAACTAAATAATTAACTCAACATTTAATTATCACAATTCTTTAACAAGTATGAACCTGTCCACTCAAACATGGATTCGTCAAGGACTTTAACAATTTACATGCACATCATAATCATCTCAAAACATGCTGAACAAGGACCGGATATTTAACAACCATATCACACAACATATCATATTTTTGAAAAACTCTATCCAAAACAACTTATGGCATGGGAAACTAACACACATCAAAAGGTACCCTTGGCCAACAGTTGTAACAAAAAATCAATTCACAATCTTAATTTAATGCATGAAAATTAATTAATTAAACAATTAATTAATTAAATTATATCTCTTTAACCGGTTCATCAATTAATTAACCATTTACCATTTATCATGTAATAATTAATCCATCCATTAATTATTACCATTTTCCAATTTATATTCCAAACATGACAAAATATTAAATATTCTCAATATTCATTAAATGCCACATTTTTTTCAACTCATGACTAGATAATTAATTATTAAATTAATTACCATATTACCCATCATAACCCATACAATCATTTTATTCACCAACTGATAAATCATCATTTTCGTAATTAACATTCTATGAAATTGGTGTAAAAAAACACACACTAAAGGGTGTCTAAGTCCAACTCCATTTAAGTATCATTTACAAGGAAGACCCATGGGGGATTCTTATTTAACCATTTAATATCCATAACATAAGATCAAAATATTTTAAATATCCAACAATACATGCTTAACACAAACACATGGTAATTTACTCATTTATAAGGGATACATATAAAAACCTAACCTTAAGAAAGCATGATATGACATTACAACCAACCAAAAGTTAATCTTTAATCATCATTTAATGAAAATTTAGAAGTTACAAAATCAAGGAAACTCATACTCTGAAATTATTTAAATAATAAAATAATTCTTAAATAAAGTGATAGAGATTTGGGACCCTACCTCAGGGTGAAACCGAAACAATATTCAGCATCTTGACATACGACGATAACCAATCCGTAGCTGGTCTGAAACCACACAAACAACCTTTATGTATTTAAATATATAATTATATATATATATATGTAAATTACCTCTACATTGATCAAAACCCACTACAACATAACTTAGAACCACAAAAATGCAACGACAAGACTCAACTCACCTCAAATAAAGTACTAGAGACTGGTATAAATTGTCAGACTCTAAATTAGATGGTGGATATCAAACAACAAAAATGCATATCCTTAAAAAAAGAAATGGTGAAAAGGAAAAATGAGTCCATCCACGTGGATTCTGGATTATTGATCAATGGATCTCGAGTCAATATTTACATATCCTAAAAATAGAGGAACACAACAATCAGATTAAACCCGAACCTTTGGGTTTTGGATGAGAAAATAAGGTGAGAGAGAGGAGTCAAAAGGCCGACGAAAATCATGAGTTATATGTAGATGGACTCACCTTGATGAGGCAGACATGATTCGTGAAGAGTTCGAGAGGAATCCTAGAGCACAAAGTAGTATTTTTGAGAGGGGGTGGTGTGCTACAGGTTCTTCCTAGGAGTTTTGTGCGCTGCTGCGAGGGGGTGTGGCCGAGGGATGTATGCTAGGGAGAAGGGGTCATGCACTACTAGAGGTTATGCCATAAGGAAGAATCTAGAAAAACTAGAGTGTGAGGGCACTATGTGCCTGGTGCGTCGCCTAAGGAGGAAGAAAATAGGGGGGGTCGTGCACCTCACCTGCAGGTCACGCCTCCCCTTTTTATTTTCTTTTTTTATTTTCCCCTTAAAATTAATCTAATTAATGGGATGTAACAATTAAAATAATTATTCTCATTTTATTATTATTATTATAGGAATTAAACACTTATCTAATAAGTTTAAAACTCCCCATTTAATTGAAAAAACTTCTTTATTTACTATTCTCTTAATAAAAGTTTCATAATTAATTATGAAACTCCCTATTTATCATTTAATTAAATTTTTTTAACATTTTTTTAACTAAATAACCACAATAATAATAACAACACCATTATTATTATTATTATAACTTTTATTTATTTAAAACTCACCCACCAATTTGTTACAATATCCTTAATATGATAAAAACTCCAACCAATAACCCCTAATTTAACTTCCATAATAATAATAATTATTACCTTCATAAAACTGAAATAATAATAATATCATTATTATTATTTTTTAAACCTTTGATAAACCCAAAACCTTTATTTAATAATAATGCTTAATTAAATCTGAAACCCCTCATTTAATTAAACATTTCTTTGAGAAGCTCAAAAACCACATTAAATTCTCATAAATGTCACACTCCTTTAACGTGCAATTAAAATCTCAAAGCATAAAAATAATTTATTACACCATAATAATAATAATAAAATTATTATTATTAGCGCATTCCTCTATTTAAACACGAAAAAACCCATTTAATATTATTTAATTAAAATAAATAAAATATTAACCTAGGTATGCTGCACGGGTTGGACTGCAACCGTGCATAGCCCGTGCAGATCCATTAAAGTGAATTTTCTGAATTTAGTTCTCTCGAGACTCATTGGGACACCCACTAAAATTATCGAGTAATTATGATAGTCCAAAAAATGACACCTTTAGGTGTTCCAACACTCAGAATAAAGTTCCAGAGCTCGGTTTAAAAACCAACCTGTCGATAAACTGATTTTTTTTTCTGAAAACCTTTGTATTTTAACCCGGTTAAAAAACACATGACTTTACAATCTACTCACCTTAATAACTTCTCATCCCCGAGAAGACACCAATAACTACTAAAAAAACACACCAAGGTCATTTAATCATGTTAGAACTATCACGTTGCATTCCTAACACCAAAATCAACTTTAAACCTTCACAAGCCTAACACCTAAGCCTTTAAAACCAGATCCAAAGATCAATTTATATCTTAAACATCAAAATATAGCTTATATATGAGGCCATTACATAGACCTCGTCAAAAAAAAAACGGTTGAATCTCGATCAACCAACAGAATAGGTTGCACATTCTTCCCTTGAAAGTCATCACAGACAAAAAACCCACATTATCCCTTTAACCGATGATGTGCCTTTAAAACTATTCTAAAACCATCCGCAAGTATATCGAAGTTCTTAACCGACCTCTTTTGAAATTTCTAAGTCAAGTAATCACAAGGGTATTTTAAAAACAACCATGCCCCAACACGAATAAAGGAGTAGCCCCAAGAAACCATGCATCCAACGTACTACCCAGATAACAACAACTCATCAAGCCTAACAACGTTTAAAACTTTAGTGTGGCTTAAGACCAATGCTATCTTAGTGTCTCCATGATGAAGTCAAGATAGGGGACATGCTCATCATTTTTAGAAGAGAACACTTAGAGAAAAAACATGGTCATTAAGAAGATCAATCGAACTACTACTGGAAAACTCTATTCTAAAAGCTCGACATCTCCTGCTGACTCATTTACCGAAAACAATGTGACCCTACCCACCTTAGGATTTTCCATGACATCATAAGAAAATATCAGCCACTCACCAACATTCTATTTTAGATCATATTAATGCATGAATGTGACTTTACTTCAACCAAGATCACCACATCAAACATTGATCATAAAATCCATAACTTAAACCTATCAGCATGCCAAAACACCCAAGTCCCATGAAGTCCTCCCAAGCAGTGGGATAAAGGTACTTTAATGGCCTAGAACATTATAAGGATACTACCTACCACAAGTTATCCCCTTACGAAACTTAAACGTTGACCCTCTCTCTTGGTCACGAAAAAATATGAAACCACAAGGTTCAAAATGCCCTTTTTCATTTTAGCCATTTTAATTAATTCATTTCAACCTTTAAATATTTGAATGAATTCCAACAAACCCACAAGTACTTTTTCACAACAAGTCACTTGTTTTTCAATCAATGACCCAGATGAAAAACATACATGCTATAACAAACATCCTCTTTTAACAGTATACATATAGTGTTATCCAAATATAAACATGTAATTTAGCATCTAAATTCCTTTTACCAAAAAGGTGACCTCCGAGGGTCCCATTTATTCAATTTGGGTTCTTCAAAAAGCAACCCAAAAACAGTTCATACCAATAAAAAATCATCAGTTTTACATTCATAACCATTTCCAAACATATTATGGATATGTGGTTCAGTCACATGGATGTCCATCTACCAGTCGATAAGGCGCCCATACAACTTAGCTTATCACTTTCATTTGGATCCCATTTAAGATATCCAATTTTCATCCAACATTTTAACTTTAGCATCCATTTTTAATTGTTAAAAAACACGGGTTACCCTTTTTTGAAGTTATAAGGTGTCTATACACCTTAGAATTAAAAACTGGTTCCATCGTAATTGCAACCAAAAAAATTTATGCAAAGAAACCAACCATTTATCAGTAAGCTAACATGTCACTACAAGTAGCTAACACAAATTAACATGCTGAAATCACTATAACATGCTATAACATAGAATCATGGAACATAACCAAGATAGAAATCATGAAATATTATCACCCAAGCATGTTATTATATCACCGAAACATGCTACTTAAAAAGGCATGCTAAATATGTACAAGACATGGAATATATTCAAGGCACTCAGTCCATATTAGCATACATCCCACTAATGCAACTACATGACATGTCATATATGTATGTCATGTTAATATCTAAGTTCCTAATATGATGCATGTAATAAAACTTCCTTTCCATATTTAGAGAAGGTAATTTTTTCAAAATTTTCATAATAAAAAAGTAGCAGAAATACACCGGTCACTCAAGGTGAAATCATATCAAATGTAACATCGAACAACATGAACAAAAATCCAAACCCTTGCCACTAGGTCATTTCTCGTACATGGGGTGATCGGTCCCAAGCACGACTGTTAACCCAAGCGCTGACACTTTCCTAGTCTCTTGTCTACCAACCCAAAATAGAAAGACCAAAGGACAAAAATCCTTTGATACAACTTTGTAACGTCCCAACCCGGATCACCCCTAAACTGGTGGCCGAACTGATCACCACATGACCTCAAGCATGTATTGCCATACACCAGAGGTTGCTGAATAGTAGCAAGGGTCTAAGGATAGTCTCTTGGAGAGTATAACCTCTTATTAGATTTGTACAATGGTATATCAAAATAAATAAAAATCAATAGTGGAAGTAGTAATACATAATTGACAAAACAACAAAGAAAAAATAGTACTAATTTTACAAAAGTTGTAAATGCCAATTATACATAAGATGATGCATGACATGTTATATATACATAATTGAAATCAATAAACAATAAAAAACTATTTACACATCAAGTACAATAAAAGACAACCAAGCCCTATTGGATTTCAACTCGAGCATCACGATCTCCTGCTCAATCCTCTGATCTTATCTCCCAAGCATATGCTAACAACAAAATCCTGTAACCAAATAGAATTTACTCAGGTACCCCAGTGCAATGGTGGCTTGAGTAGGGTGTGAGATATAAATATTAGTAGGCCGTGACCACCAGTGTCTACCCCAAATCTAGAAATTCAATACATATTTTAAACAGTGTGAAATCAAGAATAATTAAAGTAAACCGTACAATGTAACTATATAATCAAGTGCCTGATTCAGCTCTCAGCTGATGTCTGAACACGCCTTATACATTTTTCATGTATACATAATAGTCATCACACATTCATTTCCATTTATCATTTATTCAAACCATGATAAATTATATAATTCTCATGATCTGGCCTAAGCCTGACATCCCATGTATAAGTCACTCGCCACATATGTCTCTAAAGACCATCTAAGTAATCAAGGTAATGTTTGAATACAATCTTGTGCTTTGGATTGGATAATGAATCATAAGATATTAAATTTAATCTTTCATATACCATTTTCGAGCCCTGTAAAGACCATGAAATTTCAAGGTTTTTTTTAAAATACATTGGAATTTTACAAGTCTGTGGCTTCTGAAGACACTTGATTCCAAGGCCCGGTGTGCCCGGAATCAATTTCTGAAGTTTAGCTCGGGTACGTTCAGTGAACGAACAAGCAGGGTTTTCTATCTTTTGAGCCGGTGCTCGAAATTAAAATCCAAGGGCACCGATGAACTCGTAGCGCCGATAATTTCTTAAGGGGACCTTTACCGCGGTTGCATTTTGATCGTGGTGGAAGTAATTTTTTGGGATTTATTCAAAAAATTTAAATAAAATTTTAGTGGTGCACAAAATTTTATTTTGTGAGGTGGAGCCCACACGAGCCTGACCATCAACTCCCCATTTATTTCACTGCTGTTTCCTTTGACTTTTCCCCATTACTAACCCCCCATTTTCTTAACTACCTTGGTTATGATGGAGCCTTCCTACCTCCCTCATTCTTTTAACGTGCCAACCGTTTAATTTAATGTCAGAATTAAATTAATTGTTACCTCTTGGAATTAATATGGGTTTCTCAACAATTCTTTTAAGTGGGAGCCTTTTTTCCTTTTTTTTGGCAGATCTCTTTGGAAATAGACTCTGTAGAATTAAAGGGAGGTGAACCATTCTTCAATGAAGAACACCCCCAATGAAGAACGCGAGGAACTTCTTCCTTGGACGCACCTCGATGTCAAGAGCCTTCGTCGCCTACGAAATCGACGTCTCCTTCGACGAAGAACACAGTTCCGCATATAATGACAATGCGCCACCCTTACTCTTCCCGCGACAAGAGAGGAGACGCCTCTTCCTCCTCGGCGCACTCTGACAATGCCTACGAACCCTTCCCCCGCGATGCCGTTTACCACGACGCCGTCTACCACGACGCCGTCTACTGCGACGCCTTCAACCGCGACGCCGTCAACCATGACGCCGACGTTCATCTTCAATTTTTTAGGTAGGGGAATTTTTATAGATTTCATTATGTGATTTATACCCTTGTCATGGCGTGTAATTGTTTGGTAATTATTTGAACCACTAACGCGGTGGGTACGGACTACCGAACAAGTCCGAACCCACCACTATTTTGTTCTTGATGCACGGAATATTTGGTGACGACAAAGCGGGACCGCAAAGGAAATTGGAGGCCTTCGAAGAGATGTACGAGTCCTAAGACGACCGCAGGAGCAGACGAGAGTAAAATCAGACCACTGGAATGACTTCGGTGGCTCATGGAAGTTCCCGGCACCGGCCGACCGCCTAGAGGCGGTGACACCCCTGCGCGCCGCCAACAGAAGCCCACCGCGGCTGAAGACGTGGTGGAGAGGGTGGAATCCCACGGCCGCACGAGATCCAGGGGGAAACCGTGGCACCAACCTGGCACCACGTCCATGAAATAGAGGGGGGTCACGTCCCCCCCGCTCGGCTCGCTGGCCGAGCCAGTATGCCCCCCGGCAGGGCCGGGGTGGGTCACGCGGACCGGGCTGTGCCGGCCGGGCCAGCCGCGCCCCACCGGGCTGGGCCGCGCCCAGTCGGGCCAGACCCAGACCCAGGTCGGGTCGACCCAGGATGGGTTGGGCCGGGTCAGACCGCGCCCAGACCCCCACTTTGGACCGTTTTTTGGTATTTTTCCCATAAATTGAGCTGCAGACCTCCAAATGACGCACCTTCAATTGCGTAGGAATCCTTGGATTGAGACGGTCATTTTAGTATATTACAATCAAGGTTTAGGCAAAGTTTGGGTATGGTCGGGTTGGTTCAAACCCAAAACCAACCAGGCACTTGGGGCGGAAACACTTATAACTTAAGGACCGGATGTCCGATTGATGCGCCGTCAATTGCGTTGAAATAATTTTTTTGAGACGGTTATTTTGGATTAATAAAATTGAGTTTTGGATGTAGTTGGAGTATGGTCGGGTTGGATTTAACTTAAAAACCAACCGGGTCCTTGGGACGGAAAAGCCAATAACTCTCAGACCGGGCATCCGATTGATGCACCGTCTGTCGCGTTGGGTTTCTTTTGACGAGGTGGAACTTTGGGATACATCAAATATGGAATTAGTGATAGTTGATGTATTGAACCTTGGCTCGGGGAGTTGACCCTCCCGGAATCGAGCGTGCTGTGTGCGGGAACCCTAGAGCTGGCTGCGAATGCGACGATGGCGACTGTACCTGGATCCTCCATGGATTTGATAGTGAGGATGACTGTAACTGGATCCTCCGTGGGTTTGGCAGCAAAGACAACTGTACCTGTATCCTCCGTGGGTTCGGCATGGAGGACGACTGTACTTGGATCCTCCGTGGGTTTGGCAGCGAGGACGACTGTACTTGGATCCTCCGTGGGTTCGGCAGCGAGGACGGATGTACTTGGATCCTCCGTGGGTTCGGCAACGAGGAAGACTGGACTTGGATCCTCCATGGGTTCGGCAGCGAGGACGACTGTACTTGGATCCTCTGTGGGTTCGGCAACGAGGACGACTGTACTTGGATCCTCCATCAGTTTGGCAGCGAGGACGACTGTACTGGGATCCTCCGTAGGGTCTGACGGCGATGACTACTGTTCCTGTATCCTACGTGGGTCCGAAAGTATGACCTTTGTACTTGTGTCTTGAGTGGGTCTGACAGAGTAGCTGTTCTTGTATTCTATGTGGGTCCGACAGCTTAGCTAGTCTTTTATCCTATGTGGGTCCGACAACTTATATGATTCAGTGACTACATCTGATTATCTCTAACGTTATACGAAGTTGTATACCTGTGTGAGCTGAGTCTTGACTTCAATCTTTATCAACGATGTGATTGACTTGTTTTCTTGTGTGGACTGGGTTGTGCTTCCCTGAGTGGACTGGGTTGTGTTTTCCTGTGTGGACTGGGTTATGATTTCCTGAGTGGATTGGGTTGTGTTATCTTGTGTCGATTGGGTTGTCTTTTCCTATATGGACTGGTTGTACATGGGATCGAGAGTTGGTGCCGTTTTGTAATTGATGACTTAGGTATATGTATGGGAATATACCTAAGTAAAGTCGGTTGATACTTCATGATGTATCTTTCCTTTTTGGTTTATCCTTCGTGGATTCTGAGAGACCTTCGGGGGTCTCGGGGTCCCTACTGAGTATCGTATACTCACCCCTGCATGAGCTATGCACGGACTACGTTGTGTTGGATGCAGAAAACGGACATCACTGATTGAGGTGGAGGCATGTGGAGCTGGACGATAACTGGAGGTGGACCACATGGCAGGACGCGCGCGGAGCAGACGTCCGGACCCAAGGAGCTGAGGAGACTATCTGTACCCACCCTTCAGGTGGGATTTCCAGAGGACGACTCGGTGTTGCTGTTTTAATTTACTGCTGCTGTACTTTCTTTTCAATTGTACTGTACTTTCAGTTGGGTTTGTATACTGGCCCATTTACTTTTCAGCACCTACTTTTGTACTCAGTTTTACTTAGTACTCACCTCACTTGCGTACTCTGTTGTGTATCATTACTTTTATAAAGGAAATGCCTTCCCTTTTTCCATGATTTACACCTTTGGTGCTAGTCGCCAACCCCTATCCTATGGAAGGCGGGCTTGGGGTAGTCACGGCATGGGCCCCTAGGACGGGTCGTGACAAATTGGTATCAGTGGAGTCGGTTCTACCGCAGAGCTCAGGACTTTGATCTTCCTTTCTGTGAAGCAATAGTGTTAAGAGTATTGAGTGTGGTTTTCATTCTAGGGAGTCCAATGTTGGTACGGCGACCGACGTATCCATACACCAGGACCCTGACCTCTGATTTCTGACTCAGTGCACGAAAACACTGATTGCGTGTGTGTTTCCTTTAAAAAGTTTTCTTTGTGATTACTTTGAGTCAGCTCACCAGGTATACTGTTTGACCATGGAACACCTATTTTCTTTTCAGGATAGCCCCATGAAGTCATCCAACTAGGGTACCTAGTTACGCGCGTGATGGCATCCCACCGAGCGATGAGGCTTCTGTGCAGGGCCCTACTATAGTGGAGTCACCAACAGTACCACTACCCACAGGGCCACCGATACCACTAGCTCCAGCAGCGGAGAGTGCACTCCGCCTGAGTGCGTTGCCTGAGTTTCAATGGTAGAGGCCACCTAGGTTCCGCGGAGAGACGGATCCTCAGGCAGCCGAGGATTGGATGGAGGCTATCGTCAGAGTATTCAGATTAGTAGGGACACTAGCTGACCTTATGGTGATCCTTGCGGCGAGTCTCCTGCACACAACAATAGGTAGATGGTGGAGCCTGATGCACCAGGTGCACGATGAGTCATCTCTACATTGGACAGACTTTGAGAGTCTCTTCCACTCGGAGTTCGTTCCATCCACCCTTCGTGCGGTGCGCATCCAGGAGTTAATGCAGCTGCGACAGGGCAACATGACAGTAGCCCAGTACTCGGCGAGATTTACCGACCTCTCGCGCTACTCCACAGACATGGGACGAGACCCATTATTCTGGGCCCAGACCTTTGATAAGGGACTGAGGCATGAGATAAGAGGTTCGATGATCTCCCACAACATTCCGACACAAGTGGGGGTGTTGGAGAGAGCCCTTCTATTGGAGAGTTTTCTCGCTGAGCAGTCACCAGTGGCAAGACCCTCCATAGGGTGACACGTAGTGGAGTCTTCTGCAGCCGGAGGTAGACAGTTGATGCAAAGGTCCAAGTGGACCAGGCTATCAGATGAGAAAACTCAAGATACAGGTTCGGCTGGGCGGGGAACCCGACACAGATCTAGCCATACGAGGAGAAGATAGTGCTATGCATGCAGCGGGCAGGGTCACATGGCTCGAAACTGCCCGACCCGCCCTGCAGATGAGCAGCAGGCGGTAGAGGGACCTCCTAGGTAGAGGATTGATTGTGGTGGTCCTCCGGGAGTAGGCGGATGTGGTAGTGGGGCTGGTCGAGCAGTAGGTGGTGGATGGCGTTTCGAGGCCCTACCACCACCACCACTCGGAGGACCACCCCGACTGCAGGGAACGACTGGATAGGGGAGAACTCAGCTTCAGGTAGTTGAGGCCTACGACCATAGAGCTCTAGGAGCAGACAAATAGGAGCGGAACTAGTTCCATGCATAGAGGCCTTTGTTCATGATGCTTCTAGATTTGTAAATGTCGTTGTTTTTGGTTGCTTTGTGTCTTTTTACTTTGATATGTAGTAATAAAAGACACTTGTCCTTGTGACGATTGCTATCCTGTCCTTTTTGTATGGTTGATGCTAAGAGGTTCCGATTTAAAACTATTGACTTGACCCTCTCTTGTGAGATTGTAACTGGAGGAGACCTAGTAACCACCCATTGATGCCGACAGTGTGACTCAACCCTTGGAGGTGAGAGTAAAGGTTGGATCTCTTAGTAGTAGCGTCAAGTCCTTACGCCGTCGTCTATGGCATGAATTGTACCGTTCATGTCAGGATTGATTGTATTAGGCAAAGAACGTGGTTCATATAGGGGGTGAGACAAGGTTTCTCTTTTCAGAAGAGGAGAAATCTCAACAGCTCTTTGGTAGAACATAGACAAAGAAGGGTGGAGATGAGTTCTTACATTTGGCTAGTCCCACCCATTGTTCGTTGAGCGAACGATTTACAGTTATCTCCAACTCAATAGTCTCAGCTATTTCTTCTCAAAGAAATACATGAACACGAGACATCGGTGATGGATTGAATTCATCCAGGACTATGACTTCGAGAAAGTTTATACTCATGGGGATGGGATCATTATAGAATATGCTCTTAGTAAGAGATCGAGCATTAGACTGTTAGGAGTAGCGAAACAGCAGCTGGCCGCATTGCAGATATCCTTTGTGGATAATGATGGAATCAGCACGTGTAGAACCAGAGATGGTTCAGGATATGATGGAGAAGGTGTAGATCATCCCGGAGCGGATGAATATTGCATAGAGCATGAAGAAGTCCTATGCCGATAGGGGACGAGACCACTGAAGTTCGATAGTGACGACCACATCTTCTTACGGGTCTCACCTCGATGTGGACTTCATAGATTTAGCCGGGGCGACAAGTTATCTCCGTGCTTCATCAGACCATTCCAGGTCCTCAGTAGGGTAGGAGAGGTAGCTTACTTCCTGGTCCTTCAACCTCAGTTGCACCGGGTGCATGACGTCTTCCACGTATCTCAGTTTAGGAGATACGTGCATGACCTCATGAATATCATCGACCACGGGGAGCTGGACAACGATGATGGGGCGACATTTGCGGAGGTCCAGGTGGAGATCAAGGATCGACAAGAGCGGGTCCTACGTAGGCAGTCGATTCCTCTTGTGCGCATTCGTTGGCAGCACAAGACCCTCCAGGAGAGCACATGGGAGCAGAAGGCTCAGATGCGTGCTCAGTACCCACATTTGTTTCCCCTAGTTTATGATGTAGCTTTACAGGGATGTAAAGCCCTGTGGTGGGATTAATGTAAAGACCCAAAAATTTCAAGGATTTTTTTTAAAAATTATTTTGAATTTTACAAGTTTGTGGCTTCTGACGACACTTGATTCCAAGGCCCGGTGTGCCTAGAATCAATTTCCGAATTTTAGCTCGGGTACATTCAGTGAACGAATGAGCGGGTTTTTCTTTCTTTTGAGCTGGTGATCAGAATTGAAATCTGAGGACACCAATGAACTCAAAACACCGATAATTTCTTAAGGGGAACTTTACTATGGTTGGGTTTTGAGTGTGGTGGAAGAAATTTTTTGGGATTTATTCCAAAAATTTAAATAAAATTTTAGTGGTGCACAAAATTTTATTTTGTGAGGTGGTGCCCACACGAGCCCCACCTTCAACTCCCCACTTATTTCACTGCTGTTTCCTTTGACTTTTCACCACTAATAACCCCCCATTTTCTCAATTACCTTGGTTATGATGGAGCCTTCCTGCCTCCCTCATTCTTTTAACATGCCAACCAATTAATTTAATGTTAGCGTTAAATTAATTGTTACCTCTTGGAATTAATATGGGTTGCTCAAAAATTCTTTTTATTGGGAGCCTCTTTTCCTTTTTGTTGGCGGATCTCTTTGGAAAGAGACTCTGGAGAATTAAAGGGAGGCAAACTGTTCTTCAACAAAGAACACCCCCTGTGAAGAACGCGAGGAACTTATTCCTTAGATGCACCTCGATGTCAAGATCCTTCGTCACCTATGACAACGGCGTCTCCTTCGACGAAGAACAATGTTCCATGTAGAACGACGACATTCCACCATTACTATTCCTGCAACAAGAGAGGAGACACCTCTTCCTCCTCGGCACACTCCGACGACACCTATGAACACTTTCCCCGTGACATCGTCTACCGCGACGCCGATGTTCTTCTTCAATTGTTGAGGTATGGGAATTTGTATAAAATTCTTTATGTGATTTATACCCTCGGCATGGCATGTAATTGTTGGGTAATTATTTGAACCACTAACGCAGTGGGTACGGACTAACGAACAAGTCTGAACCCACCGCTATTTTGTTCCAGATGCGCGGAATATTTGGCGACAACGAAGCGAGACATAAAAGGTGATTGGAGGACTTCGCAGTGATGTATGGGTCCCGAGACGACCGTAGGAGCAAAAGAGAGTAAAATCGGACCACCAGAATGACTCCGGTGGCCCGCGGAAGTTCCTGGCGGCCGGAGGCGGCTGCCGCAACCGGCCAGCCACCTATAGGCGGCGGCGCCCCGATGCGCCGCCGACAGAAGCCCGCTGCGGCGCCAGACTGGCGCCACGTCCCCCCCGCTCGACTCACTAGCTGAGCCAGCGTGCCCCCTAGCTGGGCCGGGGTGGTTCATGCGGACTGAGCCACAACGGCTGGGCCGTGCCATGCCCAGCCGAGCCGGGCCGCACCCTACCAGGCCGGACCTGGATCCGGGCCGACCCAGGGGGCTTGGGCTGGGTCGGACCGGGCCCATACCCCCACTTTAGACTATTTTTTGGTATTTTTCCCATAACTTTAGCTGAGGACCTCTGATCGACGCACCATCAGTTGCATAGGAATCCTTCGATTGAGATGGCCGTTTCGGTATATTACACTTCAGGTTTCGGCAAAGGTTGGGTATGGCTGGGTTGGTTCAAACCCGAAACCAACCAGACCCTTGGGGTGGAAACACTTATAACTTAAGGACCGGAAGTCCGATTGACGTTCCGTCAACTATGTTGAAATAATTTTGTTGAGAAGGTTTCTTTGGATTACTCCACTTGAGTTTTGGATGCAGTTGGAGTATGGTCAGGTTGGATTTAGCTTAAAAACCAACCTGGCCCCTGGGACGGAAAAACCAATAAATCTCAGACCGGGCGTCCGATTGACGCAATCTTTGTCGCATTGGGTTTCTTTTGACGAGACGGAACTTTGGGATACATCAACTGTGGAAATAATGATAGTTGATGTATCGACCCTTGGCTCGAGGAGCGGACCCTCCCGGAATCGAGCATGCTGTGTGCGGGAACCCTAGAGCTGGCTGCGACTGCGACGATGACGACTGTACCTAGATCCTCTGTGGATTCGGCAGTGAGGACGACTGCACCTGGATCCTCCGTGGGTTCGGCAGCGAGGACGATTGTACCTGGATCCTCCGTGGGTTCGACAGCGAGGATGACTGTACTTGGATCCTCCGTGGGTTCGGCAGCGAGGAAGACTGTACTTGGATCCTCCTTGGGTTCGGCAGCGAGGACGACTGTACTTGGATACTCCGTGGGTCTGGCAGCGAGGAGGAATATACTTGGATCCTCCGTGGGTTCGGTAGTGAGGAAGACTGTACTTGGATCCTCCGTGGGTTCGGCAGCGAGGAAGACTGTACTAGGATCTTCCGTAGGGTCAGACAGCGATAACTACTGTTCTTGTATCCTATGTGGGTCTGGTAGTATGATCTTTGTACTTGTATCCTAAGTGGGTCCGGCAGAGTAGGTGGTCTTGTATCCTATGTGGGTCCGACAACTTAGCTAGTCTTGTATCCTATGTGGGTCCGACAACTTAGATGAACCAGTGACTACATCTGATCATCTATAACGCTATACGAAGTTGTATATTTGTGTGAGATGAGTCTTGACTTTAATCTTTATCAACGATGTGATTGACTTGTTTTCCTGTGTGGACTGGGTTGTGCTTCCCTGAGTGGACTGGGTTGTGTTTTCTTGTGCGGACTGGGTTGTGCTTTCCTGAGTGGACCGGGTTGTGTTTTCTTGTGTGAACTGGGTTGTGTTTTCCTGTGTGGACTGGTTGTACTTGGGCTCGAGAGTTGGTTCCATTTTGTAATTGATGACTTAGGTATATGTATGGGAATATACCTAAGTAAAGTCGGTTGATACTTTGTGATGTATCTTTCCCTTTTGGTTTATCCTTCGTAGATTTTGAGAGACCTTTGGGGGTCTCGGGGTCCCTACTGAGTATCGTATACTCACCCCTGCACGGGCTATGCCCGCACTACGTTGTGTTGGATGCAGACGAAGGACAACACTAATAAAGGTGGAGGCTTGTGGAGCTGGACGATAACTGGAGGTGGACCACTTGGCAGGATGCACACTGAGCGGACGGCTGGACCCAAGGAGTTGAGGAGACTATCTGTACCCACCCTTCAGGTGGGATTTCTGGAGGATGACTCGGTGTTACTGTTTTACTTTACTGCTGCTGTACTTTCTTTTCAGTTGTACTGTACTTTCAGTTGGGTTTGTATACTAGACCATTTACTTTTCATCACCTACTTTTGTACTCAGTTTTACTTTGTACTTACCTCACTTGTGTACTCTGTTGTGTATCTTTACTTTTATAAAGTCAATGCCTTCCCGTTTTATGAGATTTATGCCTTTGGTTATAGTCGCCAGCCCCTGGCCTATGAAAGGTGGGCTTGGGGTAGTCACGACATGGGCCCCAAGGACGGATCGTGACACGCCCATCCACTAAAAATAGTGATTCGCTCTTGGGTCCATCCACTAATAGTGATTCATCCAATTCATTAATAAGTATGAACCCTTTCTCATATTTAATTCACTATCATCACATCAAACAATTTTCATTAACCATCAATTCATTTCATGTAAGACCAATTGGACCCACAATCCAATGTCAATTAATGGGAGTATAACATCATTTCTATCACCCTCGTGAGTATTTGGAGCATCATTCCTTATCTCACAACCCATGGGTATTTGGAGCATCAATCCCTATCCCATAAAGGAATATTTGCATGAAATATGGGTGTAGAACGCCATGTCTAGAACCCCGTGATTATTTTGATATCTATCCTTGTCTCAAAACCCATTTATCAACGATACATATATATTTATCATTGGTCTAGAATTCCATGTCTAACACCCAAAACCATCCATTAATTAATTCATATATTAATTAATCAAATCCGTTAATTAATTCAACAACAAATTAACAACACAAATCACCTGTCAATTAAGTCAACAATTAATTAACCAATAAACATATCAATAGTTAATAATTAATTAACAATTAATTATTCTTAGAAAGACAACTAAATAATTAACTCAAAATTTAATCATCCCAATTATTTAACATGTCTGGACCCGTCCACTCATATAGTAATTCATCCACAACTTTAATAATTTACATGCACATCATAATAATCTCAAAACATGCTAAACAAGGCCTAGATATTTAGCAACCATCTCACACAACATATCATATTTTTAAACAACTCCATCCAAAATAACTTAAGGCATGGAAAACAAACACGCATCAAAAGGTACTCTTGGACAACAATCATAACAAACAATCAATTCACAATCTTAATTTAATGCATGTAAATTAATTAATTCAATAATGAATTAATTAAATCATATCTATTTAAACGGTTCATCAATTAATTAACCATTAACCATTTATCATATAATAATTAATCCATCCTTTAATTATTACCAGTTTCCAATTTATATTCCGAACATGTCAAAATATTCAATATTCCCAATATTTAGCAAATGCCACATTTTTTTCAACTCAGTTCTAGATAATTAATTATACAATTAATTACCCTATTACCCATCCTACCCCATACAATCATTTTATTCTCCAACTGATGAATCATCATTTGCATAATTAATGTTCCGTGACATGGGTTAAAAAAACACAAACACTAAAGGGTGTCCAAGTCCAACGTCATTTAAGTCTCATTTACAAGGAAGACCCATGTATGCTTCCTGTTTAACCATTTAATATTCCGGAAAAAATCTCAATATATTTTCAATAACTAGAAATACATGATTAACATCAAAACATGGTAATTTCCTCATTTATAAGGGATACATATAAAAACCCACCCTTAAGCAAGAATGATATTACATTACCACCAACCAAAATTTAATCTTTAATCATCATTTAAAGAAAAATTAGTAGTTACAAAGTCAAGGAAACTCATACTCTCAAATTATTTAAAGAAGAAAATAATTCTTAAATAAAGTGCTAGTGATTTGTGACCCAAAATCGGGGTGGAACCAAAATAATATTCAGTGGCTTGACATACGATGACAACCAATCCGCAGCTGGTCTACAACCGCACACACACACCTTTATGTATATAAACATAAACTTATATATATATATATACATGTGTGTGCACTATACATTGATCAAAACCCACTACAACATAACTTAGAATCACAAAAATGCAATGAAAAGACTCAACACACCTCAAATAAAGTACTAGGGTCTCGTATAATTTGTCAGAGTCTAAGTTATATGGTGAAAAACAAACAATGGAAATGCATATCCTTACCCAAATTAATGTCGACAAGGAAAAAAAATTCCATTTACCTCACCCTTAGTGGTAGATTTTGGATTATAAATCTATGGGTCCCAAGTCAACATTCACATATCCTAAAAATAGAGGAACACAACGATCCGATTAAATCTGAATCATAGGGTTTCAGCTAAGAAAACAAGGTGAGAGAGAGGAGTCAAATGGACAATGTGAATCACAAGTTATATGCAGATGGACTCACCTTGATGAGGAGGAAAAGATTTGTGAAGAGACTGAGAGGAATCATCGCGCACAAAGTGGAATCCAGGAGAGGGTGTGGCGCGCTAGAGGTTCTACCCAGGAGTGTCGTGTGCTACAGCGAGGAGGTCCAGCCGAGGGCCACACGCTAGGAAAAAGAATATATGCACTGCTGAAGGCTACACCGTAGGGAAGGAGCCAAAATAGCTCGAGCGTGAGGGAGCTGCACACTTGGTATATCTCCTAAGGAGGAATAAAATAGGGGGGGGGGTCGTGCACCTCACCTCCAAGTCGCGCCTCCCATTTTTATTTTATTTTTTTCTTTTTCCCATAAAATTATTAAAATTAATTGTATGTAATAATTAAAATAATAATACTCATTTTATTATTAGTATTATACAAATTAAAAACTTATATAATAAGTTCAAAACTACCCATTTAATTTAAAACTCTTCTTCATTTACTATTCTCTTAATAAAAATTTCATAATTAATTATTATTTTAACATTTATTTAACTAAATAAACACAGTAATAATAATAACATCATTAATATTATTATTCCAACTTTCATTTATTTAAAACTCAGACCCCCCAATTTATTACAATATAATTAATATGATAAAATCTCTAACCCATAACCCCTAATTTAATTTCCATAATAATAATAATTATTACCTTCATAAAACTAAAATAATAATAATCACATTATTATTATTTTTCAAACCTTTGATAAACCCAAAACCTCTATTTAATCACAATGCTTCATTAAATCTGAAACCCCTCATTTAATTAAATGTTTTTTTGAGAAGCTCAAAAACCCCATTAAATTCTCATAAACGTTACACTCCATTAACATGCAATTAAAATCTAAAATCGTCAAAATAATTTATGACACCATAATAATAATAATAATAAAATTATTATTATTATAAAATTCTCAATTTAAACACAAAAAAACCTATTTAATGTTATTTAATTAAAATAAATAAAATATTAAATTGGGTAAGCTACATGAGTTGGACCGCAACTGTGCACAACCCGTGCTGATTCATTAAAGTGAACTTTTCCGAATTCGGTGCTCCCGAGACTCATTGGGACACCAGCTAAAATTATCAGGTAATTACAAAAGTCAAAAAACAACAACTTTAGGTGTTCCAATACTTGGAATAAAGTTACTGAGCTCGGTTTAAAACCGAACCATAGATAAATCGAAAAAAACTCGAAAACCTTCATATTTTAACCCAGTTAAAAAATTTGGGACTTTACACCATATGAACCCTACATAGATTTTTTTTCACATAGACACATTTTATAGTTATTGGATCATAATGAGGGAATAAATAAAGCCATACTATCACAAAATTTTACCCATCACCCTTATTTAGGTCCCACATGGGGTTATGTATCTTAATTTAATTGTTTGTGATGTATGGACTTGATCATAATAAAAATCATATCACACAAGATTTACCAAAATATCACTATATAGGCCCCATGGTGGATTATATAACTCAAAATCAGAGGATGTGATCTAATGAGGGCATCTCAATATCCAACCACTCACACAATTCGAACCACACCATTACTAGGTAGGTCCCATATAGAGTCACATATACCAGGAATCATACTAGTGATTTTTGGAAGGATTATTTTATCCAACCTCTCAAATTTGTTAAAACACACCATCAAATTTTTGGAACCAATTATATTCAAATTTCCCCTAGGAAACCCATGTCCAAGAGAACCAATCCAATGTGGTAACACCACCTCTAAATCTATCCCCCAATTAGCAGCCACCATGTCATGTACGTGTTATCCAAATCACTATCTGGGTACTAATCACTCTTGACCCAACCTCATATATCAATACAAATATAATAATCTATCAAACATCATAGAAAAATATATCCATACAATACTCTATAATATAAGGTATAATACACCAATCTAATAGGTGTTCCCATCTCAGTCATGAATCCAACCACAAAGGAATTTATACCCTTCTCAGTATCCATGTTCTAGTACTAACTCATAACCAACACCCACAATGATATCACTACCCATATAACCTACCTAAAATTAGAATCATGATTTTGGGTCCAAATCACATTTCAAATCATGAATCAAAACTTGGTACCAATACCCATGGTAAAATTATAGGAACTCAAACTAATCCCATTGGAAACACAATGCCATGTTGTTAAGGGAATTCCCACTTATCATTCCTAGATCTAAACTCACATCTCCCTTAGGGGAATTATTAAGACCATCAAAAGAAGGAAACTATTACTACCACACTAATTCTATCCCTAATGGAATTATACTCATCATAACATATGCCATGGCTCCAACCCATTCTATATTGGTATTCTAAATCATGTGTGAGACATATGAAAATTTAATTTCTTTCCCTAGGACTAAATCTATTTTGTTAGTTTAACTATACCTAGGAAACCAATTTAGGATATTTGAAACTTATCCTTTCCATAGGTCTACCCCTGTATCTTAGTGAACTCACCTAAAAACTTTGACACATTTGGTACCATTACACTAGGTCATTCCACTCATCCAGTGCGATCGAAACACACGATTCAACATTAGGTGGCTCAAATCCACCCTATTTCTCTTCCAAGGCACTCATTAAACCTATCTATCATAACTAAAAAATATTATCTAGATGGAATTAACAATAACTTATTAATAATATTATCTTATAGTGTTATGGGTACCACCTATTGAAATATAGTGTTACCCCCTTTAAGAAATTCTTAGAAACCATTGCCTAAACTCATCCATGCCTCGTCCAAAAATCATTGGCATCCCCAACCCTTATATAAAGACAATGTATCAAAATAAGTATTTATAATTAATTATATTATTTTAACTTAAGATAAATAAAAAAAACTTCACAAGAATCACCTACTCACCAAAACTAGGAGAAATGGATGTGGGTGTCTCCCAACATGCACATAGACCTACAACACACAAAATACCTAATTTAGATATACAAATAAATTTCCATTCAGAACAAAATTAATTTAATACACCTAATATATTCATTTAAGTAGATGCATCAATGAAAATCCATACAACAATATATCTTCATCACATCAAGAATCCTCTGTCAATTGCACATAAAATACCAATGTTTGGGATGATTTCTTTCTTATATAGTGGAATCACCACCCAAAAACCCTATCAATATTTCAATAAATATGTGTTAAATCATAAAGAGTAAAAATACACAAAGAAGTACAAATCAAACCTTGAATGGAAGGGAAACCATTTTATTTTCTATATACATGGAGGTTTAATGTAAAAAAAGGAAAGGGAGAATGTTTCATCCTTACATCCTTCCCATAAGTATAAAAATTGTGGAAACAAAAAATGAAGTTTCAAATTTAAAAATACAAAGAAGTATTTTCTAAAATTGGTTAATTGTTTTTTGTAATTAACGAAAATCGGTTAACCCTTACATATCACCCCAGGGAACCCTAAAATATATATTTTAACATAAGAAGACCCTTACACATAATAAAATAACCCTCATATATTGTCATGGTTTTTCATAATGCTTGAAACCCTAAAATTAATTTCAAGAAAACCATTAAATTCCATAAGGGTTCCCATACATAACTATTCTTTAGACCTTGAGCAGCTATTAGATACAATGGGAACTTTGGTAAATGTTACTTATTTCCATTACCATTTGGAAACCCTTAAACATATGAGGTGTCCCTTACATGTAAAATATGACCCCAATATTCTAAGAAGATGATATTTCCAAACTAATAATATTAACACTTATGTATAGTCACCCTTATATATATCAGGGTGACCCAGGTAAATTACCATTTTTTGGCCCTAGCGTATCATAGTCCCCTCATGCATGAGTACCATTACACAATAAAGGGGTGAATATGATACATATCTATTTTCTATCCCTTGCACATTGAGGTATCCATTTCTTATACATGCGATTCTAAAACATTTTAGATTTCCAAAAATATTCATATACCTTATAAAGGATATCCCTTATACATCGTGTTTTTACCCTTATGTATGGGTCAATTATCATTTTTCTAGCCTAGTGATTTTACATCTTATAACCCAATGGGATACATGTTGAGCCTTTTTATAACCACCTAAGACAATACAATAACCTCAAAGAACATATAAGTATACCTATTATATATGTTCCAACCCTCAAAATAAAGACCTGACTCTGAATTCTCAATACATACTCTATTATAGGAGAAAAATTCAATTTTCCCTTGTAATGAAAAACACATATATTTTGAATTCATTATAACCGTTATACCCAGTATTTTATAAATTTATTTAAAACAACCATGAAATCATTACTCCAATGATCATATCATAAAAAACCATGTTTTCTGGAGACTTTTTATTTATATGCTATATGATATGTGGTTACACTCTTTAGTCACTCACCGTCACTTCTATATATGTTCTCACAATATTAGTTTTAATTAGTGAATTTATGTTTTCGTCCTTGTGAACATGACCTTGGGTAACATTGAGTTAATGTATTACAAACATCTAGGTACATGTATGGATATTGTGTAGCTTTTACCACACAATTAATAATTATTCACCTTTGGTACAATTTCTAGGAACTGTATTTCCAATAAAATTTATATTTTTATAATACACATATAAAAAAGGTTCTAAAATGTATATAAAATTATTAATAAATTTTAAATATCCATTTATTCTACATTACAGTGTGTTTATGGATTCAATTGTTTTTATTTAATAGGTATATACACATATGGAGTTACAATTATGGCCTTTTTACCCTCAAGCCTAAATTTGAATGAAACCTCCACATGAGAAAGGATATGAGAGTAGAGGACATGTATGAAGATACATTTTTTATTAGAGGAAGTTTTTTTATAGGAACCATGATTTTAATTTTAAATTATACAGGTTGATCATATACCACTATGGATTATGGACTTGATATTCCTAGAGTGTTTGGAAGTCCCACATGCATCACATTGACACACAATGCATGAAATTATTAACTGAAGAACTATCATGTGAAATATTCACCCATAATTAGTGTATTACCACCATAGGATTAGTTAGAATTCAATTTGGAATTCTTATCCACTATATAGAATTTTACTCATAAAATTGTGAGTGAAGATGTGATAAAGATGACATGCTTCCCCCACCATATTAAGGGGAAAGATAAAACTTGTTTTTTATAATAAAAATAATATTCATTCAATAATTTAAATTATATTTATAATTCAATTATAAATATTCAACTTTATATAAAGTTAACTATAGAATTATATACCCAGATATCTATATTTTTATAGAAATCTCAAGAATCCTTTCTTGTGGCATGGGATATAATCATGGACTATAATAAATAGTACCCCCATAACCAATTTAAACATTTTATTTTAATGAAATTAAATTATATATGGATTAATTTTATGGGAAAAAAAAGTGTACACTATAGTAGGAGTCCACTTTTGTGAATATATAGTAGGTGAAATCAATAATAATTATAATATATTTACTATCAATTATCAACTAAAAGAAATTATAGATAAAGAATCATAATCATTAAATTTAGAGTAATAAATGATTTGAATTTACAAATAGTTAATTCATGAAGAACAATGAATAATATTATATTTAAGAACAACAATTATAGGAAATAATGGAACTACTCTGGTATGTTTGAATGCAGTGTTGTAATATTTATGTAATTTTATAGTCTAGTAAAATAATTACCATATACTCAATTGGTGGAAGCAGGGTATATGGAAAACAATGGGAGATAAGAGATGAAGAATGATCCCTTTTAATAAATATATAATCTTGGATAAAATATTCACTATAATTTATATTATAATGAGTACTATTATTTTCAAAATAGATGTATTGGTGAATTTGAAGAATTTTTTTTCTAGTTATTGCTCCAGAAACAAACAAGTAATATATAAAAACCAAGCTTCAATATCAAATAATGTTGATTATGATATATTTTTTTTATAGAAGTCCAAAATAAAAACATGGGGGGAGGGGGGTTAATTGACGATGAATGACTTTATTCTATTTAATAATTCAGATTTCTCAAGAATTTATTTGTTGATACAAGGGAACCATGCTAGTATTCATAACATGGAAATATATAATGGGAAACTTGTAATGAAAAAAATATAAAAAGATATAAAGGAAAATTTCCTAGAACCACTAAGAAAATACAAGGGAAAAAGTTATGGGAATTTCAACTAGAGGTAAAAATATTATTAAAGGAATAGATTAAGATAATTATTTATAAAATTATGTAAAAGTTGAGCTTGAGAAATAAGCTTATGGAATTGCGGGAAACATGAAATTGTGAAGTAGAATGAGAAACTATGAGCTTAATTGGATGAGAAAAGGTAGAAATGAATGGATAAATATTATGGTGGTCCATGAACTTATTAATAGTGATTTCATGGATTATTATCCACCATAACTATTCTATGAAATATAAAATTTATTTTATAAGAATAAATAAATGTATTTATGTATAATGTTTCAAATATTCTAGAGGATTATTGTTGATATGTCATTTATAGGATAACATTCAAAGTTGTTTTCTTATATAAAACTTATAAAGAAGATTATATTAAAAATATGATGTTATAAGAGTTTGTAACCATTCCAAATAGTCAAGAATATAATGTTGCGACTCATGGGAGGATACCATACAACTCAAGGATCTATGGAGAATAAATATTCCATATTAATTTTATGGTAGAGGAAGATTCATATATCCTATGGATTTAGAGACTAGTATCAACTTAATTTCTCTAGAGATTTATAATAAACATAGAATTAGAGTTAATACGCCAATAATAGTGTCATTACAACTAAATAATATATCATTCATCTATCCAATTAGTGGTGTTGATGATATAATGGTAAGAGTTTAAAAGAATATCCCTCTATATGATTTATTATTATTAAATATTGAGAATTGTGCGATCCATTCTATTATACTAGGAAGACCATTTCTGGATACTAATTGTTCCTTTCCAAAATTTCCCAATAGAAAACTCACTTTTCATGTGGGGTAAGACATGGAATGTTGAAAATGTATTCCAATATATGAATATTCATAGTGTATTTGAATATTTTTTAGTTAAAGTGATTGAATAAGAGGTGAAAATAGAGATACAAGCTCAATATATGTGCGAACAAGATAAATTATATCCATTCACTAAAAACAAGGTAGACACAACTATAGATTTTGAGGAAATTGGGTTAAATAGTGATAATAACTCTCAATTTGATATATTTTAAAGGTTATAAGAGGTTCTAGAAAATTGAAAGATTAATTTTCAACCATACATGAAGAAGACACCTAGTATACAGTAAATGGTATTTTATAACAAGCCTAACTATGCTAAATTTGATGAAAAATTTATTATTTCAGTCACTATCATTGCCAAATTGGAGCTTCAATAAAAATAAAATATGTTATAAGTGCTAAAAGGAAATTAGATTATGGTTTAATGAAAAATATTCAAAGTTAATGTGACAAGAAGAAATATAAATATAAATATAAATATAAATATAAATATAAATATAAATATAAATATCCAATTTAGGATGAGGTTAATGTATTCGCTGAGTTATAAATAATACTCAAACCTAATATAAAATATGTTTTCAAAGATGAAAAATTACATTTTTTTTATTTGGGGATCATAGAACCCTTATCTAATTGTTCTCTAATGATTTCTATACAAGTGTCTCCCAATAAAAGATGCATGACTATGATCAAAAATGAATATATTTAGAAAATATAAATAAGTACTGAAATAATATATAGTTATTTAATAGGTTTTAGAGAGATAAATATATAAATAAGGAAGGATTATTTCCTTCTAGTGTAAATTAACTAAATAATTGAATTAATTCTATGTAATTTAAATTTTTTCCCTTCCAGATAGATATGTGATATGCAACTAATTTTCTATTGATCTTAATAAAAATGAGAATAAAAAATTTACAAACCATTATGGAAAATTTTAATATATTATAATTCCATTTTAAAAATTTTAGGCACTTACCACTTTTTAAATATATTAACGGTCATCTTATCAGACATGGTAAAGAGAATATTTGATGTATTTATGAATGAAATTTCTGTCATAAGCATGAAATTTAATTTTTTTTGAAAATATATCAAATGTATTATCTATATACAAATAAATAAATTTGGTAATATATTATATGAAATAGTAGTTCATTATAAGGGAATGCATAATACATGATCATAGAATCCCAAAATATTAAATTGATGTGAAAAATGAAAAATTATAAGTGATTTAATCAATACCTTTATCAACATCAATTTTGGTAGTGAGGAGGTTCCATAGGTATGATGGGTGTTATAGAAGGCTTTTTAAGAACATATATAATATTTGATGACCATTATTATCACATTTGGAAATATATTCCAAGTTCATGTCTAATAATGAAAATACTTGATGAATTAAATAGATTTAAAATGGATTTTATCTTTACAAATATCATTACAACACCCGATTGAAACCAAACATTTAAAATCAAGTGTGATTTTAGTGACTTTGTTTTGAGAGATATTACTACTTATAATTGGTAAAGGAAACAATAAGTCTCAAATTATTCAAGAATGTTATTAAATGGAATTTTTTTTATTCCACAATAGAGAAGGATATGATGTCATTGTTATATGCTATGGATAAATTTATACCCCATGTCATTGGAAGAAAAGTGATTGTTTATATGTGATAAATAGATTTTATGATTTTTATATAAAACAAGTAAGAAAAGGAAATATTAATTAAATGGTTATTTCTTTTTCATGAACATTATCTTGAGATTCATGATAAAAATGAATATGAGAATAAAGTGGTTGTTCCCTTATTTATACTTGTAGACAAAAAGGAATATCTTACTAATCATATCGATTGATAGTTTTTGGATAAAAATTTCAATGAAAACAATGGTACGTTAATGGTATTTCCTGTTAACCAATTGCATCAAGAATAATGAATATAGTCTAAGAATATAAATTGTTGGGATAAAGAAATTTATGCCTTAATTAATTACATTGAAAGTGGTAATATGTGATGTATAGGGTCTGGACATTAAGAGACAATTCAAAAAATACATGTGGAACAAATTTATCCTTGAGGTAGTATACTATATATCGAATTTTGTTTAAGATATTTTAATGGGAAAATTTGGGTTCATTTATTGGGAAATTTTCTATAAATATCATCCTTTTTAGATATCAGGTTCTCTAAGACATCATCAATGATAATAGTTTATAGTTTTAGAGTTATCAATTTTGAATAATTATTGAGATGTATGGATACAAAAAAATATCAGTATAGTGTATCAATCATGAACAAGTGGATAATATATTATGAAAAATTGGAAATTAATGAGAATTTTAGAAAATGATGTGAGTAAATCTATGAGTTACTAAACTTATAAGCCACAAGAAAATATTTGTGAACAAATAACAACCTCTAAAACTTTCAAAGGTATATCTCCATATATAATTTTTTTTCAAGAACATATCATCTATTAATGGATATTGAATTCAAGGAATTTTGGTCTGTGATGTTTTCTAACATGGACTATATAAGGTATATAGGTAAGAGTATTATTATCTTAAATGAGTTAGAGAAAACTAAATAAAAAATAACTTGGGATTAATATTATTGCGAATGAAAAAAAATTCATAAAAGGAATATTAAAAGAATGAAAATCAAAGTAGGATGGATTTTCCTTCTATTCAATTCATTTATGATGGTTTTTTCTAGGGAATATGAACTATATATGGCCTCCACCATTCATTATGGCTGATATGATTCGAAATAGAGTTTTGAAAGTTTTTTAGAAGATCTAGAGACATTAATGATGATTGGTTAGAGATGGAAGTTTTATTTGAAGAAAAAAAGATGGATAAATCAACCACTTTATAAATTCAATAATGAAGAGATAAAGAGTTATATTGATGAATATAAACAAAGAAATCATGGGTTTAATATAAATCCCTTCACATTTATTTTTTTTGTTTTTAAATATTAAAAATTTCAATCCCTAGGCTTGTTGATTATATTTTGTAGGATGGAAAGAACAATGTCGATTATTGAAAAATGGAAAACATACACTATAAAAGAAGAGAATACATGGAATATGAGTGTAATACCGACCCTATTTAATTAATTTTAGAATAATATTATTCCTTATTTTAAATTCCCTCTATATATAAACATTGAGTTTAGAGATAAATTATTCTTTAAGGGAGTATGTTCTATGTGTACCAATTTAGAAAACATTTGACTATTTTTTTAAATTAGTTCACTAGGAGGTAGATCACTTAGAAAACATTGGGTTACTTGTTTTTGAACATTCCCATGGAAGATGAAAATGATAATTTTATATAAGATCTTAAAATTAATTTTAAACACTATAATTAAAACAAGAACATGATAGAATTATCTTTTATATGGAATTAACACCCCAGGTAGACAATATAATAGGCAATTTTATAAGACCTTTAAATCTAGAGTATAATAAGTATTTGGGATCCAATGTAAAATTTATAAGATAATTTATGCACAACATTTTTAAGTGAATAATACTATCCAATAATAAGAGTGAAATGTAATTCTGAGAGTTGACTTCCCTTATCACATATACATTCCCTGTTTATCACAAATAACCTTGGGGGATTCATTCTATAATGGATTTTTTAGTTCTATAATTTTTATAATAAAAACATATCACATTTCAAGGATTAAAAACAAAAAAAATACATTTTTTTCCTTAATATTCAAAAGAAATATATAGTGGGGGAATATTGAACACAAATAAAGTAGGATAAATCACTTATAAGTGTATAAATTTTGTTATATCCCATAAGTGGTAAACCAAGTTGAGGAACAGAATCATGAAGGATAGGGGTTTGTGAATTTGTTTCATGTTGGATACACAATATAGCTAAAATTTATTCATTTATCCATTAATGAAACATGAATTTAACATGTTGTAGTTTGAGATATTTGATAAAAAAATTGAGATAAATTACTTTCGGATATATAATTACAGAGGTTTGAGGGAATGCACACTTTATAAATCTACTATTTTTTTCAATTTATTTTTTATTTTATATTTGGTTTTTTTTTATTTTATTTCAAAATAATGATAGTAGTTTATATATTTTGTATTATTTTTTTAAATAATATCTTAATTTTGGAGACCAGGACATTAATTTCATATCATTTTAAGACATAACTTGAATCTTCAGGTTTTTGAGATGTGTCACATTCTGTTTTTATGCTTGGAAATAATCTATAAAGTAAGGACTAGAGAAATAATAATGTAATTTTTGAATAATAGTTTTTTGTTATGTATATTACTAGGGAAAATGTATCATTTATTGGAAGCCATATAGTTAAATCCACAAGAAAGAATAACCTTATCTTTTGATCTTAGAATGTCACGACCCCCTCCCCACAAAGTGTACCCCTCCTAGGCCGGCAATGTGAGAAGGGAGATAATGACCCCCGAGTCCCACCTCTAGTAGGGATTGGTTTGGCGACTATCACCGAGGGTATAATAAACACACAAATGGGAGGCATTACCCTCTAAGAGAACACATGCAGAAGAGAGAGATAAGATAGACACCAATAAACTCCAACTCAGAACTGGAATATAAAAGAAACCCAAGTACACATATGAAATGTCATGCAAAAGTACTACAACTGGAATGAATAAAACTGCAAGTACCCAAAAGAAAGTAAAACAATAGCAACCACAAGCCCGAACAGATCCTGCAACCACAAGCTAGTAGTAACCAGCCCGATCTCCAACCTGCTCCAAGTGACATGAAAAACAGTTTATATATACAAAGGGTGAGTATAACAGTATACTCCGTAGGATCCTACATGAAGCCTCTCGTGCAAAAGTTAAGAAAGAATGATGAAGCACAGTGAACAACAAGTGAAACTAACTCATCACCTAAACAGGTATACTAAGTTCCCAACCTCACCATGGCTACTCTCACCAGGTAACGCATATAAGAATATATCATATAATAAAGAATATCAAGGGTAACCCACTACTACTTCCCCAATGGTTTTCTAGTTTGCCCCAACGTTGCACGTCCTAAGCATCTCTCTCCAAAAAGTATTGCCCGCAGACACCTGGGCGAAGCACCACACCATCCTCACAAAAAAAAGTAACCAGGTAGTTTCCGGGAGCCACCACAGCTCACATAACGTGTAACATACATCGGGTATTATACCTCAAGCCATTACAGCCCATACACCGAGTAAGGATCCTCAAGCCATCACAGCCTATACACGTTACACATATAGTAGTCCATAGGATACTATATCCAGAATATATATGTGTGAATAACCACAAGCCATTACAGCCCTCTACACACATATACGGGGAAAAAAACCAATGTGCCTATCAGTACAAGTAACTACTAAGAGAAGAGAGCAGGGCCAAAGGGGGTAGTCATCCATTCATCCTCCCACTAGAATGTTGTGGAAAACACCCCCTAGGGCTCAGAATCCCCGGCGTGTCAATTGCCCTTACTGACTGGGTGTAGTAGCGTATAGAAACACAAAAAGTAAAGGATATATTATAACTCACAACCACACTATGGGAATTAACAAGTCTTAGACACAACTACAACTAACGTATCTCAGACTCCGGGGTGCTACTTCTAAGACTAGGTATCCTATAAGCACACAACCATTTAAATAGATTTATTAGATTATATCATTCCCTTTTTATCAATTCCACTATACGTTAATTAATTCTTTAACATTAATTAACCATAAACAATTCCTCATTAAGTTCCATTAGCATTACACCCAAAGTCAATTGTTCCTTCAAAAGTTACAACTTCATCATTATGTTCCAGTGAACTCCAACCCCATGAGTTAACACCATTTATTCAAATATTCATTACAAAATTACTTTCCCATATTCCCAAGAATTATAGAAAAACATCCAATGCTACTAACACAAAGGGGATCAACACGGTGAGTAGATGTATGACCCGTCGAGCCTTTTCTTCTTATAGCAAGAGAATATACCCATCCTTCCTTGAGAAGCTAAACACGAAAAGCACGTGGCATACCCCACATGTCTTCGTCTCTTTTGGAAGAAGGGTAAGTAAGACCAACTTCCTTGAGAAGTGGGGAAAAGTAAAGCAGATAAACAACCAAAGAGAATTAGCCAGTATCCAACAATCACATCCATCCCATTCCATCATCCCCAGTGTCCTCCCCGATATCCCCATGCATAAACCGATGCATCTCGCTACTCTAGGCATCATCTGCGGCCACAACCAAAAGTCTCCATGCCTCCACATATCACAACAACCATCCAGGCTCACATCACAACACAAGAAGTAGGAAAACAAACATCACATCTATGGGCTCTTGTCCCTTTAACAATCAAGAGGGTAACTAATAAACCTTTTAGAAATTATCGAACACGCAGTTCTTTAATCCATCTTGAATTAACAGATTTATTAAACATAGGTTCCAAATTTGGGAAACCAAATCAGTAAGTTATCATAAATAAATAATCATGCTTACTGTACTAATTTTGTTAAAATCAAATTACAATAAGAACCAGATTCATTTTCATGCCTATTATCTTTAACCAACAATTATTAAATAATCCCGGTTTACGTTCTTTACCAATTTCCATCAAGAACAAATAGATAAAGAAAGAAATCATAGATATCACACTATCTAGAAAAATAAGAGGCAATAACATACGACAGATATCAATTTATTTATCTAATTCAAATATTTATTATGTCAATTCGATTGTGATCCACTAGGATAAAACATGCTGATGATACAGTTGCACATAAAAGAAAAGAGAAGCAACGAATCCCCTACTTCAACAGTTCTTGATGTTCTTTATCCACATAACGGGTCACGATCCTCCTCTCGCGATAACTGAATCTGCCCAAGGATGCCACGGTACGACAACACCAACCAAAACACAAGAAAACCCCACTAGAAGCATGAAGAATACATGCTATAATATGGAAAGGAGAAATAAGAGAAGATGAACCCCAAAATAATGATACAACATACCTTATATTGAAGATTGATCGATACAGCTTGGTTGTATCAAAATAGAGAAGAACCAATCATAGGATTAAAGTTTGATTGTGCAACTTCCACAGGAAGGATTGAAAGGTTTTAGCGTCTCATAGCTGATAAAAAAGAAGATGAACAAGGGAGGATGATATCTTGTCCCTTTTTGAAGATTTAATGGGGTGACAGTTTAAGATACACTTAATTCCCCATTAAAAGAGGATCACATTAACCCACGTGGTTTGACCAAGTAAAAACATCCCGAGACACTGGAATAATTAATTTAAGAGTTATGGCCTTTGAATTGGCGTTAGAGTCCTTAAAACAAGGATTTAAATGCATTTTACGTCAAATGAAATGTCAAAGGGTCGAAACTGTAGGAAGTTGGAAACACTATTCACATACTCGAAATTTGGAAAAGGAAAGAATATGTGACACTTAAAAGGTCACCATTCTGGAAACACTATTCACAACCATGAAATTTGGCAAAGGAAAGAATAAGTGACACATAGAAAGTCACCGTTTTGGAAACACTGTTCACAAACGTGAAATTTGGAAAAGGAAAGAATAAGTGACACATAGAAGGTCACCGTTCTAGAAACACTGTTCACAAACTTGAAATTTGGAAAAGGAAAGAATATGTCACCATTAGAGATCACCATTCTGGAAACACTGTTCACAAAACTCAAAATTTGGCAAAGGAATGTAATGGTGACCATTAGAGATCACAATTCTGGAAACACCGTTCACAGAACTCAAAAATTTGGTAAAGGAAAGAATAGGTCACCCTTAGAGCTCACCGTTCTGGAAACACTGTTCAGAGAACTCAAAATTTGGCAAAGGAAAGAATAGGTCACTGTTAGAGCTCACCGTTCTGGAAACACTATTCACAGAACTCAAAATTTGGAAAAGAAAAGAAAAGGTCACCGTTAGACCTCACCGTTAGAGGTAATCGATATACCTCACAGTTAGAGGTTACCGATAGAACTATTCACCGATGGAACTATTCACAGAATTGGAAAATTAGCAAAGGAAAGAGAGGTTACCATTAGACCTCACCATTAGAGGTTACCGATTGACCTCACCGTTAGAGGTTACCGATAGAACTATTCACCGATGGAAATATTCACAGAATTGGAAAATTAGAAAAGGAAAGAGAGGTTACCATTAGACCTCCCCGTTAGTGGTTACCGATAGACCTCACCGTTAGAGGTTACCGATAGACCTCACCATTAGAGGTTACCGATAGAACTGTTCACCGATGAAACTGTTCATAGAATTGGGAAATTAGCAAAGGAAAGAGAGGTTACCATTAGACCTCACTGTTAGAGGTTACCGATTGAACTGTTCACCGATGGAACTTTTCACAGAATTGGAAAATTGGAAAAGTGTTGGGGATGAGTCACTTTAACCTCCCTGAACACCTTAAACACTATATTTTCAAAATTTAATAGACTAGAGAGGTCCGGGCCATTACATCATATACCTCTCAAAACATTCTCATTCCCAAGATTTCAAAACCCACCTGAAGAGAAAGAAACAGGGTCCGAACTACCATCCATCGAGATACCTCTCAAAAGAGAGCAATCCACAAAAAGAAACAAAAGTAATTCATAAATAAAACATTGAAGGTCTAACCACGAATTGAACATCATTACATGAAAAGAGTTAAACATCAAACAACTCTGGGCACTGAGCACGTATCTATGACTCACGTTCCCATGTACTCTTCTCCAAGCCACTGTGTCACCACAAGACATGAACTAAATGGATAGAACGCCCACGAAACACCTTCTCTTTTTGGTCTTGGATCTCCATAGGTCGCTCCTCGAATGTTGCATCATCATCAACATCGATCTCTCCCCAATCGATAACGTGAGAGTCATCATGAAGATAACGAAGAAGCTGTGATACATGGAAAACATCATGTGTCCGACTCATCTGTGGGGGAAGTGCTACTCGATACGCCACAGCTCCAACATGAGCTAACACCTCGAAAGGCCCAACAAACTGGGGAGAAAGCTTACTTCCATAACCAAACCTTCGCTTCCCATGATGGGGAGTCACCTTCAGAAACACATGATCCCCAACATTAAACTCTAAGGGTCTCCTCCTTTGATTAGAATATGATTTCTAACGATCTTGCGCTATCTTCATCCTCTCACGAATCACCTGAACCATCTCTGTTGTATTATGCACTAGTTCTGGTCTAAGAATTGCTGACTCTTCGACCCTAGTCCAGCACAACGGAGAACGGAAAGGCCGGCCATACAAGTATTCAAATGGCGCCATAACAATGGTGGAGTGAAAACTATTATTGTAAGTGAACTCCACCAAGGGTAAGTTCCTCATCCATGAACCTCCAAAATCAAGAACACAAGAGCGTAACATGTCATCATGATTCTGGATGGTTCGCTCTGTCTGACCATCCATTTGAGGACGATAAGCTGTGCTAAGGCATATTTGAGAACCAAAAGCATGTTGGAGACCTCTCCACACCCTAGAGGTAAAACGAGGATCTCGATCAGAAATGATCAACCTAGGGACTCCATGAAGTCTCACCGCCACCTCTAGATATTGCCTCGACAAAAATTCCACTGAGCTTGACTCCTTGATCGCTATGAAGTGGGATGATTTTGTTAAATGATCCACTACCACCCAAATAGAATCATGTACTCTCGGATCTCGAGGTAAACCAGTAACAATGTCCATTGAGATGTCCTCCCACTTCCACTGAGGAATCTCTAATGGCTGGAGAAGACTACCAAGAACACTGTGTTCGGTCTTCACCTTCTGACAGACTAAACATCAAGACACAAACTCTGCAACCGCACACTTCAGCCCAGGCCACCAAAGATGACTCCTCAAGGATCAGTACATCTTTTTCACACTAGTATGTACTGCTAAAGGTGAACTGTGGTACTCTCTGAGAACCGTCTCGCGCATCTCCAAGGGAAAAAAAGCCTTCCATGATACAACACTCGGTGTTGTTCGTCCTCCGACCAAGCATCAGGGGCCTCACCACAAACAACTCGATCTCTCCAGACCTCCACCTCAAGATCCCCCAACTGGGAATCTTCCACCTTCTGCACCAGGGATGACTGTACCTTCATCTGAAAAAGACAACCTCTACCCCCAACTTCTCCCATATCAAGATGTAATGTTGACAGTTCTTCCATTACTCTCTAAGAATCACCGGATTCACGCACAACATCACTACGTGACATTCAGATTAGTGCATCAGCAACAACATTGCCTTTTCCAGGTGTATATGATATTTCGAATTCATATTTCTGTAAAAACTCCATCCATTGACGTTGTCTTAAGTTAAAGTAATGATGGGAGAAAACATACCTCAAACTCTTATAATCAGTGAAAACCAAAAAGTGCTCACCAATGAGATAATGTCTCCACAACTTCAGCGCAAACACCACCAATGCCAACTCAAGATCACGGGTGGCTTAGTTACCTTCATGGGGACGTAACTTCCGAGACCCATAAGAAACAACTAGCCTCTGCTGCATGAGGACACACCCTAACCCCAGATGTGAAGCATCGTAGAAAACATCAAACTGAACTCCATCAGTTGGAAGATAAAGAACTAGAACACTTACTAACTTATCCTTTAGATAATCGAAAGCTGCCTGACACTAATCAGTCCATATGAACACTTGATCCTTCCTGGTCAAAGCTATAAGAGGATTCACAACTTGGGAGAAATTAGCTACGAACCTCCTGTAGTATCCTGCGAGACCAAGGAAAATTCACAGCTCTGAAACTGTCTTAGGGGCTGCCCAAGACACAACTGCTTCTATCTTCGATGGATCCACAGATAATCCCTATTGGGACACAACATGCCCCAAAAACGGACTTCTCCATCCCAAAACTCACACTTCGACAACTTACCAAACCACTGATGTTTATGAAGAACTCCCAAAATAGCATGTAGATGCTCTGCATGCTCCTTTTCAGATGTGGAGTACACAAGGATGTCATCGATGAAAACCACCACATACTTGTACAGGAACTCACAAAACATAGCATTCATAAATCACATGAAATCAGTTGGAGCATTCATCATGCCAAAGTGCATTACAACGAACTCATAATTCCCATGACGACAATGGAAAGCAGTTTTTGGGATATACTCATCCTTCACACGCATTTGATGATATCCTGACTGCAAGTTAATATTTGAGAACCAACTTTCACCCTTCATTTGATCGAATATATCATCAATTCATGTAAGAGGATAGCGATTATTTATTTTCACTTTGTTTAAGTGGCGATAATCGACACACAACTGCAAACTGCCATCGACCTTCTTCACAAACAAAACTGGTGCACCCCATGGCGACACACTTGGCTGAACATAACCACACTGCCAAAGACCATCAAGCTTTATACGCAGCTCTCATAACTCTGAAGGGGCTATCCTATATGGAGACATAGAGATAGGAGAAACTCCTGGCTATAGCTCGATTCTGAACTCGATCTCTTGTCGAGGGGGTAATGCTACAACCTCTTCTAGAAAGACATCAGGGTACTCCTGTATGACCCTAGGAAACGCCAACTGCTGAACCTCTGAAGAACTCTACATCAACCCAACCATCATGGATGATAAGTATGGAACATGCCTATGACCCATTCGAGGGTCTCTCTCACCAACAAACACCACTTTCTCTCCATCTGCACCAATGAAGACGACCTTTTTCCAGAAGCAATCCATGATATCCTACACCGAATACAACCAATCCATGCTGAGGATGACATCATATGGTTGTATTCGTAAACATAGGAAATCTCCCCAAGAGCGGTGTTACTCCAACAATATCTCATAGTCTCTACATACTTCAAATAAGTCAGCTCGACCTCCAACTGGCGTAGTCAACGCCAAGGTCACTGGAAGTCTCCCTAACTCAAGTCCTAAAGCATGGAAAAGGGTAGGTGATATGAAGGAGTGTGTTGCTCCTGAATCAAACAAGGCATATACTAAGGTAGAAAACAAGCAAAGGGTACCTCGAACGATGTCTAGTTCGCCTAGAGATGGTAATGCTAGAGCATGAAGCTAACCACGACCTCCTCCACGACCTCTGTGACCCTAATGATGACCACCTCCACGACCGCACTCTGCTCTATGAGGTCAGGGAGCGTCATGGGGCTGTCCTTTGGCCGCCCCATCTACCCTCTGCTGATCTAAAGCCGGTGAAACTGGCTGCTTCTGCCTCGAATGGAACTTCCTCAGTGGAGGAACCTGGAGCGTAGTGCCTGGCGCACGATGGCTGCTTTGAAAGGTTGGGCACTCCCGCTGTTGATGACCAAAACCACCACATGAAAAACAAGCGTCTGATCCCTTGGCATAGGTCTGAGAGTTGCTGCCTCTGGAGAAATGAGATGTGAAGGGCTGGGAACTACCCCCAGGTGAACGAAAACTTTTCTACCCTGAAAACCGAGAACCCCAGACCACAGCTCTGCTTTGTGAGGAATCATGCCAATTCCCCTATCGTGACGATCTGGTCTTGTACAAGGTCCTTTCGACAACCTCTGACCTCACCAGCACCTCAAGATATATTTTCAGCATAAAAGGGGTGACCTGGCGCTGGATCTATGGAAGCAAAGCCTCCTCAAAATGCCTCGCCCTAGCCTCCTCATCTGACAGTAGGTCTGAAGAATATCACAAAAGGTTACTGAAACATATTCCAAACTCTCAAACACTGGAGCTACCCTGTCGAAGGGTAAGAAGCTCTTCGCATTTGGACGCCTTCACAGTCGAAGAAAGAAACTCGACTCTAAACCTGTCTCAGAACTCCTCCAATGAGATCGCTGACTGCTCACGATCCCCGAGGAACAAGAACCACCACTGCCTCATAGCTCCACACAGTATTATCACAACCAAGGACACCCAGTGCTCCCTACGAGCATGAATCAAACTGAAGCCAATATTGAACTCCTCTAACCAGTCTTCCGTGACTGCATCTGAAACAGAGCCCTCAAACTTCTGTAGACTCTAGTGCTGAAACTCTCGGAGTGTCTTCCTACAAGTGTCATCGTCGTCAACCTCTACCCTGTGGCATTCTGCTGGAACAGCCTGCTGAACATTTTCTTCCCAAACCTGACGAGGACGTCGACCTGAAGCCATACATGTAAAATAACAAACCATTAGAGCTCCTAAGCCTGGAATACAGAAGACTCAAGATTAATTAATTTATTTTTTTTCTTTCATTCATTTTAGGTTAACCTATCCCAAGGTCTACCCATTCAAACATAGGCACAAGAAGAATGATGCATGATCCTTTCCTAGGTCTCTACCCTGCAACTAGTATCACCTTGTTTAGTAGCCATTGTAAAATTAAAGGTCCGTACATCAGATCATAGGGGGCCCTAAATGCCTATTTCTCAGCCAGTCTCCAGTGTTTACCTCACTTGCTAAACATGAATGACACTTTTTCCCTACCAACCCAGGCAAACTCACCTATGCCTAACTCCAAACTCCATCCTATCCCTCAACCAGACCTCTGATACCACTCTGTCACGACCCCCTCCCCATAAAGTGAACCCCTCCTGGGCCGATAATGTGATAAGGGAGATAATGACCGCCAAGTCCCGCCTCTAGTAGGCCCCGGGTTGGCGACTAGCACCAAGGGTATACTAAACACAAAAATGGGAGGCATTACCCTCTATAAGAACACATGCAGAAGAGAGAGATAAGATAGACACCAATCAACTCCAAATCAGAACTGGAATATAAAAGAAACCCAAGTACACATATGAAATTTCATACAAAATTACTACAACTGAAAGGAAAAAACTGCAAGTACCCAAAAGAAAGTAAAACAACAGCAACCACAAGCCCAAACAATTCCTGCAACCACAAGCTAGTAGTAACCAACATGATCTCTAACCTGCTCCAAGTGACCTGAAAAATAGTTTATATATTAAAAGAGTGAGTATAACAGTATACTCAGTAGGATCCTCTCCGAAGCCTCTCGTGAAAAAGTAAAGAAAGAATGCTAAAGCACAATGAACAACAAGTGAAACTAACTCGTCACCTAAACAAGTATACTAAGTTCCCAACCTCACCATGGCTACTCTCACCAAGTAACACACACTATAATATATCATATAAAAAATAATATCAAGGGTACCCCACTACTACTTCCCCACTGGTTTGCCGCTTTGCCCCAATGTCGCACGTCCTAAGCATCTCTCTCCAAAAAGGCTTGCCTGCAGACAACTGGGCGAAGCACTAAAATATGCACCTCGTGCACCACAAAGGCTTTCCCACAGACACCTGGGCGAAGAAACACACCATCCTCACAACCAAAAGTAACCAGTTAGTTTCCGGGAGCCACCACAACTCGCATAACGTGTAAAATACGTCGGGTATTATACCTCAATCCATTACAACCCATACACCGAGTAAGGATCCTCAAGCCATCACAGCCTATACATGTTACACCTATAGTATTCCATAGGATACTATATCCAGAATATATGTGTGTGAATATCCCCAAGTCATTACAGCCCTCTACACACATATATGGAGAAAACTAACCAATGTGCCTATCAGTACAAGTAACTACCAAGAGAAGAGAGCAGGGCCAAATGGGGTAGCCATCCATTCATCCTCCCACTAGAATGTTGGGGAAAACACCCCCCAGGGCTCAGAATCCCCGGGGTGTCAGTTGCCCTTACTGACAGGGTGGAGTAGCATATAGAAACAAAAAAGTACAGGATATATTATATCTTACAACCACACTATAAGAATTACCTAGTCTTAGAAACAACTGTAGCTAACATCTCTCAGACTCCAGGCTGCTACTTCTAAGTCTAGGTATTGTATAAGAACAAAACCAATTAAAGAGATTTATTAGATTACATCATTCTATTTTTATCAGTTCCACTATACGTTAATTAATTATTTAACATTAATTAACCATGAAAAATTCCACATTAAGTTCCATTATCATTACACCCAAAGTCAATTGTTCCTTCAAAAATTACAACTTCATCATTATGTTCCATCGAAATCCAACCCCATGAGTTAACACCATTTATTCAAATATTCATTACAGAATTACTTTCCCATATTCCCAGGAATTCTAGAAAAACATCCAATGCTACTAACACAAAGGGGATCAACACGATGAGTAGATGTACTACCCGTCGAGTATTTGTCTCTTATAAAAAGAGCATATACCCATCCTTCTTGAGAAGCTAAACACAGAAAGCATGTGGAATACCCCGTGTGTCTTCACCTAATTCAGAATAAGGGTAAGTAAGACAAGCTTCCTTGAGCAGTGCGGAAAATTAAAGCATATAAACAACCAAAGAGAATCAGTAAGCATCCAACAATCACATCCATCCCATTCCATCATCCCTGATGTCCTCCCCGATACCCACATGCATAAACTGATGCATCTCTCCACTCTTTGCGTCATCTGTTGCCACACCCAAATGTCTCCATGCCTCCACATATCACAACATCCATCTAGGCTCACATCACAGCACAAAAAACAGGAAAAAAACATCACATCAATGGGATCTTGTCCCTTTAACAATCAAGAGGGTAACTCATAACCCTTTTATAAATTATCGAACAAGCAGTTCATTAATCCATCTTGAATTAACAGATTTATTAAACGTAGGTTCCAAATTCGAAAAACCTAGTCAGTAAGTTATCATAAATAAATAATCATGCTTACTGCACTAATTTGATTAATATCAAATTATAACAAGAACCAGATTCGTTTTCATGCTTCTTATATTTATCCAATAATTATTAAATAATCTCGGTTTACGTTCTTTACCGATTTCCATAAAGAACAAACAGCTAAACATAGCAAGCATAGATATCACACTATCTAGAAAAACAAGAGGCAATAACATACGATAGATATCAATTTATTTATCCAGTTCAAATATTTATTATGTCAATTCCATTGAGATCCACTAGTATAAAACATGTTGACGATACATTTTCATGTAAAAGAAAAGAGAAGCAATGAATCCCCTTATTAAATAGTTATTGACGTTCTTTATCAACACAATGGGTCAAGATCCTCCCCTCGCGACAACTGCATCCACCCAAGGATGCCACGGTATGACAGCACCAACCAAACCCCATAAAAACCCCATTAGAAGAATGGAGATTACATGCTATAATATGTAAAGGAAAAATAAGAGAAGATGAACCCCAAAAGAACGATTCAACATACCTTATATCGAAGATTGATCGATACAGTTTGGTTGTATCAAAACAGAGCAGAACCAATCCTAGGAGTAAAGTTTGATTGTGCAACTCCTACGAGAAGGGTTGAAAGGTTCTAGGGTCTCATAGCCGATAACAAAGTGGAAGAACAAAGAAGGATGATATCTTGTCCATTTTTGAAGATTTAATGGGGAGACAGTTTAAGATACACTTAATTACCCATTAAAAGCGGATCACATTAACCCACCCGATTTGACCAAGTAAAAACATCCCGAGCCATAGGAATAATTAATTTGGGAGTTATGGCATTTGAATTGGCTTTAGAGTCCTTAAAACAAGGCTTTAAATGAATTTTACGTCACATGAAACGTCAAAGGGTCGAAACTGTAGGAAGCTAGAAACACTATTCACATACTCGAAATTTGGCATGGAAAGAATAGGTGACACTTAGAAGGTCACCATTCTGGAAACACTGTTCACAAACGTGAAATTTGACAAAGGAAAGAATAGGTGACACTTAGAAGGTCACCGTTCTGGAAACACTGTTCACAAATGTGAAATTTGACAAAAGAAAGAATATGTGACACTTAGAAGGTCACCGTTCTGGAAACACTATTCACAAACTAGAAATTTGGAAAAGGAAGGAATAGGTCACCGTTAGAGCTCACCATTCTGAAAACACTGTTCATAGAACTCAAAAGTTGGCAAAGGAAAGAAAAGGTCACCATTAGATCTTACCGTTCTGGAAACACTATTCAAAGAACTCAAAAATTTGGAAAAGGAAATAATAGGTCACTGTTAGAGCTCACCGTTCTGGAAACACTATTCATAGAACTCAAAATTTGGCAAAGGAAAGAATAGGTCACTGTTAGAGCTCACCGTTTTGGAAACACTATTCACAGAACTCAAAATTTGGAAAAAGAAAGAAAAGGTCACCATTAGACCTCACCGTTAGAGGTTACCGATAGACCTCACCATTAGAGGTTACCGATAGAACTGTTCACCAATGGAACTGTTCACAGAATTGGAAAATTAGCAAAGAGAGGTTACCGTTAGACCTCACCATTAGAGGTTACCGATAGACCTCACCATTAGAGGTTACCGATAGAACTGTTCACCGATGTAACTATTCACAGAATTGGAAAATTAGCAAAGGAAAGAGAGGTTACCGTTAGAACTCACTGTTAAAGGTTAGCGATAGACCTCACCATTAAAGGTTACCGATAGACCTCATCGTTAGAGGTTACCTATAGAACTGTTCACCAATGGAACTATTCAAAAAATTGGAAAATTAGCAAAGGATAGAGAGGTTACCGTTAGACCTAACCGTTAGAGGTTACCGATAGAACTGTTCACCGATGGAACTGTTCATAGAATTGGAAAATTAGAAAAGTGTTGGGGATAAGTCACTTTGACCTCCCTGAACACCTTAAACACCATATTTTCACAAAGTAATGGACCAGAGAGGTTCAGTCCATTACATAGAAGGTGTTAGTGTGATAATGTAGCACTATAAAGGACCACAAGAATATATTATGGTTATTTTTCTGTCAATTTGAGGATATTCTGAGTTTTTATGGGTCAAAAAAATCCAATCCTAATAGTACACTAGCACACCAATAAATTTTTTTGTTTATAATCATGAGTCAAAGTTTAAATATCAACACATACTTTTTCAACATTTTGAGATTGCACTATCTATGAATTGATGTGGGGGAAACCATGGAGATATAATTTCTACTAGATATAAATTATGGAAGACAATAATGTATATATTTCTAAGGAAATGTGACTCTCATCACATCCCAGGGAAAAACTGACAACAACATGACCATCATCTTTTCGAAAGAATACATTTCAACCCAATGAAAAATAATACTGCAATGTAGTATATGAAAACAACCTAAGACATCCCATATCAAACAAAAAATAATCTATATTACTACGACAGTGTAATCTTTTCCCACAAAGTAGGATACATTGTCTCTAATATATTCCTATGTAACGCATTTCAAATTATTTTCTAGATTGCACTATACTTGTATCAAAGTAATGAAAAAGTGTTCATGCATCATTAAATTACTATAAAACCACTATATAAGGTAACATAAATAGTAAGGGATATTGTTCATGCACTAGGGAACATTAATTAATTGAGATTCCCTGTGGAGAAAATTCATAAATTATGGAGACCGATGTTATCTCATATAAAATGGTTGAGTCAATTAATGGAATACAATAACAACTTAAACATATACCATCCAATCCTTGTGAGAGAGATGAAGATCCATGTAGGAAATTTAATGGAGATTAAATAAAAATAATACATGTTTTTACAACATATGAAAATGTATCAGCATTACTCATCCATATAGATTGATCATATAAAGATGAATAAAAATACATAATAGAAATACCATTCTTACATGATGGATTTGGAGTTTTATTTGAAAGGGAATAGGTTATACTTTGAGTTTTAAAATCATTTAGCTATAAGATATACAAGACATTAGATTAATATTCTTTATCACTCAACATTGGAGATATTTCTATTCCTCAATCTATTTTGATTGTATATCATGATTATGTGTTGAAAAACATCTAGTGGAGTTTGAATAAGGTTTAGAGTTGTATTTTTATTATGTTACAATAAACTTAATTTTATTTATCTTATACTTATATAGAATATTAAGTGGTCTTAGGTGAAATGGTGAAGGAATGAGAGTTGAAATACAATCATTTTCACTTGAATATGGGACAAAAATAATTAAATTACAAGAGTTTCCTAATATGGAAAGGAACAAAAAAATAATTGGAAGAAACAAAAATTATACTCTTTGTGATGTTATCACTAGGAATCTTATCGGGGAATTTTATTACACTGAGAAGCTAGAGAGTGAATTGATAGATAATTTTAAATGTCAGAGTGAGTATTCTAGGTTATAATACATGAATTAATTAATATTCAATATGAATAAATGAAACCATTTCCAATAACCCATATTTTCTCAATTGATTTATAGAAAATTTAAATCATTACTCATTTAAACATACCCTTACCATATTTTCTTATCACTACATATCTTTGTGCTACTTGATAGGTGGTTACACTCTATACTCACACACAAGTACTTATAATTCAAATATTGGACCATTAGGTTTATTTAGTGAATTTATCTTTCCATCCATTAAAATGTTACTAAGGGTAACTCCCAATTAATGTGTTAAATAAAACTTTACACCTTCATAGAGAATATGTATCTTCCATTGGAAAATTAATCATTTTGAATAAAATACAATCCTTTCCAAAAAATTAACCAAACTCATAGTGCATTCAAATAAAATGTGTAAAATTCAAAATATCATATGTCCCTCTATAAAACTCTTCCCATAAAAAAATAAAAAATATTCCCTATATTAGTTTAAAATAATCGAACTCCCCTATTAAAAATTAAACACATTAATTTTTAATATCAAATCATATTCTAATTAAGTAATTAAACATATTTTGGAAAATATATCTATCAATTATTCCTTATTTATTAACTTAAAAGTCATTGATTCACATTTCATTTTTTTAATTAACAAATTTACAACTACTTTTCTTTCATTTTAAACTCAAATTTTTAACTATGAATTACCCCTTTAAAAACCACCTTACACTTAATAACTCACACATTATTCAATTAACCAAAAATATCTAATTTATTGTACTCATTCCTACGAATTTCATAGAAAACATTATATTCAAGATGAATATATATATTTTTAGCACATGTTAGCGAGTCATACAAAGTAATTTACCTCTAATTAGTTATTTATAAAACATATAAATTAACACAAAATAAATGTGAATTTGTACATATTAAACAACTCATCATAATAGAATGACACTTTAACATTACGTTTTCTCATAATAAAACCACACTATTAATATCCATAATAATTATAATGTTTCCCCCTTGACCATCATCTCATTAAATCACTTGTATTATTATTTTTAAAATATTGAAATACATTTCATAAAGTTTATTACATGTAAATTACATAAATATTACAAATTTATTCATTTATTTTTTCTCTTTATTATAATGAATTTATTTCTTCCTTAAATTTTCCATAAATTTTAAATATCACAATTTAAATTCTTAAATCACATAAAATAATTCAATTAGACACCAAAAAAATGATGTAGGTATCGTACATGTCATTTTACTATTATTATACACTAATAAATATATATGATTATTCCTCAACAACATGAAATCGAAAATTTTCTCATACTAAAAGATATCTGATAGATTATAAAATAGTAGTTTCAACATCATGATTCCTTCTAATAACTTAATAAGGTAAAAATAATAATTACCTAATTGTTTTAAAATAAGTAAAAGATCTCAAATATATTAATAATGATTAGAAATATAACTTTAATAATCTTTAATAAAAATAGAGTGAATGTAAACAAGAATTCTTTAGAAAAATCATTCTAGTGGGACAAAAACCAAATTAAATTACCAAATCACAAACCCTAAAATTATAAAAATTCACATAATAAAAAATTTGGTAGTGGGATTTCTCTGGTAGTTATTATAAAATCACCATCCACGCACTAGATACTAACCAACCACTTCTAATATAATGATATCTTGATGGTAGTTCCTAGGATATCAAACTTCTATGTTCAATAATTAGGTGTTGGGAGAAATTATGAACTAATGATATTATGACTATTACCATTGGAACTTATAAAGGAAGAAAAATATCCATAACATACTATGACTAGAAGGAGCTCCCCTATCCTCAATGTACCAGAAAATAGGATGAACAAACTCACCCAAAATCACAACACTAAGTTTACCATCACTTATATACTCAAACAACACAACAAAACTCCAATAGAAAATAAAATAACATAAATGAAAAAATTAATTAATATTTAATACATTAATTCCTATGTACATAGTTGAAAACAACTTCATTTTCATTAAAGATAATTTAAAAATTACTATAATGAATTTGGCTAATAAGCCAATTATATAACTATTAAAAAGTAATTTCAAGATGTTGTGAGTGTACGTGGTCCTAAGAAAATTTTAAAATAGTGTCAGCTAGTCTACCAGTTAAATTGAGTTTACATTTTATTTAAGTTCCTCTATTTATTGTAGTAACCTCTAATTTCTTTAAACGTGAACAGATATAAAATTTATGAAAATATCCTACCTAAAATAATTCTTCAAGGAAGACACAAGAAACCTCTATCACTAATGCACAAAATAATGCATCCATCATCTATATAAATAGGGTTTTCTCATTTATATGATCACCCTCACCCCAAAAAGACACATTTTTACCCTCAGACATTCTAGGACAAGAATCATTATAAACATGAAATATTGATATTTTCCTTTTGATATCTCGTAGTTCTCTACCCACCTATCCCCAAATATCATCTGGTTGAAAACCTATTTCATATTTATGTGTTTCCTCTATGAATAAAACACCACGCTTCAAGAAAAAAAGATTACACTCTAACTATCATAAAAAAAAGAACCTTACTAAATCCTATAGATCCATTTTAACATTTTCCTCAACAAAATTAGTTATTTACCAATCTCTGTTATGAAAACATATTAATCTTTTATTGTGTATAGTGATACCACCTATAGTGACATTTAAATCCACCTTATTTTTATTCATATATATGTAAATGTAGATCATGTCATTCTCATCTAAATATAATATTCTCCCCCAAATTTTGCATCTACATATCCCAACATTGGATCATCTGTCCAAAATATTAAGGATTAATATTATGAACCTTTATGATACTGGAGAACCCATTTCACAACATCCCAAAATTAATATCCTAGAATTTACATGAAATGTCTAACAATATAAACATCAAATGCTATATACAATCGAGTACATTTCTTGGTGTTTATCATATTTTAAACCTCTAATACAAATAAAACATCATCAATGTACTTGAACTTAACTAGATTTTTTTTTAACTTTACACATGGAAAATTGGAAGTGTATTGTGATAATATTCGAGAATAACTTATATTTGGATATTTACAATGTTTGAATTATACTACAGATGTATTCAATTTGAGACAGAACCAAGCATCCAGTTTTCATGTCTATCTCAATCATTATCCGTGATAGTTTTTCATACACTAGATCTTTCATCTCAGATATTCTATAAAAATAATCATTTAACTCATAAATACTTTTAATTCCCATATGTAATAGGAAAACTTATTTAACATATAATAATAGGATAATAATTCCACTATATTCAAACATATTCTAGTACCAACAATGACCCAAGATTCTTGGAATAAATCCTCTATCATCCACAAATGAATCAAATTTCTATTTCCATTTTCTTACTACTTATTTCAATATGCATTGACTTCAATTCATCTTATACTACAAGTAGTTGTATTGTTGTACTCAAAAAATTTAAGTTTTTTATATATATTTTCTTCTATAATTTTCCATAAAACAATGTTTTTTTCAAATCTACATAATATAGATTCAATATAATGAAATAAAATATGTTAATAAATGGATATATAGTAGTGTTATTAACTACCAATGAAAGTGTCATGTTATATTCCACCAGTTCATTCTATTGGAATCCTTAAACATTTTTTTTCTTTTACCTCTTCTTACCGTCATCTCATTCTTTTAACTAGAATAACCACTTGTACTGTATTTTTTTTTTTAATTTTTGGTCATTTTGTTAGATCTCAGTTTTTATTTGTATGCAATGAACCAAACTCTCAATTAATATATAATTACAACTTTTTATAATTACTAATACAAGATACTTTTTATAGGATATAATGTTATCCTATGTATGTTTAATGTATGTAGTACTAATCAGACTAAAACCAAATTATTATACATCTAACACTTATTGATCTTCATAACTATGCATGATGATATCATCTTTCTAGGTTTGTAACATCTAGAATGTCAAATTTTGAGGATTTAACCCGATCACCCAAATTCCTTGAATAGTTTTTTTACATATTCCACTTTCCTAACTTCTTAATATTTAATTCCCCCTAAAAATTCTAGAACATTCATAATCATATAAATTATGTTAGGAATAAATTGTATTTAATATGTTTATTATTTTCTACAAACATCCATTTCTACCAAAATCTAGTATTTTTATAAGATCTTCTCACTAAGAAAACATTTTATCTTTTCATTAATTGTTTCTTGTCATTATCCCAATGTCAAAAACAGATTTTTTTCTTTAAAATATATAATAATGAAATATGTATTGGAATTATATTTTTGATTTATCCTATATTTGGAATCAAAATGGATATATATTAAACATTTAAAAACATTCAGTTTGTTTACTTTGGGTTTTTATACTATAAATTCAATTTAATCTACAGCTCGATCGATGATGATAAAATTATGTTAACTAGATACGTTGTATATTTAACTAGTTCTACACTAATTTATATAGATATTCCAAAAATTAGACTCATTCTCCATGAATTATTAAATACAATTTTATTAATTTTCTCATTAACACCATTAGTATATGGAATCCTAGGTATAAGATCCTTTATCTGGACCAATATCTTGTAAGACTAGTTTTGGAAATACCTTTTTTGTTTCCACCATCGTTATCATATCTTTAGAATTTTAGAATTATTTTTGTCTTGATATTAATTATATACTTCAATTGAACAAATTACTATGAGAACCCTATATTTGTTTTCATCAATTAGACCCATTAATTCCTTATTGTATCATCAATGAAGTTTTTGATATATAAGTATCCATTATGAGATGAGATGGGGTAGGCCCCCAAAAATATTGTTGATGACATATAAATTTAGATATATTGGATTTATAATATTTATGTTGAATGAAAACATTCTCTATATTATGAGTACCCAACTCTTAGAATATATGATCTCTATGTGGTTGAGATTTAGCACATACTTTACTAAAAAAAAATCATCTTCTTCTCAATGATATGTCTAAGATAAAAATATAACAATTCCAAAAAACTAGAAGTTGATGAACTAAAAATTGAATATTCAAATAATATTCTAATCAGATAAAATCTCACATCCTTTACTTATCTCTCCCTGACCATGGATCCCTATTTTATTTTATAAACAACAAAAAAGTGGCTGGTTCTGAATACTATCTCATCTAGTTATTCATTGTAAATTTGGATCTTCCATAGTCCTCGAATGTGTAAAAATTACAATAAGTCAAAGTAAAAAATAGAAAAATTTTGAAGATTCCAAAAAATTTAACACCATTCAAAAATCTTCTTCTGAGTACTATCGCATCATTTACTTCTCCCTCCGTGACCATAAAACAATATTTAAAAGTGATTTTTTTTGAAATTTTTTTTAATAGTGTTTTTACAATTTTATTTTAAATTAAATTATGCCAATTTTTTAAATTTAATTTTAAAAAAAGGATTCCATATTATGAATCACTAATGGAAAATATTCAAAAAAAGATTTTTAAGGTAAGATGGATCACTGATGGAGACCGAAACACCATGTTCTTCCATGCTCTTCAAGGGGTTATGAAAGACAATAGGACTCTATATCTACTCAATGATGGATAAATAATTATGGAGGATAAGAATGATCTCTCTAGTGACATTTTTTCATTCTACAAAATTCGTTTCAATGAACCACCACAGAATGTGAGGATAATGTAAGGCATCCTTACAAAGATTGTTTCTGATGATGATAACACCTTTCTCACCTATATCCATTCAGATTTTGAGATAAGGGAGGCGATTTTTGGTCTCAATAAAGAGATATCTTTGGGTATTGATTGATTAATCAATTACTTATTTCAATTCTACCAGGATATCATTCAGAATGATATATATAAACTTGTCAAACACTTATTCATAGGTGAATTATTCTCCTAAGGCTTCAATGGCCAATTCATTGTTTAATTCATAAACTAGAGAATTCAAGTGACATAAATCAATTTATACTGGTAGATATTTTCCTCACAATACAAAAAGTCATCACCAAAATCCTTGCTAATTGGCTTTCTCACTTTTTAGATAAAATCATCTCATGGAATCAATTTGGTTTTTTTCTAAAGGGATAGAAATTCAGGACTACATACTCACTACATCAGAGTGTGTGAATCTTCTATAGAGTCCCATTAGGGGAGGAAAAATTATGCTAAAGATAGATATTAGGAAAGCTTTTGACACCATGGACTGGGGATTCATTAGTTAGATCCTCAATGGATTTGGTTTTAACTTGAGGTTTATTCAGTGGATAAAGTCTCTACTTAGATCTACCCACATTTATATTCTTATTAATGTATCCTTAGAGGGCTTTTTAAAATTATCTAGGGGGTCATGTAGGGGGACCCTATTTTAGCTATTATTTTTCTATTGTAGAGGACTATCTCATTAGGCTTATTCTTGATATTGTCTACAAGGGATATATGAAGACCATTAGAGATAAGAGAGGTATGTATGATACTTACCACCTTTTATTTGATGATGAAATCATTATTTTCACCCAGGTAGATAGGAAAAACTTTGAAAACATTAAGAATGACCTAGTGCATTATGATAGTGTATCGGGTCAAGAAATAATTTGGAGAAATTATTACATTTATTTTTGAAAGAACATATTATCTTGAAGAAAACTAAGTATGATCAATGAAATGTAAATAAGGGATGTATCCCTCCCATTCAATTATCTTGGTGTTCCAATGTTCTAGGTAAGGAATCAGGTTTCTCATTTCACTAATATCGTAAGTCAAATAAGAAGAAATCTTCCATCCTATAAGGGTAAGTCCCTCTCTATGGTAAAAAATATATGTCTTGTCAGGTATGAGGTGGTATAAAAGATGGTTTAATCATGTATGGTGTACTCCTAGCCTATATATTTCATTAAATCTTTCAACACACTGATGAAGAATTTTTTTTGGAGTGGCAACATATTGGAAATGAAGATTATCACTACCCCTTGGAAACAATGTTGTATGCCATAGGATATGGGGGGTCATGTGAAAAAAATATTGATCTCTTAAATCAATATTTTCAAGATAATTTTATATAGAGGCCCATTAATGGTAAGGCTGAAGCTTTGGGATTACTTAGAGTAGTACTTTTGGATAAACTGATTAAAGGATGCACTGGATATATGCAGTCCTCTGTTTGAACTAATCACAAAAGAATTTTCCCAAAAATAATCATGAATTCCCGTTGGTTGGTTAGTGTGAGTTCCTCACTATGGTTCTGGAAGGACAATTGGGCATGATCTTTACTTTTTGATGGAATTATCACACCCGACCTAGACATTGATTACAACATTTCCATCAAAGATCAACCTGATAACCTAAATTTGCTTCCTTATGTTGTGGATATCACTGTCTCAGCTTATGATTTGTTGACACATGGGGTCCTTCTCATCTAAGATCAAAGTATGAATGGAATGCTTGAATCTAAGGGATTCTATAATCTTACACGCTAGGGTAGTAGAAAATGTATTTGGACTTTTAGAAAAAAAAGATTTCACCATCACGATTCACGTTACTCTAGAGGATCTCTATTAACAAAATCCCTATTGATTCCAATATATAGTGAGTTGGAATTTCTATTTATTCAAGATGTGTGATGTGTCAAAAACACCAGGAGTATGTAGAACACTTTTTATTATCCTTCCAAATGGATATAGAGCTATGGAGATCAATTTTGGACTAGTTTGATGGTATTCCACCACTAGCTGAAAACCTGAATGGATTCCTGCTTGCGCTGATGTATACCCATATGTATAGGAAAATTACATTAATATTCAGAGTTTCCTATAATGAAACTATTAATGTGATCTAGAGAAGTAAGAATAAGAGTATTTATGATAATTTGTTCTTCAGACACCAGACTGCTCTTGATGAAATCATAATGGATGTTCAAAATGCAAATTTTCTTCACGTTGAATGTTGTAGCAACACGATTAAAGACTTATTAACTATATAGAAACTGAATATAAGTGGTAATTATATTAGACCACTAAATAACCTAGAAGTATTTTGGTTCTCCCCTTTTCTTTAGTGGGTTAAATATAATTTTTATGGATCTTGGAGGGGTAATCTGGGGCCAGTAGGTTTCAACATCATCTTCAGGGACCATGAGGGAGATATTTTGGAATGTATCCATGACCCATGTGGTCATTTCACTACCTTAGAGGAATAAATGATGGGATTTATTTAAGATATTTTAGTGTAAATTCAAAGAAACTATAATTCCATATGGTTTGATTTAGATTCCACTATAATTGTTCAGGCTGTCCAGTCGGGACAGATCCATCTTTCTTGGAAATTGACTGCTGAATGGGACAATTATCTTGATATGATTACTTCAATGAACTACATCAACACCCAAACCTATCATGTTGTTTACTATCTTGAAAATATAGGAGTGTCTGAAGAGGTTTTCATATATTCTAATGTTCTTTCTTATAACATGATTCTTACTTTTCAATGAGATAAATGTAAAATCCCATCCTTCTAACTTATGTAAAAATTATTTTTAATTTATATAGAGCCCAATAGACCACTTTTATAATAATATATATAATATTTATCTTCAACATGATAATTTATTTTTAATTTGTAGTGAATAAATAATCATCCTAAATGCTACACAATATTAACATAGTAAATATTCAATTAAAGGAGAAACAAATAAATGATATTAAAAATATTAGAGGTATTATAATTTGAAATAATTTATGTTATCCAATAATTTTCTTGGTGAACATGACATGTTAGGGATGTATTAAATAATTTTTTTTGAATTTATATTATTGTCTTGATGTAATTAAAATTATATTAGTGAATAATGTCAAAATTGATAATAATGATATTTTTTGAAAACAACATTAATTAATAATTTAAAAATCATAAATAATCATAAATAAGGAAAAATTGGATAAGATATGGTATAAAATTTCACCCCTATTCATGTATAGGCATTTTGGAATCATTTTTCTATAGATTACTCTTATTATAATTTAAAATTTTTCAAATTTCCAAAAGTGACCCTCACCTAAACTATGGAAGGGCCCTCCTCCCTCACTTATTTACAACAATTTGAGCTATATAGTTTTACCATCCCTTAAAAAATTATCTTCTAAACTTCCTTACTCACATTTTGGATTATATTAACTTTTTAAAAGACCAACCAAAGATCCCTTTAGAGGAGATCTAAAGGATTCATTTTGAAGAAGAGTGTTGAAGAATATTCATAGTAATTCAAACATTTGGTAAGGGATTTTCATCTCACTTTTATTTTTGTGGGAAACATGTCATATTCAGAACTTATTTCTTTTTAGTGCTGTATATACTACCCATGAACTCCTTTTATGATACATATTATGAATTTTATGAGGATTTTCATATCCTTTTATGTTTACTTACTTAATTGGATTACAATTCAATGTTTTCTAAAGTTGTAAGAGTTTATTTTACAATGACTTCATTATTCAAGATTATTTACATTTAATAATTTAATAGGAATATTTCATTTCCATGTCCATGTTTTCTAAATAAAATTTCATTTTTTTCTATATTGTCTTAAAATTTTTTAAATTCATTTGTACCAATGTTTGAATTTGTACAATTTTTTTTGAGAGGAATCTTATTTTGATTTTCCAAATGAGCTACTGTGTAAATTTTCTGAAAAAAATATGGAAGGAATGATTTTTAACTTATATCGAATGATTGGATTTTCCCGATGTCATAATGCCTCAATGTTTTTAAGATTCTTTATAAGATTACAATTTTATTTTCAATGAAAATGTTGTCATTCATATGTACACAAATTATTAAAAATTGAAGTGATTTTAAAATGGAAAAGTTATTTTCCTAAACAAATATTACAAGTGATTTTTCCAAATAATTTTCTATATAAGATGATACCCTTTTATGATATATAATCATTTATGGAGATATGGTCCAAGAATACCATTATTATTATTTGTCTAAATGGTTTATGTTTAGGATGAAAAGATGAGATGTGTATGAAACCTATTTCATTTCTATAGGTTATGTTATTTTGAAATGTTAATAAACCACATTTATTTTCTTGGGTTTTTATTTGATGAATGTTTTATAATCTAGTGTTTGACATATATACAGTTTTTATTATGTGAATGTGGTTACGTTATAACTAAGGATTGTGGTTATGTTATAACCAACAAAGAGTGGGACTTTTATCTCCCTCCAATTCATTGGGTAAAGATGAATGTATCATGAGATAAATAGGATTTAAATAGGAAGGTAGCTGAGAATCTTAAGGGCTTATTTCCACCATGATAGTATTAGGATAGAACCTTTACTACAATGATAATCTTATGATCGAACCTCAACTACTATGACAGTATTGGGAGTAACCCTTGACTACTATTATATTATAGGGAGTGAATCATAACTAATATTATGGTTTGTGGAGTGAAACAATATCACTATGATAGTATAGGAAAATATCATTGAGTACTCAAGAAATAATTTTCTATGGTTATGTGTATGTAACAATTCCGTGAATTGTAGTAATGATATAATCTCATAGGTAATGTTCATTGATTAATTTTTTGATTCATATATCATGAACTACCAAGATACATTCCATGACTAATGATTAAGATATTTGATTTATAGGGTATAATTTTCTTTTTTTTATTCTCATATTCTTATTCCCTTATAATCATACTATTCTTATGTAATCATTGATAACTCTCTTATTTACCCTTAATGAACATCTTATAACCTCATTTCATTTTGTTTCTCTTACCAAGGTTATGAAGAAAGGTTTAAAGTAAGGTATGTCTAATAAGGGTTCATGATATGGATAAATTTTTAGGGATGATATTAATTATTATGAGCCATTTGTTTATATTTACAATATATTTACGAGTTATTCCTAATTATCTAAAACTCTAAAAATAATAATTACTTAAATAGTAAAGTGATCCAATATTTCATTTGATTATGTATGTTTTGGAAATTTGAAATTGGGTCATTTTTATCATTATCAATTACCAAAATTTAGAGATTATGTTTTTAACAATGGATCTAGGAGTGCATGTCTCAAGATTTTATAGTTTTTATCAGAGGTTAATTTAGATAAATTTGGAGATTAATATGTTTTAATGAGAAGTTATTTTAATATTTATAGATACGATCATGGGTGTATAAGTTTTATGTATACTATATGTTCAGTGTCTTGGGAACTCCATTTGAGGTTTAATATTATTAAATTTTAAGGGGACTAATGATATTTTAGAGACATTTTTTAGGTATATTGTACCATTATGTTTATGATGTTAAAAAGGTTATTTGAGGAAGAAATATATTTTCATTTTTTGAAAATAAGTTTAATGGTATGGATTACCATTAGGATTTATATGATATTTTAATTTGATATAATTATGCATTATTACATTTTGGGATGCAAAAAGATAGACTTGATATATCTTTTAAGGTAAAAACATTTATTTGTTATTTAATATATTGAAGTTTTTTTGAGGATGTTTATTAAATTTCCTGAATTTTATAAGGATTATATTAAAATAGGTTTTTAAAAAGGAAAACCCATATGAGGAGTAACATCATATCACATCTAGTAAGGCCACTAGGACTAAACCCACAACTAAAGGGATACAAGAGTCAAATTCATAGAACTAGCCTATGTGATGTCCGTGTTAGTATAATTTTTTTAAAATATATGATAGATAAAATATAATTTCACCTTTTTAACATAATTTTTGTCATATAGATATTCATGGGATTGGAAACTGATTTGGAGTTAACTGGTTAATGTTATATTAGAAGATGTTCAATATTTTGGGAACCCTATATAGTTAAGGTAAAAAAATATTATGGATTTTTTTAAGAATAATGTTTGAAGTATATTTTGGAGGCATATATGATTTTATTTTGGATTTATGGTGGTTCATTTTATTAATGGAAATAGATATAATATCATAGAGATTATAGGATTATAGCTTATAACATTTCATGGATAAAACAAAATTTATCTTGAATTACAATGGGGTCAAAGACTTCCGATTTTTGGGTTCAATATTAGTCTATAATATTTTTAATTAATTTTAACAATATTTATTTTTTTAATTATATATGTTGAACTTTTCTTGTTACCTTTGAATTTTGTAGATTTAAAGTAGTTTTCATCTTATAATGGGTTATTATTTATGAGAATCATCTTACATGTGTTAAATATTTTTCTTCTGGTTAATTACTAAATATAGGAGGAATTTTTTTGGATTATAATATCCATTAGAAGTTGATTTTAGTTCTTCAGGGAAGAAAATTTCTTCTTGAATTCTAATAATTTGGATCAAAAAATGATATTGTTGTAAATGTTGATTAAATGTTAAATTTTGTTTAGTCAAGTAAGTATATTTCATAATGTTTATAAACTTGGTAGTAAAGTAATTCTTTAACTCTTGGAAAAATATCTTGAAATAAAAATGTTATCCATTTAATTTTCTTATAGAGAATACAATGTCCTTTTAACATATCATAAATTTATAGTTTTCTGATGGTTAACTTTATCTTGACTATGTTCTTTATCTCTCTTTATTAGTCCATGGGAGTTAGGTTTTTATTCTATATCCATGTTTTCACTTACCAACTATGTTCTCATATTTGGAAACCTAGTTATGTTTTATTACTAATGATCGTCATACCTTCCTTCCTATCTTTTCATGAGAAAGTTTTATTAACCCTTTTTATAATGCGGGTTTCCAAAAAGGAATTTTCAAATGAAAAACCATTGATTATTGAGAATAATTTAAAATTATGAGGATAAAGTTAATTAGTGCATGTGAGAATGTAATGCCCCATAATTTTAGAAAATATTTCACTTTAAACAAATTTGTTCTTTGATGGACTTTCTTACATGGAATACTGAGTTTAAACAAACTGAGATACACTATTAAAATATTATTATTTAATGTGATAGTTATAACCTAAAAATTAATTTGGAAGGTATGAATATAATAAAAAAACATTATAATAGAGATATATATATATGTGTGTCATACTCAATATAAATGAATTGATAAATTCTTAGTAAATAATCATTCAATTTTTAGTTAAGTCATTTTATTGTTCAAAAATAATTTCTCTTCAAAAATAGGCTTTCTTATGAGTAAATATTAGAAATAATTAATGAAATTTTGATAATATTTATTTCATAAAATTAATTTCATTTTTAAATAAATCATTTCAAAATTATTTTTTATAATTATATAGAATTGTTCGAAAAGTTATATTTTTCAATAAAAAGTGAAAAATACTAATTTTTGTTGAAAAATTTATTTTTCATTTAAATTATTTACAATATAAATTATAATTTTTTAATATTAAAATATAATTGTTTAATTTTTTATTAGAATAAATAAATTGTGGCTTTTGGAATTTATTTTATTCTTGAATTTATTAAAAAAAGTTTTATATTTAATGGGCCATTTTTTGTCAAACTGTTTTACAAATAAATTTTCTAATTTAATTTTAAATTAAATACTACCACTTTTGTTTGTGGAATTGTGAAAAAATGATTAAATATTTTGAATTAGTGAGTAAAAATTCATTAAATAGTTCTATTTTAGTTTTGGTAAATATGAATTATAAAACTGTAATCTTATTAACCATAGTGAGGGTATATCTGGTAATTTAATTTAGAAATAATGTGATAAAGACTAGTAAATGACCCCAGAACTTGCCTAATTTTTATAATGTCAGTTCATTTCATCCATAATCATCTGTTTTTTGGTTATATGACCTTATTTTTCTATTTTAATATTCGATGAAAAGTTAAACATGTCACACTGTTATTTTTTATTAGTATAATATTTTTTATTTGGGGTTAATAAGAGGATATGTTTGATTATAATGTATTTTGAAAGAAAAAAGATTTATCTTCAAAATTATAATTTGTTTTTAATTTTTAATGATGAATTTATTAGTTTAGATTTTAATTCAATGTTGATGCATTAGTTATTCAATTAAATGAATAATCAACTAAATGATACTAAAAATATAAAAAGTATTATAATTTGAGATAATTAATGTTATAAAAACAATTTGTAGATGAAAATGACATGTTAGGTATGTATTAAAACATTTTATTTGAATTTATATTACCATATTTATGTTATTAAATTCAATGTAGTGAACCTTGTCAAAATTAAAAATAATGATATTTTAGTAAAATAATAATTTATTAATTTTAATTAAAAATCATAAAAAAATATTAAATAAGAAAAAAGTGGATATGATATGGTTAAAAATGAAATCCTTTGTGAATTTATGTACTAGTTGGAAGAATTTTTCTCTAGATTAGTTTATTATAATTTAATCCTTTAATAATTTCAAAAATTTACCATCACCTGAATTATAAAAGGACCCCACCCCCACCCTTTTTACAACTCTTTGAGCCTTATATCTTAACCATCCCCAACCAATTCTTTTCTCAAATTCCTTAAACACATTTGGTAGTTTCTTGTATTTCCAAACTTACAACCCTATATCCTTTTATAGGAGATCTAAATGAGTCTTTTTCAATAATATGAGGTTAAATAACATTCAAAAGAATTCGAAGCTATGGTAATGGATTTTCATCTCACTTTTATTTCTATGGGAAACTTTCCATAATCACCCGATGTTTCTTTTTATTGGTGTATATTCTACCCATGAATTCCTTTTTTTATAAATAATAATTTTTATGGGGATTTACATATCAATTTATGTTTATTTACTTCATGGGGTTACGATTCAAAGGTTACTAAAGTGGTAAGGGTTAACTTCACAATCACTTCATTATTCAGGATTTTTTTATCTTTAAATATATGATGGAGGAATACTTCTCTTCCATGTATATGTTTTATAAAATTGTTTTATTTTTTTTTACAATTCCTCTACAATTGTTTAATGTAATTTTTACTCATGTTTGAATTTTTATAAAAAAGTTTTAAAGGAATAATTTTGAGGTTTCCCAATCGAGGTATTGTGTAACATTAACAACAAAAATATGTTATGAATGTTTTTTTAACTTAGAAAACAAGAGAGGGGTTTCTTGATGTCATAAAAAATCAATGTTTTGAAGCATCATTTAAAATTTTAAAAGTTTTTTTAAAGAAAATGATTTCATTTATAAGTGTAAAACATTTAAAATAGGGAAGTGATTTTAAAATCGAAAATTTATTTTGCTCAAATATTTTTCTAAGAGATCATTCAAAATAATTTATAATATAATATGAATCCCATATATAATACTTAAGAATTTATGGGAATATAATCCAATAATACCATTATTATTATTTTTATGGATGGTTTATTTTTATGATGAAAAGATGAAATTTTTATGAAACTTGTTTCTTTTCAACAAGACATGTTCAGTTGAAATGATTATGAAAACCATTTCATTTCATGGGCTATGATTTGATGAATGTTTTATAATATAGTGGCACACATATGTATGGTTTTCATTATGCGATGGTGGTTATGTCATAACCATGTACGGTGGTTATGTTATAACTAAGGATGATGGTTACATTTTAACAAACGAGAGGTGTAACCTATATATCCCTCCAAAAATTGGGTAAATATAAATATACAAGGAGACAAAAAAGACTGTAATAGGGTGTGAACCTAGTTTAGTAAGGGACCTTTTCCACCATGATAATCATAGGAGTGAATCTTGACTACTATGATAGAATTGGGAGTGAAAATTGACTATTATGATAGTCTTGATAGTGAACCTTTACTACTATGATAGTATTGGGAGTGAACCATGACTACTATGATGGTTTAGGGGGTGAACCCATTCCAATATAATATTCTTTTAAAAGAGCATTGAATACTAAGGAAATGATTTTCTTTTCTTATGTGTAAACTGAAACTCTATGAATTATGATAATGACATGATTTCGTAGATCATATTCTTTGATTCCTTTATGATTTATTTCTTATAAACTACCACAATTTTTTCAATGACTTAATATTGATATTTTTACATGTAGGGTGTAATTTTTAAATTTTATATTCCTTTTTTATTCCCTTATACCCATGTTATTCTGATGTAATCATTGATATCTCCCTTTTTAACCATACTGAGCATCTTCTCCCTCCATTTTTTATGTTTCTTTTCCCTAGGTTATCAGGAAAGGTTTTAAGTATGGTATGTCTAAGAAGGTTTCTAGACATGAATAATTTTTTGGAGATGATGTAAATTTTTATAAGCCTATTGTTTATTTTTTCCTAGATATTTAATATTTTTTCTTGTTTTTCTAAAACTATAAACCTAAAAGTTCCATTAGTATGGAAGTGATACAATATTTCCATTTATTTTTTTATGTTATGGATATTTGAAATTAGGTCAAATTTATCGGTATCAATTCCATAAATATAATTTTTTTTAACAACGGATCTGGGAGTGAGAGTCTCAAGATATTACAATAAGAAAATTTTCATGACCATTTGCATCATTTAAAATACAAATATGTATTTATACTAACACTTATCCTAAACCAATTATTTTATAGGGGTCAAACCCATTTTAAATTCACCATTTTCCCCTCATGGGACACATATATAGGCATAAATTTAATAGAAAACACTTTAAAAGAAACCAATATAGAATTACATATAATATAAAGAAATAATAAAGAATCACCTAACTCTTTTCAATTGTAAAAATGAAAACAAATTCTCATTTGATGGAGAACACCCAACTAAGAAATGATATTCCCTATATAACCCTAATATGAATAAAACCCCATGATTAGGTATAATCTATAAACTAAAATTAGATAATGTGACATTTATAATTTATTGGAGGAAGAAAAATCATGGAAAAAAATTAAATAGAAGGAAGGAAGGGGTTTAGAGGGACTTACCAAGGGAGAATCATATTGAAATAATGGAATTTGACTATGAAATTTGAATGAAAAAAGGGATAAAGTTCCCCTGGGGAGTTCTAATCCTATCCAAGTAAGAGAGGGTTAAAGAAGAATGATAAAGTGTTAAAACTGATAGGAATCAAAAGAGTAATTACACTTTATAATGAATATGGGAAGTTCACATTGTTGGGTAAACAATTCTTCAACTGTGTGGCAGAAAGTACCTATTCCTAATCACCTCAAATAGTCATAATAGGGGAATCCACAAAGTTGAAAAAAATTATGCAACAACCATTCCAAATAGTTCACTAAAATTGTAGACCCACTGCTTACACTTATTTGATGATATTTCTAACTTTTCCCAAGTCAAGAAACATTACGAATACAAACCAATGGTCTCATATTGTTTCCCCAATTCTCTATATTGTTTTTATTCAAATATTCACTACCTGTGTAGACGAACCTTGTATATTGTAAAATTAACTGAAAAGACATATATATAATGGTAAAAACATGGTTTCCCTAAATAATGTGTGAAAATTATGAAAAAAATAAAAATTCTATAAAATGAAATTAATAACTCATAATTGTTAAAAACCTAAAATTTTCCACGATCAATGAAAAATAATAAAAAAATAAACTCTACAAATACATAGAGGGTTTCAAATTTATCCCCATAATTCCACTTTATTTCCCAATAAATTATTAGGTAAATGTGAAGGTCAAAGGAAATAGAAACACAAAATGTTCCTATGATAAACCACCAATACAAAATGACACCTCATAACAAAAGATAAATTCAAAAACAATAGGATAAATCCTAAAAATACATCAAGAAGCATTAAAAAAAGATTGATCTATAATCGATCAAATAGAATCCCAAGGGAGACAGAGATATCACATAGGTTTCCTCATAATTTTCAATTGATCTAAAATGTTGGAACTAGAAATAAAATATTTCTTATAAAAATAGAACATCATTTAGAAACCACAAAAATGGCTATATATTTTTAAGGGATGTACCTTGCCAATAATAATCTTATAGGACCTTAATATTGGATCACTAAATTCATAGTATTCCAAATCTAAGGAGAAAAAACTAGAGACATACCTTCTTAATAAATGACACACCTCTAGTTTTTGGGTCATAATATTCATATGAAGGTGGTTATTTACAAATCTACAAAATAATGTCACATGATAATTATTATTGGAAACATTACTCGATGGTACCAAAAATATAATTGGAAACCAAAACAAACCCATATTCATTGATGCATATAATGTAGTTTTCCTTATGTATAAACCAACAAAAAAAATTCCCCACACCATACTTATGATAAAAAAACCCCATTACGAAATAGTTCACATATATAAAAAAATAAACTACTATTCAAAAAGATAATCCAACCAAGTACCTATAAAAGACACTGGGAAATTATTTCCTCAAGCCATAACCATTCCAAACTCACTGGGTATAAATCTCAAAATAGATCTTCTGACAATTAAAAACTACTCTAAAATGATATATGATAAAGAATAAAATGGATATAAATTTTTATTAAAACTTTAACAATATTATTTCTCCTAACTCTATAAAAAAAAATTTCAACCTAAAGCCCACATATGAGTCTTTAAAGAAGAAAACCATCATTGATCAAACTATTAAACAATATTTGACAACCTAAACCACCTGACCTACGATGCCTTTGAAGAGAGACACCATAAAAAAAATTACATAGATAGTAATAAGTCAAACCTATAAGAGGAGAATACAACACATTCCACCCCATTCATAGCCTAAATAGTATTAGAATGGGAATGCGGAAAGAACCCCAAAGATAATAATTCTAGATTTACAATAGAAGATTCTGGAATGATCAAGCTAAGTTGAAATGATACTTGAAATTAACTATGTCATGCCTCTGAAAATAATCTATTAAAAAAAATTCAAAAAATATCAAATGGAACATCTTTTTAAAATTTTGGACCCTTATAAAATAGTCCCAAAACAAATAAAGGTCCAATCCAAATCCTAAAAACACTATCAATAAATCAAATTTTAAAACCAATTTAAAAATAATGTTTTTTAATTTCAAACATTAAATTTTTTAAAAAATTTCAATATAAAATATAAAGGGTAAAAACCCAAACAAACATGAATGATTTGTTTTGAAAAAACAATGGGAACTCAGCCTTTGAGCTACAACACAACTTCTCTCGTGAGGGATAGAGTTTCCTCTTCAAAGCTGTTCCCTCCCCTCCTCTGGTGTTCCTTGTTTTGCACGAAGTCGGTATACTCTACCTCGACATTGGTAGGGTTCATTGAGGAGGCTCCTAGATTCGTCGGCTCAAGAAAAATATCTTCTTCATTGTTTGATCATGCTTGGAGGAAGGCGGCTTCGACTGGTGACGACCTCGGATATGGGTGGATGGATGTGTCTTGGCATTGGATCCCGGCTCAAATTTTTCAGCTCAGGAAAGGCATCGTCTTAATAGTATGGTCATGCTCAGAGGACGGTGGCTTCGATAGGTTATGAACTTGGACCTGGGTGGATGGAGGTGTCTCTGCGTCAGATCTATGGCTCGACTTCAACAGGTGGAGGATTTTCCTTGTCCGCCCAGGCATGGCTCAGCGTCGGCCCAAGTGTGCCAAAAAGGGGAGAGGGCACTTAGTTTGGTCATCTGGTGGTCCTGTGGTCTCCACACAAGTCTAATATTCGTGATTCATGGTTATTTCATATTTATTGCATCGATTTGGTCATTCTTCTGGTTTTGAATAGTGTCGATTTGGTTGTTCTTCTGTTTGAGAAGTCTCCTTCTTCCACTTCTCATTGTTTCCACATTTCTTGGAATTGGATTGCATCGGACTCTGGTGAGGGGGTGTCTGCAATCCTATTATAAGCAGACCCATACCCAAAGCGGAGTTTCTGGTTTAGAGTGGTTCGGAACTCCTCATTGGTGACGTTCCTATGGAGTGGTGTCATGCCATCCAGTCTTAGGTGATGCTGGTCTTGATTTGTGACTTTGATCATCTTTCATTTTCTATAGCATCCACAATGTGTTGGGATCCATGAGGTGTGAAGCGGGTTGGAATCCATGGTGAATGGGTGTTGTGATTACTGGTTTATGGATGAGTTCCTATATGAATGGTGGTAGTGGTTTGTTTGAATGGTTTAACCCCAAAGGTGGGAAGTCATTACACCTGAACTCATCTACTTGGAACATTCCCTAGATGAGGATCTAGAACTAGCAGTTTATCTTTGCAGAGATTTTAAAATTTGGTTGTTTGAGAGGGTATGGTATCAGCCATCAGATCAGGCTTGTGCTTTGACATATGACACTTGCTTTTTGAACTACCTTGTAATGGTGTAAAGCTTCATTTTGTTCAATTGTTGGGGTGGGGCAGCTCCATGTTGTCAGTCTTCTTGTACTCTTATTTTTTCTTTCGGATGTGATTTTTCTATGTTCATGATTTCTATTTTGGTTACCCCTTCTTACCTTAAAATGGGGCTTTATCATAATAAAAAAAATGAAGTCTTTTGGGCCGTTGGATGGAAAACATTGTCTTCTATAAAAAATAAGAATCCCACCTTTAGGATTACCCTTCATTTTAAAAAACATCTTACCCACATAAATATTTAAAAATAAATGCAAATTTTAAACTTTATAACAAGACAAACATGGTATAAACCTCATGAGGGTTAAAATTTATTTTCTATATAATTACATTCAATTTTGAAAACCAAAATTATTTCATTATTTCATGATGAAATAGACACTTTCCCAATTTCTTAATGAAATTAATCACTTCTTAATAATTTTAGAAACCAAAACTCATTCTACAAAAAAGTCCTGAAGTATTTATTTCAAACCAAAAACAAATTTTTCATGAAATCCACTTTCTACAATAAAAAATATGATTTCACATCACACACCAAATCAATTAAAGAATTAAATGACATAACGATCATCAAAAAACTGATCCAATAATTTATTTAAATCACAAGACCCATATATACCATTTTTACTATAGCCCAAACCACTCTTAGAAATCTATGAGATATGAGGTATAAATAAAAAACCTAAGTGGGATGTAGAACTACACTCGACTTGGCCATATAGTTGAAAACCATGATCTAATCATGAAATCATCCATAGTACATGTGTAGAATTGAGAATTTTTTTGTAGCATATATTATCATCCCTTACAAACTAATAATATACCTCAATTTTATTTTTGATTTCCATCCCAAATACTTGAGTAAATACAATACCTACACCCTATTCTGATCCTAGGATATTATGCCATTTGGAAAATAACTGGCCTGGGGTTTCCATCTCAACTAGAACTTGATCCGTCCCACCATAGGCCCAAAGGGTTATCTAGATCCCCAAAATCTCAAAATTAGTTCCTTGTCATAAATGAACATACCTTGGGAATGAATGTTTCCTTATAAAATAAGATAAATAAATAGTGGAAAAAAGATAAAACAACTTAATATTAGGTAATTTGAATGAATTATCCCATACATAATAAATTACAAAATAAAAAGTACATACATAATGGATAAAAATTAAAATAATACATGAATAATATATACCTAAAAAATATCCAATACCAAGCCGTAAAGTAAGATAAAACACTTAAATTTATCCAACGAGCCTCCGGGTGACCCCCAATCATCGTACGAACCTAAATATTTTTTGAAAACCCTATATTTTTTTTGAAAAGGGAATTCCCCAGCGTGGTCTTGTAGAACCCTCCACACAGAGAAACCCCCCTCCCCCATGAAGGGGTAGCACCCGAAGGTAGCTCCCCAGCCAGGGAAGGAGCCGTTTCCAGCAGAGATGGCAGAGCATCCCGAGGGTAACAGCCCGAAGCGATGGTCCGACACAACGATCTGTTAGTAGGGGGGTCGTGCCTCAATTTTCCCACCCAAAAGAATCTGGGTGACCCAGCAAGGTGGATGGATCCAGGGGAGAGGCTCGCCCCCGAAAGTGGGCTCCCAGGAATCGAACCCTGAACCTCCCAAAGAACGACTGGTTTAAAAAACCGGGACCTACAATAAATAGCCATGAGGTATATAAACCAATAGTTATCTACCATATTAATCATTATAGTATCTTTTATATTACATCCGAGAAATTACAGTATGTAATAAATAATGAAAATATTTATTTTCTCATAAATATTTACATAAAGAAAAAACAACACATCAAATTTATGTAAAAACTCATTTTATTTTTTATTAAATAATAAAAATAACATAGTAGACACTTTTCATTGCCTGATTCCCCTTTCTATAAACAAAATTTTTAATGTCGCACTTTAAATCCATTTTATTAACACATCCTTTAAAATTCATATATAAAACCAAAAATAAGTAATTTAATTTCAATAGTTTTCCAAGAAATCCAAGAAAAAAATTTCTAGTAAGCTAAGAACATAGTGAAAAAACATGCTTTAAAATCTAATATATTGCATTTCTCAAAACAAAACAATTCATTTTTGTTTACTAAATAATTTACAAACACCGTTTGAAAAGAAATAAATTTTCAAATTCAATGAATCAAACACATTAAAAACCATGTATAAAATATTTTTGGAAAAGTACTTGAGGATCACAAAAAATGGGAAACCAAATAAATCATGCACCATGAAATCAATTGAGAAGTTAAAATATATCAATTAAGATAATTTTTCATGAAGTCACTTAAAAAATGGGGGATATAAGAAATGAAAAATAAGGAATTACATAAAAATATATTTAATAGGATCCAATAATTATGAGAATATTCTGAGGAAAAAGGTATCAATGACTCAAATTAGTGGAATGGAACCTAGGTCAACACTAGTGAACTAGTCAATGACAGTATTATTACCTTTAGGCTATCCCAAAATTAACCTCCCATGGTCGCACCACTACAAAAAGGAATAATAGTGTTCCACTAACAACCTCAGTGAAGTTGGATACACTCCCTAGTCAATTAATTTCTTATACTAAGTATTTCACTTATCCAAATATATTCATAGTCCCCTATTAATACCTTTACATCAAACAAGGTTTTGAGATATTAGGAAAACACAAGTATCAAAAAATTATGAAAATCAACACATTTATAAATTAATGGTCACCTCACCTTCAATGTACACACAAAAAATATCCCCATTAAACATCACCTAGACACTAAATAAATAAATAAATGCCCATCAATGGGAATAAAATATAGGGGAACAAAAAAGCACCATAAGTACTTCATTAAAAACTGATTCTCATAAAGAACCAAATTATTCTTTTACAAAAAAGGATTTGGATGCCAAGCCATCTCACCCTTATTAAAATCTCATCTAAATCAACAATTGAGATTGATTTTTTAAATCATTTATTAAAAACCATTAGGGAATAAATAATTACCTTAAAACCATAACTAAAAAAATTCAAATTAATTTAATAATATCTAATACCACTCACATTGGTCAACACACCCCTTTCAAATTAAACACCCCATTTGTAACAAATTAAATAGTATAACCACCCCAAACACTTTATAAAAATAATTATATGCTCAAAATGATTTTATAAAACTCAATCAAGTGTTCACTACTACTTTAAAAACCATTTTCATCCATTAAAATATAGATAAGAATTTATTACAACACTTGGCATGGAAGTCATCCCATGAAATGTTCTAAAACCATTTAAAAACACATATTTTTAACTTGTGGGAACTAAACATAGGAATAACTATAATAATTAATTTATAAAAATAAAAAAATCACTAAATAACATATAATACAATGGAAAAATAATGAAACACCTACCCTGATTCAATAGAAAAGAAGATGTAAGTTTTTCCATCAATAGAGAACTCCCAACCAAGATATGAGATGTCATGAATAACCCCTTCACAAAAAATCCATATGTTTATGTCCAAACACTACCCTAAAATCATCTGACAAGACATTTAGGTTTTATAGGAGAAAAAAACAAACAAAAATATGAAATATAGTGAATGAAGATATTTACAGGTACTTACCAATGGAAAATCCACCAGAAATGAAGGAAAATAGCTAAAAAATGGATTAGTGGTATTTAGAGAGATCCTTTGGGTTTGAACCTGACTTGTTTGAGTGAGAGGAAGTCGGAGAGGATGGTTGGAGAGATAAAATCAGGTAGGGGTGAAATTATAATTTCACTTTTTAATTAATTTGGAAAAACCTCGTGCTTTGGCCCCAAAGTTTGAAAAAAATGGACAAACTATATGAGTGAAATTTCCTAGGATAACCTACCTATCGTGATCACATAATGGGTCTCTAAATAGTAGGATAAACCGTACACTAATCATTATAAATAGAACTATCAAAATACATAACCATTTCTCAAATGTTTCCCATGATTTGCAAAACATTTTGTAAGATCTGATTCCTTACTAATACACACTAAAGGACACACACATTTTCTCCTAGTATCTACATGGTTTGGACTCAGCCGTGAACCAACCATGTAGAGAAACCATGAATAAATCAAAATAGACTAAAAATTATGTTACATTAGGGTAACTAGATGATTTCATGTTAATTATGTGTAAAAATTGTAAACAGAAGAAAAAATTATATAAAATTACAAAATTTACCTAGATTTATGTAAAACATAATTTATTTTTGTGAGATAAAATAACTCAATATAAACTCCATCGTGATATGGTAGATGTCACATTTATAGTGGGGTCTTACTATTCAATAGATTATTTTGAATTATGATCTTTATTGAATTCCCTCTATTGAGCATGGTAAACCCTTATTTCCTTTAGAAATATATATCCATCCAATGAATCTCAGTGAGCTTTTAAGTCATGATTATGTTCAATTCTAATGATTATTATGTTTCTCACATTGCTACAAATCCTGCTTCGAAAGTATCCATGAAACCATCCAAAATAATATTACATATTAATTTATAAAATTAAATCACATAAACTTCTAGTAAACTAAATTATTCACCAAATATCTGAAACATGATCTTACAGACACCCAATTCTAGAATATATCATAATAACCACATGCCACTTTTAGATTCTATTACCACTATCTAATCATATCCAGTTTTATCTTCTAATTTTTCTCATTATATTCAACTTATAAATGATTCAACTATCTTTAAATTTCTAAAAATAGGTATCTAGTACCCATCCACTCGTAACACAGTTTAGACTCTAGATTCTCTAAAATTAAAATCACTACATCTACCCTTATAAGCTCATATAATTCACTAAAACACAACAATTTATTTTCAAAATTCACCATATGAATAAATTCAACACATATATTAATAATTTTTCTCTTTAAAACTCATGGACATTAAAAACTATGATGTATATGGTTTATCATCTCTGAGATGTGTTATAGAGTGTCTCTTGGGAAAACAATCAACCATTAATACGACATTTTATCTTCATTTCTCAAGAATATCCTATATGATATTACATTATAAGAATACACAAATAAGTGGAAAAAATAATAAATAGTTACCTCTCACTTTGATCAATGTTAGTCAACAATATTTAAATAGTGGATGAATTTATATCTAATTATTCATCATTACAGAAGAGTACAATATAAAAATTTGGTTTTAACTTCCTAAAATAGTCATAATAAGTATATAAAGCATTCCACTATTTATTTAAGTTATTTACAAATAATATACATCATCATCAACATAATCCAATATCTCTAATAATCTATTATTCATGTATCCAAATACCCTTTCGTATATGAAATTTTTTACCCCCTAATGTGAGATATGCAGAATAACATTATCCCTAACAACAACCTCAAGAGGTTATCATCCTCCAACTACATGATTTATATTTACTATACACCATATGAAATTCCTTCCTTACCGACTAAACCCTTTAAAAATTATGTTATACCATCATGGACCCAAATATGGATGAAACACTTATTCATATACATAATAAAGGTGATTTACCTTTCCATTTGTATAATGAATCAAACGTATCCATCTAAATAGAAACATATCCACCATTATTAAACATAAAATCTATAATAGTTAAATGATCCTCTAATTAACATCAAAATATAATAATAAATATTCAATTAATAAAATTAATAATCAATATATAAAACATATATACTATATGAATATGAGGATAGTAAGGCATAAAAAAATTTAGTTGAGTACCAAAATCCTTATATAATCACTACAAAAAATGTAATGTGAAACTTATATTTGGATTCGATACTGATATATTAAGAACCATAATAATACTAATACTAAACCATATATAAATATTTACTAACTCGTTAACCATAAAATTAACTCTAAATGATAGAAAATGATTTAACTTACTGTTTCTATCAATAAAAACTCAATATATATATATATTTTTTATTAATCCTAGAAAAATTACCACAAAATACATTGAAACCCCATCCCATTTCCACTCTAGAATGATTAATTAATAAATAAATCATGTTATACTCTGATTCTCTATCACTATGTATTCATTAGTAAGAAAAATTGATATAAATATTTCCATATAATGTATCATGAGTGACCATAAAATGTGTCATTAAGAACCTTTTAACATCTTGGTTAAGTCAAGATACAATAGCTGTTGATAGATTATAAATTAAAACATAATGTTATCCTAAAAACCCTATAGAATCAATATCTACACATGTTAATATATAATAAAAATTAAAATCTAAAAGCCATCTTGGAATATTCTCACGAATACACATCATATCATTAAGAAACATATCATTAAAAACATATATCCTAACCTACCATAACATTCTTCATTAGAGAAAAAGTAATAACCATGGGTTACAAGGATATATGATTATACTCTATAAATATATCATGATATAACAATATGAAAAAGGATATAGGCTAAGAATAATTATATGATTCTTCATTCAAATCAACTAATGATTTCCTACCTATATAATTAGTGACCAAATTTATTTTTATGATTCATATATTGTTTTAATAAAATTTATTTCAATAATTTATGATAGGTATAAATGATAAAAATATCACTAAAAAAATATTTCCACAAAATCTGGATTATATTATCTATATCACTCAAATCAAGATCACAAGTGGGATAATTATTCTCATTTTCCAAAAAAAAAAACCAATAAATATATATCATATCCTTAACCTTAATCTATATTCTCCCAAATAAAAAATTGGATGCATAAAAGTAAACCACATATCACCTACCAGACTTGGATAAAATAATAATGGGTATAGAGTTTAATATCCTCTACAATTACTCAATAATAGTTTAATAACTATCATCCCAAAGGAACTTAATCACTTACATACTCATCACTAATAATTATATATTTGGAGAATAAAATCACAAGTAATTTTACCTCTTATATCCAAAAAACACATTTTAATATTTTAGAACAATGTTTTGAGGCCCCAGAAGGTTGCATTAAAATAGTAAAACAATACCCTTTATCCTTATATGATTAAGAATAAATCAATATATCATTAACAAGTACTATACTAAAAATGTTCAAATAACTACCCAATACTCAATTTATCTTTGAAAAAATAAATTTATGGAGCATTTGATATACCCAACAACATTCATAAAAATAAAAAATGAACATAAAATTTTATGAAAATAAAAATCCAGAATATACTTCATTCAAACAATGAGTTTTTAGTACCATGAAATAAGATTAATTTTAAAAACCCATTCGGCCCCTCTCAAAATATCAAATTTATAATCCATACAAGATATTGAATATTTATTCATTAAAGTAACTGAGTTTTTTTTTGGTAATTGAAAAATTACTACAAAAACTCATTGAATGTTCTAGTTAAAACCATCAGTGCCCCATATTGTGGTAAAGTATTCTTAATGAATCACTAGGATTTATAAGATTCCAATAAAAATTTTAACTCCCTAATATCTACTCGATCGATATGGTAATGAGCAATTGGAATAATATTTATAACAAGAAAAAAATATATAATAAATTCAAATTTCCAATCCAAAGGATAACTAATAAATTATCATAAACCATGTCTTTGAATCAATCCACCATGAGAAAATATTATTGATGATAACCTCAAATAATTCAATAACCATCTAGATATGTGAGATTAAATCCTTCCTAACTGACCCAGATAAATTAATACCCTACTTACATGATAATTCCATATTTTGAAAATAATTAATTTTTTTTTCTCTATATAAAAGAATATTTTTTTCTTACAACCCATCTCCCTTTGATAATAAATTCAATGAACTGTAAGTGAGAATTTATAGAGAACATACTCATGGGGATATTAAATGATAAAAAACTACTAAAAACACTAGATTATTTTTAAATATATTCAATTGTGTGATATTTATATAGATGTATAAAGTTTAATACATTATTGAATCATACTCTAAGTTGAGTTCACCAAATTCCACATTTTACTTGATTAAATGGAATTTGAATCAAGATATTTAGTCCACAAATATTTTATTACATTTAGAAAAATAAAGTAGTTTTATTTCCAAATTTAATCACTAATGGATTTGAAAAATCATCTCTCATGTCTTCATGATGTGATTTAATCATTTAATTTTCTATATACCTTGTAATTCCCCTATATATTTATCCTCAGTGGTGTATAGAGTGATGAAAATTTAGTTCTTTTAATGCAATTAAATGTATCTTCTAGATATAATGATTTTTATTATTATAGAAGTAAATTTTTAATTTACAACACTTGGAACCTAATAAAAAACATTTAAAACATAATGTCGAATTTATCTATAGCTATCTCATGTTAACCCCTACTCATTTATTATTTAAAAAATTAAATAAGATCTTTTTTATTTCAATAAGATATGATTACTTTGGATTTATTTCAAATTTTTATAATTATAAACTTTATTAATCAATGTTAGTTTATTATTTAATCATGTATAACAAAAAAATAATTAATCTTCTAAAATTATTTTGTATTTATATTCTTTCCGTCATTATACTAGAATATTTTTTCTGAAATAAAATAGGATCAAATTCATTTTTTGAGTCATCCATCCTAATTTTTTTCTGAAACTTAGAAACATATTTTTATTTTTAGAATAATATGAAATATAATATTTATGTTAATTAAAATACTATGAAAATTTTTATCTCACCAATAATTCAAATTTCAATGTTTTACACATTTTAAATGAAAATTCCTTAAATGTTTTTGTCACATTTTTATTAAAAATAATGGTATAAAAATATACTCTCACTATGAATATATTATTATTCTCATCATTTACATGTGTATTTTTGTTTTAATATTTGCTACTTTTAAATCTCATGTTATTCCAAAAATTATTTGTATTCTAATAATAATAACATGATTATTTTTATTCTCATAACATTCATTTTTAATCAAGTGAACTTCTCTTTTATAACAATTAATAATAAATTCTTATCATTATTAAATATATAATTTCCCATCATGTTGTATTTTCAAATATGTTTATTTAACATTCATTTAAAAAATTATTTAATTAATTTGAAAATTTATTTGATGAATATTGGAGATAAATTCTCATAAAAATCAATACTCAAAATTTGAGAGTATATTTTAAACAAAAAATGATATTTCATTCATGAAACCTTACTTATATTTTAATGGTTTTTTGGAGTTATCTATTTCTCCATATGAAAATCTTATTTTTAGTAATTTTAATAAACTCTAAGATATATTTTTCATTTATTTTATTCAAATATATATTCATGGTAACAATCACATCCTTATGTTATAATGTTTCATTATTACTCTCTGACTCAAATAGAGAATGAAAAATTGTATTACTGGAATTCCTTAAATTCCATTGAATATGAATTAAAATATTTATTCCTAGTGATATGTTTATAATCAACATGTTTTCTATGAATTAAATACTTTGTTTAGTTTTTATATTCTCCATATTCATAACTTGTGTACCAAGAATATTAATTTACTTTAATCGAATATACTCAGTTTTTTTGGAAAGAATAAAATTTTCTTGAGAGATTTCAATGGTCCTCTTCAATGTTATATTCAATCTAAATTCATATTTGGTGTGTACCATTGAATTAAACAAGAATTATATAACATATTGTTTCAATTTTTTTTGTTTTCTTATTCTAAACAATGAAAACTCCATCAATAAGGTGTATATCCAAGAAAAATTCATAGGGTGAATCTTTCATGAAATTTATACATATATAATCTAAAGAAATTTATTTAAAAAAGGATTATATACACTCTTAATCACTTCATGTTAAAATTAGCTTCATACCAAAACTGATAATTCTTGTTAATGGAGCTTGGTTAATGTAAAATATAGTTTGAATATATTCCTATATCTTTGTGTCTTTTCTCTAAAAGTACATCAATATACATTATTTTAAAGAATTATTCACCCCATGTGAACTAAACATATATTATTCATATATTATACTCCATTTTTAGGACCACATGGAGAAATATATCATTTAATTATTTTATATTTTTTTGTATAATATTCTAACTATTTTTTTCGGTAGTTTGAACCAATATTGAGTTAACATTTGTTAATAGTTTACCTCATTATAACATCAAAGGAATTTCAATAAAAATTTTGAATTGTTAAAGATATTGTTTTAATAAACATAAAAAATATAATTCATGTGAATAAAATTATATATATTTTTGAAGTAATTATCATTATTAATTTATTTTATAATCATGGGACTACATACATCTAAATAAAAAAATTCATGTGGAATTAATATATTGTCTTGTACTAGAATATAATTTTTACTAAAAATATTTTCATTTTGAAAAAATAAAAGTAAATTCCCCTATACTGGTTGGGTACTATACCATTTCTTATTACATCATGATTCAAAAGTCCACTAACATTATACTTTCCAAACAATTCAAGTCATCGATTCCATAGTAAATTAATTTCATTAACAGTTGAGTAAGAACAATTCTATTATTTAATTTTGAATAGGATAAAAGATTTTCCTTTTATACTTATCAAGAGGATCCAATATTTTAGTCTTTTAATGTTACATCCATTTTTTATTAATAAATCTTTTTGATTGTTTCACATTTGAGGTATACACAATAATGAAATTATTTATCCTTAAAAAAAACTATTTAAAGTAAAATTATTCTCATAAATTTTCATGGTATTAATTCCATTGATGTTAAAAATTACATAATTTATTACTATTATAATAACACTATTATAAATTTTAATTTATATTAATAATTATTTGTCTTTTTTCGCATGTGTAAAGTATCCAGTCCATAAGATACAAGGCTTCTCAAGATTTTATGGTTTGTATAAAACCTCAAATACAATTATAGTATTCTGATCATTCGTCTTTTTATGAGTACTCATGAAATTAACACAGTACAACATCTTATCTAGAAAAATAATGAAACAATTATTGATAATGCTATTTTATTGACAATGACTTTTTAGAGCCTCCTCCAGAACATCAATCCAGATTTTCACTTTAATATTTCAATTCTATAATTATGTTGGTCTCTTCTTTGTGATTCAAATTTTTATCCCCCAAGGGTAAACATACCTAAATTTTCATGTGAAAAAAAAATTTATTAACAAATTAATTCCTTTTTTCTATGTAAAAAACAACACCAATAACTACCTATAAGGAAAATATTTTCCGATGTTGATAAAAGTGTGGAGTATATGTTTTTTATTTCCTAATTATTATTTATCACCATTAAAAATTTTCAAATGAATATATATTTAATTTTAAATTAATTATTAATATATTTTTCCCTTATAAAAAATATTATAAACCTTTTCCATTTACATTCTAATATAATTTTGATTTTTACATACCTAGTTTATTAAAACAATGTGTGGTGTATATTTAGTTGTATAGATATATTTTACCTACTTTAACATTTTAACTAACTTAAAAATATAAAATACATTTATTTTAAAAATATTTTATAATTATTTATTTATAAAAATTTAAATCCTATTTGATATATTTAAACATTTTTTAGGGAATTTAGATGATTCCCCTATAGATTGAATCATAATTTCATAATCAATTTAAGAATTCATTCTGAATTATTCATATTCATGTACATTTTATTTGAGTGAGTTATTTCCTCCTTTTCTCATAAATAAGGAGTTTTTTTTTTCATATTCAACTTCATAATAATGAAATAAAGACCATAAATTTTCCTTATGAACTCTCCCACCTTGGTTTTTACTTATCGTTATTTGAATCATTGAATTTTCAGAATGATGCATTCTCTTTCTCTTGCTAATGAATTATTCTAAAACATATATTTAACACAATTATTGAAAAATTCCACATTCATATTTCCTATTTATAATAATATTCATTTTCATTATCTTCATCACAATAGGAATAAGTAAAATATTTAATATTAACCATATAATTAGTCTTCTCATCAATCTCTCAATTTCATTTTTCTTATTCACTTTCCACATAAAAAGAGGACTCATATATATTTTATATAATACATCTTAATTGATTTTATATTTTAATAATTTATTTACATCTTTAATTATTTTTCAGCATATAATTATTACTATATTTATTGTTTTTATACTTAAATTCTATTTGAAATAGATCATCATGATTTTTGTCACGGGTAATCACAAAAAGTTATGCTGAGAACCATTCTATCCTCACATAAAAAAATATTTAAATTTAATCTATTATTAACAATTAAAGGGGTTATTTTTCTATCCATGGATGTGTTTTATGATATTCCATTTTAATAATCCTATGTGAATGTATTAGGAAGTATTTTATATATTTTCAAGTGAAAATCAATCCCACATGGCACTATATTCATACAATTGTTCTGTTTTGTTTTAAAAAAATAAAACACAATAATTATCAATTGATGTCAGGTGATTCAAATTAGATTAATTAGTTTTTATATTTTCCATGGGATTTAATGATCTTTTAATAAAAAAGACTATTAATTCATGAAAATAATATATTGCAAATGAGCTATTTATCAACCATAGTTATTGTGGATCGGGACTAGTGTTCTAGTGACTTAAATTAGAATATAATAGAATTATGTCTACTAATGTAGTCATTTTGGTAGTTTCAATGAGGTAGTTTAGATATGTACTATTCTAATGGTTTTCTAGGGTTTTATAAAACCATTGTATTGGGATATGATAAAAAACCAATATTTTCATGTGTTTCATTTTTTGGATTTGTTTTTTCTATATTAGACTACTATAACTCATCCCACAACATCCCTGACTCATATCAATATAGATTTTATGTAAATATTATGTATAATTGGTTGAATTAAAATATTAGTTTTTGGTGTATGTTAATGGAAGTAAGTTTTGGAATTAAAATTAAAAAAATATTATTTGTAAGATATGGTTAGATGATGTTATGATTGATAACACCAATTAAAGTGATTAAAATGAGAAAAATATAAAAAATATTGGTAAAGAAACCTAAGTATATAAAAATATTAGAAAGTTCATTATTAATAAATTTCTATATACTAGAAAACATGAAAATTAAGGGATGATTTTTATTTACTGTGAAGATACATGATTCACTTTTTCTGTGTTATTCTATAGAATTACATCATGTTAATTGATAATAAAACAATCATTTATACCTCAAGAAAAACCAGTTTAATTTGAAAAAATAATTTTGGTGATTAAAGAGAAGTATTTTTTTCACAAAAGTTTATATATTCATGGTTTAATAAGGAGTGAAGAACTAATATTCCCTAAAAATATGTTCATGATTCCTCAAGATGGTTGGAGACTATTATTTATAATATTGAATTTATATGTTACATTTATATCATAGAACACAATTCTTATTAGAAGGGATTTTTTTGAATATGATTTAGGGGATATAATCTAATATTTGTGATGATTAAATAAAAATAATACACTGGATAAAAATGGAATAGTTTCTTACATGAAATGGATATAGAGATTAATTTTTCTTGGTAAAACATGTATATCATTTAGTTTAATGTGGTTATCTGTAAAATTCTAAGTGGTTATGAAATTGAATTGAATAACTTTATTAAATTAAGTTTTAAAATAAAAAGGGTAAAATACATCATGAAATTATTTCATCCCAATTAGAGAGTATGGTTTATTTTTATGAAAATTTTAAAAGATGTATTAAAAAATTATGCCACTCCCCTTGATGAATTTGTTTTTGAGGATTTACAAAGAGTCATACACATATTTGTAAGCTTTCATTATATATTAATATACAGTGAAGTGACAATAATGTCTTATAATTAACTTCATCCTCATTAATATTAATATCTTCACTATGTGATTATATTTATTCAATAATTCTCGATTACTTAAAAATATTTAAATTTGATATATTTATCTAATAACCCTTTCCAATTGAAATTTTAACCTATTATAATTTCATATAAGACATTTTATTCCATATTTTATTAGATAATTTATAAAAAAAATTCTACCAAGAAATATGATATTGAAATCATTTTTTTGAAATAATGTGCTAAAATTTATGCATAACGGTTGCATCATCAAGAGTATATTTATATCCAAAAATTGTGTTAACAATAATATTCCTTCATTTAAATTAATCATCACTAAATTAATCCATTTCCCTAAAAACATATTTGTATTAATAATAGAGTAATTTAAATAATGATTATTTCACATTATAAAGAGTTACCACATGTATTCACTTAGATATGGGTTATTAAATGAATTGATTCCTTCATAATTGAATCCAAATTAAAAATTATCCACTAATTAGGATGTCTAAAAAACAATTTTTTCTTCATAATTTTAGCATCAATTATAAATTCCATTACATTAATAAATTCAATTAGAAAAACCCATTTATACATCCACACAACTACAGAGAACATAGTTATCCATAAGGTTTACTATTCCAAATGAATAACATAGTCCTTGGAGTGACATGATACAATCTATTATCATATGACCCACTAGTATAATCTATTGGATATAATAAGTAGGTTTTATTCATGAATTTTTTTGAATAAAAATTTATCATTAATTACAAAATGTGGTCCCACATAAATATTGATAACTCTATAATGGTATAGAAAAAAGAGTCTTCTATCGCTAACATGAATCACTATAATAGTATTAATAGTGTACTAATTATTTTTCTTCACATAAAACATTGAAACAATAAAAAACAATAAAGAAACAATTATATATGATCTCCCAATATCTATATTAATGTTTCACTAAAATATATTTATTTGTGTTTGAGTGTTTGAATTTCAATCAACAAATGAAACCTCAATAGAACACTTTAACGCCAACATTTCCATTCTTCATCATGGAAAGACATTGATATTCACTTTATAAGGACTTCCAATTTATAAATTACCTTAACAAGTTGATAAATTTATCCTCATAATATTTTTTAATATATTTTTATATCTCTTAACTCTCTTATTCTTTTTTTTACTTTATAGTTTATGACCCACTTCTCAAAAAAATATCTAAATCAAATTCCTTTATTTTTAATATTTAAATTCAAAATGAAACTTTTATCACAAATCTATATTAAACAACCACTTCAACATAAACCTTCATATCACAATAGAATATAAAATAACCATTGATATAATTAAGTGATTATTAGGATCAAGACTGAGTTGTCCTAAGGGAAAACACTAAGACACATCATTATAGATAATCAAATTTATATTACATGGGGAACATAGTGTGGCTAGATAAACCACTACATTTTCCCACTAACTAAACAAAATTTACTAAAACATATCCTTAGAACTTGAAAACCATAGAAATTTTTTAAAATAAACCACAAATTAATTTATATTTTACATTACCAAGTAAACCATTGTCTAAAATATATCATGGAATATAAAACTATAACTGTTATTAAAAAAATAAAATCAATTGACATTTATTGCAAAGTCAAGTTACAATATTTTTTTATTCATCTTGCCACCATAGCCACCCCTATTTTAATTCAATATAATACATCACTATGATATTTTCTCTTTCCACCCTTATCATTTTTGTTACTCCCTAGGACCAAAAAATTAAAAACACATTGTGATTTGATTCTCTATAGTTCGTAATGAGTTTTTTTATAAAATAAATATGAACCAAAATCAGCATTCAAGCCCTGGTTATTATTACTTTACAAGGAATTTTCTAGAGGTAAGAACCATGACATGGTTTTCTAAAAAACATGGTGTGTTTTTCTCATATTCTCCAAAAATATTTCAAACATCAAATGAAAATTCAATTTTCATACATAACATCAACTATAATTTGATGAAATTATAAAATTTTATATACTTATATAATCATTTCATTTCACCTGAGATTGATTTTTAATTTTTTTAGAAAAAAAGATAAAATCACGATATATATCTAGCCAAGAATACATCCAATGACACACACATATAGTTCCTCAAACAAAATCACCCACAATGCATCAAACATATCCTGGGTTGTAACAATTTTTGAATATATGATCTTGAGAAGAAATTTAAATTCCATGTACTTGTCTCATTCATATATTTTCTAAAAAAAATTCATATATATATAATATAATTACTTAGTTTATATATACTAAAAATAATTAAATAGAATATTTTAGATACCAACAACATGCACACACACATATATATGTTTAACTCACTATTTCACAAAAAAACAGACATAACTATTTTCATTCTAAACTCATAGCTTCAAAAAATTATTCACATATAAATATTGAACTAACATCATTCCACTTTTATGGAGTCCACCTAAATATAGACTTCTTTTAATAAGATATTTCTCCCCATTATGAAATATATATATTTGTATTTATATTGTTATTTTCTACCCATTTTATAATAAAAATCCAAATAACATGTGATATGGAGGATGCAAAAACCATACCATAGCCTTTAAAATGTTGGGTTTGATCTCCCATGACCAAAATTAGTTTTTGAAATGGGTCTTTATGAAATGGTTTTGAAAACACAAGCATAACTTAATCCATTTTCATAAAATAAACCATCATCAAAATTACATAGTCTACCCTTTCTTAAATAAAATGGGACATTATAACAATTTTATATAGTATAGAATGTTTATCTGGATTTTATAAAATACCAATGGATCTTTTATTATAATAATACATTAATATGGGTAACATCTCTATCACATTGAGAGCGTCAAATTATTTTTTCATCTACGGAAATTGTGTAATTTATTTAGCGAGAAACAAATATTTCAACTTCATCCAAACTCAAAATATTATAATTTTGGTTCTATGTGTGGAAATTTACACACCCATATTAAAATAAGAACAATTCATCAGATGTGGAATTTCAATCATTAACATTTCTATCCAAATTTTCATCTGTATTTACAAACGTTTTGAGATTTATATTATTTTTATAAATAAATTAACAATTTATAATTCCTTTCATATACCCTATAACATCTCATTACTTATTTTTATGTGTTTTGAACCATTGATTTGAATAAACAATGATTGGATCTATTTGAAAGTGGTTTTCAGTATTTTACTGGACTTTTTTTGAATGTTTCAAGGAATTTGTATGGTTTGTGTGTGGTTAAACAATGTGTGAAATTTGGATTGCAGAGTTTGTGAATGGTTTGTGAATTGTTAAAAAAAGTGTGCAACCTGGTGCATGGTTTTCAAATGGTTAAAGAAAGTGTACAACTTTGTTCATAGTTTGCGTATAGTTAGTACTAACCATGTGACCGAACCCAGGAAACCGTGTAAATGGTAATTAATGTTATGACAATGTTAATTAAATACCCAAAAGCCACCAAATTAAGCGTAAAATCCACCCACTTGAACCTAATCCGATCCTTAGGCTTTTGGGAGCTCTCAAGAGGCATTTTAGATCCCCAAACATCATCTCTTGGCAGATCGAATCACCAATAAAAGAAAAGATCACCTCTTTCATTTAGTTATTTTATTTTTAATATTGGATATTCCTTCATATATTTGTTCCTTATTCCTATATGTTATGATGTCAATGATTTTCATTTGACCATGGTTTATTTATGGGGAATTATAGATCTAGGATCCCATCTCTCTTCTTTTGAGATATATATTCCTAGATGTGGTGATCACCATCGGAGGCGACACATCTCAGATTTATTATGATTTTATTCATTAATTTCCAAGTTGGTGTTTCTATGATTTTCCTTCATTTTTTGGATTCATTGTTTCTTGATAATTCATAGAAACATGTTTCTTAATTTCTAACACATGTTCTACAAATTGTTTCCTTTTAATTACTTATAAAATATTTTTAACCTATTCTATTTGAATTGAATATGTCATTAATTGAATGGATATAATGACGATATCTATAACATTTTCAGGAATTCTTAAAATTATATGTTTTTCTAGATTTATTTTTAATGTACTTTTAAAGGGATTTTTGGTGAATTTGATGGATTTGGATCAGGTTTCGATTTATTAAATGAATATCCTTGATTTTAATTAAATGAATTGAACTATTTTATGTTTTTAGATGGTTTAAAATTATAGAATTTATTAAATTTCCATGAACCCCCTTTAAATGATTTTATCCTTATTTTGAAATTGGTGTTCTCAGTTTATTTGGATTAAATGATTTATTTTCATTAAAAGAGGGTGTAAACCTATGTTTTGAAATGTATTGAATCATTTTAAAATTCTAATACTTAATTAGAATGATTTAGGGTTGCTTTGATATAAATAATTGTTTTAGATGCTAGTTTTGGATTTTAGTGATGAATTGTGAAAGGAAGTGGGTATTATTACCCTTTTGAAAATTTAATTGTATAAAAGGTTTTGAATTGAAATTGATGATTCTTGATGGACTGATTGTTACTTTTTGATAAATATCCCATGTGATAGTCCCTTAATTTTAACTTGTTTGATTCTTATACTTCGTGTTTTTTTGGGGGTCAAAAAATGGATTACATACATTGAGTGAGTTTTGGGGTGGGAGTGAGGTGTTTTCAATAAGGATCTATGTATGATCAACATAACATCTTTATCTCACCCCTTCTTTTGTCTAGTCATGGGAACCTAGATAGTTAGATGGGAAAAGCTATATATATGCTTCCCAAGAATACTGAGACCCATCTTGTGGATCCATAGAGAATGTGAAAGGTTCAAGATGTGGATGTGCGGCCAGAAAATCAAGTGTACATGGAACTAATTTTCTTTAGTCCCCTGAGACTATTTGTAAGCCTGCATTTTTTCATTTGATTAGCTCTTCTGAGGTGGAATCAAAATCATACCTAGGTTGTTCCCCTGACATCCATATACTTGGTCTCCATACATGATTGGGTTCATTGTCACTATTTGTAACCTGAGTTTCCTTTATTTCTTTATTTATTGTCATTATACACTATGAATCTATTGTATTTATTCTTGTTTTTCAATCTATGTCATTTGCATATTCTCATCTTTTCAAAATCATGTGACCTTATCTTATGAAACACTTTTCAAATATTTTCAAGAAAATATTTAGTTTTTAAATGGGGAAATGTAATGTTTTACAGGTTTAGTTTGATAAATTATTTGAAAAATTTAAAATCTATTTTTAAACTAATACCCATACTTTTATTTTTACTTTTATTTTATCATATCTGAATTACCTTATGAAGAAACTACATAGAATCATTGGTGTAATCTTACTAGGCTCTTTATCTCACACCTTGTTTATACCTTTTGTTGTTTACAACCCTTTATTATCTTATAAAAGGTGTTTGTTCTCTCTCTTTAATTTTTGGTTTCATGCTTGGGTGAACAAGGGTGGGTGACATGGGACATGGTTGGTGGTCATGGACCATCAGGAGTTGGGTTTTGGTTGTTATGTTCTACTATCAGTTTTATAGTATCTCCTTGTACTTTGATATGTATTTATTTATTTATATATTTTATTATGTTTACACATTGTACTATGTTATTGTTAATAATTTTATGGTGAAATCAATCCCAAAATTTATTTTTTGATTCCTAATTTCTTATCATCAACCCATGGAGATCGGTAATTCTCTTCGAGTTAGTGGAAAATTGGACTAGGTATTGGTTTAGATTGTATTCAAGGTTGGTTCATCAAAAATGGTATTAGAGGATGTATTTACTTAAAAGGAATTAATTGAATTTGAAATCATTATGTTATTTGGGGTGTGTCATGGTATAAAATAGATTAAGAATGATTCAAGACTCAAGAGGTAGTTTATGAGCGGTTCTTAATCACCACCCATTCATGGTGAGACTTTAGTTACCAGGGATGTTGGAACTTGAGTCTATATTTTGAGTTATTTGTTTTTCTATAATAAATTATATTTATATTCCCAATGAGACTATCTTTTATTCAGGTAATATCTTATGAGTTTTAAACCATAATTGAAGGATGGCCATAGTGGCACCATGTTTTCATGGTCTGGTAACTATGAGGAACCAGTGTGGATGATTTTGAAATCCAACCATCAATAGTTGTGAGGTTGGTGTGTGGTTAACCATACCATACAACCAAGACTTTTAAAGTTATAACTTTTTTCTAAACTTGATTCATTATCCATTTTATTACAAGTAACATCACTTATTTGAGGTTGGTTATGTGGGTTATGGATGTAGGTTGTTTCATGCTCTTGTTTGGTTGTTTCAAATTTAATCCCTCATAAAAACTCAATGGAATATTAAAACATGTTTTGTTAATTTCTTTGAGAAATGGTTTCAATGAAAAAAAAGTGTATTATGAAATGTTTGGTTTGAAAAAAAAGGATCAAAGTCTCTTATGTGATGTGATAAAATAATGTTTTAAGAATGAATTTTGGTTTTTAATGGATTTAAAATAAGAATGGTTTTGATAATTTTAAAATGGTATTAATGAATTTGAAACCATGGAATCATTTACATGTTTTGGTAAGGGGTTTTTAAAACTATACTTGATTTATAGCAAGATTTATCATTTTTAAAGGAAATAGTAATGTTTTATAAATGGTGAAATATTTTGTGTTATGAGATCAATTATGTTTTGATTAAAGTAGCTTGTAATTTTTTTAAAACATTTATGCTATGTTTTATTGTTATTTGGTGATTGAGTTGATATTTTTATGTTTTGGGATGTTCAGAAATGTCTCCTAGGAAGTCCATTAAGAAATATAAAATCTTAGTCCAATGGTTTGATCATCGGGGTCATTTTTCCCATTTTCCAGAAGTAGAATCCATTTTCAGTGACTCTAACCAGACTTCATATCAAGTGGTGGATCTAGATAATTTCAAAACATTGAACCCCATCCTATAATTCATGGCTTTTAATCATCATTTTTATAAAGGTGAGCAAATTTTTCTTGAGGGAGTACAATTTATTTAATAAGTTGGTGGGGTCTTCAATTTTAATAAGACCCCTAAATCTATGAAGTTTAATTATATAAACTCCTTGTTGGAGGGACCTTTCCATGAGCTATGGGAAGTTTTGATTACCTCTGGTATGTATGAATTAATGTATTGGGAATTATTCAAGTCAATCTTCAATCATTGGCCGTATCCTAAGGAAGTAAAGAACAGGAAATTCCCTGAGTTCTTTGGTTTTTGGTCAAGATGAGCTATCTATTGGGGAATATTCAATAAAATAATAAAATTTAGTATGTCTCATACCAGGTATTATTGGTAATAACTTTAATATGGCTATCTATTTTAGAAAAGGTAATCACCCAGAACTTGTAACTTCCACACATACGATTGAGTTGATTTCTTATTAGGAGATGCTTAATAAGAATTTATCAACTGAAAGAAAGATACTGAAGAAACACAAAGGGAATAATTACTCTTTCATGGTTGGTAAGGGAAAAATTATTAGAAAAATAAGATGACTAGAATGTGTTTCAAGTGTGGAGCACCTATTCATTCTAAGTATTCATGTTTTGAAACTCCAAAGGTTTGTGGATGGTCTGGATGATGAGGTCAGTTTTCGAGGGGTTTTATGTTATTCCATCGAAAAGGGATATTTAGGATAATAATATCAGATCTTTAATGTGGACCTGCATATGCTTCATGATAATAGAGCTTTATCATTAAACCTCAATGTAATTATTTTCACATAGTATAGTATATTCTAGTTTCTAGATATTAGTTTATGTATGTGGTTAATGTTGATCTAGCTTTTTTGTTTCTGACATGGAAGTGTAAAATATTTGAGTTGTTCCTTCTTATGGATTTTTTGTTTTGGAAAAATTTTATTTTGGTATAATTTTGAATGATATATTTTGGACCTTGGTTAAGGTCATTTGTGTATTATGTAGGTAATAATGGTTTTGTTAATTAATATCTTTTTTTGTTATTCCTTGGTGTTCCTCTTGTTTTGACTTTATGGTTAGATATAAATCTTGATATGTCAAACAATCTCCATGGATACAGTGTAGTGATCTATTGTGCACATACTAAGTAGTGTGATCTATTTACAGTTGGATTTGGATAGACATTGGGAATGTATGTGAGTAACTAGGCTACTGTGGATTATTGATAAACTAGGAACACAATGGTTCTAGTGTTTAATTTGATGAGATCATTGAGGAATGAGGCTCGGTTTGAAAAATCATAAGTTAACATTGAGTACTTACCCATGGTATAAATCATTGTCAGTTCTTTACCTTGATTTTGGATTTTTGATCTTTGATGTTTCTCCTTGGAAAATAGTTGATCTGTCTCTTCTTTGTGATTAAGGGACGTAGTTATATTTTGTTACACAATTTGGGTGAATATTTAAATTGTTGGGAGACCTATTCTAGGTCTTTAGTCTTTCTCTAGTTTAGAGATGTGTGATGATATTAGTCTGTTGATCTTGGAGTTATGTGTGTTTTTAACCATTGCGTGAGTCCCACTTCTAGACTATGGACTGTTCTCCTCATAATATGAGTGATGGAGTTCTTCTTGTATCATCTTGTTCTATATTTTCGATTCGATACTTTATGGGGAAAAAATTACTATGGTGGGGTGTTTGTAACATCCCATTAATTTTTTTATTTGTTTAGGCCTATTTATTTGAGTACCCAATGATTGGATCTCCTTGTGGGTAGTTTTAAGCATTATACGAGACATTTTTTTGAAGGTTTCTAGGCCTTTTCATGGTTTTCACATAGTATATGAAATTTTAAACAATGTGTGATATCAGGGTTGCATGGTATGCACAATGTTAAAAAAAGTGTGAATCTTTTTGCATAGTTTGTGCATGTTTTTAACATTTTTAAACAAACTGTTCTACCTATTATATAATTTGCGCTTGGTTAATACTAATTGTACAACCTGGTCCAGAAAACCATATGACCAATAATTAAAGATAAGATAATCTTAATTAAATTCCCAAAAACCACTACATTAACACTAAACTCTTACCACTTGAACCTAATATGATATGTAGGCTTTTGAGAGCCCATGAGAGGCATTTTAGATCCCCAAACATCATCTCTTGGAAAATCAAACCACGGATCTAAGTAGAGATCTTCTCTTTTTGGGTGTTATTTTCTTTTTAATCTTGGATATCCCTTGTTCTCTTGATTCCTTCTTCCTAAATGTTATTATGGCCTTGTGTTATATTGGATCTTGGTTGATTTATTTGGAATGGTAGATATAGGACCCCTTTTCTCTCATTTCGAGATATATCTTCCTAGATTTGGTAACCTCCATTAGAGGTGACACATCTTGGATTTTTGTTTTTGGATTCATTAATTTCCAAGTAGGTGTTTCTATGAATTTCCGTAAATTTTTAATTAATTTTTTCTTGATAATTCATAGACACATGTTTCTTAATTTCTAATCCATGTTCTATGAAATTTGACCATTTAATTCCTTAAAATAATTTCTTTGATGTTATTATATTTGAATTGAATATGGAATTTGTTGAATGGCTATGTTCATGATATCTATAACATTTTTATAAATTTTATAAATTCTATATTTTTCTGGATTTATTTTGAATGAAAATTTTAAATGGTGTTTTGATGAAATTGAGGACTTTGTCCTAGGTTTTGATTTAATAAATTGACATCCTTGATTTTAATTAAATGGATAAAACTATTTTAGGTTTTCAAAATAGTTTAAAATAATCGAATTTATCAAATTTCCACGAACCACATTTGAATGATGTTATACGTATTTTGAAAGTGGTGTTCATGGGTTATTTGAAGTAAACTATCTATCCTCATGGAAAGATGGTGTAAAACCATTTTTTGAAATGTATTCAATTATTTTGAAATTGTAATACTTCATTTGATTCCTTAGTTTTTCTTCTAAATAATTGATTGTTTTAAAGCCTAGTTTGGAATTTTAATGATAAATTATGAAAGGAAGCGAATATTCTTACCCATTTTAATATTTAATTGTATAAAATGTTTTGAATTGAAATTGATGATTCTGGATGTCCTAGTTGGCACATTATGATAATTCTACCATGTGATAATACCTTAATTGTATTTTTTTCTTCGTATACTTCCCATTTTTTGGGGGGTTGAAAAATAGATTATTTACATTGAGAGATTTGGGGTGATAGTGAGATTTTGTCGATAAGGATCCTTATGTGATCCTCATAACTGGTTTATCTCACCCCTTATTTTTTCTAGTATTGAAAACCAAGAATTTGGAAGGGAAAACCTAGATATTTTATTCACTAGTAGACTCACACCCTTCTAGTGGATCCAAAGAGAAAAAAAAGGTTCATGATATAGACATTTATCTAGGAAAGTTTGTGTGCGTGGAACATGTTTGCTTTAGACCCATGAGACTAGATGTAAGCAATGAAATTATCCATTTTATTAGCTATTATGAGGTGGACTCACTATAATACCTAGATTTTTCCTATGACATTGATATACTTGATATCTATACATGAAAATGTTTATTGTCACCATTTAGAACTGGTTCTTCCTTTCTTGATTCATTTATTATTATTATCCACCAAGACTCTATTGTATTGACTCTTCTTCATATTTACATATCAGGAGAATATTCTTATTTTTCTTGATTACCTAAATTTAGCTTTTGAAATGTTTTTCAAAGTATTTTAAGAAAATGTTTAGTTTTTAAATGGTAAAATAGAATTTTTTATAGGATTTATTTAATACATTATTTAAAAATTTTAAAACTATATTTTTAAAATAATTCTCATACTCTTATATATATTCCATTTTTAGAATATTTGAATTACCCTATGAAGCAACTATATAGAATAATTGGTTGGATCCTACTGGTATCTTTAGCTCACACTTTTCTTATAAATTTTAGGGATTATAGACCTTTATTATCTTATAGAAGGTTTTCATGCTCTTTCATTCTTTTTTGGGACCGTTATTGGTTGAAAAAGGGTGGGTGACATGGGTCTTCGTGGGTGGCCATGGACAACCTAGAGGCGTGTTTTGGTTATTATGTTATGCTTTCAGTTTTCTTAGTGTCTCAATGTACTTTGATATGTATGTATTGATTTATATATCAGATTATTTTTCATCATTTTAATTTGTTATTGTACATATTTTGAGGGAGAAATAATTCCCAACATCTATTTTTTATGCCCAGGTGCTTGTCATCGGCCTGTGGAGATCGAGAATTCTCTTCAGGTTGGTGGAGAATCATCTTGGGTATTAGTTTAGATGGTATTCTGGGTTGGTTCATCCCATACCCTATAATTCTATTTAATGGTATGAACTCAGATGACCTAGATAAATCTTTATATAAGTCATAAAATATAATATCATATAGATCACATGGTCATCATTTCATCAATTATAGAAAACTTCAAATCATTTTTAAAATCATTATCAAGAATATCCTTATTACATTCAACTTTTTATGATTTTAGAATCCATAATAATTGATATAGAAATAAGATTTTAAAAATCCATTCCCAAATTATTCAAAAGATCTCGAAAATATTTATCTTTAGAAAGAATTATGTGATATTTATCTTAATAAATTTAGAGTCCAATGAATTAATTTATCTCTCTAATCATCAACATCAAGAAGAAATATTTTATTGTGATTTCCCTACAAAAAAATTCTATAATTCTAGAAAACCCAATATTATTAACATAGATGATATCTATGAGATATTTATAGTTTCTATAATTGATATAGATATTGTTTTCTACCATTCATTCCCAAAAATAAAGATCATTATGGCATGATTCAAGCTGTATATACCATCTCTAAGTTATTCTTTTAACCAATATCATGATTTATTCATCCTAAAAACACATGCCCATAATCACCAAGAAAAAAACTATGGTTTTCTCATTGTAAACATCCACTTTATGTTCATAATTGGGGATGAATGACTTAATATATATATTTAAAATTAATTATCTCTATTGAGAAAAAATATCAAGAAATTTCCTTATAAGTTTGACCCTATAAATCATAGAAAATTTTTAGAGACCCAAGCTTGACATACATGGACATTACATTTCATTTTCAGAATACATAATATATGACAAAAAAAGATGCCCAATGATCATATTAGTTTGGTGTCTTTGGAAACCCCCAAAAAAATCTTCTAGTCATGGTGAAAGATCTTCAACATCTCCCATAACGATCTTCTACTTTCATTTTCCTACCTAAAACCTTTCTTTATATCTTGGGGAAAATAAAACATAGAAAGGGTAATCTCAAATTCTCAGTAAGGGTAAAAATAGAGAACATAAAACAACCCATAAACATTTGAATGTAAAAACATGAACCTAAAGTTAAAACATCAAAATCTTGTGTCATGAAATAAATTTTGGAAGTACGTAAGGCATGGATAATAATGGAATATTAACCATGATATAATAGAATTGACATAAAAAATTTAATTGTGGAAAAATAATAAATACATAATATAATTTCCACAGTATCCAGAGAAATGCTTCTAAGACCATCATAGTGGATAAAGTCCATTACTGAACCAGATTTACTTCCTGTTCCAGCCATGTATTACTGAACCCGATTTACTTACAATTCCATTCATATCTACCTCATGAGATATAAATCTTTACCCAATGCATTTTCGGGAGATATAGGTCCCACCCATCTCACAATGAAACCATTCTTACATGTTTCACAAAACACAAATCATTTATCATAGCATAACCCAAGAAATATAATGGGTTTCTTAAATATCATTTCATCATAACGTAATCCATATAAATGATAATTAAATTATTAATGAAATCAAATAATAGTAATAAAAGGGATAAAAACATAACCCTATTTAAGAGCATCATCTTAGATAAAATGTAATTATGATAAAACACTTGAACTTAGATCTTGAGGAAAATTTCATTTCTTCTTAAAAAACGTTTTGTTTTCTTAAAATGCCACACAATTTTAAAAGAAAAAAATTTAGTTGGAAATAAACTAGAAATACTGTATAAGAAGACTTTTGGAAATAAGGCATCATGAAAACATAAAAATCCATTCATTCCGTATAAGTTGAAAAAAAAATTCTCCTCATACTTTTGTTGTAAAATTCAAAAAATTACCTCGTATAGTAACCAAAATAAAGATTCCTTCCATACCATGTATTAAAAGTGAAAAATGGGTAAAAATGACATTAAGAATACAATGAATAAAATCAATTTTTTTTTATGAATTTTTAGAAAACATGGATATGGATGATTAAAATACCTCCTGTATATAATTACGTACAAGCAACCTCAAACAAAAATGAGATAGAAAAATTTTCCATTACCTTAGGTTCGATTTATTTCGTATGTGTCCAAAACTCATGTATAATGGGTTTAAATATATTATTGACTTGTAACAGAACCATAATAATATTTATGATATCATATATGATTTACTTTCCACTTTATATTACCCTTCCATTTGTCAATTCCATGTTAAATCAATGTTTTGGGTAATAATCTTTTCATTTATTGTACGTGTTTTGAATTCTTTTTCTGGATATTATTACTTATATCATTATTTAATTACTTCTAGAATGAAAAAAATGATTTATATATCATAGATATTTAGTATATAAATATACATATAATAGACAGATAATATAAATACATATATAATAGATAGATAAATGAAATAAAATACACCGTTCATGGAGACGGTAGGCCGTACGTACACAAGAACACAATTTTCATTTCCTTCTTGAATTGAAATGAAGTAAATAATATATATATATATATATATATATTCAAAAAAATCTATTAGTATTATTATGTCAAATATTTCATTATTATTTATTATATATACTTTATAATCATTCTTGAATTTTTAACATGGAGAATGAATCTCATCGCGTTGTGGAGATGGTAAGCCGTACGTACACACGAGTGACAATATTGTTCCCATGGTTGGTGAATGGTATTGAAGTGGATGGTGTATAATATATTAGAATTATTATAATGCTATAATAATCATATATAATTATTATTTCCACCATTATACCCATCCAAGTATGTTGGTGGTGAAAAATAGATTACACCACGATGTGGAGACGGTAAGTTGTACATACACACAAGCGGTGATTTCATTTTTCGTTGGATGGATAGAAGGAGAAATTGGGTTGTTTCATATTTATATTAACATATCTTTATATGAGTGATACTGATGTTATTACTTTATAATTAAACAACTAAATAAGAGGAAGTATAATAAGAAAGAAATTTGAAAGAATCGGTAGAAGAGATTACCTCTTCCTTGACGTGCCTCCTTTAAATTTCATCTTAGGGAACTAGAGTTGGTATTTTGAGAAGACCGAATCCTCTAGAATATAACTAGGGAAGTTCAGAAGATAAATCAGTATGTTTTGGTCGATCTTGAAGGCTCAAAATGGAGTGAAGAGGAGAGAGAAGAGTTTCCCTTTTATAAAAGTGGAGAGGGGCACTTTAGGAAACTCTCAAAATATTAATTTATAATAAATTAAATTTCATTTAAAAATGGTCCAAAAAATATTTAATTTTAAGATAAGATGGTTTTAGTTCGAATACCCATGATATGATAATTTTTAGACATGTTTTAATTTTTTTTATCCTTATCTTTTTGGTTTAACCCTTATTTTACCTTTTTTAATCTTACTCTGACATCATGTTATTTACACATTGTGGGTTAATGTAATTACCATATCATGTCAAATGACACAAAAAAAAGTTATTGAGGAAACATTTGGACTTATATTAACCATTTGGACAAATATTATATTTTTAGTAATTTAATATCATTTAATAAACTATTTTATGTTTTATGTTATGAATTATGTCAATTTTAGACACTATTCATACTGACTTTTTTTAAAAATTCAAAAAGAAACATGAATCCTTCAAACCAAAGAAATTATATCATCCCTAACATGTCAATGTCATCAATAAAATTAGTTTATGACATCAAAATTTTCAAATTTAATTTATTTTAATATTTATAAATTCATTTATTTTAATCTTTAATTAATGAGGTAATCACGACATCATAATTGGGTCATAAATAAATATATTTATGTATTATCTAAAAATTATAAATAAAATACCATGATATAGGTAATATTTTTATATTTACAATTAATATATATAGACATATAGATCAATTATGTAACCCTATTTTAAAATCGATTTAGTAAAATATATATGTTTAGGTTAAAATTATCTTTACATTAAATTAATTCTTAAAAAATTTCATTTCACATCCAAGTTAGTCCATGGGTTCCAAAAATAGACCCAAGGATGACCATGGTCAGAAATATCTCATTCAATAGGATTATGACATGTGCTAGGGTAGTTTAAAATTATTATAATATTTTTTAACCCTCATTTACCAGATTTACCCTTTTAACCATGGTAAATGAAATAATTACCAAAGTTACTATTCATAATGTCTAAAAATAAAAGGTAAATATTTACACAATTTTAAACTTCTGATTCCAAATATTGAATCCATTTTTCCAAAATAAATACACAGATGTTTCAGTAATTAATTTAAAATTAATTCATGTTGTTAAAACCAAAAAGTGGGGTTTTAAGAAGTAATAACTGCCAAAAGATTGACACGTGTTTATGTCAAATTTTAAAGTGAAATTACTTCTAATGACAAATATTGGATTAAATGGTAAAAATATAATCTAATTACAATTTAAAACCAATTAAAAAAAATATAACTATATAAATAAATTAGATAAAATGCTGTTTTGAGTTAAAATAGAGTATTTTCACTATTCATTAAAATTTTATGTTCATTAGAAAAATACCAAAAATTCCAAAAAAGTAAATTTATTTGTCCTGATTCAAAATAAGAATTTTATTTTTTCAAATTTAACTTATAAAAGTGTCAAAAACTAGATTTAAAATGGGTGTGCTATCAAAAGGTTTTAATACTGTATTTTTTTGAAAAATACTTCTTTTATCTGAAAAATATATTTTGTTCTCATATCATGTTCTAGAAAATGTGTAAGATAAATTCTATTGTTATATAAAATTTATAATTTGGTTTAAACTATTCATAATGGATAGTTATATAATATTTTAATAATATATTTTTGTTTAGTGAAACTCAGTATTGCGTACAATGCAAGCTATCAAGGAAGGTCACTCTTACATGTAACAGAAGCCAAGTCATTTTTCATATAGTAAAAGATTCCTTTGGTGTTTCGTATAACATAATCCAAACATAGTTCGTTTATACATTGAAAAAATTATTTACTCACTGTTGCATGAAATTAGTTCTATCCTAGGAACTTGAAATTGTGTGCAACACAAACCAAGAATACTATTGCGTATACTACAAGCTAATACAGTGTTTTATACAGCGCAAGCTAATATTTGTGTAGAATACAAAATAAGTCATCAAATTCATTAAAATTATATATCTCATAAAATCATTAGGTGTTATATTCTACCCCCTTAAAATGAATTTAGCTCTCAAAATCCGTCGAGGTTATAAATGGTTTTCTACTTGAGAGTTTCTTTCATGGAATGAAACATCATAAAATGGGATACTAAAACATCATTTTAAAAGGAAAGTTAGAAACATAAAGTTTAACCAAATTAACTTATCACTGGGTTTCCACATAGGATAACATAGCTGGTAATTGAAAACAAGGATATGGAAGAGAAATCTAACCTTCATGTTCTGATGGATAGTGATAGAGAATAAGTTTTGGAGAAAATTAAAAACCAGAAATCCATAAATCTTTGATGATTTAATGGACCATATAATTCATCAGATAATAAGGTATTCATATAATATTTTTGTTTTTCATGATCCTTTTCCTAAAGTTGAAGAATGTTTCATGAGAATAAATACTTACTTAATTTTGGTACAATCTCACCATTGATCATTCCCTGAACAATTTTCACTTCATGTTTTTTTAAATAAATGAAGTTGAATGTTTCATTCTTGAAGTGTTAGAGATAATGCGATAAAATGATAGGGCATTCCATCTGTCCCAACAAAAAGGTTAAAATTGGTTATCAAATATACATAATTCCATATATGGTGAGATTAATTGTATATGGTTCAAAAAAGGACTTATACTTCAACAATCATACCGCTTAAATAAAATACTAACTAGGGAATTCCTGTATGCTAGTAGTAGGCAATAAAGTCCTATTGCACTTCAGTTGTGGGTTCGATTCCCATAACCTTGTATGACGTGATGTGTTGTCTCTCATCCCATGGGTTGTCGTTTTTCTAAAACTATACTATTATAAAATTCTAGAAGTAATATTAAAGAAATTTTTTATCCTTAAACAATACTATCTGATGTCCAACTTAATCCATTCCAACCTTTAGGCTTATCCAAAAGACTTCTGTCCAAACTCATAGTAAAAAAAACAATTACAAGAAAGGTCATATAACAAGCAAGTGAATACCATCATTTATCCCCGGTAAATCATAAGTTATATCTTTTTGGTCAAATTCCAAACATTTGAAGCAATTCATCATAAATTCTCTTGAGTCATGGTAATAACCTAAATTACCATATATCCTTATTGAAAACATTCATGTTTCCTTATTCCAATACTTATTGGATATATTCATTAAGTCCCAAATAGTTGTATACTTCATCCATGATATCATAAACCTCTTGTAAACAACTCCATAATTAGTTCTGAAGAAACTAGCGTCATCCAATTTACTTATTCAAATCCAACATATCTTTATCCAAACATCATTATCTAAAAATAAGGGGAATATTAAGGGTTATATTCCCCATAATCATGCGTTATCTAAGTATATCTATTTACCATTAAATCACATTTTGGATCCTTATAAATATTCAACATATCCTTTCCAATCCTTAATGAAAAACTTACACTAAAAACGCTTATATATTTCAAGATTCATAAAAAATAATATTTTAAATATTAAACAAATACACCTCAATCATCCCATATTATTCGTAAACCATTACTCAAGATCCATCATCATATTATTTCCTAAAATATGAATCATGTATTAAGGTTTTTCAACCTCAAGATTCTTAGGTTTAATCTAAACAATACTGGAAGAACACTACATACCTTTCACATGTCATTTACAATCTCTTTATCCTCAGTAGTATGACCAATACTCGTAACATTGTCATGATTCTATTCATGATATTTCCACTTAGGAAATAAATATTCATAATTATCATAATTTTCACATCTGAAATATTCAATGGTTAATAGTGTTCTATGTAGTTTTGGTTATTGACTAAGACCAAAAATCAAAGTGTTAGGAATACATATCAAAGATTAAAAACACATAAGTAGGGTAAATTACATATAATATTTCAATATATTATATCTTAGGTTTAATCCTAGGTTATTCAGGATCATTACCATAAGTACTGAACTGTAAACTGTAGTAAGACTTACCCTTAGGGACATCCTGAGACATACCTTAGAAATATCTCTAGGGATCTCACTATAGTTTTCGCATCCTAGTTTCCAAAGGATAACTAAACCTTATCTTTGATACCAACTGTGGAGACCCAATCTTGACGTAAATGGAAATTACGTTTCTTTTGAGGAATACTTAATACTTGATACAAACAGATATCCAAAGAACGTATTAGTTTAGTTTCTTTGGTAACTCCGAACAAAATCTTCTAATCATGGTGAAATATCTTCTACATATCCCATAAATATATTCTTTTTTTTATTTTCCTAATTAAAACCTTTCTTTATATCCTAGAGAAAAGAAAACATTAAAATGGTGAGCTCAAATTCTCAGTAAGGGTAAACATGGAGAACATAAAACAAACCATAAAAGTTTGAATGTAAAAATATGAACATAATGTTTAAACGTCAAAATATTGAGTCATGCAATAAATCATGGAAGTACGTAAGGAATAGATCATAAAGGAACATTAAACATGATAGAATAGAATTGACATAAAACATTTAATTGTGGAAAACTAATAATCACATAATATGATTTCTATAGTATCTAAGGCATTGCTTCCAAGACTATCATAGTGGAAAAAGTTCATTACTGAACCTGGTTTACTTTCAGTTCCGGCCATGTATTACTGAACCAAATTTACTTTCCATTCTAGTCATGTCTATCTCATAAGATATAAATATTTACCCAATGTATTGGGGAGAGATATAGGTCCCACCCATATCACAATGAAACCATTCTTACATGTTCCACAAAACATAAATCATTCATCATTGCATAACCGAAGAAATAAAATGGGTTTCTTAAATATCATTTCATTATAACATAATCCATATAAAAGATCATTCCATCATTAATGAAATCATATAATATTAATAATAATGATAGAAACATAACCCTATTTAAGAGCTTAATCTTAGAATGAAAATAATTTTGATAAAATACTTGAACATAGTTTTTATAGAAAATATAATTTCTTCTCCAAAAACTTTTTCTTTTCTCAAAATGCCTCACAATTTTAAAAGAAAATAATTTAGTTGAAAATTAAATTTAAATAGTGTAGAGGAAGCTTCAATGAAAAAAAGGCTTCATGAAACCATAAAATTCTATTCATTCCATATAAGTTAAACAAAAAAATTCTCCTTGTACTTTTTCTAGAAAATTCAAAAAAGTACCTCGTATGGTAAAAAAAAGAAAGATTCTTTCGATACCATGTACTAAAAGTAAAAAATTGGTAAAAATGAAATTAAAAATTAATAGAAGAATAATAAACATTTTATTAAAACATTTTAAGAAAAAATGGGCATGAATTTTAAATATATCCTCAGTATATACTTATGTATAAAGAATCTCGGATAAAAATGATATTGCAAAATTATCCCTTACCTTAGGCCAGATTTCTTCCATATGTGTCTGAAACTCCTGTATAATGGGTTTAAACATATTATTAACTTTTTAAAGAACCATAATAATATTTATCATATCATATATTACTCACTTATGGATTTATATACCCTTTAATTTGTCAATTCCATGTTAAAGCAACGTTTTGGGTAATAATTGTTTTATTTATTGTATGTGTTTTGAATTATTATTCTTGATATTATTACTTATATCATGATTTACTTACTTCCAAAATTTTAAACAAGATTTATATATCATATATATTAATTATATAAATATATATAATATATAGATAATATATATATATATATATATAATAGATATATAAATGATATAGAATACACCGTTCATAGAGATAGTAGGCTATACGTACACATGAACACTATTTTTGTTTCCTTATTGAATTGAGAAGAAGTAAATAAATAACATATAAAAACACACACACATAAATACAGTATCATTATTATTTCATATATTTCATTATTATTTATTATATATACTCCATAATCACTCTTTATTTGTTGACATGGAGAATGAATCTCAACGCGTTATAGAGATGGTAAGCTGTACTTACGTACGAGCGACGATATCATTACAATAGTTATTGAATGGTATTGAAGTGGATGGTGTATAATATCTCATAATTAGTATCATGTTATAATAATCATAAATATTTATTATTTCCACCATTATACACATCCAAGTAAGGTGGTGGTGAAAAACAGATTACACCATGGTGTGGAGACGGTAAGCCGTACGTAAACATGTGCAGTGATTTCATTTTTTGTATGATAGATAGAAGGTAAAATAAGGTTGTTTCATATTTATAATAAAATATCTGTATATTAGTGATTCTGAGTTATTAATTTATAATGAAGCATATAAATAATAGGAAGTATAATAAGAACATAATTTGAAAGATTCCGTAGAAGAGATTACCTCTTCCTCGACGTGCCTCCTTTAAATTTCCTCTTAGGGCACTAGAGATGGTATTTTGAGAAAAATAGAACCTCTAGAATTTAACTAGGAAAGTTTATAAGATAAATGGAAGGGTTTTTATGAGGTTGAAGGCTCTAAATGGAGTGAAGAAGATAAGGAGGAGGTTCCCTTTTATAAGAGAGGAGAGGGGGCACTTTAGGAAACTCTCAAAATATTAATTTATTATAAATTCAATTTCAATTAAAAATGGTCCGAAACTTATTTATTTATAAGATAAGATAATTTTTTTTCTAATAACCATCATAAAATAATTTTTAGACAAGTTTTGAATATTTTTGTATCCTTAACGTTTTAGTTTAACACTTATTTTACCCTTTTTAATCTTACAATTATATCATGTTATTTTCAAATTGCGGGTTAATGGAATTACCATATCATGTAAAAATACCCAAAAAAAGTTATTTATGAAATATTTGGACTTATATTATCCATTTTATTAAATATTATATTTTTAGGAATTTAATAACATTTAATAAACTATTTTATATTTTAAGTTATGAATTATGTCAATTTTGGAAACTACTCATACTTGACTTTTTTTAAAAATCCACAACAACATAAATTTTTCGAACCAATGGAATTAAATCTTCCATAATATGTTAATGTAATCTATAAAATTCATGTGTGACATCAAAATGTTCAATTTAAATTTATTTGAATCTTTCATTAATGAGGTAATCACTACATCATAATATTTTCATAAATAAGTATATTAATCTAAGGTCGAAAAATTATAAATAAAATACAATTATATAGGAAATATATTTATATTTATAATTATTATATATATACATATATATCAGTTATATAAACCTATATTAAAATTTATTTAGTAAAAGATATATGTTTAGCTTATAATTATCTTTACTTTAAATTAATTCTTATAAAATGTCATTTTCACATCCATGTGAATCCATGGGGTCCCAAAATTGACCCAAGGATGTCCATGTTCGGAAATATCTCATCCAATAGGATTAGGATATGTGTTAGGGTAGTTCAATATTATTATAATATTATTTTTTACCCTTATTTACCAGATTTACCCTTTTAACCATGGAAAATAAAATAATTACTCAAGTTACAATTCATAATATCTAAAAATAGAAGGAAAATATTTAAAAAATTGGAACCTTTTGATTCCAAATATGAAATCCATTTTTCCAAATTCAATACATAGAAGTTTCATTAATTAATTTAAAATTAATTCCTATTGTCAAAACCAAAAATTGGGGTTTTAAGAAGTAATAAATACTAAAATATTGATACGTGTTTATGTCCAATTTAAAAGTGAAATTACTAATAATGACCAAAATTGGATTAAATGGTAAAAATATAATCCAATTACAATTTTAAATCAATTAAAAAATAATCTAACTATATAAACAAATTAGATAAAATGAAGTTTTGAATTAAAATGCAGTATTTTCACTATTAATTTAAATTTTAAGTTTATTATAAAATACCCAAAATTCAAAAAGTAATTTTTTTCCCTATTCCGATTTTTTTTTTCAAATTTAACTTATAAAACTGTTAAAAACTAGATTTAAAATGGGTGCACCATCAAAAGGTGGTAAACCTGTATTTTTTGAAAAATACTTCTTTTATCTGAAAAATATATTTTGTTCTCATATCAGGTTCTAGAAAATGTGTAAGATAAGTTCTAATGTTATATAAAATTAATTTTTTTAATAATATTCATAACTACTAGTTATATAATATTTTAATATAATATTTTTGTTTATTGAAACTCAATATTGTGTACAATACAAGCTGTCAAGGAAGTTCACTCTTAAATGTGATAGAAGCCAAGTCATTTTGTGTGTAGTAAAAACTTCCTTTGGTGTTGCATATAAAATAATCCAAACTTAGTTCATTTATACATTGAATAAATTATATACTCAGTGTTGCTTGAAATGAATTCTATATTAGGAACTTAAAATTGTGTCCAGCACAAGCCAAGAATATTGTTTCCTATACTGCAAGCTAATATGATGTTGTGTACAATTCTAGATAATATTGGTTTGGTGTACAAAAAAAGTCATCAAATACATTAAAAGAATATATCTCATAAAATCTCGAGGTGTTACAAAATTACCCATCGAATTCAATGCCTTCAACATTATAATACCACTAATAATCAAGCCTTATTATTTTTCTCTCTACATAATATTCTCATTTGACTCATTATGGAACCCTAACATTGTTCTAATAATATTTTTATGGGATTTGAAATCAAATAAAAACTATTCTTATTATCTATCTAATACAATTATTTTATCATATAATAGATCTACTCTATATTCTCTAATACATTATAGTTAAACTTGTGAATCAATGAGGTGTCAATATATTCATCAATGAAATCTATGTTTAAACTTATTTCCTAGGAAAAACAAGGATGTTTTAGAGATAAAAAAACATTATTAAACTTATACGAAATGAGTTACATCATTTTTCTCTTTATAAATGTATAGATAAGTATTTCACTAATACCCGTAGATTTAATCTTAAATATCTCAAAATATTATGGCATATTGTCCAAAAAATTATTCAAGATCACTATTTTATTTGGGAAATATTATTTGATATTAAAACCTAAAAATTTAGTTCTCTAACACCTTCATATCATGAAAATAAAAAAATTATAGATTTCTTATTATTAAATTAATATTCATTTTTTGGTGGATATGTGTGAAAATATCTATGGGAATATCTTTTATCAAAATTTTTAATTTTAAAAACTATTACATTGATGACATGGGAGATTTAAAACACCATTTAATACATCAAAATGGGTTATTCTTATAATAAAAATCCAGAAGATAAATATCAATTTTTGATGATAATGATTTGGTTTTTAATATGATCATATGTACCCATAATATTCCTTAAAAATACATATGAATTTTCAACTCATAAACCAATGTGGATCAACCCTGAATTAAGAACATGAGTTGGAAATGATATTATAGATGGTGTCCTTGTTCCCCTTGGAATGACGATATGCACCTGAGTATTGAGATACCCAAGAGGAAGAAATTTCTCCCGGGGAATAAAATATTAAATAAGGGATTATGGACCAAGAATTTAGCATGAAAATTTTATATGTTTTATGTCCATGTCACACAATAATCTATATTAATAATAAAGTTATATTAGACAAGTAATATGAAAAATAAATATTTAAGAACATAATAATAATAAACTAAAGTCACAAAAATTCCCTAAAAAATAAAAAAATTTATGCTCAATACATAAGGTGACCAATGTTACTAACACATAAATGAATAAAAAAAGATATTTTACCAAAAACAGACTATATCTATTTTAATGTAGTCTATATCCACTTACAATCACAATGATTCTGAACCAAGAAGTTGATACCTAACTTATATGTCCATACAAAATTAGTATAACCTCTAATATGGTAGGGGAGATAAATTTTTTTCCCTTAGGTATCCTCCCTACATCTCAATTATTCCCTTTAAAAATAAAAATTTTTCATGCTAGTTTTATGATACATATAAAAATTATGGTTTTAAATGATTTTTTTTTAAAAAAAATCTTTGAAAACCATTTATATTTTTAATTAAAAAAACTATTGAATTCAAACCCAATTGGAAAAGATTTTTAATTAAATAGGCATTTAATATAATGAAATCCAATGACAGAAAAAGGGTATAGTGTAATAATAAATAAAATTTTGAAAATAAGGTTACACAATTTTAAAAATATATTACATACAAAATAAGTCATCAAATGAACCTAGGATTTTAGGGGAAACATAAGATAATTCTAACACAACTAAAATAGAGGAAAAAAAATTTCAGATAAAAAAAACCTACACTAATAATCGGTGCTACCCTACCTAGTGTAATCAAGGGGATATTCCCATAAATAATATATGTTCTGACTCTTGATCACTAGTCAAATTTTGATACAAAACTATTGCAACATGTTTTTATAGACCTCCCACATAACAAAATAAGTTTTACCATGATATATAAATGGTTGTGAGTTAAAAAAAATTCACATGAATATTTATACATGTATAATTAAAAACACCACAAGTGACCCCCTCACCTTTATCATTGTCATAGGAAACAACCCTCATTTTCATCATGAATATGTAAGAAAAATCAAATCACCAACAATGAGAACTATCACATACATAGAATTAATAAGAAATAGTTTCCCATAAAACATGGGTCATGCTTCATAGGGTTATTGTTTTTTAAAACAATTTCAATATTCCCACCAGAGATCATGATTATTACTTGTAAAATCAATATGTAAAATACGTTTTCAAAACCCAACACATAAATAATATCAAAACCCACCTCAATAGAGTGACTTATACTTACCATAAAAGACTATAGAAATCCACATAACTTGAAATATTTCATTTGATTTTTTATATGAATGAAAAAATCCATCAAAACTGATTATCAATCTCAATGATCCAATAAAGAATTTATAAATACACTTTGTGTGCATGGATTTCTGAAATAGGGTTTATAATCATAATTTCAATGAAGAATATCTTTCGTATATGATGAAACTTATTGGAAAAAATAATACCTTTATCAACATACTCTGATAAATACATGATAGTATTTAAAAAAACCATAAATCATACATTAAAACCAACATGTAATCATAATTTCATATTAAAAAATATAATCAAGGATTCACATAATTTTAAACTTGTATCTTTTATAAAATATGGTGTTATTCCACATCAACCATACAAAATAAGGTCTATTAAGTCAATAAAAACTCTTAAAAACCTTCAACCATCGGATAAAAAAATTAATAATCAAGGAATAATGAAATCCTAGGTCTCTATAATTTCCTATGAAAGGAAATCAAGATGATCAATAGGAGAAAGTAAGTGGAAGAGGGTAGGTGGGGTTTACCTTGATGAATTCAATACAAATAATTAAGGAACACTATGATTTAGACATGGAAATATTCGGAGACATGATGGAGGGGATCCATGATCCAAGGGGATTGAATTTATTATAAAGGAATCCCTAAGGGAAATAATTCAAGAATGGTACAATGTATAATTCAAAATTTTAACAAAACCATGCCTTGTACATAGTTTTATAAATTGGCTGAAAAATAGTACCCAATCCATATATCTCATGAATTGAACCAAAAACATTAAACAAGTATATATTCATTTTTAGACCTACTATAGCCATTAATTTAATTTAGAACTATAAAAATGATTGTCTTGTAGGAATATTTGATGAAATTATAGTTCTAATTAAGATATAACTGTGTTCCATGGAATACAATCCAAGAAACACTAAATTTTAATAAAAAATAAAAAAGATATTGAAAACTAATATTATAAAAACAGTATAATATTAATATATATATATATATATATATATATAGGGTTAGGGTTCTACAATTATCCCCATGAAAAGTCATTTTCCCCTAAAAAGTTCTACAAGAATTGGTTGATCAAAATAAGTACATGAAGTTTATATTCTCCCACAAGGACATGATCAAAGGGATAAAATGATATATAATTGAATGGAAAATCAATGAAAAACAAAATAGATAATCACCAAGGGAAAATTGAGTATTCCACACAAAGTAATAGATATGATGGAACATCTAAAGATTCGAGGCAAAAAAAAAAAAACAATATACCACTGAAGGTAGTGCTATTCTTTAAATACAATTAAAAATCATATATCACACCGATCAAAATGCTAATAATATTAAAAATAATTATGGTATATTAAAAATATCTAGTTTCATCCATAATAAATTTTATAATAAAAATATATCAAGGAAACATTGGGAAGGGTCAAGGGACAAGCCTAATAATTAGATACCAAACATCTATGAAAAGGTAGGATGGAACATAGAAAGATATGAGATTCCTTAATGGTGATCTCCCAACTATAATTGTATTCCTTTTTGAACCCAACTATAATTTCATATAAAAATTCAAGGAAACACAATGAAACTCAAGAACATGAGGAAAATAGGGAGGATTCCAAATCTAACTAAACATCACAATCAAGATTCATAATAACCATAATTTTCTTCCACCATAAATTAGTTCCTCAATTCCAAAATTTTTATTATCCCAGACTCCACAAAAATATATAGAAGATATAAGAGGAATGGTTTAACAACTAAAAAAATAAAATAGTCACTACATAAACATTAGGATTACAGGCTTAAAAGTAGGAATCATCTTGAATGGTGGATCAGGTTATACCAATTTTATGAGAAACACCCCTACCAAACATATTCATATCTGCAAAATTTCCCATGGTTTGGTAGGCCATGAGATTTTTGGACAAGTTAAATTCTTATTCCTAGATTTAACACTTTGATGGAATACATAGAACTTAGGATCTGTCATACAAAATGGGATGGCCACTTGATTCTACTATTTGACTATATATAAATTTCAAAATTCTAAATCCATTTACTATAACTCTCTATTATTATTATAAGTATTGGTTAATAATAAATAATTTCTAGTATTTCAGAGTGGATAACCTCAATTCTCATGACCTACATCTCCACAAATTCATAAGTATTATGTCTAAGAGGATATTCTGTTGACAAAATATTCTATTATGGACCTATTTTGAAATATTTAGTAATCATGGAATAATCTATAATTAAATGAATATTATATGACATATGGTTTGAAATATGTAAACTATACTCTAATACCAATGAGCTACGTTACTGGAGAATATAAAATTCCATTTCTTTCAATGTTTTCAGGGCTTCAGGGATGGAATTATGGTTGAAGAACATTGAAAAAATATTAGGACAGGTTGTTTTATAGTTTATTATTTACATTAGACTTACCCACATACAAGTCATACTCTTTATTATGAAGTCCATGATCTTAAAATTCAACAACATAGAATGTTGAAGTCAAAGATAAATTACCTCAATTTTCCCCTCTACATCATACCCTCCCTTAGAGTTTGTCTATCTATGGAAATGAGGAGGAATGGAATTATGAAACTCTTAAATATAATCTTGATATTGAGTAAGAAGTTGAAGGTTACTAGGATCCATGAATAATTTAGGTGTATAAATCAACTAAGAAAAGTATTAATGAACCAAAGAGTGTGTTGGTGGTCAATAATGTGAAAAAACCATAGGATAATCCATTATGACTAATGGGGTGTACTTTAAAATAATAAAATAACAAATTAAATAAATTAACCTTAATTTATAACATATTAAGTTAAAATATACAATAATAAATAATTTTTGAAATACCAAAAGTAACCAATACAATACCAATGATATTTTATAAAATTTCCATTGAAAATAATTTTCATAATTTTAAAGAATCCTAATTAACACATTTTATAAACAATTTTAAAACTTCACCAACTTATCTTTTCAAAACAATTCAAATTTTATACACTTCTCAAATAAAACCCCAGAAAATATATAAAAAAACCTAATGGGAGCCATAATATAATATTTTTATGATTTTAACTTTTATTAAATGAAATCATTTCCAAATCCATATGAAATTTTAAATGCAGAACAAAAAATAAAATATTATTACCTTTAATAAATTCAAAGTACTTATTACATATTTTTTTACTTCTTGAAATCCTGATAAAATCAATCCAAATAGCACTAAAAATAAATTTTAAACACACAAAACTATCATAAATCAACAATTAAACAAATGGAAAACTACTCCAAACCATAAGGTACCAAAAATATAATGTTAATAAAAATAAAAATTTTATATGGGTTGACCACATGTTTGGAAAAATATTCACTAACCATATGAGTGTCACTGGAAGCCTTCATGTCCCAAATTCCACATTCTATGTTGATTTTCTAAATAGTCTACAATAATTCTGCACTCCTTAGATTCACTCCAAAATAAAAAAAATGACTAGAGATCCCAGAAATAACTAATGAATTCTCAACAATATAAAGAAACACTCAAATAAATATAAAAAAATATAAAGAATATTCGAGAAAAAAGCATGGATTTTGGAGATACTCATCCTGAGCTGCATTGGAAAATCATGTGTTACCCTGAATGGTGGTGACTATGAACTTAATCATGAATAAAAAAATGAATTATGGTGATCATATATACCATATAAATGACATCCCAAATAGAAAGGGGGACTTTATAACTTGATACCTCTCTTAAACATTGGATATTATACATTTTATTAATGAATCAACCCGAGTCACCCCTAAACCAAGCTCCCATACATGATCATGGCATGCCTGGGGTTCATAACTGATACTTTCAGGCTGGTAATAAATTTAAATTCATAGAGATACTCAAGGGGGGAATTATTTCACTTAATGACTAAAAATATAAAAACAATGGATTCTAACCTAGAAATAAATCATGATCATTTCACTTGTTGGATGGAAAATTCACATTATAATAAGTATTTAAAATAAATCATGACCAAACAAGGAATATGAGAAATTAACATCTCACAATATAATAATAATAGACTAGCGCTAGTAACATTCCCAATAAAATAATATAAAATTCAATCAAGGCATAATGAAACTATTGTAGTTGATACATTAATAAATATTACAAAATAATTAAATGAATATAAATCCCCAACCAACCATATCTATTTTCAAGTGGAACATATCCACTTTAAAAAACACCAACCCAAATGAAGAACATGATACCCAACTACATCGACTATATTGAACTGGATAATCTTGTAATATTATAGGCATGAGAAAAATATTCCAAGTAGGTATCCTACCCATATCCTGAGAATACTATTGAAAAATAAAACCATTTTATGCTATATGAAGAAACATTTTAAAATAAGGTTTTTTCATTTCATTCTAAAAAAGTAACATACTAATTCCTTCAAACCCATTTCCCTTTTCTAATTCAAAGTAAAAACTCTTTAATTCATAAACCATTTGAAAACCTTTCAATGAAAAGAGGCAGACAATGCAATGAAACCCAGTAAAGAAAATATGGTGTGAATGGAATAGTAATGAACATTTATAAAATACTATTAAAAGGTATTAAAAAAATATAATACTTATAGAATAAGTCATATGGGGAACCACAGATCTTAGTTGAAAACCAATAATAAAGCTATCATAACTAACATTGAAGTTGTTGATTCTAATAAGTGTTGAGATGGTTGTTGTGATATATGAAGCTGGAAAATTAATGAAGAGGATATGATTGAGTATATGAAATTTTATTCTCAATATATAAATCATATTATAAGTAAAATTAGTATTTTATTAGTGAAGAAATATGTGTTTCTATATATCATGATTGGTTTATCATGATTTTTGGATTTTTATGAATATTGAAGAAGGGTTAATAAGAAATATCCAATCTAGGAAGACCATTCCCATTGTAGATGGAATTATAGAGAATCTATGAAAGTCCATGACCAAGTTATAATTCATTTAGATGATCCACAGTTCAACATGAACAACAAAGGTAGTAAAATATCTTGGGAATCTATGCTAAATTCTAGGGTGATCTTCCAGTGTTCCTGTGTAAAACTATTAAGGACAAGATGTTTGTGGTGCTTATTTTGGTGTAGATGATGGGTACCTATGTGAAATAGATACGGTAAAAATTGTTATGGTGTTTCTCATGTTGGTTTTTAGTCTAACCATGTGAAAAGGGAAAGATCAGTATGCTGGTGGTGGTGCTTGAAGCAATCCGTTATTGAGATGTAGTGTTGGAATCAAAAACTGTTTAAAGTATGTGGTGATGTCCATGGTCTAATAGGATGTGGTCAATATGTGGTGTTTCCAGGAAATAAATCCATACCTAGGTGGAATATACCTGTAACGGAATTAATTTGGAAGAAAAAGAGACCAACCATTTTACACCAGGACATGGTGAAATCTGTGTCTAGGAGTTTGATGTAATTATGAGAAGTTTTCATTACATTACCTCATGGATGATCTAATTTCTCACCTACTCGATCAATGATGTTGTTTTGGAAGAATAATTTTTTTTCTAATGAATAATAAAATATATAAAGGATCAATATGAAGTGAGAGTAGTTGATTTGGTTGAAGAAAGCTTGTGGTTTGAATTTGAGTTAAAAAAATAAAATTGGATCTTATTATTTGAAATTGCCACTATGAAATGAAAGTGAATGTATTTTATTTGTAAAAATTAGAGTGTCGGACATGTGATGTAAATAATTAATATAGAAATAAGAATAAGATAATAAGAAAAATAAGGGGTCTTAAAAATTGGAAAAGATTGAGGAGATCATACCCGAGCTTTTAGAGTTTGAAAGAGAATACAGAACCACAAACTACATAAATAAATGAAGTCTATGTTTAGAAGGATTTTTTTTCATGTTGATATTAGTTTATTTATCATGTTAATATTTTAGGAAGAACTATCATAGTAGAGATACTTTTTGTAACATGATTTTAAGGATAAACCATGTTCTTTATACCAACATGTTGAAATTAGTGGATAGTATTAACTTTGAAAAATATGTATCATACCATCTATTAGACTTATATTTTTGAGAATTTAACCTTTTAAATGTATTTTCCCTTTTATTTTCATGTTTCAAACAATTATAAAGATAAAATATAACTAGTTATGAGGGATATTTATTTAAGTAAACATAAAATGAAACCAGATCCTTGATTTACCCCCTCTCAGGGTTTCTTTACTAATTCAGGAGGTGCATTTTCAAATGGTATTAGAGTGATGTTCCCATAATTGGTGACTTAATTAGAATAATTTTATATCTATTCTATGCGTTTTTCAATTAATTTATTTTTTATATCATGGATAATAGAAACTCAATTAATAGAAATGAGATTCTTATATTTGATGGAAAAATTATATCCTATGTAAGGATGATATCATTCAGTCTAATTTATCTATTATTTTAGATGTTCTTGAAGATACAACCAATAATTTTTGACCTCACATTGAGATTAGTTTTTTGAAATAAATAAATATAATGAATATTAGTAATTATGATCTTTCCAGGAATGCTGCTGTATCATCATCCTCTGAGAATGAGTTTACCAATGTGAGAGGTATCAGGATATCCAAAGGAATTTGGGATAAAATTGAAAATATATATGATGGAAATATGAAGGAAAATAATGATAAGATACCAATTTGGATATTGACATATTATGTATTAAAATTAGAGAAGATACAATTGTAAATGTATTTTTACAAGAATGAATGAGAATAATAGTATAGTTAGAGGATATGGTGATAAATTGGATTATTCTATAATATTTGAGAAGATAATTCATATATTACCTAATATTTTTGATACAAAATTATCCACTCTTTAAGATAGGGATCCATAAAAATCATATATAATATTTACATAGTTTTCTCATTAACTATGAAATGAAAAAAGTGTTTTCTCTAAACAATAAGTTTAAGGATGAAAAACAACTACCTTTTTAAACATTTAAGTAAGAAAATAATAATAGGAAGGTTGATGAAGATGATATTGAGTAATCTTATTCAGATTCTTATTTTGATCTGAATTTTGATAAGTTGGTGTCTCTAATATCTAGAAATTTGAGTAGCAAAATGGGATGGTTTAAATGTAAGTTTTACTAAAATGATTTATGTTAGGATTAGTTGTAAATTTTATAGAAAATAACCTAAAATTAAAATAAGATTATGTTAGTATTGAGAAGAATAATAAGAAAAGAAACTCTTTAATAAAAAACCATCAATTTTGAATAAATAGGGGATTATATTAAATTGGGGAGAAAGAATTTCAAAGAATTTATGAATGGATGTTTGTTATCTAAATGTGAAAGTAGTGATAGTAGTGATGAATAAGAGGCAATATAAATGTAAGAGTAATTTATGAAACATATATCATTGATAAAGTTAAGATAAATTAATAGTTAAATTTTTGAAGATGTTGAGGATAGTAAAGAAACAATAATGTTTATTAATAAAAAAAGAACTCAAGGAATATCACTCAAATATCTCAAACTTGGGAGAAGAGATTCAAAAATTAGACGAAGGAAAATCAATCTTATAGAAGAAAACAATTATTTTATTTTGAATAAAATTCATAGTTATAGAAAGAAGTTAATTAATTTAACAAACCAGTTATTGAATTGAAGAATTCAAGAATCAAGATAGATGGAGTGAAAGAGTTGTGGATTTTTTTTAAAATGGATTTTTCTATTGCTTATTTGAACACACCGAATGCGCCGCCTTCATTTCAAATTCTTCTAACTGTTAACCCCATATCAGCTTGTTCTTCCCCATCGGTGTCTCTGTATCTATTAGAGCTCAACCCTTGTTCCTCTACTTTAGGGGCCACCTTCCTAAGGTCTTCACCATGTTCTCTTCATTATCTGACTGATTTATTCCTACTCTTGGTTCCCTATAGTAAATATATTCTCCTATGCCGCTTGTTTTATTCAAGGCCTCCCCCTCCCCAGGACCCATTCCAATCTATGGAACCACCATGTTCATATTCAAAAGATGGAAACCCAGGGATCCGTGTTTATTCCTCATCCTTCAAAAAAGCCACGGTTCAAGTGTCTTAGTCTATTGTGGTGATATTTTGTGCTGATAATCCATCTCTCTCTCATTTTCAAATCTCTTTTTATTCATTGGGTTTAATGGATCTTACAGTTGTCTCCAACCTAAACTAGAAATAATTTTGAATATAGATTGCTTCTTGTGATGAATTCATTAATTAGTAGTCCTAAAGATCTAGATCAGCAAGAATAATTCATTTTCACCATTTTTAGAGGTCTATATATTTCCACTATGGGTAAGAATCCTCCTTCTTATCAGTTTGGATCAACCTCCTAGTCTAACAACCCCCTTTCACAACATTACATTTATTTGTGGAATTAGTGACTCCCTAGGCGGGTTTCATTATTTAAACGACCAATCTATGGATTTATATGACTCTTCACTCACCCAGATCTATGTAGAGATAGACTTTCCTCACCCACTTATATCTTTTTTTTGAATATTCATATGGGAGACATGTTTGATATGATGGTAGGATATCACCTTCTATTCCCCCACACTTTTATTTGTGTCTTTTCACATATAGGGTCCCTGGTCATTGAAATTCAGGAGGATTCATCATTTGAATGTTGTATCTCATCAGATGATGGATGATCCTCTCGAGTATTCCTCCTTATATTGAGGGACTACACTGCGACTAATTCCAGGGTGCAACCAGGGATCATGATCTACATGGGGATATGAGAGGTTCCTGGGTAAAGTGGAGGCCTCCCCTCATTGGCCTGAAGATGAATACCGATGGATCTTGTCTATAGGGGACTATGAAGGGGGGAGCAGTGGTGCGAGATTATCACAGCTCTGCCTTTCTGGTCTTCTCCTCCAGATTAGGAAGTGGTACCTCTCTTCAGGCGGAGGTTAAAGCCTTACTGACCGGCCTCACCATCTGCCACTAGAAAGGGATCACGACCTTAGAGGTGGAAACCGACTCCCTCATTGTTTACAATTCCCTTGTAGGTTACGAGACTCCCCCATGGTCGATCTGCTATGAGATTAGGAGGTGGCAGAATCTGCTTGGCAATCTGACTCGAGTGCTGCATACCTGGAGGGAGGGGAACAAAGTAGCTGACCACCTAGCTTCCTTGGAAATGCCTAGGGAGGAGGCAGTTCTCATTCACACATCGCATACCATTCATCCTAAAGGGATGGAGTACATCAAAGGGGATGCGATGGGGTTACATTACTTTAGTCCACCTTGAACTCGCCCTTGGGTGGAGGGGTGTTCTCCATTCATGGGTCTTTTTGTTGCTTGTTGATTTTGACCTTGTTTTTATTACAAGGCAATAATAATATTAATAATGATTATGATTATGATATAGACTAAAAATAATAATAATAAGGATTTTAGGTGGAATTAGGGTAGGATATGCATGAACTCCTTCAACTCTTATCTCTCAAATTGATGCCTATTTAAGGGATCGATCTCTTAGAAAATTGAATAATTCTGAGGACAATATTAATTGATGTATGGATTTGGTCTTTTACAGGTCAGACAAGTATCCTATTTACTTGGAATATAGGTTTTTTTTATTCCATATGGTTCAAGGATTCTCTTAAGATCAAGGTAAAGCTATTATTTTAAACCTTTTCCCTCCTTAGGGTCCCCGATCAAGGAATATAGCCTCCTTCATGAGATATTTTGTCCTCTCCTTCAACCCCTACAATATTTTATCTGATGCTAAAAAATCCCACATTTCACAGTTTTTATGAACTTCTATCAAGAAGTTGAAAGAGGTATCATAGACTTTACAATGACCCCCAACATTACATTATTTCATGTATAAAATGACTTGTCTTAGGAGTTATCCTCCAAAAAATTCCAGCAAGCCTAGATATACTATTATTAGGTGAAGGTCACAATAGTTTTTCCTATTAGTGGTATGTACAATATTTATCAATATAAAAGCTATTATCCATGACCTTACTCACTATAAAAGGGAAATGCTACATATACTGCCAGATCTAGATAAAATTTCTTCAAATGATCACCCTCATCCACTAGAATTCATGTAGATTGGGAGCCCAAGTTCAAACTAATTTTATCTTCAGTGATAATTCTAGTATGTATCTATCAATAGTGGATGTCCAAAATCCAAATAAATATACTTATAAAGTAGTTATATTTTCTAAATGAATTAAAATGATAGAATTCATGCATGAAGACCCTTATAACCATCACATTTATATTTTATAGAAATAAAACTACAAATTGGAGCTAGTGTCCTCCTCATATCAGTTCATTGCTATGAATATCTCTACAATATAACAATGTTTTATTATCACCTTTGTTTATGAAAAATGTGATACTCAAGAAAGGGATCCACTGTGGAAGGTCTTATAAAGATTCAACCTAGGATGCCCCCCCAGTGCTCTTGGGGTGGAGGAGGGGCAAATTTTAATGTGATCTTGGAAATCTCATAGAAGAAAGGATGTGGGGAGAACTTGAGGAAGGCCACCTGGGAAATTACATTTTTTGTGTCTGATGATGGCCTCTTAAACATATGATATTATGGAGACCACATTACAAGGTGTAATAATCAAAAAGGGACAAACTGGACATAGAGTTGGATTTTTTGGGGCATAGAAAATATCAATTCCATATTCTAGTATTTGGACTATAATGTAACTCATTTTCAACATGTTTTGTCTGACCATTATCTCATTATAGTGTAAATATATACCATGTTTGATCAGGAAAATTACATTAATTTCTTTCTTTAATTAAATAAAACCCCATGATATAACTAGGATGTGGGAAAATCTAGGCCTCATGGTGTCTGTCTGCGATAACATAAGGTTTGAAGCCATACAGAATGAATAAGAAATATACGAGGCGATGAAATATCTTAACCATGAAAAATATCAAGGGAAAAAAATATTTCCATGGTCTTTGTATATAGAAACTTGGAACATGATTAAGATAGGTTTCATGGAGGCAATGGAAGACATTTTTTGATGTAGTATTCTCCCTTGGGTGGCTTCTAAAACCACCATGGATCTCATTCTAAAAGTGAAATACCCATCTACTTTAATACATTACTGGAAAATTATCATGTAAAACTTCCATTATAAGGTAATATATAATATCATAAATCGATTATTATCAGTGTATTTAACAATCTGGGATTCAAAGGAACAACTTGGTTTATTTAAGGGTAGATCGATCAAAGGTTCCATTAGTTTGAATAAGGAGCTGATTAGTGATGTTAACATCAAGGAAAATAGTTACAATGTTGTTTTCAAACCTGATATGGATATGTGATATGATATAATGGGATGAAGCTCCCCCTTTAAGGTTTACAATAGAATGCTATTCTCGATATGGTCTGCATATATTATATTTAGGTTCTTTAGTTATTCTTAGTTATCTATCCCCTTCATGGGGAAAATTTATGGATTCTTTAAAATAGTGTGTGGGATTAGGATAGGATATCCACATTCCCCTAGATTTTTCATTACTATTCAAGATTCTCTCAACATATTTATCAACAAAATCCCCTAGGAAGGTAGAATATTTATTTATCGTTGTAGGTAACATCAAAAACACATATCCCCTATTATGTATTATCATGATGTAGTTATTTTTTCTAAATGGAAGTAAGAGGTCAATATGAGGCATTAATCACATTATAGAGGAGTACATCCATTTTAGTGGGAAAGTGGTGAATTGTGGAAAATGCATCTTGTACATATAAAAGTTTTTTTTGGACAGACGAGCTACCATGCTGGAAAAGAGTCTAGGGATACAAAGATACAACTTCCTGATTGGCTATCTAGGGTATTTTATTTCTCTAATCAAGCCTCACATACACCACCTTAGAAAGGTTGTTGATAAAATCAATGGTAACATTAATAATTTTAAGAATATTTTATTGTCTTTTAGTGGAATAATCACCCTAGTTAATAGTGTTATAACTTCTATTCTAATGCATATTTTATCCACACTCTTATTTACAAAATAAGTGATTACTAATATTGATAATTTCATAACCTATTTTATCAAGGATGATCACTCATATGTGATACATAATTTAGAATAATTGTAAAGGATAGAGAAAACAAATAATGAAGGTGGAATCAAGTTCTGAAGTGTCTCCATATATATGAAAGGGTTTCATGAAAAGATGTATTGGGAAATTCTCAAAGGTAAGACATTATAAGAAAGGTTCATGGAACAAAATTATGGGATGAAAATGGGTACATTTAAGAGGGTCCCATCCTCCTTTTAGCGTATCATTCATCTCCATATATAGTTTCTACAAAGGCACCCATGATGGATTGAGGGAAGAGAAGAGATCATGTTCTGGAATGAGAATCAGGCTATAATATCCCTGGGCTTTCTAGGATATCTTTCACCAAACATATCCTTTAGACAATCCAATATCTCTTAAGATTCACACAAGTGGTATTGGATGAGGATCATGATAATTTATTTGAGATCATTAATATTTCATTTGATTGTGATAGACATGTGTTTTCAGGTTCTCTGTTGAGTGTTTTCTCTGATTGAGACTATCTTCATTAGGTGTCCATCACTATAGAGCATGATTTTTTAGGGGATCTACTCTGGTGTAAATACAGTCATCCAAAAATAAACTTCTTAATATGTTTAATTTGGAATAATGATATTCCCATGTATAATCAGAAAAAATTAATAGGTATCAACATTACTTCCATGTGTTGTTGTTGTAGAGAACCCCATGGTGAATCTTCAAAACACTTGTTTTATGACTGGGAGTGGGTGCAAGCATTATGGGAAACCATTATAGAGTTCACTAGTTTTCATATTTAGTGGTATTAGGGAGGAAACATATATGATATTTTGTTTTAATTCATGAAGAATAATAGATGATAATAGAAAGTGAGAGTTTTCATTTTAGAAGTTAGATGCTAGTGCATATGGTAGGCCAATAATAAATCTCAGCATGAGGGGACTGGTTGCTCAAACTGGGTCTTATTCTCTGAACTGAAAGATTACTCATTGATCTATCTCATATAGAAAAATACTTTATTGAATTTCCATACATCAGGTTTCTATGGAATAATAGATCTAACATTATTAAAACCATTGGGGACCAACAAGGTCAGTGGATTGGTCGACAGTCTCATATATCAAGGAATAAACTCAAAAAGATGTCTCTTGTAGTGAAGTTATAATATGGGGAGGAGAGTTGTTCATGAAAGTAGGGGATAAATCATTATATTATTCACTGCCTTCATTGGTGGTGGTTACTCTCTTCAAGTCGAATTAAGGGAGATATTGGCATGTATTTTCCTTTTAAAATATAATAATATTGATCTCAAAATAGTCCAAACTGACTCTAAAATTATTTACAATTCCTTATGCGGATTCACTTCCATTCATTGGTCATTCTCTTATCCCATACTCAAGTGACAAATCATCACCAACTATCAAGTGTATTTCCTATATATGTATTAAGAGGGTAATAATGTTTTGGAATTCTTTCCCTCCATAGACACTTAATACATGTTAGTCACCTATTTCTTGACATTGGGATCCCTTCCCATAGAAGGTGTCGATTTAGTTTAAAATATTACCTCAAGATTCATAAATTTAAATACAATTTATTTTATCATGTTTGTACTAAACTTATTCCTTTTGAAAAATAAATAAAAATGATGATATAGGAGTGAAAGAGAAATTGAAGGATTTTCAGCATTTATGAAATTTTTTTGTGTGTATTGAAAAAGAACATGAAAATTATATGTTGAATTTATTGAAAATTATTCTGTTGGGGAAATATAAAATAAAAAATTGGATCATTGAAATCAGAAATTATTAGTCAAAAAATGATGAAGAAAACATAGATATAACATCTATTAAGTCTAAAAAGAAGAATTAAATAGAGAAGTCCAAGTTTGTAGAAAGATCTGGTAATTTTTAAGATTATGGAAATTTTGAGTACATTTATAATAATGAAAAAACTACAACAAATGTTATTGAAAAAAAGGAAAAAACGTTTGTTCTAAAGAAAAAAGAGTCAATAGTTTACCCATTCAATGATGAGTTAAAATGGTTTGGAAAATAGAAATTAATGGAGATTCTCGTCATTCAAATAATAACAATTTAGAGACAACATGTGAAGTCTAGATAGAAAATTTAAAATATATCTCATCTATTGGATGGTGTTTTTAATATTTTAAGAAACGTGGTTTTCTTGAAAAACGGTGTCTGCTTATGCTACCATCCAAAATGTGCTCAAGAGATAGTGTGGATAAATCCCATAAGACGAAGGTTAAAGGTAAATTGAAATCTTTATCATGTGAATTTTCCTATAAACAATATCAAGGTGAATGTCCATGGATCATGGACTATGATTGTCAATAACATATGATAGGATACTCAAATCATCTCAAGGATGATGAAATTTTTTATAAATTAAATTCTACCATATTAAATAATGTATTACTAAAAATCAATGGATTCTGAGCAATATTTCATTAGAAAAACAAATTAGAAACCAAGGGAACACTTTATGTTGAAGTATCAAAACATAATATTCTTAGTGTGTTATAGTTATGTGATGAATGAAATGTAGTGATTTTTATGAAATATGGGTTTATTGTAAATATATTTATTGATGGTTGTATCATGAAAAGAGTAAATAGAACAATAGAAAATTTATTTTCGATTTTTGATACATGAAATTCTGGTTATTTGACCAAGGCAGAAGAAAATATATTATGGCATTGATGGTTTGGTCATTCTATATAAAGGAATACATGTGGTATTATTAGTAGATACTATTTATGTGATGTTCTTAAGTGGAAAATAGAATGAAATTATACATTTTATACAAATAAAAATGGAAATAATGTGAATACTCTATAAAAGAAAGTATAAATACAATATTCTATTCCCTTATTGATTATTCAATTTGACATTTGTGAAACCATGAAGAAGAAATAAAAAATGGAGATAAGTATATAATTACCTTTATTGATGAATTTAATTATATTTCATGAATTGTATTTAAGTAGCTTAAATTAGAGGCACTAAAATGGTTTAAGTTTTTTTGGAGAAGAGAAAGGAAATAGTATGGATACTCTTTAGATAAGATTTTAAAAAATATACTTGCTATGTATACAAGAGGAAAATTTGAAGCCTATCATAAAAAAAGGGAATCTATCAACAAATTAGAGAATCATTAATTGAAAAAATAGTGTGTTTGATGGAAAAAATATAAATCTTATAGAAATGTATCAAACTATATTTTTATAGAATATCACGTCTTATTATTTCTATAGAAAATCCATTGAAGCAATGGTTTATATTCAGAATCATTTAATTTATAATAAAATTTCTAAAATGTCATTATATGAGATTTATTATAAAAAATATCTATGTTTAAAGTATCCATGAGGGTATAAAATCCCATGAATTATCATAGTTAAATTTTTAAATATAGTGAAATTTGAAATAAGAGGTGATGATGGAATCTTTCTTGTTTATCCACTGAACAAAAGAGGATATATTTTGTACAAAAATGAACAATGAATGATTTTTTATTATGTTAATGTTAATTTTATGTAACACACATATATATTTAATTTTCTTGAATAAGAATCCTATTTAAGTAAAGAAAATGAATTTGTTTTTTTAAATGATAAGGAAGAACTTCAAAAAATAATCATAATTCTTACTAAGTTCAAATTGAATTTGTTTATCCAGAGAATTCAAGTGATGAATAAAAATATTGTTCACATCATTCATGGTTGAGAAGAAAAGTTTAAATTAAAAATATTATTGGAAATCATGGAAAAGTCATTCAATCTAGAATAGCATTGAGGATAGTCTCTCTTATCTTATTATTCTATAATTTTTAACTACGAGGTGTGTAACAAAAAATGAAGCATCAAGAGTGTATTAATGAATTGAATGTTTTCCTAGATGAAATAGAAAATAATGAGACTTGGGAGTTATTACCCAATCCCAAGGAAAAGAACATTATTTGAACCATTTGGTATTTCCCAAAAAAATATGAATTAAAAAGGGGAAGTTATAAAAAATAAATAAAGACTAGTGTTTAAACGATATTTACAAGTTGAGGAAGGTTTGCTCAATGAATCCTTATGACTAGTTGGAATACTTAAATCCATTATAAATTATCATTCCATTGTAGCATATTGGTAATGAAATATATTTAAAATGGATGTCAAGTCATCTTTCCTGAATGATTTATTATAAGAGGAGGGTTATAATAAAAAAACACCTGGTTTCTTACTTGGTTAATATGTGAATTATGTTTTCATGTTAAAGAAGGGTTTATATGGGAAAAAATAATACTCAAGATATTGGTATTGTAGTCTTGAAACCGACTTCAATAAATTTAAATACAAGAAAGGAATAGTTGAATTCATTCTCTACATTAAATACTATAACTAGTTATTTCTCAATATTATTTTTTATGTAGACAACATCATTTCTTAATGAAATCATGAAGGAGTTTTGAAGAGTTTTCTAAAGAAATGATGAAGCTGTTCAAAATTTCTATGATTGGGGAAATGATATACTTTATTGGTTTATAAATATGTCAATGAAATGATTATATTTTTCAATATAAAGAGATAAATCCTAATTAAATGTTGAATAATATTGTATTATAGGATTAAAAGCCAGTTTCTAAACCGATTTCAATTTATAATATATTTTCTAATGATGAATAATGTATATTTGTCAATCCAATGAATCATTGAACCCTAATTATTAGTATAATATATGTAAAAAATTCAGTATTTAAAATTATGTATATTTTTATGAATTTTAATTGGTATCAAAGTGAATTGTTTTCTTATTTCATGTATATAAAGTTAATAATTTGATATGTCAATTTCACATTGAACTATTTATTGAAATATGAAACAAATGGGGATATTGATCTATTTGGTTATTCAAATGATTATTGGGGAGGATGTGTTTATCATTTGATGTCTACATTTGGTGGATATTTCTTTCTTAGATAAATATGTGTTTTTTAGAATTAAAATAAGTATAATTCCATCACCATGAATAATATCAAGGCAACATATTTAGCTTTCACCCATGCCTCAACACAACTATGGTGGATGAATACTCGGATAAAATATTTAAATATTGAATTGAATATTCTATTACTATTAGAAATTGATAATAAAAGTACTATGATATCTTCAAATAATATATTTCAATATTTGATATTGATTTTTAATATCCCTTAATCAATAAGATAATGGAGAAAAATGAGTTAATATTGGAATTTATTCCAACAATGGATAAAATTTTAAATGTGTCAACTAAGGCACTATCAATAGAAGAATTTCAGAAGCTTAGGATCAATTTAAGTGTTCAAAATAAATATTTATAGCGATAAGTTATGATTTATTTTTCCTATATCTCATCTTTTCATTGGATATTGTTTTAAAAGGTGGAGAAAAAATAACAATATACAACTTTCCTTTTTGTTTATCTTCTTATTGTTTTTCAAAAAGTTGGTTTTGTTATATAGGGGGTATCTATTGATATGTATTATCTTTTAGGTTGTTATCTCTTATAAGGATAAATATGTTTGGGGAGAGGTTTTATAAATAGGGTAAGATGTGATTTTTGCAAGTGAATTATATTTTTAGAGTTTTTTTTATAAATTGTTGCATAACTGTTTCTGGATTGATTTTTTTTGATGTTTTGGTTAAAGATTGTTATTTTCTTGACTATAAATTTGTATATATATCACTATCTCATGGACAAAATTTTATTATTTATTCAATTTTATTGTTTCCTATAATTAGTTTTCTCACTTAGTATTATAATTATGGAATGTTTACCCATTGATAATGTTTCATAGTTTGATAGACAATTATTTTCCTTGGATGAAAATAAAATCAAAAGGGGGAGATTGTTGATCCCAAGAAAAGCTCAGATAGTTATTGTGCAAAGTGATGATGAAAAATTAGTAAAAGGGAAGTGTTTTAGTGTTTTATATTTTGTTATAAAAAAATAAATCATACTATTAGTCAAATATTTAAATTCTATGTGAAATGATTTTATATATATATAATTATTTGTTTACATTGATTCTTGATTTTTATGAAGATTAAATTGGAATGAAGAATGATGATCCAATATAGAAAGATCACATCTACGATGAAGGGTGTGTTGGGGAATCTCGGATTGGACACACCCATGTCAGAAGGAAATTTGATGACCCATAGTTCAAAATAGTCATCACAGACAGTAAAAAGGCTTAATAATCCATTCCAAATGTTGTGGTGATCTCCCCGTGTTCCTATACAAAACATCCAAGGTGAAAATGGTCTTGGTGGTTCCTATGGTGATATTTTAGGGTACCTATGTGAAAAATCCATGTGTAAAGATGTTTTGGTGGTCCCTATGGTTTCATTTGAGTCTACCTATGTGAAATGGAACATATCAACATGATGGTAGAGGATCTTGAAGAATTCCATGGTTTAAAGGTGGTGTTGGAATCCAAAAAGGGATGAGGCAGGTGACCACACTCATTTTTTGAAAGTCCATGGTTGACAGGTGGTGTTTCAAGGAAAAAATAATACAACTATAATGAATAATCCCATGATGAAAGGCATTTTAAATAAAAAAGTTCCAACTATTCTTCAGTAGGACAGTGTATAAGTCATTTTTGGGTGTTTCGTATAGTTATAAGTAGTTTTGGTGATGTAGATTCTTGGATGATCTAATGGTTAACCAGGGTGATCAATAATTTTTTTTGGAAGTATAAATGATGTCCAATAAATTCAAAAATATATAAATGATCAAAATTATGTGGGATTTTATGAGTTGGTTGAAGGAAGATATAGGTTTGAATTTTAATTTGAAAAAAATTCAATTATTCTCTTATACATTTCATCTACTAATGTGAAAATAGGTTGAGTGTTTCGTAAATAAAAAAATTTATAGTGGTTTATGTAATATAGTGAAATAATAGAGAAATAGTAAGAATATAAGAGGTTGAAGAATGAGCTGTGAAAAATGTCATGGATGATTGAGATCTTACATTTTTTATACAGGTCAAAGAATAAGAGGAAGTGAATCACTACATCAACTAATAATGACTATGTTTAGAAGGATTTAATCTTCTTTATATATAGTTTAATATCACTATATCAGTGCTGGAAGAACTATCATTGTAGGGTGATTTATTATAATGTGTGTTCAAGGGTAAACCACACTCATTGTTCCACCATGTTGAAATTAGTGGGTAATATGATCTTGATGAAATACGAATCATACTTAGGAATAACCTTCTCAATTTTAGAGTCAAACCTTGTAAATATGAACTTCCCTTTATGAGTGTGTATTAGAAAGTGTTCATGATTCACTGTAACAAGCGATGAAGGTTTTTCATTTATGGAAACTTAAAAATAAATTTGATCTCTTATTAACCCCTTCTAAGTGATTGTTTACTAATCTAGGAGGTTCTTTTTTATAGGTAAATATGTTCTTGATACTAGATAACCTACCCTAACACTTTATGTTTCCATATATGGCCTAGAAAAATAGATAATCCCATATGTAGAATATAATCTAACTCTAATACACTTTTTAGAGAATTATATTGAACTAGTACAACATGTGTTCCAATATTTCATACAAAACTACCCATGGTTTTACATGATATATAAATAGAGGTGAGTTTAAAAAGAAAATCCATGAATATATATATTTATAACACTAATAAAAAAAATCCAAAACTGCACCTATGATAGCCTCTTAAAAAGAAACTCCAGTTAGATTGAAGAAAATTTTATATAGGACATAATACCCTACATTTGGAACTATCATATACATTTCATTAGGAAAAATTAGTTTCATATACCTGATGGGGAATTATTCAAGGGATTATTTATTTTGAAAAAATATTTGAAAGTTCCATCCATCATTCATTAGTATTTAAAATAAAATAAAATTCAAAAATAAAATTTCCAAAACCTAACACAAAAATGATATAAAAAACAACTCATTGAATTTTCTTACACTCCCCTAAAAAGACCTATCAGAATAATTTTTTTTAAATAATTCATTTTATTTATTGTAAGAACCAAAACACCAATCATGAATTAAATTACCATTCTCAAATACCAAACTCAGAATTTATATGAACAATTATTTGGAATAGATTTCAAAAATAGTTATTATATATTAAAAAAAATAAATCACTTTTCCATGTGATGAAAATAAAATAACTGACCTTTTTATAAATACTTTTAAAAAATGTGACATAATTTTTAAAACTTATAATTAATGCATAAAATTAGACTAGAAATTATATTTTTATTTTAAAATTACTATTTAATGTATTGTCTACCTTTATCCTTTCTAGTTTATAAATGATGGATCTATTTCATGTCAACCAGACCAAATAATGTATAAGAATCCAATATGAAAACTAAATAACACCAAACCCTGAAAACACCCAATTAAAAATAAAAATATTTTCAATTGAAATGTCTCAATTGATTTTCTATGGTATGAATGGAAAAATAACAAGGGGAGTATGGAAGAGAGATATGATGTAAGGGATTTAACAGGAAGATTACACAAAAAATCATGAAGAAACTCCCTAAATTAAAAATGGAGATAAATAGATCAATGAGAGATGGGATACAAGTGTTGAGGGGTTAAAATAAATGATAAATTAAATTCCCAAGGGATTTAATTCAAGAATGGTTTAATGGAAAATTCACAGTTTTAATGAAACTAGGCACTTCACATGATTTGTAAACAAGGTTGGCCAAACCATGAACTAACTTTATTCCTCCTAGAAACCTTGGGAACTATCCACAGGTAGACTATATGGTTAAAATAACAGTTAAATAACCATAAAATTTGAGATTATCAAAATTATAGGCCTATAATATGGTTGGTATGATGATTAGTTCTAAACATTTGCTAACTGTGTGACATGCATTGTATGCCCAATAAGACTATATTTTAAGAAAAAATAACCTGGAATTTGAAATTTAAAAAAGGGATTCAAAATTAATTTAGTTAATAGTGATTAAGAGGGTGGGGGTGTGGAATTTCATATTCCCCTAACATGGATCAATATTTATTAATAAAACATCAATTAATTTTCACCACAACACTATCCCACATTCATGATCCCTTATATAATAAAACATCCTGAACATTCTCTCATCAAGAAAACTAGTTCATGTTTTTTAATCCAATGTGACCTAGAATTATATACCATTACTCATTATGTTTTTTTAATACCTATGGAAAAAAATATTCAACTTCTACCAATGAAAATAGGTTTCAAATTGTATTATTTTCTCAACTCTCTAAACATCCATGTATTACCGAATAAAAAAAATCATTTAATTGAAGGGTCAATTGATTTACATTAAAAAATACATGTGAAATTGTAATACTTATTTTTTCTAAAACCATGAAAAATAGTTTATACATATTCTATAAATTTTTTTCATCTACCTCCATTGATCTAATAAATTATATTTTAATCATCAATAGTGAATGATTATTTTGAGATTCTTTCAATGCTATATCTATAAAAATACATTTCTCCTTTAATTTTTCTCTATGATTATGAAAAAAATGAGTATAATTAATTCTCATATTTTTTTCAAAAATTTTAATTCACTAATTTTTAATCATTAATAATTTATAACACATTTTATAGACTATATTCAGAACTTGCAATTGATTCTTTACATGAACAACTATTTTTTAGTTTCATATGATATTTGAATTTTCTGAGAAGGATGTATCCCCCCTAAAATTCTTCCCTTATAATATTGTAGAATTTATATAATATCCCAAATTAAACTAAAAATTTATTTCCATATGCCCATATCCACCACAACACTGTCAATAACTGTATAATGATTTTTTTTGAAAAATAGTAATTGTTGTCTAGATTTTGTCATATTTTCCATTCACATTTTTAATCATTGATCATTGATTAATTTTGTTAACAGATATTATGTCATTTGTTTGATATATTCCCCTAAATTATGGATATCTTCCATGAATTTTCTACATCTATTTATATCATATTTTTACTAAAATCATAATTTATTGAATTTTCGTCCCTCTTTACATTGCCTTTTATCTCTGCCTTCTTATTATTCATTTCAATTAATGAATATTTATCATTCCTCCCTTTGAAACAATAAATATCTGAATCCAAATAATTAAAGTTTTTACTATTATAAATATCACCAAAATTATTTTCTATTTCATAGGTGTCTCAATACACTTTGAATATTCACTAACTTCTTACAATGATTTTTAAAAATAAAAAACTAATAATATAAAATTATTTTCAACCTACTTCACCATTTAAGAATGGTATTAATGATCTTGTTATTTTGATTCTAAACCCTCATTTAATTAGTAATTTTTCTTCTTCTCTATGGTATGTGAGAAATAAAATCTTTTAACTTCTTTCACCATTTACCACTATTCTTCACATTGGTATTTCCCAACCTCAATTGATATACTAGTAACCTTTCCCAACCTCTTATTCATCATCTATAGTTTAATGATATTTGAATGGAATTAAATAGCATCCCACTTAAGTGATATTTTCATATAAATTTAAAAATTATTTCCTCTATAAGATAAATCTTTTACATCCTCATTAGTAATCAATAATTTATCAACATATTCACTAGGTAACGAATAATCATTACTTTTATTTTCATTAAATCATTCTTACTTAATATTTCAAAAATAACTTATCTTTTTTTTAATTTTGATAATTTATTTTTTATCATAGAATAATGTGACATATTTTTCATTATTTGTGAATTATTTTTCTCTAAGAACATACACTATGACTTATACCAACATCCACATTAGTCTAACCGATGCTTTGGAAAATGTATTAATTTTTTTTTTCAATTTAACAGAAATTGTAATACTTCAAAGGAAATTCACCATGATGTTTTTTAATTTTAAAACACTTATTTTGAGGATTTATATATTATTGTAGAATATTACATCAATATAGACATTAGGATTTCAATATTTATATTTTTCTTGAACTCTTTTAAAATATTCCCATTTATTAAGGTTGAATTAAATGTTATTCATGAAAATAATTATTTTAATAAAATAAAAATAATTCCTTATATTAAATGAAACATAAATACTATTCAAGTCATCTATTAAAAATGGATTCATATCTCTAACCTTGAGTAATGACCCCGTTGCATAAATCTGGAATTGTATTTTATGAGAAAACCACCTAAAAATAATTTAATCTTATAGTGTTTCTAAAAAACTAATTTTGGACATCATAATCTCATTTAAACATTTTAATAGTTCATTTATCATTTCTCCCTCAAGAATATTAATGTATTCAAATTTGGAACAATAGATTTTATGTTCTTCTTCTTTCACTCTAACATCCCCTTCAAGAATACTCAATAGTATATCTTAACTCGAATTACTAGTTGTTATCCCCATCACATTTATAAATTCTTTATATGAATGAGTTTATAAGAAAAAATTGTTTATTTAATTGTTAATCATAATACATTTTACATTTTTGAGTTATCATTATAAATGTTTCATTGACCTATGTTCAATCACATGACTCTTATGTTTTTATAATTTGAAACAATATTCAATATTATAGACATATATAAGGGAAGATCAAAATAGAATTCTCATTCTATAATTAGTGCAAACTTCAACCAAAATTCAAAAATTCATATTTATCCCCAAAATGAATAATTACAGATAAAATTTTAGACTCATTTAAAAAATTACGTAATCACTTATATTATCAAATATATATTTACAACAATATTTGAAAGTATCATAATCAATAAAAAACCTATAATACTACTAAAATATTCTTAGGATCCCCCAATAACTAGTAAATTTAAAATAATGATTTTAAGAAAACATGATCTCTGAAAGCTACTAACTATTTTCATAGGATATAATAGTTTCATTTAGTGCTGGTAAGGATATGGGTTTTCCCTAAACTCTTATAAATACAAATGTCTCACGAGATGAAAAATGTATATTCATAAAATATTATTTAATACTATATAAATAAAAAATTATATTCTATAACAAAATAAATATAGGCTTGTCTAAAAAAATATTCCTCTTAGTCACTATACGCTAAATAAATGTTATGAACCACCTCTTCACACACTAAAATGATAAATTTTATTGAATGACAGTTTTTATATGATCACCTAAAATCTTATTTATACTTACACTAAGATATCATTATGATTATATGATTTTTATATCTTTAACAAAAAAATATTACTCCAATATATTACTATATAAACACATCCATCTATCTTCTTAAAATTAAAAAATTAATATTCACTTTCTATTAATTATTTATTTAGTAAATGTGGTGATAAATAGTTATAATTCTCATACTATTCCTTTTAGTTGTCTTATTATTATACTTCAAAATAATATTCATTTATTTTACTCCAAAACATAGGTCATACATTAGAGACTACTCTCTCCATCAAGAACATTAAATTTTTAAGTTGAAGATCGAAAATAAATTTCTATTTAATTTTCCACTTAAAATCCAAGTTTAATTTGAAAAATAATTTAATATTGACTATGAAGTCACATTTGATATTTTTTTCTTAATATTAAAGATATATATTTAGTATTTCCTGTGGAAGAAACCAAGAAAAAACTACAAAAATAATGAAAATTTCATTCTATTACAAAAACATGTTAGTTAATCTATGATATAGTTCCATTTAATTGTATCAATTGAATATAAATTATCCCTTTAATTTGATGAAAATGGGAAATTAATGACAAATATAGTGTCTAATTCATTATTTTCCATCACCATGTGAACCACTATCTCATATGTCATATAGTTTGTAAAAATATATTATTCATAGATAGAACTAAAACCCTTTTTAATAATCTATAGTGTATTCAAATAACTATTTTCCCATTTTAATCTTAGAAACATAGCCAATGTTTATTTCACATCAATTTAGTACATTGATATATTAGTTTCCCCTTACAACATGATCATTTACTTTACCCATTATGAATAAAAAATCATACCATACTATGTATTTATTCCATGTGGCCTCTATATATTTTTCAAAAATTCTATTTGAAAAAAATCACAGATTTTTCCATTTATCTCAATAAAATCACAAGTTATTTTTTAATGTATGAATTATGATATTGTATGAAGAAAACTACTATATATATTATTCGTCATCACATAAAAAATGACAACATAAAACATTACTCTAATCTTACTCTAATACATATATTACAATACGATTTTCTTCCAAGAAGTCTTCTCAAATTATAATTTAATAAAATCTACCTAATAGAGAATAAAATCCCTGTTTTTAGAATAAAATAGATTACCTTGAAAAATATCCACTGACGAGAAAATTCTAATATCATTCACCTCATGTTCTTTAAACAAAATCTCCTCTTAAGTAATTTCTAATTTTTACACTAAATTCGTAATTTAATATCAAAAAACATTTTCTATCTCTTTTTTTAAAAAATTCAGTTTCTCTAATATTGCATTATTTTTTTATTAAATATTACCTTTTTTAATTGCACCTCAAGTAGATATGGAAATAATGCATTTAAATCTCTTTAATTAGATTAAATTTTATTTTTATCAATCAAAGTATAATAAAAGTTTTTTCTAGGCAACATAAATATTTTTAATGTAATTTATAGCTCATATTATCCCATGGAAATCAAAAAAATGAATTATTTTATTCATCAATAGATTGAATCATGTCCCATAAAACACATGGAATCAAATTTTTATTTATAGAATTCAAACAGTCTTTGATAAAGACCCAATTAATTTAATATGAGATATTTAAATGTACTAATAAAATACAGGTCTGGATCCAGGTTCTAATAATCGATAAAGTAAATATTTGAGACATATGGAGATTATACGGTGTTGAATCAATGTTCACAAATGTTTTAAATTGTCAAAACACTTTAAACTAATTTTCAATTACTATATAGGATCTCCCCTCAACTTATTCAATCACCATGAAGGAGAAATAAATAATCCAAATTATATGAACAAAAATATTTGTATAAGGTTTGTTGAAAAATTTAACCATGTAGCTCTTAATGAAAAAGGGTTTTATCCCATGTCCCACAATCTTTTCCATTTTATCAGTGAAGATTTTTTTTTGAAATGGGATTCCATTGAATAGTATATTGATAACGTATCGAGATAAAAAATATATGTAAAAATATTGTTATATAATGTATACATTTTCCAACACTGTGATGAAAATCAATAATAAGTATAAATTAATAAATGAATTATCTTTCAAATACTATATTATTTCCTTCGATATACTAATTAAGTTTTTACATATTATCTATTAAGGAGCTATCAATTTACACTAAATAAATCTTTTCCCCATGTGTAGGTGGTTATATATATATTTCTCTATGTGAATATATTTTCTTAGATAGTCATTAAAAAACTATGAAATTGTTTTCTTATCCATGGAATAATATTCTTGGTTTACAATTAACCTTAAAACCATGTTTAATATCTATTATTCTCTACAAAATCCATAAACCCTTCCATAATATATATAAAATATTTTAACATAAACAAGGTGTGTCCTTGTGTTTTACATAGTATGGTTTCATTTTTGAAATTATTTTAGAAAACTGTATGAAAAACATATAATAAACAATAATGGTTTCCAATCCTTAGTATTTTTAAAATTAAATTGATAAAAATATTAATTTTGTAATCATAAATAATTTTAGAATTTTTTTCTGATGAAATATATTTTTTTCCCACAAAAAAGAACACAAAATTTAATATAGAACCACATTGTTTTCATATAAAAAACATCATGTTTTTTATTCCCAAGAAATTATTTACCTCATATTTTTTGAAATAAAATGTATAATATTTTCCATAAAATAATAATTTGAAACCATATTATTTTTCTATATTTTCTTTGAGCTATTTTCTATTATACTAAAACGTTTCATTTCCAATACATAATTTTAACCTGATTTTCTATTTCACTTCATTTACCCTTTATATTATATCCAATGACTCTCCTTTCAAAATAAAATAATATTTTAATTTTGTTTCTAATAAATAAAACATAAAATAAACATCACTATATAGATTTAAGAGCATAAAAAATATTATAATTATATATTTAATATTTTTTACACATCTATTTTGTGATTATATTTTCATTGTTTTTTAGTACATAAAGAATTTTTAGTTTCTTCATTAATTATAATGGGATCCCAAAGTAGGATAATATTTCCAAAATTTCTTTTAAAATTAAATAATTTTTTTTTCTCTAAATCCAATTATTTCTGTATTTGATAGAAAAATATTTTTTTGAGATCTTGTTTTTAAAATTGATTAATTAGAATATATGACTATATGTTGAAGAAAAATATAGAGAAATAATTTTGAAACAAAAAATATGAAAAATTAAACATATACATATTTCATAGATTATATAGGCCATAAACATAAAACATATCCAACAATAAAAATAATTTGAACGTGGTTTTTATGAAACAAGTAGTTGATATGTGAAATTTTGGATATTATTAGCTTGTTTCATTGTGGGGTATGGGTGATAGGGGTTTCAAGAGGGATTTTGTTGTTGTTATTGAGGTGAGATTTGAGTCTTTATCATTTAGAGGTCCACAATTTTTTGTATCTAATCACATTGGAACCCATTTTTTCACAATGGGTTTGTTGAGTTGGGTATTTTATAGCTAAGGATGAGGAAGCAAGAAATTTCAGGTTGATAATTTTGGATCAAGGGGTGTTGTGTTTTTGTTGTGGGGGTGTTCATGCACCATAGGGACTGAAATTACCATTATTTCCATTTTAAAAGTCATTTTATGTGAAAATTTTATTTTTTGTAAATATGGAAGGAATCTATGAAAAAGTTGTGGACATGATGCTAATAGAGATTTTGGAAATTTTAGTTGAGTTGGGTAGAGTCTAGAAAACTATATGGGTGATTGAGGTGATGAACATAGTGCCTAAGAATATTTCTTATGTGAAATGGAAACCCTTAAATTGCCCTGAAAAATGGGTGTAGTGGAGTGGAGTTAAGAAGGAGTTGAGTTTCACGATGGGGAAGAGAAATAGTGGGATATGAATTATTACATTGTTTTCTTGGGAATAGTGTGTAGAAATGGTGATTGATTCAACCTTGTTCCATAGTGATAGACTATAGAGGTTATTTTAGGAATAAAAAAACTAAAATAATTTCAGGGTGTAAAAAGTGGGTTTACTCAAATATAATTGAATCAATTTTGTAAGAGGATGGGTTTTGATGGATATTTTCTTTTTGAATGGCTAATAAATTAGATCTCATTTGGCTGAGTCTTGTCACATCCACATCGGTATATACCACACTATGGTGGAGGAATGTTCATATTTCTTTATATATATTGAGTTTTGGTCTCCTTGAATCTAATTTTATTTCCTATCTCAGATCTTATCTATCTAAGAACCTATTAGTTCCACACGTTCATGTCTCATGAGGATTCTAAACTCATGTATAATCAACTGAACATCATTGATTCAAGGTATTCATCATTACATTTATTCTTTCTCTCATTGTCATATTTCTCTAATGGTGATAATATGGTGAATTCCCCTTGTTTTGGGATGACATTTGAGCATGGATTGGTGGTGGTTTGTGATGGTTAGGTTCTAGAGTGGTTTCATTTGAATTCTAGGGTCATCGATCCTATCTTCCCATATTATTGTGTGGTGATTCCCCAAATTTTTGAATCAAGGTAGGGGATTCAAGAGCACCCAATTATTTTGTTTAAATTACAGTATTTTCCTTCTTTTTTATTTTTTGGGTGGGTCTTCTAAATTTTCATATTGAATAAAATGAAAAGTTCTAGGTAAAATTTATTTGAAGGGAATAATTTTTATGTGTTCACGTACATTCACTATATTTTTTTTAACTTTGTTCTTGTTTGATTATAATTCTAAAAATATTTGATATTTTTTAGCTTGTGTGTTGATTTACTATTTCATTTGTTAGAATCACTATTAATAAAAGTTAAACCACATATAAAACTAAATGAAATTGTTTTATTTAATAATGGAATTGATATTAATGTATGATTTGAATATTGATGAACAAGGTAGTTCATAATGATGATATTATTATTGTGTGTGTGATAATTATTTCATTCATGGATATTTTTGTATGATTATTGTGGGGTTGTTCATGTGGTTTTATAGAATATTGGGTATGTACTGTCTCAACAATACTCTATAAATATTATTGATTTTGATGCTCATAAATACCCTTTTTTATTTTACTAAGGATATTACAATAAGTGTATTTTAGGAAATTAATATTATTTATAATCCTTATTTTGGAATTATATTCAATCTTTTTATTCACATTGAATATTCATCGAAGTGTTCGAAACGATCTTAAGAATATTCTAGAAAAACAGTTTGTCGAATTCTGGAAACACTATTCATACCCTTCATTGAAGAATGTATTGTAAGGAAAAAAACCTACGTTTATATTAAACCTTATGATTGAAATATCATCACATATGGTCAATCAACCCTATATTGGTCAAAATATATGCATAAAGAACTTTATGTTGGGATGGAACCTTACATTTGACAAAGAGAAAAAGTCTTGTTAATAAACCCTACATAAGTAAAAAAACCTAAATTTGAGAAGCAAACATATGGATCATCCACCATACTATTGTGATCAAACTTACATTTTCAATCCCACATTCAGAGAATGAAATATATGTTGTTGAACCATACGTTTTATATTTTTTTGCTTCATGAAGGAACTGTACGTTTGAATTTTGAACAACAGAGATTGGAATTTACAATTTTATCAGAGTTTCATGCAACAATCATTACGAAATATTAGTATGATTTGAAGCTCATTTTCGAACAATTCAAAGCTTGTTATGATTGATTCAAATATTTGTGTTCATTAATGAAATTTTCTCTTATTCTTAAGGGAATTTACGACTAATTTGAGTTGTTTTACAAATTTGAATTCTCACGATCTATGAGGAAATTTTCTTGGATATGAAATTGTGAAGAAGGCACTCTGCTTTATTTATTCCATCATTGTATTTGTTTAATATATATGTGTGTGATATTCATATAAAAAATGCATCACATATTTCTATTCAACTGCACTCTTGTAAAGATATTTTAAAGATCTACTACAACAATTGATAAAACTCTGTTATCTACAGAAGAGGCTAAACTTTGGAGATATACATGTTTTGAATATCGTATTTGTTTTAAGTATGCTACAACTATTCATTGATACATTTATTTAAAACATCTATTGCAATAAGATCACTTCAGAACTAATCTTTCTTTAAGAAATTATTTTATGAAGAAGAAGATCTATCTACTATGAGTTGCTGTTACAATTATGAAGTTCAACTAAATCCTTTTTAAATCAATATCTTTTTATTTAGAGTTTTAACTACTCGTATTCAGTTGTGGTGGAGTATCAGCTTCTTGATCTAAGCTGTGGATATTGGGTTCTCTATTAAAGAACCAGAAAAATCTATTTTTCATCTTTGTTTGTAAAGGTGTCAACTGCCTACACATAGTTTTGAATTGGTCTTATGATATGTGTACCTGACTAGTGAAATTCACCAAGCTCATGGGAGGGTAATTTGTGGAGTGGACTTAGAGATCTTTGTGCCCCGAACCACTATAAAAAATCTGTGTTATATAATTCTATTTTATTCGCTACATATTTTTCATACAATCGTAAACACTACGTATCCTCATAATCCATAATTGATGTCAAAATCAATAATTGTTGAAGATTTTGAAAAGAAACAATTCATCCCATCCTGTGTATATTTTTATATTCCAACACAATAATTGGTATCAGTGGTAAGCTTTTGAACAAAGATATAACAAGCTAAAAGTATAAGATCCATACAAAGATTGAAATGACTGATCATATAGAAGGATTATCAATGGTTCTTGCTCCTTATATCAATGAGGAAAATTATGAATGATGTAAATCAAAAATGATTATCTATTTGAATAATCTGGGATTTAAATCCCACTAAAAGGTCACCACTCCTTATATAATTGCTAAAAATCCTAAAACATGGGATGCTTCTGCAAAGGATGAGTATGAAATTAATTCTAAAGCTATGAATTCTATTATTTGTCGTCTTGAACCATATGAATTTAGTCATGTCTCAAAATTCTCTACTACTTATGAAATAAGGAAAACCATTGCAGTGGCCTATGAAGGAATAAATAATGTGAGAAAAATGAGGTATGAAACAATAAAGCTAAAATTTGAAACATTTATAATGTTTGATATATAGATTATCACTCAGATGAATTAAAAGATTATTGAGATTATCAATAATATTATAGCCTTAGGTGATCCTATCAAACAACTAGATCAATCTTTGAAGGTATTAGAAGTAATACCTACTAAATGGAATGGTATATCAGCTACAATTCACCAATCATCACCTTCAAAAAACAAGATAATGAGAGAATTAATTGGGACACTAATGATTCATGAAGTAAAAATGAAAAATGAAGTTTATGATCATAAAGTCTTAGTGAAAAAGGATAATACTGATCTAAAGGTAGTATCTTAGAAGAAAAGAAAATGATTAAAAAAATATGTTAGAGAAGAAAAGAATTCATATAAATTTGATTATAAAATAGAATGACCCCAATTATCCTGAATGTTTAGCAATTTTTATAAGATGAAAATATGATTCAAAAATCCCTTAAAAAAGATGAGAAAAACTCTAGAGAATTAAGATGCTATGAATGTAATAAATTGGGTCATATAAGACCTAATTTTCCTCAGCTAAAAGGTGAAAAGAGAAAAAAATATATATCAGAAAAATGATGATTATGAACATAAAGGAAAAAAGAGAAATGAAGGCTATTTAGAGTGTTTTTGAAGACTATAGTAGCTCATCAAAATATGATTCAAAAAAGGGAGATAAAAATCTGAAAGAAAATTTTTTCTTCATGACCGAAGAAGATAAGTTACAAACCTATTATTCATCTAATTGTGATTATGTTTCAAATTATTCAAATAAGAAATTGGCTTTCAACTGCACAATGCTAGAAGAAAAATATGACTCTTTATTAGAGAAGCACAAATCTTTAAAGAATATTCAAAACATTGTTTTAGGAGAAAGAGATAACTTACTTAAACAATATCATGAGTTAATTCAAAAATTTAACACATCTACTAAAAAATGTGATGATAATTAAAATAATATTAATGCATTACAAGATGATGTGGAAACTTATAAAAGTACTATTATCTTATTTAAAAAAGGAGAAAATATTCTGAATGAAATTCTTGGTAAGAATGTAATTAAAAAGGAAATATTCAGTATAGTAAGTATGGGTGAAAAATATAAACTAAATAATAATTATTTTGTTCCCAACTCAAAAAGTGTTACTTGTCATTTTTGTGGAAGAAAAGAACATATAACAAAAAACTGTTATTTGAGAAATCTTCAAATAAGTGGAATTAAAATAGATTTTATATCTTAATGTTTATTTGAAGAAAATTTTATGAGTTATGAAGAAACTAAGCAGATCTGGATTCCCAAATCTCTGGTAGCTAACACTGCCGGACCCAAGAGCATATGGGTATCAAAACTGACTTTTTTTTTAAAATTTACTTTGCATGAAATAGGTCACAGAAAAAGAAAATCTATATGGTATATGGACTATGGATTCTCCAGGAACACTAGTGGAAATTCATAAAACTTCAATACACTGATTAAAATAGATGTAGGTCTAGTCACCTTTGGTGATAATGACAATGGAATGATAACTAGACTTTGAACTATTGGAGATCCAAAAAATGTCTCAATCAATAAAGTACTACATGTACAAGGCCTGAAGCACAACCTGATAATTATCTCTTAAATTTGTGATGAGGGATATTATATTGATTTTTCTAAAAAAATTTTCTCTGCATTTAAAGATAAATTCCTTTAGGTTGGAGAACATAAAAAAGATAATGTATATACTTTGAATTTAAAATTTTTGTGTAAATAGAAAGTGAATTTTTTAACTGCTAAGATAAATGAGTCATGGATCTAGCATAAAAAACTTTGTTATTGTAATATTTATTCAGCACATAAATTGTATAAGATACAATTAGTTTATGATTTAACTATTCTTAAATTTGATGGTGACATATTTTGTGATGCATGCCAAATTGGAAAGCATCACAAATATTCCTTCAAATCTATTAACATAATTACTACATCAAAACCTCTAGAACATATCCCCATGGATCTATTTAGACCATCAAGAGTAGAACTTTTGGATGGTATATTATATGTATATGTTTTAGTTGATGATTATTCAAGATTTACTTGGGTTTATTTTATAAAACTCAAAAGTGAATCTTTAACAGTTTTTGAACGTTTTTGTAAAATTGTAAAAAATGAAAAAAAATTATGATAATTTCATTAAGAAGTGATCATGGTGGAGAATTATAGAATATAAAATTCAATTTATTTTGTTCAAATATGGGTATTTAACACACCATCTATGCACCAAGAACACCTCAAAAAATAAAACTATTGAAAGAAAAAATAAACCATTTAAGAAATGGCTAGGACTATGATGAATGAATATAGTATTCCTACCTACTTATGGGTAAAATCTATACGCACAACCTGATATATCATAAATAGAGTTTTAATTTCGCCTACTTTTAGAAAGACACCTTATGAACTTTGGAATAACAAAAACCCTAATGTAAAGTACTTTAATGTTTTTGGATTCATGGTTTATATCCTGAACACCAAGGATAATCTTGGTGAGTTTGATCCAAAAGATGATGAAGGAATATTTTTAGGATATTTTACTACCTTTAAATCCTATAGAGTGTTTAATAAAAATTAAAGGATTTTTAAAGAATCAGTTCATGTGATCTTTGATGAAACTGGCGTTTTTATTAAAGAGAAAGATCAAAATGATGAAATTACTGAATCTTATGACAAAATGAGACTTGAAAACCTGAAAAATGATTTTGAAAATAATATAAATATAATTTAGTCTAGTTTAGAATAAAATGATACTGTTGAATCTAAAAGTGTTTTTCCTAGATAGTCTAGAACCATAAAGAATCATCCTTTAGGAACTGTTATAGGAGACATAGACATAGGAATATGAACTAGAATAAATGTAAAAAACCTAGTTGAATTCTTTGTCTTTCGATCTCAACTAGAACCTAAATCTTTGGAAGAATCCTTATAAGATGAGCATTGGATGTTAGCAATGCAAGAAAATCTAAACTAGTTTAAAAGGAATAATGTTTTATAATTATTTGAAATACCATCAACTTATCCACTTATAGGAACTAAATGGGGATTTTGAAATAAACAATATGATCAAGTGATTATTACTAGATAATGCAATATTAGTATCTAAATGATATAACCAGGAAAAAAGCATAGATTATGGTGAAACCTTTTACCCTATAGCTAGATTTGAAGAAATTAAAATCTTTTTAGCTTATGAATCTCCTATGAACTTTAAATTATATCAAATGGATGTTAAATCTTCCTTTTTATATTGTTATTTAATGGAGGATATTTATGTTGAACAACATCTTGGTTTTGAAAATTCTCAAAAAATTGATTCTTTTTTTAATCTTACTAAATCTCTCTATGTCCTTAAACAAGCACCTAGAGATTGGTATGAAAGATTAGGTTTTTTTATTTTAAAAAATATTTATACTATCAGTATGGAAGATCCAACACATTTTAAGAAAACAGTTAGTTTTAATACATTATTTGTTTAAATCTATTTTGATGATGTTATTTTTGGTTCAAGGAATGAAAATCTTTGTAATTATATTTTAGAACATTTTAAAAAAGAATTTTAAATGAGTATGATTGGAGAATTAAATTTATTTTTAGGTCATAAAATTTATAAAAACTATTAAAAAAGTGTTTTAAACTAAAGTAAATATATTATTGATTTATTGAAAATGTTTTTTCATGAGAACAAAAAGATATATATAACTCTCATGCATAGTAACATAAAAATTGATATGGATGTTGCTGGAAAACTAGAGGAAAACAAGTTATATAGAGTTATGATTGGTAGTTTATTATATCTTACTGCTAATAGACCTGACATTATTTTTTTTGTATTTGAATGTGTTGGATTTAAAAAAATCAAAAATAATACCATCTTATTGCTGGTGAAGGGATTTTTAGATATTTAAAAGGAAATTTTTTTCAATATCTTATTTATCCAAAAACTTATCGTTTTAATTTAATTTCATATTCAGATGAGGATTTTGGAGGCTGTAGATTAGAAAGAAATAGTACCTCAGGAACCTGTCACTTTTTTGGAAAATCTTTAGTATCATGTCCAAGTAAGAAACAACACTCAGTTTCCATGTCAACAATCACGACTGAATATGTATCAGAAGGCAGTTGTTGTGCATAAGTATTGTGGATGAAAAAAAAACTAACGGAATTTAGACTAAATTTTAATAGTACACCTATATTATGTAATAATACTAATTTTATAAATATTTCAATAAAATCCTATAAGTCATTCAAGAAAAAAACATATTGATATTATGCATCATTTTCTATGAGATCATGTTTTTAAAAAGGATATATCTTTAGAATTTCTCATAACTGAATATCTATTATCTAATATTTTCACTAAACCACTTCCCACTGCAAGTTTTGATTTTTAAGGGCGAGTTTGTTTTATTTAATTTTTAAATAAATGTTAATATTTATATATATATATATATATTTTTAATTTTTTCTTATTAATTTTATTTTACTTTTTTTATTCTTATTTATTTATGTTAGATTTATTTTCTGATTAATTTAATAATAATTTATTTTAATGTTTTTTATTTTTCTATCTATTTTAGTTACTTTATTTTATCTTAAATTTATTTGTACTCCATGTTTTAATTTTTTTTCATAATTACCCTTTGTAACCGGCACAGAAAACAAAGATATGACATCACCTTTCAGAAACCTTTTGAATACCTTACCCTTCATTTTTCAAACCTTTTTGCCTAACCCAAACCTTTGTCTACCTTCCAAACCCTAGAAGCCGAAAAACCACAGATTTTTAGATCTTCATAAATGACGAAAACCAAGGGAACTGAAGAGGGTGAAGCCAGCGATCCAAAGAGACAACGAGTTTTTGGAAGAAATATTCTTCAAGGAAAAGTGGTAGATTTTGAATGCCTCTACCAGAAGAATCTACACTTCAAATAGGAGTTAGTGATTTAAGGTCTGAGTTCTGTCTTCAATGAAGCAAACTCAGAGTTTCTCTATGAGGTAGAACTGAATTATTTCTACCAATGTGTAGAGTTTAGTTTCAGTGATTCTGAAGATAATGTTTTTTTGAGACTAAAAGATATGTATTTTTTTACATTTCTTGTATTGAATTTTACCAAATTTTGAGCTATCCTCAGGAAGAAGTCTTTCACATTGATCTATAGTCTATTGGAGAAAAAGATAATAAGCCTAAAGACATTATGTCCTTTATTTTTTGGTTCACCAAACATAAGTAAGATTTTTTTCAAAGATCTCGAGGTAGATCATAAAATATTGGTTAAATTTATTCAAAAAAGAATTTCTCCAAGGATGCAAGAAATGGATAAAATTTTAAATCTATACATGTATGTCGTGTTTTTGTTTTTAAGTGAAATAAAGATTAATTTTCAAAGTGTTATGTTCAGATATCTTCAATACTGCTGTCAAACAGATTCAAGGACGTCTTTTATCTTTCTAGAAGGATACTTTATTGGAGTATGATTAAGACATATATGATTCAATTAACTGATTCATGAGAAAAATTTCATTATAGTAATGTACTTAATGTAGGAACTCTAAGGAACCTAGTTTTTTTCTAGAGTACTGTGGAAGGAAAATTGTTACCTATTGGTGCTAATGAGCAATAGGGTTCTGAAACTTGTACTCAGGGGGAGAAAGGGATTGTTAAAAAAGAAGGTGTTGTTGAATTAAGAGCATATGGTTTCAGAGAGTAAACTAGGAGGAGGCTTCAATATAACGTTGAAGAAAAATAAGAATAAGAAGAAAGTTAAGAGGAACTTGTCCTCAAGATAAGAAATAGAGAAGTTCAACAAATTAAAGAACAAGTGTTGGGTTCTGGAGAAGCTACTTTCTCAGTTCATTTATAAGAACTAGTTCTTAAATAATATCATCAAATAGACATTCAAGCTAGAGAGCTTCAAGATGTACGAATGATAGTTGATCAAGTATAAGAGAATAATAAATAAATTAATATTTAAGAAGAAAATTTTCTAGAAGAAAATATTCAATAAGATACTTCTCAAGAAGAACAAAAAGTGTAGAAATTAGTAACTAAAGTTACAGATGTTATTGAGAACCTGTCAGTAGAGTGATAAAGACATATCATTGGAGATTAAACAAAAGTTCTTAATAATAAATCACGATCTAGTAAAAAATCTATCGATAAGTCAATTGCTAATCCTTTATGAATTATGGATGTTGATCAAACACATAATCCAGCTGAAGGAACATATGATTCTTTGTCAAATCATGTTGAAGAGTGTGTGATTAAGTAAAATAAATCTCAAGAAGAAAATGTAAATCTTTAGAAATTGCTCAATGTTTCAAGGAAAAAGTTCCAGGATCATAAAGAGAGTTCTCTTTCCAAGAAGGATTTTGATGCTTTCAAGGGAGAAATTTTGGAAGAGATTGGAAAGATAAAATCGTAAATTGTTTCTAAATTAGACTTTTCAGATCTAATGTGGTATTTGGGGAGACAATTTGATTCAATCAAAAGTACTGTAAGTCAGACTAGTACTTATACCACTACTCCTTTTACCTATACAGATCTGGTTTATATATTTTAGGCAATCACAACTATTATGGATGACATGAATGATCATATATAAAACCATATGTGAAATAGTTCTCCTTGGTCAGTTCTGTTGGAAAAATTTATAATTGACCGATTGACTTAGAGTGAACCTAGTATTAGATTTGTGCTGAATAAATTCAGTGATAAGTTATTAGAATTTATGTATTCTGAAGAACATTTTCATGAATTTTTAAATGTCAATTTAGTAGATAGTTTTCATGATACTCAAGTATTAATTATTTTGATCATGAAGTTCGGTGATGATTTTATAGAAATATTATAGGCTCACATAGAAGAACTTAGAGAAGTTGTTTAAATATATTAGGATCCTACAGAACCAGTTCCTTCATCCAACCCTAAAAAAACCCAATAAACCTTTCCTATACCAAATTATTAATCATCAATCCCTTATCTTAAAACTATCTTCTGTAATTTTATAGTTTCATTAATAAAATACCTTTGATATTTTCTATTTTTATATATTTATCTCTAACTGCCAGAATCTCTGACATGTTTTTTCATAAAGCATAATCAAACATTCATTTACTGTTATGTTCCACATTAAAAGGGTTTAATCTTTTTTCTTATACATTGTTTTTGATCTCACACAAGGGGGGGGGGATTTGGTAAACACAACACTTTATTTTACATTTTTTAACACTATGAAATTGAAATATTAATATTCATATTAATATTCAAATTAATATTCATATTACTTTGAGAAAGTTAATATTAAATGAAATGTTATTAGAAAACTCTATATTTTATATCAAATATTTTTGACGAGTATATGAGTTTTATGATCATCAAAAAGGGGGAGATTGTTGGGAACATGTTGTCTCAATAATACTCTATAAATATTATTGATTTTGATACTCAAAATACCCTTGTTTATTTTGTTGATGATATCAATTTAAGTGTATTTAAAGAAATTAATATTCTTTATTATCTAGATTTTGGAATTATATTCAAGCTTTTTATTCACATGAAATATTCATCAAAGTGTTCAAACCACTCTTAAGTGTATTCTAGAAATGCTGTTTGTTGAATTCTAGAAACATTTCCATACCCCTGGTTGAAGAACGTAATGTAAGGAACAGACCCTAAATTTATATTAAACCTTAAGTTTGAAAGATCAGAACATACAGTTAATAAACCCTATGTTAGAAGAAACATATGGATAAAGAACCATATGTATGGATGGAACCTTACAATTGACAAAGTGAAAAATTATTTTTAAAGAATCCTACATAAGTTTGGAACCCTCTATTTTAGAAGAGAACATATAGATCATCAACCTTACTTTTTTTATCAACCATAAATTATAAACCCTACATTCAGATAATGAACACTATATAGTTGAACCCTACGTTTGGTATTTTGTCATTTTATGAAGGAACCCTATGTTTGAATTTTCAACATCAGAGAATTGAATTTACAATTTTATCAGAGTTTCATGGAATGGTCTTTTTGGAATATTAGGTTGATTTAATTCTCGTTTTTGATTGATTCAAATCTTGTTATTATTGATTCAAAGAATCTTTTTCAGTGGAGATATTCTCTCATACTCTTAATGGAATTTATGACAACTCTGAGATATTTTATGAATTTTAATTCTCACGATCTATCAGGCATTTTTTGTGGATTTGGAATTGGAAAGAAGGCTCTTTGCATTATTTATTCTATCGGTTTATTTTTTTCAATATATAAATGTGTGTGATTCATATAAAAAAGGCATTAAATATTTCTATTCAACTCCACTCTTGTAATGATATTTTAAAAATATACTACAACAATTGAACATACTCTATTATCTATAGAAGAGGCTAGACTTTGGATATATACATGTTTTTAATCTCATATTTGTTGTAATTATGATTCTACTATTCATTGATGTTTTTATTTATAATATCTATTGCAACCAGATCACTTTAGAACTACAATTTTTTGAAGAAATTATTTTCTAAAGAAGAAGATTCATCTACTATCAATTGCTATTATAACTATGAAGTTCAATCAGAACCTTTTTAAATAAATATCTTTTTATTGAGAGTTTCAAATGCTCATACTTAGTTGTGGTGGATTATTAACTTCTCAAATCTAAGATGTGGATATTTCGTTCTCTATTAAAGAACCAGAAGGCTCTATTTTTTAGCCTTGTTTGTAAAGTTGTTAACTACATACACTTAGTTGTGAATTGGACTTATGATATGGGGACCTTACTAGTGAAATTCACCAATATCACAGGAAGAGTAATTGGTGGAGTGTATTAGGGGATATTTGTGCCCCGAGGTACTATAGAAGTCATGTTCTGTATTTCGGTTTTATCAACTACATATTTTTCATACAATCATTAACGATTCTTATCCTCATACTCTACAGTTGATGTTAAAATCCAGAATTGTTGAAGATTATGAAAATACACAATTCACCAACTATTGTGTATATTTTAATATTACTACCTAGCATAGAAGGTGTTGTGTAAGATTCCATGAGTTTCATATGGGGCATGGTTGATATTATAGATTGTGTAGTAGGGCTATGACTAACTTCCCATTGTTATTAAGAGGGAATGAGTGGGTTTTTATAGAATAATTTTGAGGTTTATGTGGGTTTATTTGGTAGTTTTATGGTGGTATCAAATATATATATTAGTAATAATGATTTTGAAAGAGTTAATTGTTGGAATTAATGTGGTTACTAGTTTAAAGTGATTTTTAATTTAATATAAAAATAAATGGATTATTGAAAACACTTTTTTTGGTAAAATTTACATCAAGAAATTGAATAATGGTTTGATTAACTAGAGATTTCTCATTTTTATGTAGCTAATTTCATGGGATGTGGGGATATTTTTGGAATTACAGTTAGATGGAATGGAATAATGAAACTATGGTAGTGTGGTGATGTGTATGAGAAGTGATAATATAGATGGTGTGTTATCCTATTTGGTTGGTCTTGTGTGTTTGTGTGTCTATAACTATACTCATATCTTCCTTGTGGTTTGTATATGTGTCAAACCAGAATCAGATACCCTTATAGACAATTTTTTCTGTGTACTAGAAATTTTCTCTTAACATTTTGGTTAGTAAGGGAGTGGATGGATTAATACTCCATATTCCCCTTTATCCCTTTCAAGTGTAGTATGGTCTATGATATATCAGGGTAGGTAAGATCATACTACCATAGTATATGGTGTACTGATGAAACCTATAGGGTATTGGTGTGATTATAGGTATATAACATCATAATATAACCTAAGAGGTATCGACAAGTCTATATATATTGTACTTAAAGACCATGTGGGGGAATTAAGAGGATGATACTATATATACATTAGAATACCCTGTAGGGTATTGATGACATGTAATATAGTGGTATTAATACTAGGTTACATAGAGGGGTTCATGTATTGTGGGTAGAACGAACAAGGTTAATTCCTTTCATGTTCATGATACCCTCCTATGCCGGATATAGGCTGCCAAGGATAACATGGTTTTGGTATGAGGTATGGTGTGTCACGACACTACAACAGAAGGGATTGACCATAGTATGTTTGAAGTTGGTTCATGATATGAAAAACCAATGGGGAAGTTTTTATGGGTTCCTTATTGATGTATTATTCTAATATTATTTATCTATGCATAAATATGATATTTTGTGAGTAAACCTTTTAGAGGATGGGTGGTAGTTGACTAAGTATTTACTCATTTGTTTTGATTTTGTTCACCAATTCATTAGTATTATCCTTCTACAATTTCATGTTTGGTCTAAAATATGATCCTAATGAGTATAATTTTATGATCACCCCCCACACATATATATATATTCAAGTTTCCAAGGATATATTGGTGACTGAGGTAGAAAATAATATAATGAAGCTTGGGTTTTTTATATAATTTTTTCATAAGAGTTTCATTTTCTTCATATTTTAATTTCTATGACAATGAAATTCATTGAGTTATAACAGTTTATTTTATATTTTGTAATTATTAGTGGTTTCCTTTTTATTTTTTTGGGATTTAAGAGGGAAATTAATTCCATACATTTGTAATTATACCCTTGGCGATAATCACCACCCCGAATCCTTTTGGAGGTGGACACATTGGGTTATTCTCATCTTCACTACTGTATTTCAAGGGGTTACTAGTTGGTCAAGTTGTGATAGAGTGGAATAAATTCTTTTAGTTGAGATAAGGTGGTGATTTGAGTTATTCACTCATAAGTATTTCTTGTGGGGGTTGGGAAACAATATCAATTAATATTAGTGGATGATTTATAATATGGTGATCAACTAAGACTTGAGATTTTATCACCCATGTGATCCAATGAAGGGACCTAAATTTACTAAATGAAAATTGAAATAGTGATTTTTATGGGGTAAATAACTAAGATAGGTATATCTTTCATGTTCTTTTATGATTCTGTGTAAAATGGGGTGATATTTTGAAAATAAATGAATCTAGTTAAATGAAATTTATTAAATTAATTTATCCCTTTTGTACTTTGGTGTTATTTTTGTGATTCTATTTGATCATCACCTGTATTTTTTTTCAAGTTGGTGAGGGTCGATATAATGAACCAATATACTGAATGGGGATTCACATGGATGATGAGGAAGAGTATTGGTGGAAGATTTTTGGTGAGTTTCATCAATATAGATGAGTGAATTATAATGGGGGACTCATTAATCTATAGAAAGAGAAATGTTTGGAGGGGATTACTATTTCATTCAATTTGATCCCTGCTAGGGATACCTATTTTTTTTCATTGGCCATTAGTCAGATGTGGGGAGTACTATGGTAGTGGTAGATCTTGTATCTCAAGGAGAAAAAGGATGTTGCAGTTTCGTGTGATTATTTTTAATAGTAGTTTCCATGGAGTTATTCCTAATTACATTGAGTGTGATATAGAGGAAGGATCCACTATCTCTTTAATTGGGGTACATGACTTTGTTGGAGATCAATAGTAGGTTGAAGGTTATCATTCACTTCACCATTGATCTATTTTCTGATGAGTAATCTAGAGCTTTTCATTTGGAGGAGGTGTTGCACCTTGTTATTTGATATGTAGTCACACTGTTTATGTTTCCCACATACATGGAATGTAGATGAAGTATGAGGTGATTTAGTGGATTCATGATTAACTAGGGTTATCTCATGATGGGATCAATTAAGATTCCTTAAGAAGTAGGGTCACTTGTTGTAGATCACATGCATCTAGACCATTGAGGGTTCTTCATACTGAGCATCAGCCTCAACAATTTCCTTCTCATTTATCAGGGGCTAAAAGATCACATATAGCTTCTAGGATCTCTCTATCAGTGTTCTTTTCTTGTGGTTAGTATGGTCATTGAGAATTTCAAAGGAAAACCATCTCTAGGGATCAATTTTTTGTGGACTATCAGATTACTTATGAGTTCAAATAGAAAAATTTTCCTTAGAAGGAATATAAAAACCAGGTAAAGGAAAGTTAAATTCAATTGAGAGGAGGTGAATCTGGTAAGGCACTACACTATAATTTATCCCACCCTCTAAAAAAATTTCATGAGTATGGTCATGGTGATGGTAGTCCACAGTGAGTTAGGGGATCCATACAACAAAAAAATCATGATATTGATATTCTAGATCTATGAAGATTTAGATCCTATAACTTACGATGTTCTTATCTCATACCATATTTCATTCCTTGTTTTATTCTAAAAAATCACAGTTTTCTATTTCATCCACCATGGTCTACACATTAGGACTTGAGGAGGATAATCTTCTAATACATTGGGTATTGAGTATACTGGTTTGAAGTAAGACAAGTAATTTTGATGTATATATTGGTTGTTAGATGTTATTGGGGGAATCATCAGTCATCTTGGGATTTCATTATTATTCAAATATAGCTTCATGATTTAATTTTTAGTATTGAATTTTTTTATTTTATATTAGTGGTTATTTATTTATTTTTTAGGAGAGTTATGTTTTTCGATGAGGAGTAATATCATGTTGTGTTTTTTGGTGAGTGGGAGCACCAAATCTATCCTGGAGGATTGAATCCATTATTGTTAAAGAAGTATTTACAATCATTTTATTAGGACGAGGTTCACATGGGGGGACATTATTTGATTCACAGAAGATTTCCTCAAGGTTCTTCCTAATGAGGTTACAGTCTTACACCCCCCATCATGATATTGAGTTCATGATAGACTAAGAACCTGGGACCTCTTTAAATTTTATGGATTCTTATTTGGTGAAACATTCTATACAATGAGAGATATGGATTTAGATAAGTGATTTGATATAGAAGGTATTTATCTTAGTATGTGTTTCACCTTTGATTACCACTAGGTTTCTTTCAAAGGAGACATATGGTACTGTCTAGTTGTGCATAGACTACAAGTGGGTAAATCAAGTGATGGTCAAGAACAATTACCCTCATCCAATGATTGATGATCTATTTTACCAATTGAAGGGATATTGTTGGATTTTAAAGATTTATTTCTAATATGCATATAATAGTATGAGGATGAAGGAGAATGATTTACTCAATATTACATTTCTATGTTGGTTTTGGAAATTTGGGTTCATAGTAATTTCATATGGGGCATCCAATTCCTCAGATATTTTCATGTGGGTCCTGAATTATATTTTCATGAATTCGTAGAATGATTTTTTTGTTGATGGAACTCTAAAATCCATACGTCAGACAAGTTTCTTTTAGAGAAACTTTGGGTTTTCATATGGGTCCTTCGACTCTATTTGTTTTACGGGGAGATATCCAAGGATATGTTTTTTTGATGTAGGAGGTGAATTTACTATTACATGTTTTCTATTAGTAGGGAGTGGTAGTCGATTCATTGTATAATGGTGTAATTTTTCATTAAGAATTACTAATAAATATCATATAGGTATATAGCTTTCTTTGTCTTGTAGACTATTATATGATGTTTGTTTCCAAATTACCTCAACTCATCAACCCATTGAAATATCTGACCTAGATGGACCATGAATTTTTATTTAATTTTTAGATTTATGAATATTTCAACTATATTAATTTGAGGTTGATAAGTTCTTCAATTTACCAACATCCAGATGAGGGAGTGACGTTTGAGGTGTTCCTGGATTATTAACATCTCAAATTAGATTCCATCATCATGTAAAAGAGTATAGTGATATTATATGGGTTAAGGTTGTTATGTTCCAATATGTGTAATAATTCCAAACATGATCTCATGTTGGTGAAAATAGTCTTATCTCTAATTTTTTTGTGATATTACCACATCAGTGATCCTTTTGTCCGTATTCATAGACTACATGATCATGTGGTATGTTTTCACTATATGGAATCTAAATCTATGAAATCTTGGTGGGATGGATATTACCTTAGAATATGGATTTTGAGATCACATATAAGCATTGTAGGGGGAATGTGGTCGTGGTGAGTCAGAATCTTCAAGGATATGTTGTCTACGAATTTTGAGATTCTTAGATGGTAATAAAGGAGCTTACTTAATGCAGAGTAAGTCGATGGTATATGTTACATGGTATTGGGTAACCAATGATGATGCTCTAAAGGGATTTTTGTAGGATTATCATCATCAAATAGTACTTTATAGGAGTTTTTTTATTCAATTTGTGGTGCGTGAGGGGATTATATGAGAGATTCATAGAACAATAGATATAGTTTATACTAGTGTATCTCAAATGCATCCTTCCATGAGAGGTCAACTTTGGTTTCATGGGATGGATGTATTTTTTTTGGAGACTCTATCATTTTTCCTGGTCTGTTAGTAGGGGAAGATAGAGTATTTTATTCAAGGTGGTTCATTATAGATGTTGTATATCTGTAGGTGGAAATTTTAGGACATATCGCTATATTTCACTACTATTCTACCATGATTACATTTAATATGTGATGCTATGTGGGTGATTACATATTAGTTGATGATGTCATCCAACTTCATGGATATTAGGGAGTCATGTTTTATATAGGATTTAGTGGGATTGTGTGTGGATGAGGTGGTTATGATTTTTAGGTTGTTGAAGATGATCATTTTTTATTAGGATCCATATTTTCCTCCCCATTTTGGAGAATATTTCATCATGATTTAGGATCCCAATTGTACTATAGCACTACCTTCAATCCTCAGATGGATGGAAAATTGGGAATACTATCCAAAAATGCGAGGATATTTTTTGAGGATGTGTTATTGATTGTATTGGATCTTGGGTGATAAATTTTATGTTGGTACATTTTTCTAATAATAAAGTATTTAATATTCCATTGGTATGATCTTGTTCATGGTGTTTTTTGGTCAACCTTTTCAATATTTGTTATGATATTTTTATGTTTGGATTTCAGATATCCTTGGAATGGATATGGTTAAAATCCAGAAATAGAATATTAAGATAGTTAAAAACTAGATAGAGGTAGATCCAGAACGTTGTAAGTCATATGGTGATCTTTAAAGAAGACATATAGTGTATAAGGTTGAGAACTATGTGTTTTAGATGGTTTAACCATATTATGGTCATGGATATTTAGTTAAGAGAGTGAAAACTCTCTCTTGTTTTTTAGTACTTTTGAGGTTTTGTAGTATGTTGGGGATGTGGAATATTGGTAGGAACTTCATCTGTAATTTTCCAGGATCCTGGATCACTTTCACGTGTCATAACATGAGTGATACCATCTTGTCATTCTCAAGCCATATATTATATAGAGGTTGACATTGAGGATGATGTTATGTTCATCAAGTATCTATTTGAGATCTAAGATCATAGAGGGAATGTTTTTATGTGGGAAATCCATTCCTTTGGATTGATTTCTATGGAGGAAAAATGATACGGAAAAAAGTACCTCATAGTGTGAGTTGGAGATACACTCTCAATACCATAAGTTGATTTGATATTTTTATTACTATGATGTTGGAGATAATATACTAATAATTTTTATTCCTTATTTCTGATCAAGTTAGATACATTTTTTATTTTTATATTCTATTTAGTAGATGATTTTGTCTCATTTGAGAGGTATCTCTAAGGTAGTTTCCAGTTAGTTCATTATGTGAAATTCCTTCATGGTCTATTCAGAATATCAAGGATGATAATGATTCAAGATGTGTGTAATTTAATGGTTCAAATATTACTTACCCATTAAATTTTCGGTTATCAGTGTTAGGGGTGTCGAGACATACTTTGGCGGTGTTCTATAGGTGATAGTTTAGTTTTGGAAAACTAGTGTTCAATTCCATGAATCTATCTATTAGGGAGGCCATTTTGGACCTATTGGTGGGGTTAACCTAGAAATTGTTAAATGAGGGAAAGAGAGATAGCTGTTTTGGGTTGGTTATGTTGGAGCATAGGTTTAAGTGTGTAGGTATTGAGGTTTATTTTTACACCATTTGGAGTGAAACACCCTGGATGGTAATTTTAGGATGTATTTTTCTTAAAAATATTTCATATGGGAAATTGGGAAGGTATTTACACCCTAGTGGAGATCATGGTGCCACTAAGGATTATGGGAGCATATTTTTAGGTGAGTAGAGGCCACAACACTGTAGTGGTGGTTGTGGTGATGAGTGTGGTGGATTGTAAATTTCCATATAGAAAATGAGATCCATTAAAAATATTAGGAATATAGGTGTGCTTGAATAAAATTGAGGTGGATTAAAGATGTATGGAATGAATGGAAATGATGTGGTGGGTCTCACTATGCCACGTGAATAATAAAATTAATGGTGAGATATTTACCCCTATTTTATGGTGGGATACCATTTTGGTTTCCAAGGGTGTTGAATATGTGTTTACCATACCATGGAGTAGGGTGGGGTTCCAGTTACATATATTCAAATTTTTTTATAAGGGTTCAAGGAATAGAGTCTATATACATTTTTATTGGATGTGAAATTAAATCAACATCAACCATGGGTCATTTTGGATGTTTTTATGGATAGAATGTCATAAAAGAGTTATGTTATATTTTCTTTATAAAAAGTGGGTTTCAGTATCCTTTGTTCATCATTTATTTTATTTTTTGAAACCAGGATGTAACGACTAAAATTTTTATAAATTAAATTACCTTTGTGAATGAATAAATATCTTTATACATAATGTAGTTATAAGAAACATATATACTCATTTAGTTATTTTTGAAATTTTCATCCAGTGAAATTTAAAAGATTACCATGAATCCGAACTATTGAAAATATAGCCATTGAACAGTGACCATATGATTAGTATATATAAACTGTTATGATAAATTTCAATTGATATAGAGGAAAGAAGAGACGTCCTCAACCTGTAGGCTCATCCCCTATGAATCCGATTCATTAGAGATTATGAGGCAGATAATAACACTGGGATTTACCCTTGATCAAGCCCGAGATGAGATTCATAAACTAAAGCATGAGACAAACTATTTATGGGAGAATCTCAAGCTCATTAAGATCATGAACCAGACCATGTTTTCTATTCCACACCATGAATATATTATGATCATAAACCTTACCCTTAATCTTTTTTGGTGGTGTAATAAAAGATTAAGTATCTAGGAGCTAAAAATATTATTTTTAAAAGATTTATTTTAATTAAACAATAAATATATTTATCTATTTTAAATATTTCTTTTTATAATGATTAAATAACAAGTCAAATAAAAATTAGACTCCAATACCTTTAAAGAGAAGTTATATTTTTTTTGAAATATATAGTTCCATTCAAGACACAATTTTTTATGAAATTTTGAATTTTTTAAATAAATTATATTTTTAATTATTATTAATAAATAGAGTTTATTAAATATAAATGATAATATAATTTTATGATATCAAATAAAGTTTTTATTAGGGTTAAAAAATAACAATTGTCAAAAAACCAATATTTTCAAGAAATTTGGATTGTTAATTAAAAAGTTTATATTAGAATACCAAGATAATTTTGTATAAAAAAATATTATTATTGAAATCAATACATCAAAATTATTCAATGATGGGTGTTTCATAATTTTTAGATACAATTAATTTTTTTAAGAAAATTAAATACGGTATAAATATACTATGTATATTATGACATCATAATGACCGAAAAATGATGTAATATATTCTATAAAGGGTATTAAATACCAAATATATATTTATCCTCTAAAATAATATATTTTTATGTTATTTTTTTAATTTTACCAACTATTTATGAATCCTACTGAACCTATATTATATATTAAGCATAAAAAATCAATTCCTTTTGAAAATGACCACTTCCACATCACCAGGGGAAATATTTTAATGAAATATGTTCATGAAAATTTACAATAATGTAAACCAATTCAATTCAGAAAATATAAAAAATCATGGGAAGGTTTTGTGATTTTAAATTCTTTATTATACAGAGTCTGCAACTTATGTTTGGAAAATAATTAAGAACTCAACTCACCTTTTCTATATAAACCTACTAAAAATCCCATTTATCTTCTCTAAAAAACATTTTATCATGAAATTAATCTATCCGGTATCCTCTATTGAACTACCAAGGTTCCCCAAATCTCTCATGATACCCATTAGAAGCTTTTGGAAACACCTTCTAATGGTAATGGATCATCTCCTTCTCTTTATTCATAAACGTACTTTATATTATATATTTTAATCCTTACTGATCAGGTTGGAATATGTTCATAGATATACATATTAATACCCTTATTATTTACATTTTATGTTATACCCCTATCACTCTCATTAATAACTTCCATGAATCTTTGAGTACCCCCATTATGCGGCCGCAATTATCCAGGTATTTTTAATAAAAACATTTGTTTTGTGAATACTCATACCCATTAACACTCAAGGGTATTCTACTAGATGTAATTATCCATTATTTATTTGGTACTTCCATGTATTTATATTAGATTCCTTATTCCATGGATTAAATTTGATAAAATATGATCTTATGTTGAATGATATATGTGGCACACTTATTCCTAAACAAGATTTCAAAGTGACAGGTGGGCTATAAATTATATAGCCTCTAATTCATTGGGTAATGTTTTAATCTCATGATATTCCATATATGGTGCACATGAGTATATCCTATTTAAAATATATTTAGTTTTATTGTATATTATATTTGACATATTTTTATGATTACATGTTTGAAGTTTCTGCCACATTCCCAAATTGCAATTATTTTTTCATCTTAAACCATAAATTAGATGTTCATTTTTATGATTATCACCCCTTTTATGTCCCATTTAAATTTATATTGGCTAACATGTAATACTTTTTTCATGTTATACTTCATTTTTTCCCTGTTATGGCTTTATATCTCACCCCTTTCATATATATGTCTTCATGTTAACCCGTGTAATTTTAAAATGGAAATGAGATTTTAGATCATGATGAAAAAGTTTTGAATAATGTTATTTTATCCACATATCATGTTGATATTTTACTTACTTAATCTCATATTGACACTAGGATTCATCATATTTTGTGATTTTTTATGTGTACCATCATGTAATAAACATGAAATAATGTGTATTAAAGACATTGGTTTTCATTGTTACTATTAGAGAAAAGTCTAGTTATTTTTGGAAATAGTATTAAAAGAAAAAATTTAAATCCATTAGAATAATAATGAAAATCGGAATACATCCCTAAATATTTGTAATGTATAGGTTAAGTGGTTTCCCAGAAAATAAATCATTGTTCGGATACTACAGGTAGATGTGACACAGGAATAGGTATACCATGGGGTAATAATCCAAAAAATAGTATATGAATCTAGACTCAATCATGGAATGGTTCATGAAAATGGGACTTACTTCACACATGGATGACACTACTAAGATATATTCTTTGGTAATTCAAATGATAATTATTAACTATTATTATAGGAACAATAATTCTAGTAAGTTTTTATATTTGGAAGTAGATCATGGATAACATAGATTAAATCATAGAAATTCATAGGTTATGGAATATATGTCAATTATGATTTATCCCCTTAGTGTTCATGGTTTTCCATTTATGTGTTTAATATTATAAAAATAATCACCCCTAATGTTTCCTTCATTCCATTGTATGGATTTAAATAGAAGTAATTGAGTCAATAACCAATGTGAGGGGCGATGTGATGACTTCAAAAATGAGATGTAGAAACCGACGAGAACACGAATCATGGAATTCATGAATATACATTCTCAATTGACTCATGTTTTCAACAATAAAATAAATCAATAGGAACACCCAAATACCCATAATAATGATAATGTAATAATGAGATCTTTTTTGGATAATGGCATATGACATTCAATCAATATTATGATCCTTTAATCATGGAATAATGTTTTATCTCTATTTTAAATATCTTCTCCACCATTCTATGTGATGATAAAGAGATGTTTATATTGACCGTTTATCACCTGAGTAGATAAGATGATTAATGGTTGATTTTTGGTAAAAAATATTAAGCCTAATAAAGTTATTAGAGTAATGGAGTGGAAGGAATTACATAATTTTTTTATAAATATTTTCCTCACACTCTTTGAATTAAAATGGAGAGGGATTACCATGAACATATGTAAATTTACAATGAATCTATCAGGTCATATATTTAAAAATTAAAAATACATGTATGATATGACTCCATCTTTTTTGTTACCAAATAATTTAAAGCTGACTGCTTCTTAATGGGGGCAAAGCCGAGTCTAAAAAAATACAAGGAAATTAAATACATTGATAGCAATGATTGAATTGTTAGATGTGCCCAAGATGTCAAAATAGATATCAACGAATCTCAAGGGCCTCAAAAGGATATTAAAAGGAAAGTGGAGTTTAATTTTGGAAGTGCGAGGGATAAATCTAACGATGATATGGAATTTGAACATCCCAATTGCTAATAGAATGGGAAGAATCCCCCCAACATTTTTTGAAGGATACCAGGAAATTATTAGCTGTAGGAATTAAGGGCACATAGCTAGTGATTCATAGTGGGATAAACCCACCAATGTGATGGATGAAAGGAATGAGTCATTAAAACATCATCACATTTTCCACTATTTTGACTATAAGGATGAAGGAAACAATTAGAATCAATTCACTAAGCCAACGGTTGTTGACAACAACCGATGATAACAACCTCCAAGGCATAGATAGATTGGGTGAGCTTATTCCATCACAACTATAGAGGTGGATCCCTAAAATTAAGTGATGATATTTATGTTAGTTATTTATTCAATAACAATGAATTTACCTTTTTATACTAGTTTTACATATTATTTTTTATCTCACATGTTTTGTATAAATATTCAACACCATGAAAAAGCATGGAAGTATAGCTATTAGTTAAAAGAAAAAATGGGGAAATTATTTCATAAAAAGTATTTAACTCCCCCCTAATAAATGTTTTTGGGATGAACATACCCATGAATTTTTGATACTACCTCCAACAGAATTAGATACTATTGTAGGTATGGATTGGATTTCCTTATATAGAGACAATATAAATTGAAAAGAGAAGGAAATTACCATCTATATCCTTAATCTATATTTGATTATATTAAATTACAAGGATGAGGATGAATATTATTAGGTATTATAATCTCAGTAATGGGTATTATTTCCCCATGAGAAATTTTATCTAGATAAAATGATTGATACTAATGAGAATATCATCCTTGAATACATGAAAATTTAAAAGAAATTTGCTGATGTGTCTCTTGAATAATTCCTAGAATTCATCCAAGTTGAGAGGTTGAATTTTCAATCTATCTTATACTTGAATCTTTTATAATATCCCAGAAACCATATATGATGGATATTTTTGAAGATGATGAGTTGAATAAGAAACTACATGATAATCAGGAAAAAGGGATTCTACGGCTAGGTTCTTCCCCATGGGGTATACCTATCCTCTCCATCAAGATAAAGGATATATCACTATTCCTATATATTTATTATCATGAGATCAATAATATCTTAATAAATATATAATATTCTCTTCCATGAATTGATAACTTGTTCTATCAACTACATAGAGATGATGATTTCTATATAATGGATTTTTAGTGAGGATACTATCAAGTAATGTTGAAGAAGGAGGATACCCGAATGCTGATTTTTTATAAGGTATGTATACTATGAGTGAATAGTGAAGTCATTTGGAATCACCACTACTATGAAATTATTCATGTACTTTAGGAATATACACCTTATGGATTACAATGATAAATTAATAGAAGTCATTATAGAATGTATTTTCATTTAATAAAATAGAAAGGAGGAACTTTGGGATAATTTGAATACTATACTGAGGACCTTATTAAATTATAAGTTGTATGAAAAGTACATAAAATGATTATTTGGGCTGGAATAAGTAAAATCACTGAGGAATGTTATCACTAAAAAATTTTTATATATGGACCCTTGAAAAATAGATAAAATTGGGCGATGCCCAATACCAACATATAAAATGGAAATTCGTTGTTTCCATGGATTAGTTAGGTTAAATAATCGATTTGTGAGAAACCACTCAGGATTTTCAATCCTCCTAACTAGGCTTACTCAAAATGGAGTCAGGTTTGTCCTAAATGATGAATTGTTTTAAAAGTTTTAAAATGATTAAGAAGAGGCCAATTACTTCATCTATTCTCACATTGTCCAGCAGTGAAGAATTATATGTGATCTACTTCATTGAATCCAAAAAGTGATTGGGTTTTTTAATTATTCAAGGTGAAAATTTGATAGCCTATATCTATCTCCAACAAAAGATCCATGAGAATAACATCCCATCATTCGATCTAAAACCGGCTGTGGAGATCTTCATATTAAATATTTTTTTTCATTAACTCTAGGGGATGTAGTGTGAAATATAGATAAATCATAAAATAATCACTTATATATTCACAAATAAAGAGCTTAATATGATACAATGAAGGTGGTTAGAGATAACAAAGTATTTTTATTGTTCAATATATTATCATCATGATAATGGAAAAAAAATATGGCAGATACTCTGAGTAGAATGTACCCTATAACTCTATCCATGATAGAGATTGAAAGAGATATAATTTTCTTAGACATGCATAAGATGGATATGGAAATAATAAAATGATATTCACCCTAAATTTATCAAATTAATACTCATCCATCCATTATTGAGAGGATCAAGAAGGATTATAAAGAAGATGAGGTGATACAAATAAAGTTGAAAATATTTGAGAGTATAACATTTTGGAAGTTAGATTTATAAGGTTTGGAACCTGCATATGTGTCCAATGAAAACCATAATTGAAGTGGGAACTTCTAGATATTTCACATATCACATCCTTCTCTACTCTTCCAGGATGTACTATGATTTATAAAGATTTGAAGAAAAATTTATGGTGGGATAACATGTAGAGAGAGATTTCTGAATTTTTATCTTGATGGTAGGTATTACAACAAGCCAAGGATTGATAATAGAAGACTAAGGGTATGATAAAACTATTTCCTATACTATATCATCCCCAAAATTTACAAATAAGTTAAATGTTTAATGCATTAAACACTGAGTCTCTATGAAAAGACACTTTGTTATAAGTTAGCCAATGAACATAATTTTTCCACTTTGGAGACTTGAATTTCGAAAAACATACATACACGGTTATGAGGAGTAAGTTATTTAGAGTCTGATAGTATCAAATTACATTTTTGGTGAATATTAACTTACCCTTATGAATAGTAATGTACCCTTATAAATAGTAACCTCACCCATCTATGTATAAATAAAATTTTGGTACTATCTAAATGAGAGTGAGTATTTAAAAAATTAATAATTATGTGTTGGTATATTTTTGATTAAAAAATATTTAATTAAAATTTTAAATTAATAAATTAATAAAATTAATTTTCATAAAATGTATTTCTAAATAGTTATTTTGTTGTCCTATTATTTTTTTGATATTTTTATGAGTCCTCAGTTAATTCTTGAAAGTATTATAAAATCAGTTTTAAATTTAAAAATTTTATTTTTCAAGTAAATAATAATTTTATTTAAAAATAAATTCATCTTATTTAGAAAATTATTTGGATAAAATTTAGTTTTGTTTTGAATTATAAATGTAGAAAAATGGATAGAGAATTTTTAGTATTTTCTGAAATATTTGATGTTTTGGTGAATAATAAAATTCTATAATTTACAAAATTTGCTAAATAAATAAATTTATGCCTCATGCTTGAGTCATGGATGATTTATATGGACATGGGTTCGAATTCACATGAATTTATTACTATTTATGGTCACAATAATCAACAATATTCCTTGTCTTGATAAAAATAATAAAATAATGAATAATATATTCAAAAATTACTCCTCTCCTCCACTATAAATAACACACTCACTCCCTCTTATTTTCATCTCTCTAAGCCTTGAAGATTCTCAAACTTCCGGAAAGATACTGTTTCCTAGTCTCTACCCAAATCTAGGAGCCATTGGTCTTTCCAAAAGACCAAAACCCTTTCCCTTAAGGAGGCTCTCAAGGAGGTTATTTTAAGAGGTAAATCCTCTTTCGTTTTCATTTAATTATATTTCAATATATTTTGTTTTCTTATTCTCTCCTAACCTAATATATCCAATTGATCATGATAACTCTAGTATCATATATATACTAAAATTATATCATGTTATGGTAATAAAAATTATCAATCTCTTTACTCTCCCTCTTTTATTTTTTAAATGAAATCATCATCTGAGAGGTGCCGATTTACATCTATCATGGACGATGAAGTTTCCTTCTTCAAATTATTTTTTAAAGATGTTCATGAAAACATTTTAATGTTTAATAATGATTTTAAAATTTATAATATATCTCTTTTTATGTTCTATAAGTAACATATTTACATAATACTAAATGATAAAATAAAATTAGTTCGTTATGATCAATGATCCCTGTAATAATCTAAACAATTATTAATAAATGTATTATCTATTGGTTCATCCTCATAATATTTAACCAAATTATATATATAGAAATTTACACTATTTTAATCTAATTAAAAATATTCATTCCCAATTATGGATAATGATACCAATTTTAAATGAACTCCAATACTTATAATCAAGCGAACCAATCCTAAAATCAATGAAACAAACACTCCGAAATGATGAAATTCAATCATATAACTTATCAATAAGGAAATAAATGAACTTAATAAACCAATAATGAGTTAAATAAATGTATATATGGTTCTAATTAATTAATTAAAGTATTTAATTTTATTATAAAGAAATTTATGGTGAAGTGCAGAACACGTTTGGACATAAGGTAAAGGTTTTCTACCTGAACCTCCATTTTCTTACAGGTTACTCTTATCCTCTAATTACCTCAATGAGATTACTAATTATTCTTATGTGCTACTCATAAATTATTTTTTAATGTTCTATATATGCGTACCAATCATAATAATTCTTTCTTTTATGGGGAGTTACATGTTTTAAAAGGATCTTTCAAAAATTCTTCCCGATAAAGAAGCCAATTTTAGAGGAACCTCTCGAATTCTTATAGATCTTCAAGGGCACTCTATAATCTATTTGTGATACCATTATTTTTCTAAAATCACCCATTTTATTATGAAACAATACCTTAATTAACTTATGGTTTTATAGAAATATTTTTCCCAAATAACTTCTCTTTTCAAATTAAAAGAGTATTTATCTCAAGAATTACTCAATGATTTTATATGAGTGTTTTCACCAATTTCAACACTATTATTAATTATTATGTTTAATTATGATTAATATTATTTTATATCATCTACAATATTTTATTTATTGGTTTATGATTAGTTTGAATGTGGATGTTCTATCTTGATACCATTCACTGTATTACTCAAAATGGCTAGTGTTTATATTTACTGATTGGGGATAGTTATTTAAATTTCATATGTTATTGGAAATATGAATGTATATATTTATTATATTTATACCCTTTAATAAGAGTAATTCATTGTACTTAGTATGTGATGGGTGGGGCCCACTATATCCCTCTATGCATAGGTAGGTCTCACGAGACAAACTAGTTGGTGTTTTTACCCATTTATGTGTGGTCTTTGCACGTGGCATTGACAGAATGATTATGATTTCTAGAATTATGAATTAAGTCATTATGAAATTGATAGTACTTGTGGTTATTCAACTAGTAGAATACCCATGGTTATGTTTTATTATGACATTATTTATTCAACTCTTATTCCTTCCACATTATGTTGGAGATTATTTTTTAAAGGCACATGTTTTTAGTTATTAACCATGCCTAATGTTTATGTATATGATATCTTACACTATATTGATGAAACTTAATGAGCATCTAATCTCACCCCTTCGTTATTTTTTATAATTCCATGATGTGTAGATGTATATTATAAATGACCAGCATGGATAAGGTAGGAGTTATAGATATTTTCAAAGGAATTTTTATATTGTATTTTATTTCACGTTGTAATGTTGAACTTATGTATGCATATGGTTTTCCAAAACTAATATACTATTTGGTTCTTTGGTATATTAATTTCTTGTAATCATGACAATGTAATGAAATAATGGACTAGATCCAAGCAACTAGGGTAAGGGTGTTACAGTTTGTATCAAAAGAAGCTTAGTAGAAAACTTTGAAAATAGATATAGAAAATTTCGATTAGGGAACAAAGCCTTAAGGTATAATTTGAGGATAAGAATACAAGAAAAACCAATAATTTTTGTAAGGAACAGATTATGTGGATCTTCCTAGAAATATATCCCTGACTGGATACTACATACAGATGCGATTATGGTATAGATGTACCTAGGAGTAACAAATATGACAAGGTGTTTTAGGATTGACTTAGGGTAACCTGGTACACGACAACGGGCCTTACTACACACCTAGTTTTATTCTCCCAGGGGATATGCTTAGGATAATTCAAATTTTCTTTAAAATCCATTATAAAGGATTTATTTTCCTGAAATAAAACATGTTTATGATTATTATATTATCTATTCATATGATTTCAATTTATGTTAAGTATTTTTTAGTTGAGATTATACATTATGATTCATAACCTAATCCAGTGTATGCCATTATTTTGAAATGGTTCCAAGTTGAAGGAATGGACACTGCATGAATGTGCGTATCCCATGTAGGGATTTCCCTCGTATACAAGATAATGATGTTTTTTATGGAGCTTCAATTGGTGCTGAGAAACTTATTACTATACTGGGACAGCTAAATCATGTTATAAAAAAATAAAATTACCCATATGGAGAACCCTAAACCATAATTTAGAGGAGTAACGTTAGAGTAATTTATGTGACAACAACCTCCATAATTTAATAGGACTACAAACCCATTCGTAGTAGAGTAGTGGAAAAGTTCCATAGAGAAGACATTTCTCTCTTTGGGAAGTAACAAAAGGGAGAAGGTTGTTATGGAAATTTATTGTTTATCAGGAGATGATGATCAATGGTTGTCACTAATTAAAAATACAACGGAGAGAGAAGAGATAAAAAATGGAATGAGGGATTTTAAGGAAATATTATTAGAAAAATACATACCTCATGAACAATGAAAAGATATGGAAAATAAGTTCCTGAATATGAGGAGAAAAGAGGATGATAATGTTGCAAAGCATGAAGAAAACATCACAAGGATAGAAAGGCATGCCGCAGATGACAAACATAATCCAAGGATAAATATTGATCGATTATTTAATGGTTTAAAAAAATTCCTCCGAGGGGCACTAATCTCCCAAATTTTCTCATCATATGAAGATATAGTCTCATGTTCTATCAAGAAAGAAAAAGAATTCTCTATTTATTATGACATTAAAGGAATTAAAGCGAAGAAGAGGGATGTTTAATACTCTGGAAAAGGAAATAAGGATAAGGGGAATAAAGGAAGAATTGATTTTCCATCCTGTGATAATTGTGGGAAGAAAAACCATGATACTTGCTTGAAGGGTATGAGTGTTTTTTATAAGTGTGGAGGAAAAGGCCACAAATCCCGTGATTTTAAGGGAAAGAATGAATCCACCAATTTTCAATGATACACTATCAATAGATTGGGAATTATGAAAATTATTATACTAAGCATCTAGGAAATACTCCTCAGATAAGGAAAAGGGAGCAAGGACAAGTTTATGTGATCACTACCAATAAAGATGAAGTTACTAATGATGTGGTGGCAGGTACTTTAATTATTACCTCAAACTTAGCCAATGATTTATTTGATTCTATATCATCATATTCTTTTATATATTCCCAGATTTCCAATAAAATTTGACATTTCCAATTTTATTTAATAAAGGAGTTGTCAGTCAAAACTCTTAATGTTAGTATCGTTGCAACAAATATGTTTCAATCAGTCCCACTTATGACACACAAAAAATCTTTAGATACTAACCCTATCATCATACCTAGATTTTATTTTGATATAATTCTAGTAATTAATTGGATTTGTACGGGGCAATTCTTGCCGACCAGCAATGCAAGGTGGGGAGCTAGGTGATCAATAATGCCTAAGTTGGGGAGGGGAAATTCTAGTGGGTTGGGTTTATGGGTTATGTAATAGGAATAGTATGTCTCTGGCCCTTCGGGTCATGTATTGTCCATCTGTTCATGTCGAGACTTGTTCCTTGGGTCTACGGGTCATGTAACGGTTCCCCTTCAACCCTTAAAGATGGGTATTATCCATAATTAAAAAAAGGCCTTTGGGCTATTCAGGCCTTAACTTTAGAGAAGAATCCTCGCCATATGATTCTTATATAGATCCACCCCCAGTAGCTCTACTAAATTCAATTCTTGTCGAGGATGAGAATGCAATATATATGAGTGGGGAGAGGAATATTCAAATTGAGGATATGCCTATTGTGCAAGAATACGTTGATGTGTTTTATAGGATTTACCCAGGCATCCTCGGGAGAGGGAAGTTAAGTTCACTATTGACTTAATTACTGGTTCAAGACCTATATCAAAGATTCCTTATAGAATGAACACTGTTGAGTTAGTATAACTGAATAAACAACTAGAGGAATTAAGTGATAAAGGATTTAGTAACCCTAGTGTTTCTATATGGAGATCCCATGATATTTTCATCAAGAAGAAGGATGGATCTATGTGGATGTGAATTTACTATAGGGAGATCAATGCTATTATGATAAAGAAAAAGTATCCTCTTCATCACATTGATGATTTGTTGATCAACTTCATGAAGCCCAATATTTTTCGAAGATTGACCTTCGATCTAGATATAATAAATTGTGTGTGAAGAAGGAAGATGTTACAAAAACATCATTTCGAAATAGGTATGGGCATTAAAAGTTTAAAGTAATGCCTTTTAGACTGACTAATACACCCTCTATTTTCATGGATCTAATGAATAGAGATTTCAAGGAATATCTTGAGGAATTGGTTCTTATATTTATTAATTATATCTTAGTATAATCCAAAATATATGAAGATCATGAGAATCAATTGAGAATTATTTTTATTAGTCTTAGAATAAATGAATTATATGGGTTGTTTAGAAAGTGTGAATTATGGATTCAACTAACTTGTTTTCTGGGTCATATTGTCTCTATGGATGTAATTTTAGTGAATCCTGTAAAGAAAAAGGTAGGTCAAGAATGGAATACACCAACGAACATAAATAAGGTATATATTTTTATTGGTTTAGAAAGTTATTGTTAGTGTTTCATTCAGAACTTCTCCCGTTTAGCCAACCCTTTCACAAGCTTACTCGTAAATTGGTTAAGTTCATATGAAAAAAAAAGTGATGAATGTTTCGAAGAATTAAATAAGAGATTAGTGAATGCTTTTATACTGGCTCTACCATCGATAAATGATGGAATTTTGATCTACAATGATTCATCAAAGAGAAGACAAGGCTATGTCTTCATGTAGAATGATAGAGTTATTGACTATGGATCAAGGAAGTTAAAAATTCATGAATAGAACTATCCAACTCATGATCTTGAGTTAATAGATGTAATATTTTATTTGAAGATATTGAGACACTATCTCTATGGTGAAATATGTGAGATATATACAGATCATAAGATATTGAAATATATCTTCTTATATAAATGACTTAATATGTGGAAAAGGTGATGGCTCAAGCTAGTCATGGATTATAATTTTAATTTACACTACCACCCACAAAATGAAAATATGGTAGATGATTCATTTAGAAGGAAGGACTGTAGAGTTTAAAACAAAATGAGGATCGAAAGGGATCCTGTATTCATGGATCTAGTAAAGATGGATATGAGAATTATCAATGAATGTGAGACATCAATACGTTTTCAATTGGTTTCCCAAAAATATATATTATAATGTATTAAAAATTCATAGTCTAATAATGATAATCTTCAAAAGAAAATTAGAGGTGTGAATGATAAGAAGTTGGTTGAATTCGGGTCTGAGGATGCAATTATAAAATTTGGGAAGAGGCTACGTGTTCCTTCTATATCTGAAATGAAAAAGGATTGATTGGATGATTCTTATAGCTAGAATTTTTCTATACACCCTAGTAGCACTAAAATATATATAGATTCTTAGGAAAATTTCAGGTGGGATAATATGATTTCGGAAATTGATGATTATGTATCAAGATGTTTAGTCTATAAACAAGTGAAGGCTAAATGACAACATCCTATAGGGGTCATACAACCTCTACCTATTCCTACATGGAAATAATATGACATCGCCTTGAATTTTGTCACTGGATTACCCAAAAATCCAAGAAATATTGATGACATATGGGTAATTGTTGATCAAATTACAAAATATACACATTTCCTTACAATAAGAGAGGATGTGAAACTTGAGTGCCTTGAATGACTCTATATCAATGAAGTTGTGATACTTTATGGAGAAATTATCTCAATTATTTCTGATCATGATCCAAGATTCACATTGAAATTATGGAATTCTCCTAAAATATATTTGGATAACGATCTTAAATTGTGCACTTAATTTCACCATCAAATAAACATGCAATCAGAAAGAATAATCCAAACATAAGATGGCATGTTGAGATCAAGTTCACTTTAATTTCAGGGGATGTGGGATCAGTATTTACCTTTGGTGGAGTTTTCCTACAAAAATAGTTTCCATTATTGTATTCTAATGGCACCATATGAATCATTGTATAGAAACACATGTCGTACAGTAGAATGTTGGGATGAAGTTGGTGAAAGGAATATTGTGGGCCCAGAGCTTGTAGAGGAAACAATATTAAATATAAAGCCTATTTCAACCCATATCAATGTAGCTCAAAGTTGGAAAAAGATCTATATTGATAATCGAAGGAAGGATTTGTAATTTCAAGTGGGAGATAATGTTTTCTTGAAAGTATCTCCATGGAAGGGTGTTATAATATTTAGAAAGAAAGGCAAACTAAGACCTATGTAAATTGTCTCTTTTTAAATTCTATAGGGAATTGGAGCTGTGGCTTATCATTTGGAAATTCTGCCTAGACTTTCTGAGGCACACAATGTGTTCGATGTCTCATTACTGAGAAAGTACATTCCATAACCAATGCATGTCCTCACTTCTAATGGTATAGAATTAGAATTCGACTTATCTTTCTATGAAGAGCCTATTCGGATTCTGGACACTAAAGAACAGATGTTGAGGAATTAGATGACTCGTCTGGTAAAGGTACCTTGGAAAAATCATAAAATTAAAGAGGCAACACGAGATCTTGAGGAATTTATAATGAAGAACTACCCAAATCTTTTTATAAGGGATACATTCTGGTAATTTCGATGATGAAATTTTTGTTAGAGGGGAAGAATGTAGCATCCCAAGAATTTAAAAACAAATTTAATATTGAATTCTTGAATCACTGAGTCTCTATGAAACAACACTTTGTTTTAACCTAGCCAATGAACATAATTTTTCTGCTTTCGAGATTTGAATTTTGAAAAACTAACATTCACAGTTGCAATCAGTAGGATATTTAGAGTCTAATATAGTCAACTTACATTTTTGGTGAATAGTAACTTACCCTTTTGAATAGTAACTTACCCTTATGAATAGAAATTTTCCCTTATGAATAGTAATCTCACCCATATAAGTATAAATAAAATTTAGGAACCACATAAATGATAGTGAATATTTTAAAAATTAAAAATTAAGTGTTGTTTTTTTGGTGAGTAATATATATTTCATTACAATTTTAAATTAATAAATTATCAAAATTAATTTTCATAAAATTTATTCCTAAATAAATATTTTATTTTCATATTATTTTAGGATAATTTTATTAGATCTTAGTTAATTTTTGAAAGTATTATAAAATAAGTTTTAATTTTAAAATATATATATTTTCAAGTAAATAATAATTGAATTTAATGATTGAATTTAACATTTTTTGAAAATTATTTTGAAAAAATATAGTTCACCTTTTAATTATACCTGTCAAAAATGTTTAGATTTAATTTTTTATATTTTTCTGAAATACATGAATTTTTTTTGAATTGTAAAATTCGATAATTTACGCAATATACTAAATAAATGAATTTTTGCATCATGCCTGAGTCATGGATGATGTAAATGACCATTGTTTCAAACTCACATGCACTTATTACTATTTGTTGTCCAAATAATCAACAATATTTCTTGCCATGAGCAAAATAATAAAATAATGAATAAGATTTTAAAAAACCACTTCTCTGATCCAGTATAAAAACCACCCCTCACTCCCTCTTCTCTTCACTACTCTAAGCCTTGAAGCTTCTCAAAGCTCTGCCCAAATACTCCTCTCTAGTACCTACCCATGTCCAAAATCCCTTGGTATTTATAAAAGACCAAAACCCTTTTCCTTAAAGAGGATTTCAAGGAGGGCATTTCAAGAGGTAAATCCTCTTTTATTTTCATTTAATTTCATTTTGATTTATCTTCTTTTCTTATTCTATCATAATATCCTCTATAAAATTGATCATTATAACTCTTGTATAATCTATATACTATAATTATATCATGTTAATTTAATAACCATCATCAATCTCCTTACTCTCCCTCTTTTATTTTATAAACAGAATCATCGTCCGGGAGGTGTCAATTTACAACCTTTGTGGACGGCGAAGTTTTCTTTCTCCAAATTATTCTTCAAATATATTCATGAAACCATTTTAATGGTTGATAAATATTTTAAAATTTATAATATAAACCTTTTATTTTTTTTATGAAACATATTTACATAATACTAAATTATTATATAAAATGAGTTCATTATGATCAATAACTGCTATAATAATCTAAACGATTATCACTAAATGTATTATCTAACGATTAATCCACATAATATGAAAAAATGGTATATATAAACATTTAAATTTTTGGATTCTCATTATAAACATTCAATTTAAATTATAGAGAATTATTCAAATTTTAAATGAACTCCATTAGTTATAATCAAGCAAACCGATCATGAAATCAAGGAAATGAACACTCCGGAATGACAGAATTCAATCATATAAATTATAAATAAGGAAATAAATGATTTTATAAAACTATAATGAATCAAATACATATATATAAGGTTAATAATTAATTAACTAATGGATTTAATTTGATTATCCAGGATGTTAAGTTCAAGTGTAGAACTTGTTCAGACATAAGGTAAGGGTTTTCTACCTGAACCTCCATTTTCATTCAGGTAACTCTTATTATCTACTTACCTAAATGAAATTACTAGTTATTATTATATAATCCTAAAAAATTAGGTTTTAATTTTATTTATATGCGTACAAATCAGAATTATTCTTTCTTTTATGGGGATATACATGTTTTAAAAGGATCTTTCAAAAATTCATCCAAATAAACAACCTTGTTTCAAAGGAACTTCTCAAATTCTTACCTATTTTAAAGGGAAATACATAATATATTTTTAGAAACCAATATTTTTATTAAATAAAAAATTTTATTATGAAAATTAGAAATTAATTCACTTTTGGGTTTATATAAATATTTTTTGAAAAGAGATCTTCTTTTCAATGTAAAAGTGTATTTATCTAAAGAATTACTCGATGATTTTAAAAGAGTGTTTTCACGGATTTTAACAATATTATTGATTATTATGTTTACCTATGAGTAGTATTTTATTATGTCTTGTACCATATTTTATTTAATTTTTATCATTAGTTTGACTATGGATGCGCTATCCTAATACCATTCACCTTATTACTCTGAATGGTTTGGGTTTATGTTTACTGATTGGGGATAGTTATTGAAATTTCATATGTTAGTTGAAATATGAATGTATATATTGATTATATTTCTCCCACTCCATATTAGGAACACATTGGAAATAGTATGTGATCGGTGGGCCTCGCTATATCCCCTTTATTCATCGGTAGGTCTCATTGGAAAAACAAGTTGGAGACTTAACTATTTATGTATGGTCTTGGCACAGGGACTTAATAGAATGATTATGATGTCTGACTTTAATAATTACCTAATTATGAAACTAGTAATTGTTCTTCAATGTGGTTATTTGACTAGTATAATACCCATGGTTATGTTTTATTAAATTATTATTTATTCATCTCTTATTCCTTCCATATTATGTTAAATTAATTTTTTTAAAAGAATGTGTTTTTAGTTATGCACCATGCCTAATGTTTACGTATATGATATATTCTTCTACCCTTAATTAGAATCTGAGCTCACCCCTTCCTTATGTTTTAACTTTCTAGAATGTGAAGAAGCGTATTATGAATTACTTGCAGGTATAACCTAGGAGTTATGGATATATTCAATGGAATTTATTTATTGTATTTTTTTTCAAGATGTAGTGTTGAACTTATGTATGAATATGGTTTTCCAAAAATAATAAAATATTAGGTCTATTAGGATAAAAATTTCATATTATCTTTCCAATGTAATGAAATAATGCACCGAATTCAAGAAACTAGGGTCATGATATTACATATACTAGAACAGAAATTGTGAAATATAAGCATTGATTTCATTGTAGTACTTTTCAAGACATCTAATGGAAATAATTCCATCTGTGTGGTAGTCAAACCCCAAAAAGTTTAGAAATTTTAAATTATATCAAGGAAGATTTATATCATGACTAACTCTCCATTATATACATAGGGGAAGTGATAAGACTCTATGAAGGTACATTCTATTTTATGTGATTGAAATATAACAAGAGTTGGATACATAATAGATCATTAACACTAATTATCACCCTATGAAGGATGTTTATTCTAAAAGGACCCTTTAAATTCTAGAGGATATGATGAGTTCATATTCAATGGATTTCCAAGGGCGTTGGTACTAACACCTTCCCATATTTGAGTTCTTATATAACAATAGTTTTCATTCTATCATTCAAATGAAACCTTTTGAGGATCCTTATGGGAAGATGTGTTAGACTCCAATATGTTGTGATGAATTTTGAGAGTGTAAGATTATATTATGTGATCTAATCTAAGAGATTATAGGGAAGGTTCAAACTATTCAACATCTTATAAAATACACAGAAATTCAATAAAAATATATGCAGACAATTATTGATGAGACATAGAGGTTTAGGTCAGTGCTAATGTGTTCCTTCATATATTTTCATGTAATAAAGTAATGAGGTTCATGAAAAAGTCAAATATTAGTCCTATATACATCAGATCCTTTGATATAGTTGATCACATCAGATTGGTTGCTTATCAACTAGAACTCCCACCTAACCAATCTCAAGTACATGATGTGTTCCATGTATCCATATTAGGGATGTACATACCGTAATACTCAAAAGTAATAAATATAGAGGTGGTACCATTGAAGAATGATATTTCATATGAGGAGGAACCGATAAAGATCATAGAACCTATAAACAAAGATATACAAAAAATGACAAATCACATTGTACAAGGGATATGGTGAAACCAATAGTTTAACAAAGGGGCATGGGAACCAAAAGAGGCAATAAAAAATAAGCACCCACATCTTTTTAGTTCAAAAAATGAAAATTTAAATGGAGAAATTGTGGAATGGGGTAGATTATAATGACATGAACTTTTTTAAATGAAATTCCCTCTGTGAAAAAATAAATATTTATTACGTAATGTAGTTACTAAAAACACATGCAATTCTTTTGTAATTTTGGAATATTATATCCTATGATATTTAAAATACATTAAGAATCATAACTTAGGATAATATAGGACTTTAACAATGGATTGTTTTTAATATATATAGTTTTATGTTAAATTATAAATAATACTAAAGAATTATGTAATGATAGTGACCAAAAAGATCATACCTAATGAATCCCATTTATCGATGAATCTGAGGGAGGTATCCTAACTAGGAATTCTCCATGACTAGGACAAAGGTGAGATTTAAAAATTATTGCGATGATAAAAATATTTTATTGGAGAAGTTGCAGCTCATGGATATCGGGAAACAAACCATGTTTGCTAAACCCCCAAATAAAACTCTCATGATCACACACCTTACTCTAAGTGAGCTTATTTGTGTAATAAAGGTCAATGTATCTAGAACATAATAGTTTTAATTTTAAAAAAGTATTTTAATTAATCAAGGATTATATTTATAAATTTTTAAAATTACTTTTTATAATTATTAAATAATTAATTTTATAAAAATTAGATTTTGAAATGATGAAACACAAAATTATGTTTTTGGGAAATATATAGTTTCAACAAAGACACACTTATTAATTTATTTTTGTGTTTTAAAAATAAAATATATTTTAATAAAATATCATTATTTAATAAATTTTATTAAATATAATTGAAAATTAAATTTTGGAAAGTGAAAAATGTTTTTTTATAATGGTCATAAAACTATTATTGTAAAAAAACAAGTATTTTTCAATAAAAATGGATTTTTAATTTAAAAGTAACGATTCTCAATAAAGGATATTTTTTTGGATAAAATTAATATTATCTTTTAAATCATCACATGGGAATTAGAAATTTGTTATTTTTTATAATTTTTGGAGACAAAATAATTTTTGGGTCAAAATCAATTACGATATAAATAAACGAGGGAGGGGGAATAAAAATCAATAGATGGCATAGAATAGTACCTTACACAAGGCATGTTGAGAGGCATTTCTCCACCACATGTCCAGTTGACATGGATGATTGCGGTGTGTCTTGGGGCCCACTGACAAGAACCACCAGATTCGATCCAGAATGTTAGATAACATCATGCGTGCATCCCTATAACCAATAGGTCATGTGTAATTTCATCTCAGATTCGATGGTTCAATTAAAGATGTTAGAAAATGGTATTAGAGTGAGGTTTTGATCTTTCAACCTATGGGTTTAGAGAATATAAATTAATAAATGTGTTAAAGGATTTTCATTAGAGAAAAAACTAAGTTTACATTTTTTTAATATTCAATAGAATATTTTCAGAGTTGGATGCTAAGTTGGTATGAGATTATAAGGCCTGTAAATCCTCAGCGAAGAAAAAAATAAAATTATTATATATATAATATCATGTGCACAAAAATTATTCAAAATAATTGAATAAAATCAAAATGGTGTGTCGTATGAGAAATTTGATACCATAATTAGGTACATGATGATATTTTTACACTAGGTTGGGTATACCATTTGTAATCGTCAGGTGTTTGAATGTCTCACTCATGATAAAAATTTATTTTAAATTCTTTACTATATTATTTTTGAAAATAATATAATAACTCCAAAATAGTGGGTCATATGAGAAACCTAAGACCACTGTAAGGTCTGGGACACTGTGTTTACCCTAGATGGGGTATAAAATTGGAAAGCGTCAGACTTTTAGAATTCCCACACAAAAATTAACTTTTTTATATATAAATAATTATGTAATCAATTTTTTAATTAATAAATAATTAATATAACTTAAACGATGCATTTTATGAGTAATATGAGGACACTATTATGTCTAGAATGGTGGGTTTACCCTAGGAATTGTATGAATTTTATGTGTAATATGGGTTTGGTGTAATTTAATTTTTAAATTAAATAATTTTAATTTATTAATATAACATCTAAATTTAATATCATAAATCACCCATTTTTTAACCCTTCTACTTTATTAAGGTGAATGTGCTTAATTCCTTTCTTTATGAATGCAATTTATTTGGATAATTTTAAAATCCACTAGTTTTTACTGTTTAATTATGGAAAATGGGACACATATATCAACTCTACTTAAACAGTTGGTTGAAACCATAGATTAAATTGGCGGTTTGGGCTAACCAAAAATATATGTATTTTGGGTTTTTTAAAATACCCATATCATTTGTTTTCTTAATTTTGTTTGATCTAGATGAGTCTAGTAGACTCTGGATCTTTAATGTGCACCATAGTTAAATACTATTTCTCAGAATCGGACTGGTGCGATCTCCTTCATCTTCCCTGAGTGATGAGCGCATAAAAGTTTTTATTTTTTTATTCTTTTTATATATTTTCCCCTTATTTCATAAATTCAAAAGAAATAATTTCGGAATTAAAATAAATCTATTAAACCTAAATTGTCAAGGATAATTTCAAAATTACCCAATGATAACACTTAAACAGACTATAAATTATCAATAGATAATTTATAAAAATATCAAAAGATAACTACCAAGATTATTAAAATGATTATTGAATAAAATGTTCAGGGGTTAATTATCAAAATTATGAAATGATAATCACATGGGATTATCAAGGTACAATTAAATGAAATTGGAAAACCTGATTATAATGATTAATCAAAGGATAATTTTTAAAAATTATAAAAGGATATCTGCACGAAATATTCTGGGCATAATTGCACAAGATTATTGGAAACGTAAGTATGAAGAAAATGATCAAATTAAAATTTCAAAAAATTATCAAAAGATAATTCCAACAAACTATCAAAGCATAAATATATAAAAGTATCAATTTTTTTTTTCAATTTGTTAAAATATAATTATGAGGTAATTATTATGTGACATTTTTATCAAAATTATCACTGGATAATTACGTGTCTTATCGAAATATAACTATTAAAATAATTATAAAGGATAATTTATGATAAAAATTATCAAATTAAATTATAAACAACGAAATAATTGTAATAAAATTATAAAAAGATAATTGTAAGGGATAATTTATAATAAATTATCAAAAATAATTATAAAATGATATTTTTCATTAAAATTATCAAAATACAATTATAAGTGACAGTTTAAGAGAAATTATAAAAATATAATTTTGAAAGGGTAATTTAATAGAAATGATCGAAATATAATCCTAAAATGATAATTTAAGAGAAATTACAAAAATTTGATTATAATAGGATAATTTAAGAGAACTTATAAAAATGTAATTATAAAAGGATAATTTAAGGGAAATTATAAACATAATTATAAAAAGATTATTTTTGAGAAATTATCAAAATATAATTATAAAATAATAATTTTGAAATTATCCTGTAGAGAGAATGTGTCATCGAATGTGATATTTTATTTCTTTTTTAATTAAAACAGTTGATTTTGGTGCTATAAAACGCTTGATAAATGTCAAGAATTGATGTGTCGAAGATTAGGATGATAAGGCCATAAATAGGTGTATCGAACCACATGGCGTTGTTTATCCTTACCCTAATGACAACTACTTTGACGTAGGAAGTTCCGTAATATTTTGGGATCAATTACATATGATTTCCAATAATAAGTTTATGCGTAAACATATTTTTTGACTATGCTATATTATGATCGCATGTTTATGTGTGTGTGTAACCTTGAAAACCATATTTTATGATTGATTCCCTGATTACATAGTAGCTTGTTATTCATGTTTGATGTTAATCACATGTATTGTGTGTGCTAATTTACTAATCATTATATGTTATGCTTGATCATGTATCCTACCATGATATGTATTCTTTGTGGTATTATTCATGGAACCAAAGACAAGTGGACCATCATGACTTTTTATCCCTTGGAGGGGGAGTGAGCATGTATTGAGACAATGAAAACAAGGGAACCATGAATAGGGTAGGGAGACGATGATGTCTCACGATGTTGTGTGATTCACTTAATGACTAAGGGATGTTGAATGACTCTTGATCCCTAATATTCACTCAGTGATGAGGGGGCATTGAATAGCTCTCAGTCCCTAGTATGTTACTCAATAAAAAAGGGATGAAGAAAAGCTCTTAGTTCCTAGTATATGATTCAATGACTAAGGGATTTTAATTATCTCTTAGTCCCTAGTATGTCACTCAATGAATAAGTGAAGTGGAATATCTCTAGTTCCGTTACATACACAAAGAACATATGTTCTTTATGGGAATTTATGCCGAGTTTTACGAACACACGACATTGAGAAGAATGATTCATTAGTCATGTGTCTAATCCTTTATTCATATGACACCTTGATTATCATTTTTGTATAGAGTCGAAGGAGGTATGGATGAGAGTTTTGGAAGCTTGGTCAATGCACGAATGCTCAGTTTTGGATTGTGTTTTATTATATCTGTTACACATTTATTTTATTATGTAATACACATGAATACTTGAACACATAATGTTAAGGATGAATTGGTGGTGTCCTACTGAGTCTTGTACTCACACCAGACTCTGTAATTTCGATACGCCTGTAGATTGCATGAGGGATCTAAAAAAGGGAAAAGAACCAATGGTAGATATCTAAATTAAGGAGCATGGAGTTAGTAGCAGGTTGAGACAGATTCTTGAGGATCTTCTGTTTATTTATTTAAATTATCTACTTTATTTAATTTTTAAATGTCAATTTTTGGTTTGATAAACCCCAAATGTAGCTTTGATTTTAAATAACTGATTTATCCATTTGTGGATCTTTGTTGATCTGTTTGAGTTTGAGAATCCCCAAAAGTCCTCTTGATGTTCCTGGAGAATCACCCATCATTCATCGGTTTGATCTAATGGTGAAGAACCCTCCTCCTCCCCACCATGGTGCCCTTTGAGAGAGATTGGAGAAGGTGATATTTTTTTGTTTCTTTTAATTTATTAGTTATTTTATTATTATTCTTCCAATATTATTCATTCAATATCTTCTATATTAGTAATCATAATGACGTATTATCGGTGCCTTTGAATTCATCTTAATAAGAAAAAAATAAATACCGTTTTCATTTTAATAGTAACAATGTATTTATTGATATGATTTTTCACATTTTAAATGGATCTTTTAAAATAAAAACATCAAGGATAATCTGTAAAGAAAATATCTAAAAGTAATTTTTTGAATTTATAAAAATATTGTTGATAAAAATTATAGAAACAAAAATTTCAAATAATTACCTAAAGATAATTACAAAATGACAATCACATGGAATTATCAAGGGATAATTATTTTAAAATTATCAAATGACAATTAATAGATTATTAAAGGATAATTTATGGAATAATTTTATCAATGTCTAGTTGCAAGAATCTCAGTGGGAATTTTCCCAAGACATGTATCTCTACCTCCAAACGAGGTAACCAAACTTCCTTCTGATACTTGGGTTGGCTATAGTCTACCTCTCCAAGTGGTTGAACTAATTGGGCTGACATGTGTTAAGGTGTCTCATTGTTGACCTTTGTAGCTGGTCATTTTTTTAAAAACTACTGTGTTTTAAATTTTTAAAATTAATAAATTTATCTAAAATGAACATTTTTTTATCAAATTGATCATTAATTATTTTACTTTTTAATATTTCTATTTCATTAATGATATTTTAGTGTCCAAAATTGTTTTTTAATTTTTTTAAATAATAATTGGATGTTTAATTACATATATCAGTGTTCTATAATATTTTAGTATAAGGGTTTTGATACTAATTATTATTAATAGATATTATTAAGTAAATTATAATACTATATTTTTCATTTTTCTAACAAAAGTACCAATTTATTACAACCTACAAATATTATAAGTTGAAAAAAATAATTTATTCAATAGTAATTATAACCATAGTATTTTAAAATATATAAATAAATATAAATTTACAAACATATTAATTTTAAATACACTTTCATTAATAAATGATATTGATTAAAAAAATAAATTCATATTAATTGATTTTTTAAATAATTTAATAATTACATATATTTTAGTTATTAAAATAACTTATAATTTATGAAATAACATTAAAAGGTTTCATTAATATATTAATTTCTAAAATATAAAATCATTGTATAAATAAATTTCTTCAAATAATATAAAAATATATCTCAATAAAATACTATATATTTGAGAGTAGATATAATATTTTATAAAATAAATTTTAACTTACAATCCAAAAATTATCCTAATTAGAAAAAATCACTTAATTTCATATGATACGGTATCAAAACTATCTTAGTTGTTTTTAAATTATAAATATATCAGTTTATTTCACAGAAAATAAAATATTAAAATTCATTGGATATTACAGCCACTAAACTTAGGTGGTTAACCTTATAAAATATTTTTTTTATTAATTTTCTTTCATTAATTTTTATATATAACGAACTAATAATTTTATAAAGACCATACATTGATCTTAAATTTTTTTAGTGGTTTACCCCCTTCTCTCATAGTGTAACACTATTTATCACCTAGGTACATCAATTGATATGGGAGAAATCCATGTTCAATCTATTTTATTATTTCTTGAAAAATATTATTGACTGAAAATTTAAATTCTTTAAAAATAGACACATCTCTATATTTTATGGAAATAATTATCATATATAAAAGAATAAGATCATTAATTTTATTCTTTCTCTTAGAATAGAGCTAACTAATATAGATACTCTAGGTTTTAAACCCGTTAAGTGAGATTTACTTATGGCATATGATAATAAAAGAAATATAAATGTTAACATGTAGGAATGGAATTCAATTTTGATTTAATTATAAGATAAATTGGAAGGAAAGATAATGGGATATAATATAAATAAATCAATATATGTAAAGAATGAAAATATTTTTAAAGTAAATTTCAAATAGAAGGAAGATAAGATAAAAATATGGGGACAAAAAATCAAGGATGTGAAGATGCATGCTGATGGAACCACTAATGAAAACATAATTTGGGTTAATGAATTTTTTAGCAATACAAATGGTTTTGGTGATATATTCAAATATTAAACCATTTTAATGAAATTAGTGAGAATAATTCCTAAAATGTTGGGGGAAAATATTTATTCCAGGGAGTATAGAGATGACTTGTCTCTTGGATAACTACATAATATTCATTTTACTTTCAAAATGAGAAAGGCTCATATTTTAAAGAAGAAGATCAAATATAAGTAAAAAACATAGTCAAATCAATAAAAAAGATTATGATCAATAAAGAATAAGCTGAAACATATGATTATTCATATAAAAATAAAGATTAATAACGTGAGAGAATAATGTTTGTATTTTCAAAAAACCTCAACAATGTAGTGAAGATGTAAAAATTGGAAAAATTGAACTTAAATTTGTTAAATATTTATAGAATTTAGAGATTTTGAAATGATTTCTGAATACATAAATGTCAGGATATTAATTCAAAATATAGGAATCAGAAGAATAGATAGATGAAGAGATAAAAATAGATAAACAAAGAATTGAATGAGTGAATTGGTTCACAAGATAAAAAGAAGAGGAAGAAAAATATTTAACAAAGAATAAGATGAGTTAATCTTTGTACGATTCTATTGAATTGTTTAGACACATTATTTATCATGTTGAAAAACATTGTTAAACATTAAGAAATGATGAACACGGTGAAGAAACATATATTTAACAAATAGTTAGGTCGGATATATAGATTTTCATGAACCTACCACTATACTCAAGATATAAATAAAATGATTACATAAAATGGTCGAAAAGAATAATGAGTGTGAAGGTGATACACTCCGAAAGGAATGTAATTACATCAAGGAAAACAAGTTTATCAAGGTGAGAAATGATATGAAATAAAAAATGTAAAATGTAATTTCAGAAAATTATGATTTATATTAATGGTATTAAGAAAAGGAACAATCAAGGTGTCTTGATTTTGAAATATCCTTAATGAAGATATAATAATATTTTTACATTCCAATGGTTTTATTCGATAAATAAACTCATGTTTCTAGCCCAAAAATATAGGTAAAATATTCTCCTAAAAAACTAAAAAATGTTAAGACAAGTTATAATAGTAGTTATTTTTTTAATGATAAATATCAGAAACCAGATTTTCATACACCCTTTGTCATTTTAGAAAGAGATTTAGGTGTCTGAGGGTACTTTTGGCCACATTAAAGAGTGATAGATAATTTTTTGATGGAGGATAGTCTGTGGTCTTGTATTTTAGTTCATAAAATATTATTATTTTTGAATAGTATGGATTAACCCTTACATATCAAGAAACCCATATTTACCATTATTTAGTATAGAGTTAATATTATATATCATATTTATATTTTCATTTTAACCTTACATAAGTGTAACTTTTGTATCTCCATGTCTCATAATGTGAACCATAAATAAGTAACCCATACATATCATCATGCATTGTCATATAAAGATTTGGTATATGTCTATAGAACCATTTGTAAAGGATATCAGAAAGAGCATCCTTTATGAATTCGAGTTTTCATTGGAATACAAGATATTTTTCCAAGGAATATATGAAGGTTATTGAGAGTATATTTAGTGTATAGACAATTAATTTATCCTAAAATTTAAATGATCTAAAATTAGAATATATATATATATATATAATTTATCTAGAGTTATAACCAATGATTTACATAGGATGTAAATATTATATTTTCATGGAGTGATAATATAAATCCATTTTTCATAATAATATTTCAATAATTCAAAACATGAATCATGAATACTCAGTAATAAAATTACTTATATATATTTCATAGATATCATTGTGCCATGATTCATAGGTATAAACCATAATTTTTAGATGTTCACATATTGTGCAATAATGACAGATTGATAACTATGGACTTTATTAGTTGTATCATATTTATTTTATTTGACCATTAATTAGTAGGGGACATCCAATGAGGATCATTACTTCATCCTCCAAATCAAATTTCAAAAATCTACCAACCACACTGAGATTTATGAAATCTAAATTTTTATTTTTATTTTTAAGAGTAATGTATTTGAAAGTTGTGAAAATGGGGGAAAAGTTTAATTTTGGATCCCTAATTATTATAAGAGATAAATTGGTACATTCCCCTTAAATATGATATTAGAATATTTATATGACAATTTAGATGATTTTTGAATGTGGTGATTACACTTCCACTGGAATTTGGTGAGATTCATAGCTAAAGTTATTTTTCTAAATATTTAAAATTTTATTTATCAAATTTTAATAACTCTAAATTAAAGAAATCTATACTTCCATAAAAGGGTCCAAATAAAAAAAATCATGGTGGTTGTGTTTGGAATTAGGGGCTTTACAAAGGAAAAGTATAACCTTTGTTCGGGTTATCGATCCCAGGATGAGAAATTTAGTGAATGTTTAACAATATTTATTTCATTTTATTTTTTATTATTTTTATACCATGTCATCTTTCATTCCATCAATATTAAAATTAGGGGAAAATAATCTTCTTATAAAAACCCAGACTCCAGTAACATTGAGCTCATGTCAACTTTATTACATTGGAATATATTCACGGGATCTAATCTTGTTTGAATTATTAGTTTATTAGACTTGTATAAACATATACAAACATGATACCAATTTATATGTAGAATAAAATACAAAACATAACAAAATAAAATGCTTAGAATCTATGAAACTCATTAAAATAATTAATCTTTATATCATTTGGAATGTAAAAAAATATGGGTGAGCTCAAATGATTATAAAGGATTACATATACTTAAATTTATCATGAGTAAATAAAGTATAATAAATATTTATAGGTAACTAACTGGAAACTAATCAATAACGTAAACCAGAAATGAATTCATGGATAATATCAGTAAAAAAATATCATGGATAATAAAAATTATAATATCAATGAAGGTGATGTATAATATCATACATCATGATATAAAACATCATGATAAGTATACTACCAAGACCTTGACCTATAGCTGTTTAATCAATGGGTTTGTATAAACCAAAAACCCATTTAATTTGGCCAACTGATTTGTATCATGAGACATATTGATCTATAAAGGGTCTATCTATAACTAGTCCCATACACCATTGCATGAAAAATAAATTCCTTATATATTCAATGAACAATTAAATTTATAAACAATTATCCTTTTTAATAAATTTCTATACTTACTAAAGAATACAAAATATCCATATTTCCCAGGTCAGTCAAATAAACCTCATGGTAAAACACCATATGGGGAATTTATATTTGGTTTAAGAAATAACTATATCCATGATAATGAATATGGATATTTAATGGAAATGTAATGTACAATTTTCACAAGAAATTAATTTTTTCCTGAAAAATGTAATGATAGAAAAATTAACAAGAGGCAAGAGATGACCATCAATTTAAAAGGAATATTGATTTTATAATAAAAGAATGTTTTTTATAAGAATAAAGGGAATATGGGTGAAATATAAAAATAATATTTCATAAAAGGGTATTATTTATATAATAATTGAAAAAATTTATAATGAGATAAATATAGTAAAATGGTTATGGTGGTGGGGAATCTTGTTATCGTTGTATACAATATTTTTTGTTTGACTTTTTATAACGAAAGTAAAAAAAATCATTTTAAGAATATATTATTTTAAATAATTTAAAAAAATTTAAAAAGTATTGGATAACATTAAATTTACTTAATTAATATAAATTTTAGTGAATTAATGGACCTTTTAAATGAAATTTAGTAAAATATTGACATAAAAGAAAAATATATCCAGTTAAAAGAGAGATAAAATCAGTTTAGCTTTTAAAAATTTCATTCCTTGATTCAACTAAAAAAGATATTAAAATTTAAAATAAGGTATGAGACCTCCATATATATATATGATATGAAAATATATGCAGTTTAGTAATTATAGTTTATATGTTTTCTTTCAAAGAAAATATGAGCAACGCCAAAAAACTGAGATTGTAAAACAAATTCATTCTTCTTTGTAACATTAAAATTATAAACCATTGAAATAATAGACATGATTTGAAACATTAATCTTCATGAATTTATTTTTATTAATGTTAAATAAATTAAAGTTATTGTGTATTTTCCACAAAAGGTGAATAGTTACCCAATAAAAAACATGTGTCAAGGGACTGAAAATTGAGAAGAAATATATTACCTCACATTTCCCATTAATTGAACATGATTTAGCACCCAATATTATGGTTTTAAATATGATATAAATTTATACCATAATTCTTATTTATAATATCAAATATGATTATATTATAAAAACTTATCAACTATTCGTTTAAACTATTTTATTATTACAATTTCTTCATGTGTTAATTACTTTGTTTTATAATGCATTTTTTTGTCATGGATGTTCTATTTATTTTGTAAAGTATATGGTTATATCATCTAAAAAATTAAATAAAAGACATAAATATCAGATTTACTCATTATATAGATTTTCATCGTTATTATAAATTTAACATACAAAATGAAACACATGGCTTCATGGAGATGGTAGGTCATATGTACACACGAGTGACACTTGATTCCCTTAATGGGTGATAGGGTTAAGAATTGGATGATATATTAATTTTAAAATATAAATATCATTTTATAAGTATCATATATATTCATTATTTCCATCATTATGTCAATCCATATGGATCAGTGACGGAAAACAAATTATACCAGTTCATGAGGCTGTAGTCCACCGCACACACATGAGATAGTTTTTTATCACATTTATAGGATAAAAATATGGATAAATATTATTCAATAGACATAAAAACAAATAAATATATGTTAGATACATTTTTATTATATATTACATGTCAATACATTATTTATGGTGTAAAATGAAGATGTAAAAAAACAGTCTAAGTGAAGATAATCACTTTCACTTAGTAGAGAACTATTTAGATCTTTAATTAAGGAACCTATGGTTGGTCTTTTAGGAAGTATAAAACCTATAGAACCTGGATATTAATTTTGGTATTAGATTTTTAATGTTATTCTTCATGATAAGTGGATTTATATGTATGGATAGTGATGGGGGGAGGCGCCCCTTTTATAATTTTGGTGAGTGGGACACCTGTAAAATTTCAATGTTTTCCAAAATATCATGTCACATTATTATAAATATACCTCAAAAAGTGGCTCATATTATATGATTAAAAGGATAAGGTCAATATAGAATAAAAAAATGGTGGTTCAATAAGTGTTTTGTTCATTTTTACCATTATCATTTTAGATTAACCCACAATAAACCTGTTTACCTTAACTTTGGTAATTAATTATTATAGTTTTTACTATTCATAATGATAAAATAAAGTTGGAAATATTAAATAAAATTATATATTATAATTAAAAATACGGAATAAATTTTATTAAATGCAATTAATAGAAGTGGAATAATTTGATTTAAAAAAACCTACCAAAGTGTGAAAAAATAGTTTTTCATGAAATATAATTTTCTTGTATAAAATGATCTAACATTAACTACCTAAAAGGTAATAATCATTATATAGATAAAATTAAAAATAATTTTAAATATAATATATAAATTTAATTTAGTTCATTTATCATTAAAAATTATTTTAATTAATTAAATTGAAATACAATATGCCTATTTAAAAAATCATTTTCTGAAAAATATTATTATTTACATCCAAATGATCTTATCCTTATTTCAATCATATTTATACCCAATAAATTGTTAATTATACACATTATAATACATTATTATAAATAATATTAGGAATAGTTAAATACTAATTTTTTACTATTCATAAAAGCTTGTTTCTAAGGAAAATTTCAAAAATTTAATCTAAGATTATTTTTAACAAGTTATTTCAAAATCAGTATTCATCCAGTAAAATTGTAATTTTCATGACCTGAAATATTAAAATATAAAATGTATTTATATTTTATTAAAATATAATGTTCACTTATTATAATTGAGGATTGTGTGTTACACTTTCCAGGGATTCCTAATTAATGTAGGAGATAAAGGTCGGAGAAGGGAGATCGATTTCATTTGAAAGCTTGATTGTTGGTTGATCAAGATGGAGAAACCTTGAAACATGGGTATGAGCTCAATTCATTTGTGATTTTATTCCAGGTAACTTCACTATATTGAAATACATGACTTTTTTTGTATTTTTTGGGTTTTATGTTTTAATATGGGATATAGGTTGCTATAAATTGTTAATGTGTGTAGTGGTGTGATTTACAGGTGAAGCAAGGGTTTCATATTTTATTATTAGTTGGGTTATGTTTTCAAAAATAAATCTACAAAAAATTGAAAATGGTTTTTTTGTTTAATGTAGAGGATGAAAAATATAATTAAGGGTGATTTTTTTAATTATTATTTATTTTTGTTTGTTTAAAGGCTTAAAACTATGTGGGATTCCTATGAATGGGTAAAAAGAGTACCCTTATTCATGGGGAAACATTTAAGGGTAGGAATAGTTACTGATAAGTAGGTAGACATGTGTAATGGTAACAAATTTTTTCCCTTACATTGGGTGGGTAAGGACCTAATATTTTAATATATAATTATTGTCCTTTAAATAAAAATCATGTTGACAGATTGTTGATCATGTAATACTGAACTAAAATAATACAAGACAAATTAGAAATTATAAATTCAAAATAAATAAATATGATAACATATAAAAGTATTTTAATCAAGTTTAAATAAATACCATATATGATTAATAATACTTAATGTCTAACAGGTGAATTTTTCCCGAAATGAAGTTTTCAATGTGTAATATATTTTCATTGAAATGATAAATTAAATAATATTATAAATTTATTATTTTAAAATAATATTTAGTTTTTAATTTATCTTTTAAAAAATCTCTTATGGTGTTTTTTAAAATTTTTATAAATAGATGATATTTAGGTGAATAGAGAAAATATGGATTTTCTAAAAATTGTCACTTTTATATCATTATATTAACACCATAATGAATTAAATTTTTATAAAATTTAGTAATATAAATCATTTAAAAATAAAATGTTTACTTTATAATGCACGTGTTAAATATTTTATAAATTCAAGTAATATTTCACACTAAAACTCTTTTTATGTCCTTAAATTAAAAATTAGACTTTATCACATTTAGAAAATAAATATAAAAAAATGAATTCAATATTTTATAGAAAAATTTAAAAATTATTTAATAATTTCAATTTCATTATGATGATAAAAATAATTTTACTAAGATTAATGTTTTTGACCGCAATAATAATGAAATTTTTATTTTCAATAAATTATTTTGTTAATATTGCATAATTTTTATATAATATATAAAATTTTAAAATTTTATCAAATTACATTAATATTATTTTTATACACATATATAATTATAGTACCACACATTTATTTGGTAATAAATAATAAATAATATCAAGAACAAATAATGGTTAAAATATCATTTTTATAAAAAAACATTTATCTATATATAATGTTATAATTTAAAAGTTAATTTTAGATTATTTTTAAATTGTATTAGATTAAATGGTGATTAAATATATATAAATCACACGCAAATTTGGTAGTATGGGTTGTTTTATATGTTAAAAAAACATAAGTTACTTGGGTAAAACTAGTTACATTGGTAAAAATGGAAAAAGAGATTAAAGGAAAAAAATTTAAGTAAATGGATTTAAGAAAGATTAAAACATGTGTTTGAATACATTAATGATGATTTATAAAACCAATAACCCCCAAAAAATAAATTATATATAACTTTTGGAGTCATTATCTCTAGAATAGTGTAATTATATCATTGAAAAGTAAAGGGTATTAAAAAAAGTGACCCTTTATTTATAAAATGGGATCACATCCTCACATTCAATTCTCAAAATTCCATTTGAAATATACTTTAAATGTCATGACCCATCCTTGGGACCCGTGTCTTGACTACCCCAAGACCGCCTTCCATAGGCCAGGGGCTGGAGACTAGCACCAAAGGTGTAAATCCCCACCGGGCTGTGCTGACCCCCCACTAGGCTTGACGGGCCGGGCCCGTTATGCTTAAACGTGAATAACTTCTAGGACGTGCGTCCGATCGACGCATTGTCTGCGGCACTGGGATCCTCGTGATGAGAAAATCCTTTTTCGATACTCTAAGTGAGTTTTGGACAACTTTGGAAAACGTCTGGGTTCGGAACGAGCGTAATTCCAACCGGTCCCCTAGAACAGAAAAGCCAATAACTCTCAGACCGGGCGTCCGATTGACGCACCGTCTATCGCATTGGGTTCCGTTTGATTAGACCGAACATAGGGATACATCAACTCAAGACATCATGATAGTTGATGTATCGACCCCTTGGATCGAGGAGTGGACCCTCCCGAAATCGAGCGTGCTGTGTGCGGGAACCCTAGAGCTGGCTGCGACTGCGACGACTACTGTACTAGAATCCTCTGTGGGTTCGATGATGATAGCTAATGTATAGGATTCCTCCGTGGGTTCGACAGCAATGAATACTGTTCTTGTATCCTATGTGGGTCCGACAGTTTTGACTTTGGTTCTTGTATCCTGAGTGGGTCCGACAGAGTAGCTGGTCTTGTGTCCTATGTGGGTCCGACATCTTAGCTGGTCTAGTATCCTATGTGGGTCCGACAACTTAGATGATATAGTGACTACATCTGATCATCTCTATCACTATATGAAATATGTATACCTGTGTGAGCTGAGTCTTGACTTTCAATCATTATCATCAATGTGGCTAACTTTACTTCCTGTGTGGACTTGGTTTTGCTTGGGCTCGAGATTTGTAGCTGAACTATGGTTGATAACTTAGGTATATGTATGGGCATATACCTATGTAGTGTTGGTTGATACTCCGGGATTTTATCTCTATTCTGTGGTTTATCCTTTTTGGATTCTAGGAGACCTTCAGGGGACTTGGGGTCCCAACTGAGTATCGCATACTCACCCCTACATGAGAAATGCCCGCACTACGTGGTGTTGGATGCATACGGCGAACAACACTGATCGAGGTAGAGACTTGTAGAGTCGGACGATACCCCGAGGTGGACCACTTGGTAAGACGTACACAGAGCGGACAAACTGACCTGAGGTGCTGAGGAGGCCATCTGTACCCACCCGTCTGGTGGGATTCCCGGAGGACAACTCAGTGGTTGCTGTTTTTCTTTACTTCAGTTATACTAGCTATTTTAGTTTTACTTTACTTTACAATTGGGTTTGTATACTGGCCCATTTACTTTCCAGCACACTCTAGTGTATTCAGTTTTACTTAGTGTTTAATTCCTTTTGTGTACTCTGTAGTGTTTGTTTACTTTTATAAAGGTAATGACTTCCTAGCTTAGGGATTTATGCCTTTGGTACTAGTCACCTACCCGTGGCCTATGGAAGGCGGGATTGGGGTAGTCACAAGACAGGTCCGGAGGACGAGTCATGACATTAAATCCTACCCATTTTTCTGATCCAATATTCCAATAAATTTCCTAAATCCATTATTCAATAGAAGATATCCTAATTCCTTTAATTCTAAGGATTTTATCAAGATTATGTTCAAAGTATCATTATAAGTATTACTTACTCCGTACCTTTTATTAATTATATGCCTCTTTAAATTCTACACATAACATTTTAATATAACATCATTCATATCATTATTATAATGAATTTTTATTATATTAATATATCTGCCTTTATTTATTCCTTCCAATCCACTTATAAAAAGAAAATAACATCAATCGTGCGTTGTGCAGAATATAGCCTCCATGAAACGACGTTTTAGTTTTTTAGTACTTCTTGTATTAACTAGTTTCAAGGATGTAATTTAATAATAAAGGTTACATAAATAATTTAATTATTCTTATGAATAAAAAAATTATAATTAATCTTCATTCCATATCATTCATTGGGAAATTAAAACATTAACCATGTGTGGTGAGGATCAGTACCTCTATAGTGTAACATATCTGAATTTTCATTGAGTACATTCTTATTAATTAAAATTTTAATACCAATTTAAGAAAATTATAAATATCTGAATTAAGTAATTATGATTTTTTATTAATGGTATTATTATATAATAATCCACTTTCATAACCATATTGATCCATTAATAATTGTATGTTCATGTTTGGGATGATCTAACAACCTACCTAAGAAATCTTATAAAACAACTTCTTAAATGAATATGGGAACATAAATAAAAATATTATTATATTTCAATAATAAAATAATTATTTTTTTATTTTATTTTGTGGTTTATATTAATTATTTAACTTATTATTAATTTATCATTATTCAACCGTAAGAATTACTGAAATAATCTGACTCTGCTTTCATTCTCACCCAACACAAATAAAACTATTATGGAATTAAATAATTAAATTATAAATAATTATTAGCTATTTATTTATTTCCTTAAATGATCTGGTAATGAAAAATTTAGTACCAAAAAACAGTTATCAAAATCGACATCACAAAGCATGTGTGAAACAATTAATGGTACAAACACCCGATGGAAAAAATAATTTTCAACTAAAAACATTATTCATTATAAATAATAATAAATGAATTATATAAAATGTAATGTCTGAACAAGGTTTAAAATTATAATATTAAAAAAGTTATGTTTATTTATATAGTAGAACATACCACATTATTATAAGTGGTGAAACATGGAAGGGGTTTCTTACCTAAATATTCATCCCTTCAAAAATATATCTTATTATACACCTTGTATTATTTATGTTTGAGTATATACTTCCAATTTAATATCTTTTCCCATGATTCTATTAGATTTAATGATATTAAATTTTCTATTTCATATTATTTCTCTCATGGGTTTTTTTCCAAAAAATTACAACAGTTATAGGGTTTGTACTAACTAAATTTTAATTCATTGAGTAACAAAATTTATTATTAAAATCTATTTTTACAAGATTTAATTTTTCTCTTTAATGAAGAATTTATATTATATTTATTCCTATCTTTACTGGGTTCTATAATTATTTCATATAACCTGATTATAAAATGATTCTAACTTCAAGAATTATGTTATTTGAAAGGGTTTCATTATCTCAATTAATTTTTTTTGAAAAAATTATTGTTATGCACTAATATAATTTTATATAGTGTAAAAAATGCCTATTTTTTAGATTATATAAAGTATTATTATTAATTCATTGTAATTTATGTTCATTTTCCATATATTTCTCATTTATGGGTTTTTATTTGATTGTTACTCAAGTTTTATATTTCCTTTTTTGAAACAAATTTTAAAGTCAAGATCCCTCATATGTGATAACACAAATGGGGTATTTGTTTAGTCATTATATCTAGTATACTAATCATTTACAACCCCTTTGATTATACATGACAATTATTTTTTCCTTTTTATCTTTGATTAAATTTAATGTTCTATATTTTTTGTGATGTTGTTTTAAACTCTATGTTTTCTCTATAAAAAATTTAGATCTTTTTTATAGAATCCATTATTGTAGATTTCATAAAAATAAATGTTTTAATATATCTAATAAGTTTTATTTCAAAATTTTTGAAACTGAATATTAACAATAAACTGGTATATTTGCCTCTTTGAATTTTTAAAAAATAAGAAGGGAAGATTTTTTTGAAAACATTTTCAAGAGAACCAATTTACAATAATTTTTAAACTTCTTTCCCATGTCCTATGGTTTTATAAAAAAAATTATTTTTTCATTATTCAATGAGTTGATAAAAGTTTTATCATGGAAAAAGTTTCATTTTACCTTTCATTTCAAAGTAAAATTTAAAATTCTTCTAAAATATTATTTATCTTCCCATTATTTGTTTACCTATGTTTGGAAAAATGAGAAAAATTTAACCTCTAGAAGGAAACTACTTTTCATTGAAAATGAATTTCTTAATTAGACTCTAAGTATTAAAGTTATTTTCCCCAAATTATTTTCCTCTATGAACACTCTATATTTACCTCCTCTGATTTAATAGTATTAACCTTGATTCCATGGGTTGAATTATTGGTTAAAATATAGACTAAACCTTATAACTTTTAATTATACTATGTAAATGATATAATTTTTTTAATTGAATTGTATTTACCTATAAAGATACAAAATATTTTTGGGTAACCATTTATTTTCAGTGGGAAAATCATGTTATGATAATTGATGGAATTTGAAATATTCCCCTTATATGATTCCATTTTAAAATTATGTGAAACCAATTATCCATTAATGGGGTTTTTAGGGTGATAGGAATGAAATCCATTTTCAATACTGTGTTCATTATGATATAATGAATGATTAATTTAGAGTGGAACACGTTAGTATGGATGAGTTATAAGTTGGGTATTGTGTCTAACTAAAATATATTGGTTAGGTATTTATATCGAATTATACATAGAAATACATGGATTAATTCATTAATAAAATGGTGGATATACTTAGATCTTTTCACAGCAGAATGGGTGTGGATACTAGGATTAGATCAATATGTGTTCATATAATTATGTTTTTCTAAAATTTTAAACTTATTCTGATTAATAACATTTTTTCTCAAGGATCATGTTTATCTACTCCAGATTCCATACCCCCTTGATTTGTTTATTATATTATTCCATGTAATATTCCATGACTCATGTTTTATGAACTATGATTTATTTGTTATGATTTTATTAAGTATCTGGATTATACTCATATTCTCATATAATTCTCAAATAGGATCATTTATTTTTATCACTTATGTTTACCCTTAATAAGTGTTTGATCTCACCTTTTTCTTATTATTCCATTCTCCGTGTTATGAAGATGAATGCAACCTCTGTAATGTATAGAATAGTGCCTATAGTTTTGTTAGGGAGAAATTTTCAAAAGTTTTATAAAATAATTTTACCTTGTAAATGTTACTCAGAGACACTAAAATAATAGGTTCTATACATTTGGTGAGATTATTTTTTATGTAATACTAACGTGAAATTTTTATTGGTTTTTCTTGAACCATATCAAATAGTATCAGTGTTAATTTGATAAAGTATAAGTTTTTATCAGTAGAAGATGTTCAGGCATGAGTCACCTTATTTGGAATCAAATGAGTGTATTTATATTTTTATGGATTAGTTTAGTTATTTTGAATTAGGATAATATAACATTAGTTAAAACCCTAGGGATAGATCTAGTGGGTATGTCAAAGTATGTAATGTCATCTTGAAATTTTTTTAAAGTAAATATTGTATGTCTTTTGAGAAATAAAATACCTATTTGGATACTAAAAGTTGATTCCATAACAAGAACAGATGTACCTTGGTTTTAAAATGATAAAACAAAATGTTGGTTATTAATTCAATCATCACTTGGTGCATAACATAGGGGCCGACATGACACATTATGTGACACTATCAGGGGGATATTCAATATTTAATACACATTATCTCTTATAAATTATTATGATGGATTTCAGAATAATTTAAACTAGTCATGTTATTGAAAATAATAATTAAATGACTATGTATAACAAATTATTAAATAAAGAGAATAATATATTTAACTAAAAATTTACATCTTAAATAAAAAGGTGTTATAGGGGAGGAAGACATGAAATTAATGTTTTCATATTATTTTTTTGGATATTATAATATTTTTTTTAGTATTTTAATGAAATAGGAACTTGAAAATGATGGTGATAAAGGTCAGTATCTTGAAACCACTATGCCTTGTAAAAAAATAATGTATCATAAATAAATGGTTTAGAATCCTATTATATTCATCTTATGATTGAAAAAGAGAGTTTCTTAGTCATACTTACTTTAGTTAGTTTTATATCATAGAATAATTTAAATCTAGAACTCCAAGGTATTTTTATAATTAATTAATTTTTATCAAAAATATTTTGGTAGATTCAAAAATTTAACAGGATTTTGTGATTCATAAAGGCATTTTTATTTAGTAATTTTACTTTAGTTTTTTGGAAAAATATTTTAATTGAAATCAATAACCGTTAAAAACATTTCATGAAAAGGATATATTTTTGGGGATAATTATTTAAGAACACATGATTGAGTGATTGAAAAGACTATGGTTTAATAAAGGTGATTTATTTTGAGAAAATATTTTTGGATAATATTTATAACCATGGAATTTATTAACAATTTAATAAAAAAGCGATCCATTCCATTTTAGTGAGTCTTATATAATTTTTGGGATTAAGATATATATATATATATATATATATATATAGAATTCTAGGTGACCTTACAAACTAGTGGTTAATAACATTTGGGTGTTAATGTTTGAGTTAATTTTTTAAAGAATATATGGCTTCAATATGGTTTAATGTCAATGTATTTATGATGATTTTGGGAATGATATATTTTTTATAATTTAGGAATAGGGTATATAAATACTTGATTATATGATTATATGAATGTTTAATATTACATTCAGAGATATATTTAACTTCATATATCATAATAGAGTATAGTAGATGTCATATTATGAGTTATATCCTTAGGGATAAATATAACACGCTTAGATTTTGGATAATATATATTTTTTCAAATAGATTTAATATTTTCAACTTTTTTCATTATGTAGAACTCATATTTAATCTTAAACTACATGTCAAACTGTTCTTAATAGCTGTTACAAGTAACATTGACTTTATCTTTCATTACATGCAACACTGAGTGTAGCCCACATTACACGCATCCCTATGTTTAAAAGAAACAAGAAATTTTATTAAAACATAATAGTTTAATATGATAGTTATCACCTAGCCATTGGAATTATATGTTTGGATAAATATAAGTAAATTATGAAAATATAGACTAAACACACACACATATATATAATTAATTGTTTTATTACAAATAAATTATAAATAAAAATAAATACCTTTTTGAAATAATGGAATTCTTTTTCTGAAAAACTATTTTTATCTCATAAAAAATGATTTAACAAAACAAATTTAAAAAAGTCAATTTTGGTGAATTATTTTAATAAAAAATATATATATTCTATATTCAATAAATTTTTTAATATTAATGCTATGTTTTTTCTACATAATATATAAGAATAAATCCAATTTTACGCTTAAAAAAAATATTATTCTGAAAAAAAGTTTTGTTTAATTATGAACTATTCTATTTAATTTTTTTTTTGAAATTATAGAAAATTTATTTTAAAATAATAAAATTATTTTTGAAATAATAAATTAAAAATTATCTTTTGGTCAATTATTTATAATTTTTAGAGAAGGTGATTTTTTCGATTAATTGTGAAAATAATGGTTTTTATAAAGCATTTTCATTTGTTTTATGGACTTATGAAACAGAAAGAAAAGAATTTAAAATGGGTTCAAATGTAAAATTATTTGATTAATATATATATATATATATATTAAACCAATTTATGTCACTAGATTTAATTTTATATTGAATCATTATAATAAAACTATAGTTACTTATGAAATTTGTTTCTTTGAAAATCCTCTTTATCGTCATGTATGAAGGAGTAATTTTAAAATATTTTCCCCAACTCTATGAATGTAATTTGGAAAAATGGGATCCTTATTTGGATTAAAATTTATTTATATTATAAAATAATCTCAACTTAAATTTTCTTACCATAATTCATTGTAAAAAAATAAAAATTTATTTACCATTGTTAAGGTGGAAAAGGGACTACTGGGGGTTAAAATAAATATTTAAGTGCTGAAAATGCCAAAAACATGTCCAAAATAATATATATATATATATATATATATATATATATCAAATTAATATCTTCTTGGATCGAGAATGGTTATTTAAGATCCTTTTCCTTGATAAAAATATGGGTACACCTTTTCAATTTCCAAAATTACAACTTTTTCACTCACCTCACTTATAAAAGGCCACCTCTCTCCTCTAATATTCACCGATCCAAAAACCATTGTTTTTGGAGATATATACCCAAATAACATCCAAAATTCACTCATGACATCCTATAATCCTTAGTTGTGTTAATTTCACATCATAAGAAGGCTTTTGGTATAAACCTCAAGAGTCTTTCTGAACAAGAATTAAATAATTAAACTTGTGTTTTTTATTTATTCTTACAACTCATAATTTTATTCTTTTATTATTGTGTAATACCAAAATTATCTCCAAATTAATTATATTTTATTATATTAATGTAAAAACTTATATCCATGTCATCTTTCAAAAAATGGGACGCAAAATCATCAGTTGTGTGTACGGTGGACTACCGCCTCACGAACCGAAGTTATTCATTTTCTATCACCACATATCATATAAAGATATAATATTGGATTAAATGTTTATATATGATATATATGATATTATTATACTTATGGAATTATTATATCCAATATACTGTCTTACTTTCTATTTCGTGGGAATACGATAACATCACTCAGGTGTATGGTGGACTACTACCTCACTAAGCAATGTCATTTGTTCATGATTTACATGGAAAATAATAAGGATGAGTTTAATGAACATATTTTATATTTATAAAATTAAAATAATTAGGTAATGTTAATATATTATTAACCTTTATTTATTTCAATTCGTCAATAAAAATAGAAATAGTGTACATTTATATGTACAACATACCATCTCCATGAACAATGTATTTAAGTTTTTATCTACAAAATTTATGGATTAATATAAATAAATATATAATAAATATATATAATATTTTTATCATTTTTAACATTTTGGAGATTATGGATCCATGATCAATGTAAGAGGATAAAAAAAAATCCAAACATACATGAAAAACTAAGCTATTATTTCCTGAAACACAACTTTAATATAGAATTGTTAATAAATAGGTAATAATAGGTAACAAGTAAATTATATATATTGTATTATATATATAATTATGTTTCTATAATGGATGTATAATAACATTATAGTAGTTATACATGAGTTTTGAACATGTATGAAGGAAGTCGAATCTTAAGGTAAGGGATTTTTTGTCTTATTTTTCATCATTTGAGAAATATGTTTTGTTATGCACACATATTATTTAATGAGGTTTATGTACAACCAATTTGACATAAAATATCATGAAATTACGTTTTCTTATTTCATTATAATTTTTATTTAATTTTATTCCTTCATGGGGCTTATGAATCAATGTTACCAAAGTGGTAATGATTTTTCTGATACAATATCTTCATTTATCAGGATTGTTTGTGTTTATTATTATGATGATGAATTATTATGAAACATATGTCAAAAAACTAGTGAATTTTATTCTACTATACTTATTTATTGTGAATATTTTTCTCTCTAAATTTTCCCCTCTTTATATACTCAAGAGTTCAAAATAACATTTTTAAGAAAAATTATCCTTATTTCGCTCTTTGTTCGAAAACCCTTTTCTTCAAAAGCAATGTTTTTGAAAAATTAATTACAAAATGTTTTCAACATTAATAAAATTATTTATTAAATCAATATTTAACCATTTTTATTTTTTTTATTTTTTTTCATGGAATCCTAATTTTTTTGAAATTTAGTCCCTTTAGGATTTTACTAAAAATGTAGTAATATTTGTTTTACCATATACAATGTGAAAATAATTTCCTACTGTAATGAAAGTTATTTTCATTGAAAAATAATTTATTATTATTCATGTTTATTTTTAGAGAACATAGTTTTTTATAATTTATTATATTTTAAATTTTGTTAAATCATAAGGCTTCTTTTCCTGAGTAAATGTTTTAAATTGTTTTGAAGAATCCATGAAATGTTTTCAATTATTTCTTCAATGAAAACTATTTTCCAAAATTTTAATGTTTGAAAATGTTTTATCCAAATAGAAAAGTATATTTTCCTCAAGAAATGTTTTAAATTATTTTTCAATAATACATTAAATTTTTTAAAATTTATTTTCAAAGAATTTATTTTCAAAATATTTGATGAATATAGTCTTAAAAAGGTTATTTTTAATGAAAGTTTATTGTAACACCCCAAGGGTTTGAAAATAAATATTTAATGTATTTTATAATCTACCCATTAAACACAAATTTACTTCTTTTGTGTTTTGAATTTCGAAAAACTGACATCTAGCATTGTGACAAGTAAGTTATTTAGAGTCTAATAGAACAAACTTGATTTTTGATGAATAGTAACATACCATTATGAATAGTAATATGACCCTTATGAATTATAAATAATGTTAATATTTTAATTTCTTAAGGTAATAAGATAATGAGATCTTAATTAAATTGTCAATGTGATATAAAACTAATTATACCTTAAAATTGTTATTTTTCAAATTAACTATGATTTTATTTAAAAATTAAATTAGTAATATTTAGAAAATTATTTTTGAAAAAATGGAGTTCATTTTTGAATTCTACACATCAAAAAATGGTAGGGGTGCATTTTTTGGTATTTTTCTAAAATACTTAAATTTTTTTTGAATAGTATAAATATAGTTTTGATTTTTCGGTAGTTTAATGACATCATAATGACTTAATAAAAGGATGGTATACTTGTTTACTGTAAAATATTAAATTATGTGTCCCAAGTGGCTAAAAACATGGGCAAATACCATGGGAAAACCCATGGTTTGGCAAAAACCACTAATGGGGTGTCCCATTGAAATTATTAAAAAAACTCCCTCTATATTTCTATAAATACCCACTCATCCGTTCGTTTTATTTCATTCCATATCCATAATTCTAAAATATATGATGGCTTTAACTCTCTAAGAGTCACCCCAAGGTTCCCTTAATCTCCTAAGGTCTCAACCTTCACGTTCTATGAGTTACTCTACAAGGTAAGGGAATCCTTCACCCACCTCTTTTAGTCAAAACTTTATTTATGTTATCTCTTTGAATTTCCATTCTCATATGTTGGAGTTTTATTTTATGTATTCATATTAATGTAATTTTTATTTTTATATTATCAGATACCCTTTTTTCTCTTATCATTTCATCTTATGAAATTTTAAGCGACGCCGTTACACTGCCGAATTTTTATAAGGGATTTCTCAACTTTTCTTTTATTTTCAAGTTCATCTCTTTTCTTTTCCTCTCCTAACCTCCTATGTCCAAATGACCATGATAACTCTAGTATAATATGTATAATATAATTATATAATGTTAATGGACTAAATATCATCACTATCCTCTCTATCTCCCCCTTTTATTTTATAAATGAAATCAATGTCCATGTGGTTCCAATTTATTGGCTTTGTGGATGACGATGTTTTGTTCTTCAATTTCTCCTTCATTACTGGTAATGAAACCATTTTTAGGGTTGAAAAATACTATAATATATGTATTATAACCAAATTAATATTTAGTAACCAGTATATATACATATTATTAAATCATAAGACCACACTAGTTCATAATAATCAAAATACTGCTTAAATAATCAAACTGAATATCATTAATAATTCATCTAATGATTCATACTTTTTCCATGTAACCAAATGATAGAAATTAACATAAACAAATATTTATGTTCATAAATAATATGTAATTTCAATTATTTATATTTACATCCACTCCACATGAACTCTATTACTTAAAAACAAGAGAATAGATTATGAAAATCAAGAAAACTAACACTCTGAAATGACCAAATTAGATATCATAACTTATCAATAAAGACATAAATGAACTAAAAAGAATTATTATAAACTAAATAAATGTCTAATATTTTCTTAATTAAGTTATTAATGAGTCTAATTTCATATTCTAGGACCTTAAGTTCAAGAGGGGAACACATTCAGATATAAGGCAAGGGTTTTCTACCCGAACTTCCATTTTCATTCTGGTTACTTTCATTGTCTAATTACCACAATGAAATTATTATGTATTATTATGTACTCCTCATAAATTATGTGTGAGTATTATATATATGAACAACAACCATAATCCTTTCCTATTTTTTGTATAGTTACATGTTTTAAAAGAAACATTCAAAACTGTTTCCAAAATACAAGATCGATTCAAGGGAATTTCTCAAATTCTTATCTATTTTCAAGGGAAATATTAAATATATTTTGGAAACCAATATCTTTATAAAAAGACTCATTTTTTTATGAAAATACTATCTTACTTTATTTTTTTATACAAATATTTTATCAAAATAACTATTCTTTTCAAAGTAAAAGAGTATTTATCTCAAGATTTACATAAAGATTTTATATGAGTATCTTCATGTATTTCAATACTCTCATTGATTATTATATATTATTTGAATTGGTATTCCTTGTTATAATCTAGAATATTTAATTTAATGGTTTATGATTATTTTGGCTATTGATGTTCCATCTTAAAACCATTCATCCGTTTACTTTGAATGGTTAGTTTTTTTCTTAATGTTTGGGGGAATCTATTTACATTTCATATATTTGTTTCAATATGAATGGGTATGCTGTTTATGTTTATACTAGTTTATATGAGTAATTCATTGGACATAGTAAGTGTCTAGTTGGGCCTTCTATAGCCCCTCGATGCATCAGTAGGTCTCATGAGACAAACTACGGTCATGGCACAAGGCCATGAAAAAATGATTACTTATGGTCTTGGCACGATGCCTTAACGGTATGGTTATGTTGTCCCTCATTATGCATTCCCTCATTATGAAATTAGTATTGATGGTTCATGTGGTTATTCAACTAGTATAGTACCAATGAATATATTATGTTATGGTAATATTTACACACCTCATTTTCTACCATATTATGTTCCACTTTATTTTTTAGAGGCATGTGTTTTCAATTATTCACCATGTATAATATTTATGTTATCTTCCACTATATTTCTTACCCTTACTGAGAATTTGAGATCAACCCTTTATTTTGTTTCATTTTCTCAGGACATAAAGCTGTTTATTATTAAAGAAATGCTGAAATAACCTAGGAGTTATGAATGTTGTCTAAGGAGTTTCTATGTTGTATTTATTTTCAAGTGGTAATGTTAAACTTATGTATGAATCTTGTTTCCAATTATACTAAACTACTCAGTCCTTCAGGATTCTTATTCCATGTTTGTATGCCAATGTAATCAAATAAGGCACCGACTCTGGGCAACTGGGGTTGGGTACTTACAGTTGGTATCAGAGGAAGTTTAGTAGAAAACATGGAAACTAGATTTAGAAAACATTGATTAGGGAAGATTCCCTAAGATAATATTTGAGGATAAACATATAAGAACATTTTGGTATTTTGGTAAGGAATAGATTATGTGAATGTTTCAAGAAATACATCCCTGTCTGGATATGAGCAGGTAGAGGCGTCTATGGCACATATGTACCTATAAGTGAAAGCTCTAACAAAGAGTTTTAGGCTTGACCCAGGGTATCCTGGTAAACGACAATGGGCCTTTCTTCACTCTTGGTTATGAAACTCTCGGGGCATATGCTAATAATAATTCAAATTTTCATTACAAGCCATTGTGAAGGATTTAAATATAATGTTTTCCTCAATGATACAATGTTTCTGATTAAGAGATTATCTATGCATTGAATTTCGATTTATGCTAAGTATTTTTCTACATTGAGATTATAAATTACGATTCATACCTTAATATAGAGTATATCATTATTTAAAAATGGTTCCTAGTGGAAGGAATGGAAACCGCACGAATGCACATAGGGATTTCCCTCTGATGCAAGATAATTATGTTGGATCTAGTGTTGTGACTGGTGCTGAGCAACTTATAAAAATACTGGGACAACTTACATAGGTTATGAATAACAACCTTACCTGTATAGAGCATCTGGATCCACCACATGGGGGAGGTATGTAAGATCACTTTATGAGAAAACTGTCTCCATCATTCAATGGGACTACAAACCCATATTTAGCTAAGAAGTGGATAAGTTCTCTTGAGAAGATATTTCTTACATTGGGATGTAATGAAAGAGAGAAGGTTGTTATGGCAGTTTATCGTCTAACGAGATATGCAGATCAGTGGTGGTCATTAATCCAAAACACAAAGTAGGAGGAATAAATATAAGAGATGGAATAGAGGGATTTTAAGGAAATATTCTTAGAAAAATATTTCCCTCATGAATAGCTTGTAGATATGGAGAGGAAATTCTAGAATTTGAGGCAGAATGAGGATAAAAATGTTATCATGTATGAATCCAACTTTACAAGGCTGGCAAGACATGCTGCAGACTACATACGTAATCCAAGGAGAAAAATTTATCAATTCTTTGATGGTTTGAAACCATTCCTATGAAGGGATCTAGTCTCCCATAATTTCTCATTATATGAAGACATAGTTTCATGTGCTATCAAGATGGAAAATGAATTCTCTATGTCTTATGAATTTAAGGGAAAGTAAGAGAAGAATAAGGATGTTGAAAACTATGGGAAATAAAATAAGGAAATGGGGAATAAGGGAAGAGTTGAATTTCTATCATACAGTAATTGTGGGAAGAAACAACCTAAAACTTTCTTGAATGGAATGAGAGTCTGTTATAAGTGCAGAGAAAAAGGCCACCTATCATGGGATTGTAAAGGGAATAAAGAAGCTACCAATGTTATATGCTACTATTGCAGGGAGATGAGAAATTATGCACATGAATGTCCTAAGAATCAAGGAAATGTTCTCCAAAGAAGGACAAGGGAGAAATGCTAAGCTTATGGAGTCAGAACTGCGGAGGTTGATGTTCCTAATGAAGTGGTGGAAGGTACATTGATCATTTCATCAAACATAGCCAATGATTTATTTGATTCTGGATTGTTGCATTCATTTATATCTTCCCATTTTTCCAAGAAAATTAGACATGTCCAATTTGATTTAAAAAAGGAGGTATCAGTCAAAACTCTTAGTGAATGTATCATTGCAATAAAGGCATGTCGATTAGTCCCCCTCATGACACCTAAATATGCTTTAGTTTCTAACCTTATCATCATACCAATGGTATACTACGATACAATTCTCTGTATGAATTGGCTATTAAATTATGGTGAGAAAATATATTACAAGAAGAAGGAAGTTACAATTTTTGATAATGGTGTAGAATTCCGTATTTTAAGAGAAAAAACCTCTCCATTTGATTCTCATCTAGATCCACCCCTAACATATCTACTGAATTTAATTATTGGGGAGGAAGGGAATGAAATAAATATGGGTGAAGAGATGATTTTACAGATAGAATATGTACCTATTGTTCAAGAATATGTTGACATCTTTCCAAAGGATTTACCTGGACATCCTCTAGAGCAGAAAATTGACTTTTCCATTGACTTAATTCCTGGTTCAAGGCCCATATCAAATACCCCTTATAGAATGACCACAATGGAGTAAGTTGAACTAAGGAAACAACTAAAGTAATTGAGTGATAAAGGATTTATTCAAAATAGTGTTTCTCCACAGGGATCCCCTATCCTCTTTGTCAAGAAGAAAGATGGATCCATGAGGTTGTGCATTGATTACAGGGAAATCAATGATATTACAATAAAGAATAAGTATCCTCTACCACAAATTGATGATTTATTTGATCAACTTCACGGAGCCCAATATTTTTTGAAGATTGATCTTTGATCTGGATATCATCAGTTTCTTGTGAGGAATGAATACATTCCAAAAAACCGCGTTCCGAACCAGGTACAAGCATTACGAGTTTACAATAATGCCTTTTGGACTAACTAATGAACAATATATTTTTATGGATATGATGAATAGAGTTTTCAAGGAATATCTTGATGACTTTGTGGTGGTGTTTATTGATGATATCCTAGTATACTCTAAAATCCATGAGGATCATCAAAATCAATTCCGCAATTTTCTAAAGACACTTAGAAGAAATAAGTTATATGGGATGTTTAGAAAGTGTGATTTTTAGCTTCAATCAGTTTCATTTATAGGCCACATGGTATATAAGGATAGAATATCGATAGATCTTATTAATAAACAGGCGGTGAAAGAATGACCTACTCTAACGAACATAACCGAGGTACATAGTTTTATTGGTTTAGCAGGTTATTATCGGTGTTTCATTCAGATCATTTCCCATTTAGCCAATCCAATGACCAAGCCTACACAAAAATGGTTTAAGTTCGTATGGACTCAGGAATGTGAACAAGGTTTTGAAGAATTGAGGAGGAGGTTAGTGAATGCTCCAATCCTACCCCTACCATCGAGGAATGATGGGTTTGTTATCTATAGAGACACATCAAAGAAATTACTTGGTTGTGTCCTTATGCATAATGATCGAGTGATTTCGTATGCATCTAGGCAGCTAAACATTCATGAAAAAATCTATCCAACTCATGACCTTGAGTTAGAAGGGGTAATTTTTGCTCTGAAGATTTTGATACATTACCTCCATGGCGAAAAATGTGAGATATATACTGATCATAAGAGTTTTAAATATATATATTCTCACAGAAAGAACTCAACATGAGATAAAAAATATGGATTAAGCTATTCATGACTACGATTACCCAATACACTACCACCCGGGGAAGGAAAATAAGGTAGAAAATGCTTTGAGTAGAAAGGACTATGGAATTCTGAATAATATGAGAGTTGAAAGGGATCCTATGTTCATTGATCTAGTAAAGATGAATATGGGAATTATCAAGGAAGGAAACACATAACTACTTTTTAAAATGGTTTCCAAACCTTATTTATTGGAAATGATAAAATTTTCTCAAGCTGATGATGAGGAGTTTCAAAATAAAATTAATGATATAAATGATGGGAAGTTGATTGACTTCGCATATGAAGGTGGTATTTTGAAATTTGAAAAGAGGATTTGTGTTCCCGCTATTCCTGAGCTAAAGAGGGAACTATTGATGATGCTCATATCTCTAATTTCTCTACACACCCTAGTAGCACAAATATGTTTAGAGATATAAAGGAACATTTTTGGTGGGAAAACATGAAGAGGGAGATTGCTGATTACGTGTCGAGATGTTTGGTTTGTCAATTGGTGAAGGCTAGAAGATAATGACCTAGGAGAGTCATGAAACCCTTTCCTATTCCTATATAGATATGTGATGATATTAAAATGGACTTTGTCATGGGGCTACCAAAAAATATAAGAAATAATTATGCGATATGGGTCATTGTTGGCCGTCTTACAAAATCTGCACATTTTCTTGCTATAAGAGAAGATTTACCACTGGAACATTTAACAAGAATATATATTAATGAATTTGTAATACTTCCTACCACCCACAAACTGATGGACAATAAAAATGGACTATTCAAACTTTGGAAGACATGTTCAGGTCTTTTTCGCTTGATTTTCAAGGTATGTGGGATCAGTATTTACCTCTCGTATAAGTTTCCTATAACAATAGCTTCCATTCAAGTATTCAGATGACACCATATAAAGAGTTGTATGAAAAGAGATGTCGTACACGAACATACTGGGAAGATGTTGGTGAAAGAAAGCTTGTATACCCAAAACATGTTGAGGAAACAAAGGTAAAATTGAAGATTATCCAAACCCATATCAAAACAGCTCAAATTAGGCAAAATAGATATGCTGATAATCGAAGAACAGACTTGGAATTTCAAGAAGCAGATCACGTTTTCTTAAAGGTATCTCTGTGGAAGGGTATTATATGATTCAGTATGAAGGAAAAATTAAGTCCCAGGTATATCGGACCTTTTAAAATTCTAGACCGAATTTGAGTCATATATTACCCTTTGTAAATGCCGCCAAGTCTCTCCAAAGTTCACAATGTGTTCCATGTGTCAATGTTAAGAAAATTAATGCCATGACCAACACATGTACTCAATTATGAAGAAGTAAAACTTGAGACTGATCTGTCTTATTGTGAAGAGCCTATCAAGATTTTTGATACCAGAGAACTTGTATTGAGAAATCAGATGACTCGTCTGGTAATGGTTCTTTGGAGGAACCATAAGATAGAGGAAGGAACATGGGAGACTGAGGAGCTTATGTTGAAAACATACCCGAATCTTTTTAGGAAACATTTTGTGAATTTTGAGGATGAAATTTTTGTAAGGAATGAAGACTGTAACACCCTATGGTTTTGAAAATAAATATTTAATTCATTTTATAATTTATCCCTTAAACAAAACTTTGCATCTTCTGTGATTTGAATTTCGAAAAACTATCATTTAGAGTTGTGACCAGTTAGTCATTTGGAGTCCGATAGAACAAACGTGATTTTTGGTGAATAGTAACATAACCTTATGAATAATAATATAAATAGTAATATGACCTTTATGAATAGTAAATAATGATATTATTTTAGTTTCTTAAGGTAATAAGATAATGTGATCTTAATTAATTTTTCAATATGATATAAAACTAATTATACATTAAAATTGTAATTTTTCTAATTAACTATGATTTTATTTAAAAATTAAATTAATAATATTTATAAAATTATTTTTGAAAAATGGAGTTAATTTTTTTAATTCTAGACATCAAAAAATGGTAGGGGTGAATTTTTGGGATTTTTCTAAAACACTTTAATTTTACGTGAATAGTAAAAATTCAGTTTTGAGTTTCAGGTCGTTTAATGAAATCATAATGACATAATAAAAAGATAGTTGACTTTTTTATAGTAACATATGACATGAGGTGTCCGGAGTGGCTAAAACTATGGGAAAATACCATGGGCAAGCCCATGGTTTGGCAAAAAGAACTCATAAGGTGTCCCTTTGAAATTATTAAAAAACTCCCTCTCTATTTCTATAAATACCCACTCATCCATTCATTTTATTTCTTTAAAAATCCCTTATACTTGAATATCTAGTGGTGTTACCTCTCTATGAGTCCTCCCATGGTGTCCTTAATCCCCCAAGGTCCCAAACTTCAAGTTCTAGGAGTTACTCTACAAGGTAAGGGAATCCTTCACCCTCCTCTTTTAGTTGACACTTCTTTTATGTTATCTCTTTTAATTTCGATTCTCATATGTTGGAGTTTTATTTTATGTATTCTTATTACTTTACTTTTGATTTACATATGAAGAGATACCCCTTTTCTCTCATCATTTAATTTTATGAAATATTAAGCGATGTCGTTAGGCTGCCAAATTTTCATAAGGGATCTCTCAACTTTTCTTTTATTTTCAAGTTCATCTCTTTTCTTTTCGTCTCCTCACCTACTATATCCAAATGACCATGATAAATACGGTATCATCTATATACTATAATTATATCATTTTAATGGACTAACAATCATCAATATCCTCTCTCTCTTTTCCCCTATTATTTTATAAACAAAATCAACGTCCATGAGGTTCAAATTTATAGCCTTTGCGGACACTGATGTTTCGTTCTTCAATTTATACTACATTACAGATCATGAAACCATTTTTATGGTTGAAAAAAAATATAATATATGTATTATAATCAAATTAATATTCAGGAACCAGTATATTTACATATTATTAAATCATATGACCAAACCAGTTCCTAATAATCTAAATACTGCTTAAACAATCTAAGTGAATATCAATAATAATTCACTTAATGATTCATACTTTTTCCATGTCACCAATTGATAGAAAATAAAATTAAAAATTATGGATATTAATATATAATATTTAATATCATTTTTGGTGATTTATATCCATTCCACATGAACTCGATTACTTAAAAACAAGAGAAAAAGTATGAAATTCAAGAAAACGAACACTCCGGAAGGACGAAATTCGATATTATAACTTATCAATAAGTACATAAATGTAATAAAAATAATTAATTTAAAATAAATACATGTCTAATATGTTCTTTATTATGTTATTAATTAGTCTAATTTCATATTCCAGGACCATAAGTTCAATAGGGGAACATATTCAGATTTAAGGTAATGGTTTTCCACCCGAACTTCCATTTTCATTTGGGTTACTTTCATTGCCCAATTACCTCGATACAATTCTTATGTATTATTATGAACTATTCATAAATTCTTTTTTAGTATCCTATATATTTAAAACAACCATAATACTTCCCTATTTTATGGATTGTTACATGTTCTAAAAGAAACATTCAAAACTATTTCCAAAATACAATCTCGATTCAAGGGAATTTCTCAAATTCTTATCTATTTTCAAGGGAACTCTATAATCTGTTTTTTTAAAACAATATCTTTATAAAAATACTCATTTAATTATGAAAATACTATCTTACTTCACTTCTGGTTTTATTCAAATATGATTCCAAAAGAACTCTTCTTTTTAAAGTAAAAGAGTATTTATCTCAAGATTTACACGAATATTTTATAAGAGTATAGTCATCTATTTCATCACTCTTGTTGATTATTATATATTATTTGGATTAGTATTACATTTTCTCATACATCATATTTAATTTAATGGCTTATGATTATTTTTTCTCTTGATGTGCTATCTTAAAACCATTCATCAATTTACTTCGAATGGATAGTGTTTTTGCTGAATGTTCGGGGAAAGCTATTTACATTTCATATATTAGTTTCAATATGAATGTGTATGTTGATTATGTTTATCCTAATTGACAATAAGAATTAATTGGACATAGTAATTTTCAATTTGGGCCCTCTATATCCCATCAGTTCATCAGTAGGTCTCATGTGACAAACTACGATCATGGTGCAAGGCCTTGACAACATGATTACTTATGGTCTTGGCACGAGGCCTTGACTGTATGGTTATGTTGTACCAAATTTTTCATTCCCTCGTTATTAAATTATTATTTATGGTTCATGTTGTTATTCAGCTAGTAGAATACCCATGTTTATGTTATGTTATGACAATATTTACTCAGCTCATTTTCTACCATATTATGTTCAAGTTTATTTTTTAGAGACATGTGTTTTTAATAATTCACCATGTCTAATGTTTATGTTATATTCCACTCTATTGATTACCATTAATGAGAATTTGATCTCACTCCTTTATTATGTTTCATTTTCTTAGGATATGATGATGTTTATTATAAATTACATGTTAAAATAACCTAGGAGTTATGGATGTTGTCTAAGGAGTTTTTATGGTGTATTTATTTTCAAGTTGTAATGTTAAACTTGTGTTTGAATATTGTTTCCAATAATACTAAACTACTCAATCCATTAGGATTCTTATTCCTTGTTTGTATGAAAATGTAATCAAATAAGGCACCAACTTTGGGAAACTCGGGTTGGGTACTTACATTTATTCTACTAAATGATTTTTTATTAATATTTAAATATTCTTTTATATGTTTCCAAAATTATTAAAAACAATTTAAATATTCTTTATGATTTTTTAGTATTGAGAATTAATTTTCAAAGTCAAAATGATATTTTTCTGAATAAATGATCCATGTGATCTTTCAATATAATTTTCCTTCTAATATGACATCTTATGATGTTATTCTTTCCTTAATGGGGATATTATCCTAGGATGCCACTCTTATTTTTTTCTCTATATAGTTAATTTTTATGATGAAAATACATTTATGAAACTCAGTTCGTTTCTATAATTTATACCATGATAAAATTCTTATGTAACCCACTACTTTTTACATGGGTTATACTGTGATGAAATAATAAAATGATTATAAAACTAATTTCTTTTACACCTGTTATGCTAGGATTAAATGTTTAGGAAAAAAATTTCATTTTATATGTTTTTATATAATTATTTTTTCTAATATTATGGCATAAAAATATATTATTTTCATTATATTATATGTGGTATCTATATCTCCCTCCAATACATTGGATAAACATTGATATCTCAAGTGATAAAAGATATTGTAATGGAGTGTGATCCTAGTTTAGTAAGTATATTTTTCCACTATGATATTATTGGGTGTAAACCTTTAATACTATGATGATTTTTGGAGTGAAATTTTCTTTCTATTATAGATTTGAAAATGAGCCTTTACTTCTAAGGAAATATTTTTCTCTACTATATGCATGAGAAAAATAAATTTGTTACGCTAATGTTGTGTTCTCAGAGATCATGTTCTTTAATTCATTCATGATCCATGTCTTATGAAAATCCATGATTTATTCCATGACTTATGTTTGTGATTTATAAAATATAGGGTGTTATTTTGAAACGTAATTATCATGTTCACATACCCTTATTCTCATGATATGATTATATCTCCCTTTTTTACCCTTTCTAATCCTCAAAGATCAGGATTTAGTATGTTTCCTTTACCCATGTTATGATGAAAGGTATTATGTATGATATGTCTACTAATGGTTCTATTTAATAATAACATAGTGGGAGATGACATAGCCTAGTTATGGACCAGTTGTTTATGTTTCCTTGTTTCTAAAGGAACTTGACCAAAACAATTCTGGTGTGGATCATTATGTTTTGTATTGAATTCTTGTATATTGAGATGTAATATTGATGCATGAGAAGTTTGTGTATTTAATTTTTGTATCAAATCATGGTGTAATTCACCTTTTTACACTCAGACGAGAAAATATTATTGATATCTCTATGTATAAGTCTAAGGATGAGTAAAAGTATTCGAAAATTTCGTAGAACTTTGGTAAATTATATAGTGATTGGATTCCAAAATAATTAAACCCTTTATTGACAATATAAGTGAATGTGGATATGTAATAAAGGTACCTAAATGTAATAAATCTAATAAGGGTGTATTGAGTTGGACTCTAAAATGACTTGTTTCATGAAAAAGGGCCTTGATACACACCTGGTTTGACACTATTATGGGATATGAATTGTAAATTCAAAAAAAAATTACAAACCAACATGAATGATTTGAATAATCACATTGGATAGACCTAACTTTTCAAATATTGAAAATAAGGATTCATTATTTAGACACCATTTTTTTTTCATATTATATGTTTTCCCACTATAATTTTCATGTTGTGAACTATGTTTTTTTTGTTTTAATAAATAGTGGTAACTGGAAGGAAATTATTTTACCCTTAATGTGTTTTAAAATCCATTGATGAGAAATTGAATGGGGTGAAAAATATATTGAAGGATAATGTGATTATGTCTATTGAATTATAATGACATATGATTAAAAACTTTCACCTTGAATAAATCTCATACACATTGAAGAAGATAAGTATAGAGTTCACTGAGATCTTTGGTGGAGGGATCCTTGGTGTAAACAAGACTCATTTTCTAGTATATCAAGAATGTGTGAAGAATAAATGTAGGTAATTTCTCAAATAAATGATAAGAAGTTTTATATGTGAAGAAGAAGGACATAGAGTAAGAGATTTATGAGGAAAAATGAAAATTTATTTATTGAAATTGATGATAATAATTGATTACCAAAGGAATCATCAGTGGTTTAATGTTATAAATGTGGAATGTATGGGAATTATATGGATAAATGTCAAAGGGAGATATCTTGTGAAGATAATCATCAAGGAATTATGGGTAATGGTTATACTATTGATGATTAAGAGATCATGAATGTCATATGAATGGTATGGGTTGTTCTGATAATTTTTTTATGTTAAATATGAGAATCATGATTAAATTGAGGATGATGAATATTAAGACACAATTCATAATTAATACTAAAGGAAATTGGTATTAATGAATATGATGATAAATCCTATTTAATTAATTAGAAATTAATTAGAATAATTGAAGTGAATGTGCAAGAAAATTAAAGAATCATGTTAAATGAACCATGAAATATATAATTATTTTTCTTTAGAAACATTTCATTAAGTATTTTAATGAATACGTTGAATGGTTCTGATGAACTAGTACAGTGAATTGACAGAAAGGTGATATTTTATGGAAAAGACTAGAATAAGGGAATATAACCCTTAATATGATCTTGATGTTGGGATAAATAGATAATTGATATGGAGAATGTAAATTTGATAGTACTGATTATCATTAAACTGATTAATGATTTGTTTAAAAGGTTGTATGGGTTATCATTGATGAGTTTTTAATAGTTATCAATTTATAGAATATATTATATAATCAGGGATATTATTTAAGGAATTAGGAAATAGTTATTTTTTGGATGGGGCTATGTTTCTCTTAAAGTTTTATGGTAATTTAGGTTATTACCATATTTTAGGAGAATATATGGATGATGTATTCATTTATTTTGAATTTGACCATTAAGATACACTTAATGATATTTGGGGGATTAATTTAATTTTTATTTTAGAAAATTTAGATTCCATCATTATAAATTTTCAAGTTTAGAAGTTTCATAAGCCTATCCATTTATAGAATGGTTTAAGTTGGACATTGGTTGAGGTTTTAGAATTACTATATTATTTCACCATATAAATAATTATGTATATTTGATAACCTATGATAACTATTTTTTCGATAATAACTAGTGATAGAAGGAAGGGATTATTATTCTTTTATTAACATTATTATTATCAGGTGCTTAAATAATAAAAAGATTCACCCCTTAGAGTATGATATGAAATGGATATTTACTATGGCACAACCAAAACACATGATTTTGCTTATGAAATGTAAATAAATCACGTGATTATATCTTATCATTAAAATTTCCTAATTTAGTAAAATGAAATTGAAATAATTTTTTTCCAATTACCATCATTTATGATGAAATAAATGATCTTTTTCACATGTATTTGGTTTATTATTTTTTGGTTGGTGATTTTCAAATGAAAATTAACTTTATTGTTATTAGTGATCTATGTCACTCTCCATAATTATTTGGACATTACTCTTTTCCTCCATGTCCAAATATTCACATATCACCTATGTTATCATATTTGGAAACCTAGTATGTTTTATTACATAAGACCATCATACAAACCTTTCCCTAATTTCAAGAGGATTTTTAATTAACCATTTTACTACTTGGTTTACAAAAGTGAATTTAAAATATTAAAACCTTTTTTACTAATCAAAAGTTTAAGCTATGAGGTCACAATTTATTTAGAGTGTAGAATGTAACACCCTGAGATTTTTTGAAATATATATATATTTCAAATAAATTTAATCTTTAAAAAAATTATTACATACTAAAAGATATTTCACTTTCATTACATGAAAACTTGAGCTTATCTTGAGTTAAATGAAACACTGATTTTATCATTAATTACACATAACATAGATTGCAGCTTACATTACCTGAAACACCAAGTTTGAATGAAATGTGAAATACTATTAAAAAATTATTATTTCATATTATAGTTATCACCTATTCATTGTAATGGCAGGTAAAAATAAGATTAACTAAATTATTAAAATATTTATTTTACACATGTATATATAATGAACTATTTGGGGACCAATTAATTAAAATTAAAATTTAGACCGTTTGAAAATAAAGGAAGTATTTTTGTGGAAAACAATTTTTTGCATGAAAACATGTTTTACCTTAATAAATTAAACAAATAACTATTAGTGAATTATTTTAAATAAATTTATATATTGTATAATCAATGAAATGTTTCACATTAATTTTATGAATTTTCTGTACATGGGATAAGAATAAATCCAATATTATGCTTATAAACTATATTTTTTAAAAATCTATTTCATTACATTTTATGAAGTTATTTTCAAATTAATAATTACATATTTGGAAATTTTATTTGAAAATAAATAAATAATTTTTTTAATATGGATTTAAAAATTACCTTAGTGTAAATATTTGAAAATTTTCTAAGAAGTTAAAATTTTCAATCAATAGTGAAGAATGATGTATTTGATTAAGAATTGTCATTTCTTTTAAATATTTTTTAAATTTTAAAGATGTCTTAAAATTGGTTTAAAATTTAAATTACTTCATTTATATATGAATTAATCTAATTTATCACATTCCAATCAAATTCATATTGAATTTTTATGTTCAAACAATCACTACTTATGAAAATTTTCTCTTTGAAATCTTGTTTTCTTGTCTTCCCTGTGGGATTATATTTAAATTAAAAATTTCCACTTCTACAAATGGAATTTAGGAAAATTTAATACATAATTATAATAAGAAATTTTTTTATTATCTATTAACCTAATTAGGTTCAATACCCTGAGATGTGAGGGTTTTGAATCCGGGTATTATTGATAAATCAACTGCCCATTAGGATCTTTTTTCATCATTAAATTAAACTCACTCATCTCATATTCCAGTAGAAATATATTAATAGAAATGAAATTATACATGAAACACAATGATTTTTTACTTGATTCACTCTCATTAGGCTATATCCTAACATCATTCAATGACAATGTGCTGATATAAAAAATCCAATAAGGCTTACTACCAAATTACAAGGTTCAGGATAGATCACTTCTATGCCCAGACTCACTACCTTTACAAGATTTAGGGTTTTCTCAATGCATTCCCAAAGGTCACTCCCTATTTCTCTTCCTCTGGATCACTACCAGTGGAAAGGATCACCATATTATTCTTCCTTTTTCTCACTTCTAATGGGAGGGATCCACTCACAGTTTATGGACTTGTAGGTCCCTTCATTTACATGAAAACCCATATCCTTAAATATAGGTAGATGATCTGTTGAAGTCCCATTTTCACCTATAGACGAAATACACTTTTTCATATACTTTTAGTTAGAGAAAATTACTTTCGCAAACTATTTTGATCTCTTAGTGAAATTCCTTATTCCCCCTGTAGACCACCCTTCTTCCTTTGTGAACTGTGCCACACTATGTGGCACGAATGCTTCATGGACCTCCACTCATTCAATAGACCGTCCATACTTTGCAGATATATTATTCTTCTATAGAAAACCTTTCTTCCAAGAATGGATAATATCTTGTGTACTGCCTCGGCTCAACATAACCTTCTTCCTTTGTGGGCTATAGTTCCTTACAAAACCCTTTTCTTGAATTGATTCTGAAAACTACTTAACCCTTCATGGAGTTTCTTCCCCATGAACTCTTTCTTTTATAGAATCCTCCCCTGTAAACCACTTAAAACTTTTCAAAATTTTACCTCAATGTGATAATTTTATCTAATGAAATTTTCTCTCTAAGTAGTGATGTGATTAATAGTCCTTATATAGGAAAATATATTTGAAAATATTACTAATCTATTTTAATCAAATCTTTGTTGCAGTGCAACCTCCACCACGTACTACGCTCCTCTCATGAACCATTTTTCCTTCACACTATGCGTATCATTAATGTTCTTTTGTGACAGACAATTTCTTTTAAAAATGAATCACCACTTATTAGCCATACACAATGAACCATCAATGAAATTTTTGCCTTCAAAAATCCATTATCCTTACCATGAACCATTTTTCCCCTTGAACTATTTCCCCTTTCGGGTATGTATACTATGCTTAGTGGTCTGTAAAAACACTACTATTCAGAAATCCTTACTTTTCATATTTACTTCATCATTCCACATACTCCCTTTTTAGTCTATGAACTGTGCTATGCGGTCCTTTAATTGTGTAATCCTACGTGTAAAATCATTCTATTTCAAAAACAAACTCTCGATTTTGTGGCCCAGAAATTTGGCAAACACAGGGAAACTACACCATCTTAAACACACCCTTTGGAAAACACCGACAATACTCATTCGCAGTCATCTCGATTTGTAAACAAAAACAATCTCACCTAATTACACTGAGAGTATTACTTGAGGGATTTTCCAAATATTATTTAATAAGGTATAATTAAATTTTGACCATAAAAAATAGTAAAAAAATAAAAATTATTTAACACTGTTATAATGAAAATGAGATTACCCGAGGTTAAACAGAAATAATAACGATTAAAAATGACACAATAATTTTCCAACAACAATTTTATGGAAATATTTAGATCTTATTTCTTATATTATTGATAATGGTAAATTTTTATCCGTTTTTTAGGATAAAAACAAGGGTAAACCTTTTTGTTTTTTAAAATTATAAGTGTCCCACACACCTTTCATATAAAAGGCCGCCCCTCTCCCACCAACTTCACACATCCAAAACCATTTAATTCAGAATGGAACAATCCAAATAATTATGTTATCTACCTCTTATCATCCTAGAATTATTAGTTTATCTATGAATCCCTTAGAAAAAGGATTTATGTATAATCCTAAAGACGCTACATGAAGAAGTGGTAAATTCTTAACCTGGTTTTTTTATTTCTTCTTCTACCACATTTAAATATTGTCCTGTTATGATTATATAGTTAAAAATCCATCTCCCACATACTGAAATGTTATTATCTCAATAGAATAACATATATCAATCTCTACGTCCCTCAAATGGGATATATAATCATCATTTTTGTGTACGATGGATTATTTCATCGTGAACCAATTTATTTGTTTTTCCTCACCACCTCTTGCAATTGGATATAATGATGGAGTAAATATTTATATATGATATATATGATATTATTATTCTGTAATATTATGTCACTTATATTATCTTAATTTCTATTCTTTGGGAATATGATAATGTCGCCCGTGTGTACAGTAGAATATCGCCTCATGAATTGATGTGATTATTCCATTATCTAATTGAAGGTAATAATAATGGGTTTAATTTAATATGTAATATATATATCATATAAACTATTCTATAATGGTAAAATACTATTTAAATTTATTTCATTCAATATTTTTAGAAAACAGAAACACTGTTCTTGCCTATGTATGACCTACCATCTCCATGAATACAGTATTTCATTTTCTATCTACAAATTTTATAGATTTATATAAATACATATATAATTAATTTATATGAGATTTATATCATTTTTAATATAATATATATTTTGGATCCATGATCAATTTAATACGACCAAAAGAAACAAATCAAAACATACACAAAAAACGAAGTAGTTATTTTTCGGAATGTGGCTTTAGCTTGGAATTACTAATAAATATACAATAAAAGGTCAGAAAGAAATAATATATAGTAAGATATATATAATTATATTTCTTTTATATATTTATATTAAAATTATAATTATTATACAGGTGGTGTGAATGTGTACGACGGAAGTCGATACTTAAGGTAAGATTTTTTAGTCTCAATTTTCCTTCTTTGAGATATATATTATTGTTTCCCTCAGAATTTGTGGATGACCTCTGTGATTGAAGGTTCAAACATTCCAATTGGTTTCTAATGGGTTTGTTCGTAGAACCGGAAACATCTAATGATTCCACATCCATTTGGACCTACTTTCCAAAGGTAGGCGCAAATTAATTTGTGGACTGATGAGGCTTCAGAATTTTCACTGTTCGAGAGGATGGGAGGTCGGAATCATCACACCATTTTGAGGGGAATTATTGTATACTCCGGGACTCTCTTTATAGATATAAGATATGTTCGTGAATCCTTATTACATTACCAAGTATAAAATGATCATTCCTTTAGATCTGACAATCAATGATCGATATGTAGGAAATTTAGAGAATATTTTTTATGTATTCGAGGTTCTTTATTGATAGAGAATCATCTGTATTTGTTAGATATTCTTATTCAATGGTATCCTTTGATACGTAAAAGTCTCTTGGTCATTATGATGACCATGATGGTTTTAAAGCCACTCAGTGGGGCACTTGAAGTTTATTTTCATTCAGAAGGATATAGATTATTTCAGAGTTGGGATCAAACCCACAGATGGGCTACCTACGTATCCATTGTTTAGAAAAGGAATAAAAACCCACGTAGTTCGAATAAGGGAGTATGATTTTTATTATTGATGGCTCAAAGAAGGATGTTATAATTACTTTCACACTCTAAGCTCACGCGAGTCATGCTCAGTGTGAGAAACAAGAGGTATTGGTAAAAATTAGACAATTGTGCCCTGAAAGATGCAATCATAAGAAATAAGGTGGGAATTATGTATGTATGACTGCCCAGATAAATGAAGATTTGGATTTACTTCAGGGAAGAAATCCAGGAACAGGGTCCATAAAGGTACATGTGCTTCACAGAGATTTGAATACTCTAACTTGGGGCTTACTCCTGAAAAGGAGGCCCAAATTAAGAGAGGAATTATGATTGGGATTTTACTCCTGAGAAGGAATCCCAGATCAAAGGTAAATTAAGACTGGTTAAGAGGAATTAAGACTCGGGCTTACTCTTGAAAAGGAGGCTCAGGTTAAGAGACTTGAAAAATTAAGGGACTTGGGGCTTACTCCTAAAGAGGATGCCCATATTTGAGACTGGGGATTAGTCCTGAAAAGGAGGCCCAGGTTAATGAAATTATGGTTAGGGATTACTCCTGAGGAGGATTCCCAAATAAGGGGACTGGGGCTTACTCTTGAAAAGGAGGCCCAGGTTAAGAGAATTATGGTTGGGACTTACTCCTGAGGAGGATTCCCAGGTTAATGAGTTCTCTCATCTTAAAGGATGAGGTTGAATGAATGAAATCTCAATGTTTAGTGACATAAATATGTGTAAATCACTAGGTTTTGAGAGATATTCCGCAGATGTCCTTTCAGATAAGGAAGTCAAATCAAGAAATCATTCCATAAATGGATTTGAAGAGTGTCTTGAAGATTAAATCTTGAATAAGAGAGGTGGAATGGCTTAAGAGGGGTGAAATGGGCAAGAAGGGCACCCAAAAAGGCAGGGGCGCGCAAGACCTGGTAGGCGCATAGGTACTGCGTGGGCACGCAAGTCCTAGTCGCGTAGGTATACCTGCGCGACACATGGGTACTTGCGCGATGGTTAACCATTAGGGTAATACTTGAGTGACTCTTGGTTAAAGCCTTTAGAATCATCTTGAGGTTCTTTCAGAAGAGGGGCACGCAAGTTCTATTGAAGGAGTAAGGCGGCGCGCAAGTGTGGCCATTTACCTTAAGGGATGGCCACTCAGGCGCGCAAGTGTTGATGAGTTTCAACACTTAGGCCTTCCTCCCCCTCTTTAGATCTTCCGTTCTAGGTAAGAAATTACCTTATAAGTGTTTCAGATTCTTTGTGAAGAGACTAGGGCACCAGGAGCTTAAATCTGAGTTTCTGAAAAAATTCCTCCTCAAATGGGGGGCCCACAGGGTCTATTTATAGGCTGAAGAAGACCCGGGCGGTTATCCTTTAGGGAGCGCAAGTCACTTGCGCGACCATTAGGTGCCACGCAAGTGTACTTGCGCGACCATTGTAGAACTTGCGCGACCCTTGTGCAACATTCTTATTATTCATTCCTTTGTCAATTTTTGATATTTTTCCAAAGGTTGAATCACTTTGAGCTAAGATAATACTCTTTTCCAATCTTTAGACTCTGTGACGGAAAGGAGCGTCAACAAAAGTCCCCCCTCAGAGTTGGATCCAGAGAGAAAAGAGGATTTGACTCTGAGGAAAAAAGAGAAACCAGGGGTCTTTGTGGTTATTGGAAGTTTAAAGTCATGCATGTCGGACATAAAAAGGATAATGTTTAAGGTCAAAATATCTTTGACTGAAATGGATTAAAATTGACTCAATTCATTGAAAAGTTATCTGAAAACATATTACCATTCTCAATTATGAGGGAAAATATGTAAACTATGACTTAAGAATATTTGGATCTGAGGAATGATATGAAAAAGAGATAAAAGGCATTAGAAGAATTAGTTCCCAATAATGAAGTTACCATTATTTAAAAAAACCCGTTAGGGGGTTGAATTATGCAGGGCCACCTAAGGGCGTTGGCTGCATAGTCAAATAAATAGTATCTTTTGGATAACAAGTCTGTTATGTAGACTGTTTATGCAAGGCCGCCTAAGGGAAGGTGATGCATAGTCAGGGAAAAGAACTCTCAGAAATTTACTTTCCTAGTGCTAAAAGACAGTGAATGTTTATGGAGATTCAAATTTTCCAAAGTATAGAGTTTGTTGTATGGAAATAGGTACTTGAATATGGAGAAGATATTTCCAAACAAGATTACAGAAGAACTGGATGGATATCACTCCTACGAAGGTCTGACCCAAACGTAGGGAAGGAGAATATAAACCATAGACTTGAATACTTTCAGATCATGAAAAATTATATGGGACAAATATGTTAAGGATTGCTATTTTTGTGGATCCCTACATACTGTCATTTAAGACCAATAGAGACAAAAGATGCTTTCTTCCCAAGAATGAAGTTACCATTATTTAACAAACCCGTTAGGGGGTTGAATTATGTAGGGACACCTAAGGGAATTGGCTGCATAGTCAAATAATAATATCTTTTGGCTGAAAAGTTTGTATGTAGACTGTTTATGAAAGGTCGCCTAAGGGCATGTGCTGCATAGTAAGGAAAAAGAACTCTCAGAAGTTTGACATTTTTGTGTCTAGAAGTCAATGAAAGGGCTATGAAGATCTGAAAATAATTAAGGTTAGGATTATGACACATAAATATGGGTATTTTCTAATGTATACATAGATACACAGATCAATGCTAACCATAATCATGTTGTGGCTGGGTCCGGAAAGGAAATGATGGACTTCACTACATATCCCATAAGGATGGGAATCAAGCCACATGTAGTTCTTAAACTACAGTTTAACGCCGTGTGGGATAAAAGGATTAGAGATCTTAGTTTAGGGTCATAGAGCTTGGACCATTGTATGAAATACACAGTGTGTGTTTTCATGGGGACTTTTCAGCCAGGGGACGGAAAGTGGAATTTGGGGTTAGGCCCAAAAGACTTGGGGATGGATTCGAGGGACAATCGAATGTTCCTACGTATCCCATAAGGATGGGAATCAAGCCCACGTAGTTCTAGAAATACCCTCTGTACAGATTTGGTTCGTACATGTGAAGGGTGAAAGGGGACTTTAGTGCAATGATGGTTTCACCCAAGATAAAAGGTTCGAGCATTGCCTTGTATGCACATAGTCTTTGAAATGAAACATGATTGAAATATCAATGTAAATAATGGTTCCATCTCAGGAGAGGGTATCAAAGAATATTGTAGTTTATTGTCATACTGGACAAAAGTGTTGTATAGTTTAACATCGTATAACAAGGATGAAAGTGAACCAATGTAAAGATATTGATTCTAGGGGTGGTTTCACGAATTAACATCGTATGAGATGGAGGTGAACCGATGTGAAGAGATTGGTTTTAGGCTTGAACCTTGGAAGGTTTCCTACATACCCAGCCTAGAAAGAAAGGATCAAAGTCCGTGTAGTTCAATTAAAGAATGAATTAACGATCATGTTGTACTTAGGGACAACGACCTAAAAAATGATGTTGTTGGGACTTACACATGGTTAGTAGCCCAAAGAGAGTTTTATGGTTGAGGTTTTCTCTAAGATAACGTGACTCATACTCGGTGTGAGAAACAAGAGGTAACAACAAACTTAACGATGCACAGTTTAATGTCATGTAGGACATATCATGGACATTCTGTACAGTTTAGCGTCATGTAGTTAGGACGATGGGGAGAATATAGTTTAACAACATGTTGGACGAAAGGGGGACTGTGCAGTTTAATGTCATGCAGTGAGGACAAAAGAGTACACCATTTAACGTCATGTTGGACATATTGGGGACTTTTTTCATAGTTTAACGTCTTGTTGGACGAATTAGGGACGATACAGTTTAGCGCCATGTTGGACAAAAGTGCGAACAGTTTAAGGTCATATGCATGGACCGTGGATGGTGCAGTTTAATGTCATACTGGACGGTGGTGTAGTTTAAGGTCATACAGGACCTTTGATGATTATGTAGTTTAATGTCTTTCTGGACATAAGTTACTTTTATACAGTTTAGCATCATGTAGTTAGGATGTCACAGTTTAACGTCTTGCTGGACGTAAGAGACTTGAAAATAGTTTAGGGTCATATGCATGGACTATTGATGATGTAGTTTAAGGTCATACAAGACCTAGTTGATGTAGTTTAAGGTCATACAGGACCTAGTTGCAGTTTAAGTTCATACTGGACCATTTAGAGATCTTTTTCACATTTTAACGTCATGTGGGACGAAAGTACAAATAGTTTAAGGTCATATGTATGGACCATGGATGATATGGTTTAACGTCATGCTGGATGTAAGGGACTTCTATATATTTTAACGTCATATATCAAGGAAGATGAAGGGGGACAAAGTTTAATGTCATGTTGGACAAATTAGGGAACTTTTTCACAGTTTAACATCGTGTGGGATGAAAGTACAATTAGTTTAAGTTCATATGTATGGTCCGTGGATGATACATTTTGTATTTATAAAAAATACTTCTTCAAAAATATGGCATTGGTTGGAGTAGTGATGAGTTCTCCATCCATCGAGATTAATGAATAAGCTCCATTGGAGTAGACCCTATGTATTGAGTAAGGTCCTTCCCATTTTGGATCAAGCTTGGAAGGTTTCTTTCTAGGTATCATTGGAGTTCTGAGATCTAATACCATTTATCTCTGAGTTAATGAACGAAGACGAAATTTTTTGTTAAAATCTCATGCTATTCGATTCTGATAGACTTTCAAGTGGTGTAAAGTGAACAATATTTTCTCATCTAACCGTTCCAATTCATTCAACCACTTTCGATATTGTTCATATCTAGATGACTGATCACAAATGGCTACTCTGAGTGAAGGAAATTGAACTTCAATGGGAAAGACGACATTCATTACATATACCAGTGAATATAGAGTTGACCGAGTTGCAGTGCAGGTGGTAGTCCGATAAGACCATAAATCATGAAAGAGTTTATCAGGCCATGACCTCTTATCTTTATCCACCATCTTTTGCAGTATATTTGAAAGAGTATTGTTAAAGGCTTCTATCTGGCCATTGGCCGCTGCATGATACCGAGATGAATGGTTGGATTTGATGTTGTATTCTTGATACAACTTCTTCACCTCGGATGAACAAAAGTTGGTGCCATTTTCCATCAATATGGTATGAGGGACACCAAATCTGGTAATGATGTTAGACTTGATGAAGCTAACAACGCATTTAGAACTGACTTCCTTGAGAGGTATTGCCTCTGCCCATTTGGAAGAGAAGTCAGTAGTAGTAAAAATGTACTTAAACTGCTTGGCCGTAGCCGAAGTGTAAGGTCCCACCACATCCATTCCCCATGTGGAAAATGGCCATGAGTATTTAGCTGTATGAAGAAACTCTGGAGGTTGATGAATGAAGTTGGCATGTAATTGTCATGCATGACACTTCTTTGTGAAATCAACACAATCTTGTATCATTGAAGGCCAAAAGTATCCAAGCCTTCGAATATGATCCGACAGTCTATGTACAGACTTGTGGGAACCACAGACTCCTTCATGCACTTCTTTCATGACAGCCATTGTCTCATCACCGTCAATGCATCTGAATAGAACTCCATCAAAACCACAATTGTAGATAATTTTCTCTAGGTGATCTAGGCTATCATAAAGAGTAAAATTGAGCACATGTCACCGGATTTGTTCTTTCTCAGCTCTATCAGATGGAAGTGTTCCATTTTGAAGGTATTCTCTGATAGGTGACATCCATCCTATAGTATGACCATAAGATTTAAGAATGGGACTAATTTCATTAATTTCCTATGTTCTGATTTGAACATAAGGTGAAATTGCATGATGGTGGGCAATATTGATTATTGTCTTGTCCCAATTTGGATCTACCAGAGTTGTGGCTATATTAGCCGGTGCATCAGCTTGAGCATTTTGTGATCTTGGGACATAATAAAATGTCGGTTCCAAAGGGAATTCCTCCATTAACTCTCTAACATAATCATACAAAGGGATTAGTTCTTCTTTTTTGATGGCATAATCCTCATTGACTTGTTTGATTACCAGGTCTGAATCACCTTTCACCTTTAAGTGATTCACTTGTGCTTGATGTTCTAATTCCAAGCCTATGATGAGAGCTTGGTATTCTGCTTCATTATTGGTACCACCTTCACACAATAAGAAGGAATAAGGTAACACTGCCTTTTCTGGAGAAATGAGCACAATTCTTAATCCAACTTTGTTGAATTTAGGATTTTCCATTTTCCTCCCTGTTGGACTTCGGGAAGCACCATCAAAATACATTTCCCATGCCTGAGGACTTCCTTGAATAGAGAAGACTTCCTCATCAGGGAGTTAAATATCTGAAGATGTGTCTTCCACTGAAGGGTGTTCAGCCAGGAAATCAGCCAGAGCTTGGCCCTTTATCGCCTTTTGAGACACATACTGAATGTCTAATTGCTGCAAAATAACTACCCACCTTTCCAGACATCCTGTAAGCATTGGACGACTAAGGATGAATTTGAGCGGGTTATTGCTAGATACCAATTGGACCTCGTGATGTTGTAGGTAGTGTCTCAACTTCTAAACTGCAAAGATTAATGCCAGGCAGCACTTATCAATACTTGATTACCGGTTTCTGCTTCAAGAATAGTTCGACTAAGATAGTAGAGGCTGTTTTCCTGCCCAGCATCATTCTTTTGAGCAAGAAAGGCACCCAATGATTGGTCTAGAGCTGTTACGTAGAGGATAAGTGGTCTTCCTTCAACAGGTGGCATGAGTACCAGTGGACTCAATAGGTATTTCTTGAGAATATCGAATGATTCTTGACATTCTTCTGTCCACTGGTAAGTGACTCCCTTCTTCATCAATTTGGTGAAGGGTAAACTTTTACCTGCTAAATTAGCGATGAAACGCCGAATATAGGCAATGTGTCCTTGAATTCATCTTAATTATTTCAAATTTTGAGGAGGTGACATACTAAGGATTGACTTGGTCTTCTTAGGATCGACTTCAATACCACGATGGTGTACAACAAAGCCGAGAAATTTTCCTGAGGTTACCCCAAAAGCACATTTTAAGGGGTTTATCTTCAAATTATGTTGTCGAAGCTTACGGAATATGACTTCCAAATCAGCCAAGTGATTATAACTTTGTTTGGATTTAACCACCAAATCATCTATATATCATTCAACAAACTTCCCTAAGAAGGGATTGAAGATATGATGCATGGCATGCTGATATGTTGCACCTGCATTCTTTAAGCGAAAGGGAATTACCCTGTAGCAAAACACACCCTGAGGGGCTCTGAAGGCCGTGGATTCCTCATCTTCTGGGGCCATTCGGAGCTGATTATATTCGGAATATCCATCCATGAAGGAAAGTGCTTCATAGCCACCTGTTGCATCAATTAAAAGTTCTGTAATCAGAACTGGGAAATCATCCTTAGGACAATGCCGATTAAGATCTCTGAAATCGATGCAAACTCTAATTTTTCCATTCTTCATCTTTATAGGGACAATATTAGCCAACCACTTGGGATATTGAACTTCTCTGATGAAGTTATCTTTGATAAGATTATCCACTTCAGCCTCAATTTTGGAAGCATAAGTTGGGTGTGTTCTTCTCGCGGCTTGCTTAAATCCTCGATGTTCTTCTGATAAACCCAAATGATGAGTATCAACATCAGGATCAAGACCGAGCATTTCTGTATAGTTCCAAGCAAATATATCTCTATTTTTCTTTAGAAAATAAATATACATCTCTTTCTCTTCAAGATTCATGGCCGCACTGATTAAATTGGGGCGTGGATCTTCTTTTGTACCATGATTTATTTCTCTGAGTTCATCCACAGTGGTAGAGATACCCTCTTCAAATGTTGGAGGAGCATCTATGAGATCTTCCTCCTCTTCTTAATCATGTGTTATTTCATCTATTTCTACTTTCATAGTAGATGATAATGTATAATTTTCATGATCAGAATAGATGTCAAAAGTTTTATATCTTGAAGAAGAAGCTTCCATTTCTAACCCGATTGATGATGAAGGGTATTTTTTGGGTAATAAAGAGGAGATGATGGATTGATAATCGACATCATTGTTCACCTCCGATGTTGCTATAACTTCTTCTAGCCTGGTTGGAAAAGTATAGACTTGTTGGTTTTCAGCAGATGAAATGATGAAGTCACCATTTGTGATTTCATTACTACTTGGTGGGTTACCAATTTCTCCCATGTTGTCTGGCTCGATTGCCGTAACTGACATTATGGATCTTTCCATAAGAGTATTTTTATTTAGGTCTATCTTTTCAATTTTACTGATAGGCAACACATAATCTATAACCACATGTGTAAATGGATTTACTGAAATCTTCTCCAAACCATATGGAGCATTAACTTTGGTAATATCCTTTGTTGTGGATTTCTCCCTTCCCTTCATGTGATAGAATTCCGCCTCAATGTATTGAGACTCACATGTCTTAAACGGGGCCTTATCACTATACAATGTCCCAAAATGACCATCGAAACAATATTTGAGACATTGATGGTAGGATGAAGGGATAGCTACATGTTGATGTAGCCAGGGTCTTCCAAGAAAGATGTTGAAGGCTGAGTCTTGATCAACAACCATGAAATATGAATTGGATACAAGATCTCCAAACTGAATTCTGAGTGTAACTTTTCCCAGTGGTTCGTGTTCATTTTTATCATATCCTTGTAACATCATGGTAGAAAGAGATAAATTAGATTCTATGAGGCCCAGTCGACGAAGTGTACGAATGGGCATGAGGTTAACTCCTGAACCATTATCAATGAAAGCTCTTCGGACGTCTACGCCATTGACCTTGCAAGATATGTAAAAAGGTCTAATATGTCCATGAACAACATCATCTTCATCTTCACCAGTAAAAGATATTATCACATGGCATTCTGCAGGATTATTCTCTATGTGATAGACTTCAGCTACAGAAATTTCTGTCTCAAACTTCTGAGGACTTGACAAAGCCTCGATGAGTGCTTCTCGAAGATCTTTTGATAGATTCAGAGCATCCAGAATTGATAACTTGGCTGGTACTTGGGCCAAGTGTTTCAATATATCATACTTTTGATCTAGAGGTCTGCGTTTCCCAACAGGAATATGTGGTTTAGCAGGTACCTTGGAAGCATATGTTTTGGAAGTTGATGCATCTTGTATCGGGATAGGAGTTGGAAATATTCTTGGTTTTGGAAGATTGGACCAATTAGATCCATTTACATGCTGAGAGGAAGAAGATGGAACTTTCAACCGGTCTTCCAAAATTACTGTGCCAGGACTGAATTTTCTATTGGCAGAAGAACTTGCTTGTTCTTGCTGAGCTCACTGAAGGGCACTACCATGAGTTTCTGCTGCGTACACAGTTCAAGCAGAGGGAGAATTGGAATAGTGGCTTCTGAAAGATCCACGTTTTCCCCTGTATCCTGAGCCTCTGGAACTTCCTCTGATTCCCTTGTTTGATATAGGTAATTCAGGCTCATAAAAATAAAAACTGCTACTGGCATATGGATATGTTAATTGAATCATATTAATAGAACCGAAGATTAACTCTTCGTCTGATGATGACTCCGCCTGATTAGCCTGTTTAGGTTGTGCCGTTTGGTGGGGCGGTGCCCGTGGCTTTGAAGTAGATGGTATGAAGTCTTCCAGAGTCAAAGATAACTTAGGCCTTGGCACATACTCATCATCTTCTGATTCTTTTTCTTTCTTTGAATCATGTCGTTTCTTTGAGGACTTTCCCTCTGATGAAGAGGGTTTTGCCGCAACATTCATGGTAGAAGACACAATCGGTTTCTTTAATTGTGTTCGCAAAATAGCATGAGTTCGGTTGGTTGTCTTTCTGACCATCCAATCATCATACTTCTATGCATTTTTTCTTTTGACTTATTCCCATTCGCCTTCCTCCTTTGGAACTGTAGCAGTAACACATGCTACCTGAGCTGAAGAACCTTTCAGTTTGACTTGTCCCGAGTCGACCATCTTTTGCAGGAGGTCTTTTAAGACAAAACACTCCTGGATGGAATGCCCCAACATTTTATGAAAAGGGAAATAATTGGGACGGTCTTTATCTTCTTCTTTATTTGGCCTTTTGGGCCTTGGAAATTGTACCAGATTATTTTCCAGATCCGAAATGAAGTAACCAGGAACTTTTTCATTTTGGAAAGAGTATGTTTTACTCTTCAAATCCTCAAATTGTTTTCGTCTTTGATCTCTTTGATCATCTAGACTAAATGGACTTTGTTTTTGGTGCTCAAAAGGTGGATCCCTTCGATAATACAAAGGGTTTGAAGTAGAAACATGTACAGGTTCTTGTTTAAGCATAACTGTAGAAGTTTCTGCTTTACCCATTCTCCTTCCTGGAGCTGATGGAATTACACGAGATTTATCCTTAGCCTGTATAAGGGAGTCTTCAATATGCTAAGCGATTGAAGTAAGGTCTCAAAACCCTCCTGTATATTTCACAGGGATCAACATCGTGCGTAACTCATCACACAAATTTTCCACACAGATTGGCAACAATTCTTCTTAAGGGAGTGCTAATCATAGGGAATATGTTAATCCCTTCCAGCGAGCAATGAAATCTGAGACCCTTTCATTCTCCCTTTGCATATAGTTTGTAAGATAAAAAACTGTTGTCTTAGGCAATGTTGAGCTGAACTGAAGAAGGAAATGTTGACGGAGATCTTTCCATCTAGTAATTGACCGGGATTGCAAGCTTGTATACCAGACAAAGGCTGGTACTTGAAAGGTCCGTACGAAGCATATGAGTTTTACTGCTTCTTGATGCTCTGGAGTTCCCATCATAGGATCACAACAAGACACATAATGCATCAAATGCTGTTCAGGGTCTCCTGATCCATTGAAAATAGGGAATATAGGGTTTCCAAAACTGGATGGAGGAGAGATTGAATCTACCCATTCAGGGTAAGCATTCTTATCTGGTTGAACCTGTGCACATTTCCCTTCCATAGTTTCTAACCAAGTTGTTAATGAATCAATAGTAGTTATTAACTTTTGAGAGACATCCGGTTGAACTTGGAATTGGGTAGGTGCAACAACTGGATCTTGGACATATGTGGTGGTTGGTGCTGCAACTGATGGTAGAACTACCAACTGTTGTTTCACTTGACCCATAGGATTAGAATTGTGAGGGTGTACTGATAGAGGAGGATATTCTTGATCTATCTTAGTAGCTGCAACAAATTCCTTTGGATGACTGACTCCAGCACGCTTAAGAAGAAGACTACTCTGAAGTAGTTCTGCATTCAACCTTCTTAATTCCTTCATTTCTTCCTCCTATTGTGCAAACCTTTGCTCTAGTGAGAGCGATTGACCTTCTCCATAGTAAGGATATGTAATCTGATTCTTTCCCCTCCCTTTTTTGGATCCTTTTCAAAGAGGGGGAAGTGGGTTACTCAAAGGATTACCTAGGTTCTGATTAACCCTTTGATTTCGTGTACACACACCTTCTTCATTTGTGTCAGTGAGTACATCTTCTTAAGCACGAACCTCTTCATATGATTCCCCTGAGTGAGCCTCATCTGGTGGATCAGCAATAATGGAATTGATGACATTGATTGATGCATAACACATCGCATCCCTTCTATCAACATTTCTGTGATATTGTCTTCTTCCATTTCTTTGATGATACATTTCCTTTTATTGATTTGATCCCTAATGAACTTCTTGACGAACCGTAATTTGGAGGGAATATCCTGATAATTTGGATATTCGTTCCTCTTGAGGCTTCTTTTCCAATCGAGAAAAGGCCGAATTTCTCTGAGGAGGGGATTAATGATTTGAAAAAGTCCACAGTCCGGTGGACTGGGGCTGTTCCTGTTATTCCCGCTCAACTCCTCGAATCCTATTTGTTGATTCCGAAGGTTGGTTTAAAAGAGTCCCCAGTCTGGCATACTAGGATGGCTCTTGACATGCTATGTCTGAGACTTTCTTAAAATCTCTCCTGATCTTGTGAACCTTAGTCCAGAAATTAGCTGGATGCATTAACTCGTATCCACTTTTATCACCAGGTTCAAAAGACCGTTGGATGATTTCTGACACTTCTATCACTTGATGATGTGCTTTCTCCATATGAGAGGCCTGTTCAATATTCTCATTTGCTTGATGCAGGAGTAATTCAACAACTTGTTCTCTGTATGCTTGATTTTGAGAGGAACTAGTTGAAGCCTGTTCTTGGAAAAGATTTTGATTACAAACAAAGCCCATTGACTGTGGCTGGCCATGGGAAATAACATTGCATGAGACCATTTTCGGCGGGATTTGATGACTGGAGAGAACCATAAAATGCAGTGCTCCATGAACACCCCATTCTCTGACATGAATACTAGATGGAGAATTGGTAATTAACTGACGCAATCTTCTTAGTGTGCTAAGGCATGAACATTGAAGGGATCTATACTGCTTTTCAGCCTTCGAATATCGAGAGACTGATAGAGATGCCAAATCAATCTGATGTTGTAACCCTTCTATTATCTTAAGATGATTTTCATATTCATCATAAGATAATACTTTCTTTTTCAACTAACAAATAATTTTCCATATTTTGAGATGAATATCATGAATTCCATCTTCCTTCAACATTTCTCAAATGTCATACTGAGAGTCAGCCATAGGCCAAAACATAACTGGCACTTCACCTTTCGCCAGTTGTTTTCTCATGTTCAGCATTTCCTCTTTATCATTTGGTGAAGATTATTCTACCCGTTTTAACCAGAGCTGGTGTTTCCTTGTTGCTTCATTGGATTCAACAGGATTGGTAGAGAAATCACTGATCAAACTAGAGGATGCATGACTTAGGGGTGGTTCGGAGAATGACCTACACCTTGGGCTATCTTCTGATTGAGAAAGTATTTCACCTACTAGCGATGAAGCATCAGACATGACTGGTTTCGTATTTGCAAGTGCCTCAAGATAAGAGGGCTTTCTCGGCACTACATTGTCCACTAGAGCATTTTCCAGGCAATGAGAATCACTACTGCGGAGAGGAATTTCGCAGCGAAATTCATCATCATGGGGAGGACCGCTATGGTGGGTTATAGAAAAAGAAGAGATCTCTTGATCCTTGGTCTTCTGACCATACAGAGGGTTCCTGTGGCTCTCATCAGAAGATGAGACTTCTATATTGACCGAATTTTCATGAAGCAAGCCTTCATGAGGAAGTGTCTGTTGAAGACCTTCAGAATTAATGTTCCCACTATTGGAAAATGAGGGAGTAGAATCTTGAATTCCAACAGATAACTGTCTGAGGGCTTCAAGAACTCCAGCATCGAGAAAGGCCTTGTTACATATTGGCTCTTGATCTTCTGAATGTGTTGGGAGGGTCTTTTTATTAGACACCTTCTTACTCGCCTTGGAAACCATTTGTTGACGAAAGTGGATGCTATGAGCAGGTGTATGTTCCTGATCAGGAAAGATGGCCATTTTATGCTGACGATCTCCACTAAAATCAGGTGTATATGCCTGATTTGGTTGTCCGTATGATATGGGGGGGGGGGGGTATTCCCCACAACCATCTTAGACTGGAACAGATGTGTGTGTCTGTTCCGGAGTGAATTGTTGATGTGTCACTCCACTGGTAGGGATAGATTTATGTGTCTTTCCCTGAGATGCCGCTGAAGTTTTTATAATATCCTGGCACACATCTAGAATATGAGCAGGTATTTTCTTCTGCTCTTTCACCATTGATAAAATATGCTTGGTGACTTCAGCTGCCAGAACGGGGATATACGTCCACTCCGTGCTTAGAGTAGGTGTATGTGCCTGCTCCTGTCCTCCTTTTCCTATCAGTGAATCCTGACAGTACTCAAGTGTGGGGACAGAGAGTTGAGTCTGCCTCCTGTTTGTCATCGGATCTTTCCGACTGACTTCTTTGAATGCTACCAAACGAGACTGTTGGTAGGCTTGATCAATACTAGCAGGTGTAGGTGCCTGCTGATTTCACTTTACCAAACGTGGTTGATGAGCTCCATCATATGTAGTTAGACAAGCCTGCTGACTAGCTGATGATGTATAAACAGGTGTATGTTCCTGCTAATAGTACTCCGCCAGAATTGTCTGATGGGATTGGCGTGCTGCTGTCAGACGAGTCTGCTGGACAGCGGGATTAAAACATGCAGGTGTGTGTGCCCGCTCATTGCTTTCCACCAAGTTAGGTTGGTGGACTTTTCCGGAGATGGTAGAAATGAGAACCTACTCACTGTTGACCGGATTCAGCCTCTCGCAGTTCGTCTTGCCTGCTCGGGTTCGAGGAACCTGAGCCGGACGCCTGGAATTGGGACCCTCATCATGTTGAGGGCATACTGATGCACGATTCTGGCGGCAATTGATGATAGGATCCCTCAGGAAGGACTCCTATTTCTTTGAATTAAGGCCCTGAGGGACCTTTTCATTCACCTCCCCAGAATATGGGAGTGAATGGTGATTGCGTTCTGGGGATAACGACCCGAAAAAGTTGGAGACGGTAGTCAGCACCGCCTGCTTCTTGATCACTGGTCGTCGTTGTCCGGATGACCGGTGTGAGTTGTTCGCTTGGAGGGCTTTTCGTGAAGCCTCCAGAGTTGGGATGGTACCGTGTTGACAGTACTCCTTAACTAGCGCATTTGATACCTAGTGTTGAAGACGCTGAGTGGGTGATATCATCCTCAGAGCAGATGATGATCCAGCAGGGGTAGCAGCAGTGACATTTGCAACAGCGGTATTCATAGGTGTGAACTTGAGAGGAGCCATTTCATAGAATGCAGAAAATCTTGGAAAAAGAGTGCCTGTTTGATATAATAGACGTAATCAAGATAAATTCAGCCACTACATCTTTTGGATGAGCACATATGTCAATGATTGTTTTTGTTGGCCCTCTCATTGAGTTTTAAAAATGGGCCTAACAAATAGGTAAAACATCATTTTAACTTGGTTAAGGATTCACGTCGGGTTCACCATTTTTTGTTTCCCTCAGAATTCGGGGATGACCTCCGTGATTGAAGGTTCAAACATTCCAATCGGTTTCTAACGGGTTTGTTTGTTGAACCAGAAACATCCAATGATTCCACACCCATTTGGACCTACTTTCCAATGGTAGGTGCTCATTAATTTGTGGACTGATGAGGCTTAGGAATTTTCATTGGTCGAGAGGATGGGAGTTCGGACTCATCACACCTTTTTTATGGGAATTATTGTCTACTCCGGGACTCTCTTTATCGATTTAAGTTATGTTCGTGAATCCTTATTACATTACCAAGTATAAAATGAGCTTTCCTTTAGATCTGAAAATCAATGATCAATATGTAGGAAATTTAGAGAATCTTTTATATGTATTAGAGGTTCTTCATTGACAGATAATCATCTGTATTTGTTAGATATTCTTAGTCAATGGTATCCTTTGATACATAAAAGTCTCTTGGTCATTATGATGACCATACTGGTTTTAAAGTCACTCAGTGGGGCAAATGAAGTTTATTGTCATTCAGAATGACATGGATTATTTCAGAGTTGGGATCGAACCCGCAGATGGGATGCCTACATATCCTTTGTTTAGAAAAGGAATCAGAACCCACATAGTTCGAATAAGGGAGTGTGATGTTTATGATTTATGGCTCAAATAAGGATGTCAAAATTACTTTCACACTCTAAGCTCACGTGAGTCATGCTCGGTGTGAGAAACAAGAGGTATTGGTAAAAATCAGAAAATTGTGCCATGAAAGATGCAATCATAAGAAACAAGGTGGGACTTATGTATGTATGAATGCCCAAATAAATGAAGATTTGGATTTACTCAAGGGAAGAAATCCAGGAATAGGGACCATAAAGTTATATGTGCTTCATGGAGATTTGAATAATCTAACTTGGGGCTTTCTCCTAAAAAGGAGGCCCAAATTAGGAGAGTACTTATGATTCGGTTTTTACTCCTGGGAAGGAATCCCAGATCAAAGGTAAATTAGGACTGGTTAAGAGGAATTAAGACTGGGGCATACTCCTAAAAAGGAATCCCAGGTTAAGAGACTTTAAAAATTAAGGGACTTGGGGCTTACTTCTGAAGAGGATGCCCATATTTGATACTAGGGCATAGTATTGAAAAGGAGGCCCATGTTAATGAAATTATGGTTGGGGCTTACTCTTGAGAAGGATTCCCAAATTAGGGGACTGGGGCTTACTCCTGAAAAGGAGGCCCAGGTTAAGAGAATTGTGGTTGGGACTTACTCCTGAGGAGGATACCCAGATTAATGAGTTCTCTCATCTTAAAGGATAAAGTTTAATGAATGAAATCTCAATGTTTACTGACATAAAGATGTGTAAATCACTAGGTTTGGAGAGATATTCCACATAATTCCTTTCAAATAAGGAAGTCAAATCATGAAATCATGCCATAAATGGCTTTCAAGAGTGTCTTGATGATTAAATCTTGAACAGGAGAGGTGGAATGGCTTAAGAGGGGTGAAATGGGCAAGAAGGGCACCCAAAAAGGCAGGGGAGTGCAAGTCCTGGTAGGCGTGCAGGTACTGCGTGGGCGCGCAAGTCCTGGTCATGCAGGTATACCTGCACGACACATGGGTACTTGCGCGATGGTTAACCAGCAGGGTAATACTTGAGCGACTCTTGGTTAATGCCTTTAGAATCATCTTGAGGTTCTTCCAGAAGAGGGGCGCATAAGTTCTATTGAAGGAGTAAGGCGGTGCGCAAGTGTGGCCATTTCCCTTAAGGGATGTCCACTTAGGTGCACAAGTGTTGATGAGTTTCAACACTTAGGCCTTCCTCCCCCTCTTTAGATCTTCAGTTCTAGGTAAGAAATTACCTTAGAAGTGATTTGGATGCTTTGAGAAGAGACTAGGGCACCGAGAGCTTAAATCTGAGTTTCTGGAAAAATTTCTCCTCGAATGGGTGGCCCACAGGGTCTATTTATAGGCTAAAGAAGACCCGGGCGTTTATCCTTTAGGGTGCGCAAGTCACTTGCATGACCATTAGGTGTCGCGCAAGTGTACTTTCACGACCATTGTAGAACTTGCGTGACCGTTGTGCAATATTCTTCTTATTCCTTCCTTTTTCAATTTTTGATATTTGTTTAATGGTTGAATCACTTTGAGCTAAGATAATCCTCTTTTCCAATCCTTAGACTCTGTGACGGAAAGGAGCGTCAACAATTATGTTATACACCAATATTATTTTTGAGGTGTATATAAAGCCTATTTTACATTTAATATCAATAATTTACTTATTCACATGATATTATAAGTTTTATGTGATTTTATTCCATTATAGTGCATAAAATTCAATATTACCAAAGTGGTAATGGTTTTTTGATACAATCTAATCATTTATCATGATTGCGTATGATTATGCTTCTGATGATAAAATATTATGATCCAACTCCAAATAAACTCATAAATATTCATCTACTATTTATATTACATAAGAATACATGTTTTCCCTTTATTTTTCTCTATTTTTTTACCCAAGAGTTCAAAATAATGTTTCTATGAAAAATATTCTTTGTTTCTACCATCACTCAAAAACCAATTTTATTCCAATTTCATGTACAAAAAACGTGTTTTAATTTTTTTTAAAATTCTTCAGATGATATAATAAACAAATTTTTAACCATTTTTTAAATTTTAAAAATTATTTTGAATTGAATATTCATGTTGATTTCCAAAAAAATGTCCATTGTTGGTTTACAAAAAACATGAACAGAATATTTATTTTATCATGTACAAAATTAGTGGGATTTCCCATCATTATTGAAATTATTATTTTTTTTATAAATAATTTAAATACCATCAAAGTTAATTTTAAAATAAAATGAATTTGAAAATGTTATAAATTTTAATTTTTTAATCTGAAAAGATATTTTTCTCAAGAAATGTTTTAAATGATTTTTATTGTTTTGGTAATAAGTTTTTATAGTAATATATAATGAAAATGATTTTGAAAACAATTTATGAACTTTTAACTGTAAAAATTAATTTTCAAATTAGGAAATAAATTTTACTAAAAAATGTTCAAAGTGATCTTTCAAAATAAATTTCCATTTAAGTTGATATCCTTTGATGTTACTTATTCTTTACTGGGGATATAATCCACAAATAACGTTCTTATTTTTCCACTACATGGTTTATGTTTAAGATGGAAATATGTTTACAAAATCCAATTTTTTAATAAGTTATTCCATGATAAAATTCTTAAGAATCAATATTTGTTTTATACTGGTTATTTTATATTGAAATGATTAAATGATTATGAAACCTCTTTATATTCTAAAAGATATTCTATAATTTAATGTTTATAAAACCCATTTTTTTTGATGAGTTCTTATTTGATGAATGTTTTTTTATCGTGTTTCACACATGTGTATGATTTTCATTATTTTATGGGTTGGAAATATATCTTCCTTCAATAAATTGGGTACAAATTGATATCTCATGAGATGAAACAAGGCTTGAATAAGGAGTTAACACAGTTTGGTAAGGTACTTTTTCAACCATGATTGTATTGGGAGTGAACCTGCATACTATAATGTTTTTGGGAGTGAACCTACTCCACTATAATTGTTTTGGAAATTATTCGTTACTACTAGGGAACAAAATTTTCTATGTTTATGTTTATTCCATAAATCTATGTCTTATGCCAATGTTATGTTCTATTAGAACATGTTCTTTTATTCCTCTATGATTCATATATTACATTCTACTATGATTTATTCCATGAATCATATATATTATATATGATATAAAATGTATGATTTCAAATGTTATTATAATATTATCATACGCTTATTCTAATGATATGTTGATATCTACCTTGTTTACGCTTACTGATTATATGATTTCACCCATTGTTATGTTTCCTTTCCCCATGTTATGATGAGAGTTATTATGTATGATATGTTTAAGAAGGCTTATAGTTATGAATAATATTATGGGAGATAATGTAGCTCACTCATGGACCAGTTGTTTAGGCGTCCAAGTTTCCAAATCCACGAGGCCTAAATGATTCTTGTGCCGATCATTATGTTATTTAATGAATATTCATCTATTAAGAATTAATATTTATTTATGATTTTTTGGGTCTTAATAATAGACATGTTAATAATACCCCTAGAATACTTGCATTAGGGAATATTACATACAATTCCGAGGTCAATGTTTATTTCATAGAGAGAATGTAATAACCCACAAAGTTTCAACATAATTGTTTTCCTTTAAATAAATATTATGTTGACAGATTGTTCCACACAAATTAGGGAAGTAGAATAATCCAATACGTATCAGATAATAATAATATAACCTAAAGACATATAGATGATAAAAATATTTTAATCAACTATAAATTTATAAAAATATGATTAACAATACTTAATGTTTTAATAGGTTTTTTTCCAACAAATAGGGTTCTCATTATATATTTAATTTTCCATTAAAAGATGAAAGTAATTATTTTTAAAAATTAATATTAAAAAATATACATCAATTATAAATCCATTATGTAAAAATTGGACTTGGGTGAACTTTTGTGATGTTTTTTTGTAAATAATTATTTTTAAGTGAAAAATAAACATACCAATTTTACTAAAAACATTATGTTTTATGAAATTATATTAGTATAATAATGAAATAAAAGTCAATGAAAACTTATTTTTATAAAATATAATATTTAATATTTAATATAAATCATTTAAAAAATTTTCATTGTGTTCATAAAAATATATGATTAAAATTTTGTAAACATAAATAATATTTCACACAAAAATATTTTTTATGTGTTTACATTAAACAATTTCCTTAATCATTGTAGAAATTAAAAATATTTAAAAATATTTTATACTTAATTTTAACATGTTTCTATTAGTTGATAAATTCAATTTCATTTATAGGATAATAAGGATATTACTTATATTAAATTTAATGACCATGATAATTGTGAAAATAGTTATTTTCAATGAATTATTATACTAATGTTGTGTAATTTTCTCAAAAAAATTAAAATTTTATATTATAATTAATTTCTCCAATAAAATTTTTAAACACGTATATAATTATATTAACAAACATTTAATTTCTAAAAATGGTAATTAAGATAAAGAATAAACAACAGTCAAAACCTCATTTTTTTCTATGAAAACAATTATACTATAAATAAAAGACTATATTTAAAATTTTAATTATACTTAATATAGAATTTGAATTAGAATAAATGGAGATTAATTTTTTTAAATACTATTAAAATTTTAATGATTTTTTATAAAACCTTTATTGAAACATAAGTTACATGAGTAAAAACTTGTTACCCCGTTAAAAAATCAAAAAGGGAAAAGAGAAAATATATGAGAAAATAATTTAGATAGAGATTAAAATATCAGTGTAAATACATGATTAATGATGTATATGCCCAATATCACTGGAAACTCCATTGTTTAGAATTTTTGAGTATTTGATTTTCTATTAGTGTAATAATATCATTAAAAAAAATAAATGGTGCTTAAGAAAGTCCCCCTTTCATCACATATAAAAGGAGATCACTTCCACCATTATAATGATTCAATTTACCTATAAATAATACATAAAACCCTTCCTAATTATCATCTTATAGAATTAAATTTCATTTACTATAGAACATGGTCACTAAAATTTACCAAAATTTATTTCATTTCATAGTGTTCATCATGAGGATATTCAAGGTCTCGGTGTAAGTTTTACGTAATAATTACCTTTTCATCCTCATAATTATCTTAAAAACTTACCCTAATCATTGTAATATAATGAGATCAGTATCATTAGTATACATAATTATTATTATATTAATGTCATACTACTTTTCATTATAACAACCTTAAATTGAGTATCCCAATGTTGATGTCTACAAAATTAAATCAAGATTATACACCTGAGATCCCATCCTAAAATATTGAATAATTTAGTAGTGTTGAAAAACCAGAGACATGAATGATTCCCATTTTACATTGGAAATTAAATATAAAACCTCACATAAGAAAATGTGTTACTTCCTTAAAACTCATTATAATATTTATACTTCATTTCCTAGGGAAATAAAACCAAATAAATATTCCTTCAAATTATCAATAAGGGTGATATAAAATCAAATATATCCAGAGTCAATAAGTCATAAACAATATAGAATGTTAAATAATAGAAAATATATTCCATTGTAATAAATAAATGATCTCGAAATGCATCCTGGAAAATATCAAATATGTTATATCATAGATAATAATAACAACATTCTCAATTAATGAAATTCATAATATTAAACACCATGATCTCAGACATCATGACACCATTTTTATCAAGGATTTGTGGCATGAAAAAATAAATTATGTGTAGGTATACACCAATAACCCATTAAATAAGGCTAGTCAACTTGGTTTTCTCATGACACTTATTGATGCATCCAAGGGATATCTATAACCCTGCCCCACCCATCACTTCATTTACAATGAATTATTCATATATTTATTGATCAAATTAAAACATAAAAATATTCCATTTAAATAAATATCCATACCGAGTAAAGGATACCGAATATCATGATTTACTTATACAATCAAAATCATTCATAATAAAAAATCATTTTTAGAAATTGAATCCATTTTAACCAATATGCATATCCATGATACAATAAAAGATAAGGTGACTCAAGCCATTTAACATTTAGATGGAGAGTCCGATAAATGGTGGTAATTGAATAAGAACAACAATCCAAAGGATGAATAGAAGCGATAAAGTGGTAAGGATTTAAGAAAACATTTATACGAAATTATTTCCCTAAAAATATTCATACAAATATGGAAAGATAATTCATAGAGCTGAAGAAAAAGTAAGATGAATCTGTTAGATATTATGATGAAAAATTCACAAGGATTACAACGTATACATTATTTTTTTATCAACAATGATAGAAAAATAGATGTATTATTTATTGGTTAAAAACCACACCATCAAAATGATATAGCTATTTGAGACATTGGATATTATAAAGAAGTTGTTTGATGGGATTTTAATATGGATATGGAGTTTGGATAACGATCCCATGATTATAGAGACAAGAAAAGAATGATGTATTTTCAAGATGGAGGATATAATGACAAAGGAAGAAATAAAGCTCAAACACTCACATATAGATAATGTGGGAATAATAATAATCGAAATTTCCTCAATAGGATAGAGAAATGAGTAAAGTGTTGTAGAGATGGACACCATTCTCATGAATGTCAGAGAGACATGAATAATCTACCCAATATGATGGAAGAAAATAGAGAACCACCCATGGTTCAATGCTTCAACTATAGAGAGAAAAATAATTATTCAAGATAGTGCACTAAACCTTGAATCTTTAAGGAAATCAGTGTTAGTAGCCCTAAAATAATAAGGAACAAGGGAAAGCTTATTCCATCACTACTGTGGTAGTGAAGCAAGAAAATGTGGTTGTATAAGGTACAAATACAATTCATTCAATAATAGAAAAAGTATTATTTGATTCCAATTCTATAAATTCCTTTATATCATCGATGTTTTCTAGAACTATTGAATCAAAACCCTAATACCATGAATTTGAGATATCCATAAACACACCTAGTTGTGTGATCATTGCAACCCAAGGGATGGAATCTTATCATATTTGTTAATGTGGGATCATTCTTCCAAAAAATTTCATAATACTTACCTTAAGGGAATTTGATGTTATAATGGGATTAGATTGGCTCTCATTATATAGACCACACTTCAAATGTCAGAAAAATGAACTATGTTTTCATATTCCAAACCTTCCCATACTTCGTTATAAATGAAAGGAAGACAACGAATCTCCTTTAGAAAATCTAACAATGATGTGGATGTTGATTCTTTATAGAGAATCATACTTCACTCAAATTATTGAGACGAAGGAAGATATACAACTAGAGGAAATGGAAATAGTTAAGGAATACATCGATATATTTTATGAAGACTTACCCAAAATTCCCCTAGGACGTGATGTAGAGTTCTAAATATAAATTATAATAGTACCCAATCCTATCTCAAAATGTTCTTACATGATGGAACCTATTTAACTGAAGGAGTTAAAGAAATAGTTGCAAGAGAACTTGAAAAAAGGGTTCATATTCCCTAGTTCATCACCTTAGGGTGTGCCAGTTCACTTTTTTTAGAAGGATGATGGATCAATGTAGCTATTTTTTTGATTACTAGGAGCTCAATAAGATCACCAAAAAGAAAACCTATCTACTAGAAAGGAATGATGACTTGTTTTATCCACTATGTGGAGCTCAAAACTTCTCAAAGGTGGGTCTTCATTCTAGATATCATCAACTGATGGTCAAAAAGGGAGATATACAAAATTTTATTTTCTGTACATGGTATATGCACTATGAGTTCATAGTTATTCCCTTTAAAATTACTAATTCCCCTGATATATTCAGGGGTTTGATGAATAAAATCTTTAGAGACTAACACAACATATTTTTTTAATTTATTATCGATGATATTATCATATACTCCATGAGTATGGAGGAACATGAAGAGCATCTAAGGATTATGATGATGACATTAAGAAATGAGAAATTTTATTCCATGTTCAATAAGTGTGAATTTTAGATGCAACAAGTTTCATTCATAGGGAACATGATCACATCTGAGGGAATTTTTGTGGACCCTTCAAAAGAAAATGCAACAGAAGAATGTCCTATACCCACTATTGTCATGAAATTTCATAGTTTTCTTGGATTAACTTGGTACTACCAATGTTTTGTGAGGAATATATCATGATTATAAAAACCTTTATCTATGTTAACATGTAAATGGGAAAAGTATGTATTGATATAAGAATTAAAGGAAAGAATTAAGGAGTTAAAGAATTGTATGATCACTGGACCTGTACTCACACTAAAAAAGTTGAGAAGGTTTTATGATATACAATGATTCCTCAGAGAAAGGCTGGGGTTTGTACTCATGGAGAATGATAAAGTGATATATTACGCATCATGATAGTTGATGACCTTTGAGATGTACTACATGATGCATGATCTTGATCTTACAGTAGTGATCTTTTACTTAAAAATTTAGGGACACTCCCTCTATAGTGGGGAGTGTGGCATATATACAGATAAAAATATTCTAAATTACTTATTTATATAGAAGGACTTAAATATGTGTCAATGGATATGGTTAAGTCTAGTCAAGGATTATGATTTATCTATTCATTACAATCCAAAAAGGAAAAAAATGTTACTGATGATTTTAGAACAAAAGAAGGTTCTACTCTATCCATGATGCAAATTGAGAAATACCCCATCTTCACGGATATAAAAATGATGGATTTTGAAATCCTTATAGTATTGAATAAATTATACCTTTCCTAAATTATTTTCCAACCATCTATCCAAGATAATACTAAGGAGGTATAGAGGGATGATTGGTAGTTACAAAATAAGGTGAATGTAGTAATGCAGGAAAGCTAAATGAGTTTGATAACAATAATGATGGTGTGATTTAGTTTTTAGTGAGGCTATGTGCGACTTAATAACCTGATATAAGGAAGGATATATTGGATAAATATCATATACCCCCTTTATACACCCATCATAGAAGTACCAGGTTGTATCATGATCATTGAGAACACCTCTAGTGGTACAATATGAAAATGTAGATTGCCGAGTATATATCATGGTACTTGGTATGTTAGTATGTTAAAGAAGAGTGACAGATTTCCAAATTTATAATGGAACTATTACTTAGACACACATAATACTGGGAGAATGTCACTTGGACTTTGTCACTGATCTCCCAAAGATATCAAAAAGAAAAAAATGCAATATGGGTTATGGTATATAGACACACCAATACTTCCCACTTAATTGTTATTTGGGGATATTTATCACTAGAAAAACATAAAAATATATTTGTAATGGTAGTGGTGAGGTTTCATGGTGTTCCACTTTCGATCATCTCTGATCATGATCCAAGGTTCACATGAAAATTTTAGAGGAGTCTCCAAGAAGAGTTAAGTACTGAATTGAATTTCAGCATGACCTATCACCCACAAACTGATGGATAATATGAAAGGAATATTTAGAAGCTTGAGAACATGATAAAATAATGCTAAATTTAATTTAAATATGGACGGGATTAACATATCCCATTTGTTGAGTTATTATATAACAATAGTTTCCACTAAAGTATTCAGATGTCTCCATAAGAAGCTCTATATGGGAAGCAATGTAGAACATCAACTTGTTGGGTTGAAGCTGGTGAAATAAAGCTACATGAACCATATCTTGTTCAAGATATGTTATAGAAGGTTCAAGAAATCAAAAAACTTATCAAACCAGCTCAAAGTCAGTAAAATAACTATGTTGATGACTATCGAAGGGACTTGGAGTTTGATGTTGGAGATAAATTATTCCTTTTAATATCACCATGGAAAAGAGCTAATCCATTTGTAAAGAAAGGGAATATATGCTAAAGGTATAATGTCCTCTTTGATATCCTTGATCACAAATAATAATTGAATTATGATCTTTCACCTCCATCAAATATAGTAAATTTTCTACATTTTTCTACGTATCTCTCATAAGGAAGTATATACCTGGCCCCTAACATGTTCTAAATTGGGAGGTGGTACAATCAAAAAATGAACATTCGTATAAAGAGCTGTGAGTGAGGATAATGGACCGTAGAGACAAAATACTTTTCAATAGGATTACTAACATTGTCAATGTTTTGTGGAGGAACCATAAGTATGAAGAAGTGACATGGTAACCAAAGGACTTAACGATGGATAATTAACACCACTTGTATTCATATTAGTATGTCAGCTAAATGTTGAGTGTGAAATTTATAAAGGGGGGGATTTAACAACCCAAACTATTATCAATGGAATTTTCCATTCATATAATTATGTTATATAGTATAAAACAAACATATAACATATAAAACCAAATAAAAGAATTATTCTATTGAATGAAGGATGAAATAGTGTAATTTATATAAATTAAGGAACCTATACTGAGGGAATAGTCACCTGACTATTTGAATAGTAATATGACACTTTGTAATTGTAATTTGGCCAATATAATAGTAAACTCACCTATGAATGTATAAATAAAATTTAGGAATCTTATAAATGGAAATATGACATATTTATATCATCAAATTAGTAAATAAATGTTCTAAAAATGATAAATTAGGTGTTGGTATTTTTTTTAAACTTAAATTTTTATTTATGATTTCATAATTAATGAAATGATTTAAAATGAAATTAATTTTCATAAAATATATTCATAAATTATTACTTTTATGTGTCATAATTATAATATTAGTTTATGAGACCATAATTATGTTTTTTAAAAGTGTAAATAAATTGATTAAAATATCAAAATTATTATTTTTAGAAGAAATGATTATTTTAATTAAATATAAAAATTCTCATAATTAGAAAATTATATTAATAAAATGGGTTCAATTTTTAAATTCTAAAAATCTTAAAATTGTTAGGGGGAATTTTTCGGATTTTTCTAAAATAATTTAATTTTTGGTGAATATTGAAATATAATAATATATATAATTTAACATTTTAGGCCAAATACATGAATTTATGAGTCATAGATGATGTAATAACTGATTAGTTCAAACTCACATTAACCAATTATTGTACATATTTACAATAATCAACAATATTGATAATTGTGATCCCAAATAATAAAATAATGAATATAATAATAAGAAAACACCCCTCTTCTCCCCTATAAATTCCACCCCTCTGCACGTCTTCTCCTCTCATTTTTATTCTAGAGATGAAAACATCACCCGCGATGTGTTGATTTATCGCCTTCATCGATGATGAGTTGTTATTTTCAATTACCATGTTCAATGATGGTCATAAAATAATTATTAAGTGTAAAATGTATTTTAATATTCTTATTATAAACTTTTTAATGTTCTGGAACTACTTTATAAACATAATTTTAAATAAATTGAAATTATTTTGTGATGCATGGAAAAATTTCCAAAATAAAAAATAGATTCATCATTAACATTTTATCTAAAAGATCATTATCATATAAAGAAATGATTTATAAAACCATTAAACTTATTTATGTTCATTAATAACATATAATATCAATTTTGGATATTTATTATCATTTTATATGAACTTCCATAATTGTATAAAAGTAAAAAATATCAAGAAAACAAAGAAAAAAACACTCCCAAAACAAAAAAAAATTGAAATCTATAACTCATCAAAATGGATATAAAAAACATAATAAAACTGTAAGAAATAAAATACATGTTGATGAGGTTACCGAATTATTAATTAATGAATATAATTTAACTATCTAGGAAATTAATATGATGAAGTCATTTAGATATAAGGTAAGGGGATTATCGAACCCAACTCCTTTTCTTTTGGTTATTCTACCTTAAGGCTAAATTTCAATATAGATATTATTCCCTAAATATAATTTTATTTTCCTTCCATTTTTGTTTCTTTAATATACATGTTTCCAATATTATTTTATGAAAAATACAATTATTTTCCAAAAAACTATGTTCCAAAACAAATTTTGACTCCTCTTGAGTTGTTTTTTCTTAGATCAGGAATGATGAATATTATACCAAATATTTTTTCCCTTTTCATTCCAGAACCTCATGTTTATTCCCGATTGATGAAATCCATATGAAACCCATACATTTATGTGGTTTACTTCATGACTTCTATTGATACACATTCTATGTGTCATTCATGAATATATATATGTAAGGATGTGACATGTGTGCTCGAAATTATATATCACTCCAATGCATTGGCTAATGTGATGTATCTCAGAAGATGATGTGTATTATGCATTAAAATGATGATATTTTTTTTCAAAATGATGATGTTATGATTACGCATATACATTATGCATGAATGTGATGATATTTTTTTTATAATAATGTGTGGTAATTCAACACTAATAAATGATGTTTAATTTTTATAAAATTCCACATTTCATGCCTTTATCTAAAGTTTCCTCTCATCATTATGATTATGATCTTATTATTATATTTTGATGATAATTAATATTCTCTCCCATGTTATATGGATTGATTTCCTTATCTATTGTCTAATAGGGATTTTATCTCACCCATTTTTTTTAATTTATATCCCCATATGATTACTTGTACTAAATATAATGTGAAGGCCACTAAGAATATATATAAGAATAAATTAAATAATTTCTATGTTTTATTATGTTAAAGTTATGTTAAGACCTCATTTTCCCATGAAAATAAACCTTTGGATCCTGTTTTTGTATGCTATTATGTTATGTATCTTAACAAATATGTTATAGTTATGTAAGAAAAAGTATAGTCTTTATAATCTAGTAAATTACTTTTATGTTGTATGGGACACTATACTATTTAATCACATGATTTTAAATATTGAGAAACTAGTTCCCTTCATAGGCTTGACGTAAACAGATTAACAAAATGGTCAATATTACTTGTCAAATTTGGTATTTTTCAGACCTATCCAGTATTTTAAAGGTATTCCCACACCCAAAAACTCCTTCATCAACCTTTTTCTTTAATATAATAAAATTTATCTTCATTTTAGTTCATTTATCTTATGGAAAATATTTATTGAAGAATATTTCTATAAAATATATCTGTTAAAAATGTTCTATTTCTTCATCCTCTAGATATTTTTGGATCAATTAACAACATTAAAAAAATCACCTTTAAGACAATATACTGTTAGTACAACATTTTCCCTTTTATTTGATAAAAAAATCATGAAATATCTTTTGAATGGACAAAATATATTTCTCAACTACCACTGCATTTATAGTTCCACTAAATGATGGAGGATTCTGTCATAATAAAAGGATACAATATAGGTTTATCATGTCATGGAACATAATACTTCTCTACATATGAATGATTATTAGTCATTACATAGGTTATGTTCCTTAATATGTCCATGAACTACTCATCTTCAACATCAATTGTTTTGGAATGATCAGAAGGTAAATTTCTATATTCTCCATGAGAAATGATACTATAATTTTTTTCAAGTTCCATTTTGAAATGATGGAATATATTAAATTATCTTAAAATATATGAATTCTATATCATAGTATATAATTCAAATTTTTGTGTAGCACATAACATAAATTTAAAATCTATAAACTATTAACCTCATAATCATACACTTGGTTTCATTGCAGATATCATTAAAGCATAAAAATATTTTCAAACATTTACTAATTGATTATATAGAAAATTTTAATCAACCCAACTATATCAACAGGGAATGTCAGACCAGGTGTTCAAAAAGGCCCCATTAACCATGTACTAGAATTATGGATGAGATATACTCAACCAACTATTCATAGAGTTATTACCCATAAATGAATTTGAGGAAAATACATTTCATCTTATAGTATATAGGAAGGAATAAATTTCTAGATAAAAAATATAATATCTACCTCATGAATGGTTTCATTATATTTTCCTACAAGTAGACATGTCCTCCAAGTCTATCGTAGGGTTATGTTCCCTGATCAATGTTTTCCTAAATCAATTTTTGATGGTTTCTACTAAACATTCACTAATATAACATATAAAAACCCATATCTTGTCACCCAAATTCAATTTTGAATTTACTACATTGGAATATGATTTATGGGATCTCATCCTAATGGATTGACTAGCTTACTGGTCTTAAAAAAAGATACATACAATATTTCCATTTTATAAAGGAAAATAAATATAAGACACAAAAAATGTAAATGTTCTGCATCCATGAAACTATTTCAAATAGTTATTCTTTAAATCATGGAGAAATGAAACAATATATGGGTGACCTCGTTAAGTGTTATATACAATTTAATATTTCAGGAGTAAATAAGGCATAAACAACAAGTAAAGGCAAATAACTTAAACTCATTCCATTTAATCAGGAACCTCATATCTATATATATTCATAGATAATATCAATATGGTATAAGGAATAATAATAAATTAATTCTAAACCAAAATTCATAATATTGGATGTCATAATCTTATATATTATGATATCTTTCTTATTAGGTCCTTCCCCTAAGATTGTTTAATTGATGGGTATGTATACATTAAGAAACCATTTAATAAGACTAGCCAACTGTATTATCTCATGAGACTTCTCAATTCATCTAGGGGATATATCTAACTGGGACCCATATATCACTTCATATCCAATGTATTGTTCATATATTGAAGGATCAATTTAACTCATAAAATATAGAAATTATCAAAAAATAACAATATTTATTAAAGGATACAAAATAACATGATTTCCCATATAATAAATAAATTAAATAATAAAACTCAATATATAGAAATGGAAAAAGGTTTAGAAATATTCATATAAATGATATAAATGATATAAATAATATGGTCTTTTAACAGAAATGAACCTTCCAAGGAAAGATGAACACAAGAAAGTTAACACTTTCAGAGAAAGATAATGACCAAAAAATAAATTGGAGATTAATTCATTAGAAATATAGGTTTTGTAATAAATTTATATATTTTATAGAATAAAATAAAATGTAATAAAAAATCTAAATTAAGTTATCATTAAATGGTTTTATTTTTAAAACATTTAATACATGTAGAATAAACCAAAAATCACACAATGGATATGGTGGAGGGTAAATCAGTTAATTGCTTATACATTAAAAACATTACTTTTTATTTTTTATAAAGAAATTATAAAACTAATTTTTCGAATATAATTTGTAAAATTCTTTTCAAAACATATAAAAATTCATGGAAAACATAAAATTTCATCATTTAACCATATAAGTGAATAAAAAGTACAATTTTAAAACAATTTTGAAAAATATTGATATGGAAAAAAATATACCTGGTTAAAAGGAGATATAATATCGATTATTATTTTAAACATATTTTAATTGAATTAAGTATCAAAATGTTCAATTTTTTTAGTAAAAAAATAAAATTCCTTAAATATTTTCAGTAAAATGAAATATATATAGTTTATGATAGATGAATTATAATATCCATGTATCAAAAAAATAGAAAACCCCAAGAAAATGAAATTGTAAAATAAATTATTAAATTTTTGGTAACATTAAAAAGGTAACCACAATAAAGAATTAAATTTATTTAAAACATTATTAGTAATTAGAATATTTATATTCATTTGAAATAAAAGAACGTGTTGGTATATAAACCACCTAAAAAATAATTGGTGTGTAATACCAAATATATCTCAATGGAGTGAATGTTGAGATGAAATCCCTTACGTTATGATTATAATTTTTTGAATGTGATTTATCCTCTTATATAATTATTTTAACCGTGTTATTAATTTATACCATATCCATATTCATATTTTTAATATACACTTTTATCATTTTATCACCTATTCACCGACAATATTTCTTTATTATTATTATTTCGACTGCTTTGTTTTCTTAGGCATGCGTTTTCATTGAAGTTCGGGTTATTGTACATATGATGTAGTTTAATCATATATATAATGATATTAATGATATAGATATCATATATGTTCATTATATATAATTTATAATCATTCCATAAATGATGACAAGGAAAATGAATCACACTGGTCTGTGGAGATGGTAAACTATATGTACCCACGAGTGATATTATAATTTTCAAATAGTTGAAAGGGTAAGAAATTATATGACACATTAAATTTAAATAAAAAATATTTTTTCATGATTATAATATATATTAATTTTTTCCATCATTATTAATATCAATGTGAGGTGATGATGGTTAACAATTTACATCTATTCGTTAGGTGGTAGTCTACAATACACACGATTATTGGTTTTGTTTCCCATTTGATGAAGAAGGATATATATAAATATTATTTCATCTACAAAATAACATTTAACTATAGTTTATATATTGTTATTATTATAAGGGATTTTTTTGGAAATAATTTATGGTGGTAAACAAAGGAGTATAAATAAAGATATTAATGAGGACGATAACCTTCTCTTTAAGAAACCTCTTTTATTTTTGTCATTAAAGATTTTATGGTAGGTCATTGGGAAAGAAAATATACTATATAAAATTTATAAGTATATTAGGGAGATGTTTTTTAAGGTTTTGGTTGAGATAAATGGATAAAAGTTGTATGAATAGTTTATGGAAGGAGGTGACCTTTTAAAAATTAGGTGAGTGGTAGAGTTTAAAAATTTCAATGTTTTCAAATATTATAAAGGAAAATTATTGGAAAAATGGAAATAAAATGAATATTATTATATGGTTATAATATTGAATTCTATATATAAAAATGTGTTTTAATATAGTGTCTATGTAATTTTAACAATTATCTTTTTGGATTAAACAACATTAAACTTGTTTGACCATAACTATGAAAATAAAATTTTATTATATTGACTTTTAATTATGAAGAAAAACTAATCTTAATATATTTAATAATATTAACTATTATGATTAAAAATATTTATCATATTTTTTCAAATCCAATTCAAAAAATTGGTTTAATTTATTTTAAAAATAAATTTGTAAAACGCGGTGAGAAATGATTTTTCAAGAAATGCAATTTTTAAGCATAAGATGACCTCAGAATAAAAAGATGACTAGTAATCATAATTATATGGAATGAAATTCATATATTTATATATAAAATATATAAATTTCAATTTTATAATTCATTAATAACGATTATTATAATTATTTAAAATTTTAACTCATTATTAATTTCAAAATATTGTTTTTGAAAACTATCCCTTTTTACCCCAGAATGATCTTATGTTAATTTATATAAAATTGTTATTCAACACATTGATAATTATATATATTATAAAAAATTATTATAAATATATGGAGTAATATTTAATACTACATTTTCTATTATTCAAAAAAAGAGTTTTTCTTTTGTAGATTTTTAAAAACTCATTCCAAGCTTATTTTTACTCAATAAATCAAAAATTGATATTCATCCTATCCAATTAGAATTTTTTCTTCAATGAAATATCAAAAGTTGAATTTTATTATACTGTTATTAAAATATAAATTTCAAATATTGTAATTGAATCTTGGGTGTTATAAATATTCATTCCCATTATCATAGAAAAACAAAAACAACATCTAGTGTGTGTTGTGTAGACTTCTGCCTCTATGATGTGATGTTTTCCATTTTTTACCACCATCTCTATTTCAATGATAAAATGATGATATTAGACAATAAATTTGACATATATAATACAATTTTTATTATGAAAATTCAAATTAAAGTCCACCTTCATTCCCTATCATTTAGAGGGAAATGAAAACATTAACTGTGTCTTGTGTGGAATATCACTTCCATGATGTAATGTATCTCATTTTTATATAGTTAATTATTATTCATTAAGTTGAAATAAAATTTTATCCATAACATTATACATATTTAAATAATACAATAATTAATTTGTAATAATTATATTATTCTAAAATATGCCACTTTCATAACAATAATTGTCCATTAATTATGCTATGTTCAGGTTTCGGTCGATCTAACCTCCAACTTGAACAGTGCTATAAATCTATATGACTAATTAATATGGTTAAATAAAAATAATATTATTATATTTTAATATTAAAATAATGATTTATTTATGGTTATATAAATTTTATGTTATATATTTAACTTATTATTAAAATATCATCTTTAATCTCCAATATTATTGAAATAAGCTGGCACTGGTTATCCATTAAACCAACACATCTAAAAAGTTATGGAATGTTATATTAAATTTGTAATAACATATAATTTTTCAAATATAGTACATAAATTTATAAATTCATTATGAACTTAGTATAAATTAATGGGTACCAAAATTGATATCATAAAACATGTAAAAAACAAGACAAGTTATTAACACCTGATAGAAAAAATACGCCATGAAAAACAAATATATTTTTCATAAATGATAATGAATGTGGTATATAAAAGGTAATGTAAATATAAATTTTTATAAGATATAATAATAACATGGATTTTTGTTTTATATGATGATAGATAACATTTTACTATGTGGGGAAACAAGGTAAGGGTTTCTTGTCTCAATTTTCACCTATTGAAAAATATTTCTTATTATACACAATATTTTAGAAATGTATGTCTAATATCCCATTAACATATATTATAATTATTATATTATATTTCATTATTTTATATTTTATATTTCTTTTTATTTCTATTATGGAGTTTTCACTCAGAAATTAATAAAGTTTCAAGGGTTTGTTCCAACATAATTTTATTTTTTTTACAAACTTTATTATTGAAATTTATTGTTTCATGTTTGATTTATTCTACCCAATGAATTTTTTTATTATATTTCCTAAATATATTATATTTTTCTATAATTATTCCACATAACCTCATTATCAAATGATTCTTACCTCAAGGATTATGTCCTTTTAATGGGTTTCTTGGTCTCATTTCTTATTTATTCAGATATTGTTCTTATTATACACCAATAGAAATTTATATGATGTATATACTACCTATTTGGGATATTATATCATGAATTATTATTCATGCATGGTATTTTAAGTTTAATTTCTAGATCATTCTCTTTAAAATATTTTTATTTAAATGTTACTCAAGTAGTAAGGTTTCTTTTTATAACTTAATTTTAAAAACAAGATCTCTCAAATAAGATAATACATTTGGGGAATCGGTGAAGAAATTATATTAAATATAATAATAATTTTCATTCCCTCCATTTATCCTTGATTTTATTTTTTTCCACTGTATTTTTTTATAATTGTATATTTGGTTTTCATTTTATGTGTTGTTGTTTACAAAAAAGGCATTTTTAATTCAATAAAAATTAAATTCATTTTGATATTTATTTTATCTTAGACATAAAATTTTATCTATAAATAACTATCCCATTTAAAGGCCCAAATTTAAGAGATTTATTAAAATTAATGATTTAATATACCATAAAATTAAATTTTAATCTTATTAAAAATGGGTTTTCAAAATAAATTGATGAATTTTTCTCTAAGAAATTCCTTAAAAATATTAGAAAACTAACTTATTTTTAAAATATATTCACAATAAAAAATATCTCATAGTTTTGAAACATACATCCCATGTATTTTAATTTTATAAAGATAATTATTTTTCAATTATTCAATATTTTTTATTTAAAAATTAATTTCAGGGAAAAAGGTATATTTTCATCATTCTTTTCAATGTAAAATATTTACTATTCTTCTAAAAGCATACTTCATATACCCATTAATTTTTTTTCTAATTTTTCCATAGATGAGAAATATTATATCTCTTTAAGATAAATGATATATTAATTATTTTTTCTTTATTAATCATCTAATTTATATAAATATGAGTTTATTCCAATACATTTCCACTTTGAACACTATAAATATCCTTTATTTTATTTAATAAAATTTACCTAGATTATTTACATAGATTGATTGGGAAAATTATTGATCAAAAAATTTAATGTTCATCTATAAAATGTAAAAACATTATTCAATGTAATTTTTGTTGAAGTTAATTTATCTATAATGTTAAAAAATATCATTAGATAAAAAATTATTTTCCATGGGTATATCATGTTATGATTATTGATGTAATTACAATTTTTTTTCTTATTTGATTCCATTTGAAAGGGATATGAAACCCATTTTTTCTATGAGTTATTTATGATGTGATTAATGAAAACCATCTTCTACCCTAGAGTTATTTATCATACGACGAATGATTTATTTCATGTAGAACATGTAAGTAGGGTTTGAATTAATGGTGGGGTCCAATATCCCCTCTAATAAATTTGTTAGGTATTTATATATCAATGATTAATGATGTGTGAAAATACTTGTATTTGTTCAAAACTAAAATGGTGGATATACCTAGATTTTTTCACAACATATAGGGTATAAATACATGCATTTGTTGAAAATTTGTTCCATTTCTTATGTTTATGCAAAAAAAATTATACATATTCTTATAACATCATTATTCTCCCCTGGATCATGTTTACACACTCTCTTGATTCAGTTATTATATTATGACATTTCATATTCCATAACTCTTATTTTATAATCTAATATTTATTGGATATTATTTTCTTCTTTATCACATTTATAAAAATATTATAATCTTATTATCAGTTATAACTATTGATTCTTATCTCTTATGTTTACCCATACTGATCATATGATCTCTTCACCTTCTTTTTCCCCCATTCCTCAGGTTAGAAAGATGAGTGTAACATATGATATGTCGAAAAGGAAGTTTAGTATTGGATTACTATGTATAATTTTCACAAGTTTATTAATTACATTTCCTTTGAAATTTTTCCTCAAAGGCACAAAACCAAAAGGTTCTCATAGTTTTGTGTTATTATTGTGAGTTATAATATAGTGTGAAATTTTTGGATGTTTGACTTGGATCATATCAATTTTTATCAATGTTAATTAATAACAGTATGTGTTTTTAGAACTAGACCCTGGAGTGTGGGTCTAGGAATCCTTAGGGTGACTAGCGTATGGGTTACCATTTTTACCCTTATATAAGTGTCCCCCCATGTGTATTGGTCATACATAAGGGTGTGAATATTTTTTTTAAAAACCGTTTAATCCAATTTTTATAAAGGATTATGTTAATGTATAATTTGGTGTTTGGGATGAGGAATTTATTATTTTTTCATTATTTATTAATTTTCTGATTCATTATGGAATATAATAGATATTTTTTTAAATTTTTTTGTAATTAATATTTGAATTAATTATAAAATATATTTATTTTTTATAACTAATAATAGAAATAGTAATGGAATTAGGGGTTTATATTGATAGGTAATGGATCGTCTGTGAGGAGATTCAGTGAGGGTCGAATAGCTTCTTTTTAAAGTAAATGACTATATTTGAGGTAGGTGGTCCATATTCATTACCAAACGGTTTGTGAATTTTTTATATAGCATGTGATATGTGGTATCACCACTATGGGTGATAAATTATTTTGTTTCAAACAACTAATTTAATTTAAAAAACCCAATGAATAAATTGAATGTTTCATATGCCATGATGAAACTATCAATCCATTTTAATTCCTTATCCATTAATGGTTTAGGACATGATTAAAAGGATAAGTGTAAAAAATCAATATATTGGTGATTTTTTCATAATTAGACATTGTTTTGAGTATCCTAAGTTACATGATATACCATACAAAACCAAAAACATAAAATCCTTAATGAAATTAAATTATGAACGATGACCATTATAGTCATTAAATTTTAGAGGATAGATAATAGTAACTATATCTTTGAATACATGTATTTTTAATAAATTTATAATTTTAATTTTAATTTTGTTTATTTTTCAATTTAGTATATCAATACTATCTAAATATGATTTTTTTGTTTCTTCTGAAATAATTTTTTAGGTGAATAATATAATACTCTTTTTTTAAAAAGTATCACGTTTATAAAACTACAATGATATACAATTACAAGCAACCTTTTTTATATGAAATAAGAATATAATAAGTAATAAATTGTATTTAAAAAAACTATATTAATTTTTAAAGCATATGTTTAACAGTTTTGAAACTCAAGTAACATTTTAAACCAAAAAATGTTTGTACACGCCTATAAAAAATTAGATATTATCACTTTTTAAAATTAAATATATAAAAATTTATTTATTAATTGATTTATAGAAGTAAATATTTTTTATCAATTTAATTTTAATTTTTTTTGAATTAAAATAATATTATTAAGATTAAAGTTAATTACCATTTAATGGAAATTTTTTAATGATTTTTTTTAAAATATTATATTAGTTATCTAATCAGTAAATTTAAATTATTTAAAATATGAATATTTTAATATATTTAAACCAATATATAATATGTTAAAACTCATTAAATCGATAAGGAATAAAAATTATGTTTAAGAGAACATAATGGTTAAAATTCATTTTTCTATTGAAACTATTTTTTAATATGTTATATATTTTTCTTTAAATGTTTATTTCATGATATTTAGAAATTTTAATTTGAATCAATGGAGATTAAATATAGGATTATAACATAAATATTTATCAACTAGTCATACTTTATATTTTAAAATAAAATATAGATTACTTTGTTAAAAACTAGTTACCTAGAAAAAAACAAAAATGTTTAAATATAAGAACCTATAGTAAAAGACATGAAAAATGTTTAAAATATGCATATAGGGTCGTGGTAAAAGATTTTTCAATCCAATACCAACCAAATAATTGATTATTATGATGTTTTGGATCCATTGACCATGTAATAGAGTAATAATATCTTGGAAGTTTAAATTTTACTCCAAAAAGTTCCCTTTTCTTGACTTATAAAATATAATCACTTCCAACCCTCCATGGTTACACTTAACATTTTATTTTCCATTTAAAATTTCCTCAAAATAACTATGCTATAATTCTCTTTATCATCCTTATGACTATAATATATTAATATTACCCTAAGGAATTCACTTCAAAGGATTTCTCCAAGAGAAGATCAAGACTCCAAAAAAAGTATTACCTTCTTCGAAATCATTTCTAATTAACAACAATCTTAAAAATAAAATATATACATAAAAATATTATTTATTAAATATTATTATTATTATTATATTTTTTTATATTAATGGAAAGAACATTATATAATCCTATCCATCTGCAAAGAAAAATAAATCATTGTTGGTGATTTTTTTGGAGAGCTGCCTCCACAAATAGACCTCTTCCATTTTTATTAACCACCTATCATTTATTGTTTTAATAAGGATATTGATGATAAATATTATATACATATTATTACTTTTTTTAAAAAAAATTCAAAGTTATCATTTCTCTCATTCCATCTCATTCATTGAAAAAATGGTTACTTTAATCATATGTACATGTACACTACCACCTCCATGAGAAAAGATTTTCATTTTCCTTCACCAACTGTAATTGATGGGTTTAAAAATATAATTAATATATAAAGTTTACTTTTGGGAAACTATTAATATTTTTGATATAATTAAACTATTTTAAAATGATTACTATAATGGTCAACATACGTAAGGAGTTACATAAAAATTGATGGAACACCCTCATTCAACCAATATAGGAATTGAAAATATGTTAAAATTAAATTAAAGATGATATCTAAATGACTTCTTAATATGAAATATAGATGAATATGGTTATTAATTAATTATTAAATAAACTTAATTTGTTTATTATATATGTTAAGTCAAAATTCATAGCACATTCAGGTATGATGTAAGGGATCTTATGTACATCATTATTACCTTTGAGTTACATATTCTCTTTATTTTTATCCATTTTTATTAACAATTGATCTCTTAAGAATTTTATAATTTTTTATATATGTCTCTTACATATATTTTAATGGTATATGGATTATTGGTATGTTACATTTCCTATTTTAGGTGTTAGAGGTTCCTGGAGGAGTCTTAGAGAGGTTCTGGAGGAGTTTGGATACTAAAATCTTTAAGTATAGGAAATACATTCCATGTAAAGTTTACATGAAATGAATGTGGGGTTCACGGTTTTTGTATGGATGGTTCATGGTGTATAATATATTTTTTATTTAAATGGTTTAGGGGGTGATTTTTTAATGGAAGATGAAACTAGATATTTACAGGACGTGTATGGGTACACGTTGTGTATATACCATGTGCAGTGCGGTTATAAAGTTTAGATTGCTCTAGTTTTTTTTGTCAAAAACTATGGTTTTAGCAATCTTCACTAATTTTGTATGATCAAGAGGATTATTATTAATGTTTTTAGGATTATTTTCTACATGAATTTATTCACGGCATACCATTGTCAATATGTGGTGATTTTTCATCTCTTTCTCATATGTTTATTTTAATTCTTATTCAGCGATCCACTATGGTGGCACGATTTTAGATTTTTTGAGTAGGGTTTCATTTTTATGATCATTTGGTGTGGTGTTTCTTTATTTATGGTTTATTATGGAACAATTGTGGTTTTTGGGAATTTATCCTTCATCTCTGTGTGATGTGATATTTTAAAGCTTCATTGAGGTAAGGGAACATCATTATCACTCTTTTATGTGCTATTTGTGGGATCTGTATGATTTTCTTACCTTTGGGTGGATATTAGGTCTCAATATAATTATATAATTAAATTTAATGTCTAAAATTGATGGGTATGGGGAGTTATCACATGCTTTACTACATTGACATATATCATTGAAGTAATTATGCATGCTTACTAACAATTATGAAAATAATAGTTATTGGGAGCCTTGTTTGCGCTGTAGTTGTTATGCAGGGATAAACCTTACTATGTTGTTATGTAATAACACCCGAATAAAATGGAATAGACTGCATATTTGGATAATAATTGGTTTCCCTTGGATATATGGTTTCTGTGATAGTACAAATACTAACATAAATATGTAATGTGATAAAGACTCTAAATAAATATGGAAGCTAGAATATATTTTTGTGATGCATGCTTGTTGTTATTATTGTTTTGTTTTCCTACATGGGTTGGGTAGTAACATGATGATTGATGTGACCTATAGGGATGTACAGTGTGTTGGGGAGTGATGTGATGGATGGTTATCATGTATGCGATGTGGGAAGTTATGTATCATGGTGTAGGGGTTGTGGATCAGTGGTTGTGGTACAGATATTATGGTGCAGTTATTGTGGCCTTGATACTATGGAAGACATGTTTAGGAATATTGGTTTTGGTGGAGATGTTGTGGAAAAAATTTTATGGTGTAGTGGTTTTGGTTCTTTGTGGTTGTGGATGTACAAAGGAAGGGATGTGTGATTGTTGTGTTGTGAGATGGCTTGGGCGATGTGATATGACAATAATGGTGGATGTGTTATGCCATGGAAGTGGTTATAATTATTTATATAGTTTTGTGGAATGGTTATGATTGATAAATGGTTAGACATGGGATGAACTATGATGATAAATTAAACAAAATATCATTTTAAATAAAAAAGGATTGTTGGAATAGATACCTGATAAATATATTAAACTGAGTTGAAATGAATAAATGAATGGGTTATAAATTTATTGTAATGGGAAAGAATTTGATGCGTGGTAAATGGTTAAATGAATTAATGTTGTTAAACTAGTAAGATGAAAGTGGGAAATATTGTTTGGTGGGTGTGTCTTGTGTTGCATATAGTGGTGGAAATAATTTTGAGGATTGATGTGTGGTGTGTGGTGGTGATGTGGTGTGTGTTGTTATTGTTGATGTGAACCCTCATGATGGGTATTTTGTTCTATATCTATATTATGTATGTTTGTGTTATTTTATATTCCCCCTGACTTAGTTATATTACCTTACCAATTCTTAGAGGTGACGAGTTTTGGGTGTTTTCCCTAACATACAGGACGGTAGTGAAATGGATGGATGGCTATCCAATCTCCCCTCCCTTCTTTTAGCAGTGATGTGCTGGCCCAGGTTCCTATGGGTGGGATCTGATGTGATGTGATAGGTGTATAAGGGATGAGATCATAAGACATTCAATGTTGGGGTGTGAGAGTAAAAAATCATAGGGGATGAGGCAGTAGGGTGCCGTTATTTGTGATAACATCGATTATATATTATTATATTAGAAGCATGATTTAGTGAGAAATCCATGGTGAGGATGGGCTTGGTTATATGGCCAATATAGGTGCTTCTTGGTTCTTTTATTTGTTCATCTTCACCTTAGCATTATCTTTTCACATGTGTACTTGATGCCTTGGTTATGTCCCTACTAAGTATACATGTTATTCTCACCTTACATATATAAAATAATTATCATGTTTCTAGGAGGACTTTGGGGATTGAGCTGAAGATTACTAGCTGGGTTGGAGATGTTTTTGAGTTGTTTTATTAGATTTTTCATTTTAGTATTTATTTTCCATAATTTTATATATATCAGTTTTATTTATACATGCATTGTGAGATGCTTTTTTATTAACCTTTATATTTTATTCTAGAGTTTTTTGGGTGAATTTTTTCCCTATATCTTGACCTTATTTCATTTATGGAGGGTAATTCCTCCCATATTGTGAAATTTTTATACCCATGATGCTAGTCACCATCATGTGGCCTATTGGAGGTGGGGCTCATGAGTCATCATCCCTTTCCCTTCATTGCGATATCTTTTGTGCGATAGGTTTTTGACAAAGTGGTATAAAAGGTAATGGTTGAGAGATATGATGTAATTGGGAGATAACACTGTCATGATTTCATGGTTTGGTCTGGTAGCAGTTCCAGTTGACCTTGGTGTGTGAAAAGGCCAGGGAGACTAGCTAGGGTATGGGATTTTTGCCCCCCATGATCCAGTGTGGGAACTCTAAGCTTATTGAACGACCAAGTTAGGTGGACCTGTTTTTAGGATATAGACCTATGAGTGGTACATGAAAAATAATTATTGTGTTTATGTTTGGATTGTGTGGTTGGTAAAAATAAAATGATTAAATAATATAATCCATGGTAAAATTAAATGATATTGGGCATAAGATGTTCTCCTTATTTTTAGGAATGCATTATGTTAGTGATCCGTGAGTTTCTTAGGTAGTTGAGGTTCATCAGGATTATCTAGTTGATCATCATAGGGTTGACAAGATATAAGAGGATGAGGCATGGAAACTAGATTTTCCTGCCATTCAGTGGAAGTGTTTGGGAAAGTATGAATGGAGTGTCTCAGATATGGAGACATAGTGCTGTAGAGTGGAAATAGAAATATCTTTTAGTCTAATCAAAGAATGAGATGAGTTTTGGGTAGTATTGGCAGTTAGTCTAATGCAGAGACGTATGCATCAATGGTGGACACTATTTCTTGGTGACCCTAAGGAGGCATATATGTCGTGGACTGACTTTTAGAGGGAGTTTCGGGTAGAGTTTCAATCATCGATAATGTGGGACGATATGAAGAAGGAGAAACAATCCATTAATTAGGGGATTATGATCATGAATGAGATTGGGATCGGGTCCAAGGACATCCTAAACTTCTCTACATATGTTTTCTTGGACAAGGAGAGCACAACACAATTTTTGGAGGAGGCATTATATCCAGTGATCAGGTGCGAGGTCACTTAGTTTAAACTCTAGATGTATCTAGAGGTGAAGGAAAAGGATATGATTAAAAACTAGATGATTTTTTGGGAGTTGATCCATATAATTGTGGTGAATATGGTGTTTCAAAGAGTAGAGCTTCATGCAGCATGTTGTGGGTGTTCAGAAAGTCTAGGTTCCATTCATTGGGGAACAACTGGAAGAGTTTCATTCATGACCTTCAGGGACATGTGTTATTTGAGTTACAATTTTTTTGGGTTCTCCATTTTCATTCTATATATATGGAAGAAATGGGAATTTCCAGGCCCAGTTTTTGACCACTGAAGAATGAAAGTTTGAAATGGGCGGTCAGACCCATTTCCAACACCAACAGTTGCCTCCAAGAAAGTTTCTACAATAGGAATAATAGTTTTTTCAGTAGGTGAAAGTATGTAGTGTCAGTAGAGGGAATACACATGATGGTCCCATATCTAGGGACCTAGGCTAGAGAAAATTCATGGAGTCCATTATCAGATAGGCAGAAGAGCTAGGTGTGGTTAGATGCACAGATTAGAAGCGATAATGCCTGAAAATCCGGGTGTTTTTCCAGGTATGATCAGTTTATCATGTACCATTGTGTGTAATTTTTTTGATTTAGGATCCTGAAACTCCTTTTTTTATCTTTCTTTGGTTCATATGTTTGGACTAGATATGGGGAGGCTTCTAGTGCATCTGGTGTTATGCACACTAGTTGGAGGCTAGGCCACCTTATTTGATGTGTCTCAGTAATGTACACTTGTGATGGGGAAGCACCGGTCAGTGGAAGAATTCTAATTTTTTAGATAAAATCTTATGATATTATCCTAATAATGGATTAGATATATTGTTTGTGTTTAGTATTTGAATTATTTCATATAAGAGTCTTGTTTTCACGTGTAGATATCCGGTTAGTGGCATTCAGTGAAACATGAGGTTATTGATTGGGTGGTAGACAAGTGGAGCCTCTTTTTTCATAGTTGGCATAAATATTAGTATAAAAATTGGTTTAGGATATTCCAATGGGTTATTAAGAGTTATTGGATGATTTCCTAGAGGATTTTATGGAACTACCTCCTCAACATGATGTCGAGTTCGAGATAGTGTTACATCCGGGTGCGTCTTCGATTTCGATGACTAGATATTAGATGTAACCCATGTATTTGTGTGAGTTAAGGATACAAGTGGATGATTTGAATCATAGAGGTTACACCCAACCCATTATTTTTTACTATGGGGTTATCTAGTGTTATTATCCTTGAAACAAGATGCTTGTTTATGATTGTGTATAGACTACATGAGTTTGAATAAGGTAATGGTCAAGAATGGTTACCCTCTTCCATGGGTCTATGTTATGTTTCACTTATTTAGAGGTATAGTTAGTTTTAAATTCTAGATATATGGTCTAGATATCACCATTTTATGGTAAAATACGAGGATATTCATAAAAAATTCTTTAGAAGAAGTTATGGGAACTTTGTGTTTATGGTTATGTCATTAAGTGATATGAATGCATTATGTCCATGGGGGTTATGATGTCCTTGTTCTATGAGTTCCTAGAATATTTCATCATTGTATTCATCAATGATATATCGGTCTACTAGAAGTTTTAGGAGGAGCGTGTCGACCAACTCATAATTTTTTTAGTTCCTTTGACACTACCAACTTTAGGGGATGTCATCCAAGTGTGTGTTTTGGATGTGAGAGGTTCATTTTGTTGGAGTTTTGGTGTCTTGTAAGGGTGTGGTAGTGGACCATTTGATTTTTGAGGAAGATGTTTCATGGGAACCACCCCAGAATTTTGAAAATGATCATAGTTTCATTGTTATTGTGGAATATTATCTGAGGTTTGTACCCAATTTCTATCAAGTTGTAGCCTTATTGATAGTGTTTAAATGAAGTTACCAGGATTTTGACTATATATATTAGTGCCATGCAACATTTTGTATCTTTAAGGAGAAGTTGTTTAGTTCTATAGTGATTCATTTTCGAGACTAGGTTGTGTTTTTTGAGGTTTTAAAAGATGTGTACCATTTAATATTGGGGTTCACGTTGATGCATTAGAGGGAGGTGATATCTTATGGGTCCTGAATGTTACAACCCCAAAAGAATAAATATGCCACTCATGATATGGTGTTATATAATTTTGTGTTCTACCTAATATTTTGGAGGCCCTACCTCACCAGTGAGCGTTTCTTGGATTTTACATACCATAAGAGTCTATGATATTTTTTCTGTCAATGTAATATAAATTTTTGCCATCATAGGTGATGGAGTTTCTTCATGATTATAATTTTGTGATCTATTACACCCTAGGGAAGGGTAATGTTGTTGAAAATTCACGAGGGAGTTCTCTGTGAGTTTCAAAACACACCTTTAGTGGTACAACTTGGTGTGAAAAATATGCATTGTGGCTAAATTAGAATACCTTGGTGGTCAGGGAAGAAATGGTCAATTTTAGAGTTTTTAGAAAGATGGCTAGTTTGTTTTTAGGTGAAGGTGTAGAACCATGTTCTTGGAGGTCTAATGAAAACTTTGGATATTCCCAAGTGGAAATGGGAGGACATCTCAATGGACTTCTTCACTAGGTTACCCCAAGACCAGGAAGTTTGTTATGAAGTATAAGTGATAGTGGAACAACTGAAAAAATTAGACCACTTTCTATCTATCCATGAGTCAAGTGTCATGGATTATCTGGTGAAGAGGTACGTAGATGATGTGGTTGTGATTCATGGGGTATTAAGAAACATTATCTCTAATCAGGATCCTCAATATACCTAATAATTCTTGTGAGGAATTCTGCTTTCATTTTTGTCTTAATTGTGCCTTGGCCCAACATTCCACCCATAGACTAATGGAAATATGGAGGGTGCCATCAAGATGATGGAGGATATATTGAGAGTATGCATCTTGGACTCTATTGAATCATAGGTATGACCCCAACCATTGGTTTAATTTTTGTACAATAATGGATATCAGTATTGCATCTCTGTAACTCTATACTAGGAGTCGTATGGGTGGTCATGGTTTTCTCTGTTATGCTAGATGGATGATGGAGAGTCGATAGTTCTTGGTCCTGATGTGGTGTAGGGAATATCCAAGATAATCCAGTTGGTTTGTGAGAAGATGAGGGTGGTGTAGTATTTTCCCAAGATCAAGATTTACCATATGCGGAGGACCCTATAGGTTAATATTGGAAACCATGTGTTATTGAGAGTATCCCCTCTACATGGGATTTAGAGGTTTCATAGGTGGAGTAAGATTTATCTCTGTATTTTTGGTCCCTTGGAAGTGTTGGAGAGTGTATACGAAGTAGAATATCGGTTTCCATTTCCACTATGGTTGGATAGGATCCATGACGTCATCCACATGTCCTAGATTTTTCAGTATCATCATAATGGATCCCAAGTTATAGACTAGGGAGAGTTGGATGTCAAGGATGATGCGTTGTTTGTGGATCATACTATAGAGATTTAGGATCATCGAGAGAAGGAGTTGCATGGGAAAACCATATCATTGGATCATGTGCTATGGAGCCATGTTATCCTAGAGGAGAGTACTCGGGAGTAAGAGAAAAATATGCAGTCATTGTACTCAGATTTTTTTGGATATTTTGATTTCTTTGTTAGGTTTACTTGGATGGTGTGATGTTTGGATGTTTATATGTTATGATATGTTCTATTTCCTTTTATTTGAGGTGCATGATAAATCTATGACCAACAGAATAGGGTGGATATAAATATTAATCAATTTTCATTAATTATTATGTGATTAAACCCTTTTATCAGAGTTAATTCCACCTAGAGAGGATAATATTCTGACACGGAGGATGAAATTCCATAATTCGTATGTTTAAGGTAGTGTGGGTCATTTTTTGTGATGGTTTTTGATTTAGCATGTGTGGAAGTTAGATGGAAATATATGTGTCTATGTGGTTTTGTTCTAATGAGGATGTGTGATATGTATTTTGGTATCTTCAGATAGAATGTTTGGATGGTTGTAGCTTTGAGGTATGATGAGATCCTTGATAGGTATCTTAGAGGGTGTTATTTTAGACACCATCTCTTTCGGGCTTGGTTTTGGATTCTTGAGGGAAATTGTCATTTTATAGGTATCTAATGTAATATTATGTTTGTTCCTGGCCAGTTACATTTCATGTTTCTGTGTTGGAGGTTCTTGGATGAGGCCTAGAGTAGGCTTGGAAGAGTTTGGGTACTAAAAGATGGAAGTAGAGGAAATAGACGCTATGGAAAGTTTAAACAATGTGGAATTGGGGTTGAAAGCTTGTGAAGGTATGGTTCACAACATGTAATAAATTATGTATTTAAATGGTTGAGGTGATGCAGTTTTATATTTAAATTAAAAACCAACATTTTCATGATGTGTAAAGGTTACACTCCATGTAAATCCCCTATACAGTGCAGTTATAAAGATTGGTGTGCTTAGGTTTTTACTCAGACCCTATATAAGATTCCCACTTCTATCCTTATAATAGATATTGAGGCTCCTTCTTTATGTGGATGTGATATCTTTTGATAGTATTTTATTCCTATCTTCCCTTTTTCGATCTATGGAGTTTTCTCCTCTCATTATGATTTGTTTATTTATGATCTTCATCAGATATCCGCTACAGTGGTGTTGGTTTTTTTAGGTTATGAATTTATATGTGTTTTTGATGACCCTTTGGTTTTGTGTAGGTTGATTCACAGTTTCTTTTGGTGCGGTTGTGGTATCTAGTCAATTCTTATTCCTCTATATAGGGTGCAGTGAGAGTGGAAATCTTATTTAAAGTAGGGGATCCTCATTATCACTCTATTATGTTTTATATGTGGGATCTACATTCTTTTTCCTACCTATGGGTTAATAAAAAGCGTCATAATAATCATATAATTAACTAGAATTTATAAAATTGATGGGTATGGGGAGTTATCAAATTCTTTACTAATTTGATATATAATTTTGATGTTATTATACATTCTTGTTTCCAATTCTGAAAATAATATATATTGAGAGCCTTATGTGCACTATAGTTGTTATGATATGACGACCCTTACTGTGTTTTTATGTGATCACACTTGAACAGAAGATAAAAGAACATATATTTAGAAAATAAATGGATTCCCATGTTTATCTGGTTTATGTGATAATACCAATTTTAATATAAATAAGTAATGTGATAATGCCACTAAATAAATATAGAAGCTGAAATATGTGTTGTGAAATCTAATTATGCTTGTTGTGATGAAATGTGTGGTTTGCGAAGTTTCACAATGATAGATGTTAATAGATTGGAAGTGTGGTGTGTGGGGAAATGATACGATTGATGGATAGAATGGATGTGATGTTAGATGTTCTATACTATGGCATGGTGGTTTTTCCATTGTGGTCATGGAAAATATGTTATGGAATGGTAGTTGTGTTTAAAATGTTATGGAATAGATTTTTTAGAGCAGTGGTTGTGGTGAAGATGTTGTGTCAAAGTGGTTGTGACATAGTGGTTGTGGTGTAGATGTTTTGTGGACGTGGTTTTGGTGAAATTTTTTTGGATTGTAGAGGTTGTGGTTTTCAGATAGATGAGATGTGTTATTTTCTTTTTATGGAAAGGCCAGGGTAATATTATATGATGAATATGGTGTATGAGTGGTACTATCATAGTGGTTACATTTGTTGGTCAGGCTGTGTGGCATGGTTGATATATTTTCTCAGTTTTCCATGTGATGAACTATGATGATAAAATAAAAAATAGGTTGATAAATAAACAAGGTGGGGTGGAACACATATATGATAAATAACATAAACAGAAATGAAATGAATAAATAAATGGGTTTTTAATTGAGTACAATGGGTTGGAAGTTGATGTGTGGTAAATGTTTTAATAAATAATTATGGTAGAACTCATAATATGAAAGAGGAAAATGTTGTCTAGTAGTTATCCAATTTGTTGTATATAGTGGTGGAAGAAGTTTTAATTATTGATGTGTGGTATGAAGTGGTGATGTGGTCTGCACTAGTATTGTCAATGTAAACCCTTAGGTTGGGTATTGGGTGATATCCCTATATCATGTATGTTTATGTTATTTTATACTCACCCCACTGAAGTGGGAAGACCTTACCAATGCTTAGAGGTTCTGATTTCGGAGATTTTACCCAACATCTAGGATTGTAGTGGTACAGATGCATGGCTACAACATATACCCCACTCTTCTTTCAGTAGTGAAGTTTTGACCCATGTGTCTTCAAGTGAGATTTGATGTGTTTCCCCAGGTATTGACGAGGGAGACATGATCTGGTTGTGTTGTGGTATATGGTGGGGGTCATGCATGGTGGGAGGAGGGAAAAAAGTTTATTTCCTTCTCATTCATGATACCCAACTACTATGGTTCTGGTTGGGATGTGTGGCCTAGGTGCCTATGGTTGGGATGTGATATTGTGTGTGGCCTTGGTGTCTACGGATGGGATGTGTTGTGATGTGAAGGGATGGGAGCATAGGATGTTCAATGTTGGGGCTTGAGAGCAGAAAATATGCGGGGGGAAGAGGCAGAATGGATCATTTATTTGTTATTATCTTGATGTTATATTATTATATTTTATGCATGATTCAGTGAGTGAGCCATGGTTTGGTTAGATGACCCTTATAGGTCTTTGTTGGTACTTTTGTTTGTTCACTAACATATTAGCATGCTATTTTTACATGTTCACTTGAGTAATTATTTATTTCCATACATAGTATACCTGTTATGATCACACTATATATATTAAACTATTTTTATGTTTCCACGAGGACTTTGGGGACTGAGATGAACATTACTAGATGGATTGGAGTTGTAGTTGAGTTTTTGCTGTAGAATTTTATTTTGGGTATTTACTTTGGAGACTTTGGTATGTATTAGTTTTTTTTATACATACATTGTGGTATGGTTTTTTTACCTTTATATTTTCTATGGGAGTTGTTTGGTGATTTTTTATTCTATCTCTTTATCATTTTTCATTTATAAAGGGCAATGTCTCCCATACTATGATATTTTAATACCCTCGGTGGGAGTCACAAACTAAGTTCTTAATGAAGGTGGGACTTGGGCATCATTATCTACCTCCTTTCATTGTATAATATTTTGTGGGAGGGGGTAATGAAATATATTTATAGTTGAATATGTATTTCATTGGAGGTTTATACATGTTTTTATCTCACTTTTAAATTCTGTCTTTTAGTAAACCCTATTTTTGTAAACATTCCTATTTATTGTCTCATGTATATCATCACCTCCTATATTTTTTTTAAAATGAATTTATTATAATATATATATATATATATATTATACAGAACCATCATGGTTAAATTCTTGTTTTATAGAAAAAATAATGGATTTTCTTCTCAAAAAGTTCATTTACTTATTTCACCAAGCATCACCCAAGTGTGACCGTTTTATTCTTTATCCTCCTAGATAGTTCTCATAAATTTTATATAATAGAACTCCATTTTAAATACCTATATCCTTTATTCAAATATGAAATTCTATAATAATTTATTTTTTTCTTATTTTAGGGATTATTTTGATTTATCATTCAATTATTCCTTGGATCAGAATTATGAAACACACATCTACCACATGGGTTTGATCATGCTGATGATTTATGTATACTTTATTATCGTCATTTGTCATGAATATATATGATTTTCATTATTTAAAAGGTGTGAATGTAATTAAATATCCTTATAAGGAATTGGGAAGAGATTTATATCTCATGGGATGTTTTTGAAGGGATTTAATATTGAACCTTATCCAAAATGGGACTTTGTCCACTATGTTTATGGGAAAGGGGATTGGACCAAATCCTTAATGGGAATATTCCAACTATGTTTATGGGAAATGGGAGTGAACCCAATACCCAATGGGAATCTTTACATATTCTGATTATGGTCATGGGAGTGACCCTTGACCTATGTTTATGATGTCAAGTCTTGCGTTGATACCAAATATTCCATCATATTAGGGTCTTATGATTTCATTTATTTATGAAATATTTCAAAACATATTATAATTATCTTTATGGTATCATTTTTTTGACTAATAACATTGATATTATCATTTATGGCCACATTTATTCCCATACCAGTATTTATAGGTCTCCCATTTCTTTATTTATTTTCTCATAGGCGTACAATGATGTTTTACATTATCTATGCGAGTTGGAACCACCTTTTAGAGTTTTAAACAAATATAATGTTTTTATGTTTAAGATGATGTATTTGTGTGTATAATCTTACAAAGACACTAGTCATCTCAATTTTTGGGATTTATTATTTAGAAATCTATGTTAAAATGTATGAAATAATTTCCATTTAAGGATTGTGTCACTATATTTAGTATCAGGGGAAGGTTTATTTATTTTTGGATATTAGTATAACATAACATTAGTGAAAACACTAGAAAGAATTCAAACTTAAAATCCTAATCAAATGATGGCATTATAATTTTTTTTAAAATAGTTATTTTGGGATATTCCTTGAAATTAAATCCCTATCAAGATACTAGAATGTGGATATAGATATATCAAAGATGATACCAAGGGTAATAATCCTAAAAGGGGGTATATTGTAGGTTAACTCAATATTCACCTATTTCATTATGAGTGGGCCTAAGATTACCCATTTGTTAAGAAAATACTGGGTGCTATAATTTTATTAATTTACATTTTCTTAAAAACACATTATGATGGACAGGAAAAAATTTCTTTTAATAAAATAAATTATGTTTGAGAACCTAATTGAAAAATGAAAATGGATAACATAAATTTAAATTGATAATTTCACAGGTTTCATTCTAAAAAACATGTGTTAATTATTTTATGTTTTATGCTCAATTTTTCTTTGCCTAATAATAAATGTATTCCCATTCATAAGCTACCCCCACTCGTGCCCTATGACTTGCCTACCACGTGCCTTAAAGAAAAAAGTTGGGAAATAATAATGGTTTAGCGAGATCTATCTGTACTAATTTAGTTGTACTAAAACAACATCAAAATGATAAAGAGAATATTATTCAAGAAAGAAAATTTTGAAAAGAATACTACCTATGATTCTTCATCTTCTTCCTCTATTTCTGAAATGGAAGCTAGAACCATAGAAGAAACAGATAATAAAGTTGATTCAATTTCACAATTTAATAACAATGAATAGGCTAGCTCAATGACTCTAGGTTCTTCAGATGATGGTGGCTATGATGCTAAGAATATTGAAATTATTAGACATGGAAGTAGGAGAGATAACATGCTGGGGAAAGATGCTGCAATATGGGCCTTAAAAATCAAATCCACTTTTAGGTGCATATTGTGCCCAAGGATTGTCTGTTAAAATGGGGAAACTCTAAAAGAACCCATGGAGTCCAAGAGGCATGTGAGATCACATAAATTATTCAATGGTGGGAGGCTGAAACGTATTCTCAATTGTGATGGGGAACTTGAAGGAGAAACTCATGCGGAGAGATATGCATGAATGATGGTACTTATAGAGGAAAACCTAAAGAATAAATGCAATGAAGGGAGGAATCTTTAAAGGTGGCCTAAAATAAAGGATATGAACACCGACCCAAACATGACAAAAGTGAAACAACCTGAGAGTAATCCCACATTGAAGAATTGTAAAATGAAGGATTAAATAATGTGACTGTTGCAGTGCCTAATGTTTAATGATGATAATTGGTCTTAGTTTGTATAAAAATATCAATTTAAAACATGCCTTCATGTTAATAAAATGATTATATTATGTCTGTTAAAAGAATAAAAAATTTTTAGTAACCATGTTGCACTAAGATATTTAACGGTTCTTCAGTATATATTTCTTCCTCATAAGTTCAATATTTTTTTAATAATGTTTCCTTTACTTTAGAAAATAGATATATCTAGGAGAAATCATGTTAAATTAATGTAAAATGGAAACTTTTATGGCTTTATTAAGTAAAATAAAATATAATGGTAGCAAATAGTGGGAGCCTCATGAAAATTTTGGCTTAACTAACTCTAGTTATCAATAATAATATGAATTATATGGAACTACATTGTAGTGATCAATTTTCAATTATTTGTTTTATGTGGGGGATACCACCAACATCTATTGGATCTAATGACTCCATTATCACTAACTAATATATTAACTCTATTGGGAATATTTTATCTATCATTAAATTATTAAACCATGAAAACATATTTCTAGATGTCTACCACCTTGAGAGAGAAGCTGATCAATTGTAGACACTGATCAAGAATAATAATCCCGAGGAATACATAAAATATATAGAGTGGGATGAATTCAAATGGTTATTTATAAAAAATGTTTCCTTCACACTCTATGTTATAAATTAGAGAAAGAGTTACTTACACTCAAGAAATAATGAAGAATATGTCTGATATTATGAGTTGAACATTATAGGGTTCACCTGATAGGGATTTCATTTATCATTAACAATGTTTTTCAGATTGACCAATCATTCAGCAGGAAAAATCAGAGTCTATAAAGGGATTTGTAAATTCAAGACATTGAGAGCTATGATGAAGTTTTTCAATGTTCCGTCAACATTGAGATAGAAATGTCAGATTTTTAGTGGTTGTATGAGACTAGATATTGTAAGAGGAAAATAGAGTTTAACTCTAGAGGATTAATGGATAAAACTTGTGGTGGTAAGAAAATACAACATACCACATATAAAATGCATTTAAAGAATTATCATGGAATCTATATCAAGTGGACCAACAAATGTTTCAATTGAGGAATTGTGGGGAATTAATCCAACATATTTAGATGTGATATGAATAATCCTACTAATTTGATCATAGAAAAAAACAATACATATTAATACTTAGAGTATTATCATATTTTTCAGTTACAAGAAACTTATACTCTATGAAAAACAGTGCACTAATCCATGTGTTGTTGAAGATAACCAATGCAAAAAACCCCCATGGTCAAGAGATAAATGATGGGATTAATACATTCTTATTGAGGAGGTAGATCAATATAGTGATGTGGAGATAGGTTTAATAATTATTCATTAATGATTATAAAATGCACTATTTCATTTTGGTTTTAAGCACTACTTCATATCATACATGTTTAGTATAAGTATTTGAAAAGTAACTCAAAACATAATGGTCAAGTTATCAGTGAAAAATTATAATATAGAAATATTTTTATATCAAGTACATAACCCTTACTAAATTGATATATATTGTATGAATCTATCATTAAACCTTCTTATAATCCCATTAGTATAATTTGATGCTACACTTGTAATGGATAAGATATCTCTATATAGATCCCACAAAAAATGTCAGGAAAGGAAATACTATTCTATATCACGAATTAACCTATGAATCTATAAAAGTGGAAGTAGGAGGATGAATCTCCAATGGAAACTTATTTAGTTGTATGGATATTTTTTCATTATGAACATTAATATCATTCAAAAATGATTTAAATAGGGGAGAGGACCAATCTTTAGGACATGTACAATATAAGGGAATATATTGATATATTTCTCAGAATAATTTCATGGTATTCCTCCCAAATGATTGGTTGAGTTATTAATTGAACTTATAAATGGATCAAAATATATATTTGAGAATACATATTGAAATGAACCCATTCAATTTTAATAAATTAAAATTCAATTAAATGAACATACAGACATGAGTTTCACATGAATGAGTTCTTCACCATGGCATGCACCGGTCCTCTTTGTCAAGAAAAAGGACTATGAAAATCTGTATCGATTACCATATACTCAATAGGATCACAAAAAATAACAAGTATCCTATTATATAAATTTATGAATTATTATATTAGTTAAAATATCTCAATAATACTCTAAATTGGACCTTCAGTCTAGATATCATCAGTTTAAAGTGAAGTTGGAGGATATCCAGAAGACCACCATGCATATCATCTATGGGCACTATGTGTTAATTATCATTCAATTTAGACTCTTGAATCCTCTAACAATATTCATATATATTATGAATTATATATTTAGATATTAAACCAATAGTTTTTTTTATTTTATCTATAAAATACATTATTATATACTAAAAAATAGTGGAGGAAAACCCGAAGCATCTAAATGGTTTACTTACGAAATTGAGGAAGGATAAGATATATACAAAAATAGAAAATGTGATTTTTTAAATAATTTAAGGAACAAAGAGAATTTTATCACACATTAGTTGATATCTATGGGCCCTTTCAAGACTATGGTGATTGATCATTGGAATATACCATTATACATGACAAAGATCCATGGTTTCCTCAGATGAGATGGATATTATCGTTGGTTTGTGAGAAATTACAATGATTATCAAACCCAATAACCAATCCTACTCATAAGGGAGTGAAGTATGTTTTGTTAGATTTATTTGATGAGTTCTTCATGCAAATTATGATTTGGATAGACACATTATCTATACTCACCACACCCACATCTAGGGAAGGATTTATTATCTCAATGATGCATCAAAAAAGTTCTTGGGTTGTGTACTAATACCAAATAATAATGTGATACCTTGGAATTCAAGTTTTTTATGTTGAATGAAAAGAATTATCCATTTCATAATATTGAGTTGTAAATGATAACCATATAATTAATGGTTTGGTACATTATATCTAAATAAAAAACTATAATATATATTAGGAACATAAGAGACTAAAATATATATTCAGATAGAAGGATATCAACATGAAACAATGATGATGGTTAGTGTTGATTAAGGATTATGATTTCTAAATTCACTACCTTCTAGGGAAGGAAAAAAGTGGTGTGTATTATATGTCTAAAAGATCCTACAACCTTATATATGATGGTGATTGAGAAGGATCTAATCATCTTCGACATAAAAAGGATGTACATAGGAATTGTGAAGAAAGGGACTCCATTTTAATTTTTTAAATGATTTCTCATCTATAAATACATGATATGATTATAAAAGATCGTTGGGATGATATTGAGATTTATATGAAGTTGGATGTTATAAATAAGTGAAAAATGTCTGAGATAAATGCTGATTATTAGGGATTCATGAGACTTGGGAAATGAATTTACATTCCATCATATCTAGAGATAAAGAAGGAGATAATGAATAACGCTTATAGGTTGAAATTATATATCTTCTTAAGAAACATGAATATGTAAATGGATATCCATGAAAACTATTGGTGGAAAAAATGAAGAATGAGGCGGTGAAATATACATCAAAGTTTCCAGTGTGTCAGATGGTGAAGGATGATAAGAAAATATCTGAAGTGATGATGAAATTATTTTTCATACCTACATGGAAATTGGAAAAAATCAGTATATATATTTTTATAGGTTTTATAAATATTTTGAAATGAAAAAATTTTATATGAATTATGGTGGAACGTTTTATAAAGAATAATATCTTCCTTCCCATTAAAGAAAAATTCTCACCCCAATAACATGAAGGATATATAATAGGAAGTTATAAGGCCCCATGGAACACTATTATTGATAATATCTAATTGAGATTTTAGGATTACCTCAATGTTCTATACAATCCTTAAGCATTACCTATAAACAATGTTAAACATTAGTACAACCTGTCACATCAAGACTAATAACCAATTTGAATGAATTATCTAAGACACTTTTGACATGTGGAGAGCTTTCTCTGTTAAATAAAATGGAGGATGGGAATAATATCTTTCTACGATTGAGTTATCTAAAAAAACATTTCCACTCAATCATAAAAATATATGCATATTAATAACTCTATGGGAAGGAATACAGAACACCCATATAATGGGATGATATAGGTGAATTAAAGTATCTAGGACTTGAGATGGTTGAGGAAATGGTTAAAATAGAAAAGGCCATTAAATAACATATCAAAATGGTACATAGTCGATAGAAGAGTTTTGCTCATACCTATTTAAAAGACATAGATTTTAAGGGTAGTGATAATGTATTCCTTGGTATATCTATATAAAATAGGTTCATGTGATTTTTGAATAACTTAAAGATAAATCCAAGAAAATTTATCCGCTTATAGATTCTTGATAACATTAGAGTGATGTTGTATCATCAAGAACTCTAAAAACCATATATAAACTACATGATGTGTTCTATATATCCCTATTTAGGAAGTATATAGAAAATCCTTCATGTGTGTTGAATTCAAATGAGGTAATGCTGGAGAATGATATATCATATGAGGAGTTGTTGGTGTAGATCTTAGAGAACATAGAAAAATATATACACCACAAGGAAACTCACAGATTCAATGTTTTTTTGAGAAACAATATATATGAATAAGTAATGTGGGAACCTGAAGAGACCATGAAACAAAAGTTCCATAATTTATTTCCATGATTGTATATGAACTTCAATTTCAAGGAAAAAATTTCTTAATGGTGGTAGAACGTAACGACCTAAGATTTTAATGATTATTTCTCCTTAAAATATATTATGTTGAGTATATAATGTTACATGTAATACTAGACTAAAATAGAAACTATAAAACAAAAAAAATTAATTTAATAAAGATGGCTGTTATAGCCATTAAAAGAACAGGAATAGATATTAGAATGTAATTTTTTAATTATTATATATTTAATTCATTTAGAAATAAAATTTTATAAAAATAACTTTATTTTGGGATTTTTATATCAATATTAGAATAAAATTAATTTGTGTGTATTTTATGGAATAAATTTTTAATTGAATAGTGAAAGTATATGTTTCTCTAAAAACACACTGTTTTTGTAAAAAAAAAATAACGAGTTAAAAATTTAATAAACCACTTTGATATAAAAAATATAATTAATTAATAATTAAAATAAATTAGAAATAATATTTTTAATATATAAAACACATTATTATCATTTTTAAAACTCAAGTAATATTTCACACTAAAAACTGGTATTACTTCATATTAAAAAAATTATACATTATCAATTTTAGTAATTATATATAAAAAATTATAACTAAATATTTGAGTTAAACATGTAAATATTATATAGAATATTAAATTTAATTTTCACACATAATGATAATATTAATAAGATTAATGTTAATTACAACAATAACGTCAATTTTTTTTAAATGAATCGTTTAATTAATGTCTTTTAAGTTTTATCTTATCAATGAAATTTATATAATTTAAATGTTGAATATAATATGATTCTGGAAAATAAACATAAATATATTAAAAAAAATTCAATTTATAACCAATAATAAAATATTATTAAGGATACATAAATTTATATATCATTTTTATACAAAAAATCAACTTTTTTATATATTATATATTTAAATTTAAATGTTGATTTCCACATATTTAAAAATTGAATTAGATGAAATTTAAATGAATTTTTTTTAAAACATCAAAAACTTTTTTATAGTGGTTATCTTATATTTTTTTAATATAATATAAATTAATTATTTAAAAACTTGTTACTATGGTAAAAATAAGTAGTTAAAATGTTTAAATCAGTGTTAAAAGACTTGAAAAATGTCTCAAACAAGTGTGGAATGTATTAGTTTAAGATATATCAACCTAATAAAATTCTAAATTTGGAGAATATTAATTTTTGGAGTCATTGAAAATGAAATAGTGTGACAATACCATGGATGTGTAGGAGTTACTACAAAGAGTGAATTTTTCTTTACTTATAAATAACGATAACTTCCAACCCTCCACTGTCACACTTAACATTCAATTTCCCCTTGAACCTATCCAAAAAACAAATCTCATAGAATTAATTTTCTTATCATAAATACATTGATCTCTAGATGGTATCTAATGTACTTTAATTCCATGGACATCTCTACGAGAAGATTATGTCACTTACATAGGTATTACATTTTTTATAATATTGTCTCTCTAATAATACTCTAAAAAATATATTATATTCATTACAATATAGTGAAATAAGTATAATTATTATACTATTATTATATTATATTAATGAGATAACTATTATTTTTTCCACCTATCTGCTAAGAAAAAGAAAAGAATCGTTTGTGCGTTGTATAGACTACAACATCCATAATGCGACACTTTTCATTTTTCTCAACCTCATATAATGGATTTTATTAATGATGATATTTATGAATTAATATGATATATATAATATTAATATTATTTTAATTTTCGAAATTATCATTTACTATTATTCCCTCTCTCATTCATTGAGAAATGGAAACATAATTCTTGCTTACTGGAAGGCTACCACCTGCTTGAGAAATGAGTTTCATTTTTCATCACACCCATCATGGATGGTATTAAAAATATATATATTATATAATAATTATTTATAATATAATATTAATTATAAATAGTCTATGAAACTATTTTATAATTATTTATACTACGGTTACCACACATTTGGAATTACAGAAAAATTGACTGAACATCCTCAACTAAAGACATAGGAAAGAAATATATATTAAAAAAATAAGATATGATAGTTAAAATAAATTGAAATATTAATTTTTTTTGGATTGGGTTCTTATGTAATTAATTAAAAAATGTTATTTTTTTCAAGGAATTTTAGTGCCAGTGCAGAACACATTTATACATGAGGTAAGGGATCTTCCATACCACCCTCGTTACCATTGAGTCACAAGTTTTAATTATTTTTATCCTTTTACTTATAAGACACTAATATCACATACTTCTTATATTATTTTATATATTTACCAATATACTTAGTTTAGTACCATTTTCATTGCTGGTTCAATACATGATTTTATTTCCCTATGAAATTCCCACTTTTATTTAAACTTGATTTAATAGACATTTACTATTTCATATCTCAAGTAAAGAATCAAAAATAAAATAAAATATTATTAAACCATTAATAGCTTCCAAAATGGATAATTTTAATGAAAATAATCTTGGATCAATTCTGGTTGTATAGAAAACAATATGTTCTTTCATTATATAAAAATATTATTTACTTAGTTTATAATGAATCACCCAAATCATTCATTTTTATTATATATTATTTTATAAAATTCACCATAATTATATAAATTCTAAATATAAGTTCAAGACCTGTATAAATTTTTCAATTAGAAAAGTCTAAAAATTAGTTTTCATATTCTTTTAGGAATCTTTATGATTTCTAATTGAATTATGCATTAAAAATTAATTACAAAATCCACTTCCCTTTCATGGGATTGATCATGATTATGTTTTGTGTATGGTTTTTTTCTCATGTTGTATGAATTTATATGATTTTCATTATGTGATGTGTGGTCTATGAATTTTTTAGCCCTAAAATTTATTGGGTAAAACTATATAACCTGTGATATGTCATTTATGGGATTATAGAGTGAACCTTATCCACTATGGAAATTTTCCACCATGTCTATGGGAATAGAGAGTAAACTGAATGGAAAATGGGGCATGTTCTATATTAGGATGATGGTCTTTAGAGTGATAATGATGTATATTTATGATGTCGTAACTTATGTTGTTTCCACACATTTCATTATTCCATGATCTTTTGATTTAATTTCCTTATACCATGTTTATATTCTTATTATCATTCTATTTATGGTATCAGGTTATGAATCTTGAATATCATATTATGATTTATTCCCATGTTTATTCCCATTCTGGGATTTAATGATAAAAATTTTCCATATGTATTTTCATAATGGAATCCTTGGTAGTTATTGATTGTCTCTATATTTTAGGATAACTATGGGATGTTTAAAATGAAGACAATGTTTTTATATTAAAGAATACATATTTATGTGTATAATCATCTAAATACTGTAGATATATTTATTATTTTCTTTCATTTGTTTGAAATATTTGTTAAGAATTATAAAATAATACATGGATAAGTAATAGGTAACTATTGAAATCATTTAGACACATTGATCATTATGGGGTATAGATTTAATAAATCATGCATGTGTAAAGGACTAAGATAAGTACTCCCTTAGTTTAATTTAACAAAAATGAGTGAAAATTAGAAATTCATTCTTGATTAGGACATATTATACCGATAAGTTATCTTATATCAATTAAATTAGTTTATATGATACTAGGGTGAGTGTTGATTCCCCCCAATAGTCTATAGACACCCCGAGTGAGTATTCCCTGGATACATTATAGTTATGTTCGATGAGAGGACAAAATTAGGAAAACATGATAATTGAGACGAGACTTGTGTTATCTCTATAAATTTAAATCATGTGGCTTTTCTTATGAGATAGGTGATTCCATAATGTGATTATGGTAATTTATTAAGTCATTATTCCCTTTGAGTAATGATATTAGCCTGATAAATGTGGAGGGGACATAGTAAATCATATAGGGTTTCTTGGTAGAGTTGTGGACTATGGGACCTCGAGGTGCTCCCTCATATTTTATTAACTCATGAGGGTGTTAGTGGTGAAACAAGTAGTGATGACTTTGGGTGTCACATTTGAACCTGAATTCATAATTTAAGCCAACCTCGTATCCAGTGACTGGGATAAGTTCTGGACTTGTGAGCTCATTCTAGGAGATACATTATTGGTATGTGTATGTTGCTGACCCATGTGGTTTATGTTATGAAATACTTGGGTGATAGAACCAATAGATATTTTAGGGAAATCTGATTCTTCAGAGAGAGGATTCCCCAGATGAATTTGTGTGATGGTCCTAAGGAGAAGAGATACCCATGATGTATGAATTAAAAATGTATTTTGATAGAGAAAAATATTCCCCTGAGATACCAGATGATCTATACGAGCTTTTTGATAGGGTGTGGGACCTCCTTTCTATTGTAGTGGATGATACAATTTTACTAGTAGGGTTAGGTCTACCATTGAGTTTTCAGATGATATATGACTTCTAGGAAGATCGAACGAACCCAAAGATCCTGATCATGCACTTTATAATAGAATGTTTCTACATTTGGGTTCTTGATTATTTGTCCACATGGAAGTTTGTGTCATCATATGAGTTTCAGATGAGGTTACTTTCTTATTGTTAGTGATATTCCACCACTATATTCCATATGAGTTTATATGTGTTTCTAGATAGGTAGTGCAAGTTCCTATGAGTTCCAAGGGATAATACTATGCTCAAAAAATCACCATAGTTGGATAAATTAGGTATGTTCAATTTAGAATTCATCGTTAGAATGTAAGGATCGATTATAATGATTTTATTTATTCTTATGTGATGTGTTATTATTTGGATCATACCACATGTATATACACGGTGTTGTAGGTTATATTTGGGATGATTTTAGTGGTGATATAGTTTGTTTCACTCACACGTTTTTCATGCATCCATTTCACTTGGTTAACCAATAAGAAATCATTATTTATAGTTTTAGGTAGGTTAGAGGACTAATATTTCATAATTGAATTGGAAATTATCGATAAATTCTAGATATAGAGATGTGATGAGGCTCAGTGATGGTAATAACTCATTTATTGGTATTTTATTACATTTTAATTATATTTACGAATTAATATATGGACGATCAATGGATATATATAATAGAATGACTATGTGTTTGTATGACTACTTTCATCAATATTTTCATTTCATTTGTCATGTCGTATTTTATAGAATCCGCATATATTGAGTTATTGTGAATGATGATTCCCATTTATTTTCTATGTTTTCTACTATTATATAAGTGTATAATACCCACATTGAAACACCACCACAAAAAAAGTCATTAACAATGGTGGCCTATATCGGTGATAGAAATAAATTAATAATATATGGTAACTTTTAGCAGAACTTTTTTAGCACTGATAAAATTCACCCTTTATCAGTACTTTTTATTTAGGAGTGATAAAGGGTAACTTTTATCAACACTTTTATCGAGTGTGGAAAAAAGGTACACTTTATCAGTACTTTATTTTTAGCATGGATAAAGGTTACCCTTTCTCAATGCTTTGTTATTAGCTTTGATAAGGGACCCTTTATCAACACTTTTTTAGTGATGATAAAGTTTCCAAATAAAGTGAAATAATTAAATAAATATAAAATAAAAAAGAGTTTAATAAAAAAATATTAAAAATTTCATTCATTAAACTATAATTGATAAAAATTAATAAATTTATTTTACTATATATATATATATATTAAAAACACTAATAAATATTATATATTAAATATATATATATATATATGTGTTAAATGAAAATTAAACAATTAAAAATTAAAATGAATTAAATTAAGAAAAATAATAAACATTCCATTAGTTAATTATTGATGATATTAATAAATCATTTATACAAAATATATATCTATATATGAATGTATATAAATATTATTTATAAAATAAAAAATTTTATACTTTACATTAAATAGTCAAATATTTAGTGAAGAATGATTTATAATTAAAAATAAATATGAATAAAAAATAATGACTAATTTCATCAAGTAATGGATATAATTGAATGTCATTAAATTTTTAAATTTAACATATTTCAAATGGGTGTTATATTTATTCCACATACATATATTTAATTAATGAATATTTATACACAACACACCCCAAAAAAATGTACGTAATTAATAAAATCTTATATAGAAACACATACACCTAATATTTATATAATTTTCTCAAATTTTAGTATTCATTTTAGAGTTTCAATATAACATGATACATTTAAAATATAATTTATTTAATCAGTAAATTTTATTTTATTTTTTAATTTTATCAAATTTAGGTGTTAATTCATTTTTAATATTTTTTATTTTTTATTTAATTTTTATTGGGAATTTAATAAATTTATATTAATTATTTATATATATATATTTAATATTTTTAATATTTTCCATAAGTATTCATCTTTATTTCAATATATATATCCATCTTTTAAAAAAATATTTTATTAATAAAACATATCCACATTTTTAATATTTTTAATGTGAACTCATTTATAATTATTCAATTTCACACATTTTTAACATGGACAAATATAAAATTAAATATTAATTAATAATGTCAAAAATATATCTGTAAATAAATTTTTATAAGCTTATATATTTATAATTATAAATAAATTAATATTTTTTTAAAATTATTTATATAATTATAAATAAATATTATATATATTTAAATAATTATTATGTTATAATAATTATATTTAAATAACAAATATATTTACAATATTTATATTATATATATATTTATTTAATAAATATATATACAAGTATATAAATTTATATAATGACATAAATATATAAACATATAAATATATAAATATTATTTTTTTAAAAAGTATACACATAATTATAAATAAATATGTATATATTTAATTAATTATAAAAATAAAATAAATAAAGTTAAATAATTAATATTTTTACTATATTTATATTTATATATACTTATTACTCAATAGGATTAAGAGATAAGGAAGCCCGCTCTTAAAAAAATTATTATAAAATAAAGATGAAAAAGGGATAAGAATGAACGAAGTCAAACAAAGAGGCATGCCCACATCCAAAAATAAGAACTACAAATAAAGAAAAAGATCATTCCCATAATCATGATTAAAGTCATCATCATCATCACCAGTTTCCCACTCTGAGTGTGAGTTTTTTTATTAGAGATCATAGAATACTTCTCCTTGATTTTTTCATGCTCTAGAGTGAGGTGAATCTTCAATTCAATGGAAGAAGACTAGGTAGTCACATTTTGGGCATACCCTCGTACGATATCCCAATCATATCTTCCATGTCCTCATACACCTCATTTTGGATGCCTACCCTGTCTCCATGATTTAGGTTGTAAAGTTCCGTTAGGTTTTTCCCTATCAACATTTTTCTTAACAAATGGGACATTCCCACCCTCCATAACATCCTTTCCCATGTTTATGTTCAAGTCTACCTCAAACACAGATTAATCAGTCACTTTTGACCCACATGGGTCAATCTGTAAAGGAGTAACATTCCCAATAATTCTTGTTCTAGATAAATCTGTCCTACCTAAGGCAATGAGATTCTTCCCCATCATAGATGGAGAGATATATTGATAGGATTTCTTATATAAAACCACTTTAAAACCATCCTTGTCAATAGTAAATTTTATGCCTCTTTTCTTGGGTCCCACACTTTCAATAAGGGTATCTTTAAAGGAGACTCTTCCATCTCCAACATCTTGATTTCTAGCCTTCCTTAGAGGTTGGATTATATAAGAATAAATATATTCAATAAAGTGCACATCCGTCTTTAGGGTAGTAGAGTGAAATAGTTCCTAGGCTAGATATTCTGTATCAATACTCTTCCCTTTCAGATTAGCATCACTCACTCTCTATTCTCTCACACATGAGGTTGTTGAAGGTTTCTTATCAGAAGGCTGAAAAAGAGTACCTAAATGATTGATTTGAATATTTTAGACATTACTACATCTTCTTAACAAAAATTAATTTTTTATTATTAAAAAAAATTTCAAGGAAAAGTTAGAAACCAAAAAGTCCGTCTTAAGAACCACATACAACCAGAAAAAAATACCAAACCTGCCCCACCCTAGATACTATGCCATGATGACGAACCTTCACCAATGAGAGACCGTTCGACAAGTAGTCCCATCCAGAAGTGTATGGGCATGAACTGATGGTGAAGCCATACCCTCTCAAGCATCCAAATCAAAATTCCTTCACTATTGAAGACTTCATGCTCTGATCCCCTTCTGAAGATCGTCTAAGAAGAGTGATGGAAACAAGAATCAAACTCACAAAAAATTCAAACAGCAAGAAGGTCAGAAGGTTTTTCCAGCTCACACAATCATTTCTCTCAATCCAACCGACCAAAATCACCAACATAAATAGAGTCATTAAAGAGAAAATAGATATTACCCGAATCCATTTCCCTAAATAGTTTCCATGATAAGGATGAGATCTATAAGTCTGTTACCTCCAATATCAGCTTCTCAAACTCAGAATCTAGCCAGTCATAGGATGGAATGTACTCCTCAATGATGATATTTAATTTTTTGAATTTACCCCACCAAAATTGAGTCATGTTTTTCAATCCATGAATATTTCTCCTCATTGAGATGTAAATATAGATACCTCACCATCATTTTAGTTTCTTCCTCCTCAGTTGCATTGAGAAAAAAGACTTATTCTATCACTTATTCTTTGGATCTTAAAAGCAGAACCATGTAATTCCCACTGTGTCCCCTTAGCCTCTGATGGATCAGAGTCTACATGACCATCTTTATGTCGCTCATATTCTTTGCAGAGCGAGTCTCCAAAGGAGGAGGAAACAACATTAATACAATTGTATACCTCATTCACCACAATCTCATAGAAGTCATAGAATTATGGGATGGATTTATATTCAAATTGAATATCGGTTTTAACACCATTTACTACAAGAGTGGAAGAGTCATGCAATGTGTTTAGCCTGTCAGCATAAACAAGGACTCTTGAAAAGTACCAAATTTTCTCTTCAATATTATCATCATCCATCTTAATGGACACACCAATATAAAATAAAATATCCTTAAGAATAATATGATGCCAAAGCACCAAACTCAGATAATGAATTCTAGTCTAGATCTATACAGATGTGTGCTTCTATGTACGTGGATTGAACTTAAAATCCCAAAAATAAAGGAGAAGGACCCATAGATTCAAAGCATAAAAATAGTAACCCCAAACACAAGTGAGATCATCTGCATTAGAGTATATTATATGAAAATAGACATTCCAATGGAAAGTATTCTACCACTTGGTCATGCCCCAAATCCGAGAAAGCAACTACTTAACGTCCTCAATATTTATTGGCCTGTCACACATGAAAAGAATAAAATTACCAATCAGAGAGAGAATATATTATTTTAAAATCTTGTTGAGAGACTCTAGGTTCGCAACAACCATTAAGGTCCCATTTATAGATCTTGAAATGTGGGGTGTGTGAGATTTGCTAGAGAGATTGTTGGACACCCATATCTTCCCTAGATTCGCTTGAGAGATCTTTATCAGAAAAGGGAAAACCCTTTTCACAGGGTCAGTAGATCATGGTATGAGGGATCAGACATTTCCGATCCCAGATTAATCATCCCCCCATCACAGATCTGAGTAGATACATCATAATCACCGTTCGCCCCAACACTGCGTGACCCAACCAAGACTTCAATGAACCTTCCCGATCCCAAATTTTAGATATTGGAAGTACCTTCCTCACCACCATTCTCTATGATTCCAAGTGACATGGAAGACAATGCCTCCCATCCCATGACTTCATTGGATCTTCTCGATCCCAGATTTCAAATCTAGGCATCAACAACCTCATGGTATTCCACTGTTTCCCTCGACATTGCCGCATTACTGACCAAGGCTCACCACTCTGGTGAATCATCAACCAAGATTCACTCTTGAACCACCATCAAAAAATATCTTATAGATATTTATTATATATATATATTTATATAAATATATATACAATTTTTTTACTTATAATGATAATTATAAATCCTTTATCAGTGTTTAAGTAATAAGAACTGATAAAATAATTCTTTATAAGTGTTTTCTTTGAAGTTTTAATAAAAGTGTCCTGATATATTTTAAGAACCCTTGGAAGTCAGGAACCAGTGAGACATAATTTTTTTGGAAACCACCTACTTCCAGTGCTCCTTCTCATCGAATCCATGCTCAAGACAAGGCTCTAATCAAGCCACGAACAATTCCAAGTCTCAAATATAATGTTCAAACTATTCAAGGGTTGAACGAATCTAACGCTTTAATGAATTCCAGGTTTGGAGATATATCTAATTTCTCTCATATAAATCAGGGCCTCAATACAAGGTAGGTCATTTTATCCTCCTCTTCACTAATTTATTAATTTTTTAGTGATATATATTTTTGTTTTTTATCATCATTATTTTTTCTACCACTCCTGATTTCTATCGACTCACCCTCGATTTTAGCTGCCCATGTACACATGATTTTCACCTCCCTATTCCTCTTGATTTCGACTGCTTTGGGTGCATATTTAACGCACCTGGCACTACAACACCATTCGAGTTGGAACGTGAGGCACACAACTATAGAGCATCTCATTGATGTTGCAACCCCTCACCTCATTATATGTCAAGGTGAACTTTAGTTCATGCCTTTGAAAGAAATTCCATAATCTAATATAGTATTATTTACCACATAATGAAACTCATTAAAATTATCCTTAAAACTGTAATCCCCTTTAGAGAATTACCCCCCCATATATATGTGTATATATATATAAATAAAACATAATACACATGATCTAATTATAATTATAAATGGGTGAAATGAAATACTTATCAAAATTTATTGATTTACAATTTTAGGTTCTAAATATATCACTGTAAATAAAATCCAATGGTTCTTTCATTTAAATCACTAATTTATAATTATAATTATTTATAATTTCCCCATTCTAGATATGAAAAAATATTTATCAATTTTATCTTTTCATCATAAAAAATATCAAATCACCCCTGTTAAGTCAGTATTTAAATGTATCATTATCTAATATATTCAATTTTTCAATACAAAAAGTCAATTTACAATTTCAAAAATAGTTACCATAATTTTTTACTAACCCAAAATTTGAATACAGTTTGACAGGTTTTCTATACCTTTGTATGAATATTTCCATCTTTGAAATGATAACCCAATCATTAATACTTCATAAAAAGAACTTCATTTCATTCATCACACATATAATAAAAACTATGTATTTTTTACTTTAATCCATCTAAAACTAGATCATTATTTAACATTTCTTTTTATTTACAACATCATTTAAAGGAAAACAATTTATCTTAAGAGATCCACCACTTGTAAAATAATTAGTACACTTTGAACATGTCAAAAATATTTCATTACATCAATTCACATATCATAGTTGAGATGAACAACCAATATCTAATATGAATGTATGTTTCTTTTGTGAATCCTTTAGTGTGACATAAATAATAAATTCCACTTTCATTCCACTATTTAATATAATACATCTATAATTATTTCTTTTATATCCATCTATGTTTTTAAAAAATCATTAAAATCATTCATATAAACATTTATCTTGTCACATGTTCAATAGAGTTTATTCGATGGTTGGAATTCATCCTCCAATTTTACTTATAAAGATTTAACTCACTTTTAAAATATTTTCGTAAGAGTGTTCCATCTACCCTTTAACTTAAGAACACTATAACTTCTATATTCACTATTTTTTCTACAACATTACGATTTAAATTTTATAATTTTTTCCCAAAATCACTATAGAACCGATAATGAACATGAAAATGATTTTATAGAAAAAATAATATTCGCCTAATTGATAATTATTCTTGTTTTCATCCGGTACATACATATTTATTTAATCAAATTTACATCTACGCATTTTGAGATGATTAAAACATCTATCTTTATTTGGTATAATCTTTTACTAAAATTAATATTTCCATTCCTTATAATTTTTAATTAAAATTCATATAATAATGTTTATTTGTTTTCATTTATATGATATACCATTAATATTAAATGTAATAATTCATTTGGTTATTAGATCACTTGTTTCAATAAAATATAATGAAGGTTTTTGAAAATATATATATTTTGGAATAATTATTAAATTTTTTAGGTATTCGTAATTCTTGTTATAGATGTATTGGTTCCACCGCTAGGAATATCTATTTACCATACTTGTATATGAAATAACTCTTTATTTTTTAAAATGTTTTTAAATATATTTTTTATATCTTCTAGTTGATGGAATGAGAGTTTATTATTCTTGTTTTTCATATTTGGGTTTCTTATTAATCCTAAATTTACTATATTATATTTTCATTTGTTAAGAGGATTTAATAAAGACTTGATGTATCATTTTAATTGACAAGGGAGAAGTAATAATTATAGGATTGAAAGTATTAAAAGTGGGATTTATCATATAAATAAAGAATTCATAGATGCCCTAATAATTCATATATCATATCATGGCCCCACCAAGACCCCTTGAATCACATACAAGAATGTGTATCCCCATAAATATCACCTTCAATAGGCCACAAGTTAATAACTAGTTCCAATGGTGTAATTATAACAAATGAGAGACATTAAACCTTTTATAGAAAAAAATAGAGTATGACTATCATCCTCACATGATTCATCTACCAAATAATTACTTTTGAAATTTGTTGCATGAGACTCATCCCTCATCCCTCTTTTTAGCTTGTATTACTATGAATAATAGTCATACCATGGATGAATAGTACATTGAGTATTTCATGAATAATAGTTTTATGTCCATAAGTGATAGAGGATGAGTGCAAAACAATAAAATGAAATGATAACTATTTGAGAGATTATTTGATGAGGATGACTGTTGTCTATAACATTCACCTTTAGAGGAATTTATAGGTTAAAATCTACCACAATAGAATAATTATTTTCTAAAAACCAATTTACCATTTTCTTCAAATCATACTCAAATTATTTGAAAGAATAAAATGTTTGGTTTCCATTATTTTAAATATCTATAACATTCAGTGTTGATAATGAATATCTTATTTGGATTTACTTATTTCTTATACAAAATGAATATTTTATTAATGCAGTAGGATGGATATAAATCAAAAATTGATTCATGTTAATAGTTTGAAAAAAAGTGTGAATATAGAGTTAAATATGTCATCAATGTTTTACTAAATCATGCATATAATCCCTTGTCCATGTTTACATTGATTTTATTCAAGAAAAATTAGAATATAAGAGTTGGGAGAACATTTTATTTTTCATGGAATAGATCGAAGCTATAAATTTATGAAAAAACATAAGTTAAAAGTGAACTTCCAAACCAATTAACATGATAAAATGGTTTATGGATAATTTTATATAAATAACATTATAAATGATGATGGGGATCACAATAAATAAATGAAAATGGAAACTAAATACGACCTTCGTGATTGTAAAAAGTTGTTTGATAAGGGGGATAACTATGAAAATAGACTATTTTACACATATACATGATTCATAAGTCATTTTTTATGTGTAGTAATTGGTCTCACATCAAACTGATACACAATGTGACCGATATGACTCAAAGTACATGATTCTAGTTTACTAAAAAGAAAAGAGACATAATCAAAAGCAATAAAAACATTAGGATTGTTATTATACTTTAGGAAAATGATCCATAAGTAATTTTAGATGTGTAAGAATCAGCTGAGCCTCAATGGGATGCACAGTGTGACCAATATGACTCAAAGCGCACCATTTTATTTAAAATTGACATTAATTTTAGTAAAAAATATAACTAAAATACTAAAAACAAATGAAAATAATTTGGATTGTTTTAATAGTTTATAAAAATGATCATTTTTTCATTTATAATGTGTAAAAATGAGTCTCACCTAAATAAGATACAAGTGGTTCCCAGCATGACTGTAATTGTCTATTATCTATTAAAATTTACATTTTAGTAAAAAAAGTTCATTCACTGAATACTAAAAAAATTCGTTTGTACTATCTTGATAGTTTTGGAAAACTATTCATAATTTATTTTTAACTTGTAAGAATACATCTCATAAAAAAAATACATGACATGACCGATATGAATCAAAGTGCGTGTTTACAGATTAAAATGACATTTTAGTGAAAAAGTAATGTGATGTACTCAAAACCAATAAAACAAATTTTAATGGATTTTATAATTTAGGAAAATAGTTTATATGTCAGTTAAGGCATGTAGGAATTATCTTCACCTCAATATGATGCACAATGTGACCTATATTAATCAAAATGTGTCTTTTTAATTAAAATTTAAATCAATTTTAGTAAACAAGATTTCTAACAAACTCAAAACTGATTAAACACATTCATATTATTTTGATTCATTAAAAAAATGATCTATAAGTAATTTTTAATATGTAAAAGCCCGCCTCACCATAAAATGATACATGATGTATTCGGTAGGACTAAAACTATCCATCATCAATTTAAAATTTAAATTTTAGTTCAAAAAGTGTCACACATTGAAAACTAAGAAAATGTTCTCATATTGTCTTGAAAACATAGGAAAACATTTTATATGTAATTTTTTATGTGTATGAATTAGTCTCACATAAATCAAACACATGACGTGTTCGATAGAACTCAAAGTTATTGTTTCTAGTTTAAAAGTTCTTTTTTAGTAAAAAAGAGTAGTGAAATGCTAAAAACCATGAAAAAAAATTCATATTGTTTTAATAAATTAGTGAAATTATACATATGTAATTTATTATGTGTGAAAAACATCTTCACCTAAATTTGACACATGATGTGACTGGTATAACTCCAAGTGTGTCTTTTTATTTAAAAGTGACATGGATTTTAGTAAATAAAACAACTAACCTATTCAAAAACAAGAAAAATCATTTTTATTTTTTTTGATACATTAGGAAATCAATCCATAAGTCATTTGTGACATGTAGGAATCATCCACACCAGAATCCAAAAAATTATGTTCCCAGAATGAATCCAAGTTCCCATTATTTGTTTAAAATTGAAATTTTAGTTCAAAAAGTGTTCCTCACTAAAAATAGAACAAACAATTTCAAATTGTCCTGTTAATTTAGGGAAAAAATTCATAAGTCATTTTTGATGTGTAGGAACCAGTATAAAAATATACTAGAACATGATGTGACAAGTATGATTCAATATTTATTTTTCTAGTTTAAAATGACATTTTAGTAAATAATACAAGTGACGTACCCAAAGCTGTTAAAAAAATTAATATTATTTTGATAATTTAGAAAAATGATCCATATGACCTCTTTGAAATGTAGAAATCAACCTCATATAAAATTGATGCATATTGTGACCAGTATTATACTAAATAAATCTTTTCAATATATAACTATAATTTTAGATTAAAACAAGTATCACATCACCAAAATTGAACAGACGAGGTAAGATGTTTTTCTCATTATTCTAACTTATATTAATTAATTAATTTCCTCATCATTTTTATCTTATAATTATTTAATTAATTTTCATAGAGATAATTTTTAAAGAAGAACAAGAAATAGCGTAACATGTAAGAATCAACCGCAACTCAATTTTCTACACAATGTTCCTAGTACAAATCAATGATAAGTTTAAAATTAACAATTTATGTTAATTAATTATTTTTATTATTAATAAAATAAGAAATTTTTTCACATACATGTTCTCTCTTTTGCTCGACCAGGGATGGTTTTTTTGACAATAGCATGAGTTGAGTTGAGGATCAAAAGACAAACAAACATTGATGTTTTTGAATGTATATAATAACTTTCACTTATGTAATTGTATAAACCAATGTTTTAAATATCTATCATATAGTTTTTTTCTTCTATTTGTGTTGTAAATATTATTTCATTTAAATTTTATATTGGTAATTGTTTTTGTTCATTTCTGGTGGTGTTTCGGGTGTGCAGTGTACTTTTATAGTACAATGTACTAGTTATGTAGTTTCCTATAACAACACACTATAATATGCCCATTTATTAGCATTAAATAAAAGAACAGATAAATTATTCCATTATAATCTATTAAAATTTTGTTGATAAAGGACTCCTTTTTCTTTTATTCTTATAGAATTTATAATGGACCCCTTTATTAGTGCTTTTTAGGGATTATAAAATCCTAGGGATTTTAATCTCACTCTAATAGTTAGTTCTTCTCTAGAGATGATAAATGCAATTTTTAGTGATGTTAAAGTCTTATTTTGTATTATGGAACCTTAAACCCTCATTTATTGTTAGTATCCACTAGAATATAATGATTTAGGATTGTGATCATGTGACGACTACTATTAGGTCACTGATCTGTGGTCTTTGACTTGAGGATATCACAACAATGTATCAAAATGTATTTTTATTGTCTTATTAATTTTAGGATATGGTAGAAATGTGATATATGAATATTTTAGAACCTATTAAGCACCTCATAATATAGAATTATGAATACTATTCAGGTAAAAATTCTAGGTTACCAGGGATATGCGACAATTTTTCTTTATTTTCATTTTCATAATTAAATGATTTTACAATGTGTGATGCAGTTAGCTTTTGGAATTTATGATTTATGGGGTTTTATATATTTTACCATTTTAAAGAGGGTTATAAAAATGAGTAATTTTTAGCATTCATAATTCACATTATATACTCATGACTGTGTGTTGATTGATGTCACTAACTATAAGGTTCAACTCTTTAATGACACAATAATAACATATATTTCATTTTACCATATACGTTGTTGATTGAAATATACTTAGCCAAACCATAGTATATTTTATCTAATGAAATATCTTTTGGATTTTATGAAGGTATTATACTTAATGAAATACATTCCCTCTATAAGGGGAGTATAGTAAACCCTTGGTGGGTTAATATTGGTATTTTGTGCCTTCGTATTGGTTTTGAGATAAAAATGGTTCAATTACTTAATGTTTCAATAGAAAACTATTTTGAGTTTTCACATAAATATTTTTATGATATTATACTTAACCAAACAATATGGATATTGATTATTAAACATAAATCATAAATGGTTGATGGAGTTATATGATGGTAGAGGATATTATAGTCGTTAAGGGGGTAGTCTAGTATGTGGAAACTCGATAAGGATCAGTTCTTTAGTAGGTTAATGGCTTGGCATGGGATGACTGATACATATATGTATAAAAAATCAATATGGTGGGTTATTTGATACATGAGTTCCCTTATGATATCTAATATGAGAACAAAGATGTTTACCATGAGTTATGGACACTATGACTCCTGATTTATGAGATATGTGGGAGAGCCTCATGCTTTAGATACAAACATGGGTATTGTTAAGCTATGTTCTATGATTAAAAAGTTGGAAGTTTCCCTAAAATGGTTGAGATGATATGTGATATATGAGGGTAACCCAAGAGAGGGGTTATGCTATGCTTGAGAGTGCCTTATAAATTGAAATCAAAGATTGATTTTTTTGATTGATACTGATATAATAAAAGTGCTACCAAGTATATTATAATACCATTTATTTGAGGAATGAGATAATATTTGATTTTTTTAGCTTTGGTTTTTAATATCTTTTTTCTAAAGATGGTTTTTTGTATATTTTGGAGTGTTTTTATATAATTTTATATGCTTCAATGTTCTTATACAGTTAATGGAACTGAGTGAATTCACTAAGTAACTATGATGTTGGTTTTGGTCATTCAGATGGAGGAAAATATTTGGATCATGGTAAGGGGAAACTATATATATAACACATGTTATTGTATCATATGGGAATGATTTAATTTCATGGTTTTTTAATGGTTTCAATTTTTTCCTAAAAACTATGTGATCTAAGAGTTTTGAGATAGTAGTTCCTACATGGTTAGTGCACGATATAGTAAATCATGATTCTAAGCTATATTAAACAAATAATTAAATATAAAAATTAGTTTTTCACCCTAAATATCTCCCAAAAACCTAATTCTTCCTCATATTTACTATGCTTTGGACCTTCTACCCTCATCAAGGAGATTTGGGTTATCTGTCTCTTTATAAGGATGATTTCAAAGGATCTTGGGGTAATGGATCTAGGACTAAAGTAAAGTTTTAATATCTCTATTCTTATTCATGATATTATAATATTATCTTGAAATTAACCTCATATTGAATCTATTATGGAAATATCTAATGCTAAGATCTTGTTTTGATGATATTTATTTTGGATCCATTGATAGAAAGAAAGGAGGAATCTAGATCTACCAATATTGCTTTTTGTTTCTTTTTAAAATGGAATTCATTGGAGTTAGGTGGATTTTATCTAAATCTAATATTATTATAGAAAATTATGTATTTAAATTTTTAAAATAAATTAAATTTTATTTTCAAAATAAAATCATTATATATCCCTGTTGGAGAAACAATTGGGAGTAAGATGTTTGGAGATATTTTATAATGTCGTTGAATGATGAAGTGTTTCTTAAAGTGATTTATTTTGTAATATATTATAAATTACCTTAAATTCATGGTATTTACATCAATGGTGATGAGTTTAAGTTTATAGTCTGTAGTGTATCAGATGGATCCCAACAACTCAAGTTCAACATATAGATGATGCCGGTATAATTTCTACAGTAAGAGATTTATAACAAATTTTTTATCCATGTTTGATTGGGCGATTGATTTAAAGAATTCAGATTTAATTTTTATTTATAGTTATTATATCTCCTAACATCATGAGTACATAAATATAAAAATAGTATAGATTTAGTAAAAAGGGGGACCACATAATTTGTGTGTACAATGTTCATGATATGAAGACACGTGGATTTTACCAGATAGATTCCATCAAACAAAGATGAATCTGTATGTAGAGTATGAAATTATATTTTGTAAAGTGTGTTGGAATAATTTTACCAGTTTGAGTCCATGTTAGAAATTCCCATCAATCATACATTTATAAAGTCAATTGATCTGGGGACATTTGAATAACTGTGTAACAGTGGTGTCTGTTCAATGTAATCTGATTTCGAACATCATATAGACTTATATAAAGTCATACAATATAGCCCAATGTTTAGATAATTGTTTTCAAAGTCATTAGAAAAGAGGTTCTTCAAGGTTTCATTAGTCATAAAAATTTTAAGTCAATAAATTGAGTGAACTAGATCGATCTTTTTTTAATGTGAATTGAGAAAATATTGTTTTATGATATGAAGTTAAGAGGTCTAAGAATGATAAAAAAAAAGTCTCAGAGTATTCATAATAAAATAATTATTTAATGTTTCAATATATATGTAACCATATAAGGTTTATTGGTAATAGGTTTCCAATAAAATTAAATGATCAATGGTTTATAATGAAAATCATTGAATGTATGAGGTTTTAAGAAAATGAATTTTCAAAGGTTAATATGAAGTTATACAAGAACACTAGTTGGAGTTTCATTGGATAGAAATGTTTTTTTTGATATGTACTCCATTTAATGATCTAAGGTATTTAAAAAACATTCAAAAAGATATTAAATTCGATGATTATTTCCCTTTTCATAAATATTCCAAAAAACATGGAGGAAATTCATGATTTTAGATGAGTCTTAAAAATGTTAAAAGATGAATATTTTTGTTGCATCTTAAATAAATATCATTATCTTTAGGAAGTTTGGGTGAGATAAAATAAAGGATGATTCCATGTTGGGAACACAAATTTTTGAGCATGATTTTTATTCAAATTTTTTCCATTACCTAATATTTTGAAGATATTATGGATATATAAAGGGGTGTTGTGCATTGATAACTATGTCGATTTTTGAAAATTTGATGAATTACGACCAATGTGAAGAAATTGGTAGGAAAACATTGGATATAAAAATCGGTCATACAGATTCTGAATGAATTCTCTATATGATGTGTTATTAGATGAATTGTGTGAAAAGAAGATTAGAAAAACTAGGGAACATTTGGTATTAGATAAGTAGTGTTCCAAAGAGATATATAGAATATAGAATTATAATGGCATGAGTCTACAAAAGAGAATCTGGATAGAGTGTACCAAATAGATTGTATTGGAATAACTTTTAAGAAAAACTATTAATGATCATAATGATGATATTGATATCCATTATGAAATAATTTGAATAGGTAGATGAATTAACTACAAGAAGGTATAATTTGTTAAAATTTAAATTAGAAAAGTGATAATATAATTAATCTTATTGGTTCAGGTTTACATATTTTTTATAAAAACAATGTTATATCACTAATATGTGTGATGATCATAATCACTGGTTATTTTTTATAGTGATACAAAATTTAAATATATTCCATTATTACTGTAAACACCAAAGGCATTTTTTATAGTCGTTTTGGGGGACATTTATTACTTCTAAAACATTCCATGGACTAACTACTCTAATCGAGTAGTGAACCTTTAAAATATATTTGATCTGCTAGTTGTGAATGTATTCTTGTTTTCTAATAGATTAATATCTCACTAACCAAAGGTAAAGGTTGTCTTTGTATGTTGGAAATCTTAAAAAGAGAAGATCACAGATTCACCCCTTCCACCATTTAGTTATTTTACATATCATAATTGGTCCTTTCATCTCATATCGAATATATGTTTTCCATCATTGACTATTTTCTAAACTTGTATGAAAATGATAGTTTCCATGGATATTTAGAACACTTTCAATAGTAAGGTTATTGATGTTTTTAATAGAAATAACAATCATATCATAAAAGTAAAGAATGTTTCCTTATTATATTTCCATTGGATATGATTTTATTTAATATACTAATGATGGTTTCTCTTCTCCTATAGAATTTTCAAAATTTTATCTAAAAACCACTGAGAAAGGTTGAGGTGTGTTATTGGCTAGTTTTGAGCTAAAATATTTCCTTGAGGAGTTGATTTAACAATAGAATAATAGAGACAATTTTTTTTATAATTATATGTAGTTCTTAATTGGTGGGGAGGTTCCCTATAAATGGTCATTATCTCCTGAGGAAGATTTGTGCTTTAGAGTTCGCTTTGTGGTTCTATTGTCATTACAAAAGGTGATTATACAAGGCAACCACCAATCATAGTGGTCTGTTCATCTTGGTTCCAAAAAGATGTTTTATGATGTGTTCTGGTAGTTCCGGTGTCCAGGTATTAGGAGAGATGTAGCTAACTATGTATCATGGGGTTACACATGTCAACAGTTTATAAAAGACCACCAAAGGCCCTACAGTTTTCTTCAGCCGCTACCCATTCCTGCCTGGATATTGGAGAAGATCACCATTGAATTTATTTTTGTCCTACCATATCCACCTAAGGGTTGAAATTATATTTGGACAGTGATTTAAAGTTTGGACAAATCATCCCACTTCATTCTGATCATGTATTTTTCTAAAGTGGATGAATTTGGAAGATAATATTTGCAAGAGATTTTGTGTCTTTATGGTGTGCCATCAAATTTTTTTAGAAAGTGGACCTCACTTTAACTCATAGTTTTGGGAAGGTCTGAAGAAGGTGATGGGGTCATAGGTCAAGTTGATTATGATGTAACACCCTCAAATGAATGGTTATATGGAGTTAGAAAATCACAACATAGAAGGCTTGCTTCGGGCATATGTGTGGGATTTTAGAGGCTCATGTGATATCCATCCTGGGTTGGTGGAGTTTTCATGTAATAATAGTTACTAATAATCGATTCAAATGGATCCCTTTGAGGTGATTTGTGGTTTTCCATGCTAGTTCTATTTGTGTTGGGCTAAGGTGGGTGAGAGCTCATTATTGGGGCCGACCCTGGTGTAAGAAATGTCATATAATGTCAATTTGATCTGGTAGGGACTATTATTAGTGTAGAGCCTCTATAGGTCTTATTATGATCATAGGTGTTGAGGTTCAGAGTTTCTTGTGGGCAACCAAGTGTTTCTAAAAGTGTATCCTTGATTGGGTCACTGTCATCTTGGTAATCAAGGGAAGCTAACATAGAGGTATGTCATACATTTTGAGTTTGCATAGAGAGTCGGTAAGGTGGCATACCATTTTTCATTACCATCCATGTTGACGTCAATTCATGATGTCTTTCATGTACCTCAATTGAAAATGTATAATCAGGATCCATCTTATATGATGAATTGGGAAGAGTTGGAATTGGATCCTTATTTGTTGGTGTTTGAGTGGCCAATGTGGATTTTGGATTCTAAAGGGAATGTGATCCATGGGATTTCCATAATATTGGTCTATGTTATTTTTTATCATTGTAGTGATGTTCATGAGAAATGAAAGAAGAAATCTGGGGTTTAGGAGGTGTAGATGTACTAGTTTTATAATCATACAATATAATGACTTTATCAAGCAGGAAAGATTTCAGGTTGGGGAGAATTGTCACATCAATGATTTTATTTTGATTTATTAATTTTTTTATTTTTGGTCCTTTATTTATCAATTGGTTCGCCTAGTATTTTTTGGATAAAAATCATTTTTTTGGTCTCAGCTGTAGGTGGCACACAGTTGACCCATGGTTAGGGGAAAACATGTGTTTCCCTAACGAAAAACCATGTGACATGGACAGTGGGACTATCTTAGATGCATGTGAATGAACCCTACGATAGGAAACCGTGTGACCTCATTACTCTTGAATAGATAAGGAAACATGATTTCCATAATGTTTGGAAAACTGTACAGGCTAACCATGTGACCTATCCATGTTATTTAATGTGGAAATTTTCTCTTATACCCTCCATGGATTTTATCACTAAGCCACCCCTAATCAGAACCATGTAAGATTATCATCCATGGGTGCTCCCTATTCCCCCTATTAGAACTGTTTCACTCCAATATTTGGGTGGTTTTGGTGTGGGAACTTCAATAAATCATCAAGTAAATATCCCTTCTCCCTATTTATTTATTCTTCTCAGTTTTCTATGGGTTAATTTTTGGGTTCTCCTTTTTTAGTTGGATATTTTACATAACGAGGGTTCTATCTCATTTTGTTGGGTATAATCACAGTGGTTGTTGTTTGATCATTCTTTAAATGGGTTTTGTTGGGGTGTAATTTTTGTTTTTTACAGGATTCCAGAAGTTTCCAAGATTGAAGTAGGTGGTTCCATTATATTACATTATTAGATTATTTTTTCTAACCTTCTTATTTGTCTAAATTTGTTACATGGATTATTTCTGTTGTGTGAAATATGTTTTAAAAAGAGGTCTTGAGATTTATATGTGATGAAAGTTATTTTATATAGAAAAATGGGTCTTTTCTTGTGTGCTTTATTATGGTGCTTCATGAAAGAGTTTTATGATTTTTGTGAATTGTGTGGAATTTATTTTCTAGGGGATTTTATGGTGCGAATGTTTTAGATGTAGGTTTTCTAAAACAATGGGATTTTGTTCCATGTGATCTTCTTTTACACGCACCGTAAATGTGGTTTGTGAATTTCATAAGTGATGAGAAGCATGTTTTAAAATGAATTTGGTTTTTTGTGGATTTAAAAGGGGATTTTCCCTTGTAAATGGTTGGATCTCATATATTACCTTCTTTTTGTATTTCCAAATGGATTTTATGAATTGTGAATGTGGTGCAACAAGTATTTTAAAACGGTTTCGGTCTGAATGAGAATATTAAAGTCAGTTTTTTTCGAAAATGATGGTTTACATATGAACCATGAATAATGGATCAATGTGAACAGAAGACATGGTTTATTCATTATATTTTCATGATGAATAGATTTTGTTTGTAGAAGTAATTATTAATATGATATGAGAAATGGAATTTGAGCATATAGGGAATTCTGGGTATCTAGGTGGGAGAACGTGAACAAGTATGCTAGTTAATTCTATGTGGATGAGGCTCAGACACTTGTAGATGGATTAATGCTACAACAGTAACTAAACATGTGATATGATCAAAGAACATAATACCTTGGGACATGATCCCCTCTAGTGTCTCATTTAATGCAATGATATTGGTTTTGGATGATTATTTGGAGACCACTAGACCTTGGGACAAGTTCCACGCTCGTGACTCGTACACAAGAACACTATTGGTTTGGGTTGGAGGTTTTTGATCACCTAGGTATAAGGTTTATACGGTTAGAAATGTTCTAGTTACCTATAGGTATTTCACATGGTTATCTCTTTTGACATGACGATTTTGTGATGTGGTGCTAACCATTAGTATATGGTGGACTTCCAATGAATTGTAGTTTCAAAGGAATTTTCTCTTGAGAAAATTTTTTATTTAAAATTGTTTTCTAGATTTTTTTTGAAATATTGCATGAAATTCACAATTTTATTATGAAAATGTTAATATTTATTTATCTTCTAATGTTATAGCATTGAATCATTTTATTTTGGTGGAATCTTACCAGGATTTGTCTTACACCCAATATACCCCTTTGGGTGCATGTTGATTTTTTTATGAATGATCTAGGTAAAGGAAAGATTTTCCTTGGTGGTGATGGTGGATTTGGTTTCTAGTGTTCCACTTCTTATATGTGTTGGTGGTGGTTTCTTGAGGGTGATGGACCTCCTATTACAAAGATTTTTTGGGATGTTCCTTTTTACCTTTCTATTATGGTATTTTTAGTATTTTTAAAGGTTATAAAACATTAAATTTGAATGTCCTCATATCTCGTTTGTTTATGATTATAAGTTATGTTAATTTTTTTTATTTATTTTGCTTATTTATTTTTATATATATGTGTGAAATTTTTCCTAAAGTGTATTGTTGATACCCAACACTAGTTTTCTATTTTTGGGGCTTGGGAATGCCTTTCAGGACATGCCATGGGCCGGGTATAGTCTCAATTTTGATGGCACCTATACTTGGATCATGAAAAAATGGTTTGAGAGATGGGTTTTCTCTTTTTTTTTTGTGTCAATTATTTGCAAAGAGTCTAGATATACTAGATCCAGGATTTCATGAGATTGGGGTTCTAGTTATGAGTGTGGTTTCTGGACAACACACCTCATGAAAGGACTCGAGTTGATATGGGATGCATGGATTTTTTTGACTTCTTCCCCAACTGAAACATACAAGATACAGACTGTATATGAACACCAGGTGGGGGTGAATTTGTTTGTCTTATTATTGTGTTGGATATGGTTTTATTTTATTTATGGAAGTATTTGGGAATTTTTTTTGTCGTTGGAAAAAAATTACAATGTTGTTCTGGTGATTTTATTAATGATTTTTTCTTTTTGGTTATTGATTTTTGTAAAAAAAATAACTCCATGGGTTCCTCATATTAATCCATGGTATGATGATGGATAGTGTTATCCCTCACCAATTAATCTATGACTATTGGGATACATGGTTCGGGAACTTTGGGGAAGGGAGAAGGCTCTGGTCCTTCTTATGTTAGAGAAGCCGAACCGGGTCCTGGAAAGGATAAAGCTCAGAAGATCTTCTAGAATAAGACTCCCTATTTAATAAATATAATGGATCCCCATGATGCTGAGGATTGGATTGAGAATATTTAGAGGATGTATGAGTTTATTGAAACTACAGAGGTAGTCCGTGTGAAGTACTATTTGATCATATTGGAAGGTCCCATTCAGAAGTTTTGGGACTAAGTTGTGCAAGTTGGGAAGTATGAGGAGAATGTTTAGAAGGGTTCAGGGTTATCTTCATCACATATTCTTATCCTGAAATTATTGCCTTCACCAATAACTATGAATTTTTGGATCTTCACTAGGGATATCAGACCATGATATAGTATGCTAACCATTAGGCAAGGTTGGTTCAGTTCACACCAGAGGTATTCTCTAGTGTGAAGCTGAAGGATAAATAGTTTGAGATGGGGTTGTGATAAAAAATATGTTATCAAGAATTATTTTTTAGGATGAATATGTATAGGGAGTTGGTTAATTGTGCTATGATAGTAAAAATTGATCGTAGAGGAATGTATTGTTTCCTTAGAGTAGTGTCAGTTATGCGAAGTGGTAGTTTATCTGAGAAGAAGAGGATATGAGATGAGATAGAGAAGCGAAGAGGTGATTTTTCAAGGCACACATCCTGATTATCTTCATATGTAGCTTTTGGTGTGGGTTCTGTCATCTTCCACTAGTGTATTAAAGGAAGGAAACATGCGATCATTGTGTTCACCTCCACCCAGACCATGCAATAATTATGGAAGTATGGGAAACCTACAAAGGTATTGCAAGATGGAACACCCATATCAGGTTGGTGTAGTGTCTATAGCTTTAAAAGGGATTTCATCCTATTTATAACCATCAATAACAACAGTTTCTTGATTCAAAAGTCACGGCGAGAGGGTTGGATCATCTTTTGGGAAGTGTCAATTCAATATAGTGCCACAGGTCAGTGGTCATTCTTAGGCTCAGGAAGCGAATAGACAACATCATACTATGGATCAAGCACCAGAAGAATCCAGTGTAAGGCCTATGACAGTTTGAGGTACCATTCTTTTTTCAACATCATTATAAATTTTTTTGATACAGGTACCTATTTTTCTTTTATTTCATCCCATACTTTGGACGTGTTAATGTTTCCAACCATGATTATGCCCTACACGATGGATTTGGTGATGACACTTGGTAATAATTGGGAGCATAATTTTAGGTTTCCTTCCTATACACACAACATGTTTGGGGTCAAGATGAAATGGGGTTCCCTAATATTGAATATAGACCTATTTTATGTGATCCTTGGAATAGATAAAATAGTATGATTTTAGGAACCCATATATTGCTATTAGTGGAGAGTATGTTTTGTGTCACTTTATAGAAGTACCCATATTTTCAAGGAAGATGGGATCCATAGTTGGAATGTATTGGAACCACACTTATTAAATTATGAAATTTCATTTGAAAAATATGTTCATTCATGTTGGAAGACAAAGAGAGATGTCTAAAATACAGATTACTTCCTATGGTGGATGTGTTTCTAGTGGTGCTTCTAGAGGCTTTCACAGGTTTTTCTCTAGAGATATATGTATATTTAAGCATTGATTTGGTTCCTTGAACACTAATAATATATATTCTCTCAAAATGTATTAAAAACACCACATTGAGGGAATTAATGTTATAGTTGGATGATTTGGAATCCAAGGGATTCTTTTCCCCGATCATCTCACATTGGGACACCGCAATTCTATTTTAAAAAATGTTCAGCGGATCAATTTGGTTATGTATCTATTAACAGAAGCTGGATAAGGTGATGATCAAGAACAATTAATCTTTTCCATATTTTTATGGATGTTTGGACTAGCTTAAGGTGGTATGGTGGTTTTGAAAGATCAATATACATCCCAAGATTCACTAAGTATGATTAAGAGAGGCTAATATTCTGAAAATATCCATCCAAAGATGGAATGGATATTTTGAGAATTTGATTAGGCCTTTCAGATGGTCTAATTATGTAGTGGTCTTTATGGTTCTTATGAATATGGTTTTCCATAAGTATCTCGACATATTTTCATGGTATTTTTTTTATAATATCATGGTCTATTCTAAGACTGAGGTGGATCATGAGTGGAATTTAAGGATTGTGATTGGAGCCCTTCGAGATCAATGCCTCTATAAACTGTTTAAAAAGTGCACCTTAATGAATAAGGAGGTGATGTTTCTATGTAATGTGATCTCATAATGAGAAGTTTTAGTGGACCCCGAGAAGATTAGTGTAGTGATTTCATGGGAATAACTGAAGAATATTTTTGAGACCATGGGATTTCTGAGCCTAAAAGGGTATTACATGTTTTTCTTCTGTATTTCTCTCATCCTTCTTTATTCTTGACTATACATAGATGGAAGGAGGTAAATTCTGAGTAGAGACTGTAATGTAATGCATCTTTGGGGATGTTATACAATGGTTTACCATAACCGATGTTTTGATATTATTGGAGTCTATAAAGAGGTATGTGGTCTACTGTGATGCTTATGTTATGGGTGTTGGGTGTGTGATGTTGCAAGATGGCCATGTGGTGGTGTATGGTTTACACCAAGTCCAACCACATGAAAAAATACCCAATCCATGACCCAGAGTTAGTGGTGGAGATTAATTCCTTGAATACGTGGCGTCATTATCTTTTTGGAGAGAAGTTTGTGGTTTATTAAAATCTTAAAAGTTAGGATTACATATTCTCCTAGAATGATTTGAATTTGAGGAATATTCATTAGTTTGAGTTTCAAGGGTTTCATTTAGATATTATCTCTACAGATTGTAATGGAAATGTGGTAGATGATGCCTTAAAAAAGAATGTACCAGTACAAGCATTGAAAGAGTCTAGTGTTGAGTGGACATTGATGAGCCTTTTGTCACAATTGTATGACAAGACTGAGGGGCACAATGGATGTGTGTTATTAGATAGTTTTTAGATGAAAAAATTATTTATGATATTGATTATGCAAGATAAGATGAGTTATGAATTCTTTAAATTTTCTTATGTAGTTCCTAATTGGCGGGGAGGTGCCTTGTGAATAGTCTTTGTCTCCGGAGGGAGCTTTGTGATTTAGAGGTTTCATCATGGTATAATTGCCATTATGGAAGGTGGTGATGGAGGATAGTAACCAGTGTTAGTGGGTCATTCATCCTGGTGCTACGAAAATGTTTTATGATATGTGTTGATAGTTTTGGAGTCTAGGTACAAGGCGGGATGCTGATGAATTTGTATTGTAGTGTTATACATGTCTATAGGTTAAACCAGAGCAATAAAGGCCCTCCAGTTTTCTTCAACCACTTCTCATTCATACCTATAAGTGGGAAAATATAACCAAAGTATTTATTATTGGCCTATATCATACACCTTAGCGATGAAATTCTATTTGGGTAGTGATCGAACATTTAACAAAATCATCCTAATTCATTGAAATTAGGGATTCAGCCAATGTGGATGAATATTTAGGATTATATGCGAATGAGATATTGAAGATTCATATTATGAAATTGAAAATTGTTTTAGATAGGGCCCCTCCATTTACCTCATGGTTTTGGGAAGGTTTTCAGAAGAATATGGGATCATAGTTCAAGTTGAGTAGGGCATACCACCCTCAAATAGGTGGCCAAACAGGGTAGGGGAATCAGATTATGGAATACAAGCTATGGGAATTTGTGTTGGATTTCATAGGCACGTGAGATAAATTTCTAGGGTTGCTGGAGTTTTTATATAATAACATCTACCAGTCACCGATTCAAATGAATCCCTTTTAGGTGCATTATGTATGGACGTGTTAGTCCCTTTTGTGTTGGGATTAGGTGGGTGAGACCTCTTTATTGGGGTTGATACTTGTGCAGAAAATGTATAATAAAGTCATGTCAACCAGTTATAATTTATTTAGAGTGCATAGACTCCCAAATTAGTATGTTAATATAGGAACCAAGTATTATAGTTTTACGTGGCTGACTGGGTGTTTCTGAAATGGCTCCTCTCTTGGGTCACCATCATCTTGATAAGAAAGGGAAGCTAACTCCGATGTATATCAAAACCCTTCAGATCACTAATAGAGTCAGTAATGTGGAATTATAGTTTTCATTTCCCTCCATGTTTACTCCAATTCATGACATGTTCAATGTATCTCAATTGATAATTATAATCTAGATTCGTTGCATGTGCTGAATTGGGAAGAGTTGGAATTGGATCCTAATTTGTCGGTGTTTGAGCAGCCAATGTGAATTGTGGATTCTTTTTAGAATGTAATTCATGGTATGTCTATACCATTTTTTTGAGTTATATTTTAGCATGTTATTAATGATCATGATACATGGGAGAATAAATCATAGTTGGAGGAGAAGTACCCATTCTTTTTTTATAATCATACATTAGAATGAATTTCTAGGGGTGAGAATTTTGTACCATTGGGAGAATTTCCACATTCATGATTTTATTTAGAGTTATGGATTTTTTTATTTTTGTTCTTGTATTTTCCATTAGTTTCCTTGAGAGTTTTTGGAGACAAATGTTGTTTTTGGCCTCTGTAGTCGGTGGAACACAGTTGGTGCTGGCTTAGTGGAAATTTTGTGCCAGCCAAGGGAAAACCATGTTCCGTGGAATGTGTCATAGTTTAGGATAATGGATAGATACACTGGTGTGTGCCCTCGCCCAGGAAACTATAGGCCGTTTTTAATTTTGGACAGAGAGGGATACATGGTTTTTTTATAGTTTGGTAATCAATATTGGATAACAATGCGACCAATCAGGATCAATAAAACTGGGAATTTCTTCTTCTACCCTACCTAATTTTTAACCCAAAACTACCCATAATACGAACCATGTAGGATTTTCACAACTAGGAGATTCTTATTCTCCCTATTGTATCACTTTAACTCCTATATATTTTTAGTTTTGTTCTGGAATCAATAAATCATTATGTACATCTCTTTTCTCTCTATCTCTTCCTTATTATAGTGTTTCTATTTCCTCTTTCTGGGGATCTTCTTTTCCTATAGGTTGTTTGACCTAGAGAGTGATAAATATTCTTTTTTTGGGTGGAATCATGATGGTTTTTTATATCACTTTTATTTAGTCTTATTGTGGGGAAGTTGTTATTTTCCACTGGATTCAGGAAGTTCCCAATATTGAGGTAGGTGGTTCCATGGGTTTACATTATTTGATGATTTTTTATTTCCATATTTTTATTTAAACGCGTTCTATGTATTATCTTTGTGGTATGATATGTGTTTTGAAAACATGTTTTGGGATTCAAACTTGATTAATGTTCATTTTCTAAAAGAAAATGGTTAGGTTTCTTTTTTTGTTAATTGTGGTGTTTCATGAAATATTTTTATGATTTTTCTTGAATGGTAAAAAATGTGTTTTATGTATATTTGATGTTGATAATGTGTTGGAAGATTGTTTTATAAATATAATGGGATTTTACATTTGATATTCTTTTGATGTAAACCTTAAATGTGGTTTGTTAATTTCATAAGTGATACAAAGTTCATTTTAAAATAGATTTGGTTTGAGTGTGGATTTGAATGGGGATTGGAATTCATATGTTTCTTTTTTTTGCGTGTTTCCTAATGGAAATCCTGAATTTTCAAAGTGATGAGAGATTTATTTGAAAATGTTTTGAATGTTCATGTGAATATGAAAATGGTTTTGTTTATAGAAATGGTGGTTTATAAACGAGCCTTGATCATTGGATCAATGTGAATTATAAAAATGGTCTCTTACTTGTTTGTTCATAATTCATTTCATTTGTTTGTGAATTTTATGATTTATGTAATATGAGAAATTGAATTTGAGCATAAAATTAATCTAAGGTATCTAGGTGGGTGAACTAGAACTAGTATACATGTTGATTCAGTGGGGTTGAGGCCCGATTTCTTCTAGTGTCTTGTGAATAAGAATACTATTGGATCCCCTGTAGTGGCTTGTTAATAGGAACACTATTGGTATTTGGAATATGATCTGTAGACCCCTAGACCATGTAATGCATTCCCCTCTAGCGGATCTTGCATGACAACAATGTCTATTTTTGTTGGAGGTTTTTGATGATCAAGGTACGAGGTTCATATGGTCCCAATTGAGATAGTTACTTATAGGGATTTCCCATGGTGACCTCTTATGACATGATAATTTTTTTATGTGGTGATAACCATCAGTAAATGATGGACTTTTGTATACTGTTATTTCAAATAAGATTTTTTTTTTCATAAAAAAGTTTTTTAAAAGTGTTTTTCAAAAATTGTTTTATTAGAAAGGTTTCATGAAAATGATTCCCAATGTTCTTATGGAAATGTTCATATTGTTTTATCTTATAAGGTTATATAATTTAATCTATTTCTTTGGGTGTAATTGTACTTGTATTTGTATCACACCCTATATACCCTTTCAGGTGTGTGTAGACTTTGTTATGTATGGAGAAGGTAAAAGAAATATGTTCTATGGTGGTGATGGTGGATCTGGTTTCTAATTTCCAACTTCTTTCAGGTGTTGGTGTTGGTGGATTGACATTTATGTCCCTATTTTTATATGTAGGTTTTTGGGATGTTCATGTTTTCCCCATTCTGTTGGGATATTTTTTTTATTTATTAATGTTGTAAAAAATTGAATCTGAAAATTGTCGTATCTCATTTGGTTATGATTAGATGTTATGTGATGTTTTGTTTTCATTGGTTGTTTATTATTTTATACATGGTTGAAATTTTTCCCAAAGATTATTTTTGATATTGAGGAACTATTTTGAAACACATAGGGTTTGGGAACACCCTTCCGTACATGCCATAGGCTAGGCCATGGGTCAGTTTGAATAGCACCCCAACTTGGATCGTTAAAAGATTGATTATATGAATATATTACTTGATAAATATTAAAACCTCATTGTAATTATTGAATAAAAGATGAAGGTGGACCAAAAGCTATTCAATATTGTTCAATAAAATATAATTAAAGCTAATAAAGGAATAAAAAACCTCAAAAACTCAATTTTAGAAGTCTGTGAATTGTTTAAGAAGTATAAACTTTAGAAGCATCAAAAAAATAATCCATAAAGGTTAAAACACTATTTAATATGGTCATAAGAAATATGAGTTAAATTAGACCATTTTTAGTCATACATGAAGTTTAAAAATATTATTAAGTTATTTTATCATAATTATCCATTAATTACGACCAAAATATCATGAGGCCTAGTTTCATTGTAATACTAGGACCACAATACATAAAATTAAACTAAAGCAAGGAATATTTGTTTTTTTCTTTACCTTAGAAATATCTTAACACCATTTTAACTCCTTAAACTACATATGATATCCTTGGGAATACATAGATGAAAGGGATGTTATAGAATTCCCACCAAGGGTATACAAATTTTATATTAACGTAACATGTGAGTCAAGGATATAACATGATATAATAAAAGAGAAGTAATATGAGTAATAACATGGAAGCATAAAATATATATAAAAATATCATAAAATCATGGAAACAGAGGAAATTTGGTAGAAACAAAAAAAATGACATTAATATGAGTTAAAGAAAACTTACTAGAAAATATCACATGGGGAGAAATCCTCACAATGGATTAGGTTCACTCCCTAATCCAATAAATTATGCATTAAGAGAATAAATGTTTTTTAAATTCATTGGATAATTATCTTTAATCAACCATCATAACATGTTCCTGATCTATTTGTGCCACATAAAGGAAATTGATTATAAAAAAAATCATAAGAATTATCCATGGAAAGAAAATGGGTTAGCTAATATTTATTCATATCATATTTAATTGAAATCTCATTTTGGAGGTATTTGATAAATAATCATAAGGAATTTATAAACCCCATACAATGAAGGTAGAATAGTCTTGGTAGATATGTGAGAGACATATATTCATAATTTATATATATTATATAACATTAAGGGTTGTTTTGTTTGATGAATATATACACTTTTAAAATGTTTAATAACATTTTTGATGAAAATAAACATTCTAATTAAAGAGTAATTTTTGAAGAGATAATATAATGGTAATGATTTTGAGTAATATTTTACATTTCTTATAATTTAAAAAACATTCCTTTCATACTTGGGTAATATGTCAAAAAGTGAATTATTAAAAAAACAACAAAAAATTTCCTTTTAAACCATTTTATAATGTAGTCAATCTGGGTAAAAATTGAATAAAAAATTGATATAAGAATATTAAAATAATTTGAAAAATATTTTAAGGAAAACATAAACCTAAAATTGAATAGTTTTTTTTACAATAGAGTGATAAAGTCAATTTTCAACAATTTAGTATCTCACTCAATTTATAAACCACAAAGAAAAAAATGTTACAATTACATGAATGTAAATTAACATATAATGGAGAATAGAATGAATTATATTTTTGAAAATGATTATATAACTTCTTTTAATTTAAATTCAGGCATGAAAAACCCTAATTAAAAAAGATTGTGAAATAAAATCTTACTGCATTTGTATTTTTTCAATCATAACACATTTGAATGAAGGAGATTAATTGTATCTTAAAATACCAAGTATTATTATGTATTAAATAAATAATATTTAAAGGGGAAGTATATACAAAATATAAAATAGATCATTTGAAAGAATGAACATATTTCTCAAAGAAGTAAGTTTAGTGATGAAACACTTACCTCAAGCATAAATCATCAAGTGAGTTCATTATCTTACTGAATAATAAAATATTTTTAATTATTTACTATCTTAAAAAAAATTTCAAGTTTTTTTTATTTCATTTAATTTAATTTTTACCATTTATTTTTCAATTACTTGACCAATTAATATCACATTAGATATGATAATGATAAAGGGATCATATGTCTAAAATCACTTTGGAATATTTACTATGGTAAAAGAAATTATTATTTAATAAAAATTAGAATGGTAATAATGAAATAATTATAATTTTCATAAATAAATTATAATTTCAAAACCATTCATGATTTTTTCAGGAAAAATGGTCTATGTTACAATTTTGGAGACAATATGGCATATATAAGAATGTGTAATGTAATGTCTCGGATTTTCTGTCTTTTATTTTTCAATATTATATGGAATTATTACGAGACCATGTGTGGGGATGGAACATAATTCCGAGGCCCAATGAGCCCGGAATGGTGGTTTAAATTTTTTTTAGCTAAGTAAGTTGGTAGGTGCGTGTGGTTGTTGCAGTTTCCAAACAGATGCTCATAATAAAAATCTGAGGGCACCGTTGAGTCTGGGACGGTGACTTTACCAAAGAACATGCCTAACCTCGACTAGCTCGAGTCGACGGAAAAATCTAATTTATGGATGATTTTGGTAAAATCAAATAAAATAAAATAATTTGAAAGGCTTATTGTTTTCATTTTAATAGGAAACATTCGCTATAGCTTAATGATGGGGTATCTATTTATATAATTAATACCACACCATAATGACTCAGAAACAGCAATGATGACTCATTAATGCCGCCGCACAACAGGGAATAAAAATTTGTTTCCTCCTTTTAATGGGTTAATTGAATGATGGTCATTGGAAGGCGATTGTGAGAAACTTTTGCGAATTCTTAGAACTTTGGAGAGGATCTCAATGACGACGACAGTGTAATCCCTTCGTCAGCGATCGATCCCACCTTGAGGTAGGGGTTATGTTTTAAAGTAGTTTTTCTTCCCCGTCCTTTGAATATAATGACGAATGTGGATCAACCAACAAAATGGTTGATCCATGCATCATCGTTTTTGTGGGATGGATACTTTGGGTTCATTCCATGGAGATTTTTTATTCCATGTTTTATGCATTTAATTTACACCCCTTTAAAACCTTCTAACAGGATCAGATTAATGAAATAATGAATGACCGTGAGGTTCGTTCATCTTTTGTTATTGGATTTTCTTTCTATTTTCTTCGTGTTCTTTGTTTTCTTCATGGGGTGATGAAAAACGGATCGTTGAAAATTCATTTGGTAGTGAAACGATCTGAAACTGGAGACCTGACATCGCCAAGGCTCAACGGAGGTGCGACGACAATGGCAGACAATGAATCAACTCGGATCGGGGGGGGGGGGGGGGGCGTTCTTCGAATATTCTTCGCATAGGTGGATTTATATGCGTTTTCAGGGACGATCAGTGGCCTAAAAACAACATAGGCAACATTGGGACGTTATGGAAACCATAATCTTCAAGTTGCGTGGAAAAAGGACAGCTGGATCGAAGATCGGATCTCCACCCGAGGTGTGATGGTGGAGGTTCCTGATTTTGTAAATTTCCAGATCACAGAGCGTGTATCCTGAAGAGCACATATTTTACGCCCAGATAATTGGAAGAAAGGGTTCTGTAGTGCGTGAAGTGATGACACGACATTTTCTCTAAAGAAAAGAGCATGTGGGTCCTTACATGGGACTCAGTGTGAATCCAGGGGATACACATACCCATAGTGGAGTACACGACCGTGTACTCCACCACACAGCCGGACCAGGTTGACTGCATGGGTTAAATCGTGTACCTGATACCTGAGTTGCAACACATGGGTTGATGCCATGTACGAGAACATGGCCAGTGTACACGGAGTCCTCCCTGATTAGAGGAACACGCCATTTTTCTCTCTTACACGCCGTGTATACCATCTTCTACACGACCAGCCTTATGACACGTGCTGTTTTACGCAGGAAATACCTTGGGTCAGAAGGCATGGTGTGTGACAATTCTACACTCCATGTACATATCAGTACATGGATTTATCTTCTTCTCCATCGTATCTTGTACATATCTTATTCGGGTTAGTACCCCTTTTTCTCATTCCCCTATAGGTCAGGTATCATTTCATTTTTCAAGAGTATGATCCCTTCAGAAGGATTTTCAGAGATAGAGTTAGGCATCCCTCGAGAGGCCTAGAGCGAGATCTTCTATCCATTAATAACCCTAGGTAGAGTCAGATATCGACGTGACTATCCCCATAGGGCGTCAATCCTCTACTTAGCAGGTGAATTCAGATGAGTCATGGTATCCGCCAAGGCCCTAGCAGTGATCCTAATCTGTGTATCAAGATCTTCCCCACTCAGGAGTGTGTTCTACCAGAATGAGTGTATATATATCTCGTTACTTTTCTCGATGGACAGTACTTCACGGATGAACGTCATTAGAGACATCAGACACATGGATTGAGTTCTTTCAGATGTGTGCTTCGTGGAATCTTCAAACCGAATCCCTAGCGGAGGGGTTTGTAGTTATGTGACTTTTCCCTAGACTATGGGTCTGGGTTTTTTAGTAAATCTGGACACTGTTAACCTATTATATGTTCAGTAGACATATACTGTGTAGAGATGACTGTACCTTTCCTTTGTGTATTGCTTTTTGTTTTTTGGGTTCCACTACTGGGTATTGTTATACTCACCCCTACATGGGCTTTTCCTGCACGTATCATGTCTTGTGCAGACGAGCATCCTTTTGATAGAGTTCAGGGTGGACCTAGACAAGACTGAGCTTTCTAAATTCCCTATAGGATGAGGTGTTCCTACGTCTACAAGCAGCAGTCCCGGTACCTCTCTGTGTTTATATGTTGGACTTTGTTGTTTTTAGACTCTTGTTTTTCTTGTTTTGGTGGGCTTGTATTCTGGACCAGATTACTTTCAGTACCATACTTCCATCGTAATTTGTTGGTCGGGTTTAGTTATATGCATGTATTTCATTCCTTAGGGGTTTTTACAATTCATCATTTGTGGACTTAGAGATGTGTGTGTACATGTACTTAGGCAATGCCTTTCATGTTAGTAATATGCCTACTCGATGCTAGTCACCAGCCCCTATCCTATTGGGGGTGGGCATGGGGAGCCGCGGTGTGGGCCCCACCGAGACGGGTTGTGACAGAGTGGTATCAAAGGTGGTCGGTTCTACATTATAACCAAGAGTCTATGACATTGGTTTGGGGAAATAGTGTTAAGTGTTTTGAGCTCGACTTTCAGGCTAGAGACTCTAGTGTTGGTGCGGGCGGCTGACGTATCCACACACTAGGGATCTAATAACCTTCTTTTTGACTCGGTACATGAAAACACTAGTTTCAGGGAAGTAAGATATTGGTACATGCATCATATAAGAATGAGTTGTTTCTTTCATGTTATTTGTGTCAGCATTCCAGATATACTCTTGACAATGGAAAATATTGTTCCTTACAAGATTCCTCCGCAACGCATACCTGCTATGATTTAACAACGTGATCACGAGGATGGACCTCTCAGTGACGAGGCTTCGATACAAGGACCAATTCCCCATGAGGATCCTCTAGGTGGTGAACCTGTTATACCACCACCAGTGGAGTCGCCTGTTGTACCTGCACTACCGACCGACGAGGGCCACAGGCTGAGCACGGTCCATGAGTTCCAGAGATAGAGACCCCTCAGGTTCCAAGGTGAGCCCGACCCTCTGGTGGCTGAGGACTAGCTTTAGGCGGTGACCAGAGTTTTTCATCTCGTGAGGACAACGACTGACTGGATGGTGATCCTAGGATCAATCCTTCTTCAGGGTTTGGAGGGATGATAGTGGAGTTTGACCACACAGACTCAAGATGAAGAGACTCTTTCGTTGATGGAGTTTAGGCAACTTTTTAGGGAGGATTTCTCACCAGTTACAATGAGAGCAGTGCGTATCTAGAAGCTTCTTCAGCTCTAGCAGGGCAGTATGATGACGGATGACTATTCATCGAGGTTCACTAACCTTGCTAGGTACTCGATGGATATGGTCCGGGATCAGTACATTAGTGCTCGGACCTTTGAGCAAGGTCTATGATGGGACATCCAAGCTAGTGTTGTGCCTCTTTTCATTTCGACTTACGCATGAGTGCTCGAGTGGGCCTTGGTGATCGAGAGCTTCTTGGCGGAGCAGAGATAGCTGACGTTAGTCAACAACAGGCTGACAGGTGTAGGGATCAGGATGTGGAAGACGCCATAGGAACACCTAGGACATGGGTTTGGTACTACAAGGCTCTCAGGCTAGATCCAGTCAACCTAGGGAGAGGCAATGATACTCATGCGGCGGTAGGGGAAATCTCACTAGAGATTGTATGACCCGTCGAGCTGCTGATAGGGAGGCGGTTGATGGACCACTGAGGCAGAGGTAGGGAGTGGAGCAGATAAACCCATCCAGCTGCAGATGTGGAAGAGGATCAAGGAGAGCGGCAGGTGGTGGCAGACACTTAGATCTACTTCCACCACCACCCCCAAGAGGTCCTCACCAGGCTTAGGGAGCAGGGGGAATAGGGTGGGGATAACTACATGTAGTCGAGGCGTACATCTAAGGGACTCTAAGGATGATCCAAGGTATGATCTATGTATTCTCTACCTTAGATGATGTACTTATAGTCATAGGTTCCATTCATTCTTTCCTCGCCACATGTCTTGTGTGAAACCTTGAGATTACGGTAGAGTCGTTGAGTTGATCCATACTCTTGGAGACACGTATGGGAGGAGACTCAATAGTCCCAAACCTTTTCAGGCAGTGTGAGCTTACCATTGGTTGCGATATTTTTGGTTGGAACCTCTTGGCGGCATCGTCGACCCCTTACGACGTCATTATCGGTATCAATTGGTTATCCTTAGTCCATGCCTAGATTGACTGCTTTATGCAAAGAGTGCGGTGTGTCAAAAATAATGGGACAAGGTTTTCCTTTGTCGGTGAAAGGGATACTCAGGAAGCACTAGATGAGATCATTCATAGGAGGGTAAAACTGATCACTCATGAGTTGGGTAGCCTTACCCTCAGAGCAATAGATGTTGGGAGCTTCAAGTTCCAAGAAGTAGTGGCAGAGTACAAGTACGTCTTTGCCGAAGATGTTCCAGGACTACCTGCCCACAAGGAAATTGAATTCTACATCGATATACACCCCAAGATATCACCAATTTTTTCATTAGAATATCAGATGGCTCCCTCAGAGCTTTGCGAGCTGAGGGCACATTTGGAGGATTTGCCGACCAAGGGTTTCGTGAGACCCAACGTTTTACCCTAGGCATCACCAATTTTGTTTTCCAAGAAGACGGATGGGAGTTTGAGGTTATGCATGGATTAACGGTGCCTAAACCAGGTGGCAGTGAAGAAAAAGTATCCACTACCGAGGATCAACGACCTATTTGACTTGCATAGAGGGGCACATTGGTTCTTGAAGGTTGACCTTCGGTCATGTTACCACCAGTTACGAGTATGAGACGCGAATATAATGAAGATGGATTTCAGATGCCACTACAGTCACTATGAGTACTTGGTGATTCCTTTCCATGTGAGGAACTACCCTGCAGTGTTCATGGGACTTATGAACTAGATATTCCATCCATAATTGGAACAGTTCTTAGTAGTCTTCATCGACAACATCCTTGTGTACTCGTCACTAGAGGAGGCGAACGCGAGACACCTGCAGATGGTTCTGGACATACTTTAAGAGAACAAACTATATGGGAATCTCTCGAAGTGCCAGTTCTGGATTTGGGTGGTCCACATTTTGAGACATTTCATTTCAGCAGATTGAGTAGATGTGAACCCAGCCAAGGTGGAGGCAGTGTTACCATGGGAGCCACCTCAGAGCGTGATGGAGGAACGAAGCTTCCTTTGGTTGGCAGGATATTACCAGAGATTCATCCATAATTTCTCCCAAATATCAGCATCAATGAAAGCCTTGAATAGGAAGGGGCAACCCTTAATAAGGATGGAGAAGTTCCAGAAGGATTTTGATCAGTTGAGGCAGAGTTTGACGAGCGCCCCGATCATGAGATTACCAGAGGAAGGTGTCGAGTACGTAGTTTTCTATGCTGCATCGGAGACCAGGCTTGGATGTGTCCTGATGTAGAGACAAGCAGTGATTGCTTATTTTTCGTGCCAACTTTGGCCACATGAGAAAAACTATATGGCCCATGATCTTGAGTTGGTAGCAGTATTCTTCACGTTAATGATGTGGCGACACTACCTTATGGGAGAGAGGTTCATCATCTACTATGACCACAAGAGCCTCAAGTAAATATTATCATAGAAGGATTTGAATTTGAGGCATAGGAATTGGTTAGGCTTCCTCCAGGACTATGATTCCAAGAACATCTATACTCTTGGGATGGGAAAAAGGTGGCAGATTCTCTTAGCAAGAGATTGAGCTCGCATCAGTTGAGTGGGGTGATGGAACAGTTGTCCTTGTTGTAGTTATCCTTTGTGGATGGAGAGGATGAATCTTACCTTCAGTTGATGGTTGTCACCCCCCACTCTTATAGCATGTTAGGGAGGCACAACTTGGGGATGTTGAATGTGAGGATTTATGTGCTCAGTTTTCTATAGAACACACTCATGATGGATATTCAAAAGGTGGGGAGAACATACTTATTTCCATAGAATGAACTGTTATACCAATGTCATACAAGAGGAGGTCCTGAGGGAGTTTCATACACCCCCCTTGGAAGAACATCCTGAAATGGAGAAGATGTACCAGGATCTCTAACGACAGTGCTGGTGGTCAGGCATGAAGAAGGCAGTAGCAGAGTTTGTTTCTCGATTCCTTAAGTGCTAGTAGGTGATGGATGAGCACCAGGTTCCAACAAGATTATCTCACCCTTATATGTTCCAGAGTGGATGTGGGATGGAATATCGATGGAATTAATAACGATATAACCCAGAACATCCAAGGGGCATGATTCCATCTGGGTGATATTTTACCGACTCACCAAGTCGGCCCACTTTCTAGCTATCAGAGAGAAGAGTTCGGTAGAGAGCTTGGGATGACTCTATGGGCAGGAGATATCTCAGATTGATGGTGTCCCTTCGACAATAGTCTCGGATTGATACACTCTCTTAACATACCGATTGTGGAAGTTATTTCAGGAGGCTTTTAGGACTCAGCTACGATTGAGCACGAAATTACATCCCCATACTGATGGTCAAACGGAGAGGACCATTCAGGTTCTGGAGGATATATTGTGGTCCTATTTCTTAGTCTTCAGTCGCAATTGGAAGGACCACCTACCAATTGTAGATTTTACATATAATAATAGCTGCCACTACACCATTGGAATGGCACCGTTCGAGGCTTTATATAGGAGACCATGCCGGTCACCACTTTTCTCGATCGACCCTGGAGAGTAAGCACTCATGGGTCCAGAGTTGGTGCGAGCTACCACTAAGAAGGTGAAGATCATCCAGGAGTGGATGAAGACTGCACAAATCTTGCAGAATTCTTATGTTGATAGATAGTGGATACCTCTAGAGTTCAAGGAGGGAGGCCACATCTTTCTTTGGGTCTCACCACGATGAGGTTTGTAGAGATTTGGCTAGGGATGCATGATATCCATGAGATTCATCAAAACTTTCTTGATACTATGCAGAGTTGGCGAGGTGGAATACCACTAGCTCTACCACCAAAATTGCATCGGGTACATGATGTATTCCATGTGTTGCAGCTAAGGAGGTACGTGGATGACCCATCACATGTCATCGACTGGGGTGAGCTGGACATCGTGGAAGGAGAGAACTTTTCTGAGTACCCGGTGGAGATCGAGGATCGGCAGGAGAGGATCCTACACGGGTAATAGATTCCCTTGGTGTGCATCTGGTGGAAGCACAAGAATCTTCCGGAGAGCACGTGCGAGAGGAAGGCTCAGATCCGTGCCCAGTACCCACATATGTTTCAGTAGCCTTTGTTTTGGCTTTTCGAGGATGAAAATACCCAAGGTGGGGAGAATGTAATGTATCTGATTTTCTGTGTATTATTTTTAAATATTTTTTAGAATTATTACGAGACCATGTGCAGAGACAACACTTCATTCCGAGGCCCGATGAGCCCATAATGGTGGTTTGAACTTTTTTTAGCTAAGTAAGTTGGTGGCTATGTTCAATTATTGCAGTTTCAAAACGGATGCTTGTTATAAAAATAAGAGGGAACCATTGCATCTAGGATGGTGACATTACCTAAGAATAGGCCTAACCTGGACTGGTGCGAGTCGAGGGAAAAAGTTAAATTTTGGATGTTTTTAGCAAAATAAAATAAAATAAAATAATTCGAATGGTTTATTATATTATATTTTATTTTATTTGGAAACATCTATTGAAGCTTAACAATGGGGATTTTTTTTGATAATTAATACCCTTCCATAATGACGTAGAAATAGAAACACTGACCAATTAATGCCGCCATGTAATAGGAAACTGAAACGCTTTTCCTCTTTTTAATGGGTTAATCAAATGTTGGTCTCTGGCAGATGATTGTGAGAAACTCTGATGAATTCATAGAACATTGGAGAGGATCTCGATGACAATGATAGTGAAATCCCTTCGTTATCAATCAATTCCACCTCGATTTAGGGGTTATGTTTTAATGTAGTTTATCTTCCCCATCCATTGAATTTAACGATAAACATGGATCAACCAATGAACTGGTTGATCCACGCATATTTGTTTTTTTGGGAGGGATTCTTTGGGTTCATTCCTGGGAGATATTTTATTCCATGTTTTATGATTTTAATTTACTCCCATTTATAACCATCTAACGGGACTAGATTAATGCAGTGATGAATGACGATGTGGTTTGTTCCTCTTTTTTTATTGGATTTTTCTTTTTCTTTTTTTTTGTTCTTTGTGTTCCTCATGGGGTGATGAACAACATATACTTTCATGTATATTTTGTAACGCAATGATCTGATACAGGAGACATAAAATCACGATGACTCATCAGAGGTGGGACGACAATGGCAGATGGCGAATCGTCTCGGATCTGGGGAGACCTTTCTTCAAGCGCTCTTTACACAGGTAGATCGATATGCATTTTTGGGGCTGATTGGAGGCCCGAAAACAACGAAGATGAATTCAGGATGTTGGGGAGACCTTAATCCTCACGTTTCTTGGAAAATGGACAACCATATCAAAGATTAGAGCTCCACCCAAGGCATGATGGCAGTGGTTCAGGATTCTACAAATTTACAGAACACCCTGTAAGTATCCCAAAGGACAAGACGTGTAGGCCCGACTATGTGGTGGCTAGGGTTCCGCGGTGCATGACGCGATGACACAACATGTTCTCTAAAGAACATGGCATGTGGATCCTTACACGAGACTCATCATGTATCTAAGGGATACACAAACACGCAGTAGAGTATACGGCTATATACTCTACCACACGACCAGACCAGGACAAATGTATGGGTTACCCCATGTACCTAATATATGAGTTGTAACACATGGGTTGAAGCCATGTACATGCACATGGTAAGCATACATAGATTCCTCCCCAAATAGAGGAACATGTCGTGTCGCTCTCTTACATTCCGTGTATAAATTCTTATACACGACCAACCTTACAACATGGGCCATTGTACACGGGTAGTACACGGTGTCAGAAGGCACGACATGTGACACTTCTACACGCCATGTACTTCTCCACTGTATCTTGGACATATTACATTTGGGTTAGTGACCCTTTTTCTCGATCCCCTAAAGTTTAGGTATCATTTCTTTCTTTAGAGGTATTATCCCTTCAGCAGGACATTCCGAGATAGAGTCAGGTATCCCTCCAAGAGGCCGAGAGCGAGATCCTCTATCCATTATTGACCCTAGGTAGAGTTAGGTCTCGACGTGCCTATCCCCATAGGGCGTTGATCATATACTTAGCAGGTGAATCCGGATGAGTCGAGGTATCCGTCAAGGCCTTAATAGTGATCCAAATCTATGTATTGAGATCTTTCCCCACTCAGGAGCGTGTTCTATTGAAATGAGTGTATCTATCTATCGTGACTTTTCTCGATGGACATTACCTCTCAGACGGACATCATCGGAGCCATCAGACTCATGGAGTGAGTTCTCCAAGACGAGTGCTTAGTGGAATCTTCAAACTAAATCCCTAGGGGAGGGGTATGTGGTTGTGTGACTTGTCCCTAGACTATGGGTCTATGTTTTTACTATATCTAGATTGTGTTCACCTATTATATGTTCAGTATACATATATTCTGTAGAGTTGAATATACCTTTCCTTTGTGTATTACTTTTTGGTTTTCTGGTTCCTTTACTGAGTATTGTTATACTCACCCTACACAAGAATTTCCCACACGTATCATGTCTTGTGCAGACGAGCCGCCTATTGACAGATTCTAGGGCGGACCAGGGAAAGATTGAGATTTCTGAGTTTCCTATAGGATGAGGTGTTCCTATGGCTACGAGCAGTAGTCCCAGTACCTCTTTGTGTTTACAATTTTGAATTTTTAGTTTACAGACTCTTTTTTTTCTTTCTTTTGGTGGGCTTATATTCTGGACCAGTTTACTTTCACTACCTTACTTCCATCGTACTCTGTTGGTTGGGCTTAGTTGTATGTATGAATTTTGTTCCTTTGTAGTTTTTATATTTCATCATTTGTGGTCTTGAAGATTTGTGCATGTGTATAGGAACTTAGGAAATTCCTCGCATGTTAGTAATATTCCTACTTGGTGCTAGTCACCAGCCCCTGGTCTGTTGGGGGTGGGCTAGGGGAGTCATGGCGTGGGCCCCACTGGGATGTGTCGTGACAAGTAATGTTTTCATTTCGTATGATCATGATGGAAATAAAGTAAGTGTTATTCTATCCTTACTAGATTTTAATTACATTATAAATACAACATTACTTATTTAAATACACTTATATAAACAATCCATGTTTTGCATGAATGAAAACGTATCAGATCACCTCGTGAAGAGATAATCCACCATACACACAGATGATGTTATCATATATTCAATGGATGATATGGTGATGAATTATATGATAAATTTCTATTCTGGAATTAATAATAATTCATTAATATATTATATTAAAATTAAATTCATCCTTGATTCCTTCCTTGTAAATCATAAGTGAATAACAAATCACATCGCTCCATGATGTGGTTGTCCACCGTACACATGTGCGACAATATTTTACTCCCTACAGAATAAAAATTAAGAAATTATGTGTTATATTACAATTCCATAAGTATAATTATATCCTAAATACCATATATACTAATAAAATTCATCATTATAACCCTCCATGATAATTCATTATGGGGAACAAATAATGTCGATTCATAAAGCGGTAGTATGACATACACACGATAAATGTTTTTGTTTCACATTTGAGGGAGGAGGAGATAGATATAAATCATGTCCAAAAAACTCTCATTATATTTAAGATAGTAATAAAATTATATGTTCATTTTTTAATAATATCTTAATTAGGTTTAAGAAAAAATAAAACAAAACACTTGGTTAAGAATAATACCTCTTCTTCAGAAAATTTATTTATGTTTTCCTGAAAATCCTTCATAGGTTGGATTTATAATAAAAAAAACTCTTCTAGGATATTTTTAAGGAATTAATTAAGATTATATTGAATTATTGTACAAAAAAATTCGGTTTTTAAGTGTGTAAATGAGTTGAGAGTGGGTATCCCTTTATAAGCGTGGAATATGACACATTATGAATTTTTGAAAAGAACGAATTACACCCACACAGTTCACATTCCAAAAGAATATAAAAGGGACCATTTTAAAACCTTATAAGGGATAATCTAGATATAAGACCATAAAATAGGAATTATATATGTTTGTTTTTTCATTTTTAATATATATCATTTTAGTTTAATCACCCCAGTAAACCCATTTTTCCATTAACCATTGTAATTAATTTTTATAGTTTTCAATATTCAATATGGTAAAAAATATAGTTGAACATAATATATAGTATAAATTAAAATGATTAAAAATATATAATACATTTTTCCAAATTTAACCAAAATAATTGGAATAATTTAATTTAAAGATAATCCCATAGGCGTGTCAAAAAAAACATTTTTCCCAGAAATGCATTTTTTATGTATTAGATGATATTATAATAACTATATGACATGAAATTATAGATAATGAATTTAAGATTAAATTTATAGATATATAATATATAAATTTCATTTAACTAATTCCTCATTATGTGTTATTTTAATTAATAAAAATGGAGAAACATTATAAACATTTATAGAGTTGTAATAAAAGTGTGTTTGTAAGACAGAAGAAACATATAATAAAGACTACTATAAAGATAAATAAAATGTAACTATTTTGAATTAATATAGATAAATTATAATTATATTTTTCTAAAATAAATTTTTATAGAATAATGGTACATTATAGTCACTTAATAAAATAAAAAGAAATAAAATTATTCAAAAATCAGTATTCTCCACTATTTTCTGAAAAAATAATATTCTCTAGGAAATCTGACACATTATCCCTAAGTTAAAATTGATATGAATATTTATTTAATTAATTCCTTTTTATAAAATATCTTTTTCTAAAATTAAAAAAAATTATTTTATAATTTTCTCACAAAAATATTTAAAAAATCATGTTTCGAAGAAAACATATTTTCAATGAATAAAACGACATTGCGTAAAATTAAGTGACTAGTTAATTATAATTTCAAGGTTATATTATATCGAGTAATAGCATTATATAAATTTCATAAATTAGTTAATACTATTTATGCCTGCCAATTTAATGTCTAGGTTAAATCGATCTTATTTAAATATTAATATTTTAATATAATGTCATGGTTCGTTTAAACTTGGTGTTTCATGTTGAATATACTATTTAAAATAGTGTTATTTTAAAAGTTCATGGTGTTTTAATGTGCCCCATTAAATGATTTTAGCTTCTTCTCTGTAATCAGGTGTTCCATATATGAAAATTTCTTTGTGGATAATCCACGTCATAAAAAGGGTAAGTAAATATTTCTCTTCAAAATAGGGAAATAGAAATATAAAAGTAATCACAAAAATAGAATTACGCATTAGAGAAAATTGGTTTTAAGAGAAGATATGGACATAGAGGAAAAGAATATATAATTACGGAGAGAAGTAGAGATCATCACATAAAATTTAATGATAAAGATAATGTCAACATCCATAAAATCATTAATATGCAATGAATTAAAAGTTCATTTCTTCATAAGATATAAAGGTAATAAGATATAATTTTTAAAGATCATTTCCCTATATTTGAGATATTATTTTACTATTATGATAGATAAAACCAAAAATATATTTACCTAATATCATTTTATTTTATAAAAAATATTTATTCTTTTGGTTGTGTTTCAAAAACATTCCACTTCACCACTTCCTCTAAGGATTAAATATCCAATATTATATTTTTATGTCTAAAACACTTAAATTAACTTTTAACATATCATAATATCCAAAAATAGTCATAAGTTATTCCAATAATCTTTATTAAAAACAAAATTGGTTATAAAAAAGTAAGATAATACCAAAAATGAATATGAATATATTAATCTAAAAAAATCAATAATAAAACATAATGTTTAACATTAATCATCCCTTTAATAAATAAAACTATATCCCAAATAACCACAATAACCTCAATATGAAACAGGGTTTTAAAGAAATAGTTTATTTTATACTCCTTTATCTTACATCTCAAAAAAATGAAATAATTATACATAAATATTTCATTATGTTAAAACTTGAGGTTATTTTTATATCTTAACCAAATAAAACATTCCCAGAAATATCATTAGTCAAGAAAAGAATCTTTGAATATTCAAAAATATTTGATCCTTTAATTTTTTCCCAAAATAAACATTATATTTATCCCCCAAACCACTTAAGGAAAAAATCATTATACTTACTTGTACATCATGTAGTCCAGTGGTAATGATTTCACCCTTATCACCCTTTGATTGTGGATTCATGCATCATGAACTTTCCAAATATGGTGGGTTGTAACCCAGCTTTGGGGATGTCATTTTTTTAAAACTAAGGAAAAACTATTTGATAATAATATTCAAAATTTGGAAATAACCTATAACATTATCATGAATATGGTTAACATCTCCAAAAATATAGTAGTCATAAAAAAAACTTTTTTTAACCACCAATGTTTTCCATATAGATTTTACTTGTCATAAAATCAACTAATATTAATTGATTTTAATTACCTCATTTTCAAGAACATATATGAGATTAGATTTTCCTCAATTATGTGTTTTTTGATCAAAAAGTGTCGCCTTAACATTAAATCACCTTTATAGATCATTAGTAGCATTCAACATATTCTTGAAAATCATTAAATAAAAACTAGCGTGGAATGATCCTTAGAGGATTCAATATTATTATAATAAGAATACCATTGATAAAAAATACACAAGCAACAATATTTCTGAGTTATAACACCTAAACACTTCAATCATTCAAATTCAGTGATTTTCATAAAATATGCCCTTATTAAATATTCCTTGGACTAGGTAATTGAATTAGATATTGACCAAGTTCCACATATTTACTAAATTTAATTATTAGTGGTTCAATTTGTTGAAAGTTATTTCCATTCATCTTATTAACCATACTGTTCATTTTTATTTATAAATTAGCTACTTAGTGAAATAATTTTCATAAACTAAATAATATTATAGATCCTTTATTGAATATTAAATTATGCCTCTTCCCACTTTTTTAGAATATTCGAATTTGAATCCTCATGTATTTTTCATATTTATCACTTGAACATCCATGAGATTACATACATATATTCTTTGATGTGTTTGGAAAAATAAATATGATCAGGTAATTAATCATAATTTGAGAAAGGTCATTTGGAATGATCAAAAGATTTCTAACATCTATTCTAAAAAACTTAAACAAAACATTTTTGAAACAATAAAATTTCAATTCCCGTTGGTTTTTCACATCCTATATTATATTTCTAGACATTAAATTATAATATATAAAGGAAAACAAGATTATCAAATTTTAATGTAGAAAAGGGAAAGATAAATGATATGTATATTATGATATATGGGTCTCAGGGATTTAATATTGGTTATCCATGGTAATATTTCCTATTTTGTTATCAAAAATAACAATTAATTAAATTCCAACAAAATGGTTCTTATAAACTTTGTAAATTTAAAAAGTAGATCACCTTGATGTGTCAAGCCTAGTGAGTAGTAGTCTGTAGTCATGTACCATGTAACACTTGATTCAAGCCTAAAATAAATTTTATATAGTTATTACCCCTATTTAGTTATAGAACCACATGATCTTATCGTATACAGATAAGAATGTAATTCCCTAAAAACTTTATTTATACATCACCAAAATTAAAATATTTTTTTCTATACTTAATCACATTATTATAATTATCCCTAGGCTTCTCACTAATATTTTATAATCATGGTTTTAAAAGGATAACAAAACAGTTTCCTTAATCCATGTATAGATACCCATAATTATAACAAAAATAGTTACATTAATTTTAACATAATCTTAGATTAATTACAACAAATTGATCATTATGAGTTGTGTATATTGAATAATAAGATCATAATACATCAAAGGAAACTAAATCATGGAATCCGGAATTTTTTTTATTTTCTTTAAAAAGATCCTAAATCCATTTGAGCTTTAAAATTAGGATAGGATAAAAAATGGAATAAATTTATCAAATGGGTATTCTAGAAAGCATAGTAAGGGAATAACCATGATAAGGAAATATAACTTGTGAGAGTGTGATATGAAAAGATACCATAACATAAAAGGCACTTTAGTAATCACATGAAATCATAACATAATGAAAGAATTACCATGTGACACTCGATTCAAGCCTAAATGATCACATGGTTGCGAAAGTCCCAAAAGGGTTAGGTTTACTCCATAATCCTATACCTAATGCTTCATGAGACTCAAGCTTAAAAATTCATTGGAGAACTATATGGTTGCAACCATCTTGAATTTTTCATGATCTATGTGGTCCACATAAAGTAATTTAATCCTAATGAAAACAAAATAATTACCAAGTAAAATAAATTCTGTTGAATAATCATTCTGCATATCATAATCAAAGGAAATTTCATAATGAAGGAATGTCAGAAATTATCATAACGAATGTATTACTCCATTAAAATTTGGAATAATCTAGGTATATATGTTATAGACAAATATAAATAATTTGAAATAATTCCATAACATTAAGGGCTATTTTGTTGAGCAATATATGTACTTTAAAAAATCCCAAAAAACATTCATGAGGGAAATTTTCTATCCAAGTTGAAATCTATTTTATAAATATAAAAAATTAGAAAAATATTGTGGAAATCATTTTCATTTAAAATAGACCTCAAAATGTATAAATAATTATAAATATAAAATAATAGAAATGATGGTGGGTAATTTCATACATGTCGTATAAGTTTAAAAAAACCTTCCACACATGGGTAAAAATTTAGAAAGTATCTTGTTCAGTATATGAGAAGAATATTCCTTTTAAACTAATTTATTGAAAATTTAAAAATGGGGAAAAAATTAATTTAATCATTTATAAAATAATATAAAAAATAAATCTAAATATTTTAATGAAAATGAGTACATTGAAGAGAAAGGGTTTCAGACGAGGATAAGAATTATGTGGATTTTCCTCAAAAAATCTTTTCAAATACTTTAAGTACTAAGAAGGGAAAAATGAAACTATTAAATGATATTTTAATTAATAACAATAAGGGAATAAAATGAAATTTATCTATTTTACAGTAGTCAAATAATTTCCTTAAATGAAAATTCAATCATAAAAAATCCCCATTAAAATATGATTGTGAGATAAATCTTCAACACATTGGTAATTTATGAATCCTAAACCCCATGATTAAGGAAATTAATTATAAATTAAAATAAAATTATATATAAATTATTCATGATATAATATTTAAATGGGATGTATGTACACCATATAAATGAAACATCATGCATAAAAAAGCATGTTTCTCAAGGAAGGATCTTTTGTGACAAAACCCTTACCCTGAGTCAAAATCATCATGTGAGTTTATTATCATCCTAAATAATAAAATTATGTTTTTTATTTACTTGCATACATCCTTTATTTATTTTATTATTACATTTAATTTATATATTACGATTTCATATTCAATTATAGAAATATTTAGTTTTTTGTTAGACATTTTAACGATAAACTACTCATATATCAAAAATCACTTCAGTTTGTTAACAAAGGTAAAATATATTATTATTTAGTCACATAAATAATGGTAATAATTAAATAATTATTATTTTTATACATAAATTATTCTTTTAAAACAAAACATGAAATATTTATTTGAAAAATGAACTACATTACAATCATGGAGACGGTAGGTCATACATATGCACGAGTAACATTTCAAATTTTTAATGATCATGATAGAGATAAGGTAATTGGTATTTTAACTTTAATGTATTATATATATATATAATAAATATCATATTATATTTATAAATAATGTTACATATACCATTGATGTTATGAAGTATCAAAAAATGAATCACTTCACTTCATGTGGCGGTAGACTGTCGTACAAACGAATGAAGTTATAAATGTTTAAATGGATAGTAATGTAAGGAATTATATGATATATTTTACTTAAATAATTATTAACATTTAATTTATGTCTTAAATAAATATCAAATAAATCCTTATTACCTACAATGTAAAGCTTATGTGAAAAATGAATCTCATTGATTCGATAGTTCACCGTTCACACGAGTAATGTTATTATATTTACTATAGAATGTAAAGTAAGAAGGTATATGAAATATTATATTTAAAAAAGTTGAACTATATAATAAATTTAAGATATAAAAATTAAATAAATAAATTTCTCTAGCTGTGATAATCAGTGATGGAAGACTATTTTTATTGGTTTGTGAGGCGGTAGTCCACCGTACACACGATCACGAGTTTCATTTATCATTTTAGGGATGATGAGATGGATGTATTTCAAGACCTTATCATAAAAAATATCATTATATAGAATATAATGAGTGAATATATCATCAAATTTTGGTAATATATGAATTAGGTTGAAGAATAAATAAAATATAATGCTTAGTTAAGAATGAAACCTCTTCTTCATATAACTGCCATAAGTGTGCCAAAAAATCCATCCTAGGATGTATTTATAATAAAAAAGAATCTAATAGAATGGGAGGAAATTATGGAATTTATTTGGGTAGGTCAGATAAGAACCAATTGGTTTTTATGTGTGGAAAGTGTAGCAGAGCTAGTGGCCTTTTATAAGTGTGGGAGAGGACATACATTGTATTTTTGAAAAGAAAGAAATGATCACTTATTTTTCACATTAAAAAAGATCCAAAATTACCCATTATAAATTTTTATAAGACATAATGAAAAAATATGACCATAAAATAATAATGAGAATACGTTGGGTAATTTTTATCCCTTACCATTTTAGGGTACTCCCAATGTAAACCTGCTTTTACCTTATCCATAACAATTAGTTCTTATTTGTTGCACTATTTATTATGGTATAATATTATTTTTAAAACATTTCATAATATAGATAATTATGATTCCAAATATGGAGTTCATTTTTTCAAATCCAAACGACATATGAGGTAGAAATTAATTAAATATTAAACCTACAGACAATTCAAAATAACGGTTTTTCATGAAATGCATTTTTCTCAATCATAAGATGGTATTATAAAAACAACATGAAAAGAAAAAATATATTAATATATATATATATTCAATTTAAATTTAATTTAATTCATTCATTATTATTGGTTATTTTAATTATTTAAAATGGAGAAATCATAGGCACATTAAATTTTTTTTTAGAAAAATGTGTTTCTATCCTAAAAATAAAATTATACTAAAATACTATATAAAGATGATTTAATTATAATTAATTGGATTTAATATAACTAAATAGTATAGATTATATTTTGTAATAAAACAAAATAAATAATAGGTCCTATAATTTTTTTAATTTATTAAAAATAAATGATGATTTTATAAATATCATTATATATTACCATTCAATGAAAAAGTATTATTTTATAAAAAATAAAAAAATTCATTGTATGTTAATATCGATATTATAAATTCAAACATGAATTATATTTATGAAATACATTTTATAATAGTGGAAAAATGTTAGTTATATTATTTTCACATTGAAAATAACAAAAATCATTTTTTTCAAGGAAACATATTTTTGATGAATAAAATTACATTGCTTAAAAATGAGTAACTTGTTAATTTAAATTTATAAGTAAATTTATATTGAATATAACCAATATATACATTTCATAAATTATTTAATCTTATTTATACCACCTAAATTAATGTTTAGGTTAAAATGAATATATTTAAATAATAATGTTTTAATAATATGATACAGTTCATATAAATCTATTGTTTCATGTTGAATATATTGTTGAAAAAGTTTTTTTTAATATATCATGGTGTTACAAAATGTATGTAGTGAAAAAATAATAGTAAAAAATATTAATATTTATATAGTTTGATAATATCAAAAAAATATTATACTACTAGAGATCTTGATAAGGTTGAGAAGAAATATAAGTTGAAGAAGAAGTCAATGAAAGGTTACCAAAAAATCATTACACGACCAAGTTACAAGTAGAAATGTAATAAATATGATTGAAATCATGTACCCAATTTTGAATATTATATAATATATATAGTAAAATATTCATTCTATGGATATTACTGATATTGTGGAGGCGTTGGGCATATCTTGAAGATGTGTTGGTTTAATTGTGAATACTAAAATTAATCTAGGAGAAATTTAAGGTAGATTTTTAGGGGAATTCATCCCATTAAAAGAATAAAATCTAAGAAAGTCAGTATCAAGATTGAAAATATATTACAACCCTTGGAAGATATATTTGAATTATGTGATATTCCTGGTCATATTAAAAAATGATGTCATGTAATGTTAGAATCATAACAATGTTTACACAATGAATCTTAAAATAATGTGTATTATTCAATAATTACTAGATATTTAAAGTTATTAAAAAAATTGAAAGATTAAAAGTAAGGGATGGTGACTTTAGAAAATGATGTGTCCCCTAGAATCAATAACATTGGATCTACAATCATTGGGAAAGAAGTGTTAAATTCCAAAAGATCATTGTTTATTGATGGGACGAAACAATGTTTTTTGATTTTTTCATAACTTATTGTTGAAGATAAAGAGGTTTATTTAGAGGAGATGTTTTATTTGTTAAAAATATTGAATATATGAACACTATTTCAAGAGTTAGTCAATGTAAAGGAATCTTGTTTCTTATATTGATGTATAAATTTCATGTTGCCTCAATATGATGAAATAAAATCAGATATAGAATAAAAGGATGGGTTTTATATGTTATTGGAATATGAAAAATCATCCAAATATAAAAAATCTTCATGATATTCCTAACATTAAAAGAAGATGATAATGGTATTATTTTATATTCCAGAAAGAAATGATTTCAATCTTAGTATATAGGAAGTTTGAGATTTATTCAACTCATGTCTTCTATATGATGAACTCTGAAATATGTCACCCAATGAGAAACAAATAAAATAATTGATATAAGTAAAAAATATCTTTATTGGCGATTTTACTATAATTTCAGGTATTTTGTTTTTAAAACATAAATCAAAGGCTCTAAAAAATTAAGAGTTTCCGGAGAAGTGATGAAAAATAATATGGATATAATGTGCCTAATATTGAAATAGATAATTACTATGAATAAAAAAAATTAAAAGTATAGATATTATCTTGAAAATTTTGGTATTTATAATGAGTTCAGTGAACCATAAAACCATAATAAATTTTTTTTTGAAAGAAAAAATATATTTTTGTTTGAGATGTCACAAACTATGTTGAGTGAGACTGATACTTCCAAATAATTTTAGTGGTGATCTATTAGAGCTGTAGTTCATCTTTAGAATCAATTATTTTTTGGGAGAAAAATGATACAAATCTTTATGAGATGTATTAAAATTATTATTTTTAAAATACATTAGGGTGTTTGGAAATCCCTGAAATATAAAATTCATGGGTTAGAATATTGGGAATTTTGGTTAGAGATGCGAGGATAAGATATCTCATGGTTATCCTTCTAAAGGTAGAGGAAATATGTGACATAATAAAGAAATTAAAAATATTTTTGACTATGTATACGAGAAGGTTCCTCAAAAATATAATAAGACATTTATATAGACAATTTTATATAGAGAGGAAATAGAATATGGGGAGGTTCTAGATAAATAGTATGAAAAGATTATTGAGAAAATTAGTCATATAAAAGTCATGAAAAATGACGATTTTGAATTAGATTTTTTAATTGGTGAGGAATAGTTATATTCATAAAAACATATCCTAAAGAAGTATATGGACTTTTAAAATAGTATTGGAGATCAATGAAAAAGGTTTACAGTAGAATAATATCAAGGATAGTATCCCATACTTCTTTATATTCACAGGCTAAGTAAATAGATATTGATGAAAATTTTAATCATAATTATTAGACCAACACAATGAATCATGTACTTGATCAGATTGAGAAGAGTGAATCATGGGAATTTTTTCACAAAAAAAATCAAATTTTAGAGTTACAAATTAGTTTTTCTAAGACAAGTTAAATGAAAAAGGTGATGTGATATGAAAGAAGGCATGAGTGAGTTTTAAAGGATACTCTCTTATTAAAGGGATTTATTTTTATGAGACCTTATACCAAGTATAAATTATTTAAATAATCTGAATATATTTAATATCACTATAAAATAACGATACAAAATATTCTAGATGGATTTCAAGTCCTATTTTCTTAATGGATAACATGATGAAGATATTTTGTTGAAAAATTTCAAAACATAGGGATTCAGAAAGATGAATTTTGTTTATGCATGTTGAAAAATTCCTTGTATAGTTTAAATAATTCTATGAGATGTTGGTATTACAAATTCAATACCTTGTTAAGGAATATGGATTTTAGGAATGAGAGAGGTAATAATAACCTATATATTAAAGAAAATCAAGAGGCTTCTATTATTGTAATTTTTTGTTAATTATATTATATTTTATTATAATGATGATGAAACAAGTGAAATTGTTTCCAGGGAGATGAATAAGTAGTTTGAAGTGTCATTACATGGTTAAATGAGGTATTTTACAAGCATAAAATTATCTAAAAATAATATTTTTTTTACCCTAGAGAACTCTTCTAGAGAACTTATGAATAAATTTATCATGTAATACTCAAAAAAAATTTTCAATTATATTTTTTTGATCAAATGTTTCCAAAATTTGGAGAAGGTAAGTAGTTTGATACAAAATAATTTAGAAAGTTAGCTATAATCTTTTTACACCCAACATCTTCAAGATTAAATATAGTGTATGCTGTAAGATTTTTTTTCAAGGTATCCATGCCCTCAAAATGAATATCATCTTATGTCTAGAAAAATTATTCTCAAAGGCATAATTAATTTTGGAATAGAATATGATAGATCAATAAATATTGATATTTTTGGTTATACAGATGCATATTGGGAAGGTTGTGTTAATGGAGGAAGATCCACATCAAGTTATGTATAGTTTTTGGGAGAATGATGTAGGAGTTGTCATAAAAAGAACAAATGTGACTCTCAGTATTGTAAATGGTTTGTACGTAGCTTCCACTCAAGAAGTAATAGAACTTATGCATATGAAGACACAGCTTGAAATTTTTTTAGTAGATTTTATATTACCGTGTATATTAAGTTTTGATAATCGATGTTCTTTAAATATTACTATGAATCTAGTGAAACATTGTCATTATATGTGCATTTTTATAAAATATCACTTCATCATATATAATTTACAGATGAATTAACTGATTAAGGTTCTTATTCCGATAATAGAGTTAGTTGTTGAAATCTTCACGAAACCATTTTTGAAGAAAAAAATTTAGAAGGTGTGTTTTATAACTTGTGTTCAACCCATATATTTTCATTTTTATGTTTTTTGAAACCATCTTCTCTTTCAAAATTCCATTTAATAGTGTTCAAAAAGTGGGAGAAATTTTTTAACAAAAATCTATCCATTGTTATGTGTTTAACCCTTTTAAAGATGAATATTTATTTAGGTTTAATTTTAAAAGGCATAAGATTTGATTTCATTATGTGTGAAATATTTTAATAGTTCATTGAAGTGGATGAAGAAATATATTTTCATAAATGTTGAACATTATTTTTTCATGAAATTTCAAAGTGAAATGAAAATTTCATGATATTTCCAAAAACAATTCTTAGGATATGTATGAAAATTTTCTTAAGTAACTTATTTTGAAATCAGAAAAATGTTTTTTTAATGAATCTAATTTCGAAAACTGTGTTCTCTCATATTGGTTTATAATTTTTGGATAAGAAATACATTTTTTGAGTTTCAATTTTTCTTTGTTTTATGTTCATTGGTTGACAATAAAATCCAAATAGAGGATTTTTGGGACAATGAATTTTGAAGACGTTTTAAGAATAATCTGAACAATGAAGTCTTTCTCTGTGTGATGTATCTTGTTATATAACACAAATCACATTAACATATTGTGATTTATATCAATGGTGGTTAGAAAAATAATATCTACTTGAGTGTATCATACAAATTCTAGTAGAATGAGTTTGTAAAAAGGATGCTCATACTCTGATGTAACTAGGAAAATGTTTAGCATTGATATTTTTACCTTCTTCTATCATGGTTAGTCTGTCATACCATTTTTTGAAGTCAAATTAGACATTTAATTTTTACTTTTATAGTTTATAAAATTAGGAGAACATAAAAATCTAATGTTTCCTGCTTGAGAAAAAGGAGTAGAATATAATTTATGTATAAAAAATTTATTCTTTTAAGACCTATTTAGTTTACACGAAAAATTATAAATTCCAAAGGTGAAACTATAGAATGATTCTAATATGAATTTTTATGAATTAAATTGACACAATTTAATAATTTTAGCCCTTGATACAATGTTATATAATAATTATGATTATAAATTATGTTGACTTAAGTAAGTGTAAATAAGTTCTAAATAGTAGTCTACATGAAATGCCATCAGACAAAGAACATTGTTTGGACTGTTATAAAGTCATACAATGTTTCTTGCAGTTTATATTGTTGTTATTATTGTTTTGGAAGGGATGTTTTGCAAAGTCTCATCTGTTAAAAAAAATTCTATGTCATTTGATCAAGTGAATCTAATAAACCATTTACAATTTCATTGGGAAAAGTATTTTTTTAAGATATGAAGAAAATTTGTATCAAAATGAAATATTATAAGTATTAAATTAATCATATAGAATGATTAATTTGATGTGATTTGACATAGTTATGTATGAGGATTCTAATTCAGAGGGTTACAAGAAATGGTAATGATTGAAGGTTTCTAATACATGTCATTATATGAATGAAGTTCCCGAGAAAATATTTCTGAGTTAATCTTAGGGTGTTTTGTAAGAACACAGGTTGTTGTTTCATCAATTTGAAGAATTTTTTGAAGATTTACCAGAGGGATGGATCATATCAATTTATAAAATATTTGTAAAGATAATAAATTTGATGATGCTTATCTTTTCGATCAATGTTTTAAAAATCAAATAGGAATATCATGTTTCACAATGAGTCTTATGGGAGATGGAAGATGAATGTTGATGTTGGGTCTTGCGTAAATATCTTACCTTTTATGATGTTTGAATTAGGTCAAACAAAAGAAGTTTTCAAGTGATATGTTTACAGGATTATGCAAGAGTGTGTTTTTTAAATTTTTACCTCTACCCAAAAATTCAAAAATTTGATACTTCTGTAAAGTGGTTTTGTTCATTTAGATATGTATATATTTTTGAAACCGTGATAAAGCTCTAAAAATTTGATGATTTGATCGGAAAAACATTTTAAATAAATTTTTTTTAGATGGATATGTGATGAAATATTTCAATAAATTTGTATTGGATGAACGATGTGATAAGGTGATAAAACAAACATGGGAGCAATTTGTATCATACAAATAGTGTGCCAAAGCGACCGGAAATACATGGAATCAAATTAAAATATATCTATAGAGGAGAATCCAGATGGTGTGCATGGATGGAAACAATATATGGAGTATACCAAATGAAATTTATATAAAATATTCTATCGCATAGAAGGAGGATCTTACATTGTACTGTGTTATAAAGTGATGAGTAAGAATAATTACATGCTAGAATGGAATGTGTAATGAAAGTTAAAATAAAATAGTGAAAAAATAATGAATCATATTGTATAAGGATATTAATATTGATACAAAAACATTTTTAAATCAATTATCTGTATAAGTACATTAAAGACTATTGATAATTTATAGTTCTACAAAAGTGATAGGATATTCACTGCTTTCTGTAACCGCCAAAAGGATTATTCTATTGTGTTTTGTGCAGTATTAGATAACTCCCAAACAATATTATGGACTAGATACTCTTATTAAAATAGTAAAAATTCTAATTATTTATGTTTCTATGGTTGTTATATTTTACTTGTTTTATAGAAGAGTTACATCTCACTAACATGAGGTTAAGGTTTTCTTCATAATTAATAAAACATAAAAATAACATATCATTAATTCACCCATACACTACTAAATGATCACACAAACTCTGATTATTCCTTCAAGAAACCAATTTTATAATGGATTTAAAATTAATAGATTTTGTTTTTTACCTATGTATTTGATAAAATGTTTGAAAGAATTTTTTTTATAAAATATTTGATAAGATATAACATTACATACATGTGTTGGGTTATGTTTACTATTTCATTATGAGGTTCCATATTGGATTTAAGCTTAGCTTCTATGGGGAACACATGTAAATGACCAAGTGAAAACATGGTATGGAATATGATTTATCTAAAAATATTGTTAGGAATATCATATTGTATTCATGCATGTGTGTGTGAGTTTTTGGAATGCATATTCCAAGTGGAGGGGAGAAATAAAATGCTTATAAAACTGCATATTTTATGTGTCTATTTGATAATGTAAATATTGTTAAATTATTATTTCCCTATAATTATTTTTAAATCCATTTTCCTAATTTTATATAAATTATTATATAATGTTTTCTAGTTATAGTGGAATGCGTGTGGATATTTCGGAAGATATTTTACTATCTTGTGTACTCACCTCTAACATATGCACCTTATTTTGCATATATATGTTTCTTTTATGGATAATGGTAAGGGAATATTTACTGTTTCTCTTGTAGAGAATTATGATTTTTTGGGCATTGTGATGGTGGGTGGATCTTGGAGTTTTTCGGGTAATATTTTGGAGTGATTTCTTGTCGGTTTAAATATGCCATGATGTCATTTTGGTTTCATGAGATATTATTTCACTTATTCTACTACTTCTCTTATTTATCATATTTTCTATGATTCTAATTTTTCTGGTTTACTCGAATTAATCTTATAATTTTCTAATTTTTTTATATTATTGTATTTTTATGGTTTTGTATGTTTATGGTAAATTCACCCCTAACAATCTTGTATGCACGTGAAATTTATTTCCAAAATTTAGTGTATTAGGAAGTAAACAAAGGGTAGTATCACCTCCACCTCTTTCAAAGATAATGGATATTGGTAGGATATTATAAATTGTATTAGTTTGTTCTAATACATATATTAATATTCTAGTTATAAAGAATGTACATTTAAAAACAATAAATTTAGAGCATAAAAAGGCATCACTAACAAAGTTATGTAGAACTTTAAGATACTATAGTGGTTCAAGTACAAAAGGTGATTATATAAACCTTTAAGAGTGTCTTCAATGCATAGTTGTGAGTTTACCTAAAGAGTGTTGAGTATCATGAATTTTTATAGAGACATACAACTAGAAACAAATCATCCCTGATGTATTTGATAACTATTATAGTTTTTTTGTCATGATTTGGTTTATTACGATTTGGAATATATGAATCTTTTAATCTGGATGTTATATGTTGTATGAGTATTGTTCTCATCTATGGTTATAAAAAGAGTGAATCCAGTGAGATGTAAGAGAAATAAATAGGAGTATATGTTTGAGAATTTTGTTCAACTTGAACAATATATGAATCAATAGTTTTTCAAGAGTATAGTTCAATCCTTATATGATTTTGATAATGGAAAAAAGATATTGGATACATACCATTAGAATATATCATTGTAATTTTAGATGTAGAGTCCACTGATCATGCTAGGATATTTAGTATTGGAATACATGGATCTATTTCTTGGATAAATTAACAGAATCTTTGATTTATTAATAAAACTGACCGATATTAAAGAAATACTAGTGGATCACATGAATAAATCCCTCTTAAGGAAATGGTGGGATATAGTTTTTAAGCAAAATGATATCAGAAAATTTAGTTAAACTTCTTAATGGAACTAAACAATTTTATGATTCTGAGGATGATATATTTTTTATGCTCAAACATGAGAATATATCTATCATGGAGTCTGAATTAATATTCAAAAAAATAGATTTATTTTAAATAGAGGTATTTATACGGAGTACTTGAAATTTAAAATCATTTAGGTAAGTTTGTGATGACATTTTCATTCCAAATTAGTCAAATTCTATATCAATGATGATATGGAACAAGTGATTAGAGTAAAATTGGTATAAATGGATACCATTAGGATGTACAATGCTTGAAAAATAGTTGTCTATATAGAAACATGTGGGAACTATAATGTTGGATCCAAAAGAAAGAGGGAGATATATTACCAAGGAATAAATGTTGTAGAAAACCAATATATTTGATTAGTTTCTTTTCCTTGGTGTTACAACACTATACCATGTGTATTTTAATGTTTTTTATTGGATTTTTGAAAAAGGAATTTAATGGATCCGTCATGAATGTGTTATTATTTTGATGAAATGGGACACATTAAACATTATCAAACTATCAAACCAAGGAAAATTTCTAGAAACTGATCTAGTGTGAAATAAACCTCTTATGAATTCATAGATCAATATAATTAGAACATTTATTTACCCATGAAATGAGTGAGTTAGGCTGATTCTAGGAACACACTAACACCACAAAAATCATCAAAATATTAGAGAATTGAGGGGTACTCCATTGGACCTATTAATAAGTGGTATGGTGATGATTAAATAGAAAATAAGTATTAATCATTTCATTTGATGGGGCAACGTACCATCTTTTTGAACTCAAATATTATTCATTTTTTGATAAAGGTTAATACCAATATACTATTGTTTCTTGTGTTGTAATTAAAATTAGAAAAAATTTGGAAAATATTCCTCACATTATGAAAATCCATATACATCTTGGGAAATGAGACTATAGAGGGTTATAATGTGTACTATGTTCTATAATAATTTATGGGGTTCAATTAATGCAAGATTTTTTTGATTCTAGAGATGATGTTTTTTGATATAATAATTGTAATGGAACTGTTAAAATTATTCATATATAAAATTGATTTTTAACTAGAGAGTTTGTTTTGTATATTATTATAGAGTGTTACATCTTTTTATATGTGATTGGAAACTAAATGAATGTAGTTTAGTACCTTTAGTATTGTTGGTTTGGACTATCTCTTATTAGTTGGTAATAGTATCTTAAAAAACTATTTATATAACCATGAAAATATTTTTTTCAATGAAGTTTACATTATTTTCATTTTGTTAACATAAACCTTTATATAGGTTCACAACAAATGGGTAAGTGTAATTTTGATTAATTTTCTACTAGTTACCAATCATATTTCACTTCCATATTATATGATTAAACCGAAAAATTGGAATAATTGATAGTTCAGTTATAAGAGTTGGATTTCAAGGGTTTCAGATAACCTAGTGAGTCACCTTAGGATTTTTTAGTTCCATTTTAAGATAATAGAGATAGTTATCATCATCTTTTCATTGATTATAATAATATAAATTATGTGAAAATAAATAATTGACATACCCTTATAAGAAATGCTGATTTGATTGATCAGTTTAAGGGTGAAATGTGGGTCGATGAAATTGATTTAAAATCAAGGTATCAAGAAATAAGATTTCTATGGTTGATATTATAAAGAAATAATTGAGAAGTTTTTATGGGAATTATGAATTCATTGTTATTCACTTTGGTTTTACAAATGCACTAGCTATTTTCCTATCATGGAAGAATCGTATCTTTTAAAAGTACCTTGAATTTTTTTTTGATGATATACTAATATATCCTCAGACTAAAAGTGACTATCTATAACACTCAAATAAATTATTTACCACCTTATAAGAAAACTAAATTTCTGTTGAATCATTTAATTGTTTATTCAGGATACAAGAAGTGCCTTACCATCAATATGTAATATTGGAGAAATATGTATCAAGTGACCGTGAAAAGATAAAAGATGTGATCTCATGGAAACCCAAAAAAATTCATTGAGATAAAAATATTAACTAGAATAATCAGTTATTTCCTCACATTTTCTACGACTCCTCATTTCATTTCTATCTAATTAAATCTTTAATGATTAAATACATTCCTTTCCAATGGAGGGAAAGTGTCTGAAATCCATTCAGTACCTTGCGGCTAGACTCACTTCAACACCAATACATACCTTTAAATTATTAAGGAAGGGATATATGGAATATTGTTATGCATTTGGACCTATTTTGGTCAATGATATTAGAAATAGAGATCATGTATCTTGTTCATTATTTAGTTTAGTATGTCAAGGCTGGTTAAATGTAACACACTGAAATTATAAAAAAATAAATTTTATTTATTAGTATATATGAAAGACAACAACAAGAATAGAAAGGAATATAACATCCAAATACCTTGAGATATATTTAATATTTTATATAAAAACTTTATAAATCTTACAATGCACTCAATACCATGCTTATCTTTCATTATATGTAATAACGAGTTTTTCGGAAAGATTGTGTTAGGTATACGACCGAGTTTTAATGAAATAATAAATAATATTAATTTCATTATTTAAAATTAAAATTATCTCATAGAAACTTAATTGGATATTATTAATAGTATTACATAACCTATGAAAATATATGGTTTAATTCATTGGTTACCAATTAATTAGAAATTAATATAAGATTGATTCATTATAAGGGAAATTTTTTATATGAAATTATTTTTATACAGAAAATGTGTATATTACGAATAAACTAAATTTATTAGTGGATTATATTAATGAAATTTATATATATTATATCCAATAAATTTTATTCACATTCATCCAATAGATTTTTCAGGTATAAGTTAATAACAAATTCACTTTTACATATAAAATGATATATTTTTTCAATGAATTTGTTGCCTCATTTTAATAGTGCAATTGTTTTAAAAATTAAAATTTGATACATTAATAAATTTTATTTTAAAAAATAGACTTCATTTTTTAAATATTATTTTCAAAAATAACAAAGGTTAAATTTTTAGTATTTTTCTGAGAAGTTTCATATTGTTATGAATAAAGAAAAATACTGAATTTAATTGAAAACTGAACTTTCATAAAAATAATTTATGGTTTTAAATTATATATTAATCTAGATTTTAATTTAAATTAGATAAATTATACATATATTAATACAATTTACATCATTTAAATCAATTTCCTAGTGAATTTTGATATAAAACCATTTCAAACTTTTGAATAATGTCACATTAAAAACTAGTTTTGTTCTCACGTATGCGGTATAAATTTTAAATTAAATTTTGACAATTATAAGATTTGAAATTATAGAAATTGATTCCATATTTGGAATCACAATAATTTAGAATTTTTAAAAATTTCAACATAATTTATTTACCAAATTGATTGGTGAAAACTGTTACAATTAATCATAATGATTAAGGTAAAAATGAGTTTTCAGAGTTGTTTATCATAAAAGATAATGTGTGGAATGAACCAAAAATTATAAAAATCCAAATTTATGCAATACATGAACTATAAAACTTATACAATTGAAAAATGGGTCATTATTGGAGGAACATTAGATAAGGGAGACTTCCCAATTTATTTTACGTTTTTGTATTTAAATGAATACCACTCCTCCACTATAAAAGGGAACTCACTAGCCTTGCTTATTCACACATCCGAGGCCATTTGGCCCATCAAAACCAATAATAATTCAATTTCAATCTTCCATAATCTAATAATAGAAGAATTATCTTGGGTATAAATACAATTTAATTAAGAATTACTGAAATCCCAAGGAGGATACCTAAATAAGATGTATAGTTTTTCTTTGAGCCTTTTTATTTTAGTTCCTTGTACACCTCTTTCAATTATTTTTATATAATTATTATATAATAACATCAATATATTGAATATACATAGATTTTTATATTTTACAGGTATAACCTACTACCACAGACACTTCAATCATATGCATTACAAATTCATTATTCGTGTCTATAGTGGACCATCGCCCTACGAACCAACGACATATGTTTTTCCATTACCAACTATCAAAGTTGAGAATATTGATGTAAATACTAATTTAATATTATTTTTATGATACTTATGATATATTTATTCTTATAGAATTATTATATAACATATACCTTTACACTATTACTTTTTTTATACAATAATGTCGTTCGCGTGTACGACAGACTACCGCTTCACAAAGCTATGTGATTCTTTATTGATTTACCTGGAATGTATTATGTATGAATTTAATGAACATATTTGATATATAGATGAAATAAATATGATATTATAATGATTATATTCCTAGATTTAAATTTATTTTATTTCATCTAATATGGTTAGAAAATATAAACAACATTCATGGGCACATGCAACCTACCATCTCATTGAATATTGTATTTATTTCTTATAACCAAATTTAAGGATTACTATAAATACATATATATTGAATTTATATGATATTTAAATCATGGTTTAAAATCTAGATATTTTAAAACAATGATCTATGTAATAGGACCAAAAAATTACAAGTTAAAACATTTTTTAAACTGAAGGCAATTTACACCCGAAATAATGAAAATAATGAAAGATTACTAAAAAAGGTGAGAATATGTTATAAAAGAATAATATATGATAATATAAATATAAATAAGGTCTTTTTATAAGTTTATAAAATGAATAAAACCATCAAACATGAGGTTAAATGGTGTTCAACCAAAAGAGAGCGTAAGGTATGGTATTTCATCTCAATTTCATTTAATTAAGGAATATAGTAACGTTTTACACCAAATTATTTTTATATGTTTTATATAAATCTCCTTGATATGTAATATCCTGAATAATTAATTATTTAGTATATTGTAAGTATAAACTTATATTATTTAATGTAAGGGGTTTTTAAATAAGAGTTACCAAGTTGTAAACATTTTCATACCTAAATTTATTTTTACTCTGTTATATTACTTCCTTGTTATCATTAATGTTTTAAGATTTTGTCTGTAATGAATTTGGAAATTTTATTTTTGTAATTAAACTAGTTTTATTTGTATTTACAACTGATACACCTAATAAAATCATTGATTAATTCTCAATTCAGATTTATGATCACAATAATGGTTTATTTCACAATCTCATTCTAATCATGGTTGTTTACTCATAAATTTAATTTAAAGGAAATTATATGATAATTTTTTATAAAACCATTAATTTTATATTAATTTTGTTTTTCAGGATCTTTTTTTCATGTTACAGTACCATTTTCCAATATTTGGTACATAAAAAATCATTGATAAAATGTTTTAGTAAAATCTGACATCAATTCTCACTCCCATCAGAAATCCACTTTCTTAAAAAAAATTGTTTTCTGACAACAATTTCATAAATATTTTCCTTAAGAATTTAAAAATGGGTTTTAAAAATACTTTTTTACCATTACGTATTTTTCAATATTATTTTAAAAAGAATATTATTATATCTTTCCAAATGTGGCACTTTTAAAACCTTTTTACAATGAAAAATAATGTTCTTTTTATCTTTTATAAAATTACACTCCATTATTTTTGAAGATTCGTACGAATTTTTTTAATGATATTTTTTTATAAAATGTTTTAAAAAGTGATTTTTAAAGAAAATTATTTTTAAAATGTTTTCCAAAACAAAAATGATAGTTTCCTCAGGATTGTTTTTAAAGATATTTTTATTTCATAAATGAAAAAAACACTTATTTATACTCTAATGGGTATATATCACATTAATTCCATCCTTATTCTTCTTGTGGATAGATTATTAGTATTTAGACTAAGTATAGTATTGAAATTAACATTTATGAATGATATTTGAAACAATTAAACATCCCCTTGACCTATTCACTTTAATGTTACAATTGAACATTAAATTTTCCTAAAAAATCAACATTATTTATCATGTATATGATTATTTTCTAAACTATATACAATATTTATATATGGTCTTTACTTTGATAGTAATTTTATTATATGGGGAAATATTGAAAATATGTATTCCTTACAAAATATAGATATTTAATAAGGCACATTATTAATGAATTAAATAGATTATTTGATTTAGAGGAATTATTTGAACAAGAATTGATGGGTGGGGATATAAATTACATAGAACCTAGATGAATCAACATGTATAATAAAAGATTCAGGTGTACATATTAAACGAGTTTCAAACTATAGTTTTAATCCGTCTTGGGAAAGGTCATGATTTTATATTTTTTCATATTCCTCAGACATAACATCCAATAATTAAGTATTTATATTATTGAAAATTTATTTATTTATTATTACTATTCCCAATATTTTTACTTTAACATTATCTATATTTAAATTTCATTCTCATTTTATTGATTAAATGGGATAGATTTTCATTATTTAAATTTCAATATTGATTATGCCTTATCCAATTATTTAAATGGAATGTGTTCTCTATTATTTACCTTTCCATATTGATTTTTCCTTATCTAGTTATTGAAATGGAATTTATCTTCATTCATTTACGCTTCCATATTTATTACTCTTATTGATTCAGGATAGCTTCAGCTATACTTAACCCTTACTAATCATTTGAACTCAATATAATTTAATTACATTCCCTATAATTCCTCAATGTTAACCATGAATGATATGTAAGGATACACTAGATAGAATAAATTTATTCTCGAAAAAATTATGTTTTATTTTATTTATTCAATTATAATACAAGACTCGTGTATATATCTACTTTACAAAGACTACTAAACTACTCATTCCTTTGGGACATGGTTTTCATGTTTCATATTCCAATGTAATGGTAGTATCCAATGTCTTTAGGATTCTAGTATTAGGGTTTCTATAGTTGGTAATAGAGGAATATTATTAGAAACCTTGGGAACAAAATTTAGGAAAAATATATTAGGGAACATAACCATATGATAGAAATTTAGGATAAGTGTAACATCCCAAGTAAATAAAGAATAATACATTTGAATATTAATTAAATTTTTTAAATTAAATATTTATTTTACTTTAAAGGGGATGTTATGTTCGATAGCGTACACGATACACAACAACGAGTTTCTTTGAAATCTTTTGTTGCACACCAATGATATAATATTATTATTTTAAATGGTAGTTAACACCTAGCCATTGTATCGGTCAGAATGAATATAAGTAACTAAAATATGATTATACATGTTTTTTAAATGTTTTTACATTTATCCAATAAATTTTTGAGGCTTAAAATGTAAAACAATCTAATTTTATGCATAATTCTCTTTAAAAGGTCGATTTACCACATTTTAATGGAGAACCCTCTTGAAATCTAGTTTTTGTCACTATTATTTGTTCTATTTGAAAAAATAAAATTATTATTTAGAATTAGGACTTCAAAATTTACTTTGGATGAAATTTTGGTATTTTTCTGATAAAGTTCATTATTTAATTAATTGTGAAAAATACTGTATTTTACTTCAAAAGTAACTTTTAATATAATTTTTTATGTAGCTATATTGTCTTTTTCAATTGGTTTTAAAGTTTAATTAGAATATATTTTTACCATTTAATCTAATTTTGGCCATTGGAAGTAATTTTATTTTGAAACTGTACATAAAGAAGTGTCATTCTTTTGATAGTTATTATTTCTTAAAAACACGCCATTTGTTTTAACAGCATGAATTAAATTTCAATTAACTTCTACCACTTATTGGTTTTGAATTTGGAAAAATGGATTCCATATATTAAATCAGTAGGTCCAAATTGTGTAAATAGTTAACTTTTATTATTAGACATTTTAAATATTTACTTCAGTGAATATTTTATTTACCATGATTAAAAGGTAAAAATAATAAATAATGGTAAAATATAATATTATTATAATATTAAATTACCCTAACTTGTGTCCTAATCTTATTTGATGATACATATCCGACCATGGGAATCCTTGGGTCTAATTTGGAACCCCATGGAGCCACATGTGAGTAATAATGACATTTTATATTAATTAATTTAAAGTAAAGATTAAAATGACCTAAACAAATATCTTTTAGTAAATAAATTTTTACATGGGGTTATATAAGTTATATTTTTGACTATAAATATTTTTTGGAAATCTAAAACTCTTTACTACATCATGCTATTGGTTTATAATTTTTGGACATCCAATAAAATAAATTATTTATGACACAATAATGATGCAATATTTACCTCATTAATAAATGATTTAAATAAATAAGATTATAAATATTAAAAAAATATCCAAAACATGCCCAATTATTATTGGATTATTTTATTTAGACTATGAGTCATCTTATATTTGAAATTATCAAATATTGGACCTCTTGAAACCAAATATGAGGTTATAAAAAATAATTGTTTCAAACATTCCTAAAGAGCCCCTCTTCTCCCTTATAAAAAGCCCTCACTTCTAACCCATTTCTCACACTTCTCAAGCCTTTGGATCGGGAAATATCTACTTCAATAAGCTCTCAATATCCCTATATGCAACCAACAAGCCTTAACTTAGGATGAAAATACTTCAATAAACCCTTTTGGTTCAAACCGAATGGAATTACCCAATTTAAAGCTAACATCTTCTCTTAAGTTCATTTGTTTTATTTTTCTTCTCCAACCCACTAAACTCTTTTTATTACTATATTTTTTAACAACACCAATATCCTAAATATAATTGGATGTTTTTATGAGAAGGATTCTAACTACACTTACACGCACCTCCATACAATGGGTAATGAACATAATGTTTCTGTGGATGACAAACTAACGCCTCACAAAACGATGATTATTCAATTATCTCCTACCACCTCTCATGGTGGACATTAAGATGGAACTATATTTATATATGATATATATTATGTTTATGTTTCCTTTAGGATTATTTATTTTCTATTTATATCATACCTTTATGGTTTCCACTGTGGGTATACGCGATAATTTCATTTGAGGAAGTTCGGACTACCGCCCCCTCAAAGTGATATGACTCGTTCATACAATACATGGTACCTATAAAGGATATATTTAATTATATTATATATTATAATATACTAGAATTATAATATAACTATGTATAACTATGTTTTAATTCCATTAAAATATGAAATAGAAATGAATGTAGCGTTCATCCGTACACACGACTTACCGTCTCCATGAATAGTGCATTTCATTTCTTACCTCCAAATCATACGTACTATTATAAATACATGAATCTGATGGATATATATTATATATATGATATCTAAATCATGAATATCATTCTAGATATAATGAAATTTTGACCACATGAACAACATGTAATTATAAGAAGTCTATTTTTCACTCAAGTACCAAATATTGACTTAACGATCATTATTAACTTAAAGGATTACATAATATTTATATCATGGTAATAAGTGATATAAAAGGAATAATTAAATTGAAAAAGGTTTTTAAGAAAGTAGAAATTAACTTTAGTTTATTATTCATGAAATTAAAGAACGAACGGGTCAAGTCAGACACATGGTAAGGGAACTTCTTAACCCAATTCTCATTCTTTGGGTTAATCTTCTCTTTCTTATTTATGTCATTCATTAATTTATACATGACAATATTTTATAAGGTGTATAAACCCTTTTTACTTTTATTCAGAAGGATTATTTTCTTTACGAAGCATTTTACTAAACGAAAAAATACGTTTCTTTTTAACATACGTGATGATAACAACATTTTCGCCGCCACAAGTATTATTTGATCTTTGGCTTCCAAACAAGCTGTAATGTTTTAAAAAGGTAAATAAATACCAAATACAATTTAACATATTTTGGTATTGAAAATTGTTTTTGAAATGGATTTATTTGTCACGACCCGCCCTCGGGGCCCGTGCCGTGACTACCCCAAGCCCGCCTTCCATAGGCCAGGGGCTGGCGACTAGCACCAAGGCCTAAATCCCAGTAAAAAGGGAAGGCATTGCCTTTGAAAAGTAAACAAACACCACAGAGTAAGCAAGCAGAAAAGTAAACACTAAGTAAAAACAGAGTACAATTGAAAGTGCAGAAAAGTAAATGGGCCAGTATACAAACCCAAACTGAAAGTAAAGTACAACTCGAAAGGGAAAACAACAACTGTAAAGTAAAAGACGCTACACTGAGCTGTCCACTGGAAATCCCACCTGAAGGGTGGGTACAGATAGCTCCACTGCTCCACGGGTCCCACCGTCCGCTCCGAGTACGTCCCGCCCAGTGGTCCACCTCCAGGTACCGTCCTGCTCAACAAGCCTCAACTACGATCAATGCTGTCCGTCGTCTGCAACCAACACAACGTAGTGCGGGCATAGCCCGTGCAGGGGTGAGTATAAGCTACTCAGTAGGGACCCCGAGACCCCTGAAGGTCTCCCAAAAACCACAAAGGATAAACCACAAAGGAAAGATACAATCACGAAGTAATAACCGACACTGCTTAGGTATATGCCCATACATATACCTAAGTCATCAATTCCAATACGCTCCAACCTCCGAGCACAAGTACAACTCAGTCCACATAGGAAAGTATACGTATTCCACACATGAAAGCAAAACGAAATCCACACAGGATAGCACAACACAATCCACAAAGGAAAGCAACAAGTTTAAGCTCACACAGGTATACTTCTTCGAAAGACAATAAAGATGATCTCTGATCCATCTAAGTCGCCAGACCCACGAAGGATCGATAGGTAACTAACCCCCGCAAAAGACCCACACAGGATCGGGCCCACATAGGACCTGTAGGCGCTGGTTCACATAGGACCGCTGAGCGCAAAGACCCACACAGGATCAGACCCACACAGGATCGGGCCCACACAGGACCTGTAGCACTGATCCATGTAGGATCGCTGAGTACTGTAGTCGTCGTTGAATCCACACAGGATCTCTGTACTGTCGTCGTCGCAGTCACAGTAGCAGTAGCAGTAGCAGTAGCAGTCACAGTCACAGTCGCAGCCAGCACTAGGGTTTCCACACACAGCAAGATCGTTCAGGAGGGTCTGCTCCACGAGCCGAGAGGCTGATACATCAACTGTCACAAAGTCCAGAGATGATGTATCCAAAAGTTTCATATCGTCAACAAGAACTCAATGCAACAGACGGCGCGTCGATCGGACGCCTGGTCTGAGAGTTATTGGCTTTTTCGTCCCAGGGGCCCGGTTGGTTTTTAAGGTAAAACCAACCCGACCGTACTCCACCTGCATCCAAACCTCGGGCGGAGTATGCCAAAAGATCCGTCTCACTAGGAGGAACACAACAAAGCTGACGGCACGTCAATCAGACGTCCGTAGCTCAAGATATGAGTGTTTTCGCTCCGAAGGCCCGGTTGGTTTCGTGAACGAACCAACCCGGCCGAACTCAAAGTATTCCGAAACTTTGAGTGCGATATACCAAATCGACCATCTCGATCCAAGGATCGTATCGCCGCTGACGGTTCGTCAATCGGAGGTCCGTGGCTCAAGTTATGGCCAAAAGACCGAAGTTGTTTCGAAAACGGGGGGTCCGGGTCCGGGCCGACCTGGCCCGACCCCCAATGGGTCGGCCCGGGTCCGACCCGGCCCGGCTGGCGGCGCGGCCTGGGCGCCGCTCGGGTGCCACGTGCGGGGGGCAGAGCCCCCGCTTCTTTTGCCAGGCGGCGCGGCAACCTGCCGCGCCCTATTTTAGGAAACGGCCCCCCCTCACGTGGGGGGGCCTGCTTTGAGGAAAACGGGGGGGGGGGGGGGGGGCGCTGCCCCCCTTGGTGTAACCGCGGCCCCCCCTTTATGGGGGGCCGGTTTGTCACCAGCCGGGGGAATTAATTCCCCCGGCACTTCTCCCTTCCGGCCGGCTCAACATGGCCGGCCGGTTCTTCCTCAACGGACCAGAAAGGCCGGTCCCCCTTCCGGCTTCCGACACCGGCGGCCCGGCTAGCCGCCGGTCCTCTCATCCCGCCGTGGCCCGGAACCGGCCGTGACCTTCGTCGTTCGGCGCGGTGCGACGACACCGTGCCCCACCGCCGCGGTCCCGCTCCGGCCGCGGCGCCTTCAACTCTCTTCGACGCGGCGCGACGGCGTCGCGTCCTTGCATTATTTTACAACGCGGCGCGACGGCGCCGCACATTTCTTGTCGTATGATCCTGCACGGTGCGACGGCACCACGCCTCACCCGTCTCAATCCACAACAAAAATCAATATGAAAAGGAGGAGGGTCGGCCGTGTTCGTACGGTCCGGCCCCCTCGCATTAATTGCTAACAATTGGATAAATTTCACGAAGAAATATTCTCGGGTATAAATCATGAACAAAAGCAATAAATAAACCCCTACCTCGGTTTCAAGTACGATGTTCGTCAACGACCCGCGGAAGACAACGTCGCAGAGGTCGGGCATCGCGGTAAACGTTCGTCAATTCCGTTGATGAAGAGGTACGTCAGAAGAGGTACGTCGTTGGTGAATCTTCGTAAGCCGACGAAGGAAGTCCGAGGAGGAAGAGGCGTTCCATTTCGTTGACACGGAAGGCATCGTCAATCTTCGGAAACAACCGGATACGAAGAAGGGATGAGCGGCGTTCTTCGTCGGAGCTTGAGTGTTCTTCGTGTTCTTCGTCAATGTTTGAAGAAGAAGAAAGAGCTCTCAAATCCTCTCAAGAGCAAAGGAAACCAACCCAACATAATAAAATAAGCTTAAGCTTATTTTATTACACAACCTTCCTCTTAGAATTTCAAAGGTTTGAAATTCAAATTAACCCTCTTCAATTAATTAAGCCAAGTTGTCAAACATTAATTGAAATGGGTTAAAGGGGAGGTTTTGAGAGAAGTTGAGGAGTTGGGGTTCGTGTGGGCCCCACCACACTTAATCCTCCCAAGGGAGGTTAAGTGGTTGTGGGTCCCACCCCCAACTCCCTTTGGGAGGTTTTTTTAAAAAAAACAACAAGTTAAAATAAAAATTTGTATTCCACAAATTTTATTTAACTCATTCTAAAAACCCAAAAACTAACTTTCATCCCGCAATAAACGAAACCTCAGAAAAGGTCCCCTTAAGCGAATATCGGTGCTGCGAGTTCATCGGTGTCCTCATATTTCAATTCCGAGAACTGGATCAAAAGTTAGAAATTTCCGCTCGTTCGATCACTGAACGTACCCGAGCCAAACTTCAGAAATTGATTCCGGGCACTCCGGGCGTCGGAATTAGGTGCCGTTAGAAACAACGTTCTTGTAAAATTCCAAAGAATATTAAGAAAAAATTTACCTTGAATTTTATGGGTCTTTACATTACTCCCACCTCAGGGATTTACGTCCCCATAAAGATACATCAAAAACTAGGGAAACAAATGAGGGTACTGAGCACGCATCTGAGCCTCCCGTTCCCAAGTGATCTCCTGGAGGTTTCCGTGCTTCCATCTGATGCGCACAAGAGGAATCGATCGCCCACGTAGGACCCGCTCCTGTCGGTCCTCTATCTCCACCGGGACCTCCGTAAAAGTCTCCCCATCGTCAATGTCATGCTCCCCATGGTCAATGATGTGCGTCGGGTCATGTACGTATCTCCTCAGCTGAGATACGTGGAAGACGTCATGCACCCGGTGCAACTGAGGTGGTAGAGCCAGGCGATAGGCCACCTCGCCAATCCTGCTGAGGACCTGGAAGGGTCCGATGAAGCGCGGAGATAACTTGCTGCCTCGGCCAAATCTCTATATACCACGTCGAGGTGAGACCCGCAAGAAGACGTGGTCGTCATCCTCGAACTCTAGTGGCCTCCGCCTCCTGTCAGCGTATGACTTCTGCCGGCTCTGAGCTGTCCTCATCCGCTCCTGGATGACTTGGACCTTCTCTATCGTGGCCTGGACCATCTCCGGTCCCACAAGTGCTGACTCCCCAGGGTCTGTCCAGCACAAAGGAGATCTACAAGGTCGGCCGTACAACGCCTCGTACGGTGCCATCCCGATGGTGGAGTGGTAGCTGTTGTTGTACGCAAACTCCACCAAGGGTAGGTGGTCCTCCCAGCTACGACCAAAGTCGAGGACACATGCGCGGAGCATGTCCTCGAGAGTCTAGATGGTCCTCTCCGTCTGACCATCCGTCTGAGGGTGAAAGGCTGTGCTCAGGCGTAGTTGCATCCCGAACGCCTCCTGTAACCCCTTCCAAAGCCGGAAGTAAAGCGAGTATCTCGATCGGAGACGATAGATGATGGCACACCGTGGAGCCGCACAATCTCCTGAACGTAGAGACATCCCAAGCTCTCCACTGAGCCCTGCTCTCTGATGGGTAAGAAGTGTGCCGACTTTGTGAGTCGGTCCACAATCACCCAGATGGAGTCGTGACCTCTGGAAGTGCGTTGAAGTCCAGTCACGAAGTCCATAGATATGCCGTCCCACTTCCACTCCGGAACATCCAAGGGCTGTACCAAGCCTGCTGGTACCTGATGCTCTGCCTTTACCTGCTGGCAGGTGAGGCATCGAGAAACGAACTCTGCTACATCCTTCTTCATGCCCAGCCACCAGTATTGTCGCCTGAGATCCTGGTACATCTTCGCGACTCCTGGATGTACCGCCAAAGGAGAAGTGCGAAACTCTCTCAGCACCTCCTCTAGCAAAGCGACTGGTACCATGGTAAGTCCTCTGAAAAGGATGTCATGCTCTACTCCAAGGGAGAAACCATCAGCTGCTTGTCCCGAGGATATCTGTGCACGACGTGTCTCACAGTCAGCGTCCTCATGCTGTGCCTCTCTGACCCGCTGCAGTAGTGAAGGGGTGACTATGAGAGTCTGGAGGAAGGCTTCTCCATCTTTATCCACGAAGAATATCTGCAAAGAGGCTAGCTGCTCCGTCGCCTCCTCAAGTAGCTGAATTCCCGTCCTCCAGCTGAGGGCATCAGCTACCACGTTCCCCTTCCCAGGAGTATAGACTATCTCAAAGTCATAGTCCTGGAGGAACTCGAGCCATCGTCGTTGTCTCAGGTTCAGGTCCTTCTGCGAGAAGATATACCTGAGACTCTGATGATCAGAAAAGACTGTAAAGCGCTCTCCAATCAGATAGCGTCGCCATGTCTTCAGGGCAAATACCACTACTGCTAACTCCAGGTCATGGATAGCATAGTTCTGCAAAGCTGCAAATATTTCTCCTTTGCCGAAAAGTGAAATCCGGTCTCATCCCCTGGATGAACCACGTTCCTTGCCTAATACAGTCAATCCCATCATGTTTAGTTAATTCATGGCATGGATGACGTCGTATGGCATCGACGCTGCTACCAAGAGATCCAACCGTTACTCTCGCCTCCAGTAAGAATCTCGCAAGTGAGGGTCAAGTCAACAATTTTTAACCGGCACCTCTTAGTAAAAACAATCAAAGACAAGAAAGTAAAAGTCACCAAAGCAAGTGTCTTTTATTACTTGAACTTAAAGTACAAGGACACAAGGAAACACAAACTACGAAGATAGAGGCATTATGGGCAAAGGCCTGTATGTCTGGAGCTAGTCCTGCACTAGTCCACCTACTTCCGGAGCTCCGTGATCATAAGCTTCAGCTGCCTGAAGCTGTGCTCTCCCCTGAGGTCGGGGTGGACCTCCTGGTGGTGGTGGTGGTAGAGCCTCAAAGCGTCGCCCACCACCTGCTGCTCGGCCAGCTCCTCTGCCTCGTCCGCCTGCTCCCTGCGGACCACCATGGTCGAACCTCTGCCTCTGCCTAGGTGGTTCTTCAACCGTCTGCTGCTCCTCTACATGGCGGGTCGGGCAATCACGAGACATGTGGCCCTGCCCGCCGCACGAGTAGCACTATCTGCCTCTCGAAAGACTGGCTCCGCGCTGTGTGCCACGCACTGCTGAGCCAGTGTCCTGAGGTCGTCTGCCTGATGGTCTGGTCTGCCTGGACCCCTGAGTCATCCGTCGACTGCCTGCTGCAGATGACTCTGCCATGTGCCGCCCTGCGGTGGGTCTCGACGCTGGTGTAGACTCAGCAAGGAAGCTCTCGATCCAAAGGGCTCGCTCCAGTACTCCTGTCTGAGTCGGAATGCTGAGGGAGATCAGCGATGCCCTGATCTCATGTCTCAATCCCTGCTCGAAGGTTCGAGCCTGGAATAATGGGTCCCGTACCATGTTGGTCGAGTAGCGCGAGAGATCAGTAAATCTCGTCGAGTACTGAGCGACCGTCATGCAGCACTGCCGCAGCTGAAGTAGCTCTTGGATACGCACCGCACGAAGGGTGGCTGGGACGAACTTCGAGCAGAAGATTCTCTCAAAGTCCGTCCAAAGTAGAGATGCCTCATCGTGCACCTGGAGCATCAAGCTCCACCATCGTCCCACTGCTGCGTGCAGTAGGCTCGCATCGAGGATCACCATGAGGTCTGCAGGTGTCCTCACTAGCCTAAAAACGCGTACCACTGCCTCCAACCAGTCCTCTGCTGCTTGGGGGTCCGTCTCCCCAAGGAACCTAGGCGGTCGCTGGTGCTGAAACTCGTGCAGAGCTCCAAGGCGACGTGCATCGTCAGCGATTGGTGCTGGAAGCATCGGTGGCTCGGCGGGTAGAGCTACCGCCATTGCCACTGCTGACAAAGGGCCCTGCACCGAGGCCTCGTCGCTCGGTGGGCTGTCGTCACACTCGACTCTCGGAACCCTAGCTGGCTGCCGTCGTGGGGCCATCCTGAAAAGGAACAGGTGCGCCATGGTCAAACATTATACCTGGTGAGCTGACACAAAGTAATCACAAAGAAAACTTTGAAACACACACGCAATCAATGTTTTCATGCATTAAGTCGGAAATCAGAAGTCAGGGTCCTGGTGTACGGATACGTTGGCCGCCGCACCAACACTGGACTCCCTGAACTGATAACCACACTCAATACGCTAAACATTATTGCTTCACATAGAAAAGATCAGAGTTCGCGGTAGAACCGAACTCCTCTGATACTAATTTGTCACGACCCGCCCTCGGGGCCCGTGCCGTGACTACCCCAAGCCCGCCTTCCATAGGCCAGGGGCTGGCGAATAGCACCAAGGCATAAATCCCAGTAAAAAGGGAAGGCATTGCCTTTGAAAAGTAAACAAACACCACAGAGTAAGCAAGCGGAAAAGTAAACACTATGTAAAAACAGAGTACAATTGAAATTGCGGAAAAGTAAATGGGCCAGTATACAAACCCAAACTGAAAGTAAAGTACAACTCAAAAGGGAAAATAGCAACTGTAAAGTAAAAGCCGCTACACCGAGCTGTCCACTAGAAATCCCACCTAAAGGGTGGGTACAGATAGCTCCACTGCTCCACGGGTCCCACCGTCCGCTCCGAGTACGTCCCGCCTAGTGGTCCACCTCCAGGTACCGTCCTGCTCAGCAAGCCTCAACTACGATCAACGTTGTCCGTCGTCTGCAACCAACACAACGTAGTACGGGCATAGCCCGTGAAGGGGTGAGTATAAGCTACTCAGTAGGGACCCCGAGACCCCTGAAGGTCTCCCAATATCCACAAAGGATAAACTACAAAGGAAAGATACAATCACGAAGTAACAACCGACACTGCCTAGGTATATGCCCATACATATACCTAAGTCATCAATTCCAATACGCTCTAACCTCCGAGCACAAGTACAACTCAGTCCACACTGGAAATTATAAGTATTCCACACAACAAAGCAAAATGAAATCCACACAGGATATCACAACACAATCCACACAGGAAAGCAATAGGTTTCAGCTCACATAGGTATACTTCTTCGAAAGACGATAAAGATGATCTGTGATCCATCTATGTCGTCGGACCCATGAAGGATCGATGGGTAACTAACCCCCGCAAAAGACCCACACAGGATCGGGCCCACATAGGACCTGTAGACACTGGTTCACACAGGACCGCTGAGCGCAAAGACCGACACAGGATCGGACCCACACAGGATCGGGCCCACACAGGACCTGTAGCACTGATCTATGTAGGACCGCTGAGTGTTGTAGTCATCGTCGAATCCACACAGGATCTCTGTACTGTCGTCGTTGCAGTCACAGTGGTAGTAGCAGTAGCAGTAGCAGTCACAGTCACAGTCGCAACCAGCACTAGGGTTCCCGCACACAACAAGCTCGTTCTGGAGGGTCCGCTCGACGAGCCGAGAGGCTGATACATCAACTGTCACAAAGTCCAGAGTTGATGTATCCAAAAGTTCCGTATTGTCAACAGGAACTCAACGCAGCAGACGGCGCGTCGATCGGACGCCCGGTCTGAGAGTTATTGGCTTTTTCGTCCCAGGGGACCAGTTGGTTTTTAAAGCAAAACCAACCCGACCGTACTCCACCTGCGTCTAAACCTCGGGCGGAGTATGCCAAAAGATCCGTCTCACTAAGAGGAACACAACAAAGCTTACGACACGTCAATCGGACGTCCGTAGCTCAAGATATGAGCGTTTCCGCTCTGAAGGCCCAGTTGGTTTCGTGAACGAACCAACCCGGCCGAACTCAAAGTATTCCGAAACTTTGAGTGCGAAATACCAAATCGACCGTCTCGATACAAGGATCGCATTTCCGCTGACGGTTCGTCAATCGGAGGTCCGTGGCTCATGTTATGGCCAAATGACCGAAGCCGTTTCGAAAATGGGGGGTCCGGGTCCGGGCCTACCTGGCCCGACCCCCCTGGGTCGGCCCGAACCGGGTCGACCCGGCTCGGCCGGCGGCGCAGCGGCGCAGTCCGGAACGGCGGCGCGGCCTGTGCGCCGCTCTGGTGCCACGCGCAGGGGGCAGATCCCCCGCTTCTTTTGCCAGGCGGCATGGCAACCTGCCGCGCCCTATTTTAGGAAACGGCCCCCCCTCACGTGGGGGGGGGGGGGGGCTGCTTTGAGGAAAACGGGGGGGGGGGGGGGCGCTGCCCCCCCTTTATGGGGGGCTGGTTTGTGGCCAGCCGGGGGAATTAATTCCCCCGACACTTCTCCCTTCTGGCCGGCTCAACATGGACGGCCAGTTCTTCCTCAATGGACTGGCAAGGCCGGTCCCCCTTCTGGCTTCCGACACTGGCGGCCCGGCTAGCCGCCAGTCCTCTCATCCCGCCGCGGCCCGGAACCGGCCGCGACCTTCGTCGTTCGGCGTGGTGCGACGACACCGTGCCCCACCGCCGCGGTCCCGCTCCGGCCTCGGCGCCTTCAACTCTCATCGACGCGGCGCGACGGCATCGCGTCCTTGCATTATTTTACAACGCGGCGCGACGGCGCCGCACATTTCTTGTCGTATGATCCTGCGCGGTGCGACGGCACCGCGCCTCACCCGTCTCAATCCACAACAAAAATCAATATGAAAAGGAGGAGGGTCGGCCGTGTTCGTACGGTCCGGCCCCCTCGGGTTAATTGCTAACAATTGGATAAATTTCACGAAGAAATATTATCGGGTATAAATCATGAACAAAAGCAATAAATAAAACCCTACCTCAGTTTCAAGTACGATGTTCGTCAACGACCCGCGGAAGACAACGTCGCGGAGGTCGGGCATCGCGGTAAACGTTCGTCAATTCCGTTGACGAAGAGGTACGTCCGAAGAGGTACGTCATTGGTGAATCTTCGTAAGCCGACGAAGGAAGTCTGAGGAGGAAGCAGCGTTCCCTTTCGTTGACATGGAAGGCGTCGTCGATCTTCGGAAACAACCGGCTACGAAGAAGAGAGGAGTGGCGTTCTTCGTCGGAGCTTGAGTGTTCTTCGTGTTCTTCGTCAATGTTTGAAGAAGAAGAAGGAGCTCTCAAATCCTCTCAAGAGCAAAGGAAACCAACCCATAATAATAAAATAAGCTTAAGCTTATTTTATTACACAAACTTCCTCTTAGAATTTCAAAGGTTTGAAATTCAAATTAACCCTCTTAAATTAATTAAGCCATGTTGTCAAACATTAATTGAAATGGGTTAAAGGGGAGATTTTGAGATAAGTTGAGGAGTTGGGTTTTGTGTGGGCCCCACCACACTTAATCCTCCCAAGGGAGGTTAAGTGGTTGCGGGTCCCACCCCCAACTCCCTTTGGGAGTTTTTTTTTTAAAAAAAACAACAAGTTAAAATAAAAATTTGTATTCCACAAATTTTATTTAACTCATTCTAAAAACCCAAAAACTAACTTTCAACCCGTAATAAACGCAACCTCAGAAAAGGTCCCCTTAAGCGAATATCGGTGCTGCGAGTTCATCGATGTCCTCGGATTTCAATTCCAAGCACCGGATTAAAAGTTAGAAATTACCGCTCGTTCGTTCACTGAACGTACCCGAGCCAAACTTCGGAAATTGATTTCGGGCACTCCAGGCCTCGGAATCAGGTGCCGTTAAAAACCGCGTTCTTGTAAAATTCCAAAGAATATTAAAAAAAAATTTCCCTTGAATTTTATGGGTCTTTAAATTATTATTTCAATGTCTTGAAATTATTTCATGTGATTGCAAATGAAATGTTATTATTGAAATGTCTGTATTTGATATAATTTATGGGTTATGATTTTATTTGACGATTGGATACATGATAATCCAAATGAAGGGTGGTGTCGTGATAAACTAGGATGGGTGGTTACGTTATAACCTCCAATGCAATGGGTATGGTAGTCGGCCGTATGGCTGTTCCATTTAGTGATATGTGTGGAAGTTGACCGTATGGTGATTCCATTTAGGTATGTTTGTGTACCAAGTTACATTTATATGTTATTTGTTCTGTGTATGGGTTTTATAGTAATATTTATGTTACAGAAGGGTAAGCAATGATTTTTTATTCATTTAATAGTATTTACTACTTCATAAAGGTGAAAAGTATTACTTATGATAAAGTATTCATGGTTAACTTATTGTTTTAAAAAACTAACAGTTTTTCTTATTTGTGTATACCTTACTGTGATTTTTTTGTTCTCATCAAATGTTTTTTCAATGTTTTTTACAGGACAAAAAGTGGAATAGGGTCACAGATGGGATCATGGAAAAGTCATGTTGTCTGAAACAAGGAACTGGACATGACTATTTTTTATGTGCTTTTATGTTGTGAAAAAATGGAAATTTGGTAGAAGTGTCTACTTTGTAATCGTTTGAGATGTAATAGTTATGTCCTAATTCTCTAAAACACTAAACCTGAAAAGATACTCAATATTAATTATTTATTTAATTAAATATTATGTAATGTTTTGAGGCCGGTTCCTTATATTTGGAATTAGATATCGGTTTAGAAAAATTTAAGAGTATTGGAATTATTAAATTAATGTCCATAAATTAATTTTTCGTAATATTGAAATGATATTGTATTTACATATTACCATGTTTCTTAGACTAAGATATTTCTTTATTGAGAATGGGTTTTCATAGAAGAATCATGGAAGTTGTGTTGGGAGGGAATACAGAGAGAAATGACCTTTCAAATAAGCATCCTCAGATGGTCGGAATCAGAATTGAATAGTTTGTTGCTGTTATGGATAAAGCTGACTCAGGTGATAAATGGTGGTTGTGTTTATTTGTGATATTTTGTTCTATTATAAAAGTAAATATGAGAATGAAAGTCATTTAAGGGTTGTCTTGCAAACCATAAAAGAAAAGAAACTGTATGGAAAATTTAGCAAGTGTGAGTTTTGGTTACAACGAATTTCATTCCTGGGTCACATTGTTTCAAAAAATAGAATAACTGTCGATCCTGCCAAAACAAAAGTTGTTGAAGAATGTCCAAGACCCACAAATATAACCGATATCCATAGTTTTCTTGGTTTGGCAGGTTATTACCAGAGTTTTGTTAAGAATTTTTCACGGTTATCTAGTCCAATGAGTAAATTAACTCTAAAGGGTGTTAAGTTCAACTAGGAAAAATAATGTGATGATTGTTTTAAAGAATTGAAAATAATATTTTTGAATGGTACAGTTTTGGCACTGCCTTCCAAAAATGGTATGTCTGTTATCTATCGTGATGCTTCATTGAAAGGACTCAGTTTTGTACTTATAGAGAATGATCAAGAAATTTCGTATGCTTCACATCAGTTGAAAGCTCATGAGTTAAATTACCCTACACAATATTTGGAATTAGATGATGTTGTTTTTGCTTTAAAAATTTGTAGGAATCATTTGTATGGATTTAAATGTGAAATATATACTAACCAAAAATGTTTGAAGTATATATTCACTCAAAATGAATTGAACATGAGATAGAGGAGATGGTTGGAATTAATCAAGGATTATGATTTCACGATACATTACCATCCAGTAAAGGGAAATAAAGTGGATGATTCTTTGAGTCAAAAAAGTAACGCTACATTAACTATGCTAAGTTTGGAACGAGATCCTTTGGTTTATGATTTGATGAATTTTGGAATAGAAGTTGTCGGTGCAGGAAATTATTCTTTTTTGTTTCAGGTGTCTGTGGAATCATCTCTCTCAGACAGAATTAAGCAAGTGAAAAAGGGAGATAGTGAATTGCAGAAAAAGGTAGAGTTAGTTCAGAAGGGTACTTTGCCTAAATTTAACATTGGTAATGATTGTGTTTTGAGGTTTGGGAAAATTTCTATGAATACATTTTGATTCACAGTTAAAGAATGAGTTGTTATGTGATGCTTATAGTTCCCAATTTTCAGTTCATCCTGACAGTACTAATATGTATAGAGATCTTCAGGAGTATTATTGGTGGGACCGAATAAAAAGCAATATTTTTGATTTTACGATGATGTGTTTGACTTATCATCAGGTTAAAGAAGAGCGGCTGTTACCGAAAGGGATGATTCAGTATTTACCCGTGCCAAAGTGGAAATGGGAAAATATATCCGTGGAATTCATTATGGGATTACCAAATACATATAGATGTAAAAATGAAATCTAGGTTATTATTGATAGATTGACTAAATATTCTCATTTCCTTCCTTTTCGAGATACTTTGTCTCTAGATCAACTTTCTTGGGTGTATGTTAAAGAGATAGTTTGGTTGCATGATGTTCTTCTCGCCATTGTATCTGATCGTGATCCCATATTTACTTCTAACTTTCTGAAAGATCTTTAGAATTCATTGGTACTAAATTAAATTTTTGTACAAATTTTCATCCTCAATCAGATGGGAAGTCAGAACAAACGATTTAGGCCTTGGAGGACATGCTACGAGCTTGTTCACTGGATTACCAGGGAAGTTGGGACTGACATATTTTTTTGGTTGAATTTTAATATAATAACAGTTTTCATTCCAATATACAGATGGATCTATTTAAGGCATTATATGGAAAGCGTTGTCGAACTCCACCTTTTTTGGGATGAAGTAGGTGAAAGTGAGCTGATGGGACCAGAATTAGTATAAGAGATGGAAGGAAAAGTTCAGTTGATTTAGAAGAACATCAGAACATCTTAGAGTAGGCAGAAACGTTATGTGGATAATTGGAGGAAGGATCTATCTTTCAAGTTAGGTGATCACGTATTTCACAAAGTTTCTCCATGGAAAAGTGTGATGCGTTTTGGTAAGAAGGGAATGTTGAGTCCATGGTTCATTGGACCTTATGAAATCTTGGAGAAAGTTGGAGCAGTTGCGTATAGAGTGGCTTTACACCCAAGTTTATCTAAGGTACACAATGATTTTCATGTTTCAATGTTGAGAAAGTATATTTCAGATCCATATCATGTTTTGAGCCCAGAGGTAGTTCAGTTGGAAGAGAATATATCTTATGAGGAACAACGAGTCCATATTCTTGACCGTAGAGAGAAAGTGTTGGGGAATAAGGTAATTTTTTAGTTAATGGTTTTGTGGAAAAACCATATGGATGAAGAGTCAACGTGGGAATCTGAAATTGTTATGAGGGATAAATACCCCCACTTATTTGATAAGTGAATAAAAATTGCAAGGACACTATTCCAAAAAGGGGGAAGGATGTAACATCCCATGTAAATAAAGAATAATACATTTGAATGTTAATTAATATTTTTAAATTAAATATTCATTTTACTTTAAAGTGGATGCAATGTTTGATAGCGTACCCAATACACAATAGCGGGTTTCTTTGAAATCATTTGCTGCACACTAATAATATATTATTATTATTTTAAATGGTAGTTAACTCCTAGAAATTATATTGGCGGGAATGAATATAGCTAACTACAATATTATTATACATGTTTGTTAATTTTTTTTACATTTATCGAATAAATGTTACAGGCATAAAATGTGAATGAATCTAATTTTAAGCATAATTTTCTTTATAAGGTCGATTTACTGCCTTTTAATGGTGAACCCTCTTTAAATATAGTTTTTGTCACTATTATATATTCTATTTGACAAAATAAAATTATTATTTAGAAGCAGGATATCAAAATTTACATTGGATGAAATTTTGGTATTTTTCTCATAATGTTCATTTTTTAATTAATAGTGAAAAATACTGTATTTTAGTTCAAAAGTGCCTTCTAATATAATTTATTTATATGCTTATGTTTTATTTTTAATTGGTTTTAAAGTTTAATTAGAATATATTTTTACCATTTAATCTAATTTTGATCATTGTAAGTAATTTCATTTTGAAATTGGACATAAAGAAGTGCCAATCTTTTGATAGTTATTATTTTTTAAAAACACGCTATTTGTTTTAACAGCGAGAATTAATTTTAAATTAATTTCTTCCACTTCTGGGTTTTGAATTTGGAAAAATGGATTCCATATTTGAATTTAGTAAGTCCAAATTGTGTAAATATGTAAATTTTAATTTTAGACATTTTAAATATTTACTTCAGTAAAAATTTTATTTACCATTATTAAAAGGTAAAAATAATAAATAAGAGTAAAATATAATATTATAATAATATTAAACTACCCTAACATGTGTCCTAATCATATTTGCTGATACATATCCATCCATGGTCATCCCGAGGTCGAACTTGGGACCCCATGAGGCCACATGGGTGTAATAATGACATTTTATATTAATTAATTAAATGTGAAGACAAAAATGACATAAACACATAACTTTTAGTAATTAATTTTTTTACATGGGGTTATATAAGTTATCTTTTTGACTATAAATATTATTTGTAAATATAAAATGATTTCCTATATCATGGTATTTGTTTTATAATTTTTGGACATCAAATAAATTAAATTATTTATGACACAATAATGATGAAATATTTACCTCATTAATAAATGATTTAAATAAATAAGATTATAAATATTAAAACAATATCCAAAACCTCTCCAATTATTATTGGATTATTTTATTTCTCCCGTGATTCATCTTAAATTTGATATTAATGAATAGTTGACCTTTTGAAACCAAAGATGAGGTTATAATAAAATAATCGTTTCAAGCTTTCCTAAAGAGCCCCTCATCTCCCTTATAAAAATCCCTAAATTCTAACCCATTTATCACACTTTTCAAACCTTTGGCTCGTGAAACCTATGCTTCAATATGCTCCCAATATCCCTATATTCTACCTAGAAGCCTTAACATTGGCATAAAACACTTCAAGAAACCCTTTTTGTTCAAACCAAAGGGAGTTACCAGATTTAAAGTTAACATCTTCTCTTAAGTTCTTTTGTTTTATTTTACTTATCCAACCCCCTAAACTATTTTTATTTCTTTATTTTGTTAAAAAAACAGTATCCCAAATATACTAGGATGTTTTTATGATAATTATTTTAACTACACTTACACACACCTCCGTCTAATGGGTAGAGAACATACTGTTTCTGTGGATGGAAATCTAACACCTCACGAAACGATGATTGTTCAATTATCTCCTACCATCTCTCATGGTGGCCATTAAGATATAAATGTGTTTATATATGATATATATTATGTTTATGTTTCCTTTATGCTTCTTTATTTCTCATTTGTAGCATACCTTTATGATTTCCATTATGGGTAAACTCAAAAATTTTATTTGAGGAAGTGCGGACTACCTCCTCCTCAAAGTTATATGACTCGTTCATACAATGCATGGTACATATAAAGGATATAGTTAATTATATTATATATGATGATATACTGGAATTATAATATAACTATGTATCATTATGTTTTAATTCCATTAAAATATGAAATAGAAATGAAAGTAGCGTTCATGTGTACGTACGACTTACCATCTCCATGGACGATGCATTTCATTTCTTACCTCCAAATGTGACGTACTATTATAAATACATGTATATACTGGATATATATATATATGATATATATGAATTAAAAATACTGAATATAATTCTAGATATAATGATCATTTGACCACATGAACAACACGTAATTTTAAGAAGTCTATTTTGAACTCAAGTACCAAATATATACAGAACGATCATTATTAACTTAAATGATTACATAATGTTTATAACATGGTAATAAGTGATATAAAAGGAATAATTAACTTGAAAAAGGTTCTTAAGCAAGTAGAAATTAACACTAGTTTATTATTTAGTAAATTAAAGAACGAACGAGTCACTTCAGACACAAGGTAAGGGAACTTCTTAACCCAATTCCCATTCTTTGGGTTGATCTTATCATTATTATTTATGTAGTTATTTAATTTATACACGACATTATTTTATACTATGTATAAAACCTTTTTAATTTTATTCAAAAGTAGTCTTTTCTTTATGAAGTGTTTTACTAAATGAAAAAAATATGTTTCTTTTTAACATACGCAATGACAACAATCTTTTCACTGCCACGAGTATTATTTGATCTTTGGCTTCCATAACCAGCCGAAATGTTTTTAAAAGGTAAATAAATACGAAATAGAATTTTACATATTTTTGTATTGAAAATTTTTTCTGAAAGAGATTGATTATTTCAATGTCTTGAAATGATTTGTTGTGATTTCAAATGAAAGGTTATTAGTGAAATTTTTTTATTTGCAATACTTTTTGTGATATGATTTTATTTGATGAGTGGTTACATGATAAACCAAATTATAGGTGGTTACATGATAAAACAAGAAGTATGGTTACATTATAACATCCAATGCATTGGTTATGGATTTCGGCCATATGGATATTCCATTTAGTGATATGTGTGGAAGTTGACTGTATGGTTTTTCCGTTTAAGTATGTTTATGTTCCAAGTTACTTTTATATTTTATGTGTTCTTTGTATGGGTTTTATGGTAATATTTTCATTTAAAAAGGGTAAGCAATGATCTTTTATTTAGTGAAGAGTATTTACTACTTCATAAAGGTGAAAAGTAATACTTATGATAATGTATTCATGGCTTACTTTTTGTTTTGAAGAACTAACAATTTTTATTCTTTGTGTATCCTATACTGAGATTTTTGTGCTCTTCCAAAGTTTTTGAAATGTTTTTCATAGGAAATAAAATAGAATAGGGTCAAGGATGAGATCATGGAAAAGTCATGCTGTCTGAAAAATGCAACTAGACATGACACTTTTTTAAGAGCTTTTATTTTGTGAAAAAATGGAAACTGAGTAGAAGTGTCTACTCTGCAATCTTGTGAGATGTAATAGTTTAGTCCTAATTCTCTAAAACTCTAGACCTGAAAAGTTCATAAATGTAAATTATTCATTTAATTCAATATTATTTAATTTCTTAAGGCTGAGTCCTTATAATAAGTATAGAAGAACATCATATTTTTTTTGTTATAGTATATATAGTGTGTGTTTTCATACAAAAATATTTATGTTTGGATCTTGGAAGTGGTTGTGGTTATATTAGATATGTTCCTAGGGGTAATAAATTGGAAATGTGTGTGTTGGGAGTGACTCAATAATTACATGGTACATGAAAAAAATCCTTACAGTGAACCTAGTTTGACACTTCGAGGGGATATGCTTATGGAAATTAAAACATTTTTTACAAACAATTATTGAGTATGTAGATTGAATATTACAATGAATAAACTAGGTTAGACATAGTGTTTCTTATATTAAATAGACAATGTCATGATAAAGAAATCCTATAAATGTTATTATGGTTAAACACTAGGAAAATTAAGAAACTATGTTGAAATATAATGGTTGAAGTACTTATGTATTGTGATTCAAGTTATAAAATTAGGAAGTGTTTTACCAACAGTATAGTGGTTATAATAATCATGAATCATATAAGGATTCTATTAAATCTAGAAGAAATTATGTTTTCATTAACCTTAGAGTTATGGATACCATCATGGGTTAATGATTTAATGATTTAAAATAATATTAATTTCAAATTTTTTTTGCTTTTATGTGATGGGATTATACTGGAATTATGGATATTTTAGATTATTTTTCTGGAAATACAACCCATTTGTTTACTACATGGTTTAGTATAAAATTTATTTGACGAATAATTCCAATAAATTTATATACATAAGATTAAATATTTAAATAAAATATAGGGTCGATATAAAAGTAATATTATTAGAAATGATAGGAAAAATGTATTATTGGAAACCTTAGTGAAAAAGATATTTAATAATTAATTTTATTTCAAGGATATCCATCAAGTTTTTGGAAAATTATAGTAATATAGTTTTGAAAATGGATAACTTCAATATTGGGTGAAAACCAATCATATCAAGAAAGGTTGAGGGACTTGAGCCCACAACAAAAGGACGACATGGTTTTAATTATAACCACTGAACTATGTAATGTCCTGGTTAATATGTTATTATTTTGAATTAAGTAATTTTAAAAATAAAATTTAATTATGAACTAGTTGTGTTACTTTGGAGGTTTATAGATTAATGAAATAAACTTATTGGTTTATAAAAAATATTTAGAGATAGAAAAAAATAATTTTCACTCTTATATGGATCTAATGATCTACTAATAGTAAATTTAAGTGCTTTAGGAATAATAAATTCATTTTGGGTATTCATTTACTAGAATAAGGAATGAATTGTAAATTGATCAAACCACACACAAATGATGAATATTTTTTTATGAATCTGTATCATGTAAGTATATTTCCTTATATTCAAAGGTAATAACAAAATTATTCAACATTAAGAAAATGATCATGAAAAAATGTAATCATATTACATTCATATCCAATTAATCAGATAGTGATCAGAATAAGTTTATATTATTGAGGGTATTAGATAAAGTCTAGAAACTTGAGTTAGTCAAATGGATGATACCAGTATGATTTTATTAGAAAGATATTTAGTGCTAATTTTTTCTATGTTAGGTGTAATGTTTTATCAGATAGATCATTAAGTGACTTCAAATTTTAATTTTCCTTTTAGTTGTATAGTTCCTAAAATATTTAGTACAAAAAGAAAAAAATATTATATCTTTAGTAATATGTTGGACAATTTCATTAGTGTGTAAAATATTTATTCTATGAAGACATGTGATTTTTATAGATTAGTTGTTGTTGACCAAATACAAAACTGTACATCAAGTAAGCAATGATTTTGTTTAAATAGTGTTGTACCGATTTTTTCAATTTGAGTCCAAGTTACAAATTCCCATTAGATCTATATTTATAATTTCAATCAATATAAGCAAGTTTGAATCAGTGTGGAATAGTGGTCAATGTTCAATGTCATTAGATTGAGAACATCATATAGATTTTTAAAAATTCATCCAATGTATCCATAGGGTTAGATTATTGTTTTTTAATGTCATTGAAAATGAGGTTATACAAAGGTTAATCAATCATGAAAATTCAAATTCATCAAATTGAGTGAACCAAATAGTTATTTTTTCAATGTCAATAGGGAAATTGTTGTTTTATTATATTAAATGAGGAGGTATCAAAATGATTGAAAACAAATCTCTATGTAGTCATAAATAAATTTGTGTTTGATGTGACCATATATAGGTAACCATATGAGGTTTTTTGGTAAGAGGTTTCCAAGAAAGGGAAACGATCAATGATTTATAAAAAAAGTCATCAAATAGATGAAGCTTCTAGAAAAGGATGTCTGAGAGGGGCTTTTGATGTTATTCAAGAACACTATTGGGAGTTTCATTGGAAACCTTATTTTTTCAGAGATGTACTAGATTGAAGGATCACATGGTTTTAAGAAATATTAAAAATGTTATTAAATGCGATGATTCTTACCTAGTCGATAAACATTCCAAAATTTTGAGGAAAGATGTGATTATAAATGAGTCTTAAGTAAATAATAAGATGCATATTGATGCTATATCTAAAGTAAATATCTTAATTTTTAGGAGGTGTGGGTGTGTAAAAATAAATGACGATTCCACGTAGGTCACATTAATATTTTTTCATGCTTTGTTTTCAAATTAATTCCATTATCTAAAATATAAATGATTTGATGTATATATAACTGGGCGTTTTGCGTTGGATGTTATTTTGGATTTTTTGAAATTTGGAAGAAGTAATACTAAAACGAAGACATGATTTTGTAAAGAAACATTAGTTAGACCGAAATTGAATGACGACTTTTAGATAAGTGTTATTAGATGAATATCGTGAAAAGAAGATTAGATAAGTAGGGTAACCTTTCGTATTATAAAAAAACTATGTTTAAGTGATCTAGTAGATATGGAATCATATTATCATAAGTCTACAAATGATAAGTGAGTTATACAGTACCTGATTGAGTATATAAGAAGAACATTAAAAAACTATTATCAGATGGAAATATGATCTTGATAGCTTATATGAAAGAAAGTAAAGATGAATATCAAGTACCTACAAGAAGGAAAGTTTTGTATAAATTTGAAGAATCATAGTGACAATATACTTAATCCTATCGGTGAATGTTCTAAGACATTTTACAAAATAAATGTTATATCACTAATATGTTTGGGTATAAAAAAACATTATTTATTTTTATAGTGATCCACAAGTGAAATATATTACCTTCTTATCGTGAAAACCAAAAGTATTACTTTAAACTCATTTTTGTGGTACTGTGTTACTTCTAAACCATTCCATCGAAAATATACTATTATTGAGTAGGTAATGTTCTAAATATATTTGATCATGTGGTTTTGAATGTTATCTTGTTTTCTAGTAGAGTAATATCACACTAACAAGTGGAAAATGTAATTTTCATAAGTTAGAAATATAAAAAGGGAATATAATGGATTCAAACCCTCCACCTCTCATTGATCATTCATATCTTGGTCTTTTAAATTCATAAAAGAGACAAGGTTTCCTTAATTGTATCTTTGATGATGTTTTAAGAAAAATAAGGTTTCCATGGATGTTTAGAACACTATCAATAGTAAATGTTTTAATGTTTTTGTTGAAATAAATATCATATCCTAAAAGATAGAATGTTTCTTTATCATATTTCCATTAGATATGAAGTTTATGAAGATACTAGAGGGGGTTTATTACCTAGAGTTGAAGGATTACTTTACCATTAATATAGAGAACACTATAAAATATACTTACATGGTATCATTTTATTTCATAATAAAAATTTAATACTTTTTTTACTCTTCAACCAAATTTCACTTCACATCTTTCTGTAAGGAAAGAATATCCAATATGATTTATTTTATGTTAGAAGAACATAAAATAAATTTTAAATGTTCTAGAGACCCACAAAATAATAATAATTTTTCCACCAATCTTAATTAAATGAAAAAATAGGTGGAACAAAGTAATATAATACCCAAAATAAATTTCAATATATTAATTTAAAAAATTGAAAAATGAAACATAAGGTTTAACATAGATCATTCCTTAAATAAATAACTCAATATCCCAAATACCACAAAAACCTCAATATGAAAGAAGATTTTAAGAACAGAGGTTTTCAATTACCCTTTCAACTTACATCTCCAAAATATGATATATTATCAAAAAACATTCCTTTAGACTAAACTAGGGAGTTGTTTTTATATATTAATCTAATAAAACGTTCACAAAAATATCATTTATCAACTCTAAATTTGTAAATATTCAAAAATATTTGATCCTTTAAAATGATTCCAAAAATAAACCAAATATTGTTCACAAAAACAACTTAATTAAAATCAATTTTATACTAACCAGTATAACATGTAGTCCAGTGGTAAGAATTTCACACGTATCGCCCTTTAGTTTTTGGTTGAAGCCTTATGGCCTTGCCAAAGACGATGGGTTATTAACAATCTTAAGGGGTGTCATTTTTTTTAAAATGTGAAAAATAGTTGATAATCATATTAATAATTCTCAATGAACCTATAACATTCTCAATAATATTATAAAAATATTCAAAAATACAGTATCTATAAATTTTATTTTATAACCTCTGATGTTTTCTATGTAGCTCATTCTCTTTCACAAAATAAACTAATATTAATTGAAAATAATTACCTTAGAATCAATAACATATAAAATATTTTATTTTCTTTAATTATGTGTTTTTAATATAGTGTCACCTTAACATTAAATCACAATTCTAGATCATTAGTACCATTAAATACAATATTGAATGTAATTAAATAAAAACTATTACAGAATAATCCTTAGAATTTTAAGAATCCTATAAAAATAATACAATTTATAAAACAAATACTCTAACAACATGATTGTCATTTTATAACACCTAAACACTCCAATCAATCAACTTTAGTTATTTTCATAATATAGGCATTTAGTAATTATTCACTGGATTAGGGAATTGAGTGATATATTAGCAAAGTTCCACACATTTAATACATTTAATTGGTAGTAGTTCCTTTTGTGCAAGTTTATTTCTATTCATATTTTCAACCATAACCTTAATTATTCATTAGAAATTATCTACTTTTTGATATAATTTTCAACACCTAAATCCTATTCTAGTTCCTTTATGGAATATTCCACAGTTCCTCTTCATACATTTTTGGCATGTAGGAAATTTAATCCTTATATATTATTCATCATTAGTATATGAACTCCCATGAGATGACATCATTCTCTTATTTTTTTTTGTTTATAAATCTAGCTATGTATTGGTTTTTAATCATAATTTGAGAAATCTCATTTGAAATGATACAAATATTTCTAACTTTTGTTCCTAATAATTTATATATCTCATTTGGGAAGTCCTAAGATTTCCCTTACATTGGCTTTTCTCATGCTCTCTAATATTACTATCAATTAAATAATATGAAATAATAGAAAAAAAATATGATCATACTTTAATGTAAAAAAAGGGAAACATAAATGATAAGTATATTCTGACATATGGGTTTCTAGAATTCAATCTTTTTTATCCATAGTAATGATTCAATTATGTTTTATAACCTAAAAATTTATTCAATTCCACCATAATGGCTTGAAAAGAGTTTTGGAAATTCCATATCTTATCACTTGGGAGTGTCAAGAAAACTACACACTAGAGTTTGTAGTCATGTACCAGGTAACACTACAGTCAATCTTGAACTAAAATTTTCAAAGTAATTACTAATAGGTACATCTGTGACAGAGCCACATCCACTTATAGTACATAAATAGGGATACCATTCTTTAGAAAAAACTCACTATACCCATCAACAACAGTCCAATATATTTTTTCTATACATTATATTATGTTTGAATTGTCCATAGGGTTCTCACTAATATTTTATTATCTTAGTTTCAAAAGGATAACTAAACATTGTCTCTAATGGAAAGTATAGATACCCATGGATTTAAAACTTATTATGTTAGAACCCTGTTCTTATTTTTGAGGTACGAGTTTCTCTTTTTCCTTTTTCCTTGAGTGTTTTTGATAAAATAAGGAAAATGGGAAAACATCTCAAATTTTTTGGGTACACTCCATGTAAGTTTTCTCACACTGTGTACTTTGGCCATGTGGGATGAGTACACAGGGCGTGTCGGCCTGTCGTTAATGAAGGGTGTAAAAACTAACTACACGCCGTGTACAAGGTATTTACACACCGTGTAATCAGTTGGTAGGTGAAAATTAAGGTCACAGAGCTAGCAGCAAGCTAAGAAACAGTACACACCGTGTATTCAGGAATACACGTTGTGTACACATGTCGAAAGATGAACAGTTCCACAGTGGAAAGAATCCTCCAAGGGAAAAATTTTATAAATGAAAAGTACATGCTGTGTACTTGAGAGTACATGCCATGTAGTCATGAAATTTCGCTTAAAATAGGCAGTAGACTCCTCATTTAATAGAGGAGGCAGATCCACCGTTTGGAGCTCAGGAGGACGACCTAACCATGGAGGATCACCCGATCGCGCACTGGGAATCTGATTCCACCTCCGTCAATCACGTTGGGACCGTTCTGGTAAGCCCTCCCCTCTACTTGCGCTGTTCTTAACAGTTATTTCCCGATGGAAAGTTATTTTAGTTTTAATGAGTAAACATTTATCCCAGATCTACATCATTCTTGGACGATTCAGGAGGCGTCATTCACGCATACCGATATGAGATGATCGAGGTAGGTGGTCTGATGTTCCTTTTAACTATTGTGTTGAAATTATGTACTGTTGTGCTATTCACCCATGGTTGGTATGTCATGTCGCTAAGGTCTTTGCTGAGAAGATATCTAGAATGGTGTAGATAATCTAATGATAAGTTTAGTCAGCTGTTTAGGATCACTGCTTGGATCCAGGGCCACCCAAGGGGTGCGTTTCTCTGTTTACCCATTTGGCCACGATACCCGAGGGAATGACATGATCATATTATGTATTGCCTTTTCTTGAGAGAAAATTTATATGAATTGCTTGTTTATGCTTTGGGCTCAGCCCGGTTCTTTGCGCCTGAGGGTAGTGTTTGTTTAGACTGAGGGTTTTATCTCGTATGCCTGAGGGAAATATTCATTATGACGGAGGGCAATCGCCTGAGGGCGTGATTCTGATTATCCAAAGGTCTTGATACTAATTATTCTGACGGTGTGGTTCTATTAGACCGATGGAAAGATTCTGATTACCTGAGGGAATGGTTTGACATGTCTGAGGACACTTTTATTTCGTATATTCACTGTGGTGATTTTCGATATTGTACCTACCAAGCCGAAGCACAAGCTTGGAGGTGATAAGTAATAATTAAAATGGCAATGAAACTGGTAGTGATTGTTACTTTTGAGTACTTACTAGTTGGTTGCATTTACTTTTTCACACTACTGTTGCATATTTTCACTGATAGTTGGGCATGAGCCTTTGATGGATGCCTACTGGGATTTATTTCTCACACCCAGTTTGGGTAATGTCTTCGGCCCAAACAGACTATATTTCTATAAGTTTCAACAGGGGAAAGGGTCCCTATACAGGTACATGATTGTAGTAGAGGAGTAGGACATCATGGGGTAGAGCATAGGCTTGCGATGCTGCTGCGTTCTGTTCACTTTGTTTTGTTTGGTTGTACCTTGTACTTTGAGTTGTATTGTATTGTATTGTAGTGTATCCCATTTTGGATTCTTTCATAGAATTAGTGACATGCTTCATCTTTATATATATGACTGCTGGTTCTCTTTTACTTCAGTAGTACATTTCAGTTTTATATTGTTTACTACTTCCACTATTTTATGCTATTTATCTTTTCCACTACCCTAAACTTTGACGAATGAGGGCATAGTTTCCCTACTATTAGACCTGGACCCTCACTAATTGTCGACAACCTCTGGAATTTGGGGAAATTCTCTTGAGGTCATGTGACCAACTGGGTTCGGGGCACCCGTTGAGTGGCTTCTGGATATGGGACGTTACAAAGTTGTATCAGAGGAGTTATTTTCTTGACTTACTATTTGGAGCCTTAGTCAGGGATAGGATGGATATAGTAGTTGGTAATATGCTATGCCTGGGAGTATCTAACTCTTGTAAAGGGAAAATCCAGTCTACCTCGTTTATTTCAATTTTTTTGATTTTGGAAATTTGACAGTTGACTTGATTTTCACCGTTTGGTGACGCACTTATAGTGTGCTGTTTATATTTTATACATGGGTTCTATTTAGTTGAAACTCGATGAGATGAGGGTATTCCTTCTCATGCATCATTTAGGATCATTCTAGAAATCACATTCCATGCATAGTTTCCATGCCAGGTAGGTGCCTTAGAAATTGCATGTTGTTGTGATAGTTGTTTTGCTAGAAAAACATGCTGTTGTGATAGCTGGTTTGATAAATACATGCTATTTTATTAGGTATGTTTGTGTGATATTTTGATAGAATGAACGCCAAACATTGGTTTTTGGGGTGTATGGGCCCTCAATAAATGGAATTTGGTGGATCATTGACGAGATTACCTTGCTATAACATGTTTATGATGCCAAGCATTGATTTGCGGGGAGTATGGTCCCTCACGAATCAGAATTTGGAACTTAGGTGTTCGTTTCAACGTTTTTCTAGGTTCCGGAGTAGTTTCTGAGGCTTACTATCCGAAAAACCCAAGATAGACACCGTTTAGTTCTATGGACACACCGTGCGTTCTTCTGTTCGGGTAGAAATGAAAACTTTTTAAGTACATACCGTGTACCTTCCGTACACGTCGTGTAGTCTATTCCCGTGTCATAGGCCATGTGGGTGGGGACATGGGGTAGGGAATGGCTTGGGTAAACACGCTGTGTACTAGTTGTACATGCCGTATAGTGTTGACCCGGTGTCCGCCCGTGTAACTAACAACATGGACAAATGAAACTTTAAGACATACACGCTATGTCTACTGTAAACACGCTGTGTATTCTGACACAGGTACCTGGTTGTGCCATGAACAACATGGGTCAGTGTTATCTTTCCTAGTACACATTGTGTCTTCTTGGAACACGCTGTGTAGTGTCATCCATGTACCCGATTGTGTAGCAAGAAACACATGTCGGTCTGGGGCTTTTTTGAACACGCTGTGTCTTGTTGGATCATGTCGTGTAGTGTGACCTGGGTAAAAATTCCGTGTCATGAACGACACGGGCCGTTGAAAGCTTGTAGAGTACACACCGTGTACCTTTGGGACACGCCATGTAGTCTTGTTTTAGGAGAACCATGTGTCTTAGCCGTGTAGAAGGACGTGGGAAGGGAAGAAGGATTCAAGTACACGCCGTGTATTTAGAAGACACACCGTGTGTTTGGGGTGTTACACGACCAGTTTTAGCTGGAGTACACGCCCATGTGGATGGCCCATGAGAACACTCCATGTACTATGTATACATGTCGTGTAGTCATGTTTTGTAAATCTTGAATGATTTCTTTCTCCTGCTCTTTTCTTGGCCTCCTCGTTTTCAGTCTTTGATAATATTGATCTAAGGCATTTGTTTTACCTTGTAGAGTCATGCCGCCGAGACGACCACCGGTTGTTTGTCAGGAGAGCAGCAACGATTTTACTCCTAAGATGGTAGGACATGGGCTACCAGTTGATCCTCCAACAGTTCCAGATGCAGCGCCATCCATTATACCAGACACATGCGCGGAGGTATAGTTCAGTGAAGGCTTCATGCGGTTCATGCAGACCTTCTAGGGATCTTCGTAGGCCACCACATCTATTGCAGAGTTGACATGAATCTTCCATCTACAGTATCTGCCTACGTTTTCAAAGGATGATGGAGTAAAGGATGCAGGGTAATGGCCGGATTCGATGCAGACAATATTTGAGAATCTGGAGACGCCTCTGGGGAGGAGGGTCAAGCTCGCTACACACATGCTGCGTGATTCTTCCAATAGGTGGTGGGATGTTACAACCCAGACTAAGCATCACCGAGACATGGCCTGGAAAGATTTTTAGGGATCCATCTTTGAATTCTTCTTCTCAGAGACGCTGAGGGAAGATTGAGCTCGAGAGTTCATGAATCTATAGCAGGGAACCATGTCAGTGATGGATTATTCTACACACTTCACTGAGCTACACCTCTTTGCACCTATTCTAGTGGGTGATGAGGTGTTGAGGTCTAGAGGCTTTGAGGATGGTCTTTGGTGGGACATCCGAGCGCTGTTGAACATTTTTAGGTTTCCTATTGTGCATAATTTTGTGAACAAGAAACTGATTACTGAGAGGAACCTATGAGAAGCTAGTGGTGTGGTCCAGGGCAGTTCGACACCAGTTTCTGGTACAATTTCTACCAGTAAGAGGAAGAGGTAGATGGATTTCTCTCACGGTGGCAGTACTAGCCAAAAAAATACCCCAGTAGGGCAGATCATTTTCTTCCAGTGTGGTAGAGAGGGGCACAAGCGAACTCAGTATACCCGAGACCCAGTGGAGTGCTGAGGTTGAGACAAGATGGGTCATCTACAGCGCTTTTTCTGGGCGTTTGTACCAGTGGATTGTGAGAGGGGTTATGTGCAGACTCCGCATGTCGGAGTAGGACAAGAAACTTCTTACCAGTCGGGAAACGTGAATATGTCAGGGCGTGTAGGTACAAATGGTGGTCATAGCCATGGTATCCAGACACCGGGATCTCAGAGGCAGCAGGGCGGGTCAGCTCAGGGAAGCCAGGATGTGACGTAGGGCCACGACACTAGGTAGGCATATGCAGTGCAACAGACACAATAGTAGCAGGAACCCAAACATTCCACTTTCAGAGGTACTATTCCAGTTTCTTCTATTTTATCTTCTACACTTTTTGATACTAGGGATACACATAGCTTCATATCTGTAACCGTTTTAGAGATCCTTGGGCTCTGTGTTTCTTCTTCTTCTAATATTATGACACAAGACACTCCGTTGGGAGTGATGACGACAGGTGTGCGTCAGTGCAAGGAGTGCCCCCTAGAGTTTGGTGGGTGTCACTTCCTATGGGACCTCTATGTGTTAGAAACATCAGATTATGATGTCATTCTCAGGTTGGAATGTTTGGTAACCTTACAATCCTTTGTGGATTGCTATCGTCGCAGGGTGAGTTTCACGTCACCAGAGGGCAAAGAGTTTCTATTCAAGGGAGACTGGGATGTCTAGGAGACCAGAGCTAGACCTGAGCATCCTGGGCGTGGTAGAGGGACCTCCCAGATTGCGAGTTTATATCTGGATGATCAGGGGACTTGTCAGAAGGATTTCCATCTAGTAGTTGATCGTTTTAGGGATGTCCTCCCAAACAACTTTTCAAGTCTTCCTTTGGAGTTAGAGGTGGATTTCTCTATTGAGCTTGTGCTAGGAGCAGCACTGGTGTCCATTCCTCCTTATAGGATGGCTACACCTGAGTTGCAGGAGCTTAAGAGGTAGTTAGTGGAGTTGAAAGCAAGGGGTTTTTTCCAACCCAATACTTATCCTTGGGGTTCTCCGGTCCTTTTTGCGAAGAAGGAAGACGATACACTCAGACTCTGTGTGGATTATCGGAAGCTGAACCAGATGACAGTTAAGAAACGATATCCCTTACCGAGGATTGATGATCTTTTTGATCAACATCAAGGAGAATGAGTGTTCTCTAAGATTGACTTGAGATCTATATATCATCAGTTACACATTAGACCATCGTACATACCACTTGCAGCTTTTCAGAGCAGTTATGGTCTATACGAGTACTTAGTTATGCCGTTCGGACTCACGAACGCACCGGCAGTTTTCATGGTCTTGATGAATCGTGTTTTCCATTATTATCTTGATTCTTTTGTGGTAGTATTCATGGATGATATCTTGGTGTACTCTCACACTCGACATGAATGTTCCACCCATCTTGAGATCATAATGAGTACACTGAGAGAGCATCGACTATATGCTATTCTCTCAAAGTGCCACTTCAGGATAGACCATATACACTTCCTGGGTCATATTATCTCAGAGGCATGGGTTGAAGTGGACCCAGAGAAGGTGAGAGCCGTAGTTTCTTGGGAGCATCCTAAGAACGTGTTTGAGATACAAAGTTTCTTGGGGCTGGATAGTTACTATAGGAGTTTTATATAGGACTTCTCCCACTTAGAAGCACCGTTGACAGGTTTGACTAAGTAGGGTGTGAAGTTCGTTTAGTCATAATCTTGTGAGGTAGACTTTCTGGAGCTGAAGGGAATGTTGATATCAGCACTAGTCCTAATACTTCTAGAGTAAGAGAAGTTCTATAGAGTTTACTATGATGCATCAGGTATTGGGCTGGGAGTAGTGTTGATGCAGGGTGATCGAGTTGTTGTGTATGGGTCTTGGCAGTTGAGGCTACATGAAAGGAATTACCCGACACATGATCTCGAGTTGGATGTAGTTGTTCATGCGTTACATTGTTGGAGAAATTATCTCTTGGGAGAGAATTTTGTGATGTTTACAGACCAAAAGAATCTCAAGAATATCTTTACCCAGCGTGACCTGAATTTGAGATAGTGAAGGTGGGTTGAATACCATCAGTCCTTCGACTTTGAGCATGCCTATACATCTAGGAAGGGTAACACAGTTGCTGATGCAATGAGCAGGAAGACTCAGATACAGGAAGTTCATGAGGCCAGTGGGGAGTGGAAGCTTATGTCTTAGTTTTTTTGAGATGCATTTGGAGGTGCACGATAGTCATGGGAAAACCTATCTTTCTTCCTTAGCTGTGACTTCTACCCTCCTGGATAGAGTGAGGATGAGATAGCTATCGGATTCAGAAGGCCTAGTTCTATGAGAGTCGGTGGAAAGTGAGGACCCTCATCTTGGATGGATGAGAGGCGATGATGAAGTACTGCATTTCCATGGACGATTATGGGTTCTAGGGGATATACGTGAGGAACTGATGCGGGAGTTTCATGCTTCATCTTGGGAAGTGCATCCCGGACATACCAAAATGTTTCGTGACATGAGACGTCAGTATTGGTGGACGGGTATGAAATGGGAGGTAGGAGGTTTTGTTGTGAGATGTGCCACCAGTCAGTAGGTGAAGGAGGAGCATCAGAGCCCAACTGGACTGTTACAGAAGTTACACATTCTGGAGTTGAAATGGGATGATGTCGCGATGGAATTTGTGAATGGGTTGCCGAGGTCACCTCAAGGCAGTGATGTCGTGTGGGTTATTGTAGATAGAATTAAGAAGGTAGATCACTTTTTTCAGATCAAGGAGACCTTTGGTGTGGATGATATCGGTAAGTTGTATATTCGAGTGGTAGTATGCCTTCATGGGGTCCCTTGTTCTATCATTTCAGATAGGGACACCCGCTTTACGTCTCGTTTCTGGTAGAGGTTTCAGAGGTCACTGGTACATAGGAGCTTCTAAGCACAGCTTACCACCCTCAGACCAATGGCCAGTCAGAGCGTACGATACATGTGCTTGAGGACAAGCTACATGCATGAGTCCTAGACTTTGGGGGATCTTGGGAGAAGCACATACCCCTAGTCGAGTTTTCCTATAATAATAGTTTTTAGGACACTATTGAGATCACACCTTACAAGGATTTATATGGTAGGCCATTCCAATCACCCTTGTGCTGGTTGGAGGTAGGAGATGCAGATTTTCTGGGACCACATCTCATGCAGGAGACTTCAGAGTAGCTCCAGTTGATACAAAAGTGGATGGCTACTGCGCAGTCTCATCAGAAATATTATGCCGATCGCTGTAGATGACCCTTGGAGTTCGTGGCTAGGTATCAGGTTTTCTTACATGTTTCTCCAAGGTTGGGACATAGGCGGATCATGAGACATGGCCAACTTTTTCCGAGGTATGTGGGGCCGTTTGAGATTGTAGAGAGTCGGGTCAGTTATCTACCGGTTGTAGTTACCACAGCAGTACCGGTCCATGCATGACATCTTCCATGTATCTCAGCTGCGTCGCTATCATTCAGACCCATCTCACATCTTTCATCCTAATAAGTATGAGCTTTAGGTCGATTCATACATTGAGTAGCATCAGATAAATATTGTTCATATGAGCACGAAGGTTCTCCGAGGATGTTTAGTTCCTCTCGTACGGGTGCTATGGTAGCATGGCCGAGTGAAGAATGAAACCTGGGAGCTAGAGATCGACGTACGAGCTCAGTGGCCAAAGTTTTTCACATCTTTATCTTCACCACCCTTGGAAGGGAAATTCGAGGACAAATTTATTTAAGGGGGGATGTTTGTAAGAACACGGTTCTTATTTTTGAGGTATGAGTTTCACCTTTTTTTCCTTTAGTATTTTTGATAAAATAAGGAAAATGGGGAAAAATCCCAAATTTTGTGGGTACACGCTGTGTACTTTTCCACAAACAGTGTAGTTTGGCCGTGTATGATGAGTACATAAGGCATGTAGTCCTATCGGCGATGAGGGGTGTAAAAACTGACTAAATGCTGTGTACTAGGTATTTTCACACTGGGTAATCAGTTGGCAGGTGAAAAGTAAAGCAGCAGAGCCAACTGCCAGCTGAGAGATAGTACACACCGTGTATTCAAGAATACACATCGTGTACACATGTACACAGATGAAAAGATCCATTGTGGAAAGAAGTATCCATGGGAAAAGTTTAAAAAATGAAAAGTAAAAGCCGTGTACTTGAGAGTACATACCGTGTAGTCATGAAATTTCGCTTAAAACAGGCAGTAGCCTCATCATTGGAGAGAGGATGCAGAACCACCGTTTGGAGATCGAGAGGATGACTAAACCTTAGAGAATCACCCGATCGTGCACTGTGAATATTATTCCACCTTCGTCGATCATGTTTGGACCATACAGGTAATCCATCCCCTCTCCTTGCACTGTTATTACTAATTATTTCCCAAGGGAATATTATTTGAGTTTGAATGAGTAATCATTTATCCTAGATCTGCATCGTTCTTGGATGATTTGGGAGGCGTCGTTCACATATACCAATGAGAGATGATATAGGAAGGTAGTCTAATGTTCATTTCAACTATTATTTTGAAACTATATACAATTGTGCTACGCACCCATGGTTCGGGTGTCGTATGAATGAGGCATTTACTGAAAAGATATCTAGAATTGTGTAAATATTCTAATGATAAGTTTAATCTTCTATTTGGGATCACTACATGGATCCAGGACCACCTCGGGGGTGCGTTCCTTTGTTTAGCCATTTGGCCATGATACCTGAGGGTATGCCATGATCATATTGTGTATTGATTTTTCATGAGATAAAATTTATCTGAATTTCTTATTTATGCTTTGGGCTCCGCCCAGTTCCTTGCGCCTGAGGGAAGTGTTTGTTTATCCTGAGGGTATTATCTCGTAATTCTAAGGGAAATATTCGTTATGCCTAAGAGAAATCGCCTAAGGGTGTGATTCTTAATTATCCTGAGGGATTGATTTTTATTATCCTGAGGGAGAGGTTCTGTTAGCCTGAGGAAAAGATTCTGATTACCTGATGGTAAGGCTTGGCATGTCTAAGGACACTGTTATTTTGTATATTCACCAGTGTTTATTTTCTATGTTGTACCTTCCATGACGAAGCACAAGCTTGGAGGTGATAAGTAATAATTAAAATGGAAATGAAAATGGTAGTGATAGTTACTTTTGAGTACTTACTAGTTTGCTGCATTTACTTTTGCACACTGCTATTGCATATTTTCACTGACAGTTGGGCACATGATTTTGGTGGGTGCCTATTGGGAGTTATTTCTCACACCCTGTTTGGGTCATGTCTTCATCCCAAACAGACTATATTTCTGCAGGTGTCGACAGGGGAAAGTGTCCCTATACAGGTACAAGATTGTAGTAGAGGAGTAGGAGAGCATGGGACCAAACTTAGGCTTGCGATGCTGCTGCATTCTGTTCACTCTATTTTGTTTGGTTATACCTTGTACATTGAGCTGTATTGTATTGTATTGCAGGGTATCCTATTTTTGATGATTTCATAGAATTAGTGACATGCTTCATCATTATATATATGACTGTTGGTTCTCTTTTACTTCAGTAGTCCATTTCAGTTGTATATTGTTTACTACTTTCGTTGTTGTACGCTATTTATCATTTCACCTATGCTACACTTTGTCAAATGAGGGCATAGTTTCACCACTATCAGACCTTAGCCGTCACTGCTAGTCGACAGCCTCTGGTATTTGGGGAAATGTGCTTGAGGTCATGTGACCAACGGGGTTCGGGGAACCCGTTGAGTGGCTTCTGGATCTGGGACTTTACATATTATTACATGAACTTTAACTTAATCATAGATTAATTAAAACCCATTGATCATGAGGCCAAGTGTATTTGGAATACTAATAGAATAAAACATCAAAGGAAACTAATTCTAGGAATCCCTAATTTTTTTCTTTTCTTTAGAAATATTCTAAATCCATTTGATCTCTTAATACAAGATGTGATAACATATGAAATACAGAAAATAAAGGTGTATTCTAGTAATCCTAGTAATTTAATAAAAATGATAAGGAATCATAACCTGTGAGTCAATGTTATAACAAGATACCATAAAACATAAGGAACATGAATAATCACATCGAATAATAACAGAGTATAAAAAGATCCTTGTAACATAGGAAATTACAAAGAAACACAAATCATGAAATAAAACTAACTCATCGCTAACTACCTAGACAATATCCCATGGTGGACAATGTCCAAAAATGGAATTGGTTTACTCGATAATCCCATACACAACACCTCATAAGACTACAACTTACTAATGAATTAAAGAAATATATAGGTGCACCCATAATAAAATGTTCATGATGTATGTGTTCCATATAAACTAAATCAATCCTAATTGATAACATATGAATTACCATTGTAAATATAATGGGTTTCATAATCCCTCTTCATTTCATAATCAATGTAAATTTCATAATGATGGAATTTGAGAAATGATATAAGGTATGTATTTCCCCATTAAATAAATTGATAATAATCTATGTAAATTATTTATAGAAATATGTATATAGTTTATAATAACTCCAAAATATTAATGTTTGTTTTGGGGAATATATGTACTTTAAAAAATGGATTTTTGAGGAAAATAACCATTCCAATTTGAAAATAATATTAGAAAAACTAAAAATACCCAAAATATTGTCGAAATCCTTTTCATTTAAAATAAACATATAATATTTTAAATAAAATTCCAAGAAAATAATGGCAATGAAGCTCATGAATTTTGAACATTTCATATTAGATAAAAAGGTATTCCTTTTCTACATGGCTAGAAAGTCAAAAAGTACCATGTTCAGAAAATTAATAGAATATTTCTTTTTAGACTAATATTTTAAAATTTAAACATAGGTAAAAATAAATTTAATAATTTATAATATAATTTTAACATAAATTTAAAATATTTTAATGAATACATGGACCTTGAATAAAATGGGTTTTCAACCGGGGATAAAAATAAAGCAAAATTTATTTAGAAAAGTTCTTATTCATTTTATGTACTAGAGAGAGGAAACTAGAACTATTAATTGAGAAATTAAATAATACAAATAGGGGGAAAAATGAAAATTTTCTTTTATAAAATGATAAAATAATTTCCTTCAATATAAATTCAATCATAAAAAATCCCCATTAACATGAGATTGTGAGATAAAGACTTAAGACATTGATAATTTTTGAATCACAAACCCCATAAATGGTGAAATTTAATTGTAACATAAAATAACATGATATATGAATTAATCCTTATATAATATGTAAATGGGATATACATACACCATATAAATAAAATTCTGTGCAAACAAAACTCGTTTCTCAAATAATGATGTTTGGAGACAAAACCCTTACCCCGAGCCTAAATCTTCATGTTCATTCATTATATTCATAAATAATAATTTTTTTTATTATTTAATTAATTAATATCATTTTAAAATTTTATTATTCTATTTGGTTTATATTTTAACACATCATATTCAATTAACTATCAATTTTTTTTCATATGTTTTAATGATAAACAAATCATATGACCAAAATAAATTTTGTTTGATGACTAAGGTAAACTAATTTATTATTTAATCATGAAAAAATGGTAATAAATAAATAATTATAATTTTTATACTTAAATTGTACTTTTAAAACCAACCATAAAATATGTTTATAAAAAACGAACTATGTTACAATCATGGAGACGAGAGGCCATCTATATGAATGAGTAATGTTTCATGTTTTTAATGATCATGATATAAATAAGGTATATAATATTTTGTAATTTTAATATGATAAATATATTATAAATATCATATTATTTCATTAAATAACCTTACATATAGCACTCATGGGGTGAATTAATAAAAATTAATTAGTTCGCTTTATGAGGTGATAGTTCATCATACACACAAACAAAGTTATAATTTTTTCAATGGATGGTATGGTATAGAATTATATGATATATTCAATTTCAAGAATTATTAAAATTTAATTTCTATCATTAATAAATATAAAACTAATTCTTATTACCTACCATATATTTAATATGTTTAAAACAAATCACTTCTCATCAAGAGGTGGTAGTTCCCCTTCACATAAGAAACATTTATTGTTTTCCCTATAGAATGTAAAGTAAAAAGGTATATCAATTGTTATAATTAAATAAGTAAAATTTCTCATAACTATAATATATTCAATTAGAAAAATAATTTTATCCAGATGTGAGATGCAATTATGTAAAATTAATTACGTCTATTTGTGAGGTAGTAGTCCACTGTACACACGATCAACAATTTCATTTACCATTTTTTGGAGGAGGAGATTGATGTATTTAAAAAACTTAACTTAAAAACCAAAAAGTATATATAATATAATGAGAATTTAATATCACCATGTTTTAAAAATATTTTATATAGGAAGAGGAAAAAATAAAACAAAACACTTAGTTAAGGACGCTACCTCTTATTCAGAGAACATCTTTAAGTGTACACCAAAAGATTTACAAGATTGTATTTATGATAAAAAATGAATCTTGGATATTGGGAGGGAATTAATTAAAAAAATTTTGTGGTTATTTTCTGAACAAATTTGGTTTTTATGTGTGTAATGTTGAGGAGAGTAGGTGAACTTTTATTAGTGGAGGAGAGGACAAAGATACAGTTTTGGAAAAGAAAGAAATATATAGTCAATTTTCACTAGAAAAAAGGATCCAAAATTTACTATTTAAAAATATTAGAAGACATAATAACTAAATATGACCATAATATATGAATTAAAAATGTTTTGTGCCATTTTTTAACCTTATCTTTTTAGTTGAATCCCCATGTAAATCCCTTTTACCTTATTTTTTACTGTATTCACTAATAATTATATTAAAAAATTATATTTAAAAACTCATATTATATAAATAATTATAATTCAAAATATAGAATAAATTTTTACAATTGAAACCAATATTTGTGGCATAACGTAATTTGAAATTAAACTTGTAGACATGTCGGAAAACCTGTTTTTCAAGAAATGAATTTTTCTCAATCATAAGATGATATTATAATAACTAAATAAAATATAATAGAATTAATATATATATATATATATATATATTATTTATATATTATTTAAATATTTTTTCATTAGTGGTTATTTTTATTAATTACAATGGAGAAATATTATGCACATTAAAATAGTTTTCAGAAAAATTATTTTTTAGACTGATAATAAAATTATACTAAAATACTATATAAAGATGATATAAAAGTAATTAAATGGATTTTATTTTAATAAATAGTTAATATTTTATTTTGATATAAATCTAAAATATTAATGGGGCCATTAAATGTCTTAATTTTTTTTAAAATAAATTAGAATTTTATTTAAATTATTATTTTATACCAATCACTGAAGAAGAATTACTTTCCAAAAAGTCCCAAAATTTCATACTTTGTTACTACTAATATTACAATTTCAAATAATAATTATATTTATGAAATAAAATTTTTAAAATTAGAAAAATATCAATTATATTATTTTCTCATGGAATGAAATAAAAATAATTTCAGAAGAAAACATTTTTTAGATGAATAAAATTACATTACCTAAAATAAAGTAACTAGTTAATTATAATTTATAAGTAAATTTATATTGAATATAACCTACATATAAATTTCACAAAGTATTTAATCCAATTTATACCCCCTAATTTAATGGTTAGTTAAAATGAACATATTTAAAAAATAATTCTTTAATAATATATCGTGGTTTATTTAAACTCGATTGTTCATGTTGAATACTCCAATGAACATAGTGTTATTTTAATATATTATGGTGTTAAAAAATGTATGAAGATAAAAAAAATGTTAAAAATCCTAAAATTTATACTGTTTTAGAGTATAAAACAATATCTTCTACTACTAGAGATATTCACAAGATTGATAATAAATATAAGACAAAGAAGAAGTCCTTGAAAGATAACTAAGAATATTGTACACAACAATGTTCCAAGATAAAATGTATGAAAGATGATGGAAATCATGTAGAAATTTTTTAATAGTATATAATATAAAAATGAAAGTAGTTAGTCTATGGATATTACTTGTATTATTGATGATTTGGGCATACAGTGGAGATTTGTTGGTTCCATTGCCAACAATATAATGAATCTAGTATAAATTTGACGTATTATTTTGGGGGAATTCATCCCTCTAAAAGAATAAAAACCGATAAAGTCAGTATGATGATTGAAAATATATTCCAATCCTTGGAAGATATTTTTGATTGAAGTGACCTACCAATAAATCTTGAAAAATGATGTCTTTTCATATTTCTGATAAAACATTGTTTACACAGTGAATATAAAAAGTCAAATTGAAAGGAGTAAAAAGGTATTTAAATAGCCATTATTTTTCAAATTATTACCAAATATACAAATGGATAATAAAATTTGATATTGTATAATGGGTATTCTTCACTCTAGAGTAGATAATGAATTTTGTTGAAGAAAGTGAATGATTCAATGTAAGGGATGGCAACTTTAGGAAATGCTGTGTCCCTTAGAATCAATGTCATTAGATCTATAATAATTGGGGAATACATGTTAAAATAAAAAAAGGGCCTTGTTTTTTATGGGTTGAAACACAAGGTTTTAATTGTTTATAAACTTTTTTATGAAGTTAATAATGGGGTTTTAGAATAGATGGTTTCACTGTTAAAAATATTGAATGTGGGAAAGTAATTTAAATATGGAATCAAATAAATTGGAAATTGTTTCAAGTAGTGAAGTATATATTTTATGTTGTCCCAATATGATGGAATAAAATCAACTACGCAATAAAAGTTTTTTATTAGTATGTTAAAGGAATACGAACAAAAATAGAAAAATTATACACGATATTCATGACACAAAAACAAGAAGATATTATTATTATTCCATATTCCAGAAATAATATATTGAAAACTACATAAATAAGAAGGTTGAGATTTATTAAACTCATTCCTTACATCTGATGCACTCCAGAATATTTTATCCAATGATAAAGAAATAAATGAATATAGAAAAGTAAATAATTTCATTATTGGTGATTTTAATCTAATTGAATGTATTATTTTTTTAAACATAAGTGGGAGGCTCTCAAAATGATTAAGAGTTTCAGAATAAGTGCGGTAATGAAATATAGATATTTTATCTTTAATATAAAAGTTGATAATTACTCTGAATAAAAAATTTAAATTATAGTGATTATAATTAAAAGATTAATATATTTAATTAGGAAAGTGAACCATAAAAACCATAATAGAATTGTTTTTTTGAATGAAGAAAAAGATATTTGTTTGATATGGTACTAAGTAAATTGATTGGACATGATACTTATTGATACCTTTGGTAGATAGCTAACAATGCTTTATGTCATGTTTAGAATTAATGCTTTTGTAGGAAGAACGTTGATGTAACTCCTCATGAAATGCATTATAATTAAAAAAAATGTTGGAAATTACTAATCATGTTTGGAAATCCTTGCAATATAAAATTTATGGTTGAGAATATTGGTAAATTGAATTAGATAGGTGACGATGAAATGGTTCTTGGTTATACTTTTAATGTTATACGATATATGTGATAAAAAATAATTCTGAAGGATTTTTGAGTCTTAATTTGACAATGTTATTGAAAAATAAAATAATAATGTTACATAAACAATTATAGATTTGGAGGAAAGAGAATCTGTAGCAGTTGTAGATAAATAATATGAAATACTTATTGAAAATTTAATCATATAATATTCACGGAAAATTACGATTGTTACAAAACATTAATTATTAGTCAGGAATGGCTATATTATTCTTATCCTAGCCTAAGGAAGTATATGTAATTTGAAAACATCAATCTTGATCAATAACAAAAGGATTAAACTATATTAAATCAAAGTTAGTATCACTTAATTCCTTATATTAATAAACAAATCCAAAATTTTCTGATGGAAATTTAGGGAAATAAGATTGGGTTGACACCATGAATGATTTAGTTGATCATATTGAAAAGAATTATAAATAGTAATTTTTTTCCAAACCAAAAAATTGTAATTTTTTTGGTAGAAAGTATGTGTTTTGAAATAGTTTAATGAAATAGGTGAAGTGATATGAAATAAGGCACACCTGGTTTTTAATGTTTACTATCATACTATAATAATTGTTTTTATGAGACATTGGACCATGTATTAAGGATTTAAACAATCATAATCATTCATTCAATCCCTAAACGATGATGACGAAAAATATTCTAGATCGATGTCAAGTCATCTTTTATTAATATAGAACATCATGAAGAAGTTTATATGGAACAAATTTGTGGATTCTATATTTGGAAAGATCAATTTTGTTTATGCATGTTGAAGAAGTCTTTGTATGGGTTAAACAATGATATAAGATATTGGAATTATAAATTTGATACCTTCTTAAGGAAAATTATTTTTAGGATAGGGAGAGTTTATAGTGACCTATATATTAAATAAAATAAATATTTTTGTTAGATGAAAATTTTTATGTTAATTAAATTATACTCACTTGGAATGGGGTTAAAAATTTTAAAATGTTTTTTTGGGGGATGAAGAAGTTTTCGAAATGTCCATGTTAGGTTAAATGAGATATTTTACTAGCTTAAAAATATCATAAAATTAGAAGTATATTTTTTATCTCAATATAAGTATCCTAGAAAACATATGAATAAATTCATCATGGAATACTCGAAACCTATGTCCAGAATTATTTATGTGGCACAAAAGTTTCCAAAAGATGGTGAAGGTAAGAAGGTTCACACTAAATTATTTATTAAGTTAGTTATAATTTTTTATCTAATAGCTTCAAGGTTGTATATAGTGTATACTGTAATATTGTGTTCAAGGTATCATAGTTCTCCAAATGAATATCATCTTATGATTGGAAAAATAATTCTCTAAGGCATAACTAATTTTTTAATAAAATATGATTTCTCAAGAAATATTGACCTGTTTGGTTATAAAGATGCATATTGGGAAGGTTGTGTTAATGGAAGAAGATATATATCTAGTTATGTATTATTTATTAGAGAATAATTTAGGATTTTTTATTCAAATATGAAAAATTATGTGATTCTCAGCACTATAGAAGTAGTGTATGCTTCTTATACTCTAGAATAAATAAAACATATATAGATGAAGTCATAAGTGGAAGATTTGTTTGTTGATGTGATGTTGAAACTTATTATTTTTTTTATAATCAGAATTCCTTAAATCATACTACGAATCTAGGGAAAAATTATCATTATATGAACATTTCTATCAAATATCACTTCATAAAATTGAATTAGGAAATGAATGAACTAATACAAGATTTTGTTCCAATAATGGAGTAAGTTGCGGACATCATCACTAATTTTTTTTTGAAGAAAATATTTAATAAGGTGAGTTTTATAATGTTTTTTTAACCTACCCCTATTTATGAATATGTTATGTGAATTGATTTTATCGTTCATCCTTTCATTGTATTGTGTTAAAAAATAGGGATAAAACATATAACATAAATCTATCTATTTGTATGTGGTTAACTATTTTAAGGATGATCATTTATTTAGTGGCAATTTTTAAAATTAATACGATGTGATTTCATCATGTTCGAACTATGTTAATAGTTTATTAAAGCGTATGAAATAATTTTTTTATTATAGGTTGAAGTTTTTTCATGATTAAATATCAATGTTAATGGATATTTTCATGATATTTAGAAAAAAGATTCTTAAGACCTGTAAGACAATTTTATGATGTCACTACTTATAGAAAAAACAATAGTGTTTTCAATGACTTATATTTCTTACATCGAGTTCTCTCATGTAGGTTTATAATTGATAGATAATTAATACATTTATTGAGTTTCAATGTTTCAATGAATTATGTTCATTACTTTCTAAAAATAAAATAGGGGATTGTTGTGATTATGAATTTTAAAAATGTTTTACGAATAATCTAATGGATGATGCCTTTCTCAATGTATTGTCTCTTGTTATATAACACAAATCAAATTACCTTATTACGGTTTCTATCAATGGTGATTAGATAACATTTATCTACATGATCATTTTTTATAGATTCCAGTGGAATGAGTTCATTAAACAGATTCTTCTGGTCTGATGTGATTGGGAAGACAATTAGTATTTATTTTTTTTATCAAATTTTTCTTATCATGGTTAATCTAACATATCAGTTTTTGAAGTCAAATTAGATATTGAATTATTATTTTTATAGTTCAAAACATCATGCTAATGGAAATATATTATTATTATTACTCGGTTCAAAATGGGGAGAATACCATTTATGTATAAAAAGTTCATTATATGAAGAACTGTTTGGTTTACAAGACAAATTCTATAGTGCAAAGTTGAAATTATATAATGAGTGTTCTATGAAGTTGTATGAATTTTTTTGACTCACATTACTAATTTCAATCCCCAATACAATGTGATATCAGTCTGATGATTATAAATTATTTTGATCTGAGTAAGATTGATAAAGTATTAAATAGTGATCTCCATGAAATGTCATCTGAAAAAGAACATAAGTTGGACTATTAAAAAATCATCTAATGTTTCTTATAAATTTTATTTTGTTTACTAATGTTTTCTAAATGAGGTTTTGCAAAGGATTATCAGTATAAATAGCTCTAAGTCATTTGATCGAGTAAACAGAGTGGACCATTTATAATGTTATCAAAAATAATATTGTTTTAAGATATGAGGTAAATATGTGTCAAAATGATCTAGTAGAAGAATTTTATTCATCATATAGAAATATTCATTTGACATGATCAGAAATAGGTATGTATAAGGTTTCTCAGTAAGAGGTTAATATGCTAAGGGAATGATCAAAGGTTTCTAATAAATATTTTTTGATAAATGCTGTTTCTAGAAAAATACTTCTAAGTGGGTGCTTGGATGTTTTTTAGGAACCACAATTGGTGTTTCATCAGTTGGATGAATTTTTTGGAGATGTACTATAAGAATGGATCTAAATTATTCAAAAATAATTAATAAAGATATTAAATGTGATGATTATTAGGTAGTCGAACAATGTTCCAATAATCATAAAGGAAAGTCATAATTCTCATTGAGTCTTATATAAGATAGAATATGAATGTTGATGTCGGGTATTAAGTAGTGATCCAACTTTTTTGGATCATAGAATATAGTCAAAAAAGATTTTTTTAGGCGGGGTGTAAAATGTTATATGTAGCAGTGTGTTTTTCAAGTTTATGCCTCTCTCTAAAAATTTAGTTATGTGAAGCCTCTATAAAGTGTTTTTTTGCATTAAAATATGTATTGAATTTGAAATATTTTTTAATCTCATCCCATCTAATGATTTGATCAGACAAGAATTACAAAGCATCATTGGTTATATCGATATGGAATAACATCTTTAAATCACATTGTATTTGATGAACAATGTGATAATGCAATCAGACAAACATGGGACTAGTTTGTATCAGACGATCTATTTGATAGAGTGGTCAAGAATATAGGTTGTTTATAATTGTGTGTTAAAAATGTTACCTCTCTTTTTATTTTAATTAATTATAGTTCATAAAATTTAAATAAATATATTTTTTTCAAAAAAATTATTTCTTAATATAATGGTTTAATCCTTTTTTTTGAACAAAAGATGAATTCATTAAAAACCGAGATCAGCGGAAGTACAAGCGCGAAGCCATGACTGAAAGTGGTCCAGCTAGAGTTGGTCATTATCACAAGGGCCAGAGGCCGCCAGCTGGTGGGAAGCATTGTTCCCTTCCCGTATGATGAAGGAGAAGGTGGAAGAAATGAAATAGTTATAGAGAGATTGGATTTTCCAGATGAGGGGTCCATAAGATTGAAGGTCGTCATCATTGCGGTTGATGGTCTTGATAACAGTGAGACAGTACGACTCAAGGTGGATATTCTCCCATCCACGGTCTTTAGAAAACGTCATCTCGGTGAGGATGGCAGTGGCTTCAGCAACAACGGGCTTCCAAAGAGCGCGATGGGATTCATGTTTGGCTGCGATGATTTGACCCAAATGATCCCAGGCCAGCAGACCATGGCTGACAGTACCATCCTTGGGGAGAGACGCATCCACATTCATCTCGAGGATCCCTTCTAGTGGTTGACACCAATGGGAGGAAGGGGTGATGGATCCAAAGGTCTTCTGTTGACCAGAGTGATACTGCCAACCCTCAATCTAGGATGATGCCCATTCAATCCAGAAATATGGATGCTTGAAGACATGGTTGAACACCCCATCATTACGATGAACCCAAATGACCCAACCCATGATGCAAAGTGAGCCCGCCAAGGTCGGCAATGAGGAAGAGCACCAATACCTCAGGAGAAAGGGGAGGTCAGAGGCCAAATCTAGTGAAGAATCCGCAAATGAGCCCCATTTGTTCCAAATCTCCTTTGCCCCTGGACATTGGATTATAGTGTGGAGGTGGGATTCTGGGATGCCAGGGAAGAAGGGGCAGAACATGTCACCGGAGAAATGTCGGAAGGAAAGGAGGCTCATGGTAGGGAGGATGCCCAAGCACACCAGCCACCAGAAGTGGAAGAGTTTTGGGGGGACATTGGCCTTCCACAGCGAATCCCATGGCCCTCCTTCCATAACGTCAGACTGAGATCAAAGAGCGAGTTGATAGCCAGATTTCACCGTATAGACTCCCGAGATGTCATTGATCTAGAAGAGGTTGTTGGGGCCTGCATCCGGAACATAGGGGATACTATGTATAATCCTTCTGTCTCTTTAATTGAACCATGATTGAATCTTTTCCCTCCACCACCCATTCCCATGATCAGAAAACAGGCACCGGACGGTGGAACCTTTGATCCTAGGTGGGGCTGGGGATGCTGCCCGCCTACCATCCTTATCAATCAGCCAGGGGTCCGTACAGATTGAAACAGATGAACCAATTTTAATCCTCCAACTCAGACCTCTATCTAGGAGGCTACGGGAGCTCCAGATGCTTCTCTAGAGGAAGCAGGGTTGGGGGCCAAGAGAAGTATCCTAGAAATCCTTGTGGGGGAAATATTTATCACGGAGAACTCGCGAACAGAGAGAGGACAGGTTGTTAATAAGGCGCCATCCTTTCTTTTCCATCAATTCATCATTAAAGATAAAGAGGTCCCGGAAGCCCATTCCTCCCTCAGATTTTTGCTGGAAAAGATTTTTCCAGGTGATCCAGTGGGTTTTATTCATTCCATTGTTTTGTCCCCACAAGAATTTTACTGTGTGCGAGTGGATCTGGTTGACAACAACAGCAGGGAGCTTAAACAAGGAAATAAAGTAGATGGGTATATATTGAAGGGAATCCTTAATGTGGGTTTCTTTTCCGGCTTTGGAAATTATTTTTGGGGTCCATCCTTGGATTTTTTCTCTATCCTATCAATCAAAGAGGCGAAGATTTCTTTTTTGGATCGGCCAATCACTGTGGGTAGCCCGAGGTACTTCTGATGCTTCTCGACCATATGAATTCCTGCAATGGCACATAGCTCTTCTCTTTTCGAAAGTGTGACCCTAGAGATTAAGGAGACTTATGACATGCCATGATTGATTGTTTTCCTAGAGGCCCTCTCATACTATTGGATCACATGGCCTATAGTGAGGCACTCATTCTGGGTTGCTCTTGAGAAAAGAAGGAAATCATCGGTGAAAAAAATGTGTGAAACCGGTGGTCTTTCACGGCAGAACATTTCCCCATGAATTGAAGGAGAGGAAGATGCCATGGACATGAGATTAGAAAAAACATCAGCCACTAAGATAAATAGAAAAGGAGAAAGAGGGTATCCATGTCACAAGCCACGGGTTGGGGAGAAGCCACGGGTGAGCACCCCATTGACATTAATTCAGAAGGAAATAGATGAGACACAGTGCATGATCATCTCTGTCCACTTAGAGAAAAAGACCATTTTCAGCATAAAAAATCTGAGGAAATTCCATTCCACTTTATCATAGGCCTTGGTCATGTCTATTTTCCACGTCATGGTTCCCCTTTTCACTGTGGAGCGTGTTTTCATTGAGTGGAAGAGTTCATGGGCCACAATGGAATTATCCGTAATCAGTCTCTTAGCCACGAAAGCACTTTTATTTTCGGAGATGATATCAGAAATCCATGGGTGTAGCCGATTAACCAGGATCTTCGAGAAGATCTTCTACGAGACATTGCAGAGGCTGATAGGTCTGAAATCAGGGACCATGAGGGGTTTCTTGATTTTGGGGATGAGGATGAGGATAGTTTCGTTAATGTCAGAAAGTCTTGTTTACCCAGCCCGGATCTTCTTCATCAGATTTCATATGTAAGGACCAATAATGTTCCAATATTGTTTGTAGAAGAGGGCGTAGAAGTCATCTAGGCCCGGGGCCTTAGTAGGGTGGATATGATTTAAGGCCAGATGAATCTCGTCATCAGTAACATCTTTGGTAAGTTGCCTATTAATTTTTTCAGTGATCATAGGTCTGATGCAGTCTTCCACTTCGGAAAAGATGTTAAGAATGGTAACTGAAAAGAGATTCTAGAAATAATTAGTGATAGCGTCTTGGATTCCATCGTTGTAGAAGGCTTTGGTACCATCCGGATGCGAAATGAAAGAGATGAAATTTTTCGTGCCTAGCTAAGGATTTCAGATGAAAATAGTGGGTGTTGGTGTCCCCTTCTTTAATGTGGGTATCACATGCCCGAATAGCTCAGATGCTTTCCTTGATTCATAGGGCAGCATCCAGATCCCTTTGAATGGCGCTGATTTGGGAGAAAGTACAATTGGATGGGGGTTGGTTGAGAAGTTTGCACAATTTTTTTTCGAGGAAATCACAGTGCCTGTCAGGTTGAAGGAATTTGTTATTGATCCATGTCCTCAAATATGATGCAATCTGTTGAAGATTTGACCTAATGTCTGCATGTCTACACTTCCAGCCTGAATGGATCACATCTTCGCATTCACATTCTTTAGTCCAAAAGCATTCAAATCTGAAGGGTCTTCTGCCTTTATTGTTGCAGTCTCCTTGGGTGCATTCAATCACAATTGGACAGTGGTCCGAGCAATTGAGCTGCATGTGCTCAATGCGAAACATCCTGAAATTATTCATCCAATCCATTGAGCCTAGAAATATTTCGAGGCGCTCCGCGATATGGGTTTCGTCAATGTTTCCCCAGGACCACAAGAATGGACTACCCGTGAATCCAAGATCAACCAGATCCTCCCTAGTAATTGCATCCTTAATGTCAGACATTGACAAGGAGGGTCGAAGGGCTCCACCACTTTTTTCCTTTTGATACAAGATCTCGTTAAAATCACCTACAATGAGAAAAGGGATTGGTAGATCACGTCGCATATTGTAAAGGCGATCCCACGACTTCCACTTCTCAGTGTGGGTTGGCCAGCCATAGAAACCCACAAAGGTCCACGACGGGGTATTGACATCATGAATAGCTACCTCCACATGGTGCGAGGAGAAGGATAAGATCCTAACTTCTACATTCTCCTTCCATAAGAGACAGAGACCCCCTGAGTGGCCTTGTAGGGGAACCTAGAGGTAGCCCTAGAAGCTGCATTTCTGCGCAAGGCCAGTGGTGTCCTTATTTTACAATATGGTTTCGGGCATGAAAACCATATCAGGGAAACATTGAGCATAATGGCGCTGGAGCATTAGAACTTCTCGTGGGTTGCTAAGCCCATGACATTTCCATCATAAAATGATCATTTCTCTAGTCGGGGATGGGATGTACCCGCCTCCGCCTTTGATTCCTACGACATCATTTTTTCTTCTGCCGCTTTCTATCTTTTTGTGCTGTTTTCAGCCGAAAAACACATTTAAATCCGTCGTTTCATCTCCACAGGTTATGGATTAACTAATTTTAATTCTCTATTATCACAATGCGCCCTCTTCCAGGTTTGAAGGGTGACGGGGCCTGGTACCGTTAATCCTGTCATCTTAGAGTCACCTTGTTGACAGTAGTCTGATGTGGCCATTTCTAGATCAGGGTCGGGATCTGGTGGTTCGGTGCACATTTGTTTTGGGTTCGAGCTTTGTTTTGGTGGGTTCATTGGTTTTCTCACTGAATCTATTGGTTTTGGGAGAGTAAATTTTAGGGGGGGTAGAATCTGTACCTGATTCGATGTCTTTCTTCTTTGTTCGACTCTCCCGGTAAACCTCATTATTGCACGTGGGGATTATGATCAGGGAAGGTCTACCTGCTTCCCTATGGAGAATTGGGCTTCCTTTAGGGAACTATGGAGGTCCTAGTGTGATGACTTTAGTGTGTTCAATTTCCGCCTGCCCCAGGCAAGCCATCGTGAGACGATCACGATCCTTTTGTTTTTCCGCCTCTGGGATAATGGCAATTTTTTTTGTTTTGGCTCGTAGTCAGGGACCATATTGTAATATGTTTTTATCTGATTCATTCCTTTTCTTTGCATCACAAGCTCTCTCCAGATGGCCAATACATCCATAGAAGAAGCAGAAAATTAGGAGTTTCTCAAATTTGAATGAGATCCACATGTGAGCGTCACTGAGCTTCAAAAACATACCCCTCATCAGAGGCTTTGACACTTTAACATTGACATTAATCCGAACCACGGGTCCCAATTAGATTGGGTCCAAACAGTACTACTCAATAAATTGGCCAATGCGATCACCAATATCTCTCAGATCCCATTCTTTTCTCCCATGGAATGGAATTCATTTGATACGTATCCAGAAGGGGGATCAGGTAAGGTTAATGTGCTGGAAATCATCCCCACCTTCAAATTCATCCATGAGGAGGAGCTGGTTATCAATGGACCATGGACTCCCTCTGAGGATTTTTTCCCTATATTTTTCATTGAAGAACTCAAAGACAAGGATATTTATCTCCACTTCCCGAATGGCTACTCCTGCTTCTAGTTTCCATAAATTCTGAAGTGTGTTTCTTAGGGCCCCCTGGTTGATTGTGATTTTTTCCACAAATCTTCCAATAGCTAGTAGTGACATGCGTTTTTCCAGCAGCGTATCTTCATTTCTTCGAGCCTAAATCGACGATTTTTCTTTTTCCTTCAAGGACAATTTCTTCCATTGAGACACAATATCTGATTCCATGGTGTGGGTCACGTTGAATCTGATTTTTTCTTCCACTTCAAGGATCTGCAACATGTTTGATCACATGCACCCAAGAATAGTGAAACACCGTCCAAGCCCTGCCCAAGGTCCCTTCAGTTCCGATGCGGCCCAGATGACCACCGGTCAGGCACGACCGAAGATAAATTTCTTTGCACACTAAGACCGCGGCCAGACCACTTAGCCAGAGAAGCGCAACCGAGCATCGCAACACGCTTCACAAAAACGCCTATCACGGCTGGTTCTTTGCAGAGGAGAAGGAAAAGACCTCACGAATGGGGCCTTTCGCGGCCATTCCTTCATAAAGATAGGCACCTCTCACGGCCCATCCTTCACGAAGCACCTGTGTCTCCATGGAGCTGGTCAGAAAGCCACCGGCGTACGCCGCTTCAAACAGAAACTTGAAGGTTGAAAAAATGCCCAATGAGGTTCGTGGATCAAAAACCCAAATCCACTGTGATAGAACTGTTCTGATTCAAAGGATTAATCACAAAATCGTGAGAGGGATGCGGATCTGGTTCCCTATTTTCCAGATCTGGTTTGCAGAAATCCAGGTTGTGACGAAAATGATTCCGTGAATCGGAATTGAAGAGCATCCGCTCTTTGAAGCTAAAACTCAAAAGATGTTTCCCTTTCCGCTCTGCTTACAGGTTCCAGAGGGATGAGAAAATGCTTGAGCTCAGACTCAAGGTGTTGGAATTAGGGACGCCGTGACGCCCCGAATCCGGATGCCGACGAAGCCAGATGGGGCGAGGTCCACAGTCGTCAGAGCGAAGGTGGGAGGGGGTCCTTAGCCGAAGCGTGGGATTCAAAGGAGGGCGATGAATGCCGTTTCCACACAGCCACACGCTGCCGCGGTCCGAACGGGAGGCACAAAATGTAAACCCTAGGGGTTCTTGATATATTTTAATATTTGTTTTACAAAAAATATGGTAGTGTGTGAAAGAAACCTTATGAACTATGAACAATTTTGAGGGGGCCTTGAGGTTTACCTTCAGGGGATATCAAGAACCTAAGGCTCCCAAAATTACTAGCTTCAAACCATCACAGTGCACGCTTCAAGTGTGTGGTCGAGTTTATAAATCACAATGAGTTTTCCCATATAATTAGGGAATAGGTCGCCCATAATCCCATAGGACGTGTGTGCTGTGATTTGTTTTAGGTGCCCTCCACCATGTTCAAGTTTATATACTGGTGGTTCTCGTCTCTCTAAATTTTATGTGGGATAAAACCTTTACACTGATATTTAATATTAGATGTCTTATCTCCTATACAATTCTCCTTTTCAACTAATCTATTCTCTAAATGTCATTCGAGCCTTCCTCCAATCCAGCATAGTCACATTTTAAACTCCGACCTCTATTTTTTATTTTTTCCTATTTTTATATTGAGGGTATCTCATAATCTAAAAAACCAGTGATATTTGGCTTGAAATTTTCTTCAATCAATGTTTACTTATTTCTCAAAATTTCTTCATGATCTTATGTTGATAGTTTCATATAGGGTTGTTGTACGATTATTTTACTCCTTAGATTTTCTATTAGGCTGTCCCTCGAGAACCTTATATTTTTTATTGAGTGGAATTTTTTTCCACTTTTTATTCAATGGTTGGTTTACTATTTTGATGATTATTCTTGGTTGTTCTTCCATAATTTAATTTATTTTTTGGTTTCTTAATTTTTTACAAGAAACCTTTGAATATTTTTTTACTGACAACATGAAATTTTTTTCACCATTGGTTTTTTCCAACAATGCGATGGTTTTTTTGACCGTTGGATTTTACTAATGGTGAGACATTCATGACACTTTTGAATAATTCCAATGGTGTGTAAATTTAATCATAGTTTCTCCTCAATGGTAAGTTAATTTAACCACTATTAATAATCAATGGGGAGTCATATTTTTCCCATAATTTGTCTCATTTTTTTGTTCTAAGCCTTAGCCGATCTTTCTTCAACCTCCAATAGAATATTTCTTCTCTTCCTTCATATATAATTCTTTATTACCATTGATTTATATTTTTTTCTAACTATATATTATTATAAATTATTAGATGTTTCAATTATGGTTATATGATACATCTTCATGGTTTTTTATTTATACATTTGTTTTGAAATATGGATGGAATTTTTATTTGGATTTTCAATGATTAAATTTTTTCCTTTATTATTAGAGGATTAATTTTGATTGTTTCATTTATATGTTTTATCTTTTTGAGGTAACATAATACTATATCACAAACTGAGAGTTATAACCCAATAATAGGTAATTAATTCATTGTTGGAAATCAAATGGTAAGTAATTTTTGTTGATCTCATCGAAAAATTCTATGTTATGATTCATGGATCTACTTGTATTTTTTTCAATTCATTTTAATTTTGATAATAATTAAATGGTAGGTAATACTCTATTTTCCTCTACTTTATATTTCCAATAGTGAGTAATGTTTCACTGATCTCTGTTTTCAATGGTGAGTTATGACTCATTGGTAGGTAAAAATTTGATTCTAAAATTTTTACATTCTTAATTTTAGTGAATGTTGCTAAAATAATTTGAATTGTCAAATTTTTAATATTTTATGTTGAAATTCATATGAAACATTGTTAAAAATAATTGCTGCATTTTTATGGGACATTTTCTCATGCATATTGGTTATCTTCAAGTGCTCCATTTTTTCATAAATTTCTTCTTCATTAATAATTTTAAGAATTATATTATATTTTCAATATATTTCTGATGTGATTTGTATAATAATTGTAATTATTAAAATATTAAATTATCATTTTAATATTTCAAAAATAAATATTATTCCAACTTTAGGTTTTTTTATCCATTTCATAAAAATTGTAACAGGCATATTATTTTATTATGAAACACTAACAAGTTTCGTAAATGAATTGGACATATACATGCTCTTATAGAACCTTGTTTTAATGTTTCAGGACATTTATTGAAGAATAAAAACACATATACCAATGCATTTGATTAATTCGACAAGGATACGATAATATATTTCCTCATGTTATCATGTTTGATAAAAAAACTTCCTCAAAATATGTTGTTAAACTATGATCACTGAGGATTTTAATACCCTTAATATACCTCCACTAATGAGATAAAATAACATGAATTTCAAATAATTTATTTATCATCATCTCAAGCTTTTTTTCATTTGTAATATGTTATTTTTTGTTGTAATAAGTTTTACCATATGTTTTTCCAATACAGTTTTGTTTTAAGATTTTCCCTTCGAAAATATTTAATTGGGTTATTCCTCCCATCCAAAAGGAAGGTCTAGTTGTTCCTCATAGAAAAAAGAAAGGAAGGATTCAAATCCTATAAATCATGGGCTTATACCACCAGGTTTGAAAAGGTATGATTGTATTTATATGTAATTGGGTTATCAATCCCAATCAAAAGTGATGTTATCGTGTAAACCAGTATCCTCAAAGAGTAGAATACATTTAATAGAGGACTAGGATCCTGGCTATCCAAACCACAATAAAAATATGCTATGTTATCTATTTTATTTCCAATTCAACTTTTAGCACGGTAATAACTCTGATAAATTAGAATTTTTAATAATAAATTAAAAAGGATTATTCACCCACTCTAGTCACTACTACTATTCCAAGGGACATAACAATTGGTATCATATCACAATTCATTTTTAAGGATTTGGTTTTCATTGATTCATTATCTATTTATAAACTACCAATTATCCTAGATTTAAAAATTTAAGGAAAAGGTCCACTTCATTTGTATAGATAATCATAATTTGAGATGTTGAATCTTATTAGACCACCTCACATCAATAGAAGTGACTATGTCTAATAGAAGTAAAGAATTCAAGTATTTCTTAAAAATATAGGTCGTGATTATTGGGGTATAATGTCAAAACCATACAAATTTTATGAATTTGATTTAAAAACTCTTACCAATAATGACGTGTCATGATGTGTTTTAAATTACAATGTTATAAATTACTTATAAATCACTTTATGTAGATATATATATATAGTAATATTTCATCCAAAAAAATTTCCTTTTATATTTAGAGGTATGTGAAATTCAATCATCAAGGAACTAACATGTTTATGAGAACCAATCTTGGTATACACCAAGATAAGGTTCAATAATTCAGGTTGACTAATCAAGAAAACAATTATATGTATAATATTCATCAAAATTTTCAGCAACATGGTTTCTCTGGGAGAGACTGTGAAGAATGAAGTTTTCATTAAAATATGTGGTTGGGTCTATAGATTTTTCCTTCTTCAAAAATTTGCTTGCTGATTCTAATCCAAATTTGGTGAATGGTTATCCTAGAAGGGATGCAGATTTATTTGAGAAGATTCAAAATATGATGTCTAATTAGGATAATTGTTTTCTGGAAGCTGTTCCTAATGAGAAAGAAATTTATAATGCTATGATGAATCTTAATCCAGAAAGTGCCCCGAGACCTGATGGTTTTCCAAGATCGTTTTATAAGGGGTCCTGGGAAGTGGTTAAAAATGAAATTATTCTAGCCATTCGGGACTTCTTTCGAGGTGGTTTTATTCTAAGGGTGGCTGGTTCCACTTCTCTATTTATGATTCTAATGTTTTAAACTTGTCATCAATTCGTGACTATAGGCCAGTGAGTATGTGAAATTTTCCCTATAAACATTTATCAAGTATCATCAACTCGTAACTGTAAATTTTTTGTTTCTCACTCGATTTCCTTAGAAAAAGATGGTTTTGATAAATGTTGTTCTATTCAGGGAGTGGTTTCCTTGGCTTGTGAGATTTTTCGTGATACCAACTTCATATGTCAGGGTTCAAATATGGCTTTGAAACTTGATATGAACAAAGCTTATGACAGAATGGAATAGGGTTTTATCATCAGGGTGTTAAAAAATGTGGGCTTTTATTCTTGGGCTATTGATATCCTGTTTAGATGTTTTAGCTCTTCCTGGATATTGGTTTCTTATATTGGTAAACATCATGGTTTATTCAAGAAAACTCGTGGTTTAAGACAAGTGGATCCTTTATCTTCGACCCTCTTTATTCTCATTAAAGATGTTCTGAGTCGTATTATTAGTAAAAATATATCCCTGGGTGAAATTCTACCTTATCTGAGAAGAATAAAGCTTTCATATATTTCAAACTTGATGTTTTTGGATGATACTTTATTTTTTATCAATTCAAGTGTTAGATCAGTTAGTGGTCTAGTTAAAGTTCTAGATGAATAAAGTTTCTGGAGTGTCCAAGTTATAAATAGGGAAAAGAGTATTTTGTATATTTATAACAAATGTGGTGACAGTAAATTATTATCTATCTCTATATTTTTGAACATTTAGAAATGTTCTTTTCCCTTGGAATATCTTGGTTCTCCTATTTCTCTTGGTCGTATTCATATCAGAGATTTTTATAGAATTGTTAATAGAATTACAAGATGTATTTTGGACTGAAAAAATCATTTTCTATCCTTTGGTGTTAGGATTAATTTAATCAATAGTGTATTGTTTCCTATTCCAATTCATGTGATATCGAAACCATTGTGCTGAAGGCGGTTTTTTGTATTATTGATAAAATCTTGGATGATTTTATTTGGGACGATCATCTTGAGGGGAAATGTCATTGGTCTTCATGGAATAGGTTGGAAAGGCCAGTTTATAAAGGTAGTATTAATGTCATGAGTCAAGGTGATACAGTGCATTGTATGCAGGCTAAACTTGTGTGGGAGTTTGTAGAGGGTCGCACTCTTTGGGGTAAAAATATGTCTTTAAAAGGTGAATATTCTATGGATGATAGTAAACTTTTTTTCTCTTTTATGGTCTTTAATCCGACGTATTATCCATGACATTCATCAAAATTCAAATTAGATTATTGGTAGGGGTGATATTTCTTTCTAGAATCATAATTTGATAGGTTCAGTGGTTGGTTTTCTAGGATGTCCAGCTCCCTTGATTTCATTCAGGGAGGCTAGTAGTTTTATGGATTTTATTAGATCTGTTCTTGATGAAGATCAAAGGAAGACTTTTAACCGTATTGTTCTGGAGCCTAACAAATTCATGTTTACTACTTCTAATTCTAGCATGTTTTCTGTTAAAGAGTTTAGAAATGTTTATACTTCACAAGGGAAACATGATATCTGGAATAATATGGTATGGTGTAACAGCATTCCCTAGAAATTTAATTTTCTTGTACGGAGAAGTAGAAACCATGCGATTTCCACAGATGAAAATGTGAAAATAAGGGGCATTAATCTAGTTTCTAAATTCCATTTTTGTGATGTGAATAAAGAAGAGAGCTCCAACCATTTATTTTTTGAGAGTGAATGGGCCATGGATGATTGTAGGTGTTTTGGTGTTTTCACTAGTTTCCTAGGATATTTTTCTGATGAAAATTCTTTTCTAGATAAATGGTTTCATGGTTTAAATAATGTAGGTCCGGATATGACAACTAGAGTAGTGATTCTTAGTGCAGGGTGTTGGTGTATCTGGTAGGCAAGATATAAGTCTCATTTTTAGGATATTCATTCTATAGATAGGTCTGTTATCTTGAGGACAATATTTCTTCTAATCCACCTGGTTAGGTGCTCACAAATTTCGAGTGACACCTTTTCATTGAGGTACATGCAATTTTAAATTCCTGTTTTATCTCTTTCAGAGCAGGTGAAAAGGGGGAAATGGGTTCGTTGGTCACCTACTTATATAGGCTTAAAACAATATTTTGATGGATCTTGCATTGGGGGAAGCATTAGAGGTGGTGGCGTTGTTTGGGATAGTAGTGAAAGCATTATTCTTGCATTTACCTTATTATATGGGAAGAAAAATTCTATCCAGGCTGAAGCCGAGGCCATGTATAACAAAATCTTATTATGTACTCAGCTGAAGTCAGCTCTTAGTCAAATTGAAACGGACTCCAAAATCATCCAGGACTCGATGAACGGTAGGATTCAGCCTCTATGGTCGATTGATTATTTTATAAAGAAGTGCAGAAAAAGCCTTGGTAGGAAAAACATTTGGTTTATTCATACATGGTGAGAAGGTAATAAAGTAGATGATTACTTGGTGTCCATGGCGTCTATGACGATAACTGATAAAGGTACCAATTTTTTTTTCTTTTTCTAGTTCTCTTCAAATGTCTCTAGAATTTGTGAATTTGATCAGGGGGGACCAGCTTGGCTTGAATTATTTTTGGCCACCCTAATCTTGTATGTTATAACCATGTGATGTAAGGGTTTCTTGTATAATAAAAAAAAATTCAACATTGATGACATGAGTTGATAAGAGAACTTCATTAATACGATATGGAAATAAAGAATGATAATGATAATGAACATGATGAAAGGAAATGTATTGCATTTAAATAAAATATAAATGTTATTGATAATTATTATGATTTTGAGTTAAAAAAAATTTATAATGATGTAATTCCAAATTTCAACAAAGGTATTTAGAAGTACATGATGGGTAATACGTGCTTTGAGAAGCAACCAAGAAGATATTTTAAAAAATATGATAGAAAGGGTAGTAAAAGTGGTAAAACTTATAACTGTGATGTTTTTGAATTAATTTGGCATGAGTGTAGAAAAAAAGGGCATATAAAATAAGACTATACCAAAGTGAAATAAGAAGAAAAATACAATAAATTCAAGGAGTAATGAAATTATTATCATGTAGGATGGAGTTGAATAGAAGAGTCAGACTCAAATGATTTGTTTATTAATTTGAAAAAATATATAATTCTATGTCTGATGGATACTACTCAAAATGAGGTACACTCTAACTATAATTATAGTTCTGGTTATGAAATCGATATTGAAAATGAAGTTAAATAATTAAAAGATCAAAAAGAAAAACTTTCAATGTTATATAATGAGAATGGATAACCTGTATAGGGAATAGTAATGAGAAAATAAGAAGATTAAAGAAGAAAATAAAAAATTGAATGATTCTTTTTTAAGTAATAAAAAAGGGAAAAAAGTTTTAGGTGTTAAATTATTAAAATTTAAAGAGGAAAAAATAATAATAAAATATTTTATTTTAAAAAATAATAAATTTGAAAATAGATGAATTACATTAGTTTAAATATAAAATTGAATTATATTGTTGGAATATTAAACATGAAAATAATAAATTCAAAAATTCAATATCATTTTCAAATAAAAAAAAGTGATGACCTGTAAGTTATTCAGAAAGAGAATGAAAAGCATATAAAGGAAATTACTAGTCTAAATGAAAGATTAAATATATTTTTATGAGGCCAAGAGATGTTTGAAAATATCATGGCTATGAACAATCCCAAATATGATAAAAGGGGTTAGGGGCATGATTATAATATTCCTATGATGTATAAAACTATTTTTGTAAATGGAATAAATGGGAATGTTTCTAATGTTACTTGTATTTATTATAACTTGAAATGGAATTATGAAAATGAGTGTTCATTAAATTTTACTAAGTCTTTAGGATATATTAAGACTTTCATTTCAAAATATTTATCTTCTATATTATCATAAAATAAATGGATCAAATATGTATGGTTAACTAAGTCTTTTTCTACTAATCCAGTTGGAACCAAACTAGTCAGGGGACTAAGAAGACTATATTCCTGATTTGTTTTGAAGGAAGCCTACATGAAGAGTTCCAAAGTAACATAGTATATGAACAACATGGGACCTAAAATTATGTTTTAAATCTTATTCAACTTAAGATAGTCAGTATGTTTAGATAAGATTATTTTTTACCTTCATGCATACTATCTAATATAATAATGCTTGATATGCATGCATATAAGATATCTGATTTATTTTTATAAAAGTAATTTATTTCTTATTGAAGGCATGTGATTTAATTTATATCTATTTTTTCATTTAATTGTGTTTTATTTATTTTAAATAGTAAAAACTTCAGCTATAAATATTTTTATTATATTATTAAATTACTCTAAAATTTTCATACAGTAGTGTTATTTCTTTATTTAATGATTTATAAATATAGGGGGAGTTACCCCTCATTTTTTTTGAAATAATGTACTATTATGTATATTTTAAATAAGTGTTTAAACAATTATATTATGAAAACTCAAAATTACTTAGTCTCTTTGATTTTTTTTAACAAATAATATAGAGAAGTATTTAATACTTTTCAAATTATCCTTTATAATGTTTTTTATAACTCTTATTTCAAATATATGTTTTAATTATGAAGTCTTCAAAATAATGAATATATTTTAAAATTGATTTAATTTTTATCATTATTTGTTTTGTTGAGAAGTTTTTAAATATGAAATTTCTATGCATAAACTTAGGGGGATTTTTTTAAATCCTTTAAATAAATTTTTATTTATTTATTTTAGAAGTATTGATTTATCTAATCTATTCATAAAAATATATATTTCATTTAATGTGACAATGTGATTTTCCTTTCTTGTGTTTAAAGATAACATATAAAATGATTAAATTTTCTATTATGTGTAAATTTTCTATTAAATGGAGATAGAAATGATTTAATGGATATTATATCATTCTAGTTAAAAATGATTTTCTTAAATAACACTATCTCAATTATCCTTTCATTGAATATTGTACTTTTTTACTTTGTAGCGCTTGATTTTAGTTTAAAAGGGATTTTCTATTTTATATAATAATTCATGTTTCGAATTCCATATGATGGAAGCATTAATTTTTATTAGTGTAATTTCTATTTTGATAAATCTATTCAATGTCTCTTATTTAATTTAATGTTATTTTTTAAATTATGAATACTTATATTAAATAACATTATCGATTAAAATATTTCTACTATATGTTAATCTTTTACTTGTTTTATATCTCACTCATATCCTCTCATTTTCAGTAATGATAAATGGATCATAATTTTTTAAAATTTCATTGTTAAACAATGGAAACATATTTTTTACTATATCTAAATGTAATATTATACTTTATATCTTTCACTTGTATTTTTTTATATATATGTACTTTTTAATAATTTACAAAAATGTGGAGAATGTTTTTGATGATTTGACAATTTTTTATTTTTTTTGAAAAATTTAATAAATATTATGTTTTGTAATTTAAAAAAATGGGGAGATTGTTTTTAATTGGGTATTAAGTATGATACATATATTTTTTGTTTAGATAGATTAAACTTCATAACATTTAATAAAATTTATTTCTGTTTCAAAAATATTATTTCTTAATAAGATGGTTTAATACTTTGTTTTGATTTTTAGTTTTATTTTGTTTATATTTTTTTACAAAAAATATGGATGTTTGTTAAAGAACCCAAGGTGAACCTCAACCACTTTTAATGGTAATCAACGTTCTACCCTCATGGGAGGTCCAATACATGAGGCTCACAAAGAGCCTGGTTTCAGGATACCATAGTGGACGCTTCAAGCATGTTCACCAGTGTATAATGCTAAAGGAGTTCACCTATATAATTTTGTCATTGGTCACCCAAAAGACCATAGGTCATGTGTGTTGTGATTTTATTTGGCCAGTATCCAATACATTCTAGATTATATACCGGTAGTGTCCACTACGTTCTGGATTATATACATGTGGTTCCCCGCTTACTCAATTTTACATGGGTTGGGATTTTTACAATTAAATTGATTCTAATCCATTAGGTCTACTTTATATTTTCCTAGTAATATAACCTATTGTCAGCAAGGATTTAGATTCTTCCACATATCTCAGGCACTCACATTTTGAACTCTAACATTTCATTTTGATTTTTCAATCGTTTTTTTCAAGTATCTATCAAACTAAGGTAAACAATTCTCTTTAGAATTCTATTTAATTGAATAAATGTTACTATTTTTGTCTATTTTTTTTGTCCTCTCATACTAATTTTTCATCTCAGGTTATTTTAAGTGTTATTTATTCCTTCAGTTTTCTCTTTGGTTGTCCTTTGAGAACCTTTTATTTTTCCTCTAGTGGAATTTTATTTTCCTCTTTTTTCTTTAACGAATAGTTTATTGGTTTTAAGTTTATCATATTTTATTCTTCCATCTTTTTATTTATTTATTGGTTACTTAATTTTTAATAGGTCACTTTGGTCTTTTTACCAACAGGGAGACATTTTTTCACCATCGGTTTTTACCAACGATGAGACATTTTTTGTCACCATTGGTTTCTAACAACAATGAGAAATTTATGCCACTATTGAAAAAATTCAATGGTGAGTAAATTTTTTCACCATTACACCACAATGGTAGGTAAATTTACCCATAATTTATAATCAATGGAGATTTATATTTTTTAACCATTGTTCACCTCATCTTGATTTTTAAGCCTTAGATGATCTTTCTTTAACCTCATATAAAATATTTCTTATCTTCATTCACGTATAGTTCGTTATTAAATTTTTATTATATATGTTATAACTAAATATTCTTAATATTTTTTAGATGCTAATAATTATATTTATATGCTGCATCCTCATGGTCTTTTATTTGTACAATTTTTTTGAAGCCTGACAACTGTTTCTGGGTTGATTATTTATGTTTAATTTTATTCCATACATGAGAAATATCTTTTATTGTTTTAGTCACATGTTTTATCTTTTTTAGGTAACTTTATATATTATCTATAAACCACCATTATAACCCAACAATAGGTAATTTAATCACTATCAGACATCCAACAGTAAGTAATTTTTACTGTTCTCATGGCACCACATGGTGTTAAGATTCATGGATACGCCTTTAGACTTGTTTAATTCATTTGGGTTTTTTTTTCTAAAAAATGAAATAGGATTTAATAAACTATTTTCCATCATTGGATATTTCCAATGGTATGTAACGTCTCACAACTCTCAATTTTCAATAGTGAGTTGTTACTCACCGTTTAATAAAAATTTGTCTCTAATTTTTTTTACATTCTTAATTTTATTTAATGTTGTTAAAATAAGTTACTTCGTAAAATGTTTAATATTTTATATTTAAATTAATTTCATATATTTCTAAAATTAATTACCTATTTTTTTGTGGAATATTCTCATGCATAATGTTTTTCATATGATTCTCTTTTTTTCATAACATTATACTTTATGTCTAATTCGAATAATTGTATTATTATTTCAATATTTTTTATTGCGAATATTAAATGAATTATTATTTATAATATATTTAATAATAATTTAAATTTTTCATAAATAAATAATAGTCTTAACATATATTTTTCTCAATGTGGCTTCTACAAAATAAAGCAACAATAATATTATGTTATTATTAAAAATGAACAAGGGTCATCCAGACATTGGACATAGTAAAAGTCCTATAGATTTATTTTATGATGTTTTGGGAGATTTCTTCAAAAATAAAAAAATTTACTAGTGCAGATGATTAATTTTTTCAGGGATACTATAATAAATTTCTTTCCCCAATAAATTTTGACCACGAAGCTTCCTCAACTTCTGTTGTTCAATTATGATCATTGAGGATCTTCATCGCTTTTATCTTCTTCCACTGATGTGATCAAAGTACATGAGGTGAGATAAATTTCTTTATCATCTTCTCAAGATATTGTTTGATTTTGTTTCTATTATTTTTCCATTTTAATTCTTCATAACACCTATTTTTCCTCTTTAGTTTTCATTTAATGTTTTCCCTACCAAATTCTATCCATGGGTTAATCCCACAATCCAAAAAATGCCAGTTTATTCCCACCAAATAAAAGGAAGAACGATTGTTACTCTTTTAATAGTATGGGGTTATAAAACCAATTGTGAAAAAATGTACATTTGTATTTGTATGTAATTGGGTTATCAATCCCATTAAAACATGAGGATATAGTGCATAACAGTCTCCTCAAGGAGTAGATGAGATTGTAGAGTTGACTAGGATCTTAGTGATCAGAACCTCTATAAAAATATCATATGTTATCTATTTTATTTTCACTATAACATTCCAAACTATTACAACTCTGATAAATTAGTTTTTTTAATAATAACTTAATAAGGATAATTCAACCCCTCTAGTCACTACTTCCATACCATGGGACATAACACATGGAATCATATTTCATTACGTATATACAGGAGACACCAGATGGTGAGTATTGATGGTCACAATATAAGTAGTGTACTATATGAACTTGATATAAAATATTTTTATCATTTTGAAGGAGTATCTTACTTGACACTGTGCATGAAAGTGAAGAGGAAGAAGAAGTATATACAAGAAGGTAAGGTCTAAAGAAATTTCCAATAACATAATGGAAACATACGTAATTTTATTGGTGATGGGTCATTATAATGATACAAAAACATTGTTATATCACTTATATATATAATTATTATAATGGATTTTGTTTATTTATAGTTCTAAAAATGTGAATGGATATTCACCGGTAACTATAACCACAAAAGGATTATTTTATTCTGAATTGTGTGGTATTTTATTACTCACAAACCATTCTATATACTAGATAATCTGATTAAATTCTGAACATTATAAATATTTGTGGTCCTATAGTTGTCCTTTTTCACATGATTAATAGAATAGTTATATGTCAGTAACAGGTGGTGAAGGTTGTTTTTGTATGCAAGAAAAAATAAAAATAGAAGACCACTACTTCACCCACTACACATCTCAATGATCACTCAAAGCCCGATTTATCATTTCAGAAACATATTTTTTAAGGGATCTAAATTAATATATTTTTTCAATGTGTATTTGATTAAATTTTTGATAGAAAAATTACTTTCAAAGGATTGGTTAAAAAGTTAAATGTTCATATAAGGGTTGGTGTGTATTCATAATTTTATTATGAGGGTCTATGTTGGATATATACTTGGATGTCTATGCCAATTGGGGAACACATGTACATAACCAAGTGAAAACATAGCGTGAAGGATGAGTTATATGTTAAGAGAATTTGGACTATCATATTGTATGTAAGAATATGTGTGCGAGTATGTGGAATGGGGTTTCTAAGAGAAAGGAAAAAATAAGATACTTATAAAATTGATTATTTTATGTGTCTTTTTGATAATGGAAAAATTTCTAAATTATTATTTATCTATATTTTTTTTAATATACCATTTATAACATTTATATAAACTTTGATCTTACCTTTTCGAGTCTAAAGGTAATGTGTCATAATATTTCGGATGATTTCCAAATGGATTGGGTACTCATCTCTACATATGAACTTTATTAGGGACACATATTATCCTTTTCATAAAAAAGGAAATGGTAAAATTTCCTATTTCTCTAGCAAAGCATCATGATGTTATTGGTGTAGTAATGGTGGGGGGATCTTGTATTAATTTTCATTTTATTTTTGGAGTGATGTCATGTTGGTGTAAATATGTGAGTAAATATTTTTGGTTTTATGAGTTATTCTTTCCTTTATTATAATTCCACTCTGATTTATCATTGTTCCTATGATTTTATGTCATAATTTTTACTTGAATTCATCCTATAATTCCAGTATTTCTTATATTATTTTATCTCTTTCATTGTGTATGTTTATTGTAAAATCATCCCTCAACAATATTGTATGCACAATAAATTTTCTAAAAATCATTAGTGTATGGGGGATGTCGCCTAAGTTTAGTATCACCTTTACCTCTTCCCATTCCACTGAATAATAGTTGGATATTATAAATGGTATAAGTTTGGTCTGATCCATATATTGGGATGGTAGTTGTAATGAAATAACATCTAAAAACCAGAAATACAGATCATAAAAAGGAATCACTATCACCTTTATGGAGAACACCAAGATACCAGGTTGGTTTAGGTACAAAATGTGTTCAGATACACCTTTAGAAGTCTCATAAACACATATTTGTGTGTTTATCCAAAGAGTATAGTGTTTCAGGAATTTGAAGAGAGAATTCCAACAAACACTACATCAACCATGTAGTATTTTAAAACTATTGGAGTTTTTGTGTGATGATTTTTTATCATGATATGGATATATTAAAATTATAGTTTAGATTTTATGTAGTGTATGCATATTTTTCATATCTTTGGTTGTAGAAAAATAAAACTACTGTGATCAAAGAGAAATCAATTTGAGTACGTGGTTGAGAATGTGGTTCATCCTAGACTATAGGTGAATCCATAGATTTTCAATAGTATAGTTAAACAATTCTATGATTTTGATAAGATAAATCAGATATAGGAACCACACCAATAGAATATTTCATTAGAATTTTGAATCAGAATCCACCAATCATTCTATATGATTTAGGAATGGAAAACATGGAGCCATGGCCTGAATAATTTAATAGAGTCATTGATTTCATAGGAACACTGGTCGATATCAAATAAATTCTAGTGTCTTATATGATTGAACCCCTCTCGAGGAAATGGTGGGATATAGCTTATCAAAATAAATAATACTAGAATGTAACATTAAGAGGGTTAATGGAACACATTACTTAATGATCATTAGGATGATATATTTTTTTACTCTCAAGAAAGATAACATAGCAATAACGAAGTATGCGTTAATGTTCATGAATTTAGTATGATTTTTATTAGAGGTATTTAATAATGAGTACTTGAATGTTCACATCATTGAGATAGGTATTTGACTGCATTTTCATTCAAAATTAGTTATATTCTCTATCAATGATGATACATAAATGGAGAATAGGGTGAATGTGGTAGAAAAGGATATCATTACGATGTAAAATGCATGAAACACCATTATCTATAGAAGAATATACAAGAACTATAATGTTGGATGTAATATAAATAAGGAGACTTATTATTGAGGATGAAATCTTGTATAAAATCAATATACCATATTTGTTTTGTTTCCTCAGTGTTACAACACCATTCTATATTGATTTCAATGTTCATTACTGCAGCATATAAAAGCAAATTTATAGAACCATCTTGAATTTTTCATAATTTTGATGAAATGAGACACCTCATATGTTTTTGAACTATCTACCCAAATAAAACTTGTGTAAATGGATCTAATGTGAAATAACCATATTATTCTTAAATAGATCGATCTCATTATAATAATTCTTTTCCCATAAAACGATAATGTCATGATGATCTAGGAACACACTGAAATCACAAAAAACACAACAATAACCAAGAAGAAAATATTAACCAGGATGATTTGATAAGAGGTTTTATGGTGATAATTAAATATTCAAGAAGAATTAATCAGTTCCTCTGAAGATTCAAGGTACCATCCTTCTGAAATCAAACATCATCCTTTTTTTGATATATGTTAATACCTTTATATTATTGCTTTTTGTGTTGTAATTGAAATATGACAATGCATTGAAAATTTGACTCACATTATGAAAATTCATTCACCTCTTGGGAAATGACACTATTTATGGTTAAACTATGTGTTATGTTTTATAACAATTTATGGGGTTCAGTTTAAGCATGATTTTTTTGATCCTAGAGATAATTTTTTTGGATCTAAACCTAGTAATGAAATTATTAACATTATTAAAGGATAGTATTTATTTTTTTCTCTATAGTGTGTGTTATTTATATTCTAATGGAGTGTTATAACATTTTATTGGTGATTGGGATCATAATGTTGTTTGTGCAGCAACTTTATAACTAATGGTTGGGACTATCTCTTTTTAGTTTTCTAAAATGACAATAGAAACTATATATATAACCATTAAAAAAGTTTTTATATCAATTGTACATTGATTTCAAATTGTTTATCATAAATTGTTTTATACATTTACAACTAATTGGGAATAATAATTTTGATTGTTTTCTTACTAAGGACCAATCCACTTTAACCTCCCTCTTATAAGAGTACAAAAAAATAATTGCGGGAATTAATGATTCAGTTAGAAGAGTTAGATTTTAAGGTTTCCAGAAGACTAGGTGCATCAACATAGTATTCTATAGTTCCCTTTTAGAAAATAAGAGAATTCTCAATTCAAATTTTCATTTGCTATCATAATACAAATTAGGTGTAAATAAATAATCGATATACCTTACTAAGGAACATAGTTTTTTTGATCAATTGAAGGGAGCAAAGTGGTTCCATGAAATTGATATAAAATAAGTGTATCAACACATCTGAGTTCAAATTATAAATACATAATTGAGAATATGTTATTGTCCTTATGAAATCTTTTTTATTCCCCTTGGGTTATGAATTCACTAGCCATTTTCCTAGCATTGAGGAATCGTATCTTTCATAAGCACCATTAATCTTTTGTTGTTTTATTTTTTGATGATATACAACTATATATTCAGAGTGAAAGTGACTCTCATGAACACTCAAAAATTATATTTACCACCCTATAAGAATAAAAAATTTATTTTAAATACTCTATGTTTGTCTTTTGGATATAAAAAGTGAACTCCCTTGAATATGCAGTTTTTGAGAAAAATGTATCATATGATCCATCAATGATAGAATATGTTATATGATTGAATCCAAACAAAAATTTCATCGAGAAAAAAATATTAACTAGAATAATAATTTATTACCATAATATTTTCCATAAATACTCAAGTCATTCATCTCTAATGAAATCCTTAACGAGGAAATATATTCTTTTCCAATAGAGGTAATGTATCAGAAATTTGTTCAGTAACCTGGGGCAAGAGTCACATCATCCCCAATCCATACATTTACTAAATTAAGCACGGTTTATAAAGAATATTTTTATACATTTGGATCATTTTTGGTTTGTGTTATCATGCATGGGGATCATGTATCATTTTCATTATTTAGTTGAGTAGGTCAAGTATCGTGAAATGTAACACTTCAAAATTAAAAATGAATAACATTTTATTTAATAGAATATATAACACACAACACCAAGAATCGAAGAGAATATAACATATAGAGACCCTAACATATAGTTACTATTTTAAATAAAAACATTATATATCTCACAACACACTCAACATCGAGTTTATCTTGCATTAATCACCCTAATGTGCTCTTTTGAAATCTTGTGTTACACGCACGATCGGGTTTTACTAAACAACTATATACAATTAATGTCATTATTTAAAATAAAAATTGCCTCCTAGACACTAAAATGGAAGTTATGAATAGGAATTAATAAGCTATAAATATATATAGTTTAAATAATTGGTTACCAACTTATTATAAATGATATAAAAACCAATTGAATATAAATGAAATGTTTTATGAAAGAAATATTTTTATGCGACAAATGAATAAAATCATAACAAATTAAACTAATTAGTGGATGATATTAATGAAATTATTATATTATATATTCAATAAAATGTTTTTATATTCATCCGAATGTTTTTATAGGAATATGATAATAACATATTCACTTTTATGTATAAATGGTTGTATTTTTTCTATATGTAGTTTTTCCACCTTTTAATGGCGCAATTGTTTTAAAAATAAATTCTGATACTTATAAAAATTTAATTTGACCAAATAATGTTAAAATTTTAATGAGTAATTTTCAAATTATCTTAGTGTTATTTTTTATTATTTTTTCAAGAAGTTTCATTTTATAAGGAATAAAGAAAAATGCATTAGTTGAAAACTATCCTTTCATATAAATAATTTATATTTTTATTTTTTTAAATTAAAATAAGATATATTATAAAACTATTTATTCAATTTATACTATTTTAGTAAATTTTATTGTGGATTTTGATATAAAAATAGATCAACCTTTTGAATAAATTCTCATTAAAAACATGTTGTGTAGTCACAATTGTGGGAAAATTTTCAAACTAAATTCTTCCACTTATATGAGTTTAAAATGAAAAATAGACTCCATATTTGGAATAATAATAACATATAATTTCTAAAAAGGTCAAAATAATTTATTACCAAAGTGATTAACAGAAACAGTTAATGTTAATCACAACAATTAAGTTTAAAATGAGTTTACTTGGTCGTCAATTTTAAAAGATATGGTGTGGAAATGACTGAAAACATGTAAAAAACAAATTGGATGCCCATATATAGAAAATATACCATATTTCATTGAAAATTGGTTATTATTTGAGGCAGATTAGAAAATGGATACCTCCCAATCGTTTTTATGTTTTGGTATTGAAAAGAATGACACTCCTATAATATTAACAGGTACTCAATACCCTCAATTATTTACACATCCTATGAAATTTGGCTCATCCAACCAAGATCAATTAAATTCAAAACTACCATGCACTCATCCTAGAATAATTATGCAGGTCCAAAATATATTTTAAGGAATATTTAGTGCATTCGTAAGGAGGATACCCAAAGAAGAGGTAATGTTTTTCTAATAGAGTTTTTATTTTATTTCCTTTTCCACCTCCATCAAATATTTTTATCTAATTATTATATAATAACGAATATATGTTAAAAAACATATAATTTATTATGTTAGTGGTACTTCTTATAACCACATAAACTTCTATAAAATGGGTTATGAAATTATCATTAGTTTCTATGATGGATTACCACATCATGAACTGATGTCGTTCGTTTTTCATTAACACATATCAAGGTTGGCAATAATGATGGAAATATTAATTTTATACGATAATTATGATATTTACCATTTATTTAGTATTATTTAATTATTATATATCACATAACATAATGATTTCAATTTTTCTGAATACGATAATGTCGTTCATGTGTATGGCGGACTACTACCTCGCGAAGCGATGAGATTCACTCTTTCTTTACATGAAATGTATTAAGTATGGGTTTAATAAAAATATGTTACATATATGTATATATGAAATAAATATGATACTATAATGGATATATATATATATATATCATTTTATTTTCTAACATTCAATATGATAAGAAAATGGAAACATCATTCATTTATACGTATGGTCTAACATCTCCATTAATAGTGTATTTCTTTCCCATAAAAAAATTATTGATTACTATGAATACATATATAATGAATATATATGATATTTAAATCATGGTTTAAATTATATATATTATTAAATTATTATATATGTTATAGGAACAAATAAAAATCAATTCAAACAATACATGAAAAAAGGAACTTAACACCTGAAAAAATGAAAATAATTAAATATTATTAACAAATGGGTGTCAAAATTTAATCAAAGAAATATATATTATAGTATAAATAATAATATCTTTCTGGTATAAGATAATAACTTCCACTAAACCTTCATACATTAAGATAAATGACGTTCAACCTAAATGGAGTGTAATGTAATGGATTTCATCGCAATTTCATTTCATCGAGGCATATAGTAATGTTATGAACATAATTACGTTTATATGATGTATATAAATCCCCTAAATAAATAATATCATGAATAATTAATTATTCATGGAATTTTATGTTTTAATTAAGAGCATTTAATCAATGGTGTTCTGAATTACGAGTTACCAAGTGTTAAATAATTTCATAACAAAATTTCTTTTTTGTGGGGTTATATTACTTCCTCGTTGTCTATAATATTATAATATTATAAGTGTAAAGAATTTTAACATTATATGATTTTATTTTAATTTTTTTTGGGTATTTATACTCGATACACTTATTCTATTCATTGATTAATCCTCATATCAACATTACAACCACATTAATGGTTTATTTCATAATATCATTCTAATCGAGGTAGTCTATTGATGAATTTAAATTGAAGGAAATTATATTATAATTTTTAATAAATATTTTATGTTTTTTCTCATTTGGTTACTCAAGATCCTTTTCAAGTTATAACATAATTTCTCTCTCTTTGGTAATTAAAATCACTAAGAAAATGTTTTTGTAAAATCTGACTTCATTTCTATTTTCCATTGGAAAACTGTATTCTTACAAAAGTATGTTTTCTAAAAAAAATTCCAAACATTTTTTATTTAACCATTTAACTTTTTTTTATTAAAATTTACTTTTACCCAATTTTTCTTTTTACAAAATGTTTTCAAATGAATCATCTAATATATTTTTGAACAATGCACTTATCTATCTTTTTTACAATGAAAAAGTATTTTTTTCCTTCGATATAATTACCAAACATCACTTCTATGAAGATTTTTATCAAATTTTATGAATAAAGTTTATAATAATATGCTGTTAAAAGTAATTTCAAAGAAAATTACATTGATTTTTTTTTCAAAATTAAATGTATATTATACACAAGAATGTTTTTAAATATATTTTAATTTCATCAATGAAAACAACTCTTATTATTATTCCCATGACTATATATTGTATTAAAAATATATTTATTTTTTCTCTTGATGTATTTTGGTTATTTTTGACAATTATAGTACTAAAATTATCTTCCATGAACCATACATGTAGTCATTAAACATCCCCTTGAGTTTCTAACTTTTGAAGGAAAATTTAGCATTAAATTATCCAAAAATATCCAAAATCAATTTTCATGGATATGATTATTAGATGAACTCTATATTTTTTTTACATGAGTAATTTACTTTGAATGTAATTTTATCATTTGGGGAGATATTGATAAAACTATATTATTTACTCAATATAGATATTTGATAAGGAAAAATTTTCAGGAATTAAATTAATTATTTGATATATAATGAATTATTTGACCTAGATGTGATAGGTGGGAACTATAATTTATATATCCCCTCGATGCATTGAAAAGTCTCAAGAGAAAAATCAGTTTGAAAAATTAAATGTGTTCCTAAATTTATTTTTAAACCATCTTGTGAATTTTCTTGATGGAATAGTTCTTCATGTTCCTCAGACATGACATCCAATAATTAATCATTCCTGTCATTGAGAATTATGCTATTATTATTATTATTATCCATGATTTTTTCAATTCAAAAATATCTATAGATGAATTTAATTCATATTTTATGGATTAAAAGGATAATATTTTATCTATTTACATTTCAATATTGATTATGCCATATCCAATTATTTAAATAGAATATGTGATATATATTATTTACTTTTATATATTTATTTTTACATATCATGTTATTTAAATGGAATATATGATTAGTCATTTACTCTAATATATTGATTAATCCTATTTATTCATGATAGTTTCAACTATACTTAAACCTTACAGATCATTTAACCCCACACTAATTCTGATTACTTTCCCTAGAATTGATTGAAGACTACTATGATTGATATGAATGGATACACTATATGGAATAAAGTTATTCTAAAAAAATTATATATAAATGTGGGCATTAAATTGTAATAAAATACTCATGAATGTATCTAGTTTAATAGGACTACTTAACTATTCATTATTTTGGGATGTAGGTTCCTTGTATATTATTCCAATTTAATGGGAGAAACCACTAAATCCAAGATACAAGTGTCTTGGTCAAAACAATTTATAAAAGAGAAATTTTAGTAGAAAACCTAGAAACTGTATTTATGAAACATAAATTAGGGAATATAAACCTGTGATAAATAGTGAGGATAAGTATAGAAGAACAACATAATGTTTTGGTGCAATAGATATTTTTGGGGTCTTCTTAGAAATGCATCCCTATTTTGACACTATAAGTGGATGTGGTTATGAAACATATGTACATAGGGTTAATAAATCTGAAAAGGGAATGTCAAGCTATAATTTAGTGTAACCTAGTACAAGATAATGAGGCTTACTGTGAACATGTTTGGACACCCTTGGGGGATATGCTTAGGATAATTTAAAATTTAATTTACAAACCATTATGAAGGATGAAAATAGATGATGAAAAAGAATGACCTATGTTAATCTTAAGGTGTATTATGTTGAAGATATGGTGTAATTATTTTGAAATCCTAGAAATTTGATTATGGTAAAACCCTAGGAAAAGGAATTAATTGAGTTGAAATAAATTGGATAATGTACCTATGTATTATGATTCAAGAAATAAATTTCTGATTTTTTATCAACAGTATAGTGGCTAAAAGAACCGTGAATATTTTAAAGAGTCTGTTAAATTTTATAATAAATTATGAGTTAACTCTAATAGATATGGATACCATCATGGGTTAATGATTTTAAGATTTAAAATAATATCAATTACTTAAAATAAATTTTTAGGTTTTATGCGATGGGATTCGACCAAGATTCTGGATATTTTAGATGAAATTTTTGGAAATTCAACCAATTAGTTTAATACATGTTTTAGTGAAATATTATTTGATTAACAATTCTATTAAAATTTATAGACATAAGTTTAAATGTATTCATAATAATTAGGGTTTATATTAAAAAATATTGTTAGACCTTGTGGAAAAATGTAGTTTTGAAAACCATAGAGAAAGGGATATTTAACAATTAATTTTATGTCAATGATGTCAAAATTATTTTTGGGAACATTATAGTAATATATTTTAGAAAAAGGAAAACCTGGTTACTAGGTGACACATCATCATATCAGGAAAGGCTAGAGGAATTTAACCCACAACTGAAGGACGATAAGGTTTTAACCAAAAAAACTTACTTAGACAATGCCTCTGTTAATATGTCATTATTTTAAGTTAAATAAATTTAAGAATAAATATTAATAAGAAACTAGCATTGATAATTTTCATGACTATAGACTAATATATTATGCATATTGGTTTCAACAATTATTTAGAGATAGGAATAAAGTATTTCCTCTCTTTTATAGATCTTATGATAAGTTAAAAATTTAATTTTAGTGCTTCAGGCATATAAAATTCATTTTTAGGTATTCACTTATTAAAATATGGGATAAAGTGAAAATTGATCAATGTACACCCAAGGTATGAATTTGTTTTATTGAAATGTATAATGTAATTATATTTTCTTTTATTCTTAGGTAGTAAAATAATTAAACAGAATTTTGATAATGAACTTGAAAAAATTTTCTATTATATACATATCCAATGAATCAAATAACCCTCTAGTTCATCATATATTTATGGATTTGAGGCCATCAACATTCAATTAATAATTCACTAGCTTGTGGTTGATTACCTTAATATCTATCTATAATTTTCTATGCTTTTCATCAATGTAAATATCTTCACTTTCCACTAATTTTATCCTAAATAGAAAACTTGTTATATGTATTCAATGTGAAATTTGTACTTAAAATTTTCACAAATAAATAATATATTTTATTTACCTTTTTACTCTATAGTTTTATGATAAAAATAATTTTCAAATTTAAAAACCTAGATTACAATGATCAAGTTTAAATTATGTAGAAGAAATTAATTTATGGTGGGGAGAATGTAACACCGAAAAATTATAAACAAATAACATTTTATTCAATAAAATATGTATAATATGTTGGACCCCTCCAACCCATTTCTTTGTAAAAATACAGTGTTTGAGGTGTTCTAGGGAGTCAAATTGACTCATTTCAAGTGTCTTCAAAAAATATAGTTTTCCAATGGTAGGTAGCGTCGGTAAGTGGAATCAGTGGGTGGAGCATGTAGTTGGCGTTGGTATGTGGAATTCGTAGATGGAAGTGAGTGGAATTGGTGAGTGGAGTTAGTGAGTTGCATCGTTGACTCACTGACGGTAGGTAGTGATAGAGGGTCACTGACTGTTGGTCTCTTCAGTGACTCTCTATCGGTAGCCGATGTCGGTAACTCGTTCATTGTTGAGTCACCCAATGGTGACTCAGCCATTGGCGAGTCTCGTCAATGGCTCAACCAATGGTGAGTCATTTCCAAGAGGTTGTTAAAATTCATGTTTTCTCTAGTTTTTTATGTTTTCCCCCTTTAACATTTCCTTTGAAGTTAAATGAGTTATGTTCTATATTTAATGAGTTTTTGGATATTTAAAATGGTATCTATCTACAAAAAACCTGAAGCATCCTTTGACACCTAAACCACGTGGTCTGGAATGTTATCTGAATTTAATAGCCTTTGAAACCACTTCGAGTCGTAGATTTAGGATCTGTCCTTTCTAAAGCCGAGACCCGTCATTTATTGTGCGGTTCCCTTTGATGATGATACAAAGGTTCCAAGAACCGTTTCCCATAAGAGATCATTCATTACTATTGTGGATTTGGATCGTGGATTCCCTAGAGTTTTTTTTGCTACTTGCGCATCCTCCCTGATATGGCGCAATGAGGAATTTCTGATCGCATTTCATTTTAGGTAGGGATACCTTCACCTCTCTTTATTTGTGTATCTTGTGGGATGGGGGTATAATGTCACTTTATGATTATAGTTGAATCCAAATTTAACAAAGATAAATTAGCTTTGGGGAAGATTATGATAATAAAGATAATATAACCAATTAATAAATAACAAATTAAAGACAAGGAAGATGATGATGGTGGTCATATTTTTAATGGATTTTTGTAATTGTGTCGGATGTAAGACTTCTGAAAATCACGGTCGTTGGTGGTCTCTACTTGCGCTTCTTATTTTTGATCTTCTATTTAATGACCATATACATGTGAAGCTGATTAACCATATAGATATGGATAAATAAATAGATGGCTCAGGATCAAACATGTTCTGTGATAACCCTTGAATTCTCAAAGTGGTATTAAAGAACAATGTTGGATAAAATGAAAACTCCTTACTTTTTTGGTGGGGATTTGTGCTATGTGTGGATATTTTATATCTTGTACATTATAGGGGTCATGTGGCCCTACCTTCAAAAGCATGTCTGTGTGCATGGATGGTTTGGGGGAGAAATGAAATATCAGGTTGAGAGATTGGTTTTTGTGGGATGGATGAGTGGTGTTGTGCAGTGAGACTACAACTGGGTTGTGTTGTATTATGTTTTTTTGGTGTGGTGTGCTTATATAGTGGGGCTACCGGGTATGGTTTCCATAGGGGAGGTGTTAATATGTGTGGATGTGAGTGAAGGATATTCTATTTATGTGGGTGATATGGGTGGAATTACTTTGAATAATGATGTTGGAAGATGTTTGTATGGGTACTTCACCTAGAGTTTATCCATGAGTAGCTTCACCCCGTGTCTCAGGGTCAGTTTGTTAAACTATAGATAGGTGTTAGAATGGGAAGAGATGTGCAATGGGATGTTTTATTATATTTCTCTTTCTTTGTGTTGTTAATGTTGTGTGGCTTGTTGGGTACTGTGGTTGGATATTTCCCCGGTTGGGATATAATGAACAAGTAGTTTTCTTAAAAAAAGAATTATGATTGGTGAAATAAATTAGATGGGGTTATGAATTGTATTCATGACGGTTGTGTAGTTGTGAAATTAGAGGTAGCATCAAAGGATGTTTTTTTTGTTGATTGTTTATTGGAAACTAATAGGTTTGGATGATTTTTTGGTGACATATATATATATATATACTTGTATTTCCTTGTGATTTCTATATGCACCCACCCTAGTTTTAAACTATTTTCCAAACACCCCCATTTTCATGGGTGAAGTAATCTTTCCCAAACATCCAGATGGGAGGACGGATGGCGTGACCCTACCCTTTCGTACTCCATCTTCCAGGTAATGATAGCCCAAGATTCATAGGGAATGTTTTGGTTTTGGGGCCTAGGTATGTGTGGGAGATTTTTGCTGCCTAGGTGTCTTCAGGATGAGACATTACATGATTTCCTAGGTGTCTTCGAGATGAGGTTTGGTTTGTGGACCAAGTGTCTACATGCGAGATATGATGTGGTTTGTGGACCATGTGTATGTGGGTGAGACATGATGTGGTTTGTGGCCTAGATGTGTGTGGGAGGGTTGTAACATGGTTCTTTCGGGAGAGGTAGGAGTACCATGATGTTTCCTGTTGGGATGTGAGAGTGTCTAATCTATGGGAAAGTGGGCGGGGTAGCATACTACTGATGTCCTTATTATTATAACTTTACTTGACTTTCATTATTTTGTGAGTGGTCCTTGGTGAGTTTGGGATGGGTAGAATAGCTTGTTTGGTGCTGTTGGATTCTGCTATTTTCTCATAGGGGAATTAGTATGCATCTCCACTTGTGAATGATATACTTATTCATTCCTAATGATTATATTTTTATGGTCACCCAACATATATAAAACTATTTTAGTTTTCTAGGAGGAATATAGGGACCGTTCAAGATGGTACTAGCTCCGAATTTGGGGCATTTTTTGTGTCACTTCTTTTCTTTACTTTTGGGTATTTACTCTGTAGTTTTATTTTATTAATAGTGGTTTTTTTAAACATGCATGTGGGATGGATTTTGGATTTATGTTGATATATACAGTGCTTGGAGTTTATTCGGATTGACCATCTTATCTGTTGATCTTGTTTCTATAAAAATATTACCGCCTTCTATTTTGTTAGATCATACACCCTTGGTTCTATTAGCCACCCTGGGCCCTAGTGGAGGGGGGATTAAGGGGTCATTATCTATTTTCCTTCATTTCTAGCACATGAGGGGAATCATTGGAGGGAGAGGGTCATGAGAAAATGGTATTAAAGGACGATAGTTGAGAGATAGGATATAGTTTTGAGTTAAGCAGAGTGAGGATTGCATTGGTCGGTAGGGAAAAAATGTTAGGTGAACTTTGTGAATGACCTAGGCTTGGGAAGACAGTTTTTGAAATGGTATTTTAGGGCCCCCATGATTCAATGCAAGGACTATAATCCTTTCGAACAAACAAGAGAAGCTACACCATTTGTGGGGTAAAGGCCCTAGGAAAGGTACATGCATTATAATGAATTGTGTTCCTGTTTCTGTTGGGAATTTGGGAAAGAGAAATAATTAAGTAAAAATGAATCTATAATAAAATTTAATACAATATAGGATCAGGAATTCCTTGTTTACCTTTCATTAATTCCACTCGTACGTCACCCATTTTTGGATTAGGTGGATGAGTCTTGGAAGGCTGATCCAGTTGATCGACGAAGGGTTGATCCAGTGGAGGAGGACGACTAGTGAAAAAAAGATTAATTACACTTTCGATAGGTAGACACTAGGATAGTGCATGGGAAGCGTTTCATATGTGGAGATGGAGAGTTGGAACAAATATATTGAGATCACCTTCATCTTGACACAGGCTTTGAAACAATATTGGGTTTTATTGGTAGTTAGTCAGATGAGGGGAGTTGCAGGTAAGTGGTGTATGCTTTATCTAGGGGAGAGTAAGGAAGTTAATGTTCTGTGGGTCGATTTTGGGATTGATATCCATGTGGAATTTCCTTCATAAACGATAAAGGCTGAGAAGAGGAATTAGTTACTCTCCCTATAGTAGGGGAGTATGTCTGTATTAGATTTGGGGATCAAGTTCAAGGATCTCATTCATTTTTTCCAGGAACACTTCCCAATAGAAGAGTCTCCTATGAGATGCATAGTGCAGGAACTTCATCCTACTATCCAGTATGCGGTTCATCCCTTCGCCATACTGATGTACCTGGAAGTACAAAAGAATATAGAGTTAGTTGGGGAGATTAAATCACAAGGAGGTATACTACAATTGGGGAGTTAGTATAATTCTTCTAGAGGTTAGGTTTTTAGTAGTAGGTCTTAGGCACCAGGGCCTTCTAGGTTTCTGCCAGTGGGGAGTCCACCTTAGATGTTTTAGTTTTTCCTTATAGACCTCATGCCTATCCTATGGACCCAGTCCCGGTATGTTTCATCTATAGAGTTAGTGGGAATCTTCTGAGCCAACGACCAGTGGTTGTTTAAGGTCAATGTGGAAGAGGTGGGAAGGATTAGCGTCTACCTCAATAGTAGTTTTTGGACTGTCTATTTCAGTAGTTGGGACAATATGATTTTACTCCATTGAGGGGAGATGGAGAAGGTGGAGGCCGACATCATGGTGTTCCTCTAGGACCTTGACATGAGAATTTTTGGGGTGGTAGTCATCAGAAGAGGGTAAGGGGAGCTAGGTGTTGTCAGTTACATGCTGCAAAGAAATCCATTCCATCACTTCTTGATATTTTCAAGGAATGATCATTTTTTAAGTACTCATGCTTGAGTTTTTTTTTGATTTAAGATATTTTCAGTCCTTTTATGTACCTTTTCTACCCCAGGATATGGGAAAATACATAGGGAGACATCTTATGTCCCTTTTGTTCAGTATTCTAGTCGGAGGTCAGACTACCTTGTTTGATGTGTGTCGGGGTTGTAAACTGATTATGGGGCCGCATCAATCCCATGGATAACTATTCTTATTAAATAGGAAACCATACAATAAAATCCTTGGAATTTAATGGTTGTATCATATGATTTATATTATCGAATACTTCCAAAGTAGGGTCATGTTTTCAGACGTGGATGGCCAGTTTGTGGTATTCGTCAGTGAACAGAGTTTTTAGGTGGGAAGACATTGTGTGGTGCCTTCTCTTTCCATAATATCTGATCTATTAGTGGAGTCAATAGATGATGAGATGACAGAGGCTACCATAGTTGTTGGAGAGTCATGGATTTATTTCTTGAGGAGGTTGTGACGCTACCTTCTTTAAGTGACGTCGAGTTTAGGATAGACCTGCATCTCGATGCCTCTTAGATTACGATGACACCTTATCAAATGACCCCTTCTGAGTTTCCAGTGCTGAGGATATAGATTGATGACCAGGTGAAGAAGGTATTCATCCAACCTAGTGTGTATCTATGGGGTGCTCTAGTCTTGTTTACAAATAAGGCTAACAAGGGTATGATTTAATGCATAATCTATTGAATGATCAATTGGGTGACGATCAAGAACCATTACCCTCGTCTAAGGATATTTGATCTTTTCAGCCAGATGATCGTACCAAGATGGTTCTCTAAGATCAATATACGGTCTGAATATCATCAGTTGAGGGTAAAAGAGGGTGACATCCTGAAGACTACTTTTAGGTGTATATATGGACACTTTGAGTTTGTGGTCATTTTGTTCAATGTTACGAATGCACCTGCTGTGTTAAATGGGATCATGAACTCCATTTTCATTGATTTCTATGACTGTTTAATTTTCATATTCATCGATAACATCCTGATATAATGAAGGAAATAGGAGGTGTATGGAAAGAACCTCCAGAATATCTTAGAGCTTCTTCGATGCCACAATATCTAGGGGACTTTGTCCAAGATATATTTATAGACAATAGAGGTGCACTTCCTTGTGCATGTGATGTCCCAGTAGGTTGTTGTACTATATCCATCTAAGGTTGAAGCAGTTGTTTCCTGGTAAGTACCCAAGAATATGTAAAAGGTTTGCAATTTTCTCGGTCATGCTAGATATTACCATAGATTTGTGCACAATTTTTCCCAATTTGTATCCCCATTGACAACCTTAACTAGGAAAGAGAATGCCTTTTTTGTGGAGTGAGCAGTGTCAGGCTACATTCAACTACCTGAAAGGGAAGTTGGATTGTGCTACAGTGCTTCGCTTTCTAGAGGAATGGGTGATGTTCGAGGTGTTTTGTGATGCTTACAGTTTGGCCTTGGGATGTATACTGACGCAATAATGTGGAGTGATCTATTATGGTTCTAGGAACTTATGTTCCCATGAGCGTAACTATGCCACCCATGACCTAGAACTATAAATAGGTATGTTTGCGTTGATTTTGTGTCAACACAACCTCATAGGGGAGTGCATTGTAGTCTCAATTGATCACTAGGGTTTGAGGTAAGTCATTTCTTAGTGAGTTCTGAACTATCAAAAGTGGAGGTGGATGAATTTTGTCCAAGATTTTAATTTAGAGACCACTTACACCTGAGGAAAGGGGAATGTCATGGATGATGCTTTGTGTAGGATGTCCCTAAAGGAGGTTGTTTATGAATTAGATGAATCATGGAAGTTAATGGAGGAGTGTTCCACTGTGCACATAGATTCCAGTGTGGATAGAAGCTGAGGATGTTTGTTTTAGATGATGGTTCAGTATTATTTGATGTATTAGGTAGAGGATTCTCAGTGGGGAGACTCAAAGGAAGAGGTGATGTGTGATCACAATGACAATGGTGATGCTTTGGTGGGATGGATGAAGGACGGTCCAAATCAGAAGTTGTTTCATGGGAGGTTGTTTATTCAAGTGGTGATATGTGATGGTGTCCTCTTTGATTATCATAGATAACCTTTAATAGTTCACCCAAGAGTTTTCAAGATGTAATATTGCTTGAGTGTGAATTTTTGGTGTTATGGGATAATGCAGGTAGTGCCGGAGTTTTTGGAAAATTTCTTGGTGTGCCAACATGTGAAGGCAGAGAATCATGTTAACAGAGGTTTGTTGTATCCCTTAGTTGCCTCCAAGTAGAAGTGGGTTGAAATCTAGATGGATTTAGTCAAGGGGTTACCCAAAGATCAGGGATGTTGTGATGCTATCTAGGTAGTAGTGGATCGACTGAAAAAATCCGCACACTTCATAGTGACTAAGGACTCATGAACTGTGGATTCCAGGGCTAGGAGATATTTGGATGAGTTGGTTCGGCTCCATGGAGTTATTAAATTCATTATCTCAGACTGGGATACAGGTTATACCTTACGAGTTTGGATAGGATTGCATCATGTTTTTGGGATGTAGTTATGCCTCAACACTACCTTCCACCCTTAAACAGATGGGCAGATAGAGTGGACCATCCAGAAATTGGAGGATTTGTTTCGGGCATGAATCCTTAACATTGGTGGATCTTGGGTGAGACACATTACCTTGGTAGAGTTCACATACAATAATTTCTATCACCCTTCCATTAGAATGTCTCCATTCGAATCACTTTATGATAGTCTGTTTCATTCACCCTTATGTTGGACAGAGGTTGGGGGAACAACTATTCTAAGGAGGAAGGACGTATAGAGAAAAACCAAGAAGGTTTAGCTTTTTCATGAGAGGATGATGGTGTAATAGGACTAGAATAAGTCACATGTCAATCGTAGGAGGAGGTACCTAGATTTTGAGGTTAGAGACCATGTTTTCTTGAAGGTCTACCATCAACGTGGGCAGTGGAGGTTTGATCGGGGGAGTAAGATTTCTCCCATGTTTACCGAACCCTTTGATGTGTTGGGGGAAAGTCAGTGAGGGTGTATATTAGTTGGAATTTTATTTGTATTTAGAGAAAATAAAATAAATATTTCAAATCTCCCATCATCATATGTATCTTAATAATTCATCCCATGTAATTGATTGGGGAGATTTGGATATCGAGGACTACACACCATTTGTGGAACGACCGATAGAGATCCAGGATCATCGAGATAAGGTGATACATGGGAAAACCATTACATTAGTTTTCTTTGTTTTGGTGGCATGATGTCCTAGATAAGAGTACATGGGAATGATAAAAACAGATGCATGACCAGTACTCAAGATTGTTTTTAGTTTTTTCCTTGTCTTATTTGGTTTTGAATGCAATGCTTGAACATTATTTTCTATGAGATGAGTTTCTTCCTTGTTTCTTAATGTTTTATAAAATACTAACATATGAAGAATGGAGAGCCTAATTTCTAATATAGATGAATTAATGTGGATGAAATTAAACATGTGTGGGCATTTCACTGACACTATGAATAGATAGTAACTTGACATGAAGGAAGGAATTTATTGATTCATGTGTCTGGATAGTGTTATTTTTGGTGATTGTGTGTTGTGTGTGAGTATTTTTGGGTACTTTTGGGTATTAGATGATGTAGGTTGAGTTTCAATATGTTTAGGTTTCCCTCAATATTTTAGGAATCTCAGGGTGAGTTATTACTGAACTTTGATGTGATTTTTTTTTCAATAGTGTTTGATGTATAGTGGGATCCTCAAGATGTATCTCACAGGATGGGTGTTCGGAACACTATTTCTTGTAGATGTTTTTGAATTTTCAAGGAAAATAATAGTATGATAGGTATATGATGTAATAGAAAGGACCTATCTGAACTATTCCTTTATGAATATCCATTTTTTGAGGTGTTTTGGGGACCGACAATGACTGATTTCAAGAGTTTTCCAAAACAAAAAACTAATTTTCCAATTGTAGGAGGAATTGATATGTGGCATTTGTAGGTGGTTTTAGTAGGTGGAGTTTGTAGGTGGCATCGATAGGTGGGATCAGTGAGTGAAATCCGTGAGTGACATTAGTGAGTTGTGTCGGTGACTCACATCAGTGACTCATTTGTGGTAGGTCGCAACAATAACTCACTGATGGTAAGCCCCATCTGTGACTCACCATCGGTATCTTGCATCAGTAACTCATTCAAAAGTGATTCACCTAATCATGACTTATACATCAGTGATTCCCCCAATAGTGAGTCATTTCCAATAGTTTGTCAAAATTATAGTTTTTCTATTATTCCAAGTTTCACCCCTTTGATGTTTCCTTTGACATTAAATGAGTTATGTTCCATATTTAATGAGTTTTGGGATGTATAAAATGGTATATATCTTTTAAAAACATAAATTTCCTTTTGTCTCCTAATCCATGCAGTCTTGATCATGATCTAGCTTTAATGGACTTCAAAACTATTTCCCCCATAGATTTAGGATCTATACTTTCTAAAGCCAAGACCCTTTCTTTCTTATGTGCTTCCCTTTGATCTTGATACTGATGTTCCTAGAACCTTTCTTCCCTAAGAGATTGTGCATTTGTGTTTTGGAATTTTATCTCACCTTCCCTAGAGTTTTTCTATTACATGTGTATTCCCCTTGTTTTTGCGTAATAAAGACTTACTAATCGCCTATCCTTTGAGGTAGGGATCCCTTCAAATATCTTTATTTGTGTATCTTCTGGGGTGGATTTAAGATATCTATTTGTGATTATGGTAGAATCCAAATTTAACAAGGATAAATGAGGGGTAGGGAAGATGATGATAATAAAGAAAATTGATCATATTAAAAAGTAATAAACGAAAGGAGGGGAAGATGGTGATGATGGCCATACTATTTAATTTCTATTTTAAATTGTTTTTGGTTGAAGGACTTCTAAAAATCATGGCCGTTGGTGGTCTCTGCCTGCGCTTATTGTTGTTGATCTCTTGTAGAACAACCATATACATGTGAAATTGATTAACAACATAGATTAGGTTAAAAAAATGGATACCTCAGGATCAAATCCGTTCTCTGATAACCCATGAATTCTAAAAGTGGAATTAAAGAACTATATTGGATAAATCTGAAAATACAATTATTTTTTTGTGTGGTTTTGTGTGGATTGTTTCTATATTGTTCTTTGTATGGGTTTCTTGGTGATTCTGTTGAAAGAAAAAATTTATGCATGGATGGTTTTTGGGTGTAATGAATTCTTAGGTTGAGATATTGGTTTTTTTGGGATGGATTAGAGGTGTTGTGAAGTGGGTCTACAACTAAGTTGTGTTTTGTTGTGTTTCTGGGTGTAGTGTGATTATGTAGCATGGATACTGGGTATGGTTACATTATGGGAGGTTTTGATAGGTGTGGCAGTGAGTGGTTGATGTTTTTCTTTGAAAGGTGCTTTGGGTGGAATTACTTTAATGAATGATGTTAGAAGAGGTTGGTATGGGTAATTCTCCTAATGTTTATGCATGAGTAGCAACCTCTAATGTCTCTAGGTCAGTTTTTTGTAATATAGATAGGTGTTAAAAAAGGGAAGATATGTGATGTGGTTATTTTTAATATGGTTCTCTTTCTCTGGGTGGTTTATGCTATGTGTCTTGTTGGGTATTGTGGTTATTAGTATCTTGGGTAGGGATGGAATAAATAAGTGGATTTAGATATAAAGAAGAATGTTTTGGATTGGGTTATGAATTGGGTTTGTGGTTTTTGTGTGGTTGTGCATTTAGAGGAAGCATCATAGGTGGTTTTTTGTATGGATTGTTTATTGGAAACCCATTGGTTTGGTTGAGTGGTTGGTTAATTATATATATATATATATATATGGACCTTTATTTTCTTGTGGTTTCTATACACACACCACCCTAGTTGTGCACTATGTTCTGAACACCACCATTTTAATTGGGGTGGGCATCTTTCCCAAACATCCCAATGGGAGGATGGATGGCTGGCCACCCACTCTTCCCTGCTCCCTCTTCCAGTCGGTGATTTCCTAAGGTTCTTTGGGAATGTTATGGTTTATAAGGTTTATGTTTGAGTGGGAGAATTTTGGTTCCTAGCTGTCTTTAGGATGAGATGTTATCTGCTTTCCCAGGTGTCTTTGGGATGAGGGTTGGTTTATAAACCACGTGTTTGTGGGAGGGATGTAATATGGTTTGTGGTCCAAGTACCTGTGGGGTGGTATGTGATGTGGTTTGTGGCCCAGGTGTCTGTAGATAGGTTTTGATGTGGTTATTTTAGTAAATGTGGGAGCACAAGGATGTTTTATATTAAGGTGTGAGAGTGGAAAATCAGTGGGAAATTTCTATGAGGTACCCTACTACATATGTGATTATTATTAATACTTTTAATGACTTGAGTTATTTGGTGAGCATGCCTTGGTGAGGTGGCGATGGGTAGTATATCTTGTTAGGTGCTATTGGGATCTTCTCTTTTCTCACAGGGGATTAGTAAGCTTATTCAATTGTGCATGAGAGACCTTTTCATTCCAACTAATTATACTTAAATGGTCACACTATATATATTAAACTGTTTTTTGGTTTGTAGGACGTGTATGTGGTCCCTGATGGGCATTACATTCTCAAACATTGGGGAAATTGTTGTGTCTGTACTGAGCATTACTTTTTGGTATTTACTCTGTAGTTTTATTTTATTTGTAGTGGTCTTATTTTAAACATGCATGTGGGATAGATTTTGGATATATTTTTATATATAAAATTATTTGATATGTTTGGCATTGACCATATTATCTATCAATCTAGTTTCTATATATGGTTAATGCCTTCAATTTGGTGAGATTATACACCCTTGGTGCTGGTCGCCACCCTGGGGCCGAATGGAGGCCGGACTTAGGGGTCGTTGTCTAACTTATTTTATTTCCAGCTCAGGAGGGGAATCATTGGATGGAGGGGTTTGTGACAATATGTAACACACAATACCAAGCGTAGAAGGTAATATAACATCCAGAGACCCAACGATATATTTAATATATTAAAAAATTCATTTTATAGCATTAAATGCACACAACAACAAGTGTATCTTGTTTTGATATTATCATTTAAAATCATAAGTATCTCATAGATAATAAATTGGATGTTATGAGTAGTATTAACAAAATTATTAATATATATGGGTGAATTCATTGGTTACAAATTATTTTGAAATGAATATAAATACCAATTGAATATAACCAAAATGTTTTATAAAAAACTGTTTTATGCACTGAAGGCATATAATGATTGTAAATTAAATTAATTATTGCATGATCATAATGAAAATTAATTATTATATATGAAATATTATTTTTTACATTCACCTAGTTTTTTAGGTATAAAATAAAACAAAAATCCAATTTATGAAGAAATGAATGTATTTTTCTAAAGGTAATTTTGCCTCATTTTAATGATGCACTTGTCATCAAAATATAATTTTACAATTCTATAAATTTTATTTGAAAAAATAAAATTTATTTTTTAGTTATTAACTTCAATATTATCTTAGGGTTAATTGTTTTTATTTTTATGAGATGTTTCATTTTTGATGAATAGAGAAAAATATTTAATTTCATTGAAAACTGAATTTTCATCTAAATACCTTATAATGTTAAATTATATTTTAAATAGGTTTTAAAGTTAAATTTATAAAATATAAATCATTTTGTACTATTTAGTAAAAATATATAAATTTAATTATGAGTTTTTTGTAATACATTTCAATCTTTCGAATATTTTCACATTGAAAACCCAATTTGTTGTCACTTCTATGAGATAAATTTTAAATTACATTTTGAAATTATATGTGTTGAATTTGGAAAAATTGATTCCATATTTTTAAAAGGAATAATTTATAATTTATAATAATTTAAACATAATTTTTTTATTGAATTTATTATTAAAAACATCTAATGTTAATCACAACAATTAATAAAAAATGAGTTTACTTAGTGGTTAGTCCTAGAAGTTAAGGTGTGGAAATGACCCAAAACAAGTCCAAAACACAATATCAGTACATATATAGAAATTATACACTATTTTATATAAAATTGGAAATTATTGGAACCAAATTATGTAAGGTAGACCTCATAATAGAGTTTAATTTTTGGTATTTACAAGAATGTCACTCCTTCTCCGCTATAAAAGGATACTCACTCCCCTTACTTATTCACATCCCCAATCCATTTAGATAATCCAAACACTATAAAATTAACTTAAATAATTCCCTAAAATTTTCCTATGATAATTATATTGGGAATAAATCCTATTTTATATGGCAGTAGTTCTTGCCTAAGGAGGATACTCGAAAAATAGGTAATTTTATTTTCGAAAAGATATTTTATTTTATTCTGTTCTCTACCTCCTTTAATATTTTTCATATCATGATTATATGATTTCGAAAATATATTAAATATAATGATATAATGATATGGTGTTATGTTAATTTTATTTTTCTACAAAGACAAACACGTCCATCAAATGTGCTACTAAATCATCATTCTTGTGTATAGAGGACTACTGCCCCACAAACAGAAGTCATTTGTTTTTTCCATTACCACCTATCATGGTTAGAAATAATGATGTAAATAATATATAAATATATATATTATAATTATTATATTTATTATTTATATATATTTATGAAATTATTATATATCATATACCTTCACTCATAACATTTTGTGGGAATATGATAACGTTGTTCAAGTGAACGATGAACTTCCACCTCACGAAGCAATATGGTTCAATAACTATTTACAACTAATTTATGTAAGATGGGTTTAAAAACATATGGGATATATATAAAAACAATTTTATACTAGAATTATTTTATACATAAATATCATTTACCTTCATTTCTTTCTATATGATAAGAAAATGTAAACAACGTCCATGCGTGCGTACGACCTACCGTCTCCTTGAACAGTGTATTTAATTTCCTATCACAAAATTTAATGGATTATAAAAAATACATCTATAGTAAATATATATGATATATAAATAATGGTTTACATTTTTGATATTATTAAATCAAGATCTAAATAAAGTGAATAGAAAATTTACAAGTTAAAACATACTCGAAAAACAATGTAATTAACACCTGAAATAATGAAAACAATTAAATATTTTTAAAAAAAGTGTGAAAATATGATCTAAAAGAATCATATATGATATTATAAATGTTAATATAGTTATGTAATAAGTGGATAAAATTTATAAAACAATCATACACGTGGTTAAAGGGTGTTCAACCAAAAGGGAGTTTAAGGAAAGGTATTTCATCTAATTTTCATTTCAATGAGGAAAATTGTAATGTTACAAACCTAATTACTTTTATATTGTGTATATAATAACCCTTAAAATTTAATATCATGAAAAATTAAATTATCATTTTATTTTAATACATTATTTCTCATGGAATTTTGTGTTTTTGTTTTAATTATTTATACTATGGGGGTTTGAATAAAGAGTCACTAAGTGGTAAATAATTTCATAAGTTAATTAATTTTCATTAGATTATATAACTTCCCCACTTTTGTTAATATTTTATGATTACATGTGTAATGAATTTTTACTATACATTGTTTTATCTCTACATGTTTTATGTGTATTTATAGCTAACACACATAATATATTCAATGAGAAATTCTTACATCAATATTACAATCATTTTTAGGGTTTATTTCACAATTTAATTCTAATAGAGATTTCTTATTATATAATTTATATTAAAGGAAATTTTATGATAATTGTTCAATAAAATATTTAATTTTGTTTATTATATAATTATTAAAGTCATTTTATCATGTTATTGTACCATTCTCCCACTCTTTGGAACATAAAATTATTGGGAAATATTTTAATAAAATCCATCATCATTTCTCTCTTTGGATGAAAGCTTGTTTTCATAAAAACATATTTTTTTCTAAAAATGTTTTCAGTTTTTTTATTTTACCGTTTTTAATTTTATTACGAGTACTTTTTACAAATTTATACTTTTTAATTATTTAGTACAATAAATCATCTTATCACTTTCTGAAAAAGGAAATATTATGGAATTTTCACAATGCAAAAGGAATAATTTTTCACCTTGTATAGAGTTACCAACAATTATGTTTTTAATCTTAATATGAAATTTTAAAAAGTTATTTTTAATTAAATTTTTCTTATTTGTGATTTTATAATTATATGAATGTCAAAAAAAATTAAAATGAAACATATATGTTCTTAAATAATGATTTAAAAGTTCATTTTATTTCATCAAAGACAATAAATATTATTTTTACTTCAATGAGTATATGTTCTATTGATATGATCCTTATTCTTCATCTATAAGGATTATAACTATTTCTACCTAGTATAGTTTTAAAATTTACAACCTTGATTTATATTATTAGTCATTAAAATTCATGTAGAGTTATTCACTTTCTAGTGACCATTAAAAATTTCATTTTCAAAAATATCCACATTATATTTCATGGATATGATTACCTACTTAACCATATTCCATGTTTAAATATGGAATTTAATTTGATTTTTATTTGATTATCTGGGGAATTATTGACAAATATGTATTATTTAATCAAATTAGATATTTGACAAGACACATTGTTCATAAATAAAATTGATTATTTTATATATGATCAAATATTTTCACTAAAAGTGATGTGTGAGGAACAAACATTAAATAACCCCTTGATACATGAAAATGTCACATGAGAAAAAATAATTTTCAAAGTAAAATGGGTCTTTAAATGTAGTTTTGAAGCATCTTGTGAATTTTCTTAACGATATATGATCTCATATTCAACAAACATGATTTCTAGTAAATAACCATTTCATTAATTGAGAACTATGTTATTATTAGTTTTATTATTCTTCCTAGGATATTAAATTTGATGTTATTTATGGATGCAATTCATTATCAGTTTCCTGATTAAATGGAATTGTATTCAATTATTTACATTCCAATATTTATTACCCCTTATCGAGTAATTTATATGGCATGTGTGTTCAGTAATTATCCTTTCAATATTGATATTTTCTTATCTTGTTATTTTACTAGCATGCATGTTCAGTAATTTACCTTTCTATATTGATTATTCATATTGATTTATGATAGTTTTTGGTACTAAATCTTTATTGAGTATTTGAGATTAATTTTATTTTGTTTCCTTTCCCCAATATTCCATGATTTTTACTATGATTAACATGTATGGATACTATAGATTAAATAAAGTTTTTTTCCAAAAAAAAATTATGAAATAATTTCTATATTCAATTACAATACATGTACCATGTATATATCTAGTTTACCAAGACTACTAAACTATTCAAACCATCAGGAAATTATTTCCTTGTATCATATGACAATTTAATCGTAGTGGGAACTGACTATGGGGTTTTAGTGTTTGGGATGCTACATTAAAGGTTTAACCATAGTTTTCTATCAATGAAGACCATAATTAATCTTTGAGATACCATTTCTAGATGGATGGATAATGGGGCCATTGTACTACATTTTTTATATCATATTATTATTCCCCCATATTTTTATGGTCAACATCTAACTATTTATAACAATTTAATGTTGGATACTCATCTGGATATCTAAAGAAAATACCATTCACTAAGGAACCATTTTTGTTGTTGGATATTAATCAAAGTGTAGAGGGGTATATTACAAAATGACACACCTTTAATCTAGATAAGGATGAACATTATAGAGAATTTGGTATGTTTATATCCTTAGCTATTCTAGTATATAAGTGAGAGAGAATCACTATTGTATTTTTGAAGGGTTTAATGTGAAAAAATTAGAGACATCATGCCTTCTTAGTGATTATATATTACCTCACAAAGTAATATCACTTTATTATAACACATGAATATAATTTGTTAGATAGAATAAAAAATAATTATATCATTCAAGTACTAAAAATTCATAGTCTAACAATATTTATCATATCTGATAGAGACCCATGGATTAAATCTTAGTTTTTTAAATATTTACAACCTTCCATTTTAATCCAATTTACCATAATCATGAAATATCATCCTCAAATTCATGTGGAGTGAGAAAAGATGATCTAGACATTGGAATACATTTTCATAGATTTTGTTATGGATTTTGGGGGATCATGGAAGGATCATTTAAATTTAATGGAGTTCTTGTGTAACAATAGTTATCAGGACATAATAAATATGGATCCATTTGAAGTATTATATATTATTTGATTTAGTTATCCTCTTTATTTTTAATATATATGAGATATGTCACTAATTACACCAATAATTGTGAATTAAATAATAGATAAGATTCATATTATCAGTAATTGAATGAAAATGATTATATTTTTCAGAAATATTTTTGGGATTATTAGTGTTGTCCATTATAATTTGCATTAGGGGACAGTGTATTCATGAGGGTCTCTCAATGACTTGGGAATTTTAATTTAGGTAAATAAAAAAAGAAGTATTCTTGGTACATTGTACTTATTGAGATGCTAGATCATAGTTTTCATATAAATTATCAATTAACTATTCTGCAAAGGTTTTTTTTAATATTATATTTTATGTATCTCAATTGATAAAGTATCAACCTGAAGTTGACAATGTGATTAAAGGGGATCTTTCTGATCTTTAGAATATACAATATTTATCTATGAACTGATACATATTCTATATTGGCGATATAAATTATTTTTGTGTAAATGTACATTTTATTTTTGGTTTTATAGAATCATGGTTTGAACCTAGATTATAAAAAGGAAAAGATAGGATAACATATTGATGCAATTGAAAAATCTTATCTAATAACCACAAACCATTGTATTTCTGAGAATGAAAATACCAATTATAGGGACAATATAACAGTCATCTCCTGAGGTATTTTATGTACATTATTTATCTTTGAGATATGGTTTGGTAGGGGTTAGTCTTATGATGTATCTTTGACATTATTTAGAGTTTTGGATGGAGTATATAATTTCTTCAATTAGGGAATAGTTTAGGGAAACCATGTGAATTCTCAAGGTGATAGTATGGTTGGTTAAGGAATTCTATAAGGAGGTTCATATTTATAACATAGTTAGTGGAATTAATTTTTATTCCATATAAAACTGTTTGAGACTGGACAGAGTTATTTGAAATTTTTGCCACATGTTTATCAAAATATTGCAGGAAAACTATGTGAGCAGTGAGTTTCTAGAATGTGGCACCCACATGATTGGTCTATGGTTTATTAAACAACATGGCATAAAAATGGAAAATATTTAATTAAATCTAAATTTTTTAACCTATAACCCTCCTAGTAACTCATATTCATATATCTATGTTCTTGGCTCTAGATACTCGATCCTCTTCTGGGTGATTTTGATAATCTTCTCTCTTATGGAGGCCAATTTTAATGAATATTGGTGTGTTGGATCTTAGAATTTAATTAAGTCTATGTATTTTTAATCACATTCATTATCATATCTTCTTATCTTATAAATAACCATGTATTTAATATTTCATTGATGGATATGAGGATGGTTCCATGTTTGGATGATATTTCTTTTTGATCTATTGATGGAAAGAGAGAAAGGATCCAGATCTACTTTGATCATTGTGAGTTTCATTAGAAATAATATTTTTGAGGTTAGTCTCTCTTATATCTCTTCATATTTTACATATATTTATGAATTTTTATTTATAAAATTAATTTATAAATAATTTTATATGAAAATATTTTTTAATTCAAATTATAGAGAAATTTGTTTGATGGGAATAACAGAATGATTTTTTATGTTCACAATGTGTTTGTTAAAATTTTTTATCTAAAAAATTCTCAAAATTAACGGATAAAGGTTAAATTTTAATACATTGGTTGGAATTTATTGATGATTGAATTATGAGGTTCCTTATAAGATTTAGACTTCACTACCTCTAACAATTGGGGAATAAAAGTTTATTACTAAGTGACAACTTAGTATGGAATATGACATGCCACTCAAGAGTATTGGTACTTTCATATTTTAAGCAATTATATTTGTGTAAGTATATGGAATGTGTATACTAAGTATAATTAATTTATAAAATACTTATAAAAATTATAATTTTATGAATATGATTGATAATGGAATTCTTATGCAATTGAGTTTTTGATATAAATTATAATTGTGTGTTTTTCCCTGATTTTATAAGAACTATTATGTAACTTTTTATTTTCATAGTGAAGTATGTTGGAATATTTGGGTTGATTTAATGTTGGGTTTTTGTATCATTTTCATTTGGGTGTGTATATAAAGTTTTTTTCATGAAATAATTTCATATAAGATTTCATATTTCTCTAGGATAACATCAAAATTCTAAATTATAAATAAGTGTTTGTTGGATGTTTGGAGTGATTAATCATTGGTATTAATTCATTAAATATATTTTTGGTTTCAACTTATATTGTACCTTTTATTTTCCGAATACTCTGATTTATCTAATTTTTCATGTAATTTTAGTTTTCTCGTTTACCCTAAACATCTTAAAATATAACTGGTTTTATATGATTTTATCTTACAAGTTGTGTATGATTAATGGAAAATTTTCCTCTAACAATATTGTATACCCTTGGAAATTATTACAATATTTCGGTGTTCGGGGATATCAAATAAGATTAGTACCACCTCTACCTCTTTGCAATTCAATGGGTTATGGTTGGGATGTTACACAAATGGTTTAGGTATGGGGAGGGATTGGAAATTTTTTATATAAAAAACTTGATCAAATATCTTATAAAACCTAGGTTTTGATGGAGTGATCTGTAGGATACTTATCCATATTTATTTGAGTTGTAGTTCCAAATGATGTTTTATATTATGATCTCATATGCTTGGATTTAGTATGGGTGGATCATGGGTGGATGCTTGTGGTTTTGGAATAATGACCAGGTGGTAGGTGGTTGTGTTATTCCATGGTATGATTAATATTCCTTGGGCTTACTTGATGGAAATAACTGAGGTTCTTCTACCTAAATGACATTGAATTTTAGTGGAGCATGTATCATGTTTTGGGTGTTTGAGTATGGGTTTGATAGTGTGTGATGCATGAGATTGTGAGTTGTGTTTTGATGGTATGTGTAATGTGAATGTACAACTATTGGGTTTGGTTTATACCGAGATAAATAATGTATGATAAAATATTATAGTATTCATAGAGACCATTCTACGTCAAACCAATGAGAGTGATTATTTTATGAATTTTTGGGAAATAATATTGATGTGTGAGGGAATGTGTGTTATAGTTATATATGTTGGTTTTGGGTTACAGATCATTTAGTAACCATGTCTGAGATGGGGACTAATGGATTCAATAAAATACATTTGTCTATGTTTTATTAAGAGTATTGATAAAAAGGAAAATTCTCCTCTCTAATGAGAAGTGGTATAGAAGATAAATTAGGGTGTTATGGTATTGTTAACTAATGTTTTTTCATTGACATGGGATATATGGGAGGGGTGTTATTATAAACTACGGAGGTTGTGTTTTATTAGAGGTAAAAATGGAATAAAAATAGTCAAATACCTCCATTGTTTGTAGAGGGGGTGTCTGTCATTATAAATAAATTTTTGTTGATATTAGGGTTGATATTCTTAGTGAGCCGAGAATGGGTGGTGATAGATGATTTTTTTGGGTGAATGCGTATTAGTTTTATGGACCTGTATAGCCATTACATGTTATAATGGATGTATTGTGGGCCGTAAAAATTTGTTTTTGGATTCAATATACTTGTAATATAGACACCATTATTATAGGTTTGTTCTTAGGGTGAGAGAATGACGGAAAATGTTGACGGTCTATGAACCATCCATATAATTTAAATTAGTGTATGGTATTAACCTCAGTTTGGGAAATATATGATCACTACATAGATTTGAGAATTAAATCACTATGATCAGATAGTTTGATAGTGCCTCAATGGGTGTAACAGATCGTTTCAATGAATCATTGGTGAGAGGGGGACCAAATGTTTTTGTCCCTGAACATTGATGTACATATATGGAAACGAAATTTATTGTGTAACTACACAACTAAAAAATCATTCTTAGAATGTGATTTTGAGGTTGGGGATCACTATGATTCAGGATAACCACTTATGAGTAAATAATCTTCATGGGAAGAACCATGAATCTCATAATTAATCAATTGTTATCATAGTGGTTTCTTGAGATGGAATATTTTGGTTTGGAGTTTCCTTAGTGATTAGGATGTGGTGAAGAGTGGTAGGTTGACATATAATGAATAGTGTTTCTCACGTTTGGAGTTGTGTAGTGGAAACTTAATCTTTTTTTGAAGAGGGTACATGATGAGTTGGTTTTGAATTGATGATATTTATAGTCCATGAGTCTTTGTTAACATATAAATGAGATATGTTAGGGATGATAAGTGTTATGTTGTGGTGGTTGTAAATACCACTTTTCTCAAAATTGTGGAAATCAGTTAAAATTAAAATTTTCAGTCAAGATATATTATGGGAGTATAATTATAACTTTTCCTTGAATATTATCTCATAATGTTTTTATGATTATTTCTATGAACTTGGAATGGGGTGTATTCCCTTAAGATGGAATTTGGTGAGATTTTTGAAAGAGTTAATTTTTTGTAATATTTTAAAATTTATTTAGTAGATATTAACTATACAAGATATAAAAATGTGGATATCTCATCAAAATATTCAAGAATATTAATAGAAACTTCCTGATTAATATTAGGATTTATTGTTTTACATAGGTGTGAAAAAACTATATTGGGGTTTGAGGTCTCGGGTTGAGATCATATGTAATTATTTTACTTTTTTTATTTTATTACCAACAATTTCCCATTTCTCTCTATTTTTTCACATAAGGTTAAAAAGGACTACCCTTGAAATTGTGTTGAGGTGAATAAGAAAAGAGTGATAGGGGAGATGTATTTTTCCAGGATGCTTGATTAATGTTTAATTATTATGAAATACCCTTGATGTGAACGTTTGATATTAAAGAATAGTTGATTTTCCATGTGGTAAGTTAACTATTATAAATTTCACTATTCCTTGAAGAGCTTATTATTTTACTTTTTAATTTATGTTATGTGTTACTAGAAATGATTTTTTGTGTGTGTGGGAGTAATTTACATGAGAAACATTTATTTTATTATTTATTATTTATTTTAACCTTTTTATCTTTCTAGAAAGTGATCTACAATTTTCTAGAATATGGAGTTGTGTTTTATGTAGAGGAAGAAGAAGAAGAAGAGTTATTATTTATCAATTTATAACTATTACCTATTTATTTTTGGGTAATATTTTACCCCTCTACAATGGAACTGTGAAATTGTAACTACCACATTACTCTTATACAGGAAGACCTATCTAAGTGTAACCCAATTTTACTCTTACACTAGTGCACCCCCACCAACATACTGGTTATGTGTAAGGGTGAGTGTTTTTTTTAATAAATTATTATGGAGGTATAGAAGGGGGAAGTGCATTATTAATTTATTATTTATTCAATATTAATTATCCAAATGATGAATTATAAAATAAATAGTGTGATTAGTGCATAGCTATATTAAAATTAATTTTTGAATAATTATAATATCGTTATATAATTTTTTAATATTTAATTGGATTTCTATAAATGGAATTAGGGCCGTATGGTGAATGATAATGGTCGTTTGGACTTGGATGAGTTTTTATGAGGGAGGTCAAGAATCATTTATATTGTAAGGGACTTTCTATGAGGATGGTTTTCACTATGAATGACCATAAATTTTATGAATTTTTTGTATATTACTTGAGACATGGGGTCTCACCACTATGGTTGATAATCCATTTTGAGTAAACAATTTTTTTTTTAATATTAAACTCCTACGAATAAAATGAATGTTTCAAGTGGAATGATGGACCCTTGAACATATGTTGATTATTTAAGAACTAATAGTCATGGAAATGATTAAATATTTCATCATTGAGAGACATAGACCCTATAAGGTTACATATAAAATGAATTTGGTTAATGTGGAGGACCTTGAGAGGTTCCCACTAAGTTACCATTAGTATTGATGAGTATAAAATTTAAATGGTTTACTCAAGTTGGCTATGTTAGGCTTATGAGTTATCTAAGAGTTATTGGGTTCGTTGTGAAGGTTGAAGGGAAAGTGTTCCTTTATCCATTGGGTTCTGAGTATTTTAGTCTGTTTCCCCTAGATATATTATTTATAGGTTGGGTGAGAGTAAAAAAATCGGATGATTTGGGAATTAAGATATCCCATATTCCATCTTGCAACAGTGATGTTGTATGGATTTTATTGTGAGGTACATGAGACCAGAATACAATTAAAGATTTATAAATGAAATTTTTGAGTTTCACATACCATTCCATATTATGACTATTCTACACATATTAGCCAATATGTACATAAATTTCATTTTATTCGATATATTGACAAAGGATTTCTATTATACCACATCTTTGTGAATTTATAAGGAATTGATATTACTAATAATTAGGTTAATTGTATTTTTTATCTATATCGAAGAAGAATATTAGTTTTTTATGATGTTGAAATATTACCCCTACTGCATTTTCTTCTACTCCTATTTTCTTTTATCCATATTCAACATGATTTTTGAAGAATTCATGTGAGTATGTTGGAATAAAACATAGTAATATTTCAAATTAGTTATGGTATTGGAATGATGGTTTCATGGGAAATATGCATATATATCTTAATATTACTCAAAGTAATCTGGGGAGATATACTAGGATGTCAATGATACTCTATTTTTGAGATAAGGGGAACCATTATAGGATAGTTAACCTAGAATTTTTAGGATGATTATTCCCTCTAATATAATTACAGGTATAATTACACACCTTGTAGATACATTATGACCTATTGTGGTCCCTTTTTTTTCATCTTAAAGCATAGTGAATTAACTTCCCAGAGTTGAGGCACATATAAGTCATGATGTTTTAAATTAGGATAGTCATTTTCTCTTAAATATGTTGTAGGATGTGACCAGGGAAGTAAATATGGATTTTATAATCATTGAAAAAATTCCATGAATGAAAATGATTTTGAAACATATTCCTCTATTATTGTGTGGATCAAGACCATATTATTTTTAGTCTTAGGGATAATGTTGTTGTTTTTCTGGATATGACTTATGGAGTAAAACTACAAAACTACATTGAATACAAAATTTAATACCCAATGGAAAAGAACAAAATTGTTAGGTAAAAATTGTAGTAACTTAGTTTAAAAGAAATAAAGTGAGGTCTAAGATAACTAACGATGGTCTAGTGGAGGATAGACTTAAATTTGGTCATAAGGGATCCTTTGATGTAATTGAGTATTATTTTTCTTACTTGGGATTATTTTAAATTTGAATAGGCTATAGATGAATATATTTAATTTCATTTTGATACGAAAAATGTGAATAATTTTTCAATTTATTTGGGGGATCATTTTTCCAATAAATGTTATTAACATAATAAATTAAAAGACTATCCATGATACTTAAACAAATGACAATTAGATTAGTGGGTAATTCTATTTGATATATGTTACATGAAAATTATAAAAATCCAATTTTATAAATTAAATTTCCCTTCTTATAAATATTTTATATTGTATATGTCACATAAAATCATAGGGTGAACTAAATAAAAACATTATAAATGAATAATGAATGAAAGGAGAGGTATTTCTAGAAGTTAAGGAATCTATGTCGACGAAATAATAAAGAGAACTTTGGAATAGTAATATGACCATTGAGAATAATAATTATACCAATATAATATTAAAATCACCTATAAATTATATAAAAAATTATGTGTCTTATGAATAAAAATATGATGTATTTATTTCAGGGCACAAGTAAATAAATGATTTAAAAATGAAAATTAAGTGTTGGTATTTTTTATGTCAAAAACATTTAATTAAACTTTTCTACTTAACATAATAATTTAAAACATAAAATATTTTCAAAACATGTATTTATAAATAAATAATTTATTTTACAATGATTCTAAGATAATTTTATGAGACATTAATTAAATTGTAAAATTGTTATAAAATTATTTATAATTTTAAAATATGTATTTTTCAAGTAAATGTTGTTCAAATTAAAAATTATATTTCTAATATCTTGTAATTTCCTAACCCTAGTTCCCTAGAGTTGGTGCATTATTTTATTAAAATGGAATGATAAAAATAAAATAAAATCCAAAAGGACTGATCTATTTAGTATCTTTTATAAATAATAGATATAAACATAAGATTTATATCACATATTGAAATGAAAAACAATATATCATCCCCTCTAAAAACATTGATATCCCTTAGAATATCCATTCTGTTCAGTCATAATATACTTATTTACATCCTGGTAAAAATGAATCATAATAAGGGGGTGATCCCAGATTCTCATTAAGGATAAACAATATAGCGTAATCTATCATAAATAAGCATAAAATTTTAAGAAAAGGTATAAAACTATAACAAAATCCTTTTAATCATAATCATCGGCATAATATTGAAAGAAATAAATTAAATAATTACATTTAAACATTCAAATAGATATTATACTAGGTGAATAATCACATTTAATATCAATAACTAATATCATAATAAGGGAATGTATAATTACAGACATCCTAAACATACCATGAAGGCCTCATGCCAAGACAATAAGTAACAGTACCATCAATGCCTTATTCCAAGGCACTAGTTTTTATCATGATGCATACCGATGCATTGAGGGGCCATAGTGGGCCCTACCCGCCACTTACTAATTCCAATTAATTCCTCATATGAAGAGGGTGAAACATAACATTAACATTCGTATTAAAATGATCATAAAAAATGTTAATTGATTCATTATATACCATGAATGGAATGAAAATAGAACATCTACAATCAAACATATCATAAAACCTTTAATACTATATAGAAGATTTTTTCATAATAAATCATCCTCAACAATGCATAAAATCCATGAAAGGATGTTGAAATAGATGAAAATAATCTAACAAATTCATTTAAATGCTTTGAGAGAAATATCCCATTTTTTTACTTTGAAATTATTTAAAAGCTACACAATTACAAAAGAAACCATTTAATTTGAGAACAACCTTGTAATCTTGTAAGTAAATCATCAAAATGTTAAGGCCACATAATGGTATAAAATAGATTCATGCACCTTATAAGTTAAATAATCATTTTTTCCTTAACTTTTTGAAAGGTTTATTCCAATCCTCATTTTTAATATGACCGAAATATTCATTTCCTAAGGCTTTATAAAAAGTAAACCATGGGTAAAAATGACGTTAAAAAATATTGGATAATATTTTGAAATAAATTCTAAGAAACATGGACATGGATGATAAAAATGTCCCACTAGATACTTATGTAAAAATAGAAACACATTTTTTATTGATTAATTCAAGGTAGAGGAGTGAAGGAAAATAAATACAAAGAATCATGGTGGTCTGAAATAGTGAACGCCAAGAGTGTCTGCACACACTAGATTAACTACATCCATGGAGAGGGACCCAGTGATTGAGAATCATGATATCTGTTCACCTAGAGTTTCGTAAGAAGCTAGGAAGTTAGCCAGGATATTTTCATCTTTCCATGTATGAGAGAGATCGTTGTGGTTGTTCATAAACTCTTTAAATCTTTAAATGGTATACTCAATAGACCATGTTACAGACCCATGACCACTAAGCGTGTTAAATATATAAATAGAATTGGTTTTAACCGCATCACGCTTGATATTATATTGATTACATAGATTAATACCAATGAAGAATTCTTGAGCCTTTTCCTGAAAAGACTTCCCACAACCAAAGTGGGCACAAAATGCCATAACCATAGAGCCTCTTACATCTCGGATCACCCCTCCACCCCTCATAGGACCAAAATTTCAGGATCCATTGGTGTTCATTTTTATACCCTAAATATGAGGATGGAACCGCACCCACATGCCCAACCTACTATTGGGAACACCGTGCAGTGAAGTACTTGGGATAAGGGGTCTAATGGATGGGGTTGTCTAACAATTCATACATAGTCGGGATAGATCATTTAGAATTTTTTATTCTTGATCAAAAGTCCCTTTATTGAACTTACATATCCTTAGTGATGATCCCAATTACGTTATCTTTATATACACCAACATCCAACTGCAAATATAAGAAAACTGGAAGTTCTCTCCGAACCATTATTTGCGGCACCCTGAAACCATCGACGGAAGAAATCAGCACCCGAGTCCCACTACAGAGACCATCCTATGAATCATACAAATTATTAACACACAATTTTTTATAGTTTATATAAAATAATATATTCTTAGTGTCCTCAGTTCTTGCCTTCCTCCAGAAGATACATTTCGATGCTAGATTCACACCTAGTCCCATAATGTTCCCATTTCATTTTTTTCATGTACATCATGTTTTTTATGCATAAGTAATATATTTTATTCATATATATAATGATATTATGTTAATAAAAATTACATTTACTCATCATAAGAAATTTATAATCATTATTTAATGGTTAACAAAGAGAATTAATATAATCTCACCGTGGAGACAATAGGTCGTACGTACGCATGAGTGACAATATCATTCCCCTGATGGTTAAATGGAATAGAACTTGATTGTAAATTAACAATAAATTTTCATTAAAATGTTATATTAATTATTTATATCCATTATACTAATCATTATTCTCATCCAAATAAACTATTATTGAATACCAAATTACAGCACGATGTGGAGATGATAAACCGTATGTACACACGCATGGTGATATTGTTATTCATATGATAGATAAAATGAAGAATACAGTTGTACCATGATTATAATAACATCTCAGTATATGGATGATATTGGAGTGAATATATCGATATAGAAAAAACATATATAGTAAAAGTAGAATAAGTAAAGAACTTCGAAAGAGGTGATAAAATAATTACGTCTTTTTTGGGTATCTATTTTTGAATTGTACAGAAGGACTCCATATAATGGATTTCTTCCTAAAGTATTCCCCCTAGGATTAATTGAGGGATGTTGGGAGGACAAATAGGTAGGGGTTTTTTTGAAATAAAGTTATTCCGATGTGTGAATTGAAGATAAGGAATGGTTCCATTTTATTAGAGAGGTGATGGGCAATTCTGGATGATCGTAAAATATTAATTCATTATAAATTTATTTTCAATTTGAAAAAGATTAAAAAGATTTAGTTATAGTATAAAATGACTATGGTTAGAAATCCTTTCAGCCAATTATTTTAGACATGTTTAGGTTACAAAAGTAACCTTATCTTTTGGATTCAACCCTTAGTTAAACAGTTTAACACTTACTGTGTTTACTTTTTCTTTTATAATATGGGGTTAATATGGTTACTGTAAAATTACAAAAAAATCCCAAATAAGTCATTAATTACATTCATAATGTTATACTAGTTATTTTTCTGAACCTGACATTTTTATGAATCTTATAACATTTAATAAAATATTATTTATTTTAAAATATCATTAATGTTTTTTGATACTATTCAAAATTTTCATTTTCAAAAATATTAAATCAAAATGATAACTTATAAAACAATACCTAAAATATTTATATAACATGTGTATGTTATCTATAAAATTATTGGATGTAATTAATTAAGTTATATTATATTTATTTTAATACTCTTAGTGTCATTTAGTTGATTCTTTAATTAATAATTCAATTACTACATCATTATTGTGTCACTATTTAATTTAGTTATTTATTTTCATAAATTATAAAAAAAAACCTTTATATAGATAAAAATATTATATTTCTAAAAACTATTTATAATCTACCATATAACTTATATATCCATATATTAAAAATTATATAATTATTAAAATTTGAATATGACATTATTAAATCTTCCTTAAATAAAATATAATAAATGTAATAATGAAAAAAAAGTGTCTTAAAAAATATCATATTTTATCAACTAAGGTTTATTTTTTCTGAAAAAATGTATCCAATAAAATTATAAGAAGTTTTAGGGTAGTATTATAATATTATATTTTTTTTACATTTAATTAACATATTTACCTTTAATCGTGGTAAATAAAATTCAAATATTTCTCTTCATAAAAAAATATTTTCATACTAATATACCAAAATTTTAATACTTATTACAACCATTTATGTCTATTTTTTTAAATTTTATTTATAGAAGTAGTAAAATCATGTTTAGTACAAATCTGTAGTTGGGGTTAAAATGCGGGTAAAAGAGACGTTCAAACCAATAATATTTTTTTAAATCTAATTATATTATAAAAATGATTCCAATAAACTACATTGGACTAATATATTTATCAAAACTTGATATATGGTATCAATAATCTTAATAGGCTCTTCATAATAAGACATATTGGGTTCCAGTTCTATTTCTTCGTAGGTGAGTACATGCATTGGGTCTGGCATGTTTTTAAATAACATTGACACATGAAACACATCATGAACTTTGGAAAGACTTGGCACCCTTTCCAAATAGTAATCAATATCTCCAATTATTTCTAGAATCTCAAAAGGTCTAATGTTCCTAAGAATTTATTTACCCTTCTAACTGAATCATATAACACCCTTCTATGGAGATACCTTAAAAAACACGATATCCCACTTGAAAGTCCAAATCCTTCCTTCTGTTATCAACATAACTATTTTTCCTAATTTTAACTATTTTGATATGGGTATGAATAGTATTTACCATCTTCATCATTTCCTCAACATGTTTTTGTCCTATGAGTTATCATTCACCAACATCATCCCAAAAATTCGGTGTGTACCATGTCGTTCTATATAATGCTTAATATGATGCCCTATGAATACTTGAATGAAAGAAATTGTTATAATAAAATTACACTAGAGGTAAATACTAATCCCACATTCGTTGAAAGTCATGTGAGAAAATTCTCAACATGTATTCAATGGTTTGAATAGTCCTTTCGTATTTTCCATCACTTTGAGGGTGCTAGTTAGTGCTTGAACAAAGCTTAGTATCAAGGGCCTTCTGAAAATTTTTTTAGAATCATAATGTAAAAAAACATCATGGTCTAAAAAAATTGATAGGGGTGCACAATGAAGTCTTATGACTTCATTAATGGAATGTCTTTCAAAACATTCATGTGGAAAATCTTCTCTTATAGAATGAAAGTGTACTGATTTGGTAAAATGATCAATAGTGACCCATATCACATCATTTCTTCAAGGAGTCTTTGGTAACCCATGAGATAGTCAACAATAATAATATACCATTTACAGATAGGTGTAGGAAGTGGTTTAATGACTCCTATAGGATTTTTTATTCCCACCTTTACATGTTGACAATCCACACATGTTGACACATAATCAGTAATATCCCTCTCGATGTTTTCCCACCAAAAATGTTCTTTCAAATCACTATTCAAATTTTTTTCTACCAAGGTGTATATAGAAATTAGATACATGAACGTCTTCCAATAATTTCGTTTTTAGCTCTGTCATAGTATAAACACAAATCCTCTTCCCAAATTTCAAAATACCATCCCAAAATATGAAGTCAATAAGTCTCCCATCATTCATAGATTTTATTTTCTTTATAAACTTCACATCATCAAACTGATATATTTTTATCCTTCCAAGTTAATATGTTTCGACAACCATTTAAAAAAGTACAGATGTTTTACCATCCATGATAATCCCCATATCCATATTTAATTGATCAATAATCACAGGATCCCATTCAACTCTAATTTTGTTTAAGAACCCATGTTCTTTTTAACTCAAAGAAGCCACTACATTATTTTCCTTCCCCATGTGGTAGTGTTTTGTGAAATAATATTCCCTGAGTATATCAACCCATCTCCTTTGTCTCATGTTGAGTTCTTTCAATAAGAAAATATATTTCAAATTCTAGCGATGAGTATGAATCTCACTTATTTAACTGTAGAGATAATGTCTCCATATATTTAGATAAAATTTTAATTCTCTTAACTCAAGATAGTGTTTTGGATCATTTTGGTCATGAATTTTTAATTTCATGATGTGTAAGAAGTAACCCTATCATTCTGCATAAGGACACAACTAAGTCCTTTCCTTGATGCACACTATAAATCACAAACCCATCATTCCTAGATGGTAATGTTAGGATATGATCATTGACTAATATTCTATTAAATTCATTAAAACATTATTCACACTATTTTGTACAAATAAATTTAACCCCTTTAAGTGTTTTCTTGGTTAATGGGTTTTCCCATCCAGCACAATTATGGACAAAATCCAGATATTAACATGATAAACCAATAAAACTGTATACCTTTATTATACTTATCAGTTCTGGCCATTATTAGGTTACCTTTTTCTTTTATGGATCTATAGAGATTCCATCCATGTAGACAACATGGTCAAGAAAAGAAATTTCTTCAAGCCATAATTCACACTTTCTAAACATCCCATATAGTTCATTTCTTCTATGGTTCTTCAGAAAAATCAACATGTTGTTCTCATGGTATGTATTGATTTTGGATTATACCATGATATCATTAATAAATACTACAAAAAACCCATCAAGATATTAGTTGGACACTCTGTTCATTAGATGCATAAAAACATGGGGTGTATTGGTCAATCCAAATGGCATTACTATAAAATTATAATGACTATACCTTATTCAGAATGCTATCATTAGAATATATTCATTTTATACACATAGTTATTGATATCTAGAACAAAGGTAAATCTTTGAAAAATATTGACCTCCATGAAGTTGATCAAATAAATCATCAATGTGAGGTAAATGATACTTTTTCATTATTGTAATACCATTGATTTATCTATAGTAAATGCACACCTCATTGATCCATATTTCTTCTTAACAAAAAGATTTGGATCTCTCTATGGAGAAACACTAGGGATAATAAATCCCTTATTACTCAACTCCTCTAGTTGTTTTTTCAGATCTAATAATTCTATAGTGGCCATTCTATAGTGTTTTTTGATATTAGGCTTACATTAGGGATTAAATCAATATAAAACTCAAGTTCCCACTCTAGAGGATGTATTTGGTAAATCCCCTTGAAATACATCATTATATTCTCATACAATAGGTATATCCTCAATTTGAATATTTCTTTCTTCATCCCTAGATTTAATTTTCTCTTCCTCCCCAAGAATATTATTCAATAAATCTACTGTGGGTGGATTTTGATAAGAATCCAGTGATGAAGTGCCTGCTCAAAATATAATGGACTCAACATCTTCCTCAAAAATCACAACTACCTTCTTATTGAAATAATTTTTTACATTATATTTTGATTTCCAATCCATATTGGGGATTTTATCAAAGAAAATCAAAGGTTTGATGATAAAGTCATTAGATAAATTAAATTTATATCTATAATGGGATCTTTATGACACATTTTTATTACAATGAGACTTATCTTAAGGGTTATAACTAAAAACTCCCTTGTTAATCTGAATTTGAAATATTTAATTTTTAATGAAAATTGGGAAGATGTAAAGGAATGAGAGGATCCAGAATGAAATAAATATTTAGCTAAATTTGGGGAAACAATTAAAGCACCTACCACCACATCAATGGAAACTTCATCCTCGGCAGTTTTGATCACAAAAATCTTGTCATTTTTCCCTTGGACTTTTTTGGGGCTTGTTTCCTTGATTTAACAGAAAATTATTTTCATAATGTTATATCTCTTTACAATTGTAGAATAGAACATTGATAGATTTTTTATCACCCTTTAAATAACTAGCTTGGTTCCCTTTTTCTCCACACTTGTAACAAACTCAAATCACCATTAAGAAAGTATCAGGCTGTTTTTCCCATAATTACAGTAGGGTGGAATGTCATCTTTTATCTTCTTCTGCATGTTTCCTTTTCCAAAGTATTTCGAATCTATCTTATTCTCCTACTTTCCTTTAATGTAATAAGACTTAGATAATTAATTTTCTATCTTAATATTACATGAGACTATATATTTGTATGATGAGAATGATTATGAGAATTTTTTCTATCGGAGGGATGGTTTTAACCCATCAAATAATATGCCAATCTTACTTTTTTTGTAATGCATGTAGTCTATAGAAACCCTTGGTAACCTTATACAGTTATCTTCATACTTTTCTACATTCTCATCCTCCTTCTTCCTCAGACTAAGAACTTTCCTCTCCATATCTTCTAGTAGATCAAGGGGAAAGTATTTTTCTAGGAAAATTTCATTAAATTCCATCCATTCCATATTTTCGAACTCTTAATCCTCATTTATGTTTTAAATAATGACCACCATTTATATTCATCTCTTTATAGATGATAGAATTCCATGAAAACTTTTCCCTATTAATACAACCACAGTAAGAAATATTTTCTATAAGGAACATATCCACTACTTGGCTACAAAAGTATTTTTATTGCCATTGAATTTCGGGGTTTGTTGCCTCCTGAAGTGTTCTAACATTGATTCTCTACATTGTGGGTCTGGCTGCTCCATACGGGTAAGGTTATTATTCATAACCTGAGTCAGTTGTCCCAGTATGGTTATAAGATGTTCATCACCATTTGTATCACTAGATACACTATCATTATCTTTTATTGGATCGAAATATCTACATGGATTACTTGGATTGATATGGTTTCTATTACTTCCACTAGGCACACATTCTTACACTAGACTAGGTTATAAATCATAATGCATAATTCTAAACTAGTGAAATAAATTGAAAACATTATGCATATAAAATCCATAATCATAAAAATTGTTTCATTGGGGAATTATTTACTCACAAACCCTTCCTAATGGTTTTTAAATAAAATTTGAATTATCCTAAGAATATCCATCGTGAGTGTCAAACTAGGTGCACAGTAAGGCTCTTTGTCGTGTACCAAGTTACCCCATATAAACCCTAAAACACCTTGTTTGAGTTATTACTCATAGGTACATCTAATACAGAACCACAACCACTTTTAGTATCAAGATAGATATTTATTTTCTAGGTCTACCCACACAATATCTAGATTTAAAAATGTTTAGGATGTTCGTATATATTTGTCCTCAAAGTTTATCTTAGGGGTAATGTTCCCGAATCAATGGTTTTCTAAATATAGTATCCAAGGTGTGTACTAAACATCCTCTACTACCAATTGTAAAGCCCTGACCCTAGTTGAATAGTGTCAGTGCATCATTTTATTACATTTACATGATCACAAGAAAATAAAATCCCAATGGAACGATCAGTTTATTATCCTTGGAAATAACAAATACCAACATATGTTATACATTACATATTGAAATGAATAACAACATTTTTTTCCATTTGAAAACCATCATATCCCTTAGACTATCCCTATAAGTTAATCATAATATACTTATTTTATTTCTGAAAAAAACTAAACATAAGAAATGGGTGAGTTTAGATGATTATTAAGGATAAACAATATTGAAGAAGATATCAAAAATAAGAACAAACTTTTAAGGAAATGTGTAAAACTAAAAAAATCCTTTTAAACATAATAGTTTTCATAATATGGAAATAAATAAGACAAAAAATATCCCATTTAAACATTCACATGGATATTATACTTTGTGAATAATCCCATGTAATATCAATAACTAATCTCATAATGAGGAAATTAATAATGTCAGACATCACAACCATACCGTAAAGTCTTCGTGCTAAGACCATAAATAACCATAACTCTAAGGCCCTATGCTATGAAAATATTTTGTGTAATGATTCATATCTATTCAGCGATGTGATATAGTGCGCCCCACCCTTTACTTACTATGTCCAATGCATTACTCAAATAAAAAGGGTAAAACATGACATAAATATTCATATTAAAACTAGAATTGAAAATGTTAATACTTTAACCATAAACCATGAATGGTAATAAAAATAGCACATCCATAATAAAAATATAATAGAACCTTCAATATAATATGGAATATTGTATTATATTAAATCAACCTCAAACGATCATAAAATCCAACAAAATATTTACACAAAGATGGAAATAATATAATAAATGAAATAAAACTATTTGGGAGAAATATACCTTTTTTAATTTGAAATTATTTAAAAGACACAAAATTATAAAACAAATTCTTTTGAAAATAACCATGTAATAATTTTAGGGAAGGTTAAAAAATTTATGGTGTCACAGTGGTGGAAAATAGCCTCTTGCACAGTATATGTTAAAAAACATTCTTTCTTTAATTTTTCGAAAAGGTCATATAGTAACTTGTTTAGAAAATGAAGAAATAATTCATTTCAAAATATTTTATAAAAATTAACACATGGGTCAAACTAACTTTTAAAAATTGTTTATAATATTTTTGAATAGATTTTAAGAAACCAAAACATGGGTGGTAATGATGTACTTGTAGATACTTACATATAAACAATCTCACCTAACAAATAGATTGTAAAATTAACCCTTATCATGTACCTTACTTTAGTAAAAGGTGAGTTGACCTAATTTAAAATGGTTAAAGTATATTATTAAATTATCACTGAACTATGTCCATATTTATGATATCATATATTATCCTCTTATATTGTTTTGTTAATAATATTTCAGTATTACCATTTTTTGTGTGTGAAATACTTTGTTTTCCCAATCCAGTTTGGTCATGTATGTCATGTTTGTTATGAATATGATATATATTTTATTCATATATAGAATTATATTAAGTTAATAAAAATTTTATTTAATCATTATAAAAAATTTATAATCATTATTGAATGGTTAATGTGGAGATGAATTTCATCGCATCGTAGAGACGGTAGGCCGCACATACATACAAGCGATAATATAATTCCATTGATGGTTAAATGGTATGGAATTTGATGTCATATTAATTATACAAAATTATTTACATGTTATATTCATTATTTATATCCATTATTATCATAATTATACACATCCAAATAAATCTGTGTTGAATAGAAAATTACACCATGGCGTGGAGATGGTAAGCCGTACGTACACATGCATGGTGATATTGTTTTTCGTTTGATGGATAAAATGGGAAATATGGTTATTTCATGATTATAATAACATTTTAGTATATTAATTATAATGTGTTAATTATTTTTACATTGAAACAACATATAAATAGTAAGTAAAAGAAGAAAATAACTTTGAAAGCGGTGATAAAATAATTCCCACTTTTTTGGGTATCTTCTTTTGGTTTGGACAAAAGGGCACTTTAGAACAACTATTTTCCCAATATATGTTATTTAGGATAAAGTTAAAGAGGATTGGAGGATAAATGGGTAGCTTTTGTATGAACTAAAGTTATATATATGTGTGAATAATAGAGAAGGAAGGGTTCCCTTTTATAAGAGAGGTGAGTGGCACTTTTGGAAAATCATAAAATATTAAATTGTTATAAATTTAATTTTGGTTTAAAATAGCACCAAAGTTATTTTTTTAGAGTCTTATATGAGAAAGGTTTTAAATCCTCTCAACCAATAATTTTGAGACAATTTTAGATCACAAAATTATCTTAATATTTTGGATTTAACCCTTAGTAAAACAATTTAACTCTTGCCGTTTTTACTTGTCCTTTTATAATATAGGATTAATATAGTTACTATAAAATCCCAAAAAACCCCAATCAGATCATTTATGAACTTTTTAAAATTATCCTAGTTATTTGGTTGAGAAATAAATTTTTATGAATTTTATAACATTTAATAAAATAGTATTTATTTTAAAATATCGGTTCTATCAATTTTGATACTATTCAAAATTTTCGGTTTTAATAACAAAACAACCTGAAAACTAAGAAATAGTACTTCCAATATTTCACTAACATTTCTATGTAATATAAATAAATTCTTGGATGTCATTAACTATGTTAAATAAAATTTATTTTAATATTCTCAATATAATTTAATGGATTATTCCTTTAATAATTAAATTAATACATCATTATTGTGTCACCATCCAAATTAATTAATTATTTACTAAAATTATAATTAAATTACCATTATTTAGATAAGAATTTTATCTATTTAAATACTATTTATTGTTGACTATATCACTTATATATCGACATATTATATAGGATAGAGTTATTATAGTTTGAAATGACATTTTCAACTCTTTTTAAAATATAAATATCTTAATATAACAAAAGTGGCATAAAAAGGATCATATTTTGGACATAAGGTTTAATTTGGTTGGAAATAATTATAAAATTAAATTAGTAAAAGTTCTAGGGTAATATTATTTTAATATAGTATTATTTTTACCTTTAATTACCTTATTTATCTTTAACAATGGTAAATAAAAATAAAAAATTATTATTCACAAAAAATAATTTAGTTACTACTACAAAAAAAATCATACTAATTACAAATTTTTTTTGACTTTTTTTAAAATTAAATTTCACAGAAGCTGTAAAATTACATTTAATGCTAATCTGAAAATGTGGTTAGAAGGTGCGTAAAAGATATATTCAAAATTTTAATAAAATTTTTATATATAATTATGTTATAAAAATGATTCTTATGAAATAAATTTGTTTTATATATTTATAATGTATCTATTATGATGTTAAAATAAATTTAAATTAAATTAATTTTTTAAAAGAAAAAGTCGGTTTTTTATGAATAGTGAAGTATTTTTCACTATTCAGCAAAAAATGAAACTTTTTAGAAAAGACCAAAACTTATTCATAAGATAATTTTGATATTTTGAATTAAAAAATTAAGTCAATTTTGAAAAACAAAATTTATAAATTACATATTTTGTGTATATACTATTTATAACCTCTTTTTAAATAGCTAGTTTGATTGGTCATGGCACGCACGGACTTGATGTTGTGTGTATCACAAGATATTGAATTATTTAAATGTAAACATACCATGGAATCTTGGAGTGTTACATATTTATAAAATTATTTTCATAAAATAAAGTTCATTTTATAATTTTACACATTGAAAAAGGATTAGTGTGAATTTTAGGGATTTTTCAAAAATACATGATTTTTTAGAAAATAGTGAAATATGATAATTTATGATAAAAACTAAATACATGAATTATTTAGTCATAGATGATGTATGGATGATGTATGAATAAAATATCAAACTCTCCATCATTAATTTAATATATTTTTTTACTAATTCTCAATATATTCATAGTATTGTGCCAAAATAATAAAGTAATGAATAAAATAATGAGAAAATAGTCTTTTCCTCCCCTATAAATGCTATCCTCCCCTATTTTCCTCTAACCTTCCATGTTTCTATAGTTTTTTAGAAATTAAACCCAATACTCTTTCCAATACCATCCCCCATGTCCAGAATCCCTTGGTCTCATCAAAAGACCAAAACCATTACCCTTATAACGTTATCAAGGAGGAGAAATTCAAGAGGTAAAACATACATTCTTTTACTTTCAATTTTATTTTCAATTTAATTTCATTTATTATCATCTCCTCTCATCCACTTATACAGGTTAAATTATAACTATAATATTTTTATATATAGTAATGTTATTGTGTTAATATAGCAATTCATCTTAATGTATATTTTTTTACTCTAAAAATGAATATACAGTCTATAATGTGTCAATTTACCATCACTGTGGAAGATGGATTTTCATTTTTATTTCACCTCCTTAAAGAATGGTCAAAAAAATTATAATGGTTGAGAGAAAATTGTATCTTGTATTTTATAACCTTTTTTATGTTTTAGAACTAACATATATTCACAATAATAAATAATGAAACAAAACTAGTTTGTGACGATCGAAAAACCACCATAATAATATAAACTATTATCACTAAGGTCTTATCTAATGATCCATCCCTATAACATAAAACCACAAGATATAAAAGACCAATTACACATCTTTATGTTCAATAATAAAAATTATAGAGAATCATTCTCATTGTACATGAGCTTCCCTAATCATATACAAGCGAAGCGATCATGAAAACCGAGAAAATGAACAGTGTCGAATGATGAAATTAAACTCCATAACTCACTGATAAGCCCATAACCTAACTTAATAAAACAATAATGAATAAAATTAATCTATAAATGGGTATAAATTTTTTAATTATTTATTTTAATTTTTATACTGGTTTTTTAAAGTGAGGAAAGAATTCCAATATATGGTGAGGGATTATTGAACCCAACCCTCTTTCTTTGGGGGTTTTCCCTTTCACACCATTTTTAGTATGGATGTTCTTTTAATTTTCCCTAAATATAAATTCTTTTTCCTTCGATTTAAATTTCTGCGATATGAACGTTTTCAATAAGGTTTTACGACAAATGCTTTGTTTTTTTTAATAGAACTATTCTTTCCAAAAATACTTTTTTTTACTTCTTGTCAGATTGTTTCATCATCACTAAAGATAAATGATTATTATAAAAATTATGTTATTCCGTATTTTTTTTGGGAACCAAAGAGGTTATTTAGGAATGTATGATCTTTGAAATGAATCCCATTTCTTTCCATGGGTTATTTTATGTCCAAGATTGATATACGTTATTGGTTGCATGCATGATAATGTAAATGTCATGATGTGATAGGTTCTCCCAAAATTATATAGAGACTGAAAATGTTATGATGCGATAATTGCACCCAGAATTATATATCACTACAATTAATTTATTAATGTGATGTACGTCCTGAAAAAAAGTGATATATATGTGAACATGATGCTATCTTTGTTCACAACTATGTCTGGCGGTACACTGCTAAGACATGATGTTTCATTTTAATGCATTTCCATATTCTATTCCGTTATCTTTTGTTTCCTCTCATGATTGTGAAGTTATGATGATGATTATGCTCAACCATGTTATATTTTTTCAGGTCTCCTAATCATCCTTTTAATAGGATTTTATTTCACCAATTTGTTTGATGTATATCCTTAGGTTGACACTTTTTATAAGGGGAACACGATAGCCAATGTGAATCAAAAGAAGTAGTAATTATATAAATTATTTTGTTTTATTTAATTAAAGTTATGAATATTCCTATTTTTTACCAAGACACTAAATATTTGGATCCTATATTTGCACCACTACAATGTTTTTTATCTTTAATATGATGTAATAGTCATGTAAAAAAAAGTATTGTTACTATAGTTGTTAATAAAGAATGGTTTAGTTAATTTTGGAATTAATATTGGAGAACCCTAGTGAAAACCATTATTATGAGAGTAAGTATAAGTAATCACCCAAGAATCTTTTCTATAGAAAAATTACAAAAATAGGGATCCCATAAGATATGACATTAGTGTTAATTCAAAAATGGAATAAATTATTTATTCATGACTTGTTTACTTATGTTTTTACAACACTTTTCTATTTTTGAAAGTGGTGGGATCCAAGAGAAACATGACCTAAACCCATGAGAGGGAAAATGCATCGATTACCTAAACGACATCCCCAATGCCTTGGGAGGTGGATTTAAATATTTCATAGTGATTCATACCTAGATGTCTCAGGATATGAACAATAACCTAAATAATGTGGAACATATTCCTTCACCTATGAGGGAGAAACTAGATATCACGTAATTTATGCATTAACAGCCACTGACTGATAGTGGATCTTCTGATCCACTAGTCATGGAACAGTGGGTCAACTTGATGGAGAAGGTATTTTCTTGGATCCACTGTTATGAGATAAAGAAAGTGAATCTAACAATTATTTGTCCAGATTGAGAGGCTGATCAATGGTGGGTTTTGGTTAAAAACTACAATCTAAATAGGGAAATTGAAGGGATAGAGTGAGAAGACATTAAGATAATGTTTCTTAACAAGTATTTCCCATGAAATCTTCTTAAAAATATTGATAGAGAATTCAAAGAGATGAATTAAAATGAAGGTGAATCTATCCCAACATACAAAGAAAATTTCACATGGCTTGAAAGGTATTCTTTGTGTTCTGTTATCAATAATTATATAAAAATTTATAGATTCTTATATATTATAAAACCACACCTTCAAAGGCTCTATAAATTTGATACTTTGGGAGTTATGAAGAAGTTGTTCGATATTATCTCAAAGTGGAGATATAGTTTGGATAATTATCCCATGGATGTGATTATACGAAAATAAATTTTGAGTTTCAAGATGGGGGATCTAATGAAAAAAGGTGTAAAGAAAAATCAACCACATATATGTCAAAAATATAGGGAGAAACACCATCAGAACTGTCAGAAAGAGATGAAGAAATTCTATAATTGTGGGAGAGAATTCCACCAATATCATGAATGTATAAGAGACGTGAGGAAGGTGGGAGATGTGGTGGAAGAAAGGAGAGTACCAGCCATGGTATAATGTTTCAATTATTGGAATCGCGGGAACTATGCAATCTAGTGTGCTAAACCTCAAATCCTTAACGGACATCAGCATTATTAGCTGCCAGATCCCATAGAGTAAGGGTAATATTATTCCATCACTAATACTAAGGAGGAAGTCGATAATGATATGGTGATTGGTATGATGGATATTAATTAATAAATATAGGAGATACTATTAGATTATGGTTCTATTAATTCTTTCATATCATGCATGTTAATTAGAACTATTAAATAACCACTACAAAATACAGAGGTTGAGTTATCGAAGATAATAATAAATGAGGAAATTTGTTCATCCAATGTATATAACTACTACCCAGTTAATGTTTTTAGACTAAACCTACTGAAAAATATAATCTTAATTCCTTTGGTGGAGTTTGATTCTATTTTGCAAATGGATTGGTTATCATTATATAAAGACAACATTAATTTTTAGGGAAGAGAGATAACTATTGAAATCTTGAATCATCATTGAAATATAAATAAGTTTAAGGATGAGGATGAATCTTATTTGGATCTATCATCTCATGTGTGGATATTATTTTCTTATGAGAAGGAATATCTAGATCAAATGATTGAGATAAAGGAGAGAATCATTCCTGAATAGATTCCCATTGTGAGGGACTACACTGATGTTTTCCCTGAATATAGATCCGGACTTACTCATGAAAGAGTGGTGGATTTATTAGTTGACCTTATTCTTTGACCTCTATCAATATTAGAGAAACCTTATAGAATAGCCACTATTGAGTTAGAGAAACTAAAGAAGTAGTTATGAAAGAATATAGAAAAGGTTTTTATAATCCCAAGTGATGGACAATGGGGTGCACCCGTCCTATTCATGAGGAAGAGGGATGTATCAATGTGCCTCTAAATTGATTATTGTGAGCTCAAAAAAATCATGATAAAAAAATTATCCCATTCTATAGATATTACCTCACCAATTTTGAGGTAGTCTTTATTGATGACATTGTCATATACTCAAAGAAAAAGGTGGAACATGAAGATAATTTGTATACTATTCTAAAAACATTGTGAAGGGTTAGATATTATGAAAAGTAAAGTTAATTTTATTTCTGGATAGAGTAATTATATTTTATGGAGAATGTTGTAACACCCCGAGCTTCCACGATACGCTTCTCATTCAATAATGCAATAGCTTGCATTGTACGCAACTTTGAGTTCTAACACACCGCGAATAATCAAAGTAGCCGTTATGAATAGTAATACCCACTTTTTAAAATTATAGAAATTTTATATTTCAAAACGGACTTCATTTTTGGATTTGAAATATCGAAATTAGCCTATGTTGAATTTTTGGTATTTTTCTGAGAACTTCCAATTTTCTATGAATAGTGAAAAATACATAAAAACAACTTTTTTAATCAAAAAAATTTATAGTGATAAATTATACTATTGAGTGGTTTTAAAGTATAATTAGTATATATTTTTACTATTTTATCCAATGGTGGTCATTAGAATTAATTTCACTTTAAAATTGGACATAAACAATTGTCAATCATTTGATATAAATTGTTTCTTAAAAACACGCTATTTGTTGTGACAACGGGAATTAATTATAAAATTAATTAATTCAACTCATAGGTTTGGAATTTTTTAAAATAGACATCATTTTTGAAATCGGAATGTCAAATATAGCTTAGGGTGAATTTTTGGTATTTTTCTGAAAAACTTCAATTTTTGATGAATAGTGAAACCACTAAGTGGTACTTATAAAAACTGATTTTTCATTTAAATGAAATTTTACCACTTCTGTGTTTTGAATTTAGAAAAATCCGACATACATGGTTGTCATTAAGAAGTAAAATGTGGTTCAATGAGATTAAAATAATTTTTTATGAATAGTAACTTTTAAGTTCTTAATCACGATTAGAGGTAATTAGTGTAGTTTAAGGTAAAAATAATGTTTTAATAATATGGGATGAGCTTGAAACATGTCCTAACCTCATTGGATGTTCCATGGCCGACCAAGAAAATCAATGGGTCAACTTGGGGACCCCATGGAGCCACTTTAGTTGGAACATGACATAAATACCTTTTATTTAATGTTAAAGTAAAAAAACGACACAAACATGAAATGTTTTACTAAAAAAAATTTTACATGGGGTTATTGAAGTCATATTTTTGACTATAAATATTCAATGGAAATCTAAAAAGATTTCCTACATCATAGTAGTTTTTTTATAATTTTTAGATATTAAATAAATTAAAGTATTTATAAAATCATGATGATGCAGCGATTACCTCATTAATTAATGATTTAAATAAAATGAAAGGATAATGTAAAATATAAGGCTTACACTTGTCAAAAACCTATTGGATGAGGATATTTCGAACCCTTATCACCTTAGACTCGAATTATATAAGTGTGGGACCTTTGGAATCCGAAAAGCATTGTATAATAATGTAACATTTCTTTACCTTCCAAGAGTGCCCCTCCTCTCCTCTTATAAAAGGCCCCCACCACTACCACCATACTCACACATTCAAAGCCTTTTGGTTCAGCCAAACTCAGCAAAATTACTCTCCCAACTTCCCTATATTACTCCTAGAAGCCTCCATTTGGGAATAATTCTTCCCAAGGATTCCTTTGGCTCAAATCCAAAAGAGTTACCCGATTTTAAGGTAATGTCTTCTCTAATGTTGTTTGGTTTTATTTGGCTTTTCAAACCCCTTAAACACTTTTTATTACTTTCTTTTGTAACAAAACCAGTATCTAAAATATAATAGGATGTTGTTATGATAAGGATTTGGTGTACACTTACACACACCTTCGTCTAATGGTTAAAGAACATACTGTTTCTGTGGGTGGCAAAATACTGCCTCACGAAATGATGATTGTTCAATATTCGTTTAACACCTCTAATGGTGGCCATTTTGATGACACTATTTTCATATATGACATATATATTATGTTTATGTTTTCATTATGCTTCTTTATTTCTCATTTATGTCATACCTTTATGATTTCCATTATGTGTAAACACGATAATTTCATTTTAGGAAGTGCGGACTACCACCCCCTCAAAGTGATTTGAATCGTTAATGCCATATGTGGGATGTATAAAGGATGGAGTAAATGGTATTATACACTATATTATACTGGAATTATATTATAAATTTATATCATTAGGATTTCATTCCATTAAATACGAAATAGAAATGAAAGTAGCGTTCATGCGTACGTACGGCTTACCGTCTCCATGAACGGTGCATTTCATTTCTTACCTCTAAATGTTATGTAATATTATAAATGAATGTATATACTGGATATATATGATATATATGATATCTACATAATTAATATAATTATGTATATAATGGATATTTCACTACATGAACTACTTGTAATTATAAGAAGCTTATTTTTGACTCAAGTACCAAAGATCGACAAAATGACCGTTATTAACTTAAATAATTACATAATGTTCATAACATGGTAATAAGTGATATAAAAGGAATAATGAACATGAAAAAGGTTCTTATGTAAATAGAAATTAACTCTAGTTTGTTATTCTGGAGGTTAAAGAATGATTGAGTCATGTCAGACACGAGGTAAGGGAACTTCTTAACCCAATTTATATTCTTTGGGTTAATATCCTAATTTCAAATTATGTCATGACATTATTATTTCCTATCTTGTATTTGTACTTTATTTATGTGTACTTATAGTGAATACACATGATATATGTAGTTTATTTAATAAAATGATCTTTTTAAGGACTTCGTCTCAATCTCCTTTCATTGAGGCATATTTGATTTTATACACAACTTTCTTTTATACGGTGTATAAACCCCTTTTACTTTTATGTTTATTCAAAAAGAATCAATTTTATACGAAGAGTTTTACTAAACGACAAAAAGGGAATGTTTTTCATTCAGTACATATGCGGCGGCAATGACTTCTCCGCCGCCGTGACCATTATTTGAGTTTCGGCTTCCTCTACAAGCCATCACTTTTTTTAATGAAAAATAAATACCAAGTTTTAACTTTCTTTTATTTTGGTATTGAAAATGGTTTTGAAAGCATTTTTATTATATCAATGTGTTGTATTGATATCTTGTGAGGGAAATGTGGAAATGTTATGTTTCCTTTATGCATGTTTTATGTGATACGATTATGTTATGCTTTATGATATGTTTAAACCTATTCATATGAGGAATGCATTGGACTTAATAAGTGACGGGTGGAGCCCGCTATAGCTCCTCGATGCATCGGCAGGTCTCATGAGACAAACTAGTGTCATGGCACGAGGCCTTGTCTACGTGGTTATGATAGTCTGGCATTATGCATTCCATCATTATGAAAGTGGTTATTGATATTTCATGTGATTATTCGACTAATAGAATATCCATGTGAGTAAGTAAATGGCATTATTTCATTTTACTTTTTCCATATTTTGCTAAAGTTCAAGTTTAAAATGCTTTTGTTTTAGTTATACATTGCCTTAAATGTTAATGTTTTTTTATGAAATCTTCCACTATATTTTTATCCTTACTAAGCATCTGAGCTCACCCCTTTCAATGTTTTAATATTTTACAGGATGTGAAGTAGTATTTTATGAATGACCTGCAGGGATAGTCAGAAGAGGATATGAGTGTGGACTATGGAGACTTTATTATTTAATATTTTCACTTTATGATGTAATGTAACATTTATGAATGTATCTAGTGTTTCCAAGGCTACTAAACTAATCAGTATTTCGAGACTTGATCTTTTGTGATCATGCTAATGTTACGAAGTAATGCACCGACTCTGGGTAGCTGGGGTCGGGGTGTTACAGTTGGTATCAGAGGCAGTTTAGTACTAACCTTGGAAGCTAGATTTAGATAAACTCTGATTAGAGCACATATCCCAAAGATAGACTTTGAGGATTAGTATAGAAGAACTTCCTAGAATTTTGGTATTATAGAGATTTTGTGAGTTTTCTGAGCAATACATCCCTGTCTGGATACGAGAAGGTAGAGGCGGCTCTGGCACAGATGTACCTAGGGGTAAAACTCGAAAACACCACTTTGAGCTAGACTCGAACGAGAACTGGTGCACGACAACGGGCCTTGCTGCACTCTTGGTTACGACACTCCCGGGGGATATGCTTAGGATAATTCTCATTTTCTTTACAAACCACTATGAAGGGTTATGAGTATATACTTCCTCAAAGAAAACATTTTTATGGATTATATCCATAAATAGTTCAATTTATGTTAAGTATTTTATAAGTATGGAATTATGTATTTTGATTCGTAAACTAATCTAGTTTATTCCATTGTATAGAAATGGCTCCTAGTGGAAGGAATGGAAACTGTATCAATGCATGCACTCTGTGTAGGGATTTCCCTCCAACTCAAGATAATTATTGTGGATCTGGAGATACAACTGGTGCTGATCAACATATTACCATACTGGGACAACTCACTCAAGTTATGAATAATAACCTTACTCGTATGGATCACCCTGATCCACAACGTGGAGGATCAATGTTAGACCGCTTTATGAGGAAACAACCACCAACATTTAATGGGGGTTCAAATCCATTAGTAGCTGAGCAATGGATAAACACCTTAGAGAAAATATTCCATGCCTTGAACAGTAGCGAAAGGGAGAAGGTTGTCATGGCAGTTTACCGCCTCACTGGAGATACCGATCAGTGGTGGTCGCTGATTCAAAACACAAAGGAAAATGATGACGTATCGAATATGGAATGGAGGGAGTTCAAAGAGATTTTCTTATAAAAATACTTTCCTCGTGACCATCGAGCAGATATGGAAAGGAAATTTCTCAGTCTTAGGCAGAAGGAGGATGGGAATGTCGCAAATTATGAGGCTAACTTTACAAGGTTAGAAAGGCATGCTACAGATTATATACATAACCCAAGAAGTAATATTGATCGTTTCTTTGATGGGTTAAAACCATTTATCTGTCGAGCATTAGTCTCACAAACCTTCTCGTCATATGAAGATATTGTCTCGTGTTCTATCAAGACAGAAAAGGAATTCTCTAAGTCTTATGACAACAAATTAAAGCAAGAGAAGAAGAGAACGGTGGAACAATAGATAGTTAAAGGGAAAATGAAAAAGAAGGATTTTCCATTATGCGATAATTGTGGAAAGAATCACCCTGGTACTTGCCTAAAAGGAATGGGAGTTTGTTATAAATGTGGGGAAAAAGGTCACCAGGCGCGTGATTGCAAGGGAAAGAAAGAGGCTATCAATGTTGAATGCTACAATTGTAGGGAAATGGGGCATTATGAAAATGAATATCCTAAGCATCAAGGAAACTTACCCCAGAAAAGGCCAAGGGATCAAGGACAATCTTATGCTGTTACTACAGTTGAAGCGGAATAATTATTGTATTGGTGCTTTTGGACTCAAGGATTATATTCTGGTTATAAGGATAATGTGATTATACTATAGTACTTGTTGTTTTCATTAAGGATTTATTGTGATGAAGGTAATCATATTTTTAGTATGTGACAATAAGATAATCTTTACTTTCTTTGGGAATCTGATGTTATAATTGATTTTGGAATTTAAAGACCTTTTAGAAAAAGTATGGACAGAGGTATTTTGGATAACTTTGGATAGTATTGTTTAAGGTTAAAACATTTATGAAGATTATTTTTGGAATATTATAGTTTTAGGAAAAGGACAACCTGCAGGGTGGGGCATAACCTGTCGCGTCAGACAAAGCTGCAGGAATCGAACACACAACCATAGTGCGACAGGCCTTTATTACCTACCACTACCCTACATGAAGTCGTTGGTTATTACAAAATATTTTTCCTAATCTAAATGGTATGTGGTAATATTTAGAACCTTATACAATTAGGATAAATAGAATATTTTTGAGTTCTGTTACCATTTGGAGTAAAAGATGGGTTTATGATAAAAATTTATTAAAGAATGAAAGTATACATAACAACTATGTATATTACCTTATGTTCTTAGTAAATCTCCTAAATAAATTCATCAACTTTATAAAAGGTAACTTAAAACAAAAACGTTGTCGGTTACCTTTTCCAACTGGGGATTCAATGACCGTTTAACCAATCACAAGTTTGTGATTTTCTTATGGTTAACTTTCTCCTAATCCAGTTTTCTACAACTCTCCATCAGACCTTAATGGTTCGTTTTTCTTCCATATCTATATTTTCATAGAATCCTAGTATGGGCTATCTCGGGTGACCTTTGTACTTCCCTTTCTTTCATTTAATGTTATAATTTTATTAACCTTATTTCCGATGTGGGTTTTCCACAAAGGTATTTTCTATTTTCAACCTTTTATTTTCAAAAAAAAATTCAAATTGTGAGGATGCAATTTATTGAAGGAGGGGAGAATGTAACACCCCGATCTTCCACGATACGCTTCTCATTCAATAATGCAATAACTTGCATTGTACGCAACTTAGAGTTCTAACACACCGCGACTAATCAAAGTAGCTGTTATGAATAGTAATACCCACTTTTTAAAATTATAGAAATTTTATATTTTAAAACGGACTTCATTTTTGGATTCGAAATATCGAAATTAGCCTATGTTGAATTGTTGGTATTTTTCTGAAAAACTTCAATTTTTGATGAATAGTGAAACCACTAAGTGGTACTTATAAAAACTGATTTTTCGTTTAAATGAAATTTTACCACTTCTGTGTTTTGAATTTAAAAAATCCGACATACATGTTTGTCATTAAGAAGTAAAATGTGGTTCAACGAGATTAAAATAATTTTTGGTGAATAGTAACTTTTAAGTTCTTAATCGCCATTAGAGGTAATTAGTGTAGTTTAAGGTAAAAATAATGTTTTAATAATATGGGATGAGCTTGACACATGTCCTACCCTCATTGGATGTGCCATGGCCGACCAATAAAATCCATGGGTCAACTTGGGGACCCCATGGAGCCACTTTAGTTGGAAAATGACATAAATACCTTTTATTTAATGTTAAAGTAAAAAAATGACACAAACATGAAATGTTTTACTAAAACAATTTTTACATGGGGTTATACAAGTCATATTTTTGACTATAAATATTAATTTGAAAGCTAAAAAGATTTCCTACATCATATTAATTTTTTTATAATTTTTAGACATTAAATAAATTAAAGTATTTATTACATCATGATGATGCATCGATTACCTCATTAATTAACGATTTAAATAAAATGAAAGGATAATATTAAATATAAGGCTTAAACTTGTCAAAAACCTATTGGATGAGGATATTTCAAACCCTTATCACCTTATCCTCGACTTATATAAGTGTGGGACCTTTGGAATCCGGAAATCATTGTATAATAATGTAACATTTTTTTACTTTCCAAGAGTGCCCCTCCTCTCCTCTTATAAAAGGCCCCCACCACTACAACCTTACTCACACTTTCAAAGCCTTTTTGCTCGGCCAAACTCTGCCCAAATACTCTCCCAACTTCCCTATCTTACTCCTAGAAGCCTCCCTTTGGGCATAATTCTTCCCAAGGAAGCCTTTGGCTCAAATCAAAAAGAGTTACCCGATTTTAAGTTAATGTCTTCTCTAATGTTGTTTGGTTTTATTTTGATTTTCCAACCCCTTAAACACATTTTATTCCTTTCTTTTGTAACAAAACTGGTATCTACAATATACTAGGATGTTGTTCTGATATGTATTTGGTGTACACTTACACACACCTTCGTCTAATGGTTAAAGAACATACTGTTTTTGTGGGTGGCAAAATACAGCCTCACGAAACGATGATTGTTCAATATTCATTTAACACCTCTAATGGTGGCCATTTTGATGACAATATTTTCATATATGAAATATATATTATGTTTATGTTTTCATTATGCTTCTGTATTTCTCATTTATGTCATACCTTTATGATTTCCAATATGTGTAAACACGGTAATTTCATTTTAGGAAGTGCGGACTACCGCCCCCTCAAAGTGATTTGAATCGTTAATGCCATATGTGGGATGTATAAAGGATGGAGTAAATGGTATTATACACTATATTATACTGGAATTATATTATACATTTATATCATTATTATTTCATTCCATTAAATACGAAATAGAAATGAAAGTAGCGTTCATGTGTACGTACGACTTACCGTCTCCATGAACAGTGCATTTCATTTCTTACCTCTAAATGTTATGTAATATTATAAATGAATGTATATACTGGATATATATGATATATATGATATCTACATAATGAATATAATTCTGGATATAATGGATATTTCACTACATGAACAACTTGTAATTATAAGAAGTTTATTTTTGACTCAAGTACCAAAGATCGACAAAATGACCGTTTTTAACTAAAATAATTACATAATGTTCATAAAATGGTAATAAGTGATATAAAAGGAATAATGAACATGAAAAAGGTTCTTAAGTAAATAGAAATGAACTCTAGTTTGTTATTCAGGCGGTTAATGAACGATAGAGTCAAGTCAGAGACGAGGTAACGGAACTTCTTAACCCAATTTCTATTCTTTGGGTTAATCTCCTACTTTCAAATTATGTCATGATATTATTATGTCCTATCTTGTATTTGTACATTATTTATGTGTACTTATAGTTAATACACATTATAGATGTACTTTATTTAAAAAAATGATCTTTTTAAGGACTTCGTCTCAATCTCCTTTCATTGAGGCATATTTGATTTTATACACAACATTCTTTTATACGGTGTATAAACCCCTTTGAATTTTACGTTTATTCAAATGGAATATTTTTTATACGAATCGTTTTACTAAATGACATAAAGGGAATGTTTTTTCTTTCCGTACTTATGTGGCGATAAGGACTTCTCCGCCGCCGTGACCATTATTTGAGTTTCGGCTTCCTCTACAAGCCATCACTTTTTTTTAATGAAAAATAAATACCAACTTTTAACTTTCTTTTATTTTGGTATTGAAAATGGTTCTGAAAGCGTTTTTATTATATCAATGTGTTTTATTGATATCTTGTGATTGAAATGTGGAAATGTTATGTTTCCTTTATGCATGTTTTATGTGATACGATTATGTTATGGTTTATGATATGTTTAAACCTATTCATATGAGGAATGCATTGGACTTAATAAGTGACTGGTGGATCCCGCTATAGCTCCTCGATGCATCGGTAGGTCTCATGAGACAAACTAGTGTCTTGGCACGAGGCCTTGACAAAATCTTATTTGTGGTATTGGCACGAGGCCTTGGCTACGTGGTTATGATAGTCTGGCATTATGCATCCCATCATTATGAAAGTGGTTATTGATATTTCATGTGATTATTCGACTAGTAGAATATCTATGTGAGTAAGTAAATGGCATTATTTCATTTTACTTTTTCCATATTATGCTAAAGATCAAGTTTAAAAGGCTTTTGTTTTAGTTATACATTGCCTTAAATGTTAATGTTTATTTATGAAAGCTTCCGCTATATTGTTATCTTTACTGAGCATCTGAGCTCACCCATTTCAATGTTTTAATATTTTCCAGGATGTGAATAAGAATTTTATGAATGACCTACAGGGATAGTCAGAAGATGATATGAGTGTGGACTATGGGTACTTTTTTATTGTAGATTTTCACTTTATGATGTAATGTAACATTTATGAATGTATCTAGTGTTTCCAAGGCTACTAAACTAATCGGTCTTTCGAGACTTGATCTTTTGTGATCATGCCAATGTTACGAAGTAATGCACCGACTCTAGGTAGCTGGGGTCAGGGCGTTACAAATGTTATCACTATTAAATGAATGCATGTGGACCCTTCCATGGAAAAGGTAATCGAAGAGTGGACTAGACCAACATCTGTAACAGAGATTCATAGTTTCTGTTTTCAATATGGGTATTACTGGGGACTTTGAAGAACATATCATGATTTTCAACCACACTAATTAAGGTGAATAGGGATGGAGGAAGATTTTTATGGACCAGTGAATGTGAAGACTGCTTTAAAGAGTTGAAAAATAGGCTTATCATAGCGCCAATACTCACACTTCCAAAAGGTGGAGAACTATTTGTGGTATAAATAGATTATTCAAAGAGTGGATTAGGATGTTCACTAACTAAAAAATATATAGTGATAACCAACACTTCAAGTTAGGTGAAAATTCAAGGGAATAAATATCCCACAAATGATATGGATTTGGAACCTCTGATTTGTGCATTGAAAATCTAGCATCATTATCTCTCTGGGGAGAACTGTGAAATATATACCAATAATAAGAGCCTCAAATATATATTCACATTGAAGGAGATTAATATTCACTAGTGAAAAAAATTAGATCTCATCAAGGATTATGATTGCTCAATCCACTATCATCTTAGGAAAGAAAATAAATTGGAAGTTACCCTATGTATAAAGGATCATGCAACATTATCAAAGATGAGAATTTAGAAGGATCCAATATTCTTAGATTTTCAAAGGATATGCATGGGAATAATTAAGGATGGAACATCACTAATATTATCTCAAATGATTTTTCAACCACTCCTCATGGAGAGAATAATGTTTATCAAAGAAATGATGCGAAAATTCAAAAGAAGGTTGAATATATAAGAAAGAGGACATCCTAAATGTTTAAAATTAATGAAAAAGGAATTGTATGATTTGGGTCATAACTAAGTCTGCCATCCTACCCATATATAAATAATGAAATTTTGAAGGATTCACAAATCTCAACAATTACTATTCATTCTGGTAGCACGGAGATTTATCAATATATCTAAGAGAACTATTTGTCGGACAATATAAACAGGTGATATCAAAATATACATCAATTTTCTTGGTATTTATACATGTTAAGGATGAAATGAATAAGTCTAATAGGATGATGCTTCCATTTCCCATAACAATATAGAAATCAGAAAAAGCACCATGGACTTTGTCACCGGATGTCTGAAGAAATGCAGAGGAAATAATGCCATATGGATTGTTGTGGATTGTATCAAAAATATATCTCACTTTATTGAATTCAAAAATACTTATAACTAGATTAACATGAATGAATATATATCAGATAATTGCTAATTCTTCTTGGAGTAAAATTATTGATTGTATCTGATCAAGATCCAAGATTAGCCTCAATGTTCTAGAAAAGCCTCTCACATTATCTAAACACTGATATGAACTTCATAATTTCTTATCATCCTCAAAATGAAGGCTAATATTAATGAACTAGTGTGAAACTAGAAGACATGTTGGGAGCATGTTCTATGGACTTCAAAATAGGACATGACCAATTATAAGTCCCCAACCTTAATCCTTACTTAATATGGAATTAACTGAATAATTCACAATGAGGATCTTTTCAGGTGTATAGTTTTAGAGAGTTAGGACATAACTATTACATCTCAAAAGATTACAAAGTAGACACTTCTACTAAGATTCCATAAAATAAAAACTCTTAAAAAGAAACATGTCTTGTTCCATGTTTTAAGTAGCATGACTTTCCCTTGATCCCATCCATGACACTATTCCACATTAAGTCCTGTAAAAAACATTTCAAAAAAACTTGGGGTGATCATAAAAAGATCAGTAAGGGATACACAATGAATGAAAACTCTTAGTTTTTCAAAACAACAAGTAAACCATGTATACTTTATCAAAGTAATACTTTTCACCTTTATGAAGTAGTAAAAACTCTTCACTGAATAAAAGATCATTACTTATCCTTTTGTAACCAAAAGTTTAACATAAAACCCATAGAAAGATCACATATGATATAAAGGTAACTTGGGACATAAACATACTTAAGTGGAATAACCATACAGTCGACTTCCACACATATCACTTAATCGAATAGCCATACGGCCGAATTCCATACCCAATTCATTGGATATTATAACATAACCACCCGTCCTCGTATTCACAGAACCACCCGTCATATGGTTTATCACGTAACCACCTGTCAAATGTCCAAGTACCATTATAAAATCTTAAGACATAAAACAAATATAATGGAAAGAAAACATTTCCACACTTTGATCACAATATATCACTTAAATATATTGACACAACAAATCCATTATAAAAACCATTTTCAATACCAAAATACATAAAAGTGTATATGGTATTTATTTCATTTTAAAAACATTACGGCTTGTTGAGGAAGCCAAAGACCAAATAATACTCGCCACGACGGAAAAGGCTGTTGTCACTACGTACATTAAAAGATACATTCCTTTTTGTCATTTAGTAAAAAGCTTCATAGAGAAATACTCCTTTGGTATAAAATTAAAATTCAAAGGGGTTATTACACCATATAAAATAAAGTTGTTTATAAAACGAAATATGCCTCTATGAATGGATATTGAGACAAAATCCCTTACCTCGAGTCCGACTTGACTCGATCATTCTTTAACATCCTGAATAATAAACATGAGTTAATTTATACTTTCTTAGGAACCTTTTTCATGTTAATTATTCCTTTTATATCACTTATTTCCATGTTATAAACATTATGTAATCATTTAAGTTAATAATGTTTGTTTTGTTGATATTTGGTCCTTAAGTCGAAAGTGGACTTTTTACAATTACATGTTGTTCGTGTGGTCAAAGGTTCATTATATCCAGAATGAAATTCATTATTTGGATATCATATATATCATATATATCCAGAATATAAATGTATTTATAATATTACATAATCATTTAGAGGTAAGAAATGAAATGCACCGTTCATGGAGACGGTAAGCCGTACGTACGCATGAACGATACTTCCATTTCTATGTCATATTAATGGAATTAAAACTAAATGATTGGTACATATATTTTAATTCCAGAATTATATTCATCATTTAGATGTAACATACATCATATATAATAACATTAAATCCATTATTTATACGTCCCACATATGGCATTAACGAATCAAGTAACTTTGAGGGGGCGGTAGTCCGCACTTCCTAAAATGAAGATATTGCGTATACCCATAATGGAAGCCATAAAGTTAAGCCATAAATGAAAAATACAGAAGTTTAAGGAAGTCATAAACATATTATATATCATATATAAATATAGTGACATATTAATGGCCACCTTTGATGGTGTTGGAAGAATACTGAACAATCATCGTTTCGTGAGGCAGAAATTTGCCATCCACAGAAACAGTATGTTCTTTTACCATTAGATGTAGGTGTGTATAAGTGTAGCTCGAATTCTTCTTATAACAACATCCTAGTATATTGAAGATACTAGATTTTTTACAAAAGAAATGAATAATAAGTGTTTAGGGGGCTGGAGAAGCAAAATAAAACAAAATAACACAAGAGAAAACACTACCTTTAAAACGGGTAACTCTTTTTGATTTGAGCTCAAAGGCTTCCTTGGGAAGACTTCTGCCCAAAGTGAGGCTTCAAGGAGTAAGAGAGGGATGTGGAGAGACAAAATGGGAAGGGTTTGGCCGAGCCAAAGGCTTTGGAAGTGTGGGTAAAGAGGTAGAGGTGGGGGCCTTTTATAAGAGGAGAGGAGGGGCACTCTTGGAAAGTAAAGAAATGTTACTTTATTTTAAAATGAGTTTCAGATTTAAAAGGTCCCACATCGATATAATTCGAGGATAAAGTGATAAGGGTTAGAAATATACCCATCCAATAGGTTTTTGACAAGTGTAGGTCTTATATTTTATATTCTCTTTTCATTTTATTTAAATCGTTAAATAATGAGGTAATCACTACATCATCATGGTGTCATAAATAATTAAATTTATTTAATGTCTAAAAAATTATAAAAAAAATTCATGATGTAGGAAATATTTTTAAATTATTAATGAATATTTATAGTCAAAAATCTGACTTGTATAACCCCATTTAATTTTTTTTAGTAAAATAACTCATGTTTGTGAAATTTTTATTTTAACAATAAATAAAAAGATAATAATGTCATTTTCCTACCAAAGTGGCTCCATGGGGTCCCCAAGTTGACCCATGGATTTTCCTGGCCGGCCATGACACATCAAATAAGGGTAGGACATGTGTCAAGTTCATTTCATATTACTAAAACATTATTCTTACCTAAAATTACACTAATTACCTCTAATCGCGATTAAAAACTTAAAAGTTACTATTCACCAAAAAATTATTTTAATCCCATTGAACCAAATTTTACTTCTTAATGACAACCATGTATGTCGGATTTTTGAAATTCAAAACACAGAGGTGGTAAAATTTCATTTAAACGAAAAATCATTTTTTTATGTACCACTTAGTGGTTTCACTATTCATTAAAAATTAATGTTTTTCAGAAAAATACCAAAAATTCACTCTAAGCTATAATTGATATTACGAATTCAAAAATGATGTCTATTTTAAAAAATTCAAAACATATAAGTTGAATTAATTAATTTAATAATTAATTCCCACTGTCAAAACAAATGGCGTGTTTTTATGAAACAAAAAGTATTAAAAGATTGACACTAGTTTATGTACGAGTTCAAAGTGAAATTAATTCCAGCAACCACTATTGGATTTAATAGTAAAAATATATTCTAATTTAACTTTAAAACCAATTCAAAAGATAATCTAATCATATAAATAAATTATATTAAAAATAGGTTTTGAATTAAAATACAACATTTTTCACTATTCATTAAAAAAATGAACTTTATAGGAAAAATACCAAAAATTTACACAAAGTAAATTTTGAAGTCCCGATTCTAACGAAGAATTTTATTTGGTCAAATAGATTGAATAAGTGTGACCAAAAATATATTTATATACGGTTCGCCATCAAAAGTTGATAAGTCGACCTTTTGTAAAAGTTAGAGTACATATGTCTAAAATTGAATTTTTTTCGTATTTTAAGCCTTTACCTTTTATTAGATAAATGTAGAAACATTTTAAAAAAACATATATAATCATATTTTAGTTATTTATATTTATTCTCGCCAATATAACAGCTACGTGTTAACTACCATTTAAAATAATAATATTTTATTACTAGTGTGCAGCATAAGATTTCAAAGAAACTCTTTGTTGCGTATCGGGTATGCTATCAAACATAGAAACCTCTTTAAAGTAAAATTAATATTTAATTCGTAAATATTAATAAATATGAAAATGTTCTATTCATTATTTACCTGGGATGTTACATCCTTCCCCATTTTAAGAATTGCGTCCTCATAATTTTATTCACTTATCAAAATTAGTGGGGGTATTTATCCCTCAAAACATTTTTAGATTCCCATGTTTCCTCTTAAACCATATGGTTTTGCCACAAAACCTTTACCTGGTGAATTACCTTATTTCACAACACTTTATCTCTTTGGCCAAGAATCTGGACTGGTTGTTCTTCATAAGAGAGATTCTCTTCCAACTGAACTACCTCTGGGCTCAAAAAATGAGATGGATCTGGAATATACTTTCTCAACTTCAAAACATGAAAAAAATTGTGTACCTGAGATAAATTCAGAGGGTAAGCCACTCTGTATGCAACTGATCCAAATCTCTCCAGAATTTCATATGGTCCAATGAACCTTGGACTTAGCTTTCCTTTCTTACCAAATCGCATCACACTTTTCCACGGTGAAACTTTGAGAAAAACATGATCACCTACCTCAAAAGATAGATCCTTCCTCCGGTTATCCACATAACTTTTCTGCCTGCTCTGAGCTGTTCTTATGTGTTTCTGAATCAACTGAACTTTTTCTGCCATCTCTTCTACCAATTCTGGTCCCATCAGCTACCTTTCACCCACTTCAACCCAAAAAGCTAGAGTTCGACACCACTTCCCATATAATGCCTCAAATGGTGCCATCTGTATACTGGAATGAAAACTGTTATTATAAGAAAACTCAACCAAAGAAAGATGTTGGTCCCAACTTCCCTGATAATCCATAGAGAAAGCTCGTAGCATATATTCCAAGGTCTTAATTGTTCGTTCTGACTGCCCATCTGATTGCGGATGAAAAGTTGTACTAAAATTTCATTCAGTACCCAATGACTTCTGAAGGCCTTTCCAAAAGTTAGATGTAAACCTGGGATCACATACAATGGAGAGGGGAACTCCATGCAACCTGACTATCTCTTTATGATACAATCGAGAAAGTTGATCTAGAGAGAATGTATCTTGAATAATAAGTAAATGAGTCGATTTAGTCAATCGATCAACAATAACCCCGATTTCATTATTACCTCGAGATGTCCTTGGTAATCCCACAACAAAGTCCATGGATACATTTTCCCCTTTCCACTCGGGTACCGGTAAAGGATGAAGCATCCCTTTCGGTAACTGTCGCTCTGCTTTAACCTGGTGACAAGTCAAATACTTCATAGTAAAATCAGCAATATCCCTTTTCATTCCGTCCCACCAGTAATAATCCTGAAGATCTCTATACATCTTGGTAATTCCTAGATAAACTGAAAACGGGGAACTATGAGCTTCACATAACAACTCTCTCTTAAACTGTGAATTACAAGGCACACACAATCTCTTCCCAAAACTCAAAACACAATCATTATAAATGTTGAATTCAGGCAACTTACCCTTCTGAACCAGCTCTACCGTTTTCTGCAATTCACTGTCCTGCTTCTATGCTTGCTTGATTCTGTCTGATAGAGAAGATTTCACTGATACCTAAAACAAAATAGAAGGACATCCTACACCAAAAACTTCTATGCCAATGTTCATCAAATCCTTAACCAAAGGATCACGTTCTAAACGCAACATTGTAAATGAAGCATTACTTTTTCGACTCAAAGAATCAACCACTTTATTTGATTTTCCCGGATGGTAATGAATTGTACAATCATAATACTTGATTAATTCTAGCCATATCCTCTCTCTCATGTTCAATTATTTCTGAGTGAATATATACTTTAAACTTTTGGGATCAGTATATATTTCACACTTTACTCCATACAAATGATGCCTCCAAATTTTTAAAGTGAAAACAACAGCAGCTAATTCCAAATCATGTGTAGGGTAATTTACCTCATGAATTTTCAACTGACGTGAAGCATAAGAAATTACCTGATCATTATGCATTAGGACACAACCAAGTCCTTCCAATGAAGTATCACTGTAGATAACAAACTCACCATTCCTAGAAGAATGTTCTAAAACTGGAGCATTCACCAATCTTCTTTTCAACTCCTGAGTCAACTGAGCCGTCACTGCAACAAACTGTTTAGTTCTGATTCTGATAATCTCATGATACTGATTTGAAAGGTCATTTCCCTCTGTATTCCTTCTTAGAAAATCTGTTCTGTTTCCTCTACGAAAAACCATTATTAACACAAAAATATCTTAGGAGAAGCAACATGGTAATCTTTAAATGCTATATCATTTCAATCATACCATAAATTAATTTATAATTTAACAATTTCTAACTCCAAAAGTTGTCTAAACCAACCTTTGATACCAACTATAAGTCCTCAGCCTTAATCCTTACTTAATATTGAATTAAATGAATAATTCACATTGAGGATCTTTTCAGGTTTAGAGTTTTAGAGAATTTGGACATAACTATTACATCTCAAAATATTACAAAATATACACTTCTACTAAGTTTCCATAAAATAAAAACTCCTAAAAATAAACATGTCTTGTTATATGTTTTAGATAGCATGACTTTCCCTTGATCCCATCCTTGACCTTATTCCACATTAAGTCCTATGAAAAAAATTTCGAAAAAACTTGGGGTGAGCATAAAAAGCTCAGTAAGTGATACACAATGAATGAAAACTGTTAGTTTTTCGAAACAACAAGTAAACCATGTATACTTTATCAATGTAATACATTTCACCTTTATGAAGTAGTAAAAACTCTTCACGGAATAAAAGATCATTACTTACCCTTTTGTAACCAAAAGTTTACCATAAAACCCATATACAGATCACATAACATATAAAGGTTACTTGGGAGATAAAAATACATAAGTGGAATAACCATACGGTCGACTTCCACACATATCACTTAATGGAATAGACATACGACTGACTTCCTTACCCAATGCATTGGAGGATATAACGTAATCACCCGTCCTGTTATTCACGACACCACCCGTCATATGGTTTATCACGTAACCACCCGTCCAATGTTCAAGTACCATTATAAAATCATAAGACATAAAACAAATATAATGGAAAGAAAACATTTCCACACTTTTATCGCAATATATCACTTAAATATATTGACATAAAAAATCCATTATAAAAACCGTTTTCAATACCAAAATACATAAAAGAGTATATGGTATTTATTTCATTTTAAAAACATTACGGCTTGTTGAAGATTCCAAAGACCAAATAATACTCGCGCTGGCGAAAAAGGTCGTTGTCACCGCGTACGTTAAAAGAAACATTCCTTTTTGTTGTTTAGTAAAATGCTTCATATAAAAAGATTCCTTTTGTATAAAATTAAAATTCAAAGGGGTTCATAAACCATATAAAATAAATTTGTGTATAAAACGAAATATGCCTCAATGAAAGGAGATTGAGACGATGTCCCTTACCTCAGGTCCGACATGACTCGATCGTTCTTTAACGTCCTGAATAATAAACTTGAGTTAATTTATACTTGCTTAAGAACCTTTTTCAAGTTTATTATTCCTTTTATATCACTTATTGCCATGTTATAAACATTATGTAATCATTTAAGTTAATAATGATTGTTTTGTCGATATTTGGTCCTTAAGTCGAAAGTGGACTTCTTACAATTACATGTTGTTCGTGTGGTCAAAGGTTCATTATATCCAGAATGATATTCCTGATTTGGATATCATATATATCATATATATTCAGTATATAAATGTATTTATAATATTATATAATCATTTAGAGGTAAGAAATGAAATGCACCCTTCATGGAGATGGTAAGCCGTACGTACCAATGAACACTACTTCCATTTCTATGTCATATTAATGGAATTAAAACTAAATGAGAGGTAAGTATATTTTAATTCCAGAATTATATTCATAATTTATATGTAACATAAATCATATATAATAACTTTATATCCATCTTTTATACGTCCCACATACGGCATTAACGAATCAAATCACTTTGAGGGGGCGGTAGTATGCACTTCCTAAAATGAAGATATCATGTATACCCATAATGGAAGCCATAAAGGTATGCCATAAATGAAAAATACAGAATCTTAATGAAGACATAAACATTTTATATATCATATATAAATATAGTGACATCTTAATGGCCACCTTTGAAGGTGTTGGAAGAATATTGAACAATCATCGTTTCGTGAGGCAGAAATTCGCAATCCACAGAAACAGTATGTTCTTTTACCATTAGATGTAGGTGTGTTTACGTGTAGCTAGAATTATTCTTATAACTTCATCCTAGTATATTTAATATACTGTATTTGTTACAAAATAAATGAATAAAAATAGTTTAGGGGGTTGGAGAAGCAAAATAAAACAAAAGAACACAAGAGAAAACACTACCTTTAAAATGGGTAACTCTTTTTATTTGATCTCAAAGGCTTCTTTGGGAAGACTTCTGCCCAAAGTGAGGCTTCAAGGAGTAAGATAGGGATGTGGAGCAACAAAATGGGTAGGGGTTGGCCGATCCAAAGGCTTTGGAAGTGTGGGTAAGGAGGTAGAGGTGTGGGACTTTTATAAGAGGAGAGGAGGGGCACTCTTGGAATGTAAAGAAATGTTACTTTATTTTAAAATGATTTTCAGATTTAAAAGGTCGAAAATTGATATAATTAGAGGATAAGGAGATAAGGGTTCGAAATATACCCATCAAATAGGTTTTTGAAAAGTGTAGGTCTTAGTTGTTACATTATCTTTTCATTTTATTTAAATCGTTAAATAATGAGGTAATCGCTGCATCACCATGGTGTCATAAATAATTTAATTTAGTTAATGTATAAAAAATTATAAAAAAATATCATGATATAGGAAATTTGTTTAGCTTTCTAATCAATATTTATAGTAAAAAATATGACTTGTATAACCCCATTTAATTTTTTTTAGTAAAATAACTCCTGTTTGTGACATTTTTATTTTAACATTAAATAAAAAGATATTAATGTCATTTTCCTACCAAAGTGACTCCATGGGGTCCCCAAGTTGACCCATGGATTGTCTTGGTCGGCCATTAAACATCCAATAAGGGTAGGACCTGTGTCAAGTTCATTTTATATTATTAAAACATTATTCTTACCTTAAATTACACTAATTACCTCTAATCACGATTAAAAACGTAAAAGATACTATTCACCAAAAAAGTATTTTAATTACATTGAACCAAATTTTACTTCATAATGACAACCATGTATGTTGGATTTTTGAAATTCAAAACATAGAGGTGGTAAAATTTTATTTAAACAAAAAATCAATTTTTTAAGTACCACTTAGTGGTTTCACTATTCATTAAAAATTGACGTTTTTCAGAAAAATACCAAAAAATCACCCAAAGCTATAATTGATATTCCAAATTCAAAAATTATGCCTATTTTAAAAAATTAAAAACATATAAGTTCCATTAATTATTTTAATAATTAATTCCCGCTGTCAAAACATATAGCGTGTTTTTATGAAACCAAAAGTATCAAAAGATTGACACTAGTTTATGTACAATTTCAAAGTGAAATTAATTCCAGAAACTACTATTGGATTAAATAGTAAAAATATATTCTAATTTAACTTTAAAACCAATTCAAAAAATAATCTAATCATATAAATAAATTAGATTAAAAAGAGGATTTGAATTAAAATACAACATTTTTCACTATTCATTAAAAAAATGTACTTTATAGGAAAAATACCAAAAATTTACACAATGTAAATTTTGATGTCCTGATTATAAAGAAGAATTTTAATTGGTCCAATAGAACAAATAAGAGTGACCAAAACTATATTTATAGACGGTTCTCCATCAAAAGGCGACAAGTTGTCCTTCTGTGAAAGTTAGAGTATATATGCCTAAAATTGAGATTTTTTCGTATTTTAAGCCTTTATATTTTATTGGATAAATGTAGAAACATTTAAAAAAACATATATAATCATATTTAAGTTATTTATATTCATTCCCGCCAATATAACGGCTACGTGTTAACTACCATTTAAAATAATATTATTTTATTACTAGTGTGCAACGTAAGATTTCAAAGAAACTCTTTGATGCGTATCGGGTACACTATCGAACATAGAAACCCCTTTAAAGTAAAATTAATATTTAATTTGTAAATATTAATAAATATAAAAATGTTCTATTCATTATTTACCTAGGATGTTACACCAATAGCTTCATCTATCTGGGTTCTCTTACAATACTAGTTTCCACTCCAGCATTCAAATGGATCCATACGAACCCCCTTTTGGGAAAAGATACATAACAATAGTGTGATGGGTTTAAGAGGGGGAACGTAAGATTTCAAGACCTAAAATGGTCAAAGATCTGGTAGAAAGGGTGAAACCCATTAAGGGGGGCATCAAGGTATCCCACAATCAATAGAAGATCAGTGTAGATAATTTTTGACAAGACCGTGAGTTTATGTATAGAGACAAGGTATTCCTCAGTATATCTCCATGGAAGAGGGTCATGAGATTTTGGAAAAAATGAATGCTAAATTCTAGGTACATTAAAACCTTGAAAATTCTTTTTAGAGTCAGAGATTTTGAATATCGACTATCACTCTGACTTACCATTTATCAGGTACACAATGTATTCCAAGTATTTCTCTTGAGGAGGTACATACTAGTTCATTCACATATACTCATTCCTGAGGTGGTACAGTTGGAAAATGATCTCTCTAATGTGGATCATCCAGTTAAAATATTGTACTATAGAGAAAAATTTCTATACAATAATACTACTCACATGGTCATTGTTTTATGGTGGAAACATAGGTATGAATAAGAAACATGGGAACCATAAGAAGTGATGAAGGAGAAGTACACTCACTTGTTTTCACCATAGTTTGTAAAACATAATTTTGAGGATAAATTTCATAAGGGGGGAATAATGTAGCAACCCAAAAATTTTATCAATGAAATTTCCATTCTTATAATTATGTTATACTTTATAATTCAAATTAAATCAAAAAGATAAAATAAAAAAACTTGTAAATGAAGAATGAATGGAATGAGAGGTATTTCTAGAAGTTAAGAAACCAATATTGATGAAATTGTAACATAGACTTTGGAATAGTAATATGGCCCTAAAGAAAAGTAATTCAAACAACAGGATAGAAAAATAACCTTTTAAATTATAAGAAATCATTTATCTCATGAATGAAAATAAGCTGTATTTATTTCATGGACTAAGTAAATAAATTTTATAAAAATGAAAAAATAAGTGTTGATATTTTGTAAGTCAGAAATATGTAATTACAATATTATAACTAATGTAATAGTTTAAAAGAATATTTTTTTTCTCAATATATATACATAAATTAATTATATTTTGTCTTATTATTTTAATATTATTTTATGAGACCTTAAATGAATTTTCTTAGTGTTAACAAATCAGTTATAATATAAAAATATGTAATGTTTAATAAAATGATGATTTTAACTAAAAATTAAATTTATCATATGCATAAAATTAGTTTCATAAAATGTATTTCAATTTTAAATTATACATTTCGATAAAGGGATCAGGTGACTATTTTGGATTTTTCTATAATTCATGATTTTTTTTGTGAAAAGTGAAATTTCATAATTTACAATAAAAACTAAATACATGAATTATTGAGTCATATATGATGTATAGATTATGTAAGCACAAAGTATTAAAATTTATATCATATTTTTAATTTATTTCTTGATAATTCTCAAACTATTCATATTCCTGAGCGAAAATAATAAAGTAATGAATAAAATAATGAGAAAATACTCCTCCCCACCCCTATAAATACCACTCCTCACCAACTATTCTCCTCACACCATACAATATTTGATCCATCTCCAAATTATGACCAATACCCTTCACATTCCCCTCCCCCACGTTCAAGATCCCTTGGTTGAATCAAAAGACTAAAACCTTTTCCCTCATGAGTTTCTCAATGAGGACAAATTCATGAAGTAAAACGATCTTTCTTTTCCTTTCAATTTTCTATTCAATGCATTTTCTTTTATTATCATCTTCTCAAATAAAAATATCTAATTGGCATGATAAATCTGGTATCTTTTATATAATATAATTTTATTATGTTAATCGAACAATTCATCTTCAAGTATATGACCTTTTCTATTTACACTAACAACGAAAATATTGTCTATGGTGTGTCGATTTACCAGAAACATAGATGATGCAGTTTCATTTTTCCATAAAATCCTTCAAAAATGGTCATAAAACCATTATAATGGTTTAAAATTGATTTTAATGTTTATTTCATAACTTTTTTTATGATTTTGAACTAATATATATTCACCATAATAATTAATGAAAAAAATTGTTTGTGAAGATCAAAAAACCACCATCATAACCTAAAAAATTATGAATAAGGTCTTATATAATGATTCATCCCCCTAAATTATTAAGAAAATATATATAAGACAAATTAATTTTATGTGTTTTAATTAATAACAATTCTGCGTAATCATTCTCATTGTACATGAACATTCATAATCATTTACAAGTGAACCAATCATGGAAACCAAGAAAACATACACACCCGAATGATGAAAGTAAACACTATAACTCATCCAAAATCCAATAAATGATCTTAATAAAACTATAACTAAATAAATTCATGTATAAAAGGTTTTTTTTTCTCTTAAATAATGAATTTAAATTTATTATCTAAGATATTTAAGTGATGAAAGAATTCATACATAAGGTTAGGGGATCCACGAGCCCAACTCTCATTCTTTGGGGTTTACCACTTTCACTCTATTTTCAAAACGGTTGTTCCTTTCATGTTTCTTAAATATAATTTTTATTTAATTAACTTTTAATTTTTTGGATATACATGTTTCCAATATGTTATTATGACTATTGAAATGATATTTTGAAATGAAATTTTCTATCCAAAAATACATCTTTTAATTCTCATGATATTTTTTCTACCATACTAAATATAGATGATTCCCATAAAAAGTCTGTTATTACCACATTCTTTTGGGAACCAAAAATCTTATTCATGGTTATATGACTTATGAAATGAAACCCATTTCTTTCCACAGTTTTATTTTATGTCAAATATTGATATATGTTCTTTGTGTCATGCATGATAATGTTAATGTTATGATGTGATGGGTGAGCCCAAAATTATTTAGTGCATGAAAATGTTATGATGTGATGGGTGAACCCAAAATTATACATTGATATAATTCATTAGGGAATTTTTTGTATCCTATTATAATAAGTGAGATATACGTGAACATGATGTTATGTTTGTTCATAACTATGTGTGGTGGTAAACCAATAAGACATGATGTTTCATTTTTACGCATTAACACATTACATGCCTTTATATAATTATTCCTCACATGATTATGAGGTTATTATGATGATTATTCTCACCCATGTCGTATTGTTTCATGTATCTTATTCAACTTCTTATAGGGGTTTTATTTTACCCTTTATTTTGAGGTATATCCTTCAGTGAATACTTGTACTAAGGATAACATGAGGGACAATAAGATGATATAAAAGAGGGAATTAAATAAATAGTTATGTATTATTTTGTAGGAGTTATGTATGGTACTAATTTTTCATAATACACAAAACCTTTGGATCCAGAATTTTTAGCACTATTATGTTGTTTATCTTTAAAATTACTTAATAGTCTTGTAATAAAAATGTAGGTCGCTATAAAAATTCATTCTAAAAATGGTCAGTAGATGTGGGGGAGAATAGAGATAAACAATATCCTTAAGGAGGAGGAATATATTTGTACACCAAGATTAGTTTTAAAGAAATATAACCCAAAATTGAGGAAATTCCGAGACTCCGCACTCAGAAAAATGGTACTTGGATAGGTTATGGGGCTCTATAAATTCAATTCCATCTTAAAAAATAATGGGGAATTGAACATAATAAAAATATATACATTAGAATATGAAGTCTTTATGTCACAGGATTAAGGATATATAAGGACTCCATATATGCAAGATATCAACTGGCCATCCTTACCTTCTAAATGGATGTGGTGAATAAAGGTGTGATTAAAATAAACTGAAACAACTTGTGCTAAAGAAGAAAGATCAAATATGTCAAATGATATGGAACTACTTTTCCACTCAAATGTGGAGATGTTCTAAGTAATAATTTAGGTTAATGACATATGATAGGACCACGAGAAATGTATGTATTGATTTTAGGGTCAAAACCCACAAAAACACATTTCAATGGTTGATAACCAATAATAATTTTTTTCAATAACTTTAAGAAAGGGTATATATATATGAAGAAGTATATCAAAACCTAAGAAAATATGGAATCGACTTGTGTGGTTCTCATTTAAAATTTGTTCGAGTGGAATAAATTTTTAATTTCTTAGTGTATTGAAAGGGTGTATGGTACTTATTTTGTAGTGTTTGATTGTAATGGATTTTCAATTATCATTTCAATTTAAGATAATTTTTCCAATATATTTGGTTCCCATTCAAGTAATAAAATGGGTTTTTCATTGAAAATGAAAAGATAATAATTTGGAGAGAAAATATATAATTGAGGTGTCAAGGTAAATGTTTTGTGATTATCCTATACAACACTTTTATTGACTTATAATATGTTATATTATTATCCTTAAATTATTTTGGATTATATTTTCAGAAGTGGATATATTATATCAATAGAATATTGGATATAATAAGGTTAGTTATTTATTATATACAATAGTAGATTAGTAAATTTAAGGGGGGAATGTTTTTAGCCTCTTAAAATTGAGTTATTTTATATTTTATAATATTACAAACAAATACAAAGGGAGATATTTTAGTCTCGTATGTTTGAAATTAAATATCCCAAGGTTTTCATGTATCTTTTTAAAATTTTTAATGATTATTATCGATATGATTATGTGATTTAAAATAATGTAAATGTTTTAATCTAAAATTGTTTTCACTATTGATTGCAAATAAAAAAAATAGTTTAACCATTATGAAAATTAAAATCAGTATTGATATATACATGTGTAATCCGTATGATAAATACTTACATAATTAGTGTATTTTAATGTTGGTAATGTATGGTTCAATTTGATAATGATGACAAGAAAAATAATAATTACTTGAGATGAAGGAAGATTCCAACAATTTTTTTTCTTATGTATGATTTTTGAAAAATAAATAATAGATTGAATAAAATAGAGTTGAAATATACTACATAAGGTAAAAAGAAAGTGACCTCAATGAAATAGGGAGAATGTTTATCTTAAAAAAGCTTATCAGATTCTTCATTTTTAGATTCAAATATTTATTCTCGAGACCTTAGTGTATCAACCCAAAATTTTACTCTTTATAAAATGAATATTATGTCCTATGAATGAAATCCTAAGATTAAAGGAATCATAGAAGAATATTATTTTAATATTGTAGTTATAACAAATATGTTGGGTTTTAACATTTAGATAGAATTAAATCCATTTTTAAATATAGGTACGAATTAATTTATTAATACAGAAAATATATTCAATCAAATAAATTTATATTCGTCTAATATTTTTTACTAGTTTATGTTAAAGAATAAATTCATCTTACACCATAAGAAAAAATTATTTATAAAAATGTGTTTAAGGTGTTTTATGTGAGAATAATTAGAATAAATTTTTAAATTAATTATTACCATTATTTTTCTAAATGAATTTTTTTAATTTAAAATATCAAAATTATGTGAGGGTGATTTTTTGAGATTGCCAAAAAATTATTTATTTTCAGGTTAATAGAAAAAATAATGCTTTTTAAAAACTAATGACTTTTATTGAAATATAATTATTTAAAAGTAACATGAATGTTTATGAAATATTATTTTATAAACAACATATATTTTTTATAATTTATAAAATTTAATTATAATTATAATGATGAATTTAGAAATCCGTCCAAAAAATTCTAGAAATTTAATTAATGTTTTTTATTCAATTTTTTTTGGTTCTTCTCATTTAAAAAATTATTTTTAGGGTCAAATTTGGTTTATGTCTAGTTTGAATGATAAATAATACAATTTTTGTAACATAATCCAATTAATTCCATTGGAATGAACATTATACTTGATCTTTCTATAAAATAATTATTATTCTTTAAAAAACCATTTTATAATAAAAATGATTTCATTGAATTTTGTGAACTTATATTAAAATTAATTTTTACTAATTATAAAAATTGAATAATTGAATATGGATTTTTTATTTTGAATGTTAATAATTAATATTAGTTAATAAGTGCAACTTAATTTTTTTGTCATTATTAACAATTACTATTATAAAAATTTATCACTTTAATAAAGGTTAAAATATATTTAATAGGGGTGGCTAGATATAGATATACGTATAAAATGACACATAATATTTCCTATATATTATTTTCGAAGATATTTAGTCAATATAATTTCTTACATTAAAATTCTGGACCATTCGGTGCCACATGACCAAGAAAATGACATAGTATTATTTTAATCTTTTATATAATTTGATGTCTGTCTCCCCTCATGTATAAAAATGGATCCTCTTCCCCACCCATTTTTAACAAAATTTAGAAATATATAATTTTCAATAAATTATTAAAAACCATTATATATTTTATCTATTCATTAAGGATCTTCTAGTATTGAAAAAATACAATCCGAGGAATTCTTAAAGTAGATGCCAATAGTTTTTGGTCAAAGAAGAGGTAATCGCCTTACCCAGCTTATTCAATGATTATTTGATCTTATAATTCCAAAAATCATTTTTATCTATAGAAATAAAATTTATTTAGTGTCATAATTATACTTTAATGTTATTATTATTATTGTAAAACAATGTTCCACCATGTTTCAATCAGACATGAAATGAAAGTAATAGTCATGCATTTATATAGACTACCATCTCTATGTAGAGATATAATTAATTTTCAGTAATTATCAATAATTATGTGTTATTATGATATTTATATTGTTTATATATTATTTTCTTGAAATAATTATTCTTTATGAGCTATAATATAATATCTATGTACTATCCTTACCATCTTTTGGGAAACAATTATGTCGCTCATATGTATGTACAAACAACCACTTCCATGATGCGATGTGATTATTTTCTCATTAATTATTTACATGAATGGTAATAAATATATATTTAATGAATATTTGTGATATTAATTATATAATAATGATTTATTATTATTAAAACTCTTTTCATTCAATCCATCAAAAATTGGATATATCACTTCTTTGTACGTACGTTCAATCGTCTCAATGATTTGGTGTAATTAATATTTCATCACCACAATTTAGGAATGGTTATAGAAGTATATGTAATGATTAAATGTATAAATAATTAAATTATTCAGATTATATTCTTGATATAACCATGATAAAATATCAAGTACAATAACTACCAAACTGAAATAGACATAATAGAGAAGAAATTAACAAACGAAATAACGGTGATAATGAATCAAATCTAACAAATTAGTTACATGATAATATATGTAAACAATTAATGGTATTATGTGTACAAATATGGTTCTATAATATAATTATAATAAATTAAAATGTATTATTATGTATGTTAGAGTGTTTATGATGCATTTTTGAAATGATGAAAGGGTTTCTCATCTCACTTCTTTTTTAGGAGAAATATTCCATATTAACAAATTATTTATTTAATATGGTGTATATAATAACCCTAGGAAATGTTATATCTTGTTTAAATTTATATTCATGTCTTTAATGTTTCATTTTAGATTATATATTTTTTGTGGGTTATGATTCATAAGTTTTCAAAGCATCAATTTTTTATTTAAGAATGACATCTATAATTTGAATTGTCTATGTTTGAGTTTACATTAGAATATTTATATGAAATTTTCATATAAAACCAAATAAATATTCATCACCTAGAGACATTTATATAAATTACTATTATTTCTTTATACATAAACAAATGTCCAAAAGAATATTTTTTTAGGAAAACCTACTTCTTTTCCCATTCGATCATGAATATTTTTATTTCATGTCTATATTTTCCTTAAATTTTTTTGAGAAATGTTTTTATTATACTCTAATTATTTACTAAATTCATATTTTCCATTTTTTCACATTATATAAAAATTTATAAATGGAATCTTTTTATCATTTTCTGAATGCGGTCATATTATCCAAATGTTATAAAAGAATCTAGGTTTTAGCATTTAATGAATGAATAAAATTTACCACATTCATGAATATATTTTTTATGAAGATTCATTTAAAAATTTTAAACTGGTTTATTTCAAATAATTTTTTACAATATTCTCAAAATTTTAGTATTTCAAATTTCCGATTTAAAAAAGAAATGCGTATTCTCTTAAAGAAAATACCAACTAATGTTTTAAAATTATTTTAATCTATCTTAGCATCCTTTCATGAATGATATGATTTTTTATTGAAATAATATAATGATACCATCCACCATATTTATCTATATGTCCTATGATCTTGTTTCTATATTGTTTAACAAGGGAAAATATGAGAATTTCATATTATTGTTGTTTAATAAAAATGATTATTTTTATTATGTACTGGAATTTTACTTATTTATTTCATATTATAAATGAATTGTAATTAATTAGTGATAGTAAGGTCCATTTATACCCCGTTGATGCATTAGCTTGTCTCAAGTGATAAAATAGTTCAAGTATTTTTTATCTCCCTTAAATATTTATGTAATCTATATTGGAAGGAGTATTAACACCATGAATACGATGTTTGGAATTATATATTATATTATTATGAAACTAGTTATCACTATTTGTGTGACTATTTATGTTTTTAAGTCTTCGATGGGTATAATCCCAATTTATCATATTATTTATGTGGAATATTTTATTATTGACTATCTCTACCATATTATTAATGCTTTAGTAATTAAATGATAGCATCCTTTATATGACTTCCCCTACTGGGCATCTGGATAACCCTTTACTACCTTTTCCATTCCCCAAGACACTAAGATAAAATATTAAAATGATTTGAGGGATTTAATAAAATAAATAATAAAATTATAATAATAAATTAATTTTTAAATTCATCTATTCCATTGTAATTTTTGAATCACATATGTATATTGTCTTCAATGATGGATGAACTATTCAAACCATCAAGATGCACACTCTTTTATCTTGTGCCAATGTAGAAAAAATAACTACTTGATCTTTTTTCATCATTTCACCACTTTTATAAAAAACAATTTGATCTTTTTAATACATTGGGTTGTTACTATATCATCCTAAGAAAGGTGCTACATACCAATGCCTTGAGCTGACTGGTTACAGGACCTCAGGAATACCTCATCACACGCTAGAGGTTATTGACTAGCACCAAGGGTCTAATATATAACATGGGATGACTATAACCTATTTATGAGAGTAGAAAAAAAATTGTGAAAAAATATTAACCAATTATAATAAACAATACTCACAATGATACCTTAACCAATAAAATCCATAGATATATACTAAACCAGAAAAGTAAAACAATACCCAGAAATGAAGAAGATATGCAATGACATATTTTTGTCAATTTTCATATGAAAACCCCAAAAATTATCCATTGAAAACTACCAATCATGTCCCGAAACCATTTCTAGAACCCTCATCCATGATCCATCCAAACTCATCCATCTAACATAGGGATCATTACCACATCCTATCCTAAATAAATGTATTATATTCGAGTACCATTTAGGTAGACTGAGTTGGGTGTGAGTAAAAATCAGTAGGTCACCACTAATAGTGTCTAAAACAATATCCATCCCAAAACATAGTATGATGTTTTATAAAGAATAAAGTAAAACTGATCAAATAAGAAGTTTAAAAATTCAATTATTCTTTAATTAACAACATAAATATCATTTATTCATGATGACATCTAAACCATAAATACCTACTTCTGCCTCTAATAGAGTATGAACTATCCCAATGGGATATTTCATATCATAATATTATGGGTTATTATTTATCATTTCATTTCATGTTAACTATCAAATAGCAGGTTCTTAAAGAGGCATTCGTCACCCTGTGGGTATCTGGAGTTGCAGTTTCTATCCCACAACTCAATAATCACATAAATATACATAATGAAAATGGTGACCTAGTGTTTCATTATGGATCCCTGTGTGTATTTAGAGTAGTACTCCGTATTTCAAAACTCATTTTAATCATAACCGAACACCACATGGATAGATATAAATTTCATAATTCAGTTATCAATACTATTTACAATTACTATTTTTTCAATCAAGAAAAATTCATAATTTATTAATTTAATCATCTTAAAAAAACCATTGATCACCACCAATTTTACAATCCTATTAATTCCCATAATTAATAAATTAAAAATATCATAAATTGATCAATTTCATAATCCAAATATCCCACCAATTTCACAATCACATCTTTCCATTAATTAATTGACCAAATAGATAATCTAATTCATTATATGATTTCCAAAATGGAAATTTTTGTGTCAAAGTTTCATAGAAACAATTATAATCAATAATATGGGATTTAAAAATTTAAATCACCTACCTCATGGTCTTTGATAAAAAATTTTCATGCAAAAAATTCACAATTTATGTGGAATGATCAATTCCATTATGGCAGAAGAGATGTTGAAGAAAAAAAAGGTCCAAGATCAAAAAAATTATTATCCTTGAAATAATAGATCTAATAATTATCAAAATAGTATAAAACATTCCTCTCCATCTATGAAGAGAGATATGATATAGGGAAATCCAATCATGAAAATATTTCGTACAAAGAGAGGTTCAGATCTTTCAATCTGGTCTTCGATTCCTCAAGAACAATGTTTGGAAGGCACTGAAATCCTGTCCGGGACGTCCAAAAACATTGGAAAATAATTAAGGTCAAGTGGGGTTGAATGACGATGAAGTATTCATGTTCAATAATTTTAAAATAAAACTTTAGTGAACTTAATTCTGGGCACATGGTTTTCTTATAAAGGATTCAGGGTTTACCAAACCATATGCATTAGCAATGTTCCTCCCCTTCGGGGCACACCCTTTCTCTGAAGAGGTCACATGGAATGGAAACCCGTGATCCAAACATGAAACACCACTTTCCTAGGGTTTCATGGTTTACTGTGGGTAGGCACATGGGTTGGAGAAACATTGTTCCAACCATGAACTACCTCTTCTTCATAAAAACTTCTTTATTTTCACCTGGAAACACCTTGAGAAAAACCATGAAACATATACGAAAAAAGGGTAACAGAGAACCTTTAAAGGGGAATGGGATATCTTTATAATTTTAGGGATCTTATACTCCCCAAGACTTATAACAACTAAACCTAAATCTATACTCTAAAGCATACCTAGCATTCTGAGTTAAAAATATTGGGTCACTGATATGACATATCCTCATTTCTATCCCTTGTTTCCTACAAAACAAGACTATATTTCAACAATACTCAAACTATCAGTATTTTATCTCCCTAGAAAAATTCTTACTACGATCCAAAAAATGTATCAGATTCTCCTTAAATGATTCATCAGCCTCAAAATCAAAATCATCTACATCTATTATATGAGAATGGTTGGGGTGATACAACTGAAGTTGTGATATATGGAAAACCACATGCATAACACTATAACTATGTGAAATAGAAAATCAGTGTTCCATCAGCCTATTCCTCTCCACAACCTCAAAAGTCCTGAAAAACCTAGTTGTGATTATTCCCTGCATCAAAATCCTATATTAACCCAATCAATGAGACACCTGAAGGGGAAAATGATGACCCATTACATACTCAAGGGGACAAAGGGAACTATTAGTGTATGAATTATTTCTACTCTAAGCCATAGTAATACATTTTGAATCATATGAACCTACTCCGCCATCTATAGAATGATACATAGTCTTAATAAATCTAACTCACCTGTATCCATCCAGAATAGAGATGATCTACATGATCAACCATAAAGAGCCTCATATGGTGGCATTAGAATAGTTTCTCGGTAACTGTGTTGTTTGAGAACACAATCGATGATAGGTGTTTCACTTAATACCCACCAAAGTCTATGATGAAGACATATAGAATATCCTAAAAAAAATTTATAGAATGATTTTTTCTGACGCTTTCTTCAGGGAACACATCCGCCGCTTTTGGGGGATGTGAAACTGTTTCCCCGCATTCTCGCTTTCCAAAAATGGGCGGCATCCATCACTTATTTAGGGATGCTTTCTACTTGATCCAAATAGGATGATGGGATGTCAGTCTCTCATTCTTTGGATTCCTCCTCAGTGATTTCTACATAGTATGGGTTTCCCTTATAGACTTAATACATTGTTCGTGAAAAGCTTCCCAGTGCCCTATCTTCATGGATGCTAGTTAATTACACTGCTTATGTCAGGACATTACAAGGGGTCATGTTTGGGCAGCAACCTTCGGTTGGGGGAGTAGTCATGATGGATATCACTGGCATGTCAGGATGCTGGAACACTAGCCAGTCTAGAATTCTTCCCCTTATGATATGGATTCTTGATGGTGGAGAAGCCCGAGGAATCCCACATCGAGTGTGGGAAATTATATTCCATAGGAATCTTTTTTAGGTTTTCCATAGCTTCTCATGGTTAACACATGGTATGTCGTAGGTTTAACCACTAGCGGAGATGTATTAGACTTATCATAACACTGATGGAAGTGGATCAGATCGATGCAACCCATGGTGGGATCATTGGTACAAGGTCTAATGCATGATTAGGCACCCGATTACTTCTTGGAGCAGCATGAAAGTGGGTGACATGATACCAATGGGATGTTGCATCCCTGGTAATAAATATTATGGATATGGATGGTTGAGAGTGGATTTAGAATGAGATGGAACCATCATGAGGATGATAATGATGTTGGGCTTGATCCTTGAAGAGACTTCCTATATATCCCTATGGTAGGAAATCATAGTCCACGAAGTTTAGTGGGGCAATGGAATAACTGAAGAGGCAAACCCAGAGAATGGATGCGAGAATGGGATTTGGAGGAAGTAGAACCCTCAGGTTGGGGAATTGACCTTACTGAAACACAAAGGCTCAAGGGACTGACTAGGATGGGACATGAGGGATGGGATTTTACCTTATAGAGGCTTCATATGTATCCTTTTGGAACGAAATCAAAGGTCACATAGTTCATGTTGGGGGTGTAGAGTTGGGGTGAGCACATAGGACTCCAACCTGATGACATACTGAGGCTTACACATGGTTAGTAGCCCGAGTTATTCTAATTCCATGGGGGCGGACCAGATATTTGGGTCCCCACAAAGGGGACTAAAACAGCTTACCGTCGATTGAGGAGTACATAAGATTACCGTTGGTTGGGGTACAACGTCTTACCATTGGATGGGGTACAACGACTGACTGCTAGATGGGGTACAATGGATTACCACTGGATGGGGTACAATGGCTTGCCACTGGCTGGGGTTCCAACAGCTTACCACTGGTAGGGATTCACAATGGCTTACTGTTGATTGGGATTGGACCTCAGGGAGGCTTCCTATGTACCTTTTATAGTAGTCAAGGATCAATGCCCACATAGTCCGAATGGGTACATTTTAACGCCTTGAGGGTTAAAAAGCGGATGTACCATTTAACATCGTCCATGATAGTGGTGAACCGATTTGAAGTGGTCGGGATTGATGGATGTTAGGATTTAACATTAGTGAGGCTTTCTACATACCTTGCCTTGGCAAGGATCACAGTCAACATAGTTCAAAATGGGTATGGTGAATTGATGTGAAGGGGTTGGGACCAATAGGTGTTGGGTTTGAACATTAGGGAGGCATCCAACATTCCTTGCCATGGAAAGGTTCTAACTCCATGTATTTCAGAATGGTTGGTGCTTACATGCTAAGGTGGCCCAGAGAATATGTCATTGTCTATGGTTACTCTAAGCCCACGTGAGTCATGATCGGTGTGAGAAACAAGGGGCATCAAAGACCTGACGATCACGTCACGAAAGGTGAATCTGTGGGAAGTGGAATGAGACTTACACATAGTTAGTAGCTGAAAGAGGAAATAAAGGATTACGCATGGGGATAGATGGGGTAACGTAGTTCCCTGTGCCCCCATCACCTCTTAGTCTTTTCCATAGAAGAAGAAAGGAGGAGTAGGGTAACTACCATCAGCAAGAAAGGCTAGAGGCTTACACCAAGATGGTTTCCCTTCCCCACAGATAGAAACCACTCCAACAAAATTGATCACATTCCATGTGAGGATGATTTTTCTATCGTGGAGACAATTGGGCATTAATAATGTCCAAGATAGATCCCCTGCATATGATTCACAGGGTGAGGCAAAAATTTAACATCATGTGCTGAAGATGATGGTGATTCATAGTTTAATGCCCTACATCTCAGATGTGGTTGGTTCACTCTATAACCATAGGAATTACATAACTGATAAATACCATCCCCTTGAGAAGGTAAGGCATCAACAATGCCATAGTGAGCGGGTGTCATGGAGTGATCTTCTAAGGGGTCCTTGTTAATGTGGTTATAAGAAAAAGCCATAGCCATTTTCATGCTTATGTGTAGAAGCATAAGGTCAAGCAACACAACGTAATGTACCACCCAAGGGACCTTTAAATCACTTCATACAAACCTAGAGGTTCGTACGAGAGAAGTGTGTGTGACATAGGTGTTTTTCATATAATAAGTGCTTGAAGATAGTGCCCAAGAGAACGATATCAAACACATGATAAAGGGTGCGCACAAGAAGATGGTTTTTCACACCAAAGAAAAGGTTTGAATGAAATTGGAACAGAAAGTGGTCATGTTGCACGCAAAATTATGGGTTGAGTGGAAAAGAAGAATTGTGCGCAAATGGAAGAGGTTTGTTTTCACCAAAGAAGAGGGATTTCCGTGAAAAGGGGGAAGAGGTCTACTTGCACACAAGCGGAGGGATTTCCGTGCAAGGTGGTAAAGGTATGTTTGCGTACAAGCAGAAGAATTTCCACGCAAGGGGGAAGAGGACTGTTTGTGCTCAAAGGACCCAAGACATAAGGATTTGGGTGAGGGTAAAGCCCTATTGGTCCCATGCGAAGGCGGACCACTGGGAGACCTATCATGAAAAATACCATAACTATAAGTTATATTTTTCATGTGGAAGAGGTGAATTACGCAAAGGGAAGGCAATTTAGATTCTTTAGCCACCAGAAGTAGGGGGGTGAACTTCTATTTATAGGTGATCGAGCGATAAATGTGCGGGTAGAATTTGGCCATTGTGGAAAACCCAGAACTTGGGGTGGTGGCGCACATGTTCCCATTTTGGAACGCAAAAAACACGTCAAATTGTGATAATATTCCATGACAGGAACTAGGTTTCTGTCCGAGGAAGTGGTTTTCTCCTGACTGCTTTGGTTTTCTGCACAACCTTGTGGATCTTCCAAGAATCAGTTGCTGAGTAAAAATATTCCTTTGTTTTATCCAAGGATGGATTCTTTGGACTTTTGATGGATTTCATCATGTAAAAATCCCCCCGGAATTGTATCTATAAGGGGCATGAAGGTCGGATTCTGGGGGAAACACTGAAATGGACAGCCCCATGGGGGCGGTGCATGTCAAATGGCTTCAGTCATGTGTAAAGCACTTTCACACAATTGAAAACTTGATCTATGCTTATAAAGCCACTCGGGGGGGGGGGGGGGTCTATACATATTTTATCGTGCGATAAACTTGGAGATCTCTTGCATGAAAAACTCTTCTACCTTGCATGGAATTTGTTCGGTTTGGCTTGGAATTACTAGATATTGGTCATGATTTTCCATTCAACTTCCATTTTATGCCGTACTTTCTTGGTTTTCCATCAAACAATTAAATTATGCATGCACCTACCTTTTATTATTCATGCCCAGCTAATTTTTCCAGACTTTTCCGGGGAAAATGGTTGTTGATCATAGTAATGTCGCGAGGGAATCTATGTATGATTTGAGGAGGGACAAGATGAGTTATATACCTAAGGTTTATGGTGTGAAGAAATTAGTATCCAATAACAAATCCTCATTCAATATGATAACCCATTCTCAAAAGGATTACATGCTTTTTGACAATATACTGATATAAGAATTTGGTATTTTGGAGGAGGTAATAATGCGGGGAGTTAAATTTGATACGTCGTGGTCATGGGTTATGCGCGATGATGATATTCTGCAATAAAACATAATAAACAATGGACATGCCACCAGAGAAACCAGGCATATGCCTATTTATGTCCTGAACCCAAGGACTAGAACAATTTGGAGATGTTAGCTGGTCACTAACGATTCTCCTACACATTACATGAGCACCTTTTGACAGTGCATCACCGATGATACCAAAGGCTGGATACATGATTGGGACCTAAGATCCAGAGGAAATTTCACAAGAAAATGGGCTTGGGTGTACTATGTACGCCAATCATGCAATCAATTGGGGGTAGAACTACAACATATTTAGCTGTTTGAAGTGGTGTGGATGTCACAGTTCAACTTCTACCATCAGCAAGATCATGGGCTGGAGCTATTTAGCCGGTGGTCCCCTGATACCAAGACATTCCACCTCCATCATGGAGAGGATGACATCATACTTTGGTACGTGCACTGTATCAGAGGTATCCCTTTCGACGGGCACCAATACAATTAGTTTCTTCTGTCTGATAATATCTGGGGGGATAGGTTGTGAACCCCCATACTGATATGGCATCTGCTGGACCTAGCCAAGGATAAGATATGAGTGAATTACTTTCTAAAGGATATTTCATATTCTTTTTGGATCAGTCTGTTACTTCAGAAGGTCCCAAATGTGAAGATGTTGGGGGAGAGGAAGGCGGTGTCTAACCGCAACACAAAGGAGAAAGAGCAGGTCATATTGGAAACACTTGGAGATAAGGGACTACCAATCACGGGGCTTTCATGTGGATGAGATTCGGGACCCAAATATCTGATATGATAGATTTTTCACAACCATCCTGAGTGAATGGATACTACGTGTATGGGATACCAGGGTGGGAGTTTTCCTGACAACCTTGGTGATGGTGGGAATTATGGAATCCAATCAAAGGTGAAACTTGGGTGTCCCTGTGCGGGCCCGCCTGTATGCCATCTTGGGGTGCATTTCAAGAGGGGTATCATCAAGGAGGATATGATTCCTTTTATAAATCCATCATGGTTGGGTCATGGCTCACGATGACGGATACACATTCCCAAATGCTATTCGTCCTCCAGGTAATGATGTGTGACCTTCCTTTATAAACATTTCTGGAACCATACATTGATGATCAATGAAGAGGGGGTAAGGATTAGGATTGAGAATCACACAAATTTCACTTTTAGTCTATTTACCACCCTGGTTGGCCAAGTGGTAGATGACGGGAAAGGCTCACTTGAACAAAGAGAATATGTTAAAAGCCTTAGAGGTTGAGTTCTTGTGGCTCAGGTCAATGAGAGTATCCTTTTTGAGCCTTGTGTGCCATCAAGGTTTGTTAGGTAGTTCAGATGCACCCAAAAGAGTGCATGTGTATTATGCTTTAAAGAAATTAATGGGGTTCAGTTTGTCCATGATTTTTTGATCCTAGAGATAATGTTTTTGGATCTAAAACTAGTACTAGAATTATTAATATTGTTAAAGGAAAATATTTATTTTTTTCTCTAGAGTGTGTGTTATATTTTTTCTAATGAATTGTTATATCTATTTATTGGTGATTGGGATCACAATGTTGTTAGTGCAGCACATTTAGGACTAATGGTTGGGACTATATCTTTTTAGTTGGAAACAATAACATTAGAAACTATTTATGTAACCATTAAAAGTGTTTTTATATCAATTGTACAATGATTTCAAATTGATTAACCTAAAAAATTTCTATACATTTAAAACTAATTGGGTATAGTAATTTTTATTTCTCTTATACTAGGGAAAAATCCTCTTTCACTTCCATATTATAAGATTACACAAAATGAATTGAGGGAATTCACAATTCAGTTAGAAGCGTTGGATTGTAAGGCTTCCAGAAGACCAAGTGCATCACCATAAAATTCTCTAGTTATCTTTTAGAATATAGTAGATATTTAAATTCAAATTTACATTTATTATCTTAAAAAATTTGGTGGAAATAAATAATTGATATATCATTCTAAGAAACGTTGTTTTTTGATCAATTTAAGGGATCCACGTGGTTCCATTAAATCGATATAATATAAGTGTATCAACAAATCTGAGTTCAAATTTGAGGTACATAATTGATAAGATGTTATTATCTTTAAGAAATCATTTTTATTCCCTTTGGTTTACGAATTCACAAGCAATTTTCATAGAATTGAGGAATCATATCTTTCATTAGTACTGTTAATATTTTTCTGTTTTATTTTTAATGACATACTACTATATATTCAGACTAAATGTGACTCTCATGAACACTCAGAAATTATATTTACCACCCTAAAAGAACACCAACTTTATTTTAAACACTATATTTTTTTCATTTGGATATAAAAAGTGACCTTCCTTGAATATAGAATATTTGAGAAATATGTATCAGATGATCCCCCAATGATAGAATATTTTATCTCATGGAATCCCAACCAAAATTTCATTGAGAAAAAAATATTAACTAGAATAATAATGTATTACCATCTTATTTTTCGTATATCCTCAAGTAATTCATCTCTAATGAAATATATTATGAGGAAATATATTCCTTTCAAATAGAGGGAATGTTTCAGAAATATGTTCAGTAACATGTGGCTAGAGTCACTTCAGCTCCAATCCATACATTTACTAAATTAATGACAGTTCATAAGGAATATATTTATTCATTTGGATCTAGTTTGGTCTATGTTCTCATGCATGGGGATCATGTGTCATGTTCATTATTTATTTTAGTAGGTTCAATATAGAGAAATGTAACACCACAAAATTCTAAATGAATAACATTTTATTTAATAGCATATAAGACACAAAACACCATGAATTGAAGGGAATATAACATATAGAGACCCTAACATATATTTACTATTTTAAATAAAAACATTATAAATATTACAATACACTAAACAATGAGTTTATCTTGCATTACATGCCATAATGACTTCTTTCAAAATCCTATGTTAGACGCACAATCGGGTTTTACTAAACAAATATATACAATTACTGCCATTATTTAAAATGAAAATTATCTCCTAGACACTAAATATGAAGTTATTAATAGGAATAAGTAACTTAGAAATATATATAGTTTAAGTCACTAGATACGAACTTATTATTAATGACACCAAAACAAATTAGATATAAATGAAATGTTTTATAAAAAAATTATTTTTATGTGCCGAATGAATATAATCATAATAAAATAAATTAACTATTGGATGATATTAATGAAATTGTTATATTATATATTCAATATTTTTTTACATTAATCTAATAGTTTTTATAGGTATATGATAATAACAAATTCACTTTTATGTACAAATGGTTGTATTTTTTCAAAATGCAGTTTTTTGCCTTTTAATGACATAATTGTTTTAAAAATAAATTCTGATACTTATATAAAATTCATTTGACAAAAAAAACATATATTTTCAAAGAGTAATTTCAAAATTATTCTAGGGTTATTTTTTAGTATTTTTTCGAGAAGTTTCATTTTATGAGGAATAAATAAAATACTAAATTTAATTTAAAATTTACATTTTATGTAAATAATTTATATTTTTAATTTATATTTAATTTTTTTTTAAATTTAAAATTAGAAAAATTATAAAACTATTTATTCAATTTAGACTATTTTAATCAATTTTATTGTAGATTTTGATATAAAAATAGTTTAATTGTTTGAACAATTTCTCTTTAAAAACAGATTGTGTTGTCGCAATTATGGGAAAAATTTCAAATTAAATTCTTCCACTTCTATGAGTTGAAATTTGGAAAATGGACCCCATTTATGGAATAATAATAACTTATAATTTCTAATAAGGTCAATATAAGTTTTACCAAAGTGATTAAGAGAAATAATTAATGTTAATCTCAACGATTAAGTTAAAATTAAGATTACTTTGTCGTCAATCTTAAAAGATATGGTGTGGAAATTACTGAAAACATGTAGAAAACCAATTGGATTTCAATATTTTGACAATATACCATATTTTATTAAAAATGTGTTATTATTAGAGGCACATTAGGAAATGGATACCTCCCAACTGTGTTTATGTTTTGGTATTGAAAACAATGACACTCCTCCAATATTAACTGGAACTCAATACCCTCACTTATTTTCACAAACTATGAAATTTGGATCATACAAACATGAACAATTGAATTTAAAACTTCCCTACTATCATCCTAGAATAGTTATCCTGGTCAAAAATCCAATTTAATAAATAATGAGTGCATTTCTTAAGAGGATACCCGAAGAAGAGGCAATGTTTTTCTAATAGAGTTTATATTTTATTTCCTTATCCACCTCCATAAAATATTTTTAAATAACTATTATATAAAAAGAAATATATATCAAATAAACACAAAATTAGTTATGATATTGGTATTTCCTATAACCACACACACTTCTATAACATGGGTTATGAAATGATCATTCGTGTCTACGATGGACCACCACATCGCGAACCGATGTCTTTCATTTTTCATTTACACTAATCAATAATGGTAATAATGATGTAAATATTAATTTTATATGATAACTATGATATTTATAATGTATTTAGTCTTATTTAATTATTATATAGCCCATAACATCATGATTTGTATTTTTTTGAATACGATAATTTCATTCATGTGTATGGTGGCCTACTACCTCGCGAAGCGATGATATTCGCTTTTTTGTTTGCATGAAATGTATTAAGTATGGGTTTAATAAACATATGTGATGTACAAACACACACACACACACAGACACACACATATATATGAAATAAATATGATAATATAATGGATATATATATATATATGTATCATTTTCTTATCTTTCATTCAACTTGATAATAAAATGGAAACATCGTTCATTTGAACGTATGGTCTAACATCTTCATGAACAATGTATTTCTCTCCCATAAATAATTTATAGATTAATATAAATACATATATACTGAATATATAAGATATTTAAGTCATGTTTTACATTATATATATTATTAAATAATTATATTAGTAATAAGAATAAATAAAAATCAATTCAAATAATACATGAAAACAAGGAAATTAACACCTGAAACAATAAAAATAAAGAAATAGTATTAAAAAATGGATGAGAACATGTTATAAAATAATAATAATATATAGTATAAATATTAATATTTTCATGGTATTAGTTAATAACTTGTATAAAACCTTGATACATCAGGATAAATGGCGTTCAACCAAAAGGGAGCGTAAGGTAATGTATTTCATCTCAATTTTATTTTATTGAGGCATATTGTAATGTTATGAACCTAATTACTTTTATATGATGTATATAATTCCCCATAAAATGTAATGTAGTGAATAAATCATAAGTTTTAATTTATATCATTTAATCAATGGGGTTCTGAATTAAGAGTTATAAATTTGTAAATAATTTCATAACTAAATTTCTTTTTTGTGGGTATATATTCTTTCTTCGTTGTCTTTAATATTATAATATTATATCTGTAAGGAATTTTGACATTCTATTGTTTTATTTTAACTTTTTTTGGGTATTTATACTCGATACACTTATTGTATTCATTTATTAATCCTCACCTCAATGATACAATACCTTTAATGGTTTATTTCAAAATATCATTCTAATCAAGGTATTATATTGATGAATTTAAATTAAAGGAAATCATATTATAATTATTTAATAAATCCTTTAATTTTACTCTCATTTGGTTATTCAGGATCCTTTTCAAGTGATAGCACAATTTCCCCCTCTTAGGTAATTAAAATCACTACGAAAATGTTTTCATAAAATTCAACTTCATTTATATTTCCCATTGGAAATATGCATTCTTAAAGAAGTTTGTTTTCTAAAAAAATCCATACATTTTTTCATTAACCAGTAAAAAATGATTTTTAAAAATGTATTTTTACCCATTTCTTTTTTTTAGAAAATGTATTCAAATGAATCATCTAATATATTTTTGAACATTTCACTTTTATAACTTTTATACAATAAAAAAAAGACTATTTTTACCTCATATATAATTACCCACCATCACTTGTTTTGAAGATTCCTATGAAATTTTATGAATGTAGTTTATAATAATATGTCGTTAAAACTGATTTCAAAGAAAAATACTTTGATTTTTTATTCAAAATTGAAAGTATATTTTCCACAAGAATGTTTTTAAATATATTTTAATTTTATTAATGAAAAAAACTCTTATTATTACTCCAATGAGAATACATTGTGTTAAAAATATATTTATTCTTTATCTTGATGGATTTTGGTTATTTTTAACAAGTATAGTAATGAAATTCACTTCCATGAATCATATTTGTAGTCATTAAACATCAACTTGAGTTACTAACATTGCAGGGACAGTTGAGCATTAAATTATCCAAAAATATTAAAAATTAGTTTTCATGGATATGATTATTATCTAAACTCTATATCATTTTTAGATGTGGAATTTATTTTTAATGTAATTTTATCATATGGGGATATATTGATAAATCTATATTATTTACTCAATACAGATATTTGACAAGGAAACAATTTCATGAATTAAATTAATTATTTGATATATAATAAATTATTTGAACTAGAAGTGATAGCTGGGGACTTTAATTTATATATCCCCTTGATGCATTGAAAAGTATCAAGAGACAAATCGGTTTGACAAATTAAATGAGATTCTAAATTTATTTTTAAATCGTCTTGTGAATGTTCTTGATGTATTGGTTTTAATGTGCCTCAAACATGAGATCCAATAATTAATCCTTTAACTCATTGAGAATTAAGTTATTATTATTATTATTATTATTATTATTATCCATGAAATTTTCAATTTGAAAATATCTATAGATGAATTTCATTATCATTTTATTGATTAAATAGATAATATTTTAGTTATTTACCATTCAATATTGATTATGACTTATCCAATTATTTAAATGGAACATGTGTTATATTATTTAACTTTCCATATATATTCTTCCATATCATGTTATTTAAACAGAATATATGTTTAGTCAATTACTCTGATATATTGATTATTCCTATTGATTAATGACATATTCAGCTGTACTAAACCCTCAGAGAGCATTTTACCTCACCCCAATTTTTATTGCATTCCCTATAATTGATTGAAGTTTACTATGATTGATATGCATGGATACACAAGATGGAATAATGTTATTCTAAAAAATTATGTTTATATTTTTGTTTTAAATTTTAATAAAATACTCATGTCTGTATCTAGTTTACTAGGACTACTTATTATTCAGTCCTATGTGATGTAGGCTCCTTGTATCTTTTACCAATGTAATGGGAGTATCCACAAAATCCATGCTACTATCGTATAGTTCACGAAAATTTCTAATAGAGATATTTTATTAGAAAACATGGAAACAATATTTATAAAACCTATATTAAGGAACATAAACCAGTGATAGAAATTGATTATAAGTTTAGAATAACACCATAATGATTTGGTACAGTATATATTTTGTTGGTATTTTGAGAAATACCTCTCTATTTTGACACTATAAGTGGATGTGGTTCTGGACCATATATACATATGGGTAATAAATCTGAAAATGGCATGTCGGGAAAGACTTGAGTGTGACCTGGTATAAGACAATGATCCTTACTATAAACATGGTTGGACACCCTTTGGGGATATGCTTAGGATAATTTAAATTTTCTTTACAAACCATTATGGATATTGAAAATAGATGAAAAAAAGGACCTATGTAAAACCTATGGTGTATTATATTGAAGATATGATGTAATGATTCTGAAATCCTATAAATTTGATTATGGTAAAACCCTAGGAAAATGTAGGACCTATGTTGAAATAATGTGGTAAAGTACTTATGTATTTTGATTCAAGAAATAAATTGTTGATGTGTATTATCAACAATATAGTGTTTATAAGAATCATGAATATTTTAAATATTCTATTACATTTTATAATAAATTATGAATTAATAAGCCTAATATTTATGGATACAATCATGGATTATTTATGTTAAAATTGAAAATAAGATCAATAATTTAAAAAAATTGTTAGGTTTTAGGTGATGGGATTCTACAAAGATTCTGGATATTTTAGATGAAACTTATAGAAATTCAACCAATTAGTTTTGTACATGTGTTAGTGGAAATATTATTTGAGGAATAATTCCATTAAAATTTGTAGACTTATGTTTAAATTTACTCATAAGCTTTAGGGTTTAAATGAAAATAAAATTATTGGTACTTGCGGAAAAAATTTAGTCTTGAAAACCATAGGGAAAAGGATATTTATCAATTAATTTTATTTCAATGACGTCCAATTTATTTTTGGGAACATTATAGAAATATAGTTTAGAAAATGGAAAACTTGGTTACTGGGTGACAATCCATCATATCAAGAAAAGGATATAGGAATTGAGCCCACAACTGAAGGACGATAAGGTTTTAACCAAAAAAAACTAACCATGAAAATTCCTGTGTCAATGTTTCATTGTTTTGAGTTAAATAAATAAAATAATAAATATTAATAAAATACTAGCATTGAAACATTTCATGACTATATATTAATATATTAGCCATATTTGTTTCAAAAATTATTTAGAGATATGGAAAAAGTCTTTTCACACTTTTTTGGAACATATGATAAGTTAAAAATAGATTTTTAGTGCTTCAAACATATAAAATTCATTTTTGGGTATTCATTTATTGGAATATGGGATAATTATAAATTGATCAATGTACTCCCAAGGTATTAAATATTTTTAATAGAAATTTATCATGTACTTATATTTCCTTTTATTCTTAGGTAGTAAAATAATTACGCAAAATTATAAAAATGATATAGTAAAAATGTTCTAGTATATTCAAATCCAATGAATCAAATGACCGTTTTGTTCATCATATTTTTATGGATTTTGGGCCCTCAACATTCAATTAATAATTCACTAGCTTGTAGTCAATTACATTAATAACTCTCTATAATTTTCTACGCATTTCATTCATGTACATATCTTTACTTTCCACTAATTTTCTCTTACCAAGAATCCTTTTTATATGAATTTAATGTTAAATTTGTACTTAAATTTTTCACAAACAAAGTATAGATTTTATTTACCTTTTTACTATGTTTTTTTCTATTTTTTTCAAATTTCAAACCCTTGATTACAAATATCATGTTTAAATTACGAAGAAGTAATTTATTTATGGTTGGGAGAATGTAACACTGCAAAATTATAAATGAATAAAATTTGATTCAATAGAATATGTATAATGTCATGGACCCCTCCTGCCCATTCCTTTTTAAAAATCCAGTGTTTGATGTGTTCTAGGGAGTCATAGTAACTCATTTAAAGAGTCATAAAAAAAATACAGTTTTCCAATTATAGGTGCAGTCGGTAGGTGGAATTAGTATGTGGTGTATGTAGGTGGTGTTGGTAGGTGGAATTGGTAGGTCGAATTGGTAGGAGGTATCATTGAGTGGCATTGGTGAGTAGAGTCGATGAGTCACGTTGGTGACTCACTGATTGTATGTTGTGAAAGAGGGTCGCTGATGATAGGTCGTGTCAATGACTGTCTATCGGTATCCCACATTGGTAACTCATTCAATGGTGAGTCACCCAATGGTTACTCACGTCAATGAGTCAACCAATGGTGAATCATTTCCAAGAGTTTGTTAAAATTATTTTTTCTCTAGTTTTGCCAGTTTCTCCCCTTGAAGGTTTCTTTTTATATTAAATGAGTTACGTTATATAATGAATGTGTTTTTGGAAATTTATAATGGTATCTATCTTATAAAAACCTAAAGCATCATTTGAATCCTAAAACATGCAGTCATGAATGTGATCTGGAATTAATGGCCTTTGAAATCGTTTCCCACCATAGATTTATGATCCGGCCTTTCTAAAGACGAGACCCTTCCTTTCTTGTGTGCTTCCCTTCGATCATGATACTAAGGTGCCAAGAACCTTTCTTCCATAAGAGATAGTGAATTTCTGTTGTGGATTTGGATTGTGGCTTCCATGTATTTTTTCTACTACTTGCCCATCCCCCCTATTTATGCACAATGAGTAATTTCTGATCGCATGCCCTTTGAGGTAGGGATCAAATCACCCCTATTTATTTGTGTATCTTGTGATATCGGTGTGTTATGTCACTTGATGATTATTATTTAATCAAAATTTAAGTGTGATAAATGTGGTTTGAGGAATATTATGACAATGAAGATAATAAAACCTATTAATAAGTAATAAGTTAGAGGAAGGGAAGATGATGACAGAGGTCATACTTTTAAATTGATTTTCTGAATTGTGTTAGATGTAGGTCTTCTGAAAATCATGGTCATTGGTGGTATCTACTTTCACTTCTTGTTTTTGATATCCTATTGAATGACCATATACATGTGAAATTTATTAACCATATAGATATGGTTAAATAAATAGATTCCTCAGGATAAAACTTGTTCTGTGATAACCCATGAATTCTCAATGTGGTATTAAATAACAATGTTGGATAAATCCAAAATACCTTGCTTTTTTGGTGTACCTGTGTGTTGTGTGTGGATCTTTTCTATCTTGTTCTTTGTACGAGTCATGTGGCCCTAATTTTAAAATCTCGTCTGTGTGTGTGGATGGTTTGGGAGTGGGATGAATTCTCAGCTTGAGAGATTGGTTGTTGTGCGATGGATGAGTGGTGTTGTGTAGTGGGACTGCAACCGGGTTGTGTTGTATTGTGTTTTTTGGGTGTGGTGTGCTTATGCAGCGGGGATTCCAGGTATTGTTTCATTAGGGGAGGTGTTAACAGGTATATCTGTGAGTGGAGGAGTTTCTACTTTGATGGGTTCTCTTAGTGGAATTACATTGAATAATGATGTTGGAATATGTTTTTTGGGTACTTCACCTGGAGTTTCTCTATGAGTAGCTTCACCCTATGTCTTAGGGTCAGTTTTATATAATATAGATAGAATTTAGAATGGGAAGAGATCTGCAGTGGGATGATGGACTATAATTCTCTTTCTTTGGTTTGATTATGATGTGTGTCTTTTTGTGTACTATGGTTGGATATTTCCCATGTAGGGATAGAATGAACAACTAGTTTTCTTAAAAAATAATATCGATTGGTTAAATAAATTTGTTGGAGTTATGATTTGCATTCACGACTGGTGTATAGTTGTACAATTAGAGATAGCATCAAGGGATGTTCTTTTTCATTGATTATTTCTTGTAAATCCTTAGGTTTGGATGAATGTTTGGTTACTTATATATAAACTTGTATTACCTTGATATTTCTATACACCACCACCCTAGTTTCACACTATTTTCCAAACACCCCCATTTTTTTGGGTGAGGGTATCTTTCCTAAACATCCTGATGGGAGGATGGATGGCTGGCCCCTGCCCTTCCCTACTCCCTCATCTAGGTAGTGATAGCCTATGATTCTTAGTGCAGGTTGTGATTTGTAGGGCCCAAGTATGCGTGGGAGTGTTGTGCTTCCAATATTTCTTCAGGATGAGATGTTATGAGATTTCCCAGGTGTCTTTGAGATGGGGTGTGGTTTGTGGAACAAGTGTATACAACCAAGATATGACGTGGTTTGCAGTCCAGATTTCTATGGGTGAGATGTGATGTGGTTTTTGGCGCAGATGTGAGTGGGATGGTTTGTAACATGGTTCTTTTGGGAGAGGTTGGAGTTCCGGGATGTTTTCTATTAGGGTGTGAAAGTGGCTAATCTATGGGAAAGTGGTATTGGGTACCATACTACCAATGTTATTATTATTATTACTTCACTTGACTTGTGTTTTTTTGAGTGTTACTTGGTGAGGTTGGGATGGGTTGTATACCATGTTAAGTGTTGTTGGGTTCTTCTATTTTATAATAGGGACATTAGTTTGCTTCACCACTTTTAAATGAGATACTTTTTATTTCCTACTGAGAATATTTTTATAGTCAACCTATGTATATAAAACTATTGTTTGGTTTTTAGGAGAAATATAGGAACCATGCATGATGTTACTAGATCCGACTTTGTGGAATATTTTTTGTCACTTCTTAGCTTTACTTTTGGGAATTTACTCTGTAGATATATTTTATTGATAGTTGTTTTTTTAAACATGAATGTGGTATGGATTTTGGATTTATTTTTATAAATGCAATTCTTGGAGTTTATTGGGATTGACCATCATATCTCATGATCTTGTTTCTATAAAAAGTGTAATTCCCTCCATTTTGTGAGATCATACACCCTTGGGGCTAGTTTCCACCTTCGGCCCTGGTGGAGGGGGGACAAAGGGGTCATTATCTATCACCCTTCATTTCTAGATCAGGAGGGGAATCTTTGGAGGGAGGGGGTCATGACAGAATGGTTTTAAAGGATGATAGTTGAGAGATAATAAGTATTTTGGTGTTTGGCATAGTGAGGATTGCATTGGTAGGTAGGAAAAAATGTTAGGTGATCTTGGGTAATGACCTAGGCTAGGGAATACAGTACAGGAAATGGTATTTTAGGGCCCCCGTGATCAATACAAGGACTCTATGCCTACCAAATGACCAAGTGAATCTATAACATTTGTGGGGTAGAGACCATGGGAAAGGTACATGCATGATAATGAATTGTGTTCTTATTTCATATGGGAATTTGAAAAATTAAAATAAATAAGTTAAAATGAATCTATAATAAAATTCCATACTATCTAAGCCCATGAATTTCTTATTTCCCTTTCATAAATGGGACCTCTATGTCGAAAATTTTCTGATCTGGTGGTTGAGACTTGGAAGGCCGATCTGGTTGATCGAAGGAGGGTTGATCCAGTGGAGGAGGAGGACTAGTGGAAGAAGTTGCAATATTATTTCTAGTGATAGACTCTAGGATAATGCGTGGGAAGCGTTTCAGATGTGGAGATGGCTAGTTGGATCAAAGATATTGAAATCACCTTCAACTTGGTACGAGCTTGAAAAAATTATTTTGTTCTGTTGGTAGTTATTCAGATGAGGGGAGCTGAACGTAAGTAGTTTATGCTACACCTAGAGGATATTAAGGAGGTAAATGTTCTATAGGTCGATTTTGAAAAGGAGATACATGTAGAATTCTTTTCATCGATGATGAAGGACGAGAAGACACATCAGTTACACTCCCTATAGTAGGGAAGTATGTTAGTATAGAAGTTGGGGATCACGTTCAAGGATCTACTTACTTTTTCCTTGGAACAATTCCCAAATGAAGAGTCTCATGCGAGATGCATAGAGGAGGCACTTTATCCTTCTTTCCAGTATGTGGTTACTCCTTTCACCATACCGACATACAAGAAAGTCCAAAATAATATAGAGTTAGTTGAGTGTATTGAATCACAGGGTGGTATACCATGAGAGGGGAGTTAGTATAATTCTTCTAGAGGTAAGGTTTCTAGTAGCAGGTCTAAGGAACCAAGGCCTTCTAGGTTTCTTCTAGTGGGGAGTCCACCTTAAAAGTTTTAGTTTCACATTCTGGCCCTCGTGCCACTCTTATGGGCTTGATCATGGAATGTTTCATCTTTGGAGTTAGTGGGAATCTTCTGAGCCAGTGACCAATGGTTTTTTAAGCTCAATATTGATGTGTTGGGTAGGTTCAGTGTCTGCCTCAATAGTAGTTTTTGGACAATCTATTTCATTAGTAGGGACAACAAGATCCTGCTTCACCAAGGGGAGATGGAGAAGGTGGAGGCTGACCTCAGGGTGTTCTTCTATAACCTTGTCCCAAACATGGTTAGGGAGGAAGTCATCAAAAGAGGTTAAGGGGAGCTGGGAATGGTCAGTTACATGATGCAGAGGTAGCTGTTTTAGCACATCCCAAGATTCTTCAATGTATGATCAGTTTTTTAAGTACTCTTTCTTGTGTTTTATTTGTATATGAGTTCTTTTCACTCCATTGTTGCACCTTGTCTACCCCATGAATTGGGACTAGACATAGAAATACCTATTATGCCCCTTGTGTTGAGTATTTTAGTAAGAGGTCAGACTACCATATTTGATGTGTGTCAGGGATGTAAACTGATGATGGGGCCGCATTAGTCCCATGTGGACCTCTTCTTATTACATATGCAACCAAACAATGACATCCTTGGAATCAAATGGATGTATTGTACACATGATATTATCGACTACTTCTGGAGGAGGGTCATGTTTTCAGACGTGGATGTTCAGTGTGGGATATTTGTTAGTCAATATAGTTTTCAGGCGGGCAGTCACCATGTGGTGCATTTTCTTTCATTATTATCAGAGCTATATATGGAGTTAATAGATGCTGAGATGGAGGAGGCTCCCGTAGTAGTTGGCGAGTCATGGATTTATTTCATGAGGAGGTTGAGACTTCAACCCCTTGACGTGACATCGAGTTCGGGATAGACCAACAACCCGATGCCTCTCTGATTACAATGGATCCCTATCAAATGACACCTTCTAAGTTGTAGGAGCTGAGGACATAGATTGTTGACCTAGTGAAGAATGGATTCATCTCACCTAGTGTGTCATTGTGGGGTGCTCCAGTCTTGTTTAAAAATAATGAAGACAGTGGTATGCGGTAATGCATAAACTATTGAATGTTGAATTGGGTGACAATCAAGAACGGTTACCCTCATCTGAGGATAGATGATCTTTTCAACCAGTTGAGAGGACCTAGTTGATTCTCTACGATCGATCTGCTATCTTAATATCACCATTTGAGGGTGAAATAGGGTGATATCCTAAAACTTCTTTTAGGTTCATGTATGGAACTTCGAGTCTATGGTCATGCTTTTCAATGTTACGAATGTACCGGCTGTGTTCATGTGGCTCATGAACACCATTTTCAATGATTTCTAGGACTGTTTCATTTTTATATTCATCTATGACATCATAATCTAATCATGGAAATAGGTGGAGTATAGAAAGAAAATCCATATTGTCTTGGAGGATCTTCGATGCCACAATATATATGGGAAGTTGTCCAAGTGAAATTTATGGACAAGAGAGGTCTACATCCTTGGGCATGTGTTGTCTTAGTAGGGTGTATTGAAAAATACATCTAAGGTTGAAGCATTTGTTTCTTGGAAAGAATCCATGAATCTGGAATAGGTTTTCAGTTTTCTTTGTCTTGCGGGATATTACCATAAATACATACCCAATTTGTCCAAAATTGTATCTCCATTGACAACCTTAACCAAGAAAGACCATGGCTTTTTGTGGAGTGAGATATGTCAGGTAGCATTCAGCTACCTGAAGGGATATTTGGTTTGTGATATAGTGCTTCAGTTCCAAGAGGAATGGGTGATGTTCGAGGTGTTTTCTGATGCTTACTGTTTGGGATTGGGATGTGTGCTAACGCAACAGTGGGGAGTGATATGTTATGGTTCTAGAAAATTATGTCCCCATGTGCGTAACTATTCCCCCATGACCTAGAACTAGAAACAATCATGTTCATGTTGATGTTGTGGCGACCATAACTCATTGGGGATTTCTTTGTAGTCTTAACAGATCACAAGAGTTTGAGATAAATCATTTCCCAGTGAGATCTGAACTTTTTAAAGGGGAGGTGGATGAAGTTTCTCTTGGATTTCGATTTGGGGATCTCATACACCTCAGAAAATAGGAATGTCAATGATGATGCTTTGTGTAGGAAGTCACTGAAGGAGGTTTCCATAGAATCTACTGATGCTTGGAATGTAATGGGAGGGTTTTCCAACATGCACAAAGATTCCAGAGTGGATAACGGCTGAGGATGTTTGTTTTCGATGATGGTGAAATATTCTATGATGCAGCAGGTGGAGGAGTCTCAATGGAGAGACACAGAGGAAGAGATGATGTGAGATCACAATGACAATGGCGATGCTTTGGAGGGATGGATGAAGGAATTTCCAAATCATATGTTGTTTCATGGGAAGCTGTTTATTCTAGTAGAGTTTCACAATGGAGTCCTCTTTTAGTTTTATATATCACATTAAAGAGTGAACTCCGGAGTCTTAAAGATGTACAATGGATTATGTGTGCCATTTTGGTGGTCTAGGATAAAGCAGGCAGGGCCATAGTTCGTGGCAATGTGCCTGGTGTTCCAACATGTGAAGGCGGAGAATCTTGTTCACGGAGGTTTGTTGTAGCCCTTAGATATCTCTGAGTAAAAGAGTGGTGAAATCTCAATTAATTTAGTCAAGGGGTTACCTAGGGATCAGGGAGGGTACGATTCTATCTATGTAGTAGTGGATCGACTGAACAAATACACACCATTCCTAGTGACTAAGGAGTCTCAAACTTTGGAATCCATGGTTAAGAGGTATGTGTATGAGGTGGTTCAACTACATGGAGTTCTGAGATCCATTATCTTAGACCGGGATACAGGTTTTACCTCACATGTCTAGAGAGGATTGCAGAATGTTTTTGGGACTCAGTTACGCCTCAACACTACCTTCCACCCTCAAACAGATGGGCAGATATAGTGGACTATCCAGAAATTAGAGGATATGTTTCGGTCATGCATCATAGACATTGGGGGACCTTGGGTGAGAAACTTTCACATTGTAGAGTTCATCTACAATAATAGCTTTCACCCTTCCATTATAATGTCTCTATTATAATCATTGTATGATAGTTTGTGTCATTCACCCTGGTTTTGGATAAAGGTTAGGGAAACAACTATTCTCAGTCGGAAGGTTGTATAGAGAATAACTGAGAACGTTTAGCTTGTTCGTAAGAGGATGATGGTGGAATAGGGCTGGAAGAAGTCTTCTTTTGATCATAGGAGGAGGTAATTGGAGTTTGACGTTCGGGAAAACATTTTCTTGAAGGTCTCCCATCGACGTGGGAAATGGAGGTTTGGTCGGGGGAGTAAGCTTTCTCCCAGGTTTACCAGACCCTTTGAACTATTGGGGAATGTCGGTGAGGTGTAACATCTGTTGGAATTATCTTTATTGTTAGATAGAATCCATGAAATATTTCACATCTCCCAACATTGTCTATATCTCAATAATGACTCCCATGTCATTGGTTGGGTAGATTTGGATATTAAAGACAACACAATGTTTGTGGAATAACTGATAGAGATCTCGGATCATGGAGATAAGGTGCTACATGGGAAATCAATTCCATTGGTTTTTGTTGTTGTGGGGGCGTTGTGTCCTAGAAGAGAGTACTTGGGAATGAGAAACATAGATGGATGACCAGTACCCAAGGTTGTTTTTAGTTTTTTCCATGTATTTTTTTTTAAATGCAATGATTGAACATTGTTTGCTATGAGATGAGTTTCTTCCTTCTTCCTTAATGTTTGATAAAATCATAACACCTGAATAATGGGGGGCCTAATTAAAAATCTAGATGCATTAATGGGGAGGAAATTAAACCTGAATGGGCGAGTAACTGACAGTCAGAATAGATAGTAACTTGCCATGGAGTAATAAATATGTAGATTCATGTGTCAGGATAGTGTTATTTTTGGTGATTGTGTGGTGTGTGTGAGTATCTAGTGGTCACATGTGGTATTAGATTATAGAGGAAGTGTTTGGAAGATTTTTAGGTTTCACTCCATCTTTTGGGAAACTCAGGGTGGGTAATCGCTGAACTTTTAAGCAGTTTTTTGTCAACAATGTTTGAAGTATAGAAGGATCCCCAAGAGGTATCTCATAGGGTGGTTGTTTGGACCCCTATTTCATCTAGTTGTTTTTGAATTGTCAAGGAAGAGAAGAGTATGATAGGTATCTGATGTAATGGTAAAGACCTCTCACTACTATTCTTTTATGAAAATCTATTTTTTGAAGTGTTTTGGGGATCCAATGTGACTCATTTCAAGAGTTTTCCAAAATAAAAAACTAGTTTCCTAATAGTAGGTGGAATCGATAGGTGGCATTGGTAGGTGGTTTCAGTAGGTGGATTTTTTAGGTGGCATTGTAAGGTAGTGTTAGTGAGTAGAATCAGTGAGTGGCATCAGTTAGTCGTCTCGGTGACTCACATCAGTGACTCGTTGATGGTAGGTCACAAGAGTAGGTCACTGACAGTAGGTCCCTTCGGTGACTCACCAACGATATCTCACATTGTTCACTCAATCAACAGTGATTCACCTAATGGTTACTTAGCCATCAGTCTATCTCATCAGTGATTTCACCAAAAGTGACTCCTATCCAATAGTTTTGCAAAATTTCAGTTTTCTCTTGTATTTCTAGTTTCACCCCTTTGATGTTTTCTTTTGACATTAAATGAGTTATATGCCATATTTAATTAGTTTTGGGATGTCTCAAATGGTATCTATCTTCTCAAAACCAATTTCTTTCCTTTGTCTTCTAAACCATGTGGTCTTGATCCTGATCTAGCTTTAATGGACTTCAAAACTATTTCCCACATAGATTTAGGATCTCTCCTTTCTAAATCATAGAACCTTTATTTCTCATGTGCTTCCCTTCAATCCCGGTACCAATGTTCCTATAACCTTTATTCCCTATGATATCATGTGTTTGTATTGTGGATTTGGATCGTGCCTTCCCTATATTTTTTCAACTACTTGTGCATGCCCACTGTGTTGGTGTAATGAGGAATTACTAATAGCCTATCCTTTGAGGCAGGGATCCCTTTGTCTCTCCTTATTTGTGTATCTTTTGGGGAGGATTTACAGTGTCTCTTTCTGATTAGGGCCAAATCCAAATTTAGTAAAGATAAATGAGGTGTAGGGAAGATGATGACAAAAAATACAATCAAACCTATTAATAAGTAATAAATGAGAGGAGGGGAAGACGATGATGACAGTTATAGTATTTAATTTCTATTTCTAATTGTGTTGGCCATAGGCATTCTAATAATCATGGCTGTTGGTGGTCACTACTTGCACTTATTATTGTTGATCTCCTGTTGAACAACCATATTCATTTGAAATTTATTAACCACATAGATTAGGTTATATAAATGGATGACTTAGGGTAAAACATATTTTGTGATAATCCCTAAATTCTCAAAGTGAAATTAAAGTACTATGTTGGATAAATCTAAAAATACCTTTCTTGTTTTGTGTGGTTTTGTGTTGATATGTTTGATCATGTTCATTGTACGAGTTTCTTGGTGTTGTTTTCGAAAGAATTATTCGGTGCATGGATGGTTTGGGGGGTGTAATGAAATATTAGGTTGAGAGATAGGTTATTGTGGGATGGATCAGAGGCGTTATCCAGTGGGGCTACAACCAGGTTGTGTTTTTTTGTGTTTCTCGGTGTGGTATGCTTATGTAGCAGGGCTACTGGGTATAGTTGCATTATGAGAGGTTTTGATAGGTGCAACTGTGAGTGGCTCATGTTCTTCTTTTATGGGTTCTCTGGGTGGCATAACATTAATGAATGATGTTAGTAATGTTTTGTATGGGTACTTCTCCAAGAGTTTCTCTATGAGTAGCTTCTTCTTGTGTCTCAAGGTTGATTTTTTAAAATATAAATAGGTGTTAAAGAAAGGAAGAGTTGTGAAGTTGGTTTTTTAATAGGGTTCTCTTTCTCTGGGTGTTTTATGTTGTGTGTCTTGTTGCGTATTGTGGTTGGTAGTCTCTCAGGTTGGGATTGAATAAATATGTGGCTTAAAAAACATGATGATGATTTGGATTGGGTTATGAATTGGTTTAATGGTTTTTGTGTAGTTGTGCATTTAGAGGTAGAAGCATAGGTTGTTTTGGGTGTTGGTTTTTTTGAAACCCAAAGTTTTGGATGAGTTTTTGGATAATTATATATATCTGAACCTATATTTCCTAGTGGTTTCTATACACACCCCACCCAAGTTGTGCAATATGTGCTAAACACCACTATTTTAATGGAGGAGGGTGTCTATCCCAAACATCCCAGTGGGAGGATGAATGGTTGGCCACCTAATCTTCCCTTCTCCCTCTTCCAATAGGTGGTATCCTAAGGTTATTTGGGAAGGTTGTGGTTTGTAAGGCCTTTGTGTGTACATGCATGTTGTTCTTCCTAGCTATTTGTAGGATAAGATGTTATGGGATTTCCCAAGTGTCTTTGAGATGTAGTGTGGTTTATAACATAGGTGATTACGAGATAGATGTGATGTGGTTTGTTGTCCAGGTGCATGTGGGGCAGAATGTGGTGTGTTTTGTGGCCCAGGTGTTTGTATATGGGTTTTGATGTGGTTTATTCAATAAATGGGGGAGCCCTAGGATGTTTTCTGTTAGGGTGTGAGAGTGGAAAATTAGTGGGAAATTTTTTTGGGTACCCTACTACATATTTTCTTCTTATTATTACTTTTCTTGACTTGTTTTATTTTGTGAGAGTGCCTTGGTGAGTTTGGTATGGGTAGTATATCTTGTCAGGTGCTGTTGGGTTCTGCTGTTTTCTCATAGGGGATTAGTATGCTTCTGTACATGTGCATGGGAGACATTGGATTTCAAACTAATTATACTAAAATGGTCACCCAATATATATTAAAATATTTTTATGTTTTTAATAATACTACATGGTCTGTGTTGGGCGTTACATGCTCAGACTTTTGAGATGTTGATGTGTCAATAATGAGCTTTACTTTTTGGTATTTACTATGGAGTTTTAATGTATTTGCAGTAGTCTTGTTTTAAACATGCATGTGGGATGGTTTTTTGATCTATTTTTATAAATAAAATTCTTGGACATGTTTTTTATTGACCTTATTATCAATATATCTAGTTTATATAAAAGGTTAATTCCTTCTATTTGGCGAGATTATACACCCTTGGTGTTGGTCGCCACCGTGGGGATGAATAAAGGTTGTACTTAGGGGTCATTGTCTATCTTCTTTCATTACCTGCTCAGGACGTGAATATTTGGAGGGAGGGTGCCGTGACAAAATGTGACACACAACAACAAGCGTAGAAGGTAATATAACATCCAGAGACCCACCGATATATTTAATATATTAAATAAAATCAATTTACAGCATGAAATAAACACAACACCAAGCTTAAGATGTTTTAATATTAACATTTAAAATGATAATTATATCATAGAAAATAAACTGAATTTTATGTGTATTATTAACATAAATATAAGTATATATTCTCGAATTCATTGTTAAAAAATTATTTAGAAGTGAATATAAAAACAAATTGAATACAACCAAAATGTTTTATAAAAAACTATTTTATGCACCGAAGGTGTATAACGATAGTAAAATAAATTAATTATTTTATAGTAATAAATAAATTTAAATATTATATATGAAATATTATTTATTACATTCACTGGAATTTTTTTACCAGAATAAAATAATTAAGAAATCCAATTTATGCATAAATGACTGTATTTTTCTAAAGGAAATTTTGCATCATTATAATGACGCACTTGTCTTCAAAATAAAATTTTACAATTTTAAGAATTTGACTTGAAAACATAAAAGTAGTTTTATTATTAATATGTTCATAATTATGTTAGGGTTAATTGTTTTTATTTTTATGAGAAGATCCATTTTTTGGTGAATAGAGAAAAATATTTAATTTCATGGAAAACTCAATTTTCATCTAAATAGCTTATAATGTTAAATTATATTTTAAATTGGTTTTAAAGATATATTTGATAAATTATACATAATTTATTTGTATTTAGTACATTTAAATTAATTTAATCATGAATTTTTTTATATGAAATTTTAATCATTCAAAAAATTTCACTTTTAAAACCCTCTTTTTTATCACTTCTGTGAGATAAATTTTAAATTACATTTTGTTTCATATATATGTTAAATTTGGAAAAATTGTTTCAATATTTTTTAAAAAGAATAATTTATAATATATAATAATTTAAAAATAATTTTTTACAGAATTTATTAGTAAAAACATCTAATGTTAATCATAATAATTAAGAAAAAATGAGTTTACGGAGTGGTTAGTTATAGAAGTTAAGGTGTGGAAATGACTCAAAACATGTCCAAAACACAATATTAAAACATATATAGACTTTATCCACTATTTTATATAAAATTGGAAATTATTGGAAGAATATGATGTAACATAGACCTCCCAATAGAGTTTACTTTTTGGTATTTACATGAATGTCACTCCTTTTCCACTATAAAAGTAAACTGACTCCCCTCACTTATTGACATCCCCAAGCCATCTAGATCATCCAGAAACTATGAAATTAACATCAATAATTCCCGAAATTTGTATTATAATAATTATATTAAAAATAAATTTTATTTTCTAATGCATTAGTTCTTACCAACGTGGACACTTGAAAAAGTTGTAATTTTTTCCTAAAAGAGATTTTATTTCATTTTTTTCTCCACCTACTTCAATAATTTAAATATCATGATTATATAATTAAATAAATATATTAAATATAATAATATAATTATATAGTGTTATGTTAATTTTATTTAGCTACAAACACCCACACATCCATCAAATGTGCTACTAAATCATCATTCATGTGTATAAAAAACTATTGTCTGACAAACAGATGTCATTTGTGTTTCCATTACTACATATCAAGGTTGGGAATAATGATGTAAATAATATATATATATATATATTATATTTATTATATTTATTATTTATCTATATTTATGTAATTATTATATTTCATATACCTTCATTGTTTCCATTTTGGGGGAATATGATAATGTTGTTCGTGTGAACGGCGAACTACCACCTCACGAAGCAACACAGTTCATTAATGATTTACATAAATTTTTGTAGGATGGGTTTAAAAAACACATGGAATATATATTAAAACCATATGAAAATATAATTATATTATACATATATATCATTTATTTTTATTTCTTTCTATATGATAAGAAAACATAAACAACGTCGATGTGTGTGAACGACCTTCCGTCTCCATGAACAGTGTATGCCATTTTCTATAACCAAATTTAATGTATTAAAAAATACATATATAGTAAATATATATGATATATAAATAATGGTTTACATGTTTTATATGATTATATCAATATCTAAATAAGGTGAATAGAAAAATGACATGTTAAAACATTCTCAAAAAACAAGGCATTTAACACCCGAAATAAGGAAAAAATGAAATATTTTTAGAAAAAGTGTGAATAGACACTATAAAAGAATAATATATGATATTATAAATATAAATATAGTTCTAGAATTATTTTATTAAATTCAAAAACAATCATACACAAGGTTAAATGGTGTTGAACAAAACGGGTGTTTAAGGTAAGGGATTTCATCTCAATTTCATTTCATTGACGAAAATTGATATTTTATACACCTATTAACTTTTATATGGTCTATGTACTAAACATTTAATTGTAATATCATGAATAATTAATTTATCATGTAATTTTAATACATTATTCATCAAGTAATTTTATGTTTTTATTTTTATTATTTTAACTATGGGGTTTTGAATAAAGAGTCACCAAGAGGTAGATAATTTCATAAGTCAATTTATATTCATTGGGTTATAATACTTTCTCACTATTATTACTATTATATGATTATGTGTGTAATGAATTTTTACTATATATTGTTTTATTTACAAATTTTTTATGTGCATATATAGCTAACACACATAATTGATTCAATGATTAATTCTCACTGAAATATTACGATCATTTTTATGGTTTATTTCACAATCTCATTCTAATTGAGAGAGAATATTATATAATTTACATTAATGAATATTTTATGATAATTGTTTAATAAAATCATTAATTTTTTTACCATTTGGTTATTAAAGTCATTTTATCAAGTGATAGTACCATTCTCGCAGTCTTTGATATATAAAATTATTGATATTTTTTTATAAAATCCATCATCATTTCTCTCTTCGAATGAAAATTTGGTTTCGTAAAAAATATTGTTTTCTAAAAAAATTTCAATTTTTTATTTATCCTTTTCACAATGTTTTTTAAGAGTAATTTTAACATTTTTTTACATTTTAATTTCTTTTTTCAAATTAATCTTCTTGTCACTTTCTAAAAAAAATAATGCATTTTCACAATGCAAAAGGAAAAATTTGTCACCAAATATATAATTACCAACCATTATTTTTTAATATTTATATGAAATTTTAAAAAGGTATTTTTAATGAATTTTTTTTATTAGTGATTCTATAATTAAAAGACTTTAAAAAAAATTCAAAACGAAACATATATTTTCCTCAATAATTATATTAAATATCATTTTATTTCATAAATGAAAAATAAATATTATTTTTAGTTCAATGAGTATATGTTCTATTGATACTATCCTTATTCTTCCTCTAGAAGGATTATAATTTTTCGACTAGGTATAGTATTGAAATTTACTTTCATGAATCAAATTATTATTCATTAATATTCCTGTAGAGTTATTCACTTTCCTGTAACCATTGAAAATTACATTTTCCCAAAATATCCAAATTATTTTTCATGGATATGATTAGCTACTAAAACATATTCCATATTTAAATGTAGAATTTAATTTGATAGTTATTTTATTATCAGTGGAATTGTAGATAAATTTGTATTCCTTAATCAATATAGATATTTGATAAAGTACATTGTTCATAAATTAAATTGATTATTTGATATATGATGAATGATTTTCACTAGAAGTGATTTATAGAGAATAAACATTAAATATCCCCATGATACATGAAAAGGTCTCATGAGAAAAATTAATTTTCCAAAATAAATTGGTCTTTTTATGTAGTTTTTAACCATCTTGTGAAAGGTATTGACGATATAAGATCTAATGTTTTATAAATATGATTTCTAGTAATTTAACATTTCAGTAATTGAGAATTATTTTATTATCATTATTATTATTCTTCATGAGATCTTAAATTTTATGTTATCTATGGATGGAATTCATTCTCAGTTTCTTGATTATATAGAATTGTATTAAATTATTTACCTTTATATATTTATTATCCCTTAACAGTTAATTTATATAGAATTTGTGTTTAGTAATTTTCTGTTCTATATTGATATTTCTTTATCAAGTTATTTAAATAGAATGCATGATAAGTCATTTACCTCTCTGAATTGACTATTCATATTGAGTTATGATATATTTTTTTTGTACATAACCGTTATTGAGGATTTGAGATCAATTTTATTTTTCTTCTATTCCCCAATATTCCATGATGTTTACTATGATTAACATGCACAGATACTCTATATGGAATAAAGTTATTTTCCAAAAAAAAATTGTACAATAATTTCTATATTCAATTACAACACATGTCCCATATATATATCTAGTTTACTAAGACTACTAAACTATTCAAACAATTAGGATGTCATTTCCTTGTATCCCTTGCCTATTTAATGGTAGTGGGAACCGAATATGGGTGTCTAGTGCTTGGGATGCTACATTAAATGTCTAACCCTTGTTTTTTATGCATGAGGACCATAATTAATCTTTGGGATACCATTGCTGTATGGATGAATGATAAGGCCTTTGTGCTACATTTTTTAGATCATATTATAATTCCCCCATATTATTATGGTCAAATTCTAAATCTTTGTTATAATTTAATGTGGGATATTTATCTGGACATCTAAATGAAATTCCAGTCACTAAGGATCCATTTTTGTTGTTGGGTATTAATAAAAGTGTAGAGGGGTATGTTATGAAATGACACACCTTTAATCTAGGAAAGGATAGACATTATAGAGAATATGGTGTGTTTATATCCTTACCTATTCTAGTATATAAGTGACATAGAATCACTATAGAATTTTTCATGGGTTTACTTAGAATCTATTAGAGGAATCATGCCTTCTGGGTGATTATAGATAACCTCCCAAAGTAACATCACTTCCTTATAACACACTAATATAATTTGTTAGATGGAATAAAAAATAATTTTATCATACAAGTACTAAAATTCATAGTGTACCAATTTTTATCATATCTAATAGAGACCCTAGGATTACCTCTTAGATTTGTATATATTTACAACCTTCTATTTTAATCTAATCTACCGTAATCATGAAATATCATCTTCCATTTCATTTGGAGTGAGAAAAAATGATCTAGAAATCGGAATAAATTATTTGAGTTTTTTATGGATTTTGGGGGATCATTTAAATTTAATGGAGTTATTATGTAACAATAGTTATCAATTCATAATACATATGGATCCATTTGAAGTATTATATATTTTTCCATTTATTTATCCTCTTTATTGGGAAGATATATGATTTATATCACTAATTATACCAATTACTGTGAATTAAATAATTGATAATATTCACATAATCAGTAATTGAATGAATATTATTTGATTTTTAAGAAATATTATGGGGATCATCATTGTTTTTCATTATAATTTTCACTAGGGGAACATTTATTCATAAGGGTATCTCAAAGACTAGGGAATTTTTATTTAGGTAAATAATGAAAGAAGTATCATTGGTCCATGGTATTTATTGAGATACTAGATCATATATTTCATATGAATTATCTATTAACTATACTAAAAATGTTTATTCTTGTTCATATTTTATTTTATGTATCTCAATTAATAATGTATCAGCCTGAAGTTAACCATGTGATTCATAGGGATCATGTTGATATTTAGAATATACTATATTTAACTATGCACTGAAACATATTTTATACAGGTGATATAATCTATATCTTTATAAATATATTATTTATTTGTTTGCTTTATCGAATCATTGTCTAAACCTAGATGATACATGGGCATGATAGGATAACATATTGACGCAATGGAAAAATCATTTCTAATAACCACAAATCATTGTATTTCTGATAATGAAAATCCCAATTATAGGGACAATATAATAGTATTTTCTTGAGGTATTTTATATACATTACATTTCATTGAGATATAATTTTGTAGGGGTTAGTCTTATGATGTATCTTTGATATTTTTTGGGAGTTTTGGATGGAGTTTAGAATGTACTCAATTGGGGAACAGTTTGGGGAAACCATATGAATTCTCAAGGTGATAGTATGACATGTTAAAGAATTCTACGAGGAGGTTCATATTTAGAACATAGTCAAGGGAATCAATTTTTTCCCTTATTAAATGTTTCAAACTAGACATTTTTATTTGACATTATGGTGACATTTTTTTTAAAATAGTGCAGGAAAAATATGCAAGCAGTGAGTTTCTAGACTATGGCACCCACATGATTGGTCTATGGTTTATTAAACAGAATGACCTAAAAATGATAAATATTTAATTAAATAATTGTTTTTAACCTATTACCCTCTTAGTTACCCTTATTCATATATCTATGTTCTAGGCTCTATACTCTCAATCCTCTTCTGGGTGATTTTATAATCTTCACTCTTATGGAGGCCAATTTTAATGAATCTTGGTGTGTTGGATCTTAGAATTGAAGTAAGTCTATGTATTTTTAATAAAATTAATTATCATATCATATTATCTTATAAATAACCATGGATTTAATATTTCATTTATGGATATGAGGTTGAGTCCATGTTTGGATGAGATTTATTTTTGATCTATTGAAGGAAATAGAGAAAGGATCTAGATCTACTATGACCATAGCGAGTTTCATTATAAATTTTTTTGAGGTTATTATCTTATATATCTATTAAAAAATTATATATATTTATGAAATTTTATTTATAAAGTGGATTTATAATTAATTTCATAAAAAATATTTTCAAATCCAAATTAGAGAGACATTTTTTGGATGGGAAAAAATAACAGATTTTGGTTGATGTTCAGAATGTGTTTGATAAAATTGTTGATTGAAACATTTCTCAAAATTAATGGTTAATGGTTAAATTTTAATATATTTTTTGGAATTTATTCATGATTTCATTATGAGGTTCCTTCTTATATTTAGACTTCACTGCCTCTACCAATTGAGGAATTAAAGATCATTACTAAGTGACAACTTAGTATGGAATATGATTTTCCACTCAAGAGTATTGGTACATTCATATTTGAAGAATTAATATTTGTCTAATTATATGGAATGTCTATTCTAAGTGGAATTAATATATAAAATACTTATAAAAATTATAATATTATGAATATGTTTTATAATGTAATTCTTATTCAATTTTGTTTTTGATATAAATTTTAATTGTATAATTTTCCTTGATTTTATATAAACAATGATATAACTTGTTATATTCATAGTAAAATATGTTGGAATATTTGGGTGGATTTAATATGTGTTTTTATACTCACCCTGTATCATTTTCATTTTGTCATGTATATAGAATTTTTTTAATGGAAAAATTATATAGAAGATTTCATATTTCTCTAGGATAATTTCAAAATTATAATGGATTTGGAATGGTTAGTGAATTATAAATATGTTTTTATTGGATTCATGGAGTGATTACACTTTGGTATTAATTTATTAAATGTATTTGTTGTTTCAATTGAAATTTCCCCTTTCATTTTTCTAATACTCTAATTTACTTATTTTTTCTTGGAATTTGAGTTTTCTAGTTTACCCTAAATCATCGTAAAATATCATTATTTTTTTATTATTTTTTCTTACAAGCTGAGTATGATTAATGGAAACTTTTCCTCTGAAAATATTTTATACCCTTGGCCTTTATTATAATCTTTTGTTGTTTAGGGATATCCCATATGATTAGTACCACCTCTTCCACTTTGCAATTCAATGGGTTAGGGTTGGGATGTTACAAAAATGGTTTAGGTATGGGGAGGTATTAGAAATTTTTGATATAAATAACATGATCAAATATATTATAGAAGCTAGGTTTTTAGGGAGGGAAATGTAGGATACTTATCCATATTGATTTCAGTTGTAGTTCCTAATGATGTTTGAGATTATGATTTCATATGCTTGGATTTAGTATGGGTGGATGATGGGTAGATGCTTGTGGTTTTGGAATAATGAACAGGTGTTAGGTGGTTGTATTATTCCATGGTATGATTAATATTCCTTGGGCTTATTTGATGGAAATAATTGAGGTTCTTCTACCTATATGATTTTGAATTTCAGTGGAGCATGTATTATGTTTTTGGTGTTTGGGCATGGGTTTGATAGTGTGTGATTCATGGGACTAATTTTTTTTTGATGGTATGTGGCATGGGAATGTACAACTATTGGTTTTGGTTTATAGTGAGATAAAAAATGTTTGATAAAATATGATAGGATTCATAGAGACCATTCTACCTCAAACCAATGGGAGTGAGTATTTTAAGAACTTTTAGGAAATGAGCTTGATGTGTGAGGGAAATTGTGATCTAGTTATATATGTTGGTTTTGGGTTACTGATCATTGAGTAACCATGTCCGAGATGAGGAATAATGGATTCCATGAAATACTTTTTTTGTATCATTTATTAGGAGTATTGATAAAAATGGAAATTCTCGTCCCTGATGAGAAGTGGTATTAGAGATAAATTAGGGTGTTATGGTATAGCTAACCTATGTTTGTGCCTTGACAAGTGCTGTTTCGGAGGTGTGTTATTGGAAACTACTGAGGTTTTGTTTTATTAGTGGTTAAAATTGAATACAAATAGTTTAATTTCACCATTGTTTGTGGAGGGTGTGTCTGTCATTGAAAATAAATTTTTGATGATATTTTGGTTGATATTACTAGTGATCCAAGAATGGGTGGTGATAGATTATTTGTTTTGGTGAATGCATATTAGTTGGATGGACATGTATAGTCATTATGTGTGTTAATGGATGTACTACAGGCCATAAAAATTTGTTTTTGGACTAAATATACCAGTGATATAGACACCATTATTATAGGTTGGTTCCCAGGGTGAGATAATGATGAAAAATGTTGTCAGTCTATGATCCATCCATATAATGAAAATTAGTTTTTTATTAACCTTAGTGTGGGAAATATATGATCACTAGATAGATTTGAGAATTAAATCACTGTGATTGGATAGTCTGATTGCGCATCAGTGGGTGCAACTGATCATTTCCACGAATCATTGGTGAGAGGGGGACCAAATGTTTTTTTCCATGAACAATGGTGTACATATATGGAAACAACATTTATTTTGTAACTAGACAACTAAAAATTCATTCTTAGTAGGTGATTTTTATGTTGGGAATCACCATGATTCAGTATAACCACTCATGAGTAGATAATCTTCATGGCTAGAACCTTGAATCTCATAATTAATAAATTTTTATCATAGAGGAGTCTTTAGATGGAAGATTCTGACTGGGAGTTTCCTTAGTGATTAAGCTATGGCGAAGAGTGGTAGGTTGACATATAATGAATAGTGTTTCCATTGTTTGTAGTTGTGTAGTTGACACTCAATCAGTGTTCATGGAGGGAACGTGATGAGTTGGTTTTTAATGGATGAAATTGATAGTCCACTAGTCTTGGATGACATATAAATGTTATATGAAAGAGATGATAAGTGCTATATTGTGGAGGTTGTGAATACCATTTTTTAAATATTGTAAAAATCTGTTAAAATTGAAATTATCGGTCAACATGGATTATGGGGTATAATTGTAATTTTCCCTTGAATATTATCCCGAAATGTTTTTATGATGATTTCTATGAACTCAGAATGGGGTGTATTTAGTGAGATTTTTAGAAAGAGTTATTTTTTTTGTAATATTTCAAAATTTATTAAATATATATTAATTATATAAGATATAAAAATGAGGATATCTCAACAAAAGATTCAAGAATATGAATAAAAACATCTTTATTGAGATTTAGATCTATGGTTTTACCATAGTGTGAAAAAACTCTATTTGGGTATTAGGTCATGGGTTGAGAGCTTTTGTAATTATTTTACTTTATTTATTTTATTTTAGTATGTTTTATTTTATTATATAAAATTTCACCTTTCTCTCAAATATTTTTAACATAAAGTGAAAAAAGGATTCCCCTTGAAATTGTTTTGAGGTGCATGAGAAAAGAGTGATAGGGGAGATTGATTTTTCTTGGATGCTCGATTATATTTGAATGATGATGAAATACCCTTGATGTGAACGTTTGATTTTAAAGAAGAGTTTATTTTTCATGTTTTAAGTTAACTATTATAAATTTCACTATTTCTGGAAGAGCATATCATTTTACATTTTAATTTGTGATATGTGTTTCTAGAAATGGTTTGATGTGTGCAGGGGAGTAATATACATGATAAACATGGATTTTATTATTTATTTTTTATTTTAACCTTTTATATTTCTTGAAAGTGATCTTCAAATTTCTTGAAAGTGATCTTCAAATTTCTTGAAAATGGAGTTGTGTTTTATATAGTGGAAGAAGCAGATGAAAAGGTATGATTTATCTATTCAAAACTACTACCTATTTATTTTTTTGTCATATTTTACCCCTATACATTGGACCTGTGAAAGTGTAACTACCACATTACTCTTATAATAGCAGACTTATCTAAGTGTAATCAATTTTTACTCTAACACAGGTACACCCCCACCAACATAAGGGTCATGTGTAAGGGTGAGTGTTTATTATTTAATTTTTAAAATTTAGTTTTCTATTATTTTTAATAAATTATTATGGAGGTATAGAAGGGGTTTTAGTTGAATAATATATTATTTATTCAATATTAATTAATTAAATGAAAAATTATAGAATTAATTGCGTGATTAGTGCTTAACAATTTTAAAATTACGTTTTGAATAATGATAATATATTTATATATTGTTTTTATAACTAATTGGATTTATGTAAATTGAATTAGGGCCCTATGGTGAATAAAAATGGTCATTTGGACTTGGATGAGTCATTTTGAATAACCATAAATTTTATGAATTTATTTATTGCATGAGACATGGGTTCTCACCAAGATGGTTGATAATCAATTTTGAGTTAACAAAATTTTATTTTGAAATTAAACCCTTGCGAATAAAATGAACGTTTGAAGTGGAATGATGGACCCTTGAAAACTTGTTGATTATTTAAGAACTAATAGTTATGTAAATGATTAAAATTTTCATCATTGAGATACATAGACCCTATAAGGTGAAATATAAAATGAATACAGTAAATGTGGAGGACCTTGAGGGTTTACCACTAAGTTACCCTTATTATTGATGAGTGGAAACTTGGAATGGTTAACTTGAGTTGGCTATGTTAAGACATTGAGTTATCTAAGAGTTATTTGGTTAGTTTTGAAGGTATGTAGGGAAAGTTTTCCTTTATCTATTTGGTTGTGAGTAGTTGAGTGGGTTTCCTCTAGATATATTTGGTGTAGATTGGTCGAGAAGAAAAACATAGGATGAAGTGGGAATTGAGATAGGTCATATTCCATCTCTCAATATTGATGTTGTATGAATTTTATTATGAGGTACATGAGACCATAATAAAATTATAGATTTATAAATGAGATTTTTGTGTTTCACATACCATTCCATATTTTGAATATTCTGCAAATATTAACGAATATGTACATAAATTTTATTTTATTTTATAGAAAGACCAAGGATTTCTATTATTCAATTTATTTGTGAATTTATGAGTAATTGATTTAACTAATCATTTGGTTAATTTTTTATCTATATCATAGAAGAATATCAGTTTTTCAAGATGGTGAAATTTTACCCCTTGTGCATTTTTTTCTCATCCTATTTTCTATTATCCATATTCAACATGATTTTTGAAGAACTCATGAGGGTATGTTGGAATAATACATAGTAAAATTTCACAATAGTTATGATAATGGGAATAACAGTTTAATGGTAAATATGCATACATATCTTAATATTACTCAAAGTAATATGGGGAGATATACTATGATGTCAATGATACTCTATTTCTGAGGGAAGGAGAATCATTATAGGATAGTTAACCTGGATTTTTTCGGATGATTATTCCCACTAATATAATTGCATGTATAATTACACACCTTGTAGATACATTATGACCTATTTCGGTCCCATTTTTTCTATGGTCAAGCATATTTAATTATCTTTCATGAGTTGAGACACATATAATTCACGATGTTTTAAATTAGGATAGTCATTTTCTCTTAAATATGTTGTAGGATGTCACCAAGGAAGTAAACTTGGATTGTATCATCATTGAAAGTATTCCATGAATGAAAATTATTGTGAAACATATTCCTCTATCAGTGTATGGATCAACACCATATACTTTTAAGTCTTAGGGATAATGTTGTTGTTTTGTAGGATATTCCTTCTAGAGTAAGGCTACATAACTACATCGAACAAAAAATTTAATATGAAATGGAAAAGAACAAAATTTTTGGATAAAATTTCTAGTACATTAGTTTAAAAGAAATAAAGGGAGGTCCATGATAACTAATGACGGTCTAGTGGAGGATGAACTTAAAGATGGTCAAAAGGGATCCTTTTATGTAATTGAGTATTATTTTTCTTCCTCGGGATTCTATTAAATGTGAATAGGCTATACATGAATATATACTTAATTTAATTTTTATATAAAAAGGGGAATAATTTTTTAATTTATTTGGGGGTTCATTTTTCCAATAAATGTTATCAATATAGTAAATTAAAAGATTATCCATGATACCTAAAAAATGACAAGTATATTATTGGTTAATTCCATTGGATATATGTTGCATGAAAGTTATAAACAACCAATTTTATAAATTAAATTTAACTTATTATAAATATGTTATATTTTATAAGTCATATAAAATCACAAAGTGAACTAAATAAAAACATTATAAATGAATAATGAATGAAATGAGAGGTTTTTCTAGAATTTAAAGACTCTATATAGATGAAATAATAAATAAAACTTCTGAATAGTAATATGAACCTTGGGAATAATAATTTTACAAATATAATAATATCCTCAACTATAAATTATATAAAACATTAGGTATCTTATGAATGAAAATATAATGAATTTATTTTAGGGCAGAAGTAAATAATTGTTTTAAAAAAGAAAAATTAAGTGTTGGTATTTTTAATTAATAAACATTTAATTAAATTTTTTGATTAACCTAATAATTAAAATCAAATATTATTTTCATAAAATTAATTTATAAATCAATATTTTATTTTACTATGGTTCTAAGATAACTTTATGAGACCATTATTAAATATTAAAAGTGTTATAATGTTATTATTAATTTTAAAATATCTGTTTTTAAGTAAAGGTTGTTTAAATAAGAAATTAAATTTCTAATATTTTTTAATGCCCCTACCCCTATTTCCTAGTATTGGAGGATTATTTTATTAAATTGGAATGATCAAAAGAAAATAAAATCCCAATGGACCAATCAGTTTAGTATCTTCATAAATACTAGATTCAAACATAAGATTTACATTATATATTGAAATGAAAAAAAACATATTATCCCCTATAAAAACATTTATATTCCTTAGAATATCCATGCCAATCAATCATAATCTACTTCTTTACATCCTGGGGGAAAATGAAACATAATAAGAGGGTGATCTCAGATTCTCAGTAAGGATAAACAATATAGCAGAAGCTATCATAAATAAGCATTAAATTTTAAGACAAGGTATAAAACCTAAACACGATCCTTTTAAACATAATAATCAATATAATATTACTATAAATAAATAAAATAATTACATTTAAACATTAAAATAGATATTATACTAGTTGAATAATCACTTGTAATATCAATAAGTAATATCATAATGAGGGAATGCATAATTCCATATATCATAACCATACCATCAAGGCCTCGTGCTATGACCATAAATAACCATACTGGCAAGGCCTTATTCCAAGACACTAGTTTTTTTCATGAGACCTACCGATTCATCGAGGGTCCATAGTGGGCCCCACCAGTCACTTACTAATTCAAATGAATTCCTCATATAAAGAGGGTGAAACATAACATAAACATTCATATTCAAATGGTAATAGGAAATGTTAATATATTCACCACATACCATGAATAGTGTGGAAATAGAACATCCATAGTCAAACATATCTTAAAAACATTAATACCATATAGAATATTGTGTCATAATAAATCAACCATAACAAAGAATACAAACCAAGAAAGGATTTTGAAATAGATGAAAATAATCAAACAAATTCATTAAAATGATTTGAGAGAAATATCCCATTTTAACTTTGAAAATATTTAAAAGCTGGACAATTACAAAAGAAACCATTTATTTTGAGAAAAACCTTGTAATCTTGTATGGAAATCCCCCAAATTTTAAGGACTCATAATGGTAAAAAATAGATTTGTGCACCGTATAAGTTAAAAAACATTTTTCCTTAATTTGTCGAAAAGGTCATTATGTACCTCATTTGGAAAATGATTGAAATATTTCTTTCAAAATGTTTTTTAAAAAGGAAAACATGGTTAAAAATGAATTTAAAAAATTTTGGGAAATGTTTTTAAATATATTGTATAAATCATGGACATAGATGATAAAGATGTCCCATTACATACTTACGTATAGCCCGAAACACATTTATTATAGATTAATTCAAGGTACAAGAGAGAAAGGAAAGAAAAACTAAGAATCATGGAGGTCTGAAATAGTGAACACCAAGAGAGTCTTCAAGAACCAGATTCACTACATCCATGGAGAGGGACCCTGTGGTTGAGTATCATGATATCTGTTCACCTAGAGTTTCTTAAGAATTGAGGAAATCATCCACAATATTTCTATCTTTCCATGTATGAGAGAGATCCTAGCGGTTGATTAACTACTCATTAAATCATTGAATGGTATACTCAATAGACTATGGTGTAGACCCACGACATGTAAGAATTTTAAATATGGATATCTAATTAGTTTTAACCACATCAAGCATGATATTATTCTAATTACCCAGATTAATACTAGTGAAAAAGTCACGAACCTCCGCCTGAAGAGACTTGTCGTAGCTAAAGTGAGCACAAAATTCCATAAACATAGAACCTCTCGAATCTAGGATATCTTCACCACCACTCATATGACCCAAATTTTAGGATCCATTGGTGTTCATTTTTAGACCCACAATATGAGGAAGCCACCGAACCCACCTACCCATCATATTATTGGGAACATTGGGCACTGAAGTGCTTGGGATAAGGTATCTAATAAATGGGGTTGTCTCATATTTCGTACAGAGTCAGGTTAGATCATTTGGAATTATTTTGTTCTTGATCACAAGTCCATTTAATGTACCTAAATATCCCTAGTTATGAACACCATTACTTTCTCTTCAGATACGCCAACATCCAACTCCAAATATAAGTGTACAGGTTGTTCTCTCCGAACCATTATTTGCGGCACCCTGAAACCATCGACAGATGAAATCAACACCCGAGTCCCCCTGAAGAGACCATCCTATGAAACATTCAAATGAATACCACACCAACTTCTCATAGTCACTATAAAATAATAGATTCTTAGTTTCCTCGGTTCCTCCCTCCCTCCAGCAGATACATTTCAATGCTCGATTCACACCCAAGAACATAATGTTCCCATTTCATTTTTGTCCTGTAGGTCATGTTTTTTATTCACAATTAATATATTATATTCATATATATAATGATGTCATGTTAATAAACAATACATTTACTCATCAGAAGAATTTTATAATCCTTATTTAATGGTTAACATGGAGAATGAATATCATCACACCATGGTGACGATAGATTGTAAATACACACGGGCGACAATAGCATTATTTTGATGGATAAATGGAATAGAATTTGACTATAAATTAATTATAAATAAACTTTATAATTTTATATTAATTATTTACATACATTATAATCTTCATTATACCCATCCAAATAAAGTATTTTTGAATAACAAATTACAACATGACGTGGAGACGATAAATTGTACGTACACACACATAGTGATATTGTTATTAATATGATAGATAAAATGAAGAATAAGGTTGTCCCATGATTATAATAACATTTTAGTATATGGATGATACTGGAGTTAGTATATTGATATATAAAAAACACAGATATAGGACGTATAATAAGAAAAGAACTTTGAAAGAGGTGATAAAACAATTACCTCTTTTTTGGGTATGTCCTTTTGAATTTTACTAAAGGACTCCATAGAATGTATTTCTTCCCAAAGTATTCCCTCTAGGACGAATCAAGTAAATTTGGGAGGTTAAATAGAAAGTTTTATTCTGAACTAAATGTATTCATATGTGTAAATCAAAGAGGTGGAATGGTGCCCTTTTATCAGAAAGGTGAGGGGAACTTTTGGATGATCAAAAATATAAATTCATTATAAATTTATTTTCAGTGTAAAATAGATAAGAAGTGATTTATTTATAGTATAATACGAGGATGGTTAGAAACCCTTTCATCCAATTATTTTTAGACATGTTTTGGAAACAAAAGTAACCTTATCTTTGGGATTTAACCCTTAGTAAAACAGTTTAACTCTTACTATGTTTACATATTCTTTTATAATATAGGGTTAATATGGTTACTATTGTAATCAAAAAAACCCAAACTGAGTCATTAATGACTTCTGTAACGTTATCCTAGTCATTTCTTTAAACATCATATTTTTATGAATCTTATAACATTTAATTAATTCTTATTTATTTTAAAATATCATTAATGTAAATTTTGATACTATTCAAGAATTTTATATTAATAAATATCAAACCAATATGATAAATTCAATCCAATAATTCCAATATGTATCTAACATGTCTATGTTATCTATAAAATTCGTGTATTTCATTAATTAAGTTAAATTATATTTATTTTAATATTATTAATGTCATTTAATTGACTCTCCAATTACTAATTCAATTAGTGCATCATTATTGTGTCACTATTTAGTTTAATTATTTATTTTTTAAAATTATAAAAAAATACCATTATGTAGATAATAAAATTATATTTCTAAAAACAATATATATTCTACCTTATAACTTATATATCCATATTTTAAAAATTATATAATTATAAAAATTTGAATATGACTTTTTTAAATATTCGTTAGATAAAATATAAGAAATTTCCTAATCAAACAAAAGTGGCTTAAAAAGGATCACATTTTTTGATTTAAGGTTTATGTTGTTCAAAAAAAACATATCCAATGAAATTATAAGAAGTTTTAGGATAATATTATTTTATTATAATATTTTTTTCCATTAATTACCCTATTTATATTTAACTGTGCTTAATAAAATTCAAAAGTTAACTAAAAAATATTTTGATACTACTAGTCCACATTTTTCAAACTTATTACAACCGTGAATGTCTGTATTTTTTTGTAATTCAATTTACAGAAGTGGTAAATTCATGTTTAGTAAAAATCTACAAATGGGGTTAAAATCAGGGTAAAAGAGACGTTCAAAACATTAATAAATTTTTATATCTAGTTATATTATAAAAATTATTCCAATAAACTACATTGGACAAATATATTTATTATGTATCTATTTTAACTTTAAAATAAAATTAAAGTAAATAATTATTTAAATGATGAAGTCGAATTTTTAAGAATAATGTAGTATTTTTCACCATTCATCATAAATAGAAACTTTTTAGAAACAAAATCACCATTGAATAATATTGATGTTCCTAATTCAAAAATGAATTCTATTTTGGAAAATGAAATTTATAAATTTCATGTTTTGGTTAAGAGTATTCATAATTACCTTTTAAATGGCTATTTTGAAAGGTCATGGTGCATCCGAACTCGATGTTATGTGTATCAAAAGGTATTGAATTATTTAAAAGGAATTGTAATATGTATGATTGAGGTGTTACATTCTTCCCTCCTTCAAATAATTTTTCCCCCAAATTTATAAAATATCACTTTTTAAAAAGATTCAAGTGGTTCTTCATCATATGTGCTTCAGGTTCCCATGTCACCTCTTCCATTTTATGGTTTCTCCAAAGAACCGTTACTAGATGAGTCATCTAATTTATCCAAACATGATATCTGGTATCAAGAATCATGATAGGCTCTACATAATAAGACAGATTGGGTTCCAATTTTATTTTTTCATAAGTGAGTACATGCATTGGGTCTGGCATGTATTTCAATAACATTGATACATTGAACACATCATTAACTTTGGAGAGACTTGGTGGCCTTTCTAAATGGTATGTTGTATCTCCAATTCTTTCTAGAATCTCAAAAGGTCCTATGTTCCTAGTAATTTATTTTCACTTCTTACCGAATCATATTACACCCTTCCATGGAGACACATTCAAGAAAACATTATATCCCACATAAAATTCTAGATCCTTCTTTTGATTATAAACAGAACTCTTTTTCCTACATTAAGCTATTTTGATAAGGGTACGAATAGTCTTTAACTTCTTCATCGTTTCCTCAACATGTTTTGGGCCTATGAGTTTTCTTTCACCAACATCATCCCAACAAGTCATTATACACCATATCTTTCCATATAATGCTTCATATGGTGCCCTATGAATACTTGAATGGAATCTATTGTTATAAGAAACATAAACCAGAGGTAAATACTAATCCCACATATGTTTAATGTCATGTGAGAAAGATCTCATCATTTTTTCTATGTTTTGAATAGTCCTTTTGTATTTTCCATTAGTTTTATGGTGATAGTCAACTCTCAAACAAAGCTTAGTATCTAGGGCCTTCTGAAAGCATTTCCAGAATCATGATGTAAAACAAAGATCATGGTCCAGAAAAATTGATAGGGGTACACAATAAAGTCTTATGACTTCATTAATGTAATGTATTTCTAAAAACTGAAGTGGTAAATCTTCTTTTATAGAAAGAATGTTTGGTGATTTGGTAAGATGATCAATAATGACCCACATTAAATCATTTTTTCTAGAAGTCTTCGTACCCCATGAAATAGTCAAAAAATAATACCATACCATTTCCACATAGGTATAAGAAGTGGTTTCCTAAATCTTTTAGGATGTTTTATTCCCGCCTATACCTATTGAAAAACCAAACATATTGACACATAATCGGTAATCTCTCTCTTGATGTTATCCCCCCAAAAATGTTATTTCAAATTCCTATTCATGTTTGTGCTACCGAGGTGTATAGAGAAATTAGAGACATTAACATCTTCAAATAATTCCCTTTTTATCTCAGGTATAGTGGAAACACAAATCCTCTTCCAAAATTATGAGAATATCATCCCCAAATATGAGGTCAATTAGTCTCCCATCATTCAATGAATTTATTCTCTTTTAAAACTCAACATCATCAGACTGAGAAATTTTTATCCTTTCTAGTAAATATTGTTTGGAAACCATTTTAAAAAATGGTGATGTTTCATCTTCCATGATAATTCCCGTATCCATATTTAATTGATCCATAAACATAGGATCCCATTCAACTCTCATTTTGTATAAAACTCAATTGTAATATCTACTCAAAGCATTCACCACTATATTTTCCTTCTCTGAGTGGTAGTTTATTGTAGAATCATATTCTATGAGTATCTCAATCCATGTACTTTGTCTCCTTTTGAGTAATTTTTATGATAAAATATATTTCAAACTCTTGTGATTAGTATGTATCTCACATCCTTCACTGTGTACCTCTATTATACCTGTTGGTGCTAGAAATTCTTGGGTTGCCATTTTCTTTTATGAATAAATAGAGATTCCATCCATACAAACAATATGGTCATGAAAAGAAATTTCTTGAAGCCAGAATTCACACTTTCTAAACATCCTATATAGTTCATTTCTTCTAATATTCATAAAAAAAATCAACATTCGTTTCTCATGGTATGCATAAATTTTGGAGTATACCAAGATATAATTAATAAATACTACAAGAAAACCATTAAGATAATACTTGGACAGTTTTTTTATTTGATACATGAAAACATGGGGTCCATTATTCAATCCAACTGGAATTACTTTAAATTCATTATGACCATACCTCGTTTAGAATGATGGCATTGGAATATCTTCATTGCTTACACATAATTGATGATATCTAGAATGAAGTTCAATCATTGAAAAATATTGAGCTCCATGAAGTTGATCAAATAAATCATCAATGTGAGGTAAAGGATACATGTTCTTTATGGTAATACCATTGATTTATCTATAGTAAATGCGCACCTCATTGATCCATATTTATTATTAAAAAAAATAATTGGGGTTCCCTGTGGAGAAACACTAGGGATAATGAATACCTTATTACTAAACTGCTCTAGTTGTTTTTTATCTCTAATAATTCGATAGTGGCCATTTTATAGAGTTATTTTGATATTATCCTTTCATGAGGGATTAAATTAATAGTAAAATCAAGTTCCCACTATAGAGGATGTCTTGGTCAATCCCCTAGAAATACATCAATATATTCTCATACAATAGGTATATCCTAAATTTGAATATTTATTTCTTCATCCCTAGATGTAATATCCTCTTCCTCCCCATGAATATTATTCATTAAAGATAATAGGGGTGGATTTTGATAATAATTATGTGATGAAGTGTCTATTCTAATGATAATGGGTTCAACATCTTCCTCACAAATCACAAATTCCTTCTTCTTGAAATAAATTTTCACATCATATTTTGATAGCCAATTCATATTGAGGATTATATCAAATTCAGTCGTAAGTATGATGATAAAGTTAATATATAAATTACATATATATCCATAATGGGAACTTTCTGACACATATTTAATGCAATGAGACTTAACTTAAGTATTTTTACTGAAAACTCACTTGTTAATGTGAATTGGAAATGTCTAATTGTTAATGAAAATTGGAAAGATATAAAGGAATGTGAGGATCCATAATCAAATAAATCATTGGCTAAATTATGGGATTCAATTAATGTACCTACCACCACATCATTATAAATTTCATCCTTAGTAGTTTTGATCACAAAACCTTGTCCTTTCTCCCTTGGATTTTTTAGGGCTTGATTCCTCGATTCTTAGGACAATCATTTTCATAATGTCCCATCCCTTTATAATTGTTGTATCAAACATTGATATCCAATTTCTTCCCATTGCAATGACGAGGTAGGTTCCATTTTTCTACAAACATATACCAAACTCACATCCCCTTTAATCAAGTAACAAGGTGTTTCTTCCCACAATTATAGCAGGGTGGAATGTCATCTTTTATTTTCTTCCCCTTATTTCCTTTCCAGATTATTTAGAAGAACTCTTATTCTCCCTATTTCCTTTAAAGTTGTAAGACTTAGATAATTCATTTTCTATCTTGATATCACATGAGACTATATCTTCATACGATGAGAAATATTTTGAGACTTGTGTATATTAGGGGGATGGTTTTAAAACATCAAATAACCGACCAATCTTAATTTTTTGGTTACACATGTAGTCTATAGAAAACCTTGCCATCCTTATGAATTTATCTTTATACATGTCTACATTCTAATCCTCCTTCTTATCTAGACTCAGAAATTGCCTCCCCATATCTTCTAGTAGATCAATAGGAAAGTATTTTTCTATATAGTGTTCATTAAATCCCATCCATTCATTATTTTTGAAATCTCCATCCTCATTCAAGTTTTGAATTAATGACCACCATTTATCTTTATCTCTTAATATATGATCGAATGCCATGAAAACATTTTCCCTATTGTTACACGCCACAACAAGAAATATTTTCTATAAAGAACATATATATTACTCAGCTACAAATGTATTTTTATCCCCAATGAATTTTGGGGTTTGTTGCCTCATGAAGTGGTCCAATATTGTTCCTCCACATTGTGGATCAGGCTGCTCCATATGGGTAAGGTTATTATTCATAACCTGAGTCAGTTGTCCCAGTATGGTTATAAGCTGTTCAAGAACATTAGTATCACTACCTACACTATCACAATATTTTATTGGATACAAATCACTACATGGATTATGCGTGTTGATATAGTTCCCATTCCTTCCACTAGGCACGATTTCATACACTAGACTAGGTTATGACTCATAATGCATAATTCCAAACTATTAAAATAAATTGAAAAAGTTATGCATATAAAATCCATAATCATAAAAACAGTTTCTTTGGGGACTTATTTACTCATAAACCCTTAATAATGTTTTTTAACAAAAATGTAAATTATCCTAAGCATATCCCTCAAGAGTGTCAAACTAGGTCCACAGAAAGGCTCATTGTTGTGTACCAAGTTACCCCATCTTAGTCCAGAAACACCTTGTCAAAGTTATTACTCATAGGTAAATCTATTCCAGAACCACGACCACTTGTAGTATCATGAAATATATGTATTTTCGATGACTACCCACATTATCTCTACATTACCAAAATTTTAGGATGTTCTTATATATTTATCCTCAAAGTCTATATTAGGGGTAATTTTCCCATATAATGTGTTTTCTAAATATAGTATCCATGTTGTGTACTAAACTTAATCTTCTACCAATTGTAATGCCCCGAAACTAGTTAACTAGAGTCAGTGCATTATTTTATTACATTTTCATGATCACATGAAAATAAAATCCCAATGGACCGATCAGTTGTGTAGCCTTGGAAATAGTTAATACAAACATAAGTTTTACATTACATATTTAAATGAAAAACAAAAAAAATTCCCATTTGAAAACTTTCATTTCCCTTAGAATATCTTTATATGTCAATCATAATATACTTGTTTTATTTCTGAGAAAAAATGAATCATAATAAAGTGGTGATCTCAGATTCTCATTAAGGAAAAATAATATAGAAGAATATTTCATAAATAATAACAAGGTTTTAAGTAAATCTATAAAAATAAAACATAATCCTTTTAAAAATAATATTTATCATAATATGGAAATAAATAAAACAAAAATTCCAATTTAAACATTCACATAGATATTCTACTAGGTGAATAATCACTTGTAATATCAGTAACTAATCTCATAATGAGTGAATTTATAATGCTGGACAACATAACCATACAGTAAATGATTTGTACCAAGACCATAAATAACCATACCGCTAAGGACCTATGATAAGAAAATAGTATTTATATTGAGACCAACCGATGAATCGATGGGATATAGCAGGCCCCACCAATCCCTTACTAAGTCCGATGCATTCCTCAAATGAAAAGGGGGAAACATAAGATACGTATTCGTATTAAAACTAGCATTGAAAATTTTAATAGATTAACTACAAACCATGAATGATATAAAAATAAAACATCCATAATCAAACATATCGTTCAACCTTCAATAGAATATAGAAGATTGTATCATATTAAATCAACCTCAATCTATCATAAAATCAAACAAAAGATGTTGACAAAGATGGAAATAATCTAATAAATTCATCAAATCTATTTGAGAGAAATATAACTTTTTAATTTGAAATTATTTAAAAGACACACAATTATAAAAGAAAAAATATCATTTTATAACAACCATGTAATAATGTAAGGAAAGGTTAAAAATATTAAGGTTTCATAGTGTAAGAAGATATCCTCTTGCATAGTATAAGTTAAAAAAACATTCTTTCTTTAATTTGTCAAAAATGTCATAAAGTAACTTGTTTAGAAAATGATGATAATATTTATTTGAAAACATATTATAAAAATTCAATTATTGTTAAAACTAAATTTAAATTTTTTATTTATAATATTTTGTAATTTGTTTTGATAAACATATACATGGGTTATAATGATGTCCTAGTAGATACATAAGTATAAATAATCTCAGATAACAAATAGATTGTGAAATTAACCGTTACTTTGTACTTTCCTTTAGTCGAGGGTGATTCGACATAATTTATAATGGTTAAAGTATATTATTAAATTATAAGAATACTATGTCATTATTTATGAGGTCATATATTATCCTCTTATATCGTTTTTTAATAATATTTTAGTATTACCATTGTTTTGGGTGTTAACTACTTTATTTTCCCAATCTAATTTTTTCATGTAAGTCATGTTTCTTATGCATATGATATATATTTTATTCTAATATAGAATGATATTAATTTAATAAACATTATATTTACTCATCAAAAAAATTATAATCATTATGGAATGGTTAACATGGAGATGAACTTCATCGCGTCGTGGAGATGGTAGGCCGCACATACATACGAGAAATAATATCATTCCATTGATGGTTAAATGACATGGAATTGGATGGTATATTAATTATACATAATAATTAGCATGTTATATTCATTATTTATATCCATTATAATCATCATTGGACCCATCCAAATAAATCATTATTTTATAACAAATTACACCATGGAGTGGGGATGATAAGCCGTACGTACACATGCATGGTGATATTGTTATTCGTATGATAGATAAAATGAGAAATATGGAAATACCATGATTATAATAACATACAACTATATGTATTATAATGGATTTATTATTTTTATATAGAAACAACGTATAAATAGGATGTAAAGGAAGAAAATAACTTTGAAAGAGGTGATAAAACAATTCCCTCTTTTTTCGGGTATCTTCTTTTGGTTTGGAAAAAAGGGATCCATAAAACTACAGTATTCCCGATGTATAGTATCTAGGATGAAGTTAAAGATGTTGGGATGATAAATGGTTAGGGTTTGGATGAACATAAGGGATTTAGATGTGTGAATAATACAGAACGAAGGGATCCCTTTTATAAGAGAGGTGAGGAGAACTTTCGGAAAAAAATAAAAAATTAATTTATTATAAATTTATTATCAGTTTAAAATAGCACAAATGTGATTTATTTTGAGTCTTAGATATTTAAAGTTTTAAATCCTCTCAAATAATAATTTTTTGAAAATTTTAGATCTCAAAATTATCCTTATATTTTGGATTTAACCCTTAGTTAAATAGGTTAACTCTTACCACGTTTAATTGTCCTTTTATAATATAAACTTAATATGGTTACTATAAAATTCTAAAAAACCCCAATTAGAAGATTTATGAAAATTTTAACATTATCCTAGTTATTTGTAAAGACTTAAATTTTTATAAATTTTATAACATATAATTAAATAGTATTTATTTTAAAATATCATTTCTGTCAATTTTGATACTAATCAAAATTTTCATATCAAATATCAAAACAACATGATAACATAGAAAAAATACTTCCAATATGTCACTAGCATGTCGGTGTTATCTATAAATATCTAGGATGTCACTAACTATGTAAAATTATATCTATTTTAATATTTTTATTATCATTTAATGGATTCTTCCATTAATAATTCACTTATTGCATCTTTATTGTGTCACCATTGAATTTAATTATTTATTTCTTAAAAATTATAAATAAATTACCATTATGTAGATAATAATTTATTCTCTTGAAATAATATTTATAGATTACTATATCACTTATATGCCCACATATTAAAAATGATAGAGTTATTATAGTTTGAAATGACATTTTTAACTCTTTTTTAAAAATATAAAAAATAAATGTCATAATCTAACAAAAGTGGTATAAAAAGGATCATATTTTATAATTAAGTTTATTTATATTGAAAACAATTATAAAATGAAATTAGGATATGTTGTAGGGTAATATTATTTTAATATAATATTATTTTTACCTTTATTTACTAAATTTACCTTTAAACATGGTAAATAAAATTCAAAAATAATTATTCACCAAAAATTATTTAGTTCCTACTAGAAAAATTTTCACAGTGATTAAAACATTTTATGAATTTTTTTAATTAAATACCCATAAGTGGTAAATATTTGTTTAATTCTAATCCGCATATGTGGTTTGAAGGTGGGTGAAAGAGATATTCAAAAGATTAATAAATTTTTTATATCTAATTCAATTATAAAGATTATTCCTATGAACTGCATTGGTATAATATATTTATTATTTAGATATTCTGATGCCAAAATAAATTTATTGTAAATTAATTATTTAAAATAAAATGTTGCTTTTTTATGAATAGTGATGTATTTTTCACTATTCAATAAAAAATGAAACTTTTCAGAAAAGACCATAACTTATTCATAAAATAATTTTGATATTATGAATTAAAAAATTAAGTCTATTTTGAAAATAAAATATATAAATTTCAAAATTTTGTAAATACTATTCATAACCTCTTTAAATAGCTAGTTTGATAGGTCATGGCATGCTTGAAATCAATGTTGCGTGTTGCACAAGATATTGAATTATTTAAAAGGATGCATACCATGGAAGCTTGGAGTGTTACATATTTATAAAATTATTTTCATAAAATGAAGTTCATTTTCTAATTCTATACATTGAAAAATGATTAGTGTAAAATTTGGGGAGATTTTAAAAACACACGATCTTTTGGAAGATAGTGAAATATGATAATTTATGATAAAAATTAAATACATGAATTATTTAGTCATAGATGATTTAGGGATGATGTACGAAAAAAAATCAAAATCTCCATCATTAATTTAATATATTTTGTCTTAATTTTTAATCTATTCATATTATTAAACCAAAATAGTAAACTAATGAATACAATAAGAGAAAATAGTCCTCCCCTACAATATAAATGCCACCCTCCCCAATTTTCCTCACACATTCCATGTTTTTACTGTATTTTAAATTCTACACAATACTCTTTCCAAGACCCTCCCTTATGTCAAGAATCCCTTAGTCTCATCAAATGACCAAAACCTTAACCGTAAGAAGGATATCAAGGAGGAGAAATTCAAGAGGTAAAACATACTTTCTTTTCCTTTCAATTTTATTTTTGATTTAATTTCTTTTCTTATCATATCCTCTCTTATAATAATACCAGTTGAATGATAAATATAATATTTTTATATATAAGAATGTTATTTGGTTAATATAAAAATTCATATTAATGTCTCTTCCCTTTTATGTTTTACTCTAAAAATCAATATACAGTCCCTTGTGTCGATTTACCCCCACTATAGAAGATGAATTTTCATTTTTCCTTATCCCCCTTAAAGAATTTTCAAATAAAATTATAATGGTTGAGAAACAATTATAGCTTGTATTTTATAACCTTTTTTATGTTTCATAACTAACATATATTCGCAATAATAAATAATAAAACAAAACTAGTTTGCAACGATTGAAAAACCACCACAATAATCTAAAAAATTACCACTAATGTATTATCTAATGATTCATCTCCATTGCATATAACCACAAGATATAAAAGGCCAATTACACATCTGTATGTTAAATAATAAAAATTAAGGAGAATCATTATCATTGTACATGAACCTCCATAATCATATACAAGCGAACTGATCATGAAAAATAAGAAAATAAACACTGTTAAATGACGAAATTAAACTTCATAACTCACCAAGAAGCCTATAAATTTACTTAATAAAACAATATTGAACAAAATCAATGTATAAAAGGTTATTAAGTTTTTAATTATTTAAATTTATTATATAGTATTATAAAGTGATGAAAGAATTCTGAAATATGGTAAGGGGATTCTCGAACCCAACTCTCTTTCTTTGGGGTTTTCCCTTTCACACCATTTTCAGTATGGATGTTCCTTTAATGTTACCTAAATATAAATTATTTTTCTTTCCATTTTAATTTATGCGATATACAAGTTTTCAATATGGTTTTACGATAAATGCTTTGGTTTTTCAAAAGAGGTATTCTTTTCAAAAATAAATTTTATTACTTCTTGTGATATTATTTATTCTTCACTGAAGATAAATGATTATTATAAAAATTATTTTATTCCCTGTTTCTTTTGGGAACCAAAAATGTTATTTCATAATGTATTATCTTTGAAATGAAACCCATTTCATTCCATGGGTTATATTATATCCATGATAGTTATATGTTATAAGTGGAATGCATGATAATGTAAATGTTATGATGTGATAGGTGCTCCTAGAATTATATAGAGACTGAAAATGTTATAATGTGACAGGAGCACCCAGAATTATATATCACTGCAATTAATTGGTTAATGTGATGATTGTCATGAAAAATTGATATATACATAAACAAGATGCTATCTTTCTTCACAACTATGTCTGGCGGTACACGGCTAAGACATGATGATTCATTTTAATGCATTTCCAATTTCCATTCTGTTACCTAATGTTTACTCTCAGGATTGTGATGTTATGATCATGATCATGCTCAAATATGTTATATTTTTTCATGCCTCTTACTCATCCTTTTAATAGGATTTTATCTAACCTATTTGTTTGATGTATATCCTTTGATGTATATTCTGATCCACTTGTCCTGGAATAGCGGGTCAACTCTATGGAGAAGATATTTTTTAGGCTCTACTGTTATGAGAAGGAGAAGGTGAATCTAACCATTTTACATCTAGATTTAGAGGATGATAAATGGTGGTTTTGATTAAAAACCACAATCTAAATGGGTAAATTCAATGGATAGAGTGAGAATAATTTAAGATAATGTTTCTTAACAAGTATTTCCCTTGAAATATTGATAAAAATATGGATATAAAAATCATAGAGTTGAATTAAAAGGAAGGTAAATCTGTCCCAAAATACAAAGAAAATTTCACATGGAAAGAAAGGTATTCTTCAGATCATGTCATCAATAATTATATAAAAATTGATAGATTATATTACATTTTAAAACTACACCTTCAAAGGCCCTATAAATATGATAATTTGGGAGTTACGAATAAGTTGTTTGATATTATATCATAATGGAGATTTAATTTGGAGAATTATATCATGGTTATAGAGACAAGGAGATAAATATAGAGTTTCAAGATGGGGGATCTAATGAAAATATGTGGAAAGAGAAATAATCCACCCATATGTAAAAAAAATAGGGAGAAGCGTCATCAGAATTGCCTCAAAGGGATAAGAAAATTCTATAATTGTGGGATAGAAGGACACAAATATTAGTAATTACTAAGAGACATGAGGAAGGTGGAAAATGTTGTGGAAGAAAAGAGAGTACAAATCCTTTCGTAATTTTTCAATTATTGGTATCAAGGTAACTACGAAATCTATTGTGTTAAACCTCAACTCTTTGAGGGAAATCAACATTAGTAGCAACTAAATCTCATAGGGTAAGGTAAGTATTATTCCATCACTAATAATGATGTGGAGCATGATAATGATGTGGTAATAGTTAGGCTGGATATTAATTCAAGACTAGAGAACGTACTATTTGATTATGGTTAAATGGATTCATTAATATCTTGCATGTTTATTAGAACTATTCAATCACCACCTCAAAACACATAGGTTGAGATATCGGTGATAATTGGACATGGGGAAATTAGTTCATCCAATATATATAACTCCTACATATTTAATGATTGTAGACATAACCTACTGAAAAATATAATCTTAATTATATTGGTTGTGTTTGACTCTATTATGGGATTGGATTGGCTATCTTTATACAAAGACAACATCAATTGTTATGAAAGAGAGATCAGTCTTGAAATATTGAATCATCCTTCAACTCTAAACAAATTTAAGGATGTTGATGAATCTTATTTCGATCCATCATCTCATATGTGGATATTATTTCCTTATTAGAAAGCGTATATAGTTCAAATGATAGAGATAAAGGAGAGAATAATGACTGAATAGATTCCCATTTTTGAGGGGTTACACTGATTTGTTTCCTAAAGAACTATTTGGTCTTACTCATGAAAAGCATTGAAGTTATCAGTTGAACTTATTCTTTGATCTCTATTTATATTAGAGAAACCATATAGAATAAACACTATTGAGTTGAAGGAAACGAAAAGCAGTTATGATAGAATCTGTAACAGGTTTTTATAATCCCATGTGATTCACCATGGGGTGCACCAGTCCACTTCATCAGGAAGAGGGATGGATCAGTTTTCCTCTTCAATGATTTTTGTGAGATTAATAAAATCACGATAAAGAAAAATTATCCCCTTCCATAGATATATGAATGGTTAGATCAACTGTGTGGTGCCATGTATTTCTCTCAAGTGGACCTTTGGTTAGGAAATCACCAATTAAATGTGAGGAAGGAAGATGTTCCCAAGTCTTCCTTTTGAAAAAGGTATGGACATTATGAGTTTATATTCATGCCTTTCAGAGTCACTAATGCTTTATAATTACTCATGTATATAATGAATATAGTTTTTTGATATAGCCTCACCAAATTTTTGGTTGACTTTATTGATGATATTCTCATATACATAGAGGGAAAGGTAGAACATGAGGACCATTTTAATACTATTCTAAAGACATTGTAAAGGGTAAGAATTTATGAAAAGTAAAGTAAATGTGACTTCTGGATAGAGGATGTATATTTTATGGACCATGTTATCACCATCAAAGGAATATATTTGGACCCTTATAAGGAAAAGGTGATCGAAGAGTGGAATAGGCCAGTATTTGTAACAGAGATTCATTGTTTCCTTTGTCAATCTGAGTATTATTGGTGTTTTTGAAGAAATGGTCACGATTTTAAACTACACCAATCAAGCTGAATAGGGAGGGAGAAATGATTTTATGGACCAGTGAATGTGAATACTGCTTCAAAGAGTTGAAAAAGAGGATTATCACAACATCAGTACTCACAATTCCAACAAGTGGAGAACTATTTGTGGTATACCGAGATGCATCAAAAGAATGGATTAGGATTTGTACTAATGAAAAAAGATATAGGGATAAACAACACCTCATGGTAGGTGAAAATTCTTTAGAAAAAATATCCCACACATAATATGGATTTGGGACCTCATATCTACATATTGAAAATCTAAAAACATTTCTCTATGGGGAGAACTGTGAAATATATACTGATCATAAGAGCCTCAAATATATATTCACATAGAAGGAGCTTAAAATACACCAGTAAAAAAAATTAGATATCATCAAGGATTATGACTGCTCAATCCACTACCATCTTGGGAAAGAGAATAAAGTGGAAGATGATCTATGTATAAAGGATCCCACAACATTATCAATTATGATAATTGAGAAGGATCCAATATTCTTAAATTTTCTAAGGATGGACATGGGAATCATTAAGGATGGAACATCACCAATCTTATGTCAAATTATTTCTCAACCACCCCTTATTGAGAAAATAATGTTTATCAAAGAAATGATGTGGAAATTAAAAAGAATGGTGAATATATAAGAAAGGGGGAATCCTCAATGTTAAAAATTAATCAAAAATAATTGTAAGATTTGGGTCACAACTATGTTTACCATCCTAACCATAGATAAAAAGGGATATTTTGAAGGATTCACATAGCTCAACATTCACTATACATCTCGGAATCACAAAGATGTATCTAGATATTTGAGAGAACTATTGGTGGGACAATATAAAGAGGTGATATTAGAATATAAATCAACATTCATGGTATGTATACATGTTAAGGATGAAATAAATAAGTCTAATGGTATGATGAAACCATTGCCCATAACAATATGGAAATATGAAAACATCACCATGGACGTTGTCACCAGACTTCTCAAGACATCAAGAGGAAGCAATTCTATATGGATTGTTGTGGATTTTCTCACAAATATATCTCACTTTATTGAAATTAATGAAGACTTATAAATTGATTAAATTGAATGAATATATATCATATAATTGGCAAGTCTTCTTTGAGTAACACTATTTATTGTACTTAATTGATATCCAAGATTAACCTCAATGTTCTAGAAAATCCTCCCACATGCTATAAACACAATGATGAACTTTATAATGGCTTATTGTCCTCAAAATTATGGCCAATATTAATGAACTATGCAGACACTAGAAGGCATGTTGGGAGCATGTTCTATGGAATTAAAAAGAGGACGTGACCAAAATCTTCATCTATCCAAGTTCTATTACAATATTAGTTCCACTAAAGCATCCAAAAGGATCCATATAAAGTTCCTTTTGGGAAAAGATACAGAACAACTACATGATGGGTTGAAGTGGGAAAACATAAGCTGTGAGGACCCGAAATTGTCAAAGAAATGGTAGAAAAGGTGAAAACCATTTAGGGGCACATCAAGGTATCCCATAATCAACAGAAGATCTATGTAGATAATTTTTGAAAAGACTATGAGTTTATGTCTAATGACATTGTATTCCTTGGTATATCTCCAGGAAGAGGATCTTGATATTTTGGAAAAAAGGAAAGCTGAGTCTCAGGTACAATAAAATCTTCAAAATTCTTGATGGAGTCAGAGCTATGGATTATCGATTAGTACTCCCAAATACCATGTATGAAATACACAATGTATTCCCAGTATCCCTCATGAGGAGGTACAGACTAGTACATTCGTATATACTCAATCTTGAGGTGGTATAGTTGGAAAATGATCTCTCTAATGATGATCATCTAGTTACAATATTGGACTATTGATACAAATTTTTATGCAACAAGACTACTCACCTTGTCAATGTTCAATAGTGGAAACATAAGTATGACGAGGAAATATAGTAACCATAGGAAGTGAGGAAGGAGAAGCAAACTCACTTGTTTTTACCATAGTTTGTAAAACAGAATTTTGAGGATAAAATTTCATAAGGGGTAATAATGTAGAAAACCAAAATTTTATTAATTAAATTTCCCTTCTTATAATAATGTTATGCATTATAAGTCACATTAAATCAAAACGATCAAACAATACAAATTTTTTAAACAAAGAATGAATGAAATGAGAGAAATTTATAGAAGTTAAGGAACCAATATTGATGAAATTGTGGTTTAGACTTTGGAATGGTAATATGACTCTTAGAAATAGTAATTTGAAACAACAGGATAGAAAACTCACCTTTTAAAGTAAAATAAAAATTAGGAATCTTATGAATGAAAATATGTTGTATTTATTTCATGGAATAAGTAAATAAATTTTATTAAAATGAAAAAAATATTTATTGATATTTTGTAAGTCATAAATATTTAATTACAATTTTATGACTAATGTAATAATTTAAAATCATTTCTTGCACAATATATATTCATAAATTAATATTATTTTTTCTTTTTATTTTAGGATAATATTTTAATACCTTAAATAAATTTTCATAGGGCTTAAAAATCAATTATAATTTTAAAATATGTATTTTTTGAGTAAATTATGATTTTAACTAAAAATTAAATTTATCATATGTTGAAAATTGTTTCCATAAAATGTAGTTCATTTTTAAATAAAAAATTTTGAAAAATCGATTTGGTGACTTTTTGAGTGTTTTCTAAAATTCATGATTTTTTTTGTGGATAGTGAAATTTAATAATTTATAATATAAACTAAATAGATGAATTATTGAGTAAAAGACGATGTACGGATTATATAAGAACAAAATATTTAAATTTATTTTATATTTTCAATTTATTTCATGGTAATTCTCATACTATTCATATTCTTGAGCTAATATAATATACTAATGGATAATATAATGAGAAAATACTCCTCCCCTCCCTTATAAATGCCACAAATCACCACCTCCTCTCCTGGAACCTTCCAAGATTTGATATATCTCCAAATTATGACCAATCTCCTTCCCAAGACCCTACCCCGTGTTCAAGATCCCTTGGTCTTATCTAAATACTAAAACCATTTTCCTAAGGAGGTTATTAATGAGGACAAATTCAAGAGGTAAAACAATATTTCTTTTCCTTTCAGTTTTCTTTTCAATGTCTTTTCATTAATTATCATATAATAAAATAAAGATATCCAAGAGTAATGATAAATCTAGTATCTTTTATAAAATATAATTTTATGATGTTAATGGAAGAATTCATCTTCAAGTCTCTTACCCTTTCTATTTACGTTAACAATGAAAATAGTGTATGTAGTTTGTCGATTTACCACAAACATGGATGAAACATTTTCATTTTTCCTTCAACTCCTTCAAATATGGTCATGAAACCATTATAATGTTTATTTTATAGCCTTTTTTATGTTCTAGAACAAACATATATTAACCATAATAAATAATGAAAAAATCTAGTTTTTGAAGATAAAAAAACCACCATAAAAATCTAAACAATTATGAAAAAGGTCTTATCTAATGATTTATCATCATAAAATATTAAAAAAGGATATATAAGGCCAATTAATTTTATGTGTTTTAATTAATAATAATTTCGGGGAATCATTTTCATTGTACATTAACTTTCATAATCATATACAAGTGAACCGATCATGGAATCCAAGAAATCGAACACATCGGAATGATAAAATTAAACACTATAACTCATCAAAAATCCCATAAATGATTCTAATAAAAGTATAATGAATGAAATTCATGTATAAATGGTTTTGAATTTCTTAAATAATGAATTTAAATTTATTTTCTAGGATATTTATGTGATGAAATAATTCGTACATAAGGTAAGGGGATTGATGAACCCAACTCTCTTTCTTTGGGGTTTCCACCTTTCACTCCATTTTTAGTATGGTGGATACTTTCATGTTCCTTAAATATCATTTATTTTTCATTAAAAATAATTTTTTGGGATATACATTCTTTCAATATCGTATTATGACTATTGAAAATACATTTCTAAAAGAAATTTTCTTTCCAAAAATACATCTTTTACTTCTCATGATATTTTTTCTACCTCACTAAATATAGATGATTCCTATAACAAGTATATTATCACCACATTATTTTGGGAACCCAGAATCTTATTCATGGTTATAAGACTTATGAAATGAAAATCATTTCATTACATGGGTTATTTTATGTCGAATATTGATATTTGTTCAATGTGGAATGAATGATAATGTTAATGTTATGATGTGATGGGTGCGCCCAAAATTATTTAGTACATGAAATTGTTATGATGTGATGGGTTCACCCAAAATTATACAGTGATATAATTCATTGGGTAATTTGATGTATCTCATTATAATAAGTGAAATATACATGAATATGATGTTATCTTTGTTCATAACTATGTGTGTGGTAAACCAATAAGACATGGTGTTTCATTTTTATGTATTAACACATTACATGCCTTTATATAACGATTCATATCATGATTATGAGGTTGTGATGATGATTATTCTCACATATGTTATATTGTTTCATGTATCTTATTCAACTTCTTATAGGGGTTTATTTCACCCTTTATTTTGATCTATATCCTTAGGTTAATACTTGTACTAAAGATAACATGAGGGAAAATAAGATGATATAAAAGAAGGAATAATGTAAATGTTTATGTATTATTTTGTAAAAGTTATGTATGGTACTAATGGTTCATAATACACAAAACCATTAGATCCTGAATTTTTAGAACAATTATGTTGTTTATCTTTAAAATTACGTAATCGTCATGTAAGGAAAATATGGGTTTCTATAAAAATTCATTCTAAAAATGGTCGGTAGAGGTGGGGGAGAGTAGAGATAAACAAAATCCTTAAAGAGGAAGAATATTTTGGACACCAAGCTTTGTCTTAAAGCCATAGAACCTAGATTTGAGGAAATTTAGGGACTCCCCACTCAGAATAAGGTTCCTTGAATTGTTTTTGTGTACCTATAAATTCATTTTCATCCTAAAACATAATGGGGAATTGAACATAAGAAAAAACACATACATTGGTATATGAAGTCATTATGTACTAGTATTGAGGATATCAATGGAATCTCTATATACGATACTTCAACTGGTCGTCCTTACCATCTAAATGGATGAGGTGAATAACAGTGTGATAATAATAAACTGAAACAAATTGTGTTGAAGAAGAATGATCCAACCCTTCACCTGTTATTTAACTGATTTTCCACTCCGAGGTGGAGATGTTGGAAGTGATAATTGAGGTTAATGACAAAGGACATGACTGAGAGATTATGTGTGTAATGATTTTTAAGGTTAAAACCAAAAATAAAACAAATTTCCAAGGCTAGTAACCAACAAAAATATTTCCAATAAAATTAAGAAAGGGTATATATATATATGAAGAATTATATTAGAACATGGGAATAGATGGACTCTACTTGTGTGGTTCTCATTCAAAATTAGTTTGAGTGGAATAAATTATTATTTTTTAGTGTATTCAAAGGGTGTATGGTAATTTTTTTTATTATTTTATTGTAATAGATTTTCAATTTTCATTTCAATTTTAGATCTTTTTTTCAATATATTTGGTTCCCATTAAAGTAATAATAGTGGGTTTTCATTAAAAATGAAAGGATAATAATTTGGCAAGAAAATATATAATTCAAGAGTCTAGGTAAATGTTCTGTGTTTGGCCTCTACTACTCTTATATTAAGTTATAATATGTTATATTCTTCTTCTTAAATTATTTGGTATTATATCATCAAAAGTGTAGATATTATATCAATATATTATTGAATATAATAATGTGAGTTCTTTATTATATACAATAGTATATTAGTAAATTAAGGGGAGGAATGTTTTTAGACTATTAAATTTGAGATATTATATATTATATAATATTATAAAAAAATTTAAAGGGAGATATTTTAGTCTTCAAAGATTGAAATTAAATATCCTGAGGTTTTCATGGATCTTATTAAAATTGATAATAATTATCTGTGAGATGATTATGTAATTTAAAATAATATAAAAGTTTTAATCTTAAATTGTTTACATTATTGATTCCCAATAAAAAATATAGTTTAACCATTATGAAATTTAAATCTCAGTATTGATATATGCATGTGTTATATGTATGATAAATACTTACATCATCAGTGTATTTTAATGTTGGTAATGTATGGTTCAATTAGATAATGATGACTAGAAAAATAATAATGATCCGAGATGAATGAAGATTTAAACCAATGTTGTTACGTATGTATGATTTTTGTAAAATAAATAACATATAGCATGAAACATAGTTGAAATATACTATATAAGTAAAAAAAATAAGTGACCTCAAGGAAATGGAGTGAAAGTTTATTTCACACAATTTTATCAGATTCATCATTTCTAGATTCAGATATTTATTATCGAGACCTTAGTATATCACCCCCAAATTTTATTCTTTATAAAATGAATACTATGATATATGAATGCAATCCTAATCTTAAAATAATCATAGAATTATTTTATTTAAATATAATAGTTATAACATAGATTTTGGGCTGTAAGGTATATATAAGATTAAATGTATTTTTAAATATATGAACAAATTAATTCTTTAATACAAAAAATATATTCAATCAAATAAATTTATATTCATCTAATTATTATTACTAGGAAATGTTAAAGAATAAATTCATCTTACACCATAAGAGAAAATTATTTAGAAAAATGGGTTTAAGGTGTTTTATGTGAGAATAATTAGAATTAATTTGTTACAAAAATATAAATATTATTTTTCAAAATTAGTTTTTTTGGAATTTATAATTTCAAAGTTATATGAGGGAGAATTTTTGAGATCATTAAAAATTTTTTATTTTTGGGTTAATAGAAAAAATCATGAGTTTAAAAAACTAATGAGTTTTATTGAAATATAATTATTTAATAATAACATCAAATTGTATGAAATATTTTTTTTATAAACCAGATATATGTTTAATAGTTTATAAAATTTACTGAAAATTATAATGTTGAATTTAGAAATCTGTCCAAAACATTCTAGAAATTTAATTAATGTTTTTTTATTCAAATAAAAATTGTTTTTTGGTTCTTCTTATTTAAAAATGTATTTGTAGGGTTAAATTTGGTTTAGGTCTAGTTTTAAATATAGATAATACAATGTTTCTAACACAATCCAATTAATTCCAATTGAATTAACATTATACATTATTTTTCAATAAAATCAATTCTATTATTTTAAAAACAATTTTACAATAAAAATGATTTCATTGAATTTTTAAAACTTATATTAAAATTAAATTTTAACTATTATAAATATTTAATAATTGAATAATGATTTTTATATTTAATGTGAATAACTAATATTAGTTAATAAGTGGAGTTTAATTTTTTTTGTCATTATGATATATTACTATAGTAAAATTTATCACCTCAATAAAGTCTAAAACATGTTTATTAGGGGTGGTTAGATAGAGATATACGTATAAAATGACACATAATATTTCATATATATTATTTTTAAAGATATTTAGAGAATATAATTTCTTAGTTAAGAATTTCTGACCACTTGGTGACACATTACCATGAAAATGACATAATATTATTTAAATCTATTATGTAATTCCATGTATGTGTCTCCCCTCATGTATAAAAAGGTAACATATTATCCTTCCATATTGATAAATATTTAGAACTATATAATGTTCAATGAATTCTTAAATACCATTATATATTCTGTCCATTCATTATAGATCTCCTAGTATTGAAAAAATACCATCCGAAGAATTCTTAAAGTAGATGCCAATGGTGGTCGGTTAAAGAAGAGGTAGTCACCTTACCCGGCTCTTTCAATTATTATTTGATCATATAATACCGGAAACTTATTTTTATCTATATAAATAAAATTTATTTAGTATCATAATTATATTTAAATGTTTTTACTATTATTTTAAAACCATGTTCCACCATGTATCAATCAAACTAAAATGAAAGTAATAGTCATGCGTTTCTGTAGACTACCGTCTAAATGTAGAGATATAAATAATTTTCAATAATTATAATTAATGGATTGTTATTATGATATTTATATTGTTTATATATTATTTTCATGAAATAATTATTCTTCAAGAACTATAATATCATATCTATTTACTTACATTACCATTTTTTGGTGAACAATATTGTCCCTCATAAGTACTTACAAACTATGACTTCGATGAAGCAATATGATTAGTTTCTCATTAATTATTTACATGAATGGTAATAAAGATATATTTTATGAATATTTTTATATATTCATGATATAATAATTATTATTTATTGATTTATTATTATTAAATATCCATTCATTCAATCCATCAAAAAATGATATATCACTTTTGTGTACGTATGTACTATTATCTCCATGATGTTGTGTAATTAATTTTTCATCACCACATTTTAGGGATGATTATTGAATTATATGTAATGAATATATTTATAAATAATTAAATTATGTGGATTATACCGATGATATGACCATGGGAAAAGATCAAGTACCATAGCTACCAAACCGAAACAGAGATAATAAAGAAGCAATTAACAAACGAAATGTTAGAGATAATGAATCAAATTTAATTAATTGGTGTCATGATATTATATGTAAAAAATTAATGGTATTATGTGTACAAATATTGTTCTAAAACAGAATAATAATAAATTAAAACTTATTATTTTGGATGATAGAGTGTTTATAAAGAATTTTAGAAATGATGAAAGGGTTTCTCATCTCACTTCTTTTTTAGGAGAAATATTCCATATTATTAAAAAATTTTATTTGATATTGTGTATATAATTCCCCAACGAAATGTTATATGTTGTATAAATTTATATTTACATCTTTAATGTTTCATTTTATATTATATATTTTATGTGAGTCATGAATCATAAGTTACCAAATAATCAATTTTTTATTTCACAATCACATCTATAATCTGGATTGTTTATGTTTGATTTTACATAAGAATATTTATACGATATTTTCATATTAAACCAAATATGCTTTCATCACCAATAGTAATTTTATATAAATTACCCTTCTTCATTTCTTCATAATCAAATGTCCAAAAGATTATTTTTTTAGGAAAACCCACTTATTTTCCCATTCGATCAAGAATATTCTAATTTCATGTCTATATTTTCGTTAAATTTTTGGTGTGAATGTTTTTATTATACTCTAATTATTTACTAAATTCATATTTAAATTTTTTTCACATCATATAAAAATTTATCAACGGAATATTGTTATCATTTTCATAATGAGGTGCTCTTTACCAAATGTTATAAAGGATTCCAGGTTTTAACGTTTACTGAATGAATAAAATATCCCACATTAATGACTATAATTTTTTATGAAGATTCATTTGAAATTTTTTCCATGTTTTATTTCAAAGATTTTTTTTACAATATCCTTGAAATTTTAGTATTTCAAATAACTAATTTTAAAATGAAAAGTGTATTCTATTAAAGAAAACTTCCACTAATTTTTTGAAATTATTTTCATTTTATGTTAGCATACTTCCATGAATGATATGATTTTGTATTGATATAATATAATGATACCATCCACAATATTTATCTAGATGTCTTACGATTTTGTTTCTATATTGTTTTTCTAGGGAAAATATTAGAATTCCATATTACTGTAGTTTAATAAATTATTTTATTTTTTATTATGTATTGAATTTTTACTTATTTATTTCATATTATAAATTAATTGGAATTAATTTTTGATAGTTAGGGCCATTTATATCCCCTTGATGCATCAGTTTGTCTCTTGTGATAAAATAGTTGATTTATATTTCGTCTAATTTACATATTTAAGTAATTTTTACTGGAAGAAGGATTAATAGAATGAATATGATTTTTGGAATTATATATTTTATTATTATAAAACTAGTTATCACTATCCATGTGAATATTTATGTTTTTATGTCTTCCATGGTTATAATCCCAATTTATGATATTATTTATATGGGTTATTGTATTATTAACTATCTCCACCATATTATTAATGATTTAGTCATTCTATGATATCTACCCTTATATGATTTCCCCTACTGGGAATCTGAGATAACCCTTTAATACCTTTTCCATTCCCCAAGACACAAAGATAAAATCTATGATTTATTTTATGGATATAATAAAATAAATAATAAATTAATTTTTTATTTCATGTATTCCACTGTAATTTTTGAATCACATACATATATTGTCTCCAATGATGGATAAACTATGGAAACCTTCGAGGTGAAAGCTCTCTCATCTTATGCTACTGTAGCATAAATAACCACTTGATCTTGTTTATTCATTTCACCACTTTTATAAATAAACTACATGATCTTGTTTACTATATTGGGGTGTTACTATAACATCCTATGCTAGGTTCCAAGTATCAGTGCCTGAGCCGGTTGGTTACCTGACATCAGGCACACCTCCTCGTACGCTAGAGGTTGTTCATAAGAACCGAGGGTATAATATATAACATGGGATGGCTATAATCTCATTATTAGAGTAGAAAACAATAGTGGAAAAATAGTAACAAGTTATAATAAAAAATACTCACAATTATAGCATAACCAATACATCCCGTAGATACATGCTGAACCAAAAAAAGAAAATAGTACCCAAAAATAAGTAGATATGCCCTTCCATATTTTTGTCAATTGTCAAATAAAAACCCTAAAAATAAGCCACTAAAAACTCCCATCCAGGTCCCGAAACCATTTCTAGATCCCCCATCCATGATCCATCCCAACTCATCTATCTAATATAGGGATAATTACCTTATCCTATCCTAAATGAATGAATTCTCTTCAGGTATTGAATAGGTAGCCTGAGTTGGGTGTGAGTGAAACTCAGTAGGACAACACTAATAGTGTCTAAAACAATATCCATCTCAAAATACTATATGATATTTTATATAGAATAAATTAAAATTGATCGAATAAGGAGTTTAAAAATTCAGTTTTTCTTTAATTAACCACATAATTATTCTTGGTTCGCGATGACACCCAAACCATTAATACATGCTTTATCTCGTGTTTGAGTATGAACTATCCCAATGGGAAATTGAAAATCACAATATTATGGTTTATTATTTATCATTTCATTTTTTGTTCACAATCAAATAATAGGGTCTTAAAGAGGAAGTCGTCACCCTATGGGTATTTGTAGTTTCTTTTTCTATCCCACAACTCAGTAATCAAACAAATATATATAATAAAAATTGTGACCTAGAGTATCATTCTAAAACCCTGTGGGTATTTGATGCAGTAGTCCCAATTATAAAACTCATTTTAATCATAACATAAGACCGCATGGATGGATATCAATTTCACAATTCATTTATCAATACTATTTACAATTCCTATTTTATTAATCAATCGCTATTCATAATTTATTAATTTATTAATCTAAAAAAAACCATGTGTCACAACCAATTTAAAAATCCTATTAATTCCCATAATTAATCAATTAAAAATATCATTAATTGATCAATTCAATAATCCCAATATCCCCCCAATTTCACAATCACATCATTCCATAAATTAGTTGACCAATTAATTATTCCAATTCTTGATATGATTTCCAAAAATGGAAATTTCTATGTCAAAACTTCATAGAAACAATTGTAATAAACAATATGGTATTTCAAAATTAAAACCACCTAACTTAGGGTTATTGATGAATGTTTTTTATCTCAAAATTCACAATTGATGTGGAATGATGAATTCTATTATTACAGAAGAGATTTAGTAGAAAAATCAAGATGAAGGATTAAAAAAATTATTATCCTTGAAAAAATAGTTATAATAATTTCAAAAATAGTATATGACATTCCTCTTCATCCATGAAGAGAGATGGGATATAGGTAAATCCAATCATGTCTATATTTCTTACAATGAGAGGTTTAGATCTTTCAATATGGTCTTTAATTTTTCAAGAACAATGTCTGGAAGTAATTGGAATCCGGTCTGGTACCTCCAAAAACATTGGAGAACAATTAAGGTCAAGTGGTGGGTGAATGAGGGAGAAGGAGTCAGGTTCATGGATTTTAAAATAAAACGTTAATGAACATAATTCTAGGAACATGATTTCTATGGAAGGGATTTAGGGTTTACCAAACCATATTCCTTATCCATGATCCTCCCCTTAAGGGTTCACTCATTCTCGGAAGAGGGAAAATGGATTTGAAAACAATGGTCCAAACATGAAATCCCGCTTTTTCTAGGGCATCAGGGTTTACTGGGGGTATGCACATTGGTTGGAAAAACTATGTGCCAATCGTGCACTACCCCTTCTGCTTCCAAATTTCTCTATTATCACCTAGAAACTCCCAAAAAACCCAGTAGAGATATACCAAAAAAGGGTAACAGAGAACCTATAAAGGGGAATGAGATATCTCTATGAATTTATGGATCTTATACTCTCCAAACCTTATAACAACTCATCCTGATGCAATACTCTAAAGCATCTCTATCATTATAAGTTAAAAATATCAGGTCACTAAGATGAAATATCCTCCTTTATCTCCCATATTTCCTCATAAATAAGAATATATTTCCAAAATACTCAAATTATTATCATGTTATCTCCCCAAAAAACATTCTTATTGTGATCCAAAACATGTATTAGACGCTCCCCAAAGGATACATCAGTGTCAAGATCCAAATCATCTACATCGATTATATAAGAATAGTCAGGGTGATACAGATGAAGTTGTGACACAAGGAAAACCAAGTGCATAACACTATAACATTGTATAATAGACAATTCATATGCCATCAGCCAAATCCACTCCATAACCTCAAAAGTCCTGAAATACCTAGGTTCCATTTTTCCCTTCCAAAAAACCCTACATTAACCCAATCTAAGAGACACCCGAAGGGACACATGATCCCCCATTACAAACTCAAGGGGACAAAGACAACTATCCGTATATGACTTTTGACCACTCTAAGACATAGTAAAACATTTTTAATAATACTATCCTTCTCCAACATCTCAAGAATGATACTTGGTCCAAATAAATATTACTCACATACATACATCCAGAATAGATTTTATCTATATGGTTTACCATAAAGGGCATCATATGGTGGAATATGAATAGTTTCCTGAAAACTATTTGGTTTGAGAACATAATCAGTGTTAGGTGTTTCTACCATGAACCACCAAAGTCTATGATGATGAAATATAGAATATCCTCCAAAACTTTTATAGTATGATTGTTTCTGTGACTTTCATCGGGTCATGCATCCACCTCTTTCAGGTGGAAGCGTAGCTGTTTCGCCACATTCCTGATTTCCAAAGGTGGGAGGCATCCATATCTTATTCTATTAAGTTTTCTAATTAATCAAAACAGGATGGTGGTATGTGGATATATCATTCTATAGATACCTCCTCAGAGATTTCTACATAGCCTGGGTCTCCCTTATAGACTTAAGACATACTTAGTTAAACTTTTCACTGTGCACTGTCTACATGGGCGCTGGTTAATTACACTACTTCTGTCAGGACATTCCAAGGGGTTAAGTTAGGGAAACAACATTCAGTCGGTGGAGTATTCACATTGGACATCTCTGTTGTGTCTGGATGCTGGAACACCGATGCTTCTGGGATTCAACCCATTATGATAGGGCATCTCGATGAAAGAAAAGCATGAGGCATCCCACGTCGAGTGTGTGGTATTATATTCCATAGGCATGTCTATAAGGTTTTGCACAACTTCCCATGTTAAACACAGGGTATGATGTAGGTTTAACCTCTAGAGTATAAGGATTAGACTGATCATAACACTGATGGAATTGGATCATATGGATGCAACCCCTAGAGGGACCACTGGGACTAGTGCTAATCCATGGTTAGGCACCCAATTACTGCTTGGAGCAGTAAGAATGTGGGTGACATTATCTCATTAGGAAGTGGCGACCCAGGTAAGAATCAGTATGGATATGGATTGCTGAGAGTGGATGGAGAATGAGATGGAACCTTCATGAGGATGACTGTGATGTTGGGATTGAGCGTCGAAGTGACTTCCTACATATCCTTGTGGAAGGGAATCAATGTCAATGTAGTGTGATGGGGTGATGGGAAACCTAAGGAGGAAGACCGTGAGAATGGATGCATTAATGGGATCTAGAGGAAGTAGAACGCTTTGGTTGGGGCATTGACATTCATGAAACAAAAAGGCTCAAGGGACAAACTAGGATGGCACGTGAGTAATCGTCATGGTCCTTTGAGAGGCTTCCTACGTATCATCGTGGTAGGGAATCAATGTTCATGTATTTTAGGTTGGGGGTATAGAGTCTGGGTTTTCACATATGACAATGAACTGATGACATACTGGGGCTTACGCATGGTTAACAGCCTGGGATGGTCTAATTCCATAGGAATAGACTAGATATTTGTGTCCCAGCAAAGGGGACTAAAACAGATTACCGTCGATTATAGACTACAACATCTTATCACTGGTTTAGGTACAACATCTTACTGCTAGATGGGGTACAATGAATTACCACAGGATGGGGTAAAATGGATTAACGTTGGATGCTGTAAAATGTCCTGCTGCTAGTTGGGGTTCCAACGACTTACCACTTGTTGGGAATCACAATGGCTTACTGTCTTTTGGGATTGGACCTCAGGGAGGATTCCTATGTCCCTTTTCAAGGAGACAAGGATCAAAGCATACATATTTAGAATGGGTACAGTTTAATTCCATGTGGGACCAAAAGAGGGTGTACCGTTTAACGTCGTGAAAGTCAAAGGTGAACCTATGTGAAGTGGTCGGGATTGATGGAGGCTGGGCTTGAACCTCAAGGAGGATTCCTACATACCTTGCCTTGGCAAGGATCAAAGTCCACATAGTTCGAAATGGGTATGGTGAATTGATGTGAAGGGGTCGGGACCAATAGGTGTTGGGCTTGAGCCTCAGAGAGGCATCCTATGTATCATTCCATGGAAATGATCAAAATCCACATAGTTCGTAATGGTTGGGTCTTATATGATAAGGCGGCCTAGAGAGGATCTCATTGTTGATTCTTACTCTTAGTCCACATGAGTAATGCTCGGTTTGAGAAATATTATGCAACAAAGAATAGAAGATCACATGGCGAAAGGTGCATCCGTGAGAAGTGGAATGAAACTTACACGTAGTTAGTGGCCCAAAGAGGATATAGGGGCTTATGCATGGTTAGCATCCCAGGGAGATAGATATTGGGACTAACTCAAGGATGGAGGCCCAATGGAGAAAGATACCGGAGGGAGAGAGACGAGGTAATGTAGTTCCCTATGCCCCTCTCACCACTTAGTCTCTGGCATGGAAGAAGAAAGGAGGATTATGGGTACTCTCTCCAGCAAGAATTTCTAAGGGCTTACACAAAGATGGTTTTCTTTTCTCCACAGACAGATTCCTTTAAAACAAAGAGTATCCCATTCCATGTGAGGAATATTTCTCTCTTGTGGAGACCAGTGGTCATGGAGAATGTTCAAGATGGAGCACCCTATGTATGATGCATGGGGTGAGACCACAGTTTAATGTCATGTGCCGAGGATGATGGTGCTTGGCATTTCAACGTCATGAAACTCTGACGGGGAGGGTTTACCCTGCACTCCTAGGACTTACGTAACTGATACCCACCCTCCCTTGGGAAAAGTATGGCATCAGCAATGTCGTAGGGAGGGGGTGTCATGGAGTGATCCACTGAGGGGACCACATTATCATGGCTATGCGAAGAAGAAATAGTCATTAGCCTGCCTATGCAATGAATCATAATTCAAAGTAATGCAATGTAAAGCACCGCCCAAGGGACATTGAAATCACTTCTTATGAAAATAAATGGTCGTACGGGAGAAAGGTCTGTAACATAGGTTTTTTTCATGTAATAAGTTCTCAAAGATAGTGCCTGATAGAATGACATCAAACACTTGATAAAGAGTGAGCACAATAAGAAGGTTTTCCACGCACACGAAAAGGTTCTCACACAATAGGCACACAAAGAGGGACTGTTGTGCGCAAAATTCTGGGTTGAGTGGAAAATAAGACTTTCAAGCAAATCGAATAGGTTTGATTGCACCCAAGTAGAGGACATTCCACAAAAGGGGGGCGGAGGTCTATTTGCGCACAAGTAGAGGAATTTCCACCCAAGGGTGAAGAGGTACATTTGCGCGCAAGCGGAGGGATTTTCGCGCATGGGGGGAAGAGGTATGTTAGCACGCACGGGGCCCACGAATTATCTTTTTTGGAGAGGGTCAATTCCTAGTGGTCCCGCGCAAAGGCGGACCCCTGGTAGACCATTTTCAGAAAATCTAGTACCTATAAGTCATCTTTTATGTGTGGAAAAGGTGAATTACACCCATGAGAGACGATTCAGATTCTTTAGCCACCATATGTGGGGGGATGGTTGGACTTTAAATTATAGGTTATCGGGGGCCATATGTGAACACAGAATTCGGCTTGTGTGGAAAACCAAGATCCAGGTTTGGTGGCATGAAAGGTCCAATGTTGCCGTGAAAAATCCATTTCTGGTCATGACCATTTTCCACTTGAGGAACCATGTTTCTGCGTGAGGAAGCGGTTTTCTGCGGACTGCTCTGGTTTTCTAGGCAACCTTGTGTCTCTTCTCAGAATTGGTTGTTGAGTCGAAATATTCCTCTGTTTTATATAGGTATGCATTCTTGGATGTTTTTTTGGAATTAAACATCTAAAATCCCCCCACCTCAGAATCAGATCTGTGAGGGGGAATGACGGTCTAATTCTGAGGGAAATGCCCAAACGGTCGACTTTCTAGTGGTGGTTCATGTAAAATTACTTCAGGGTTGTGAGAACCATTTTCAGGCAATTGAAAAACTTTCTTTCCACCTATAAAACCCATCAGGGGGGCCCATAGTCTGTATAGATTATCATGCATGATAAGCTTGAAGCAGTCATGCCCGAAAAACAATTCTGGTTTTCACGAAATTCATTTGATTTGGCATGGAATTCCCAGAACATGGTCACAATTTTCCATGAAACTACCGTTTTATGTGCTATATACCTTGTTTTCCATGTAACCATCTGATTTTTCAGGCACCCTCCATTTATTATGCACATGTAGATGATTTTCCAATACTTTTCAAGGAAAATGGCTGCTGATCATAGTAATGCTGCAAGGGAAGCTATGTATGCTACGAGGAGGGATGCGATGAGTGCTATACCTGAGGATTATGGTGTGTAGAAAGTTGTATCCAATACCAAAACCCACTTCAATATGCTAACCCAATCCAAAAAGGATTACCCACTTTCCGAGAATCTACTGATGTGGTGCTTTGGTATTTTGGAAGAGGTACTAGTGCCGGGATTTGAAGTTGATACGTCGTGGTCATGGGTTATTCATGGGGATGATCTTCTATGATACAACATCACAAATAATGGAAATCCCACTAGGGAAACCAGGAACATGCCCATTTAGGTCTTGAACCCATGGACGAGAAAAATCTCAAGATTGGATTCAGTCTCCGGGGATTCTCCTGTACATTATGCGAGAACCTTTTGATAGTGCACCACTGAAGATACAAAAGGCTAGCTATAGGATTGGGACCTGATATCTGGAGGAAATTTCACCAGAAATGGGCTTGAGTGTACTGGTTACGCCAATCATGCAATTAGTTCAGGACAGAACTGTGGCATATTGGGTTGTTCGAAGCGGTGTGGACGCCGTAGTTCCACTTCTACCGTCATCAAGAACATAGGCCAAAGCTATTTATCTAGTGGTCCCCTAATACCAACACATTCCAACTCCATCATGGGGAGGTTTTCATCATCCTTTGGGAAATCCACTATATCATAGGTATCCCTTTACAAAGACACCAATATGATGAGTTTCATCCGACAGAGAATATCTGGGGGGATAGTTTGCGAACCCCCGTTCTAAAATGGCATTTTCTGGACCAATCCAAATAGAGGCTAGGAGTCATGTAATTTCTAAAGGATATTGCTTATTTGAAGTGGCTCACTCTTTCCCTTCAGAAATACCCAAATGTGAAGATATCGGGGTGGGGAAGGTGGTGTATGGCCGCTTCAAAAATAATAAAGAGTGGGTCATATTGGAAAATATTGAAGATGGGGACTACCAATTGTGGGGCTTTCCTATAGATGAGAGTCGAGACCCAAATTTTAGATATTCAAGATTTCTCACCACCTTTTTGAGTCGATGGCTGCTGCCAGTAAGGGATACCAGGATAGGAGTTCGCCTGACAACATTAGTGATAGTGGGAATTATCGAATTCAATCAGAGGTTAGACCTGAGGGGTTCACATGCCGGCCTTCCTATATGCCATCCTAGGGTGCATTTCAATAGGGTGATAAACGAGGAGGATATGTGGGCGTTTCCAAATCCTTCATGGTTGGGTCATGGATCACTGCATAAGAAACACTTTTCCAAATGTAATTCATCATCCAGGTAACGGTCTGCGACCTTCCTTGCTAAACATTTCCAGAACCATACATTGAAGCTCAATGAAGATAGGGTAAGGATTAGGATCGGGAATCACAACAATTTCACTTTTAGCCCATTTTCTACCCTATTTGGCCAAATGGTAGATGAATGTAAAGGCTCATGGGAGCAAAGAGAATATTTTCAAATCCTTTGAGGTAAAGTGCTTGTGGTCTTGGTCGATGGAAAGATCCTTTGTGAGCCTTATGTGCCATCAAGGTTTTCTAGGAAGTTCGAATGCACCCAATAGATGCCAAAGAAGGTGTATAAAGATGTATGGAAAGAGAAAAATACTTACGTTCTTAGTAAAATGTGGCTAATGTTCACAGCTTGCAGTTCTGGTGAGGTAATTACCTTTCTCCCCATAAGAGATGATGTTGGAATTTCAACAAAATATGTTGAGCATTGGGTGGCAGCATACCTTTAGGGAATATTGTGAAAATGAATTCGTAGAAACAAGGTGGCTTGTGTGGAATCTAGGCGGAGAGAAAGCTGAAAAGGTACCACTTGGGCAGAGAGGCCTAGAACAAGTTAGGTAGCAGGGTCAGTTCAAGTTGGGACCTCAACAGTAGGATCATCACATGGTGTGGCAATACCATCGTTGTCTGGTGGGAGAGGGGCTCCAGAACAATCTCGCAGAGTGGTCAGAGAGATTCCTAGGAAGCGGTGAAGGTACCTGTCTCAACCCTCCGAGGATGCAATCTTCCCTAATTTTTGGTCATCATGGATGATCATTTGATATTCAATGAGCACTGAAGCCCTCTGGAAAAAGATAGTATGGGATGGGATCCAAGTACCAGAAATTGGCCTCATTTGGGTTGACAACAGAGTGATCATTCATAATCACCACACATATCTAACGGCCATGAACGTGTACGCATTCCAGTGGGGTTGGCATGAGGAACCAACTCTCTTGGTAAAAGTGATGCTCAGTTAGGAGCATGTTCCAGAATGAATGTCGTCTGAAGATGACAATAGCGATGAAGAGACATATGAAAGAGAATCAGAGGAGGAAGAGGAAGAAGGAGAAGAGGAGGCTAAAATAAGGGCAGTTAAAGAGGATCTTGGAGGTTCAGGGTCTTAGGGGACTGCCCACCAATGTAGTTCTTGGATGAGCGGTGAGATTGTCGACTCTGACATGAACATAGGTAAGAAACTCAAGGTATTCCTTAATTCTTATCCTAGAATTTCCTCTTTCCTTCTATCATAATCACTAACTGAACATTCCCTCTGTTCAGGCACATCATGGTGTTGGTGGATAGGAATCTCCATCTGAGGGGGGTTAAAGTAAACTGATTGAAGAAGATGGGGAGCCGACACCCATCATCAAACTGACAAGCGCTGAAGGGTCTCTCACAGTGAAAACTCTTAAAATGACTAAGACGCTGGAGGTCGATGCACTGAGATCTTGTAAGTTTCATTACTCAGACATCTGTATCCATCATCAGAGTGCTCTTCTGATCAGGGAATTCAAGGCTTGTGTAGTAATTAAAAAATTGGAGGCTCGGCTAGCTTCTGGATGCAACCTATCAATAGATGATTCCAGGACAAACACACCGACCCACTCAGGACACACATTTCAAAAAGAGCTAACCCCAGCACCCGATGGGAAAATGGCTATGAACATCATTGATATCAATACCATGGCAGAGCCTAAAGTTGGAAGGGGTGAAATTGCTGAGAATGATAAGAGAGAGGAAGTTTTCCCACATGTTGAAGAACTTAATACCTTGGAATGATAACAAGAAGAGGACACTATCACTATTCTTTTGACTTCTTTCCCCGACTATTGACTTGCAAACCCTGAGAAAATAAACAACTATGATTCTAAAGTAGCCGGTAAGAGCCATATGAAACGACGTGAGGGGTGGAAGTGGATCAAATTATTACTTAGTCATCCATAGGGGGAATGGCTAAACCGGATGGGATCACTCCACAACTGGCTACACATTCTCTTCACTAGAGATGTAGATGCATACCGCCTTCAGGTAACAATCCGTGATCACACGGATGAGAAGATACAGGAGAATAGCCAACGTTCTGACATTTCTCGGTGCCCAAAAGTGTCAGAGAATAACTAGGAATTCATGAAGGTGGAGCAGGAGGTCCAAAACCTCGAAGAGAAAGCGGAAGAATGGTTGACATTCATCGCAACCTGCTCCAAGCTCATAAAACAGATAAGGTCCCAGCTATAGGACGCCCAGGAGCAGGTAGTGCAGGCGAGTCGCCAAATGATTGAGCTCCCTGGTAAACAAGCCTAATCATAGGCTAGGGATAATGAGTTATGTTTTTCAGCTACCGATTAAGAGATGTATCTCAGAAGGTGGGAGGAAGTCCTAGATGCCACAAGCTAGAAGGTATTGACACTGTAGAAATCCATCCAAAACTCTAATCCTTAAGGGCCCTGTTTTAGTCGAAACTATAAACTTATCCTTATTTACTTCTTTTAATTCTAAATTGTGTGTATGAACATATTATTGACTTTTTTGTTCGATAAAAATCATTCCGCCCAAAATCATGAAATAATTAGCAATCCATCGCTAAGATCACGTGGGTCATGCCCGATGTGAGAAATAAGGGATGGTCGCATTATCACTTCATTTGAATGTAGGAGTTCCAACCAAACCTTGGGAATTTGGGGTATAAATGACCTATCCGGGCTTCCGAGAACAATGGGGGAGGCACTACCAAATAACAAAGTCCACACAATAGTGAATTATCACTTCCCCAATGTTCTCTAGTGCAGGAGTGGGGTAATTCTAGGGGAGTTAGAATCAATCCAAAAACAGGGGGTGTGGAAAGTGTGAATAACGATACCAAAAATTCGGAATGCTTTGGAGATGGAATGAAAATGAAGGATAGATTTTGAAAGTGTTCGAAACACTGTAACCCTTTTGAGTTAGCTTAAAAAGGGGATGACAAATAAAGGGTTAGTCATTGACCATGTTCAAGACATGGGGCCTAACTCAATGTGTTATCCATTTTTATTATAGAATGTTGGCCCAGAACAGCAGGTGATCCATAAGCCGAGCATCCATACTGTTATTGGGTTCTTTTAGATGTGAAAGAGGTTGAAGGTCTGAATAAATGGCATGAAAAACATGGAGGGTGGAGTTATTAGTTCTTTGAATGGTGTCCAACACTCTGGAAATTATGCACCCGTGGTGGAATCACATTAGGTGGGTTCATTGGTTTGATCAATGATCTTAAATAATTCTTGACAAGAAATCTTTGGTGAGAATTTGGAGCCCATAATAAAGATGTGTACAATAAAAAGAATATTTTAACGTCATATGACATGGACGTTGCACATAGTTTTATGGTCATACTTCCTAGACCGAGGTTTGGGCTGAGGGGCGAGAAAGACTAACTACCCTGGGGTTGGGCCTGAGGCGAAAGGCCCAAATGTCACTACATGTCCCATGAGGATGAGAATCAGGTCATACAAAGATCTTAAATCATGGCATGGTCGGAGACCAATACTGGTATAGGGAACCCTCTCTAGTGAAGAAACTGACACATCCCCTAATTATTACACTGTTTCATGAACATTATCAGGGTAGAGCTACTGTTACATGTTTACCCATATTGATAATGTTAGGCGCAACACATATCCCAACATGAATGAGACCCCCAAAAGGAACTTGTCACACCACATGTTCCCGAAAGAATTCGGGCCAATGGGCCGATGAAGAGTGGGTGGCAGGATTTAAGATTCCTTGGGTCGGACTCGAAGATATAATGTTCGGTCATTCCTAGGTATCCCATGAAGATGGTAATAAAGCCGCACATAGTTATTGGAATTATATCATCACACCTTTTTGAAAGGACATAAAGAGATCTTAGTTTAAGTTCATGGATCTTGAACCAGAGGTTATAGTTTATGGTTGTAGAGCTCAGACCAGAGATGGTAAGGAATGTGAGAGACACATGTTGTGGTAATTATAAAACCAAACATGAATGAGGGACTTGAGTTCATATCACCATGTGTTCCTTGGGGAGGTCTTAGGTCGAGGGACTAAAAATGAAAGTTAGGATGGGCCCAAGGCAACGTGTGTGGGCATTCCTACATACCCCATGATCTTGGAAATCAAACCATACATAGTTTTGGATATGGTGTGGTAAGGTACCAATACTAAGGATGATAAGGTTGTGTGGGGCTAGTCCACACCCCAAAATTAGTGGCATTTAATAGATTTTTTTTGTCGTTTATGATAGATGTGTATTTTCTTTGTGGAGTGATAAACATAGGATTATGAATCCTGATGTTTCTAAAAGAATCAAGAAACATGTAGGCATTGACAAATGGTTTGGTGGATGAACAATAACTAACATGATGTCCCCCCTATGTGAGGACATCACAATGCAGTGCCATTTTTCGTCATGCAGCCAAGATGATAATATCATTGTTTTGGGTTGTATGATAGGATCAACCCTGAAATTTAATTTCATGCAATAAAGATTCGAAATTTTGAATTCATATAGGACCAAGAGACATAGTTTAACGTCACATGTCTTGGACACATACATAGGAATTGAGGTTTCAAAGGAGAATGTGCATGGAAATAAAAAGCATAGTCGATGTGAATGAGGATGAGGTATACACCATACCACACACAATTCCAGGGAAGAAACATCGGTCCGAGGGGCCAGAAAAGGTTAGAGAATATGGGGCTGAACCCATGGATGAAATGTCTAGGTGTTCTTATGTATCCCATGAGGATGGGAATCATGCCCTACATAGTTCTAATAGTGTAGTATAACCTCATGAATAACAAGAGGTAGGATAGAGTATCTCCTAGAAGGTGATTATGTGTTTGGCTATTGCAAACCCGACGTGAATGAGGGAATAAGAACTCACACGCCACACCTCGCAATCCTATAAGAGACAGGTCTTAAAAGTCTGAACATAAGAGATAATTAGTGGAACTTGATCTAGACCTGAAGATGAGATTTTTGGTCATTCTTACATATCCCATGTGCATGGGAATCAAGCTATATGTAGTTCTAAGGGTTTCTATTGTTACGACAAATGGAGAGGACATGGAAGTAGATATTAGATTAAGTACATAGAGCTTGGACCATGGATAAGAAAAACTCTTCCAAGTGAGAGAAGGCATCGATCCGATCCTTAAGACCACGTGAGTCAAACTCAGTGTAGGAAAAAAGATAAAAATAGGTCTTTTCCAAACATTGAATACTCGTAAAGGGGATATCGGTGCAGAGCCACGAAATATGCCTTACCATGGCATTGTCCTCGTAACATGAAAATTCACAGTGAAGGATAGTACCAAGAGTTTAGAAATTCCCCTTGGACATGATGGAGTGGGAAATTATGTGAATCATGCAACCGAAATTTAGGGCTTGATGGGGTCGTCATGATGATTGAGGATAACTATTGACCGTGTTCGGAACAAATTATCCTTATTTTGGGACCTAAAATGGGAACAAAAAATGAGCATCAACTGTTGACCGTATTCGCAATGCAGGACCTGTATCAATTTTTTGTTCGAAACCCTTGAGGGTATTGGCCTGAAATGGTAGGAGAGCCCTTGGGCCAATAATCCATTCCATTTGGGGGTCCTTTCAGATGTGAAAGATGATGAAATCCCAAACGAAGGGGAACATGAAGCCTGAATAATGGGACAGAGAATGTCTAGGTAGAATCTGACACTCTAGGTCCTAAACCAGAGTGCTATTGGGCACATTGGTAAACTACCAATAAGGATCGAGGAGGGAAACATAGGGGAAACCATCATTAAAATGGGAGTGTGGGACCAATGGATGAAGAGCTCTATGAAGAGAGAGGTAAGTGGCGTGTTTGTTGCAAACCTAATGTGAATGAGGAAATAAGCCCTTACCACACCATATACCTCTCTCCTAGAAGGACCAAGGATAAGAGGCTAGGATGATAAGGAGGTTTCTAAGAGATGGGGCTTGACCCAAAGACTAAATTTTCGGGTGGTCCTACGTATCCCATGAGGATGGGAGTCAATCCACATGTAGTTCTAGATGATGGTGTGCAGTTTCACATATTGTGGAAAGGATGAATATAGGGAAATGTATTTCAACGGGATATGTGTACGACACAATGAGTTACCCGACGTGAATGAGAACATAAGCCCGCACTACATCGTACAATCCTGAATGAGAACTTCAGCAAGGGGGAATAAATGTCTAAGGGACTTAATGCTAGTAAGTCCCAACCATCTTGTAGTTTAATGTCTTGCAGTGAGGATGATGACAGCTTAAGACCTCAAAAAGGGGAACACATAGTGTAGCTATGATAATCCTGCTGTGAAATGAGGACATAAGACCACACTATGCTATGCGTTTAGGGAGGTATCTGGGCTGAAGGGATGGACCAAAGTGGGTGATCTTGAATCATGGGGCTGGGCCTATGCTCAAAAATATTTGGGTGTTCCTACGTATCACTTGAGGATGGGAATCATGTCGTACATAGTTTTGAAAAAGGCATTGTAATTTAAAGTCGTTCAGTGAGGATGAGGGAGAATTGAAGAACGATATGGGAAAATGGAGTGGTCATCAAAAACCTGGCACCAATGGGGCCAAAGAAATTTATGCTACACCATGCGAGATCCCCAAGAGAACTACACCCAGGGGTAGTCAAAGAGAAGGGTTGGGTGCTGGAATCCAAGAACAAGCGCCCGAGAGTCCCCACGTATCCCATGAGGATGGGAATCAAGACATACGTAGTTCATGGAGGTGTGGTGCAGTTTAATGTCTTGTAGAAAAAACATTGGACAGTTTAAGGTTGTGCGGGACCATCTACAAGTTAACGTCGTGAAGGATGAAATATAGTTTATGGTAATATAGGTATGTAGTTCTCAGGAAAAGTTTTTCTTGAGAAATTTGGATTTGGTGGGAGGGGTTATATTCTCACCATCCATGGTCACTAGAGAATATGAACCATTGGGGTTAAACTTGTGAATGATGTAAGGAGCTTCCCATTTGGGCACCACTTTGGGTGTTTTTGTTGAGGTATAATTGGTGTTCCAAGGGATAACACCAACTCACATTGCAAGAAAGAGCAGAGGGGAAAATTCTTGTTGAAAAATATAACTATTCTTTTTTGATGTCTTTCTATATTGTGTAGGGAATGAATCCTGTTATCGTCGAGAGCTTCCAATTCAGCCAGATGGATTTCAGCTACTTTATATGGCGCATGTTGATCATAAACAGTCATGAGTAACTAAGGAAACTGAATCTCAATGGGCAGGATAGCCTCCGTTCCGTAAACCATGGTGTATGGGGTGACCTGTGTGGAATTTCGAGTCGTCGTCTGATAAGCCTAGAGGGCATTGGAAATCTTGTCCGACCAATTATTTTTGTTCTCATCAACCATATTCTATAGAATTTTGTAGAGGGTTTTTAACACCTCTATCTTCCCATTTTATTTCTCATGATAGCATGAGGTATATTTAGAATGGATGTTGTACTTTGCGTACAATTTCTTCATCTCAACTGCTCAGAAGTTTGTGCCGTTATTGGTGAGGATGGCATGAGGGCCTCCAAATCGGTAGGTGATATTAGATCTCACAAAGTCAATGATAGGATGGTCCCTGACCTCCTTGAGAGGAACTTCTTCTACCCACTTGGAAAAATATATCAGTCAGGATGAACCAGCAATGGTGAGCTGTCACTGGTGGATATGGTCCCATGACATGGAGTCCCCAGACCACAATGGTCCAAGAGTAGTTGGTAGTGTGGAGATGCTCTGATGGTTGATGCACAATCTTGACATGAATTTTGCATGTATGTAACCTCTTGGAAAGCTTGATGTCGTCCTGGATTATGGAGTGCCAAGAATACCGTAGTCATCGGATCTGATGAGATATTTTCTACTCGGTCAGATGAGCACCGTAAGAACTGGTATGAATCTCCGACATGACATGAAGAATATCAACACCTTGAATGCAATAGAGGAGAATCCCATCAAACCGTCACTTATAGAGCATAATTTGATGATTGGGAATGCTATAAAGGGTAAACTCTAGCATTCGGCGTCAGATTAACTCGTGATTGGATCAATCATCCGAGAGATTACCATTTTGGAGGTACTCGACAAAAGAGGTTCTCTATTCAGGAGTAAATTATATTACTGCATCCGAGGGACCTGGAAGTCCTACTATGGAGGCGTCGGCGGTAAGGTGGCCTACCTGTGGGATGTCCCCATCATATGGAGTGGCTGGGGAGATGACTCAGTGGTGTTCCATGTGTATAATTAAATCATGTTATTCAAGATCTGCGAGTGATGCAGCTAGGCTGGCCACAGATTCAGCTCTACCATTCTAGGATTGAGGAACATGAGAAACTTTTTTCCGAAATGGGAAATGGGCCATTAGCTGGAGGGTGTGTTCCAAAAGCTATACAAGCTCTATATTTCTAACGACATAGTTACCATTTACTTACTTGATTACTAGTTCGGAGTCCCCTTTCACAGTCATGTGGGGAAAGTTAATCTCAAGGGCCAGCTTGAGGCTAGTGATGAGAGCCTGATGTTATGCCTCATTGTTGGTACAACCTTCTATGAACCAGAATTAATATGGAAGAAAGTCCTGTGTTGGGGTAATGAAGATGATAACCAGGCATACTCTATTTAGACATGGGTCATTGAGGATTCTTCCAGTATGGCTCTGGGAAGCACTATCAAAGTGCATTTTCCAACACTAAATGGCTTGCTCCACCGAGAGGATTGCCTCATTAGAAAAATAATGGTCTAGAAACTAGTCCATGGGGGAATAATGGGTGGCAATGAAATCTACCAATACATTCTCCTTAATAGCCATATAAGGGACAAACCTGAGGTCAAACTGCTTAAGGATCACTGCCCACTGTTCTAGATGACCATTCAACATGGGGCAGTTAAGGATGTACTTCAACGGATATACTCGGGACACTAGTTGTACCTTGTGGTGATGCAAGTATTGTCACAATTTATGTACTGTGAATTCCAGTGGAAGGAATCTCTTCTCAATAGGGATGTATCTGGTCTCTGTATCAAGTATTTTGTGGCTCAGAGAATAGACATTATTATTTGTTCCCACATTGTTCTTCTGGGTGAGAAGGGCATTGAGATATCTTTCTAGGGCAGTCACATAAATGACCAGCAGTTTTTCAGAAACTGGTGGCATTAAAACTTGAGGCTGTAACAGGTTCTGTTTTATTTCCTCAAAATCATTCTGACATACTTCATCCCACTTATAGATAATGTCTTTATTCATGATCTATGAAAATGGCCTATACTTTCCAGCCAAATTCATGAAGAATCGTCATATATAGGCTAAGTGGCCTTGAAAGCCTCGAAGCTCCAGAATGTTGCTGGGGGAAGACATCTAGTTAATTTCCTTGATCTACTCTATGCCGATCTTGGTGACCTTATATCTGAAAATGAAGCTAAGAAACCTTCCAGAGGTGACCCCGAAGTCACACTTCAATGGGTTTATCTTGTGGTTCTAAGAACAGAGGATGCTTAACAATTTCTCAAGGTCCTTGAGATGTTCCTAACGATCCCCAGGATCGGATTAAATATGTGATGCATAGCCCTCTGACAGGTGTAACTTTAATACTTTATACCGAAGGGCATGAATTGGGATAAAAAGGTTCCTTGTAGTTCCATAATGGCTGTATACTCCTCATACCCAGGAGCAATTAAGATATTATTATACCTGGAATACCCATCCAGGAAATAGAGGGAATAAAACCCTGTAGTGGCATCAATAAAAAAATCCATCATGGGAAGTGTAAAACCATATTTTGGAAAATGGTATTTGAGATCACAGATTTCGATGAAAACCCCGATATGTCTGTTCTTCTTCTTGAGAGGCACAAGGTTGTCTAACCATCTATGGTACTAGACCACCTTGACAAAATTGGCTCTGATGATCTTATCAGTTTCTTCCTTGACCATGGCACCATGAGAAGGGTGCATCTTTTGGGGGGGGGGGGGATGCTAAAACCCATGGTGGTTTGCTGGGAGTCCGAGGTGATGGACGACTACCTGGGGATTTTTGTTTCTCTTCAACATGCATAGTGGCACTGATCAATGTGGGTTTCAGATCCATATCGTTGTCAAGGTTCACCATCACTGGTTTATAAACCGTGGTAGAGAAACCCTCTTTGAATTTAGGAGGAGCATCCACTAAGTCATATTCTTCACTTATGGAGGAGGGTTCCTCGATAGGAGGAGTTTCCTCTAAGTCAACAGATCCATATGAGAGACTGGTTCAAGCCTGAGCAGCGGTAGGCACTGCATCGAGGGACTCAGGTGATTCCAAAACCAAAGCGATACAAGTTTTCAATCAGATCCCATCTAGTCTTCGGCCCAAGGACCATACATGATGATATCAATTAAATAGTTATGTGTTCGCTTTAGTCGGTTTATCAAAGCCCAACAGAAGAAGCAAGCATGATGTATCACTATTTCCATGGTATGGACATCCCAATACCTTATGGGATTAGGGGGATCTGGGATCACAAGATCCTGATTCATATACTAATATGTGGTGGTCTTCTGACATTGGTTAAACATTGGAATGTTCTTCCCTCTTATTTTTGAAACAATGAATCATTATCCCATATCTGTGGATGTAGCCCCAAATTGATTGACTGGAAAGATGTAGGTATCATCTAGATCTATCCATGGTCCGGTCGCAACCATAGCTTGCTCAACATTTTTAGTTAGGATATACTTTTCCTTTCTCATGTAATAGTCGAAATCTTGATAGAGGTATTCAAAAGTGGAAGAGGGAGACAAATCACCTTGGAGTACTCCCACTCCACCATTAAGGATGTACTTACGGCACATGCGATATGATCAAGGGACTACCACATGCAGATGGAGCCAGGGCATTCCCATCAATGCATTGCTAGCAGTGTCTTGGAATACAACCATGAACTCGGTGTTGGAAACTAGACCACCAAACTAGGTCATCAGGTGGATCATGCTGACTAGTGTCTATTCTGTTCTGTCATACATTTGGATGTATATGTCACAAAGAATTAGGTCATCATAAGACAACCCCTTATTACAGAGTGTCTGTGTCGGGATAAGGTTGATCCTTGAGTTTGTGTTGATAGGACAACGACGAACCTCTACACCATTGAAATGGCCGGTGATATATAGTGGTCAGATGTGCCCCTCTATATGAAAGACTTCATCTTCACTAGAGAACTAGATAATGGATTGACATTCAGTATTCTTGACCTCCTCAGCAAGGACGGCTTCTGCAACTGCTACTTCTGTCTCAAAATGGAGGGTGCTTCTTATAGCCTTGGAAAGGGCTTCATGCATATCTACTGATAGGAAAAGATCCTCAAGGATAGAGTGCCTTACTGGAATGATGGAGATATATACGGGGAAATCATACATCCATGCCATTTGTTATCTTCTACTTACAGGAGGTTGCTCTGTGACAGGAGGTATGGAGGGCCCTGTCGACTGGACCGTCGGTTGTCTGCTGATGGGCATGTCCCGCTTCTCGGAATCTGAAGCTAGTGGAGTGACTAATAGATTAGATATAGATGACTTAGACTGGTCCTCAATAAAGCATGGCCGACCCTGCTGTGGTCAGGGTAGCTCTTCCTGATCGATTAGCACAAACATCGATGAAGGCGGTCCTGATGACATCAGATGAGAAGGCTGCACGCGCTGAGCTATGCGCTGGACCTACTGTTTGATTTTGGTAGTTTGCACAGCCTGGATAGAAGTGCTAAATGAGGAACTCCAATTAACTATAAAGATACATCTTTTTCGATAGTGGTGAAAGTTGGGTATGTTCATAACAACCGTCTGGCACTCCTCATCATCGAGAATCAGGTAGGGGTTTACCAGCTCCACGGTGTTAACTGAGGTGTACACTTCACTGTCACTTGAAGAACCCTCTACTACTAGATGAACTCTGGGGGTAATTCCCATCTCTAGGGTTATGAATTCTTTGAGAGTATGGGATGATAATGGAATTAGTGGGGGACTTTGTTTTCACTTGCGCCGTCGATGCTTGCTCTTTTGGGAAGAGGAAGACTGATCCGTTGACACAGAGGTACTAGCTGTGGGTGACATGGCGTCTTCTGAAGATTCAAGTCGATTCAGACATGCATGGATAATACCATGGAAATGATTGACTACCTTATGAGCCATCCAGTCTTCAATCTTCTGGGACCCACAACTGGAAACCCAGTGCCAGTCACCGTCCCTGTCAATTCCACTATATGGATTCAGGAATAGACATGCCACTTGTGATGGATCTGGGCCCAAACTAACTACGTTGTTATAAACCTAGTCTTGAATCTATTATTTAAACATATATCACTATTTATGGTTGTTCCTTAGGATCTGATGATATGGGTAGTAATTGGGGTGATCAGTGAGATCCACCTCTTTTGACCTCCTGCATTCAGGAAAACGTACAATCCTCAATTCTAAGGCACTCCAAAAATTAGTGAGACCCAAGGACTCATTAAATGAGTAGGTCTGGATTATTCTGTATGGGAAGGGGGATTTGGGAGTCTAACCTTGAAGGGTGGTTGGAGGAGCCTATCGAGGAGGCAGAACCTGGTTATCTCTTCAAGGTGGTGGTGGGGCATTACGTAGGGGCGCTTGCCGATTTTGAGACAGACACTACTGGGCTGGAGGTTGTGCCTGTGGTGGCAGACCGTTGGAGGATGCAGAGGCGGCTCCATAGGTAATAATTCTAGTTGTTCAAGGGCTGCTATTTGGGCCCCTATGGCGGGATCAGCCCTAGAGGCCATCCTCACATGAATTGCAGGAGGAAACAGACATGCCTGCTAGGCCTACTGTAAGGCTTCCTCTAGACACTGGGCCTTATCAGAGAAATTTCAAAATCCCCCAGGATAATTATGGGTAATGAGAGAGGGTACCTATTCATTCTTAACATTAACAACAGACATTGGTAGTAGATATTCCTATTTCAACGACATATCCATGGATTATGTGTGCCCTTTCCACCAGGCGACAATGTCCGCGACGCCCTCATCAGGACTCTTCTTACAGTTGAAGAGGTCTACAATACTCGCCATTCAAGTGGTGGAACTGAACTGGGAATGAAATTTCCTATGAAGATATTCCCAGCTGTATACTGATCTGATGGGTACCTGGTTGTACTAGAAAAACATAAGTCATTCCAATGTCTATATAAAAAATTGGAGTTTGGTGGCCTCTTGATGCACTGGAGTTCCCAACATGGGTCAACACCTTCAAATGAAGTGCTCCAAATGCTATATCCGGTCAAACGTTCCATTAAAGGGGGAGAATGTGGGATTTTTGAAATCCGAGGGTGCTGGAATATCATCCCCCACAAAAGATAGAGCTTTCCATTAGGTAGGATTTCCACCTATTGCGTTTCAAATGCCTCAAGGCGAGTGATGAGTGCCACCATGGGAACATCTGTGCAGGGGTTCCAGTCATGACTAGGATCCCTGACCACCAGTACATTGGCAGGTTCTTAAACAAGATAAGCAGGCCCAGTGGCTCATGGAGAGGCTGGTGGGATGGCCTACAGAGTTTCTGGGGGAACCTGATCTGGGTCCTGAGGATTATTACATCGCTTGGTCTAATTAGGCGATATATACAGCGCCCACTTTTCTTATGTTCTGACCTCCACCCTATATGCGTGGGTAAAATGGTTAGGGTCACTCATAGGCAACCCACTGGGGGGAGTTGTACCTGCCCCTATTGCCCCGGTCATAGATCACTATAATCTGATCGCCACTCTGCAACACATTTGTCAAGAAGGTCATCAACCATATTCCTGTTCTATACAAGCTTTTGATGCATCACATCTTTCTCGGGATATTTTTTATGCCTTCTGAACTGATCTGAATGGGACTGATGGTTTGACGAATCCAATTTTATCTTTTCCCTTACTGGGATTTCAGGGGAGGACTAATTCTCGGTGAGCATAGAAAGACCAATAAGATTTCATTGCAGGAGAGTAACCCCAATGGATCCAATTTCTTTGGCACACCCCTAGGGGTTAAGTCCCCATTAAGGATCTCCAACACGTCCTCCCCCATTGATAGGTTAGCCATGTTAACCATGAATCTATGTGGGGGTATATCCTCGATATCACCTAGAAACTCAGGCCACCGCCAGATAGAACTGAATTAGAGGGCATCATACTACCCCTAGACATAGATATGCATGTGGGGTGAAGCCTCGTTGATAATTAAGCAGAGCACTTTAAATATCTCAACACATTGTTGTTGGAGAGTATTATGGAGGCCTGGTGACTTAGGGTGATGATCCATGGGGAGTGTGGCCAAATAAACCAAACGACATTATTGTCCAATGTATTCGAAATGTGCTTGGATCCTAGGGTAAGACACTCATTGATGACAACGATGAAAGTGCATCACCCAGAAGGTCCTATGAAGGCACCAAACTTCCTCCCAGGGGAGTGATTCCAGAGCACTAATGTTTTGCACTATGACTGGGCAAAACATCTCTAGGAAATGTTCTACCACAAGAATGTCTCAGAAGCTCCTCGGCTCAGACATGGGATATGGTCCTTGGTTTCCTCACTCATCAACTAGAGGCGGCTGAGGAACTAGTAGCAGTACTGAAGAAGACTACTGAGACGGTATGATGGATGGTGGAGAATATGGAGAGCGGGATGAAAATCCATTGTATCTCAGGCTATCCTCAGAAGATTGTAGAGACTAGGAAACCACATCATGATAAGATGGGATGGTGACCATGGTTTTTGGCATAGGGACTATGGATGCTGGCAGTGAGACATGCTGCTGCTCGTCCACCATTGGTCCCCAGAATAGCTCTCTATGATCACTGGTTGAGTTAGATAGTGCTCATGGCGTTGATGGTGTCTATTTCACAACCAGGCCCTAAGGAGGTGCCAAATCATCTTCCTTTTAGATGTATCTACAGAGGGAGGTAGGGATCCAGTGGACCTATCATTCTTTATGTATGAGGCTGATGCGCCTTTTTCTAGCCTTGACCCTTGACACAGAGGATTGATGTAAGTGTTCCATTACTGAGTCGTATTTCGCCGCAGAATTTGAGAATCATATAGGTTTAATCTTAGTATGAACCTTCCCGAAATTTTTCATATGGTGGCGATGACACACCCTCCTACCATGGGATGGATCTTCTAGAAAGGGTAGATTTATGGTGCAAGGAGGACCTTCAGCAGAACTGGTGCTAAGGCGGAGTGGGCATCCGCCTGGGTTAGCTAGGGTGTGAGGAGTACCTAGAAAAATGTCAAAGGGAACATGGGGAGGACCTCCATGTACACTTGATGATTTTGGGAGGGAATCTCCACAAAAAGTACTGGAGTGAGTAGGACCTCTGCTGGAGCTGGTAGGATCATGGGTAGGGCCTTCATAGTTATTTCCCCTGGTAGTCTCTATGTGATGTGGGTCCTCGTACTGGCTAATGTGTACATGGGTAAGACCTCCAAGATGGGTGCTGATGAAGTGAGGCTTACCTTCACTCCTATGATTTCTAGGATGATGAGGACCTTCACTTGATTTTGTATGGACATGGGAAAGCCCCCCACTCTTGCGATTGACCTGATATGTAACATCTCCACACTGGCATCCTGTGGCAGGAGGAACGACTCCATACTTGATGTCATGAGTGTGGAAGAGGATTCCGTACTGAGTTTAACTGCAATTGGGAGGACCCCCATTCATATTAAAGGTTGAATGGGATGGACCTCCACGCCGAGCTTGGGAGTTGGGAGGACCCACATTTAGAATTGAAGGTGGCATGGGTTGGTCCTCCACAGTGAGATTGAGAGCTGGGAGGAATCGCGTTCTCAATGGTGTCGATATGGGGAGGACCTCTGTTCTGGGTGTCATTTCTACGGGTCGATCTGCGATAGACATTTCATGCACCGAAAACCATGAGTGTTGACCTAGCTTGTCCATGGGGCAATTGGAGCCTTGATCTGGGCCGGGTGTATTAGTGCCCTTGCTAGCATAAACATGGGACTGATGATATACGTCGGCGGTGGCAAGAGTCATGGTAGTCATTGGCATTGATGCCCCTCGGCGAGCGTACTTCTCATCCTGCTCGCGACACTGGCACCAGGTCTGCTGGACAGGGGCTGGCAGTGCAGGAACATGGAATACCTGTTCCTTGACCCGTGGGGCCGGGTGGTGGCACTGGCACGACCTAGTGGGGGCCCTCCATGGGAGCCCTTGAAATGGGATCCCAACTAGTCTGGCCCAGAAATCCCTCACCTCATCATCATAGGGGATGGAGTCATCAAAGCATTCTAGAGAGAGGCTCCCAAAATTGTTGTGTGTTGTAATGGGGGGCAGTTTCTCCATGTGCATCCCTCGGGGGCAGTGGCAGTGACAAGGAACAAAAAACTCTATGTCTTGACCGGACATATCTTGCGTTGGGATGATCCCCTCTTCCTCGTATCACCAAACTAGGTCATTTATCACCATTCTTTGAACGATTTAGGAAGGAGAGATGGGGCATGGCCACCCAAAAACGGTTGGTGTGGAATCTATCATATAAGCGATAGGGCTATGTGGTATTGTTGTGATGATGTTTCCCAAGCCCCTGCGTTAGTAGGTGGGTGGTGATTGATTTCCTGATACGAAAACTTATATCCTGGAAGGAAGGGAGATTAAACCATTAGATCTAAAAAAGAAAATTGACATCTAGTTCCCGAGTTCCATTCCATCTTCCATGGTTGGTAATAAGGATCCACATTGACAACATCATAGATTGGGATGTCCAATGTTCAACTGCCCCACTTTAAGGTGAGTTTCACCCCAGGCCTACTATTTTCTTGGTGGGACCTGGCACTGGATACATGGATTTGGTGACACGCTAGTCCAATGATGTATCAAAATAAACTAATCACAATATCTGAGGATAATAACTTCTTGTCGTGTTCACCATTTCTATTTCCAAAACTTTGACCAGGGTGCACATCCACCTCTTTCGGGGAACGTGCATCTGTTTCCCCGCTTTCCCACTATCAAATGGTGGGAGGATTCTGCCTCTTTTTCATGGATGTTTTCTCCTTGATCAAAACAGGATGATGGGATGTTGGTATTTCCTTACATAGATTCCTCCTCGGAGTTTTCTACCTAGTCCGGGTCTTCATTATAGACTTAATACATTGTTTGAGAAAATCTTCCCAGTCCACATCTTCTTGGACTCCAGTTAATTACACTGCTTTTCTGAGAACATTCCAAGGGGTCAAGTTAGGGAAGCAACCTTCAGTAGGGGGAGTAGTCGTGTTGGACATCACTGGCGTGTCTGAACACTGGAACGTTAGCACGTCTGGGTTTCATCCCCTTATGATAGGGAATATCGAGGGCGCTGAAGCACGAGGCATCCCACGTTGAGTGTGGGGAATTATATGCCATGGGCATATCTCTGAGTTTTTCTAAAGCTTCCCATGTTTATCATAGGGTATGCCACATGATTAACATCAATCGAAGATAGATCAAACTGATCATAACACTAATGGATGTGGATCAGATGGATTCAACCCCTGGAGGGATCGCAGATACTAGGTCTAATGAATAGTTAGGTACCCGATTATTACTAGGAGAAGCAAGAAAGTGGCAAACATGATCTCACTGGGATGTGGTGGCCCGAGTAAGTATTATGATGGATATGGATGGTTGAGAGTAGATGGGGAATGATATGTAACTGTCATGAGTATTACAGTGGTGTTGGGATTGAGACTCAAAGACACTTACTACATATCCTCGTGGAAGGGAATCAAAGTAAACATAGTTCGGTGGGGTGATGGGACACATGAGGAGGCAGCCCATGAGAATGGACGCATGAATGGGATCTGGAGGAATTAGAAACCTTGGGTTGGATAGTTGACCTTCCTTAAACAAAAAGTCTCAAGGGAGAGACCATTATTAGACATGACTGATGGGTTTGAACCTCAGAGAGGCTTCCTACATATCCTCGTGGTGGGAAATCAATGTTCACGTAGTTTAGGATGGGTGTATAGAGTCATGGTGTGCACATAGGACAACGACCCGATGACATACTAGGGATTACACATGGTTAGCATCCATGTTTGGTCTAACACCATAGGGGAAGACCATGGATTTGGGTTCTTACAAAGGGGACTACAACATCTTTCCGTCAATTAAGGACTACAAAAACTTACCAATGGTTGAGTTATAACAGCTTACCGCTGGATGGGGTATAATGGATTACCGATGGATGGGGTACAACAACTTACCGCTAGATGGGGTATAAAATCTTACCGCTTGTTGGAGTTCCAACGGCTTACCTATTGTTGGGATTCACAACGGCTTACCGTTGATTGGGATTAGACCTCAGGGAGGCTTCCTACATAACTTGTCAATGAGACAAGGATCCATTCCCACATAGTTTGAATTGGTAAAGTTTAAATCAATGAGAGACAAAGAGGGGGTGTACAGTTTAACTTCATGTAGGATGGGGGTGAACTGACGTGAAGTGGTCAGGATTGATGGGTGTTGGGATTGAACCTCAGAGAGGGTTCCTACATACCTTTCCTTGTCAAGGATAAATGTCCACATAGTTCGTAATGGGTTTGGTGACCGATGTAAATGGGTCTAGACCAATAGTTATTGGGATTGAACCTTAAGAAGGAATCCTATGTACCTTGCCTTGGCATGGATCAATGTCCACAAAGTTTATAATGGTTGGGTCTTACAAACTAAGGTGGACCAAAGAGGATGTCATGGTCGATGCTTACTCTAAGCCCACACAAGTCATGCTTGGTGTGAGAAACAAGAGGCCATAAAGACATGATGATCACATCGAGAAAAGAGATTCAGTGGGATGTGGAATGGGACTTACACAGAGTTAGTGACCCATAGAGAAAACAAGGGCTTATGCATGATTAGTAGCCCATGAAGATAGAGATTGGGACATACTCCAGGATGGAGGCCCAATGGAGAAAAAACCCAGAGGGAGAGGGATGGGGTAACGTAGTTCCCTATGCCCCTTTCACCTCTTAGTCTTTTTCATGGAAGAAGAAAAGAGAAGTGGGGGTTTTCTACCCAGCATGAAATGATAGGGGCTTACACCAAGATGGTTTCCTTTCCCCATAGACAGACGTCACTCCATCCCAGAGGATCCCATTCAACGTGGGGAATATCTCTCTCCCGTAGAGACCAGTGGGCATAGAGAATGTTCGAGACAGAGCACCCCACGTATGATGCATCAGGCAAGGCTATAGTTTAAAGTCAAGTGTTGAGGATGATGGTGATTGGTAGTTTAACTTCATATAGCTCGGATGAGGTGGGTTCACTTACCACCCATAGGACTTATATAACTGATACTTTCCCGTCCTTGGGGAAGGGAATTCATTAGTAATGCCGTAGTGAGTGGGTGTTGTGAAGTGATCCACTAAGGGTCCATGTTAGCATCGCTATGCAAAGAAGAAATCGTTGTTTTCATGCCAATGATAAGAAGCATATATCTAAGCAAAGCAATGTAAAGAACCACCCAAGATACCTTGAAATCACTTCATATGAACCTGAAGGGACATTCAAAAGAATTATGTGTAACATAGGTGTTTTGTATATAAGATGATTTTGAAGATAGTGCCAGGGTGAGAGACTTCGAACTCATGCTAAAGGGTTCTCACTAGGGGAAGGTTTTTTGTGAAAAAGTAAAGGGCTGCGCAATAGTTGTGAAAAGAGGGGACTATTGTGTGAAGAAGTTTGGGTTGAGCAGAAAAGAAGCCTTGCACGCAAATGAAATAGGTATATTTGTGGGAAAGCGGGGGGATTTCCGCACCATAGGGGTTAGAGGCCCGTTTGCGCACAAGAAGAGGGATTTCCGTGAAAGGGGGTAGAGGTCTATTTGCATGCAATCGAAGGGATTTTCACGCAAGGGGGGAAGAGGTCTGTTTTTGTGCAAGAGGAAGGGTTTTCGCACAAGGGGCCCAATACTCAGGGATTTGGGCGTGGGTCAACCCCTAGTGGTCCCGCATGAAGGAAGACCCCTGAGAAACCTGTCATGGAAAATCACATACCTGTAAGTCATATTTTATAAACCGAATAGGTGAATACCACACAAGGGAGATGGTTTGGAATCTTCACCCACTAGAAGTGGGGGGGGGGTGGGTTACACTTCTATTTATAGGAGATCGGGGCCGCGAGTGTGCGTGGAATTTGGAATGCTTGGAAAACCCAGACCCAGGGGTGGTGGCGTGGAAGCTCCCATATTGGAACGCAAAAAACACATTTGGTCATTCTATTTTTCTACATTAGGAACCATGTTTCCATATGAGGAAGTGGCTTTGTGTGCACCGCTTAGATTTTCCACACAACTATGTGGATCTTCTCAGAATCAGTTTCCAAGTTGAAATATTCCTCTGTTTTAACCAAGGATACATTCTTGGGACTTTGGGTGAATTTCAGAATCTAAAATTCTCTAACTACCCTTCTTTAAGTGGGTGTAAATCCATAATTAGTAATATGTGTGTACCAAGAACATTCTAGCTGCCTTTCAAAAAGCATGATGTGAAATTCGAGTGATGGTCTTACACTATCCACCATGTAACCTCTTTTGGATGGGACATCCACCAAAAATACATGTTTTACAACTGATCCCAACGTAAATTCACCAGTATTGTAATGAAATAAACTTCTTTTGTCAAATTTACACAATCTACAAAACAACATCATTCTTACTAGGCTTCCTCAGCAGACACACCCAAAAATACCTGTAAACATCATCTCAAATACATTTTAAAAAGGGTGACAATATTACTAAACCATAGGGTCATTGATTCCTAACCTTTACTTGTTGATAGGTGTGTCATAATTTCATGCACCCTAGAATATTCTTTTTCATGATCCCCACCAATACTGTCAACATAGATCATAGAAAAGTTTTGTCAAACCACGATGCAACACCCATTTGTAGCATGAAATCAATGCATTAACTCCTCTTGCATACTTGTAGGAAAAACCACAAGACCACAGACATATATGATATCATTCTCATCTATGGTCCAATTGGGATATGTATCCCCACTTTCAAGGATTTCACTCAAGGCCAAACACTATTGATCTTCATACTCCATCTCTATGATTTTGCTCAAAAGTGTGGACTCCACTAATAATATGATGTGGGTCATCTACTCGAGGCCCTCTAGAAAACGATATACATCTCATCCATAAAATGCATCATCTTCCTCTCAGAAATAAACTTATGAACTGCTTGAGTGTGATTTTTCCTACTTAAAGTGTCATCAACATAGTTTCCCTTTACATCCATATATGTAAGATCAAAATAATATGACTTCATATACTCCACTATCCTATAATAAAATATATTTAATCCCAGTTGTGAAAATATATACCTTAATCTATAGTTATTGGTATACAAATTAAACATTTCACCAAAAAAATAATTCCGCTAACAATTCAATACATAAACCACTGCAGCTAACTTGAGGCCATTCGTAGTGTAATTTAGTTCATATGGCCTTAAATTTTGTGGCCCATACACTACAACCTGATACCCATGAATCAATATTGATCCATTACTGATCCTGAATTCATCAAAAAAACACAACAACCTCCTCCTCGAGCCCATTTATGATCAAGATCAAAGTCATATTCAAATGCTTCTCCATCTCTTGGAATGAATTCTCACATGCTCCAAAGTATTCAAACTCTACTCCATTATTGTTCTAGTCCAAAATTTGTTATTAAAGGTATGAAAAGTCCTAGATAAACCTTCTATAATAGCCTGATAAACCAATGATTTTTGGGATATCAAAAACATTATTGGGCTGCTCCAATGAAATAACTTCATGCTCAACCTCTTAGTCCACTAACACCCCTTCCATTAAAATGACATGTACCATGAAAAATAAATGATCAATAAACTATTTAAGCCTAGATGGAATTGAATATATCTCATTATCTCTCAATTTAATCCAGATGATGAATAGATGTTGTGCATGATCATCATGAGTTTTGAAGTACACTAAGATATTATCCAGAAACACTACCACCAACAGATTCAGGTACGTGAAAAATATTTTTTTCATCAATTCCATAAATACTACCAGAGTATTCCTTACCCTGAATGAAATCAGAAAAAAAATAAAGGTCATACCTTCTTCTAAAATAATTATGCGGTAGATTAAAAGTTCTAACTCTCAACTAATAATACGATGATCTCAAATCAATTTTGGAGGAAACACATGATACACCCAACAAGACAAAGAGATCATCGATACATAGAAGAGGATACTGGTTCTTCACTGGTAACCGATTAAAAATTTATTAATGAACACATATGATTAGATTTATATCATCATTTTTATCATACAATACTAGAGAACCCCAAGGCGACACCCTAAGATGGATAAATACCATATTCATTAACTCTTCCAATTGATTCTTAAACACTTGAATATATGTTGGTTACATTATATAAGGTGGAATGGAAGTTGAATTAGATCCTGACATCAGTTAATTTGTAAACTCAACATCTCCCAAAAGAGGTAGACTTATGATGTCCTCAGGGGCCATATCCTTGAATCGGTCTACTATGGTGAGAAACATATCCTACTTCACACCATCATCATCCAACAACAAACATGAAAACTAGGTGGTGATCTCTCCAATTTATTGTTGAACTGGCCCTGCACAACCTACCATGATATCCCACCCTCCATGGTGAACATACTTTTCACCATTATGAAAAGTAGAAGTAACTCTCTTATGGTAACATTCTATACGGGCATGGTATTCTTCTAACTGATCCATACCCAAAATCAAATCAAAGCATGAAATATCAAGGATTTAGATATCCCATAGAAAATGATACTCCAAAACATCAAGAGATGACCACTTTCATATATAGATGTCTCTCGACCAGACTCCCAAAGGTGTATTTATTTTCATAACCCCGCCCACAATCTCTAATGCCAAACACAACCCATTCACAAGTTGTACAAATATAAAAGAATGAGATTCTCTTGTATGAAATAATAAAATATAAATTGTAGAAGATACAATAATAGTACCTCTAACTATCGATGATCTGACCTCGCTATCCACAAGTGTAGGCTAAACTATAAGAAAATATGACGTCCCTCTTCCATTTGATTCAATTTGAGTCCCTTAATATGTTTCTATTTTTTGATACATGTTCTCTTTACCAGATGTTTGACATATAATGCCTCGAACACCATGAATAATAGAACTCCAACTATCAGATTGATATAGGGTAGAAGACCCCCTCTTATACTCTAGTTCTTGTAACTTCTCTATCATCACCCATAAATCATGGGTTCCAGAAGAATCATTGTTGATGTCAAATTTTTATGCAAGATCAACACTCCACTGGTGGTCCGAAAAACTCACTACAAATATAAACTGGCCAACCACACTGGTAGGAGTATATATGATTAATTCTCTGAATAACTATTATATCTCCCTATATTCCATATTTTATATCTCCCTTGATGACATTTTTGAAGAGGTGATTCCTAATCATAGAAAATGTACCTCTTATTCATCTAGAAAAATCACATTTCCTCCAAAGGAAGCCTCATTCTAGTTCCCCTCAGATATGAGGGAACAATTCACCACATCTAAAAACCTCTTCAACCAAAAGTTATTAACATGGGGCCTAATTCCAAATTTAATCCCATCATGAAAATGATTTGATGTAATATATTTATCCACTTCCAATTCAAGAACAATGATCTTTAATTCCGTAAGGCATCATGTATAGTCCATCAAAGACCGACTCCCATGGTTCTATCTCATGAACATAGATTCCCTATGCTTTCAGAGAGTATTTGGAGGTATGCTCTCCATGAAAACCCTAAAAGTCATTCAAATCCACATTTTCAAGCCTTCCATCCAATGTCTGGATGTTCCACCACCACGTAACATATAAGAAGCCAGTTTTAATCTCTTTTCAAAATGAGTCTCTAAGTGGTTAAGAATCATTTGGATAGAATCAATCTAGAAGTCAATATCCTCATGTCTACCCTATTTGGTAAATATAAGAGCATTTTGCAACTAAAACTCTCATGTAAGGTCTAACATACTCTCCATAACACTCCATGGATATTTTTCAATAAAATATATGAAGAGATAAAAGTTCTCACACAACTACTATGCTCTCTATCACCCAAAAAAAATCAGATCCATTGGTACGAATAAAGGAGTAACATTTTATGGTACATCCTCTTGTCTTCCTATCAATATGATGCATTGTAAAGGAATATCTATTCAAAAACAAACACATTTTATAGTAATCTTTTAAAAACATTAACATGTTCACATATAAGGGATTCAAATTTGTTCATAACAATTCATTCCCCACAACCTTACCACATAGTCAAAACTGAGGCACCATCAATACCTTTGAACACACATAATTTAAGTTATGGTTAAAAAAGGGTAAATCCATTTTTACAATACGTTTTTTCATTAGACACTAATTTTATCTATTTCACTCACCACATTTTGCATCACTTTACATTATTTAATTTTATATAAGGAACCATTTTCATTTTAATTTATGCAAATAAGAAAATAATTTTAATTTAAATAAATTTCCCAAAATCATTTTTTCCATGTGTTCCTAAAATGATACATGTCACAATAATTTCAAAGTTCCTAAAATAATGCATGTAGGGTAAAATTTCCAGGCATACGAGGCCACACCTTAAAATATAAAAAAATAATTATAAAATCACACAACAAGTATGTCACCCAAGGTGAAATAACATCCAAATATAACAGCAATCACTAATAACAACAATCCCAACAAGTGTAATTGGGTTTCCCCCATACATTGGTTAGATACTACCATGAATGAGCTCATGAACAAGGAAAGAATCTTCATAACCTCCATTATAATTCACAAATAGTAAGAAAATATACATGAAATGAAAATCAGATGTGATACCACTTTGTAACGTCCTGAACTGGGTGCCACATATATGTTCGATAATCCAATGGGTCACATGACTTCAAGAACACCTCCCTTTATGCCATAGGCTGTCGACTAGCCACGACGGTCTAATATATGTCATGGAGAGACTATATCATCTTTATCAGAGTAGAAAAAACCAGAAATGAATAAATAATAACCAATGATCATAAAAAATACATAGAATGATACCATAACCAATAAAAACTAGAGATACATACTAAACTAGAACAAGAAAACAATATCCACACAATGAAGTATATTTTTCATGCCATATTTTTGTGATGCTCCAAATGAAAACCCAAATTCAATATACTAACAACTCTTAAAAGGGTTATTAAACCATTTCTGATCCCCTCATCTATGTTTCATCCCACCTCATCCATCTATCATAGGCCTCTTACCATTATACTTTCATATAAATATGTATTCTATTCTTGATCCAATTAGGATGCTCGAGTAGGTTGTCAGTAAAACATAGTAAGCCACCATTAATAGTGTCTAAAATAGTATCCAGTCTAGAAAAGTGTATAATGTTTTTATAAAATATAAAGTACACATGATAATTGAACATAAACAACGGATTTTTCAAGACCATAAATATCCCAGGTTTATGATGTATCCAAATATATAAATACATGATTTGTCAGGTGTTGAAGTAAGAATTTTCCCCATGGGATATCACATATCACAATATCATGGGTTATCATTTATCATAACATTTCATGTTCACAATCAGACAATGGGTTCCTAAAAAAGCATTTTGGAACCCCATATGTATTTAGAGTAGGTTTCCTTGTCCCACAACTCAGTGATCACATATATATATACAAATAAAAAATGGGGTCCTAGAATGACAGTCTAGAACCTTGTGGGGTTTTTTGGAGCATCAGTGATTATCTTGTAACTCATTTCAACCATAATAGAACACCCTGCGGATAGCTAAAAATTTCATAGTTCATTTATAAATAAGGTTTACAATTCCTAATTTATTAATCAAGAACAATTCATAATTTATTTGTTTAATCATGTTAAAACACCACATAGATTGCCAAAAATTTCATAACACCATTTCTTCCCATTAATTAATCAATTTATCATTTCATTAATTATAAATATTGTAATCCCAATATCACACAAATTTTACAATAACATCATTTAATTAAATAATTTACCAATTAATCTATTTAATTCATTATTTGATTTCCATAAAATGAGATTTATATTTCAATATTCCATACACAAAATTATAATTAAGATAATGGTAATTTCAATTTATATCACCTACCTCAAGGTCATTGATGAATTTTCTTCATTATGAAAACCCCTAAATAATTCAAAACAATCAATTACATGAAGGTGGATTAGATTTAAAAACAAAACCATGATCCAACATCAAATGAATTAATATCCTTAAAAACCTAGATCTAATACATCCCATGAGAGGATAAAACCTTCCTCTTCATCCATGGAGAGAGCCAAGAGGGAATGAAATTTAAATGTGAAGTGATTTATTACTGGGAGAGGTGCAGATCTATCAATCGTGCCTTTGATTTGTCAAAAAAAGATCATTAAAGGCCTTGTAATTCACTTAGAGATCTCCAAATATGATAGAGAACTATTTAGGTTGATCAGGAGTGAATGAGGGTAAAATACATAGGTTTTTTAATTTTTTTAAAATTTATTTTGGAAATAAAATTTTCAAGCATGATTTTTTAGATAGGGGATCACAGTTTCCCAAAACATCCACATTAACCGCATGATTTCCCTTAGGGGTGTTTGGAATCTCAAAATAGGGTGAACTATTTGAAATAACTTACACCAACTATATAACCCACTCTTCCTAGGGTACACAATAGGATAGGGGAAGGAGCACAGTTTTGAAAAACTATGTGTCCACCGTGCAATGCCTCTTCTTCTTCCAAATTTTCCATTTCTCAATTGAAACACCCAGAAGAAAACCCACCAAAGGTGTACCAAAACAAGGGTAAAATAGTACCTTAAAATAAAAATGATTTATTTCCCAAAATAGGTCTATATCTTACTATTACGATTGGTATCATAGAATTTTTATTATAAACCATGAGTAATAGATTCTTGAAAATCGAGATTAAATAGAATTACCATATGATAGACTCTATGGGTAAGTCAATGTATGGGATAATATATTAATGTTTTATTAAAGAGTATATTGTTTATTTATCTTATATAATAAATCCCAGTGTTGAAATTGGAAATTGGATATGCCAATAGAATCGATTTACCAAGGTGTAATAACTCAAAAAGTAGTGGATTGGGAATTAACTTGATTATAATCGATGCACGATAAATGGGCCTATTATGGAAAAACTAAATCTACACACTCAGGGAGAATACATTGGTTGATTTACATGATATTTATGAATAACTATGAATTATTTAAAATTATTTTTATTATTTAAAGTTACTCCAAAATATTTAAAATTATTATTCTGAGAGTCATTATATATAAATTTTAAATTTATGTTAAATATTATAAATGATTTAGAATCATATAATTTAATTTCAAATATATAATTCATTAAGATAATCAAGTGGATTCCTTTCATTGAAAATGGATCCCTTTGGAAGGAATGAAAAAAGTGTTAACACCCATTATCATTGTATGTATTTCCCACTTGAAGAAGTCAAAATATCTACTGTTTGAGTAGAGGATATTATTACTATATTAATATATTTGACTCAAGTTATGAAAAATAATGTTTCACATATGGAACAACCGATTACTTCACAACATGATTCACTGATGTTGGACCTACTCATGTGAAAAAAACATCAATCCATTAATGGAACTACTAATACAATGACTGATAAATATTGGATAATGTCACTTGAAAAGATATGTCTATCTTAGAGAAGAAATTAATTGGAGAAGGTTATTCTGGAAGTGTATTGTTTAAAGTAAGCTATTGAATAATAATGGTTATTGATTCAAAATACAAAGGAAGATGAACATATATTGAGAATAGAATGGAATACATTTACTGAGACAATATTTAGAAAATAAATCCTTCATGAGAAACAAGATAGTTTGAGGTGTAAATAATGAATATAATATTTAAGGTAGTGGAAAGTGTTTATGATTATGAGGAAAACATTACAAGTCCATCGAGGAATTCTATACACTATATATATATAATCTAGAATGTAACATTGGTTTCTTCTTTGATGGGATTAATCCAAGCCTTTAAAGGTCACTATTCTCTTAGTTACATTCATAATATGTTGATATGGAATCATTTTCCATTAGTATAGAGATATAATTTTCTTTACCATATATTATCAAATGAAAATCGGATAATAATAGGATGTCTAATCCCTTATTAAAAAAAATTGAGGTTATGAAAATGAATAGAATAATGGTACTTCCCATATAAAATAATTAATAAAAGAAACACCCAATGTACATACATTAAAGTAATTGGAATATTAGTTAATTATAAAGAGAAATTTAATTATTCTCATGATTTAAAGGATAATAATGAATGAGACAATGTTAAATGATTCAACTGAAAGAAGTTGTGACACTATTTAAATGAATTCCCTAAGAATCGGCGGGATTCACCTTCGAAAGGAATAATGGAGAATGACCCAACTCATGTTGTTATTATTTTTTTAATTATATCCATTAAGTTATGATAATATTTAATTTAACCATAGACTGATGATTTATTTTATTTTGGATCGACACATGATGGATTATTTATATTTATCATTATCATCACTTGTTCAAATAATTTCTTATATATGTAAAATAACAGATCAATCGTTTATAGATCATATGATCTATTGATGTATGATTTTTGGGCACCCATTGTGAAAAAAATTTCTTACCCTTTAATCATTATAATTAAAAGTGGAAACTTAAAATAATCATTTAAATTGAATAAATCACATTGAAAATAGAAACGAATCACTTATGTTGGTTTTCTTATAATTCATCAAACTCATGAAATTTAAGACAAATATGTCAATATTTTTATGGAATGTGTAAATTAATTTTTAAGGTACTATCATAGAAAAACATTAAATAATTGAAGTATTATAGAGGTAAAAATATTGTTAATTTATGATATAATAAGTTCCCTAGATGTAACGGATAAATTAAAACTCTGGATAAACATTATAAAAATGAAATTCTATAATAAAAATGAATTAATATTATGAGGGAATAATTTTTATGAGTGAATAATGCAACAACTGAGGAACTTATTTTACATTAACTGAATACAATATTTGATATCATGCACCACACATGACCCCATGTATAAAAAAACTCTGAAATATTAACATTTAAATATGAATATCAATACATAGTCGTTGGGGTGGCAGTTTAGAATAATAATAACTGAACACTAAAGTGTATTTAGAAAATATTTAAGTACTTTAAATAATTATTTCAAAAAAGGAAAAAATGTTTACATTCCTCTAATTATTATTAGGAGGAAAATTTTATGAATACATTCTTCATAAGAATTGTTTATAGATAAATCATTAGAGAATAATTAGAATGAATTTTTTATATTTTTAGAATTTTAATTTTAGTAAATTAAATTCATTAATCAAATTAAAAATTCGAAATTATCATATGGATAATTTTGATATTTTGTAAAAATAAAAGAATATTAGGTGAATAGTGGAAAATTCCAATTTTACAAAAACCATCACATTAATGATAATATAATTTCATATGAATAAATTCAATGTTTATGAAAACGTTTTTAATATAACATATAGAAATTTAATAAGTAAAATTTTTCCAATAAAAATATAATTTGGAGCACAAAAAACTATTCTTAACCAATTAAAAATAAATGTAATGTTTTGTTTCAAATAAAAAATATTTTTTGGATCATATTATTTAATCAAGTATTTATAAGGATCATTATCTTATTTTGTTTGAGAGAAAAATAATTCTATGTTGATTTTAAATAAAACAATTATTTCTACTAGAATCTGAATTCTACTTGATTTTATTGTAATGTTATACGTTCTTTTAATTTTTTTCTACAAGTGTTTTGGTTTCATTTTTATCCTTTATATTAAATTTTATTTCATTGAAATCTATAAATTGAAATTTTTTGCGATGGATCAATATTTTAAAAAATTATAATTATCCCTATGTAATGTGTTCAAAATAATTTTCTTTCATAATGAACAATAACCTTGGTAAAAATTTATCACTATAGTAATAGTTTAGACTGGTTTGCTGGAGGGACCAAAGATAAGGGTAAAAATTCCAGTTTAACTTTTATAAATATTTTTTGATGAAGATATTTTAACCCAATATTATCTTAACTTCAATTTCAAGGAAATTTGGTGCCACCTACACAAGAAAATGAATATAATAGTTAAATATTTTATGTAATTCCATGTGGGTCCCATACCTCAATAATAAATTGACACATATTCTCATCCCTTATTCACAATGATTTTTCAATATAGATTAGAAACTTAATACACTAGAACCAATGTTAAATTATTCTATTTTTTTATTTGTATTTCTATATTTTCCAACGATTATCACATTATGTCTTAAAGTATACACAAAAGGAGGTATCTCAAAGAAGAGGTAATAATATTTCCATAAAATTTCAGGGTTTATTTTTTATTTTATATTATCAAAATATGTTATATCAAAACAAATATAATGACCATAGAATATTCATTATATTTATATGCTCTTATAATTTTTGGGATAGCCATTTTCAACCACATTTCCATCAAATGGGAATGAAAAGTATCAATCGTATGTACAGGTGTACTACCACCCCAACATAGCGATATGATTCATTTTCTCTCAACATCTTTAACTGATGGTTATTTGAGGTATTTGATGTTTGTATATTATAATAATGAAATGAGTATTCTACAATAATCATCATATCGTTTCTACCTTATTACCTTCACATCTATTGGGAAATGATAATGATAGTCATGCGTATATGGGGACTCCCACATCCATGATGTGAGGTGTTTTTTTATTTAATCATTGAATTATATAAAATATGAAAATATTTAATCAATATATTTGATATATATGACATAAAAATTATTCTGGATACGTGATTTTTTATTTACCCATATTTCCTTAAATCCATAAAAAAGTTGAAGTATCACTTATGCGTAGAGATGCAGTTCCATCACCATGAAGTAATGTAAATCACTTTTAATAACTAATTTATATAAGTGGATATAAAATTTTATATACTGATTAAATATTATTCTTATGTAATGAATAATATAATTAGGATACTAGAACCCTAGTCAATGTGTATTTACCATTACCATTGAACAGAAAAACACACAAAATAAAGTAGTTAACACATGAAATAATGGTGGCAATGAAATATTTTTAATTTAATATTGATAAGATTTTATAAGTAAACTCGGTATGGTATTATAAATTTGAATATGGTAATATTATATAATAATAATAAATTAAAATTTGACATATAAGATGTTTGAGGGCATGTAATGAATTTCATACCTGAGGTAAGGGTTTATCATATCACTATTATTTCTATGAGAAAAAAAATCCATATTCACCACTTCCTTCTTTCATATGGTGTATAAATATAAACATTGATATTTTATATCATGAACATTATTATTTATTATTATTTAAAATTTAATTTGAAATTATTTCTTTCATTAGGGTAGTGATTCTAATGTTACAAAAGTGGTAAGGGTTTATTTCACTGTCTTATCCTAATTATGGACTGTTTATATTTATGTTACCATTAGTGGAATTGTATGATAATTTAATCATAAACACTATATATTTTTTTAAATATTATTAATTATTCAAAATAGAATTATTTACATTAATTTTCCACTCTATAAATACGAAATATTTTAGAAGAAGTATTTTATAATAAAACAACGTTTATTTTAATATTCAATTGTGAATATTCATATTCCATTTTCATAATCTATTTAATGTGATTTAAATAATATTTTTTTTATTATTCTCTGATTATTTATGAAATTCATATTGATCCATGTCTTAATTTAAATTTTTTATGTAATCAATTTTTTTCCAAATGAGGTATATTTTAACAAAGGTGTGAACTAAATCATTGTTTTAACATTTTCAACACAAACTGATTTTCATGTGATAAAGAATATTAATTTCCATGAAAAATTATTTACATATTTTAGTGATTTATTTAAAATAAAATGTTTTATTCTAATATTATTGGAATTTTATTGAATTTTAATATGTGATTTCATAATGAAAAGGTTATTTTTTTAATAAATGTTTCAATGATTTTTTAAAAGTGTTACCATCTATGTAAATTTTTTTATGAATCTTATGTATTAATAAGAACATACTATAATGAAAAATAAACAATATTACTCTATATATCCTATGATCATGTTTCTATAATGGTTTATTGATGAAAATATTAACATTTTTGGTTAGTTTTTAAATATGATTGTATATGATTATTATGTATTGAATTGTTATTCATGTAATTAATATAATAAATGAATTTAACTTAGTAAGTTGTAGGATAGTCCCATTATATTCCCTAGATACATCATTAGGTCTCATGAGAAATAATAGTTTGGGTATTTTTCATATACCTTAAATATTTATGTTGGATTTCTTGGTACGAGGCCCTATGAGTAGCATTAGGGTGTTTGACATTATGAATCATGTCAACAAAGAACATCTATTTGTTAACCATGTGGTCATTTATATTTTCATATCATCTATGGATATATTTCCTTTTTTATTATATTATTATATGAAATATTATATTATATTTTAACTCTAATATATTATTTGTGGATTATAAATTCTATGATAGATTTTGTTATATGTTATCCCTTATTGAGCTTATGAGACCACCCTAAATTATTTTTTTCTTTACAAATGATAAAATAGGGTAATTATGAATCATTTCAGGGTCGTAAAAGAATAAGTAACTATTTTATGAAAATAATTTATGTTTAATCCATGTTATCATGTTTAATTTGAGAATCATGTCAGCCTCTAGTCTCCCAAGACTAATAAACTATTTTATCCTTCAGGATGTAATCCATTGTAACATGTTTCTATTTAGTAAAACAACTAACATTTCTAGGTTATTGGTGGTAATATGTGACATAATGAGGTTGATAATTAAAATAAAGATCAAGTGGTAATATAAATTTATTAAATATCCGAATTTTTTATTTTTCATTAATGGTTTTATGATCAAAATGGATTATTATTTATTAATTTTATATTTTTCTAACAACAAAAGAATACATGTGATTAATTATAAACTATGAGTGGGTTTTATGTAAATCAATAAAGATAATAAAATAGTGTAATATGTTTTACTAAGAATATATAATTATATTCAAAAATGATTTAGAGGTATATTTTTCATAATGAAACTGTAACAAACCAACCTGGCTTGACATGAAATGTACACTAAATTGGATTTACACAAGGTGGGGATCGACATATAAACCTAAAAATGTATAATATATAACTAAAGAGTCATAAAAAATATGGTATATTGTGAAAAAGTAGATAAAAACCTGGGATAAAAACACCAATCCAAAATGATGATCCTAGAAATAAACAAAACCCACCTTTGAAAAAAAAATCCATGTGACAATATGTCACTACCATCCCAACACATTATAATTCAATAATTAACCCCAATAAGTTTTCATGCTAAATGACACTCTTCTATTTACCATTATCTATGAAAACAAAATAAACATATGATGAATGGCCCATTCATGGTGCTAGGAAAACTCCCTTTATAATACCATGATGAATATATGAAATTTTTGTTATTATGAAACCATTAATTTGAATATTAATACAAATCAAGTTTCTTAATTAATTTAATTTGAAATTAATTTCTCATAAAACATCCTATGGTTTCCATTAAACTAATCCACATTTAAATCCCTTAGAAAATTAATATAAACCTAATTGATAAAGAAATGGAAATAATATAATTCTTATATGAGATAAATGTGATAGTGATCAAATATGATACAATTCCACCATTAAGAAAACCATGATCAAGTTGTGCGCCAACCCATGGGAATAAAAATATAGACACATAAAGGGATAATAATCTGGTGAATTTGTATTCCTAATAATACTGATTCCTATTAAATTTTATCGATATCAATCCCATCCACAAGCTACCAGAACTAAATAAACACCTTACCCCTATCGATGCAACACACATAAAGGTTTTCATACATCTATTACAAAATGAATGAAAAGTTCCAAAGTGTTTTGTTTTTACAAAAACGTTTTAGTAATCTGTGGTCACAAATGTATAAACATTATCAAAAGTTATGTATCACCCCTCACATGTATAAAAATCTATTTCAGTAGAAAAATCACGTTTTCATCATTTCATTAAACCCATGATGTATATAATGATATTTTTAAAGTACAAATTAAAAACCTGTTTATTACCATGTAAAAAATAAATTTCATAATAAATACACTATATTATATCAAATAAATCATTTTCATAAACCAACCCAAATGAATTTACAAGAAGATAATTTAAATTATGAGATAGAACAATTGTATTAATATAACTACCTCACCAACATTGTAAACAATTTCACCTTAAGAGAAGGTTATAAATGAAGATATAAATCCCTCATTGTCCACGAAGCAAAGAAACATCATCAAATATCTATAAAAACTTATAAGATCTAGAAATCACATCCCCTAATAGTGTTAGATTTTTAAAGAAATGGAATATTTAAAAATAATAATTATATATTAGGTTGAAATAGAATCACACCTCAATGAGATCCACCGAAATAAAGGAGAATCACCAAAGTACGAAAGGAATAATGTAAAATTCATTCATAGAATAAACTGGAATAGAAAAACAGAGAAATAGGTGGATGAATAATGGATTAAATAAAATAAAATTTGGTTTACTACACATTCCAAATCCCTTATTAAAGATATCACATTACTTTAATAAGAGTTAAACACTACCTCAAGATATCATCAAACTAGAAAGTCATTTCAACTTATGAAATAACTTCCTCTATGACCAGGTGATACCCACTATTGTGTGGTGTTATTGATAAATATAAGCCTAGAAATTTTAACACTGTTACCTTATTTGGTGTGGGGTGCTAACTATGGTTGTTTTGAACCAACCCCTCCACCCAATAGTGCCTGGTGGTGGATATTCTTCTTATCATTCATAGGAATAACCCCATCAAGAAAATATGATGTCTAAATCCACCAGAGGAATAATAGAATTCCACATTTTAGATTGGTGTTCATTACCCTAAAAACAACTTCCACCCCAATGCAGTATTTCCCATGTTACATAGTTAAAATCGAAAACCCCCATTACAACACAAAGCACCTAAAAAATTAAAAAACATGAAAAAAACTTTGGATCTAAAAAAATATACCTAGGAATCATTTTGTGACATAATTATATCCATAAAACAATATTACTCCCCTAAAATGTGATAAGAATTTTGATCCTGTTATTTGATAAGGAAACAACTACCACATCAATGATTCTTGCTCACATGTGTTGTGGCTATCCTGTTCACACTACCATAATATACCAATTAAAGAAATATTTTTACCACATAGATCCTTATTTTGAGGATCAAAAATTTAAAATTTCTTCTAATCCATTGAGGTGTCAGGATCATGAAAAAATATTCCCTTTTTATCATATATGTAACACCCCAAGATTTTATAGTACATTGTTTCATTAAAGTAATTCAATAGCTTGTGCTACACGCAACACCGAGTTCCAGTGCACCACAACATACCAAACTAGTCGATCAAAAAGCGGTTATGAATAATCTTAACAAAATTCTAAATCTTATATACTCTATATAAGTTTAACATTCAGATTATGTGTTTCTTAGACAAAATATAAGAACAAAATCAATTTTCAGATAAATGAAGTATTTTTATAAAAAATGCAATTATACCGCCTTTTAGTGGAAAAAACTTTTTAAAAACCATATTTTTCACAATTATATCTTCACTTTAAGGAAATTAAATTCATCTTTAGAAGTGGGACCTAAAAATTTAGTTTGGATAAATCTTTTCTACTTTTCTGATAACTTTCATTTTTTGACGAATAGTGAAAAATACTATGTTTTAATTGAAAACAGCATTTTTTAATTGAAATAATTTATAGACTTATTTTATGAATTTTAATGGTTTTTAAGTAAAATAAGAATATTTTTTTTTCATTTAATACAATATTGGTCATTATAAGTAATTTCACATTTAAATTTGACATAAAAACATGTCAATCTTTTGATAGTTTTTTCTTTTCAGAAACCCACTTTTTGGATTTGACAACGTGAATTAATTTTAAATTAATAAATACAACTTATATGTTTTTAATTTTGAAAAATGTAATTCATGTTTGAATTCATAATATCAAAATTATATTAGGGTGATTTTTTGGTACTTTTATGAAAACATTTAATTTTTGATGTATAGCGAAAATACTGCATTATTATTTAAAACCAAGTTTTTATTTAAATAATTATTTATTTTATTTAAATTTTTTTAATTAAAAATGGATATATAATACCTATATTTTTTCAATATAATTCTATGGAGTAATTTTATTATAAAATTAGATGTATAAAACATTATTGAACTGTTTAATTTTTTTTACCCACCTTCTAGGAACATTTGAAAATTTGCATTAAACATAATTCCACCAATTCTGTGAGTTGAATTTTAAAAAGCAGAGAGACATAGTAGACATCAGTAAGTAAAATGTTGTTCAACAAGATGAAAATAATTTTTTTGAATAGTAATGTTTGACTTTTTTCTCGCGGTTAAATGTCAATAGGGAAATTAAGCATAAAAATGATATGATAATTACCATAAAACATGTCCTAATTCTATTAGATAAGGGTAATTCGAATTAAAAAAACCTTAGAAACAAAATATGATACTCTTGGGTTCACTTGTATTATATTAGGACATTAATTATTATTTTATTTAAAGACGAGTTAAAAGTGTTTAATTCAAAGATTAATAACTAATACATTTTTTATAAAGGGATACACACAATATAAATTTGACTATAAATATTCACTAAAAATCTAAAACTATTTCATGAAAAATGGTAATTTATTTATAATTTTTATACATTAAATAATATAATTTATTTATGACACAATGACAATGTAGTAATTACCTTGTTAATGAATGAATCAAATAAATTGTATTATAAATATTTAAATAAATATAATTTCAAAGTTTTTAGGACATCCACGAATTTTCTAGATGAATATGAAATGATAGGGTAGATTAACTGTATTAGGTTCGAATTAAGCATGCTATTATGACTTTCACAAAAACAAATACTAAAAAGTGTCAAAATTGACATAAATGAGTTTTTAAAACAAATATTATATTATTAAATTATATAATAGTTCTAAAAATCTATGGTTCTGAAAAAGAACACATATAATGATTGGTATATTAATAATTAATTACATGGGGTTTTTTGTTGGCTTGTTATATAAATTTTACTAACCATATAATATAAAAATACAAAGAGACACGGTAAATGTCAAACAATTTAACTAAGAAATAAATCTAAAAGGTAATGATAATTTGATGACCTAAACCTATATAAAACTATTTGTTGAGAGTTTTTAGACCCATACACACCTTATAATTTAAATAATATATTTTGGAGATATTATAAACCTAAAATGATTTAATTTTAAAATAATATTTCATGCTTTTTATTAGGTGACCCTCACCTCTCTTATAAAATGGCACTTCCCCTTCTCTTAATTTATCACCTCCAAATCCTTTTGGCTCAGAAAAACCATAACTTAATATCCTCTCAACCTTCCTCCCTTAATTCTAGAGGCCATCCTTTGGTCCTAAATCAAACCTATAGTTCTTTTTTGATCAAATCAAAAGGAAGAACCTAAAGAAGAGGTAAATATTTCATCACCTCTTTCATGTTCTTTTCTTCTTCCACTTCCTCCTTCATTGTTGTTTAGATTATAAAATAATAACTCCAGTATAGTATATATACTGAAATGTTATTATAAAAATGGTACAATCATATTCATTATTCTATCCGTCCTATAAATGACAAAGTGACCATATGTGCGTACGTACGGATATCCGTCTCCACGACGTGGCATAGTTTGTTATTCAAACGCTTAATTATTTGGATGGGTATAATAATGAGTATAACTAATGTAAATAATAAATAATAAATGTTAATGATTATGTATATGTGATATAACGTCCAATTAAATATTATTTCACCATTAATATAATGATATTTTCGCTCGTTTGTATGTACGGATTACCGTCTCCAAAACGCGATGAGATCCATTTCCACATTCACCGTTCAACGATGATTATAAAAATATATATTATTAATAAGTATAAAATATATGAAATAATAATGCTATTAAAAAAAACACACACACGCATATATATGTGTGTGTGTATTTAAATATATCGTATTCACTTAGTTCTGTTCAATACGATATGAAAACAGAAACAACGTTTATGAAAACATACGACCTACCGTCTCCATAAACTGTGTTTTCCATTTCATATATCTATCTATTATACATATATATATTCTAAATATATATTATATATAAATCACATGTTATATCCTGGAATTATTTTAATCATGATCTAAATGATACAATCAATAATAACATTTTAAAACAAGTATGTTAATGAAAGCAATTATTACCTAAAATGTTAATTTAACATGGAAATATTTATTAAATGGGTAGTATAAAGTCATAAATGAATTTATTATGATATAATATATATGAATATGGTTCTGGAATAATTTAATAACATACTATAGTTATTATACAGGAGGTTTAACGTACCCTCAACCAAAGGAAAGTGCAAGGTAATGGTTAATTCTACAATCTCTTTATTATCCGAGGTTGTTTTTATGTAAGTATCTATGGAGAAATATTTATTATCCATGACCATGTTTCATAAAAGAGTTTTCAAAGGGATTTTTTAGGTAATTTTTTACTAAAATATCATTTTAAATGTTTTAATAATTTATTATTCTAAACCTTTCTCATTAATATCCATGTTTTCACAATGGTTTTAATGATTTATTTATATAGACATGAATATTTTAAAATTTTAATTCCTTTAAAAATTTTCAACGTGTTATGGGAAAAATTTATTCAAAACTATATTTTAAATGACTTCGTTTATAAATTATGCGATTTTTAAATGATTTCATGAAAAATGGATATTTCTCTCAAAATAATTTACCGATCATTTTCAACTATGTCAACATCCTTTATGAGATATTATTCTTGATTGAGGTTGATTTATTTTGATACAAATATTACATATCGTGTTTAAGGTTTCTTGATATATTTTTCTGTGGATGTGTTATTTTTATACCACTCATGGTTTATGGTTAATGTATTTACATTTCGTATGCTAGATTTAATGCGAATGTTTATGTTATTTTTCAACCATTTCATACGAGTAACGCATTGGACATAGTATGTGAAGGGTGGAGCCCGATTTAGCTCTTCGATGCACTGTTTGGTCTCGTGAGACAATGAGACGTGGGATTGGCCGAGGCCTTTCCCAATTTGATATATGGTTTCGGCCAAGGCCTTAAAAATTTTTAGACATCTTGGCCGAGGCCTTGAAAAAAAGTTTCAGAATGTCTAGAATTATACATTCCCTTATTATGAAAATAATATTGATGCTTCATGCGATTATTTGACTAGTAAAATACCCATGACTATTTTTTATCATGACATTATTTATTCAGCTCATATTTCTGCTATAAATTGTTTGTGTTTATTATTTTTAAAGGCATGTGTTTTTAACTATTCACCAAGCCTATTGTCTATGTTATCTTCTGCTAAATTGTTTACCCTTATTGAGCATCTGAGCTCACCCCTTTCTTATGTTTTACTTTCCCTGGATTTCCAAGAAGTTTATTATGATTGATAAGCATGGTTATACTAAAAGGGAATAATTGTGTTCTCAAAGAACTATCTATGCTGTTTTTTATGTTTGAAATTGTAATGTGAAGTTGATGTATGTAATCTATTTCTAAGACTTCTAAACTAATCAGTAGTTCGGGACTTGATTCCTTGTAATCATTCCAATGTATAAAAGTAATGCACAAACTCTGGGATTCTGGGGTCGGGTTATTATAGTTGGTATCATAGGAATTTTAGCAATAACCCGGGATACTAGATTTAGATAAACTCTGATTAGGAAACTTTACCCTAAGATAGAATTCAAGGATTGGTATAAAAGAACATCTACATTTTTTGGTAATGTAGATATAATGTGATTTTTCTAAGCAATACATCCCTGTCTGGATACGAGCAGGTAGAGGTAGCTCTGGAACAAATGTACCTTGGAGTGAAAATTCTAACAAGGAGTTTCAGGCTTGACCCATGGTATCCTGGTACAAGAAACTGGGCCTTGCTGCACTCTTGGTTACGAAACTCACATGGGATATGATTATGATAATTAACAATTTATTTACAAACCATTATGAACAATATATGACTAAATATTCTAGTAAAAAACATTTTTTATGATTATGAGACTAGATATGTAAAAATATTCTATTAAAGTTGATAATTTTTCATGTTTTTAGATTACACAATATGATATGATCTAACCTAGTGTGTCTTGTCATTTTGAAATGGCTCACAGTAGAAGGAATGAGAACTAAAACAATATACATGATCCAAAGGGTATGAAGGATCATATCTTTCATAGTCTTAAGCCATCATTTAGAAGGGAAATAGTCTCCCACGTATTCTCATTATATGAAGAAATAGTATCATGTGTTAATATGATAAGTGAAGAATTCTAGGAGTCTTATGGAATTTAAGGGAATCAAGAGAAGAAAAGGATGGTATTGAGAATGATGGATAATGTAAATAAGGGAAAGAAGAATTTTACCATATGTGATAACTGTGGAAAGAATCACCATGGTAAATAAATGAAGGGAATGAGAGTTTGTTATAATTGTGGAGAAAAAGGACACCAAGTACCTTATTTCAAGGATAAAAAAGTTTCAAATGTGCAATGTTTCATCTTCAAGGAGTTGGGAAACTATGCGAATCAATTTCCAAATCATCAGAGTATACCCCAAATGTTGCTATTGGATAACAATCAAATTATGATGCTACTGAAGATGAAGAGGAATGATTAAGAGTTCAGATGTAGTTATTAAAGTATTGTGTAATTTGAGTATGGTATTAATTATGAAAATGTTATAAGAATTATAGATTATACAAGGATTGTACTGCAGTACTATTTCATTAAGGACTTGAGATTGTGTGGAACCATGAAAAGTGACTCAATGTAAAGTTAAACATTATGGAAAATATATGGTTGAGACAAAGATAAACCGTAATCTCATTTTGATACTGAGGTAGTGAATTTGGAAATAGATGTGATTTATTTGGAAAAATTATATTGGATATTCTTGAATACCATGAAACTGATTAAAGATTTGTATATTCCATCATTGTTGGAATTTACAACATTTTTAAATATAAAGAGTATATCTAGTATTATATAAGGAATAAGGGAGCATGAATGTAATCAATATGATTATATGATGATTCAGTGTGTCACTGTATTTTAAAATAATACATGAGAAATATATTCACATGTTATTACGTGGAAAAAATGATCTTCATTGTGTTTACCCCCCTTATAAATTTTGGACTTTGAGTTTGGATAGAAGTATTTTGGATATGTCTAAAGGTTGGAATCGATTATGTTTGACATTGGATGATATTTTTAAGGCTAAATAATTTCTTGAGATTATTTTTGGATTTCCATAAAAAGGACTACCCGGAGGTCAGGCAACAACCCGTCGCGTCCGACAAGGCCTCGAGACGTGAACCCGAAGCCGAAGGGCAACAAGGGTGCATCACCTACCACTGGCCTACGTGATGTCCTGGTTTGTATAATTTAGTTTTTTAAATATTATGACAAATTAATATAAATTCATTTTTTAACATTATACGATTAGGATAAATATAATATTTTTTAATTCTATTATCTTTTGGAGTGAAAGATGGGTTTGTGGTAGGAATTAGTTCAAGGATGAAACAATACATGTCAAGTATATTTCTTTTCCTTTTATTACACGAATTAATTATTAATCTTTATTTAAGGGGTCTTAACACCAAAAATGTGTTATCCTAATACCTTTTGTTTTGTTGAACTAATGATATTTTAAATCATTATATATTGATGGCTTTGAGGCCCTTAATTGTATACTTTTTTTATTGATGATCTCAATCACTCCATATAAATATTTGGGTTTCTACTCAAATTGTATGTCTCTAATTTCCACCAATGTTCTTCTAATAGAGATCATAATTTAGTGGTGACTTTCAAATTTCATTTCCCTCTTATTAAGTCTAAATTTTATTAACCCAATTTCCGATGTGTGTTTTCCCCAAAGGTATTTCCCTATTTTTAAAATTTTATTTTCAAAGAACAATTTCAAATTGTGAGGACAGAATTTATTGAAGGAAGGGAGTATGTAACACCCCAATATTTCATAGTACGTTATCTCATTAAAGTAATTCAATAGATTGCACTACACACGACACCGAGTTTGAGAGCACCGCAACTTACCAAACTAGTCGTTAAAAAACGAGGTTACGAATAGCATTAACTTCATTTAAAATCTTATATACTCTTTATACTATTAACATCAACATTATGTGTTTCTTAGTCATAATATAAGAACAAATTCATTTTTTCATGTAAAAGAAGTACATTTTTCAAAAATGCAATTTTTCTGGCTTTTAATAGAAACCCCTTTTTAAAACCAATATTTGACACTTTTATATATTCAATTTAATGAAATTAAATTCTTATTTAGATTTGGGACATAAAAATTAATTTGGATAAATTTTTGGTACTTTTATGATAACTTTCTTATTTTGACAAATAGTGAAAAATACTATGTTTTAATTGAAAAGAACTTTTTTAATCAAAATAATTTGTTTTGTAAAATTATGAATTGGAATGGTTTGGAGTTTAATTAGATTATATTTTTTTAATTTAATACAATTTAGGTCATTATATGTAATTTCACATTTAAATTTGACATAAACACATGTCAATATTTTGATAGTTTTTACTTTTTAAAAACCCGCTTTTTGGGTTTGACAACGGGAATTAATTTTAAATTAATAAATGCAACTTATATTTATTTAATTTGGTAAAATAGACTATATTTTTTAATTCATAATATCAAAATTATCTTAGGGTGAATTTTAGGTACTTTTCTAAAAACATTAATTTTTGATGAATAGTGAAAAACACTACGTTATTATTTAAAACCCACATTTTATTTAAATAATTATTTACATTATTTAAATTTATTTTAAGTGAAAATAGATATATAGTACCTATATAAGTTTAATGTAATTCATTTCATTCATTTTATAATTAAATTAGATGTATAAAAATTTATTGAACTTTTTAACATTTTTACCCACCTTCTAAAAGAATTTTCAAATTTGCATAAAACATAAATTTACTACATTTTTTAATTGAATTTCAAACATCTGAGAGAAACGGTTAACATTTGAAAGAAAAATTTGGTTCAATAAGATGAAAATAATTTTTGGTGAATAGTAACTATTGAATTTTTTTACTACGATTAAAAGTAAATAGGGTAATTACGGGTAAAAATGATATTATAATTACTATATAACATGTCCTAATTCTATTGGATAAGTGTAATTCAACTAAAAACATCCTTATGAATTAAATATGAATTTATTTGGTCCACTGGGATTAGATTAGGACATTTATTATTATTTTATTTAAAGAAGAGTAAAAAGTGTTAAATTCAATGTTTAATAACTAAGACATTTTTATATAGGGTTACACACAATATAAATTAGACTATAAATATTCATTAGAAATACAAAAAAATTCCTACATAATTGTAATTTATTTATAATTTTTAGACATTAAATAATTTAATATATGTATGACGCAGTGATGATGTTGTAATGACCTAATTAATGAAAGAATCAAATAATTGGTATTACAAATATTAAAATAAATATTTTTTCAAGGTTCTTATGACATCCAAGAATTTTCCAGGTGAATATTAATTTTTTGGATTGATTCAATGTATTTGTATCAAAGTAAAATTCTGTTATAACTTTAAAAAAAACAAATACTAAATATTGTCAAAATTTACATAAATGATTTTTTAAAACAAATATTATATTATTAAATTATATAATAGTCTTAAAAATATAAGGTTCTTCCATAGAACTTATATAATGAAAAGTATATTAATAATAAACTACATGGGGTTCTCTTGGCTTGTTATAGTAAGTTTATAAACCATATAATATAAAAATACCAATAGACATGATAAATGTCAAACTATTTAACTAAGAGTTAAATCTAAAATATAATGTTAATATGATGACACAAATCTATCTACAACGTATTGGTTGAGATGTGTTCGACCCATCCCCACCTTATCCTTTATACAATAAATTTTAGAGCCATTAGAAACCAAAAATTATTTTACTATAAAATAATTTTTCATGCTTTTTTAAAAGTGACCCTCACCTATCTTATAAAAGAGAACTTATCCTTCTCTTAATATCACACCTCCAATCCACTTTTTATCAGCCTAAACCAAGCTAAATATCATCCCAACTTTCTCCCTTCAAACTAAAGGCCTTCCTTTGGTCAGAAATCCAATCTAAAGATCTTTTTTGATCAAATTAAAAGGAAGAACTCGAAGAAGAGGTAAATATTCCATCACCATTTGCATGTTCCTTTCTTATTAGACATCCATTTTTCCATTCTAAAATAATAAATCCAGTATATTATATATAATGTGATGTTATTATAAAAATTGTATAATCATATTCATTATTCTATCTATACTATAAAAGAAAAAGTCACCATACGTGCATATGTACGGTTTACCATCTCCACGTCATTGTGTAGTTTGTTATTCAAAAACATCAATATTTGGAGGCATATAATAATGTAAATAATAAATATAATATGTTAATAATTTTTTATATATGTTATAACATCCAATTACATATGATTTTACCATCAATATATTGATATTGTGGCTCGTGCGTACGTACAGATTACCGACTCCATGACACGATGAGATTCATTTCCACATTCACCATTCATGATGATTATAAAAATATATTTGATTAATAAGTATGAAATATATAAAATTATAATGCTAATGAAAAATTATATATATATATATATATATATGTATTTAAATATATCTTATTCAATTAGTTCCGTTCAATACGATTTGAAAATGGAAACAACGTTTATGCGAACGTACGACCAACCGTCTCCATAAATGGTGTTTTCCATTTCATATATCTTTCTATTATACATATTTATATTCAAAAAAATATGATATACAAATCATGTGTTATATTCTGGAAGTATTTAAATCATGTTCAAAATGATTCAATCAAGAATAACAAGTTAAAACACATACGATAAAGAAAGCGATTATTACCCAAAATGTTAATTTAACGTGGAATTCATTATTAAAAGGGAAGTATAATTTCATAAATGATTCATGTATTATATAATAAATCTGAAAATGGTTTTTAATAATTTAATAACATACTATGGTTATTATACAAGAGGTTAAACTTACCCTCGACCAAAGGAAAGTGCAAGGTAAGGGTTAATCTCACAATCTCTTTATTATCCGAGATTGTTTTTATGTAAGTATCTAGTGGGACATATTTATTATCCATGAACATGATTTATAAAGGTGTTTCAAAAGAGATTATTTTAAGGTACTGTTTTACTAAAAAATAATTTTAAATGTTTTAAGGATTTATTCTTCTAAACATTTCTCATTAATGTCAATGTTTTTAAAATGGTTTTAAGGATTTATGTAAATAGACATGAATTTTTTAAAATGTTAATTCCGTTCAAGAGTTTTAATGTGGTATGGGACAATTTGATTCAAAACTATCTTTTAAATGAATTCCTTTAAAAATTATGCGACTTTTAAATGATTTCATGAAAAAGGGATATTTCTCTGAAATATTTTTACTGATCGTTTTCAACTATGCAACACACTTTACGGGATATTATACTTGATCAAGGTTGATTTATTATGATAAAAATATTCCATATCGTGTTGAAGGTTTTTTGATATATTTTAATATCAATGTGATAGTTTTATACAATTCATGATTTATGGTTAAATTATTGACATTTCATATACTAGTTTTAATACGAATGTTTATGTTATGATTTAACCTTTTCATATAGGGAATGTATTAGACATAGTAAGTGATGAGTGGTGCCCACTATAGCTCCTTGATGAATCGGTAGTTATTATGAGACAATTATACCTGGAATTTACGGGGGCCTTTCCCAATTTTTTATATGGTTTTGGCCAAGGCCATAATAATTTTTAGACGTCTTGGTCGAGGCCTTGAAAAAATCTTTCAGAATGTCTGGAATTATACATTCCCTCATTATAAAAATAATATTGATGGTTCATGTTGTTATTAAACAAGTAGAATACCTATGACTAAGTTTTATTATGGAATTATATACTCAACTCATATTTCTTCCATAAAGTGTTCATGTTTATTATTTGTAAAGGCATGGGTTTTAAATTATTCACCATGCTTATTTTTTATTTTATCTTCTGCTAAATTGTTTACCCTCACTAAGCATCTGAGCTCACCCCTTTCTTATGTTTTATTTTCCAAGGATTTCCAAGAAGTGTATTATGATTGATATGTAGGGTTAAGATAAAAGAGTATAATGTCGTTCTCAAAGATCTATCTATGATATATTTTATGTTTGAAATTGTAAAATGAAGTTGATGTATGTAATCTATTTCCAAGACTGCTAAAATGATTGGTCTTTCAGGACATGATTCCTTGTAATCATGCCAATGTATTAAAATAATTCACTGACTCTGGGATTTGGGGGTCGAGGTGTTACAATATGATGAGGTTCTATATGATTCATACTCAATTGGGAATCATTTTTCATGTCATTAATTATTCTAATGTGAGAAGGAATTCCCAGCCAGTCTTCCACCTTTCTAATTCATTCAAAAATATAAAAATTTCCAATAAAACCATGGTTCTAACATTATATATTTACCCAAATGATTATGTAAATATTGAGGTGAAATTATAAGAAATACATAGTAACCTACATAAAGCTCCAATGAGTAATAATGATAGTCTGTATAGGATTTATGGGAATCTATGTTGTCACTAACCTCTTCTAGATCAACAACACATTATCTTTTATCATTTAAAAAAGTCTCATTCCAACCAAAGAATATTCCCTCATCTCTATAGAAATGAAATGAGATTTACATTTCCACCCAAAAAATACATTAAAAGGATCAATTTTAATTAATTATTAATATATGTTTTATAGTAAAAATAAATCATGGTTAAATAGTATTCCCATTACCCACAAAAATTAAGCATTCACACCTAAAGAATATACTCAAGAATTTAGATGGTTATCTCCATTAATCTATCCTTTTAATGGATACACACAAGGAATACCTTTAATTGGATACTAATTTTCTCTTATCAACTATTAAAAAATAGATATATAAATCATGGAACTATTCAATAGAAAATAGTGTTAGGAAATATTTGGAGATTCATGATATCTCAGACATACAGGTGCCTGTGATCTTCTACCTTCATCATCTCCTTAATAAGAATGAAATGTGTCAATTTCATGATTCAATCTGTAATGACCCCAACTAAAGTAAACTATAAATTGTGTCTTAACATAATATATTGGCATAAGTTATATGGAATCATACCCGTATGTACCATATTGTTTTGTATTCTTTGTAAACTACATATATACATGAATCCCATATTACAATTGAAAACACAAATTACAACATAGTTTTTTTAGAATAACATTATTCACTCTATAATATCCATCTTATCAATCACAATACACATCATAGATTCCAAAAAAAATTAAACCAAATAAGGGTGAGATCAAGTGTTTAGTAAGGGTAATATATAGTGGAAGATATTCAGAATCGATAAGCATAATCAAAATTGAAAAAATAATGGAACACACATTTCATTTAAATAGCTTGACTATCATTATAAGATAATAAATAATCAATATAGAAAGGTAAATAACTGATAACACATTCCATTAAATCGATAAACTATGAATGAAATTAATTTATAGATAATATAATTTTAACGATTTCATGTATAAAATTAACTAAATTCTTAATGAATGAAATGCATGATTATTTTATGTTATGTCTTAAGCTTATGATACCTGACTATAAAGAACATTCATAAGATGGTTTAAATAAATGGTTAATATTTATTTTAAGATAGCTCCCAGATTTATCTCATGGTACCCGTATATGCCTCAAGTGGCTAGCTATAACTAGGCGCCTCCGATTTCTTCATGACCAATGTGTTATTTATATATTAAATAATAGAATTAATTCATGAAATGTTTACCTTATAAGAAAATATATTTATTGTGTAAAGAATAAATATTTATCACTATTTCCATATAAAAAAATAACATTAAATATAGAAAAACATATGTATAAATGATATATAGTTTAATAAAAATATATATCCATGATAAATATTATGTATATTTTGGTAGAATTTAATACTCAATAATCACAGTAAAGTAAATAATTTAGGATTAAGTTAATATCTTCAAAAATTAATAAATTAAGATACTATAAATAATATACTTGGCCAAAATAATCATAAACCACCCAGAGGATGAATAAGGATGGTACTAATAAAAAATATCATGTGTGGAGTAAGAATAATGGGATATTGTCGTTTATGAATGGAAAAAACCTAAAATGTTCATCCAAACAATTTTTTAGGAAAACATCTTTTTTAAAATTGAAAAATAAATTTTAATAAAAAAAATTAATATAATATTATCAAAATGTAAAATAATATTTATTTCTTTATTAGTCATGATCATTGGAAAAAAAATTTATTTCTTATAAGTCAAAATAACGATTTCTTTCACTTTTCGGTAAAGGCCAAAAAATAATTTTTTTTTGAAAATAAAATATATATTCAATTAAAATTTATTAAAAAATTAAAAATTCGTAAAAAACTCTTTTACAATTCAATTTGAATTGGTAATAAACGTTTTTGAATTTTTTGTAGAAAATATGGTTTTCAGGGAAAATGAATTTCTAAATAAAGATAGAAATCAAGTAATATTTTATTCAAAGTGTTTATTAAAAAATACTAAGTACCAAAGACGGGGAATATGGTACTATAACTAGAAAAGGTTCTTCAACAACTAGTGTATAAAAAATTAAAACTTTTTTAAAAAACATTTATCAAATAATTTCTTTTAATTGAAATTCATGTATAAATAATACACATTAAGATGAGATTTTTAAATAAACCTTAAAATGATCTTAATTTAGAAGTTATAATTAACAAATGAATTGATTTTGTGCGTAAAATGTAAATCCGAATAAAATAATTTTATATAAAACATAATATATTAAAATTTAAATACAAAAAAATAAAATAAAATAAAATAAAATGATAAAGTAATATAACCAAATGAAATGAAATTGAGTCATGAAATCTTGTACCAATTGGAAATTTTCATGTTAAATCCCCATGGATGAAATTAGTAAATTTTAAAATTAAAATTCAATGAATTTTTAATAAATAAATATATGACATGTAAATGGGGAACTATATACACAATATAAAATAAATTAGGTGTATAAAATTATAATATAACTCAATAGAGAGAATTTGAGATATAGTCCATTTCCTCACACTTCATTTTTGTAGAATGTTCTTCAACCACCTTTATAGTGGTTTTAAACACGTTATTAACTAATTAAAGAACCGTATTAATATTTATAATATCATATATTATCTTTTTATAAAATATTTTCACATGTTCATTAATAATCTTCCTTTATTTTTATTGATTAATGTATTAATTATGTTGTATTCTCATGCATGTTTTGTCATGAATGATCTTGTTCATTCTCATATTATATTATTACCTAAAATAAATAATAATAATAATGAAATAATTATCATATTAATAAATAAATTATAATTTTAAGACCAATAATTAAATATGGGTTTGAGAAATGATTTACATTATGGTATTGAAGATGGTAGGTCATATGTACTCATGAGTAATGTTATCATTTTCCAATGATCATTATGGGAAGGGGTAAGTAGTATTTTATTTTTAAAAAATGATCAAAATATATTGCCTAAAATATTATTTCTTTAAATATACTAATATTTATCATCCATGTCATATGGGGAAGAAAATATTGTCACACCTATAAATGATGGTGTTAGTCTACACATACACGAATGATGTTATCATTCATCAGTTTAAAAAATAAAATGATATATTATAATTTAATAATGATAAAATTTTCATTAATATAATAAATATTTTATTTATAACTATTATAATAATTAAATATATAATTATAAACATCCTTTTAAAGTGTTAGAGACAAACAAATCACATCACTCTGTGATGTTGTAGTCCACCGTATACACGATTGATGTTTTCATATCCCCTAAAAAATAGAAAGTAAATTTGTATATATGATATAATTACTAAGGATGTATAATTATGCTATAAATATATTATTTATTATTTATATCCATTTTCATACCCCACTGTGACAGGTGGAAATGAAAAACAAATGGAATTAGTTCACAAGGTGGTAGTCTGTCATACACACGACTGATGATTTTTAACCCATTTGACAAAAGTGGAGAGGTTTACTATCCATGACCATAAAATATAAACAGAGAAGTATATTTAAGATTTTTTTGTTATTATGAAATAGTTTTTAATAAAAACTTAAGGATATTGAGGATGAAATAATATAGAAAAGAACATTGAAAAAGATCATACTCTCTTTAGGAAACCCCAGTTTTTTGCTGAATCAATACATGGTTTTATTTGTGAACAAATTAATGATTCTTGGATCAGGTGAAAGATATTTGAAATTTTTTTATGGTATTTTATTAAACAATTGTTTTTAATGTGTTATGAAGAGAGGATACAATTTCCCCTTTAGAAGCAGGTGAGTAGGAAACATGTAATTTTTGAAAAGAAAATGGCTTACCCACGTTTTTCACATGATAAAATTTCCCAAAAAGGATTCATCTAGAGACATTAAATTATATTGTTTATATATGTACATAAAATATATTTTAAATATTTTAATTCATTTTACCTCTTATTGTTTTAGTTTAAACCTTGGTAAATCAATTTATACCTTAACCGTGATAAATAATTTTCATTTTTTTTTAAATTCAATTTGGGGAAAAATTTAGTGGACCTCATTAGAAAATAAATATAATTTTGATTTTGAATATTTAACCCATTTTTTGAAATTATGTTTACATAATTGGACAATTATTATTTATAATTAATCCCTCAGATTTGACGGGAATGTGCGTTTTCAAAGAGAAAATGCCTAAAAGGTTACAATGTTGTTATATCAAAATTTACTATCAAAATGACTATAATGAACTAAATTGGATAAATAGATTTATTATTTAAATAATTATACTATTAAAATATTAAAAATATAACTCATAACTAAAAATATATTGTACAAAATTTAATTTTAAATTGAAATTCAATATATTACACTATTTATCAAAAAATGATTTTTTTTCAAAAAAATCCATAAAATTCACACTTATATAATTTTAATACTATAATTTAAAAAATAAAGTTAATTTTCTAAAATAAATTTTCTGAAAGTGGTAAAAATTAATTTTAAATTATGTTCATAAGAGCGACGAAACTAGCACATAGAGAGAATACAGTTTTTTAGAAAACATATCTTTTTTTATATTAAATGAATATAATTTTATATATAATAAAATCTGTAATTTTTAAAATTTAGTTATTACTATTCATAACCACAAATAAAAGTTTGGGTTATACTATTATTCTACATAATGGTCCCTTATACTAGGGGTTGTGGGATCCATAAGAAATGGAAGAGATTAAATTTTTTAAAAAAAATTCATGGTCTATTTAAGATCAGTGTTTCATTTGACATATTTTATCAAATAAAATGTTATTATTTAATAATATTTATGTGTAATATTCTCACTAAATTAAATAAATTCTTGTTTCACAATGTTCACTTAATATTAGTAATCATGGGTTTGAAATTTGTAAATCGCATTATTGAAAACACACGTCTTAAAAGGGTAAAAATATCATATTAATAAGAGAGAAAGGGAGAAAAAATGGTTATAAAACTAGTTTTCTATATTAGTGAACATTAGTAGAATGTGTAGATATGGTGATGTATGAAAATATTATATAATTGTAGAGAATTTTTTAGGTTATTAATAAAAAATAATGATTAAGGAAATGCAATGAACCAAAAAAACCGTAGATATGTAATGATTTAAAAGACGATATGCTTCATCAGTTATAAATTTTTTAGAATATATATTTTTTCAATATCATTTTCCTAACACGGGGGATTTATTTTAATATGTAAAAATATATAAAAATATACTTACCTGAAATTTTTTTATTTCATAAAAACAATTTCATTATTTGGCCGTGAATCAATATATTTTTAATTCATAGCTTACAGTATGAAACTAATATCCAAGAATAACATTTTTATTCTGGAAGCACAAAAATTCACGTTAAATTGATTTAAAAATCAATAAATGAGTGGAAATTATCTCTTTATATATTTATTTATTTTCCAAAAAAATATGCTTAGAATAAGATATCCAATATAATGCATTAATATGTAAACCTCAATAGTATCACCACTGGTTATCATTAACATTTATTTTTCAAACCATTTATTTAATATCATATTAAACATAATATCACATAGGATAGTGGTAGGCATAAAAATCTTATCATCGTTTATTTGTGTGTTTAATCCCCATATCCATTCTAAATGTGACAGGTTGTCACTCGACATGTGAGTTATCCATTTTCGAAAACTATATTAGTATAATTCCTATAAAGTTTCAATAAAAATATTTTTTCCATATATAATATAAAAATAATCATAAAAATAATTTATTAAAAATAATTCAATACAAAATATTTTTTATAAAGTTCAATAAATGTATTTTAATATTATTACAATTCTATTAATGATAATATTTATCCGAAAGGTTATTGATACCTTTAAACGTATGTCTATACAATGTAAAGGAATTATTCCTCAAATAAATTTTTCATTAAAACATATACTATAGAATGTGTTTATTTCCATACATTTCTCACAATATATCCTTAATCATGTTAAATTCCAATCCGATAAAACATAAAAAAGTGATTTTAGACATCGAACATATGATAAATCTTAAACATATAAACCCATATTGGCATACTTACAACTTAAGATAATAGAGACACATATTCTATTAAAATTTAAAAAAAACTTCCGATGTTTCATGATTCATATTACCAGAATTAATTGCTAAAAATAATTATACAATATAATTTCTGAATCCCAATGCATAAATACATCATCCATTTTATTTTAGAAAATGTATATCTATAGTCTATGGGTTATCCTTTATTATAGTTAATTGACTCAAATAATTCCAATGTTATATATATTTATGATAATGAACTATAAATGTATCCTTAATAAGAAATTTTTTTCCATCCACAATACTCATAATTTTTCCTTGGAAATTAATTAATTCATACACTTTTTTTCTGCAAATAAAACATTTTCCAATTCTTTTGAGAATGTTTCATTTCAATCCAAGGCAACTTAGGTTTGACCAAGGTCATTTATTTTTAGTATCTATTTAAATAAATAATAATGATTTGTAAATAATTTCTGAATTAACCTTATGATATCCCTTGATAGTGCCTAATAAGGTTCAATATAGGGCTATTGTTTTGCACTCTGTGGCTATTAGGTCAAACCCAATGTACAATTTTCGTATATTTTACCATTAGATAAATATATACAACAAACATGACCACTTATTGTATCCAAAAAGGGATTTATTTTTAATAGTAACCACATAATTTGTATCTCACCAAAACTTATGGATGTTAATTTATACATATCCTCAAATTATATCACAGGGTTATGATCTCTATCATATGATTTCATAAATATATTTCTAAGGGTTTTACAAACCATATTTTCATACCAATTGAAATGACCCAGACTATAGTAACCCAAAACTTGTGCCATGAATTTTTATATTGGCATAATATATAAGGAATCACATCGTGAATGAATGGATAGTTTAGTATTCATGGTCAACTAGATACAAACATGATTCCATATTACATTTGAAAACAAAAATTAAAACATAACTTTTTTTTTTCGAGACTAACATTATTTCCTCTAGAATATCTGTTCATAACAATCATAGTACACTTAATTGATTCCTGGGGGAAGAAAACAAGGGTGAGAAAAAATTCTCATGAAGGGTTATATATAGTAGAGGCTATTGTGAATAAATACACAAAATTAACCTGGAAAGGTAAATAAATGAACACACATTCCATTTAAATTACTTGACTGTCATGATAAGATAAGAAATAATCAGTTTAGAAATGTATATAAACAAAAAATCATGTCATAAAATAAAAAATATAGAATAAAATAAATTAATATATAATATCATTGGGTAAATCTCAAGGATAATAATATATAAATTATTATTGGAGGAAATTATTAATTATTGGACATCATATGTCATTATCATGATAAATCAACCCTCAAGACCATTAAAAACAGGGTTTAAAACAATAGGAAAAACATGTTTAATTCTACCTTACTAATTTTTTACATGATTCATATAAATGAAACAGGGGTTGTCTATAGCAAGGCCAAACCTAGTCCAGCATGTCCAATTCAGTCCTAACAGATCAAGTAATCGATTAAATTCATGAAGAATGTGTTATATAAAAAAAATCTATATTGAGTAAAGAATATGGATTTATTAATATTTTTTCAAAGAATAAAATAACAATAAATGTGGAAAATCATACATTTAATTGATATATGTTTTAATATATAAACATATCTATGATAAATAATATGAATAATTAATGGAAATTTAATGTAAAATGATTAGTGGAATGTGAATAAACTATGGGTAAGTTAATGACTAAAAAATGAAAGAAGGAATTGAATTTCAAATACATCCTTGGTAAAAAAATCATAAACCATCTTGAGGGTGAATGAGCATGGTACCAATATAACATATCCATAATGTATTACTAAAAATGATTATTATCATTAATGTATATAAATACCATAAAAAGATATTTAGAAACAAATTGAGGAAAATATCCTTTTTATTTTGAAAATAAAATTTTCAGTATATAAAAATGTTAATGAGAAAATATCATTGAAAATATTATTTCAAACATATAAAATAATACATTAAACTCTTTATTGGTCATGATGTATGTAAATTACATTCATGTCATACACATTAAAAATGATTCCGTTCAATTTTTGGTACAGTAAAAACAAGAATTATTTGGAAATGAAATGATAATTCTATTAAAAACATTTTTAAAAAAAATGTTTTAAAAAACATTTAACAAATCATTTGGAAATGGATTAAAAAAAATTGATATCATTTTTAGAAAAAGGTATTGGTAGAAAATAGATTTACGACCCAAGAGTGAAATGATGTCAGATTGCATAAGAAAATTTTATGAATTATTTAAAGAAGTAATGAGAAGAAAATTTTACTAATTCTTGAAAAATGTCATTAATAAACATAGCATAATAAAATTATAGGTTTTATTAAATAATAACGAAATAATTTCCTTCAAGGGTAATTCATGTTTAGACAATCAAGATTAAAATGAAACCTCTGCAAAATCATGACGTTGATACGAAAATTAAAAAATGAATATATTATATGGGTGAATTGTTAATCCACATAAAATTAGTGGATATAAAACAAAATATGTTCAAAATTAAATACACGCAAAATTATAGAATATTAAGGATAATGAAGATGTAATATAACCCAATAAAATGAAATGGATTCATGAAACATTTAACACATAGTATTTTTCAAGTAAAATCATAGTGGATAAAATAAAAAAAATGTAAAATAAATAAAATTTATTATTAATTAATCGTGATGTTACATGTCAAAGGTTATTTATATACAAAAAATAATGTAAATTATGTTCATAACATTACAATATTCTTCAATAAAGAGAAAATGAGACGAAGTCACTTACCTCACGCTTCCTTTTGGTTGAACGTTTCTCAACCTATTATATATTAGTTTAGAATATTTTATTATCTTATAAAAAAAGAATATTAATATTTATAATAACATATATAATGCATTTATAACATCTTTTCAACTTTTATTTAATATTATTTCATTATTTGCATTGTTTTACGTGTTAATTATCTTGTTTTCTCATGCATGTTTTTTCATTAAAGAACCATTTCTTGAATATATTATATAGTTCAATGATATCATGAATAATTATCATGAAATAATTATAAAATTTATACATCAATTATACTTTTATTACCAATCAAGAATGATATTTTTTAGAAATGAAGTATGTTATGGTCATATCGATGGTATGCCACACATATGATTGAGTAACATTCACATTTAATAATAACCATTATGTAAAAGAGTTATGTAATATTTTATCTTTAAATAATACTAATAACATAATATATATCATATTATTTGTTTAAATATATGTATATATTTCATTCAATTTTTATGGTCATGAAAAGAGAGTCACATTTCTTCATAAAGGCAATAGTCCACAATAAAAACGAATTTTGTTATCTTTTTTTAGTGTAATAATTAAAATGATATATTATATTTTCAGAATGATAATTATTTCCTTAATATAATAATAATTTAATGTATACCACATATACTCATTAACATTATTCTTATTATCTTACATGTAAATAATTAGTGAAAATCAAATCACAATGCTTTCAAAGGCGGTAGTCCGTCGTACACATGAATGAAGATTACATAACACATATTGTAGAAGTGGATATGGTTTCATGTGATTAACATAACAAAAAAAATCATAGTATATTTTTTAAACTTAATTTAATATATAATCATTTTTAACAATAATTTAAGGAGGTAATTGAAGAAATTAAATAAAAACATTGGTTGAATAACATTACCTTTTCTTCAGGTAACCTCTTTAGGTTTTCACCAAATCCTAACAGTGATGGATTTATACCAGAAATAAGAATTATAAAGTGATAAGAGATAATTCAGGAGTGATTTTGGAATTAAATATGGGAACAAAAAGTGTTTTGAGATATTATGTATAGAAAAGGGGTGGTGTCCCTTTATAAGTGAGGCGTGTTGGACACTTGTATATATTTTTTAAAATAAAAATGTGTACCCATGTTTTTCAAATTAAAATGTGTCCAAAATGTATTATTATTTATAATTACACAGGGTATGTTCTAAATCCGGAAATACAATATATTTTAGACATTTTTATGGACATTTCAACCCTTATCTTTAATGTTTAACGATCGGTAAATCCATTTTTACCTTAACATCGGTAAATAATTTTTTAGTTTTTTACTATTAATTATGGTCAAAAACTAAGTTGAAAATATTATATAATTAAACTTATTATTCATAAAAATATGGAATTATTATTTTCAAATTCAATTAATGGGAGGGTTAAAATTTAATTTATAAATAGTATCACTAATGTGATAAAAGAGGGTCTTCAATGTCAAAATGTAGAAATATTTACAATGTTTTTATACAATAATTTTATATAAACGTGATTTTAATAGAAAAAATTTAATTAATATATAAATAATTAAACTAATTAATATTTAAAAAAAATCCATATATAAATTAATATTAAAAATAGTTCTAAAAAATATGTTTTGAATTAATATTTAGTATTTTTCACTTTTCATCAAAAAAATTTACCTTTTAGAAGAAATACCTATAATTAAACATAATATAATTTTAATATTATAATTTTAGAAAAAAAAGTAATTAATTTTTATAAAACTGGAAAAAAATAATTTTATACTATATTTTTAAAAGCGTGACTCAATCTTCCTTTAGAAACAATAAATTTTTTTTAAAAAAATTATTTTTCATTTAATGGATTATTATTTTATATTCAATATGTAGATAAGCAAAATATTTGTACATTATTTAATACTATTAAAACCCACCAATTTAATGGCTATGTTATATAACTATACTATATTATGGTTTGTTTAGACCTAGGGTTGCATATTCTGTATGCTATTGAAGATATGAAATTTAAAGAAATATATTATGTGGGTTGTTTAGTCTCAGTTTTGCACATCTCATATGATTTTTCATACAATGTTATTATTTTATAATTTCAGGATGTTACACTATCAATAATCACAAAAATCACAAAAATCACATGATTTTTTTTATAAACCAAAAATAATGTCCATGGATATATCATCTCACATTCACATCAGAATGGGAAAATGGTGTAACAAACTGACAACCCTCTAGCGCTCCACCTTATTTTTCTCATAGGGATGGTGTTGAGATCTGAAGTCTTCATTCAAAGAACTCATCTACAACCACTAATACTGACATATTAATACATTATGTACCTTTTTAGTCCCAAGTATCATGGGTAAACTATACTAATAGGTACAATCATTAAACTCTTCCATCAATAATACTAGAATTAACAATATTCCTCCAAAACAAAAAACACCATTAAGAGTCCAATACTAAACTCTAATAGACACCCAACCAATTAAGATTTTAATATTTAAAATCAATGTATGATTCATTCCTAATATGAATGTGATCACTACATATAGAATAAACTTTCAAAAAATCTATGAACACCTTACTGGAAGATTTTCAAATTCTAATAGTATCTTAGTAAAAAATATCAAAAAATACAACTCCGCCACTAATTCTGTCAAGGATAAGATCCATAAATACTACTCAATGCATTAGCGAATACATTTCCACTTCTATGTGTATATACAACATTAAAATAAAAATTATGATGATACTAATCCTAGAATATATATCAAAGTTAAAATATCATTGTTTGTATATACACTTCAGGATCTTATCAAATAAATACATAATAAACCAATCACTAAAGAGATAGTAGAACCAAGTCTAGAGATAATTCATCACCACAGCCAAATCAAGATCAAGTTTTGGATCATTCTTCTAATGAGGATGTAGTTGGTAAGAAACATAGACCTCCCATATCTTTCCTTGTATAAGAATATAGTTTAATCCCATAGTTGAGGAATTATTGAAATGATCATAGTCCGACCCACTTCCAAAAACATTGGAATTGGAATTGAAGTTTATATCATATATAATTTATCATATAATATTTCAATATCATCCTTAAAATCAAAAGTAACACCATTCCAGGTAAACTCATCATTGTAGATGGATTATTGGATAAATTGTGAACCCAATGTTTGTAAAAATAAGATAATACAATGAAGATATAAATGTAAAATTACTTTCTAGATTTATCCCAAGAAATAACCAATTAGACCATTTCAATAATCTTTAAGATGCCCCTATATGATATGAAATCACCCATAAATCCCACTTATTGGATCTGGAACTCAAATTTTGAAATATTCTGATACAGATGATGATTTTTTAATGTTTTGATAATGTAATAAATATGAACCAAATATTCTTCCTCTGAATTTAATAGACAAAAATTCCTTCAAAAATAATAATCAACAAAAATTCATAGACCAATGTAAGATAAAATTCATTGAATTCTTAAACTACAAAATCCAATTATTAATATCAAATCAATTAACCAGAAACTAATAATTTCCATGCCTACTCATAATGTGTATATTAGGAATATCATCTACTCAGACCCTTAACCGATGGCACCCTGATCAAAGATTAATATTAAAAAACAACCAGGATCCTATTATTTGATATAATAGGTTATCATTCCTAGGAAAATGATATATGTTATTAATCGTAACCCAATTTAACTTTTGGAAATTGAATCAAATCTATAGGCTTATATATATATTCATTACAAATAAAATAGAAGTATTGCAATGTGACATAATTGGAATAATTAATCATTTCCCTTCAAGATATCTGTGAAGAACATTATGTTCTTTCAACTAAGAGGGTGAAATATGATAATATGCTGAAGAGGTGGGACTCATCCCTGAATGTAAGTCAATATAAATCTCATCGTACCTATAGATAATAAAAATAGAAAAATAATGATGAAATACCTCAGGATACATACCCACTATTGAAGAAAACATGCTACTAAAACCATGGTTGACATAATAAAGAAAACATTCTAATAATTATCATGAGATCATTATAACCTCATGAGTAATAAACCCCACTATACTAGATCATGGCTCCCACCCACAATGAATTATGTGTGCAAACCCATCAAAATATAAAAAACTAAACATGATAATAATAACAAATGATCATGGATTTAAAATTGACCATCCAGTCAATGATAATGATGAGGAAAAGAATAAAAAAATCCAGATATATAAATTCTCACATGACATTCTTTTCAGTGATCCCGACATGAAAATAAGAACTAAAATAGCTATAAACCTCTCTTCTTTCTAGTGGAGTGAAAGGATCCATATGGAATGTAATATATTATAATTGTATTCCCAACATATCAATCAATACATAGGATATAAAAAAATGAGATGCTTCGATTTTAAATAAATCCAAATACTAGAGAATAAAATAAACATTGTACATCTCATTGTAGTTGAAGCCCCAAAAAAATTTCAATTGAATACTCCACTACAAAAAAGACATTTGGTCTCATCTCCTACCTAAGATTTATTTTCTATATGAGTATCATCCTTTTCATGAGAATAAGATCCACCCCTTTTTGATAAATTAGAATATGCCTATGAGCTATTGGTAACAGTTGATCAAACTCTATTTTAATTAGACATTCTTCTAGAAAATTATAAAGTTGACCAGAATGTCCAGAATGATGGATAATCCTAGGTTCTACCATATTTTTAGGAATAGTATTTCTATGTACCACAAAAATATATGATACCACCTAGTGATAATCAGACTAATCCCCTAAAACCAATCCTGATTTAAACATCTCACCCTTATTATTATAAATATTTAAATGTGATTATTATAACCTAGACATTGATATTAGTAATATGAATAGTAATTTTTTTAATATAGTATTCATTCACTTAAATATAATATATTAATAATTAATATATAATTTTTGTTAATGTCTTTATATTTTTTTAAAAAATATTTTTCTTAAAGAAGCTTTTTTTATGTCCCTTTGTGAACAATAATTTTGGAAAGTGATATAAATTTTATTTTATAAAATGAAATTATTTTTTGAATTTATAACATTGAAATTAGAATAGGGTTAATTTTTAGGAATTTTACGAGAAACTTTATATTTTAGTGAATAGTAAAACATTACTGCAATTTAGTTAAAAATAATTTTTTTTTAAATAATGATAACTGTTAAATTATATTTAATATTGGGTTTTAAAGTCAGATTTGATAAATTATGAATATATTAATCAAATTTAGGTTATTCGATGATTTTTAAAAATGAAATTAGTTTAAAAAACTAATTAAACATTTGATTTTTTTACATTAAAAACCTGTGTTCCTGCCATGTCTCTAGGATTAGTGTTAAACTAAACTTTCCCACCTCTATGTTTTGAATTTTTAAAAATTTAAATACCCAGTTTTAATCACTATAAATTATTTTTATAATAATTTCGACTTCTTTTTTTAACAAAAGGATTTCTTAAAGGGAATAAAATTAATCAGAGTGATTAAGGTAAGAATAAGATTAATTAATGAATAAACCATAATATTAAGGAACAAAATGACATGGAAACTTTTAAAAAATGAAATTTATTCTAATAATTCTACCATATCCTCTCTTGGATATAATTTTAATGTTTATTGGGATATTATAATTTGGAACTTCCGTGTATAAAATGTTAAGTATGTAAAAATGAAAAATTGAACATTCATTTCCTTTACCTTTTAAAAAACATTGAAATATGTAAAAAACATCATATTTTCAGTTATACATATCATTTTAAATAAAAATGGGTTAATTTTTTTATAATAATTTATCAATAATTTTTATATAGGAGTTAGTTATTAAAATTATTATGAAACACTAAAATAGTGTTATTTAGTTACTAGATAACAAAAATACATAATACTAAAAATGTTTATAGTGAATTGAATTGATTGAATTATTACATTTAATTAATTGTTATGATTAATATATAATTTTACACATATTTAAACTTAATTTATTTGAATTACAATATTAGTTTTATATTTGAAAAATGAAAATAAATAACAAATGTCAAAATTGACATTATTTTTATTTTATAATAAATGAAATTTCAGTAATTGATTTAAAGTTAATAAAAATATTATATTCTACTATGTGATTTTAAGGGTTATAAAATATAAAATATTTTATATTAATGGACCAATTTTTCTTTTATTATTAACATAATAATCCATAGATTGTAAAAACATTGTTAGCACGGTCCAAGTTTAAGCATTGTTTTGCATGTCACATGCGGTTTTTTTAAAAATAAATTTCCAAAAAAAGCAGTTTTTTATTTTTTAAATTAGGTATCATATTTATAAATAATTGGATCTATATTTTATAATAAATCTCACTTTATATTAATCTTAAAGGTTAAATTACTTTTTTTAGAAAACTAGATTCTTTAATAAAAATAAAAATAATAAAATTGAAAAATCCTAGAAATTAAGGAACCAAATTATAAAAATGAACATATTTTGTGAAGTATAAATTTTTTTGACCATATATTCAAATTAATCCGTTATTTTATCATTTTTGTGGGATATTAGGTAAATGATACCTCCCATTATTGAACAACCTTTTTTTACAATTGTGCCTCTCCCCGTCCACTATAAAAATGAAAGCACTCTACCCCTTCATAAAACCTCTCACACCACATAGTTTCATCCAATATCTACCAAATACGCCTCCCAATATCCATCAATTACTCATATAATCCTCCCTAAGGGTATAAGTAATTACATGGATTCATTTTGGAACAAACCAAAAATAGATACCCGATTAAGAGGTAAAGACTTCTCTCAAGCTCCTATCATTTATCTTCTTTCTCCACACCTTCCACTCACTTAATTCAATTATTGTATTAAAACCCTATATCTTCAATATAATAGTATTATTTTATGATAATCTTTCTTCAGAAACTTACACACATCATAATCTAATGGGTATGGAACATAATATTCATGTGTACGTCAAACTACCACCTCACAAAATAACTATTGTTCATTTTTCCATACCGCGTATCATGGTGTAGATAATAATGGAAAATATATTTATATAAGTCATATATTATATTTATTATTTCATTAATATTATCAATTCCTTTTAAACATCATATCTTTATAATTCCATTTCATGTAAATTCGATAATTTTAATCGAGGAAGTGTGGACTATGTTCCCCTCAAAGCGATGTGATTCCGTCACACACTATATGGAATATATTAAGGATGGATTTAGTAAAAATATATTATATATATGATTTATTAATTATAATTTAATAAGGATATATATATATACATATGTACATATAAGTCATTTACTTAATTTATTATAACACGACTATTAAATTGAAACAACGTTCATGCGTACGTATGGTCTACTATCTCGATAAACGGTGTATTGAATTTCATACATTAATATTATATAAATTATAATAACACATATATAATGAATATAAATTATATTTATATCATTATTTACATTATATAAATCTTTATATTACTCTAAATAAAAAATAAATAACAAATTAAGACCTATGAAAAGAATAAAGAAGATATTTCCCGAAGTGTAACCTTACCTTAAATTGTTAACAAGTAGGTAATATAAAGTCATAATACAACCATATAAAATATTATGTATAAGAATATGGTTATATAAATAATTTATAGAAAATTATATTTAATATATAGTAGGTATATTACATGTTTGAAGAGATTTGAGACACACAGTAAGGGGATTTCATCACACATTTTTATTTCAATGAGATACATGTTTTATTCACCACCCATTCATTTTGTGTGGTGTGTATAATGAACATGGTCTTATTAAATTATTCTTAGACTTAAATTTATCGATATTTAAATATCCATTATATGATATTTATTTCATGGTTTTAGTGTTTCTAAATCTACCAAATCGGCAAGACATTTTTCCTCAATTTTCATTCCTTGGGACACATGATTTATCATATGAAAAAAAAATTTAGGTGCGTATAATTTTATTTTACATTTTATATTATTAATATACTTATTTTCATGATATTTTATGATTAATTTAACTTTATTTTCTTACATGGATAGTTTTATCCCATGTTACTCTGTTTTAAGAGTTTATTAAAACAATATCATTACTTTTTGAGATTTATTGTGATTATGATTCCATGGATGAAATCATATGATCCATCACTCAATAATACTCATGAATTTTCTTATTATATCTTAATTCATGATATCATAATTTATTGGTAAAATATTTTTACTCTTTGGTATATAATATAGGTAATAATTTGTTTTAATGAAATCCTGAATTTACTCTCTCTTCAGTCAGAAATCTGTGATCCTTCAAACCATGTTTTCCAAAAAGAAAATATTCCAAAAATATTCTAATATTCTTCAGAAATTAATAAAATAAATTTCTACCCTTGTTTTAAATATTAAATAAAATATTTATTTTTCTTAAAAAAATAATATATTTATAATTATATAGTCAAAGCACTTTTCTAAACCATTTACAAGGAAAATGGAATGTTTAGCTTGTATGGATATACCCTCAGTCATGGAAATCATTCCTTTGAATATTCCTTTATATTATTAAAAATTTATTCTATTAAAAATGATTTTTTTTTCAAATATTATGGACATTAATTGTTTTTAAATCGGCTTTCAATGGAAAATGAATTTTCAAAATATATTTCTAGGATTCTTTTATTATTTTTCAAGGAAAAAGGTTTTCAAAATAGTTTTTAATATCTTATTATTAGTTATCATGGGAAAAGGTTCTGAATTTGTCTTCAAAATTCTTTTACAAGTTTTCAAGGAAAATTATATTCAAAATGTTTTCCAAAATTAATTATATGATTTGAAAGTATTTTCAAGAAAACATGTTACAATTTTTTTTTAATATTTACATATAAATTTTCCAAGTATTTTATAGGTAATGGGTTTCAAAAAGTTTGAATATTTTTTTATATGTTTTCAAAAAAAATATTGAAATGGTTTTCATAACGTTTTCATGCTTTATTTATGATATTTTAAATTATTTTTTCAAAATATTTTCTAGTTTATTTTATAATATACCTAGGGAAATAGTTTGAAAAAGTATTTATGTTTTAAAAATAAATTTTAATGATGAGGGGATATTTTCCCTACGAAATATTTTTAAAATATAATTCAAAATTATTTCCCATATAATATGACATCTGTTGGTTTTAATAATTTCTTTATAGGTAAATGATTCAATGAATCAATTCATATTATTTTTTTGAATGGATAATTTTTTGATGAAATGATGTTTATGAAACACTTTCAACTTTAATGGGTATTAGGATTTTAAAAGATGATTTTTTTACATGGGTTATGATTTTGATGAAATTATTATAAAACATATATTATTCCTTGGGTTATGATATGATTACATGTTTACAGAACCCATTTAATTTAATGGGTTATGATTTGATTTATATGATATTTTTGATCATTTAGGTATGACTTTAATATGAGATGGGTGGGTCATATTTATCTATACAATACATTGGGAAAATATTTATATATCATGAGATAAAAAACGATGGTCTTGGGAGTGAACCTTTACTACTAAGATGTCTATTAGAGAAAATAATGTCTACAATGATGGTATGAGGAGGTAACATATGCAACTAAAAAGGCCATGTGAGTGAAATTTGATTACTATGATAGTATGGGGAGTGAAACCATGCTAATAATCTAGTTTTGGAATTGATGCCTTGGTAAGTATAGGAATCATATTATATTCATAAGTGTTTCCACAATTCCAAATTTTATTCCTATGTTATGATTTCATGTCAAATGTTCTTTATTTACTTATGATTCATATCTTTTGAATTTCCATGATTTATGCCACGATTCATGTTTATAATATTTTATATGCAGGGTATGATATTATATTTTCATGATCGTGTTATCATACCCTTATTCTCATGATTATTCATACATATCTACCTTTTTATCATTATTGAGAATTTGAGACCACCCTTTTTAGGTTTCATTCCCACATGTTATAAATATATGTATTACTTTTGTTGTGTTTAATAATGGATATAGTTAAGAAGAACCTAGTTGGAGATGATGTAGCTTATTTCTGTACTCATGTTTATGTTTCCATATTTCCATAGGCACTAGACTAGTATAGTCATTGGGTGTCTATTTTTAAAATGTTTCAAGTATTCCACAAATATTATGTTATGTTAATATATGAAATGTGAGGGTCTATATACCTGAGTTTCCATAGAAACAAATTCATGAGTTGTATTCACATTCAAAATTTGAGGATAAAATTACTTATTTAGTACCATATTGAATGTGGTCTAGGTAAGATCACTATGTACCTTAACTTTCATGATGGCGTCTCATTATTCCCTTCTCTATCCTTCATGATGATGTGTGTACAGACCCATCTTTGAGTTATCTTGAGTTTTCATGAATTTAAAATGATTCAATACATTCCGTTTAATCTTTTTGCTCTTGGGTTTCCCTTATCATTGTGAAATATATATGGATTCTTCTTGGTAAATTTTGATGCATAGTCCACCTTTTTTCTAGTTTCCAACAGTGGTCTAACAAAGTGTCTAAATTATACAAATAACTTGTTACAATAATGAAAAGTAGACTAGAGGATTCACCTAGGGTTATTTATTCAAACATTCCTCTATTCAACAAGAAAGATCTCTTCTAGGACTGTTGTCAATTCATCACATGAGAAAACACATAATCAGATTAAGAATCTATGAATCAAATGAAAATATCTATAATAAATAATAAATTCATAAAAAAACAAATAGAAAAACGAGAAAAGGTTTATCCGAATACATCTGGAAATTAGGTTCACGTAATCACACCAAACTCATGCTCTAGATTTATAAAATACCACCCATGGTAACTCAGTGTCAGATATGAAAGTGATCTATAAAATAACCCTTCCCCACTTACAACCCATGTTTTAATGGTCCTAACTACTATATACCATAAACCCCAAACCAAAACTAGATTGTTTCACCACACCTCTGGATGGGAATTCCCTTTGATAACATTTTTCATGGTAAAAAACATGGTAGAAATGACACATTATGAAAATTGGAATTCTATAAAGTGAGGATCAAAACATAAATCAAAACATGTTTCATATATAATATAAAATATTTAACCAAAATTATCACATCATGTATAAAAATGTACACAAATATGAGACCTAAGAACCAATATAAATGTTTGATCCCAGAATAAAAAACAATTCCTTGTCCAAAAAAATCCATGTGACCATATATCATCATAATCCCAATGCATGATGAAGTAAAAAATGGAAAAGATAAGTCCATAAGCAATATAAAACAATTTAATTGACCTATATTGTGAAAAACTAATTCATCATATCGGTTATCGAATATACATGTTTTGAGGATAACACATAGTATGATACCTCCATGAATCTATATACTTACCATCCTAATGAATCCATTTATTTTGTCATTATAATAAAACATGTTACATAACGAATTTAAGTTTAAATCATTTGTCTTAAAACCATCATTTTTTCCATTAAAATAACTTATATTAATATCCACATGAATATGATTATAAGTATGAATTATAGACAGTGGGAAATAATTAATACCATCTATGATAAAAAATGTGGTAGAAAAAATATTAAATAAAACCATCACATATAAATCTAATCACAAGTTGGGATCTGGCCTATGTGAATCTTAATATGACAACCCATATATTTTATAAAAATTAATTCATGATATATTACACAAATACACACACAATAAAATACCAAAATATTTAAATAGACATAATTATAAAAAATTAAATTCACAAAACCATGATAAGAAATATGTATATATTAATATTATTTAAATTTACCATAACATGTTTTAAATTCCATTGATTTTATAATACTACAGTAGATAACCTGGGGATGTACATAAGAATGTGGTGGTATTTAAATCCTATTTATAGCGTAATCAATGGATATTATAGTGAATGTAATAAATTTCATCAAGAGTTATTTCAAGGTGACATAAATTTGGTGAGAATCGTAACCATTAAATTTAAAGAATGATATTAGATGATTGCATCAAGGTAACTCTAGAATTTGATTTCAATATAATACACAACAAAAAAATCATAAGATAAGGATAAAAGCAGATACATCCTAACATGGCGTACTTATAATAACCTATCAGGATCTAAACATTGTATATCACGAGATAAAAAACATTACTCAATTCTTTATAGGGATATATAATTATGGTTCCAAACATCACATTTATATCAAGTACATTCATTTTATGCCACCTAGATCACACAACATAAGAAAGTATTTAATAAATAATAATAACATGATTGAGTAGTGTGCATTAAATAATTTGATGTCCCTCATAAATAGACTATTATTATATTTAGGTTAATATATGTGAGTAGAAATTAGGATGGGTATTCATTACATAAATATTTTCCATGAAAAAATCACAGGGTCATTTTGCCAACATAATCAATAAACATAATGATTCATGTAAGGGAATAATTAGAGTGGTTGTTGGACTCTCATTACATGTATATCAAATGGATTGTAAAATTGATGTGTAAAAACAAATTCCTAAAGAAAAAATTGAAATTCAAAAAGGATAATATAATTTATGTTCTTACATAATGTGGAGGATATAATACCCTAAATTGAGAAGTCACTTCTAAAATCATGGAAATATCTTATTAAGATACTGGGAAAACTGTGGGAGGTATTTAAATAGGGATAATGAAATGAAATTCATGATCAATGTGGTTTGAGAGAAGATGATTACGAGGTTTGTTGGATATTTATACAAAAATATAGGGGAACAATTTACTAATTTATAAAAACGTGTTTTAGAATTTATATGGGAAAATATTCAAAACCAAAAAACCAACAATGATTGCTTCCCATTGGTTTTCCCAAAGATGAGTGGGTTTCAATGTTTTACAAGGCTAAGAAATGTTAATATTAAAATAATACCATTCGTTTGGTGGAATTGAGTAAAGTTCATAAATGATTGATTTTAAAACCTAAAAATATAATATAGGTCCAGGTGTATTCACTAATGGTTTATAAAATAAATAAACAAATTTAAAAATAACATTATTTTAACGGGGAAATATATTTCTTCATTTATTACAATTATATAATTTATTTAGTAACTTTTTTGTCATTTTGGTTTCATAATACAAACCATATATTTATTATTTGATTAATTTTTACCTAAAAATTTGACTATATTAAAAAATTATGAAAATTTATCCATTTTAAAAATTTATTTTTTTGATATTAAAAATAATATTTATCACCAAAATAATTCTATAAATTTTATATTTTTTAATTTTAAATAAAAACACTTATTTAATCTAAAATAGATCCTCTTGATAATATAAATTTTGTGAGCTATATAAATATTACATTGGAATTTTATAAATTAAATTATTATAATAATATTAAATAAAATTAATAATTATTTAAATATTCAAAAAATAATAAAAAAGAGTGTTAAAACCATATTATTTCTAAAAATACATTTTTTTCTATGTATCAAAATCTAATTTTCATCAACTCATATATAATTATATATGTAAATAATTAATGAAAATGAATAATAATAATCATTATTTTATAACATTCAAATTCATAATTTTTTGGTTTAAATTTATAACCCCGTATTACACAAGCGTACTACGTAAGGGTAATTTCTGAGATGGTGGTATTATATTTGGGTGGTTAGACTAACATATTTTAAGTCAATATCATAATATACTTAATATTCTACGATAAATGGATTTTTTTAATCTTTCAATGTGAATTCATCATATTTGTGGTCAGGGGAAATCCTTATGAGGCCATCTACCTAGAAATATTCTTTAATTTAGATTCACATGAGACAATCCTACTAGTTGAGGCCATAGATTCATCCATATCTGTCAATTAGACTTTATCATATTATTTAACATATATTAATTTTCTCAATCAATGTATAATGAATATATTATCAGTGGTTATGATTCTTAATGGTATTTTAAATATTAATAGATATATTTTATAATGGTCCCTAATAACTAAATTATTTCTTGTGTTTTATATGATAACTTTTCATAAAAATGTATTTATTCATTCTAAATGGAAATTTAATATATAAATGTTTTCATCGGAAGATTCACTAGGAAACACAAAGGAACAACAAGATGGAAAAACAAGATTTTTAATAATGTCAAGTATGACCATAGTTTGTTATTATCAAGAATCCAAAGAGGTTTTCACAACCTAATGGATACCAAACCCATAATGGTTCACACACACACACACACTATGATTTGAATATGTCTATATCTCAATGCAATCAAGGTTCCCATATGCTATGTTTTCTGAAAAAAATTTATGCAATCAATTATCACCATTTAAAAATAATTTTTACTGGTGAATCATGTCTAATATAATTCTTAAAAATCTATTTTTATTTGATAACAATATTTTATACATTTTATCAGACAAATTATGTGTAAGAAATTGTTTTTAGTGAAAAAAAATCTTTAAAAAGCTTTTTCATGCCATCTAAGAAGATATTTTATAAAGAAACACATATTTGAAAAAAAATAAATATTTTATGTAATCCAAAGACAATTAATTTATAATTCTATCATGTAAACCATGATATTGAACAATTAAACTAATTCAACCACCTATACAGTGTAGGAAACTATGTAACCTCCAAAAAGATCGTTTGAAAAGAAGAGAACAATTCATCTTTTTCCAAGGACAAAAGAAACATCATCAAATACATTTGATAACCTCATGATCCATCCTTCACCATCTCTAAGAGTTTCAACGATTTTATGAGAGGATATGTTTATAAAGAGAGGGAGAAATATGGTTGTAATAAAAACATACCATAAATTAATTTTCTAAAGTAAATGGGAATCACTGAATGATAGAAGGAAAACATAAAAAACAATCCATCTTGGAGTCGACATTGTGTGAAAACCTTATAAAATGAAGGATTAAAATATCTTAAATGAAGGAAAAATTACGTAAATATGAATTTAAAATACCCTATTAATGATCTCACATATATTAATTAAGAGGTAAAAATTCCCTCAGAAGACTAGTGACATAAAATCCCATTTTAAATTAATATAAAATTGCAACCAGAGTTTTGTTCTACCATCTAAATCATGGTCTCCCTGACCAAAAAAGGCTAAGATCCCAATATAGAGACCCTATATGGAATCGTATAAGGTTCATGTCTAATTTAGACCCACAAAAACATCCTCTACAATTTGGAAGTGGAAAATCTAGTAATGGTCTATAGGAAGATCCCCCATTATCCCATGACCAAGACCGCACCCACCATGGGAGATTCCCTTCCCATTTCACATAGGATGTCAAAAGGCTCAATGTAACATGGACTTTCACATGTTTCATGGAGAATGTATAAGACTTTATTTTATACCTCTAACCACATCTAAAACATCCAAAACATGAATTATGGAAACTTGAGGCTCAAAAATAAATAAAACCTTTTACATAAAGGGTTTCACAAAAACCATGATGAAGAGATGAGTTGGTAGATGTTATGATAGTCAAATGTTACTAAAAATATTTTGAATGAACCTGTTACATGATCCAATTAAATAATATTTTAATCCAATGAAGACACTATAATGGATGAAATTAGGTAATTTTCTAGGATTATTTCTCTCACTCAATATTATTTATTTATAAAATGAATTAATTTTTTACCTTTTAAATAAAAAATTCATTGAAAAATATAAATTGTGTCTAAAATTTATTAAAATAATAAAATACTGAAATAAATATAAATTAAATATATAGAAAATATATAGAAATATTTCTATTTGTCGATAAGATCAATAAAATTGTCTTATCATTGTGGTAATTTTGTGTTTTTCTATATTTTACTCACACTAAATATATAAAGACTAAATATTATTAATCATATCACCCCTTTAATTACACTCTAGTGATAACTGACACATACTTATGGTGAGTGTCAGGATATATTTCTTGTATTTTTCTAGTGGTATAAGTTATCACAAAAATAATTAAGTGAATTATTGACCATGCCTCTCATATCTGTAAATTAGTTATTTGATTTTCATTTTATGTTTGAAAACTATAATTACAGTCATAAAAAATACTATCATATAATGAAAAATAGATTATTGTGATGTAACAATTATAATGAACCATATACTCAGAATTATAAATTTCATATATTTTCAAATTTTTCATCTGTTTTTTTTTTGTGTTTTTTGGTTGCATGGGTTATTTTTGTTGTCCATGATGTAAATTTGGGTAAAATTATTTTTAAAGTTAAATTGATATGAAGTATAAAAGACAAAAAAAATATAGAATAATTTTATTACATTATATACATGATGATTTGTTAGATGGGTTCAAGTAAGACCCTATGGAGAATCATATGGTCGGTGATCTTATACTGGGGACTAGGTTTGCCACTGGGTACTTGATCAAGCCACATTGAGTAACCTACGGCCTGATACTGTGTTTTAAAATAATTAATCAAAATAAAATTTCCAAACTTAATGTTTATATACATATCCCACAACGACACCACCACTTAGTCCTATCTCTATCCCATTTTTCATCTAATATGATGTAATTATCCCTCTTCCCCTTTATTCCTCTTTCAAAATTTACATTCACTATCTTCCTTGCTTAGATTCAAGTTTGAATTTTACTATTAGATTTATCTTGGTTATACATTCCTACCATTTCCTTTTATTTGATATTTGTATTTCTATGATATCTTTATTTATGAAAAATTATTACTATTGGGGTTAATGTTAGTTTTTTCATTGATTTGGGTCAATTTAGAAAATGATACTCAAAAAAAGAATCTAAAAGTATAAGGTAATTGGTCTATAGATTTTCCTATTTCTTTAGATGATTTTATTATAGTGTGGGATGAATAAAATTGGTTAGTAATGTGTGAATGATATTTAATGTGACCAAATATGGTTTCTTTTAAAATTGATTTGTGATTAATGAACTATTATCCTATAATGGATCCTTTGAGAATTATAATTCAATAATATTGACAATCATGCCACTGTCACTCATAGAATCTATAGTGATACAATGTAACATGAGAAATTAAGTGGTATCCTTTCATGAAATTTGGGATACTATATTTTCGTAGGTGCTTTAGAGAATCCCTCAATATAAGGGAATATTGTAAATTTTTTTTTATTAAGATGACATTATTTTGTGATTCTTGGAGCGATTAGAAGAATTATTTTTTGATCACTATGAGATAACTGATTATATTACATCATGGACCTTTTTATGGTTCTTAGAGATTAATATTAGTGTATCTCTGCTTAAAATACAATGGGTGAGTAAAGCCTAGTGAGTTATTTAGGTATAATGATGTCAAATATGAGGAGTGTGTGTAAAAGATGAATGATGTTTACTGATATAATATGCGCTCCTACTTTTATTTATATTTACTGATCTTCCAATGACCATTAAATTTATTTTAGAAAGAGATTAACCATTCACAGTATCACATTTATTTGTTATTGATAACCCATTTTACATTGATTTTATTTAAATATAGTGGAATATTTGATAAATATGTTATTATTAAAAAAGATTTCACCTTTTTATTGTATTTTATTCATAACCTACTCAGTGGTTGTTTTTTCTTGCTAGTGATAACCCATTCAAATAAATAGTATTATTAGGTTTTATTAACCTATTCATAATTACTTTTGTTTATTTTTTGTGATAATCCATTCATCATAAAAAAAGTTAGGATACATATTCATCCCATTATAGTATTTATTATGTGACACATTAATCACTTTCGATATGATATACTATAAAATTAGATCAGATTATTTCATATCCTTATCAGGTAAATTTTATATAATTCACTTGGTACATGTTCCATGATTCCTCTATGATCATACCATAGTAGAATTCAGACAATTAAATAACTAACTAATGTAGGTCTGATCACTTATCACAGTTGATTATTTCTTCAATTAATATATTGTTTGATTTTATATTAATGATTCTTATCATTTTATATCACATTTTACATGGACCCTTATATAATGGGTTTATTTTGGGACAACATTGGTGGTTTTTTACTTAGTATATTCCTACACCCAACAGATGAGCCTTCATGGGTGTGATAATTTCATGACCCATGATATAGGTAAATGAAGAGGACTTGTGATTGGTAGATGTGTTAATGATTGGTAGTAATAATTATGATATGTATTCCGGTGAGACCCTGGGCCAATATATTTTTATGTATCAGTATTTTAAACATATATTAGTTTTTTCTATTTGATTAACCAATAATAAAATCTTTCCCCTTTGGAATGAATTGTATGACATGTAAATGGGTTTATATTTTATTTGTATATGATATGTTTTTTGGTGGAATCATTGTAATAACTTCCATATTATATTGTAATATTCTACAATCTAATTATATATATTGATATTAATGGTTTTATGATAGATGTTATAGTTTCACCATGATACTTAAAGAACCTCACCACATATAAGAATACAATGTATTTTTTGGTGGCATGAATGAGTTATTTAACACCCTAGTTTGGGAATCACTGATGCGATTTAGTTTAGGGGCATTAAAAACATTTTTTAGAAAATTTCTCTGATTTTGTTACTACATAAGAATGATAATTGAAGATATCAATTTATATCACATGTAATTGATCATATTCTTATACATAACTAACACTTGCATTGGGAAACCCCTAGTTACAATGTTTTTTGAGATTGTGATTATTTTTCTTAATTTTTTTATTTCATGGAATATGATGTTCAAGTTATTTTTCATTATTTTAGTCTTTCCAAGAGGTGGAAAGAGGGTGTTCCTATATGAACCATACATAATTTATATATTCAAAAGAAATGAATATATATATAAATTATTGATATAATTTACATGAAAATAAATAAATTTAATTTAAACATTAATAATATCATATATATTGTTTAATGACATAAATTACTTGTGGTTAATCAATTAATTAAACATATTGTAATTCATTGGTTAGATATGTTACTAATTAGAAAATAAATAGGTAAACTATTTTTATATTTTTAATTGAACCATGAGAGTGGGTAGGATTGAAATGTAGAGTCCAGGATTGGTATTAAAACACTTATGTGAGTTGGAACCTTATAATGTCATGGAATGTGTTACCTATTATTATTTTTCTGAATATTAATATTGTGAATAATGGAATAATTTTTTTCTTATTTTTAATTTACATGATTTGTTTCAAAGAATAAATTTAGATATTCATTAAATTGGAGGATTTTATGATGACCAACTAGTATTTGGATTGAAACATCTAATGGGTTTAAATATTAGAGTATTATAACTTCAGGATCTATAGTCTATTGCTGAATGGAATTTAAGGGGTTATTAAAAATATTCTAAACATACCAAATATTTAGAAATGTAGAATACATAATTTTTTGGGGTAATAGTAGTGAATTATGAATTGAGGAATAAATTGAGTCAATCCAATTAATGTTTTATCACACTAAGACCCTGGATGAGGGAATCACAAAGTAGGTGTATTATCTATTGTGTAGATAAACTATGAACAAATGGGGAATTTATGTCTTCATTATTCAATATATATTGTTTTCTCTAATATATATTTATATTTATATTCTCTTGTACCAGTACCCAAATACCATAAAAATAGATCATTCTGATTAACTAGTTCATCTTTTTTAGGGATATCTATTGGTGACAAATTATTATATTTTATTTATATATATTCATCATATTTTTCAAATGTTATATTTTAATGAGTAATTAATGGATAAGTTTTACATGGTTTGAATACGGTATATTCTATGAGTTTATGTATGATTAGACCATTTGATTTCATTTTCTAAGATAGTTAGACAAACCCTTATTATTGAGGGTAAACATGAGGTGTATAATGTATCCATCTATTATATTATTGATTATAGATCATGATTTCAATTCTTACCCACTCTTATGTATATATTTGATATTTAACTCCATGGTTGTGGTAGGTAGATAATCTGGATTTTTGATTCATCTCTCTACCCTTTAGGGTGGAATTCCTCTTAATTTTTTCCAATATAACATGGATTGAAATATCTGACATAATTATTTTAGACTACTAAAGTATTGATTCTTTATGTTGATGGCTGGTAAAAATAAACTGATTTTCTAGTTATATAGAACTACCAATTTGGTAGAAAGGTTCTAGTCATACTCATGTATAAATATAATTGTTTTGTAGGTTTTCTCAAAGTGAAAATCGAGTGACTACAAGACATGATGGTGAAAATGCATGAAATTGTAATCCATTAGCAGAAAGGTGGTATATTTTATGTTCACCCTATATTGATAGTGAAGAAACTTTCACTGGTTTTCATATATATTTCTAATTATGTACATTACACCAAAAGATATTAATTAGCTATTAAGAATATGTGGTTTATTTTTTTGAAATATACCATTTATTTATTCCTTTTAAATTTACTATTTAAACCCTCCATTATTGGTGTTTAGCTAGTAGGGTTGATATTAGAACACATGATGTGAATTTTTACTGTTCACTAGACTTTGATTATGTGATATGATTTTATTCCCTATTTACATGGATACACCAGTATATTTAATGGTCATAATAATATATTATATTTCCTTCTAACAAGGTTTTATATAATCAATATGATGTTTGGTGTGGATTAGTTGAGTCACCTTTGACACCACATCGATTGTTATATGGGTATCTTTTAATTATATTTAATGTGATTGTTATACCTTTATTAGGGAATGTAATTTTTTGGCATTTCAGGAAAGTCCTTATTTTTAGTATCTTAGTATAATCATATCATGGTTCACAAGTGTAAAATGGGTGGTTACAGATGAAATGGTACATTTGGTTATCCTCCCTATAAAAAATTCATATCATACAATCTTTCTGAACGATTTAATTGGATTACCGCTCAATAGATTATTTGAGTTTATGATTTACATTTATAAAAGGATAAATCCCATATTCGTTCCTACAAAGTGGATGACACATGAAGATTTGAGAGAGATAATGTTTTATTTTGAGTACCAAGAGGGGAAGGGGTTTATTCTATTTTAAACACATATTAATTCACTAGGAAAAGTAATGGTATTATATGATTTTATATAATTTACCATTAGATAAACCTTGTTATTATCATGAATTGGTATCCACATTTTTTTATAGATAACCAATGAATTTATTTTAGGGGATTAACATGGTTATATAATATTGATTTATGAATTTTCATTCGTATGATCAAGATAAGGATGAATAATATTCCTTTATCATGTTACATAATCACGTATGGGCAATATGAGTTCCTTTTAAATTGAATTATTCTAAACCATTTCTGTTGTATTGATAGTCCTAATCAGAAAAATATATCATCTATATCTTAATTTATTTATGGCTGTTATAATTTATTATTTCCATATATATTTCAATATATTGGACGGCCATGGTTGGTACATGGATACCATGTTTAGCACATTTTTTGTGAATAAACATTATTCTATGATTCCAAACTTCCACATATTGATATGAAAATAGAACCTCTCGTTCTTTTAGGATTGACACAAGACCATTTCTAATAACTAGAGTTCATTAGGTTTTGTAGTATAGTACATATAGTTCATTTAGATATTTTTTATGAGTTCTAGTGTCGAAGACTTCACTCACCATGGTATGGGTTACATTGAGTGGTTTTTCTCTATGAGGGATATTTCATTGAGTTGAATGAAAAATTGAATTCAACTCATACTTTTACCTAAAACTAGTATGGTACGAACTCTATGGGGAATTTTAATTTTTCATGATTTGATATAAGTGCGTTATAAATTTAGGATGACTCAGTTAACATTTATAGATCATTACATTTTAGGGTAAATGGGAAAGGGTACACTACCCATGATCACGAGTTGGATATAATAATTCATGAATTAATGCGTTGGTGTCATTATCATCGATATAAGCAGTTCATGGTCTATAATGGTTGTAAGAGCATTAGACACACACACACACACACATACAAACACACATATATATTCTCTCATTGATACGTAACTATCTTGTAGGTGATTGGGATCTAGTACCTACAGTCTTTCAATTTTTGTATTCCATGAAATAATTGGAGGGGAAATACAGTGAAATATATTATGAGTAGAAATATGTAGACAAATGTTATATAATTAGTCAATAATTAGTGGATAATAGTGAATATTAATAAAATAATGTTATGTTTTTTATAATGTTAAGGGATGATAGTGTTGACTTCTCTGAGTATCACCACATCATTAATTGATATAGGGAAAATATTTTATTGAGTGAAATAGGTAAGAAGCTGATTAGGGAACATCAATTTATTAGGGAGCAGATAAAATATTGATATCATTATGATAATTATTTATATAATGTTAAACATAGTGTAGTGAACCTAATGTGAATAAGGAAGAATATTATTATTTATTCTCATTCCATGAGATGAAAATTGCACTCTCTATTATCCAAATGAACAATGATATATGATAATAGTTAACATTATTAAAAAGAATGAATGAAATTATCTTTTTGGTCACATTGTACCTCACCTTTTAAAAGGTGAAACGTAAAACCCAATGGTAATTTATATACATACATTTCCAATATATAAATATGATGAGTTGAATACATAAAATATAATGGGGATTGGTGTCTCCCCAATGAATAGATTTTTATGGATTATCATTGTTTAATTGGTCAAGGTTGTAAATTTTTTACTAATTTGGGAGGTGTAATTGGTCTATGTGTTTGGAATGTTATAAAAATAAAAAATGATACAAGTCCATGAAATTCCTAAAATGTTTTTTCAAATATTAATACTAGGTTTGCATGTAATTTATAGAATATTGTATAGTAGGAATTGGGTATTTCAGAATAACATAGAACAATATACTATCCTTATACTTGTGAAATAACTGAGGGCATGATTCATGTTCTTAAATAAATTATTTGTGCGTGTGACCTAGATTTTGATGGAGCCATTGAGGATCATCTTGTGCTTGAAAGGATGTTCTATAATAAGTATAATAATAAAATTATTTAGATATCACCATTTTAAGGGACCTGTGGATGATAATATTGGTCACCACTATACGAGTTACAATATAGGGAGTTAACCATGAATAATGATAGTCAAATAAAAGTAATTTTTAGGAATTTTATTACCACAATAATGAAATTGGTGATCACCCAAAGCTGAAAATGGTGTATACTTGATCAATGAATGTGAAATTAAGAGCATGAGTTATGTGAACAAATATTCTTAATAGAATCATGTGATTTTAGGCACTATCATTTTTTGTGGAAGATGAATTTAGAACATTATACAATTGGCCCATTCATTGTTGTTTAGAGTATTAATATAATAACACACTAAATACAATTTAATATAAGATAAAGTTTTATGCACAATGTAGTCCATGTATATAGACATTGAAGATAAAAATGAGAACACTTATACATAATCCCATAATTAGTTTGAAGTTGTAGTATGTGACAACCTATGAAGGTAATCACTTATGTATTGTGGTTTAGTGTGAAAATATAATTTATTGTAATATATTAACTCTAGAGTATATTGATTGGAATCATGAGTGTATCTTGTAGGATTTTCGGATGTTGGAGTTTGATATGAAATATTAGTGGTTATATTTGTTTAGAAGGGTCTCAAAGATGTATCATATTGATGAGAAGAAGTAAGTATATTTTATTTACAATTTATTGGATATTTGTTTTGCCTTTTGGTTCAAGGAGTTATTGTTGGAGGCTAAGAATAGAATAAAGAGATACATGGATTAAGGGTAAAATGTTTTTATGTATTAAACATACCTTAATGAACTCAATGTCTAAGTAATATGATCCTATTAGCATGATATAAGTGGGTTAGTAAGCCTAGGTAAACCACAAGATTGTCAGTGTCCCATGTTTAGGCATTTAACTGACCACCATTTATACGACGAGGGTTCATAAAGAGAGATGAAGAATTTTATTAAAAACATTAATTTAAATAAATATTTCTAATTCCAATGGTTATGAATATTCCCCCTTCACCCTTTTGCATCCTATATTAATGAAACACCACTCTCCCTTCATCATCTATATTCCTTAAAAGTGAGATTTCACTTTTGTTCGACCATGTATTTGAGTGTCATTTTTCCCATTGGATTATAATTTGTTAGTAACTCATCATTCTCCATTTGATTTAATATTTACCTCACATCACCTAATTTCTCATTTTATATTACAAACATAGTGTTTTATATTTATTATATATTTTCATCAATTGGAAAATGATCATTAAATACATATTCGATAATGGGGTATATACAATAATAATTTATGAGGTCTCTAGATGTATATTTTATTATATATTATTTCATTATCTTGTATGATATATGTGGGTTAGAAAGAAAGTTTCAATTTCATGAAATGATGAAATTTAATATTCATTTAGAATTGAGTGGTTAGTAAATATTTATTATAATTTAATGGTTACTCTATGACATATGGTTGGAAAATATATCTAATTATGTATATATCAACCTTATATAGTGTTGAGAAAAATTTCATTATTGTCAAACCTATGATTTTATTGTTTTTCTTGGAACCAGTTCATTTATGGGACATGATTTTTTCTCTACTGATAGTCGTGTGTAACAGGTTTTAATTTTTGAGGTATTTATATTTCTATTTTTAACCTAGATCATTTCCATGGGTTTTACCCTTGTATTTAAGTGTAAAATGTATGTTTTTTGGTGAACAATAGGGGGTGAATTGTTGGCTCACTATTAGGGGAAATGATGCACATTACTGATGAAATCGTGCACTAAGGTATATTTTTTTTTGACATATCCAAATCGCCCAGATGGGGGAATTTTTGTCAAACAATGTGACTAGCCATGAATCCTGTCCCTTTTTGATAGTGGTGAGAACATGGGTACCGCACTATTTGTAACACCGTGCAGCCAAACCATGCATCCTGTCCAGGTCATTAAATGTTGTATTTTTTTTACCATTTTCACTCTTCATATTTAAACCCAAATCTTCCCATCTTCATCCCCAAAGAGAATTTACATCACTATAAACCTCAAATACTCCCTTTTTATCCCTTGTATCTAATATCCCATAGTGGTTTTCGTGGGAAATATTTAAGATTCTTAAAGTAATCCCCATCAAGCTGGATTCTCCATGTTTTCTAGGGTTTTTGTTATTTTCTCTTAGGGTTTAATTTTTCCAGTGGGTTGGGTTTCATTTTTAGTGTTTAATGTTGTTTAATATGACACCATCTTGGTGTTTATGGTCCAAAAATGACTTTATAAGGTTCTATTGGGGAATGGTTGTATTCTAGCATCAATTACTAGATGTTTCTCTATTCGAGGAAGGTTGTTTTATAAAAAATATATTATTTATTGATTTTAATATGCTTCTTCACCTAGTTTATATTCTATGGATGGTGAGAGAGGGGGAAAATATGATTTTTATAGGTTATGTGATGTATATGAAAAATGGTTATTATAAATGAAATTAGTTTTATTTCATGTTTTCTACCATGCTAGGATATTTGAAAGTGTTTTTTAAATTATGAAATATGTTTAAAAAATTGTGCATGAGGTTCCAAATTTGTTTTTAAAAGGATCCAATGTTCGGTTGAAATGAAAATTATTTTTCCAAATAAATGGACCTTGTTTCATGGGTATATTATGTGTAGTTCCTTGTATTATTTTTAAATATGTTTGATAAAATTTGTAAGTAGTGTAGAACAAATTTGGAAATGGTTTTGGTGTGTGTTTTTATTTTTAAAGAACTCTTGGGTTATGAGATGGTGGTCTCTCATGTGTGTGAGATATATTATCTTGTTCTTATATTAAATTGATGTGTCTTGTGATATGTGGAATTTGAATTGAGAACAAAGGTAAACCTTGGTATCTGAAAGGGTGGACTAGTAATAGAATGCTAGATGACTTGGAAGTGGTTCATCGTAGATTCATCTATAAGGATTGATGATTAAAAAACTAACTAATCAATTATGATGATTGGAGACCATTAGGCCTAGGATGTGTCCCCTTCTTGCGGATCATGTAAAATAACACGAGTTTTCATTGTTTATATCTCACATTTCACCAAGATATGATGCAACTTGTGTCCCATTTCTAGTTAGGACCTATAGGGTTTTATAGTAACATATTTCTCTTTTGTGATAAGGTACTCAAGATTAGAATATGGTTTATTTTGTTGGTTATTTGAAAAGAAAGCATGTTTTCCTTTAAAATTATTTTCATAAAAAATGTTCCTAGTTCCCATTTATTTAACATTAATGTTAATTTTTCTGGTAATGTTTTTTCATGGAATCTCTTAATTGGAAGGAATCCTACTAGGCTATGGGTCACACCCTACATACACCTTGGGTGTATGTATATAATGTCATGTTTGACTTAGGTAAAAGAAATATATAGGGAGATGGTTATTTGGGTTACCAGTGGGATTCCTTGTTTGGTGTTGGTGGTTGTGATAGCATAAGGATGTTGCTCCTTTGGTCACATAGAGGGTTTTTGGATAGCTATTGTTCCCTTTTAATGAAGAACCATTGGGGTTTTGTTTAAATTTGTAAATATAAATATGGAAATCTTTATTCCATGTTTGGTTATGTTTTTTCCTTGTGTTATTGTTATTATAGGTTGTTTATGTTTATGAAATGTCTTAAAATAATTCCCAAAGTATTTTTTAGATACTTGACCACTAGTTTCTAGCCCGTGGGTATCAAGAACTCCATTTGGGACATTCAATGAGATGGGATGGGTGTTGCGTTGAATGGAACCTCAGTCTGGTTCATTATAAAATTGCGTGAGAGCCGGTTATTATTATTTTGTGTCATGTTATTTTAGTAAGAGTCTAGATAGATAGTATCTCAGATTTTTGGGAATATATGTTCTTGTTGTGAGTAAGGTGACCGGTAAGAACACCTCATGATTTTATTTGAGACACTATGAGATATCTGATTTTATTTGTCTACTTAGGTTTTTGTGTGTTTTTTATGTTTGAAAAATGAAAAGGGAGTTGAGTCAATGGTGTCAGTGAGCTCACAGGGCCACGAAATCCATGTGAATCAAGGGAAATGGTCCGAGAAGACTCATTGAGATGGTGTTTCAATTGGCATATGATCGATTATCCCATATGATCGAGTAGCCCATCGACACAAGTCTTTCCATTTAGATTTTTTCAATGTTCCTTAATTATGAATTTTTTTTCCAAGAAATTGTTTTAAAAATTATGAAAATTATATTTAAATATGAAAATGGTTTGTTTTTCGAAAGAATAAATATGAGTTTTCTGAATCACTTTAAATAATTAATTGGGAAATTGTATTTTTGTAAAATGATTTCTCGGTAAAGTAGGAATGATTTTATAAGAAATTATTCTTTTTTAACCAAAACTTATGGTTTATTAAAATTTCATATTTGAAAAAATAGAACATATTTTAAATTGGATTTTGGGAATCCATAACAAATAAGAATAATTTAGATTAAATAAATTTTGTTTTGATGGAATGGGATTTGGTTTGTTACTACAATTTTTTTGAATGGGGAAATTTTTATTTGAAAATGGGGTTTGATAGGATGAGATGTCTTGGATTGATGCGTGGATTATGAAATGGGTTTTTATTTTGTGGTTGGTGAGATTTTGAATATTTTTTGAATTTTTTAAAAAAATTAGTGGATTGGGATGTTTGATGTGTGGTTTTAATAGTTTGTCTTGGAAAATGGAAGGAGTTTTTACCTTTGATATTTCAATGAGTGATCACATGCATGGATAAATGGAATTTTTGATGGATAGTGGCATGAGTGGGTGAATGCTGGGATTGGTATGAATGAATCGGTTCCAGGTATGGCATGTGAATATTCATGTGTGAGATTCTATAGAAGACCATTGGTGTGTGTTTAACCAACCAATCTTATTTTCTTTTCAAAAGATATTTTAAGAGAAAATTTGATGTTTTGATAGCTGGTTGTTTTAGAAAATATCTCTTGTGGGATGGGCATTTTGTTTATGAGGTGTGTTGAGTTTGATAAGTCTTTATTTTAATAGTGACTCATGTTTGAGTCCTATCATTGAGATGGGTGTGAGATAATGGTTCATGGATCCTTAGGAAAAATGTCTGAGGAATACTTTGGGTTGGTTTACTTTGCGGGTTCATAGTTTTTGTGTGGTAATATTTTTCCAATGGGTAATTTTGGTTGGGTTCTTAGTTTTCATGTGGGCTAGTGTATTCCAACTTATGTTTTGATGAACTGTTGATGTGTTGACATGGGAGGTTCACCATTGGAAGACCCTATATTTGATAATTATAAGGACATTCTTCTTGAGTTTCAGAAAATGAATCCCCCAATTATTTTTCTTCGGTTAAGTGGATACTCACGTAGAGGAATGATGGATACAAAAATAGAAAAAATGCATCATTTTCAAAGAATTTTCAATGTTGTTAAAGATTAAGCATGTTACCTTCATGCTTGAGGTGTCATGGTTGAGGTTGGGGATGTTCTAAGAAGGGGTGCTTCATGAAAACAACATTTCTCCATTCTCAAGAGTTAGTAAGGGGAGTATCCTTAAATATTTTTGGAATCATCATGAAGCCATTTATTTTGGATGAGTGAATTAAATGGGATCCATGACTTTCACAATTTTCTTTTTGGGTGTAGGATAATGTTGTTCCATCAGTGAAACATGTCCTATCATGAGAATTCCTCATGTCTAGTTTAAAAAATAGTACAATATTTGGGACCTAATATAACGTTTCTTCAATTGTAATTTTTCTATAAATCATCATGGTCTTGTCTTGTGATGTTTTGGTGGGTTTTCCTTTTTCGCTCCAAATGTAAAAATTTTATTGTGACTATTTTGAGAGATTTTATTTTAACAGAATCATGTTCTTCTTTCCAGAATACTGAAATTCTCTATTCAAAAAGATTATTTATTCCTTGTGTTCATGTTTCTATTGTTTTTTACTAGGTGAAAAGTGATGATGCATGTGCACCTTATAAGACCATGTTTTGGTGAATGTTCTATGTTGAGGTGATGTATGTTCTATGGCGTATCATGCTCCAATGGTTTCTCATGGAATGTAGCATGATCACTATTGAAACTAAAGGAAGGAGTTATAATCGGGGATCTTCAGCTACGAACAATGAAGTAGTATATGTTTAAACATTAGGGATCCATCCATAGGCCCAGAGTGAATATGTCTCATTGTGAGTAATAACATTGGGTCTGAGGGACCATATTCCGACTTAGTCTCCAATGTTATATGGGGACATTTTAAGCTTCTCTATTATAGCTTCTTTGCCTTGGAAGGGTTCCATTTTTTAGACAAGGATGAAACAGAATAATCCTTCATTACTATCCTTGTGTGTGTAAGAGTTCCTCTAGGGTATAGAGAGTCAGGGATATATCATATCCTTGAATTCCTATGGTTTTTTCTTTTTGAATGTGAAATCATGGTTTAGCTGTTCTTGTGCAGTTGACCTCATGGAATGGTTTTTCTTTTAATATATCTCATGGGTGGCTATAAATCTTATCATGTTTTCCCATAGTGGTGGGATTTAGAAAACATTTATTCATTGTTCTATGCGTATAGTCCCAATAATGTCCCATAATGGGTCTCCCATGTCAGTCTCTTCCGGTTGGCCAGACTGGTCTGTTCATATTATGGGGAGACCCACCATGGGTCTCTTTGAGATTCCTTTGGAGTAAATCAATGTTACCTTATTTCTTTTTTTGGGGAGTCTATCCGGGCCTCTCTATGTTGGTAATCTAGTTTTCATTCTAGTTTTGACTTGGTAGTGGGTATCCCCATTCGGAGATACCTAATTTGGAGTTCATTATTTGAGTAAAATTTGGGGTAGAGTTCTCCCAATGGTGTTGATGGAGTATGATTATGGAAATATTCTTTGGGAAATGGATTAGATTAGAATTTTTTTCTAGTGAGAGGGATGAGTTATGTTTATTTACGTCAGAAGTGTCCTTGTTTTGAGAGTTTGGATTATGTATTTTGAAAATTACATTTATTTTTGGTTCGAAGAATTGATGGTGTTGTGGTTTTTTGGGGGAAGGAGTCATATTGTGTGGAGTCCATTCTGACCACCCTTATTAAATCTTATAAATCCATGTCTCCTTTCATAGTGCCCTTTATTTATTCTCATTTGATGTTTACGAGAGAAATCCTTTTGTTTTGGAGGAGTGTCGATTTTTTTCCAGATTTGGGTTTGTTGTGGATTTATGGGGGGGTGGAAGGCGTTATGGTGGGGTGAATTGACACACCCAGGTTTTTATTTTCATTATTGGATCTTGTTCATTTATGGACCTTGTTTTTTCTCAAGATATATAGGTGTGATGGGTTTTAATTTTTTTGTTATTTCATTCATGAATATTATCCTAGAGATTTTCCATAGTTTTCCACCTGAGTTTTGGTGGAACATGTAAATTTTCGGGTGAGCAGAAGGAGGTGCATGATTAACACACAATTAGGGAAAACAGAAAACCGTGCCTAGAAAACCATCCATCATAATGTATTTTTTGGAAAAATCATATAATGTCCTGGACCTATTCGGTCCATTCCTTTTTGAAAATATGATGTTTGAGGTGTTCAGGGAGGTTAAGTTGACTTATCCCCAAAACAGTGACTATTTTCTAGATCAGTGAATAGTTTTGATAGTAGACAATTGTGAACAGTACAATGATAACCATATGTAAACAGTTCCAAAGGTGATCGGTTCTATTGGTAACATATAATGGTTAACTCTCTTCTATTTTCCAAATTTCCAATTCTATGAAAAGTTCCATCAGTTAACATTTCTATCGGTAACCTCTAATGGTAACCTTTCTTTCCTTTTCCAAGTTTCGATTTTGTGAACAATGTTTCCAGAACGGTGACCTTCTAACTGTCACCTCTTCTTTCCTTTTCCAAATTTCGATTTTGTGAACAGAGTTTCCAGAACGGTGACCTTATAACTGTCACCTCTTCTTTACTTTGACAAATTTTGAGTTTCTGAATAGTATTTCCAAAATGGTGACCTTTTAACTATCACATCTTCTTTCCTTTGCCAAATTTCACATTTGTGAACATTGTTTCTTAAATGGTGACCTTGTAACTGTCACCTATTTATTCCTTTTCCAAATTTTGAGTTTTTGAATAGTGTTTCCAGAACGTTGACCTTCTACCAGTCACCTCTTCTTTTCTTTGACAAATTTCGAGTTTGTGAATTGTGTTTCCAAAACGATGACCTTCTAACTGTCACCTCTTCACTCCATGGCCACATTTTGAGTTCGTAAACAGTGTTTTAAAAATGGTAACCTTCTAACTACCACCTCTTCTTTCCGTTGCCAAATTTTGAGTTTGTGAACAGTGTTTCCAGAACGGTGACCTTCAAACTGTCACCTCCTCTTTCCTTCGCCAAATTTCGAGTTTGTAAATAGTGTTTCTAGAATGGTGACCTTCTAACTATCACATTTGATTTCCGTTTCCATATTTCAAGTTTGTGAACAGTGTTTCCAGAACGGTGAACTTCTAACTATCACCTCTTATTTCCTTTGCCAAATTTCGAGTTTGTGAATAGTGTTTCTAGAACGGTGACCTTCTAACTGTCACCTCTTCTTTCCTTTTCCAAATTTTGAGTTTGTGAACAATGCTTCTAGAATGGTGACCTTCTAACTATCACCTCTTCTTTCCTTCGTGAAATTTGGATTTTGTGAATAGTGTTTCCAGAATGGTGACCTTCTAACTGTCACCTCTTCTTTTCTTGGCTAAATTTTGAGTTTGTGAATAGTGTTTCTAGAACAGTGACCTTTAAACTATCACATCTTCTTTCCTTTTCCAAATTTGGAGTTTGTGAACATTGTTTCCAGCTTCCCACAAGTTTCTCCTCTTTAGAATTATCATTTGACATAAAATTAATTTGAGTTCTTGTTTTAAGGACTCTAAGGCTGATAAAAAGGCCATAACTCCTAAATTAATTATTTCTTTAGCTTGGTATGTTTTTACTCGGTCAAACCGCATGGTTTAATGTGATCCTCTTTTAATGGGAAATTAAGTGTATCTTAAACCATCGCTCTGTTAAATCTTCTAAAGGGACATGATATCTTCCTTCATAATTCTTTCTCCTTGTTCTCAGGTGTGAGACGCTCTAACATCCCAATCATTCTTGAAGAAGTTTCATAATCAAACTTTCCCTCCTAGGATTGGTCCTGCTCTATTTTGATGCAACCAAGCTGTATCGATCAATATTAGATATAAGGTATGTTTTATTGTCATAATTTTGGGGTTCATCTTCTCATATTTCTCATTTCCATATTATATCATGTAATATCTATTCTTCTAATGGGGGTTTCTTGGGATTCAGTTGGTGCAGTCATACCATGGCATCCTCAGGAGGATGCAGTTCACGCGAGAGGAGGATCGTAACCCGTTGGGTAGATAAAGAACATCAGGAACTGTTTGAGGTAGGGGATTTGTTGCTTCTATTTTCTTTTAAGTGCAATTGTATTGTTAACATGTTTTATCCCACTATACCATAATGTAATTGACATAATAAATATTTTAACCTTATAAATAATTTGTTATTGATCATATGATATTTCTAATTGTTTTCTATACAGTGTTATATCAACGATTTCTCTGCTTAGCTGTTCATTCTTGATTAAAATTTGCAATGAATGTAAATCAGAATTAATTGATATTTGGTTGGATAATGATAAAGAGGCATGTATATGAATATGGTTCTTGTTGTAATTTGATGTTAATAAAATTTCCGCAGTAAGTATGTTTAATCATTTGTGATATCTTACTGGTCAAGATCGACAAATTTTGGAACCAACGGGTATTAATAGGTTATTCCAAGATGGATTAAAGACCTGGTGGTTGGTAAAAGATAATTGCTTATAGGGTTATGAGTTAATCTCTTGTTTGTTTAAAGGCCAAGATCCCAGTTGACATGATGTTGTTTTCCTGATGCTTGTGTTGTGATATGAGGCTAGATGGTTGTTGAGATATGTGGGGGTAGGGAGGCCTTTTGGTTGTGGCAGAAGATGATGCCTAGAGTGGTGAGATGCATCGGTTTATGCATGTGGTTGTTAGGGAGGACAACAAGGATGATGAAATATGATGGATGTTATTATTGGATGCTTGCTGATTGTTATTGGTTGATTATCTACTTTACTATTCCCCACTGCTCCAGGCAGCAGGTCTAGCATACCCTTATTCTGAGAGAGGAGAAGACGTACGGGGTATCCCACGCGATTTTTGTGTTTATATTAATAATGGAGGATGGGTCTACGCTATTAAAATAGGTGGAAAATACTCCGTGGGTAGTATATCTACTCATCGTGTTGAGCTCCCTTGTGTTTAGTAGTGTAGATTGTTTTTCTATAATTCCCAAGAATATGGGAAAGTGATTCTTTAATGAATAATAGAATAATTGATGTTAACCCATGGGGTTGGAGTTTCTGGAACATAATGATGAGGTTTTAATTTTAAAGGGATAGTGTACCATGGGTGTGATGCTAATGAACATTAATGTGGAATTGGTACTGGTTAATTAATTATTAAATAATTAATTAAAGAAAAGTGAAATTGATAAAAAGGGGAATGAAATAATGTATTAAATAACTTTAAATGGTTGTGTTCTTATAGGATACCTAGTCTTAGAGGTAGCAGCCTGGAGTCCGAGAGACGTTAACTGCATTTGTGTCTAAGACCAGGTTATGACCATAGAGTGGCTGTGAGATATAACATATTCTGTAATTTTTGTGTTTATGTATGCTACTTCACCCTGTCAGTGAGGGAAACTGACACCCTAAGGATTATAAGCCCTGGGGGGTGTTTTCCACGACATTCTGGTGGGATGATGAATGGCTGACTACCCCCTTTGTCCCTGTACTCTTCTCGTGGCAGTTACCTGTGCTGGCAGACACATTGGTTAGTTTTCTCCATATAAGTGTGTAGAGGGACGTAATGGCTTGTGGTTATTCACACACATATATTCTGGATATATTTTTCTATGGACTACTATTTGTGTAACATTTATAGGTTGTGATGCCTTGAGGATCCTTACTCGGTGTATGCGTTATAATGGCTTGAGGTATAATACCCGATGTATGATACACATAGTGGCTCCCAGAAAATACCTGGTTACTTTTCTTACATGAAATTGGTGGTTTTGTTGCACGGGGTGCATGTTGTGGTTCTTCACCCAGGTGTATGAAGGAAAACCCTTTTGGAGAGAGATGCTTAGGATGTGCAATGTTGGGAAAAAGCAAAAAAACTAGTGGGGAAGTAGTAGCGGTGTACCCTTGATATTATTTATTATATGATATATTCATGTATACGTTACATGGTGAGAGTATCCATGGTGAGGATGGGTACATAGTATACCTGTTTAGGTGAGGAAATAGTTTCACATGTTGTTCACTATGCTTTAGCATGCTTCCTTTACTTTGGTCACGAGTGGCTTCGGGGAGGATCCTACTGAGTATACTATTTTACTCACCCTATGTATATATTAACTCATTTTCAGGTCACTTGGAGTAGGTTAAAGATCTGGTTGGTTACTACTAGCTGGTGTTTGCAAGAGCTGTTCGAGCTTGTGGTTGCTATTGTTTTACATTTTTTTGGGAACTTGCAGTTTTTTCTCCTTTCAGTAGTGTTATTTTTTCATGGAATTTCATATGTGTAATTGGGATTTCTTTTATCTTACTAGTTGATTTGGAGTTGGTTGGTGTCTATATTATCTCTCTATTACACATGTGTTCTCTTAGAGGGTAATGCCCCTCATTTGTGTGTTTTCTATACCATCAGTGCTAGTCGCCATCCTGGGGCCTAATAGAGGGGGGACTCGAGGGTCATTATCTCCCTTCTCACATTGCTGACCCATGATGGGTACACTTTTGGGGATGGGGTCATGACAGAGTAGTTTTAGAGGTTTGGATGAGGGATATGATGGAGTTTGGGGTTAGACACAGGTGAGGTTGCATGGGTGGGTAGGGAAACAATGTCACTCATGTTTAGAAAGTGATGTAAACACTGGGGACCGGCTGGGACATAGGCATTTAGGTCCTCCTATGATCTGATGTATAGACCTTTAAGATTATAATCGATACTAAACAAGGTGATATTAGTAGCAGGGTAGATATCTAGGAAAGTATCATGCATCATTCTTCTTTGTGCATGTGTTTGAATGGGTAGACCTTGGGATAGGTTAACCTAAACATTAATAAAAGAAAACAATTAATTAATTAATATTTAGTCTTCCATATTCCAGGTTTAGGAGATCTAACAGTTAGTTATTTTATAGGTATGGATCCAGGTCAACGTCCTCACCAGGTTTGTGCAAAAAAATGTACAGTAGGCCATTCCAGCAGATCGCCCTAGGGTAGAGGTTGACGATGATGACACTTAGAGGACGACACTCCGAGAGTTTCAATTACAGAGTCTGAAGAAGTGTGAGGGCTCTGTTTTAGATTTAGCCATGCAAGACAGGTTGGGGGAGGTCGAGATAGGATTCAGTTCGATTCGTGCTCAGAAGAAGCACTGGGTGTCCATGATTGTGATGATTCAGCATGGAGTAGAAAGACAGTGGTGGTTCTTATTCCTCAGGGATCATGAGGAGTCAGTGATCCCATGGGAGGAGTTCCGAGACTAGTTTAGATTTGAGTTTCTTTCTTAGAATGTGAAGGCATCCAGTTTCCAGTAGCTTCTTAGCCTTCGATAGGGGATCTCGATTGTTCGAGACATATGAATCAATTTCAGGAACCTTTTAAGATATGATTCAAACATGCTACCAGATGAGGAGGCCATGGCGAGGCATTTCTAGAAGGCATTGCATTCAGAGATCCAGTTCCAGGTCAACCCATTTATGCTTAAAACATATCTTGAGGTGCTAGGGAGGGTAGAGGTTTTAGAGAGGACTTTCACCAGGACCAGATCATCACGAGTGGGGAATCATCATGATACCTCATGAAGTAGAGCTCTGGTCCGGGGTTCCCAGTTTTCAGGGAAGAAGAGTTTTCGTTCAGTAGGGGGTAGGTCCCGGCCCTTCACATCTCGTTTCTCCAAAGGCAACAACTCTCAATCCAATTCCAAGGGATCAGTCACTTGGTTTTCTTGTGGTGGTAGTGCTAATCAGCAGTGGGAGTGCTTGACCTTTCAAATCGGTCATTATGCACCAGGTGCTACTCTCTAAGTTCCTCTATTGAGGCAGTTCTAGCGGAGGCAGCAGTAGCTGGTTGCACCAGCATTAGATCAGCAGAGAGTAGATGGGTCATACATAGGACAACCCTATGATGCTCCCCATCCTCAGTGAGTAGAGCGCGGCCATGGTGGTGGTCGTCCTCAGGGTTAGAGAGGTCATGGAGGAGGTCGTGGTCAGCTTCATGCTCTTGTGTTGCTAGCTCTAGGTGATCCATACGTCATTCGAGGTACCCTTTTCTATTTTTCTACCATGGTGTATGACATGTTTGATTTAGGAGAGAAAAACTCCTTCATATCACCTACCCTTGTCCATGCTTTGGTACTTGAGGTAGAGAGTCTTCCAGGGCCCTTGGCATTGACTACACCAGTGGGAGGTCAAGATTACTTGTTTAATGTATGTTGAGACTATGATCTAGTGTAGTGGCAACACCTCTCTTGGAGAGATTTCCTATGTTTAAAAATACAACCATATGATGTCATCCTTAGCATGAATTGGTTTTATTCGGTGTAGGATATCGTAGATTGCTTCGGGAAGAAGGTCATTTTCAATGGTGCGGATAGAGAGCCCGTGGTATTTTTTGGCAAGCGAGGTCCTCAGATGGGTCATAGGTGTGTTCCATTCTTATCATCCATGATGGCCGAGATGATGTTGGCTTCTTCAGAGGTTCAGCGGTTGGAATTTCCTAGGTTCGTAATAGAGTACCCCGATGTGTTTCCAGAAGATGTTGTAGTATTACCCCCTCGACGAGAGATTGAGTTTGGGATCGAGATACAACCAAGAGTGTCCCTTATCTCTATGTCTCCATATAAGATGAACCCTTATGAGTTACGAGAGTTATGTATATAGCTTGATGGTCTATTACAGTGTGGTTTTGTTCATCCATGTGTGTCGTTGTGGGGTGCACTTGTTTTGTTCGTGAAGAAAGCTAACGACAGTTTAGGGTTGTGTGTCGATTATCATCGCTTAAACAAAGTGACAGTAATGAATCTCTATGCTCTTCCATGGAATGAGGATTTATTAGATCAACTAAAGGGTTCTAGTTGGTTTTCAAAGATCGATTTTTGGTCAAGATATCATCAGATGCGCACGAAGGATGAGGATATCCCGAAGACTGCTTTCCGTTGTCATCATGGGCATTATGATTTTGTTGTAATTCCATTTGGTGTGATGAATTCTACAGGTTTATTCATGGGATTAATGAATAATGTGTTCTGTGAGTTCCTGGATATGTTTTTGTAGTTTTCATCGATGACATCCCTGTGTACACCACATCTGAGGAGGTGCATTCAGAGCATCTACAAGCTGTTTTGAGAGATCTTCATCAACATCAGCTGTTTGGGACGTTATCGAAGTGTGAGTTTTGGGATCGAGAAGTCTGTTTCTTGGGGAATGTTGTGTCCCAAAAGAGAGTACCTATTTATCCATTGATGATTAAAGAATTTGTGTCTTGGGTATCCAATAAAGTAGTGTAAGAGGTGTGAAGTTTCCTTGGTCTTGCAGGCTACTACAGGAGGTTCATAGACAATTTATCACGATTTGTGACTCCTCTGACAGCTTTGACCAGGAAGGATCAGAAATTCATATGGATTGATCAGTTCCAGACAACATTCATGTATCTAATGGAGAAGTTAGTAAGTGATCCAGTTCTTTGTCTCCCAGGAGAGGGGGTTCAGTTTGATGTTTTTTGCGATGCTTCGCATTTGGGGTTAGGATGTGTTCTCATGCAGAAAGGGTCAGATGTTTCTTATGGGTCACGGCAGTTGCGTATCCATGAAGGTAACTATGCCACCCATGATCTTGAGTTGGCATTCGTGGTGTTTTCTATGAATTTGTGGATACATTACCTCATTTGTGAGAGCTTTGTGGTTTTCCTTGATCATAAGAGTTTGAGGTATTTTTTCTCCCAGCGTGACCTGCACATATGACATCATCAGTGGATGGAGTTCTTTCAAGAATATGACTTTGAGATATCATATACACCTCAAAAGGGGAATGTTTTAGCTAATGAGCTGAGTAGAAAGTGACATAGTGATGATGTGTGTGAATATGATAATTACTGGAGAGTAATGGAAGAACTGTCAGCATTATATCTTGATATAAGAGAAGTTGGGCGGGTAGAGGGTTTCTTTTTCAGATGACGATACAATCATACTTGATGCAGAAGGTGGAAGAGACCCAGTTGGGGGATCTTGAGGTGGAGGTCTGGAGAGAATGAGTTTTTTGTGGCGAGGCCCCTGTTGGTTGGACTGAGAATGGACAACACTGAGTGTTGTATCATAGAAGGATTTTTTTCCTATGACGATGCACGAGACTGTTCTCAGGGAGTTCCATATTTCACCTTTAGCGGTGCATCCTGGTGTGAAAAAGATGTACCGAGCCTAGAAGAGCCAGTTTTGGTGGCCAGGGCTGAAGCGTGCGGTTGCAGAGTTCGTGTCTTAATGTTTGGTCTGCCATAAGGTGAAGTCCGAACACCGTGTTCCTAGTGCTCTGCTCCAGCCATTAGATATTGCTCTGTGGAAGTGGGAGGACATCTTAATGGACATTGTGACTGGTTTACCTTGAGCTTAGGGAGGACATTATTCAATTTGGGTTGTAGTGGATCATTTAACAAAATTGGTCCACTTCATTGCAATCAAGGAGTCGAGCACAATGGACATTTTTGTGGAGGTAGTATCTGTAGGAGGTGGTCAGACTTCATGGAGTCCCAAGGTAGATCATTTATGATCGATATCCTCATTTTATCTCTAGGTTGTGCAGAGGTCTCCAAAATGCATTTGATTCTGAACTATGTCTTAACACTGATTTTCATCCTCAAACAGATGGTCAGACAGAGCGAACCATCCAGACACATGAAGACATGTTACGCTCTTGTGTTCTTGATTTTGGAGGTTCGTGGATAAGGCACTTACCATTGGCGGATTTCACTTAAAATAATAGATTTCACTCCACCATCATTATGGATCCTTTTGAAGCCCTGTATGGTCGACTATGTTGTTCTCCTTTGTGCTAGAATGCGGTTGGAGAGTCAGAAATTCTCAGACCAGATGTAGTGCAGAATAAAAAAGAGATAGTACATGTGATTCTAGAAAGGTTGAAGATAGTAAAAGTTCGTCAGAAATCATATGCTGATCAAATAAAGAGACCCTTATAGGTTAATGTTGGGAATCATGTGTTTCTTAAGGTAACTCTTCGTCGTGGGCTGCGAAGGTTTGGTCATGGGAGTAAGCCTCTTCCCTGGTTTGTTGGGCCTTTCGAGGTGTTTTCTCGAGTTGGAGATGTGGTGTATCGAGTAGCACTTCCCCCACAGATGAGTCAGATACATGATTTTTTCCATGTATCAAAGCTTCTTAATTATCTTCTTGATGAATCTCACATCATATATTGGAGAGAGATTGATGTTAATGATAATGAAACCTTTGAGGACCGACCTGTGATGATCCAAGACCGCAAGGAGAAGGTGTTGCGTGGGCATTCGATCCCCTCGGTTCGTGTCTTGTGGAGACACGGTGTCATGGAAGAGATTACCTAAGAAAGTGAGCCACAGATACGTGCTCAGTACCCAGACTAGTATGATGTTTAACTATTATCATGTATTGATCTAGTTTAGGTGGTTATGAACCTTTTATGTTAACGAGATGGCTCCCTTTGTTGTTTTTGTGTCCTGCTCTCTTTTGAGAGGTATCTCGAAGGGTAATTGTTCAGACCCCATTTCGTTTTCACTTTTGGTGGGTTTTGAATTCTCAGGGTCAATAATGTTTTGATAGGTATCAGATGTAATGGCCCGGACCGCTTTGGTCAATTACGTTGTGAAAATTTGGTGTTTGAGGTGTTCCGAGAGGTCAAGGTGACTTATCCCCAATAATTTTCTAATTTTCCAGTTTAGTGAACAATTACAACGGTAGAAAGTTGTGAACAGTGAAATGGTAACCTTCTGTGAACAATTCCATTAATGAACAGTTCTATCGGTAAACCTTAACAGTAACCTCTCTTCCCTTTTCCAAATTTCCAATTCCATGAACAGTTCCATCGGTGAACAGTTCTATCGATAACCTCTAATGGTAACCTTTATTTTATTTTCCAAATTTCGAGTTTGTGAACAATGTTTCTAGAACAGTGACCTTCTAACTATCACCTCTTCTTTTTTTTTTTCCAAATTTCGAGTTTGTGATCAATGTTTCCTGAATGTTGACCTTCTAACTATCACCTCTTCTTTCTTTTTCCAAATTTCGAGTTTGTGAATAGTGTGGTTTAATGCGATCCGCTTTTAATGTGAAATTAAGTGTATCTTAAATCGTCGCACTGTTAAATGTTCTAAAGGGATGAGATATATTCCTCCCTAATTCATTCTCCTTGTTCTCTGGTGTGAGATGCTCAAACATCCTGTTTCTTCTTAAGGAATATGCACAATCTAACTTTCCCTCTTATGATTGGTTCTACTCTGTTTTGATGCAACAAAGCTATATCGATCAATCTTTGATATAAGGTCTGTTTTATCATTGTTCTTTTGGGGTTCATCTTCTTTTGTTTCTCCTTTCCATATTATATCATGTAACATCCATGATTCTAATGGGGTTTTCTTGGGTTTTGGTTTGTGTGGTCGTACCATGGCATCCTCGGTTGGATACAGTTGACGCGAGAGGAAGATCGTAACCTTTTGGGTAGATAAAGAATGTCAAGAACTGTTTGAGGTAGGGTATTTGTTGGTTCTCTTTTATTTTATGTTCAATGGTATTGTTAGCAAGTTTTATTAAACAATACCACAATGGAATTTATATAATAAATATTTGAACTGGATAAATAAATTCATATCAGTCATATGATATTTCTCCTTGTTTTCTAGAAAGTGTGATATCCATTATTTATTCTCTTAGCTGTTCGTTCTTGATAAGAATTTACAAAGAACATAAACCAGAATTAATTGATATTTTGTTGGCTAATGATAAAGAGTAATATAAACAAATATGGTTCTTGATGTAATTTGATGTTAATCAAATTGGCGCTGTATGAATTTTTACTCATTTGTGATAGCTTACTGGTTAGGTTCCTTTAATTTTGGAACCATCGAATTATAAATCGGTTAATCCAAGATGGATTAAAGAACTAGTTGTTGTTAAAAGATAATTTCTTGTTGGGTTATGATTTACCCTTTTGTTTGTTTAAGGGAAAATAGCCCATTTGACATGATGTAGTTTTCTTGCTGTTTGTGTTGTGATGTGAGCCTGGATGGTTGTTGAGATCTGTTGGCATAGAGAGGCATTTTGGTTGTGGCAGCAGATGATGCCTAGAGTGTTGAGATGCATCGGTTTATGCATGTGTGTTTTTCAAGGAGGACTCTAGGGATGATAGAATGAGAGCGATGTGATTATTGGATGCTTTCTAATTCTTATTTGTGGATTATCTACTTTAATTTTCCCCACTGCTCATGGCAGATGGTCTTGATTACCCTTCTTCTAAGAGATGTGACGATGCGTGGGGTATGCCACATTCTTCCTGTGTTTAGATTCTCAAGGGAGTATGGGTTTATACTCTTGTAATAGGTGGTAATGACTCGATGGGTAGTATATTTACTCACCGTGTTCACCCCCCTTGTGTTTATTATCATAGAATGTTTTTCTAGAATGCCTGAGAATATGGGAAAGTGATTCTGTAATGAATAATTTAATAAATGATGTTAACCCATGGGGTTGGAGTTACTGGAACATATTGATGTGGTTGTAATTTTAAAGGGACAGTGTACTATGGGTGTGCTACTAATGAACATTAATGTGTAATTGGAACTGGTTAATTCATTATTAAAGAATTAATTAACACAAAGTGAAACTGATAAAATGGGGAATGAAATAATGTATTAAATCTCTTTAAATGGTTTTGTGGTTATAGGATACCTAGACTTAGACGTAGAAACCCAGAGTGCGAGAGACATTAACTGCGGTTGTGTCTAAGACTAGGTTATGATCATAGTGTGGTTGTGAGATATAACATATTATGTACTTTTTCTGTTTCTATATGCTACTCCACCCTGTCAGTGAGGGAAACTTACACCCCAGGGATTTTGAGCCATGGGGGGTTTTTTCCCCAACCTTTAGTGGGAGGATGAATGGATGACTACCCCCTTCGGCCCCACACTCTTCTCATGGCAGTTACTTGTACTTGCAGGTACATTGGTTATTTTTCCCCATATATGTGTGTAGAGGGATGTAATGGTTTTGGGTATTCACACACATATATTCTGGATATAGTTTTCTATGGACTACTATAGGTGTAACATGTATAAGATGTGATGGCTTGAGGATCCTTACTCGGTGTATGGATTTAATGGATTGAGATATAATACCTGATGTTTGATACACATTATGAGAGCTATGGTGGCTCCCAAAAACTACCTGGTTACTTTTCTTACATAGATGTGGTGGTTTTGTTGCACAAGGTGCATGCTTTGGTGCTTCGCCCACGTGTCTGCAGGCAAGCCTTTTTAGAGATAGATTCTTAGGACGTGCGACGTTGGGGAAAAGTGGACAACTAGTTGGGAAGTAGTAGCGGGGTACCCTTGATATTATTTATTATATGATATATTCTTGGATGTGTTACTTAGTGAGAGTAACCATGGTGAGGCTGGGAACTTAGTACACCTGTTTAGGTGATGAGTTTGTTTCAGTTGTTGTTCACTGTGCTTTTTCATTCTTCCTTTACTTTTTCATGAAAGGATTCTAGGAGGATCCTACAAAGAATACTATTATACACACCCTATGTATATATAAACTACTTTTCATGTCACTTGGAGCTGTTGGGAGATCAGGCTGGTTACTACTAGCTATTGGTTGCAGGAGCTGTCTGGGCATGTGGTTGCTGCTGTTTTACTTTGTTTTGGGTACTTGCATTTTTCCCCTTTTAGTTGTAGTATTTTTGCATGTAATTTCATGATTGTACATGAGATTTCTTTTATCTAAATGGCTGAGTTTTATTTGGTTGGTGTCTATCTTATCTCTCTCTTCCGCATGTGTTCTCTTAGAGGGTAATGCGTCACATTTTTGAGTTTTCTATACCCTTGGTGCTAGTTTCCAACCCAAGGCCTACTAGAGGCGGGACTCGAGGGTCATTATCTCTTTTATCACATTGCCGACGTAGGAGGGGTACACTTTGCGTGGAGGGTGTCATGACAGTGCTGAATCCTATGGTTGTAACACATGTTTTTAAACCATAAAACTAGCCTTGCGACATGTCCTATGTGGACAGTGGTGACCAAATTATTTGTAAAACATTGTTGGAAAACCATGAAACATTTACAGGTCATTAAAAATTTAATTTTTACCATTTCACACTTTTATGATTTAATTCAAAATTCACCCCTCTTCATACCACATGGTATTTCAATCCCTATTACATTATTATCCTCCCTCTTTCTCCCATGGTTCTCCTCTCCCGTAGTGGTTTTGGTGGGAAATCATCATGTTTCTTCATGTAAGTTCCTCTTTCGTTGGTTTCTCCCTCTTTTTTGGGGTTTCCATCATTCTCTCTTAAAGCATGGATTTTACAGTGGGTTGGGTGTCATTTTTGGGGTTGAATATTGTTTAATAGGGTTCTATATTGATATTTATGGTTCAAACATTCCTTTATAGGGTTCTATTGACATGTCGCTGTGTTTTAGAACTGATTTTCGACAGTTTCTCCATCCAATGTCAGTGGTTCCATGATTATTTTTTATTAATGTTAATATTCTTTTTTTTTCACTTTGGTTATATTATATGGATGGTGTGTGAGGTGAGAAATATATTTTCGAAAGGTTTTGAGATGGATATGATGTTAAAATGGTTTTTATAAAGGAAATTAGTTGTATTTACAATGTTATCTAATGTGCAGATATTTGAAAGTGTTTTTTAAATTATGCATGATGTTTAATAAAATGATCATGATGAGTGAAATGGGGGTTAAAAGGATTTAATGTGTGGTGGCAATGAAAATTGTTTTTCCAAAGGAAATGGGTCATGTTTCTTGTGTTTGTTGTGTGTGATTCCTTGTTGTCTTCATAAAGGTGATTTCTAAAATGTTTAAGTAGTGAAAAACACTTTTAGAAATGGTCTTGGTCTGTATTTGTATTTTTATAGAGGTCTTGGGACATGAAATGGTGGTTTATATTTTGTGTTATATTTATTGGATTGTGTTTTTTTTTGAGAAAAAAGTGTCATGTGATATGTGTAATTTGAATTGAGAAAAAAAAGCAAAACATGGGTATCTAGGTGGGAGGACATAGAATAGTATGCTAGATAAATCAGAAGTGGTTCATCCCAGATGCATCTAGAAGGACTGACAATTACAATTCTAACTAAACTATGTTAATTATTGGAGAACACTGGGCTCATAGGGTGTCCCCTCTTAGTGGATTGTTCATGATAATGTTGTTGGTCATGGTAGCTATACCACTTTTCACTAAGATATGGTGTAATTAGTGTCCCATTGATAGTTAGTGCATATATGGTTTTCCGTGACATAGTTCTCTTTTTTGATAAGGTACACATCGTCCACATACTTTATACTTTGTAGGTTATTATAAATGAAATAATTTTTTCCTTTAAAATTATTTTCATAAATATGTTCCTTGTTTATATTTATAAAACATCGATGTAAATTTTTCTTAGAATGTTTTCCCATGGAATCTCTTTATTGGGTGGCATCCTATTGGGATTTGGATCACACTTCACGTACTCCATTGGGAGTATATATATTTTGTTATGAATGACTTAGTTAAAGGCAACATACATGGAGATGGTGATTTGAGTTTCTAGTGGCTTTACTTGTGCGATGTTGGTTGTGGTGATGGACTGGGGATGTTTCTCCTCCTATCACATGGATGTTTTTTGGATTTTTATTGTAGAACCTTTTTCTTTTTATTTAATGCTGAGAATTGAATATGGAAATCATTATTCCATTCATGGGTTTTTCCTTGTGTTGTTGTCATTATTGATTCTATATGTTTATGCAATAGGGTGAAATCATTCCCAATGTATTTTTTTGATACTTGAGCACTAGTTTCCAGCTAGTGGGGATCAAGAACACCCTTTAGGCTATTAAATGGGCTAGGTTGGGTGTTCGGTTGGATGAAACCACATCCTAGTTCGTGACAAATAGTACCCACATGGAGAGAACAATAATGCGAAATGGGCTATTCAGAATTGATAGGTGACATTGAGTGGCTCTCTTGGAAAGGTAATCTTTTATTTCCAGTATTATAATTGTGATTTGGCCATATTGGGAAATTTTAAAGTTGTTATAATACATTTCAGCTCTATCTATTCCAGAAGGATAGTCATATGGTATTGTCAACTATGATATGGTTATTTGGGACTGATCTATGTATAAATAAGAGTATAACCAAAGGTAAGTGGGTTGTATAGTGAGAGAATTATGTCTAGAAAAATTGAATATGAGTTACGGGGATTGTCTTGAATAGTATTTACTGATAATAAATTCACCCTTCTTTTTATTTAAGTTTGTTAAAATAAATTTCACCTATTTTTACTGAATTTCTTTGATAAACCCTTCACATTACAAATCATATTAATTGGTGATAATCTATTTCTATATTTCTATTTATGGTTTGGGATTACTCATTACACATGTTCTTTATTAGTTATAAGTGGTTAACTATTGATTTTATTTATTGTTGGTAATAACCCATTAAATTTTATTTAAATTATGGTTATAGATATATCATTAAAATTAATATAAATATTATTTATTTCCAATTTAATCACCATTTCATTTATTTATGGTCGGTGATAACCCATTAAAACCATGAAATTATTACTTACACAATCATCCATGTATAACATTTATTTTGAGATATATTATTCCCCTTATATATGTATATATTAACTAGAGATGAATAAATATGTAATAACCAACAATTATTTGGGATTTGGGGTTTTTATTTTGGGGGTATTGTATGAGTATTCAAGGACTAGACCATGGTAGCATATGTTGAATTCCATAAAATATTGACCAAGGTTTGTTCGCTCATCATGGTGGATTATTTTTTCCTCGATGATGAAACAAAATTCTATTTTCTTGGCTATTATCAGAACATAGAACCTTAGGTATACACCCATTTTTATATTATTTATTTACAAACACTATTTTGAGTGGATTATTGAGTATATCTCTCATACCTTATGCATCAATCATGGTGGAAATTTATATTTCATGATTTCTGATACATGAAAGGGAAACGTCTAAATGATTGCTAGTATAGCTAGATGTTGGTCACAAGGATTATGATATGGGAGTAAGAGAGATCTCGAACACACTATTTGTTAATGTACACATTATTTTTACCTTTTATTTATTTATTTTAAATTATTGACTCCTTCGGTGATGTTGAATCTGATGTCTAGTTTGGATGTTGTTACATGGATTTATCTTTTGTCATCGAATTTGAAAAGTTGTTTTGGTACCTTATCACCCTGAATTCTATATTGTGTTTTTTATATTAAGAAATATTTTTTTATTTAAATTTATGTTTATAATATATTTTTTATATTCTCTACAGTATTTTTATATAGACTCATCGCTTGTTAAATTCCTATGGTGTATGAAGAGACACTATAAGGATCTGGCATTAAACATTACATAATCTTGAGTTTTAGTCATGAATTTTTCATTATTTTACTTTAAGGATATTTTCATGTATATATTTTTAGATAATTTGTTTTTAAATCCTAAATAAAAAAACTATATATTGAGAAGTGGACATTTTGGATCTGTATCAATTTATCCACCCATATAATTTTTTTAAAGAAATTTTCTTTAATGAAAACTATTTAGGAATTAACATGAGGTATTGAAATCCCTCACCCATCCTCAGATCCTATATGAAAAATTTATAATTGTGTGATGAGAAAAAAAATCATAGTAATGGATTGAAAAAGATGGAAATAGTTAGCCTAGTGGAAAACATTAATAACCATGAAAAAACATTATTGAAAACATTACATTCCAATAAAGGGAAATATCATTACTTTTAAAAGATCATATATTTTACCATTTAAAAACAAATTATTTCCATGAAAAATCATTCTAATACATAGAAAATTCATGTAGGACTATTGGGACATTATCACATAGAACTCTTACATAACCCCTAAAAATTGGAAAAACCATACAGCCAACATCCAATATAATTATCCAAAGAACATAATAATAACCTAATTAATTGGAGTTCTATATGGGTGCACCCATCATTTAATCTATAATAGGATCACTATGTCCTATCTAGGATCACCCATCATATTTAATTTTGATTAATACCAACATTACATAAAAAAGATTCATCATTTCAAAATCTCTTTTAAACTCATATGCAAATTATATTCAGATATGAAAATCCACTTTTCTTTCAAAAAATAATTAAAAAGAATAAACTGTTTTTTTAAGAATTTTTTTTTCAATACCTAACTTCCCAAAATTGGTAATGTTGGTTTTATATTTAATAAAACATATAATATAGAAAATTAATCTAAAAATGAAATAATAGTCACAAGAGTATGAAACTTCATTGACATTATCACATTTAAAACACATCAAAATATTCCATTTGGAAAAATTGAAATAATGTTAAAGTGGCACAAAAAACATGAAAAATAGTTTATCAACTATGAAAACATTTAAAATTTCATTTCAAAAAAATGGACAAGGAAAATAAAGAGGGTTTCATGGAAAACCGTAAGAGGTGGTTTTGTTTTCAATAAAAAGTATCTTATCACATGGGAAACACATGAATTGTAAACCCCATTAAAGAATGAGATTAAAAAAATTAAATATCCAGATAATATATAAATTTCTTATACATATTTTAAAAGGATATGTATATAAACCAAATAAAATTATGATGGAGAATAAGTTCAATAATATACTTAATGAAAGGAAATTGAGATGAAGTCTCTTACGTTGAGTCTGACTTTTCATGTGTGTCTATATATTCTTGAATAATAAACCATTATTAATTTTTTACTTTCTTTATAACCTTATTAATGTTTATTATTAATTCTATTTCACTTATTTAATGGTTATATATTACTATTTAAAAAATTAAGTTTAAGTCCGCTATTTGGACCATATTCAGCTTATGTGTCAAAAATGGCATTGGTAGGCCGACTGTGGTCAAGGATATACATATTTAAACAACTATAGATTAATAATAATCATATATTTATAAAATTTATATATAAATTATAATTTTAAAACAAATAATTAGTTATAGTAATGAAAAATAAACTATCATTACAACCATGGTGATTGTAGGTCGTATGTAGGCATGTGTAATGTGTCCATGTTTCAATGATCATTATGGAAAGTTTCTAGGTAACATTTTAAATTTATAATATAATAATTATTTAATAAATACCATATTTCTTAATCATATTTACTTATATATTTAATTCTTGTTATGTAGTGGTGAAAAAAGAATCACATATCATCGGGGAGGTGGTAGTCTACACGTTTCAGAACGACATTATGACTTTTTTTTTGTGAGTGAAAAGTGAGAAATAAAATGTTATATAGTGAATTAAGAATGAAAAATATGTTATTAATATCTTAATAGGTCGTTTTTATTAAATATAGTCATTATTTTTATTCTTATTATATTCTATATGATGCATTGGTGAAAACGAATCAGACCATGTTGCGTGGTAGTGGTCCACCATACACCAGATTAACAACATAATATCCCTTAAATATTGAAATTTTAAAAATTTATATTTTATATATTGACATAAAATATAAATTTATGTTATTAATATAATATATAAACATCATATCCATCATTATACCTAATGGTGATAGGTTATACTAGAGATACGAATGACAACATTTCGTGAGGAGGGGGCCACCATACAGACGAATAATGATTTCATAACCCATTTGATGGATGTGTTTATTGGTGAAGGACATATGTTTAACATAAAACATATAATTATATTTATTATATTTTTTAATATATAATCCTGAAATAAGAATTATTGAAGTTGGTGGAGGAGGAAATAAAGAATAAACACTTATAGGATTAGAGGAGGTAATTTAAGAGGTAATTTGGTAAGGTAATATATGAGCTAAAAGACTTAATATTTTTGAATATAGGAGGATACATTGAGGACTTTAATAATTTTGAGCGATTGGAAAACATGTAATTTTTTTAAAGAGAGAATTACACACATGTTTTTTTATATAACTAGGCCCCAAAAATTCATAATAAATGATTATGATGAAGATAACGTCTATGTATTTCTATAAAATTTATGTTTTAGAAATTTCAAGTTCATTTTCCCTTTATGATTAATGTTTATCAACTAAGTAAACTCATTTTACCTCAATTTCTATAATTAATTTAAATTGCTTCATGTAATATATTTGGTTAAAAATCAAGTTGAACATATAATATATTATAAATAATTATAATTAAAAATAGAGAAGCTATTTTTATGAATTCAATTCATTCATGTAGAAAATTTTAATTTAATATTTATACTGTAGATGTGGCGAGACATTGAGTTTTTAAGAAGGGTATTTTTTTTATAAAAACATTTTTCAGTATTAACTCTATGACTGATAGTAATCATTTCATGAATCTAAAATAAAACATAATAATATATAATATATAAATTTTATTTAAAATTTTCACTATTAGGATAATTTTAATCAATTGAAAAGGGAAGACATTATGCATTTTAAAACATTGTTTTTTGAAAATCCATTTCATTAATCCCAAACACAAACTTATAATTAAAACCAAAATGAAGTTTATTAAAACAATTAAGTGGATTTTGTATAAATAAATTATTATTAGGTTACATTAAAATATATTATAAATATATTAGAACTTTAAATTATTTATTTTATTAAAATAACCAACTTTTTAAAAATAATTGGGTTTTTTCACTATTCCTTGAAATATCAATATTTTACCAAAGATCAAAAAATGATACTCAATGTAAATTTTTATATGATGATTTAAAAAGTGGTAACAATTTTATCGAATTTAGATTATAAAATTTAGTAATTTATCTTTCAATTAAGACTTTATACAAAAAGTGGTTTAATAAAACAATTTCCTTTATGATTAAAAATTACCTAATATTTTTATAATTGATATTACTATATAAATGATAATAATAAATATGAAAGTGATTTATTATATTATTAATTAGGTTTTTACAACCTCCCCACCCCTTTTATAAATTATTTTTTTATAATTTTATTAACTTATGAAGCAAGTGATGATATATTCCCTCATAGAATTTTTATATGTATATGTTGCCTCTTCAACCAAATGGATTATATGTATACCATAACCTATTGAATGAAAAAATTATAAATAACATGCTCTCTATGGTCAAAAACCTTAATTTTTTTAAAATATAGATTATATTCCCAATGAACTACTACAGGACCAAAAATATGTTAGGAATCCGGAACATATTTCATTAACATTGAATCATGATATATGGTGTGAAGATAAAATAAAATAAAAGGTAAAGTGACATGGTAGATAAATAATCAAACTTATCCCAGATTTTATATCGTTCGATAAACCAATGAATCTGCCTCTACTTATTCATAAAAATGCATCACACTTTTCCAAGGAGAAACATTTGTAAAGACAATATCACATACCTCTAAGGGATGATATTACATCCTGTTATCTGTATAACATTTATGCCTAATTTGAACTATCCTCATTTGTCACGGAATTATCTAAACATTCTCTACCTTTTCCTCTTCAAACTATAGACCCATATACATTCATTCTCTAACTGCATCCTAAAATGATGGTCTCTAGCAGTTATTTATACATAATGCCTCAAATATTTCCATCTTTATACTAGAATGAAAAATATTATTAGAAGAAAACCCATGAAAAGAAATATGTTGATCTCAAATTCCTTAGTAATAAATTGATAAATAAAAATTCATATATTCCATGTTTTAAATAATCCATTCACCAAATCCCTTAGATTGAGGACAAAAAGTCATATAGAAATTTAATTAAGTACCCAAAAACATCCTAGAGTCCATTCCAAATTTTTTTGTGGACATGTGGTAATGGTTTGATACATTGGAAATAACCACTCCATGTAACATGAAAATCAACTTTAGATACATTTGAAAAATATGATATAAATAATTTTTTTCTAGAATGGGAAGGAAATGAGTAGATTTATTTAATCAATAAATAATAGCCCAAATCACATTGTTACCTTGAGTAGTCTTTGGAAATCGTACCCCAAAATCCATCTATATATTCTACCATTTCAACACGAACATTTTTAATTGTTGATGCCTCCCCTTTGATAATTGTAATTATGATTTAACTGGCTGACAGTTCAAACACCTCACAATAAATTCAGCAATATCTCTTTTCATTCCATCCCACCAACAGTACTCCCAAAGGTCTCAATACATATTAGTGCTTCCTTGATGAATAGAAAAAAATTGATAAGCTTCAATAAAAAACTATTTAATCAACTAGGAATCACAATGAAGAAATAACCTTTCCCAAAATAGTTAAAAACCTTCTTTAATAGTGATAGAATTAGAGAATATACCCTTCTTAACAAATGATGCCTTTTCCAACAACGACCGATCCTCCTTAGGAGCTCTCTTAATTTCTTATAAAAAAGTTGACGTTACTGATACCTAAAAACATTGAGGATGTACCCACATCAAAAACTACTAGGCCAAAATTCATCAAACCATTAAACAAAGCGTCACATTCAAAATGTTTTATGGTTAATGTTGAATTAATTTTCTGTCCCAAAGCATTAGCCACATTGTTTTTATTCTAGGATTGTAATGAATCTTGAAATCATAATAATTTAGTATTCTATCCATATTCTCTGTCTCATGTTCAGTTATTTTGGAGTGAATATATAATTCAAATGTTTGTGATCAGTATATATTTCACACTTTAGTCCATTAAAATGATCCCTATATATTTTTAAATAAAAACCCACAAAAGTTAATTCCAAATCTTGTGTTTGGTAATTTAACTTATTAGGTTTAAACTATCTGGAATAATAAGAAATTACCTAATCATACAGTATTATGATACAACTATGTTTTTTCAATGAAGAATCACTATAGAAGAAAAGCTCTCCATTTCTTGAAGGAGTGTCCAAAAGTATAGAGTTCGCAAATCTTTATTTTCAATTCCTAAAAAAATAATCAGATTACTTTTTCCAAATGAGAATAACTCCTTTTTCAGCTAACATAGTTTGTAACGTAGAAAAACAAGAAATATTCTTAGTAAACCAAAACTAATAACCCATTAATTTTAAAAAACAATGAATCTATGTGACATTCATAGCTCTTGGACATTATTCATAAATTTTTTAATAGGGCCAACAGTTATTTAATCTTTATAAACAATGAGAACATATAATGATATTTTACCCAAAAAAAGTTCACAATTTCTAAATTTACCATATAATTTCTGTTCTTTCAAATTTTTAAAAACAACCCTTAAGTTGCTTATATGTTCCACTTGAAATTTTTAATACACTAAAATTTAATCAATAAACCCAATCAATATCTTTTCCATAAAATCATGAAAAATACTATTCATATAGTCCATCAATTCATAAGGTACATTAGATAACCCAAACAAGATAACTACAAATTCATAGTTTGTATATCTACTTCAAAAGGTATCCATGAAAAATGTAATCATCATTCGTATTCAACTGATAGTACCCAACCTTAAGTCAACCTTAAAAAAAAAAATTCTCCCAAGAGATTATCAAAAAAATAAATTAAATAAGAAAAATTATTATTTTTATTAATAATGATGTTTTGGAAGGCCCTATAATAAATGAAAAGACTTATTGAAACATTTTTCATATTATCAAAATGAAAATGAGAACTCCATGATGAAGTGCTTGGGCATATAAAATATTCATATAATAACTCATGTGATATATTTTTAAATTCTATAATTTTCTCTTGATCCATTTGATAAGGGTGTTAATAAAGAGTATTATCACAAGGTACTAATTTCACTATACATTCAACATATTTATCAGGAATAAAACTAATAAAATAATCAAAAAACATCTATGTATTCATTTACTACAAGAGCATCAAAAATTTGAATAGTTTCATTATTTTTAGCAATATGTGTTAGGTAACATTCACTGACATCATTAATCAATTTCCTAGCTTCTAAGTATGTTATCAAAGACACAAAACCATTTAAAAAAACATTCTTAGAGATGAAATATATCTTATCATGATAAACTGGAAGAAAATCCATTCCAAGAATGATATCTAACTCTACTATGATTAGTTGAACAATATTTGTTGGAAATCATACTACACTGATAACAAAAGGAATATTCTTATAAATATTGGTTTCAATAATACATCCACAATGATTTCTCACTAAAACATCCATTATAATTATGTTGTGATATTATTAATTTACTTGTAAAAATCTTTTGAACTTAATGAATGTGAAGATCTAGAGTCTAACATGGAATTGGAAAAATTCAAATACACAAGTTACATACCTATCACTACTTCATTTTAGGGACCAATTTGAAATATAGTAGTATCATGATGATTTCCATCCTGTTTATCTATCTTTAAACATACATTAGCATAATTACACTAATAATTTAAACTCAAACATAATAATATTGGATGGACATTAGTTACCACATTATTTGATTCCTTAAGATTCTTTTATGTTCACTCATGTTCCATGTAGACAAACATTACACATCAATATAAATTAATTGAAATCATAAGGCATTCTCTATGGTAATTCTTACAACACTTACACTAAGATGAGAACTTCATTTTCTTACCTCTTGATTTATTTGATGTATTATTCCCCATAACCCGACATCATGAATGCTTCTTACATTCATCATCATGAGGCACAAAAGATTCATTAAATCTATTCTGAAACATTTTATCACAATCAACAAATTTATAATATTTTTTAATTTCTCATGCGATGAACAGTATCTATATATTTAGTTTCAATCATAAGTAGAAACTATTAATTTTACTATCGATAACTCAAATATAATCTAACACATACATATCTAATCATATGATGTTTAATTCATATGAAACTACGGAATCATAATTTCTTTCCCCAAATTCGTGGAATTTTTCTTCCACTCAAAATAAGACAAACATTGAAAAAAAATTGAAGAAAAATATTTTTTAATATTTCCCATTCCGTGGCATCAAGATCACCATTCTCTCTAGTATTCTTAACCTAAGACCACCATTTATTGGATTCACCATCATAATTATAAACAGAAAGAGGTTACATTGGATGTTATAAATATCCCATGACATCAAATATATTCTTTAGTGTATTGATCCATCCTTTGGCTACCATTGGGTCTCATGATCCATTGAAATATGATGAATGTTGCTTAATGAAATACTCCTCAATAGACATGTTTCTTTGTTATAGATGTGATTATTCACTGTAATGGATACCAAAAACTATTATGGATTGTTTCTACTAATCCATAACTATAAAAAACTATTTTATTTTGACTCCAACCATCTTTGGATGCTGATTTTGAATGATATCTTACACTTCATTCCTTCCTAATACAACTTTCTTGTTTCCTCAGTTGAAATCCATTCATAATAGAAATATTTTAGATGATAAAAAATATTAATCATTATATTATATATAATATGAGTTGATTATAAGGTGAAATAATTCAATGGAAAATTATTAACATTATGCTAACCTGTATACATATCTAAATAGTCATTTGATAGCAACTATAAGGACCCACCCTTAATTGGTACATAATATTTAGTTTTTTTTATATTTTAATTCATTCACTTAGAGTATATTTTTAGATTTAGAGTCTTCGAAAAGTTGGTTATAATTCATACATAGAATACCATATAATACTAAGTGGTCACTTTTGATATGTATCCACATTCCTCACCATATGATACTATTAAAACAAATAGGTTTTATTTTCATTAAGAATCTTTAGGGATCTTAATTTTACCTCATAAATTCCCTTAACCATCCTTAAATTTTGTGAAAAAACATTTATAAATGTTTGATGAGAAAAAACATCATAAGGTGATATAATATGAAGGAAAAACTTAGTCAAGTTAAAATCATTAAAAACCATGAATTTTCTTCTTGAAGACTTAAAATTTCATCCATAAAGAGAAACTTCATTCCTTTAAAACAAATCAATTATTTTATATGTTTAAAAAAATTTATTTATATTAAAAATAATTACAATGAATATATAAATCATTCAGTTAACTTAGGAAATATTCTAATAAAACCCTTATAGAATCTATACAGAACCATTATAAATTAAAATAACCATACATATGACTTAAAATAAAATATTATAGAGCACAGAATCATTATCCAATGCATTGGAGTGATATATCCACGCACCCATCATTAAAGCTATAATAGTTTTATATGGAACTATCGGGGAATACCCAAAAAATTAAATTACTTAGAACGAAAATATGAAATAAAAAAATTATCAACTGAAAAACTCTTATAAACTCATATAAAAACTCCTTTATGTTATTAAAGAATTATTATCATTCGAAATCCAATTTACGATAAAAATAAAAATTTATTTCAGAATACCTTTTTCAATACTAAAATACGAAAAAATTGAAAGAGGGTTTTACATTTAAGAAATCAATTAATCTTGCAAGGGATGATATAAACTAAATGATAGTTATGAGGGAATGAAAATTCATTTCCAATGTTCTGTTTAAAAAACAAAAACATATTACATATTGAATCCTTCAAAAAAGGGTATAAGAGATATAAAATTATCATTATATATATTTTCAGAACATATGAAAACATTACAATTGTAATTTTAAAAAGTGGGCATGGAAGTGAAAGAGTGTTTGATGCAATAACTTTAAAGGGTAATTTTTTCAATGAAAACCCCATGATCACTTGGGAAGAATTTCAATCAGAAAATAAATTAAATAATGACTTTAAAAAACATCAAATATAATTATTATTGATAAATTACTGATATAAAATTTTCAAGGGGCTATATATACAGCTTATAAAATAATAAAGGTAAAAATTTGAATATTTTCACCAATGAAAGGAAATTGAGACGAAGTCCCTTACATTGAGTTTAACTGACCACATGTGTCATTATCATCGGGAATAATAAAATTATGTCAATTATTTACTTTATTGAAAACATTTTGTGTTTTATTATTTATTTTATAATATCTAGTAATATATTTTTACTTAATCAATTATGTTTTAGTTGGATGTTTTGATCATATTCAAATTATGTGTGAGAAATGGATTTAATAGGTCGACTATTGTCAAAGAGTTAATAATATAAACATATACTGAATTATAATCATGAAAGTATTATCATATTTTTTAATCATTTAAAATTTTAAAATCAATCATTAAATATGTTTAAGAAAATTTAACTAACATTGTGACCATAGATATGGTAGGTTGTACATATGTAAGAGTAACATTTAAATTTTTCACTGATCGTTATAAAAATATATAACACAACATTTTATCATCAAATAGTTTAAATTATATCATTAATACTATATTATTTAATCATTTATTCTTATATATATATCATTATTCTTATGTGGTGGTGAAAAAAATAATCACACAACTGTGAGGAAGCTGGAATCCAGACACCACGAACGATGTTATCACTTTTTTGGTGAGTGAGAATGTGAGAAGAAAATGTTATATAACATATCCATGAAAATAAATATTTAAGTTTTTATCATAATATGTCATAAATATATATTATATTTGTACATTATTTTTACACTTATTACATTCCATCTAAGACATTATAAAAAAATTATCACATTGCTTCGTGAGGTAGTACACCAGAAGGATGTTATTGTATACACTATGTATTTGAAAATAAAGAGGTTATATATGATATGATTACCCAAATGTATATATATGATATTAATATCATATATGAACATTATATCCATCATTATGCCAAACCATTATATGTGGCGATGTAAAAACGAACAACATCGTTTTGCGATGATGTAGTCTTCCGTACAGACAAATGATGATTTCACAGCCCATTTGATTAAATTGTGAGTGGGTATAGGCCATATCAATAAAAAAAATATAATTATATTTATGATAATATGATTATTATATATCAATGGTATAATATTAATTTAGGTTAGAGGAGGAAATAAAACAAAAACACGCTTTTGATGAACATTACCACTTATTTAGGTATCTTCATTTGGTTTGCACTAAACACTTTCCCTAAATAGATTTCTACCAAGAGTAAGGCTTCATGGATGAGATGGTGGAAGTAGAGAAGATAATTTGGTATGTATTGGAGGATCCAATAGGATTTAGGGGTGTTAAGATTTGAGGATATGGGGAGACATTTCATATGTGGCATGAGAGAAAATTATTTAAAATTTTGAAAGTAAGAATTACACACACAAATAGTTTCATCACACTAGGACCTGAAAATTCACCAAAAACTATCTTATAAGTTATAAGGTCGAACGATTGTCTTCCAATAGATTTATAATAGGTTTATTGGTCATTTTTCTTCTTATTAATAAATATTAATCACTATATAAACTCGTTTTTTTCATTAATTACTATAATTAAATTTAATTAATTTCAATAATATATTTTGGCCAAATTTAATTTGAACATACTGTAAATTATAAAATATTTTTATTAACAATTTTGATTTTTTTCAAACTTAAATTTATATAATTGTATAATTTAAATTAAATATTTACCTTACAAACGCATCAAGACAATAGGTTATTAAGAAGAGTATTTGTTAAGAAAAATATGGTTCTATATTAACCGTATGAATAATAATATTCATTATAATAAAATAAAATAATATTTAATGATATATAATATATTAATTACTTGTTAAACATTCCAAATTAGATATTATTTTAATTAATTAAAAATGATAAACACTTTCAATATTGATAAAGAGATCAGAAAAACCTATCTTTAAATAAAAAACACAGTCTAAAAAATACAAAGTTTTAAAAAAGTAATTATGTGGATTAAATATAAAAAATAATTCTTTTGTTACCTAAAAAATATTATGAAAATATTTATAATTTTGAATTACATAATTTTCTAAAAAATATTCTTTTTTTACAAAAATCAGATTTTTTAATTATTCAATAAATAATCAATATTTTCCCAAAGATCCAAAACACTCACCCTAATTAATTATAATACTATTATGTCTAAAAATTTCATTTTATATATTGAAAATTAAAAAATTAAAAAATTAATATTTTAAATAAAACCATATAAGAATAGTGTTTATTAAAAAAAATGATTAAAAAACAGTTAATATTTTTTTATAACTAATATATCGATCTAAATCATATTAATAAAATGAAAATGATATATTGTATCATTACCTAGTTTTTTATTGAAATACTTGAGGTTTTTATCTTTTTGATTTCAGACTCACAAATAGTCAAAGGGTTAGAGACATTACATTTAACAATAATTATTTAATTGGAATAAGAGAATAATGAAGTGATAGGGAAAAAATATCCTCACCCAACTAGTTTAACCACCTATCAATAATATTCAGTAATAAAAAAATAAAGAATAATATAAATTCAAAATTTAATAACAAAATTTTAGATTATCCCCCCTTATATTTACACTAATATAAGTCACTCTATTTTTAGGGAGTACAGATCATGGGGTAGAGAAGACGTAAACAATTCTAAATTTTGAATGAAAACCTAATCTATGACCATAAAATATAAAAATATATCAACATACCACCTCTATAAAAATTACATCATCATTTAATAGCAAACTAAATATCCAAAATAAAATATATTCTTATTGAAATAAAATTATTTACCAATTTCTTATAGATTTTTCTTTGTAGAAAAATAAATTCTTTCATATAAATATATTAGATTTATTTCCTATATCTATTTCTAGTATATACTACATTTCAGACTATCCTCCAATTTTTTAGTTTTGTCATGACCTGTCTCAGAGGGTCCCATGTCATGACTACCCCAAGGCCACCTTTGATAGGCTAGTGGCTCATGATTAGAACTGAGTATGCATTTACCACAAATGGGGGGTATTAGCCTAATATACTTATAAACACACACATATCCAAGACAGAAAATTCTAAAATGTAAAATAATAGATAGATTGAATGCACACAACTATGATCCCACAACCAGTGTACAATATGAAGTAATGAAAATTTAAACAAGGCCAAATACAAGCCTGCCACATAGAGTCTACAACACAGGGCTAACTAAAACTGTATAAGAACAACCTTCTACAAGGGCGAGGAATAGGTCAAAATTATAGACACAGTAAAAACCTTGGTCTTTGGAGATCTAGCTACGCTCCACCCACTCCATATCCTCCTAGGTCACCATCCAATGGTTTACCATCTTCACATGTCATAACACATACAAGAAAATCCCATGTAGGGGTGAGTATAATAATACTCAATAGGACACAGTAAAATCACTAAACCCAAATAAACTAGTATAGCCATCTCAATCCAATATATAACTATCTATGTATAATAGAAACCAAAAGAGAACCTGAATATAATTAGGAGAGACAACACACCATCTTGTTGTCCTAACCAACTGTCAGCCACATGATTCTGCTCAAATCATGATCGATCTAGGAGAACCCTATCCTCAAAGAAATATATCATTGGAGACACTCTAAGAAGAGGTATATCTCGTTTGTTCCCATCCCAATGAGAATCTATTATTCAAAGAAGACTACGATACACATAGTGGGGGTCACACCCAGAACTTCTGGGGGAATCCACAAACCCAATATGTTTTAACATTGATACATAGACAAGTGAACATGCCCAGAACCACTGGGGGACACAAAAAACACAATCTATATCAACCATATAGAAAGGGGATCATATTCTAATGATTATAGAAACCCTAATTATGTGGACCGCTATATAGAGGATCAATGACCTACTCAAAAAGGTCATGTTGATTCTAAAACCTCTACTAGATATGGTAGAAGATCAAACACTATTCTCACAAAGGGACACCAAAAATCTATCTGGGTCTTGGAATCTGGAGGGGATTATAATCCAGTGATGTGGATGTAATTACACACTTTTCCAATGATGAAGAGGACCAAGGGAACACACTCAACCTTTAATGCTCAAAATTAGGAAGATTGGAACATCCCATGTAAATAATGAATATGAAAATTTTCATATTTATTAATATTTTTGAATTAAAAATTAATTTTATTTTAAAAGGGAGTATAAGTTCGATGGCGCACCTGACACACAATAATGAGTATCTCTGAAATCTCATGTTGCACACAAGGCTGAGTCATACTAAAATAATAATAATATAGAATCATTTTAAAGGGTTGTTAACACCTAGCCATTGTATTGGCGGGAATGAACATAACTAACTAAAATATGATTACAAATTTTTGTTAAATTATTTTACACTTATCAAATAAAACTTAGAGGGTTAAAATGTGAATGAATCCAATATTAAGTATAAACACTCTAATTTTCTTTAAAAGGTCGATTTACTTCCTTTTTATAGAGAACCATTTTTAATTTTGTTTTTGACACTTTTATATGTTATATTTGACAAAATAATATTCTTATTTAGAATAGGGACAGAAAAATTTCTTTAGATGAAAGTTTGGTATTTTTCTAATAATGTTCGTTTTTAATGAATAGTGAAACATACTGCATTTTAATTCAAAACTCAATTTTAATATAATTTATTTATATGGATAGATTATATGTTTAAGTGGTTTTAAAATGTAATTTTATTATATTTTTACAATTTAATCTAATGGTTTTCATTGGAAGCAGGTTCACTTTTAAATTGGATATACATACATGTATATCTTTTGGTAGTTTTTACATCTTAAAAACAAACTTTTTGGTTTTGACAGTGGGAATTATTTTAAATTAAATAAAGAAAATTCAATGTTTTGAACTTTTTTAAATAGAAATCATTTTTGAATTAGGAATATCAAAATTAGATTTGGTGAATTTTTCGTATTTTTCTGAAAATGTAAAATTTTTGATGAATAGTGAAAAAACACTCCATTGTAGTTAAAAACTGACCTTTTCATCTAAATGAAATTTTACCACTTCTATGAATTGAATTTCAAAAATATTACATAAATGGTTATCATCATTAATTAAAATGTGGTTCAAAAAATGGAAATAATTTTTGGTGAAAAGTGACTTTTGACTTTTATTTACGGCGATTAAAGGTAAATTGGGTAATTCTAGGTAAAAATAATATTAAAATAATATAAAACTACCTTAAAATTTTTCCTAAACCTATTGGATGCGTAGTGGAATACCAATAAAATCCTTGGGCAGAACTTTGGGTATTTGGAAGCCACTTGGGTAAGATTATTACACTAATAACCTTTAATTTAAAGTAAAAAAAAAATATCATAGACATGCATTGTTTTGAGAAAAAAAATTTAATGTGGGGTTATAAAAATGATATATTCCACTATAAATAGTCATTATAAATATAAAAATATTTCCTAAATAATGGTAATTTATTTATAATTTTTAGATATCAAATAAATATTTTTATTCATGACACAATGATGATGTGATGATTACCTCATTAATGAACGATTTAAATAAATGTTATTATAAATGTTAATATAATTTTATTTTGAATATTTTTATGCCATAACAGAATTTAATGGATTAGGATTAATTTTTATATTTTTATTAATTACGTTTTTTCGAAGGAATCAAGTTGGTTTGGATTTTTTGAAAAGTCATGATCTGAATATAAAAATTGGCATAAATGAGTTTTTAAATAAATTAATATTTTATTAAATGACATAATAAGAAAAATTAATATTCATCCAAATGAAATAGTTAAGATTGAAACTATAATTAAGGCACACAATTTGGTTTTTTTTTCATTTTATAGTAACTATATTAACCTTTTAGACTGAATACACAAGAAAACATAATAAGAGTCAAATTAGTTAACTAAGGGTTAAAACTAAATGACAAGGTTAATTTTGAAAACAAAACATGTATAAAACTTATTGGATGAGAGGATTTCAAATGATAGTCATATTTTCTTTGAATTTATTGAGTTATGTTCCTTTTAAAACTTAAAATACTTTTATAATAAAACAATATTTTCAAACTTTCCAAAAGAGCACTTCCTCCCTCTTATAAAAGGACACCACTTCTAACACATTACTCACACCTCAAAATCCCCTTTGATTGTCCAAAATCATCCAAATAAGCTCATAATATCCCTCTCTTCTTGCTAAAGTCCTTACCTTAGGCATAAGGGACTTCAAGGAAGCCTTCTGCTTCAACCCAAAAGAAGTTACCCGATTTAAAGGAAACATCTTCCATCATGTTCTCTTATTTTATTTTACTTATTCACTCCATACGCTATTTTTATTATTATTTTACATAAAAAAATTGTATCATAAATATACTAGGATGTTTTTATGAGAATTATTCTAACTACACTTCCAAAAACCTCAATCTAATGGATACGATCATATTGTATTGGTGGACAGTGAACTACTGCCTCACGAAACGATGATTGTTCGATTATCTCCTCCCGCCTCTCATGGTGGCCATTATGATGGAAATATATTTATATTATATATATATATATATTATAATTATATTTTGTATATTATTCTGTATTTTCATTTACAACATACCTTTATAGTTTACATAATGAGTAAATATGATAATTTCATTTGAGGATGTGCGGACTACCGCCCCCTCAAAATTAGATGACTCATTCATACCATACATGAAACGTATAAAGTATGGTATTAATTAACTTATGTAACATTTATAAAATATTACATTATAGAATAATTATAATATACCTATGTATTATTTGGATTTCATTCCACTCAAAATGAAAAAAGAAATGAAAGTAGCATTCATGTGTAAGTGCGACTTACCATCTCCATGAATGGTGATTTTCATTTTCATATATCCAAATGATATGGAAATTTATAAAAAAATTTATGCTGGATATATATGATTTATATGATATGTAAATCATGAATATCATTCTGTATATAATTTACTTTTGACCACATGGACAACTTGTAATTATAAGTAACAAATATTGACAAAATGACCGTTATTAATTTAAATGATTAATTAATGTTTATAACATGGTAATAGGTGATGTAAAAGGAATAATAAAAATGAAAATTTACTAAATCAAGTACAAATTAACTTTATTTTATCATTAAAGAGATTTAAACAACGAACGAGTCAAGTCAGGCATGAGGTAATGGACTTCGCCTCAATCACCTTTCATTGAGGCATATTTTTATTTATACACAACTTTATTTTATATCTTGTACAAACACCATTGAATTTTTATTTCATTAAAAGGGAATATTTTTCTATGATGCATTTAACTAAATGAAAAAAGGAATTTTTCTTTTTAACATTCCTGGTGACAACGACCTTTCTGCCACCGCAAGTATTATTTGATCTTTGGATTCCTTAACTAGTCGTTGTGTTTTTTAATGGAAAATAAATACCATATATCTTATTACGTATTTTGGTATTGAAAATGGTTTTTATAATGGATTGATTATGTTAATATATTAAAATGATATATTGTGATATCAATGTGGAAATTTTATCTTTTTTTATGCTTGTGTTATGTGTTATGATTATGTTATGGTTCTTGGGAATTGTCTATGTATACAGGTGTTTTGGTTATAAACCATGGGTGGGTGAGCCCGAGATAGCTCTCCAACGCATTGGGTAATGTGATGGAGAAAAATGTTAATGATTATCCCAAGAGATATATGGAATATATTAGGATGGTATTCCGAATGTAACTACCTATATTGCTGTGAAAGATACAATGAAAGTATAATTTGGATTCCAGAAGTTACTTTTATGATTTATAATTTTTATGTGTTATTCATAAATATTATGAATTTATGTGGTATGTCAAAGATCTTATGTTTTGTATGTATTGATGAACTATTGTTTTCTTTCTTTATTTTATCACCGTTACTGAGCTTTTTATGCCCATCCCGTGTTTTTAAAAGTTTTTCATAGGGTATAAGGCATGGTAAGAGAATGGAAGAGTTCATGAATATTTTTATCAATAAAAGAATTATTGTTTTCTTTTTAGAGTTTTTATTTTATGAAAAAATGGAAAATGAGTTGAACTGTCTACTTTGTAATTTTTGAGATGTAATGTAATAGTTATGGCCTAATTCTCTAAAACTATGAACCTAAAAAGATCCTCAATGTGAAATATTCATTTAATTCAATATTATGTTATGTTTTAAGGCTGGGTTCTTATAAATATGAAGAGCCTCAAGAACTCTTTATGGGAGTACAAGTCGTGTCCCAAGGGGTACACAACAGGTCATGATATCACAAGTCTTTCCCATATGGAATAACCTCACATGACCTATAGTATCAAAATAGAAGGCATGTTGGATGGGTATACGGTGTGTAGAGACACACGGTTTCCTACCCGTGATGCCCGACTAGGTCTGTGTATCGATGTCATGTTCGTGTACCCCAATCTGTTTCTGTATCTAAGTTCATGGTGTTTTATTTGTACATTCATAGTTAACGGTGTCCATGTACTCTATAAAGTGTATCTAGATTCATTTTAGGAGTTTAAATGTTGTGTGATTGGGGTCACACGTAATGTGATTAACATCTCCTTCTGAAAAACCTGCCTCTAAAGGGCCTCCAAATACAGTGTAATCTCAGATTACACGCCACGTGTCGCAGAATTTTTTAGAATCTCAGATATGAAGTCACATGCCTCCTTCACTACTCTCATCTTTGGTTTCTAGCATTTCCTCATCGGAAAAATAGAGATATGGGGTTGTCCAAGCCAAACCATCACTGTGCAATATGTTTTGTTAATATATTTACTCACAAATTAGATCAAATTATTATTCCTTATCTCATGCTAAAGAATGTCGAAGAACATGATTTCAAGAATATTTCTTCATTAAATCCACTACTACAACCACCAGCACATGTCCCTCACATTGTGCCAATCCCAGATCTACGATATCAGATCATCACACAAAAAATCAGGTGTACAACGTTCAATTTATCAGGATATGTCGAACCTCGGGTCAAAGAATAATACCCTTGGTGTAATGAGGAATTGAAGGATAAAGTAAAATCAATCAAGAGGAACATAACACAATCTATTTTTATGTTGATCTTTGTTTTTTTGTTATAATAGGTAATGAAACCACCAGCAATCAAGAAAAATAATATTCTCTTGATAAAATCCCAACAAGATAAATCCCATCCCATAATACACACAATCCTTGAATTATTCATTTCATTGATTTATTCAAGATCATTGTAGAAATTATGAATGAGGAAATAAGATATTGATACACATGAGATACCTCTATTTGGATCGATCACTGATGAAGAAAGAAGTTGTGTTGCGTTTGTTGGCGAGATCCCTCAAAATCAATGTGCATCGATCATTGATTCTTGTTCTGTCGTCGTTCGTCATAAAGGATTCCCAGAGCTCCCTCTTGAAGATTCTTTATATGTTACAGGGTTATAAATATAACCATAGAATTATTACACATGGATACATTTAATTAATCAAGTCATTGCATCAAAAAAATAATTCAATTATTTTATTAGTTTTTAAGATAGTGAATGATTTTTCACAAATGACCTACAAAGACCAATTTTAGGTCATAACTAATGTAAATAAACTATTATAGATAAAAATGATCTTTTGTATTTCTGATCTGAATACTCATTTAGTAGTTATTCATGTTTTCCAGGAAAACTGTGTGCACACGCTGTTAAATATTTTAATAAATTTCAATCATTTGTTCTAAGCACTCCAGGTTTTTTAATCTCACTCCATCTTAGATATTAGTCTTGAAATCAATCCATATACTATTTAAAAATATTAATTAATTAATATGAGGCATTTCATTCACCCCCTTGGGTATTTACATCCCCAAAAATCCAAAACAATGGCTTCTCAAATAGATGAGGGTACTGAGAATGAATCTAAACCCCCTGATTTCATGTCCTCTCCTATATATTCTCATACTACCACTAGAAACGAACTAATGGAATCAATCATCCGTGAATGATCATCTCTTACTGACCCTCTATCTCCACTAGGTACTCTGCAAAGGTTTCTCCATCCTTGATGTCCAACTCTACCAATTGATAACATGTGATAGGTTGTGCACATTCATTCTTAGTTGCGACACATGGAATAAGATATGTACATGGTCTAATTTTTGGAGTTAAATCCAAGTAGTATGCCACCATGTCAACTCTACATAGTATATGTAAAGGGCTGATGACCCACAAAGCTAACCTACCACCCCAACCAAACCTCCATAATTCTCATCTAAGTGAAACCCAAATGGAACAAATGGCCTCCATCGTCGAATTATAAAGCCTTTGACACCTTTTAGCATTAATATCATAATGGTTCTATGCATTCTTAATCCTCTCCAAGATGATATGCACCTTTTTTATAGAATCTTGCACCAACACAAAGCCCATGAGTTCTTACAGTCCTAGGTAATTCTGAAAAACATGGGACCTATAGGACGACCCATTAAATGAATCAATTAGTGCCATACCAATTGTAGAATGATAGATTATAATATACTCAAACTCCACTAGTAGTATGTGATTTTCCTAACTCTTATGAAAGTCTCACATGAATTCTCTCAACATGTTCTCCAGAACCCGAATGTTCTACTCTGTCTAATCGTCCATTTTTGGGTGAAATGATTTTCTCATGTGTTATTGGGTCCCAAAAACCTATTATTAATACCTTACAAAATTACGATGTAAATATATCATCATAATTAGAAACAATTTCTTATGTAACTCCATGGAGGTGAACTATCTCATGCAAATAGAGGTGCCCTAATCTCTCAACTGAACACTTCTCTCAGACAGCTAAGAAGTGGTCCTACATTTTGAGTATGGAAACAGTCTCCTAGATGGAATCGTGTTCCCTAGAGGAATGTGGTAATACTACCAGGATGTATATATATATCCCTCCCCACCTCCATTTTGGAACCTAAAGGTGATGAGATAAACCTACTAGAACTTGGAGCTCATCCTTCACATACCTACAAGTAAACCATCAGGAAACAAACTTTTCAACTATTTTCTTTATTCTTGGCCACCAAAACAAATGTCGGAGGTCTTATTACATCTTCTCCTCACATGAATGTGCCACCAAAGTAGATGTATGAAACCCCCTTAGATCATCATCCTACAATGTCACCGGTACTATAATCCATCCTCTAAAGATAACGATGCACTCCCCATATTTTTTATATCAATTAAGAGAATGTGTTGTAAAAATATGATCATACAAGGTCTCATAGTTAGTATCCTCATATTTTTCCTCCATGACTTGTTGTATGAGTATAGAAATGAAAACCATTGACTTGAGGTAAGCTCCTCCATCTCCATCCACAAAGGATAACTACAATGATCCCAACTGATCTGATTCCTCATTTCGTAAATGTAAAGTAGATATCATACTAATAGCCTCTACCACAACATTCCCCTTCCCAAGAATATAGAAAATCTTAAATTCATAGTCCTAGAGGAACAATATCCACTCTTTGCCTCATGTTTAGATCATTATGAGAGAATATATACATTACAATCTTGTGGTCAGAGTAGACCACAAAACACTCTCCTATCAGGTAGTGTCTCCACTTCTTTAAAGTGAATACTACCACTTCTAACTCAATATCATCAGTCTCGTAATTATTCTCATGAGGTCCCAACTGGTGTGAACCATAAGCAATCCCCACATTCCTCTTCATCAAGACACGACCAAGCATAGTTTGTAATGCGTCATAGAACACTACGTACTCAACACCCACCTATGGAAATCTCAAAAATGCAGTGCTAATCAATCTCAACCAAAATTGATTAAAACACAACTAGAACTCTTATTTCCACTTGAAAGGATGACCCATTTGGTCAAATATGTCAATTATGATGCCACTATGGAGAAGTCATGTACAAACCTCTGATAGTACCTACAAATCCAAGGAAACTCCACACATTATTAACACTGTTGGTTAGCTCCCATGCAAGAACTGTCTCACCCTTCACTGGATCCACTAAAACTCTAGCCTCCTAGATGATGTGTCTCATAATATAGCCCTATAGAATGAATAAATAGAGAAACTAGAGATTCCCATAATGATGGTGCTCTCAGAGTGTTTCGAGGACCATCCTCAAGTTTCTCAAATGCTCCTCCTCATATTTTGAATACACTAGAATAACATCATTTAAGACCACCATTAACTGATCTATGAAAGGTTTACAGATCTAGTTTACATGTCCCATGAACACTAATAGGTATTTCATCGCACAAAATGAAATTACCAATTACTCGTTGTGAACATAACAACATCTTAAGAAAATATTTGGTATATCCCTATCCTGTACTCGCAACTGGTGATAACCTGATCCGAGGTAAATATCTAAGAACAATCTCTCCACTTTTAACTGATAAAATAGGTCATCGATCCTTGTTTGTCGATACATGTTCTTTAGGGTCACTTTATTTAATAATTGGTAATCCAAAAATGAACTCAATCACACATATGCCTTCTGGGAAAAGAAAACCAGTTCTGCTAAGGGTGAACCTCTAATTATCATGATTCCCTTCCTATACAAATCCTCCAACAATATCCTCATCTCAGGAAAAAATATATGGGATATCTATTATTATGCTGTAGATATCAGTTCCATAGTAGGGGTGTAAATCAATGCATAATTCTCTCTCCTACCAAGGAGGTAAACCTGGAACATCTTTTGGAAAGACATCCTCATAATCCCCACCACTACAGAAAACTGAGGAATCATATCATCCAAAACACCGAGGGTGAGGCTAGACAACTGATGAGTAATCATATGCAGTCTCATATGTGCGATTTCATCCTACGTTGTCCAAATTTATCATTCACGACATATGAAAAACATGGTTCCATCACAACTGACACACCAAACTATTCATTTAAAATAGTCAATTAAAGAATGAACTATAGATAAATATTCCATACCAATAATGACATTATAATTCCATGAAGTTGATACCAAGAGATACCAACAAAAACTCTCACCTCCAATAGTCAGGTCAAACATTCGGTACCAGTGTGGGGTCACCGTGTCTCCTCTTGTAGAAGTATCTAAGTATAAGGGAGGAGTGAACGGTTATACTAGAATATTTGAGTCTCGAACATGATTCATGGAAGGAAAATAATGAATAAACCTATGTCTATCAATTCTAAAACTAAGTGAGAAATAATTGACAACGTTCCTCATATCATCCATGGGGCTTTGAAGTCATAAGACTCAATATCCTACATTTGTCCCCATCTATTTCCACTAGCTCCCAGAGCCTAACGTTGACCAACTAGGGGTGGTGTTGGTAATAGGTCGATCCTATGACAACCTCCTACTACCCTATTGGTACCTCTTCCACGTTCACCACCCTAAGGACCACCCTTCTCCTATCTCTATATATAGATAGGTGTTCCCTCGACCATATCTCGATCAGCTATATGACAGGTTGTGAAATATCATTCTAGATGTTCCTAACCATTGGAATAGAAACACCACCTGTCCCATAACTAATTTTATCCACCCTAGGATCCCTACACTACAGGACATGAGTACTGGGAATGCCTACTAATGTTTTAGACCTTCCTAGAACCTGTGGATGGCCATGATATACATGCTACCGAAGTATCAACAATAGTGTGTCCATTACTAGCTCCCATTTCTGGTGTATTCTCTGATAGAAAAAATTCCACTAATAGGGCTCTCTCATGTACTAAAATATAAGAATAAATGATATTGGATACCACTATAACCCGAATTTCATGGTTTAAGTCCTTATAAAATGTTCAATCCATTAATAACTAGTCCCATACATTAAAAAGGTGTATCATAAAAGGTCAATAAACTTAATTGAATACTCTACAACGATAATACAAACATACTGGAGACGAAATAGCTCATGTATGCATACCACTCACTACATGGTTGGATGGAACACCTATATAATATGATACTATATTTATTTCTAGGAGAGAGATATCTTGTTGTGTGACTGAGTCAAAAAGCTACATCATCGCACCATAGATCCATAAAGAAGACTCGCGACAGAGACTACCATATGGTCAGCATTTGCCATACCAAGGTGGAAAACACGAGTGACTAAATCTATCAAATCATGAGTCATCTAGGGGTCCGGATCACCCCAAAACCAAGGAGGTCACTACCTATAAAACATTTTCAACACACTCAACCTACGTGTATCCTCAACGGGAAGTTCCTGTAGTAGCTTCTACTCGACGAGTGGTGGTAAAGATGGTAAACAACCTGAAGCTGATATATCCTGTACATGCACTTCTACCAATGCCTCATCACTAGAAAAAAACATCATCATGGTTATATGGTGGAATCCACGATGGTTGTATTTGTGGAGGAATCCTGAAATAAAACAAGACGTACCACATTAAATAGATTATATCTAGGGGATGAATCAAGAAGGACATGGAAGAGAAAACCATTCCTATATGATTTAGGTACCACAAGTGTTTTTATGAAACTAATGTTATAATGTACCAAGTCAAAAAAAGGTACTCAAGGTCATGGTGTATGTATACATCAGCTGCCAAACCAACATTGGAGTCCTTAACTAGAAGGCCAAAAATGAAACAATTAAAACCATTTCTCCAAACCAATCTCATAGACCTCATGACCTAATGTAGAACTAGAATTCTCTGATTCCACTCTTTCATGAACCATCCTAGAGGGGCCCATCTTGTGACTACCCTAATCCTGCCTCTGCTAGGCCAGGGGCAGGTGACTAGCACCGAGTAGAAATTTCCCACAAATTGGTGGCATTAGCCCAAATTACCTATACACATGCACACATCCCCAGGCCACACAATGCAGAAATGTGAAACATATGATAAAATTCATGAATAATACTACGATCCCAAAACTATAATAGAATATGAAGTAATGAAAAATCAGACAATTCCAAATACAAGCCTCCCACAAAGAGTTTGTAACTAAAGTCTAAATGAAACTATAGAAGTCCAACCTAGTCCATGGTCAATGACTAAGTCAAAAGAACGCTCCCAAAAAACACCATGGTCTTTCAAGCTATAACTATGCTACACCAACTCCATATCCTCCTAGGACACCATTAAAAGGGCCACTGTCTACACAAGACATGACACAAGTGAAAAACCCTGTGTCTGGCTAGGTATAACAATACTCAGTCAAGACACCGTAAAAACACTAAACATGAATCACTAAATATAGTCATCTCAATAATATATATATATATACATGAATAATAGAAACCAAAATAAAACCTTGATATACTCAGGAGAGACACCACATCATCAAGTAGTCATAACCAACTGTTTTCCACATGATTCTTCTCAAAGAATGATCATTCTAGGTGAAATCAGTCATTGAGCCATGATATCATTGGAGAAACTTCACAAAGAGGTCTAACTCATTTTGGATTCGCCCAAAGAGACGTAACTGGTCAATGAATATTATTATACACAGAGAGGGTATTATTCCAAGAACTGGTAGGGTACATCGTGAACCCAATCTGGATCAGCCTTGATACAAAGATAGGGGGTCACACCTAGAACATCTGAGTGAAACAATGAACATAATATAAATGAAACCTCTTTATAAGAGATCATATGATAATGATTACACAAACCCAATTAATGTATCCCACTAGAAATAGAATCATCATCCTACTATAGAAGGCCACACTAATTCCACAAACTCCACTAGGGATGATAAATGACCACTCTCCAATATCAAACATGGATAACAAAACTCTTTCTAAGAATCGACATTTAGAGGGGATGAAAATACAATGATGCTGATGTAATTATTCACTATAACACTGTGGAAAATGACCAATGAAACACTCTTAAGATATACTAGTCCAAACTAGTAAAATGATACGCCTTAAGAACTCCTAATGGTAGTACATGACATGTCTCAGAGGGCACACGACATGTCCAGTTATCCCAAGTCTTCCTGGTGTGGAAGAACCTAAAACAAAATGAAGTATCAAAATAAATGGTGCGTATGATGGGTACAATGTTCTTTGAGACACATGGTTTCCTACCCATGTCACTTGGATGTATCCGTGCACAGAATCTGTGTCGATGTACCGGTCTGTGTACACTATGTTGTGTCTGTATCTTAATACACATCATTCAAACATGACATGTACATTTCCCAGTGTCCTTGTACACTATAGATTACACTTAAAGTCATTAGGTTTGTGTCAAATGCCATGTGATATGGGTCACATTCCATTTTATCATCATCTCCATCCAGAAATAGTAACCGCTGCTGATGGGGCCCCATACACTGTGTTTCCTCAGATTACACGCCATGTGTTATGGGATTTTACAGAATCGCAAATCTGGGGTCACGAACCTCCTTCTATACTCTATCCTTACATTTATGGATTCAAATCACTATGAAACTAGAGTTACTAGGTCATCCAATCCATACCATCGCCAAAAAATTCGTTTCGTCATCAGATCTGCTCACAAATTGGATCAAAACGCACATCTCTGTCTCATTACAAAAAACACTGAAGAACAATATCTAAGGAATCCTTCATAATATTATCCACTTATGAAAACACCTTCAAACTACCATCATGTCATGATAATTCGATATTTATGATATTAGATCGTTGCACCAAAAATTGGGTACACAATGATCGATGGATCGAGGTATATCGAACCCTGGGCCAACGAAGAACACATGTTGTGGAAGACAAAATTGTGGGAGAAAACAAAATCAATCAAGAAGGATACATACCTTGATCAATGTTCATGTCCATCTTGTTTCATTTCCACTATAATATAAAATTAATCCATTACCAATAAAACAAAATAATCTTCTGCCGATAACATTCCTAGAAAATAAATCACATTCCACAATACAATCAATCCACGAATTAATCCAGTAATAGATTGATTCATGGTCATTATAGAAATTATGAATGGGTAAATAAATAATAGAAACACATGTCCAAACCAATTTTGGATTCACTACTGATGAAGAACAAAGCTGTGTTGTGTTTGTTGGTGAGATCCTTCAACATCGATGTTTGTCGATCGTCGATCCTTGATCCATCATCGTTTGTTAGAAATTATTTGAAAATACCTCTCTCTATGATCCAATAGATGATGAAGGGTTAGAAGATAACATTGGAATTCTAACATAAGTATAAATTTTATGAAACAAGTCACTAAAATGCTTTTCCAATAAAATAAATAAATTATTTTTTTCGTTTTCACACCCATGACATATTTTTGAAAAAAAACCATCACAGACCAATGTAATGACACGACTAATGTACATTCACTATTTTGGATTCAATAGTGCCCTTAAATTTCTGATTATGGATCACTTTTAAGAGTTATTACACTTTTTTTATGAAAACCGTACAAACATTCTATTAAATATTTTAAAAAATTTCAATCATCTATTCTGGGAAATTCGAATCTCAGAATCGCATTCCCTCTCAGCACCTAATCTCAAAATCCATCCATATAATATCTAAAAATAATTCATATAAAATATGAGATATTATAGGTATAATGTTCCCCAATCCATTGATAATACTAAATAAATTAGCCTATTATTATTTGATGTAATTATAAAAATTTGTTGTGAAAGTATTATATTTAACTCCTTAAGGATAAATATGTGTAAATTGTGATCACTAGGCCTTATTTAATAATATATTAATAGTAAATCAATTTATTATATTTCATGTTCCAGGGATTAAGTTTTTGTATCTTTGTAAGAATGAAAAACCACACCATGTCAATGGTTAACCATTGTTACAACAAAATATTACTTTGTTCCATCACACCACTTTGGAACAGTTGATTTTGGTGTCATTACATTGTGTGAGTGAGAAACTATAATTTATAAATATATAATAATAAATTAGTTTATAACACTTTGTATAGATAAAAAAATTTCTAGTAAGAATTGATTTATTAATTGAAGATGTAATCTTATATTTTAAAATGGTTGCTTGAACATGGATCAATGTGATATATTATTTTTTGGATCACTAGAAACTATTATCAGTATTTTGATACAAGTAATTTCTTCTCTAGATATAATTTATTGAGAATTATTATATTTATTGAATGCTACTATAATTAATGTTAATAAAGTTTATTAATCAATATTCTGTTATAATAATGGGGGATGTTGAACTGATCTTAGTAGTGTATTAGATTTTATATAATTGGTTTCATTATGTTGTCGGGGCTAGATCAAAACAATAAATATATGAATATGAGTAATGGTTGGTTGCACTTCAAATTACTGGTCTTGTTATTTTACATTGGTCACCATTTAATATCCAATAACCGTTGGACATTTCCAAATTTCAAAAAAATTATTATTTTTAATTAAATTCTCCAAAATATCCCAAATTCATATCCAAATTATAAATTAAATTGATTTATGAAAATATGTAAATTTCCCATATTTTATATAAAATTTGAAAATATTTATCATGAAATTCATATCAAATATGAAATCAATTACTTATATCAATTTCTCAATATTTAGGTTTTCCACTATAGAAAAATATTCTTTAATATACTCCAGAACAAAAATAAAACCTATCCGAAATAAAACATTAAAAATATTTTTAAACAATCATAAATTCATCTCAAGAATTAATTGTAAAATGTTTCCGAAATTAATCTCAAAAAAATTTACACTTAGTTTGGATTTATATACAAAGGAGTTGTACACTTATTCAAGATTAAAATATATTAGTTGGAAATTTCTATAATACATTACCAAAATAGACAATTTTCAATTTTCATGGATTGAAGTCCAATACATGTTTAGTTAAACCATTTTTAGTTTTTATAAAGTGGAACTGAAATATAAATTCAATAAATAATATTTTGAGAGTCATTGTAAAGAATGATATGAGCATTAGAATAAATTTTTTTATCAATTAACAACATTAAAAAATTTATCCATATATTAAATAAAATATACTGTAATAATAACTTCACACACACCTATCAAGACATTCAATAAATTTCAATTATTTTTATCTTAAATTTTTCACCATTTCTTATTATAATTTTCGGTTAATTTATTTTTTCAAAATGCATTCGTTCATTCCTTTAGTTTTACCCATTCCAATTTTGTGAAATGGCTTTTAAATAATTTATTTATAACTCTTCACTCAAGAGATATTATTTTGAAAATATATAATCATTCTTATGATTTTTCACATTCTACAAGCTTACTAAAATACTATTTTCTATAATAAAATACATAGTGGATATTTTTCAGTGATGGGGGCTTGCAAATTGTAATTCTACGGTTGGATGTTTGTACAAAATTTATGGAAAAAATGAATGTTTTAATGACGAGTTTGAAATATTGTGTATAAAGGCTGATTAAATCTTATCATTCGAAATAAAAAACTCCTCGCTCAATTCTATTTGAAATGTTATGAACCACATAATTATAAATTTTTATATGATTAATTTGTAGATATAATGAAATTAAATAAATGATTCATCTTATTTCCAACATTTTCATTATGATTCGTTCTTTACAATTAAAAATTATTTTTCATTTCTGTATTTTTAAAATCTTAAAATATAATAACTTTTATTTTATAATTTAAATTATTGTTTATGTGAATTGTATATATAATTAAATATAATGGAATATGACATCCTAAAATTTTTTCCCAAAAACTTTTACTCATCTTGTAGCTCCTCATCATGTGGACCACTTCCTAGATATTTCAGGAATAAACCTCCCTTTAATACACACCCACATATCTTGAGACTTAAATATGTAATAATAGTACAATTTTGATTGGAAAATAAATATATGTCCTTAAATTTGTCTCACTTGTGATGTTATCCATGGAATAATTATCTTAAAATAAGTACATATGAAAATATGGCATTTTATGTATTTAAAAGGATATTAAAAATTCATCGCATTCCTCAATAATTATCAAAAAATTTATGTAATTAAAAAATATTCAAAATAGTATAAATGAATTATCTATCACACAAGAAAATCTCAAGACGCTCCCAAGAAAATGTGGTATTCAAAACATACTTCTTGTTAAAAAATTATGTCAAGAATCCAGATTATCATCATAGAGTATTTCCAAAATAATTATATTAATTCCAAAATTATTAATGTGTAAAATAATACAATGATATTTTTAATATAATTAAAACTCATTCTATAATTAAAAAAGTGGATAAAAATAGAATAAAATAAAACTTATAATATAATACATTGCATTTAATTTTATCTCCTACCCCTCCCCCAACACCCTTAGATTTTGATTTTCCTTAATATTATTGAGTAATTCTGATTTGAATTTAAAATAGATTAAATTATGAATAAAAATTAGAAAACATTATGAAGACATAAAACCTCATTGTTTATATATTCTAGGTAAACCATTGGAAATAGGAAAATCTAGACTTTATTTTTTTTATAACATTTCCTTAATGTGTATATTATAGTATCTATGTAATTATATTATATAGTATAAAAAAAATAATAAAAAATTGTTAATTTTATTATAAAAATTAAATTTTGAAATTTTTTAAAACAATTAACAACAAATAAATTATTTTTTAAATCCCATCCCACATAATATTATTTTTCATTTCGATTATATAATGATAGAAATTATTATATTTATCCTTTACCATATGGGATATTTAAATTCATTTATAGTAAGAACCATATTTTTATGGAACTACTATTATTTTTAAACATCTTATGGATGTCACCGTGTATTGAATAATGAAATATATCAATTCCCTTTTATTATTTATAATCATATTTTAAGTGTTTTTCTATTATGATTATATTATTTTTTTTCAAATGTATTTTTATAAATTTTTTATATTTAAATAGTATTAATTTCTTCTTATCATAATAAATATGAGTTATTAATCATAAAAATTCAAATAAAACTATGCTAATATTCAATATTTTGAACATAATAATCACTAAAATGTTCAAAGGTTTATGTTGAAGTTCTCCCATTATCTTTCCAGACAGAAATACATTGAATAAAATAATATTTATAAAATTATTAAAAGTAAAATTTTATATCGTTCAACATACAAAAAAATTACAAACATAGATTTACGGAGTACATTAGATGTAGAGAGTGCTAGTGATCAATAAGTTTGAGTTAAAAAGGTATATTTTTGAATATAAAAAGTTCTTGATACATTGTGTTAAAGTTACATTCATTGTAAAAATGGATTAGTATGATATATACTAGAAATGAAAATCAGATAATGAATAGTGAAGGTTACACAATGAACAGAAAGAGGAATCCAATTATATATAAAAATTTCTATAAAATATCAAATGAAATTTTTTATTAAGGTTTATCATATAGAAAATTAACCAACATTGTAATGTTATTTCATCAGAAAAAAATTACATAATGTTGGAACATATGGTTGAATTTGATGATCACTAAAAATGTACCAACAGAAATACTCTTGAAAGATCTTCAAGTGCAGAATTTATGACCATACAACACTAAGTTGATGAGATAAAGAAGATATGATAGAAAAGTTTTAAATCATGTTCCATATTTGAATAAATCCTATAAATAATACTAGATAAATAATCCTAAGAGTTTTTATAACTCATATAGACTTTAGATTCATTATAAAAACTTTTTAAATTCAATAATTGTGAAGGTGTTGAAATTTTCATTTAATATTTGTAAATATAGATGAGATATAGGGATAATCTAGGGGTGATTGTTCATTACATGGTTTAAGTAAAAATTGATGATGAATGTTTATTTTTATATATTAGAATATTTTAACGAGATGAATATAGTTATTTATAGGGTAGGAAATTTAGATAAGAGCCTACGGTTTATCCTTAATTTTATTATAAAATATTTCTATATAAAGGGGTGTTTAATTAATGATAAATTGATTTGGATGCTATTTTTTTGAGAGGATGTTCTACAGATCTTCCAGATGAGTAACTAACACAATAAGGACTTGTTTAAAGAAGATATACTAGAAAGAGATACTATATATATGTAAATGAAACATAGACCATTAAACCGAGGAAGATCCGTTGGAGGAATAATTGATGGAGTCTAAGGTGTATCAGATAGAATTTCAATAATGTGAGTTTATTGAATTTATTATTACCATATAATGACTTATGGGCAATATTAAATGTTTTATTATTTTTTTGGGATTGGAAGAATAAGAAAACATTGTTATTTATTGGATCATTTATAATTTCCAATTATGTTACAGAAGGATCATGGAATGATTTGTCTTTATTGTGATCACTTCACTATATAATAGAGATCTATGGATCGACATGAGACTACATGATAAGGAAAATGTTCCACATTGTGGAAAAACCTTGATAAAACTTTTCTGACATCCTTTATTTACTTTTCAATGAATAGGAGTGTGTTTGAATTGTAATGTTCTCAAGATCTAAATTGTAAAAAAAGGGTTGTGGAAAACTTTCAATGAAAATAAACTATAAAAGATCACCGCTAATTCAATCCCACACAACTCTTAATAGTTTATACGTTCTCGGGATCATCATGTTTTTTATAGGGAGGGTTCACTCTATAATATATTTATTCTCTTTTCCATGCACAATCTCAAATAAATGAATAGTAGAGGTATTCCTATCATCAATAAAAAATATTATCACATATGAAAAAGTAGAATGATGCCATATCTTTTTTCTATTATCATAGAGGTGATTGTTTCTACTACTATAGTGTTTGAACACATTGAGAATGACTCTCTTACAAAGTTTTATGACTAATTGAATCTTAAGTTGGATGGAAAGTCAAGGAATTATATTATTATATCATTGTTATATAATTTTTATGTAGCTGATTGGTCAAAAATAGAAAAAAAAACCTAGAAAACCCCAAAATCATCTTTAAGGATAATGTAATATTGATGGAGACAATGATTCAACACGTTAGAAGTATATTTGAAGAAATATTTATGAAAGAATATGAAAATAATTTTTTATACTTCACTATAGTTACTGAAATTTTAAGAAACATTAGAGGATTAATAGATGCATTATAAAATTAAAAAACTGTTAAAAAACTGATACGGAACATTCCAGACAATTCTAATCAAAAATTATTTAATATAGAAGATAATGAGGAATTATCACTAGTTGAATTACATAACATACATATGAAATATTAAATGAGAAATGATAATTCATTCAAAAGGATGAGTAAGGAAGAGATAGGTTTTTATTATATAAGAAAGATAAATATATAAAAAACTTAACATGAGGAAATGTGTCTTAATAAATTGGATGATAATTACTACTTCCAAAAAAGGAATTATATAATTATATCAATTATTTCTAAAAATAATAAGAATGGTAGGGGAAATTAAAAAGAAAAACAACCACTAAAATGTTTTTAGTTTGGTTTCACTAAACGTTTCACACTAAAATTTCCAAATAAAAATATAAATAATATGATTATGGTGACTCAAAAGAAAAACCACAAAAGAAATTTCTCGGTAAGGATTATTACTAAGTTATTCAATCTATTGGGATCATGAAAAGTATCACCAAATGAGGAAAAAGTATATCGAGTTAAAGGGATGTCTGTGAATATACTGAAATTAGTTCGTCAAAATATGACAATATAGATTAGTCCAAAACCTTCATTTCTTATTTTAAAAAACAAGATATTTCAAATAGTGAATAATAGAAATGTAAAAAAACCTATTGGGAATATTAGATATTATTTGAACTTTTGGAAAGTCTTTATAAAAACACATAACTCAATAATTATTATAAAATTTTGAATATTTAATGTGAGAAAATGAATGATGGAAAAGAACAAATTATAAAATGGTAGATGTGTACACAGATGGAATTTAGAATGTGATAATAAATTTTTAGGAATAAAATAAAATGGTGAAATATATTGATGAAAAACATATTTATTTTCATGAAGTACAACATAAGACTAAATCAAGATATCTTGTTATTGAGAATACCCTGAATAAAATGAAATTTAATTTCATTAAATCTTTTGACACAATGTCTGAATCTTCTCAAGGAGTTGGAAGAACTCATTCTATGAATCAAGTGAAATCTACACCCACCAAATTGAAAAGTTCATATAATTACAGATACCATCAATGTTTAATAATAAAAAATGGTATATATTATGTGAAGAAATGTTTATAGAAATATATCACATCATTATAAGATAAAAGTAACTATTATAATGATGATTTCACATACCAAGGGAAAAAAATAATGGAATGTATATTTAATATCATAAAAATACCATAGGTAAAACCATAAATTCTATACAAGATCTTGTATCATTGAATGTTATTAGTGTTATGTTATGTTTTATTACATAGAATATAATTCTGGAAAAAACATGTATCTCTCTAGGAATAAGTAAGTGATTATGATGATAAATAGTGGAATAATCTGATTTAAATTCCTAAAATTGCAAAAATTAATGAAGTATAATCATTACATGTTGAAAATGTCTCAAGGAAAAACTAATTTGATTACTTGTAAGAATTGTGTCGAAGGTGTGACCAACCAGGTCACTATTATGATGATATAATGAAAAATATTCTAGAATAAATTCCTTTAATGAAAAAAAATTTAATATTCAAAAGGGAAAAATAAATTCAAATATTTTTTTATTAGACTACTCTAAATGATAAAAATTAATAAAACATGGAATATTGAATATTCCTTTTTCTTTTTATATCATTAATGATTTGAAAATCCAAAATAATATAAATGAACAAGAGGGATGAAAAATTAAATTTGTAAAACATAGTTCCATAAGAAACGGAAATTTTTATGGATCAACGTTTTTATTAGAATATAAAATGAATGGATGTTCTATTTGTTTTTGGTATTATACCTAACTTACTCGGTGTTATCGAAATTGGTGATTAGGTTATGTAAGATATATTTATATAAAATTCATGTATTATCTAATTTTTGAATGATGGAAACGTTTTTTCTAATGAATAAAGAAATAATTAAAAATACAGATCCAATTATTTTTGTTTATTTTTGTTTTTAAGATGAAAACATGTTTTCAAATCATTTCAAGATGAATATGAGATAATTTGAATGGAAGATATCGTAATATATTCAATACAACTTTATGTGAAAGATAATTTTGTTTTCAAATAATTTCTTAAAATGAGTGTTGGTAGTTTGAATTCATAATAATGTTAAAATTCAATCCATAAGACTTATTAAGCTTATAAATTCCGATATATATTATTTTAAGAGATATAAATGTTCAATGGGTGTTTTGTAAATTATTATTATCATTAATGATTTCACTAGGATGCATAAAATAATTTTCATGATACATAAATATAAGGCTTCAGATTTGTTCAGAAATTTTAGTATATATTATGAGAAAGATATGAGAGTATATATAATAAATATAAAAAAAACTCAAAATGGATACATATTTAACATTTCATTTACATCATGAACAATAAAATAATTATGTACCCATTATGTTTTTAATTCGCTCATAAAAAATGGAATATCAGAAAGGGAATGAAAAATTTTAGTTGAAATGGGTAGAAACATGGTCTCAAAATATAACACTTAAAATTTCATCTGGAGAGAATATATCAGTATAAATGTACATGGTAAAATCAGAAGTCTTATTCAACCTAAACAAAAACTACACATAAGAAATATTGTAATTGAAAATTCTTATTGTGAAATACATCAATGATTTTAGGATTCCATTCCTACTAAAGAAAAAAACAATAATGTGGATTGTTTGATAAAGAGATATGAGAATATTTGATCATGATATATTAATCCAATCTAAAAAGTAATAAGTGATGGTGTAAAAGGCTATATAATTTGGATTATACCATTTATATGAAAGTCAATGAAAACCAATCCACCAAGTGTTTTTAAAGATGTTGGGTATGGTGTAACAAAAAATAAAATGATTACTTAAAAAGAACGTTAATTAGAAGGAAGAGTAAATTGAGCCTACTCTTCTACCAAACTGACATTAATCTGTTGACTAAAAAGGCAAATAATATTGGATGAAAACCTGAAAAAATTCAGAATATAAATAAATCACTTCTAATAATATAATTGGTGACTTGGAATATATATTTTATAATAAAAAAATTAATTATAATAATAAAAAATCACTAATCTCATAGGTGGAACCAAAATCCATTTATGAAGCATTTGAGCATAAAAATAGTTAAATAAAATTTATTAAGAGTTAGCTAAAATTAAGAAATACTACAACTAGGATATTATTCTTCAAACTAAATTAAATAATGTTATTGTAAAAAACAATGGGTTTTTAGAAATAACCACAATGAGTATGGAGAAATTTAAAAAAACAATGGAAAGCATACAAATGTTACTCATAGGAGGAAGGAGTTGATTATGAGGAAACCATTATACAAATTACAATTATTGAAACTATGTGATTAGATTTCGTTTTTATTACTAGATGAAATTAAAAAATATATCAAATTTATGTTATGTAAAATTTATTAAATATATAAATTTAATAAGTTTTTTATATTGAGAAAAACAATTTGGTTATAGTTTATAATGACGAAACAATAGTGTTTCATCTAATGTAATTCTTCTACATGATAAAACATTATAATCAATCCTAGTATTCAAAGCATGAATGTTTCCTAATGCTTTTTTACTATTTTTATGGTAATGTTGATAGAAAGATATGTATATCAAAGATATGTGTATAGGCATCGTGATTTTCATTGTTTACCTTGAATGAATATTTTTTTAAGGTGATAGGGATAAATATAATGATAAATTATCTAAAAAATATGAACGATTACATTGATATTTCAATACATGGGTAGTTATATATCCATCAAAGAGTAAAATTTCCATATAAAAGAATATAAATATTTTTCTCAAAATCAATGAATTCTAATGAGTTTCTAGACAACTTTTTCACGTTAAATTTAAAATAAGTTTCTATAAATATATCAATTTTCATGAAGTTTAGTAGAGATGAAAAAAAATTATAAATCCAATGTGTTTCTAAAAGGTGATCATTAAATTAAAATATGACACCCTACCTTTTTATTACCTAAAATTATCATTACATGGAACAAAACATTTGATGTTTTATAATTTATTTTCTTGGAAATTAGGAACACAATACATGAAACCGCAAAATAGTTTTATAATCAACATGAAAGAATCCTTAATGTTTTAATACTATGTTAATTTTAATATTTCTCATATCCTAAGAATATACATAAATGTAATGGGGTTACAATAATCATATTAAGGGTTCAATAAAGGGAGACATATAGCATTTGATTATGATTAATATTAATAATAAAATATAGAATAAAAGTGTGAAATGAAAAAGATAATACAAGGAATATCATAACAAAAATAACATGAATAATATCATGGAAATGTGGATACACCATAAAAATTAGACATTCATAATAAGATCCCCTTATCCTATCAACAAGGTGACATAAAAGAAATTTACCGAGGTTATTCACCAAGGAATATAAGACATTTCATCTATAGAGATTAAATTTGTTTTTCAAAATGAAATGGATCGCTATAGAGGTGAAATATTTAAATGAATTATTTTCATGTAATTAATATATATTATAAGGAATGATATATTTAGTTGCCCATGGAGAATAAATGACAATTTTCTTAACAAAATCATATTGTAAAAAAGTGTGTATAGACATTATCATTGCATAATTCTTAAACCCAAAAGGAATTAAGGGATTATATATATCTAAATCATATAATCAATAAATAATATTTATATCTTGGTGAATACCCATGTATATATAAATGAATTGGGTATTCAAAATTTGAGAATGTTTAATGTGAATGTTAGAATTTTGAGATCTAAATATGAAAGTCTGACGGGTATAAAACAATCATTTTAGAGAATAGTAAAATTATAGTGAACAAAGGTATCCCATTGATAGAAAGAATTTTAAAGAAAGGTTATGATAAAAAATATAGTACAATAGATTAACAGAAAATCTATAATACATATATAAAGAAGATGTTAATGAATTTATGAGAATGGAAGGAGAATTCCAAAACCATGAAGAGCTATTCCCAAAACATGAAGGAAGAACTATGGGGGATTAACGAAACAATGGGGGGAGGACTATTTGAGATGATACATTACTAGAACCTCATGGAGGACAGATCTGGATTTAATGGGAATGGTGAAATGCGTTGGCATTTATAGAAAAATTGAATTATTGTCTAATAATTTCCAAATATAGGTCTTAAAATTCAAGATTGTGGAAAATGAAAAACCATTGGAATACTCGTGGGGTTTTCTCTTGGTTTTGAAGATATGAGTAACATTTATTATATTTTAATCCATTAGATACAAAAACAATTTTTTTAAACTAAATATGGAAGGGGAAGAATATAATTTTCAAAATGTAATGTTTAGGAAATCAAATTTTCCATTTTATACTTTTAAAACTCACTTGTAGGTTTATAAACTGATTATAATATATAAAAATAAATAGTATGTATAAAATAAAATTTTTATTATCTTGGATTATGATGAATTAATTATTATATCATTATGAAATAAATATTATGTCTGAAATCCTATCCAAAACCCAAAATTGTATTTTTACTATTCACTACAAACTAAAGTATTTTATAAAATCCTGAAAAACTCACCCATCATAATTTCAATGTGCTAATTTAAAATAAAATATTTATATTATATAAAATAATATCTATATATTATAATTTTATTTCTTAATTTTAAAAAATTTATTTATTTGATAAAATAAATTTTAAAGACAGTCAAATTTCTAAATCTTATGAAATGTTTCCTTAGAAATTATAAAATTATTTTATCATATTTATTTAAATATTGGTGTATTAAATGAACATTTTATTAAAAAAATATTAGTATTATTACATGGGTTTATTATAAAAGGGTATATATATATTTTTTAAAAAAAATTATTTTTTTTATCATATAAAAAACAGTTTATAAATTTTTTTTATATAATCATACAATTTTTTTTATAAAAAGTTATTCTGAAGATGCGATTAATAGAATAACATATTTATAATACAATGGGAATTATAGACTATATAACTATGACCATGACATTTAAACCCTTATAACACCCTCTTTAACCCTATGGGTATGGTGTGAGATGTTTTTCCTTTCATTGGGTGGATCGGCTAACACAGACCGTGTGGTAATCTCCCCTAACATTAACTAATCCCATATGTGATTTTGTTCAAGCTTCAACTAATGAATCTTATCTTGGTCTTTTTTTTTGGGATAACTCCAGTGATGTAACCTCCCTCTCATGTTCTGACAAATGGTATTCAAATGAAATTAATCCATCGATTGAGTCCATCGTTTCTAATTTATGTATAAATTTTCATTTTTAGTTACTACTTGTAAAACAATTAATAAAAAAATTATCAAAAAAAGGTATAATTATCACTAGTTATATTATTATTCCAATGGTAAAATTTCTCCCTATAATACCCCATCAAACATTCACTTGAATATCATTATAACTCCCCTTAAGGTTATATTTTCATTTTCTTAAGAAAATGATTGGTTTAATAATTTTTTATTTATATAGAGCTTGTTGCGGTGTTGATGATTCTAGAAGATAGGTGATATCTATATTTTCCCAGTATATATTTTTTATATTATATTTATTTATAATAGTAATGTTCAGATTTTTTTGGGTTTTGAAATTGGCTATTGTAAAGAATAGTATTAATGAGAAAATGATTGTTTTGTTCCCTATATTTTCGATGTGTATAATATTATATAACTCATCAAACATTTTCATAGGAAAATATATCATATAAAAATCCTAGTTAATTAAATTATTCTCAAATTTAGAAATTTCATCACCAAAATTTCCTAGGTTTGGAATAGGTGAGGGTACTTCTGCTTTATTTTTCCTTTGTTACCAAAGTTGTCTTTTATTACATATGGTTTATACAAAATAATTACTTAATGTGAGTAATATTTTTTTGTAGACTATTTAGTTTATATTCTCAGATCTCCACTGGAAACTCATCATGAGAGAGTTCTTGTTACAATTTCACCACCTGAGGATTCGATACCTCTAACGGACCTCATATGTACTTTCTAAAGAGAGATACAAGGAATATATTATGAACCTAAGTAAAAGTTGGTGGAAGTGCTAGATGATAGGTGGTTCTCCTATGTGATCAATGATTTCAAAGGGGATAATATTCTTAAGGATAAAATTCCCTTCAATTACAATGGTCATGAATATATTCCATGGTGACATCCATAGGAAAACATTATCTCCAACATCAAATTTCAATTCCCTTTGACGGTTATTAGAATAAGTATTCTATCAAAATTGAACATCTTGTATTTAGTGTCAGATGGGAGGAACTGTTTCTATCATCTATTGAATAGGATTATTCACATGAGGAATTTTTTCACCCACATCATCCCAAAAAGTAAGAGTTCTACATCTCTTTTAATATAGAACTTCATAGGGTTCCATTTGAATACATGATCAGAAGCTATTGTTTTATGATAACTAAACTAATGGGAGGTGTTAATATCATCAAAATTTAAATTCCATTTATAATATTATAATCATATCCTCACGTGTGTGAATAGTCCTCTTAGATTTGACATCAGTTCGATGGTGATAGGTCTTACTAAAATTAAAATTAGTATTTAGATCATTTAGAATACTTCTCTACAATTTATATTTGATCATTTGAACATTGTAATAAATGGTTGAATGTTTCACCCCATACATCCCCATAAATTCTTTTATCGATATCGTGGAAGATAGATCTTTGTATAAATGTTCCATAATGGAAATAAAATTGGATATGTTGGTGATTTAATTCATTAATACCCATATCACACTATTTAAATTGAATATTCTTGGGTGACTAGTGATAAAGTCCATAGTGATATTATCCCACATCCATATTGGTATGGGTAGTGGTTTGAATAACCCTTTAGAAATTTATCAATCCAACATCACTGGATGACACACCCAGAACCATGAAATGTAGTATGAAATATACATTTTCATACCAACTAACAGATAATGATCCTAAAGGTCCCCATATAGTCTTCTAATTCTAGGATGTATAGAGAATTTAGAGATACAAGCATCATCCATCATATCCTTCTTTATATATAGGATATATGAGACAAATAGCCCTATATGAAATTTTAGTATATCTTATAGATTAATATTAATCTTATAAAACTTACCATTCCTCCCTACCTCTATCAACCTTTTTATCAAATTATATTTTCATTGAGCTCTCTTGATCATATCTAAAATCAGGGACTAAAAATCATTGGGGTACGATTTATGATGTCCATTCCATTATAATAAAATGTAAAACCATTCAAGGTCCATGATTAATAGATCTCCTTGAATAATCATCATTACTAGTATAACATGGTCTTTTCAAATTAATGCATTAGAGTATTTATTTTAACTTCTATGCTGATAATGAATTGTATCTTAACATTCATTATGAATCTCCATCCATATCCATTATCTCAGGTTCAATTCCATACGTGTAAATATATAATTAAAACATTGGTGGTATGTGTATATATCTGTTTTCTTCACATAAATATAGTTCCTCTATATATTTAGAGAAAAAATGATAGCATCTAACTCTATGTCAGTCATAGAATAATTCATATCACAAGGTTTTAACTCTCAATATGCATAATTGATTGCCATGTCATTTATTCATGAGGATGCACCCAATCCCTTTCATAGATTCATCACTATAAATTAAAAAACATATTCTAAATAGGGTATATTTAATATATCTTCTATAACCAATCTCTTATTCAATTATTGGAAACATTCCTCACACTCATTTTCCCAGATGAACAAAGGTACTTTTTTTAGCGAACTTGGTTAGTGGATAATGATTTCATGAAATTATTTTCACAAGACTCCTATAATATTCTATTAAATCAAGGATTCTATAGATCATAGTTACTATTGTTGGATGAGACTCCTCCTCTATGACCTTTTTCTTGGAAGGGTCAACAAAGAGTACTTCATTGGTTATAATGTGACCCAATAATTCATCTTGTTGAAATTAGAATTCACATTTGATAAATTTTCCAAATAGGTTCTCCTTCCTTAGAGTTTTGAATAAAACCATAATATTTTCCTCATGCTCTTAATGAATTTCAATATATAATATAATATCATAAAAAACTACCATGAATTCATTAAGGTAGTCTTTAAAGACTATATTTATCGAATATAGAAATATATAAGGAGAACTAGTCATGAAAAAAATCATAATTAAAAAATAATAATTCCTATACCTTTTTTATAAGGAAATATTTGTAATATATGATTTTTTCATCCTCAATTTATAATACCCATATCATAGGTCAATATTGGATATGAGTTGAGCCCCATGTAGAATGTCAGATAAACCATGAATCCCTATGAGGTTGTAGTTTTTCTTACCTATGATCTTGTAATGTACTGTATAATCAATACATGTCTGTATTAAACTATCATATTATTTACTAAGAGAATAGGTGATCCCCAAGTACACACACTTTGTAATATGAATCCCCTTTCTAAGTGACCTTTCTATTTTTTATTTAATTCATCGAACTCTAAATTTTATATTCTATACGAGGTATTTAATACAAAATTAAATCCTGGTATGAGTTCAATGGAGAACTCTATTTATCTTTCTATTTGAGGTCTTGATAACTCTTCATGAAATACTAAAATGTATTAATAAATTATTTGGACATTTTCTATCCTTATACATTAATTTATTCCTCCCTATTCATTGATAATATCTATAAATAAAGCTACAGGAGGTTCGTCTAGAAAATTTTAGGATGGGATATCTCTCCCTTGAAAATAAATAAATATTACATATTGAAGACAACTAAAATTTTATTACTCTTATAGTTGGTTTTATCATTATATGCTGATAGCCTTTCCACCCCAAGTAAACTATCAAATTCCACCATGTAAATGACTTTTATATTTTCAATGACATTGTACAATAAAAAATTAATCCTATAGTTTATATATAATATTGATGCTAGGATAATTCCTCCAAGATTCTTCAATAAAAACTATACATAAATTAATTTGGGGATTAATTCTATATTATTTGTAAATGTGAATTAAATAAAATAATGTGTAGAATTAGAATCAAACAAAGTACTTTTTAGCTTTCATAGAATGACATGTATACCTGTCTTCACATTATTTGGAGCATCTACTCAAGATTTAATGATATAAATATCTTATTATTTTTCCATTGTCTAATGATTAAATTTAAGTTGGTTTACATTCATTATTTTTTAATTTTATATGGATTAGAAAAGTTCCCAAGATATCCAAACTTGAAGCGTTACACTTTTGGATGGGCCAACACCAGCTTCCCTTTATCATTAGTATTGATAATTTGATCTTTCACCACACCATGATAGTATATAGATATATTACTGTCTCTTATGCACTTTTGACACTTTCAAATTCAAAAAAGTAGTTCCCCAAATGGTTTTTCCAACAATTGTTTCACATGTGGAATTTTAAATTTTTTCCTCATGTTTCGTTGTTGAAATTGTTCCCGTATTTTAGCTCCAATTCTATCTTATTTTCATCTAAAAAATATAACTATTATTTCCCCACCAAAGATTAATTCAACCTTCATAATACCACATAGTATCTTCTCATAGATTTTATAGTCTTGAATTTCAAAATTCATACTCATATATGGTTTCCATCCAATGATGAATCATTAAAAATTACCATTGGATCCATTAAAAAGCTATAATTGTATCTAGAATGACTTTTAAATTTTATTTTAAATCATCCTAATGAAAAATTTCCCTTCTAATTTTACATTATAAATTCCATCTTTATTTTTTTTCACATTTAATAGAGAATATATTTATTGAAAAATATTCCACAAAACTCTTTCTACTAAATATTATCAATCTCCCTTCTTTTATTCATGTTATTAATCAGTGTACACCACTAATATGCATCCCCTTATATGTGGTATAATTCCATGGTGGATATATCTAGTTTTGAAAAAAATGCACAAGAAATATCATTTCTATATTGGTTATCTACTTTTCAACAATCAATTAGAATGTGGATAAATTAAATGAAGGTGGTCATTTATGTGTGAAGGACTCAACATCATATTGTTCCCTTTGAGTTGAATCTAGTCTATCATCTTTATTCAAGTTACTATTCATAAATGAAGTTATATGATTCGCAATTCACATGATGTTTTCCATTTTAGCTTCCATCAAATGTTTGTAAGTATATCATATGTTTCACATATTGTTTATGTAGTTTCCCCTATTTCTACAAATTTTATTAAATAACAAAACATTAGTGATAAAGAAGATAATTTTAAGAATTCTATAATTTGAATCAAAGTATAATTATTAAAATATCACACATAATTTTGTTATTAATCTTTTTTAACTACAATCACATTTTCAATTTAGCCTTTATAAAGTTTCATAAGAAGCCTATGACTAATCAAATATATCCCATGTGACTGTCAAAATATTTGTTTAGAAAGGATCTTGTCACACACCAGTTCCACAATGAATATAGATCAAAGTGGTTTTTTGGTACCCCAAGGTAAATTTGTTCCAAAGGCACATCCACATACAGTATCAAAAAATGAATGTATTTTATTGGAAACCAAATACATTATAATGGCCAAAATACTAGGATGATTTCCAATATTTTTAAATTTCTTTAGGGTTATTAAAAATTTATTAAATCATAAATTATAAAAATAACTAAACCATACATCAATACCATATATTTAATCCCACATTTTTATTATGTAAAATATTTATTACATATAAAAAAAGAGGGATCTTTTTTACGTCTATTTTCTTATAAATTAAGAACATGATATTAGAGACCAAAAAATATTTTTCTAATTCACATGAAATGATATTTTATGGATTAATATTAATTCAATCATACTACATATCATATCCCATGGATATACATCATATGCACGGTGTGATCATGATTCCAGTAATGGAATAAGAATGTGAGGGATATAGAAAGTGATCATGAGGCATACAAATAAGGACATGAAGAATAATAATATGGAATGTACAATAGAATGTGTGGAATATCATAATACAAATAACTTGATTAATAACATTTAAATTAGTATTCCGCCCTAAAATTAGACATTAATAATCATATCACATAGGTTTCTCACCCAGGTGTCATAAATGAAAATTTCCAAAAATATTCACCAAAGTATCATTAAACTTTTCACCTCTAGAGATTAAATTCTTCACCCAATTAAAGGGATTTACATCAGGGTGAACCCTTCATATTTATTCATTTTAGTTTCACCACATATATCATAATAAATCATTTCATTTATAACCCATGGAGAATAAGGAATGAGTTTATTTTCAAAATCATGGTGTATAAATGTTCTTAAACACATAATCATTTCTTCTGTGGCGTGGTGATTCGATAGATACGGGTTGAAGGCGTCGCCATGACTAGTACCGGCGTTGATGCTCTGATGGAAGCAGGACGACTCTCATGTTCTCAAGATGTGATTTTGTTTTGTTTCTTGTGGATTTGAGATCCCGTATTAGGATGTAGGGCCAGTCTCTTGTTGAGGAGCGGTGTTTATTTTCTTTTGCGGTGACGAAGACGATATTTTTCTGGTTGCTTTACCCGCTGGATTTGGTGTTTCTGGCAAGGTTGATGGTTTCATTTCTGTGTATTGCTTATGTACATTGAAATGGTGGTGCAGATGGTGGGTGGTCCGGTCGTCTGTAGGGTTCCGGCGACTGCTTCCAGTCTCCGGCGACCTGCAAGATGGCGGTGTACCTACAAGGATGGAGATGCGTGATGATGGGTTCGCGGTTCGAGGTGCAGAGCGTGGAGTTTGATGCATTGACCACTTTAATTTTCTCGTGGCTCGAGTTTTCCTCGGGTCCTGCAACTGTTTGCATTTGGAATTTTCTCCTTTGTTTTCGTATCCCATGGTTGGTGTAACGTTTGGGTTTTGTGGTGCTATGGTTACCGCTTACCCGTAAAGCGGATATTTAGAAAATAAAAAAAAGAATTTCCAGTCAGTCTAGGACATCAAAATATTATTTTTTAATCTAAATTTAAATAGAGGTGTTTAAATGAATATTTCATTAAATATAATTTTATTCATCATGCCAATTATTTTCAAAAATTTGTATATATTTCCTATAAAAATAAAATTATGTTGTATTTGAATCCATCAATAAATTTATCAAATTTTTATTACAAAAAAATATTTTCTTAAAAAACATTATTCAAAAAACTGGCTAGATGGAATATATAATTTATATATACATGTATAATTACACTTTAATTAACTAGAAAATGGAAATATAACCCCTTATTACTTCAATATATGTCCTAAGGGTGAGGTGTGTGATGGTGGTAGTTTCATGGGGTGAATCGACAAAAATCGACCAACTGGAAATGTCCCCTAATTTGAACTTCTCACATAGGATATTTCAATAAAGATTCACTTATTGAAACTCATATTGGTCTTGCTCATGGGAAAAATTAAGTGATGCTCACTCCATCTCATGTTTTGACTAATGGGATTCAAATTAAATGACTCTACTTATTTAGGCTATCATTTCCCCTCTATGTATATTTTTTCATTTTTTATTAATACTTATAAGCAGTAATTATAATGGAATAATTATTACCAAAGGGTAAAATTCCAAATGGTCAAATAGGCCTATGGTTATAAACCTATTATAATTGACACATCACTCTCTTTAAATACCATCATTTATTCACTAAAAATTTACTACTACTTTTCTTAAGGTTATACTTGTTTTCTAAAAATGTGCATTAGTTTAGTAGTATTTTTTTTATTTTTATATAATTTTATTTGTGAGAAATTATTCTAGTATATTGGGAAGATACATTTTTTTCGAATTTAATTATTCTATATTATGTTTTTTCCCTAATTATAATGTTTATAAATTTATTTGGTTTCATAAGATAACTAATGTAATGATAAATATTAATGAGATAAGGTTTTTATTTTTTTCTATATATTTTGTACGTGTATAATATTATATAGAAAAAATTATCATTTAAAAATCATGGGTCATTACATACTCTATCAAACTATTTCATGATTGGAAATTGAATATATTGTAACTCTTTATATGAGATGTCATATTTATCTAAATAATTACAAATTAAGAGTGAAAACATAATTTTATAGGCATATTAATGGAACATCATAAAATACACTAATGTCTATATAGAGAAACGATTTGAACCTTCATGGTTTCACTAGTGCGGATTGGGATTGATAATGATATGATAGAAAATCAATAACTGAATATACATTATTCTAGGGATAATTTTCTGTGATATTGTATAGTAAGAAATAATTTCAATCTACTTTATTTATTTAAAATAAATATTATCTTTCCACCACCCAATAATGTACACAAATGGTGTGGAATGAATGTTAGATAGAAGATTTGAGGGTGAATGTAGATAAAACATTGAAGAATCATTGACCTAATCAGAGTACCATTGATATCTCTAAAACTCTCATGAAATGTTTCACATCTAAGTATATTGATATTAAATATCATTTCATTGAGGTTAATGTTTTTAATGGAGATGTAATTTTTGTTTATTTAAATTAAAAATCAAATTGCTATTTTTTTGAAAAATCATATGGAAAGGGAAAGATTTAATGAATTGAGGTTGAGACAACATGTTTGATAACCATAAATGGAATTTGAATGTTCTTAATCCTGGACCCATGATTCTCAATATTATATTTTCAATTATGGAGAATTATTTAATAAATTTAAATTGATTTTTTTGAATTTAAATCTTGTGTTATCAAAGGATGGTCAAAATTATATAGATGATGAGATGATTAAGGGTGAGTTTATAAATATCATGATCAAAAAAATTTATTCATTAAGGGATAAAATTTTTCCAAGAACATTTATTAAATTGGGAATTTGTTTTCAAAACACATCTATTTGAAAACAGATGTGGTTTGATGAAATTTTAGAAAATATTTTTATTAATGATTCCAAAAAATACAACGAGGAATATTGAATATACATTGAGTTTTATAAAATTACTTTCGTATATGTGGTGAAAATATTTTTTTGTAAATGTTTTTATGTTTCAGGTTTATGACTCTTTAAGTATCATAAGAATTGTGAGTCCCTACAAACACAAAATAATTTGATTATATAAATACCTTTAATATTTATTATATCATGATTACCTATACGTTCTTATGGTTAATGATGAAGTTCTTTCGTGATGTTTACAAATGGCGATGGCTTTAACATCGTTAAATATCTATACTGATTAGGTAGAAAACTATAGAAACATTTTAAGTATGAAAACATAATAAACAATGAAATATATCATAAATTAGATGGTGATAGTAATTAAGGTAAACGATTTAATGTTTTAAAGTTATAGTTGGGAAATTAAACATTCAAGATATTTCATGACTAATCCATGAATGATTCTTAAACCAAGCTGTAAGAAAGATAACTTAATCTTTTAATCAAAAGGAGGAGAAGGAATGCTACAGAATGACCAGGCAGTGAAATCTATTTATATTATAAAATGTTTTCTTGGATTTTGACTGAACATATATATGAAAGATCCTTAGTTGTATGAGTATTAGATATAGAAATGTGATAGCATGATATAGAAATTACTCTTAACTGTTTCTATATAAATAAACCTGATGATTAGTAAAGAAATTATAGTAGAAAGACAAACAAAATAAAATTAGATATATAAATACTAAGATGACTAGAACAAGATTATATAATAATAATATTAGTTAGATAAGTGTTTAAGGAGTTATGGATGGAGCAAATGATTTAATTTCATCTAGAAGGGGAAATATAAGTCCTTTTATATGGGAAAAAACTTCATAAACTTTACATAATCATTGTAAAGTCAATAACTTTGTTGATGTTGAACTATTATTTCATCAATTGTAATTCTAACTATGATTTAATGAAAATTTGAATAATATAATTCAATATGAATTTTAAGGAAACCATGATGATGAATGATTACTCTGAAGTATTAGAATAATTGATGGGGTCCAAGAAAAGATTGAGTTCATGAGAAAATTTAATTAGAACTGGTCTATCGTTCATAATTTTTAGATAGTATTCCATATATAAATGGTTGTAGGATGATTGTGAATTTATTTTTTTCTCTATTTTTTCAGGAGAGTGGATGTAATTTTTTTTTAATTTTGAGTAAAAAAACACGGAATCCCATGTTTGAAGGAGAGGTATCAGATAGTCTTACAAAGAAGATGTTCCTTAGAAAAAGTGCACCATTCAGAGGCACATTCAATTGAGGAACACTGTATAGTGGAAAATTAGATAGACACTAATGTAGACTATAAAGAGGTGAAATATATAGAGAGTATATGAAATATTATTTATTTTAAATGTCTTTTGATATACATTAAATGTTTTATTATTATGTTGGGTTAAAAAGATCAACAAAATTCTTAACGAGTGGGGGAAACAATAATATTATGTTTGATAATGATTGGAATTTATGAGATTGTTTTGTATTTTTTTTCAACTCATTAAATAGTGTATACTAAATTATTATTGGGATTTGACATTTTGAGGACTAGGTAACCATATTAGGGTTGAAAAATATAAAATATGTTTTCCCCTACATTATTTACATATCATTTTATATGGATGAGGTTGATCTATATAGTTGATCGGATGAAACTATTAATCGTTTATGAAGGATAACATCATGAGAAAATAAATTTTAAAATATTACCACCAATTCAACTAACTCATTGTCTAAAAATTATTCGGAACATCTGCATAATTAGTCAATTGAGGTATAAGGAGGAATTTAATAAGAGATTCACTCCCTTTATCTTCACATTATGTTGTTATGTAAAATAATATTCAGTAAATTTAATTGGTTAGATCCACAAACACCTCCATAGGTTCTCATAGAATAAAAAACATGACTACACACTCAATGGTTTCATATAATATATTATCACAATAAATTGAATTTTCAAAATTGTCATCACTTTTTGAAAAAAATACATGAATACTAATTTTTTATCGATAAAATTATAAATAAAAAAATTCAAATTCAAAATATCTCAATGTAACATGTTAGATAATATCTTATTCCCCAAAAATAAACTGTGGGAATCATAAAATGTGATCAAGATGCGATGTTCTTATAAACTTTTTTCTGTGTGAACTACTTCAATTTTAAAAATCAAAGAAAAATTTTCATTAATTTGTACTTGATTGGGATCATGGTCCTTCTTTATGGTAGTGTATACATGACTAATAATATATATTGGTCCTATTTTCATCATTAGATATAATAATATATATATTATCCTTTAATTTTTATTATATAATTTCATATTTTACCATTGTCCTGTCAATAGTTGATTTTCCCCATTTCCACTAGTCTTATATAATAATAATATTATTTTTATTTTGAATATGATTTTCATTTATTAATTATAGATTATTTTTTTCATTATTTCGCTTCGATAAAATAATCCAATGATTGTTTATAGGTAATTTCCTCTAGTAGTTTGTAGTATCACCAATATTAATGTAAAATTATTGTCTTCTCCGATATATTTCATTATTTACTGGATGATTTATTCTAAGTGTATTGGTTCATATGGATTTTAAATAAGTTGGTAGGGGATAGATATACTGCCCCTCCCCTATATAGGGGTAAGAACTCATGATGGTGAAGGAACATCTCTCAACGAGACTTATATTATGTTTTAACACTTATCTTATTTAAAATTTATCTTTATATTCCCTAGAAAATCATTTATCCTAAATAGTATAATATTATTAAATAGATCTTCTTCCCTATAAATATCACTAACAATGAATTTGTTTTGGATTTAACCCTTCATTGTATTACAATGATCTCTATATTGGGCTAATGAGGACCCTCTATTAATAACTATGATAAATTTTCAAATGTATGTTAAGGAAATAAAAATCATGATCTTATTAGAATACATCATACTTATTAACTTATTATTCATTTATCTCATAATGATGATCTAGATTAAACTGGGATGTAAATAAAAAAATCATATTATTCCATTTATACTTGTATAGATTGTAATATGTGATTCAAATGAATTGTGACATGGTGATAACTTCAATTTGGGTTCATTTTCTTGGTTTTTTTGGCCTTTCTAATATCATTTTGTTTGGAAGATAACTATTTGTCTTATTGGTTGTTAATTGTGATCATGTTAGGGAACTTAAAATGTTTTTCATTCTTTTAGACACAAAATTTCTTCTAAGGTGGGAATTTCAAAAGTTCTTCTATAATACATATAAATCAAAATATATGTATAATAATGATAAAAATTTAATTTTTAGAATCATGGTATTAATATTTCTCATAAAAAATCACCATGGTTATTGGATTTAGTGTTACTCCACAAGCCTAGTATAGCTTAACTAATTCAGGCAATGAAGGTTGACTACCTCGATCACAATGAAGAATTACTGGAAGAAGATATTGACATGAGAGTTAATTAATGGATTTAATTCAGTAACATAACACTAATTATTATTGTAAGGGATTATTAATTCCATTTTTCATTAATGGTGGTTGAAAATCATTAGATAAATTTTTGGGGGTCTAACATTCTTATATCGGTGTTGTGAAATGACCATCAATCACCGATTTTTATGAGGTTCATAAGGACAATGGTCTAAAAAATAATTATATTTTTCAGTTTGGTTAGTGAATATGAATGTCGAATAGATCCAAATGATATTTTTTCTAAGGTCTAGGCCAACATGGATCTAGGTAATAATGAAATGAATAATATTTACCTTTATCGATGAGATATATACAGGCTTCTGGATGGAGAAATGATGGATATGGAAGGCACATTCCAAGATAGTGGGGAAACCATACTGGTGTTCTACCCTATTTTTCTTCATGTTTCCATTATATAGGATTTATATATGGTTATTGTAAGAGTGTAATGAACAAATTTATATCATAAGAGAACTCTCATGTATAAAATTAGTGGATGAACTACTGATTTGAGGTAATGAAAAGGTTTTTGAGCATTTTTGGTAATGATACATATAGTAATGGGAAAGATTGTTATAAAATAATAGTCCCCAAGAAGAATATGAATCATTTTCGGGCCACTACACTATGGTAGGTCATGAAATAGTGTATTCCTCATAAGTTGGTACTTAATAAGAGTAAACTGATATTTCAACTAATTATGTAAAAGTTATAGATGAAAACTCTCAGGTTTCATCATAATTTTAATTTAACCAACATGTCAAAAAAATTAGGTAAAAAATAATTAAAGGGGAGAATGATGATTTTGATATGATGGAATATTCCATGATTATAGGGAGTAAAACCATGTGAATAATATATTAAATTAATATACTCAAACCAATAATGATATGATAAGTGAGTATAATTTTGAAATACATGGATCCTATTTATACATTCATTAATGGTTTTCGAGTGATATATTAACCCAAATAATATATCACAATTAAACCTAACGAATCCCTAGTTTTGGAGATACACCACAAACTAGACTCTTTGGATTCTTATACCATGAGGGATGCATTTATATTGGATGTTTATAAATGTTAGGTCTTTTTTCTTCCATCACACTTAAGTAAAATAATGAGAGGTATCTATTATATGGTATTTTAAAAATAAATGAAATAATGGGAAATTAAATATTTTTCAATACTGAGTTACCATCAAAGGATAACATTAAATTAAATATGGATATATATACAAAGGGATTAAATGAAGATATAGTACATTGTTTTTAAGAATAAATTTATTTCTTTTTCTTAGAATTGGATGATGATTATTTCCCCAGGTTAAATTCTTCCTGGTCATGTAATTCATATTATTTGATATTAAAGAAAATTTATTAATTCATATTGACAGTGATAATAATGGATTATATTATAAATATAGATCCTAGGAATATGGGTTGATAATTAGAAGTGTTTTTTTATATTTGTTTCCCTTTTTTCAGTTTATTGTTGTTTTTTATTTTTAGGGGTTTAAACTAAACCCTTAAAATGATGTTTTTAGAATTCTAAAAAATCGATTTTATGGATACAAAAATATCATAATTAAAAAATGAAATCAAATAAAATGTATGAAATAATCAAATAATGGATGAAATCACTAAAAAGGGAAAAACCCCTAAAAACAGTTCTTAATTTTTCATGATCCTTTCAATATGGTCTAATCAAATAGTATTTTATTCATATGAATTCGCTATAAAATTTGACCATAGGTTTTATGAAAACGAGTCTTAATCCCACTCATTATTTTTATATTATAATTATTTTTACACATTTTATATTTTTAATGAATGAATTATTGAATGAAGAATGAAATATTGGTGGTAATATTTATAAATATATTATAAATATTAAATAAATGAAATGAAAATAAAAATAAAAATAAAAATTAATAATATAAATCTTTGGGTGGATCACTAGGTGCTTTATTTAGAAATTTTCCTAAAACTATTGTCAAATGTATTCTAAATTATAAGATAATTAGTGAATATAATTCATTACACAACCCTTGTGGATTTTTTCTTTCGATCCCCAAAAATATATAATCATGAGTTTGGGTACCACTTTTACCCCCATATATAATGTTTAAAGAAATATTATATATTTTTTTATGAATATGTGAATCCTCCTCCCATATAGTTGAATGGGTTGAGTATATCCCATAGTATGTAGACCATGATCATGAAATAAATATTTAATTTCCTACCAAAATACATTGTGGTATGAATAAGATAGTAAGAGTATTTTTTTCTCATTTAGAAAAGAAAGTTAATATAATATGACTATCTCATCACTATAACATTTAGGGTAAAAATAGTATTAAAATTTGAAAATATATTGAAAAATAAATTAAAAAATAATATATTATCCCACTAAAATTATCATAGATAGTTAGTTCAGTATTCTTATGGGGAAGTGTTCCAAAGTAGAAAATTAAAAAAATTAAAAAATAGAATGAAATACAATAAATTTATAAAAAATTGTAGATATTTATGAAATCATCCTATATACAATATTTGTCTTATATTTTTTAGTATGTGAATCATAAAAAATTGAAATTCAATATTCAAATAAAATTTGGTTATATGATTTGTTTTCTGAATCCTATAAGAATAGAAACATTCTCTATGGGTATAACACATTTTTTATTGTTTAATCTATATAAAATTGACTCAACATACTATACTTGTATCCCATAATAAGGTGATATTTTCATTAAAATTTTGATATGAATAGATCAATACATTTTTTTTGTTTCATAGTACTTTATAAATAACAATATATTAGAATGAAATTGAAATATATGGAATTATATATACGTGAATCATGATATTGTATTTTTATATCATCACATAATAATGAAATAATGACATATAATGTTGTATAATAGGGAATCTTAACTGGTTCATGACAAGGATTTTTTCAATGTAGCTTTATAAGAATGATATCCCACATAATTTGGGTGTTGTACAATTTCATAAATAGGATCTTACCATGATTCCTCAATATCATTTATAAGACATAATTTGGATTATAGGATTATTAAGAATAAATGAAACCCATTTCCTACTGTGTAATAATAAATCAAATTTTTACAATGTTTCATGCTTGTGATCCCTAATCTTGTTACTATTATGTATTTTGTTTCGATGTGATTTTCATTGATATTAGTCTCTGTGAGATGGGATTCTGATAGATATTTTTCTACACTGATATTTAGTCTGTAGCTTGGGATGATTCTCTTGATATTTATTACTATGTTATCATATAAGGATTTCACACTATTGACTATTATATTGGGAATCTACATCGACCAGGTTAGGGATAAAATGTAATTGGATGATGGGAAGATATAATTTTTGGATATTATGTAAGCTATTTGGTTTTATAATTATTATATAGATGGATCCATAAGTTATATTTTTATACTAGAGGTTTGGTTTGGTTATGGTTACATGGATGGACCTATTTATAGGATAAGTCACCAGAAAATAGGTGACATTCCATTCTTAACATATATATATATATATATCATAATTTTACAAGAATATACAAAAATAATAATTATTAAAAACACACTTTTAAAACTCAATGGTCTTGTATTTGTACCCATTAACTATATATTCATGTTATTATATTATAAAAAATAAATTTCATTAATAAAAATCATTAAATCTAATTTCTTATTAAAAATATCACATTAAATGAAAAAGCAATTAATTAAAAGGTCAGATAATAGAATATCAAGGATGAAATCAATTTTGAACTCAATATAAGATATAAGATTTATTTTTAAAGTGTGACATAATATATTGAGAATTTTAGAGCTATTAACATGATATATGACATTGGAGTGTATATATCAAAATAGATTTATCCAAAACCATAGTGGTATAAATATAATGTTTTATTGTTCAAAGAAATAAGGATGTGGAATATATATAATACCAAGATTTAGATATAATATTTCATGGATAACCAATAATACCATCATAACATAGTATACTATTCTAACCTCTAATGTCACAAAATATAGGGTACTAGGATAAATATCCATTTCTGATATATAACAATCTCATTACAAAAAATGAATTATATAATTAATTATAAGGATAAATAAATTATTTAGCAATAATATTATAAAAATATATCCTTACATTTGTGTGTTATGTACACATAAAAACAATAATATATCCATAAAAATCATTTCATGATTTTTGAATGAAAATTAATCATTTCATATTGAAACATTTTATTGAGGTATAAAAAAGTAATCAAAAGAAATAATATTAATTATATTATGAATTTACATGAACATAGTAAAAAGGAAAGTATAACATAATATGTGTTCATTTAGTATAACATAAAATTGAAATGAAATAGGATAAAACCTCTTCGTTGGATGATAATAAATATTATAAAGCAAATTAGAGTAAATGAATATTACAGATCGAAGTTATCTATACAAAATGAAATTATAAATAAATATTTTTCAACGGAAGGATGTATATAATTATAACATTTAAATTTTTTAATATGAAATAATTCAAATGAATATATATATAAAATGAAATAATAATGCGGTAGAAAGAGACCAATTAAGAAAAATCATGGAAGACATATATATATATATATATATATGTAATATTTCCCCACCTTCCCATGTATGCCATAATAAAGGTAAGGAATTTTTTAAAAAAATTGTAATAGAGGTATGATAAATAGATATAACCATTAAATGCTAAATAAAATAAATAATATTAATATATAATTAAAAAATTCAATCAAATGTAAGATAAAAAAATTTAACAAACATCGACCCATAAATTTCTAACACTTTCTTGGGATCATTGTTTATTCAACCATAGTTTTTAATATTCAATTTCAGATCCATATTTATATTTATTACTGTAAATATTAAACAATTACATTCATTTTTTATATTAATTTTGTATTCAAGGATTATATTGATCATTGATTTTTAGTTGATTGAATTGTCTCATGGTTGTTTTTTTATTGTGATCTTCATATTCCTTTCATGAAAATGATTTAATCATATTTCATACAATAATGGTAATGGAATAAAAATGTAATAATTATATATAAATTAACACGTTCAATTTATTTATGGTATAAAAATGATTTTCAATGATAAAATATATAATGAACTTGTTTTAATAGTTTTATAAATCTAATGGCTTGAAATAATAGTTAATATTTATTAATATATACAATATAGATTCATTAATGAACTTATTATAAAATTAATTGTAAATTATATACAATATTAATTTTATTTATAATCACTTATAATAAAAATTATGAATGAAGTATTACATCATTCATATAATAAGTAAAACTAGTTTAATAGAAAATAACTAATAATAAATAAAAGGGTTAATAATATATATTTATATTAATGTAATTTCATTCCTAATGAAGTAAAATTATATTAATTATGTGCTATTAAGGAGATAAATTATTTTAAATATTATTAAGTATGTGATGAAATCTAAAAAATATAGTGATGAACTCCCTAACTACATTTATAAAGTCACCTTTTCTCATAATGATAACCACTACAATGAAGGATTTGAGACACCTTATTATGAACAGAACCACTCAAACATGATAGAGAAATTTAAGAAAACTAAATTTGGTGTATATTTGTGTACGAACTGGGAAATATTATTATTCAATAATTTGTGGAGAAATGGAACTTTTATATACATTATTGTGTTTCACATTTACAAATAAATATTCAAAAATGGTTAGTAAATGTCCATGCGAGTGAAAATAGACATGAATGGAAAAAATGAATGAGGTTTCTTATTACATTATTGTGTTAAATATTTATCTTTTATATGTTTTTACCCATTTTATATAATATTTGTTATTTTAATGCTAATAATATTGGATGAAATATTCCACTCTTCCACCACAATAATCAATTCTACTTAAAATAATTATATTAACTCTCACAATGTATCCCCATAACACCAGAAGAGCAGAGCTGATGTCTACTAATATTATATTTCCATGATTATAAAGATTCCAATAAAGAATAATCAGATAGTTTAGTAGTACGGTTAAACCATATACAAAAGTATTATTTTTCAAATGAATAGACTAATTACAACTTATTTTTTTTAATTTGATGATAATAACATTATTCAATCTTTCTCATCAATGCATATCTTTCTTCGTACACTAGATGGAATCCGAGGTAAAGAAACAAAATTAGGGTGAGATCAAATTATCATTAAGGTTCTATTTTTGTAGAAGAAATAATGAATCATTGAGAATAGAAAATATGGAAAGGTATTAACTAAATACACAATCCATATAATCAAGAAACTGAGAAGGAAGTGAATAAACAATATGAGTTGGTAAATAACTAAAAAAATTTTCTATTTTAAATAACTAGATAATTTATAATAAATATGTAAAGGTATGAAACAAAATAACATGACATTTAATCAGTGAAATATAAATGAAATTAATCTATATATATGTCGATGAAAATTCTATAGGATAAATAATAACATAATGTAAATGATGTTAAAGGTTCATTAGTGGATAATATGATACCTAGGAACATGATACATTTTCCATGAATAAATTTCACAAGATGTATTGGAATATCGAGAAAAAAACATCTAAGGCTAGCCAACAAACTCATCCTATGAGAATTATGAAGTATTGAGGTTCTATCTATAATCAGGCCCTACTCATGTGACACTTATCCAAATAATTCCTCATATATCGAATAATCGATTTTTCAATGTTCATTTCCAAATATCCCTATGGATTTATAAATATTTTCATTGTTAATCAAATAAAATTTAATTGTACACGATTTTTATAAATTAGTATATAGTTTAAGCCCAAATGTTATCTATGATAATTGATATCAATATTTAGGTGAACCTTAATGTTCAATGATCATAGGATATTTAGTATTTTAAGGAGAATAGAAAATGATTCAAGGTAGTGAGTTTCAATACAATCTGTGGTAAAAGAAATCATAAACCACCCATTGTAAGGATAATGATGTTATCAATACAAATTATCCAAAATGGAGTAATAAAAAAGGGTTTCTGTCATTAAAGAATAAAAACACTATAAAATGATATTTTAAAATCATTAATGAGGAAAATATCCTTTTCATTTTGAAAAATAATTTGAAAATCATTTTATTTGAAAATAAAATTTATTTTTTTAAAATAGTGAACTTTTAAACATCCAAAGGAATATTCAAAGAAATTATACCATGTAAATCCATATAGTCCATATAAGGTAAAAATAACATTCCTTTTTCATAGTAAAAGGAAAGAAAAATTCCTTGTTTGGAAAGAGACCCAAATATTCCTTTGAAAACATTTATAACTAAAAATTAGTAATATTACATTAATAATTCATTTAGGAAAGGTTATAAACATTTTTTAAATACTTTTTAGAAAACAATGGATTTATAATAAAAAATCTTCTCCAAAAAATCATAGAAATAATGTTTGGTTTTATTGAAAAATAATTACAAATATATTTTGATTACAAAATAGTAGAAAAATGGAACTAGTACATAGAAAAGTTAATAAATAACTGTAGGAGAATAAAATTTACTATTTTATTATACAATGGGAAAATAATTTCATCTAATGAAAATTCATGTGTAATCAATCCAGAACAAAATGAGATTGTGACGTAAACCCTTGAAAAGACCATAATATTGATATGAGAATCAATAAAATAATAGATTATGTAAATCAAATGTAAATAAAAATAAAATAAGTTAAAATAAAAAAATACATATTATATAATTTTTTAAACACATAATATTAGAATATCAATTATAATTAGTAAGTAATATAACCCAATGAAAATGAATCTGGTTATGAAATTATTTACCACTCGGTAAATTTTAACATTAATCCCCTTAGAACAAATAATAAAAATTGAATCTAAAAATTCAATGAAGGTAAAATAATTCATGATATAATGTATCAAAATCTACAATAGATACACCACATGAAAGACCTATGTGGGGAAAATGAGATTTATCTCTTGGATGAAAAAAGTGAGATGATAATCTCTAACGTAACATTTCTTTTTTGGTGGAAAAACATAAAAAACCTGTATAGTGGTTTAAATAATTTTATTAAATTATATTATAAAAATAATTATATTAATAATAACATATATTATCTCATTACTATATCTTATTACATGTTTGTTAATAATCTTTCATTGTTTTCACTATTTCATGTGTTTATTACCTAGTTTTTTTAGTATGTTCTAACTTGATACTCATTGTTCTTAAAACAAGGATCATGATTTCATCATATAAAAAATTTAAAACATGAATTAAATATAATATATTTTAACAATATATATATATTTCGAATAATCCAAAATATTTGGCGATTGGGAATGAAATTCTCTATTCATGAAGATGGTAGGTCGTACGTACGTATAAACCCTAATTTATTTTCATTGTCATATTTAAACGAATGGAAATGAAATGATATACATGAATATTATAATTAAATATTAATATTTATTTCATATATGTTACATAGTTTTATTAAAACCATAATTTATACTTTCTTTATAGAGCATTAATGAATCATATCACTTTGAGGTGGTCGTAGTCCAGACATCCACAAACGATGTTATCATAATTTTAAAAGATAAAAATCATTAGGGTATGGGTTATATAAAAATTATATAATTATTAATACAGTTTAGATATCATATATATAATATATATTTCTTTTCCATCACAATTACCAACCATGATAGGTGGTAAAGGAAAAATGAACGACATCGTTTTGTGAGGTGATAGTTTTCCATACATATAAATGGTATGATTGATACCCATTATATAGAAACCTGTGTAATTTAAGTTATAAAAAAATAATAAAAACATCTTAGTAAATTTAGGATAAATTATTTATAATGGAATAATGTAATATGTTGATGTTAGGTGGTGGATAGTGAAAATAAAATAAAAGAGCTCAAGTAAGGAGGTTACCTCTACTTTGGGTAACACCTTTCGGTTCGTACAAAAGGGCATCTGTAGATGGATTCCATACCAAAGGGAAGATTATAGGATAAGTTTAGTTATTATTAGGACATATTTGGGAATATATTTGTTGATCCAATGAGTATTGATAGGTGTGCTTAAGAGGGAGTGTTGAGTGCCTTTTTATTGTGGAGGAGGAGTGACAGTCTTGTAAATTTCTAAAAAGGAAAAAGAACCCACGTTTAACCTATGAAAATATTATCCAATAATGAATAATTTTTTTATTCAAGTGATTATACATTAAAAATATTTTCAGCCAATATATTTTGGACGAGTTTCTAGATAATTTTGGTCCTTAAGTTTAAGGTTTAATCCCTTGTGAAGATAATTTTTCTCTTAATTCTTCTAATTAATTAAAATTACTTTCACAAATAGTATTGAAAAAAAATTGTTACTTTATTAGACATTAAAAATTACCATTATTCTAAATATATATTACATTTTTATAAATTCAAATCACATAATTTGTAGAAATGAATTTGAATTTAATCTCGAAGAGGGGATGCCAATGTAATTGTTTAATGTAAAAATTTTCAAACATTTTATAGGATGGTTCGTTCAATTTAAAAGTGAAAATGATTAAAATTACATAAATTGGATTAATTAACATAATATTTATGTAATTAAATATTAAAACCCAAAAAAAATATAATTTATCATTATAAATAAATTAAAAAACAAGTTTTGAATTAAAATTCTGTATTTATCGCAATCATAAAACATGTTACATCACATAAAATACCAAAAACTATCCTTAACTAATTTTTATGTTTCTATATCAAAATTGAAGTTTATATTATAATATTAAATTTATTAAACTGTCAAAATTAATATTTAAAATTTTTGCGGCCTTAAAAGTTGGTAAAATTTTGTTTCTAAAAATATAGGTTGTTCGTTGTTAGATTTGGTATGTTCTAATCTTATTGTTATCAACTGTATTGGATAAACATAATAACTATTTTATTAATCATAAAACATATATATATTAAATTAATATTATTCATTAATATTAATTAATATGATATGTAAGGATAAACAATCTTTCTAAGAAGAAAATTTGTTTTCTATAAAAACAGTCCCTTTATATTCTATTATTTATTATATTCATTTCATTTTAATTTGTAACCTATGAATTAATTTTATATTTGTTAATCCATATACTATCATAATGTATTTCATACTATTAATATCCAATAATTTAAAAAATATTTTACATTTTATTATTTTAAAACATAAATATTTTTTAATAATATATCATTGTTTGATAAAACATGCTATTTCATGTAATGAAAGCTATTAAACAGGGTAATTATTAAATATAAGGAAATATAGCTCTTTTTTGTGTTTATTTAAATATATTGATTATATTTAATTTATTTAAACTGGTAATTTTATCATAATTTATTGGTATATTATATTACCTTACACAATTGGCATTGTGTTTCATAAACACTATCGAATAGAATGTTCTTACTTTTGAATTTTGCGGCACTACATTCAAAACACCTTATATAAATCATGTAATCTCAATTTATACTTGATATTGGTATTATATTTTTTGATATTTCCATTTCTGAAATGAAACATCATTAGAAGGGCTTGTAAAATAACTTATAGAAAAAAGATAATGGGAAGTACAGAGGTATCATGCACTAACAGATAACTCGGTCTCTATGTAGGAGAACATTAGTGGATAATAAAGATACACACATGGAGGAAAAGAAAAAATATTTATAGGTATTAATTGATGTCATAAATAACAAACATGTGAATTATAAATAAAAAGTTGTGGGCCTCAAAGCTATAAATTTGTGATTATTCAAAAGGACACCGGTTCAACAAAAATAAGGCAAGAGGATAACATTGTTTTACCATTTTCCAAATGATGAGTAATCATTTTATAGCCTAAGAATATAAGCAAAATAACATATTTGACATAATTATATTAACACAATTTTCATCCATCCACATGTTTGAAAAATTTACAATTCATCCCTTATTTTATGAAATGGTTATAAAATAATTAACCCTAAGTCATAACACAAAAATTAAAATTTTAAGGAATCATAACACCCATTAAAGAGTGAAAAGTTTATCTTTTTATATCAAGCTATTATCCAAAGCCTATATTTTCAATAAATTTATATATAATCCAAAAATATGATAATACTAGTTCATTTTTAATATTTAATCAATATATTTTTTAATTAGAAACAATGATATATTAACAATGACATTTTTTAGGACAATGGTTTGTGTTAAACCCTTATCATCCTTTATTAATGGGTTTTAGTACTAGAGTTTTTATAGATTTTATGGGTTTTCAGCTGACATACATGTTTTTCTTTTCTAAAAAACATATTTATAAATATGTTGGAAATTTTTGAAATTTATATATTAAATAACCTTTTAACTAAGTATTTCAATACAACCTCAATACATAACTACTACATCCTTTTATTTCCATGTAGTTCCTTCCTTGGTATAAGATTTATCGATTTTAAGGGGTAATTAACTTGGGTAACTCCCAAAATTTCTAAATTTAATGGAAAATATATAAATGGATCCTTAGGATGATATTTATTTACTTCTATCTTACACATCATATATCATTATAATTTTTTTATGTCATTTTTTCCCACAAATGAATCATTTATCCATTCAGTTGAGACACTTTCTAGGGTTCCTCCATCCACACTTCTTTTATGATGGAAGTTGAACCTTCTTCTCTCTATGCACTCCACCACTTGAGCTATTAGAAGACTCCCCCTTATCTTCTTAGGTGAGTTAAATAGTTTTTAAGGTATATTTAATTAATAATATTTCAAAAAAACAAATTAGAAATAAACACAATATCTTTAACCCATATAAACACCTCTTTTGGTTTCTCATTGTCACTACCTTTGACTTCATGTTCAATGTTTACATGAATCCTTGGGTACCTACCATTTACTGAAATCAGGAAATGTAGTGTGAGTAACAATAGTCATAGTGAGAAATGTGTATAAGAATTTATAGGATATCTAAATAAGGACGCTATTTTTTCAATATAAAACAAAATTTTTTATCTAGGTTACTCATTTTCATTACATATTCAAATTAATTATAATGGTTTGTAATGAAAATGTGAATTATCTAAGGAGTATCTCTTAGGAGTGTCAAACCTACTCTATATTAAATACCATTGTCATATAACATGTTATGCTGAGTCCGGCATGACAAACCTCTTCATAGTTATTAGCCTTATTTATATTTATAGTAGAGCCATGTGCACTTGTAGTAGGAGTATCCATGAATGGATGTATTTATTAGAAGACCCACATAATATACACCTTTACCAAATTATAGGATGTTATTTTATACATATAATCAAATTAAACAGTAGTTCTATTTTCTATAATATATTTTTTCCTAAATCTATTTCACGAGGTTACCATTAAACTTATTATGATACCAAAAATAGTTTCCTAACCCCAGAAGATTGGAGCATGTGTCTACAACTTTAAATTAGAATGATTATAAAGAATAAAGTATAAATTATTGAAGAGATTAGTAGTCTTACTAAACCAAATACATAAGTATATTTTTGAAAATTAATTCTATAATTACAATATAAATCTTTTCTTTCACGGATAATAAATTTACCATATCTAGCACATCCTCTGATATATTTCTTAGTACACGGAATGGAATCCTAAATATATAAATAAAATAAGGATCAGATCAAATCCTCCTCAAGGATCAATTATTACAGAAGAAATAATTAATCATATAGAATACTCAATATGGAAACATAATAACCAATTACACATTCCATGAAATCATGAAACTGATAAGGAAGTGCATAAACAATATGGAAGTGTAAATAACCGAAAACATATTCCATTTAGAATAACATTATAGGGAATAATCAATATAGTATGTTAAAAAACTGAATCACATGACATTTAATCAATGATATGAGAATGAACTTTATCCATAGATTTGTCCATTCAAAATATCAAGGATAAATAATTAAAAAATGTAAATGAAGGAATTCATTAATTATTGTATGCCATGTTTCCTCAGCCCATGATACCTTTACCATGAAGTCCTTTCACAATATGGTGTATCATATCAGGTAAAAACCCATTAAAGGATAGAAAAGTAACATGTCTCATGAGACTATAGATTCATTGAGAATATATCTATAATCAAACCCCACCCATTTCATATCTATCCAAAGCATTCCTCATATATTGAATACTAGATTTCAAAATTTGTATTATCAAATACCTATAGAGAGTAACAAATATGGATTTATCAATCATTACTTAGTTTAATAAATAACATTAAATTAAAAACAATATGTAAAAAATGTTATAAAATTTAGGAAATAATAAAATCTATGACAAATGATACTCAAATTTATTGGGAACTTAATGTATATTGATCACAGTAAACTAAATATTTCAAGGGGACTAGCAATGGTGTTAAGGTAGTGAATGTCAATAATATCGGTCCTTAAATAAATCATAAACCATCCATAAGAAGGATAATTATGGTATAAATACAATATATATTAGCTGGATTAAAAATAAAGGTTTTTTTATTGAGGAATAGAAATACTATAAAAATATCTTTTAAAAAAATTCTTGAGGAAAATATCAATTTCGTTTTGAGAAACATTTGTAAAATCCTTTTCGTTGAAAATAACATTTAAAATAAATGTTTTTTAAAAATTACCCTTTTAAAAATTCAATATTTGATTAAATAAAATCATATAATGTAAATCCATACATGCCATATAAGGTAAAAAAGAACATTCTATTTGCATTGTATAAGGTGAGAAAAATGCTATGTTTGGAAAGAAAGGGGAATATTCCTTTGAAAATATTTATCAAATAAAAATTGTAAATGTACATTAATATTTCATTTATGAAATTTTAAGAAACAATGAAAACATTTTTTGAAAATATGGGTTTTATAGGAAAACATGTTCTCAGACTAAATAGAGAAATGTAGTCTAGTTTTATTAAAAACACATTATAAAATATTTTGAGTTCCAAAGAGTAAAAAAAGTAATATTACTTAGAGAATTTCAATAAAATATATTCGATAATAAAATTATATGATTTATTAGGTAATGAAAAAAATAATTTCCTCTAACAGAAAATCATGTATAAACAATCCCAAATAAAATGAGATTGTGAAGTATACCCTTGAAATTACCATAAAATTGATCAATGAAACAAAAAATAAATAGGGTTTTTGTTTCAAATTTAAATCAATATAAAACACATATAAATACAAAAATATATAGTAAATACTTATTATTGACATAATCTTATAATATTAATGTTAACGAGGAAGTGATATAACCCAATGAAAAAGAAGCGTGTTATGAAATACAATACAACGTAGTTAATTTTACTAAAATTCCATTAGAAAAAATAATACAAATTGAAACTCAGAATACCAATAAGTTAAAAAAATTCATGATAAAATATTTAAAAATGGAAAGTTCAAACAATACAGAATAGAAGTAAGTGGTGAATTTTACATTTATGTCATAGATGTAAAAAGTGATATGAAAATCCATTATATTGTGTTTTATTGGGAGACATACATTAAACACCTATACAGTTATTTAAATAATAATATTATAATATAATAAATCCATACTTATATTCATTATAGAATATATTATCTTCTTACAATATATTATTACCCATTTTTCAATAATCATTAATTATTTTCACCATTTTTTCTGTTAATTGCCTAATTATTCGAGTATGTTTTGACTTGATACTTTTCTTAAATGTAACAAAGATAATGATTTCATCATATATATAATGTAATCTAGGAATTAATTTTAATATATATTTAGTATATATGTATTTATAATAGTCCATAATATTGGGATATCATAAATTAAATGCACTACTCATAGAGATGATAGGTCATACGTATGCATGCATGCTACTATCATTTCATTATAGTTTTTAAAAGAATAAAAATTAAATTATATATATGTATATTATAATTACAAAATCATATCTATTTCTTATAGGTTATATAGATTTATGAAAACCATCATTTATAAATTCTTCATATAGTGTGAATAAATCACATCACTTTGAGGAGGAGTTAGTCCACACTTCCACAAATGATGTTATCATCTTTAAAAAGAATAAAAACCATAAGGGTATGTGTTATATATAAATTAATGAAGCATAAATAAATTATTAATATCATATATATAATATATAAATAGTATTTTCATCATAATCCCTAACATGAGAGGTGGAATAGGAGAAATGAATATCATTGGATTGTGACTTGGTAGTTGGTTGTACACATAAATGATACGTTTGTTACCCATTATAAAGAAGTTTGTGTTTGATTTGGTTTAAAATTTATATTAATAACATATCAGTATATTTATGATACTTTTTTATTATATAATCATGTAATAAAAATTTTGAGGGGGTTGGATAATGAAAATAAAATAAATGAGCTTGAGGAAGGATGTTACCTCTTATTTGGGTAACCCCTTTTGGTTTTCACCAAATAGATTTCTTGGATGTATTACTTCCCAATGAGAGGATTATAGGATGAGGTGATGTATTTTTAGGAGTTTTTTTTGAGATTTTGGTGGATCAAAAGTGTCTTTATAAATTTGAATATGTGGGGGGGGGGTGAGTGCCTTTTTATAGAGGAGGAGTGACATTCTTTTAAATTTTATAAAATGGAATTCCACTGACATTTTTTCTTCGAAATGTGGCCCTAATAATTAACCAAATTATATCCAAGGAATTATAGTGTTCATATATGGCCCGATAATGGATTTTTGATAAGATTATGGGTCATTTTGGCCCTTATATATAATGTTTTGTCCCCGATTAAGATAATTTTTTCTTAATCATTGTAATTAATTTTAATAACCTACACAAATAATATTGGTAAAAAACAAAGTCTAAATTATAATAAAGTTCAAATTATTCTGATTCAAATTATTAAATCCATGTTTTGAAATTTCAATTAGGTAATTGGAAGAAATTAATTTAATTATAATCCCACAGACGGGACAAAAATAAGGGATTGAATGTAAAAATCTTCAAACTAATTCTATATTTTTATATTAAATTTCAAATTGAAATTGATTCCAATGAACTAAATTGGACTAATTGGTTAAAAAATTATCTAATTAAAATATATATACTATAAAAAATTACTTATCATTATAAATAAATTAGATAAAAATTTTTTTAATTAAAATATGTATTTTCCACTATTCATCAGAAAATAAAACATTATAAACAAACACCAAAAATTAACCACACCCAAATATTGATGTTTATCATTTAAAAATTTAATTTATTTAATCATATTAATTTCATAAATGTTTTAAAATTCATATTTAAAATTTTTTCTCCATTAAAAGGTGGGAAAATGACCATTATAAAAATATAGGGTTTTTGTTTAAAATTATGTTTGTAATTATATTATGCCTAACAAATATATTAGACAAAAATAAAAAATAATTTAATTAAAATACTATATATATCATTAATATCACTCACTAAGATTAATTAATTTAATTTATTATGATAAAACATCTTTTTGAGTATAAAAATAGTTTTCTATAAAATAAATTCCTTTTATTTTCAATTGGTTAATATATTCATTTATAAATAAATTTTAACCAATGTATTTATTTTATATTTTTTTAAACCATATATTTTTCAATTTTAGTTAATAATAATCATAAATACTAATTTAAAGGCTATGTTATATATTATTATATTAAATAAAATTATTTTCAATCATATATTGTTATTATGTAATATGTGTTATTTCCTATAATGAAAGATATCAAAGAAGGAACATGAGGCTCAACCGAGTTGGTGAGGACTCCTTATATGAATCCATGAGACCTAGGTTTGAAACCAGGAGGAGGCATATTTCTGGGTACTATTGTAGTTACTGTAGATTTTACTGTTTGGTACTGTAGCAGTCAAAACTATTCACCTTCGACCATCGATTTGGGCTTGTAGTCCTTAAGGCCTTCGGGCCCGCAAAAGGCCTTCGAGACACAAGATCAATGCAGTTACCCTAGACAGAATCCACTAAAAAGGGGCATCCCTAGAGGAGGATTCAGATCAAGGACACTCCCCAGAGAAGTACCAAATGGATTTGAAAGAATGAGTGTGTATGGCTACGCCATCAGGATTATCTAGTGCTTGCATAGGAATCCTAGCCAAACTATCATTCGAAGGTGGTTAGCTACCATCATGATGCAGATACTAGGGAGGGGTAATTCCATATAGATATAGTAAGGTTGAATTCTCTAAGACCTTTGAGTCATGTAATCTCTTAAGCCAACGAGCCATGTAATCTCTAAACCTACGGGCCATGTAAGGGTTCCCCCTTATCCCTTGAAAGGGGGGTTATGAAAAAATAAATAAAAATGAATATCTTCAGGAAATTTAGGGGTCTAAAGCAATCAGACAAAATCATTCTTTTATGTATAGAACGCTAGATAATTGTTTGGGTGAATTGAAATCCATATCCTATATTGATTTAATTTAAAACAGTAATTATATTTTATTGTGTAAGGATATTAAATTCCCATACATGCTTAGTGTTGTGTGTCTCACACACTATTAAATACAATGTTCTTGATTTAGAATTCCAGGGAATTATATTATCCTCACATTAGATAAATTTCATTCTCACAATTTAAATTTAATCATTATAATAGAATGTTTGACATTAGCTATGTTGAAATCCCACATCATGGAAATGGTTTGTAAAACATTTTCAAGAATGGATAGAATGAGATGTAAAAAGGTCACATGGACTAACATATAACTAGGTCTCTATGTAGGGGAACAATACAAGAAGTAGAAATATATACATGAAGAAAAGTATAAATATTTATAGGTAGTGATTTATGTCATCAATTAAAAACACATTAATTATCAATGAAATGTTGAGGGAATCAAATCCACAATTATGTGATGATTCAAAATACCATCGGCTCAATAAAAATTAATTTATTATGAATGTGTTTTTTTTATAATTTTTATAATGTTGGGTAATTATTTAACTACCTATTAATGTAATGAATTTTACATAAATTAAATATTTCTATAATCATATTTTTTATCTTTTTTTATTCAATGACTAATATCTAATTCATAAATTACTTAATTAAATTTATATCCCAAAATTAACATTGATTAATGAAGCACTAAAAAACATTATATTGATCGTAATGACCACATAAAGGGACAAGTTTTACTATTTTTCTCTAACTATTATCCAAATACATAATGATTAATACATTAATCTCCAAACCTAATAATTGATACAACTTGTTCATAATTAATAATTATTTATCAAATTATTGATCTTGACTAATACCATATTGACAAGGGCATTGCCTTGGTTTGTGGTTAGCATTAAACCCTGATTATTCTTCATTCATGGGTTCAAGTTCAATAGCCTTACTAGATTTTATTGGTTGTCACCTGACATACATGTTATCCTTTTCAAAAAACCATATTTATAAATATGATTTAAATCCTTGAAATATATCCATTAAATAACCTTTTAACTATTTTTTAATACAACTCCAGTAGATAAATACATGATTCATTTATTCCACATTGGTTTTTTACTTTGTCTAATGTTAATCCCTTTGAAGAGGACATTGAATCAAGTAATTCACAGGTTCACTACATTTAAGGAAATAAACCATGAATTATCCATAGGATGGGATTTATTTTCTTCCAACTTACTATACATTTTTTATTGGTCATTTATTACATTATGCCATTATTTTCCATACATAAAGAATTTATCTATTCGGTTAAGACACTTTTGTGGGTACCTCCTTCCACATTTCTTTCATGATAGAAATAGATCCATATTATCTCCACAACCTCCACCACTTTAACTCTTCTAAAACTCAATACTTCTCTTATTTGGTGTGTTTAGAAGTTGGTTATGTTATATGATGTTAATCATATTTTAGAAAAAGATACTAAACATAAAAATGGCATCATTACCTCTTATAAACAAATAATTTGGTTTATAATTGTCACCACCTTTTTAATCATGTTAAATATTAAAATGAATCTTATGGGTTATATCCATTGATTAAAACCATAAAACATAGTGTGAGTAACAATAGTAACATTGAGAAAAGAATATGACCATTTTTAGGATATATAAATCTTGAAATCTTATTTTGAATACAAAAACATTATGTTTACCCTACTTTATTCATTTTATCGCATATTAAATTCATTCAAAATGGTTTTTACATAAAATGTGTATTATCCTAAGAATATCCTATGGGAGTGTCAATACAGGTGTCTATTTAAGTCAGTTGTTGTGTACCAGGTTACTTTTAGTCAAGCCTGACACACGTTTTCATAGTTGTTACCCCTAGGTATATCTATTCCAAAACCAAGTCCAATATTAGTATCCAGATAGGGATTTATTTCAAGGAATACCCACATATTATATACCTTACCAAAATTCAAGGATTTTCTTATATACTAATCCTCAAAGTCCACCTTATCAATATGTTCTCTAATCTATGTTTTAAAAAATATAGTTCCCAAGGTTACTACTAAAATTATTTCGATACCAACTATAGTGTCCCAACCCCAGAAGCCCGGATCTAGTGTCTACTACTAATAAATTGGCATGAATACAAGGAATAAAATTTCAATGGATCTAATCATTTTGCAGTATTGGTAAGACAAATACATATGTATTTTATTTAAAATGAATACAGTAACCAAAACGTACTTTTTTTCTATCAAAGATAACAACTTCATTCCATCAAGAAGATATTTTCAAATCATTTTTAGTACTCTTCGTGGGATATTTAGGAAATAAAAAAATAAGGGAGATAAAAAATTATTAGTAAGGGTAATTTTTTTTGAAGGAAACAATGAAACAATGAGAATATTAAATATGGAAAGGTAATAACTAAAGACTCATTCCACGTAATAAATAAAGTGAGATGGAAGTGAATAAATAAAATAGAAATCTAAATATCTGAAGATATATTCCATTTTAAATAATGGTATATGAAATAAAAAATATTGAAAGGTTGGAAACTGAAACACATGACATTTAATTAATGAGCTATGAATGAAATTCATCTATATATTTGTCAATTTAAAATATCATAGATAAATAATAACTAAATTCAAATATAGTTAATTCTTAATTTTTTTACATTGTGTTTCCTAGGTAAATGATACTTTTACCCTCAAGAACATTCAGAAGATGGTCTATCATATCAGGTAAAAATTCATATAAATCTCTCCAACTAACTCTTCCTATAAGACTACTTATGCATTGAGGGTAGATCAACAATCTAGCCCCACCCATGGCATACATGTCTAATGAATTCATCATATATATAATAATTAATTTAAAAATATGACTTATCAAATACCTTTATATAGTAGAATGTATGGATTTAGAAATATTTTCACAGTTTATAAAATAAATATCAACTACTGACCATTTTTAAAAAATGGTATATAGTTTAGGAAATAATAAAATCCAAGATTAATTTAATGGATATTTCGTGGAAACTTAATGTTCAATGAACATCGAAAATTGAATATTTTATTGTGACTAAGAAAGGAGTCAAGGTAGTGAATGTCAATATTATCCTTCGTTAAAGAAATAATAAATTATCCAGATGAAGGATAATGATTTTATCAATTCAACATATCCTAAGTTGAGTAAAAATAATGGGTTTTTTTCATTGATGGATGAGAATACTATATAAATAAGTTATAAAAATATTTTAGAGGAAAATATCCTTTAAATTTAAAAAAATTAAAATTCCATTCTTTGTAAATAACTTAAAAACCAATTTTCTTTAAAATTTATCATTCTTAACCTGAAATGGAAAATTCAATGAAATAATAGAAGGTAATTTTCTTCTTTTCGTACAATATATAAAGATAATTCCTATTACACGATAAAAGGTTTAGATAATTCCTTGTTCAAGAAGTGATAATAAGATTCCTTTAAAAAAATTATCAAAGAAAATAGTGTTAAAATTTTCTTTAAAAAACATTTCATAGTGGTTAATTTTTATTAAATGGTTAAAAATAGTTTGGAAAATATTTTTAGGAAACATGAGTTTTAAAATAAAATAGGTTCTATGAACAAAGAGATAAATGAAGTCAGGTTTTCATAAAAACACATTCTATAACATTTTGAGTTCCAAATAGATGGAAAATGATACTATTACATGTAAAATTTCTAGAATATCAAAATGAGATGAAAATTAAATATTTTATTATATAATTTTCATATAATTTAGTCTAATGGAAATTTAAGTGTAAAAAATCTCAAGCAAAATGATATTATGAAGTAAACCCAAGAAAAGACCATAACATTGATGTGAGAATAAATAAATGAATAGATTAATTGTGTCAAATATAAATAAAAAAAATTTATAAATACAAAAATATATTCTAAAATTTTTTACACATATAATGTTAGAATATTAATGATAGCGTGGAAGTAATATAACCTAATGAAAAGGAATCTGGTCATGAAATTCTTTACCACATGGTAACTTTTAACTCAAATCCAATTAGAATAAATAATTCAAATTTAAAATAAAAATACCATAATGGTTCCAAAATTCAAGGTATAATTTATTAAAAAGTAAATTAGATACTCAAAAAAAAATAATTAAGTGGTGAATATGACATTTATATCCCAGATGTAAAATGTGAGATTAAAATCCATTTCCGTGCATTTCAATTATGGTGAACATAATTTATAAACCTTTATAGTTGTTTAAAGAATGTTATAAACTTATACTATAACCATAAATATATTAATAATATCATACAATATTTTATTTTGATATATTATTACCTATTTGTTACTATCCATTCATTATTTTCACTATTTCAGGTGTTTTGTCACGACCCGTCCTCGGGGCCCGTGTCGTGACTACCCCAAGCCCGCCTTCCATAGGCCAGTGGCTGGCGACTAGCACCAAAGGCATAAATTCCGATAACTGGGAAGACATTGCCTTTATAAAAGTAAACAAACACACAGAGTACAAGCGGAAGTAATATACTAAGTAAAAATGAGTACAACAAAAGGTGCTGAAAGTAAAGGGGGCCGGAAATACAAGCCCAACTGTAAAGTACAACTGAAAGGAAAAACAACAACTGAAAGGTAAAGCCGCTACGCCGTGCTGTCCACTGGAAATCCCACCTGAAGGGTGGGTACAGATAGCTCCACTGCTCCTCGGGTCCCGCCTTCTGCCACGGATCCTACCTGAAGGGTAGGTACAGATAGCCTCCACAACGCTCTCGCCCGTCAACCTCCTCCGAGTGTCGTCTCACCGTGAAGTACACCTCCGGATACTGACTCGTCGTGTAGTCCACCTCTGGGTACCGTCCAGTCCTCGAACACTCGGCCTCCGTCAGCACTGTCCGTCGTCTGCAACCAACACAACGAGGTGCGGGCATAGCCCGTGCAGGGGTGAGTATAACGATACTCAGTAGGGACCCCGAGACCCTCAAGGTCTCACTAATATCAACAAGGATAACCACAAAGAAGATCTCAATAGAAAACCTCTACATAGGTATATGCCCATACATATACCTAAGTTATCAAGTAACTCATCTCAATCACGAGGAAACATAAGGATTATTAAATCAATGGATAACCACTACCCAGGTATATGCCCATACATATACCTAAGTTATCAAGTAACCCATCTCAATCATGAGGAAACTCAAAGGTCATTGACTCAGCTCAAACCAGGATTTTCATTATCGAAACCGTAACTGCTGAAGAGATCCGTCTCTGGAGTGTACAGTGGTCCTGTCACGACTCCGAGGTACTGCTCACTAACCTAAGACTGCTGAGGTACTCCTCCTGTCGAGTACTGCGGGTTTGAGGCCAACTACCGGGCGCTCCGTCCGCTGAGGGTCTGTCGCCAAATACCGGGCGCTCACCCAAATAGCCTACAGAGGTACTCCTCCAGTCGAGTACCGCGGGTTTGCTGCCAACTACCAGGCGCTCCGTCCGCCGTGGGTCTGCCGCCAAATACCGGGCGCTCCGTCCACTGGGCTAGTCGACTCACTCCAAGTCGAGTCGGTCAAGCAGTCGTCAGGTCTCAGCCGGCTACACGGTCTCCGTACTCCGCACGCTCGTCTCCGGGAGGGTCCGCTCCACGAGCTACTGTTCGATACTCCAAGTATCACAAGGTCCCACAGAGAAGTATCTCAAAGGACCGTCTTGTCACAGGGGTGTCAACGCAACAGACGGCGTGTCGATCGGACGCCCGGTCTGTGAGTTATTAGCCTTTTCGTCCCAGGGGCCCGGTTGGTTTCGTGTGCGAACCAATCCCGGCCGTATCTCAACTGTACCCTGAACTCCCATAGGGTATACTCAAAGGGACCGTTACTCAACGTAATCACCAACGCCGCTGACGGTTCGTCAAACGGACGTCCTGTCTGAAAGATATCAGCTTTCCCGTTCCAGGGGCCCGGTTGGATTTCGGGTGCGATCCAACCCGGCCACTACCAACTGTATCCAAAACACGGGCAAAGGATGCCAAAAGTTCCGTATCGTCAACAGGAACTCAACGCAACAGACGGTGCGTCGATCGGACGCCCGGTCTGAGAGTTATTGGCATTTTCGTCCCCGGGGCCCGGTTGGGTTTTAAGGCAAAACCAACCCGACCGTACTCCACCTGCGTCAAAACCTCGGGCGGAGTATGCCAAAAGATCCGTCTCACTAAGAGGAACACAACAAAGCTGACGGCACGTTAATCGGACGTCCAGAGCTCAAGTTATAAGCGTTTCCGCTCCGAGGGCCCGGTTGGATTCATGTTCGATCCAACCCAGTCGTACTTCAAATGACACCGGTTAACCAAACCAGTCACACCATTGCGATCCATACGGAAAAACACACGAGATGGACTACCCATTGGTCCCAAACGGATAGCCGGTGAAAAAGTTGCATTTCACCGCATCATGCGCGAACCGGGCCTCGTGGGGCCCGTGCATCAACCTCGACTTAAATATCCAAAATTTGTCTTGAAACATCCGTCGTAATTCCAGTGTCGCAATGTCACAGACGGTTCGTCATTCCGATACCGTATGAGAGAGATATGTCCGATACATGATCCCGTAATAATAATAATATTATTATTATTCGGTGTTTCGTGGCCCCGCACCACGAATTAGAATTTAGTATCCAACATTAGACTTGAATCGATCGTATTAATGACGGGATTATATCGCCACTGACGGCAAGCCAATCGGATGTCGCACGTATGAGTTATGGTGGATCGAAGATTTAATAATAATATTAAATCTATTATTTTTCCAAGCGCTTCGGGTACCAGACCCAAAAACCCGAAAAAGACATCCAATATTGGACTCATAAATTCCGTCTCGAAGTCAGGGTCACACTGCCGCAAACGATTCGTGAAACCGAGGTCGCACGAAGGAGTTGCTGGCGAAAAGGTGTTTTATCAACAAAAGTAATAATAACAATATTTTATTGTTATTATTAATTGTTTATTTAATTATATCTTTCTTAACTCCAAAAAAGCAATCAAAACACGTTCCTTTTCCCCCTTGTGCGCCAAAATCAAACACCTCTCCCTTATCCCTTTTTGTCTCTTTATTTTATTTCCCAAAACTCTCTCTCTCCAATCTAATAACTTATTCAATCACAATTTCACGCAGCCTCTCCTCCGAACCCCAGCGGCCAACCTCTCGCACCCGCTGTATTTGCCAGAACCGCCTCTCGCACCCGCTGTTTTCGCCAGAACCGTTGCGGCTGCCTTCAACCTACCGCGCCGCTGCTGTCTTCACCGTAAACCCTGATGCGCCCGCTCCCGCATCACCTGCTTCCTCACACGACTTCTCCCCACGACTTGCACCAACGGACTCCGCCTTCCGCACTCCATTCTGACTTCGTTTTAACTCAGAAAAAAGATACGAATGCATATTCATGATCCTCGGGTCGAGATCTTCGTGTCCGTATGTCGCGCTCAGGGAAACATTGAGTTTCCATCGTCAATAAATATTTATACGCCTCCTTCCGCGAGCCATTGCGGCTTCGTTCCAAGCCCGAAAAATTAAACGATCACATAATTCTGATCCTTGCGTCGAGGGCTTCACATCTATATATTGCGCTCAACAAAACTTCGTGTTTCCAGCGTCAATAAATATTTGGCATTGAAGAACGTACGAAGAACACGTGAAGAATAAAAAGAAAAAGGAGAATGGTTTATGTGCGGGACGATGTCCATGTTCATTTGGTCATCATCGTCATGAATTTTAGATATGAAGAATCAATAAAACGAATTCAATCATATATAAAAACCCCTACCTTGATAGTCGCACGTTGACGTAGTCGTGGAATATCGGTGTCGATTCCTTTGACGTTGGATGAAGAGTTGTTGTCGATGGCGTTCGTCGCGGAAAACCGTCGCGGAAGAGATGACGCGGAAGAAGAAAGTCACGTCACGGATACGGCGTCGCGGAAGGACCGTGTTCTTCGGCGAAGAAGTTCTTCGTTGAAGAACGGCGTTCTTCGTGTTCTTCGTCGAGGTTGAAGAAGATGAAGAAACAAGAAGAACCTTCCCAACTCTCTCAAGGAGACAAAACTAAACACCAAAAAAAATAAGACTATCTTATTTTATTAACACAACAACACAAGAGAATTTCAAGAGTTTGAAATTCAAAACACACACACAAATCACCTTATTTAAGTCTAAAGTTATAACTTAAGATATCATAACTTATGAGGGAGTTGAGGGGTTTTAGTGGATATGAAGAGGTGGGGTTCGTGTGGGACCCACCACCCTAATAACCTCCCAAGGGAGGTTGGGTGGTTACCCAACTTCCAACAAGAGATAACACTTAGAGTAAAATAATAAAAATTGTAGTGTAATTACAAAGTAAACATCCACAATTTTTATTGTCAACACTCGTAAGAACGCAACTCCAAAACAGGAATTCCTAAGCGTTTACCGGCGCTACGGTTTCATCGGTGCCCTCGGAATTCGATTCTGGGCACTGGTTCAAAAGTTAGAAATTCCCGCTCGTTCGTTCACTAAACGTACCCGAGCCCAACTTCGGAAATTGATTCCGGGCACACCGGGCCTCGGAATCAGGTGTCGTCAGAAACCGCGCTCTTGTAAAATTCCAAAGAAAATTAAGAAAAAATTTCCCTTGAATTTTACGGGTCTTTACATTACTCCCACTTCAGGGCTTTACGTCCCCGTAAAGCTTCATCAAAAACTAGGGTCACAAAAGCAGTACAGAGTACGCATCTGAGCCTTCCGCTCCCATGTGCTCACCTGGAGGTTCCCGTACTGTCGAAGGAAGTGCACCCAAGGAATCGATCATCCTTGTAGGATCTGCTCCTGTCTATCCTTGATCCCCACTGGAACCTATGTGCATGTCGCTCTATCATCGACGTCTAACTCCCTGAGGTCGATGATGTGTGAAGGATCAAGCACGTATCTCCTCAATTGGGTTACGTGAAAGTTATCGTGCACCTGGTGCAACTGAGGTGGATGGGTCAAGCGATAAACCACCTCGCCTACCCTACTGGGGACCTAGAAAGGTCTATTGAACCTCGGAGATCTCTTACCTCCTCGGCTACATCTCCGTAAACCTCTTCGAGGTGAGACCTGTATAAGAACGTGGTCGCCATCCTCGAACTCTAAAGGTCTCCCTTTTTAGGTTAGAACTGAATCTCAAAACTCCTGCTGCCACGAGGGTAAGGTTGGCCGACCCAAGAATGATCGGCTACACCCTCCCATGCACGAGTTTATCTTGTGCTTCCCAGGGTTTCCTTTTCGCCGACCAAGGAAAACCCATCCCAACTTTTGCCTAATATCGTCAATTTGAGTATGATCAGTGATTGCCAAAAACATACTCAAACTAACGTCGTAAGGCCTCGACGCTGCCACCAAGAGGTCATAACCGAGACTCTCGCCTCAAGGGTCAGATCACACCGTCGGCGTAAGTGTGACTATCGAGTCTCCTCCCAAAGGTATCTCCAGACGTGAGGGTCAAGTCAACGGCTTAACCGGAATCTCTAGGTCTGGGACTAGATTCATGGAAGGAAGGGATGATTTGTTTCGATGCCTGTGGCTACGGAAGCTAGTAGAAGATAAATTCCGCACTTCGAATCATCCTTAGAGCCCTTTTTTTTGGTCGCACTCCATGACCGCAAGCAGCTACCCTCTTTCCCTGCTCTCCAACTCCCTGAGTTTAGCGGGGACTACAAAGGCGGGTGATGGTAACATGTTGAAATGTACACCACCACGAGCTGCTCTCCAAGATCTGCCTCCATGTCTGCTGTTCTGCAGATTCATCTGTCCTTAACATTTCCTCTTCTTGAAACATTTTACATGCCCAAGTCTCTGAGACTGGTGTCAGTTTCTTGCTTTCCAAACTTCTAACATTCTCTGGCTGTATTTGATCAGCAAAGAATTCTCAACCACAAAGGATCCTTATAGCACTCTAGCCTAAGTAGAAATGCATAGAGAAAAGGTGCTGGCTCAGAAGCCCTTAAACATACCATGGTCAGAGGTCTGACCTCTATTACACTTATCGAAACGCTTCCATCGAGTACCCGATATGTTCGGTACGCCTCGATGAATTCTCAGTTATCAACACGTCGTCCCGCCGAAACTGTAAAAGTTATAGAAAATTCTCGGCCACCTCCTCAAGCCAGTCCTCAGCCGCCTATGAGTCAGGTTCACCTCGGAACATGAGGGTATCTGAAGTTAGAACACATGTAAGGCAGTAAACTTACATGTGTCACCTACCGGTACCGCCGGTTGTAACTGCTGACCAAAAGGTAGTGATGTATAGCTGACACACTACCCAAAGGAACTATCTCAGGCATCGGTTCACGTACCGAAGCCTCATCACTATGAGGACCATCCTCATGGTCATTCACTGGAAAACACTAGTGGCGAAGTCCACCATCCACTCTACTGATGTCTCAGCTAGGCGGAAAACTCTAGCAATCGCCTCCAGCCACTGCTCTGCTGTCTGGAAATTTGCCTCGCCTCGTAACTTCTGAGGCCTCTACTGCTGGAACTTGTGCAACGCGCTCCGCCAGCATGCACAGTTTTCTAGTATAGCCGTTGGCATCTGCTGCCCAACAGGTGGTGGTGCTACTGGTACACCACCCGAGGGTGCCAAAATAGTAAAAGGGGCCCTGCACCAGAGCCTCGTCGCTCGGTGAGCCGTCATCGAGTACTCTCTCGGAACTCCAACTGACTGTCTGCGTGGAGACATCCTGAACAGATGCGACACGGTCATCGTCTTATACCTGGTGAGTTGACCTGGTTTGAGCTGACTTTAAAACTTTGGAAACACACACGCAATCAGTGTTTTTGTGTACAAAGTCGGAGATCAGTAGTCAGGGTCATGGTGTACGGATACGTCGGCCGCCGCACCAACACTGGACTCCCTGAACTGAAGACCACACTCGGTACCCTTAACAATATTGCTTCACATAGAAAAAGATCAGAGTCCTGAGTTATGCGGTAGAACCGAACTCCTCTGATACCAATTTGTCACGACCCGTCCTCGGGGCCCGTGTCGTGACTACCCCACGCCCGCCTTCCATAGGCCAGGGGCTGGCGACTAGCACCAAAGGCATAAATTCCGATAACTGGGAAGACATTGCCTTTATAAAAGTAAACAATCACACAGAGTACAAGCGGAAGTAATATACTAAGTAAAAATGAGTACAACAAAAGGTGCTGAAAGTAAAGGGGGCCGGCAATACAAGCCCAACTGTAAAGTACAACTGAAAGGAAAAACAACAACTGAAAGGTAAAGCCGCTACGCCGAGCTGTCCACTGGAAATCCCACCTGAAGGGTGGGTACAGATAGCTCCACTGCTCCTCGGGTCCCGCCGTCTGCCACGGATCCTACCTGAAGGGTAGGTACAGATAGCCTCCACAACGCTCTCGCCCGTCAACCTCCTCCGAGTGTCGTCTCACCGTGAAGTACACCTCCGGATACTGACTCGTCGTGTAGTCCACCTCTGGGTACCGTCCAGTCCTCGAACACTCGGCCTCTGTCAGCACTGTCCGTCGTCTGCAACCAACACAACGAGGTGCGGGCATAGCCCGTGCAGGGGTGAGTATAACGATACTCAGTAGGGACCCCGAGACCCTCAAGGTCTCACTAAAATCAACAAGGATAACCACAAAGAAGATCTCAATAGAAAACCTCTACTTAGGTATATGCACATACATATACCTAAGTTATCAAGTAACTCATCTCAATCACGAGGAAACATAAGGATTATGAAATCAACGGATAACCACTACCCAGGTATATGCCCATACATATACCTAAGTTATCAAGTAACCCATCTCAATCATGAGGAAACTCAAAGGTCATTGACTCAGCTCAAACCAGGATTTTCATTATCGAAACCGTAACTGCTGAAGAGATCCGTCTCTGGAGTGTACAGTGGTCCTGTCACGACTCTGAGGTACTGCTCACTAACCTAAGACTGCTGAGGTACTCCTCCTGTCGAGTACTGCGGGTTTGCGGCCAACTACCGGGCGCTCCGTCCGCTGAGGGTCTGTCTCCAAATACCGGGCGCTCACCCAAATAGCCTACAGAGGTACTCCTCCAGTCGAGTACCGCGGGTTTGCTGCCAACTACCAGGCGCTCCGTCCGCCGTGGTTCTGCCGCCAAATACCGGGCGCTCCGTCCACTGGGCTAGTCGACTCACTCCAAGTCGAGTCGGTCAAGCAGTCGTCAGGTCTCAGCCTGCTACATGGTCTCCGTACTCCGCACGCTCGTCTCCGGGAGGGTCCGCTCCACGAGCTACTGTTCGATACTCCAAGTATCACAAGGTCCCACAGAGAAGTATCTCAAAGGACCGTCTTGTCAAAGGGGTCTCAACGCAACAGACGGCGCGTCGATCGGACGCCCGGTCTGTGAGTTATTAGCCTTTTCGTCCCAGGGGCCCGGTTGGTTTCGTGTGCGAACCAATCCCGGCCGTATCTCAACTGTACCCTGAACTCCCATAGGGTATACTCAAAGGGACCGTTACTCAACGTAATCACCAACGCCGCTGACGGTTCGTCAAACGGACGTCCTGTCTGAAAGATATCAGCTTTCCCGTTCCAGGGGCCCGGTTGGATTTCGGGTGCGATCCAACCCGGCCACTACCAACTGTATCCAAAACACGGGCGAAGGATGCCAAAAGTTCCGTATCGTCAACAGGAACTCAACGCAACAGACGGTGCGTCGATCGGACGCCCGGTCTGAGAGTTATTGGCATTTTCGTCCCCGGGGCCCGGTTGGTTTTTAAGGCAAAACCATCCCGACCGTACTCCACCTGCGTCAAAACCTCGGGCGGAGTATGCCAAAAGATCCGTCTCACTAAGAGGAACACAACAAAGCTGACGGCACGTTAATCGGACGTCCAGAGCTCAAGTTATAAGCGTTTCCGCTCCGAGGGACCGGTTGGATTCATGTTCGATCCAACCCAGTCGTACTTCAAATGACACCGGTTAACCAAACCAGTCACACCATTGCGATCCATACGGAAAAACACACGAGATGGACTACCCATTGGTCCCAAACGGATAGCCGGTGAAAAAGTTTCATTTCACCGCATCATGCGCGAACCGGGCCTCGTGGGGCCCGTGCATCAACCTCGACTTAAATATCCAAAATTAGTCTTGAAATATCCGTCGTAATTCCAGTGTCGCAACATCACAGACGGTTCGTCATTCCGATACCGTATGAGAGAGATATGTCTGATACATGATCCCGTAATAATAATAATAATATTATTATTCGGAGTTTCGTGGCCCCGCACCACGAATTAGAATTTAGTATCCAACATTAGACTTGAATCGATCGTATTAATGACGGGATTATATCGCCACTGACGGCAAGCCAATCGGACGTCGCACGTATGAGTTATGGTGGATCGAAGATTTAATAATAATATTAAATCTATTATTTTTCCGAGCGCTTCGGGTACCAGACCCAAAAACCCGAAAAAGACATCCAATATTGGACTCATAAATTCCGTCTCGAAGTCAGGGTCACACTGCCGCAAACGATTCGTGAAACCGAGGTCGCGCGAAGGAGTTGCTGGCGAAAAGGTGTTTTACCAACAAAAGTAATAATAACAATATTTTATTGTTATTATTAATTGTTTATTTAATTATATCTTTCTTAACTCCAAAAAAACAATCAAAACACGTTCCTTTTCCCCCTTGTGCGCCAAAATCAAACACCTCTCCCTTATCCCTTTTTGTCTCTTTATTTTATTTCCCAAAACTCTCTCTCTCCAATCTAATAACACTTAGAGTAAAATAATAAAAATTGTAGTGTAATTACAAAGTAAACATCCACAATTTTTATTGTCAACACTCGTAAGAACACAACTCCAAAACAGGAGTTCCTAAGCGTTTACCGGCGCTACGGTTTCATCGGTGCCCTCGGAATTCGATTCTGGGCACCGGTTCAAAAGTTAGAAATTCCCGCTCGTTCGTTCACTAAACGTACCCGAGCCCAACTTCGGAAATTGATTCCGGGAACACCGGGCCTCGGAATCAGGTGCTGTCAGAAACCGCGCTCTTGTAAAATTCCAAAGAAAATTTAGAAAAAATTTCCCTTGAATTTTACGGGTCTTTACATGTTTGTTGCCCTGTTTTTCTAGTATCTTTTGACTTGTTACTTATTGTTCATATTACATAGATTATTATTTCATCATCAAAATAATGTGAAAAATGATTTAATTTTAATATATATGCATCATATATGTATTTATAATAACCCATAATAGTTGATGATAAGAAATGAAATGCATCTTTTATAGAGGTGGTAGGTCACACATACAGATGAACGCTACTTTCATTTCACAATTGTAATTTAATGAATAAAAAATAAATTATATATAAGTATATAATAATTATAGTATCATATATATTTCATATATTTTACATAGTTTCGTTAAAACCATCCTTTATACATTCAATTTAGAGTCTAAATAAATCACATCACTTTGAGGAGGCAGTAGTCCACACTTCTATAAATGATTTTGTCTTCCTTATACAAAATGAAAAGAGAAAGGGTATGTATTTCATAAAAATATAAAAATAATAAATAAATTATAAATATTATATATATCATAAATAAATATAGTGTACATAATAATTCTCAACAATTATTGTTGGTAAAGGAAAACGAATGACATCGTTTTGTGATGCGGTAGTTTCTGTAAACATAAATGGAAAGTTTATTGCCCATTAAATGGGTGTGTTTGTGTGTAAGTGTAAGTCTATACCTTAGAATAAATCCATATCAGTATATTGAGTGTAATTTTTTTATTATGTAAGGAAGTATTATGAATATTTAATGGGATGGATTATTAAAATAAAATTAAAGAGCTTGAGAAAGGATGTTGCCTCTCAATTGTGTAACTCCATTAGGTTCTCACCAAAGGGATCTGTGGATAGATTCCTTCCACAATGAATTACTCTAAGATGAGGGGGGGGGATTTTATGATCTATTTTTTATATCTTGGTATATACAATGTGTATTTATTGGTTTGAATAAGTGGAAGGGGTCGGTGACCTTTTGTTGTGGAGGAGGAGTGTGATTCTTGTACTTTTTTAAAAAAAGGGATTTCCACCTATATTTTTTTCTATGAAAAGTACTCTCAATAATAAAAAAATTATATAAAAGGGAGTAAAATGTATAAATATGTCTATAAAATGGATTTTTAATAAGAGTCTAGGTCATTATTCTCATTATGTTTATGTTTTAGTCCCTTGTTAAGTTATTTTTTCACACAATCGTTGTAAATAATTTTAATTACTTTCACAATTATATTTGTTATTAACTATGTTGATCATATTAGACATTATAAATTATGGTGACTCAAAATATTGAATCCCTTTTTTAAATTCATAAAACATAAGTGGTAGAAACTAATTTAAATTTAATCCTATAGAGGGGATGACAATAATGGTTTTGATGTAAAAATGTAAAAAAGTATTTTGTGTTTTTATATTCAATTTAAATGTGAAAATGATTCAAATTACCTAAATTAGATTAAATAATATAAAATTTATCTAATTAACCATCTAAACTATTCTAAAAAATAATTTATATATATATATATTAAATTAATATAACTCACTAATTGTATTTATTTTTATTTATTAGGATAAAACATTTTTGTGAGTATAAAAATGTTGTCTATAAAAACTATACATTTATATTCAATTGGTTATTTATTAATTTCTTATTAATTTATAAACAATGAATGAATTTTATTTCTTTTTTAAACCATATATTATCATAACTTATTTAATACTATTCATAATCACTAATTTATTTGCTAGGTTTTATATTATTATATTAAATAATAATATATTAAATAATATATTGTATTTTGGTGAAACTCGGACTTATGTGTAATAAAAGATATCAACAAAGTTAATTATTAAGTTTAAGAAAAAATAGATTATTTTTTGATTGAATTGAAAGATAAATCATATATTGAATTTATTTAAATTTGTAATCATATCATAATGTCTCGAAATTTCATATTCCCTTACAATCTTGGTTTTTCATGTCATACATGATACTAAATAAAATTTTCTAACTTTAGAATTTTGTGGTATAACAATTAAAAAATTTAGAATGATTAATTCCATAGATATATAATATATTTAATTAATTTTAATTTTAAATAATATAAATTTTACTTTCAAATGAATATATATGATAAAAAATATTTCAAAAATCAATTTGTATAAGATGGCCATTTATATTTTTTTCTTATCATTGCAAACATTTTTAATGGGTGTTAATAACTATTTAATATATAAATTACTATTAGCATATAAATAGGGTTCTTTTAAACATAATAAGAAATCTAATACTTTAATTGGTTATGTTTGTACACAATTCATATTTGGATATGTAATTGTTACATTTTTCATTCCTATATATTAATAATATGTGATTATATAAAAATAAAAAATGTAATTATAATAATATTTTTTATCAAATTTTTAATTATTTTATTAATTTAACTATTATACTTGGTTTTAATGATCTTAAGGTGAGTCCACATAAAATAATAGATTATGACATGACTTTCTTATTCACTTTTTTTATTTCCATTTTCTTATTTCCAAAATTATTTTATATCATTGTTTTGTGAAATTATATTGATAAATTAAGTTTACATTATATAATAATATGTTTATGGGATAAATAATTTTTCATTTTAGCTTTATTTTTCATACAGAGTTTGTTATTCAATAAATAAAAATTTATTGATTGAAAATCACATTAATTTGTATTGGTGTTACTCTAATGACTCGAGATGTCACTATACATTTCTTAGTAAAACATATTACATTAATGTCTTGTGGTACATCCGACAACAAACTAAAATGAAACTACAATATATTTTATTTAAATGATAATATGATCATAAAAACAATTTTATTATAGTTTCAAGTATGAATAGGAGTAACTTAATATATATATATATATATAATTGTAAATTTATACAAATTTACTTAGTGAATTTTGTGCATAAAAATATTATTCACCCAAAGTTTCATTTCTTCATTGTATACTTTATTAAAGATATCTAATTTTATTATTTTTAAATATTGATGATAATAAAACACAATACTGATTTATTAGAGTTACTTTTATTAGTGTTTTACAGAAATTAAGAATGAGATAATGTCGTATTTTGAAATGTATTTTCCTATAAATTTTTTTTCACAATATTTTATGAACTATTTTAATAGTTAAATTTATAAATTTTATACATAATTAATATATTCATCTTGAAATTATTATCATATGATAAAATTTTATTTTTTTTAAAAAATATTTATTTATAGGTGAATAGTGAAAAGGTCATTTTCTACAAATTCATTGACTTTAATAGCATTATTACTATATAAAGATGGCATGAAAATTTATTAAACTAATTCATATATATAAATTATTTATATGTGATATTTTTTATTTGATTATATTTATTCCAATTTACGAACATATGATTGATATATAGAAAAAAATTATCACTACTCAATAAAAAGATTCCTAATGAATTATTTATTTATTATGATAAAGTAAATTTTAATAAATTTTTATTAATTTAATATAATAACAGATATTTCAAATTTATAGTTTTAATTTCAAAATTATTTATTAAGTAACAATTTTTAAGCATAATAACTATATTCATAGATAAATAATATATTGATAAAAGACAAAAGGGTAAATAGAGTTGACTAATAGTGTAACTTGCCTAAAATGTGAAAAAAAGGTTTTAACTAAGTGGTTAATCTATGGATCGACCAAAGAATATATCGACTCAATTAATTTTCATTTTTGAGTCTACATAACATGTGAAATTTTTTTCTATTTATATTAAGATGAAATATTTAAAATAATTTCATTCCCAAAACTAATAAAAGGAGCATTACATCACCCAGAAAATGCCACTCTATGTTTAGGATTATTATATAAGACAAACCAAATAACCTTACGAAGATTCCTATTTCACTTTAATATGATTTTTGGAAATAATAATTTGGCTTAATTTAACTATTTCATAGGTATCCCACATGGGAAAAATGGATTTCCCAATATGAGTACTATTATTTCCAATCTTTTTCAAGCTTAATTGTACAAAACTATTTTTATCATTCAAATATAATTATATAAATATTTTTTATCCTTATTTATTATTATAATCTAATAATCACTAACCACCATTCACAATTTCCATGTAATGAAATGAAAATGTGATTTGGGAATTTGAATGGACTACCACCTTCATGAATTAACTTATCTCATTTTTCATCTAGTTTAATTATTAATATTGAACACTGTGGATATAAAACTCAAATACTCAAATAAATTAAAATATATCATAATTATTATTTAATAATTTTATTTTTCCAAACAAGACCACTTTCGAACCAACACCCATCTATTAAGAACTTTGTGTTCCTGTTTTGGTCTATCTGACCACCTACATGAGAAATTCTATGAAAATATGAACTAAATAACTCATTATATATGATATAAATATCTATTAAATGATTTTATTTTGGTTTTATAATGGAAAAATTAATATCAAACTAAATTTTCTAGATACCATCATCCATTCCTTAAAAATAAACAAAACATGCTCATCAAAAATTTCACCTTCAATAATCAAAACTAAAACACCCAGATAATAAAATTTTTAATTTATAAATAATTATAAAGAAAAAATTTCATTAATATTTAATATATAGGAATGATGATATTTTTTTCAATAGTGAAGAAGGAAAACACTATTACTAATCTAGTTAAAAACAGGAAAGATTACTCTTGTATGATATTAAAAATAGATAATGACTAAATAATATGTTTGTAGATAAAAATTTTAAATTAATATTATAAAAGGTGATAGATATTAATAGGTATTATATATATTTTAATAATATATTTATTTTTTATATTGGATATTCAAGCAGTTTTTTGGATGTTAAGAATTAAGGTAAGAGGTTTATTGTCTCAAATTTAATTTCATTACAATTGTTTAATATTATGAACCATAATTTTATAGATATGGTGTGATTACATGTTAATGGATAAATTATTCCACATGATTTTAATTAGTGGGGTTTGAATATTTATAATGTATTCTTTTATTAAATACCCCTTAATGAAATGGATACCAAGGTTTTAGGGGTTTCTTAGTCTCATATTCTAATATCTAATACATGTTTAATTTTATACAATGTATTTCATATATGGTCTATAAAATAACAATTTATGATATTATGTCATGAATTATCATATATTAATGTTATATTATATTCAATTTCAATCACTCACATTAATGAAATTAGGATTAAAATGATACCCAAACCATAATGGTTTCAATTCAAGTCATATATTAATTTCAATATTGTTTTCAAAAGATAATATATTTTTGTAATTTATATTGTTTATAAAAAACCATAAAAATTTTAACTGTTTATTCGTTGGGGTTTTAATATCTTTTAAAAATTTATTTTCTCCTAGACCAACATTTTTTAGAATGTTTTTCTTATAGGTAAAACTAGATCAACCCGTTATTTTTAGTAATGAAACTACCTTTTCAGTGTCCATAGTCATTGAATTGTTTTTCAATAGAGTTAATTATGCCCTAATAATTGACTAAATTCATTTTATAATACATTTAATTTAATTTAAATAATTTTAAGAAATTTTCAATAGTTTCTATATGGTTCTATTTCATTACGTAATAAAAAGAATTAGTTTTTTAACATTTTCCATGTGAAGACATATTTCATTCATTCTATCTCGTTATATTAAACATATAAACAACATATTCTTGGTTTCTAAAATAAATTATAATCATACATATTTTATAAATATTTTTTTAAATAATCATGGATACTTATTTTTACTAAATTGATTTTTCTAATGCTCATAGAAAGGGTTTTTCATATTTTTTCAGTGTCATTTGGCTTATTTTTTTCATGTTTGACGATATTATTCAAATGATAAAATCCTATATATTATTATGTATGTATTATGAAATATTATTTTCTATTAGAGTATTAATCCATCACTACCTTTTTATTTTATAACAATACCTATTTAATATGCATAAATTTTCATCCATTTAATTTCCCCTACGATACACTGAATATTTCATTCCATAGATTTAAGGGTATTAATAAAGATTTAAAACATTGATTGATTGAGGGAAATATTTGATTAAACATTAAGCCCTTTTTCTCTATGGTGTAAATACCATATGCCTAATAATATTTGATGAAGGGTACCAACCTAGAAAGGAAATTATTACATTTGGATACCTAATAACATTACATGGGTTTATCATGTTATGATTACTGATAGAATTACAAATGATTTATTTATGTGAATAAATTTTTAAAGGATATAAATCTCACTAAATTCTAGGTGTTATTTTTTATATGAAAAATAATAGATTTTATGTTGAACATGTAGGTACTGATGATTGAATGGTGGGATCAAATATCACACTATAATTTATTAGAAAAAAAGATCAAATCTGTTTTGGTAAGTATATATAGACACAAATATGTTGTCTCACATGCATGGGTGATATTGTGTTACATATGATGTTTATTATTTCCATTGATAATGTTTAGTCGACATTTTTATAGTATTTTGGTGTAATAATAACATGGATAATTATTATTGCCTAATGATTTCTGTATTCTTTTTAAACATTTATTATGGGATTCCATTCATTATTCCATAACTCATGATTTATGATATATGATTTATTTAGTATGATTCTCTCATGTTTTTTCTATGTTACATGATTATACCTATATTTTAATATTATGATCATGTATGATCATTAATTTTTGTTTCTTTTTTTCTTTACTGTGTGTTTAAGATTACTACTTTTCTTATGTTTTGATTTCTCCATGATGTAAAGAAAATAATACATAGGATATCTCAATAAGTGTATTGGGAATAAATAATTTCAGGGAGATTTTTATAAAAAATTATTGATTAATTAGTTTCTTATCGATTGGGAAAAAATTACATTAATTGAAAATGTCATGGGTTTTTAATTAATATTTTGTCCAATGCTTCTAAAAAACTATAAGATAATGAGAATTTATTACAATGAAATACATTATTTAATAAAAATGAACATGATGAAATCATATATTTTAATGTTCATAGTTTGTATCGTTGTAGGGCTTAGAAAGCTTTTGAGGTCATGATGTTATTAGTTGAAGATGTAAATGTCATCAATAGTTGATAAGTTATAGTTTATAATAATTTAAAATGGTATAGATAAATATCCATGTTAATTGAAGTAATATAAAATATTATTGTGATTAGTATAATAGAAAATTAGAGAACACCATATAAAAAAGTATAATAATTGGATAAAACATGATGTGTTGGGAATATAGATATTGTGTAGTTGTCCATGAAATTACATCCCATTTCTGATACTATCATGTTGACGAGGTTGTGGCCTAGATGAACCTAGGGGTAAAAACCTAGAAAAAAGTTACTCCGTTATCAAATAAGTCATTAATTAGGTCTATGATGAGTGGGCCTAAACTTACAAACCAAACTAGACATTTCCAGAGGATATTATTTAGTTAATCACATAATAATTACAAGTTACTATAAAGATTATTATATTAACGAATTATGATAAATAATATAATAGAACCAATCCTAAAGAAACCTATATTATTCAATGAGTGATTCAAGTTAAACTACAAGATAATATAATAATTTCAAAGAATAAGACATTTTATGTATATATTTTCAAATAATTATATTATCATAATTCTCCAATGATGTTAAACACTCAGGATTAACTCATTATATTTTTATTAATGGAAAAATAACAAAGGGAAATTCTAAAAAATGGCTTCCATAGAAATAAGGAAAATTGTCCCAAAAGGAAAGAAACAAGTATAGAACTAGAGTGATAAATATATTGATTATGACAAATTAGATTCCAAAAATAATTTTTATAATATATAAATAGTTTAACTCCCAAAAACAATACCACGAATATCTACGGTCCGAGCAAGTCGGCCCAAAATTTAATAAATAAAATGCAAAGTACACAAAATTAGGCATGACAGGGGGCAGTCGAAGAATATGAGTATGTCACGCCCTGCATATCATCATCCACCATGTTAATGAAAATGTCAAGGACCCTAAATGACCACATGGTTCTCAGCTCTACAATGGCTCTTTTTTAGAGGGCATCAGATATATGATTCGTCTCCCTATAAATATGTGATATGAAGATCTGAAGGTGACTCATCTGAGTAAGACAAGAAATCCAATGAGGAAATAGGCACTAAGGCACATCTCTAGTATGTGTTCCAAAAGCCTTCACGACATGTTTTGAATGCAATTAAATCAAAAGATGTGACAAGTTGTGATAGGCAGTATATTTGATAGCATAGATCACATCCCAATGTTCAGTTTCATATGCAGTACCTTGGCCAATAAAATGGTAGAAGAAACCTTTGATAAAACCAAGAAAATTATGGAACACACCTCCAAATCCTCATGTTCCAGGAAGGCCAGAAGTAGCACCATCAATGTTGACTTTAATACTAGGAGGGATTGGTAGAATCCATATAACAAACCTAAATTCAAGAGTCTTCTTCAGCTTCCCTACTAGACCAAGCAACCGTAGAGTTTGCAGGACCTCAATGGAATTATGCACCGTGCAAGATTGTGCAAAAGTAGAATTATGAATATCATGGTGTACAGAAAGATAGTCTGCATGGAAACAAGTAGGGTGACTCCCAAAAATCATCTGGTTACGTGCAGAACAGAAAACATGAATGGACAATGCTACTTTTACAATGTGAAGATTGTGTATCTATGCACTTACCATCATCACATAGTCGTGACATGAGATCCTCAAGATTCCTGAAATGAGATATATCAAAACAAAACAGGGAGCTAATATATTTACATATCTCTTTTGCATAAAAATAGTCATAAAGAGGTGTTGGAAATATTCTTCAGCCCGCATACATAAGAGGTATTCAGAGGCAAGATGGTGCCCCGCTTTCTGCAACAGATCATGTGTAGGGAGTCAGTTCCCCCAGAGCCTCCAAAGAAAGACCATTCTAAATGGTTGAAAAAAGGGGCCTTAAATTGAAGCATCCACCTTGGTGGTCATTGTGAGTCCATGAAGTTCATAGTATAATACTCTTTGGGGTTGAAACAACCATGTGAATTGGGCATCCAGATCATGGTATCATCATCCATGAAAACATAATTCTAAATTTCCAGTAAAGCTTGATGGGAATGAAAATCAGTAAAAGCATGAGTGTGGATAATGAAGACAACCACAATCATCAAAGCCATGGTAGAGAAGATAGTCATGCAATCAATAGGGCTATCAAGTGATGATATTTTCAAGCAATTAAGCTTGTAGCCTTTACTAACCAGCCACTTTGAGTGCTGAAAAATTTCATGAAAGGAGTTCTGAAGAGAGGGACAGATTGAGGAAATATGATAGTGTGGATATCCACTAAACATCCGCTGTTTGAACCTATAGGACAGAAAATAATCTGAAGACTCGTTAAAAGACAACAGGCTCCATGTAAACTTGTTAATCAAGATATCATTGAAATTTTTTATGCCTTAAATACCTAGGACTCCCATCTCAAAAGGATTGACACAGTCTCTCCAAGAAACCATTATGAGTTTACTCTCATTCATTGAGCCTATCCATAAAATGTTTCTGACCATGTGTTAAAGATCATTCATTATAATTTTGGGCCATCGATATAGAAAAAATGAATACACAATCTTAAAAGTAGTAACCGAGTTAATGAGGAAAATCCTCCAAGCTTATTACATGGTCTTTCCTTTCCAGCTAGAAAGTTGGCTGATGACTCCAGAATAAATATTCTCCCGGCATTTTCATTTGACTTTTCCCTAGAATAAGGGGACGTCAAGTTATGTAAATGGGAGAGATCCCTTATGCACGCTATTGGTTATAGAAATTTTATTTTGCTTCCCAATGGTGAGACTATTTTCAAAAATGATAAAGGGATTACCCCAACTGATGGTTTGTCTAGAAACTTCATCAATGTGGTTAAAAAATGATTCTGTGGCACCAATAGTGGTCTTGGAGGACATCCAAAACAAGACAATATCTCCAGCATAATAAAAGCGATAGGGAATAATATTTTTCCAACCATAATGAACTTGTTTATAAATTCCTTGATGAGTAAGCTCAATGAATCATCTGATAATTTATTCCTCACCAAGAGAAAATAGTAGGCCCGAGAGAGGATCCCCATGACGAACACCCCTAGTGCATGAGATGTAGCCATTTGGAGAACCATTAACTTGAATGGACAACAACACATAGGTGATAATGTTTGAAATAATCCTAACAAAGTCATAGAAAAACCCATACATCTTGAGGACTTCAAAAAGAAAACCCCATTTGATAGTGTCAAAAGCTTTCAGTATATCATTCTTGAGGGAAAATCTCCCTTTCTGAAAGGTTCTTTTCAAAGAATTGACACCTTCCGAAGTAGTATGTAAACAATTTTGAATGCTTCATCCTGGAACAAACCGAAACTAGTTAAGAGTAATATGGACATTAATAATCTAACCTAATCTATTCACCAAAATCTTACTGATAACATTGGGAATGGTGTTCCCAATAGAAATTGGCTTGAAATCCATAATATCAACTACATTGTCATTCTTATGTATAAGTGCTATAAAACTTTTTTTGCATCCATGAGGGAGAGAGGCATGTCTAATAAACTCTATAATAGTATCAAACACGTAATACTGAAGAAGATCCTAGTAAAACATGAAAAACATGTTGGGGAACCCGTCTGGTCTAGTAGTTCTCTCCATGTAGAGAGAGAACAAAGCCTCCATAATCTCCTCCTTTGAAGGAACCGTTATGAGGAGATGATTTTGATGATCATCAATTCAAAGAACAATTTTGTCACTATTTTATATGTATTGTAAATCCCATCATCTGAATATAATGTTTCAAAGTAGTACACCACTATATCATCAATTACACTTTTCGAAGTGTGAAGAAACCCATTAACAGTAATGGATTTCATCCCAGACCGAACATTTCATTCATAATGTTGTATATGAAAGAACCTTGAGTTTATACCACCTTGTTTTAACCATTTCACATTTAATATAATGTGGTGAAGCCTCTATTTGTCATTCAGCAGGTCATAAAACCATGAACGTTCTAGAATTTCATCCCTAGAAGGGATATCATTGTGCTGATTACTGATTTGAAAGCTTAAAAGTCTTTCTTTGGCTATCTGAATCTCATGATCCATGTTAGAAAAAGATCTCCTACTCCAGTATTGTAGACGTCTGTTGACATTTCGTAGCTTCTCCACTAATATATGTATTGGGCTGCCATAATAATCAATTTTCTAGGCCTACATAATAATCTCCCTTCACACTGGAGTGTTGATCCTTCCATTATTGAAGCAAAAGGGTAAGGGAGTTGACATTGCGTTTGGGCTGGAAATTTCCATGAATTATCGGATTAGGGTTAGAATTGAGTTTGGGAAAAGTATGACCTCATATACCAATGTGATCATTCATATCATCCATGTGAATAAAGAAGTGATCAAGCCTACTATCCTATCTTCCATTCAGATTGTATCTTCTCCATGTGATGGCTACACCTACAATAGGCACTTCCACCAATTTACATTTTCCAATACAAGAAGAGAAATAGATGGAGCCAATGGGGTTGATGCTCATTCCAGTTTTCTCCTCAGGACTTAAAACAATATTAATGACCCCAAAGAGCATCCATTTATGGCATAGTTACCCAGATATCATCATAATCTCATTCGATAACTCTCTTCGCTTGATGTAAGAAGTCACCTCATTGAAGAAAGTAACCAAGGGGCTGAAACCTTGTACATCAAGGGGGACTGAGATGCATTGATTCTCAACACTAACTGAAGATATACATAATCTATTATGCTTAAAGACCCAAAGATGGTCCATGTTTGTGTCATGAAGGTTGTGAGAAACCAGATTGGATCCAAGAGAGAACCATTTAGATCCTTTCCACCTACTAAAGATCATATTAGGCTCCACATTTCCAATAAGAATCAGTTTGTAGGCCCTAATAAATTTTTTGAGGTCTCTGGCCATTGGGGGGTTCCCAAACCCTTGACAATTCTAGTAGAAAAAAGTCATTGTGGGGAAGGTTTTCTCTGTGTCCATAGCCCACACCCGATGCCACATCATTATGACCCTTTCCTTTCTTTCCTTTTCCCTTGTTTTTCCCTGAGCTTACAATGCCCTCATTCATAGCTGGAGCATCCATCTTGGTTTGTTCAACTAATTCGAGGAAAATATAAACCTCCTCTTGACTTACTTGATCAGTGATGTCAGCATCATCTGGTTCATCTGACCAAAAGGTCCCACCATGGTGGGTAAACTTATTATTGTCCTACGTGTGATCAAAAGTTTCTTTGGTTGGGGAAACCTCCCATGAAGACTTTGTACGAGGAACCTTCAAAAAGGGGCCTTCAGAGAATCCATCCTACCCTTGAAATGTACGAGGGGAAGAAGGTTTGATCTTTGAAAAATTAGAAACATGCACCTCCATATCAGATATCTAGACATTCATAGTTGACAAAACCAGAATGATCACTGCAAGTTAGAGAGAGGTCTCATATCTAGCAGTAAAAGGTTTGGAATCAAGCTCCTCATGTGAGAGGGTTGGTGCGCAATCCTCTCCATGTATAGAATTGTGGATGAGATTACCCTCCTTCAGCGCCACAAGATGTGGCAGGTCCGGAGCAGTCTATACTGGACTACTTGCAGCAGGCCGAGGGACCTCTTGGATTGGTTCTGATCCAATAATTAAAAGATGGGATTGATTAGGGAACTCCTTGGGCTCTTGATAATAATCCATATCAAAATCATAATCCATTATAAATAATTGATGAAAGGAACTAGTAACTTCTATGATAATGGAAATCCTATAAAAGCACAATTATAGAAGTGTGTTCCACAAATGATTTTGGAATTAAGAACACATATCACCCACTAATGATCTGGGAGTATTGAATATGTATCATTTTCGTACTAATTCACAATAAGTATAATGGTTACAAAAAATATATAATCCATACCATTAAGACTAGATGATTTATTATTAATAAAAACTTTAGTGGTATTTTTTTGTACCCCATGTTTTTAAATCCTCCCTAATTTATTTCTCAAGGAATATGCTTCCTATAATATCATATTATCCCCCAATTAATGAAATTTGTTGTGATATTAATAATATATTGTATCTCCAGAAATAGATTCCAAGATAATTGACAATATAAAAGATTTTATATGAAAATAAACCTAAGAACACCTATTAAGTATGACTATAAACTCCCAAAAAGATTAAACCCATTATATTTGGGTATGTAGCACAAATGGTTAAATAAAACCCCAAAATTATTTTTATTCCTATTATGAGTAAATATATGACTTCACTTGTCATACCAAGGATATAGAGGATGAAACCAAATTATATATTTAATTTAATGTAATGATAACGTTATAGACACCCATAACTATTTCATTAGTAAGAAATAACAAAAGATCTGATGATTAAATTTATATAACATGGATAATACTAGGACTCTAGATTTAACTATCTATCTTTCAAATATAAATACTATTTAAAATACATGGTCTATATGAAACACCAATATAAAATGAAATAGTGATTCATTTTATTTTAAAAAAAAAATTGACTATTAAAACCATGAAATTGAAATTATTGGTATGGATATGTGTAAATGTATGATGAAATATATATATATATATATTATTTCAATTTTATAAAAATTTAGATAGTTCACTTTTTTATTAATAATATGTTTAAAAAAATTATTTTTTTAGGGGCTCTACATTTTATTTAGGAAACTAAGTATATATTTTCTAAATGAGATTTCAATAAAATATATTATTAATCGCCTAATGACACATAAATTGTAATTATATATAAATTATTAATGATATCAACCAATGTTTTAAAATTTTACCTTTATATGAAAACATTTTTTATTATATTTTATTATTTTATTAGATTGTTAAATTCATAGATTCTAGAAGATTAGTTTAATATAATTTGAATCATTTATATTAGTCTAAAGTTTTTGGATTTTTTGAGATGATGTATTTTTAAAATATTAGTGAAAAATAATGATTTTAAAAATAATGGTATTTTAGGAAACTATTAGCGTATAATTATGAATATTTATGAAACATTTTTATAGAAAAAATAATTATTTTTTATTTTATATTATTAATTTAAAAATATTGATTTTATTTTACAAACCTGTTATTGATATTTTATTTTTGACGCCAAAATATTCTCAGTAAATTTTTTTAATAAATTATATATTTGTTAAAATAAAATTAATTTTTATCAATTTTAGAAAGGGAATAAAATAAAATTTATTTCAATTTTATAATTTGACGGTTCATGTTATGTAATAAGTTTGAAATTATTTTTATGCATAACAATGGATTACTAAGGAGAAATCATGTTATTATAGGAAAAGACGAAAGGGTAATAAGGGAGAATATAAGTTAAAAAATGGACAAGTTAATAAATTATCTTTTCTAATTGATCGATTGGGATTTTTCATGACCAAAAAATATATGTAATCATTTGTTTTCTATATTGGAGTCTTATTGACATGTGAAACATGTTCTATATCTATATTAAGATGAAATATTTACAATAATACCATTTTCACAAGTTACAAAATATATTTTTATCCACCCATCCAAGAACACTATTAATATTAGATTCATATTTAAAATAAAATCTATTTAATTATAATAGAATATTATTTTAATTAATTAAGCCTCTTTAAAATATATAATTTTTTTTCTAATTTCTCTATTTCTATGGACTCCTCTATGGGAAAACTCTATTTCTCAATGTACATAAAAATTATTCTATATTTCATTTATATTATTGAGTGAATTTATAAATCTATTTTTTCGTTAATAGAAAATTACATTAAGATTTTTTTCATAATGAATGTAATTATAATATTTTAACAACCATTACAAACATTTCCCCCATTCCTTTAATATGAAATCATTCATGCATTTTTGTGGACTACAACCTCTTCATCGTAACATATATCAATTTTATTATGCAATCCTTATTATTTATTAAAATATTGTAAAATACAATTCAAGACCATCAAAATATCTATAAAATGTTATAATTATTTTATAATAATGATATTATTTTAAAATAAGAAACTTTTACAATTTCAATCATTGATTAATTATGGTATGTTCACATTTGGGTCAGTCTAACCAAATACATGAACAATGCTATAAATTAATATCATGTATAGATTTGATATCCAAATTATTGAAAATATATGATATAAATAAAGAAATATTATTTTTGGAATGATAATAGTAATATAAAACTAATTAATTAAGATAAGAACATCATTTCGTTAAAAATCACTAAAACATGCTGATAATCCCCCCGCAAATCAATTTTTTCTGATTTTCAGAAGCCCATTTTTTGTATTCTGGTGCCCAAACATACAAACACAAACTCAAACAAGAAAAAAATAATTCAGAAAACTCAACCAACACAGAATTAAACATCATAATAACCATACTCATCTTCACATCACATGCTAGATTCATCTACTCCGGCAGCCATAGCCGATTCCCATTCTGGTGACCTCCAGTAGCTTTCACTTTGAACCCGACTCCTCAACTGATCTAGTACTAATTTGTCTGGTGATGTCCTCTTGACCATGATACCCTTCTTAAAATCCACGGTCACATCACTATCCCTCTTAGAGGAATATCTAGTCCATATCAGCCGCGGAAGGCATGAATAATCTTTCCTTGGCTGTCTTCTTGGTGCATCAAAGAAAGGCCCTTCAAATATAGCCAATTTCTGATTCACACTTTGAACAACACTGCTTAATGAACGACAGACTGGGAAAATAAAAATTTCTATTCCTCCCCAAGAAATCTCTCTTCTTTTACCGGCTTTCTCCCCCAATCCCGAAATAGCACTCCCAACATTGTTCTCCCTCTGTTGATCTGGAGTTTTATTTTCCATCAAATGCAGGTGTTAACCCTTTGTAATCACATTTTCCACAGCCACCATGTGTGCCTCCTTTACACCACCACCGTCCTGAAGATCCAATCACTTATCTTTTTCCACCAAAGTGGAGCTCCTGACCACTTTTGGGTTGTCTTCTACAGTCAAACCAACCAGATCCTGCCCCCTGTCGCCAGCCTGTTGAACCTACACAACCTCCTCTCCAGCCATAACAGGTTAGTTTTCCAAATTGTTAACCGACTGTCTCTCTGGAGCCTCCTCACCATCATCCCCTTTTGTAAGACTAGCCTCCTCCAGACCCTCCTCCATCAAGACATCCTAAAGACCATCAAACTTGTTACCCAATGAAAGAAAAAAAGGAGCCAAAGGATCCAGATCTCTAGACTCCTTCGCACCAGCCAAGCTAACCACTTCCGCTGAAATCAAAACCCTCCCATCCTCAACCATCTCTACACTCTCACTAACCAATGATCTAGTGGAATCTCCAACCTCCTTCCTTAACCTATGAAAACTTTCATCAACCTTCGGGATAGACTTATTCTTACCACCCGAAGCTCCAGAATCATGGCTGCTCCCAAAAGAAACCATACAAGAAATGTTATTTAAAAAAAAAATTAATATCTAATATAAATATAGGGAATAATTATAAATAATTATTCAAAAAGTATTTTAGAGAAGAATAAGGTTTTAAAATAGGTGTCTAAGACAGTTATTCTTTATATAAAAAATCTAGTGATTTAGTTGATGTCTGGAATTAATGTTTGATATTATTTTTATCAAACAAAATTTATTGATTTATATTTCATATTTTGACCATGATATATATTATTTTTTTGAAATTAATGAATTATTTATTTGTTTTACAATATTCATGTAATTCATGGGGGTTGAATAAGTGTATCATTTTCATTATTTAAATTACATTTGTTTCAAAGGATTACAAGATTATAAGGATTTCTTAGTCTTATTCTGAAATCCGTGAAACATGCTTCATTTTCCATAACATGATTTTTATAGGTGTTATATGGTACCCATTTTATATATTATATGATGAATTATATTACATTCATGGGATTTTTTGTTTAATTTAATTATCCCTAATTAAATATTTTTGGAATAAAATATTCCTCAAGTTGTAAGGGATTGATTTCCATTATTATTTTCAAATCATGATTTTTTGCAAGATACTAAATATGAGATATTTTTATTCCTTCAAAAACCCTTCATAATATTTTGGTTATTCATGAGGTTGTTTAATCCCCACTTAAAATTTCATTTTCCTTGAATCTAATTTTAAATTAAGTGTTTCACATAAGTGAAATAGAACACATATCTTTTGTTTAGTTCATAACCTTCATTTTCCTTGATTTAATTCTTGGATTATTTTATGAAATTATTTATCTATGAATAATTAATTGGTTATTGTAATTTTATTATTGTTTTAGTTTCATTATAATAATTTAAATAATTTTTCCCTTGGGATAATATTTCATCAAAATAGGGAATATATTTTTATAAAAGTTTATGTCTGAATACTTTATTTCACCATTTTATCTTGAATAACATAGTCTCTATAAATCCATTGTCAAAAATTAAAATTAAACCTTTGTTTTTTGAAATATTTATTTATTTAAAAGATTAATGATATTAATTATTCATAAATTAATTTATCTAATTATCTTAAATAGTGTTATACATCTATTTCAACATCTTATAACATATTTTATTATTGATTTTGTTTATACATGAAATGAAATCATCCTACATATTCTTTTCAATAGAATGTGAAATTCTATTTTCTGCGAGATGAGTGATCCATCACTGCCATTATCTTTCATAACCCTCCAACATGAATAAGAATATTATTTCTATTAACAAATTTCTTCTTTGAACACTATATATTTCTTTATATTGATTGGAATATGTTTTACTATAATCTACAAAATACTTTTCAGGGGAAGAAATTCCCCATACTATATTCCTTCCATTTAAATAGTGTTTATACCATATACCCTATTAGAATAATTTGTGTTTATTTACCTATGACAGTTAATAATAATATTTTGATACTAATTTATTTTCAATGGTTTTATCATGTCATGATTATTGATGGAATTAATTATTATTTACTTATAAAAATTAATTTAAAGGATATAAAGCCAATTATATTTTTATTGGTTCATTATGTTTTGATTAATGATTTTTTAATGTGGGACAATAATTTATGGATGACTGATGGTTGGTGTCTAATATGTCCCCTAAAATAATTAGTTAAATTATTATATTTTATATGAAAATGTATATGCAAGAAAAGTTAACTTATCTCAAAGGAAAATGTTTTAGTGTGTGACACGTGACAGTGATGTTCCCATTTTCTAATATTTACACCATATTTGAAGATTATCATGATATGACACACTCTTAGATAATAATTATTGAATAATATTTCTATACTAATATTAATTATCTCTTATTTCATTGATACATTATGTCATGACTCATTATTTTTGATCTATTATTTTTTTGGGTATTATTCTATTATATTATGTTTGTGTCCATTGATTAAACACATATTATCATATTATAATTATTCATTATCATTTATTATTATCATATATGTTTAACCTTAATGAGAATTTTAACAAATCCTATTTATTATTTTTAATTCTCAACAAGTTATGAGAAAATTAATACATTTGTTACTTTTAGAAGTGTATTGTGTGTGGAGAATTTATAACCAATTTTAAAGATTAGTTATGGATTATGTAGTGTCTTATATATTTTTTAAAAAGTCCATTATATATAAAATACATGGTTTTTACTCATACATTTTTGTCTCATATATATAACAATATATAACTGAAATATAATCAGAATATACTGAAATGAAATTTTTATATTATAACATATAATTATGATATGGTAAAACATTTAAGGTATCAATGTTACACCCACACCAAATACAAATATCTTCTTCTATGTTTCATTAAATCGGTGTATGTATATGAGGGTACTTATGTCTCGTTACATACAATGGTTCACTTATATCTTCTTTAAACTCAATGTTTCACAGAAATACACTCACTATGTGAGTGGTCTTGTTTCATTTTGCATTCTCAAAAAAATCTAATATCTCTCACATTTATAACACATGAAAAGTTTTATGGTCCTATTGTACATACTATGGGATTAGAAAATGAGATGTATCTATAATATATATCCTTATAATATTTATATCGATCAATTATTTCACTTATAATAGGGTTGGTGAAACCCTTAGTGTATGTCTTTCCATCCCCTAGAGATCGCGATTCTCAATGTGTTCAATGTGTTTATTACTCAATTTTTATTCCACTAGAATCTCAAAAAACTCTTCCACTATGATATTCAAAGGTAGAATTTTTCTCTAAAATAAAAATCTATATCGCATCAATGATTATCACCATAAATATTCTATCAACATTATACTACTTTAAAATATTATCGAATTAACTGAATCGTATCTATAATTTAATAATTATAATGAATTAGTTCCAATAACTTTCCATCCAAAATACCATCCTAGTATGTTATAGTTCTAAATATATTTTAATATAAAGGCCAATTTGTACCATTTAAATTCATGAGGTAAAAAAATTATTTGATAACTTGACTAGTGGAAGATATTAATATCATCATAATTGAAATACATCAAGAAAGATCTCAATATTCATTTTACAATTGAAATATTCGATTATATTATCGATCATTTAGAGGATGATAAGAAATTATAATGTTCTATTCATTATTTAATTCATATTGAAAACATCTCTACATCAATAAGGGGGAACAATAATCTCAATTATAATTCATTTAATGCGATACTCTACACAACCATTCCACATAATTTCTATATATCATGGAAAATATATCTAATGTTAAATTTGGTATAATAATAATGATATTATTTTAATTGTTATATTGATTAAAGACAACCAATAAATATTTTTTTTCATTAGAGGGCACGGGAATCGAAATAATGATATACACAATGTTTTTCGCTAATTTCAAATTGAGTATGGGTAATGGTTTCATAATCTCCACTAATCTATAGAATGCTTCTATAAATGTTTTTAAAAAAAATATCATGATGAATACACAATAATAATCATATTTTCATTTTTAAACAACATCTGCTCTTAGAAATTTATATACAATTTTTTTTATTATTTATAGAATAGAGAATAATGTTCTATGTATATCATAAAATAGACCATTTTGTATATTTTTAATGGATGATACATATATTATTGTTCCAAATCTTATATATAAATTTTTAAAGGTTGAAATCCTTAAAAATTATATCCATTTCTTATCTCTATAATAATTTTTACCATCATTGATTGTTATATGGATAGATAGTTGTGAAATAATTTTGTAAAATATATAACTAAATCCCTTAAATTTTTATATCTATGACCATATTTTCCATATATATAATTATTTAGAATATTTAAATAATTATTTTGGATTATGAAATATATTGTTTTCTTTTGATAACAACATACTCTTCGATTCAGTATCTTTTAAAAATCATATTTCAAGGGAATTTTTGTAACATGTCAATCTAAGTTCACCTTCATATGGACTTGGACGGATCACCACATAACTCAATCCCGAAACCCCATACAATATATGTTTCAAACTAATTAATAGGGTTGATGTATATTATGATAAGATTATAACATCTCTGGTATAGACAAAAATAAATCATAGTACATGATACACTAAAAAATATATATCATAATATAGTATAAATATAGTTATATACAATTTAACTATGTTCTGAAATTAATAATAACAACCATCAATCTATACTAAATTAGCTACTGTACATGCCTAGTGATTCATCTATAAATATTTTTGACCCCCATGTTAAATCATATTTAAGAGTTTTTGGGACTGAAAATGGTGACATGTCACAAAAAAACTATCATTGAGTATGATCTCTGTCGTATCCCTTCACTCAGGCATAAGATCCCAAGTAAATGATTGAAAAGATATATTATACCTTTACTTTCATCGTGAATAATGAAATATACTTATGTACTATGGTTCTTAACCAATGTGTGAGTAAAAAATAGTAAGCCACAACAAATGTATTCCCTAATAAAGACCAAAAATTATAATTTCATGTGTTATATAGAATTATCATTATCTAATAGATAAATAATTTATAACACAATGGAATTATAAAAACAAAAATAGATGTCAGAATATATGCTTCATATAATTCTGTAATAGGTCGATACACCCATTTCCAAATGATACCTTGAGGATGAATGTTATAACCATCCTTTTTTCAAAATCATGGTGAAAAGGCTATCTCCATTTAGTGGAAGTCAATAAATGACATATAATCCTCATAGTAAATACATGTGAATAATCTATCACCAATCCAAAAATTAATTTTCAATGAATAATCACTTATTGAAATAGGTATTACCATAATATGTGGATGATATACTAGAAAATTATATTCCCATGTGAAAAATATATGACTAATACACATCTTATGTAGAATAAGTTCCATCTAAGAATCTATTTTTATGAATGATGAAAGATAGTTATAAATATCATCAGTTGGACAATATTTATGTTCTTCTAATATTATAGTTGGAAAATTCACCAATAGTACTAATATCTATATGGAAAATATTTTTGTGATATATATGTGCTGGATCCACAATTAAAAATCTTTATGTTGATGAGGAATAATCAGTACATCAACCTCATAGTGAATGATTCATCGTCATCTCTTCTTAAGCGTATGAGATATGACCAATCCAAATTAGGTTAGAAGATATACCACCGAAGCCTCACACAATATAAATGAGATACCACTATATCATTAGGGTGAACAATGTACCTCCATAAGGTCAACATTGTGATTTATTTATCACATAAACTAGAGAAAAAAAAGAATTAATGTCAATTTTTAAAAAAAATTTACATTGGTTTTTAACAATCGTTCTTGATGGGGATCTAAAAAATTATATTTCCACATCATTTTTTTTAAAAAGGACACCGAAAACCAGTCAGCGCTCAATTTTCGGCATCTTTTTTATGAAAAATGATGCCAAAATGCACATGGGGGTTAGTTTTGGTGTCTGTTTTCATGACAACAGATGATGAAAACAAAGAACCACTCAATTTTCGGTGTCTTTTTTCCTGAAAACGGATTTCGAAACCGACATGGGAAAGATTTTCAGCATCAATTTTCATAAAAACCGACGTCTTAAAAAGGTTTGGGTCTCGACTTTTATAAAAATCGATACCGGAACATGAAAGGTTTTTTATATTTTCGTCATCTATTTTATGAAAACTCACGCCGAAATGTAATTTTTTTTAGAAAAATAAAAATACTACACTCCCAAATAATCACAATCCCTAGAATAAAAACACAATATATAGGAATAAAATAGCAGTACTCATTAACAAAAAAACTAAAAAAAACATACATCTTTTAATCTATTTGCAAAAAATTATCTATGCATTTTATTATGTATTATATTTCAAATATACATAACTAAAATTTTTAGGATTCTCATTGTTCATTATTTCTGAAGCATTAATTTGATATCATTATTTCAAATCAATTATTATAACGAAATAATTATTTTTTTCATCACTAGTTTTTAGGAAAATGTCATATATTATTTATAAAAATTAGAATATGCATAACTCAAATCATAATCACACATAAAAAATAGTTCAAAATTAATGATTGAAGATTGGTATGTTTAGTTTTGGTATAAGAATCATTATCATTTGATGTCTACAATAAAATTGAATTATATTAGATTAAAAATAGAACACTCTGACAGATAATACCAAAAAAAATTAATATAAACAACCTTATGAAATTCCGTAGTTACCCTAGTTGTGACTATATCAAACATGAATCGTAGAACACAATACCCACATTCAATGTTTCCTTTATGATTATGACACTGTGGTTATAAAACATTAACTCAACAACTAAACACAATATATATATATATATATCAAAAAATTAAAACAATATCTAATATTAAAACTAATTACATTTACTTTAAAATAACTGATTTCATTTTGTCTCTTCATCAGTATCTGTTCTTTGATAATTATTTTCCATGAAATTCATTTTCGTATATTTGTACTAATAATTCATATATAAACAATTAGAATTTAATATAATGAGATAATTAAAAACAAAATAATCTTACAATTCTAATAAGGTTGAAAAACATTTATGGACACTCCTGGATATAGAGTAAAACCAATATAAGGTGCATTCACATGGAAAAAATATTCTTAACTTCCAAATCCCCCTAGAGTACAAAAATATTCACAATTAATGAAATAATAAATATCATTATTTCATAAATATGTTTCTATTCTTACTTATCATGAAATGGAAAAACCCAACATCAAATCTTCGTATGTGATAATATATCAAATATATATGCAACTCTAATAGGATTCGTCACATATTTCACATCCATGGAAATGTATTCTGGATCTATAAAACCATAAACGGTTTTGTTTTTATTTTTTAAATTAATCATGTGTTGATACCTAATTTAAAAAGGAAATATTGTTAGGCAATTTAAACCGTATTTTTATTAAAAAAATAAAAATGAAAACATAATTTTTACATACATGGAGAACAACGACACCACATTCATACTGAAATCCACAAAATCAACTAGATTGATGATATCTTATTTCAGTAATATTAATGGACAATATCTTCCTCATATATCAGATTTCATCCAAAACTCATAGATATTATTCAAGGATGAAGAATATTGTTCTAATATTTTTATCCCATAAGAAATATTTCTAGTATCTATAGTCCGTTGTTCCGAAATGTATTGTTCTAATTGTGAAATTTTTTTTTCTTTAAAATAATCCTATATAAGTAAAATTTCACAAAACATAATATTTAATATTAAATAAATTTTAAATAATTTTAAAAAAAATCATACCTCAAAGGAAATATATCAAAGAAGACCAGTTGGACAAACTAAAAAATGACCAAGATAATCCCCAAAACTGGTAATCTTCATAGTAAAAAATGGTAGTTTATCATTATGATCAATAATATGATGTACTGATACTCTAACCTAAACAATTTTCATGGGATGGTGATTTACAGATTCCCCCAAAAAATATATGAGTCTTAAGGTTACAATATGTATATGAGGATTTCCAATAGAAAACTCACCGTATACGTGTTTGTCCGATCAAGGAGGAGGACGATTAAAGTAGTTAGGTTAGGTAGGGTAGTCAGTCTACGATGGAGGTTGAGGATAAAAATAAGAAGGCTATGTATGATAGTATAGTTGTGATGGAGTGGAGGTTCAAAGTAAAAAAAGGTTGGGCAGGGTAGTCTAGTTGGGATGTAGGTGGAGGATCAAAGCTAGCAGGCTGGGTAGGCTAGTCAGGCTGTGCAGATTGTTATAGTCTTGTCAAGTGTTCTAAATAATATTGATACATGAATACTTGAATTTGATCACCTATAGACTATTTAATCTCTTTTATCTCATCATTCAAGTATTCTATTTCTGGATATTTTGATTGATTACTTTGAAAAAAAAACATTCTAAATAATATCACTCTCCTGATATCCTCTAACATGGCCCAAGTGGTTTTCCTTTCATAAACTAGTGTCTAGGATGTCCATCCTACCCTTAGAAATCAAAGAGACACGTATCTCTTTCACATGATGTTATTTTATAAATTTGTATACCCTAACCCAGGTTACCAAGACTCGGTGCATTATTACATTACATTGGCATTATTATAAGGAATCAATTCCTAAAGGACCGATCTGTTTAGTATCATTGGATGTATTAGATACATAAACGAGTTTTACATTACATTATTAAATGAAAAACAAAAACATTGTGTATCTTTTGAACACACTCATATCCCTTAGCTTATCCCTACATTCCAGTCGTAATATACTTCGTTGCATCCTACGAAAAATAAAACAAAGAAAGGGGTGAGATCTAATGCTCTATAATGGTAAATAACATAGCATAAACTATAACTATTTAAGGGAATATGTGTAATAAAAATTAAATCCTTTTTAACAAAATCTTTATCATAATATGGAATAAATAAATCAAACATTACCATATTAACATGCACATGAATATTCTACTAATCAAAAAATCACTTGTAATAACTATTTTCATAATGAGGGAATGCATAATCTCAAACATCAGAACCACATAGTCAAGGCCTCGTGCCAAGACTACAAATAACGATTTTGTAAAGTACTTGTGCCAGGATGCTTGTTTGTCTCGTGAGACCAACTGATGCATCGAGGGGCTATAGTGGGCCCCAACCATCACGTACTATGTTCAATGCATTCCTCATATGAAAATTTTGAAACATAACAAAAACATCCACATTAAAACTAGCATAATAAATGTTAAAAATTTAACTATAATTCATGAATGGAATAAAAATAGAACACTCACAGTCAAAAAATCTTAAATCTTTTAATACAATATTGAAGTCTATATTTCTAATAAATCAACCTCAGTCGTGAATAATATCCAGTAAAGGATGTTGACATAGTTTAAAATGGTCAGTAAAACTCTTTGACAGAAATATCATTTTTTAATAATTTAAAAGTCACACATTTTGATTAGAAGTCCTTTAAAATATATTTTTGAATAAATGATTCCCATTCCACTTTGAAAATTTGGAATGTAAATAACCTTTTTTAACAATCATGTCCGTATAAATTAATCATTAAAATCATTTTGAAAACATATACATGAATTTAAAATATTTTGACAAAAAAGTCATTAAATAATTTAAATGATGATCTAGTTAAATATTACCATCCATAAAACATATAACATTCCTTTTTAAAACATTTTTATGATACATGGACTAGGATGATAAATATTTCCCAGAAAATACTTACTCATAAATAATCTCAGATAACAATGAGATTAGAAAATTAACCCCTACCTTATAGTTTCTTTTAGTCGAGGGTACATTTAAAATTCTATATAATGACCATAGTATGTTATTAAATTATAATAAAAACCATATTCATATTTATTATATCATACATGAATCATTTATTGCTTCATACCTTCCATTAATAATAATTTCCATGTTAACGTAACATTTCAGGTAATAATCGCTTTCTTTATCGTATCTTCTTGAAATTGTTATTATTGATCGTATCACATAGATCATGATTTAAATACATCCAGAATATAAAACATGATTTATATATCATATATATATATAAATATCATTAATTGATATATATATGAAATGGAAACACCATTAATAGAGACGGTAGTCCGTATGTACGCATGGGCGTTGTTTCCGTTTTCTTATCATATAGAATGGAATTAAGTGATTAAGATATATATATATATCCATTATAATTAAAATTTCATATATTACATACCTAATAATACAATTTAAATTTTATAATCATCATTTATTGGTGAATTGTGAAAATGAATCTCATCTCTTTGTAGAGATGGTAAGACGTACGTACGCACGAGCAATGATATCATTTAATTAATGGTAATATTGTATGGAATTGGATAGAATTTTAACTATAAAGAAACATTAACATGTTATTTATATTATTTACATCAAATATACTCATTATTATACCCATACAAACAATTAATTGTTGAAAAACAAACTACACCACGAAGTGGAGACGGTAAGTCATACGTACGCACGTATGGTGAATTTGTCTTTCATAGGATGGATAAAATAATTAATATGGTTGTAAAACATTTATAATAACATCAAAGTATATAGAATTTACTTGATATTTTATTTTGGTTTGGAAACAACAATTAAATGGTAATTGGAAGAAGAAAAGTACTTTGAAAGAGGTGACAAAATTATTTCATCTTCTTCGGGTGATTCCTTTTTATTTGATCCAAATGGCCCCTTGGGTTGCCTTCTGAATCAAATTATGGACACTATGATGAAGATAGGGTACTTTTTAGGATATTTGAGCATGGGTTGGCCGATCCAAATGGCATTGGATGTGTGATTTTGAGAGAAGGGGGGGTACATTTTTATAAGAGAGGTGAGGTTCACTTTAGGAAAAGATTGAAATATAATTTTATTATACAGTCATATTTGGTTTATAATAGCTCTAAAAGGATTTATTTCATGGATAAAGTGGGCATGGGTCGAAAAGATTTCATCCAATAGGCTTTATATAGGTTTATATCTGCATATTAACCTTATCATTTAGATTTAACTCTTAGTAAAATAGTCTATCTGTTACCATGTATTCTTGTATTATTATAATAAATGGTTAATAAATATACTATAAAAATCCAAGAGAACCCAAAGTGGTTAATTATTTATATATCTAACCATATTAATGTCCTTTGTCTGAACCATATATTTTTAGAAATATTATATCAATTTATAATATAGATGTTTTTTAAAAAAACTCATTTTTTCAATTTTGACACTAATTTGTGTTTTGTTTTTGTGAAAGATATAACAAAATTATCACATCAAAAAAATTTATTTAATCAACTATAAAATGTCATAGTAACCTAGAAAAGTAGTTTAATTTCTCAAAAGTTTGAATTGACATTTATTTGGATATTTATAATATCAATTATAATAATCATTCTATAATAAGGTTATTATTGTATCATCATTATGTCATAAATAAATTTAATTAATTATTTTCTGAAATTTATAAATAATATAACAATATGTAGGAAATATTTTTAGATTTCTAATTAATATTTATAGTCGAATTTATCTTATGTATAACCCTATATAAAAAATGTTTTAGTTATTAATCTTCGAATTGAATACTTTTAACTCTTCATTAATTAAAATAATAATAAATGTCATAATCTAATACAAGTGGCCCAAAAGAATTATATTTTATTCCTAAGGTTTATTTTGGTAGAAATACACTTATACAATTGAACTAGGACACGTGTTATGGTAATTATAATACCATTTTTACCATTAATTACCCTATTTACATTAAACCGTGGTAAATAAAATTCATAAGTTATTATTTGAAAAAAAAAATCATTTTCATCCTATTGAACCAAATTTTACTTAATGATGTCAAATTTATATCACAGATTTTCAAAATTCAATTCAAATAAGCGGTAAAATTACGTTTTAATAAAATTCGAAAATGTGCCTAGAAGGTGTGTAAAAGACGTTAAAAGTTTAATAAAATTTTATAAATCTTATCATATTATAAAATGACTCCAATGAAATAAATTTGAAAAATATAGGTATTATGTATCTATTTTGACATAAAAATAAATTTAAATTAAAAATAATTATTTAAATAATAAGTCGGTATTAAACAATAACGTAGTGTTTTTCACTATTCACGAATAATTGAAAGTATTTAGAAAAATACCAAAAATAAACACTAAGCTAATTTTGATACTTGAAATTCAAAAATGATGTCTATTTTATAAAATTAAAAAAAACAAGAAGTCTCATTAATTAATTTAAAATTAATTATCATTGTCAAAACTAGAAAACGAGTTTTTGAGAATTAAAAACAATCAAAAGATTGATATGTTTTTATGTCCAATTTAAATGAAAAATTATTTCCCATGACCAAAATTAGATTAAATGATAAAAATATAATCTAATTATACATAAAAACCATTGAAATATATAATTTAACAATTTATATTATTTGTATTTAAAAAGTTGTTTTCAATTAAAATATAGTATTTTCACTATTCATAAAAATATGAAAGATATCAAAAAAACACAAAAAATTTATCCAAAAAAAATTTAGGTCCCAATTATAATGAAAGAGTTCATTTTTTCAAATTTAATATTTAAAAGTATCAAATATTGGATTTAAAAATTGTTCTCCATTAATAGGGGTAAATTTGCAATTTTTTTTAAATACACTTTTATCTGAAAAAATTGAATTTGTTCTTATGCTCTCTATAAGAAAAACATAATATTGATGTTAAAATTATATATATTATTTAAAATACAGTTAATACTATTCATAAATTCTTTTTGAATGACTAGTTTGGTAAGTCGTGGTGCGCCTAAACTAGATGTTGCATGTAAAACAGCCCATTGAATTACTTTAAAGAGATAACGTACTATGAAATCTTGGGGAGTTACATTCAACCCTACTTCAATATATTTCTCCCTTGAAATTTGAAATTGTTCTTCAAATATAAAAGGATAAAAATAGAAAATACCTTTGTGGAATACCTACATCAGATATAGGGTTAATAAAATTTAGTCCTAATAAGAGGGAAAGGGAAATGAAAAAAATCACCACCAAATTCTGATCTTGAATAAGGGAACATTGGGGAAATTAGAGACAAAAAATTGGATTAAAAATGTAAATATTTATAGGTAGTGATTGAGGTCATCAATCACAAAAAAGTGTATAATTGAGATCCTCAAAGCCATCAATCTATGATGATTTAAAATATCATCAGTTCAAAAAAACCAAAGGTATTAGGATAACACATTTTTGGTTTATAGATCCCTTCTATAATGTTTAAGAATTAATTTCTTCCTGGAATAAGAGAAAAAATATACTTGAAAATTAGAGTTCCATACTTGAACTAAATTCTACCACAAACTCATCTTTCACTCCAAAAGATAATCGAATTCAAAAATATTCTATTTATCTTAATCGTTTAGCATCCCATAAATAATTAATTTATAATTAATTTTTCAGACTGCTTAAAAAACTATATAATACAAACTAGGACATCAAGTATTCTAGTGGTATGTGATGCCACCTTGTCACCCTTCAGTTGCGGGTTCAAGTATCACGACCTTGCCTTACGCAACAGGTTGTCTCTCGACCTCTGGGTTGTACTTTTTATAAAAATACAAAAATAATATTAATAAATGTTTTAACCTTAAAAAACAGTATCAAATGTACAAAATAATTCATTACAACCTTTATACTTATCCAAATAGCTTTTATCCAATCTCAAAGTCAAAATTTTATAAGGAAGTTAAACATAATGAAGATTTATTTGCCACGTAATAACATGTGAATACCTTCATCATGTATTCTTTTAAAACATGGTAACACCATGAATTACCATAAAACCTTACTGGTTACATTCATGCTCCCTTATTACTTATAGAATACCAGATATACTCCTTATATCCAAAAATTTTGTAAACTCCTACAATGATGGAATAAACAATTAATTAGTTTCAAGGTAGTCAATAATATCAAATATAATTTTTCCAAATCAATCATATCTTATTCCAAAAATCACTACCTTAGTATCAGAACCATATTAAGGTATATCTTTCCTTCATCCATGTATTTTCCCTAATGTTTGAATTGTTATTGAGCCACATTTCTTAGAAAAATATAATCTCAAATCCCCAATTAAATAGTATTATAGGACAATCCTTATTTATTTCCATAATTCATATAAACATTATATCATTGATAATACACTCAAATGACATAATTCCTTAATAACTACATAAGAAAAAAAGTCATTTATCTTTATCTGTGGTAGTATAATAACATGATTATTATCCAATAGCATCATTTGGGAAATACTCTGATGATTTGGGCATCGATTCACATAGTGTCGCAACTCCTTGCAGATGATGCAATGTACTTTTGAAACCTTTTTCTTACCCATACAATCAATAATGTTAGGTACTTTTTCTCCACACTTATAACATACTCCTATTCTCTTCATGCATTTACCAAGGTGATATTGTCCACAGTTATCACAAGTGGGAAAATACTTATTTCCTTTCTTCCATTTATCCATCTTTTTCTCTATAATCCTCCTCTTCTCTGGCTTCCCTTAAAATCCATATGACTCAGATAATTCTGTACTTTTCTTATTAACACATTATACTATTTCTTCATATGATGAGAATACATGGGAGACTATTTCCCTTATAAATGTTGGATAAATACCATGAAATATATGATCTTTATTACTTTTTGGATCATGTGTATTTCTAGAGTTCTCATTCCTTTTACTGGGCACCATTTATAAACAATGACATATACTAGGTTAGTTTATGAATCTCAATGCATAATTCCAAACCTTTGAATTACCTAACATAAACTGAAAAGTTTATTCTTATAATCTATTTAAAAAAAATACTTTCTTTGAGGATGTATTTACTCATAAATCAGTCACAATGGTTTGTAATGAAAATTTGAATTATCCTAAGCATATCCTCTGGGAGTGTCAAAACCAAGAGAGCTACAATGCCCGTTATTCTGTACTAAGATATCCAAGGTCATGTATAAAACTCCTTGTCATAGTTTTCACTCCTAAGTAAATCTGTGCCAGAGCCGCCTCTACCTGCTCGTACCCAGAGAGGGATGTATTAAAAGGAAAATTAAAAAAACCTATACATTACCAAATTTTATGAAGTTAATCTATACTAATCATCAAAGTTTATCATAGGTTAATGTTCTATAATCCGAGTTTTTATAAATCTAGTTTCCATTTTTTTTATTAAAATTCATTTAATACCAACTATAATGCTTCGACCCTAGTTACCAAGAGTCAGTGCATTATTACGTAACATTTTCAGGATTATAAGGAATCATGTCCTGAAGCACCAACCAGTTTTATAGCCTTAAAAGTACTACATACATACATGGGTTTTAATTACATTATAAAATGAAAAACAAAAATATTGTGTCTGTTTAACACACTCATATCCCTAAGATTTTCCATGAATTTCATTCATAAAATGCTTATTTGCATCATGGAAAAAATAAAACAAAGAAAGGGGTGAGCTCAGATGTTTAGTAAGGGTAAATAATATAGCGAAAACTATAAAAATTTTAGGCAAGATGCGTTAAAAAATAAAATCCTTTTAAACATAATATTGAACATAATATAAAAAACATTAAACATTACTATATAAACATTCACATGGATATTCTACTAGTCGAATAATCACATGTAATAAATAATTTCATAATGGTGGAATGTATAATGTCGGGCATCATAATCACATAGTCAAGGCCACTGGACAAGACTACAAATAATCATTTTATTAAGGCCTTGTGCAAAGGCGCTAGTTTGTCTCTTGAAAACTAACTATTCATCAAGGGTCTATAGCGAGCCCCAACTGTCGCTTACTAAGTCAAATTCATTTCTCATATGAAACTGCTGAAACATTACATAAATATATGTATTAAAACCTGTTGGGTCGGAGGTGATGGCAAGAGGGGGGGGGGGGTGAATTGCCTTTTTAAAATTAATTAACAATTTAAAACAAATTTAAATGCAGTGGAAAGTAAAATGGCAAGACACAATTGATAACGGAGTTCGGATTTAAACTCAATCCTACGCCTCCACTCCCAACTCAACCGTTGGGAGATTTATACGACCACTTGCTTTTTAATGGTTATAGCAAGAAACCCACTAGCCTTTTTAAGGTAGGCTAGATCACCTTCTTACAGCTTGCTTTTTTATTATGGTTGTAGCAAGAAACCCAAATTGAAAGAAGGAAGAAAAAGGGTGGTTTGTTTTAATACAAACCCAATTAAGAACTAAACAATTGAATTAAATAATTTAGAACAAACTAGAGGAAGCCTTGAGCGCCAAGAGGTGAGTGTAGTTGATGTAGAGGCATACCAAGCTTCAAGGATGGCAATTGGATCTCAAGTAGCCTTTGAGAGTTGTCGTAGGAGCCTCAAATGATCAAAATAGCTTTGGTATGCTTCAGTATATGATCAGTGGTGTTCCCGGCATCCATGGACGACTATTTATAGGAGAAATACTCCCAAATACTTCAAAATAGCCGTTGGAGGGCTTTCGGAGCCGTTGGGGATCAAGTGCGCCAGCCTGGTCAAAGCCTAACGGCTAGTTTGACTGAGCACACCGGCTGGCTGGTGCACCAGACAGAAGCAAGGGATTTCTGTCTGGCTCCACCGGCTGACCGGTGCTAAGCCACCGGCTGGCCGGTGGTCTGGACAGAAGCATGCTATTCTGTCTGGGTTCCACCGGCTGGCCGGTGGTCTGGACAGAAGGTATGCCATTCTGTCTAGACCCACCGGTCGGCCGGTGGCCAGACACCGGCTGACCGGTGGCACCTGGAAGAGGGAAAGGCCTTCTGCCTGGTCCACCGGCTGGCCGATGGGCTGGATCCGGCTGGCCGGTGCCCTTACCGGCTGGCCGGTGGTCTCACACCGGCTGGCCGGTGGACTTAAACAGTCCATTTTGAATTCTTCTTGGGCCAACTTCTAGGCACCCTATTTCCTATCATCAAAAACACTTGGAAACAAGTTAGAATGCAATTATAGTGATTGTGATCATTAAAATCCAAGAGAGAGGGGTGCAACAATCTCCCCCTATTTTGATGATCACAATCACAAAAGAGAAAGCTTTAAAAAAAAGGTATGAAAGCTTTAAAAAAGGGTATGTCAATTGAAAACTTAAATAAACAATTTGAACTTGGAAAACTTAGGGACGTGCCAAATATAATGATCTTGAAAGCATTGAAATACTGAGAAAGGGTCATTTTTTGAAATTGCAACCAAATGCCATTTTTAAAGAAATCAATTGAAAACAATAACTTAACCATTTAAAACAGATTTTGATGACATCAATAACTTAAAATGGAACTTCTAAAAAGAGCATTTTAAAAAATAACTATGTAATAGAGATGTTTTCTATGTAATAGAGAGGTTTTCTCCCCCTTTGGGATTATCAAAATAGGAGGATAATTATGAGAGAGAATAAGAAAAACAAATAAAGAGGTAAACAATGATAAAAAGGAATGGATAGACAAGACAACATGAAATTTAAATAAGATGAAATGGTACAAGGAGAATCCAAAATACAGATACAAAAACAAATCAAAAACAACTAAGGCACTATTCACTCCTAGAGGGTCGAGGGAGACGACGACGCCTGAAGGTCGGAGGAGCTGGAGGAGCCTGGACCGCCTCGAAGCGATGATCGAGAGAATCGATCCGAGAGTGGAGCTGATCAAACTGAGAGCTGAAGTAAGAAAACTGCAACTCCAGCCGGGTCTCAATCTGATCCTGGAAGCGTAGGAACTGATCAGCCGTCACCGGCAAGCCACCAGCATCAGCAGGAGGGGGCACAGCCTTAGCAGGCTCAGGTGCATCATCACCCTCTCCAGCCTCCTCATCAGCAGCAGCATCTGCCTCACCTTCGCTGTCACCACTTCCTTCCTCTTCATCATCATCACTATCCTCACTGTCTGAAAGAGGATAGGCAGCGACAATAGCAGGAGGAATGGAATGGGAAGGAGAATGGGAATGAGTCTGAGGAGAGTAGGCCTTGAGAAGACCGTCCTTGTCGACAATCCATTCTTGACGCCAAGGGTGCCAACGGATGTTCATTCGTTGCACCATCATAAAATTCACTATGCTATCCTTCGTTGGATGCTCGAAGGAAGTAGCATGAAGAGGCACATCAAGAAAGGAAAAGATTTTTGTCAAGAGGCATCCGTAGGGTAGTGTTTTGGACCGGCGCGGGTGCTCAGCCACATAAGTCATGGCCCGGAACAGAAACCGGACCAAATTGAAGTGAATTCCTCTGGTGATAAAAGAGAGAAGATAAATATCAATGAATTTGACATTATCATGATCCCCGATACGGGGTGTAAGGGAAGTTTGAATGAGGTGCTCAATAATACGATGGTTTGGAGAGAGCTGGGAGAGCTTGACAATGGGATTTGTGGGCTGCCCTGTGAGATGCTCAAGGGCTACGGCTATATCAAACTCACGGTCCCGAGGAAACTCCCCCTGAGCAAATGCATGAGGCCCGACATGAGGAACTCCCAGCATCCGGGAAATTTCCACCGAAGTGAAAGTGATGGGTTACCCAAGAGCAGTGGAGGAGATGGTATCAATGTCATTAGAAACGGACCACGTCAAATGAGCATAGAACTCTTTGACAAGAAGAGGATAAATGACATCCTTTTCGGGTGGCTCAAAAAATGAATGCCAATGTTGATACTCAATAATTGAAAAAAGCTCGAGACGAGCAGAAGAAAGCTAAGGATAGTCAATAACTCTACCGGGCAAAATGACTTTGTCATGCCATATGTCCGGAAGTTGAGGGATTGAAGGAAGAGGAGGTGCTTCTTGAGCGATACCCTTGCCTTTGCGAGTAGATCGAGGTCCCATGATGGCAAAAGGAGCTAAAAAGAGAGAGATTGAGAGAATAAAGGAGTTTTGAGAGGGCAAAAACCAAGAAGGGAGGCTTGGTTTTGGAGGAGCTGCGGTTTTAGGAGGAGCCGCCCGAGAGAGAAGAGAGAAATGAGGGAGGAAGGGTTTTAAAATTAATTTTAACCCTTCCTTGGGTCGGCCCAAAAAACAGAAACCTGACACCACCGGTTAACCGGTGATGTACCACCGGTTGACCGGTGGTACAAAAATTTATAAAATATAAAAAAAACAGAATTAAAAAAAAGGTGTTTAAAAAAAATTCTAATAAAAATAAAATATAAGCAAGCCAAGAAAGTCAAATATTTAATAGTGCTCATTGACGAATCATTCCTAACTCCCCTTTAATAAAATCAAAACGGTCAACCGGGAGCGGTTTGGTAAAAATATCAGCTAATTGGAAATCAGTAGGAATGAAGTCCAAAGTGATATCTCCTTTTTGAAAATGGTCACGAAGAAAATGATGCCTTAAGTCTATGTGCTTTGTCCTAGAATGTTGTATTGGATTCTTAGAGATACTAATGGCACTAGTGTTGTCACACCGAATAGGGACATGATCATAGGAAAGACCATAATCCAAGAGAGTGTGTTGCATCCAAATAATTTGGGCACAACAATTGCAAGCGGCTACATACTCGGCCTCGGCAGTAGAAAGAGCAACACAATTTTGCTTCTTGCTACTCCACGAAACAAGGGACTTGCCTAGTAGATGAGAGGTTCCACTAGTACTCTTACGATCTAATTGACATCCGCCAAAATCAGCATCCGAATAAGAAGATAGTTCACAAGAAGTATTTGAGGGATAAAATAAACCAAGATTTTTGGATCCTTTTAAATACTTAAAAATTCTTTTGACTGATTTAAGATGGGATTCTTTAGGATTGGCTTGAAAACGAGCACAAAGGAAAACACTAAACATGATGTCAGGACGGGTCACAGTTAGGTAAAGTAGACTCCCGATCATACTCCTATAAAGCTTGTTATCCATCGGTTTCCCGGCTTCGTCTAACGTAAGCTTACATGAAGTACTCATGGGTGTACTAATTTCCTTTACTTGATCCATACCAAAATGACTTAGAAGCTCGTTTGTGTATTTGCTTTGGCTTAGAGAAATACCTTTTGAATTTTGAAAGATTTTAAAACCAAGAAAAAATTTCAATTCTCCCATAAAACTCATTTCAAATTCTTTTCTCATTAAATCTGAAAAATCAGTACAAAGAGATTCTTTGGTAGAACCAAAGATAACATCATCAACATAAATTTGGACTATTAAAAGATCTTTTGAAGTGTGTTTTAAAAAAAGGGTACAATCGTCTTGACCCATTTTAAAATCATTTTCTAAAAGAAATTTTGTTAACCGCTCATACCAAGCCCGAGGGGCTTGCTTTAAGCCATAAAGAGCCTTGGTTAACTTAAAAACATGATTTGGAAATTTTGGATCTTCAAAACTGGGAGGTTGTTCAACAAAGATTTTTTCAGAAATAAAACCATTTAAAAAAGCACTTTTAACATCCATTTGAAAAAGATTAAAATTTATGTGGGCGGCGAATGCCAATAAGATCCTAATGGATTCTAACCTAGCAACGGGGGCAAAGGTTTCACCATAATCAATTCCTTCTTCTTGATTATAGCCCTTAGCTACTAGGCGAGCCTTGTTCCGGGTTATGTTTCCTTGATCATCAAGTTTGTTCCTAAAAACCCATTTAGTGCCAATAATTGGATGATCATTGGGTCTTTCACAAAGTGTCCAAACATTATTTCGAGAGAATTGATTTAGTTCTTCTTGCATTTCAAGAACCCAATTCTCATCATTAATGGCATCATTAACGGTTTGAGGTTCTAGGTGAGAAATGAAGGCTTGATGTTCAACTTCATTGAGGATAGATCTTCTAGTTCGAGTACCTGCTTGAAGGTCACCTATGACATTTTCTAAAGGATGGTCTCTAGAAGGTTTCCAAACCTTAGGCAAGGTGGAAGGCGAAGAAGGTGAAGAGGGTTCTTGATGGTCATCCTCCTTGGGAGGAGAAGAGGAATCATTCAAATGAAGCTTATCAAGCTTATCTTCAACATCCTCAATGACCGGGTGAGGTTTTGGAATTGTTTCATCAAATTTGACATGAGATGATTCTTCGATGGTTTTTGAACGTTTATTGAAGACACGATAGGCTTTGCTTGAGTTGGAGTACCCAAGAAAAATACCTTCATCGGATTTGGCATCAAATTTCCCTAGGTTATCTTTTGTGTTAAGGATAAAGCATTTACACCCAAACACTTTAAAATAACCAACTTTGGGCAATTTGCCTTTCCAAAGTTCATAGGGGGTTTTCTTAAGAAGGGGTCTTACAAGGACTCTATTAATAGTATAACAAGAAGTGTTTACCGCCTCGGCCCAAAAATATTGAGGGAGGTAGAATTCACTAAGGAGGGTTCGAGCGATTTCTTGGAGAGTTCGGTTTCTCCTTTCAACCACTCCATTTTGTTGAGGAGTCCTAGGGGCAGAGAAGGTGTGATTGTATCCTTGAGAGGAACACAATTCATCGAATTCTTTGTTCTCGAATTCACCACCATGATCACTATGAAGAGATATGATTTTATATCCTTTTTCTTTTTCTACTTTTATAGAGAATTTCAAAAAAGCTCTTACAAGCATCATTCTTATGGGCTAAAAAGAAAACCCAAGTAAAACGAGAAAAGTCATCAACAATAACTAAGGTATAGGATTTTCCACCTAAGCTTGCTACGGGAGTAGGACCAAAAAGATCAAGATGAAGGAGTTCAAGAGATTTTGAGGTGGACACTTGCTTCTTATATTTGAAAGAAGACTTGTGTTGCTTACCAAGTTGGCATGACTCACAAATCAAATCTTTCTTAAATTTATGTTTAGGAAGGTCACGAATGAGCTTGTTCTTATTAAGCTTTAGAAGTGAATGAGAGCTACAATGCCCCAATCTTCTATGCCAAAGCCAAGACTCATTGTCAAGAGCACTTAAACATTTAACATTTTGGCTAGCTAGAGATTTTAAATCAATAATGTAAACATTTTGAAAACGGGAAGCAGAAAATATCAACTTGTTTTGAAAATCAAACACATTGCATAAATCATTTTGAAAATTGACTGAAAAACCACTATCACAAAGTTGACTAATGCTAATTAAATTATGCTTTAAACCTTTAACTAATAAAACATATTTAATAAAAGAGGAGCTACCAAAACCAATGGTACCTATTCCGACGATCTTGCTTTTTGAGTTATCACCAAAGGTGACATATCCTCCATCGAATTCTTCAAGTGAGTTGAACTCGGAGGGATCGCCACACATGTGCCTTGAGCAACCGCTGTCGAGATACCACGAGCCTTTAGAGGCCCTACTCTTTTGGCGTTTATCCTACAAAATCAAGAAAGAAGAGATTTTGGTACCCATATAAGTTTGGGTCCGGAAAGATTAGCAAAAAGAGATTTTTGAACCCATAATGTTCTAGAGGGATTCCTTCTATGATACTCATCCGAGTAGGTAATGGATTTGGGTCTTCCATACCTACCATTTTTACAATCACATTCATAAATCATGTGACCGGTCTTTTTACAATAATTACAAAATTTGTATTGAGAGCTCCCCCTTACAAAAGTAGTGGGTGCCCTAGAAAAAGTGGATTGCTTGTTATAGCCAAGTCCATGTGTGGTTCTAGCCGAACACTGAGAACCTAGCAATTTAGTTAAGTTTTGTTCACCTTGGGTGAACTTGGTAAGAGATTCCTTCAAATCCTTAATGGTAGAATTTAAAGAATCTGCATTTGGAATATTTTTTACTTTAAGGGCAAGCTCCTCATTATCTTTGAGAAGTTTGTCTTTTTCGAAAATAAGAGTTTTGTTTTTCTTTTTCAGGGTCAAAAATTTAGAGGTAAGTTCGTGAAAACCTTCCTCTAATTGATCTCTTGCATTTTGGAGTTCTTCATAAGACATATCATTATCAAAAGAAGAAGATGAGGAAGAAGAGTGAGAAGAAGAGTGAGAAGAGGATACCTTATCAAATGCCATTAGGAATTTTCCACCTTCATCGCTTGAGTCGCTTGAAGACATGGAGTCATCACTTCCACTCCATGTTGATGCTTTGAAGGCCTTCTTGTTTTTATTTTCTTTTAACCTTTTCTTGAAAATGGGGCACTCCGGTTTGATGTGGACTTTCTTTCCACATTAAAAGCAAGTGATTTCTTTCTCCGCCTTTGGCTCTTCCTTTCGTGCCTTTTGAAATTTCTTCTTTTTCTTCATGAACTTGCTCATTTTCCTTGCTAGTTGAGCCATCTCGGATTCACTATCATCGGAGGAGATTTCTTCCTTTGCCTTGAAATCTATGTTCTTTTTCTCCTTGAAGATCTTTCCTTCTTTATCGGCTTGCCTCTTCATGGTAATCTCATAAGTCATGAGTGACCCTATGAGTTCTTCAACCGGAATCTTCTTGACATCTTTCGCTTCTTGGATTGCCGTCACCTTTGGTGCCCAAGAGCTTGGTAGGACCCAAAGAATTTTCTTGACCATTGTTTCTGCTGAAACATCATCACCAAGGGACTTTCTCCCATTGCAAACATCAGTAAAACGAGTAAACATTTCGGTGATTGACTCGTGTGGGTGCATTGTGAAACTCTCAAAGTCTTGACGATACATATCTAACCTTGTGTCTTTGACTTTGTTAGTGCCCTCATGGGTCACTTCCAAAAGTTTCCAAATTTCGTGTGAGGTGGTGCAAGTAGAAATACGATTAAACTCATTACGGTCTAACCCACAATGAAGAGAATTCATGGCTTTGCCATCAAGCTCAAAATTGGCAATGTCTTCGGGGGTCCATTTAGATTCATCCTTACTAGAAAGAGTGTAGCCTTGCATAACAATTCTATATATAGGATAGCCAATGCTTCTAAGAAAAGTAATCATTCGTGTTTTCCAATATGTGTAATCGGTTCCATCGAAGTATGGAGCCCGAGTCATGGAATACCCTTCGGGTGCTTGTGAGAAAGAAGCCATCATTATGGATTTTTCGTTTGTAACCGGTTAAGGTATTACACAAAACCTCCCTATGATACCAAATGTTGGGTCAGAGGTGATGGCAAGAGGGGGGTGAATTGCCTTTTTAAAATTAATTAACAATTTAAAACAAATTTAAATGCAGCAGAAAGTAAAATGGCAAGACATAATTGATAACGGAGTTCGGCTTTAAACTCAAGCCTACGTCTCCGCTCCCAACTCAACCGTTGGGAGATTTATACGACCGCTTTCTTTTTAATGGTTATAGCAAGAAACCCACTAGCCGTTTTAAGGTAGGCTAGATCACCTTCTTACAGCTTGCTTTTTTATTATGGTTGTAGCAAGAAACCCAAATTGAAAGAAGGAAGAAAAAGGGTGGTTTGTTTTAATTCAAACCCAATTAAGAACTAAAGAATTGAAGTAAATAATTTAAAACAAACTAGAGGAAGCCTTGAGCGCCAAGAGGTGAGTGTAGTTGATGTAGAGGCAGCCCAAGCTTCAAGGATGGCAATTGGATCTCAAGTAGCCTTTGAGAATTGTCGTAGGAGCCTCAAATGATCAAAATAGCTTTGGTATGCTTCGGTATATGATCGTTGGTGTTCCCGGCATCCATGGACGTCTATTTATAGGAGAAATACTCCCAAATACTTCAAAATAGCCGTTGGAGGGCTTTCGGAGCCGTTGGGGATCAAGTGGGCCAGCCTGGTCAAAGCCTAACAGCTAGTTTGACTGAGCACACCGGCTGGCCGGTGCTGATCCACCGGCTGGCCGGTGCACCAGACAGAAGAAAGGGATTTCTGTCTGGCTCCACCGGCTGACCGGTGCTGAGCCACCGGCTGGCCGGTGGTCTGGACAGAAGCATGCTATTCTGTCTGGGTTCCACCGGCTGGCCGGTGGTCGGGACAGAAGGTATGCCATTCTGTCCGCACCCACCGGTTGGCCGGTGGCCACACACCGGCTGACCGGTGGCACCTGGCAGAGGGCAAGGCCTTCTGCCTGGTCCACCGGCTAGCCGATGGGCTGGATCCGGCTGGCCGGTGCCCTTACCGGCTGGCCGGTGGTCTCACACCGGCTGGACGGTGGACTTAAACAGTCCATTTTGAATTCTTCTTGGGCCAGCATCTAGGCACCCTATTTCCTATCATCAAAAACACTTGAAAACAATTTAGAATACAATTAGAGTGATTGTGATCATTAAAATCCAAGAGAGAGGGGTGTAACAAAACCAGCATACAGAATGTTAATAATTTTACCCCAAATCATGAATGGTATAAAAATAGCACATTCACTGTCTAACATATCATAACTCATTCAATACAAAATTGAACATTGTATTTATAATAAACCAACCTCAATCACTAATAATATTCTGTAAAGGATGTTTACATAATTAAAAATGATCTCTAAAACCCTTTGAGAGAAATACTACTTTTTGTGAAATCATTTAAAAGTCAAACATTTCTAAAGGAAGTACTTAAAAAGTTATTTTTGAATAAAAGTGTCCCATACCACTTTTAAACTTTTGAAAAAAATTAATATTAAAAAAAATTCATGCCCATTTAAAATAAATCCTTAAAATAATTATAAAAACATAGACACTAATTAACAAAATTAGAAAAATAAATCTTTAAAACATTTAAATGATGATATAGTTAAATATTAAATTACATAAAACATAAAAGACACCCTTTTAGAACATTTTTATGATTCATGGAAATAGATGATAAATATTTCGTAGAAAATACTTATACATAAGCAATCTCAGATAATAATGAGATTGAGGAATTATCTCTTACCTTGTACTTTACTTTAGTCAAGGGTACGTTTAACTTCCTGTATAATGACCATAGTATGTAATTAAATTAAAAAAAACATATTCATGTTTATTAAATCATAAATTATTCATTTATGACTTTATACTACCCATTAATAATAATTTCCATGTTAATGTAACATTTTGGGTAATAATTTCTTTCTTTATCGTATGTGTTTTAACTTTTTATTCATGATTGTATCATGTAGATCATGATTTACATACTTCAATAATTTTAAATATGATTTATATATCATGTATATTTAAAATATAAATATGTATATTAGATATAAATATGAAATGGAAACACAATTCATGGAGAGGGTAGTCCGTAGGTACATGTGGATGTTGTTTCCGTTTTCTTATCGTGTTGAATAGAAGTAAGTGATTGAGATATATTTAAATACCTACATAAAAAACACACACACACACATATATATATTCAGTATAATTATTATGTCATATATTACATACTAATTAATAATATACATATTTTATAATCATTGTTTAATGTTGAATGTGGAAAAGAATCTCATCGTGTCTGGGAGACGGTAAGCTGTACGTAAGCACAAGAAAAGATATCTTTTCATTAATGACAAAATGGTGTGGAATTGGATGTTATATTAATTATAAATAAAAAATAACATGTTATATTTATTATTTAAATCAATTATATTAATTATTATACCCATCAAAATAATTAAGTGTTGAATAACAAACTACACCATGACGTGGGGACGGTATGTCATACGTACACATATATAGTTACTTTGTCATTCATAGGATGGATAGAATAACTAAAATGGTTTTAAAATATTGATAATAAAATCAATGTTTTTATAAGGTACTGGAGTTATTATTTTGGAATGGAAATGACAAATAAAGAGGAAGTGGTAGAAGAAAAGAACTTTGAAAGATGTGATGAAATTATTACCTCTACTTCGGGTGATACATTTTGATTTGATCAAAAAGGATTCTTATGTTCACTTTAGTTTCATAGTAATGCATCTAGGGTGAAGTGAGGGTTTTTGGGATGATATTTGATCATGGGTTGGTGGAGAAAAATGGCTTTGGAGGTGTGATTTTGAGAGAAGGGGGAGTACCCATTTATAAGAGAGGTGAGGGTCACTTTAGAAAAAACTTGAAATATTATTTTATTATAATATCATATTCAGTTTATAATGGTGCCAAAAAGATTTATTTCTAGGATAAGGTGGGTATGGGTCTAAAACCTCTCAAACAATATTTTATAGACAGGTTTAGGTCACCATACTAACCTTATCATTTAGATTTTACTCTTACTTAAATTGTTTATCTTTTACCATGAATTATTGTATTATTATAATTAATTGCTAATGAACTTACCATAAAAATCCAATATAACCCTTAGTGGTTCATTATTTATTTATATATCATTGTTTAAGTCCTTTGGATGATACTTATATTATCAGGAATATTAAATTAATTAATAATATAGTATTTGTTTTAAAAACTCATTTACATCAATTTTGACACTACTAAGTATTTGGATTTTGTAAAGGTCATAAAAGAATTTTCAGTTCACACAAAATTTATTTAATCAACCCTAACATGTCATATTAACCTATGAAATTAGTGTAACTCATCTAAAGTCTCAATTTAAATTTATTTGGATGTTTATAATTTCAATTATTTTAATCCTTCAATAAAACTGTAATTACTAAATCATTATTGTGTCATTAATAAATTTAATTATATAATTTCTCAAAATTATAAATAAAATACATATATGGCAGAAATAATTTAATCTTTCTAATAAATATTTATAAATGAATTTATCTTATGTATAAACCTATATTAAAAATGTTTTAGTTATTATAATTCAAATTTAACACTTTTAAATCTTATTTAAATAAAATAATAATAAATGACCTAATCTAATCCTAGTGGAAAAAAACAAACATATTTTATTCATAAGGTTATTTTGGTCTAAATAAGATTATCCAATAGAATTATAACATGTTTTAGGTTAATTATAATATCTATTTTACCTTTAATTACCCTATTTACTTTTTACCATGGTAAATAAAATTCAACAGTTACTATTCCTCAAATATTATTTTTATCCTATTGAACCAAATTTTACTTAATTATGTCAACCGTGTCTCTTGGAATTATGAAATTCAATTCACAGAAGCGATAAAAGTATGTTTTATGAAAATTTTCAAATGTGCCTAGAAGGTGGGTAAAAGACTTTAAAAGTTCAATAAAAATATATATATATAATATTATTAGAAAATGACTTCACTGAATTAAGTTGGACTAATATAGGTATAAATTATATATTTTGACATTATGATAAATTTAAATTAAAAATAATTATTTAAATATAAATCGGTATCACACAATAACACATTGTTTTTTTACTATTTATAAAACATTAACAGTTTTCAGAAAAAACCAAAAAAGAACCCTAAACTAATTTTGATATTATGAATTCAAAAATGATGACTATTTTACCAAATTAAAAACATATAAGTTTCATTAATTAATTTAAAATTAATTTCTCTTGTCAAAATTAGAAAAAAAATTATTATAATTAAATACTTGAAAATTATTTTTAGGTGTTTATGTCCAATTTAAATATAAAATTACTTCTAATGACCATCATTGGATTAAACTATAAAAATATAATCTAATTATACATAAAAACCATTCAAATTTATAATTTAAAATAATAAATTATTTGGATTAAAAAAGTTGTTTTCAATTAAAATTTAGTATTTCTCACTATTCACCAAAATATGAAAGTTATCAGAAAAACAACAAAAAATTATCCAAATTTATATTTTATGTCCTGCTTCTAAAGAAGAAGTTTATTTTGTCAAATTGAATATATAAATGTGTCAAATATTGGATTTAAAAAATCTTCGCCATTAAAATTCAATAAAATTTCATTTTTTGAAAAATACATCTTTTATCTAAAATATTGAATTTGTTCTTAAATTTTTTCCAAGAAAAACATAATATAGATGCTAAAATTATATGGATTATTTAAAATGCAGATAATATTATTCATAATATCTTTTTTAATGGCTTGTTTGGAATGTCGTGGTGTGGTTGAACTCAGTGTTTCATGTTGCACAAGCTATTGAATTACTATAAAGAGATAATGTACAATGAAATCTTAGGGTGTTACATAAATAACAAATAAAATATATATAATAGTATTTATAATTTATAAAATAGAAAAATTCAGGAAAAATAAATAATATTTACTAATAAAATTCAGCTACATGTCGAGGATCCTCTATAAGATACTGTTCATTTTTCATCTATCTCTCTCACTTCTATTTTTCATGGAGAGTCATAGGAGATAGAGATCCAAACTGGAATTCTTCAAAACCACTTCTTAATTGAGCTCTTAATGCTTCAAATTTTTCTTCAATCACTTTATGTTCCAAATACTGATACCCTCCATGTGATAAAGTACGAGGGTAGACATTTTCAAACTGGATCTCTTGTCGAGATCTCCTAGAGACATTTTACATAAAAATAAACTAATTAGTAATTAGATAAATATATAACAAAATTTACAAAATTAAATAATTATCATACCTGAAATTTTTCTTCATGATGGGTGTCAACAAATTTTAACCATGTATCTTCATCTATATAAAAATACCTATGGTATGGGTTTTCAAATATTTTCTTTCGAAAAACAAAATTTTTTGTCAGTTTTGTTTTAAAATATCTCCATAAAACACCCGCTAAAGGGAGATATTTTTTCTTATTTTTTTTCTCCAAATTGGATCCCATATATAATTGAATAAATCAAATATCTTATTTCAAATATTTAATATTCAAAAAATTATATAAAATAAATAAATTGAAATATTTTAATTTCATAGACTCCCAATGATGTTCTCTCACAATCCTATCCACTGACATTCAATCAGGATATAAAATACTAATCCTACAATATATCTACATTGATATATAACTTATAAAATGAATTGCATTTTGATAATTTTTATTTTTATTATTATCATTAAAATTAATATGTAATCATTCATCTCCACGAGAAAGTGATAAATTTTGTATACATATATTTCCATATATACAAACATGAGAACATGATTTCTCTATAGTAACATGAGAAGGCTCCTCCAATTACGACACATCAGTATTTCGACACAAAAATTATAAATTTAATGTTTTCTTTCATCAAATAAGTATATTACTGAGTATTTAACAAAATAAAAAAAAAATATTCCTCGATAACGAATCCTATCTCTCTGTATTTGACATTGAAACAAGAAAGTTTAATGAAATATTGTGTACTTGAATATTATAAAAAAACTAAATATTTAAAAATAAGAATGAAAATAATAAGTAAAAAAAGAGGCACACATTTATATGTTTCAAAAAAATAAACAAAATATAAATTATTGCCATAAAAATTAGTAGACTAATTTAGCATGTTACCAAATGCCTTTGTCATGATCATTACGTACTATGTGAACTATGTCTGCCTTTTAGTCATTGTAATCATCCCAGAATCTCGTAATAGATGAATAAGACTCATGTAAATCGATAACATAATTAACATTATTCTCATCACCCAAATGGTATCATTTTCCAAGAAAAATGATGGAACACTAATCATTCAATGGATCAATGAAAGAAGATATCTTCATTGCATGTGTTTCCATGATAAATGGTTCCTCGTTGTAATTAAATCTTTTCCAGTCAAACAGTGTAAATCCACAATCATCATGTTTCAGACCACTATTTCTATCAACCCAATTACACTTAAAAACATTGTTTCAAAATTTTGTATAGAAAATTTCACATATATCCTCAAAATCTCCAAAATATGTTGAAGAAGAAAAAAATTGGTTTTTATCTTTTTCACTTGAAAAATGAACTGCTTCAGTGATAACCATCACACCACTATCTTTAATGGTACTCTTGCCATCCAGTTTTTTTAAAAATGTGTATCCATTAATATCAAAACCATTACATGTTATAATATTTTGAGATGGTCCCCCTTCCAATCATTTCAACATTTCTGAGGCAGATATATCTGTTATCACTTTCCCTTTAAACCGTGAAACAAATGCCTTTTTATGATCAATCATCAACTAATTTTAATTTATTTTTTAATATTGTCTATTTAATTCAGCAATAATTGATGAATATATGATTTAACATAATCTATATTGTTCAAAATAAATAAATGATCCTACATAACTTCATCACATGGAATGATATTTACCGTTAAGCCTTGAATTCTTCTACCTTCACTATCAACTGTTAAATGTCAAGATATAAGGAGACTGATGTGCTCCAATTAATATAGATATTTATTACAAAACTAAATTACCTATTCTGATAAATATTTTTTAACAATATAGGCCTCTGATCGATAATTATTTTTATCATATATGTTTAAAATGTTCATATACCATTAAAAAGGATACATCCAATGTAAATAAACATGGCCCCATATTCTTATCTCACACACCAGATGAATCACCAGTTGAACCATTATATCATAACATGTAGATGAAAAATACAATTCTAGTCAAGAAATAACTAGAGAAGCTTAATTCCATAAATCATCTAATAAAATTGGATCAATAACACTGATACAAATAGATTTAAAAAAATTACACATCCTGATGATATTCTTTCTAACAGCTGACAATAATATACCATATAGAGCTACTAGTAGCAATTGTTGAATCAATACATGATAGTCATGAGATATTAAACTATTTATTTTCAATACTTTACTAACATGAAGAGAATCACATTTGAAGAATATCCAATGGGTACTTTTATACTATACAAACACAGACAAAATTAAATTTCTCACTCCTATTTAATGTGTGACAAGACAAAGGTAAATATGTTACATTTTCTTTCCATAGTGATTGTTAACTCTAAACCTATTCTCATTACTATCAAGTCCAATGTAGAATTCAATCCATCATTGATTTTTCCATTTACATCAAATAATGTATGAGTCAAACTATCACCTATATTTTTCTTAACACACATAAAATCAATGATATGTTTCATCCCTAAAAATATCCAATAAGGTAGTTCAAAAAAATAGACTATTTCATCCAGATATTTTTTTGATGAATAGAACTAGATTTCTTTCAAAATTTAAAATCCATATTTCTTACCATGTTGTAATATAATTCAACTAACAATGGTTGTGGTGGAAGATTGTATAGTTATAATCCGTTATTGTCTTTTCTCAATCTTTGATAAAGATAATTGATTAGAAAAAATATATTATATCCCTTGTACAATCTCTCTCTTCCATTCTTTAATTGATAAAATAATGTCTCTTCTTCACAAATTGGACAAAAATTGTGCCCCTTAACAGTGTATATAGAAATGTTTCCATAAGTAGTAAATTCAATTATATTGAACATTATCTTAGCACATAAAAGAAAATACTATTTCTGGCATGCATAAACAAATCTGATAGCTTCCTCCCATAAAAGATTCATATAATAAATAAATGGAGAAAGATACACATCAATATCATTTCCTAGCTGTTTTGGTCCAAAAATTATCTTGATCATAAAAAATATTTTTAATTCATACATATTAATGGGAATAAGTTGTAAACTACAAACAAAATAGGCCAAAAATGAGGTTGGCTACCTAAGCTTTGGTATTGATTCATTCTATCTATACACACTCCAATTCTGAAATTTATAACTTCAATTCCAAATTCAAGAAATTTATTATCAAATATCTTCCATTGTTTTGAGTCTGCAAGGTGATGTAATTTACTATGAGAGATACCTTCATATAAATTCCATCTTAACCTTTTGGAATCAACTAAATTTGAATATTGACACTTCAAATTAGGAACTATTGGAAGGTACAAAATTTCATTAGAAAGAGATTTGATATTGGTAAATGAAAATAAATTAGACTTAATTTGTTCAAATTATATGAAGGGGTTATTAGAATAAATTATTTGATTTAGCATGAGTTTATATGTCAAAACCTAAGAAAAAGTCTGAAATGACTTTTTCATCTATCTTGTAGTGTGATGTTATTCATGTAGGATACTTTGATAAAAATCATTATTCTTTCATATACAATACCCAATCATTGGGGAAAGCATGTATCATTTTATACCCCAATTCTATTTGGTATAATATTTGCATAACCAAATAATTAGAATATGTAAGCATGTCTCTTTTTCGATGTAACACTTTTAATAGTGTAAGTAATTTAAGGAATATTTTATCACTCCAACCATTACTTGCTTTCAAGTTAACCGATCTCAAAATAGGTGATAAAACGTTATATTTACTACAACATTAGAATAATGGTTTCTCATAATCTCCATAAAATAATTAAACACTATCTATTTTTTTCAATGATTTAAACACCTAAATAATGAATTAAATCCTCAATATTATCCTCTATCACATTATGAATATTTCAGTCAACAATATTCGTTGAATTTATAGTTCTTTATCTATGCTAGATCCAATGTGTATAATGAAGGATAAAACCATAAAAAATTATATGATCCTTGATTTCTCTATAGTTTAACATTCTCATATTCAAAAACATCACTCATTGATAAAAAATAAAATCAATGGTTTGAATATTTGCTTTTTCAAATTCCATGAATTCCCCAACTCCTTTTTCTTATTCATCAATGGTTCTTCATAAATTTATCCAATATAGATCCACAAAATACCTGATATCACAATATAATTGGTGAATATATTTAAAAATATAAAATTTAATTATATATATATATAATGATAAACTGTAAGTAGAAACACATTTATTAAAAACTATTGATAATCAGAAAGAAAACATCAGATATGAAACATAATTAAAAATATTTAACATTTTATTATCATATTATATACATGTGTTTTATTGTTAATATAATTTATTTCTTTTCAATCATATATCATTTATTAGTTCTTTTTACACAGTTGTTAATTTAGATTGGTGTGGGATGTGTCAAAAGTATTGTAGATTGCATTAACTTATTAGTTCATTTTAAATAGTTGTTACTAAAAAGTGGGGTATGTTATAAGTGAAACTCATTTGTCATAATAGATATTGAATTCTAAAAACATAGCAGTACACCTCAAAAAGATTAAAAAACATCATTAATACTATCACAAAGCTATTGATCAGGATAATGAAACACTTTAATAATAACATGTACATCAATATGTGATGTTACATACTCATTCACACCATTAGGGTGTTCAACCACTAGTCATTGCAGTATAATACTTTTACAATAAAAATAAAGACATATAAATCACATATACAACCAATCTTAATATACCACATAGTATATTTATAAAAATTAGGGCATGTCACTACTATAAGAATTTATGACATGTTTCATTAATATATGTGAAAGAAAATTAATTTATGATTTCTTGTATTATTTTTATATATATTATAACATATTTTTTTATTATGTTGGGCATCAACCACGAGTTTATAAAATTCATGATCTCTTTCAACCTTATTAATTAAATAATGTTCTTAAAAAATATTTCCAGTAATTATAAAAACAAACATACTAGTGTTATAATCTATTAATTAATCTCTATTTTTCTCTTATTGTATTATTTTAATGTTCTTATAAAACACTTTATAAAGATGAATTGTGATTCTATAGGTGGTAGATTACAAGTGGACACAATAATCCTTTGACTATTTTTAATATAACCACATCAAACTCACTATTAAATTATGTATCAACAATAGGGGATGTTCTAAATTTATATTTATAATAGATTTTACCATATATTAATTTTAATTATCTTATGAAAATAGTTTATTTAGATATATTTAATATCTACAAAACCCATAAATGTTATAAAATCCACAAAAATGAAGATTTGTAATATTATTAAATTTTAAAAAATTGTAAATCATACAGATGATATAACATAGGGGGATAAACGATATTATACTATATAATATTACATTTTTCATGACTATATAGATATATCATGGGATAAAATATATCATTACTTAAGGAGATATAATTGATAGATTTATTGAATGTAGATTTCAATCATATTCCATGTTGTAACATTCCGAAACATGGGTTCTATCAAACATATTATCATGTCCTAAAAGTGTTATGAATATATCCAATAGAATTATATAGTGAATTTATTTAGTTTTAGTATGTCATATAGAATTATATATGGGATATGGTTTGATAAAATAGTGATACAATTTTTAACGGATGAATCAAGAAGTTCACATCCTTTTAAATTTTACCATAAGAAATTTTTATCACATTTTAAAGTGATTGATAATATTGATATGCACAAACAAATAAAAAATAAAAGAAGAAATAATATCGGAAAAAGTGATTTTTATGTAGTTTAATACATAAAATGGGTACATAAAATCATGGAATGATCTATTAAAACACATGATCACATGTTCCACCAAATTAAAAAAACAACTAACAAAATTCAGAGTTCAAATTATCCTCGATCATAAATCCGAACATCGCCCCTTGAATGTGTTGCAATAATAAACAATTTCTATTTGATCAAAACAAAATTTATTGAAAAAAAGAATATTAAACATGAAAAACAAACAAAAATAAAACCATAGTTTATGTTGGAAATAGGATTTAGAGAAGAAAATAACACAAAGATGATGAAGTAATCAAAGAAGATGAAGAATAAAGACCACATATCAAGAAACTTGAATAAAATCTAACAGTAATGTAGTTTAAGATCAATGGGTGGCCTTCAAATTATAGAGATTTGGGAGGGATTAATCACCAGTGGAGGGTTTCATAGATCCAAAAAATAATTGTTTTTCGAAATAGGGGACATTTTCTCAAATGGGAACAAACACTTATGTATGTAGTGTGATAAATATATTGATTATTCTATATTTTGTGGAAAAATATTATTTTTTAAAAATGTGGAAATTGTTTAATTCCCAAAAAACCAATATAATATAATGAGGAGTCTCATTGATCTTTATGTGAAAATGATGATGGAGGAAATAATGTTCAATTTCCAACACGTTAAAAATGTGGGAAAAATAAAAGGAAAATTTATAAGAGGGATTTAGGGAGTTTTATTAGTGGAAAAGTAGGGAATATAGAAACTAGTTTCCATGTAAAATTGAAATTTTTAGTGGACATGGTTAAAGAAAATAGAGGTCTTCTTAAGGTAGCACTATTATATATCAATTTCTTGAATTGGGGTGACATGATAATAATCCAAGAAAACACCCTAATATAATGGATACAGTGGATGAAAGGAACTAGTAACTTCTATGATAATGGAAGGCCAATTCAACCAAAACTATAGAAGTGTGTTCCAAAAATGATATGGAATTAAGAACACATTTCCCAAAATATTGATATGTGATTATATAATATGTATCTTTTTACTCCAACTCCTCTATAGGTAGAATGGTTATAGGAATATAAAATCAACACCATTAAAACTAGATGATTAATTTTTAATAAAAACTTATATTAGTATGGTTTTAGTACACAATATTTTTAAATCCTCTCTAATTGATTTATCAATGAATATGCTTCTTATAATATCTATTTATCTATACTTTAGTGAAATTTGATGTGATATTAAAAATAAATTTCGTCTCTTGAAATAGAGGCCAAGATAATTGAAATTATAGAAATATTATATATGAAAATCTACCCAAGAAAAACTATTAAGTATGACTATAAACTCCATAAAAATTAAACCCATTGTTAATGGGTATGTAACTCAAATGGTTAAATAAAAACTCAAAAATATTTATATTCCTATTACGAGGAATTATTTGACTTCACTGGTCATACCATTGACATCGAGGATGACACCAAATTATATATTTAATATAAAGTAATGTTTACCATATAGACAGCTGAAAGTATTTCATTAGTTGGGAATAATAAAAATTGTGACGATTCAATTTATTTAACGAAAATAATCATTTGACTCTAGATTTTACTATGTGTCATTCTTATATAAATATTATTTCAATTACAGGTTCTATATGCAAAACAGATCTAAATGAATCTATGATACATTTTATTTTGAAAAAAAACATGACTATTGAAACCATGGCATTGAAATTGTAGGTATGAGAAACTGTATTTTGATATATATATATATATATATATATATCCATAATGTCAATTTTATAAAAATTTAGTTGGATCACATTTTCATTAATAATATATTTTAATAAAATTATATTTTCAGATGATGTACTTTTTACAAAGGAAAATTAAGTATATTATTTCTAAATGAGATGTTAATAAAATATATTATCGATTGATTAAAGATACATTAATATTAATTATATAGACATTATGAATAAGATCAACCATTGTTTTAACAACTAATTTTCTTATAAAATAATTTTTCATTATATTTTATTCTTTTATTAGATTGTTAAATGCATAGATTTTAGAACACGAGTTTCAGATAATTGAAATCATTTAACATTGGCTAAATTTATTAGATTTTTTTAGTTGATAGATTTTTTGGTGACCAGTGAAAAATAATGTTTTAAAAAATAAATTTATTTTTTTTGGAAATTATTATAGTATTATTATGTGTTGGATATTTATGAATCATTTTTATAGAAAAAAATATATTTTTAATGATATATTATCAATTTAAAAAAAATAGTTTTATCTTAGAAAAATGTTATTGATATTTAATATTTGATGTTAAAATATTCTGTATAATTATTTTTGTTGTATTATATATTTATTATAATAAAATTAATTTTAATAAATTTTAGAATGTGAATAAAATAAAATTGATTTCTATTTTATAATTTTGTGGTTCATATTATGTAATAAGTATCAATTTATTTTTATGAATTAAAATGGAATATAAAGAAAAAACTAGTTATTACAGTAAAAGATAAAAGGGTAATAAGGGTTAACCAAAGTAGAAAAAACAGAAATGTTGTTAAATTATATTTTCTAATTCATCGATTGAGATTTTTATTGACTAAAAATTCTATTTAATCACGTATTTTCTATATTGGAGACTTTTTGACATGTGAAACATGTTCCCACTCTATATTTACATGAAATATTTACATGGATACCATTTTCACAACATAAAAATTATATTTTCCACTACCCGTCCACGAATAATCAAAATATTAGTTTACTATTTAAAATAAAATCTCTTTAATTATAATAGAATCATATTTAAATTAATTAAGCCTCTTTAAAATAGTTTGTTTCTATTTTCTCTTTTACTATGGACTCCTCCAATAGAAAAATTCATATCTCAATGTGAAAACAAATCATTCCATAATTCTTTTCATAAATAGGATGAATTTATAAATCTAGTATTTTCATTAAAATAAAATTACTCAAATATTTTTTTTCATACTGAAGTTTATTATTCTATTTTTACAATCATTAACCACATTTCCACCTTTCCATTAATTAAAAAATCATTCATGCATCTGTGTGGACTACCACCTACGTATCATAACTTATATCAATTTTATTTTGGAATCCTTATGATTTATTAAACTGTTGTAAAATATAATTACAAACCTTAAAAATAACTTTATAATATTATTATTCTTGCATAATAATGATATTATTTTAAAATAATCATCTTTTACAACCACAATCATCCATTAATTATGGTATGCTCACGTTTGGGCCAGTCTAATCACCTAGATGAAAAATGATATAAATTAATTTCATGGATGGATTTGTGATCCAAATTATTGAAAATATTTGATATAAATAAATAAATATTTCTTTGTGGAATGTTAATAGTAATTTGAATCTAATTAATTAAATTAAGAATATACTTTCGATAAAAATCATTGAAACATGTAATCGTCTATTTCACCTTAAAAGGGTTATAACCAAAACTCCCAAAAAATACAATTTTAATAATATAAATAATTATAAATAATAAAATGTAGTATATTTTAATCTCTTTTAATTATGAAAATTTTGATAAAAATGAAGAACAATGCCAGCATTTTGAAAGATGTTCAATGTAATGAAGATTATACACACCAGTTTTTGAAAAAAGAATATTAATAAAAAATATACAAATAAGGATTAATTATAAATGAGTTTTATAAAAAAAATTAAAGATGAAAAAGGTTATAAAATAGGTGACTAAGATAGTTATTTTTTATATAGGAAAGGAAAGTACGTTAGTTGATGTCTAAAATTAATTAATGATATTATTTGTATCAAACATAATTTCATGAAGCATATTTCATATTATGATAATGATATATTTCATTTTTTGCAATTAATTAATTATATATTTATTTTACAATATTCATGTAATTCATGGGGTTTGAATAACTGTATCATTTTCATTATTTGAATGGCCTTTTATTCAAAGGGCAATAACGTTATAATAATTTCTTAGTGTCATTTTGAAATTCATGAAACATGGTTCGTTTTTAACAACATGTTTTTATAGGGGTTATAAAGTACCCTTTTGTTATATTATATGATGAATAATATTTCATTCATAGGATTTTATGTTCAATTTAATCATATCTATTTCTATTTTTTTGGAATAAAATATATGTCAAACTATAAGGGCTTCATTTCCATTATTTTCATCAAATCAAGAATTTTTTGAAAGATAATTTATATGGGTTATATTTAATATATATAAAACCCTGAATAATTTTATTTTTTATTCATGAGGTTGTTTCTTTACCACTTAAAATTTCATTTTTCCTTGACTCTTATTTTACTTAAATTGTTTCACAAAAGTGAAATAGAAAACATCTCTTCTTTTTCCTCCATAACCTCTATTTTCCTTGATCTTATTCTAGGATTATTTTGTGAATTTCATTATCTATGATTAATTAATTAATTATGGTCATTTTATACTAGTTTTAGTTTCATTATAATGATTTAAATATTTGTTTTATTATGGTAAAATTTAATAAAAATATGGAATAATATCCTTTAAACATTTTACGTGTGAACAGTTTATTTCAACATATTTTTCTAAAAAAACATACTCTCTATAAATTATTTGTATCTATAAGAAATTTTAAACCTTTAGTTTTTATAAAATATTAATTTATTTTAAATAATAATGATATTCATTATTTCAAGATTAATTTATCTATTTCCGTTAAAAAGTGTTATACATCTATTTCATCATTTGTCGGCATATTTTATTATTGATTTGGTTTAAGCATGAAATTATATCATGCTATTGATTCCTCTCAATTGAATATGAAATGTTATTTTCTGTTAGAGGAGTGATCCATCATTGGATTTCTCTTTCCGAACCCCCCAATTTGAATAAGAATATTATTTCTATTAAAACATTTCCTCTTTGAACACTATATATTTCATTACATTGATTGAAAAATTTTAACTATAATCAATACAACAATTGAATTTGGAAATTATTCACCAATATCTATTTCATTAATTTAAATTATGTTAATAACATATAACTCATCATCCTAATATGTTTTTAGTTAATTGGAAATTTTAATTATTATATTTGAATAAAAATTTATATCCAAGGGGCTTATCATCTCATGATTATTAATTGAATTAATTTTTATTTTCTTATATGAATCAATTTGAAATGTTATAAAACCCATTTTATTTTTTGGGGTTCTTTAGGTTATGATAAATGATTGATTTAATGTGGGACATTTATTTATGGTTGACTGATGGTTGGTGTCTGATATATCCCTTAATGAATCATTTAAATGATTATATCTTATGTGAAATCTATATGAAATAAAAGTTAACCTGTCTATCAAGAATGTGTTTTAGGGTGTGACACAAGAAGTTGATGTTCCCCTTTGTTAATATTTTCACCATATTTGTAAGGTATCCTAATGTTACACACTATTGGATGATCTTTTTTTAGTAATGTTTCTATAATCCTTTGACTCATCTCTTATGTCATTCATACATTATGTCAGGACTATTGAATTTTGATCAATTATTTTTTGGGTATTATTCTGTTATATTATGTTTGTGTTCTTTGATTAAACCCATATTCTAATATTATAATTATTTCTGATCATTTATTATTATCATATATGTTTACCCTTATTGTTCTTTTTTATATACCACATTTTGTATTTTTCAATTTTTATAGGTTTTGAGAAAACTAAAACATATGATACTTTCATAAGTGTATTGTGTGTGGAGAATTTATATCAAATTTTAAATACTAGTTATGGATTAAGTAATATCTTATATAGTGAGTAAAATTTCTATTAGAGAAAAAATACATGTTTTTTACTACATTTTTTTCTCAATTATATAACAATCTAAAACTAAAATATATTGGAAATATATTGAAATAAAATATTTTCTATATAACTTGTAATTATGATATGGTATAAACATTAGTGTATCAATGTTACACCCACACCCTATAAAAATATCTTCCTAGAAGATTCATTAAATGGGAGAGAGTGGATAAGGGTACTAGTGTCTTATTATATACCAGAGTTCACTTATAGATTATTTAAACTCAATGTTTCACCAATAAACATTTACTATTTAAGTTGTCATATTTCATATTACATTCTCACAACAATCTAAGATCTATCATTTTTATACCACATGAGAATTATATTGGCCATACTGTATAACCTATGGGTTTAGAAAATGTGGTGGATTTGGAATTTATATCCCTACAATATTTATATCAATCTAATTTTTTACTTGTTACAGGTTTAATGAAATCCCTTGTGTATAAGATATCATCCCCTTGAGATCGTGACTCTCAAAGCGTTTAATGTGTTTATTACTCATTTTGTATTCTACTATAAAATCAAGAAACTCTTATACTATGATATTGTAAGGAATAATTTTTCCATAATATCAAAATCTAGATCTCATGAATTATTACCACCATAAATATTTTATCAACATCATAATACTTTAATATGTTGTTGATTTAATTGAATCATTTCTATAATTTAATAATTATAATGAACTAGTTCCAATAACATTCAATCCAAAATACCATCCTACTATGTTATAGTTCTAATGCTCTTTTAATATAGAGATCAATATAATTCCATTTTTATTCATGAGGTAAATAAATAATTCGATAACCTAACTAGTGGAAGATATTTACATCATCCTCTTTGAAATCCATCAAGAAATATCTCAATATATATTTGAAAGTTGAAATATTTTTTAATATTGTCGATTAATTAGAGGATGATAAGAAATTATAAGGTTCATTTCATTATTTAATTAATATTTAAAACATCTCTACATAAATAAGCGGTAACAAGAATCTCAATTATATATCATTTATTGGGACACTTCACACAAACATTCAACATAATTTATATATATCATGGACAATATAACTTATGTTAAATATGAATGAATAATAATGAAATGAGTTTAGTTTTAATATTAATTAACCAAAACTAAGAGACTATTATTTATTATAGGTCATGGGAATACCAATAATGAAATACTTGGTGTTTTTATATAATTTCAAAATGAGTATGGATAATGGTTTTATCATTTCCCTTGATTTATAGAATGTTTTTATAAATATTCTGAAGACCATGAATCATGATGAATATTCAATAATATATCGATTCACATTGTTTAACTGCATGTACTATTAGAAATTTATATACAATTTTGTGATTATTTTGAGTATAATGTTCTATGTGTACCAAATAAAAGATCCTTTTCTATTTTTTTTATGGATGATCTATATATTCTTATTTCAAATCAATTACATACTTTATTTTCAATGTTTAAATCCTTAATAATTCTAGCCTTTTCTTCTCTATACCCTCATTTTGGTCATCATTGATCATCATAGGGATAGATAATAGAGAAATAATTATGGAAGATATATGAATAAATCCATTATTTTTATATATATATGACAATATTTTTCATATATATAATTATTTGTTATCTTTAAATCACTCTTATGGATAATGAAGTATAATCCTTTCTTTTGAGAACAAGATCTATCCAAATTTAGTCTCTTTTAATCACCATATTTCAGGTGAATTTTTTGTAACATGTCCATCAAAGTTCACCATCACTGTGACTGAGATAGATAACCACAAAACTCAATCCCAACACACCATACAATAGATGTATTAAACAAGTTAAAAGGGGTGATGTGTATTATGATAAGATTATACCATCTTTTGTATAGACAACCACAAATCATAGTACAAGAAACACTAAGAAATAATTATCACGATATAGTAGAAATGTAATGATATACACCATAACTATGTTCCAAAAAATAACATCCATCATTCAATAAACAATTAGCTAGTGTACATGCCTAATGAGTCATTTTTTCATATTCATGACCCCCGTGGTAAATAATATTTAAGAGGCTCTGAGATAAATAGAGGATAAATGTCACTACAAAACTATCCCTAAGTATGCACTCAGTCATATCTCTTCACTCAATCCTAACATCTCAACTCAACTGTTTAATAGATTGACTATACCCTTACATGCATCATGAACCAAGAAACCTACTTATGTACTATGGAGCTCAGCTAGTGTGTGAGTAAAAACAAGTCAGCCAAACCAATGGTCTCCCTAAGAAAGTCCAAAAATTATAATTCCATGAGTGATATAGAATTATCATATTTTAATAGATAAATAACATATAACGTAATATTATTCACAAAAACAAAAAAAAGTCATAATATATGCTTCATCAAATTCATTAATATGTTAACACACCCATTTTAAGATCCCAGATCATAATTTTAGGTATGGATCTTGATTTCAGGTTGTTTTTAAGGAAAATAGAAGAAATATATATTTTCTAAGTAGACGTTGTGTACTTCCATGTAAAAATAGTGTACCTAGCATGCAGTGTACAAACCGTGTAACGAATGAGTACATGGTCATGTGGTGACCATGAAGACCACTTAAGTCGGAGGCCAGTTAAAGCTATTACATGGCTTGTAGTTTAAATTATCATGTCTTGTACTTTATATTAAATTTTATATATCAGATCAGTGGTGTTTATTATGTCTATAAATGTCTACTTTTCCCTGTGGTTCTTATAGGAGAGAAACAGAACCTCTAAAAAACATTGAACCCCTATTGTTTCTCTATCAGAGCTCCAATTGAGAAATTATTTGATGCATTGAAATCCCACAAGTGATATATTGATATCCCCAGAGCCTTTCTTCCTTATTCCTTATATCTTGTGAGTTATTCAAGGTTGGTATTTTTTCACCTTTCTGTAGATCTACGCCGATCAAGTTGGATTCAAGGGCCGACATTCAAGTATATTGATCTTATGACATCGATGTAGGAGGACCGTTCCTTTCATTGTGTTGTCTTGCATTATATATACTTAACGTGTCATATAAAATAATTTGGGGTATTGCATGATTTGGAATGAAACCCTTTTTATAACCTATTATGGATTTATTGATTAATATAGGGTTTATTCTTATGTGTAAGGTTTGTTACCTTCTTTCTGGGACACCCCATTGGCGCATTTCCGTTGATTGATAGTTTATGTCCATTTGGTCTAGGTTTCCTATGAAGCATACCTTGTTTTCCATTCCAGGTATATTATGATGGAGTATGATTGATTATATAAAAATTCATGTGATATGAATTATGAATGCTTAGACGTGTAGTATTTTAAGATTACATGAGTTGCTTTGATATTACATGCTCTATATTTTTTCAATGGACCAAGAGAGCCTTGAACAAGGAAGACTGAGGGGTCTTTCAGATTAGTTACACATGACCAAGAGAGCCTTAGTTTACATGATTGACCAGATGGTAATATGATGTGAGAGATTCCCACAGTGTAGTTATTAATTATATTGATGCTATATTATACCATAAGGGAATAAAACAAGAGAGCAACCCATAGGGTCATTATTTAATCAATTGATGTTGTTTAAGACCAAAGGGGATAGACCATGATAGCTTCCTAGATGATCATTATTTAATCAAAGGATGCTATGTGGGACCAAATGGGTTATACTGTGAGAGAATTCCTAGATGGTATTTTTTGAGTAATTTAATGATTGTGAAGCATCTTCCAAGCCAATATTCAAGCTTAGATTCAGTCTTATGTAGATGTTTAGATAATCTTCTCAAACATTGGTTTTGATACATTACATGTGGGATATAGAACGTAGGCTATATCCTAGGATTATATGATTCAGTAGACTGAATAATTGAAAATGTAAATGAATGTAATAGAAAACTGTAGGATTGTTTCCTTTTGAGTAATTCCTAGTTTATTGCTTCATTTTATATATTAAATTTTATATATATTCACTGACAGTTAGTCATGGATATTTTGGTGGTTGCCTAATGGTATTCATATGGCACCCAGTTTAGGTCTTTATTTTGGACCCAAATAGATTATATGATTTCAGGTATAGATATGGGAAAACACCCTTCTTTATCAGTTACTTGATTGCTATTGGATCAAGAGAGCATGAGACCATGCCGAGGATTGTGATGCTGTTGAAGTTTACTTTTATTTTTCAATATTTTGGTTTTTTAATTATATTTATATCATTTTGAATTGTTTGGAGGCTTTTATATACAAATTTGAAATGTATAATTTATATATATCGTCCAATTGTTTTATTACTATCAATCTTCTACTTTTTAATTTTCTTATATTGTATTACTGCTTCTGCTATTGTTTACTATTTGTTATTCCACTATGTATACACTACTAGTGAGGGAATAATTTCCCCATCATCACACCTTGTTCCTTGCTGCTAGACAGAAGCCTCTGGCATTTGGGGAAATTCGCTTGGAATTTGGTGACAAACCGAGTTCGGGGCACCATTTGGGAAGAACCTAGATCAGGGACATCGCAAAGTGGTATCTGAGGAGTTTTATTTCTTATTTTCCTTATTATTTGGAGCCAATAGACACGTATAAGAAGTAATGGATAGTTGGTATTAAGATTTGATCAAGTTTTTATAACTTCTGCATAGAGGAAGTCCATGCTTCCTGAAATATTACAATTATTCTGGTTTTTCCATTGTTACAGTTGATTTTATTTCACCATTAGACAATTAACTTGTTCTGTGCTATTATGATTGTTATATTTTTGGTTTTATTTATTTTGAAACCTAATGATATGAGGGTGTTTCACCTCATGCATCATATATGAACTTACTATAGATCACATTTCATGCATTCTAATCATTCCATTAATGGTGAATTACTGATTTCATGTTGTTTTGATAGATGTTGTGCAAGATATGCGTTCTATTGTGATAGATTCCATTATATAAATACATTCTTATTTGATAGAATATTGGTATATATAAATTTTAATTATGGTAGACACCATGATTTGGTCCCTGAGGTGTTATGGGTTCTCTTGGATTAGAATTTGGTGGATCATGTTTGAATTTTAATTGAATTCAGTTAAAATATAATACAAATCAGGATTCCAAACATTGATTCACAGAGAGTATAGGCTCTCATAGATCGGGGCGTGGAATGAGTTATCCAAATTTTATAATTTTTGGTGTTCCAGAGATGATTCAGAGCCCTAGTTTTCAAAAAATCCAGAAAACATGGCGTGTGATGTTATGAACACAAGCCATGTGTCTACTATTCTTACAGAAATGAATTTTCTTAAGTACACTTCGGGTATCTTATGTACATAACATGTTGTTGTTGACTACGTGAATGAATATGTGAGCAGATAAATAGGTTTGGTAATCTTTGTTAGAACATTCCATGTACTATGAGTACACTCCTTGCTGTAGTCAGTCGTGTATCCGGCCATGTGTCTAATGAAACGGGTGGATAAAACATTTCAGTACATTCCATGTCTAGGGTGGTCATGCTATGTAGTGTTACACCAGTAGGACTGTGTAGTTAAAGACATGCAGAAGTACTTGGGTAGGAGGGAATATTTATTTACACGCCATGTATGAGGAGGAACATGATGTGTGTATGGGGCGTTACACGACTAGGTTGGTAAAGGTACACGCCCATGTTAAGGCTCAAGGGAAAACGACGTGTTGCGGTTCTACACATCGTGTAACCCTATTTTGTAAAACATGAATTATTTCCTTATAATATTTCGTTCTTACTCCTCTATGTTTTAGGTTCTTTAATATCTAACCGAGGTGTGCACTTGACCTTTCAGAGTAATGAAATAAAGACATCCTCTAGTTGTATTCCAGGTACATGATGATGATCAGACACTGGAAATGTTAGATCTGGGACTACCATGAGATCCTCCCATCGTGCCCGTCATGGCCCCAATTGTTATAATGGAAATAGGCACTAATGCATAGTTTCTTGAGGGATTCACATGGATGATGCAGACCCTTCAGAGAGAACCAAATCCTACACTAACAATAGAAGAGTTTACCCGGGTGTTCCAGAAGCATCATCCTCTAACATTTTTTGGGGATGGAGGACCACAGACTACAATGTCATGGTTATATGACATGATATCTATCATTGAGAATTGGGATACACCTCCTCAGAGGAGGGTGAATCTCATGACATACATGCTACATGATTCCTCTATAAGATGGTGGGATGTTTTCTCACAAGAGGGATGTCACCAGGATATGACTTAGGAAGAGATTCAGAAGACCTTGTATGATTACTTCTACACTAAGACATTGACGGCCGACCGATCCAAGGATTTAATGAATTTGTATAAGTGTTCTCTTTTAGTGATTATTTTCTCTTCTCTCTTTACAGATATTCAGTGCTTCACACCACTTTTGGGTCGTGAGAAGTTATCACTAGATATATGATTTTGGGATGGACTGAGGCATGAAATCTGATATCTGGTGAATGTTTTCATGTTGACTTCAATGACTTCTATATTAAACAATTTTCTAATTACATAGCACAATATGAGGCAGTTTTGCTGTGTGAGTAAGGGCGGTTTAGCATCTATGGATGATACTCCTTCGACTGATAGTAGGAAGATCCACAGAGAGATTACACATGATTTTTCTTCTAGTAGCATGGATGTTTTTTAGGTAGCCAGGTGAGGTGATATAAGTGAGGGAATAGTGGTCACACAAGACTGCAATACCTGAGAGACCTATTTGAATTCCAATCTTTTAGAAAGATGGGTCATCTCTAATGCCTTTATATGATGTTCTCTACTAGAGTGAGTGAGAGGGGATCTGTCACAACCCGTCCCTTGGGCCTATGTTGTGACTACCACAAGCTCGCCTTCCATAGGATAAGGGCTGGAGACTATCACCACAGGCGTATTCCCTAAAACATGGAAGGCATTTCCTTTATAACCTGTAAACACATGCAACCAAGCACACAATAAGATACGAACTCAAGTAAATTGAATAGTAAATAGAGTGAGTACTGTACGTAAAAGGGGACAGAATTCAAGCCCAAATTGAAAGTACATGGAAAATTGGAAATTACAAGATGATTGATAGGTTAAACGTAGCTCATGGATCGTCCACCACAAATCATACCTTAACGGTAGGTATAACTCATGAAAGATCATCTCTGCAGTTCTCCTCATCTAACATCCACCTCCGAGCCACCTCCAGTCCTCGTACTCTCGTCCTCAGTCAACGCTGTCTTCCATCTGCACCAAACACAACAGGTTGCAGGCATAGCTCGTACATGGGTGAGTATAACGATACTTAGTATAGACCCTGAGACCCTCAAGGTATCACAAAATATACCAAGGATTAACCACAAGGCATGAAATAAACTGAGTACCCTACTTAGGTATATTCCCATAAATATACCTAAGTTACCAAGTATACCCATCTCAATCGTGAGGAAACATAGAATCAAACTCAAAATCCAAAAGCTCAACTGTTCCACAATGGAAGGAATACCGTGAAGCTATGTAACACACAGGTAATCCACACAGAATAATGCCAGCAAGGTATTACCACAAAAGAAAGTACCGCTTAGGTACGAACACAACTCACAACAGGTATAACATAGGTACAATAGTAGAGATGATTAGATGTAACTACTAAATCATCCTACTCTATTAAGAGGCAAAACCATAACTGATCTCTAATCTTCAACTAACCCACATAGGATATCTAAGTGCTGACCCACACAGGATCGCTCAGTGCTGACCCGCACAAGAACATTCAGTGATGACCCCACAGGATTTCTCAGTGCTGACCCACACAAGATCGTTCGGGTATCCCCGCATGTAATCCTAGAGCGGTTCTATATGCTACCCTCAATCACAGTCCCATGAAGAAACTCTTCCTTAAGTCACATCCATCTACTAGGTTCCCGCACTAAGCTTGCTTGTCTCGGGAGGGTCTTCTCCTCAAGCCACTTTTTGATACTCAAACTGCCATGGAGTCCGATTAATAAGTAACCCAAATGACATCCACTTCATAGGAGTCTCAACGCAACAGACGGTGTGTCAATCAGACGCCTGGTCTATATGTTATTAGACTTTTAGTCCTGAGGGACCGGTTGCATTCGTGCTCGATCCAACCCTACCATATCCCAAAATTATCCAATTCTCAAGTGGGGTATTCCAAATGGACCGTCTCTCTCCAAGGATTGCAACTCCATTGATGGTTTTTAGAACGAATGCCTGGTGCTAATGTTATGGCCGAAAGAGCATGAATTAGTCGAAGTGGGTCAATGTCCTGTCCGACCGGGTCGGACCGACCCGATTTGGGTCGATCCGACCCACATTGGGAGGTCGGGCCTGGGCGGCACGGTGTGGTCGTAGAGGCCGTTAGGGATGCAGAGACCATGAGGGGGCTGCGGCGGTCTCGGGCGGCTGCGAGGCCGCGAAGGGCTGTGAGGGCACGGGGCGACGTGAAAGGCCATGGGGCGGCAGGGTGAGGTCTTGGGGCGGTGAGTCCGTGGGGAGGCAAGGCAGGGGCGACAGCCGTGGGGTGGCACGGTGATGCCTAGGGGTTGTGTTAGGCACTGACGGTGAAGTTGCGGGGTGGCGCGGCGAGGCCGCGGGGCGACGATCCTCCGGGGCGGGCCGTATGGCGCGGTCTCACACCGTACCTTTCTCGACGGACAGGTTGACCATCCGACCTCCATTTGTCACCAGCGTCGTGGCCAGTGATGATATCAGACACTGTTCTCATGCTCCAATGAGGTTGGTTTCTGTCCTCCTCCATCGCGAAGAACACAACAATTTATCATGAGAATTGCGGAGAGGTTGGGCCATGTTTGTTTGGACGCACCCCCCGCATTAGAGCGGTAGTAAGATGATATAATCTCTTCTTGATTTATGAAGAATCATCAAGAATGGGTAAGGGGAAGAAATTCAAAAAAACACACTACCTTGATTGCTTGTTGACATTAGAAGGGGTGTTGCCGTTGATGTCCGCATTTCCCCAATCATTAGTTCCTTCGTTGTTGGAGATCATTCTATAATTTTCTACATTGGAGAAATATTCATCGAAGGAGAATAGTTATACGTTGGATAATGTTTCTCCAATGTTCTCCCTGAGCATTTACCTTTTCAAACGAGTTCTCTCAAAAGAATATCCAACCAAAAAAGTGTTTTTCCAATTTTAAATTGTTGGCACAAAATAAGTTGGCAACATTAATCAATTGATGAGGTGTAATTAATTAATGGGGGGAAGTCCATGGGTTAATTCTTTATTAATGAAGGAGTTCAAGGGGTTCCTCCCATCAAAAATGGAGATAAAGGGGGATTTAGTCTCGGGTGGTCCCCACCACCATAACCTATGTGGGAGGTTTTAGTTTAGGTGGTCCGCACCTCTAAACCAACCACATGGGAGGCCTCAACAAAACGAAATATGAAATAAATGTTTAATTTATTGTATACCTATTTCTAAGAAAAACCCAAATTCTGTCATTCACCCTCGACCAACTGCGGTCGAGGTGAAGGTCCCCTAAAGAAAATATTGGTGCTGTGAGTTCAACGGTGCCCTTGAAATTCAATTTCGAGCAATGGTTCAAAAGTTTCAAAAACCCACTCACATTTTTACTGAACGTACTCGAAAAAAATATCAAAAATTCATTTCAGGAACACCTATCCTTAGAATCATGCACCGTTAATTTTTGAGGACTCGTAAAATTCCCATATAATTAGAAAAAAAATTACATGGAATTTATGGGTCTTTAAATTCTCTCCACCTTTGGTCTTTGTGTTCTTGTAAGGCACAAGAAAAACAAAGGAAACCAGTGAGGGTACTAAGCATGAATCTAATACTCCCACTCCCATGTACTTTTGTGGAGGTTCTCATGTTACCCGTGAACGAGCACTAGAGGTATCAACTGCCCATGAAGGACCTGCTACTGTCAATCCTCAATCTCTACTTTAACCTCCATAAAACTCGGCCCATCATCGATGTCCAGCTCTGCATGGTCGATGATATGAAAAGGGTCATGAACGTATCACCTCATCTGGGATACGTGAAAGAAATCATGCACCCAGAGCAACTAAGGTGGATGAGGTAAGGGGTAAGACACCTCACCAACTCTGTTAAGGACCTAAAAAGGTCCAATGAACCTCAGAGATAACTTTATTATATGTCAAAATCTCTGCAATCCTCATCGGGGTGAGACTTGTACAAATATGCAGTCACCATCCTTGAACTCTAGAGGTATTTGTCTCCTTTCGGCATAAGACTTCTGCCTGCTCTGTGCATTCTTCATCCACTCCAGGATGATCTGCCCTTTCCCTATGGTAGCTCGTACCATCTCTAGTCCTACAAGTGCCGACTCCTCGGGGTCAATACAACACAAAGGTGATCTGCATGGTCTCTCGTACAACGCCTCAAAAGGTTCCATCCCAATGGTGGAGTGATATCTGTTGTTGTATGAAAAATCCACCAAAGGCAAATGATCCTCTCAACTGTGACCGAAGTCAAGGATGCAAGCATGTAGGATGTCCTCGAGGGTCTATAAGGTCCACTCAGTCTGTCCATCCGTCTGAGGATGGAAGGAGGTGGTCAAACAAAGATCCATCTCGAAAACCTCATACAACCCCTTCCATAGCAGGGAAGTAAAACTTGTATCATGATCGGAGACAATCGTCGAGGTTACTCCATGTAGCCGCAAAATTTCATGCAAATAGAGGCGTCCCAATATCTCAACTGAACCCTGCTCTCTGATCTGTAGGAAGTGTGATGACTTTATGAGTCGGTCGACGATCACCTAGATAGAATCATTACCTTTGGACGTATGTGGAAGTCCTGTCACGACGTCCATGGATATCCCATCCCACTTCCACTCTGGGACCTCTAAAGGATTAGCCAAGTCTGTTGGTACCTGATGCTCCACCTTAACATACTAACAAGTGAGGCACCGAGAGACAAACTCTGCGACTTCTTTCTTCATTCCCAACCACCAGTGCTGTCATCGGAGATCCTAGTACATATTCGCCACTCCTCGATGTATTACTGGAGGGGATGTGTGGAACTCCCTCAACACTTCCTCCCACAATTATAGTGGTACCATGGTACGTCCTCTAAAGAGGATTACATGCTCACCAACTTCAGAGATTCCATCATATGCCTGCACTATGGATATCTAAGCACGTCGAGCCTCATAGTCAGCATCCCGACACTGCACCTCCCTGACTCGCTGAATAAGTGGGGAGTGACTATAATAGTCCGAGGAAAAGATGCTCCATCATGTTCCACGAAGGATATCTGCAAAGCATCCAACTGCTCTGTCACCTCGCTTAGCAGTTGTATACCAGATCTCCGGATGAGTGCATCTACTACAATGTTCCCCTTCCTAGGAGTATAGACTATCTCGAAGTCATAGCCTTTGAGGAACTCAAGCCATCGTCGATGCATCAGGTTCATGTCCTTCTGGGAGAAGATGTACCTGAGACTCTTATGATAAAAGTACACTATAAAACTCTTTCCCATCAAGTAATGTCACCATATCTTCAAGTCGAAGACCACTGATGCTAACTCCATGTCTTGGGTAGCGTAGTTCTTCTCATTCTAACTCTTCTATCGAGAACCATATGTGATCATGACTCACTCCTGCATCAGGACACATCCGAGTCTAGTCCCTAATGTGTCGTAGTAGACTACGTACCCTACGTCCTCCTATGGAAGCCTCAAGATGGAGGCACTAGTCAGGCTTTGCCTCAGCTCCTGAAAACTGAGTTGGAATCTCTCCAACCAAATGAAGGGTTACCCCTTCTTCTTCAACACTGATAAAGGTGCTGCAACTCTGGAGAAATCTTGCACAGATCTCCAGTAGTATCTGAGCCAACCCCAAAAACTCCGTATCTTCATCACACTCTTGGGTAGCTCCCATGAAAGTACCACCTCAATATTTACTGGATCTACTACAACTCTAACCCCTGATTTGACATGTCCCATAAAGTGCACCACTAGGATTCTAAACTAGAACATCGATAGATTACCATAAAGTTGGTGCTCCCTGAGTGTGTCTCATACTACCTGAAAATGAAAGGAATGCTCCTCAGTAATCGAGTAGATCAGAATATCGTGGATAAAGACTACTATATAGTGATCATGGTTTGACTGAAAGATCCTGTTCATGAGTCTCATGAACACTGCTGGAGCATTGGTTACACCGAAATTCATAACGAAGAAATCGTAAAGGCTGTATCGACACCTTAAGGTCATCTACTGCACACCCTCATCTCGTACTCTGAGCTGGTGATAGCTGGATCGAAGGTCTATCTTCAAGAACTGCTGCGCTCCCTTTTGCTGATCAAAGATGTCATCAACTCTCAAAATTGGGTGCTTGTTCTTCATGGTCACCATGTTTAGGTTCCGATAGTCAATACAAAGTCTCAATATCCCATCCTCCTTCTTGGCGAACAAAATCGGGGCTGCCCAAGGAGAAACACTGGGCCGAATGAACCCTTCCCCCATAAGTCATCCAGTTATACCCACAACTCATGAAGCTTCGTGGGAGACATACGATATGATGGTGTAGATATTGATGTCATCCTGGGGTACAATTCAATGTAAACGTCCACCTCTCTACAAGGAGGTAGACCCAGAACATCATCAAGGAAGACATATGCGTACCGGTCCACCACTACCAGATAACTCGGACTCTCCACACCAACTGTTCTAAGGGTAAAGCTAGCAAACATTTGAGTGATCAGCTGCACTCTCCTTCCGGTAAGTCCATCTTATGCTTCAAAGTCTCCCTTTTCTCTAGTGAAGGTAAACCCGGTTCCATCAGTGCGGACACACCGCACTTTGCACCAAATACAGTCAGTCTGAGCATGGACTGTAGATAACCAATCCATACCCATGATAACATCATAAGTCCTCGATTCCACTACTAGAAGATCCCAGCCGAATCTATCACCTCCTAGAGTATGTTTTCACTACCGGAAACTATGCATAATCTTTCAATCTCCTCCCTTAAGAGCCTCTATCCATATGGATTGATCCAAAGGCTATTTTGAAATCTCCAAGCTCCGAATGAGGGAAGTGGAAATAAAAGAATGACGAGCACCATTGTCTATAAGTACTATAGATAAGGTGGAGTATACAAAAATCATACATCGTATCATCTCTAGAGCGTCGTGATCATAGGCCTCAGCTGTCAGGATCTGAGCTCGCCCCTATCCTCTTGCTCCCTATGGTCGGGGTGAACCTCCTGGTGGTGGTGGAGGTAACATATTGAATCATCGCCCATCCCTAGCTTCACTGAAATCTCCACTGCCACGTCTACCTACTCCCTACAGACCTCCTTGGTTGAACCTTTGTCTCTGCAGGGGCGGTCCTTCGACCATCTGCTGATCATCCATATAGCAGGTCAGATAGTCACGATGCATGTGACCCTGGCCGCCGCATACGTAACAATGCTCGCTCCTGGCATGAATGGATCTACCTAGGGTGCCCCGCATAGCCAACCCTAAATCCTACGGTCACCCACCTATAAGTCTGGTCCTCTTGGACCTCTGTTTCATCTGTCTGCTACAAGCTGCAAAAGACTCTGCTACATGACAAATGGTAGTGGGTCTCGCTGCTGGTGACATCTCAGTAAGGAAAATTTCTACTATGAGGGCTCTCTTAAACACGCCCACCTACGTTAAGATGCTATGTGAGATCATTGAATCCTTGATCTCCCTCTGGAGTCCCTACTCGATGGTCTGGGCCCTAAAGAATGGGTCCCACACCATATATGTGGAGTAGCATGAGTGGTCAGTGAACCTCGTTAAGTATTGAGCCACAATCATGATGCCCTACTACAGATGAATTAGCTCTTGAATGCGAACTATGCAAAGAGTCGCTGGAACAAATTCTGCCTAAAACAGGCTCTCAATATCTGCCTAGATAAGCGTCACCTCGTCGTGAATCTAGAGCATCATGCTCCACCATCTGCCTATTGCTTCTTATAGAAGGCCAGCAGCAAGGATTACCATGAGATTAGATGGTGTCCCTACCAGTTGGAAAACTCTCACCACGACCTCCAACAAATCCTAAACAACCTGTGGGTCCATCTCTCCCCTGAACCTAGGTGGCCTATGGCATTGGAACTCATGCAATGCGCTCAAGCGGTGTGCACCCTCTATGGTGGAGGCGGGTGGCATTGATGGCACAATATGTAATGGTACTGTTGGTGCCTCTACCGGAAGAGGGCCCTGCACCGAGGCCTCGTCTCTTGGTAGGATATCAGTGTGTACTACATCCGAAACACTACGTGGCTGTCTGCGTGGAGGCATCCAGAAAAGAAACAGGTGCGCCATGGTCAATATGTTATACCTGGTTAGCTGACTCAAAGAGATCAAAAAGAAAACTCTTAAAACACACATGCAATCAGTGTTTTTGTGCACTAAGTCGGAAATCAAAATTCTGGGTCATGTTGTATGGATACATCAACCACTGCACCAACACTAGATTCCAAAAACTGATAACCACACTCAGAAAACATAACACTATTTCATTTAAAATGAAATATCAAAGTCTTATGTTCTACGGTAGAATCGACTCCTCTGAATCCAATTTGTCATGACCTGTCCCCTGGGGCCCGTGCCGTGACTACCCCAAGCATGCCTTCCAGAGGCTAGGGGCTGGCAACTACCACCGAAGGTTTATTCACTAAAACTGGGAAGGCATTTCCTTTACAACCTGTAAACAGACACAACCTAGCACATAGCAAGATACAAACTCAAGTAAACTGAATAATAAACAAAGTGAGTATAGTAGGTAAAAGGGGCCAGAATACAAGCCCAAATAGAAAGTACAAGGAATACTGGAAAGTACAAGATGGTTGATAGGTGAAACGAAGATGCTAGATCGTCCCCCACGAATCATACCTGAAGGGTAGGTACAGCTCACTAACGGCCGTCTCTGTAGTTTTCCTTGTCTAACTTCAACCTTTGAGCCACCTCATGTTCTGGTACACTCGTCCTATGTCTGTGTTGTCCATCATCTGCACAAAACACAAAAGGGTGTAGGCATAACCAGTGCAGGGGTGAGTATAATGATACTAATTAGGGACCCTAAGACCCTCATGGTCTCAAAAAATCTACCAAGGATAAAACAAAAGGAATGAAATCAACTAACAAACCTACTTAGGTATATGCCCTTACATATAGCTAAGTTACCAAGTATAACCATATCTATCATGATGAAACACAAAGTCCAAAAAAAAAAGCCTGAAGCTCAACTCTTCTACAAAGAAAGGAATTCCGCGAAGGTAAGTACCAAATAGGTTCTCCAAACAGAAGAATACCACCAAGGTATTACCCCAAGGGAAAGTACCACTCAGGTACGAACTCAGTTGACACTAAAATTAACTTAGGTACAATAGTAGAGATGATTAGATGTAACTACTGAAACATCTTACTCTGTTAATAGTAAGACCCATGAAGGATCACTAATCATCAACAGACCCACATAGATTCTCTAGGTGCTGACCCACATAGGATTTCTTGGTGTTGACCAACAGAGGATCTCTCCATGCTGACCCACACAGGATCGCTCGGTGCTGACCCACACATAATCGCTAGGTGCTGACCGACATAGGATCGCTACATGCGGACCCACACATGATTGCTCGGGTTGTCCTGCATGGAATCCTATAGTATTTCAATGATGTAACCTCAATCACAGTCCCACAAAAGATCTCTTCCTCAAGTCACATCCAGCTAATGGGTTCCTGCGCTAAGCATGCCTGTCTCCGAGAGGGTCCGCTCCTCAAGAAACTGGTTAATACTCTAACTACCATGAAACACCAAGAAGAAGTATTCCAAAGGCCATCAACATCATATGGGTCTCAACGCAACAGACGGCATGTCAATCGGATGCACGATCAGTATGTTATTAGCCTTTTAGTCCCGAGGGCCCTATTGGATTTATGATCGATCCAACCCGACGGTATCCCTACATTATCCATATATCATGTGGGGTATACCAAAAAGACTGTCTCTCTACAAGGTTTACAATGTCATTGAATGTTTGTTAAACAGATGAATGGTGCCAATGTTATGGTCAAAAAAGCGTAAATGAGTCGAAGTGGGTCTGGGTTCGGTCCAACCCGGCCGGACCAAGCCTGGGCCGACCCGGTTTGGGTTGACCAAGCCCGACCCTTTCAGTCTAGCATAGCCCGCAGTGGGCGGTCCGGCCTGGGCGGCGCAGTGTGGATGTGAAGGCCGCAAGGGCCGCATAGACTGCGAGGGGGCTGCGGAGGTCCCGGGAGGCTACAGGGCCATGAAGGGTCATGACGCCGCAGGGCGGCGCGACAAGGCCACGAGATGGAGGTGGATGCGGGAGGCGACGCTGCGGGGCAGCACAGCCGTGGGGTGGTGGTGGCCGCAGGGCGGCACAACGAGGCGGTGGGGCGGCGATCCGCCGTGGCTAGCCGTAAGGTGCAGTCACATGGCATACCTTCGCTGGCGGCTGGCTGGACATGACACCTTCCGTTTATCGCCTTCATTGTGGCCGGCAGTGGTGCCATCCTCCATTCTCATTCTCCACTAAGTTTGGTTTCCATCCTCTTCCATCGTTAAGAACAAAATAATTTATCATGGTAATTACGGAGAGGTTGGTCCATGATTGTTTGGGCTGCTCCCTCCACAATAGAGCGGTACCAAGAGGCTATAATATCTTCCTGATTTATGATGAAACGTAGAGAACGGGTAAGTGGAAAAAATTCAAACAAACACCCTACCATGATTTCTTGTTGATGTTGGAAGGAGTGAAATCGTTGATGTCATCATTTCCCCGATTGTCGGTTCTTTTGTCATTGGAGATCCTTCGACGGTGTTCTTCATGGGAGAAATATTCGTCGAAGGAGAAGAGTTCTTTATTGGATAATGTTTCTCCAATGTTCTCCACATGCTTCTACCTTTTCCAACGAATGATATCAATAGAATATCCAACCTAAAAAGTGATTCCCCAATTTTAAATTGTTGACACAATACAAGTTGGCAACATTAATCAATTGACGAGGCATAATTAATTCATGGGAGGAAGTCTGTGGGCTAATTCTTCATTAATGAGAGAGTTCAAGGGGTTTTTCCCATCAAGAGGGGAGTTCAAGGGGGTTTTGGCCTCGGGTGGTCCCCACCACCATAACCCATGTGTGAGGTTTAAGTTCAGCTGGTCCCCACATTTAAACCATCCACATGGGAGGTTTTAACAAAAAGAAAAATAAAATAAATAATTATTTTATTTTATTTCTAATTCCACAGAAAACCCTAATCCTATCATTCACCCTCGACCTACTGCGGTCGAGGTGAAGGTACCCTTAAGAGAATATCGGCACTTCAAGTTCAACGGTGCCCCCAGATTTCAATTCTGTAAAACAATTAAAAATTTACAAAAACCTGCTCGCATGTTTACTGAACGTACCCAAAAAAAGTTCAGAAATTCCATCGGAGCACATCGGGCCTCCGAATCACGCGCCGTCAATTTTCACAGACTCGTAAAAATCCGATATAATTAGTAAAAAATATTACATTGAATTTATAGGTCTTTACAATATCAGTTATTACTCAATTTATATGAGAGTGACCAATATTTTCTCATCAGTCAGGGATCTTGAGTTTGTCAAGTTGTTCATGCCAAGGAGGTGGTCGTGGCCACAGTATCTAGATGACAGGTTTTCAGTGACAATAGGGTGGATCATCAAAGGGAATCCTTGAAGGGTCGCAAGGCCATGGTAGAGGTCAACCATTTTCTGTGTAACAGACCTAGTAGGAACCAGTTCCTAGACCCTCTACAGTTAGATGTACGATTTTAGTTTCCTCAATTTTAGATTCTACCCTTCTTGATATAGGGGATTCCCATAATTTTATATCATTTTTCATTGTGGAGAGCCTTGGGATCTGTTTCTTTACTTATGATGATGTAATGATGCTAGACACTATGTTAGGGATTAGAATGGATAGTGTATGTTAGTGTGAGGAGTACCCACTGGAGGATGGTTTGCGTAACTTCTTTTGGGACCTCTATGTTATAGAGATAACATTCTTCGATTTCATTCTCAGAATGTACTGGTTGGTGTCATTTCTAGACATTGTTGACTTCTATCACTACAATGTGAGTTTCACATCCCCAGAGGGTATATATATAATACAAAAGTTCTAATGGGATGTCAAGGAAGGAAAATATAGAGCCAAGCATCATGGGTTGGGAGGAATTACCACTCGAATATCTAGTTTGCATCTGGATGACTTGGGGACTTCCTCGATAGACATTCCTCCAATGGTGGAGAGTTTTAGAGATGTATTTCCAAAGGATTTTCCATGTTTACCTCTAGAGTGATATAAGGATTTTTCTATTGACCATGTTCCAAGAGCGGCACCAGTGTCCCTTCCTCCATATAGGATAGCTACACCAGAGTTAATGGATTTCACGATGTAGTTAGAGGATTTTAATGCAAAGGGATTCATTTGATCGATTACTTCTCATTGTAGTTCAACTATTATTTTTTCCAAAAAGGCAGATGGTACCGTCATACATTGTGTGGATTATCAGAAGCTAAACCAGTTCATAGTCAAGAACTGATATCCCTTTCTGAGGATTGATGATCTCTATGACCAGCTTCTAGGTTCCCTAGTGTTCTAAAATATTGAATTGATATCTGTTTATCATCAGTTTCACATTAGACCAAATTATTTACCACTTACAACCTTTTAGAGTTGGTATGGTCTATATGAGTATATGGTTATGTTGTTCGGTCTCACAAACACTCCGACAGTTTTCATGGCACTGATGAACTCAGTGTTCTGTTCATACTTGAATTCCTTTATGGTCTTCTTAGTGGACGATATCTTGGTGTACTCTCACACTCTACATGAATATTCCATACATCTTGAGATTTTTTGGACTACACTGAGTTATCATCAGTTATATTATAAACTCTCAAAGATCCCATTTTAATGGAAAAGATTAACTTATTTGGCCATGTCATCTTAGAGACAGAAGTATTAGTAGACCCAGAGAATGTGATAGCAGTAGTTTCTTGGGATCAGTCAAAGAATGTCTTCGGATGATGGATTTTTATAGGTATGGTCAGTTACTATGAACACTTTATTGAGGTGTTTTCATGATTTGTCTCACCTTTTACAGGCCTAACTAAGAAGTGTGTGAAGAACATCTGGATAGATTCCTATGATTCAGTCTTTTAAGATATGGAAGGGAAATTGAATTTTGCACTGATACTGATTTTTTTGGATCCAGGAATGATTTAAACTATTTAATGTGATTCATGGGGTATCAGTCTAGGATAATTTCTTATTCAAGGGGAATGAGTCATTATGTATGAGTCACAGTAGTTGAGGCCACATGAGAGGAATTACCCAACGCATGATCTCGAGTTAGCTGTAGTGCTTCATGCTATGCGTTGTTGGAAATACTGTATTTTGAAAGAGTGTTTTTTGGGGTACACTAACCATAAAATACTATAGTATATTTTTATTTATCATGATTTGATTTTGAGACAATGAAGGTGGTTTGAGTACCTTCAGTCATTTGACAATGAGCTTGCCTACACACCTGGGAAAGGCAACACAGTGGATGATGCATTGAGTATGAGGACTCACATATTAAAAGTTCAAGAGGATTTTAGTGAATGGAAACTTATAAATAGGGTATTTGAGATGTCTTTGGAGCTTTATGACTGGTTGGGGAAGATTTTTCTCTTTTCAATGGCTTCTACCTCTACTATTCTGGATCGAGTGAGAATGAGGCAGCTACCAAATTTAGAAGGCCTAGTCGTATGGGATAGTGTGTCAAGTGGGGAACCTACTCCTGGGTGGACCGTATGTGAGTATGAGTTTTTTCATTATCATGGGCGCATATGGTTGTCAACAAACATATGCAAGGAGGTTTGGTGAGGTTTTCATTCCTCATTATGGGCAGTTCATCTTGGTGTCACCAAGATGTATCAATATCTACATTATTAGTATTGGTTGACATGCATGAAAAGGGATGTATCTAGTTTTATTTTGAGACTTTACACCTTTCAATAGGTGAAGGTGGAGGATTCTCGACTAGAACGGATTTTACAATAGGTTCCCATTGTAATATCCCAGTTCTGGGTGCCATCGAGAGGTACCCCCATACCCAGTTGGTCAAATGGCCTTATCTGCATTTCCCCAAATGTCAGAGGCTGCCGACTAGTAGCGAGTACCTTGTGTGTGATGGTGGGGAAACTATTCCCTCATTGTCATATTAATACTATTGAAATAAACAGATAACAATAGCATAAGTAGTAATAACATGCAATAAGTAAACATGGGAAGACTGAAGGTAGTAAGCAACTAGAGCACATATATATAAATGAATGATGATACATATGTCCTGGAAAGAATCCAAACAAGTCACAATGATGGAATATAATAATAAACTAATGTAGAATGAAAAAAATAAACCCCAATAGCATCACATGCCTCATCTTGGTCCCATTTTCTCCATCTCCACAAAAATCATGTACCTGATGTAGATGTGCACTTGCCCTTATCTATAACAGCAGCAATATAATCTGTTTGGGCCGAAAATCATGGCCCAAACCGGGTGTGAGACGAATCCCCATAGTCAACCACCCAAATATTTGTGCCTAATAGTAAGTGAATATATATGGAAGGTAATAAGAAAAATAATGCAATAAACAAGGATGTTCTTAAAAGTAAACAATCATACAGTTTCAATTGATTTCATTTTCATATATCAATTAATTATCAAATAAAAAACAAGTAACCATCTTGGATGTACTCATAACCTAACTCATCTGGTTCAACCAATCAAACAGAAGAAACCCTCTCTAAAGTAATCACAGTCTAACTCCTCTGGTTCAAATTTATAAAATATACTCTGAGGAACACTCACTGTCAATTCCCCTTGTGGTCTCGCATTGGTAACTATAAACATTATAAGAAAGCACTAAATGTCAAATTCCCCCCTATGGTCTTGAAATTTAGAACTACATACACTTAGAGGGATCACAAAGTCCACCCCATATGGTATTGCAATTTAAAATTAATCATACACTCTTGAGAATCCTAATCGTTCATTATCCCTATGGTCTGTTACACCAGTTTCCCAACACCCGTTGTAAGTCAATCGTGCACAACGATGTTGAACAACCAAATTCAATGTTGAGAACTACTTGGATAATATCTTTCAATAACTACATGTCTAAATAGCTACAAGAATATAACAACATTAGATAATATCACTCCATCCTAAAAGCACTAGGCATGAAAAGAAAGAAGCCTAACATGCAAAGCTAGACCAAACAGTCAATATCAAAACAAACAAGAACACGTATGTAGCATAAAATGTAACCCTATTCAGAATCAAACATCCTCTACTCATGCACACAAGGAATAGCATGTATGAACATGGATAAAATCCCGAAACACATAATACCCTGTTCAAGGGTATTGGGAACTTTTGAACATAACATTCAAAAACTAACTATGGAAAGTCACAAACCACACACCTCAATGTTGTATGATCGGTATAAGCCAGTTTCAGCCATTGAAGTGATCAAGAAAATGGTAGATCTGCAAAAAAATAAAAAACTCTCAACCGAGGATATCTCAATAAAGAGGATAAATCAAGGAATGAGGCCCTAGAAGAAAATAGAACTCACCAAGGTGATTCCCATGTTATCAATGAAGGTTGGTTTGGACAATATATGATAGGTTGGGGTCTCAGAGATGAATCATCGGCTTCGGTCACTCCGAGATGAGATAGGCCGAGAAAAAGGTTTTTCTGTGAATGAGAAGAGACCCCGGTCTGATATAATAATTAAAAAATGTACACCATGTGTATTTTGAATGCTCATGGCATGTATATTCCTTTACGGGCCCCACATTATGTGGTCTCTAGGTCACCCCACATGGCCATGTACTCGGCCGTTACACACCCAATACATGGTCACCCGTGGAATCAAGGTACACAATGTGTACTCCAATGTACACGGTGTGTACGCCTTAAATTTCCAGATTCTCATCTTTTCCTCAAAAACACAAGAGAATAAAAACTCATACAAAAAAACAAGGTATGGTTTCTTACAATCTTCTCCCATTAAAGTAATTCATCCCTGAATTTCCCTATCAAGGTACTGTTGAAGGAGAATCCTCTAATAGCTCTAGCCACTACGATCGTACATCGGTCACCCTCTCCCAAGTCTCATCATGTACTCACTTATGCTTCCATACCACTCATACCAGAAGAAAAAACTAACCATGAAGAACCTTTTCACTGCGATCAACAATCTGGATAGGATGCTCCTCGAATGGTGCGTCAACCTCTATCTGAACCTCCCTGGTTTGGAAAACATGAGGCGTGTCCCTGAAGCAACGTCACAGCCGAGAAATGTGGATTACTTTGTGCATATCCATATACCTAGGAGGTAACTAAAACCGATAGGAAACCGACCTGAATCACTCCAAAACATCAAAAAGTCCAACATATCTCGGTGAAATCTTGCCCTATCTCATAATCCTCCAGTGTCTCAACCTCAGTGTGGCATGTAAAAAACCTGATCTTTGACCTCGAATACTAGAGGTCATCTCCATCATTTAGAAAACGATGTCTGTAATGAATTTGCAGTAGCCATACTCTTCAAAATCTACTCCACATACTTCATGGTCTCCTATACAAGATGAGGTCCCAACATAGTTGCCTCTACTGTCTCCAACAAACATATGGGTGATCCGAATGACATACTGTGAAAATACTCCAATGGTGACATCTGTATAGTTTCTTAGAAACTATTATTTTAGTAAAGATCCACTAGAGGTATGTGATTACCCCAAGAACCTCCAAAATCTTAGATGCATGCTCGAAGCATATCCTCCAAGACATGAATCGTACGCTCAGTCTAACCATCTGTCTGGGGATGGTAAGTTGTACTTAGAAGTACCTTTACACCCAAAGCCCTCTATAGTACCTTCCAGACCTGAGAAGTAAAACAAGTGTTTATTTTTGAAACGATTGAATGTGAAATTCTAGGTTAACGTACAATCTCTAAGATGTACACCCTTCTCAAATCATAAATATTGAAGGTCTACTTGATCAGTAAGAAGTGATAAACCTTCGTGAGTCTGTAAATGAAAACCCAAAATGCATCATTCCCTCGAAGATACATCGGTAAGCGTATCATGATGTTCATCCCAAGGCCATTAAAATTCTAATCAATAGTGGGTAACTACTACAAAATCACTACTGGTCGCTGATGCTCCGCCTTCACCTGCTGATAGGTGGAAAAACTCGTGATAAACACAACAAAATCTCTCTTAATACCTGACCACTAATATTGACGGTGTATATATTGATACATCTTGGGGATTCTAGGATGAACTAACAAAACTGAGGAATAAAATTCCTGCATCAGATCCTCGCATATGTATGCTGACACCCATGCGTGCCAATGAAAATGCAAGATCTAATCCTCGCCTACTGTCCATCCAATAATAGGGTACTCCCATGACATACTCTCCCGTAAGACTAGGCCTTTAGAATACAATATCTACCTCATTCGCACTTGATCATATATTGTAAAGGTAACTACCATAGAAGAAAAAAATTTCTTCCCTTGTCTATCGTGAACCTTCAAATGCATCTCAGAGAATAGATCCATAAGATGCCACTCACTGCTGACCTCTTGAACAACCTGTATATGAGTCCTTCTGCTCAATGTATCAACTACTTAATTGCCTTTCTAAGGTGTATAGGAAAGATAAATATCAAATAAATAAAGGTACTCAACCCACCATCACTGACTTAAATTCACATCACGCTCTCTGAATATTTACTTGAGAGGTTAGTGATCGTTGAAATCCACAAAATGATCTTCCAATAGGTAATGTCTCCAACAACGTAAAGCATGAACAACTGCAGCCAACTCGAGATCGTTCGTTGGGTAATTGTTATCATCTGACATCAACTTTTGAGACTCATGTGCAATGAATCATTCTCCCGAAAAATCACTTCTCCCTGCCTAATTACTATTGCATCATGGAAAAACGTATAGCTCTTGATTATCTCAATAAATACTAGTATCAGTTCTGAATTCAACCTTACTTTATCCTCCTGAAAGGCCGACTCACAAGAATCTATCCACAAGTACTTCACACCATTATTATTTAGCCATATTAGTGGAATTTCTAAGCATGCAAAGTCCTATATGAAATGCTTGCAGTAACTAGACAGCCCGAGAAAACTCCATACCCCAAAGACGTTCTTCAACTCCTCCCAGGAAACAACTGCTCTAACTTTTTCTGGGTCTACTAATACTCCTGTATCTAAGAATACATGACCCAAGAAGTGAATTTGGTCCATCCAAAAGTGGAATATTGAGATATTAGTATATAAATGATGCTCTCTCCGTGTACCCAAAACAATCTCAAGATTTTTGGAATAGTCACTTCTAGTTTGATAGTACACCAAGATATCATTCACAATGACTTCTACGACAGAATTCAAGTATGGATAGAACAATCAGTTCATCAGTGCCATAAAAATTGTAGGCATGTTCATGATATCGAATGGCATAACCACATACATGTATAGACAATACCTTATCCAAAAGGATGTAATAGGAATATTAGATGGTCTAACGTGCAACTGATGGTAACCAGATCTCAAGTCAATCATTGAGAACACCCAGGATCCTCGAAGCTGGTCGAAGAGATCATTAATCCTTATCAAGGGCTATCCGTTCTGGACTGTCAATCAGATCAACTTCCTATAATCCAAACAAAGTTAGAGGGTACCGTTCGCCTTCATCCAAACTGGACATGAGAACCCCCAGAAGATGTATTTGGTTTGATGAAACCCTTATCCTACAACTCCACTAACTACTTCTTGAGCTCCTGTAACACTGGTGTATCCATCCTATAGGGAGGAATGGACACCGGTTCCACTACTGGAAAGAGGTCAATAGAAAAGTACACTTCTTTCTCCTGTGTAAAACCAGAAAAGACCACTAGAAATACATCCCTAAAATGATCCACCACTAGAGGAAATTAAAATTGTAATGTACCCTAGTCATATAGATATAGACTAGAAATATGGGCAATAACTTCTGCCAACCCATGATGCTCAGGTCCTACTCTGATTTCCTACAAAACCCATTCACGCTGATGTAATAAAAAACCACCCTATGGTGATGTGAAACTCACCCAACAGTGATAAAAATCGACAAAATCCTAGAAGGGAACTAACAAATCCATTCTATGAATGACATAATAGCTTATCATCTCTAAGGCATAGAGGTCCCAAATGAAGGGACACCCACCAACCTCAAGAGGGAACTCCTTTCACGAACGTACACTAGCCGTTCATGTCCTCAACAGTGTGTCAAGCGTCAATATATCAGCAATGGTAAAGATACAGATCCCATGTCTCTCCACAATAGCTATAGATATCATAATATGGGAAGCCCAAGTATCAAAAGTGCATAAGAAAAAACTGAGGCAACTGGGATCGTGCCTCGATTTGTAGAGGTTCCGGGATCCTGATCCTACTAGGTCAACTCCACTGCAAATGCCTGACCTGCACCACGACACTGTGAACTTGCCTGACCACCTTGAGATTATCAACCATATTGATGCTGAAAGCCTGCCGACTAGCTACCATGGTCGTAACATCTTACTCATCTTGAACGATTTAAAAGATATAGTTACTAGACATATGATGAACTAGTGGACCTATTCCTGAATGTGGAGTCATAAAAGAAAACATATCTCCAGATGCTAGTGAGATGAACTGACCGAAACGTTGAAGATGACCCATCTTTCTACAAGATCGGCACTCTAATGGGTCTCTCGGGAAATGAATCCTCATATTCACGCTCTCCCCACACTAGTAGCCCTCCACCTAGATAATAAAAGAAGTTTGTCTTCTACTCAGATCTCTATGAATAGACTCTCTAAGACGCTTCATGCTATCAGTCGGAGTGGTACCAACTCAGAATGTCAATCCACTCTAGCACAGAGTTCCAAAATTGCTCAAATTGTGCTTCATGATCAACATCTGGTTGACTATAAGGGTGATAGAAGTCAACATGAAGATGTTCACCTGATATCGGATGTCATGCCTGAGACCATCCTCAAAATTCATTGCCAAAAATAACTCATCACCCTCTGTAATGGATGTAAAGCACTACAAATCTATGAAGTGAGAAGAATAATCCAAGACTGAGAGTGTACCCTTCTCTAGACTCATGAACTCTCGGGCTCAATCGTCCCTCAATGTCTTCAGGTAGAACTAATTGCAGAAGGCTCACTATAATTCATCTAAAGCTATATCCTACTGGCGTCCTTCCTATGAGATCACATCCAACCATCTCTGGGTGGATTCATGAGGCACATATGTAGCGATCTTTATCCTACTCTATGGAGGCGTCTCCAGATGTTCGACGATAGATAGCATGGACTCTAACCATGACTCAGTAGCCTAAGGTCCTCTATCCCCTAAGAAAGTGTGGGGATGCTACTGTTAAAATACCCTCGTCTACTCTGCCATAGATGGGGTAGGATGTGGTGGTCCCCTGGAGGTCTTCATAATCCTCATGAAGCCCTTCCGGAACTGTGCATCGGCACCTATATCTGGAAAAATGGTAGGAGCCATGATGGGCATGACTGGAGGATCTGCTAGTAGTCCTTGATCTACCATGTCTGGTGTCTGCTCATTGCCTTGAATCTAGAGTACATCCAAAGGACGTCGTGGTGGCATGACTCTGCAAGTTCAAGCACCCACTTTAGTTCAATCTTATCAAGGACTGAAATGTAGTAGTTCAAGAATGAATATGACAAGGAAAACATTTTTTTTCAAAATAGGGATACACAGTGTGTGTGAACCCTACATGACATGTTCCTTTAAGCCTTCACATGGGTGTGTACTTCTATCAACCCTGGTCGTGTTACACCTCATACACACGACATTTTCTCCCATGACACAATGTGTAATGGAATCAGTTTCCCCTACCCAAGTCCTTCAACATGACTAACCCACAGGTTTTTGCTAAAGCAAGACTACATGGTGTGTTTGTTCCATACACAATGTGTACTTGAAAGAACTTCAATGAACCATGTTGTTAGTCACATGACCAATTACATTGCTGACTCTACACGGTGGGTTTGTTCTAGACACATCGTGTACTAAATACCCATAATCCACCTGTGTCGTTGGTCACACGACATGGCACATGGTCTATACACATGGTGTGTAATCCTGGTTCACGATGTGTTCCACCAAGGATTTCCCAACCTCGTGTCGCAACCCCCACAGGCGATAACACGGTTAAAGAATACACAGTATGTATATAGGAAAATAAATACCTTCCCAAATAGATGGATACATGGCATGTATTTAGCAATAGACACTGTGTATTCTGGGTTTTTCATGATAGTAAGCCCCATAAACAATTATAAAACCAATAAAAAATGAAATAATCATTAATATTACAAATTCTGATCCGGGAGGGCTCATAATCCCACAAATCAATGTTTAGTATCATATAATTGTCATAAACACGCATAATAGTTCAATGATCCACCAAATTCAGATCCATGAGGTCCCATAACTCCTCAAAAACTGAAGATTGGCATTTATTCAAATAAATCCGTACATAATACAATACCTTATTAAAATACCAGGTATTATATCAAGGAATATATCACAACATCATCCATATCTAACACAACATCTTTCATGACAACAAGAAATCAGTATTGCACCCTAAATGGAATGTCACCAATACATGACATGTGATCTATAGCAAGTGCCTATATGATGCATGATATGACATAACCTCATCTCATCAGATAGAAATAGAAATAAAACCTTAATGATATCAATGATAAGAGAAAAAAATATGTGAATCACCCCCAGTGAAATCAAATCAACTGTAATAATTGAAATACTATAAAAATTGAATAAATGAGGTAAACTGGTTTTTACGTATACACGGGTAAGCTAATCCTGGGAAAAACTTATGACGAAGTAATTATTCTTTCATATCACTGATAATAGGTTCCAAATAGTAAGTCAAGAAGAAATGAATCTCTTTGATACAATATTGTAACGTCCTGTTTCCAGGTGCCGCTCAGAGGTGCCCTGTACCCTGTTGGTCACGTGACCTCAAGCGCATTTCCGCAAACACCAGAGGCTTCTGACTAGTAGTGAGTGACATGGGTTTGATAGTGGGGAATCTATGACCACATTAGAAGAGTAATACAATGGAAATAAATATATAAAAATAGCATAAGTAGTAATAACATTCAATAACTAAACAACAGATGAATAAAGGTAATAAAAAACAAGAGCACATATATATAAATTATTCAAGATAAATATGTCTAGGAAATCACCCAAAAAAGTCACAATACTGGAATACAATACTTATCCAATTTACAAATAAACTAACAACCACCTTCAACATCGAAAGCTTCATCTTGTCTCCATGCTCTCCAGCTCTACAACAATCATGTACCTGACGTAGAAGGGAACTTTCCCTTATCTATACCTCTAGAAATATAATCTATTTCAGCTCAAATGAATGTCCCAAATAGGTTGTGAGACAAGTCTCAATAGGAAACCACCCAAAGATATGTTCCAAACAATCACTGAATATATATTGAAGGTAATAAGAAAAATGAAGCATTAAAGAAGGAAGTACTAAAAAAGTAAACAATCCTAATGTTTCAATTTCATTAATTTTCATGTATCAAGTATGTAGCTAATCATAAAAAAGTAAACCTCTAGGAAGTAATCACAACAGAACCCCTCTGTTTCAACCATTCAAACAAAAGAAACCCTCTAGGATGTACTCATAGTCTAACCCCTCTAGTTCAGCTTTAGCAAAGACTTTATGAGGAAGAACTCACTGTCAGTTCCATGTGTGGTCTTGCATCAGTATCTATAGAAACTCTGAGGAAGAGCTCAATGTGCAATTCCCCCTGTGGTCTCACAACGTGGAACTAAAGACACTCTAAGGGAGCACAATAACCATCCCTGATATTGTCTCACTACATAAAAGTAATAAGACACTCTGGTGAAGCCCTCAACATCCATTTTTCGTATGGTATACTACAACAGGTTCCCATATCCCTGTGTAAGTCAACCATACACAATAACATTCAATAGCCAAATTCAACCTTAATTACTACATGGATAAGATCTTTCAATAACTGCATGGATCAACATGTACAAGTATATAATAGCATCAGATAATATCACTTCATCCTAAAAACAGTAGGCATGAAAATCAAGAGGCATAACCGAAAAATCGAGAACAAACGGTCAATATTAAAACAAACATGGGAAACACATCCATAGAATAAAAAATAACCATGTTCATAATCTGACAACCTCTACTCAGGCACAAAAGGCATAGCAGAAATTAACATGGATAAAATATATAAACACACAATACCTTGTTCTAGGATATTGGGCACTTTTGCAAATAACATTCAAATACTAACTACGGAAAGGAAAAAAACCACCTACCTTGGGGTTTTATGATCGATATATGATGGTATCGACCCTTGAATTGATTAAGAACATGGTAGATCTACAAATACGTCAAAAACCCTCCATAAAGGATATCCCATGAAAGAGGAAAAATTAGGGAATGAGGATCTAGAAGAAGAAATAACTCACTATGGTGATTCTAACACAATCAATGTCAGTTGATTCGGAGAATAGATAGTGTGTTAGGGGCTCATAGAAGAATCATCGGATTCTATCTCTCCTGGATGAGACTAGACAAGAAGAATGTTTTTTGTGAATGAGACGTGACCACGGTCTGATACAACAATTAAAAATAAAAGTACACAACATGTCTTTTAAAAGTACATGGTGTGTATATGACATTACTGGGCCCCACTTTAGGTAGTCTCCTGGTCACCCCACACGACCAAGTACTTGGCCATTACACGGCTAGTACACATTCACCGACAGAAAATGAGTACATGGTGTGTATTCCAAAGTACATGGCGTGTACTCATTAAATTTATATATTCTCCCCTTTTTCTCACAAATCCCAGAAAAGAAAAACCCATACCTGAATAGAACGAATAGGTTCTTACAGTCATTCTTGATTATAAGAAGAATGATATCGTGATGGATTTCGTGACAGGTTTACAATGGTCACCTCGAGGAAATGATTTTGTATGAGTTTTTGTGGAAAAGATCATGAAGGTTGGACATTTCCTACTAATTAAAGGAACCTTCAGTGCTGATGAGCTTGGATGGTTGTAAATCTGAGAGATTGTATGTCAGTATGGGGTTCCACACTCTATCATTTCATACAGGGATTCTTGGTTTACTTCTCGTGTCTAGAATGGACTATAGATGGATTTGGGTACATAGACAGTTTTGAATACAGCTTACCATCTCCATAAAGATGGCCAGTCCGAGCATACAATTCAGGTTTTAGAGGGCATATATAGAGTTTGTATCCTATATTTTAGGGCCTCTTGGGATATATACATACCCTTGGTGCAATTTTCCTACAATAATAGTTTTAAGTAAATGATTGAGATGAACCCATACGAGGCTTTGTATGGTAGTCCATGCCGATCACCCCAATCGTGGATAGAGGCATGAGAGGAATCAATTCTAGGACCTCACCTTGTCAAGGAGACCACTAAGAAGGTGGAGTTGATTTAGAAGAGGATTTCAACTACATAGTCTCGGAATAAATCTTACATAGATCGACGAAGAAGACCTCATGAGTTCTAGGTCAGATATCAGGTTTTCTTTTATGTCACACTGAGTTTGGGACATAGGAGGATTAGGATATAGGGGAATATTTCACCGAGATACGTCAGTCCATTTGAGGTTTTGGATAGAGTCGATCCGATTGTCTATCGGCTGTAGTTGCCTCAGAGGTAATGATCTATGCATGATTTTATCCATGTTTCTTATCTACAGTGTTACATTTCATACCCATATCACGTTTTTTAACCCAAGGAGGATGAGTTGGAGGTGGATGCATCCTTCAAGGAGAATCTTATTCGGATTTTGGATCATACCATGAGGGTTCTCTATTTCTAGAATTTTCTTCTGGTATGGGTGCTACGGTATCACGGGAGTGTACATGATGAGACTTGGAAGAGGGAGGTCAACTTACAATCATAGTTACCAGATTTGTTCATAGATTCTAATTCACCACCCTTGGAAGGGAAATTCAGGGACACATTTCTTTAAGTGGGTTTGTAAGAATCTAGATCTTCATTTCACGTATGGATATTGATTTCATGTTTCTTTTTGGAAAAAATAATAAATTAGGGTTTTCTATGTACATGTCGTGTACTTCCATGAACACATTGTGTACCTATCATGTCGCGTATAGCCGCATACTGAACATGTAACATATGAGTAAATGTGTGTGTGGTAACTTGGCAGACACCATAAGTCTGGGGCCAGTTAAGGCTACTACATGACATATAGTTTAAATGAACATGCCATGTACTTTCTATTTTATTTGAAATATTATATCGGGGTCACGTATTATGTTCATAAACATCGTCTCCTCACCATGGTTTGTACAGGAGAGAGATGGAATGACCATTGAACATCGAAGCACTCCATGTTTCTCCATATCAGACCCGATTGAAACACTATCAGATGCATTGACATACAACATATGATTTCTCAAAACCCTAATAGCATTTCTTCCTCATTCCTTTTCTCTTGTGAGTTATTTAATTGTGTGTGTTTTTATCATTTTTATAGATCTATGCAGATCTAGGACGATTCAAGTGCTAACCTTCATGTATATCAATCATACGTCATCGAGGTAGGTGGATTGTCCCTTTTTTTGTGTTTTCATGGATTATATATGCTTAAAGTGACATATACCAACATTTGGGGTATTTAATGATTTGGAATTAAACCCTATTTATTACGAATTATGGTTTTATTGATTGAGAAAGGGTTGTTGATAAGGCATAAGGTTAGTTACCTTGTTTGTGGGACACCCCATTGGTGTGTTTCCCTTCATTGATTATTTATGTCCATTTGGTCTATGTTACTTATGAGGTATAACTTGTTTTCCAATCCCTATGGATTAAGATGGAGTTTGATTGATTATATGAAATTCCTGTGATATGAATTATGAATTTTTATCCATGTAATACTTTCAGATTACAAGTAATGATTTTATATTATATACGCTATATTTTTTCAACAGACCATGAGAAATATGGACCAAGAATACTAAGGGGACTTCCATATTATTAACCTAGGACAGTGAGAGCCTTGGTGTCTATGATTAACAAGAATACAATAGACCATAAGATATTTCTAGAGGGTCATTATTTATTAAATTGATGCTATGATAGACTAGAAGGGAGTATACAATGAGAACTTCCCAAAATATCATTATTTAATTGTTAGATGTTGTGTTAGAACAAGGGGGATAGACCATGAAAGCCTCCCAGAGGGTCGTAATATAATAAACAGAGGCTATATGGGACCAAAGGGGTTAGACAATGAATGATTTACCAAAGGGTGGTTTGTGAGTAATTGAATGATTGTGAAGCATATGCCAAGACAAATCACTAGCTTGGATTCAATCTTACTTGATTGTATAAATTTTCTTCTGAGAAATATGTTTGAATAATTTACAGGGGGAATATTGAACGTAGGCTAGATCCCAAGATTACATGATTCAATGGATTGAATAATTGATAAATGTAACGGAATGTAATTGAAAACTATAAGATTCTTTACTTTTGAGTACATCATAGTTTATTAATTCATTTTCCATATTACATGCTATATATATTCACCAAAAATTAAGAAAATATATTTTGGTGGGTACATATTGCGATTTATCTCACACCCAACATGGGTCATGCTTTTAGACCCAAACAGAATACATGATTGCAGATATAGATAAAGGAAATAACCCATCCCCATCAGGTACATGATTGTTGTTGGAGATGCAGAGCATGAGAAAAAGTTGAGGCTTACAATCCTGTTGGAGTTTTCCTATTTTTATATACATTGGGTTCTGTATTGTATTTCCATAATTGTGACTTGTTTGAACTTTTTCCTAGATGCACGTGACATGAATAATTTATATATATAATCTAGTTGTTTTATTACTTTCAGTCTTCCATTGTTTACTCTTTTTGTATAGTATTACTTATTCTGTTATTGTTTACTATTTTTTCTTATGTGTATAGTCTACCAATGAAATCACAGTTTCCCCTTCATCACATCTTGGCCCTTGCTTCTAGTCAGTAACGTATGAAATTTGGGAAAATGCACCTGATGTTATTTTACTAACTCATTACGTGGCACCATTGGGTGGCACCTGGATCCTGTACATTAAACCCATGGCCTAAACATACCACGAATATGAATGATATCTCCATCCACATATAAAGGTATCATTAAATAAGATATCACCATTTAGTGATATTCTATAAATGATACATAATGCTTTTAGTAAATACATTTGAATAATCTATCACCTATCCAAATTCAATTTTCAATGAAGAAAAGAATATTTAAAGAGAAACTACCATAATATGTGGATGATATTCCAAAACATTCTAGTGCAACTGAACAATATACCACTAATACACATATTATGTAGGAAATTTTCTATGAATGAAACTCTTTTTGTGTATTATACAACATAGTTATAAATAAAATCATCTAGAAAATATAAAGGTTTTATAGTATTCTTTTGGGAAAATTCTCCAATAGTACCAATATCTATATAAAAAATATTACTCTGATATATCTAGGGTGGATCCAAAATTAATAATCTTTAATTGGATGAGGCATAATCACTACATAATCCTCATTATGAATGATTCATAATCAGTTCATATTAGGTGTATGAGATACTGTAAATCCAAATTAGCTATAATATATACTACTAAGTCATCAAACAACAAAATTGAGATACCAATAATATCCTTAAGGGGGACAATTTACCTCTATAATGTCAACATTTTGATTGACTTATCACTTATTTACACTATATATTATTCCCAGTTTTAACTGATAAGGGTCATGATATCAAATTTATAACCTTCCCATTGTCTCATTATTACAATAATCCACTCCTAACCTATCACATTACAATTTTATTCCTTATCATGGATGGTATGGTACACTATATGAGGCTTTTAATGTTATAAAAATCATAATATACTTATTTTAAATTTTGTATTGATTCTATACAAAATAACTGAAGTAATATGGTCATTGCAGACCATAACATCGGAGAACACCAATTTTTTGATGGCTCAATGATGTAATAGATTTTAATCAATCCAACATAAATAACGATTTTATTTTTGTTACATTATTTCATGTATAAATTCCTGGAACAACCCTTTTCTCATGAGGCACATGTTGAACTTTTAAAAACTTATATAAAACCTATTGAGTACCAATTTATCCCTAGTAGAGTTAGACTCATCATATACCATAATCTGATTCATATTTGGTATACATAAATAAAAAACAGAACCACCAACCATATTAGTTCATTGTTTATAATATATGGTAAAATAGTGAGAGGGGGAGAGAGAGATTGAGAATGATTATACAGTAGAGGGATAGTAGCATTACTCGTAAATTTCATTTGTGATGAATGGAAGATGATTTTGACAACATAAGAAGTAAATATAATTTTGGAAGTTAATATAATCGACATAAGGGTGAACTGATGTGGATGCTAGGAAATGATGAATTTATTATTTAAGTTAACATTTAAATATTTCAAATAAATTTTATTTATGAATGGAAAATTCATTGGACATGTGTTATGAAGTGAAAATATTAGTAATAGTACAATGTACCATTTGGAATTCAAAATATGGAATGTACTATCTAGAAACAATGTAGAACATATCTCTTAGGAAAAACTGCATCTCGAATCCCATATTTTTTATGGAATAACCACATCCAGTCATTGTGAAATGCCTCTAGTTAGTGTTCTGTTACAAAATTTCATCTGTGGTAGTTGTGAAAAGATTTTACCTAAGTCAAAACCCCACACACTTCTCATTATCCCTCTCACATAATGTTTTAACACATCATAGTACAACCCTTCCCCCTCCATCCCAACTTCATGAAATAATCTTGAGAATTTTAGTTCGAAGTCCATTTATATTGTCATTGTCATGGTGAACCCTATATAAATTTTGACATATTGATCCACCTAGAACATAATATCCATTAAAAAATACTAACTTTTGAAGATATCTAATATTTCCTAACAATATACTCTAATAGGGAAAACAAAGAAACTACGAGGTTTTGAAAAAATTTAATAAAAAATCCATTTTGTGAGGCTATAAGGGTTGTTACAACCAATCCACTCTATTAAATTCATTCACTAATATTTTTAATTGTGCCCTAATAATTTGAAAACTCCAAGATACTATACCAGTATATCAAACAGTTTCTCCGATGAATCCACTTACATAAACTTTTTCTTTAACTATACACATACCCAAGGGAACATATTATATCAAATAAATTTATAACACTATGCCACTAACAAAATCAATCATTGCTCATAATATGTTTTGTGATCTAGGTTAATTTAATCGACATTGATCTTAGGAAAAATGTCTTCATTGTATCTACAAAATTTAAATACATGGATAACATCACATGTAATAAAAGAATATTTGAAGAAGGGATAATTAGCACACCACGTCAATTTTTGTTCCCAAATATTATGAAGAGTTTCACAATCCTGGGAAGACATATTATCCACCATTGATTAAAATAGTTTCCCAAATGATGAAACACCCATAAGAATATATGGTATCCCACCTAAAACTGTAGAGGATGAAATCACCGATTGGTATATGATCTCTACTCTTGATAAGCGGTTTCCAATCCCTTTAAGTTTTGTAGCATATTCCTTGATGACCCGTAAATTTTGAATATTCAAAAAATACAAGACTCTATAGACGATATCCAACCTAGATATTATCTTTATTAAATTCTATATAGGGACAAAAATGATTCATCTAAATAAATTTTTGATATCTATTTTTATATCCGTATTATTTAAGGAAAACAATTTCTCTCATAATCCATTTAAATCAAGAACACATTCCCACAAATTTTCATGAAACATGTGGATGTGTATCTCATATTACTTAACAACCAATGGATGATATTAAATTATAAAATTAAACTACGTTTTAAGTCACTTCAACATCAAATACAATTATCATTATGAAAAACTGGATTCTTACTATGAAATGATGCCTCTAGGGACCCTCATGAAGTCATAGAATCTCTAAAATGTACATATGGCCTAGAAAATCAATGGTAATGATCTCATAGGCCACTAGGAATTGTATAACCATCATCAAATTATCCATAATAACACATTATATATCACTACTGATAGAAAACCCTATAAATATACTATCAAATCCTATTGTCACATCATCCCACCTCCACTCAATTATGGGAAATCTTCAAAGAATATATATGGCTCACTGGTTCCGTGCCTTCTCTTGCTAATAGGGTATGTATCATAAAAATAATCCTACATATAATTCATTATCTTCATCCTACAACCGTAATATTTGATATACTATCACACCTTGTTAATACCTATGTGAATCATACATCATCTATTCATAATCAGTCAAAGGTACTACCACAAGGAAATGTACACAATGTACATCATCGATATATAAGGAATTGTATGAATTATAATGGGCCACTATTCGTTGGGGAAAATGATTCATAGTATAGAATGTACCAAAGAGATTTTTCCTTCCCCACATACTAGAAAATATTACATGAGAATCAAATATATTCCGTCAGGAATGGTCTCACCGAATATATCATCAATAATGTACTAACAATGAACCCAACATGATCATTCTATTTTTTGGGAAGTCATTCATATTGGTAAAATGATCCTAAAAAAGGAAAACACATACTAAAATACATATTAAAATAGTTTTTAAAAATTAAAATCAAAATCAAGCATCTAGATACGCTTCAATAAAAAATCTAAAAAATGGGGTGGTGAAGCCTATTTGGTGATGAATAAATAGTATAAAGAACCAATCCAAAATAAACAAAAGTACATACACATCCCTATATGACATGTGGGTCAATATCCCGTTTTGGGACCATTATCAACACATTCTTCACAAATCAGGCTATCCTACATCTATATGATCTTCCATTAAATTATATGTATCAATAGAAGAAAGGTATATATACCCCATTGGTTATAATGACGTTGTCAGAAACACTGGCCCAATATGCTACCATAAAGAGTTTCATGAGTATAAGTTTAAAAAAAACCCATGGTAGTTAAAAAAGAAAAGAGCATACAAAAATACAGGAGTAACAGGGAATGGAATATCTTTATTGATATTTTATAATTAAAGAAATTTGTAGGTAGATAAAAATTTTATAACCTTACATCGTAGAGGAATACCAAAAGGTGTGTTAAGGATACATTCACCATAGGATAATCATCCTCACTCATTGATAGAACCCTTAATAACAATAATAATAATATCCCTTCTATTTTATGAGATACTAGGGATAGATCCATCAATACATTGTTACAATACATGTCCACATCATCAAAATGTATAGATTGTGTGATTTAGATTCAAAGGATAGGTAGTGTGTGGAATTACTAACAAGAATTGTCCATGTATTCGCACATATGTACACAAGAATCACATTGGCTATCCCCATTTTAAAAAATCACAATCAGTCCATATATTAAAATACAATTAAACTAAATAGGTATCCTTGTCATCTACACATAAAAATAATCCCTTTAATTTTTAGAAGCTTGTCTTCCAAAATAATGGTTCTCCAAATTCAAATAAAAACATTTAAAATAATTCAAAAACCTATATTAGTTATTAAAAATTTAAGCATTTTCCTAAAATAATTAAAAAAATTAAAATTAAGAATGAATTCATGGTCCATCAAACAAAGGGAAACCATGATAATACCAACCTCAATTGATGATATTGATTGCAACCTATTGGAATCAATGAGAAAAGAAGTGAACCATCCTTAAATTATCTTGAAAACCCCAAAATAGAAAAACCATTATCATTATATTTTTCCTAGATATACCCTCGACCATGATAACCATATCATATAATGAAATAACAAGAAAATAATGGAATAGAGTAAACATATATGATAAGAATAAATAATAAAATAGATCTTTAAATAATTTATCCTAAAGATAATAAAATAACCATAAGGGAGAGGAAAAGAGGGAATTTTTCATAAAAATAATTGGTAGTTGAACTAGTTTGGAAATAGGATTTTATAATTTTAAAATCTTATTAGGTATCAATATCAATATCAAATTTGTTTTGTAAGAGCCATGGGTTTTCCATGTTGTTTTCTAAACAATGGGCCAACAATGCTGGTGGCACAAATCCTGGGATATCACATGTTTTGGTTGTATTGTTTGGAAAACCATGCACTAACAATGTGATTCACCTATGAGAATCTTTTCATGTATTTTAAAAAAAAATTCCACTGTTAATTTTAACATTCTTCCACCTATAGAACACATTTTGAACCCCATTTTGTCAAATTATAAAAGTAATTCACATGGAAAAGTATAATAAAAGTAAACATTAATAAATTGTATATATAATTTTAGAATTTATCCCCATGTGTGTGTAATGTATCCATAAGATACCGAATTGAAACCATAAAATGTGAGATTAAATATGGTTGATTTTAAAATAGGCGATTCCAATACTTCTTCACATGATAAACTCACTACCAAGTCTCATGAGAGTCACGCATGGGTATCCATAATAATAATACTAATATATTTGAATTCCCACATACATTCTTCCCTAAAATTTAACATTATCAATTAGTTTTTCAACTTCTATTCCATTTGGTTCTAAATCATATTTCTCCCAATTCATGACACAAGATAGATAAGTTGGTACATCCTATGTTGAGAGACAAGGAAGGTATTTTAAATTGAAATCAACCATAGAGGTAGTTCCAATTGATATAATAATTTCCTAATCCTTATAATGAATTTAAAAGGATCTATATATCATATTTTAATATTTATATATATTCCTAGAATTAAATGACCTAATTATCGTAACACATTTAAGAATACATGGTCAACAACTAAAAACTCTGTATTAAAACATTAACGGTATATATAACGCTTATATCAATAATGAGAAACCACAAGGTAAATGTATATAGTTTAAATGTATTCAAATTTCTCCCAAATTGTATTGGGTCCCACCAAGGAGCCCTCAATGACTCCAATAAAAAATGTAGGAGATCTGTGTAGCCTACCATAAAAGGCCTCACGAGTAATCCTTATAATTTCTAATTTGATTATTCTATTATATGAGGATTCAATTAGTCCATGATGGATATCCTATAAGACAATGATTTTTATGACACACACACAACCCACATATTCCAATATATGAATTTCATTATAATTTACGCTATTATTTTGAGGATGGATGGTGGTTCTCAACATCACCTAAGATCTTATATGATATTAGATGAACATCTAATCTAGGATGGTGAACAATAATTCCCTATCATAAATTACAGATTATGTCACCCCATGTTACCTTGTTATTTATTTGACATATAGATTACAATGATATTCTATTTTAGTGGTGTTTAGGATTGAGATGGAATGTGTTTACGTATCCAACAAGTCGATAACCACTAAAATTTAATTCTGTCCTTAGGGAATTTGAGTGAATCTAATGATAAATAATATCCATACCTAATCCCTTTGTCATTCTGGGATTAGAAAAGGATGTAAAAATGAGATGGCTTCTAATGTTTTGACAAAACATATAAGCATGTATAAAAGTGGAAAATAAAATATTATAGTTTCATTTACATAAATAACATCAAATAACTATGACTTATCTCTTAATATTACTTATTTCTAATGTTGATGACCCACAATGATTGAAAAAATAATTCTATAAATGCTTTTCTTGATGGTAAAGGAACTACATATTATCCATTGAAAAAATGAAAATCCAACGAGAATAAACACCACTTTATAAAGGTCTCCAACCAATTTATAACTTCAATACTATTTCAAAACTCATTATCTCTTAGTTTTCTTAAGGAATGAGTTAGAGTAGATAATTGATCATCTCAATGGAAGAAATAAACATGACAATAGTCACTTCATCACCTCTAAATTCATTTGAGTAAAAAATCCACGAAGTTTCATTCATTCATGGATTATTTCAAATCCTATAAAGAATAATTACTAATGAAGGAATCTACAACCATCTTCTCTTATCCTGAGGTGTGTATGATGTCAAAATCTAATTATTAATGATATTAAACCTATAATATTTGTCTAATTATTATATATTTCATTTAAAATAAGTAGTTTAAACTATTTTAATCAGAATAGGATATAAAATTATCCCTATAAAGATAGTTTCCACAAATATTAAGTGAATTAATGACTATTTAATGCTATCAATCATGGATTGAGTGGCCTCTGTACTGTGTTATATGTTTAATTGAGTCATACTAATCAACCTGGGTCACCAATCATCTTGAAATCGATGATGAATTTTGGTAAGGAAAAGGTCATTTTTTTATCGTGGGAAGAAAACTATTGTCTTCGATTTTGTGAAATTACATTTCAATTTTTTCTACCTGAGAAATCATTAAATGGGTCAAGATGAGGAACCCAAAATGGCCGTTCCATATCTTGGGATCCAATTAATCTATTGAAAATGAACCAAGATAATAAAAATGAATCAAAAAATATTAATTAATAAATATATATTTAAAAATTGACATGTAATACCAGGTGTAAGAAAAGAATCAACATATAGTCAAATGAACATTATGTTAAATATTTTTTAGTGATATATAAACCACCTACAATACCACACCAAAATAAAAAAAATATCATTATGAATCTCTATGTGACACAATGGTCAAACTCCAACCATGTCCCCACTGTCATTACATGATCCACTAACTAGAGTAGCCACATCCTCCATGATGTGAAATTAAATTACCTATATTTCCCAATATAAGGTTTACATGAAATCATTGGGTATTTTTTTTGGTGGGATCCACCACATACCAGTATGATCCCCTATTTTTTCATGAGAATAATTTTATTAAATAAGAATGATACTAGATTTAAAATAATATTAATAATAAACAAGCCTAACAAATTTTAGAAGAATGATTGTAGAAAATATGAATATAAATTTCATAAAGCTAAAGCATATATATGGTACATAAACATTTCACAATAACTAATCATGGTGAATCCTATTCATCATATTGTTTTTAGGGAGGCATAGTTACAAGTCATAATATGGGATTGTAATTAAAAGCAAGAATTGTTGTAGTCTTACACCCCATGTGTCATGGATTATTATTAGGTTTCTTGTTTTAAAAATATAATACAACTTAAATATTAAAATAAAATTCCATTCAAGGGGGTTCTTTATCATTTACCAATAATATATTATTCTTTTCCATATTAAAATAATAATTTCCAAAATTTTAATTCACAAAATTGAAGGGAAAACATATATATCAATTTCAATATATAATGTACTTTATCAAAGATAACTCTATATACTGAAACCAATTTCAAATAATTATTTTAATGTCATTAAAAATAATAGTTCATTAATTAAAGGCCACCTATGAAACCACCTTCAACAACTAATGAATCCCCTTGTAACGGGATGAAATAAACCAAAAAATAAGACAACAATAATAAAGGGGAATGAAAAAAACAAACCATAAACACTACATCCATTAAATTAAGCCACTAAAATTCCTTTTAGAACATGGTCATATGGTAGTAATAAATGAGAATAGAAAATAATATTTTAATAAAATAAGAGAAGAATCACAAACCAAGATTTTTGTTAATAAACCATGTAAAATTCCATAAAAATAGATACATAATTGAGGGGGAGGGTGGAATCATTTGTAAGAATGTATAAAGGAAAAATGAGGATGAAAATAAGGGATTAGTGGTTTTAAATAGGGAGTTAACTTTATTCAATTCATTATTTATGGTTTTTGGGTGGGTCTCATTGACTGGCTGCATGGTTTTGGAATTCTTGCAGAAACCATACAAGTTGATCTAGAACACACTTGGGTATCACATGATTTTGAGGCATATTAATGAAAACAATATTCCTACCATGTGGTTCACCACTATTTTGAATCGAACATTATTCATGGGTTTCCTCACATTTATCACTTTCAATGCATCGACCATGGAGTGAGAACTATCCCATTTTTTCTCAAAATCCTAAAATTATAACACCAAAAATTGTAGGAGAATAAAAAAATAAATAAACATTAGTTCATTCAAATGAAACTATGGGTGTGAATATTATCTCGACAATATCATAATTTCTCTAGAAATAAATCTCTAAAAGAGTTGATTAGAAAAAAGGTGAGTCCACTCTACCCTCATAAGTTTCTCTCACCCCCATGTTGTATGATAGTTTCCAATATGTCACCGTAATACTCCGACTAATACAATTAACTTCCAATATTGAATATTTTCTCGGAAATAAATTTTTTAATAAGTTGTTCACCCCCTATGAAATATAATTTTTAATCATTCAACTCCTAATTAAATACATGATAAGTTTTATGGTGGTGCATCTTTTATTGAGAGATAAAGATGAAATTTTGGATCCAAATTAATTATGGACGTAGTTCAAACTGATATTGTTACAGAAAAATTCTCCCATCGACATAAAAAAACCTCAAATATATTATATCATGATTACATATCTCCCAATAAATCTATGAACTAAATGAGTCGACACCATTAAGATGACATGTCCAGAAAGTAAATATTTCAAAGGGTTATATCGATAGAATGAATAAACCATATGTCAACTCTAATCCATCACTAGATAATGAATGATAGTCTAAATATTCATTAAAATTTCTTTCTATTTATTGGGTCTCATGAAAGAGACCTCTGCATTTCTATTTCAAAAGAGTGTATATTTACTATCTGAACCATAAATTACATCAAAATTACCAATTTTTATTGCTGTTTGGTAATTATCTCTTTATTTGAACTTAATCAACACTAGATAGATATACCATGAACCTCCAATGTCCAAGATTCACACAAGAATCATATATTTTAACATAAAAATTTTTATCTCTATTTATTTAACATTGAGTTAAGATTTGGTGGATGGCAATCTCACATGATAACACATATCCTCTTGGAGTCCACTTGAAAACTAGATTGAATACTGGGATCCCTATTCAAAAACACGAATGGAAGGAATCATATTCTAACACATGATTTATTTCACATATATCTTCCAATATCTTACACTTTAGTGGTGTATGTAATTGAAAAAATTAGATGAATTTTTCAACTGTTCTATCATTACAATAACGTAATTCTTTCTATATATTGTCCTAGGAAATATGGTGACAATTTTAGTCACTACCGCATTTCATTTTGTTGTTGTGAGTAAAAAAGGACACATAAAACAAGACGGATTCTGGAGTTTGGACTAATTTTATTGGAATGTATAACAGTTTGTAACAAAATCATATTGGTCTCATCTTATACATGACCACCAATATAAGTACATGATATTATAACACATATTAATAATGATATGGTGGGTGATCAATTGAGATTTTTTATAATCTTCCATCATTAATTTATTTGTAAGTAGTGGACCCACAAAAAAACTATAATGAAAATAATACCCTTAGATAATAGACGCTAATCATTGATGGTCTCCCGATTATATATATAACTTCCTTGATACTCCATAAATCATTATCTCTTTACTGCTATTCTTTAATGAGAACTAGAAGAGAAGAGGTCAACAACCTTTTATCAAGGAACATAACATTCCAATCTCCCGCTACCTATAGATGCATCAGATTGAAAAAAAAACAATAAGGTTCCCTTCATCCTTGTAACCTTCCATTTACAAAGAATTTAAATTTCTACTAATGGAATTAGTGAAAATATTCCCTTTTCTTAAGGTGTAGGAAATGTTGAAATCAAATGGATAAAAACATTTCCCCCAACAACTCTTTCTGAGGTTTGAATATTTATGAAGAAAAATGTGACTTAGACTCATATTATAAGAATTATCCATGTAGTTATTCCCATAAACTTATTTTTACCAACTTATAAGAGAATACATGTCTACCCCATGCTCAATATCATGTTTATGGTAGTTTTTATCTTGTGGTAGAATTTTTAGAGACCTGTATGAACCAACCTCTGCCAACCCTTATATAAAAACCCATATAAGCCCATGATATTTCTAAAATGGGGTTCATGACCCCTGTTTGATATAAACTAAAAATTTCATATAAAAGAACTTTTTTTATGTCTAGTATAACCAAAAAAATCATCTATTGGGTCAAGAATAAGAACCAAACATTATGTTTCCTCATTTTGGGATGTCAATCATTTATGTAAAGTGAACCAAAATAAGGTTAACACATATGAAAATATAAAATAAATTATATATAAAAAATGTGGCATGAAATCTAGAGTATATGAAATGAAATAATAAATATCCAATGAAAAAATGTGGGAAATCTGATTTGGTGATATATGTACCATCTACAAAACCAAACCAAAATAATTTTTAGTATTCTACTAATCTCTACAAGACTTGACGTCTGACTTCCCACTATATCCCAACAATAATCACATAATCCACTAAAAAATACCTAATTCATACTTATGTACAATTACTGAGCACTACATCTTCCAAGACATGGTCTGTATTTACTTAATTTGTGAATATAGTGTGCTTGAAAAACAAGTCTAGTAGGATCCCAATATTTGTTTTATGAGTATAATTTTTTTGAAATAAATTATGATAGCTATAAAAAAATTGAAATAATAATTCAAATTAAAAAAAATAAGTATGATGGAAGAAAATATTCCAAAACAGGTTAGAAAAATAATTTAAATGTACAGAATATAAACTTTTCACAATTATTCTTTATAGATAAACACCTAATTTGGGATTAGGATATAGAACCCTATTATCCTAAAAATCATTATATGATCCAAACCATAATATAAATAATACAGATATATTTTATTGTGGATGTAAAATTATGGTTTAATCCATCATATCTAGGCTATAATCCACATCCATATCATAATAATGATTAGTTATTGTGGTTTTCTTCTAAAAGATAGGTCTATCCTGACACGTGTAGATAAACTTTTCCTAGTATTAATCTTATATAATGAAGTTTACAATGGTTTATAACTATATTAAAATCCAAATACAATTATAATATTTAATCCAAATTCCATTATCAATCTTTCATTATCAATTACACATTAAAAAGATTACATTTCAATTTTTCAAACAACATTTTTGAAAAACTTTCTTCTCACAATTTATAGAAAAATATTTAATATAATTTAAATAGATTTACTAGTTCTTAAAGGATAACCTATAAATCATCAAATTTTATTAAAATAAAATTTAATTGTAATAAATCATTAACGATTCATTGAAAAATGGGTTACCCTAAAAACACATACCAAACTCGATGAAACTTATTGTAATAGGGATAAATCAACTATGAAAGGCGTGAAATACAGTTAAATTTACATGTAAACACCATTAAACTGTAGAACCCTATCATTATTTCAAACAAAAAAATTCTAGGTTACCGTATCCCTAGGATAAGAATTAATCAAAACAAAATAAGAATATAATTAATGGTGAGACGAGAGTAATAACTGATCAAGGATTTCCATGAAGAAGATAATAGAAAACCATAAAAAATATACCCACAAAGGAGAAGGGATGAGGGAATAATTTTTATGAACATATGAAGGTCAAATAGGAAATGAAATAGTAATTTAGATTATTATAATCAAATGGGGTCACATCAATCATTTCAAATTTAATTGATTATAAGTAGGATGCAGGATTTGTCCACGTAGTTTGCTAAATTATGCTCTAACTATTCTAATAGTACTAGAACTCACCCAGATATATAATTATTTGGTTATAGTGTTTTTAAAAACAATATAATGAACATAAAATATTCCTATATTAAGGAATGTAGGTTTTGAGTGGTTAGTACTTTTAGTTCCCTAACTACACAATATTAATTGTCCAAGATTTTATTTATTAGTTAAATGGAAATAAAATATGAATGAAAGAGATTAATAAAAATAAAAATAATATAAATTGTTCCTAAAAATGAAATTATGGTGTTACATAACAAATACAGTGGTAGTTCACCACTAAATATATTTTCTTTTAAAATTTTAAATCTATTATATATGATTAACTGTTGATTGATTCTCAAGAGTAAATATGTAACATCAAAATATATAACATCCCTCAACCCTAATACTCATGAATGTTATGGTACATCACAATGAAGATTAGTACCATAATTCCATAAAAAAAATAGACACCAATTACACTAGAACCTTATCCATCATACATATTAAATTTTTCTTAACATCCCCATTTTATGGGGGTGTATTCCATCTCTAAAACAAAAAACTAATGATACTCAAACAAACTCCACTTACAATAATTCTTATAATGATGGTATATTATATAATTTATTATCATGTGTTCATTATAAACAATAAAAATATTTCAAAATATATATTTATAATAATAATTCAACACGCGCACTGTGACCACCAACTATAGATTATTCTTTGGGATTTTACGGGCTTTATAATTATACATCCCAGACCTATAGTGACCAAACATTTATAAGGCATTATAATTGAAACATGATGGAATGATAAAGCTTATAAATAAAATTTTCACACCTTACATAACATTGGAATGTTCTAGATCAATGAAGATATCAATATATTTTTTAACTACTAAATGGGCCTCTTACAAGGATCTGACCATCCAAAACTCACCACATTCTTGGACATGGACTTAATTAGCACTACCAAATGAAAATATTTCATACATAAACCATTAATAAAAACCATATAGTCTAATGAAACTATGAATATAAAAAATAAATTAATTACTCTCAAGAAACCATAACCTCATCCTTATTAGGAACTTTTGATAAAAATATATAATGATATCATGTTATCCAAGAAGCACACTTACCTAATATAGATCTAACACATTGAGATCATAGAATATAATCAGTGATCCTTTGTGTAAAAAGGATAATATTAAAATTAAGAGCACGATATTCCCCTCACATGGAGTAAAAATGAATTTCATAAAAATGATAAACACAAATGAATATATATATATATATATATGTATATATAAACGTAATCATCCATTCTAGGTACATAGTATAACAAAAAGATATTTTGTGAAGTATTACTTTCAAATTAAGTTAATCTTATTGATATTCTTCATTTCCAGAAACATTGAATATAACTTCTATTATAAACAATCACTAATGGTGGCTTGCAATCCATGTGACACCAAGTAAACATTTCCCTATACACAACCATTAAATTCACTTATGATATATAGAACACTATATTTTGAATGTATTGCACATAATACTGATTCCCTTTGATATATTTTCTGATAAGAAATTTCATGTTTTTCTAAACTTCCAGATAACATTAACATTATTATTGAAATATTAGTACCACCTAGCTATTTAAATGGAATTTACAAATATGATTAAATATATTATGAAAATATTATTTATAAAGGTATATAAAATGAATCCATTGGTTATTAGTAAATATAAGCGAATGAAAGAACTATTTGAAAATAAGAAATTACATTTCAAGGAATCTAATTTTCATGCAATGTTTTTATCTCAATAAAATAAAAAACAACATGTTATAATTTCCATTGACTTTTACACATATTATTACATGATTTTAAGCATAAATAATGCTCAAATACAACCAAGGATCATATTTTCTAGTGTCCTTGTATGATTAGGTACATAATTAGAGAACAAAGAAACAAAATAAAAACATATTTAATATAATCTTAATAATTGGAACCAAACTACATTTGGGACCTTATGTCTAAATATGATATCCAAGGGTTTACATTAACAGTGAAATGAGCTAAAAATCCTAGTAAGGGAATATGAATATAAATGAAACATAACACAAGTGTGAGAAGGCATATCATGATGAAATAAATTATATGGAACATGAATAAACATAATGAGGAATAACATAGGGAACATGGGATCTTTTAATAACAGAGTAATTGAAATTTGGAAACAATATACAACATGAAATAGTCCCTAGTAAATGATAACCACCAATACTTTTTCATGTTGAGGATCATGAGTCAATGTTAATCCCCAGGACCACTGCAGAAGGAGGAGCATGAGTAATGGTTAACCACCTAGACCATTTCACATGATGTCTCATGAGACTAAAAATAACCCAACTAAGTTGAGAGCTATAAGTGTAGACCCAATATAACAAGTTAATTAATATGTTCTCCACTTGATAAATCATATATAATGAATAAACATAAGGGTTACCTATAGAATGAAATGGGTATCATTATCACATCATAAGGAATACACAAAGTGTGTATCATGATGGTGTCCATGAAAAAATGGATTTAAAATATACATGGAAATTCATGATCCAAAATAGTTATAGATCTTGATAATTGATGAAAATCATAACTGAAGTATATTGTTTAGGAAATATTTCAAATGAGAAATTTTATTGTGGTTTAAGGAAAATATTTAAGAGAAGTTAAAATAGAAAAGGAATAATATTTTATATAAAACAAGAAATGAAAAATGATTTATTTTTACAATAAAATAATTTTTTTTAGAAGAATAATTTTTTATTAAAATATATTATCAATGGTACTTTAAAATGGTTAAGAAAATTAGGAAATTACCTTTAATTGGGATTGTTTATTGAATATAATTGAAAAGAGAACCTTTTTAAAACATGTATTTCCCCTTAAAAGAAGGATAAACTGATCCGAATACATGATCTTGGGACATATAGAATGAATTTAGAATAATTATATATAAATAAATATAAATTAAATTGGGGCCAAGGTAGATAAAGCTTAACATGAAGGAAAAATAGAGCTTTATAAAGAATCCCTTACTTTATGTGAGAACGTGTTTTTGACTTTAAATTAATGTAATAGACAATTAATTTAATTCTATTAATTAATTTATTCAGAACCTTTTATACGTGAATTATTTTATTATAATTTCATAGTCTGATTTCTTTCCTTTGTTCATGCGTTATGAGATTCAGTTTCATCTTTTAAGAGCTATGATTTCCTTAGTTTTCATGATTGTTTTACTTCTATACATGTACGTACAATCATGTGAAATAAGAATATATTTCCATAATTTATGTTATATGATATTAATGAACATAAATAATTTAAAATAGTAAAATATATCATTATTTAGATATGTGACAACGATTCATTTTATAAAATGTTACAGATAACTATTTAGAAATTTTTTTGGTTTTTTATCAACATGAATGAGTTTAATTTTATTAATTAATATTTTGTGTATATATTAGTCAGAGAAAATTAAATAAGGATGGTTACATATAATATAATTTGTTTATCCATTAAAATTTTTTTAAGACTATCCAAGAAGTAGGTAAAAGAAATTTAAAACCCATTATCGTTGAATGTAGGAAATCAACACATCACAGATAAAGATTAATTTTTAGAATAAAAGGACATGGGAAGATAAATTGTGATGGTTGTTTAATTAACACAATAAAATTATATTTTATAAATGTTATTAGAGCCATATTGTCACTTGGATAAGGGCATGTGAGGAGTGTAAAATAAATTAAATGAAACTGTAAATAAATTAAATGAAATTATATGAGGTTGTTTACCTCTTGAATTATTTTCCTTGAGAACCTTTTTCAAGAACATGAGTTTTGTCCTTTATTCAGAGTAGAGGAACTTGTACATGGGAGAGAGACACGAGATGTGGGTAGGGTAGAATTTGGAAAAGCTTCAAGGCTTTTGATGTGTGAGGACAATAGGTGATGAAGGTGGTTTTTATAGTGGAGGAGTGGGTGTTTTTTTATTATTTTATTGATTTGTTTATTATTTTGGATCAAGACTATGCATAGTTTAGATTATTGTAAAAAAATACAATAAAGAGTGTATGTGAGTTAGAGCTATGGTCCATTACATCAGTAGTACTCCAACCAAGACTCAATTATCAATGTATTTATCTTATACCATAAATTACCATATTTCACTATTGACAAATAATTAAACTATTTTTTAAAAAATTCAAAAAATATAATATATCCAATTTTTGAAAAGTATAATTAAAAAATGAACTCTATTATATGAAAATATAATTTATAAAAATGATAAATTTAATTTTTAAATAAATACATCATTTACTCAAAAAATAATAATTTTAAAATTATAACTCATTTTATAACACTTTTAAAAATTCAATATGCTCTCTTAAAATTACATTACCATCATATGAAAATAAATTAATTATTAAAACTATTTTATGTAAAAAATTATTTTAAATAATTATATTAATTAAATAATTTTAAATAAACTTTTCTGTTTTATTAAAATAAAAACAATTAATTAATCATTTTCATAACATTTATTTACCAATACTTTGATATAATTTAATCATATTTTAATTAGTAATATGGGTAAATTTTAGTAATACATTCATTGGGGATGTAACTATTTTATGTGATGATTTACTATTCATACTGGTAACATTAATATTCCAATGTTTAGGTTAATATTCCATTTTGTTTATGTTCCTTAATTTCTATAAATAATTCCAATTTCATTCATTATTCACTAATAAATATTGTATCATGTTATTTTTTTTATTTTATTTTTTTTATACTATATAAAATAATTATAAGGAAGAAATTTTCATTGATATAATTCTAGGTTGTAACATTCTCCCCCATTATATAATTTCTCCCTTGAAATTATGTTTTACAAAATAAGGGGGAAACTGGTGAGGGTATTCTCCTTAATTTCTTCCTCTGGTTACAAGTTTCCTCTTCTTAATTATAATATCTCTAGAGTAATTTGAGCAAGTTATTTTTTTGGTGGAGAACATTATCTCTAAATTTGAATATATTCAATAGATTATCCTTGTAATAGATATAATTTTCCAGCTGTACCACCTCTGAATTCATTATATGTGTGGGATATGGTCTGTTCTTCCATATGGAATACATAGTGTACTTGTGACATGGTTAGTGGAAGTGCTAGTCAGTATGCCACAACTCTAAAAATATCCAGATACTCATATGGTCAATTATACATGTGGCATTACTTTACATTCATCCCAATTATCATGATCCTATTATATAAAGACATGAAAACGATTACCATGTCTGAAACCAAAAAATCAAAGTCTCTTTTATGATTATCCACATAGTGCTTTTGTGGAAATTGAGATTCCTTAATGCACTCTTGAATAGTTTACATATTTTCCACCATTTCATTGAAAATTTTAGATCCATGTTTATTATGTTCACTAACATCATCCCAACATTCCTATGTTCTACATGTATTCCTATAAATGGATTCATATGGAGCCATTTGGATACTTAAGGGGAAACTATTATTGTAAGATAACTCGACTAAAGGTAGATGTTGGTCCCATCCTCCTTTGAAATCCATGGAACAAACTGTCAAAATGTTTTCAAGTGTTTAATAGTCCTCCTATATTGTACATCAATTTGAGGATGATAGTCCATACTGATGATCAACTCAGTTTTTAGAGCTTGTTGGAGACTATTTCATAATATATAGGTAAATCTCATATCTCGATCGGATATAATCGATAGTTATACTCCATACAGCCACACCACTTCTCTAATTTATATATATGAAAGTGTATCCATTGATAATTATTATAAATTTTTGTTAAAGTGATTTTTCTTCATAAGACGTTCCACAATAACCCATAGATCATTGTTTCATTTTCATATCTTTATATGTGTAGTGAGAATGACCATGGTGATGTTTTCCCATTTCTATGATGGTATGTGTAATAAATGCATCATCACCTTAGATTTTTTCATTTTAGTCTTTTTTGCAGACATAACTAGAAAATTGGTGAATATTTAGTGATCTCCATCTTCAAATTGTCCCAATAGTAGCTCTTTAGGAGTAATTGATACATATTGGTGTCCTCTTGGTGAATAGAGACGGTTAAGATATGTACATCATTCAGAATCTCTTTCATTATATATGGATTAGATGGTACACATTATCATGTACAAAATCTTATAACACCTTCCTCATCAATCATTAACTCTGATTATTTCTGTTTTCTGATATAATACACCTTTTTCTGAATATTTACATAATTTCATTGATCATCATTCATTTTTTACTTATGGGAGGGTTGGGAAATAATTTGATAATGGTTTAATGATACAACTCCCTTAAAAATTCCCATATCCATCCTTTATAGGTCTATGAAGATTGAATCCTTATCAATTTATTTCATAGATAAATATTCCTGATCCTTGCCGCATAGATAATCTCCCACATTATTTTCAATACCAGGATGTTTGTGAATTGAGAAGTATTAATACTTGATGATATTGAACCATCTTCATTGGTGAATATTAAGCTCATTTGGAGTGAATATATATTCGAGTCTTTTATGACCGGTATATATCTCACACTTATCTTCATAGATGCAATTACATAATATTTTTGTTGCAAAGATCACATATTCCAACTATAGATAATACAAGGGATACTATTGATCATGAATCTTCAACTGCCTTGTCATGTAGGCTATCACTTTATCATTTTACATTAATATACATCCAATACCTTATTTTATGATTCTATTTAAACCATAATGAGTTCCCCAATTGTCATTAATGTGACCCTTGATGTAGTGATAAACCTATTTTACAACTCATTGACGTATTCTTCACATCCACTAGTACAGAAAAAATTCACTCCCATCCTAGTCATGATGGTTATTAGGATGGAAAATCATTATAATTACATCACAAATAATTAGTAATACCCAATTATACCAAATAAACTACATTTTTCTATTAGAGATTTTGGCACGAGCAACTCTTTAATTTCCATTATCTTGGAAGGGTCTATAGATATTCCATTGTTCGTGAAGACATTTCCCATGAATGTTATGTCCTTAATCTTGAAATAACATTTATTATATATTGAATAAATTTTATCCCTTTGAAAACTTTTTATCATAGTATTCAAATTCTCCTCATGTTCCACCTTATTCTTGGATTATATGATAACATCATCAATAAAAACCACCACACAATTGTCAAGGTAATTTCTAATTAATTTATTCATTAAATCCATTAAAATTTCTATATAATTTTTGAGTATTTAAGGAATCACTATGAACGCATAGTGTCTATACCTCATTTGAATTCATGTCTTGGAAATATATTCTTTCTTTACCTTTAATTTGTGATATCACGACTGAAGTTCCACATTGGATAAATATCTGGTCCCACAAATTTGTTTGATCAAACCATATGTCATTGGAAGGGGATACTTGTTCATTATCATTATTTTTTTGAGATCATAATAATCAATTCATAGAATCATCCATTCATCATTATTTTTTTTCGATGAGGACTATCACAACTCATGATGTCAAACATGAGAATATAAAACCCTTATAAATATTCTCATATAACTTATTGTTTAGTTCATACAAGTCAATTATGTCCATTATACAATTTTTCTTTAATATATTCAAAGATCCAAGAATAATTTCAATTGAGAACTCAATTTATCGGTTAAGTGTAAATATAAAAAACTATTCAGGGAACACATAAATATAGTCCCTCACAATGGATATGTCTTCAAGAATGTTCTTGTCCTTTGCATTAATCATTTGTGCCAGATATGATCTCTCATAAGGAAATAATATAAAATATTGAGAGATTGATTCTAATCGAGATTTATCATCCTTCTTACACATGTACATAATAGGAAGATACCATTGGATGTGAAGTGTGTTCTCTATTTCCTTATAGTTGATGTTGGCTTTGTGTAATGAGAGTCAATACATGCCCAATATCACATCAAACTCCACAAAAGGAATTAATACAAGATTTGTTGGGACGTACATTCCACAAACATTTACTGAATATGGGTTATATATTTTGGATGAAATAATTTCCCCATATTTTATCAAAGATAAACCAACCTCCATATTTTAATGTGGGTTTTCAATTGATCAAATAAACATAAAAGATATGCAAAAAATTAGTAGAACCAAAATCAAATAGTACAATCACATTTTTAGAATTAATAACTAGTGCACCTATCAGTGCATCATTATCAGCATCCACCTTCATAGTAGTGAAAACATATTTTATTCCTTGTTACCCTGGAGGGTGTTTTTGTTGATTTTAACTAGCAACCCTTGTCTTAGGGAAATGTTTTTTCTAATTCGCATGTTCCTTTTAGTGGAAACAATAAACTATATGATGATTGTTGATCATAATCTTACATTATTCTTCCATATTAGTGATATTATCATATCATTTCTATATCTATTACGCATATTACCCATTAATCTATATTTTAATCATTTCATGGTTCCCTTTATACATCTTCAAATATATTTCTTCCAACATTTTTGACACATGGGATGTTATGATTTCTTTCCATCATAGTATTTATCTACTTATGCAACAATATTAGACTCCATATAAAAAATTTTATTTATGATTCTCTAAGACTAATGAGAGTCTCCAAAATCCATTTAAATCATTAGAGAACAATAGAGGATCTATTTATAGATAACAATTTCGTGAATCCCTAACACTTTTCACATAATCAGATTTAGTCTGCTAAATAAAAGATCCACCATGTTTTTTATGTTTATGAAAAAATCATAAGTGTGTCTTGAACTACTTGTAATTGTTTCCTCAAATACACTGATATAATAATCTTCCTTTTTTCACTAGTTATAGGAACTCCCTTTCTATCATAAGATGAAGGGTTCTAGGAAACTATTTATTAAAAAATATCGTTAAATATTCCAATTTCGTGGAATAAATTTGATCCCATGACTTCATATTCTTGATTAGTTTCCACCATTGATCAGCTTCCCCATAAAAATCACAGGCCACCAATAAAACATTATCTTTTTTGAAGCATTTTATGATAGATAATATTATCTCAATGTAGTTAAATCATTGTTCTGCGAGGAGGGGGTTAGAAGATTCACTAAAAATGTGATTCATTTGTGACATAAAGGATTTTACCGCAACATGATCCATATTACGAGAAGGAGGGAATTCCACATGATTCATGTTATTAATCATAACATGATCTAATCAAGCAAGTACTACCATAAGGTTTTGATATCCCATTCCCATTATATTTGTAATTTCATATGGGAAATTGTAACACTTCCTATCACATTGACTTTTGTCATGGGTTATTTTATGAACAACTGTTAACTAAGAAAAATAATGTATAATTAGGGGGGATTGTATAATTATCTAAAATAATATAAAAATAAAAATATAAACATGGTTAGATAAAATTGTAACTGAAAATTATATCATATCATGTGATTACCCTATGTTTCAATCTATGTTATCCATGGTGATAGAATTATCCCTATGGTTCTTACGAATGTGATTTAGTCATAATTTCATAAAATAACTAGATGGTTCTCTGAGACCAACTCAATAGTCCCTAAATAGTTACAAAAATTATCATATTATTTTAAGCATAATTAACCATCAAATACAAAAAAGGATAATATGTTCTTTTTTCATTGGAATATTAGGGTCAAATTTAGAAAAAAAGATACGAAAATAAAATAATATTTTATCTATTATTTATAATGACCTCCTAACTTCCTTTGATACCTTACACTTATATAGGATAACAAGAGGAATACATGAGCAAAGGGATGATCTAAATATCCTAGTTAGGGAATAAGGATACGAATAAGTTATATAACATCAGTAAGAAGTCATATAAGCATGAAATAAAATGAAATTTAATGTGAATAATCATATGAAAGTATTAAATATTGAACATGGGATCATGTAATCATGGAATCATAGAAATATTACAACAACATACAACATGACATAATCATGAGTCAAGGATAATTGCGTAGACCATTGAACATGGAGGAGAATGAGTCATGGATAACCACCAAGATCATTGAACATAGAAAACCACGAGTCATAGTTAACCACCATGACCATTGAAAATGATTTATGCTGAGACTAAACATTAACTAATTAATTGGAGTTCTATTTGGGCACAACCATCACACCATGTTCATTAATACGGATTCCACATAAACAATCTTCCCTAAGGAATAAAAGTAATGCTTACTCGTAGAGAGAAAGAGGTATCATCATTATATCATATGGCATACAAAAAGAGTGTATCATGATGGTGTCCATAAAATAATGGACAAAAAATATAAATGGAAATTAATAAGTTAAAATATGAATAAATCATGATATGTGATGAAAAATAGAGGTGATAAATAATTTTTAACAATCATTAGAAATGAAACATTTTACTGTGGTTTAAGGAAAATATGAAAGAGAATTTAAAGTTGAAAATGAATAATCATTCATATAAATCTTGAAATGAACCATCTAATATTTTCATGATAATATTATATTATATATATGAATAATGGGTGCTAAAAAAATTATGGATGTTACTTCAAAATGGGAAATAAATTGGGAAGTTCACTTTATTTTTGCTTACTTATCGAGAATAATTGATAAGAGAAAATTATAAAACAAGTATTTCCCCATAAAATAAGTATGAAATTATTTGGATAAAAGAGTTTGGTAAATAAAAAATATAATTTGTAATAATTATATATAAATAAATAATAATTACATTTGGGTAATGATATAAAAAGCATTACCTGATAGAAAAAAGGAGGTTCATAAAAAATCTCTTACTTTATGTCCAAAAGTGTTCTGCACTTGAACTCAATGTTCTGGATAATCAAATTCAATCCATTAATTATTTAATTCTGAAAATTTTATAGATGTATTTTATTTATTATAATTTTTTTGGGTTCGTTTTATTCCATTTTGATGGTTTATGATATTTAATTTCATTGTTTGGGAGCATTCCTTTTTTGGTTTTCATGACCGGTTTACTTGTATACATGTACAGAAAATCATGGGAAATTTTATTAGTTGTCCAAAATTAATATTATTTTCTATTAATGATCTTATAGAATATTAAATTTTCTTATATTTATAATTTTTTTAAAATTTAATAATTATTTATTAGAATTTTTTTGATGATAACTATTTAGATTATTTTGGTGCTTTTTTTATCACCACGAGCATGTTTTGTTTGATTATTTAATATTATATATATGTACTGGTTACATAAGCGTAAATAAGATTTAATACTTATATTATAATGTATTTTGACCAATTTTTTTAATACAATCCTTGAATGTGTTAACAAAAATTGAAGACCTGTCATCCTTGATTTGGATAAATCAACACATAACATACTATGTTTTCATTTTTATAAAAAATGAGAGGGGAAGAGAAATGATGATTAGTTATTCCATTAAAATAATAAAATTATAGTATATAAATTTTAAGGGAGTTATCATGTCCCATGGATAAGGGTAGGTTATGAGGAGAATATAATTGAAAATAAAATGAAACTCAATTAAAAGAAAAATAAATGGGTTTTTACCTTTTGAATTCATCTCCTTTAAAACCTTCTTGGGGCACATCGGTTTGTATTTTATTGAGACAAAATAATCCTAGAAATAGATAATAGACATGAGATGATTATTGGGTATAATTTTTGCAATCTTATTTATTTTTAGGTGTAATGAGAAGATGTGGTGAGGGGTGGTGTTTACAGTGTAAGAGAGGGGTTTTTTTAATAATTTTATTCATTTGATTATTATTTTGTATGAAGTCTATAAATACTATGTCTTCTTGTGATTAAATACAATAATTAATACATGTTATTTTGAACCAATGATGATTACATCATCCGTACATCAACCATGACTCAATAATTTTTGTAATTATCTTATACCATAAATTATTGTATTTCAATATTCATAAAAACATCAACTATTTTATAAAAATCTCAAAAACTAACCCTAACCATTTTTCAATTTATATATTTAAAAACAGACCCCATTTTGTGAAAATAAATTTAAAAATTTTAGGAATTAAAATTGTAAACCAAATCATCATTTACATGAAAAATAAAAATTTCAAAATCATAACTGTTTTTATAACACTTTGAAAAATTAATTAAAGTATCATAAGACTATATCATAATCATAAGACAAAAAATATTAATTAATGAATCTATTATATGAAAATAAATTTTATTTAAAATAATTATAATAATTATAATATTTTAAATAATCATTTCTGTTTAATAATTTTTTTTTTGTTAATTTATCATTTTCAGAACATTTATTTTCTAATACTATGATATAATTATACCATATTTTTATTTATAAGGTGTGTAATTTTTTTATAATTTCATAGGTGATGTTTCTATTTTAATTGATGGTTTAATATTCATAATGGTCATATTAATATTCCAAAGGTTAATTTACTATTCAATCAGTTTAAGTTTATTTATACAAATACATCATATTTCATTTATTATTCATTAATAATGTTTTAATTTTTTTCTCTATGGGATATTATATGATTTAATTATATGAAATAATTATTAGAAATGAAATGTAATTAATAGAATTATTAATTATTACAAACATTAGATATATAGTTTTAGTAAAATTTATATATTTTATATTTTATCGATATTTTTTATACTCATAAAACCAATTTGATATGTATATGATGGGAATAAATCAATTTTTATTAATAAAAATATTTTTAAAGGCAATTTACGTCCTTTTAATGAAGAAAATATTTTAAATATAATTTTTAAAAAATTAGAAATTTTTACATGAAAGGAAAAAAATTTAATTTTGGTTGTAAAATATCATAATTTACATTAGATGAATATTTGGTATTTTTATATGAATTTTCATTTTTGATCAATAGTGAAAATCCCCGAATTATAATTCAAAAATGATTTTTCATATTATTTATTTATATAGTTATGTTCTGGATTATATTTTTATAAAAGTTAAATTAGTTAAATTATATTACATATAATCTAATTTAGGTCATTGGAATCAATTTCAATTTGATGTTGGATATTAAAATGTAGCAATTTTTTGAACATTTTTTCTTTAAACACCTGTTTATTTGTCCCTTATATTGGATTAAATTTCAATAATTTTTTCCCATTCTATGATTGTAGTTTAGGATAATTGATTTCATATTTTTTATATAAAGGATATATAATGCTAAATAATATGGTCACTGTTTTTGATAAAAAAGTATTGTTGAATTTAATTAAAATTAATTACAACTATTAAGAGGAAAATTAATGTAACAATAGACTAAAACATAAAATTATGGGAAACAATGACCTAAAAACTTGTCTAATATCCATTTTATAGTCATATTTATACAATATACTCCCTATATCAAATTTTACTCATTATTAGAGCAACTTTTAGCCATAAAAACATTGGTGGAATTCACTTTTCAAAAATTTACAAGAATGATTCTCCACCTCCACTATAAAAAGGCACTCAACCCTCCTAGTTATTCAAAACTATAAAGACATTTTGATCACCAAACCTATACTCCAATAAACTCCATACATCACTCCCATATTTCTATAATCATATGTTTGGGATTAAATCAAAACAAGGAATCCTTTTTGTGCAAATGAAGAGGAGTTTTCCATAGAAGCGTTAACATCCCTCCTCAAGATCCTTTAATTTATATTCATTATACACCTTCTAAAATAGTTTAATTACCTAATTATATAAAAACGTAAGTATCCTATATATACTTATATGTTGTTATTAAAAGGGTTCTACCTATACTTACACACACTTCCATCCCATGGGTAACAAACATACCATTCTTGTGTACAGTGAACTACCTCATCAAGAAACAATGTCATTTTTTTCTTTTCATCCTCTAATGGTTGGAAATTATGATGAAAAATATATTTTAATATTATATATATTTTATTTATTATGTTTTTATTCTAGTTTAATTAATATATTAAACATACCGTTATTCATTCTGCTCTGTGTAAATATGATAACATTGTTTGTGGACGTGTGGACTGGAGCCTTCTCCAATTGATGTGAATCCTTCACACGTTACATGGAATGTATTAAAGCTGGGTATGGTAAATTAATATGATTTATATGAGGTAATAATTATAATTTAATTATATATATATCATATATTTTCTTACTTTCAAAAATATATTTAAACGAAAACAATGTCCATGCATATGTATGGACTACCATAATAATAAAAGGTGTATTTCATTTCATAATTATAAATTTATAGATTATTATAAATACATATATATGGAATATATATGATATGTATATAATTGATTAAAATATGGGAAAAATTATATAATGATCTAAGTAAGAGGATCAAAAATAACAAGCCAAACCTTATACAAAAAACAAAGCATATATTACCTGAAACATAATATTAATATGGTGTTGGTAATAAACTGGTAATATAAAGTTATAAAAAAATATTATATGGTATTATATATAATAATATTTTCCTTATTATATGTATAATAAACAAATATTTACTATAATGTTAGTTTTAATGTGTATAGAAAATGTCCAAACTTATGGTAAGGGAAGATCATGTCACTTTTTTATTTCCCTGAGGTACATGCCATATCAAAAAGTCAATTATTTTGTGTGGTTTATATACTTAATTATGACATGACATATCATTAAATTAATTTATTTAAATATATTTAAATATTTAATTGGTTTCATTATTTCATGGGGACCGTGATTCTGATGTTACTCATGTAGTACATGTTTTCTCATCCCACTTTTATTTTCCATGTGACACAAGCCATGTTCAACCCAATTTATTAAATGTGGTGGTTATAATTCCCATGAATGAATTATATAGTTCATATTATTAAATTTATGGGTATTTAAAAATAAATTTTCTAATATATATTTCATGGGATTTATGCATGAATAGTTACAAAATCGGTAATGTAATTTTGTCTCAATTTTCTTTCGTTGAGATACATGCCATGTTATGCACCTATATTTTTATATAGGGGTATATAATCCCTATTAGCATTTAATATAATGAATCTAATTATTTTATTGATATTTTATTCTTTATATAATTTTATTATTTCACCATTATTTGGTTTCAAGGTAACCATTGTGGTAATAGATTATTTCTACAATCTCATCATGGGATTGTATATGATTATGCTTCCTTTGATGAAATATTATGATCCATATTTCAAGAACTCTCTTAAATTTTGTTCTCCACTATTTATCCATGATATAATCTGGAATTATTTAAAATTTTACACCCTTTTTTACATTAGATAAATACGATATCTGTTTTAGGAAGATTCAACATTATTTCTTCTTTTTGTCTGGAATCTGTGTTCCTTCAAATACCTGTTTTGTAAAATTTATCTAAAAAATGTTTCAATATTATTCTGTGATTTATGAATGATTTTTTTACCCATGATTTAAAATTTTAAAAAACTATTTTAATATAAATATTCATTTCATTTTTTGACAATGATGCTTTATGAAACATTTATGGTAAGAGAGGAATGTTTGGAATGTACGAACATTCCCTCTATCATTACCATCATTTCCTGGGATCTAACATTTTAATTTTATAAAGTTATTTTTTAGATAATATTGTCATAATATTAAAGAATTTTTTTTGAATATAATTTTTTTTCAACGAAAATGTTTTAAAAAAAATTCATTCATAAAAAGTGTTTTAAATGATTTACAATATTTTTTATATGTTTTCAATATTACATTTTCAAAGAAAATGATTTCAATGATTTAAACATATTTTTATAATATTTCAAATACATATTCTAAAAAAATGTTTTCAAGAACATTTCAGGATTTCTATTTAGGTTTATAATGTCTTTTTTATGATGACGGTTTTCAAAATATATTCATGATTCCATTATAATATTTTTAGAATAATATTAAAAGAAAAAGTTATGCAAAATTATTTCCCTTTAAAAACTAAATTTTCATAGAAAAAAATATATTCCTAATGAAATTTTTTAAATGAATATTTAACGATTTATTTACATGAAAAAGATTTTTCAATGGTTTTAGAAAACTAATTTTCAAAGGCTATTTTCTTTAAGAGATGTTTCATGTTACATTTCAAAATCTATCTCCATATAAGATGGCATACTTTCTTGTAGTTCTGATTAAATAGGTATATGATCCAATAATAAAATTTTTATTCTTTCTTTAATGGTTTATGTTTTTATGGAATGATGTTTGTGACACCCATTTCACTTTCATGAGTTATATTCTTATGAAACCCTCTTATTTTCATGGGTTATGATTCGATGAAATAATTATGAAACCTTTATTTTTATATAGGTTAGGATATGATTTCATGTTTGTGAAACCCATTTTATTTCATGGGATATCATATGATTTTTATTATTATTTTGTCACAAGTATATGTGAATTAATTATTATATTGTTGGGCCCTAAAATATCTCCAATACATTGGGTAAAAATTTAAATCTGATAAGATAATGACGGGAAACAAGTTGATAGGTTGATCTGAAATGGGAAATTGGTTTGTCCTAATCCAAAATGGGAAATAGGTGTTTTTTGATCCACTATATTAATAATGGGAACCAAATCCAGTATGGTAATAAGGGGAAACTCAATCTACTATGGTTTTACGAGAAAACCCTATCCAATATAGTCATATGGAGAAACCCTATCCACTATGGGGAGATAATGAAACCTGATACCTTATAAGGAAATTACTATGAAAGGTATGGTGATGTCTCCCTCCCTGTAGGTGTAGTCCCCAAGAAGTTCCCTGACATGTTTTCGGAAATGATCATTGACTTATTGGGAAAGGTATTTCATTTTTATACCTTTTCCATAAATCTAATTTATTATAGAAATGATATGCTCACATGGTTCATGTTTTTGATTATATCATGATACATGTCTTATGAGAATCCAATCATTGTGCCATGTCTTGTTTTTTATATTTTATATATAATTTATGATATTAAAATGTTTTCATTATGTTATCATACCTTTATGTTCATGATATTCTTATTATTTATTTTATTAACCCTTGTTGAACATTCGATGTCATCCCATTACTATGTTTCATTTACATATGGTCTGAAGAATGGTTTTAAGTAAGAGTACCAAATTGGAATATAATTATGTGAGATGTTGAAGATCATTCAAAAAAACTACAATAATATATTCCATGTGTTCGGAGACACTATACTATTAGATTCATCATTGATGTGCTTATGTTTTGTGATGAATATTCATCTCAGTTGATCTAATATCCAGGTATGTGAAACTTGAGTTACTTTATTTTGAAGAAAAGGAATGGTTTATTCATCCTTTGGAATTTAGGATGATAAAAAATCAGTGAGATCCAAATATATATTTGTAAGGATGTGTCTCAGGATTTATCTATATATAAGTCTATGTATAAATTAATGTATATGAAAATGTCCAAAACAATTTCTAAAGGATATAGTGAGTGGTTTCTTAGATATATATCCATTTATTGATGTCATAAGTTGATGTGTCTCTCAAATAGATTTACATATGGGTAACAAATATAGAAACACCAAATTGAGCCAGAATAAATCGAGAACCAGTGAAGAATAATGGGACTTACTACACAACTGGTATGACACACCTAGGGTATATGTTTTGGGAATACAAAAACTCATTATTAACCATCATGAATGATTTAGAAAGAACATGAAGATGAATAAACTAGGATAAACCTACAATGTTATATATTAATGTAGTGTGGTTCATGATTTATAAATCCTATAAGTATATTTATTTCATTATTTTTTGGATTTATACTATAATAAGGATTTCTCACACTATGCTTTCAATTTTTAGTAGATATCATGAACTAGAAGGAACTGAGACAACATTTAATTATTCTGATGTTCAATGTATGGAAATATATATATATATATATATATATTAATATCCCATAAAGAGAATTAGAATAGTGGTATTTGTATTGGTTATACTTCTTATCGATAAAGAGAGCGAAAATAACATTTTAATGATATGGGATGTCCCAAAAATATTTTTTACATTAAACATAATTTTCATGATTATAGTTATTTTTTGGAACCCTAATACATGATTCATATTTCATATTTTATGAAAAGGGTATTAATTAAAATAATGATGACGCCGAAGTAATGGTTTAAAAATAATGTTAAATGATCAAATATTATATGTTTTGGAATTTAAATACTATGTTTTATGAATCATGAAATATATAATTATTTTTAGTATAAGTTTTTCATTAATGATTGAAAAGGATATGTTAAATTGTGAATAAGAATTAAAAAATTATTTAATGTAAATTCTATATTTTAAAGTAATGAAATGTGAACATTAATGTCTCCAAGATGTTGAGACAATTGTGTTTATCCAGGAAAAAGATATGATTGATATGCATAATGAAAAATGGATAACACTAATTAACATGGAACTAATTTTAATTATTTTTTTGAAAAAAGTGGTCTATGTCAAAATGGATGAAATTTACAAATTATTTGATTTAATGTACATATCCATTAATATTTGGAATAAGAAATCATCCATGTTATCCAAAATGTTTTATGGTAATTCTGGTTATTAACAAGTATTAATAGAATATATGATGAGGTTATTCACATGTTTGGAATGTAACCACCAATAGATAATTTGTGGTATTTGGGGGATAAGTGATAAGGAAATTTCATTAGATAATTACTAATGTTTTGTATTTTTATCTTTTAGATGGGTTGTAAGGTTAACCATTTAAGGAATGATAATTTTAGACCTTAGATGATTTCTCTGAGGTTAATGTACTATCTCACCATATAAAGATTTATGCATGTTTAATAACCAGTGTTAAACATTTTTTCTATGATTATATCTAAAGATAGATGTAATGACATATAACTATACCTAATAATATATTTGTAGTTTTGGAATTCTAAATTTACCTTCATTTAATAATGTAAGGGATGAAGTGGAAGTTGATCAAGTAAAAACAAAGGGTAAGGCTGTCTTAAAATCATGTAAGTATATATTTTCATGAAAATTCATGAAAATTCGGAAAATGATCTTGAAACCAAAAAATTTATCCTAGCACCTTTGTTTCTCATGAGTCAAATTTCCCATTAGATCTTCACAGATTCTAGGTTTTTTTATTGTTAACTTCATCCTAAAAATGTTCTATATACCTATCCATCAGAACATGATATTTATATTTCTCTTTCATGTACATGATTCCCCATACCACCTATGTTCTACTCAATGGAAACCTTGTTATGTGTTACTTTGGGTACCCATTATGTTTCAAACAATCCCTTTTATAGGAATTTTTATTATTTATTTTTACGATGTGGGTTTCTATGAATGGAATTTTAAAGTACTAAAACATTAATTACTGATATAAATTTTGAGGGTGAAATTCCTTTAATGGTGGTAAAATGTAACACCGTAAGATTTCAGGAATTATTTGAATCAAATTAATTTAATTATTTTGGTATTTTTATTACACGCAACACAAAATATATGTTTTTTTATATAAAGCCACTAATTTTTCTTGAAACGTACACAATGCCAATTCAATCATGTGAAACATGTTACACTTATATTGTTTTACACAAAACACAATTTTTGACATGTATTATACACCATAACGATTCAATTTTATAGCTTCTATAACATGCATGGTCCATTTTTATTGAACTATAGGATATTGTTAATATTGTTATTTATATATTATTATAGCTTCCACTTATCTATTGGAATGAAATTTAAATATAATATTCAAAAAAATTTCTAAATATGATTTACACATTCACATAAAATTAATCCTTTGGTTATAAATTACCAGAAGTGAATGAAATAACTTTTTGAAAACAAAGAAATTACTTTTCTAAGAAAACTATTCTTCTATATACAAACCAAATTTTATCTCAATAAATTAAAAAACCCAATTTGAATAAATTTTTTAAATAAAATATTTATATTTTATATTCTAAAAATACCTTTGATACTCAAAAAATTGATTTCATATTTTTTAGATAAGAATCAATTGAAATTTATGAATAAAAAGATCATTTTTTTTAAAAGGTAATCTTACATCCTTTTATAGAGAACCCATGTAAAATCTGATTTTGGAAAAATTAATAATTTCTTATTTTTAAAATAACATCAATTTTTGGTATTTTTTTGATTCCCTGACCCTAGAAGCCTGGACATGGGGCATTATTTTAATATATCGGCATGATTACAAGGAATCAAGTCCTGATGGACCTCTCAGGTTAGATGCCTTATAAAATTGATTACTTACATGAACGTTACATTAAACATTCTAACATAAAAAATAGGAAAAATAATCAATTTATATTTCCATTATTCCCCTATGTTACCACTTCATATCAATTATAATACACTTCATGGAATCCTGGGAAAATAAAACATATTAAAGGGGTCAGATCATATGATCATTAAGGGTAAATAATTCAACAGAATCAATAAACATTTAAGGAAAGATGTATAATAAAAACAACAACATTTTAAAAAAAACATTGAGAATAATATGGTAAAAATAAATCAATAAATACCATATAAACAAGAACATGGAAATTTTACTAGCCGAATAATCACATGTAACAACTAATTTCAAAAAAAGGAAATACATAATGCTAGATATAATTACTAATACGTCGAGGACTTATGTGAACACAATTCGGTAATATTCTGTCGATGCCCTATATGAAGACACTAGATTGTCTCATGATACCTACCATCCATCGAGGGGTCATAGTAGGCCCCTCCCATCACACACTAAGTCCTATGCATTCCTCATATGAAAAGGATGATACATAACATAAACATTCATATTAAAACTAGAAAACAAAATGTTCATACTCTAACCATAAACCATGAATGCTGTAAAAAGCACACATCCATAGTCAAACATATCATAACTCATTCAACACAGTATGGAATATTGTATTATAATAAATAAACATTAATCAAGAATAATATCCAGTAAAATATGTTTACATAATTGAAAATTATCAGTAAAACTCTTTATGAGAAACATCCATTTTTCATGACATCATTTAATGGTCATAAAATTTATAAAGTAAGTCATTTAAATGTTTTTTTTATCAATGTATCACATTCCACCTTGAAACATTTTAATGTAATTAACAATCTAAAACATTCATGTACATATAAAAAATCCTAAAAATTATTTTGAAAGAAAGGAAATTAATTGAATAGATTTAGAAAAAAAAATATTTAAAACATTTAAATTGACGATATAGTTAAAAATTCCCTTCCATAAAACAATTAACTATTCCTTTTGAAATAATTTTTATGGACCATGTATATGGATGATAAATATTTCCCATTAAATACTTATACATATTCAATCTCATATAATAATGAGATTGAAAAATTAACCCTTACCTTAGGTCTGATACTCTCTATAAATGTCTTAAACTCTTGTATAATGGGTTTAAACATATTATTAACATTTATAAGAATAAAATTAATTTTTTATGATACAATATATGGTTCTGTTATGACTTTTTATTACCCATTTATTAACAATTCCATGTTAATACAACATTTTGGGTAATCGTCTCTTTGTTTATCGAACGTGTTTTGACTTTTCATTCTTGATCATATAAGTTAGATCACAATTTATTTACATCCAGAATGTAAAATATGATTAATATGTCATATATATTATTTATTTAAATATATATCATAGATATATATATAAAATAAAATAGACCATTCATGGAGGCAGTAGGCCGCACATACGCATGAAGGTTGTCTCTATTTTTTTATCCTATTGAATGAAAGTAAGTGAATAAAATATATATATGTGTTTAAATATATATATATATATATAGCATCCAAGTATAATTAGGATTTCATTTATTTTATACTTGTTAATAATATATATTGTCATAATCATTCTTGGATGGAGAACATAGGAAAAGAGTCTCATCGCGTCGTGGAGACGGTAAGCCCTGCGTACACACTAGTGACGATATAATTTTATTAATGGTAAAATAGAATGGAATTGGATGGAATATGAATTTTACATAAGAAATATCATGTTATATGTATTATTTAAATTCTTTTATGTTAAACTTTATACCCATAGAAATAAAGTGTACCTAAAAAACAATTTTCACCATGATGTGGAGATGGTAAGTCGTACATACAAATGTCTAGTGATATTGTTTTTTGTAGGGTGGGTAAAAAGAGAAATATGGTTTTACAATAATTATAACAAAATCTCTTAATATATTAGTTTTTGAAGTTATTCTTTTATTTTGTTAACAACTTAGTAAAAAGAAGTAGAAGAAGACATGAACATTGAAAGAATGTATAAAAAGATTACCTCTTCTTCGGGTGTCTCCTTTTGATTTTCACAAAAGTACCCCTTAAGATGGATTTATTCCATAAGTTGTACCTCTATGATTATTTTAGGGTAGTTGGGTTGAGATTTGGGTATGGGTTGTCTAAGAAAAAGGGTTTTGGAGGTGTCAATAAGTGGGTAGAGGTGGTGCCCTTTTATAAGAGGGTGGAGGGGCACTTTAGGAATGTCGGGAATTATTAATTTATTAAAAATTGATTTTCAATTAAAAATGGTAAAAAAATATTTTAATTATAATATAATATGATGTTGGTTCGAATAACCAACATCCAATAATTTTTATACAAGTTTGTAGTATTTTTTGTCCTTATCTTTTTTGTTTAACCCTCATTTTACCTCTGTTAATCTTACTGTGATGTCATATTTTTTACACATCTTGGGATAATGTAATTACCATATCATATAAAAAGACCCATAAAAAGTAATTTATGAGATATTTTTATATTTATTAAGAATTTATACTAATATTAATCTTTTTGGAATTTCATATTATTTAATAAACTATTTTATGTTTTAAGTTATGAATTATGTCAATTTTGACACTATTTATGCTTGACTTTTTTAAAAATTCACAACAACATGATTACTTAGATACAAAGGAATTAAATAAAATAGAATATGTATATATCATCCAAACAATTCGTGGATGACATCAAAATAACAAAATTTAATTTATTTTAACATTTATAATATAATTTATTTCAATCCTTTAGTAACGATGCAATCACCATTTCATCAAAGTGTCATAATTAAATTTTTTTATATATTTTAATTTTTTTTTTAAAAAATATCACAATGTAGGAAATATTCTACTCTTTATAATAAATATTTATAGTGTGACTTAATCTATTATATAACATGATATAAAAATTGTTTTATTAAATGAAACATGTTTATGTTAAATTTTTCGATACATTAAAATAATTATTATAAAATGTCATCTTCACACCCAGGGGTCTCCATGGGGCCCCAAAATAGAACCAAGGAATCCCATGGTAAGAAATATCTCATAAAATAGGATTAGTACATGTGTTAGGGTAGTTTAATATTATGGTAAAATTATTTTTTACCCCTATTTCCCAGATCATCCCTTTATCCATAATAAATAAAATAATTACTGAAGTTAATATTCTTATTATCATAAATAAAAGGTACCAATTTAAACAATTTTTAAATTTTGATTCCAAATATTAAATTCATTTTAAAAATTCGAAACACAGATGTTGCAGTAATTAATTTAAAATTAATTCCCCTTGTCAAAACCAAAAGCAGGGTTTTATGAATTAAAATCGATAAAAAGATTGACTTGTGTTTATATACTATTTAAATGTGAAATTATATCCAATGAGCTGAATTGTATTAAATCTTAAAAATATAATGTAATTGTACTTTTAAAAAACTCATATTTATAATTTACCACTATAAATTATTTTGATTAAAAAAGTAGTTTTCAATTAAAATTTAGTATTTTGAACTATTCATCATAATATTAATGTTATCAGAAAAGTACCAAAAAATTATCCAAAGTAAAATTATATTTCCCACATGTAAATAAAAAATTAATTTTTTAAAATTCAATATATAAATGTGTTAGATATTATATTTAAAATGGGTTCTCCATTAAATGGTGGAAAAAATGCATTTTTAAAAAAATACATCTTTTATCTGAAAAATTGAATTTTTCCTCATATTTTTCTAAGATAAAAAATATGACAGCTAAAATTATATGTGATTTAAATTTCCAAATATGGTTAATACAATTCAAAAATGCTTTTAAACAGCTTGTTTGATAGGTCGTGGTGTGTTTGAGCTTGATTTTACACACATTGAATGCTATTGAATTATTTAAAAAGGAATCATATTTTGGATTCCTAGGGGGTTACATTATCCCATCCTTCAAAAAATTGAGTCATCTCATTTTAATATCGGGATTTAAAATTAGGGGTTTGAAATTTCCTAATATTATAGATTAAATCCCACATAAAAAATTGATTAATGAGGCATCAGTTTTTAAATAAAGAAAGGTAAGTGTGAAGGTTACCAAAAATAATTCATTCTAGGGTTCCATGTATAACAACATGGACATGGAAGAGAAAAAAACCATCATGTTCTGATGGAGATTGATAGAGAACATTATTTGGAAAAAGTTATTAACCAGAAAGAGTTAAATCTACGATGATCTATGAGACCATGTGAGTCATCAAGAAAGAATATAATAGGAAACCATTTTTTATTTTATGATCCTTTCCCTAGTGTTGTATAATTAATTTAATTCATATACTAAGAAAAAAATGAAGCATACTTTATTTATATATATTGTTTCATCCATTAACTAATACCTACCACAATCTCATAATTCTCTTTAAAAGATAAAACTGAAAAAAATTCCATTTATCTTAGTCGTATAATGTTTTAAATATAAAAATATATAATTTAAATAAAGAAAACAATTTTATAATAATCAGGTACTTACTATAGGGTAGTGATAGTTGATAAAGCCTTGTCCTGCCTCTATTGTGGGTTTGATTCCCGCGGGTTTCTCCGACTTGATGGGTTATTTCTCGACCTGCAAGTTTCCCCTTTCCTAAGACAATACTATTATAAATTTCCAAAAATAATCTTAATATAGGTTTAACCATAAAAATACTATTCATATTTCAACTTAATGCATTCCAACCATTAAGTTTATCCAAAATACTTCTGTCCAATATCTGTCTAAAAGGTCTCTAAATTTCCAAAATCAATTGTAACATCATATTCCCCAAAAAACATAATACTATTATTATTATCGCATAATGAATATATGATTACCATAATTATATTAAAACCATAATGGAGAAAATAAGAAATGCAGTATAAAAATTAAATATATCACATTATTCTTATAATCAGAATATAATTCGTGAATCCAAAAATACAAATACATTAATTATTCCACTTCGACTATAGTAAAAATATAATCTTGACCTTGATCCATTTTATTTTTCCAAGATATATTTCCTGGATTCATTGGAAAATAATTTTCCTAATTTCATATTTCATTTCAATTATAGCTTTGAACATTAATATCCTCTTTCTTCCCCTTACAATCATGAGATTTGTGGCCTTTTTGTCAACATTTGTAAAAAACTCCCATTAATTTTATAAATATAACCTAGCTTTTCTTCCCAAATTTATCACATAAGTAAAAAATACTTCTTTCCCTCTTTCCCTTTACCTGTCTCTTTCTCTAGCATTCTCTTAATATCTTGCTTTAATTTAATTTCATATGACTTAGAGAATTCCTATTCTATTCTGATAGCACATGAGAATATATCTTCATACGATGAGATTGATTTGGAGACTAATTCCAATTAGAGGAATGGTTTTAACCCATCAAAGAATCGATCCATATTACTTATTTGGATACATATGTAGTCTACAATATGCCTTTCAAACCTTGTGAAGTTATCCATGTACTTTGCAACATTCCCATCATCCTTTTACCTCGGGCTACAAAATTGTCTTTGAATATTAGCTTGATGTTCACTAGGAAATTATTTATCTACAAAAAGATAATTAGGCTTAGTATATTCTATATTTAACACTTTTTCATCCTCCATTATGCGTTTAATTAATGACCACTATTGATCCACATCTCCAGAGATATGATAAACTGCCATGACAACATTTTCACTTTCGTTACTTCCTGAATAAAAAATATTTTGTCTAAAGAACTTATCCACTGCATAATAAAAAAGGATTTGTAGACTCATTGAACGTTGGAGGTTATAGTTTCATGAAACAGTATAACATTGATCCTCTCCATTGTGGATCAAAATGCTCATTACGGGTAAGGTTAATATTCATAACCTGAGTCAGGTGTCCTCGTATGGTTATGGGTTTTTTAGTACCAGTTTTGTCACCAGATTCACTATCATTATGTTGAATAGGAGGGAAATCCATACATGGATTATATACATTGATACAATTTCCATTTCTTCCATCATGCAACTTTTATAAAAAATGGAATACCCTATATTATATTATGAATCATAATGCATAATTACAAACTAGAAAAATTCATATCATAAATATAAAAATTTGTGCAAATCTAATCCAGAATCATAAATATGGTTCCCTTAAGGAAACATTTACTCATAAATCCTTCATACTGGTGTGTAAAGAAAATATGAATTATCCTAAGCATATCTACAAGGAGTGTCATACCAGGTGCTCAGTATGGCTGGTTGTCGTGTCCTAGGTTAACCCTGATTGAAGCTTGGAACACCTTTTCAGATTAGTCAACCCAGGATACATCTATTATAGAACCAAATCCACTTGTGTTATCTATTCAGGGATGTACTTCTTGTAATATCCATGTAATCCCTACTTTACCAAAATTTTAGGTGGTTCTTCTATGATTATCCTTAAAGACTACCTTAGGGTTATGATCCCTAGTATATGTTTTATAAATCTATTTTGAATGTTCCTAATAAAATTCCTTTGATACCAACTGTAATGCCATGAACCTAGAATAATGTACTTGGGAAATTATTTTAATTCATTGACATGATTAAAATGAATCAAGTCTGAAGGATCGATCTGTTTTGTAGTCTTCGAAAATAAATTACATACAAGATCATTACAATACACATTATAACATAAAACACATCAAAAATAATCTTTTTAGAATGCCATTATTCCCATATTTTGACCATTTATATTAATAATAATACAATTCTTGGCATATTGGGAAAATTAAACATAATAAATGGGTGATCTCAAATGCTCAGTAAGGGTAAATAATTCAGCAGAAGCTATAATCTTTTAAGGAAAGATGTAAAATAAAAACAAAAACCTTTTAAACATAAAATTGAACATAATTTGGTAAAAATAAATAAAAAATCACCACATAAAAATTCAAATGTATATTCTACTAGTTTAATAATCATAGGTAATAATTAATTTTATAACGAGGGAATGTATAATGCCGGAAATAATGACTACTACATCATGGACTTGTGCCAAACCATTCACGAGTATTCTCCTAAGGCTGTATTATAAGACAATAGTTTGTATTATGAGACCTATTTATGCATTGAAGAGCCATAGTGGGCCCCAACTGTCACTTACATAGCCTAATGCATTCTTTATTTGAAAAGGTTGAAACATAACATAAACATTTGTATTAAAACTAGCATATGAAATGTTAATACTTTGACCATAAATTATAAATGGTATAAAACTAGAATATCCAATGTCAAACATATCATAACTCATTCAATACAATATGGATGATTGTATTAAAACAAATTAACCTTAATCAAGATGAATATCTGGTAAAGGATGTTGACATAGTTGAAAATGACCAGTAAAACTCTTTGAGAGATATATCTCTTCTTCATGAAACTAATTAAAAGTCACCCAAATTATAAATTAAGTCATTTAAAATATGTTTTTGAATAAATTTTTCGAATACCACTTTGAAACATCTGAAAGGAATTAACATTTCAAAACAATAATGTAATAAAAAAATCATTAAAATCATTTTGAAATCATAGACATTAAATAAATATATTTAGAAAAATAAATACTTAAAACATTTAAAATGATGATTTAGTTAAATATTAACTTCCATGAAACCTTAAAATACTAATTTATAAATCATTTTTATTAACCACAGACATGGATGATAAATATATCCCAGTAAATACTTACACATAAACAATCTTGGATAATAGTTAGATGAAGTAAGTAACCCTTACCTTAGGTCTGATACTCTGCGTATGTATCCAAAACTCCTATATAATGTGTTTAAAAATATTATGAACTTATATCATAATAATAATAATATTTATGATATCATATATGATTCTTTTATGACTTTATATTAACCATTTATTAATAATTCCAATATATTGAAACATTTTGAGTAATAATCGGTTTGTTTATAGTATGTGTTTTTACTTGTTATTCTTGATCATATTACATATATCATATTTTAATTATACCATAATGTAAAATAGTATTTATATATCATATATACTCTATATATAAATATATATAATACATATGTTAATAAAATGGAATATACTGTTCTTTGAGGCGGTAGGCTGCACATATGCATGAACGTTGTTATGGTTTTTATTTCATATTGAATTGAAGTAAGTGAATGAAGTATATGTATATATATATATATCATCCTAGTATAATTATTATTTCATATATTTCATACTTATTAATAATATTTATTCTAATATCCATTCTTGGATTTTGTACATGGAATATGAGTCTCATCGCGTTGTGGAGACGGTAATCCGTACGTATGCACGAGCGACAATAAAATTTCCTTAATGGTAAAATATTATGGAATTGGATGGAATATTAATTTTAAATGAGAAATATTAGATTATATTTATTATTTAAATCTGTTATATTATTCTTTATAAGAATAGAAAAAAGTGTAAATGAAAATGAATTTACACCACAGCATGGAGACGGTAAGCCGTGCGTACGACGCATGGTGATATTATTTTTTGTAGGGTGGGTAAAAATAGATATATGTTTGTCTCATAATATTAAAAACAAATTAGAATATATTATATTTGGGAGTTATTATTTTAGTATAGTAACAACTTAGTAAGAGGAAGTAGAAGAAGATGTGAACTTTGAATGATGGGATAAAATGATTATATCTTCTTCGGGTGTCTACTTTTGATTATCTCAAAAGGACACCATAAGATGGATTTCAACCCAAAGTTATTATAATAGGATTAAGTGAAGGAATTTGGAAGGAGATTTGGGTAGGTTTTGGCTTAGCTAATGGGCTTTGGAGGTATGAATAAGTGGGTAGATGTGGTTCCCTATTATAAGAGGGAGGAGGGTCACTTTTGGATAGTCTAGAAATACTAATTTATTATAAAATAAATGTATATTAAAAATGGCCCAAAACTGGTTTAATTTGATGGTAAGATTATTTTGATTCGAATAAGCAGCCTAAAAAAAATTTAGACACGTTTTTAATATTTTGTTATGCTAATCTATTTTGTTTGACACTTATTTTTCCCTTTTTAATCTTACCGTGATATCATGTTATTTACACATTGTAGGTTATGTAATTACCATATCATGTAAAATGACCCATGAAAAAGTCATTTATGACATATATATACTCTTTTAATCCTTTTGGAAGAATCATATATTTTTAGGAATTTAATATCATTTCATAACCCATTTTACGTTTTAATTTATGAATTAGGTCAATTTTGGAAACTATTCATACTTGACCTTTTTACACATTCATAACAACCTAATTACTTTTGAAAAAAGGTATCAATAAATATATAATATGTCAATATAATCCAAAAACTTCTTGTATGACATTACAATAACTAAATTACGTTTATTTAAAAAAATTAATATAATTTATTGGAAGCCATTAATAATGAAGCAATCACTGCATCATCAGTGGGTCAAAATTAATTTTTTTTATTTAATGGATAAAAATTATTAATAAAATATCATGACATTTCAAATATTTTTAAATTTATAATTAATATTTATAGTCAAAGGGATCAATTATATAACTCTATATAAGTTGTTTTTTAGTAAATAATATATATTTATGTTATATTTTTTTATACTTTATATTAATTGTTATAAATTTTCATTTTCACACCTAGGTGGCTCCATGGGATCCCAAAATCTACCCAAGGAATCCAATGGTTGGAAATATCTCATCTAATAGGATTAGGACATGAGTTAGAGAATTTTAATATTATTATAAAATTATTTATAACCTTATTTACCAGATTTTTCTTTTAACCATGGTAAATAAAATATTTACTAAAGATATTATTCATAGTGTCCAAAAAAGGTACCTATTTAAAAAATTTGTACCTTATGATTTTAAATATGGAATCTATTTTTCCAAATTCATAACAAATAATTTGAAATAATTAATTTAAAATTAACTGTCGTTGTCAAAACCCAAAAATGTTTTTTAAGAAGTATATACTATCCAAATACAGACATGTGTTTTTGTACAATTTATATGTGAAATCAATCAAATGACCTAAATTATATTAAATTATAAAAATTTAATCTAATTATATTTAAATCCACTCAAATTTTAATTTAATCATATAATTTATTTCAATTTAAAAAGATGTATTTAATTAAAAATTGTTATTTTTTACCATTTATCAAAATATAAAAGTTATCAGATTTGCACAAAACATTTATCCAAACTAAATTTTGTGTCCTGATTCTAAATCAAAATTTAACCTTTTCAAATTGAAAATATAAAATATTCAATGTTTGTTTTTAAAAAGGGGTTTTAATTAAAAGCCAGAAAAACAACATTTTTTGAAAAATATATCTTTTATATAAAAATTTGAATTTGTTTTCATATTGTGTAAAAGAAATAGAAATTACAAATTTTATAATAAAATACGATATAAAATTCAATATTTGGTTAATAATATTCATAACTGCATTTAAATTGATCGTTAGATAGGTAATCGTGTGCTTGAACATGGAGTTGTGTACATAAAAAATTATTGAATTATTTAAAAAGGAATCATACTATAGAAGCTTGGGGTATTAAAATTACAATATCAAAATATTATTTGGGTTAATTTGGGGTATTGTTTTTATGAAGTTTTATTTTTTTATGAAAATTGAAAAGAAAACTGAATTTTAATTCAATGCTACCTTTTAATATATCATATTTATATAATTAAATTATTATTATTTGATTATTTTAAAAAAATTAAATATTTTGTAGATAAATTAATCCAATATAGGTCGTTGGAATCGAATTCTCTTTGAAATTGTATATAAAAACATACCAAACATTGGAAAAAATTTAATTTAAAACCCTCCTTTGTTGTCCCGTCTACCAGATAAAATTTGATTTATTTTATACCAATTCTTTGATTAATATTTTGAAAAATGTATTACATATTTTTAATAATAATTATATATAATTAAAAATAAATTCATATTAGTTTTTGAAAAAAAACAGTGAATGAAATTTAAATGAATTCTAACAATTAAGAGGAAAATTAGCTTTACAAGGGACTAAACATTACAATTAAGGGCCCAAATGACCTAGAAAACTATAAAAAACCAAATTTTAGAAATATTTTTACCCGATAATCAAATTTATAAATTTTATTTCATTATGTGATCCAATTTTTAAAGAAAACCATGAGTAGATTTCACTTTTAAAAAATATACATGAATGCCACTCTGCATCCACAATAAAAAGGTACTCACCCCTCCCACTTATTCACACATCTCAAGCCCTTTGGATAACCCAAAATCTGAGAACATAAAATCCAAAAATACCTACCTTCATCCAATAATCCTCACATTTTTTAGAAATCCAACTAAGGTATACATTTTGTGATTACCAATATGAATTACCTGATGAAGAGGTAACATGCTTCCTCAATCTTTTTTTTATTTTCATTCTCAACCCCCTGACCACTTATTATTCCATGATTATATAAAAAAATATGTATCATAAATATACTTATATGTAGTTATTATAAGGTTTCTACCTACAATTACACACACTTCTATCTAATGTGTTACAAACTTACCATTTATTTGGAGGACTAACTATAACCCAACGAAATGATGTTGTTTGTTATTCATTTACCACCTCTTATGGATTATAATTATGATGAAAAGTATATTTTTATATGATATTTATGATATTTATGAATTATATATTCTTATTTAAAAATTATATAAAACATAATTTCATGATTTTTATTTTTTGTAAATATAATAACTTCGTTTCTGGATGTGTGGACTAACGCCTTCGCAATGCGATGGGATATTTTGACACTTTACATGAAACATATAAAGGATTTATTTTATAAATGTATATGATATATATATATATATTAATAATGATAACTTAATGATAATTTAAATATATACATTTATTTTATTTTATTACATTCTTTAAAATCTATAATTAAATGGAAACAATTTTCATTTGTATGTACGATCTACCGTCTCCATGAATGGTGTATTTGATTTTATTAATAGGATCATGAATAAAAATTAAAAAATATATGAAAAACAAAGCTGATATTTCTAAAAATGTAATATTAACATGGCGTTGTTATTAAAAAAGAAATATAAAGTCATAAACAAATTATATATGTTATTGGATTATAAATATTGTTATTTTGTATATATATAGTAAACTTACATTTTTTATATAGCAGGATTGAACATATAAAATGAAATTAAAGAGATAAGGTAAGGGAATTTCATATCACTTTTTATTTCCATGAGATACAACCCATCCTACAAATTAACATTTTTATTAAAAAAGTACACTTTTGTGAAAAAATGTGTTAAACAATCAAGTACAAACAGGGGAATGAGACCCTATTTCATCTCCTATTTCTTATATATGGTTTTTATAATACCCATTAATTTATTAAATGATAAATATAATTAAATTAAGGGGTAATAAAAAAAATACATTTCATGATATTTATTTCATGTGATTTATGGATCAAGAATTACCATATTAGAGAAGTAATATCATCTCAATTTTCCTCCATTGAGAAACATGCCATGTTATGCACCAATAATTTTTTTATCGGGACTATATTCTTCCCATTGACTTGTTATATAATGAAAATCCTTATTTTTATTTTATGTTGATAATCATTTAATTTTATTATTTCATGAACATACTGATTCAATGTTTCCAAATTGGTAATAGTTTATTTTTACAATCTCATCATTTATCATGATTGTTTCTGATTATTCATCAATTGATGAGATATTATGATCCATATATCATGGATATTTATAATGTTTCTTATTATATGGTTATCCATGATATATTCACGTATTAGTAAAAATTTTACACTCTTGGGTACTTAATATAATTAATAAAAGGTTTTTATGAAAATATGACATTATTTATTCTTCTGATCAGAAAACTCAGTTACATCAAAACTATGTTTTCCAAAAATGTTTCCAATTTTTTTCACTGTTATCCAATGATTTTTAAATTTTTTTACCCATATAGTACCTTTTTAAAAATGTTCTTAAATGCAATCTTCCTTTCCATTTTTGACCAAGGAACATTTCTAAACATTTAAGGTGAAAAAGATATGTTAAATATGTATGGAACCACTTTCCATCATGAGCATCATTTCATTCGAGATTATTTTGGAGGTTTAAAAGGTTATTCTTTTAAATAAATTTATTTCCAAATAATTTGGATATTGTTTTTGAATTTGATGTGGTTTTTTAATAAAAATGATTTTAAAAAATGTTTTCTGGTTATAAAGTGTTTTAAATGATTGTTGAAAATACATTTTTGTGTTTTCAAAAGTTTGGTTTCATAGAAAATTATTTAATTTATTTTATGATTAAATTATAGGATTTAATATCCATTTTAATCGAAATGGTTTTAAAAATTATTTAAAGTCATGATTTTAGGTTTTAAATTTATTTTCAATCGATAAGGTTTTAAAAATATTTCTATGATTACATTATAGTTTTATCAAAGGTATTTTAAAAGAAAAATGTTTTCAAAATAAGTCACATTTTAAAAATTGTTTCCCAAAGACAAAAAGATATCATCCTAAAAAAATTAAATGATGTTGTAATGAATTATTTATAACAAATGTATCTTCATATGGTTTTATAAAATTTATATTCAAAGGCAAGATATTTTCCTTAAAAAATAGTTTCATGCGATATTTCAAAATCTATCTTTTTATAAGATGACATACTTTGTTATATTTTTCCTTTAATATGGATATGATTTAATAGAATCATTCATATTCTTTCTTTAAAGTATTTATGGAATTATTTTATTGATTTTTTTTTATTTTCAGCATTACTTTCTTATGAAACACACTTCTTTTCATGGGTTATGATTTGATTAAATGATTATAAAAGTTATCTTTTCTCCTTTGGTTAAGATATGATTACATACTTATGAAACCCATTTCATTAATTATGATATGATGGTTTATGAATTTATGGATGATTTTTGTATGATTTCATTATGATATGATTGGGACCAATATCTCCCTCTAATGAATTGGGTAATGATTTACATCTTGTGAGATAATGATGGGAAACAATTCAATGAGCGTGACCCAAAATGGGAAGTTGGTGTGTCATAATCCAAAATGAGAAAGAGGTGTTTCCTAATACAATATGAGAATATGGTAAAACTTGATACATTCTGGTAAGATGGGAAACCTGGTCCACTATGGAAATATGGGGAAACTATTCCACTTGAGAATATTGGGAAACCATATCCAATACGAGAAGATGCCGAAATTCGATCCCTTATAAGTAAAGGACTTTGATTGGGGGTAGTGGTGTGTCCCAGCCATTTGGTGTAGTCTCTATAAAGATCCCTAATACCTTTTTGGAAATTATCATTTACTTATAAGTAATTATTTTTCATGTTTAGGTTTTTGACACAAATTAGACATATTATGCCAATTATAAGTTTACATAGTTCATTTTCTTGATTATAATATGATTGAATTATTATGAACTTCCAATATATATTTCTCATCTCATTTTTATGATCATTAATATGAAGGGTACGATCATCAAATTATATGATCATGTTCTCATACCCTTATGTTCATGATATTCTTATGTATTTCATTTATTTAACATTAATCAACATTCGATCTCACCCATTTATTATCTTTCCTTTCCCCATGTTGTGAAAAAGGATTTACATAGGAGTAATAATAGGGTAGACCTTTAAATAATATGTTTAATATTTTTCACCAAACTAGATGAATTTATACCATGTCTCTGAAGACACTATAGTATTATGGTACTGGGGAATGTACTTTATAAATGTGTTTATTATTCAATTAAATTCACGGAATATCAAGGTATGTGATGCTTGGGATACTATACATAGCCTATGCTTTCATCAATTAAAATTGAATAACAAGGTTTTCATAAAATGAAAACCTACTCTAAGAATAATTTCACATAATATCAAAAGGAATCACCCACAAATGATGATATCGCAACCATAATTTGATCTTATAGAACCACTTGGATCCACATAAATGATAAAATATGTCTTTGATACAAGGAACATAATTTTTTTATCACTAGGTTTAGACATTACAAATCCCGAAAAATAAAATGAGATATTTCATCATCCCTTTAGGTGAATGTCAATGGATCACTAAAAGGGTCATGATCGACTGAAAAAACATATTCAACATTAGATCCTCATGTTAATCCTTTATCTCCCTTTCAAATGTAGTATCCATATTATATATGGAAATGGGTATGGTATCATAGTAATAAATAACCATGATCATGATCATTATATTATCATATTATAGAAATCATTAGAATATATCCTTCAAACAACCTCTAACATATAAAAAAACACACTGCATGTATTACAATATCAAAGAAAATTTATAGTCATCTATGTGGAAATACCCCCCCAGCTACATGTCAAATGGTCAGTAATGGAATTCTAATAGTTCATACTCACTGAAGTAGGTATGGGAATCACATGAATAAGAAATTAATCAAACCATCATGTAGGAATAGTTAATGTGTGATAAATAATGTATAATAAATTACAACACAAGTACAATAAATGGATCTTCATCATTAAGACAAGTAATGACCGAAGAGTAATATAACTATAGATCCATATAGTTAACTCTGTAAATCTCTGAATAAACATCTATTGGGCCCTTAAGGATGTATCAATAGACATAACCTCATGTAGTTACTACAATTCTAACCCTATATATCCAAAAACATTCTCAGGTTTGAATGAGTGTTACACACCTTTATATAATAAATAGTATGAAAGGGTCAATATTGCGAGAATGAAACCTTGAAATTGTCATGGATCCTCAATAGACATAATTTGACCGAGGTAAAAGGAATTGTGCTACCTTGAACCTAGAAAAGGAGCTCTTAAATAATAACTCCCTTGGGAGATGTTATCATAATAAAATTACAAGCCTTTCCTTGAGTGTCCATTTCATTGTCCAATATTTTTATAGTAATAAAAACTATAGCTCCTAAAATGGTGTTTCACTATTAGTTATAATCCAAAACCTCGAATATATCTCGATTAATTCCCACCATCAAAACATTTTTTATTTCACATAACATCAATATATTCCCAAAATTTACAATGTAGTATAAATCATTTAGATCCCTATCACAATCATGCTGAATATACCTAGATTTATCACACTAATATCACAAAATTGGATGTATCCCTCTTATTTGATGTAAAAAAACCAAACCATTACTACCTTATCTATCTCTTCCCATAGTGATACCACTTATATCATTACTTTCTACTATATTATGAACATCTCCCATAACAATTAAAAATAGGTTATTTAATAAATATCCTAGATTCCTTTTTGATATTCTCTTTTATAAGGGAATTATTCATGATTTTTAGACGGATATTAAGAGGATGTTTTTCATAAACAATCAAATAGAAAATGTAACACAATGAGTTTTTATGAATTAATTTTTTTAAAATAAATTAAAATTATTTTATGGATTGTGTTAAAAGATTCATAATGTTAGGATTTCGGTATTAAAAACATCGTGTCTCTTCAATAGTTTTCATTACACACAAGCCCTAGTTTTACTAAATTATAAAATATTTTTATTATTATGAAAACATTATTATAGTTTTTACCAAGCCATTGTAATGAAGGGAATGAAAAGGGTTAACAAGATTATATAAATATTATTTATTAATGTTTATATAATGTTCTTTTTATAAACCAAATTAATCTTAAATTAATGTAAGAACTATTAGAAAATAATGATATATGTTTTCTAAAAAACAATGTTTTCTTTACAAAAACACATTTTATCTAAAATCACTAAATAAAAAACTTTTTATTAATGATTTTATTTAAAATATATAATAATATAATATAAAAATTTTAAAATTGTTTTTATTTTTTTTCTATAAAATAGATAAGAATAAATATTATTTTAGGCATAAAAATATAGATTTTTCTACACAGTTATTTTACAAAATTTTAATGGAGAACATGTTATGAAAATAAATTTGAAAAAATTAAAAAAATTTATTTGAAATAATATAAATTCCTTTTTTAATGTTTAATTTGAAAATTATCTTAGGGTAATATTTTGGTTATATTCTAATAAGTTTCACTTTATAATGAATAGTAAAAATACTAAATTTTAATTTAAAACAAAATTTTAATCTAATTTATTTATATAAATAAATTATATTTAAAATTTTTATCAATAATTAAGTTCTTTAATAATTTATCATTAAATAATATTTAGGTTAATAGAATAAATTTAAAATTGAAATTGTATATAAAAACATAAAAAACATTTGAACATATTCACTTTAAAAACCCCTAGTATCGTCCTGTCTAAGGAATTATTTTTAATTAATTTATGAAAATTTTTTATTTTAATTTTATAAAACGGACTCCATAAATCAAATAATAATAATTAATAATGTCTTATAAGGAAAATATAATTTTCATCAAAATTATTAGTGAATATAGTTAAAATTAATTACGCTAATTATGAGAAAAATATTTTTACTAAGGGACTAAACATTAACATAATAGGCCCAAAGAAATTCAAACAATTAAAAAAATACATTTTTGGGAATTTTTTTATACTATATAACCTATTTTATATAAATGTTTCATTACATAGGGTAGATAATGTTTGGTAGGGCACACAATAGTTTTTGTCTTTTGGTATTTAGAATAATGCAACTCCTCTAAAATGAAAGGGTACCCCCTCACTTATTTTAAAATCTAAATAAAATTTTATCATTATGTAACTAAACAAATATATTCCCAAATTCCCTAATATCAACCTATAAGCCCCACTTTTGGCGTAAATCTAACCAATTACGAAATAAAATAAGTTACCAAATAATAGGTAACGTTCATTAATGTGTGTTTTTATTTTTTGCTTCTCCAACCCCTTCAATTATTATTATATAATGATTATATAATAATCCTAGTATATTAAAATAATGATATATTTTAGTATAAGGGTATTAAATATACATTAAAAAATGTTCATTAAATGGTATACACGATCATCTTTCATGTGCATGGCGGACTACCGCCTCGCAAATCGATGTCATTCATTCTTCCGTCACCACCATTCATGGTTGGTAATAATAATTAATTTTTTGTTTATATATGATATTTATGATATATATTATGTCATTATGACTCAGTAATTAATATATATAAAATAACATCAGGCTTACAATTTTGTGACAATATGATAACGTCATTCGTGTATACGAAGGACCATCGCCTCATGAAGTGATTTGATTCGTCAATGATTTACATGGAATGTATTAATGATAGGTTTAATAAAAATATGTTATATATAAGTAATAAGTGTCAAAATGTATTTATAATATATATGTATATATATTTCATTTACTTTCAAATATTTAATACAACTAGAAAAAGGAAACAACTTTCATGGGTTTGTGCAACCTACCGTCTCCACAAACAGTGTATTTTGATTCATATAACAAATTTTTATTGAATTTATAAATATATATAAAGTGAATATATATGACATTTATTCCTTATTTTACATTTTTTAAATGATTAAATAATGATCAAATAAAGTGGAAAAAAATAACTAAGTAAAAACATATACGAAAAACAAAGTGGTTATTACACGTAAAAACATGGAATTGTTAAAACAGAGTAATTTAATGTCATAAATTAATAATATATGGTATAATATATATTAATATAGTTCATTTATATATTTATAATAAAATTTTATTTTTTATAGGTGATAATTGAACTAGTATGACGAGAGTCAAGGCTTACCATAAAGGGATTTCTAATCTCACATTTATTTCTTGGAGAGTGATACCATATTCACCATTCGTTTATTTTTTGTGGTAGATATTCTGACATATTAAATGTTATATCATGAATTTATTTTATTTTATTATATTGAAATTTTTATTTTATTTTTTTTCCTTCACAGATCTCATGATTTAAAATTATATCACGTAGTATAGGATTTTCGTCTCACTTTTTTACTTTTCTGTGACACAAGATATATTCACCTCTTTATTCTATGTTGTGAATATAATACTCATTATTTTATTTTTTTTATTTTTGTTCCCAAATTTATTTGTATTTTAATACTTATTTTAGTATCTCTCCTTCATGGGGTTTATAGTTCAAAAATTACCAAATTGGTAAAGGAATTTTTTTCTCAATTTTAATTATTTGAGACACATGTTAGGTTGTGCACCAACATAATTTTAATCGGTTTACATAATACCAATTTGAATGTTAATAACATGAATATCCTTATTTTATTGAGATTTTATGCTTTATGTAATTTTATTATTTCAGGGGATTTTGATTCAATGTTAGCAAAGTGGTATGATTTTATTGCTACTATCTCATCATTTTGTTTGTATTGTTTATGATTTAATTAAATTTATTTATTATTATGATAAATATCTCAATAATTATAATTAATTTTCTTATAATATAGTTTTTTTGATATCTTCATGTAATGGAACCATTTTCCACTGTTTATTAATTAAGAAAACTATTAAAGTGTTTTTAACAATATCTTACCCCATTTCTCTAATCTATCAGAAATCTATTTTATTAAAAGGCCATGTTTTCTAAAAATGGTTTCAAAAATATTTTTAAATGATGTTTTATTCACATTTTCATGTAAATTTTTTAAAAAAACATTATGTTTAAAAAATATTTTATATTCATTTCTAAATATTATTTTATAAATTTTAAATTTATTTTCAATGAAAAATGAATTGAATTTTTTTTATGATTTAAAAAGAAATATTAAAATAGGAAAGTGTATTTCCCAAAAGGATTATATCAAATAATTTTTATTTATTTATTAATAGTTTTTCCAAGTGGATTTAACAAAAGTTGATTTTGAAAAATTTTCTTGTATGAAAGAATATTATTTTCAACGAAAGGTTATTTTCCAAAAGAAATACTCCATGTAATCTTTAAAAAAACTTATCCATGTAATATGAAATCCATTGATATAGATCGTTACTTACAGTGGATCTGATATAAGGACCCCATTATTATTTTTTATTTGAATGGATAATGTTTAATATGGAATGATGTTTATGAAACACGTTTATCTTCCACAAGTTATACAATGGTAGAACATTTATGAAAACAGATTCCTTTCATGGGTTAGTATATGATGAAATGATTATGAATCTGACAATTTCCATTATGTTATTATATGACAAAATGTTTATGATAACTAATCATTTTCAAGTTTCAGTATATGATTTCTATGAAATTGATTTCTTTTTTTGGTTCATGATAGAATGAATGATTTATTATCTTGTCGTACACATATGCATGATTTCATTATGTGACGGGTGAGACCTATATCTCTATCCAATGAATTGGTAATAACATGTATCTCATGTGATATAATTTGATGGAATGATGATTTTACTCTATTAAGAATATTACTTTGTCCTCTAATATGGAATTCGGAGTGGACGTTGATTACTAATATGGTTTGCGATGTGAACCCATTATACTATGATGGCCTTGGAAGTGTGACTCGACTGCTATGAATTTATACATTAACCTAATTGAATTTTCATAATTCTATGCATGAACCTGATTACATGTTGATAATGTTAACCGTGTAATTAACATTCATGTCCATATAGATATTTATGGACCTGGTTAAATATCAATAAGTTTACGAGGTTTGGATTTCATGTAATTAACTTAATAAGAGATACTATTTATATTTATACAAGTTCACAATGTTATAAGATAATGTGTATGAAAATAATATTTATCTTATTCAATTTATATTATCTTAGGGATTATTCTATTGACTACCTTTTGATTCATGTCTTATCCACTATCAATATTTTTTCTATTACTCATGTGTTTGATATTTGTTATTTAGGGAATGATCTTTAAATTTTATTTTGATGTTATCATACCCTTATGTTCATGTTATTATTACTTATTTCTTTTTTTATCCTTAATGAGCATCTGAGCACACAATTTATTATGTTTCCCTTCCCCATGTTATGAAGTATATTTTTAAGAATGAGTACTAAATTAGAAGATCATAGTGGGAAACATTGAATATCTTTAACCATGTTAGAATATTTTGGTCCATGGTTCAAAATATAGTAAACTATTATGGTCTTTGGGGCTGTACTTTTGTTATGTGGGGAATATTCATCTTAAATGTTGTACTAACCATGTCAGTTAATCTCATGTCACTATATTTTGTGTCAAAGGTATGTTTTAGTCACCATGTTTAAATAAGGATGAAATGTTAGTGAGATACCTTGGGGTATTTAAAAGGATATGTCTAGGGATGTCTTCAAGGATAATTCTAAGGATGTGTTATAATATTGAAAAATGTCCTAGAATTTTAATAAAGGATAGATAAATTATTTTCTAGGAAATTATATCCCTATTTTGATACTATTAGAAGAAATAGATCTAGAATAGATTTACATAGTGGTATTAACCCAAGAAATGCTCTATTGAGATTGACCCAATCAATTATTGGTGCAAAAAAACAGGCATTGCTGCACACCTGGTATGACACTCCCAAGGGATATGTTTCGAAAATGCACAAATCTATATGAAACACCATGAATGATTTAAATTGAAGATGAATATGAATAACCCAATAGGAAACTGAATTTTCATAGATTACATAATAAGGTTTAATGATTTTGATATCATATAAGTGATTTTTATTGATTATGGGGTTTGCCACGTGAATTAATGTTTATTTCTTTATTATTTTTTTTAGTGAATGGTTGGATCTAAACGGAATGATATTAGAATTTAATATAGTGAAAATTTCAATTATTATCATAAATGAAATTGGACGTTAACTAGAAAAAATGGTTTTTTATTATACGTAATCAACTATCGTGATATATAATCAACAACATAAACATCAATGAAGTTACAATCACATCAAATTAGAGGATGATGTACTTTTATTTATGATCATGTTTTAATTTACATAGAGGAATGAATACTAGGTATCATACATATCAAGATAGGGTAGAGAAAAACCTGAAGGAATATATCACATTGAGAGAAATAAGTTATCTATGTGGAAAAAATGCTCATGGAGTGACAAGTTGTTAAGGAGTTCAATTTATTACCTATAAGGAATATGGTCACTAATTAACCCAATTACATGGCCCACCAATTTACTTCCTGAAAAAGAATGTACCAATTAGATGATAATAATTTTTGTGGAAGTAGTAAAGTATTTATGTATTTAGCTTTAAGAATTATGATTTCTAAAATATACAAGGATATTTCGGTGTATGTTTCTGTTAAGGGTTCGAATGATTATGTTTAATGTTGTTGATGGACCGAAGAATTGATTTAATTAAAATATAATATTTTAATTAAGGGGATATAACCCTTAACAAGTTTCCAATGATGATAAAATATTTTTTAGTATGGATAAATATATTATTAAATGGATAATGAAAATTATATTTTATTTATGATCTTATAACTAATAAAGGATTTATTAACAAAGTGGTTTATGCTATCTTTGATGATGTTTACATTTTTCATGTATTGAGGTAAGGTATCATATAATCTATGAAATAAAAGATTGTTTTCAATAAGGATTTATGAAAATTAAGGTTATTACAATATTTTAAGAGAATACATAATGAAGGTATTCACATTATTGGTATTTGACAAAAATGATCCTCCATATGATATATGGGGGACCAATATTAATCTGATTTTTAGAAATTTAGTTACCTTATTTATTATTTGTTATTTTTTTATCCTATTGCAAGGGTTATAGGGTTAAACATTTATTTAATGGTTTAGGTTAAACTTCTTTTAGTGTTTTAGGAATTAACATATTATCTCTCCATAAAAGGATTTATACATATTGGATTTCATATTCTAATCATTTTGATGTGATGTTATGTAATGATTTATTTAAGGAATTATCTTTCTATTTATTAATCTCATTATATATTAGTATTTCAGTAATGAGAAATTCACCTCCATTCCCTTGAGAAATAGATGAAGTGGTAATTAATCATGAAATCACCAAAGGGAGTGATTTTTCATATAGAATGGAATAAAATCAATAAAGTGTATCTTATTGAGATATTTTTTTAGAAAAAGGTTCTAAAATTAAATTATTTTCTTATTATCATCAATTTTATGATATTAATGAAATCTTGACACCTAATTAGGATATGGTTTTACAAACACTATCCATTTCAAGATTACTAACTATCCTATGATTAGTGATCCTTATCACTCTCTATAATTATTTATACATTTCTTCCATATCCAAATATTCACCTTCATCTAATGTTTTCATATATAGAAGCCTACTTTTTGAATTACATTGAGTAACCATTATGCTTCCAAATTCCCTTTTTTGAAGGATTTTTTAGTATTATATTTTACAATTGGGGTATCTATGAAATGTATTTTCAGTTATTAAATCTTTTATGAACTAGATGAATTTTGAGGAAAACATTCATTTTAAGGGGTAGAATGAAACACCCCAAGGCTTATCAATTATTTTTTCCAAATAACTCAATATTATCTATTGTATTTAATTACACAATAAAACAATTTTTTTATGATTCATGAAATATTAGGATCAATGGATTGTTTCTCTTACAATAATTAAATAGTGTTACCAAACTTCAAAATTCGATTATTATGATAATTATAATACTATTATAGTTATCACCTAGGTGTGAGAAGGATGTGCATAAAAAGTATTAAATATGTTATTAAAATAAAGTTTTTTAATGTTTGTAAAATTATTTCATTGGAAAAAAATTAATTATAATTTAATGTAATTACATTTTTAAAATAATGGAATTCCCTTTTTTTAAAATAAATTTCAATATGAAAAAATACATTATATTTATAAATTACTCAATAAAATTTTGAAAAATTATTTTACTTAGTATTATACTGTATATATATTAATAAAATATTTAAATTTCATATTTGTTGTTTTTTATGAGTTATATAATAATAAATCCAATTTTAGTAATAAAAATATGTACTTTTATAAAAGGATATGTTGTGGGATTTTAATGGTGCAATATTTTTAAGAATAATTTCTGACATGTTTATAAATTTAATTTAACAAATATAAATTTCATTTTTAATTATAATTTCAAAATTATAATATAGTTATTTTGTGGTATTTTTATGATACATTTCATTGTTCAAGGAATTGAGAAAAATACGGAATTTTAATTGAAAACTGAATATCCATATAATTTATTTGTATATATATATCATCATAATTTATTTAAAGTATAATTAGTTAAATTATACATCATCAAGTAAAATTCATGTCATTAAAATCAATTTATATTTAAAATTTTATATAAAAACATTTCGAAAATTTTCACATTTTTATATTTTTCACATTAAAAACTAAAATATTTATACAGTTTTCATGATTAATTTTAAAATAGTTTACATCACATATGTGATATTAATTTTGGAACAATAGAATACATATTGGTAATAATAATTATATATAATTTATGATAACTTCAAACTGTTTTTGGATGAAAATAATTAATGAAAAAATAAAATTATTTACAATGATTAAGAAAAAAACAAATTTACCAAAGGGATAAACATTAAATTAATGGACCAAAATTAACTAGAAACATGTCCAAGACCCATTTAAAGGACATATTTAGACCATATAACCTCCTGTTTCTGTCTTTCAGTATTTTTTAAAGCACATAATGTATGTTAGATAGCATAATAGTGTTGAAATTTTTGTATTTAAAACAATGTTAGTCCTCCTCCACTATAAAAGTGAAGTCACCACCCCCACCACCTCAATTAATCACACCTCTAAATACCATTAGCATATGAAATCAATATCAATATATCGTACTAAAATCTATCCTCTCAATATATAATCCTCACTTTTGGAATAAATCCAACCAAGTATTTCCTTTAGTACAAGCCAAAAGGAGTTACATGAAGAAGAGGCAACATTGATCAATTTTTTTTTGTTTATTTTTAACCCCCCTTAAATTATTATATTATCATACATATATAATAAAATCATTATTTATAATATATTGATATTTTTATATTACTGGTATTACTAAATGCTTCACACACTTTTATAAAATTAGATACACAATCATTATTTTCATGTACGATGGACTATCACTTCGAAAAATGGTGTCGTTCCTTCATCCCTTAGAACCTCTCACAGTCTGTAATAATGATGGATTTATATTTTATATATGAAATATATAATATTTATGATATAATTATATTTTTTTAATTATTCTATAACACATAATATCATTCTTTTAATTTCTTAATAATACTATAACATTTTTCTACTATACGGTGGACTACCGCCTCACAAAATGATTTGATCCATTCACGCTTTTCATGGAATATATCATGTACATGTTTAATAAGAATATTTTATATAAATGAAATATAATTTATAATATTATTGTTATTATATATATGTATATATATGTATATATATGTATATATATCTCATTTACTTTTTTTTTCAATACATCCAAAAAACAAAACCACATTCAAGCATACGTATGGCCTACCCTCTACATGAAAAGATATTTTTGTTTGTTATCAGTGAATATTATTGGTTTTTATAATTTCATATATATTGAATATATTTGAAATTTATATCAGGGTTTAAATTCTTTAAATGATAAAATCATGTTAAAATAAATAGGATAAAAAATAACAATGTTGAAACATATACGAAAAACCAAGAGGTTAGTACCTGAAACCTATCATTGACCTAGAATTGTTAATAGATGGGTAATATAAATTCAAAAGTAAATAATATATTTATATATATATATGAATATTATTTTGTAATTGAATTATAATACACATATATTTGTTATATATGTAGTTTGAACAAGTACCATGAGAGTCTGTACTTAAGGTATGTGGGTTTCTAGTATCACATTTTGTTGTGAGATTTATGTGATACTCACTAATTTTTTATTTTGAATGTGTTTTATATATACCTTTGAAATTTTATATAATTTACTTATTTTAATTTATTATATTAAAATTTTTAATTGATTTTATTCTTTCTTGGATATCACGATTCAAAAGTTACTCAATTAGTAAGGGTCTTCCATCTCAGTTTTTTCTTTTTTCGGACACATGATATATGAACCACCTATTTTTATATGTGGTGTATATAGCATCCATTATTTTATTTTATGATTTATCTACTAAAATTAATTTTTATTTTAATATCCATTTTAGTATATGTGTTTCATTTGGTTTATTATTTAAAAATTACCAAATATGTAAGTGAATTTTCTCTCAATTAGCCTTATTTGAGATAAATGTTACATTATGCCCTTATATTATTTTACGAGGTGTTTATAATATCCCTTTGACATGATATATCAATAATAAAATTATTTTAAATATATTTTAAAATTCATTTAATTTTACTACATCATGGGGATTTTTTTCAATGTTACCAAAGTGTTAAGAGTTTATTTTTACGATATTATCCTTTATCTAGAATGTTTTTTATTATGCTTCCATTGATTTAATATTATGATACATTTCTCCTTAATTATCATGAATTTTTATCCCCTTGGATTATTAATGATTTATTCAATAAATGGTACCATTTTTCTAATATTTTCTATTGAACATAACTATGAATTTGTTTTTAATGAAATATGATCGTATTTCTCACTTTGGTCAAAAAAATGTTATATACCAAAACCATGATTTCTCATTTTTAATTTTTTTATGTTTTTTAATCATATTTTCCATGAAATTTATTTAAATGTTTTTTTATATTTTATCCCTATGTACTTGTATTCATATACTAGAATTTTATAGATGTACATTTATGGTATTCAAATAAAGTAGGTGTAAAGATTCAGCAAATTCTCAGGTAGTGTCTTATGATGGTCAAAGTAGTTTTACATTGACATGATATAAGAAAATTAATCCTTTTTCCACCTCACACACAAAGAGTGTCAAATGATGGATCTCAATCTTTATAGGAATGTTTTACATGGTTACCCTTGTCCTTCCTTAATCATGATCTATTAACTATAACAGTAGAAGAATAATCTCATGGTATTACTGACTGGTAGGAGGTAAAGGTGGATCATGAATGATTGGACCCTCTATTGATAGGTTATGCTCATCTCCGCCATCCTGGAACTGTATAAGTGGTAATTGTGGTTGAATTCCAATATATTTCTAAGTGTACAATGTTGATTAACATTCTAGAAAAATACTATATAAAACTGTTTATGGTATCAAAAAAAGATCATTTAAATATACCAAAATTAAAAAACCTATAATAAATTGGTATTATATATATATACTAATGTTTATCCAAACCTACACCCTCTTTAGACTATTGAATAATTGAATTACACATGACCAAATATCATATCTCAAAGGAATCATCCAGTAATTATGGGTTTGTAAACTATTGTTCTGCAATGATGTTATATAAGAAAATACCATATCACTTGTTTTTTACAATTTAAATAACTAAAATAGGAATTATATCTAAAATATCCTTCCTAAAAAACATTCAAAAGTAAGAATACAAATTTCATGGGACCTCTCGATACTCAGAATGAAGAATGAACACATGCTTCTCTCCAATACTTCCTGAGGAGAAAACCAAAAACCAAAAATCATTTATAAAAATGAATAATATTTATAAAAATTAACCAAAATATAAACTACAATTTCATAAAAAAATCAAATCCCTGGGGACATGGACATCCATTATACATGGCCTGAGATCCCATGTTCCATACTCCCTGATATAGTTATAACTACATATTATTTATAAACTAGCTTTTATACCAACTTATGTGAACTAATATCATCCACCAGTATTTAAAATATCAAATATAAATTATTGATTTAATTACATTCCAAAGAACTTTTAAGTTTGATTATATTATTATGAAAAAAAAATTATATAAAAAAATCATTTTCATATTCACCAAATGGAATATTTTCCCATTATACCATGATTTTATCAATCCATAAGAAGACTTTAACATATCTCAAACAAATTTCCATACAAGATAACATTCTAGATATATCATATATAATATAATTCAATAATTACTAGGGAAATGGACAACCTATAATGGTATATTTTATAAAAAAACTACGGGTTATTAGGGGAGATATTAATCGTGTATTGTAAATAAAGAGTATCAAGACATTATTAGAACATGATAATAAATTGCAAAAACATACACAACCATTTATATTGCATGAATCATGAGTAATTTGTTAAATCAATATCATGATAAATGAAATTTTTCATTGGAGTAAAAAATCTTCATAATCGACAATGATCCATTTGAGTAAATAATTACTATAAGACATAAGTTTTTTTAATACATAAAATCATGAAAAACATTTCATTAGTCATGGTTTACTACCAAGACTATCATAGTCAATAGATAATGATAATTAATTGAGTTTATTCCTCTTTCCTATAAACTATTAAATCTCATGTCAATGATTCTTGAGATGACATTCATCACACTTTGTAATTTTTTTATCCAACCATGTACCTTCTTAGGCTTGGACAAGTTGACATGTACCCACTTGGTCTTGGGAAAACCTCCCTTATACCATAATCTTCCTAGGATAAACACATATATACCATCCTATTTTTTGGACAACCATTAATGTATCATTTATGTCCTAATAAAAAAAATATTAACAACTACATTGGAAGGGTATATAGTTATAATCCAAACAATAAAATAATGAAACCATGATAAATTATTCCAAAATAGCATAAAAACATCAATTATTTAATCTTTGATAATAAAAATGCTAAAAACGAACGAGTTTCATCAAATTGTCTATAAAATATAATCATCAAAATCCATATGGCTGATGAATGTGGATTACATCATACAATAATTTCACTAGTGACTCGTAAAAAATCATTAATAAATGTTGACATAGAGAAAAATCACATTTTTATTGCCATTTAAAATAAACTTTCAAAATAAATAGAAATTACCCCTTTTCATTGGGAAACATTTTGATGTTACTAAAATTCCGATAAATATGGGATTATGAATATATTTATAATATTTTTGAAATATTTTAAATAAGATTCATGTGGATTAAAGGACATGAGGATATAAAATCTATAATGTTCTATATGTTAAAAAGAAAACATTAATTTCACACTTTTATAAAAAGAACAATGTTGGTCGTATGTATATTTTTTTGAATTATCATTTTAATAATTTGTAATAAAGGTGAAGGATAATATTAAATAAAATCTTTTAAAATTTTAACGGTGATAAAGACTTGTATAAATAAAATTTTTAAGAACATGGATATGGTGGGAGTGATTCTTAACTAAAAACCTGAAATATGGATGGTATTTCTTAAAATTATATTCTTAGTCATTTTAACAACCAGACAGAGGAGAACGAATGAACTAAATGAAAATTCTAAAAATAAATACATGAGAATAAAATCTATTTCTTTAATAGAGATAAATAACATGATTTACCAAATGTAAATTTAAACATAAATAATCCCAGTTAAAATGATATTACAACATAAACATAAAACTCTTTTGAAACATTCAAATCATAAACATATTCAAATAAATAACATAAAATGGAAAATTTTAACCATTTAATTTGGTGAAATTCATTATATAATATATCAAGTGTGTGGTATAAAAACCATATAAATAAAAATAAGTTAATAACATGAAACATGTCTCAATGAAACTATATTGAGATGAATAAATTATACCACAATTCCTAACTTTTCTAATACAAGATCATAACCACCTATGTAATAAATTTATATTTTTTATAAATCTATACCATAACCATGTCCATATTTATATTATAATATATCAATCCATTACATATTCTAGTGTGAAATTTAATTAAAATTTATCAGTAAAATCAACATTATACACGTTAACTATTTAGTTTCACATACATGATTCAGTTTGAAATTTCATTAAATGTCATTAAAGTAATTTCTTCATCATCTCTAGAAGATTAATAATCTCATTATTATTTCATTTATTCATCACATAAACTATTAATCACTTTCATATAAAATTAGTTTTGATCAAAGATTTACATCACATTGTAAAGACAGAAGTACCCACACACATGTGAGTGATGTTTTCATTTTGCAACAAATGGATGGAAAGAAATATGAATAAAATTAATTTTTTTAAAAATAATTATAATATCATAAATATCATATATATATATATATATATTCATCATATATATCCTTATTTTCATCCTTGTTATGATGAAATGTAAAATTAATCGCATCAGTTTGTGGAGGTGGTTGTACATACATATACAGAAGTAACATTGTCATTTTAAAATGGATTGGAGGGTAAGAATGTAGAAAATATATATTTTTCTTTATAATCATTTAATTATGTCATTTAAATCATATATATATATATATATCATTTAAATCCATCTATTTCTAAGGTCTCTTGTTTTGACAAGTTGAATGTTTCGGAATGAATTTGTAGAGTTCGTTTTGGTGGACATGATAAGTTGTAAACTAACATACAGAATGTAAATATGATATTTTTAATTATTAAATGTGTTGTGTTTAGATGTAGTTTAATTAATGAGTGGTGTTTCAAGTGTTATTTTTTTATGATAACCATGAATTGAAAACCCCAGTTCTTATAAAGGGTAAAGGGGGATGATATTTTTCACATGTTTAGGGATAAACAAACCCCAAAACCTTATGAAAATTATTTGGGGAATCATGATTTGGGATAACTATGAAAGAGTAGGTTAAAAAAAGAAAGGAGTTCTATAGAAAATTGTATAAGATAATGCATGACTTGGGCATTGATTATCAAACTGTGTACCTAACCTACATGGTTTGTACGACAAAGGTAGTGGAGTCACATCATTGGTGGCTAATTTGGCTAAACTATGTGGACAAACCATGAGACTAATTAAAGGAGTGAAATTTCATTTTTCCACTCATTTATTTAAAACATCCTTCTCTATTTCACTCCTTACTTATGTATAAATTATATTTACAAGAGGAGATCTTCTATCATAGTTCTATGAATTTGGGGTTCATCCTCATCTTACCTCTAAATCAAGTTTCATTTGTCTCATTTGATCACACACTCTTAGTTTATGATTATACCTTCCTTAAGTATTAGTTTATCGTTAGATGTTTAATATTATTTCAATGTAAATTAATATTCCTTATTTTCAAAGTGTTTGTATATTCCCCCATTTTATCTCATTCTAGCTCAAATCAAATCCTAATAATGGGTTATTGATGAATCCTAAGCATGAGATAGGTATTGAATATTATTTTCCTTTAAGTCGTGTAATTTTCAAATTATTTCAATTAAACTACACACAATATTTTTTTCACTTAAATTATAAAATTCATTAAATTGATCTCTTATACTTGTTTTGGACATTTTAGGACACCATTATATCAGGTTGGAGGTTACCTACCTCAACCTGAGCCATGTAATGAAGAATTGTATCTCTTTTGACCAGAACATAACTAAGGTGAGTTTTACATTACATGAATGTCTATAATGGCCTAATTTAGTTGAATAATCTATAGAGTAGTGATGTGTTCCATGTCTAATACATGGCACATATATGTATGAAATATTTGTGTGATATATCCCATTTTATTTATAAGGATGATTGTCAGGTTAGGATAATTTCTTTAATTACACGTATTTTTTAAAATTTTAATAGATTATGGAATATGAACCTAGTGTTGCTATAAAATTATTAATATTTTGAAAATGGAATTTACAAATATAATAAACAAAGGGAATTCTAAATTAATATACTTATAAATTGGAATGTGTTCTTACATACCCCTGTCCTTTTATAATAAATAAAATTTTAAATGTCGTAATATGAAATTTTTTATTGTCACAGAAAATGACAATGCCTATGAAATAACATTATTCATGATTCCGACATATTATAAAAGGGTCACATTATATATGGGGTTGTGGTGAATTTTATAATTTTTATGCCTTGAACTCATACAAGACCTTAAATAATCGTTTCATATTATTCTTGGGCATAAAATCCCTTATAAATTATGATGCTCTAGAATGCATTCCGTTGTAAATTATCAAAATTTGGCACAAAGTCCTTTATAAATTGTGATATTTGGCCATGGGATCCCTTATAAAATATTTAACTTAGGCTTTGAATCCCATATACATTATGATACATGTTCATGATTCTAGGTATAATGTTTTTTATTTGAGAACTGCATCCCTTATAAATTGTGATACATAAGAAAGGAATCCCTCATTATTGTTGAGTAAATAAGGGTCCCTTATGAATTTTACATTCCTTTATGTTTGGGGAGATTGTTGCGTCAATAAGGATACATTATGACTTTAACATTCCATCATGTTTGGTAAATCACAAAAAACTTATCTTAAGGAAAATTTCATTTACCCTATGCTTTACTTTCGTAAGTAAATTTTCCTTCCCCAGGGAAATTTATCCTTACTATATTTTTTATTTTTCATATTAGGTCTAAGTAGAAAACATAGTTTCATATCCAAAACCTCGGAATCTTATATATACTTAGATATAGAGCATTATTCTTTCAGGATCTAAATTCAGGTTCTGAATTCTATGAATTCAGACTCCAAACTTTCTGAGTTCAGACTCTGAGTTTGCTAAATTCAAACTCCGAACTTTCTCAGTTTAGACTCCGAGTTCCTTGAATTCATTCTCTGATCATTGTAAGTTCATACTCCGAATTCTTAGGAATTCAGACTCCGAACATTGTAAGTTCAGACTCCAAATTCTTATAAATTCATACTTCGATCTTTGTAATCCAGACTTCGAATTCATAATAATCCAGAGTCCGAATTTCCTTGAAATTCAGACTCTTGAATTCTATAGAATTCAGGTTCTGAATTCCTTTGAAGACAAAATCTGAATATCTAAATGTTATAGACACCGAATGGTTTTTTTGATTAGATTATGATATTTATTTTTCCTAACACTTCGAGAAATGAATTTGGTTAAGCAACCATATTTTTTTCAAACTCAAATTTTTGTTATAAAATGATGTCGTGCATTCAGTTACTAACGAACCATTTTTTGAGTGAAACATGTAAATTTCTGTCTGAAATTCATGGAAAAATATAACCATTGGAGGAGGGAGATGACCAATGATGTTTTTCCTATAAATACGATATCATTTTAATGAGCTCATAACAAGTTGATCAATCTATATATTATATTATGTTGAAGTGATTTCTATAGACAGATACTTTATTGCTTTGTGTGTACTAAACATCTTGTACATAATTTAATCGTGTGACTCTGAATGTTATTGAGTACATTCGAGGGATTTTAGATACAGGAAGATAGAGGTGTTGAATACCATGATGCTCAAGGGCTTGTGGGGATAGCAAGACAGATACCGATCTTCGTATCGAGGGCATACCATGGTGTGGGTAGGACATACTTTCTTGAAAGTATAAATCAAGGGACCTTAATACAAGGTTGTTGGATACCCTTTTTTTGTTAAAATATTTACTACTCATTACTTGTATTGTTTAAAGTTTTCCTCAACATTTTGGATATTGAGGAAAGTATAACAATCTTATACATTCTTATACTTGTATACTCTGATTTATTGAGATTCTATATGCTTTAAGTTAAAACCATTATCTTTCTAAACTTTTGTTAAGTTTCATTTCCAAAACTACATTCTCGGAATCACATTTACGGAGTCAATCATGTTTGTAGAACATATAGGTTTTTGTGGAATACCTTGTTTAACTTTGTTAAAAATCTTCATCTTTAAAAGTTCCAAAGGAATTTTTTAATGTATACAATTAACCCCCCTCTTATATATTGAGCATCTATATCATCATTTCGATCTTATAGTTGGTATCATAGGAGAATATCATACTCCATACCAACCTAAAAATTGGTATCAGAGGAGGTTTCTGAAATACTTATATTCACATATAAGTTCTCTTGCTCATTTTTTTCATTGTTCTATATTTTCCCTACTTAGGATATTTTAATCGTTGTTTACAAACTTTTATTTATGACATGTTTGTGTGGAAATATTTTCTTCAAGGTGGAAGGAATGAATGCTGTTTCCATAGACAACATAAATACAACTAGATCACTTATTTTTGATGGGAAAGATTATGAATATTGGAGATATCATATGAAGTCTTTTGTTATCAAAACTAGAGTGGATAACTTTTTTATGCTTACTGGAGATTACATGATTCCAGATAAGGAAGTCAGAACTTTTACTAATCAAGAGAAATCATAATATCAACTGAACTATAAGGTATGCAATACTTTGTTGTGTTCAATGACCAGGAAAATATATATCCATATTTCTTCATGTGAAGCCACAAGTTGTATTTGGAAGAATCGTGATGTTACACATTTTTGTACATCCAAAGTTATTGAAACTAGAAGATCTATGCTTAGAGATGAGTACCATGGGTTTTTCTTTCCTTATTGAGAACCTATATGTAAGGTAAAATAGAGATTTATGACTATTGTCAACGGAATATAATCCATGGGTTAAAATGATTTGATGATATGGCACTTGTAGATAAGATCATAGACATCATGCCTAATGAGTGGGAATCGAAGAGAACAGCTATAGATGAGAATAAGAAAGTCTCACAGATTACTCTTGATGAGATTTTTGGAACTCTTCTTCAACACACGACTATAATAATGAGTGATTCTAATAATGTTAAGAAGAAAAATGGGAATGTAAGTGTTTCTTTTACAACAACATCAAATCATATGAAAGCCAAGACTCTTGAGAGAATTACTATATCTAAATCTAATAAGTTTGTTATACAATCCGAATCTAGTGAAAGTGAATATTCTGAAAATGAAATAGCTAATCTAGCTCAAAGGATGAAAAAAGATAGTTAGGAAGAAATACTTTCTGTATAGATATAAGAAAATATAATTGAAAGATAAGAAATACTCTGAAGTCACTTGTTATGAACGAAATAGAGCTGGACATATAAGGCCTGATTTTCCTATGCTTAAGAGAAAAGATAGAAAGTAAAATCATTTTGAGTGGAATATAAAGAAGTAATACAAAGATAATGCTAATAATGTATTGATTGCTAATGACACATGGATTTCCAGTGGTGGAGACCCTTATGATGAATCCTTAGATAACAAATCTTCTGGACAAAACAATCTTGGTTTACTTTCCAAGATACCTATTGAAAATCATTGCTTAATGGCTAAGGTACACAATGTTGAGTCTATGACCAATGTATCCTTGAATGATAAATATAGTGATATTAAATTCTATGAATCCTCGGATGAAGAATCTTCATCTGATGAAGATAATACTTTACCTATCTATGAAGAAGTGTCTATATTTTTTAAGCTTTTAGAGAATGAAAACACTAAATTCAAGAAAAAGATGGATAAGGAAAACTCTAGGATTTTAATTATTAGTAAGGAAATATCAGATCATTCTTATGATCATGATAAGAAAACACATGATTTTGAATGTTTTTCAAAAACCCTTGAGGAAGCTAATTTTGAGAAGGATAAAATTTCTAAGGAACTAGAAAAAGTAAGTTATAAGAAAAATGTTTTTGAGCCTAAATCTAGTGCAAAATCTAATGTCTTGGAAGATAAAAACATAGTTATTAGACTAAAGTAAAAAATATTTTCCCTGATGAATTGTTTTTCAAATTTTACCTTAGGGAAGGAAAATTTTGATAAAATGTATTCTCAAATTCTACCTCTAAGGAATAATTCATGTTTTGGTTATACTATTTCAAAACCAATTTTTAGTAACAATTATTTTGTTTCTCAAAGTGAACCTTTCTGCACAAATTGTCAGTTTGGTGGGCATTGGGAAAAAAATTGATATTTGAACAAAACCCAGTCTTTAGGTTTTCATAAAGCTTATTTATCTACGAAAATATGGATACATAAAATTTTTATTTCTGATGTTTCTGGATCCATGAAATTTTAATTCCAAAAGACTAACTCTTTTATTTTGAGGAAAATAAGAAAATTACCAACATCAATACTTGGTAAATGGATAGTGGATGTTCCTGGAATATGACTGGTAACTAAAAATTCTTTGAAAATATTATCACGACGAATGGAGGAAAAGTAACTTTAGGAGATAATGCGAAGGGAGAAATTATTGGTATATATAACACTGTTTTTCTTGGAAAACATTGATTTCAAATGTTTTATTTGTTAAGGGTCTTAAGAACAACATCATTAGCATAATTCAATTATGTAATAAATGCTACCTTGTGAATTTTAGGAATGAAAAGTGATTAGTACACAATTCCAAAGAAGAGTTTATTCTTTCTTCCCAAAGACAATTGAATGTTTAAACACTAAACATAGAACACCTTGTGAACAAAGACTTACCTTGACTTAGTGAAATGGAAGATCATTCTTTGTTTTGACATAGAATGTTAGGACACTTTAACCATAGAAACCAATGAAAAATCTATAAGAAAAGACTATTTAAGGATCTACCAGAGCATATATTTGTTTCATCAAAAGTTTTTGATCCTTGTGAATATGGAAAGAAACATAAATCATGTTTTAAACCAGTTGGTGAAGTCTCAACCACTGATGTATTACAGTTAGTCCAGATGGAACTTTTTGGTCCAACACAAACTAGAAGCACTGGAGGAAAATATTATATATTTATCTTAGTTGATGATTACACTAGATTTAAGTTTGACTATTTTCTAGCAAAGAAATATGATGCTTTTTCTTATTTCAAAATTTTTAGAGCCCAAGATAAAAATGAGAAAAACCTTTCTTTGATAACTATTCATAGTGATAATGGAGTAGAATTTCAAAAATCCGATTTTGAAACATTTTGTAGGAGAAAAGGCATCACTCATAACTTCTCAGCACCTAGAACACCTCAAAAAAATGGTGTTATTGAAAGAAGAAATAGAATTTTTTTAGGAGATAACAACAACCATGTGGTGTAAATATTCTATAGCCAATCATTTTTGGGCGGAAGCTTTACGTATTGCTTGTTATAATAGAAAATCGTGTTTTTATTAGAAATTTCTTAATAAAACTCTTTATGAGTTATGGAATGATAGAAAACCTAGTCTTTCCTACATTAATGTTTTCGGTTACAAGGTATTTATTCTGAATACTAAGGATAATTTCCACAAATTCTCACCAAAATATGATGAAGGAATTTTCTTAGGCTACTCCACAACTTCTAAGGCTTATAAAGTTTTCAATAAAAATACTTGTACTGTTGAAGAAATAGTACATGTCAAATTTGATGAAATTAAACCTTTTGTTTTTAAACAACCTCAACCCACAACATCGGATGTGTTTTCAAAAACTAATTATCGTCCATTGTTAAAAGATCCTTATGATAAGGAAAATGTGAAATAAAATGTTCTTGAAGCATTTAACCAAGAATACATCTTACCTTATGTTGACGAATAGGTTTTACAAAACCCAAAACAGTTGTTTCTAAAGAATCATCCTAATGATAGTATCAATGGTGATCTAAATCAACCAGTAATGACTAGAATTTCCTTAATAAATGAATGAAAACATCTAGCATTACATTATCAATTATAAAAAAAGAGAACTGATGAAGATTTAGGTGATGATGAATAGATAAGAGCTAGGCAGGATGAGCTAAATGAATTCGAAAGGAATAATTTCTGTACATTGGTTGAATGACCAAAGGAATGTTCTGTTATTGGATTAAAATGGGTCTTCAAGAAATAAATGTGATGAAAATGGAATCATAGTAAGAAATAAAGATAGATTGGTTGCTAAAGGCTCTAATAAATAATATGGAATAGACTGTGAAAAAACCTATACTCTAGTAGTAATATTTGAATCAATTCGTATTCTACTTTCTTTTGCAGCATTTTTCAATTTTAAACTCTTTCAAATGGATATAAAATTTGATTTACTTAATGGTTTTGTACATGGGGAAGTTTTTGTTGAACAACACTATGAGTATAAGTACTCCCATTAGTGCATCAAATTAACCTAATCTTGATGATGTTGGGATACGAGTAGATCAAAAATATTTTAGAGGTATGATAGGAAGTCTACTTTACTTAATAGCTAGTCATCCAGACTTAATGTATTCAGTTTGCTTCTGTGAAAGATATAAATCAAATCTTAAGTAATATAATTTAAAAGAAGTGAAAAGAATTGTTCTCTACTTAAAGGGAACCACAAATCATAGAATATTTTATATTTCTGGAAATGATTTTGTTTTCAAATGTTTTTTGGATGCTGACTCTAGAGGATGTAGAGGGGAAATAAAAAGTACAAACAGAACATGTAATTTATTAGGAGATTCATTATTTTCTTGTTTTTGAAAAAATAAACACTCAGTAGAACATTCCACTGCTAGAGCTGAATATGTAGTTTCCAGAAGTTGTTATGCTCAAGTGATGTGGATGGAACACACACTCACAGACTATGGTATGAGTTTTAACAAAACACAAATTTTGTGTGATAATACTAGTGCCATTACATTAAGTAAAAACCATGCACATCACTCTCATGAAAAAAAATTGATATTTGTCATCACTTTCTTAGGGATCACCCACAAAAGGGTATAACATTATTCCATTTTTCGGATCTCAAGATTAACTTGCTGATATTTTCACAAAATCTTGACCATTCGATAGATTTCAATACATTAAACTGAAGTTAGAAATGATCACCATAACGTAATATTCCTTGTTAACTTCTTGTCAAAACTAATATCTTTACTATAAAAATTTATTTTCATAGGGTGAGTAAATTTGTTTATTATATTTTTAAAATTTTTCGTTTTCTAAAAATAATTTATTTTGAAAATTTTTCAAAATTTTCGTAATGACGTTTTTTCAAAAATTCTGTAATGAAATTTTTTTCCATAGTTCGATTTTTCGTATTGATTTTTTTTCATAGTTAGTTTTTTTTCATAATGAAAATTTTTGTAATAAAAATTTATAGAATCTAAATTTTTTTAAGAAGATTTCTCTTCAATACGAATAATCATCCTAGCAATCCGAAAGGTATGTTTCATTTCATAAATTTTCATAATCTTCTTTTACTTGTTGGTATTTTTATTTGTTTTTTTAAATTTTCTTATTCACTTTTTCTTAAATTGTAATATGTTTATTTAAAACATCAAAAGATCAAATTCTATCAAAATTTCCATCCAGATATCATCTCAACCGTCAAATCTGATGACATGTTTTTTCAATTGTTGGATCGAGTGTGGAAGATTAATTGTCGCCTCAAATGCCTATATAAGGGACCCCTCGATGGTTGTCCCACATCAAGATCAAAGACTTCACGTGCTGAAGCCCATCCCTCACACATAATCTCGTTCCAGATTTTCAAGGTTTAATTAACTCTGAATGTTTGGGGAAGTATATTTCCATAAAGACATGTCAACTATCAAGCTGATTTTTGAATGGTAGATTAATAGAGAAAGGTAGGTAAATCAATTTTTTTTCTAAGTATGATTCTATCATCTCAAAGAACAGCAAGTTGAATTGATGGGAGAGAGTTTGCGTATCGAAACCAAGAGCTCAGAATCTGGTATATCATGAATTTTTTAATATTTCTATGAGTCATCATGTTTTTTCAAGGAATAAAGAAAAAATAATTATTTTTCAAGATATATGGGAAGACTTAGGATCTTTCGTACACCAAGGCAGCCAGTTTTATTGGAGTAGCTTATGAGGGTGAGGGAGATTTCTCCTCACATAAGCTATCAAATATTCATGGAGCCTTTGTTAAGGTGAAAGCAATGTCTTGTCTCAGTCTTTCAGATGTAAAGACTCAAAATATTGTTCCCCTATCTACATATTTCCAAATTCTGGAACTGTTGGTTCAAGGATTTATCATTCCAAAAAAGGGGACAAAGATACCTTTAATAAGACTAACATGTATATCTTGGATTTAATGGTGAATCTAAGAAATATTAACATAGTTAAGGATATTATGGTTACAATTGAGAAGATATAGAATGAAAATTTGAAGGCTCAGATTGTTATGTATCCAGCCGTTCTCTCAAATATAATTGTTTCATGTTTAGAGTCCTTCAAAATACCTAATAGTTTTAATCAAAGAAATTGAAAAGTCATTCTGGTAAGTGATGATACTCTGAGAAGGGAGAATGATGTATTTTCTAATGAATCCAAAGAATTTTATGATTTTCATGAGGAGGAGGAAGAAGCCTTATCAATGAAACAGGTGGCCACAGAGACCTCTAAGAAGGGAGGAAGGAAGAGGAAGCTGAAGGAAGCATAAGAGAAAGAAAAATCCCTAAAAGCTAAGGAAAATCAATCCGCACCACAAAATCCTAAGAATCAAATAGCATATCATGATGAGGTAGTAGAAAAATGGAGGGAGACAAGGAGAAAAAGAAATAAAGGGAGCCTAGCATTAGTTTGGATCTTGCTGAAGTAAAAACATTAAAATAGAAGACTACTCATCATCTTGAAAAGCAATAAAAAAAAGAAACAAAAAGAAATAGAATAATGAAACAAAGATATTGCAATCACTTCTGAAGGACAAAGAGAAAGCATCCAAGAACATTATGGTTCCGAAAGCCTTCTTAGTAAAAGCATTACCAGAGACACCAGGAACGAAATTTGTTACTCTGGACAAGTTAAAGGGAAATTAGTGGAGGAAGAAGAAGAGGAATCATAAGGCAGTGGTGATACCAAAAATGTCATTATGCAAGTAGAATATTTTCATGAGATGGAATGTCCATCTAAGAATCTTTCAATCCGAACTTCTGAAGTGGAGTCTTCAAAGCTAGCTACCGCTGGGAAAGATGAGAAAGGTGAAGATTAATAGTATGAAGAATAAGTGTACATGATATCTGAAGAAGAAAGTTGTAATCATGATTTCATTCAACCAGAGGATGTCGAGGTACGAGTTGAGAAGGAAGAGGTAGATGAAGATAAAATTCGTCAGATATCTGATAGTGAACATTATTACCCTGATAAAGAATCCATTCTGAAGATTAATAAGGGAAAACAAGTCGTTTTTGATACACATTCAAAGGATATTATAATGAAGAATGATGTTGGTCGATCCTCAAAGAGGAAAGATGCTAAGTTAGAAAAAGATACCTCACTGAGGGAAATTTTTTATTCGGAATCATCCTCTCTGGGATATGATTTCATAGTCTAGTCCTTGATGAATCATGTGGGAACTATACCAATATTTCTCAGTATAGACTCTAGATTTCAATTGCTTCAACTTTCATTGAATCAGAAATCAGATTCAGTATCCATGGTAATTGATAAGTGTGTCATGCTTGAAGTAGATTTCAAATCCTTTTCATAAACTATGATGATCACAAAAGATCTTGCAATAAAATGACCTTTTAGTAAAGGAAAACTATAGAATACATGAGAAATCTTGATTATTTACAAGATTTTGTCAAGGATTCATTTGACACAGAAGATTTGAAGATCAAGGATATCACAAATAGTTTTGAGGAGAATCTAAATCTGGAATAGGGTTCCTGGATTCAAGAAGTAAAATATCTGAATTGGAAGTTGAATTTAGTTTCTCATAGTTGGAAAAGATAAAGGGATCTGAGGATTGAGATAGAATAAAATCTTTCTAAGCATGAAGAAGCCTTAAGGCTTAGGCTGATATTCATAAGGCTCAGGAAGACAAAATCATAGCCTTAGAGAAGAAAACAGAGGATAATGATCAGATTCTTAAACTTCTAGAGGAAGACCACAAGGAACTCAAGAAGCCCAAAAAAAGAGTAATGAAGTTGATGTTGAAGGAGAAGGAAGGATAAACTTATTAAACTCAGATATTTTGTAGTATTCATTACCTATATAAATATTTACAATCTTAATGAAATTTTATGTTGCTCTTTTTGTTTGTTTGGTTTGTACTAATGTTTTAGGTACCATATTTTCTTTTCTATTCCCCATAATACTTTTTGAAAATCACAAAGGGGGAGAAAGGAATGTTAAAAAAGAATTCAAACAAAAAGAATAAATTTCCCTATGTAAGGGGGAGTTCATCTATGGGTGAGTTCTTATCAAAGAAGATTTTCGTATGAAATAAAATGCTAAGTCTCATTCCAAAAATCAAGAATATGATCCTTATTGTTTCTAAAGCCTAAAGTGGAGTTAGTTGTATTTATATTTTCCCATGTGTTAAGGGAGATCATTTTTCCTTTCAATGTCTAGAAAAATATTTTCTAAGTCCTTATATTTTTTTAGAAAGGATGTTTGTGCTTTCCAAAAAGGGAGAGATTGTTGAGTCAAAAAGGTTTCCTTATAAAATTTCCATTATTCCATGTTTGGGGAGATTATTGAGTCAATAAGGTTTCCTTATGTCATTAACATTCCTTCATCTTTTGAAAATTACAAAATCTTATCTTAAGGAAAATTTCATTTACCCTATGCATTACTTTCATAATGAAAATTTTCCTTCCCCAAGGAAATTTATCCTTACCATATTTTTCATTGTTCATATATTTATAATTAGAATACTCGGTTTCATATCCAAAACCTCAGAATCTTATATATACTTAGATATATAGAATTCTACTTTCAGGATCTGAATTCAGGTTCTGAATTCTTTGAATTCAGACTCTCAACTTTTTTAGTTCAGACTCCAAGTTCTCTAAATTCAGAGTCCAAACTTTCTCAGTTTAGACTCTGAGTTCTCTGAATTCATACTCCAAATTCTTATGAATTTAGACTCTGAACTTTGTAAGATCAGACTCTGAATTCTTATGAATTCAGACTCTGAATTTCCTTGGAATTAAAACTCCGGAATTCTATAGAATTCAGGTTCCAAATTCCTTTGAAGATAGAATCAGGATATCTATGTGTTATAGACACCAAATGGTTTTTTTTTTCAAATTCTGATTTTTATTTTTAATTACACTCTGAAATTTAATTTTGTTAAGCAACCATATTTATGCTAATGCATGTTTTGGTTATAAAACGATGTCGTGAATTCAGTTACTAACCAACCATTTTTTGAGTGACACGTGTATAGGTCCCTCCAAAATTCATGAAAAAATATGACTGTGGGGAGAGGGAGCTACCCTTTGATGTTGTGCGTATAAATAAGAGCCCATATTAATGAGATCATAACAAGTTTATCAATCTATAGATTACATGATGCCGAAGTGATTTCTAGAGAGGGAATTTATTCCTTTGTGCTTACTAAACATCTTGATTAGAATTTCATTGTGAGACTCTGAATGTTTCGGAGTACTTGTAAGGGATTCTAGGGATAGGAATACTGAGAGGCCGACTACCTTGAAGTTCGAGGTCTTGCGGGGATAGTAAGACAGATTCTGATCTTCGTATCAAGGGCTTACCCCAGTGTGGGTAGGACCGAATTTGTTGAATGTATAAATCAAGGGACCTTTATCTAAGGTTTTTGGATACCCTTCTCTTTGGGTTAAAAGATATACTACCTGTTACTTGTATTATTTCACATTTTCCACTGCATTCTGGTTGTTGAAGAAAGTATTACTACCTTATACATTCTTATACTTGTATACTATGATTTAAGGAGATTCTATATTCTTTAAGGTAGAATCATTATCTTTTTGAACTTTTTTTAAGTTTCATTTCCAAAATAAATTTTCTATAATTACATTCTCGGAATCACTTTTCAGGAACCAATAATGTTTTTAGAACTTAGAGGTTTTGTTAATTACCTTGTTTAACTTTGTTAAACATCATCATCTTTAAAAGTTCCAAAGGAATGTTAAAAAGTATAAAATTCACCCCTCTTGTAAATTGAGAATCTATATCATCATTTTGATACTACAATTGGTATCATAGGAGAATATCATAATCCATACCAACCTATCAATTATTCCTCTAGATTAATTGGCATGGAAACCCTTATTTAAAATATGAGACTATTTGGATAAGACATGGTATCCTATGTTATTCCTAGAGTCTTATATAATTTAATGAATATATATATATATTATAACCTATTTGGTATACATATATATAAATTCATTTCAATAAATTTATGTATACCTATATACACAGTTTAACATCATCAGAGATATTCTGTCTTTGGCTGAAGTTGGTATTGTTTGTAAGGTGTTCTTTGAAGAACCCGAGTCCTCTATAATTATATTAATCTAATTAATATCATATTGATATAACTAAAAACTTCTATATTTTATACTCACAGAATGAATTGAATTAGACATCATTGTTGGTTGCCTACAGACTGTATCTCATACCCTATTTTGTCTACCATTTGGAACCCAGAACGACCTCATTATTGGTGAATTTGGACTTTGGTTTTGGCTTTCTTACTATTATTTAATGTGTTGTTATTAATAGAGATGAGAGCATAAAAGCACAAGACTGAGTTGTAGCTCAGGAATATAATGGGAAAATCCTTTTGGGATTTATAAATTTCATTTTTTATTGTTTATATATTACCTTCTGTATGTCTATATCTAGAATTTCATAGCATCACATGGACTTTCATAGTTATATTATTTGGAATTAATAGGGTATCTAATTTATCTCTACATCCTTTCTTTTATTTTTCTTTAATAATTGATATTTTATATGTTATAATATGATACTATGATCATGAGTTTATTGTCCACACATCTTATGATCACGTGACCCTCACTACAAGCTCGTATCCCCTAGTATATATCGAGGCACACCTGAGTTCACATAAAAATATAACTTAGTGAACTATTAATGTGGATCATGGGTCAAGATGTGACAATGTGGTGTAAGAGACTTATTTTTAATTTTTTTAACTATTTTATGGTTGTAAATAGAAGACTATAAATGAATATATAGTTGGTCAATATCCCCTATTTGAGATTGATCATCCCATTCATTGGGGGAAAGGATGTGTTTCCGAAAATAGAACCATTGATTATACTGTTCGTCGTTATAGTTGGTTAGTATTTCAATATGAGGGGTTGATCTACAATTTTTTATGCACATATTTGTGAGATTCATGGTATTTTTTCATTATCCTAGTATTTAAATTATTTATTTTTACGTATATCACTATAACCCCATAGATATTCACATTCCCTTCATATTCCATGCCACATAGATTTCATTTAATAACTTTCTAATACCTATTGGATTTTCCTAAGGTGAATTGGTAACATTTTTATAGGTACACCAGCTTTGTGGATTTATTAACATCCTTATTTGTATAAAATTATGCTTTATTTATTAACAGCATTCTAGTTAAAACATGCTATTAAGATTACTAACTACACTTATTATTAAGCCTGGATTGAGAGATTTAATTCATGGTAGAGTTGTATTCACTAATGATTTGATAGTATGACAAGGTATAATTTTGATATTTTATTGGTTATAAATGTTTCCACATCATAATAAATGATGTTTTGTGGTATATCACGATGGAGACATCATAAATAACCATAACAGATATTTTTGTGCCATGAAATATTTATTTCAAGGGGAAAAACATTTGGGTTTGTTATTAAATTGTTGCCAATAATAGTTTATAAATTGTATTATCCTCTATAAATTTTGATGGTTGGCCCATATGATGAAACCATTATACATGGACTTGTTATATTCTGATATCAAAGGTTAAATATTGTTTTGAATTACATAAATTATAGTTGTAACTTTTAATGGATATTAGGTTTAAACGATAGGAATGGTAATTAATAAACCAAATAATGAATATTATATATTTATTATAATTTAATATTCATTTTGGATAATGGTTACTATAAAATAGATCACTTTTCACATATAATGGATAGTACCTATATAACATTGGCATCAAAACCCATATTTTTATATCCCTAAATGTAAAACTAGACCTATGTAGGATAGTTGGGGAATGTTTCTAATGTGATAAACCCATTATATTGGTGTCAAATATAGGAAAATATTACTTCACTGTATTTCATTTAGACTGAGGTAGGTTATTCATATTGAAACCTCATAGGAAACCATTGTTTTTTATATTCCTTAGTGCTTAACCCCTAGGGGTATACTCTGGATAAATAAGAAATGTTATGTTAACTATCTATATCTAATTAGAAGATATTGTGTATGAATTTATGGTGGAATCATACTAATCCATTTCACATAAAATGATAAAGAACTAATGGTCCTCTTTTGGCCCTTATTTTTTTAAGTATTAGGTTAATTAAAATATTAATTACAACCTAAATGGTGTTTTTATTCTATAGAGTGATTGAGGAATTTTATTAAACATGGCATAGATATGATATTATTATTTAATAAAATGGGTGAAAAATAATTTATAAGATAAATTTCGTTTTTGTGACAAGATTTTATATAAATTTGCATTGTCTAAATGGGTTTTTAATCAAAATTGGATATGTTTCTAAGTGGAATTATCCAAATGATGTACCAAGAAATTTTTTTCTTATAATAGGTAAATAAATTATATACATGTTTGAGCCACATTAACATTTATTATTGGTGTGAATTGATTATAATGGAAAGATTAAAACCCTTCTACGTTGTTGATTATAACATTCCATGATTTTGTGAATTATTTTTTTCAAATTAATTTATCGAATGTGATATTTTTAATTTCACGTAACACTAAAAATAATTTACATAATATAGAATAACTAAATTTGGATTGTGTTATACACAACACCAAGTTAATTTTCCTCAATACACAACAAAAAAATTAGCTTTCTCTACCCAAAACACTAATGATAGCATGAAAATTGGCGTACATTACACACAACACTGACGTTTCTATGAGAAATCATTTTATTGTTATAATTATTTAAATGATATAAATATATCCTAATAATTATGCATAGTTATATTTATAACAATGAATAATTTTCAAATATTTTATTATAAATATTGTATATAAATAAATCATATTGGTAACGAAGAATAGATTTTTCGGTATAGTCGCTATAAAATAAAAAAAAATATTTTCCCAATTAAACTACATTTCATGTCCTTCAGTGAAAAAATTAATTTAATTTTAGACACATTTTTAAATTTAATTTTTTAAAATAAACATCAATTTTAATTTTTAATTTTGAAATTATCTTATTGATATTTTTTTGATTTTTATGAGAAATATCATTTTCGATTAATTATAAAAAACCACAGATTTTAATTTAAAAAAAATTTATCGAATTAATATATAAAATATAATTATATTTTAATTTTGTTTAAATTTTTAATTATATCATATTTTTACCCATTAATCCAATTTAGGTCATTGGACTGAATTTTCCTTTTATGTTGGGTATAAAAACATAGAAAAAATTTGTACGTTTTTACATTAAAAACCTCCATGGTTGTCCCATTAGCGGGGTTAATTTTAAATTAATATCATCCGCTTATATGATTATAATTTGGAAAAATGGAAACCATATTTTTAGTGAAAATAAATTATTATTTATGATACGATAAACTTAGTTTTTTAACAAAAATAATATTGAATGTGATTAAAATTAATTACAAAGATTAAGTGAAAATTTATGTTAATAAAGTACTAGACCTTAAATTTAAGACCCAAATTGACCAATAAAAATTTAAAACACTCATAAGATATCAATTATTCCACCATGAACATTTAATTATTGAGTTATATTGCTTTCTTATGAATTGTATTAGGTGAAAACATTGGTATGCCTTCCATATTTTAAAAAATGCCAACTGTGTCCTTCCTCTTCCCTATAAAATGCCACCACCTATCCATATTAATCAAACCTTTCAACCAAATAGGATCAATTAATATATACCAAATACACTTATCAATATCCGTTAATTTTTTCTTGAATCATATAACTGTACATAAAGACACACAAGGAATTTCATTGGCACAAAACAAATTGAGTTACCCAGTTAAGAGATAACATCATCAATTGAACTCATTTATTTTGTTCTCTCTCTCCACCCATACACTCTATTTATTACTTGATTTTATAAATACAATAGTATATTAAATATACTAGAATTTTCGAAGATTCTTTTTATACCTACACATAATCAGACATCAATCTAATGGGTAACATACATTTTTTTATGTATGTGATGAAATATCGCCTCACTAAACAACGAATATGAAATTTTTCTTTTACCACCTTTTATAGTAAAAATAATGATGTAAATTTATTTATATACATCATATATTATATTTATTAATTTTTTATGATTTTTTATTCCTTTTACAGCACATATATATTTTTCTTTCCATTTGGTTTATATACAATAATTCTGTTTGATGATGTGTGGAGTATCACCCTTCAAAGCGATTTGATTTGTTTACACACTACATGTAATGTATTAATTATGGGTTTAGTAAAAATATTATATATATTACTATAATTAAAATTTAATTTAATTATATAAATATATACATATATTATATTTTCATTCTTTATTTCAATATGAGAATAAAAACGAAAACAACATTCATGTGTACATACGAATTAGTGTCTCCATGAATGGTGTATTAAATTTCATAATTATACATTATAGAGATTAATATAATACAAATTTAATGAATATAAAAGATATTTATATCAGGTTTTACATTCTGTAAATCATGATATATGCATAAGTACCAATGATGTAACAAATTAAGACACATGGGAAGAGCAACAAGGATATTACCCAAAGTGAAACATTAAGATATGTTTGTAAAAAAATTGTTATATACTTTAATAATCAAATAATATATGATACATAATATTAGAATATGGTTTTTTAAAATATTAAGAATACATTTATATTTTTATAATGGTGATTTTAATGAGTACGATGAGAGTCAAGACACAAGTTAAGGGAATATCATCTCACTTTTATTTCATGAGATTCATGCCATAATCACTACTCTCATATCATGTATGGTATTGGTAGTGACCTGATGTTTTTATATGTATATTACACATAAATTATTTTTTATTCACATATCGATTTTAGGATCTTTCTTCCAGTGGTTTTATGTTTCAAAAGATAATAAATTGGTAAAATTGTTTTGTTGTAATTTTCTTTCATTGAGACTCATGTTTTTTTATAGACCTAAATTATTTTCAAGGTGAATATACATCCAATTTAAATATTATATCATTTATATCAAAATTTACAATATATTTTAAGAGTCATGTAATTTCATTTTCGTATATGTAGAGCATCATCCCATGTTACCTTGTGATAAGAGATTATTAAAAAAAGCTCATCACTTTTTGATATTGTTTATGATTGTGATTAAATTAATGAAATATCGTGATTCATATCTCAAGAATAGTCATGAAATTTATTACCCTATGGTTCTTCATGATATCCTCATGTATTAGTTTTATTTAAAAATCTATGGTACTTAGGATACTGTTTATATGTAAAATCTAATTCTTTCTCTCTTTGGTTAGAAGTTTATTGCATTCAAAATCCATGTTTTCAAAAAAAAATTCAAAGGTTCTGGGAATGACATTTTGAAAGAAAAATTATTTTGAAAACAGTTTATAGTTTTCAATTATTCTATTATATGTTTTCAATGATATTTTCAGATATTTTTTTTCAAAATGATTAATGTTTTAAAAACAATTTTCTATTAAAAAAAATATTTTCATCAAGAAATGTTTTTAAAAGATATTTGTACGTTATTTCCCCTCAATGATTTCATCCATTGGTGTCACATAACACTTTTTTAGGATATTATTATATTTTTTCATTCATATTAATTCTTTGAATAGATTATGTTTTGATGGAATGCTATTAATGAAACCCATTTCACATTCATGGGTTAAATTACTCAGAAACCATCTTAGTTTCATGAGTTATGTTTATGATGAAATTATTATGAAGCATGTCTTTTTTCACAAGTTATGACATGATTACATGTTTATAATACCAATTTCATTTCCTGGATTATGATATGATAATATACGATCTTGTGAAACAAGTATATATGATTTTATTATGAGATGGGTGGGACCTATATATACCTATAATGCATTGGGTAAAGATTTATATCTAATGAGATATAAAAAGATGGACTTGGGAATTAACCTTGACTACTATGATAGAAATTAGAGTGAACCATGACCCCCAATATAGCACTGGGAGTAAACCCATACCACTAATATGGTCTTCAAAGTGACTTCCTAGCTTATATGGAAATAAAATTATATGCTTATGTGTATGCCATAATTCTATGTTTTATTCCTATGTTATGATTTCATGGCTTATGATTTTTATTTCCTAATTCTTAATTTCATATGAACTTCCAATCATTATTCCATGATTCATGTAAATTATAATTCATATGCAAGGTATGATCTTCTATTTTCATGATAATGTTATAATACCCTTATGCTCATGATTATTCTTACGTATCTTCCTTGTTTACCCTTACTGAGCATTTGATCACACAAATTTTTATGTTCCTTACCTCAGTTATGAAGATATGTACTATTATTCATGTGTCTAAAAAGTGTTCTAGTCACGAATAACCTATTCAAAGATAATCTTACACACTTATGTATTGGTGTTTTGTTTCTATCTTTCCAAAGGCACAAGACTAGTACTATATTTGGGTGATTATTTCTATAATGTTTTAATTATTATAAAAATTTTATGTAATGTTAATGTGTGAAAAGATATGGTCACTATTGTTTGTATCATAGATAAGGTTTAGTTAACCTTTGTAATCTTTGATGATAAAACAATAGTCTGATCCCTAAGTAAATGTCTAAAAACATTTCTAAGAATAAGGAACAATATAGGAAACTATCCCATAATTTTGGTAAAGGATGGAGTGATTGGTTTCCTAGAAATATATCTATGTCTAGATATTACATGTGGATGTGGATATAGAATAAATGTACACATGGATAATAACTCAGACCAGATATTCTAGGGCTGGCTTGGTGTAATCTGGTATAGGACAACAGGATTTTCTGTACACATCGCTTGACCATCTCGGGGGGATATTCTTTTAGAAATCATAATATCTTTATGAACTATCCTAAGGGACTAATATATTAGTGGTAAATTAATAAACATATATGAACTTAGGGTTTTTTAGATTAATAATGTGTCATGATTTAGAAATCCTATGAGGAAATATTTTCATGACTATGTGTGTTTATACATTGATAAGTAATGATCATGTTGTACTTCTGATTTTAGTCAATGGTATGAACTAAAGGAACTAGATTAATGTTGAACATTATGGATGATTTTATAATGAGAAGTCAAGTATTATGATCACTAGTTTGAAAGATATTGTGATCATTCCTAATCAGTATTCAAAAAATGTCATTAACAATGTATACCTTAATAAACTCTCAGACTCACCATGGAAGAGAAATATGATTTTTACTAAGAGTCTGGGTAATTGAGATCATAGAGGAAATAATATTCAAATTACATTATGATAAGAATGAAAAAAATAATTAACTAAGTGAATTCCTTAGAGTAACAACATGATATTTTAAATATATTAAAGGACATAAAGTAGGTGACTACAAAGGAAAACAAAGTGTTCGGTTAATGAAATGGATTATTATATTGGTCTCCCTAAGTCAACGTAAAAGGTGTTGTTTTTTAGTTTTGGAATAAATGGTTATTTTAAAAATATATTTCACAATTTTAAATCTAATGAAGATAATCATGAAGGTGGTATGAGAATTGGTTATACATATGAAGATAGAGATACCTCGAACGACATGTGAAATATATGTGATGTTCTTCTAGTATTGTTTACATTAAACATAAGAAATAATATTTGATTGAGATTGAGGAAATATAATACATGATTTATATTTCATATTTTTGGAGATAGTTATTGACAAATAAGTTGATGATTCCTCAGTAATGGTTTATGAATAGGGTAGGATGATTGATGTAATTATTTTTTTGAATTCATAGATTATGTTATATGAATCATGAAATATATAAATATTTTCATTATAGATTTTCATTAAGTATTGAAAAATATATTGCTAATGATTATTAAGAACTAGAAAAGTGATATTTCTATTTACTGAAGAAAACCCTTAATGTGATCATGATGTTGAGAAAATTATGTTTCTCTAGGATAAATAGGTGACTAATTTGCATAAAGTAAAATGGATAGCCCCGATTACCCCAGATCTAATTATTGGCTGGTTAAAAAATTATTCTAATACCTCATGTATGATGTTTCAAAATTCATATATTTATGGAATATATCTAGGTATATTTGGAATAAGTAATCAGGCATATTTTCCTAATGGATTTATGGTAATTCCGGTTATTTCCATTTTTCATGGTAAAATATGTCAAGGGTATTAATATTTTTGGAATGTGATAACCAAGAGATAATTTTTGAGATATGGAGGAACATATTTTGAACTTATTTAATTAATTTATTTCTAATGTTATAAATTTTCATAATTTATGAGGTTTATTATTTTTACCATCCCTGAAAAGTTTATGTTAAAATCTAGGTGAAGTATTTATGCACTACATTTTTATTGAAAACCTTGGTTAAAATGTAATTTAATGATAATATTATTTTAGGGATTTCTGTCATATTTACTTTGGAAATTATTTTAGAGAGGTTTTATAAAATGATAACATGTATGTCTAGTGATAACAAATCACTTCCAGAAAGGATGGATGTCTTGATCCAACAATCGAATGATGATAAGGGTTTCACACCTACAACTGGCATATGGGATGTTTTGGTTAATTTATAACTGTTGTTGATGAGTAACTATTTATGATGAAACATTAGTGTTAATTTATTATATTTAGAGATTAATGTATAAAACATATTTATTTTTTTGAATAGTTTTAGAAAATAATTATACGTTTTGTTCTTTTATGGGACTTAATATCTACTAAAAGTATATTTTAGTACATTGGGCATAAAAATTAATTTCTAGACATCCATTTCTTGAAATAATGGATGAATTGGAAATATTTAAAATCACTATAAATGATTTTAATTTTTTATATCAAAAAATATCAAGTAATAATATTTCCTTATATTCTTGGTCAATAAAAGAATTAATCAACATTAAGAAAATGTGATGTTCTAATACATTAATTTTTCTAAACAGACGATCTTTTAATTCGTCAAAGATTTATCAATTCATGACCTTAAAACATTCTCTAATCATTCATGTACTTTTGATTGATGACATCAATCAATCACTATAAATATTTATGATTTTTCTCCATGTCTAATATTCACTCCCATATTATGTTCTCATATGTTGAAACCATGTAATATGTTACTTTGGGTAATTGTTGCTGTTCCAAAGTTCCAATTTTAAGGGATGTTTTAGAATCTATTTTTACAACGTGTGTTTCTATGAATGAAACACTGAAGCACAAAACCTTTATAACACATAAAAATTTTGATGGAGAAATTCATTACATGTTGGTAGAATGCAACATCCCGAAATTTTTTGAATTATATTTTTTGAATTAATTTAAATGTTGTGATCATTTTCATTTCACTTGGAATTTAAAATAGTTTCTTTTATAATAAAGCAATATGTTTTTATTAGGTTATATGTGAAACAAATTTAATCATGCACTTCACACATTATATATTTTATCTTTCTCTGCATAGAACACTGAGGTTAGCTTGATACATGGCGTACATTACACACTACACTGATGTTTCTACGAACCATCATTTAATAGTTATATTAATTTAAATAATATCATTATAACCGAACCATTAAACATTTTTATATGAATAGTAACAAAATATCAAATATTGTTTATAAATTTTTTTAAAAAATATAACATATTGATAAAGAAAGACACAATTTCTAGTAAATTACTTATATATTTAATGATAATATTTTCTCAAATTTACTACATAAAATATCCTTATTTAAAAAACAATATAATTTATATTAGATAAATTCAAAAATTTAATTTCATGAAATGAACAACATTATTTTATTTTCAATTTCTAAATAAAATAGGGTGAATTTTGGGATTTTTATGAGAAACTTAATTTTTTATGAATAATGAAAAATATTAGATTTTAATTCTAATCTACCACTTCAAATAAAATATTTAAAAAGATAAATTTTATTTAAATTTGGTTTCAACATGTAGTTATATAATATTTTTATCAATTAATACAATTTTGGTCATTGTAATTAATTTATCCTTGAAATTGGGTATAAAAACATAGCGAAAGTTCAGTTGTTTTTACATTAAATACCTATAGTGTTGTCCTATTAGTGAGATTAATTTTATATTAATTTCTAACCCATATATGATTATAAAATGATAAATTTATTACATATTTTGGATCATAATAATTTTTATTCTTATATAATTTCAAAATAGTTTTTGACCACAAATATTTTGGAATGGGAATAAAATTAATTAAAATGAGTGTGAAAAAAATTAATATAAAAAAGTACTAAATATTATATTGAACACCCAAAACGGCCTATAAAATTTCAAAAACACATTTTATTTAAATTATTAGTCTATGAACCTTACATTACTGATTTTTATTTCTGGTTTTTTGACCAAATTTAGGTAAAAACTTGTGTATATATAACTTTTTTTTCAAAATTCCAAGTGTGTCCTATCCCTTCCGTATAAAAGGCCACCAAATCTCTCTCATCATCAAACATTTAAAAACAACTATGTTTGGCCATGATCTATAAAATATAAATCCAAAAATACCTTCCTTCCTCATATAATCCTCCACTTGGATTGAAATAAACCCATGGAATCCTTTTGACACAAACAAAAATGAGTTACTTAATTAAGTGGTAACATCTTCTCTTTAGATCCTTTATTTCATTTTAGTTTTCAATCCAAACCCTATCCTTTTTCCATGATTGTATTAATACAGAATTATCTTCCTTAGTATATGATTTTTTATTCTCAGGGTTCTACCTAAACATATAAAAATTTCAATCCAATGGGTAACAAACATACTAATTATGTGTGTGGTGAACTACCTCCTCAGTAAAAGATGATTGTTCATTTTTTTTACTGCCTCTCATAGTAGACATTATGAAAAAAATATTTATATATGTTATATATTATATTTATTATTTATTTATTCTTATTTATTCTTTTTAAAACACACATCTTTTCATATTCCATTTAGTGTAAATAAAACAACTTTGTTTCAAGAAAAGTGGGCTACTGCCCCTTAAAGTGATGTGACTAGTTCACACACTATATTTATTGTATTAAGGATGGGTTTGGTGACATTTTATGATATATATATATAATTAAAATTCTAATTTAATGAATTTGTTGACTCATATTCATATTTTTCATTTTCATTCTCTCTTTCAATATGATGAAAATGGAAACAACATTCATGTATACACACGACTTACCGTCTCCATGAGTAGTGTATTACATTTCATAGTTATAAATTCAATATATTATTATAATAAAAATATAATCAATATAATGTATATTTATAGCATGTTTTAAATTATTTAAATCATTATATAAGTATAAAAAAGAAAGATATTACAAATCAAGACACGTGCGAAGAATAAAGAACTTACTTCCCACTATGAAACACTTAAATTTAATTATTAAAAAAATCATAATATATGGACGTAACAAAAACATATGTCATATTAGATATAAGAATACAATTTTTTAAAATATTTATAAAAAGTTTATATTTATTATACATGTGATTTGAATGAGTACAATGAGTGTCAAGACACGAGATAAGGGAATCTCATATCACTTCTATTTCCGTGAGATACAAGCCTTAATTAACACTCATATTTTTTTTTGATTATAATACCCATTAATTAATTATATATAAATTATTCTTAAAATTATTGGTATTAAAATATCCATTTTATGATCCTTCTTTCATGGGGTTTATGTTTCAAAAGTTAGCAAATAGGTAAAATAGTTATGTCCAAATTTTCCATCTTTGAGACTCAACCTTTGTTATGTGCCTAAATTATTTTTGAGGTGTATATAATTAAAATTTTAATGTTATATAATTAATCTCTATATTATCATGATAATTTCAAAATAATGAAATTTTCTTTTTCTAACATGGATAGTATGACTCCACATTACAAATTGATAAGTGTTTATTGAAAAAATATCATTGCTTTATGAGATTGATTATGATTACAATTTAATTATTGAAATATCGTGAACCATATCTCAAGAAAACTCATGAATTTTATTCTACATTGGCCATTAAAAATATCCTCATGTATTATTACCAATTTTCCTTTCTCTTTTACTTATGATAATATTTTTAAGAAAAATATGATTGTCTCTTTCTTCAGTCGGAAGTCTTTTATATTCAAAAAATTGATGTTTTAAAAGATGTCATCAAAATATTTTGAAATGAACGTTTTCAATGAAAATATATTTTTAATATCATTTTATTGTATTCATTGAAACAATTATATATTTTAAAAAAATAATGAAAAATATATTCAAAACATTTTATGTTTTAAAAAGAATTTTTCAATCCAGAAATGAATCTTTTCTTAAGAAATTTTATAAAAGATCTCTCAGAATTATTTCCCATCTAAGATATCAACCATTAATTTTAATCATGACTTTGCGGGGAAATTTTTAAAGGATTCCATTCATATTATTTTTCGAAATGTATAATGTTTTGATGGAATTATTTTGATGAATCCCATTTCTATTTCACTGGTTATATGCCTTTGAATCCTGCTTCTTTTCAATTGTTTTGTTTTTGATGAAATCATTATAAAACCTATGTTTTTCAATAGGTTATGATATTATTAAAATTTTATAATACCCATTTAATTTCATGTATTATGATATGATTATTTATGATCTTTTTTTACACGTTTTCATGATTTAATTATGGTATGGGTATGACCTATATCTCCCTCTAAAGAATTGGTTAAATATTCATATAATATGAGATAGACTAAGATGGTATTGGGAATGAACTTTGACTAATAAGCTGGCTATGGGAGTGAACCATGACAACCAACATGGATTGGGGACTGTACCAATACTACCACGATAGTCCTTGTAGTGATGCCTTGCCTACTATAGAAATCATATTATATGCTTATGTGTTTTCCACAGTTCCATTTTTTTCATATGCTATGATTTCAAGGCATATTTTCTTTATTAATAAATTATTCATGTCTTATGAAATGAAAATATTTTTGACATGATTAATGTGTAAGATATTTAATATGCATGATATGATCTCCTATTTTAATAAACATGTTCTCATACCCTTATACTCTTGACTATTCTTATATATCTCCCTTGTTTACCCTTACTATGCATTTTATCTCACCCGTTTTTATGTTCCCTTCCCCAAGATGTGAATATATGTATTATGTTTTATGTGTCTAAGTAGGGTGATCATTAATAAGAACTTAGTGGGTGATAATGTAGCTTACTTATGAATAAGTATTTATGATTACATTTTTCCAAAAGAACTAGATTTGTATGGTCTCTCGATATATGTTTTTATAATGTTTTAAAGTATTACGCAAATTTTATGTAATGTTAACTTATGAAAATAAAGGGTTAATATTATTGGTATTAGAGGAATGGTTTAGATAACATTTTTAATATAGGATGATAAATCCTTAGTGAGAACCCAGAGGAAATGTATAGGGTTTTTTATAATGATAAGAAAAAGTATCTCAAAATGTATTGGAATTTTGGTAATGGATAGAGCAATTGGTTTCTTAGAAATACATCCTTTCATGCATAATACAAGTGGATGTGGATATGGAACAAAATTACATAGGGGAAAAATTCTAAATAAATGTTCTGGGCCTAACTAGGGGTACTATGGTAAATGAAAATGGGCCTTGCAGCACACCTGGTTTGACACTCCCAAGGGATATGCTTTTAGAATTTACAAACTCTTCACAAACCATCTTGAAATAATTAAATATAAGTTTTCCATGAATAACCTAGGATGTACCTAGGGTTTCATAGATTAAAGATGTTGTCATGATTTAGAAATACAATGCGTAAATATTTCCAGGACTCTATGGTTTATTTCTATGATAAGTAATGCTCACACTATGCTTATCGATTTAGTAGATTAGAGGAACCATATATAACTAGATTAATGTTGAATGTGATTGATCATTTTTGGATGAGAAGTCATTTGGGATGATCACTGAACTGAAATATATTGTGATAATTCCTAATTAGTTTTCACAGAACATAATAAACATCATATAACATAAATAACAGTCAAACTCATCAAGGAAGATAAATAAGTAGTTCACTGAGATTTCAAGTAATGGAGACCATGGATGAATTCTGATTGAATTTTACTTGTGTGAAGAATGTAGAAGGAATCACCTAAATGAATGTCTTATATAAACTTGAGGATGTTTTGATTATTGAAAAGAAGGACACAAAGAAATTTACATCAAGGGAAAAAATAATACAATTATGGGATTTATTGATCATTGTTGGAATAAAAAATTTATTACATGGAATAATGGTATTATAATCCTGTAGTGGATGAATCATATTCTAAATACAAGTTTTTTCATATATAGTCAGCTAGTAGTGGCACTACGTGCACATATTATATTTGGTAGAATGTGTTCAGTGAGGAACCCCATTTTTCTGGTTTTCAAGATAAGGTAAGTGAAGTGAAAAGTTTGTAAAATGATTTTCATGGATCAATAATTCTTAGTGTGGTTGATTAGGAATTGAAAATTCATTCATGTTCATAAATGTACCGAAGTGAATCATTAGAATGCTGAGGGAATATTTAAGTAGGAAATTACGTTAGTTGGAGGACAATGAGTCAAATTGGCCTCATATATCTAAAAATTATTTTGGGAATAGTTGTAGGATATTATATTAAAATAGATAATGACGTGATCATGAATTTTGTTAGATAGGATTCGTTATGCTCCATCATGATTGTTCAGTTTTGGATATGACCATTGACTCAAATTTTAATGTTTTATGCGACGTACTCTTAGAAGAGAGGAATGAAGATGCATTAGGAATTAAAAATAAAATATGTATATTTTAATAGTTTTTTATTTATGAAATTCAACTGTTGTTTCATTATTCTCCATGGATTCTCATGTATTATAAGTTCTATGGTGGTTAGATTGTAAGGTCCAACATTTTGACCAGTTGGGTTTTTTCAATGGAAATTAATTTTTTTTGATTTGGTGGATGGTTCATATCATAAAAAAGCATCAAAATATAAATCTGATTATATTAATGGATAATTTTTATTTCATAGATGGATTCGAAGGGTCAATTCATATCTCAGGTGTTACCTTTATTTTTGAAGGCATTGGGCTTTGAGAAAATATATTTTTGTAGCTGGTAAAGGGGGTGCACTGTTTCTACAATCTTAGGAAAAACAGTTCACCAAATCATTGTGTTCCATATGTGGGGGGTATCTTTTATTAACCATGAAATATGAGACACATATCCATGTGGGGGGTTCTATATAAAAATATATAGGAGGATGCACAACTTGTGACTGGGTTTTCAAACGATTTTTTTAACCAGCACAACTAGTTCTACTTATGAGTGGAGCTATATGGGTGGAATACGGTTTGTCCAAACCAAGTAGCCAAACCCCGAACCATATTATATGATGTATGTTTCTTTTCCCCCATTTATTTCCTCTAACATTCATCTTATATTCTTTTAATCACTCACAAATAGTTGCTCCCCACACATAGAGCTCTCCTTCTTTCTCATAGTAATATTTGGTTCCTCCTCATCTTTACTTAGAATTGAGAATCAATGACTAAATTTCATCACCCTTGGATAGAATAATTTTATTATTTCATCATATATAATTTTATCCTTCCATTTAGACTGTTCATTTAATGCCAGCTAATATTATCTATTTTTTTGTACTTTTTTATTCATATATTTTCTCTCAATTCATATAAAATCAAATCATAAAAATAAATGCCAAAATAATATTAAGCCTACGGTGGGTGGTAAATATGATTTTAAATACAATAAAATAATTTATAAATTATTTCCATTATGATGCATATCTGAATTTCTTCACATAGTTCTTAAATTGTGGAATATATTATATTGAAAACCAAGACATGGTTTAGAAATGTTTGTACACCATTATACATACATTGCAGTTACCAAACTCGACCCGATCCACCCCATGGGTAGGTTCCTTTATAACACGTGATGAATTTTATAACTTTTGAGAATAAACCACTAACATGTTTTTTAATTTCCATGAATGTTTTAAATTACCCAATTTGGTTAATTAAAAATTATATAATAGATAATATACTTTTAAAATACATGTAACTTATAAGTATACAAAATCAGAATTAGATACCGTATATTAGATAAGTGTATGGTTAGGAGACATGGATAATTCCCTAGACCACAAACATGTTTTCAAATTTTTATAGAATATGGATTAATCATATTGTGGTGTTTGAAATTGAATATTAATATTGACTTGGAATTGATTAATGGAATACCCAAAGGGAATTATCGAAGAATTGAATAAAAAATGTCCATTTATAATCACAGTGCTGATTTTTTTAAGTACAATGTTAAATGATGGGAAAAGAAGTTGTATGTTTTCATGAATAATAACTTGTCCTATTAAACCTCTTTGTTCATTATTCCTACTTATTATGACCAATCAACCTTCTAAGTGGGTTTGGGTTTAAATTAGTAAATTTTAGTGTGTGAAAATTCAAAAAAACCTAAAAAAGAATTTATTATTATTTTATTGAGTTGAACCCCTTATAAAGTTTGATACATGGGTACAGAATCCCATATAAATTATGATACTCAATCATGGAATCCCTTATACATTATGATACTCAAGAAAGTAATACATTATATATTGTGATACTAGGGATTGAAGTTCCTTATAAATAATTATACTTTGGTATTGATTTGATTATAAATTGTGATACTCGATCTTGGATCCCTCATTATAGCATGAGATAGATGTTCTTAAAAACAATTATTTATAAAATGAGACTCTTATGATTATGAGTGTATGCCTATGTTGTTCATAGAGCATTGGATAGTATTTTGTATACATATATATATGTTATCATGTATATTTTACACATATATATACACATATATATTTATAAATTTATATAACAATGTACATGGTAAAACATCATCAGAGATATTTTGGATTAGTACAAAGATGGTATTCCCGACTGGATGTCCACTAAGGAACTTGAGTCTAACATGATTACAATCAATTTATTAATATCTTATTTTAATTCAAGTAAACATTTTTGATTTATAGTACTAATAATTTTTTCCTTAGACACTATTTTTGGTGGCATAAATAGTTTATCTCAGACCATATTTGGGTATTAATTTTGTACCCAAATAGACAACATGGTTTCATGATCAGGAATGTTGATTTGGATTTCCTATTATTTTTTCTTGTGTTGTTATTTTACATATGGGATATTAGGATAATATGAATGAGCTAGTGCTCAGGATACCCATGAAGATATAATTTGGTCTGTGTTCATTTAATTGTGTATTGTTATTTAATAGCTAATGTATGTCTATTACTTGAATTTTGTAACATCACATGAAAATTATATGGTCTTATTATTTTTAATTTCCATGTTAACTGATTTATTTCAACTATATTTCTTTTATACTAAATATACCATTGATTATTTATTATGTACCATTTTTCTGTTATGAACATGAGGGTATACTCTCCCCACAGTACAATCATTTGGCCCACTATTTTAGTCAGTAAATAGTAGCTTATATGTTGCTATTATTGAGTCTATGGGGGAAACCTACTAAAGTAAATGTTTAAGTGGATCCAAGGTTGATGTTTTTTCAATTTAACCATCCACGACAAGTACTGATGAAAAATTGAAATATCATTTCCTAAAGATAGTTATTTTTACCTATGTATGAGTAATGTTTTTAAATAATCTGAAATATATTGATAAACTCGATGTAACATTATAATTAAAACATTTATGAATAGTAAAGGTTCATCTGTAATCATTTTAAGATAGTTATTGAATATTTTAAGGAGGGTGAGGATGAATGAAACTTGAAATAGATTTATAAATACAATTACCTATTATTGTAGTATAATTATTTAAATCACACCATATGAATTTTTTAGATGGTATTTTTGTGAGACCAGATCCTTAAATAAAATATTTTGTGTCTTTAAAAGACAATTGTGTGTTTCATGGTGTATACAAGAGAAAATACTGAGATTAAACGAACAATGGAAAATTATTATTTAAACATGTCCATTTCAACCTGGTTTTTGATTTAGTAGGTATTAATAGAAATAATCACATTATGAAATATAAATTAATTTGGTACAAAATAATTTTTTTATTAATTATTAGTAAATAAAAAACTCTATTTTTTTATTAAAATCTATTAATTCATCAAAAATATGTTTTCATTAAAAAAATTATTTTATTTTTTTGATGAGAGAATAATATAATTATCTTCATCAACTTTTAGAAAATTTATTTCATATAATTAAATTCATTTTTATATCATCAAATTAAAATTATCTTGAGTTTATTTTTTGTGTTTTTTCTAAAATGATTGATTTCCCTCTAAAGAGTAAAATACACATCTTTTTTGTTTATCAAAAATAAATTTCATTTCAAGAATTTGCAGTGATCCATTTTTTTAAAACAAATAAAAAATAAATGGTTCACTTATATTATAAATAACAAAATAATTTAATTTATAATTAATTTTATACTAGAATTTAGGAAAATATCATTCTTATAAATAAAAAGGTATTTTTTCAAAAAAAAGCATTCACATTAAATATAGTATTTTAATTCTAATTTTTTTTAATTAATTAAATTGAATCTAAAAAAATGGTTTCTATATCTTGAATCATTATTTATATATTTTGGTAAATAAGCCTCTTTTATTTCTATTCATTTTGAATATTAACCATAATAATTAACTATCACCATGATAAGGGTAAAATTGTTAATTAATGTAACTGAAATGTTATAAATAATTATAAATAAGTTTTTATACTGAATTGGTTTCATTTGATTTGTTTATTTAATCCATAAAAATACAAAATTGAATAATAAAACATTTTTTTTACATTTCTCTAAGATTTTGACATTTATAATATTTAACTAGAAGATAAAGATCAAAATTTCATGTTTCTGCATTTTATATCTAAAATATTTTATGATAGGGTTTGAGACAAATTATTATTGGTTATAAATAATCATTTAAAATAAATATTATTTTAATCATGATAATTTATTTTAGGTTTTTTGAAAGGAATTGGTAACCCTAAATGCTTTCACAACGCAAAAACAATATTTTTTAAAGAAATAGAAAAATGAAATAAAGGAATTAAAAAACAGTAAAAGTAATATAATTGTATATTATTATTATGATAAGATTATTTTTTGATAAATATAGAATGTTAGTGATGTGATAAAAGATTAATCTTCAAATTACATCATTTTTCCATGTATTTAAAGTGAAGTAAAATTAATTATTTCAAAAATGACTTTAATAAAATTTTATAATATATAATATATTATTAAATTATTAGAAACTTAATAAAATATTTTTACTTTAAAAAATTAATTTTTTATCACTTAAAACATCAATATTTCCCCATTTATGAGTTTTTTTCATTTTATTTTAACATTTTAGACCATTGAAAGAAAGAAATGGTTTATAGTACAGTAACTCTCAGAAAAGTTATATTAGGATTAAAACTAAATGATATGGATTGAAAATTACAAAAAAATGTCAATATTTTATTATATTATATCATTTTTGTCCTCCTAAAATTAATTTTTAATTACATCAATTTTGTGCCATTTTGAGATACTTAAATAATTTATATTTTTTTGTACATTATGAAATTTCATGAATACCCCTCCCCTCGTTTATTAAATGACACTAATTATCTATATTATTCATAAAAAATTGAGCCCTATTTGATTAAAAATCCTTCTCATTTATCTTATCCACATTCATAAATAATTTTGGATGTTCTATTATTCTTTAAGAAAAGACTGTATTTCTCTTAAGAGAATATCTAAAGGATCTCTTTTGAAGAATAAGTAATCATCTTTACAGACTATTTCAAAATTAATATCTATTTAATATTACCTTTAATATATTGAAAATATCATTAAATAATAACTATTATATATTAAAAAAATATGATGATTTTGTTTTGATTATTGTAAAACCATTTTCTAACTCTTTTTATCCAAGGAAAAGTGAAAACATCACTTCTGTGAACGTAAATTTTTTTGTCTCCAAGTGGAGTTGAAATTTTTTTATCACAACATTCCATGAATGGTTATTAATATAGAACTAATTAATGTATATGATATTTATAAAATAAATATTACTGTTTTATTTTAATATCACATATACGTTTTTACGTTCCAATTTATTGGAATGTGATAATTTCACACATGTGTATGTGTGGACTACCACCTTCATAAAAAGATAGGTTTTTTTCATTAACACTATAAATGGGAGGTAATAAAGATAGGTTTAATGGATATATATGATGATTATTTCATGATTAATTTTTTTTTGGATTATATAACCATAATAAATGCACATTGATATAGATTTCCACAACAAAACAGGCATTATAAAATAACATGTTAACTCCCAAAATAAAAATAATAATAGTAATAATTTTAAAATGGGTGATATGATGTGATAAGAGAATCATATATGATTTTATAAATATTAATATGATTCTATAATAAATTTATTAACATGTTTAATACCATTATATAATATGTTAAATAATTTTCAATAGATAAATGTGAGGTATGGGATTTTATCTAAATTTTTACTCTATTGAGAAAAAATTGGTATTCTGCACCTATTTACTTTTATACGGTATAAATACTACACCTATGAGTTATTTTACATGAATATATAGTTATTAACTATGATTAATGATTTAATTTGTGTTTATTTTTCATGAGTAATTCTTAATAGAAAATTTGATCTCATTTCCCATCTTAGTCAGGTATATTTATCTTCCATATCCATATTTTTCAATTTGTTTTACTGAAGTTATTTTTTTACTAAAATGAAAAATAAATTAAATTTTATGTTATCCATGAATTTTTAAATTGTATTAAATTAATTTCTTTATTATTCCCCCAAAATTTTTCATTTTGATCATTGTTGACAAAAAAGTCAAAATTATTATTTTTAAACAACTATTGAATGGAATGACCCCTATACTTCAATAACATTTATTCATTAGTTAAATTATTATACCAAATTTAAAACCATTTAGAAATAAAACTCTGTTGATATGGTTTTCCTCATCCATTTTCTTTTATTATAAAAAATAGATTATTTTATTTGATAACCTATATTTCTGATGAATTGAAATTCATGTTTTATATAGTAATTATATTGTGGTTATTAACATTATTTTTGAAACATAAAATTAATTATGATTATTGAAAATTACATTTATATTAAATATCCTTCTTGGATATGAATATTTATAAAAATATTTACCATTTATATATTTGTTGTTTTACATTCATTGATATTTGATTTTCTGGGAGATGTGGATATTTTTACTATTTACTGTATATAGGAATTTTTTGATAAGGAATATTGTTATTGAATTTAATAATTAATTTCATATATGAGGAAATAATTGAAGTTTCCATGGTTAATAGTTCTTATAATTATATATCACGGCAATGCATAACATAGTATCATATAGAAAAATAGTTTTCCAAATTAAATGGGTCCCTATCTATAGTTTTTAACATTACTGGTGCATGGTCTTCCTTGTATAGATATCATGATGTCTTAGATCCTCATGCCTAATAATATTAATTTAATTAATTTAAAATTTATTTATTTTTATATATGAAATTATCACAATGTTACCATCTATGTATGTATTTCTTTCTCATGTTATAGATTAAATAAAGTGTTCTTTCAATTGTTTACCTTTCAATATTGATTGTGCCTTATTTACTCATGATATCATACACTGTATGTAACCCTTAATTAACATATTATATAATCATCTATTTTTTCCACTCTCCATCATATGTTGAATAACTTTTTAAATGACTTCGTGAATGAAAAAAAATTACTTTATTTTATTTCTATTTTATTCCAAGCATAAATTGGGAATATTTTTTTTATCTAGTCCTATATAACTACTAAATTGATCAATAATATGGGATTAGATCCACTATATACATTTCTATGTAATGCTAAAGATACGAGATATGGGTTAATGGAGTTTGGTATGTTACATTTTGTACCACAGAAGGATTAATAGAATCCATTGAAACATATTATTAATAAACACAACTAAAATGTGAATTTTGATAATCCCTTATAATATATATGTATATTTACTATTAGATTGTTTTTTATTTTCACTCAATATTCATGAAGATTATGATATGAGATAAATCATTGTGTTCCATTATTTAGTGATGTATCTTAATGAACAAAAAAATCAATATCAATGGGAAATATAGGGATTTCACTACTATGTAATCCAATATAGATATTATTGGATATAGGAAGACCAAATGCATATTTTTTAATCTGATACATGTTTTGTGTATTAACATTTCTCATATAGATAAATATAATGTTTCACGACATGATAATAGTATATTTGATTTATTCTTGTTAATTGAGCCTCTTTGTTTTAGAGAAATTACTAATGTAGTGGTAGATGAGCTGTTCTTCAAGTCTGTTGAAAAAATATTTATCCCAATGGGATACATAAATCTGGAAATTTTTTTTGTAAGTGTATTATATTACAGGAGATTATGATCAATAATGGTCATTGATCCTGAATAATAACGTGGAAGAATGAATAGAACATATGTAGTATAAGTTTATTTAAGCAATAATGTTCAATAAATATTTCCCTTAAGGAAAATTAACTAAAATGAACACCAATTACCTAAACATAAATAAAACAATTGAATAATGTATTATGAAGTATGCTGATAAATTTATAGTACCCGAGAGGAACAATATAGATTATATACATAATTAAGATATCATGGTTGAGCATTTCATTGAATACTTTAATCCAAACATCTGAAGGGAAGTGGTTTCTCGTTAATTGTGATCATATGATGAAATTGTATTATTTTCTGTAAAATAAGGAAGATTTATCAAGGTCATATATCTTTAAAGGAATAAATAAAAAAGTGATTGGATTAGAACCATGAAAAATGAAATGTTTTAATGAAAAATAAAATAACAATTAATTTCACAACATGTTAAATTTTTTGAAATAAACATTCGGAAAACTACATAATGAGCATTGGAGTTCCTTATATGTGTGGCGATTAGGGTTATCTATCTAAATAGTGAATGTGGAGGAAATAAATAAATGTTTATTAGTGCTTCAACTATATAGAAACATTGAATTCTTCACACTGATTCCCCCAGATTCAAGGGTACATTACGTTAAAGATGATGAATGGAGAATGATAATGTTACGTGACCAATTAAATTATGATTAAAGTTCCCAATAATGTAGTGTAATGTAAATTATTAATATAATAAAATTTACCTAATTCCTTTTCTGATTATATGTCAATGTATTATATTATATTATACACGTCTTCCACGAAAATTAAACTATTCCATAGCACCTTAAACATGGATTTGTCTATAAATGCTATTAATGGAGATGTCACCATAAAAAGGATGTGCTAGACAGTTTCCATTATTGTCTATAAGAATGTTAAATTTTCATAATAGATTATTTTTCCTAGGTTTTGTTTTGATATAATCGTTAATGTGGAATTTATTTTAAAATATTATGTATAGAATTTTTAAATAAATAATTAAATTACAATTAATAAATAATACGTAAAATTCCTTATCTTTGTAGGGGATACATCATTATCCAGGAATTTTCTAGATCCACCTCCACTAGCTCTTCTGAATAAGATTCATGGGGAGGATGAGAAGACATGATATATAGATGAAAAATTAAAATCCTAAAACTAAAGATGTAAATAATTTATATTAGTAATTTTGGTATTATAGTATAATTATCTATACATCCATGAGAACATGATGTTTTGCTATCGATTGATTTAATCCCTAATGAATCACCTATATCAATGATTCATTATAAAATGGACACTATTAAATTTGTTGATTTAAATAAATAACACTTTTCTTTGTTTGAAAGTACTTTATACACCATTTTGTTTCACGTTGGGGATCCTTAGCTCTTTCCATTAGAAAAAATAGATCTATGAGGCTTTTAATTTATAATAGGGTAATCAATTTTATTATGATAAAAACATGTATCATAATCATCACATTGTTGACTAATTTGATCAAATTGTAACAGCCCAATATTTTTCAAATATTGATATTCACTAGGGGTATCATAAAACAATGTTATGACTTATGATATTCTGATGGAAAATATCATATGATGAATATAAATTACAACTATAGGGTAATTACATTTTTATTGACTAATGGCTCCATAGTTTTTTGGATCTTATGAATAGAGTATTCAAGGAATGTCTTGATAGTTTTTCAATTTAATTTATTCATGATATATTGGAATATTGTAAATTATTTAAGGAATGTGAGAATAACTTCTGGATCATTCTTTATGATCTTATATAGAAGGAGTTATATGGTAATTTTTCCATGTTTGAACTCTTCATTTAAAGTTCTCTTCTTAGCCATGTTATCTCCAAGGGAAAAATCTCATTATATCATGTTAAGAAAAATATAACCAATGAATGACCTATTCCAATGAACATAAATAAGGCACATAGTTTCATTGGTTTAATAGTTTACTATTAGTCATTTGTTGAATAATTTTACTGAGTGTATATCCTGTTAACCAAGATTTCTCGTATAGGGGTTACATTCATATGAAAAAGTAATGTGGAGAGTTTTAAAAGAATTTATTAAGATATTGGTGACTTTTATTATTTTTAATATACTAGCAGAAAATGATAGATTTTTTATATGTAGTGATGCTTCAATGAAGGTACATGATTCTTTCTTTATATATAATGAAATGTTATTTTGTATGCATTAAGGTAGTCAATGGATCATGAACAGAATAATCCAAATCATTATCTTTATTTGGGAATAGTAAATTTTTATTTAATTATTTGGATATATTATCTTTATAGTAAAATATGTGATATATACCCTGATCATAAGAGTAATAAATATATATTATCACAGAAATTGTTCCACATGAGATAAATTTCAATTTTCAAGGTACTGAAGGATAATGATTGTAACAACCTAGGTATTTATAGAATAATAAATTTTCATATATATTAATATTTATGAATAATATATTAATTTTATGTTAAATATTAAACATTTTCTGATAGAGTACTCTACATGCTATGACAGGTTTCTTTGAAATCTTACGTTGGACACAACATTGAGTTATACAAAAAAATAATATATTATTATTATTATTTTAAATGGTAGTTAACACATAGTCATTTTATTGTCGAAAATGAACATAAAAACTACATTATGGTTACACATGTTTCTTAAATTCTTGTACATTTATATAATAAATTTTAGAAGCTTAAAATAATAATGAATATGATTTTAAGCAAGAAAAACTCAAATATTTTAAAAAGGTCGTTTTACCGCCTTTTGAAGGGGAACCCTGTTTAAATATTGTTTCACAAATTTATATGTTTTATTTTACAAAATAAAATTATTATTTATAATATTAACATGAAAATTTACATTGGATAATTTTTTGGTAATTTTCTGATAAAGATCATTTTTAATGAATTGTGAAAATACCGCATTTTAAGTCAAAACTATCTTTTCATCTAATTCAATTATATTGTTATATTGTCCATTTCAATTATTTAAAATTATATTAGGATTATATTTTTTAATGTAATCCAATTTTGGTCTTTGGAAGTAAATTATACATTTTAATTGGACATAAACACATGCCAATCTTTTGATAGTTATTAATTTTTAAAAACCCACTTTATGGTTTTGACAGCAGTAATTAATTTCAACTTAATTACTAAAGGAATTGTTTATTAAATATTAAAAAATCGATTCCATATTTGGAATCACGAGTTCCTAATTCTTTAAATATGTAATATTTATTTTTAGACATTTTGAATAGTAACATCAGTAATTATTTTATTTACCATGGTTAAAGGGTATATCTTGTAAATAAGGATAAAAGGTTATATTATAATAACATTAAAAATCCCTAACACGTGTTTTAATCCTATTGGATGATATAATTTTGACAATGGGAATCCATGGGTCAATTTTGGGACCACATGGAGCCACATGGATATGAAAATGACATTTAATAAGAATTAATTTAATGTAAAGAAAAATGTAACATAAACATGTATCTTTTAGTAAAAAAAATTTACATGGGGTTATATAACTGATATCATTGAATATAAATAGTCATCATAAATATAAAATTATATTCTACATCATGGTTTTTTATTTATAATATTTATACATTAAATAAATAAATATATTTATGACACAATGATTTTGTAGTGATTACCTTATTGAAGAATTTTTTAAATAAATGAGATTATAAATATTAAAATAAATTTATTTTTAAACATTTTAGGCCATCCACTAATTTTATATATGAATATTACTAGTTATATTTTAATTAATTTTGTTTTTTTGAATAATCAAGTTTTAATGTATTTTTGAAAATGTCGTGATATGACTATTAGAAAATTGACCTAAATGAGTTTTTAAAACAAATACAATTTTATTAAATGATATAATAGTAGTAAAAATATTATATTTAAAAAAATGAATTCCATAATGTTTAATATTTCATTAATGAACCATTTTTGGTTCTATTGTTGTTATATAGTAACTATATTAACCATATAGTATTAATATAAAAGAAGACATGGTAATAGTAAATTTAGTTAACTAAGCGTTAAAGATAAAAGATATGGTTAAATTTATGAAATTAACTTTTATAAAACCTATTGGTTGAGGTTTTTTCGACCCAAAATCATCTTATAATTTAAAAATATTACTTTTGTATCATTTGAACCGAAAAACATTTTATAATAAAATAATATATCAATACCTTCCAAAAGTACCCCTCCTCCCTCTTAAAAAAGGACATCAACTCTAACCCTTAATCACACCTATCAAGCCCCTTGGATAAAACATACTATATGAAAATATGATTAAAAATTTCTATATTCATCCTACAATCCACGCCTTGTGCATTAGGAAATTCAAAAAGCCTTTTAGTTGAAATCAAAATGAGTTACCCTATTTGAGGTAATGACTTCTCTCAAGCTTCTTTCATTTGTTTTCCTTCTACAACCCCATAAACTATCTTCATTAAATTATTTTAAAAAATAAAATGTATATTCACTATAATATGATGTTGTTATTATAAATATTTGAACTACACATACACACACCTTTTTCTAATTGATACGAATTTATTGTTTCTTTGTACGGTGAACTGTTGCCTCATGAAAGAATGAATTTTCGATTTTGCCATACCACCACTAATGGATTCCATAATAATGGAACTTTATTTATATAAGATAGATATTATATTTATATTTTCTCTATTATACGTTAATTTTTATTTACAAAAATACTTTTATGATTTTAATGATGTGTAAATATGATAATTTTATTTGAGGAAGTGTGGACTACCACCACCTCAAAGTGATATTACTCGTTAATGACATACATGGATCGTATAAAGGATGTAATTAATGACAATATGTAACATATATAAAATATGATATTATAATATAATTATAACATACCTACATATCATTTAGTTTTAAATCCTTTAAAAATGAAAATGAAATGAAAGTAGCCTTCATGCGTACTTACGGCTTACCGTCTCCATGAATGGTGCATTACATTTCTTATATTCAAATTTTATGGACTACTATAAATATATATATACTACATATAAATAAATATATAATAGATATATATTATATTTAAATCAAGAATACAGTTTTTGAGATAATGGAATTTTGACCACATAGACAATTTTTTATTACAATAAGATCATTTTGGACTCAAGTACCAAATATCAACAAAACGACTAATATTAACTTAAATAATTACATTATTTTTATATCACGGTAGTAATTGATATAAAAGGAATAAAAAAAATTAAAATGGTTTTTATGAAAATATAAATTAACTTAATTTTATTATTCATGAAGAATAAAAAACATATGTGATAAATCAGAATCAAGTTAAAGAAACCTTTCACCATTCTCTTTTAGTCAAAGACTTATTTTATGTTATGTATTTTAATTACCATTTTTTTATGTTGGGATATGTTCTCATATATCTTTATTGCTGTAAATTTTATTTCCAAGTGATGATAGACCCTTTTCTATCTCATCAACTCATTTTATGAATTTTTATGTGACGGTGTTATGCTGCCAAATTTTCATAAGGGTGTTTTTAAACGCAATTTCCACTCTTTGGGATTCACACATACGTCGTTGATTATATTATGCCACGATTATATGTGGAATACCTATTTATTTATTTATGTTTTAATTTCCACTTCCCTTTGTGTAGATATACTTTTTCTACACATAATCACCCCCATTTATAAATTCTTTGGTTATTCATAAAAACATTGTAAGGGTAATCATCACTCAATTTCCATTCATTCAGTTAAATATCCACGTCATTTATTTTTTTCAAGAATATGTGTGATTAATATCTGATTTTTTTACACATAATATTCATTTATATTGTTTGTATTAATATTTTTCACACATAATTATGTCATTGATTTATCCTTGATATAGAAATACAATCTTTGTAAGGTATTTTGTCTCAATTTACAATCCATTGATACTTATTTGTTTTTTACACACTAATTCACTTTTATATAGTGTATATACTACCCATTGATATATAATATCATGATTCTCCTTCTTTTAATGATATTATAATCATTTTTTAATGTTATTCTGTAATTATTTTTATTTTTTGAAGTGGTATGGGGTTGTTTAACTAATACATCCTTCTAAATGTTTTAATGATTTATTCATCTAAATATTTCTCATTAATGTCCATGTTTTTAAAATGGTATTAAGGATTTAGTTATATGGACATTAATGTTTTAAAATGATAATTCATTAAAATGATTCAAAGTGTTTTGGGACACTTTTATTCAAAAATATATTTATTAAATGTTTTAAATTGTTTTGATAAAATGTTCATTATATCAATAACGTGAAATGATATAATGTGATTTCTATGTGGAAAATTTTATCTTTCATTTATGCTTGATTTATGTGTGTCGAATATGTTATGGTTTTTGGGAAGTGTTTAGGTATATGGGTTGTTCCGTGATAAACCAAGGGTGAGTTGTCCTATGATAGCTCTCCAATAAGTTAGGTAACTTCACAGACGTAAACATTAATGTTTCACCTTAGAGATTTAGGGAATGTACAATGATGGGTATTCAAAACATAACTCCTTTTGTTGTTGTGAAAGCTATAATGTAAGTATGTTACGTATTCTATGGTATACCTTTATGGTTTATTTTTATGTGTTATTCAATAATCATATGATTTCATGATGTATGTTAGAGAGATTATGTTTTATGATGAAAAAGTATTGTTTTATTGATTTGTATGTTTTGATGGAATAATGTTTTTACTTCCTTTTTTTATATCCTTTACTGAGCTTTTTATCCTCATCCCGCATTTTTGAAATGTATTTCACATGATAAAATGAATGTTAAGAGAAAATATTAATTAAAAAGGATTTATACCATGGAAATAATTAGTGTTTATTTAAGGATTTTTATTTTTCTGAAAAAATTGGATTCATTAGCAGTGTCTAATTTTAAATTTTTTACATTTAATGTAATGGTTATAGAATAATTCTCCTTAACTCTAAACCTAAAAAGATCCTCAATGTGAATTCATGTATAACTCAATATTATTTAATTTTTAAGGATGCGGCCTTATAGATGGTATCAGATGTCAGATTAGATTACATTAGAGGTTTGAGTGTTATTTATGCATAATTGAAATAACCGAAATGGTTAGCATATTAGAAAGATTCATAGTCATTTTTTTCAAATTTAATGAGATAAAGATAACATGAATAAGTATATCATATTGTTTACCCTCCTTATAAGGTAGTATATGATTATTTTACTGTTATAATCACATTAAAATTTTTGGGTTTTTAAAATGGCTTGATCTAATAGGAACCAATGTAACAATGGATGTGAAGGAAACTGTGGTGGTTTTCTAAATATGAAACTGAATGAAATGGAAGCTCAAATAAGAACTCTTGTGGTTATTCTTAACAAACTATCTTTAGTCATGATTTTCTACAAGAACCTTGGTGATTTTTCTATGGAATCATATATGAGAGAAACAAATCCCAATGGATGTTCACGTAATAAACACAATGGTATGTATATTCCAAAATCTATTTGTCATAGATGTGTAAAGAAACACCAAAGAAAATGATTCAAGGGGATTTGAGGTGTTATATTTTTTTTTATGAAGGTCATAATGTAAGAAGCTTCTATTGAAAAAGGAAGTGTTCATTTGACTCGAAGAAAACTAAAGAAGCTCTTTCAAAGGGATCAATTGAATGTTTTAAATGTGGTGTGCATGGTCATTATACAATTATATTTCCAAAAAAAGGTTCGGGAATGAGATCGGAAGGACCATACAAATATATATTTACCAATACCTAATGTCAATCCAATTATTGATGAGGAAAGTGAAAATTACATATGAATGGTATGGATTATTTCTTATCTCATGTTTTGACATTAATAAAATCATAGGATATTATGCCTCATTTTTTTGTAGGAATGAATTATAAAAGAATAAGATAGAAAAACATAGATAAAAGATCATAAAGATTGTTCGAAGGTTAAGATTTCTATATTTTGGGAATTGAAGAGTTATGTTGGATCTATGAATAATTATATGATTAAATATATTAATGATGGGATTAATTTGGAAGACATATAGTATATGTAACCCTTATGTTTTGATTAATTGAGAATCATTTTTCTTTTCATTTGTGGATGTAGTTATAAAAACCCATTAGGGTTTATTTGATACCGGAATTTGAGGAAATTGTGGGTTATTAGTATTTTGGATGAAAAGTGTGCAGTAGGAAATAACCTAGGAGGTTAAAACATGTTATGGATAATATTAATGATTTATATAATTTTTTTAAATGTAATTAGAATTATACATTTTAAAAAAATGGACGACACACATACTGTGTGACAACCCATCGCGTCAGACAAAGCAGTGGGAATCGAACACACAACCAAAGTGCGATTTAGATTTATCGCCTACCACTGGACAATGTTAAGACCCCGGTCAGTATTACCAATTATTTTTAGTTAAAAGATTTATTGGATCAAGAATATGTTAATTTTGGGACCTTATTGTTTATAAAATATATATATCTTTAGTATAGGAAAATCATTGTGTGATTATGTGATAAGTGTTATTTTGGAAGACGTTCTCTCTTTTGAAAATAAAATATGCCAAAGGGAAATAGAATCCGATGGGATTTATTTTGAGGAGTAATGATGGAATATTATTTTGGAAGAATCCGTGTTTTATTTTAGACTTATAGTTATTCCGGTTATTTATGGAAATGATTAACCTATCATGGAGAATATGTGATTAGGTTTATTACTTTTAAGTATGATACTTTAAGAGTAGTGAATGTTATTTGGAGATAAATGTTAATATTTATCATTGAAGACTATGTGATAAAATTCTTCTAAGATTTGGATTTTAATATTATATTTTCTTATATTGATGAATTTTATGGACAATTGTGTATTTAATAGTCTATGTTGAACTTTGGGTATTGTATCTTAATTTTTGGAGGTTAAGAGTGGAACTTATTTTAATAAAGGATTATCATTTTTGGGGATTATCTGATCTCATAATAACCGGTTTTTTTGTAAATGTATAAAGATTTGGGAAATATATAGTTAATCTTTTTTGGATTGTGTGATTCTATAGAAGTTAATTCTAGGGCTTCAAGTGTGACTATGTCATCATGAATACTCATTGTTTAGAGAAAAAATGCTCTTCATGTAGATATTTATTAATGGATAAAGCTATACTTGAAAAGTAAGTATATTTCTTTAGGTTTTAGTCAATATCATAAATAAATTCTACAATATTATGAAAAGGAACATAAAACCAAAACGTAGTTCGTTTACTTTTCCTACTAGGGAATAAAATACTGTTTATCCTATCACATGTATGTTATTTTCTGTTGGTTAACTATCTCCTCATCATGTTTTCAATCACTCTCCTTCAAGACATGATGGTTAATTTCTCTTTTATATCCATGTTTTCCTACATGGAATCCTAGTATGTGTTATCTCAAGTGACCTTTGTTCTCTTCTTTAATTATTTTAATGTTATAGTTTTATTTACTCTTTTTTCAATGTGGGACTTTAAATGATGTTTCCATGCCCAGTTTTAAAATTGTGAGGAAACAATTTCTAAATGGGGGGAAAAATGTAATGACCCAAGTATATATAGAATAATACATTTTCATATCTATCAATATTTATGAATAAGATATTAATTTTATGTTAAAGAGGACACTTTTTCTGATAGCATACTCGACAATTAATAACGAGTTTCTTTGAAATCGTAAATTGCACACAATATTGAGTTATACCGAAAAATAATATAATATTATAATTATTTTAAATGGTAATTAACGAATAGTTGTTTTATTGTTGGGAATAAACATAATATACTACATTATGATTACACATGTTTCTTAAATGATTTTAAATTTGTTCAATACATTCTTGAAGCTTAAAATAAGAAAGAACCTAATGTTAAGCATGAAAAACTCTAGTATTTTAAATGGTTGTTTTACAGCCTTTTGAAGGAGAACCCTTTTTAAATATAGTTTTTACTAAAATATATGTGTTTTTAAAAAAATAATATTATTATTTAGAAGTTGAAAATAAAAATTTACTTTGGATAAATTTTTGGTAATTTAATCTTAAAGTTCATTTTTAATGAATATTTAAAAATACCATGTTTTAAGTCATAAATACCTTTTCATCTAATTTATTTATATTGATATATTTCCCTTTTAATTTTCTTTAATGAATAATTGAATTTTATTTTTATACATTAATACAATGATTTTTTCTTGATGTAATTTTATATTTTAATCAGACATAAACACATGTCAATCAATTGATAGTTATTACTTTTTAAAAGCCCGATTTTTGGTTTTGACAATATGAATTAATTTTAAATAAATTACTGAAACTTATGTGTTTTTAATTTGGAAAAATGGATTCCATATTTTTTTGGGAGCTCCAAATTGTGCAAATAGGTACCTTTTAGTTTTATAAATAATGAATAGTAACCTCATTGATTATTTTATTTACCATGGTTAAAGGATAAATTCGGTAAATAAGGGTAAAAAATAATATTATAACAATATTTATGTACTCTAACACGTGTCCTAATCCAATTGGAAGATATATCTCCAACCATGGGAATCCTTGGGTCGATTTTGGGACCCCATGGAGCCACATGGATGTGAAAATGACATTTTATAAGAATGAATTTAATGTAAAAAAATGTAACATAAACATTCATCTTTTAGAAAAACAATTTTTATATCTGGTTATATAAGTTATATATTTGACCTAAATATCCATTAGAAATCTGAAATCATTTTTTACATCATGGTATTTTATTTATAATTTGTAGACATCAAATATATAAATATATTTATGAAACAATGATGATCTAGTGAATATAGTATTAATAAATTATATAAATAAATGAGATTATAATTATTAAAATATATTTATTTTAAAAAATTTCATGCCATCTATGACTATTATGGAAGATTATGACTTGTTATATTTACATCAATGAAGTTATTTCAAAATAATCAAGTTGTTATGGATTTTATAAAATGTCATGATATGAATTGTATAAAATTGAATTAAATGAGTTTTTAAAAAAATACAATTTTCATAAATGATATAAAAGTCCTAAAAATCTTTGATTCAGACAAATGTACAAGATAATGTTAAAATTTTTCAATAATGAACCACTTGAGGATATATTTTCATTTTCTAGTAACTATATTGACCATTTATTTTTAATATACAAAAAGAAATTTTAATGATCAAATTAGTTGACTAAGGGTTAAAGCTAAGAGATAATGTTAAATTTGTGACCTAGAATTTGGTAAATCCTATTTGCTGAGAATTTGTTTATGCAAAAGAATATAATAATTGAAATAAATTACTTTGAGACCATTTTAAACAGAACATCATTTTATAATAAAATAATATATCAATAAATTTCTAAAGTGCCCCTCCTCTCTCTAATAAAAGAAAATCAACTCTAACCCATACTAACACCTCTCAAGCCCCTTGAATCATCCAAAATCTTCCCAAATAAGCTCCCAACATCCCTATATTACCATTATAAGCATCAACTTGGTCATAAGGAAATTTTATAAATCCTTTTAGCTAAAATAAAAAAGAGTTACCCGATTTGAGGTAATGTCTTCTCTCGAGCTTTTTTCATTTATTTTCTTTATCTGACCCCCAAAACACCCTATATTACATTACATTTTAAGGAAAAAATTATCTAAAATATAAAAGTATGTTTTTTGAGATGTATTCTAACTACACTTGCACAAACCTCCAAATAATGGAAACGAACATATTGTCTATCTGTACGACCAACTACTGCCTCATGAAACGATGATTATTCAATTTTCCCATACCACCTCCCATAGTGGCCATTATGATGACAATGTATTGATATATGATATATATTATATTTATATTTTAATTATTATACTTTAATTTTTATTTACAAAAATACCTTTATTCTCTTCATGATGTGTAAATACGATAATTTCATTTTAGGAAGTGCGAACAACCGCCTCCTTAAAGTGATATGACTCATTCATTATAGGAATGGAACGTATAAAATATTGAATTAATGAAAATATGTGATTTATATAAAATTTTATATTATTATGGAATTACAATACACCTAGGTATCATTTTGTTTTAATTCATTTATAAATGAAAAATAAATTAAAGTAGCTTTCATGCGTACGTACAATTTATTGTCTCCGAGAATGGTGCATTTAATTTTTTATCTCCAAATTTTATGGACTATTATAAATACATATATAGTGGATATAAATACATATATAATAGATATATATGATATTTAAATCATGAATATTATTTTAGAGATTGTGGACTTTTGACCATATAGAAAATTTGTAATTATAACATGTTCATTTTCGACTCAAGTACCCAATATTGACAAAACGACAGATATTAAATTAAATAATTATGTAATTTTTATAGTGTGCTAATTAGTGATATAAAATTAATAATAATCATGAAAATTTTCATAAGAAAGTATACATTAACTTAATTTTAATTCACCGGATGATTAAGGGACATACGTGATGAATCCAACTCAAGGTAAGGAATCCTTTCAGCCTTCTCTTTTAGTCATGGACTTCTTTTATGTTACATCATTTTATTTTCAATTTCATATGTTGGGATATTTTATTCTATATCCCTATTTCTGTACATTTTATGTCCATGTGATGAGAGACCCTTTTCTCTCTAATAAACTCATTTTATGAATTTTCATGTGACATCGTTATGCTGCTGAATTTTCGTAAGCGAATTTCTAAACACAATTTCCACTATTTAAGGTTTTATGAATTATTCATTGATTATATTATGCCAAAATTATGTGTGGAATGCCTATTTGTTTATTTATGTTTTAATTTCTACATCCGTTTATGTGGATATATTTTTTCTACACATAATCATCTCTTCGATAAATTCTTACGTCATTTATAAAAACTTGGTAAGGGAAATATTACTTCAATTTCCACTCATTGAGTTAAATATCCATATCATTGTATTTGTTTTCCCGAGAATACATGTGAAGGAAATATGATCATTTTACACATTACATAAATTTATATTGGGTGTATTTCTATTTGTCACACATAATTTTTCCATTGATTTATCCTTGATTTAAGGATATGATCTTTGTAAGGGATTTTTTCTCAATTTACAATCCATTGAGGATTATTTGTTGTTATACAACAATTCACTTTTATATTTTATATATACTACCATTTGAAATATAATATTATGAATCTCCTAATTCACATGATATTATAATAATTCTTTATTGTTATTTTAGAATTATTTTTATTTTATGAAGTGGTAAGGGACTCTTTAACAAAAACATCAATATAAATGTTTTAAATACTTGTTCATATAAATATTTCTCATTAATGTCCATGTTTTCCAAATGATTTTAAGGATTTATTTATATGGGTATTAATGATTTAAAATTTTAATTCCTTTAAAAGATTAAAAGTGGCATGGGAGACATTGATTCAAAAATCTCTTTAATAAATTTTTTAATGGTTTTGAAAATGGTTTTTCTAAAGCATTGATTATATCAATATCATGAAATGATACATCGTGTTTTCAATATGGGAAATATTTTCTTTACATCATGATTTTTTAAGTGTTATGAATATATTATGTTTCTTGTGCATTATTTATACATACAGGTTGTTATGTGATAAACCATGAGTGGGTGACCCTGAGATGACACTCCAATTCATTAGGTAAAGTGAAGGAGGTAAATTTTAATGTTTCTCCTAAGACATTTATGTAATATATTGTGATGTGTATTCGAAATGTAAAACCAAATTTTTTTTGTGAATGTAATAATGTAAGTAAGTTATGGATTTCACATGTTACATTTATGAGTTATGATTTTTATGTGTTATTATTAAATCAAATTATTTCATTTGTTATGTTAAATAGATTATATTTTAATATCGAAAAGTATGGTTTCATTGATTTTTATGTATTTATGGACTAATGTTTCCTTCCTTATTTTATATCCCTTACTTGGATTTTATGCCCATCCCATGTGTTTGAAATGTTTTCCACATGGTGTAGGGAATAATAAGGGAAAGAAAGAATACATAAGGATTTATATCATGGAATGAATTATTATTTATTTATTGAGATTTTTCTTATGAAAAAAAATTTATAGAGTAGAAGTGTCAACTTTGTAATTTTTGAGATGTAATGTAATAGTTATGAACTAATTATCTATAACACTAAACCTAAAATGACCCTTAATTGGAATTCTGGACTCAACTCAATATTATGTAATTTTTAAGGCTGGGGCCGTATAATGATTTCTAAATTAAACCCACCGAGGGAAATGAATATAAAGTAATAAAATAACTGATAAAAAAAGATCATGGATTTCTCACCAAAACGAGGATTAATAGATACAACATTTTACAAAATTTAATAAAGATAGATATGAGAATTATTAAGGATTAAAAAGCATCACTTATTTTTCAAATAGTTTCTAAACCATCCATAATTTTAAAAATAACAAGATATTAGTATGGTGATTGAGATTTTTAAAAAAATGACCCTGAAAAATGGGATATTGGATGATATCATATGTTATAATAGAGTTATGAAATATATAATGAGACAATGTTTTCCATCTATACATTATTCAAAATAGGAATTTTTGGATGATCCTAATAGATCAAATTTCATTATAAACTCTAGTTCCATCAAGATGTATATAGATTTGAAGTAAAAATTTTCGGCCAATAGAAGTAGGAAGTTAATGGTTATGTATGAAGAATATTGGGTTTTAAATAGGTGATGGTTGAGATATATCAGACAATAGGATTCATGAAACCTTTAAATATTCCTATATGAAAATGGGATTACATTGCTATGGAAGTTTTTACTGTATTACTAGTAAAACTATAAATAATGATACAATATGTGTTATTATTGATCACATGTGCATATCCCCCTATAATATTATATTTTCCCCTTCACTAAAATAGACGAATCTATATTAATTTTATTGTAATACTTATTTGTGTGCCACTTTAAATTGTTTATGATCGTCATATAAGATATACATTTCAATTTTATAAATGTTTTCAGAATTCAATGGATACTGATAATCACTCACCCTAAAATGGAAGGAAAATAACAAATGAATTTTAAAAACATAAAAGACATGTTCAGGTCATTGTAATATGACTTTTGAGGCTTGTGTGATTAGTATGGAGAATTTTTTAGGGTTTCCCTATCACAATAGTTTCCCTTCAACTATTAAAAATGAGTTGTACAAAGAATTATATACAAAAATATATCATACAACATATTTATGGGAAGAAGCAGGTGAAACAAAACATATGGGACCTCATCATGTAGGGGAGACAACAATAAAAGGAAAGGGTATTCAAACTCATATTAATGTATCTCATAGTAGTAAAAAGATCCTTTCCAGTAACCAAAGGAATTATTTTTAATTTTAAGTTGGAGGTCATGTGTTTTTTATAATTATCACCATTGAAGTTTGTTATATGGATTGGTAAGGAAGTTAAATTTACCCTATATTAAACCATACATTTTAAAATGTTATAATGAATTTGTGTTGTGTCTTACCGATTTCCGATTCCATCAAGCATGTCTAATGTTCGTGATGTGTTCAATATATCCATTTTTATGGAAGTATATGCCCGAACCAACAGATGTTCTAGCGTATGAGTTATTATAATATAAAAATTCTCCATCATACAATGAAAATCCAATATAGATTCCTGATAATATAGTTTATTTATTGGGGAATCAAATGACTGAACTACAAATGTTACATTGGAAAATTCATTAAATAGATTAAGAAACATCATTTCATGAAGTTGTTATAGGGAAGAACCACCCCCACTTGTTTAGAAGGTAATATACATGAAAATTAACTATTCAAAAATATTTTTTGCTGGAAGAATGTAATATCCTAAGAACGTAAAAGAAAAATTTGTTCAATATCATATACAATATGCAACATCAAGTATAAATAAACCAAAAAATATGTTTTTATTTATTAAAACATAAACTAGACATTGAATTGATTAGTAGAAATAGAGATAATTACATTATGATATATATATTTGAAGGCCATATTGAATGAAAAAGTATTTAATATTTCTTATGAATGGAACAATTTTTTCCCAAAGTAACTTTATTATTGGTAAATATGTATGTCTAAAAAATTGATCTTATTATTTTATATTAACTAATAATGTAGCATATTGTCGAGAATTTATTAATATTTATTTAATAAAATGAACTTCATTTTTTATATAATCATATAAAAATTATATAAGGAATTTTTTATATTTATGAAAAGATTTATTTTCCAATGAATATAAAAAATAATACTTCTAATTAGAACGTTTTATTTTTGTTTCACGAATTTAAAAGGATCCATTTTTATTTTAATTTTTTTAATGAAAAACATATTTAATTAAATTATAAATAATCCATTTATGATATTTGCAGTTATTTTTTTATTGAATTTTCTATAAAATAATTATTATATTTAAAAATATGTTTTTCATAAAAATAAATCTTTGTTTTGTTTTTAGTTTCAATCATATAAAAAATTCTCATCGTTATTTAAAATTATTCAGGAAAAATGGATTCTATGTTTTTATTAATGCTTTTTAAAATATTAAAATATTTCCCCTTTCTTTCCGGTTTTTATAAATAATAATTGTAACAAATAATTATCAATATGGTAAGGGTAAATTGGGTAATTAAGGTTAAAAGTAATGTTATATGGCAATAAAATGTTAATAATAATTCCATTCATCTCATTATATGAGTATATTTTATCCATATTCATACAAACATTGAAAATAATACATTTCACTGATTTATCTTTGATTCTTATCTTTATAATAATTAAGTGATAGACAATGAAATAAATTTCACTTTTCTTCTTTTACTATCCCATACAATTTTTGATATGGATATATACAAGTTATGTACTGTTATAAATAGTAATATTAAATATAAAATATTTTTCATTATTATAATCGATTTATAATTTTTATTAATGAAATAATTGAATTAAATGTATGTGCAACACAAACACAACATTTATTTAACAAATAGAATAATAAAACAAATTATTTTAAAAAAATTAATATAATATAATTCTAAATAATAATTATGTTCATTTATGTTTTTATATAAATATAACATTTTAGTGATTTTTGAATGGACTATATTCAAATTCCCTATTTTCCTGGATTTATATAATGTTAAAATAAATTAATAATGTCAAAAATTATATTAATGATATTTTAGAATATGTAAAACATTATTATATTATTTAATAATAAAAAACATATATTCATCAAAACTAATAGGGAATGGTTGAAAAAATCATCCATGGACTATTTTTGGGACATTTTTCATTTTATATTTACTTTACTGGCCCTAATGGATGGAAAACATTAGTAGTATAACAACTGTAAAAAGGGTTTAAAAGGGTTAAAATTAATAGATAATGGTTATAAATTAACAGAAACATGGAAATAGTATATTTTATGAAAGGATTCGGACTCAAATTATTCTTACATTCTACATATATAAATTCTTATGAATTTTTATGATGAAGATAATTTATATTAATGTAATAATTTAAGAAATCCCATGAATACCCCTCATATAATTTATAAAAGGACACACCTTAACTCAATTAATCACAAAATATTTAGTCATCAAACTTGACAAAAAACTACCCACATATCATCTAAAAGAATTATATCTGTTTTGGATTTGATTTGGTTCATAAAATACATATACTTTGTCCCTTAATAGAATATCTAATGCAGCTATTTCGAAGAAGAGGTAAACGTCAATACTGACTCCTCCTAATTTTATTATACTTAAACACCATGTCAATATATTATAACCATCATAAAATAAGAAAAATAGTATCATAAATATAATTATACAATATTACAATTATTGTGCTACTATGTTCCATATATTTTATATCTTATGAAAAATAACATCATTGCTCATTCCTATATATGTTGTAACCTCTCCACTTCGTGGTGTAGTTGATTTTTCTTCACCACATTACATGGATGATTATAAATTTGAAATTAATTAATATATATATGATATTTATTGATACTAATATGGATCTAAAATTTTAGGATCATATATACCTTCTTACCTTTTGGTCTATTGTAAATTAATGGCGTCACTCGTGCTTAAGTGTGGACTACCATTACTATGAAGTGATGTGATATGTTTTTATTTTCCACTTTACATAAAAGGTAATAATGATAGATTAAATGGATACATATTATATCTATATCATGAAATAAATTATTGATTATATATAACCAAAAAAATGTACATGGATTAAAACTTCCATGATAAAACATATATGTGAAAATCAAGCTATTAAAAACAAAAATATTGATGATAATGAAAGAATTTTTGAAATATAGGTGAGAAGATTTTATAATATGATGATATATGATATATTAAATATTAATATGATTATATTATAAAATAAAAATATTTTTTAAACAATATAGGATACTGAAGAATATTCAACTAGGACGAATTTTATTATCAGTGATTTTTTGTTAATTTCTATTCCATTGAGAAATATTGGGTAATATGCACCTATTTAGTTTTCTATATGTTATATACTACCCATTTCAGTTATTTATAATTATTACTTATTTATTAATGAATAAAAATGTTTAAATTATTGTTACTCTTTCAATATTAATTCTTAAAAGAAAAATTTGATTTTATTTATCTTCATGATCGGGTATATATTTCATCCATATCTATTTTCATAAAAAATATGTTAAAAAATGTACTTTTTATATTCACAAATGATTTATTAAGGATATATTATATTATACATCAATTTTTACCTGGTATGAAATTAATATTTCTAATGATTTTATAAAAGGGGGAATTTTCAAAATTATTTACAAAAAAGTAAACAATGAATTATTATTTTTGAAATTGTATTTTTAGAATATAACTTTTTGAACCCATAATCATTTTACACTCTTCAGCTACATCTACACTATTTCAATACTTTTAAAAAAAACACTATTGATAAATATTTTATCATCCATTTTATTTTATTCTCCAAATGTATAGAATTTATTTCAAGAAATGAATTTATAATAAATTGATAGTCATTATTTTTCTATTATTAAATTTTTGGGTTTTTAAATATATCATGAAATATTAGATTCTGTTTGATTGTTGCACACTACATTTTCTCTAACTATCAATAATCGATTTTATTATTTCCTAAATCATATTTATTTTTGACATATGAAGTGTTACATTATATGTTATTTTATTAAATAGGGAAATATCGATATTTTATATTCATTACACAATATGGATATGTATTGATATGGAATATTGTTCATAAATTAAATAAATAATTTGATATATGATGAATTTATTTGACATTCTATGATGGGTGGGGACTAGAATTATATATCCCCTGGATGCATTTATATGTCTTATGATACAAATAAATTTGTGAAATTTAAATTCTATTTACTCATAGATTTAAACTATCTTGGTGCAATGCCATGATGGTATAGATTTCATTATGTTTGAGTTAATAACATTGAAAAGTTTTCATTCATTAATTGATAATTAAATAATTTTTATCCATTATATTATTGCATTGATATTTTTTATGGATTCATTTTTTACTCATCATATGGATAAAATTGAATGTGTTTCCATTTTTTTTCATTTCTATATTTGTTAGTAATTATTTATTCATTATTAATTACTCTATATCTCACCTTTACTATGAATTTTATTTGAAAATTTATTTTCCTTCCATTTCATAGGACTTGAAGATCATTTATTTAAATAATTTCAAGGATTTATAAATTTTAATTTGTTATGTATATAAAGTTTCCTCAATGTAATGTGGGTACCATGTATGTAACTTATTCTCCAAGTCTCATATACTAATAAATCCACTGGGATTATATCCATTATATATATTCCATTGTAATAAAGTTAAAACATGGTCTATGTTACTATTTTTATAACGGTTATATATAATCCATTGGAAGGAATAATTGGGATTTATTTTGGTAGGGATTAATTATACTAGAGTTCTCAAGATGATATGGATTTTAGAACTCGATATGTCCTTTTAAAAGTGTGTTGGGTGGTTAAATTTAAAATAATTCAAACAATATTATATAATAAATATATTAATCAATTAAAAAGTCTCCAAATTTATATAGATTCAATGTTAATAAGGATAAGTAAAAAATAAAATCAACCAATTAGATTTGAGAAAGAGTTTTGTGGTATTATATACCTTATCTATTTGGTTAATCACTTTTAATACCTTTTATCCCATATCCTGGTAACAATAATTTTACCATGGTAAATACTAATTATGGAAAAAAAATACTTTTAATTTATGACTCAATATAAATTATTATAATTCCAAATATTGAATCCATTTTACGAGATTAAATTCCTAGATTTGGAAGACATTAATTCTAATATAAATTTCTAAACAACATTCATCAAGAAGAATTATTCTCTATATAATAATAAATATAAAATTATTTAAGAAAAATAGTATTATTATGTAAATATTTCTTGATTGATATTATACTGATTCCAAATCATAATGTAATCATTGATCATATCGTTAATGGTGAAAAATAAAAAATTGTATTTTTAATAAAATAAAATATATCTTGGGTTTCAAAAAGTAAATAATGGGATTAAAAATTCCACATAATAATATTAAATTCATTATTTTACTCCATAATAATACCATTATTTTAACAAAAGGTTTTAACACTTTTAAATCATAGCTCATATTATGATGGTTTGATAATTTTTTTTCTATTTTATAAAAATGTATTTTTTCTATTCCCACAAAACCCATACATTTAATAAATATCCAAAATACAAAACAAAAGATAATTTTGATATACTGGTATCAAAAATAAAGTTTATTAAATGTTATATAATGTCAAATATTTTTAGAAAATAATTCTAATATCATCTTATAAAAAGTGTAAATAACTATTTTTTTTAAAATAAATTTTCTAGGAAAGTACTTATTTTTTGTCATTTCATGCTTAGTAAAAATAAATAAATAATTGGTAATTTATTAAGTTTAACATAATATAATTAAATTTTATAAAAATAATTAATATATGGTGATTAATTAAATATATTAATATAAAAATACATTACCCAATTACCAATGGTTTTCTATAACATTTATATATTTCCATTAAATGATGTTGTCATTAGTTATAAGTAATTGATAATCAATATGTGAATGATTATCCAATAGTTCACATGAATAAAAAATATAGTTTATTTAGTACTCTAAAAAATAAATTTTTTCTTTTAAATGAATAAAATAAAATAAAAATGAAAACCCACGATTCTATAAAAATGTCCATTTTAAACATTAAATAATCTTAAGCTTTTTTACTCAATCCATAACATTTATTACTTATTTACAAGGTATTAGTAAATTAATTTATATTGGTAAACCACTAATATATATGTTTGATAATTTTTTACTCCAATTCATAAAATTCAATGCTACTATTACATTATAATGGTCAAATAATAATATTTCAATAGTTATTTGGTACATTTATGATATTTCTATGTATGTGGTAAAAGATATCAAATATAGTACTCATTTATATAAAATAAACTAAATTATTATAGTGTTATATTATAGAATAACTAAATATACAAATTCCTCATAATTTTTATCTTGTTTAAGGAAGAAATGGTTTTAAAAAGTATTATAATCGATTCTATATAGTGAACAATAAATATACATAATCAGTAAGAAATAAATTTTAATCCTCATCAATTATATTTTCCTAGAACAAGGACATTAATTTAAATATTTATAATTGTAAAATTATAATTTCCTAAATTTTCCTTCAACTGGGAAGTTAAAATTATGAAGCCCAAACTTGTTAATGAGTTTCAAATATAATTTCTTTATAGATGATTACTATTTTTAAAATATGTTTTTATTTTTTTATCATCAACTATTGAATTCATTCACTATAAGATATAGAATATGACAAAATAAACTTAACTTATTTTTTTCCAAACCATAAGTGTAATTTAATTCAATGGTTTTTCATTAAGAATTATTCCATCTCTACATCATCTCATATTCTAAATGATAAATAACCATAAGGAATATTTTAGGCCTCGAGCTCTAAAACAAACTTTTAATACAATATAATATCCCAAAAAATGATGACAAGTTATTTATCTTGTATATATCAATAAAATAAAAGAAAAAAGGACCAAAGAAAGTATAAGATCATTTATATGATTAAATAATAACTCAATATCCAAAAAATCAATAAAAACAACTAAATTTTAACTCAAATCATTCCATAAATAACTAACCTAAAAACCCTTCAAAATATGTCTGGTTAAAATTAAAAACTATATATAATAATTATTTGGTCACTTATTCATAAAATATTAAATTAAAGTTTATCTTCAAGAAACATTAATTATTTTTAAGGCTACATACCAAAAATATATATTCCATATTTATTTCTTTCCTAAAATAATATAATCATTTCTCAAAATTACCAAAATCTTCATAAAGACACAAAGAAACCATATATTATAAAAAAATATAATTAAATATTATTTAATTAAATATGTTAACATAATAGATTGATTTTTTCCCTATTCCTTAAATTCATATTTTTACAAAAAAACTTGACAACAATTTTTCCCAATTAACCATAATTATATCTATATTAAAGAATATATTTTCCCTAATTTTTATATAAACATGTTATCTCCAATTTAATAACATTATTCTCAATTAAAATTCATATTAAATCAATATATAAACTTCTAGAATACATACACATTAATAAGGTATTATTTAAAAATCCTAATAAATTATCGTAAAAAATCATCTATCATCTTAAACTCCTGTCAATTAATTGTTAAAAAGCAGTATCCATTCCATTAAAAAAATGATCAACCATATAATTATAGACATATTATAGAATCCAAAATAATTAAAATATCTTCATATAAATCTTCCAAAAATCTAACCTTATCTAATCTTTTCTCTAAAACCAATTAAGATAGACCAAGATATGTACACCCAGATATAGTGGTAAAAATACATTATTAATATGTTGACATTGATACCAACAAGAGTGGCATAATTATATCATTAAACAATTACAATATGTATCTCCAACATTGTGTCACATATATTTAAAAATAATTTTATTTTTATATTTTTATAGAATTAGGAAAACACATTCAAATAAAAAATACCACTCTCTTTCACATAAAATGGTAAATTTCTCCATTATACCAGGATTTTTTTTTACATGGAGATTTTAACATCCACCGAAATATTATCCACACATGATTCACATTTTTTCATATCTTATATAATATCACTCTTCACGACCTATTGGAGTTGAAATATATGAAATTGTGTAGTCAAATAATCTATAAGGGTATTAATTGGAAATGTAAATCAATAATTTTATTTAATATTATTCAAAAATTTAATGTTATGACTATATAATAAAATCCTATGAAAAAATACAAAACAGTTCATAGAACTTTAATCATGTGTAATTGAGTGAGGATTTTTTATAATAAAATACATTTATTAATGGATTTTGCAATCTTCAATAATTAATCATTATCCATTACTTTATTTTAAGCATTATACATATATTTTCATATATGCAAAATCCAAAAAAAATATTCCCTTACTTAAGGGTGACTAAAAATGCCATCATAGGGGAAAATTCCCCAAACCAATTAGGTTCACCCCCTTTCCCATAAACATATAAATCTTATGACAAGGATTTTTACGATTACATATATCACATAATAGTCATGGAATATATATCAATTTATATCATTGGGATTAGTCCAACAGCTAATGTACCCTCCTGTGTTCTAAAAAAAGAACCATATACCCTTTAAGGATTGGGAAAATCACCAATAATCCTTCTTTGGTTTAGTATAACAACATTTAAACCCTTGATATCATTACACAAAAAACATTACTCATTTAATTAGAGGGTGATATAATTTTTTTTTCTCTCTCATCACCTAATGAAAACCTTACATAATTATACCATAATATTATAAAAATATTTATCATTTCATATTAGATTAATTTACTTGTGATAAGTTAAAAAGTGTTAAGAAATCATCCATAAAACATCGACATCATAATCCATTCATGAAAAAAATTAACTGTATCATAAAACAATAGATGGAAAAAATATTAACAGTCCTTATATAATATTTAGACTAAAAAATAAATGATATCAAATAATTTAAAATATTGTTTTGAAATAAAGAGAAAATAAAACATTCCATTTAGTAAATTTGAAAAATTATAATTACTAGATTGGTGGGAATGGGATATTATTTAAAAAAATTAAAACATAAAAATAATTCATCAAGATGAATAAATAAAATGAAGGTGAGAAAATCCATTCATGTTGTATAATTTAAAAATAAAACATTTTCTCACACTTTTTTAAAAATTAAAAAGTTAGTTGTATTGAAATAAATTCAAAATATTATATTCAATCATTTTTAAATAAATTAACTTGTAGTATAAAATTTAATTATGATAAATTTTAATGAATATAAAATGAAAACTATTTATTCTAAAGAATAATGATTTAGCACTAGTATAAAAATATTTGATTAACGTCTCCTTTTTTCAAGTCAGTTTTTTAGAACTGGCATGAAAATATATGAAAATTTATTTTTCACATCATTTATATAAGAACCAATGTAAAAATATATTTTAGATGATTTTTCACCTCGGTTATATAATAACCGACATGAAAATTCTATTTTCCGGGCATTTTCACGTATGTTCAAAATAACAGACGTGAAATTGTTTTTATCATTTTCACTTTGATTACTTAATAACTGATGTGAAATTATTTGACAAACATGTATTTCATTTCCCAAGATCCGATTTGACAGGTCATAGAGCTGTAACGGAGTTACGGATCAAAAGTTATAGGCAACTGAAGTTGATTATCTCAAAAGAATGTCTTATAGAAGAACAATTTCTGAATTCTATAACATTTAATCTGTATCTATGTTTGTGCTCTGTGACCTGTCATGTCAAATCATTGGAAACAAACTTCATGTTTGTACACATTATTCACGTCTATTATTAAATAAATGATGTGAAAATACCTTTTAACAATAGTTATGAAATAACTGACGTGAAAAGTCATGAAAAATGACTTTTTCAAGTCAATTATATAAGAACCAAATTGAAAAATAAGTGAAAATTATAAAATTTTATCATTAAAATTATTATAAAACCGACATGAAAGTTAATTTTAATATACTGAAAATTCGAAAATTCTATTTTTTTACATTGCCGAATCGAAATTTGAAATTGCTGCCTAAAATTTTTAATTCTACGTTTTCATTTATCATCTCAATTAAATGTTTTCATAACACACATATCATAATTAAATGATCCTTTCAATCAAGGATCATCATTCCCCCAACTCTGCTTGTTTGATCTTCAATGTGAATCCAATATTTCTTCTTTACGCGATCTCATCGAGGTATGTTAAATTATATATCCATGATTTATAGTTTTTATGATTTTTTTCATAATTGATATACCATTTAATGATCATTTGATTCAATCATCATCATTCCATAGACTCATGATGTTTGATCTTCTACATGAATCAACTATTTATTCTTTTCGCGATCTCGTCGAGGTATTTGGATTTATATTTCCATGATTTATATTTTTTATGAGTAGTTTTATTTTTTTGATATAACATTTAATGATTAGTATTTTATTATAATTATGGATAATTGTTCATTTCGTGGTAAAAATACATATATTCCATCGGATTCTAAAATTCCTTCTAAGACATAGATAGGCTTGGCTTATTCGATCTTTCCCTGGAAAAAATATATCAAACATCTGATGGTCATAACATTTGATCTCTAACACTGTTTGATCTCTACGACCTGTCAAATTAAAGATTAGGAAATTATCTAAAATTTGGTAGAAATTGTGTATGGTGCGTATTTTTAAAACTGATGTCAAAATATACTTTTAATGTCATTGATTAAATAACCAACATAAAAATGACATTTTAACGGTATTTTTAGAAGATATTTCACATCGGGTTTTTAAAAACCGATGTTAAAAACCATAAAACACATTTTTTATGTTTGTTATTAATTTATCGACATAAAAAATCATATTTTTAATGTATCTCATAATAACATTGCCTCAAAACCGATGTAAAAAAGCTAAAACCAGACATAAAAAGGTTTCTATACTAGTCTAGAGGAAAAATATTCCCGAACAAAAAAAGGAAAATGTTCTTCTTTTCATAAAAATGTATTGTCGGTCATTATAAGTATTAAAGTTATAATAATGAGTGGAAATCATTAAATCACATAAAATAACTAATGGAGAGGGAAATATATTTGGTTCAAGATAGATAGATAATTCTCCAATAGGAATTTAATCATGAATAAACCTAATTAAAAATTAATTTGAAACAAAAACCATAACCACTTTAGGGACATTTTGAATAATAAACCTCTTTAATTATAAGAAATTGAGTGTATAATTAAATAAAATTTAATATGAATATAAAAAAGTTATAATATATTAAAGGGGCATTATATAAACCAAATAATCACAAATTGTTTCATGACAAGAAACACGCAATAAATAAATAATATCGAGATGAAGTACCCAACCTCATCTTTGAAATTACAAATAAAATGCTCATAAACTCTTGTATAATATATTTAAATTCATTACACATCAATAATAAAACCATATTCATACATATCTTAAAATGTTATAGTTTTTATAATAACCAATTATTTATTATATACAATTCCTAATTAAAATTATCATTTTGAGTGTTAAATACTTTATTTCCACCAGAAAAATTAGTTTGATATTCCAGTCCTACCACCTTGTTCATTTTCTCATCTACTCTAAAATTTTAATAATTTTATAAGTATCTTATTTATTCATTATACACACTTTTAAAACATTTAAAATAAATGGGTGATTAAAATTTTGTAACACTACATAGTAGAGATAGAAGTTCGTACATACTCACAAGTAATTTCGTCATTTTATAATGAATGGTATTAAAGATAGGAAAATAATAATTAATATTTTTGGTTTCATAAAATTATGATAAATATTATACATATTCATTAAATATTTCATTATAACTAGCTATTATAAAAATAAATTGAAAATACATCACATCGCATTATTGAGGTGGTAGTCATCACCCATGCATGATCATTGTTAACATTTTACCATAAATGGGAGTGTAATAATGATCATAATATTTTAAAATAATATAATAAATATTATGTTATAAATAATATCCATTAAATATATATATACCAATACATGGGATACGATGATGAAAAATAAAATACATCGCTCCACATAGATGGTAGATCCGATATATGAATAAGATTTTTTTTTAAATTTTGTATAATATAGAAAATATATAGAAAATTATTATACCATTGACATAAAATTTATATATAGTAAATATACTGACTTTACATTGTTGTGATTGTAATATATATTATGACATAATCCTGAAACACATATTATTTAGTAACTCTTAATATAACTTTACAAAAAACCCATGTCAAGAATTTAGAGTTCAGAAGTATGAATGTAATTAGACCCATAAATATATCCTATCAAACATTAAAAAAACAAATATATTAAAAAAAATCCTAATAGTAATGCTAATTTTAATATATATTCAAATTATATATAGGATAACATAGGGAATATTCAGATGGAAAACATTGATCTAGACAACACAACATGGTAATAACATGGAAATATTGAATAAAATAAGAATCAAGAGGCATAACAAGATATTATAAAGAGAATGATAATATTAATAGAAACATGGAAGACTAAAATGAAATCATAAGAACATGGAATAATCATGGAATAATCATGGAATCATAGAATCTATGGAAATAATGGAGGATGTGGCACCATAATCATAATTCCAGGTTTACTCCATAGACTATCTTCGTAAAGTGGAAAATTTCCTAGGGTGGATTATGATCACCTATAGTCCCATGAATGAAATATCATGAGATATAAATACTTAAAAAATAAATTTTAGGGATTCATAATCCTGTTTTGTATAGACCCGGAAATTTCAAGAAATTTTTTTTCTTAATTTCTTTGGAATTTTATGGGTATGCAGTTTCTGACGACACATGATATCGAGGCTCGGTGTGCCCAGAATCAATTTCTGAAGTTTAGCTTGGATACGTTCAGTGAATGAATGAGCGAGTTTTTCTAACTTTGGAACCGGTTCTCGGAATCGAAATCCGAGGGCATCGATGAAACCGCAGCACCGGTAATTGTATAAGAGGACCTTTACTGAAGATGCATTTTCTTGGAAGGAGTTGTTAAAAATTGTGGTTTAAATAAAAAGGGGAATGAAATTTGTGATACAATTTTTATTTCTAGCCTAGTTGGTTTTAACCTATGTGTGGGAGTTCAAGAGAAAGCCACTAGTTACTAACTACCTATGTGAGGTTTAATGTGAGGTGGGGCCCACACGAAACCCACCCCTTCACATTCCCCTTAACTCTCTAACTCCCTCTTTAATTTGTAACTCACCCACTCTCCCTCATTAATGAAGTGAATTAATTGATTCTTTTAATTAAAATCTTTTTTAATTCATGTCTCCACATTTAATCTATGTGTTGTCACTTTATGAGTGATAAACCTTGGGTTTAGTGCCATAAAAATAATAGAGAGAAATCTCTATTATTTTGGGGGGATTATTTTCATAGTGGAGAGCCAAGGAGGGGAAGGAGAGGAGGGAGAGCTTTCCTCCAACGATGAAGAACGTTCTCGACAAAGAACGGCCATCAACTCTTCTCTTCCTCCGACTCAAGGGAGAAGTCGCCGACTGCGGTGATCATCGCCAACGACAACGTGCCTTCCTAATCCATCTCCTTCGTTGAAGAATGCTACATCTATGAAGAAGGACATCGGCTTGGCGGTCCGGAAATTCTATATCCACTTCCTCTTCCGCGAAAATGAAGGAGATGTTGAATGTGGAGACCGACGCCAACAATAACATTCTTCTTCTTCCTCCGACGATGACAGAATCGATACCGTTCTTCCACAACATCGGACTACCGCGACGTTCGACTTCCGCGACTCGACGACGTGCGATGTCAATTTCGACGTAGGGACGTTTTGTATATAATCTTTATGTGAATTATACCGTCGTGCATGGGTATTTAATTTCAGGGTGTTCGTATAATTTATTTTGAATAAATTATACACTCTTCAATGACTAAAAGCAGGTTTTTAAATGTTTTCCATTTGATAACACCTAACACGGAGGGCGCGGGCCGAACAAACACGGCCTGACAACCCTCCGCAGCTTGTCTATGGATGTGCGGATTGACGGCGATGATGGAACGGTACTGCAATAGTGATTTGAGGCCTTCGCAGTAACGTATGGGACTCGAGATGAACACCGGCGCAGACAGAATTGAAAACAGACCACCGGGGCAACTCCGGTGGCCCGCGGACATCACCGGCAGCGCGGGTCGCCAGCGCGGCGGCACCGGCGGCCGGAGGCAGCGACGACGCCACAGCGTGCCGCCAGAAGGAACCACCGCGGCGGTAGGCGGCCGGATTCCGCGACCGCGTGGGATCCGGGGAAGCAGGATGAGACGCTCGTCGTGTCAGCGGAGCGCACAGGCCACAGGGGACATTGGGTATATTACACTCAGGTTTTTGGAGAACTTTGGGTACGACCAGGTTGGTTCGAACATGAAACAAACCGGGCCCTTGGAGCGGAAATTCCTATAACATGAGCTGCGGATGTCTGATTGACGTGTTGTCGACTTTGTAGGATTCCTCTTAGTGAGACAGATCTTTTGGCTTACTCCGGTCAAGGCTTGGACGCAGTTGGAGTATGGCCGGGTTGGATTGTACCCGAAATCCTACTGGGCCCCTGGAATGGGAAAGTCGATAACTTTCTGACCGGACGTCTATTTTATGAATTGTCAGTGGCGTTGGTTATCATGTTGAGGAACGGTCCCTATGAGTATACCTTATCTGATTTTGGGGTACATTTGAGATACGGTCAGCTTGGTTCGTACACGAAACCAACCGGGGCCCCTAGGACGAAAAGGCTAATAACTCACAGACAGGGCACCCGATTGATGTGCCGTCTATTCCATTTTGACCCCTATGACGAGGCGGTCCTTTGAGAAACTTCTTCTTGGGACTTTTGATACTTGGAGTATCGACCTGTAGCTTGTGGAGTGGACCCTTCCGGAGACGAGCGTACGGAGTACGGAGACTGTGTAACTGGCTGAGACCTGACGACTGCTTGACCGACTCGACTTGGAGTGAGTCGACTAGCCCAGTGGATGGAGCACTACAATTATTGGGTGAAGACCCATGGCAGATGGAGCATTACTGTGTTTGGGTGCAGACCTGTGGTACTCGACAGAAGGAGTACCTCTGCAAGCTATTAGGGGGGTGCACTACCGTGTTTGGGTGGCAGACCCCGACGGGAAGCACTACTGTGTTTGGGTGGCTGACCCGCGGTACTCGACAGGAGGAGTACCTCAGCAGTCTTAGGTTAGTGAGCAGTACCTCGTAGTGGTGACATGATCACTGTACTCGTCCGAGATGGAGCTCTTCAGCAGTTACTGTTTTGATAATGAAAATCCTAGTTTGAGCTGAGTCTATGACCCTTGTGTTTACCTAATGTTTGAGATGGGTCACTTGGTAACTTAGGTATGTGTATGGGAACATTACTAGGTAGTGGTTATCCTTTGATTCCATATCCTTTGTGTTTCCTCATGATTGAGTTGGGATGCGTGATAACTTAGGTATAAGTATGAGCTTATACCTATGTAAGGGTTATCTATTGAGATCCTTGTTTGTGGTTATCCATGTTGGATTTAGTGAGACCTTGAGGGTCTCAGTGTTCCTACTGAGTATCATTTACTCACCCCTGCACGGGCTACTCCCGCACCTCATTGTGTTGGTTGCAGATGACGGGCAGTGCTGACAGAGGCTGAGTGTTCCAGGACTGGACGGTACCTGGAGGTGGACTCCACGACGAGTCTGTATCCGGAGGTGGACTTCACGATGAGACGATAATCAGAGGAGGTAGACAGGAGAGAGCGTTGTGGAGGCTTTCTTTACCTACCCTTCAGGTAGGATCCGAGGTGGACGGACCAGGACCTGCTTCTATTCTTCTAGTTGTTTGTCTTTTCTGTTGTAATTTCGTTCAGTTGTATCTATAATTTTCAGTTGGGTTTATATCCAGGCCCATTTACTTTTCAGCACATCCTTTTGTACTTAGTGTATTACTCCCGCTTGTACTCCATAGAGTTTTGTTTACTTTTATAAAGGAAATTCCTTCCCAGTTATCGGTATTTAAGCCTTTGGTGCTAGTCACCAGCCCCTGGCCTATTGAAGGCAGGCTGGGGGTAGTCACGGCATGGGCCCCGAGGAAGGGTCGTGAAAAATTGGTATCAAAGGAGTCGGTTCTACCTCAAAACTTATAACTCTGATATTTTCTTTCAGTGAAGCAATAGTGTCAAGAGTACCAAGTGTGGTTTTCAGTTTAGGGAGTCCAGTGTTGGTGCGGGCGGCTGACATATCCATACACCAAGACCCTGACTACTGATTTCCAACTTAGTGCACAAAAACACTAATTGCGTGTGTCTTTTCAAAGCTTTCCCCCAAAAACAGCTCAAACCAAGTCAACTCACCAGGTATAAATCGTTTGACTGTGTCACGTCTGTTTCTTTCAGGATGCCTTATAATCGACGATCAACTAGAACCCCGAGAGACATACGTACTGACAGCCTGCTGAGCGATGAGGCTCAGGTACAGGGCCCTCTTACAGTTGAGACACCAGCGGAGGAACCAGTGGTACTACCATACGTTGGGCCACCGATGCCACCAGCCCCAGCAGTAGTTGATGCACGCCGCTTGAGCACGCTGCACGAGTTCCAGCGCCAGAGGCCACCTAGGTTCCAGGGAGAGACGGACCCACAGGCAGCTGAGGATTGGCTGGAGGCTGTGGGGAGAGTCTTCATGATAGTGGGTACACCAGCGGACTTCATGGTGATCTTTGTTTCCAGCCTCCTTCAGGAAGCAGAAGGCATATGGTGGAGGCGGATGCTCCAGTTTTTTGATGATATGACCTTCACATGAGGAGAATTCCAGACTGTTTTCAGGGTGGAGTTTGTACCAGTGGCTCTACACCCCGAGCATGTTCAGGAGCTGCTTCGTTTGCCACATGATTTTATATCAGTAGTCGAGCCATCAATAGGTAGTAGACAGATGATGCAGAGGTCCAAGAGGACCAGACCAGCAGATGGGCGATCTCGAGTTATAGGATCTATATTGCGGGGCACCCGGGGTGGGGTCAGAGCCAGGCGTGCCAGAAACGGACAGTGTTTCTCCTACGACATGAAGGGTCACGTGGAACGTGACTGTTCGACTCCCTGCACAGTTTATCCGCATGCATTGGAGGAGCCACCAAGACAGAAGCAGCGGCGGGTGCTTGAGCAATAGTCGAGCAGTGGACAAGGTAGTAGAGCTCCGGAAGCCGGTGGACAGGAGCGGAACTAGTGGATACTTTTTTGACCATTGTACTTCTAGTTCCTTGTTGTTGTTGTATTTGTGTCTTTTTACTATGAGCTGCAATAATAAAAAGACACTTATCTTTGTGATGTTTTATTTCCTGTCCTTCGTTTGGTTGATACTGAGAGGTCCTGGTTAAAACTATTGACTTGACCCTAACTTTCTATATTTCTACTGGAGGATACCCAGTGACCTCACACTGATGCCGACAGTGTGACTCGACCCTTGGAGGTGAGAGTGACGGTTGGATCTCTTGGTAGTAACATCGAGGCCTTACGATGTCATCCATTGTATGAATGCATCATTCATGTCAGGATTGACTGTATTAGGCAATGGGTGTGGTTCATCAAGGGGATGAGACCGATTTTCTCTTTTCGGCAAAAAAAAAAAATCTTAGCAGCTCTTACAAATCATAGGCAAAGAAGGTGCAGATCATCCAAGAGAGGATGAAGACTGCATAGTGTAGTAAGAAATAGGAAACAGGCTCCAGTCTTAGAGACTCGGGCATGTTAAATGTTTCAAGAAGAGGAAGCATTAAGGAGAGATGAGTCTGCGAAGCAGCAGACATGGAGGCAGAGCAAGGAGAGCATCATGAGGTGTTGTACATTTCAACATGCTACAATCAACCTCCTTAGTTGTCCCCACCAGGCTCAGGGAGCTGGAGGGAAAGGGAAGAGTTCGGCTGCATGTGGTCAAGGAGTGTCACCCAATGGCTCTAAAAATGATTCAAGGGACAGTCTATGTCCACTACTAGTTGTCATCATAATGGACGTTGATTGGAATCATTCCTTCCTTCCACGAACCTTGTCCCAGACCTAGAGTTTTCGGTAAGTCGTAGACTTGAGCCTCACGTCTGGAGATACCTTGGGAGGAGACTCGATAATCACACTTACGCCAACAGTGTGGTATGACCCTCGAGGTGAGAGTTTCAGTTGGAATCTCTTGGTGGAAGCGTCGAGGCCTTACGACGTTGGTCTCGGTATGGGTTGGATTCACAGTTCATGCTCAGATTTACTGTATTAGGCAAAAAGTTTGTGGTCTAACTACAACTTTGGGATGGGTTTTCCTTGGTCAGTGAAAAGGAAACCCCAGGAAGCACAGGATAAACTCATGCATAGGAGGGTTTGGCCGATCACTCTTGGGTCGACCAACCTTACCCTCGTGGCAGCATGAGTTTTTTGTTTCAGTTCTAATTAGGAAATGGAGGCCTCTAGAGTTCGAGGATGGTGATCACATCCTTATACAGGTCTCACCTCGACGAGGTTTATGGAGATGTGGCCGAGGAAACAAGTTATCTCAAAGGTTCAACGGACCTTTCTAGGTCCTCTGCAGGGTAGGCGAGGTGGTTTACCGCTTGACATTTCCACCTTAGTTGCACCAGGTGGATGATGTTATCCACGTATCTCAGCTGAGGAGATATGTGCATGATCCTTCACACATCATCGACCTTTGGAAGTAGGATGTCGATGATAGGGTGACATTCACAGAGGTTCCAGTGGTGATTGAGGATCGACAGAAGCAGATCCTACGTAGACGGTCGATTCCTCGGGTGCGCTTTCACTGGCAGTACGGGAACCTCTAGGTGAGCACATGGGAGCGGAAGGCTTAGATGCGTTCTTAGTACCACTTTTTTCCACTAGTTTGTGTTATATTTTTAAGGGATGTAAATACCTGAGGTGGGAGTAATATTAAGACCCGGAAATTTCAAGGAAATTTTTTTCATAATTTCTTTAGAATTTTACGATTATGCGGTTTCTTGCACCACCTGATTCCGAGGCCCGATGTTCCAGGAATCAATTTCTGAAATTTAGCTCGGGTATGTTTAGTGAATGAAAGAGCAGGTTTTTCTAACATTTGAACTAGTGCTCAGAATCAAAATCTGAGGGCACCGATGAAACCGCAGTGCTGGTAATTTCTTATGAGGACCTTTACCGAGGAAGCATTTTTTCGGAAGGAGTTGTTAAAAATTATGGTTTAAATAAAAAGGGGAATAAAATTTGTGATAAAATTTTATTTCTAGCCTAGTTGGTTTTAACCTATGTGTGGGAGTTGGGGAGAAATCCACTAGTTACTAACTACATATCTGAGCTTTAATGTGAGGTGGATCCCACATGAACCCCACCCCTTCACATTCCCCATAACTCCCTAACTCCCTCTTTAATTTGTAACACACCCACTCTCCCTCATTAATGAAGTGAATTAATTGATTCTTTTAATTCAAATCTTTTTGAATTCATCTCTCCACATTTAATCTATGTGTTGTCACTTTATGAGTGATAACCCTTTGGTTTAGTTCCATATAAATAATATAGAAAAAACTCTCTTATTTTGGGGGGCTTATTTTCTTGGTGGAGAGTTAAGGAGGAGAATGAGAGGAGGGAGAGATTTCATCCAATGACGAAGAACATTCTAGAAGAAGATTGACCATCAACTCTTCTCTTCCACCACGTCAAGGGAGAATTCTCCGACCGCGGTGATCATCGCCAATGAAAACGTTCCTTCCTACTTCATCTCCTTTGTTGAAGAACGCTACGTCTCCGAAGAAGGACATTGACTTGGCGGTCCCGGAATTCTCCATCCACTTCCTCTTCCGCGACAATGACGGAGACACTGACCGTGGAGACCGATGCCAATAACAACGTTCTTCTTCTTCTTCTTCCGACGTCGACATAATCGATACGGTTTTTCCACGACACATGACTACCACGACGTTCGACTTCCGCGACTCGATGAAACCAACCGGGCCCTCGGAGCAGAAACACCTATAACATGAGCTCCGGACGTCCGATTAATGTGTCGTCAACTTTGTAGTATTCCCCTTAGTGAGACGGACCTTTTGGCTTACTCCAATTGAGGTTTGGACACAGTTGGAGTAAGGATATGTTGGATTGTACCCAAAATCCAACTGTGCCCTTGGAATGGGAAAGTCGATAACTTTCAGACCAGACGTCCATTTGACGAATCGTCAGTGGAGTTGGTGATCACGTTGAGGAACTGTCTCTATGAGTATACCCTATGGGAGTTCATGGTACAGTTGAGATACAGCCGGGTTGGTTCGTACACGAAACCAATCGGGCCCCTGGGATGAAAAGGCTAATAACTCACAGACCGGGTGCCCGATTGACGCGCTGTTTGTTACGTTGAGACCCCTATGACGATGCGGCCCTTTGAGATACTTCTTTGCAGGACTTGTGATACTTGGAGTATCAACTTGTAGCTCGTGGAGTGGACCCTCCCGAAGACGAGCGTACGGAGTATGAAGACCGTGTAGTTGGATGAGACCTGACGACTGGTTGACCAACTCGACTTGGAGTGAGTCGAATAGCCCAGTGGACAGAGCACTACTTTGTTTGGTTGCAGACCCATGGCGGATGGAGCTCTACTGTGTCTGGGTGCAAATTTGTAGTACTCAATAGAAGGAGTACCTCTGCAGGCTATTAGGGGGGGTGCACTACTGTGTTTGGGTGGCAGACCCCGGCGGGAAGCACTACTATGTTTGGGTGGATGACCAGTGGTACTCGATAGGAGGAGTACCTCATCAGTCTTAGTTTAGTGAGAAGTACCTTAGAGTCATGAAAAAATCAATGTACTCATCATAGACGGAACTCTTCAGCAGTTACGTTTTCGATAATGAAAATCCTAGTTTGAGTTGAGTCTATGACCTTTGTGTTTACCTCATGATTGAGATGGGTCACTTGATAACTTAGGTATGTGTATGGGCACATACCGAGGTAGTGGTTATCTGTTGATTCCATAACCATTGTGTTTCCTCATGATTGAGTTGGGTTACTTGATAACTTAGGTATAAGTTTGAGCTTATACCTAAGTAAGGGTTATCTGTTGAGATCCTTCTTTATTGTTATCCTTGTTGGATTTAGTGAGACCATGAGGGTCTCAAGGTACCTACTGAGTATCGTATACTCACCCCTGCATGGGTTATGCCCGCACCTCGTTGTTTTGGTTGCAGACGACGGGCAGTGCTGACAGATGCCGAGTGTTCGAGGACTGGATGGTACCTGGAGGTGGACCTCACGACGAGTCAGTATTCGGAGGTGGACTTCAAGACGAGACTGTACTCGGAGGAGGTAGACGAACGAGAGCATTGTGGAGGAAATTTGTACCTACCCTTCAGGTAGGATCCGTTGTGGATGATCCCGGAGCTGCACTATCTGTACCGACCCTTCAGGTTGGATCCGAGGTGGATGAACCAGGAGATACTTCTATTCTTCCAGCTGTTTCTATTTTCTGTTGTACTTTCTTTCAGTTGTAGATTTACTTTTCAGTTGGGTTTGTATCCTGTCCCATTTACATTTCAGCACTTTCTCTTGTACATAGCGTATTACTTCCGCTTGTACTCTTTGGAGTTTTGTTTACTTTTATAAAGGCAATGCTTTCACAGTTATCCGGATTTATGTCTTTGGTGTTATTCGCCATCCCCTGGCCTATGGATGGCGGGCTTGGGGTAGTCACGACACGAGCCCCGAGGAAGGGTCGTGACAAATTGGTATCAAAGGAGTCGGTTCTACCGCAGAACATAAAACTTTGATATATTCTTTCTGTGAAGCAGTAGTGTTAAGAGTACCGATTGTGGTTTTCAGTTCAGGCAGTCCAATTTTGGTGCGGGCGGCCAACATATCCATACACCAGGACCCTGACTACTGATTTCCAACTCAGTTCATGGAAACACTAATTGTGTGTGTGTTTTAAAAGGTTTTCCCCTTAAAATAGCTCAAAACAGGTGATCTCACCAGGTATAAATCATTTAACCATGTCACGTCTATTTCTTTTAGGATGCCTTATCAGAGACGATCAGCTAGAACCCCGAGAGATATACGTACTGAAAACCTGTCGAGCAACGAGGGTTCGGTATAGGTCCCTCTTACAGTTGAGACACCAGCGGAGGCACAAGTGGTACTACCATACATTGGGCCACTAATGCCACCAGCCCTAATAGTAGGCGATGCACGCCGCTTGAGCACACTACACGAGTTCTAGCGCCAGAGGCGACCCAGTTTCTGGGGAGATACAGACCCACAAGTGACCAAGGATTGGTTGGAGGCTGTGGTGAGAGTCTTCATGATAATGCGTACACCAGCGGACTTCATGGTGATCTTTGTTGCTAGCCTCCTTCAGGAAGCAGCAGGCAGATGGTGGAGCCGGATGCTCCAGTTTTGAGATGAGATGAACTTCATATGGGGAGACTTCGAGACCTTTTTCAGGGTGGAGTTTGTACCAGTGGATCTACACCCTGAGCGTGTTCAGGAGATGCTGCCTTTGCCGCATGATTTTGCATCAGTAGATGAATCATCTGTAGGAAGTAGACAGATGATGCAGAGGTCCAAGAGGACCAAACTAGTAGATGGGTGATCTCGGGTTATATGATCGGTAGTGCGGGGCACCCAGGGTGGGGTGGGAACCTGGCATGCTAGAAACAGACAGTGTTTCTCCTTCGGTAGGAAGGGTCACATGGACGTGACTATCTGACTCCCTGCACAGTTGATCCACATGCATTGGAAGAGCCACCAAGACAGAAGCAGTGGTGGGTGCTTTAGCAACAACCAAGTAGTGGACAAGGCAGTAGAGCTCCAGAAGCAGGTGGACAGGAGCGGAACTAGTGGATACGTTTTTTACCCCTGTACTTCTAGTTCCTTGTTGCTGTTGTATTTGTGTCTTTGTACTTTGAGATGCACTAATAAAAAGTCACTTATCATTGAGATGTTTGCTTTCCTGTACTTTTTTTGGTTGATACTGAGAGCTCCCAGTTAAAACTGTTGACTTGACCCTCACTTTCGATATTTCTACTGGAGGAGACCCAGTGACCTCACATTGATGCCGACAGCGTGACTCACCCATGGAGGCGAGACTAATTGTTGGATCTCTTGGTAGTAACGTCGAGGCCTTACGACATCATCCATGGCATGAATGCATCATTAATGTCAGGATTGACTGTATTAGGCAATGGGCATGGTTCATCAAGGGGATGAGATCGAGTTTCTCTTTTTGGAAAAGGATAAATCATAGAAGCTCTTGCAGATTGTAGGAAAATAAGGTTCTGATCATCAAGGAGAGGATGAAGACTACACAGTGCAGTAAGAAATAGGAAACTGGTGCCAGTATTAGAGACTTGGGTGTGTTAAATGTTTCATGAAGAGGAAGCATTAAAGAGAGATGAGTCTGCGAAGCAGTAGACTTGGAGGCAGAGCTAGGAGAGAAGCATGAGTTGGTGTACATTTCAACATGCTAAAATCACCCGCCTTAGTTGTCCCCGCCAGGCTCAGGGAGCTGGTGGGAAGGTGAAGAGTGTAGCTGCATGCGGTCAAGGAGTGTGAGCCAATGGCTCTAAAAATGATTCATGGGAGAGTTTGTGTCCACTAATAGTTTACGTAGTAACAGATGTTGATATGAATCATTCCTTCTTTCCACGAATCTTGTCCCAGATATAGAGTTTCCGGTAATCCGTAGACTTGACCCTCATGTCTGCAGATACCTTGGGAGGAGACTCGAGAATCACACTTATGCCGACAGTGTGGTATGACCCTCGAGGCAAGAGTTCCAGTTGGAATCTCTTGGTGGCAGCGTCGAGGCCTTAAAACAATGATCTCGTTATGGATTGGATTTAGATTTCATTCTCAGATTGACTGTATTAGGCAAAAAGGTTGTGGTCTAACTACAACGTCAGGATGGGTTTTCCTTGGTCCGCGTAATGGAAATCTCAGGAAGCACAGTATAAACTCATGCATATGAGGGTTTGGCCGATCACTCTTGGGTCGACCAACCATACCCTCATGGCAGCAGGAGTTTTTTGTTTTAGTTCTAATCAGGAAATGGAGGCCTCTAGAGTTCGAGGATGGCGATCACCTGCTTATACGGGTCTCAAGTCAACGAGGTTTACAGAGATGTGGCTGAGGTGACAAGTTATCTCCGAGGTTCAAAGGACCTTTCTAGGTCCTCAGCAGGGTAGACGAGGTTGTTTACCGCATGACCATTCAACCTCAGTTGCTCCAGGTTCATGATGTCATCCACGTATCTTAGCTGAGGAGATACGTGCATGATCCTTCACACATCATCGACATCAGGAAGTAGGAAATCGATGGCAGGGCGACATTCACGGAGTTTCCAGTGGGGATCTAGGATCGATAGGAATGGATCCTACATAGACGTTCGATTCCTCAGGTGCGATTTCACTGGCAGTACGGAAACCTCCAAGTGAGCACATGGTAGGGGAAGGCTCAGATGCATGCTGAGTACCACTTTTGTTTCCCTAGTTTTTGTTATAGCTTTATAAGGACGTAAATACCTAAGGTGGGCGTAATGTAAAGACCTAGATATTTCAAGGAATTTTTTTCTTAATTTCTTTGGAATTTTACGAGTATGCGGTTTCTAACGGCACCTGATTCCGGGGCCCGGTGTGCCTGGAATCAATTTCAAATGTTTAGCTCGAGTACGTTTAGTTAATGAATGAGCGGGTTTTTCTAACTTTAGAACCGGTGCTCGGAATCAAAATCTGAGGGCACCGATGAAACCGAAGCGCCGGTAATTGCTTAAGATGGCCTTTACCAAAGATGCGATTGCTCGGAAGGAGTTGTTAAAAATTGTGGTTTAAATAAAAAGGGGAATAAAATTTGTGATACAAATTTATTTCTAGCCTAGTTGGTTTTAACCTATGTGTGGGAGTTGGGGAGAAATTCACTAGTTACTAACTACCTATGTGAGGTTGAATGTGAGGTGGGGCCCACACGATCTCCACCCCTTCATATTCCGCCTAACTCCATAACTCCCTCTTTAATTTATAACTCACCCACTCTCCCTCATTAATGAAGTGAATTAATTGATTCTTTTAATTAAAATCTTTTTGAATTCATCTCTCCCCATTTAACCTATGTGTCGTCACTTTATGAGTGATAATCCTTGGGTTTAGTTCCATAAACATAATAGAGAAAAAACTTTATTATTTTGGGGGTCTTATTTTCTTGGTGGAGAGCTAAGGATGAGAAGGAGAGGAGGGATAGCTTTTCTCCAATGACAAAGAACATTCTCGATGATGAACGGCCATCAACTCTTCTCTTCCTCCGTGTCAAGGGAGAAGTCATCGACTGTAGTGATCATCGCCAATGACAATGTGCCTTCCTACTTCAGCTCTTTTGTTGAAGAATGCTACATCTCCGAAGAAGGACATCGACTTGGAAGTCTCGGAATTCTCCATCCACTTCCTCTTCTGCGAAAAGGATGGAGACGCCGACCGTGGAGACCGATGCAAAAAAAGGTACTTCTTCTTCTTCCGACGTCGACGGAATCGATACCGTTCTTCCGAGACACCCGACTACCGCGACGTTCGACTTCCACGACTCGACGACGTGGGTCGTCAATTTCAAGGTAGGGGGTTTTTATGTATAATATTTATATGAATTATACCCTCGTGCATTGGTATTTAATTGCAGGGTGTTCGTATAATTTATTTTGAATAAATTATACCATCTTCAATGATTAAAAGAATGTGTTTAAATGTTTTCTATTTCATAACACCTAACGCGGAGGGCACGGTCCAAACAAATACGGCTCGACAACCCTCCGCAGCTTGTCCATTGATGTGCGGATTGACGGAGATGATGGAATGGGACCGCAACAGTGATTTGAGGCCTTCACAGTAAAGTACGGGACCCGATATGAACACTGGCGTAGACGGAATTGAAAACAGACCACCGGAGAAACTCCGGTGGCCCGCGGAAATCACCGGCGGCTGGAGGCGGAGGGGCCCTGGTGTGCCGCCAAGAGGAACCGCCGCGGCTAAAACCGTGGTGGCAGGTGGCCGGATCCCATGGTCGCGTGGGATCCGGGGAAGTAGGACATGGTGCTTTCCGCGTCCGCGGAGCGCAAAGGCCGTATGGGATCGCGTCCCCTGCTCGGCTCGCTGGCCGAGCTAGCATGCTAACTGGCCGCGCAGATCGGGCCAGGCCACACTCGAGCCTGGCCTCGCCCCCCCGGGTAGGACCCAGACTAGGTTCAAGTCGACCCGGTTCGCGCCGCCTCAGGGGGGGTTGGGCCGGGTCGGACCGGGCTCAGACCCCCCATTTCGGATCACTTTCGGTCTTGTAGACATATCTTGGGTTACTGACCTCCGATCGACATGCTGTCAGTTTCGTAGAGATCCTTGTATCGGGACTGTCGTTTCAGTATATTAAACTAAAGGTTTCGGAGAACTTTGGGTATGGCCGGGTTGGTTCGAACACGAAACCAATCGGACCCTCGGAGCGGAAACGCCTATAACTTGAGCTCAGAACGTCTGATTGACGTGCCATCGACTTTTTAGGATTCCTCTTAGTGAGACAGACCTTTTGGGTTACTCCGCTCGAGGTTTGGGTGCAGTTTGAGTATGGTCGGGTAGGATTGTACCCAAAATCCAACTGGGCCCCTGGAACAGGAAAGTCGATAACTTTTAGACTGGACGTCCGTTTGATGAACCCTCAGCGGCGTTGGTGATCACGTTGTCGAATGGTCCCTATGATTATACCCTATGTGAGTTCGGGTATATTTGAGATATGGTCGGGTTGGTTCATACACGAAACCCGACTGGGCCCCTCGGACGAAAAGGCTAATAACTCACAGACCGGGTGCCCAATTGACACGCCGTCTGTTGCGTTGAGACCCCTATGACGAGGAGGTCCATTGAGATACTTCATCGTAGGATTTGTGATACTTGGAGTATCGACCTATAGCTCATTGAGCGGACCCTCCTGGAGACGAGCGTACGGAGTATAGAGATCGTGTAGCTGGCTGAGACCTGATGACTGCTTGACTGACTCAACTTGGAGTGAGACGACTATCCCAGTGGACGAAGCACTACTATGTTTGGGTGAAGACCCATGGAGGATGGAGCACTACTGTGTTTCGGTGAAGACCTGCGGTACTCAACAGAAGGAGTACCTCTACAGCATATTAGGGGGGGTACACTACTATGTTTGGGTGGTAGACCTAGGCGGGAAGCACTACGGTGTTTGGGTGGCTGACCCGCGATACTCGACAGGAGGAGTACCTCAGTAGTCTTAGGTTAGTGAGCAGTACCTCAGAGTGGTGAAATGATCAGTGTACTCGTCAGAGACGGAGCTTTTCAGCAGTTACGGTTTCGATAATGAGAATCCTGGTTTGAGCTGAGTCTAAGACCTTTGTGTATACCTCATGTTTGAGATGGGTCACTTGATAACTTAGGTATGTGTATGGGCACATACCAAGGTAGTGGTTATCCTTTGATTCCATACCCTTTTTGTTTCCTCAGGATTGAGTTGGGTTACATGATAACGTAGGTATAAGTATGAGCTTATACCTAAGTAAGGGTTATCTATTGAGATCCTTATTTGTGGTTATACTTGTTGGATTTAGTGATACCTTGAGGGTCTCGGGGTCCCTACTGAGTATCGTATACTCACCCCTGCATGGGCTATGCCCGCACCTCGTTGTGTTGGTTGCAGACGACGGGCAACGCTCACAGAGGCCGAGTGTTCGAGGACTGGATGGTACCCGGAGGTGGACCTCACGACGAGTCAGTATCCGGAGGTGGACTTCACGATGAGACGATACTCAGAGGAGGTAGATGGGAGAGAGAGTTGTGGATGCTATCAGTAACTACCCTTTAGGTAGGATCCGTGGTGGACGATCCAGGAGCTGTGCTATCTATACCTACCCTTTAGGTAGGATCCGAGGAGGACGAACCATGAGCTGCTTCTATTCATCTAGCTGTTTGTCTTTTCTGTTGTACTTTCGTTCAGTTGTAGCTGTAAATTTCAATTGGTTTTGTATCCTGGCCCATTTACTTTTCATCACATTCTTTTGTACATAGTGTATTACTTCCACTTGTACTCTGTGGAGTTTTGTTTACTTTTATAAAGGAAACTCCTTCCTAGTTATCGGGATTTAAGCCTTTGGTGCTAGTCGCCAGCCCCTGGCCTTTGGAAGGTGGGCTAGGGGTAGTCACGGCACGGGCCCCGAGGACGGGTCGTGACATGTTTTAACAAATCACATAACATAGAGTTATTATGATAACCGCTCATGCACCATACATAATGCATAAAGTCACATATCGAATTATGTTTAGTCCTACTTCCCATACATACAATATTATGAGAAATAAATCATTACCCAATAAATTACGAGACTATATATGTGGACACACTTTATATATAGCCCATAAAACTTATTCTTTAAATATGTGTATATAAAGTCATACCGAAACCATAAGAAGGATGTGGGGATCATAATTATGATTCAGGGAATAACTAATTGAAAAATTACAAGGATTACCAAAATAAGAAGTGATTAAATTAAATTCGGTTTTCATATTTTGAAAAAATGGATAGAGGTTTTTAAGATGTAATTTAAATTTATAAAATTATTTATAAGGGTCTAGATAATACAAAATAAAACTGACCAACTTGGGAGATGATTTATTAAATATGTAATGGTTCTCTTGAATGAAGAAAAACAAATTTATTATCCATAAAATTATAATTAAACCAAGTGCGTTCTATTATAAATAATTATTGGTTTTATAAGAAATTAATTTACTAAAAAAATTGATGGGGGTGATTCTTAACATGATATAAGAGACATAAAAGTTCTGTTAAAATAATTTTTTCCTTGAAATGAAATTTCAAAGGGAACTAGAAAACATATAAACTAAATAATATAAATTTATTATAACTAGGTATTTATTAGGGAAATATAAGGAATAAATATAATGTGTTTTTTAGAATAATAATGTGTAAAAAGAAGAAAAATAATGAAAATGTGTAACTCAATGGTTATGATGGTGGTATGGAATATCCCTTAACCCATATCTTATTTTTCATTAAAAATTCACTTCAAACATGAATAAATAATTAAAGTTAATTAAATAATTACTCGATATCCATATACATCTGTATTTAATTCTTTAATATGAATTTAATATATTTGATGTTTTTTTATTATAATTTCCCCTTATAGTGGTTACTCATGGTGGTTCGGTTAATCTCTCCATAACACTTCAGTTTGCTGACCATGATTAAAGGTGCTATAAATTATACTCATTACCAATATAATTTTTTTGTTTTATATACTAAATTATGCCACATTATTAATATATTTATATTTTAAATGGATATCCAAAAATAAATCCAAAATAAGAAATGTACCTAAATAAGTCCATTTAAGGCGATTAACATTACTTTTAATGTTTATTATTTTTATTACTCCCACATTATAATATATTATCATTATGTGATATTAATTGTTTAATAATATAATTTTTATTTAATAAAAAATATTTTAAATTCATAAATGTTAGGTGCTCATGGAAAAAATAACATCTCTTCAATAGAGGTGGTAGTCCTCATGCCCTCATGAGGTCATTTTTGTTTCAGTGAATTATTTGTAGAAAATCATAAATTTTTTATTCTGTTAGAATAATAAAATTTTATCGTATTGAAAATTATGGTTTTATCATACCTTTATATAATGATGGTCATTTTTTGATTTAGAAGAAGAAAATAAAAATAAAATTGGTTGATATTATTACATTTACTTTGGATGTTCTCCCTATAGTAATACCTTAATGTTCCTTAGTTCAGTCTTTTGGTGTGAAAAAATCATAAACATGGTGGGTAGTGCGGTGAAAATATTATTGGTATCAATTTTTTTGTATCTAAATATTTGTAATTAATGAAGAAATAGGGAGTAGTTAATATCCTTTTATATATAAAGAGAATAATATTTTTCTGAAATCACTCAACATTTCCATTAGTTCTCTCTATTATTCCAATATTAAGGCTCCAAAAAATTGAAAATAATGGTTTATGGAAGAATTAAAGGACATGAATACCTCCAACATCTAGTATCTGATATGGTTCACAAATTTTGTAACCATTTTCACTATCTTAAACCAATTTTACCACAATTTACCTTTTGTGTGGTAACTCTAAATTCACCCTCATAAATTAATTTTAATTGGAAGAAATAAAATTTTCTTTATTTCAAAAATGTTATATTATAATTTTAAATATTTTATAAGCTAATAAAATAATGTATTCATGAGATATATAAATTAATTTTAGTATAGGTTCATATATGACGTAAAAACCTTTACGTAGAAAGAAGTGCATTTAAAAATTACAATTTAAGTATGGAATAAGATTATCATTTTTAAGATTTTCAAGAATTAAATTGGTCTATTATCAATCAAATAAATATAACATTCCTTTAAAATCAATTTGCCTCCAAATTTTAGAAAAATAATGTTTAATTATATTAAATTACCAAATTGTTTCATCGAATTAAAATATAGCTTTTATTTTATAAGCTTATAAAAATGATTTATTAATTTAAAACCACATATTTAAAATACATAAAAATAGTTCACTAAAAATATTTTTATCAATTAAAAGGTTTAATAAAACTGTATGTCTCATGTATAAACTAATAATATTTTTCATGGCAACGTTTTAGATAAAAAATATATTATTTTACAAATATTCCAACAAATTTAACACATTATTATTTTAATGGGATACATATTAAATTTTATTTTATTTTATTATATTAACATTATATAAAGGTAGAAATTATTTTAATATATATGTTCTTGAAAAATAATAATTTTTTTAAAATGAATTTTATTAAATGAAATATACAAATATTATTATTATATCAACAGTCGCATTTTTATCCCAAATGTTATATTATAAATATATTATGTTACAAATTAAAGAAAAGTTATGTCAGTTTTTATCGTCTATATTACCTTGTATGAAATACATATATATTCTGATAGTAAATTTTGATATATAAATTACAGATCATTTAATTATTCCCCCATTTTGAAATTTCTCACAGGAAATACCATTTCATATGCTAGCATGAAAAAATTGGGTACCTATTTTCATTGTATCACCATGTTCCCACTTCCCCTCATCAAACATGTGATTTCTACAACGTACATAGACTATGTGAGTATTCTTATTAGATATAAATTTTTATCTATTCTCCATGATATTCTATATATACTCTAAATTAGAGAGATTATCCTCACGTTGTTCCACCTCTGCATTCAATAAATGTTAGTTATCTTATATGTACATCATCAATAGGGATACATGGAACACATAATTTAATTTGACATTTTTAGTTGAAATGATAATTGATATGAAAAAAATACAATTCTTTGAAAAATATCAAAGGGAGAAATGCATCTTGTACATAACTTCATGTACTTATAAAAACTCCTAACTCACATCCAGGGAGATATGTGGAGGAAAACATATTCCCCATCCTTATACTCACATTCTCAATGATGGTCATCTATATTACACTTTAGTTGAAATTGATAAATTTTGATATTTTGTAGATTTTTTTTTGGAAAATTGGTACCACATCTTTTACCATGTCTAGTCTTCCAAGATACTTATGTTAACCAACATTATACTAACACGTTGGCGTTATACATATATTCGCATAGAGTTCTCCATATTGTTTAATTTGAATTATCAAGTGTATTATGTGATTTCATAAGAACTTGTCCAATGGAATAGATTAGTTCCAACCTCCCATGAATTCCATAGAGAATTATATCATCATATTCTCAAGTATCTTCAATTTTAATTAATATTGGACATCCATTATGGGTGATAGGTCATACTGATGATCATATTTATGGTTATATCATGTTGATGTCTCTTCCATAATTTTAATATAAAACCTGTAAAGCAATCATATATAATTGTTAGTCTTGTACCATGATGCCTTACTACTTATCTAATGTATTTTTTGTAAGTTGATCATGTGAGAAGTCCTCCAAAATGGATATGATGTGAGTAGCCATCATAAAAAAAGCAACAAAAACCCATATATCATCTTACCCTTTCAATGACTTTAAAAGACCAATGACAATGTACATAATGATGATTTCACTTTTTTATATCATTATGGTAAATGGTTATATAATACATTTAGATTTTCTACTCTCATCCATCAAATACTGACACACTGAGAACATTTATATATATTACAAAATATTATTCATCATATTTTCTCACTAATAGTGTTCTGAGAGATCTGTAGTCTTCTTAGGTTTCATGGGGGATTTATAATATCAATAACGTAACATCACTTAGTGGATATATCATTTTCTAAATCTATGATTGACTTTAAATTAACCTCAAAAAAATCTCTAAACAATTTACTAATTAATATTAAACTGAATGTATTTTCACCTTATCATATCATGAATATTCTTATGTATCTATACATAACTAATTCTAGATATCTTAATTTTATCTAGAAGAGATAGTTGAGAAATATGTTGAGAATGTTAGGATGATGTTCCTTTCATTATGACTTTCATGTACATCATATTCATGTCAAATAAAATTGTATCCTTACAAATCCTCGTCATTTAAAATCTTATTTGATATTTTTCTCTAAGATATTATATAAAATTATTCACCTTATATTGATAGAATTTTATATAGGAGTCATAATACATTATATCCTCTAACCATTTTTGTTTGATCATATTTTCATCCATACGTTTGGATATATATTTTAACATATTATGGTATATATATATATATAAATTACCTCTATTGAGATAATATCTGAATTTTTTCAATAAAAATATTACCATATCTAACTCTAGTTAATAATTTAGATAATTTTTGTCATAAAACACTTACCATCATGAGGTGTTTTCTATCCTATTATCATGATTTATGAGTACATATCTCATACACTTCTTATAATTATCATTATAAATAAGAAATTATTTCTTAATGGTTTTTAGTGTAAGTATCGGTCTAGTGGTTCTACTAATATTTAGCACCATGCAGAACTCTTAATATTTATATACCTAGACATACATCACATCTTAATGAATTATCTTTGTTAGATTATTTGACAGTTGTGAAAAGTTTATTACAAAAATATGATAGTAACTCGATAATTTGAGGAAGATATGAATATCCATTATAGATGGTGTTTTGGCCATTACTAAATGAATTTAGTTTTATATGGGTCCTCATATATCTATTTACTTGTGATAGTATTCCCCATTATTAATCATGAAAGTAATTACAAAGATACCCCATGGTGAAGCACAAGAAAATATAAACCTCAGTTCAAGTTTTTCTTGTAATAATATCATACATGAATCAAGTTTAATAAGGGTCATTCTATATAGAGTCTCAAATATTAGTACAAATATATGAATATGTTAAATTGAGAAATCAAACACTAGATATAGATTAAAAAAATTCAATTCTTTATAAAATGATTCAATGTAATCCTTTACTGTATGATTTATTTCAAGAGTGATATTCCACTTTGATTAAATAATTTTATCTAGTTGTTATTTCCCTTAAATAAATACTATCCAAAATTCTTAAGATAATTCCCAAGTAGATTTTTGCTAATTCAAAATATATATAATTGATGGGTAATTCATAATATATAATGTAATTTAATTCTTTTGTAAGTTGATGTAGGATCTATACAGGGACAACCATCCAATTCTTACTATAGTGACACATTCTGATGTAGGGATTATGGAATGGTTTTATGGTAGACTCATCACATTGATATTAACTGAGGAAGAATAATGTAGATGATTTTCATCAATATGTATATTATCAGTTTTCCTAGATAATGTATCCTCTATGTTTCATAGTGGTGATTGAATAGTTCTACTAAACAAGCGTGATATGAAAGGGTTGGTATAACAAATATAAAATAGTATTTTTAATGTTATATAATGAATTAATAGGGTACTTTTCACTATATAATTGTCTGGATTCCCATATATAGTAGTAATATCATATTCAGACCCATCCACTCATGGACTTGTGGGTTGTTTTCATTCATAATAATTGTCAACCCTTATATTTGGGATATGGTCTGAAAAGTATTCAAGTTCATTGTATTTGAAATAATTGATATAATTTTGAGAATTGATTTTGAAATTTCAATCCTCCATAAAATATTGGTATTATTTTTCTCATATATTCATGCATCAGATTTATGTCCCTCCATTTTATAGTTGGGATAGTTCTTAGATCCCTTTCTATTGTTTCAAATATGGTTGTTTCTACACATTTCACTTTTGGGGTGTTAAATTTTCTTTTTCACAATGGTTTATTCAGGTGACGCCCATTATTGAATTCTATTTGTAACCATCCAGGTAATGATATTATAATATTACACTATTTTATAAAATTTTTAACATTCATCTAACATATTTTATAGTCAGAATATAAGTATATTTTAATTTTTAGGATTAAAAATGTATTTATCTAAAAAGTAGTTTTTTTTATTTTGACAGCACACATGTGTAAAATCAAGTTTTTGTCTATTTTATAAATTATATATGAAAAAATAAAATTATAATTTGGAACTAGAACATAAAAATTTACTCTAGATTACCTTTTTTATTATTCGGATATGTTTTATGTTTTTTAATATTTAAAATACTGGATTTTTCCTTCCCGACATCATTTTCAAAAAAAAATATTTATAGTGTTAAATTTTATTTTTTAGTAGTTTTAAATTATTATTTATTTAAATTATTATCATTTAATCCAATTTAGGTCATTGTAATAAATTTCACATTTAATTTTGAAATAAAAACATATCATTCTTTTGGTTGTTCTGAATTTACAAACTCTTTGTTTCATCCCTTCTTTGAGATAAAATTTTAATTATATTTATCAGATAATGTGTTTTGAATGTATAGAAATGGATTCCATATTTGGAATAATAAGGTACAAATTATGTAAATATCTCCCTTTTAGTTTTGGACAATATAAAGAGCAATGTTAGTAATTTATTTTATAAACACGGCTAAAGGTAAATAAGGTAATTAATGGTAATAATAAAATTTCAAATATTATAAAATTACTTTAACACTGATTATTAATTCATTGGATTAGTTTTTGATGTCTCAAATCATCCTTGGGATGAAATTATATCCTTTTTATACAACTTGGATGACAATATGGAATTTATAATTTTATATTCTACGAAAATTCAATTTTTCCACAATTTTATACTTAACAAGTTATATATTTTTAATAGGGTTAATGTATGAGGTATTTTTTACTATAAATAGTATTTTTTAAAAGTTAATATTATTATATTTAGCATAATAATTAATTTTTATTGTGTAGAGAATAAATAATTAACCTAATGTCTTCCACAATGATGATACAATAATTGTTTAATTAAATGAAATATCAAATAAAAGATATCAATAATACTAAAATAAATAGGATTTGAGATAGTTATTTTCATCTAAGAATTTTATAAATTAAATTTCCATGTTATTTATTTTTTAGGAGTATTTTTTCTATTTTATAATTTTTTATAATTTTTTGAAAAATTATTTTAATGAGTAGTGTAAAATATTTTATTATTGAAAATTTTAAAATATAATATTTTTAAATGGTATATAATTTTATTGAAATATAGAATTATTTCAAATTATTGATATATGTCCTAAAGTGTCATCAATGAATTTTTTTATTGGTATTTTTTAATTTATAGTTATTATATTAACACTAAAAGAGTAAATTATATGATATCTTCAAAAGAATTTGAAATCTTAAATAGGAGTTAAAGAAGAAGGATAAGGATTAAAAAATATTAAAAACATGTATAATTTTCATTGTAAGAATAATTTTAGACCCATAATCATCCTATTATCCTCAAAAATTACTTTGGAAAAATTTTTATTTTAAAAATAATTAATAATAATTTAATATTTTAAAGAATTCCAAGAGCGGTCCTCTACTCTCTTATAAAATGGACCCCATTCTTATCATTTAAATACACTTTAAAACACATTTACCACCATTATATGACCATATAAACTCCATTAATCCCTTTCCACAGTCAAAAAGCCTTATATCAGGGGAAAACCCACTTTTGGCATCTTAAGGTATTAATAAAAGGAGGTCGTCTGAAAAAGATATATCGTTTTTAATGAAGTGTTTATGCTTTATATCTTATTCCACTTCATTAAAAAAATTATAAATCCATGATGAAATAATTTATCAATAATCTTTTATATATTTATATGTTTTTATGTTAATATCATCACCCAAATCTCTCTCCACATTCATCAAATGGAATAATAATTAATCACTCGTGTGTATAGTGGACTTCCACCTCACAAACAGATAGAATTAATTTTCTTCCACAGTCTCTCAAGAATGGTTATTATGGTTGAATTAATATTTATATATTATATTTGTTAAATATTTTTAATTATAAAATAATAATATATCATTAATGCTCTTAACTTTCCATGAACATAAAAATGGCAGTGTCGTTCGTGATTACTTGTGACCTGTCACCTCTATAAAGCGACATGATTTTTGTTTAACTCCACATCACATGGATGATATATATAAGTATATTTAGAATTTCAATATTATATTAATTATATTAAGATAATTATATATAGGTTAAATAATAATTATCTTTTTTTATAATTATAATTGAAAAATGAAAACATTACTCATGCGTACATACAACTTATTGCCTCCCTGATTATAATGTAGTTAATTTTTAATATCCATACATAATGGTTTGATTTAAAATCAAAAATTACATATAAAAATGATAAAAAAAATTCATTAATAATATTATATAGATTATGGACTAATTCCACTTTGAATATTTAAATCATACCAAATACATATTGCGACTCATGTAACGAATAAAATAAAAACGTCTGACGTGAACGTAAATAACTTTGTAATTATTATAACATAATAATAAGTCATATAAAATAAATCATTAAAATTAATATAGTTATAAATCAAGTCAATAATTAACCTTAGTTTATTATTCTGGAATATAATGATTGTATTTGAGGATTCAAATTTAAGGTAAGGTAATTTATTTTTCAAATACTCTTTTAAAGAATGTTTCTATACTATTTATGCAGAGGTAAAAATGGAATTTTTTAACTTCTATATAATTAATGTATTTTCTTAGATTTATTTTTCATTAATGTTTTCATTATTACCTTATATGTTTACACTTTAAATTTCTAATATTGCTTTCTCATCTTTGAGGGTGCAGATTTATAAAAACAAAATTTATCTCAGAAGTTATTTTTCTTATGTGTATGATTTAAGTATTGTTATTGTTCTTGGGAGTTGATTATAATTATAATTTGTTCTATAATAAAACGAGGGATGATGATACTTTTATATCTCTCCAATGCATTTGGAAATGAGACAGAGTTAATCGATAGGTTTTCTCATAAGATAAGAAGGGAATATACCACGGTAGGTATTTCAAACGTAACCATAAAGGTCAATCTCTATGTCTCATGAAAGCTACATTAAGAGTGAAATGAAATTTATTAAACAATTGATCTTTTATAATTTATTTTTTCTATATCATATTATGTTAATCTTATTATTTCAAGTGGTATGCTAAAGATCTTGTGTTTTATGGGTGAAAAGTATAACATTGTGAAAATGTATTCATTGTATTTGAAGTATTCATAGTCTAACAATTTCTTTCAACATTTTTATACCCCATACAAAGCATTTTTTCTCATCCCACATATTAAAATATGTTTCACAGGGTTTCAGTATTGTTAAGATAAATTAATAAGACAATATGAATGTTATGAAGATTATTCATGAAAAGATAAATCTTGTTTTATTTTAAAAGTATAATTTAATGGAATAAATGGATACTATTTTAATTATATAGACCCATATCGTGGCGTACATGGACAATACATTACATTTGAAAAATACTTAATACATAACAAAAACAAAAACTGAAGGACCGTAATAGTTTAGTGTCTTAGGAACCTTGTAATATAAACTTCTAATCATATAGAAAGATCTTCAACATCTCCCATAACGATCTTCCACATTTTGTTTCCTTACCTAAAACCATTCTTTATATCCTGGGGAAAATAAAACATGAAAAGGGTGAGCTCAAATGCTCAGTAAGGGTAAAAAAAGAGAACATAAAACAATCCATAAGCATTTGTATGCAAAATCATGAACATAAAATCTAAACATCAAAATCTTGAGCAAAGACATAAATCTTGGAATTACGTAAGGAATATATGATAATGAATGATCAATAATGTTAAAATAGAATGGGAATAAATCATGTAATTGTGGAAACCATTAAGAACATGTGATGATTTCCATAGTAGCCAAGGAATTACTACTATGACCATCTTAGTGGAAAAAGTTCATTTATGAATCGAGTTCAATCCTTGTTTAGTCCTGTAACACTGAACCAGATTAACATACCGTTCCAGCCATGTCTATCTCATGAGATATAAATCTTTACCCAATGAATTGGAGGGATATATAGGTCCCACCCATCTCATAATGAAATCATTCTTTCGTGTGCCGCAAAATATTAAATCATACATCATAGCATAACCCATGTAATAGAATTGGATTCTTAAACATCATTCCATCATAACATAATCCATATAAAAAATGGATATCATTTCATCATAAGATGAATAAAACCATTTAAATAATGTAGACCTTATACTTGAAACATAAACATATTAAATAATGTAATTTTTAGATGGAAAATAGTTTCGATAAAACACTTGAAATGAATTCTTGAGGAAAATATGATTTCTTCTTCAAAATCATTTTCTTTTAACAAAATTCCATGCAATATTAAAAGAAAAGTGTTTTGTTTTAAATAATAATTCAATTTTATAGAGTAAGACTCATAAAAATGGAGCATTTTGAAACTGTAAAAATCTGTTCACCCGTATAAGTTAAAAATAACATTCTCCTCGTACTTTTGTCGAAATAGTCAAAAAAGTTCCTTGTGTGGTAAAAAAATTAAGATTCCTTTCATAAAACTTGGTATAATTAAAAAATGGTTAAAATTGACATTAAACATACAAGAAAACATTTTTAGAAAACATGGACATGGATGATAATAAAAACCCCTGTAAATACTTACAAATAAATAATCTCGGATAAGAGCGAGATTGAAATAGTTATCCCTTACCTTAGCTCTGATATGCTTCATACATTTCCAGAACTCCTATATAATGATTTAAATAATTTTATTAACTTATTAAAGAATCATATTCATTGTTATGATATCATATATGGTTCACTTATGACATTATATTACCCACTCTTTTGTAAATCCATGTTAAAGCACCATTTTGGGTAAAATCGTTTCATTTATCGTACGTGGTTTGACTTCTTGTTCTTGATATTATTAATTATAATCTGATATACTTAATTTATGAATTTAAAACATGATTTATATATAATAAATATTCAGAATATACATATATATGATATATTGATAAATGGAATGAAATACACCATTTATGGAGACAGTAGGCCGTACGTACGCATGAACGCTATTTTCGTTTCCTTATTGAATTGAATGGAATTAAATAGATGAAATACATACATATATATATACATAAATCCAGTAGCATTATCATTTCATATATTTCATGATAACTTATTATATATACTTTATAATCATTCTTGAATTTTTAACATGGGTGATGAATCTCATCGCGTCGTGGAGACGCTAATCCGTATGTACGCACAAGTGATGATATCATTCCCATATTTATTGAATATAATTGGAGTGAATGATTTAATTATTAGAATTAGTATGATGTTATAATAATCATATCTAGTTATTATTTACACCATTATACCCATCCAAGTAAGGTGGTGGTGGAAAAACAGATTACAGCACGGCGTGGAGACGGTATTCCGTACGTACGCACGCGCGGTGATTTCGTTTTCCGTAGGATGGATAGAAGGTGAAATGGGTATATTTCATATTTATAATAACATATCATTATATCAGGGATTCTTATGTTATTACTTTATAATGAAACTGCTAATAAAGAGGAAGTAGAAGAAGAAAGAAACTTTAAGGAATCGGTAGAAGGTATTACCTCTTCCTCGAAGTGCCTCCTTTGAACATCCTCTTAGGGACTATAGTTGGTCTTTTGAGAAGACCAGTACCTCTATAAGGATTATAGGGAAGTGTGGAAGTGAAATGGGAAGGGGTTGGCCGAGCTTCAATTCTCAAATTAGTGTGAGGAGGAGAGGGAGGAGGTGCCCTTTTATAAGGGAGGAGAGGGGCAGCTTTGGAATCCTCAAAAATATTAATTTAATATAAATTCAAACCCCACATAAAAACCAACCAAAACGACTCAATTCAAATATAAGATGAGATAGGGTTGTAATCTCATCATACAATCAAATTTAGACGTGTTTAGTGTTTATTTTAAACCTTATCATTTTGATTTATCTTTATTTAACTTATATAATTTTATTTGTGGTAATAAAATTATAAATTTTAAATGGATATAAATAATCACTTATGTGTTGTTAATTTCCCATAATTGGATACTTTATAATATTTTCTACTATATAAATTTCAATTTATAATTTTTAAATATTTTTGTGATTTTTAAACTATTTAATAAGATGTTATTTTTATAAAATAACAATAGTGTCAATTTTGACACTATTTATTTATTTGAATTAAATAAAATCCACACAGACGATATATTCGAACTAAAATATTTAACAGGTCCCTAACATGTCATAATTATCTATAAAATTAGTTGAGCACATTAAATAGTTCATATAATATTTATTTTACTATTTTTAAAACCATTTATTTGATACTTCTCTTAATAAAATAATTTCTACAACATTTTTGTATAATTATTAAATATACTTATTTGTTTCATAATAATAAAAATTAAAATACCAGGATAAAGATAAATCTTATAGATTTCATAATAATACTTTTATTCAGATTTATATCGTAAAATATCCAACTTTTAAAATGTTATATTTATAAAATTAGGAAGGTGACAACTTTGACATCATTTAAAATAATATAATATAAGTGTCATAATCACTTTTATAAGACTCCAAACGGTCATTTATTCGGTCATTGGATTATTATGGTGTATATATACACTAAAAATATGTTTTGGTCAGGTTTGTGAGTCTTTTAATGGGTATTATTATTTCAATAAAAACTATATTACTTATATTTCACTAAATAAATAATTTTGGCATCCTTAATGTATAAGCTATTATGGTAATTAATTATCTCTTAAAAATTATAAATAAATTACCACAATAAAGAAAAACATTTTATCTTTCAAATGTTTATTTATAACCGAATTTATAATCCGTATAAAATTATATTAAAAATACATTTATTATTAATGTTGAGTGAGAAAAATATTTCACTTTCCTTTAAAAAAATAAACTAAAGGTCTTAATCACCTCCAAGTGGGTTCCTATGGATTCCATTTCTACCCAAATATTGCTTCGGACGAAATATAAGCATCCAATTATATTAAGACAAGTGTTAGGGTAATTTTATAATATTATATTTACCCTTAATTACCCGATTTACCTTTTACTGTGGTAAATAAAATTTACCGTGGTTACTATTCATAATGCCCACAAATAAAAAGTACCCTATTAACATAATTTGGACCCACTAATTCAAAATATGTAATCCATTTTTCTAAATTCAATACACAAAAGTTTCCGAAATTAATTTAAAATTAATCCTGTTGTTTATAAAATGAGTTTTAAAAGTTAAAACATTGTAAAAGATTGAAATGATTTTACCTATGAATTCAGTGTAAAATCAATTCTAATCACATACATTATATTAAATGGTAAAAAAATATTCTATTTATAATTTGAAACCATTAAATATTATAATTTAACCATATAAATTATAACGATGGAAGAAGTTGTTTTTAATTAAAATATAGTGTGTTTTTACTATTCATTAAAATATGAAAGTTATCAGAAAAATATAAAAACTTTATCCAATGTAAATTTTTATATCCTGATTCAATAGAAGAAGTTTATTTTGTTAAATTAAACTTATAAAATTGTCAATAATTACATTTAAAATGGGTGCGCCATAAAAAGGTGAAAAAACTGCATTTAAAAAAAACTTATTTTACCCGAAAATTTTATTTTTTTTCACATTCCATGTTCTATAAAATGTTTAAGATGAATTATAATGTCATAAAATTCGAAATTTATTTACTACTATTCATAATGGCTAGTTTATAATAATATTATAACCATATATCGTTGTTTAGTGAAACCCGGTGTTGCGTACAACACCCGCTATCGAGGAAGGTTGTGATTGCGTGTAATGCAAGCCAAGTCAGGGTTGTGTGTAGTGAAAGACTCCTTTTTGTTTCTTATAATAAAATCCAACCATATTTCATTTATACACTGAATATATATATATACAGTCAGTGTTGCGTAGAATAACTACTATCAAATGAACTTGAAATTATGTATAACACGCTCCAAGAATAGTGTGGCATATACTTCAAGTTAATACGTTGATGCGTATAGCACAAGATAATATTGTTGTAGCATACAACACAAGTCATCAAATAAATTAAAAATAATAATTCTCATAAAATCTCGAGGTGTTACATTCTACCCCCATTAAAATGAATTTCTCCCTCGAAATTTATCAGGGTTATAAATGGTTTACTACTTGAAAGTTTCTTTAATAGAAACCCACATCGTAGAAAGGAATTCCAAAACTTATCTTTAAAACTAAAGTATGAAATGTAACGGTTACCCAAATCAATTAATCACTGGGTTTCCATATAGGATAACATAATTGAAAATATGGATATGGAAGAGAAATATAACCATCAACTTCTGATGATAAATGGTAAAGGAGATGGCTTTGAAAAAGCCAACAATCACAAAGCCATAAATTTTTTATGATCTAAGGTACCATTTTATTCTTCCGTTACGAGAGCACAAGGACAACATTTTTTTTCAAGATCATTTCCTTAAAGTTAATGAATTGGAATTAGAAGAATACTTACTTTATTTCGGTACAATCTCACCGTTGTTTGGGCCTTAACCAATTTATACTTCATCTCTTGAAGAAATGAAGTTGAATTTTCCTTCCGTGAAGTGTTAGCAGATCATGTGATAGAATGACGGGTCATTCCATCTGTCTCAAACATAAGGTTAGAAAATGATATATATATATATATATAATTCCATCTATGGTGAGATTTATCATATAAGGTTCCAAAAATGGACTTATACTTCATCTATCATACCGCTTATTATAATAAAACTAGTTTCTACTAACCAAGAACTTACTGTAGGCAAGTGGTAGGTGATAAAGGCATGTCGCACTTTGGATGTGGGTTCGATTCCCATATCCTTGTCCAACGTGACGGGTTGACGCCCATTCTGGAGTTTGTCCTTTTTAAAAAACTATACTATCATATCATTTCAGAAATAAAAAGTTATATCCTTAACCAATACTATATGATGTCTGTTACAAACTTTAGTCTTATTGAAAATACTTCTGTCCAATCTTATAGTATAAAGATAATTATTATAAGAAATGTCATCAACCAAGCATGTGATTACCATCATTTATCCCTCGTATATCTTGTTGGTCACATTCCAATCATATAAATACCTTAATCATGTATTCTCTTGAAAAATGATTACCCATTGAAACATAGTGAAAACATGAATGCTGTCAAAAGATAACTCTTTCCACATACAAAAATCCCAAAATTTCTATATACTCAATCCATGATATAAATTTGTCCTTATATAAGTCATTAGATCATTTCATTTTCTCTTTATCCCTTCATTATGTGCATATCATCAGCTTTCCAAAATATTTGAATCACTTTTCATGGTTATCGGTACCATAAAATTATTAAAAACAAAAATAGACTGATACAAAAATATTCCAATACACCATAAAAGTTCCTCAACAAAATTATTCATGAATACCAATACATAAACACTTCAATCCATCCTCTTCAATGATTTTAATGGAATAAGTCCTTCCTTGTTTTAGAAGTAACCTTTTAGGTCATGAAATTGAGTTGGGTAATGCCCATGTTATCCACAAATAAGACATTGCACTCTATAACAGTCTGTCACTCTATGACCCTTTTTTCCACACAGATAACATCTTTTCCTCCATTTGAGGTATTCCTCAAGGTTCTTCTTCCCTTATTTAGAAATCTCAATCATCATTTCTCTAAGCTCCTCACTATGAAAAAATGCATAAAATTTCATCTTCCTCTTATTTGATGACTTAGGAATACCACCAAAGTTCACCTTGTTAATCATATATTGTGACGACTGATTCGGCATAATCACAATATCTTTCTCTCTAGGTATTACACAATTTTGTTGATCACAGTCACCAATTTGTCCATCATAATCAACGTTAACTGAATTCCTACCCATTCCTTCCATTGACTAAAACCAGAAACCATAGTGTTAGAAATAGTTAAAATAACGGGGAACCACATAATCATTAAAAGGAACTTATGGGATGTCTAACTTATCACACATTCTATAATCCATGACACCTTAGGTTCACTATAGGTTATTCATGATCATCAACATAATTCTAGTACTATAACCTATAGTTATACTAAACCTTAGGGACATCCCTAGACATAGCTTATAAATATCTTTAGGGATCTCCCTAAAGTTTTTGGATCCTAGTTTCCAAAATATGATTAAACCTTTCCTTTGATACAAAATTTAGAGACCCATATCATTGCGTACCTAGAAATTACATTACTTTTGTGGAATACTTAATACATATCAAAAACAAACACTCAAAGACCATAATAGTTCAGTGTATTTGGAAAATTGGAATATAAACTTCTAATCATGTTGAAAGATATTCAACATCTCCCATAACGGTCTTCCACTTTTTGTTTCCTTACCTAAAACCATTCTTTATATCTTGGGAAAAAACATAAAAAGTGTGAGCTCAAATGATCAGTATGGGTAAACATAGAGAACATAAAACAATCCATTAACATTTGAATGTAAAAACATGAACATAAAATCTAAACATCAAAATCATGAGCAAAGACATAAATCTTGGAATTACATAAGGAATATATCATAATCGATCATCAATTATGATAAAATAACATGGGAATAAATCATTTCATTGTGTCAACCATTAAGCACATGTAATGATTTCCATAGTAGCCAAGATATTACTACCATGACCATCTTAGTGGACAAAGTCCCTTTCTGAATCGAGTTCACTCCTCGTTTCAGTCCTGTAACACTGAACCAGATTAACGTACCGTTCCAGCCATGTCTATCTCATTTGAAATAAATCTTTACCCAAAGAATTGGGGGGAGATATAGTTCCCACCCATCTTATAATGAAATCATTCTTTCGTGTGCCACAAAATCATAAATCATACATCAAAGCATAACCCATGTAAAAGAATGGGATTCTTAAACATCATATAATCATAACATAATCCATATAGAAAATGATTATCATTTCATCATAAGAATAATCAAACCATGTAAATAATGGAGACATTATACTTGAAACATAAACATATTAAATAATGTCATTATGAGATGGAAAATAGATTTGATAAAACACTTGAAATGAATTCTTGAGGAAAATATCTTTTCTCCTTCAAAATCATTTTCTTTTCAAAAAATTCCATGCAATATTAAAAGAAAAGGGTTTTGTTGAAAATAATAATGAAATCTTGTAGAGTAAGCTTCATGAAAATGAGGCGTTATGAAACCGTAAAAATCCGTTCACCCGTATAAGTTAAAAATAACATTCTCCTCGTACTTTTCTCGAAAAAGTCAAAAAGTTCCTCGTATGGTAAACAAAAGTAAGATTCATTTCATAAAATGTGGTGAAATTAAAAAATGGGTAAAAAGGAAATTAAACATACTTGAAAACATTTTTAGAAAACATGGACATGGATGATAAAAAAAAATCATAGTAAATACTTACGAATAAATAATCTCGGATAAGAGCGAGATTGGAATAGTTATCCCTTACCTTAGTTCTGATATGCTTCGTATGTATCTGAAACTCATGTATAATGATTTAAATAATTTCATTGAATTATTATAGAATCACATTCATTGTTATGATATCATATATGGTTCACTTATGACCTTATATTACCCGTTCTTTTGTAAATCCACGTTAAAGCATCATTTTGGGTAAAATTGTTTCATTTATCGTACATATTTCGACTTGTTGTTCTTGATATTATTACTAATATACTGATTTCCTTAATTTAAAAATGTAAAAAATTATTTATATATATTAAATATTCAGCATATACATATATATGATAGATTGATATATGGAATGAAATACACACTTCATGGAGACGGTAGGCCGTATGTACGCATGAACACTGTTTTCGTTTCCATATTTAATTGAATGGAATTAAATAGATGAAATACATATATATATACATAAATCCAGTACAATTATTATGTCATATATTTCATGATTACTTATTATATATACTTTATAATCATTCATGATTTTTTAACATGGAAGATGAATCTCATCGTGTTGTGGATACGGTAATCCGTACGTACGCACACGCAATGATATTGTTCCCATATTTATTGAATGGAATTTGAGTGAATGATAAAATATCTTAGAATCGGTATTATGTTATAATAATAATATTTAGTTACTCTTTAAACCATTATACCCATCCAAGTAAGGTGGTGGTGGAAAAACAGATTACATCATGGCGTGGAGACGGTATTCCCTACGTACGCACGCGTGGTGATTTCGTTTTCCATAGGAGGGATAGAAGATGAAATGGGTTTGTTTCATATTTATAATAACATATAAGTATATGAGAGATACTTATGTTATTACATCATAATTAAACCACTAAATAAGAATAAGTATAAGAAGAAAGAAACTTGAAATAATCGGTAGAACGTATTACCTCTTCCTCAAAGTGCCTCCTTTGAACTTACTCGTATGGCACTAGAGAAGGCCTTTTTAGAAGACCAGTACCTCTATAAGGTTTCTAGGGAAGTTGGGAAGTGAAATTGGAAGGGTTTTTCTAAGCTTCAAGGCTAAAAATGGTGTGAGGAGTAGAGGGATGAGGTTCCCTTCTATAAGGGAGGAGAGGGGAACCTTTGGAATCCTCAAAAATATTAGTTTAATATAAATTCAAAACCGACATAAAAACTTCCAAAAATGAATAAATTAGAATATTAGATGATATAGTGTTATAATCCCATTAACCAATCAAATTTATACATGTTTCGATTATATTTTAAACCATATCATTTTGATTTATCCTTATTTAATCTATTTAATTTTATTTGTGGTAATAAAATTATAAATTTTAAATGGTTATAAATAATCACTTATGTGTCGTTAATTTTACATAATTGGATACTTTATAAAATTTAAGACTATATAAATTTCAATTCATAGTTATTAAATATTTTTTTGATTTTTAAACAATTTAATAAAATGTTATTCTTATAAAATAACAATAGTGTCAATTTTGACACTATTCATTTATTTGAATTTAAATAAAATCCACACAGAAGATATATTTGAACTAAAATATTTAATAGGTTACTAACATATCATATTCATCTAGAAAATTAGTTTATCACATTAAATAGTTTATATAATATTTATTTTACTATTTGTAAAACCATTTATTTGATACTTCTCTTAATAAAATAATTTCTAAAACATTTTTCTATAACGATTAAATGTACTTATTTGCTAGATAAAAATAAACAATAAAATACTAGGATGAAGATAAATATTATAGATTTCATAATAATACTTTAAGTCCTATTTATATTCTAAAACACCCATCTTTTAAAATGTTATATTTATTAAATTATGAAGGTGACAACTTTGACATCCTTTAAAATAAAATAATATAAGTGTCATAATCACTTTTATAAGACTCCAAACGGTCATATATTTGGTAATTGGATGATTATTTTGTATATATACACTACCAATAAGTTTTTTTAGGTTTTTGTGTCTTTGAATGTGTATTATTATATCAATAAAACTATATTACTTATTTTTCACTAAATAAATAATTTCTGAATCATTAATGTATAAGATATTAAGGTAATTAAATATTTCATAAAAATTATATATAAATTACCATGATAAGGAAAAAAATTATTTTTAAAATGAGTATTTATGACCTAATTTATAATCTGTATAAACTTATATTAAAAATACATTAATTATTAAAGTTGAGTGAGACATATTTCACTTTCCTTTAAATAAAATAAACTAAATGTCTTAATCACCTCCAAGTGGGTTCAAATGGATTACATTTAGAACCAAATATTCCTTAAGACGAAATATAAGCATAAAATTATATTAAGAGAAGTGTTAGAGTAATTTTATAATAATATATTTACCCTTAATTACCCGATTTACCTTTTAGTATTGTAAATAAAATTTACCGTGGTTACTATTCATAATTCCCAAAAATAAAAAGTATCCTATTATCATAATTTGAACCCACTGATTCCTAATATGGAATCCATTTTTCTAAATTCAATACTAAAAATTTGCAGAAATTTATTTAATATTAATCTCGTTGTTAAGAAAACGAGTTTTAAAAGTTAAAACATTGCAAAAGATTGAAATGATTTTACCTATGAATTCAATGTAAAATCAATGTTAATGACAAAAATTATATTAAATGGTTGATATATATTCTATTTATACTTTAAAACTATTCAATATTATAATTTAACCATATAAATTATTACGATTAAAATAGTTTTTTTTAATTAAAATATAGCGTGTTTTAACTATTCATTAAAATATGAAAGTTATCAGAGAAATATCAAAACTTTATCCAATGTAAATTTCTATATCCTGATTCAAAATAAGAAGTTTATTTTGTGAAATTTAACTTATAAACTTGTCAAAAATTATATTTAAAATGGGTGCACCACCAAAAGGCGGAAAAACTGCATTTTTTTAAAAATAATTATTTTTCCCAAAAATATTATTTTTTTCTCATACCATGTTCTATAAAATGTGTAAGATGAATTATAATGTCATTAAATTCAAAATGTATTTACTACTATTCATAATGGCTAGTTTATAATAGTATTGTAACCATATATCGTTGTTTAGTGAAACTCGGTATTGCGTACAACACACGCTATCGGGGAAGGTTGTGATTGCGTGTAATGCAAGCCAAGTCAGGGTTGTCTGTAGTGCAAGACTCTATTGTTGTTTCGTATATCAAATTCCAACCAAATTTCATTTATAAACTGAATATATATATATACACTAAATGTTGCGTAGAATAACTACTAACAAATGAACTTGAAATTGTGTATAACACGATCAAAGAATAGTGTTGCATATACTGCAAGCTAATACAGTGTTGCGTATAACAAAAGATAATCATGGTGTAGAATACAACAAAAGACATTAAATAAATTAAAAAGAATACTTCTCATAAAATATCGGGGTGTTACATTAATGGTATCAAATTTATATGAAACTATGATGTTATATATGAATTATGATATAACTATCGAAAACAATAAACTGAAAAATATCCTCAATGTTTATGAAATTAAATCATTTACTAAAAATCATGCTTTTGTAATGTTTAAGGATAATGACTTATAGTTGGTACCAAATATCGGTTTTTTCTAACTTTTGTGGTTATGATATTTATAATATAATATATATAAATAATATTTATTTTATGTTTATGATTAAATGATATATAATTTAATTTTTCAATGTCGTTTTATATGAGATATTTCTATTCAAAATGGTTTTACATAGAGGATATTCGGAAGTTACGATTGGAAAGCATTGAGAGGAAAACATCCATCCAAATCAGAATCCTGAGATGGAGGAAATTGGAAATGAACATTTGTTTCTATGATGAATCAGATTACAGAAGCTATAAATGGTGGTGGAATCCATGCATAAGATCTTTTAGAATAACTACTGAGTAATATGTAAGTAGTGGAGGATTTTATGAGGCAACATCCTCCTCCTTTTAGTGGATCTCTGACCTAGTGGTAGCTAAAGGGTGGATTAAATCACAAGAAAATATTTTTTGATTTATGTTCTGTCTATAAAATCACATGTTTAGTCTTAATGGTTTTCATTTAGAAGGTGAAGCTGACCAGTGGAGGTCAATGGTTAATAATATTATAGTCAATGAGGATATTAATATTTTGGAGTGGGAAGAATTAAAAAATATTTTTCATGAGAAATATTTTACTAATGTGTTCTATCATTCGATGTCAAAAATTCTATGGAATTGAGGTAGTATGATGATATAGTGGATTCATCTAAATAAAAATTAACTATAATGGAAATATACCCTCCAAATTTCATTTGGTATTTTGATTTTAAGATCAGTCAATTTTTCTTATGAATAAATCAAAACTATCAACATGAATTGGCATCTCCTGCATTCAAATGTTATGAAAAATGTTTTTAAGTATGGATAAGGTGGAAATATAATTTTCTATTGATCATGAATTCTTTGAAAACATAAATAATATGATTTTGATATGGATTTATAATGGGTAAAATTTATCAAATAAGCTTGATAAAAATAAAATTAATATTACAATTTGTGAGAATTGTGGTAAAAAGACACTGGGGTATGTCTCTTATTTTTTAGTAAGTGCTTATAATGCGGTAGAATGGGGCCTTATGCTCATAAATGATATGAAAATTTTCATGTCAGTTGTAAGAAAAAATTTGATATATAGTCTGTAACATTTTTTAAATGCAATGAGATCGTTCATTATGAAAATGAGTGTCAAAAGTGGAACCAGAATAGTAGTAAGTTACCAGCCAATATGTAGAATGGTGTGGACCAATCCTTTGAAACTAAATCATAAGATGTTGGGATATCAAATATAGTGGTATTAGGTATATTATTTTTTTCCGATATTCCAAGGGGTTTTTTGGTTTGGGTAGACATTTTATTTCATTTCTGAGAAATGTTCTTGTAAATTATGAATTCCACCCAACGAAATGATGGTAAAACATACAGTATAAACACTTATGTGTTATATTAAGGGGAAAATAAATTTTTAAAATCATCATATTATTGTATATAGAATTAATTTTACTGAAAAATTTGTTGTTGTTTTTGAAGTATATTTATATTTTATTCTGGTTATGGATTCGATTTCTATTTTCCATGCTAAGAATGATTTTAGAGATAAATATGTTTATTTTCATAAAAGATTATTTAATGTACTTACCTATTTCATTACTAAACTGGTGGCCGGACTAGTGGGTTATATGGCCTCATGCGTGTCACCTAGTAATACAGAGGCTATTGATAAGTAATGAAGGTATCAGGAGGTGATAGTGTGGAGACTATAACCAAATATTAGAGTTGTACAGTGGTACAATAAAAATAAATATTATATAATAGTGGAAGTAATAAATTAATGAAAGAAGTCATCATAAGAACATAATTTATAATAACTGAAATAAAGTGTCCATTTATAGTTTATATAATGCATTCATGGTATATGATGATAGAAAATCGATGATGGTAAACATACACCATTATTTTCAATAAATTATAATATAGGACTCATGTAAAGAGAAAATGTCAAAAAATACTAAAGGCAATCTCCACAGACATCATGATTTCCAACTTAGTCCATTGCTTTAAACTCCTATGTACATGAATACAACAACAAGTAGGGTCCACGGTCTTCCAAACAAGAAGGCCTACAAAGGTACCCTGGTGCAATGGTGGCTTGAGAGGGATGTTAGATATTAATATTGGCAGGCCAGTGACCATGTTGTCCATCCCAATCTAGATAGTGAAGAATTAATGAAATAATGTATACGTATAAAGAAGAAAAATGAAGATTAGACAAAATATTCAACCACCAATCCAGGTTCTTAAGGGGCACCAGATAGCTATACATGCTTCGACTCATAGCCGAAATAAGAGTATGACCATGTCACTATATATATATAATATATATATATATATATATTTGTATTGGACTGAGATGTAAAACGTAGGCATCCGGCACTAGTCTACGAGCTGATAAGATCCACTTAGGGTGTACAAAATCCAATCAATATATATTTATGGGCTGGATCATAATGCATAACGTTGTCATCTAACACAATTCTATGAGATGATAAGCTCTACTCACAGGGTGTTAAGTCAAACATCCTGATTGAGTGGGGTCATCACCACCATCACTCAGGATTTCCAAAGTCTAAGACATGAAAAAACTGTAGATAGGACGTGGTGCTCAAAATCCAAACACCCATGTCAAAGCAGTGGTGAGTTTCACCATGCCCAACACCGATGTAAGGGAGAGTGAGTCTCCATGCTCATCTGCACCTCCCTTCCCACCATATCACAACAGCTTTAAAAGTCTCATTTTATAACTCACATGGGAAACGAAAAACACCTGATACATATCTTTATTAGTCCATCTATAAAATAAATATGATCATATTTTTTATGTAACCCATGAGGAAACACCCCTCATTCATGTAAATATCCATATTCAATTACATTTAAAATGATAAAATTTACATAAGGCAGTTTAAAAATAAAAAGCACAGGGCATGATGCAACCATCCTATAGAAGTAAACAACACATAATCCATTTTAAATCATTTAAATAGAAAACATTATATTCAAGTGATATGTCTAATGGGTGAACATTGGGGACGCCAACATTGGTTGGTAAACTGCATACAAGGACAATTCCATTTACAAAACAATCCAACATGCATTATATCTTGCATTTATCCAATTTAATTAACTTACACATGGAAAAATCATGTTTATGGATCAAATTTCAGTGATGGGTTCATTAGAATAAGCTGAAATTTCTTATATGGTAATTCCCATTTATATGGTAATATATTTTGTTTAAAAAATAGTATAATGTCATAAACATTCCTTTCCTCTACAAAAGGAATAATTTCTAAGGAAATATCAATGCAATAATCCAAGATTGCATAATATTATATTCACAACATTTTTCATAAAAGAAAGCGAACCTCCATTGAAGGGTTTTTTATCCAAACATGACATTATTTATCAAAAAACATTTGTCATGTTTAAGAATTTAAATCAAGGTTTGTAGTGAGATTTAACAATGTAAATGATAATTCATCTTATTTAAAGATGCACATAAATAATTATTACATTTACTGATTAAGGAAAGGGATTATACCTAAAAGAGGAAACAAGCTGAACACTATGGAACTTGAAAACTTTGATAAGGTAAACTCAAATTTTCTCTGCACATTTATGTAAATACGTTCATATATATATATATATATATTACTTAATCCAAATGAACTTATTTCTTTCTCCATGAGGGAATATGTACAAGGGATATATATATATATATATACAAACATTACATTTATATGATTGAAAGCCATAAAAAAGTCCTAAAATACTTTAAAAACAACCAAGAACTTAGAAACACCATGGAAATCACAAACACACCCAAGAAAAAATACCATCACCTCAAAAATTATGAATTCCCAAATTCAAAACAATGTGACAAAGAAGAATGATGGAAAACCTGAACCAAAATTAATCACAGTGGACCTAGATGATCAGAACCACTTCTACATCAGTGGAGGTTGTAAAAATACAGAATAGGACATCCAAAGAGACCCTTCTCACAACCTAACATCCCAAAAACAAAAATATAACATCCCAATCTCTGGTGTTTCCATTGAATGGTGAAAGATGATGATAATAACTCAAAATTATAAAAAGTAGTAAGGAGAGGGGAGGAGACAGATCAAACTCATGACATTGAGTAAGAATAGTGAAGGGTTGGTGTGAAAATGATGAATTGAGAGGGAATATGAGGGTGGGGCATCACACGACATAGAAATGATCATGGGTGGTGTTTCATGTGAGTGGAGAGGGAGGAAGGTAAGGGAAAGTTTTTTTAAATTTTAATTTGTTTAATCTAGTTTAAAAAATTTGGGCTCGACACTTAATTGTTTGAAATGATTTATCAAACTTTTCACCACCATGCACCCTTTACTGGGCAGCTGAGGCATCCTGCATGGGATGGCCACACAGTTTAGAAGTTGTGCGCTAATCGTGTTGTGAATAGTGCTTAGGTATATCCCAATAGCTAGTAAATGTGTGGGACAGGAACACAATTTGGGTAAACTATTTGTAGATAGTGCGCTTATCTTTTTCTCACCTGCTGAATTCGTACAATTTACTTCTAGGGGCCACACCATTTCAAAAAAATGTACACCCTCTAAAATATGAAAATCTTTACATTCTAGTCCCAATACCCCGGAAGCTCAAAAAGACACTCCGGAAACCTCTTGGACCTTCAACCAACTCCAAAAACAAAAAATTATTTCGTTCCAACTCTTAGAATTATTTTCTGAATCCTAGTTTTAAAAATGGCTCATTCAGTAAACAAAAAAGTTCAAACTCCAATACATTTTTGTCTAGTTCAAAAGCACCGGTGGTTACAAATTTCACACCATATATCTTCTCATAATTTAGAAGCCATCAGGTGCATCTAAACCATCACCCAACCCTTGAGGGTGGTGAAGCATCATTCAAATGGTCTCTATTCATTTCTATATGCCCAATGTACCCTAAGAATTCCATATGCATATAGAGTTTAATCTATTAAAACCCGAGACAACGATCGATTCCCAAAAAAACCGTGAAATAGAGATTACATGATTCTATTTATGTGCAAAAATGATAATGTAGTCATCTTGTTAATCATTTAGTTTAAGGTGATTCCCTCATTAGGTAATAAACTTGAGAAAGGTCCAATTTTATGCCACGGTACCCCCACTATTGGAATTTACTTACAAAGAACACCCTTAATCATTCTAACGATGCTACTGATGTGGTTCAATAAATAAGGATAAACCAATTACATTCTATCCTATAATAAGAACCACACTACAAGGAATTGTCAAATTCTAGAGTCAACTAACTGAAACTGATTGGGAACTCTATCCTTGAAATACATTGTCGACCCCAAAAAACACTCACCTTAATCTGGCTATATTCATTTAACATGGTTTCATCACCAAAAGTGCTCATTGGAAAGAGGTATAAAGAGTCAATCCACTCCAAAAGTCTTACCATTCTCAAAACACCCATCGTTGAAAATCATTGTATTTCAAGAGAACCGAAACATATTTCTCGAAGGCAACATGCATTTACCACGAGTATCGTCAATGAACCTCATACTCACCTTCTAATGACAATCCCTTGTGAAACCATCAACTAATATTTTTTGATGTATCACACCTTAACACGCATATGGTTGTAATCCAGATCCAACACATGAGGATCACCACCATTTTACACAGAACCAACAAGCTTAAAAACAAATTTGGGATCACCTAGTATTTATTAATACTGGAGTGTAATGGACCATACCATGGTTTTATATACTACAATCTTAAATTTAGATGTTGGTAAAAATACAAGATGTAAACATTGGAACACTGATTGATGCTAGAGCATCTTCCACTTTGTGGCCAGTTTAGAGAAGAATGGATAGGGTCCTAATGTCCATCTGAGGCATTCCAACTTGTGAACTCAAATATTACTTAGAAACAAAAACACTTGAAAAGAACCACAAATCAACATGAAATAGAAAAATTGGACCACCCAATGTGATCAACAAATTTTGAATTGTAGTGTGGCGTAAGATTGAGGATCTCTTAGTGAATCTGGGAAAACATTCTGATAGTGGAAATTCTCACTACTAATATGAATACACTATAAGTATCTGAATTGATTCTATTCAATTAAACCAAACTACTAGAAAAAATAATAGTTGAAACACTACTAGTCTACTTCAATGTGGAAGCTTGGCTACACCTACCAACATACCCCCATTAGCCAAACCTCGATGCCTCCACCACCCTATCCATTTCATGATCATTCATACCCAAGTCCATACAAGACCAAATTCATTACCCATATTTCATACACACTCATATACATCAACGATGTGTGCTAAGAAATCACGAACCTAATTCAGGGCTTGCAATCCTCAAACACATTTGAGAAAAATAGACCAATTCTCTAATGGAACTCTTTATTTTTTGTCCTTATACATGGAAGGAATGATTTTCTAGAAATTATGAAACAATCCTAAATTTAATAGTGTCTTGGTCATATAAAAAAGGAAAACATTCTAGCCACTAAAAATCATGCTTGTTCAAAACTTCTATAAACATAAATGTTTAAGAAAAAACCATGATAGAAAAATGGAACGACTAACATGTCAAAAAACCATAGTCTCATAAAGTCATCCTGATCATTAGGATGATGCCAATTAATTTAACTCAAAATTAACTCTACAATGGATATGACCCAATTATGTTCTCTAGAGCTCAAGGCTTAATAGTTCCACAAAACTCTTCCAGTTCATTTGACCATTTATCCCTCAATGGAACTGTGTGTTTCAATAGATACTACCCTAAGGTTACAAGAGAAAATGACACACCCTAAATACTACCCGTAGGATTGTTTTCCCTATACCATCATGTTTTGGGTGACCGTACAATATTTTAACCTAATGTCTTACATCCACATATGACCATTGACTTAGAAAATGACAAACTAAGTCTTCCACTATCGAGGAATATTAAAGGTCTAGTGACCTAGGTGTCAGTAAACCATTCCCGAGGCATGTATAAACAGATTAGAACAAGAATCAACTGATTCTCATACCCGTAACCATGGACATGAAAAACATGGTCAACCATCCAAAAAAGGGATTAATTACAATCCAAAAGTCCAACAAGGGAAAATGACACCCAAATGAAAACAAGCATAAAAAACCCTTGGTAGAAGAAGGATTTTAGGTTATAAGGGTGGTAGATAACCACTGGATACAACCTTATGAAATAAAAACGTTGAACCTATCACTAAGTCACACAAATAGAAGTTATCGGCTCAAGATCCTATCATTTAAGGCATTAATAAGGAATGAAACGCCTATGGAAAATACTCACACTTCTATTCCCTAGAATCTGAAAGGAGAAACTCAAACTAACATTACATGAGGGTTTAAAAAGAGTACCCCACCTAGGATTCTATTTATAAGACCTTCATGTTTTATTGACATTAAATATTTAATCATAAAAATATTTAATCAAATCATTAGGTGACTTTTTTCAAATCCAAAAAACGAGGTACTTGATTTTAACAAATTTCTGAAGGGAAAAACAATAATGTATATAAAAATTCCATTTCAAATTTAAACATTAATTGAAATCCCATATTTTTTATGAAATTTATTAAAAATATCAATTTCAACTGATATAGTGACCTATAAGGGTCCCATTTTAACAAACATAGGCTCCTCAAAATGCAACCCAATAGCAGTTTCTATCTTTGTAATGTATCAACCAACCAAATGGGTTATCTCATAATAAACATTCCTCAACTAACAAACTGGTGTCTAGTTGTTCATTTAGAAGTTAACCATTTTATTTTAGATCATAATTAATCAACTTTTACATTCAAGACCATTTCAAAATACAATATGTCAATAAACATGGTTTGATTATAAGGGTTTCCATTACCCATCCTATAAAGCACCCATACACAGTATAAACCACATTCAATCTCATTTTTAACAAAAATTAATCAGATTTCATAATATAGAATGGTTGAATATCTAATGGTCTTGTTATATGGGTGGCCATCTACTATCCTATAAATAACTTGTACACTTTATAGTTTTTCATTTGGCACCAATATACTAACGAAATTACACTAGAATTTAAGCATCAATAGACTTTACATCTTAACATAAACCATAAAATGTATATTTATTACGCTTAAGATGGTTCGAATATAGAGGCCACCCTTTCCCTTTTAAAAATCACTCATACACCTTAAAATACAAAATTGGTTTTCGTTCATTCACAACCATTGTCTCTTCAAACCATGCATAAAAATTATATAAACAAAGAAAATCATGCAATCATAAGTAGTAAGAAAAAAATCATGTAGTAACATAGTAGAATGAAATATAAGAAAGACATGATACATGAAATATAAACAACTATTCATGTTATACAATCAAGCATAGAAAAAAACTTGTGGTGCACAATCCAAAATAGTAGGAAACCTAAGAAATGAGACTACAAGGCCTAGCATATTCATGACATGTTAGATTTTATGTTTCTAAAATGAAAATTTTAATGAAACTTACATGCCACACCAATAACATGGTAATATTTCAGAATATCCATAAATCAGAAGCTGTTAAATGTTCAATAATCAATCTAGGTGAAATCAAATTCAACTGTAATAGAAAACGACCTGAACAACAATCCCATCCCAGGACACATGGTTATTTTTTGAATGTGGGATGATCAATCCAAATGATGAATATTAACCAAGCACAGAAAAATTATTATTATCTTTTTTTACAAACCCAAAATTTTTAGAGGAAGGAAACATTTACTCTGATACCAATTTGTTATGTTATGATATGGATCTCCACTAAACTGGTGGCCACACTGGTGGGTCACATGGCCTCAAAAGAGTCTCTCGGTATAATAATTATACTCTTTATTTCACATTTAAAATTATATATGTTACCAAAAAATTTCAGTTTATACCACTCAAAATATGAAACTATCTAGTGCCATTAGGGTTTAGAAATATTACATAGCAACTTAAAACCTGAAATACAATATCTTTATGGATAACATCTTTTACATGAATAAAATATTCCATTGTACTTAACACTTCATGGGATAACCTGAGGACAAACAAAATAAATGGGTGATATATAAAGCCAAAGGAGGGAGTAAAATTGGAATAACAAGAGGATGATAATATAAGTTAGAAAAGTCATGTAAATGAGGCATGAACGAACATGAATAATAAGACATGATATAGAATGATAATTATAACATGGGAAATGCGGTAACAACTCAATACACTACATTATAAACAAAAGTCAAATCTAAAATTAAAAGACAACATGGTAGACAAATGTATGCTAAAATAATTAGGTAACATGCTATCCCAGCATAAGGTATCATGATACTAAACATTTCCCAATCCATTGGAGTGCTATCTAGGATCTCCCTTCATAAACATTTCAATCACATGCTTAAGTGTGCCACATAGATCATTTAACATGGATTCATTCAACATCATAATTTTACTCAAAAATATAGAATTTTTTAATAAATACATCTACGTCCCCAATATATATTATTATTTTCATAATGGTGAATACCCTTGATAGAGAAATGGTCAATGTATTAAATACACAATTATATTAGCATGGTGAATCGTGGTGAAATTTTAGAAGCATAACATCTTTATATAAAAAATAAAAAAATGGGGTTAATGAGAGGAAAATGGGTAACTAATAATTAATAATTAAAATGGATAGTAATGGTTACATGGATGTAAATTCTCCAACCAATGTAACATGAAATTGATGGCATAACATAATAGATAATCTTGATGAAAGGGGAGAAAGAAAAAGAAACATTACAAAATGTATGCAAGGTAATGGGTGTACATAAAGGTTCATAGGAGAGTTAAATTAGAGTTAAATGGGCTCTCATAAATTATAAATCATGTTCAAAATAAGTTTTATATGTAATTATGTATCCCAAAATAAGAAAAAAAAATTAAGTGGCATATCGTAAATGAAGTGCTTGATTAAAAGAGGAAAAGAAAATCCCTTACGAAATTTTGACATAGTAACTACTTTGGTAAGGGTCTAAATGAAGGAGGATAAATGACCTCTCATACAAATAACATATATTGGGTAGTAAGGTAATGAGTAAAAATTAATGGAAATACATTTAATTTAAATTAAAAGAACTACTCTAAAAAAAATGCTAGATTTCAATAGTGAGGTGAGAAATACCTTAGTTGGATGTGTGATTCCCAATGCTTGGGAGGGGATTCATGGAGGATTCAGGATGACATGGGAGGATTCTCGAGAGTATAGGGTAGATGGTGGATGATCTTAATGGAGTTTGAGATAAGATAAATGGGATCATGGGTGGTGTTATATAGGAATGGAGGTGTTTTATTATTTTGGTTTTGGACACTACATAATAAAATATTCAAAACCAAAAAACAACCCAAGGTTTTGCCCATGTTTTCTGGAAAAGGGGTGTATTATAAATTATTTTATGACAAAAAGGGTCGAAGAGAACAAAATATATCCATTTATTATGTGGAGGTGATTCAAACATTCAAAGAATTTATTTTAAAATAATAAAATATAATATAAGTCCCGGTGGATTCCTTATGGATTTATAAAATAAACATAAAAATAAATTATTTTAATTGCACAACATATATTATTCCTATAAAACCTTTTATAATACTTATTACATCACTATTGGGTTATTATGATCTCATAAAATAAACCGTATATTTATTGGCTATTTATTTTTTTCCTAAAAATTCACCTGTCTGAGACAATTATGAAAAATTCACCATTGGATAATTGTAAAGTCATTATTACAAAATAATATTCATTATATATATATATATGTTTGTAAATATTTTAATTTTATCATTTAACATATAAGCTTGCATTTGTTTTTAAAATGATTGGTTTTTGATAATAACAGTTTTTGTACCATAATAAAATGTACGTTTGACTTCATAATAATTATATGATAGTCTTATTTTAAAAATTGTAATTTGATAATAACTTTTTTTTCTTAATTTATTTAATTCATAATTTAATAAACTCATCAAAATATTTTACATAATATAATTTGAACATCAACCAAAAATATTATTTATGACTCAAAAATAATTTACAAAGTAAAAAATATAGGCAGAATGTATATTCAGTATTCTATAAAAAAATAATTTACAAAATCTTATTTCTATGGTCTTGATGCATATAAATTTATTACCCTGAGCTTATTCCATAAGTTTAATATGTACGATGGTGGGGATTTATTCTGGTCATTCGGTGAAGATTGTTTATTCACTTATCTTGATGAGCTTGAAGTTCTCACATAAATGGTATTTCTCATGATTATGTTGTCGGAAATCAGCTTGGGATTGATCAAGGGAAAATCCTGGAAATGTTATCTTCTTTGAATTCTATAAAAAATGGGCTTAATATGGCATGGTCCTACTTGTTTAGGCCATCACATCGTTTGTTTGTGCCAAAAGGATTTGTTAAAACCCTATATTTATACTAGTCATGTGATCATTATTCAATGACTATATTATCAATGTCAAAGATACATAACATCCAATTAAATCCAAATAGACAAAACAATGAAATAAGTACATCTATTTTCTATATACATAAAAAATTTAATTAAATAAAAAAGGGGAATTTTATTCATAATTTTTTGGGTTGTTACACCCCGTATGCCAGAGGATACTGACTAACAGTGAGGGTCTCATAATCACATAGTGGGGAGACTATACCCTCATATCAGAGTAGAGTAATGGTACAATTAGAAAAAATGGAAGATAATAATTGAAGAAGTAAATTAATGAAAGATAATATTGTAAGAGAAATATTATAATCACTGAATTAATGTGGCCAACCACAGTTGATAAAAAGTATGCATTACAAATGATGATACATAATTTAAAATGGTAAACATAAAACATGCTCTACAATAAATAATAATAAAGGAATCATGTAAAGAGAATAGAATGTAAAATATCAAAGGCAATCCCCAAAATTATCCAATGCAATAACTTATTCCTCTTATCCTAACTCTCATGTAAAAGAACACTGTAATAAGGCGGTTCCAAGGTCCAGTGAACAAGGTCTATTAGAGTACTCTAGTGTAGTAAAATCCTGAGAAGGGTATGAGATATAAATATAAGTCGGATATAACCCATGGTGTCTAGCCCAATCCAGACTATGTAATATAAATGAAATAGTGTACAGGTATAAAGAAGAAATAAATAGAACTGAACAAATATGCAACCAACTATCTCAGATCCTAAGGGACATACGATGGCTATAAATTTTTCAAATCATAGATGGAATAAGAATATTATCATATCACAATGTATACATTATATATATATATATATGTATTGTTAGAGTGGACAATGACATAATTCATAGGTATCCAACACCGGTCTATGAGATGAAATGATATACTCATGGGGTTGTAATCAAGATATATATATATATATATATATTGTTGGAGTAGAATATAAACTAACACACATGCATCCAACACCAGTCTATGAACGCATAAGATCCACTCAAAGGGCAGTAATCTTGACATCCCAATAGAGTTGGGGTTGTCACCCCGATCACCCGAGATAAAAGTTTTGAATTCCATGTCAACAGTGTTTAAAGAACATGGCACTTATAATCCCATCACACATGTTAAGTTTATGGTGAGTTTCCCTATGCCCAACACCGATGTAAGGGAGCACGAGTCACCATTCTCTTTCGGACCTCCATTAAAATTGTATCGTTGGATCTTTTAAAGGAAAATTTATAAATGGCATGGAAAAAGAGAAACCTATTATCCTTGTCTTTATTCATAAATTTATGAAATAAATGGAATCCCATTTATGAGGAAATGCATGTGTTAGTACCCCTCATTCTTATCATTAGACATATTCAATTCCATTTAGAATGGTACAATTGACATATGTAATTTTATAAATCATAATAAGAAGTCATGGGGAAACCATAATATACATGTCAACACAATTTATTCCTTTTGACATCATTTAATAAGAAAACTGGAAGTTCAAGTGATTAGTATCATGAGGGAACGTAGGGGATGCCAACATTTTTAGGTAAATTACCTACAAGGATAATTCCCTTTATAAAATAAGACTACATGAATATTCTCTTCTATTTTAATTATTCCATTCACTTACACATGGAAACACCATGTATATGGCTAAAATTTCAAGAGAGGGTCAAATTGGAATAAGGAAAATTTCATAGATGGTAATTCCCAATTATAAGGCATGAATTCTAGTTTTTAAAACAGTCTAATATCCTAAACATGGATTTTAACTAAACAAGTAAAAATGAATAAGGAAATATAAATGAAATAATCCTTAAAATCAAAAAATTATATTCTCGTATTAGAACTTAAAAGAAATCACACTTTCATTGGAAGAGTTATATAATCAAAAAATGACATTATTTTTCAAAAAATAATTTATCTTGTTTAATTATTTCATTCTAGATTTTAAGTTCAATTTCTCAAAATAAATTCATTATTAAAATTATTTAAATAAATAGATAATGAATTCCTAAATTTAAATGGAATGGAAGGGGATAAAATCTCAAAGAGGAATCAAGCAGAACACTTAGGTACTGGAATAATTTTACGATTGAATGTAACAATTTCTCCACACTTCCACACAATAACATTCCTATATATATTTATATATATATATCCCTTAATATAAATTACCATATTCCCTCTCCATGGGGAAACATGTCCAAGGAATATATATATATATATAACTTTTATATGATTTCAACCCTTCATGGAATCATTATATGCTCAACACACAATCTGGAACTCAAAAACAATTAAATCAAAGACCAACACACCCATTGAAAAATACCCCCACCAAAAAAATTATGAAAACACCAATTAGTAATTGATAGAAAATTAAGAACTATTGAAAACCCTACCCAAAATTAATGATGGAATACCTAAATGATCCATAATAATTCTCCTATGGTAGGGGTTACTATAATACAAATGAGAATGTTCTGGGAGGCCATTCAGAAAACATATATCAAATGAAAACCAATAATCAAAACATCTCTATGTGTAGGGTTTCAACTGAATGGCTCAAGGTGACAAGAAGACCAAAAAAAATATTCCCAAGAAGGAAGTATAGGGGATGATAAGGACCTAACAACATTGAGTGATATTCATGATATATTGGTGTGAAAAATATGATTAGAGAGGGAGCTAGGAGGTGGTTTGTTGTGTGGCATAGAGAGTAGCCTAGGGAGGGTTTCACATCAGTGGTGAGGGGGGAAGGTTAGTGCTTGGTACTTATTTTAAATTTTTTAATATAAATATATTCAATCGATTTTTTTAAAATATTGTTTTTTTTCATAGTTATGGTTATACTATTTTTCAAACTATACACCTATTTTTCACATTTTATTGGGAAAATGGGGAATCCTGTAGGGGATAAATGCATGGTTTGGAAACCATGTGCCAACTATGCATTTAATAGTTCATAGGTACTACCCGATTTATGCTATCCATGTATAGCCAACAAGCTTTACTTTTTACCACCTACGGATGTTGCACAGTTTCCTGCTAGGGGCCACATGATTTTAGGGAAACTATAAACCCTCTCTAGGACACCCATACCGTTATTTTCCAAACCGATAACTCCTGAAGCTTTATGAGACACATTGGAATATCCTCAATCCTTAAACCAAGTCACTACTGGAAATGGGTCCTAAGACAATAGAACTATACCCATGGTTTAATGACACCATGGGAATAGAGTATTTGAATGAAGTTATACCCACGGTTTTTTAAAAACCCATCAGTATTTACCCTCACATATCTGGCCTCCCTCAGGATCCTTCTCCCACTCCCACTTTGACGTGTCCCTATCCCCTCTTATGAGCTCCAGCATCAACTATCCTCCATGCCTCCGCCTTGACCTAAACCTCCCAGTCTCTGCCTTGACCTCCAAACATCCGCCTTTGCATTGACCTCCCAGCCTTTGCCTCTCTCTCGACCTCCCATCCTCCGCCTCCACCTCGACCTCCAAATGTCCACCTCAGTCTCGGCCTTGACCACCCAGCCACCTCCTTCTTCTATACCTTCATGGTATGTGTGGTTTTTTGGTTATATGTTTCTCAAATTTCTAGATTTATGTCCAACCACTATCTTCTACATGTTGTGGATCCTTATATGGGGTATAATAAGCAGTTCTATGGTTTATCAGAAAAAATTATTGGTGTTTCCCTTGGTTCAATGTTTTTGAGGACCATAGATCTTCATTTCAAATATATGTTTTGGTAGGGGCTATATTTCCTCTATTAGAGACATATACGTGCCTATAAAAACACCTTTTTGTAATATGTATGCAGTTGTTATACCAGGTGTTTTTGTCTTCCCTGCTGATATTTATGGTAAAATATTATATCTTGATGTATGTTACTGAGAAATACCAGAAATAAACAGCTTCTTACGACTTTTTATATTGGATTTTGATCTTGTTTTGCATACAATATTATCCAATATGTCTCACTTTTGGAAATTTTGAGTTAATGGTGACTGTATTTTAGGTTTACGAGTCAAAAAAAATTATGCATACATTATTTAAAATGGAGTTAATAGTCACAAGTATGTTAATCAAATGAGTCGTGAATTTTAAGGATTAGGTGTCTCACCCTACTTTCTGTAATGCAAGTTTATTCTCACATTATTAGTGACATTTCATTTATACTGTCAAGATATACAATTGTTCATGTTCACATTTCTACCTAGAAAAAGGTTTGGATTGAGGGTTCAATATTTTCTAGAGATATTCATTGCTTCATCATTTCTAATTCATGTGCAACCTCAACAAAAAATGGTTGAAAACATTGTATATTATATATGGTGGCATGTATTTTTGAAAACATGATGTAATTTATTTTCTCAAATGCCTATTGAAATCCTGCAGGGAGACTCATTTATGAAATTTGGCTTCATCATATGTGATTCCTTTGAAACATCAGGTTTTACACTTTTTGATTCAATTTTTTTCTATATTGTTTCTCGAAATTAGATCATATTTTTTTAAATAGATTCCTGATTGATTTTGATTTTGTGGATTGAATTTTTAAACACGACAAGTATTTCTACCTAGGGATGAGGAGACACAGGACTGGTAGAAAATATAGCAATATGATCTGGTATAATTGGGATTGTTACAATAGTGGTAGGTGTAATTGGTGCCATAGAAGGAATATTCCTTAGAGGACTGTAGAAAACCAATTCCTTACCTGTAAAAGAATGTGGGACAAATGTATCTTATCTAGATTCTAAACATGATTTATGTTATGTAGATTTATAGGTATGTACTACAACGTTTTTATAAACATTATACGATAATGTTATAAAGCATTGATGATTTCTAGATATTTGGTAGAGAAATCATAAAATTATAACCATAACATTTTGATATTCATTCATGATTTCCTTCAATTTTCCACCATGAGGATCATCAAGATTGTCTACTATATCATTTAATGAATCCTCGGTTCCAATAACCATATTTCTAACAGCTTCCCTTTTGTTCTAGAATTTACCCAGAAGACCTCTCATGAAATCTTTCTTTATCAGTAGAGTTATCAATGAGGAAAATATTCTCTTTTCATACAATAGTGATAGCCTCTTCCATCTTTCCAAATATTTTATTCTATGAATTCCCTACATGTTAGTAAACATCAAATAACATGAGATAATGAGTTATACTTTCTCTTTAATTACACTTGTAATGATGATAAATGACTCTCTACTAAGATCTTATATACTTTCAAAATTATCGTTGGGATAATCCTTAATCATATTTCCCTAATTGCATAATCATTTATCATTGTAGACAACCTGATGTTCTCACTCTTCTCAAAAGGATTATTGTGCGGGATCACTTTTACTAAATGTGAAACAATGTGAAATGAAACCTTATATTCTATCTTATTATTATATTTCTTTTTCTTAGTAAGAATGCCATAGCTTCCTTTTCAACATGAACAGTTACCTTCCATCTCCCGCCCCTCACCTCTGCCTCTAACCCTGCCTCCCCCTCCACTTTCTCCTTCACCTCCGCCTCCTCCCTGACCCTACATCCTAACCTCAAAATGTATTCATATTCCCAAAAAATCATCCTTTTTTCATTTGTTTTAATTGTTGTCAATGAATTAAATATTTTTATGTTAATTCCACCCAAGCATTGTGGAATTCATATTGGATCATGGGGCTATCAATTCTATTGTATAAATGAGTTTGATGTAGGTATGCTGCAAACCATTATTCACTTTTTTATGGAAGGTGACTAAGGTATGTTGTGTCCTATAGTTTTTTATATTTTTGGGTTAAAATTTGGGTTATATTATGGTAGTTTTATGTTACTTTATGCTTTTGGGATCTTGGGTTAGTTTGTTTTGAAATTTATTGCATTGGTTTCTCTTGGGTGTTAGTTAATCCTTGATTGTAGATATTATATAATTGAATATATTTAGTGATAGAATTTAGTTTTTCAATTTTAAGGTGATTTATAAATTATATTTGGATTATGAAGGCTCACTTATGGTATTGGTATGTGATCTTGACACTTTTGATGAAAAATTCATAGGACCCATTATGACTCACTATGAATAGTTATGTGACTGTTTCATATTGTTCAAGTATCATGATAATGGTATGTCTATGATATTATATATGTTTATATATCAAATGGTGATTTTGATTTTTGAAAATCCTTGATAGTCATTTTTATTCATTTGTAGTAATTAATAATATATTAGATGTTTTCTAAAATAGGTTATTGTGTGTGCCATAATTACAATGAAAAAACCAAACCAAACCAACCCAAACTTGTACCTATCCAGATAGAATTGACAGGAATATACCCATTCTAACCCAACCTGAACTGAGTAGAAACAAAATTTATTGAATTGAATCAAAATTGAATCAACGTAACATGATCCATAATGGATATAGTAAATCAATATAAAAACTAGAATGAAACATTTTTTGAAAAACATTAAGAAACTAACTAAACCTTTCTAGAATAAATGTCAATTAGAACAACAAAAATATATCTAAATGTTCAAAATCTAGAAAAAATAATTAAAATAGGAAAAATTGAGTGAATCAAAATTGGACCAATTCATTCTTATCTAACTTGAACTAATATGATATTACAAAGGATGAATCAAATTGGGCCAAATATAATGAATTCAAACAAAAATGTCTGCAACTAACATGAACTAAACAAAACGAAACCAAACTGATATGAACCAAATGTAATCAAATTGAGTGAATTAGAAACCAAATGAATGATATTTTCTAGGATAATATAAATAAATACAAGATAAAATAAATCTAATGAAAATGTCCCAAAAAACATGTATTGAACAAATCCAAACTAAGTTGAAACTCGAGCCAAATTGATTATAAACCATTAATAGGAAGACTGATACTTAATTAATAAGACTCTACAAATTGAAAATATAATTTTGAAACATGGATATATTTCCCCCTTTCTTATAGGAACATGGTTGGGCCCATGAGGTGTTGTGGTTCATATATGTTGGGTTGTGACTTGTTTAATCACAACAGACAAGTATCTTGTAGTTGGGTTTTTATTTTATTTTATTTATCACATTGGCCACATAGGCCTTTTACCACATTATATGGATGGATGGTACTTATCATCTGTGAAGGGGTTCAAAAGAGCAATGTAGGAAGCTGCAAGGTATTCATTATAGGGGAGGGATATCAGGGTAGTTAATGGATTAATAATGTGTTACATTTTTTTTCTTCTATTATTGTACTTATTCTGTTTATTTTATTTTCCTTCGACATGTATTCTCAAAATATGGATGGGTCGTGATGAAATTTTATTTATTTTCCTCTTTTGTTTTAAATAATTATTGGTAGGATAAATTTTTCATTAGTGGTGATTCCCAAACTAGATCTCATGAGAGATTCCAAAATAAAACTGACCCTAAATGATCAAACTATCAACCAAATTCATAGTTAGGGGATAAAAATAAACAATACCTCAAAAACCCAATGATGAAAAATGTAATTATACACTAGATCTTTCAATAGGAGGGTCTCACATCAAACAACATGATACATTGACCTTATGTGGTCATGTCACTAAAATTCCACCATGTTTTCACTTCACAAGGGAAGAAACACATTCTTTACTAAGATAGTAAAGGTTTTATAAAATAAACATTTTGAAAACCAATAACCATTAAAGTTGTGCCTTCTTTCATCAAAAACCATATGGAAATTACTTCACAGTTCAAACCATAGGCCCATATATGACATGGTTATTTTAAAACATCTCCAAAACAAATTTTAAAACAAAAACCACTTGATTTAAAACCAAAAACATGATGATTTTACATGGTTCACCTGAAATAGGCTACATCAAAGACATTTCAATGATTCAAAATTATTTATACTCACTTTATATTTATATGCATTTTGATCATGATTATTTCATGCTATGGCACACTATCATTATAAGGTTTCTGGATTTTCTACTCCCCACCCATGGGGATCTATCTCTTCTTCTTATTTATACACTGCTATAGAGAATCTTTTTATTAGTTTATACACTATAGGGTGTCCTAAAAAATTTATAGACATGAAGGTCTCTTTTCTATCAGAATAAGTTACTAATTCACCTTACATCCTTGATTCAAGAATAGATTCTATATTATTCTTCCCTTTGTTGTGATTCAAAACTTCTAAAGTTAAATGTGAAAAACACTGTGTAAAGAGTTAAGTCTATAACATCTAAATATAAATGAGAATGAAATCTTGATATAAGGGCCAATTATTTATCTTTTAAATAAATAAAATACCAACAACACCTCTTCCAGATTAAGATTATTGAACATCATAATAATTATTTTTTTACAAGATTTCATCAACATTCAGATATTTTAATAGTTCTTTCTTATCTTCGAGTCACTACCTCTAATGAACCAAATATTGTAATAGAACTCGTCTATCATTCATGGATCTCTTATCCTTTGTGAAATCTATATATGAATTTTTTATCAAATTTTTATTATCTCAAAAATGGAAATGAAAATATTTTCTCTTTATATTTAACTCCAAAACAGTTGTGTGGAGGTTTATGATGATATTAAAAACTATAACCCTTTAATCAATGGTTTGGAACAATAATACTTCCTGTAATCCTCCAGGATTAATCCATGTGTCCCAGTCATTTTGAGTTTTGAAAACCAAAAACATTAAGTTGATTCAAACCCCTGAATCTCAATCCAATTATTCATCACAATAAATTCAAAACCAATATTCAAGATATTCTTGAAAATGACACCTCTCAACATTAAATTCCTCACTACAGTGTGATAAAATTTGAATTAATCAAAATTTCAATAAAAAAACCCCTTTATTGTGACATAGAAATTGATTCAATAAATAACCCACAAAATCTGGATGAATATTAGGAGATCAAATTGGAGAAAAGAGGGGGATAAGTGGATAAGATTACACTCAAATTGGTGAAGGAACATAGGTGATTAAAATTGATATCTATATACTAAGAACCCATTGGACTTTTTCATCTTGAAAGTTGTTTTAGGATATCTAGTGTTTTCCGAAATAGCTTCAATGTTTCTTCCTAACACCATTAAAATTAAAAATTCACTAAAATATTTGAGGTATAAAAAAAATTAAATAGTTTCATGCGTAAAATGATTTAGGGTGTTACAACATCCTGGGTATAATGTGTTATATTCTCGAGTTATATCTTTGATCATCATTGAACATCATAGGATAAAACATATGGCCGTTGCACCTGCATATAAAATTCACACATCAATATCTCCTTCAAGATCCACTTATGCTACCACATCAAATATACCAGAGGAATCAAATTATATTTAAGATTATTCCCACTCCAATCCATAAAAGGCACTATTTATTCCTCAAATATCATGGATACATTTTTAAATACATGACATCGATCAAATTACATGGATCATGATGGTATCTCTTAAGATAAGATGCATGATATAAATCATTAATCATCTGAAAATTAATATGATGATCTAACAAGATTGTCACTATACTGATCCACCCCACATTCTCAGACGACCCCATAAACATAGGCATAAATTTCCCCGACCTCCATAACTGCATGTGTCTAATTTGTGGGAACACTCATAGAAATTCTTGGCTACCCACATCAAAATATAGAAGGATGAATCACTAATCATCGCATGACCTCTTAAATCTATAATAATGTTTCCAATTACTTCTTTATATGATATATATGCTCTAACATCACCTAAGTGAATATTTTATGAATAACATTTTATTTCCTCAACTATTACCAATAGAGAATTGTTCTCCAACAAAAACCATATAAATCTTCAAAGGGTTCCATCCAAATAAAAACATGATAATTATTACTATATATAAATTCTATAAGTTCTATATATCTTCAATGAACCCTTGAAACAAATAATACATGAACAAAACATACCCTCCATGATCTTGATAGGGTGCTCAGACAACCCTTTTTTATAATAGATGGAAGTGATCAAGTGGATTTGGATATAGGGAACCTTATATAATGATCTCTTATTTAATAGAGATGATACTAGAGTATATTATATTAGACCCATAAGTCAAACTATTAATATCACGACATCACAATCTTCAGGAGTATTCTCAATAGCATATAACTAGAAAGAGCTTATTCGTTGTTATCCTTAATAACTCCCTTGTGACGTATCACCATGATAACATTGTTTCCCCAACCCAAAAGCATCACGTCCCACACCATGGCTGAAACAACCAGTGAAAACCCATATAGAAGTTTGTTATTGAACTTTTAAACTCTCTCCCGAACCCGGAATCTAACCATATCTTATGCAACAACTCATTTATTTGGAACTCTAACAGTACTGTAATAGGTAACCGATATTCATACAATATAGACACTCCGATAGGTGCCAGTGGAATAGAAATAGAACATGACTAATCGTGTTGCACTAGTAACACTCCAAATTCATGCCTCCTCGAGGTGGAATAAATGAATTACTACTCTGTCTACTCTATCCATTTCCCATTGGACCCTTAATAAGTACCCTCTTTAATATATGAATACCAATATATTTTATGCTCATTTCATGTTGCTATCAGTTATGGGTGATTTATTCATTACCCCATAAAAATTAGATAGGTGAAAGATATTTTCATGTTACATAATAACTAACTTAATACCATCCTCGAAATTCGTATCCATAAATACCTCATTTTTAGCTTGTGGTGGTGATGGGGGTTGGGGGTAGTGGGGGTGAAGGGGTAAGGGGGAGGGGGAGGGGGAAGAGGGTAGTTGGGGGATGGGGGAAGGGGTACAGGGCATGTCCAGGATGAGGATGTGAGGGAGGGAGGGGGTGTCCATGGTGCTGTCTCGGGGGAGGGGTGTCCAGGATGGGGTGTCAAGGGGGGTGAAGGGGTCTAGGGGGTGAAGGGGGATGGGGGGGGTGCAGTGGAAATCTGAAAGTTAGGGACCGTGACCAGGGGTAGTTGGGGTGAAGGGGGAAGATGGTAGAGAGGGGGAAGGGGTTGTGGGGGTGTTGGGGGTAGTGGGGTGTAGGTTGGGGTTGTCGGAAGTGGGAGTTAAAGTGGGGGTGTGGTAGTGGGGGTGTAGGTGGGGGGGGGGGGCAGTGGGTGGTGAAGGTTGGGGGATGTTGGGATAAAGAGAGCATGGTGCATGGGGGTATTGAGGGTTAAGGGGGTAGGTGGTGCGGGGTGTGGGGTGTAGGGGAGGTGTTGATGGCCTATAAATAACAAGGGTGTGGTGTCTAGGAGGGGGGGGGGGTTCAAGGGCTAGTTGGTAGTATGTTGGGGGTGTGGGGGTGTAGAGGGGGTGGGGGTGAGAGAGGGGGTGGGGGATGGGGCTATCCAGGGGGGTCCAGTTGGGGGGGAGTGGGGGTTTGTAAGGGGTGTACAAGGACGGGGGTGTCCAAGGGGGGTTTCCAGTGGGGGTGTCTTGGGGGGTCTATGGGGGAGGGGTGTCCAAGCGGGAGTCTAGGGGGAGGGGTGTACGAGGGGGGGGGGGGGTGAAAGTGGGTTCTTTCTAGGGGTGTCTAGGAGGATGGGGGTGGTGTGTAGGGGGTGTGGGGTGAAGTGGGGGGGGAGTGGGTTCTAGTGGGGTGTCCAAAGGGGTGTCTTGGGGGTGTCCATGGTGGTGTCCAGCGGGGGGTGTCGAGGGGGGGTGTCCAGTGGGGGTGTCCAAGGGGGTATGGTGGGAGGGGGTGTCTGGGGGGGGGGGTGTCCAAGGGTGTGTCTAGGGAGGAGTGGGTTTCTAGGGGTGAAAAGGTGTTCTATCTTGGGGAGAGTGGGGTGTGTAAGGGGGGGGTGGGTTTATAGTGGTTCTATTTCTTCTGATAAGAACATTTCTATTGTTTCATAGTGGTTTTCATTCTGGATTGCAAGAGTAAGGTGAAACCAAGGCAGGAAGTTTTAGTTTCATGGAAAACCAAATATAACAACAGTTATTTAAATAGTGGGTATATATGGTGCTACCAAACTATTTATACCCACGGTTCATTGAACCATGGGTATGTGTGTTGTGAATTAAACAAACTATACCCACAATTTACTTAACTATGGGTATATAATTTGTGCTAAAAAAATATAAACCCATTGTTCTGTAAACTGTGGGTATAGATGTATACCTATTTTATACTATAACCAAGGGTAGTATGAAATTTTAGTGGGAAATACCCACATTTTCTACAAAAACGTGGCTATAGGGAAATCCAAATGCCTTGGGAACCCACAGTTCATGGAATCATTGGTATATTCTATACCGATGGCTTCATGGGATATATACACGATTTCAAACAATGGTTATAGGGATATTTCCCAGTATTGAGTCCAAATAAAACTCAATTATATATTCCAGCTTTTAGAAGTGTGCTCTGAATCTTGTTTTTAAAAATAGATTATTCAATAAAAACAAAAGTTAAAATTTCTTTGCATTTTTGTCTCGTTAAAAATCCAAGGTCATTTTAGATTCTATTTTTGAGAAAATATGTAGCCATAACTATTATAATATATCAGGATGTTGAGAAACTATTAAAATATATAAATGATTTTTTTTCATTCACATATTGTTGAATAATGGAACATTCTATATTAATGATGTGCTGGTGGTAATTGAGTTTCTTGATGTTTAATTGATAATTTTCTATGTATGATACCTAAATTTGAAGTTTAATTTACTATTTAATTCTTTATTATTGCTAATACAATTTCAAAAACCTATTATTGATTGGCTCAGTTACATGTTTTTAAATTGAGAAAGAATTTACAAGAGTATCCTAAAAAAGTTTTCATCTAACCAAACACTTCACTATAACATGCTCATATCTTGTTTGTCAAAAATAAATATGGTTCAATGATACATTTCACTGATTATAGTGCATTGAATAACAAAAATATTATGACTAAGTATCCTTTACCTCATACTAATGATTTATTTGGTCAGATCTATGGAGCACAATATTTTCCTAAGGACTATTTGAGGTTGGGTTACATTTAGTTAAAAGTAAAAGAATAAAAAAAACCCAAGACTACATTTCATACAAGATATGGGAATTATGAAATTTTAGTTATTCGGCTTTGTTTTACTTTTGTACCCACTATATTCATGGATCTTATGAATATAATATTTTATGAGTTTGTGGATATGTTTGTGGTTGTATTTGTTGGTGATATTATGGTATAGTCTAAAATTATAAACAAGTGTGAAATATATCATAGTGTTGTTTTTAAAAACCATAAAAGAAAATAATCATTATGGTAAAATTACCAATTATGAATTTTTGTTGCAAAAAATTTCATTCCAAGGTGAAATTGATTCTATAGATAAAATAACCATTGATCTTACTAAAGTAAACTTTGTTGAAGAGTGTCCTAGTCAAACAAATATTACAATTATTCATTGTTTTTTTGTTTATTAGGATATTACCAATGTTTTATTGAAAAAATTGAATAGTTATATAGCCAAATGATTATGTTAAATCAAAAAGGATTAATGTTAATATCGAAAAAACAATGTGATGATTTTTTTTTGAAATTTAAAAGAATATTGGGTAATTATCCTCTCATGGATCTGCCTCCATAAATGGTGAATTTTTCATCTACCCTGATGAGTCATTGAAAGGAATTGGTTTTTCCAAATTTATAGTGGTCAGGTAATTTCTTATGCATTATATCATTTAAACCCTCAGGAGTAAAATTCCCATAAACATGATTTGGAAGAAGATTTAATTGTTTTTAATTAACATAATTTAGGAAAAAAATATATGGAGAGAAATGTAAAATATTTACCGATCATAAAATTTTAATGTATATATTGTCACTCAGAATGAATTGAACATGATACAGAGAAGATGGATTAAACATATCAAGGATTAATATTCCAAAATTCATTACCATCAGAAAAAAATAAAGTGGTTCATGAAATGATTTGGAATATTAATGATATATTAACCATGATACCTTTAGAACATTACACTTTTGTTAATTATTTGATGATTTTCTTCTTAGAATTTGCTTTTGTAGGAAATTTCTATATTTTGTTTAGGGTATCAGTGTAAATCATACGTATCAGATAGAATTGAGAAAGCATAGATGAAAGGTTGTGAGTTTCTGAAAAAGATATAATTCATTCAAAATGGTATGTTACCAAAACCTAACATTGATAAAGATTTTTTTTGAGAATTGGAAAGAGAATATAAGATTATTGTAATTAAAAATTGATGGAGTTGGTATGTAAATATAATATCTCTCTTTTTTCAGTTTATCATGGAAACAATAAAATCTATAGAGATATTAGAGAGTATTACTAGTGGGATGGATTAACAATAGATATTTCTGAATTCACCATGAATTATTTGACCTTTTAGTAGGTTAAATGAAAATTACAGTTGCTCAACGGTATGATTCATTTTTTTAGTTCCAGATTCGGAATGAGAAAATATATCTACAAAATATATAATGGGAGTACTAAAGACTTCTCTAGGTAAAAATTTTATTTGGTTTTTTGTTGACTAGTTGACTAAATCTTCAAATTTTCTTCTTATTCAATACACACTCTCTCTAGATCGACTTTCTCAGATATATGATAAATATATAGTTATGTTACTTAGAGTTCCAATCTCCATTGAATCTGATCGTGATCCCAAGATCACATCTATCTTTTTGAAAATAATTCAGATGTCATTTGGTAATAAATTAAATTCCATTACAGTTTTTCATATTCAATAAGATTTGTAGTTAGAAAGAATAATTTAGACCTTGAAGGATCAGATATGTTCTTATTCAATGGATTACCATGGAAATTGGTATCAACATCATGACTTGGTTGTGTTTTCTTATAATAACATTTTTCATTATATTATATGGATATCCCTATATGAGACATTTTAGGGAAATTGGTGTCAAACTACAACATTTTAGGTTGAATTAGGTGAATGGGAGTTGAAGGGACAAAAATTTGTAGAGGAAATGGAAAATAAAATAAAGTTGATTTAGTGAGACATGAGTATATCACAGCGTAGAAAAATAATTTTTGTAGTTAACCGAAGGAAGGATCTTATATTCAAGGTAGGATATCATGTATTTCTCAAACTATCTCCCTGGAAAAGTGTGTTGTGTTTTGGTAAGATGTAAAAGACAAGTATATATTTCATTAGACCCTATGAAATTATAGATAAATTCAGACCATTTTTCTAATTAATGGGGTTTCCAATGGGTTTATACCATGTACAAGTCACATTTTATGTTTCAATTTTAAAATGTATATGTCATATCCATCACATGTTTTAAGACCTGAATTAGTTCATTTGGAAGTAAATATTCCTTATAAGGATCATCTATTATAGGTAACTAACCATAGATAGAATGTTTTGTGGAATAATATGATTCATTGGTTTATGGTTTTATGGGAAACCAATATATATTAAGAGGAAACATTGGAATCTGAAAATTCTATGAGGGAAATATATCCTCACCTACATAATATGTGAATAAAATTGTGAGGATACAATTTCCAAAAATGGAGAATATGATAAAAAACCTAGGTAATGATAGAATCTATTAAATCAAATTCAAAAAATGTTTTGAGATCCATATTTTGAATTTTATAGGCATAATATATGTATAAATCAATTTTCAGGATTAAAGAATATAAATTTCTAAAAAGATATTATTTAGACTATTGATGATTTATTTATTTTAAATAATTTATTTGTTAATTTTATAAATGATAATTTTAAAAAAAATATTCATTGAAAAAATAATATTTAAATTTACTATTGTTTAATTTTTGAAATTTATCTAATAAGATTCTTGTTTTGTTGAATGCTGGAAAATCGAGGATTTTAAATTCAAAATAGGTTTTTCATCAAATTTATTTATATTGTAAAATTATATTTTAGATTGATTTTAAAGTATAATTAAATCCAATCATTACAATTTTATCAAATTTAGGTCATTCTAATAAATATTAGATTGAATCTGGTTATAAAAAATATTTTATTTTTTGGACGTTCTTACTTTAAAAAGTCATTTCGACCTATATGCGGGCTAAAATTATAATTAATTTATTCCAATTATGTGTTATGTATTTGAAAAAATTTATTCCATATTAGGAGTATGTGGTTCCAAATTATTTAAATATTTCTTTTTTAAAAATTAGAAAATATGAATAGTAATACTTGTAATTTTTTATTAACAAGGTTAAAGGTAAATCGTGAAATTAATGGGAACAATAATATTATCAATATTATAAAATCTACGTAACACTTATCCTAATTTCATTGGATGAGTGTGTATTGTCCCAAAGAATCAATCTACTAGAATAATATTCTTTTTATTTTCACGTGGATGAGTGTATGACATTTATAAAATTATATTCAATGAAAATTCATTTTTATCACATACTTTTTATTAACAAGTGAAGTATTTTTAATATGATATAATAATAAGGGATCTGTTCAAATCTATAAGTTATTTTATAGATAAAATTTTTATATTGGTGAGTATAATTTGTTTTTAATTTCTAGGTAATAATTAATAAAATTGAACGCTTCCATAACGATAATGTAATATTTGTTTAATTAAAGGTAATATCAAATAAATGATATTAAAAAACTAAAAACATATAATTTGATATGATTATTGGTATAAAATAATTTTTAGAGGAATTTAACCTTTTTAATTTTTTTGAATTTCTATTTTCGAATTTATTTTGTCTTATTTATATTTTCAAAAATGTCGGGTGATGAATAGTATCAAAATTGACATTATTGATATTTTAAAATAAATAATATTTTATTAAATGATATAAAACTATATAAAAATATAAAAATCAACAAAATAAATATTATATGTATTAAAATTTCATTAATTACTCATTTATTTTTATTTTTTTATTTTATTGTAATTATATTAACACTAAATATGTAAATTACATGATATCATAATAAGAATTCAAAATGGTCAAAAAATATTTATTGAAAGCGGATAAGGATTAATTTTTTTTTTTTTGAATTTTCATCATATTAACTTATTATGAAATATAATAATTCTTTAATATGAATAAATAATGTTGGACCAATTTTGAATATAAAATTAATTTATAGTAATTTTAATATTTTGAAAAATTCCATGTGTGTCCCTCTCTTCTCCTATAAAAAGTAACTCATTCTTATTATTTTAATACACATCAAAACCATTTTGGATTATAAAATATCATTACATATGGATTCCTATAATCCCTACCCACAATTTTGAGGCCTTAGTATAAGAATAAAACTCTCCATAGAGGTGTTAAGCTATTAATCAAAGGAGATCATCTGAAGAACATATATCGTTTTTAATTATGTGTTTCAATATTATTTATTCATAAAATTGCATCAAATCATATTAAACCATGATGAAATAAGAACTAAACTATCCTAAATATACTGGTATATATTTATGTTAATATCATCCACTAAATCCTTATTGAATTTAATGAAATTGAAAAACAATTAATAGTTCGTGTGTATGGAAGACTACCACCTCACGAACCAATATAATTTGTATTCCATCACCATAACCAAAGAATGGTTATAATGATATAATTAAAGTTTATATATTATATTCATAACATATTTATCATTATTAAATAATAATATATCATTTTTTACTTACATTTCCATGTACATAAAAATGATAATGTTGTTCTTGTGTACGTGTGAATTATCTCCCCTATGACGTGATACGACTTGTTTTCATCTCCATATCACAGGGATGATATATATATATATATATATATATTTAATTTTTTAATATGATATTAATTATATTATGATCATTATATACAGTGAAAATAATTATGAAGTTCATTCTATAATGATCATTAAAAAATTGAAATGTCACTCATGTGTATGTCTGACCTACCATCTCAAAGATTATAACATTGATTTTTTCATAACCATAAAAAAATTCATTTATTTTAAAGTATAATTCATATATAAAAATTATAATAATTTCATGAATATTTTTCTGTATATTACAGAATAATTTCATGTTGACTATTGACATCTTCCAAAATTTATTTTGGCACTCATGTCTATAATAACGTCATGAGATCAGACAAGAATTTAAAAAATTTAGTAATTGTTTTGACATGATAATAATGTATATAAATGGGAAAATAAAAATTAAAAAGTATATCAAGTAAGTAAATAATAATCCATGGTTTATTATTTAGAAATATAATGATTTTACATATACATTTGGACTCAAGGTAACAAAGCCCTCATTTAAAGTTACTATTTGAACTATTTTTATAAAACAAAATTGGAATGTTTTTTACCATGTACAGAATGAATGGATTTTTCTAATTTTGTGACTATTTAATGTTTTGACTCTTAATTTACATGTTTGATCTTTTAATTTCAAATAATGTGTTTCCAATCAGAGTTTATGGCTTTGTAAAAATTAAAAGTGGTTTCAAATGTTTTTAATGCATGATTTTAGTGTTGTGCTTATATTGTGTTAATTATAAATTGTGTACGAACAAGGTTGGTTTTATAATAAAATAATGGTTGGTGATTAATTATAGTTCTCCAATACATTTGGTAATTAGAGGGAGTAAATCAATATGTTTTCTCTTAAGAGATTAAGGGAATATTCTAGTCTGGGTAAGCCAAATGTAACAAAAAACATTTCTCCCTATGATTCGATGAAAGTTACTTTAAGAGTGAAATAGAATTGATGACACAAGTTAAAATTATGATTTACGTTTTATATGGATATTTATAATTATATAATTATTTATTCTGGTTTTATAAAGATATTATGTTTTATGGGTATAAATTATAACTCTACGAAAATTTTTCAGGGGTTTACAAGTATTCATAGACTAATGGTTTCTTTCTCCCTTTTATATCCCTTATTTAGATTTTTTTGATCATCCCAAATTTGGAATTGTTTTTCAAAAGGTAAAATTATGTGTAATATAATGTAGGGTGAAAATATTATTGTTATAAATATTATTTGTGAAAAATAAATAATGTTTTATTTTAAAAGATCTATTTTATGGAATAAAATGATACAATTTTAGTAGTATCCCCTTTTAATAAGAGCAGGAAGTTATTTATGAATTAAGACTTAATTATCTTACATTATAAAACTACAAAGATCAATAATCGGAATGAAATTCAATACATGAATAAAATTAATGATTTTTAATGTCTATGGTCGGAGCCTTATACTATTCACCTATTTTTATCTCTAGTATCATTAAACCATTGGGACCCACCAATTACATCTCAACATTTAGGACATATTAAATGACTTTTTCAGAGATTTTGATGTATCAAATTTTGTTATCACTCTGTATACTCATCTTTAACCAGAAATAGATGTTTTTTATCTTACATTAAATGTTAATGAAAAACCCATAGGCAATTTTTTCAAGAATGATGAAGATTTCTTCACATAATCTATTTATATAATCCTTAATTTTATATATTACAAGGAAATTCCTCTACATTTTAAGATGGAAAGATTGAGGGAAATATTTTTTGATATGCAACTTCTCGAATTTATCCAAACCAGTTGATTTTTTCTCTTTAATGGGATTTTTATAATTCATTAGTGTCCACCTTTAATTATCTTATACCATAAAATGGTTATAGGTATAAAATGAACATATTTTTATTAAACAATTCTACTAAATAATGTATCTTATAAATTGAGTTAATCTATTATTCATTAATTACTGGATCATAATATCCCCTAAAATTTAGAGGTCATGGTTGTATAAAAGACTCCACTAGAACATTATATATTGGATGGAATTCCACATGATTTAGGTAATTATTCATTATCTGATTTAGTTATTCCAGTACATCCATGTGGTTCTCATAATCAGATACTATCAGGTTAGGAATGTTACTAGTAAATTAATCACATTACCCATTTCACATGTTGTTATCTGGACTCCTCCATGGTCTATCCATAATATGAAATAAATAACAAGTATGGATGTTAATAATTTGATTAATACACGTTTAAAAGTTATATTATAATCTTAAAGGAATTTACAGATACAAGATATGAAGAACCAAATATGTGACCATATATGTTTCAATATATGTCACCCATGGTAAATACTGTAAGGTTCTATAAGCTAATTATGTCCCATTATGTAAATTTTTTAAATTGTTCATAATAATTTGTAAAGTGAATATTATTAAACATTGAATGTTCCTTGAGAGTTTCAAGATAGATAAATAATTATGCCACCATATCATTCACCAGATTATGAATTATTTAATACCCAAAATTTACACTTTAGGGTTTTCCCCCTAGGTAAAACTATTCTAGATCCAGCATCCACTTTCCAATGTATAGACATGGATCTAGTTTCAAGGAAAACCATATAATCTCTACATTAACAAAATTTGGAGATGTTCTCTTATATTATTTTATTCCCGTTTACTTATCCAAATATTTTTCTATAAATTTATGCTATACTAATCTCTAAATAACTAGATATTTATTTGTATACAAACTATATATACCCAATATTTAGGGATATAATAATTCATGATTTTTAATATATTTTTCTGTAAAATACAATCCAAGGAATGAAATTTCTATAATGAGTCGTCGATTGGACACATAAATAAATCAAATTGACCATAAAAAATCAGCATTACATAAAACTCTAAATTGTGCTCCTAACACCCATAGATATTCTAACAAATTTTACGACACCCTAGGGAAAATACAAAATGATTATTGTTATCATAAAAGAATACTATGGGAATAAGTATTGTAATAAATCAAAACATATAAATATGGAGGCATAACATGATATCATATATAAAATTATGATAATAATTGAACATTTAATAAAGAAATTAAATCATAAGATCATTGATTCATGGAATATGTGGAAACAATATATGAAATTAAATCCTAAATATATAACAACGGTCACTCAAAAGACCATTATCATAAATCATTTAAGGCCGTGTGGTGGATTAAGATTACCCCTTAATATCATGCATAAAATATCATGAGATATAATTATTTTCCTAATAAATTGTATGTTTATATAAATTTTTCCCACTCATTGTATAATATAGTATCTTTAGGATAACATTCCGTGAACCATACATAGTCTAAAAGGTCTAATAGGGGATTATGTTAACTCTTAAATCAAATCCAAAACATTTCTTGAGATATATATCTATACCCAAATAATTAGAGGGATATATAATACTATTCTCACAGATCACATATTAAAAAATATAATTTTTCATCCAACCTGAGCAAGAGACATAATAAATAAACCATAAGAATGATCAAACCCAAAAAAGTTAATGAATTTCATAGTTTTTATTAAATTTATAATTGTAAGAAAAAAAATCTGAAGGTTACCCTATAGAAAATTGATTTTAATTTATTTTCTAATTTCATGATTAAAAATTGATTTATGCCTTTAACGTGTTAGTATAATGTATAAAATTCATGAGAAGGATCTGGACGATAAAGAATAAAAATTAACCACTTATTTGATTCTTTAGGAAATAAATACATGTTATTTTTAAAGAAGATACATGATTATAATTTTACATAAAACCATAAGCCTCCCATAAGGGTTCACCATAAGATAATTTGGTTTTTTAAAAATATATTCATTGTTTAAAAACATTTTTTTGGGTTTGTTAATGAAAAGTGACAAAAAACAAGAATGTTACATTAAAAGTTTTTTACCTTGAAATCAAAATTTCAAAGGGAACTAAAACCAATATATAAAATTAACATTGTAATGAATATTAAAAATTGTATATATTTAATATTTGTATGTAAAAAAATAATATATTTTCATTGGACTAATATTTTTTAAATGGGGGGATAATAAAAAGACCATGTAACTCAATGTTAATGTGGGTGGTACCAAACAAATATTAACACCTATCTGGATAAAATTTTCACATACACTTAATGTTTTAAGAAATTAAATTAAGTATAGTAAATAAATACTAAATAACCTTATTTATTTATATATATACTTTGTTTAGGTCAATTTATTGACTTTTTTATGTATATTTTTAATGTAGATTCAACTTATGTTTGATACTCGGGGTTTTTTGGTTAATTTAGTTTTAACACATTCTGTTTGTTGTGAAGGTTAAAAGATATTACCAAATAAAACCCTGATATCAATAATTTTGGAGGTTTAAATCTTTTATTATTCAATTATAACAATACCTATATAATTTCAAAGGATATTTTTAAAAATATGTCTAAATTAAGAGAGGTGCTCTCATAATTGAATTTGTGGTGGTTGAAGTTACAATAACCTTTTAATATTTTAATTTCATAATGATTTTAATATATTATCATTCTAGAATATTAAAATCTTCAAAAATATTATTATTAAAAAATAAGTAAAATTTTAAACTCTTCTATGATAGGTTGTCATGAAAAAAACATGTCATTCATGGTGGTGGTTGTCCACACATCATCATGACGAATTTTTTGTTTTTCGTAATGATTTTGAGGAGAAAACATTAATGATATTACCTTAGGATAAAAAATGTGAGAATATTATAAATTTATGTTTTTTCATTCCTTTATTTATATAGTGTACTTTAGGGGTGTACAATTATAAAAGTACATAGAATTGTTGGGTTTAATGTATCACCTATATCTTAGATTTTCTCCCATGTATAACTCATTAAGGTTCCATGGTTTTGACTTATAGTCCATGGAATCATGAAAATGGGGAGGGTTTGAGGATAGACTAGGGAATATTATTTGTTCCGCCCATTATTTGGAATTTGTGTAGAAATATGGAGTGTGTGAGATCTATTTATAAGTAAAGAGAGTGTAGTTTTTGTAAAATCTACTTACATTTCATTACTTTCTCTCTATTATTTAAGAAAAAAAGTGAAAAAATGGACAACAATGGTTTTGGAGGAAGAGATACGATTGATTCTCTATCCACCATCAAATACCAATCATGTTTTCCACAAGCTTTAACTATTATAACTATGTTATACCACTATTACCCAAATATAACCTTATAGTGGTAATTCCAATTTGACTAACTATAACTATTTTAAATGTGAAAATTCAAAATTTAAAATTTTTACTAACTTCAATATAATGATTTTCAATACATATATTTTTATAAGACAAAATTTTAATGAGGTATGGAAATTAATTATATTTATTACAAGAATAATTCATAGAAATATTGCTTAAAAATTATTAATTTTAATTTTATAAAAATGTATGGGTTAATATTATCAATCCATATCATATTCAATACTTAAACAAGTTATTATGAAACAAATAAATTTTATATTGATTTATAATTATTAGAAAAATTAATTATAGCAAAATAAGATTTAGTTAATTTATAATTCAAAAAATAAATTCATTAGAAATAAAATATTCTTTTTTAAATATTTATAAAAATTGGTATTATAAATTTTAAAATAACAACCTTTAAATAATTAAAATTTTTCTAAAAATACATATTTAATTAATTAAAATGTTTTAAAAGATCATATGATTTTTTTATATTCTAATATTTAAAAAAATTAACAATTTTTTGTAAAAAGAATAAATAATTTTATAAAAAAACCAATTATATCCTAAGATTATTTTCTAAAGATGAATAAAAAAATGAAACTTTTTTTATTATATTGTAATTATATTATGACACCCTAATATTCTAAATTAAGGACATTGCATTTGATAGAACTTATAACACAAAACACCAAGCGTACAAGGGAATACAACATTTTGGGACATTACATAATATTTACCATTTTAAATAAATTCAATCTATGATAAATCATTAAATGCACATAAGAATGATTTATCCTTTGACACATGCCATAATAAATTAATTTTATCGTTTTTGTCATATGCAAGACCGTTTTTTACTAAGTACTATTAATATCATTTTATAAAATGAAAAAGATCTCATAGCTATTAAAATAGTAGTTATGAATATTATTAAATAACATCTAAATATATATGGTTTAAGAATTTATAAAATGAATTCCTTGGTTACCAATTAATTAAAAATAAAAATGGAAACCAATTGAATAAAAAAGAAATATTTTTATAAAATCTAGTTTTATGCGTCTAGAGGTGTTTTTTATAAATAAATTTAATTAATTATGATTATTGGATGAAATTTATTAAATTTATATACGACATAATTTTTTCAAATTCATTCAATATATTTTATATTCATAAGATAATAACAAGTCCAAATTTTGGTATAATAAGACATATTTTTCTAAAGGCATATTTGAAACCTTTTAATTGGTAAACTATATTTAAACTAAATTTTGAAACATTTATAATTTTTATTTTTAATAATAAAAATAATTTTTAAAATATGTAATTAAAAATTATATTACATTTTATTGTTGTGATTTGTATTAAAAGTTTCATTTGTCAACGAATAGTGAAAATACTGAATTTTAATTGAAAATTACTTCTCTTATGAATAATTTCAAATATTAAATACTATTTGTTTTAGTTTGAAAGTAAAATTTGATGAATAATAAATATATTTATACAATTTAGATCATTTTAATGTTTTATATATCGAATTTAGATATATATAACATAATAAATTATTGAATATTTTAACATTAGAACCAGTCTTTTTCATCACATATATGAGAATATTTTTAAATTAAATCCTCAAACTTATATAAATAGAATATGAAAAAATTGATACCATATTTTTAATAATCATAATTTATATTCTCTAACAAGCTCAAATTAATTTTTTACTATAATTATTAAAAAACAGTTTTAATTAATTATAGGGAATATGGTCAAAATGAGATTACATAGTGGTAAAACATATAATATAATGTCTAAAATGACATAAATTTTTTTCAGAACCAATTGGTTGGACATATTTCTACCCTTAACTCCTTATAATATTTTTATGAGCTATTGGGATATTATTCTGTGATTGATATCTATATAATATGTCAATTTAAAAAAGGTAAAAAAGGATTTTTTTCTAAATTTTACTTTTTGCAATGCATTGGGATATGAAAAAAATATCAAATTTGTGGTTATATTTATATATATTAAATATAAATGAGTCACTTCAATCATAATAATTATATAAATTATTTATAGATAAATTAATTACATTAAATTCTTAATAAATGCAAGCAGGATAATTATTTAGTTAAAAATTAACTACACTAAAATATTTTAAAAATATTAAAAGTGACGTTAATTGATTGTATTAGAATATTTGATTAATTTTTTAAATTCCTATATCATGTTACATTAATTTTAATGTCATTTATTAAAATAAATTCATTTTATAAATTTTTTCAAATTCAAATTATTTATATAATGTTAAAATTGATATTAAGTATATTTGTTATTAAACGATATTTTATTGAATGAATTAAAATTACTAAAAAACTATCACATTCCAAGTAATTTTGAAATTGAAATAAATATATAATATAGTATATTCAAGAAAAAATTTATATTTTACAGTGAACTTATTGACCCATAAATAGTAAAAATATAGATAGCACAATTAATGTTAAATTAGTGTTTTTTTGCACGTTACATGCGCTTCTGTAAAAAAATCAAAAAAAATGGGATTTTATTTTATATAATTGGATATAAATTATGATAAAATTTTCAATTAAATTTATTCTTAAATAATATATTACATATGTTATAACATTAGTAATTATTATAAAAAAACTGGTAAATGAAGGGAAACCATTGATGTTAAGGAGCAAAATGACAAAAATGTGTTTCTATTTTCATGGTGGATGTTCTTCTGAACCATAATTCCTATATTGTACATTATTTTAAAGTTTTATTCATATTTGGTAAGGTATAACTCCAAGTAATGATTAATTTATGGTATTTCATAGAATTACACTCATCCACCATTTTAAAAGCACATTCACTCTCCTCGGTTCTTTACACCTCCCAAGAAATGTGTCTTGACCAAACAATGAAAACAAATCACATCCCAACATCCCTACCCTCTATATAGAAGCATTAATTTGTAAATAAATCCTTACAAGGATGAACTTTTGTGTAATCTGATGGGGGATAACTCATGAAGAAGGAACATCCATCATCAAACATTTTTGTATTATATCATCATCAAACCCATTAAATTAATTTTATATCATGGTTATATAGAAAAAATTATATTCAAAATATAATATTATTTTTTATGTTATTTTAATTACATAAAACATCAAAAACTACATCAAATGGGTTATGAAATAAATTTTTTTCTATACGGTTAAATACGGCCTCGTGAACTGATGTCGTTCATTTTTCAATTAATTCATTTTAGGGATGGGAATAATGATTTAAATTACTATTAAATATTATATATATTATATTTATAATGTATTTAGTGTTTTTAAAATATTATATAACACATAAGTTCATGATTTCCTTTGTTTGAGAATATGATTTCTTCGTTCATGTGTATGATGGACTACCACGTCACTAAACGATATAGTTCATTCACATATCACATGAAATAAATTGATTATCTATTTATTAAATATATTTGATATATGGGAAATTAAAATGATTATAAAATGATATTATATATATATAATTTAATTTTCATTCTTTCAATAAGACAATAAAATTGAAAGAACGTTCATGTATATGTACGACCTACCGTCTCAATGAATAATGAATTTAATTTTCTATAAAAAATAATATTGATTACTCTATGTACATATATACTTAATATATATGTTATTTACAAAATTTTTTACATTCTAGAGATATTTAAATTATTATCAATGTAATGGGAACAATGAAATAACAAGTCAAAACATAATAAAATAATGAGGTAATTAACACGTGAAACAATGAAAATATTAAAAAGTATTTAAAAAATATGATAAGATGTTATAAATAGATAATATATAATATTGTAAATATTAATATTGGTCTTTTATAAAGTTATAATATGATTAAAACCATTATACATTATTTTAAATAGAATTTAACTAAAATAAAGCATATGGTAAGGGATTTCTTCTTGATTAACATTCCATTGAGGATTATTTGTTATTATGCATCAATTATATTTTATTTGGTGTATATATTTTAAATAATTAATTTCTAAACAATATTAAAAAATAAATAATAATATTATGATTCTCACTTTGAATTATCTCATTTAAGTGGGTTGGAAGTGAAAATTTTCAATTGGTAAAAGTTTTCAGTGCAATCTCACTTTTTAAATGATTATTAACATTATCATGAAACAATAAATTACTATTAATCAATTTTATTTGAAAATTACATTTCTCATATCTATAAAAATTATTGTGTGATGGATATGTTTATTTTCTAAACATTGTACCATTTTTACATGTATTGTTCACTTTGATAGTTATTTGACTAACTTTTTATGTATTGATTTATTAGTATCCTTTACTCAATACTAATATTTAATATGGATCATTGTTTAGGAATTGAATCAATTATTTGATATATGTGGATTTTTTGAGACATTAATTATATGGTTTGGGGATAATTTATTGTAATCCCCTCTATGCATCTATAGTATGGTGAGATGAATCAGCTAGCCAAATTAGATGGTATTCTACCTAGAGATTAAATTTATTACGGTTAAATCTTGGAACTAATAATCTCGATGATAGATTTCTGGAATCTACCCAGGTTTACCCTGAACTGGCCACCCGATCTGATACTTGGAAACACATAAAGGGAATTCCTGATTGTAACACCATGATATTTTATGAGATGGATTCATTTAATTTTGGGTTTTCCCTGTGTTATAAGTTACACTGAAATTATATTGCACTATACGCAGCACCTCATTAGCTTTTAGTATACACAACATTATTATTTGTTTTATATTGTACACGATTTCATATTCATTTGATAGAATTAATATTATGAAAAAATGAGTATAAGTTTTTTTCAATGTACAAAAGAACTATTTTTGGATTATTTTATACACAAAAAAGGAATCTTTCACTACATGTACCTCTAACATGGCTTGTGTTGCACGCCAGAGCATCCTTCCTCAATAGCTTGCATTTTACGTAATACCGAGTTTCCTTAAACATCGATATATTATTAAAATATTATAAAAATCATTGTTATGAATAATATTAACATCATTTTTAATTTTATATAATATTATCATTCATCTTACACTTTTTCTAGAACATGATATGTGAACAAAATCAATTTTTTAGATAATAGAAGTATCTTTCAAAAAATGACGTTTCACCGGCATTTGATGGTGCAACAATTTTAAATTTAGTTTTTGACACTTTTATATGTTAAATATTACAAAATAAACATCTTTGGAAGATGGAAATAAAAATTTACATTTTTTTTTTGATTTTTTGGTAATTTTTTTATAAAATTATAATTTTAATGAATAGTGAAAAATACAACATTTTAATTTGAAATTACATTTTTATCTAATTTATATATATAAGTATATTATATTATTAATTGTTTTTTATAGTGTAATTGGATTCTATTTTCATCATTTATACAATTTTTTTCATTATATGTAATTTCACTTTTAAATTGGACATAAACACATGTGAATAATTTTGTAGTTATTACCTCTAAAAAACTACTTTTTGGTTTTGACAATGAAAATTAATTTTAAATTAATTACTTCAACTTCAATTTTTCGAATTTGGAAAAATGAATTCCATATATGTAATCAGAAGGTTGAAATTCTTTAAACAGGGACCCTTTATTCTTTGACATCATGAATAATAACTTCATTATTATTTTATTTATAATGGTTAAAGGGTAAATTTAGTAAATAAGGGTAAAAAATAATATCATAATAATATTAAACTACACTAAGACAAAACATAATACTATTTTTTGAGATATTTAAAACCATGGTAATCCTTGGGTAGATTTTGGGAACCCATGGATTTACATGGATGTGAAAATGACATTTTATAAAAATTAATTTAATGTAAAGAAAATTATAACCTAAACATATATATATTAATAAATCGATTTTAATATAGGTTTATATAACGGATATTTATGTCTATACATAGTCATTATAAGTCTAAAAATATTTACCATATCATGGAATTTTATTTAAAAATTTTAGACATTAGAGAAATATATTTATTTATGACACAATTATGATGTAGTGATTTCATCATTAATGAATGATTCAACTAAATTAATTTATAAATAATAAAATAATTTTAATTTGAAAATTTTGATTCCATCCTAGATTTTTATGGATTAAATTGAAAAATTAGGGTAGAGTTAATTATTCTTTTCAAAGGAATAATCTTTTTATGAATTTTTTTAAAAAAGTTCAAGTATGTATAGTGTCCAAAATTGACCTCATTCATAACTTAAAAAAGAAAATTGTTTATTGAATGATATAAAATTCATAAAAATCTATGATTCATAAAAATGGTAAATTTAAGTCCAAATATGTCATAAATAAAATTTTTTGGATCATTTTACATGATATTTTAATTACATTCACCCACAATTTGTAAATAACATGATATCAAAGTAAGATTAAAAAGGGTAAAATAAGGGATAAACCAAAACGACAAGAAAAAAATTAAAAAGTTTTTTAAAAATTATTTAATGATGGTCTTTAGAACCCATATTATCTTATATTCGAATTAAATATGTTTAGATTCATTTTTAATAGAAACTAAATTTATAATAAATTAATATTTTGAGAGTTTCCTAAAGTTCCCCTCTGCTCTCTTATAAAAGGGACCTCCTCCATCTCCAATTCACTCCATTTTGAGCCTTAATTATTGGCCAAAACATGTAAATTTATCTTATCGACTTCCTTTTTTAAATTCTTTAGGTGATGATCTTCTCAAAATACCAGCTCTAGTACCCTAAGTGGAAATTTAATGGAGTCACATCAAGGAAGATGTATTCTTTTCTACCGCTTCTTTAAAATTTATTTCTTCTTCTAAATCATCTTCTTCTATTTTTCAATTACAATCTAATAAAATTAGTGTTGCTAATATACTGATATTTTTTTATAAATATTAAACAACCCTATTTTACTTTTTATCCATCCTATGAAAAATGAAATCACTGTGCATGCGTACGTATTACTTACCGTCTCCATGCTGTAGAGTAATATGTTTTAAACTACCACCATACGAGGATGGGTATAATGGTAAAAATAATAACTTTATATGATTTTTTTAACATTATAATAACTATGAGATATTATAAACCATCAAATTCAATACCATTCACCAACTATGATAATGATATCATCACTCGTGCGTACGTACAACTTACCATCTCCACAACGCGATGAGATTCATTTTCCATGCTAAAAATTTAAGAATGATTATATTGTATATTTAATAAATAATAATTAAAAATATTAAATAATAATTCTACAAGAGATATATATATATATATACATATATTTCATTTACTTACTTCCATTAGATTTAATAAGGAAACGGAGACAACGTTCATTTGTACATATGACCTACTATCTCACAGAATGTTGTATTCCATTCCATTTTTCTATCTATTTTATAAATATAAAGAGTATATATGATATATAAATCTTTTTTACATTCAATAAGTAATTAAATCATGATATAAATAATAATATCGGGAATAAAATTTCAAAACATGTATGATAAATAAAATGATTATTACCCAAAACGTTGCTTTATCCTGGAATTGACAAAAGAATGGGTAATATAAAGTCATAAGTGAATCATATATGATATAGTGAATATTATTATGGTTCTTTTACAAGTTAAAAATATTGCTATACCAACTATATATGAATTTTGGACACATACAGAAGAAATTAGAAAAAAGGTAATAGATAATTTTACAACCACATTTTTATTTGAGATTGTTTTTACATAAGTATTTAGAAGGGGTATATTTATAATCCATGTCCATTTTATCCAAATTGTTTCATAAAATATTGTTTTATGTAATTTTAGAGTCATATTTCCCATTTTTGTGACTTTTACTACATTGTATGAAAGGAATATTTCTTTTTATAACCATTCGAGGTACTTTTTGACTATTCCAACAAATCTTTGAGAGGAATGTTTTTTTAATTTATACGACATGAATAATTTTTTACAGTTTCACGATGCCATATTTTCAAAAAGAATCCTCTACACTATTTGAAGCTTATTTTCAATGAAATAGTTTTGTTTTAAAATTGTGCATCATTTTGAAAAAAGAATTTTTTTTAGAAGAATGGATATTTTCCTCAATAACTGAGTTCAAGGGGTATATCAAAATTATTTTTCATCTAAGATGACTCCATTTATATTGGGTTATGTTTCTATCCCTGTTATTACTATTATATACTTTTTCTAATTATGTTATGGTATTTTATATGGATTATGTTATGTTGGAATGGTGATTAAGAAAACCCATTTTATTTCATGGGTTATGCTATGATGAATAATATTTGTTTTTGTGGAACTTTTACGAATGATTTCATTATGATATGTGTGGGACCAATATATATCTCCAATTCATGTGATAATGATTTATATCTCATGATATAGACATTACTATACCTACATGTAAAACTGGTTTAGTTAAGATAGGGCTAGAACGACAAGTAAGCCTGGTTCATTAATGGACCTTTTCCATTATGATGGTCTTGACAAAAATGCATTGACTTATATAGAAATTGTATTATGTGATTATTAATTTTACTCAATTACATGTTTTATGCCAATGAAATTCAATCATGGTTAATGTTCCTTTATGATACATGCCTTAAATACTATTATGATTTATTTCATGACTCAATATTTTGATGTTTATACATTATGTGCATGTTTTTATGTTCAAATGTTTATGGTTTGTTTTATGTTCTCTATGTTTACCATTACTAAGAATTTGATATCACCCTTTATATATTTTCTTTTCCCCAGGATATAAATAGAGGTTATTTTTAGGAAAAAGAAATGGTATGAAAATTATTGGAGATGTTTAAGATCATTCACAATGATTAGAATATTATGTTCTGAGCATCCAAAGACACTAAACTAATACGGTCTTCGGGAAGCTATTTGTGTCATGTATTAATTATCCCATAAAATCAATTTAATGTCAATTTACATCAGGATAGGGTCTATATAGTTTGTATTAGATCAATGTTTTAGTGAAATATTGGAAATTAGGATGTGAAAACTTTAGTGTGATCCCTAGAGACATTTCTAAGGATATGTCTAGTGATTTCCTAAGGATAAATAAAGTATATTGTACAAACTATGGTATTCTAGGATAATAATAACTAACCTAAGGTTAAAATGAATATATCATATAATGATATATTATAATTAATTTACCTTACTTATCTGTTTCAAATATCTGATATTTATTTCTCACACTTTTCTTTTTAATCCTAGTCAATAGAAAGAACTACACATTACATAGTTCACCAGTGAATGTTTTAGATGTGGAAGTTATGGGAATTATGAAGATAAATTTCCTAAGTATAAGTATCATGAATATCGTACGAGTATTGGTCATACTGCTGAGTATAATGATATTGTAAACAACATATGAAAGGTATGCGATGTTTTTCCAGTAATGTTTACATAAAACCTATGAATCTTGAGTTTGAGAATCTTTATGGCATGATTCATATTTTAGAAAATACGAAGATGGTGGATCTTGAGTAATGGTTTAATAATAATTCTGTATGATTGAAGTGTATATTTTGTATAATTAAAATATTATGAATTAGGAAATGTATAACTTTTTTCAATATAATTTTTTCATTAATAATTTTAAAGGATATATTGAATATTTCTAATGAGCCAAAAAGTGATTTAGGGTATAGTGATGTACTGAGATAACACATTATTAAGGGAAACATAACCCTTAATATGTCTCTAATGTTAAAGATAATGATATTTGGAAGAAGATATGTTGGATTTGAAAAAGAAAATTTGATAATTCTAGTTTCATGGGAACTAATTATGGAGTTTTTGACAAGTGGTTTATGATATCATGGATGAAGTATACAAATTTTTGCGACATAAGGAATATATCCAATAATTATTTGGAATAAGGAAACATGAATTTTTTAAATAAGTATATATAGTAATTTAGTTTATACCATGACTCAATAGAATGAATTCAAATGTTTGTAATGTAACAAACAAGATATATCTTATGGGGCGTAAATTATGGTATTTAAATTCTAGTTATATGACCATTATTATAATTATTTTTTTGTACAGTGAGGTTGGGAAAAATTATTTTGGATAAACCTAATGGTTAGAATGGTATAAGTCAGACAAAAAATAGTATTGTTTAAGGAAAAAACGTTTTTAATATTATTTCTAGAATGTAATAATAATATTGTTTTTGAAAAAAGATAACACATAAGATGGACAACAAGACGTTATGTTGGAAAAAGATGTGGGAATCTATCCCATAACCGAAGTGTGACAAGCCTTTATCTCATACCACTGGACTACGAGAAGTCCCTAGTTAGTATAAATTAAGTTTATTTTATTTAATCGGTATTATAGAATAAGTATAATTCCATTTATAGAACTATATATGAATAATCTCAGTATAAGTGTACTTATGAAGAAGGAATGACCTATAATTATATCTCATGATATACGAATACTTCAAGAATGACAAATTCATCTTAAATTCATTAAATTTGAGATAAAGTCAAAACTGTTCAAGGAACAAAAAATGTTGAGATTATAGAAAAATAAAGTATTTCTTCACCAGAAAAATTCATCAACATTAGGAAAATAATCATGATAATGAAAAATCATATGCTAGTACCTTATTTATCAATGAATCATATATTCCATTAAATCATCGCAGATTTATGGAATTCTTGTAGTTCACATTCTCCAATTCTTATTATCTATCACTATCCATTAGAACTCGGTTGTTATATTTCCCTTCCAAATCCATGTTTTCATATCCCTAATATGTTTTTCATTGTGGAAACCTAGTGATGAGTTAATTTTAGTAACATTTATTCTTCGATCTTTCAATTTTGAAATTATGTTTTAATATTTCTTTTTATGAGGTGGGTTTCCATGAATGAAACAGTGAAATTGTAAACCATTAATAACCCCGAACAATCTCGATGGTGAAATTCATTTTAAGGAGGGTAAAATGTAACGTCGTATGCTTTTATGAGATATATTAATTTCATTTCATTTATTTCATGTGTTTTACACTACACAAATGTTAGATTTCATTGTACTCAACACCATATTAGGTTTTAGTATGCGCAATAGTATTCTTAGCTTGTGTACCACACAATTTCAAAATCTTTTGATAGAATTCATTTCAGGAAACACTGAGTATAGATTTTTTTCAATTTATAAATGAAATATGTTTGGATTATGTTATACGAAAAACCAAATTATTCATTCACTACACACAAAATCTAACTTTTCTCTTGTTACACACAAGAGAAACATTTCTCAATATCTTGCATTGTACGCAATACTAAGTTTTACTAAACATCAATATATTATTAAAATATTATATAACTAGACGTTATGAATATTATTAAACTCATTTTTCATTTTATATAACATTATAATTAATCATAAACATTTTCTAGAACATGATATGAGAAGAAAATCAATTGTTTCGGATAAAAGAAGTATTTTTTTCAAAAAGTGCAGTTTCACCGCCTTTTGAGGGCACACCCATTTTAAATATAGTTTTAGACACTTTTATATGGTAAATATGTCAAAATATAATTATTATTTGGTATAGGGACATAAATTTTACATTTTTTTAATTTTTCATATTTCTCTAATAAAATTAAAATTTTAATGAATAGTAAAAAATAATGCATTTTAATTCGAAACTGCTTTTTTTCAAATTTATTTATATAGTTTGAGTATCATCTCAATTTATTTTAACGTGTAATTAGATTGTAATTTTATAACATAATCCATTTTTTGTAATTGAAATAAATTTTACCTTTTTATTGGACATAAACAGCTATTAATCTTTTGAAAGTTATTACTTTTTAAAAACCCACTTTTTGTTTTGACAACATGAATTAATTTTAAAATAATTAATGAAAATATTTTGTTTTCAATTTGGAAATATGGATTCCAAAATTTTAATCATATTTTTTATATTTTTTAAAAGTTACCTTTTATTTTTGTACATTATGAATAGTAACTCTAGTATTTATTTTATTTACTGTGGTTAGAGGGTATATTTGTTAAATAAGGGTAAAAAATAATACAATAATAATATAAAACTACCCTAACACCTGTCCAAATCTTATTGGATGAGATCTTTCCGAGCACGAACATCCTTGGGTCTATTTTGGACCCCATGGATTCACTTAGATGTGAAAATTACATTTTATAGGAATAAATTTAAAGTGAAGATAATTATAACCTAAACATATATCTTTTACTAAATCAATTTTAATAAAGGGTTATATAAGTAATATCTATGTAAATGAAAAATAATTAAAAGTATTAAAATATTTCCTAAATCATGTTATTTTATTCATAATTGTTAGACATTATATAAATATATTTATTGAGGAGTCAATTTTGATGTAGTGATTACCTCATTAATGAAAGATTCAAATAAATGAATTTATAAATATTAAAATAAATTTAATTTGAAAATTTTTTTTCCATCCTTGATTTTTTTGGATGGAGTTGACATATAAGTTATTATTTAATCCCTTTTTTCAATGGATCCATCTTTTTACGATTTTTTTAAAAGTTTAGTATGAATAGTGTGAAAAATAGACATAATTCAAAACATAAAACATATGATATTTTATCGAATGATATTAAATTCATAAAAATATAATATTCAAAAAAATGGTTAATATAAGTCCCATTATGTCATAAATAACATTTTTAAGGTCGTTTGACATGATATGGTAATTTCATTAACCTACAACGTGTAAATAACATGATATCATGGTAAGATTAAAAAGGGTAAAATATGGGTTAAACCAAAACGACGAGGGAATAAATATTAAAAACGTGTCTAAAAATTGTTATATTATGGGTATTTGAACCAAAATCATATCATATTACAATTAAATAAGGAATGAACCCTTTTTTAATCCAAATTGAATTTATAATAAATTTTTATTTTTAAAGTTTCCTAAACTGCCCCACTCCTCTCTTATAAAAGGCACCTTCTTCCCTCTCCTCATAATATCATTTTGATCATATAATATCTTCCTAAACATACCCAGTTATCTTATCAAATTCCTTATTTATATTATAGAGATTATGGTCTTCTCAAAAGACCAACTCAATCGCCCTAATAGAAAATTTAAAGGAGGCACATTGAGGAAGAGGTAATCTCTTCTACCGATTCTTTAAAATTTCTATTTTATTCTACTTATTATTCATTATTTGGTTCATTATAATGTAAAAACATCATTATCAAAAATATAATGATATGTTATTATAAATATAAAACCCTTATTTCACCGTCAATCCACCCTATGAAAAACAAAATCAACGCGCGTGCATACGTACAACTTACCGTCTCCACGATATGGTATAATTTATTTTTCTGCATCATCATACATGGATGAGTATAATGGTTGAAATAAAAAATATATATGATTATTATAACATTATAGTAATATTTATATATTATACCCCATCCACTTTAATACCATTCAATAACTATGGGAACGATATCATCACGCATGCATATGTACGGTTTACCTTCTTAACAACGTGATGATATTAATTCAGCATGTTAATAATTCAACAATGATAATAATGTATATATAATAACTTAATCATTAAATATATGAAATAATAATTCTACTAGATTTATCTATATATACATGTATCGTTTTATAACTTCCATTAAATTTAATAATGAAAATAAAACAGTGTTCATGTGTACGTACGACCTACCATCTCCATGAATGGTGTATTGGATTTCATTTATCTATCTATTATATATGTACATATATATATATAAAGAATATATATAATATATAAATCATTTTTTACAATATTTATGTAATCAAATCATGATTTAAGTAATAATATCAAGAATAAAAATTGAAAACATGTACAATAAATAAAATGATTATTACCCAAAAAGTTGTTATGACATGGAATTGAAAAATGAATGGGTATTATGAAGTCGTAACTGAATAATATATAATATAATAAATATTAATATGGTTATTTTACAAGTTAATAATATGTTCAAACCCCCCATATAAGAGTTTTGGACACATATGTATGAAATCGGACCTAAGGTAAGGGTGAGTTTTGCAATCATATTTTTATCTGAGATTGTTTATAGGTAAGAATTTATTGGAGGTATATTTATCAACCATTTATCTAAAAAAAATCATACATTTATTTTTTTGTATATTGATGTAATTTTTACCCATTTTGTTTACTTTTAATACATCGTATGAAAGGATTCTTTCTTCTTATTACCGCAAGAGGTAATTTCGGAATTTTCTGGAAAAGAATAAGAATAATGTTTCTTAACATAAAGAGCATGAATGGATTTTTATGGTTTCATGAATCCTTATTTCCACAAAGAATCCTCTACACTATTTCAAGTTTATTTTCAACTAAATTAATTTCTATTAAAATTGAAATGAATTTTTAGAAAAGAAAACATTTTTGAAAAAGAAATGATATTTTACTCAAGAATTGAGTTCAAGTGGTTTATCAAAATTATTTTCTATATAAGGTGGCACTCTTAAAATATGGTTATTCTTCAATAACTATTTTTACTATGATTTATTTCCATTAATTGTGGAATGGTTTTTTACTCGATTATGTTATGTTGGAATGATGTTTAATAAAACCCATTTTATTTCTCGAGTTGTGCTATGATGAATGATTTAGGTTTTTTTTTGAAGATGTAAGAATGATTTCATCATGAGATGGTTGAGACCTATATCTCTCTCTAATGCATTGGGTAAAGATTTATATCATCTTATATAGGAGTTAATTGAATTAAAAGTAAATCCAGTTTAGTAAATACATGGCTGGATTTTCAAGTAATCCAGGTTCAATAATGGATTTTTTCTATTATGATGGTCTTGGTAGAAATGCCTTGGCTTCAATGGAAATAATAATATGGGATTATTATTTTTCCACAATTACATGATTTATTCCAATTCTATTCTATCATGTTTAATGTTTTTTTATGATCCATTCCTTATATACTACAAATATTTATTTCATGACTAAATATTTGGATTTTTAAACATTATATTCATGTTTTTATTATAAAATGTCTATGGTTTGATTTATATTATCCATGTTTGTCCTTTATGAGAATTTGAGCTCACCCTTCTTAAGTATTCTTTTCAACGGGATATAAATAATGGTTTTAGGTAGAAAAAAAGGTGAAGATATTTATGGGATATGTTCATGATCATTCACCAGGATTAGATGATTTTTCCCGAGTTTCGAAATACAGTAAAACTAATACGATCTCTGGGTTTCTATTTGTGTCATGTATTATGTATTATGAAAAATAAATGTAATGTCAATGTACGTCAAGATTGGGATGGAATCTATTATTGGGAATTATTAGAGTTACTAAGGGAATGATATCACATAATATATATAAATAATGTGAACAAAAAAACAAGATAGATCAACCTATATAAATATATACAATAACAAACTAAACATCAATTTTAAATAAACTGAAAATACAACAAAATAGAACAAAAAACTCTAAATAGACCATATGAACACCACATCTCCTTGTTACCCTGAGGGTCACTCTCTGATACCAAAACCAACCGTTGTCCATGAAGATCAAAATCAAGATGATACCTAAATGATAATTTAAAAACAAGAAGAAACTATTGTAATGAGTATTAAAACTCAGTAGTCATGCCCAAGCAATCTATTCACAATATACATACAATTCATAATATTTCCACTTTAAAATAAAATCATGATCCACTAAATTATTTCCATCTAAAACCACAATCTTATCCAAGATGGGACCATTATCATATTAAAGAGATAGGTAAAATGTTTTCATTTTAAAAACACCTAGAATGAGTGAAAAACTTTTAAAAAAATTATATAATCCTTTTATATCCAAAAAAATATTTATCTAATATTTAAACAGTGAAACTAGGCCACAAGAATGATCCCATGATAAGGGCATTGGAAATTTAGCATTCAAGTGTAACAAACCATAAATTATATCAATTTTTTCACAGTAGAAAACTATGTTCCCATTGATATGGGTGTAATCTAAGAGCATGTGAATAATCCATAACAAACTATACATCTTGATTCATATAGGAAATAATCCCACACTCGATGACATCAAATTTCATCTACATTCTTAGTCACACCCTAAATGTCATACCCGATTAGAAATATCAAATATAAATAACAAAAAAATATAATCCCTTACTCTTGTCCACTAGCCAGAACATAATCCTAACAACTGCAAGATTCATTCATAGATAATTTGGAAGCTATGCTAGGTCCCCATGTGTAGATTACAAATGGGGTGAGCCAACCGATGCCAATCAATCATTAAATCACATGAACATATATAATATATAATAATTCTCAAAAAACCCACCAAAATCACTCCAAGGATTAAACTCTTTCTATATAAAAAATAAATATAAAAGGATTTCACACAAGGGCTCTCCACTTTCATTAATAGTAAATTTGTCATAAGGAGTCCACATTGAGGACATCCCACCCTTTTGAAAAATGGATCCTAAGAATTCCACACTAACAAAATCCTTTCTATAAAATATAAGAAATGAAAGATGATTATCCAATAGGGTTATCATAATTTAACTTTTATCCTCCTTTACAAAAGTGAAAATAGTCCTTAAACATCCTTAGATAAATAAGTTTTTTTCAATTAATAGAATACCCCTTCCCCAATATTGAAAACACAGAATTTTCCATTTCTCAATCATATATAAATAATCCCAATTAGTTAATCAAACCACATGTGAAAACCAAATCCATTTTCATCAATGTTCTAATCAGGCCACACCTCATCATGAAATGCCATTCTATTATTTTAAAATCCAAACACACGCCACTTTCAAGTCCAAATCCATTTATAAATCCAATTAAGGAGAACAAAGCCATTATTTATATGTCAAATGTGATTTACAAATCCAATTCATACATTAAACATAAAAAAATACTCACAAAATATGATCGGGAATTTCGTCAAACACTTGGTGTGAAATAGTTAACAGAAAATTTCAATTATCACAAAACAAGGAATAAATCATCAATTTTCACACCAAACAGTTATGTCAAAGATTGAAGATCATTATTTAAAATAAAATGAAGCTGAGAAAATCATGAATCAAATGATTATTAAATTAAAATGAATGTGAAAAGGGAAACCAAACTCAAACTCATGATTCTTTAATAATGAACTCCCGAAACAACCTCGTTAAGTTAGGACGAGGTAAGAAAATCCAAGATAAATCATAACCAAGAAAAAAAACCACAACATAAACCCATAGATACATAAAACCTCGGTATAAAATGCCAGGGGATAAGGATAAAACAAGATAAAATGGAAGGAAGATGAAGAGGGAGTAGAGAAGGGGAGAATACATTGAGAAATCTATACACAAACTTGATGAAATAACTAGATGTGCACCATGAGTTTAAATGTGATCCTTACAGAATGAGGTAGGACTCTGCATTAGGTGTCACAAACTAGGGGTGTAGGAATGGGAAAAGTTTTTGTTAAATCATGAGATTGTAGAATTGGAATTTCAAAAAATGTACGATCTGGAAAACACACATTATTTGGCTTCACAATTTGGTAAACCATGCGCCAATTGTGTAAAAATGTTCTACCAAAAGATAGAACCATTATACATGCTTACTGAATGTTTTGAAAAACCATGTGTGAGCACTAAAACATCAACCATAATCATCCCAAGTCCTACATGGTTTCCTCAATCCTACCACACAATTTCCCCTGACTTTGTGCAAACCGTGCACCACCTGCTATAAATCCCAAAACTAAAATCATCAACAAATACTATCTGAAGAAACTAAATAAAAAACTCAAGACCAAAGATAAAAAAAATATCAACTCATAATTCAAACCCATCATACCTAGAACTCGAAATAAAAATCAAGATCCAAAATTGAACTTGAACAAATGGAGAAAGAACAAATTGGATGTGACAATTCTCTCCACCAAATTGATTTCGACCCCAAGAAAGCCACAACATTTTCCTATTGATTGATCAATGTCAATGGATTTCCACAACAGCTTGATCTAGATTCTTAAATAAAGAACACTTCAACCAAAAATAATAATAAATAAAACCACTTCTTGAAAATCAACATAAATCTCAAACTACAACCCATATAACCTTTCTATAGATTAAATCACTAGATTAGATTCAAAATCCCAATATTCCCTCAAATTTATAAGATAAAAATATAGATAACTTAAAATGAAAACTCACATTTATATGAAAACAATGGATATACATTGGATTACCAAAATAAAATGCCTAAATAAACTTCTCATTATTGAAAAACAACTAACACTTACCTACATAATATAAATCCTCAATGAGACCAATGGTGGGTCTCCACACCATTTTAATCATTATACGATTTTCCAAAACAACAACTCTTGTAGAAAACCCTAATAACAAGGAGGAGTATTTAATGAAAGAAACACTAATTCATGAAACAAAAACAAAAAAATATTCAAAGGATAACCATACAAGAACCTTCAATTCAGCTTCCCACATCCGAAATAGAAGCATCACTAGAATCTCATGAAAATGATAACACCAAACCTCATTATATCCAAATATGTACTTTCAAATCCATAAGGGTCTCAATAAGAAAAATATATATATATACCTATATCCACCAAATGGAATTCTTTGAGACGAATAGGATATACTAGGAAAACATCAATTGTCTCCATTCCCATACTAATGAAAAAAAGATATACCAAGGTCCCTCACACAATGGGACTACTGACTATGTACCAGCATCACTCCAAGTCCTATATCTAGTGTCCTATAGTTTAAAGAATTTACTAACTCATATTCGGAAGCTAATAATCCTTGATCAGATCTTCTTTATTCCCATCTATCTATAGAATCATGACATGCACAATATAAGGCACCTCTGCCCATGAGGTAAAAAATATAGAACATACAAAATATATACATGATTCCATTATAATATAAGTTATCATGAGACCCACAACATCCACTTTCAAAATTTAAAATCATGAAAACACTAAAAACACCACCATAAAAATCCATAACAATATAAAAATACTTTAAACTGGCCCTAAATATAATGCTACTCCTACAACTGATTTGGGGTTTCCATTGTAGATTTGGACCTAGTTCTACAATGCTTACTAGAAACACCACGATTTAACTGATGCGAGTGGCCTACTAATCCACAAGAATGAAAGGTCTTTAGAGCACTCAAATATGATGATTTATTAGGATTTCTTCAACACACCAATGATCCAACATGATCATTTTCCCATAAAAAGATGATGAAATGTATAGAGGTAATTTAATTCCTTGACTAGAAACTGCATCTTTAATCTTCTTTCCCAGTTCCTTATATTAAATACCATCCCCGATACTATAAACCAATAAGATGGGAGACTACCTCAAGCACATTTTCTAACACATCTTCAACATAGATAGAATTCCTCACCATATCATAAAAACAGGTTAGAACGAAATCTAAAACCATCAACTACAGATCAAGAATGACTCCCAAATTCATAATTTTGATCCTTCAAGGAATTATTCGTATCCTACTCAATAAGGTACAAAAATAGATCCCAAAACTGATGAAATTACGTTAACAATGATCAATTTTATTTCAATAGAAAAAAATATCTATTCCCTTTCTCAATATCACTAGCTCAAAGAAATACTACATGAAAAATGATGCCTTGATGAACTCACACTAGAGATATTCCTAAGGCTTCGTTCGATAGATCGACATCCTCCACTTATGGGTATGTCCTTCATGTTTGAAGGAAAAAACATCACCTAAAATTACATAGGCAGTTTAGGGATTATGACAATCCATTATATTATTATATCCACTCTTCTACTTTCATAGGATCCTATGTCCTTGAAATATATGTGGATTTAACATCTGAAACAAAAAAAAGGAATTCCTTAGGTTGATCAACTAGAGGGAACAATAATGTTAAACCATCCATGGTTTTAATTAGAATATCCATCGTATCATTGTGGGGTCATGCACTAAGAAATAAAAAATATAAGGTCTCAATTAAAATATGACTCACTACCATAAATTATAATGTTTAATCCTTATATAATAAACATTCTGAAAATGTTGGAAAACTATCCACACAACTACTAGATATCAAAACATCCAATTTTATCTATTAAAAACATTTTTTAAATGAAAAAACAAGGTGTATTCCACACTAACCAATTGTATCCCATGAAGCATCACATATTCACATTCCCATGCACCCTAGGCACTGAAAGACACATTCGAATCCAGGCACACATCCCCCCATTCCATCATCTGTCTAATTTTCTGTACAAATCCATGCATGTGATAACTCATAGAAATACCTAATCTAAAAAACATTCTCATTTCAATGGTCAAAAAAAATTTCAAATCCCACCAAGAACCAAGTGAAATACATTTTGAAAATCCATTCATGAAACCAATTCATGATACTCAAAATAAATTCCAATGGATTCCTTCCAAAATCAAACTCATCCTATTCAAAATATTTTTATTAGCACTATAAATCTCATTTCAACAATTTTTTTTAAAACCCAATTCCATCTCATTTTATTATTTTATAAAATATTTTTTCAAAATATGGTTCTGTTTTCAGACATGATATTTCAATAATCTTCGTGTTTTTATTACAATAATAAACCCTTTTTAAACCATTTATCATTTCACCCTGATGTGAAATATTATTAAAAACCATTATTCTAAATTGTACCACAAAATAACTCTGAAAATCCATTTCCCTTCAAAAAAACCCACCCATTACCTATAAAAATTACAATTTTTTATAATTTTAAAACTAATAATTCAAAACAATTTTCATAAAAATTGAAGACCGAAAACATCTCAAAAGGGGAACTAGTGTCAGTGGGTGACAATGGAATATGGTTGGTGGCCCTATTCCAATCACACCAACACAACATAGATAATTCTAGTACCTTGTAACGGGCTCTATATGGATTTTCAGGCCCCATAAGCTCCCTGAGTATTTTATACCAACTCCCATTTCATATCCCAAACCCAAAAAACCACAAGATCTATAGAAACCAAGATAACCTAAATTACCATGGAAACTCAAGGTTGTATCAAGAAATTATTGGCCAGAAACTTCCCATACATTCACCGCCATGTTCTGATAGTTATTATCCATCTAACATTACTTCCCCATGATACAAAGCATTCTATGGAATCTAGGTCTTCCAAGGGATCTTCCTATGATTCCATTTCTTCATTTTTTAACCAAGTTTAACCCCAAACTATTCATCTTAGGTAATATATGGAAGGTCACAAAGGGCATTCTTGATATCAATAAGGTGGAAACTAGTGTCAAGCATCATAATATAATCTAAGGGAATTATTTCACCTAATATAAATAATTAAATTGAATAATGGAAAAAAATAGATTGTACCAATATAAATATATACAATAAAAAACTAAAAGTCCTTTTTACATTAAATGAAAATAAAAAACAATAAACTCCAATTAAACATGAAAACAGTACCTCTCCATGTAAACCCTATGGTCACTCTCTGATATAAAAACAAACCATCTCCAGTGGTGATCAAAACCAATATGATAATTTCACTAGAAGATTAATACAATAAGAAACTATAGGTGAATGTATTAAAACTTAGTAGGAACGCTGGAACACTTTATTCCAAATGCACTTCCTTTATGTAAAGAATCAAGAACATCAGGTTTGAAATAAAATATATAAAAGTAATATTTTCCACATATTTCCACCTTAAATGGAAAACAAATTCCATTTTCCTTTTTCTATTAAAAAAATAATCCCCAAGATAAAACCATTAGTATTTCCATGATAATTTAAAATATTATTTCATTTTAAAATGTATTAGAAGGTGTGAAAAAAATTTGAAAACATTTTAAATATACAATTTATATCCAACACAAAAATTTTATCCAACAAGTACACTATGCAATTATTCTATAATAAAGTTCACAAGATAAGGGAAAAAGGAAATTGAGCACCCAATATTTACCAAAAAACAAGTATCTCAATTATTCACTACAGAAAACTAAGTGACAATAGATATGGTAGAAACCACATACCTCATGAATAATCCAAAACATATAATACATATTGAATCGTAACAGAAATCATGACTCACATGATGAAATAAAATTTTACCAACATGCTCAATCACACCCTAAATAGCCTGAATGAGTGGATCTATCCAATTGAAATAGTAACAGATTATAAACCCTACTATGGGCCACTAGCTTTAGAATAATCCTAAATAGTTCACCATTCTTCTCAGAAAATTCTTTATCTTTTCTAGGTCTCTATTTCAAGAGTATGAATGGGGTGAAAAAAAATATTCCAAATGAGCATCAATTAAAAATAAAATATATCATATATCATAATTCACATAATAATATCCACCCTAAATAACTAAAAGGATTAATCTCTTTTAATGGATAAAATTGATCTCAAAGGAGTACACACTAAGGATCTCCCATTTCATTCTAAGTAAATTGGTGATGAGGTGTCCACAATGACTATGTCCCAACCATTAATGTATTTAATTGTGAGGATCCCATCGAAATGAAATCCCATCCAAAACATAGAAACAATAAATGAACATTATCCTAGGAGGGTTTTCATTAAAAACATTTTTTATGTTGTCACAAAAGTGCCAATCATGCCTTAAGAAACAAATAATAAATCACCATTTTCCAAAGAACCAAATCCATATTTCCTAAAGGTGAAAACACACCATTTTCCCTTTCCCAATAATTTATGAAAAATCTCATTTAATTATTGGAACCACATGTTCAAACAGTAACCATTTTCATGAAAGTTCCAACTGTGCCACACATCATCATCACATGCCATTCTATTTTTTAGAACCCCACAGAAACCACATTCATATCTAAACCCATTTATAAATGCAATTTAGAATCCCAAAACCATTATTAAATTTCATGAATGTATTTATAAATCTATTTCATCTATTAATCATTTTAGAACACTCACAATATACAACTGCTCATTTCATCGAATAGTTAGTGTAAAATATTTAATAGAATAATGTCATTTATCAAAAAAAGAATAAATCATCACTTTAATCAAAAAAATTATTCCAATGATTGCAAATCATTATTTTAAATGAAAAGAACATGTGAAGAGAAAAAACATAAGATTATTAAATTTTAATTCAACTATAAAGGGAAACCTTCCTCAAACTCATAACACATCAACAAAACACACCCAAAACAACCTCACCATGGTTCCAAGAGCCATGAAGAATCGATAAAAACCCTATCCAATAAAAATATCCAAAAAACACGGGAAACATAAAATCTTGGTATAAAAGATCATAGGATAAGGGGAACTCAAAAGAGAATGGAAAGAAGAGGATGTGGGATAAGAGAAGAGGAGAACACCATGATAAATCTATCCCCAAATGTGATGAAATCAATTGATCAGAATCATGAGGGAGCAGGAGGGCCATGTAGAATAAAATAGTAGGCCCCTTAGTTTCACAAAAACCAAGGTTATGAGGTGTGTGGTGATTTTGGGTTAATATTACAATATATTAGAATTGAAATTTAACAATCATTAGAGCATGGAAGATCACATGTTTTGGATGTGAAAATTTTTAAACCATGAACCAACCAGTAAAAATTGTCCTTCCTTGAGATAAAACATTCTCACACACTTACCGCATGGTATGAATAACCTATAATGAGCTTTTTTTCCTCAACCATAAGCATCCCAATTCCCCTAGGGTTTGTGGGAGCATTCCACATGGTTTTCTTTAATCGTATGGAATATGTGATCCAAACACTATAAATCTGAAAACTCATCTTTTTAGTAAAAATTTCTTTGTTAATATATTCATTATGAATATTTCATTCCATTAGTTATATAAATACAAAAATTTTTATTATATATCTTTATTTATAAAATTTTATTGCCAAATTATTTTTCCAATGATTTTATAGAAAACATATACTTTTACCATACATAGAAATATCTCTATGTATTCAAATTCTTAAACTAACATTATCCATTACGATTATCGTAATGAGTATTGAAATGAAAATAATAATATTCATCAATTATTGATTTTGTTATAAAACTTTATGTCTTTTATTTCATACTAACAATCTCTTAAATAGATTGATATCGGAAATTATAAAACATCATATCCCTATCCAGAATGATCAATTTAAATATATGTATAATGAAATTTTATAGATTGACACATGATTAAATCCTAAAAATTGAAAACTATTCTACCATACTGTGACACATTAGTTTACACTGAGATGGTTTATTAAAAAAATTTAGACATCCTGTTATGATATAGCCATTGATGTTCCTGTGGTACAAGTTATTAATAAAATCATAGAGAATAAATTCCCATTGGAGATATAGATGAAATTTGGAAAGATTTACTATAAATACATAGTCATTTAAAGAGTTTAGAGGGTCTGATTCAATTTTATAGTTAAATAATCTGATGTTTACGAATTATAATAATCTTTTTCTTAGCCTCTTGTATTTCATTAAAGAGATTCCTTCTTAAGGAAGCGTTGAGAGGTTGTCTCATTTCGAAATTATTTTATATATGGTTTGTCTGTTCTGATTGTCTGATTATGATCTAGGAAATACATGGAAGGAAATATAGATATATCAAACACCATATTGATAGAGGGATTGTATTGATATAAATATAGATCCAATATTTGTTTCAAGGGAATACTAGTATAGTGTGAAATATCGTACATCGTGTCAAGACATCGTTGTGATAACGATACATACCGGTCATTTAATAGAGGTACTTCAATGGTAAGGGAAACACAAGCATTATTGTAAGTATTAAAAAAGGGACCTTTATCCTATGTTATTGGATACCCTACTCTTTGTGTTAAATTACTTTTATTTATTTGTATTACATGATTTATTACAAGTATTTTATTTCCAATGTATGTAATAGAAAGTGATACTTTATATTCATCTTTCAATTTTTATCTTGATTATTTAAATAGATTTGATTATGATATACTTTTTTGACTCAATATTACTATATTATTATGAAATTACTCTAATTACAATTCAATAATAAACTACTTCTGTTTACTTTAAATAATTAGTTTTCAACTAAGAATATGATTAAAATCTCAATACATTACAACTTCTTACTAATTACCATAATAAACTCTATTAAGATACAATTAATTTATCATTATGACTCGTGGACTTACATATTTAAATCTTCTTGATTATGTTATTTCATTATTAGGCCCATGGTCCAAGTCGGATTCCAATTTAAATACTCTATAGGTCATGTGAATACAATTTTTTTAACATTGTTAAACTGTTTTTCTTTTATAGTAAAACTGAAGGCTTTTAAACCTACATATTACCCCATCCTGCATTAGTCAATCTCGAATACGTTCTTTCAATCCTAATTAGAATACTTCATATGTACTGATACAAAAAATTTTATTAGATAAGGATTCCACTACTAAAATACTTGTTGATATTTTATCTACATTTCTATTGAGTTTTTGATTTCATTTTTAATAAACTTTTTTTAGAAATATATTCTACCCTATTTAGTATTATAGAAATGATTTTTTGTATATAATTTTGAATGAATGTAGGATTAAATGTTGAATCCATTGATAATATCAATCTTAATAGACCACCAATATTTGACGGTAATTAATATGAATATTGGTGATATATAATGAAGATGTTCATAATCAACTACATGGTCGATAATTTTGTTATTCTCTCTAGTGATTATATGTTTCCTGACAAAAAAGTTAATACATTTACAAATCAAGAAAATCAAGAGTATCAATTTAATTGAAAATTTAGAAACACTGTATTATGTTTTATGACTGGGAGTTTCTATATTCATATTTATTCTTGTGAATCTACTAGTTGTATATAAAAAACTATTGAGATTACTCAATATTGGAACCTCAATGGTTGTTGAAACTATAAATAAATCCTTAGAGATTACTATCAAGCATTTTAATTTCCTTTTAATGAATCTATTACAATGGTACAATATTGGTTTAGGAAAATAATCAGTAATCTACACAATATGGTAGATAAGGATAAGAATAAAAAATCCCTGTTAAATATGTAATTGATATCATGCCTAATTAGTGGGAATCTATGAGAACAATTGTTGATGAAACAAGAAAGATAAAAAATGTCAATATTGGTTATTTAGTTGCAACCTTCTTATAGAATGAGTACAAGAAAAGAGATATTTTAAGAAAACAACAAAGAAGAATGGTTTAGTTTCCATTATTACTACTTTAAATCTCATAAAAGCACAGAATCCTAAAAAGGTTTATATATTGATAATGAAAAGGAATGTCATTATTCAATTAGATTCCATTAATTTTGAATATTATAAATTTGAACATCAATAGCTTTCTATAATAATGAATAGGATTAATGGAAAAATTATTTTCAATATTGTTAAAAAATATAACAAATATAAAAATGAAAAAAAGGTTCTGTTATGAGTGAGAATATCTGGACATATTCGACCTAACAATCCCAAGATGAAAGGGAAATATAGTAAGTATATACATTCTAATAGGAATTAAGGAATATTTTATATGTCAAAAAATAAAAATGTTTTTAAAGATGATAACACTTGGAGTTCCAGTTGATGAGATTCATTAGAAATTTCCTCAAATTAAGAATGTTCATAAGAGAGGAAAACTGGTATTCTTTCTAGAGTATCTATTTAAAATCAATGTTTTTTGGAATAGGTAGACACAACCAAATCCCTAGCTAATATGTATTTAAATGAAAATTATCCTATTGAGAAGGATTCTATATCTTCAGATGAATAATCCTCCTCATTTATTGATGCAAATTCTTTAACTTCTTATGAATAAGTTTCTCAAATTTCAAAAATATTTGAAAATAAAAATTTCAATGTTTGTAAAAAATAAGATAAAGATAAAAAAAAATTAAAAATCTGATTCAAGAAATGATATTTTAACAAATGAAATATTTTATTTATCAAAATATCTTGATGAAACCAATTCCCAAAAAATATACTATTTCTAAATATTTAGAAGTGTAATTTTTTAAACGGATAGTTTAAAAACATGTTTTGAGAAAGTCACTTCCTATACTAATATAGATGTGGATTATAATTTAGTTGTAAAACTAAATTCTTAATTTTTTTTGTAATGAATATTATATCAAGATTTACTAGTTTTAAGGAGGGTTTTAAAAAATTGTATAATCAAATCCATCCACATGGTACTAGTTTGGAAGTGTAATATACTAATAGAAAATTTGTTTTTAGAAATAATTTTATTTATTTAAAAAAAGACCCTTTTTTAAAAAATGTCAATATAGAGGTCATTGGGAAAATAATTTTTCTTTAAATAATGTTAAATCCTTATGTTTCTATAGATCTTATTTTTCAAAACAAACGTGGATTCCAAATATTTTATTTACTACTATTTCTAGTTCCAATATGGTTTGGGGGCCAAAAACCTAATGTTTTTATTTTTATGAAAGTAACGGTAGCACCAACAAAAAGAATACATGGTACATGAATAATGGGTGTTCCATTAATTTTAATTAACATAAATATTTCTTTCAAAATATTATCAATATGAATGGTAAAAAAGTTATATTCCGAGATAATGCTCCTAGAGAGATTATTGTATAGGTAATGTTGTTCTTCTTGGTAATCCTTTATTTTCAAAAAAAATTTCTACATTTCATGAGAAAGACCTTATAAGAATAAATAAAATGTGTGATAAAGGTTAACTTGTAAATTTTATGAAGGAAAAATTTATTGTAATAAATTTAGAGGATTAATTCATTCTCTTTTCCCATCAGCACGAGAATGATAATACACTTACAAAGAAGACCTATGGATCCTGGATATACCTTGTCTTAGTGCAATGGATGATCACTCTTGGTTATTAAATATTAGTTTAGATATTTTAACCATGTAATGTATTTTTAGTTGGAAATGGAAATACATGTTAAGGATCTACCATAACATAGATTGGATTCTTTAGTAGTTTGTGATCCTTGTCAATAAGTTAAGAAACATAATTCAAGAATTAAATATATTACTAAAGTATAAACTACTGATACTTTATATTTAGTAAACATGTATAATTTCAAAAATATAAAAACTAAGAGTTTTATATGTAAATACTATGTAAATTTCTTGTTAGATGATAACAATAGATATACATTAGGGTATTTTTTATAAAAAAATATGAAACCGTTTGTTATTTTTAATAGTTTGTAGCACAAGATAAATATGTGAAAACATTACATTGAAAACTATTTGTAATAATCATGGATTATAATTTGTTAATTTTGTTTTTAGAACTTTTATTAGTAAGAGAGGAATAGAATATAGCATTTCAACTCCCAGAAATCTTCAATAAAAGGGTGTTGTTGATAGAAGAAATCATATTCATCAATAAATAACATGTTCCATGTTGAGTGAATACTCAATTAGAAAACAATTTGGGGATGAAGTAGTTATTATTTCTTTATATACTATAAATTGAGTATGAATTCATCCTTTTCATAACAAAACATTTTATTTGTTGGGGACACTCTAAAACCCAAATGTTTTAAACATTATAGTACATGGATGAAAATTATTCGTCTTGAATACAAAAAATAATTTACATAAATTTTCACATAAATTTGATGAAGGTATATTTTTTGGTTATTCAAATACATATTTGGAGTATATAGTTTTTTATAAATATTATTGTAATGTTAAGTAAACATTACATGTTAAATGTGATGAAACTAGCCCTTTTGTTTTTGAATAAAACCAACTTACATCATCAAATGTTTTTTCAAAAACTAATTTTCATTATCTCTTATAAAGTCCTTCATATAAATATAAAAATCATGATATTTTTCATGAAGTATTTTATCAAGAATACTATATACCTTATATTGATAATTTTTTTTACAAAAACCAAGTCTATTATTTCATAGGAATAATCCTACTAATATTATCATTTGTAATGTGATTCAACCAGTCAGGTCTAGGTGTTATTTATGGAATGAAATAGAACATCTTCCATTTATTTCCAAATGTAATCCTCAAAATCGTAATGAGGATTTATGTTATGAGGATTGGATTAAGGATATGAATGATAATATAAATAAATTATAATGGAAATAATCTGGACCTTGGTTGGATGACTTAAATAAACTTTCATAATTAGAGTAAAACGGGTTCTTCAAAAACAAATGTGATTAAAATGGAATTATTATTATAAATAAAGAAATAATTGTTATAAAAGGTTAATAACAAAAAAAAGAATATAAAGAAACATATGAAAAGTTAGTATGACTTGAATCTATTAGTATTCAATTATCCTTTTCATCATTCTTCAATTTCCATATTTTTAAAATTGATAGGAAGGGTGATTTCCATAATGGATTTGTATAGGATAATGTTTTTGTTGAAAAACCCCCTATTGTAGAATATACAAACCATCATAAATTTTTTCATAAACATACAAATGATTTATATGGACTTGAATAAGACCCTAGACCATGGAATAAATGATTAACATAATTTTTGTTACAAAATAATATGTTAAAGGAAATGTTGATCCTACAATTTTTATAAATAATTTTAATAAAAAAATCATGTATTTTCAAATATATATTGTTGACATTATATTTTGGAGCAATTTAAAACACTTTATCATAATCATTTAGGGATCATATGAAGTATGATTTTGAGATGAGGATCATGAGTGAGTTAACATTTTCTTTGGTTTTCAAATCTCTCAACAACCAGATGGAACATGTATATCTCAACAAAAGTATATAATATATATTCTTAAAAAATATGGATATAACAGTTTTAAATGTTTTTGTATGCCTATATGTGACTCAAATAATGTTAATCTTTCTGAACTCATAAAACTAGTTGATGAAACAATTTTTATAGGTAAGATAGCAAGTTTACTATATTTAACAGCTAGTCGGCTAGAATTAATGTTTTTTGTATGCTTTTGTGTAAGATATCATACAAATCCAATGGAATAATTTATTAATTATGTTAAATTATTTTTTTTCAAAATGGATCAATGTATATTAGAAACTTATATTCATCTAGAAATAATTTTTAATTAAAAAGTATTTCATATGATGGCTTTAGTTGTTGTAAAATGGATAGAATAAGTACTTATAGAACATGTCATTTCATATGAGATTCATTAGTTTCTTGGTATTATAAAAAACAATACTTAGTAGAACATTCTGCTACTAAATCAAAATATGTAGCTATTAGAAGTTATTTTTCTCATGTGCTGTAGATTCAACACACACTCTAAGATCAAGGATTGAGTTTTTACAAAAACCAAAATATTATGTGTTATCAATAGTTCCATAGCCTAAAGGAAAAACCCTACACATCCCTATCATGATAAATACATAGACATTAGGAATAACTTTCATAGGTAATATAAAATATAAGGAGATATTATTTTTTAATTTATTGGAATAGAAGAACAACTTGCTGATATTTTTATAAACCCATTACATTTAGATAGATTTGAATACATTTAAGAAAATTTAGAAATGGTAATTATAAATAAATAATTCATATCTACTTCATGTTTAAAAAATATAATTATATTAAGGTATTGATTTTAATAGGGTGATTATAAAGGGGTGATCAACCATCACCTCCGACACTTATATTAGTAGGGACCCACTAATGTACCACATATGTTATCTCAAGTTTTTTTCCTCAAAGGGATGCCTTATTTATGTCTTCCAGCCTAAATATTTATTCATGTCTGATCCCTTAGTTTCATGTCCCAATATGATGGATCCTAATATGGATATGAACAAATGGTTTTCTTTCTGTGAAAGGTTAGCAGTGAATGATTTTGGTGAAAATTATGATTAGTCCTTGAGTAGGTTAATACAATAACGAGGTTGGATTTTGTAATGTGTTGAACAATAAAATCCTGATTAAGATTTTTTTTACTTGAATATGGTTATAGATTTTATTCTTCTATAATGATATTTGATGAAAATGGAAAATATATGTTTTCATTACAAATCTATAATAAATGTTATAATATGTCATATATGTAATCCACATGATTCATAGATATTTCCGTAGAGGTAGATGCATTTTTTCTATATCACAAACAACCTGAGTCCTTGGGTATATTTAGGAAAGAATAATCTAAAAATAAATTTCATAAAAATTCCTCGTAGGATGAACGAAGAAATTTTACCCATCTCATTATAGATCATAGGGTTTTAGCTTTTTTGATACAAGGGTTTCAAATTCCAAATAAAATAAGATAAATATATTCTAAAATAAAATGATATCAATTTTTTGGATTACCTAGTTAACATGAGGAAGATCAATTTAGTTGGTTTTGTTCTTTAGATAATCATGAATATCAAATCCCTTTCAATCAAGTGTCGCATAATAATATTTCATTATTTGATAAGCATGATGATTAAAGTAGGTATGAAACATTTAAACATATAAAACAAATCAAAGGCCATCATAAAAAGTTTTTTGTTCATAAGTGATTCCATGATGAAAATAATAAAGTGTTATTTGGATACTAAATCAAATATGTTTTTATAGAAAAGAAAAGTTTATACATTGACTTTATAATCATCTTCTACGTTATAGAATATAATGAAGATTGAGAAGAAGAGAAAGGATGATTCTCTTCCCCAATAAAATAAATAAAATAAAATAAAGTCACAGATGATTTTACTATAGAATATAAATAGAATAGAGAAAATGGAATATAGATACCATAAATTTAAACTCAACCTATAATAAACTCTATATTTAAAGATTTAGGGATCTAAAAATCATGAAAAAGAATCCAGAAAAATGAAATAAAAGAATAAAAATCAATGTGAACGTTTAGTTCATTCCATAAGGAATAGAGTATTGGAATATTATGAAAATGTTATTTTATCAAATCTGGCTACCATATTCTCTTTTCTAAAATCTGATCAAGTAAACATCATTGTTCCCTTTATCATGGACAAAAGGAAAACAATTTTTGTGGATAAATAATCACTTCTAGTTGAGAAAGGTTACTTAATAACAACAGAACAACTCTATGATGAGTTTAGAAAAGAAATGGAAGAAGGTGCTACAAAATTGAAATTATAAGAAATGAAAGTGAAGGTGTTTAAGAATATAGTATGTAAAACAAAATAAGAAATATATGAATACGAAGAAAAAGTATTAGAATATGAATAAAATAAAATTTTTGAAAAAAATGATATCCCTTATGATAATATTTATTTAAGGACTTCACAATCTTCTATAAAATAATTTTTCTCCATGGGAAATCAGAAATAATAATATATAATCCTAGATAAACCAAATTTCATTTCTATTCAAGGATATCAATCATCATCTAAGAAGGATAAAAATAAGAATAATAAAGAATAATGTAGTAATGTTATTGATATTTTTGATATTGATATTTCCAATAGAAAGAAGGTTGAACTAAAAAAATTGAGAAATCTGTATCAAAGAACGAATGTAGGAAAACAGTTCAAGAAGAAATCAGGACTAGTTACATCATTCATCCTAATGATCATGAAGAGAATAAATCGGATTCAGATTGAACAACCTCTTCAAGGTTTTCTCAATCAGAAATCAGATTTAATAAACATAATGACATGGAATGTAATTAATGTAGAAGATGTTTCAAATAAATCATGATTTTTATCAGATTCATAGAAATTTGTGTAATCAAATGACTATGTGGTCTTGAAAATTCAATACCTATATCAATAATTTTGATGAAAATTTTGAAGTAATAAAGAATGACTTAAAAAATTGGAAACCAATTTCCACCATTTAATAAAGGATTGGATGAATAGTTTAAATATTGTTATGCATTTCAATGATAAAAAAAATCATTGTAATACTATAAAATAGTTAATAGGAAATGTGATGTATTCCAAAGATTAGATAAAAAGACTCAAAAATCGTAATGAGGAAATCATTACATTGAACAATAAAACTTATCAAATACTTTAGAACCAAGAATAAAATATTCATATTCAAGGTGAAAAGATACAGACTCTAGTGGAATGGTTATAGGATGCAAAAAATAAATACCATTCTCTTGAAAAGTTAATTGCAAAGATAAAAGAAGACAGGAAGGAGTTCATTAATTTAATGAAAATTGTGAGATCCATGAAAAATAAAGTTTAAAATATTTTTTTAAATGAACACTTATTGTATTTCATTTTTGAAAAACCTGTTTTCTATGAAAAGTTAAAAAAAAATCTTCTCATCGAAAATAGTTTGTCTAAATTTTTTCCAAATTCTAATTGGATTAATATTTTTTCATAATTTTTTTTGAATGATTATATAGTTCATTATTTTGATTTCATATAATTTTTCTCTAATAAATTTTCTGTAATATAGTACTTATCCAAATTTATTTTTGAAAATCATAAAGTGGGAGAATTTTATTGAAAATTTGAGGTGATTGTATTAATGAGGAGAAATACATTTAAAGAATATAATATGATCTTTATGAGAATTTAAATCCTAAGGGGGACTTAGTCATATTCATAATTTTATTCAAATGTGTCTTAAAACAATGAGGGAGATTGGTTTTTATTGTTCAATTCTGAATACAATATACCTAAAAGAAAATGGACTTATGTATTTGAAATTTATTTCTTATTTAGGTTTTATGGTTCGTGATTTCCAAAAAGGGGTATATTGTTGAGCGAAAAGTATATTTATGATTTTTTCATTCCTTTAGTTTTGGATATCACAAACTCTTACTTAAATAACATGATTTCTGACTTTTTATGTTCAAAGTAATGATAAGATGCTTTTATAAAAAATATATTCTTTTACAATAAGTTTTAGTATAGCTAAAGTATTAAAAGACATAAAATAAATAAATTCATTATGATTATAATAATGATTGTGGAACTAAAAATAATCAGATTCGTCACTTATCAATTATGTTATAAAACATTCCATCTAGTCTATCGTACTGATTTTCTTCTAAGCATATTGATATCAGAACAGAAAAAACATTGTATCCTTATTTAGAATGTTCATCATAGTGATATGTATAATGAAATCAATAGAATTGGATTAATTTTAAATAAAAAATACAAAAAACAATTTTATTGTAATGAGAAATTTTATTTAACTCTATGGTGTTTTATTAAACAACATCAGAGTCTCTGTTATGATATAGACTTTTCATTAATGTCTACCTAAGGAATAGTAACAAACTCATTGAAAATATGATCATTTTGGATCAAGATGAATTTTGGAATGCGTTACTATAAATTCCTGGTCATTTTATGAGTTTGGAGTGACTAATTTGATTTTCTCTCAAATTTTCCAAATGGTAAAAATCTTGTATAGATTGTTCACAGTGTGTTGTATTGATTAAGTGATTCATTCTTAAGGAAACCTTTTCAGGTTTTCTCTATTAGAAATAGTTTTGTAATTTATTTTTGCATTTTTATTGTGTGAAAATGATTAAGGGATTATGAGGATAGTAAGGAATAGATACCAATTGTTGTAATGATCAAGGGTTATTGGACATAGAAAGATAGAACTGATCTTTGTATCGAGGGAATACAGAGATAGTGTGACAGAATAATCATCATATAGATGGCTCGTGGGTATACTGAGATAGATTGATCATCATACTAAGGGGATTACCTGGTAAGGGTATGATATAATTTCTTGTAAGTGTGAAACATGGGACATTTTTCAATGTTATTTGATACTGTACACTTTGAGTTAATGTGTGTGTATTCAATTGACTTTATTGTTTTATTAAAAGTATTTTATATTCACTGTATGTAATAGAATGTGATAATTTTATATTCATATTTATAATTGTATGTATTATATCATAATAAATTTTTTTATGATAGAATTGTTTTAGTTTTTTTTTCTCTTCGAATATGATATTTATCTAATTACGATTCTATAATCTTTAATATAGAATCACCACATTTTGCGTTTACTTTGATTAAATCATTTTCTACTATGTATATGATTAAACTCTGATTATGTTTCCATTAGTTACTCAATATGATTCTATTCTATGTCAAGATATAAGGAATTTGTAATTCTGATATGTGGAATTACATACCCAAATCTACTTTATTACGATTTTTTTATTATCAGTTCAAAGGGCCAATCCTAGTGACTATTTAAATACTAAAGAGGCTATGTGAATATAATTTTTTACCTTGTTAAACTATATTTCTTTTAAGATTAAAAATTAATGTAATTAAACGTAAAATTTAACCCATTTGTATTAGTGCATATAGAATATATTATTTTGATCTTAGTTATTATACTTCATATATACATATTTATCAAAAACTCCCAAAAGAAACTAATTAACAACCTCACGACCAAAGATAAACAAAATATCACCTCAAAATTTCACCTTGTCACACCCATAACTCGAGATAAAAATAGAGATAAAAATGAACCATATCAAAGGTTGAAATTATTTAAAGGGTTATCAATTGGTTCTAAAGAAAATAAGATTCATTTGAAAGAAAAATATTTTACTTCAAGAAAAAAAATATTTTTCTAAAAGGATATTTAGTCATGTATTGAGCACATAATTTAACAATAAAATTGTCCAAGTTTTTAAAATAAATAAGATAAAAATATCATTTTTTAAATATTAAAGTCTAATTTTTTTGGTTTATTTTTTGGGATATTTATGAAAGGACTAATTTTTTGATTAATGGTGAAATTTTTTTTATTAAAAAATATATTGTTATTTTTATTATTTTCAAGGATAAATTCTATTTCAATTTAATTGTAATGTAATATTAGGAAAAAATTATTACATGACTATTTTGGGTCATTTTAATAAATTACCTATAGAATACAGATTTAATAAAATTAATGTATTTTGAATATTTTTCTTTTGAAAAAATGTTATATTGGAGGTAATGTAGGTCTTATTATTAAATTGAATTCATCCTCTTCGTTTATATATATTTTAAAAAAGATACTATATTTTTTGAATCAAAATAATTACCATTATCTAATATATAATAATTATTTTTTATCACAATGAATATTATAACCAATGGAAATTAATTACAGTGACTAAGGTAAAAATGGTTTACCAAGGGATAAACTAATAATATAAACATTAAAATGACCTAAAACATTTAAAAACCAATTTTATGAACTTATTTCATCCATATAACCTCACATGCTCTATAATTACAAGTTTTGGTGGGTGTTTTGAGTGATAAAATCATATTTGTCACTATATCTTTCAAAAAAGTCCCATGTGTGTCCTCTCCCCACCTATAAAAGGGACCCCTTTCCTCCCCTATTAACACATCCATAACCCATTGGATAATCTAAGATCTAGCCACCCTATATCCTTATATATATCCCCACATCCATGAGGCATTATTTTTGTTAAAAATCCATTATATAAAGGCATTAGGTATAACCCTAAAGAGGCTGTCGGACGAAGATGTAAAATTCTTAAACATGATTATTTTTTATTTCTTCTTAAACCACCTTAAAATAAACTTAATCAAGATAATATAATAAAATCTATATAAAAAATATTATTGTATAAAATTATATTAATGTAATAACTCATATCCATGTCCACCTTGATAAAATGGGAAACAAAACTGTTGATCATGTGTATGGCAGACTACCATCTCATGAACCAATGTAATTCATTTTCCATCACCAACAATCATTAATTTATATAATGATGGATTTAAAATATGTATAAGATATTTATGAAAGTATTATACATATGAAATTATAATATCACATATACATTCTTTCTTTCTATGTTATGGGGATATGATAAAGTCGCTCGTCTGTACGACAGAAAACCACCTCACGAAGCAATGCAATTAGTTTTTCAATTTCTATTTACATATAAGTTAAAAGGAATAAAATTAATGAATATATGTTATATATATAGAATAGAAATAATTATATAATTATAACATCAAATATATGTTCTTACCTTCAACATTTGTGGGAAAAAAATAATGTCACTCATGTCTATGTTTGGGATACTGCCTTCACATAGCGATGTGAATTGTTTTTTATTTTATTTGTAAATGGTTGGAAATAATGTTGAATTTGATAAATATAAATGAAAAATATTTCATAATAACAATTCTGGGAAGTTAAAAAAAATAATTATTTTCCTTTCCTTCCATCCTTTGGAAAAAATATAAACATCGTTCTTGTGTACATACGGCTTACCAACTCGATCAATGCTATAATCCATTTTATATCTCTATTTTTTAGATTACTGTAAAAGAATATATAAATAATATATATGATATGTATATAAATTTTAAAATTATGAAAAATATTGAACCATAATCAATATAAAATGATCAAAATTACTGAACCAAAGCATACATAGAAAATGAAATAGTTATCACATAGAATAGTGATTTTGATAGTGAATGGTTAATAAACATGTGATAAAGGCTATAAGAAAATAATACAAGTGATGAAATATAATATAATGGTTAATTAATATATATTAAATAAATGTATATATATTACATAAAAGTTACAAACATGTATAATAGAAATCATACCTCTGTTAAGGGTTTCCCATTGCACATTTACATTCTTGAGAAATATTCCACATTCCCCAGTAATTCCATTGTTTGGGGTTTATAATACCACTTTGATAAGTTATATATTTAATATATTTATATTGATGTTATTGAAATCATTATTTGATGTTATTCCATTCATTCATCTTATAATTCAAATGATACCAAATTTATAAGAGATTTTTTTTCAGTCTCGTTTTAATCGAGATTATTTATAAATAAATTTCAATTGAGGGAAATTATTTGATCATTATCTAATAAACCAATTTTATTTTTTCTAAAAGTTATTTTAGTTATATTTTCACATAATTTTTATGTATTCCTCCCTTTGGTATATTAAATTATTGATACTATGTTTTTAATAAATTTGGCTTCAGTTCCCTGATCACTCAAAAATCCATTTTCTTCCAAATCCATGATTTCAAAAAATAATCCCAAAAAGATTGAAACACTATAAAAACTAGTTATTGAATAATTTTTGACATTATTCTTATAGTAAAGATAATATGGATGGAATTTTCACGTTATTTCCAAAAAATACCCATTTTTTATTTATCAAAAATGTGAATGGATTTTTTTTTAAACTTATATGACATAAATAGAATTTATCAACATAATTACCACTCAATTATTTAAATCTTATTTTAAAATATTATGATTTAATTTTAATGTAAAATTATTTTCAATATTTTTTAGTGATGTTATATTTTTAAGATTCTATTTTCAAAGTGAAAAGGGTTTTTTCGTTGCAATGTTTTGAATTTTATTTTATAGGTATTTATATTCCTCAAATAAAATAACCCCCATTTTAAATTATGATCCATAATGAATAAGTAATAATGATTATAGAGTTATTATTTATTTGGATGGTTTAGTATCAGTTGAATGGGATGTACTATTTTGATACGATTCTATAGAATTTTTTTAGTGGATTATGATTAAGTTTTTTTATTGGGAAAGTATTAAAATTTAATCTTATAGTTTTTAAAATAAGAATTTTTATTTTTATTATTCATCTCCCCTTTTATTAAGTGAATCATTGGATTGTATAAGTGATGAGTAGAGACCTCTATATCCTCTCAATTTATTATTAGGTCCCATTAGAAACACTCTCTTTGATTTTGGGACAATGAATAGCTCATTTATGTAAAATGTATCTGTATGAGGCCTTAATGGAAGAATTATGATGGTTAAAATTATAAATTCCTTCATTGTGAGCTTAGTTTTTGATGGCACGTGTGCTTATTCTATTAGATAGAATATTCATTGAAAATTTTAAAATTTCATCTGTTTATATATAAATAATTAGTTTCATAATATTCTTCCCTACCATATTATGATCATGTTGTTTATTAAATCTTATTTGTTTTCATTATTTATTATTCTATATTGATTGTGAATTTTTTATTCATAATATTTTAACATATTCATACACTTATGAAGCATTTAAGCTCAATCATTTATTTTGTGCCTTTTCCAAGGATTCCGAGATTATTATTATGATTGATATATTGGGATATGTTATAGGAAATAAAGATTCCCATGATGAAAAACATTGTTTTACATTATGATTTATTTTTTGATGTGATTTTCAAATATTTATCTTATTTTCAAGAGTAATAAACATTTCGGATCATCAGGATTCAATTACATGTATCTATATCTGTTGTAATAACTTATCCACTGACACTTGTCTACTAGGGTCGATGAAATTATATTTGGTATCAGATGATATTTAGTAAAACCCTTGGGAACTAGATTTAGGGAAACATTTATTAGGGAATATAACCCTACGATGTAAACTCATATAGGTATATAAGAAAATGATATTGTATTTATTGTTGATATTATTGGGTTTTCCATAGAAATACATCCCTCTTTGGATAATACATGTGGACATATTTCAGGCATAGATAGACCTTGGGGGAATAACCCATAAAATGGAATGTCAGGAATGACTCAAGTGTGACCTCATACATGAAAACATACATTACTGTGGACCTAGATTGAAAATATATGGGATATGTTTGGGTTAATTAATATTTTTTATAAACCATTATGAAGGATTTGAACATATTTTTATTATTTGAAAACTCTCCCAAAGGAAAAAAGTTTCAAATATGATATTATCCATGCATATAATTTTCAATTTATATTAAGTGTTTAACTAGTTTTGGGATTATAAATTATATTTCATAATGACATGATCTTATGTTTGATCTTACATTGTAAAACAATGTATCATATCTGATGTATTTGGAACCATATCCATAAACCTACCCCATATAGGGATTTCTCTACTGGGAAAGATAATTATGTTCCAGATGGAATTTCAGTTCGAACTGATCAAATTATAATCATATTGGTGTAGCTGACTCCGGATATGAGTGATAAACATTCCTATATGGATCATCATGGTGAACCATACTGTGGTGTAACAATTTGATACTGCATTATCTGGCATCAACCTCTATCATCCAATTTTACTAGAAATCCATGTGTAGAAATGTAATAGATATGTTCCTTAGAAAATATATTTCATGATTTTGGAAGAAATGATAGGGTGAAAGTTGTCAAGGATGTTTATCACATATCAAGGGATGAAGATAAATAGTGTACATATATTCAGAACACTAAAGATTAATTTTAAATATCAAAAATTTAATGGAATAATTGTGAGGTAATATATTTGGAATAGTATTTACCTCAGAAGAAAAAATATTATATGGGGAGGCAATTCCTAAGTATAATATAAAAGGAAGATGAAAATATTGGTAAGTATGAAGCCAAAATAACAAGGTTAATGAGGCATTAAATAGACTATTCAAATAATCCAAATAGTAATATAGAACATTTTATTTATGGTATTAATACAATAATTTGGGGATCACCAATCTTGAAGACATTCCTATCATACATGACATAGTTTATTTGTGTGTAAACATAGTGATGGAATTCCTCAAGTATTTTGGATTTAAAGGGGCATAAAAGAATAAATGGATGACAATTAAAATGATGGACAATCAGAATCAAGGAAATAAGGATTTCTCTCATGTGATAATTTTGGAAATGAACACTCGATCACTTGTCTGAATGGAATTAGTGTTTTCTATTTTTATAGAGAGAAATGAAAACATGATCAAGAATTCTAGGGAAAGAAAGAAGTTTCCAATATTAAAATTTTAAAATATAATGGTATATAAATTTATGAATGTGAATTTACCAAAAACCAAAAGACTATATCTTAATATTAGTTAAAAGATCAAGGTTATGATTATGATATTAATACTATGAACGTTGAATGATTAACGTACTTGTGTACTTTTACTCACAAATTCTATTTTTATGTATTTTTACCAATGTTATTTTATCTACAAGATCAATTCAATTTATAAAGACTTTAGTATATTTATTTTAATTGTATTTGAAATAATTTTTTAAATTTTACCAATTAATGTGATTCTATGGCAAGTTCATCTTTCTAGAAGAAACTTGATTAAGGTATGATAACCTTTAATGTGTGAGCGACAATGAGATAATAATGGTAAAGGAATGTTTTTGGGATATTAATAGTGACCTTGAAATTTTTTAGGTATTAGATAGTTTACATTTTCTTATATAGAGTTTAAATCATTTTTATATTTATTCAATATAATAGAAAACATAAGGTTTTTATTTTTGGAAGACTTCATGTTTTCATTATATTTTTTTTGTGATCAATGTAATCAAATATTTTAAATGTTATAATAAGATAAAATATATATTTTCTTCAGAATATATTGATGATTTGGTGACCTTTCTACAAAATATAGGTCTATTGAATTCATTAAGACTTTTTTTGGAAGAGTATTATGGTTAAACATTTATGTAATGGATTAATTTGAATTTTTAGAGTTAATTTTTTGGAAATAAAAAATAATTCATTATATGGGATTATTTTCTCTAACCATTCCCATTTTAGAAAATATAATAGAAAAAAATGTTACTCTTTTTTATATCTTGTTATCTGATAAGAGTTATTTTTATTACCTCAAGAATTTAAAAATTCATTTTGGATATTCATTTATTGGTGAAAGAAATGATGTGAATAATGATACAAACACAACTACATGAACAAATTATGATTAAAAATATATTATGTATATTTTTTAGTTTCGTATACCTTTATAGTAAAGAAGTTCCTCCACATTTAGAAAATGATACAGAAATAAAAATATTATACCGTTTACTTTATTATATATGAATAAAATGGAATTTTTAACTCTTCATAGATTTATGGGTTTGAGGGATTCTACTATCTATTATTCATTCACATTATTGTGATTAATGATCTCTATATCTTGGAATTTTTATTTATTAATTTCTTCAATATCTATATCTTCACCTCCCACCATTGTTTTCCTGTATGGAACCCCAAAAATGTGTTACTCTAGATGAGCTTTTTAATTCACTTTCCCTCTTATCCAGAAAGAATTTTTATAATCCCTTTTTATTATGGGGGTTTCCAAAAAAAATGTATTTTAAAATAAAATGAGTAAAATTTTTAGATAAATATTATATTTAAAGGAAACCATTAGGGAGCCGGGGGTAGAATGTTAAAACACATGATTTTAAATGGAAATAATCATATTCCTTAGTGTATATTAAAAAAAACTAATAATAAAATAAAATTTAACAAACCAATAATTTATGATGTTTTTCTTTTTGAATAAATTATATCACATTGATATATTTTGATAGACATAACTCTGGGTTGAAACAAAATGATATACTCTATTAAATTATTATTATTTAAACATGACCAGTATAACCTAGCCATTATGTAATAATGTATTCATAAAAAAACTAAATCATTAAAATTATATGGATTACACATGTAGAAAATAATTTCAATAGTTAGCTATTATTTAGATAAAAATTAATAATAATTTCAAATAAAAAATGTTTTATGAAAAACTATTTTTTTCTAAATGGTAGTTTATTTTCTCTTTGCATTCAGGATATAAGATTAATTTTTTCACTAATTTTATACTATTTATTTTAATTAATAATAATATTTTTTAAGCTCTATATTTCAAAATTATTATTAGTTGATTGTTAGGAATTTTAGTAAATGATACATTTTTTGAGGGATGGTGAAAAATACTAATTATTTTTTAAAACTAAATTTTATTTTAAATTATTTACAATGGTAACTATTATTTTAATTTATTTGAAAATAAAAAATAATTTAATGATATTATAACTCAACTAATTTTTGTGATTTTAATATATTTAAAATTTTATTGTGATATTAAATCAATTTACACATTTGAATTTTTTTCATTGAAAAAACTATTTTTTATGCATCTACATGATTAATTTTAAATTGAATTCCTCCACATATTTCAACTAAATTTTGGAAAAGGTATTAGATATTTTAAATAATGATAATTAATATTATCTAATAAGAAAGAATAATTTTTTTAACATTAAAAATTGAAAAAATAGTAAAGAATTAATTGCCATGATTATGGTAAAAATGGGTTTACTGTGGGTTAAACTAAGAATATAAAAGTTTAAAATTTACTAAAATATGTCTAAAAACCATTTTATGGAATTATTCTGACCTTATAACTTATATGGTTCAAAAATGTCCAAATTTAGAGGATTTTGGAATTATAATAACTGGGGTATCACATTATCTTTTCAAAAATTACTTTTGTATCTTCACCCCCACTTCTAAAAACCACCCCTATCATCTATACTACACACTTTCAAAACCATTTGGTTTTACCATGACCTATCAAAATATCTTCTTTAATTACTTAAAAACATCATATATACCTTATTTTAATTATTTTACCCTCCTAATGTTTCTTTTTGTATAAACCTAAAGAGGTCCTATGAAGAAGAAGAAAATTTCTTAAATCTGTGTATCTATTTAATATACTCTTCCACCACTATAAAAATAATCTTGATCTATGATAATATATGTTAATATTTGTATCCTATATAAATATATTTTATAATTTTAATTAAAAAATTTAGATCTATCTTCACTTCAAAAAAAATGTGAAAAAACTATCATTTGAGTGTATAGTAGACTACTTCCTCACGGACGGATGTAATAAATATTCCATCAACAACTTTTAAGGATATATATGGTGATTTATATAATATATTTCTATTATAATTTTTACATTCTTATACTTATGGAATTATTATATCACATATGAATTCTAACATTCCATTCCTTGGGAAATATGAAAACCTCGCTCATATGTACGACAGACTACCTCCCCGTTAAGCAATGCGATTCATTTTTCAGCTATATTTTACAGGGAAGGAAGGGTGGTTAAAATTAATTAATATATTTTGTATTTAATAACTAATATAACATTATAAATATAATATCACTTCTAAATTATTACCTTCCAAATCCATTATAAAATAATAATGTCACTCCGGCATACATATGGACTTCCGCATCCACATAATGATGTGAAATGTATTTCATTTTACATTTACATGGATGATAATAAGGATGCATTTAATAAATATAAATTTTATATTTGTCATAATAATTATTTTTTATGGATAATTATTCTTTATTTTTTTCTTTTCCATCATGGAAATATGGGAACATCATTTATGTGTCGGTACAGATTACCAACTCCATTGATGATGGAATGCATTTTAAATATCTACCCATTATAGATTACTCTAAACAAAAATATACTTACTATATATGATATATATATATATATAATGGATTAATTTATGTATATTATATGACCTTGATCAATTTAAAAGCACCAATATTATTGAACAAAAAAATACATGAAAAACGATGCAATTATCACCCGTAATACTGATTTTGATACTGAATGCTTAATAAATGGTTGATAAAATGATATATGTGAATAATTTATGAAGTAAAAAAATGTGATTATGTTTATTTAACCTATTTATGATAAATATCAATTTAATATCTATGAGATATATCCGCAAATAAAGGAAATAATATCTGAGGTAAGTGATTGTTGTCTAACTTTGACTTCCATGATACATATTCATTATTCACAACATATTATTATTTTTTGGTGTAAATAATTACGATTTTATATTTTATTACATGAATAAATTTATTTTCTTGTTATTTGAGTTTTAATTTGATATTATTCCATTCGTGGGGATTTCGATTCAAAAGTTACCAAAGTTGGTGGAGATTTTTCCATCAATCTCAATTTAATTGGGATTATTTAATCTTGAATTCACATTAAAATAATTATTTCATAGTTTTTCAATAAACAAAATTTATATTCTTCTCTTTTATTTATTCATAATTTTTTCATGTTGTAGTATCATATTCTTCAATTTGGTACTTAAAATAATTTATAAAATGTTTTTAATAAAATCTCACTTCATTTTTATCTCTAATTAAAAAAAAAATTATATTAAATCCATGTTTTATAAAAAAATTAAATTTTTTGAACTTCCCCAAATGATTTTTTCAAAACCTTTTTGTCCATTTTTTGTTTTTTATAAAGTGTTTATAATGTAATTTTTATCTCACTTTCCCAAAAATTTGTATCAACCTAAAAATTATAAAATAATAACATTTCTTTTGTAGAATTAAATGACACAACCCCACGTAATCATTAATTACATGCAACTGAGACATTATTTGATGGATTATGTTACACGCAAGGCTTAGTTTTATTGAGCAATAATATATTGTTAATATATTATTATTTAATATAACATGATATGACCTAGATGTTACATTATCCATTATGACTATTGTTAAATAACTTATGGAAATTAATGGTTTATGTAAATATATAATCAATTAATTGGTAACCAATTAATGGGAAATTAAAAAAAATCAACTTGATATAAAAATAAATACAATTAATTTATTGCTTCCTAAATATTTTTCTATTAATTTAAATAAATAACTATATTTATGGAATTATTTTATGAAAATAAATTTGTAATATATTCATACATTAGGTTAGATATTCATAAGATAAGGAAAAACCTAATTTCAGAGTTAAAAACAAATACATTTATATTGATAATTTTACCGCCTTTTATTGGAAAAAAAAACATTTTAAATCCTAATTTGGACACATTAATTTATTTAATATGTCGAGATAGACATAATATTTTATATATGAACATAAAAATATATTTTGGGATAATTTTTTATTTTTTTTGAAACATTTTATTTTTTAATGAAAAGTGAAAAATACATATTTTTTGATCAAAGATTTTCTTAATATAATTAATTTATAATATTAAATTAAAATTATAATGTGTTTTAAAATTTAAGTAGATCATATTTTTATCAATTAATACAATTTATTTCTTTATAATGATTTTCAATATGAAAATAATTATAAAAACATAGAAAACTTTTGGATTTTTTACTTTTAAAAACTACATTGTCATCCAGTCTGTGGGATTGAATTTAAATTTTTATCTATGACTTCAATGATTTGAATTTGGAAAACATTATTCCATATTTTCAAAAATAATAATTTCTAATTCTTATTAAGTCCAATTTTTTAAAAAAAGATTATTAGTTAATGTGATTAAATTTAATTACAACGAATAATGAAAAATAACGCTTAATAAAGAACTAAACCTTATCATTAAGGACAAAAATGGCCTATATACATGTCCACAAAATATTTCTTGGCCATATATTTACAATATACTCTTATTAATATAAATTTGATAATTATTTTATTACATTTCATCATTAAAAACATGGTATCAATTTTGTTGTAAAAATATTATTAAAGTGATACTCCTCTAATATAAAAGGCCACAACTTCACCCCTTTACTCACATATCTAAATCCACATAATATTGAATAATAAATTCCCATATATATTCCGAAAATACCTCCCCTTGACCATTGATGTTCACTTTGGGAAGAATTCCTTCCAAGGAATCCCTATGGTATAAACCAAAATGAGTAACCCCATTTATATGGTAACATTTGGAACGATCTATTTTTTCTTTTACTCTTTAACAATGTAATTATTTCTAAATAATTATTATATGATAAAAACAGTTTCATAAACATTATTTGATTTATTTATTAATTTGTCTATGAACAAAATAATACACATCCATCTAATAGGTAACAAAAATGCTATTTACATGTATTATTATGTACCACGTCATTAAACAATAATTGTTCATTTTTCCTATTACCACCTTTTATGGTGGACATTATGATGGGAAATATGTTTATTAATGATATATATAATATATTTATTTATTTAATCTTTTATAATCCTTTTATAACACATACCATTAATACTTTACATTTTGTGTTAATATGAGAACAACTTATGAGGAAGTGTGGACTACCACTACCTCGAACTGATGTGATTAGTTAACAATATACAAGAAACATATTAAAGATGGAATTAATAAAAATATATGAAATATATTTTATAAATATGGTAATGTAATTATAATATACATATATAGACATATAATTTACTTTTCATTCTATTAACATATGAAAATGAAATAATGGTAGTGTTCATGTGTACATACAGACTACAATATCCATGAAAAGTTCATTTCATTTATTATCTCCAAATATTATACATTATTTTAGAATCATATATAATAGATATATATGATATTAAACACATTTTTTAAATTATAGATATGATGAAATCATTATAATTTAATTAACAAAAGAAAATAACAAGTCAGAACTTACTTGAGAAATAAGGAAATTAACACACAAAATAGCTAAAATAATCAAAGGTTGTTAAAAAAATCAGTAAAAAGATTTAATAATTGAATCATATATGATATATTAAGTAAGAATAGGTTTCTTTAATAAGTCATTGACATGTTTTAAACTATCATATATAATTTTAAATGATGCCTATTAGAAAGGAAACACAAGGTAAGGGATTATGGTCTCATTTTCATTTCTTAGGGCATATGTAATTTTTGAACACATAATTTTTATAATGGTGTATGTACTGGAAATTTTTTATATAATATCCTTAAAAATTATATCTTTAAGGGATTTTTAGTTGCAGACTTTATTATTTATTTTAAGGTGATTTTAGTTAAATGTTTCCCCGTAAAATAAAATTTCCTAACTCAATTTTTATCATTGAGTTATATTACATCCTTGTTGTCATTAATATTATAATATTATGTATGTAATAACATGTTATTATATATTTTTATAATTAGACTTCCCTTTTTTGGATTTACATTTGATACTCATATTCTACTCATTTATTTATGTTCACTTCTAGGTTATATCCTTATTAAGTGTTTAATTACGAATCTCATTATATTCAATATTTTTTGTATTTAAATTTTCATTTGATATATTTTTGATAATTGTTCAATAAAACCTTTAATATTAATCTCATATTTTTATTTATGGTCATTATTAAGTATTGGTACAATTTTTTTTAACTATTTCATTTTTATATGATTTTAAAATATTTTATGGAAACCCAACATCATTTCCCTATTTAGTTGGAGAACATATTTTCGTCTAAAAACATGAATTAAAAATAGATTTAAAAATAAAATTACCTTTAGAAAATGATTTTTTAATGAAATTTTTACACCTGTTCCATTTATGAATTTCTTCAATGGAATCTTAGTGTCACATTCCTAAAATGGAATTTTCTAACCCTTTTTACCATTCAAAATTAATGTTTCTTTTTAGCTCGTATGACATGTATAGATTTCTCCGTTGTAATTTATTTAAATCATCCTTTACATGTTTAAATATTAAATTTTTAATAAATTTTTTTTTGTAGAAGGTATTTTAAAATAAAAAAAATCCAACTATTTTTCCAAAAAATTATATTTTCCTCAAAAATATTTTTTAAGATATTTTTTTACTTCATCACTGAAAATAAAGACCTATATTTACTCCAATTGGGATATTTTTTGTTGATATCATCAATATCCTTTCTTCAAGAAGTTTTTCTACTGATTTTCCCATGCAATGTATTAATATTTACGTCGTTGACTTCCTTTTTTGTCCCCTTGAAATATTAAATATCCTATGATCTTTGTGAATTGAATTTCCCCTATTTATCCATATCATTTATCATGTGTATTAATATTTTCTAAATCATATCACATTTTACAAATGGGGTTTACTTTGACAGTTATTTGATTAACTGGAGAATTAAGGATAAATTAGTATTACTCATTCAATACCGTTATTTGATCTGTCATATGTTTAATTTTTATTATTCTATATGAGTAATGCATTAGACTGGAAATGACGAGTTGGTCGTATACTTCCAATATCCCCTCGATGCATCAGTGAGCACTAATGAGTACAATAAGTTGCACAGATTGATTGGGTTTTTACCCTTAATTTAAACTGTCCTGTAAAATGTCTTAATGGTATAGGATTTCTTGTTCCAAAGACATAATGATCGATAATTAAGAATTTCCTCATTTTGTCTTATCTATTATTATCTATGAGATTTTGGATTGACATATTTATCGATGCATTTCATTCACAATTTAATGATTAATGCAATTGTTTCAGATTCTCAACCTTCTATATTTATTTTTTCTCATCGAGTTATTTGAATGGAATGTGTTTTCAATTAATATATTTCCAATTTATTTATCATTTCATTTAATTTATTACATGTAATATGTGCTCAGTTATTTACCATTCCATATTAATTTATTCTCATTGATTCGTTATTGTTTCTACTATGCTTTACTTGGACTTACTGAGAATTTGAGTTAGCCTAGTTTTATTCAACTCCCCTAGAATCCATGAAGATTAAAAACCCTTCTTTGAAAGAATGAGATATATAGAATAAATATTTTAACATTGAATGGAAAAGGATAAGAAAAATTTATATTTTTATTAGTGTATTATTTTGTAATAAAAAATCATGTATGTATTTGGTTTACTAAGACTAATAAATTCTTCTATCCTTCAGGGCTCGATTCCTTATAATCATTCTAATGTAATTTTTTGAACACATCATCTCTGAGCTTTTGGCGTCAGTTCACTACAGTTGGTATCAATGGATATTTAGTAGCAACTATTGGAACTAGGTTTAAGAAAACATAGGTTTGATAAAATAACCCAAAGTTATAATTTGAGGATTAGTATATAAAAACATTGTATAATTTATTAAGGTACAGATTTTGTGGGTCTTTCTAGTTGTACATCCTTATATGAATACTACAAGTGGTTTTGGTTCTGGCATAGATTCACCTTGGATTAGTAGATCAAAAAAATTGTTATGAGCGTGACTTGTGGTAACTTGGTAAATGATAATGGGCCTTACATAACACTTGTTTTTACACTCCCAGAGGGTATTCTATTGATAATTGATGTTTTCATTACGAACCATTATGATGAATTTGAATGGATATTAAAAATAATGATCAATATAAAACATATAGTGTTTTAGATTTAAAAATAAGGAGTCATGATTTAGATATCTTATAAATGATTATATTCTTTTCACACTATGGCTACATTTTCTCACACTATTCATTGATGTTATAGTCACTGGATGGAACCCAATGGATTGAATATAACATCATACATGATGGAAAATGTGGTGAATATGGGGAACTAAATGATGTGTTGAATGAAGTGAAGGAAATCATGTTTATGTCAAATCAGTTTTCCTGAAATATGATTAACAATATATCACTTTACCAACTCCAAAACATGCAAAATATGAGAATGATAGAGGTTGCAAAGAGATTGAGTGTTAGGGACTATAAATAAAATAAGTTTTTCTTTATTGCATGTGAGAGTTTTGGTAGGATACCCCATGAAAGTGTTTCAATGGAACAAATAAATTCTTTAGGTGTGGGAAAGAAGAACATATATAAAATTATTATTGAGGAAAAATGAAGTGTATGATAGAAGAAACTGAAGCTAATAATAATGATCCATTTATGGTTCATTGACTTAGATGTGGTGAACCTACGAATTTCCTTATTCAATGAGAACTTTTAATTTATAACCCATACATCATGGGAGGATGTTTGTGGGAAATAAATGGACGAAATATTTATGAATTGAGGATGTATTCAAACCAATATTTATGAGTCCATTTAATGATTAAATTTCAAGGATGTCCATTATAATTATTTCGGAAATTATATTAATATGGTTCTAGAAAAGGATAACTTGTAAGATGTGTGGCAACCTATCATGTCTGACTAGTTTCTGGGTCCTGAACCCATGACCGAAGGATGATAAGGGTTTCATGCTATACACTGGGCTATGTAATGTCTTAGCTAAATTCTATTTGTTTTACGTTAAAAAATTTGTTGTATAAATGTAAATGATGAATCAGAAATAAATCTTTAGAGTATTTGAAATTAATCTATTAACCATATTAGTTAGAGACAAATAGTTAGACTTGTCACACTTTTATAGGCCTAACAATCTATTAAATTTTTCTATTAGTTATTTAAGAATAAAAAATTCATTATTTTTAATTAATTTTTTGGAGTAAAGGGATGAATTATAATGTATCTATGAAAAACTAAAAGTTAAGAATGTTTATATGAAATTGAAACCTATATTGTATGAATATTTCCTTATATTCTTGATTAGTAAAAGAATTACCCAGTATTAAGAAAATTATTTTGAAATAATTATTTTCCTAATACATTAATTTATTTTTAACTAATGGTCTATTTAATCATTAAGGATTAGTGGGTTTTAAGCCCCCAAATTTCTATTGATCTATCACTTTTTTTGTGATTGGTGACCTCATTTACTCCCTATAAATATTTACATTTTTCTTCGATATCCATAATTTTACTTTCCACCACTCTTATTCTACATAGAGACCAAGTTATATGGTAGACCATGTGACTTTTATATATATCCCATTATATCTTTTCCAGAGTATGTTTTATAAATCCTTCATACAATATTGGAATTCGATATATGAAACATCAATCAATCTATTACCAATATCGAGTTTAAATTGTGAGGACACCATTTATTCAAGGTGGGGAACATGTAACTCCATAAACATTATAAAAGATTAAATTTTATTTGATATATTTTAATACATTCAACATTAATTTAATATTAAATAAATTCAAGAGAAAATTTATTTGATAGCTTATGTGACACAAAAGACAGAGTTTTACCAAAAAATGTTATATTATAAAAATATTTTAATTTAATGTAATATGATATAACCTGGCCAATGTGTATGAAGATAAAAAAAGTATTAACTAACATATAAAAATTGATGAATCATATAAATATAAAATTAATTCGTTGTCCATTTATTAATGAGAAACAAAAATACGAAGCTATTCGATATTAAAAAAATATTATTAGTTCTATACTTTTAAAACAATTTCTCTTAATATACATAATTATGTATAATTATTGATTTATTTTAATGAAATTAATATTATATATATTAAATCCAATATTTTTTATATTCACCTATTAGGTGTTATAGGCATAAGATAAGAAAAAAATCCTATTTCAGACAGAAAAAACCAGTATTTTTAATAACTGCAGTTTTACCACCTTTTAATGGAGAACCCATTTTAAATATGAATTTTGACACTTTAATTTATTTATAATGCCAAAATAAACATAATATTTTGAATATAAATATAAAATTTATATTAAAAGGAATTTTGGAAATTTATTGTAAACATACCGTTTTTTTAATGAACAATTTAATATAATAAATTTTAGCGCAAAAATTTCTTTTCATCTAAGATATTTATAGGGATAAATTATAAATTAAATTTATTATAAATTATAACTAAATAATATATTTATAATTAATAAAATTTATGTCATTTTAATTTTTTTCCTTTTAAATTGATTATACAATCATAGAAAACATTCAGACATTTTTACATTAAAAACTCACACTATCGTCCCTCATGCAGGATTAAATTTAATTTAATTATGGAAACAATAATTATTGGAATTTATAAAAATAGACTCCATATTTGGGATCAAAAAATTTTATACTTTATTGAAATAATCAAAAATTGACCATAAATATTAGTGAACGTGAATAAAATCTATTACAACCATGATCATTAACGTAAGCATAATAATGTACTAAATCTTAACCTTATGGTCCAAAAAACCTATAAACCTTTAAAAATGATATTGTATGGAGATATATCAAACCTATTCTCTCTTGGATAAAAAATTTATCGTTATTTAAAACCCTTAGAACATGAAAATATGTGGCAGGAATTCTTTTCTCAAAATATTACATGAGTTCCACTCTCATCCACTATAAAAGTCCACCACCTCTCTTCATTATTCAGACATCTAAAACCACGTAGGTTCAGAAAATATCTACCCAAATATATTCCCAAAATCCATAAACTAGACATTTAATCCTCACATAGGGGATAAAACCTTCCAAGTATGTCCTTTGGTATAATCCAAAGGATGTTACTAGATTTTTTAGGCAACATTATCCAACAATCTCTTTTCATTTATTTCCTATTTGACCCATTCAGTTATTTTTAAATAAATGATTTTATGATGAGAAAAGTATCCTAAATATACTTTAATGATATTTTATAAATGTTTTTTTCTACACTTAGAAACACTTCCATCATACGGGTAGTGAAAATACAGTTTACATGTACGATGAACTATCGCCTTATGAAACGATAATTGTTCATTTTTTTATTACCACCTCTTGTGGTGGCCATTATGATGTTAATTCGATTTATATGTGATATATATAATATCTAGTATGAATTTAATGTTATTTTATAATTTCATAACACATACCTTTACTAAACAGCATTTAGCGTTAATATGATAACCTCTTTTGCGGTCGTGTGGACTATCGCCCCCTCAAAGTGGTGTGATACATTCACACTATAAATGGAACATATTATTGATAATTTTAATAAACATATATCTTAATTAAATGCCATAAATAGGATAATAAAATAATAATTTACCTGTATATAAATTTCATTTACATTTCTTTTTTTAAATAGAGAAACCAAATGAATGTAGCATTCATTCTTACATACATGATACCATCTACTTGAATAAAGAATTTCATTTATTATCACAAAACATTATATATTATTATACATATATATATATAATGTATATATATGATATTTTTATAATGTTTTAAATTCTATAGATGATTAAACCATATGATATTTAATAATAATAACAAATATCAAGTCAAAACTTACCCAATAAACAAAGATATTAACACCAGAAATTGTTAAAATAATGAAGGATTATTAACAAATGTTTAATAAGATATTATAATATGATTATATATTATATCATAAGTTTTAATATGGTTCTTGACAAAGATATTAAAATATTTAAAAATATTACATAAGAGGTTAATGGATTTCTACCTGAAAGGAAAGACAATGTAAGGGAGGGACCTGACTGGAGAAGGAAGTTCTCAAAACATCTAAATTGTCGTTTTTCCAGTTTTCTCTTATGCATGAACGGTGCAATACCAGGGGCGCTAAAATCGGTCCGAACGGATGGGAATGGGGAGTGTAAATCATGATACACAAGATTCCCTCCAAAATGAATAAATAATTTTTCTACACCGAATTTTGTTGATATTATTCAAATAATACCCATTTTTATTTCAATATCATGAAAAATTATATCTTCATTATATTTTGAGTTTCAACTTCAACTATTTATTTTAATAGTATTTTAGTTAAAATTTACAAATTGGAATAAAATTTCATAACTCAATTTCATTTCATTGAGTTATATTACTTCTTAATTATCGGTAATGTTATATGATTAGGTGTGTAATAAATATTTACTATATACTATTTTTTTGACAATTACCGTATGTGGACTTAAATTTTATACACATAATCCATTCGTGATTGATTATCACTTCGACACAATATCCTATTCAAGGATTTATTTAAAAATATCATTGTATTTGATATTGTTTTCACATGAATTTTCTTAGATGGAAATTATTGGATAATTTTTTAATAAATCATTTCATATTAATATACTCTGGTTATTCATATCCTTTATCAACTAGTAGTACCATTTCTACAAACTTTTTTACATAGATTATTTTATAATTGTTTCATGAAAACCTGACATCAATTCTCTATTTCTTCATAGAATCTATTTTCTTCTAAAAATAATGTCTTCTAAAAACATTTAAAAAAAGGTTTTAACAATTAAAAAATAATTTGTTAAATTAATTTAGATACCATTTCCTTTTATTAATGTTTTTAATAAAGACTTATTATGCCTTTCCAAACATGTCAATTTTCTAACCATATTTACCTTAATAAAGTAATGTTTATTTTTACCCCATTAAACATTCATATATTAATCTACAATTATTTATCTTAAGAGTGTTTTTAATTTTTAAATGGATTATTGTTTTATTAAAAGGGTTTTAAAAGGAATTTTCAATTAAAAATATTTTAAAATGGTTTTAAAAAAATAGGATATTTACTCAAGAATATTTTCAATGTTATTATTTTACATCATGAACAAAAAATCCTCTATTTTTACTCCACATGAGATATTTTTGATTTATAACATCCATATCCTTTATTGAGTTTGTTTTGGATTGATTTGGACATGGAATGTATTTATATTCAATTCTTTTCCTTACTTGTCATTCCCCTTGAAATATTCAATTTCATATGATCATTGATCATTGAATATCCCCCAATTATCCATATCATTTATCATGTATATTAATATAGTGTAAATCTTATACCATTTTACATATGGTGGTTACATTAACAATTATTTTATTAACTAGGAATTGTTTTTATAAATATGTATTTATCATTCAATATAGTTATTTGATATAGAAAATTATTTATTTTGATTACTCAATATGAGGAATGATTTGGACTGGAAATGACATATGGGGATTAAAATTTATATTTACGCTCAATGCATTGATAATTTCTCATAAGAAAAAAAATTCAAATTGACTGGGTTTCTACAAATGATTTAAAATGTATTATGAATGGTATTTAAGGTATATGTTTTCATGTCTCTATGACTTGACATCTAATAATTAAACATTTCCCTCATTTAAACTCAGTTATTATTATCCATGATATTTTTCATCAACATATATATAGATTCATTTCATTCTCTATTTATCGATTAATGGATTGTGTTTCAGTTTCTCATCTTTCCATAATTACTTTGGCTTATCTAGTTATTTGAATCGAATGTGTTTCCATTTTTTATAATTCCATATTATTTATCATTTCTATTTATTTTTTACATTTAATGAGTGTTCAGTTATCTACCATGCCATATTAATTTATTTTCATGGATTAATTTTTTAATCTCTTATGATTTACTTATCATTGTTGAGCATTTGAGGTCACCCTTATTTTATTTCTTCTCCCCAAGAATCGATAAATTTAATAAGCAATATTTTCAATGTTACAATAGATGGAATAAATATTTTAACCTATGATGGAAAAGGATAATAAATGACATATATTGAAATAAGAGTATTCATTTGTAATAAAAGACCCATGTATGTATTTGTTTTACCATGACTACTAAACTCTTTTTTTCATTCAGGGATTTATTCCTTGTAATCATTCCAAGGTAATTGATAGTAGATATCGACTCTAGGATTATGGGGTTGGTTCACTACATAATGTAGATTTGTATTTTTCCAAAATTCTGAAAAGAATATTTTTTTAAACTTATATAAAATTAATGTAATTTCTCTACATACCGACCATAAATTGTTTTAAAGAATATTTAACATGTTTTTATGTTATTTTTAATGAAAATTATTTTAAACATTTTTTTGAATTATTTTTTCATTAACGGTGAATTTCAACGTTAGAAGGATATTTTCTTAAATATTGATTTTAATGGAATTTTTATGGTGTTTCTAATCATAGATGAAAATTAAATTCATTTTACCTTATGATCCATTGGAAATAAGTTGTAATGATTCTATAATTAATATTTATTTTGAATGCTTATGATTAGTTGATGGGGATGTACAGTTTTGATACCATTTCCAATTTTATATTGAAGGGGTTTTTAGTATGGTTATTGATTTTGGAATATATTCACAATTTATGATCATGTTTTAACATGATTAATTTTTATATTGATTATGTTTCACACCGTTCATAATAAGAATAAATTGGAATTAGTATGTGGTGGTTGAGGAACACTATAGCCACTTGATTAATTGGTAGGTCATGTGAGACAAACTTGAATGGTTTTTTGTTTGGGAACATTATTATTTATTTATTCTTTCTGGGAATGAGGATATGATGTGTAATTTATTAGTAAATATAGTATTATCAATGATACGGGAGGGGTTGAATCAGATATATATATATATATATATATATATTTAATATTCTATTCTTTTGAAACAAAGTTTCCGCATGTTAAATATTTATTTCTCTAATTAAAAAAACTAGTACACATCCATAGAAAAATAAAATTTACACGGTTACAATTAAAAAAAAAATTCTATGTTCTATGTATTGTTTGGAAATGATCCAATATGAGAAAATTCACTAGAAAACAATCCTTTTTTATAGAATCAAACAAGTATGATATGCCCTTACAATCATGTGGCACTATGATCAATAAAAAAAGCATGTAGTTTATGTAGAATGAAATTATATAAAAAAAAATTTGTAGAAAAAATATTATTGTTCTTCGGGATCAACATTAAAAAATATGACCTTCCAATACTTTTAATTACTTTCATTCTTAGAAAATGGAAATAACATCATGTAAATCGTAATAAAAACTCATCCGAATTTACTAGTATGATTACATACCCTGATTTTCTCAATATTATAATATAACATTATAATAATACGTTTGACATAATTATGAACAAATTCTATTATGTTTATGGAAATTCTAGTACTATTCCCCATAGAATAATATTCATATCTGAATATGATTCCAAGATAAATATGATTCCTAGGTGAATATGATTTTTAACATAATATAATTCTCTGAGGAATATAATTCTAGGATAAATATGATTCCCAATTGAATATGATTATCAACTAAAAAATTCCTAGCAAAACATGATTTTATACTGAATACAATTCTGTAATTATACGATTCGCAACTAAATATGATTATGAACTAAACACAATTCCCAGATTAGTAGTATTGTGTCTCTTCTAATTTCTCCTTATGTATTGAAAAACTGATTCATCACATATAAATAAAAGATATTCATCTACCTACAAATTCAGATCTTCTATATCTTCTGTGATAAACAATACATTTGTGTTAGAAAGTACATAGTACATTCTCTTTTATGGGTGCTTGGAAAAGTTTTGAGTAGGATTCTTAAAAAAATTCCCACTCAATAAAATTTCATTGAAATTTAAACTTCTATCAATTTTGGATGCATTTATCACGTTGTCAATTCTATTCAACTATTCTTAGATATTCTCGAATCTTCTGCCAGCTTCATATTCTCTAGTATGATTCTCTTAGTTTTATTTTATTAGTATGAATCTCCAGTATGATATTTAAAATAATATTTACCAGTATGATTTTATTAGTATTATTTCTTTAGTAATTTTGGTTCAGCATAATTTCTCTAGTATGATTTTATTTAGTACTATTTCCGCGTATATTTTTCTAAGTACAATTTATCTTTTATGATTTTCTCAGCACAATTTCTTCAGTACAATTTCTCTACAACTATTCACATATACGAAAAAATTGACAACATCATTATTCATAGAATTTAATAATAAAAAATTCTCATACTGATTATCCTGAGATACAAAAACATCAAATTCAAAAACTTTTTTCTTCTAGAAACATTATCTTGTAGGCATGACATCTATCATGACTTTGGAATACATATTGGATCATCTTTATAATCATAAGCCCTGTAATGGTATGTATTATAACTTATCATTCCTATAAAAATTTTGTTTCATTCCATCAAAACCAACCATTTGAAAATATTATTTTTTTCACCTTTACTCCATCTTTATTTCATCAAGTTGTGATCACAATTTTACTAACAAACATGTAATTTTTGAAAAATACCAGACAACAAAGCATCGTCAGATTTGTAATGGAAAATACTCGAACTTCCCTATCCTTTTATATTGGTCCCATGGTGATCCTGATGAACATTTCCTTACAAAAAATAGTTCTCTATACTATGGACATTCTTAGTCACATTGATTCTGAATATCTGAAAACTATTTTGAGTCAGAATTCATTAATAAGATTTTTGAGTCAGAATTCCTAAATAAAATTTTAAGTAGGAATCCCTAAATATGATGAATTATTGAATACAATAAATTCCTGAAAATTATTTTTCAGACCGATCAACATTATTTAACAATTAAGGATATTTCATTTTACTTTACAATATAAGAAAACATACAAGAAAAACCACTTCTTTCAATTTCTAAAAATATTATCCTGCTAACTTGGTCACAAAATATCCTTTTTGGTTTTTTTGTTTATAAAGATTCGTAAATCACTAAACATTGAAACTGTGAGTAAAGGATTACTTATTAACAATTAAAAACCTATGTTAGATAACTCATTGGATGAGACAATAATTATTGACATTAAAACCATGGATTCCAAAATTAGTGAAAATGATTTTTTCTTAAAATTCCTCAAAAATTATCTTCCTCAAAATTTTTATCCTCTTATTTCTTAGCAATTATTTCAGTATCCCTGGAATAAAAAATATATGTTTACTACAGCCACTCTAACAAACATTTGGAGTAGTTCTCATAACACATTCTGGACTCACAACCCAAAATCAAGGGTAAATTCACTTCAAAAAAATTTCCAATTGAGTTTCATTCAACAGAAGATGAGTAGTGGCCTGAGTGGAACTGAAATACTCTAATTTATGTCTATTAAGAGTTTCTGAGTTTGGTTTCATTTAATTCCAACTTAAATAAATTTTCTTTAGAAAAAAAAACTCCTCAAGATTTGGATCTTTTATCAGTGCCATTTCTTGCCAGAATATAATATGAATATCCAAACAACTCAATACTATATGAGATACCATACCTGATCCAGAATTTTTTTTGTTTCATTGATATATCTCAAAATCATTTTTACAACCACAAAATGTTACTATCCTGGATAACCTTGAAATATTTCACATAGGGTTACAATATAAACAATGTCAAGTTATGAGGTAGTTAAATATAAGAAACATCCAATAATCTTCTCATACTGATTCAAATAAACTTCTTTTCTTTATCCATATTTGGAAAACATGGTTCCCACTATAATTGGTGTGGAAACTTGTTTTTAATGTCACATGCCAAAATTTTTTAGGGAGTTCCTTGTCATAATTTTCTTGAGAAAGAAAATTTTGTTTCTTCTTTTGTAATACTTTTAATCAAATAAATTATTTCGTTTCTCCCACATGGACATTTTAAATAACTTCTTCATTTCTTCATCAAATCATTCACATGTTATATCATTATTCCCATCAAAGATAATGTTATGAACATAAACAATTATGATGAGGAAAAAATCTTGCCTTTATTTAATGAAATATTTATATAAACTATTCATTTATTTAAACTCATCTTTATTAAAAAAACAAAATTTGAATATCATGCCCTCAAAGATTGATTTAGCCCATAAAGGGTTGTCTTTACATTACAAACATCACTTTCATCTTTCCCAACCAATAATCCACATGGTTATTCAATATAAACTTCCTCATTAAGTTCACGATTATAGAATGTGGATTTTACATCTGTTTGAAAAAACAACTTTTTTGTGAATAAATAGAAAGAGATGTTTATATATATTATAATCATTCCACTGGTGTAAATTTTTCATCGATATCAATACCAACAATCTATGAGTTCCCATTTCACACTAATCTATATTTATTTAATATCACTTTACCTTTTTCATTCATTGGGTTTCAGAAAACCCACTTTGTACCAATCACATTTTTTTATCTGGATTGGGTATAAGTTCCCATGTATCATTCTCACAATGTGATCCAATTATTCATTCATGTCTTGAAACCATTATGAATTATAAAAAGCTTCACTAAAATCTTTTGGTTCCACTTTTGAATACAAATAAATTTTTGTAATGGTATTTGATGTTCTTCTTTTTTTTAACTTTCTGATGATGATCACCAATAATATTCTAATATTGCATTTTCTTCCTTATTCTTGAATGATATTTTCATGTATCTACCTCATCACAAGATATATATGAGTCTGATTCTTCTTCATGAGTAGGATTACAAGTTTTGTATCCTTATAATAATTTTTAATAAAAGTTTCCATATCCTAACCAACTTCTTTATCAAAATAATTCTGTTTATCCTCGGTTATTTTCAATAACTTTCACTTCAAAAGAATTAATAAATCTTCCTTTTTATTTGTTAAAACATTTTTATCCTCTTCCTTCCAAAGCATAGCCACGAATAATTTTATGTTCTCATTTCTGATCAAATATTCCAAGGTTTCCACATATTATATGAAGTAATATTTGATCATGGCCTATATAAAAATCTATTTTAAATATACACATTTGTACTCGTGGTTCACCACCAATACTATTAAGAAATACTGTCACGACCCATCCTCGGGGCCCGTGCCGTGACTACCCCAAGCCCGCCTTCCATAGGCCAGGGGCTGGCGACTAGCACCGAGGCGTAAATCCAAACAAAAGGGAAGGCATTGCCTTTGAAAAGTAAACAAGCACCACATAGTAAGCAAGCGGAAAAGTAAACACTAAGTAAAAACTCTAACAAGCTGTGCTGAAAGTAAAAAAGGGGGTCGGAAATACAAGCCCAACTGTAAAGTACAACTGAAAGGGAAAACCCGCAACTGAAAAGAAAAGCCGCAGCGTCGAGCCGTCCTATGGAAGTCCCACCTGAAGGGTGGGTACAGATAGCCTCCACTACTCCTCGGGTCCACCTGACCGCTCCGAGTACGTCCCGCCCAGTGGTCTACCTCCAGGTACCGTCCTGCTCCGCACGCCGCCTCCACGAGCAGCGCTGTCCATCATCTGCAACCAACACAACGAAGTGCGGAAAAAGCCCGTGCAGGGGTGAGTATAAGCTACTCAGTAGGGACCCCGAGACCCCCGAAGGTCTCCCAAAATCCACAAGGGAAAGATACAATCATGAAGTAACATCCGACATGGCTTAGGTATATTCCCATACATATACCTAAGTCATCGATTCCCGTTCGGCTCCAACGTCCGTGTCCAAGCACAACCCAGTCCACACAGGAAAGCTAACGTATACCCACACATGATAGCACAACACAATCCACAAAGGAGAGTAAACATTAATCCACATAGGATAACTCAACACAATCCACAAAGGAGAGTAAACAGTAAATCCACATAGGATAGCTCAACACAATCCACAAAGGAGAGTAACACAGGATTCAGCTCACACAGGTATACTTCATCGGATGACGATAAAGATGATCACTGATCCATCTAAGTCGACGGACCCACAAAGGATCGATAGGTACTAACCCCCGCAAAGACCCACATAGGATCGGGCCTACACAGGACCTGTAGGCGTTGGCTCATACAGAACCGCTGAGCGCTGACCCACACAGGATCAGACCCACACAGGATCGGGCCCACACAGGACCTATAGCACTGACCCACAAGGGATCACTGAGTGTTGTAGTCGTCGCAGTCCACTGAGGATCTCTGCACAGTCGTCGGCGCAGTCCACTGAGGATCTCTGCACAGTCGTCGCCGCAGTCCACTGAGGATCTCTGCACGGTAGTCGTCGCAGTAGCAGTCGCAGCCAGCTCTAGGGTTCCCGCACACAGCAAGCTCGTTCGGGAGGGTCCGATCCACGATCCGAGAGGATGATACATCAACTGACACAAAGTCCGAAGTCGATGTATCCAAAAGTTCCCTATCGTCGACAGGAACTCAACGTCGCAGACGGCGCGTCAATCCGACGCTCGATCTGAGAGTTGTTGGCTTTTTCGTCCCAGGGGCCCGGTTGGTTTTTAAGGCAAAACCAACCCGACCATACTCCACCTGCGTCCAAACCTCGGGCGGAGTGAGCCAAAAGATCCATCTCACTTAGAGTAATCCACCAAAGCCGACGGCACGTCAATCGGATGTTCGTAACTCAAGATATGAGCATTTCCGCTCCGAAGGCCCGGATGGTTTCGTGTACGAACCAACCCGGCCGAACCCAAAGTATTCCGAAACCTTGAGTGCGTTATACCGAAATGACCGTCGCGATCCAAGGATCGCATTGCCGCTGACGGCGCGTCATTCGGAAGACCATAGCTCAAGTTACGGGAAAAAGACCGAAAATGGTCCGAAGACGGGGGTCCGGGCCTGGGCCGACCCGGCTCGACCCCCCCCCCCATAGGGTCGGCCGAACCGGGTCGCCCCGACCCGGTCCGACCCAGCTGGACCCGGTCCGGTCCGGCCAGGGCGCGGCCCGGCCGGTTGGACCGGCCTGGCTCGGCTCGACCGAGCGGCCGAGCAGCTGGATGCCGCGGGGCGCTGCCCCCGCGGATTGGAGGTGTCGTGGCCCCGCGTGGGGCCGCGCTGGTTTAGCGGACGCGGCATGTCGCCGCGTCCCGTGTGGGCTATCTGGACCCACGTGGTCACGGGTCCGTTGGCCGCGGCGGCGCGCCGGGGCGCCGCCGGCCACTTCCGCGAGCCACCAGAGTTACTCCGGTGGCCCGTTTTCCTTCCCGCCTTCGCTGTTGTTCCTCCCAGGTTCCGTTCATCACTGCGGGATCATCACCTTGGCCTTGCGTCATGATTTTCCGTCGCCTGCCAAATCCGCACAACCACGAAGAACGGCGGAGGGTTGTCGGGCAGTGTTCGTTTGGCCCACACCCTCCGCATTAGATAATAACAACGGGAGAATAAAACCACATATCCAAAAACAATTTTTAATAAAATAAAATTGTTCATAAGAATCCGGGTTCTTTATTTAAAAGAAATGATCACGGGAAAAAGGTATTTCCAAAATAAAATCCCTACCTCGTCAAGTCGCACGCGCGGGTTCTTCGCGGATTTGATTGTCGCGGAAGGAGGGGTTCGTCGCGGAAGGAGGATATCGTCTCGGTATCTGGCGCCACGTCGACGAACTCCGAGGACCAAGAAACAACAGATTTAATTATAAATAATTAAATTGGTGTGTTGTTATAAACCACGAGAAGTTTTGAATGAAACCTGAAACTCAAACCTCAAACAGTTGATTCGAAGATTTCGTTGCGGAAGAAGGAACGTCGCAGAAGAACGTCGCGGAAGAGGAAACGTCGGCGTCACGGCACACGGCGTCGCGTAGTCGATTTCCACGGTTTCGGCGTTCTTCGTCGGAGGCCGGCGTTCTTCGCGTTCTTCACGTTCTTCGTGAAGAAGGGTGAAGGCACAAGAACTTCTGTCAAAAGTCTCTCAACGTGTAATCCCCCAAAAGTTGGTGTTGGTCTTATTTTATTATTACGCCAACAGACGAATAAGAGGTAAGCAACGACCCATTAATTTGTAGAATTAATTTAACGAAAGAAACTGCCCATTTAATTTACGAACAAAACTGCCCAATTAAATGGTGCGTTAATAAATTAAGAAAACGCATCAGTTGACTTTCATAATGACAGGTTTTCGAGGGTGCGTTACTTAACGGAAAAGAAACGGCGGGTCTCGTGCGGGCCCCACCCCACAAATATCCTACCAAGGGGTAGGATATTTTTGGATAACACCCTATCCGTATCAACTCATCTTAAGCCTCTTTATGTGGCTTCATGTGGCTTAAGTTAAATAAAATAAAGTTTGTCGTACAATTATTTTATTTCTTAACTTTAAGCCCAAAAATTAGAAACCACACCCGAGAAAACACAACTCTGGAAGAGGCGTTTCTACGCAATTACCGGCGCTGCGATTCCATCGGTGCCCTAGGAATTTGGTTCTGAGCACCGGTTCAAAAGTTAGAAAAACCCGCTCGTCCGTTCACTGAACATACCCGAACCAAACTTCGTAAAATGATTCCGGGCACACCGGGCCTCAGAATCAGGTGTCTTCAGAAACTATGTTCTTGTAAAATTCAAAAGAAAATTAAGAAAAAAATTTCCTTGAAATTTACGGGTCTTTACATTACTCCCACCTCAGGGCTTTATCTCCCCGTAAAGATACATCATAAACTAGGGAAACAAATGTGGGTACTGAGCACGCATCTGAGCCTCCCGCTCCTATGTGCTCTCCTGGAGGTTCCTATGCTGCCATCTGATGCGAAAAAGAGGAATCGATCACCCACGTAGGACCCAATCTTGTCGATCCTCTATCTCCACTAGGACCTCCGCAAAAGTCGCCACATCATCCACATCTAGCTTCCCATGGTCAATGATGTGGGTCGGGTCATGCACGTATCTTCTCAGCTGAGATACGTGGAAGACGTCGTGCACCTGGTGCAACTGAGGTGGTAGAGCCAGGCGATAATACACCTCTTCAATCCTGCTGAGGACCTGGAAAGGTCCGATGAAGTGTGGAGACAACTTGCCGCCTTGGCCAAATCTCTGTAATCCACGTCGTGGTGAGACACGCAAGAAGACATGGTCGCCATCCTCGAACTCTGGTGGCCTCCGCCTCCTGTCAGCATAAGACTTCTGCCGGCTCTGAGCTGTCCTCATCTGCTCCTGGATGACCTAGACCATCTCTGTCGTGGCCAGGACCATCTCTGGTCCCACAAGTGCTGACTCCCCAGGGTCTGTCCATCACAAAGGAGATCTGCAAGGTCTGCTGTACAATGCCTCATATGGTGCCATCCCGATGGTGGAGTGGTAGCAGTTGTTGTATGTGAACTCCACCAAGGGTAGGTGATCCTCCCAGCTGCGACCAAAGTCGAGGACACATGCGCGGAGCATGTCCTCGAGAGTCTGAATGGTCCTCTCCGTCTGACCATCCGTCTGAGGGTGAAAGGCAGTGCTCAGACGTAGCCGCGTCCCGAAAACCTCCTGCAACCCCTTCCAAAGCCGGGAAGTAAAGAGAGCATCCCGATCGGAGACCATAGATGATGAAACACTGTGAAGCCATACAATCTCCTGAACGTAGAGACGCCCCAATCTCTCCACTGAGCACTTCTCTCTGATGGGTAAGAAGTGTGCCGACTTGGTGAGTCGGTCAACAATCACCCAAATGGAGTCGTGACCTCTGGAAGTGCGTGGAAGTCCAGTCACGAAGTCTATAGTTATCCCGTCCAACATCCACTCCGGGTCCTCCAAGGGCTGTACCAAGCCTACTGGTACCTGATGCTCTGCCTTCACCTGCTGGAAGGTGAGGCATCGTGAAACGAACTCTGCCACAACCTTCTTCATGCCCGACCACCAGTGCTGTCGTCTAAGGTCTTGGTACATCTTCTCCACTCCAGGATGTACTGAAAAAGGATAAGTGTGAAACTCTCTCAGCACCTCCTCTCGTAAAGTGACTGGTACCAAGGTACGTCCTCTGAAAAGGACGCTGTGCCCTGCTCCAAGGGGGAAACCATCAGGTGCCAGTCCCGAGGATATCTGTGCACGCCGTGTCTCACAGTCAGCGTCCCCACGCTGTGCCTCTCTGACCCACTGTAGAAGTGGAAAAGAGACTGTGAGAGACTGAAGGAAGGCTGCTCCGTCCCTATCCACGAAGGATATCTGCAAGGCGACTAGCTGCTCTGTCGCCTCCTCAAGTAGCTGAATGCACGTCCTCCTGCTGAGGGCATCGGCTACTACGTTCCCCTTCCCATGAGTATAGACTATCTCAAAGTCATAGTCCGGGAGGAACTCAAGCCATCGTCGCTATCTCAGGTTTAGGTCCTTCTATGAGAAGATGTACCTGAGACTCTGGTGGTCAGAAAAGACTGTAAAGCACTCACCCATCAGATAGTGCCGCCATGTCTTCAGAGCGAAGACCACTGCTGCTAACTCTAGGGCATGGGTAGCGTAGTTTTGCTCATGCGACCTCAACTGACGTGGTCCATAGGCAATCACGACCATCTCTTGCATCAAGACACATCTGATTCCGGTCCCTGATGCATCGCAGTAGACTACGTATCAAACTCCCTCTTCAGGCAACCTCAAGATAGGTGCGCTGGTCAATCTCTGTCGAAGCTCCTGAAAGCTCTGCTGACATCTGTTTGACCACACAAAGGGTTTCCCCTTCTTCGTCAAAGATGAGAGTGGCACTGCAACTCTGGAGAAGTCTGGCACAAATCTCCGATAGTATTCGGCTAGACCCAAGAAACTCCGCACCTCCGTCACGCTCCTGGGTGGCTCCCAAGCTAGCACTGCTTCGATCTTCGCAGGATCCACTGCAACTCCCGCCTCAGAAATGACGTGCCCCAAGAAGTGGACCTCACGTAACCATAAATGGAACTTCGAGAGATTTCCATAAAGCTGGTGCTCTCGGAGTGTGTCTAGTACAACCCGCAAGTGGTAGGCGTGCTCCTCCTCCGTGGTCGAGTACACCAAAAAGACGTCGATGAAGACCACGACAAATCGATCGAGGTATGGCTAGATGATCCTGTTCATGAGGCTTATGAACACTGCTGGAGCATCGGTTACGCCAAAATGCATAACCAAGAACTCATAATGGCCATACCGACACCTTAAGACCGTCTTCTGCAGGTCCTCATCTCGAACTCTGAGCTGATGATAGCCTGACCTAAGGTCTATCTTCGAGAACCACCGTGCTCCCTTGAGTTGATCGAAGAGGTCATCAATCATCAGTAGCGGATACTTGTTCCTCACTGTCACCTGGTTCAGGCGACGATAGTTGACACGCAGTCACAAGCTCCCGTCCGCCTTCTTGGCGAACAAAATCGGGGAAGCCCAGGGTGAAACACTGGGTCGGATGAACCCCTTGCCTTGCAAGTCCTCCAACTGTACCCGTAGCTCTCAAAGCTCAGCGAGGGCCATCCGATATGCTGGAGTGGATATCGGGGTTGTCCCGGGGTACAGATCAATATAAAAGTCTACCTCTCTGGGAAGAGGCAGCCCTGGAACGTCATCGGGGAAGACGTCCGCATACTGATCCACCACTGTAGGAAAACTAGGACCATGCACGTCAACTTCTCGAAGGATGAGGCTAGCCAACTGATGAGTGATGGGCTTCCCTCTCCTCTGCGAGAGTCCCTCATGTGCTGCAATGGCTCCCTTCTCGTCGGTGAAGGTGAACCTGCTCCAGTCGGTGCACACACATTGCACCTTGCGCCTAAAATAGTCAAAATCTGAGCATAGACTGTAGATAACCAATCCTTGCCCAAGATGACGTCGTAAGGCCTCGACGCCACTACAAGAAGATCACAGCCGAAGCTCTCGCCTCCTATAGTAAGCTCACACTGCCGGCACCAGTGCGTAATCGTCGAGTCTGCTCCCGTAGGGGTCTCTAGCCATAAGGATCGAGCCAATGGCTCTGTCAGAATCTCCGAGCTCCGAACAAGGGCAGCGGCTATGAAAGAGTGACTCGCTCCTATGTCTATAATAACTGCAGCAAGGGTGGAATAGACACAGATCATACCTCGAATCATCTCTGGCGCGCCGTGGTCGTAGGCCTCCGCTGCCAGGAGCTGTGCCTGTCTCTGCCCGCCAGCTCCCTGTGGTCGGGGCGGGCCTCCTGGTGGTGGTGGTGGCAAAGCCTCAAAGCGTCGCCCACCACCGGCTGCTCGGCCAGCTCCCCTGCCTCGTCTGCCTCCTCCCTGCAGACCGCCACGATCGACCCTCTACCTCTGCCTAGGTGGCCCCTCCTCCGTATGCTGCTCCTCCGTATGGCGTGTCGGGCAGTCACAAGCCATGTGGCCCTGCCCGCCGCAGGCGTAGCACTGCCTGCCTCTCGGAAGACTGACTCCACGCTGTGTGCCCCGCACTACTGAGCCAGTGTCCTGAGGTCGTCTACGAGAGGGTCTGGTCTGCCTGGAACCCTGATTCATCTGTCGGCTACCAGCTGCCGAAGACTCTGCTACCTGCCGCCCTGCGGTAGGTCTCGCTGTGGACTCAGCCAGAAAGCTCTCGATCAGAAGGGCTCTCTCTAGTACTCCTGCCTGGGTTGGGATGTTGAGGGAGATCAGCGATGCCCTGATCTCGTGTCTCAAACCCTGCTCAAAGGTCCGGGCCCGGAAGAAGGGGTCTCGTACCATGTCTGTCGAGTAGCGAGAATGGTCTGTAAACCTCGCCGCGTACTGGGAGACCGTCAAGCTGCCCTGCTGCAACTGAAGAAGCTCCAGAATGCGCACCGCACTGAGGGTGGCCGGGACTAACTCTAAGTGTAAGAGGCTCTCAAAATCCATCCAGATGAGAGAGACCTCATCGTTCACCTGGAGCATCAAGCTCCACCATCGTCCTGCTGCTGCGTGCAGTAGGCTCGCCGCGAGGATCACCATGAGGTCTGCTCGTGTCCTCACTAGCCTGAAAACTCGTACGACCGCCTCCAGCCAGTCCTCGGCTTCCTGGGGGTCCGTCTCCCCATGAAACCTGGGTGGTCGCTGGCGCTGGAACTCGTGTAGAGATCTGAGGTGACGTGCATTGTCAGCGGTCGGTGCTGGAAGCATCGAGGGCTAGGCGGGTAAAGGTACCGTCGGTGCCTCTGCTGTCAACGGGCCCTGTACCGAGGCCTCATCACTCGGCGGGCTGTCGTCGCGCTCTACTCTCGGAACCCTAGCTGGCTACCGTCGTGAGACCATCCTGAAAAGGAAACAAGTGCGCCACGGTCAGAACTGTATACCTGGTGAGCTGAAACAAGTAATCACAAAGAAAACTTGAAACACACTTGCAATCAATGTTTTTGTTCATTAAGTTGGAAATCAGAAGTCAGGGTCCTGGTGTACGGATACGTCGGTCGCCGCACCAACACTGGACTCCCTGGACTGATAACCACACTCAATACTCTAAACACTATTGCTTCACATAGAAGAAAAATCAGAGTCTGCAGTAGAACCAACCTCCCTCTGATACCAATTTGTCACGACCCATCCTCGGGGCCCATGTCGTGACTACCCCAAGCCCGCCTTCCATAGGCCAGGGGCTGGCGACTAGCACCAAGGCGTAAATCCCAACAAAAAGGAAGGCATTGCCTTTGAAAAGTAAACAATCACCATAGAGTAAGCAAGCGGAAAAGTAAACACTAAGTAAAAACTGTAACAAGCTGTGCTGAAAGTAAAAACGGGGTCGGAAATACAAGCACAACTGTAAAGTACAACTGAAAGGGAAAAACATCAACTGAAAAGAAAAGCAGTAGCGTCAAGCCGTCCTCTAGAAGTCCCTCCTGAAGGGTGGGTACAGATAGCCTCCACTGATCCTCGGGTCCACCTGACCGCTCCGAGTATGTCCCGCCCAGTGGTCCACCTCCAGGTACCGTCCTGCTCTGCACGCCTCCTCCACGATCAGCGTTGTCCGTCATCTGCAACCAACACAATGAAGTGCGGGCAAATCCCGTGTAGGGGTGAGTATAAGCTACTCAGTAGGGACCTCGAGACCCTCGAAGGTCTCCCAAAATCCACAAGGGAAAGATACAATCATGAAGTAACATCTGACACGGCTTAGGTATATGCCCATACATATACCTAAGTCATCCATTCCAGTTCGGCTCCAACGTCCGAGTCCAAGCACAACCAAGTCCACACAGGAAAGCAAACGTATACCCACACAGGATACCACAACACAATCCACAAAGGGGAGTAAATAGTAATCCACATAGGATAGCTCAACACAATCCACAGAGGATAGTAAATAGTAAATCCACACAGGATAGATCAACACAATCCACAAAGAAGAGTAACACAGGATTCAGCTCACACAGGTATACTTTTTTGGATGACGATAAAGATGATCACTGATCCATCTAAGTCGTCGGACCCACAAAGGATCGATAGGTACTAACCCCTGCAATGTCTCACACAAGATCGGGCCCACACAGGACCTGTAGGCGCTGGCTCACACAGAACCGCTGAGCGCTGACCCACACAGGATCAGACCCACAGAGGTTCGGGCCCACACAGGACCTGTAGCACTGACCAACAAGGGATCGTTGAGTGTTGTAGTCGTCGAAGTCCACTGAGGATCTCTGTACAGTCGTCGGCGCAGTCCACTGAGGATCCTTGCACAGTCGTCACCGTAGTCCACTAAGGATCTCTGCACGGTCGTCGTCGTAGTAGCAGTCGCAGCCAGCTCTAGGGTTCCCGCACACAGCAAGCTCGTTCGGGAGGGTCCGCTCCACGAGCCGAGAGGCAGATACATCATCTGACACAAAGTCTGAAGTTGATGTATCCAAAAGTTCCGTATCATCAAAAGGAACTCAACGTCGCAGACGGCGCGTCAATCGGACGCCCGGTCTGAGAGTTATTGGCTTTTTCGTCCTAGGGGCCCGGTTGGTTTTTAAGGAAAAACCAACCCGACCTTACTCCATCTACGTCCAAACCACGGGCGGAGTGAGTCAAAAGATCCGTCTCACTTAGAGAAATCCACCAAAGACGACGGCATGTCAATCAGTCGTCCGTAGCTCAAGATATGAGCGTTTCCGCTCCGAAGGCCCGGTTGGTTTCGTGTACAAACCAACCCGGCCGAACCTAAAGTATTCAGAAATCTTGAGTGTGATATACCGAAACGACCGTCTTGATCCAAGGATCACATTGCCGCTAACGGAGCGTCGTTCGGAGGCCCATAGCTCATGTTAGGGTAAAAAGACCGAAAATGGTCCGAAGACGGGGGGTCTGTCACCGGGTTGTCCCGGCCCGACACCCCCCCCCCCCCCCCAAGGTCGGCCGAACCGGGTCGGCCCGACCTGGTCCGACCCGGCTGGACCTGGTCCGGTCCGGCCAGGGCGCGGCTCAGCCGGTCTGACCGGCCTTGCTCGGCTCGACCGGGCAGCTGGACGCCGCGGGGCGCTGCACCCGCGGATTGGAGGTGTTGCGGCCCCGCGTGGGGCCGTGCTGGTTCCGCGGACGCGGTATGTCGCCGCGTCCCGTGCGGGCGAGCCGGACTCATGCGGCCGCGAGTCCGTTGGCCACCGCAGGCCGCTTCCGCGGGCCACCGGAGTTGCTCCGGTGGTCCGTTTTCCTTCCTGCCTGCGCCGTTGTTCCTCCCGGGTTCCGTTCTTCACTGCGGGATCATCAAATCGGCCTTGCGTCACGATTTGTCGTCGCCTGCCAAATCCACACAACCATGAAGAACGGCAGAGGGTTTTCGGGCCGTGTTCGTTTGGCCCGCACCCTCTGCGTTAGATAATAACAACGGGAGAATAAAACAACATATCCAAAACAAATTTTAATAAAATAAAATTGTTTATAAGAATCCGGGTCCTTTATTTAAAAGAAATGATCCTGGGAAAAAGGTATTTCCAAAATAAAATCCCTACCTTGTCAAGTCGCACGCGTGGGTTCTTCGCGGATTTGATCGTCACTGAAGTAGGGGTTCGTCGCGGAAGGAGGAGATCGTCGCGGTATACGGCGCCGCGTTGACGAACTCCGAGGACCAAGAAACAACAGATTTAATTATAAATAATTAAATCCGTGTGTTGTTATAAACCACAAAATGTTTAAAAAGAAACCTGAAACTCTTACCTCAAACAGATGATTCGAAGATTTCGTTGCGGAAGAAGGAACGTCGCAGAAGAACGTCGCGGAAGAGGAAACGTCGGCGTCGCAGCACACGGGGTCGCGTCGTTGATTTCCACGGTTTTGGCATTCTTCGTCGGAGGCCGGCGTTCTTCGCGTTCTTCGTGTTCTTCGCGTTCTTTGCATACTTCGTGAAGAAGGCTGAAGGCACAAGAACTTCTGTCAAAAGTCTCTCAACGTGTAATCCTCCAAAAGTCGGTGTTGGTCTTATTTTATTATTACGCCAACAAACGAATAAGAGGTATGTAACGACCCATTAATTGGTAGAATTAATTTAACGAAAGAAACTGCCCATTTAATTTACGAACAAAACTGCCCAATTAAATTGTGCGTTAAGAAATTAAGAAAACGCGTCAATTGACTTTCATAATGACGGGTTTTCACGGGTGCGTTACGTAGCGGAAAAGAAACGGCGGGGCTCGTGCGGGCCCCACCCCACAAATATCCTACCAAGGGGGTAGGATATTTTTTGATAGCACCCTATCTGTATCAACTCAGCTTAAGAAACTTTAAGTGGCTTCATGTGGCTTCCATGTGGCTTCCAAGTGGCTTAAGTGAAATAAAATAAACTTTGTCGTACAATTTTTTTATTTCTTAACTTTAAGCCCAAAAATTAGAGACCACACCCGAGCAAACGCAACTCCGGAAGAGGCATTTCTAAGCAATTACTGGCGTTGTGATTCCATCAGTGCCCTTGGAATTTGGTTCCGAGCACCGGTTCAAAAGTTAGAGAAACCCGCTCGTCCGTTCACTAAACGTACCCGATCCAAACTTCGGAAAATGATTCCGGGCACACCGGGTCTCGGAATCAGGTGCCGTCAGAAACTGCGTTCTTGTAAAATTCCAAATAAAATTAAGAAAAAAATTCCCTTGAAATTTATGAGTATTTACAAATACCATGTTCAAGTAACATAGTTCATCCAATTTCCACCAGACTTATATTCTCCCTTTCAACATCCCAAATTTGTGAAGTAGTGTATAGAGAATTATACCCATGGCTAATTCCATGTTTCTCATGATAACATTAAAATTATTCATTCTTATACTCACCACCATTATCTGTTCTCAAACAATTCATTGAATACACACATTCCTTCTTATATTTCCTCTATAAAATTTTAATAATTTTTAAATCATCTGACTTAGGTTTCATATAAATAACACAAGTAATGCGAGTGAAGTGGTTAATGATTGTAAGGATGAACATATGTAAATTTTTTGTTTTTTCTCATTGGACCATAGATATCAAAATGAAATAGTTCCAGGGTTCATTTTTAACAAATCATAACATTATAATGCATAAAATTTTTAATCCTTCCTTTCTGACATAGAGTAAAAACCCATTATTTACCTATTGTTAAATTAGTAAAGTATCACACACTATCTCAAATTTATAATTTTACAGTTGTTCATTAATACATATGTAATATATTTTCATTCCACAACTGATTCACTTCCACCTTGACCAAGTAACAAGAGTTTCTAATTTCACCAACTTGAAATAAATTTCCTCTTGTACATTGTCCTCTTGTAACCATCTTTCCATATTCCTAACATTCCACAAAACCTGTTTTTTTAAGATAACATTTTTAACCTCATTAAAATGATGTGAGACACTCAGAAACGTCTATTTCTGTACATCATCATGTATTTTTTTCATGGATTTCATTGTTTGTTTCCCAATGATGGCAGATCCAAAAAATTTATTTCTTAGAGATTTATCAATGCCATATTTCACCATTCTTTATTTGGAGTCTTTCAGATTACTCAAGAAATTTAAATCACATGTCATATGATAATAACGCTGACTGAATGGCCTGAAGGCCTTCTTTTTTTATTGATTTTTTGATAACTCCCCTTTCAAGGGATGAGGGGGAACCCTTACAAGGCCCATAGGCTTAGGAATTACATTTCCCGTGGGTTTTGGAGACATTACATGACCTGTAGGTCTTAATGAAATCATACAGACTATGACTACATGAAACTGCTCGTCCCCAAAATCTGTGTCATGATTAGCTCTCCACCATTGTATGACTATTCAGCTAGCATGTCCATGTGCAGGGGTGCACATGCATGGTGCCGATGTCAAATTTCATACCCTCTCATTCTTTCAAGTTACATTTAGCCATGCTCTAGTGGATGTACCCTGCTCTTTCCTCCTCTGGAGTGGTTCCTTGTATAATCTATATGTGCAACTGCAAATCAGGTGGCCCTGAGGGTGAGGTGGCCCAAAATCCTTACTAATAAAAACACCAGATATCAATACTCCAAGGATATTCTCCTATTATATCTTTGAATGTGGTTTAAAAAACAAGAGTTTTTTATTCTCCAATTCATTTCATTAACTATGACTTTTGATAATTATTATGAAACTTTTTTAGGATCGAAATAATGATGTAGATGCTAAATATACAAGAGGGGGGTGAATTGTAAACTTTAAAAATTTCCTTTAAATTATGGAAAGAGCTATGTTTAACAAAGATAAACTAAGAAAATTCACAACACCTCTTACACCGATTGAAAAATCGGAATAAGGAATGATGTTATAAACTTCAAGATCTATGCACTTGCTTAAAACTAGAAAGATATTCCAAAAGTAGGTTCCAGAAATTGAAACTCAACTAAAGATTACAATATGAGATTCTACCTTAAGGAATATATAATCTAAATGAAACAGAGTACAAGTAAAGAAGTATAATAAAGTTATACATTCCTTACAGTACAAAATTCAGCAGAAACAAACAGGTAGTAAAACTACAAATAACAAGATATAATCCTTTTAACCCAAAGAGAAGGGTATCCAAAAACCTCGGATAAAGGTCCCTTAATTTATACTTTCAAGCAAGTCTGTCTTACCCACACCAGGGTAAGTCCTCGATACGAAGATCGGAATCTCTGTCTTGTTATCCCCGAAATCCCTCAACTTCAAGGTCGTTGGAACCTCTGTCTTCCTCATCATGGAATCCTTCGAACTTTAAGGTAGTTGGAACCTCTATCTTCTTATCCCCGGATGTCCTCGAATGTAATCACCAACATTCGGAGTCGCACAAAGAAAAAAATGAACGAGTGGTTCATTACACACAAGGCATGAAAATATTTCTCTCTCTAGAAATCACCTTTGTAGCGTGTGGTCTCTAGATCAATCCAACTTCATTGTTTCTTGAGCTCTTTCAAATGAGCTCCTATTTATAGGCTCGATGGGCCTCCTTTCCAATGGTCATATTTTCTTTAAGAATCGGAGGGACCTGTACACGTGTCACTTAACCAACGGTTAGTTTATAACGGAATAGACGACATCGTCTTATAACAAAACATGTGTAACAGAATGTACGATATCATTTTAAGTCTAACTCAAAAGTTCAGAGTAAAGGTTCGGAGTGTAAAAAAAATGTCAAAGAGTAGACAAATTATAAAGTGTAATTAAAATGAAATTTAGGAGTCTAACCAAAAATAATATTCGAAGTCTAAATAAATTCGGATTGTATAAAGAAAAGATGATCAGATTCTATTTAATAGGTGAATTTGGAATGGGTATTCGTCATCAGTAATCGTAATGAGAATTCGTAATCAGGATTCGTCATTAGATTTCGGTGTCGAACTTCATGAGTGTTCGTATCCAGAATTCGGAGTAGAACTTTATCAGAGTTCGTATTCAGAATTCAGAGTGGAATCTTCATTATAGTTCTCATCAAGAATTCGGAGCCTAAAATAGAATGCTTCATATCAATGTTTTAAACGATTCCGAGAATATCGAAATAAATCTGATATCTATACATAAGAAATATATGGATATATATAATGAAAATATGATAAGGATAATTTTCCTTGTAAAAGAGATTTTCCTTATAAGAGTGATTTTCATATAAGAGCAATTTTCCTTATAAAAGTAATTTTCCTTATAAAAGATATTTTCCTTAAAGATAAGGTGTTTGTGATTTTCAAAACAAGATGGAATGGAAAAGTCATAAAGAAAACCTTATTGAATCAAAAATCTCCCCCTTTTTGGAAAGCACAAACATCCTTCCGAGAAATAAAGTCTAAGATGAAAGAAAAAGAAAAACATCAAGTCTTATCTCCCTTTGCTTATGGATGTGGATGAATACGACTAACTCCCCTTTAGGCTTTGAAACTCTACGGTTCTTATTCTAGATTTCCAGAATGGTATTTCATTAAGAATGAGAATGTATTATTTAATGAAAAACTCCCCCTTAGATAAACTCTATTAGAGTTCTTTTTCTTCCTCACCCTTTGTTAAGGTTCTTTTTCCTTTTCCCCCTTTGTTAGGGTTCTTTTTCCTTCTCCCCCTTTGTGATTTTCAAAAAGAATTCGAGGGAATGGAAAATATAACAAATTACCTGTAAAAAATTAGTAACAACAACAAAAGAGACAAGCAAGCAAAATTTTCATTAAGGTTGAAAAAAAGGAATCTAAGATACAAAAAAAGATCGGATTTGTCTATTTTGGATCTTTTTCCTTCGCCATAAGACCCTTGAGAATTGTCTTTATCTTCTTCAAGTATTTATGGTCTTCTTCGGCTTGCTTCTCTAACACAACTATTCTTGCACTTTGAGCTTCAAGTTATTCTTCCTGGGCTTCAATATTTTCTTGTTTTAACAACTTTTCTTCAATATCAATCCATCGATCCCTTTCATTCCTCCAGTTTTGAGCAACAGAGTTCAACTTCCCATTCAGATCTCTGTCTTCGTGAATCCGGAAATTCTTCACATCTGTCAACTTTTCTTCAAAGGAAGAAGTAAGTTCATTTAGCTTCCTGTCTTCTGTCTCAAAATCATCCTTAACATTATCTTGGAATTCATCAAATAGCCCCATATCTTCTACAGTTTTCCTCGAACAACTATTCTTTCTCTTACAAGATCTTTTGTGGGATTCATAGCCGACAAAAAAAGTTTTGAACTGAGCTTCCATCTCTACACATTTGTCCATAACCATGGATACAGAGTCTATTTTCTGATTCAAAATATGTTTAAGCATCTGGCATCTTGAATCAATACTTGAGAAGGTCAGAATAGAACCCACCAACTTCTTTAATGAATGAACAACAAATTCATACCCCAACAAAGAGGATTCCGAATCCGAGACTTTTCTTGGAGAACATTCTTCTTCAAATTGCTCATCCTCATTCTTAGAAGAATCACAAACTTCCCTTCTCTTTATAGCCACTGAGGTCGGGGTATCAACAAAAAGTTTCTTTCCATTGTCCTTTTTCGGAATAGATTCTTGTTCCGAGGTTTTCTATTCACTATCAGACACTTGTACAATATTGTCTTCATCATCAATAACTTTTTGAGCATTATCCTATACATTATTCATTTGAGAAATATCATGTAGAAGTTGTTCTTCCTCTACATGATAAGCTACTTCTTGTTCTCCGTTCTCTTCATCCTTTCCCAGAGTGACTAACTTAGATGACTCAGCTTCTGATGTTTGGAGCGACAAATGTTCCGAAGGTGTCTCCTTATAATCGTCTACTTGCTTCAATAGATCTCCGGTCTCACCACTACCTTCAGCAACTGCTTCTTCCTCATGCACTTCCTCAAGCTGCTCAACTTCCTCAACATGCTTAGCAACTACCTCTTCCGGATTGACATAGTTTCTTCCTAGAGTCTCAGGTAAAGATTCTACAGAGAATGATCTCGGAACTACAACGTTTCTGGAGGCCATCTCATTAAACTTCAATAATGTCTAAGTCACCTCAGCTTTAGACAAATTATTCTTAAGCTTCTTCTATTTCACATGTTTTTCTAATTCATCCGATGTTTTTTCCTTCAAGGCCTTAGCCTCCACAGGATCCAAGCCAAACTGAGGCTCCCCTTGCACTCTCTTCTCATTGATTTCCCTCTACATAGAAACTCCCTCATCAGGGTAAGCTTTATTCTTCTTCTATTTTGGAGGTGCGGAATGAACTTTCTTAGATTTGGGATTACCTGCTTCAACTTCAACTTCTTTCAACTTTCTCTTCTTCACTGGATTAGAAGATTCAGGTTCACCAACTTTCAGAGTCGCTTCTTCTTGAACTGGTAAATCAAAGAACTCACCAATCTTCTTATCGAAGGCAACATTCATCCTTTTCAGGGTACCATCACTCACCAACATAATTTTGCAAACTCTTGGCTTATAATTGCAAGCCTCCTTGAAAGACTTAAGGCAATGAACTATTAACTTTGAGATGAATGCAAGATACATTATGATCTGAGCTCTCAAATTCACTTTCTTAACATTATCAATGGTAATTAGAATGTGTTTTATCAGATTAAACGTCCATATATTTATCAAAAAATCTAAGATAAATATCTCACTCTTCTTCAAAATGTCTTTATCACCCTTTCTCGGTACGATAAAGCCTTGCACCAATTATTCTAGAATCCGAAAATTCATAGATAGACTAGCAATATTTGGAGCCTTGTCATCTTCCAGTCCAAGAGTCTCCAATGCCCTTTCCTTGTTGAAGCTTCCTTTTGAATCTGATAAAACATGAGAGATGAACTCGGCATTTCCTTCATTGGTCATCCCTACCAAGCCAGCTTCCTTGGCATAAGAAAGCTTATAAGTCTTTCCATAAGACTTAAATGAAAATTTCTCCCTACCATCTTCCTTAAAGAAGGAAACTGTCTCATAGAACTCTAAAAGAAACTACGAATATACTTCATCTTGATTCCCGGGCTTAGACACAACAAAATCTTCCAATCCGTTAAGCTTTATGTTCTTGGATATAAGAGAATCATATTTGTTGTAGAAATCAGGATGAACCAACCTTTTTCTATATACTAACCACTTGGAAATCGGTTTAGCGGTTGGCATGTCTTGAGAAGCTACTTCCACAGACATTCGGATCTGAAGACTTCTGAGAAGTTCGGAACGGAGATTGCTGAAGATCGGAACGGCCTTAAAATGGAGAGGCAGAGCTTCGGGATGCTAGAGCTTGAAAACCCGATGTGGGATGACCATTTGGGGTCTCCTTTAAATAGGCAATGATATAACGGTTCATCTTCCTCAGTTGATCGAACGGTTGTAAAAAGCTGAGATCAGATCTGACGGTTGAAAACCAATTCTCAAGAAAACATGAATCCGATCTTTTGAGGTTTTTATTAAAACAAAGATTTAAGAAAACTATAATCCGAAAACAAAATATAAGAATGTACCAGCTAATAAAATATGATTATGAAAACATGAGTAGGGAAATCATACCTTTCGGATTAGCATAGGAGGATTATTCATAAAGGTTAATATTCTTCTTGAAGAAGAAAAAAAATTGACTACTAAAAATATTTATTACGAAAAGACATAGTTCGCAAAATTCTATATGAAAATATCAACAAAGAAAATGAAAATTCATTACAATATTTTTACCATTAAAATTTCAATACAAAAGTTTGAATACGAAAAGCTCATTATGAATGTCTCGGTACGAAAATCTCATTATAGAAACACCAGTACGAAATTTTCCATTCCAGAAGTTATCAATACAAAAATTTCCATTCCAGAAGTTTTCTATACGAATATATCCATTTTGGAAAATTTCAGTTCCGGAAATTCCCATTCCGAAAATGTAGTTCCGAAAAGTTTGAAAAAAAACTAACTTTGAAAAATTCAGTTAGTCTAACAATAAAATGTACTCCCGCTATGAAAAGGAGTTTATTACTGTAAGGTGACTTTTTCAACAGAAATTTAATTTAGAAAGATTACCTTACGGTTATCATTACTAACTTCTGTTTAATGTATTCAAATCTATTAGAAGCCAAAGATTTTGTGAAAATATCAGCAAGTTGATCTTGCGTTCCGATAAACTGAAGAATAATATCTCATTTCAGTGTGTGATCCCTAAGAAAGTGATGCCAAATATCTATGTGTTTTTCACGTGAGTGATGTGCAGGGTTCTTACTTAGCGTAATGGCACTTGTGTTATCACACAAAATTTGAGTTTTAGTATAACTCAAGCCATAGTCTGTGAGTGTGTGTTGCATCCACAACACTTGAGAACAACAACTTCTAGCCGCAACATATTCGGCTTCAGCAGTGGAAAGTGCTATAGAATGTTGCTTCATGCAAGACCAAGAAACTAGTGAATCTTCTAAGAAATGAATAGTTCAGGATGTACTTTTTCTATCCATTCTAAATCTACCAAAGTCAGCATCAGAAATTTTTTTTAGAACAAAATCATTTCTAGAAGTATACAATAATCCTAGATCCATGGTTCCCTTAAGGTAGCTAAAAATACTTTTTATTTCCATTAAGTTAGATTCCTTAGGATTGGATTGATATCTTTCACATAAGCATACTGAAAACATTAAGTCTGATCGACTAGATGTTAAGTAAAGTATACTTTCTATCATAACTCTAAAAGATGTTTGATCTACTGGTTTCCTAGCTTCATCATGATCTAAAGAGTTTGAGGTAACAATGGGAGTACTTATACTCTAAGTATTTTCATAACCATACTTTTTATGAAGATATTTAATATACTTATGTTGAGATATGTAGGTTCCTTTTGGATTTTGAGAAAATTGAAAACCAAGGAAAAAAGTTAACTCACCCATCATACTCATTTCAAACTCAAATTTCATTAGACTTGCAAAAGAGTTGGTTGAATATTGCTGAGTTGAACCAAATATGATTTCGTCAACATAAATTTTAACAATCAAAACATTTTTCTTATAATTATTTATAAAAACGGTTGGATCTGCATTTCCCATAACAGTGTTATTTTGAAGCAAATATCTAGTGAGTATATCATACCATGCTCGTGGGGCTTGTTTAAGACCATACAGAGCTTTGGTAAGTCTAAAAACATGATCAGGATGTTTTGTATCTTCAAATCCAGGAGGTTGTTCAACAAAAACATCTTCTTGAACATAACCGTTAAGAAAAGCACACTTCACATCCATTTGGAAAAGTTTAAAATTATAAAATGCCGCAAAGGCAAGTATAATACAGATAGATTCAAGTCTAGCTACTGAAGTATAGGTTTCATCATAGTTTGTTCCCTCTTGCTGATTATAGCCTTTAGCAAAAAGTCTAGATTTATTTCTTACTATGACTCCATTTTCATCACATTTGTTCCTGAAGACCCACTTTACTCCAATAACAGAAGTTTCCTTAGGTCTTTCAACCAAGTCCCAGACTTTGTTCCTTTCAAATTCATTTAGTTCATCTTGCATAGATTTGATCCAATCATCATCACCTAAAGCTTCATCAGTGCGTTTTGGTTATAATTGGGAAAGAAATGCTAGATGTTCTACTTCATTTCTCAAGGAACTTCTAGTACTTACTGGTTGATTCACATCACCAATGATGATATCACTGGGATGATTCTTAAGAAACACCTGATTTGGGTTTTGTAAAACCTGTTCATCAACATACGGTAGAAAGTCTTCGGGGGTAAATGTTTCAGAAGTATCTTCTTGAACATTTTCTTTATCAGAAGATTCTTCTATCAAAGGTTGACAATCCGTTTTTGAAAACACATCTGAGGATGTAAGATGCAATGGTTTAAAAACAAAAGGATCGGACTCATCAATTTTTACATGTACTGTTTCTTCAACAGTACAATTATTTTTATTGAAAACTCTATATGACTTAGAAGTTGTTGAGTAGCCTAAGGAAATTCCTTCATCAGATTATGGTGCGAATTTATGTAGATTATCTTTAGTATTCAAAATTAATACTTTGCAACCAAAAACCTTGAGGTATGATTGTCTTGGTTTTCTACCATTCCATAACTCATAAGGAGTTTTATTAAGAAAAGGTCTAATCAAAACTCAATTTATAGTATAGCAAGTAGTACTTACATCTTTAGCCCAGAAATGTCTAGCTATAGAATATTCACTCAACATGGTTCTAGTTATCTCTTGAAGAATTCAATTTCTTCTCTCAACTACACTATTCTACTGAGGAGTTCTAGGTGCTGAAAAATTGTGAGTAATACCTTTTCTACTACAAAAAGTTTCAAAATAAGAATTTTGAAATTCTCCTCCATGATCACTATGAATAGTTTTCAATGGAAGGTTTTTCTCATTTTTAACTTGAGCTATAAAACATTTGAAATAAGAAAAAGCTTCAGACTTCTTTGCTAGAAAATAAACCCAAGTAAATCTCGTGTAATCATCAAATAGAACAAACACATAGTATTTGCCTCTAATACTTCCAGTTTGTGTTGGACCAAAAAGATCCATGTGCACTAACTGTAATGCATCAGTTGTTGAGACTTCACCGATTGATTTAAAACTATATTTATGTTGCTTGACATATTGAAAAGGATCACAAACTTTAGAAGAATCAAATCTAAGCTCTAGTATATCCTTAACTAGTTTTTTCTTAGAATGTTTGCATAAGTTTCTAAGGTTACAGTGACCTAGTCTTCTATGCCATAACCAGGAATGATCTTCCATTGCACTTAGGCAAGGTAAATATTGACTCCTATAGCCTTCTAAATTTGAGGTGTAAACATTCTCTTGCCTATTGGCTGAGAGAATAAATTATTCCTTGGAATTGTGAGCTAAGCACTTAACATTCCTAAAATTCAAAAGGTATCCTTCATCATATTGCTGATTTATGCTAATGAGGTTGTTCTTAAGACCCTTAACAAAAATAACATTTGAAATCAATGTTTTACCTAGAAGAACAATATTACCAAAACCATCAATTTATCCCTTAGCATTATCTCCGAATGTTACCTTTCCTCCTTTCGTTTTGATAATATTTTCAAAATAGATTTTGTTACCAGTCATGTTCCAGGAACATCCACTATCCTTGTACCATGTGTTGTTGTTGGTACTCTCTTTATTTTCCTGAAATCAAGAAGAGAATGATACTTTTAGAATCCAAACTTTTTTGGATCCGAGATTTTCAGACCACAAAATTTTAGGAACCCACATATTCTTAGAGAAATAAGATTTGTGAAATCCTAGAGATTTGGTTTTGTTTAAGGAACAATTCTTTTACCAGTGACCACTACATTGACACTTGGTACAAAATGGGGCACTTTGAGGAATAAAATAATTGTTACTGAAAATAGGTTTTGCATGGGTATAACCAAATCCGGATTTATTTCTTAAAGGTCGTATTTGGGAATACATTTTATCAAAATTTTCCTTACCATGGTTAAAGTTTGATAAACACTTCATTAAGAAAAACATTTCGGACTTGAGTTTTATAAAGAAGTTTTTATCTTCAAAATCATTAGATTTAGAACTAGAGCTACGCTCGAAAACAGTTTTCTTAGAAATTACTTTTTCTAAATCATTATAATGTTTGTTCTTCTCAGAACATACTTCATCATGATTTATTGAAATATTTATAAAATCAGCATTTTTCCTACCAAGATCTTTAGAAAGATCTGATATTTCTTTTGTAAGAATAGAATTTCTAGAGTTTTCTTAATCATGTTTTTATTGTATTTAAAATTCTCAATTCCATGAAGTTCAGCAAACCTAGAAACTGCTTCATATGTAGGTAAAGTATTATCTTCATCAAAAGAAGATTCTTCATCAGAAGAGTTATAATACTCTTTATCATTGTAATTTAAATATACATTGGTCAATGATTTAGAATTTCGTACCTTAGCCATAAAGAAATGATTTTCAATAGGTATTCTGGCTATAAGACCAAGATTCTTTTGTACTGAAGATTCATAATCAGAAGATTAATCTGAAGAGTCACCACCACTGGCACTCCAGGTATCACTAGCTTTCAGAACCTTTTCAGCTTTGGCTTTATAATACATCTTTCTGTTCCTATCTGAATGTCTTTCTTTCCTTTCATTCTTTTTGACTAGATGGAAATCTGGTCTAATATGTCTAGATCTCTTGCATTCGTAACAAGTATCTTCTCCATCTTTCCTTTCTTTCCTCTCCTTTTTCTTATACTTGGATTGGAAATTTCTTTGGCCAGCTATCTTGTTCATCCTTCGAGCAAGATTTTCTAACTCATTTTCTGAGATATCACTTTCACTAGAATCTGATTGGATAATAACTTTCTTTGACTTGGATCTGGTTACTCTCTCTAGAGTCTTAGATTTCATCTAATTTGATGTTATTGTAAAAACAACAGTACCATTTCCATTTTTCTTTTTGTTGTTGTCAGCATCTCTTTTCATTCTTGTATCATGTTGGAGAAGAGTTCTGAATAGCTCATCAAGAGAAATTTGAGTGACCTTCCTATTCTCACCAATAGCTGTTCTTTTGGATTCCCACTCATTGGGAATAATATTAATTATCTTATCCATAAGTGCTTCATCTTCTAACCATTTTTCTCCCATAGACTGTAAGCTGTTGACTATAGTCATAAATCTCTGTTGAACTTTACAGATTGGTTCACCATAAGGAAAATTGAATCCATGGTATTTAGCTCTAAGAATAGCCCTCCTAGTCTCTATCACTTTAGAAGTTCCAAAGTGTGTAACCTCAAACTTCTTCTAGATACAATTTGCTGCCTCACAAGAAGAAATTTGGCTATATATATTTCTAGTCATTGGTAAAAGTAGATTATTGCGTACCTTATAATTGAGTTGATACTCTTGCTTTTCCTGGTTAGTTAAAGTTCTCACTTCCTTATCAGGAATTTTATAATCTCGAGTAAGCATAACAAAGTTATCCACTCCAGTATTGATAACAAAAGTGTTCATTCGATCTCTCTAGTACTCATAGTCATTACCATCAAAGATTGGTGGTCTTGTAGGATTTATATTATCAATGGAGCCAACATTGATTCCTTCCATACTTAATATAACCTTCCGCACACAAACTTGTTAGTAGAAAAAATTCATAATAAAAAATTTCGGAATGAAAATTCAGAATGACAATGTTCGTAATGACAAAGTTTAGAATGACAAAGAACTTTCTAAGAAAGAATGAAGAATAAAGGAAAATGAGTATGAAAAACTTATACGTGAGTATAAGTATTTCAGATACCTCCTCTGATACTAATTGTAGGATCAAAATAATGATGTAGATGCTCAATATACAAGAGGTGGGGTGAATTGTACACTTCAAAAATTTCCTTTAAACAAAGGAAAGAGCTAAGTTTAACAATTTTAAACTAAAAATATTCACAACACCTCTAACACCAATTGAAAAATCGGAATAAGGAATGAAGTTATAAACATCAAGATCTATGAACTTTCTTAAAAATTGAAAGAGATTCCGAAAGTAGGTTCCTGAAATATGGATCCGGAAATTGAAACTTAACTAAATATTACAATATGAGATTCTACCTTAAAGCGTATAGAATCCAAATGAAACAGATTACAAGTAAGGAAGTATAAGAATGTTATACTTTCATTACAATAAAATATGCAGCAAAAACAAACAGGTAGTAAAACTACAAATAACAATATATAAGTCTTTTAACCCAAAGAGAAGGGTATCCAACAACCTTAGATAAAGGTACCTTGATTTATACTTTCAAGAAAGTCTGTCTTACCCACATCAGGGTAAGCCCTCGATACGAAGATCGAAATCTCTGTCTTGTTATCCCCGCAAGACCTCAACATCAAGGTAGTTTGAACCTCTGTTTTCCTCAGCAAGGAAGCCCTCTAACTTTAAGGTAGTCGGCACCTCTGTCTTCCTATCCCCGGAAGTCCTCAAATGTAATCAGCAACATTCAGATTCACACAAAGAAAAAACTGAACGAGCAGTTCAGTATGCACAAGGAATGAAAATATTTCACTCTCTAGAAATCACTTTAGCAGTGTGTGGTCACTAGATCGATCCAACTTCATTGTTTCTTGAGCTCTTTCAAATGATCTCCTATTTATAGGCTCGGTCATCCTCCTTTCCAACAGTCATATTTTCCTTAAAAATTGGAGGGACCTGTACACGTGTCTCTTAACCAACAATTAGTTTATAACGGAATATACATCATTATTTTATAAAAAAACAAGTGTAATAGAATATACGATATTGTTTTAAGTCTAACTCAAAATTTTGAAGTGAAGGTTTGGAGTGTAAAAAAATGTCAAAGAGTAGACAAATTATTAAAGTGTAAGCAAAATGAAAGTTCGGAGTCTATCCAAAAATAATATTCGGAGTCTAAATAAATTCATAGTGTATAAAGCAAAGATGATCATATTCTGTTTAATAGGTGAATTTGGAATGAGAATTCATCATCAGAAATCGTAACGAGAATTCGTAATCAGGATTCTTCATTAGATTTCTTTGTCGAACTTCATGAGAGTTCATATCCAGAATTCGGAGTAGAACATTATCAGAGTTCGTATCCAGAATTCGGAGTGGAATCTTCAATACAGTTCTCATCCAGAATTCGGAGCCTAAAACAGAATGCTTCATATCAAATTTTTAAATGATTCTGAGAATATAGAAATGAATCTGATTTCTATACTTAAGAAATATATGGATATAGATAATGAAAATATGATAAGGATAATTTTCCTTATAAAAGCGATTTTCCTTATAAAAGCAATTTTCTTTATTAAAGCAATTTTCTTTATAAAAGATATTTTCCTTATGAAAGCAATTTTTTTAATAAAAGAGATTTTCCTTAAAGATAAGGTGTTTTTGATTTTCAAAACAAAAAGGAATGGAATATTCATAAAGAAAACCTTATTGAATCAACCACTTTTGTTATAGAAGTTAAAAAATAAAAACCTTATCAATATTTTTAGGATGTTCACATATTTCACTAATGGTTTTCATGGATTGGAATGTATCTTCCACATTCACACCAAACTTCTTCGGTTTCATCAAAAAATCCATCTCAGACTTCTTATTATGAGAGAATTGACTCTCCCTAAACCCTTATCTTCTTTAACCTATGGAATAATAGTAATGTTGTTGGTGGAACCAAAAACTATTTTCCATATGGAAGAATCCACCACAGTTCTAGAAATATCCATCGAATAAGTATTTCCTAATCAAAGTTTCAGATTGACTAGTGTTACTATTATGATTCTCAAATACATTATTCATATAACATTATTGGTCTCCAACCATTATATTTTCAAAAGAAACTTTATGATTGGACTCCAGTTTCATTCCAGCCTTATTATAAATATAATTAATAGAATCATTTCTGTATTTTTTATGTTAAAAAAAAATTGGACCCATGACTTTTTGAAACATATAAATTCTCATATTTTTTAATCATGTTCACATATGTTACTTTACTATATTTCATATTTCAAGAAACAATAACTTCTTTATTCTAAAAATATAAAGGTAACTTTATTTGAAACATCTTTAGTTTTTCCTTATGAGAACATTATACCAACTTTAGATTTTGAGTTTTTGAAACAAGTAACTTTTTGTTCAACATTGTAATATTTTTGATGGATATGTTTTTACTCCTTTTCTTCTTCCATTAGTTTCACATATAGGTGTTCATTAACATTATTTCTTCCACAATATAATTTTTTAAATCATCAATCTCTTTTAACATCTTGACCTTCTCATCCATAAATATGTTTTGGTTGTTTGATTAGTAATTTTCATTTATCAACTTCTAATTTTACTTCTAAAGACTTCTAATCTTTATAATAGATTTTTTGAATTCTTCTTTAAAATGATATTTATGTTGTGTTTTTTCATCTTCAGAACCGCTGCTTCCAAAAACATCATTATTCACTATTGTAATAAAATTATTCTCTCCATATTTCCCAAAAAAATATTTTTTAAATTAAAATTCACTATCTTATTTTTCCTTATCTATAGAAATAATTTTATTCTTTTATATTTGAAGAACTTTTTTTCTTTACATTTTGAAAAATATGTATCATTATTACCCATCTTCGTTAATGACATTGTTGGCCTTATTTCATCTTAATTGTTAGCATATTATTTTGTTATTTAATCAAAAATAACCGTAATGTTCACAACAGATCAATATTCATGGATTTTTGGGAGATGATTACCTTTTTATTTATCTATTCCTCTTCTCACATTTTTTGAAAAAAAGGAAATTTTTTCCTCAAATTGTTTATATACCTCATTTTAAGAATCTGAATCACTATCATCTTATTCAATATTAAACTTTCTTGAATTTTATTTATTAGAATCTTTGAATGACATTTTGATATCAAAATTTGTTTTTTTTTCATTTCATATTTTTCTCTATTTTCATTTAATAATTGATGATACTTCTATGAAAATAATCCGAATAATATGTTTGAAAATATCTATCATCCAATGAAGATACTTTAGTATCAATATTTTCCAGAAGGATTCACAAGATACTTTCAACAGCTATAAAATCTTTAAAATTTTCACCAAGTTATATAATATATCTGACTATGTCATTCACCCTGAAAAATAAATCACCAATAGATTCATTCTCACCCATTTTAATATCTTCAAACTTCATCCTCCATATTTTTAATTTTTTTAATCACATTTTTATTCCCTTCAAATATGTTTTTGAAATTGTTGAATGTACCTTTGGATGTGAAAAAAACCTTCATTGTTTAGAATTCACTTTTAGAATGTGATGATAATAAATCATTTTTGTACCTTTCATGATTCTTATGATTCTTCTAATTATTAGCTGTAAGAAGAAATTTTTACATTATATGAGTAAATCCATCCATTTTATTTTCAAAAAAATAATAACCAATAGACATAATATAAGGTAAAATTATGTCTTTTCAGATATTATAGTTTTTAACATAGAAAATCAGGATACCAATACTGTTGAATAAATTAAAATTCTCCATAAACATCCCTTCAAAATGTCATAAAATAATAAATTAATGGATTCCTAGTTCTTATAAATATTGTAATTCCCTAGTAAAGATAGTTATATCATTGAGTGGGGGTATGGGGGTGAATTAGTGATATCTTTTTATATTATGATTCCATACATTTGAAATAGCATTTTCCTCCTATTAAATATTTCATTCCCTTCAAAAAAAATACACATCCATAGGAACATAAAAATTTATAAGGCTTACTTATCAAAAAAATTGCTTCGACCATGGTATGGTTTGAAAATAATCCAATACCACAAAATCCACTAGAAAACACTCCTTTTGTGTGGAATATATTGAGTAGGATATTCCCTTATAGTCGTCTAGACCAATGATCAATACAATAGAGAATTTTATTCTTGTACTATGAAATGGTACAAGATTGTTATTGTAACAAAAATATTATGGAACTTCTTTATTAACATTCAAATATATGATACTACAATACATTTTTTCTCATTTTAAACCAGAATCTGGTAATAACTCCATGAGCATAGTAATGATAAATCTGTCTGATTTCCTTGTATGATTCCCAAGTTAGATTTTCTCAATATTATAATATAACTTCATCTGAATTCAATTGGAAAAATTATGAGACACTTTTTTATGATTCTTAAATTCCACTAGTATTCCATGTTGAATACTATTACCTACTAAATAAGACTCCTAGATGAATACTATTTCCTATTAAATATGATTTCTAGATGAATAATATTTTCTATTGAATAGAATTCCCAGAAAAATAAGATTCCTAATTGAATACAATTAGAATATATATATATATATATATAATTTCCATTTGAATATGATTCCAAGAAAAATATGATTCTCAGCTAAATACATTTTTTTATTAATACAATTCCCACCTGAATATGATTCTTAGATGAATATGATTACTATATGGATAGTACCATGAACTGAATATGATTCTCGTCTCAATATGATCTTTGATCTTCTCCTTTCTTCCTCTTTCCAGAAAATCTTCATCTAAAAATCTCAATACAAAAACATATTATCCCTATAAATTTAGAGCTTCTCTCTCTTCTATGATAAATAGTATATTCATGATATAATGTAAAAAGTAATATCTCTTTTATAGATTCATTGAAATTTTTTTCTGGGATTCTTAAAAAGGTTCCTGATTAACCAAATCTCCCATTAATTTGAACTTCCTAAAATTTTGGATGTGTTCAGGACTTCTTAAATGCTTATAAACTCTTCTATATCCTTATAGAATCTTATAAAAACTTCACCCTCTCCTTAACTATTATAATAGTATGATTTATAAGTTTGATTATACAGTAAAATTTTTCCAATATTAATTCCAAATTTTATTTTATCACTATGATTTCTTTCAAACACTTTTCTCAATGTTATTTCATTAATATTATTTCCCCAGTATGATTTTCTTCAGTAATTTTTTCTGGTATGATTTACTTAGTTTGATTTATTCTATTTGGTTTCTTCAGTATGATATTATATATACGGTTTATTGTGTATGATTTCACTAGTAAAAATCTCATAGATGTATTGATTAAAAAATTCAATATTCGTAGAAATTATAAATATGAAGTTCTCATAGGGATGATCTTGAGAAAAAAACATTAACATCAAAAACATACTTTTTATACAAAAATCATATTGTAGGAATCACATCCATCATGACTTTTGAATAAATTGAGGATTAGGTTTAGCATTCCCTGTCATTTAATGAAATGTAATAGAAATTCCCATTATTCTAGAAATGTTCATTATTTCTAGCCAAACCAACCATTTATAAATATGATTTGAAAACTATTACTCTCCCTTTCATTCATCATGCTAGAATAACATGTTTTCCAACGTACTTATGATATGTGGGATATTAAAGATAAAAAAACATCATCATATTTGCAATGGAAGTTATTATAACTTCTTATTCCCTTCAAACAGGAACCATGGTGGGCTTGATGAAACATTCCTTCAAAAAAGAGTCTTATAAACATGTTGAATTTTCTTATGCATTATGAGTCAGATTTTATGAATAGGTTTTTTAGTCAAAATTCTTGAATAATATTTTGCGGTCAGAATTCATAAATATGATTTTTGAGTCATAATTTTTGAATATTATTTTTAAAATGAATTCTTAATTTTTATGAATTATGGAATACGATGATTTTTATGATAAAATTATTGACATTTATCACAATCATTTAGAAAATAAGGTGATTACCTTTTTATTTTCAACATAAGACATCATATTTAAAAAAATAACTTCTTTTAACATCAAAAAAGGAACTCAATCCAACTCGTTCCTTTCATGATGTAATTATTATGATATATGGAATTATGAATTATCGGATTCTGAAAGTAGTTATAGATATTCCCTATGGTTATTTGATTTGATAAAATATACATGAAAATATTTACTATTCGTGCCATTATGTTTATAGAATAATTTAATAATTATATATTCCATCGATATTATCCTAAATTTATTAATTAAATGGAATGTTATTTAGTTTTTTGAATTTCTATATTGATTATGATTTATTTATTCATAAGATTCCACCATATTAAAACCCCTACATATTATTTAATCTCACCCTTATCTTATGTTTAATTCATCATGACTATAATATGTGTATTATGTTTGGTATGTATGTTTATTCCAAATGATGTAATGATTGGCCTAAAGAAAACACATAGTTTTAATTTAGTCTTTCATTTTTATTGTTAGTTTCATAAATGTATCTAATTACTCATACTACTAAACTATTCTTTCCATCATGATGTGACTTCTTATATCTAGTTGAAATGTAACTAATTAATCACTAAATCAAGGATATTGGGGTGAGGGTCTATATAGTGTCTGTCCACATCAAAATATTGAAGATAAATCATGTTAGACCTATCATGGAAGACTATTTCAAGAAATAATCATCTTCAACAACCGATGTATCACTAATACCAGATTCAGAAGTCTTTTTATTGGGGAATACTGAATGGTTTCTAAGCACAATCATCATATATCATACCCAACTTCTAGTGATGTCTCCTAAAAAAATTCATTTGTCCATAAATGTCTTTATTAAATATCACAATAACTAGAACTTACATGATCCAACACCCATCCATCATGGGTCTAACACATGTACTCATACTCCACCAATTATGAATTCGACCATATACCTGGAACATACAGGTAAATACAACCCTAAATTGGCCCATTAATCTATTTGAGAATGGGAACCAAAAAAAACATTTTAAATCTTTTCTCATGGTCCCAAGAAGATTATCACTTGAGGTACTCTAATCAGTTACTAATGTCTCTCTCCTCAAAATCAAAGAATCCATGGAATCATTCGAATGAAACAATTTTTTTGGATTTCCACATCTTATTCCTTTTCAATCCCTATACACAACGACTTCCATGGATAATAATCCATTCATTCTTGAGTGAATATTCAAACATCTCCAATCATTTATTCATAATCTCTATTAATAGTTACCATAGTGATTTCATATTTTAAAACACTTGGGGTTCACAAACCATAAATTGAAAATGGTGTACACCCACTATCTAGAATATATTATACAGCACATAGAGCACAATTCACAAGTATTCGATTAATCAATCCATAAAAATACATTTATACATCTCTATGTATAATCGATTCTCATTTAGAATAATAAAGATTATCAAAATATATTATTCATGATAATCTTCAAAATACGAGTAAACATAAATTCCATTAAAACACATGTATCACTCAAACATAGATTTTCTGACTTCAAACCAGTATGTGATTTCCATTTCCATCTCCAAAAATCACATCTATTGATAATGTGTTTCATAGTTTACCCACAAATCAATCATATCACAAAACCCAATTTATTTCAATGATTTCCCTTATCACTAGGCAACATATTAAAATGACCGAAATATACATGTCATTATGACCACAGGGTTCACCTTTAAGATCATTGATCGTCAATCCACATCCTTCCGCTCACTGATATCCCATACAGACTAGTTACCATGTGAATCGAGTTCTTACTAAACAATCTATATAGTTGGGGTTTACATCTTTCACCACCCAATTCATGATCCAAATCACCCTCCCATTATTTATCCACAAAGAAGTCCAAGGTGAACATGAAACATATAAAATTTGTTATTAACACTCTTAGAGCTATGTTGAAACTCATATTCAAAAATCAGTCACCTATGAGGTGCTATGATTCATCAAATGATTTCTAACCTCATGATGTTGTTTCAGAAAATATGATTTCAACAATACAAACACTGGTCAATGAGTAAAGACACCAAAATAGTCATGCCCATTAAATCTATTATGGTTATCCAACATTGTATGTTCTTATAAATAAACAAATGCATCATAAATCTTATAACTCAAAACCCATGAACCAACTATGAATCAGTCTTAGAATGAGTGTAAAATGAATATTTCCACAATTAAAGGAATAAAAAACATATTATAATAATTATTAAAGTTTTATCTAGATCAAAACAAATTCATCTGACTCACTAGTGTCTAAATTGGCCAAAAAGATGTATCGTCATCACAATCCAAGCATTTTCCTACCAGTGTCTGACATTTCTCTGAGGATCCTCATAGAAGAGTCATTCCGAGATGGTAAAAATGTAAAAATAAAAAGGAATAGAAGATGAAACACTCTAGGTGTCTATATATGGTAATACCTTATGGAGGTACAACATCACAAACAACCACCTACGTACCTGGGGGTGTTGTTTCATTAACAAGGCTTCCTACTTGAGTGAAACTATCAAATAAGGGATGTTAACATTCCTGGGAACTTGACATAAATTTCATCTAACTTCATATCCATAAGGAAACTACAAAACTAGGATAACCCACCTTTAATATAAGACAATCACTATTAATCTATATTATCACATTAAAAGTCACTAGGACCTAAAACCTATAATTTTGGTCTAATGAGACAAAATATATTAATTAAAACCTACAAGTAACATCCAAGTTCACGTCTAATTTTACTTTCAATGAGTCATTACAACTGACATGTATAAGTATTTTCTTCGTGACCAAAACCATTAACATGTGTTATTCATGCAATTTCATCTCATCACATTAATCCCAGACATTTAAGAGTTTGAAATATATGTATTATGAAATAATAGTAATAAAAGTAAAACACAACCAGTCACTTATTTATCTGACATAAAATTTCAATATATGAAAAATATATCATAATAAATTCTAAATCAATGTATTTATCCATCTGTTCTCACAAATGGGATTGATTAAAGAAAATATCAATTCCCAGATATATGGAAAACACTATTTCGATTGTAACTATCATTTTAATTAACTGAAGGATCATAACAATAAACCTAAAAAGAAAATAACATGTAATTTATCAATTATAGGGAATTATTAAGGTATGATACAATTACATATTTATACAATACATTTTATATAAGGTCAGAGACACTTTAAAAACCCATACAATATAATAGAAACATACCCCCATGGGGTTATGTACCATAGCGTAAAAACATTACAATCAACCTATGAGGTTCAAATCAAGCCATCATGGGTCTTTTTATATGGGAATCCATTACTAATCTAAGGATTTAATTATATTTAAATTACAATTGGTATCCCATTTAATTTTTACCTATATTAGTTAAAAATAGAAATATTTTAATGCCTTTTTAATTGGGTTATCTCATAGGCATACATCAAAAAAATGCCTACTAGGGTTATGTAATATTTAACCATAATAAATACCTGGAAAGTATAACCATCTCAGGTTGAGTCAATTTTATAACATAATCAAAAAATGAAAATAATAACCAACACGGGTAAATTCTAGTATAAAAATTAATTTATATGGGCATCCATTACCAATTTAATAATGTATAATCCATTTTAAGTTGAAATTGAAACCCATTAAAATCCATATCTGATTATTGTTATTCAATAAATAATCTACAATTTACATTATAATTTTAAGAGGATATTACAAAAGCATACATTTCTAAGATAAACCATCATAGAACAATGTTAGCATTTAAGGATTCAGTTATATGGGTAGATATTCCAAAGTTATGAGGGAAATCATTGCATAAGTTACCATTAACATCCCATTGCTATGATAAATCATGTTGAAATAATAATAATCTATAAAAATGAACATAATGAACAAGTGTCCCATACAGGGTATCATGATCTTCCCCCATGCCTGGTTTGTCCATTCTGAAACATGGCATATTTTATCAATTCTAACACCATCCTATTCTTGTGTATACAATTCCAAAATAGCAAGAAATGTAAATTAACTATTATATAACACTAGTTAAGATACCAACCCAGTTCAATCTATAAATAGTAATAATATCTATTTACAGAAATTCCTTAGGATTTCCTCACCTTACACCATAGTCTCCTAACTAGTAGTGATGGTCTAATGGTGTATGAGTAGAAATACTAAAACATTTGGGTTAGTAATTAACATAGAAGAATAAAAAATAATGAATTGAAATGGATGATAATAATAATTGACCTATAATAATAAATAGATAACCCAACTAGTGAAAAATAATCCAACAGTGAATAAAATTGAAAAACCCAAAACTTTATGGAAGATAAAACTCCAGGACTAGAAAAATAGAAAAAATAAATAATCAAAACATCCAACTCATTTAGGCATAATGATTAAATTCTTGGCCCCCATATTCATGTAAATTCCTAGTCTATAATGAAAAACAATAAAGAGGAAAAAATCTAGTTCCTAACCTACAACCAAGAGATCATTTCGTGTACTAAATGATGGCCCAAATAGTGTATTTGTAAAACTTATAAAGCCACCACAATGTTTTCTAATGAAAATACATTACGTGAATGTAAAATTTAACAATGTGAAAGTATAATCAATTAAGAAGTAAATAAAGGATGTATAATTAACCATGTTGAGCTGAATATTCTCATGGGAAACCTAGACAACCATTATTTCTTTATCCTAAGCCAAAATGTACTAGAATCTCTTGTTTTATATAAATCAACAATAGAACCAAGGTATGTAACAAAGGTGTCCTTGTACAATGAAAAATATATATTGTTAAATATTTAACTACGGTCATCAACCCGAGCTTAGAAATAAAGCAACATGGGGAATTGTGTTCCATAATTCAATAAATATAGTTAAATAGCATAGTTACTAACAATATTAAATAATTAAAAAATGAATTATTTTCCAAATATATTAATGAACAATGAGGAATTACTTGTCTGATGAATTTAATAAATAATATGGAACGACGTGTAAAAATAACTGAATAAATAATAGGTAACTCCATGTCTAATGAATTGAATTAATAATAAGGAACATAATGTCCAATGAATAAAATAAATAATGAGTAATTTTATCCATCACACGCATATAAATCATTTTATGGGCACTGATTAATATAGATTAATGATTTATAATCATTATATTCCACATTACTGATGATCCTGTCCATGTAAGTTTTTATTCAATACCACATTTCACTTAAAAAGCACTAAAAACAATTCTATTAACTATTAAAAAATAAACCTATTCCATGATTAATATCCATTCCAAATCATAGATTATCAAGATCAATTACTTTAAACAATTTTATTTCAATTTAATTATTTATTTTAGTTTTTTCCTTCATAAATTTCATACATTACTTAAGGGACCAAGAACTAAGTGGTTTATCTAAACCATTTAGAAATTCATCATATTCGATTTATCAAATCACTCAAACCTGATTAAAATTGTAATGGAAGAATACCTACTCAAATAAGATTCATCATTATTTATTTTATTCTACATTTAATTATAAAAGGTAGAGGACCAGGTGTATAAATATGTTATATAAAATGTCATTTAATTCATTATGGAATTAATCAAAAAAGTGGATGTATCAACATACCCAAGTGGTGGATTGGTAGAATAGGAAAAGAATGCTAATTATAATTATTTAATCAAACTCACCTTATGTTGTGGTTTGGGTTTAATTATCCATCCTTCATCCCTGTTAAGAAGGTTTAAGAAACATTTTGGTAATATTATATGTATTTAGTTTAAGTCATTTAATATATTTGTATAAATGCTTTTGATTCCTAGTGTTTTTCGCAACGATAACAATTCATAAATGATGTAACATTAAGGGATATCAAACCAAACATCCTATATAATTATTAGGAAACATTATTCAATCAATATCAGCATTTTATTAGATAAAAAATGAAATAAATTGAAGAAATTTGTAAGAACCTTAAAAATTGGGTGTATAAATATTTATTGAAAAACATTAATAATAGTAAGTTAAAAGAAGAATAAAATTAAGATGAATGTTATAATTACTGATTGTCTTCAAGATTAATGAATTATATTTGGTTCAGACTATTATTGAATGTGATACACCCCATTTAAGATGAGAATGAGGAGGGTGTAGATAGGGTGGCTCCTGGTAAAATGAGGGAGGAATGGGGGTAAAATCCTATAACGTTTCGAGGGGAATTTTATAATTGTTAAGTGGAATATTTTTAGGCTACATAGATTAGAAAAACATGTGTTAATTGTGTGGTAATATAATAAAAAACATGAACAAGACACATAACTTCCTCACATGATTTCACAATTATGAATTGATTGTGTGGTCTTCAATAATAAGCTCCCATGCATCACATGATTGTAATGCATGGTTGGGAGAACCATAAACAAGTTGTGTAAGTGACATTTTATCTCTTCACCAACCCTTATGGTTATTTGGGATACCTCATGTTGTAAAACAAACCATGTTCGATAATAAAACCTGATTCATGGTTTTTCCAAACGGTTAGTACTAACTATGCATCAACTATGCACCTATAAATCTCTCATAAATATTCTTTTTCAAGGTGAATTCTCCATAAATTAATTCATAATTATTTTTCACATCTTGGGACATAGACCACATCTAATAAAAAAATAATACAGTGTTCCAATTATTTCAATTCCATTTAAAATTTTGGTTTAATATTTACACTTTCAACAAAAAAAATATCATATTTTTTTATGATTTACAACCGATTCAAATCATGGGATTTAACATTATTCTTCGTCAAGTAATACATGTTTCCTCACCTAATGACTTATAGGGAATGTATTTTGTGTGTATAAGAACTATTGGAATTTGGGAGGAAATTTTTAAGTGTATTTGGGAAGGGCTTTTCCATTATAGAGTACACATGTTGTGTGAAGTGGTTATAAAAGGAGGTGACCTTTTATAAGTGAGGTGGGTGGAAAACATGTAAGTACATGAAATGTTATTATAAAATACATGTCTTGATCAATTAAATATTCTAAAAATTTCTTAGTTTTAGAGATACACAGGTTATGGATGAAATCTAATTGCCAATTAGAATTAATATTTTGTTCTGTTTTATTTTAAATATTGTCTCATTGGTTAAAAAAACATTTAACCTATCTTACCCTAATTATCGTAGTATTATTTTTTCCATGGTAAATTCTCATTATCGGTGGAAATTATGTCGTACTTTTTTACGTAATATTATTTATTCATATATAATAATGGGATCTACTTTCCAACACCCAATTATTAGAGGTTATATAAATTCTTTATAACATAAATGTATAAAAACCACTTTTATAAAAAAATTGTAGTTGTAAGAATGAATTTATAATTAAATTGGACAATTTTCTTGATTAGTGATTATTGACATGAAATTATTAGATTATTAATAAATAAATAGTGGCCATGTTAACATATAGTCATTCCAAAACTGAATGGAATCATTGTACCACCTCTTTAAATGTAAACAATTAGAAATTTTTTTCCTGAGGAATAAAATAAAACATAGGTTGAAAAATTTCATTCATAGGTTCCATAAGTTTAAAATAATAGTTATAATTTTTTATTTTATTCGTAATTAAAAATATTCATCGATAAAATGGTTATATTAATTTTAATATTAAGCTTCAATCATTATGATTTCCTAAATGTTAGAGTATTTGAAAAAAATTATTTTTATTATTCACATAAAAATAAACCATTTAAGAAAAATCCCATGAAATAAACATAAGATCGTTTTTATATGATGATATTCAAAATTTGGTTGGATTTTTCAAATAAAATTATAAATGTATCAGAAAATTGTTCTAAAATCTAAATATAATATGTGTAAAACCCTTATAAAATAATTTATGCTCTAAGAATAAAATTATGTTATCATTATCCCTCTCATAATAACAAAAATTTAAAGATTTTTAATTTCTTTGGATGAATATATTATGAATAAATTAAAAAAATAGTTATTTAACACTGGTTAATCTAGTCTTAATGTTAAAATACACCGGTCATTGAAAAAATGTTATGAAAATATATATCTTCCTACGATAAATTTATTTTTTTCATTATTTATTACAAATTAATCATCAAGGTATTAATGATTATTCATCAGCTCAAACATTTGAACATGGTATTTTCAATAAACATAATACTCCAAATAGAGAAATTTTGTTTTTAAAAGAAGAATAAAAAATATAATGAAAACATTATTTTATTCTAATATAATCCTATTCAATATTAATTGCACCTAAATTTATATTACATAATTATTATCATGATTTTCAAATTTTCAAGAAATTAATTGATAAATGTTTTTTAGGAAAAATGTTCCAAATATATTTCATATATGGGTTACTCTTATTCAAACACTTTATATTAATAATTAGGTTCTAGCGGTTATATAATAATATTTATATAAAAAATCATGCTCATTTAAGGATAGTGTTGTGTGTGATATATTCTATCAGACATTTTATTAATGTAACAGAAAATAAACTAATATCTTGGGGTGTTACATGTGGGTTAGAAACATCAAATATAAATATATAAACTAATCTATGAAAAAACTCCATGCACATGAGCATTCCCACTATCAAATTCTTGGACAAACCAATGATATACCAAAAGGGAATCCCTAATCCCTGTGATCCGGGAACCAGTAATTGGGAATCACTACAAAAATATTGGAATAGTTTATCCTAATAATAACATTTATAATAAAAAATTAACAACTAATATTATATTTCCATACATTGGACATATATGCCATAATCTTATTGAAATAATAAAGAAATAATAAAATTATAGTAATAATATATATATAATTAACTAATCCATCAACTCAACCATAAAACCATCACCTAAATAAATGGTCACCACTTGGTGCCTTTCCACTATCCAATATATATTTAATGTGACAAAAATTACTGTAAATTAAAGTATGAAAAAATATATCATGGAAGATGTAGTAATGCCTATGAAAATAAAGTTTAATATACCATAATGTGACATCATTTGTCACATTACAACTACAAACTAATATACGATCAATGTGTATTAATAAATTTAATGGACCTTAAAAAATAGTGATATTACTAAGTTAATAACATAGTAGGAAAACGTAATGAATCTTACCACTATATATAAGTCATTAAATGAAGGATATTTTTTATGATAAATTGAAATAAAGTATTTAAAATTTGGATTTCCAAAAAATCATAAATGGAAAATATGAATTTTATATATATTAATTTCAATATATTATTGAACTAAAAATAGTTATTTTTTTAATTTTTCCAATGGACTATGGAAATATTATAAAAAATCCCATTTGGAAACCTCTTTTAAAAAAAATTATAAAAAAATCCAATTCTCTTTGATTCATAAACCAATAAAGAAGGGATGAAGACATAAATAATATAGTAGAAATTAATTTATACAAATCCAGTTATATAGTAAAAATATCATAAAAGTTAGAAAACCCACATTTTAACAACATTATAAAAAGAATTAAATTAACAAAAATTAACCATTTCATAATAATGAACCATTAAAAGGATCCCAAAGTTATCTAGGGATAGTTATAACCCAATATCATTTAATTCTCTCAGGATCTAAATGGTTAGCATCCAATTCCTATGAAACCACTAACAGGAAAATGGAATCGACTAGTAGTTCGTTGAAATACTTCTACTACACCAATTGCAATGACCAATAAGGAGCACATACATTATCCTAGTGGTGTGCCACTATAAAGTCCATGCCTTGGCCTAGTGGGATGATGTCACCCATCCCTGATACCAAATCTAATATAATTTTTAAATATTTTATGGCATGGACTTGTGGTGTAGTTAAACCTATCCATGACCTTATAACATTCATATAGGAATTTTTAGCTAGTAATTTTTAGTAATACAAATTGATTAAAAAATTAGTCTTCCCCATTAGACAATCTACATCCCATACGACTCACCAATTTTGAACACAACATTCTATTTAAAATAATGTTCTTTTTTTAAACCATCATAATCGATTTCACTTATAAAAATCAACACAAACCTCTATAAAACTATTTCTTCCTCAAATTTGAGGAAAACATTTAATAAAAAATGGATTATATAATTCATCCTTAAAAATATTCACCGACTATATTTCTTAATTAAAATAATCATTCTGATTAACCATAATATGTATTAACCCTTCCAAATAACTTTTCAAAATATAATTTTTATATCCACATTGAATAATTATTTGAAATATGAGTTAAATATAAAATTAATTTTTTTAACAAACCATATATTTTTATATCCATATTCATTTAAATATATATATGAATATATGTTTCCATTGTCACAAAAACATACACACTCAAATTTGAATTGTTATAGACAAAAACATATTCATTTATTGGTCTATACAAAATAAATTAGAGAAGGAAACATATAATGCTCACCCCATTATTTAAAACTAATTTTATAATCCCAAATAAAAAATTTCATTTAATATAATTAATTGAAATTATATGTAGAAAAAATTAAATTTAGAACCCACTTTAAGACCCAAAACAACACTTAAAATCACATAAATAATATACAAAGTAAATTCAGACTTTTCATAAAACAATTATGCGTAATTGAATAAAACATATTTTTGTTTATGATGAAAAAAGGGAAAATGGTCACATTTCTGGAGAATCATCTGAAAACATAATATTACTTCAAAATAAACCTCAAATAGATTTAAATCCATTTTTAGTATCCAAACACAACATTAATGTTACCAGGATGTCATGGTTTCCAAATATAAAGGCTAATACAAGGGTAAACCTACTTGTAACTTGATAAATTTAATAAAAAAGGCTTTACGTGACCTCAATCGAGTTTTAGAAACCCATAAAACATATCGAACCACCTAAGAAGCATAAAGACTCCAAAAAAATAGATTAACAATATCCCTATGGTTTAGAAAAAAATTTAATGTATTCAAGGGAGGACATGGAGGGGGGAAAGAATAGGGAGTAGGAAAGATAAGTGGGAGGGGAAGCCATTAGATAAGAATAACATTCTTAAATTCATGATAAAGGGGATAGAAGAGAGGTGGTGGAATATATGTAGGATCAACCATATATGGGTGTAGAACTAGAGTTGGAGGGGGGATATGTGGTATAGATTTAATTGAAAAGGGAGTGATAATTTTGTAATAAACATAAATATTTAAATATTTGGAACAACACATAGTTTTTTGGTATGATTATCAAAACTGTATTCTAACCATGAGGGTATTAAAAGAATTTTTGAAACACCACACGTGGGTGGTTCATAAGGATAAAATAACTATGTGTTGATTTTGAATTTTTGATCAATCAATATATATACAAATTTGTATGGTTTTCACATATATCATCTAATAATTATTCATTTGTGTGGGAATTCTAACATTCCAATATTGACACCCATAAACTAAATTTACCATAAATCTGGGGGAACTATCAATAATATTTAAATAACCAGAACAATGATGAAATCCACAGTAAGGGTGTGGCATAACTTCCAACCACAACACTTTATCCCCAAAATTTTTTATGAAATTTATGACTCAATATGGAATGGGGATCGATACATATAATATGGATGTGGCTTAAGAAACAGAAAAAGAAAATAGAATTATTTCCAAATATTGAAGATTTGATACTTAATACAAATATAGGGAAAAGCATAATTTTCATATTCCCTCATCAAAAAAATAAATAACTAGGTCATACAAAGAAAAGAAATATCTTATAATGGGAAAAGGTATGAATAAATAATAAACAATCTACCAACCCCAGGAATACCCCAAAAAATAGGTCATGGTGGGATACCCTTGATATAATTCAATCTCCAGTCCTAAGGAGACATCCTAGGGAACAAAAAAACCTATAACAATAATCAATGGGAGTTTTCGTGAAAGAGTCACAAAAAGTTCTCCCATTCAAACACCAGATATTTCTCACATATTGAATGGAATTTTCTCTATTAATGAATAAAAACATATAAAATTATTATTTCCATACAAGTATTTTCTATGGTTGTCTCTCTGCCATATGATAATTCCTCAGATTAACCAAATCTTCAATATGAACACTCAATATCGAATACATAAAAAATAAAAACAATAAAAAATGATGAATAATTCACATTATTTATAATACTATTCAGATATAAAATCATAGGAATCCATATCCAAAGGTAATGTAATGACCATCAAATCCTTCATGGAAAATATAAAGGAATTATATAGGATAGGGGAAAAAATACTGGAGTACGTAAAACAATTTTTTCTCAATAAGAAAAGAAAAAATCATTAATTGTGTAGTGTGATTGTTTTTGACACCAAAATAAATGTTTCATTAGTATATTTGAGGAATACATAGTTGGTTCGAAGATAATATGAGCCATAACAACCCAAAATCCCACTAAGAAATATATGTCATTGAGACTATCTCAATCAAAAATGAACAGAGCTCACAAACCTCCACATACAACAATTGTCCATAAAAAATAAACTCAGATCTACTTGTAATCATTTACTAAATTACTATTAAATTCATGAATCACTTCGTTAATGCGTGAATGGTTGATGGTCTCTATGCGAGTATGATATTCACACTCGCGAACACGATATCATTTGTTACAAACAAAAAGACTCAAAAAACATGCTAAATAATTCAGAAAACACTTCCTATAAATAATAAAATCAATACACAATTTTAGGGATGGAAAACCAAACGATCAGATTCTGAATACCTCATAATTAGTTAACCTCTAGAACTTGAAAAAAATAGGAAATAGATCAACTGTGGTATCCATGACTTGAAAACCCACACATCCTTTATTATTTTTAATTACCCCACATTTTGTAGGGATACATATCATTATTTCATACTCTCTTTAAGGAAGAAGATGTCCCTTTTTTGAAATTGAGGATTCAAAAAGCATTCATCGTTCATAAAGTAGTCTCCTCATTAATCAAGGCCTCCCATTTTATGTAAGGTCACCCTATTTCATGACCGCCACACTTTAGAAAATCCCCTGATCTTCATGTGGAATCAAATCCATTTATTAATTACCTCTCTGAACCTCCAATATTTTCTAAAAACTGATCACGGGACTCTCCATGGTTCCTCCCTTCCACTTACTTAGTTCTATGAAGGTTTAGTGCATAGGGCCCCCAACAAGGATCTAGAAAAAAGTCTAACAACACCTCGAGTCCCTATGTGACTAATGCCATGTACATCTATGTTCACCCACTCCCCCAATGCCTATTTCAGATTCTAACTTACCTTTCTATTCTCAACATATTTACAGTAATCCTTATTTATTCTCCTTATATCGCACATAATATGGACATTGCGATTTGAAACTCCTCTCATAATTTTTCCCTTGTGGTGAAAATTCAATTCCTTAACACAGGGGCATGAGAGGTGGTCATGTATGCCCATGGGGTGAGGAGTTAATCCAAACTCAACCAATATGGATGATGTAAAACATCTTAGTTCTATATCATACCCATACAATATTAAACTACACAAAAACATCCTTACTACATGATGTAAACCTATAGTCTTATCCAGTGTAAAATTCACTGGATTCTCTATGTATGAGTGGAATGGGATGACCCCCACAACCCTACCACTCATATAGAATGAGATCCTCATGTGAAGCTTATTGAATAATCCCCACACCATTCCAACCTAGATAAATCTCTTAAGAAGGGAAGCGTCAATGAATAAGTCCAAAACCATCCCTCATCGATGTTACTTTCTTAACAATAACATCCTTACCATAAGATGTTATTCTACATTGATTCTTCCTATGACATGAACATAAATTTTGTCATCGAACTACATGGGTTTGGATCCCTATCTTCTAAACAATGTTCGTAGGAAGCCTCCAGGTGGTTCAATCTTGATCAATAGTTAACATTGCTGCCCCATCATAGGGATTTACATCCCTGATCTTCCTCAAGGGGAATTATATTAAATATATATGGTCTTCCTAATGGTTCATCCTAATCAATGGTAAACATAGGTTCTCCCTCCTAGGGGTTTACCTCCCTGATCTTCCTTATACTGGCATTCCGATAAACCCTTTGGGTTTACCATAAGGTGAATCCCGACCAATGGTAAACATAGGTACTCCTACCCATGGATGTAATTACTTGATCATCCTCAAGGGTTGTTCTGATCAGTTCTTTTGTTCTACCTCACGAGGCATCCTGGCCAATGGTAAACTTTCATTCTCCCTCATAGGGAGGTACCTCTCATATCAATAGCAACCATGTTCTTTATTAGACCTTAATTCATGATTTATTACATTAAATTAGACATAATACAACCCAAGAGCTCAATAAGTCTATTGTCATTTGGAATTAGGTACATAACATAACATCATGAACATGAGATATATAAAAATATTGATATCATTATTAACATGTTTTTTTATTCCATGGCTTTTAAAACTACACAACATAACCTCAGGGGGAACATAAGAAATGAGTGACCTGAAAATCCCATTAAAGAAAATGACATCGAATAGTGTGATACGTGTTATACCATAAGCAAATAAATGGTGCATAAAATGGGTAGTAATTTAAACATGAATAATGAGACCAGATATAACATTACATTCATAACATGGAAAATGTGGAAACAAGATAAAACATTATAACATAAAAATTGGGAAAGGATAAACCACCAAGAAATAATGAGGTAAAAAGTCCCATAAAAGAATAATGTTCACCCATATCCCATAATGTTGCCTTTGGAGACTAATCATTACCCAATGCAATGGAGCTCTATATATTTTTAGGCACACCCATAACATTCATTTCACTCTCATGCTTATGTGTCCCACATATATCATACAAAACGGATACATTCATCTTCATAATTAATTCTAGGAACAATGACTATATAATAAATATCTGTAAGTCACCAACAAAACGTTTATGTGAATAAATTTGAATTCCGTTGATAGGAAATGGGAATGGTATTCATTAAAAAATTGTTTTGGGAGGGAAACTCATGGTGAAATTTCAATACCATAACAACATCACATAAAGATTCATAAAAAATGGGTTAGGATAGAGAATTTGGTTTCTCATAAAATATAAATCAAATGGGAAGTGATATGTAAATGGAAAAACATATCCCAAAATTGAAAATTTGAAATAGAAGGAATATGTTAATTAAGAAACATGAATAATGAAAAGAATTCTAAATATATTTTGGCATGGTAATGGGTGTACATAAAGGATCATGGGGGGATTAATGAGAGTGAAATAGGGATCTGATAATATATATATATATATATGTGTATATATTAAATGGATAATAAGGGGAATATTAAAGATAATATATCAAAAGAAGAAAATGGAATTTAAGAGACATAACATAAAAATTTTCTTGAATAGAAATGGGAAGAGATAAATCCTTTACAAGAGTGTGTGACTCCAAATATATGGGAGGTGCTTTTCGAGTCCTTGGGAGAGCCTTTGGACTACTTTAGAGTGGAAAAGGATGAGTGTGGAAGTTCTAAAAAAAATATTAGTGAATATTAATGGTATATTGTCTGGGTTTATGTATAATAATAGGAGTATTTCTTCATAATTTAGGTTCTTGGCTCTACATAATTAAATAAAATAACCACAAACCATTACATGGTTTATTCCAGGTTTCATGCAAAATGGGAATGGATCTCTTTTTTTTGTAGAAGTTCCTAAACTAATAAAATATCATGATTCCTTATCTAGATGCAAGTCTTACTCTTAATGAAAGGGTTTGGAGGCATTAAAATATATTAATGGTTTTGGAGGATTCATAAGGGAATTAAAAAATTAATAAAATAAACATAAAATCACATTATTTAAAATTTAAAACATATATTTACTCATATATAACAGTTATTGAATTTTTCATCACTTTTCGGTCATTATAATGTCATAATACACAAAGTGTATTTATATGGTATTTAATTTTTCCAATAAAATTTGACTGCCTTATAAAATTATGAAACATTCACCATTGGATGATTTTAACATTATAATTAAAAAAATTTATATTCATTTTATATGAATAATTTTATAAATATGTGAATTTTAAAATTTAAAATAAAATCTACATTTATTAATAAATGTTGGTTATTGATAATTAATGTTTTTGAACCCCTGTAATAATTACATCTAATTTCATAAAAATATATAATCATTTATATTTAATATATAATATTTAATAAATAATATTTTACAATAATGTTTTCTTAAAATAAATTTTATTTTTAAAAATGAATAAGACAAAAAAATAAATTCCTTGATTGAATTTAAATATTACCAAAAAAAATTTATTTGAGTTTTTTATATCAAAATAAAGAAACATATAAAGTATCCATAATAGGATGAAAATATATCCATCACTCCATAAAAAATTATATAATCATAATGTTGGGGTTTGGATAAATATCCCTTTAATACGGCTAAAAACGTACTTATATTGAGGTGTGTGATAGTGTGAATTTCATAGTGTTGTTTAGCGTACATGGTTTCGATCACGATATCGATCAGACTGAACTTATCTTCTAAATAGTTTCCATCATGGTTAATTTATTTATTATTAGATTGGTCTTAGTCAAATGAAAAAACCTAGTGATTCTATCTCCCTTAGAAACTCTTATAAATTGGCTTCGTATGGTATTAGACTACTAGTTGAGTCCATCACTTCATTTTTCTATGTCAATTATATTTAATAAACCTATCTATTTATACGATTCATGAGATCACTATTCAATGGCTATATTATCGATGGTAATGATAAATAACAATATTTTAAATCCAATTTGATATAATTAAAAATAATAATTTCATGTATTTTCTCTAACCATATTAAATAATAATACATTTAATTAATTTAAAAGGGGAATTTAATTGATGATAGTTTGGGTAGTTACAATAACCCCCCTTTAGAAATTTCTACCGCAAAAATTTCATTTCATATACTAACAAGTCTTAGGTGAAACCTTTCTTATCACTTCCTCTCATTCCCATGTTGTATATTAAAACATTTGGTTTCTCCACAACACTTTGACTAGTACAATTTTCATATTTTGTATAATTTTGTCCATTTGATCTAAGATCATCACTAGAAGCTCCTTATTTTTGATATCAACCATATCTGGATTGAGTACATGTGAGGGGTTTGGAATGTATCTTCTCAAGATGGATGTATGGAATACATCATGTAATTGAGATTGATTATGGGTGAGTGAATGTCAGAACCCACAACTCCAATGTGATCAAGGAAGTAAAAGGGGATGATGTATATTGGAATAAAAATTTGCTTCCTACCAAATCTCATCACATTATTCCATGGAGATATATGGAGGAATAAAATTTTTGAATCATCATACACTAGGTATCATCGATGATTTTCAACATAGCTCTTCTTCTGTCTTTAAGTTTCCTTATTATGTCGTTCAATGATTTTAGTCATTTAAACTACTTACATGACAATTTTGTGGCCTAGTAGTTTTTCCCCAATTTCATCCCAATATACACATTTACTACACCTATTCAAATAAATGTCTATATTGGGATCAATTTGTATGCTCGATTGGAAACTGTTCTGGTAAGATAACTCGGACAATGTAATATATTGATGTCATTATCCTTTGAATTCAATGGAGAATTCTTTCATAATGTCCACATGTGTCTAGATAGTCTACATAGATTGACAATCATATTAGGGGTGGTAAGTTGTGGTGATTTTTAGCTCAAAGTTTATATCATGTTGGAGACTCTTTAAAAACAGAGAAGTTAATATTGGATCTCAATCAAATACAATTTATAGTTTTACTCAATGAAGAAATTCCACTACTCAAATTTATAACTATTTATGTATATATATATATATATATAGTGAGAAATTCTCCTAAATCTCAATGAGGTGTGAAGTCTTTTAAGACAATCCATCATAACCCATGTAGTGTTGTTTTTATGGATATATTCGGATGTTCTGCGAAAATTTACAATGTATTTTCTTCCCATTTTCATGTTGGCATTGGTAATGGTTTCATAATGCCCAAATATATTTTCATTTCTTCTTTAACTTTTTAATATAAAAGACATATTGATGTGTAATTTGTGATCTCATTCTACATATTGTCCCACAAACAGTGTTCTAAAATATCCTGATACATCTTTTCCCTTCTAATGTGAATGAAGAATGTAGAGCTATGTGTTCCATCAAATAGTTGATTAATTAATATAGGATTTGATCAAACACATATTCCCGACCCAAATGTCACAATTCTTTCTTCATTAAAATTTAACTCCATGGATTATCATCAGCTTATAGTTTCTAATTTTTTTAAAATTCCCACATCATCTCATTGAGAACCATTCATCTTCTCTAAATGGGATGGTTGAGCCATTATGTGTGAAAGGACTGAGGATGTTCCTTCCTTTATTATTCCCTTGTCCATTCATTCTAATTCTAGGAATATCATATCCCTCTCAATTTGGATTAATTAATTAATTGTTTGATACTTTCTACTTCTAGAATCTGAGAATTTATTCCCATTCCCAAGATGGTCATGAATTGAGTATTCATTGTCCATGATCATCTCTAACCATATTCTTTGGTGCATATTCATCTCTTTCTGTGTAAATATATACATGAAGATGTTGTGACCCATATATGTTTCACACTTCTCCCTAAAGAGATAATGCCACTATATTTTCAATTTGAACAACACTACAGAAAACTCTAGATAATGTGTTGGGTAGTTCAGTTCATTAACTATCAACTTACTTAAAGAATATGATCTCACCTTTTCATTATGAATTAACACAAAGGGAAATAACTTTTATGAAGTGTAATTGAATAATAAAATGATTTATCCTCTTTTGGGTAGTTTGAGAATAGGGGAAGTGATAAGACTCATTTTCATGTCCATCAAGATCTCTTCACATTAAAAATTCCATGAAAACATTAAAACCTTTTGAGCTATCTTGATTAGAGGGTATTAAAATAACAATAAATTTATCGTAAATCATTGTTAACACTTAGATAACCCAATAAAACTATAGATATATGTCACAAATGTTGGACTCATAAATCCTTCAATTTCATCCATCATTCAAAGGTCCATAGATATACCACTTATTGTGATGATATGTCCTAATAATGAGACTCCCTTCAACCTGTACTGACATTTGATGTATACGGCATACATATTATCCTGTTGCATGGTCTTAAGAATGGTGAACATGTGTTCATCGTACTCCTCCTTACATGTGGAGTCTATTATAATATCATAAATAAAGCCTAAATAAAATTTTCTAAGTAATATCTAAAGACTATATTCATCAAGTCCTTGAATATATTTGGAGACACAGTGAGTCTAAAATGAATTAATATGAACTCATAGTTTTCACACATTGTATGAAATTAATTTATGCGAATGCAATCCTTTTCTATCCTAACATGGTAATATTCATACTATAGATCCACCTTAGAGAAGTATTGTTATACCTGTAGCTGATTGAACAAGATATCATTCTGTGGTAGTGGATACTTGTTATTCATTTTGATATTGTTTATATCAAGATAATCAATGTAATGGTTCATTAATGCATCCTTCATCTTGATGGAGAGGAATTGTGCACCATGTGGTGAATCACATGGGCATACGAATCATTCATCTATATTCTATTGTATTTGTTTTTTGATCTCCTAAAGTTACACAACAGCCATTCCATATAGATTTTTGTAAAATGGTAACACCCTAGGTATAAACTCAACTAAAAATTCAACCTCTCCTCTTAGAGGAACACCATAAAATTATTTAGGAAATAAATAAGAATATTCCATGCAAATAGGCATGTATGTGGGATTGGATATTCAATTATACTTAATCATTTGAGCTAGATATACATTATAGTTGGGAAATAATATCCCTAACTAAGATGATAGTGTTAAAGAGGATTCATACACCTCCTTTCACTTGTACAAAATTGGGGGTCAATTCCTAATACAGAGAGTGATTTCATTATCAATGCAATTTATGTTTTCCTTATATAGAGAATTTCAGTCCATGCCTATAATTGCATCAAATTCCACTTAAGAAAATATGAAATGTTTCTCTAAGATGTACATCCCACAAAAATTGAATAGGGAGGGGTTATATACAAGGGATTAAATAATTTACCCATTTCCCATTTTCACCAACAACTCTAGTAACATGATTTGAGGTGGTGTTTGAATAGTTATAATAAAATAACATTATATGAAGGAATGAGTAGAACTAGAATCAAAGAATTATTTTTTCTATTAATAAATTAAAAACTATTGTACCTATCACAAAATCATTTTTTTGGATCCACCATAGTGATTGGGAAGGATAAGTCATTCCCTTTATATATTGGAGGTTATTAGTTGTCTCCAAAAACCCTTGGATTAGTGTATTAGTTATCATAGTTTTATGGTTTCATACACTTGAATAAATGAACAATATATTGAGGGTTAACTGAATAATTACACTCTTATAATTCATTAGCGGGTTTCTTCTATTGGTTATTGCAAGATCGGTTTCCTTCCTTCCCAAACCTAAATAATTTTCCCCCTTAGGTAATTTTTAGGGTGCTTATTCCCACACCTTCGACATGTGGGATATTGAAACTTCATGTATTGATGCCCTTTTTCCATCAAACTTCCAAAATTAAACTCCAATATACACTTTTTACCCTTGTGATATGCTTATGGTTCACCAATATCTGTTTCTACTTTGAGGGAACATCTGAAATTGTTTTCACAACTATCGAAGTCACATAACACCATGGATTTTTAGAGGCAAGGATTTATACCACCAAAGAAGAGTAAAACCTTGGATTTGGTGGTAATGAAAATGTTGGAGGTGTATCATTCATGTCTTATGACATTTTCCTCATAAATCTATATATATTTTACATCTTTTTTACTTTAGGGGATGAGAATTTCATTTCATTTTAAGTCTGAGAGTGAGAGAAATATATTTATTGAAAAAGAACTTCAAGAATACAGTCAACTCCATCACTTTGATCTCTTCCTTAGGATATATGTTATTTACCAGTGTCCAACAATGACCAATTTCACCCTTTATACAATAAAAAACTAGAGGAATCTTCTCTTATTCAAAACATTGATGGTTGTAGATGATTATTTCATTAGATTTGATACATTTTTCGATGATTAAAGGATCATATAACCTATTGAAACACCGAGAAAATTTGTCTCATAAAGGTCTAAATAACTAATTATTCCCTCATGGGGTGATTTTGACACTCTTATGGATCCAGGATTCTATAAAGAAAATGAGCCATGTGAGAGAGTATTATCATGAATTTCACGTTTCCTTCTCTCATTGAGTTAGGCATGTTTTTTGGGGAAATCCTCACATTTCCCATCAAATTGATTGTTTACTGGATTCAAACTATTTCAATCAAAATGATATAATAAAAGGAAAGATAGGTGTGAGTATTTTTTAACTATTAAACACTTAAATAAAAATTTAATTACATTAAATGGATAATTTTTTAAATATATTTAGTTTCTTAACATATGAATTTATAGTATTCAATATATTTTATCCTTGATCTATTTCCTAACATATATTCGAATTGGAATTGTTTACTCACATATAAATGGTTTATAAGGGGATTATGAATTTACCAAAACATGACCCCTAGGAGTATCATGTCTGGTGTGCAGTGAGACTCATTGTTGTGTACCATGTTACATGGAGTCTGGCTTGACACACCTTATTGGAGTTTTTATCCCTAGGTACGTATGTGGCAGAACAATTTCCACTTGTAGTATCTTGAAATTGATTTATTATTTTCATAAACTAATTATTATATACTTACCAAAATTTATTTGTTTTTTATTATACTTACCCTTCTTCCTATGAATTTCTGTAGATTTTTTTATTCCTAATCTTGAAAATAACTACCCATTTATCTCTAATATAAACTATAATAACCTTATTCTTTATTATACATTAATTAATTATTTACTATATACAAATATAAATAATACAACCCAAAACATTGAGATGTTTTGTGTTTTGGGGAATTAAGAACACATCATAACATCTTGAACGTGGTATATAACACTATTATAGACAAATTCCATAACATACATCTAAAATTCCATGGATTTTAAAAATGCATGTGATAACCTAGGGGAAAACATAAAAAATGGATGATTTATGGAACGTAGTGAGGAAAAAACATCTAATAAGGTGATACAAGTTAGAAAATATCAAAATCAATCAGGCATAAAAAGTCTATACATAATAAATGTGAATAATGATATATGATATATCATGAAAATCATAACATGGTAAATGTGGTAACAACTTAAAACACTACATCAAAATCATAGGTCAAGGATAAACCGTTCAGACATCATGGTGGAAAAATTCCCATAATGGAATCAGGTTCACTCTCTATACCAACATGAAATCTCATGAGACTTAACATTAACTAATACACTATAGCACTATATAATTATAGGCGCACTAGTAATATTCATTTCATTCTCATGCTTATGTGTTCCACATAGATCACACAACATGAATTCATTCGTCATCATAATTTATTACTTGATCAAGGATTGTATAATACATATGTGTACGTCCCACAATCAAAAAAAATATCTTTGAATAAATTTTAACACCCATGATGGGAAATGTGTAGCATCCCAGGTAAATAAAGAATATTAAATTTTCATATTTATTAATAGTTGTGAATAAAATATTAATATTATTTTAAAGGGGATGCTATATTTGATGGCGTACCCAATACGCAACAACGAGTTTTGTTGAAATCTTACCATGCACACTAATAATATAATAATATTATTTCAAATGGTAGTTAACACATAGTCGTTGTATTGGCAGGAATGAATATTAATAACTAAAATAGGATTATATATGTTTGTTAAATGTTTTTACATTTATCCAATAAATGATAATGTTATAAAATAAGAAAATAATTCAATTTTAAGCATAAATACTCTAATATTCACTAAAAGGTCGATTTGTCGCCTTTTGATGGAGAACCCTCGTTAAAAATAGTTTTGTTCACTCTTATAAATTCTATTGGACCAAAATAAATCTTTATTTAGAATCGGGATATCAAAATTTACTTTGGGTATTATTTTGTTATTTTTTCGATAAACTTCATTTTTAATGAATAAGTAAAAATTGTGGTATTTTAATTCAAAACCTCTTTTTAATGTAATTTATTTATATGATTATATTATCTTTCAAATTGGTTTTAAAGTTAAATTAGAATATATTTTTACCATTTAATTCAATAGTGGTAATTGGAATTAATTTCACTTCGAAATTGGACAAAAACGTGTGTCAATCTTTTAATAGATATTGTTTCTTAAAAACACGATATTTGTTTTGACAGCGGAAATTTATTATAAAAATAATTAATGCAACTTATATGTTTTTAATTTTATAAAATTGATATCATTTTTTTATTTATAATATCAAATATATATTACGGTGAATTTTTGGTATATTTCTGAAAAATGTTCATTTTCAATTAATAGTGAAAAATACTGCATTTTAATTCAAAATTGCCTTTTCATCCAAATTATTTATATAGTTAGATTGAACTTTTAATTGGTTTTAAGGTGTAATTTAATTATTTTTATATCATTTAATACAATTTTGGTCATTGGATGTAATTTTACTTTAAATTGGATGTAAAAATAAATCAATCTTTTGATAGATTTTACTTCTTAAAAACCCGTCTTTGGTTTTCACAATGAGAATTATTTTAAAGTAATTACTAAAATTTCTGTGATTGGAATTAGATAAAATGGATTCAATATTTGGAATCATAAGGTCCAAATTATGTAATTAATACTCTTTTGTTTATGGAAATTATGAATAGTAACGACGGGGATTATCTTTAATTATAGTGTTTAATTAGAAATCTGGTAGTTAAGGGTAATAAAATAATATCATAAAAATATAAAATGACCAAAACATGTGTCCTAATGATACCGGTGGTATCATGGAAGACCATGGGATGCCTTGTTCTATCCTTGGGACCCCATTTAATCACTATAGTGTGATAGTGACCCTTTTATCATATTTTTTTTAAAGAAAGGAAAAGTGTAACCAAAGTATGTAACACCTATGTAAAACGATTTTAATTTTATCTAAACAAACGATATCTTAGACTATAAATAGTCATCGGAAAGATAAAAATATTTCCTACATCATAGTATTTTCTTATATAATTTTTAGATATTAAATAAATTAATTTATTTATGACACCATGATGATGCAACGATTACCTCATTAATGAACGATTTAAATAAAATTAAAAGATAATGTATAATATAAGACATAAACATGTCAAAAACCTATTGTATTGGTGTATTTAGAACACTTATCACCTTATCCTTGAAATATATAATTGTGGGACCTTTAATATCCAAAAATCATTTTATAATAAAGTATCTTTTCATGACTTTCCATGAGTGCCCCTCCTCCCTCTTATAAAAGGCCCCCACCTCTACCACCTTACCCACACCTCTAAAGCCATTGGCTCGGCCAAAATATTCACATTTCATCTCTCCACATCCCTATATTCATCATAGAATCATTACATTAGGCATAAATCTCTTTAAGAAACCCTTTTGGTTCAAACCAAGAGAAGTTACCCGATTTAATGGTAAGGTCTTCTCTTATGTTCTTTCGTTTTATTTTACTTCTCTAACCCCCTAAAATTATTTTTATTCATTTATTTTGTGACATAACCAGTATCTTCAATATACTAGTATGTATTTATGAGAAGGAATTGAACTACACTTAAACACACCTTCGCCTAATGGTTAATGAACATACTCTTTCTGTGGATGGCGAATTACTGCCTCACGAAACGATGATTGTTCAATCTTCTTTTACACCATTCATGGTGGTCATTAAAGTGTCACTATATTTAAATATTATATATATTATGTTTATTTTTTCCTTATGATTATGTATTTGTCATTTATTGCATACCTTTATGATTTCCATTATGGATAAACCCGATAATTTCATTTTTTGGAAGTGTGGACTACCGCCCCCTAAAAGTTATTTGAATCGTCAACGCCATATGTGGGACATGTAAAGGATGGTGTAAACAATATTATATATGATATTATAATGGAATTATAATGTACCTTTATATCATTACGATTCCATTCCATTGAATATGAAATAGAAATGAATGTACTATTCATGCGTACGTACGGCTTACCGTCTCCATGAACGGTGCATTTCATTTCTTAATTCTAAATGTTATGTAATATTATAAATGAATTTATATACTGGATATATATGATATATATGATATCTACATAATGAATATATTTATGGATATAATGGATATTTTACCACATCAACAACTTGTAATTATATTAAGTTTATTTTTGACTCAAGTACCAATGATCGACAAAACGACCGTTATTAACTTAAATAATTACATGATGTTCATAAAATGGTAAGAAATTATATAAAATGAATAATGAACTTAAAAAAGGTTCTTAAGAAAGTTGAAATTAACTCTTTTTTATTATTCTGGAGATTAAAGAACGATCGAGTCAAGTCGGACACGAGGTAAGGGATCCGACCTCTCTCTATCTTTTCAAGTACTCTCTTTTATGTCATTTCGTTTATGCTCCATGTTATTAGGTTTGAGGATGTTATTTTATATTCTCTATACTGTAATTTTTATTTTCATATTATGATAGACCCCCTCTTACTCTCATCAATTCATTTTAGGAATTTTTAAGTGGTGTCTTTAGGCTGCCGAGTTTTCGTAAGGGATTTTTTATCTCACTTTTATTACCATGAGATCTATGCTACATTTTCCACTATTTACTTTTAGTGGTATATGTACTACCCATTATTCTACTATTTATGTAATATAATTTAAAATTATAGGTATTTACATCTTTATTGTATGACCCTTCTTCCATGTGGTGTACGTTTCGAAAGTTACCCAAATCGGTAAGGGAACATTTCACCCTCCACATTTTAAAAGACTTCTTTTTGTTATGTATTTTAATCTTATTTTGATGGGATATGTTCTTATATATCCTTATTTCTGTAAATTTTATTTAAATGTGATGAGATACCCCTTTTTATCTCTCATAATCTCATTTTATGAATTCTAAAGTGACGTCGTTAGGCTGTCGAATATCTCTAAGGGAAATTCGTAACCCACTTTCAATTATTTGGGTTAAACAGATACTTATTGGATTTATTATGCCAAGATTATGTGTGGAATATCTATGTTGTAATTGCCAAAAACCTTTGTGTGGATATACTATTTATACACATAATCATCTCATTGATAAATTCTTACGGCATTTATAAGAACTTGTATAGGAAATCATAACTCAAACTCATTTCATTGAGTTAAATATCTATGTCATTGGTTTTGTTTTTTCCAAGAGTATGTGTGAATGTCCTATGATTTTTTTACACTTCATATCCACTTATCGTGGGTTTATTTATACTTTTCACACATAATTAGGTCATTGATTTATCCTAGCACTAATGACATGATCTTTGAATGGGATTACGTCTCAATTTCTCTTCCTTGAGACACTTCTTGATGATATGCACTTTTATTATTTTTAAAGTGTATATAAAGTCTGTTTGACATTCCATATCCACATTATGTCTATACTCAAGTCATTTAAAGGTTTTAAAAATGGTCTACTTTCATGTGGTCTATAATTTAAATGTTTAAAATGGAAAAGCAGTCTTTTATTAAAACATTGTTTTAAATGGTTTTAAATATTTATTCTTTTAAATATGTATCATCCATGTCCATGTTTTAAAAATTGTTTTAAGGATTTATTTATATGGTCATGAATGTTTGAAAACCTTTTCAAATGTTTCGAAGTGGTATGGGACACTTTGATTCTAAAATCTATTTTAAATGACTTCTTTAAATATTTTCAATATATAAAGGGATATTTCTCTCATAGAGTTTTAATGATTTTAGTAGATTGTTTTTTGTTAATATCATGAGGTGATCTATTGTGATTGAATTGTGGAAATTTTATATTTCTTTTATTCATGTTTTATGTGTTATTATTATGTTATGGTTCTTGGGAAATATTTATGAAATTGGGTGGTTCCGTGATAAACTAAGGGCGGGTGAGCCCGATATAGCTCTCTAATGCATTGGGTAACGCGAAAGAGTTAAACTCTAATGTTTCTCTGAAGAGATTTAGGGAATATACTATGATGGTTATTCCGAACGTAACCATGAGGGTTACTGCCTATGTAAGAATGTTATGAATTCCTCAAGTTACCTTTATGTCTTATGATTTTTATGAGTTATTCATAAATATTATGATTTCATGAGGTATGTTAAAGTGATTATGTTTTATGAGTAAAGTATGATTTCATTTATTCTTATGTATACATGGAATATTGTTTTCTTTCTGTATTTTTATATCCCTTAGTGATCATTTTTTGCTCATCCCAGGTTTTTGAAATGTTTTCCATAGGACTTAATGGTGAATAGGGTTAACGATCGGATCCAAGAAAGATATGATATCTAAAACATGGAACTAGACATGTTTTTATTTATGATTTTTTATTTTATGGAAACTGAGTAGAAGTGTCTACTTTGTAATCTTGTAAGATGTAATAGTTATGTCATAATTCTCTAAAAATCTAAACCAGAAATGATCCTCAATGTAAATTATTCATTAAATTCAAGGTTATGTAATGTTTTAAGGCTGAGTCCTTATAGTTGGTATCAAAGGTCATTTTAGATAACTTTATAGGTTATGGTAATCTTTAAGCATAAGTGACATTACCATAATGGCTAGGATTTTAGAAATAGTCATAGTTTTTAGATAAAGTCAATGAATAAGTATATATTAGTGTTTATCATCCTAATTAGTACATGATGATTTTGTTGATATACTCACACTGATATTTTTGGTTTTAGTAAATGGATGGATCTTGAAGTAACCAAAGTGACAATGGGTTTGAAGAAACTGTGGTGGTTCTCTAATTAAGAGACTGAATGAAATGGGGGATTCAATAAGGAATCTCATGGTTAATCTAAACCAACTATCAAGGAGTCATGATTAACCACTTTAACCTTGGTTAGTTCTATGATGCATCATGTACGGGAGAACCAACTCGATGTGGAAGTTCACGTAATAATTATAATGGTAACCATTAGGGTTTATATGATCCTTTCTTTTGAGGTAATTATGGGTTACTATATGTTATGATGGAAAATGAAAGGCATGAGATAAACATGAAGTTAAATTATGTTATGGTAATTTTTGTTGATTTTATCTCTTTTCTGGGAATGTTTTAAGAATTATATAGTTTATGAAAAAGGATAACACTCATACCGTGTGACAACCCATCGCGTCGAACAGAGCAGTGGGAATCGAACCCACAACCAAAGTGCGACTTGTATTTATCACCTACCACTGGACTACGTGAAGTCCCTAGTTAGTATAACTATTTTTTTAGTTATATGATCTTATGAATCAGGAATATGTTGATTTTGGGTTATCTATGGAATTTATTAGCCTATCATGGGATATATGTGATTAGGTTGATTACTTTTCAATATGCGACTTTAAGAGAAACTGATGTTATTTGGAGATAAATGTTAATATTTACCTTGGAAGACTATGTGATTAAATCCTTCAAAGATTTTTGTTTCAATGTTAGTGTGGTTTAATTTGAATAATTTTATGGAAAGTTTTTTATCGAATGGTGTTTGTTGATCTTTTTGTTTTTTTTGACAAATTTTAGAGATTAAGAATACATTTTTTTTATAACAGATTATCCATTTTGGGGATTATCTGATCTTGTACTAAAATTTTTGGTTTTGGTTTTGGTTAAGGTCTAAAGCCATGGGAATTATATAGTTCTCTTTTTTGGATTAGTTGATTCTCAAGAAGTTTATTATAGTACTCTTAATGTGAGCAAGTATTCCTAAATACTCGTCTTTTGGAGAAAATATGAGTTTTTGTAAGAAATCTAGTAAATGTTGAAATTCAACATTACAAGTAAGTATGTTTACTTAAGTTTTAGTCAAGATCATGAAGAAATTCCTCAATAAATAGTAACTTAAAACAAAAAGGTTGTCTGTTAGTTTTCCCTTCTGGGGAATCAAATACCATTTAACCCATCACAAGTTTTTGATTTTATGGTGGTTATATTTCTCCTACACATGTTTTCTATCACTCTCCATCAGAACATGACCCTTTGTTTTCTCTTCCATGTCCATGTTTTCCTACACGTAATCCTAGTATGGGATAACTATGGTGACCATTATACTTCTCTCTCTTTATTTTAAAGTGATAGTTTTATGGACTCTTGTTCCGATGTGGGACTTTCAATGATGATTCCAAGCCCAATTAGAAAATTGTGTGGACTCATTTCCCCAAAGGGGGGAAGGATGAAAAATCCCAGGTAAATAAATAATATTACTTTTTCATATTTATTAATATTTTTGAATCATATATTAATATTATTTTAAAGGGGATTCTATGTTCGATGGCGTACCCAATACGCAACAATGAGTTTCGTTGAAATCTAACAATGCACACTAATAATATAATAATATTATTTCAAATGGTAGTTAACTCGTAGCCATTATGTTGGAAGGAATGATTAGAAATAACTAAAATATGATTATATATGTTTTTTAAATGTTTTTACATTTATCCATTAAATGATAATGTCTTAAAATAAGAAAAGAATTCAATTTTAAGTATAAATACTCTAATATTCACTAAAAGGTCAATTTATCGCCTTTTGATGAAGAAACCTCATTAAAAAAAATTTGGTCACTCTTATACATTATTTTTGACCAAATACAATTTTTCTTTAGAATTGGGACATCAAAATTTACTTTGTGTATGTTTTTGTTATTTTTTGATAAAGTTCATTTGTAATGAATAAGTAAAAATTGTTGTATGTTAATTCAAAACATCTTTTTAATCTAACTTATTTATATGATTAGATTACCTTTTTAATTGGTTTTAAAGTTAAATTAGAATATAGTTTTACCATTTAATTAAATGGTGGTAATTGGAATTAATTTCACATTGAAAATGGACATAAACGAGTGTCAATCTTTTAATAGATATTTTTTCTTAGAAACACAATATTTGTTTTGACAGCGGGAATTGATTATAAAATTAATTAAAGAAAATTATATGTTTTGAATTTGGAAAAATTGATATCATTTTTCTATTTTGAATATCAAATATATCGTATGGTGAATTTTTGGTATATTTCTTTAAAAAGTTTATTTTCAATGAATAGGGAAAAATAATGCATTTTAATTCAAAACTGCCTTTTCATCCAAATTATTTATATAGTTAGATTGTCATTTTAATTGTTTTTAAGTTTTAATTTAATTATTTCTTTATCATTTAATACAATTATGGTCATTGGATGTCATTTCACTTTTAAATTGGATGTAAAAACAAATCAATATTTTGATAGATTTTACTTCTTAAAAACCATTCTTTGGTTTTGACAAAGAAAATTATTTTAAATTAATTACTACAATTTCTGTGTTTGTAATTTGATAAAATGGATTCGATATTTGAAATCATAAGGTCCAAATTCTGTAATTAAGACTCTCTTTTTTTTGACATTATGAATAGTAACGACGGTAATTATCTTTAATTATCATGTTTAATTAGTAACCAGGTAGTTAAGGGTAATAAAATAATATCACAAAATTTAAAATGACCCCAACATGTGTCCTAATGAAACTGGTGGTATCATGTACGACCATGGGATTCCTTGTTCCAACCTTGGGACCCCATGAAATCACTTTAGTGTGATACTAACCCTTTTATAATATTTATTTTAAAGGAAAATGTAACCAAAGTATGTAACACCTAAGTAAAATGATTTTAATTTTGTCTACATAAACGATCTATTAGACTATAAATTGTAATTGGAAAGATAAAATTATTTCCTACATCATAGTATTTTGTTTATAATTTTTAGACTTTAAAGATATTAATTTATTTATGACACCATGATGATGCCTCGATTACCTCATTAATGAATGATTTAAATAAAATGAAAAGTTAATGAAAAATATAAAACATAAACTTGTCAAAAACCTAAAGTATGGGTGGATTTAAAACTCTTATCACCTTATCCTTGAAATATATAATTTTGGGACATTTACTATCTGAAAATCATTTTATTATAAAGTATCTTTTCAAGACTTTCCAAGAGTGCCCCTCCTCCCTCTTATAAAAGGCCCCCACCCCTACCCCCTTACCCACACCTCTAAAGCCATTGGGTCGGCCACACTATGATTATTTAATCTCTCCACATCCATATCGTCATCGTAGAATCCTTATCTTAGGCAGAAATATATTTAAGAAACCCCTTTTGTTCAAACCAAGAGGAGTTACCCGATTTAAAGGTAATGTCTTCTCTTATGTTCTTTTATTTTATTTTTATTCTCCAACCCCCTAAAATTATTTTTTTTCCTCTATTTTTTAAAAAGACTAGTATCTTCAATATACTAGTATGTTTTTATGAGATGTATTTGAGATACACTTACACACACCTTTGTCCAATTGTTGAAGAACATACTCTTTCCGTGGATGGTGAATTACTATCTCATGAAACAATGATTGTTCGATCTTATTTTAAAACCTTTTATGGTGGCCATTAAGATGTCACTATATTTATATATGATATATATTATGTTTATGTTTTCCTTATGATTCTGTATTTCTCATTTATGACATAACTTTATGATTTCCATTATGGATAAGCGTGATAATTTAATTTTTTTTGAAGTGTGGAATATCACCCCCTAAACATGATTTGAATCGTCAACTCCATATGTGGGACATGTAAAGGATGGATTTAACATTATTACATATGATATTATACTGGAATTATAATTTACCTTTATATTATTACGATTTCATTTCATTGAATATGAAATAGAAATGAAAGTAGCGTTCATGCGTACGTACAGCTTACCGTCTCCATGAACTGTGCATTTCATTTCCTACCTCTAAATGTTATGTAATATTATAAATGAATTTATATAATGGATATATATGATATATATGATATCTAAATCATGAATATATTTCTGTATATAATGGATATTTTACCACATGAACAACTTGTAATTATAAGAAGTTTATTCTTGACACAAGTACCAATGATCGACAAAACGACCGTTATTAACTTAAATAATTACATGATGTTAATAAAATGGTAAAAAATGATATAAAAGGAATAATTAACATAAAATGTTATTAATCAATTATAAATTAACTCCAGTTTATTATTCAGGAGATTAAAGAATGATCGAGTCAAGTCGGACATGAGGTAAGGGATCCGACCTCTCTCTTTCTTTTCAAGTACACTCTTTTATGTAATTTATTTTATGCTCCATATTATTTTGTTGGAAGATATTATTTTAGATTCACCATAATATAATTTGTATTCTCATATGACGAGAGACCCCCTCTTACTCTTATCAATTTATTTTAAGAATTTTTAAGCGGCGCTGTTAGGCTGCCCAGTTTTTGTAATGGATTTTTCATCTCACTTTTATTCATGTGAGATCTATGCTACATTGGCCACTATTTACATTGAGTGGTATATTTACTGCCAATTATTCTACTATTTATATAATATACATTAATTTATGGGTATTTATATCTTCATTGTATGACCCTTCTTCCATGGGGTGTACGTTTCGAATGTTACCCAAATCGGTAAGGGAACCTTTCACCCACTTCATTTTAAAAGACTTATTTTTGTTAGGAATTTTAATCTTATTATTATGGGATATGTTTTTATATATCCTTATTTCTATAAATTTTATTTCCAAGTGATGAGATACCCCTTTTTATCTCTCATCATCTCAAATTTCTGTAAGGGAACTTCTTAACCCACTTTCAATTTTTTGGGTTAAACCTCCACTTCTTGATTTTATTATGCCAAGATTATGTGTGGAATATCTATGTTGTAATTTCCACAACAATTTTTGTGTATATACTATTTCTAGACATAATCATCGCATTGATAAATTCTTATGTCATTTATATGAACTTGTATGGGAAATCATAACTCAATCTCATTTCATTGAGTTAAATATCTATGTAATTGGTTTTATTTTCCCAAAAGAATGTGTGAATGACCTCTGATTGAGTTAAACTTGATATCCACTTATATTGGGTGTATTTATACTTGTCACACATAAATATGTCATTGATTTATCCTTGCACTAATGACATGATCTTTGAATGGGATTACGTCTCAATTTCTCTTCCTTGAGACACTTCTTGATGATATGAAATTTTATTCTTTTTAAAGTGTATATATAGACCCTTTGACATCACATATCGATATTATGTCTATACTCAAGTCATTTAAAAGTTTTGAAAGTGGTCAACATTCATGTGGCTTATAATTTAAATGTTCAAAATGGAATATTACATAAAATGGGTATGGCATTTACTACACATTTTTGTTGGAAAAGAAAATCGAAATTAGTTTTAAATTGTGTAATGATGTCACATAAATATTAATAAAAATGGTATGATGGGAGAGAAGGGGGTAAATAATAATATATATATATATATATATTGATAGTGTTATGGAAAAACATATCCAATATTATAAATTTGAAATAGAAAGAATAAGTTAAGGAAGATGCATGAATGAAGAAAATAATCCTAATTATATTTTATCATGATAACATATGTACATAAAGGATTATAGGGGGATTAATTAGAGTGGAAGGGGGATCTAATCCTTTTTAATTTAAATTTATAGTATGTTAAATATTGAATAACATATACCAACAAAATAAAATGTAATTTAAGACACAAAATATATAATATGTTTTTGAATGGAATTGAGAAGAGGTAAATCCCTTACTTGAGTGTGTGACTCCAAATACATGAGAGGGACTCCTTGAGATGGCTGGAGAGCCTTGGGATCACTTTAGTGAGGGATGGGGCGCAATATGCATGTTCTCTAAAATGTTCTATTGAAGATAAATGGGATCTTTTGTGGGATTATAATATAAAAGATGGGGATTTCTTTATTATTTCAGTTTTGGACTCTAAATAATAAAATAACCAAATTAGAAACCAACCCATGCTATTTTCCCATAGTATTGAAAGAATTGGAGTGATTAAAATGATTTTTCAAGGAAAACAACTGAATTTTATAAAATAGCACCTTTTATTTTGTTGACTTGAGTTTTAATCTTAATGAAATGAATTTAAAACAATGAAATATATTAATGGTTTTGGACGACTCATAAGGGATTTCTAAAATTAAAAAAATGGAAATGAAATCAATTTATTTAAAATTTAAAATTTATATTTGGTTGTGGATACCTTTTATAGTATTTATTACATCACTTTTTGGTCATTATGTTGTCTTAATACAAAAATTATTTTAAAAATGTCTTTAATTTTTACAAGAAAATTCAATTGAATCATAAAATTATGAAAAACATAGCATTGGATAATTTTGATGTTTTAATTTAGAAACTAATATTAATTTTATATAAATAATTTTCTTAATATGTGAGTTTTCACTTTTAAAATAAATACGAAATTTATTATGAAATGGTAGGTTTTTGATAATAATAGTTTTAGAAACCTTATTAAAATTAATGATCACTTCATAAATATTATATGATATATTATATTTACTAAAAAATATTTCATTATAGTACTTTCATAAAAAAATATTTATTTGAAAAATGTGTTAATTCATCATAATGAATACCTTGATTGGATTTAAATATTATCCAAAAACACTATTTGTGTTTTATTGTATCAAAATAAAAATAATTTATAAGGTAACCATAATAGGATGAAAATATATTCATAATTACATAAAAAACTAATATACATACTCATAATTCTATTATCACTATACATATCCCTTTAATAAACCATAAAAACCAAAATTGTATGGTAGTTGATGATGAAACTTTCATAGGGTATTCTGGCATACATGGATTGGGACGTGATCTTGATGATCTTAAACTTCTCCTATAAAAAGATTATATAACGACTACATCGTTCAATCACAAAATGGGAATATTTATGTGTAAATTTCAGTGATTCTACCTTGCTCTTAAGCTCAATCAAATGGTATTCATAGGGTATGATACTACTAGTTGAGGTCATCACATTGACTATATTAATTGGATTTGTTGAAACCCTATATTTATACAAATCATGTGATCACTATTCAAGTTCTATATTATCAATGGTAATGATACTTAATGGTATTTGAAATCTAATTGAATATAACAAAATAAAAGAAGTGAATGTTTTTCTATAACCATATTATATAATAATACATTTCATTAAGTCAATCGATGTATTTAATTTATAAATGTTTGAGTCATTACATGATCCGCCTCATTGGGTGTTTTGATCAACCCTTCAGGTATACCTCCATAGTCATCCAAACTAATGGTAGAATTAGGTTCCCCTTAATAGGGACGTACCTCCCAGATCCTTCCCATGGGGTGTTCTGATAGACTTTGTGCGTCTGTCTCAAGGGAAAACCTCGCCAATGGTAAAATAAAGTGCTTTTTCCAAGGGATGTGCCTTCATGATCTTCCTCAAAGATCGTTATTATCAATATATTTGGTCTTCCTTAAGGGGAATCACAACCAATGGTAGACTTAGTTGATCTCTCTTAGGGATATACCTCTCTGATCCAACACAAGGGGAATTATGATCTACCATTAGGGTTTAACTTGTGGTGCATCCCATCCAATGGTAAACATAGTTATCCTCTCAATGGGATTTACCTCCTTGATTCATAAGAAGTGTGTTTCTAATAAATATCTCTATTCATCCTCAAGGTGCATCCTGACCGATGGTAAATATAGGTACCCCCTTTTAGGGACATACATACATAATCTGTCTCAAAGGGAATTCTAATAATCCCTTAGAGCCTACCTCATGGGAAATCATGAACAATAGTAAACCAAGGTTTTCCTTCCTTGGTAAACACCAGTAAAACCTTTAGTGTTTATGGACCTTTTTTTCAACTGAATTTCTTTTCATTGATATATTTCTTTTCTGTTAGAAAAAAGTACATTTCACATTAAACCTACTTGTATTGAGGTACATGCCTCTCATGGTAGTAATTATTATAGAGAATACATTTATATATGATATAAATTATATTTATTATCTTGTTAATATTATGTAATTATTTTATAACACATATCTATATAATTTATAATTTTGGTAAATTTGATAATTTCGTTTGAGGACGTGTGGACTACCTCCCCCTCAATGTGATGTGATTCGTTCAAACACTACATTTAATTTAATAATGATGGTTTTAGTGAAATTATATGTTATATATCAGATAGTAATACTATTTTAATATTGATATTTATAAATATATAGAAATATATGACATTTACTTACTTCCAACCAATATAACTTATTACACGATAATAACATTCATGCGTTTGTACGTACAGTCTCCATGAATGGTGGAATCCATTGCATACTTTTATATTATGTAGATTATTATAACACACATATAATGTATATAACTGATATTTATATAATAATTTAAATTTTTGAAATCATTATACATGTATAGGGACTAATGATATAACAAATTAATAAATATTGAATAAATAAAGCGGATATTACACAAAGTGAAGCCCTAACATTGAATTGTTAACAAATGGTTAACATAAAGTCATAATAAATGCATATAAGGTATTAGATATAATAACATGGTTCTATTATTGATTTATAATAAACATATATTTATTATTCATGAGGTATGTATGAGTATGAAGAGAGACAAACAACAAAGGATAGGGATTTTATATAATTTTTTATTTTTGTGAGATACATGATTTATTCACCACCAATTCCGTTTGTGTGGTATGTATACTAATCATTGATGTATTCAATAATTATTATACTTAAATTTTATTTTATTTATATATTCATTAAAATATATTTACTTCATGATGCTTGTGTTTTGAAAGATACCAAATCCATAAGACAGTTTTGTCTCAATTTTCCTTCTTTGAGACACATGTTTTATTACGCACCTTCATTTTTTCGTGGTGATTATACATCCATATTACATGTTATATCATGAATATACATCTTTTAATGATATTTTAAGATATATTTAATTTTATTTTATTACATGGATTGTATTTTACCTTGTTGTATGATTTTATTGAAGTAATCTCATTACTTTTCGAGAATGTTTATGATTATTATTCCCTTAATGAAATATTATGATCCATATCTCAAGAACACACATGAAATTTCTTATTATATAGTAATTTCTTTTATATTAATATATTTTTTCCATGTTTTATAATCATTGATACATAATATAGTTAAGAAAGTGTTTATAAGAAATATCTAATTTACTCTATCATTAGTTAGAAATCCAGGTTTCTATGAACCATGTTTTCCAAAAAAGAAATGTTTTCAAAAAATATTCTAATATTAACCTTTGATACTTTAAATCATTTTCATCAAATGTTTAACTTTTCAATGAATGTTTTCTTTAATGAAATAATTTTTTTTCATTTTCTGGTAAAGGCACTTTTATAAAAATTCTACAGGTCAAAAGGAATGTTCGGCATGTATAGATTTACCCACTATTATGGCCATCATTCAAATGGATATTCTTTTAAAAGATTATTATTTTTAAAATAAAATTTTTTCCTAATATTATGGATAATGAGTATTTTTAAAGTGTTTTTGAACAAAAAATGTTTTTTCAAAAAATGGTTTCAAGCTTAATTTATATTTTTTCAAAGAAAAACATTTTCGAAATGTTTTCACACATCTTTTATATGTTTTTAGAAAAATGGTTTTAAAAAAATGGTTTAAAGATTATTTTATAATTTTTCATGTAAAAATGTTTTCGAAATATTTTCATAAAATTTTTATAATTATTCAATGTGTTTTCAATGAAATGGGTTTCAAAAAAATTTCAAGCATTATTTATAAATTATGAATTTTTCCCCCTGAAATGGTTTTCAAAACGTTTACAAGAATTATTTAAATGTTTTAAAAGTATTTTTAATGAAATGTATTTCGAAAAAAAATTCAATATTTATTTATATTTTTTCCAAGTATTTTCAGATAAATGGTTTTCAAAACGTTTTCATTTTTCCTTTATAAGTTATCTAGGAATATAGTTTTAAAAATGTTTTATGTTTTAAAAAACTTTTTTCAAGTGGAAAGGATATTTTCCAAAATAACTATTTTTGTAATTTATTTAAAAAATATATTCCATCTAAGGTGTTATTTATTTGTTTTAATCAGGAATTTATATAGATATTATTCTATGTTTGGATTCATATTATTTATCTAAATTGATAATGTTTTGATAAAATGATTTTTATGAGACCCATTTCTCTATCAAGGGTAATATTATTTTGAAACCTCATTCTTTTCATAGGTTATTATTTTGATGAAATAATTATAAAACCTATTTTTTCCATAGGTTATGATATGATTACATGTTTAAAACACCAATTTCATTTCATGGGTTATGATATGATTTTTTATGATCATTTGGAATATGTATGTATAATTTCATTGTGAGATGGGTGAGACCTATATATAAATCCAACACATTGGGTAATTATTTATATCTCACGAGATGGACTAGGTTGGTCTTGTGAGTGAAAAATAAATACTTAGATGGTCATTGGAGTGAACCATGAATTCCAATATGGTAAAGAGAGTGACACTAATCTACTAAAATGGTCATGGAAGCGATGAGTTCGATGTTGAAGTGCCCAGATCAGTGTGAATCACTGAGAGGGGGAGGGGGTGAATCAGTGATCCCTTAAAACTTTTTACTAATTGATTCTTATCAATTAAACCTCTATGGCTTGTTAAGGCCTCGATCCACTCTTCTTATGTCTCTCAACCTTTCCCGGATAATGCAGTAATGAAAAGGCACAGGACACAAGGATTTACAAGGTTCGGCACCAAAGGCCTACATCCTTGCCATGCTCTCCCAGCATGGATTCTCCCATTATAATCTGTTAGTATTACAATGGTCGATACAGCTTCCCACCGTATCTCTCCTGAGTCCCACAGGAGGGTCTTTATACTGCTTCACACAGTGTTACCAGATTCCCACTGGCCTGCTCCAGAATCCCACTGAAGACATCTTCCACCCTGAGTCTCACAGGGGGCTTCTCCTGGCTCCTCGAGTCGCACGAGTAGCTCTTCTTCACTTTAAGTTCTTCAAGTATCCTCAGCAGCCTGGGATAAAGGCTGCTGGACTTGATCTTCTTCTGATCACTTGTGGTGAACAGGTCTTCTCGTCTTGCTCAGGATTTATCTCCTTCTTCTAAGGATGACCTGGCCTCTCTCTTCAAGAAACTTCAACAACCTCTGAAAAGGTCTGTTGGTCTTGCTCAGCTTCTGATCACTTCTGTTGATCAGGGTCTTCTCAATCTACTGAAAACTCAGACAAATGATATCTTTAACTTCAGTCTGGTCCAGTCTCACATCTAATCACCTTCATGCATTGAATGCATGGCATCACAATATCTTCAAGATCTCCTGGTCTTGGACTCCTAAAATGCACACAAGCAGATTCAGACTTTTTCACGTGTGCACGTGCATGCATGCATGCATGCACTCTCCTCTTTCTCCTCTTGGTGCAATAAACCCTCAAAGGGTGTAACACTTTAAGCACACACCAGCTTCTCACTTCTTCACACACTTTATTCAATTTTCTTACACACTTGAATGTGTGTTATACTTTAGTGTGGATGTCCTCCCTTTTCTTCTTCTATGTGTATACACACTTCTTAGTGCACACACCTAGGTTCGGCCCACTTCTTGTTTTGTTTGCACACACATTTTCATTGTTCAATTTGCAAACACAAGATTGGCCTCTCCTTCTTGCACACCCCCAAGGGCTACGGCCTCTTTGGTCCTTTGTTTGCACACACACTTCCTTTGTTCAATTAGCAAACACAAGGCTTGGCCTTCCTCTTCCTCTTGAACACACAACTTGGATTTAGTTGTGGTCTTCCTCTCCTCCTTGCACACACACGGCTAGGGTGTAGTATCTATTAAGCACACACACACAAGGTGTGTAATTCATACTACCCAAACCTACTACCAATGTGAAGGGCACGCAAGGGGTGCGGCCACTTCCACTTCTTCTTCAAAGAGTGCAAGGTATGAGCCGCGCAAGGGTGCAGACACTTATGTCGCGCAAGCTCCAAGGGTGAAAGGAGTCTTCTTCCACGCAAGCCTCAAAGAACACAAGGTGATGAAATGGGTAGCCGCGGGCACACAGGGTATAACACCGCGGGTGCGCAAGTGTGTCAAGGACACCTTGGCTGTGCAAGTGCAAACCGCGCAGGAAGCACGGTGCAAAGAGCGGGCTCTTCCTGTCGGGCAAGGAGTGTGCGCAGGGGACTCCCCTTCACCTCTTTCGCGCAAGGGATGCGCAAAAGGGACTTCACGAAGCCAAAAATGGCTCCGGGCTTCTCTGCCGCGCAGGGGACGCGCAGCTCAATTCTTCGCGAGGCACAAGGGTGATCTCACGGGACTCACGTTTCTCAAAGGATCAGCAAGCTACACCGAGAGCATGGGCTCTCCTTTTATAGGCAGAGAATCCTCAAAACATCCTCGTGGGATATAAATTCAAACTCCCGAATATCTCGGGTTTTTCAAGATTTCCAAAATCTTGTTTCTCCTCTGTTTCACGCGGCTTAACTCATTTTTAATTTCCTTTTTCATTCCTCCTCGTGCATGCGATTTAGAACGCATACACGGCCTCTGTTTTGGCCATCCCATGCAAAACACGAATTCTTCAACGCCTCGCACCTTCGGTTTTCTTCGGCTTCGACCGAATTCATCATCTCATTGAATGCATGCATATTTTGATGCATGAATGTGTTTTTTATGGCCAGAAGATCACAATGGTGGATTTACTTCGATCAGCGGTGGCCGGGAGCTCAAATTCTGTCGTCGGGAGGTGCCTCTGGTTCATCGGCGGCTTCGCGGGTGCCTCGGCCGAGCTCGAGGAAGAGGACGGTCTCTTAGCCGTCGGATCAGATGTTTGAAATACATCGGACGGCCGCGATCAGAACAGGAGTGGCGCGATGCGATGAGCGGCGGAGATCAGCCGCGCGATCACTCGGACGGCCAGGATGCGCTCCTGGAGATTTTTCCGCATCCCACATCGAAACGGGGCGCGGTTTTGCCGCGGCTTATAAACCTAGCGCTGCCGCTCAACTCTCAGTTGCAATTCTCCCTCCACTGTGACGCCCCGCACCGTGTTCTCCCTGCGGGCGCGCTCTGCGCCCACTATGCTCCCTGCGGGCGCGCCACTGGCGCCCACTATGCACACTGATACTCTCGGTACGCCCCTGCCGCGCTCCTTCGGGCGTGCCCCAGGCGCCCATGCGGTGTCTTGGGTGTGCGCCCTGCCGCCCTGGCTCGCCCCACGGGTTCCCCCTTGTGTGTGGTGCCTAGCGCCCATGCCTTGGGGTTGAACCCTCAAGGTGCCTTGGCTGGCCATATTTTTTGGCAAAGGATTGAGAGTACTTTGTATAAAAACAAAGTAACCACATACATAATGTGAAATGCCAAGAGCCACTCCTTCCTCTTCATTTCTCCTTCTTCCTCTCTTCTTCTTCATTAGAATTCCTCCAATTCCTCTTCAACATATATTCATCACATAGGAATGGAAATTCTTGAAGGTTCTTCATCTTCAACCGAACTCCTGAATCAACATGAATTCTCCAATGTGCTTCATTGATCTAATCAGAGATCAAGTTGGATCACTTCCAATTCACATGCACTAAGAGTTAGTACATGGACTTCTTTAATACACTTCATCCACTTAGAAGTTGTGGATGGATCTTGTTGCTTCATCTCCTCATGCATTGTCAATACAATGCATGGTCTTCCAACATTGTTGTGACTTTGTATCCAGTTGATACAAGTTCTTTGAACTTAAAGATCAGCTCATCAATCGTCTGATTTAACTAGAGAATGTTTCAACCACAACATCCTATGTCACTTAGTGAATCTCCTAAGTGACATGCATCTTAGTACCATGGCCATTCTCCTTCATCACCATCACCATCACATCCTTTGTCATTCACATATTGAAACTCTCTGACATCCATTCATTCCAAGACAACTTCATGCCTCATTGACAACAAATGCGACACAATGCACTTCAATCTCCCCCTTTGTATTTGTTGTCAATACACTCCTTCAGCACATATGAATGGGTCAATATGTGTGCCAATATTTTCTCCCCCTTACTGGAAATCAAATGCAAAGGTGTGGTGTGGTTCACTTTCAAAAATATCTTCCTCCCTTTGAATAGCATCTTCTTGAAAATCACTAAGAGAGGGATGATGCCACATGTTCTTCTTTAGCAAAGAACCTTTAGTTGATCAACTCTAGGTCTACTTGGGCTAACCCGGTGTAGAAAACAAGAGTGATGTAACCAAGATACTCAATGCTGTCCACAATTCTCTACACATGTGAGATCACGCTTAGGGGTTGAATTTTTTCAGATATTCAATGAATTGCTGAATCCTGCACATACAAAACACATTAGAATGTTCAGGTGCAAAGATAAAGCTCCCCCATTTATCCATTTTCTTAAGATGATATTAATCTCAGAACATCATCTTCTTCAGATTTTCTCCCCCTCAAGGGGTGCACTCCATTCTGTCCAAACCATCCTCCAGATGAGAATGATCATCATCTTCAATTCCCTGCAATGTTAACACATGTATATACCAAGAGTATAAGGGAATAATATGGAACCTCCTTGGTTCATCAATGTGAACAACAAGGTTGAGAAGATTCTCTCAACCGAGATGTCCCATTTTCACCAGTCTTCACACTTGCACATTTGATCTTCATTGATGATTGTGCTGGTGTGGTTCTCAAAACATCTTCATGTGAAATCTTCTTCTTCCCTTTTGCCTTAGCAATTGCCAGAACTTTATCTTCAGCTTTTTGCAGATCTTTGGCAAGTTGCAACTGATTTGGCCATATGACTAGTAAATCATTTGGAAGAGTGGCCTCAATTTTGGAAGTTCCACATGGTTCTTTGGATGCTGCTAAGCTACCTCTCTTAGGCAACTTATTTTCAATCAATCCCTTCTTCTTCTGGATTGATTTTCTTTTGGAGTTCAGTCTGCTTCTATTTAGTTTCATGGCTTCTTTACAAAGGTCCATGATGTGTCCTTTCTTTCCAAAGTAGAAGCATGTTTTCTTGGTGGTCCTTCTGGATGCATCACCCTTCTTGGATTTAGACTCCAAGGTCTTCTCTTCATTTCTTAAACACTTCTTGGGAGAATTTTATACTTTCTTCTTGCTTCCCAAGGAATCTTTCTGAGCCAGGTTCTGTGATCTTTTCTTCTTTTGAGCTTTGGATACAGTTGGAGATTGACATGTATCTTTTTGATCACTTTTGCAATCATCCCAGATGTTGTCAAGTAATCCAAATCTATTTGCAGTAAACAGATGTCTCTGGACCTGTGGATGCTGCTTCTTTTCTTTTGGCTTGCTCCCCCTAGGCATGGGCTTCCTCTGTGCTTTGGAATTCAGTGGATTGTACCAACAATCCTTTGCACAGTGCCCATACTTGTTACAACACCAACACTGACCCACAAATCTTGACCTCTTCAGTCCTTCTGATTGTTGGGTATTTGTGTTGAATTGTTGTGCTGCTTCAGGAGAGCTCTGCTTCTTCATTTTCTTCATCCATACTTGTTTGGAATTATTTTTCCATCCTGCACTTTTTGTGGAAACACAATTAGAAGCATCAGTACAAGATGGTATGGATGGTACCTTCTTTTTAGAAGATGTTGCCCTTTCATTAGAGGATGTATTTCTTTTAGAATCATCCTGCTCAATGCATACTTGAGTAGCAACATTTCTCCTTTCAGCTGACTGGGAGGCTTCAGCTTTGGGTGATTGCAGACTTTTCAATATCACCTCTAGTTCTAAGCATTTCATATTGAGGGAGTTATTCTCATCCTCAACAGTTCTTAGCCTTCCTTCCCAATTTTCTTTCAGCTGTTCTAGTTGGTCTTCATGCACCTTCTTCATTTCTTGTAATGAATTGTCAAGCTCCTTTACCCTGTTTACTTTGTCTTCAAGTTGAGCATCTCTGACAACCATTGATACTTTATGCCTCTTTTCCAGTGCATGGAAAACATCTTTGACCACAGTCTTAAAAAATTCTTTCTCAGAAAGGCATCTTTGCAATTCTTCAGTAGTGTCTTCATATCTTTCATTACAAAGAGATACTGTTTCATCTTTAGCCTTCACCAGCTTTCTGAGAGTGTTGGTTATGCCAACCCTTTTTTCCAATTGGACTTCCAGAGAATTGGCTTCATCTTCTAGCTTTAATTTTTCTTCTTGAAGATCAAGGAGGCCTGTAGCTATACACATTGCCACATTCTTGGGGACTGTCTTCTGAAGATATTTGATTGCATTTAGAAGATCATTGTTCCTTCCATCTTCATCACAGCTAGAGCAGGCTTCATCCGAAGAATGATAAAAGGAATTGTCATCTGATGTGACTTTCACATTTCTTTCCATAGAAGGAGTTTCTCTGATTGCAACAACCTTCTTCCTCATCTTCTTTGCCTGTTTCTTCTTTCTATTTTTCTGAGTCTTGGCAGATATCTCCATTTGAGGCTGGTCACTCATTTCCTCAAATCTACACTCCATAAAGACTCCCTTGGATCTTTTAGAGGTAACCTTCCCTCTGATACCAATTGAAGTGCCCAGATCAGTGTGAATCACTGAGAGGGGGAGGGGGTGAATCAGTGATCCCTTAAAACTTTTTACTAATTGATTCTTATCAATTAAACCTCTATGGCTTGTTAAGGCCTCGATCCACTCTTCTTATGTCTCTCAACCTTTCCCGGATAATGCAGTAATGAAAACGCACAGGACACAAGGATTTACAAGGTTCGGCACCAAAGGGCTACATCCTTTCCATGCTCTCCCAGCATGGATTCTCCCATTATAATCTATTAGTATTACAATGGTCGATACAGCTTCCCACCGTATCTCTCCTGAGTCCCACAGGAGGGTCTTTATACTGCTTCACAAAGTGTTACCAGAGTCCCACTGGCCTGCTCCAGAATCCCACTGAAGACTTCTTCCACCCTGAGTCTCACAGGGGGCTTCTCCTGGCTCCTCGAGTCGCACGAGTAGCTCTTCTTCACTTTAAGTTCTTCAAGTATCCTCAGCAGCCTGGGATAAAGGCTGCTGGCCTTGCTCTTCTTATGATCACTTGTGGTGAACAGATCTTCTCGTCTTGCTCAGGATTTATCTCCTTCTTCTAAGGATGACCTGGCCTCTCTCTTCAAGAAACTTCAACAACCTCTGAAAAGGTCTGTTGGTCTTGCTCAGCTTCTGATCACTTCTGTTGATCAGGGTCTTCTCAATCTACTGAAAACTCAGACAACTGATATCTTTAACTTCAGTCTGGTCCAGTCTCACATCAAATCAACTTCATGCACTGAATGCATGGCATCACAATATCTTCAAGATCTCCTGGTCTTGGACTCCTCAAATGCACACAAGCAGATTCAGACTTGTTCACGTGTGCACGTGCATGCATGCATGCATGCACTCTCCTCTTTCTCCTCTTGGTGCAATAAACCCTCAAAGGGTGTAACACTTTAAGAACACACCAGCTTCTCACTTCTTCACACACTTTATTCAATTTGCTTACACACTTGAATGTGTGTTATACTTTAGTGTGGATGTCCTCCCTTTTCTTCTTCTAAGTGTATACACACTTCTTAGTGCACACACCTAGGTTCGGCCCACTTCTTGTTTTGTTTGCACACACATTTTCTTTGTTCAATTTGCAAACACAAGATTGGCCTCTCCTTCTTGCACACCCCCAAGGGCTACGGCCTCTTTGGTCCTTTGTTTGCACACACACTTCCTTTGTTCAATTAGCAAACACAAGGCTTGGCCTTCCTCTTCCTCTTGCACACACAACTTGGATTTGGTTGTGGTCTTCCTCTCCTCCTTGCACACACACGGCTAGGGTGTAGTCTCTATTAAGCACACACACACAAGGTGTGTAATTCATACTACCCAAACCTCCTACCAATGTGAAGGGCGCGCAAGGGGTGCGGCCACTTCCACTTCTTCTTCAAAGAGTGCAAGGTATGAGCCGCGCAAGGGTGCAGACACTTCTGTCGCGCAAGCTCCAAGGGTGCAAGGAGTCTTCTTCCGCGCAAGCCTCAAAGAACACAAGGTGATGCAATGGGTAGCCACGGGCATGCAGGGTATAACACCGCGGGTGCGCAAGTGTGTCAAGGACACCTTGGCTGTGCAAGTGCAAACCGCGCAGGAAGCACGGTGCACAGAGCGGGCTCTTCCTGTCGCGCAAGGAGTGCGTGCAGGGGACTCCCCTTCACCTCTTTCGCGCAAGGGATGCGCAAAAGGGACTTCACGAAGCCAAAAATGGCTCCGGGCTTCTCTGCCGCGCAGGGGACGCACATCTCAATTCTTCGCGAGGCACAAGGGTGCTCTCACGGGACTCACGTTTCTCAAAGGATCAGCAAGCTACACCGAGAGCATGGGCTCTCCTTTTATAGGCAGAGAATCCTCAAAACATCCTCGTGGGATATAAATTCAAACTCCCGAATATCTCGGGTTTTTCAAGATTTCCAAAATCTTGTTTCTCCTCTGTTTCACGCGGCTTAACTCATTTCTAATTTCCTTTTTCATTCCTCCTCGTGCATGCGATTTAGAACGCATGCACGACCTCTGTTTTGGCCATCCCATGCAAAACACGAATTCTTCAATGCCTCGCACCTTCGGTTTTCTTCGGCTTCGACTGAATTCATCATCTCATTGCATGCATGCATATTTTGATGCATGAATGTGTTCGTTATGGCCAGACGATCACAATGGTGGCTTTACTTCGATCAGCGGTGGCCGGGAGCTCAAATTCTGTCGTCGGGAGGTGCCTCTGGTTCATCGGCGGCTTCGCGGGTGCCTCGGCCGAGCTCGAGGAAGAGGACGGTCTCTTAGCCGTCGGATCAGATGTTTGAAATACATCGGACGGCCGCGATCAGAACAGGAGCGGCGCGATGTGATGAGCGGCGGAGATCAGCCGCGCGATCACTCGGACGGCCAGGATGCGCTCCTGGAGATTTTTCCGTGTCCCACATCGAAACGGGGCGCGGTTTTGCCGCGGCTTATAAACCTAGCGCTGCCGCTCAACTCTCAGTTGCACTTCTCCCTCCACGGTGTCGCCCCGCACCGTGTTCTCCCTGCGGGCGCGCTCTGTGCCCACTATGCTCCCTGCGGGCGCGCCCCTGGCGCCCACTATGCACACTGATACTCTCGGTACGCCCCTGTCGCGCTCCTTCGGGCGTGCCCCAGGCGCCCATGCGGTGTCTTGGGTGTGCGCCCTGCCGCCCTGGCTCGCCCCACGGGTTCCCCCATGTGTGTGGTGCCTAGCGCCCATGCCTTGGGGTTGAACCCTCAAGGTGCCTTGGCTGGCCATATTTTTTGGCAAAGGATTGAGAGTACTTTGTATAAAAACAAAGTAACCACATACATAATGTGAAATTCCAAGAGCCACTCCTTCCTCTTCATTTCTCCTTCTTCCTCTCTTCTTCTTCATTAGAATTCCTCCAATTCCTCTTCAACATATATTCATCACTTAGGAATGGAAATTCTTGAAGGTTCTTCATCTTCAACCGAACTCCTGAATCAACCTGAATTCTCCAATGTTCTTCATTGATCTAATCAGAGATCAAGTTGGATCACTTCCAATTCACATGCACTAAGAGTTAGTACATGGACTTCTTTAATCCACTTCATCCACTTAGAAGTTGTTGATGGATCTCGTTGCTTCATCTCCTCATGCATTGTCAATACAATGCATGGTCTTCAAACATTGTTGTGACTTTGTATCAGTTGATACAAGTTCTTGGAACTTAAAGATCAGCTCATCAATCGTCTGATTTAACTAGAGAATGTTTCAACCACAACATCCTATGTCACTTAGTGAATATCCTAAGTGACATGCATCTTAGTACCATGGCCATTCTCTTTCATCACCATCACCATCACATCCTTTGTCATTCACATATTGAAACTCTCTGACATCCATTCATTCCAAGACAACTTCATGCCTCATTGACAACAAATGCAACACAATGCACTTCAGATGTTATGGGAATCATATTAAATTATTATTTTTCTACCACAATTATATGTTGTATTTCTATGGTATTCTTGCATGATTTTTTTTCATTATTTAATTATGAAACAAATATTATTAACCACCTATAATTATTACATGATTCGTGTTTATGATCTTTGATATGCAGGGTATGATCTTCAATTTTCATGGTCATGTTTTCTTACCCTATTCTCATGAGTATACTTACAGATGTCCCTTTTTACCCACCCTAAGAATCTAATATCACCCATTTTTATTTTTTCATCCCCCAGGTTATTATGATGTGTATTATGATTTATGATTCTATCAAAGGATATAGTCAATAAGAACCTAGTGGGTGATGATGTAGAAAATTTATGTTCCAGTGTTTATGTTTCCATGTTTCCAAATGCACTAGACTAGTATAGTCTTTTGGCGAATATTATTAAAATGTTTCATGTATTCCAAAAAAGTTACATAATGCTAAAGTATAAAAAGATAGGGTATCTATATCTGTTATGAGAGAAATATTTTTAGCTAACATTTGGAATCTAGGATGAGAAAACCACAGTGATATCCTTAATGAACTGTATAGTAATAATTATAAGGATATGAAAAATTATAGTAAATTGTCCTAAAATTTTGGTAAAGGATAGAGTGACTGGTTTCCTAGATATTAATCCATGTGTGGATACTAAAAGTTTATGTGGGTTTGGAACCTATGTACCTTGGGGTAAGAGCTCCAACAATATTTTTCAGGCCTAACTCACGGTAATCTGGTATACAACAACGGTCCTTGCTGCACACTTGGTTGGACACTCCTAGTGGATATTCATTCGGAAATCACAAACTATTTATGAACAATAATGATTGATTTAAATAAAGGATTTATAAGAATAACCTAGTATAAGACTATGGATTCATAGGGTAAGGATGTAATAGCCTTGATTTAGTAACCCTATAATTAATTTTTTATGATGTTATGGTATCCAAATATGATTAATGTTTCTCACACTATGCTTTCTAATTTTAGTCAATAGAGAGAACTAGAATACACATATTTAATATTTATTTTCTCAAATGTGTAGAGTATAGGAATTATTAAAATAGGATTCCCAAGTGGAAATCAGATAAATTGAATCAGTAAGATTGTACAAGTATTGGTTATACATATATAGATAATGAGACCGTAAATGACAAGTGAATGGTATATAATGTTATTCCAGTATTATATACATTAAACATACAATGAATGATTAAATTGATGTTTATGAGACATAATATTGATTCATATTTCATATTCTAGGTAGAAGATATTAAGAAATAAGTTGATCAATCATGTGTAATGGTTTATGAATAAGGTTGGACTAATGAAGTATTTATGTTTCAGAATTCAAATATTATGTTATATGAATCATGAAATATGTAATTATTTTTAGCATAATTTATCATTATGTATTAAAATGTATATGTAGAATGATGTTGAACACATAGAAATGTTATTTCAATGAATGATGATATTTTTATTAGGGTATTCTAACCCTTAATTATTGTGTGATTTAGAAGAAAATGATTTTTTTTGGATAATGATATGATGGAAATGAATAAGTAAATTTGACAGTATAGATTACACATGAACTAATTATTAACAAATTTTTCTACTTCTTCAAGTATGATGTTTAAATCTTCATGGATCTAAATAATATATAAGTTAATAATTGGAATAATGAACCATGCATGTACTTCAAAATGATTTATGGTAATTGAGGATGTTACCATGAATCAAGGTAGTATGTAATTGGTGTATTCAGATGTTTGGAATGTGACAACCAAGTGGTAGATTGTGATATCTGGGGGATTATTGTTAATATAACTTCATGAATTTCTTTATAATGTTTTGGATTTATATATTTTAGAATGGTTACATGGTTATCCTTTTATGGTGATATTATGTTAAAATTTTAGTGATGTTTGTAAGATTAAATTATTATCTGAACACATGAGGATTCATACATATTGGATAACCTATAATAACAACATTGTTTTGATGATAAATAATGAGCAGTGGGATAAAATATCATGAATCTCATGATGTATTTGTAATTTAGGACTCAAAAATTCATCTTCCTTTTTTGAGGAAGATGTGAAGTGGATTAAGGGACAACAAAGGTGGAGGTTGACTTGAAATCATGCTAGCGTATATTATCATGAAAATTATTTAACATTAGGAAAAAAATCTTGAATAAAAAAATGTTATCCATATAATTTTGTTTCTGATGGATAACTTGTTCCCTTATATAATAAAAAATTTATGACATTATTATTTTTAACTTTATCCATACTGAGTTCTCTACCACTCTCCTTCAGAACGTGATAGTTATATTTATCTTCCATGTCCCTATTTTCACTTGCCACAAATGTTATCCTACATGGAAACACAACTATGTGTTAATATGGGTAATAGTTATTGTTCCAAAATTATTTTTTAATATATATTTTAGTTTTCATATTTAGAATGTGGGTTTCTATTAAAATAACTTAATAGTATTAAACATATGTTAGCGCAGATGAATTTTGGGGGTGAAATTAATTTTAATGTGGGTATAAAGTTAAAAACCAAATTTCTATAGACATATTTTTGAATTAATTTATTTTAATTGAAATATTTAATTTCACTACATCAAATATTCCTTTCACATGAAACATAATTGGCTTGTTCTATAGGAAACAATGACTTGGTGTGCGTTATATGCAACACTAGGTTTTTATTATTTTTTTGTTATAATTATTTAAATTAGTTAATTATAACTTTGATGATAAAATAAATAATATGAATTTTAATAACTGAATTTCATATATTACTATTTCACATAAATGAAACACATTGATAAAAGAGATATTTTAATTTTTGGTAAAGTCCATATGTGTAATAAAATAAACTTTTCTTAAAGAAACAATTTTTCTTCTCCATCTATAAACTATAATTTTATACAATAATATAAATTTATATTCGTTAAATGAGCTTATTTTGGGAATTCAGATTGTAAAAATTATCTTAGGGTTTTTGTTTTTGGTTTTTTTCGAGAAACATCATTTTTTGGTGAATAATAAATAAATAATGCAATTTAGTTAAAAACCCATTTTTTATAAAGTGATTGGTGTTAAATTATATTTTAAAATTTATTTTAATGTTATAACAGATAAATTGTGAATATGTTAATCAAATTTAGGTTATTTAAATCATCTTTATAATTAAATTAGATAAACAAACATATAGAATTGTTTAATGTTATTACATTAAAAACTCGCTTTCTCACCACATCTACGAGATTAGCATTATAAATAATTTTCACAATTATATGAAATTAATTTTCGAAAATGGTCAAACACAATTTTAATCAGTATTATATTTTTTTCTAATAATATATACATACTATTTTACAAAAAATATTAGTGACCATGATTAAAAATAATAACAATAATTAAAGTAATATTATGATAAATTAAGGACTAATATTTAATCTTATTGACCAAAATTTCATGTACACCTGTCGAAAAGAAATTGGATGAAAATAATTTGAAAATATCCCCTATTGGTTTTAATTTCATTGTTTATTGGGATATTAAAATGGATATTCCCTATATAAACGTTTAAGTTAGAAAACATACAAAAATGGAACTTTCCTTGCCATAAACTTTTATAAAACATTGATATGTGTAGAAAACATAATATTCTAAGTTATAAATATAATTTTGTGGAAAATGGTTTATTTTTATAAAAATAATTTACCAATAATTTTTAGATATGATATAGTTACATAAAATTCTTATTAAATGAAAATATATTGATTATCTAATTAATAATTAACTAAAGTAAATAATACATAAAATGCTAAAAGTGATGTGAATTGAATGTATAATTGTATTTAATTAATTTTTATGGATAATATATCATTTTATAGATATTTAAAATTTATTTAGTTGAATTTCAAAACTAGTTTGACATCATAAAAAATAAATTAAATAAATAATGTTAAAAATTGACATTATTATATTTGACAAAATATTAAACTTCCTTAAACTATTTAAAATTTAAAAAAATATATATTAGGTTAATTTATTTTAAAGGGTTAATAATTATTAAATATTTTCTATTAATGGACCAATTTATGTTTTATAGTTAATATATTTACCCTTATATTAGGATAACATTGTTAGAACGGTCTGGGTTTAAGTAGTGTTTTGCGCGTCACATGCGCTTGATTTAAAAATTAATTTCTAAAAAACTTTTATTTTTATTTTTTAAACGAGGTATAAAATTTATAATTTAGTGGATATATATTTTATAATTTATCTTACGTTAACATAATCTTAGTGATTAAATTATGTATGTTAGAAAACTAGATGCTTTAATAAAAACCAAAATAATAATATTGGGGAATATTATATCTTAAGGAGCAATATTATCAAAATGAACATAATTTGGTAGGTTGTATATTTAGTTCTAAAATAGTATCACATTAATCCATTATTTATTAATTTTGGAGGAACATTAGGTAATGGAGACGTTCCATTATTGAATACCTTATGGTATTTATTAGAGTTCCACCCCCTCCACTATAAAAAAGAAAGCACTCTAACCCTTTTCACACCTCTCAAACCACATTGGTTAGGCCAATATCATCTCAAATAACCTCTTAATAGCCATACCATCCTTATTTAATCCTTCCTTTTGTATAAATCCTTCCATGTAAGCCCTTTTGTGAAAACCAAATGGATTTTTCCGATTAAAAGGTAACACCCTTACTCAAACTCCTTTCATTTATTTTTTTTCTCCACCACTTCAATTAATCATAATATATTATTATAAAAAAACACTAATATACTAAATATATTTAGATGTTTTTATATCAATGGGTGAATATACACTTACCCACACATCCATCTAATGGGTAATGAACATACTGTTTATGTGTATTAAAAACTACCACCTCGTTAAATGATGATTGTTTATTTCTCCATAACGCCTCTCACGGTAGAAATTGTGAAGGAATATATTTTTATATATTATATATATTATATTTATAATGTATTTTTTTATTTAATTTCTTACAACACATATAATTATACTTTCCAATCTCTATAAATATTATAATTTCATTTGAGAAAGTGTAGACCACCACCCCTCAATGTAACTTAATTCGTTCACACACTATATGTAATGTTTTAAGGATGAGTATAGTGATCTTATAAGATATATATTATATAATAACACAATTTTAAAATATATATATTGTAGAGACCTGTATCTTGACGTACATGGACATTACATTACATTTGCGGAATACTTAGTACATAACAAAAACACACACATAAGGATCGTAATAGTTTAGTGTCTTTGGAAACTCGGACTATAATCTTCTAATCGTGGTGAAAGATCTCCAACATCTCCCATAAAGATCTTCTTCTTTTTTTTACCTAAAACCTTTCTTTATATCCTGGGGAAAAGAAAACATAAAAGGGTGAGCTCAAATGCTCAGTAAGGGCATACAAAAGAAATAAAAATCATATCATATCTTTTTGAAAATCATAACCTGCAAAAGAGATCATAATATCTTAACATGTAACAAATAATAGAAGTGAAAATGAGATCACCATAATCATAACATGAAACTTGAAACTTTGTGGCATGCACACATAATCATGGAAAATCATTTCTTGTTAGTCGTGACTCATTGCCAAGACTATCTTAGTGGACAAAGTCCCTTTCTGAATCGAGTAACCCTCGTTTCAGTCCTGTTTCACTGAACCGGTATAACCTACCATTCCATCCATGTCTATCTCATGAGATATAAAATCTTTACCCAATGCATTGGAGGGAGATATAGGTCCCACCCATCTTATAATGAATCCTTTCTTATGTGTGCCACATAATCATAAATCATACATCATCGCATAACACATGTAACAAAAATGGGATTCTTGAAACATCATGACATCATAAAATAAATCTTATAAGGCAAATGACTTCATAAAAATAATCCCCTCACAACATAATCAAATCAATGTAATTAAAGGGATAAAAACAGAACCCTTTATTATCTTAGATGGAAAATAATTTTGATAAAATACTTGAACTTCATTCTTGAGGAAAATATCATTTCTACTTCAAAAACATTTTTCCTTTCATAACATGTCATAAAACATTAAAATAAAAGAAGTTGATTAAAAATAAACTTGAAAACTTGTAAAGGAAGCTTCTTGGAAATAATGTTTTAAAAATCCATTCATGCCGTATAAGTCTAAAAAAAACATTCTTCGTACTTTTGTCGGAAAAGTCAAAAAGTACCTCGTACGGAAAAACGACAAAAGATTCCTTTCATATTCTTTATTAAAAACTCACCTAAGGGTAAAATTGGATTTAAACTATTGCAAGTGGATGGAAACAATATTTCATATTGAGGGAACATGGATGTGGATGATAAAATACACCCCAGTAAATACTTACGAATAAACAATCTCGGATAAAAATGAGATTGTGATATTTCCCTTACCTTAGGTCCAATTTGCTTCGTATGTGTCCAAACCTCCTGTATAATGATTTAAATAATGTCATTGACTTATTACAGAATCATATTCATTGTTATGATATCATATATGGTTCACTTATGACATTATATTACCCGTTGTTTTGTAAATTCCATGTTAAAGAAGCGTTTTGGGTAAAATCGTTTCATTTATCGTATGTGTTTTGACTTGTTGTTCTTGACATCATTATTACTTATATCATGATTTACTTACTTCCAGAATATAAAATATGATTTATATATCATATATATTCAGTATATATATATATATAATAGATAGATAAATAAAATGAAAAACATCGTTCATGGAGACGGTAGTCCGTACGTACGCATGAACGCTGTTTTTCTTTCCTTATTGTCTTGAAATGGAAGTAAGTAGATGACATACATATATATATATATACATAAATCCAGTAGCTTTATAATGTCATATATTTCATTATTATTTCTTATATATACTTTATAATCATTCTTAAATGGTTAACATGGAGAATGAATCTCATCGCGTCGTGGAGACGGTAGTCCGTACGTACGCACGAGCGATGATATCATTTCCATAAATATTGAACTGAATGGGAGTGGATTATAAAATATATCAGAATCAATATGATGTTGTAATAACTATGTATAGTTATTCTTTACACCATTATACCCATCCATGTAAGGTGGTGGTGGAAAATAGATTACACCACGGCGTGGAGACGGTATTCCGTACGTACGCACGCGCGGTGATTTCTTTTTCCGTAGGATGGATAGATGGTGAAATAGGGTTGTTTCATACTTATAATAACATATCAGTATATGAGTGATACTGATGTTATTACTTCATAATGAAACAACCTAAGAAGAAGAAGTGGAAGAAGAAATAAGGATGAATGAATTGGTAACAGTAATTACCTCTTCTTTGAAGCGCCTCTTTGAGACCTCCTCTTAGGGCACTAAAATTGGTCTTTGAGGAAGACCAGAACCTCTAGGATGTTTCTAGGGAAGTGGAGAAGAGATTTTGGCAGGGGTTGTCCGAGCTTGAGTGCTCAAACTGGTGTGAGGAGGAGGGGGAGGAGGTGTCCTTTTATAAGGGAGGAGAGGGGCACCTTAGGAATACCTCAAAATATTATTTTATATTAATGTCAAAATCGGTTTATAATGGTTCCAAATGGTCTTATTTAGAATCTAAAGTGGGGATGGGTCGAAATCCTATCAACCAATAGGATTTATACAAGTTTAGGTTATTATTTTAACCTTATCAATTAGATTTAACTCTAAGTTAAATAATTTAACTTTTACCGTGTCTTTTTGTTTTCTTTCACTATATGGTTAATACACTTACTATAACATGCCAAACGAACCCCAAATTGTTTATTATTAATATATATATCCTTATCTAAGTTATTTGTCCGAACCTTAGATTTTTAGGAATAAAATAACAATTAATAATATAATATTTGATTTAAAAACTATTTTGTGTCAATTTTGACACTATTTGATATATGATTTTTTTGAAAGTCATAACAGAATTATATGTTCGAACCAAGTTGATTAAATCAACACTAATACATCATAGTAACCTAGAAAATTAGTTTAATTCATAAAAAGTCTTAAATTACATTCATTTGAGCATTTATAACATCAATTATGTTAATATTTCCTTAAAAGGGTAATTATTGCATCATCGTTGTGTCAAAAATAGATTAATTTATTTAAAGTCTAAAAATTATAAATAAAATATCATTATGTAGGAAATATTTTTAGCTTTCTAATGAATATTTATAGTCGAATTTATCTTATGTATAACCCCATATTAAAATTTTTTTAGTAAATAAACTTTGATTTTAACTCTTTTAACTCTTCTTTGAATTAAATAATAATAAATGTCCTAATCTGATCCAAGTGGGCCTAAATGGTCATATTATATTCATAAGGTTGTTTTTGGCCGAATTACACTTATCCAATAGAATTAGGACATGTGTTAGGATAACAGTAATATCATATTTACCCTTAGTTACCATATTTACTATTAACCGTGGTAAAAAAAAGTAAAAAGTTACTATTCACCAAAAATTATTTTCATCTCATTGAACCAAATTTTAGTCCTTGATATTAACCGTGTCTGTCGGATTTTCGAAATTCCATTCACAGAAGTGGTAAAATTAAGTTTTATGCAAAATTCAGTTTTTAACCTACCACTTAGTAGTTTCACTATTCATCAAAAATTGATGTTTTTCAGAACAATGCCAAAATTTCATCCTAAGCTATATTTCTTATTCCGAATTCAAAAATGAAGTCTATTTTACCATATTCATAACATAGATGTTGCATTAATTAATTTTATAATTAAATCCCACTGTTAAAACAAATAGCGTGTTTGTAAGAAACAATATCTATCAAAAGATTGACACTTGTTTATGTCTGGTTTAAATGTGAAATTACATCCAATGACCAACATTGTATTAAATTGTAAAAATATATTCTAAATATATTTTAAAACCACTCAAATTAATGTTTTATCACTATTAATTATTTCTATTAAAAAAATTGTTTTTAATTATAATTTAGTAATTTTCGCTATTCATCAGAATATGAAAGTTATCTGAAAAGTACCAAAATTTCACCTTAGGCTAAATTCGATACTACGAATCCACAAATGAAGTTCATTTTGAAAAATAAGATTTACAGAATTTCAAAAGGTGGTTATTACTATTCATAACGACTAGTTTTAATAATATTTTAATAGAATATCGTTGTTTAGTGAAACTCAGTATTGCGTACTACACACGCTATCGAGGAAGGTTGTGATTGCATGTAATGCAAGGCAAGTCAAGGATGCGTGTTGTGCAAGCTCCTTTTGGTGTAGCGTACAACACAAGACATTAGTGAAATAAAAAGAGTATTTTTCATAAAATCTCGGGCTGTTACATTCTACCCCCCTTAAAATGAATTTCTCCCTCGAAATTCGTCGGGGTTATAAATGGTTTACTATTCGAAAGTTTCTTTAATAGAAACCCACATCGTAAAAAGGAATACCAAAACTTGGCTTTAAAAACTAAAGTATGAAATGTAACGATTACCCAAATAAACTAATCGCTGGGTTTCCACATAGGTAAAAATATGGATATGGAAGAAAATCTAACCATCATGTTCCGATGGAGAGTGGTAGAGAAGATGGCTATGGAAAAGCCAACAATCACAAATCCATAAATTTGTGACGATCTAAGGTACCATCCGATTCATCAGGTATAAGATCACTAGGACAACATTTTTGGTTTTCAAGATCATTTCCCTAAAGTTGAAAATTTGAATTAGAATAAATACTTTCATTATTTTGGTACAATCTCACTATTGTTCATGCCTTGAACAATTTCCACTTCATCTCTTAAATATATGAAGTTGAATTTGTTATTCGTGAAGTGTTAGCAGATCATGTGATAGAATGACAGGTCATTCCATCTGTCTCAAACAAAAGGGTTAGCAAAAATTATATACATAAGTCGATCTATAGTGAGATTAATCACATATGGTTCCTAAAATGGACTTATACTTCATATATCATACTGCTTAATATAATAAAACTAGTTTCTACTAAACAGGGACTTCCTGTAGGCCAGTGGTAGGCGATAAAGGCCAGTCGCACTTCGGTTGTGGGTTCGATTCCCATAGCCTTGTCCGACGCGATGGGCTGTCGCCCGTCCTGCAGGTTGTCCTTTTTCTAAAACTACATTACTATAACATCCTATCAATAATATCAAAAAAGAACTTCTTTAGGCTTATCCATAATACTGCAGTCCACTCTCATAATATAGTGAAAACAATTACCAGAGATTTAATACCATCGTTGATCCCCATAAGATATGTCTTGTTGGTCACATTCTAAACATTCAAAGTCCTTAATCATGTATTCTCTTGAATACCTTAGAGAAAACATGAATGCAGTTTAAAGTTAACACTTTCCACATACCAAAATCCTCAAAATTCTATATACTCAAACCATGATATCACTTAGTCCTTATATCAATCATGAGCTCATGAATACAATCAAACATCTCATTATCTTCTTATCCTTTCATTATGCACTTATAATCTACTTTCCAAAAGTATCTGAATAACCTTTCATGGTTACTGATACCATTCATCATACACTTTCAAAACTTAAGGAAAGACAACAGTGTAACAATCCTTAGATGTCTCCTTATTCTATGAGATTACTTATACAACATTACACATGATAAACATGTAATCATTCCACTACATTCTTAGACCATTGATCGAGCTTCAACATTTCTTTCATCTCACATATCATTTGTAGTTTCTTCATCATAATCAACATAAATACTTCCCATACGACCATACTGATTCTCTTCATGAGACTTTCCCTTAGGGCATTGGTTTGCATAATGCCCGTACGTTCCACATTTAAAGCATTTAACCATTGTTGATGTCGTAGCAATACCATTATCCTCATCCATGGTGTTAACTGAACCTTTTCCTTTGCACTTACTTGCTTTGTGTCCTTCTTTTCCACACCCAAAGAATCTTCCAGTTCCTTTAAAACATTCTCCTTGATGCCTCTTCCCACATGAATTACATAGGGGAAATTGAACTTTCTTTCCTCTATGATCATCATGAAACTCCATCTTTCTCTTATTAGCCGAGTCAGGAAACTTACCAAATTTTACATTATTGATCATATTATGAGATTGTTGATTCGGCATAATAATGATGTTTGGACTTCCAAATCCCATTTCATTATGAAGAATATCATTCCATTGTCCATCATATCCTCCATTATTGTGAATCATCTTGTTTCCAGCCATTTTCTAAAACCCAAAAAGAATAGTGTGAGAGGAAAAAATCATGCTAGGGAAAACAACATAATAAAGGGGGAGTACCTTCAATATCTAACATCTTAGGTTTAATTCTAAGATCGTTACCATAGTTCTAGGACTATCCTATACGTATATGTATCCTTAGGGACATCCCTAGACATACCTTAGAAATATCTCTGAGGATCTCACTAACGTTTTCACATCCTAGTTTCCAAAGGTTGACTAAACCTTTCCTCTGATACCAACTGTAGCGGTCTGGAATTACTTCCAGTGGACTACAATTGATACCTATCAGGGCACTCCATGGGCGGCTACACCCCCTGGGCGGGACACACCACCATCCCCAGTGGCAGCCATTTCCACATGAAGCCCTTGGGCGGAGAGCCATGCTTCGTCCAACGCTCACATGTGAGAGTTCCCAAGGATCGGATACATTCCTACCTCCTTTGCCTCTGATACCAACTGTAGAGACCCGTATCTTGACGTACATGGACATTACATTACATTTATGGAATACTTAGTACATAACAAAAACACACACATAAGGATCGTAATAGTTTAGTGTCTTTGGAAACTCGGACTATAATCTTCTAATCGTGGTGAATGATCTTCAACATCTCCCATAAAGATCTTCTTTTTTTTTACCTAAAACCTTTCTTTATATCCTGGGGAAAAGAAAACATAAAAGGGTGAGCTCAAATGCTCAGTAAGGGCATACAAAAGAAATAAAAATCATATCATATCTTTTTGAAAATCATAACCTGCAAAAGAGATCATAATATCTTAACATGTAACAAATAATAGAAGTGAAAATGAGATCACCATAATCATAACATGAAACTTGAAACTTTGTGGCATGCACACATAATCATGGAAAATCATTTCTTGTTAGTCATGACTCATTGCCAAGACTATCTTAGTGGACAAAGTCCCTTTCTGAATCGAGTAACCCTCGTTTCAGTCCTGTTTCACTGAACCGGTATAACCTACCATTCCAGCCATGTCTATCTCATGAGATATAAAATCTTTACCCAATGCATTGGAGGGAGATATAGGTCCCACCCATCTTATAATGAATCCTTTCTTATGTGTGCCACATAATCATAAATCATACATCATCGCATAACACATGTAACAAAAATGGGATTCTTGAAACATCATGACATCATAAAATAAATCTTATAAGGCAAATGACTTCATAAAAATAATACCCTCACAACATAATCAAATCAATGTAATTAAAGGGATAAAAACAGAACCCTTTATTATCTTAGATGGAAAATAATTTTGATAAAACACTTGAACTTCATTCTTGAGGAAAATATCCTTTCTACTTCAAAAACATTTTTCCTTTCATAACATGTCATAAAACTTTAAAATAAAAGAAGTTGATTAAAAATAAACATGAAAACTTGTAAAGGAATCTTCTTGGAAATAATGTTTTAAAAATCCATTCATGCCGTATAAGTTTAAAAAAAACATTCTTCGTACTTTTGTCGGAAAAGTCAAAAAGTACCTCGTACGGAAAAACGACAAAAGATTCCTTTCATATTCTTTACTAAAAACTCATCTAAGGGTAAAATTGTATTTAAACTATTGCAAGTGGATGGAAACAATATTTCATATTGAGGGAACATGGATGTGGATGATAAAATACACCCCAGTAAATACTTACGAATAAACAATCTCGGATAAAAATGAGATTGTGATATTTCCCTTACCTTAGGTCCAATTTGCTTCGTATGTGTCCGAACCTCCTGTATAATGATTTAAATAATGTCATTGACTTATTAAAGAATCATATTCATTGTTATGATATCATATATGGTTCACTTATGACATTATATTACCCGTTCTTTTGTAAATTCCATGTTAACGAAGCGTTTTGGGTAAAATCGTTTCATTTATCGTAGGTGTTTTGACTTGTTGTTCTTGACATAATTATTACTTATATCATGATTTACTTACTTCCAGAATATAAAATATGATTTATATATCATATATATTCAGTATATATATATATATAATAGATAGATAAATAAAATGAAAAACACCGTTCATGGAGACGGTAGTCCGTACGTACGCATGAACGCTGTTTTTCTTTCCTTATTGTCTTGAAATGGAAGTAAGTATATGACATACATATATATATATATAAATAAATCCAGTAGCTTTATAATGTCATATATTTCATTATTATTTCTTATATATACTTTATAATCATTCTTAAATGGTTAACATGGAGAATGAATCTCATCGCGTCGTGGAGACGGTAGTCCGTACGTACGCACGAGCGATGATATCATTTCCATAAATATTGAACTGAATTGGAGTGGATTATAAAATATATCAGAATCAATATGATGTTTTAATAACTATGTATAGTTATTCTTTACACCATTATACCCATCCATGTAAGGTGGTGGTGGAAAATAGATTACACCACGGTGTGGAGACGGTATTCCGTACGTACGCACGCGTGGTGATTTCTTTTTCCGTAGGATGGATAGATGGTGAAATAGGGTTGTTTCATACTTATAATAACATATCAGTATATGAGTGATACTGATGTTATTACTTCATAATGAAACAACCTAAGAAGAAGAAGTGGAAGAAGAAATAAGGATGAATGAATTGGTTACGGTAATTACCTCTTCTTTGAAGCGCCTCTTTGAGACCTCCTCTTAGGGCACTAAAATTGGTCTTTGAGGAAGACCAGAACCTCTAGGATGTTTCTAGGGAAGTGGAGAAGAGATTTTGGAAGGGGTTGTCCGAGCTTGAGTGCTCAAATTGGTGTGAGGAGGAGGGGGAGGAGGTGTCCTTTTATAAGGGAGGAGAGGGGCACCTTAGGAATACCTCAAAATATTATTTTATATTAATGTCAAAATCGGTTTATAATGGTTCCAAATGGTCTTATTTCGAAGCTAAAGTGGGGATGGGTCGAAATCCTATCAACCAATAGGATTTAGACAAGTTTAGGTTATTATTTTAACCTTATCAATTATATTTAACTCTAAGTTAAATAATTTAACTTTTACCGTGTCTTTTTGTTTTCTTTCACTATATGGTTAATACACTTACTATAACATGCCAAACGAACCCCAAATTGTTTATTATTAATATATATATCCTTATCTAAGTTATTTGGCCGAACCTTAGATTTTTTGGAATAAAATAACAATTAATAATATAATATTTTATTTAAAAACTATTTTGTGTCAATTTTGACACTATTTGATATATGATTTTTTTGAAAGTCATAACAGAATTATATGTTCGAACCAAGTTGCTTAAATCAACACTAATACATCATAGTAACCTATAAAATTAGTTTAATTCATAAAAAGTCTTAAATTACATTCATTTGAGCATTTATAACATCAATTATGTTAATATTTCCTTAAAAGGGTAATTACTGCATCATCGTTGTGTCAAAATAGATTAATTTATTTAAAGTCTAAAAATTATAAATAAAATATCATTATGTAGGAAATCTTTTTATCTTTCTAATGAATATTTATAGTCGAATTTATCTTATGTATAACCCCATATTAAAAATTTTTTAGTAAATAAACTTTGATTTTAACTCTTTTAACTCTTCTTTGAATTAAATAATAATAAATGTCCTAATCTGATCCAAGTGGGCCTAAATGGTCATATTATATTCATAAGGTTGTTTTTGGCCGAATTACACTTATCCAATAGAATTAGGACATGTGTTATGGTAATAGTAATAACATATTTACCCTTAGTTACCCTATTTACTATTAACCGTGGTAAAAAAAAGTAAAAAGTTACTATTCACCAAAAATTATTTTCATCTCATTGAACCACATTTTAGTCCTTGATATTAACCGTGTCTGTCGGATTTTCGAAATTCCATTCACAGAAGTGGTAAAATTAAGTTTTATGCAAAATTCAGTTTTTAACCTACCACTTAGTAGTTTCACTATTCATCAAAAATTGATGTTTTTCAGAACAATGCCAAAATTTCATCCTAAGCTATATTTCTTATTCCGAATTCAAAAATGAAGTATATTTTACCATATTCATAACATAGATGTTTCATTAATTAATTTTATAATTAAATCCCGCTGTTAAAACAAATAGCGTGTTTGTAAGAAACAATATCTATCAAAAGATTGACACTTGTTTATGTCTGGTTTAAATGTGAAATTACATCCAATGACCAACATTGTATTAAATTGTAAAAATATATTCTAAATATATTTTAAAACCACTCAAATTAATGTTTTATCACTATTAATTATTTCTATTAAAAAAAATTGTTTTTAATTATAATTTAGTAATTTTCGCTATTCATCAGAATATGAAAGTTATCTGAAAAGTACCAAAATTTCACCTTAGGCTAAATTCGATACTACGAATCCACAAATGAAGTTCATTTTGAAAAATAAGATTTACAGAATTTCAAAAAGTGGTTATTACTATTCATAACGACTAGTTTTAATAATATTTTAATAGAATATCGTTGTTTAGTGAAACTCAGTATTGTGTACTACACACGCTATCGAGGAAGGTTGTGATTGCATGTAATGCAAGGCAAGTCAAGGATGCGTGTTGTGCAAGATCCTTTTGGTGTAGCGTACAACACAAGACATTAGTGAAATAAAAAGAGTATTTTTCATAAAATCTCGGGCTGTTACATTCTACCCCCCTTAAAATGAATTTCGCCCTCGAAATTCATCGGGGTTATAAATGGTTTACTATTCGAAAGTTTCTTTAATAGAAACCCACATCGTAAAAAGGAATACCAAAACTTGGCTTTAAAAACTAAAGTATGAAATGTAACGATTACCCAAATAAACTAATCGCTGGGTTTCCACATAGGTAAAAATATGAATATGGAAGAAAATCTAACCATCATGTTCCGATGGAGAGTGGTAGAGAAGATGGCTATGGAAAAGCCAACAATCACAAATCCATAAATTTGTGACGATCTAAGGTACCATCCGATTCATCAGGTATAAGATCACTAGGACAACATTTTTGGTTTTCAAGATCATTTCCCTAAAGTTGAAAATTTGAATTAGAATAATTACTTTCATTATTTTGGTACAATCTCACTATTGTTCATGCCTTGAACAATTTCCACTTCATCTCTTAAATATATGAAGTTGAATTTGTTATTCGTGAAGTGTTAGCAGATCATGTGATAGAATGACAGGTCATTCCATCTGTCTCAAACAAAAGGGTTAGCAAAAATTATATACATAAGTCGATCTATAGTGAGATTAATCACATATGGTTCCTAAAATGGACTTATACTTCATATATCATACTGCTTAATATAATAAAACTAGTTTCTACTAAACAGGGACTTCCTGTAGGCCAGTGGTAGGCGATAAAGGCCAGTCGCACTTCGGTTGTGGGTTCGATTCCCATAGCCTTGTCCGACGCGATGGGCTGTCGCCCGTCCTGCAGGTTGTCCTTTTTCTAAAACTACATTACTATAACATCCTATCAATAATATCAAAAAAGAACTTCTTTAGGCTTATCCATAATACTGCAGTCCACTCTCATAATATAGTGAAAACAATTACCAGAGATTTAATACCATCGTTGATCCCCATAAGATATGTCTTGTTGGTCACATTCTAAACATTCAAAGTCCTTAATCATGTATTCTCTTGAATACCTTAGAGAAAACATGAATGCAGTTTAAAGTTAACACTTTCCACATACCAAAATCCTCAAAATTCTATATACTCAAACCATGATATCACTTAGTCCTTATATCAATCATGAGCTCATGAATACAATCAAACATCTCATTATCTTCTTATCCTTTCATTATGCACTTATCATCTACTTTCCAAAAGTATCTGAATAACCTTTCATGGTTACTGATACCATTCATCATACACTTTCAAAACTTAAGGAAAGAAAACAGTGTAACAATCCTTAGATGTCTCCTTATTCTATGAGATTACTTATACAACATTACACATGATAAACATGTAATCATTCCACTACATTCTTAGACCATTGATCGAGCTTCAACATTTCTTTCATCTCACATATCATTTGTAGTTTCTTCATCATCATCAACATAAATACTTCCCATACGACCATACTGATTCTCTTCATGAGACTTTCCCTTAGGGAATTGGTTTGCATAATGCCTGTACGTTCCACATTTAAAGCATTTAACCATTGTTGATGTCGTAGCAATACCATTATCCTCATCCATGGTGTTAACTGAACCTTTTCCTTTGCACTTACTTGCTTTGTGTCCTTCTTTTCCACACCCAAAGCATCTTCCAGTTCCATTAAAACATTCTCCTTGATGCCTCTTCCCACATGAATTACATAGGGGAAATTGAACTTTCTTTCCTCTATGATCATCATGAAACTCCATCTTTCTCTTATTAGCCGAGTCAGGAAACTTACCAAATTTTACTTTATTGATCATATTATGAGATTGTTGATTCGGCATAATAATGATGTTTGGACTTCCAAATCCCATTTCATTATGAAGAATATCATTCAATTGTCCATCATATCCTCCATTATTGTGAATCATCTTGTTTCCAGCCATTTTCTAAAACCCAAAAAGAATAGTGTGAGAGGAAAAAATCATGCTAGGGAAAACAACATAATAAAGGGGGAGTACCTTCAATATCTAACATCTTAGGTTTAATTCTAAGATCGTTACCATAGTTCTAGGACTATCCTATACGTATACGTATCCTTAGGGACATCCCTAGACATACCTTAGAAATATCTCTAAGGATCTCACTAACGTTTTCACATCCTAGTTTCCAAAGGTTGACTAAACCTTTCCTCTGATACCAACTGTAGCGGTCTGGAATTACTTCCAGTGGACTACAATTGATACCTATCAGGGCACTCCATGGGCGGCTACACCCCCTGGGCGGGACACACCACCATCCCCAGTGGCAGCCATTTCCACATGAAGCCCTTGGGCGGAGAGCCATGCTTCGTCCAACGCTCACATGTGAGAGTTACCAAGGATCGGATACATTCCTACCTCCTTTGCCTCTGATACCAACTGTAGAGACCCGTATCTTGACGTACATGGACATTACATTACATTTGCGGAATACTTAGTACATAACAAAAACACACACATAAGGATCGTAACAGTTTAGTGTCTTTGGAAACTCGGACTATAATCTTCTAATCGTGGTGAAAGATCTTCAACATCTCCCATAAAGATCTTCTTTTTTTTTTACCTAAAACCTTTCTTTATATCCTGGGGAAAAGAAAACATAAAAGGGTGAGCTCAAATGCTCAGTAAGGGCATACAAAAGAAATAAAAATCATATCATATCTTTTTGAAAATCATAACCTGCAAAAGAGATCATAATATCTTAACATGTAACAAATAATAGAAGTGAAAATGAGATCACCATAATCATAACATGAAACTTGAAACTTTTTGGCATGCACACATAATCATGGAAAATCATTTCTTGTTAGTCATGACTCATTGCCAAGACTATCTTAGTGGACAAAGTCCCTTTCTGAATCGAGTAACCCTCGTTTCAGTCCTGTTTCACTGAACTGGTATAACCTACCATTCCAGCCATGTCTATCTCATGAGATATAAAATCTTTACCCAATGCATTGGAGGGAGATATAGGTCCCACCCATATTATAATGAATCCTTTCTTATGTGTTCCACATAATCATAAATCATACATCATCGCATAACACATGTAACAAAAATGGGATTCTTGAAACATCATGACATCATAAAATAAATCTTATAAGGCAAATGACTTCATAAAAATAATCCCCTCACAACATAATCAAATCAATGTAATTAAAGGGATAAAAACAGAACCCTTTATTATCTTAGATGGAAAATAATTTTGATAAAACACTTGAACTTCATTCTTGAGGAAAATATCCTTTCTACTTCAAAAACATTTTTCCTTTCATAACATGTCATAAAACATTAAAATAAAAGAAGTTGATTAAAAATAAACTTTAAAACTTGTAAAGTAAGCTTCTTGGAAATAATGTTTTAAAAATCCATTCATGCCGTATAAGTTTAAAAAAAACATTCTTCGTACTTTTGTCGGAAAAGTCAAAAAGTACCTCGTACGGAAAAACGACAAAAGATTCCTTTCATATTCTTTACTAAAAACTCACCTAAGGGTAAAATTGGATTTAAACTATTGCAAGTGGTTGGAAACAATATTTCATATTGAGGGAACATGGATGTGGATGATAAAATACACCCCAGTAAATACTTACGAATAAACAATCTCGGATAAAAATGAGATTGTGATATTTCCCTTACCTTAGGTCCAATTTGCTTCGTATGTGTCCGAACCTCCTGTATAATGATTTAAATAATGTCATTGACTTATTACAGAATCATATTCATTGTTATGATATCATATATGGTTCACTTATGACATTATATTACCCGTTCTTTTGTAAATTCCATGTTAAAGAAGCGTTTTGGGTAAAATCGTTTCATTTATCGTCGGTGTTTTGACTTGTTGTTCTTGACATCATTATTACTTATATCATGATTTACTTACTTCCAGAATATAAAATATGATTTATATATCATATATATTCAGTATATATATATATATAATAGATAGATAAATAAAATGAAAAACACCGTTCATGGAGACGGTAGTCCGTACGTACGCATGAACGCTGTTTTTCTTTCCTTATTGTCTTGAAATGGAAGTAAGTAGATGACATACATATATATATATATATACATAAATCCAGTAGCTTTATAATGTCATATATTTCATTATTATTTCTTATATATACTTTATAATCATTCTTAAATGGTTAACATGGAGAATGAATCTCATCGCGTCGTGGAGACGGTAGTCCGTACGTACGCACGAGCGATGATATCATTTCCATAAATATTGAACTGAATTGGAGTGGATTATAAAATATATCAGAATCAATATGATGTTTTAATAACTATGTATAGTTATTCTTTACACCATTATACCCATCCATGTAAGGTGGTGGTGGAAAATAGATTACACCACGGCGTGGAGACGGTATTCCGTACGTACGCACGCGCGGTGATTTCTTTTTCCGTAGGATGGATAGATGGTGAAATAGGGTTGTTTCATACTTATAATAACATATCAGTATATGAGTGATACTGATGTTATTACTTCATAATGAAACAACCTAAGAAGAAGAAGTGGAAGAAGAAATAAGGATGAATGAATTGGTAACGGTAATTACCTCTTCTTTGAAGCGCCTCTTTGAGACCTCCTCTTAGGGCACTAAAATTGGTCTTTGAGGAATACCAGAACCTCTAGGATGTTTCTAGGGAAGTGGAGAAGAGATTTCGGCAGGGGTTTTCCGAGCTTGAGTGCTCAAATTGGTGTGAGGAGGAGGGGGAGGAGGTGTCCTTTTATAAGGGAGGAGAGGGGCACCTTAGGAATACCTCAAAATATTATTTTATATTAATGTCAAAATCGGTTTATAATGGTTCCAAATGGTCTTATTTCGAAGATAAAGTGGGGATGGGTCGAAATCCTATCAACCAATAGGATTTAGACAAGTTTAGGTTATTATTTTAACCTTATCAATTAGATTTAACTCTAAGTTAAATAATTTAACTTTTACCGTGTCTTTTTGTTTTCTTTCACTATATGGTTAATACACTTACTATAACATGCCAAACGAACCCCAAATTGTTTATTATTAATATATATATCTTTATATAAGTTATTTGGCCGAACCTCAGATTTTTTAGAATAAAATAACAATTAATAATATAATATTTGATTTAAAAACTATTTTGTGTCAATTTTGACACTATTTGATATATGATTTTTTTGAAAGTCATAACAGAATTATATGTTCGAACCAAGTTGATTATATCAACACTAGTACATCATAGTAACCTAGAAAATTAGTTTAATTCATAAAAAGTCTTAAATTACATTCATTTGAGCATTTATAACATCAATTATGTTAATATTTCCTTAAAAGGGTAATTATTGCATCATCGTTGTGTCAAAAATAGATTAATTTATTTAAAGTCTAAAAATTATAAATAAAATATCATTATGTAGGAAATCTTTTTATCTTTCTAATGAATATTTATAGTCGAATTTATCTTATGTATAACCCCATATTAAAATTTTTTTAGTAAATAAACTTTGATTTTAACTCTTTTAACTCTTCTTTGAATTAAATAATAATAAATGTCCTAATCTGATCCAAGTGGGCCTAAATGGTCATATTATATTCATAAGGTTGTTTTTGGCCGAATTACACTTATCCAATAGAATTAGGACATGTGTTAGGGTAATAGTAATATCATATTTACCCTTAGTTACCCTATTTACTATTAACCGTGGTAAAAAAAAGTAAAAAGTTACTATTCACCAAAAATTATTTTCATCTCATTGAACCACATTTTAGTCCTTGATATTAACCGTGTCTGTCGGATTTTCGAAATTCCATTCACAGAAGTGGTAAAATTAAGTTTTATGCAAAATTCAGTTTTTAACCTACCACTTAGTAGTTTCACTATTCATCAAAAATTGATGTTTTTCAGAACAATGCCAAAATTTCATCCTAAGCTATATTTCTTATTCCGAATTCAAAAATTAAGTCTATTTTACCATATTCATAACATAGATGTTGCATTAATTAATTTTATAATTAAATCCCGCTGTTAAAACAAATAGCGTGTTTGTAAGAAACAATATCTATCAAAAGATTGACAATTGTTTATGTCTGGTTTAAATGTGAAATTACATCCAATGACCAACATTGTATTAAATTGTAAAAATATATTCTAAATATATTTTAAAACCACTAAAATTAATGTTTTATCACTATTAATTATTTCTATTAAAAAAAATTGTTTTTAATTATAATTTAGTAATTTTCGCTATTCATCAGAATATGAAAGTTATCTGAAAAGTACCAAAATTTCACCTTAGGCTAAATTCGATACTATGAATCCACAAATGAAGTTCATTTTGAAAAATAAGATTTACAGAATTTCAAAAAGTGGTTATTACTATTCATAATGACTAGTTTTAATAATATTTTAATAGAATATCGTTGTTTAGTGAAACTCAGTATTGCGTACTACACACGCTATCGAGGAAGGTTGTGATTGCATGTAATGCAAGGCAAGTCAAGGATGCGTGTTGTGCAAGCTCCTTTTGGTGTAGCGTACAACAAAAGACATTAGTGAAATAAAAAGAGTATTTTTCATAAAATCTCGGGCTGTTACATATATATATATATGTATATATATATATTTTATTTACTTACTTTTTAAAATATGACTACTAAACAGAAACAATGTTCATGCGTACATACGACCTATTGTCTCCATAAACGGTGTATTCCATTTTTTTCATTAATATTCTATAGATTATTGTAAAATACATATACAGAATTTTAATTTTATATATATAATGTTGTATATTTTTTAGATCTTGATATATGTACAAGGAACAATGATATATCAAAATAATACAAAAGCAAAGAACAAAGTAAATATTACTCGAAGTGAAACCTTAACACAGAATTGTTAATATGAAGGTAATATAAACCCATAATCAAGCCATATAAGGTATTAGATATAATAAAATAGTTCTGTGATATATGTATAATAAAATAAATTTTTTATACAAGAGTTGTTTATGAGTATGATGAGTGTCAAGACACAAGGTAAGGGGATTTCATATCACTTTTTATTTCTATGAGATACATGCTTTATTCACCACCCATTCCTTTTGGGTGCTGTGTATACTGACCATAAAAATATTCAATTATTACTATAAATGAATTCATGGGTTCTTAAATATCAATTATATTATCTTTATTTCATGGGGTTAGTGTTTCACTAGCTACCAAATTGGTTAGGACGTTTTGTCTCAATTTTCCTAATTTTAGACACTAGTTTTATTATGAACCTACATTTTTTTAGGTGTGTATACCTATATTTTATATTTTATATCATGAATACCATTATTTTAATTATAATTTAATCTATATTTAATCTCATTTTCTTACATGGATAATACAATCCCCATTTACTATGTTTTTGGAGTTCATTGAAATAGCCTTATCGCTTTTCGATATTATTTATGATTATGATTCCATTGATGAAATACTATGATCCATATTGAATGAAACTCATGAATTTTCTTATTAAATAATTATTAATGATATATTCATATATTGCTACCATTTTTCAACTATTTGTTACATAAGTTAGGTAATAAATTGTTATTATCATTGCCTTACTTTACCCTCTATTCAATCCGAAATATGTGTTCCTTAAAAAAATGTTTTCCAAAAAGATAAGTTACCAAAAATATTATATTATTCTAATATTATATTTAAAACATATTAAAATACATGTTTTACCTTTCAAATGAATTATTTAGTTTTTTTTAAATGAAGATTCTTGCCATTTTCCTATCAAGGAACTTTTCTAAACTTTTAATGAGGAAAATGAATGTTTGGAATGTAAATATTTACACACCATCATGAATATCATTCCTTCGAAGCTTAATCTAAAAGAATAAAAAAATTTATTTTTACAATAAAATTTCTTCTTACTATTACATACATTAGCTATTTTTAATGTTGTTTTCAAGGAAAAAGAGTGTTTTTTTAATAAAATTACATTCTTATTTTATAATTTTTCATGGAAAAAGGTTTTCAAATAGTTTTCAAACATATTTTTAATATTTTAAAGCGATAATAATTTCGAAAAAAATTTCAAAATTATTTTATAAGTATGTAGGGAAAAAAATTTCAATTTTTTTAACAATTTATTTATATGTTTTCAAATTAATTTCAGTTATGTGGTTTTCAAAATGTTTCCAAGGATTATTTATAAATTTTCAAATCATTTTAAATGAAATGGGTTTCATCACATTTTCGAAATTTATTTATATGTTTTAAATTTATTTTCAAAGAAATTATTTTAAAAACGTTATCAAAATTTATTATTGAGTTTTCAAATAATTTTAAGACTCATGGGTTTGAAAATGTTTTCAAGATACTTTTATCAGTTATCAAGGAAAACACTTTTCATAAGGTTTTATGTTTTAAAAATATTTTTTCATGGAGACAGGATATTTTACCTAAGTAATGTTTTTTAATGATATTTCAAAATTATTTCCCATATATGATGACATCTATTTGTTTTAATCATTCCTTTATATGAAAAAGATTCAATGTTTCCATTCATATTATTTAAAAGACTAGATAATGTTTTGATGAATGATTTTTTTGAAACCCATTTCCCTTTCAGGGGTTATATGCTTCTGAAACACTATTCATTTCACGAGTTGTGATTTTGGTGAAATGATTATGAAAACTGCCTTTTTCCACAGGTTATGAGATGATTACATGTTTAAAAAAACTATTTCATTTCAAGGTTAATTATTTTTTTATTTTATATCTTTTGTGATATGTATGTGTGATTTCATTATAATATGGGTGAGACATATATATCTCTCCAATTCATTGGGTACATATTTATGTCTCATGAGATTGACTATGATTGTCTTGGGAGTGAACCTTTACAACTAAGATATCCATGTGAGTGAACTATAACTACCAATATGGTATGAGGAGATAAATCATTCAACTAAGATGAACATGTAAGTGAACCATGACTACCAATATGGTATGGAGAGTGAAGATATACTACTATGATGGTAATGGTAGAAATTCCTTGGCTTTTATGGAAATCATAGTATATGCTTATGTGTATTCCAAAATTCAACATTTTATTCCTATAATTTTTATTTCATGGAATATGTTTTTATTTTCTAATGATACATATATTATTAAATGCTTGGATTTATTTTCATGATCATATTATCATATCATTATGATCCTGATTATGGTTACATTTCACCATTGTTTAACTGCACTGAGAATCTTAGATCACCCATTTTAATGTTTCATTCACCAATGTTATGAATATATGTATTATGATTGATGTGTATAAAAAGTGTTCTAGTAAAGAAGAACCTATTAGGATATTATGTAGCTCATTTATGTACCTTTGTTTTTGTTTCCATGTTTCTGAATGAACTATAATAGTATGGCCTTTGGGTTTTTCATTGTAAAATGTTTTAAGTATTCTATAAATGTGATGTAATGTAAATATTTGAAAAGTGAGGGTCGTTATAACACCTTTTTGCACCACCTTATGTTGTGTCTGATCAACCATATAGATTTTTCTTAAGTAGAATTAGAATCTATCCATCGGGGGTTCACCATAAGGAAAATTCATACCAATCAACCTCGGTGTGACATATTCCCTCCTTGAGAAACACCTCCTTGATCCTATTTAAGAATATTTATGACCAACCATCTGGATCTACCTAAATGGGTTTTATGATCCATGTATCCATGTTTCACCTCAAGGGGCATTCTCACACATCAGCCCAATTGTGATAGCTTCCCTCCTAGGGACATGCCTCTCAGATCCCTCTCAAGTGGAATTATGATCAAACATCCAAAACCTACTCATGGGGAATTCTAATCCATCTATTTAGGGTTCTTCTCAAGGGGATTTCTCACTCTTAATCCAATGTTTGAAATCATCCCACCTTGGGACACAACTCTTGATCCGTATTAACGGGCATTATGATCAACCATCTTGATCGGTCTCAATGTGCATTATGATCCTTTAATATTAGGATTTATTCAAGGGGCATTCTCACCCATCAACCCAAGTGTGACATCTTTCATCCAAGGGATGCACCTCTCTAATCTATCTCAATAGGAATTTTGATCATGATCATGTGTCTGCATTCATTCCCTGACCTAAGTAGCTACCCTACTCAAATTTGTGGGGGGTTCCTAAGGTAAATATAATTTGAAGATTTATTCCTATGGAATCATTCCCTCATGATAGACATAAGATACCTTGTTTTTGTGCTATAATAGGACACACATGACATTTTATCCCATGAGGAAGAATACATTTGTCCAATTCAATCAACATTCATACATTACAAGTGGTTCCAAACAAGACTACACTCATAAAACATGGTTTTTATCCGATCAAGATGAAAATAGACTAACCAAACAAAATCTGTTTCCTTAACTGGTGTCTGGAAAATTATTTCACTAGTATTGAGATCCATGATTAAGAATTAAATTGATGAGGGAGACCCGAATTATGTATCAATATCCAAAGAGGAATCCATGGAAGGAGAAACTAACATCACATCATCTCATTTTGATAAAGGATCAGACTTCAGCATTGAAAGTGATGGAAGAAGCCCAGCTTTGGAAAGTGGGAAATTAGGGATATCGTATGCCAGTGTGCACATATATTGATGAATAAATGTAGGAGGGGTCCTAGAGAAAGAGTTTGTAACTGATGTGGTGATCATGATGTGGAACAACTCTTTTAATAATGGAGACCAATATCATTGGGGAATTACCATATTAGAATGTTATCAATTCCAGGTATATTATGCCAGGTCCCACCAAAATATTTAGCACCTAGAATGGAAATCACTAGATATTGGGAAAGTTAATATTTGAGGATCCTCCATTTGTGAAATTTTCAGTGAGGATCTTTCTCCATCTTCTGAAAATTTGATGATGATAAGGCATTCAATGTCACTTTCTGTGTACCTATATTGATCTAGGAATCCATTTTCCCTATAGGATTCACATAATAGGGAATCAAAAACCTAGTTCCCATAGGCACTATCATAGTACAAATATATATTCAAAAAAACATAATAACTCCAAACCCACCCTAACTTCTACCCTGAATTCGGTTATCGGGATCCCATGCCACATCTCTCCCTCAGTGACCATCCAGTAGAGGGCCATCAAAACCCTAGTATTCTGGAATGAGAATGGAGTAGTCATTCCCATATGGCAAATGACCCTCTAGAATAACTTGTAATTGGTGCATCACTATCCTAGATACCCCCATGGGATAAACAAAGAGAAACAACTCCCCATTACAATGGAAAATCACTTTGAGAGTCTCCCCCAATTTGAATATTATGATTCCCTACCCTACATCAAGGATGTGGGTGATGCTCGAGTCAGCCCATCTATGAATATTTCCTAGTATCCCCCAAAGTGGGATTATAATAGTCTCTATAAAAACCAATAATGACCCATCTCTGATGCCAAATACTTGGTGGACTTTACCTTTAATCCATCGACCCTAATCTGAAGAACCTGACCGTGTGATCAGGGGAAGGTTCATCAATGTTTTATATTAGGGGAATCATATTTCACAACTCCAATGGAACCTTCCACAGCTAGTTCATACCGTTGAATCCATGAATAGGGGCCGGCATTTTTCTAACTAGGATCAAGACACCAGCAACCTCATATAGATATTGGGTTGACACTATTAAGAAGGTGAACTGCCGACAACCATTATGGGCCAGCCCGTAGTGATGAGATATATTGAGAAGGTCCTCCCCACACTATCACCAACAAACAAATATGTCCTCCATAGGATTTTATAATCTATTATGGATGTATTATCCATACTCTTGCTCCTCAACATAGAGACCCACCGATGTGTCCACGTCGACCCGCATGACATCTTTCCTTACACTCCAACCTACCTACATGAAGGTCCTCCCCTTACAAAAGAGTAAAAATTTCATAAATAATTATCTTGAGGAATATGGGAAAACAAAATTGGCATATTTAAGTCTTAGAAAATGAAAAGGTCATCGTAGACCTCGTCGATCATTCAAATTCTGGGGACCCAAATGACCAATTCATGGTTTTTTCACCCCAACTTCATGAAATAGTGTAAGGATATCAAAACCTGATACATGTCATCATAAAAGGAGAAATCCATATGATAACCAAATCCCACTTTTGGTATATAAAGGTTGAGGGTGATCTTTCCCCCTTACAGTGGCTCACCATGCAGTTATACCAGTCACCGCTTGTCTCAATCCTTACCTCAATCAAAGATAATGGGGAGTTATTCTGGTATAGTATGACATTTTGAATGGTTATTACCATACCAATCCTTATATTTTTCATCCACATAAGAGGTCCTTTTCACATTCACAGGATTATGTTTTGAATACTCCTTTAAATAGTGATGTTATGATGTAGTATACACCTACCCCTAAGGGGCGTACTAGTGTACAGTGATCAAATTCCACATGTATTGGATCCCTTATAAGCCATAAAACTACCCAAAAAAATACCCCATTTTTTAAAATACCCATCTCTTGGCTAGAAAAAATTGGAGCCTAGTTTGACCAATAGTAAATCACTGAGAAATATATTTTCGGGATGATCAATCTTCCAATTAGTTATCTCTAATGTTCTGGCCACATGAAACTCCCAACATAGACATCTTGGAGTCACTCACTTAGGGAAAAGTAGTGTTTCTCTTCATGAAAATATGGAAAATTCATAATTAACATTTTGGACTCCATTTGGATTATCTATGATTCTAGGGGAACATCAAGGAAATCAATAGCAGTGTCGATGGATGGAGTTGAAGGCACTTCTAGTTGATCAGTGCCCTGAGTTGGATAACTACCATTAGTCCCTCCAACAATGTTGCATCAAAAGCCTCGTATTTCTATACCATATTATAGAAAAAAAAAATATTATAATGTGAATATCCTATTTTGTGAAAAGTATGATACCCTCCAATTTATCCCTATCATATGACAACCTTACTTACCCATCGATGAAGACTGTTATACTCTAGGTACAATTTCAATAAACATGATTGTTCCTATATTTCATGGGAATATGGGTTTCAATATAGATTTTCATAGGTATGGTATTTCCCAAGGGTTGGAGTAGTACTAGATATAACTTCATATATTTTTTCTCACCCATTAGTAGAAGGTGCATGAACTATGGGATCCCACCAATGGTGATACATTTCATTCCATTAGGAACATCAAAAAGGGTAAAGAAAATGTTGGTAACTCCGGTCTATCTCAGTTTTAATAAAAAAATGGATATTGCACTCATAGTGTCCCTCTTGACTCATCTAGTAGAAGTGAATAAAGGGATCATCACTAATCTTAATTTTGATTATAACCTAGATTATGACAATACCCAAAAGATCCCCTTTCTAACCTAGTAGGACTGCAAGTACCCCTTGGAAAGTTTCCCAAAGATGATATCACAAATCATGTGAATATATACATTAAAGAGGTAGGGTTTTATTTATAAAAATTATGATATGATTCCCCAAACCCTCATATGCCCAATGATCATGGTATTTCCTCTCCTTGAATCACTAAACCCTATTAATAAGTTGATGATCCTATCAACACATTGGTAGTCAGTAATAATCATAAGGACAAAGAACCTTGATAAAATTATTTGACAGTCTGTTTCACCATTCACCTTGAATCATTAGAAATGAGATAGTTGGTGATCCGACTAGATGGATAGTAATACCTGACATGGGGTTATGACATGATAAAACTAGAGATTTTAGAAAACCTTCACTTTTCATTATTCAACGGGATGGGTGACCCGTTTCAACATTTGTCCCACTTTATATCAAGGTGTGGGATAATTTCAGGAACCCCAAAGAAGAAGGATACCTCCATGCTTTGGTACATCATCCATACATTAGAAGATCATGCATTTATCTAGTACATGAAGTTATCCATTCAGTCTATCACTAGTTGGGATGACAAATGTATACATTTACTTTATTTTTTCAACTCCAATTTGTGAACGTCTTGACAGTTTTTAAAAATTAAGTGAAAGAAAATTCATGATATGTGAATTGAATATTTTTTAAGCAGGTGGAAAGGCCTTATGTATTCACTCGACATGCTGCTAAATCAAAAAATATATACTAACAAAGTGCATCTATAATGTGAGGACTAAGATACTCTATATAATATTGACTCTGAATTTCCTAGTTGGGTACATAGATTTTTATGATAAGTCCCATATTATAGAGGCCACCTTGAGTGAGCCCATGCAGGAATTCACAATGCCTCTTACAGCTCTTGCTAGAAGTGTTCCCAAAGTATTGAATTCCATTATGTTATAGGTAGTGGTCTCAAGACACTAATTTAGTCATCCCCACTTCCTAATGAATTACACAGAGTGAAATATCCTTACTAAGTGTTGCCTCACCCATTATAGAATCTTCAGGTTATCCCTCACTAGGTGCATCCCCCTAGATAAGAGAATGTGGCTCAACCCCCCCCCCCCCCCCCAATGAGGTTCCATACTATTGTTAGGGCCATGATCCTATATAAACCTTCCATGAGAGAAGGAACTAGAACAACTCTCTCATGGATGAACAGGATCCATGATATTTCATATGTTTCTTGTAGATGGGGATTCTGAAGCTTCTAGCATGCACAAGACCCTAGGAATAAGGATTATTTGATCACCCTGATCGTTACCCTTACTAGATGACACATAGAAATATCAATAATCAATTATTTGTGTTCAATGATTGGATCCATGACCACATTGATAACAAATTGGTAAAAAATTTCAAAATCCTGGTGAACGTAACACATATCTCTACTGATCATGATTGAGATAGTTTAGGTTCATGTGAATGAAATACGGATTCCATCCATAGAACATAAACATTATAAGACTATTTCACTCAGAGAGAAGATTCTCTTACCAATGGAATCATTTGTATCTGTCTAGGTAGGCCAGAACCTCATACGGTCCAAGTGCCTCCCCATACATTATTTATCTAAACACATCACAACATTGTAAGTATAATAAGAGAGGGAACAAATGGATCATGGGAAATCATAGTTCCATTATAAAGTCAAATTCAACTCGTACCCTTAATGATTTCATGCCCACAATATTGGGAATTCCCCCCAATTTTTTCCAAACAGAAGAGGATTCCTTGGATGATGAGAAGGAGTACCCATCTGTGAATTCCATCGAGATGGATTACTGCATCACACTACTCGATAAAGAAAACATCAGGTAATTCCCCCAGGTTTCTCTTTCCAATTCCATCTAAGAAGAGGCTAAGGTTAGGAAAATAGATAGAATTCTTCATATGTGAATTCTTCTAAGACTGGGAAGCTGGTGTTGCACATAGCCTAGTATGAAAATTTCTCCCAACACTATCTAAATAACATGACTTTGGAAATGACTTTTTTGGATTATAAAGTAGGCCATCCACAACTACAATACAGTTGGATGTGTGAAATTTGGAATATGACCCAACTTACTAACTATCAATCGATAGTGGTTCTTGGTGAGATAGATTTTATATAGTAATATATTTCTATTACCTTCCATAATTCAGTGGTATGTCCAACAACATATTTCATGCCCCCTATCAAAGAGTGTATCCCTATTGGAATAAATATTCCTGTAGCATAGAATCATGACCTAATAAGTTACCCTACTAGTATACCTCCTAGGATCTCAATTCACTATGTCACCATCTTGTCGAAAAAATGTGTGAGTCTCTTCAAGAGTCCCTCCCCCAATTTGATGTAGTGGTAATAGTTGAAGATGAATGATATGTATAAGAGGTCAATTTTGAAAAATTCCAAGCTATCATCGCATTCTATAAAGATAATGACAAAATATTCATGTTGGGGAACTTACATATGCTGTACATATCTCTATAGTTCAGTGGTTCGGTGTTCTACTACTACATGATAGAAACAGGTTCAGGGATTAATCTCATCCTGAAATAGACACACTACAAGTTGGGACTGACTGAAGAATATCTAAACTCTTCTAGTATAATGATTTAGGGTTATGATAGAACAAATTAGGGACCATGTTGAATGATTCGATGAAGACCTAATTTGGTGGATTGATTTCCAGAACCGAATTCATGGAATACTCAAATGATATCCTCTACATCATGTTTTTGGGTAGACCCTCAATTCTTATTCATAATGTATTACCCTACTCATATCACTAATCCATGAAGTACTCCCTAAATAGACAATTAGGGGTAATCTAGAGTGATTCAAAAACTTTTGACTATTGTGAAGACTACTATTTGTATGATGTCCACTAAAAGAGGTAGGGTATTCAAGTATATACCAATGTCATCAATCACCCAAACATCACAACTAGTCTATGGGAAGAAAAGAATGGATATTTCATACATCTGATCCATTAGGTAGAACCAACAATACCATATCAATGAATTGATATGTTAACTCTAATAAGAAATGTCACAATGTCCCTAAAATGAAGCAATGTCCATGAATTACATCATACTCATACAAAGGATAGGCCCATGTGATGCATGAATCCCCCACTCGTATAATGTACCATGAGGTTCATCATATGGACTCCATTTCATGAAATTCATGCATTGTCTGTGGACCAAGGTTGAATCGACATTTGAAGACTCACAGCCATTTCTTTAACATCATCAATGGACCCTATGGATGAATAGATTATGGAATTAGTTTGACAACCTCTATCACCTTGGTCTCAATAGATAAAGGGCCCCTCCCTGTGGGTAATATATCCAATCATGTAGGCATTAGTTTCCCATAATTTTTATGGTTCGGATGAATCTGATTCTACTAATTATTATATGATAGATGATTCAGAGGATTCCGAAGACCCTCCACTTACGTTTGAAAAAGGTATCTCTATCACCATTGATGATTTGATTGAGTTGAACCTCGGTAACGAGGAAGATTCTATACCAATGTTGATCGATGCAGATATACCCTAAACGGAGTATTAATATTATATGGTGTTCCTAAAGAAACACAATAATGTATTCTTATGGAGCTAAAATTAGATTCCAAAACTAGACCCTCAGGTATTTGTTCACCATATCATTCTCCCTTGAAGAAATCTTGGATTTGAGCTTCCTCATAGAAAAATGAACCTATCTCGCAGTTTTATGGTCAAGGACAGGGTAGGAAATCTTTTAAAATCCATCATTTTTAGGGAAAACTAGTAACCCTTAATCTAAGCCAACATTGTTCCATCCCATAAAATGAATTGGAAAATCAAAGTATGTATCACATTTTGGGATCTCAAATTCCATTTCCCAAAGCACAACATTCCCCTTCTAGTGAAAAATCTATTGAACAATGCATCATCTAGGTTACACGATATATCCTTTATTGATGGATATGATCATATAACAAGATTAGTATGGCCCCTAAAAATGAGGATTCTACTATATTTTGGGTGAAAAAAGGAACCTTCTGCTACCAGGTGATTCCATTTTGGAAGAATAATACAGGAACCACATACGAGCGGGCCATGCACCACATCCCAATACAAATCTCAATAGGATGGTGGAATAATACGTGGATGACTTGTTGGTCAAATCCTACTAGCATCTAGACCATATCAGAGACCATGAGAGACAGTTTGGACTGTTTAACTTTTAAAATTTTATGATGAACCCCATGATATGTGCCTTTAGTGTAACCTAAGGGAATTTTCTCAGATTTATCATAAGATAAAAATGAATTTGTATTGAACCAAAGAAGATAATGTCCATTATAAAAATTCCACCCCCAATTATCTTTTGTACGATCTAAGACCCCATCTGCCACTAAAAAAATATACAGTAGTTCATCACAAATATTTATGGAATGTTTAATCACTCTTTGAAGCTCATGATGAAGTAGAAATTCTTCTAGTGTAATGTGGAATGACATACCACCTTTTTAAAAATCTTTTAGTATCTTAATAAATTGCCAGTTTTGATTGTAAAATTATTTCATAACCCATTTTTCCAATATGTGATCTCTCTATAATTGTCCGTAGATGCCCTTCTCTTCTAGATCAATAATGAAGAAATATATGAAATTTTATAATATCTCAATTATATTCCCCTCATCATGAATACCATATACTGCCCTATCGGGAAGAGCTTCCTTGCACGGGTCTTTTCAGGGAATACACTGTGGCATTACATATGGCATCATGTGATACTACTAGTTCTTATAACAGACCCTCTAAAGTATATCCCAAATTTCCTTTTTATGACATGATGGTCATTAAATTGTCCAGTGATCCTCTAGTACTTCAACATTTCGTATATTCCATAGAAAGATGTCAAGGCCCAGACAGTGGAAGACTTCCTGGATGCCCATTCAACCCCTGAAGAACTTCCCTTAATTGTTGAATTTCTAGAAAATTATATCCTTTTAGTGGAATAGTATATTCCATTTTAGAATATTCAATTTAATAGAGCTTATAGGTGCACAACTAGTAGAAGTATCAACATTAACAAGCTAAATAGAGTGTTCTTGGGGATTTGTTTCATCATCATGATGTATGTTTTTCTTCTATAATAGTTCCAAATGAAAGAAGGTGGCACCAAAAATGAGATAGAGTCTCGTGATTTCACTATAGGTAATGAGATGGCACTTGAGATTCATTTACCCAACTTGGACATGATAAGAGACATAAAATTAGTCATTAGAAAGATTAATGGTGACTACTTCATCAGAAATACAAATAATATTCCCCTACTTGAAAATACAAACAAGTTGATGACCCAATTCCCTTCCCAACTTAAAGTGATTTGTTTTCTTTGGCCATATAATTTTCATGCAGATTCCCTGGAAGTTTTATCTACATCTCTTGTAGAACCTATCATGGATAACATGTTCATTCACATGTCACAACATAGATTCATTGGTACCATAATTATAGATGATGATGAAATGAATAATCTAAACCATTTGGATTCTATTTCATCCACATTAGGACCCTCGAGTTAACCCTCAAAAGAGGAAACTCTAAATTGAAAATTCACATTCATTAATTATCTCCAATGCGGTGTTCTCCCAAAAGATTGATCCAAGTGTTAGTGAATCTGTTGATCTGTAGTGTAGTTCTCCCTCCAGAGTGCGCCACACCTTAGGAAGACTCGCAATAGATGTTGTTCGATGGAATTATCCTATGTTAAAATCAAGTAGAAATTATTATATAGGGTGTGTAGGATGTTCATTTTGGGTCATGTAGTGTCCATCAGGCATGATTGATGATCTCACATCTGATATAGAGGCCATGCTACTTGTGTCCCCCCTATCATCCATGACTTCATCAATTATTCCAAGATGTTTTCATGTGTTTCGGATCCATTACAACACTGTGCATTGACCTCCATAGCTTATCCACCCTACCATGTATTTTTATCCCTTATTAGTGTGGGAACTTGATGTCATGGGATCATATCCACCAGTTTAGGTTCATTATATCCAAGAGATATATATTATTTAAATGCGAAGAAGTGATTAATATGAAGGATGTTAAGGCTCAATCCGTGATATATTTTGTGGTATCCAATAGAATTCATCGGTTCAGAGTCCCTCATGCTACTCTCAGTAAAATCAACACCAACCTACGAGATTCTAAGATGAAGTTATTATACACCATGTATAATATCTATTCAAACCATACATATCTCTATCACATATAAAAAATTGGACAGATCATAGTGTCCAATAAGAACTTTTATAACTTTTTTTAGAATTTTGTAGGTCATAACAATAAAATTTGGACATAAAACTCCCCAACTCTATCTGGGATTATCATTCGATTACCAAAACATCCACATACGTGACCCTATACTCCCTAGTTTATGGAAGATATATAGTGAAGACCATTTAAGTTCGATTTCCATCTCTCTGAATAGATATCTAGGACAACAAAACTTTATATAGAATCGATTAAGTCAATATAGATGACCATGAAGCCCTTATAGAGAATAGGAAATGAGCCTTGAAAAAACTAGAGAGGTGCTAGAATAGGATAGTGAGAGCATTGAACAAGATTTTTTCCTTCCATTCCTACCTCCTCGGTGATATGGTACTATCCTTCAGAGTGCCAATGATACCTGTAATGAAGTATCCAAAGTCGAATCCCATGTGGCAAGAACCTTACACCAATAACATGGTCTATTCCAATGGTGCAAACTCTTTGATCATCATCTACAGAGAGCATATCACCCCTCCATCCAAAACCATGTTTATCAAGTCATATATAACATAAGGAATCAAAATTCCTCCTCACTATACCATGTTAAACTATGTGTCTAGGTCTAGTGAACATGATGTTAAAATGAAGAATATGTATTAGTTTTATGATTTTAAACATCACAACAACCTTCATCATCACTATTCAATTTTAAAAATTATATCAACATCTTAATCACATGATGTTAAACATTTAAATAGGTCCGAACTCTATAAACATAAACCTGGAGCCTAAGTCAAGGCATCAAAAATTTAAACAGTGTTCGGATCTTCTATGGAATGTGTTACATGGTGTTTGGAATCTATTTTCTTCATTCATGATAGATTTTTCATACCATCAAACTACCCATAACCATTTAAGATAGTTTACCCTTAAAGATTGGGATCTATAAAAATAAAAAAGATGAAACCCTAAAGTCTGTGTTGTAAGACTATAAACTATAATGATTAACATCCTCAACACATTATGTTAAACTGTTGTCTTACCTCAGAGAAGTTTGTGATACCCTGTATGACAAATACAAGATGAATGAACATCCTCAACCCATAACGTTCAACTGTGATTTTATCCCATACAAAACAATAATTCCTCTTAAATAGGTGATAATATTTACCCATTTTTAAACTAGGATTCCCAAATTGTTATTTTTGTGATGATTGAAAAACCATACCCCATGCATTGAACAAGGGATGGCCCCAACAACCAAGGGATGCCTCAATTCCCTCACTAGAGATGATTTTCCCCAGTGGTATTGGTATAATATTACATTTCACTCTAGAACTATGCGTGGATTGACTTCCTTCCTTTTTGGATATGTATTTCTTCACATACATCTCATCTCCGAGCCAAGAAAAAAATTCATTAACACTTTGTCCCCATAGTGTCAGATATGGTCCAAGCATTATTTCCAAAAAGTTTATGTAGTTCTTATTAAGGTGTGTATGTGTTGTGGGAACCTCCTTTCATCATTCACATTATGTTTTACCTCTTTAATTCCATATATATACTCTTGGTGAAACATTTCCCCATAGTCAATGTAACATGCCATTAATCTATTTTAATTGGTCAAAAACAAATGAACCTAAACCCTGTTTTTTATCTTCTATACATATTCTTGATTTATTCTCATTGTAATGGGATATTTCGGGATGCCTGAGCTTCTCATCTATTGGACTAGTTGAAAAATTATCAACTATTTTTCTCTTTTACATTATTACAGTCCAATCATTAGGTCCCTAAACTATTTTCTTTGTGTTTCTTATAAATTTTCTATTATGTGGGCCTCATTATAACCATTAACATCATGTTTTAACTCTTGCATTCCATAAATATACTATTAGTGAAATCAATACCCAACATACCAAGTACCATGATGTTAAAAAAAATTATTGGTCTATAAGACACAACCTTAAACTATGTGTGATGTGTTCTAGACCTATATTTGGGTTGATTCCATCCCTTAGGATATATGTTTTAGAAACCAAGAATTCTAATATCTGAGCCTAGAATCAAATTCATCAAAATCCCTCAGCTAGTTAACCAAATCATGTTCTAAGATTTAAGACCTCAAACTAATTTCCTCTCTATTTTATAAGAATTTAGATCATAAACTAACATCCATCATATAGTCCATGAAATATAAACATAAACTATTGGAATCTCCTGGGTTCATTACCATGGGCCAACATAGTTTATTATCCTTCATAAAAAACCCATTCTTAAGAATGGGTTTTAATACCATATTCTGAAATACCACATTGGAATGCTTGATTTTTTTGTGTCATGTAACCTAGAGTGTTGAATCACAAAAGGATATTTGCTCAATCAATTTCCATAACTCAAGACTTTCACAATTTTTAATTTCATAATCCATTAAATCCAAACATTCCCTCTAATTGAATGGTGTATCGAAAGGACTCACCTACCAACAAGGGCCAATGAACTAATTTATTACTGGAAAAAAATATGGAACCCTATGTATGAAAATTTATCAATAATCAATCCTACATTTTACCACCTGATTATTGAATGGTGCAGTTTTTTGGCCTTCGTTTCTAAAATGGTCAACATCCAATCCCTACCCATCAGTAACCCCTTTTCCAAATCCTGGACATCTCAACATACTACATTTTATACCACCCCATGTCTTGGGGGAATTCCAAAAAACCTTGGTGTCACTCATTCTTTCATTTGTGTGCATCGATTTAGAAGGTCAGTGTCCCTAGAAAATTCTCTATGTGGTATATCCTCAACTCTACTATTAAATTCCACATATAAGGGAAATCCTCTCACCACTCCTTGTTTACCACACCCAGTATCGCTCACATGATCATAGTTGTCTTGGTGGGGTGTGTGCCATTGTGGTTAGGATACCTAAGATTTATGGTCTATGATCTATTACCACAAACTAGGATGCCAAGTCCATGAAAAATGACTTTAAATCGAATTAAAGTATCCTTAGGTATATGTGGTGTGGCATTGAGACTCCTTTTACCACTATCATGTCATGGATTTCAGTCTTACGTGTTATAGATATATGTTGGGGAAGAACCCAAAGGACCATAATATACCACTGTATAATAAGATCTTATAGTCCAATCATCACGTCGTTAAACTATTTGTGAGATTTCTTAAAAATGTGGTGTGTGATATTGATTCTCATTGTTCCTCACTCACACTAGGTTTTTCGTGACCCTGCACTACACATATCCATTTAATACAACCACCTTGTGGTCCAAACCCTATAACCTTAAACTAATATCCCCCATCAACCATGAATTCTTATCTTAAACAATACTTTTTTTTCTTCCTAGTACTTGTGTGGTGCATTATCCTTTTTTTTGTCTCTATTCATTTTAGGGTTTACCTGTCTCTTTCCACATAAATTCACTTAGTGAAGACATTTCCCCTATTCAGTCAATGAAACATAAATTTAAACTATTTTCAATTTTCTATACCACATGACGTTAAACTATTTGTAATAAGATTCATGATCATTTCACATGGAACACAAGCCTCCATGGCTCATTCACATCAGCTTGTAACTATTTTCCCCCACACACATCGTTAACTCCCACCCCCAACCCACCCTCATTCCATGGTCTAGATATAGTGAATTCAAATTATGTGTTTCCATTAGAACCACATGTGTCTTGATTCACATTACCATGGGACATGTAGTGGTACCTGGACCTTCTATCTCTAGGCCCAGTTGTGGATTTACCACAAAAATATCTGTCATATAAAGAGAAATCACCCAAAAATATCCCATGAGCATCTACTTTGATATTTTGACCCATTAACAGGCTTGGATACATTCATATCCTGATACGAGGAAGGAATGTCCTCTATGAAAGTCATTAAACTACATTCTTACCATGATCAATTTTGGGATTCCTCGGAATGAGAGATGAACCCGTACTTTATCAAACCAGGATTCCCCATATGAAAATTATGGAATGAAAAAAATACTAACATCCTCATCAAATTAGGTTAAACTATATAATTACCCCAAAATAATCTGAGATGCATCATTTCTAAATATTATAATATTCAATACTTTCGTTCAAGAGGGTATCCCATTACTATAAATGGTCTTTTATTACACCGTGTTTTATGTCTAAGAGGCATGATTCTAAACTATGGGTGAATCCTCCAACAAATATGTGGTGTGGAGATGGGCCACCATGGAATTCATTAATTTTGGGGTTGTCCCCCCTCCAATATATATTTTCATTTGAAAAGATACATATTGTCTTAACTCTATGACCTTAAACAAGAAGCCTATGGTCTAAGAAACACAATCGTAAACTATTTGAAACCTTCCATTTATGTTTCTCATGGACAATGGGATTTTTGAACCATCTTTTCAAACTAGTTTAATATACTATCTTGCTATAATGTAACATTTAGGGAACCCCATATTTTGAGTTCTATGACCATAAACTATGAGATGAGACCCAGTACAAACATCATGAATTTAAATTTTTCTCATATTTTCTCAAGGATTTTGTATGCGACATCATGTGGACTTCTAGGTGCCTCTATTCATGTTGGGTAAATTTACATCAATGTCGTATAAATTCCAGGATGAAACCCTCCCCATGTTCAATGAAACATGATCCTAAAACATATGTAGCTCACCCAAGATTCTATTTCATAGTTCATTCCCCCCCCCCCTTCATGTGGCTTGAGGGGTATCATTAATGCTGGTCCACTGCATCTATTTTTTAGGAAATTAAACAACAATTCTACCCCATGCAATGAACACATGATTCCCTCTTGACCTGACAAGATGAATATGTGTTCGAAAGATCGGGGCATAATCCATATGTATTATGTCTTGGTCCCATGATATTAAAAGGTGGGATGAATCCTCACTCTATGAAATTAAACTATTTTCTAATTTCCACACTATACTATGTAAAATCTGTCTACATTTCAATATATAAAAGAAAAAATCATCTTAGGCCCTCACTCAAGAGTAACTTTCCTATAGTTATAGTCAGCTACTGCATTGATCCAATTCATAGAATGTTGTTTGGCCTCTAAGATGATGGTTCCCTTGGAAGATGAGTTTAACTTTTTTTCAAGCTAATATGCATGAAAAAATATCCACTAAGCTATGGTTGAGTAATTTTAGGAGTCTTGGAATCCATTTAAACATTTAATCACCTAATTTACATGCTTTGTGTGCCTATCATTAGGATCCTCAACCTCATCCACGTCTAAAGGGATCCCCTAATTGAATTTTTTTTCTAAGGCTCACCTACCATCATAATTACCTCACATAGAAGACCCTGGATAAAATTATGAGATATGTCCCATGTTTTGAACAAGTTCATTGGATGAACCTTTTTTCTCTATTCTCAGGCTATGTGGTATGGATGATGTGTTTCAAACATGGTCAATAGTTTACATATATCATGACATAACTCCCAATGTGTTATTTTTTTCACATTTTGTTTCACTCCATTTCATTCCCTCTTGTTCAGGTATAATTAAAATAACTTGGCATTACCCCTGTCATGCACTGGATCACATTAGAAAAGTAATTTATCTTTTTTGAGATCTCAATTCTCTATTCATAGAATATCTCTTAGTCAAGGACCTATCATATAAATAAAATATCCTTGGGTAATACCACGTTTCTCAAACTAAGCATGACTCATGTGTTCTCATGGATTGATTTTTTGGTATCTAAGAAATATGATGGAGGAAAAATAATAATAAAAAAAATTTGTTCGAGCATCCAAGAAGTGAAAATAGACCAATGATTCTCAGGGTAATCCACATATTAGAGCATATCCATTAAAAAATAACCTTGATCTTTTACTTCAATGATCAAGTAATCTATCTCAGATAAGCATTTATGAGTGGTCTCCAAGATTTATTGTTGCATTTCCTAGTATTCATGCTCCTCATCATCATTGGTGTAGAAAAATTATAATCTCATCCACCACTAGTTTTATGTTTCTTGAAACACAACTAGAAAGGATTTTTCATTCTCCACCATGTCAAAATCCAACCCAAACTGGGACTGTAAGATGTTGACAATATCATCTCTCAATGAAAAATTATCACACACTCTGGTTCCATCACTTCAATTGGGATATATCCCCTTCATCCTATTCAAGTGAACAAGATTCCTCAACCTTGTGTAATTTCTAGGAAAATTCACATGTTTTACACTTTTCACATCTCTGGTTGACGAGTAAATCCTAGTCGAAAGAAATTTGGTTGTAGGGGTTCACCCAATCAGTCCCCAAACTGAGTAAACAATAGTGGAGAGTTCCAACCCATTGTGGCAGTTCAAATACATTATCGTGTGTGTTGTAATTATATACAAACCTCCATGATTTTAGACACATGATTTGATTCTCCTCAGCATCCTCCATGCTTGAATATTCAAAATATTTATGTGGGGAGGTATCTTATGGAAGAAATACCAACAATATATTATTTATTGTATCTCATATGACAAGACAATCAAATGTGATCAGCTGGAGACCCATTTTTCCTCACACATGAGAAGTGGGAGAACTACTCAAGGGAATATTTCATCTCGCGCCTCTTCTTTTTCTGCAAAATCCTCCACTTCAACTTGTGGTTCCGCTATAGTGGATTAGACTTTTTCAACACCCTTAGCTATCCTTGTTTGTACTACTTTTGCATCCCCAATCCCTACAACAACAACCACTTTTAGGGTAGGTCTATCCAATGCAACATCCCCTACTATTGTGATCGCCGACACAATTTCCACCTTCATCATATTGAATTTTGATCCATCCCCTAATCCTAGTGGCACCTATATGACTGTATCTTCCACTAAAGCACTATATACCACACCTATCATGGGGCCCATATCAACCCCATATATTGATGTAATGGTCTCAACATTATCTTACAGTGATTCCATTATGGTAAGCCCGACCACCAAAACCTCCCAAAATGTCTCCATCAAGAGGGTAGTCTCCACCATCATCACTGTTGGTGCCAAAATGTTGGAAGAAAAAGAAGAGAAGAAGCCTCGTGAACTAACTCGCAAAGCCACTTCGCGAAGTCCCCCAAGCACTGCGGCCGCCGCTAAGTAAGGAGGAGGACCCCTCCATGAACTAATTTGACGTTCTCCAGCCCGCCACGAACTAAGAAGGCGGACCCCTCCATGAACGCATTTGACGTTCGTGAGCCCGCTGCAAAGCAAGGACGCGGACCCCTCTGGGACCGCATTTGACGTTCGCGACCCGCCGCAAAGAAACCAAAGAACTCTTCATGCCACGTAAGCTCTGCTTCACGACACCTCTTGACTATAAATACTGGGCTCCCCCTGAGCCCAAAATAGGGACAATCCATCCTTTCAACTTCCTATCTCTTAAATCACGATGCACCCTTTTCTCTGTGAATCATGAGCTACGCAAGGTACTTTTTCTTTGCGATGTTCCTCCCCCTTGCCTCTTTTTAATCCCCTCTTCTGATAGGGATGCCTTTCATGAAGCCCAAGGGCCTTTGCGGAAGAATGGGATCCACAAGAGGACCCGTGTCATCGCAGAGCGTTTATGCTTCGCGAAACACTCCTCAAGTACACGTGATCCACATGCCAAGGCAGGGTCATTGTACTTCACGAAGCACATCACTTCACGACACTTTACTTTGTGAGGAGCCTGTGATCCACGAGGCAGTGCTCTGTGAATGCCTTTCAATTTTGTGAAGCACCTCCCATATACATATTTTCCCTATGCTAAGTCTAAGTCACTCTACTTTGCGAAGCACACCGCTTTGAAAATGCTTTCCGCCATGCGGAGTGGCAGAGCTTCACAAGTCCCTAGACTGTGATCCCCTTTGATATGCAATTCCTCTTTCCATGCGACCCTCCTGGTCTGCACAATGTGATTTCAAATTCCCCTAGACGACACTGCCTATTTCATTTCTTCGCCTCATGCTCCTTAGAATAGGAAAACTAACGGCTATTTCTTCTTCGCATAGCCATGCTAACGTGGAACCCTCAATTGTTCACTCCGCGACACCCCCCTCAGTACGGCCATGACGACGCCTTCCCTCCCACAAGGAGTAGAGGGTTCTGGTTATGTATGTCCAAGGTTTCGTAGCAATCCCACCACATCTGAGCTGCAGGCCGTTAAAATACCAAGCACCTCATCCTCAACACATGACGTTAAACTGGGACCAGGCCACGTGCCTCGCACGCAGGGTCCCCCTGCCTCAGACATTCTCCACGCTCACTCGTCTCCACCGAGATGGGGTTACCCCTCAAATTGGATGATATCCTCTTTATTGGAGTGGTTTTTGTCCATGGGGAAGGGTAACCACCATCGTGTAAGCCCCTAGCCGTTCTTGCCGGAGGTAGTTCCCATGTTCCTCCCCACTCCCTCACAGCCAAGGCCAGCCAAGGGCATGGTGGGGAATGGTGCTCCCTCCTTTGATCATTGGTCCCCAAGGCCAGTGGAGGATATGATAGGGAACATGGCCCCCTCCTCTCTTCCTGGGTTCCAAATCCCTCTCCCACTGCACTTTGTCTCCCTCGGGCCTCTATCCTAAAGTAAGTCCCGGTACCATGGGCCTCTCAATGCATAAGCCCCTCTTCGCCTTCCACGGACACACCCTTCGTGACATGATCGTCAGGTCTATGCTGCCTCTTGTTTCTCACACCGAGCATGAATCACATGGGCTTAGAGTAAGCATCGACTATGGAATCTTACCTGGACATCCTAGAGCGTAAGCCCCGCACATCATCCCAAACATCGAGGACTTTGATCCTGTTTCGGTGCGGATGTGCGTCGGGTTTCTGTTCCGACGCTGTTCCGCCAGGACGCGTTCGCGCGTGCACCCGTCGACCCGAGGGGATGGGTGTGCGCGGCTTGTGGCCTCGTAGTCCCGCTTTCCAAGGGCGGGCGGCATTCGTCCCTTCTTCAGGGGCTTCTTCTCCATGATCGAAACTGGGATGATGGGATGTCGGCTCCTCCTTTCGTGGACGTCTCCTCGGAGCTCGTTGCCTAATCTGGGTCTCCCTCATAGATTTAAGAATGTTCGTGAATCTCGTTCCCGGCGCCATATCTTCATGGACACCGGTTAATTACGCTGCTTCCGCCCGGACGCTCCAAGGGGTCTGGTCGGGGCAGCAACCTGCGGTGAGGAGACCGGGTGGCTCTGGGTGTCGGGGGCGTGTCTTAACACTGCGACTCTGCATGTCTGCCTTCCGTCCCTAATAGGGCTTCTCAAAGGCGTGATGGCCTGAGGCATCCCGCGCTGGGTGCGGGGAACTGTGTTACCTGAGGTTTTCCTCAGCTTCCCATGTTTAACACGGGGTATGCCGCGAGTTTAACGTCCAGCGGGGACGGCATCAGACTGATCAACACGAGAAGTGGATCAGATGACAGAACCCCTTGCGGGGAACCTCTGACGCTGGGGCCAGCACATGGGCGGCTTCCCGAGTGAAGTGGAGTGGAATGAAGTGGCATGACCCCACCGGGATGTGGCGGCCCGGGTAAGGATCAGGATGGATGATGGAGTGAAGAGCTTGGACCCCGTAGGGGCTTCCTACGTATCGCGCGTTGGCGCGGATCAAAGTCAGCGTAGTTCGGGTATACAGTTTAACGTCATGCTGGACGTCGGCAAGCCGACTCACGAAGAGGTTGAGGCCGCCGGGCGGAGGATTGAACCGAGCCACCTCGCACAGAGGGGGATGGAACGGCCGGGTGGATCACAGTTTTACGTCATGCTGGACGTTGGCAGGAGGAAAGGGAAGTGGGGAAGCACAATGGAGATACACATGTGCAGTCTCCCACAAGGGCGGATTCATAGGTGAATCGACGCAAGTGTGAACTTGGGAGGGGTCCACTGATGGACGAACCGACGTGAATACGACCGGGATGACCAGGTGGTGGGCTTGAACCTCGGGGAGGCTTCCTACGTACCCTTTTTAGGAGACATGGATCAAAGTCCACGTAGTTCGTTCTGTTTGTAATACCCTACCCCCGTGGGCGAAGGCCACTCCAATCCCGACATCCCTTCAGAGACGAGCGGGTGGGGGCCACATCCAAACCGGGAGGACCCTGCGTGCGGGGCACGGGATCGGGTGATGCGGATGGTTTAACGTCTTGCCGGACGAAGTACAGTTTAACGTCGTGTGTTGAGGACGAAGACGCTTGGCAGTTTAACGTCTTGCAGAGCGGACGTGGTACAGTTTAACTTCATGTTGGACGAATCACTTGGCAGTTTAACGTCTTGCAGCGCGGACGTGGTACAGTTTAACGTCATGTTGGACGAAACACTTGGCAGTTTAACATCTTGCAGCGCGGACGTAGTACAGTTTAACGTCATGTTGGACAAAGGTGCTTGGCAGTTTAACGTCTTGCAGCGCGGACGTGGTACAGTTTAACGTCATGTTGGACGAAGGTGCTTGGCGGTTTAACATCTTTCCGCGCGGACGAAGATGCTTGGCAGTTTAACGTCTTGTCCCGCGGACGAAGATGGTGCCGCTGATGGGTCCGTGTCACTTCGCGCGAGCCTGGAGGGCCGCATGGGAAGACAACGCACGGTGCGGGCACCCGGGATGAAGATGATCGGGCGCCACGCAGGCGGGTACCCTCAGGGGGTCAAAGGGGGCGACCTCGGCGGGTTGCGCGCAAAAGAGAAGCATGGCGCGCAATACCGCGGGTCGGCGCGCAAATGGGCGGGCTGGCGCGCAATTGGGCCAGCACTTTGCGCGCGGAAGATAGAGATTGCGCGCACCGGGCTTCGGATAGCGCGCGGGGGCAACGACTCATTCTTTAATCGAATGGCCACTTTAAAAAAGGGAGGTGCGCGCAATCGGGCCGGATTGCACGCACCCGGGGGCAATTGCGCGCAAGAGGCTTCTTTTGCGCGCAAAGGCCTTTGGGTGAAGAATTATTCAAAGTAAAGGAGCCAAAGGGATTACGCGCGAAGGCGAACCCCGAGGCTTTCTTGCGCGAAAGAAAGGAGGTTACCTGAAGATCGGAATTGCGTGCGGAGGGGGTTGGATTGCGCGAACGAGCGACTCTTCGAATTCTGGCAACCTTCAAAACGTCGGGGGTCGCCTTATATTTATAGGCAACCCCGGGCGCGGAATCTGGTTCGTGGGCGCGCAAGTTCCTTCGCGGGCGCGGAATCGGGCCCGGCACGCAGGGGAGTCGCGTGGGCAACGGGCGCGCAAAATTGTGCGCCGGCCCAGCGCATTGCGCGCATCCCGGGAGGATTGCGCGCGGCACCCCAACTTTGCACGCGGCTCTCCAAAATTCCGCGCAAGGATTCTGGGCCCTCCGAAACGGGCTTCCGACTCCAAATATGGCCTCGCTTCCCGCATCCGGAGCTTTGTTTGGGAACAACGGACTTTTCCGGCGTCTACAAAAGCCCCCCCTCGGAATCTGATCGGTGAGAGGTCACAACGATCGGGTTCCGAGGGAGACGCCGGAATGGCGAAGTCCTGGGTGGCGCGGGACTGTGGCGCGCAAAAAGGGGCGTCGGGCGCGAAATTCGCTGTCTTGGTCGCGCAAAGTGCTTTCCGCGCAGCGCGGACACCTGGCCTCACCTATAAATAGGGGCCCTGGGTCCCCCGCACTGTACACCGGCCTTCCGCGCGATAAGCATTCGAGCTCTCGTGCGCGAAATTGCCCTTTCCGGCGCGGAATTCACCCGTTCGTCGCGCAAAACTTTCCGGATTTCGGCCTGTCTTTGCGCGAACACCCGGGGTTTTATGCGACAGACTTCCCAATTGCGCGTCGTCCACTAGAATTGCACGCCAACTCTCAAACTTCTCTACCAGCCTCGTCCGATTCCGCACGCTTCATCCCTTAACCCGCACGACTTCCGGAGGTTCTGACATGGCCGCGAATCAAGGAAATGAAGGGGATGCCGCCACTCGCAGAGCTGAGATGGCGACGAACGAGGAGGTCTACGGAGCCAAGGAGATTGTTTCAAACAATCAATCCTTGTTCGACTTGCTGACGCCGGCCCAGAAGACATATCCGCTGTCGGACAACCTGCCGCTCTGGAACTTTGGCATCCTAGATGAGGTTCCGGTTCCAGGGTTCGAGGTTGATGCGCCACGGACCTGGGTGACTCGGGAGGACGAGCTTCCCCGCTATAACATCACCAACAATGGGCATCCTGCCAGGGAGACCAGACACTTAGATGTCTATGTCCTGAACCCGAGGACGCGAACCATCGCCGGAAGTGAGCCTACTACGGAGAACTCTCCAGCCCTCTACTCGAGCACATATCGCCAGAGTGTCACCGACGACACCAAGGGCTGGATGAAGGACTGGGACTTGCGGTCTGGGGGCAACTTCACCAGTGAGTGGGCCTGGGCGTTCTGGGTATGCCACACTTGCGATCACTTCGCGGAGGATCTGCGGTACATCGGCCTGTTTGAGGCGGTGTGGACGTCGCAGTTCCACTTCTACCAGCAGTCCGAGCTCGGGCCGGAGCTGTTCACCCGCTGGTCCCCGGATACCAACACCTTCCATCTTCACCATGGGGAGGTCGGCATCGGTCTCTGGGACATCCACTGCATCGGAGGTATCCCGCTGGAGGGTTACCAGTACGATGAGTTCCTGCCTCCGAAGAACACCTGGGAAGACAGGTCACGGACTACCATTCTGACATGGCATCTACTTGACCTGGCTACGCAGCGGCTCGGGATCAAGGAATTCCAGAAGGAAATAGCCTACAAGGAGTGGTTCGGCCAGTTCTTGGAGCATGACCCAGCGGTCAAGATGCCAGGCAGGGGAAAGCGGTGCCCGACCGCGGCTCAGAGGAGCCGGAACGGGTTGTACTGGCGGGTCCTAGAGACGGGCGACTACCGCTCATGGGGGTACCGCGTCATCGAGGCCCGGGACTCAAATGTCTGGTACGTGGCATTCCTGGCCTCCTTTCTGAGTGGGTGGCTCCTGCCAGTGCGGGACGCGAGAATGGGCGTCTGCCCGACGACACTGGCGATGGCGGGCGCCATGGCCGCCAACAAAAGATACAACCTCGGGGTCCCAATGCTGGCGAAGCTGTATGCCATCCTGGGACGCATCTCGCGAGGGGGGCTGCCACGAAGGATCTGTGGGCCCTTCCAATTCTTCCACGGCTGGGTGGCTGCTCACCTTGGTGGGTACACGTTTCCAAACGCCATCATTCCTCCGGGCAACGGCCTGCGACCCACCCTGCTGAACATTGCGGGGGTTGCTCCGATGACCCTAAATGAGGAGGGCGTGAGGATTCGGATTGGAAATCACGCCAATTTCAACTTCATCCCGTTCCCCACTCCCGTTGGCCAGATGATCGACAACGGGCAGGGTCCGCTGGAGCAGCACGAGTACTTCCTGAACATGCGGGGCGGGGTGCTCGTGGCTCGGATCGACGGGAAGGTGATCTGCGAGCCGTACGTGCCAACCCGGTTCGTCAGGAAGTTCGGGTGCCTTCAACGGATGCCGAAGAGGGTATTCACTGTTGTCCGGGAGGAGACGAACCCTGGCGTCCTTCGCCAGATGTGGCTGATGTTCGCCGCTTTCGGCTCTGGCGAGGTCATCACTCTCCCTCCTACCGGGGTCGACGCAGGCTTGGCAACCGAGTACGCCGAACATTGGGCCATCGCGTACCCTGAGGGGCTTCTACGGAAGCTAGTTCGGCAGCTCGAGGTCACCCGTGCGGAGACCGGGCGTCAAGGAAGGAGGCGAAGCGCCGTTACGCGGGGGAGAACGGAGGCGCGCCAAGCAGTGGAGCCGGCGCGAGCAGGGACTTCGGCAGCGGGCACATCGCAGGCTGCCTCTACGACCTCGGCGCCCAGAGAGGGGGCACGTGCGGTGGTCGAAGAGCGGCCCGGGAAGCAGGTAAGGCGTCTGCTCGAACCCTCCAACGATGCAGTCTTCCCGGCGCTGTGGTCGGCCTGGATGACCCTGCGGCAGTCACTGGGGACCGAAGCCATCTGGCGCAAGATACTCAGAGAAGGAATCCATCTGCCAGAGGTCGAGTGCCTCCAGATCGCCGACAGGGTGAACTTCCACCAGCGGTATGCATATCTGACGGCCATGGACGAGTACGCGCGCCAATGTGGTCAGCGTGCGGAGCCGTCCCTTCTGGTGAAGGTGATGCTCGGTCGAGAGCCTGCTCCAGAATAGATACCGCCGGAGGAAGATGTCAGTAACAACGACTCCGAGGAAGAGGAGGAGACGGGGGAGGATGAAGGCTCTGAGGGAAAGACCCATCAGGGGAGCCCACGGGAGAGCGGCGAGGTGGCCAGCTCTGGCAATGTCGATATCACTGAGCTCCTCGAGGTCCGCTTCTATCCCTACTCAACCTGCTTCATCCGTTCTCTTATGCAGCTTCTAACCCATTCCTCCACCTTTCTCAGGAGTGCGTGGATATCGGTCAGGCATCCTCAGTAGGAGTAGGAGAGGCGCCAGCAGGACAAGGCGGGGGCCAGACGCCCATCATTGAATTGACAAGCGCTGAGGGGTCCCCTGCTGCAATCGCTCCTGCGGGGGCCGGGATAGCGGAAGATGACGCTTTGGATTCCCTTAAGTCTCCTTACTTTACTGTCGGTGCTTGCCGTTGACGATCCGTGACTAACCACGACATGCCCTGCGCAGTGATCTCAACACTGGAGGCTCGTCGGGCTGCCGAACCCGGGCCATCCACGAGCGGACCAGTGGCGGACCTGCCGCCTGCTCCAGAACGGACTTCCCACACCGAGCCGGCCCCACCAACTGCTGATCAGGGGGCTGCGGACGCCGGCGGTGCTGACATCGGAGAGAGGTCAGGGGCTAACAAGGGTGTCAACGCCGCTGGGGCGAGAGAAGAAGGTCGCCCAGATGTTGGGGAACCTATCCCCCATGAGGACATCCCAGGGGCGGACCCTGCAGCAGACCTGCTGGCTGCCTTCCCTGCCTACCGGCCTGCCGACCCCGAGGAGATGGATGAATCAGATGCGGAGGCGGTCGAGGAGAGCCGGATAACGCGCCGTAGGGGGTGGAAGTGCATCCAGCGCTTCCTCAAGCGACCCTCATTGGAGTGGCTGGGGTGCATGGGATCGCTTCAAACCTGGCTGCGCTTCCTGTGTGCCGGGGGAGCTGATGCTCAACGCCTCCATCTGACGGTCCGTGATTTCATGGCCGAAAAGATGCGCGAGAGTCGCCGGCGTGCCAACGTCGCACAAAGTCGGGACATGTCGGAGAGCACGCGGGCGCTCCTCGTGGTGGAGCAGGAAGTCCGGCGCCTCGAAGGGCAGGCGGCAGAGAAGGAGGCCTTCGTCGCAGCGTGCACTGAGCATGTGGAGCAACTAACGGCCCAGCTGATTGACGCCCAGGTACAGCTGATGGAGGCGGGCCAACAGATGGTCACACTTCAAGTCGAGTGGGAGCGTGCACAGGCCAGGATCGACGAACTGCATGCTGCGACCGCCGACGAGGAGAAGGCATGCAGAGAGCGAGAAGCAGCTCTGGAGGCCTCCAGCCAAAGGGTAGCGGCGTTAGAAAGACTAATTCAGCACGCTAATCCCTAGGGGATTTGTTTTTGCCACTCCCAGAACATTTTCTTCCGCTACTCGATATTTCGATCCATTTGTATGAACAATTATATTTATCTGCATCTTTTGGCTTAACATGCTCAACCACAAATTCATTGTCTCATGGGAGCGTTAACCAAGCTTCAGGCATCCGTAATTGGGCCTGGATTTCTAAAGAAAAGAGGGAGATCATTCCTAGGAAAGGAGACCTCAGACCTAATCAATGTATCATCCCCCCAACTTGTTCCGACACACGAGCGGGACAACGCTAGGGGCGTTGAGATTTTATGCGAACATAGGGAGATGAGAAAGGGTGAATCGCGTGTCCCGAATTCGGAAATCCACAACGGTCGGCCTTCCAGGAAATGCCCAAGACGGCAAGCGGACAATGGATAAATCGACCATACTACTGCAATAGACGGACCGAAGGTCATCATTCATATTGTAGGAGGCGGATCACATGTCATCATCATTGCCACTTTGGGGGTTCCTTCAGGCACAAGGGTGGAAATCCAGATCAACAGGGCATGCGAAGCGTGGGGCGAAGTGACGATTTTTTCGGACAGAATCCAACGCTCTCAAAATTGTGCCACCGTGGGGAAAGTGTATTAGGCGGATGCACTAATCTGGCCGTGAATCACCTCAATTCTCAGACAGAACCTCTTTGACGAGGAAACTGTCGCTCCCCATCATTGCAATGTGGCATCCCGAGCTGAATCGGGGAAAATATCACAATCTCACCACTCTACCAGAAGCCAGGCCAGACGGCCGGCGACGAGGAGGGGCGGGACTTAGTGATCCCTGAGGCTGGACCCGAGTCGAAATTCCCGGGCGTTCCTACGTACTCCATCAGGCTGGAGATCAAGCCACACGTAGTTCTGAAAGTGCAGTTTTAACATCATGCGGGACGTAGAACCCCGTTTGGGGAGATCTTAGTTTAAGTTCGTAGAGCTTGGACCAAAGGGGCAGATCTTAGTTTAAGGTCTTAGAGCTCGGACCATAAGAACCTCAAAGTACGCCACATCGTGGTCCTATCCCCTGGATATGCGAAGATGCACTGAGGGATAGTGTCAAGAGTGCCGAGATTTTGCCTGGTCAGAATGGGGGGTGGAAAACGTAATGTGAATCATGCGGCCATTCACTCAAGGACTGGGGGCACCGGCGTAACGATATGGGAGTACTGCCGACCGTGGCGGAAAAGCAGCATCAATATCGTACTGACCGTTGATGGAATGAGGCAGCAAACGAGCATCAACCGCTCAAGCGCAGGATTAATATCGATTTACTGCCCGAGGCCCTTGGGGGAACCAGCCCGAGTCGGTGGGAGAGCTCTGAGGCATTGTGTCCAGACCGATCACGGGGGCTCCACCCAGGGCGTAGGCGATGGGTCCGAATGAAAGGGAGCACGAAGCCTGAAAAGTGGAAGGAACCTGACCAAGCTGAACCTGACCCTCCTGGCAATAAACCGGAGTACTCTTGACACCGGTGGACCACTACAAGGGGTCGAGCAACACGCCTTGAGGGTGACCCGAAGGCGGCGGATTCCCCATAGAAGGGGGAATCTCTAAGAGGTGGGGGCTGGACCCGAAGTTTCAAACATCCGGGCGTTCCTACGTATCCCATAAGTATGGGAATCAAGCCACACGTAGTTCTTGAAGCGCGGCGCAACACAATCGGGCACCAGCGCGGGGAGGGGTGCGGGTCTGGCCCTTGCACCCAGAAGAAGCGGCATTTGATATTTCTTGTTTGTCCTTAAAAGGTGGATGGTTTTTCTTTGTGCAGCGACATGCCTGTGATTAAGGAATCTCTGGCGTGGCCACAATAATCAAGCCATAAAAGGCACTGACAAATGGCGTGGTTAGTAACCAGCGCCCAACGTGAGTGTCCTCTGAGGAGAACATCACGATGCAGTGTCGTTTCTCGTCAGGCGACCAAGACGATCACAGTTTACGGTCGTGTGGTAGGACCAGACAACACAGTTTAAGGTCGTGTGGTTCGGACCATGGAGGAATCCGCTTATTGCGATATAGCGAACCCAGCGGAGGTGGGAACATACCCAGCCCTGCGGTCACACACGATTCCAGGAGAAGGATCCTAGGATAGGGGCCTGCGTATGTCCATCACCCGAGGGGCAGAGATGCTAGCCTCCAGCTATACTGGGCCCAGAACGCGATTGTTCGGGCGACTCCTTCCTCCTTATGGGGACGAGGGTCCAGCTACACATGGCCCTTAGGGAGGACATCAGCATATATCCTTGGTGCTCAGATCGTGGGAGCCTCGAAAGACACCATTACCCTGGTTGGCCTGCCTAACGTGTAAAGGTGTACTGAAGGTCAGTATGAAGAGAGTGTCGAGATTCCACTACAACGCACAAAGGCGGAGTGTGATGAGGACCGCGCAACCAATGTTCGGAGCCTGAAAGAGCCGACATGGCGATCAAGGATGTCGCTGACCATATTCGCAACACAACATCCGATCGCGTCAGCCTAGGACGGGGCAAGCAAACGAGCATCAACCGCTCAAGCGCAGGATTCATATCGATTTCCGGCCTAGGACCCGCCGGTAAATCGACCCGGAGCGGTAGGAGAGCACTGAGGCATCGTACCCAAACCGCTAACGAGGATCCCTTTAAGTGAAGGCTCGAACAAGAGGAAGCGCGCGACCCGACAAGCAACACAGGACTTGTCGGGATTGAATCCGACACCACATGTCATAGACCGAAGTACCCAAAACATGTTAACAGATCACCGGAAAGGGTCGGAGGACTCATCCTGAGAGCAACCAAAAGATAGAAGATCCCCGTGATCAACCAAGAGACGGGGCTGGACCTGAGACACAAGCGTCCAGGCGGTCCTACGTATCCCATAAGGATGGGAATAAAGCCGCACGTAGTTCTTGAGAGGCAGTTTAACGTCATGCAGGCGATGGGGGGTGTGAGGTGGTCCCACACACAGGGGGGCGTACGACGCGGCCAGTAGGCCAACGTGAATGAGGACATAATCCCCCGCTCACGCCATACGCCTCGCACAAAAAAGAGGGGAACTTGGGCCAGAGGACCAACGCGGGATAGAGACTCCCGGGAAATGGGGCTGGGCCTGAAACATGAATGTTCAGGCGGTCCTATGTATCCCATAAAGATGGGAATCAAGCTGCACGTAGTTCTTGAAGTGCAGTTTAACGTCATGCAGGACGAAAAAGAGAAAGGGGGGAGCAGAAGGCATCCCCAAACGTGGGGGGCGTACAACGTGGAGAGAAAACCGACGTGAATGAGGGCATAGCCCCACGTTCACACCATACGCCGCACACCCGGAGGCAACTGGGCCAAGGGCCCGAGATGGGATGGAAATTCCCGAAGGATGGGGCTGGGCCTGAAACATGAATGTTCAGGCGGTCCTACGTATCCCATAAGGATGGGAATCAAGCCGTACGTAGTTCTTGAAGTGCAGTTTAACGTCATGTGGGACGGATGCTGAACAGTTTAACGTCTTGTAGCTCGGACGTGGTGCAGTTTAGCGTCATGCAGGACGAATGCAGTTTAACGTCGTGCGGGACGAACTGCAGTTTAACGTCGTGCGGGACGAAGTACAGTTTAACGTCGTGTTGGACGAAGATGCATGGAAGTTTAACGTCTTGCCGCGCGGACGAAGTGCACTCAGGAAAAGTACTGCTTGAGGAACCTAGCGTTGGTGGGAGGAGTGACACGCTCACCATCCATAGTCGCTAGGGAGTACGCGCCATTGGGATAGACCTTGTGGACAACAAAAGGTCTCTCCCACTTGGGCTCCAACTTGGGTGGCATCCTGCCGGGGATCATTGGCGCTCTTAGGGCCAGCACTAGGTCACCCTGCAGGAAGGAGCGGAAGCGAACCTTCTTATTGAAAGCTCGAGCCATTCTGCTTTGATGCCTCTCCAAGTTGTGCAAAGCGCGAAGTCTATTCTCATCCAGTGCTTCCAACTCGACTAGACGGGCTTCAGCAGCTCTGTCCGGCGCTTGCTGGTCGTAGACCGCAGTGCGCAAGAACGGTAACTGGATCTCGATGGGCAGGACGGCCTCAGCTCCATACACCATGGAATAAGGGGTCATCTGGGTGGAATTGCGAGTCGTCGTCTGATAAGCCCAGAGGGCGTTGGGGAGCCTGTCCGGCCAACTCTTCTTGTTCTGACCAACCATCTTTTGCAGAATGTTAGAGAGGGTTTTGTTAAACGCCTCAATCTGTCCATTCGCCTGCGCATGATAGCGAGATGTATGGTTCGAGCGAATGTTGTACTTGGCGTACAACTTCTTCAACTCGGCTGCTCGGAAATTGGCTCCGTTATCTTTGAGGATAGCGTGAGGCACTCCAAATCGATAAATGATGTTGGAGGTCACGAAGTCAGCGATCGAACAGGATTTGACCTCTCTGAGCGGAATCGCCTCTGCCCATTTGGAGAAGAAGTCTGTAGCAGTCAAAATGAACCGGCACTAGCGAGCCGTCGCCCGCGGGTAAGGTCCCACAACGTCCATACCCCAGACTGCAAAGGGCCAAGAATACCTAGTGGTATGGAGAAGATCTGGCGGCCGATGCACAAAGTTCGCATGAACCTGGAACGCATGGCACCTCCTGGCATACTCGACGCAGTCATGGATCATGGAGGGCCAGAAGTATCCCAACCTCCAAATCTGGTGGGACAGCTTTGGCCCAGTCTGATGGGCACCGCATGAACCAGCATAAACCTCTTGCATGACTCGTGGGATCTCAACTCCATGAAGGCAACAGAGGAGAACACCATCAAATCCGCGTCTATAGAGGATCTGCTCTAGGCCGGGACTGCTCTGGAGGACAAACTGCGATGCGCGGCGTCGAACTCGCTCGCGCTCGGCTCGATCCGACGGGAGAATGCCATGTTGGAGGTACTCAACCAAAGGCTTCCTCCAATCAGGGGCTGGTTCGACTGCCATATCTGGGGTACTCGGGGCTCCGGGCATAGGGGAAACCGTGGTGAGATTACTTACCGACGGGCCGCGATCTCCCTCCGGGATAACGGGAGTGATGAGCCTGCGGTGCGTCACGCGGACGATCAGGTTATCCTGTTCAGGCTCTGCAAGTGACGCAGCAACGCTGGCCAAAGCATCTGCTCGACCGTTCTGCGACCGGGGAATATGGACAATTTCTGGCCGAGAAGGGAACTGGGCCATCAGAAGGAGGGTTCACTCCAGCAACGGCACAAGTTCCGGCTTCCTGACAACATAGTCGCCATTGATCTGCTTAACGACCAGCTCAGAGTCCCCTTTCACACACAGATGGGGCACGTCGATCTCGAGAGCTAACTCGAGGCCGGTGATGAGGGCATGGTATTCCGCCTCATTGTTGGTACAGCCCTCTGACAACAGGAAAGAGTATGGCAGCACGGCTTGCTTCGGGGTATTGAAGACGATACCCAAGCCCACTCTGTTGAGCTTAGGATTATCGAGCCTTCTACCGGTGGGGCTCCGGGAGGCACCGTCAAAGTGCATCTGCCAGCACAGATCGGCATGATCGACCGAGCGAATGGCCTCATCAAGAAAGCCTAGATCCAGCGGCTGATCCGCGGAGGTCGGGTGAGCAGCCAGAAAGTCTGCCAATGCTTGCCCTTTGATGGCCTTCTGAGACACATACCTGATGCCGAACTGCTGGAGAATCACAGCCCACCGCGCTAGACGTCCATTCAACATAGGCCGGCTCAGGATATATTTCAACGGGTCTACCCGAGAAAACAACTGTAACTCATGGTGCTGCAAGTAGTGCCGTAATTTCTCCACGGCAAATACGAGCGCCAGGCAGCTCTTCTCGATGGGGGAATACCTGACTTCCGCATCGAGGAGCATGCGACTGAGGTAATAGAGGCTATTCACTGTTCCCTCGTTGTTCTTCTGGGCGAGAAGGGCACCCAGGGACCGTTCCAGGGCGGTCACATAAAGGACCAGCGGCTTCCCGGATACAAGCGGCATCAGAACCGGAGGTTGAAGCAGGTACTGCTTGATTTCCTCGAAAGCGGTCTGACACTCTTTATCCCATACATAGGTGGCACCTTTCTTCATGAGCCGAGAAAAGGGCTTACACTTGCCGGCCAGATTCGCGATGAATCGGCGTATATAGGCTAAGTGGCCTTGGAACCCTTGCAGTTCCCGGATGTTACCTGGGGGAGGCATCTAGCTAATCGCCCTGATCTTCTCCGGGTCGATCTCAATACCCCGGTATCTTACCACAAATCCAAGGAACTTTCCGGAGGTGACCCCGAAGGCACACTTCAACGGGTTCATCTTCAGGCAGCGAGACCGGAGGAAGCCGAACACTTTCTCAAGATCTTTGAGATGGTCCTGATGCTGGCGCGATTTGACCACCAAGTCATCGACGTAGCATTCCACCAGTGTGCCGAGGATTGGCTTGAATATGCGGTGCATCGCCCGTTGATAGGTGGAACCTGCATTCTTCAGGCCGAAGGGAATGACCTGGTAACAAAAGATACCTTGGGGGGCCCTGAAGGCAGTGAACCCCTCATCCTTAGGGGCCATCTGGATTTGGTTGTATCCGGAGTATCCATCCATAATGGAGAGGGCTTGGAACCCTGTCGTGGCGTCAATCAACAGCTCTATCACCGGAAGGGGAAAATCATCCTTCGGACAGTGGCGGTTGAGATCGCGGAAGTCGATGCAGACTCTGATCTTCCCATTCTTCTTCCTGACCGGCACAATGTTGGCCAGCCATTTGGGGTACTGAACTTCCCTCACGAAGTTGGCTTTGATAAGCTTGTCAACTTCAGCCTCAACCATGGCACCGTGGGATGGGTGCATCTTCCTGGGAGGCTGCTTGAACCCGCGATGGTTCGCCGGGAGACCAAGGCGGTGGACGACTACCTGAGGATCTAGCCCCGGCATCTCGTCATAGCCCCAAGCGAACACATCACGGTGCTGCCTGAGAAAGTCCACGTACTGCTGCCGCTCCTCAAAGGGCATGGCGGCACTGACCAATGTGGGTCTTGGATCTGCTTCGGTTCCAAGGTTCACCTGTACTAACTCATCGACCGTGGCGGAGACGCCCTCCTCAAAGGCTGGGGGTGCATCTTCCACGTCCTCTCCACTCGGGAAGGGATCTTCCACGGGAGAGACTGCGTTGAAAACTGCATTGGGGCTACCAGATCCTGTTGTGCCGCTGGTGCTGGCACGGGCGGTTGCGGTCATCTCATCAGGAGACTCACAGGCCGTCGAGACCATGGCTACGTCCAACCGTTGAATCGGGAGGACGTAAGCGTCATCCAAGCTTGCCCAGGGATCACTTGCAACAGCGACAGACTCAACCTCACCTGCCAGGATCTTCTTGTCCTTGCTCTTGTAATAGTCCGCATCCAGATAGCGGGCTTCACATGAGGCAAAAGGAGAGGCATCTCCCTGAAGCACGCCTACTCGACCGTTAAGGGAGTATTTGAGGCATTTGTGGTATGATGAGGGAACCGCCGCGTGAAGGTGGAGCCATGGCCTGCCCATCAATGCGTTGTACGCAGTGTCTTGAGAGACTACCATGAATTCGGTGTTGGCAACCAAGTCACCGAACTGGGTCTTCAAGTGTATCTTGCCGACCGGGGTTTGCTCGGTGCGGTCGTACCCCTGGATCCTGAGGTCGGAGGGGATCAAGTCATCCTTAGACAACCCCAATCTCCGGAGCGTCCGAGTTGGAATCAGGTTAATCCCGGACCCCGTGTCGACAAGACAGTGCCGGACTTCAAGGCCATTGAACTGGCCAGTAACATACAGCGGACGAATGTGCCCCTGTATAGGAGGGTCTTCATCCTTACCAGAGAATGAGATAACTGCCTGACATTCAGCGTCCTCAATCGTTTCGGCGTGAAAGGCCTCTGCAGCCGCAACCTCTGTCTCAAATTGGAGGGGGCTTTTTAGGGCTTCAGCGAGTGCCTCACGCATCTCAGATGACATGCGCAGAGCCTCAAGGATGGAGAGCCTTGCTGGGATGTCGGCCAAGTGCTTCAGGACATCATACTTTTTTTCCAAGCGCGAGCCCCTGGTTGCAGGAGGTTGCTCTGCGATTGGAGGCATGACGGGCCTTGCCGGTTGGGCCGGCGGCCGAATGGTACTTGGCGCATCCCGCTGTTCATTGGTTGAAGCCCGGGAAGTAGTCACCGTACTGGGGTCAGGAGGCCGGGACGGACTTGCGGTAGGGCGGAGCTGATCGCGACGCGGCTGAGGCGGTTCTGCCTGGTCCCACACCACAAACAGTGGCGGAGGCGAATCCGTCATCCACGGATGGGGGGGCTGCGCACGCTGAGCTCGGTTTTGAGCCTGCTGCCTAGTCTCAGTGGCGTGCACGTCCTGGCTGGAGGTACCAACTGCTGTGCCCCGGCGACTCCTGTTGTTGCGGTTCCTCCGACGGTGGCGACGACCGGGGACACTAGGGAGGTCCACCTGGTGTTCTTCAACGCCGGGAACCGAAAAGGGATTTACCAGCTCGACGATATTAACCGAAGCGTACCCAACACTGTCATCAGACGAATCTTCCATCGCCGGGCGGATCCGAGGAGGGACCCCGATCTCCGGGGGCATGAAATCGCCGAGAGTGCGGGATAGTGGTGGAATTGGCGGGGCGCGCTCTTCCTTCTTGCGCCATCGCCGTTTGCTCTTCTCGGAAGAGGCAGGCTGGGATGACGATGCCGAAGCAGCACCCGCAGATTCTGGGGGCTCAGGCTGATTCAAGCGCACACGGATGATTCCATGGGCGCGAATGATCGTCTTGCGGGCCATCCAGTTTTTATACTTCTGGGATCCACGGTCGGAGACCAGCTGCCATTCGTCCTCATCGCCGCTATCATCATCTGATCCCACGAACACGCCTGCCACTTGTGCTAAAGCTGGCCCCAACCTGATTACATTGTTGTTAATCTGGTCTTGGAGCCAGTCCTTAAACACGTAGAACCACCGGATGGTGTGCCCCAGGGCCCGATGGTAAGGGCAGTAGCGGGGGTTATCCGTGAGATGTGCTTCCTCTGGCTTCCAACACTCAGGCAGTCGCACAATCCTCTGCTCCAGGGCGCTCCGGAAATAACCAGGGACCTGATCCTCATGGAATTAGTAAGTCAGGTATTGTGGGCCCCTGGGAGCATGGTCTTGACGAGGGGCTGGAGGGGCCTGCCGAGGAGGTGGACCCTGATTATCTCGCCTGGGTTGTGGCGGTACATTACGCGGAGGGGCCGGCCGGTTCTGAGGCTGCCGCTGCTGGGCCGTGAACTGAGCCCATGGAGGTGGATTCCTTTGAGGCTGTGGAGCTGGCCTCACCGGAAGCAGCTCCAACGGCCTGGGGGCCTCTATCTGGGCAACAATAGCGGGCTCAGCCCTGCTGGCTCTCCTTGCAGGAATCATAGGAGGCAGCGGGTGTGCCTGACTGGCCTGTTGTAGGGCTTCCTCAAGACGTTGAGCTTTGTCTGAGAAGTCCCTGAACCCTCCGGGGTAATTCTGAGTGATCAAGGAAGGGACCAGCTCGGTCTTGACGTTCCCGACGCACATTGTCAGCAACTGCTCCTGAGTCAATGTCATGTCAAGGGAATACGTGAGACCCTTCCATCGGGCGATGAAATCCGCGACTCGCTCATCAGGCCTCTGTTTGCACTTGAAGAGGTCTGCGATACTCGTCTTCCGGGTCGTGGAACTGAACTGGTAGATGAATTGTCTACGAAGGTCCTCCCAGCTAGTTATCGACCCGACAGGGAGCTGGCTGTACCAGACAAATGCTGGCCCTTCCAGTGTCTGGACAAAGCAGCGAAGCTTAGCGGCCTCCGGCTGCGCCGGAGTTCCCAACATAGGCCCTCACCTCGAGTTGAAATGGTCCAAATGCTGTGGCGGATCTCCAGTCCCGTTGAAGGGGGCGAAAGTGGGATTCCCGAATCCCGGAGGTGCCGGCATGTCATCCACCCATGCTGGGTATGGCTTGCCGTCCGGTGGGATCGCCACTTGCCGAGTCTCCAAGGCTTCCAAGCGGGCGATGAGTTCCGCCATCGGATCATCCGGACATGGGTTCTAGTCCTGGCGAGGATCTCTAACCACGAGCGCATTGCATGGCCCTTCAATCGGGTCGTCGACCGGGTCGTCGAACTCGGCGGCTCGTGGGATGGCGGGCGGAGCGGCCCTTGGGGCAGCGGGAGGAATCCGAGCGGGGTCTCTCAGGTAGTCACGCCGCTCGGGAGGGTGCGGTGAAACATATCGCGCCCTCTTTACATAGGCAATGGCCTCTCCCCTGTCGGCAAACACGGCATAATCACGGTTGCCCGGGAGAGCCTAATCGAGGGTTGGTTGTTCCTGTCCCTGCTGTCCTGGCCTAGTATCACCGTAGTCAGGCCGCTGCTCTGCAGCGCGCTCGGCGAGGAACTGGTCAACTAGCTTCTTCTTCTCGGCGAGCTGTTGACATAGCATAGCCTTCTCGGGATCCTCGTCCGCCCTCTGCATGGAGGCAGATGGGTCGGCGGGCTTCATAGCCCCGTCGTGCTCTTTACCTTTGCTGACGTTTCGGCTCAACGTCAGTGCTTCAGTGGGTGTGGGGAGACCCAGGAGGTTCCTCTGGTGACGAGTAACTCTCGCCGATGGATCCAACAATAGCTTGTCTTCGGGGGTAGAGCCCCCGTCGAGAAGTTCCAAGCCATTCCCCTCCCCCGACAGGTCAGCCATATTGACCGTTTCTGTCCCTGGGGATGTACCCTCAGGGCCACCCAGCGAATCGGGCTGTCGGCGAATCGCACTGAAACGTAGGGCAGCGTACTTACCCCATCCACGGATATACACGTGGGGAGTGGCTCCCTCGATAACCTTGCGGAGTACTTGAAAACACTCAACGCATCGTTGTTGGAGGGCCTCGTGGTGCCCAAATGACCCGGGGTGCCGAACCGCGGGGAGCGTGGCCAGGTCAATTTGACGGCACTGCTCACCAATATCCTCCAGGTGCATTTGACTCCCGGGATATGGCATTTTTAGGTGGTGAAGACGAGAGTGAGTCTCCCGGAGAGTTCGGCGGAAGCATTCGAACTCATCCGGGGTGAGTGATTCGGGTGCATCAAAGTCCGGTCCTGTGACTGGCCAAAACTTCTCAGGGAAGTGGCCCTCTGCAAGGACGGTCCAGAAGCTCCACGACTCAAACTCGGGACCCAGGTCACTTTGGTCCTCTTCAATGACTAGGAATGGACGGGGAACCGGCAGTGGTGCCGAGGCGGGCTGCCGGGCCGACGGGCTGGCCGGCGGTGAATACGGCGAGCAGGCCGATTGGCCTCTATATCTCGGGCCGCCCTCTGAGGGTGGCGGTGCCCTAGCTACCACATCACGATAGGACGGGCCGGAGAGAGAACATCCTGCCGTAGCGTCGGTGCTCGCCAAGGGTGCACTAGATCGTGGTTCGACCGTCGGTCCCCAGAAAAAGACTTCGGCTTCTCCGATCGAGGCAGAAGGCGCTTCCGGAGGGGCTGGTACCAACCGCAAGCTTGATCCTTGGGGGTCTACCAGGACCTCACTACTCTGGATATACCTTCGGAGAGAAGCGGGGATCGTATCGATCTCGCTCTCGGGAAGTACGAGGCTGACGTGCCGCATTCCTACCCCTGCCCCTAGCTGGCGGGATCGGGGGGAGGGCTCCGTCGCCGAATCATACTTCGCCTCTGTATCAGAGAAACGAACCGGTCGGATCTCTGTCCGGAATTCCGTAACATTCTTCCCTCGGCGTCGACGCCTCGCCTTCCTGCCCCTGGGTGGTTCTTCGGGGCATGGCTGATCTCTATCCTGGCGTCCTCCGGCCGCACTGTTGCTGGGGCCAAGAGGACTGGAAACCAAGGTGCGAGGAGCACCGAGACAGATATCAAAGGGGAAGTGGGGAGAGATGATTCCGGGCAGGCCTCCGGGCCGGGATCGAAAGGTGGGGTGACCCATGCCTCTTGGATCGGCCACGCGGAGTAGACCCTGTTGGTGAACAGCGCTACCGCGAGGTGGTCCGCGGTGGCTATTGCCTGTACCAGCAACCGAGAGAGTCAACCCAACCTGCCTTTGGGGCGGTCGGGGCCTCGATCCAGGTCGGGCATAGAAGTGCCCCTGCTCAGGATGTGCAGGGGCCTCGTGACTGGAGCCAGCAGTGGCTTGAGCCAATGCGGCCGCTGTTGCTAGGGCCCCAAGGTGGGCATCCTCTTCCGCGCGTGCCCGACGTTGGCGTCGGGACAAACGAGTCGGGATGAGCGGCGTGGGCAGGTGGAGAGTCTGTTCTTCGACTTGAGGGGCCTGGCGGCGATGTCGCTGTGGCCTGACAGGAGCCCTTATCGCGGATCCCTGGAGCGAATCTCGGATAGGGTGGTCCCGGACATCTTCCACCTCATCCGCATAGGGGAAGGAGTTGTCGGAGCGCTCCGGGGATAAGCTCCCGAAGCGGTTGGACGTCGAGGTAGGCAGCGGTGCCTCCCTGCGCGGCCCTCGGGGGCGGCGTTGGTGGCGAGGTGCAGCTTTCTCGAGGTCTAGGCGAGCCATGTCCCTGGTGGGGATGACTCCCTCTTCCTCATATCTCCGCACCAAGTTGTTGATCACCCTTCTCTGGATGACCTCCGAGGGGGAGAGAGGGCGTGGTTGCCCCGCAGCTGCGGCTGCTGGGACGGCTATGGAACGGGCGGGACCGCGCGGAGTAGCCGCGTCGGTGTTTCCCCTACCCCTGCGCCAGTGGGTGGGTGGCGATCGGGCACTGGATTGGGCGACTTGATTCCTGAAAGCAGGGAGAAAACCCATTAACACTGACAGGAAAAGGAATCGACAACCAACCATTAGTGCCGCGACGCCTTCCGTGGGGGGAACCCAGGCGATCGACGTCGTGAGACGGAGTGCCCGATTTCCCTTCCCCAGACCCTGGCGGGTTTCGTTCTCCGGTGTTGAATGCTCGGTCGAGCAGCATGCTGGTCTTCCAACACCTCTGAAAGCCATCGGTCTTCGTATTGAGGAGAAGAGATTCACGTCGGGTTCACCATTTTTCTGTTTCGGTGCGGATGTGCGTCGAGTGTCTGTTCCGACGCTGTTCCGCCAGGACGCGTTCGCGCGTGCACCCGTCGACCCGAGGGGATGGGCGCGCGCGGCTTGTGGCCCCGCAGTCCCGCTTTCCAAGGGCGGGCGGCATTTGTCCCTTCTTCAGGGGCGTCTGCTCCTTGATCGATACCAGGATGATGGGATGTCGGATCCTCCTTCCGTGGACGTATCCTCGGAGCTCGTTGCCTAATCCAGGTCTCCCTCATAGATTTAAGAATGTTCGTGAATCTTGTTCCCGACGCCATATCTTCATGGACACCGGTTAATTACGCTACTTCCGCCCGGACGCTCCAAGGGGTCTGGTCGGGGCAGCAACCTGCGGTGAGGAGACCGGGTGGCTCTGGGTGTCGGGGGCATGTCTTAACACTGCGACTCTGCATGTCTGTCGTCCGTCCCTAATAGGGCTTCTCAATGGCGTGATGGCCTGATGCATCCCGCGCTGGGTGTGGGGAACTGTGTTACCTGAGGTTTTCCTCAGCTTCCCATGTTTAACACGGGGTATGCCGCGAGTTTAACGTCCAACGGGGATGGCATCGGACTGATCAACACGAGAAGTGGATCAGATGACAGAACCCCTTGCGGGGAACCTCCGACGCTGGGGCCAGCACATGGGCGGCTTCCCGAGTGAAGTGGAGTGGAATGAAGTGGCATGACCCAACCGAGATGTGGCGGCCCAGGTAAGGATCAGGATGGATGATGGAGTGAAGAGCTTGGACCCCGTAGGGGCTTCCTACGTACCGCGCGTTGGCGCGGATCAAAGTCAGCGTAGTTCGGGTATACCGTTTAACGTCATGCTGGACGTCGGCAAGCCTACTCACGAAGAGGTCGAGGCCGCTGGGCGGAGGATTGAACCGAGCCACCTCGCACAGAGGGGGATGGAACGGCCGGGTGGATCACAGTTTTACGTCATGCTGGACGTTGGCAGGAGGAAAGGGAAGTGGGGAAGCACAATGGAGATACACATGTGCAGTCTCCCACAAGGGCGGATTCATAGGTGAATCGACGCAAGTGTGAACCCGGGAGGGGTCCACTGATGGACGAACCGACGTGAATACGACCGGGACGACCAGGTGGTGGGCTTGAACCTCGGGGAGGCTTCCTACGTACCCTGTTTAGGAGACAGGGATCAAAGTCCACGTAGTTCGTTCTGTTTGTAATACCCTACACCCGTGGGCGAAGGCCACTCCAATCACGACATCCCTGCAGAGATGAGCGGGTGGGGGCCACATCCAAACCGGGAGGACCCTACGTGCGGGGCACGGGATCGGGTGATGCAGACGGTTTAACGTCTTGCCGGACGAAGTACAGTTTAACGTCGTGTGTTGAGGACGAAGACGCTTGGCAGTTTAACGTCTTGCAGCGCGGACGTGGTACAGTTTAACGTCATGTTGGATGAAACACTTGGCAGTTTAACGTCTTGCAGCGCGGACGTGGTACAGTTTAACGTCATGTTGGACGAAACACTTGGCAGTTTAACGTCTTGCAGCGCGGACGTAGTACAGTTTAACGTCATGTTGGACGAAGGTGCTTGGAAGTTTAACGTCTTGCAGCGCGGACGTGGTACAGTTTAACGTCATGTTGGACGAAGGTGCTTGGCGGTTTAACGTCTTGCCGCGCGGACGAAGATGTTTGGCAGTTTAACGTCTTGTCGCGCGGACGAAGATGGTGCCGCTGATGGGTCTGTGTCACTTCGCGCGAGCCTGGAGGGCCGCACGGGAAGACAACGCACGGTGCGGGCACCCGGGATGAAGATGATCGGGCTCCACGTAGGCGGGTACCCTCAGGGGGTCAAAGGGGGCGACCTCGGTGGGTTGCGCGCAAAAGAGAAGCATGGCGCGCAATACCGCGGGTCGGCGCGCAAATGGGCGGGCTGGCGCGCAATTGGGCCAGCACTTTGCGCGCGAAAGATAGAGATTGCGCGCACCGGGCTTCGGATAGCGCGCGGGGGCAACAGATCATTCTTTAATCGAATGGCCACTTTAAAAAAGGGGCGGGGGGGGGGGGGGGGGGGTGCGCGCAATTGGGCCGGATTGCGTGCACCCGGGGGCAATTGCGCGCAAGAGGCTTCTTTTGCGCGCAAAGGCCTTTGGGTAAGGAATTATTCAAAGGAAAGGAGCCAAAGGGATTACGCGCGAAGGCGAACCCCGAGGCTTTCTTGCGCGAAAGAATGGAGGTTACCTGAAGAACGGCATTGCGCGTGGAGGGGGTTGGATTGCGCGAACGAGCGACTCTTCGAATTCCGGCAACCTTCAAAACGTCGGGGGTCGCCATATATTTATAGGCAACCCCGGGCGCGGAATCTGGTTCGCGGGCGCGCAAGTTCCTTCGCGGGCGCGGAATCGGGCCCGGCGCGCAAGGGAGTCGCGCGGGCAACGGGCGCGCAAAATTGCGCGCCGGCCCAGCGCATTGCGCGCATCCCAGGAGGTTTGCGCGCGGCAACCCAACTTTGCGCGCGGCTCTCCAAAATTCCGCGCAAGGCTTCCGGGCCCTCCAAAACGGGCTTCCGACTCCAAATATGGCCTCGCTTCCCGCATCCGGAGCTTCATTTGGGAACAACGGCTTTTCCGGCGTCTAAAGATCCATGTCAAGACATGGTATGTTGGAAGCCTCTCTGAGGTTCAATCCCACCACCACCTGGTCATTCCTTCACATCAGGTTCTCCCCCATACTACATGACATTAAACTATACACCATCCCAAACATCGGGGACTTTTATCCATGCCAAGGCATGGTATGTAGGAAGCCTCACGAGGTTCAAGCCCACCACCACACGGTCTTTCAGACCCCATTCCCTTCGGTCCACAAACACCTTGGGAATCCTAGAGTATAAACCCCATGCCATCACCTGATCTACGTGGTCTTTGATCCTTGCAAAGGTAGGGTACGTAGGAAGCCTCCACCAGGTTCAAGCCCACCATCCATCGGACCCCAGGTCCATCTTCACGTCAGTTCTCCGACAAGACCTTTCCCGAACAAGGAGGTCTTTGATCCACGTTATGGCATGGTACGTAGGAAGCCTCCATGAGGTTCCTGCCCAACAACCATTGGAACCGACTGTCTTTGTGTAAGTGTGCCAAGCCCCTTTCCCAAACTACGAGGACTTTGATCTATGTTAAGGCATGGTACATAAGAAGCCTCCGTGTGGTTCAATCCCAACAACCATTAAACCCAACTGTCTCCATGTCGGTGTGCCAAGCCCCTTTCCCGAACTACGGGGAATTTGATCCATGTCAAGGCATGGTACGTAGGAAGCCTCACAAGGTTCAAGCCCAAAACCCATTGGACCCCTGGTCCTCATTCTCATCGGTTCGCAGACACCCTCCCACCGAACTACGTGGACTTTGATTCCCTATCACGGGGATATGTAGGAAGTCTCTTCAAGTTTGAAGCCCAACAACATCATTGTTCCTACGTCGTTTCCATCCCATTCCCCCCTCCACTTTATCCATCCATCTAAAATCCATTCAGATCCTTACAAGGGCCACCACGTCCTGGTAGGATTGTGCCAATCCACCTCCCCACTGCTCTATGCAGTGGTCGGGAAACAAACCATTCATTAGGCCGAACATCGGTGTTCCCTCAAGAGGATACACCCATTTGATCTACTCCAGTCAGTGTTCCGATTAGTCTAATCCATCTCCACTAGACGTTAAACTCGTAGCACATCCTGTGTTAAACATGGGAATCTGAGGAAAACCTCAGAGAAATTCCTATGGCATATGATTCCCCGCATTCGACATTTTATGCCTCGTGCTTCCGCGCCCTCGTGAAGCCCTATAGGGGAAGAAAATATGACGCGCCAGTGTTCTAGTTCCCAGACACATCATCGATACCTCAACGAAACTACTCCCCCAACTAAAGGTTGTTTCCCTGACTAGACCCCTTGGAATGTCATGACAGAAGTAGTGTAATTCACCGGCGTCCATAAAAACATCGCACTGGGAATATTTTAACGAACTATGTCTTAATCTATGAGAGAGACCGGGACTAGGTGACGTATTTAGAGGTGGAATCCACAGAAGGAAGAACTCACATCCCATCATCCCATTTCGAACAAGGAGAAAACGTCCTTGAATAGGGATCAGATGTCGCCCACCTTTGGATAGTGGGAATGCGGGGCAACCGAACAGCGCCGATGTCCCCCGAACGTGACGGATGTGCGCGCCTCGATGAAAGCATTAGAAACAGAAATGGAGAACCCGATGTCAAATTCTTATCATTAATGCGGAGATTAGTAGCGCTCAAGATATCAGTAGAGTGACGTGCCACTGGATCCAGATATCCGGTGCCGGGCCCAGCCAAGAAAATAGCAGGAATGGCGTGAAACTCACCAGAAGTTGCGGAAGTCAAAACATTGGGCATCTCGGTCTGCGACATTTCCAGCGTGGATTCCTCTTACCAGTCATGTAAGACGGAATGGTGCTATGGAACTGGCCGTCGATTTCTTTTTCTGTCAGTACTAATGAGCTAATCTCCCTGATTTCAAGAACCCAGTGGCTACATCCATAACCTGATCACCTCCTTCCCACCGACATAGGGGTAGGGGAAATATCAACACGGCTACCCCACACGGTTCTGCCTCCTCTAAAAGGGCCATGACTTCCATGAATACTAGGCTCCCATGACCCCTCACTCCATCAGAAATTATCTAACAAAGGGTAATCAATAACCTTGTATGTAGGTACGAGGAGGAGGGGGTCATCCCTATGAGGGACATGGCCCGCCTAGATTTAGAGGCGTCTGCGCCTCGCCGTCAATACTGCCCCTGAGGGCAGCGCAGGGAGCGCTGCTCCCCACTCCTACATTCAATTGTTTTGGGAACCTCTCCCCAGAACGCCTCGAGGACACCATTCCCTACGCCGATGAGGTTGGGGATGTTTAGGCCACCCCGGCCAGTGTTCCGTCCTAGGGATTCCCAACGAGGGCCCCCACCAGGCCACACCAACATCGCCGCCCGGTTCCCGGAGCTGATGTGTAGATAGACTACCTACCTACAACACTGATACCGGCCCGAATGACCCGACGCCAGAATCAAGAACAAGCTGATGAGGGCACCTATCAAGGGGAGTCAATGTCAGTGGAAACTATGGCCTGATCCACTAATGACATGCATCATAAACCCCCAGCATACACTGACTAGGGGAAGTTATACGCCCGATGTGGATCGATGCCCCAACCACCCCACGGGCAGGCTGGGTTGACTCTTTGGGTTGCAGGCATAGGTAGTGGCCACTACGGACTAAACCGCATCAATGCCACCCAGTACAGGGGCCCTCCCCGTGCAACTACCTTGGAGGACATGGGACTTTCCCTCTTTCAGGCCCGGCTCTGAGGTATGCCACGTGCCACCTTCGACCCAAATGAGGGCCTTCTCTATAGTAGCAACACCCCATATGGGAGCCTCTCCCGTGCTCATTATACTGGGTATGGATCCATACCTCCTTCCACGGACAGTTGTGATGGGGATGTTGCACATCCAGTCACTCTACGATGTGAGGACCTTCCTCACATCCTCATAGATGCAGACGAAGGTCCTCCTCATCCAAGAAACCAGAGCGATGGAGACCAACTTCACTTCACCAGCACCCAGCACAGAGATCCTACCTGTGTTCGGTCCAATCAGTACAAGGACCTCCCTCACACTAACATCACCAAGGGAACTAGGCATGGAGATCATGCATGTGCTCCCGTCAGTTCCATCGGAGGTCCTACCTACACCAGCACCCAACACGAAGGTCCTCCCCGTGTCCCCTTTGACACTTTCCCCACTGCTCCTTGCACTCTGGCCCACTCAGGTGGAAGTACTCCCCTCTCCAACACTAGTATGGCCAAAGGACCTCCTCGCGCCAGGAATTTTCCCATCCTCAAGGAGCCATTCCGGGGCAGGAAGGTGGGTCGTTACTATCGCAAGAAGAACACTCAAAAGCTTCAAACTAAGATCAAACTGGTCTATTTCTCTAATTCTGATGCAGAGTACGACTCAGCGGTGGAAACCTCCCCTCAGTCATATATGTTAAGGACTGGGGCGGGAACAAGGCGTATCAGCCTCATCCTTCGGGAGTGTGAAGTCCACCAGATTCTCGCCTCTCTTCACATGTACTTCTAGGATGATGAAATTTTGGGAATCCCACAAATTCCGACCATTCAGTTTCCACCTTCATCACCAGAAGTGCCCTCTACCTCGACCATAGATCAGAGAGAGATATTTGGGGGACTGATGTTGGTTGAGAAATAGTGTGACCCATTGCCGACAACTGATGTCCCTGCAACAGAAACTACTTCTGTGATCCCGTCATATCGTAACATTATGGCCAAGTCACCACACTCCTCGGAAGATGGCCCCTAATTCAGTGTCCAGTCGGGCCGTTCTCCGTATTCTCCACCGCCCAATCTACTTTCTCAATAGTTCTCCTCAGTACCACTACGAGATCCCTAGACTCCTCCGGTTGATGAGTGGGGAAACATTGGGCCAGACCCTAAATCCAAGCCCAGGAGCTTATGGGTCATTCTTGCGGCGGATCACTTCCCGGAGAAGATCTGGCTGGCGGCAGCATCGAACTTCTATGCGCCAGAATCCCTCACCCTAGAGGAAGTCGAGTGCTTCCTTCAAACCCTATGGGCGATGCACTTCCCTCTTCATTATCAACAGGTGGTGTACCCCTGGATCCAATTGCACTTTAAGGAAATCAGCGAGCAATGCAGTCTAGTCGATTTGGCCGCAATCCCTGTGGCCTAGTGCCCTGAGTCACCAGGTCGCCAGAGGAACCTCCAAAAAAGACGTGTTCTATGTTTCAAGGTACTCCCCAAAAATATCAAGGAGGCTACCCCCACGTGCAATTCTGTGGCTAGGGGAAGTACTCTACCCTCCTCTTCATCCCTATTCAACGGCAATCCGACTCGATATGCAATATTGAGGACATGCCCCCAGGAAGGGTCACGATCTACATGGCCGACATTGTGGACAAGGAGGATAAGCTGGAGTTTCTTGATGGAGACTTACCCCCTGAGGGTGTACCACCACTATTGGAACCAACAGGGAGGATTACTCGTCAGCAGAGCAACCTCCTAGGTCTCCCTACGCCCACTGATTCATTAGTACATATTCGGAAAGACGGTAGGGTAAAAGAGAATTTCGAAGCTGCCAAGCACTCCGGCATGTCCGCCTTAGTGATGAAGATGGTGGAAGACCCCGAGAAGGCCCCGTTGCGCCAGCAACTTGATGACCAGAAGAGGTTGGTCGACGAACTCCTGGATAAAAGCGTTGTAGAGTGACGACCCGACTATGGTTATCCTAGGCCGGGGCATCATGGGTAGAAATAGCTTCCCAATAGCAAGATACCCTTGGGAAACCCTGATCTTACCACTGCTATGGATAGGGTTTAATTTGGAACTCATAGTAAGTGGGTGTGATACATCTCACCAAACCCTCTTGAACGGCGCGACAATCCGAGGAATCTGAACCGGGTTCCCCAAGATGCCCCGCAGGTTACTCCACCAGTCACTCCACGAGTCGCTGAACCCATCTACCATGTCGAAGAGCCTAGAAATTCACTCATGGTTAGGGATCCCTGTCAAGACAGGGATCCCCGCCCGGGTGATCCAATGGCTGCACTCATTGCCCGCCTCGAGGCATTGGAAACATGACAGGTGGCAGTCCTGCCAGATGGCTAGCCATATCCAGCGTGGGTGGATAATATGAATGCACCCTCAGGTTTTGGGAATCCCACTTTCTCTCCCTTTAATGGGACAAGAGATCCTCCGTAACACCTGGCCCACATTTCCTAAAGGTGTGGCCCCATGTTGGGGCTCCAGCAGAGCAGGAAGTAGCGAAGCCTCGATGTTTTGTGCAGACACTGGATGGACCTGTGTTTTTCTGGTACAACCAGTTCCCCATTGGATCGGTGACCAAATAGGAGGATCTTCTCCATCAATTATTATACCAGTTTAGCTCCACCACGCAGAAGACTAGCATCGTAGACCTCTTCAAGTGCAAACAGAGTCTTCATGAGAGAGTCGCGGACTTTATCGCCCAGTGGAAGGGGCTCACATACTCTCTCGACATGCCACTGAATCAGGAGAAATTACTAATGATGTGCATAGGGAATGTCAAAACAGAACTAGTTCCTTCCTTGATCACTCAGAACTACCCCGGATGGTTCCGAGACATCTTAGATAAGGCCCAGCGTCTCGAGGATGCTCTACAACAGGCTATTTAGGCACATCTGTTGGCCCCTATGATCCCAACTAGGAGCTCTTCCAGAGATGAGCCCACCGCGGTGGCCCAAATAGAATCCCCTAGGAATCTTGAATTTATAACATTAGTACTAACTCTACAACCTCTCAGAGTCCTACCACCACAGGCGCAACCTCCTTCCCAGCAGCGACAGCCTCAGAATAGGCAGGTTCCCTAGTGCTACGCACCACTACCACCTAGGCGGGAAAATCAGGCTTCACCTCCTCGTCATGCTCCCTCGGCCCCTCATCAAGGAATGGCGCCCAGTGCTCCCTTCCCAGACTGAAGGAATCAGACCCACTCCTTAAACAAGGCTCAGGTCCCTGGTTATTTTTGTAGCACCTTGGAGTAAGGGATCTTGCGACTACCAAAGTGCAGAAGGCCAAAAGAGGCGAATCTCACTGATCACCCCTACTACATCCCTAATCACCGAATCCATGGGAACACCCTCAAGTAGTGCTATGTGTTCAAATAATGGCTTCAAGACCAAATCTACAATAACATAGTCAGGCTGGGGTCATCCCCATCACATGTAGCATGCGTCGTCATAAGACCGGACAACACTAGTGGCATCGATGACGAGTGGCTGCAGATTTCCAACCGAGGATCCCAAAAGTACGATGAATGGATGGTTTGTAAAGCAATATCTCATGCCCATGGTATCATCTGAAGTTTCATGAATCTTCCAGATCCTTTAGAATCTATAGCTGCTACATTTGAAACATCATCTTAGCTAGCCCCTTCCCAGAAGAGCAAGCATTGACGACGCAAAGGGGTAGCAACACGCCCCACCAATGCCATCGTTGTCCTAAAATCTTCGTGACATAATACCCCCTGAGCTAGGGATCCCTCCCAAAATCTACCCAATGGTGGATGACTCTTTGAGTGACAGTTAGGGGTATGCTTTGGTTAATACCGTGGAGTTGGTAAATCCCTATATGACTCTTGACGATGGGGAACTCAAGGCGAACCTCCCCCAAATCCCCAGTCGACGCCATCGTCAGCGGAGCCACGACCATATGGTTCATTGAGGCACGTCAGATGGCACTTCAATCTAGGCTATGCACACCACTAAAACCAGATAGTATGCCCAACACCGAGCTCAGCATGCATAACCTCCTCATCTGGTGTCATCAGATCTACCTCCACCTCCATTTGTGCTACTAGATCAGGCGTAACTACCACGTCTGTATCGCGGCCAGTCTCTCTCTACTACAAGCCAATCCCAATTTTCTGGTCATCATCCTGATGGTACTCTTCAGGCCTTGACTAGTGAGCAACGAGACATACCTAGCACTAGCGAGCCGCCGGTCAAGCCGACAGGGTCCGCCATGCCTCCAATCGCATAGTGGCCTCATGTAAGCAGAGTTTCGCACCTGGAACGAATGTAATATATCCTCAATCATATTTCCAGAATTACAGCGATGCTCTCTATCATTAAGGCTCTTAGCCTGTCATCATACATGCATGAGGCGCTCACTGAGGCTTTAATAAGCCCCCTCCAGTTTGAGACGGAGGTAGCAGCTATAGATTACTTCTACACTGAGGCAATTCAGAACGCCGAATGCCAGGAAGTGATCTCGTTCTCTATTGAAGATGAATACCCTCCCATACAGGGGAAAATTTGTCTATTGTACATCACTGGCTAGTTCAATGGCATGGAAGTACACCACTATCTTGTTGACACGGGTTATGGGATTAACCTAATCCAAACTCAAACACTATGGAAGCTGGGATTGTCTGAGGATGATTTAGCTCCCTCCGGCCTAAGTATCTAGGGATATGACAGAATCGAGCAGACCCTAGTCAGTAAGATTCATTTGAAGACCTAGTTCTTGGGCCTAGTTTCCAGTACCAAATTCATGGTTTTCTCCGAGGACACCACATATAATGCATTGATGGGTAGTCCATGGCTCCACCATCATGCATCGGTCCCTTCATCATATCACCAATGCCTCAATTGCTCACTCAATGGTCGAGTTGGTGTGCTCCAAAGAGATGCATCTTTTTTCCTCTTGTGAAGCCCGCTATCTGGATGCTAACTATTACAAGATCAAGGATAAGCTGATTATGGCAAGTGAGATTGAACCCTCCACGGTCACACCTGACCCCTGGGAAGGACTGGATGATGCCTACGTCTTCCCAATCCATCGATTGGAGGCCACGACCCCAAAAATGGGGCAATGCTTGGTTGTCTCTAGTACAAGAGGAATAAATATTCCAAAGTCAAATTAACAGTGGAAAATCACCTCATTCTCCTACACAATCCATGCTCAGGTGATCCCAGAACCTCCAACCCTCGTACGGTACCGGGATGTCCACCCCATGGTGACGGCGGTACATCATACGTGTCTATTCTGGCGGGCTGGAATTAAACGGCTCAAGCCAACACACCACTATTTTTTTGATATCATCAAGCATGGCCCGTTGGGTCAAAAACAATATGGGATTAGATCAACTTCCTTCTTCGCCATGGTCTCAGCGGCGTGTGAATCTCCTGATTCATTGTCAACTGTTGTCCAGGCTGGTACCAGCCTCCCGTCAGGTTCATCTGACCAAGGGGAAGCCTCACCCACAGGGAATCCCTCCTCCGCAAGCAATGAAGAGGATTTGGAGGATGATCCCACCACCTTTGAAGAGGGAGTTGATTCCACAGTCGACAAGTTGGTACAGGTGAACCTCAGTAGCGAGGTGGACCCGAGGCCCACGATTATCAGTTCTGCCATGCCCCTCGAGGAGCCGAAGTGGTATGTAGACTTCCTGAAACAACACCATGATGTGTTTTTCTGGAGTTACGATGAGATGACAGGACTAGATCCTCAGGTGGCCGTCCGCTGCCTCAGTCTCCTGGTAAATCATCGCAGGTTCAAGAAGCCTCCCAGAAAGATGCACCCTTCTCATGGCACCATGGTCGAGGCTGAGGTTGACAAGATCATCCAGGCAAACATCGTTAAGGAAGTCAAGTACCCCAAATGGCTGGCCAACATTATGCCAATCAGGAAAAAGAATGGGCAGATCAAAGTCTGTATTGACTTCCGCAATCTCAACCGCCACTGTTCGAAGGATGATTTTCCCTATCCAGTTATAGAATTGTTAATTGATGCTACGACCGGGTTCCAAGCCCTCTTTTTCATGGATTGGTATTCTGGGTACAACAAGATCTGAATAGCCCTTTAGGACGTGGAGTCCACCGCTTTTAGGGACCCCAAGGTACTTTCTATTATGAGGATATTCCCTTAGGCCTGAAGGATGTAGGTGCCACCTATCAGCGGGCCATGCACCGCATATTCAAGCCAATTCTAAAAACAATTGAGGAATTATATATGGATGATCTGGTGGTCAAATATTTCCCATGACAGGACCACCTCAAAGACATTGATAAAGTGTTTGGTTACCTCTATTTCCGCCACCTAAAGATGAACCTTCTTAAATGTGCCTTTGGGGTCACCTCCAGCAATTTTATAAGATTTTTCGTCAGATAGAGGGTCACCGAGATTGACCCAAAGAAGATTAATGCCATCAGACATATGTCCCCCCAAGCAATATTCAGGAGCTTTGAGGATTTCATGTCCACTTAGCCTACATACGCTGATTCATCGCGATCCTAGCCGGAAAGTGTAATCCATTTTCTTAGCTAATGAAGAAGGGAACTGCCTATGAATTGGATGAAGAGTGCCAGACCGCATTCAAGGATGTCAAGCGGTATCTGCTAAAGCCTAAGTTCTTAATGGATATCGTCGCTGGAATGCCGCTGGACCATTTTGTGACCGCTCTGGAACGGTCTCTTGGCGTCCTGCTCGCCCATAAGAATAATGGGGGGATGAAGAACAGTCTCTACTACCACAGCTGCATGCTCCTTGATACGGGGAACATATAATCTCCCATAGAAAAGAGCTTCTTCGTGCTAGTATTCGCAGTATAGAAGCTGTGACATTACCTGCAACACCATGTGGTATAACTGGTATCACGGGTAGATCCACTGAAGTACATCCAGAGCTGCCCCATGTTGACAGGCTGTCTAGCTATGTGGGTAGTGATTCTCTAATAGTATGACATATGGTTTTTCCCTCAGAAGACCATTAAGTGGAAAGCGTTAGTAGACTTCCTTGCTGCCCATCCGGCTCCTGCTGACCAGTCCCATGGCCTCGATTTCCCTGATGAGGCAATCCTCTCGGTGGATCAAGACACACTGTGTTGGTAGATGCATTTTTATGGTGATTCCCGAAGCCCCACCAGATGAAGGCTAAATGATCCCAAGATCAACATGGTAGGCATGGGTATTGTCTTCATTACCTCAGCACATTCCATTCTGCCGTACTCATTCCTGATGTTGGAAGGCTTCACCAATAATGAGGCAGAGTATCCAGCCTAATAACTGGCCTCGAGCTAGTTCTCAAGATTGACATGCCCCATTTACATGTGAAATGGGACTCTGAGCTAGTAATTTAGCAGGTCAATGTCGACTATGTTGTCAGGAAGCCAGAACACATACCATTTTTGGAGTGCACTCTCAAGTTAATGGCCTAGTTCTTTTCTCAGTCAGAAGTGGATCACATACCCCAATCTCAGAATGGTCAAGATGACGCCTTGGCTAGCCTGGCTGCATCAATGGCAGAGCATGAGAAAGATGACCTGATTATCCATGTGGCATATCAAGGGGTGGTTGCTCCTATCTCTCCAGATAATGGAGACGGCCCATAGGTAGGTCACCTGACCGCATGCGTCTCCATGTCAGGACCCTCAGGTCCAAAAGATGCAGTGGTTGAATCGATTCCCGACTGGAGGGCCCCTTTTGTCGAGTACCCCCAAAATGGTTACCTCCAAGCCACTTAAGCTGAGCGCGAGCGAATACGACGCTTCTTGTTACACTTTACCCTCCAGGACAGTACTAGTCTTGAGAGGATCCTCTACAAGCGCGGGTTTGATGCTATTATCCTCATTTCCATTGAAGGAGTTGAGATTCCATAGGTCATGAAGGAGGTTCATGGCTGTTCATACGGTGTCGAACTGGCTGAGCTGAAACTATCTCATCAAATTCGAGGATTGGGGTATTTTTGGCCCTCCATGATCCCAGACAGCATAGAGTTTGATAAAAAGTTTCATGCATGTCATGTTCATGAAAACTTCGTACATCGGCCCCCAGAGTCCCTTCACTCTACCAAGTACTCTTGGCCCTTTGCGGTGTGGGGACTCGATGTCGTGGGACCGTATCCACCAGCAACAGCTCGCCAGTCCCAGTTCATCCTGACCGCTACAGATTTGTTCTCCAAGTGGGTTGAGGCAGTTCCACTCAATGAAGTCAAGGCTCGATCAGTTGTCATGTTTGTGAGCTCCAACGTCATCTACCGATTTGGAGTCCCACACGCAGTGCTCACTGATAACGGTACGAACTTTTGAGCAGCTGAGTTGAAGAAATTGAACGCCATGTACACCATCTGTTCTAACCACACCTCCCGCTATCATGCGTAGGCAAATGGACTGATAGAGACATTCAACAAGACCATCTCTAACATTTTTCAAAAAATGGTTGGTCGGAACAAGAAGAGTCGGTAGGACAAGATCCCCAACGCCCTCTGGGGTTATCAGACAACGAATTGTAATTCTACACAGCTTACCCCATATTCCCTGGTGTACGGAACTGAGGCCTTCTTTCCCATTGAGATTCAAATTCCCTCATTGCACATAGAAGTCTATGATCGGCATACACCAGATCAGTTAGCCGAAATCCATCTAGCTGAATTGGAAGCACTTGGTGAGAGTAGGCTTCGTGCCCTGCTTAATATGGAGAGGCACCAGAACAAGATCTCCAGAGCCTTAAACAAGAATGTTCTCCTCCGCTCCATCTTATAAGGTAACCTGGTATTGACCCTCAGGGCGCCAATATTACCCGGCAGGAAGCCACCCAAGGTGAATCCCATATGGGAAATACTGTACGTCAATAACAATGTTTAATCTAATAGTGTGTACTCTCTAGTTACTATGCTTGGGGAGCGTATAACTCAACCCACAAATTCCATGTTCTTTAATAAATATTTTTCCTGAGCCTCACAGCCCTGCACGAACTTAAACTAGACTGTCCTGCATTACCCTAAACTGCATGACGGTCCTGGACGACCTTAAACGTGATGGTCCCACATGACCCTAAACTGCCCGATGGTCCTGCACTACCTTAAACTGGACAGTCCCACATGACCCTAAACTGCACAACGGTCGTGCACGACCTTAAACATGACAGTCCCGCATGACCCTAAACTGCACAACGGTCATGCACGACCATAAACTGGATGGTCCTTCATGACCCTAAATTGCACGATGGTCCTTCACAACCTAAAAATGGATGGTCCTGCATGACCCTAAACTGAACGACGGTCCTACATGACCTTAAACTGGATGGTCCCGCATGACCCTAAACTACATGATGGTCCTGCACGACCTTAAACTGGATGGTCCTACATGACCATAAACAACATGATGGTCCTACACGACCTTAAACTAGACGGTCCCCCATGACCCTAAACTGTACGACGGTTCTGCACGACCTTAAACTGGATGGTCTCACATGACCCTAAACTGCAGGACGGTCCTGCACATCATTAAACTGGATGGTCCCACATGACCCTAAACTACACGACGGTCGTGCACGACCTTAAACTGGACGGTCCTGCATAACCATAAACTGCACGACGGTCATGCACAGCCTTAAACTGGACGGTCCTGCACGATCGTAAACTGCACGAAGGTCCTACATGACCTTAAACTTGATGATCCAGCATGACCCTAAACTGCATGATGGTCCTGAAAAACCTTAAACTGGACGGTCTTGCATGACCCTAAACTACACGATGGTCCTGCATGAACTTAAACTGGACGGTCCCACATGACCCTAAACTGCACGTTGGTCATGCACGAACTTAAACTAGACGGTCCCCCATGACCCTAAACTACACGAAGGTGCTGCACGACCTTAAACTGGATGGTCCCTCATGACCCTAAACTACACGACAGTCCTACAAGACTGTAAACTATACAGTCATGCATGACCCTAAACTGCACGACGATCCTGCACGACCTCAAACTGGACGGTCCCGCATGACCCTAAACTGCACGACGGACCTGCACGAAGTTAAATTGGATGGTCCTGCATGACTCTAAACTGCATGACGGTCCTGAACGACCATAAACTGGATGGTCCCACATGACCCTAAACTGCATGATGGTCCTACATGACCTTAAACTGGGCGGTCCCACAGGACCCTAAACTGCACGATGTTCCTTCACAACCTTAAACTGGATGGTCCTACATGACCCTAAATTGCATGATCATCCTGCACGACCTTAAACTGGATGGTCCTGCATGACTCTAAAACTGCGTGATGGTCCCTCATGACCCTAAACTGCACGATGGTCCCACATGACCTTAAACTGTCCAGTCCTGCATGAATTTAAACTACGCATCATCCTGCATGATGTTAAACTGCATCATAAGAACTACATATGGCTTGATTCCCATCCTTTTGGGATACATAGAAACACTCCTATGCTTTATTTTAATCCCTGCCCCAAACTGTTCTCTTCGACTATCCCCCCTTGTTATAGTTCTCTCGGAGGATCTTTCCGTGATATGGGCTTCCTCGGCCACACTCATACAAGGGATGTAATGGTCTCACCATGTTCCCACTCCTATTATTCTATCTTGCCACATTCTCACCACAAGACGTTAAACTTCATGGACTTCAAGAACTATGTATGGATTGATTCCCATCCTCATGGGATACGTAGGAACGCCCAGACATTTCATATGTCGGCCCAGTACAAATGCCAGAATCTTCCCCCGGGTCAAGATGAATGGAAATGGTGCAAACTTTTTCCCCAATTCGCGTCGAGATAATCTCGATCCATCCATACGTCCCACTTCCTGGGGACGTCTGTCACATCTAGAGACATGTACATCTATTCTTCACCCACTCCATGATTAGGATTCCATCACCTTCCCCATCTGAAAGGGCCTCTGAATGGTATGGATGCTATGCCAAAGGTCTCTCTTACCACTTTGGTCCAATGCCGTCAAGGATGTCAAGAAACAAGACAATAAAAGTCCTACGTTTCGAATGTGGTCAGCGGTCGATCCACATTTGTTGCTCCCATTTCAGGTCACTATGGCGACGATGTGTTTCGAACATGGTCAATAGCTGTCCTGGATCATTAGGGCCACCCCAAGATATCCCAAATATCAATTGTAGTGATTCATTATACCCCATTGTATCTCCAAGCGATGAAATCCCTCTGGGCGATGCCAACTATCAGGGCCCTTGGCCTTTTCGGGCCCCTGGCCCAAATTCTCGCGGGTAGTACGATGTGGTATATGATCATGTCCTCGTTCACTTCAGGTTATTATCTCTGTCGTACAACTCCATTTCATGGGGGTATCCTACTCCCCTCCTCATCCTCACTGCATGAAGTTAAACTGCAAGTGGGTCAGGCCTTCGTCACTGAGGCCCAGCCTCAGGCCCCTTGGCCTTTTCGGTCCCCTGGCCCAAATTCATGTGGGTTATATGGTGTGGTACATGATCATGTCCTCATTCACTTAGGGTTATTTGTCATTCCGTACACCTCCCTTACTTGGGGGTATCCTACTCCCCTCCTTGTCCTCACTACAAGACGTTCAAATGCAAGTGGGTTAGGCCTTCCTGACCGAGGCCCAACCTTAATCCCCTTGGCCTTTTCGGGCCCCGGGCCCAAATTCTCGCAGGTTGCACAGTGTGGTAAAGGATCATATCCTCATTCACATAGGGTTATTCTTCATTCCAAACACCTACCTTTATTGGGGGTATCCTACTCCCCTTCTCGTCCCCACTACAAGATGTTAAACTGTAAGTGGGTCAGGCCTTCCTGACCGAGGCCCAGCCTCAAGAACCATGGCCTTTTCAGGCCCCTAGCCCATATTCTCGCGGGTTGTATGGCGTGGGACAGGATCATGTCCTCATTCATGTTGGGTTACTCTCCACGCCATACACCTCCCTCGTTGGGGTATCCTACCCCTATTGCGTACCTTCAAGAACTATGCATGGTTTGATTCCTATCCTCGTGGGATACGTAGGACTACCCGAATGTCTAGACTCCTGGTCCAGCCCCATATCGTAGAGATTTTCCTTTTATCAGGCCCCCTTGGCCTACCCTTTCCTAGGGAGAAGAGTATATGGTGTGGTAAGGGACTATTTCTTTACTCACATCGGGGTTTGTGATGACCACACCAATAACCACCTCCTTAGAGTTCTCTATCTCCTTAATCTATACACATCCCTTCAAATTTTTTGAGCACCCTCATCGACCCTCTTCAGCGATTAACCATTGTGTCTAAAGTGTACTCCGGTTTAGTACATTGAATATTGGGTTCTCCTCAGACATGCTTTGACCCATTTCCATGGCTTCATGTTCCCCTTCATTAGGGCTTCCATCACCTTTCACATCTAAAGGGACCCCCGAATGGCATGGATGCTCAGCCCAAGGGCCCTCCTACCATCAGGGGCCAACGTCCTTGAGGGTTTAGAACAAAAAACTAATACAAGTCCCATGTTGCGAATATGGTCAGCGGCTAATGCCCGTTTATTGTTCCCATTTCAGGTAACATGATAGGGATACAACGTTTCTGCCACGATCAATAGTTATCCTCAATTGTCACGCTAACCTCATTAAGCCCAAAATATTGGTTACATGATTCACATACTTCTCCACCTCATCATGTCCATGTAAACCTCCAACACTCTTTACACTATTCCTTAGTTCACATCTTTATGTTAGGATAACAAATCCATGGTAATGGAGTCATTCGGGGCTCCCCACCGATTACCCTTTTATGGGCGTTCTAGGTATTTCCATAAAGATCATCCTCCCTTGTTTCCCACACCGATTTTGACACACGTGGGCTTACAGATCAGGTTATGGTCTGTGCTTACTTGGAAGGTTTCCATCCCTCCATGGTCCAAGATCTTAGAATATAAACTAATATCTCCTCATAACTACGTAGGTCTTGATTCCCATCCCCATGGGATACATAGGAATGCCTTGACCTATTTTATTTGGGTCCGGCTTGAGTTATGCTAATTTGTATTTTCTGTCCCGCCTTCCAGAATTTGACTACGGGACCACGTGGCGTGGTATGGGATTACCTCCTCATTCACATCGGGTTTGCAATAGCCGCACCACATGCACCCTTTTCTAAGAATTAGCTCTCCTGTTTCCTTTCCCACGCAACATTAAACTATATGTTGTCCTGTACGACATTAAAAGGAACCCTCTAGAACTACGTTTGGCTTGATTCCTATCTTTATGGGATACATAGGACCACTCAGACATCTTGTTTTCAGGTCCAGCTCAGTTGGGATCTAGTTTCTCCGGCCCCTTTCACTCTCACCCCTAGTTGGGCCCCATAACCTGACGTTCCCCTCTCATAATTACGTACAGTGTGATGTGTGATCATTTCCCCATTCACGTCGGGAATGTTTTATTGCACCGTACTCATTCCCCACCTAGCATCATCTCTACCACGACTGCTCTGGATGATGTTAAAATGCATGATTTTTCCAATCACATGACCCTAAACTGTGACATTATTGTCCTGGCCGCACAACGAAAAACGACACTACATTGTGATGACCTCAGTATAGAGGACATCATATTGGGTATCAGTCATTTACCATACCATTTTTCAACACTTGTATATGGCTTGATCAGTGTTGTGAGGCCAGGAATTTTTATCCTAGTTCGGTCTCTCCACAAAAGAAAAACCATTCACCCTAAATTACAAACAAGATACATTAAATGTCACTTATTTTGGTGTGAGGGCTATACCTGCACACTCCTTTCATCCTCTGCACTGGTACCTTACTGTGTCGTTCCATGCTCCATGAACTATGTATGGATTGATTCTCATCCTCATGAGATACATAGGAGCACCAATGAATTTCCCCGTGAGCCCAACCTAAATTTCGTGTTCAGGCCCTTGACTCGAGACCCTCCCCAGAGAACACATGGAAAGTATGTCTTATGTCCTCATTCATGTCGTGTTTTGTAACCACCTTACCGTGTGTCTCCTGACTTATTTACCCATTCTTTTTCCGGGTTATATGACCATAAACTAAGACCCATTCAGGATCTATGTACATCATGATCCTCATCCTCATGGGGTACGTAAGAACGCCATTACACTTTTCCTCAGGCCCACCTCAACTCTCGTTTTCGGTCCCTCGACCTAAATCCTCTCTGAGGAACACGTGGTGGTCGGAACCCCCAGTTCCCATTCACATCTGGTTTTTGTAGTTACCCCACAACATGTCTCCCATGTTTCCTACCATATATGGTCCATTTTCTATGACCCTAAACTATTATCTCCCTTTGGGAAGGGACTCAAATCCCTCTATCTAATACTTCTCGTTGTTCTATTTAGATGCGTTTGACAAAGAGCCTGAAGTGTGGAATTTTCATGGGGATATTCCCCTCATTCCATGTCCAAGATTCATGAGCTCTCTATTTGGATCTTCATCCCTTTCCACATCCAAAAGGACCCCCGGATGGAATGGATGCTAGGAATAAGGGCTCTCCTACCATTTCGGGCCAACGTCCCTAAGGATCTTGGATGGCATTTGCGACAGCTCCCGTGTTTCGAACATGGTCATCAGTCAACCCTCATTTGTCTGTCACCATTCCACGCTAACGCAATATGGTTACTAAGTTTCCACCATAGTAAAAAATTATCCTCCATCATCATGAACCATCATTTTTGTCCAGATTTCGAGCTTCATGATTGACAAATTTCCACTTCCTCATGTTCAAGTGGAATTCCGACATTCTTGGCTTTATCTATTCGCGTGTCTAGGTTCTCTACATAGACATGTTAGCATCATTGGGCCAATATTCACCGAGCGTCACTTCTCCCTAACATATTATTTCCTGTGTCGGGAATGTCCCCCATTACTACTTGTTTCCCACATCGAGCATAACTCTCGTGGGCTTAGTAGTTTTGGTAGGATGTGCAGCGGCACAACTAGGCTTCCCATTATCCCTCAAGACATTAAACTATGTTTCTAGAACTACATATGGCTTGATTACCATCCTTATGGGATACGTAGAGACACCCTAGTATTTCGCTCGGGGTCCAGCCCTAAGAATCATAAATCATGTTCTTTCTCATTTCCGGCCCCCTTGCATGACCCCTTTTGGGGAACCGTACAACTATAACTCTGCAATAAACATGGTCGGGATGCCCCAATATGACATTGGGAAGCGACAACTCCCTCTCCAGAGAGGCCATATCTGGAAGATGGAATGATCCATGATCAAATCGATGTGCCATCTAGTGTGCTTCCAACATGGTGGTGTAATTTAAAGAGTGTTGGATTATGTTCGAACAAAATATCACTCCACCAGTCATGATTCGCGTGCCCATTATTCGGATCCTTGTCCTTTTTCATGTCTAAAATAACCCCTAATAGTTTGTATTCTTGGCATATGGCTCGCATACTATTCTGGGTTAGCATTCTTGAAGACAAATGGATGGCATTTCGAGTCAGGCCCCTGTTTCGAACATGGTCAACGGCCAGTCCTCATGACTCATCCCCATTTCAGGCTAACGCAAAAAGGATATTGTGTTTTGAACATGTTAAATAGTTATCCTTCATTGTCACTCCACCCCCACAATGTTTCAGATTTTTGGGTATCGGGATTCACACTATCCACTTATCTATGTTCGTAGTAATCTCAATGCCCCTGGCGTTACCCCTATCGTGCACTAGATCACACCGGAAGAACGGCTCTTCATTTGTTCTGAGGTCCTAATACTTGGATCGGGCCTCTCCCATATCATTCTAGAATATCTGAATTGGTTACCTAAACCCAGGATGCCTGAAGCTTGGTCGACGCATTATGTTCAAATGGAATAACATGGTGATCACCCCTTGTTTCTCACATTGGGCTCGACCTACATGAGCTTAGGGACTGACCACTGGACATTTCACGAATATAACAGATATGTATAAATCCAACCTCTATAATGAAACATATATATAATATGGAATCAAATAAATCAAAACATGAAAGTACGTTTGAGAGTTTTTAATCCTTACAGCACTCGGGGGGTCTATCTCTCCTATGGACAGGTTGACCTCGTCAAAAGAGAGTTGCAGTTCTGCCACCCTCTGACATGTGGCCTCAAGAAGTTGTAGTTACCGGCTCAACTACCTCTCCTTCTCAGCAGCGATGGGGTGCAATTCAACAGCCTCAGTTTGGGCCCGCTCTACATCAACATGAATGACGACCATTTCTTTGGAAGCTTGCCTCATACGCTCTTCTGCCTTTTCCAGTTGGGCCTTCAATCACTAGATCAGCTCTGATTGTGCATTAAGAGAGGATGACTACTCACTCACACGAATCTGTAGCCATTGGATCTCATTTTCAGCTTCCCATAGATTTTTTATGTTTATCTCCTTCCTCTGCTTCCAGACCATGCTGAGGCCGCGATCATACTCTCAGATCTTCTCCGCAATAAGATCTCGGATGAGCTAGTGAGGGCACTAGGCATCCACTAACCTAGAACACAGTTCGCGTAGCCGCGAGTGAAGTCTCTCCATCTCATCCAGCCATTATGCCTGGGTGCGAGGGGTATTTTCGATAAATTGCACAATCAGCTTCCATGAGAGGTGACAGACTATCTCGTTGTCCTCTTCGTCCGAGGTCGTCTCGTCCCAGTCCACGCGGTTGGCAGGCTCATATGCGGGGTACGCCCTCAAGAAATCTTCAGCAGGATCTGCGTCTGGCGTTGGATCAGGCACGACATCTATTGTCAGATCAGGCATGGTGGGAGTTGGAATGACCGTTCAATCCTCACTGTCGGACCCCCACCTCAATAAAATTGGGAATGACCCTTCTGGCGGTCCCACCAATGATAGGGAGCGTTGCAGCTTGGGTGGGCTTGGTATCTATCTCCAAAATTACTGGCATGCCCCTAAGAGGGGAGCCGCCATAAATCCCGACCAACCTCGCCGCAGCAGCCCATGACAAAAACAGAACTGTACGTAACAGTGAAGGTCAGGACATCAGTTGGCACGATCAACGTGTGGTAGTAATGAGATCAGTAGAAAGGACATACAGAGATAAAACTCATGGTTCCTCTCTTGATTTGATGTTGATGGGACCCCGAGGTGTGGACCTCCGTATATTGTCGAAAGGTTTGAAGATTCTAGATGATCCACCCCGGGTTTCCTAGCCTTGCCAGACACAGAACTGGACGTGGCCACGGGTGCGGGTTCCGAGGGTCCGGCATCAGCACCCACTGAGGGGCGAGAACGAGGTCTGTGCACAATGTCCTCATGCATGGTTAAGTTGTTTGTAAGATTTCCATAATGACTAGAGAGCAGACCCTGAGGAAAGAAACTTGGAATGTTACCACGAGAGACTCCGTGAAATCTTTGAGACCCGATTCTTGATCATCGACTTCGCCTTCCTCTAACGGGCTCCCTCCACTAGCCTCATCCCCCCAAGAGGATTTTTCTGATTCTTCCGATAGGGGGAAGATCTCTCTTAGCTCAGTGGCTGACAGCTGTGTGGGAACCGTCTGATCCAGTAGTACCCTCACCCGATCTATCGTAGGATGCATGTCACCCCTAGAATTCACGAAGTCCTCTAGCTCAGCCAGATTTTTCTCGACCTCCACTGGGGATACTGCGAAACCGGCCCGGACAGAGCCTATACCTGGAAAATCCATCCCGAGACGGTTCAGGTGTTGCCACATCTCTGACGGGCCAAGGAATTTCTAGTGGACATCCCAAATGTCCCAGGCCTCCGGAAAAATAGTATTCCTTGGCATGTCGATATGGCACAGCCGTTTCCCTGGGGCCTGAGTAGATCTCATACAGAATCCCCTATGTGGCCACCCCTCCGAATGGCTCTGCTCTCTTGGGACCACCAGATCTGATGCCATTTTTAGATTCTCCACTACTTCCTCACCCTCAACTGGTGCAGGTCTCACCACCACAACATCCCCACCACTGCGTGAGGCCCTTGACGCCTTCCAAACCTGACCTCAAGATAGGGAAGTCCCGCCATCACCAACTCGAACAGTTGTCTGCTTCAGCATTTCCCCCAGATAACCTACCTTCCAGCTTATGGCGTACTCATTTACCAATCTAAAGGCGACATTTGGTGGAGGCAATGCATTACGGATTTTCCCATCTTCCCATGTAAACATGAGCCACAACTTCCTCATCACACACGGGTGATCCTCATGGCGCACCTCCATGTAGACCCGCAGAGTCAGTCACTGCATGCACCAAAATTGCCTTGCAAACCGGTGTGGGGTGTACGGATCGTAGAAAGGCTCGTGGTCCACCATGGCCACCAAGACTCCACCTCGAAAGGCCAGGAGATAAGCCCAGTGCTCTTCCGTCCCTTGACCGTCGTCAGTAAGTACCCCCGTCAGCAATGAAAACAGGTGAAAATTAAACTTATCCACTTTCCACACCCGATTTAGTACCGACGGTATGGTTAATTTGGCCGGAATGTTCTCGGCAGCATTCAGGATGGATTGGCAAGAAGTTTGACCCCAGAGGTGATTTGAGGTTTGGGTATTTGTAAACCCCCCTGATGTGCACTGTGATCCACCCATATAGAAGATGGAAGGGCTCGCATATCCTCTGCAACCTCTTGCCCTTGCTAACATCCCATAGCATCTTGTACAATCTGGCGTGCATCAGAATACCCAGATTGACCCTCCCTCCTATGGCCAGCATGGATTCCAGGATAAATGTGCTAGGATGCACCCCCATGTTGGAATCCCTCACTAGTAGGATCTAACCACAGATAAGGGTCGCGATAAACACAACAAGTCAGACTATCGGCTAATGTTCGGTATTGGCACTGAAACCGCAGGTCTTCCACATGTTTTCCTCTCAGATCCACCAATACGAATGCTCTGTGCTCTGTTGAGCACCCTTCGGGCTAGTCCAAGACCTTACGAGAAACTCTTGATCCACCGGGAAGTTCAGGAAATTCATGAACCACCTCCTAAAGTTGACATCTCTCACTGCTTCTGTGTCTTCCCCGGCGACCATCCCCATCAGTTCCAGCGCCAGCCGCAACATTTTCTTCGAATCGTCCCACACACTAATGATGGGGAGGAACTCATCGTACATAGCCCCCATGATCAGGACCCCTAAAATCTGATGGACATCCCACAGACTGATGCCGACCTCCCCATGGTGCAGGTGAAACGTGTTGGTCCTAGATGACCATATGCTCAACAGCTCTGGCATCAGCTGTTTTGGTTGATATATGTGGAATTGGGAGGCCCAGGCCACCTCATACAAACCCACTCTCCTCAGCTAGGCTCCAAAAACATCACACGAGGTGCCTACCAAGTAGTCATATGCCCAATAATCTGCGAAGTTGCTGCCCTGGCGCATGTCCCACTCCTCGGACCACCCCTTCTTCGGATCCATAAAAGCTGCCTTCAGTATTGTTTGGTATAAATTTGGAGACGTCTCCAGCTGCAATACATGCACATTGATGTCGTTCATGTTCTTGTACAGGCATTCAGCAATGATGGGTGTGAATTCCTCCTGTGCATGACCAGTAGCCGCCCTGAACCATTGGTGCTGGCACTGTGTGCTCCTGAACCAGCAAGCTGGTTCGTCCCATCTTGCCTCCAGAATGAGGATGTCATCCCTCAACCTGAAACCATACATGGGAATACTCCTGCACAACAGATAATTCTTATGGCTCTCCGATAGTATCTCCTACAATGAATTATGGTCCTAGTGGATACAGACCAACTCTCCTAGACCCAGACAATTTTCCATCTCATCAGTCTGTGTGGCATCTACAAGCACCACCTGGGTAACTTCTTGATGGGAAATTTGTTTTTAAGACTCGAGAAATTTTCATGTCGGGTCACGAATCCTATTTGCGAAGCTCGTTTACAAAGCTGATTCGCAGATCCTTGCCTTATCCTGCAAGCGCACGCTCGCGTAGCACTGTCGCAGAGTCAAAGACTCGCAGTTTGTCGTGAAGCCCGATTCACGGAGAGCAGTCACAGAGTACGCGGAGCTTCGCGAATCGAGAGCGTAAAAGAACAAAATTTCATGGAAGGGAAAGGGAATAAAATAGGTCATCCCCCCTATTTATAGCCGGCGACCTTCGAAGCTTCGCGGTGCATCCAGATCATGACACGCTTTGCGACATGATCGACCTGCATGTCAACTATCCACCTCGCAAGCCATCCTCGCGATCCATCTCCACGAATGGCCGAAGATTTTGGCGATGAACCTCAGACTTCGACCATTGATTTCTCCACGACTCTAAGTCTGAGGGGGGGAAGGTTTTGGCACCAAAATGTTGGAAGAAAAAGAAGAGAAGATGCCCCAAGAACTGACTCGCAAAGCTACTTCTCAAGGACCCCCAAGCACCGTGTCCGCCGAGAATAAAGGAGGCAGACCCCACTGCAAACGCATTTGATGTTCGCGAGCCCGCCACGAAGAAAGGAGGAGGACCCCTCCAAGACCGCATTTGACGTTCACAACCAGCAACAAAGCAACCAAAGACCTCTTCGTGCCATATATGCTCTGCTTCATGGCACCTCTTGCCTATAAATACCGGGCTCCCCCTAAGCGAAAAAGAGGGAAAATATTGCCTTTCAACTTCCTATCTCCTAAATCGTGAAGCACCCTTTGCTCTATGAATCATGAGCTACGCGATGTACTTTTGGTCTGTGAAGTTCCTCCCCCTTTTCTCGTTTTAATCCCCTCTCCCAAGAGGGATGCCGATCACGAATCCCAAGGCCCTTTGTAGAGGAAGGGTATCCCCAAGGGGACATGGGCCGTCATGGAGCGTTTATGCATCGCAAAACACCCATCATGTACACGTGATCCACATGCCAAGGAAGGGTCACTGTACTTCGCGAAGTGCATCGCTTCACGACACTTTGCTTCACGAGGTTCATGTACTCCACGAGGAAGTGCTCCGTGAATTCCTTTCCACTTCGTGAAGCACCTCCCATATACATATCTACTTTTTGATAAGGTTAAGGAATTGTACTTCGCAAAGCACACTCCTTCACAAATGATTTCCTCCATGCGGAGTGGCAGAGATTCACAAGGCCCCTTTCTGTGAACCCATTTGTTTTTCAATTCCTCTTTCTATGTGACCCTCCAAGTCTACACGATGTGATTTGAATGTCCCCAAAACGACAGTGGTCGTTTCATTGCTTCGTCTCATGCTCCTTCGCATAGGCATGCTAACAGAAATTGCTTCTTAGCATAGACATGCTAACGTGGACCCCTCGTTGGTTCACTGTGTGACACCCCCCTCAGTACGGCCTTGCCGACGCCTTCCCTCCCACTTGGATAAGAGGGTACCTGTTATTTAATTCCTAGGGGTGTATAACAATCCCACCTCGTCTGAGCTACAGGACGAAAAACTGCCAAGCATCTCATCCTCAACACATGACGTTAAACTATGATCAGGCCCCGTGCCTCACACACAGGGTCCCCCCGCCTCAGACATTCTCTACGCCTGCTCGTCTCCATGGGGATGGGGTCATCCCTCACATGGGATGATATCCTCTTTATTGGAGTGGTTTTTGTCCGCGGGGAAGGGAAACCATTTTGGTGTAAGCCCCTTTCCATTCTTGAAGGAGGTAGCGCCCCTGTTCTTCCCCACACCCTCGGCGCCAAGGCCAGCCAAGGGCGTGGTGGGGAACGGTGCTCCCTCCTTTCATTTTCGAACCCTATGTCTAGAAAAGGATGTGATAGAGAACACCCCCCTCCTCTCTTCTTGGGTGCCAAATCCCTCTCCCTCTGCGCTTTTTCTCCCTCAGGCCTCCATCCTGGAGTGTGTCCTAGAACCATTGGCCGCTCAACGCGTAAGCCCCTCTTCGCCTTCCATGGATACACCCTTCACGACGTGATCGTCGTGTCTCTGCTACCTCTTGTTTCTCACACTGAGCATGACTCAAGTGGGCTTACATTAAGCATCGACCATGGAATCTTACCCAGGAAGCCTAGAGCGTAAGCCCCAAACATCATCCCGAACAACGAGGACTTTGATCCATGTCAAGACATGGTACGTAGGAAGCCTCTATGAGGTTCAAGCCCACCGCCAACCGGTCGTTCTTTCACGTCAGGTTCGCCCCCGTCCACCATAATTTTAACCTGTACACAATCCCGAACTACGTGGACTTTGATCCATGTCATGGAATGGTACGTCGGAAGCCTCAGGTGGTTCAATCCCACCACCACCTGGTCGTTTTGACCCAATTCATGTCGGTCCACCAAAACCTTGGGCAGCCTAGAGTATAATCCCCATGCCATCACCTGAACTACATGGTCTTTGATCAATTCCAAGGAAGGGTACGTAGGAAGCCTCCACCAGGTTCATGAATACCTCCCATCGGACCCATTTACATTTTCAAGTCGGTTCTCCAACACACACTTTCTTGAACTACGAGGTCATTGATCTACGTTAAGGCATGGTACGTAGGAAGCCTCTCTGAGGTTCAAGCCTAACATCCATTGGCCTTGACCATCTCCATGTCAGTGTGCCAAGACCCTTTCTAGAACTACGAGTTCTTTGATCCACATTAAGGTATGGTATGTAGGAAGCCTCTCTGAGGTTCAATCCCAACAACCATTGGCCCTGACCAACTTCGTGTTGGTGTGCCGAGCCCCTATCCCGAACTACATAGACTTTGATGCATGTTAGGGCATGGTACGTAGGAAGCCTCACAAGGTTCAAGCCCAACACCCATTGGACCCCTGGTCCTCATTCACATAGGTTCGCCGAATCCCTCCTACCAAACTATATAGACATTGATTCCCTACCACGGGGATACGTAGGAAGTCTCTTCAAGGCCCAAGCACAACATCACCTTCGTTCCTACGTCGGTTCCATCCCATTCCCCCTCCACTTCATCTAGCCCTCCATCATCAATGCTGATCCTTACATGGACCACCACGTCCTGGTAGGATCATTCCAATCCACCTCCCCACTACTCCAGGTAGTGGTCGGGAAACAAACCATTCGTGAGACCAGACATCGGTGTTCCATCAAGAGGTTACACCCATCTGATCCACTCCGGTTAGTGTTCTGATCTGTCTGATATGTCTCTGCTGGATGTTAAACTCACGGAACACCCTGTGTTAAACAATGGAAGACAAGGAAAAACTCAGAGAAATGCATATGGAATATGATTCCCTGCCTTAGTCGTGAGATGCCTTGGTCTTCCATGCCCTCGAGAATCCCTATAATAAGGGGAAGAAAATCAGACGCGCCAGTGTTCCAGCATCCTGACACATCAGCGATGCCTCAACGTGTCTACTCGCCCAAATGAAGGTTGATTCCTTAACCAGACCCCCTGGAATGACCTGACAGAAGACGTTTAATTAACTGGTGTCCATGAAAACATGGCACTGGGAATATTTTCATGAACTACATCTATATCTATGAGGGACACCCGGACTAGGTGACAAATTTTGAGTAGGAATCCATAGATGGAAAAACCGACATCCCATCATCTCGTTTCGATCAAGGAGCAAATGTCCCTGAACAGGGAGCAGATGCCATCCGCCTTTGGAAAGCGGGAATGCGGGGCAATAGAATAGCGTCGACGTCCCCCGAACGTGATGGACATGCATGCCCCTGTGAAAGCATCGAAAAGAAACATGTCATCCTCAAGCACTATCATATCATGTGTTGGTGCTAGCAGTTGAGTCTCGAATGTGGTTCAAACTTCAATCCCTAGGTACAAAATTCATACATCGAAAGTTAAGATGAAATAGACAAGTCCATAACATAGTGAGAAGCATACCCGAAGGTATAGTCTAATGATTATCTCAAGGAGGAACACTGTTAGTCCACTAGATAAGGCTTCACCACTCTCACTTCCATAGGATCAAGTGTTGATGGTTGGAATCTCTCGGCCATGTTTCCAGGAAAGGACCCTAATCTCTACTCTTTATGGGTTGAGGTTCCCTCTCTCTCCACATGAGGCTAGTCACATACATATCCTTCTACAATGCCCACTAATTCATATAAAATTAATATAAATATTTAGGTGAATAGAATAAAGTTTGAATTATGTTTGAAAGATTCCCATAGATCAGGGAATTTACTATGACATCAGTGGAACGTTTTTCTCTGTTATAGATTCGGTAGTCATCAATTAACCAGAAGTACTCCAGTTGTTCACCCCCCCACACTTGAATCCACACGACCCAGAAGTGAGGATGTAGGGGAATTCATGACCAATAACTTATTCACATATTTATTCATAGGTTGTGTCATTCCTCCAGAGTAGACCATGTCCTCTATCACCACCATGTATTTTATCTTTATATTATGGGGAGTGTAGAAACCTTCAATTGTGTGGTACAAATTAGTGTGCAATATACCATAGGTGACGGGATACTGTCAAACCTCCTAATATTTTTTGAGATGTTTGTGAATTCACCAGGCCTCCCAAGCATTAGGAAACATGATATCATTGGGGATGTTCAGGCGACGTACCTGCTTCTTCGGGAATTGAACCCCTCGCCCCTCATGGTCACCCCATAAGGATACCCTTCATCCCACAATCTCCTTAAAAATATTATTAGACCCAATGGTGTTTCTATTATCCTTACAGCTCCTTCCCATTTAGGGCTTTGGAAAACTAAACCAACTACTACTACCCTACCCACTAGGCTAGGTCTGATGCCATGATGTATTTCATCCACCACTCGACCTCAACCTAGAAATTGACAAGCTACACCATCACTATCTCTAGTGGCACTGCTCCTAAGAATATACAATGTATATTATCTCTCTCATGTTAGCATATAGTTATGGGTAATCCTATCCACATCATTAGGTGGAAGATGATCGTTCTTCACCATTCTATCCTCATGCGCGAGAATGCACCAAATCATCCTCAATAGTGAGGGATGGAATTAATGATTCACATATGAGTATATGTTTGGTGTCATCCTATGATGACACTTGAAATATCTCATAAACCATTGTGGATTTTATATTTTATAGATCAGGTCACAGTTAACCCTCACTACACGCACCCCACCTCAAATGTCCATGAGGTATGATCGTTACTTGATGGTCCTCGGGCCTTCATCTATCACCACCGCCATTGGTAGGGGAATGAGTTAAATATGATATGTTTTTCTATTCTAGAATTATCATACATGTCAATCAAAGTCAACATGATTGGATGGCTCCCCTGATGTTCACGATAACAAAAAAAAATTGTTTTATGAGAGGAAATAGGGTTCAGGTACTCTTATCCCCTAGTATGTGAATCTACCCCACTATACATGAAATGGAGGTACAATACAAAGGGAATTATGTATTTACTTCACTGATGTAGTGAAGATCCTTTTAAAACTTTTTCAGTACTTGGAAATCCAAATTGACATGTTTTCTCATATCTAGAATCATCGCAATTATTCGGGATCATATCCACACCACTATATGAACATCCATCACTATGATAATCTTATTTTAGATAACATATATGGTGAACCCTACCAACCATACCATAGGTTGAGCCTCAATCCTAATGTTTTTCCAAACCCCAATAGGATCCTATCCAAGATACACCAGTAGGATCCCTCCATACCCCCATTGACATCCTTTGAGACATGTTCATTTCTCATCGATTGATTTTCTGAAGAATCCTTACCTCTAAATGGCCCCGAAGCTGGTTCATTTAGTAAATATTTAAACCAATGTTTGAACGATATATCTTTCATCCCCAACCAGTGTTCACTCCTTTTGTGAACCAGATCAAGTAGTGAAATCTCTTAGGACAACAACTGTTCTTGATCCTCCCCTGAATTCTATTTGGAGAGGAAGGGATCTTGGAAATTTAATGTAGGTCCTAGAGGTTGACATTGTCCTCCCCATGGTATTGATTAAGGGTGTTGGTCCTCAGTGAAAATATTATCAATAGTTTAGGTTGGATTTCTAGAGGGTGGTGGAAATGGAACTGTGAGGCCCATCATACCTAGTAGATCCATAAATTATTCATATCTACCTCAAATTTGTGGAATGACACACACTATCAGTAGTTCTATGCTGAATCATCATTAAAATTTCCTCCCTGGTGAATGTCTTAGTTTTTGTTCCACCCATTGAGTAGATTCTCCATACCCGCCTTGCAGATCATCTCAATCTACGGTGAGAATATGTTATCCTCTAGTTTCTCCCCATTGATAATATTGACGCGGTTTTAGAAAATATCTAATGTAATTGTCTCATGGTATTTTCAAATATTCCTTATGGTATCCATATTCTATTGATACATCCCCAATATTCCTTTGAGGCTTTAAACTATTTAATCTCTACTCATCTCTAGGATGAAGACATCATCTCTCATCTCGAATCCAAATGGTGGTTGCCTCTTGCACACTGTGTACTGTTGATGAGACTCCTTTAATAGATAGAGAAACATTTATTGGTCTGATTCACTTCAAACTCTCACCCTGATCATGATGCTCTCATCCATCTCATCCCACAGATCTACAACATCATTATATATATCATAATCCATTTGATTTATGACATAAATGATTCATTGAGTCTATTTTGTGATGTTTTTTCGTGAATATAATTTATGGAGGTCGCTAGCATAGATCATTCTCATAGAGGTCACCTCACAGTGATGTAGTTCATAGAGTCTGGTTCCCTGAGAATCATTCATAGATTTATGAACATAGAGATATAACCTTCACGAGTAACTGGGATCGAGATCATTAATCTCTTTTGAAGGGTTTGAGCATCAAGAATATGAGGAAATATCATTTATCATTGGAAATATTGGTTTAATTTAGGGGGAACCCTCTTATATTTTTTGGTGTACATATGTCTTGATCTATATGATTCCCTTCATGGATTTCCCATCATAAACATTCTCTGTGAATTACCTTTGAGGGTGTTATTCAGGAAGGGGAGTTGATTGCTAATATTTAGTGATTATCCATTAGAATTAGACCCTCTATTTCCAATATGATACCATTTTAAGGAGGGGGTATTTTTTTATTCCATAATATGCATGTTATGGGAATTCTTGAGGATTTCACATCCATTCTAAAGTGAACCCTAGGAAAAACAGATCAAAATCTCTCTTAGGACTATTCATTATGACACATAGCTCCTTCGTGAATGGCTGGAGCTCACAAATCTCCCAAGAGAAGAATTTTCGTTCATGAACATTCAATGACTTAACATTAATCCTCAATTCAAATATCCTTATATTTGAAGTGAACATCAATATTACATGATTGATTAACTATGTCTTTGTGAGTCTGAAATTTGGACTCACAAAGACGCACTCATTAATGAAGTCTAAAAATCATTTTCTAATATCCTAAGATCATCATGAAACCCATTTCTTATAAATAACCCCCCTAAGTATAAAATTATAGTGATGGTTATCCATCCTTTCAGATTATTAATTTCTCCAAATTCACGATCCTTGGGGGCTTCCTGAACCAAAGAAAAAAATGGATCAACCAAGGTATCAATGTATTGTGAAACCCCATTTAATGTGTTCTAGAAAGAATCTCAATATTTTAGTGATTCCTTTTATGATGGCTTACACCATTCACAAACGAATAAGTCCTTTATTCCCCTTGAGTATTTGTGAATACTTTTTCCATCATGAAGAACCCTCAACATGAATAAGCCCCCCTTGAGGCAGGGACACCCTGTTTCGCCAATTACCTAAATTCTGTGAGGACTAAAATCCTTGTAGGAACCTATTTTTTTACCTACAATAATCATGTAGCACATATCTTAGGCATCCCCTTAGAACCTCAATACAACTAACCCTACTTCATGAAGGATGTTCACCCAAGGCCCTGACACCAATCTAGGACTATCCTGATGCACTTTGAGTCCCCATCTGACCAGTACCACCCACTCCACCGCAATAGTGGATTGAGCCTTTCACATACCTTTTTATTCTAATAATAGGTATCATGATAACTATTTATTCTTAGAATAGCATAATAATGGGTAATTCATGATTAGAAACCCATCCCATCATTGTACCCTGGCAGGGCCAACCTGACGCCCCACCGAAAGGAGCTTGAGTAGTGGTAACATAAAACCATGGTGTGATGGTTCCACATATGTCTAATATCCTTGAAGTAAAACTTATTTGTTCGACATAATAGTCACACATGATTAATATTCATGGAAGCCTCCTCATCACCTGGATAAAAACCATAGTCATACATTGTACAACACACACAAGATCCTTCGTGTATGTGTAACATGGGATAACCCTCAAACCCATACCACTAACATAGAATGAGATACTCATGGGAAATAAATCCTTAAGGCCAACCCCATTACAACCAAGATAAATCCTATTTTGAATGAATGATTCAATGTGTAATCCCCACATCATCCCTCATTGATTATCCTTTTGCGACAGGAGCATCCTTACTGGAAGACATTAAACTGAAAAGATAGTTCATGTTATGTGACCTTAAACAGTGGCATCAAACTTGATGGGGTTTGATCTCTATCCTCTAAACAGGGTATATGGTATGCCTCATTGAGGTTCAAACCTGCCCAATGGTAAACATAGGTTATCCCTCATAGTGATGTACCACCCTGATCTTCCATAGGGGGCATTATGATCAATCACTCTGGTCTGTCTCAAGGGACATCCCGAAAAATGGTAAAAATATATGCTCTCTACTAGGAACATATGTACCTAATATTACTCAAGGGGATTTAAAATCCACCATTTAGGTATTCCACAAGTGGAATCCCAATCAATTGTAAACATAGGTAATACCTCTTAGAGATACACCTTACTCATCCACCTCAAGTGGAATTTGGATAGACCCTATATGTATGCCTCAAGGGGAATCCCAATCAATAGTAATATTAGGTGATCCCTCCTTGGGAAGTACATCTGTGATCAGCCTCATGGGGAATTATGATCATCCCTTAAGGTCTAGCCTCAAGAGGCATGTCGTCCAATGGTAAACATATGTTCTCCCTCTTATGGGTGTTCCTCACAGATCCAACTCAAGAGGAAATATAATAAACTTATCGAGTCTGTATGAAGGGGAATCATGATCAATGGTAAACTTAGGTGCTCCCTCATAGGTATAAACCTCCATAATCCACCTCAAAGGGAATTATGATCAATCTCTTTGGTCTTTTTCCTGTGGAATCCCAAACAATGGTAAATATAGTTGCTCCCACCTAGGTTCATACATCCATGATCCTACTCAAGGGGAATTCGGATCAACCCTCTGGGTCTACTTCACAGGGAATCCTGACCACTGGTAAACCTAAGTGTTACATACAAGGGATGTACCTCCCTGATCTTCCTTAAGGGGTGTTCAGATCAATATCTTAGGTGTTTTTTAACAAGAATCATGGCCAGTGGTAAAATTATTTACTCCATATGAGGTATGTATATCCATTATCCTTTTCAATTGGTGTTAAAATATACCAATTTTGTATGCCTCAAGGGGAATCCTGTCCAAAGAAAAACCTATATTCTACATCATAGGGACACAACTCTCTGATCTACCATAAGGGAAATACAGATCATCCATCTTGATCAATCTCAAGGTGTATTATAATCCATCAAAAGAGGGGTCACCTCTAGGGGTGTTCTCACAAATTAATCTAAGAGTGACGTCTTCCCTCTTAGGGACCCAATAGTCCGATTTATCTTAAGAGTATTTCTGATCAACCATCTAGCTCCATCTCGAGGCGCGTTCTAAACCATCCATCTAGGGTTCGGCTAAGGGGGAAATCTCACCCATCCACCTAGGTGTGACATCTTCCAACATAGGGCCACACCTCACTAATTCGTCAAATGGGGAGTTATAATCAGCCATTTGGGTCCATCTCAAGGGGTATTCTTATTAATCAATATATGGTTGGCTTGAAGGGGTTATCTCACCAGTCAGCCCAAGGGTGGAATCTTACCACCTAGGAAAATACATCCCTGATCCATATTTTAGGTTATCCTAACCAACTATTTGGATCTATATCTTGGGGAATTTTTATCTGTCGACCCAGGGATAAACGTAAGTGAATTATCACCCATCAACCTAGGTGTGACATCTTCTCTCCTAAGGATACACCTCCTCGATCCATATTAAGAGGAATTTTAATCCTCCTCCTAGGTTTTCCTCAAGGGGAATTTAGATCCATTTATTTTTTCCCACAATACATTATTCCTATGATGCAGCCCAAAAGATCATAAACTAATTCCCTAACCAAAAAATCTACCCTATACATAGGTGTAGGATACTTTATGTAAAAACAATGGGAGTATTTTTACCTCAAGCGCCATAAACACATGATCAAAACATGATTCCTTTTGTTTTGTGTGTTATATTTCCTCACATGGGATTCCCTTCCAAGAGGAAGAATAGAAGTTACCAATTATCCTAGAATCTAAACATTCTTAGTTATGACCAATGTGGCTACATTGATGAAAGAGTTTTTCTTCCTTGTCAAGTTGAAAATATTATGTTTTGATATAAGCATTTTAATTTATGACAATGAACAAAGATATGGTACAAAAAACGAGTACCACAAACACAAATTTAATCTATGAGGGAGACCTGGACTAGGAGAAAACATCCATAGAAGAATACATGGAAGGAGAAACTGATATCTAATCAACTTATTATGACCAAAGAGAAGACATAACCCTTAAAAGTGATTAAATTTACCCACATTGGGTATGAGGGAAAATGGGAATACAACATACAAGTGTGCACACACATCTGCACAGACATACAAGTAGGGTCCCTGTGGAAATCATTGAAATGCAGTGTAACATAGGGAATAGTTTCTAGAATACTATCTCTTAGAGAACCATAGCCATAAAACAAAGTATATCACTAATCCTAATCACTCAAAAGATCCCCCAATGAATATCATGAACATCCCATCAAAGGCAGAAACACATCCTTTAGGATGAAATATCTTGAATGCCAATAGTAGCTCAACAAAAAATAGAGGAAGGTGAATTTCTCAAAGGAATCAAATTATACAAGGAATAAACAATGACACACTAAATATGTTTTTCAATATATAACCGCCAATGGAACACTGAATATCCCGATCATAGAATTATTAAATCCTAAAATAGATTACCACCACCCTAATAAAGTATTGAAACCTAGAAAGAAGATGAATAAATCCTATAGATAATTTAATCACTCGTTTCATCAAAATCCTTACGTGATGTGAACGAAAAAAACAAGTTGCTCACCTAAATATACCGTTGTTTAAGATATAAGAAAAAATAATTGAATAAAAAAACAGATGAAATCCCCATAAAAAATACTTATGAATCTAAAGAACCATTTATAAAATACGATTTTCTTTATATTATTATAATTTATTTTAACATTTTTAGGAAAAAAAATACATAACTAGTTTCCAAAATTAAAAATTCCCCAACATTTTGAAATCCATCCAAAATTAATTTTATATGAAATGACACTCGTCCATTTAAAACCATTTATTAGTTATCTAAAATTCTTGTTTACACTACCATTAATTTAAGTAAACTCCATTATCTTAAAAAAAGAAACATCACCATCTCAAAAAAAAATTAAATTTTACAACCCACACTTTATTAAAAAAGAAACTACATTACAAAATCAAAAATGATCAAAAAATAAAAAAATATTACTTATAATTTAATGTGTGGACTACTGTTTAAATGAAACATTTCCACATGGATTGGAAGACAATGTTAACACCACAGAAACATAGATGAGTGCCTCATTAAACCATGCAACCAAGATTCACATCACTTTATAAGAAATATGTTCTCCGCATGATCCAAAATTACACTCCTATTTTCATCCCCAAATTCATGTAAAATTCTATGAAATATTCAAAATAAAAATACAAATTAAAATTCAAACATTAAAATTCCATGTCTACTTGAGGATTGAGGTGATAAGTTGATAATGAAAATTTATCCACCCCTAAAACACATGTTTTATAGTTTTAACTCTAGTCTACAAATTTTTCCTAAATAAAAAAGTTGCTCAGAAAACTAGAATCACATAAAATAAAAGATCAGATACAATTTTTTCATGATAAGAATATACTAGTCCCTCCATCAAGCACCATGGAATACCCACCAAATACCAAAATGGTTCTCCTAATCCCCATGGCCGCAGAACACATTCCATGACATCCTGAAGAAACATTGTGACCAATTTTTATGAATAATAAGAGATAAAAAAGACAACATAAGAAATTAGCATACCCCACCAATATGTGTATTTCCATAATAGAATCAAATCAAACAAAAAAAATATAATTTCAATAAATAATATATATATATATATAATGAACCAATCCTTCTGCTCACCCATAACACCCACACCTGTAGAAACAACCACCACTATATTCTTTTCCTATGGCCACCATATATATAATTCACCCACAATTAATATAATGGAACACATGAATAAAGACCAACTAGTCTGGTTCAATAAATAATACTAAAATAGAGGTATAAATTCATCAATGTAATTCCATGAACCAATATACAAAAAAATATATAGTCAAAGAGTTATAATAAATAATCTATATCCTAAAATAATAAAAGTATTGACATTCATGAGTAAAGAGACTAGTAGAAATGCTAATGGAAAACGATCCCCATGTATATGTCTTTAAACAAAGGATTTTCTTCATTCTAGTTATATATATATAATATAAAAATATGTTTTCCCTAAGTGAAATCATATATAGAAAATATCATTTTTTAGAGAAATTCAATAATTTAATTTATTGAAATGAAAACCATCTTTTAGGAATAAATTCATGAAATCAAAGTACCATTATCTAAAAACCCATTTGGATACCTCTATTGAAATCTATTTATATAGAATATATTTCACTATATTTATAAATCCATTAAATATGTGAGGAAAACATAAATCATGAATTATCAATTAACTTAATTAAATACAATGACATTTTAAGGACTCGACCTTAAAACATTACATAATCTTGAATTAAACGAATAATTCCCATTGAGGAACTTTTTAGGATTAATGTTTTGGAGAATTAGGCCATAACAATTACATTAAATCTAAAAAATACAAAGTTGACACTCCTACTCAGTTACCATTTTTTCACAAAATAAAAACTCTTCAAAAAAAGGAGTCGTGTCTAGTTCCATGTTTTAGACAGCATGACTTTTCCTTGACCCCATCCTTGACCTTATCATCTTTATGTCCCGCTAAAACATTTAAAATGTTGGGATGAGCATAAAAATCACAGTAAGGTTTATAAAGCAAATAAATAAAAAAAATTTATTCATAAATACATACAAAACATGGACTCTTTTACTTACATCATGAAATCATAAGATTTTATGAATAACACATAGAAATCATAAATCATCAAGGTAACTTGTGGCATCTATATCATACATACATTGTAGTTATCATAGCTACATAGGTAGTTACATTGGAATACCCATCACAATAAATTCCATAAATATATTAGGAGAAACATTTATGTTTACTGCCGTCACATTACCCAATGCATTAAAGAGCTATCTCAGGCTCACCCGCCATAGGTTTATCACAGAAACACCTGTATATGTAACCAATGATTATTAACTATAACATAGTCATAACACATAACAAATTTATAAAGGAATGATAAAATTTCCACATTCCAATATATCAAATCAAGATATTGAAATAAACAATTCTTTATCAAATCATTTTCAAAACCATTTAAAAAGTGATTTTTGAATCAAAGTTTCCCATACCACTTTGAAGCTTCTAAATGAATAATAATTTGATAACATTAATGTCCAGTAAATAAATCATAAAACCCATTTTGAAAACATAGATATTAATGATAAGTATTTATAATAATAAATATTTAAAACATTTAAAATGATATTTTAGTTCAAGAGTTTTTCTAACAAAAATACAGACGCTTGAATACAAATAATTGAATAATAAAATTTAATCAGAACATTATAATATCATGATAATAAAGTGAATAATGATATAATATGTCAAATAATAGTATATAAACCATATAATAGTGAATTGGTGCATAACAACAATGAAGCCTCAGTGGAAATGTAAATTGAGATGAAATCCCTTATAAAGATGGTATCCATAAAGTAAGGATAAATCAATCAAATAATTATTTGTGATAAATATAAATAAACCAAATAAAAGTGGATATTATGTGTAAAACAATCATAGGTCATGAACACAAATTCATAGGATGACATATTCAATAAGTACAGGTTGAACCCAATGAATTGAAATTGGGTTAAGATGTTCCCTTGTAAAATTTCGACAGTCTAACAACGTCACATTAAAATTTAGAAAGTGAGTTGATGAGATAAAAAGGGTTTATCATATCTTGGAAATAATTTCTACATCAATAAGGATATAGAAGAACATATCCCAAAATAATAATATGTAAATTAAAATACATAACAAAAAAAGTCTTTTAATAAGAGGAGGGAGAATGGTTCCCTTACCGATTTGGTATCTTACAAAACATACGCCACATGAAAGAAGGTTCTTACAATGATTATTTAAATACTCATAAATGAAAGTATATTAAATAAAGAGTAAAATCATGGGAAGTAAATACACCACAAAAAAGGAAATAGTGGAAAATATAGCATGAATCTCATGAGAATAAAAAGTGAGAGGTAACCCTTTACCACGTTCAAATCAACTGAGTCGTATGACCAAAAGTTAATATTCACCAAATGAATCATAGAATACCATGAATATAATGAGAATCATGAGAATATATATCAAATGACAGTAAAAAACACACAACATGTACTGAATAAGTGGATATCAATAGAAATCTCATGGAATTAAAAGTGAGATAAGAAAATCCCTAACCTCGTGTCTGACTTGACTCCTTTGGTCCTTGTTCTTCCTTTAATTTGGGTAACTCCATTTGGTTTGATCCAAAGGACTTCTAGAAGTTCCTTATGCCTATGGTGTGGCTTCTAGGAGGAAGAGTGGGGTGTAGGGAGATTAATTGGGAAGAGTTTGGATGAGACTAAAGGCTTGAGAGGTGTGAGGAATTGGTTGCATGTGGTCTCCTTTTTTAAGGGAGAGGAGGGGCTCTTTATGAAAGTGTTATAATATTATTTTATTATATAATGATATTCGGTTTCTGAAGGTCCAAAAATAATTAAGGTCGAAGATAAGATGACTCATAGTCGAAGTAATATAATCCAATAGGAAATAGACATGTTTTGGATTCTATTTTAATATTTATAATCTTATATATTTAAATCTTTTATTAATGAGGTAAATACTACATCATTATTGTGTCCTAAATAATTTCATTTATGTGATTTGTAAAAATTATAAAACAAATACCATGATTTATTAAATATTTTTATCTTTCTAATGAATATTTATAGTTGAAACTATAATTAATATAACACCATATAAAAATTAATTTACGAAAAGATTTTGGTTTATGTCATTTTTCCCTTTACATTAAATTAATTAATCTAAAGTGTCATTATCTTTCATAAGTGGCACCATAGGTTCCCAAAATACACCCAAAGATTCCCATGGTTGGCCATTACTTATCCAATAAGGTTAGCACACGTTTTAAGGTAATTTTGAATTATTACAATATTTTTTTACCTTGAATTACCCTATTTACCTTTAACTGCGTTAAATAAAAGTCAAAAGTTACTGTTCACCAGAAATTATTTTTATCTTATTGAACCAAATTTTACTTCTTGATAACAACCATGTATGTCATATTTTCTAAATTCAATTCACAAAAGCGGTAAAATTTTATTTAAATGAAAAATTCAGTTATTTAACTACTACTAACTAATTTCACTATTCTTCAAAAATTGATGTTTTTCAGAAAAATACCAAATATTTAGCCGAGTCATTATTTGATATTCCAAATTCAAAAATGATGTCTATTTTTCTAAATTCTAAACATAAAAAGTTTCATTAATTAATTTAAAATTAATTCTCATTGTTAAAACAAATAGCGTGTTCTTAAGAAACAATAACTATCAAAAGATTGACACTTGTTTATGTCCAATTTCAAAATGAAATTAATTCCAATGAACAACATTGGATTAAATGATAAAAATATATTCTAATTAAAATTTAAAACCAATTAAAAAGATAATATAACAATATAAATAAATTAGATTAAAACATTGTTTTGAATTAAAATACAATATTTTTCACTATTCATTAGAAAATGAACTTTATCAGAAAAATTCCTAAAATTTACACAAAGTAAATTTTGATGTTCCCATTCTAAAGAAGGATTTTATTTGGTCATATATAATGTATTAAAGTGACCAAAATTATATTTAAAGAGGGTTCTCCATTAAAAGGTAGCAAATCGACCTTTTAATGTCAATTATGCTTAAAGTTAGATTCATTCAAATTTTAAGCCTCTACATTTTATTGGATAAATGTAAATACATTTAACAAACATGTATAATCATATTTTAGTTATTTTTTTTCATTTCAACCAATACAACGGATATGAGTAAACTACCATTTAAAATAATAATATTATATTATTAGTGCGCAATGTATGATTTTAAAGAAACTTGTTGTTGCGTATCAGGTATGCTATCAAACATATCAACCCCTTTAAAGTAAAGTAAATATTTAATTCACAAATATTAATAAATATCAATTATGTTTTATTCATTATTTACCTGGGATGTTACATCCTTCCCCCATTTTGGGAATTCCATCCTCACAATTTTAAAACTGGGCTTGGAAACATCATTAAAACTCCCACATCAGAAAAGAGTTGTAAAACTATCACTTTAAAAGAAAGAAATAAAATTAAAATGGTTACCTGAGATAACTTGTACTAGGATTCCATGTAGGAAAACATGGATATTAAACAGATTAGAAATGGTCATGTTCTGATGGAGAGTGATAGAAAACAAGATTAAGAGAACGTTAACTACCATAAAATCACAAAATGTGATGGGTTCAATGATCCTTGATTCCCCAGTAGAAAAAGTTAACATAAAAAGATTTTGATTTAATTTACTTTTCATAATGTTTAGGAATTTTTTTATGAGATTATCTAAAAACATAAGGAAATATACTTACTTGTCATGTAGACTTTCATCCTTCACAAAATTCCTACCACAAACTCATCTTTTCTCTAAACGATGACTATTCAAACTCACTTGGTCACATTAAAAGTGCTAAAATCAACTTCTAGAGTATCCAATAACCCAAAAAATATGAAGTATATATTTCCCCTGTCTTTAGACAAAAACCAAAACAAAAAATATTAGTATAAGATCAAATAATTCCCAAAAACGATAAAATTTTACAAAAAGAAAAACTACTCTTAATCTCCAAAAAAAATTTAACATTACCCAAAGTCCTACAAAGACCATTGAATAATCATCTGTCCATAAAATTCTTCAAATTAATCCAAACTATGACTGAACAAAAATATTAGAAGTATTTAGTCATATAATCTTCCAAGATAAATCTTAACATTTATCTCCAAATAATATTAGTTACTCTTAAAGTCCCAAATTGAAAAGTAATTAAACTAATCACATATTCTCCATGATAGGGTAATAATTTCCATAGATTTTCCAAAATAAATTTATTATTGATTCATAAAATCATCTAACTAAAAATAATTAGTCATACTAACCAGAGAATTCACGTAGTCCAGTGGTAGGCGATAAATCCCAATCGGACATTGGTTGTGGGTTTGATTCCCAAAGTTTTGTCTGACGAGATGGGTTGTCACACAGTCTGCGTGTTGTCCTTTTTCAAAAATAATATAATTTTATAACATTCCCAAAAAGAGATAAATTCATCCCAAATAACCATAACATATTTTAACCACAAATTTTATCTAATAACATTCATTTTTTATCCCAAAATGTATTAACCTATAATTTCCTCAAATTCAATGATCATATAAACCCAAATGGTTCTTTATAACTATATACAGAAAAAAAGATAATTGTTCCTTTAATAAAATTTTCATATATCAAACTTCAGGGTTACACATATTATAAAAATTCTTCTAATGAAATCCCATCATCAAAAGAGACTTAATACTTTTAAGCATTTCACCAACCTAAAATTTACCATAACACATGAATCCCATATATGTTGACTTCTTACTAATTCAACATTCTTCATAATCCATTAACCATTCCTTTAAAACATATTCTGAAATAATCCTTTCTTACAAACAAAATCATGAATCATATCCTAAGATTCTATAATATCAAAACATATGTTAAAAATAATCCATGCCTTTCATTGGTCCTTATCAGTTTCTTCATCCTCAATCAGAATGGAATTAGGTATTGGTAAACAAATATTTGTACGATCCTGGTGATACCATTACTGAAACTTCTTTGTAGGAAATGTCTTTGTATAGTGACCATGCACACCACATTTAAAAAATTCAATTGATCCCTCAGAAATAACTTATTTCCATTTCCAGGAGTCAACTTGATGCTTCCTTTTTCCATGGCAGTTTCTTGCTTTATGACCCTCATTTCCACATCTATTGCATCTTCCTGTCCCTTTGAAACATTTTCCTAGGTGTTTCATTCCACATCCATGACACATAGGTCTTTTAACATACTTACCTTTATGGTTAATACTTAAAATTCCGTAGGGATTTGTTTCTCACTTAAATGATGCCTTATAAGAATCACCAAGGTTCAGGTGGTCAATCATTACTCCAGATAGTTGTTTCAGAATAACCACAAGAGTTATCATTGCATCTATCATTTCATTGAATTTCTCATTCAAAAAAACATCATAGTTTTCTTCACATCCATTGTTACTTTTATGACTGCTAGATCCAACCATTTACTAAAACAAAAAGTCCAGTGTGAGTATATGAATAAAATCATTATATAATATATTATGATGAGGGTAAATATGAAGATAGACTTATTCATGTTATTTTAAACTCTTTCAAATTATCTAAAAAAATTATGACTCTTTCCAATATTCTAACCATTATGGTTAAGTCACTTATGATTAAATAACACCCTAACCTCTTAAGTTATCTAAACCGACCTATGATACCAACTATAAGAACTCGACCTTAAAACATTGCATAATCTTGAATTAAACGAATAATTCACATTGAGGATATTTTAAGGTTTAGAGTTTTAGATAATTAGACCATAACTATTACATTATATCTCAAAAATTCAAATTAGACAATCTTACTCAGATTCCATTTTATTATTCAAAAAATAAAAACTAATGAAAAAAATGAGTCATGTCTAGTTCCATGTTTTAGACAACATGACTTTTCCTTGATCCCATCTTTGACCCTATTCATCTTTACATTCTGTGAAAACATTTCAAAACATGGTATGAGTATAAACAGATCAAGAAGGGTTATAAAACAAAAAAATAAAACATTTATTTATAAATACATACAAAACATGAACTCTTTTACTTACCTCATGAAATCATAAGATTTTATGAATAACACATAGTTATCATAAATAATAAAGGTAACTTGTGGCATCCATATAATACTTACATTGTAGATATCATAGCTAAATAGTGAGTTAATTTGGAATACCCATCACAGTATATTTCCCTAAATCGGTTAGGAGAAACATTCACGTTTATCGCCGTCACATTACCCAATGCATAGCAGAGCTATCTCTGGTTCACCCACCCTAGGTTTATCACGAAACCACCCATATACGTAAACAATGCCCAATAACCATAACATAATCATAACACATAACACATGTATAAAAGAAAGATAACATTTCCACATTCCAATATTGTAAATCAAGATATTGAAAAAAACAATGCTCTATCAAATCATTTTCAAAACCATTTAAAAAGATATTTTTGAATCAAAGTGTCCCATACCACATTGATGATTTTAAATGAATTATCATTTGATAGCATTAATATCCAATAAATAAATCCTAAAACCCATTTTGAAAAAATGGAAATTAATGAGAATTATTTTGAAGAATAAATCTTTAAAACATTTAAAATGATATTTTAGTTAAAGAGTTTTTTTTAACAAAAAGAGAGATGCTTGAATACAAATAATTGAAGAATAGCATCTAATCAGAACATTATAATATCATGAGAATAAGGGGATTCATGATATAATATGTCAAAGGACAGTATATACACCATATAAGAGTGAATTAATTCATAACAACTATGATGTCTCTTTGGAAACGTAAATTGAGATGAAATCCGTTATAATGTTGGTATCCTTAAAGTCAGGATAAATCAATCACATAATAATGTGTGACAAATAGAAATACACCCAATATATGTGTATATTAATTGTAAAACAATCATAGGTCATGCAAACAAATTCATATGATGACATATTCAAGAAGTACAATTTGAACCCAAAGAATTGAATTTGGGTTAAGATGTTCCCTTGTAAAAATTCGACAGCCTAAAGGCGTCACATTAAAATTCAGAAAGTGAGTTGATGAGATAAAAAGGGTATCTCATCACTTGGACATAATTTTTACATCAAGAAGTATATAGAAGAACATATCCCAACATAATAAGATGTAAATTATAAGACATAACAAAAAGAAGTCTTTAAAAAAGAGGAGGGAGAAAGGTTCCCTTACCGATTTGGTAACTTACAAAACATATGCTACATAAAAGAAGGATCATTCAATGAAGATGTAAATACTAATATATGAAATTATATTAAAAAAAGATTAAAATCATGGGTAGTAAATACAACACACAAAAGGAAATAGTGGAAAATATAGCATGAATCTCACGGGAATAAAAAGTGAGATGAAACCCTTTACCATGTGGAAGTCAACTAAGTCGTAAGACAAAAAGTTAAATTCACCAAATGAATCATATAATACCATGAATATAATTAGAATCATGATAATATATATCAAACGACAGTAAAAAATACACAACATGCAATTAATAAGTGGCTAACAATGTAAATCTCATGGAATTAAAAGTGAGGTAAGAAAATCCCTTACCTCTTGTCCGACACGACTCGTTTATTCCTTGTTCTTCCTTTATTTTGGGTTACTCCCTTTGGTTCAAAGAAAAGGACTTCTTGAAGTTCCTTATTCTTAAGTTTAGGATTTTAAGAGGAATATAGGGATGTAGGGAGTATAATTGGGTAGATTTTGGACGAGCATGAATGCTTGAGAGGTGTGACAAATTCATTTGAAGTGGGCTCCTTTTATAAGGGAGAGGAGGGGATATTTAGGAAAGTGTTATAATATTATTTTATTATATAATGATATTTGGTTTTGAGGTCCAATAATCATTAAGGTATAATATAAGATGACTCATAGTCGAAATAATATCATCCAATTGAGATTGGATAGGTTTTGGATATTATTCTAATATTTATAATCTTATTTCTTTTAATCTATTATTAATTAGGTAAATACTACTTCATTATTGTGTCATAAATAATTTAATTTCTATGATGTATATGACTTATAAAAAAATACCATGATTTAGGAAATATTTTTATCTTTCTAATGAATATTTATTGTTGAAAATATAATTTATATAACACCATATAAAAATTAATTTACTAAAAGAGTTTTTTCATGTCTTTTTTGCCTTTACATTAAATTAATTAATCTAAATTGTCATTATCTTTCATAAGTGGCTCCATGGGGTCCCAAAACAGACCCAAATATGCCTGTGATCTCCCATTACTTATCAAATAAGGTTAGGACACATGTTATGGTAATTTTGAATTATTACAGTATTTTTTTACATTGAATTACCCAATTTACCTTTAACTGTGGTAAATAATAGTCAAAAGTTACTATTCACCAAAAATTATTTTCTTCTCATTGAACCACATTTTACTTCTTGATAAGAACCATTTATATCGGATTTTCGAAATTAAAATCACAGAAGCAGTAAAATTTCATTTAAATGAAAAAGTCAGTTTTTTTAACTACTCCTAAGTGATTTCACTATTCATCAAAATTGAAGTTTTTCAGAAAAATACCAAAAATTCATCTTAATATTTATTTGATATTTCGAATTAAAAATTGATTTCTATTTGGCTAAATTAAAAATATTGAAGTGGAATTAATTAATTTAAAATTAAATCTCATTGTTAAAACAAATATCATGTATTTAAGAAACAATAACTATCAAAAGATTGACACTTGTTTATGTCCAATTTCAATGTGAAATTAATTCCAACGACCAAAATTGGATTAAATGGTAAAAATATATTCGAATTAAACTTTAAAACCAATAAAAATATAGTCTAACCATATCAATAAATTAGATTAAAATACAGTTTTGAATTAAAATAAAATATTTTTCACAATTCATTAGAAAATGAACTTTTTGAGAAAAATTCAAAAAAATTACACAAAGTAAAGTTTGATGTCCCCGTTCTAAAGAAGGATTTCATTTTTTTCAAATAGAATGTATTAAATTGAATAAAATTATATTTAAAGAGGGTTCACCTTTAAAAGGTAGAAAATCAGCCTTTGAATGTATATTATGCTAAAAATTCGATTCATTCACATTTTAAGCCACTAACTTTTATTGGATAAATGTAAATATATTTAACAAACCTGTATAATAATATTTTAGTTAGTTTTATTCATTCCTTCCAATAAAACGTCAAGGAGTTAACTACCATTTAAAATAATATTATTATTTTATTACTGTGTAACGTAAGATTTCAATGAAACCTGTTGTTGCATATCAGGTACGCTATCGAACATAGCAATACATTTAACGTAAAAATAATATTTAATTTAAAAATATTAATATATAAGAATTATGTATTATTCTATATTTACCTGGGATGTTACAGGCATCATAAATCATTTCAAAAAATATATGAAGAACCAAACATTAATAAATTTAATAAAAAGGAGTCTTGAACCATAAAATAACTATTTAATAAACATTCACCATGGGATATATCCTTACGACATAAAAGGATAATGGGATCCAAATATCCTTCCATTGTAAAATTTTATAATTATTCAATATCAAATTCATGTGAATCCACATTGAAGAAAATGGAATAGCCTAATGGCATGGTGATGTCTATCCACAACTCAACATCCAACAACCACTATGTAGTACATTCAATGGACTATCTATGTACCACTATGGAGATCATGACATAGGCTAGTGGGATGGTTTCCCCAATCAATGAAACTAAATATAATCAACCACCTAAATAGTGAATGCTATCTCTTAGTGGTGTTGTTTCTCTTAGCCATGAAACCACAAACTATATATATTTTACTTTAGATTTAAATTTGGCTTGATCCATGGATATGTATAATCTATTCAACTCCAATTATACCCACAACCCATTTTCATTCAACTTTATAAAATTTTATATTCCTTTTAAATTAAATTTTCATCCATCACCTCATGATAATCATTTAATATATAAACATCTGTACAAGAATCATTATAAAAATTGCTCAACAAAGTTGATGAAAATATTTTATTGAGACCTAGACACCAGTATCTTAATTTTAGTTCCTAACACTATTAAATTGCTATAATATACAAGGAAAGACATTTTAATGGAAATATAATTTTAGTAGTCTTAGTAGATTGGACACTTACATGAGTCTGATATTACAAATGAATACAAATATTACAATTTGTTTTTCATTAATTAATGAATAAGTTTTTTTCTATAGTATATAGTTGTGTAACAAACATAGTATTCTTCATGGAAACCTAGGTATGGGAAAAAATAATACATTTATGCTAAAATTTGCAGTAATGTTTAAGTACAATAGAAGCGATCAATAATCAATAGTCATAATCAGTATGGATTGGTAAGTAAATAAACACAAATACCTTTTGAATAACATGAATATAATGGAAAGATAAATTAGAATCAATAAAAAGGGTAAATAACAAAGAAATAATTCTATTCAATCAATAATATGACAATGAAATTATCCCATATATTATAATAAAGTAAAATTATTGTGGATAATAATAAATGAATTCTGAATGATGAAAATTCATAATGTATAGATGTCTTGTTTCATAGGCACATAATTCCATGACCATCATGGTTTATCCTCAATATTGTTTAAAAAATATAGGTAAAAGACTAAATAATTTGTGTTAACACCTTTCACAAGACACTTATTATCATGATCAATCCTCTAGATAGTTTAAAACTAAACATTTACAAATGAGTACAGTTTTTGGATATATGATTTTGTCTTATGAGACTACTGATGCATAGAGGGGCCTTCATCAACCAATCTTAAACCCATATCCTCTAATTCCAAAGATTCCCTCAAATATATAATAATATATTTAATTCATAAATATTTACCTAATCATCAAATATTTATATTGTGTGGAAAATATATATTTATAAATATTTACCTAGATAAACAAAAAACATTTATTGTAAAAACCATATGTTAAATTGGTATAAATTTAATTAAATAATAATATCCTAATAAATAATATGGAATTTTATGGGAAATTTAATGTCTACTGATCATTATAAAGTTATTATTTCAAGGGGTTTAAATTTACTATAAAATAAATCAAGGAAGTGAATGTAAATATTATATTTGTTCAAAATAATAACAATCTATCCAATGGAAGATTAATAATAATATAAAAACAATATATACTCAATGGAGTAAGAATAAAGTGTAGTTATCATTGATTAATACAAATATAATAATAAGATCTTCAAATACATTTTTGAGGAAAATATCAATTTCATTTTGATATTTTTTAAATCCATTTCTTTGAAAATCACTTTTAAAATCTAAAAGTAAGATTATTTTTTGAATATAATTTACATTGAAACTGACCTTTAGAACATATAAATTATTCTTGAAAATATTTTAGTGGTCTTGATTATTGGAAATTAAATTAATGTCATACATGTTAAAACAATGTTTCCTTTCACTTTTTTGATGAAATCAAAATAGGCATTATTTTGAAAACAATATTAATATTCCTTTAGGATGAATTTTTAAACAGTAAAAATTGGAAAAATATCCTTTAAAAAATAATTCGTAAGAGGATAAAACATTTTTGATTTTTTTAGAAAACTTGTTTTTGGAAGAAAACATATTTATGACCTAAGAGAAAAAAATGTTGTACATTATTGAAAACATTTTATAAAACATTTTAAGTATAAAATAGTTGAAAAATGGCACCATTACCTCAAAGTGTACAATAATAACAAAATGGGGGTAAAATGGATTGTTTCATTAGGAAAATGGTTATGTTATATACATTATATGATATTCGTGAATAAATAATCTCAACTAGAATGAGATTAGGAAATAAACCATTGAAATGATATAAATTTTCAAGTGAAAATTAATAAATAAACAAATTATGTGTATCAATTTTAAATCCACATAGATTTTTTCAAATAAAACATAAGATAATCTATGTCATTACACACAGTATATTTTCATGACATAATTAAAGAAGTATAAGTTTAACGTAATGAGTAGATGTTCAGTTCAGAAATCCCTTACCACTTAGTAACTTTTACTTCAAATCCCCAAAGATTAAATAATAAAAATTGAAACATAAAATAAAATTATGGAGTAATTTTAAAGGCAATTACATGTCAATGGTGTGATGTATTCCAAATATAAAATAAAATACTTGTATAAAATTACAGTACGCCTAAATGATATTAAAGTTAGATGAAATACCAAACCTCACACTCCCTTTGGGTTAAATTTGATTCAAACTCATGTATAGTGGGATTAAATATTATATTAACTTATAACTAAACCGTTATAAAATTTATAATATCATATATGATCCTTTTATAACATCTTATTAACAGTTTGTTAATAAACAATAATTATTTTCAGTATTCCTTTTGTAAATTTCCCTGTTTTATCTTGTGTGTTTTTAATGAATGATTTAGTACTATCGAATATTATATATTTATATACTCCCCAGGATTACAATTATAACACAATTATCACATTTTTTCTTCACATTTACATTTAAAACCAATCATTAAATACTGGTATAAAATATGATGTTTGTTAGGATCATTTATACGATAGGTTGCATGTAAGCAAGAGTAGCATTTCCATTCTTCAATAGTCATTATGGAAAGGATGTAAGTAATATTTAAATTTAAATAGTTATCATAATATAATATATAATAAATTATATAATTACATATATCATACTTGTTTTTAGTGATTTAAAGGTCACATATCTTTGTGATGGTAGTAGTCCCCTTAAAGATGAACAATGTTATCGTATTTCATTGGGTGATGGATTAATAAAATAAAAGGATATATAGTATATTTATATAATGATTAATATATAATAAATATCATTATTATTTCATGTATTTCAAAAATAATATTTAATATTACACTTATTTCCGTTCTTGTAATGAGTTATTGATAGACACATCACATCGCTTCGTGAGGCAGTAGTATAGTGTACACATGAGTGAAGTTCTCGTGTCTCCAAAGTAATGGAAGGTAAAAATATATATACATATATATATATATATGATATAATGACTATATAAGTATAAGTTCCCTACAAATATCTTGTATATATAATTTAGATCCATCAGCATTACCAACCATGATAGGTGGAAATAGAAAAACGAACTATATCTGTTTGTAAGGCAGTAGTCCACTATAAACATGAACAATGATTTCATAACACATTTTGTGTTTGTGGAGTTTTTTTAGGTCACGAACATATTATAAAAGCATCCCATTGTATGTATTATATAAAGGATATTATATAATGAATTTTTTATAATCATTGATAGTGGTAGATAAATAATTAAAACAAATAATTCCATTGAATAACATTACATCTTCTTTGGGAATCCTCATTAAGTATACACTAAATCTTTTTAGGTTTAATTTATTAAAATTGTAAGCTTCTAGAATTAGTTTCGGTATATTTTAAATTTATTTGGGAATGTATTGGATAAACCAAAGTTGTTTTATAGTTTAATGAAGCGAGGGGATTGAGTGACCATTTATAAATAAGGAGGAGTGGAATTTTTGTCAATGCACCATAGTATTCACTATTGGGTGGTCGTCCTTACCTCATGTGCCTAAAATAATAATAATAATATATTTTAGGTTTAATTAGGTATATAAAATCTTCCATTTCAAAAAACATGAAATCATTTTTATTATTTTGTTCTATTGTCTTTATGTTTAATCAATTTTACCATTTTAGTTTTTAGTATGATAAGTTATATATTTTTATTTACCTAGGTAATTTATCCTTCAAGACTAAAAATCATATTTGATTTATTAGATAAATTTAAACTAATTATTATATTTTTTTAATCAAAATTATTAAATAAAAATTCTATAAGTTTTTAAACTTAATTTAAACACAAACACATGTAATGCACAAAACCTCATTTTAACCTTAATTGTGGTAACTAATTTTAAATGGTTTTACTAATCATTATGGTAAAAACTAAATTTTTATAATTAGATAATAAAAAATATTATGATTTCAAATTTTGAATCTAATTTTCAAAATTCAATTAATATATGTTTAAAATTTTAATTTAAAATTAATCTCACAGGTCCGATGAGAAATAAAGACTTAGAGTGAAAATGTTCAAATGATTACATGGTTTTTATATCAAAATTCAACATTAAAATTATTCAAATGAAAAAAATTGATTAATTGATATAACATTTAGAAAATTTTAATTTTAATATGATTTAAAATATTAACTTAAAATTACAATTTTTTAAACATAAAAAGATATTTTCTATTTAAATATATAATTTTTACTATTAAAAAAATATTAAAAGTCTAAATAAATACCAAATATTAATCATAATATAATTTTTTTATTTTAATTTCTGAAATTAAATTTATTTTTCCAAAAGTAGTTTTTAAAATGTGGTAAAAAATTGTTATATATATTTTTCTCTTAGAGAAAATAATTTGTCTTCTAGACAAATATTTTTTTTTCTCAAAAATATTTCTTTTTAATTTAAATGACTGTTATATAATTTATAATTAATATATATCTATGAAAATTTGGTAAAATATATATATCCATGTTTTAATGAATCCTATTCTTACCAACCATTTCTTCTTCTAGGCAATAATTCTCATATTAAATAATAATATTAATAATATATAGTTATTTGGTAAAACGCAACCTAACATGTAACACAAGATAAATTCAATGTTGCCCGTCATATACCCTATAGAATAAAACTTTTATTTTATAATTTCAGTGTGTTACAATTACCTAACCATCAATAAATTGCATCCACATAATTTAAACTTGATCTTGATAGGGAATGGTTATTATTTTCAAATTCTTTTTTGGAAAATCCAAAATCATAAAAAGGCTTATAAATCATTTAGTTAAGAAGATAAAAGGTAATTAAAAAGGTCTCAATGAATAAAATATTACTATACTTATTAGTAAATTAATAATCATGTAAATTGAATTAATTTATATTGAAGAAAATCATAAATAATTATAGAGATATTTTGAGTACATTGTTCCCAAAAAATTGAATGAAAATATAATGTTAAGGCCCTCGAACCCATAAATCTATGCTTATTTAAATGACCATCTGATCCATTATCTATTAATGTTATAGGATAATGTTTTTTATCAATATTATTATACTAATTATGTGTATTTATTTTATAGTATATGAATGTAACAAGATATAATAACCTGATACATTTCAATTTTATAAAAAAAATTTCATCCTTTGGTAGTTCATTGATCAATTTAAAATTTAACCCTTTAATCAAATAAATTAATATCAATAATGAATTTTTATGATTTATGGACTACAATATAATTGTAATGGATCATAAGGTATATAATGAATGACAATCCTTTTTGTTTACCTCTAAATATTTTTCAAATAAAATATGGTTAATACATTAATATTATAACATAAAATCTAAAACAAATAGTTCTTCGTTAATTTTTATTCTTCAAATTGTTTAACTAAAACAATGACATATGTACTATTACATCTCATTGGCCAGTGTTATATGCTTAACCCTTAACATCCTTCCATCATGGGTTTAATCCCCATCGATTTTCCGGATGGGACAGGTTGTCTCCCACCATATGGTCTAATTTTTTAATAAATACATATTAATATTATTCCTACAACCCTCCCAAAAAGATTTTGACATCAATGAAATCAAATTAATCATTAAATAATATTATTTTCAATGGTTTTCAATACAACATAATTTTTTGAAAAAATTTTATTAATATTATTTCAATATTATTTTAATATAAATAATAATCATATTATCCCTAAAAGATATAAATAACCTTAAACTTATATCTATATATTTTAATGTTATTAATCCCTAAATAATTATTCCACTAAAACAAGTACTTTACATAAATTTCTCTAAACATTACTTAATAATTTTGAATTACTACCATACAAATTTTTAAAATGGGTTGTTTAAGAATTTTAAATTAGGATATTCCATAAACTCACAACCATGATGGTGTTCATAAAACATATATTAATGAAGAAATATATTCTTCTAAAATTTAACACATTCTGTAGATGTTTTAACATTATTATAACCAAATAAAAATTTTAAAATAATATTAAAAACAATTCATGCATTTTATTTCAACATAAGTTATTTATTAGTCTACGGTTTAACCTAGGTCATTAATTTTCATTATATATTAAAATATGTCAAAATTGATTGTAAATAAAATATGAATTATTATAGAATATCCCCTTGGAGTGTCAAACCTGGTACATAATAAAACATGTTTTCGGGTACTTTTTAATGATGGAGTCAAGTCTTTCATTCCCATTCCAGAGTTATTACCCCTAGTTATATCTATGCAAGAACCATTCCCAATTTAAGAACTTAAAAATTGATGTATTTTTATATAATTCCATATATTATCAACCTTATCACAACATTAGTATGATCTTTTATAATTATCTTCATTGTTTATATTAATGTTATATTCCATGATTTATGATTTCCTAAATCTAGTTTCCAAGTATTCTAAAAAAATTTATTTATAACAACCATAGTGACCCCAACCCTTGTATTCTGGAGCTGATTCCAACTACCATTTCATTTGGATAAGATTCAATGAAAAATATCCAAAATGACATATCAGTTTCTTAGTCTTAGTAAACTAGATACATACTTCTTTCTGATATAATTATTTAAAACCAAAATTACAACACAATTTTTTTTTCCTTTTAGAATGTTATTATTCAACAAATAAAAATGTTTTATATTAAAATTAGTATTCTTCATGGAATCAAGGGAAAAGGAAACCGAATAATTGTGAGATACAATGATTAGAATTGGTTGATTATAGTGAAAGATATCATGAATAAATAAGCATCATCAATTAAGAATGGTAAATAACACAATACATGTTTCATTTAAATAAATTTAATATCTTGGTAATATAATACAGAATCCACATATAAATTAAAATAACTGTGAAAACATGAAATTTAGTAAATATGATGAGAACTAAACACATCCAATGATTATAAAATAGAAAAAATATTGTTGGAAAAAATAATTTTATTCTCTATGAAGGAAATGAAAAATTATTGGACTTCATTTTACCAAGGTACATGATACCATTACCATAAATATTTATCCTAAATATGGTTTAAAACAATCTGGGTAAAAATAAATCTGATGTTTTTTATGACCGTTCACAATATATTTACTATCAAGATCTATCCTCCATATAGTTTAAAAATACTTAGTTACTAATGAGTAGGTTTTCTCAAAGATAGATTTTGTCTTAATGGACTACTAATTCAACAATTAGAATTCATTAACTGGATCCCAAAAAATGTATTTCAAGTTGAAATATTTACTCACATATTAAATAATTTATTATATTCATCAACAATTTATCATGTCATCAAATATTCATATTGAGGAAATAATATGGATTTATCAATATTACCCAGGATAAAAACATAACATTCAATGTAATCACCACTGGTTAAAAGGTACATTTTTTATAACTTTTGAATATGCATGATAAATAATTTGGATATTTAGGGGAAACATAATGTTTAACTATCACATGAAAGTGAATATTTCAAGGGATTGTTAACATGTAAAAATTAATCACGGAAGTGAATTTTAGTATTATCCTTGGTAAATATAATTATAAACTATCTATAAGAATATTAAGGATGTTACCACTAAACTATATACCCATTAGAGTATGAATAATGGGTCATTTCCACTGATGAATAGAAATAAAATAAAAAAATATATCTAAAAAAATCTTGAAGAAAATACCCTTAACCTTTGTATTTTTTTAAAAATTAATTTTATTTAAAAATAAATTATAAAAAATATAATTTTAGAAATCTTTTTGAAAAAATTTCATTGAAAATTGAAATTTAATCAAGAAAATAAATCATTATAACCATTGAGTGCATATGAAAATTAGAAATTCTCTTTACATCGTACACCTTACAACAATGTTTCCTTTCACTTTTATAGTAAATGCATAATCAGAAATGTTTTGAAAATGAAGTAAATATTAGTTTTAATTTTTTTAAAGATAAAAAATGGGTGAAAAAAATTTTAATAAATAATATTGAAATGGTTATAACATTTAAAAAAAATTTAAAACAAGGTTTTGAATGATAACATATTTCTGACTAAATATAGAAATATTTCCATATTTTCTTTGAAAATATTTCTAAAAAAATTTAAGTAAAAAATAGTGGGAATGGTACTTTTAATTTAATGTTTTCATTAAATACTATATTATTAGTAAATTTATTGTTTTATAATTAAATGGTCCAATAATTTCCCTAACTGATATTCTGGAATAAATAATCACGATTAGAATGTGATATTGAGATTTACTCTTAAAATGATAATGAAATTGACGTGAGAATTATTAAATTAAGAGATAATTTGAATAAAATATATATACATATAAAAATATATATATATAACATAATAAAATAAAAATTCAGTATATACACAATCCAATTTTAACATCTTTAATGGAGTATATCTTTAAACCAACTAGTGAAATTTGAGCAAAGAAATCCCTTAGGACTTGGTTAGTTTTAATTAAAATAAAATAATATTAAATATTTCAAATTGGAACACAAAATACAATGAATAATGAATTATTCATGATATAATATGTCAAATGGGCATTATAAACACTATATAAAAGAAATTAGTTGTATAACATTACAATATGCCTTAATGTAATGAAATTGAGACAAAATCCATTACCTTACTCTACCTTATAATTTAATGTCATTTACCCTAATTTATAGTAGTTTTTAAAATTTTATAAAATTATAATACTTGAATATTAATATTTATAATAGAATATTTGATCTCATAATTACATATTATTAGAAATTCATTAATAATCTTTCATTGTTTTCACTGTTTTTTGTGTTAATTATCATATTTTCTAATTCGTGTTTCACCATGATGTATCTATTAATTTCCAATATTATATATTTTTATCATATAAATAATAATAACCTTGTCATAAATTTTATATTTTCTTATCAATTGTACATTTAAAACCATTCATGATTGATGGTTATGAAAATTGAAGTATGGTACGATCATGGAGACGATTGGATGTATAAATCAATGAGTAATGTTTCCATTATCCAATTAACATTATGTAAAGGAGATAAGTTATATATTATCATTAAATAATTACAATAATATCACAAATAAAATTTTATGTATTTATATATATCATCCATGTGGTGTGAGGATGGAAGGAGAGCTACATCACTTCGTATAGGCTGTAGTCCAGACGTACACGAACAACATTTTCATCTTTCATTGAGTGAAAGTGTGTGAAAGGAAAATGATATATATTATATTTCCATAATTATAAATATTTCTTAAATATAATTATAATTTCATTTATTTCACATAAAATAATTAACCTTCAACTTATTACCTTCCTCATTAAGCGTCAGTGAAATACAAATCCCATCGCATCATGAGATAATAGTCTACCTTAAACAAGAGTGACATTATCGTGTCTACTACGATATGGATGGTGACATGATATATATTATATAATAACTTTTTAGTTATAAATATTCTATAAATATCATATATATTATTTATATCCACTATCATACCCAACCTTCAGTGGTGGAAACAGAAAATGGAACGACATCGATTAGTGGGGTGGGAGTCCATCGTACACAAGAACAATGATTTCAACCCCAATTTAATGAAATTATAGGTGGTTATAAGTCCTGAAATTACAATAAAAAATTATAGTTTATTAAATATAATAATTTATTATATCCTCATTGTTTAATTATAAATGAAAGAGGTCTAAAATGATGTATAACCAAGAAATTCGTTGAAGAACATTACCTCTTCTTTGTGTATCCTCATTAAATTTTCCTAATTCCTTCCTAGGTTGCATGTTTTCCCAAAATAAGGCATAAAGGATGAGTTTAAGGGGTTTAGGAATATATTAATTTCATGTAATTTTGGATCTGATGTTTTTTAAGTTGTGAAGAAGTTTCTGGATTGAGTGGCCTTTTATAGTTGAGGAGGAGTGGCATTTTTGTATATACCCAACAGAACTTACTATTTAGAGGTCTTCCTTATCTCTTGTTCCACCAAAATAGAATAATAATGGTTTATATGGTTTATTTCTTCTATAAACACCTTAACACACAAAAGAACACAATTTTATCCTTTTTTTCTATAGTATTTATGTTTAATCAATTTTCCCTTTTAGTTTTTACCACGCTAAATTCTAGTTTTTATTTACATAAATAATTTACAATTTAAGACTAAAACTAAAAAAACATTTATCCAATAATTTATAAATTATTATTAATAATATTAAACATAATTTATTTAATAATAATCATATTTGTGTGTAAAATTAATTTTATCACAAACACATGTAAAACGCAAAACCTCATTTTAACCTTACCTCTATTAATGAATTTTAACTATTTTCATAAATAATTACTATCAAAAAGAAATTTGACCTTATTAGAGAATATAAATCATTCTATATAAAAAAAATAAATCCATTTTTAAAAATTTAATTCACAAAATTATAATATTTTAATTAAAATTAATTCTGAAGATGTGATGAGCAAGAAGGCTTTAAAGTAAAAATGTTCAACAATTTATAGTGTTTTTATATAAAAATTATTAAATAAAAATAATAAAATGACCAAAATTGTGTTAAATGATATAAAATAAAACTAATTTAACTTTAAAAAAATTGAAAATATTATTCATCATTATAAATTATTTAAAAGGAAAGGTAGTTTTCAATTAACATTCATTATTTTTCAGTATTCATCAAAAAATAAAACTTTTCAGAAAAAAAGAATCCCTATAAGATTATTTTGGTATTAAAATTTCAAAAATTCATCTTATTTTGTGAAATTAAATTTCTAAATGTGGTAAAAATTTATTTTGAATTATGTGAGCAAAGCATAACAAACCCTTCTTTGAGAAAAATACAGTTTTTTCAGAGAATACTACATTTTATTTTAAATGATTCCTTTTTTATCGTAAATAGAAATCTAAAAAATTATGGTAAAATATTTTATTTTTGAAATTATAATTATTGTTATTCTTACCAACCACTAAAATAGTTTTAAAATAATTATAATACTAAATAATAATCTTAATAATATATTATTATTTTTTAAAACAAGGCATTGAAAGCAACGTAATAAAAACACAATTTTCTTGTGTCACATATGTTGTTGAATAAAATTATATTAATTTAAAATTTCTGGGTGTTACCACATTTTGGAAACTAAATTAAAAATAATTCAATATTCAAACCCATTAAAGTCTAACTCTTATCAAGTAAATGAAACTTTTGGAAGCACCATAATAAATATAGAACATGTAAACTAGTGTTTTGAATTAAATTTTAAAAACACAATTTGAAAACCTATTAGAAGGCATAGTTGAATACCAAATCGGCTTTTCTACAGTTCCCCTCTATTTCTATACCCATATACCATTACAGACATAGAGACAAATATATATATATATATATATATATGGATGTGTGCATGTTTCTCGTGAGAGTCCAATTCACAGAATCTCATGTGAAATGGTAGACACACACATAAAAGATTATATATTTATTATTATATATATTTATGTTAACCCAAGTAAGCTTTTACAATACATGATGATGAATAAATAATATTTTAATCCTCACCCATTTATATAAAATGAGTTTTAAAATACTAAATAAATACAAGGAATTTCATATAATTACACGTAATTATAAGAAATAATAATGTGTCTTTTTATAACCCACTACATGAAAAATATTCCACTTGAAATTAGATAAATCCTCTAAAAAGGCCATTCATCATTTTCATTGACCATTATTCATTCTTAAATAAATAAATGATATTTTTATCTTTGAAGATAGAAGGAGATATTCTATAATTTCATCTAAATCAAGTAAAACACCAAAATATATATATTAATAAACCTAAAAAATATCTAATATAATAATTTGTGTCCATAATACACATTTCACTATGAAATCAGTCCAATCATCCAATATTATGAAGCTAAGATACATGTTGACCTACCTGAAACTCATTCTGTAACACCCCAAGATTTCATAGTGTGTTATTTCTTCAAAATAATTCAATAACTTGCACTACACGCAACACCGAGTTCAATCACACCATGAATTACAAAAAAAACCCATTCAAAAGAGGTTATGAATAGTATTATCTAAATTTTAAACTTTATATAATCCTTATAATTTTAGAATCCATATTATGAGTTTCTTAGATATAATGCAAGAACAAATTCATTTTCAGTATTGCACTTTTATCAACTTTTAATAGTGAACCCTTTTTAAATACAATATTTTAAACTTTTTGACTAAATGGGGACATCAAAAAATTTAAAATGAAACATCCCAAGCTTCCACGGTACGCTTTCCTTTGAATAATACAGTAGCGTGTGTTGTACGCAACTTCGAGTTTTAACACACACCACAATCGATCAAACTAGCCGTTATGAATAGTAATACCTAATTTTTGAAATTATATATATTTTATATTTCAAAATGGACTTCATTTTTGGATTCGGAATATCGAATTTAGCCTAAGGTGAAATTTTGGTACATTTCGGATAACTTTCATATTTTGATGAATAGTGAAAATTACTAAATTTTAATTAAAAACAACTTTTTTAATCAAAATAATTAATAGTGATAAATTATGAATTTGAGTGGTTTTAAAGTATATTTAGAATATATTTTTACCATTTAAATAATGTTGGTCATTGGACATAATTTTACAATTAAACCGAACATAAACAAGTGTCAATCTTTTGATAGTTATTATCTCTTAAAAACACGCTTTTTGTTTTGACAGCGGGAATTAATTTTAAATTAATTTCTGCCACTTCTGTGTTTTGAATTTAGGAAAATGGATTCCATATTTGGAATCAGGATTTTCAAATTGTGTAAATAGGTAACTTTTATTTTTAGACATTTTGAATAATTACTGCGGTAAATATTTTATTTACCATGGTTTAGGGTAAATCCGGTAAATAAGGGTTAAAAAATAATATTATAATAATACTAAATTACCCTAACACGTGTCTTAACCCTATTGGTTGATACATGGTCGACCATGGGAATCTTTGGGTCTATTTTGGGACCCCATGGATCCACTTGTAAGTGATAATGACACTTTATTTTAATTTAGTTAAAATGAATACAAAAATGACACAAGCATATATCTTTTAGAACAACAATTGTTACATAGTGTTATATATGTTGGATTTTAGATTATAAATATTAATTAGAAAGATAAAAAAATTTCCTACATAATTATATTTTATTTATAATTTTTAGACATTAAATAATTTATTTTATATATGACACAATGATGATGTAGTAATTACTATAATAGTGAAAAATTAAAATAATTGATATTATAAATACCCAAATAAATATAATATGAAACTTTTAATGAATTAAACTAATTTTCTAGGATTATATGATATATTAGGATCGATTTAATTGACTTTTTTCGAAGTAATCAATCTGTTATGAGTTTCACAAAAATCAACTATTGAATAGTGTCAAAATTGACATAAAAGAGTTCTTAAACAAATATTATATTATTAATTTATATTAAATTCTTAAAAATCTATGGTTCGGCCAAGAGACTTATATAATGATAGGTTCATCATTAATGTACCACTTGGGGCTCGCTTTGATGTATATAGTAAGTTTATTAACCATATTATATAAAAATACAAAGAGACATTGTAAAAGTGAAACTAATTAACTTAGAGTTAATACTTAAAGATAAGGTTAATATAAGTACCCAAACCTGTCTAAATTCTATTGGTTGAGTGTTTTTCGACCTATCCCCACCTTAACCTTTGAATAATAAACTTTGGAGCCTTTAGAAACCGAACATGAATTTATTATAAATTAATATTTCTAGCTTTTCCAAAGGTGCCCCTCACCCCTCTTATAAAAGGGCACTCATCCTTCTCATTTCTTCACACCTTCAAATCCTTTTGGTTCGGCCAAAATCTGCCCAAATACTCTCCCAACATCCCTCACTACAACCTAAAGGCCTTAGTTTGATCAGAAAGCCAACCTAAGGATCCCTTTTGATCAAATCAAAAGGAAGAACCCGAAGAAGAGGTAATGATTTCATCACCCTTCTCCAAGTTCATTTCTTCTTCCACTTCTTCTTCCTTTGTTCTTACCATTCTAAAATAATATCTCCAGTATCTCACATATACTGTGATGTTATTATAAATATGGTACAATCATATTCAGTATTCTATCCACCCTTTGAATAACATGTCACCATACGTGCGTACGTACGGCTTACCGTCTCCACGTCGTGGTGTAATTGTTATTCAATATAATATTATTTGGATGGGTATAATAATGATGTGTAACTCATGTAAATAATAAATATAACATGTAAATGATTCTGTATATATGATATACCATCCATTTATATATTATTTTAATATCAAAAGAATGATATTGTCGCTCGTGCGTACGTACGGACTACCGTCTCCACGAACGCGATGAGATTCATTCTCCATCGTATCCATTCAAGTATAATTTTCATTTGATGATTTAAAAATTATGTTTAAGGACTGGATAGCATTATGGATATGAATAAGATACAACAACCATGGCTTATGTAACAAAACATATAAAAGAAAATGAGTAAGTTAACTCCCGAAACGACGATAATTCTAAGATATTATTAACAAATCAATGTTAAAAGATCATATATGATATCATATTAATATATATGATTCTTGTATAATTTAATAACAACTATTTCACCATTATACAGGAGGTTAACCTACCCCAACCAAGGAAAAGTACAAGGTAAGGGTTTACTTTACAACCTCTTCATTATCCAAGGTTGTTTATACGTAATAATCTACTGGGATCTCTTTATCATCCACATCCATGTTTCTTAAAAATGCATTTCAAAACATTTTTACTATTTACTAGAATATGAGTTAAAGTCATTTATACCCTTTTTGACTTTTATAAGTGGTTTATAAAGGAATCTTTCGGTCGTTTTCAAAACAAGGTCCTTTTTAACCTTTTCGACAGAATTAAGGTAAGAATGTTTTTTTAACTTATACGGAGGGTGCGGTTATTTTACACCGTTATGAAATCTTCAAACCTTTCCTTACAAGCTTATAAGAATATTTTCAAAGAAAATGTTTTATTTTATATGGATCTTAAATGATTTCAAAATAAAATGAGATATTTCTTTAAAAAGAATTTTGATTTCATCTATGTCAACATCCTTTGATGGATTTTAAGATTATTTGAAGTTGATTTATTATGATACAAAACTTCTATATTGTATTGAAGGTTTTGTGATATGTTTGACTGTGGATGTGCTATTTTTATACCATTCATAGTTTATGGTGAAATTATAGACATTTCATATGCTAGTTTTAATACGAATGTTTATGTTATGTTTAAACCTTTTCATATGGGAATGCATTGGACTTAATAAGTGACGGGTGGAGCCCGCTATAGCTCCTCGATGCATCGGTAGGTCTCATGAGACAAACTAGTGTCTTGGCACAAGGCCTTGACAAAATCTTATTTGTAGTCTTGGCACGAGGCCTTGACTATGTGGTTATGATAGTCTGACATTATGCATTCCAACATTATGAAAGTGGTTATTGATTTTTGCATGTGATTATTCGATTAGTAGGATATCCATGTGAATAAGTAAATGGCATTATTTCATTTTTACTTTTGCCATACTATGTTGAAGTTCAAGTTTAAAAGGCTTTTGTTTTAGTAATGCATTGCCTTAAATGTTTATTCTTATTTATGAAAGTTTCCGCCATATTGTTATCCTTACTAGACATTTGAGCTAACCCCTTTTATATGTTTTATTTTTTCCAGGATGTGAAGAAGTAAGTTATGAATGACCTGCAGGGATTTTATGAGGGGTTAATAGTGTGGATTGTGGAAACATTATGTTGTTGTATTAGTTTTTCATTTTATGACGTAATGTAAAACTTATGAATATATCTAGTGTTTCCAAGGCTACTAAACCAATCGGTCTTTCGAGTTTTGATCTTTCTTGTGATCATGCCAATGTTATGTAATTAATGCACCGACTCTGGGCAACTGGGGTCGGGGCGTTACAGTTGGTATCAGAGGAAGTTTAGTACAAACCTTGGAAGCTGGATTTAGATAAACTCTGATTAGAGCACGTAGACCTAAGATGAACTTTTAAGATTAGTATAGAAGAACTTCCTAGAATTTTGGTATTGTAGAGATTTTGTGAGTTTTCCGAGCAATACATCCCTGTCTGGATACGATCAGGTAGAGGCGGCTCTAGCACAGATGTACCTAGGGGTAAAACCCGAAAACACCGCTTTGAGCTAGACTCGAACGGGAACTGGTGCACGACAACGAACCTTGCTGCACTCTTGGTTACGACACTCCCGGGGGATATGCTTAGGATAACTCTCATTTTCTTTACAAATCATTATGAAGGGTTTATGAGTATATACTTTTTTAAAGAAAACATTTTTATGATTATGGATTATATCCATAAATAGTTCAATTTATGTTAAGTGTTTTATAAGTATGGGATTATGTATTTTGATTCATAAACTGATCTAGTGTATGCCATTGTTTAGAAATGGCGCCCAGTAGAAGGAATGAGACCTCCAGAAATGCACATGATCCAAAGAGAAGGAAGGATCATATCTTTCCTGGTCTTAAGCTAGAATTTATAAGAGAAATAGTCTCCCATGTATTATCATCATATGATGAAATAATATCATGTGTTGATAAGATAAGAAAAGAGTTTACTGAGTCCTATGGCTTTAAAGGGAAGCAAGAGAAGAAAAGGATAGAAGAGAGAAAGATGGATAAAGGGAAGAGGGAAAAGAATAATTTTCCCATATGTGGTAACTGTGGAAAGAAACACCCTGGAACTTTCCTAAACGGAATGGGAGTTTGTTATAAGTGTGGAGGAAAAGGGCACAAAGTACATGACTGCAAGGGTAAGAAAATGGTTTCAAATGTACAATGCTTCATTTGCAAGGAGTTTGGACATTATGCGAACCTATGTCCCAGTCATCAGACTATGCCGCAAATGATGCTATTGGATAATAATCAAGTTATGATACTACCACAGATGAAGAGGAATGATTAGAGTTATTATGTTGATTATATCAATTGGGTGTTGTATCAACAATGTACTTGTTATAATAATTATGGAGTATATAAGGATTGTACTGCAGTACTATTTCATTAAGGACTTGATATGGTGTGGAACAAAGAAAAGTGACTCAGTAGCAGGTTAAATGTTTGGAAAATATATGGTTGAGAGAAAGATAAACCATAATATGGTTCAGATACCGAGGTGGTGATTTTAGAATAATACATGATTGATTTGGATAAATTATATTGGATATTATTGACTACCTTGAAGCTGATTGATGATTTGTATATTCCATCATTGTTGGGGTTTAAAACATTTTTGGATTAATGAAGTATATACAGCATTCTATATGGAATAAGGGAACATGAATGTAATCAATAAGGAATATGGTAGTACATGATGAAGGTATTCATATGCTATTACGGGGTAAAAAGGATCTATATTATGTTTACCTTCCTTATAAATGTTGGACTGTGAGTTTGGATAGAAGTTTTTTGGATAGTTCTAGTTTGGATAATTTTGGATTTCCATAAAAGGACAACCCGGAGGTCGGGTGCCAACCCGTCGCGTCCGGCAAGGCTGCGAGACTTGAACCCGCAACCGAAGGGCGACAAGGGTGTATCACCTACCACTGTCCCACGAGATGTCCTGAATTAAATAATGTAGTTTTTTTTTAAAAAAGATCTGGTAGATGAATTATAAATTCATTTATTTTGGAACCATGTACGAATAGTATAAATAGAAAAAAAAAATTTTACGTTCTATTATCTTTTAGAGTGAAAGATGAGTTTGCGGTAGAAATTTATTAATGGGTAAAATTCTAATTATAAAGTAAGTATATCTCCTTATTATCTTAGCCAATCTCATAAATAAATTCCTCAACATTAATAATAGAAACTTAGAACAAAAATGTTGTCCTAGATGGTACCATAAATCATCACAAATTTATGGCTTTGGGATTGTTGGCCTTTTCATAGCCATGTTCTCTACCACTCTCCATCAGATAATTGATGGTTAGATTTTTCTTTCATATCCATATTTTCCAACATGGAACCCTAGTATGTGTTATTCTCGGTAATCTTCATACTTTCGACTCTTTATTTTAAATAGAGGCCTCATTAATTCATTTTTCGATGTGTGGTTTCAACTAAGATATTTTGAAACTTCAAAAATATGATATCCTAATACCCTATGTTTTGTTGAACCGATGGTATTTCAAATCATCATAGATTGATGAATTTAAGGACCTCAATTTTATACTTGTTTGTGATTGATGACCTCAATCACTACCTATAAATATTTACATTTTTCCTCCAATTATATGTCTCAAATTGCCACCAATGTTCTCCTAATCAAGATCATAATTTGGTGGTGACCTTTTCATTTCTCTTTTCCTCACGTTAAGACTAAATTTTAGTGACCCAATTTCTGATGTGGGTTTTCCCACAAATATATTTTCTATTTTCAACCTTTTATTTTCGAAAAACAATTTAAAATTGTGAGGACGCAATTTATTGAAGGAGGGGAGAATGTAACACCCCAAGATTTCATAGTGTGTTATTTCGTCAAAATAATTCAATAACTTGCACTACACGCAACACCGAGTTCAATCACACCATGACTTACAAAAAAAAGCCATTCAAAAGAGGTTATGAATAGTATTATCTAAATTTTAAACTTTATATAATCCTTATAATTTTAGAATCCATATTATGAGTTTCTTAGATATAATGCAAAAACAAATTCATTTTCAGTATTACACTTTTATCAACTTTTAATAGTGAACCCTTTTTAAATACAATATTTTAAACTTTTTGACTAAATGGGGACATCAAAAAATTTAAAATGAAACATCCCAAGCTTCCACGGTACGCTTTCCTTTGAATAATACAGTAGCGTTTGTTGTACGCAACTTCGAGTTTTAACACACACCACAATCGATCAAACTAGCCGTTATGAATAGTAATTCCTAATTTTTGAAATTATATATATTTTATATTTCAAAATGGACTTCATTTTTGGATTCAGAATATCGAATTTAGCCTAAGGTGAAATTTTGGTACATTTCGGATAACTTTCATATTTTGATGAATAGTAAAAATTACTAAATTTTAATTAAAAACGACTTTTTTAATCAAAATAATTAATAGTGATAAATTATGAATTTGAGTGGTTTTAAAGTATATTTAGAATATATTTTTACCATTTAATATAATGTTGGTCATTGGACATAATTTTACAATTAAACCGAACATAAACAAGTGTCAATCTTTTGATAGTTATTATCTCTTAAAAACACGCTTTTTGTTTTGACAGCGGGAATTAATTTTAAATTAATTTCTGCCACTTCTGTGTTTTGAATTTAGGAAAATGGATTCCATATTTGGAATCAGGATTTTCAAATTGTGTAAATAGGTAACTTTTATTTTTAGACATTTTGAATAATTACTGCGGTAAATATTTTATTTACCATGGTTTAGGGTAAATCCGGTATATAAGGGTTAAAAAATAATATTATAATAATACTAAATTATCCTAAAACGTGTCTTAACCCTATTGGTTGATACATGGTCGACCATGATAATCTTTGGGTCTATTTTTGGACCCCATGGATCCACTTGTAAGTGATAATGACACTTTATTTTAATTTAGTTAAAATGAATACAAAAATGACACAAGCATATATCTTTTAGAACAACAATTGTTACATAGGGTTATATATGTTGGATTTTAGATTATAAATATTAATTAGAAATCTAAAAATATTTCCTACATAATTATATTTTATTTATAATTTTTAGACATTAAATAATTTATTTTATATATGACACAATGATGATGTAGTAATTACTATAATAGTGAAAAATTAACATAATTGAGATTATAAATACACAAATAAATATAATATGAAACTTTTAATGAATTAAACTAATTTTCTAGGATAATATGATATATTAGGATTGATTTAATTGACTTTTTTCGAAGTAATCAATCTGTTATGAGTTTCACAAAAATCAACTATTGAATAGTGTCAAAATTGACATAAAAGAGTTCTTAAACAAATATTATATTATTAATTGATATTAAATTCCTAAAAATCTAAGGCTCGGCCAAGAGACTTATATCATGATAGGTTCATCATTAATGTACCACTTGGGGGTCTCTTGGATGTATATAGTAAGTTTATTAACCATATTATATAAAAATACAAAGAGACATTGTAAAAGTGAAACTAATTAACTTAGAGTTAATACTTAAAGATAAGGTTAATATAAGTACCCAAACCTGTCTAAATTCTATTGGTTGAGTGGTTTTCGACCTATCCCCACCTTAGCCTTTTAAGAATCAACTTTTGAGCCTTTAGAAACCGAACATTAATTTATTATAAATTAATATTTCTAGCTTTTCCAAAGGTTCCCCTCACCCCTCTTATAAAAGGGCACTCCTACTTCTCATTTATTCACACCTTAAAAGCCTTTGGGTTCGGCCAAACTCTGCCCAAATACTCTCCCAACATCCCTCACTACAAAATAGAGGCCTTAGTTTGATCAGAAAGCCAACCTAAGGAGCCCTTTTGATCAAATCAAAAGGAAGAACCCGAAGAAGATGTAATGATTTCACCACCCTTCTCCAAGTTCATTTCTTCTTCCACTTCTTCTTCCTTTGTTCTTACCATTCTAAAATAATAACTCCAGTATCTCACATATACTGTGATGTTATTATAAATATGGTACAATCATATTCAGTATTCTATCCACCCTTTGAATAACATTTCACCATACGTGCGTACGTACGGCTTACCGTCTCCACGTCGTGGTGTAATTGTTATTCAATATAATATTATTTGGATGGGTATAATAATGATGTTTAACTCATGTAAATAATAAATATAACATGTTAATGATTCTGTATATATGATATACCATCCATTTATATATTATTTTAATATCAAAAGAATGATATTGTCGCTCGTGCGTACGTACGGACTACCGTCTCCACGAACGCGATAGGATTCATTCTCCATCGTATCCATTCAAGTATAATTATCATTTGGTGATTTAAAAATGATGTTTAAGGGCTGGATATCATTCTGGATATGAATAAGATACAACAACCATGGCTTATGTAACAAAACATATAAAAGAAAATGAGTAAGTTAACTCCCGAAACGACGATAATTCTAAGATATTATTAACAAATCAATGTTAAAAGATCATATATGATATCATATTAATATATATGATTCTTGTATAATTTAATAACAACTATTTCACCATTATACAGGAGGATAACCTACCCCAACCAAGGAAAAGTACAATGTAAGGGTTTACATTACAACCTCTTCATTATCCAAGGTTGTTTATACGTAATAATCTACAGGGATCTCTTTATCATCCACATCCATGTTTCTTAAAAATGCATTTCAAAACATTTTTACTATTTACTAGAATATGAGTTAAAGTCATTTATACCCTTTTTGACTTTTATAAGTGGTTTATAAAGGAATCTTTCGGTCGTTTTCAAAACAAGTTCCTTTTTAACCTTTTCGACAGAATTAAGGTAAGAATGTTTTTTTAACTTATACGGCGGGTGCGGTTATTTTACGCCGTTATAAAATCTTCAAAGCTTTCCTTACAAGATTATAAGAATATTTTCAAAGAAAATGTTTTATTTTATATGGATCATAAATGATTTCAAAATAAAATGAGATATTTCTTTAAAAAGAATTTTGATTTCATCTATGTCAACATCCTTTGATGGATTTTAAGATTATTTGAAGTTGATTTATTATGATACAAAACTTCTATATTGTATTGAAGGTTTTGTGATATGTTTGACTATGGATGTGCTATTTTTATACCATTCATAGTTTATGGTGAAATTATTGACATTTCGTATGCTAGTTTTAATACGAATGTTTATGTTATGTTTAAACCTTTTCATATGGGAATGCATTGGACTTAATAAGTGACGGGTGGAGCCCGCTATAGCTCCTCGATGCATCGGTAGGTCTCATGAGACAAACTAGTGTCTTGGCACAAGGCCTTGACAAAATCTTATTTGTAGTCTTGGCACGAGGCCTTAACTATGTGGTTATGATAGTCTGGCATTATGCATTCCAACATTATGAAAGTGGTTATTGATTTTTGCATGTGATTATTCGATTAGTAGGATATCCATGTGAATAAGTAAATGGAATTATTTCATTTTTACTTTTTCCATACTATGTTGAAGTTCAAGTTTAAAAGGCTTTTGTTTTAGTAATGCATTGCCTTAAATGTTTATTCTGATATATGAAAGTTTCCGCCATTTTGTTATCCTTACTGGGCATTTGAGCTCACCCCTTTTCTATGTTTTATTTTTCCCAGGATGTGAAGAAGTAAGTTATGAATGACCTGCAGGGATTTTATGAGGGGTTAATAGTGTGGATTGTGGAAACATTATGATGTTGTATTAGTTTTTCATTTTATGACGTAATGTAAAACTTATGAATATATGTAGTGTTTACAAGGCTACTAAACCAATCGGTCTTTCGAGTTTTGATCTTTCTTGTGATCATGCCAATGTTATGTAATTAATGCACCGACTCTGGGCAATTGGGGTCGGGGCGTTACACATTCCCATTGATAAATGAGGACTTCCCTCGCATCAATGGAATTATAGAACACTGCAAATGACATCACACCACATTGATAAAAAACACAAACACAAAATGGTAAAGAATAAAATTTAGGTTAAACCAAAATGAAATGTAATATAGGGGGAATGGGATGGAGGGAGAGAAAGGTGATAAGGAAGGATGATTAGGAGAGAAATCCCTTAAATAAACCAGACATTCTCAAATATATGAGAAATGGGATGTCGAAGTGGAGGTGGCACCTATGTGGGATCCCACTAACTAAAAATATAACATGAGATGGATTGGTGGTGATGGGGTAGAGTCAAATTAAAATGTGGGTGATGGAGGTTTTATAAAAAAAAATTGAGCATTTAATGTCTAGGCGCAATTCACATATTGACAGTATAGTCGACTGTATCATGCACTTATCGTGTGAGCCACACTTGAAGTTATAGAGCACCGCACATTGGTAGTCCATGTGGAAAACATAACCATGAAACAAAAAAAAATTATCTATATAATGATACATACACATTCAAATGGTCATTGTACGATAAAATATAACCACGTACAATTTTTAATATTAAAAAAATTGAAAATTTCAACTCAATATGGAAACAAATTTAAGGAAACTATCAAAAATAATTAAATAAAAAATAAATTTGAAAAATAAATTTTCTATGTGACATAAGTGGTATATTTTTATATGATATTAGAAATAGTAAGAAAAAACTAAGGATCTAATTAGTCTTTTTAAATGACCCAAAATGATTTTATGCCATCATAACTATGTTGGGTGTCCACATAACTCATGAACACCTCCTTATATGTGATAAGATTCTGACTAGTAAAAAGATTTAATATACATCATTAGGAGACTACACCATCTCTATTAGATATAACCATAAATCATACATGAATAAATATAATGAAATATTCCTCCCAATGTATCAACATTATAAGATAGATACCTCATATTTGTTCCATATATAAGTAATAAAAACCATCATGATACAAAAAATGAACTACTATAAATATTCAAATAATCCTGAATGTATATATAGAATGTACTTTGAAATTTCTTATATAATACGGTACGAGGTACAAAAAGAATGGAGGTCATCAAAAACTAGTCCAATGTCAAGTAATGACACAATCTATTAACATTAACCCAACATCCAATCTCAACTCTAAAATAAATGTCCCTTTTACTTTACATGTATAATTAACCTTGAAATATTTTCTATAACTAACCATACATTTATAAATTTAATTTTTTTTTCAAATAAATAAATGCCTTATCATGAAATTTATGCAGAGAAACTACATGAAGTTAATTTTATTATTTTAGACCTCTATCTTTTATATCCTATTGATTAAAAATATTATTAACCATATCAAACAATGATAATATATACACTATACAGTGATCGTTATGATTAGAATATATTTGGTGTTATGATAAACTTAATTAACAAAAACAAATGAACATATAACCTTAACTAGTAGTATCATACAATATGATGTATTAACCTAGTAGTAAGCATGGTATAATCTTGTTTTTATCAGCTGTAATTCATTTCATTTCATTACTAAGGATATTATAGGTTTATTCCTATTTATAACTAAGTCATAATTCATAAATAACAAAACAATACATTACAAGGTGGATGCATCTATTTGTATCCATTTTTCCCACAATATAAAACCTTTAAAACAAAAATGGTTTTATTTCGATGAAAAAGAATTAAAACATTTATCTTGGATTCTCATTTTCACTTATACATCATTAAACCCAATGATTTTTTTTAAAACACGAGGTGATCTTGAAAAAATTGTTATAGTTAAACAAGGAAGCAATAAACAATATGACCATGAATTCTTATAAAAACAATTCCTTATTAAAAATGAATGTTTGGTTAAAATGAAAAGTTTTCATAAGAAATATATCATATTCTCTATGCATTAATTGTCCTAAAAAATTTCATTGAAAATATTTATGTAAATATAAATTCATAAAGGTTTTTTTTAACTTTAAAATCACATGAAAGCTTTTTCACAAATTTACACTTATCACTATTAAATGTTAAATTTCCATCAAAGCTAAATTAAGAGTAACCATAACAGCTACTCCTGGAAGACATTAAAATTTAGCTTTTTATGATTACCATAGAGTAACTATCATAAAAACTAAAGGATTAATCATCACGGTTAATCTTGGAATAACCATCATAATTTATTACCATTATATCTTTTGTGAAACCAATTTGGTTAACTCAATCCCATATTTGGAATAACCATATTGGCACATTATAAGCCTAATGAATTAAAAGGATATCATAGAAAAAAACATATTTTTATATATAATGGAACAAACCATCCTTGTAAAATATTTCCATGAACCACAACATGTTATAAAAAAGATTCTATCATAAAAACATTTAGTGAAGAAAATGTATATTCAATTATGAAATTTTCTTATTTAAAAATCTATGAAATTATAATGGAATAAATTTTATTTGAAAAGAGAATTTATAAAATTTAATACATGAGTAAAATAAATAATTAGTGATTAAAATGGGGAAATCTAATTATTTCATCTTAGTTATAAAATCATTTCCTCCATACATTTTTTAGAAAAGTCAAATCATACATCGTTTGGAAAATGAAAAAATGGTTTCATTCAAACTATTTTGTAAAATTTCCAACATGTGTAAAAATAAAATTAAATAGTCATAGTAATAGTAAAAAAATATTTTTAATTTTTTTTTTGAAAATTTGTGTGTGAATGAAAAAGGGAGTTTTAATGGAATATTTAGAAGATTATTTTTAAAGTGAATGTACCATATCGTGAGTTTGACTCATCCAGTAGGATATTTGTCGTCTTAAATCAAATAAATAGGTTCATAATATATTTTTTAAATTATTTTAATTTTAATTTTTTTGTTAATTAATTTTATTCCATTCTATATAAAATCACTTAATTAATTAATTTCAGTTATGATATTTTGACAATATTCTGTTTTGAAGTCCAAAATTATCATTGTTTAGTCAACATGATCCAGGAGTTCATTATTACATCATATCTAAAATAATAACAATGAATTAATTATCGCTAATATATATAAATTATAAATTTAAATACAACCATTAAATATGGTTATGAAAAATGAAATATGTTACAATCATTGAGATGGTAGGTCGTTTGTATACATGATTAACATTTCAATTTTCAATGATCATTATGGATATAAAGTAAGTATTATTTTATCATTTCAAAATTATCATGATATAATAAATATAATATTACTTATTTATATTTACATATAAAAATATATATCTTTTATGTGATACAGTTAAGAAAAATAATTAACATCACTTAAAAATAGTGGTAGTCCACATATATCGACGAACGACTTTAAAATTTTCTAGTTTATGGAATGGTAAGAAAATAAGGGTTATATTTTCACTTAAGAATGTTAAATATGTCATCAATATAATATAAAAACATAAATACATAATTATAACCTGTATTGAGAGATGGTGATGGAAAATGAATTATATCTGTTCGTGAGGAGGTAGTCAACTGTACACAAAAATGATGGTTTTATTTCTCATTTTTTCGAATATGATGTGAATATAGTTTTTTAAATTAATATAAAAAACCTTAGAATTTGGAATATTAATATATTATTATATAATAATAGTATGAATAATTTTTGAATGATGTGGAATATGAAATAAAATTATAACATACGGTTAAAATCTATACCACTTCTTTGTAATTTCTCCACTAATTTACACCTAATGCCCTCTATGGTCAAATTTATACCAAAACAATACCTTTACAAGGATGAGTGGTATTATTAGAATGTATTAGTTCATGTATTGGCTCGAAAAAATTGTTTTTGATGTGTGAAGGATTGAGAGAAATATGTTATCTATTATAAAATAGGGGAGGGGCCCTCATGGAATTTTTCATAATTTTAAATTATTAGTCAGTTCCAAATGGATATAGAAATATTTATTTTTAATATAATATGATTTTGGGTTTAAATACCCTCATAAAATAATATTTAGTCAATTTTCTACTATTTTTTATCCTAATCATTTTAACCCATCATTATATGTTTTAAAAATTCTATGACTACAAGGTTTTTTATACATTAAGGGTAATTATTGATGCCATAAATGAAAAAATACCACATAAATTGTTCATTTTAGATATTATCAACAAAATAATACTTACAAGTCCGAATAAATAATTTTCAGGATTATTAATATCATTTAATATAAAAGAATTTATTTATAAATATCATTAAAAAATTTATAAAACTATACATTACATTGATTTTAATAACACTAATAAACACATAAAATAACAATTTTTTTAAAAATATCTCCATAAATTCATTTTCATCTATAAAATTATTTGGTCTCATTAATGGTCTCAAATTATAAAACATTTAATTTTTTTAATATCTTTTATTATATTATTATATTTATCAAATTATTAATACTTCTATTTTGTACAAGTAATTAAGGTAATTATTTATTCACTAAAATTAGAAATAAATTTCCATTATAAATATAAACCTAAAAACTTTAAAAAAACTATTTATAAATGGTCATATACTATGATAATCTCTATTATTTGAATATTATAGTTAGAAAAAACACGAGCGTGAGAATTTGGAATTTTCCTTAAATAATATATTATGAAGTCCATAATCTCATCCAAATTGAAAAAAATTCCATAAAATAAAATATTGGGTGATTATTGATGAAATTAGATCAAAACAATTAATGTTTGTTTTTTAGTCATTTAATACTACTTTTCATTTTCTTTTTGACATTAATTACTCGATATACCTTTTAGCGAGGTAATAAAATTTACTAAGGTTACTCTTGATGTTGAATAAAAAATAAAAGGGAACTATTTTGAAAATGTGGATCCAATGATTCTGAATGGGTATTCAGTTTTCATAATTTGAAACACAAAATCATTAGAATTTAATTTAAAATGAAATTGAAAAAATGTGATATGAGTTGTTTTTCAGAAAAAGGAATTTTAAAATTGGAAATAGTTTTGAAACAATTTTAGGAATAAAGTTTGTTTAAACATCATAATTTTATTGGTTTAAATATAAATGAACTAATTATATTTAAAACATAATAAAAAAGATAATTTCACTTTATAAATACTTTAAAATAAAACAATATATTTAATAGAAAATGTGGTTTTTTACTATTTATTAAAAAATCACAATTTTATGAAAATTATAAAAAAATAATCATATGATAACTTTTAAATGATTAATTAAAAAAAAATTCATTTATCAATAATATTTTCAAAATTAAATAAAATGATAAATATTTTTTCCTCTCCAAAAATTTAAGAGGCATATTTTTTAAAGAAAACATAATATTGATGAATAAAATGACTTTGCTGAAAAAAATTATGTTCTTATTTGCAAGTTATTAATTAATATATTATAAAGGAATATGATAATTAAATGTTTTAGAATGATTTTTATACTATTCAATCTCTCCAATTTAATTTTTATGTTATTAATGTCTCATTTAAATAATAATTATTCACTTTTAGCTGAAGTTCGGTACTTTGTATCATGTATACATTAGTAATTCCTTTTTAAAATATAAGGATATTTCATTATACCCCTCCCATTTAATAAATTACATTCACTCATTTAAAGCTCTTGTTTGAAAATCAGGGGTTTAATTTTCCAATTACCTTGGTTTAAATTCCATCTTCATAAAAAGGATTAATAAAACATCCACTTGAAAAGATTTAATAGATAAGTGCACATGTTATCTAGAAGAAAACATAACGAGGTTTACTTGTAAGATAAAATAACTAGTGCAACATCATAGGTAAATAAAGGATAATACATTTTAATATTTATTAATGTTTGTGAATTAAATATAATTTTTACTTTAAAAGGGACACTATGCTCGATGGCTTACTCGATACACAACAAGGAGTTTCCCTGAAATCATACATTGCACATTAATAATATAATAATATTATTCTAAATGGTAGTTAACACCAAATAGTTTTATCATAGGTAATGTATAGAACTAACTAAAATTTGATTATATATGTTTTTAAATGTTTTTACATTTACTTAAAAAATTGTAAAGGCATAAAATAAGAAAGAATATGATTTTAAGCATAAATACTCTAATATTCATTAAAAGGTTCATTTTCCTCCTTTTAATGGATAAACATCATTAAATAAAGTTTTTCTCACTTTTATATGTTCTATTTTAAAAAATACAATTTTCATTTAGAATCGGGACATCAAAATTTACTTTGGATGAAATTTTGGTATTTTTCTGATAAAATTCATTTTAATGAAAAGTGAAAATATTAAATTTTAATTCAAAAAAAATTTTAATATAATTTATTTATAATGATAGATTATATTTTTAATTGGTTTTAAAGTGTAATTATATTATGAATTTACTATTTAATCCAATTTTGATCATTGGAAGTAATTTCACTTTTAAATTGGATATAAATAAGTGCCAGTATTTTGATAGTTATTATTTCATAAAAACATGCCTTTTGTTTTGATAGTTGGAAGTAATTTTAAATTAATTTTTTATAATTCTATGTTTTCAATTTTAAAAAATGGATTCCATATTATAAATACGGAGGTAAAAATAGTGTAAATAGGTAACTTTTATTTTTATACATTATGAGTATTTACTTCTGTAAAAATTTTATTTATCATGGTTAAAGGGTAACTCTAATAAATAAGGGTAATCAAATATTATTATAATAATATAAAATTACCCTTACATATGTCCTAATCCTATTGGTTGATAAATTTCAGACCACATGCATCTTTGGGTTGATTTTTGAACCTAATTGAGCCTCTTTGGAGTGATAATGACACATTATTATAATTAAAATAAAGTAAAGGCAAAAATGACATAAACATATATCTTTTAGTAAATAAACATTTACATTGGGTTATATAAATTATCTCTTCGAATATAAATATAAATTTTAAATCTAAAAAAATCCTACATCATGGTATTTCTTTGTAATTTTTAGACATCACATAAATAACATTATTTTTTACACAATAATGATGTAGTGTTTACCTCATTAATGAATAATTTAAATAAATATGATTATAAATACTGAAACAATAACCAAAAACATGCCCAATTCTTATTGAATTATTTTATTTCAAAAATGAGTAATCTTATCTTCAACTTTAATGAATTTTGGACCTTTTTTAACAGAAGATAAGTTTATCATAAAATACTTGTTCCAAACATTCTTTAAGTGCCCCTCCCCCTTATAAAAGGACAGAAATTCTATAATATTCCTCACACCTCTCAATTCCCATGGCACATCCAGCATCTGCCTAAATGTGCTCCACACATCTTTCTCCTCCTCCTAAAATCCTTTTATTATGCAGAAGGCACTTCATGTGATTCTTTTGGTTCTAACAAAATGAAGATACCTGATTTAAATATAACCTCATATTTTAACTTATTTTATTTAATTTTACATCTCCAACCCCCTAAACACTTTTTATTCATTTATCTTATAAAAAAACCAGTATCCTATAAGTACTAGGTTATTGTTATGAGAAGTATTTTATCTACACTTACACACACCTCCATCTAGTGGATACGAACATACAGTTTCTGTGGATGGTGAACTAATGCCTCACGAAATGATGATTATTCTAATATCTCTAACTGCCTCTCAAGGTGGAAATTATGATTGTACTATATTTATATATGATATATATTATTTTTATTTTTAATGCTTTCGTATTTTTCATTTATATCAGTCATTTATGGTTCTCATAATGGGTAAACAAGATAATTTCATCTGAGGAAGTGAGGACTACCGACCCTCAAAGTGATATGAATCAATCATGCCTTATGTGGGATGTTTAAAGGATGGGGTTAATGAAATTATATATGATATTATACTGTAATTTTAATATACCTTGTTATATTTATGTTTCCATTCCTTTAAAATATAAAAGACAAATGAAAGTAACGTTCATGTGTACGTACGGCTACCAATCTCCACGAACGGTGTATTTCATTTCTTATATCCAAATGTTATATACTATTATAAATATTCATATATACTAGATATATATATGATATATATGATATTTAAGTCATGAATATCATTCTGTAGATAATGAAATTTCTACCACATGAACAATTTATAATTATAACAAATTTATTTTTAACTCAAGTTTCGTACATCGAAAAAATGTCCGATATGAACTAAAATAATTAACTAATTGTTATAGAAAGGTAATAAGTAACATAAAAGTAATAATATTCTTGAAACAAATCCATAAGAAAGTAGAAATTTACTTAATCTTATTATTTAGGTAATTAAAGAATGGATAGTTCAAGTCAGACATGAGGTAAGGGACTTCGTCTCAATTTCCTTTCATTGAGGCTTATTTTGTTTTATACACAACATTATTTTATATATTATATAAAAACCTTTAAATGTTCATATAATTCAATGGGAATATTTTTTTTGTGAGGCATTTACCTAAACGATAAAAAAAATAATGTTTAAACGTAAGCGATGACAACGACCGTTTCCGCCACCGCATGTTTTATTTGATCTTTAGCTTCCTCAACAAGTAGTAATGATCCTAAAAGGAATATAAATACCTTATATTTTTATACCTATTTTGGTATTGAAAATGGTATTGATAATGTATTTTTAAGGTCAATATATTTAAATGATATATTGTGATTGAAATGTGGAAATGTTATCTTTCCTTTATATTTGTTTTATGTGTTATGATTTTATAATCGTACTTGTACATTTGAGGGATTGTTATGTGATAAACCAATTGACGGGTGGTGTCATGATAAACCAAGAAAGGTGGTTATGTTATAACCTCCAATATATTGGGTATGGAAGTCGATAGTATGGCTATTTCATTTAGTGATATGTCTGGAAGTCGACCGCATGGTTATTCAATCTAAGTATGTTTACGTCCCAAGTTACCTTTATATGTTATATGTTATTTCATTGTGTTTTATGGTAATATTTTGGTTACAAAGTGGTAATAAATAATATTTTATTTACTGAACATTATTTACAACTTCATAAAGGTGAAAAGTATTACTTAGGTTAATTTATTCATGGTTTACATGTTGTTTTGAAAAACAATAATTTTCTATCTTTGTGTATCCCTTACTGAGCTTCTTGTGCTCATACCATGTTTTTGAAATGTTTTTCATAGGTCATAAAGTGGATTAGGGTTAAGGACGGGATCAATTAAAATTTATGCTATCTAAAACCTAGAACTATAAATGAATCTTTTTTTCCAAAAGATATTATTTAATGAAAAAATGGACACATAGTAGAATTGTATAATTTGTAATTTTTGAGATGAAATGTAATTATTATGGCTTAACTCTCTAAAACTCTAATCCTGAAAATATCCTCAATGCCAATTATGAATTTAATTCATGATTATGTAATATTTTAAGGATGGGTCCTTATTGTTGGCGTTATAGGTTGGTTTAGACATCTTTTTGAGTTAGAATATTGTTGAATTAATAATTTAATTTGTTGTAATATTGAAATGATATTGCATTTACAGATTGCCATGTTTCTTCAAATAAGATATTTTTTTATTCAGAATGGCTTTCCACAAAAAAAAACATGGGAGCTATGTTGGGAAGGAATATGGGGGAGAATAACCATCCAAATCAGCAACCTGAGATGATCAGAATTTGAACTAAATAGATTGATGTAGTGATGGAACAGTTGAATCAAACTATAAATGGTGGTGGTATCCAGACACTATATTAGCCAGGACAACCACGAAGGAACATGTTAGTAGTGAAGAATTTCATGTGGTGAATTCCCCCATCATTCAGAGGATCATTTGACCATGTTCTAGATGAAGGGTGGATTAATGCACTGGAGAATAATATTGATTTCATGGGATGTTCAGAACATCAAGTGGTTAGTCTTGTTGTTTACCATTTAGAAGGTGAACCAGATCAATGGTGGTCCATGGTAAAAACATATCTTGGATAGTGAAGATATTGATTCAATTGATTGGGATGAATTAAAAAGTATGTTTCTTGAGAAATATTTTCCTAAGGTGGTTCGTATTAGGATGGAAAATAAATTCCTAGAATTGTGGAAGGAGGATGACTTAGTGGATTCTTATGAAGTAAAATTCACTTGATTTTCAAGGTATGCTCTAAATTTCATTCGAGATCCTGATAGTAAGATAAATCAATTTTACTTAGGACATAATCCATAATATCGAAGATAATTAGCCAATAATGAGTTAAAAAGTTATGAAAAAACTTTTTCGATGTATGGAGAAGGTAAAAATGATGTTTTCTAATGATCTGGTGTTACAAGAGATAAAACAAAAGAAGAGGTCTAGTTGGAAGGAAAATGTAATGAATTCAAAAAATAAGCCTAAAGGTAAAAAAGATAAATATATATCTTGTGATAAGTGTGGTAAAAAGAATCCAGGAGAATGATTGTCAATGACTGGAAAGTGCTGCTGGTGTAGTAAGTCTTGTCATATTGCTCATAACTCTAATAAAGATGGTCAAGAAGGAAATGAAAAACCAATGTAAGATATTTTAAGTGAAATTAAATGGGTTATTATTCAAATGAGTGTCCAATGAAGAACTCAACTGAGGGAAAGAAGCCAAACTGTACGTAGAAGGTGGTGGTGAAATACTTTGGAACTATATCTACAGATGTTAGGCTACTAAAGGAAGTAGTATCAGGTACACTGTTGGTTTTTTCAGATTATTCCAATGTGTTGTTTGATTTAGGGTCTACACATTCTTTCATTTATAAGAATTTATCTATTAAATTTGGAATTCCATATCAATATATGAATCCTAAACTATTGGTAAAAACACATGGAAGAGATGCTGAGATAGAAAAGAAAACATAAGAACCTTTCTGTCCTTGGGTGCAGAAAGAATCATCCTAAAAGCCTTATTGTTTTCCCTCAAATAGAGGTTGATGTTATTTTGGGTATAGATTGGATTTCATTTTATCATGAAATGATGGAATGCATAGCTAATGAGGTATCTTTTCGGATTGAATTTCAGTTTTTGTACAAGAATGAACCCTTACTTTTGATAACATATAAGGAAGCTGATAAAAAAGTAAAAGTTGGAAATGAATATTACCTTGCACATATTGTTGAAAACAATGGAACTATTCACATTAATGATGTTCCAATGGTAAAATAGTATCTTGATGTTTTTCCTTCTGAGTTTCGTAGTATTATAACTGATTGGAAAGTTGAATTTACTATTGGCTTATATCCTGATGCTAAGAAAATTTTGAAACCCCCTTATGAAATGGCTCCAGTTGTACTTGTAGTTTTAAAAAATTAATTTCAAGAGTTATTAGAAAAGGGTTTCATTTGACCTAGCACATAACCATTTGGTACTGCTATCTTGTTTGTTAAAAATAAATATGTTTCAATGACACATTTCATTGATTATAGAGTAATGAATTACATCACTATTAGGAACAAGTTTCCTTTTCAACAAATCAATGATTTTTTTGACCAGCTAGAAGGAGATCAGTAATTTTTTATGATTGAATTGAGGTCGGGGTACCATCAGTTGAAAGTAATGGAAGAATACATTCCGAAGAGATCATTTCGTACTAGATATGGCCATTAAGAATTTGTAGTTATTCCTTTTGGGTTAACCAATTCACCAACTGTATTTATGGATCTTGTAAATATAATTTTCTGTGAGTTTTTTGGATACGTTTTTGGTTGTGTTTATTGATGATATTTTGGTTTATTTCTAAAGTAAAGGGGAAAATGAATGTTTTTTAAGGGTTGTCTTGCAAACCTTAATTGAAAATAAATGGTTCGATAAATTCAGAAATTGTGAGTTTTTGTTACAAAAAATATCATTCCTTGGTCACATTGTTTAAAAAATGGCATAAATCATGATATTTTTAATAAAATAGTTATTAATGATTGGCCAAGACCCACAAATATTTCTGAGATTCGTGGTTTTCATGGTTTATTGGGTTATTACCAGATGTTTGTTGAAACTTTTTCACGGTTATCTAGTCCAATCACTATGTTAAATCGAAAATAAGTTATATTTATTTGGACAAAATAAAGTGATGATTATTTTTAGGAATTGAAAATAAGATTGGTGAGTTCTCTTGTTTTTGAATTACCCTCTAGGGATGGTGAATTTTTTATCTACAATGATGCTTCGTTGAAAGGTAATGGTTGTTTCCATATGCATAATGGTTAGGTAATTTTTTATGCTTCACGTCAGTTGAAAACTCATGAGTTAAATTACCCTACAAATGATTTAGAATTAGTTGTTGTTGTATTTTCTTTAAAAATTTGGAGGCATCGTCTATAAGGGGTAAAAATTGAAATATATACTAACCAAAAAATTTTGAAGTATATATTCACTCGGAAAAAATTGAACATGAGATAGTGGGGATGGCTAGAATTAATCAAGGATTATGATTGAACAATCCATTACCATCCAATAAAGGAAAATAATGTGGCTGATGCTTTGTGTTGAAAAATTAATGTTACATTAACCATGCTATGTTTGGAACGATATCCTTTCGTCATGTATTTTCCTCGTATTCATTAACAAATAAATTTTGTTAATTTTATACTTTCCTATTAACATTTTAAAATGTAATTAATCCTTTAGTTAAATTATTACCATGTATCTTACAATTACTCAACTAGTTATGTAAACTTTGGGTATTTGGGTGATATTCAGTTCAGAAGTCCAAAATTTACATTAGTAAGTCAACTATGGTCAATGTTGTTATTATTCCATAATAATCAGAGAAATAATCATGAAATAAATATCTTTTTTATAAATCAATTATAATTTTACATACAAAACTGATGTATGGTTAATAAATATTTTCTTCGACACAATCATATAGATGATAGGTCATATATACACATGACTAATGTTTCTATTTTTCATCAGTAATTATGGATAGAATGTAATTATTATTTTATCTTTCTATAATTACAATTATATCATAATTATAATATTACTTATATAAATATACTTATATATTTCATTATTCTTGTTTCTATGATGAAAAATAAACCGCATCACTTCATAGATGTAGTAGTTCACTTGTACACACGGAAGAAGTTACAATATTCTTATGTATGGAATGGTGAGAAAATACGTGTTATATTATATTTTAATAATTCTAATTATTTTATTTATATTATAAATATAACTTAAATCCATTATTATAATCATACTAGTGAGGATACGATGGAAACTGAATTACATCCTTTTTCAAGGCAATAGTCCGTTGTAGACACAAATGATGGGTTCAATTACAATATGATGGACATAAAGATAGATATAGGTTATTACATGAAAATAAAAACACCATAGTATATTTAAAATATTTTTATTATTATATAATAATTTTTGTAGAATATTTCAATGACATCGAGGAATAAATAAATCTAAAATATGAGGTTACAAATATGTACATTTTCCATAGAGAGTCTCCTTTTATTAACACCTTTATCCCTTTTAGGTTTTTGTAATGACAAAACCAATACCACTTGAATTTTAAGAAGGAATTTTAAAGGGTTTTTTGTTTTTATTTGATGATCCAAAGAGGTTTTTATTTGTGATGGATTTGTAATATGAGGTTTCATTTTATAAGATAGGGGCGGGACACTCACAAAATTTAAAAAACAATTAAATTAAAAATCAACTATCAATGGATTAAAAATGAATTATTTTGAAAATATAATTATAATTTATTTATTAATCTCATTCTATAAAATTTATTCACATTTTTATTATTTTTAATACTTATATTGTGGTTTTAAAAAATAGTTAACCATTTTTAAACATACCATAACAATCATGTTTTTTGTATATTAAAGGTCAATATAGCTACTATAAATGAATATACAAACAAAAAGTAGATTGTACTCATCTATAGATGTAAACTAGACTCATTTGGTTGAATATATATACTCCAACCTTGAGGGGGATTTTTTTTCATAGAATGTGATCATGGAGGCAAGTACGATGTGGGAATTCATAGATCATGATTAGTGCAAAAATTTAGTGGATGATGTCATGTGTGGGTGATTCTATCTTTCATTTTTAAAATACCTTATAATTTCAACCGTTGAATGATTTACCTTTTTATTAATACATTTTAAGGACATCTTTTCTCAGGTCCTGGATCTTCTTGGTAAATTTTTTGGTATTATTTTGATTTATTTTTTGAACCCTTAACAAATATTTCAAAACCTATATTATATTTTAAGGTTTAAAAAATAAATTCTTTATAAAAACGAATCAATTACACATATACAAGTATGTTTTTTGAATTATTCAGTTCTTTTTCTTATAAAATAAAAAATTTACCCTTTATTTGGAAGAAACCATGGGGAAATCATGGTGTGATTTTTTTTGGGTTAATTTATTATATAGATTCTAAAACCTATTTTTATAAATTAATAAATAATTAAAAACACTCTCATTATATAAATTCTCCCAACAAACCTATCCACTTCACTCAAACCATTCAATCACAATGTTTCACATTCCACACCTCTCTATATCCCTCCCAAGGTACCCCCATTATCTTAATTAAAACCTCACAATAATTAAGAAGTGTCTTTACAAACAAAGGGATCATCTCTTTCTTTATTTTTTTCATGCACTTTATTTAGGTCATTCCTTTTTATTTTAAATTTTTCGTGTTGTGATATGTTTTAAAAAATCCCTAATACTATCCATATGATTCCCATGTAATGATATACTGTTTTTGTCCCATTCACCCCTTCTATAAGCCTTTATGTCCACTCCTTAAAAAAATATTATTATCATGCAATATTCCATATGAATCATTTGTGTAGTTAATACTCAGATACATTTCCACTCAAGTGTATTCCCCAATATTTTCCAATCCTTAATTTATTGGGTATTTACAAGTATATAACCTACACGGCTTAATTTAGGGATTAAAATTGATGAAAGTTATCTTGATGTTTCATAATCTAAGTGGAAAGCATATTCATGTACATGATATGATCATGAAGGGTGGGATCTTACTTATATGTCCCTCCAAAAAATGGGTGAGGTTTTTATCTCATGATATGCCATGTATGATGCCCATGAGGTTATTATAAGAACACTATGTTGTGATATAAATGATGTTAAATATAACTTATTCTTATGGTGTCCTGTAGTTCAACTTTAATATATTTTTATTATGTTATATTATCACATCATTCCTCATTGTTCAAGATTATGATTCTCACCACACTAACATTCATTGATATACCATATAGATCACATGTACTACATTACTTTTTTTATTGTTTTTTATTCCCCTATTGGGAATTATATCATACCCTTATTTTTTTCTCGACCCCTAGGTTATCCCAAGTATATTTAGAAGATATAAGGAATATATGGGAATTTTTTTGATTTTAAATAATCACATTGTATTTTTGTTACATGTTTTTGTGTTATATATCTAATTTCACAAATAACTTAATCCTCACAGTCTTCTGGGAATGGAATAACTATATCATTATGTAATAATTCATTAATTAAGTTATATTAAACACATTTCTTGTGATTATTGGTATAAGAGAAGAAAATATTTATTTTTTGGGAATTAGGATTACAAAAATATATTGAATGACTTAGGGATAATACTAAACAAAAGAAAATAAGCCTCAATTTTAGTACAAAATAGTGTAAGTGGTTTGAAGGAAAATATATCCTATTATGGATAGTATAAGTTGATGCTAATCTAGAATAGTTGCACTATTGGGTAATTATACTGAAAATGGAGCATTTTTCTAGATTAATTCATTACATGGTGAACAACAATGGGACTTGTGGGGAACCTATTTTGAAACTCTGATGAGATATTCTTTGGTAAATATAGAATTCCATTACAACCCATCATTTATTTAAAAAATTCACATAAGATTATATATTATGAAATATAGCATAGATAACTGAGATGGAAACCAATATATTCACAGGTTATGGAATATATTTTATTTTTGAGTTATATCATTAATTTTCATTGTCTCTCATTTATACCATTAATTGTTATACAATTTCTCACCCAATCTTTTCCCCTTTTTTAGTTAGTGGCCTGGAATATGAAGAATTTAGGAAATATCCAATGTGAGGGGAAATGCAATAATTTCCCAAATGAGTGGTCCAACCAGATGAGAGGAGGAATCGTGAACTTCATAAATATAATTTCTCAATAAACTCATTATTTTAATTTTAATTTAATAGAAGTTTAGTTTCTAAATCCTCCTAAGAGATAGATATTTTCAATTGATACCATTATGTAAAACATGCCTCCAGTTTTCCATGGATATACCAAACGATAAATAAAATACATTAAAATTTCAATATTCTTCCATAAACACTCTAATTAATATGATTTCATTCTATATAATTATCAGATAGAGGGAGAATCTGATTAATGGTTGAATTTGGAAAAACAATATAATTACCAAGGATGATATTGAGGAAATAAAGAGGAAGGAAATTCATAAGGAAATGAAAAATATTTCCCTTATACTCATTACCTTAAAATGGAATGGTATTTCAATTTAATTATGAAAAATTATGATGAATCGATTGGTGAAAATGATAAAAACGTAACCAAACAAGAATGATATACTTACATATTGGTTATAACCCATAAAAAGTATAGTTTGCCACTTTTTTAGCAGTTCTAAATCTATGTCTATGAAAATAAAGTGAGATATAAGGCTTTGAAATAAATGATAAAATTTTATGATATTTCTGTAGTGTTGAAATAAAGATTAATAAATCCCAAGGGTTTCAAAAGTCTAGTGATAATTTGTATTAAATAGATTTAAATCTTATAAAATTGGTAGATAAAACTTATTTTGGTAGGAATTTCCAACTTCCCACTTTTCAAATGTGTTGGAAGAGGCATAATATAAATTTGTTAAGGTTAAAAGGAAATGGTTTTGTTGTATGAAGGGTTCCAATCTTGTCCTTTTTTATGTGATAAACCCACCATTGTGATGGAAGAAAGGAAGTTATCCCTTCAACCATCAGCCTATTTTCTAATGTTTTGACTACAAGGAATACATATACAATTCTAACTAATGACCATTTCAAATGGGTTTGGATGATAACTGAAGAAAACATCCTCCATTACCAAAAGAAAAATAACTAGCATAATCCCTCACAACTACTGAGATAGTTCTTAGAAATGATGTGGGAAAAGGTAAAGTAATAACTTATTCAAGGATATAAAGACAATTATTTTATTCTTGTTCTATGAATTTATTCATATCATTCATTTTTAGTTGAACTATTCAAACACCACCTAAAATCATCGAAGTCAAGTTAATAGTGAAGATGATAAAAGGGTCAATTATTTCTACCCAATAATATAAATCATTCACTTCTCGAATTTTTGGGCAAAATTTCCTTGGTATCAATGTGTTTATCCCTTTGAATAATTCTATTTTATTATAGTAATGGGATGACCATGTCAGGAAAAAAGCAGTACAATAGTGGTGTGGATTTGGTTACTAGGTGTCCCCTTCCCTTTCACAACTCTAATAATCGTCAGGATGTTGGAAACGCCTTGATATCATTTCATTACATGGATGGTGATACCAAGAATCTCTAAGAGGAATCATGACCCCACAATTGTGTTGAGATGTATATGGAAAAGTCTCTCACCTTGAATGTCCTCATTAGGACCGAAGGCCCATCATATTTTCCCTCGATGATTCGCCTACCTCGTGTTCTTATTTGTATCCTTCTCTCAGCATTTCTCAGGCTGTGGATCCTGACAACGTAGGGTCCCCAAAGGTGACTCCTGAAGAGAATCCTTTCTTAATCGCCTATCAAGATGTATAGCGGGGCGAGGGCGTGCGTTCTTCACCTCTATGTTCTCAAGAAGACAATATGTTTCAGGATGGTGACCAAGATCCTCTCGATCATGATTCTATTTCAAATGAATCTCTTGCAGTCTTCTCATAGGCCAAGAATGATGTGCTCAAAAAGCCAGATCATCTTCCTCCAATATATTTGTTTTCTCAGTCTCGGCCTCATCATCCTCTAGATATATTAATGGTGCTTACTTACCCTCCAACATGCTACTGAATCTGCTTCATAGTGCTATGTCAGACGTCGTCACCTTTGGACTATCAATTCACTATGGTTCTTGAGAAATGAAGAAGCCAGTGCACTTTACTCCCATTTCTGATAGAGGTCTAGATACCATGTCTAGAGTTATAGGTCTCTTTTTTTAACAAATTAGAATTCAATTCAGGGTTCTCTATAGGCCGTAAGGCCTCTTCCTATATTTTTTAATGGTTTCTATTATCTTTTTCAATGGTCGTATCCAAGGAGCCTGAGAGAAAGTATCCTTTATTCATGGAGATTCAATCCATTTATAGTCATCTATCTTTGTTGTGGTGTACCATAAACATCAAGAAGAATATTTACTGTTTTAATACAGGTACATGGGGTTCGTAGATTACATTCATGCTAGTCTATGCAATTATTGTAATTTTGTGTTTAGAAAGATGGTGTTTTTGTGGATCCTATCATGTCTCTCCCCCACACATATCTACTAAAGTTGTAATAGGTGGTTGTGAGTTTTTATTTAATTTTTTCTATGCTCTCATTGGTGTGGAAAAAATAATGGTGGCATGGATTAATGTTTCCACATTTCAACTAGGGTGCCTTCCTCGGTTCGTTAGAGGGGATTTCAACAACATTATTGAGGCATCAGAAAAGAAATGTGTTTCTGGTTTTTCCAACACTATGTCCCATGTTTTTAGAGAATTTTTACCGAAAAGGGTATTTTAGACTTGGGTTCATGGAACAAATTTACAAGGTGTAATAACATTAATGAATTAAGCATAATATAGTGCATATTAGATTTATGCTTGCCTAATATTAAAGGTACGGAGGCTTTATCACAAATTTCTATGGTCTATCATTCTTGATGACTCTCATATCACTCCCCGTTAGTGGAAAAACTAAAAAATTGAGGTATGTAGGGTGAATGTTTTTGCTAATCTAGAAACAGGATGATGTAAGAAGGTTTCCGGTAGTTGGTTCAAATATCCTGGAAGAAACTAGACTCTGGAGTCTCATTGATAGGTTTTAACTCAATGCCTTCAGCAACTGAGGAAGGACATTCAAGGGTGGATGGAAGGAAGAATATGAACCAAGAATACCTTGTAAGATATTAAATGGGACATTATCATGCTAAAGGAATATCTACAACTGAATTGGTATGATGACACTTTTGTGTCTTTGTCTGAGAAACAAGCACTACTGGATGGTAGAGAAAGTTCTCGAAATGGAAAGGGTGTGAAGGGATAAATCTAGGAATCTGTTTCTAAAATAGAGAGATAAGAACACATTATTATTTCAGGAGTGCGTGAAAGAGATGAAAGTGTTCAAGAAACTGAATCTCATATTGGAAGATGGACCCTACTTAGAGGATATAGATGTGGTTGGGCTCATAGGCTCTTGATCATTTCATAGAGTCGTTGGCAAGTGATAGTAACTACAATGGAAAAAGTAATTTTGGGGATGAATCAGGGGATATCTTTCTATACTCCATTCTAAATTCGATTAAAGAAAATGATAATAATAGTTTTGAGGCTACATAGGATGAAAAAGTGATTAGATAGGCACTGTTAAGTATGCCTTTGGAAAGTGAACCTGGACTAGATGATTTTCTGGGTACATTTTATCTAGATTATTGGTAGGTCATTGAAAACCAGGTGGGTGAGGCAATGTAAGATTACTTCAAGGGTGGTAGTCTTAACAAAGAAGTGTGTGTGTCAAAGGTGGTTCCAATCCAAAAATTCAATGAAACAATTTATATTAATCAATACATGACTTTTATCCTCTTCAATTTCACATAAAAAATACTTACCAACATAATTAATAGATGAAATGATCATGTTATTATGAGTCTTGTCTCAAAAGATCAACATGGATTTATCAAAGGATGGAGTATTCAAGGGGAAAATGGTGTAACCGAGGAGATGATTGATAAAATCAATAGAAAAAAGATATAGTTGAACATTGTAGTCAAAGTGGACATGGATAAAGCATAAAAACACCTCCAATGGAGATTTATTCTTTGATTTATGAAAAAGATCAGATTCAAGGAGTGGGTTTTTGAATAATGATTTAGATGGTTTTCTTCCCTATGGATATCTATTTATATGATGGGGAGGGGATTCAGTTTCATCAAAAGTGTTAGAGTAAGACAAGGAGACCCATTTCCCCAAACCTATTTATTCTTTATTAGGATCCTCTATCAAGAAACATCATGCGTGACCATGATGAGGGAACAATAACTTCTTTTAAATGAATATCTGGGAATGGTTCTGTATCTCATCTCATATTTGAAGAAAATATGATTTTTTTTCAAAATCAGTAGGCAAAAATCAATCATTGGATTAAAAAAATTCATTGAATACTATGGAAGATCTAATTGAAAATTAATCAATTAATGGAAATGCAATTTCTTTATCTCTAACAGGTTTTCCAACAGGTACAACAAAAAAATTCAAACCAAATTAGGTATGAGGAGGGGATCATTTCCAATGATGTATCTATGTGAACCCATCTCAAACAAAAATATTAACAAGACATTTTTTGATGACATCCTTGCTCAGATTGTGGGGAAAATATGTAACTTGAAGAATTATTTTCTATCCTTTGGCAGAAGAATCATTTTCTGTCAACACTATTCTAACATCAATCCCAATGCACAATCTATTTACTATCTAATCCCCAAATAGAACTATTTAGAGGACTGAAATATCCTTAACTTATTCGATATGGGATGAAAACAAAGATGTAAGGTTTCATCGGGAATCATATAAAAGAATGTCCATAGAATTTTTAAAGGAGGAGAAAATATATGGAGCATCTCAGGCTCAATGAGAACCATAGTGGAAAGGCTTCCATGAGAAATCATTGAAGGGAAGTCATTATGGGCTATGTTTATGAAGAGATGGTAAATAGTTAAATAGAAAAAATTGGTGGTAGGTAATATGAAATTCTAAAATATGGATTCATTGATGACACATCATCTAGAGGTTCTGAAATCTGAGGTGAGATGGGTGTTGGATGAATAGATATCAAATACTACGAGGAAAAATAGTTAGGGAAATCTCTCCACTTTCTAGGGTTACCTACTTTAGGTATTTCATTTTAAGAGGAAATACGATTCCCAAATCTCATCAATTCCGTTCTATATCAACAATAAATGAGACTCCATGACATTATCTTATTGATCTAAGAATCCGATGTGTGCATATTTTCACAGTCTACTGATGGCCACCACCACTTCTGAGATTTCTAGGAAATGGTTTGCTGCAACCTAGTGCACCACGAAGGGGACGATAGAGAATGGTGTAAGGATATCCCATTGAAGATGAGTTTACTAGTGTAGATGATGATGATCCAAGATATCTTTACTGATGAAAACATTTAAAAAAGTATGACATCAGGCTCTCATTGCAGGTGACCCCCCCAAATTAAAATATAGTTTGGCACGTGTTGTTCCAAAGTGAATGAGATTCTATAGTTTGGAACTTGTTGGGATACAAACTAGACCTCAAAGAATATGGTGAAAAAATTCCACAATTTATGGAAAATTGGTTTCAAAGGGCAGAGAGCCAGGTAATAGACAAGAAATCTCGATAACTGATTTTTGTTGGGGTTTTCTGGATCTTATGAGAGGTGGAGAATAGGGTAGCTGGTGGAAAAAATTTCTCAGATCATTTTATCATGGTGTGAGTGAATTCTTATGTGGTGTAGTTTTGGTCTATCATTAAGGGAAATGAATCATTATCACATCAAATAAGATATTCACTAGGAACCATTTCTCGAATGGGGAGTAGAGGTAGTGGAAATCTAGGAAGATGGGTCAGATGGATTCCACCATGAAGGTGTTAAATATTGAATGCTGATGGCTCCTTCTTATCTGGGAGTATGAGTGGTGAAGGTCCTATGCATGAAGATAAATGTTTTTTTCATTATGGATTTCATTTCGTATTTCAGTCTAGGTACCTCATTGGGAGAAGAGTGGAGGTACATGAACACAAGCCTGACATAGTGAATAATTTAAAACATTTTACTGGATGAGGTGGAATATGATTCTAATGTTCTCATTGGGATTCTTCAATGAAAGGTTATATATCCTTAGGACATGATATATCTTGTAAGATTGTGTAGATTTTTAATCTCTCCATGCACCATTGAAATCCATACAAGCAGGGAAGAGAATTTTTCTATGGAGGTCTTGTCCAATAAAGAGATTCCATGTGAGTGCATCATTTTTTGTCATAATACTATATATTTACCAACTAAATGTTTTAATGTTGTAAGGGTGGATACTCTTGGAATTCCAAATTTCCTCCCTCATTAAATTATAGATTTTTGTAGGCACCTTAGAAAATAATAAAAATGGAATTTTGAGAGAGTGAGTGAGTGTGAAGAGATATTTAAATTGACAATGAAAATGGTAATAACTTCACCTATGATCACATTATCAACTAGTGGTGAAGGATTGTTGTTTTATAGTGATGTGTCCAATAGGGTCATGGGTTATGAACTCATTCCTAATGAAACATTTATATCTTGTACCTCCCTTTAACTAATGATCCATGACAATAACTACACAAAAGATGATATAGAATTTCCTAGAGTGACCATCACATTTATGATTTGGTGGCACTATCTTTATTGGGATAAGTATTAAATATATACATATCATAAAATCCTCAAGTATATTTTCAAAAAAGAAGGTCAATGTTTTCCACTGAAGGTGGATAGAGATGATCAAGGATTATGATTATTCAATTTATTTTTATCCACGAAGGGGAAAAAGTGGAAGATTTTCTGAGTAGAAAGAATCATGTAACCTTATCCATTATGAGGATTAAAAGGGATATAATATTAGTGGAAATGAAATGGATGAACATAGGAGTACTACAATGATCATCAAATTACATTCCTCAAAAAAAATTTCATCTATATATTTTTATAGGTTTAATTCAGATAATAATTCTAATGAGTTACAACATAAGAGGGTTATAAATATTTGGAGATCACCTTTACTGAATATCAAGTTCTAATTCTTGGAACCAAGATATGTGTCCCATAAAAAACTGATGAGTGAAATTTTGGATGATTCACGTAGATAATATTTCCTTATTAATCTATGATTCACTATAATGTAGATAGATTAGAATAAATCCATAAAGTAGGACAACATATAGAGGGAGATAAATAATTTTGTATTGTAATGCATTGTATGTTAAAAAGTCGATGAAGAATGAAATAAGTATATGGATAAGATGAAATAATTTCCCATATAGGTATTGAAATGGGATAACATAACCATAATTTTTTTCATAGGACTCCTCAAGAAATCTAAATCTAGTAATTAAATAGGGGTGGTTGTTGATCTCTTTATAAAATTGACATATTTCATTACAATTGTTGAATATTTCACTCAAGAAAAACTCAACAAAATGGAAAAATTGAATGTTGTAAAAATGTGTGGAGTTTTACTAAATATTGTATCTAATCAAGATTTGATGTTTAAATATATGTTTTGGTGAATCATTTTAAAATGTTGGGATATAGACCGGATCTTCAGTAATTATTATTACCATCAGATGGATGTTTAGTCTTATGGTTTATTCAAACTCTTGAGGATAAGTTTAGATCATGTTCAATTTATTTCCATGTATTTTTGGACCAACACCATATCATATTGGAGTAATCTTATTAAAATAGTTTCCATTTTACCATCAAAAGAAAACATATGAAGATTTATATGGGAAGACGTGTAACACATAGTTATTCTGTCATGATGTTGGAGAGATGATGTGAATAGGTCATGATCTTATCCAAGAAATGACAGTGATGATTAATTCAATGTCAAGTGAAATATTCAAAAAGATGATATAAATTTTAAATGGACAATCATAAATGGAACCAAGAATTTAAGGATAGAGATACAATTTTCCTTCACATATATATTTGTGGAAGAAATTAAAAAGGTTTGGGAATAAGGGAATGCTTATATCTAGATACATCATCCCCTTTTAGATCCTTCATAACATATGAGGGATTCCCTAATTACTATCACTCCCCCTAACCCAACTCTAGTGCATGATGCATTCCAAGTATCCCTCTTGAGTATGTTTATATTGGTCCCCTCACATGTACTAAATATAGAGGTGGTACCCTTTGATAATGATCATTCATATGATGATTAACTAATGAAGATATTATATCATAATGACAAAGTTCTATGAAATAAGACAAATGACGTGGTCAAAGTGTTTTAGTGGATCTATAAGTTTGAAGAGAGGAAATGGTATCCAAAGAGCCGATGAAAATGATGTACCCTCATATGTTTAAGTTTATGAAATGAAAATTGATTGGGGTGAATTAATGATGGGGGGATTAATATGTAGAACCAAACATTTAAAAATGAATATATTTTATAAAATAAATTATTTCCTTATTATGTAATATATTTATAGAAAACACATGAACATAGATTCGTTATTTAACAATACTATATGTTACGTATTTTTGGATATAAATGATCATTAAGTAATATAACCATAAATAATATTTTTTTTATACTAATCATTATTATTAGTATATATTAAGTGTTATTATAAATCCAATTGTAATAGTTGAAAGAAGTGGTTTCCTGAATCTATAGGATGAAATCATATCAATTCCATTTATTAGATATTCAAGGATATAAAAAATACCTAGTCCTTTCCCTTGAACAAACATAAAGAGTTTTTAAAATACAAAATCATAAGAAAACCATTTATAAGATATGTTTAAGCTTATTGAGACCACGACCCAATCCGTGTTTTCCAAACCACCGCATGAAAAAATAACATTCACACACCTTAACATTAAGCAATTAAATGGAGTAATAAATGGATATGTATCCTTACCGTAACAATATAATTATAATTTTTTCAATAATATTTTTGTTATATTAATCCAATATTAATTTTAATTTTTATATTATTAAAAAATGAGTATGATTAAAATTAGATTCATATATGATTAAAAACAATGTGTAATTTTTGAAAATATATATTTTTCAATCATGACACTCATTTTTAAGAATTCAATAATTTTATAAAAAAAGTAATGCCCGTGAAACAATATTATTTAATCATATTTATTAAATATAAATTATAATAAAATTTTATGATGTTATTTGTAATTTTTATCAGGGTCAAAAAACTAATAATTTCAAAAACACAATATGTTTTATTAAATTCTTATTTTTAATTTTAATTTATAATTTATCTTATTTATATAATTATTTTGTAAAAATTCATTTTTTTAAAAATCAGAACAATAAAATTATTTAATGATTATTTTTTTCATAATATCTGAGATATTATATTTTTAGAGTGATAATTATAGTAGGTAAAATTATAAAGTATGTATTGTGTCATCATTAAATCCCTAAAGTTGGGTAAAACTGTTAAGATTTTCTAAAAAAAATTATGTTTCCACATTAAAATAATTCATTTTTATGTTATTTGACTAATTGCATAAATACTTAATGAATCCTCTAAATAAATATTTCATTTTAGAGACTCAAAATAAATTTATTGTAAACATTACTCACATTCACATCACCAAGGATATTATTTTAATGAGTTTGGATCCTAGGCATATAAATTAATGAAATCTAACCTTTTTTGGTATAGAACATGTGGAAAACCATGGGTTCATTTTGTATTTGGATTAATTTTTCATATAGGGTGAAATAGTATTGTTTATAAATTAATAAGTAATTTTACTCTATTTTGTTATACGAACCCATCCACACTCTACTTATCTTTCACTAAAAACCCTCAAATAATGTTGTTACTCTTACCTTATCTGTATAAAACACTACCATGGTGAAACCAAGAACATAAGAATCACCTCCCCAGATTTACAAATCCCCCTCCCAAGAAAATAGATCCTCATCCTCTCCTAGTTATTCAAGATTCTTTATTATGTCATTCAATTTGAATTCATGTAGTTTAGGTTATTATTTTTCTACGCATCCCACTTATTTTACATATTGTTACCAATTAATTAAGAACACCTTTTCCTATTATTCACCGATTTTATAGACCATTATGTACACCCGTTATACTGTAGAAATTATCCCACAATTTCCATTATAACGACCTGAAATTTTGAATAAATCATTTTTCCTAATTTTGTGTGTTATTTTATTTTTATACTGAACAAAACTTTTTCATTTGATAACATGAGTATAATTAAAATGAGACCATTAGGTTTTGACTGTTATATGACCATTGGTCAATATGACCGCTGGAATTAAACATTTCTATTATTGTCTCAAAATACAAGTGATCCTGGTTAATTAATATAGAAAGAAGATTCGATGACTTCATCCAGTAGTCTCGGGCTAATCGAAGCCAATCTAACAGAACTTGGGAAGGAGGTTGCACCACTAGGCTTTGCTCTGGACCAAACCCATGCCGAACATCATCGTGTGAAGCTAGAACGTAATCGCCTTCGCGAGAAGTTCAAACTGATAGAAATTACTACTCGTGCAATGTTGGTTGAGCCGCCCTCAGATTCTCTCACCTTAGCATACCTTACACTTAGGTCCTATGCTGGGGTTCTAAGGGGCAATGTAAAGATACCGTAACTGCCTTGTGTAATCCTTTTTTTTAAATAAAAATTGGGATTTCTTCTTATGTAGAAGGGTGTGAATTTTCAAAGTTTCTAGATTAATATAGGATATATTTTACTGATGAATTTCAAAAAAAAGATATTTTAAAATATTTCTGAAAACCATGAATAATTATTGATGTGTAATGATTTTCAAAAAATGGTCTTCTGCAAATGTGTTCAGTAAGAAATTTGGAGTCTAATACGATCAACTTGTTTTTTTGATGAACAGTAAATTATGAATAGTGATTTTACTCTTAGGATTAGTAATGTGACCAAATAGATTAGTAATCTCACTTAAAGTCAGTATTAATATAATCTAGGCACCTTGATTAAGTAAGGGGATTCAATAAAATAGGTAAATTACTGTTTCATTAATTATTAGTCAAGTATTAGTATTTTCGGGTGAATTGTGTTTTAAATTTAAAAATTAAATTAAAAATATTTAGATTTTTTTTTTATAAAATGGAGTTCATTTTTGATTTTAGAACATCGATATTATGCTAAGGAAATTTTTGGGGATTTTTTGGAAAAAAAATGAATTTTCAGTGAATAGTGTATTTATTTAAAAATTAAATTAAAAATATTTAGAAAATTATTTATAATAAAATGGAGTTCATTTTTGTAATCAGAGCATCGATATTTGGTTAAGGTGAAATTTTGGGATTTTTCTAAGAAAGTTGAATTTTTAGTGAATAGTAAAAATACAGTTTTAGGGTTTTGGTATGTTTAATTACATCATAACTGTGTCATGATGATGTCATGAAATATTTTAAGGGATGGACGACTAAAGGGGATGTATTATTGTATGAGGGGTCCCATGTGGTGAAAACCATGGGAAAATACCATGGGCAAGCCCATGGTTTTGAAAAAACCACTAGTGAGGTGTCCCTTGGCCATTAATGCCTTGTCCCCTCACTTTCCCTATAAATACCCACCCTTTCCCCTTTTAGTATTTACTCCCAACTCTCCCCCAACGAAGCTATCGACTCATTACCTCCCAAGGAGTCCTCCCAAGGTTCCCCTAACCACTAAATGTCCCAACCATTGAGTTTTTAGAGTTACGTTTAAGGTAAGGGATCCAAACTCTCTCTCTTTTTTTCAAATTCTCTCTTTTAAGTAATTTACTTTATGCTCCATGTTCTGATGTTGTAGTATGTTCTTTTATATTCCACTTACATCCCTTTTCATTTTCATATGATGATAGATCCCCTCTTTCTCCCATCATTTCGTTTTATGAATTTTTAAGTGGTGCCGTTATGCTACCAAAATGTTTGTAACAGATTCTTTCACCCTTCTCATTTTCAAGTTCTATTTATTGTGAAGTCTTTCAAATTCCTCTTTATTATATTGGGTTATGATCTCTATATCTATCATACTGATCATTTCTGTTCATATGATGAGAGACCCTATTTGATCTCGTCAATTCATTTTTGTTGAAGTTTAAGTGGCGTCGTTAGGCTGCCGAATTTTTAAGGGATTCGTTCAGAATTCCCATTTTTCAAAGTTCTACTTTCATGTAAATTCTATCAAATTACTTTTTATTATGTTGGGGTATGATCTATATATCTATCATACTGATCATTTATGTTCAGATGATGAGATAACCTATTTGATCTCGTCAATTCATTTTTGTTGAAGATTAAGTGACGTCGTCAGGCTGCCGAATTTTTAAGGGATTCGTTCACCTTTCCCATTTTTCGAAGTTCTACATTCATGTCAAGTCTTTCAAGTTACTTTTTATTATGTTGGGGTCTGATATAAATATCTATAATACTGATCATTTATTTTCATATGATGAGATACTCTATTTGAACTCATTAATTCATTTTTGTTGAAGTTTAAGTGGCGCCGTTAGGCTACCGAATGTTTAAGGGATTCGTTCACCTTTCTCATTTTTAAAAGTTCTACATTCATGTCAAGTCATTCAAGTTACTTTTTATTATTTTGGGTTATGATCTCTATATCTATCATACTGATAATTTTTTTCATATGATGATATACCCTATTTGATCTTGTCAATTCATTTTTGTTGAAGTTTAAGTGACGCCGTTAGGCTGCCGAATTTTTATGGGATTACTTCACCATTCACATTTTTCAATGTTCTACTTTCATGTCAAGTATATCAAGTTCGTTTTTATTATGTTGGGGTATTATTTTTATATATATCATACTTATATTTTATGTTCATGTCATGAGAGACCATATTTGATCTCGTCAACTCATTTTTGTTGAAGTTTATGTGACGCGGTTAGGCTGCCGAATTTTCATACGAGAAATCTTATTTTTGTCCTCCTTATATGTGTTCCATTTCATATGGTATATCTTTCAAATTTCATTACCATGTTCTTATAACATTTATATTATGTCCCTATATTGTTTTATGGATCATTTATGAGTGGGTGACCCATGTCCCCTCTCTTTCCAATGTTTTCTAAAACCCCAAAACATAGCCATTATGCTACAGAATTTCCATCTCAAAATGTCTCTCTCTTATCCTCAAATTCATTTTATTAAGTGAATACTCAATGCTCTTTATTCTAAATGGGTATTAACATATATACCAAAATGGTCTATTTTAAATTCTGGGATTTACATACATGAGACCCACCTTCTTTTCCTATGGGTTTTAAAGTGACACAAAGATCATGTCTTTAAAGCAGTTTTTAAAACTATCTTATTTTGAAATGAAACCCATTTCTTTTTTTCTATATGGGTTTTTTTATGAAATTATTTATGATGATATATGTGGATCAAAAGATAATAAAGGAGAATTTAAGGGTGCGCCCTGATAGCACTCCAATGCATTGGGTAAAGACTTAATCTCAATAGATGACCATTTTGACTGGTACCTTGGTGAATAACCTTGGTAATTTTTATTGACACCTTGAGGATGTACCTTGGTGAAACAGAAATGATTGTATTTGTTAAATGTTGTAGCCACATCTTCAAGTTATGAAATATGTTATTTTTATTATGATATGCCTCATGATTTCTTTCTCATGCCTTTAATTTCTTTTTCATGAATATATTGATGTATCTCAAGTTCACATGTAAAATGTTTCCCGTTTTTCCCTTTCTGGGCCTTCTGCTCACCCTTTTCTTTTAATGTGTGTCCCCAGGTTATGAGATGCAGAAATGAACCTAGGATGAGCATAAGGAGAATCCTTTTAGGTGTTTAAGTAGATTTTTTATGTTGTTCTCATGTATTAAGTTCATGGTTTCCAAGACACTAAACCTTAAAGATCCTCAGTTTTGTATTATGTAAGGAAAGTTAATGTGATAAAAATGTGGGATTCTATTGTTGGTATCAAAGTATGGATTAGTTATTTATGGAAATTAGGATTTGAAAACTTTGGGAAGAACCCTATATAAAAGTTTAAATATAGGAAATATTCCAAGTATTTTGGTGAGTATTGAGTATGTGGTTTATGATGAAAATACATCCATGTCTGGATACGAGCAGGTAGAGGTGGCTTTGGCACTGATGTACATAGGGGTAAAAACCGTAAACACTGCTTTGAGCTCGACTCAAACGGGAACTGGTACACGACAATGGGCCTTGCTTCACTCTTGGTTACGACACTCCCGGGGGATATGCTTTTATAAATTCATAAGCATAGTATGAACCATTATTAAAGGAACAAAGATAAAATAAAATAAACATTCACATAAGAATATATGATCATGGAAAACGTAGATTGGAACCTAGGGGATCACAAGTTAGTATATAATTTTCTTCTACAAGTTTATCCTTATATGATTCATGTTTTCCTTTTCATGATTATTGGCTACGTATTTAATCCCCTAATTATACTTTCTTTTCTTAGTTAAGGGCGGGAAATGGAAGAACATGTCCCAACAACCAATGTGATAGGAAATGTGACTATTTCCCTATTAATATGACAGAGATGACGAGTGATCAAGTTAAACATGTTGTGATTATGCCAAACCAGCTAACAAAAATCACAATTAACAATTGGTAACTAGTTGAATGCCAAAATTCATCAAGGAAGAAGAAGAGGAAGTCTCAAGGGTGATCATCTGATAAAGATGATTAGGGGATTAAATTATTGTTATTATTTTTGGAAGACGTTCACTATTTTGGGAACCATATATGATCGTGGTAAATGGATAACTATGGTATTTTCTTGAGGATTAAAGGTTGACTTATATTTTTTAGAATCGATGAATTTAAGGTGAACTTATGGTATTATTGGTTACTTATGGAAATGATTGATATATGTTGGGGAAAATATGTTTAGGTTAGTTACATTTATTATAAAATGTTAGGAGTGGTTGAATTATTTTGGAGATGAACGATAAAGATTATCTTCGAAGACTATGTTATCAAATCCTTATTGTATTTGGGTTTCAATTTTAGTTTGGGTTATTTTGAGGAATTTTAAGGTCAATTATTTATTTAATGGTCGATGATAAACTTTGGGTAGTACCGTGGAACTTTGAAGATTTAATGTAGTTTCTCTTCCTATATAGTTCTTTCTTTTTGAAGAGTTGTTTTATATTACCCTTTAGGTTTTTAGGATAAATGTTCCAAGATAGATAGTTTTTATTTTGTGGAATACGTGATTCTCTGAAAGATTATTCTTGGGCTTTTGATGAGACCAAGTGTTTTGGAATGTTCATAATTTGGAGAAAAGATTAGTTTTGGTAAAATCTTATTAAAGGATTAAACTCTACTTAAAGGTAGGTATATTTCCTTATTATTTATTCTATTTAGTAAAAGAATTCCTCAAAACTATAAAACAAAAATGTTGTCTGTTAACGTTTCCTACTAGGAAATAAAATACCATTTGACCCATCAAAAGTTTGTGATTTTCTTGTTCTTAACTTTCTCCAAATCATGTTTTCTATCACTCTCCCTCAGAACATGACCCTTTGTTTTCTCCTCCATGTCCATGTTTTCCTACATGGAGTCCTAGTGTGGGTTAACTCGGGTGACCTTTGTACTTCCCTTTATTTCTTTTAAAGTAATAGTTTTACTTACTCATTTTCCGATGTGGGACATTCAATGTAATTTCAAAACCCAATTTTAAAAATTGCAAGGATGAAATTTCTTAAGGGGGGAAGATTGTAACGACCCCGAATTTTGAATAAATCTTGTTTCATAATTTTGTGTGTTATTTTATTTTTATACTCAAAAAACCTGTTTCTTTTGATAACGTGAGTATAATTAAAATGAGACCGTTGGGTTTGGACTGTTATATAACCATTGGTCAATATGACTGCTGGAACTAAAAATTTAGATTATTGTCTCTAAATACAAGTGATCTTGGTTAATTAATATAGAAAGAAGATTCGATGGCCTCATCCAATAGTCTCGGGCCAATCAAAGCCCATCTAACAGAACATGGGAAGAAGGTAGAACCACTGGGCTTTGCTCTGGACCAAAACCAAGCCAAACTTCATCGTGTGAAGCTAGAATGGAATCGCCTTCGTGAGAAGTTCAAACTCATAGAAATTACTACTCGTGCAATGTTGGTTGATCCGCCCTCAGTTTCACTCACCTTATCACACCTTACACTTAGGTCCTGTGCTGGGGTTATAAGGGGCTATGTTAGGAGACCGTAATTTCCTTGTGTAATCCTTTGTTTTAAATAAAAATTGTGATTTTTTCTTATGGTAAAGTTTGTGAATTTTCAAAGTGTCCAGATAAATATAGGATGTATTTTACTGATGATTTTTTTAAAAAAAATGATATTTTAAAATATTTTTGTAAACCTTGACTAATTAATGATGTGTAATGATATTCAAAAAATGGTCTTCTGCAAATGTGTTCAGTAATAAATTTGGTTTCCAAATAAGATCAACTTGTTTTTCGATGAATAGTAAATTATGAATAGTGATTTTACGCTTAGGATTAGTAATGTGACCAAATGGATTAGTAATCTCACTTAAAGAAAGTATTAATATAATCTAGGCATCTTGATTAAGTAATGTGATTCAATAAATTAGGTAAATAACTATTTCATTAATTATTAGTCAAGTATTAGTTTTTTCGTGTGAATAGTGTTTTATATTTAAAAATTAAATTAAAAATATTTAGAAAAATATTTTATAAAATGGAGTTCATTTTTGAATTCAGAACATCGATATTATGTTAAGGTAATTTTTGGGGATATTTCTGAAAAAAATGAATTTTCGGTGAATATAGTATTTATTTAAAAATTAAAGTAAAAATATTTAGAAAATTATTTTTATAAAATAGAGTTCAATTTTGTAATCAGAGCATCGATATTTGGTTAAGGTGAAATTTTGGGATTTTTCTGAGAAAGTTGAATTTTCAGTGAATAGTAAAAATACAGTTTTAGGGTTTCAGTATGTTTAATGACATCATAACTGTGTCATGATGATGTCATGAGATATTTTAAGGGATGGTAGACTAAAGGGGATGAATTATTGTATTAGGGGTCCCATGTGGCCAAAACCATGGGCAAATACCATGGGAAAGCGCATGGTTTTTCCAAAACCACTAGTGAGGTGTCCCTTGGCCATTAATGCCTTGTCCCCTCACTTTCCCTATAAATACCCACCCTTTCCTCCTTTAGTATTTACTCCAAACTCTCCCCCAACTATGCTCTGGTATAATTACCTCCCAAGGAGTCCTCCCGAGGTGCCCCCAAGCCCCCAAGGTCCCAACCATTGAGTTTTAAGAATTACGTTTAAGGTAAGGGATCCAAACTCTCTTTTTTTCAAATACTCTCTTTTAAGTCATTTACTTTATTCTACATGTTCTTATGTTGGAGGATGTTCTATTATATTCCTCTTAATTCCCTATTCATTTTCATATGATTATATATCCCCTCTTTCTCTCATAATTTCGTTTTAAGAATGATTAAGTGGAATCGTTAGGCTGCCGAAATTTTTGTAACAGATTCTTTCACCCTTCTCATTTTCATGTTATATTTTCTTGTCAAGTATTTAAATGTCCTTTTTATTATGTTGGGGTATGATATATATATCTATCATACTTATAATTTATGTTTATATGATGAGAGACCCTGTTTGATCTCATTAATTCATTTTTGTTGAAGTTTATGTGGCGCCGTTAGGCTGCCAAATTTTTAAGGGATTCATTCACCTTTCTCATTTTTCAAAGTTCTATTTTCATGTCAAGTCTTTCAATTTCCTTTTTATTATGTGGGGGTATGATCTATATATATATAATACTGATCATTTATTTTCATATGATTACATACCCTATTTGATATCTTCAATTCATTTTTGATGAAGTTTAAGTGACACCGTTAGGCTACCAAATTTTTAAGGGATTCGTTCACCTTTCTCATTTTTCAAAGTTCTACTTTCATATCAAGTATTTGAAGTTCATTTTTATTATGTTGGGGTATGACATATATATATATCATACTGATCATTTATTTTCATATGATGAGAGACCATATTTGATCTCGTTAATTCATTTTTGTTGAAGTTTTAGTGGCGCCGTTAGGCTGCCGAATTTTTAAGGGATTCATTCACCTTTCTCATTTATGAAAGATCTAATTCATGTCAAGTCTTTAAAGTTACTTTTTATTATGTTGTGGTATGATATCTATATCTAAAATACTTATAATTTATTTTCATATGATTAGAGACTTTATTTTATCTCGTCAACTCAATTTTGTTGAAGTTTAAGTGACGCCGTTAGGCTGCCAAATTTTTAAGGGATTCGTTCACCTTTCTCATTTTTCAAAGTTCTACTTTCATGTAAAGTCATTAAAGTGCCTTTTTATTATGTTGGGGTATGATCTCTATATCTATCATACTGATATTTTATGTTCATATGATTAGAGAACATATTTTATTTCGTCAATTCATTTTTGTTGATGTTTAAGTGACACCGTTAGGCTGCCGAATTTTCATAAAAGAAATATTATTTTTGTCCTCCTTCTATGTTTTTCATTTCATATAGTATATCTTTCAAATTTCATTACCATGTTCTTATAACCTTTATATTATGTCCCTCTACTGTTTTATGGAACATTTATGAGTGGGTGAACCATGTCCCCTCTCTTTTCAATGTTTTCTAATACCCAAAAACATAGTCGTTATGCTGCAGAATTTCCATCTCAAAATGTCTCTATATTATCCTCAAATTAATTTTATTAAGTGAATAATCAAAGCTAATTCTTATAAATGGGTATTCACATATATTCCAAAATTAACTATTTTAAATTCTGGTATTTACATACATGAGAACCACCTTCCTTTCCTGTGGGTTTTAAAGCGACACAAAGATCACGTCTTTAAAGCAGTTTTTAAAACGTTATGATTATGAAATGAAAGACATTTATTTTATGCTATATGGGTTTTTATAAAATGATTTATGATGATATATGTGTCTCACATGATAATAAAGGCTAATTTAAGGGTGTTCCCTAATAGCGCTCCAATGCATTGGGTAAATACTTAATATCTAGAGATGACCATTTTGACTGATACCTTGGTGAATAACCTTGGTAATTTTTATTGACACCTTGGGGATGGACCTTGGTGAAACAGAAATGATTGTCTTTGTTTAATGTTGTAGCCACATCTTCAATTTATGAAATACATTATTTTTATTATGATATGCCTCATGATTTCTTTCTCATGCCTTAAAGTTCTTTTTCATGAATTTATTGATGTATCTCAAGTTCACATGTTAAATGTTTCCCTCGTTTCCCTTACTGGGCCTTCTGCTCACCCTTTTCTTTTGATGTGTGTCCCCAGGTTATGAGATGCAATAATGAACCTAGGATGAACATAAGGAGAATCCTTTCAAGTTTTTAAGAAGAATGTTTTATGTTGTTTTCATGTATTAAGGTCCTGGTTTCCAAGACACTAAACCTTAAAGATCCTCAGTTTTTTATTATGTAACGAATGTTTATGTGATAAAAAGGCTGGATGCTATATCCATGAAAATTATATTTCTAGTGAATACATATTTTCATTTCCACTCAATGGTATTAACCTTATAGTACATGTCCTTAACTGATTAGATATTTATAAGCAGGTAACCCACAATCCATTAAATATGACTTCAAATTGATGAAATTAATCATTAGGATGTTTGGTTTATAGGGAACACTTATGTATATACACGATATGAATGCGACGGGTGGCCTGAAATTATATACCACTATAATGAATTGGGTTGTTTTTTATCTCATGAGATTCCATTAATTGTGAAAAAAGGTTATTCTAAGAACACTATATTATTATGGATTTTGGGTTAATCATGAAATTTTATATGATGTAATTTTTTATTTATTCGGCACATTCTTTTGTTGCCTTTATGTTATTTTGTTATATAATGGATCACTTTTAGATATTTTTATTATAACCCCTATTATGATACCTTGATATGACTCATTTCTTACATGTACTGCATTACCATATTATTTTATTTTATTCCCACACTGGGCTTTATAGATCACCCATTTCTTATATACATCCATAGGTTATCTATTGTTGTTTTAGAATATCCAAGGAATACAAGGGCTTGATTTTTAGGATTAAAATAATGTTGTTGTATTTCTATTTTATTTTGTTATTTTAGGTACATATTTTACTAGGTTCACTAGGCCTCAATATCATCGAGGTTATATTAGGTAAATATGTGTGTAATAAATTTTGAATTATGGTGTCTTAATGATAGGGGTTGTGATATGTTCATCTACTGAGGATCCAAATAAGGGAGTGAGTAAAACTCAATAGTAATCCACTATTAATTTCTGTATGAAATTCCAAAAAAATACGTGACTAATGTTTAATTTTTTTAATAAATAAATAAATTAAAAAAAATCATGGTTTGATTTATAGAAAAACAACATTTGATGATAAATACATTATCATATGTCAAAATTGATTAATCTTCTCATTATGAGAACACACATCGGGGATGAATGATATATCACTCCATGTTTCAAAATCTTGGAGAATTTTCTATCACAAACATGTACCACTTTTTGAATGATTTATCGTCAAGAAAACATGTATGGGTGTATGATCTATCCCCAATCAAACATCATGTATGAGTGAGGCATCACCAAATGAATGAGGTATAACCACTATAATTCTTATAAACATATGGGGGATATACCACTAGTACATATATCATTAAGAATATAACCCTCTTTTAAAATCCTCAAGATGGTGACACCCCACTACTATCAATCTTCTTTATATTGATGATATTACAATTCTATCATTTTATAGGTGGAATATATACAACCAATATAAAACTATTGGTGGATGATATCCTACCAACATATCAAGGGTGAAAGATGAAACACCACTAACCATCTATAGTTATATAAGGTATCACCAATACGTCACATTCTAAGTAGATGATGGATTTTCATCTCATCATTAGTAGAAGATACACCTATAATCTATCTCAAGGTGGATGATGTTCTACCATACCATAACACACGATAAAAGAGATACCAACATTATAAAAAGGATGGATAAGGTAAAACCAAGTATTTATCATGGTGAATGGTATATCAATTATAAACAAACCATACGTTTTTTATATTGTAATGATTATGATTCTTAATCAAAAATCCACTAACCCACTCATTGTCTCATTCCTATGATACACCACAAATATGCTATCATCTTCGCATGATATTTGATACCATTTATTATTCAAAGATACAACAGAGATATTATGAGGTGTTAACATAATCATATTCATTGCTATTTAGCTTCGGGTCTACATTGCATAACACATAACACAAGTTTGATAGTCATCCGTGGCCATAATGTTGAGAAGATCCTATTATAAGACAAATAAGGACACCAACTGATCATAATTTGTCTAAGAGAAATAAGGATGAATTTTTTTAATTACTATAGTATATGTTTATATAACTGCAGAATATTTCAATTCATAAAACCCATATTAAAATTATAAAAGAAAATGAGGAATTTATGGATATTATAAATGGACCTATAATGGTATTACTCAATGGATACATCCCTCATATTCAAATAGAATTGGTAGAAATTGAAAAAAAATTAACCAAACCCCAAAATTTTGACATAGCTAATGGCACAGAATGAACAATTGAGATAAATAAATAATATAGGAAATATGATTGATATATTTTCCTTTGAAGACCCAGTACAAGGAATGAAATGATATTTTTACAATATATGATGGGGTTACCCATTTTAAATAGGGGAAAATCAAAATTAAAGGGGACTGACCATGATCATAATGGTAATAGTGATACTTCCCTTCTTGGGTCTCCCTTGCAGCCTAACCCATATGATCATGGAACAAGGATATATTATAATGAATTGAAAAATGCCAACCCATGAAGCCTTGATTCCACAACCGCCACCACTCATAACACAATTCATGGGTTGAGGTCACATTGGGGCATGACCTCCCTAGAAAATGTGCACTTTTACAACATAAGGAAAAAACCAAAAACCCAATATTCACTTCTTAACGACACAGTCAGAAACTATAGAGTGACAACTACCCTACTAGATCGATGTCATAGTTAAACCCTACTCATTTTAGTTTGAAATCTAATCACACATTTCTTATCATGGTGTAACCATTATGTTTTTTGGTGTGATAAGATTCCTCAACAAACATTTCTACCCAAACCATAGGGTAAATCTTGAAACCGACACCTAGGCCCCACTACAACTCATCTGACATCCCAAAAACACTAATATACTTGACAATTTTAGATATTTCAGTCAAATATATATATATATAATTCATGGGATGATACATTTATTTTATTTATTTTTAAGTACAAATGTTAAGATGTGATCAAATTTTAATTTCACGTGATAAACAAACATAATTATTTAGTTTAATGATCACTACATATCTTAAACACTTTTCAATTATAGGGTATTGTGAATACATGGGTAATGATAGACAACATTTTATGATTATTAAGACAATATTCACCTTCATTAATCCAATAAATACATAAAGACCATTATATTGTACATTATTAGTATAGTTTACAATCATGAAAAAATCCTCAATAATAATTAATTCCATTATTATAATATATGAACATTAATTATCTCTATTAGTGTAGTCAGCTTAGGTCATTCTCTAATAAAATCTATATATGAGGAATATATTTAAATACCCTATATTATGATTAAAGTTCCATAAATCATAAATTTTTTATAAAAATTCAGACATTTTTAATTTCATATAAAATTTTATCTTTCTATATGGTCTTCAATAACACCAAAAATAATCTTTTCCTCCTTCAAATCAATTAGAACATCATCTACGGTGACCATTAAAAATTTATCTTGGTAATCTATAATCACTATACTCACCCAATCAATAAAGAAATATTGGTCATTTTAAAAAAATAAAAATGAATTCTTAGAGTTCATATATACTAAAGATGGTTACCATAGGCCAATCCTCCCACTTTAACAAAAAATTAGGATATTCAGACCAATAATCCACCTTTGTGATGTTTTAGATACTGTGATGTTGATTCAAAAAGTAATTCATTCGGGTTAAAAGATAATTTTTATTCATCGGAAAATATGCATTCAATTTATTGATTTGAAAACATAATTTTATTTCTACATTCTTGTATAGGTATTATTTAGGTTATTCATCAAGGAGGAAATTTATCCTTGTTTATGGGAAGATGATTCACTAGATCTCCATAGTTTTAAAAAATATATTATTTTCTAATCCTCAAAAAATTATGAATTCACAATGACAACAACATCTATTTCATTTTATATTTCTTAATTCATCCGGGGTAAATTATATATCAGAGTTTTTATAAATTTTCCTATATGATATAAGAAAGATAATTTAAATTTTACTAAATTTATATGAAAAAATTATGTATAGATAAGTAATATATAACTTCATGGGTTTTCATCCTTATATTGTGTCTCATTTATGTTTTGAATTTTCAATAAAATTAACAACATTGAAACTTTCTAATCATCTTACAAGATCATAATGAGGTATTTTTTTATCCATTTGAGGGTGGTTTAATGTTGTGGTTGTATAATCCATTATTAATTTTTTTAACGTATATATTTTTCTATACTATAATTAATTAAAAATATTATTCTAAAAACAACTATTAATAATCTTTGATATCGATATTATAAGATTTATGTGTTAAATCCAAAACTCATCCTCAGAATTTGGGGGACGACAAGAAATTTTGATATGATATACATAAACATATTCCAAAAAAATTATTATACCTTTAGTGTTTACTTTTTCACAACCACATGATAAATATATTAATTTTTATTGGGTATTAGGACCCTTATTAGGTATAATGTTTTCATAGGGAGTTCATACTCATCATTTCATTGATATCTAACCATTGGATGATTTTGGATATAAAATTATATTTCCATATTCATATAATTAATACGATAATTATGTAAAGGGAGATAATCCAAGACAAATATCTCAAAAAATTATACAGAAGGGAGAATAATTTAAATTTAAGGAATTCCCTTTCAAAAATACCATATCAATGAGAGTTGTATACTTGGGATACCTAAACAAAACCAAAATAATTTTTCAAAAAATTATCGATATCTAATAGTTGATGTTGGTAATTACGAGTATTAATAAAAATGAATATGTGAATAGATTCATTTAAATAGAATTAAATAATAATTAATGAATTCTTGAGTGGATAATATATTTAACACCATAGGATATTACTATACAACATTATTTTAATTATATATAATGTGTTCTATAGTATTCACAGCAAACATCAATGAACTAAAATGGGTAACCACATTTTATATGAATATTATTATAAAAATGTACGAAAGGAGAATCTAATATTAAATCAATTTAATTCAATAAATTTTTAATGCTTACAAAATTTTATTAAGATCATATAATTTTTTAAATGTGATTTATTCAAGAAAAAATATTTTCATTTATATATTGAATTTTATTTTAATATATATATATATATATAACATTTAGGGTTGGAAGTTGAAAAAAATAACTAAATTTATAACTTTATCATGTCAAAATTAGGTTATGGATAATTATTGGTATTTTTTTTTCAAAGAATTGAATTTTATATAAATATTAAAAAAAGATTTTTTACTAATACTATAATTTTTATAACATTACCATGAATTATTTATTACTTTAAAATAAATATAAATTTTTATTATACAAATATATATATATATATATTTTTATTGAAAAATAAATCATTTAAAAATACATTGTTGAATTTTTAAATCCCATTATTAATGTTTTGGAAACATTAGTAATATTTTACAATAAAAAATCACATCCTTATATATTAAAAACTAGTTTTCCTCACTAATAGGAATTAAATATTTATAAATGAATTTATTATTTTTAATCAATATTTTAATAATTTTTAATAAGGTAAAATTCTAGTCTATTAATAAATGTTTGATTACTAATATTATTGTTAATGACCACGATATTAGTGAAATTAATATTTTCAATGAATGAAGTTATATTTAAATTAAATTAAATTTCCTGGAATGAAATTTTTTTGTAATGGATTCCTTGTTATTTTAGAAAATTTTAAATTACACAGGTAAAAACACGTTACAATGGTAAAAGAAAAATAGGAATGATGTAACAATATTTTTTCCTAAGACATGAAATAGGATAAATGCATGTGTGACAATGATTAATAGAGGGTTAATAAACATTATATCACACCAAAAATCCTTATTTCCCACTTTTAAGTTGTTTATTCAAGAACTATTTTATTCCCTAATTGAAAAAAGTAATGGGTGTTTTTAAAAAAATCTATTTTCGTCACATATAAATGGTGACCACTCACAAAAAATTTATCCAAAATTTACAATGAATTATATCTTTAAAAAATATTAAATATTCTCTCATAAAATCTCTCCACATTCCATAGAATAATGGGCCATCCTATAAAACATATTCTATGGAGCCTTATGGTGTTACCCAAGACAGAACATCCCTAGGGATAGGTAATGTAATCAACTGATCTCTCTTATTTATTATCATCTTATAAAACATAAAACCTAATAATTCCAAGACATTATGAAATTATATTTATTATTAATTATAAGTAATTATATTATAATAATGTAATATCCATCCCTGACCCTCCTCCCAACCATTAAAAACAGAATACATTTTATATTCAAAATATGATTTTTATATTAATAAAATATAAATTTTACCTTATTAAAATGATGTATTTGTCACAATATTTATTATGTGGGATTCATTAGTGTTATTTTCAAAATATTATATAGAATTTGTTCTTCATGTTCATATGATTACATTTAACTCTACATTTCCAATGTAAAATCTTTACATCCTTCTCATCATTCCCATAATTAGATTTTTTTAAAATTTTATTTTCTTATTTTTTAAGTTACCTCATTGTAATGATATTTTAGTGTTATGAAATATTTCATCCCTATAGGAAACTATAAAAAAATTGTTTCTAAAAGAAACTTTTCATTATTTTTCATCCATTTTACTCATTAATGTTTTAACTCTTATGAAGTTAGGTTTTTATCCCCAGTGTAAATGAATAAGTGAAATAATACTATTGGTGATTGATAATTTGGTACCATCTAGTTTGTATTTGATATAATATTGTAATGATTCCATTTGGTGATGATATGAAATCCATTTTTTCACATTGGTTTTAATGATATGTTGAATAATTGATATTGTACAGCACACATATGTATGAATGATGATGGTTGGGGCCTATATTTCACACTAAGTCATTTGATAATATTTCATATCTCATGGGATAATGTATTGAGGTCATTCTAGGATATTATCACTAATTAGAGGGTGAACCTTCATCTATTACACTCATAGAATATATTGTTGTTATTCTTTTATATTATCACAAATGAAATAGTGTTCTTTATTGTATATTGAATAAATATGATGATACCATATTCTTATATTTGTGCGAATGTTACTTTTTATTCTATATTTCATGGGAATGATACAATAACATGCCATAGACATATGATTATTCCCCTTGGATCATTTTTATTATCTCATGATTATACACACATATTACATGGTACATTTTTATTTATTTGATATTTCATTTCCTTCAATCATGATTTATGGATAACTATAATTGTTCCATATTTTTTTAATAATAAATTTCTCTCTGATAATGTTTTATCATGTGCATATAAAGTAATTCTTGATGACATAATGATATTTTTTACCTTTACTGATCATTTAATCTCTCAAATTTTCCAGTGTTTTAAATTCCTATATTATGAAGATGATTATAACTTATTTTAAATCTAAAATTACATCTAATGCGGCACAATTATTGAATAATGTTCATAAGTGTTGTAAAAAAAGATAATTTTGTAGCTATTCGTGAAAGAAATTAAACCTTCTAATATTATAACTGTGATATGAATTTTCATTTTAATTTTCATTTTATTGAAATTATATTAAATAAAGATATGTTTAGATTTTTTTTGTTTTAGATGGAAGAGTGATGTTGTTAATTTTTTTGGATTTATTTATTAATTTTTAATGATTAGTTCGTAATGAAGTTATTTTTAAGTATTAGTTCATGATGTTCTGAAGGACCCGATAGGTTCCACTAAGAGGAGGGTGTGAATGAGTGGTAGACTCGTTTATGAGTTCACTTATCATCTTAATTCAACATTTATTCATGATTAATGTCAAGATCCACCTTTTTTATAATCCTCACCTAATAAATAATATTGATAATCTGATCAAAACACGTAATAATATTACAAGGATTGGTGTATATACAAAATCATTATTGGAACCGATATTTCACCCCAAAAAACTAGTAATTCACAAAATTCAAGCATTTAAAACCAGTGAAAGTACCCATATTCAAAACAATGCGTCTCAAAAAGTTCACACATAAGATTTAAACTAATACTAACATGTCCCCATTGAAAAATTAATCAACATAGAATACCACTATGTTATCACTCTAGACTCTCACTAGAGTATTCAACTTCATTTTAAATACATATCAACAATAAAAAAAATCTATGTCTAATTTTTGTTGATTTTTCAATACATTGAGTGAATTCATTCTCCTCAAACAAACTAGACCACCCAATTGGTTCAGGGACACTACTTGAAGACCATCAACAATATATGATAAATTCTACTTGATCTTTCTTAATGTCCACTAATATTTAGTTGATATAGATATTGTCAACATAATTAATTATTTGGTTTCAATGTTCTATTATTCCTTGAAATAGATCCCCACATTAGTATCAATTATTTTTTCACTACACACTATTTAAAAAACGTATATTGCATGTTCTTCACTTCTTTTCATGCATGAATAGTGAATGTTCATCAGTAACATGTTCTATATTGCATCATAGACCAAGAATAAAAGAACCCACATGATATATAACTATAAATAATAGTGAATAATCCCATAGAAAATCATCACATAGTGTTTCTACACATAAAACTCATCAAAATCCAAGAATTATCCTCATAGCTTCACATAGAACAAAAAAACTCTACTTTCATTCTCTTTGTGAATTTTTTTTTTCATTCCACAATAGCTTAGTCATATAATATTTCCATTATTTTTTATTCATGATTTTCTCATAGTTCACAAGTGAACATCATGTAAATTTTTCTCTCAAACTTTTTGAATGCACACTAAATTCTCTTTTGATAATTATCAAATACAATATCACATAACTTAATTTTCATAGAGGCTAAAGGTCATTAATTTTTTATTCTTCTACATTATCACACCTATCCACTATATTTGAAATCATATTCTTCATGTTACAACTTAAGGATCTTCATTTATATTTGTGATAATATTTATTCATGCCCAAAAATTCTTACAATCATGAACCTTTGAAGAATATCATCATATTATTTCATTTAGTATAAGCGATATGAGAGATAGTATCACATGATACCCTTTTTTATATAAGAAAACAAAGAATATTAATAACATATATATATATATATATATATATATCTTTATACTCTTGATTCAAAATCATATTACACCAATAAATGGATATAGTTTGGGTATTAATATATTAACTCCAAAAACGTACGCCTCCACATCAAAATATATATGCACTGATGTACTCTGTCTACAAAAACCGACCCATCTCATTATATGTAGATTTATAAAATCACAAAATTAACCAAACAAATATTCCTTACTAAATTATCCTGCCATTCATCCTTTATTAGAAAAAATCCTTTATTTATTCCCAATATAGTAGAAATAATTTACATATTTTTTATTTATTTGAACATGGGTTCATCATTATACCTACAACATGAAAAAATATTCACTTTCAGCCTCCATTATCTGTTTCATATCAACTAAATATTTAAATGATCCAACACATTTATTCAATATATAATCATTAAAATGGAATGACCATAATATAATTGGAATAAATAATCTAACACATGTTGAGAAACCCTTAGATGACTAAAGATAGAATATGATACATGATCAAAATTAAACATCTCAGTTCAATCACATCTACAGTATTCATTCTATGAATTTCATTTAGAAGGTTTTATATATCCCATATATTTCTTTATCCCACATCGATAAATTTCCCATCCTCCCACAACATAATAATACACTACACTTCCTCAAATTTTTGGAACTGAGTAACTTGTTTATCTCAAGAGAACTTGTATGAAACATGTATCGCAAAAACCCTAGTGTGTCCCCCACTCAATTATCATATAAAAACCATTATTTAACCTACTTACCCCATCTGTAGGTTACCCCTGATCTATCATGGTTCTTTATTTTTTCATTTTCCTATCATTTTAATGAATCCTCATCATATAATAAGATAAATTTATGTATGATTTTCTATAGGAGAATTCCAAAGCTACCCTCTAAAATAAAATTCTTCACTATTCTCCACTTTTAACATAAAGAATACTTGCATTATTATCTTTTATGTTAAAATGAAAATTTAACCATATAATTAAATGGTATTCCAATAAACATAAATCAAATTCAAATTCTCAATACTGTAAAAAAATGTGTTTTCTTCCTATTTCCATCATCACATGTCTTTTTACATTAATACTATGTAAAATAATCCTAAAAATTTTGATTAGAATTTTTCCATAATAATTCACCATTCATAATTATCCAACTCAATTCATTATTATAACGTGTCACAATTAACCCATTCCACAATATTTTCAACAATATGCTTTACTAAAAGGTCCCTTTAATTTACCACTTTATATTTTTTATAAATAAAAAACAATATATTTGTTAAAATGTATACTTCTCTTTCGACCCATTATTAAAGCGTAATACAAAAAATGTGTAGATGAGATATCTTCTCATATCCTTCTCATTAATAATATTTATCTCCCAATCGGATGATAAATCATATTTTCTATTACATAGATCCTTTACCTTGAAAATCAATGTCAATGTGGGAAACCCCAATTTATAAAATAAGACTATAAAAAATTTTCTATATGCTTTCTCAAGACAAACATTAACTTTATACCAATCATAGATAATTCACCCTTAATAATTTGGAACCTCTTAGATAGTAAAATCATGAATCAATTTTGTTCTATTCTCATCGAAATGAGAAAATAATAATTTTTAATTATAAAAACATAAAGCTCTACCATTTTAGATTAATGTTATTTACCTTTTCATAGTAATTTTTTATAAAAATTAATATTTTTAATTTGAGATTGAATATCATAATTTATTTACAAATATGTATTGGATTTTTATATTCACTAAATTGTGAATATTTGACAACTCCAAATCATTCATGTTTCTCTTCAACAGATGCATCCAACTCCATCAATTCTATAAATGTTAGTACAAAATAATATATATATATAATGAAATTTTGAGGTACCCATTTTTCCATTATAAAAAAAACAATGGCTATGATTTTCCCCTAAAACATTCATTTTCCTTCTTCCCTTTGATCTCAGATTGGGATGTGTTCACCTTCTCATTTATATTATTAAATGGATTCATGCTTACATAATCCTAATGAATTGTTTCTTCCTGTGGATAATTATTTTCAACATAGTGAGAAATGAATCTTTATTTTATTCTACCTTCATAGAAATTTTCATCAACTCATATTGAGCTAGAAATATGGTCATACAATTCCTCATACCATTCCAAAATTATTCATAATGATTCATATAATTAGGTAGACCAAATATAGTATAATATATCTTATGATACTAAGAATATTAATATAAAATATCATTCTTACCATTATATAAAACATATATTCATTGTTTTTTAATGTTCATTTTCAATTTTCACTTTCTATATAAGATACATGAAATAATCATTCTATATATGCCCAGCTTTCATTGATATTTGACACAGCTTGTTGGTAAATCAGATTCATATGAAAACAATTCTTTCACAATTATAATTTAACCTTATTTCAAATCATAGGATACGTATCCAACTCAATATAAACCTAGTTTTAATTTTACATTTTTTTATATTTTTATTGATGTGTCATTTCCCCTTTATTTATACCTTTTTTCTCTTTTATTATCCTTTATGGGGTGTCTTTATTATTTTTTTTCTTTTGTGTCATGTGATTTTTTTATATTAACCTTTTCTCCTCTACCAAATATAATTTTTTTACATGACACTTATGTCATATGTGATGTTGTTTTTTATCATTTAACAATGATAAAGTGTTTCTCTTTCTGGTGTCTCAAAATATATATATATATATATATATATATTATTTTCACATTGGTTGGTGTTCATGAATTTATATATATATTTTCAAATAATTTAAGGTTCTATAGTATAAATGTTTTGATTTAAACATCCATCTAGACACTGTTTTAGTATGAAAGGATGAAGGACATGGTAAAAAATTATTTTTTATGATGTTGTGTTCACTATTATATTTTTATAATTCAAATAGGTGGACCCACAATGTTGGTTTTGGAATTTTCCTGGTTATTTCTCATTCCATTCATTAGATTAATAATGGGGTGCAAGGAGTTTAATTTTTTCTTCTTCTCCCTAGATTAATCTTCAATTCATTGGGTCATGAATTATTCATCTACATACATGGACGTTACATGTAATAGAAACTATGTTAGTCTTATAATAAAATATAGTCAATCAATAAAACATTAGTGTACTGATTAAATATGACACTATTTGGGGGATTCCCATTCAAGTAGAGCGAGGGTACAAAACTATAGTCTAAATTTTTCTTTAGGGAATCAAGATCATTCTAGATATTTATTTTATTTTCATTATTGATTTTATATGGTTATAGTGTTATTTTCAATAGTAGATAAATGGGCTGATCTAACTCTTCCAATATGTTAGGGATGTTTTGGTTCTAGTTTTATTTTATTTTATATAGTGTGATTCACCTAATTGTAGGTTACGGTCATTTTCTCTGAAGTGAATTATAAAATGGATGCAATTGAATCTTATTCAATGGGGGTTTAAAGGTCTTTGGTAAGAGGTTTTAAATGTTTAGGTGAAGAATCTTAGGGTTAATATATCATAGTTATTAAATAGAGGAATCAATGCTAGGGCCTCATGGTGCTTATTTAGGAAACATTGTGCTTTCTTTCCCAGTATGGTTAAGGAAAATCGTAATTTTGAGTATATAATTTTTTGGGTTTACTTGTGATTTTTGGATATTTTGAATTATTATGGTTGTTTTATATATAAGGATTACACAAAATCTAAAATAATTTTATTCAAAATTACTAATAAATTAAATATATTAAACGAATAATACTAAAAGACTATTCTAAAAATGGATAAATTTTTAAAAAATATACTTTAATGAAATTGAGTAATAGTTCGTTTGAGGTGTGTAACTTGTTGTGTAGTTGATAATACTGATCTAGTATCTCAAGTTGAAGTGATATAAAAACATTATAATCATTCTTAGTAATTCAAACTACAAAAAAACTGAAAGAAAATATGATACAAAATATGAAATGTGTATTGGCCATTAATATTTTTAGAATTTATAAGATTATAATGATAAAAACATGTTCATGGATGGAACTGAAATCTTATTTATTTTAATAACATATATTATCAATAGTAAAAGGTGAAATTGAAAATTACATATGTAATAAATAAGTTTGTAAAGTAGTTCTTAATCGCTATCCAATATTTTGATGGATTCTTCATGAAATACGGTTCTTCTCCATTTCATTAATATTACAGACATCAATGATCAAAATAGAATCTATATCTCAAAAAATTCCTCAGTAATTAAATGATGATAAATCTTTATTTGAAGATATGTTCATCTAATAAATTACAGAAATCATAAATGGTTTTCCCATGTTAATAAAATATTCAAAATCATGTGTATATATTAAAAAAATATAAGTAATCTATCTAAAGAATTAAGAATCATATGGGATATAATTAAATAAAACTTTTTATGAGTCCATCTATAAAAAAAATTAGAAGATAAATTTTATAAGGGAAAAAGATAAGGAAATTAATTTTCAATTTGGAAATGAGATGAAGGATTACAATCCTAAAATAATGTATGATGGGAAATTTATTAATGTTACTAAAGAAAATAGGAAATTGTAAACTATCAATTAATCATCAAATTAATATGTCAACAAATTTTTTCCATATAGACTAATATTGAAAAAAAACACAAAAATAAAATAAAAAAATGTCATCTTGATAAGCCACTTATTCTATTTATGGAGATATCCTAAAAATTTATGGTGGAATAGAAAGATAATATATTCCTAGAATCCATAAAATCCATTGAATTTAATATCCCACAAATTGTTCATATTTAAAAAATTTAATAATATGTATAAATTTTCATGAAGAATTTATTGAATGAGAATATTCTGGAAGATTTTTTAGTGATATCCTCAATTGAACATTACTCAATATTTTTATAATGAAAAATATGTCCCAATCTATAATATTATGTAATATTCTCTATTTCAAAAACTATTGATTCGTATAGATTTTTGTAAGACCATAATGATTTGGGATATATTATTAATTTCATGTTTTCTAGTGTTTTAAATAATATTTTATTAGATAATACAAAGACCATTATAGTCAAATTTGAATTTATGGACTGGCCAATAAAATACTTCATTTTAATACTTGATGATATTCACTTAATAGTGGTGAAATTTATTTTCCATATTAATGTTATTTATTTTAATATGGAAGAAGAAGGATAAAAATGATCCTAATTTTAAATCCCTTCCACACCATTTATAAATCACAAGTTGATATAAAAAATAACAGGTAAATTAGATTTCATGTTAATATTAATGAATATTGTGATTTATGGAAATAAATTTTATGATTTAAATGCAACTATTTTTATAATGGAAGGTACCGAAAACCATGATTTTTATCAACATGAGGTGAATATGATGATATAATTTCATGATGAAAATTTGGGCATTGAGACAGGAGACAATATATTTTATGATAAAAAACAAGCAATCTCATGAACTGGAATACATATCTAGGTATTTTATCATAGAAATTATTCAGTTACGTACACTTCTCAGGGACTCCCAATCCCTCGTTACATATAAATCATCACGAGTTTCCCCTTTCTTCTCTATAATTATCTAGGTTTGTGACTATATCTTTATATACATCGAACATGATCCAAACTACTGCGATGACCAGATTATGCATGTTAGACACCATTTTTTCATTACTTTCCATTTTTCAGGGTTTTTATATGTGTTCTAGTGGTTTTTGTCAGTGCCTTATTTCATACAATAGGAGATTTTTGTGTATGGGTTTATTAGTTCGATATGTAGTCATTGATCCTTGGAAATTCCATTGAATAGTTTAAACACTTCTCTTGCATCAAAATTTAATGAATTACGCTCCATTTTAGTCTGATTTTTTGTATTTAATAAGTGTTTTGGGATGTATTTTTTGGGAATTCACTGGTGTCCATAGTCTTACAAATCCTTTTGTTCTACTTTTTTCATATGTTTTCAATTTTCATGGTAGATGAATTTTGGAACTTTTAGGTTTTCTATTAGTCATTCAATCATTGTTGTGTGGTTATGATAATCTTGTGGTGTATTAGTATTACTTCCTCATCAATGGTTTCAGTTTCTGGTTTTTCTTCTTTCTTAGTGGATCTTTATAGAGTATATATTTTTGATATGGTCATATAAAAGCTCACATATCACTATAAGACCTGTTAATTTTAAATATTATATTACTTTCTTTTATATCACTCCCATTCTAGTTCGGTTTTGTGTAGGGGATCATGTGGATGTTTTGGGATTTTTACGTGTGGGTGTTAGTGTTCCAGGAGTTACGACATTATACACAGTGTTCATAATGGTCTATAAGTTATGGCTCAAATGTTTTACAGATACCATTAAAATTGGTTTTGTGGTCTATGCTTTTTTTAATGATCCTTTCTGTCCAGTGAGATTCATTTTTGTTTGTACAATCTATCTAATCAATAGTAATTAACACTGGACATTAATTGGGTTTTTATTATTTTTCTACTTCTAGTTATTTTTTATGGAAAAGTTTATGGGGTTCTGACATATCTGCATTGGTCCATTCAGTGTTGAGGTAGTTCATGGGGACCAAAAAATTATGTTTTTTTGTCTCATTATGGATCACATTTCATGGTGGTGACATTTCAATTTTTTATTGAATATTGAATTTCATGGGATGGGATTAGTTATTTGGTGCTTTGAGTCTATTTTCATTTTTATTGATGTTACTTTTTATTGTTTTTTATTTTGGAATCATATCATTTGTGAGGTTCTTATGGTTTTTCATATAATAATAATTTAGACTGGGATAGATAAATCATAGATAAAATTTACACATTTCAATTGATAAATATTTCAATGACCAGATGATAATATATTTTAATTAATCAAGTGGCCTATCTAAAAAAGATATTAAGGGCCTTGTATATTCTATTTTAAGTAAAAAAGGATGAATTTAATGAGATATATCGTATTAGTTACCAAAAACAGAAAAACTGAAACCTCCAATAATGGTGTTAAAATTATCATAAAACACTCACATTCCATCGATCATTTCAAAGAACATTATATTTCCCTTAAACATAATTATTATTTTATAATGGATGTGACTATTTTCTAAACCATTTTTCATTTTTTAAATATAGTTTTTTTAATGTTATTTGATTAATTGGTATGATATTGATAAATCTATATCATTTCCTCAATACATATACATGATGTTAATCTGCATTATTTATGAATCAAATCGATCATTAGATGTATGAGGAACATTTAGAAGATGTAAGACACGGGTGAGGCCTGGTTATTGAGAGCCCCTCGATGAATGGATAGACTCATGGGAGGATATCTTAAGTTAAATGGCTTAATACGCAAAAATATCAAAAAATAATAATGATTGATCTTTAACATATATGTATCATGTGTGTGGGAAAGATGACGTCCAATAATTTATCATTACCTTCATTAATAATTCACTTATTATTATCTATGATATTTTATCTAATATATTATCACTGGATTAATTTAATTTTCAGTTAATTGATTACATGGATTGTGTTTTTAGTTATTTATATTCTCAAATTGATTAAGCCTTATCCATTTATGATAATCAAGTTATTGATTTAATGGAATGCGTTTTTAGTTTTTTAACTTAATATATTTATTATACTAATCAAATTTTTTAAATTTTTTTCCATTTTAGTTATTTATCATCACATGTTGATTATGCTCAATGAATCATAATATCTTTTTTTTTGTTCTTAACCCTTATTTTTAAATTGATATCTCGCTTATTTTTAATCATTTCCTAGGAATCCTAGATGTGTTGTATGAAAGATATGAAAGAATTCTCATAGTGGATTAATGATATTGTTGATAAAATATGGTGTAATTTATGTACTCAAATATAATATGGGAATCATATATATATCTATATTATCATTACCACTACACTATTTGATCATTTAGGATGTGATTCCTTGTATCATATGTCAATGAAAAAAAGAATGCAATGGTTCTGGAATTCTATGGTTTTGGTTGTAAAAGTTTGTATATGATGGAGGTTTATAAGAATTATGGGGAACTAGATTTATAAAACACAGATTTAGGATCATAACCATATGATATAAATTAAGGATACAAATACAATAATATTCTAAAATTTTGATAAGGTAGTTATTATTTGGGTTTTCCAGAAAATAATTCTTTGTCGAGAAACTACAAGTGGACATGGTTCTGGAAAAGAGTTACATAGTTGTAATAACTATGGAAATGATGCATTGGGATTGACCTGATTATGATTTGGTGAATAAATGTTCCTTAATGGACACCTGGATTGACACCACTGAGGGATATTTGTAGAATAATTAATATATTCATTACGAACCATTATACAAGATTTAAATATATGAAGAAAACGACTGAACCAGGTCAAACACAAGGTGCCTTAAACTGAAAATAATGTTCCATGAAATAAAAAGACTATAAATAATTATATAGTTTTCCAAATATGATTATTATTTCCAAAACTATTCTTTTTTGGTTTTAGTCAATGGATAGAACATAAAGGAATAATGTTAATAATAAACCCAAAAGAAAATGTGGTGACTATGAAAAGCCAAATGGGGTGATGATTGGAGTAAATGATATAATTATTATTAATAATCAGTTATCCTAATGTATAATTAATAAAAAATACGTTAACAAACCATCAGACTCCCAAAATAATAGATGGATGTAGTTTTCTATGAGATTGAGTGGTGGAGAATGTGGAGGAGTGCAAGATCAATTTCCATAATGATAGAATCATTGAAGGTGACACCTTTGAATGTGTCTTAATGGAATAGAGTAATTCATTATGTGTGGAAAATAAGGGAATACATAAAATAATTACCGAGTAAGAATAATGAGTATAGTGGAAGGAAATAATCACATCTTAATGATCCATTTTTAGTTCACAGCCTTAAATTTGGGGAGTATCATAATTATCTGAATTAATTTCCTCTTATAAATATAATCCCCAAAAAAAGGACCAATGTGAAAATAAAATGGATGAAGTATTTATGAACTGTGATTCAGAAATGTAATTGTAGAAATAGTTTTCAATTTTTCTCTATTATAATATTAATGAATCATCTAAGGATTGTGTAACGTTTTCATGCACATGTGTATTAATTAAAAGGGGATTTTTGGAAACCATCCTGGGTTATTATTTTAAGGTTTATCATAATTTTAATGTCTTAAAATCCTTTTTATGTTTTATGTGATGAGTTTTTTCCATGATTGTGTACATTCTGAAGAAATTTATAGTTAGTATATGTTTTAGGTGATATATTACTTGAGGAATAATTTCATTACCATTTATAGACATAATAATGAAGGTATTGATAACCATTAGAGTTAATATTTAAATTATTCTTATTCTAGTAACAGACAAATAATATTATTAACAATTGTGGGAAAACAAATAAATAAGAAGTTATCTTCAAAAAAATAATAAATATTTATTTAATGACTTATTTTATATCATGGAAGTCTGTCATATGTTTTGATAATGTTATAGAAAAAAATAAAAAAGGTGTTTAAAAAAGGAAAACCCAAATGACTAGTGATAACCCAAATTGTATTGAAAGTTCATGGCCATTGAATCCCTAACTGAAGGATAATAGGGGTTTAACGCCTACCACTATCCTACATGTTGTCCGGGTTAATATATCAATTTTTTAGTAAAACACATTTGTTAGTAAATATTAATGAGAATCGATTTTTACTACCAATGTGGTTTAGAGATTAATGAATTATTTGGATAAATTGTGCTAACCATTTTAGTTTTGCAAAATATTTAGAGATATATATAAAGAAATATCACTCTAGTAGAGATTGTGACACCAATATCCCAGATCTATTTCCGTATTTTTTTAACTTGGGAAAATATATAAGGAATATCATCCCAAAGGGCCGAATAGTTTATTTTAATTATAAATGACAAACATAAGTGAGTATTTCATTTAATTTGAATAAAAAAATTACATCGAATTTTATTCCATAATATCATTTTCACTCTACCATATCCTTACATATCAAATATAGTAATGTTCATAGACTCATATGAAAGGAAAAAAGGGCATTCTCAAATTCTCATTAATGGTTAAGTGTAGTATAAGCTATCATGAATAAATAAGTATAATCAATATTTCAAGGTAAATGAAATATCACACATTATATTAAAATTAAAAGATAATGTATAATCAATATGGAATGGAACATAACTAACCACAAAATTCATTTAAATAATTGGATATGGCATAATCAATATGGAAAGATATATAACTGAATCAAAATTCCATTTAATCAATAAAATGATAATGAAATGAATCCAGAGATAATATCATTTTAAAAATATACTCGATAATAATTATTGAAATATTAATGGAGAAATTTACTAATTATTTGTTTTCATGTCCCATCTACATGATTCCCCTTCCATTAATAACATTTAAATGATGGTTTAAACTATAGGTAAATACCCTTTTAATGGTAGCTTAACTGAATTTTCTCATGGGACATACTAATATATTGAGGGGGCTATGTAGTGTTGGGTTCCACCTGTCACTGTATGTTTAAATCATTCCTTATATGTCAAATAAATAATTTAATTCATGATTCAATATTCCATAATATCAAATCTATGTATTGATTAAGGGATACCAGTATATCAATATTTGACCAGACAAATAAATTTAATTAAAAGAAAAACACCTTATTTAGAAATTTGATATGGTTTTATAAATAAGAATAATCATTGATAAATAGAATGGATATTTATTTGAAAATCAATTTCTAATGTTCACAGGATATTTAACATTTCAAGGTAAAGTTTTTGACTTCAAAAATAAGTCATGTTAATTAATTTTTATTATTGTCATTAGTCAAAATGGTCATAAAACATCGAGTGAAATAAAAAGGATGATATCAATAGAATATATATCTATTAGATTATGAATATTTGGTTGCTGTCATTGATGAATATAAATACAATAAAACAACTTTAAAAACTTTTTTTCATGAAAATATCATTTTTTATTGATTTTTTTAGAATACACCTTCACTGAAAATCACGTTTCAAAACATTTTATTTAAAATATCCCCATAGAATTTCAATCAATGATTCCAAGAAATGATAGTCATGATGGTGAGTAATTCTATAAATGTATTAAAATTTAATAATAACATTCCTTTTTTAATATGAAATGGTTATGAAAGTTACTTGTTCAGAAATTAACAAAAAAATATTCCTTTCTCATTTTTGATAAGAGCCAAATATGAATAATTTTAAAAACAATATATAATTCCTTTTAATTTTTTTATAAAGAGTAACGATGGATATATGTTCCATGGATAAATAATTTTGAAATTATTAAAGATATTTTTGATGTCATTTTTAGAAAACATATTTTTCTAAGAAAACTTATTTCTAATCGAAGAGAGTAATAATGTCAAATTTTTTTCCAAAAATCCTCAATTACTTTTAGTAAAAATAGTTGAAAATAGAACTATTACAAGAAAATGGTATGAATATCTTTTTTTGGAAAATTGATGTTTTTATTATATAATAATAAAATTATTTCATATAATTAAAATACATGAATAAAATATGTCGATTAAAATGAGATTGTGAAGTGAATCCTTGTAAAGGTCATAACATTGAAGTAAAAATTGACTAGTAAATTGATTACGTGTATAAACTATAAATCCAAAAAACAAAACTCTAAACAGATATAATAAAAACTCATTTTCCAAGTAATATAATATTTATATAATCAATTAAGTAGAAGTGTAACCCAATGAATGAAAATTAAGATTAGAAATTCCTTAATACATTGTAACATGTAAGTGACAAAACCTAATATTAAATAATTAAAATTTAATAATAAAATACCATTACTAATGAGTTATTCATGATTTTACATGTCATATGGAATTCATATACACCCTATAAAAGTAATGTGTTTTATAACATTACAATATGCCTCAATGATAAGAAATTGAAACGATATCCATTACCATAAATTTCATTTTGGTTGAAAATGATTCAAAATCACGTATTGTTGTTTTAAAAATATTATTAACTAACAATGAAACAATATAAATATTTATAATACAATATGTGATCCTTTTATTATATCATATCCACCCATATGTTAACAATCCTTCATTATTTTCATCATTTCGTGTGTTGATTTCTTTGTCTTTCCATATGTGTTTCATCATGAAAGATATTGTTCTTGCGCATACTATGTTGAATAAAAAAATAATGAAAAATAATTAAAACCTAAATTTCATATAATTCCCTCAATTTTACTTTTAAAACCAATCATAAATGATTGTTATGAAAAATGGATTGTGTTATGATCCTGTAGACGGTAGGGCATCTGAACGCATGAGTAATATATCCAATTTTAAATGATCATTGAGGATAACAGATAAATAATATTATTCTTTAAAATATTCATAAAATATAAAACATACTATATTATAAGGTTATATATATCATACATGTGTTGCAGTGATGTGAAGAGAGTCATGTAGCTTTGTGAAAGAGGTAGTCAACACACAAAAGAATGACGGTATCATCAATACATGAGTGAAATGAAAAGAAATAAAATGATATATATAATCATTCCATAATGAAATTTAATCAGGAATATACTTATTATTTCAATTATATAACATTTAAAAATTAACATTATTTTACCACCTTCTATGTTACACTTTAGTGAAAGAAGAATATATTCACTTTGTGTGGCAGTAGTATATCGTACACATGAATGAAATAATTATATCACCTATGAAATATAAGTATATATATATATATGATATGATTACTCCATATGTATAAATATATGACAAATATCATATATATGTATATATAAATATTATCCCTCATTATACCCATCCATGAGAGGTTCAAATGGAAAGAGGAACAACATTGGTTCGTGAGGCAGTCGTCTACCGTACACACGAATGATAATTTGGTAAACCATTGGATGGAAGTTTGTTCAGTTATATTTATTACCCTTAACATAAAAAATATACTTATATTCAATACACCAAGGTTATTATATAATCATGGTTTAAAAACATATAATGAATTAGAGAAAGAAATAAAATGAATACAGCATTTGAAGAACATTACCTATCTTTATTGTATCATCCTTATGTATGAAATAAAGCGTTCAAAGGATAATTATGATCCAAAAATAAGTCTTTTATAACAAGGAGATATTTATTCATGTGATATGGGTAGGTACATTCTGAAAAAGTGGTTTTATGGAGTGAGGAATAGAGGAGATCGAGTTCCCATTAATATTTTAGGAGGAGAGGATTTTTTATAACTACTCAAAATTAATTAGTATTAGGAGGTCTATCTAACCTTATATATATCCAAAATATAATTATAATATAGGGGAGGGTCTATTTGGTCTATAAAAAAACCACAAAATAAAATTAAAAACATTTTTATCATGTTATTCCATTTTCGTTATGTTTACTAAATTTTACCATTTTAGTTTCCACCGTAGTAACTTGTACAATTTTATTTACCAAGTTAATTTACCCGTTAATAATAAAATTAAAATGATTATTATCGATAATTTATACATTTTATTGTTAATATTAAATCCAAATTATTAAATAAAACTCCTATATTTTTTCAAATATTATTACAATACACACATATATATTGCAAAAATCCATGTTTTATACTTAATCGCTTTAAGAAAAATTCGCCTTTTCACAAATATGTATGGTTTAAAATTATGTTGACCTTATTATATAATATATATTATTAGTGTTTAAAATATATAATCAATTTCGATAGATTTATATCAAAAAAGTGATATAATTTAATTTAAATTTATCACATAGACGTGATTAGAACACATGGTTTTAAGGTGAAAATGTTCAAACCTTTAGACATTTTTTATATTAAAATTAAATATTAAATTAATTTTTATGAACTAAATTTTATTAAGTGATATAAATTTAACTATTATTAATTTAATAATTATTTTTTAATATATATTTAGATTTCAAATAATCTAAACCAAATGGAAATATTCAATTACAATTTAGTATTTTTACTATTCATCCAAAAAATGAAACTTCAAAAAACCCAAAAATTCAACCTATACTAATTTTGATATTCCAATTAAAAAAAGAATATTAATTTTTCAAAGTTAATTTTTTAAAATGTGTTAAAAATTAATTTTAATTATGTGTGCAGAGAACAGCTAAATTATCTTTTTAAAAAAATATCATCTTTCGAAAATCGTTTTTTAATATAAATGATTCATGTATTTTAAATAGATAATTAATTAACATGTGTAGACTATATATTTTTATATGGTAGTAAATTTTATTCATACCCTACAATTTAATTGATTTAGTGGGAATATTATATTAAATAATAATATTAATATAATGTTATTGTTCGGTAAAAATAAGTATTTCATGTAATGAAAGCTATCAGAGTAACTCGGGGTTGTTTGTAATGAAAGATAAAATCTATGTTTAAAGTAATTCAATATATTTATGATAGTTAATTTATTTTAAAATAAACATATTTTAATGTATCGGGGTGTTATATTTCCTCATAATCTATGTGTTGTGTGACATAAACACTATCAAATATTGTGTCCTTATTTTATAATTCCATGTAGTTACAATATCCCCACCATAAAAAATTTCATCCTCACAATTTAATAATGAACTTAACATTAAGGGTTTGAAATTTTAAAATACATTCGTTGAAAATCCCTCATCACAATAGGTATTGATAAATTATCCTCTTAGCTAAAGAGATGGGGAATTACCTTAGTTATATAGAATAACACATAATAATGTTAACAATTATGATAACATCTGTGGAATGTGATAACTATTTCATAGAATAAAAGAATAAATAATTTTAGATATAGATATTGGTAATTGACCAAAAGAATATGAATTATCAATGGAATATTAAGGGTAACAAAACTGTAAATCTGTGATAATTTAAAATGCCATCTAAGTAATCAGATATTAAGGTAATACGATAAAATTTTAGTTTCAATATTAATTTTCTAAATTTTGATGAATTATCTTACTACATATGAACATATGAAAATATAATTACATGGAATAATTAAATTTCTTATGAACTATTTTATCATTTGGTTTCGCATAGATTATTTTTAAATTCATCAGTGATACTGATAAAAAAATAAAAAAAAGACTAAACCACTAAAATATACTTTTATCAAATCATAAGATCCATAAATGAGTGAAAATTTATTCCATGTATATATTTATATTTTTTAAACCCAATATGGTTAGAACAAGTTATCCAATATAATAAATTAATCTCTAAACTTTAAAAGTAACACTGCTTGTTCATTATTAAGTTTGTTTTTATATTTTTAACCAAAAAAAGGACATAATATCCATGATGTCACATATTATAGTGGTACGTGTGAAACCCATATCATCCTCATTCATGGGTTCAATCCCCATCACTTTTCTAGATGTGAATAGTTGTCACCCATCATTCTATTTATCCCTTTTCTAATTCATATAATTACTATAATGTTCCCAAAATAATATGATAGACATTCTAGAAATAAAATTAATAATTAAATTATCTTTTTACTAAGGATTTCAATAAAACTTATATATATATTAACAATTTCTAATTATATTATTTTAGTATTATTTCAATTTTATTTTTGAAATATCTATAAATAACATTGATAATATATTTTTAAAATATAAAGGAAATAGTCCTAATGAAATTCATTATAACATTTAATAAACCTATGGGTATATTTCCATAATTTTCACCCAAAATATCCTTAATCATGGTAGACTCCCATAAAATAATACTGACAAGATGGGTTAAAGACTTTGAACATATGAAAATAATTAAACTCAAAACAAACTACTCTATCCATGACACATAATTTTATTAATATATATATGATTATAATACAAACTAATGATGTTTCAGGAATCTTTTAACCAAAATACCATTTTTAATAATAACTAAAATGTTTAATTTTTTAAATCCAAATATATTAATATCTCTTAATTTTAATTTCCACATATGTCCTACATTTGTTTAGGTATTATCTTATATCATTCACTGTCATAATCTATTCAGATCCTTCATAATGTATAGTAATGAAAATTTGAATTATCCTATGAATATACCCCATGAGAGTCAAACTAGGTGTGGAGTATGGCCTGTTATTGTGAAGTATGTAATTTTGGAGTCATTTTCAATGCACCATTTTGAGAGTAATAACCCCTAGGTACATCTATTCTGAAACTAAGTCCACTTGTAGCTTCTAGACTGTGATATATTCTAATAAAATACCTCATAATATCAACCTTACAAAAAAAAAATTTAATGTTCTTTTAATACTTACGGTCAATTACCATATTAGTTTTATGATTTCTAATCTATTTTTCCTTAATATTGTTCAAAAGGATTCTACTAAACATCCTTCTATAAAAAAAATAGTGACCCCAACCCTGGTATCATATAGCAGGTGCCTTATTTTTTTACATTATCATTGGATATTAGGAATCACATCATGAAGGACCAAATATATTAGTAGTGTTAGAAATATATATAAATAATTAACTCTTCCATTAAATTTGATTTTTAAAATTACAAAATTTACTTTTTTTAGAATAACATTTTTACCTATAGAATATTTTTTATATAAAAAATATTTTATTTCCATGATTTATGATAAAGGGTATGAAATAAGGCTGATCTAAAATGATCAGTAAGGGTTATGTATAGTGGAAGATTCCATGAATCAAAAAGAATAATAAATATGGAAAGGTAAATAAGTGAAAACACAAGCCATTTAAATAACTTCATAATTCGTAATCAATATAGAAAGGTAAATAAATAATCACACATTCTATTTAAAAACTGGATAAGGCATAATCTACATGGAAAGGTAAACAACAAAAAACACATTCCATTTAATGAATAAATAGGGAATGAAATGAATCCAAATATAGTATCATTTTAAAAATATCCTTTTTAATAATAACTAAAATCTAAATTTACGAAATTATTAATTATTGGGCATCCCGTCTTAATCATATCATACCTCTACCATGAGGACAATTCACAGAATGGTTTAAACGATAAGTAAAAATCTATTTAATTCTAGTATTACTAATTTATATCATGATACCTACCTGATACATCCAGAGTCTATATAATGATTATCCACACCCATCACAACAGGTGAAAATAGTTCCTCATATATCAAATAATATACTTATTTCTTAAATCAATATGCATAATCATCAAATTTTTGTATTGATTAAAGGATAAATATTTATGAATATTTTTCCAGTGAAACAAATAAAATTAAATGAAAAGCACCATATTTAGGAATGAGATACATTTAAATATATAATAACATCCATGATAAATAATATGTTATTTAGGGAAATATAATTATCTAATTATCAAAGGAAATAAGAAAAATTCATGTAAATTTTATTGAGAACACAAATGATCCAATGAAGTGAATTTTCAATACATTCCTTAGTCAAAATGATCATAAACCATCCAGAGTAAAAATATGGATGGTATCAGTTAAATATATATCAACTAGAGTAATAATAAATGTTTTTAATAATTATTTAATGGTAATACCAAAAAATTATCATTGAAAACATTATTGAGGAAAATATACTTTTTATTTTTATTTTTTTGAAAATCATTTTAATTTTAAACTACTTTTAAAAGAATTTTATTTGAAGAGATATTTGTAATATTACAAAGGGATCATAAAATATATGTCTACCATGATGGTTTTTACTTCCATACATATAATATAATTTAAAAATAAAATCTTTTTTCACTATAAATATTATAGGAAAATTCCTTGTTCTAAAAAAGAGAAGAATATTCCTTTTTATTTTTTGGTAAAATTAAAATGGGTAGAGTTTTTAAAAATGAAATATGATTCTATTGAAAAAAATTATTGATTAAATTTGGGTGAAAATATATTTATAAACAATTTTGGAATGTTTAATAAAATATAAATTTTATACTAAAACCTGGTTTTTGAATAAAAATTATTTTTTACGGAAGAGTGAAATAATGATAGAAATTCTTAAAATATATTATCAATTAATCTGAGGAAAATAGAGATAAAAAATGTTAATAGTAATTAAAAATTTCATTAAAAACTATATTATAAGAGAAATTAAATTTTTTTATTGGACAATTGTAAAATTATTTCCTTCAATTGAAATATAAGAGTAAATAATCTCGATTAAAATGAGATTTTGAATTAAACCATTTAAAAGATAATAATATTTAAGTGAGAATAAACCGCTGAATATATTATTTTTATCAATTTTATTTCCACATGAACAATTCTAAATAAAATATTATATAATAAAAATTTATTATTCACATAATCTTATAGTGACATAATCAATTAAGTATACGTTTATCCCGATGAATGAAAATTGATTTAAGAAATCCTATATTGCATGGTAAATTTTATTTAAAATCACCTTAGAGGAATTATTATATATTTAAACAAAAAATTACATGAATAATTAATTAATCATTATATTACATGTCAAATGGACAATATATACACTATTTAAAATAAATTAGTTTCATAACATTACAATATTCCAAAATGAAGTGAAATTGATACGAAATCCCTTGTATGACATTTATTTTTAGTTAAAAATGATTTAGACACATCTAAAGTGGTTTTAAAGTAGTTATTAACATACAAAATAAATATATTATTATTAATAATACTATATTTTCTTCTTTTATAAAACCTTATAACCGATTTGTTCTTAATGTTTCACCAGTTCCATCATTTTAAGTGTTAATTTCCATCTTTTTTCAAGCGTGTTTTGTCCTGAATGTTCATGTTATTGTTCATATTATATAGATATAAAAAATTCATAAAAATAATCATAGAATAATAATCATGTTTTTAAATAAATTATACTTTTTAAACTAATCATGAATGATGGATATGAATGATTAAGTATATTACGATCACTGAGATGGTAGGTCATACGTATGGATGAGTAAAGAATCCATTTTTAAATGATCAGTAAGGAAGAGAAGTAATTAATATTTTAACTTTCTACAATGATTCAATTATCATATATACAATATTATAAACATATATATATCATCTTTATGATGTGGTGATGAAAAGAGAGTCACATCACCTCGTGAAGGTGGTAGTCCACACTCTCATGAATGATGCATTCATCTTTACATGATTGAAATGTAATAAAATAAATTGATATATATTATCCTTATATATTGATAACTATGTCTTTAATATCATAATTATTTCATATATATCACATAAAAAATTATAATTATCTTTATCATTTTTCTTTATGAAGCGATAGTGAAATACGAATAACCTCGCATCGTGAATAGCTAATCCATCATACACATGAGTGGTGTTATCACATCTTCTAGAGAATATAATGTAACAAGATATATTTTATATAATGAATATAAAGTTATAACTATATTATAAATATCATATATATCATTTCTATCAATCATAATATCCAATATGCATATGTGGATATGGAAAAATGAATGACATCATTTCATGAGGTGGTAGTCCAATGTACACATGGACGATGATTTTGTGACCCAATTGGTGGTTGTGTGGGTGGTTTTTTGTGGTAACCATAACATAACAACATATAATTATATTTAATATAATTCTGTTTTATATCATCATGGTTTGAAATGAATTAAAGGAGGTGGAGAATGAAATATTATGAAGACCCTTTTTCATGATCATTACCTCTCATTCGTGTATCATCCTTGGGATTGATCTAATTCCTTAAAAGTTCTTGTATCTAGGAAAATAATAGTTCAAGTATTATGGGATGGATTTTGGGATTTTTTGGGTAGTTATCTTTAGAAGAAATGTGGTTTCATGGTTTGAATAAGGGAGAAGTGTGAGTGACCCCTTATAGATGATGAGTGAAATTCCTATTAATAATAAAAATTATTAACAACTATAAGGTATCCATTACAATATGTGGCATAAAATATTTTATCATAATGTATTTTAGGGTTTATTTTTTTAATTAAATACATCAAAATCACAAAAATAAACACATTTTATTATGTTATTTATTTGTCTATTAGTTTAATCAATTCCACCCTTTTTGTTTTGGCCATGACAACTTTTATATTTTTATTTACCTAGGTAGTTTATCATTTAAGAATAATATTAAAATTAGGTCTATTATATACATTATATCTATTTATTATAAATATGAAATCAAATTTATTAAATAAAAATCCAATGTGTGTGTAAAATTAATTTTAAATATCTACACATGTAATGCAGAAAACATTTTTTAACATTAATCAGGGTATTTAAGTTTAAATTCATTCACTTATATATATTGCAAAAAATATTTTAGACCTTAATATATAATATAAATTATTATTATTGCAAATAAATAATACATTTGGACAAATTAAACTCATATATGTGGCATGATTTTTATTAAAATTAATCATGTAGGGATGACGAGGAAGAGAAATTATAATGTGAAAAAATTCTAACATATAGAATTTTTTTAAAATTAAATTAAATATAAAAATGATACCAATGAACTAAATTATATATAGTTGATATAAAATGGAAATTATCTTACTTTACAAAAAATTAAAAATATATTTTATTGTAATAATTATTATATAAAAATTGGAGGTCTCAATTAAAATTAAGTATTTTAATTATTAATAATAAAAATAATCATCTCAAAAAAATATAAACAATTCACCCTAAGATAATTTTGGAAATCCAATTTCATAAATTATGAATATTTTATCATATAATGTGTATAAAATTTATTAAAATTGTGTTTTAATTAAATTTTCAAAGAAAACTAAACTCTATTTTAGAAAAACAAATATTGTTTTTGTAGTTTTTTTATTTTTAAATTAAATGATTAATATTAAATAAAAAGATAATTAATAGACATATGTAAACTATATTTTATCATAATTTACATTTAATTTTTCATACCAACCAATTTTACTGATAGTTTATAACTGTTATATTTGAAAACAATAGTATTATTGAATTGTTGTTCAGTAAAAATCAGTCATTTGTGTAGCACAAGCTATCGAAGAAATTTGTTGTTGCATGTAATGAAAGATGAAGTCACTATTTTATCAAATGAAAAAGATTTCTGATATTTAATTTATTTAAAAATAAATATATCAGAAAGTATCAGTGTGTTATATTTCCTCCTATGCTCGGTGTTCTGTGTCCTACACTCCATCAAATACAGTGTCCTTATTTTAGAATTTTTGGGTGTTTCAACACTTTTATATATATTAATAACTATTATTAGAGTATTTTATTTCATTAGGTTAAGTAAAATTATTTTTGGAAATTCATTTCTCTGAGTAAGGGAAGAAATTGAAATTGATTGAAGGAAAACCAAAAGGATGGAATTTTTATAATGAAATTCAAATGTATCATGTAACTTTATTTCATTATATTATTATAGAGTAAAATAGTTCCTCAACATTTAGAAAATGATTATGAACCAAAAAAATTATCATATTACTTCCATAAATTATTTATCAAATGATATATTTAATAATCAAATATTTATGGTTTTATGGCACTTAAACATCTATTGATCATTTAGTTGCTTATGGTTAATGACCACAATAACTGTATAATTATTAAATATTTTATTTCATGTACTTTTAATCACATTAAAATAATTTTATCAGACTTATAAAACTATATATGATTCATTTATATGATTTTTTTACATTTCCTTATCTTTTAGGAAGAGGATATTTTATTAGCCCATTTACAATGTTGGTTTTTTGATAATGGTATCTATAAATTTAAAAACATCTCGATTAATGATATAAATTTTATATTAAAAAGAAACAATTTATTTATGGATGGGATAATATGAAAAAGTGAATATAAAATATAATAACATTATATTAAATATCATAAGATAAATTAAACAACAATATTAAACAACTATTCCAATATATTTCATTAAATTTAGTCTCTTCGATAGCTTGTAGAACACACATCCCCGATTTAATGTAAAGTGTAATATAATATACCTAGTGTAAAATTAGAGGGTATTGATAGTAATTAATACAGTATAAAAATATATATTTTTACACATTATTTTTTTAATAATTTATAATAAATAATAATTATAATCATATTAAATTAAAAGATATACTTTCGGAAAAACTGTATTTTTTCTAAAAATGTTTTAATCGTGCTTTTGGAACATGATTTAAAATTAAATTTTAAAAATTTTAAAAATTTTATTTTAATAAATAAATATATTATTTATATATTAATATAAAAATTATCTTAGGATGAATTTTTGCGTTATTTTGAAATATTCCATTTTTCAATAAATAATAAAAATTATTAAAATGTAATTGAAAACTGCATTTTATTTTAAATATTTTATAATGATAATTTACATTTGATTTTATTTTAATTTAAAATTATCTAATTTCAATATCAATAACTGAAATGTTCTTGTTTTAAGGATTTTCCAATTTAATTCTCATATAAAAACATTGTATCATTGTGAACAATTTTTGATTGAAAACCCTATTTGTCATCATGTATCATGAATTAATTTTAAATTAAAATATTCAAATTCTAGGAATTGAATGTTTTACAATGGAAAAATGTTGGGTATTATAATTATTTTTAATTTTTAATATTGTAAAATTAAATTTTTTCCAAAATTATTAGTGGAAACTAGAAAAATCATTTATTGTGGTTAAAGAAAAAATTGATTTATTAGGGGTTAAACTAAAAAGATAATAATTAAAATAAAATAAAAAATTGTGTAAATTATATTTTCTTGGAGTATTTTTACCATATATCTTCTTAGTTTCAAAAAGGGAACATTTTTTATGCTTTTCGTATGGATAAAACATTGTTATGATTTTATAGTATAAAAAATTAGAAGTATACAACTCACATAACCTATAAAATTCCACCCACTCTCGTTTCTTCATGACACCTTCACCCCAATTTGCGTAGAAATATATTGTAACTTCTTGACCTGGATTACCCGTCAAACGATAGCCGGACTAGTTACTACATGAACTCTATCATGTATCCTCGTAAGCTAGAGGTAGCCGACTAGCAGTGAGGGCCTATGGATAGTTAGTGGGGATACTATACACTCATGTTCAGAGTGCACAATGGATAGAGATAGTAAACTCAGATAATAGTGGAAACAAATATAATCAATAATCAACTGAAATAAATAAATGGCCAATGTTAGTTTATAGAATGCATGAATTTATTAGTGATATATATCAGAAAGCAGTAAGAACAACAACATGTTTTATAACTCAGTACTAAAATAATGAAAGACTCAAATCACAAAGGGTGATCTTTCCTAGAATATCGAGCCCCTACTCAGTCCTTTTCTCCTAATTACCATGTTCATTAAAACAACAACAAGCCATGTCCATGGTCCTGCAATAAGTATAGTCAACTTTGGTACCCCCGTGGAATGGCGGCCCAAATAGGGTGGTGATATATACGTCTCAGTTGGTTGGGACCACCTATTTTATAGCTCAATCTAGAAAATAAAATTTAACATTTCATTAGTGTGAAGATATATCAAAGTAATAACATAGTTAATTAAATAACCCACAACTTGTCCAGGTTCTTAAAGGAAACCTGATGGCGATACCTACTTCTTCCCATGGCAGGTATGTCTGATCATGTCAATTATGTAAATATATAATAATAACAATGTGTGTGTGTGTCTATATATATATATATATAAATAGATATATATTCTTAGAATCCTCCAATATGAACCAAGCATGTAAAAATTTCAAATGGAGATTGTCTCTTCAATAAACGGGGATGACCTTGTTTGTTTAAGATTCAAACATTCCAATTGGTTTCTAATGGGTTTATTCTTGGAACCAGAAACATCCAATGATTCTATATCCATTTGGACCTACTTTCCAAAGGTTGGTGCTTATCAGTCATGGACCAATGAGGCTAAAGAATTTGTATTGGTCGAGAGGATGGGAGGTCAGAATCATCACACCTTTGTGGGGGTAATTATTGTCCACTCCAGGACTCAATTATAGGTTTGAGTTATGTTTGTGAATCCTTATTAAATTATCAAGTATGAAAATGAACATTCATTTAGATCTGAAAATCGATGATTAATATGTATGAAATTTAGTGAATCTTTTATATGTATTTCAGAATCTTCATCGATAGAGAATCATCTGTATTTGTTAGATATTTTTAGTCAACGATATCCTTCAACACATTATACAGAAATCTCTTGGTCATTATGATAACCATACTGGTATTAAAGCCACTCAGTGGGTCACTTTATGTTTATTGTTGTACAAAAGGATATGGATTATTTTAGAGTTGGGATCGTACCTGCAGATAGGCTACATGCCTTTCCATATTAGAAATGGAATCAGAACCCACATAGTTCGAGTGATGAAGTATGAGGTTTACGCATGATTGATGGACCCATGAAAAGATGTCATAATTACTTTTACGCTCTAAGATTACTTGATTCAGGCTCAGTGTGAGAAACAATAGTTATCAGTAAAACCTTAAAATTGTTCCATGAAAGATGAAATCATAAGAAATGATGATGGTCTTATGTATTTATGACTTCCCAGATAGATGAGGATTGGGATTTACTTTAGGGAAGGACCATAAAGGTATATGTGCTTTATAAAGATTTGGATACTTAACTTGGGACTTAATCCCGAGAGGAATTCCCAAATTATAAGGGAACTTATGATTGGGTTTTATTCCTGAGAGGGAATCCACGATCAATAGAAATTAAGACTGGGGCATACTCTTGAAAAGGAGGCCCATATTAAGAGAACTTGGACTGGGGATTACTCTAGAAAAGGAGGCCCAAGTTAAGGGAACATGAGACTTGGGGCTTACACCTAAGAAAGAGGCCTAAGTTGAAGAAATTTATGATTGGGGCTTACTCTTTAGGAGGATGCCCAGATTTGGGAACTTGGGGCTAATTCCTAAGAAGGATGCCCAGATTTAGGAACATGAACTTAGGGCTTACTATTGAAAAGGAGGCCAAGATTAAAGATCTTCTTATCTTAAAGGATGAGGTTGAATGGAGTAAATATATAACCTTAGTGATATAAATATATCTAAGACACTAGGTTTTGAGATATGTTCCACAGAATTTCTTTCAGATAAGGAATCCAACAAAGGAACCATGCCAAAAATGACTTTGAAGAGGGTTTTGAAGGCTAAATCTTGAATTGGAGAGGTGGATTTGAAGAAAAAGAGTTGAATAGGCAGAAGGGGCACCCAAAAAGAGACAGGCGCGCAAGTCCTATTTGGCCGCACAAGTCCTGGTCATGCAATTATACTTGTGCGACACATGTGTACTTGGGTGACGGTTAACCCATAATGTAATAATTGGTCGAGGCTTGGCTCAAACCCATTTTATTATCTCTAAAGGCCTCTAAAAGGGTGGTGCACATGTTCTGTTGAAGGGATCAGGTGGCGCGCAAGTGTGGCCATTTCCCTTAAGTGTTATACACTTAGGCGTGCAATTGTTAATGAATTTCAACACTTAGGCCTTATTCCAACTCATTAGATCTTCCATTCTAGGTATGAAATTACCTTAGAAGTGTTCGGAATCCTTCAAATAGAGACTAGGGCACCGAGAGCTTAAATCTAACTTTTGGATTTTTTTCATCTCTGAAATGGGGGTCCCACATGAGGTATATATAGGCCATTGAGGACCTTTGGAAAAACAAGATTATGGCACCCAAGTCACCTGTGTGATCAATATTTGGCGCGTAAGTAGACTTTCCCGACGATGATGAAACTTGCGTGACCCATGCTTAAAGAATTCCTTGTTCATGACTTTGTCAATTTTTGATGTTTATTAAATGGATTAATCTCTTTGTACTTAATGTATTCCCATTTTTCAGTCATTTAGACTCTGTGACAGAAAGGAGCGTCCACAAAAGTCCCCCCTCAGAGGTGGATCCGAAAAAGGAAGGAGGATTTGACTCTGAGGTAAAGGAGAAAAACCAATGAATTTTGGGCGCGCAGGTGTTGAGCGCGCAAGTAGCGGCATGTAGGTGAGAGCTGCGTAGTGAAAAACGCACATGTTTATGGCCTTATCTATAAATATGTGGCGCCACTTCACACAAAGCACCCAGTTTTGACTACTACTGAGATTTCGGTGTGCAATAAGCTCTTATTTTCCCGAGTGACCTGTTTTCCACTAGATCTCGCTTCTATTCATGTCACGCTTCTGCATAGGTATTTGGACATGTGCGGTGATACATGCACGCCCAAACTTGCATGACCAACGTGGAATTGCGCGCCAACATGGTACTTGCGCACCTTAATGGCTTAGCCATTTTTTGAATTTCTTCACGAAATTTATGAAAAATTAACTTACTTAAAAGTTAATTATTCGATCTTTGTGTAGAATCAATGTATTCCAAAGGAATTGTAATGGCTAATGAGCTAGATTGCAAGAGGATTGATGACATAATTAGAATCATTTTCCATGATTATTATAATATCTGTGATAGTACTCTCCCAGATTTGTCCAAGTACTTGATGAAGTATCATCTGAATTTCCCATAAATTATTTACCTATGGCTGTATGGGAATGGTCATCTTCAAGAAGTCAACATTCCAGAGCCAAAAAACTATCTTCCACATTCTTGGTTTCAGACTTACACCAATTTTTCTTCAGCATATTTTTCAGTTGGAGGATCATTTGTTAATGCTGGAATAGTGGAGAAGGCCGACATAATGGATCATAGCCCTTGCGCCCCAGATTTGGAACCTCACAAGCCTGAGCTGCAACCACATTGTTATTACTCAGTCTTTTAAAATTCATAGATGGATCAATCCAAAGGCTGGAAGAAGAGTTGGGAATTTCGTCCTGGAGGAGGTGTGAAGCCAAATTGGATGTGGGCATATTGGGTGTGACAAACCTGTGTGGAGTTTGGTGAGGATCTGAAAGGAGCCGCAATATATGATGTTGTGTGGGTTGGGCAGACATATGTCTATAGGAATGATGACTTTCTGCTAGAGCTAATCAGCCGCTGGAGCCCAGAAACCAATTCTTTCCATCTGACTCGTGGAGAACTAGGCATCAGTTTGTTGGATTTCTAAAAGATCTCGTGGGCTCCCATTTTAGGAGATATGTATGATGAATTCATCCCTCTCAAGGTGACTTGGAATCATTCGGAGAAGACCTCGACATTGGCTCGAGAATTATTGAAAATTTTCTACATGATCCAGAATTCAAAGAACTCAAAAAATTATTCTAGAAAGGATATTCATCCCGAGGAGTTGATGGATATGTTTCTTACCAAGAAGCAGGAGAAGGGGCCCACCTGTACTCATCCTACTACCTGCCCCAGAACAGAAGAGTGGGGTTATTTTGGTACATTCTGGCCAACTCTAGAAGTGGGAGAATTTCAGAAGTGGGGGTACGAAGTGGATCCGAGAATCCCATAAAATACCTGTCTGGCGGGCTTCTTAGCCTTGTGGCTCAGTGTTTATCTTTTGCCAGTCAGCGATTCAAAGGGAGGAATTAGGCTAGGGACCTTCGTTGTTTCAGCCATGTTGGCTGAGAGGAAAATGGTTGGGTTGGCCACCCTCATTTAGGAAAAGATTCACAGGAGTATACTCCATGTCTTTATGTGTAAGTCTCCTTTGAGAATAGTGGGACCATTCCATGTTTTGTGGGGATGGGATTACACTCACTTCAGGACATATGCTATACAGAACGGAGTACAGGTTATTGGAAGTTCTTTCAGGCCATCAGTGCAGTCATATTCTGGAATTTTTCCATTATACCTCAACCCCTATGATATGAAGTCGAGGCTGAGCATGTTCAAGGAATTCCATTTCTTTCCTTATGGAAATCCACCAACCTGTCAGTTTGTTGATGATGGAATAGTCGGCCTGGAATTGAGGTCATACATGCTGGCTTGTAGAGATGGTGGATTGGACACTAGGATTGACAGAGAAATTATATGTGAGGCATATGCTCCATACAGATTTGCATGACAATTCATGTGTTTGCAGCTGACTATTGTATCTTCTCCTGTGCATGTCAGATCAGAGCAGTATCTGATGGTTGCTCAAAAACTATGGTTGCTGACATCTATGGGGAAGACGGGGGAAGTGTCTGATCTACGAGTTGCTAAAGTGGCAAGTAACTTGACTACATGGTATGCCGAGAACTGGGTAGTATCATACTCTGAAGGGGTACTGAATCATCCGGTTCATCGGGTGGGGAAAAAGAAGAGAACTGTAGAGAAAGAAACCCTTCATCTGGAAGGTGACTCTTCTACACCCGAATCTAACTCACAAGTTTCCTCACCCTGGGCTGACTCGCCAGATTCTCAGGATGGGGATGATGAGGCTCGACATTTTTTTCAAAGCGTCCTAATCCAGATATAATCCTCATGTCAGAATCATGAGACCCACTCCATTGACTCCTGGTGAGTTATATCATTGATGCAATTTAATCTTCATTACTTTATAGAGAAATAAATATTATTTTCTTCTCCTTTATCTGTAGTTGTAGAAGATGGGAAGTTGTTGATGTCCAAGATTGTAGGAACCTCCTCACAACCTTCTGGTACACACATTGAATATCTATGACCAGAGGTTGTCTAGACATGGTGCAGTTTATGTTGCGATGCCGAAACATCCTTGCTGGACCTATGACAAGGGCTACACATCCCTGGAGTAGGGAATCTTTGGGCTTATACAGATATCCATTTTTAAGATAACCCCGATGAAGTGCGAGCCTACATTAGAGAGCTGTATATGCTCATATATGCCCCCAATGATTCCATTCATGTCACCAAACCGGTGAAGGAAATGATAGATCGTGGAACCACTGAGGGGACTGGTGCATCTGGAGATGAGGCGTGGCACGATTATGTGGCTCTTGAAGATGTAAGTCTCTTTCCGTAGTATCATTGCAACTTTATTTCAGGTAAAGCTTTATTACTCAAGGAAATTACTTTCTTAATCCTGCAGCTTACAAAGAAAGGAACATCTAAGGTTCCTTCACCATATTATAGCCATAGTGGTACTACCATCGAAGCTAATGAATCTCCTCGTGGGTCAGGGAAAGGTATCTCCAGTCCGGTAAGCCGTGTACAAGGAGTTATACATGGATTTTCATTCTCCAATACCTGTATTTGTAGATGATGATGTCAACACTCCCAAAAATCCAAAGAAGCAAAGGCACTGAAGGAAGAAGTCCACAGCTAAACACTTCATCAGTAGTGGTAAGACTTTAAGATAGTCATGAGTCGTAACCCATGAAAAGATTGCTCATACTTTTTCGGATTGCAGGGGCTTCTTCAATTTCTCTTCTGAGGGAGAGGATTGACCCTCCTCTGAAGACGAAGGAGGGTGCTGGTGAATAGTCGCCAATTCATGCTGACTTGGCTGCTCATGAAGAAGAGCCAACATCTGTTCCCAGTATTTCTTTTGTTGCTGCTGCAAGGAATGAAGAGCCTACTTCTGGTAATTAATCAATACATCATAGAATGTTGAATGAAAACATCAACTAACTTCCACTATGTGATACTTATAAGTTCAACACCTTCACTAGAGCATTTGGAAGCTAATACAATTTCCTCTACAATTTTATCTGAAGAATCTGTTTGAGGTCAGAGGCCGCAAGATGAGGGTCGCCAAGAAGATACATCGAATTCTACCACTAGTGAGACTAACCAAGAATCTGAGATATCATTGGATGAAATGATCAAAGTTGGTGCATATTTTTAAGACATTTTAGATCAAGTTAAATTACCGTGTAATTTAGAATATTTTGGACAAGAGTGTTATCCTTCATCCTGTTGAAAATTTCTTATTACATCTCTATCCATGATTGGTTAAATGTGGAGTTTAATATGAGCAAGATACTGGACTGCCAATTCTTGAAGGGGGTATATAAAACCCTACTTTTGTAGAGACACAAGCTCTTGTGGATATTAACCCGACAGAGCTTCCTGAAACCCGTCCTGAAAATCCTATTGATGCTAGGAAAGATGGGTAGGAGCACTCTCATGTTGTTGATCTACCATTGGGTAAGAGTTAATAATATTTGTGGCAACACTTAATTTTCAAGACAACTTAATCAACCTTTTTTATCCTTTAAACTAACAAAAACATTCAATTGACTATGCAGGGCCATCAATTTCAGTGGCTAGATCTGGAGGTAATGTCTCAGCCTCCGCCCCAACAGGAAAAGAAAGTGGAGTAACAAGGTTCATCGGGGAAGGAGCAGAACTGGGAACTTCTTTAAGTGCATTAATTCCAGATTATATTTCCCATGTGATAGGGATGCTGAATCAGACCCGGATGTACAAAAGGGGTTCAAGTTTTCATGACGTAAGCCATGGAAAAAAATATGGAAGATCATATCTAAAGTGACTCTAGAAGATCTATCTTCAAAGATACCATGAATGTCATCCTTATTCGTCATGTTGGGACTTGTAGGCTTTAAATATCAAGAGATCCATATCGTGGTGAAACAGGTCATTTTAACGAGGGAGAAAGAGCACAAATACCATCAAGATTTTACCAGAGCAAGGTTGTTGACCAATATCAGTGAATTTGAGGCTGCGGTGTCACGATATGAGGTTGATCATGATGCAAAATTGATGGAGCTGAAACCTAAGATCAAGGAGAATGTTGTCCAATAGATGCACCTCCAGCAACAGTTAGATGCTATTACTGGGGAACTTGATCCGCTTAACAATTCCCTATAAGGAGTTCAAACAAATGGCATGAAATCCATTACCAATGCCAAGAAAAAACACCATTAAGATGAAAAGAATAAAGCTAGTTGAGTGCATGAACATCAAGGGGCTGCTGATGAAGCTCGGGATGCCATAAATCAAATGAAAAGTTATGTTGAAAGCATCTTTTATGTCCTAAAAAAGAGAAGAGACTTTAGTCTGTGGACGCCCTTCTAACTCTTGTGCATCAATGAAAAACACTTTCATCTTCAATCATTTGTGTCTTCATTCTCTTGCTACCTGCTGTAAATAATTATCTAAGACAATGGTCCTAGTAAGCATAGTTTGATTTTTGCTAGGATTATAAAAATAACCCTATGATCTATGAATCATTTTATTGCTCAATATTACCTAAATCATACAAAATGTACGTTTAGTGAGCTGGGACTTGACTTTTGTTCAGATTTACCTTGTCTTTTGTGGGCAGTTTAAAGTCATGCACGTCAGACATAAAAAGGCTAATGTTTAAGGTGGATATAGCTTTGACTGAATGGATTAAAAATTAACTCAATTCCTTGATATTTTATCTGAAAACATATTACCATATCCAAGTATGGGGGAAAATGTAAACTATGACTTAATAAATTTTGAATCTGAGGAATGATATGAAAAAAGGTCTAAAAGGCATTAGGATAAATATTTCCTAAGATTAAAGTTACCATTATTTAACAAACCCTTTAGGGGGTTGAATTATGCAGGGCCACTTAAGGGAATTGGCTGTATAATCAAATAATAGAATCTTTTGGCTGACAGGTCTGTTTTGTAGACAACTTATACAAAGCCACCTATGGGCACGTGTTGCATATTCAAGAAAAAGAACTCTCAGAAATCTTACTTTTTTATATCTAAAAAGTTAGTGAATTTTTATGGAGATTAAAATTTTCAAAAGCATAGAGTCTGCTGTATGGAGAGATATACTTGAATATGGAGAGGATATTTCCAATCAATATTGTCAAAGAATTGGATGAATGTCCCTCAGGCGAAGGTCGGACCCAAATGTAGGGAGGGGAAATATAAACCATAGACATGAATAATTTCATATCCGGAAATAGAGTATGGAACAAGTATGTTAAGGATGGATATTTATGCTGATCCCTACATATTGTCATAAATTAAAATTAGGAAAAATAGGATTTCCTCCCAAGAATGATGTTACCACTATTTGAAAAACCCTTTAGGGGGTTGAATTATGTAGGGCTGCCTAAGGGCATTGGATGCATAGTCAAATAATAGTATCCTATGGCTGACAGGTCTGTTATGTCGACTGTTTATGCAAAGCCGCCTAAGGGCATGTGCTGCATGGTCCGGAAAAAGAACTCTCGAGTATCAGACATTTTGTGACCAGATGTCATGAAAAGGTTCCTGGAGATCTGGAAGTATTTAAGGTTAGGAGTATGACACATTAAAATGGGAATTGTCCAATGCATGTAGAGATACACAGTCCAATGCTAACCATAATCATGTTGTGGATGGGTCCTGAATTGAGGTGCTATACTTCACTACGTATCCCATAAGAATGGGAATCAATCCATCCATAGTTCAGGAAATATAGTTTAACGTCATGTGGAAAGAGAGTGTAGGAGATCTTAGTTTAGTGTCATAGAGCTCAGAACATAACGAGGGATACACATTGTGTGTTTGATAAACGTGATGTGAATGAAGATCGTAGTTTTCATACCACATTCAAGTTTTCATAGGGGGACTTTTCATCCAAGGGACTGAAAGTGGAATTTGGTGTTAAGCCCAAAGACATGGGGTTGGATTCGAGGGACACTCGAATGTTTCTACGTATCCCATAAATATGGGAATCAAGCCACACGTGGTTCTTAAAAAACCCTCTGTACTAATTTGGTTTGTACAAGTGAAGGGTGAACAAGGGACCTTAGTGAAATGATTGTTTGGCCCAAGATCAAAGGTTCAGGCATTTCCATGTATGCACATAGTCTTTGGAATATAACAAGATTGGAGATCAACGTAAATAATGATTCCCTCTTAGGGGTGGGTGTCAAAGAATGTTTTAGTTTATTGTCGTATGGGTCAAAAGTGTGAATAGATTACGGTCATATGCATGGAACGTGGTAAACCAATATAAAAATATTGGTTCTAGGGGCTGCATCACGGATCAACATCATATGAGATAGAGGTGAACTGACATGAAGATATTGGTTTTGGGATGGAACCTTGAGTGATTGCCTACGTACCCAGCCTAGAAGGCGAGGAACAAAGTCCACGTAGTTCGATTAATAATGAATTTGTGATCAAGTTGTACTTGAGGACAGCTCGAAAATGGTGTTGGGACTTACACATGGTTAGTGGATTAGAGAGGGTGTTATGGTTTAAGTTTACTCTAATCTCACGTGAGTCATACTCAGTATGAGAAAAAAAAGGTAACAACATCCTTAATGATGCAAAGTTTAATGTCATGTAGGACATAAGAGACAGGACACAGTTTAACATCATGTTGGACAAAGAATGGACTGTGCAGTTTAAATTATTACAGTAAGAACTTAGGAAGGAATATGAAATTTAATGTTATGTAGTAAGGATGAAAGAGGGTCTGTATAGTTTAACGTCATGTAGCTAGGATGAGTGATGAACAGTTTAGCGTCATGTAGCTAAAATGACTTAGGAAATTCTTCAAAGTTTAACATCATGTGGGATGAAGAGGTGCATAGTTTAACATCGTATAGCTTGGAAAATGGTTATGAAGGTGAACATCTTTTTGGACATAAGAATTCTATAGAGTTTAGCGTCATGTAGCTAGGACATCATAGTTTAATGTCATATGGGACGTAGAGGTGCACAGTTTAATGTCGTATAGCTTGGACAATGGTTATGCAGTTTAACGTATTACTGGACATAACAGTGCTATACATTTTAGCATCATGTAGCTAGGACATCACAGTTTAACGTCATGTTGGACATAGAGGGGCATAGTTTAACTTCGTATAGATGGGATGATGGTTATGCAGTTTAACTTCTTGTTGGAAGTAAGGGTGATGTACAGTTTAGCATTATGTAGCTAGGGCGTCACAGTTTAACATAATGTTGGACATAAGAGAATTTGTGTTACAAAAAATACTTCTTCAAGAATCTTGAATTGGTTGGAGTCGTGATGAGTTCTCCATCCATTGAGATTAAAGAATAAGCTCTATTATAGTAGACCTTATGTATTGAGTAAGGTCATTCCCACTTTGGCTCAAGCATGGGAGGTTTCACTCCTGGTATCATTGGAGTTCTGAGAACCAATACAAATTCTCCTAGAATTAATGAATGAAGATGAACTTTTTTGTTGAATGCTCATGCTATTCGATTCTGATAGACATCCATGTGGTGCAGAGTTCACAATATGTTTTCATCTAATCATTCTAATTCATCCAATGGCTTTTGAGATTGTTCATCTACAGATGACTGATCACAAATGGCCACTCTGAGTGAAGTTAATTGAAACTCAATGGGAAATACTTCTTCTATTCCATATACCAATGAATATGGCGTTGACCACGTAGTAGGGTAGGTGGTGGTCCGATAATCCCATAAAGCATGAAAGAGTTAAATAGATATTCAATGTCTAGACTGGTGGGAACTACAGACTTCCGTATGTACTTTTTTCATGATATCCATTGTCTCTTCACCATCAATGCATCTGATGATAATTCCATCAAGACCTCTTTTGTAGAGAATTTTTTCTAGGTGATCTGGGCAATCATAAATTGTAAAATTGACCACACATCTCCATAATTGTTCTTTCTCGGCTCTATCTAGTGGGAGTGTTCCATTTTGAAGGTATTCCCTGATAGGTGTAATCCATCCCATAGTATGACCATATGGTTCAGAAATGGGACTAATTTCATTGATTTCTAATGTTCTGATTTGAACATAAGGTGAAACAGTACGGCGGTGGGCAATACTGATGATTTTATCGTCCCGATTTGGATCTGCCACAGTTGTGGCTATATTAGCCAGTGCATCAGCTTGGGAATTTTGTGATCGTGGGACATAAGAAAATGTTGGTTCTGAAGGAAATTCCGCCATTAAATATTGGACATAAACATAAAAAGGGGTTAACTCTTTTTTTTCTGATGGAATAATCCCCATTGACTTGTTGGATTACAAGGTCTGAATCAACTTTCACATTAAGTGATTCACTTGTGCCTGAAGCTCCATCTCCAATCATACAATGAGATCTTGATATTCTACTTCAGTATTTGTGCTGCCTTCCCGTAATAAGAAGGAATAGCGTTACACTGCCTTTTCTGGGGAAATAAACACAATTCTTAACCCAACTTTGTTGAATTTAGGATCTTCCATTTTTTCCCTATTGGACTTCTGGAAGCACCTACAAAGTACATTTCCCATGTTTTAATATTATCTTGAATAGAAAATACTTCATCATCGGGAGATTCAATATCTAAAGATGTATCTTATACTGAAAGATGTTCAACAAGGAAATTATCCAGATCATGGTCCATTATTTTCTTTTGACACACATACTGAATATCAAATTGCTGCAAAATAACTACCCACCTTGCTAGACGTCCTGTAAGCATTGGATGACTAAGAATAAATTTGAGCTGTTTATTGCGAGATACCAATTAGACCACATGATGTTGTAGGTAGTGTATCAATTTCTGAACTGCAAATATTAATTCTAGGAAGCACTTTTCAGTACTTGAATATCGGGTTTCTACTTCATGCATAGTCCGACTGAGATAGTAAAGGCATTTTTCATTCCCAACATCATTCTTGTGAGCAAGGAAGGAACCCTATGACCGCTCTAAAGCAGTCACATGAAGAATAAGTGGTATTCCTTCAATAGGTGTAACTAATACGGGTGGACTCAAGAGATATTTATTGAGAATATTTAATTATTTTTGACATTCTTTATTCCACTGGTAAGTGACTCCCTTGTTCAACAATTTGGCGAAGGGTTAAATTTTGGCTGCCAATTTGGCGATGAAACGCCGAATATTGGCCAAGTGTCCTTGAAGTCATCTCAATTATTTCAAATTTGGAAGAGGTGACATACCAAGGATTGAATTTGGCTTCTCAGGATCAACTTTCATACCACTATGGCATAAAACAAAGATGAGAAATTTTCCTGACGTTACCCCAAAAGCACAATTCAAGGGGTTCATCTTTAGATTGTGTTGTCGATGTTTGTGCAATATGACTTCCAAATCAGCCAAGTGATTATAAAATTGTCTGGATTAAACCACCAAATCCTCCACATAAAATTCAACAAACATCCCTAAGAATGGTATGAAGATACTTTGCATGGCACGTTGATATGTTGCACCTGCATTCTTCAGGCCAATAGGAATTTACTGATAGCAAAACACACCATGAGGGGCTCTGAATGATGTAGATTCTTAATCTTCTAGAGCAATTCATATTTGATTATACCCAGAATATCCATCCATGAAGGAAAGTGCTTCATAGCCAGCTGTTGCATCAATTAAGAGTTCTGTGATCGGAACTGGAAAATCCTTCTTAGGACAATGCCGATTAATATCTATGAAGTCAATGAAAAATCTAATTTTCCCATGATTGTTTTTTCATAGTGACAATATTAACCAACCATTTGAGATATTGAAATTCTATAACGAATTTATCATTGATAAGATTATCCACTACAGCTTCAATTTTGGATGCATCAGTTGGGTGTGTTCTTCTTACGGCTTGTTTGAATCCTCAATGTTCTTCCGGCAAACCCAAATGATGATTAGAAACATCAGGATCAAGCCCAGGAATTTCTTTATAGTTCCAATAAAATATATCATGATTTTTCTTTAAAAATGAAATATAAATTTCTTTCTCTTCAAAAGTCATGGACGTACTAATTAAAGTGGGGCGCGGATCTTCTTTTTTACCCAGATTTATTTCTCTGAGTTCATCCACAGTTTTAGAGATGCCCTCTTCAAATGCTGGAGGAGCATCTCTTAGATCTTCCTCTTCTTCTTAAACACATTTATTTCTTCTGTTTCTACTTGCATAGTAGATGATGAACCAGAATTTCCATGATCAAGAGAGATGTTAAAATTTGAACATTTTGATGAAGAGGCTACCATTTCTGACTCTATTGATGATGAAGGGTCTTCCTTTGGTAATAAAGAGGATATGATGGATTGAGAATTGACCTCATCGTTTATCATTGACATTACTATAACTTCTTCTAGCCTTGTTGATGAAGAATAGAAATGATGGATTTCAGCAGGCGAAATGAAGACATCTATATTTGAGCTTTCATCATTGCTTTGGGAATCACAAATTTCTCCCATGCTGTCTGGATTTATTATTGTAATTGAAATTATGGAAGTTTCCATAAGAGTATTTGGATCTGGGTCTATCCTATCAATTTAACTGATATGAAACACATAATCTGTACTCACATGTATGAGTGTGTTTATTGGAATCTTTTCCAAACCATATGAAGAATTAATTTTGGTAACCTCTTTGGCCGTAGATACCTCCTTTCCCTTCATGTAATTGAATTCTGCCTCTATGTATTGAGATTCACATGTTTTGAATGGTGCTTTATCACCATACAATGTCCCAATTTGACAATTGAAACAATATCCAAGACATTGATTATATGATTAAGGTATAGCCGCATGTTGATGTAGCCAAGGTCTTCCAAGAAAAATGTTTAAAGCTATGTCATGACAAACAACCATGAAATCTGAATTGGATACAAGATTCCCAAACTGAGTCTTGAGTGTAATCTTTTCCATAGGTTCTTGTTCATTTTTTTCATATCCTTGCAACATCAATGTAGATGGAGATAAATCAAATTCGTTGAGGCCCAATCGACGAAGTGTACTGATAGGGATGAAGTTGGATCCTGAACCATTATCAATGAAAACTCATCAGATGTCTACATCATTGACCTCTCAAGATAAATACAAAGGTCTGATATGTCTGTGCACAACATCAACTTCATCTTCATCTGTAAATGATACCACTTCATGGCATTTTGTAGGATTATTCACTACATGGTAGACTTCAGCCGTAGCAATTTCAGTTTCGAATTGTTGAGGACATGAAAAAGCCTCAATGAGTACCTCCCGAAGATCCTTTGATAGATTCAAGGCATCCAGAATTGATAACATGGACAGTACATGGGCCAAATATTTCAGGACATCATACATTTGGTTTAGAGGTATGTGTTTCACAACACGAACATGTGGTTTTGCAAGTGCCTTAGAAGTTGATGCTTTGGAAGTAGATACTTCTTGTATCAAGTTCGGAATTGGAAATACTCTTGGATTTGGAAGATTAGACCGACCGGGTCTATTTAATTATTGAGAGGAAGAAGGTTTAACATCTAACTGATATTCCAAAATAACTTTTCCAGGACTGAATCTGCTTTGGGTGGAAGAACTTGCTTGTTCTTGTTGAGCCCGTTGAAAATATTTTCCACAAGTTTCTAATGCATAAACGATTCTATAAGGGGTAGGATTGAAATTGTAAAGCCCCTGAATTTTAATGTAAATTATTTGTCTTAAATAATTTTAAATTTTTTGAGTCTGTGGCTTCTGACAGCACCTGATCCCAAGGCCTAGTGTTCCCGGAATCAATTTTTTAAGTTTTGTTCGGGTACATTCAGTAAATGTACGAGTATGTTTTTCTATCTTTTGAACTGGTGCTCAGAATTGAAATCCTAGGAAACAGATGAACTTGCAGTGCAAGTATTCACTTAAGGGGACCTTTACTGCAGATGCGTTTAATACGGGTGGAAAGTTAATTTTTGGGGTTTATTCTTAAATTAATTAAAATTGTGTGGTCCACAATTTTATTTTGTGAGTTGGTAATTTCCTCCCATGTGTGGATATTTGTGAGGTAGGACCCACACGAGCCCCAACCTTCATCTCCCCATAACACCCCTCAACTCCTCATTAATACCCATTATTTATTACTTTGACAACTCCACATATTTATTATGGGGGAACCGTCCCACCTCTCTCCTCCCATAAATTGTGCCAATTCGTATAATTAATATCAGTGTTAATTTATTGGCACCACTTTTGAATTAATATGAATTGCATGGTAATTCTATTAATTGGTGAGTCTCCTTATTTCTTTGGTGTTGGAAAATCACTTTTGAGAAAAACAATCTCTGGATATTTATAAAGGGAGGCGATCCTTCTTCGACAAAGAACACTGTTCTTCAACGAATAGCATCCCCGATGAAGAACTTGAAGGACTTCTTCCTCGGACGCACCTCGACGTCAAGGATCCTACATCACCAACAACAATGACTCTTCCTCCATCGTTGACAGGATGACACCATTCTTCCTTGACGCCCGACTACCGCGACTCTCGTCTTCCACAGCTCGATGACGAATGACGTCAACTATGAGGTAGGGGGATTTGTACATTTCATTTATGTGATTTATATGCTCGAGCATGGAGTTTAATTGTTGGGTTATGATTTGAACAACTAACGTGGTTTTTATGGACTAACGAACAATTAATTACCCATCATCGTATCGTTCTTGATGTTTGGGATGCTGGCGATGAAGAAAAGGGACCGCAACGGCGATTTGGAGCCTTCGCAGTGGAGTTCGGATCCCGAGACGACCGCTGGCGTAGACGGAAACAAAAACGGACCACCAGAATGACTCTGGTGGACCACGGAATGTAGCGGCCATCAGCGTCCCAGAGCATCATCGGCAGAAGCCTGCCCTGGCACTGACTGCGGCAGTGAGGAGGGTATCTCGCGGTTGCACGGGATCCGAGAGACAAGTGTTTCCAGCCTAGCGCCGCGTTCGTGGAACAGGAGGTCGCGCCCCCCGTTCGGCCAGCTAGCTGAGCCAGCCCCCCCCCCCCCCCCCCCACCCTCCTTGAGCGTCCCGGGGCAGGTCATGTGGACCAGACCGCACCAGCCAGGCCGGGCCACGCCTAGCCGCATCGGGTCGACCCGGTTCGGGCTGACCCAGGGTGGGTTGGGTTGGGTCGGACTGGGGCTAGACCCCCCACTTCGGACGATTTTTCATTCTTTTTCCCATAAATTGAGCTATGGACCTCCGATATACACACTGTAAGTTGAGTAGGAATCCTTGGATCAAGAAGGTAATTTTGGTATATTGCACTCAAGGTTTCGGCAATGTTTGGGTACAGTCGGGTTGGTTCGAACCCGAAACCAACTGGGCCCGTGGAGCGAAAACTCTTATAGCATAAAGACCAGATGTCTGAATGACATGCCATCAACTACGTTGAATTCCTTTTGATGAGAATGTTTTTTTGGAATACTCCACTTGTGGTTTGGATGTAGCTAGAGTATGGGTAGGTTGTTTTTAGCTTAAAAACCAACCGCGCCCCTCGAACGGAAAAAGACATAACTCTCAAACCGAGAGTATGATTGACACACCATCTATCACATTGGGTTTATTTTGATGAGACGGAACATTGGGATACATAAAATCTTGATGTAGTGACAATTTATGTATCGACACCCTTGCTCGAGGAGTGGACACTCCCAGAATCGAGCGTGCTGTGTGTGGGAACCCTAGAGCAGGCTGCGACTGCATTGACTACTGTACTAGAATCCTACAGGGGTTTGACAGCGACGACTACCATACAGGAATTCTCCGTGGGATCGATGGTGATGAATACTATTCTTGAATCCGGTTTGGGTCTGACAGTATTGACCTCTGTACTTGTATCCTTTGTGGGTCCGGAAGAGTAGCTCGTCTTGTATCCTTTGTGGGTCTGACAGCTTAGTTGGACTTGTATCCTATGTGGGTCCAAAATCTTAGATGAATAATTGACTAATTCTGATCATCTCTACAACTATACGAAATATGTATACCAGTGTGAGATGAGTCTTGACTTTCAATCATTATCAATGGTGTGACTGACTTCCTTCCTGTGTGGACTGGGTTGTGCTTGGGCTCGAGAGTAGGAGCTGAACTAGGATCGATGACATAGGTATATGTATGGGAATATACCTATGTAGAGTGTGTTGATGCTTCGTGATTGCACCTTTACTTGTGGTTTATTCATTTTGGATTTCTGGAGACCTTCAGGGGTCTCGGTGTCCCTACTGAGTATCATTATACTCACCCCTACACGAGAAATGCCCGCACTACGTTATGTTGGATGCAGACGATGGACATCGTTGATCGTGGTAGAGGCTTGTAGAGCTAGATGGTACCTGGAGGTGGAGCACTTGGTGTGATGTACATGGAGCCGACGGATGGTCCCATGGTGCATGGGGAGACTATCTATACCCACCCTTTAGGTGGGATTCCCGGAGGACGACTCAGTGGTTCTTGGTTTACATTACTACTATTGAACTAGACTTTCAGTTGTACTATACTTTTAGTTGGGTTTATATACTGGCCCATTTAATTTCCAGTACTTAATTTTTTACATAGTTTACTTAGTTCTTTCTTTAGTTGTGTACTATGTTGTGTTCTTTACTTTTATAGAGGCAATTCCTTCCCTTTTTATCAGGATTTATGCCTTTGGTGTTAGTCACTAGCCCCTGGCCTATGGAAGGCGGGTTTGGTGTAGTCACACACGGGCCCCGAGGATGGGTCCGGACTAATGCATCCCACAACTCCTTCCAAATCCTAGAGGAAAAGAAAGAATCTCGATCAGATACGATATTCGATGGAACACCAAGAAGTTGTACGATCTATTATACGTAGAGTTGTCCCATGCTCTTTAATGAACACTACTCTCTGATCGGTAGGAAGTGGGACAACTTGGTGAGTGGGTCTACGATCACCCAGATAGTTTTGTTCCCTCTTGATGTATGTGGGAGCCCCATCATGAAATCTATGGAGATCCCATCCCACATCCACTCTGGGACCTCTAAGGGTTATACCAAACCTGCGGTTACCTGGTGCTCCGCCATCACTTGCTGAAAAATGAGGCATCGTCAAAGGAACTCTGCTACATCCTTCTTTATACCCGGCCACCAGTGCTATCGTCTGAGGTCCTGATACAACTTCACCACTCCTGGATGTACCACTAGAGGGGTTGTGAGGAACTCCCACAACACCTACTCCTCTAGTGCAACTGGTACCATCATACATCGCCTGAAGAGAATGGCGTGCTCCCCGCCTTTAGAAAATCCATCAGGTGCCATCCCTGATGATATATGAGCACGTCGTTCCTCATAGTCAAGGCCCCCCAAGTTGTGCCTCTCTAACTTGATGAAGAAAAAGATGAGTGACTGTGAGAGACTGAAGAAAAGCCGCTCCATCTGTATCCACAATGGATATCTGCAACGCATCTAGCTGCTCTTTCACCTCTTCTAGAAGGTGAATTCTTGATCGTTTACTGAGAGCAGTAGCTACAACTTTCTCCTTCCCATGAGTATATACTATCTCAAATTCATAGTCCTGGAGGAACATGAGCCATTTCCGCTGTCTCAGGTTCAGGTACTTCAGCGAGAAGATGTACCTGAGACTCTGGTGGTCAGAGTAGACTGTAAAGCGCTTGCCCATCAGATAGTGCCACCACATCTTCAAGACGAAGACCACTGCTGCTAACTCTAGGTCATGGGTTACGTAGTTCTGCTCATTCTGTCTCAACTGCTGCAAACCATAAGTGATCACAGCTCACTCTTGCATCAGGACACACCCGAGGTTGGTCCCTGATGCGTCGCAGTAATCTACGTACCACATGCCCTCCTCCGGTAGCCCCATGATGGGTGCACTGGTCAATCTCCATCTCAGCTCCTGAAAGCTCTACTAGAATCTATCAGACAACAAGATGGGTTTCCCCTTCTTCTTCAAAGCTGAAAGTGGTGCTTCAACTCTGGAGAAGTCTGGAGAAAATATCGGATAGTACCAGCCAGACCTAGGAATCTCCTCACCTCCATCATGCTCCTGGGTGTCTCCCAAGAAAGAACTGCCTTGATCTTCGCTGGATCCACTGCAACTCCGGCCTCCGAGATAACGTGTCCCAAGAAGTGAACCTATCGAATCCAGAACTGGCACTTCAAGAGCTTACCATAAAGCTGTTAATGTCAGAGTGTATCCAGTACAACCTGCAAGTGGTAGGCGTGCTCCTCCTCGGTGGTCGAGTAAATCAATATGTCGTTAATGAAGTCTATGATCAACTGATCTAGGTAAGGCAGGAAGATCCAGTTTATGAGACTCATGAACACTATAGGAGCATTGGTCACGCCGAAGGGCATATCCAAGAACATGTAGTGGCCATACCGACACCTAAAGGTCGTCTTTCACATCCTCATCTCGAACTCTGAGCTTATGATAGCCTGACCTAAGGTCTATCTTCAAGAACCATCATGCTCCCTTGAGTTGATCGAAGAGGTATTCAATCCTCATAAGTGGGTACTTGTTCCTTATGGTCACCTGATTTAGGTGACTATAGTCGACAAACTTTTTCAAGCTCCCATCCGCCTTCTCGGTGAACAAAATCGCAGAAGCCCATGGTCAAACACTGTGTCATATGAATCCTTTTCCCTGCAAGTCCTCCAGCTGTACCCGCAGCTCATGAAGCTCGGCGGGAGCCATCCGATATGCTGGAGTAGATATCGGTGCTATCCCGGGGAACATGTCTTTGTAAACGTATACCTCTCTTCAAGGAGGTAGTCCTGGAACGTCGTCAGAAAAAACGTCTACATACTGATCCACCAAAATAGGAAAACTCGAACTCCGCACATCAACTGCTCCGAGGATGAGACTAGCCAACTTATGTGTGATGGGATGCCTTGTCCTCTGCGTAAGTCCATCATGCGCTGCAAAGGATCCCTTCTTGCTGGTGATGGTGATCCTGGTCCTATCCGTGCGGATACGTCGCACCTTGCGACTAATAAAGTTAATCTGAGCATGGACTATAGATAACCCGTCCATACCCAAGATGACATCGTAAGGCCTCGATGTCGCTACAAGAAGATCCTAGCTGAAGCTCTTTCCTCATAGAGTATTCTCACACTGCTGGCACTAGTGTGTAATCTTCGAGTTTGCTCCCATAGGAGTCTCTTGCCATAAGGGTCGAGCCAATAGCTCCGTCGGAATGTCCGAGCTCTAAACAAGGGAAGCGACAATAAAAGAATTTCTCACACCTGTGTCTATAAGAACTGCATCAAGGGTGGAGTATACACTGATAGTACCTTGAATCATCTCAGGTGCACCATGTCGTAAGCCTCCACTGCCTGGAGCTGAGCCTGCCTCTGTCCGCCAGCTCCCTGTGGTCGGGGTGGACCTCCTGGGGGTGGTGGTGGTAGTGCCTTGAAATGTCGTCCACCACCCGCTGCTCGACCAGCTCCTCTGCCTCATCTGCTTGCTACCTGCGGAGTGCCACGGTAAAACCTCTGCCTCTCCGTGGGAGGTCCCTCCACTATCTTCTGCTTGCTTGCATGGCGGGTCGGGCAGTCACGAGCCATGTGCCCCTGCCCGCTGCATGCATAGCACTATCTAATTCTCATAAAGTTGGCTCTGTTTTGTGTGCCATGCACAACCGAACATGTATCCTAAGGTCGCCCAACTGATGGCCTGGTCCACATGGACCCCTGTGACATTTTTCTACTGCCGGTTGTAGAATACATCACTCCATTTCGCCCTACGGCGAGTCTCGCTGCAGGTGGCTACTCAGTGATAAAGGTCTTTACTAAAAGGGCTCGCTCCAGCACCCTTGCTTGCGCGAGGATGCTGAGAGGAATCGTCAAAGCCCTGATCTCGTGCCTCATTCCCTACTCAAAGGTTTGGGCCCTGAAGAACGAGTCTTGTACAATATCTGTGGAGTAGCGTGAGAGGTTAGTAAACCTCGCTGAGTACAGAGATATTGTCATTCTACCCTCCTGTAGATGTAGTAACCCCTGAATGTGCATCGCACGGAGGGTGGCTGGAAAAAACTCGGAGTAGAAGAGACTCTCTAAGTATGTCAAAAGTAGATATTCCTTGTCATGAAACTAGAGCATAAAGATCCACCATCTACCTACTACTTCGTGCATTAGACTCACGACAAGGATGAGCATAAGGTCAGCTAGTGTCCCTACCAATCTGAAGACTCTGACGATAGACTCAAGCCATTCCTCAGCTGCCTGAGTGTCCTTCTCTCCACAGAACCTGGGCAGCCTCTATCGCTGAAACTCGTGATATGCACTCAGGCGGCATGCACTCTCTACTGCTGGTGTTGGTAGTATCGGTGGCTCAGTGGGTAGTGGTACCGTTGGTGCCTCCATTGTGATGGGTCCCTGCACCAAGGCCTCATCGCTCGGTGGGATTCCATCTCACAAGTAACTCAGAACCCTAGCGGGCTGCCTTTGTGGGGCCATCATAAAAAGAAACAGGTGTTCCACAATCAAACAGTATACCTGGTGAGCTGACACAAAGTAATCACAAATAAAACATTTGAAAAACAAATGGAATTAGTGTTTTCGTGCACTATGTCGGAAATCAGAGGTCAGGGTCCTGGTGTATGGATACATCGGCAGCCGCACCAACGCTGTACTCCCTGGACTGAGAACAACAGTCAATACTCTTACCAATATTTCTTCAATGAAAGGAAAGATTAGAGACCTGAGTTCTGCAGAAGAACCGACTCCTCTGATACCAATTTGTCATGTCCCGTCCTCAGGGCCCATGCCGTGACTACCCCAAGACCGCCTTCCATAGGCCAGGGGCTGGAGATTATCACCAATGTCGTAAATCCCGATAAAAAGGGAAGGCATTTACTTTATAAAAGTAAAGAACACAACAGAGTACACAAATGAAGCAAGAACTAAGTAAACAGGGTACAAAAGTAAGTGCTGGAAAGTAAATGGGCTAGTATACAAACCCAACTGAAAGTACAGTACAACTAAAAGCCTAGTGAAATAGCAGTAAAGTAAACCAGCAACCACCGAGTCATCCTCTGAGAATCCCACCTAAAGGGTGGGTACAGATAGTCTCTCCCAGCACCATGGGTCCATCCATCTTCTCCATGTACGTCACACCAAGTGCTCCACCTCCAGGTACGATCCAGCTCTATAAGCCTCTACCACGATCAGCGATGTCCGTCTTCCTCATCCAACACTATGTAGTGTGGGTATTTTCCATGCAAGGGTGAGTATAACGATTCTCAGTAGGGACCCCGAGACCCCCGAAGGTCTCCCATAATCCAAAAAAGATAAACCACAATGAAAGGTGAAATCACGAAGAAAAAGTGAGACTTAAAAAGGATGAATGTTATTACCCATGTCAGTAAGGGGAACCTTTATTTTCGGGAGCCTATCTGATTAGAACTCCATAGTTAAGCATAATTGGCCTGGTGTAGTTATTAGGATGGGTGACCTTCTGGTATGTTTCCCAAGGTGTGTGTGAGTGAGGAAAAAACACACTGAAAGAAAATTTGTTGGCATATGGGGACAATGATTAGTCTGATAAGCGACCTTAGTGAGTAATAGCATATAGTGTGCTGGGAAGGCAACCAAGGTATTACAGGAGATCCATCGGGTATGATGATACGGTTCATGACCCGGGGAGGCGGGGTTTGGTTTATCCTTTTTGGATTCTGGGAGACATTGAGCGGTCTAGGGGTCCCTACTGAGTATCGTTTTACTCACCCTTTCATGGGCAATGCCTGCTCTACGTTGTGTTGGATGCAGACAACAGACAATGTTGATCGTGGTTGAGGCCTGTAGAGTTGTTTGGTACCTGGAGGTGGAGCTCTTTCTGTGACTTACACGGATCAGACGGACGGGCCCGTGGTGCTGGGAGAGACTATATGTACCCACCCATCAGGTGGGATTCCCGAAGGACAACTCGGTGATTTCTGCTTTACTTTACTGCTATTGCAATAGACATTCAGTTGAATTTTATTTTTAGATGGGTTTGTATACTGGACCATTTACTTTCCATCACTTACTTTTGTACCCAGTTTACATAGTGATTTATTCAGTTTTGTACTTTGTTGTGTTCTTTACTTTTATAAAGGCAATACCTTCCCTTTTTATTGGGATTTATGCCTTTAGTGCTAGTCGCCAGCCCCTGGCCTATGGAAGGCGGGCTTGGGGTAGTAATGACATGGGCCCCGAGGATGGGTCATGACAGAAACAATGGATTCTGGAATGTCCACATCTTCCTCTGTATCCTAGACCACTAAAACTCCCTCTAATTCTACTGTTTGATAGAGTGATTTCGTCCTAATCAAGATTGAAACTATAATTGGCATAAGGATCTGTTAAGTGAATCATGTCAACAGATCCAAAGATCAACTCTTCATCTGATAAAGATTCTTCCTGATTATCCAATATAGGCTATGCCGTTTGTTGGGGCGGTGCCTGTAGCCTTGAAGTAGATGACATAAAATATGACAGTGTCAAAGACAACATGGGCTTAGACACGATCTCAAATTCTTATGATTTTTCTTCTTTATTTGAATTATGCTTCTTCTTTGAGGATTTTCCTGTTGATGAAGGGGTTTTTTCTGTGGCATTCATAGAATAAGACACAATTGGTTTCTTCAATTGTTCTCGTAAATTGGCATGAGTTCGGATGATTGTTTTCCTAACCATCCAATCGTCATATTTATACGCATTTTTTCCTCTGAATTCATGCCACTCGCCTTCCTCCTCTTGATCTGTAGGAGTAACACATGCTACCTGGGCTAAAGAACCTTTCAATTTTACCTATCCTGAGTCCACCATTTTTTGCAGGAGGTATTTGAAGACAAAACACTCTGGATTGGGATGCCCCAACATCTGATTAATTGGGAAATAGTAGGGACATTCTTCATCTCCTTCTTTATTCGGCCTTTTAGGCCTTGGAAATTGAACCAAATTATTTTCTAGAGCTGAAATGATGAAACCAGGAACTTGTTCATTTCTAAAAGAATAAACATTGCTCTATAACTCCTCAAATTGTTTCCGTCTTTGATCTCTTTGATAATCATGACAAAACAACCTCTATTTTTGATGCTCAAGAGGTGGAGCCCTTTGATGTGATGAATGTTTTGATGTGGAGGCAGGTATAGGTGCGTGTTTAAGCGTAAATATACCAGTCCTTGCTTTCCCCATTCTCCTTCTTAGATCTAATGGAATTACACGAGTTTTATCCACATTCTTCGTAAGAGAGTCTTCGATCTGCTAAGTGATCAAAGTAAGGTCTAGAAACCCTCCTATGTATTTCATAGGGATCAACGGTGTGCATAATTCATCATGAAAATTTTCCACACATATTGGAAACAATTCGTATTGAGGGAGTGCTAAGCTTAAGGAATATGTTCATCCCTTCCACTGAGCAATGAAATCCAAAACTCCTTCATTCTCTCTTTTATTACAATTTTTAAGATAAAAAACTATTGTCTTTGGCAACGTCGAGCTGAATTGAATAAGGAATCATTGATGGAGATCTTCCCACTCAGTAATTGACCAGGATTGCAAGAATGTATACCAGACAAAGGAAGGCCCTTGTAATGACTGTACAAAAAACCTGAGCTTAACTGCTTTTTTTTTGTTGAGTAGTTCGCATCATAGGATCCCAATGAGAAACAAAATGTGTAATGTGTTTCTATGGGTCTCCCGAACCATTAAAAATCAGGAATGTGGTACTTTAAAATTTTGATAGGGGAGGAATATCATCCACCCATTCAGGGTAAGCTCTCTTTTCTGGTTGAATTTGTGCACATTTTCCCTATATAGCATCCAACCGATATGTTAATGACTCAATAGTAGTTATTAACTTTTGAGAAACATCTAGTTAAGCTTGGACTTGAGCAGGTGCAATAACTAGAGATTGAACAGGTGTGGTAACTGGTACTGCAACTGCTGGTAGCACTACCGGTTGTTGTTGCGCATGACCCATAGGATTAGACCTGTGAGGGTGTACTAGTAATGGAGGATATTCTTGATCCATCTTAGTAGATGCAAAAAATTCTCTTGACTGACTGACTCCAGCACGCTTAGAAGGAAGACTACCTTAAATTAGTTTTGTATGCAGCCTCCTTAATTCCTTCATTTTTTCCTCTTGTAGTGTGAACCTTTGGTATAGTGAGAGTGATTGGACTTCTCCAGAGGAAGGGTGGAATATATCCTGAATTTTTTCCTTTCACCTTTTTCGATGGCTTTCGGAGAGGGGGAAGTCGGTTATTTGAAGGAATACTATGATTTTGGGTAAGCCTTTGATTTTGTGTGCACACACCTTCTTCATTTTCCTCTGTGTTCACATCCTCTTGATCATGAAATTATTTATCTAAACCCTCTGAGTGAGCCTCATGTACTTGGAGAATCAACAACAATGGAATCGATGACATTTATTGATGCCTAACGCATTGCATCTATTATATCGGAATTTCTGTGAAACTGTATTCTCCCATGTCCTTGATGAGACATTGCCTTTTGTTGAGTTGACCCATCAGGAACTACCTGATGAACCGTAATTTCAAGGGAATCTCCTGATAATTCAGCTCTACATTCCTCTTGTAGCTTCTTTCCTAATCGAGAAAATACTGATTTTCACTGAGGAAGAGGTTGAGGATTTGAAAAACTCCACAGTCTGGTGGACTGGAGCTGTTCTTGCTATTCTTGCTCAACTCCTTGAATCCTATTTGTTGATTCTGAGGGTTGGATTAAAAGAGTTCCCATTATGGAATGCTGGGGTGGTTCTAGATCTACTACACTTGAGACTTTCTTAAAATCTCTCCTAATATTGTAGACATTAGTTCAGAAATTGGCTGGATGAATTTACTTACATCCACTCAAATCACGTGGCTCAAATGACCACTGGATGATGTCTGACACTTCTATCACTTGATGATGCACCACTCTAAATGAGAATCATTTTCGATATTCTCAATTTCTTGATGCAAGAGTAATTCGACAACTTGTTCTTTGTATTCCTGAATTTGGGAAGAACTAGTTGAGGTCAGTTCCTAAGCAATCCTTTGATTACAAACAAAACCAACAGTTTGTGGCTGGCCATGGGAAATAACATTGCATGAGACAATTTTTGGCAGGATTTGTTGACTGGATATTACAATGAAATGTAGTGCTCCCTGACCACCCCATCCACTGATATGAATACCATATGGGAATTCGAAATTAACTAGCGCAATCATTTTAGTGCGCCAAGGAATGAACATTGAAGGGATCTCTATTGATTTTCATCCTTTGAATATGAGGAGACTGAGAGAGATTCCAAATCAATTTGGTGTTGTAACCCTTCTATTATCTTGACATTATTTTCATATTTATCAAAAGATAATATTTTTTTAATTGAAAAAGAGTTTTCCACATGTTGATACGAATATCGTGACTACAATCTTTCATCAACATTTCTGGAATATCATACTGAGATTCAGCCAAAGACCAAAACATGATTGGTACTTCGCCTTTTTCCAGTTGTTTTCTCATATTCATCATTTCCTCTTTATCATTTGTTAAATATTCTTCTACCTGATTAGACCAATGATGCTGCTTCTTTGTTACTTCATCAGATTCAACAAGACTGGTAGAGAATTCATTTGTTAAACTAGAAGATGAATGACCCAGGGGTGGTTTGGAGAATGACCTACACCCCATGCTATCTTCGTATTAAGAAATTATTTCACCTTTTAGTAGTAAAGCATCAGACATTACTGGCTTCAAATTTGCAAGTTTGTCAATATAAGAGGGATTTCTTGTTACTGCATTTTCCTTTGAAGAATTTTCCAAATAATGTGCATTACTACTACAGAGAGGACTTTCGTATCTAAATTCACCATCATTTGGAGGACCACCATGGTGGGTTACAGAAAAAGTAGAAACCTTTTTCTCTTGATCTTCTGGAAATGCAGAGGGTTATCGTGGCTCTCATCTGAAGATGATACTTCGAGATCGACCGAACTGTCATGAAGAAAGCCTTCATGAGTAAGTGTCTAAAAGAGACCTTAAGAATTAATGTTCCCACTATTGGGAAATGAGATAGTAGAATCTTGAGTTCCAACAGATAATTTTCAAAGAGCTTTAAGAACTCCAGCATCGAGCAAGGCCTTATTACAAATAGGCTCTTGATTTCTTGAATGTGTTGAACAGGTCTTCTTCTTAGATGCCTTATTACTCATTTTGGGAACGACTTGTTGACAAAAGGGGTTATTATGGGCAGGTGTATGTCCCTGCTCAGGATAAATAGCCAGGTTAGGTTGATTATCTCAATTCAAATCAGGTGTATGTTCCTGATTTTATTGTCTGTATGACATGGGGGAGTGTTCCTCACATCCCTCATAGACTATAATAGAGGTTTGAATCTGTTCTGGAGTGATATGTTGATGAGTCACTCCACTGGTAGGGACAGATTTTTATTTCTTTCCCTGTGATGTTGCTAAAGCTGTGATAATATTTTGACATGCATCGGTAATATGAGCAGGGATTTTCTTCTTCTCTTTCACCATCGTCAAAATTTGCTTGGTGACTTCAACTGATGGAATGATAATATACGTCCATTCCGTTCTTGGAGTAGGTGTGTATTCCTTCTCTTGTCCTCCTTTTACTATCAATGAATTCTGACAGCACTCATGTGTGGGGGAAGAGAGTTGAGACTGATCAAAATTTGTCATCGGATCTTTCCGACTGACTTCTCTAGGTGCTACCAAATGAGACTGTTGGAATGTTTGATGAACATTGTCATGTGTATGTGCCTGCTTTTTATTCTTCATCAAGTGTTGACAAATTTCCTTCAATACTGGTAGATGAGACTACTGATAGAATTGTTGATTGTAAATAGGTGTATGTCCCTGTTTATCAGTTGCCACCATATTAGATTGGAGAGCTTCATGGGTTGTAGTCAGATGGGCCTGCTAACTAACTGATGAGTTATAAACAGGTGTATATGCCTACCTATAATACTCTGCCAGAATTGCCTGGTGGGATTTGTGTGTTACTGCCAGACGAGTCTGCTAGGTAGTAACATCAGGACAGACAAGTGTTAATGCTCGCTCGTTGCTTTCCTTCAAGATGTCTTGATGGACTTCTCTGGAGGGGGCACAAGTAATAACCTGCTCCCTGATGACCAGATTTCACCTCTGGCGGTTCGACTTGTGGACTCGAGTTTGAGGAACCTAAGCCGAACCCCTAAACTCAATACCCTCATCCTGCTGAGGGCGCACTGCCACATGAGTCTGGTGGCGATTGTTGATGGAATCACTCGGGAAGGACTCTTATATCATTGAATTAAGGCTTTGAGTGACCTTCTCATTCACCTCCCCATAATATTGGAGAGAATAGTGATTGTGTTCCGAGGATAATGACCCGAAACGGTTAGATATGGTGGTTGACACCAACTGATTCTTGATCTCTAGTCGTCGCGGTCCGGATAACCAGGGTGTATTATTGACTTGGAGGTCTTGTCGAGTGGCCTCCAAAGTCGTAATGGTACCATGTTGACGGTATTCCTTAACCAGTGCATTTGAGACCCAGTGTTGAAGACTATGGGTAGGTGATGTCGTCCTCATAGCGGACAAGGATCCAGTAGGAGTAGCGACAAATGCATTCATAGGTGTGAACTTTCGAGAATCTATTTCTCTAATGCAGAGAGATCTTGGAAATGAGTTCCTATTTGATATAACAGACATAATCAAGATAATTTTGGCCACTACTTCTTTTGGATGAGCACATATGTTATTGATTGTCTTATTGGCCCTCACATTAAGTTATAATAGGGGCCTAACAAATAAGTAAAACATCATTTAATCTTTTTTAAGGATTCACATCGGGTTTACCATTTTTTTTTCTTGTGGAAATGGGGATAACCATTTTTGTTTAAGATTCAAACATTCCAATCGGTTTCTAATGGGTTTATTCGTAGAATTGGAAACATCCAATGATTTTATAACCATTTGGACCTACTTTCAAAAGGTAGGTGCTTGTCAGTCATGAACCGATGAGGCTTAAGGATTAGAATTGGTTGAGAGGATGCGAGGTCAGAATCATCACACCTTTTTGGGGAGAATTATTTTCTACTCTGGGACTCTCTAATATATTTGTGTTATGTTCATGAATCCTTATTAAATTACAATGTATGAAAATGATCTTTCCTTTAGATCTGACAATCAAAGATTAATATTTATGAAATTTAGAGAATCATTTATATGTATTTGAGGTTCTTCATTGATAGAGAATCGTCTGTATTTGTTAGAGATTCTTAGTTAATGGTATCCTTCAACACATTATATAGAAATATCTTGGTCATTATGACAACCATACTAGTTTTAAATCAACTCAGTGGGGCACTTGAAGTATATTATCATTCAGAAGGACATGGATTATTTCAGAGTTGGGATCGTACCCGTAGATGGGAAACCTACATATCCTTATTAGAAAAGGAATTAGAACCCATTTAGTTTGAGTGATGAAGTATGATGTTTATACATGATTGATGGCCCCAAGAAAATATGTCATAATTACTTTTATTCTCTTTGATCATGTGAGTCAAGCTCGGTGTGAGAAACCAGAGGTATCAGTAAAACCTGATGATTGTGCCACGAAAGATACAATCATATGAAATGATATGGGGCTTATGTATGTATGACTGCACAGATAAATGAGGATTGGGATTTAGTTCAAGGAAGAAACTCGGGAAGAAGGTCCATAAAGGTATATGTGCTTTATCTAGATTTGGATACATAACTTAAGACTTAATCCTGAGAAGAATGCCCAAATTAGAGAGGACTTAGGCTTGGGTTTTATTCCTGATAAGGAAGCCTAGATCAAAAGAAATTAAGACTGAGTCTCACTCATAAAAAGGAGGCCCATATTAAGAGAAATTGGACTTAGGCTTACTCCAGAAAAGGAGGCCCAGGTTAAGGGAACTTGAGTCTTGGGGATTACTCTTGAGAAGGAGGTATAAGTTGAAGAAAATTATCATTGGGGCTTACTCGTGAGGAGGATGCCCAGATTTGGGAACTTGGGGCTTATTCCTAAGAAGGATTCCCAGATTTGGGAACATGAACTTGGTGCTTACTCATGAAAAGGAGGCCCATATTAAAGATCTTCTCACCTTAAAGGATGAGGTTTAATGGAGGAAATATCTAACCTTAGTTATATATAGATATCTAAATCACAAGGTTTTGAGAGATGTTCCCAATAATTCCTTTTAAATAAGGAATCCAACAAAGGAACCATGCAAAAAATGACATTGAAGAGGGTTTTGAAGGATAAATCAAGAAGAGGAGAGGTGGATTTGAAGAAAAGGAGTTGAATAGGTAGGAGGGGCACCCAAAAAGAGGAAGGCGCGCAAGTCCTGTTTGGGCGCGGAAGTCCTGTTCGTGAAAGTATACTTGTGTGACACATGTGTACTTGGGCGAAGGTTAACCCATAAGGTAGTACTTGGGAGAGGCTTTTCTCAAGCCCTTAGTATTATCTCTAAAGGCCTCCAAAACCGTGGCATGCATGTTCTGTTCAAGGGATAAGGTGGTGAGAAATTTTGTCCATTTCCCTTAAGGGTTAGACACATAGGCAAGAAAGTGTTATTGAATTTCAACACTTAGGCATTATTCCCCCTCTTTAGATCATCCATTCTAGGTAATAAATTACCTTATAAGTGTTAGGAATACTTTATGTAAGGACTAGGGTGCCGAGAGCTTAAATATGACTTTTTGTTTTTTTTCATCCCTGAAATGGGGGGCCCATAGGGGGTATTTATATGCCATTAAGGAACATGGGTAAAAAATCTTAGGGCGTGCAGGTCACCTACACAACCAATATTTGGCGCACAAGTAGACAGGCGCGACCATGATGAAACTTGTGTGACCAATTCTTAAGGAATTTCATGTTCATACCTCTGTCAATTTTTTATGTTTCTTAAAAGTATGAATCTCTTTGTGCTTAAGGTATTCCCCTTTTTCAGTCATTTAGAATTTATGACAGAAAGGAGCGTCAACAAACATATACTCTGGCTACTATTTCCGACTGGACTAACATGTAATGTACAAACATTCATTAATAGGGGAAGTGGTCACAGTCTTTCCCTTGGTCCAAACTCCATGATCTCTCATGGTTCCATGTAAATCAACAATGAAGCTCACATGGTCTACCTTCCCTAGGATCTCATGGTCATTTTGAAAACAATGTTTGATGGATCAGTACGTAACACACATACATCCATCGCAAAGAATAGCACACATGGTCTATCCTCGAGCTGAACTCCACGAGCTCTCAGAATCTCTAGATGATTTGCATAAAAAACAAACATATTCTTTCTCCACAAGGGCTCTCACAGTCTCATGGATCCCTTTCCTATTCCAGGCGTAAACATTCACAACACTTAAATCTTAGAGTATTTAACCTCTCTTGCATTTCATTATACCATTTCAATTATAGATAATGAAGCATATTCTCATTTATACTTACATAAATCCATCTTAAATATTTCAATTAAAACATTAACATGGGATTCATATTCTTCTCAAAAACATGATGTAAGGGCCTCTGATTCATCTCATTTTCCATTCTCAATTCCATTATTTAACTCAATAATTGATTAGGTACACAAATCTCATTAATTAATTCATCAATTAATTAGTCAACAACACAATTAATATCTCATAATTAATTTTCCCGAATTATTTATCTCATTATAAGTCTGAACTCTCCATAATAAATTCCAAAATTAAATATCTAGATCAAAATATCAAATGCACATAATTAATACACAATTAATTATCTCTACATAGCCAATTCAATATCTTATAATTAATCCCTTTATTATTTATATATATTAAAATCTCTAACCATAATAATTATTTCACAGTTAATTATCTCATCTTAAACAATTTACTATATATCATAATTAATCCCCCAATTAATTATCTCAATTAAAAATTTCAATGAAAAAAATTAATTCACAATTAAATATCTCAATTTATCCATTTTAATATCTCATAATTAATCCCATGATTAATTATCTAAATTAAAATTATAAATGAACAGAATTTACTAAAAATGAATTATCTCAAGATAGCCCATTTTTATATCTCATAATTATTCCCCTGATTAATTATCTCAACTACAAATCTCAAAGCACAAAATTAATTCACAATTAATTATCCTAGCTTATCCAATTTAAAATCAAATAATTAATCCCTCTATTGATTGTCTCATTTACAATTCTCAAAGCACATAATTAATTCATAATAAATTATCCCAACATATCCAATTTAATATGTAATACTTAATTACCTAATTAATTATCTCAATTAAAATTCTCAAAGAATATAATTAATTCATAATTAATTATCTAAACATATCCAATGTTATATTTCATAATTAATTTCCAGATTAATCATCTCAAATAAAAATATCAAAGAACAAGATCAATTCACAAATAATTATGTCAACATATCCAATTTAATATCCCATAGATAATACATGAATTAATAATCTCAATTATAATTCTCAAAGAACATGATTAATTTAAAATTAAATATCCCTATATATCCCAATCATTAATTAATAATTAATTCTATTAACTTATCATGCCGAATAATCATAATTACCCCTAAACCCAAGTGCATTAACATGTAAGGGAGGTAATTGGAAAACACATATAAGCAAGCCAAATGAACATATTATTATAATAATTATGTTTTCATATTGATGGAATAGAACCTCAGTTGGATGGGTTTTGTTACAAAAAATATGATTTTGTAATCTAATAAATTATTTTATGCCAATAAACAATTCAATCATCACTTTCAGTCAAAATTTCCAAAAACAGTAAACAAACATCTACTTCATTTTTTTATTATGTAAAGTTGAGGACCCTACCTCATGGAATTTTCCAGGCCAATACATTTTAACTGAAACAATAATGCACTAGTGCACATGAACTTCCATAATATTGCGTTCGCATACTATAAATTGGTCACACCACCCTACAATGATCACTAGCACCCAAAATTAGTGAGGCAAGGACCAACACATCCTTAATTAATTCACCTGAAGTCAAATAAAAAATTAGTACCTAATAAATATTGTTAAAAACCAATTAATGGGTTTTTAAATTTTCCTAAAATTGACAGTGGTGAACCAAATCAAGCTGATCCACCATGCCTTCCATGGAGGTTATCAAAATACGACCCAAAGGGTCCAAATCTGTCTTCTACACCACATAGGGTCAAAAGAAATATGAAATCTGTGTTAATCTCAAACATAAGGTTTTAGCTGAATGGATCCCAGGTCAAGGAGAGTCCAGACCGATGATCCGAAAAACAAAACATGCAGAGAAGTACTTACCTTGAAAAGATAAAAAACATCAATAAAGACTCTGAGAGGATATATACACACCAAGATGGAACAAGATAGGATGGTGGTGCACCACCCATGGCTGATGCATAAAGTGTAATTCACCATAGTTGCGTCACTCCCCCTATTGGAGGAGGAAGAGTTGCACCTCCTTCTTCATTTATTCCATAAATAAATAAACATTCTAACTAAAGAACAAAGTAATTAATATAATAATAATAATATTAAGCACTATATTATTATTATTACCCTTTAATACTATTCCCCTATAATTAACATTAAACACCAATTTATAAATTATCTATTTAAATTAAAGGTTAATAAAAACTGAATTAGTCGCTGCAAAATGTGGGATTTTTGTTTAATTAAATTGAGGTTGAGATAATTTAACTAAATAATATTGACGAGTTGGATTTTTTAATTTATTTAAATTGTGTTCATAGATTTTAATTAAATAACATGAAATAGATAAATTATTTAATTCAATTTAGTGAGAACGAATTTAATTAAATGATTATTAATTAAGTGTTGGGATTTTTTAAATTAAATTATGTTGATGAATTTAATTAAACATTAATGAGTTGGTAAATTTGTTTATTTAAATTTTGTTCAAAATGAATTTAAATAAATGACATGTTAAATATTGAGTTGGGGTTTTATCTAATTAAATTCAAGGTTAAGATGAATTTAAATATTTAATAAAAAATGAGGGTTTTATTTAATTAAATTGTATTGAGAGAATTTAATTAAATATTAATGTTTTGGAGAATTTATTTAATTAAATTATCATGGGAATAATTTAATTAAAGATGTGTAATTAGGCAGTTTTGGGATTTATCAATGAATAATTTTATTAAATGATAACATTAATGGATATTTTTATAAAAGTTTAATTTTATTAAATTGAGGTTAATGAATTTAATTAAATGAGGCCATATGGAAAAATTTATTTTATTAAATTATTTTAAACAGAATTTAATTTAATGATGTAATGTAGAGGTTTTATTTAATCATAATTGCTGAGAATAAAATAATTAAATGATGTTTAAATGGGTGGTTTTGGGTTTTAACAAATTGGAATTTTATTAACTGATAATAATAATAATGGTTACTATTAGTATGTATTTATTTAATTTAATTGAGGTTGATGAATTTAATTAAATGAGGTGATATGCAGAGTTTTATTTAATTAAATTGAGTTAAATGGAATTTAATTAAATGATGTGAAATAGTGGTTCTATTTAATTAAATTCATGTTTAAGAAACATTTAATTAATTGATATGAAATGGAGGTGTTAATTTAATTAAATCGAATGTTGATAGAATTTAATTCAATATTATGAGTTGGAGAATTCATTTAATTAAATTTGGTTGAGGATAATTAAATTAAATAATTTGTTTTTGGGAGTTTGGACTTTATTAAAGTGGTAAAATATTAAAGGTTCATAGTAATAATATGATGGTTATTATTATTATTACTATTTTATATTAATTATTATATTTTTATGTTTTAATTTTAATTTATTTCTTGGAGAAAAAAAGAAGGAGGCACACCTCTCCCTCCTCCCACAGGGGGGGGCAATGCACGCATGGTGCAACACCCGTGTGGAAGCACCAATGGGTGGCATGCCACCCTCTTCTCAGGATCCCTCTTTGCACAACTACCTCTTATTGGAGACTTCACAGAAGCTGTATATCACTTCAAGGTAAGTCCTTCTATACATTTTTTGTTCCTTACATCAGTCGTATTGTCTCTCCTTCCCCTTGGTTCTATCTAGCCGAAACCCTATATTTGAGATTAATCATGATTTCTTGTTTCTTCAAATTCTAGGTGGCGTGGAAGATGTCTTAGGACATGTTGGTCACCTTATAACTGGGAAAAGGGTAACTCATGTTTTAAAACAATTTAAAATTGGGACGCTAAAGATAAAATGTAAAATGGGAATTTTATTGGATAAATGAGAGTCAAATTCCAGCAGTAAGGTGTATAACTGCCTTAAAAGTGTGTTGTGTGTTTGGGAATGAAACACGTTTGTTCAAACGAGACATCTTAACCATAGTGGGTTGGCTATTGTTTTAGTATCTCACGAAGGCTTCTTAGGGATGAGAAGTTTTTAAGGTCAGAAAATTGTGAAGTCCTGTGTTTTTAGACCATACTAAAATATGAAATTTTGTAAACTTGTTTTTTACTAAATAGTTTGGTTTTAAAACCATGCTTCAGAAAAAAAAAATTGTGAGTTGACTTTTTTTAATTTTTTGATAACGGTCTTGGGTAAAGGCTTGAAAAGTTTCACAGATGGAAGGATGGGTTTCAAGATAACCAAACTAGGAAGTGTCGTTCGCATGGGCTGCACAGGGTTTGTGAAAACCATGTGGGTCAGAAGTGCATAATAAATCAGGTTTCGCCATCATGTGTCCCATTGGAACCTAGAAATGTTTTTTGATACTTATTCTATTATTTAATTACTACAATATATATGCACACTTCTGAAATGGTAAATTTTATTTTTTATATTTAGTTAGAAAATCTACGGTCCCAACCAACTGATATGTATATCTAACACCATATTCTATCCACCATTGCAATGGGGTATGCTTGCCAACTTTACTTGTTTCAAGACCTTGGAAATGGCTTGTTGCTGTTTTCGTGCACATGGTAGTTTGGTGAAAAGACCAGAGTGGGGGAACATGATTCTCATGCAGATCACCCATGGGTCATTGAGTCTTTCAATATTTTATTACTATGATGTAAATCATGTAGTTTTTTTAATTATTTTATATGTGTATCACCATGACAAGCATGAATTATATAAATGGAATTATATATTTTCATTATTATAGTTGATTATTAAATATATATGTTTCCACTTTTTTATATGTTTATTATCTATCTCCATTGTGTACTCTAAAAACGAGGGTATAGTCTCCCCACTGACTATCCATACACCCTCACTACTAGTTGGTAGCATCTCGCATACAAGGAGATGCACTTGAGGTCACTTAGGGATCTGTCTGACTACCAGTTTGAGGGTAAGACAAGTCGAGACATTAAATATACTTACCAAAATAAAATTATAAATTATATACTCTAATCCTACAATCCTCATTTTGGTCATAAATACAACTTAGGAAGGCTTTGGGTGAAATCCTCACTAGTTTACCCAAAACATTGGCAACGTTCTTCAATGAGGTTTTTCATATTATTTCTCACATCACCCCCTAAAATTATTATTAAAAAATGAAGACATAATAACCGTAATATATTCCAAATACCTATAATTTTGTATGTCAAGGTAATTATCTACAACCACCCCCAAATCCATAATTTTTTTAAAAAAAATCATTATTCATCTTTTTGGAGGACTACCGCCTCGTGAACTAGGGTCATTCATTATTCTATTATAAAATTTCACAGTTGTGTATGATGATGGATATAAAGTATATATATGATTTAAACCATAATTTCACATATAGATTAATTATTTCATATACAAAATTTTAAAATTCCCTTCCATTGGGGATACAATAATGTTGTTCATTTGTAAGGTGAACTACCACCTCACAATGCGGTGTGATTCATTTTTCACAAAATATTTACATTTTTAGTGATATGGATAATTTTAATTAATATACGTGATATACATGATATGATTATGATATTCGTGAAGTATTTATCATTCCTAAATAATAATATACTATTTTCTTTATTACACTGAAAATGATAATGTTTCTCATGTACGTGTGGACTACTGCCATCACGAAGCAATATAACTCAATTTTTATCACCACACCACACTGATGATATATATTTATATATAAAGAAAAAATATGGAGTTTTTTATATTATGATCATTACGAAATGATAATGTATTACTTACCTCTTTTCCATGATGATCATTGAAAAATGTAACACATGCATTCGTATGACCTACTGTCTCTAAGATTTTAATTAATTCATTTTAAATTACATTATTTAATTATTGGTATTAAAATTTTAATTCTATTATATGTATTATTATTATTTCATGATTAATATTATGGTGATATTGTAATACCGGCCTCTTAGACCAATAGTAACTTTCAGAAAGAATTTTTGACACATAAGTCAAATATCACCAAAACACTTCACATAGACATATATTGATTAAGTAATCATATATGGAATGGTAATGACTGAAATTAATGGAATAATTAAATTGAAAAATGTTCTTAATAATGTAAATAATCAATATAAGTATTTTATACAAGGAGATAAAAAATATACCTGATGAGTCGGACTCAAGGTAAAGGATTTCATAACTCGATTTCTATTCATTGGGTTAAACTTATAAATAATTGATCATGTCATACTAAGATTATTATTGTAATTGATTTTGATTATCACTATAATGTCCCCTGATATTGTAATCTCTCATGTTATAACGACCCATAATTTTATCATTGAAATTTTTATTATTATTTAATAAAATACATACATCACTTAGATAACCCAATAAAAATAATATTCTCATAAATTTAAAATGGATATTTAGTCAGAATATAACGCAATAATAATGTTAAATATTATAGTCGGACAATAAATACTAAATAAGATTAAAAATGAAAAATTTGGATCTTCTTGATCTACTAAAATAAACACGCAAACAAAAAATCTATACAAATAAAACATAATTTTAATAATAAAATATTATTTTTGAATGAATATATTTAACATTAAGAGAAAATAGAAGTTGATGAAATAAAGGGTATTTATTGGAATTAAAGAACTCATATGTATATTAAAAATCTAACTTTTGGAAGAGTAATCAGGCCATTAAGAATATTAATCTAGTTGTTATAATATTAATCTCACCTATAAAAGAATAAAATAGAATTTTTGTGTCTTACAATTAAAATATTATTGTACTATATCCTGTTATAAGTAAATAAATGTTTTAAAATTGAGAATTTATGTGTTGGTATTTTTGTGAAATGTAAATGTTTATTACAAATTTAATATTTTTATTATTATTTTAGGGTGTTTTTATTAAAAATAGATTCATAAATTAATATTACATAATATTATAATTATAATATTATTTTACGTGCCCTTAATTTATTTTTCAAGATGTCAAAAATCGTTTGAAATATTAAAATTATTATTTTTCAAAAAGAATGAAAATTTTATTTAAAAATTATTTTTCTAATGTTTAAGAAATTATTTTCATAATAAATATTCCATTTTTCTAAATCTACACCTAAAAAAATGGTTAGGGTAAATTTTATGGATTTTTCTAAAACAGTTGATTTATTTTGAATAGTAATATATTGTAATTTGCAGTATTTAACATTATCAGACAAATACAACAATTTTATAGTCATTGCTGATGTAGGTACCCTTTATTCAATAAACTCATGAACCATATATTTATTTTAGCCTTATTAATCTAAATAATTGATATTATTGATAAAAATTAATAAACTAATGAATATAATAATAAAAAACACCCCTCTCCTCCCCCTATAATTACCAAACCATCACATCACCCCTGCTAAGCCTTGTAACTTGTTAATATTATGTATAATTCCCTTCCAAATCCTCTTCCCAACATCTAAGAGACACTGGTTCTAAAAAATTTCCAACTCCATGTTCTATAAGGGGTACTTCAAGGATGTGATATACAATAGGTGACTTTCTAAAACCATCTCATTTAATTTCATTTATTTTTTATACCTTTTCCTAAAATCCTTTATCTATGAGTCATAGACACCCTATTATCATGTATATATTATAATATTATATTACTAATGTAATAACCTTTATCCTCCATTTTTTATCCTCTTATTCAATGAAATGAAACCATTGTGCAAAATATTGCGGTTTACAGTATCCATGGACAATGATTTTTTGTTTTCCATTAATGCCTCCAAGTCTAGACATGATACCAATATTATAGTTAACATAAACTATAATATGTATATTATATCATTTTTCAGTTTATTTGTTATAATAGTGTTCTTTATTATGGTACATATATATTATATTCTATCAATTTTCAGTTTAAATGTTTAAATATGACCTTATACAAATGACTATTAATGTCATGGAGGTGAAGAGTGTATTCAGGGATAGTTTAATTCCTATAACATAGAATTTGGGAGAGACATTCTAGTCATATGGTCTATATAATCTATTTGGGGAAAGCCACGTGGTTGCTTCAAACCATGGGTGGTTGGACATTAGAGTCCTATAGGATGCACTGTTAATCAAACCATACAATTTTGGGTGCATAGACAGTTGACCATTTCTTTAGTTTTTGAATGTGATGTTTTTTATAGTTTGTACACAGTTAGTCAAAATATTTCAACAAATTGTGAGGGGTGCCCATTCATATTTAAAAGGGCACACAGTTGGTGCATATTTTGGAAAACCATGTAGCCCAACCATGTGACCCATGAATTCTTGGGAAATTACCTAAATTACCAAAATTAAATATTATTTGGAACTAATGTTTCCACTTATCCTCCTACACAACAACTCACCATTTGGGAGCACACTTTGGTGTCTATCCTAGTAAGTACGAGATCCTCTCTATATGAACTCGGAATCAAGGACAGATCATCTGCTTTAATCTAGCTCAGAAAGATCACAATTATTTTTTTTATCTATTCCTCATTTTGTTGGGATACAACTATTCTATTTAGGTGCAAGATAATTTTCTCTATCTATAGGTTATTCATCAATTATGTGATTGTATCACGATATGAGTCGAATCAGAAGTAGATAATGGGATAAATATCCACTATGAACTAAAAATTTGTTGTCATGTTCATTTCCATGAATGTAAAAGTGTTTATGTATACCACATTCTATTACACACACAATATTCATAGATACTCCCTTGGAATATAATTTAATCCAATAATTTAATTGATAGGTATCGACTATGCAGAAAATGAGTCTCATTGTTAAATATTTAATATATAAGATCCATTAAATAAAACCAACCCTTTAGGTGAGCTGTTTAGTTGATTGGTCCACCACAGGAGGCTCTAGAATTCAGATTCCTTAGGGTATTCCTTTTTACCCCTTTCCTGGGAATGTAAACTTTGAGTTGAATAATAAATTAAATTGATGAAATATGTCATGATTATATATTTAAATTGAATTGTAATATGAATTTTAAAATGAATTTATTATGAAAAGGGAACGGAAGCTAGGTCCCTTGACACATTACATTTTTTGGTTGTTTAAGAATCAGATGCATGTTATTGTGAAATAACCACACGAGTTGATTGAATACTAAGTCTTCTATAATTATCCATGACTTCAATCACCATTCAAAGTGAGATTTAATTGAAATTAATAATATGATAAACTTGATATAATTAAATTATATTTCTTGAATGATTATGATTATACCTTGGGGGGCATATCGGTTCATATAAAAATGCTATGGATTGACTCATTTGGATTCTACCTAGCATATGGTTGAGTGACACATGGAATCCTTTTATGGACATCCAAGGAAAAACTTTTGGGGGGATGACTATTATATTTTGCCAAATACTATGTCTCCATATGTATTTCCAAATAATGAATCAAATGGAACTTAATAATATATTCCATGAATGATACTTGGGCCACCTTATCGGACCACCGAGGACAGACTCGAGTGTTTTGATGTTACATCACACCTAGGGTGATACCTGGTTTTATGTGAGGGTTATCCTGGATAGTCTTATAGGGATTTGGTTTATATTATACCTATAGAAATACATGGATTCCAAAAAAGGTATGCCAAGGATGGAATCATGATCTAAATTGAATAATGAATGAAATGGTTTATATGATGCATCATCCAAGATAATGACCAATCTTGGGTTCAATATTTTTCTTGTCCATTATTGATGGCCTATTTAGGTAGCAATTTAGAGTATAACTACGAGGAATGCAGGGTTATGCATTAGGTCCTGAGACATATTAATTAAACGAGGTTGAATAATTTAATGAAATTTATAAAAAATGACACTGACCTGACTGTTAATTAGAGACATAAATTCTAAATGAAATTTTATTTAATTATTTATTTATTAAATAACAACCCATAAATTTTTGGATATTTATTTCATTAATTACTTATATATTATATTACATTATTCACACACTTATTTTTATATATTGACTCTATATATAGTACTAGACCATGGGTTGTTTCATACTGAGATTGTTTATCACACCCTTTTCGGGTCTCTGATGGGTACCCAATCAGACTATATGATTACATGTATGGAAAAGTAATGCACTATGCTATAGGTTTTTTATTTATTATTAAGAGCATGAGAGTACTAGACCTATCCGTGTCTCATGATGCTAGTGGATAGTTTTTATCCATTTCTATTTTTTTACATTTATTGTACTAATTCCATGTATACATTTTGGATATATTATAGAGGTAGTTGACATGTAGTGTCATCATATGTATATGAGATTCCTTATAGTATTTTTTTATTATATTTGTCCTGGATGTTTTCTATCGTATGATTATTATACTTATTTAACTACATATCTGTTATTTTATTTACACTGTGATACTCTCTAACGATGAGAGAATATTCTCCGCACCACACATTACACATAGGCCCTCCCTGCAAGTCTGCAACCTCTAGAATTTGGGATGATTTAATTAAGGCCATGTAGCCAACTAGGATCAGGGCACTGTTGAGTGGAATCTGGGTTCGGGATGCTATAAATTAGTATAGAAGGAGGTTTTATAAACAATTTAGTTATTGCAGAAAGGGATATAATAAAATCAAAATTTGTAATCTATCTCTATCTTGTTATTTTTATCCCAAGTATAGGAAATCCAAATTAAAATGAATGAAATTGTTTTTCATTTGGATTTTCACGATTATAGTTGATTTGGTTGTACTGTTGGGTGATGCTCATGGTTTATGATGTTATTATTGATATTATTATGGGTTCTATATTATTAAAACCTGATGAGATATGTGTATGCAATCTCATTAATAATTTTAGGCACTTTAAAGAACTTTCAAAATGTTCATTATTCCATGCCATTTATGGTGACTTTCTTTATGAATATTATTTTTATAGGTGTTGTGATATATATATATTCCTTTGTGATAGGTATTTAGGAATGTGTTATATTGTGGATTTAGTGGGTAACACCTTTTATTAATGAGATGTATATACCCTTATGGATTGGAATTAGGTAAACCATTGGTGCATCCTTCTAAAATTATTTGTGATAAATAAATTTAAAATGAGAACAAACTAAAATTAAAATGAAATCAAATTTGAATATTAAATTGAAACTAAAAGTTCATATATCATATAGCATGACCCGGACTCGACCTTTATATTGGGTAGTATGCAGTATCTCTAGATTTTATATGATTTAAATGCTACTTAGACCATCCCCTAGGATCATGTAGAAAGGTATGCTCTTATATAGTAACTCTTGTACATATCCTTTTAAATATCTACACATAGAGCAGCGTACATTAATAATGATCTTGATTTAATATGTGCACATGGAATTATAGAAGTAAACCTCTAATACTCTTCCAGTCATACACCCTAAAGGTACAGTTGACTATACTCCAGAGGTAGTGGCCCATGGGAAACCAATGGAACCTCTAGTTGTTCTAGATGTGAAACAAGTAGTTTTACCAAACACAAGTGTTGAGGCATAGTTCTATGAGTGCTTCATCTGATTCATACAAACAACTAAGGGAGCATTACAACCTGTCCCAACTATGGAAGATTTGATTTCTGAGTTATAGTGACATCATTTTCCCACATTATATATGGATTCATGGATAGAGGCTATGCAATTTATATTCGAGAATTTAAAGACGCCTCTTGAGAGGAGATTAAATATTTCTCCTAACATGTTGTGCGATTATTCCAAGAGTATGTGGGATGTAATAACTTAGACAGGTCATCATTAAGTGATTTCATGGAGGGAATTTTATACGTCCTTATATTATTATTTCTATTTCGGGAAATTTTTTGATGATATAGCACAAAATTTAATTCACCTGTTGTAGGGTGCATTATCAGTTATGTTATATTCTGTACATTTTAATGATCTCAAGAGGTTTTCACCTTTTCTAATGGGTGGAAATTTTTATAGATCCAGAAAATTCGATGATGGTATCATGTACGTCATCTAATCATTGGTGAATGTATTCTCACTGAATAATATTTTTTGAATAGTTATTTAAGCCCTTATCATTGTGTGTAACCTTAGATAGAATGGGGTACGTGAAAGGGTATTTTGGCATCTAGATCTGGTACTGTATTGATGGGCAATAGGAAGCATCATCTGTTACATTCATGAGGTGTCATTAATATCTAGAGAACATACTTCGGTATATAAGTGAGGTGATACTACCGTGGTATCCTAGGAAATATGTGGACATAGTGTACCAGGTACCTAGTCGAGTAGTGATCTTTAGTCATGAAGGTTATTCTATAGTGCTTCTGAAGAACATTTCTGCCAACAAATAGTGATATTGGGTCTTCACCAACTCCACATGCAAAGGAAGGGTTAGGAAAATCCAATTAGAATGTTAATTGGAGTACAAATGGTAGATGAGGCTAATGTGGTGGTCGTGGTTGTGGTTTTCAGAAACCAGATTTAATAGAAAATGATGGAAAGATCTTCTCAAGGATTCCAAACAATCTCACAAGGCAGCTATTAAGGTTAGATATACACTATCCAAATAGAACATAGCATGTAGGTGTTAGAATCTTCTACTATGAGAGGTACTATTCTGGTAGACTCTACATTAGTTTCTACTATTTTTGATATAACAGATTATAATAACTATACATATATGCTAGTGTTTGAGATTCATGGGCTCAATGATAAGTGTTATGATGTTGGGAACTCCATTGGGGATTAGAAAAATAGGAGGTACATCAATATAGGGTGTTTCCCCATGAGATTGGTGGTTGTCAGCTCATATGGGACCTATTTTTCCTCAAGATGATATGTTATTACATAATTCTCAATATAGAAAAGTTGTATCCATTTCATTATTTCATTTAGTCCAATCATCGAGGGTTGACTTTTATATCACTGGATGGAAGATAGTTTATTCAAAAGGATTATTTGATTTCCCAAGAAAATCAAGAAAGAACCAATAATTCTTGAAAGAGAGAGATTAAAACCTTGGTTGTTAGTTTATATTTTGAATATCAAGTAAAACCTTAGGTATAGTTCCATCCAATGGTTTATCATTTTTTTGTACATTTTCTTTGATGACATTATAGGATTACCACCACTGAGGGAGGTGGAGTTCTTTATTGATATACATCCAAAAACTGTACCATTTTTCCTTCCTCCTTATTTGATGGCTACTAATAAGAATAAGGATCTCAAGAATATGTTAATAGATTTATTTGAAAATGGGATGATCCAACCTAGTAATTCCCCATAGAGTTCATAAGTCGATTTTTTTAAAAATTGTGATGAAAATTTTAGGCAATGTGTCAATTACCAAAAATTTACTAGATGACTGTTATGAACTGGTATTGTCTACCAAAGATAGATGGTCTCATAGACCATATCAGATGTTCTTGGGTCATATGAATGATTGAATTGAGATCTGGTTATCATTAGTTGTGTATTATACACTCAGAAAAATCACACATATCTTTTAATAGTATGTATGGTCTATATGAGTATTTTTTTGATTCCATTCAGTCTCATGAATGTTCTAGTTGTCTTAATATAATTGAAGAAACATATATTCTATCCTTATCTGGATTTGTTTAGTTTTAGTGGAAGATATCAAGGTTTATTCTCACACTCGACTTGCATATCCATGATATATTGAGATCATTTTGGATTAACTGAGAGAGAACCAATTATTTTATAATATCATAATGGGACACTTTTGAATGGAATAGACATTATTCTGGGGTTACATTATCTCAGATACATGAGTAGATATTGAACTCGAGATGGTGAGAGTTATAGTTTCCTCAAAGTACCCCAAGAACGTCTTTGTGGTATAAATTTTGATGGCGTTAGCTGGTAACTATAGAAATACAATTCAATATTTCTAATTCATATCAGTACTACATATGGGATTTATTGAAAGGTTGTTATGTTTATATGATCAGGTTCTTATGACCTAACATTATAGGAGTTGAAAGGATGACGAAATTTATCACAGATACTGATATTTCTAGAGCTGGTCAAGAGTTACATAGTCTACTGTGATGCCTCAAGTATCATGCAAGGAGTTTTTCTTATGCCGGGAGTCAAAGTAAATGAATGAAGGTATAGGAAATAGAGGCCACATGAGATGAATTACCCGATGCATAACACATATTTATCTATAGTTTTTTATCCATTAAGTTGTTGGATACAATACAAACTTGGATAGAGTTTTAGGTTCACATAGACTAAAATTATCCTCAAGTACTTAATTACACATCATCATCTAAATCTGGGTCAATATTGTTTAGTTGAATACCTACAGTCTTTCAAATTAGAGAATTCCTACACACATAGGAAAGGGAAATGTTTTTTCTAATTCACTGAGTAGGAGTACTCATATAAAGGAAGTTCAACAGGACAATAGTGGGTTGCAGTTTAGTGCATTGTTCTCCGAGACTCACCTAGAGGTTCATGACATTCACATACACACTTATCTATCATCCTTATATGTTTCCATCACCATTCTATATATATTGAGGATGAATCAGCTATCAGAATAAATGGCCTGAGTTCTATGGGAGAGTTTGGTAGGTGAGGTCCCCCATCCTGGTTGGATTGTAGGTGAGGATGATGTTCTTTGTGTAAATGGCTGCATATGGGTTTCAAAAGTCAGGAATAATGAGCTGATGTGAGACCTTCATGCTTAATCTTAGGCAGTGAACTCTATCGTCACCAACATTTATTGGGATTTACATCTACAATAGAGTTGGATGGGTATAGAAAGTGTTTAATATCAATTTTTCATGAAATGTCCCACCTATCAGTAGGTGAGGGTGAAACGACAACGACTAGGCTGACTTTTACCACATCCACTCATTCTCGATTTGAAAGGGAATGATGTCCAGATGGATTTCATGATAGATCTATAGAGTTAGATTAATGTTAATTATATCATATGGTCTATTTTTGACATTCCCATTAAGGGAATACTTTTATTTATAACTATGGAAACCTTTAGTGTGGACGAGCATGTATGGTTGTATAACCATGTGATATAATAACTTCAAAAGGTCCAACATATATTATTTTAGATAGAGATGCCCAGTTTAAATCAAAATTCTAGAAAGGGTTATTGTGGGAATTCGGTACACAGGATCCTCTAAGAAAAACATACCACCCTCGGACAGATGGCCACTCAGAGCGCAAGATATATTCTCTTTAGGATATATAGAACACATCTGTTCTATATTTTTGGGGCTCTTGGGAGGGACATATATCCACGGTTGAATTTTATAATAATAATAGTTTTTAGTATACTATTAAGATGGAACCTTACGAATCTTTGTATGGTAGGACATGTTGATCACCCCTATATTTTTTAGAGACAGGAGATGAATCTTTTACGGGACATCAACAAGTTCATGAGACTATAGAATCTGTTTAGTTGATTTATATATAGATGGAAAACTGCATACTCTTGAATGAAATATAATACTGATAACTGAAAATGACATTTAGAGATCGAGGATGGGGAATGAGATATTTTATGTGTTTCACTGAGGCTAGTAAATTGGAGAATCATGGAAAATGGTATGATTTCACCATGATATTTCATGTTGTTCGAGATTCGGGATAGAGATATGATAGAATCCTATCAGTTGCAGTTACCTCATAGGTACCAAGAAATGATGGATATCTTCTATATATCTCCGATGCATAGCTATCAATCAGAATATTCTCATTTCTTTCAGCCAAAAGAGGTTGAGTTATAGGTATATTCATCCTTTGAGGAACATTCTATATATATTATAGATCATACAATGATGATTATCTGAGGACAGACAGTTCCATTACCATGTGTTAAATGGTAGCATGGATGAGTACAAGATGATTCCTATGAATGGGAGGCCTATGTATGATTGTGGTGGCTAGATTTATTCTCATACATTCTTGACCACCCATGAGAGGAAAATTTGGGGAAGAATTTACTTAAGGGAGTTTGTTTATAAGAATCGGGTTCTTTCATGATGTAAATATCTTTTACATTCCATAATTTTTTAGTTTAAATGTTTAAATTTGGGCTTATATGAATTCTCATTATGTTCATGGAGGTGATGGGGTTATTTGTGGATGATTCAAATCCCAAAACCCATCTTTTGGGTGAAAAATTCATGGCGTACGGTTAGTAAAAACCCTAGGGGGCATGTTTCAGGGTTACATCAAAACATATGAAACTAAAAAGTGAATTAGTAGAGGATGAATAGTTATATATCCCATGTGATTTGGGTTTCATGGCCATACAACCTTTTTTATATTTTTGAAAATGAATTTTATCATGGTTTTCACCTAGTTGTCCAACTTTGTATACAATCCTTGATGAGTGCCCCTTCCTATAGAAAAGGGTGCTGGGTTGGGGCATGGTTTTTCCAACCAGGTTTCCAAACTACTTAAACTATTAATTATTGGTTTATTTTTTAAATTCCACTATTTATATATTATATCAACCTAAATTTGTCACTTATCCATCTATAACACCTAATCACCTCTTTGGTGATAGATTTTGCGACAATACATGGATGTGAGAGAACATCATTGTCCAGACTTGGATTCAAGGAATATTTATCTCGATAGATCTATATCAGTAAGAAGTCAAATTTTTTTTATGCATTTCCCATTTGGTTGGGTACCAACTCTACTATTTAGATGCAAGCTAATTTTCCCTATTTATATGTTCTTGTCCCGTTATTCAATGTTCTTCTAATATCAATCAAATGAGGAGCTGATACTGGAAAAAATATCTAGTAAAAACCTATTGTATATAATATCACGATTTTTTTCGATGGTCGATGTGTTTATATATATATATATATATCTGTGTAGCTCACCTAATATTTAGAGTGACACCCTTGAAATGGAATTTAATCCATGAATTTAATTGATTGGTATAGCCTTTGAAATAAATAAGACCCATTGGGAAATGATAAATGGTTAATATCCTTGAATTGGATCCACCACTTTGGGTGATTTTATTAGTTGTTTGGTCCACCACGGGTTTCTATGGAATTTGGATGCATTTGGGTTTTACTTTTTTCCCATTTCCATGGGATATAAAATGTGAGTTGAATTGTAAATTAAAATGATGAACTAAGTGGTCATTTGATATTTAAACTAAATTATAATATAAATGGTAAATTGAATTGATAAATAATTGGAAATTCCATACATGTCCCTTGACACCATTCATGTTTTGGTTGTTTAAGCATGAGATGCTTCATATGATGAAATGCCCACATGAGTTAATTGAATATTAATACTTCTAAGCTTATCTATGACTTATTTTACCTTCTCAGTTGATATTGAGTTGGAATGAATATGAAAAATAAATTGATATAATTATATGATATTTCATGAAATATTATGAATACTATTTGCTGACATATGGGTTCATATAAGAATTTTGTGGATGCACTCATCAATCTTTCACATATCTTATGTATGGGTGACACATAGACTCCTTATATGGACTATGAAGGAAGAACTCATGGGGGGATGAATATTATTTACCTAGTGATAGTTGGACTCCATATGGATTTACTAAGATGAAATCAAAGGGGTCGTGGATCATATATGCCCTGGGTGATTCTTGGGCTCCCTTAGTGGACCGCCATTGACAAACATGAGTGGCTGGGATTTTATATCATACCAAAAGTGACAGCTAGGTTCTTAGGATGATTACTATGGAAGGTAATGTAGGGTGTTGATTTATATTATATGTAAAGTGATAACTAAAATCAAAATAATGAATTCCTAGGAAATTAATAGGTTTTCAATTGAACAGTGATTGAAATGGTTAATATCTGCACATCTCCCTAGCCAAAGAATAATATTGAATTTGTTCTTTTCCATATACATTAAGGACGTCCTATTTTGGCATGATGTAAGAATATCACTATGGAGGATGTTAGGATACATTACAGGTCCTAATAATTATTAATTAAATGATATTGAATGATGAAATGAAATTCATTATAAATTACCAAAAGTTTGACTTTTAATAGAGAGACCACTTTCTAAATGAAATTGATGTAAATGATTTGTTATTAATTGAGAACCTAGATATTATAGGAATTTATCATTAATTACTTTCTTGCATATTCTATTACTACATAATAAATATTATCAATATATTCACTGACTATATGGCACAAGACCATGGTTGGTTTCCTAGTTGGATTATATCTGATGTCCTGTTTAGGTCACCGACAGGTACCATAATAGATAATATGATTATTTGTATGGAAAATTGTCGAGGCCCAAGTAAATGTTTTTGATTATTGATTAGGAGTATGGGGTATATGATAGATTTTATGCTCATGGTTATAATGGATATTTTTTTCCTTATTTATTTTTCTAACATGTATTGTAATGATCCCATGTATACCTATTTTAGTTATTTTGTAGAGACATATGACATGTATCATCATTATCTCTGTAGAATATTCCTTTTGGAATTTTTATGTTATCTCTCATGTATGTTATCTGTGGTGTGATTTTTATAATACTTTTTCTACTTATCTATTGTTGTATTTTTGGTGATCTAAAATCCGAAAATGAGGGGATAATATCCCCATAGACACACCTAGTCTATAACTTCTAGTCGGAAGCGTCTGGTATTTGGGTAGATGCGCCTGAAGTCACATGGAAAACCTATCATAGGGCTCTATTTTTTTTGGAATTCAAGTTTGGGATGTCTCATTATTTAACTAATATGTAGGAAAAATATAAAATGAAATGAAACTTGTTGATGATGATCGAAAAACTATCAAAATAAACTAAAATTTTATAATAAATGGTTTATAAATTGAATAATCCTTATACCCAAAAGAAAAATGATATTGGGGACCATTTATACTATTTTAAGTGAATAAATACCATATAATTTATCTTCTTTATAATTATTCCCATTTTATAAGAAGTTATGGAATTATATACAAGTAAACCGACCATGGAAACATGAAAACAAATTATCCTGACATGAGATAATTGAACTGTATAACACATTAGAATGACCATAAAGGAACATAATAAAATTATAATAAATCAAATACATATAGAATATTTAATTAATTAATTAATTATTTAATATAATTTTATTATAAATTGAATTAAGTTCGTGTTCATAATGCATTTGTGCATAAGGTATGAGATCTCTTTGAAACTCTACATTTCCATTGGTTTACGCTTTCTCTCTCATTACCTCGATTTATCTCTCTATTTTTCATATATAAATCTCATATATTTTGTTTATATGTAAAAAAATACATTTTTAGATCATTTCATTTTTCATTGATGGGGAGTTGCCTATTTTAAAAGGTTCCCTTCTCAATTACTCATGGTAAGAAAATTTGAATAAATTGAACTTTTCTTTTTTATTACCCAATTTCAAATACAATGGATAAACACTTTTATGACTATAATAATTTCTTAAAATCACTAAATTTATCAAAAAAAAAACAATTTATATCATTTCTAGTTTTATGAAAACAATTATGTCATTATCTTATTTATGTACTCTTTATTATTTTATTTAAAACTATGCTTATATGGAACAATTCTAAAGATTCCTACCCACTATTTATAATTTGTTTACATTATTTGAACTTTATTATTCCTAATACATTTTTATATGTCCTTTATTAATGTGAAATTATTATTTAATCCCCTCTTAAGTGAATACCATTAGGATACGCCCTTTGTTTTAGCCTTATGATATGATTATGAAACCAATTTCTTCCATGGGAAATCCTTTTTTCATGACTTATGCTTTGATTTTTATGTGGACCACCTCTGCATGAAAATGTCATGATCAGTTCACCAAGATATTTCTCTAATTAATCAGATAATTTTTAGTCTCTTGAGATTTGATGTATATGATTATGTTGTAAACCTAATCCTTTAGGGAACTTTTTCCACCATGTGACATAGTCTTGGAAGTTAACTTTAACTCATGTTTATTTCTTGTTATATGTTTCTTCCAAATGTTAATATTTTCATGAAATTATGATTCTATGTTATTTATTTTATAATACAATATGTTTATATATGATCTTTTCCTTTTATTTAATCTAATTATACTTTAGGACTCATGTGTTATTCATTATTCCCATTTTTGTTCCATGACTATGCTTTTTTCTCATCAAATTTCTCTATGTATTCCAAAGGATATCAAATAATTTTATAGTATATAAAAGGTATATAGGACCTCATTTTTATGATAAAAAACAATTATTTATTTTAATTATTTGTTTTATAATAATGTACATTGTCTTTAAAAGACACTAGAGTTTTTTATCCATGGTTTCTATTTGATGGATAACATTGTAGAAAATTATGTAATAATATTTCTAAAAGGATAGGGTCATTATTGTTAGTGTCATAGAATATTCTAGTTTTTTCTGGATTAGGATTGAAAAATAATTATTAAGAACCCTAAACATAATTCTATCACTATGGATAAAAAATATTGAAACCTATGGAATCATAAGTTTGGATATAAATTTCATTTATATTTTAATCAATCTATATTACTTGTTTGCTTTTTATATTCTTATCATCTTTGTATTGATCCCCTATAATTATATTTTATTTCATTTTCATTGTTAATGGTTATCAATAGGAGAACATATACTAAAATCCAATGCGATAATCAATGTTATGATTTTCTTACTGAAATTTAAAATCATATGGGAATTATACAATAGATCATTATGAAAGTATTAAATCAACTGGATCGTGAAATGAATAATAACATGAACCATGTAAAACACCCTCCTCCTAATTATAAAAAAGTTGTGGTAAAATATTTTACATGTCAAATGCCTCATATATTTAAGGGATCTTTAGATCCCATTATCTATGAACAATGGATTAACTCTATTGAGATGATATTATTTGTCCTATAATTCTCAGAAGAGGAGAAATTAATATTTCTTATCTATCATTTTGATATAGAAGATAATAAGTTCTGTAAATTGGTCGAAGTCAAAAATTATAAGAACAGAATTTATTCCTTAGATTTAGAAGGATTCCAGGGGAAAAAATTAGTTAAATATTTTCGGAGAACTCTCTATCATAAAATGGAGAGGTAGTTCCTTAGACTCGTGAAAGAACAAGATAAATCTATTAGGGAATATGTGGAAAATATGAAAGGAATTCACAATACACCTCTATATTTATCATGAACACTAAAAGTAAGGTAGACTACTTATTTAGAGTATTAAAGACATGTCTACAAAAATCCTTGGTGATTTGAGATTGTGGGATCTATTAGGAAATTATCCTTTGTTCTGTTGAGGCTAAGATTGAGATTGGTAACTCTTGGTGGTCTCATGGGCATAATGATTAAAAATGTAAAAAGGAGATTAATATGGAAAGATAAATATATTAATCCCATGAATGAAATAAAACCAAAAATCATACATTTCATAACTGTTTGAAGATGAATACCGGAAAATTTATGAAGGGAACTAAGAGATGCTTCAAATGTGGAAGAGATGGGAATCATGATAATTATTTCCTAAAAATTCAATGAATACCACTAATGAGAAATAATAAAGGATGATTTATATCCACACTCATACATTAGTTCATTTTTTTCAACAACATGAATCATGACCATTCTGCGAGAAAATTCCCTATGAAAATGGTTGTCATAGTAAATTAACAGGAACCACCTCTAAGGAAGAAATTAATGGAATATGCTACCATTAGTGCTGAGGTTCAGCCCAAAAATTATGTGGTTATAGGTAAACTAGTAATATGTTCAATAATAGAGAACATACTATTTGGTTCTAGTTCAATGAGTTCTTTCATATCTCCATGTTTAATATAACTCTTCAAAACCCACATAAAATATGAAGGATGTGTTATCCGTGTGAATGAAGAATGGGAAATTTTTTTCTTATAAATTATATAAATCCCCATGCTTATTTTTATTGTATTGATCCTAAAATAAAATAAATTCTTACATCCTTTGGGGTAGTTTGATTCTATATTGGGCATTAATTGACTATCTTTATTCAAAAATAACATCAACTGTGGGAAAGTGAGACTTCTCTTCAAATCTCGAGGAATCCCCCAATTCTATATAACTATAAAGAGGAGGATGAATATCCATCAGAATCATTTTCTAAATTGGGTATATTCATTCTTTATGATCATTAATATATATATCAAATAATAGAGACAATAGAGAGGATCATGATCGGAAACATACACCTTGTGAGGGAGTACACTGATGTGTTGCTTGAATAATTGAAAGGATATCCTTCAAACTGAGTGGTTGACTTATCAAATTTTATTATACCTGCGTCAATACCTATATCGAAGAATCCTTACGGGATGGAATCCATTAGGATATAGGAACTAAATAAGCAGTTACAATAAAATATGGACATGGGTTTTATATGCCTAAGTGCATCATCGTGTTGTTTTTCGGTTCACTTCTTCAAAAGAAAAGATGGATCAATGTACCTTTTCATTGATTATAGTGAGGTCAAAAAATAACAATAAATACAAAGTATCCCCTATCACATATAGAAGAATTGTCTTTTTAGGTACATGGGGCCATGTATTTCACTGACATTGACCTTCTTTTAGGGTATCACTAATTAAGGGAGTAGAATGAATATATTAGTAGGACTTCTTATAGAATGAGTTAAGAACACTATAAGTAAATAGTGATTCCCTTCATAGTCAATAATTCTCAAGAAATTTTCATGTATTTAATATATAGAGTCTCTGGGGATTACCTTGAAAAATTTGAGGTAAAAAATTGTGTTTGGTATTTTTATACAGTGAATGTAAAATGAAGAACATGAAGATAATTTGAATTTTGTACAAAAGACATTGAGAATGGAGAAAATATATTCAATTTACATTAAATGTGAGTTCGGTATTGAGGAAGTGTCATTATTGTCAAATGGTATCATCACTAAATGAATCATTCTAGAACCATCGATGACAATGGAAATTGAGTAGTTTCCTAGACCATCATCATTAACAATAATCCGTAGTTTACATGGAATAGATTAATATTACTTTTGGGTTTTAGGAAATTTTCATGATCTTGAAACTCACTAAACAAGATGGATTAAAATGGAGTATATATTTTTTAAACTAGTTAATGCGAATGCAACTTCAAAAAGTTAAAAAACATGATTTTCACTTCAATAGTAATTAACATTTACATAGATTGGAACTCTTTATGGTATATAATGATGGTTCAAATAAGGGATTATGTTCCGTATTAATGATAAATTTAAAAATGATATCCTAATATTCAAGGGAGTTAAAATTTCATGAGAAAAAAACTATGCCAAACATGATATGGAGTTGGCAGTTATGATATTCGCAATGAAAATATTTGTAGAATTATCACTATAGGGAGAAGTGTGAGATATATACTAATCATAGGAACCTAAAATATATGTTCACATATAATGATATTAATATGATCTAGGGAATATGGTAAGAACTTATCCGGGTTTATGATTGACCACTTCACTACCATCTTGGTAATTAAAATAAAGTGGAAGATGTTCTAAGTATAAAGGATCATGTAATTCTATAAAATTAGATATTTGAGAAGGATCCAATCCCCATAGATTTGAAAAGGATGGACATGAGAATAATAATATAAGGTACATAAGCATCCCTTTCTAAAATTATTTATCCATCATCCCTTTTAGAGAAGATAAACAATTTTCAATGAGATGATGTCAGAATTATGGAAAGGGTGGATTATATAAGAAAGGTAAAATCCTTAGAGTTCGAAATTAATAAGGAATGAGTTTTAAAATTTGGGTAGAAACTATGTGTACCGTCCAATTAGAAGATAAATAATGTTCTTCTAAATGATTCACATAGATCAACCTTATCTACCCATGCATGGAGAACAAATATGTATCATGACACCTCAGAGCACACTTTGTGGGTAAATATAAAAAAATTGATTGAAAAATACACATCAAAATTTATTTTTTGTCATCTAGTGAAGACAGAAATGTAAATTTCATGTGGGTTGATGCCACCATTACTCATACCTACATGTGAATGGGGAAAAATAACTGAGGATGTTTTCACTGTACTTACAATTATATCTAAATGAAAGAATCCTATATGGGACATTATGGATTTTCATACAAATACTTCTTAATTTATTTCACTTTGAGTGGAACTTTCACATAACTAACTAGAATGGATATACATCGAAGATATTGTTATGATGCATTCAGTACCATTATCAATTATATCTAATCATTATCTTATATTTACATCCATGTTCTATAAATGTATCCATCATTCTATTAATACTGATTTGAAGTTTAGTATGGATTATCACACCAAAATTGATGGCCAATCTAAGTAGACTATTTCGACACTGGAATACTTGTTAACAACATGCTCAGTGGACATCAAATTAGTATGGGATCAATATCTTGAACCGGTCCAGTTCTTTTACTACAATAGTTTATATTCGAGTATCCAAATGGTTCTTCATGGAGCCCCTTATTGGAAAATTTATATGACACCTTCATACTGGGATGAAGTTCTTGAACATAAGATGTTGGGTCTTGAAATGTTAGAGTAAATGCATGAAAAGTTGAAGACCATCTAGAATCACATCCATGCTGACCAAATTTTATAGATAAGGTATGTTGATAATCATCAATGAGATATATGGTTTGAGGTTTGTGAAAATGAAATCCTCTTCATATCTCCATAGAATAGGGTCATGAGATTTGGGATGTATGAAAAGCTATGTGCCAAGTCATCATCCCCCTCATGATTTTTGATCATGTCCAAGTTGTGGCATATAGACTAGAAAATCCACTAACAATCTATAATGTACATGATATCTTCCATGTATCCATATTGATTTAGTACATACAAGATCCATCATATGTACTAACCTCATAGGTGGTATAACTCTAAAAAGATCCCACTTATGAGGAGCAGTTGGAGAATATTTTGGACCATAGAGACAGGGCTCTACATAAACAGACCACTCACCTAGTCATGATAATATAGAGAAACCATATGTACCAAGTGGAGAAATAGAAATTTAATGAAGTGATGACGGATAATTACCCTCAAAATTTGTCACCATAGAATGTGAAACTAAATTTAAAGGGTGAAATTTCAAAAGGGTTGATGTGTGTAATGAACCAATATTTTACTAATGGAATTTTTATTCTTAAGTCATAAAACACAAAAAACACATATATAATAGAATAAGAATATTACTCTCATAAATTAATAAGTATACCTTAGTTATTAAATAAAAAAATAAGAATGTTAAATATTAATGTGGGATAATAAATAAAAAATAAGGTAGAAAAAATTAGAAAATTTAGATATACTCAATACACTAGAATAACCACAGTCATGAAAAAAGTAGTATAAATAAATGTAAATAATAAAATATTAATTTTTAAAGTATTTATATAACATTAAGATAAAATATAAGTGAATGAAATAAGAGATATTTATTGGAATTATGGAACCTATATTTTCGTTATAAATTTGACTGTTTGAATAAAAATTTGATCATTATGATTTGTAATCTGCAAATTAGAATAGTGTTTTCACATATAATAGTATAAAATGAAATTAATTATATTATAAATAAAAAACAATATATTTATATTATGGTATATGTAAATAAATGTTTTAAAAATTATAAATTATCTGTTGGTATTGTTGTAAAATGAAAATGTTTGTTTTATAGTTTGATAATTTATATAATGATTTAAATAAATATTAATATTCATATAATTTCCTAATTAATGTATAGTATGGTCAATTATTAACATAAGATTATTTTATATGACCTTAGTTACTGTTTCACAGGGCAAAAAAAAATTAAAATATTAAAATCTGCATTTTTTGTATAAATAATGGATTTATTTAAAAACTAAATTTCTCACATTTAAACAAAAATTTTTCTAAAATGGTTTCCATTTTAAAAAGAAATATATTTTGAAAATTTATAAGGTTAATTTTTTGGTTTTTTATGAAATAGTTGAATTTTTAGTGAATAATAAAATATTGTAATTTACAGTATTTAACATTGTAATCAAAATACGTAAAAATTAGAGTCATTCCTAACATAATCAACCAATGTTTCAAAATATTCCAATCCATTTTCATTATTTAGTAATAACAAAAAAAAAATTTATAGTCTTCATCCAAAATAATAATCCAATAAATATGATAATAAAACCACCCCTCTCCCCCGCCTATAAATACCGCCCTCACCACCACATATCCTAAAAAATTATTAACATAGTAATGTCATGAGTCATCCTAGAGGGGCTCATGCCATGACTACCCGATGCCCACCTCCTATAGGATAAAGGCTCATGACTAAAACCATGTATGCATATCCCACAAATGGGATGAATTTTTCTAAGTACAAGTACACACTAATACTTCTCCCGAACTGAAACAAGGAAATGTAAAAGCACTAAGTAAAACATGTACACATAAACTAAGATACCAACCAGGAAGTACAAAATAAAAAAATTATAAGGTAGACATGGTCATAATAGACTCCCAATAAAAGATAGGGTTTGTTAAAGTGAATTAAGAAGTTACATAAACTCATCTATATAAAACCATACCTAAAGGTCATAGTGGTGGACAACTATTTGAATACATAAGATCAAACCTTTAATGTCTGGTCTCTTAAGGAACCACCTAGTCCTGGTCCACCTATGACTCCGTTAAATAACTTCTAGTCTTCACAAGTCACAAAACGTGTGGGAAAATCTCATCCATGGGTGAGTAAGACAATACTAATTTGGACACCCCAAAAACCCAAAGGAAATATACGACATTGAAAATTATAGAGGAATATGAAAAAGTAACACCATAAAGTAAAACCATGAATGGACACCATGAAGGAACACCACTAAGGAACACTATAAAGGAACACCACTAAGGAACACCATGAAGGTACACCACTTATGCACTCCATGAAGGAATACAACTATGGACCACCATGAAGGGACACCATCATAGAAGACTATTAAAAAACACCACAAAGGAATGCCACTAGGGAACAACACTAAGGGAAAACACTAAGGAACACCACGATGGAACACCATGAAAGAACATCACTAAGGAAAACCTTGAAATAACACCTGGATGGAATTTAAAGACCCATAAATTTAATGGAAGTTTTTTTTCTTATTTTCTTTGGGATTTTACGAGTGCGCAGTTTCTGACGGCACCTGATTCCGAGGCCCTGTGTGCACGGAATCATTTTCTGAAGTATAGCTCAGGTACATTCAGTGAATGAATGAGCGGGTTTTCCTATCTTTTGAACTGATGCTAAGAATCGAAATCCTAGGGCACCGATGAGACCGCAGAGCCGGTATTTTCTTAGGAACACCTTTTCGATGGTGCGTTTTCTCGAGAGGAGTTGTTAAAAATTTGAAGAATAAAAATATAGTTTTTATACAATTATATTTTTATTACACTACAGATGGATTAAGTGTAATGGGAAAGGAAGATGTGAGGATGTTGGGGTGGGGCCCACATGAGCCCCCACCTCCATAAAATTCCAAACACACCATTAAACACCACCCCCTCTAGCTTAAATGTGTAACTGATCCTCTCCCCCCTCTTAATTACAAGTCAACTCTCTTATTAAATTATTTTATTAAGTAATAAAATGTATTTAATTAAGAGTTGAATTTGAATTCATGGCTTGGGATTAATAAAATAAGGGAGAACCTTATTTTATTTGGGGGATTGTTGTGTGAGAAGGATTGGGGAGAAAATACACGATCCTTGGGGATCTTCATCTTCCACATTGAAGAACGCGAAGAACTTCAAGACCTCGATGAAGAATGCCATCACCGCAAGGAGTGATCATCGCGCCCTTCTTCTCCTCTCCGTAGCTGGTGTGAGACGCCACTCCTCCTCGGACATTCTTCGTCAAGCACGGATGGATCTTTACCTCGCGACGCCGTTTTCCGTGACAATCTTCTTTCAAAAACTACTTCAGGGTAGGGGTTTTAAGTTGAAAATAAATGTATTAATTTTGTGCTTTTATTTATCATAGTTGTTTTATATTATATTGGCCACCTGTTATTAATTTAACGGGAGGAGGTCGGACTGCAAGAATATGGACGATCCTCCTCCCCCTTTGTTGATGTTCACCGTTGTGGTTTGGGACGAAGGCGGCGCGGTGCGACGACACCGTGCAGGAACAAGGAATACCACCGCGGTGAAGGAGCGTGGCGCCGTCGCACAACGCCGTTGAGGCCGAAAGAGGCCGCTACCAGAGAGGGGTCGCGGCTGAGAGGGGCGACGCCATCGTGACACGTTGTAGAACCATGGAGGGCAGCAGCCGGGGCAGGCCGCGGCCTTTGGCCCCGGCGGAGCAGGGGAGGGCGGTTGGAACCGCCATCCGCCGGCGCATGGAGGGCGGGACCGCGGGGTCCCGTGCGGCACAACTGGCCGGCAGTTATGGCCGGCCAGATCCGAAAAAAACAGGGGGTTTGAACCCCCGGTCAGCGCAGCAAGGCGGACCCCGTGGGGTCCGCTATTTGGTTCGAAGGGGGTGGTAGCTCCACCCATTTCCGTGTTCGCACGGCGTGCGGCGCCCGTGCAGGGCAAGACCGGTTGCACCGGGCCGGACCGGCCATGCTGGTTCGGACCGCCCACGCTGGTCCGGGTCCCCATGCTGGGCCGGGCCGCTCCCTAGTGGGCCGGACCCAGACCCGGGTCGGGTCGCCCGGTTTGAGCCGACCCCGGGGGTCTCGTGCCGGGTCGGTTTGGGCCCAAAACCCCCTAAAATCGGACAACCTTGTTCAAAGGCCCATAACATGGACTATAGACCTCTGATTAATGCACAGTCAGTTGCGATGAAATCCTTGGATCGATGCGGTCGTTTTGGTATACTACACTAAGGTTTCTAAGAACTTTGGGTATGACCGGGTTGGTTCGAAAACGAAACCAACCGGGCCTTCTGAGCGGAAATGCTTATAACTTGAGCTTCGGATGTCCGATTGATGTGCCGTCAACTTTTTTGGTTTCCTCTTAGTGAGATGGACCTTTTGGCTTACTCCTCTCATGGTTTGGACGCAGTTTATGTACGGTCAGGTTGGTTTTGACTTAGAAATCAACCAGGCCCCTAGAACGAAAAATCCAATAAATTTTAGACCGAGAAACCGATTGACGCGTCGTCTGTCACATTGAGTTCCTTTTGTCGAGACAGAACTTTTGGGGTACATAAACTCTGGAATATGTGTCAGTTGATGTATTGAACCCCTTGGATAATGGAGCGGACCCTCCTGGAATCGAGCATGCTGTGTGTGGGAACCCTAGAGCTAGCTGCGACTACGATGATGATGACGACTGTACTGGGATCCTCCGAGGGTTTGGTAGCGATGACGTCCATAATAGAATACTCAGTGGGTTCAACAGTGATGACTAATTTTCTTGTATCCTATGTGGGTCCAGCTGTACGTGACTACTGTTCTTGTATCCTATGTGGGTCTGGTAGTATTTGACTCTATACTTGTATCCTACGTGGGTCCGGAAGAGTAGCTAGTCTTGTATCCTTTGTGGGTCTGACATCTTAGCTGGCCTTGTATCCTAAGAGGGTCTGACAGCTTAGATGAATCAGTGGCTCCATCTGATCATCTCTATCGTCTTATGAAGTATTATACCTGTGTGAGGTGAGTCTTGACTTTCAATCGTTATCTTCTATATGATTGACTTGCTTTCCTATGTGGATTGGGTTATGTTATAATGTGTGGATTGGATTGTTATATCCTCTGTGGACTAGAACGAATTTGGGCTCAGATGTTGGAGCCGAACTGGGATTGATGACTTAGGTATATGTATGGGCATACACCTATTTAGAGTTGGTTGTTACTTCGTGATTGTATCTTTCCTTTACGGATTATCCTTTATCGATTATGGGAGACATTCGGGGGGTCTCGGGGTCCCTACTAAGTAGTGTATACTCACCCCTGCACGGGCTATGCCCGCACTACATTGTGTTGGATGCAGACGACGGACAACACTGATCGTGGTTGAGGCCTGTGGAGTAAGTTGGTACCTGGAGGTGGACCACTAGGTGGGACGTACACGGAGCGAACGACTGGACCCGAGCAGCTGAGGAGGCTATCTGTACCCAACCATCATGTGGGATTTCTAGTGGATGGCTCAGTGTTGCTGTTTTACTTTTCAGTTGTTGTACTTTCTTTTTAGTTGTACTTTACTTCAGTTGGGTTTTTATTCTGACCCATTTACTTTCCAGCACTTATAGTTATACTATGTTTACTTAGTGTTTACTTCATCTTGCTTACTCTGTGGTGTTTTTTACATAATAAAGGCAATGCATTCCCTTTTTTCAGGATTTATGCCTTTGGAGCTATGTCCCAGCCCCTGTCCTATGGAAGGTGGGCTTGGGGTAGTCATGACATGAGCCCTGAGGATGGGTCGTGACAAATTGGTATCAGAGCAGTTCAGTTCTACCGCAGAAATCAGGACTCTGATCTTTCTCCATTGTGAAGTAATAATGTTAAGGGTATTGAGTGTGGTTATCAGTCGAGGGAGTCCATTGTTGGTGCAACGACCGACTTATCCTTACACTAGGACCCTGACTTCTGATTTCTGACTCAGTGCACGAAAACAGTGATTGCATGTGTGTTTCAAAGTTTTCATTGTGATTACTTTGTGTTAGCTCACCAGGTATACTATATTGACCATGGCACGCCTATTTTTTTCAGGATGGCCCCAGGATGGTAGCCAGCTAGGGTTCAGAGCTTTGTACGAGACGACATCCCACTGAGCGATGAGGCCTCAGTGTAGGGACATTTTACAGCGGAGGCACCAGCGGTACCTCTACCCGCCGAGCCACCGATGCCACCAGCCCCACCCGCTGAGAGTGCATGTCGCCTTAGTGCACTGCATGAGTTTCAGTGTTAGAGACTGCCTAGGTTCCGTGGGGAGACGGAACCTCAGGCAGCCAAGGATTGGATGGAGGTTGTAGTTCGAGTTTATAGTTTTGTGGGGAAACCCGCTGACCTCATGGTGATACTTGCAGCGAGCCTCCTGCACCCGGCAGTAGGAAGACAGAGGAGCCTGATGCTCCAGTTGCACTAAGAGGCATCTCTCCTTTGGAAGGACTTTGAGAGACTCTTCCGCTCATTGTTTTTCCCAGCCACCCTTCGTGCGGTGCACATTCAGGAGCTACTACAACTAAGGCCGGGTAGCATGATGGTAACCCAGTACTCGGCGAGAATTACTGATATCGCGCGCTATTTGATAGACATGGTACAAGACTCATTCTTCCAGGCCCAGACCTTCGAGCAGCGACTGAGTCATGAGATCAGGGCATCGATGATCTCCCTCATTATTCTGACACAGGCAGGAGTACTGGAGAGAGCCCTTCTCATAGAGAGCTTTCTTGTTGAGCCTACACCAGCAGTGAGACCTACCGCAGGGCGGCACGTAGCTGATTCTTCTGCAGCTGGAAGTCGACGGATGTCGTAGGGGTACAGGCGGACCAGACCATCAGTCGGACGACCTAAGGACACTGGCTCAGAGGTGCGGGGCACACGACACAAAGCCAGCCTTACGAGGAGCAGACAGTGCTATGAATGCGGAGGGCAGGGCCACATGGTTCGTGACTGCCCGAACCGCCGTACAGAAGAGCAGTAGACGGTTGAGGGACCACCCAGGCAGAGGAAGAGGGTCGACCGTGGTGGTCCACAGGGAGCAGGCGGACGAGGTAGAGGAGCTGGCCGAGTAGCAGGTGGTGGGTGATTCTTTGAGGCTTTACCACCACCACCACCAAGAGGTCCACCCCGACCACATGGAGCTGGAGGGTAGAGGCATGCTCAGCTTCAGGCAGCGGAGGCCTACGACCACGACACACCAGAGATGATTCTAGGTACTATCGGTGTCTAATCCACCCTTGTTATAGTTCTTTTATACATAGGAGCGAGTCATTCTTTCATTGACGATGCCCTTTTTCGGAGCTCGGAGATTCCGACGGAGCCGTTGGCTCGATCCTTACGACTAGAGACTCCTATGGGAGCAGACTCGACGATTACGCACTGGTGCTGGTAGTGTGAGCTTACTCTAGCAGGCGATAGCTTCGGTTGGGATATTCTTGTAGTGACGTCGAGGCCATATGATGTTCATCTTGGTCATGGATTTGTTATCTACAGTCCATGCTCAGATCGACTGTATTAGGCGCAAGGTGTGGTGTGTTCGCACCGATGGGAGCAGGTTCACCTTCACCGAAGAGAAGGGAGCCTTTGCAGCGCAGGATGGACTCACGCAGAGGAGAGGACAACCGATCACGCATTAGTTGGATAGCCTTATCCTATGAGCAGTTGATGTGTAGAGTCCGAGTTTTCCTGTAGTGGTGGATCAGTATGCGGACATTTTTCCTGACGACGTTCTAGGACTACCTCCTCATAGAGAGGTAGACTTTTATGTTGACATGTACCCTAGGACATCCCCGATATCCACTCCATCATATTGTATGGCTCCCGCCGAGCTTCGAGAGCTACGGGTATAGCAGGATGACTTGTAGAGAAATGGATTCATCCAACCCAGTGTTTCCCCCTGGGATTCCCCGATTTTGTTCACCAAGAAGGCGAACGGGAACTCGCGACTGTGTGTCAATTATCATCGCCCGAACCAGGTGACCATGAGGAAAAAGTATCTACTACCGAGGATTGATGACCTCTTCGATCAGCTCAAGAGGGCACGGTGGTTCTCGAAGATAGAACTCAGGTCAGGCTATCATTAGCTTAGAGTTCAGGATGGGGATGTGCAGAAGATGACCTTCAGATGTCGGTATGGCCACTATGAGTTCTTGGTTATGCCTTTTGGTGTAACCAACGCTCCATTAGTGTTCATGAGTCTCATTAACAAGATCTTCCAACCTTACCTCGATCGATTTGTTGTGATATTCATCGACGACATATTGATAAACTCGACTTCTGAGGAGGAGTACGCCTACCAGTTGCGGGTTGTACTGGAGACACTCCGAGAGCACCAGCTTTATGGTAAGCTCTCGAATTGTTAGTTCTAGATACGTGAGGTCCACTTCTTGAGAAACATCATCTATGAGGTGGGAGTTGCGTTAGATCCGGTGAAGATCGAGGAAATTCTAGCTTGAGAGCCACCCAGGAGCGTGACGGAGGTGCAGAGTTTCCTAGGATTGGCTGGATACTACCGGAGGTTTGTGCCAGACTTCTCCAGAGTTGCGACACCACATTCACATTTTACAAAGAAGGGGAAACCCTTCGTGTGGTCAGATAGAGATAAGAAGCGCTTCTAGGATCTGAGACAGAGATTGACTAGTGCACAAATCATGAGGCTACCATAGGAGAGAGTAGGGTACGTAGTCTACTGCAATGCATCAGGGACTGGGCTCGGGTTTTTACTGATGCAGGGGTAGGCAGTGATTGCCTATGTATCATGACAGTTGAGGTGGCATGAGTAGAACTACTCTACCCATGACCTGGAGTTAGCAGTATTGGTCTTTGTTCTAAAGATGTGGTGGCATTATCTGATGGTCGAGTGCTTTACAGTTTATTCTGACCACCAGAGTCTCAGGTACATATTTTCGCAGAAGGACCAGAAACTGAGATAGTGGCAATGGCTTGAGTTCCTCCAGGACTATGAATTTGAGATAGTCTATACTCCTGGAAAGGGGAACGTAGTAGCCGATGCTCTCAGCAGGAGGACAGGCATTCAGCTACTTGGGGAGGCGACAGAGTAGCAAACCGCTTTGCAGATATCCTTCATGGATAGAGATGGATCAGCCTTTCTATAGTCACTCATAGTCACTCCTACGCTTCTTCAGCGGGTCAGGGAGGCACAGCATGGGGATGTTGAATGTGAGATGCGGCGTGCACAGATATCGTTAGGACATGCACCTAATGGATTCTCTGTGGGAGGAGAGCACATCATCCTTTTCAAAGGACATACCATGGTACTAGCAGCTTTACAGGAGGAGATGCTGAGAGAGTTTCACACTTCCCCTTTAGAGGTACATCCAGGAGTGGCGAAGATGTACCAGGATCATAGACAACCAAACTAGTGGCTAGGTATGAAGAAGGATATGGCAGAGTTTGTTTCTCGATGTCTCACCTGGCAGAAGGTGAAGGCAGATCACTAGTTACCAGCAGGCTTGGTATAGCCCATAGAGGTCCCGGAGTGGATGTAGGACGGGATATCTATGGATTTTATGACTGGACTTCCACGTACTCCCAGAGGTCATGACTCCATTTGGGTGATTGTCGACCGACTCACCAAGTCGGCCCACTTCTTACCCATCACAGAGCCGGGCTCAGTAGAGAGCATGGGACCCCTCTACATTCAGGAGATCGTACGGATTCATGGTGTGCCATCATCTATCGTCTCCGATCGAGATGCTCGCATTACTTCCTGGATTTGGAAGGGGTTTTAGGAGGCATTTGGGACACAACTACGTCTGAGCACCGCCTTTCACCCTTAGACGGATAGTCAGACGGAGAGGACCATTCATACTCTCGAGGACATGCTTCGTGCCTGTGTCCTCGACTTTGGTCGCAGTTGGGAGGATAACCTACCCTTGGGGGGGTGTGCGTACAACAACAGCTACCACTCCACCATCAGGATGGCACCATACGAGGAATTGTACGACAGACCTTGCAGATCACCGTTGTGCGGGACAGACCCTGGGGAGTCAGCAGTTGTGGGACCAGAGATGGTCCATACAACGACAGAGAAGGTCCAGGTCATCCAGGAGCGGATTAAGATATCTCATAGCCAACAGAAGTCTTATGCTGACAGGAGGCGGAGACCACTATAGTTCGAGGATGGCAACCACGTCTTCTTGTCGGTCTCACCTCGATGTGGAATACGATGATTTGGCCGGGTTGGCAAGTTATCATCATGCTTCATCGGACCATTCCAGGTTCTCAGCAGGATATGCGAGGTGGCTTATCACCTAGCTCTACCACCTCAGTTGCACTGGGTGCACGACGTCTTCCACATATCTCAGCAGAGGAGATACGTGCATGACCCAACGCATATCATCAACCATGGGGAGCTGGACATTGATGACAGGGTGACTTTTGCAGAGGTCCCGGTGGAGATCAAGGATTGACAGGAGCAGGTCCTATGTGGGCGGTCAATTCCTCTAGTGCGAATCAGGTGGCAGCATGAGAACCTCCAAGAGAGCACTTGAGAGTGCGAAGCTCAGATGCGTGCACAGTACCCTCATTTGTTCCACTAGTTTGTGATGTATCTTTACGGGGATGTAAATCCCCGAGGTGTGAGTAATTTAAAGACCCGTAAATTTCAATAATTTTTTTTCTTATTTTCTTTGAGATTTTACGAGTGTGTAGTTTCTGACGGCACCTGATTCCGAGGCCCAGTGTGCCTGGAATTATTTTCCGAAGTTTAGCTCGGGTACGTTCAGTGAACGAACGAGCGGGTTTTCCTATCTCTTGAACAGGTGCTCGGAAACCAAATCCAAGGGCACTGATGAGACCACAGCGCCGGTAATTGCTTAGGAAAACCTTTTCCGTTGGTGTGTTTTCTCGAGAAGAGTTGTTAAAATTGTGAATAATAAAAATATAGTTGTTATAGAATTATATTTTTATTAAACTACAGATGGTTTATGTGTTATGGGAATGGAATATGTGAAGAAGGTGGGGTGGGTTCCACACGAGCCCCCACCTCCTTAAAATTCATAACTCCCCATTAAACACCCCCCTAGCTTAAATGTGTAACTTATCCTCTCCCACCTCTTAATTACAAGTCAACTCTCTTATTAAATTATTTGATTAAGTAATTCAATGTATTTAATTAAGAGTTGAATTTGAATTCATGGCTTGGGATTAATAAAATAAGGGAGAACCTTATTTTATTTGGGGGATTGTTGTGTGAGAAGGATTGGGGAGAAAATACACGAGCCTTGGGGATCTTTATCTTCCACGTTGAATAACGCGAAGAACGTCAAGACCTCTATGAAGAACATCGTCACCACAAGGAGTGATCGTCGTGCCCTTCTTCTCCTCTCCACATCCAGTATGAGACACCGCACCTCCTCGGACGTTCTCCGTCAAGCACAGATGGAGCTTTACCTCGCGACACCATTTTCCGCGACAATCTTCTTTCGACAACTACATCAGGGTAGGGGTTTTCAGTTCAAATTTAATGGATTAAATTTATGATTTGCTTTGTCATAGTTTTTTTATATTATATTGGCCTCTTGTTATAAATTTAACGGGGGGATGTCTGACCGCATGAACATGGTCGATCCTCCTCCCCCTATGTTTACGTTTACCGTTGGGGTTTGGGACGAAGGTGGCGCGGTGCAACGACACCGCGTGGGAATGAGGAATACCACCACGGTGAAGGAGCGCGGCGCCGTCGCACCGCGCCGTTGAGGCCGTGGTGGTGCATGAGAGGGCGGCCGAAACCGTCGGCCGCCGGCGCATGGAGAGCGGGACCGCGGGGTCCCGCGCGGCACAACTGGCCGGCCGTTACGGTCGGCCAGATTTGGAAAAAAGGGGGGTTTGAACCCCCGGTCAGCACAGCAAGGGGGACCCCGTGGGGTCCACCATTCGGTTTGAACGGGGTGGCGGCTCCCCCCTTTCCGTGTTCACACGGCGCACGTCCCCCGTGTCGGACCTACCGCGCTGGGTTAGGCCGCCCGCGCTGGGTCGGGTCCCCGCACCGGGCCGAGCCGCGCTGGCTGGGCCGGTCTGCGCCAGTCGGTCTAGGTCGCACCCTAGTTGGACAGACCCATACCGGTTCGGGTCGACGCAGTTCAGGCCGACCCAGGGGGTCTCGGGCCGGGTCGGTCCGGGCCCAAACCCCCTAAAATCGGACATCCTCGTTCAAAGGCCCATAACATGGGCTACGGACCTCCGATTGATGCACCGTCAGTTGTGATACGATATTTGGATCGAAACGGTCGTTTTGGTATACTAAACATAAGGTTTCAGAGAACTTTGTGTACGGACAGGTTAGTTCTAACATGAAACCAACCGGGCCTTCGGAGCGGAAACGCTTATAACATGATCTCCAGACGTCCGATTAACGTGTCGTCGACTTTGTTGGTTTCCTCTTAGCGACACAGAGCTTTTGGATTACTCCTCTTGAGGTTTGGACGCAGTTGGAGTATGGTCAAGTTGGTTTTGACTTAAAAAACAATCGGGCCCCTGGAATGAAAAGGCCAATAACTCTCAAACCGGGCGTCCGATTGACGCGTTGTATGTCACGTTGAGTATCGTTTGTCAAGATGAAACATTGGGGTACATCAACATTGGACTACGTGTCAGTTTATATATTGAACCCCTTGGCTCTTGGAGCAGACCCTCCTGGAATAGAGCATTCTGTGTGCGGGAACCCTAGAGCTGGCTGCGACTACGACGACGATGATGACTGTACTGGGATCCTCCGTGGGTTTGGCAGCGACGACGACCGTACTGGAATCCTCCATGGGTTCGATGGCGATGAATATTGTTCTTGTATCCTACATGGGTCCGGCAGTACGTGACTACTGTTCTTGTATCCTACGTGGGTCCGATAGTACTTGACTATGTTCTTGAATCCTAAGTGGGTCCGGCAGAGTAGCTGGTCTTGTATCCTTTGTGGGTCCGACAGCTTAGCTGGTCTTGTATCTTACGTGGGTCTGATATCTTAGATGAATCAGTGACTACATCTGATCATCTCTGTCATCTTACGAAGAAGTATACCTGTGTGAGATGAATCTTGACTTTCAATCATTATCTTCGATATGATTGACTTGCTTTCCTATGTGGATTGGGTTGTGTTATCCTTTGTGGATTGGATTGTGCTATCCTGTGTGGACTAGAACGAAATTGGGCTCTGATGTAGGAGCCGAACTGGGATTGATGACTTAGGTATATGTATGGGAATATACCTAAGTAAAATTTGTTGTTACTTCATGATTGTATCTTTCTTTTATGGATTATCCTTTGTGGATTCCGGGAGACCTTCGGGGGTCTCGGGGTCCCTACTGAGTAGCGTATACTCACCCCTACACGGCCTATTTCTGCACTATGTTGTGTTGGATGCAGACGACGGATAACACTGATCGTGGTAGAGGCATGTGGAGCAAGTCTGTACCTAGAGGTAGACCACTGGGCAGGACGTACACGGAGTGGACGGATGGACCTAAGGAGATGAGGAGGCTATCTGTACCCACGCTTCATGTGGGATTTCTAGTGGATGACTCGACATTGCTGCTTTACTTTTTAGTTTATGTACTTTCTTATCTGTTGTACTTTACTTCATTTGGGTTTGTATTCTGGCCCATTTACTTTCCATCACTTACAGTTGTACTCAATTTACATAGTGTTTACTTCACCTTGCTTACTCTGTGGTGTTTGTATACTTTATAAAGGCAATGCGTTCCCTTTTTTTCAAGATTTACACCTTGGTGTTAGTCGCCAGCCCCTGGCCTATGGAAGGTGTGCTTGGGGTAGTCACGACACGACCCCCAAGGATGGGTCGTGACATGGAACACCACTAAGGCATACCATGATGGAACGCCACTAAGGAACACCAAAAATGAAAAACATAAAGGAACACCACTATGGAACAACATGATGGAAGACCACTAAGGAACAACACTAAGGGACATCTGGAAAGAACACCACTAAGGAACACCATTAGGAAACAACATGATGGAACACCACTAAGGGACACCTTGAAAGAACACCACTAAGGAACACCATTAAGGTACACCATGAAGGAAAAACACTAAAGGACACCATGAAGGAACACCGTGAAGGAACACTGCTAAGGAACATCATGAAGGGACACCACTAAGGAATGCCATGATGTAACACCATGAATGAAATACATGACGTATACCAAAATGAAATGTTAAAATCAGATCACACATGTATAAACCTATAGTAAAAAAATTGGATTATATGACATAATCCACAAAACACCAAATATCGATAAGATATATAGTCCAAATGAGAGAATAAGTCCTGATAAGAAACATTGTCTCAGTATAATACATAGTGTTAGTAAGTCACTTAGTCTCAAAAATTTATGTAATGTCAATGTCACGTAGTCTCAAAGTCACAGAGTCTCAATGTAACAACCAACCACAGGATTCTGCTCGTAGCGCGCCCGATCTGGGAGAAGCTACTCCTCAAACCTTTAGGTTGTATGAAAAATTTCGCAAAAACTCAATTGTATTATCTCAAAACGATTGTCTCATCATAAGGGTCCCACCACCATAAACGAATCTGAAAACAGACACAAGGTTTCAATGTTATAACACTTTTCATAAAAGGGTCCGACCCAAGTCCAATCCAACCCTCCAGACCAGACCCAACCTGACAGCCTACCTTACCTAGTCCAGACGACCTGACCTAGTTCGACCAACTTAACATGGCCTAGTTCATTCCAAACCGGCCCAGCCTACTATGTCTTATTTTAATTCCCTAAGCCTTGTTTCCCTAAGCTAGTGCATTATTTTTTTACATTGACATGATCACATGAATAGTCAAATCCTAACGGACCGAGCAATTTAGTCACCATAAAAATAATGGATACAAACAAAAGTTTTACACAACATCATGAAATGAAAGAAAATATATTACGCCCTTTGAAAACTCTCATATCTCATAGAATATCCCTAAAGGTCAATCATAATACACTTTGTTGGATTTTGGGGAACAATGAAACTTATAAAAGAGGTGATCTGAGAAAAGATAAACAATATAGTGGGTCCTATCATAAATAAAAATAAACTTTTAATTCAAATGTATAAAAATGAGACACAATACTTTTAAACGTAAAATTCTGCATAATATGGTACAAATAAATGAAATAATTTCATTTAAACATTCACATGGATATTCTACTAGTTGAGTAATGACATTTAATATCAATAACAAATCTCATAATGAGAAAATGCATAATATCAGACATCATAACTCTAACCTCAATGCCTCATTCCCAAAAAAAATAATTATATCATCAAGGCCTTTTTTAAAGACACTAGTTTATTTCATGAAACTGACCAATTCAACGAGGTGTAATAGCAGGCCCCTTCTGTCACTTATTAAGACCAATTCATTTCTTATATGGAAAAGGTGAAACATAACATAAATATTCATATTAAATCAAGCACATTAAATGTTAATACATTATCTATAAATCATGAATGGCATAAAAATAGAACATCATTAGTGAAACATATCATAAAACCATCCATAAAATATGGTATACTATATCATAATAAATGAACCAAAATCGAGCATAAAATCCAACAAAAGATGTTGACATTGATGTAAATTATCTAATAATTCCATTAACTCTCTTTGAGAGAAATATCTATTTTTACATTTTAATTATTTAACAGATGCACAATTAAAAAATAACAAATTCCTTTTGAAAATAATTATTTATTCATGTATGGAAACAACAGAATGTTTAGGTTTCATAATAGTTGAAAATATCTTCTTTCACCATAGAGGTTAAAAAAACATTAATTCATTAATATGTTGAAAAGGTCATAAAGTACATCATTTAGACAACAATATAATGATTCCTTTCAAAAAAATTATAAAAATTAAAACATCGGTAAAAATTAAATTAAACAATTTTCATTAATATATTGAAATACATTTTAAGAAACACGTACAAAGATGATAAAGATGTCCTAGTAGATACTTACATATAAACAATCTTGTATAATAAAGAGATTTTCAAATTAACAATTACCTTGTAATTTCATTTTGTATAGGGTAATTTGAATTCATAAATAATTTTAACTTATTTTAATAAATTATAAATTTACAATATACATATTTTTAAAATCATATATGACCCACTTATATCATTTTGCTACTAATATTTTAGTATTACAATTATTTCTGGTGTTGACTACTTCATTTTCCCATTTTGGTTTTGTCACGTAAGGCATGTTGTTTATGTATAGGATATATATTTTATTCTTATATAGGATTATATTAAGTTATTAAACATTATATTTACTAATCATAGGAATTTTATTATCATTCCTGAATGGTTAACGGGGAGAATGATTATCATCACGCCATAAAGACGGTATGTTGTACGTACACACAAGCAACGATATCATTCATTTGATGGTAAAATGGTATGAACATGGATGGTATATATATTATAAAGAATAATTATCATATTATATTCATTATTTATATCCATTATACTCATCACTATAAAAATCCAATTATGTTGTGGTTGAATAACACATTACACAATGATGTGGAGACGGTAATCTGTACTGACGCATACATGGTGATATTATTATTCGTATGATTGATAAAATCTGGAATATGATTTTACCATGATTATAATAACATATAAATTTATGGATGATACTATATTTATTATTTTGATAAGGAAACAACATATTAAGAGGGATTATAAGAAGAAAATAACTTTTAAAGAGATGATAAAATAAATATATTTGTTTCAGGTATCTATTTTTGGTTTATACAAAAGCTCTACATATAATGGATTTATGACCAAATTACGGTGTATAAGATGAAATGGGGGATTTTGGAAGGATAAATGGTAAGGTTTTTGACGAAATAATTGGATTTATATGTGTTAATCAAAGAGAAGGGAGGGTTCTGTTTTATAATAGAAGTGAGTGGCAGTTTTAGAAGATCATAAAATAAAAATTTATTTTAAATTGAATTTCAGTTTAAAGTAACTCTAAAGTGATTTATTTGAAGTATAAGATGAATATGGTTTTAAATACTATTAGAAAATGATTTTATACATGTTTAGGTAAGAAAATTAACCATATATTTTAGATTTCACCATTATTTTAATAGTTTATATCTTACCTTGTTTAGTAGTCCTTTTATAGTATAAGGTTAATATTGAAACTATAAAAAGAAAAAACAACCCCAATTAGATAAATTATGAAGTTTTTAAAATTATAAAAATTATTTTGACGATCCTAACATTTATATGAATTTTATAACATTTAATTAAATATTATTTATTCTAAAATATCATTTTTGAAAATTATGATACTATTTAAAATTTTCATTTTTAAATATATCAAACAAACAGGGTAAATTCAAAAAATAATAATAATAACATGTCACTAACCATTATATGTAATCTATAATATTCTTGGATGTAAAAAATAATTTTAAATTATATTTATTTTTGTATTTTTAATATTTTTAATTGATTCTTCCTTTAATAATTCAATTACTGCATCATTATTGTGTCACCATTTAATTTAATTATTTAACTCCTAAAATAGTAAATAAATTACCATTATGTACATATTAGTTTTATCTTAATAAAGACTATTTATATTCAACCATATCACTTATAAATCCTCATATTAAAAATGATATAGTTATTGAAATTTGAATATGACATTTTTTACTTTTCTTAAAAAAATATAACAAATTTCATAATCTAACAGAAGTGGATTTAAAAGAATCATATTTTAAATATTACGTTTATTTTGGTCTAAAAATTGTTTTCCAATGAAATTAGGTCAAGTGTTAGGGTAATATTATATTATTATAATATTAGTTTTACTATTAATTACCATATTTACTTTCTACCATGGTAAATCAAATACAATCCTTACTATTAACCAACATTATTTTGATCCTAATAGAAAAAAAATTCATACTGATTACGAAAATGAATATCCTTTTCTTTAAATTCAATTTATATTATCGGTAAAATTACATTTAATGCGAATCCATAGATGTGGTTAGAAGGCGGGTAAAAGAGACAATAAAAAGTTTAATAAATGTTTCATGCCCAATTATATTATAATATTAATACCTATAAGGTATATTGAACTAAAATTATTATTATATCTATAATTTTAATTTAAAATAAAATTAATGAACAATAATTATTTAAATGAAAATGTAAGGGATTTTAACAATAATGTTGTATTTTCCAAAATTCAGCAAAAATTGAAACTTTTCAAAAAAAAAGATTAAAAATTTACCATAAGATAATTTTGATATTCCAAATTCAAAAATGAAGTCTATTTTAAAAAATAATGTTTATAAATTTTGTAATTTTATTTGTACTATTAATAACAGCTTTGTAAATGCCTATTTTGATAGGCCATGGTGCGATCGAACTGGATGCTAAGTGAAACACAAGCTATTGAATTATTTTAAAAGAAGTGTACTATAGAAACATGGGATGTAACACTGCTGGACTGTGACTCAGCTCCTCTGGTCCATACCAAAAACACGTAGGTTGGTTTAGTCTTCCGAATGCGGTCAACCCTGACTGTGTGACTTCCTGGTAAATGCGGCGGCACCACTTTCAACGTGATCAGTATGCCTCGTCTGAATGCCCCTAAGAACCTCACTTGCCCTGCATCATCACCATCATCGTGGGAAGCCCCCATTTCTGAGCCATCTCCCATGCGGCAGTAGTCACTGCACCACCGTGCACCATCGTGTGTTGCCAGTCACCTTCATCGGCGCTGGTCGCTGTCGACGGTGTCGACTACCATTCACGATCCATTGTTTAATTTTTAAAAACAGATATAGTTTCACATTCCTTATGCCATAATCTACAATACCTTGGCCTCTAATTCATCATGTCATCACTTTGGGGGTCTGATCATGTTTGGAGCCCTCCAAAAAGTTGATGCCCGACCACAAGTGTCCAATGGTAAAAAAAAATAAGAACAACGAATGGGAGAAGGAAACCAATTCTAGAATGATTTAAACTTGGCATTTTTTATCTGAAACTCAATCCGTTCTGGATAAAACGAATAACAATGATATGGATTATCACAAAGTTATATTTTTTCTACTTTTAAACCCCCCAACAATTTTACATCCCGTGAGAAAGATCAAACCACAGAACAAATGGATCATGGGTTGGTCTGTGTTCATCATTGAAATCTAGAATCAGGAAAAATCATGAAGGAAACAATTCATTACTTCATGGATTTAAGGACCGATAAAGAGAAAAATTTCTCGTGATCTTTGGTGAGATCCTTTGATTTTTTCGCACGCTGATTTTCGATCCACGATCCATTCATCGTTATTCTAAGGAAAATCCTCCATTCACTCGCTAGAAATTTTCCAGAAGTCATAGTGTATGTTTTCTATATGTGAGTATTTTTTCTAAGGACTATTTAAATGGAAACCCTCAATTTTTTGACAAAATAGTTCATCTTTCAATTATTTAATCAGTAATATGTCATTTTTTGTTTTTCTCATTGAAGACCTGCACCGACTAAATTTAAGCCGCATCAAGGGAAAAATCCAGATTAAGACCTCAATGGAGGTATCATATTTCATATTCCAGTCTCTATTCATGAGTTATTAGGATTTGAAAATATAATGATTTTTATTTAATTAGTTTATTAATAGTCACATACAAAAACAATATTTCACTGCCATCCTGTAACGACCCAAAGTTTCATTAATAGAAATCCCTGTTTATCTAATTAAATGTCTATTTATATAAATTTTATTTATAAGATGTCAACTTCTTTGGTTTTATGTTAAGATATTTGACCGTTTTAAATATAGCCGTTGAACAGTGATCACATGATTAGTATAAAATAGGACCTTAACAAATCCAATTTACTCAGACAAAAGAAGTGATGGCCTCATCCAGTAGAATTTCCCCATATAAAGCCCATTTTTCGGAGCTCAGAAAAGAGGTGGAATCCTTAGGCTTCGCTATTGACCAAGCCCAAGCTGATCTTCACCATGTCAAGCTCGAACAAGACCATCTACGGGAAAAGTGGAAGTTGATAGAGATTACCACTCGAGCGATGTTATCCGGTGCACCCCAAGAGTCTGTCACCATCACACACCTCACCCTTAGGTCTTATGCGGTTGTTTTAAGGGGTTATGTAACAAATAAGTAATACTATGTTCATTTACATTATTTTTGTATATAATACTGAATATAATTTCTAGTCATTTTTGATACATTGTAAATAGTTTTTAAAGTACAAATGGTGTTTTTAGTTATTATTTAATTAAGAAATCTATTTTATTAAATTAACTTATTTTTGAATTAAATAATATCTTAATAAAATAAAAATAATATTATTAAATCATTTTATAAATATAAATGATATTATAATTTTATGAATGCAATTAAAATATTTATTAAGGTTTGAAATCCATTTTTGTCAAAACCCTTGAATTTTCGATAAATGTCGGTTTTTATTACAAAAGTGAAAATTCACATATTTAGAAAAATATTTAGATAAAATAAATTTTAATTTTTGAATCAGGACGTCAAAATTATCCAACGGTGAATTTTTCATAATTTTCTGAGACAGTCAGATTTTTGGGTTAAAATTAAATACCGTTTAAATATATAATGTGTTTTAGGACATAATAATGACCCAATGGTGATGTAATAAAATACCATAATACTTATGTTCGGCCAATATATGTTTTATCATTAAAATAATGTGATTTTGGGTTTGATTGAAATACTTTTCAAAGCATTAATGGACCCCTCAAGACATATTTGACAGTTTTCCTTCTTAAATTAATTTCCATGGGAGTGTGACTCACCTCCACATAAGAAACCTTATTATTTTAAGAAGTCAGGACTTGGGACTTATAAAATATTTTTTTCCTCTTCCGTTTTCAAAAAACCATGGGAAAAAACCATGGGATGGTTTGTGGTTTGGATTAATTTAATGTAAGGGGACCCAAACCTAAATAATAAAGAATTCCCTCACCTTTCCTATATACACCTACCCAAGCTCCCACTTCCTACTCACTAAATTCCCCTGGAGTTCGTCCAACATCTGACCTACTGTCTCTATAATCCACCCAAGGTACCCTAAGCTCCCAATAAGCCTCTCACAAGCCTCTCTCTAGCCTGGTAAGCACACTTCCAAGTAAGGGTTTTTTCTTCCTTTCTCATTTTTGTCAATTTTCATTAAGTTGTATTTACCTTTTAATTTCAATTATGAATGTTGGGGTATGGTTTCACACCTCCCCCATACTTTTCTCTTATTGTTTTAATGATGGGAGACCCCTTTCTCTCTCATTAAATACCTCCCATATACACCCGTTACTATGCCGAAATTCCGAATGGAACTTCTCTCTCTTCTTTTACATTCAAGCAATAATTTTGTATCATGAATCTAAATTCCATTTCAATTGTTGGGAAATGTATCCATATGACCTCCTTACTATCCATTACATGTAAATATTATTAGTAATCCCTTCCTTTATCATCAACCATTTTTATGAATTCTCATGTCACGCCATTACGCTGCCGAAATCACACCGATTTTCTAAGCCGATGTCATTGTGTAGTGAATACCATGCCCATTTATCCATCATGGGTATTCACCATTATGCACATTTACTTATTGATTGTATAGTTCCATGTATGAATTCCACATTCCTTTATCATGGAATAAATGATTTAGTTTTATGAGTCCATGTTTTATGATCCATGTGGCACACTTATGCATGAAATGAAATGTTTAAGAAGGGTGCGCCCTTAGAGCGATCCAATGAATTGGGTAAAGTATAGTATCATGATAATTAATGTTCAATGAGTGTTGACTAATGCTAATTCAAGTAAAAATGAGGTTTTACTCGTGCTTCATGTGCAATGAGGGTTTACTCATGCTTTATGTGCAATGAGCCTTGGCTCATGCTAATTCCATGTTAAGCGTTGTTGCCACATTTCCATGTTATGATTCTCATTCTTTATCATGACTTTATGTTCATGTTTTTTTATTCTCTATTGATATGCCTATTGTCTAACATGTATTGTACTCCTCTTGTTATTCCATGTGTACTTCCTTACTGGTCTTTATAGCTCACCCTTTTCTTATGCATGTCCTCAGGTTATCCCATGCAATGATAAGTACGAGGGAATGTAGTGGTCATGTAAAGGATGTTTTCAAAAAAGATGTTGTATTTCATGTTTTAAGGTTTTATGTAATGATCCTAAGCCCTAAAGACACTAAACCTCTTGATCTTCTTTGATGTATCAAGTGAAGTTTTATGTAATAAATCATGTTTAAGTTGTAATAAGAAGCAGGGTTGTCATAGATGGTATCAAAGGATATGTTTAGTTATTTTTTGGGATTAGGAAACCCTAGTAAAGCCTTAGATACAAGACTACGTATAAAAAAAACATCCCTAAGTTTTGGTAAGTGCTGAGTAAGTGGTTTATCAAACAAATACATCCCTATCTGGATACGAGCAGGTAGAGGCGGCTCTGGCACAGATGTATCCTAGGGGTAAAACCCAAAAACACGGCTTTGAGCTAGACTCGAACGGGAACTAGTGCACAACAACAGGCCTTGCTGCATTGTTGGTTACGACACTCCCGGGGGATATGTTTTGATAAATTCACAATCTTAGTATGAACCATTATTAAGGGAAAAATTCCCCTAAGAAAATATGTTTGGAAGTAGATCATGAAAAGCCTAGATTGATGCCTATATACTCATGAGTTAAGGAATTGAAAGTTTATTTATAAGTCATCAACTTTTGTCTTTGGATGACCCTTTATGTGTTACCCCTAATATTCCTTTTATTCCGGCCAATGGCTGGTAATTGGAGGACTCGGGCTAACAACCATTGTGAAGATCACTGTGATGACTATACTAATGAGATACCAAATCCATTGGGAGCGGGAATCGTGAACTTTGTCACACTTCTCTCTCATCTAACTCAAGTTTTGAATAGAAACACGGGTCAAGAGGAACTTTCAAACCCCCCTAAGAAAGAACAAGTCGCTATCGAGAGCTTTTTGAGATAAAGGCCTCCTACTTTTAGTGGATCATCTGATCCCACGATCGCTGAACAATGGATCAACTACATTGAAAAGATATTCCCCATCCTCCAATGTTCTGAACAAGAGAAGGATCTCCTAGCGGCTTATTGTATGGAGGGTGAAGCAGATCAATGGTAGACGTTGACCAAAAATACGAATCCTGAGGAGGAGATCGAGGCATTGGATTGGAAGGATTTCCAGAAGATGTTTTTCGATAAATATTTTCCGCGCACCCTCCGGCTTAAGATGGAAAGGGACTTCCTTTCCGTAAAGCATAAAGATAAAGAACTTGTTGGAGCGTACGAGGAAAACATCACGAGGCTTGCACGATATGCTTCTGGTTTTGCCGTCACCCCAGAATGCAAGGTTGACCACTTCTTTAGTGGGCTGAAGCCTAGCATGCGGAATGCATTAGGGATCTGTGACTTTGAAATCTATGAGGAAATTGTCTGATGTGCCCTTAAGGTCGAAATGTAGATCAGGGAATCATAGGGGTATTATGGGGACAAGAAGCGTAAGGTGGACTTCAATGCTGGTGGTCCGATGGATAAATCTAACGGTTCTAAGAATATCCAGCACCCCACTTGCCAAAAGTGCGGAAAGAAGCACCCTGGATGTTGCCTTAAGGGGATGAGAAAATGCTTCAGGTGTGGAAGAGAAGGGCACCAAGCTGTTAACTATCGGTAAGAAGGACCCGCGGCTACGACAGAAGAGAGGAACGCTCCGTTCGAACCTCAACGCGTTGTTCATTGCTACAAATGCAATGAACCGGGTCATTTTTCAAATCAGTGCCCTATTCCAAGGGTTATCAGAGGAAACCAATAACCTCCAAGACAGAAAGGAAGAGCTTTTTCCATCACTTCTGCCGAAGTGAACCCTGACAACAAAGTGGTGAGAGGTACGCTAGTTATTCATTCAAGAATAGAAAACATACTTTTTGATTCAGGTTCTACGCATCTTTTATATCTCGAATGTTTAGTAGAACAATCCCAGCACCACCACAAATCATGGAAGTAAATATGTCGGTGAGTACGGTAAATGGGAAAATCATTGCATCCCATGAGTATAAGTCCTCCCCTGTTATAATCTGTAGATTGAATTTCCTGGAGAACCTCATGATACTTCCTCTGGTGGAATTTGATGCAATTCATGGCATGGATTGGCTTTCCTTATATAGATCCAACATAAATTGTCAGGAGAGGGAAATCACACTCCATATGGAGAATCGACCCCTGATTCTTTACAAGTGTCAGGAGGAAGATGAATCTCCTTTAGCTCCATCATCTCAAGCATGGATATTACTGACTTATGAGCACGCATATCTGGATCAGATGATTGAGTCCAAGGAAGAAACCATCCTTGAATAAATGCCAATTGTGAGGGAATTCGCTGAAGTGTTTCCCAAGGAACTGCCTGGTCTTCCTCTAAGAAGAGATGTTGAGTTCTCAATTGAACTTATACTTGGGGCGCTACCAATATCCAAGACTCCATATAGAATGGATATTGTAGATTTTGAAGAATTGAAGAAACAACTATTAGAGAATCTAGATAAAGGGTTTATATGCCCAAGTACTTCACCATGGGGTGCACCAGTCCTCTTCGTCAAGAAGAAGGATGGGTCAATGTGGCTTTGCATCGATTATCGTGAACTTAACAAAAACACGATAAAGAACAAATATCCTCTCCCAAGAATTGATGACTTGTTTGATCAGCTGCGTGGAGCACAATACTTCTCCAAGGTGGATATGCCGTCGGGATATTATCAAGTAATGGTGAAGAAGGAAGATGTACTCAAGGCTACCTTTCGTACAAGGTACGGGAACTATGAATTCATAGTAATGCCTTTCGGACTCACCAATGCTCCAGAAATATTCATGGACATGACGAATAGAGTCTTTAGAGATTACCTAGACAAATTTGTGGTAGTCATTATAGATGATATTCTAATATACTCAAAAACCAAGGAGGATCATGAGGAGCATTTAAAAACAGTACTAGAGACTTTGCGCATGGAAAAGATCTATGAAAAGTACCGCAAGTGTGAGTTCTGGTTGATAGAGGTCTCATTCTTTGTCCATATCATCACAAGAAATGGGATATAGGTGGACCCCTCCAAAACAGATGCGATTGAGGGATGGATGAGGCCAACATCGGTAACAGATATCCGTAGAATCTTGGGGTTAGCTGGATATTATCAACGATTTGTGAGAAATTTCTCACGATTTTCCAACACTCTTACCAAGATAACTAGAAAGGGAGTAAAGTTTTCCTGGAGTGATGAATGCGAAGAAAGATTCAAGGAGTGGAAAAGGAGGCTTATCACTGCACTCGTGCTCACTTTACCCACAAGTGGGGATATTTTTGTGGTATTCAGTGATGCTTCGAAGAAGGGATTAGGATGTGTGCTGATGTAGAATGATAAAGTGATATCCTATGCCTTAAGGCAGTTGGAAATCCAAGAGAGAAACTATCCAACGCATGATCTGGAGTTGGCGGCTGTGATCTTTGCCTTGAAAATCTGGTGGCATTATCTCTATGGAGAGAAATGTGAGATATATTCTGACCACAAGAGTCTTAAATATATATTTACATAGAAAGAGCTTAATATGCGCCAGAGAAGTTGGATAGAGCTCATCAAGGATTATGACTGTTCAATACATTACCACCCTGGGAAAGAGAACAAGGTGGCAGATGCCCTAAGTAGAAAGGACCCAACAATTCTATCAATGATGAGAATTGAGAAGGATCCAATCTTCTTAGACTTGATGAAGATGGGCGTGGGAATCATAAAAAAGGGAGCATCGTCAATCCTTTCCCAAATGATTGCTCAACCATATCTTTTGGAAAGGTTAAAGGATGCTCAAAAGTATGATGTGTGAATTCAAGAAAAATTGGGAGCTATCAAAAAATGGAAATCCTCAGAGTTTAATGTTAATGAAGAAGGAATTCTGTGGTTTGAGAAAAGACTATGTGTTCCATCATGTCCGGAGCTGAAGAAGGAACTTTTTGATGATGCACCTAGTTCAAATTTCTCTATTCACCTAGGGAGCACAAAGATGTATTGAGATCTCCGAGAATACTTTTCGTGGGATAATATGAAGAAGGTGATCGCTGAATATAGATCAAAGCGCCTGGTGTGTTTGCAAGTGAAGGCAGAGAGGCAGAAGTCTAAGGGGATGATGAAACCATTTCCCATACTAGAATTGAAATGGGAGAACTTCACCATGTAATTTGTCACCGGACATCCATGGACATCCAAAGGAAACAATGCAATATGGGTTGTTGTGGATCGTCTTACAAAGACTGCACACTTCATTGCTATTCGGGAGGATTTCTCTTTGGATCAACTAGCACGGATATGTATTAGGGAAGTGGTAAGGTTGCATGGTGTAACACTATTTATTATGTCTGACTGAGATCCGAGATTCACTTCTATGTTTTGGAAGAGTCTTCAACATGCTCTGAATATTGAACTGAACTTCAGTAAGGTCTATCATCCTCAAACTTATAGCCAATCCGAGCAGACTATCCAAACACATGAGGATCTGTTGAGAGCGTGCTGAATGGACTTTAAAGGAGGATGGGATCAACATATTCATCTGGTTGAGTTCTCTTATAATAATAGTTTCCACTCAAGCATCCAAATGGCACCATATGAAGCCATGTATGGGAAAAGGTGCAGAACACCGGCATGTTGGGATGAGGTCGGTGAAAGTAAGCTTCTATGGACCAGAAATGGTCGAAGAAATGGTGGAGAATGAGAAAACCATTCAGCAGCATATCAAGGCAGCCCAGAGTCGACAGAATAGTTATGCAGATAATCATTGACAAGACCTTGAATTTAATGTTGGGGACATGGTGTTTCTACGCATATCTCCATGGAAAAAGGTCATGAGGTTTGGAAAGAAGGGGAAGTTATGTCCAAGGTACATCGGCCCCTTCGAGGTTCTTGATCGTGTTGGGGCTATGGACTATCGACTAGAACTTCCACATACTATGGCCAAAGTACATGATGTCTTTCATGTATCCCTCTTAAAGAAGTACATACCGGACCCTTCATATATACTCTCTTTTGAGGTGGTACAATTAAAAGACGATATTTCTTATGAGGAGAAACTAGTGAAGATCTTAGATAGTAGAGAATAAGTTCTACGAAATAAGACAATGCCCCTCGTCAAGGTGTTGTGGAGAAACCACAAGTTTGAAGAAGCGACTTGGGAATCGGACAAAAAGATGAAGTTGAGTTACCCACATCTGTTTTATTATGGGAAAAGGAAAAATTTCGACGGCGAAATTTCTTAAGGGGGGAATGTTGTAACGACCCAAAGTTTCATTAATGGAAATCCCTCTTGATCTAATTAAATGTATCTTTATATAAAATGTTTTTATAAGATTTCAACTTCTTTGGTTTTATGTTAAGATTTTTGACCGTTGTTAATATAGTCGTTGAACAGTGATAACATGATTAGTATAAATATAGGACCTTAACAAATCCAATTTACTTAGACAAAAGAAGTGATGGCCTAATCCAGTAGAATTGCCCCATTCGAAGCACATTTGTCGGAGCTCAGAAAAGAGGTGAAATCCTTGGGCTTCTCCCCTGACCAAGCCCATGCTGAGCTTCACCATGTCATGCTCGAACGGGACCGTCTACGGGAAAATTGTAAGTTGATAGAGATTACCACTCGAGTGATGTTATCCGAGCCACCCCAAGAGTCGGTCACCATCGCACACCTTACACTTAGGTCTTATGCAGCTGTTTTAAGGGGTTATGTAACAAATAAGTAGTACTATGTTCATGTACATTATTTTTTTATATAATAATGAATATAATTTCTAGTCATTTTTGATACATTGTAAATAGTTTTTAAAGTACAAATGGTGTTTTTAGTTATTATTTAATTAAGAAATCTATTTTATTAAAATAATGGATTTTTGAAATAAATAGTATTTTAATAAAATAATAATAATATTATTAAATCATTTTTTTAAATATAAACGATCTTATAATTTTATGAATGCAATTAAAATTTTTATTAAGGTTTGAAAGCCATTTCTGTCAAAACCCGTGAATTTTCGATAAATGTCGGTTTTTATTTTAAAAGTGAAAATTCACATATTTAGAAAATTATTTAGATAAATTAAATGTTATTTTTGGAATCAGAATGTCGAAATTATCCAACGGTGAATTTTTCATAATTTTATGAGACAGTCAAATTTTTGGGTAAAAATTAAATACTATTTAAATATATAATGTGTTTTATGACATCATAATGACCCAATGATGATGTAATAAAATACCATAATCCTTATGTTCGGCCAATATATTTTTATCATTAAAATAATGTGATTTTGGGTTTTTTGACTTAGTTTTCAAAGCATTAATGGACCCCTCAAGACATATTCAACACTTTTCCTTTTTAAATTAATTTCCATGGGAGTGTGACTCACCTCCACATAAGAAAACTTATTATTTTAAGAAGTTAGGACTTGGGTCTTATAAAATATTTTTTTACTCTTCCCTTTTCCAAAAAACATGGGAAAAAACCATGGGATGTTTTGTGGTTTGGATTAATTTAATGTAAGGGGACCCATACCTAAATAATAAAGAATTCTCTCACCTTTCCTATATAAACCCACCCAAACTCCCACTTCCTCTCACTCAAATCCCATGGAGTTCATCCAACCTCTGACATACTCTCTCTATAATCCTCCCAAGTTACCCCATGCTCCCAAGAAGCCTCTCACAATCCTCTCTCTAGCCTTGGAAGCACACTTCCAAGTAAGGGGTTTTTCTTCTTTTCTCATTTTTGTCAATTTTCTTTAAGTTGTATTGCCCTTTTAATTTCAATTATGAATGTTGGGGTATGGTTTCTCACCTCCCCCATACTTCCCTCTTATTTTTTGAATGATGGGAGACCTCTTTCTCTTTCATTAAATGCCTCCCATGTACACCCGTTACTATGCCGAAATTCTGAAAGGAACTTCTCTCTTCTTTTACATTCAAGCAATACTTTTGTATCATGAATCTAAATTCCATTTCAATTGTTGGGAAATGTATCTATATGACCTCATTACTGTACATTACATGTAAATATTATGAGGAACCTCTTTCTCTCTCATCAACCATTTTTATGAATTCTTAGGTCACGTCGTTACGCTGCCGAAATCGCACCGATTTTCTTAGCCAATGTCATTGTGCAGTGAATACCATGCCCATTTCTCCATCAAGGGTATTCAACTTTATTCACATTTACTTATTTATTTTATAGTTTATTTTATTAATTCCACATTCCTTTATCTTGTAATATATGATTATGTAATATGAATCCATGTTTTATGATCCATGTGGCGCACTTATGCATGAAATGAAATGTTTAAGAAGGGTGTGCCCTTATAGCGCTCTAATGCATTGGGTAAAGTATAGTATCATGATACGTCATGTTAAATGATTGTTTACTCATTCTAATTCATGTGAAATGAGGGTTTACTTGTGCTTCATGTGCAATGATGGTTTCCTCATACTTTATGTGTAATGATCCTTGGCTCATGCTAATTCTATTTTAAGCGTTGTTGCTAAATTTCCATGTTATGATTATCATTCTTTATCATGCCTTTATGTTCATGTTTCTTTTATACTCTATTGATATGCCTATTGTCTAACATGTATTGTAATCCTTATGTTATTCCATGTTTACTTCTTTCATGGGCTTTATAGCTCACCCTTTTCTTATGCATGTCCTCAGGTTATCCCATGCAATGCTAAGTACGTGGGAATGTAGTGGTCATGTAAAGGAAGTTTTCAATAAAGATGTTGTATTTCATGTTTTAAGTTTTTATGAAATGATACTAATCCCCAAAGACACTAAACCTCTAGATCTTCTTTGTTGTATCAAGTGTAGTTCTATGTAATAAATCATGTTTAAGTTGTAATAAAAAGCAGGGTTGTCATACATCCTGCGTTGGCCGATCTAAGGCCTTGCCTAAGGTAAATATCCTATTCTACATGAAACGATGCCTGCAGATTTCTGATATGGAAGTAAATTTAATATTTATTCCAATTTTTAAAGAAATCACTAATTCAATTTGTTAAAAACTAAAAAAAATTCATCAAATTGTTCTGGGCACACCAGGCATCTGAATCACACGTCGTCTCAATTCCTGGTCTCATAATTTTCTCCAATAATGTCTATAAATAAAATCTATAAAATCAGATTTATTACAATTATATTGTATATATTCTACCCAATTTCCTTACAAAGACACTTATTTATATCCTCGACCTTATTTACTCAACAAAATTCCAATTCCAATTTTCCAAAGGGGTATTTTAATGAGATGATATTCAAGGGGTAACTTTCGAAAACAATATATTTTAATTTCATTTATTTTTCTACATTATCCTAATCTACTTCATACAAAAATGAATAATAAATCCATTATCATGAATATTAGATAATTATATTCCAAAAATAGTATCTTCTTTCCACCCCTTTACTCATATTCTCTTATTCAATGAAATGAAATTGTTTTCCTAATTATGGTGGTTGACCATCTCCATGGATAATTAGTTTTTCATTTCAATTAATAACTTCAAGGATGGTCATAAAATCATTATTATGGTTAACATATAATGTACTCTTTATATGATAACTTGTTTCATATTTTATAACTAATATATTGACATAATACATAATAAAACAAAACTAGTTTGTGTTGATAATAAAACCACAAAAATAAACAAAATATTTATTAGTATAACTTTATAAAATAAATCATCCTCAGAGAAAAATAGATAATCATATATGGAACCATTTAAATATATAAATTTTTGTTAATACCATAATGTATATCTTCTTTAAAATTATTCAATATTGATAATAACTTCTATAATTTTATAATAGTAAACCGACCATGAAAAAACGAAAATTAATGCTCATGTAGTGATGAAATTGAACATTACAACTCATCCAAAAGACCACCAATGAAAATAATTATATTATAATTATCCAAATACATTTAAAATATGTTCTGAATTATTTAAATTATAAATGTAATATGACTATATAGGAAATTAATTTAATGTTCTGAAAACATTCAAATATAAGATAAGGTATGTCATCAAACCTCTATATTTTCATTGGGTTATGATTTATCTCTCTCTTTGCATCAATTTTTCTCTTCATTTTATTATATGATTATCTTATAATATTTTTATATGTATGAAACTTTTTTATGTAGCGCAGTTCCTCTTTATTTTTTGGGTAATATCATGTTTCATAAGGTTCCATTTTCAATAACTCATTATAAGAAAAATCGATTAAATTGAGCTGATATTTATCTTAACTATTTTCTTGTACGCTAATTAAACAATTTCAGCCTTCAATAATTATATAAAATAAATAAATTTATCATTAAAATATATTCTTTTTCCATTATTATTTGATGAAAAAAATTAGTGTACTTATCCACATTAAGGAGGATTTATTATTTTCATTAAAATAGTGCTTCAGTGGAACATTTATTAGGTTTCCTAACCACTATTATTATTGTTTTCGCTCTTTTTGACATAATTATTCATGATATATTCATATATTTATATTATTAATATAAAATAATTACTTAATCCCATTATTCATGAATACCATTATGATAAACCCTTTGTTATTTCTTATAAAATGATTACAAAACATATCTCTTCACTAAGTAATCCTTTTTGTTATGAATTATTCATAACTTCTTTTGGAGGAACACATTTGGATGAAAATTGAATGATGGATTCACCAAGATAGCATTCCAATGAATAGGGTAATGTTTATTTTAATGAGATTTCATGTTTGGGATTAGGAAGTAAATATAATAAATTATTGGAATTTGTACACCATGTGATATAGTGTTGGTGGCTAACGTTGAATCTTGTGTTATGTCATGCTATATGGTGCTTCCACATTCCAATATTTCCATGATCATATATTTCCATGTTCAATATATTATTATTCTATATCATTATTCATGATCCATGACTTTATGTTGTCATGTTATTTCTTTTAACTCATCTTCAATTCATTATTCCCTTGTTTATTCCCTTATGAGGCTTTTAGATCATCCCATTTGACTATGTATTCCCCATATTGTCCTATGTAGTTATAAGAGCTCAAAGGGTGTTAGGATCTCATTGTAGAGATTAAAAAAATTAATTTTTTATTTTAGTTTCATTTTTTTAATTATGTTCTTAGTATTTCCTAGAAATAATACTTTTCGATCCGTGGTTTTTATTTCATGGATAATAAATCTTAAAATCATGTAATAATATGTTTAAAAAGCTTGGGTCACTATAAACAAGGCCAAATTAGGATGGTAATAGGACCTCACGCATGCCTCCCTATATTATTGAGTCTACTGAATAACATCGAGGGTCTGATGTTATAGTGGATAGACTAAACCACATAATATATAGATATAATAAAGCATAAAAATCAGTAATAATCAATATTAGAGTAATGGAAAAATAGCCTAAATAGTACACTATAAAACTGGGAAGTAAAATAAAGATCCAATAAAAAATAATAATGAATCATGTAATGATAGGATACTACATATCCAAATTCCCACTTATTGTATTATAAATAAAAAAATAATTTGAAACAAATAAACTAAACATACACTGGTAGAGAACCCCATGTCGGTCCGCTATCCTAACCTTATCCCATCCTGCAAGAAACTGATATACACTAGGTCCCATTACCTTTTACAAACATGTATGAATGTAAACTTCTTGGGTACCAAATAGGTGACTGAATCAATTTTGAGTAAAACATAATAGGTCCACACCACCATATATAAACAAAAGTAGTCTAATAATATGTTCATGCAATAATAAGATAATGATTTGTATTACTTATTTAATTAATATAATGAATCTATCGGCATTTTTAATTTTAATGGAAGAATATCCCTAGGAATCTCGAACAACCAATCCAGCCCTAATGACAAACCATTGCATAATCACATGACTGGGAAAATCCATCTATAAAAGTATTTCAACATCTAGCCCAAGCCCTCTATTTAAGTGTTTCAACATCCTGGAATATCTTTCTATATAAGAATTTAAACATCTAGGAATAACCATGTATATAAGCATTCCAACATCTATTCATAACCCACTATATAGGAATTACAACATAGAACTAGGCTAACCTACTATATAAACATTACATAATGAAACTGGACCAAGCCTCATATATATGTATTATAGTTTGAAAACTAGGCCATGCTCACTATATAATAATTATCATGTGAAACTATTCCAAGAAAACTATATAAGAATGAAAAAATGAAACTAGGACATTCCCTCCATATAAGACTTACATCATGAATAACAATACAAATCATCAGCTATGACATCACAATATAATTTCACAATCCTCAATGGTTAATTCAGAATATAACCCTCTGTATTTCAATTTCACTATTATTTTTTAAAAATTATGACCAGTCATTTTGATAGATAATAATCTATATCATATATAATTCTATATCAAGAAATCAATTGCTTTTTCATTTCATGGTAAAAAAATGTTAATCTATTATCCAATTTAATATTATTCAAGTGTTATTTCACCCAATGATTTTCCACAAGTAAGCTCACAAATTTTATGAATCCAAAGGGATCGATGAAATAATACAATCTAAGATTTATCATCATTATTAATTCAATTAATTGTTGTTCATTTTGTGATAGTGTAATTGAAATATTATAATAAATTAAACTTGAATAGACTATAAGGTTTTGTCTTAGACAACCTACCTCTATCTAGTGATGAAACAACACTTCTAATAGGTAATTCCAACTAGATTGAAGGCATATAGGATCTAAATAATAATCCTTCATCAAATATGATCATGAAAAACATCCAAACGAACCACAATGATAATTTTATAGTACCCAAAATGTAAAATAATAGATGAATGGGGAAAAACTAAGAAAAAACTCACTGGTGATCAATATCATGATCGATATTTCTTTAAGGGAATAGGATACTCAAAAATAGACTTTAAATAAAATATGGATTTATTGAGGAGGGGTAGAAATAATAGTAATGAAAATATAATTTTATGAAACTACTTATAACTAATGAGTCCAAGAAATACATGGCGTGTGATTTTATTACACTGCATGTAATTATCATGTTTTGAGTACGCCAATATTCACATTTCCTCAAGTGCAATTAAAACTATCAAAAAATTAGAGATCATGTAATGTCGATTCGTTGTGTTTAACTAGTTGAATTCATAAACTAGATCATAGAATTTATTCAATTCACTGTATCATCCAAGTTATTAATGGTTTAGCAACGCTTAATACATATTCATGGAGTTTCAATGTCCATCATGGAGTTTTAATCACAAAATTCTACAGAAGATTCTAAATAACATCTAAATCCTTTCAAACCCATGGGACATGCTCGTTGTCACTTTTAACTAGTTTATAACAAGGATATATTACTTCAAAAAAACATTCATCTTTAGAGTTTGGGATAATTTACTCTATTAAATCTCATCATCTCTAAAATGAGACTCGATCGCTATGGTAACATGATAAAGAAAACCCAAAAAAAGAGTTTCAATAAAAATTATAAAATATGGACATTCTTGAAAAAATATAGTATTTACATCTTCCCCACTTTATAACATCCCATCCCCAATCTTCTCCATGAATCAGTTAAGGGTAATAGAAAAAAAAGTCTATCTACTATGGTCGTACATTAGACTACCAGTCTTAGGTATCCTTCTAAAAATTCCCTTCCTACCACTACACTTGAACGAGAGGTATAATCCTACCCCAAATATACTTCTCAATATGGTACATAGTTTGTATTATATTCTACTCAATTGATACATCTACACAATGCTCAAATTCCTCAACATATATCACATGAGAAGGTTCCAGATGATATTTATAACATTGTGCCATGTGAAACATGTCATTAAAGGAAATCTAGTAATATATATGGGAAAATCAGTATGAAAATTGGCCAACCCATTCCACTATCTCAAATGGAATAAAAAAATTGTTACATATTTTCCTATTTTATAATAATTATATGTCTCTTGTGTGAGACTTTGTTTAAGAAGAAGTGACTCTCCATTATCCAACCAATAAATTATTCAATTTCATGAAATTCCATTCAAATCCTTGAATGGTTCTACTGAGATTAATACATGTAATATCTTATTACAATGAATACTAAATGAGTTCCATATGATGTTATCATAAACTGCTAAAATGAAAAACAATATCTCTTAAGATATCCCATAGAATTAGAATTTTCTACTCAGGTTGAACATCAATTTGAGTATGAGAGGTCGTACTGAGAAGAACCTATCGTCCCAGATCCATATGAAGTCCCTATCCGAAATATGGTTTGAAGTGAGGATATCTATCTGAAATGATAATTCTTGTAACACCATGCAATTAAGTTTTCTACCACACATTACTGCACAAATCATCAATATTAATTGTCTCCTTGATAGGATATAATTGGGATACCTTTGTCATTTGATCTAATATCACCAATACGTAATTTTTTCTCTAAGGTGTCATAAGAAATAATGACATAAAATCCTTCATGACATCATCCCATCTCCACTCTAGAATGGGAAGACACTAAAAAATCCTAGCAGGCTTCAGATGCTCAGATTTCACATACTATTATGTGAAATGTCTCATAAAATTACCACTTCATCCATCATTATTCCTCACGAGCACCCCTATCATTTTATAGCATGAGACATCTTATTCAATCTAGTATATACCAGCCATCTAGACACATTAAACACTCTTATAATCACCTCACACAAGACCATAGGAACCCATACTCAGTCATGGAAAAGAAGAGACTTTCAACTACCAAGAGACCATCCAGATGGTGGATGAACACCCAAAATTTTGTCTCATAGAAATAATATCTCTGGATGAGATTTATATTCTACCTTGATATATTCACAAAGATCGGGTAAAAAAATTTTCAATGTTAGGGATATTATTCCATAGGACACCTGAACTTCTAGATGCGTGACTCAAGTGAGTGCCATCATCCTCCATTCATCTCAAGACACCCTCACAACCTTTGTCTATTTTTTGGATCATGTTATTAGAAAAAATGTAATTGTCCTACTGAATAATTCAACATTAAAAAAATTACTGTAGATACTCACCAACCTCTACGGCTAAAAATTCCAGTCACACTGAGAAAATATATACATGAGGAACTTGTGGTCCATGTACACCACATTCCTCTAATACAAAATATAGTGTCTCTAGAATATGAATGTAGGTTCCACCACTGATAAATCCATAACTTTATTAGGATAATTCTTCTCCTGGATTCTTATATTTTTGGTGGAAATATAATCTACTCAATCCTCATGCCATATAACATCTCCAAGTCCATCTCTGTATGTTTCATAGAACATTATAAATGTTGTATACAAAAAATGTAATGTGAGAATATTCATTGAGGTTAGTCATCACTTCCACTCCTAAAAATCACTCTCATAAACATTAATCCTAAAAAACATCACTCCTTTTCTAGAAATCTATGATATTGGAGCTAAAAAATGGTAAAATTCCTGGTTAAATCACTAATAATAACTTACTAAACCTAGAATGTAACACCCCGACCCAAGTTACCCAGAGTTGGTGAATTATTAAATTAAATTGGAATGGTCACAAAAGATCAAGTCTTAAAAGACTGGTTAGTTTTGTAGCCATGGAACTACTAGATACATTAATAAGGTTTACATTACATCATAAAATGAAAAACTACAACAACAATGTTTCCATAGACCACCCTCATATCCCCTCAGAATATCCCTACATGTAAGTCATAAAATACTTTTCACATCCTGGGAAAAATAAAAAATAAAAAGGGGTGAGCTATGATGCTAAAAATGGATAACAATATAGTGGAAACTTTTATAAATAAGCATAAACATTTAAAGCAATGTATAACGAAAATAAAACCCTTTTAAACTTGAACTTCAGCATAATATGGAAAAAAATAAAATGAAATAATTCCATTTACTTATTAACATGGATATTATACTAGTCAAATAATCACATACAATATCAATAACCACTTTCATAATGATGGAATGCATAATTCCAGACTATCATAACCACATAGTCAAGGCCTTGTGCCAAGACTACAAATACGATTTTTTTCAAGGCCTTGTGCCAAGGAACTAGATTTTCTCATGAGACCTACCGATGCATCGAGGAGCTATAGCGGGCTCCACACATCACTTACTATGTGCAATGCATTCATTATATAAAATTTATGAAAATAACATTAACATTCATATTAAAACTAGCATACGAAATGAAAATACATTATCCAAAAGCCATGAATATTATAAAAATAGTAAATCCACAGTCAAAAATATCTCATTAAATACAATATGGAAGATTTTATTGTAACAGATTAACCTCAATCGAGAATAATTAAGGATATATAAATAGATGAAAATAATCATCAAAACCATTTGAGAGAAGTATCCCCCTTTTTCATGAAAACATTAAAACGTCACACTATTTGTCCAGAAACCGTTTAAAAATAAATTTTTGAATCAATGTGTCCCATAACACTTTGAAACATTTAAAAGGAATTTTATTTTTAAAACACTAATGACCATATAAATAAATACTAAAAATCATTTTTAAAACATTGACGTTAATGAGAATGATTTAGAATAATAATTCTTTAAAACTTTTAAAATGATATTTTAGTTAGAGTTCCAAACAAAAAGAGAGACACTTGAATACCAACAATTGAGGTAATAAAAACATTATAATATCTTGATAATAAATTAATTCATGATATACTATATCAAAGTACATTATATACACCATATAAAATCGAATTGGTGTATGAAAACAATGAAGTCTCAATGAAATGTAAATTAAGATGAAATCTATTATAAAGATTGCATCCTAAGGTTAAGGATAAACCAACAACATATTTATGTTTAAAAATATAAATACAGTCAATATGATTGGATATTCAGTGTAAATAAATCATAGGAAATTCACACATATTCTTGTAAAAACAACACAAATGAATATGATGTTTAACTCAATAAATGGAGATTGAGTTAAAATTACTCTTATCATGTTCATATCGATGACTTGAGAATTAATGAATGGAGTGATTATGTGTATGAAAATTATATCCATATAATGGGGAGTGGAAATTACTACACAAATAACAAATAGAGATTCCACACATAATCATGAAGTAAAATAATCAATGAAATATGTGTAAAGCCCAATGAGTGGAAATTGAAATTTGAAATTCCCTTACCAATTTGGTAACTTATGAAACATAATCCCCATGAAAGAAGTATCATAAAATGAAGATGTAAAAACCCATACATTAAATTATATTACAAAATGAATAAAATCATGTATAGTACATATGCCCCACAAAATCAAATAGTGGCCAATATAGCATGAATCTCACATGAATTGAAAGTGAGATGAAAACCCCTTACTTCGTTGTGATAAATTGAGTCGTATGAAAAAAAGTTAATATCCAAAAAATTAATCACATAATAACATGAATATAAAGAGAATAATGATAATATATATCAAATTTCAGCACACAATACACCACATCCAATAAATAAGGGGTGAACAATGGAAATCTCATAGAATTAAATGTGAGATAAGAAACCCCTTACTTTGTAATTTTTCCTTGGTCGAGGGTAGGTCAACCTATTTTATAATGGTAAAATAATTGTTATTAAATTATACATGAATCATATACATTAATATGATATCATATATGATCTTTTAACATTTCTTTGTTAATAATATCATAGTATTATCGTCGTTTCGGGTGTTACCTTACTCATTTTCTTTTATATGTTTTGTTACATAATCCATGTTTGTTATGAATATATTGTATGATATTCATATCCAGAATGATATAAAGTCCTTAAAAAATATTTTTAACCATCAAATAAAAATTATTCTTGAATGGATACGATGGGGAATTAATCTCATCGCGTTCGTGGAGACGGTAGTCCGTACTTACGCATGAGCGACAATATCATTATTTTTTATATTAAAATAATATATAATTGGATGGTATATCATATATAAAGAATCATTATCATTTGATATTTATTATTTACATGAATTACACATAATATTTATACAAATCCAAATAATAATATTTTGAATAACAATTACACCACGACGTAAAGACGGTAAGCCGTACGTACTCACATACGGTGACATGTCATTCAAAAGATGGACAGAATACTAAATATGGTTGTAACTTATTTACAATAACATCAAAGTATATATAATATACTGGATTTATTATTTTATAATTGAAATTACAAAGAAAGAATAAATGGAAGAAGAAAGGAACTCGGAAGAGGGTGGTAAAACATTACATCTTTTTCGGGTTCTTCCATTTGATTTGATAAATAATGCTATTTAGGTTGGATTTCTGATCAAAATAATGCCTCTAGGTTTAAGTAAGGGAAGTTTAGAGAATATTGTGGCAGGGTTTGTCCAAACCAAAAGGCTTTGAAGTTGTGAAATTGAGGTAAGGGGGAGTGCCCTTTTATAAGAGGGTGAGGGGCACCTTAGGAAAAGCTAGAAATATCATTTTATAATAAATTCATATTCAGTTTCTAATGGCTACAAACTAGATTATTTGAATTTTAATGTGGGGATAGGTCGAAAACCACTCAACCAATATGTTTTAGACAGGTTTGAGTCACTATATTAACTTCATCTTTTTTATTTAACTCTTAGTTTAATAGTTTGACATTTACCAAGTCTCTTTGTATTTTTATATTTTATTGTTAATAAACATTTTATATACTTCCAAGAGACCACCAAGTGGTACATTAATGATACATATATCATTATATAAGTCCTTTGGCCGAACCTTAGATTTTTAAGAATACAATATCAATTAATAATATAATATTTGTTTAAAAAACTCCTTTATGTCAATTTTGAAACTATTTAATAATTAATTTTTGTTAAAGTCTTAAAAACTATATTAATTCGAAAAAAATTCATTTAAGTATTCCTAACATGTAATATTAACGAATAAAATTTTTGGATGTCAACAAAACGTTCAAATTATATTTATTTTAACATTTATAATACCAATTATCTGATTCTTTCATTAATAAGGAAAATAATGCATCATTATTGTGTCATAAATAAATTTACTTTTTCAATGTATAAAAATTATAAATAAAATATAATTATGTATTAAATCTTTGTATATTTATAATGAATATTTATAGCAAAAAATATAACATATATAACCCTATGTAAAAATTGTTTTTCTAAAAGATATATGCTTATGTCATTTGTTTATTTACTTTAACTTAATTTATATAAAGTTTCATTATCACTTACAAATAGCTCCATGGCGTCCCAAAATTGACCCAAATATGAAAATGGTGGGTATTGTATCAAAAAATGGGGTTAGGACACATTTTAGGGTAATTTAAAATTATTATAAAATTATTTTGTTATCCTTATTTACTAGATTTACCCTTTAACCATGGTAAATAAAATATTTACCGAAATAATTATTCAAAATGTCTAAAAATAAAAGTTACCTATTGACTCAATTTAGACCTTCTGATTCTAAATATGGAATCAATTTTTCTAAATTTAAAACACATAAATGGAATAAATTAATTTAAAATTAATTCCCGTTGTTAAAACAAAAAGCGCGTTTTTATGAAATAATAACTATCAAAAGATTTACACTTTCTTATGTCCAGTTTAAATGTGAAATTATGTCCAATGACCAAATTTGGATTAAATAGTAAAAATATAATCCAATTATAATTTAAAATCACTCAAATTAATAATTTATCACAATTAATTATTTCGATTAAAAAAGTTGTTTCTAATTAAAATTTAGTAATTTTCACTATTCGTCAAAATATGACAGCTATCAGAAAAGTCCCAAAAATTCACCCTAAGATAATTTTGTTATTCCGAATCCAAAAATGAAGTCCATTTTGAATGATAAAATTTATAAAATTTCAAAAAGTGGGTATTATTATTCATAACGGCTAGTTTGATTGTTGTGGTGTGTTAGAACTCGAAATTGCGTACAACACACACTACTATATTATTCAATGAGAAGCATACTATGGAAGATTGGGGTGCTACATTCTCCCCTATTTCAATAAATTTCTTCCTCAGGATTTTTATAATTGGTCTTGTGAATATAATGGAATTTCCCATATCATAAAAAGAGTCAATAAAACAATCACTTTAAAAGAAAGAAAGAGAAGTACAAAGGTCACCCAAGATAACCTATACTAGGATTCCATTTTGAAAAACATGGATATGGATGATAAAATAAGTGTCATGTTATAATAGAGAGGGATAGAAAACATGATCAGGATAAAGTTAACAATAATAAAACCACAAACTTGTGATGGGACAAACATTCATTAGTTTCCCAGTGGGAAAAGTAAACAGAAAATGTTTTTTAGTTATATTTCATAAAGATGAGGAATTTATTTATGAGATTGAACAAGAACTGAAATATATATACTTACTTTTTATGTAGTGTTTCACTCTTTAATAAATTTCCTCTACTAACTCGTTTTTAAAAAAAATAAGTATTCAAGATGTATTGTTCGCACCAGAAGAACTAGAATAAACTTCTAGAGAATAAAATGATTCACAAAGGATAAACTACACATTTACTTTGTCTTTAGAGATTGATCCAAACCAAAATGGTTAGTACAATATCAGATGATCCCCTAAAAGGATATTCCTTTATATAATGAAACAGTAATCTTAATTTCTAAAATTAAACCAACAATACCCCAAAGTTAAATACATACCACTAAATAAACAGTTGTCCTTAAAATCCTTCAATATAATCCAAACTAATATTGAAACCCAAAACTTATAAGAATTTGGTTATATAGTCTGCCACGTTAAATTGTATCTCCTAATGACATCGACTACTCTTAAATTTACATACATAAAAGTAATTAACCTAATCACATATTCTCTATTATAGGTTAATAATTTCCATAAATAACCCATATTACTATAAATCCACAATAAAAACATAGATAAAAATCCACCATTACTCCTCAAATGAAATCCCATAGTATTCTATTTTTCTTGGGCATATAGTGTTCCCAACAAAGTGAACATCTTTCAAAATAACATTTATTACCTAATCAACAAATCATTTTCTTATCCTAAGGGTATTCATTTGATAAGACAGAAGATCCCAAATAAACATATTATTGATCAATAAAATCATTTAACTAAAAATAATTAGACACACTAACCAGGGAAATCACGTAGTACAGTGGTAAGTGACAAATCCCAATCTCACTTTGGTTGTGGATTTGATTCTCACATCTTTGTCCGACGTGACGGGTTATCACACGGTCCACGTGTTGTCTTTATTCAAAAACTATATTTTATAACATTGCAAAAATGATATTAATTCTTCAAAATAACCATAATATAATTTAACCACAATTGTTATCTCATACCTATCATTTTCATCCCAAAATATAATTACATTTAATTGCCTCAAACCCAATGATCATATAAAGCCAAATGGTTATTTATAACTATATCCAAAAGGGAAAAGATAAGTCTTCCTCAAATATCATTTTCACACGACAAACAAAAGGGTTACAAATATAATGGAAAATTATTCCAAAGTAATCCCATCAACAAGGAGCCCTAGTACTTTTAAAATTTTCTCCGACCATTTATTTCCACATAGCATCTTCTATGACCAATAAAATATCCTATAGAATAGGGCATTCACTCGAGCAATGGCCAGGTACCCTACATTTACAGAAAATGATTGTAAATGGATTCTTGGGACCATTTTTATTTTCTTCCATATTACTCTTCATTTTTCCTCAAAAATTATTAACATTATGTCCTTCTTTCCCACACGTAAATCATTTATTTTTTCAGTTGAGACACTTTCCTAGGTGTATCTGTCCACATTTCCTCCATGATGTAAATTTAGGATTCTTTTCTCCATGGTCTCCACTGCTGGAGCTGTTATCATTCATCATCTTTCTCTTCTTTGTTGATTCCGGGAGTTGGTTAATATATATGTCGTTGATCATATTTTTGGAAAACTGATTTGGAAAGAACACGATATATTTTACGCCTATCAAAACTCCATTTTTTTTTCTCATTTCCACCACTATTTCCACCTTGTACATCATTCTCCAAGTTACTATGAGTTTCTGGGAATCCAACCATTGACTAAAACCATAAATCATTGTTTGAGTAACAGTAGTCATAAAATCATTTAGAGAATATCATGACACCATATTCTTAATTTAAAACACCTTAGGATTAACCAAAGTCATTTATTCTAATATTATATTATAATACATCATATCGGTTTGTAAATAAAATGTAAATTATCCTAAGCATATCCCATGGGAGTGTCATAACCAATAGTGGAGCAAGGCCTGTTGTTGTGCACCAGTTCCTGTTCGAGTCTATCTCAAATTGGTGTTTTCGGTTTATACCCCTAGGTACATCTGTGCCAGAGCTGCCTCTATCTGCTCGTATCTAGATAGGGATGTATTGTTTGGAAAACTCACAAAATAACTAAAATGCCAAAATTCTAGGATGTTCTTCTATATTAATCATCAAAGTCTATCTTAGGGATATGTACTCTAATCAGAGTTTATCTAAATCTAGTCTCACTGGTTTATACTAAAATTCCTCTGATACCAACTGTAACACCCCAACCCAAGTTACCCAGAGTGAGTGCATTATTACATAACATTGGTATGATCCTAAAAGATCAACTCTTGAAGGACCGATTAGTTTAGTATCCTTGGAAGTACTAGATACATTCATAAGGTGTACATTACATCATAAAATGAAAAACTACAACAAAATTGTTTCCATAGACCACCCTCATATCCCTGAAGGTAAGTCATAAAATACTTCTTCACATCTTGCAAAAATAAAACATATAAAGGGGTGTGCTCTGATGCTCAGTAAGGACAACAATATAGTGTAAACTTTCATAAATATTCATAAAAATTTAAGGTAATGTATAACTAAAAAAAGCTTTTTAAACATGAACTACAGTATAATATTGCAAAAAAAATAATATGAAATAATTCCATTTACTTATTGACATAAATATTCTACTAGTTGAATAATCACATACAATATAAATAACCACTTTCATAATGATGGAATGCATAATGTCAGACTATCATAACCACATAGTCAAGGCCTTGTGCCAATACTACAAATAAGATTTTTTCAAGGCCTTGTGCCAAGACACTAGTTTGTATCATGAGACATACCGATGCATTGAGGAGCTATAGCGGGCTCCACCCATCTCTTACTAAGTCCAATTCATTCCTCATATTATAATTTTGAAACATAACATAAACATTCATATTAAAACTAGAATACGAAATGTCAATACTTTATCCATAAGCCATGAATGGTATAAAAATAGAACATCCACAGTCAAACATAACTCATTAAATACAATATGGAAGATTGTATTGTAAAATATTGACCTCAATCAGGAATAATGAAGGATATTTACATAGATGAAAATAGTCATCTAAACAATTTGAGAGAAATATCCCCCTTTTTCTTGAAAACATTTAAAAGTCACTATATTTGTCAGGAAACCGTTTAAAAATAGATTTTTGAATCAAAGTGTCCCATACCACTTTGAAAATTTTAAAAGTAATTTTAATTTTAAAACATTAATGTCCATATAAATAAATCCTTAAAACAATTTTTAATATATGCACATTAATGAGAATGATTTTGAATAATAAATCATTAAAACGTTTAAAATGATATTTTAGATAGAGCTCCTAACCAAAAGAGAGACACTTGAATACAAACAATTGAGGTAATCTAACATTATAATATCATGATAATAAAGGGATTCAAGATATACTATGACATAGTACATTATATACACCATATAAAAGCGAATTGGTGTGTTAAAACAATTAAGTCTCAATGGAATGTAAATTGATATGAAATCTCTTATAAAGACCGTATCCTTAGGTTAAGGATAAACCAACGACATAATTATCTGTGAAAAAAATAAATACACTCAATATGATTGGATATTTAGTGTAAATAAATCAAAGGAAATTCAAACATATTCTTGTAAAAACAACACCAAGGAATTGGATGTTTAACTCAATAAATAAAGATTGAGTTAAAATTACTCTTATCAAGTTCATATATATGCCTTGAGAATTTATCAATGGAGTGATTATGTGTATGAAAAGTATATCCATGGAAAGGGGAGTGTAAATTACTTCACAAATAATAAATAGTTACTCCACACATAATCATGGAGTAAAATAATCAACGAAGTTTGCGTAAAGTCCAATGAGTGGAAATTGAAATTTTAAATTACCTTACCGATTCGGTAACTTATGAAACATACACCCCATGAAAGAAGTATCATAAAATGAAGATTTAAAAACCCATACATTAAATTATATTACACAATGAATACCATCAGGAATAGTACATACACCCCACAAAAGAAAATAGTGTCCAATATTGCATGAATCTTACATGAATTGAAATTGAGATGAAAAACCCTTACTTCGTTGTGATCAATTGAGTCGTATGACCAAAAGTTAACAACAATAAAATTAATCATAGAATAACATGAATATACAGAGAATCATGATAATATATATCAAATGTTAGTACACAAGACACCACATCCAATAAATAAGTAGTGAACAATGTAGATCTCACAGAATTAAAAGTGAGAAAAAAAACCCCTTACTTTGTACTTTTTCCTTGGTCGAGGGTAGGTCAACCTCTTGTACAACGGTGAAATAATTTTTATCGAATTATACAAGAATCATATACATTAATATGATATCATATATGATCTTTTAACATTTCTTTTTTAATAATATCTTAGTATTATCGTCGTTTTGGGTGTTAACTTACTCGTTTTCTATTATATGGTTTCTTACATAAGCCATGTTTGTTATGGATAGATTGTATCTTATTCATATACAGAATTATACAAAGTCCTTAAACATTATTTTTAACCATAAAATGAAAATTATTCTTGAATGGATACGATGGGGAATAAATCTCATCGCATTCGTGGAGACGGTAGTCTGTACGTACACACGAGCGACAATATCATTCTTTTGATATTAAAATAATATATAATTGGATGTTATATAATATATACCGAATCATTATAATTTTATATTTATTAATTACATTAATTGAACATAATTATTATACCCATCCAAATAATAATATTTTGAATAACAATTACACCATGATGTGGAGACGGTAAGCCGTATGTAAGCACGTATGGTGAAATGTAGTTTAAAGGACAGATAGAATGATGAATATGGTTGTACCATTTTTATAATAAAATGAGAGTATATATAAGACACTAGATTTGTTATTTTATAATGGAAATAACAAAGAATGATGAAGTGGAATAAGAAAGGAAATTGAAAGAGGGCGGTGAAAACATTACCTCTTCTTCGGGTTCTTCCTTTTGATTTGATAAAGGGCTCTTTAGTATGGATTTATGATCAAAATAAGGCCTCCAAGATTTATTGAGAGAATTTGAGAGAATATTTGGTCGTGGTTTGGCTGAGCCAAAATTCTTTGAATGTGTGAAATTTAGGGAAGGAGGAGTTCACTTTTAAAAGAGGGGTGAGGGGAACCTTAGGAAAAGATATTAATATTATTTTATAATAAATTAATATTCGATTTCTAATGGCTCCAAAGTGGATTATTTCAAGGTTAATGTGGGGATAGGTCGCAAAAAATTCAACCAATTGGTTTTAGACAGGTTTGGGTCACTATATTAACTTTATCTTTTTGATTTAACTATTAGTTAAATAGTTTGACATCTACAATGTCTATTTGTATTTTTATATTATATTTATAATAAAAATATTATATACTTCTAAGAGACCCCCAAGTGTCCACTAATGATTCAACTATCATTATATATGTCCTTTGGCTGAGCCTTAGATTTTTAGGAATAGAATATCAATTAATAATATAATATTTTTTTAAAAAACTCATTTACGTCAATTTTGACACTATTTAATAATTTATTTTTCTTAAAGTCTTAACAACTTTATTAATTTGAAAAAATTTAATTTATGTAAAACTATGATGTCATATTAACCAATAAAATGTGTCGATGTCATAAAAACGTTCAAATTGTATTTATTTGTATATTTATAAAACTAGTTATTTTATTTTTTCATTAATAAGGAAAATATTGAATCATTATTATGTCATAAATAAATTTAATTATTCAATGTCTAAAAATTATAAATAAAATATAATTATGTAGGAAATATTTTTATATTTTTAATGAATATTTATAGATCAAAATACAACATATATAACTCTATGTAAAAATTGTTTTGCTAAAAGATATATGCTTAAGTCATTTTTGTATTTACTTTAACTTAATTAATATAAAGTGATATTATCACTTAAAAATAGCTTCATGAGGTCCCCAAATTGACCCAAATATGAAAAAGGTCGGAAATTTATCATCCAATAGGGGTAAGACTCTTTTTAGTGTAATTTAAAATTATTATAATATTATTTCGTTGCCCTTATTTACCGGATTTACCCTTTAACCATAGTAAATAAAATATTTTCCGAAGTAATTATTCAAAATCTCTAAAAATAAAAGTTTACTATTTACACAATTTGGACCTCCTGATTCTAAATATGGAATCCATTTTTCTAAAATCAAAACACAGAAGTGGTAGAAATTAATTTAAAATTAATTCTCATTGTTAAAACAAAAAACGTGTTTTTAAGAAATAATAACTATCAAAAGATTGACACTTGCTTATGTGCAGTTTAAATGTGAAATTATGTCCAATGAACAAAATTCTATTAAATGGTAATAAATAATCTAATTATAATTTAAAATCACTAACATTAATAATTTATCACTATTAATTATTTCGATTAGAAAAGTTGTTTTTAATTAAAATTTAGTAATTTTCACTATTCATAAAAATATGGCAGTTATTAGAAAAGTTCCAAAAATTCATCCAACACTAATTTTGATATTACAAATCCAAATATGAAGTCCATTTTGATAGATAAAATTTATAAAATTTCAAAAAGTGGGTATTACTATTTATAATGGCTAGTTTGATTGGTTGTGGTGTGTTACAACTCGAAATTACATACAACACATGCTACTGTATTATTCAAAGAGAAGCGTACCATGGAAGCTTGGGGTCTTACATAGAAATCAATGAATATTAATGAAATTATTGGGATGCTCCCAAGATATCATAGATGTAACCTTCCCTTTTTTCCACCAACAGTCCTTTGTATGAGATGACTTGGCCTAATTAGTGGACATTATCAATCCAGATACTTCATTTTTTTTATCTTGGTATAAATCTGATGCTCTAACAGTGTACTAAAGTTGTTGTACATATTTTGATAATTATCATCCAAAAAATTGAATTACACTAAGATGTCATCGAAAAATATAACCACAAACAGATCTATAAAATGTTTGATATTCTGTAAGCACACAAACAATGGTGTACCAATGGATAAATCCTCATTCAAGGTTTCCACAACAATGCCAATACTATTTAAAAAAAAGGATAATATAAATAGGAATTATATTCTCTAAAACCAAAAAAAATGCATGATAGGGGAGATTATAAAAATATATTACCTCTAAAGTTTGAAGGGCTTGCATCCATACTAGCCTTAGCAGTCTTTATAATGTATATCTGACCATCCCGTCTTCCCATGGATTCTTTTAATATCCCATTTTATATTCCATTTTCTTGGTATCATTAATATTATATTGTGGTACTGTGCCCCCTACCATAACATTAAAATATAGTCGGACACTAAATAACAGTCAAATGTAGAGTACTTGAGTCCTTACGAGACTCTAGTATGAAGCCTTATACCCATACACTACTCTTCTTTGAGAACATCCATAAAAATGTATTAAGATGACTTATCCTTGTGCAAGAATGTATCTCTAAATCAGGGTATGGACCCATAGGAACTTTTAGGCCCAACAATCCATGATGATAACACTACAATGAATAAATTTCTTGAGATGAATTATCACTTCCATTACTACTCTTCTAGTTGTTTTTATGGTGAAAACTGTCATACCAAGGCCTCTTTCTAGTAGAATTAGAGAATCTAATTCACCACTTCGAAATTACATTTCCACTACTTAGGGAATCTCTCATGTTCCCTTTCATGTTGTTCTCTTCATTCATCACATCAAAAAAATACCAATGTGAGGAATTAACCAATGAGGTAATCTCTTAGTTAATCACATCATGAAAAATTCATGTCATAGAGATATCATTAGCTACAAAAGATGAATAAAATCACAACAAGTTGGTGAAAAATCCTTTGTAGTTCATCACAAAAATTCCATAGTGTGTCATGTGAAAGAACTCATGAGAATTATCATCCCTCAATATCTGTATATAGAAGTGGATTTCCATATATTCATCAATTTACTTCTAATATAACTCCTCTTACTACCTAGTTTCTGTCATGACCCGTCCTCGGGACCCGTGCCGTGACTACCCCAAGCCTGCCTCCCATAGGCCAGGGGCTGGCGACTAGCACCAAGGCATAAATCCCAACAAAAATGGGAAGACATTTCCTTTATAAATTAGAAAAACCACAGAGTAAGCAAGCATAAGTATACACTAAGTAAAACTGGGTACAAAATTATGTTTGGGAAGTAAATGGGCCAGAATACAATCTCAAACTGAAAGTAAAGTACAACTGGAAAGAAAGTACAACAACTGAATGTTAAGTAGCAATGCCAAGCCATCCTCTAGAAATCCCACCTGAAGGGTGGGTACAGATAGCCTCCTCAGCTCCTCGGGTCCAGCCATCTGCTCCATGTACGTCCCGCCCAGTGGTCCACCTCCATGTACCGACTTGCTTCACAAGCCCCAACAACGATCAGTGTTGTCCGTCGTCTGCATCCAACACAACGTAGTACGGGTATAGCCCGTGCAGGGGTGAGTATACGCTACTTAGTAAGGACCCCGATACCCCCAAAGGTTTCTCATAACCCACCAAGGATAATCCAAAAAAGGAAAGATACAATCACGAAATAACAACCAACACGACTTAGGTATATGCCAATACATACACCTAAGTCATCAATTCCAGTTTGGCTCCAACATCCGAGCCCAAGTTCGATCACGTCCACACAGGAAAACACAAACCAATCCACATAAGAAAGCATAACCCAATCCACATTGTAAATCAAGTCAATCATATCGAAGATAATGAATGAAAGTCAAGACTCAGCTCACACAGGTATACTTTTTCGTAAGGTGATAGAGATGATCAGATATCGCCACTAATTCATCTAAGCTGGGACCTACGTATGATACTAAACCAGCTTAGCTGTCAGACCCACATATGATACAGACCAGCTACTCTGCCATACCCACGTAGGATAACAAGAATAGAGTCAAACACTGCCAGACCCACATAATATACCAGAACAGTAGTCATCATCGTCGAACCCACGGAGGATTTCAGTACGGTCTTCATCACTACCAAACCCATGGAGGATTTCAGTGCAGTCTTCATCGCCGTCGAACCCACGGAGGATTTCAGTACGGTCTTCATCGCTGCCGATCCCATGAAGGATTTTAGTGCAGTCTTCAAAGCTGTCGAACCCATGGAGGATATCAGTACGGTCTTCATCGCTGCCGAACCCACAGAGTATTTCAGTGCAGTTGTCGTCACTGCCGAACCCATGGAGGATTTTAGTGCAGTCATCATTGTCGTCGCAGTCACGGCCAGCTCTAGGGTTCCCACACACATCGTGCTCATTTCTTGGAGGGTCCTCTCAATGATCAAATAGGTCAATACATCAACTTACACGTAGTTCGGAGTTTATGTATTCCAAAGTTCCGTCTCGTCAAAAGGAACACAACGCGATAGACAGTGCGTCAATCGGACACCCGGTCTGAGAGTTATTGACTTTTTCGTTCCAGGGGCTAGGTTGGTTTTTAAGTCAAAACCAACCCGAACGCAATACAACTACATCCATACCTTGAGAGGAGTAAGCCAAAAGGTCCATCTCACTAATAGGAATCCAAAAAAGTCGACGGCACGTCAATCGGACATCCGGAGCTCAAGTTATAAGTGTTTCCTCTCCGAGGGCCCGGTTGGTGTCGTGCTCGAACCAACACGGCCGTACCCAAAGTTCTCGGAAACCTTGAGTGTAATATACCAAAACGACTGTCTCGATCCATGGATTGCATCACAACTGATGGTGCGTCGATCAGAGCTCCGTAGCCCTGGATATGGGCAAACGAACAAACTTGTCTGATTTTAGGGGGTTTTGGACCCGGACCAACCCGGCCTGAGACCCCCCCGGGTCTGCCCGAACCAGGTCGACCCGAACTAGGTCAGGGTCTGGTGTTTTAGGGCATGGCCCGGCCTGGACGGTCTGACTTGGGCGGCCTGTTGTCCGAGCGCGGGCGTGGCCCGCATGCGGGCCATCTCAGCGCTGGCCGAGTTGAGCGGAACGGGGGGGGGGGGGGGATTCCCCCCTTGATTGAAACTGCGACCCCCCCACGTGGGGCCGCCCCTTCTTTCCAGTCGGGGGTTACGACCCCTAGTCTCCCTTCCGAAATGGCCGGCCCGGTCCGGCCAGCCGGTGCCGCCGCCGCGGGACCACCGCGGTCCCGCCCTCCGAGGTGCCGGCAGCCGGTGGTTCCGCCCACCCCACCTTGCACCGCCTCAGCTTTGACCAGCAGGCTTGTCCGGCCAGCGTGACGTGACGGCCCCGCGCACCTTTGCCGCGACCCTACTCCGATCGCGGCCTCTTCGTGGTTCTCCGGCGTGGTGTGACGGCGCCACGGCTTGTTCGACCTCAACGGCGTGGCACGACGACAACGTGCTTCTTCGCCGCATTCCTCCATGTTTCTGCACGGTGTCGTTGCACCACGCCGTCTTCTTTTGAGCCACAACAAACACAAAAACCAAGGCGGAGGAGGGTCGGCCATGTTCGTGCCGTCCGGCATCCTCCCGTTATGTTGATAACAAGAGAACTCAAATAAAAGATGAAGAACACAAAATATTAATCTACAAACAAAATTAACCCCTAACTCAAGGTGTTTTCAAACGAAGTTTTGTCGTGGGAAATAATTGTTGCGAAAGACGGCATCGCGGTAAAAGTTTCCGTAAGCGTCATCGGCATCACGGAGAAGAGAATCATCGGCATCGCAGTACATGACGTCGTTTCGTCGATCTTCGAGGATTCGACGTTCTTCGTCGTCCTTCGTCGGAGGTCAGCGTTCTTCGTCAGTGACGGTGTGTTCCTCGCGTTCTTCAAGGAGGAAGATGAAGTTCCTCAAGAGCGCAAGAGTCCTCCCTTGTTCCTGTACAATGAATCAACCACCAAATAAAATAAGGCTTTGCCTTATTTTATTTCTCATGCCAATCCCTTTTTAAATACAAAAGATTGCATTTAATTAGTTGACTTAACTGAAGGCGTTAAATATTCCTATTAAAGTCGATAGTTGACTTTTCATTTAAGGGGGGTGCGGGTGTGTTACACAATTAATGGGGGTTTGAGGAAGTTGAAAGGGTGGGGCTCATGTGGGGACCCCCTCACTAATATCCTCTCATAAGGTTTTAGGATATATTGGGTCCCACCTCAACTTCCATATGTAGGTTTAAACTAATTAGAATAAAAATAAAATTGGTTTCACAAATTTTATTTTATTCATTACTTAACCGATTATTTTAATAACCACAGCTGAGCAAATGAAACACCAGAAAAGGTCTTCCTAAGCAAATACCGGCGTTGCGGTTTCATCGGTGCCCTCAGATTTCGATTCCGAGCACCGGTTCAAAAGTTAGGAAAACCCGCTCGTTCATTCATGGAACGTACCCGAGCTAAACTTCGAAAATTGATTCCGGGCACACCATGCCTCAGAATCAGGTGCCGTCAGAAACTGCATTTTGGTAAATTCCGAAAGAAAATTAATAAAGAAAAATTCCCTTGAATTTTACGGGTCTTTACATTACTCCCACTTCAGGGATTTAAGTCCCCGTAAAGATACATCATAAACTAGGAGAACAAGTGTGGGTACTGCGCATGCATCTGAGCATCCCGCTCCCAAACGCTCTCTTGGAGGTTTCCGTGCTGCCATCTGATGCGCACTAGTGGAATCATCCACCCACGTAGGACCCACTCCTGTCGATCCTTGATCTCCACCGGGACCTCCGCAAAAGTCGCCCCATCTTCAATGTCTAACTCCCCATGGTCGATGATATGCGTCGGGTCGTGCATGTATCTCCTCAGCTGAGATATGTGGAAGACGTCGTGCACCCGGTGCAACTGAGGTGGTAGAGCCAGGCGATAATCCACCTCGCCTATCCTGCTGAGAACCTGGAATGGTCCGATGAAGCGTGGAGATAACTTGCTACCCTGGCCAAATATCTGTAATCCACGTCGATGTGAGACCCGCAAGAAAACATGGTCTCCATCCTTGAACTCCAGTGGCCTCCGCCTCCTTTCAGCATAAGACTTCTGCCAGCTCTGAGCTGTCCTCATATGCTCCTGGATGACTTGGACCTTCTCTGTCGTGGCCTGGACCATCTCCGTTCCCAACAGTGCTGACTCCCCATGGTCTGTCTAGCACAGAGGTGATAAACAAGGTCGGCCATACAATTCCACATATGGTGCCATCCCGATGGTGGAGTGGTAGCTGTTGTTGTACGCGAACTCCACTAAGGGTAGGTCGTCCTACCAGCTGCGACCAAAGTCGAGGACACATCCACCGATCATGTACTTAAGAGTCTGAATGGTCCTCTCTGTCTCACCATCCATATGAGGGTGAAAGGCAGTGCTCAGCCTTAGCTGCGTCTCGAATGCCTCCTGAAACCCCTTCCAAAGCCGGGAAGTAAAGCGAGCATCTTGATCGGAGATGATAGATGATGGAACACCATGAAGCCATATGATCTCTTGAATGTAGAGGCGTCCCATGCTCTCCACAGAGCCCTTCTCTCTGATGGGTAAGAAGGGAGCCAACTTGGTGAGTCGGTCAAAAATCACCCAAATGGAGTCATGACCTCTAGAAGTACGTGGAATTCCAGTCACGGAATCCATAGATATCCCATCCCACTTCCACTCTGGGACCTCCAATGGCTATACCAATCCTACTGGTACCTAGTGATCTGTCTTCACCTGCTGGCAGGTGAGGCATCGAGATACGAACTCTAACACAACCTTCTTCATACATGGCCACTAGTGATGTCGTCTGAGATCCTGGTACATCTTCGCCACTCCTGGATGTACCGCTAAAGGGGAATTGTGAAACTCTCTTAGCACCTCCTCCTGTAAAGAAACTGGTACCATGGTACATCCTCTGAAAAGAACAATGTGCTCTCCTCCTACAGAGAATCCATTAGGTTCCTGTCCTAAGGATATCTGCGCACGACGCATCTCAAATTCAGCGTCCCCACGCTGTGCCTCTCTGACCCACTGCCGTAGTGGAGGATTGACTGTGAGCGACTGAAGAAAGGCTGCTCCATCTCTATCCATGAAGTATATCTGCAAAGCGGCTATCTGCTCCTTCGCCTCACCGAGTAGCTGAATTTCCATCCTTCTGCTGAGGGCATCGACTACCACGTTCCCCATTCTAGGATTATATACTATCTCAAAGTCATAATCCTGGAGGAACTAGAGCCATCTCCGCTGTCTCAGATTCAGGTCTTTCTACGAGAAGATGTACCTGAGAATCTGGTGGTCAGAATTGACTGTAAAGCGCTCGCCCATTAGGTAGTGTCGCCACATCTTCATAGAAAAGACCACTCCTGCTAACTCCAGGTCATGGGTAGCATAGTTCTACTCATGGTACCTCAAATAACGTGATCCATAGGCGATCAATTCCCGCTCCTGCATCATGACACATCCGAGTCTTATCCTTGATGCATCGTTGTAGACTATGTACCCTACTCCCTCCTTTGGTAGCCTCACGATATGTGCGCTGGTCAATCTCTGTCTCAGCTCTTGGAAGCTCTGCTGACATCTGTATGACCACACGAAGGGTTTCACCTTCTTCTTCAAAGCTGAGAGTGGTGCCGCAACTCTGGAGAAGTCTGGAACAAACCTCTGGTAGTACCCAGCTAGCCCCAAGAAACTATGCACCTCTATCACGCTCCTTGGTGGCTCCCAAGCTAGCACTGCCTCGATCTTCACAGGATCCACTGCAACTCCCACCTCCGAGATGATGTCTCCCAAGAAGTGGACCTCATGTAACCAGAACTAACACTTCGAGAGCTTACCATAAAGCTGGTGCTCTCAAAGTGTGTCTAGTATAACCCGCAAGTGGTAGACGTGCTCCTCCTCAGTGGTCGATTATATCAAAATGTCTTCGATAAAGACCACAAAAAATCGATCGAGGTATGGCTGAAAGATACTATTCATAAGACCCAGGAACACTGCTGAAGCATTGGTTATGCCGAAAGGCATAACCAAGAACTCATAGTGGCCATACCGACATCTGAAGGTCTTCTTCTGTACGTCCTCATCCCAAACTCTGAGCTGATGATAGCCTGATCTGAGGTCTATCTTCGAGAACCACCGTGCTCCCTTGAGCTGATTGAAGAGGTCGTCAATCCTCGGTAGCGGATAATTGTTCCTCACGGTCACCTGGTTCAGGTGACGATAATAGACACACATTTGCAAACTCTCGTCCGCCTTCTTGGTGAATAATATCGGGGAAGCCCAGGGTGAAACACTGGGTCGGATGTATCCCTTGCCCTGCAAGTCCTCCAATTGTACCCGTAGCTATCGAAGCTTAGCGGGGGCCATCCAATATGCTGGAGTGGATATCAGGGTTGTCCCGGGGAATAGGTCAATATAGAAGTCTACCTCTCCGTGAGGAGGTATTCCTGGAACATCGTCAGGAAAAACGTCCGCATACTGATCCACCACTACAGGAAAACTCAGACTCTGCACGTCAACTGCTCCTAGGATGATGCCAGCCAACTGATATGTGATGGGATACCTTCTCCTTTTCATGTTTCTATCCTACGCTGCAAAGGATCCCTTCTCGCCGGTGAAGGTGAACCTGCTCCCATCGGTGTGTACACACCGCACCTTGCGCCTAATAGAGCTGATATGAGCATGGACTGTGGATAACCAATCCTTGCCCAAGATGACATCGTAAGGCCTAGAAACCACTACAAGAATATCGTAGCTGAATATTTCGCCTCCTAGAGTAATCTCACACTTCCGGCACCAGTGCGTAATCGTCGAGTCTTCTCCCGTAGGAGTGTCTAGCTGTAAGGATCGAGCCAACAGCTCCATCGAAATCTCTAAGTTCCGAACAAGGGCAGTGGCAATAAAATAATGACTCGCTCTTGTGTCTATAAGAACTAGAGAAAGGGTGGAGTAGACACAGATAGTACCTTGAATCATCTCTCGTGCACCGTTGTCATAGGCCTCCACTGCATAAAGCTGAGCCTGTCTCTGCCCGCCAGCTCCCTGTGGTGGGGGTCGACCTCATGGTGGTGGTGGTGGTAAAGCCTCAAAGCGTCTCCCACCACCTTCCACTCGGCCAGCTCCCCTGCCTCGTCTGCCTGATCTCGGCGGACCACCACGGTCGACCCTATTCCTCTACCTGGGTGGCCCCTCAACCGTCTACTGCTCCTCTACACGGTGGTTCGGGAAGTCACGAGCCATGTGGCCCTGCCTGCCTCATGCGTAGCACTGCCTGCTCCTCGGAAGGTCGGCTCTGAGCCGTGTGCGCCGCACCTCTGAGCTAGTGTCCTGAGGTCGTCTTCCTGAAGGTCTGGTCCGCCTGGACCCCAGTGACATCCATCAACCACCAGCTGCAGACAACTCTGCTACGTGCCGCCTGGCGGTAGGTCTCGCTGCTGGCGTGGGCTCAGCAAGAAATCTCTCTATGAGAAGAGCTCACTCCAGTACTCCTGCCTGTGTCGGAATGCTGAGGGAGATCATCGATGCCCTGATCTCATGCCCCAGTCCCTGCTCGAAGGTCCGGGCCTAGAAGAATGGGTCTCGTACCATGTCCATCGAATAGCGCGAGAGATCGGTAAATCTCTCAGAGTACTGGGTGACCGTCATGCTTCCCTACCGCAGCTGTAGAAGCTCTTGGATGCGCCCCGCACGGAGGGTGGATGGGACGAACTCCGAACGGAAGAGGATCTCAAAAGTCCGTCTAGAGGAGAGATGCCTCGTCGTGCACCTAGAGCATCAGGCTCCACCATCTCCCTGCTGCCGCGTGTAGGAGGCTCGCTGCAAGGATCACCATGATGTTAGCCGGTGTCCCTATTATCTTGAAAACTCACACAATCACCTCCAGCCAATCCTCAGCTGCCTGAGGGTCTGTATCCCCATGGAACCTGGGTGGTATCTGATGCTGAAACTCATGAAGTGCACTAAGGCGACATGCACTATCAGCGGCTAGGGCTGGTAGTATCGGTGGGTCGGCGGGTAGAGGTACCACCGGTGCCTCCGCTGAAAAAGGGCCCTGCACTGAGGCCTCATCGCTCGGTAGGCTGTCGTCTCATACAAAGCTCGGAACCCTAGCTGGCTGCCATTGTGGTTCCTTCTTGAAAAGAAACAGGTGTGCCACAGTCAAACAGTATACCTGGTGAGCTGAAAAAATGTAATCACAATGAAAATTTTTTAAACACACATTTAATCAATGTTTTCGTGCATTGAGTCAGAAATCAAAAGTCAGGGTCCTGGTATACGGATACGTCGGCCGCCGCACGAACACTAGTCTCCCTGTACTGATAACCACACTTAATACACATAACACTATTGATTCACATAGAAGAAAGATTAGAGTCCTGTGTTCTACGGTAGAACCGAACTCCTCTGATACCAATTTGTCACGACCCGTCCTCGGGGCCCGTGTCGTGACTACCCCAAGCCCTCATCCCATAGGACAAGGGCTGGAGACTAGCACCAAGGCGTAAATCCCGATAAAAAGGGGAAGGAATTGTCTTTATAAAGTAAAAAAACACCACAGAGTAAGCAAGCATGAAGTATACACTAAGTAAAACTGGGTACAAAAGTAAGTGTGGGAAGTAAATGGGCCAGAATAAAAACCCAAACTGAAAGTAAAGTACAACTAGAAAGAAATTACATCAACTGAAAGTAAAGCCGCAACGCCGAGCCATCCACTAGAAATCCCACCTGAAGGGTGGGTACAGATTGCCTCCTCAGCTCCTCGGGTCCAGCCGTCCGCTCCGTGTACGTCCCGCCCAGTGGTCCACCTCCAGGTACCGACTTGATCCACATGCCTCAACCACGATCAGTGATATCCGTCGTCTGCATCCAACACAACGTAGTGCGGGCATAGCCCATGAAGGGGCGAGTATACGCTACTCAGTAGGGACCCCAAGACCCCCAAAGGTCTCCCAGAACCCACAATGGATAATCCACAAAGGAAAGATACAATCACGAAGTAACAACCAACACTACTTAGGTATATGCCCAAACATATACCTAAGTAATCAATTCCAATTCGGCTCCAACATCCGAGCCCATGTTCGATCACTTCCACACAGGAAAACACAAACCAATCCATATAAGAAAGAACAACCCAATCCACAATGGAAAGCAAGTCAATCATATCGAAGATAATGATTGAAAGTCACCACTCATATCACACAGGTAAAATTCTTAATAATGTGATAGAGATGATCAGATATCGCCACTGATTCATCTAAGCTGGGACCCACGTAGGATACTAAACCAGCTAAGCTTTCAGACCCACATAGGATACATACTAGATACTCTACCAGACCCACGTAGGATAGCTAGAACAGAGTCAAACATTGTCAAACCCACGTAGGATACAAGAACAATAGTAATCTTCGTCGAACCCATGGAGGATTTCAGTAGGGTCTTCATTGCTGCCGAAACCACGGAGGATTTCAGTGCAGTCTTCATCGACGTCGAACCCACGGAGGATTTCAGTGCAGTCTTCATCGACGTCGAACCCACGGAGGATTTCAGTGCAGTCTTCATCGCCGTCGAACCCACGGAGGATTTCAGTATGGTTTTCATCGCTGCCGAACCAATGGAGGATTTCAGTGCAGTCATCGTCAGTGCCGAACCCACGGAGGATTTCGGTGCAGTCATCATCATCGTTGCAGTCGCAGCCAGCTCTAGGGTTCCTGCACACAGCGTGCTCGTTTCTGGGAGGGTCCGCTCCACAAGCCAAGAGGTCGATGCATCAACTGACATATAGTCTGAAGTTGATGTATCCCAAAGTTCTATCTCCTCAAGAGGAACCCAACGCGATAGACGGTGCGTCAATATGACGCCCGGTCTGAGAGTTATTAGTTTTTTCGGTCCAGGGGCCCGGTTGGTTTTTAAGTCAAAATAAACCCGACCACACTCCAACTATGTCCAAACCTCAAGAAGAGTAAGTCAAAATGTCAGTCTCACTAAGAGGAATCCAACAAAGTCGATGACACATCAATCGGACGTCCGGAGCTCAAGTTATAAGTGTTTCCACTCCGAGGGCCCGGTTGGTGCTGTGCTCGACCCAACCCGGCCATACCCAATGTTCTCCGAAACATTGAGTGTAATATACCGAAACGACCGTCTCAATCCAAAGATCACATCGCAACTGATGGTGCATCAATCGGAGGGTCGTAGCCCAGGATATGGAAAATAGAACAAACCTGTTCGATTTTAGGGGGTTTTGGGCCCGGACTGTCCCGGCCCAAGACCCCCTGGGTCGGGCCGAACTGGGTCCAGGTCCGGCCCATTAGGGCATGGCCCGGCATGGGCGGCCCGGCCCGGTGCGGCCGATCTGCCCTGGGTGGCATGTTGGCCTGGCGCGGGTACGGCCAGCATGCGGCCATCTCAGCGTTGGTCGAGCCGAGCGGAATGGGGGGGGGGGGGGGCTGCCCCCCTTGATTGAAATCGCGACCCCCCACATGGGGCCGCTCCTCCTTTCCAGCTGGGGGTTACGACCCCCGATCTCCCTTCCAAAAAGGCCAGCCCCGTCCGGCCGGCTGGTGCTGCCACCGCTGTCCCGCCCTACGAGGTGTCAGCGGCCGGTGGTTCTGGCCGCCCCCGCCATGCACCGCCGCGGCTTTGATCCGTGACCTTGTCCGACCGGCACGGCGCGACGGCGCCACGTCCCTCCACTATGGCCCCGCTTCGGCTGCGGCCTCTTCGTGGTTCTTCGGTGTGGCGCGATGGTGTTGCGGCTTGTTCGGCCTCAACAGTGAGGCGCGACGGTGCCGCGCTTCTTCACCGCATTCCTCCCTGTTTCTGCGCGGTGTCGTTGCACCGCGCTGTCATCTTTTGAGCCGCAACAAACACAACAACCAAGGGGGAGGAGTGTCGGCCGTTTTCATTTGTTCTGGCCTCCTCCCAGTAAGTTGATAAGGAGCGACCCCAAATAAAAGACAAATAATGGAAAAGATTAATCCACAAACAAAATTAACCCCTACCTCAAGGTGTTGTCGAACAAAGGTTCGTCGCGGGAAATAATTGTCGTGGAAGACGGCATCGCGAAACAAGGTTCTGTAAGCGTCATCGGCATTATAGAGAAGAGAATTGTCGGTGTCGCGGTACACGGTGTCGCGTCGTCGATCTCCAAGGATTCAACATTATTTGTCATCCTTCATCGAAGGCCGGCGTTCTTCGTCGGCGACGGTTCGTTCCTCGCACTCTTCAAGGAGGAAGATGAAGTTCCTCAAGAGCGCAAGAGTCCTCACTTGTTCTCACACAATGAATCAACCCCCAAATTAAATAAGGCTTTGCCTTATTTTATTTCTCATACCTATCCCTTTTGAAATTCAAAAGATCTCATTTAATTATTTGACTTAACTGAAGGCATTTAATATTCCTATTAAAGTCAAGAGTTGACTTTTCATTTAAGGGTGGTGCGGGTGTGTTACACAATTAATGGGGGTTTGAGGAAGTTGAAAGGGTGGGGCTGGTGTGGGGCCCACCTCACTAATATCCTATCATGAGGGTTTAGGATATAGTGGGTCCCACCTCAACTTCCATATGTAGGTTTAAACTACATAGAATAAAATTAAAATTAGTTACACAAATTTTATTATAGTCATTACTTAACTCATTATTTTAATAACCACAACTGATCAAACGCAACACCAGAAAAGGTCTTCCTAAGAAAATATCGGCGTTGCGGTTTCATCGGTGCCCTCAGATTTCGATTCTGAGCACCGGTTCAAAAGTTAGGAAAACACGCTCATTCGTTCACTGAACGTACCTGAGCTGAACTTCAGAAATTTATTTCGGGCACACTGGGCCTCGGAATCAGGTGGCGTCAGAAACTACATTCATTTAAAATCCCAAAGAAAATTAAGAGAAAAAAAACTTCCCTTGAATTTTACGGGTCTTTACAGTTTTCTCCAAAATGTCTCACGATTCATTTAAATACCCATAAATTATGTATGTAGAAAGATTCACCCATAAATATGTTGGTTTTTTAAGGTTCTTAAAGATATTCTAGAGTATCTTTATCTAGAACACCACTTCATGGGGTAATCAGTCCCATGTTAATATAGCTTGATAATTCTTTTAAAACTCTCTTTTCATCTCATACATTGATTGTAAAATTAAAACAACCACCCTTTCCAAGGATCGTATGACCCTCATGAAGTAGTAGTGAAGTTGAACATCCTTATAATCCTTAGGAGCTACAGGAAGATCCATCTCAGCTATGATCAGAACATGCTGATTCTTACTCCACTAACTATTAACTCATAGATGAAGACAAATTTTATTTACACAACGATCACACTATTCAAAACACATGCTAATCACGAGGTCAACCACATCTCGTGAAAACAAAAAAGAACCACATTCTCAACATCTATCTAAATATGGAATAAATGTGTTTTAGAATTACATAATAGTTGTTTCATTTAATTTATCATATATAATAGGTATCTCATTTCACAATTCATATAGAGAAATATTTCACATGTTGTAGACATATCAATATAATTAATAATACATGTTAAGATATATATCTACATGCTTATTAGAACATGTCCATATTCATCATGCACTATACCAGGACATAAGTATAAATCTCAAGAGCAATAGAATAACATGACATGTGAACCACCATGGGTATAATAACAACAACAGTAATAGGAGAACACCCTAAAAAATAATCCCATCCATAGGCACATAGATTCCCCCCATACTTGGGATAGATAGACCCATTCCCAAGATTATTAAAAAGTCCCAATACATCCTAGTCTCATTTCTACCATTCGGAAAATAGTGTTGAAACAGAAAGTAAACATGAGTTCCTATGATGTCAGTTTGTAACATCCCATAATCTAGCACTCTCTCATCTGGCCACGTCATGATTGTTATGGGACCTAAACCATGAATCCCCATTTCTTGAGGCTACCAACATGTAGAAAAAATGTAATGCTAATGTGGGGAGACTATAAACCATTGAATATAGTTACAATATAGAGGAAGAAAAAAATAACAATAAATAGTAGAGTAACAGAAAAATAGCAGAAATAGTACAATATAAATCTATAATGTAAAAGGAGGAACTAATAAACCTAAAATAAAGAATCATGTAATGAAAGGTTGTATTTAATGTACATGTGAAACTAAATGTGATAAAAATAAAATAACTAACTAACAAAAATAATCCAAATGAAACCCAGTCAAAAGCCCTGTGTTGGTACCATATCCAAACTATATCCCATCCAAAAAGGAAAAATAAAAAAAAGTTTCCCTTTCCCTTATGAAAACATGCATCCATGTAATCTACTCATGTTCTAAATGATATCCAGAATATGGTGTGAGTAAAATTCAGTAGGAAGAAACCACTATGTCTAAACAAAACTATTAGGATAATACATTCATGAAAGAAAGATATAACCATGTATATTAATTATCATATTATTATAATACAATAATTATCCTACTTTGACACCATCCCTAAATATCTCTAAGCATGATGAAAAAACATACCATCCATACCCACAAACACTATCCCTTTAAATAATCATTAAAATACTTCTATATACACATTTCAGTATCTGGGAAAAGACATCTATATAATCATTTTAGAATCTATGAAACGCCATCTATATTAGAATTTTAGCATCTAAAAATATCACACTATATAAGAACGTCAACATCCATGAACAGAAATTTATATCATATTTACATCATGAAACTGGGTCAAGCCTGTTATATAAGAATTATTGTAAGAAATTGGGTCAAGTCATCAATATAATAAAAACTACGTGAAACTTGGCCAATCCCACTATATGATAATTATAGCATGAAACTAGGCCAATCATTCTATATATTCATTATAGCATAATAAAGGTCAAAGCCAACTATATAAGAATTATAGCATGGGCCACAACACAAACCAAAATAGTAAGGATATGATGATATAATATCCTAAGACTCAATGGTTATTGCTGAAAATATTCATTTCAAATTCAATTTCACATTCATTTTTACACAAAATTATAACTATTCATTTCTATATAAAATAATCCATTACCAACGTGATTACATATAAATAAATCACTTGATTTTTTATTTCATGATAAAAAAAACTTTAATCCATTATCCAATTCAATATTATTCAAGGTTTCTCCCCCCAATGGTTACCCACAGTCCGTGTAGCAACTTCGATGAAGTAAAATTTATTTAAGGAGTTATAAAATTCATGATTTATCAACATTCATGAATAAATTAATTTTTGTGCATGTTTTATCTATGAAATAACAATATTTCATATAGATAAATGTCAAACAAACCATCTATTTTTGTTTTAGAAAACATAACGTTATCTATAGGTCAAAATTTTATTTCAACATGTAATTCCAACTTGAATGATGAAGAAAATGATCTCAAGAAAAAAATAGATTAAACACATTCAAGATCATCACCCAAACTAACCACTGTCAAGAGTTTCAACAACCACAAATAGAGAACCATGGAAGAGATGGGGAAACCTATGAAATAAAACTCACACAGGATTATACGGTTTATTAAGATATCTATAAGGGAAAACATGACTCCAAAATTTCATGGAAATAACCAATGGATTGAGAGGGGAGGGAAGCACATAATATGAATAAAAAAATAATCATATGAAACCACTTATAACAATTTATTCTGAGAAATACATGGTGTGTACATTTATTAAACAATGTGTAATTCTTTAGTTAATGAGGAAACCAAAACTCACAACACCTTGGGAGAAATAAACCCTTTCCCAAAATTTCCCATATTCTAATATAGATTCTTTATATGTAACTTGTTCATGTATTAAACTAGCTTATGAACAATATTTAATTCATGGACTCAATGTGGTGATTGTTAAAAGTATTGTAACATATATAAATGGTGTGTAAAAATCATGCAGGTAATTTTAAATGTACAATTATATAGAAGAGTATGAATCACATCCAATCAATTAAAAATAATAGGAAACCCTCATAATACTATATAACATGTATATATATAGACTCCATTAATTCAAAAAACATACATCCTAAATGATTAAATAATTTCCACCAAAAAAGACTCTCTTTATTCAAAGGAGACTCTACCATGAATGTTAGAAGATTTTGAAAACCCAAATAAAAGTGGTTTGATGAAAAGAAACTAAAAGATGGACGCACCTATAAAAAGAAGGGATATTATGATCTTATGTTATATTTCAAATGGTTTTATTTGTATTTATATTTGATACACATATTCAATTCATTGATTAATCCACACATCGATGATATGATCTTATCAAGTGAATTCATCTCAATTTCTTATCAATGTGGTGTATTGTAATGTCAGGAAAGTAATTTTTTTATATGGTGTATATACATCCCTTTTACATGTAGTATCATGATAAATTCAAAATTTACAAAATTTTAATTTTCAATTATAATGATTTCCACAAAGGGCATTTGAATTAAAAATTATCATATGGTAAAGTTTATTATCTAATCCCACATTCTATTATGATTGTTGTATTTATCTTGAAAAATAACTATATTATGATCATTATTCATTGATAATTACGTTTCTATTATATCCATATCATTTTATTATTGATATGATTATTTAGTAAACCATATTTCGTTTTAAAATATATTGTTTACATTGTATGATATTTAATTAACTGGAAAAATATTGATAAATCTAAATCATTTATTCAATATAGATACATGAAGATAAATAGTATTTTTAATTAATTAAATCAATTATTAAATATATGAGGAATTATTTAGACATTCAATACATGGGTTCGTAGAGTTATAGGTATATCCTTTAAGCATAGGTAGTCTCACGAGATGAATCAGTTGGATCGTCTTATTTAAATGGGGGTCTACCCATCAATTTTGATACTTATTCAGGATAGATCATAACATTAGAGGTATCATGTGTCTATGAAATATGACATAAAATAATTAATAATTTTCTTAATTATGTATTTAGTTATTATTATTCATGATATTTTTTTCTGTGATATAACCTCGAGATACATTTAATTCCCAATTTATTTTTTAATTGAATTGTTTTTAAGTAATTTATATTTCCATATTCATTTTAAAAATATTATTTTGATAGTCATATTATTGACATAATGCAATGTTTTTTCCATTATTTATCAAGACATATTGGTTATTCTAGAAAAAAAACTTAAATAGAATCTGTGTTTAGTTATTTACCTTAATATTTTTATTATTTTCATTGATTATTGATTTGTCCTATTGTAATTACCCCTTACTGAGAATTTGAGATCAACCTTATTTTGTTTCCATTCCCTAGAAACTATTATGTGGACTAAAAAATATATGTAAGAATATTATATAGGGGATAATGATACTCTTGAAAAAAATATGTTATATTCTGTATATTCATATGTAGTATGAGAGTCATGTATACAAGAAGTTGACCCATACTACTAAACAGTTTGGTCCTTCAGGATGTGATTCCCCATAGTTGATTCCAATAAAAAATTCAGGCATTGACTATGGGAAATTAGGTTCGAGGTCACTAATGATGTATGAGGAATGATATATATATATTTATAAGTGGTTTGTGTGATAATCAATGGAATTTTTAAGAATTTTTTTGGAGGATGTAATCAAATAAGATGTTGTTAATTTAAAAAACAAATTAAGGAAACAACAAACAATATTATGAGTTCATAGAGATAAAGAGAATTGGAAATAAAATAAAACAATTGAAAAATAGACCAATAAAATTAATTCTTATTCTTAATAAATACATTTATCAGTATAGTAGTGTGGGAAGAATCCAAACATAGTAAGGATATGTGTATCCTGAGTAATTGGATATTCCATAATCATTTATTAGTACATGTATTTTCTAGCAGTGAATATAATCTAGATGCAATTTATATTATTATGAGGATAATTCAATCATTTTTAATGGTGAACCTTAAAAATTTGTTGTACCCTTTTGTCTGTGTTCTTGGATGTGTTGGAAAATAATAGGTGTCACATATTCATCAGTTGAAAATGATATTTAATGAACAAAAATAAAATATAATTTAATCACTGGTAAATCCCTTATTTATTTCACAGAACATGTGAATTTTTTATACAATGTACACTACATAATGTAGATTATACTATCATATTTTGTACATTCATAAATCATTCATATAAAATATTCTCTAACATATTTCAGCAATATTTTTCATATTCATATTTGGAATAAAATAAATGTTTTATTTTAAAATTTTCACCACTAGGAAAGAGAAATAATGTATAAGAGGTGGCATGGTTTAATTATGAAATTCTCATAAAAAATCAAATATATGAATGTGTCTTAAGATCATGTAACCAAGGAAAACTAATTTCCGAGTATAGTAACACATAAAAGTTATAAAATATAATATTTTCATATAATGTTAATGATTAATATATCATATGTGTTTTCCAACCTAATCAAGACATAAAATTTTAGAAGTATTACTTTACAAATGTATTGTTCAATTTGAATTCCATGTTCTTACAAACCATATATCAAAACATAAGTATATAGTATTTATATACTTTAAAAATTAGTTTTATTTAATCTTTTTTAGTCTATGAAAGCTATTGATATAATATTCTTAAACATAATTATAAACATTATATAGCTTTAATATATTTCTATGTTAACTTATGTAGTTTGTCATCAATATATAATTTGAAATATAAAAAATATATTAAGCAACTGTATTATCATTTTTAGTTTTTAAATTTTTTTGAAATATATTTATATACTACATCTATTGTTATATCTTAAAGAATTGAATGATTATTACTATTTATGAAAGATAAAAAATATCTAAAAATCACTCACCTACACTAAAACTGGGTTTAACTTTTTTGAAATATAAAAATTGACCAAAAAACAATATAAATATTAAAAAAAACAATATTGTTCCAATATCATATAAATTATGTTTTTTAGTGATATGTATAGATATAGTTTTTATAATTGATCCATATTTATCACATTGTATATGTAAATAACAAATATATAAAAATTACTCATATATACCCAAACATATATTTACTGATTATATAATTAATACATGACACAAACTCCCTAAAACTCTTATTCAAAAATGTATTTTTCTAGTTTGGATTACTTTAGATTTTTATGATATAAGTAGTTGTATGTGATATAATGGAGTGATTATTTCCATATTAAAAAGTTATAAAATATCTTAAATTTATTAGAATATAATGAAACCAATTTTATCTATTTACATAATCAAACATTGATCTTTACTCACAGAAATTTTTGGGTAAAAAATATAGTTTTTCATTTTGGGATGTTTATGGTTTTTTGATGATATATATTTCTATAAACAAAATAAATTAAATTATTATTACACTGGATATAGAATTAAAATATAAATATGTCATTAAAATAAGCTCATTTTTTTGTTATTTATCTATTAATAAATTGACCAAAAATCACTTCCACTATTGTGTCGAAATTTTAGTTTTCAGTGTTTTTTACGTAATGTTATTATTGATATATATAGTTACAACTATAATAATTGAGTGATGGTTACCATGTTAGAAAGCTATAAAAAATAAAAAAATATCATTCCACTACATATGAACCTGTAAATCATTGAGATTTTTTGAATTATTATTTTTTCTAATTATTTTAATATTTGAAATATTTTGTATTTCACATAATGCTGAAAATAATTTATATTATATTAATGAAAAATGATTGTTTTCATTATATGGAACTCCAAATTAATAAATAACTAAAAACATAATTGTTAGTTGTCTCTACATGAAAGACTGACTTGTCATACATAACATGCAACCCTGACTTGGCATACACAACCCAGAACACCAACTTGTCATATGTTACATGCAACATTGAGTTTCTACAAAATAACTTTTATTGTCATAATAATTTAAATAATATAATTAAATATATACGTTAAAAATTGTAATATGAATAGTGATAACTACTTATCAAGTATTTTTTATAATGTTTATATATTTATGTATCATATTTCTGAAAAAATATATAATCTTTGGTAAAGTCCTTATATGTTTAAAGATACTACTTCTTTAAAACACCACTTTTCAAATCCTTTTGTGAAAACAATATACGCAATTTTAGACACATTTATGGTGAAAATTTTGATGGACACTCTATTTTTATGTATTATAGATTATATTAACTATATACCCAGGATTATGTATTTATTTTAAAACAAATATATTTTTACATTCTATTTTGTGTTAATACGATAATTTTGATTGATGAAGTGTGGACTATCGCCCCCTCAAAGCAATGTGATTCGTTTATGCACTACACGAAATGTATTAAGGATGGGTTTAGTTAATATATATATATATATATATGATATAAATGATATAATACATATTTTTAAAAAAATATATATATGTTCATATATATCTTTTAGTCTTTTTTCATTCGACATGAAAATTAAACAAAAATACTCTGCATGTGTATGTATGGAGTACCATCTTCATGAGCAGTGTATTCCATTTAATAATTTTTAATTCAGTAGTATATAATAATAAAAATATACTGAACATACATGATAATTATATCACTATTTAAATTCTAGAATCATTATATAAGTATAAGGACCAATGATGTTACAAATTAAGTCACATGTGTGAACAATGCAGATATTACCCAATTTAAATCCTTAACATAGGATTGTTCAAAAAAGGTAATATAAAGTCATTATCAAGACATATATGGTGTTAGATATAATAATATGTTCTATAATATATTAATAATAATATATATTTATTAAAAATGTTATTTTAACTTTTATGATGAGGGTCAATACACAAGGTATGGGGATTTCGTCGTACTTTTTATTACCATGAAATATATGCTTTATTCACCACCCATTTGTTCTGTGTGGTGTGTATACTGAACTTTAATTCATTAAATATTTATTATAATTTTTTTGGTATATATATATATATATCAATTAAATGATCTTTACTATTTGGTGTTAATGTTCCAAAATCTATCAAATCGGTAAGACAGTTTTGTCTGAATTTTCATTATTTGAGACACATATTTTATTATGCACCTTCATTCTTTTTCGAGGTGTGTATAATTCCATTTTTCAGGTTATATCATCAATATATTTATTTTAATAATATTTTATTATTCATATAATTTCATTTTCATATATGGAGAGTATTATCCCAGGTTATGAAGTTTTAAGAGAATATTGGATCAATATAATCGTATATCGAGATTTTTTTATTATAATTCATTTATTGAAATCTCATGATCCATCCATCAATAACACCCATGGTGTTTTTTATTTTGTGATTATTTAATATAGTTTCATGTATTAGTACCATTTTCACAATCTTTGGTACGTGGGATAATATTTTTATGTGCAATATTTCCCAATATCTAATCTTTTGGAAATCTATTGTACTAAAAAACCATGTTTCAAAAATTGTTTTGAATGATCATAAAGTCCCATTGGAATGGAAAAAGTATTTTAAAAACGTTTTATAGTTTTCCATTATTCTTTTATATGTTATAAAATTTAGTTTTCAAGGAAAATTATTTTAAAAAGTGTTTATGTTGAAAAAATAATTTTTCAATGATGAAAGGGTATTTTTGTCAGGAAATCTTTTAATAGATCATTAAAAATTATTTCACATATAATATAATATCTATTAGTTTTATGTGTGCATTTCATTGGAAATTATTCATTATTTTCATTTATATTATTTATTTGAATGGATTATGTTTTTATTGAATGATTTTTATGAAACCAGTATACATTTAAAGTGTTTTATGCTTCTGAAACCTGCTACTTATCACAGGATGTGTATATGATTAAATGAATATGAAAACTATTTTTTCCACTAGTTATGATATTATTACATGTTTATAATACTGATTACATTTAATGGGTTTTGATATGATTTTTTTTGATATCCCAAAACATGTATTTATGATTTCATTAAAAGATTGGTGGGACCTTTATCTCCAAAAAAAATAATTGGGTAAGGATTTATATATCATTAGATAGAAATGAATGGGATGAGAAATTAAATCAGTTTAGTATTATAGGACTAGAATAGAATGTGAACTCGGTTCAGTGATATAGGGCTGTAATGTGGTGTGAACCCAGTTCAATAAAAGAATTTATTCACTAACATGGTCTCCGCAGAAATTCATTTTTCTTCTATGTAAATAATTAGATATTATTTTGTCACTGCCAGAATTCCATGTTTTATTCATATATTATGATTTCATGTATTATTTTATTTATTTCATTATGATTCATGTCTTATGAAAAATAAATATTTATTCAATAGTTAATGTTTATGTTCCACAATATACTGGGTAAGATATTCTATTTTAATGATCATTTTCTCATACACTTATGTTCACGATTATCCATACATATCTCATATTTTACCCTTATTGAGCATCTTATATCACCACTTTTTTTTTGTTTCTTTCCACAGGTTATGAAGAAATGTACTAAGTATTATGTATCTATTAAGGGTTCTAGTAAAATAATCCTAGTAAGAGATGATGTTTCTCTTTTATGTACTAGTGTTTATGTTTCCATTTTTTCAGAGGTACTAGACTAGTACAGTATTTGGAGATATTTTTTATTATGTTTTATGTATTATGAAAATTTTATTTAATGTTAATGAATCAAAATAAAGGGTTTCTTTAGTTGGAATCCAGGGAAATATATAGTTAACCATTGTAAGCTAGGATGAAAAAACCTTAGTCATAACCCTAAGGACATGTGTAAGGATAAGTATAAAAATAAACATAAGTATAGGAAAATTTCTTAAAATATTTGTAAAGGATAGAGTGATTGGTTTCCTAAAAATTCTTATATATAGTGACACTACATGTGGATGTAGCTCAAGAATAGATTTCCCTAGCGGTAAAAACTCAGAAAAGATGTTCTAGGCCTAACTCGAGTAATCTAGTACATGATAATGGGTTTTATTGCACACCTGGTTTGACACACCCGGGGATATGATTTGGGAATTCACAAACTCTTCATGAACCATCATGAAGGATTTAAATATATGTTTGCTTTGAATAACCTGGGACCAACAAATATTTTCATATATTACGGATGTTTTTATGATTTAGATATCCTATAAGTAATTATTTTTATGAATTTTTTGTTTTATACTATGATAAGTAGTTCTAACATAATGCTTCTAGTTCTAGTCAATGGTGGGAAGGGGAGGGAACTAGATTATCATTGAATGTGATGGATGATTTGCTGATGAGAATTCAAGTGGGATGATCAATGGAATGAATTATTTTTTAATCATGCCTAATCAGTTATCATGTAACATGATTAAAAACATTTACCTTAACCAACTCTTAAACTCACTATAGAAGTGAAAGAAGGTGTCCACATAGAGTTTAGGAAATAGAGATCATGGAGGAAAGCTGATTCAGTTTCCAATGTGTCAAAAATGTGGAAAGAATCACCTAAGTGAGTTTCTTAGTGGAACATGAATATGTATAGACTATTGAATATAATAATACAAATCATGTTAATATAAGGAAAAAATGATGTGTTTGGTTAATGAAATGGATGAGAATATTTTCCTCTCTAAGGCATCAATGAAGTATAAGTGTTTTAAGTGTTGAATAAATGGTCATTATGCAACTCAATGTCCTAGGAGGAAAGCTTCTTAAGAGGATCAAAATAATGGTATGAGTAATGGTCACATTACTGGTGATGAAGTGACTACACATGACATGTGAAAGGAAGGAGGTATTTGGTGAGGGGATAAGGTATCATTTCCAATAAAATAATGATGAAGTGGAATAATAAAATATTTTATGTATTTGGATTCATTAATTATGTTATATGAAAGTTTAAATATATAACGAATTTTCAGTTTCTGTTTTTTGAAATGGGCCTAAAAGAGCATGTTGAATGGTTATGATGGAATAGAAAAGTGATATAATGGAAATATGATGTCCAAGGAAAACATATTATTAAGGGAATGATGATCCTTAATTTGTTCTTTATGATAATATATTGGTGTTTTTATAAATATATATTAGATATGAATAAATAAATTGGATTGTAATGATATCCTTATAACTAATTATGGACATGTTGATAAGTAGTTCATGCAGTTGTGGAAGAATTTTACAACTTCTTGGATTTACATAATTTATCCAATAATCAATGTAATAAAGAAGAATGCATGTTTTTAGAAAGTATTGATTTTAATTCTTGTTGTAACCATTATCCAAGAGATTTTTCTATGAGTATATTCACTTTTTTCTAATGTGACAACCAATAGTTATATTGTGATATATAAGGGATCAATGTTAATATGATTTTTTTTAATTTCCTCCTACTTTTTTGGATATTCATCTTTCAGAGTGGTTATATTGTGAACATTTCATGAAAACCTTATGTTAAACATTAGAGGAAGTATTAATGTGTTGAGATTATTTTGAAAACATTGGTTTAAATAATAATTGGTGATTAACCTTATTTCAAGTATGCACATCATATTTTTGAAATTATATTAGTATGGTTATAGTAAAAACATCATGTATGTTTGGTGAAAAAATATCATGTTAGGCAAGGCTGCGGGTCTTGAACCCATGGACGAATGATGATAAGAGTTTCACGCCCACCACTGTCCTACAAGATGTCCTAGTTAATGTATAATTTATTTTGATTAAAAAATTATTTATTAAAAAATAGAAGAGTTACTTTTTATGTTTAGAGACTAATATACTAACCATATTTTTTTTATAAATTGTTATTGATAAATAGTTATACATTACATTATTTTATGGGTATTAATATATTCTAACAGTGTATTTTAGCACTTCAGGCATCAATGTTAATTTCTATATGTGTATTAAATGATGTAGTGAATGAATTATAAATTTATAAAATAATAACTAAATAATGAAATTTTTGTTCTATAAATAAACCATGTTTGTATATTTTCTTATTTTTTTGGTCAATAAATGAATTACGCAATGTTAGGACAATGGTCAAAGAAAAAATATTTTCTGAATAACATTCTTTTTATAAACCTATGGCCTTTTAAATCATCAATTATTTATGACTTCAAGGCCCTCAATATTTTATAGATCGTTATCTTGTTTGTGATTGATAACCCCAATCACTCACAATAAATATTTATGTTTTTCGTCTATGTTCAATCATCACTCCCAACATATGTTCTCTTATTTTAAAAAATATTAATATATTACTTGGTGTAACCATTATGATTCCATCTTTACCTTTTTATGGGTAGTTTTAGTTTCCATTTTTACGATGTGAGTTTTTTTGAATATAAATTTCAAGTATTCATCCTTTGAAAACCCAAAAAAAATATTATTGGGGGAAATTCAGTTTAAGGAGGGTGTAATGTAACACCCTATGATTTGGTGAATTTTATTAATTAATTTAACCTTTTTGATGTTTTTCATTTCATATAACACTAAAAATATTTTATCTTATATTAAATCTTTATGTTTGGATTGTGTTATATAAAGCACAATGTTAATTATGCACTACACACAACATAATTTTTTTCTTGATATAGAGGGAACACCAACATTGTGTGCGAAACATGGAACACTAACATAGTGTATGAAACCCACAAAACCTACTTGGTGTACGTTACACGCTACACTATGTTACTACAAAATGTCCTTCTATTACTATAATTATTTAAATAATATAATTATAATCTAGTAGTTAAATTTATTACTATGAATAGTAGTAACTACTTTTCAAATATTTATTATAATGTTTCTATTTAAATAAAACAAATTTATAATGAAATATATTATTTTTGGTAAAGTGTTTATAGGTTTAAAAATACTATTTTCCCATCAAAACTACATTTTGACGTATTCTATGAAAAACATTAAAATTAATTTTTTTCCCATTTAAAAATTTAATTTGAAAAAAAAACATCATTTTTTAATTTATAATGTGGAAATTATATTAGGGAAATTTTTTTGGTTTTTTTTGAGAAACTTAATTTTTTGGACGCATAATGAAAAATACCAAATTTAGAATCAAAACTACTTTTTCATATAATTTATTTATAAAGTTAAATTATCTTTGAAATTGTTTTAAAAGGTTATTTATATAATATTTTTATCAATTTACTTAATTTAGGTCATTGGAACCAACTTCACATTGAAATTTGAAATAAAAAACTTATCAAACATTTGAATGTTTTTACATTAAAAACATGAATTGTTTACCCAACTGTTGGATTAATTTTGAACTAATTTCTTCCACATATGAGAATATAATTTGGAAAATAGATTAAATATTTGGAGTAATAATAATTTATAATGTCTAATAATTTCATCTTTATTTATGACCCAATTAATTAGTAAAAGTGATTAACATTATTTACAATTGTTTAGAGAAAAAATAAGATAATAAATTACAAAAAATTTCATTGATGACCCAAAATGACCTATAAAATTTTCAAAAACCCATTTCATGAACTTCTTAACCCCATCAACTATATTAATTCCATGATAATAAATTACCACCCAATATTTTTTTCTAGGGTATATACTACCCATTGGTTTAATAAAGTATTATTATACTTAAATTTAGGTGTTTTTACTTACATATTATATGATCCTGATTTCATGGGGTTAATGTTCCAGAAGCTTCCATATCGATAAGATAGTTTTTCCCAATTTTTTGACATTGAGACACAAGAATTATTATAAACCTAAATCATTTTTAGAGGTGTGTATAATTCATTTATACATGGTAAATCATCAAATAATTATTTTCATGATATTTTAAGCTTCTTGAAATTTTGTTTTCATTCATGGGGAGTATGATCCCATTTTACCATGTTTTAAGATTTTATTGAAACATTCTCATCATATATTAAGATTTTTTATATCGTATATCCATGTTTAAAATACCATGATACAACTCTAAATAACACTCATAAATTTTAATATCCTATGGTTATTGAAGATATCCTCAGGAATGTATACCATTTTCTACGCTTTAGTACTTATGAGATTGTTTTCAGGTAAAAACTGACCCTATATTTCTACAGTCTAAAAACTATTGTATTCAAAAACAATTTTTTAAAAAATGTTTTGAAAAATGTTTTCAAAAGATATTTGTGCCCACTTTATAAGAAAATGTAGTTTAAAAACATTTTATAATTTTTAATGCATCCATTATATTTTTTCAAAGCATTCATCATAGAAAATGGTTTTATGTTTTAAAAAATATATTTAAATATACGGAAGATATTTTTATCTATAAATGTTTTAAAAGATCATTCAAAATTTATTTCCCATCTAAGATAAAATATTTTGGTGTTAATAATGCCTTTTTATGGAAATTATTCAATGTTTTTATTAATATTAATTCTCTGAATGGACGATGATTTGATGGTTTGGTATTTATGAAACATGATTCTCTTTCAAGAGTTATATGATTTTGAAACCTGTTTCTTCTCATATATTATGTTTATGATGAAATGATTATAAAAACATTTTTCATATTTAATGATGTGGTTACATATTTAAAACAGCCATTTCATTTCATAGGTTATGATATGATTTTTTACGATCCTAAGGAATTTGTATAGATGATTTCATTATAAAATGTGTGGGACCTATATCTACCTCCAATTAATTAGGTATATAATAATATATCATAAGATAGACATGATGGGAATGAGAAAAAAATCGGTTCAGCATTATAGGGCTGGAATTGAGAGTGAACTAAGTTTAGTAATATAGGGTTGGAATGGGGTGTGAACCCATTTCAGTAAAGGGATTTTCAACTAAGATGGTCTCAGATGTAATGCATTGACTACAATGGAAATCATTTTATATTCTTATGAGATTTCAATAATTCCAAATTTTATTATTATATTTTTATTTCATGGATTATTTTCATTATTTCATTTTGATTCACATCTTATGAACTACAGATCTTTATTCCTTGATTCATGTTTGTGTTCTTTGATATGCAGGGTATGATCATCTATTTTCATGATCATGATTCATACCAATATTTTCATAATTATTATTATGTATCTACCTTATTTACCCTTACCAATAAAATGAGCACACCCAATTTTATGTTTCCTTCCACCTGGTTAAAAAGATATGTATTATTTTGGATGATTCTTAGAAGAGTTTTAGTTATGAACAACCAAGTGGGAGATGATGTATCGTATTCATGTATCGATGTTTATATTAACATTTTTCCAAATTCACAAGACTAGTACAATCATTGAGCATCTATTTGTATAATGTTTTATGTATTCTGTAACTGTCATGTAATGATAATCTATTAAATGTGAGGGTTACTAAATAACTTTTTTCTTATGTTTAGATATAAATAATTTGACCTGAACTTAATGAATAAAACTATTGTAATGAAATTAGAGTGTAGAGACCACAGAATATTACTTCAGTAAATTATACACTCATACATCAGGTTATGTGTCAAATATAAAAAGTGAATTATTTCATTCATTATAGGATAAATTATCTTGGAGACCAATAGGTGAAATAATTATGTCAATTCCATCCCCATCATCAATAAAAATATATTTTTTAATCACTATAGTAATGAAATTGTATTCAAATTTTATGTGATTATATATATATATATATATATCATTTGTTCCACCAATGGTGAAAAATATGGATCATATGTATTCAGGATGTGACTCATATTAGTAAATCAGAAATATTTTTTCTATTCAACTAAATTACATTATTCTAGTTCTTTTAAATCATCGAAACTCTTCCATGGGAGTTATAATCGAATATTAGTATTTTCTATAAAATTCCATTACAATATAAAAATTTATATCACGTTTTTGGATCAAAGGTACTAGAAAACCATTATATTAAAACAACCACATGTTGTGATATCATGTCTAGTACATGAATTATTATAATAAATTTATAGTTGTAGATCTCTAATAATATTATTTCAATAACCTCATAATTCCGGTCCAAAAGAAAACACCCTTTTTTATATCGAGACAACATATAATGATAAAATATTTGCAATATATATATATATATTCATAATAAATTTAAGAATAAATCAATATTATTTATTTTTCAAAATCAATTGTTGTACCATTGATTTAATATATAACGTAATCTATTCTTTATAAAAATTCTATCTCCATACAAATGGTAACCACTAAAAAATTATATACATATGTTGATTAAGATACATATATTAAAATATTGTAAAATATTTAGATGTATGTGTAATTAAATTGTAATTTATAATTTATATATATTATAACTAATTAATTGACACTATCATCAAAAATCTAATAGTCAAATATGACCATGTGATGCTCCATATCTGACATTTAAATGATAAATTTTCCCCTTGTATATGATCCAAAAATTACCCCTATTTGGGGATTAATGGAAAATGTTTCACTGATTTTTTCATAGCACTCATATTCATTTTTCATGGGATGGTTTCATTTAATGTCAAAATCATTCAAATACACCGAACATAGATCCAAATATTATTAAGATAAAAAACCATCCATAATGTAACCTTTATCATTATTTTACTGAAAATGTAAGACATAATTGTGTAAACATATCTGTTGGTTTCATTCAAAAAATGAAAATTGAGGATTAATGATAGATATATTATATTTAAATTTTAGAGAGTTAAATAGAACATGCATGTGAATAAAGATACGTAGAAAATATTCACTAATTCACACATAATTAATGGTTCCACATCATATATAATTTTATGTAACACTTGTATAACCTATTTTCATAATAATCCCTATGAAAATGGGACAGTCAAATCACCATCACTATTATATTATTCTAAATTTAATGATGAATTTCTATTAAAATTAATTCATGAAGAATGATGTAATAGTTATGAGTTTTAAAATATGTATTATTCACCTATTTTATAATTAATAATTTTGGTATGTTTCTTGAATACCCCTCAGGATACTAGTTACTCTCTAGTTCTTGAATAATGTATTATTTCTAAAGGTTTCAACACAGAAGAATCATATTGAAAATTCTAGTTATATTTTATTATAAACTCTTAATGTTATTCTAGTTTGAGTCCCCAATCCAAAAATGTCATATTAGGATCATCACTAATTTTTTATAATTCTAGTATCATTAAAAGAGATTAAAAAAAATTCGTATGTTATTCTCAATATTAATGAATTTTAAACAATGACGCAACAAATTTTTTGATCGATAAGGAAAATCTATTTAGATTATTTCCCCATGTGATTGTAAATTGAATCAGTGGAAACATTATTCTTGATTTGAGATTAAATAAATCATTTCCCAATTAAAAACCACTAATTTAACAATTTCATAATCACATTTTTCTATAAAATCAATGAGGTGGGTTCACATTCTTAACTAAATTTTCAAACATTTAACAAATTTTCCTTTAAGTATGACTCATTTAAAAATTTCATTAATGCCCTATTTGAAAGAAACTACAATCATAAATAATCCTTATTTATACTTTACTTTTTATTAAAAAATATATTATAGTTTACCCTTCATGATATATCTATACATCATTCAATATGTTAGAAAATAATTTACCATACACATTTCACAACATAGATCTGTAACATGTCTTTCAATTTAGAATTTTATTTTCAAAAACCTATATTCCAAATATGCATCTACACTATTATGAATATTTTTACTTAATGATATATATCATTTAGAGAATAATTATAATTATATATGTGTATAACCATTAAATTAATTATATATTTCATACACGTCTATGGTGATATGTTATAAATGAGAATAAAAACTCACCACGTTCTACATAATGTAAGAATTTGACCAAAGTGATTAGAACTATCACAAGATAGAATAAAAACTATGTTATATATGTATTTTAAAAAATGTGGATATCAAACATCCAATGAATTATATTTGAATCAATCTATAAGATGAAAAACACAACATTATCAATAATTATCTTATCACCATGTAATTATATGTTTGATGAAATTTGATCTCACATGAAAAGATTCGGGTTCCTATAAATCAATGTAATGTGACCAATTAGTTTTATTTTTGGATTTAATGCTTTTCCATTTTCATTTTCCTTCTATTAAGATATATAAAATTCTTTGTAGTCGTTTATGTGCATGGTTTCAAGCCAAAATAATCTACATGATTTTGACCAAAAAAGAATTTTAATATTTGAAAATCATAGATAATCAATATAACTACCATTCCATATATTTTTTTGCAAGAATACCAGCGCCATCAAGATGGATTTCCTTCAAAAAGTTATGAATAAAAATTATTATAGTATTAGAAATCTCATACATGGTTTTACTATGATATATTCATACTAAAAAAATAAAAAAAATCATTTTAACACACACCTGATATACAAGAGTCCATATATAACACATCAATTTTATCACTCTCTCAACATCATTATTTTCCTTAGTCACATCATGCTTACTCATAATTTTTTCATATAGTCTTTCGACACATTATTTCTATTGAGGATGAATAAATAGAAAGTTATCAAATATAAAATTCTTCAATCCACTACATTTATTTATATTAGGAATATCATGGCCTCCTATTTTTTCTCTATCATGGTACATGACATAATATTATGTTTGAAAACCAAAATTTTTATATGTTATATAATTTATTCTTAACATAACTATTTTTTAAAAAATATTTACAACATGATCAGTGAATATCTCAAAATTCTAAAGATATATAAATAAAATCTATCTTTTTTTAAAAATATTTTTGATCTGATAAGTATAATACATCCATATATTATAAATTATAATACAATTTTTAAAAGATCAACATATTTTACTATAATTAAAGAAATAAAGATAGTAATTATTCCTTTAAATACATATATTGACAAAAAATACCCCAAAAAATCATATAATTGATTATAATGACGTTTAAATATTTTTGGTTTACAATATTAATTGGACCCACTCCCATATGATGGGAGAACTTGACTAAAAATAAGATCAATATACATGAACTATTTTGATTATATATGAAAATTGAAGTGAAAATTTGATGAATAGTGGTTGGATTTCAAGGATATATTGACGAGAATCATGTAAATCATTTTTATAAAGATGAAAATAAAACATGGTGGTTTGAGACCAAAAAATATGAAAAATCATTAATTAGATCATCGTTAATAGTGTTTTTATCATTGAAAAAGTCAATTATATCAGAATATAGTTCCCATACAACATTCAAAGTCCCCAAATTAACATTATGTTCACAATCATAAATATATGCCTCTAAAAAATCATCATTTAAAATTAATAATTAAACACCCTATAATCAATCATGAAATTAATTAAAATAATACTTCACATTTATTAAAACATTTAAAAGGTTTATAACTCCTCTCAAATATCCATTAACATATAAAAAATACATAACATCGATATTAATATTAAATATTATTGATAACACCTCAGAAAATTAATATTAATAAAAAACAAAACCAATTCAAGATATTAACAATCATCCATGACATTTATATTAATATAAAAAAATTATTGTTTGGAAAAATACATCCAAACCATGAAAATAATTATTAATAACATATAATATATCACTTTTTGAAACAAAATAAATTATTTTATAATATATTTAAATTTTAACTCACATTAAGTGCATTTAAATAAAAAAATTGTTGTCAAATTTTTAAGAAGACAAAATAATTTATGACATTAAAAAATGTAAATATAATATATTAGTATCACAATTTAATCATCGAAAATAAAATTATTTATTTTTTAATGCGAAAAATATTTAAATTAAAGTGATCATGCATGGTAATAGTAACCAAATGAGGTATATATCCACCTTCAATAAATAATGAATTTAATGATACCCAATGTTATTCTATTAAATTAAAAAAGAAATTATTTTAGATGGAGTTTTTGGATTATAAAAAAAGTCCAATGAAATTCATCAAATATGAAACCCTAGTCTAACATGGAAATTTATGTTATAGAATGAAAATGGAAGAGAATAAAAGAAGATAAAATATCATGGTAAACAAAATACATTGATGAGTCATAATAAATCATTAAAAAAATAATCCAGAATAGAAAATACTACGCGGAATCGAAGAAAAACGATAAAATGGTTGTATAGGAATAGAAAATCATGTTAGGGTATGGATATTAGACACTTATTAAAAAGAATATTCCTATAAAAATATTTTAAAATATCCATTGGGGTAATTTATCCTAAAACCAAGGTATATTTAGAACCATTAATTTCAATTCACTAAACAACTATTTTTTAAACCATTTCTATTCGTGTATTGGTATATTTTATATAATACCCCTAGTGTGAGGTATTTTTAAATATATATTTATGATTTTAAATCCTTTTATGGATTTTTTCGGATGGGAATGTATTGGTAGTTTTATTAAAGGGGTTGAGAGGGTTTGGAAATTTAAATGTTTATCTTGAGATATAATAAGCTATGGTGGACGTCGGTTGTGTGTTAGTAGTGAACCAATGCACTATGGGCAGACCAAAACACCCACAAGAGTTCATGGACACTCAGTGGGATTTATTTTGGCATTATTGGTGTCTATATACAGAACCCATGTAGTATAAAAAAACCAAGTTGTGGTACATGTCATGTTTTATGAAAAAATTAATAGTGTTTTTGAAACAAGTCACAATAGGAAAATCCAATTGAAGAGCAACATTGGAATAGTGACCACACCATATAATGATATTAGTTAATTTTTTTTAAATTATAAATTATAGTTTCAATTTTATTGGACGAAGTAACAAAAATTGAAGATAGATCATGAGTGAGATTTTTGGTGTATTAAATTTGATTTAATTTTTTTTACCCTAGATCAATGTACATTATTTATATCTTGAACATGTATATTGATTCATGGAATCTTGAAGGAAATATGAAACAAATTTTCCCCCTATTACATATACTATTTTTTCAAAATTTATTTTATTTTATCAGTTCCATGAATGAGCCTTCCATATTTATTACTGTTCACAATCAAAATAGGTAGATGGATTCCCTATTTACTCCAACAAAATTTTGACCCACTAAGAATTTAATTTTTCAAATGTTATACCTATATTTTCAAGGAAATGTTTTATTATTTTATGTTGAAATAATTTTTTTAATTTAAATATTTTAATTTTGAATAGAAATAAAAAACACATTTTTAATACATGGTTTTAATTTTGGTTTTTTATGAAATTAGAGTTATTTGATAAAAAATGTTAATAAATTAATTTATTCGAAATAAATAAATTGTGGTGAGGCCTTTGAATAAAAATTTAAAATCATGACATTATAATACATTAGAATATGCCTTGTTGGGTTTGGAAAATTGGTTGATGTTGTATAAATGCACCTTTAATTCATATCCTAGTGGTGATTTTACTTATTGGATATGATTTATTTGTTGATTTAAAAAATATAACTTTTGGATATATTCTTGTTTCTGTCTATTTTATGTAGAATTGGGTATTTTATATTGAATGAAATAATGGTTTTAATTTTTAAATTAAATAAATTTATTTAGTAAACTACATTTTATTTGGTATCCATCGTTTTATTCATATTTTTGATCTTTGTGTTACATTTATCATGTCCTAAAACTATTTGTTGAGAAGTCACATTCAAATTTCTTACTACGGTTGTATACCCACACACTTTATATTCACCTTTATGAGTATGAAAAGAATGTTTATTCATGAAATAGGTATTTAAAATGTAACTTATTTATATAGTGGAAAATAATGATGCAACATTCCTGAATCGGTGGTTGGAGGTTGGAGATTACCATGTGGAATAGTAGGAGTGATTCAACGTAGGTGTTTCTATATCATGATTTTGTTTGATTTGGTTAAAGTTCTTCGTCCATATGTTGTTTCTACTTCAATATTATTGGTTACTTGTATTGTTTTTTGTTGTAATTTATAAAAATAAGGCATCATATAATATATTTTAGTTTTTTTTATTTTCCATTTATGTTTTGTATGTTTTACAATTGATACCCTCCTTGGATTTAGAAATACCATGAAATTTATTAATTGCCTTTTGTTTTTTGGAGGATATAACTAAATGTTAGTGGCACATTGACAGTTAATAATATAATTATAAGGCCAAGTTATTAAAAATGGAATCATTTTAGTTGGTCCATCATATTGGGGTTGTAAAAATAAGTATAAAATTCCAAAACCTAAAATTAAAGGAATAATAATACATAGATAAATTATTTATATTAAAATTAATGTAAATACAGTGGTCAAGGAACAATTTTTTTAATCACCTATAGGAGTATCTTAACCTCGTTATCATGGGATTATAAAATGAGTGTGGTGAATCGTGAATTAGTAATGTGGCATCCAATAATGACTACTTTTCCTTAATTATTTGCGGATTATATGAAATATTTTATAATGATTGTGGATTTTTGCTGATTTTGAAAAACTTATTCGATTATTTTACTTGTTAAGAGGTAATAAGGTTGTGTTTTGTTTCGAATATGGAGATATTTAAATTTTTAGATTACCTAGAAACATACAAGAAGTGTTTTTATAGAATCTATTTACACTTTAACCATAGGTGAACTAATAGCTTGTTCAGCTAATTGTTCATGATTTTTATAAAGATGATAAAGGGGATCTAAATGATAAACTATGACATATGGATCTTTCAATGGATTCTTAGAAATATAATCCACTAATATTTTTGGGGGATACAGGAACTGAAAAACACAAAAATGTAAAATAGAGAAATGAATATAAAATTCCATTTTTTTAGAATATAGGTTGTTATAACAGTGAAGGTAGAATTATAAATATTGAAATATCCAACACTCTAATGGTGGGATTTATATTTTTCTATAAACCCAAAAATAGAGTTTTGTAGGGGAATTATATGAATTATTTAGAAAAAAATCTTCTTAGACACCTATAAAGATAGATTGAATGATAGATTTATTCGTCCTTAAGTAATAAGATATGTTATTGATAGACTGTGGCAATAATTTTATGAATATAGTTAGTTTTTTCCTAAGAAATGGATTCTAGAGGGTCCCTAAAGGTTTGTATATTTTATTTTAGATTGGACATAAATATTCATTCAATGTTGTTTGTTCTATTTATTAATAACTATAAGGACAAAATTTATAGATAAATGGTGGAGTTATGGCATGTTACTACGAAATCGACAAGAGGAATCACATTCATCTATATTATTATTTGTGGGAACTTTAATACTAGAAAATAGTGGAAGAGGGACACCTATATCTTGGTAAGAATGGAATCATAGAACTAACCCTCTAAATCAATTAAGTTTCCACTGTAAACGAGAAGCATGCTCAAATGTTTCTAATGTGGGTTTTTTGAGAATACGAAATGGTGTTTTATGACACAACATAAAGTGTTTCACATCTACAATTATATGGGTAATCTTTTACTCAATTTTACTAATATTCCATAATCATTATCATGGAATACCTCTCATGTTTTTCAAACTATATATGCTTTGATTTGAGATCACATTAGAATAGTTCTCTTCCATAGATCCGAGATATCCATAGTGATTCTAGAAACACCCAAACTCATCAAAAAAATAAAACCTCGCCAGGTATTCACAGAATAGGGAAAACTTGTAAATCATTTTAGGTGATGAGAAGATGATCATGGGGGATCAATTAGGACCTTTAATGGTATGATGTAGAATTCAATTAAACCCAAATCATATCAGTTTTATATTTGATACCAGTGCATCCCATTATTTTATACCTTATAATGTTTAATCTAACGTGGTGTCATATCATGATGATTACCCATGCAATGAGTAATAAGAAAACTCTTGGGAGGAAAGAGTGAATAGGATTTGGTGTACAAGTTTCTTTATGACAATCATTGGAGTCCAGTTTTTTGAAGCATTAATATTATATAAATGTATATCTTTGGATTAATCCTTGTAATGGATTAGATGGATTCATTTAAGGGTCATAAGAATTACTATACGTGATGAGTGAACTTTACATCATATGATGGTATTATGTATCTCCTAAAATGATATTTGGATGTGCATGTTGGAATACAAGACCATTAGTAGAGGTGGTTAAAACTATTTATTATCGACTAGAAGTGGTAACATTATGGCCTAATTAAATAATTTAAATATTTAATTTTCATATTATCTTTATCATTATCATGTCACATTTCAAGAAAATTTCACACATTTTCCATTGAAAAGGAATTTGTAATTTTTAATTGTTCTCATACAAGGGTCAAATACCATTTAAATTACATAAAATTGAATGGAACAAACTAAATTAACATAATTAAAGGTATATTTTTAGAAATAAGAATGTACATGTTTAATATAACTCGGTATATCACCCCTAGTTTCTAATTATTTTTTTAAAGAAAGCAGATGGTTTGTAACAATTTTTTTAGATGATCATAAAACGAATTATGTGAGGGTAAATAATATATATCTTATTCTATAATTTAATGATAAGTCTTATCATCTGAATATGGACTAATTATTTTATAATATATCTCTATATTTATTATATCATTAAATCAGGTGAGGAATGAGGATATTCCAATGAAAAAATTCAGGGTATTAAAGGCATGGGATTTCATTAAATATTTTTTTTATAACTAATGTGTTATGTAGCTTTCTAAAAATAGAACACTGAAGGAAAATAAAATATAGAAAATATTTTGGTAATATATAAAAAGTAAATATGATCATTGAAACATATCCATTAAATCAACAGCTATAAATAGAGGTATCCATGTCCAAAAATAAAAAAAAATAAGTAAGAATAAATGGCATCTGGAAGTAGAATTATTAACAAAAAGTACATTTATCAGATATGGAAGTGAGGTAGGTTCTCAAGGGTTTTCTTGGGACCTATACGAAGCCAAACATTAGTTATTATTCTTCACTAAAATCCATATGATGAAAATTTTCTAACTCATTTTTATTTTAAGAAGATCCATGTTAGATGAACAACCACCCATAATAATAACTAGAACTTTTGTAATGATATTTTCCTATGATGATATAATAAGTTGAAATGAATGTATAAAATATGATTGTACCAACATATAACAAAAATATTTATATCTATAGTAATATTTTTTTATTTTTGGAAAGTCCATTTTGCCCAATTTACTTTATCCTAAAAATTTTATTTTATGTAAATTGACCGTTTATTTCAATTATCATTTTTTATGATTGAATAATAAATCTATATTTTAATATTGGAAAAATTTGTAATTTATAAGAGATAAAAATTAATATACTGAATTTATTTCATATAAGAATAGATTTTATCTATAATTTATGTTCCTAATAAAGAACCAAATTTATAAATTATTAGTAGTTAATTTGAAATACATTGACAAAAAATTTTTATTTACCATGGAAATATTAACATGGGATAAATTTTTGAGATTTTTTAAAAAAAAGATGATTTTTAGTTGAATAATGAATTATACAGTTTATACAATTACTGAAAATTTTATTTCATTATTAGTAAAACATAGAAACATAAGAAAAAATTTATTCATAAAATATGTACTTTATAATTTAATTTATATATTTTAAAATATTTATTGTAGTGTTCAAAACAATAATTGATATTTTAGAAATCAAGTAAAATTTATAAAAAATTGCTTTTATGTATTATACATTTATTTTGTTATAGTTAAATATTTAAACATTTTGAAATTGAATATAATTGAATGGATTTAAAATTTATAATCAATGGGTTCAAATAATTAAAAAAATCCATGTTATTAATAGGAATATTAAATTATTCACCATAGGTAAATATTTGTTACCACGATAAAATAGTTATTTTTCCAAGAATGTGGATTTTTAAAATATTATGTACATTGTATTAATGGAATGTATCAAACAGAAATTTATACTCAATTAAAATTATTATATAAAAATAAATAAATAAATTGAGATTTATTTAATTTTTATCTGATGTTAAATAAGACTAATAACATATAACTATTAGAAATTGTATCATTTTAAAAAATTGGTTTTCTAAACATAATATGTGATCATATAAATGTTACTTTTCATCAATTTAAAAATAGAATTATGATAAATGGAATGAAAATTTGGATTCATCACATCAATATTTAATTAGAATGGTTAAATTTTTATTAATAATATAATTAACCTTGTTAGTTTTTAATCAATGTGAGTAAATATTGAAATGGCTCAATAAATTATCTTGAATTGTCAATAATTAAAATTTAACATGCACCTTATATAAATCCATGTTAGGTATGGAAGTGATATCCACATATCTTACCTTTCATTTCTCCGCCTAACTCACATAACCATCATAACACCCATATAAATCCGCTCTAACCCCATACATAACATAAGCTTCCATGATAAATCCCTTCTTTTTTCACATATAAAAAGAGATCCCTTGAAACCATTCTCTCGTCTCTATCCAACGTAAAGGTATTAGTCATGTATTTCCCCTACATATCCTTTTACATATCCCCCCAATAATTTCCTGTAGTTCTATAAATTCTTCTTAATCTATATTAATTATCATAGAAAATAAGGGTTCTCCACCACCTTCTTTTGATTGATGTATGTATTTTCGGATAATACCATACATTTTCAATTCATTAATATGTAATGTTTAAATGATAACTAATTTAATATATATATATATTATTCTTTATCAATGCGAGATAAACCCTTACCTAATTAAAACTATTTTATAATACCTTTTGAATGGTCGTTATGTAGCTGGAATGACCCCTCGATTATTTCCTTATTATTTTAAATTCATTATATTCCATGTTAAAAGACATTTTAAATCCATTTGACTATTATTCAGTATGTACTTAACAAATACATCAAATTCCGGATGCACTTTTCATGAGAGACTATATATTTCCCTCATTATTCTTATTTCATAGTTCATTTATTATAGTTTTCATACTACCAAATTTTCTCTCTGATTATCTCCCTAGTTTTTTCTATTAAATATATTATTTATTTAAATGCTCTTTTATTTCATTGTAATTATTCTTCAACCCTTCCATAATAAAGTATTTATTGTCCACATGATTTCCAAATAATTTTAGACTAAAGTTTTACCTCATTAAACCCATTCCACAATACTTTTTAATACTCATAATGTTCTCAAAATCGATCATTGATTTTCCATCTTCATGTACTCAATCATCCCGAGACATCCCTAAAATGATCACCTAATCCCGTACGTGGAAAGGACCGAAGGGTATTACCAATCCCCATAGGCTAACAACTAGTTCTAGGAATCAAAAGTGTCATGACCCCCTCCCAATAAGGTGTAACACTCCTGGGCTGGTAATGAGAGAATGATAATAGTGACCCCCCAAGTCCCGCCTCCAGTAGGCCCTGATTTGGCGACTCGTACCGAAGTTTTTATATACAAAACAATAGAAGTAATTACCCACTATGAGAACCCATTCAGAAGAGTGAGAGAAGACATTCATCAACCAACTCCAACTCAGACTGAAATTTAAAATAAATCCCATGTACACATATGAAATGTCATAAAAAACTACTACAACTTGAAGGGAAAACTACAAGTACCAAAGGAAAGTATAAACAACAGTGACCATGAAGCCCGAATACCTCCTACAACCCCAATATAGTAGTAACCATCCTGATCTCCAATCTATTCCAAGTTACATAAAAAATAGTTTATATATACGTACAGTGAGGATCACATTATAATGAGTAGGTTCATCCCTAGAGCCTCTCATTCAAATGTAATGAAATCATGATAAGGCATAGTGAATAACAAATGAAACAAACAAAATACATAAATAGGATTATAGAGTTCCCAGCCTCACCATGCATACTCTCACCATGTATCAAATACAATAGTATATATTATAATATATAATATCAATGGTACCCAACTACTACTTCCCCACTTGTTTGCTGCTTTTCCTCAACATCGCACATCCTAAGAATATCTCTCTAGAAAGGCTTTCCCACATTCACCTAGGTGAAGCACCATAACATGTACCTCATATAGAAAAACCATTAAATCCATGTAACCAATGTAACGAGGTTGTTTCTAGAAGCCCCCATAACTCTCAAAACATGTATCATATGTCGGGCATTATACCTCAAGCCATTACATACCATACACCAAGGAAGGATCCCCAATCTATCACAGACTATACCCATTACACCTACAATACATTAATGGAAACTATATCCAGAATATATGTGTGTGAATAACCACAAGCCAATACAGCCCTCTGCACACATATATGTGGAAAACTAACCATCATACATACCAGTACAAGTAACTACCAAGAGAATAGAGTGGGAACCAAGAGGGTAGTCTTCCGTCCATTATCCCAGTAGAATGTTGGGGAAAACACCACCAACAATTTAGAATCCTTGGGTTGTTAGTTTCCCTATGTAACAGGGTAGAGTAGAGTATAGAAACACAAAAGGTAAATAATTTACAATAACTCACAACCACACTATGGCCATAACCTAGTTTTAGACTCAACAGCTATCAACATCTCTCAAAATCCAGGCATCCACTGCTAAGACTACGTATCCATTAAGAACACATCCATTTAAAGTGATATATTAGATTAAATTGTCCCTTTTTATCAGTTTCACTTTATGTTAATTAATTCTTTAACAATTATTTAACCATTAGTTAAACATTATCAATTCCACATTACATTTCTTTAGCATCACACCCAAATTCCATTATCCCTTTAAATAGTATCATTATCTTTACATACCAGCAAGCTCCATCCCCATGGATTAAAATCATTTATTCCATCATTTATTAACAAAAGTACTACTTTCCCATATTCATATGAATTTTAGAAAATCATTCTTTGCTACCAAACTCAAGGGGTGTCAACACAGTGAGTATATTAAATACCCATCAAGTCTACTCCACTTATAGAAGGAGCGTAGGCCCATACACCCTCAATAATATAATCACAGGAATCATGTAGAATCCCTTGTGCATCTATTCCACTTTTTGGAATGAGGGTAGAAAAACAAGTTTCCTTGAGTAGTGGGGAGTCTAAATTAGATAAATAACCAATATGATTAAACAAGAATAAATAATTCATATCCAACCTATTTCATCACCTATGGTGTCCTCCCTAACACCCACATGCATAAATTTATGCATCTCGCCACAATATGTGTCAACTGCAGCCAGAACCAACATGCCTCTTTTCCCCCACATATCACAAAAGCCATCCAGGATCAAATCACAACAGAAGCAGTATGAAACAAACATCATATCATTTGAGATATTTTCTACTAATCAAAGAATACATCTATTACACTCAACGAGCACTCATGGATCCAAGCATAATGATCTTGGCCTTTAAAAGAAAGAGGGTAAATCCTGACCATTCCATAAATTACCTTTTACCAAACAAATGGTAATTTAATCTATCTTGAATTAGCCGGTTTATCTAAATAAGCATAATTGCATCCATTAAATTATCAATAGTTTACCTCAACATCTACCAGATTTAAAATATGCCCCTTTATCATTAACCATTTAATTTACAATTAATCACATCTTTACATTTTTTTACCAATTTCCATCAAGAACGAAATGTTAAAAAAATCATGCGTAGATATCACAATGTCTAGACCAACAAGAAGCAGTAACATACTAAAAATACAAATTTATTTATCCAGTTTAAATATTTATTATGTCAATTACATTTTGATCATGTGGATAAAACATTCTAACTCCACATTTTCAGTTCCACTGTTTTGGTGAAACCGTTTCTGTTCCACCATTTATGTGCCTGCATTTCTATGTCACCATTTCTGTGCCACCATTCTTGTGCTACCATTTCTTTGCCACTATTTGTGTGCCACCATTTCTATGCTAACATTTCTACGCCACTATTTCTATGAACAGATTCTATGCTTCTGTTTTGGTGATACAATTTCAATGAAATAGTTTATGTGGCACTATTTCTATGAAATAGTTTCTATACTACCATTTATATGAAATAGTTTATGTGCTACCATTTCATGACACAGTTTTATGAAACAATTTGGAAATTTGGAAAGGGAAGTTTCATCGTTTTATGACATAGTTTCATGAAATAGTTTTGGGAATTTGGATAAGAAGGTGAAACTGTTTCATGAAACTATTTCATAAAATAGTTTAGAAATTTGGAAAAGAATATGATACCATTTCATGACACCATTTCATAAAATAGTATAGAAATTTGGAAAAGTAAGTGACACCGTTTCGTGACACTATTTCATGAAACAATTTGGAAATATGGAAATGTAAGTGACACTCTTTCGTGACACAGTTTTAGGAAATAATTTGGAAAATTTGACAAGTAAGTGATACCATTTCAGGACATCATTTCATGAAATTGGTATGAAATTTGGAAAGGTAAGTGACACTATTTCGTGACACCGTTTTGTGGCACCGTTTCGTGAAACAGTTTAGAAAATTAGAAAAGTGTTTGGGATAAGTTACTTTGACCTCACAAAAGACCTCAAACACTAGATTTATGCAAAGGAATGGACTAGATATGTTCGAGCCATTACATAAGTATCTTATAAGCACAATACCAGTTAAGAAGCCATATTTGATTACTCTATCATTTTTTATCATTTCTACTTTATATTAATTACTTATTTATCCATTAATTAATCATTATCATTTCCACATTACATTTCATTAGAATCACACCCAGAGTCCATTGTCCCTTTAAATTGTAACCTTATCATTTCAACCAAGCAAGATCCAAACCCATGGGTTCACATCATTTATTAAATTATTTATTAACAACATTATTTCATTCCCATATTTCTAGGCATTCTAGAAAAATATTCTAAGCTACCAAAATAATAGGAGGCTCAACATGGTGATTAGATGAACTACATGTCAAGTCTTTTCTAACTATATCATGAGCATAAGCCTATCCTCCCTCGATATGATAAACACAGAAATCACGTTCCATACCCTGTGTGTCATCAATTGTTTTGGGAAGAAGGGTTGAAAAACTATCTACCATCAGAAGTGGGGAATGTAAATAATATAAGTGACCAATATGATTCATCAAGCATCCAAATTTCATATCCAACCCATTTCAACACATCTTGTGAACTCCCTAAAACAAATATAGATAAACTGATGCATTTCTCCACTCTAGGAATCATTGTTTTCTACAACCAATGGGTGTCTTTGCCTCAGATATCCCAAAAACCCTCCAGGCTCACATCACAACACATGTAGTAGGAAAAAAACTTCACATCAACTAGGATCTTGGCCCTTAAACAAGGAATATATCCTTCACACACAATGATCACTCAAGACTCGAAGCATAAGGCTCTGGGAATTTACATGAAAGACGGTAAATCAGAACCCTTCTTGGCATTATCATTTATAAAAAAAAAACACATTATGTTTAATCTATATTGAATTAGACGGTTCATATAAATATTGACAACTACATCCATTTGATTATTAATAGTTTACCAAAACCACAACAGGATTTAAAAAATTCATCTATATCATTATCCCAATAAATTATAATTAATCATAGCTTTACGTTATTTACCAATGTCCATCAATAATGACATGTCAAACAAATAATGCCTTGATAATGCACTATCAAGAAAAACAAAGGTCAATAACATTAGATCAAGGCAAATTATTTATCTAATTCATATACTTGTTATGTTAATTACATTATGATCCATTGGCTAAAAACTGCTAACTCTACTACTGAACATAAAAGAATAGAGAACCCATGAATCCCCTAACTCAAAAATATTAAGATCTTATTTGGACGAGAACACTCCAACAAAAAAGATCATGATCACCACTCCTAACATTCAGCATCCACCCGAGGTTATAAAGACACCACAACACTATCCAACACCCCTGAAAAGACTATTAAGAACATGGAGATATATTTCTGTAACAGGTCTAGGGGAAATAGAAGGAGAGGAACTGAAAATAATGGAATTAGATCATACCTTATATCGAAGATTGATTAATGCTATTGGGTTTCACCAAAGTAGGTGGTGTGATTACAGCAGGAAGAAACTCCATGGGAAAATAATCCAGGGATTAATGTTCAAACACCCCACTCTTATGGAAAGGATGAATGGTTCAAGTGTCTCGCAATAGGCAATAAGTGGGAAGAACTAGGAAGGAAGATATCTCATCACATTAGTAGAATTATGAATTGTTTTTAGATACGCTGGATTTTCCATTAAAAGGGGTTGACGTTAAACCGCATGGTTTGACCAAGTAACATAATACCAATACATAAGAAAATTATTGTAGGATTTTTGTGGTTTAAATAGGCCTTAAATCCCATAAAACAAGGATTTTAATGAATTTTTTGTCAAAGAAAATGTTAAATGGGAGAAACTAAGAAATCTGAAAAAATATATAATTTTAAAAAATGAATAGAAATAGTTGTAGATACAATGTTCATGAAAAAGTTTTGGTGCCATAGTTTTAATACCACTGCTTTTGTGCCACTATTTCCATGCCACTATTTCTCTGCCACCATTTCTGTGCCAATATTTTTGTGCCACCATTTCTATGTTACTGTTTTTATTCCACCATTTATTTGAAACATTTTATGTGATATCATTTATGTGCTATTGTTTCAATGCTACCTTTTCTATGAAATAGTTTATGTACTACCATTTCTATGAAATTGTTTCTGTGCTCTTATTTATAAGAAATTGTTTTTTCTACCATTACTCGAAATAGTTTTATGAAAATTTTAGGAAATTTAGAATTGGAAGTTACACCGTTTCATGACACAATTTCTGGAAATGGTTTGGAAATTTATAATAGTAAGTGACACCATTTTGTGACACAATTTCATGAAATAGTTCGGAATTTTAGCAAATTATGTGGCCCCATTTCATGACACCATTTCATGAATCGTTTTGGAATTTTGGAATAGTAAGTGACATAGTTTCATGACCCCATTTTGTGAATGAGTTTGGAAATTTAGAAAAGTATGTGACATTGATTCTTGACACTATTTCATGAAATATTTAGAAAATTTGGTAATGTGACAACATTTCATGACACCGTTTCACAAACAAGTTTGGAAATTTGGAAATGTGAAACAATTTTGTGAAAACATTTTAGGAAATAGTTTGGAAATTTATAAAAGAATGTTACACCATTTCTTGACACTAATTTGTGACACCGTTTCATGAAATAGTTTTGAAATTTTGAAAAGTGTTGGGGAAAATTCACCTTTACCTCCCCAAAAACCTCAGACACAAAATTTCATCCAAGGAATGTACTTGATAGTTTTGGGCCATTACATATGTATCCAATAAGAAAAAAATCATTTATAAAGGTACATTATATTTATTTGTCCCTTTTTTTTAAGTTTCACATTATGTTAATTAATTATTCAACAACTAATTAAGCATTATCAATTCAGTAATACATTTCTTTTGCATCACATCGAAATTCCACTATCCCTTTAAATTCTAACCTCAGCAAGGCATCCCAACAAGCTCCAACCCAATGGTTTAACATCACTTATTCAATCATTTATTAATAAAATTATAATTTTCCCATATTATCAATAAATATAGAAAAACATTATATTCTTCCAAACAAAATGGGGATCAACGTGGTGAGTATACGAACTACCTGTCAAGTATTTTTCACCTATAGGATGAGTGTAGGCCCAAACTCACTTGAGAATCTAAAAAAAGAACATGGCATACCCCATGTGTATTTGCCTCTATTTGGATGAAGAGTAGAAAATCCATCTACCTTGAGTAGTGGGGAATGTAAATAATATAATTAACCATTATGATTCAAGAAGCATCCAACATTAATATAAAACATGTTCAATCACCTATAGTGTCTTCCTTGAAACCCACATGCATAAAATGATGTATCTCTCCACTCTAGGTGTCAACTGTATCCACAACCAATGGGCCTCACTGCCCCCACATATCACAATAGACATCTTGGATCACATCACAATAGAAGATGTAGGAAACAAAAATCCTATCAGCTAGGCTCTTGGACCATAAACAATGCATCTAGCCTTTACACATAACGAGTAGTAATGTCTCCAAGGATAATTCTCGTGGACTTTACAAGAAATATGGTAACTCATAACCCTTCTATGAATTATCATTTATAAAACACAAAGTTATTTAATCTATCTTTAATTATCTAGTTCATTAAAATATGAATACTTGCATCCATTGGATTATCAATAGTTTACAACAATAACAACAGAATTTAAAACAAGAATCATTTTAATTATCCAAAAAATTTAAAATTAATCCCATATTTACATTCTATACCAATTTCCATCAAGAATGACATGTTTAAAAAAATCACGCATAGATTTCATAGATTCATGAAAAATAAGAGGCAATAACATATGCTTGATACAAATTAATTTATCTTATTCAAATATTTATTATGTCATCTCCATTAATATCTATTGGCTAAAACAAGCTAACTCTTATACTGCTTCTAAAAGGAATAGAGAAGCCACAAGTTCCGAACCTCAAAAGGTTTGTGATGCTATTTTCAAGAGAACAATCCAACCAAACATATCACAATCACCTCTCATGGAAGACCACATCCACCTGAGGAAGTTGGGAGCCCACCACACTTGCCAACACCCATGAAAAGTAGGAACAAGAAGATATATTTCCATAATAGGGAATGGATAAATATAAATAGAGGAACCCAGAAGAACGATGATTGATCATATATTATGTCGAAGATTGATCTATACTTCTTGGTTGCACTAAAATAGGGGGTGTTCTTGCAGTAGGATAAATCTTCACGAGGAAATGATACAAGTATCATGGTCCGATCACACCACTCATATAGGAAGGCAGAATGGATCGAGCGTCTCTCACCATAGAACAATGAGGAAGAAAAATGGTGGAAGATATCTCATCCCTTTAGAATATTTAATGGATCATCGGTTTAAGATACGCTGGATTTTCCATTAAAATATTATCACATTAAACCATGATGTTTGACCATGTAAAGGCATCATGAACCTTAGTAAAATTAATATAGGAGTTATTGGCTTTGAAGCATACTTAAATCCCTTAGAACATGTCTTTTAATGCATTTTTTGTCAAAGAAAACCTTAAATGGGAGAAACAATGAAATCTTGAAAAATATGAAAATATTAACAATGAAATGAAACTATTCTAGAAACACTAATCATGACACAGTTTCAGTGCCATAGTTTTAGTACCACAATTTATGTGCCACCATTTCTGTGCTATTGTATCTATTCAAACTTTTCTGTGACACTATTTTTGAGCCACTATTTCTGTGCCACAGTTTTTGTGCCACCATTTATGTTCCTCCATTCCTATTCCACCCTTTCTATGAAATAGTGTATGTTCTATCACTTCTATGCTACATTTTATGTGCTATAGTTTATGTTGTACCAGTTCTGTGAAATAGTTTCTATGCTACCATTTATGTGAAACCGTTTTGTGCTACTATTTATGTGATGTAGTTTCTATACTACCATTCCATTAGACAGTTTTATAAAACATTTTGTAACATTGGAATGTGAAGTGACACTATTTTGTGATAGAGTTTCATGAAACAGTTTGGAAATTTGGAAAAGTAAGTGATATCATTTTGCGACACCATTTCATGAAACAGTTTTGAAATTTGGAAATTATGTGACACTGTTTCACAAACAAGTTGGAAATTTGGCAATGTTTGTGACACTGTTTTGTGACACTGTTTCGTGACACCGTTTGAAGAAATATTTCTGAAATTTGGAAATATAATTGAAACTGTTTCGTGAAACTATTTTATGAAACAATTCGAAAATTTGGAAAGGTATGTGACACCATTTCATGACACTGTTTCATGAAACAGTTTATAAATTTGGAAAAGTGTTGTGTATAAGTCACATTTACCTCCCAGAACACCTCAAACACTAGATTTTAGAAAAGGAATATACCATATAGGTATATACCATTACAAATAGATTATAACAAGGGAATTATTTCTCCCAATAAGTAATAACAAAATATATAGAAATAAACAAAACATACCGATATATAAATGACATTAAAGGGAATATCATTTATTTAAGAAACTGAAAAAAGAAACAAAAAAAATTAGACGAACTGTACAAGGTGACCATACTATTGTCGTGTGACCTCATTGGCCACTATCCAACACAAATGTCATTTATCATCCAAGGATAACAAACTCATGCAATAAAATGAACAAGGGCTACAAATAGATGATAATTATAGGTGTGAGTATTAAAACTCAGTAGGATCGCATGATAATCTATTCCCAATGCACTTACTTTAAGACAAATTAAAAAATAATTTCATATCTGAACTAGAATATATAAATTTATTCTTTTCTATAAATTTTACTTAAAAACAATGAAAAATCATTTCTTTATTAATTTCCAAAACTAAAATCATTACACTAGTACAATATTGGTGTTTTTAATGGGGAAGTGATTTAGGAATTTTATAGATTGTACGACGTGGGAAAACATGATTTTTTTGAAAATTATTTTTATTAACCTTATTAAAATCAAAATATCACATTCCATAAAAATAATTACACAAGAATGTAATACAATAATCATATAACAAGGGCAATGGAAATAATCATATAAGTATTACATTTATCCCGACAATCTATTAAGAACCAATAGACAATGGTGAACGTAGTAGATCATGAATAATCTAGAAGATACTAATATATGAGACCCCATCCCTAGTAGAATTCCACACATGATTAAATAAAAACACATAATATGCTCAACCACCATAACTCAATACCAACAAAGGGAAAATCCCATAGAAATAAACACCAATATATCCACCTACTATGGGCCACAGGTCAGTACATCAACTAACAGTGCATCAATAATTTATAAAAAATATATTTTAATTTTATAGGTTTTCATATATCATTTATATAATGGGGATTATCCAACCGATTCCATATTAAAATCCAATCACAAGTATATATAATAAAAATAAACAACATGTATCTCCACAAGCCACTCCAAAGACTGATATGATGCCATATAATTAATCAAAATTAATTTTCCAATATGAGGAACTCTTAAAAAGGAACACAAGGATTCCACAATTAGGTCATCCCATCCATTGTACCCATATAATGTATGAGAATCATCCAAAGGAGCTTTTCATAATAATAACTTTCATCATTTTCAGAAAGTTTCCAAACTGGCCTTACTGAATTTCACCAAACCAATACTCATCTAAGACACAAAATATAATATTTAAAAAAAGGATAAAACAGACCATTTTAAAAATTAAAACATTTATTATCTCTTTTGAAATATTTATATTACACATTCAAAGATAAATAAATTTAAAAAAAATTCCAACTAATCCATTCATCGGAAACACTTGCCAAAAACCCAAAAATCACTTCTTTATAAAACCAAAACAACCTGGTAAACCATACAAGGTACCCCAAAATTCCATTTTTCATTCCTCCTACACATTTATAAATCCATTCCAACCATTTTATATCACATTTATCAGAAGAAACCCAAAAAATAAATTAATCAAACATTAGGCATGAAATATTTAATAAAAAAATCATTTATCCCCAAAAAGGTATAAAACATCAATTTTAATTCCACTAATTTAGTCATCCTACTAATACATGTTTAACATATAAAAACCCACATTTGAAATAAAATAGAACATTTTATCAAATACATAGTGTGAACGCTTTAACAAAAACAACACTAATTTTCACAAAAGAAAGCATAAATCTCTACCTTCCACACCAAGAAATTATTTCAGAGCACATATATCAATATTCAGAATATAAAAATGATTATATAACCATGAAATCAAGGATTATGAAATTAGAAAGGCATGTTCTTGGGATACCTACCTCAAAACCATACCAGAATTGAAATGCACACCCGAAATCACCTATTGAAGGTTTAAAAACCCTAGATTCATCAGGCACAACCCTAAACAACCAAAACCACCATAAAAATAGAAAACAATACCCTATCTGAGCATGAATATGGGAAAAGGAAATCAATGAAAAATGAATGGAGAAGGGAGAGAGTGTAGAAAGGGGAAGAGATTACCATGAATAAACTTTCCCAAACTTAGTGATGTCTTAGATCAATACCAAGAGAGGAGGAGGAATGGCGTGGGAGGTATGGGAAGGGGATTCGTAGGTCTATACAAAATAATTGTCTTGTTTTTTGAGGATTTGGGTCAAAAATTACAGAGTGGTAAAATTAGGAAATTTTATGATTTTAAATCATTGAAGACTCATAGGGTTAGGCTGAATAGTTTATTAAACTGTGCACCAAACCATGTGGCAGACGAAAGAATAACCATACATTCACTCCAAAGTGACCACACACCTATATGTCATTAATGAGTTAGGTTTCATAACTTCCATATGGTTATGTGGTTTCTTCCACACAGTTTATCAAATTGTGCACCAACCACGTGATGGTTCTTTTGTGGCCAAACATCCATGATTTCTCCCAAAAATATCAAACGATCTAAGGATAAACCATGATGAAAATATTACACAAATAAAACACATAAAAACTCAACACCCATCACACCTAGAACCTAAGAAAAATGATAGTATTCTCAATGAACCAGATCATAAAATAAAACATGAAAAACCTAGTGCGACAATTCTTCCCACCATTAACGCTTTCCATCCACAGAAAGCCACAAAACATTCCAACAAGTTGATCACTACCCTGGGACTCCACATAAGCACGATCTAACCTCTTAAATCATTAAATTTTCACTCAATAAATGGAACTTAATTATCTTTCCAAAATAAAGAATAACCCACAACTACATCCCATGAATCACCAAAAGAATCCAACCACCACCTTCAAAACAAATCAAACATTAGACTGTTGGGCGGTCTCCCAAGAATCCCAATGCTAACCAAAACAAAAAGGATGCTATGAAATCGACATATTTCTTATTAAGAAACATCAAATAGATCAAGAAAACACAAAATCTAAATTGATCACTAGAAATAGGAGATATTAACAGACTACCCACCTTTTGGAATCAACTATCACGTGACAAACACTTAAATGAAAACACAACAAGGCTCGTGGTGGGTCTCCCCAGCATTAATAACCAACTAAGACCAACCAAACATGAATTAAATATGATCCCAAATCTAGAGATCCCACATAGGCCAAACAATGATCCCTTATAATTGAATATCATCCCAAGATGTGAAGAACACATCAGGAACATTAAAACAACCCACTCTTGAATAGAGGGGATAAATATGACCAAAGAATTCCCTCTTGGATAAAAAACCCAGCAAAAGGGGAGGGTAGGGAAGGGACCCAATGATTAGATCACTGAAACTAAAACCAACAACCACCCCTGCTCTTAACCTATGGATCAATAAAAACCAAGACCACACCTGATTCACACGGTCGGTCTACACTCTAGGAATTCGTGACTATGTGTGAGCTTCACTCCAAGACCTATAGCTGGATCTCTGATTTTTGATGCATCATACTTCATTTCATTTTGAGTTTGATAATCCCATCAAGAATCATTGATTAAATGTTTAGGATGAAGAAAAATTGGGATTCCTATAATGGAAACCACACAATCCTTTACAAAAATGAGGTCGTAAAGAGAGTCACAACATCCATACTTTTTAAAAAATAGAACACCACTATAACAACTGCAACAAAAAAGAATTAATACCCTTTATAGAAACATAAAAAAATATATATTAAATGAATTTATAAGAACACATCACTTCTGAGGGTTTCCACCACGATCCTTCCAAGAAAAACCACAGCATAATCGCTGCAAGTGACCCAAGAGTCCACAATAATAGAAGGGATTAGTGTCATTTGAAAATAATGGATTCTTATGAATTATCTATCCACACTGATAGCATATAAATATCTCACACTGAGAAGGGTTTGATTAATGATATTGGTACCTTTCGATTTCATAGCCCATAACATCAACATTTAATAGCTTTCTCATCTCCTCCCCTTAATAGTCCTCAATGCTCATAGGGGAAGAAGGATGTAGGACTACCTCAATAACCCCCACCATCACAGCTTAAACATGAAAATATATCCTAACCATATCATCAAAATAGGTTAGATTGGTCTTAGACTCCTTTGAATGTAGATTAGTATGAAGTCCAACCTCAAAACATCGAGCCTTCATTGAATCACTTACATCATACCTTGAACTATAAGGGATTATATCTACAAAGAGATAGAAATAATCCAACACTGATATGTCACCACGGTGAAAACACACCATATCCATCCCCTATCTCACCCATTTTTCTCAGATAAATACTTTTGAATGAAAAAATCCTTGACAAAATCCCATGTAATATCATCATGTGGATTTTTTCGAGACACCAACATCCACCACATCCTTGGAGAACCTTCAAGAATGAAAGTTGAAAACACAACCTTCAACTACTTAAGAAACTCAATAAGGCTACTGTCCCTTTCAATAATTCTCATCCATTCTTCCTCATCGAGAGAATCAACTTTCCCATAAAAGTGAGGTGGATCTAGCTTCCATAAGACATGATTGAAATCCCATAGTCGATCAACAAAAAATGACACTAATGGGGAATCACCTGTAGGCACACTAAGATCACTCATCAAAGATATATGGAGACAACTGTTGGAAAAGATAATTCATGAACTAAATCATAACCAGTACACCAAAAAACACCAAGAATAGACAAGGAATAGGTGAAAAGATTTGAATATAGGAAAACAAGACAGTATAATATCAAAACATTCATTTTCTGCAATCATGTTTAATTTAAAAAAACATAGTGGTTTGATCACTATCCATTATTATTCCTCGGAGTCTCACTCACATGCATTGTTTCATCCCACCCCAGGCACCTATCCACCATGACAGACCGGGCATCCATTCACATTCCCATATACTACCATTCATGTAAGCACCAATAAACAAACCATGGATAAAATAAATCATTCTAATTTTCCAACATAACACATTCAACCCATTTATGAAATCATAAACATTCCAAAGGCTCAACAACTACCAAGTCAAAATAATTTTTCAGATTCACATATCAAACCATTTCACCATACATGAGAATGATACCATGTAGATTTCCATGAAAAATCTATTTTACTTTTATAAAAAAATTTCCAAAATCTCATCAATCCTCATTCCATCATACAATTTTATTAAAAACTCACTACTTTTTCATTTAGAATTACTTCTAAAATAACCATTCACTTTCAATAAACCCCATAATTGAGTTAAAAAAAACTCAATTTCTATGGTCTTGCACAAATTATATTATAAAAATACTTTTTTCCACATTCCAAAATAAAACTATTAACATTAAATATCCACATTCCACAAATATAACTCAAGTGTTTTCAATTTTTTTAGAATTCAATGGAGGGCCAAAGAATCTCAAAATGGTAACTACTTTAGGTGAGTGACATGACTATATGGTTGGAATCCATATTCTAAACACACAACCAATATAGAAATCCTTCTAGGACCATTCCCCAGGCTCCACATGTATTTCCGGGACATATGAGGTAATAAATACCACTATCCTCAATCCATTTTCATACCCAATCAACGAAAACTACCTAAAGACCAAGAAACAAACAATCCAGACATCCCATAAAAACTCAAGGGTTATAATGAGAAAGAATTCATGATTATCTACCTACACCTACCCCTAGAGTCTCTAAAACATTACTTTATCTACCTTGGTATCCCCAAATAACAATGGGAACTCTGAAAATCAAGGTCCACTAAGAGATAACCTCCTCAAATACCATTTTTCCATGAACCAGTCTAAGTTAACCCTAAACTGGTCACCCTATGCCAATACATGGAAAGGCTCTAAGGTCGTTCCTAATCACCATTGTCTGTAAGCTAGTGTTGAGAATCAATATAGTAGAATAATGGAATGATATCTCCATGTACATAATAAATAAAAAGACATTGTAAAGACACCAAACATCCCAATATATAAATGAAATTGAACTGAATATCATTTATACAAGAACCTAAAAAGTGGAACAAAATAGAACAACTACACCAACCTAACCTGATTACCACACTATCTCCATGTGAACTTGCGGGTCACTCTACAACACAAATTCCAACTATCGCCCGATGTGAATGAAATCAAGCTAGAAATTACATAGGGGATAAAAACAGAAAAGAACTATAGGTGTGAGTATTAAAACATAGTGTGTTATCCCTATTATCTATTCAAAATTCACAAACATTAAAATAAAATAAACAATAATTTAAATTTTGAACTCAAATATATAAAATTATTATTTTCTGAAAAATTTACTTAAAAACAAAGTACAACTCTTTTCCCTTATTCATTTCCAAAACCTGGGTCATTATATTAGTGTGACATTAGAATTTTCAAGGGGAATGTGATATCCAATTTTTTTCAAATTATAAAAAGGGGATAAAACAATTTTATTTAAAAACAATTTTCATAAACCTTATTAAAATAAACACATAACATTCCATGAATATCATTACATGAGAATTCAAAACAATAATCACACAAGAAGTGAAATTGAAATAATATTATAAGTATCTCATAAATAAAACAATCCTATTAAGAACCTATAAACATAAATGCAGTTAATAGATCCAAAATAATACAGAAGATACTAATACATAATACCCCATCATCGATAGCATTCCACACGCGATGAAATCCAATAACTTAATATGCTCTTCCACCCTATCTTAAGACATGCCAGTGGAAAATCCAACTACAAGAACCACATATATATCCTCATAATGTGAAACACTGGTTAGTACACCAACTACCTATGCATAAATCATTCATAAAAATTTTTCTCAATATTCTAGGTTCTTATGTCTCATGTATATAAATGGGATGATCCAACTAATGCTATCCAAGCATCCAATCACATGTATATAAAATAATAATCAATAACAAGAATCACCCTGAGCTACTCTGAAGACCAATCTCATGCCATATAATTAATCGAACATTAGGAGTCCCAGATGAGGCACTCTTATAATGGATTCCAAGGAATACATAGTGATGAAATTACATCCAAAATACCAAAAACATTTCAATGAATTATCCAAATGATGTTTTCTAAACAAATAATTACATCATTTTCACAATTTTTTTAAAATAAACCATTATTAATTTTTCCAAAACAACAATCAACGATGAAAGAAAATCTACTTTTTTATAAAAAATTTTAAACACACCATTTTCCAACAGAAAAAAATTTAATAATATCCATTAAAATATTAATAAGTGACATTCAAAGCACAATAATACTTATAAGAAATCCAAATGGGCCATTTATTAAAAATACATGTCGAAACACCTTAAAACTGATAACTCATTTAATTATAAAAGAAAAAAACATGTTAAAACGTATAAGGAACCCCCAAATACCATATTTCATGCATTTAACACATTTTTTAATCCCTAAAAACCATTTTATATCACATTTATCCTAGGAAAACCAACCAAGAAAATAATCAAACACATAGCATGCAATATTTAACAAAACGATATCATTTATGACCAAACTATGTATAAAACCAAAAATTTTATTCCAAATTTTTTTTCAAAATTATAATCCATGTTTAAAATATCACAAAACACATGTGAATTATGATAGAACATTTTATAAAATACTGGGTTTTCACACTATAACCAAAACAACAATAATTTTCTTAGAACCAGGAATAATCCGCTACATTGTACAACAAGAAATTAATCCAAAGATTATTTATCAATATTCAAAATATAAAAATTATTACAATCACATGATATAATTAATTGTGAAATTATAAAGGCATGTTACTGGGAAAACTACCTCAAAACCAAGGAATAATTGAAACACTCACCTAAAATCACCCATCAAGGGATTCGAAACAATAGATTTATGAGGTTAAACATTAAATGAACATAAGCCCCATAATTTACAAGGAATAATAGTACCGTATGTTGAGAATTCCATGGGGGGGAATTAAATTAGTGAATTATGAAATGAGAAGGGAGAGGGAGGAGAAAGAAGAAGAGATTACTTTGAAGAAACATAGCCAACAAAAAGATTTCATAGATTTGTAACAAATGATGATGTGGAATGGAATGGGAGAAATTGTATGTGGCTCCCTATGTTTTTAAGAACCCGGTGAGGGATTTTTGGGTGGAATTTGGTCCAAAAATAATAAGGGGGAAAAAGTTGGAAATTTTAGAATTATAATTCTTATCAGACTCACGTTGTTAGGTCGAACAGTTTGTTAAACCATGTACCAAACCTTATGGAATACATAGGAGAAACTGTATGGTCATTACTAAGATACCACATACCTTTTTTCCAACCATGTGGTAGGTTTTATACATGATGTAGAATTACATAGGTTCGTCCAAATAGTTTATTAAACTATGCCCCAACCATGTACTAGGTTTTTTAGGCAATACATCTATATATTCTGCAAAAACACAAAAAAAAGCCAATGATCAACCATAAGGAATAGACTATACAAAGAGGAAACATCATAACTTAACACTCGTCACACATGACACATGAAAGAATGGTTGGGATTCCAAATAGACAAGAATGTAATCCAAAACATGGGAAATTGACTGTGACACATCATGATGCAAATGACCAACTATATTGTCATTTACGGTTTTCCATACAAATGGAGAATATAAATGTTTATGGATAAGAAACTATTTCTAAAATAATTTACTATTAGATTTATTTTTTATATATTAAATTTTAGGGTTCTATTTACTATGTGTGTAAATTATGTAAAAAATTATGTCTTAATCACCCTTCATTGAGTCTGGAATTATATTCTTCACCATTATTCATTTTTCTGGTCAAAATAATACAAAATTGAATTAAAATCTAATAAAATATTCTCAAACATGGAATAATGACTTCCTCTCAAGATCATCCTTTCTTTGGTATTCAATTTATATCTTAAAAAATAGTTTAGGGTTTTCAAAACTCAATTTACTTAATGAATGGTAGTGTTTCTCCTTGAGAATCATTTCACATTTCATATTTTATACCCTATTTCTAAAATTCAAAATCATTTTACAATTTAATATTCCTTATTTTTTTGTAATATTTCTTATGTAAAATGAAATAATGATAAGACTGATTTCTATTGTCCTTAATGAATGTTTCCCCTCTTTTTCCATCTTTTCATTTCTCCCCAATGTTCTCACTTTTACAAAGTTATAGAATTATGTTTCTCATCATATTACCTTCACATTTTCGTTATCGTACTTCAAAAGTAATTTTTTACACTATTCTATTATGGGGATTTAATATTTTTATGTCCAAATATTAAAAAAAATCCATTCTTCCAAAATAAAAGGTTTTATCTTTCACTCAACAATAATAATGAAAAATATATCACTTTTCAAAGTGTTAGTATTTAAGATTTTATTAAATGTAAAAAATTTAAAAGTTATTCCGCTTCACATTTAAAAAAATGACATTTTATATACACTCTTTTACATACTAGATAATGTAATTTCTTTTAAAATCCATTTATTATTTCACCACCAGTTTTCATTATATCTCTAAATGAGCTTTTTCATTAGAAATTAATATTTTATGAATAACCTTTTATATTTTATTACTAAATACCCTATTTGGGTGATTGAATTTTGGGTATTAACCATTTACATGCTTGATGTCAACTTCATGGTATCATTATAAAATGAAGTGAATCCAATTTTTATTGTCCATAGATTATTTTGTGATGTAATTAATGAGAACATGATTACTTCCATTAATTTCTAATTATATATTTGATTAATATTTTTTTCATTTCTCACTCTTATGTAAGAATAATGAGGGGTGGGGCCATATATCTACCTCAAATTCAATGTTTAATGTTTCATATCAAATGAGAAGTGGAAATGTTGCATGAATGATTTGTGGGAATATATGTTTACAAGGTTTTTAGTAAATGAGACACATGATGAGTTATTCACATTATTTTGTTTTAGTATGTTGTGGGAATCATTGTCCACTAGTGTTTTATTTAAAGGGTTTTAGGGAATTTTTTTCACATTATTATTATCTGAATGTGATATAGGAATATTTCATCATATGTTTTTTATGTTGATGAAATGTTTGATGCATTTAAAAAATATTTTTTATTCATACATTTATAAAAATCTTCTTAAATTTTCCTCATTTTCAGGATTTATGTAATGTTTATGATATTCCATATTCTATATATTTTCCTCTTTATTAGGTTATGATTTAATGTTTTTTAATTTCCCTTATATGTTTTTAATCTAATGTTTTGATAATATTTCCTTACTCATATGTTTTAGTGTATTGATCATTAATTACCAATATTTTTTTTTTGATTTTTACCTATGTTCATGTTATTGATTTATCTAGTAATTATCTCATGATCATATTTTGACTCATGTTTATGATATAATGTGTATGAATAATTGAAATGTTTCCATAAAATTTAGTTCATTCTCATAATGTTCTTATGTTTCTATTCCCTGAGTTTTAAATATGATTATATCATATAAGACATCTTGAAGCTGTTTTTGAGGAACATACATATGCATAAATATTAAAAACAATATTGGAAAATAATATGTTTATATAGCTTTTCTCCAAGACACTATAACTGTCAGTCTCATATTTTATGAATATTTGTAAAATTTATTATATAAAAAATGGAATCCATGTATTATATATTTACATTAACCTTAGGTTTTTATTGTTGGAATCAATAGAAACCAGTTACTTATTTTATATATTTCTTCTGTTAGATTTGATGTTATGTTTATTGAACCACATTGAAAACACTATATATGAGTCTATGTAATTGATAATATCCACAAATATTGGTAGAATTTTTTGTAGTAGTTTTTTCAAGAAAAAAGTCTATTTATAGAAATTATAAGTCTGTGTAGGATATAGAAACGTTTTATCTATTTGTAATAACTCAAAGAGATAATGTTTGGAATTAACTAAATAGGGACCTAGTTCATGATAAGGATACATAATTATATACCTAGTTTAAAACTCCACGATGATATGATTTTGTTAACAATATTATCATTACAATCCATTAGGATGGATTTATTATATTATATAATTAGGTTATGGAATAGAAGATTACCAAAACTATGTCACAAAAATTTAACAAAGAGTTATTTATGATGAAATAAATGTTAATGTGATGATTTCTAGGACTAACATATTTTAAGAAAGACTTACTCATATTTATCATATGATGTAGAAATAAATCAAGCATTATTATCTCATTTGGTTTTATAAGTTGTTTTAAAAAGGATAATCCCTGATAATAAAATATTTTTAAAAACAAATCCTTGATTTTATTATTATGAAACCAAATAGGATAAAAATTGATGATGAAAATCTTTTTGTTTTTTTCAACCAACTAAAATGAGTCATTACCAACAACCAAAACCATATCAAACTCAAAATCATAAAAATGATGGTAATGATTGATATTTTTAGAATCTCATACAATTATAAAGATTTTGTAAAGAATAATCAATTTAATATACATAAAATTTTTTGGATATATATCCTAATAGAATTAATCAAAGGAAAAAAGTGTTTCTAGTGTAGAATGACTTGCTATGAGTATTATAACTGTTAATGCAGGTGAAGAGTATGATCATTGAAACAAAAGGTAAAAATTTTCAACACTATAAATACATGGAGTTAGGGCATTACAAATTCGAATCACTAACTGAATGGATGATAAGGATAATAAACCTCTTAAATCACCTCGGCCATGGAATAATTGGAATACTACTGAAATTTATACTAAAGTAGATCTTGATTTTTAAGGATCAATTATCGTCAACTCTATATTCATGATTTCAATCCATTTAATTCACTATCGTATATCTTGTATGTTTTCTATGGGTAATAAATCACCACCCTGATGACTATAACATCAATGAAAACATATATCTTTATGATTTTTTATCATAATTTATCTTTATATGAATTTAAATATTATCATTTTCCAATTATAAGAACATACTATTAATTTTATAATTGATTTGTTTCTCCACCATTTGCTGTATATGAATTTCTAAAATTTGAAAATCAAATTTCAAATATGAATTTGTTCAAGAATCATCAATTATGTCAACAATGACTATAAGAACTATTGGGATATTAATCATGAGGAATTTATAGAAAAATCTTTTGAAATAGAATCAATATTTGGATTTAACTCTTAGAGGGGAATAGATGGGTTTCATATTTTATTATAAATTTTTAATGTTGATACCAGATTAGATATTAAATTTTGATTCACATATATCTTATGGATACACTTGGAAAACCATGTAAGTAAGTGGAAATTTAAAATTATGAGAAAGATATTAATCCATGGGGGAGGATGTAAGGATTAAATATTACGTTTCATATTTTCCTTTATTAAATAATGAGGTAGTTTTATCCAAATGAAACAACATAATATAATGTAAACTATAAAATATTTAGGTAACTAATTAAAAGTAAATATAATAGTTAAAACGTAGCAATTAAATATTGTTGTGTGAATATAAATATCACAATTAAAAAATCAATAAAGGATGTTGGAGGAATTGGAATCTATAATGAAAATTATTCCATTAGAATCCTTGTTTAAGAAGATCGGAAGGGTTATAAATTATCTTTCGTTTTCCCTAGACCAAGCTCAAGCCAAAGTGGAGTGATTACTATCTGAGAAAAACACTATACAGATGAATTTAATGTTCATGGGGATTACAACTATAAAACCAAAAGATTCTAAAATAAAAAATTTAGATGATATCTTATGTGAAATGAAACAATGTTCTTCAGTAACTAATTAAATATTTTTTTTTAATTTAATATCATCAATAACAGAATGGCACAGGGCTAAGAAAAAATTCCCAGTCCTCCAAATTTATTGAAGAAAAAAGACACCAAAGTATAAATTAATGAACAAGATAACATGCCCCATAAGAAACAAATCAAAAAGGTTCATAATTGACACTATTTCCACATCTGAAGCCACCTACAGATCATATGACTCCCACTCAAACTACAAATTATAGGAATTGATCATTTTAACGTATTTCTCCCTTAGCCGTAATTGATCCAATGTAAATGGCTCCCTCGACAAGTTCTTGTTAACCCGCCCCCCGTTTCTAGTCCATCGCTATCCATTTGGTGCCTTTAAAGGAGGATCTGGTAGACATCGTCTTTGTCATGTTGGAATAGTCCTTTCTATTTTTTCTCTTTTATGGAGCAGTGAAATCCCCCACATTATCATTTTATTACCTCCTCTTATTCATGAGTATATCACTATTGGGTGCCTTAACATGGATATTGGGAGAATGACCATCATTTTCCTTATTATCCTTAGAGGCACCCCCCACTTACTTGGTTCCTCTAAGGATCCATTGTCCTTCCGAAGATCCTCATGCACCAAACCATTTTCCATCCAAGAGGATTTCTTTTTATTGTCTATCACTGCCATGAATTGACCATTCTCTCCATTATCCTGCCTGTCAATAAGACAAACATTCCCACAATCCTTATATTCCACTCTAGCACTACAAATATGATGTAATCCTAATTGCATATGGGGTAAATCCTCATGCTCTATAAACTACTATCCATCTGAAGCAATCCCCATAGAAACCTCCATTCCCGGAAAAACAACCTCATTCCTTTGCACTTAAAATAGGTTACCAATTACAATACCTGGAGCCTCTTTCATTGAAACCAGCACAACCCTAGAGTTCATCACCATTCCTCCACTGCATCCACCTGTAGCGATGACTTGAGGATTCATAGCGTCCCCATTTTCAAATCCCAAATGCGGACTATCATGGAACCACTATTCTAAATGAACCATAATATATTATAACATTGAAAAGTAGCTATTAAATTGGAGGATATAAATATTATTAACTAAATAAATAATATTACCATTTTCAGTTAATTATAAATAAAATAAGAATCATTTATTGAAAAAAAGAGGACTTTTTAGAAAAAATGTATTTTTTTTCTAAAATACGGTTTAACCATTTTTCTTCAGATAATTTAAAAATAATTATTACCAATTTTAAGGAACTTATTGGGAAAATTAATATTCATTTTTGAAATCATAATGTAATAATTATCTTTCTTTTATTTTTCTATATTTTTCTAAAATGCTCGTTTTTTAAGAATAGTGAAAATAAAAAAATTTAATTGAAAAAATAATTTTCAATGAAATTTATAATAAACAATAATATTATTTTAATATTTTTTGGTAAAATATTATCAATTATAAATATTAATACAATTTATATAATTTCAATCATTTTTTTGTATTTTGACATTAATATTAGGGAATATTTTGAACATTTTCTCTTTGAAAATCTACTTTATCATCATATCTGGGGAAATAATATTAAATTAAAATTTTTTAATTTAGAATTGGAATATTTAAAAATTTATTTTTTATTTTTAATCATAATAAATTATATTATAATATAAGGTATTCTCAAGTTTTTTCAATTATGAATAGAAAGAATATTAAAAATAATTTAGCGAGGTTATGGAAAATTTTAGTTTACCTTGGGTAAAACTAAAAAGATAAGGGTAAAATTTTCTTAAAAACATTTTCAAAATATATATTTGGGATATAATAAAAATAAATAATATCAAAGTGTTTATAAAAATCATTTTGGATCTTTTTAATAGTGAAATTGTAGGGAAACTTTTTTTTCAATAAATATTAGCGTGCTTCTCACCTCACATTTATAAGGCCACCCACTCTCCTATCCTCATAACAACATAAAACCATTTATTTTCTTCTAATAACTACATAAATTAATTAAAAAAACCCATAATATCATCCTAGAAACCCTGCTTTGTTTTTCAATCCATTTTATGTATACTTTAAGATTAACCCTAAAGAGGTTGTTTGAGAAGTGGTAAAATTCCCAACTATGGATTTTTTACTTAATCTACTACCTCATTAAATTATTTATAAAACATTATGATATAGTAAAATCATTATATTAAATATAGATATATGTTTCTATGTGACAGTAATGACCTACAATGACCCCCACTTCCATCAAATGGGTTATGAAATCATAATATTTGTATAGTGTGGACTACTGCCTCGCGAACTGATTTAATTCATAATTCAATTACCACCTATCATGGATGGATATGATGATGGATATAAATTATATATATGATATTAGTAACATAAATATACCTTTTTATACATTACATCATATATAATGTTTCTATTTTACTTTCCATACGGGATAAGATAATGTCATTCGGGTGTACGGAGGACGACCACCACACGAAGCAACATGATTTTTTCACTAATGTTTTACATAGAAGATTATAAGGATAATTTTAAAAAATAAATGTGTTATAATTAATATAAATAATATAATTATGATATTTTGGAAATATTAATAATTTTTAAATGATGAAATATAATTTTTTTGTATCATTTTTCATCACTAAAAGATGATAATATCATTCATGTATGTATAGACTACCACCTTCATAAAGCTACATGACTCTCTTTTCATTAGCAGAAAACATGGTTGATATATATTTATATAAGATTTTTTAAATTAATAATATTTCATTTTGGATTTCATCAATACTATATAATTACGAATAATTACTTAAAACCTTTCCATAATGATAGTTGAAAGAGGTAACATTACTCATAGATTTATAAGGCCTACCGTCTCCATGATCACTACGTAATTCATCTCTCAAAAAATAATTTATTTATTAGTACAAAAATTATAATATATAAATATGATACTTTTTCATTATTATTATTATTGATATGACGTAACTATTTAATATGCGTATTAATCTTATTTTTCATGGTGAAACCCGAATGTGAAAATAATGAAATTAACACATGAAACGATGAAATAAATAAATTGTTGGTAACAAAAAAACTGCCAATATTTAATAAAAAGATCATATATTATATTATAAAAATTAAAATGGTTATATTATAAGATAATAATATGTTTAAAACGAATATGTAGGAGGCTAAGTAATATCACTTCATTGGTTTATGTTATAATATTATAAACCTAATTTGTTTTATATAGGTTATATAATACCCCTTTTACATGTGACATCAGGATTCATTAATAAATATTGGTATTTTATTTTTCAGTTTGAATTATTTTTTCCATTGGTATTTGACATAAGAGGTACCATGGGGAAAATAATTTCATAGCTGACTATCATTTCATTGGGTTATATTGAATCACCATCTTTGATATTCTATGATTATTTATTAAATGGATTATTATTATATAATGTTATATATAATCTTTTTTTTGTTAATATACATTTGATAATCATAATTATTCCATTTATTTATTCATAGTTCAACATTATGATTATTGTATGTTTTAAATTCATAATCTCAATCTAATAAAGGTTGTTTTTTATAAATTTCAATTGAAGGAATTTATTTGAAATTTCAAAAAAAAAATGAAATTTTATTCAACCTTGGTTATTAATTGAATTTTGATGTAAATTTTAAAAAATTTCTTCTACTTATTAATTAAAATAATTGAGAAATGATTTTTATGAAAAAATGACATCATTCTAATATTCGATCGGAAATCAATTGTCTTCCAAAAACCATGTTTTATAAATATGTTTTCAATTTTTATAAGATTTTAAAAAATTATTTATTAAGGGAATATTCAGGTTTTTTTTGAAAAAATACTCTATTATATCTTACTGAAAATGTGAAAGGAATGTTCTTTTATCATAATCGGCATGTACAAAATTTCATATCAAAATGAAAACTAAATTTTTTGACATTAATTATAATTATCTATGGATTTTTCAAATAAAAATATTTTCAAAATGGTTTGTGTAAATTTAGTTTTAAATTTATATTTTCATTGTCAAAATTATATTTTCCACAATAAATTCTTTAATATATTTTTATGTTATTTCTTATCATCAATGACAACAATGCTTTATTCTTATTCCAATTGGTATATTTTTTATTGATAATATTCTTAATTTTTATATAGATGGATTATGGTTCATTTTTACTAAGGGAAGTAATGAAATTAAAATTCGTGATTAGTTTTTTTTAATCATTAACATTCTAGGGAATCATTAACTTTCTTGGGATAATTTTACAACAAATTTCTCTTAAATATACATATTGTTTGTATCATTAATATGATAATTTTATAAACCATATATCGTTTTTACATAAAAGGTTTCTCAAAGATATCATCATTATTTGTATCATGTATACGAATATTTCATAAAATATATAAAATTATTACATTTTGTGTAATCTTTTAATTTTATTTGATTAACTAGTAAATATCGATAAATCCGTATTCTATACCAAATAGGAATATTTTATTCTAAAAAATGTTTATTCATGAACTAAATTAATGATTAAATAAATGTGGAATTCATTGGCCTTAGAGTGAAGGGTGGGGACCAGAAATATATTTCCCCATGATGCATTGGTATTCTCAAGGGTAGAATTAGAAAATAAATCATTAAAGAGGTTCTATATAATTCAAATGATTTTATGAATCATTTTTTTGAATATAAGTTGTATTATTGGATGTATTTAATTGAACACTATACCATGTTATTATTAATTTATATGAAAAACAATGTTAATTAGGAAGAATAAAAAAACTCATATTATATTTCAGTATATTAAAACATTTAGCTTTTCACATTATAACCAACTTTGAGATTATCTTTCATTGCATGAAGATATGATCCCATCCTTCATTGCATGCAACAATGAGTTTAACTGAAATGTGTCATATTTTTAAAAAAGTAGTCTAGGTATCACATAGACATTCGAATGGAAGTTATGAAAATTATTAACTAAATTATGAATATATGATTACTGAATGTTTATAAAATTAATTCTTTCGTAACCAATTATTTATAAATTGATGTATGAACTGTTTGAAAATAAATAAATTCATTTTCAATAAAACAATATTTCCACGCAGAAACACGTTTTATCTAAAAAATTGAAAACTTTTAATGAATGATTTTAATGATATGTAAATATATATTAATGTAGATAAACTATTTAACATTCATCGTATGATTTTTCTGGATAAGCGATACGAATGAAACCAATTTTACCAATAAAATATGTATTTTTTTTAGAGGTCATGCCACCACCTTTTATTGGCGTACTTATTTTAAATTAAAATATTGAAAATTTTAATAATTTTATTTTATCAAATAATATTTTTTAAAATGGAACATCAAAATTCTCTTAGGGTTAATTTTGGGGATTTTTCTGAAAAGTTATTTTTTTATGAGTAATGAAAATGGTGAATTTTAATAAAACCCTACATTTTTGTATAATTCATTTATATAGATAAAATATATTTTAAGTTGTTTATAAAATATAATTAGTCCAGTTATATATATAAAAATTCAATTTAGTTCATTTGAGTCATTTTATTATTGATAATGAATATAAAAACATTTTAAATATATTTTCCTTTTCGCTTTGAAAACTCATTTCTTCAAAATGACTACAGGATTAATTTTAAATTAATTTCTTACACTTATCTAATTATAATTTGGAAAAATTAATTACATATTTTTAATCATCTTAATTTATAATTTCTACTAATTATAGATAAATGTTTGACCATATTAATTTATGAAAATAGTTAAAATCAATCATGGAAACAAATAGAAAAATCGAGTTCACTAAGGGACTTACAATTAAAATTAATAAGAAAATGACCAATAAACCCATCCAACACAAATTTTATATTCATATTTATACCTTAAACCTTCATTAATCGAATTTTTTCTGTTGATGAAGCCTTTGGTTAAGTAATTATGTAGGTAAAATGAACTACATTTCAAAAATACAAAGTGTGTCATCCCCCCAACTTATAAAATGCCTCCCATCTTCCCCACTTTTCACACCTATCAACCCCATTTGGTTCAAACATTCTCTTAAAAACACCAATATCCACTTACCATCACTTAATATAGATAACTTACATTATGAATATATATGAATCCAAGGAATTCTATTAGTGGAAACCAAAAGGAGACACTTGAGGAAGAGGTAACTTTTATAAACGAACATATTAATTTTTTCTTCCTCAAATCCCCCATTTATTATGTTATGGTTATATAATAACATAAATATATTAAAAGTAATGATATTTTTTATGTTAATGGTATGACTTAGAACAACCCACACTTCCATCAAATGTGTTACAAAACTATTATTTTGGTGTACGGTGGACTATCGGCTCGCGAACCGATGTCATTAATTTTTCCATTACCACCGTTCAAGTATGGGAATAATAATATAAATAATATTTATATATTATATTTGTGATATTAATTATTTTATTATTAAAATTTAATTAATATATAACACAAATATTTCTGATTTCAAATTTTTTGGGAATATAACAATGTCGTTCATATATATGGTGGACTACAACCCCGCGAAGTGATGTGATTCATTCATATTTTTCATAGAATTAATTAAAGATTGGTTTAATAGAGAGAATTGATATATAAATCATAAAGTTATTACTATAATTCTAATATATATATATATATCATATAGTTTTCATTCTTTCAGTAAGTGAAGAAAATGTAAATAATGTTCATGTGTACATAAAATATACCATATCCATAATCAATGTGTTTCATTTCCTATCACTAAAATTTAATTTATAAATAAAAATTCATCTAAAATGAATATATATGATATTAATATCATAATTATCATTCTATATATTATTCAGTACTGATCTATGTAAGAGGGATAACAATAACAAGGTAAAGCCGGTAAGAAAACAGTTGTTATTACCTAAAACCAAACATTGGCTTGGAATTATTAATAAATGGGAAATATAGAGTCATAAGTATGTCATATATGGTATTATATATATGAATATGGTACTTTTATAGATGTATAATAAATTAAAATTTATTATACATGATTATTTAAAGAGTACAGAGAGATTCAATACATAAGGTAAGAGGATTTATAGTCTCATTTTTATTTATACGAGACAAAAGAAATATTCACATATCGTTTCTTTTGCGTCAGGTATATACTGCCATATGAAAAATTAAATCATGTATATAATTAATTTCATTATATTGAACGTCTCAATTGATGTCAGTATTTCATGGATATAACTATTCAAATGTTACATAGGTAGTTAATGATTTTCGTCACAAATTTATTTTCTGACACACATATGCCATGTTCACCACTAATTTAATGAATATTGTGTGTATACTGAACATGAATGTATTTTTTTTATTATAATAATAAGAATTATTGGGATTTATATATATATATTTAGGATATTTCTATCATGGTATTTATGGTTAAATTGTTACCAAGCACTAATGGAATTTTGTCTCAATGTTCATTCTTTAAGATACATGTTATATTATACAAATAAAATTTTCTTTGTTTATTGGTGTTGATATCAAAATTCCTTCACCTAACCTCTTTTGGAAGAAGTTATAACATCATACCTCCACTCCGGGTCATGGTTCTATCATCTTTGACGGTTTGGGTCAGAGCTGGTGGCGGCATCTGATGTCTATCTTCTCCAATGTCCTTGATTCCCAACTCATCGTGATTCGACTCTATTTTTTGGTTGGGCTGGATGCTTTATCTAGGCCTTGTCAGGACCCTTCCCCCAGGGCCCTTTCCAGGACTACCCCAAACCCGCCTTTTATAGGCTAGGGGATAGTGACTAGCACTTGAAAGGCTTATCCCTAAAATGGGAAGGAATTCCTATTAACCCTATACAAACACACAGTCTTGGAACACAAGTAGTTGCAACCATGAGGTAAGACTATAGTAGTAAAAGTGTGTACTAAATGTGAACGGCCCTGAATACAAACCCAACTAAAAATAAACAATTCACCAAAAAAGGGAAAATATCTCCTAAGATTGTCCACCAAGGTTCCTACCTGAAGGGTAGGTATAGATCGTCTCCACAGATCTCCCCATCATTCATTAACCTCCATGTACCGCCTATTCCTCACTCCTATTGTATCATCTGAGTTGCTCATCGTCTTCACAAGACACAACAAGGTGCGGGTGAAACCCATGCTGTGGTGAGTATAACAACACTCAATAGGTTATCCAAGACCACTGAAGGTCTCTCAGAATTACAACAACAAAAAGACTCAGCACAAAACATGTATAACTTATGTAAATAAGTACATATGATTAGTGGTATAGCTAGATCATATTATTCTATGATGGGTTCTACTACTCATCCACACAGGATCGCTTGGTTTTGATCAACACAAGATCTCGGGGTTATGATCCATAGAGAATCAGTAGGAGCTGATCCATACAGGATCTCTAGGTGCTGATCCATAATGATCACTCGGTGATGGTCCACACATGATCTCTAGGTGCTGATCCGCACTTGATCACTAGGTGATAATCCACAAAGGATTTATATGTGTTGATCCATACATAATTACTATGTTCTGATCCTCACAAGATCGCTATGTCCATATCCACACATGATGGCTTGATACTGATCCACAAAAGATCAATCAATTGTAATGCACATATGAAGACAATTTATTCTTCACGTCTCAACCATCCAGTGGATTCTAGTACATAGTACACTTCATTCTAGGAGTATCCTCACCTCAAGACATCGTTCGTACATCAACCGGTGAAAAGTCCCATGAATAAGTAACACAACGATCTGTCACTCCATAAGGGTTCCAATGAAACATACAACACGTCAATCAGACGCTCGGTCGGAGCGTTATAGTCATTTTTGTTCTGAGGGCCAAGTTGGATTTGGGTATTATCCAACCCAACTATACTCCAATATTCTCCAAAACACTGGTGGAATATCTCAGAAGGACCGTATCATCCCAAGAATTCCAATGCCATAGATGTTTCGTCAAACAGACGTATGGTTTGTTAGTTATGGAAATTTTTTCGAAACAATATAGAAGTGGGTACGGGTCCGGTCTGACTCAGTCAGATTAACCCAACCTAACTTGTTCCTACCCGACTTGGTTCGGGGCTCACCCGGGTCCGACTCGGCCCATAAGGGCTCGACCCTCTAGGCCGCGGAACTAGCCCGACCTGCCTGGGTGGTGCGGGGTCGGTCCCTCTTCTGATAGGAATGTGCCATTTGGGTTAGCGAAATGGTGGAACCACGTGGTGATACCCCTTCCAACAGGACCTGTGGGTGTGGGTCCCCCTCCTCCAACACGGCCCTCCTTCCGTGGTGTGTGAGGACATGTTGCTTCCGCTGCCAATGTGGCTGGCCGACAATAACCGCCGACTTTGGTCTATGGCAGTGCCTCCCTTCCACCGTGGACTGTAGTTTCCAACCATCACCCTCATCAATCAGCACCACTACTCCAGTTTCGCACCATCGATTCCACTACTAGGCTACGACAATGATTCAAAGATCTGTTTTCACTTCAATATTCATATACGGGGCTCCTAGGATGTTTTCGTCATTTCTTGACTCCCATTTTCAAGGTTCTGTCATGTTGGGAAATCCTCCCCTGAAGAACACAACGATAAATCATGTGGTGCAGGTTCCAGGCCTTTTTTGGTTTGGCATACTCCCTCCTCATTAGCATCATAACATGTTTGAGATTAATTATTCTTCAAACACTTATAATTAATCAATAAAAACCAGATAGAATTAAATCTTGACAAAACACCCTACCTTAATAATCGTTGGAGATGTCATGGTTGTGGCAGGATAAGAGTACTCATTGGATGACGTCACCAATGTTTGTCGATCCCATATTGTTTCCTCCCAAGCTTCTATCCTCCATTGGTGGAAGATTCCACAATAATTAACCATAGGTTCCTCACCATCATCTCCATAATCCCAACTCGAGCCTGAATTAAATAGAGGGGGAGGGTGAGTAATGAATCAATCGAACTAATGATATTCATTAATTAATGAACCTATTTACTTCCATTGGTGCGTTTATGCAACTGATGTATCAAGCCATCAAATGGATTGACAACCAATCGGTCTGACCACCACCTCTCAATGGGAGGTCAAAAAAATAAAATATAAATTTCTATGTTCTTTTATTATTTCTATAAAAGTCGTATAAAGTATCATTTTCACCCGACCTAGTATGGTTGAAGTAAGAAATCTCTTTATATATTCCTAATGTTTTGGATTCAATGATTCTCTCTGATATTTAATCTGAGCACCGGTTCAAATGATAGCAACTTCCACCCACCTGTTTTCTGAACGTACCTTAAAAAAGTCTAAAATTTCACTTCGGGAGCACCGGTCCTCAAAATCAAGCGAATTTTTTTTTGTGGGCTCATAATAATAAAAAATAATTTAAAAAATTTATATAGAATTTACAGGTGTTTAAATTCTCCCCACTTTATGGATTTCTATCCCCAAAAGAAATAACAAAACTAGGGGAACAAATTGGGTACTAAGAATGAATTTGAGCCACCCACTCCCATGTGCTCTCCTGAGATTCCCATGTTACCACTGAAATCACACTACAGGAATCGACCGACCACAAAGGACCCACTCATGTCGATCCTCTATCTCTAATGGGAACCCTACAAATGCCGCCCCATCATCAATGTCCATCACACCGCATACCTATAATGTGAAATGAATCATGCATGTACCTCCTCAGCTGTGACTCATAGAAAAAATTAATCACCTGGTGCATCTCTGGGGGATAATCTAGACGGTATGCCACCTCACCTACTCTGAGGAGGATCTGGAAAAGGTTTGATGAACCTCAGAGATTGTTTTCCCCCCAGCCAATCCTCTGTAATCCTCATCAGGGTGAGACCCATAAGAAGACCTAGTCTCCTTCCTCAATCTCTAAGGGTATTCATATCTTGTCGACATAATACTTATGTCGGCTCTCTGTAGTCATCATCTGATCCTGAATGATCTAAAACTTCTATGTGGTAGCCTATAGCAACTCTAGACCCATAAGTGATGACTCCCCTAGGTCTTTCCAGCGAAGAGGTGATCTTCAAGGTCATCTGTAAAGGGCCTCAAATAGATCCATGCTGATAATTGAGTGATAACTATTGTTTTATGTCAACTCCACCAGTGGTAGGTGGTCCTCCCAACTACAACCGAAATCAAGGACACTAGAATGAAGCTTTTCCTCGAGTTTCTGAATGGTCTACTTCATCTGTCCACCTTTTTAGGATGAAATGAGGTGCTCATGTGTAGCTGAGTCCCGAATACTTTTTGTAATCCATTACACAAGTGGGATGAAAAACAAGCATCACAATTAGAGACGATCATCGATTTCACCTCCTGAATCCATACAATATCTTACAGGTAAAGACGTCCCAAGCTTTATACGGATCCCTACTATCGGATGGGTAGGAAGTGGGATGACGTGGTGAGTTGGCCAACGATCAACCAGATGGAATCATGGGCCCTTGACGTACGTGGTATCCCGGTCAGGTTTTCCACAGATATAGCTTCCCACTTCCACTATGGTACCTAAATTGGATAAGATAAGCCTACTAGTACCTGATTCCTAGCCATCCCTTGCTAACAAGTTAGGCATCCTGATACGAACAATGCCACCACCTTCTTCATCCCTAGACACTAGTATAGATAGTAGATCTCATGGTATATTTTGGCCACTCTTGGATGTACCGCCAAAGGGGTTGTATGGAAGTCACTCAACACCTCCTCCTAATGTGTCACTTCTACAATAGGGCATACTCTAAATAGGTTGACGGGCTCCCCATCATCATAAAATCCACAAGGATCATGTCCTGAGGATATATGAGCACATCTGGCCTCACAATCTATATTCCCAAGCGGATCCTCCCTGACTCACTGATGAAGTGGGGGAGTAACTATAATATTCTGGAGATAAGCTGCTCCATCACTATCCATGAAGGATAAAAACAACGTGGCTATATTATCTATTTCCTATCTCAACAACTATATACTAGACCTCTAGCTGAGTTCGTTTGCTAATACATTCTCCTTCCTAGGAGTGTAGAAAATCTCAAAGTCATAGTCCTGGAGGAAATCCAGCCATCGTTGCTATCTTAGGTTCAGGTTCTTCTGTGAGAAGATATACCAACGACTCCTATGATCAAAGTAAACAATATATCGTTCACCCATAAAGTAGTACCACCACATCTTCAGTGCCAACCCCACTCCTGCTAACTCCATGCCCTGCTTAGCATAATACTGCTTGTGTTGTCTAAGCTATTGTGTGTTGTAGGAAATCACTGCATGCTTCTACATTAGGACAAAACCTAGTCTGGTCCTTAAGGTGTTTCATTAGACTACATACCGAATGAACTCTTCTGGTAGCCTCAATATGGGGGCACTCACCATTCTATGCCTCAGTTCCATAAAACATTACTAGAATCTATCCATCCACAAGAAAGGTTGTCCCTTCTTTGTCATAGCTGACAAGGGTTCAGAAACTCTGGAAAAGTTGGGTATTAATCTCTGGTAGAACCCAACCAATCCAAGGAAACTACACACCTCAGTCACACTACTAGGTGGATCCCAGGAAAGCACTACCTCTAACTTCACCGAAACCAAGGAAACTCCAGCCTTTGAGTTAACATTCCACAAGATATGAAATTCCCATATCCAGAACTGCAACTTAGAGATATTATTGTACAGTGGGTTCTCTCAGAGTGTATCTAGAACTATCTATATGTTAATGGAGTTCTCCTCCTCTAATGTTGAGTATATCAAGATGTCATCAATGAAGACCACCACGAAGCGATCGAGGTAAGGATAGAAGATCCTATTCATGTGCCCCAAGAACACTGCCTGATCGTTGGTCTTGCTGAAGGGATTACCAAGAACTCATAATGGCCTTACCAACATTAGAAGTCTACCTTCTTTACATCCTCGCCTCATACCATGGGAAGATGATAGCCTGATCTCAGGTTTATCTTTGAAAACCAACATGCTCCCTTAAGTTGGTTGAAGAGATCATCAATCCTCAGGATGGGATACTTGTTCTTCACAGTCACCTAGTTAAGGTGCCGATAATCCACACAAATCCTCATACTACAATCTTAATTCTGTGAAAACAACATTGGGTATTCCTATGGAGAAACATTGGGGCTTAATAACCCCTTCCTCTACAAGTCCTCCAACTATACCCGCAACTCACAAATCTCTACGAGGGACATACGATATGCTGGCGTAGATATCGGTGTCATCCCGGGGTATAGGTCAATGTAGAAATCGACCTCTATATGAAGAGGTAGTCCCAGAACGTCCTTGTAAAGACATCAACATACTATTCCACCACTAGAGGATTACACAGACTCCTCAGGTCAACTGCTCCAAGGGTAAGGCTACCCAACTGATGAGTGATCGGTTGTACATGCTTCCAAGTAAGTCCATCATTTCTTGAAAAGGTTCCATTATCTCTGATTAAGGAAAACCTAATCCCATCCTTGAGAACACACCACACATTATTCCTAAAATAGTCAATCTAAGAATGGACGGTGGATATCCAGTCCATACCCTAGATGATGTCATATGGTCGCGACGCTGCTACTAAGATATCCCAACTGATGATATCACCTCATAGAGTGAGCTCACTATGTCTGAAAGAGTGTGTAATCATCAAATCTTCTCCCTTAGGGATATCTAATCATAAGGATCAAGACAATGGATCCATCGAAATCTCCAACCTCCGACCGAGGGTTGTGGAAATAGAAGAGTGACTCAAACTTGTGCCTATAAGAACTAAAACAGGGGTGGAATACACACAGATCATACCTTTAATCATCATTGAGGCACCATGATTGTAGGACTCTACCACTTGAAGTTGTTCTCTCCCTTTTCCACCTACATTATGTGGTGGGGTTGGACCACCAGAGGGCGGTGGTGGTAAAACCTCAAACTGTCCTTCACAACTTGTTGCATGACCTGATCCTCTACCATATCCACCGCACTGAAAACCTCCTCTCTCAAACCTCAGCCACTGCCTCGGTGGTCCCTCAGTCATTCTTTATCTTCTATGTGGGGATTCAGATAGACACGAGCCATGTGTCATTGTATGCCACAAGAATAACATGATTTAGTCCTTATAATTCCTCATCTACCTCGCGAGCTATGCACCTCAGACCCTATTCCTGGGGCCATCCACCGAAAGTTATAGCCCAGTTGGACCTCTGCGTCATCTGTCTACTGCCTACTGTAGATGACTCAGCTACCTTTCATCCGAGGGTGGCTCTCACTGTCAGTTCTTGCTCAGCTAAGAAGATCTCCATTAATAATTCTCAATCTAGTAACACAGCCTACGTTGGGATATTGAGTGATATCATCAGTGCTCTGATCTCCCACTGTTGACCATTCACAAATGTCTAGGCCCTAAAAAATGGGTCTTGTACCATGTCGGTGGAGTAGCGTGAGAGTTTAGTGAATCTTGCCGAGTACTGGGCCACTGATAGGCTGCGTAGATACAAGTACAGTAGCTCTGTATCCGACGCATTTTTCGGGGCACGCACGTTCGTCTCATTTGGGGGGGGGGACGACATCGCTGTTTGTTGCCCTTCATTTCCTCTTTCCAAAGGTGGGAATCATTCATTCCTTTTTCAGGGATGTTTTCTCCATGATCAAAACAAGATGATGGGATGTCGGTTGTCCCTTTCGTGGATTCATTCTCATAACTCGTCTCCTACTCCGCATCTCCCTTATAGATTTAAGACATTGATCATGAAACTATTCCTAGTACCATATATTCAGGGACACCAGTTAATTACACTGGTTCTGTCAAGACTTTACAAAGGGTCTAGTCGGGGAAGCTACCTTCGGTCAGGGGAGTAGTCACGTTGGATATCACTGGCATGTCTAGAAGCTGGGACACTAGCATGTCTGGGTTTCATCCCCATATTATAGGGTTTCTCAAGGGCGCGGATGCCCGAGGCATCCCACGTCGAATACGGGGGATCATATTCCATAGGCATGTATCTGAGGTTTTCCATAGATTCTCATGTTTAACACCAGGTATGCCGCAAGTTTAACATCTAGTGGATATGGATCAGACTGATTAGAACACTGATTAGAGTTGATAAGATGGGTTCAACCTCTGGAGGGAACACTGATGTTTGGGCTAATGTGTGCTTAGATTTAGGATTGTTGTTAAGGTTTATGGGGAATGGGGAGGCATTATCCCACCAGGATGTGGCGGCCCGGGTATGAATCAGGATGGATGATGGATGGTTGAATGGAATGGATGGTGAATGGGATGGAAGCACCATGAGGTTGATGATAGTGTTGGGATTTATCCTCAAAGATACTTCCTACGTATCCCTATGGCAGGGAATCAAAGTCCATATTGTTCATCTGACGACGACTTACCGCTGATTGGGGGTTTCAACGGCTTACCGCTGGATGGGGTCACAATGTCTTACCGCTGGACGGGGTCACAATGGTTTGCCACTGGATGGTGTCACAATGGCCTCATGTTGGATAGGGATGTCAACAGCTTACCACTATATGAGGTCACAAAAGATTACCGTTGGATAGGTATTTCAATAGTTTACGCTAGACAGGGTCACAATGGCTTACTCTTGGATAGGGATGTCAATGTCTTACCGTAGGATGGGGTCGCAACGGTTTACCGCTGGATAGGGATATCAATGGATTACCGCTGATTGAAGTCAACAATTTATCTTCATACATGATGTGGCAAACTGTCATGTGGGGGGGGGGGTTGGGGCTGAGGTAGATTGTGGGATTAAACCTCGTGGAGGCTTCCTACGTACCTTTACATGGAAAGGTTCAAAGAACATGTAGTTATGATGGGGTTGGGGAAGCGATGTGAGGATGGTTAGGACCAATGGATGGTGGGCTTGAACATTAGGGATGATTCCTACGTACCTATCCCTAGAAAGGATCAAAGTTTGAGTTGTTCAGGTATAGTTTGGTGAACTGATGTTAATGGGGTCGAAATGATCAGTTGTTGGGATTGAGCCTCAGGGAGGCTTCCTACATACCCTGCCTTGGCATGGATCAAAGACCAAATAGTTCATAAAGATATAGGGATTACACTCTAGGATTCCCGTAGAGGGTTTCATGTTCAATGCTTACTACTCTAAGCCCACGTGAGTCATGCTCGGTGTGACAAACAAGAGGTATAGAAGACCTGACGATCACGTCACGAATGGTGCGTCCGTAGGAAGTGGAGTGGGGCTCAGGTGTGGTTAGTGAACCAAAGAGGAAACAGTGGCTTACGCACGGTTCACAGCCCGGGAAGATGGAGATTGGTACACACTCAAGGATGGAGGTCTGGATGGTGACAAATCTAAGCGAGATAGGGATTTGGCACCGGAAAAGAAGGGGCATGGATGCTACCTCCTACAAGTAATTCTAGGGGATTACACCAAGGTGATCGCCCTTTCCCCACGGACAGACGCCACTCCAATATAGTGGATCTCTTTCCTTGTGAGGAGTTATCTCACTCTCGTGTAGACCAGTGGGCGTAGCATGTCTGAGATGGCGCACCCCGCGTTGAAGGCATGGGGTAGGGTCACAGTTTAACGTCATGTGCTGAGGACAATGGAACTTGGCAGTTTAACGTCCTACAGCTCAGATGATATGGGTGCACCCTGAACCCCTAGGACTTACATAACTGGTACCTTCTACACCTTGGTGAAGAGAAGGGACATGCCATGATATGGATTTTGGGTGTTATAGAGCGAACCAATGGGGGGTCTATGTTAGTGTGGCTATGAGAAGAAGCAATATCCATTAGTGTGCCTATTTGAAGAAGCCTGAGGTGAAGCAATGCAATGGGCATTATCGTCCAAGGGACTTTGAAATTACTGTGTGAAAACCTAAGGGGCCACACGGTGAAAGAGCATGCGATGCAAGTGTGTCACGCATTAGAGTGTCTCGAACATGGTGACTCATGGTGAGGGAATCACATGGAGTTCCTGTCAGAGAATGGGTTGGGGAAAAAGAGGAATTCTACACGCAAGAGGAAGGGTTTGCGTGCAAGACATACAGTTTGAACGCAAGTTGGACCATTGGCATGCAATATGGAGGTGTTGTGAAAAAGATGAAGGATTGTGCACAATTTAGATCGGTGGAATGCAAGGACGCCTGATCCAGAGGGGACTTCCACACAAGATGGGACACCTTGCGTGCAAATATCATTGAAATTTATGTTGATCTGAGGCCCTGTCCAAAGGCACCTCTACGGAACGTATCACGCAACATCCATTAACTGAAGGCCATAGACTTTTTTGCAGTCGCAGAAGAAGGGGTTTTTCCATAGTAGAGGGTCACTTCGTATTTAGTTACCATTCTAGAAGAGTTGGGATAGGGTTCGTTTTATAGTTGGAGTCATTGGAGTGGAGTACAAGGAACCCGAATGCAAACCCCATTCGTTCCACAGCATGGGTGCGGAAATGGTTCCGCATGCGGAAAGGGCCGTTCGTTGTCACCTTCGGCGCAGAAATAGGGTTGTCCACGCAAACAGCCATTCATCGTTGCCTTTAACGCAGAAAATGTGATGGCCACGGAAACAACCATTCGTCATCTCCTTTAGTGTGGAAACGTGGTCAGCCGTGCAAACAGTCGTTCATCATCACATTCGTTGTAGAAATGCGGCCAGCCGCACAAATGGCATTCATTGACGTCTTCGGTGCGGAAAATAAGACTACATTTCCAATGGCCTTTCATCATCACCGTATGTGTGGAAATGGGGCCAGAGCTACCCGTCACGGAGGGAAGCCTTTTGGGCGTTGAAGGGAAGTCCATCACGCAACATTTTTCATGTCGGGATCCCTCAGGCACGTGCCCACCCTATCATGTGTGTGCGCGCCTCCCGGGCCTCGGAATCTCCTTTGTTTTCTGTCCTGGGTTTTTTCGGGGATATTTTACCTCCCTATGGGTCCATTCTCTAAATTTTGAAGTCAAAAAAAGTCCCCCCCCCCCTCAGAATTGGAGTTGAAAGGGAACCCGATGGTCAAATTCTGAGGGTATGCTGTAGAATAGAAATGAAATCCTCGTGGGCACGCTGAAATGTAATTTGAGTTCGCAAGAGGGCTGCGCGGGCACAGAAGACGAGTCTGCGCTTTATAAATCAAACAAGAGACCCCCCTTGGTTCTACTATGACTTTTTCCATGCTAAATGATTTATAGCAATCATGCATGAAAAACTTACACTTCTGCGTTTAAGGCTTTGTGATTTACTCCGGGTTTTGTGCGCCATCCGGAATTATTCCATGCACATCGACAATCTTTCGCACAATCGCCTTTTCCGCGCACGTCGATATTCATTCATGCCACCTATTTTTGCATGCTGATTTCTCCGTCTTTAGCACCAACCACTAAGGAGATCTAAAATGACTTCCTATCAGACCGAAACCGAGAGGGATATTGACAAAGTGACAAGGAGAACCCAAATTATCGTGAAACCTCAGATTATTCACGTGAGGAGGGTCATGTCTGACAATCAAATTCTTTTAGGAATGCTGAAAAAAGCCCAAAAGGACTACATCCTAAGCGTTAGCCTGCCGCTATGGAATTTTGGACTTCTGGAAGAAGTGTTGAGGGCTGGTTTTGTGATGGACACACCGCGATCATTGGTGATGCACGAGGATTGTCTTCCATAATTCTACATTACCAACAATGGCTATCTGACTAGGGAGACGTAGAACAAAAGCATCTACGTCCTAAATCTGAAGACCAGGACGGTTGAATGAAGAAAGCCAGTTCTTGAATAATCTCCCCCTATTTATGAAAGTACATTCACAAGAAGCATTACTGATGAGACAACGATGTGGCAGGATTGGGATTTCAAATCTGGGGGAAATGACACCAATTAATGGGCATGGGAATACTGGGTACTCCAGACAAAATTCAGGAAGGAGATATAGGCCATTGGGCTTTTTGAGGACATTTGGACATCTCAATTCCACTTTAACTGACAACAGGGCTTAGTAGCAGAGCTGTTTAGTCGCTGGTCTCCTGATACCAACACTTTTGACCTCTATCATGGAGAGGTGGGAATCAGTCTGTGGGATGTCCATTGTATAAGAGTAATTCCCTTGGAGGGGTATCAATACGATGATTTCCTCCGGACAGAGAATGTCTGGGGGGATAAGACCTACAACCCAATCCTTTCATGTAACTTGTTAAAGCATTCTAAAGAGGAACTCATAATAAAATTTATACTAAAAGAAATATCCTATTTAGGGTGGTTTAGTCAATTTTTAACCGAGGACACGGCCGTGAAGATTCCTAGTCGAGGGAGCAGTGCTTGATGACAGCATATAGGGGAAAGGTAGAACCATATTAGAAGGCTTTGGAGACAGAAAAATATTGATCATGGGGCTTTGGCATCAATGATGGCCAAGACCTAAACATGCGATATGCCATGTTCTTTGCCAGGTTCTTGAGTGTCTAGTTGTTACCCGTGAGGGACATGAGGATTGGAGTCCACCTGGGAATGCTATTGATGGCCGATATTATGGCATCAATGAACAAGGATATCCTATGGGTACCAGTGTTGGACATGATATACATCATCCTATGGAACATTTCGAGAGGAAGTACACCTAGAGGGATATGCGGGCCATTCTAGATCCTCAACGGTTGGGTCGTAGTCCACTAATGTGGGTATGACTTCTCGAACACCAACCACCCCTGGTAATGGTATACAACCATCCCTCTTGAACATCGCTGGATCCGACCATTGTCTCTCAGGGATGACGTGGTCATGCTCAAGATCGACAGCCACACTCACATTGACTTCCACATATTCCAAACACCAGTTTTAGAAATGGTAGACAATGGTAGGGGTCCACTAGAGTAATGGGAGTACCTGAAGAGCATCTGAGGCAGTGTGTTGGTGGCCCAAATAGATGAAAAAATCTTCTGCGAACCATATGTGCTTACATGGTTTGCCAAGAAATTTGGGTGCATGCAACCGATGCCCAAGAAAGTATATATAGAGGTATGGTAAGAGCGACATCCCTGCATTCTCTGCCAGCTGTGGCTTATGTACATGACGACATGCTTGGGATAAATCATTACTCTTCCCCCCACCGATGTTAGTGACTGACTTCCAATGGAGTATGACGAACACTGGACAAGGACGCACCCCGAGGCAATTCTTTGGAAACATGTTCGGCAAATCAACGCAACTAGTTTTGAGCCTGAATATTAGGTATGTAAAAGTGGTTTCGCGGGGGATGTGAGGCCAATAACGGGTTGGGGGCTAGCGCGTCGTAGGCCGGTACATCATCGTCAAGGTCAGCGTAGACCAAGAATGTGCCTATGCACTCTGTGGAATGGTGGTCTCATGCATGGCCTCTAGATCCAACAAGGGACCTCCCAGGGAAGCCACACAGGTACCTCCTGACGTCGTCTGCCTATGCTATGTTCCCTTCTCTGTGGTATTCTCGGAGAACACTGCGACAATCCATGTCTGCTAAAGTGTTATGGCGGAGGTTGCTGCATACCGGGATCGATTCACCAGACATAGGGCACATCCTGATACTGGATATAGTAAACTTTCATCGCCGGCATGCATACCTAACATCCATGAACATGTACGCGTGATAGTGGGGGAGATATGAAGAAACACATCTCCTGGTGAATGTAATGCTTGGCCTGGAGCGGGACCCATAGAGTTTACCATTCGAGGATGAAAATTCAAGGGAGGAAGATGAGGAAGAAGAAGAAGAATATATTGAATAGAAAGAAGAATAAGAATAAGGACAAGAAGAAGATAACAAAATTGAGGGTCTTGGTGGAACGAGGCATTCAGAAGCTCCCACTCACCAGAGAAGTTCCAGGGAGAGTGGAGAAATCATTGGCTTTGATGAAGAACTGGAAGAGTAGCATGAGGTATGGTTTAAAACATATACCGACCGTCATCTTTCCATAGACTTGTTCTGTAACTCAATCTCTGGAAAACTATCCAGGTACATGTAGGAGAAGGTCCCAAAGAAGCTTTCCCCACCAAGGGTGTGAGTATGCTTGTGGAGATAGGGGAGAAACCTCGGGAGCCATTCCTTGGTACCGGGCATTTTGGGGTACTGACTTCAGCTGAACTAGGTGATAATGAGTCAGAAGGAGGACCCCCTGCCATCCCTATTGTCCAAGATGATCCCACATCGGTAATCAAGTTTTCAAGCACCAAAGGTTCTCCCTTGGTGGGGCCCTTCCATGACACATGCATTGGAAACCACTGCACTTGGCTTCTGTAAGTCCTTTCTCATTGTTTTTCCCTCTTTGCTGGATAATGTTGCAAACTGAGATATCGATTCCTAGTGTAGTGATTGAAAGGTTGGTGGCACAAAAAACCATCTAGTCTGGGACATCTGCAGGAGTGGGATGGGCAGCAACCACATCGACCTTTGTAGAAGAAAACAATCTAGAAACCCTACCCTAGTACTCAGAGAAACCAGAGATCACAATGAGGTGTGGTAATGCCGCCAGGGTGGTACTCCATCCCAATGAGAGGAAAGCTTCTGTCGATGTGGAGGTTCCCACAGAAGACCCTGCTACTGAACTCCTCACTGCTTTCCATGACTATCTTCCTACGGATCCTGAGGAGATAGATGATTCTGATTCGGAGGTGGACGATGAAATCCCTTTGGCGCCTAGTGTATCATCAGCATTCTTGGTCATCCTTATACGTAATGGATAAAATGGATGAAATTTCTTGGTACTTGGCTGTTCTTTCTTTGGGTTGTAGGGGAGGATGATCAACACCATCATACGACATTCAACGACAACATGCCCAAGAAGCTGCACGAGAGCAGCTGACACTCCGGCATTTCCCGGTGTAAGGAAGAGTCAGAGAATACCCAAGTGTTCTTGAATGTTGAAAAAGAAGACCAATGCCTCAAAAGAATATTGAAGGAGAAGGAGGTATTCATTGCAAAATGCTCCGAGCATGTGGAGCAATTGAGGTCCCAGCTGGAAGATTCCCAAATGCAGCTAGTGGAAGTGGGTCACCAAATGGATGCACTCCAAACATGACAGGCGCAAGCATAGGCTAGGGTCAGTGAACTGTGCCCTATGGCCGCTGAGGAAGAGAAGGTTCTTAGGGGTCAGTAGGCAATCCTGGAGGTCAAAATCCAATAAGTAGAGGCTCTAGATAGAGTTATCAAAGATGTTGATCCCTAAGGGCCCTGTTTTGGTTGAACTCATAAACAAAATTCTACTTAATGTCCATTGCTTTGAACTGAATGTATGGATAGGTTTATATACTTGTTTGTCTGGTTTGATGAATTCGATCGTAATCCTGATGTAATTAGCAATCTTCTCAAAAACTCACGTAGGTCATACCTAGTGTGAGAAACAAGGGACGCTCACACTATTACATCATTTGTATATATGAGTGCCAGTCAATCTTTGGGAACCTGAGGATCGAACAACCAATACCGATTCTTGGGAAGAGAAGGGAGAGACCTAGATGGAGAATGAATCTCTCAGAATAGTCGAATTAATGTTTTCTCCGTGTGCTCTTGTGCACGAATGGGGTAACGCGAGGTGTGATAAAATAAATCTTAATAGGGGGTAATGGAAGGTGTGAATCACAATACCCAAAATTCTGAACTCTATAGTGATATCATACCAATTAAGAATGACTGCTAACCATGTTCGAAACACAATATATTTATTGCATTCGCCTGAAAAGGGGATAACAAATGAGGGATGACCGTTGACCATGTTTGAAACATGGGGCCTGACTCAGAATGTCATTCATTAGTCTTTCAGAACATTATCCCAGGATAGTAGGTGCGCCATAGGCTGACAATCCATATTGTCAGGGGGTTCCATCAGAATTGAAATAGGACGAGGATCTGAATAAAGGGTACATAAAAGCGTGGAGAGTGGATTGATGGGTTGTTCAACTAGAGTCCAACACTCATGAAATTACGCCCCCATGGTGGAAACGCATTTGGTGGGTACATCGGTCTGATCAGGGATCAAAAATTTTTCTAAATAAGACCTATCTGATGAGGAAACTATCGCCTCCCAATGTTATCATGGGGAATCCCAAACTTGTTTACATTAAATCTGCTACTTCATGGTTCCCTAAAAGAGCTCAGGTCAGGGTACTGAAAAAATGAGGGTAAAATGGGAATTAGGAATCCTGGGGCTGGACCTAGAGACAGGATACTAGGGGGTTACTATCTATCCCATGAGAATGGGAATAAAGACAAACATCGTTATTGAAGAGATATTAGTTAATGTTCTAAGAGCTCGGACCATTGAAGATAGGATAGGAGAGAAACATGGTGATGTAATTACAACACCTGAGGAGAATGAGGACCTAGTATGGATCACTATATGATTCTGGGGGTAGGTTTCAGCTCGAGGGACTGAAAACGAAAGTTAGTCTGAGCCCGAGACAAGGTTCACAGATGATCCTACATAACCCACGAGGATGAGGATCAAGCTACATGTAGTTCTAAGGATGGAATGGTATGATACAGGTGCCATAGATAATAAGTCTGTGCAGGTCTGGACCTTTCACAAAAATAAGAGTTATTTGATGTTTTTTTTCTTTTAAGATGAATGCGTTTTTTTTGTGAAGCGATGGACCTTGGATTGAAGGTCCAGGTATCGCCATAGGAATAAATCAATAAACATGCATTGAGAAACGGTATGGTGTGTAAATGATACCAAACATGACGTCCCCTCGGGTGAGGATATCACAATGCAGTGCCATTTTTCTTCGTGTAGCCAAGATGATAATATCAAAGTTTAGGGTTATGTAATGGGACCAACCACACACTTTTAACATCATACAGGATAGACACATGAGTTTAAATACATTTGGGACTAAGCATCATTATTTAAAGTCATATGACTTAGACATATACAAGATTGATTAGGTTCTAGAGGGGATATACGCAATGCGATAAAGCATACCCAACATGAATGAAGATAATTTCCACACCATATAGATTGCAATTATGAAGAGGAAACCTTGGTCCAAGGGAACGTAAAAGACTAGAGGAAAAAGGGGAAAGAAAAGTTAGATTCCTATTGAGCTGGAACCAAAAACGAGATGCTCGGGTGTTACAACGTATCCCATGGGAATGGGAATAAAGCTATATGTAGTCCTTGAAGGTGCATTTTAACGTCGTGTAGGACAAGGGACAAGAAGTGGGGGGGGATAACTCCTAGAAAGGGGCGTTCATGGTGCGGGTAATGCAAACCAAATGTGAATGAGGACATAATCACATGCCATGTCATGCCGTCCAGTATGGGTTAAAGTCCCGAAGGAGTAAGAGAAGAGATAAATTAGTCAAACTCGAGCTGGGCCCAAAGACAAGATGTCTAGGAATTCCTACGTATACTATAGGAATGAGATTCAGGATGTACGTAGTTATTAATGGGATCTAAGTTTATGGTCTTTGATCTCAGACCATAGAGAAGTGGGATCCTTAAAAGAATGTGCAGGCCACAACCCTATCCCTAAGCCCATGTGAGTCAAATTCGTTGTTGGAAACAGGGGGAAATAGGTCCTCCATAGTAAATAAGTTATACTTGGTGAGATGACTCTAAATAAATAAAATGTAAACCATTTCAAAAAACACTCACAATCATTGTTTTCATGCACCTAGTCACAAATCACAATTCAGGGTCCTCATGTATGGATATGTCATCAATCACACCTATACTGGACTCCCCAAACTGAAAATCATAGTCAAAACACTTAACAATATTTCTCCATAAAAATGGGAAAATTCCTAGTTCTTTAGTATAATAGACTCCTCTGATGCTAAATTGTCACGAACTATCCCATTGGGCCTGTGTTGTGACTACCCCAAGCCCACATTCCATAGTCCAGGTGTTGGGGAATAGCACCGGAAAGGCATATCGCTACAACGGGAAGGAATTTCCTTTAAATCTGTAGAAACACACAATCCATGAACACAACAAGATGCAACCAAAAAGTAAAAATGATGTAGAAAAACTGTGTACTAGATATAATGTGGCCTGAATACATGCCCCACTGAAAATATACAATATAATAAAAAATAGAAAAAATAACATGAGATCGTCCACAGAGGATCCTACCTGAATGGTATGTACAACTCATCTCGACGACTCTCTCTGTTAGCCAGTCACCCCCATGTTCCACCTAGTACTGACTCATATAGCCTTAGCTGAGCTGCTCATCTTCTGCATAAGACACAACAAGGTTCAGGAGAAGCTCATGCATGAGGGAGTCAAACAATACTCAGTAGGGACCCCGAGACCCCCAAAGGTCTTTCAGAAGTCCATAATGGAAATGACATAGCTCAAACAAGGAATAACTTAAGTACAAAAGTACATATGATTAGTCATAAATCTAGATCATCTTATTATGTCATGGGTTTTACTGCTGATCCACATAGGATCTATAGGTGTTGATTCACTCATGATCGCTAGGTGGTGATCCACATATGATCTCAAGTTGCAACCCCACACAAGATAGCTAGGTGTTGATCCCTAAAGTATTTTTAGCTATCCATCCACACATGATCTCTAGGTGGTGATCCACACATGATCGTTAGCTGCTGATCCACAATGGATTGCTCGGTGCTGATCCACACTGGATCGTTATTCATTCTTCACGTCTCAGCTAGCCACTGGATTCCTGTACATAGTACACTTTATTATGGGAGGATCTGGTACTTTATCAATTGGTAGTAATTCAACTGCAAAAATGTGCCATGAAGAAGTAATCTAATAATTTTTCATGTCATAAGGTTTCCAACTCAATTGACGAATCATCAATTGGATGCCTAGTCTGAGAGTTGTATTAATTTTAGTGCTGAGGGGCCAGTTGGATTAGGGTACGATCCAACATATCTGTACTCCAAAATTCTCCAAAACTCTGGTGGAGTATCTCAAAAGTAACATATCATACCAAGTATTCTAACGTCGTAGACTGTTCGTCAAATGGACTTATGGATTGTTAGTTACGAACCTTTTTGTGAAATGGCATCGAAGTGGGTCCGGGTTCGGTCGGACCTAGTCAAACTTACCCATACCGACCTAGGTAGAACTGAACTGGTCTTGGTCCAACCCAGGTACGACTAGACCCACCCCATGTAGGATGGGAAATGGCTTGCTTAGCCTACTAGGCCGCAAAACTAGACCGACAAACCTAGGATGGGCGTGACCCGCAGTTGGGCATCCTGCCGAGGTGGCACGAGGTCGGTCCCCCTCCCAAACGGAAAAAGTCATTCAAGATATCAAAAAAGAAGCTCCATGTGGTTCCACCCCTACCAGCGAGACCCGTGGGTGTTGGTCCACCTACTCCGCCAAGACATGATGTCGTGGCCCGCCCTCCGCGACACACGACGATGCATTGCATTTGATGCTAAACCGGTCAGCCGATGTTGTTTTCCCCCTTCGGTCTGTTGCGGTGCTTCCCTTCCACCATAGCCAGCAGTTTTCAGTTGTTGCACTTGTCTGCCAGCACCATTGGCCAGTGCCGCACCAGCGTTTATTCCGCAGGGTTTTTGAAACACCCCGGAGCTCCATTTTAACTTTCATATGCACCTCTAGGCCTCTCAGGATGTCGCTGTCACTACATGACTCTCAGTTTCAAGGTTCTGTCATGTTGGGAAATCCACCCTGGAGGAACGCAATTATAAATCCAGAGGTGGAGGGTTCAAGCATTGTTAATTTCACCCGCACCCACCATGTTAGCATCATAACATGGGTGACATTAATTCTTCATCAAACACTTAAAATTAATAATTAAAAAACCCATAAAATTAAATCCTGAAAAAACACCCTACCTCGAGAATCGTTGGAGGTGTCATAGTTGGGGCGGGAGAAGAGTACTCGTTGGATGAGGCCACGAGTGTTCGTTGATCCCGGATCGGGGCCACTCAGGATTCCATCCTCCATCGTGGGAAGATGCCGCAGTATATCGCCAGAGATTCCTCATCATCGTCTCCATAACCCCAACCCGAGCCTCAATTAAATAGAGGGGGATGGTGAGTAACACATAACAATAATTAATGAGGATCATTAATTAATGAACCTCTTTATTCCCAATGGTTTGGTTATGCAACTGAAGAGTCAAGAAATTTATTGTCTTGACAACCCATCGGTCCCACCACCAACGCTGTACATGATATTGGAAAAATAAAATAACAAATTTTAATTTATTTTAAAATTTCATTAAATGTCGCAAAAACTTACTTTTTCACCCGACCTACTGCGGTTGAAGTTAAGCCTCCCTTAATAGAATATGGGCACTACAGATTCAATAGTGAAATATGATTTTTAATCCAATCACCAGTTCAAAAGATAGAAAACACCTCCTATGCTTTTACTAAACATACCTTAAAGAAGGTTCAAATTCTGTTTCGGGCACACCAGGCCTCAAAATCAAGCACCGTCAATTTTTACAAACACATAATAATCCCAAATAATTTAAAAAATATTTATATGCAATTTTTGAGAGTTTTTAGGCCTAATTAGAATTTTGATTGAGGGGAGTTGGAAGTTGTGTAATCTTGTTTTCTTCATCATAATTTATTCCTTTTTGGGTTTGGTTGTTTTGAACTATGGTACGAGGTATGAGTACTATTTTGACAGGCCCATTCTTACATTGGGAGCCTGTTTTATGGAGTTGGTTCTTCATGATTGTCATTTTTCAAGATCGATGTTTGACGAAGGTATGTGGTTGTTTCACCCCTTTTAACGACGATGTGTTCTCCAGCATCATCCAAGGACATGGCCTCCCTCGACCAAATTTTCTCTGTCGTCCCAGTCCAAATCTCCCATCCCGGTCGGTAAGGTGTGATGGTCTAGTTAAAGGATATGAGAGGTATTGTTTGATATTACATTGGTCTCCAGGTGGGTGAATGAAATTTAATTTTTTCTGTCTGATGAAGGTACTTTTTTCTGGTTTTCTCATTTTTTGATGGTTTTTTATCTTTTGAAGCTAAAGATGGTGGTGAGTGGTGTTTTCTCGTGCTATCGATGTCGGCCGATGTGTGGCTGGTGACCAACACTAGTGATGAGGTCGATTAGTACTGACAAAAATTGTGATTCATATGATGGATATAATACATTTATGATGTTGATATGATGATTGACCTATCGATGTTGATATGTAGTTACCCATCTTGTCAGTCTTGAATCAATTTGGTGGAGTGGCATGAGTTGGTTTATAGGAATTGAGGATTCCCCAAAAAATGATTAAAATTAAAATACAATTTTCTTGGGCACACATTGATGGTTTTTTGATTTTTTGGTATTTTTGTATGGTATTTTAATTTATTATTTGAACATTTCAATGGTTCACACATAGCATTTAAAAGTGTTTTCAGAATAAAAATATGAATTTGGAGGAATCTCACCATTTTTTGAGATTATTTATTATTATTATTCCATTAATAAAATATTATGATTCGTATCTCTAGAATTTTCATGAGTTTCTTATCCTATTTTTATTCATGATATATTAATGTAATGGTGCTATTATTCTACTCTTTGGTAATTAATAAATTTAAAAAATTATTCTACGAAAATATTAATTTATTTCTATATTCAATCAAAATTATATTTTTGTTATAAACCATATACTATAAGAATGTTTTAAAAATTACTTACTATTATATGAATATTTTTAAATGAAATTTTTACACTTTAAAAAAAATTTAAAAGTAAAATTCTTCTCCTTTTCCGACCAAGGCTCTGTTGACATCAGCAGACAATGTTAAAGGAATCATTGTTTTTAAAAATACATCATGTATTGAACCCTCCACCATCATGAAAAATATCTTCATTGAATCTTACATTTTTTATTTTTAACTATATTTTCAAAATAAAATATTTTATTAATTATTTATGAATGATTTTTTTAATTAAATGTGATTTTCAATGAACGTAATTCTGAAAATGTTCTATGATTTAAAAGATTTTTAAATCTTTTTCTGTATGTTTGTAACGTTATTTTAAATGGAATGGATTTATAAAATGGATTTATATAATTTATTTTTGATAAAAAATATTTTAAATTATTTTAAAAAATTAATTATTATGTTTTCAAAATTTATTTTCAAATAAAATGTTTTCAAAAATAGTTATGTTTTAAATAGTGATTTTTCAGAATTGAAAGGAAATTTTCAATATGAAATTATTTTTCAAAAATTTAAAATTCTTCATTATAATTTTACAATGTAATTTTCAACAGAAATAATTTTGTAAATATTCTATGAAACTGATATTCATTGAATGTTTTTCCCTGAGAAATGGTCTAAGTGAATACTCAAAATCCTACCCATATATGATGAAATGCATTTATATAACCTATAATTTATTAGGGATATTATCCATGAAAACATTTATTTATTTATAAATGTATAAGATGAAAATATGTTTATACAACTCATTTATTTTTTATATTCGATACCATAATAAAACTCTTATGAAACCAAAATCCTTTCACAAGTTATTCTATAATGAAATTATTATTAAATCATGTTCATTTCTACAGGCTAGGATATGATTAAATTTTTATGATAGCCATTTATTTTAATTGGTTAGGATATATTGTTAATGAATACAATAATTTTTTTTGTGAAGATATGATGAATGTTATATTATCTTGTGGAACACATATATGTGATTTCGTTATGTGAATGGTGGGACCTACATCTCCCTATAATTAATTGAGATAATAATTATATCCCATGAGATAGATGTGGCTGGAATGGGCAGTAAAACCAGTTCTATAAGGGAATTTGTCCCATTATATGGTCTTTGGAGTGAAGCTTGACTCATAAGATGGTGGTGGAAGTGAACATTCACTACTAATATTGTCTTAGGAGTGAAAATTGACTACTATTATGGTATTTGGAGTTAAAATTCAATACTATGATGGTTTGGGTAGTAAACCCATACCACTAATTCATCCCAATAATAGATCCTTGACTACTATGGAAATACTTTCATATGTTTATATGTCTACAATAGTTCCATGTCTTATTCTGATGTTATTATCTCAAAGATTGTTCTATTGATTCTGTTATGTCATGTATTATTATAATCCAATATTTCATGACATGATTCATGTGTATTATCTTTGATATACTGGTCATGATCTGAAAATGTTATAATAATGTTATCATACCCTTATGTTCTTGTTTTTCTTACATTTCTCCTTTATTTTCCCTTATTGAGCATCTATGATCTCTCTTTATTATGTGACATGTCACTGGGTTATGAAGAAGGGTTTTAAGGGGATTAAAATTGGAAGATAATTACTGAAAAAATGGAGATATTTTACAAATTTAGAAGTTTTTGTTGTAATATTTCCATGCTGCTAAATGATTATAGTCCTTGAGCTTGTAAATTTTGTTATGTATTGAATATTGATCATAAAATATTAAATATATATGTATAAAATTCCATTGTTTCTATTACTGGTATAATTTTAAATGCTCATTTATCATTTTTAAACTCATTTCAGAAAACTATAGCGAGATCCCTAGGGATATTTCAAACAATATGACTAGTGATGTCTGTAAGGGTAAGTCAAAGGATTAGTAAATGTTTAGTAAAATGACCTAGAATTTTGGAAATATATTGAGAGAGTGGTTAAAAAATTAAATGCATATATAAATACAGTTGATGTGGATCTAGAAGAAATATACACAGGGGTAAAAACCTTAAAAAACATTATTTAACTAGACTCGATCGGGAAATGGTTCACATCAACAAGCCCTGCAGCACACATAGTTTGAACCTCCCAGAGGATATGCTTTGGAATTTAACAAAATCATTTAAAATTTATGAAGGATTTAAATATTATATGACATTGAATTGACTTGGATAAACCTAATTTGTCTTATATTAATGAAGAAAGAATAATTATTCAGGGCTCCTATAATTGATTTTTCATGATTATGTGGTTCCCCACAATGAATATTTTTTCTCACACAATTACTTTGGTTTTAGTCAATGGACATAACTTGAATGACTCATGATAACAATGAATCAAATGTAAATTCAGTGATTATGATAAATAACATTGTATGATTAATGGAGAGAAAGATATTGTGATTATTTTTATTTATCTATAATGAAATTTGACTAAACAATAATCTGCAGTGAGATTTTTGACACATCATATAAGTAGATGAAGGGATTTTATGAAATTTTATATGGTTATGAACATATAGTAAAGAAGACCCATCGTAATACATGTCTAGAAGGTGGGATGAAATACTAGATAGAATATACCAAATTGAAGAGATGTTTTTATATGTGTGGTAAAAAGGTTCATAGGAGAAAAATTATCAAGGAGTTCAATGTCTTATCTATGGAGAACATGGGTATTACCCAACTCAATTCCTTAGAGAAATAATTTTCTTCTAGACCATAAAAGATAATATTCTATTCTAATCCATAATGTGTGACGATTGATGTATTTATGTATTAGAATTTATGAATTTAGAACTGTGAAATATATAAGGATTCTTTAGTATAAGTTTCTCATTAATGATTTGAAATGATTTGTTGAATGATTCTAATGACATATAAAAGTTATTTAATGGAAATGATATAATTTAGGTAAAAAAATAATAAGGAAAGGTAAACTTTAATGTGTGCTACATATTTAGAAAATATTTATTAGTTTGGTTAAATAGATTTTGGATAAGAATAATGTATATTGGGTAGTACTGATTACCATGGAAATAAACTAATGATTTGTTTGTAAGATGGAATTAGAAATCAGGGACGGACATATTTTTTTTAGATTTAATGAATATATCCATTAATATTTGGAATAAGTTAAAATTAATGTTTGCAATAATGATTCAGGTTTGTTTTAGTTATTACCATATTTAAATTGAGTACATGTTGTGGGTATTCACATGATGGGTATGTGATAGTAAAGAGAATTTTTTTATGGGGATTGATTATTTGTTTATTTTAAATATTCAGTGACCTTATATCTTATTTTTTTGATTTAAATAATTGGAATGGTTAAAATAGTTAACCATTTGTGAAATGGTTTATGTTGAACTTTGGGGGAGGCTTAATATATTAATATATTATATCACCATATTAAGAATTAATAATTTTGGATAACATGTATTATCAATTTTGTTTTGAATATAATTGAAGATATTTGAAATAACTAATCATTATATCTAAGGATATTATGATATGTTAGTGATTCATGAATAAAAATTCCACCTTTATTTCTTACCGTACGATGTGAAGTGGAAATTGATTCTATGGGTCTTAAAATAAAATGTTGTTTTTATCTTCATTTTATAATATCAATGACCATTTTCATGCCTCCTTAATCTATTTTTTATGATCAATAACTCTTCCAGGACCACCCACTTTATTATGACGAGTGATATCTATAAGTCTCTATAATTATTTATGATGTTCATACATGTCCAAAGATTCACGTTCCATATATTCTCTCATATGTGGTAACCAAGATGCTATTTACTCTTGGTGATCATTATATAACCAACATTCAATTTTTTTGATGTCTTATAATTCATTTTTTTTTATTTCAGTTTCTATGATAGGAAAATTTAAAAGATAAACCAATAATGACCTAGAAGAATCTATATGATGAAATTAATTTTAAGGGGGGTATAATGTAATACAATTCCTTTTTATGAAATACTTTTTTTAAGTAAAAATAAATTCTTTTATTGTTATCATTTCACAATACACAAAGATAATCTTTCTTTATAAGAAACACCAAGATAAACTTACACCACAAAAAACAATAAGGATTGATTTTAGTACATGAAACAATGAGTTTGTATTGTGTAACATGTAATAACATGTTTATATTGAATAACATGAGACACCAAACTTATATTTCAATATAAGCTACATCGAGAATAGCTTTCATTACACACAATACAGAGTTTAAAAGAAACATGTCATATTACTAAAATATTAGAATTGGTATCACCTAGCCATTATAATGACAGGAATTAATATTATTCAATAAATTATGAAAATTTGTTTTATTCATTTTTACAAAATGATTTATTTGGTGTTGAATTCATTATAAATTAAATAATTGTATGAAAAAAAAAATTATTTTCAAAAAAGAAAACTTATCCACGCGCAAACTGGTTTTATCACAAACAATTATACAAAAATATTTAGATGAACTATTTTTAAAAAATATATATTGTTAAATCAATTATTTAAAATACATATTATGTGTTTTATTGAAAAATTATAGGAATAAATCATATTTTATGCATAAATTTGTTTTTCCTAAAAGGTACATTTATCGCCTTTTAATGGAACAATTGGTTTAAATATAATTTCCAAAACTATTATAAAATATATATGACATAATAAAATTATTTTTTAAGTCAAAATATCAAGATAACTTTGGGTGATTTTTTTTATTTTTCTAAGAAGTTTTTTTTGATGAATAGTGCTAAATACTGAATTTTAATTGAAAACTATCATTTTATCAAATTTGTATATACAGTAAACTTGTACTTTAAATTAGTTATAATGTATTATTAGTTAAATTATACATATATTAATACAATTTATTTCATTTTCATCAATTTTATATTGAAATTAAATGAAAAAACATTTTAATATTTTGATCATTTTCTCGTTAAAAACTCATTTCTTAACTCACCCAACAGATTACTTTTAAATTAATTTATTACACTTATGAGATTGTATTATTTAAAAATATATTCTAAACAAGGATTCAAAAAAATTATAATTTTTAACAAGTGTATTTTTCTTTTGGACCAAAATTATTTGTGAAAACAATTATAATTAATCATAGAAATTAAAAGAAAACGTGTTTACTAAGGGAATAAACTATAAAATTATAAGGAAATGACCTAGAATATCATCCTAAATACATTGTTTCTCCATATGTTGACCTTAGAAATTTATGGTTACAATGTTTTGAATTATTTAATCCTTTTTATGATAAAAAAGATGGTAAACATAACTTATATTCAATAATTCATATTTTTTCATCTCCCCCACGTGTAATATGCCAGTGATCATCTCATATATTCACACTTATAAATCCCATTTTTATAGAAATATATCTAAAAAAATTAATTATAAACTCACATAAACTCATCAAAGAATCATTAAATTGGTCATGAATCCTTCCAGGTATGTCTTTCCATGCAAACAAAAAGATGATACTCGAAGAAGAGGTAACGTTCATCAAATAACATTTTGGATTATTTTCCTCATAAAACCAATTTAATTATTATTATATAATTATTATATAACTATATATTTATCTTAAATATAATGTTATTCTTTTTATACTAATTTTATGACTTTCAACCACACACACAATCCTCTAATGGGTAATGAAATTATCATTCATTTGTACGGTGGACTACCACATCGTGAACTGATGCCATTAATTTTCCTATTAACACATTTTAAAATTGGGAATAATGATGGAAATACTAATGATATATGATATTTTTATATTTATGAGTTCATTAATTTTTTAATGTTGTAATAAAACAAATGAAATTATGATTTTCATTTTTTGGGAATATAATAATGTCGTTCTTATGTACGAAAGACAACCATTTTCCAAAGCGATGGGATTCCTGTATGCTTTACATAGAATGTATTATGGATTTTAATTATAAAAACATTTGATATATAGGAAATAAAAATTAAAATTTAATGATTATATATATATTTTATATTTATTTCCTTCAATAAGATAGGAAAATGAATGTAACGTTCATGTGTACGTACGCCATACAATCTCAATAAACGATTTATATAATTTCTGCTCACTAAATGTCATGGATTAATATAAATATATATAATGAATATATAAGTTATTAATTTATATTATTTATAATTATTTTTATGATAAAATCATGATCTATGTTAGAGGACCAAGAATAACAATCTAAAACATGTACAGAAAACAAAACGATTATTACATGAAACATAAATTTAACATGGAATTGTTGATAAAATGGTAATATAAAACCATAAGTAAATAGTATATGTTATTATATATATGAATATGGATTTTTATATATTGATAAAAAAATTATATTTATTATACATGAATATCGAATGATTATGCAGAGAGTCAAGACGTATGGTAATGTGATTTATAGTCTCACTTTTATTCCTGTAAGACCTATTCTATATTAACCACTCATTTAATCGGTGTTGTGTATATTTTACCATATTAAATGTCATATAATTAATTAAATTTATTTAATTATATTAATTTTTTCAATTGATTTTTTTATTTCTTGGATCTCATGATTCATGACTTACTCAAGTAGTAAGGCATTGTCATCTCACTTTTTTTCGTGGGATAAAATCCAAGTTACCTACCAATCTCTTGTATATGGTGTGTACAATTACAATGGATTTATTTTATGATTCATCAAGGTTAATTTTTGGATTAAATATATATATAATTTAGAATCTCTCTTTCACGGGTTTTATAGTTCAAACATTACCCAAGTTGTAAGGGAATTTTGTGTATATTTTCATTTTTTGAAACACATGTTATGTTATGCACCTATAATTTTTTAAGAGGTGTATATACTAACACTTTTATATATTATATAATGAATTTAATTCTATTCATGATATTTTATGATTCCTGTAAATCTATTATTTCAGGGTGGGATTATGAATCAATGTCACCAATGTGGTAATATTTACTTTCTACAATCTCTTCATTGATCGAGATTTATTATGATTATGCATGAATTCATGAAATCATTGGATCCAATATCTCAAGAATTATCATGAACATTATTTTCATATGGATATTAATTATATCATCATTTAATGGTACCATTTTTCACACTTTGGTATTTATAACAATTATGAAACTTATTTTATTATATTATAACTTTATTTATCTTTTTGTTCAAAATTTAATTTTATTTCAAAACAATGTTTTCTAAATATTTTTTGAAAAATTTTCTTCAGTCATCATATTATTTTTAAAAAATTATTTTACCTTTTTATAAAAATATTATCAATGTAATCTTCTTGTTTTTTTATGATCAGGGTTCTTTTAATTTCCACTAAAAATTCCATATTAATCATTATTTTTATATATATGTCATTTGTGGAATTATCAGCCTTCATGAACAATCCACAAGTTTAATATTTAATTATATATTTAAAAGAAATTTTAACATAAAAAATTATATTTATTGATTTGGAGTTATATTTATTTTAAATGTATTTTTAAATAAAGTAATTTTGAAAATGTTTTACGCTTTAAAAAGTGTTTTAAATGATTTCCAAAGAATACTTTGTAATTTTATATGGTTATTTTAAATGAAAATGATTGTGAAAGAGTTTGATGATTAAAAGTAATTTTAGAATATTTTCAATGATTCCTTTTTTTAGTTTTCAATGATATTTTTAATAAAAAGTATTTTTAAAAATAATTACTATTTGTTTTTGAAATCTCAAAGGGAGATTTTCCTTATGAAATGTTTTATAAGAATTTTCAATGAATTAATTATTAGTTCCCAACGATATTTTTATAGAAATTTGTTTTGATTTATTTATGAAAGTGATCATAGAAGAGATATTATTTTCTCTATGAAAATTTCTATGTGATTTTTAAAAATCATTCTCTATATGGTGTAAGACCCCGACCAAAGTTACCCAGAGTCGGTGCATTATTACATAACATTAGCATGATCACAAAAGATCAAGTCTCAAAATACCGATTAGATTAGTAGACTTGGAAGTACCAGATACATTCATAAGGTTTACATTACATCATAAAACAAAAAACTACAACATCATTGTTTCCATAGACCACCCTCTTATCCCTTCATACTATCCCTGCAGTTAAGTCATAAAATACTTCTTCACATCCTTTGAAAAATAAAACATAGAAAGGGTTGAGCTTTGATTCTCAGTAAGGATAACAATATAGTGGAGACTTTCATAAATTATCATAAACATTTAAGGCAATGTATAACTAAAACAAAAGCCTTTTAAACTTGAAATTCAGCATAATATGGAAAAAATAAAATGAAATAATTCTATTTACTTATTCACATGGATATTTTACTAGTCGAATATTCACATGAAATATCAATAACCACTTTCATAATAATGGAAGGAATAATGCCAGACTATCAGAACCACATGGTTAAGGCCTTATTCGAAGTCTACAAATAAGATTTTTTCAAGGCCTTGTACCAAGACACTAGTTAGTCTCATGGGACGTACGAATACACCAAGGAGTTATAGCATGCTACACCAGTCACTTACTAAGTCCAATGAATTCCTCATATGAAATGTATGAAACATAACTTAAAAATTCATATTAAAACTAGCATATAAAATGTCAATACATTATCCACAATCCATGAATGGTATAAAAATAGCACATCCACAGACAAAAATAACTCATTAAATTCAATATGGAAGATTTTATTGTAACAGATTAACCTCAATCAACAAGAATGAAAGATATTTACATAGATGAAATTAATCATCAAAACTATTTGTGAGAAATATCTCCCCTTTTCTTGATAACATTTAAAAGTCACACTATTTTTCAAGAAACCGTTTAAAATAGATTTTTGAATCAAAGTGTCCCATACCACATTGAAACAATTAAAAGGAATTTTAATTTTAAAACATTAATTTCTGTATAAATAAATACTTAAAACCATTTTTAAAAAATGGACATTAATAAGAAAGATATAGAATAATAATTCTTGAAAACATTTAAAATGATATTTTATTTATAGTTCCTAACCAAAAGAGAAAAAACACGAATACAAACAATTGAGGTAGTAAAAACTTTATAATATCTTGATAATAAATGGATTCATGATATACTATGTCAAGGTACATTATATACACCATATAAAAGAGAATTAGTGTATGAAAATAATGAAGTCTCAATGGAATGTAAATTGAGATGAAATATATTATAAAGACCGTATCCTTAGGTTAAGGATAAAACAATGACATAATTACGTGGGAAAAATATAAATACACTCAATATGAATGGATATTCAGTGTAAATCAATCAACAGACATTCACACAAATTCTTGTAAAAACAACACCAATGAATTGGATGTTTAACTCAATAAATGGAGATTGAGTTAAAATTACTCCTATCAAGTTCAAATCGATGACTTGAGAATTAATCAATGGAGTGAGTATGTGTATGATAATTATATCCACAAAAGGGGAGTGGAAATTACTACACAAATAAGAAATAGTGATTCCACACATAATCATGGAGTAAAATAATCAACGATGTATGCGTAAAGCCCAGTGAGTGGAAATTGAAACTTGAAATTCCATTACCGATTTGGTAACTTATAAAACATACAACCCATGAAATAAGTATTATAAAATGAAGATTTAAAAACACATACATTAAAGTATATTTCACAATTAATACAATCATGTATAGTACATACGCCCCATAAAATCAAATGGTGGCCAATACACCATGAATATCACATGAATTGAATGTGAGATGAAAAACCCTTACTTCTTTGTGATCAATCGAGTCGTATGACAAAAAGTTATTAACCATAAAATGTTTCACATAATTAAATGAATATAATGATATTGATGATAATAAATATCATATTTCAGTACACAATACACCACATCCAATAAATAAGTGGTGAACAATGGAAATCTCATAGAATTAAAAGTGAGATAAGAAACCCCTTACTTTGTACTTTTTCCTTGGTCGAGGGTAGGTTAACCTCCTCTATAATGGTTAAATAATTGTTATTAAATTATAAATAATCATATACATTAATTTGATATCGTATATAAACTTTTAACATTTCTTTGTTATTAATCTCTTAGTATTATCGTTGTTCCGGGTGTTAACTTACTCGTTTTCTTTTATATATTTTGGTACATAAGACATGTTTTTTATTGATAGATTGTATCTTAATAATTTCTATAATGATATAAAGTCCATAATTTTTTTTAACCATCAAATGAAAATTATTCTGGAATGGATACGATGGGGAATGAAACTCATCGCGTTCGTGGAGACAGTAGTCCGTACGTACGCACGAGTGACAATATCATTCATTTGATATTAAAATAATATATAATTGGATATTATATCATATAAAAAGAATAATTATAATTTTATATTTATTATTTACATTAATTAAACATAATTATTATACCCATCCAAATAATAATGTTTTGAATAACAATTACACCACGACGTGGAGACAGTAAGCCGTACGTACACACGTATGGTGACATGTCATTCAAAGGATGGATCAAATACTGAATATGGTTGTACCATATTAATAATAACATCACCATATATTGTATATAGTGGAGTTATTATTTTATAATGTAAATAACAAAGAAAGAAGATGTGGAAGAAGAATGGAACTTGAAAGAGGCTGGAGAAAACATTACCTCTTCTTCGGGTTCTTCCTTTTGATTTGATCAAAAGGGCTCTTTAGGTTGGATTTATGATCACAGTAAGGCCTCTAGGTTTAATTGAGGAATGTTGGGAGAATATTTGGTAAGGTTTTGGCCGAGCCAAAATGCATTTATGGTGTGACATTGGGGGAAGGGGGAGTGCCCTTTTATAAGAGGGGTGAGGGGCACCTTAGGAAAAGCTAGAAATATTATTTTATAATAAATTAATATTCGGTTTCTAATGGCTAAAAAGTGGATTATTTAACGTTTAAGGTCATTTAGGTCTAAAATCACTCACCCAATAGGTTTTAGACAAGTTTGGGTTACTATATTAACTTTCAATTTTGATTGAACTCTTAGTTAAATGGTTTGACATTTACCATTTCTCTTTGTATATTTATATTATATTGTAAATAAACATACTATATACTTCCAAGAGACCCCCAAGTGGTACATTAATGACAAACCTATCATTATATAAGTCCTTTTTCCGATCTTTATATTTTCATCAATATAATATCAATTAATAATATAAAAGTTGTATTAAAAACTCCTTATGTCAATTTTGAAACTATTTAATAACTGATTTTTGTTAAAGTCCAAAAAATATATTAATTAGAAATAAATTCATTTAAGTAATCCTAACATGTCATATTTACCAATAAAATTTGTGGATGTCATCAAAACTTTCAAATTATATTTATTTTAACATTTATAATACCAATTATATGATTCTTTCATTAATAAAGAAAATAATGCATCATTATTGTGTCATAAATAAATATAGTTATTAGATGGATAAAAATTTAAAACAAAATATAATTATGTAGGAAATATTTTTATCTTTATAATGAATATTTGTAGCCTAAAATAAAACATATATAACCCTATGTAAATTTTTTTTTTCAAAAAGATATATGCTTATGTAAATTTGGTATTTACTTTAACTTAATTAATATAAAGTGTCATTATAACTTATAAATAGTCCCATGGGGTCCCAAAATCGACGTAAACATGCCAATGGTCATACATTCATCAAAAAATAGGGTTAGGATACATTTTAGAGTAATTTAATATTATTAAATATCAAATTTTTACCCTTATTACTGGATTTACCCTTTTAACCGTGGTAAATAAAATTTTTACCGAAGTAATTAATCAAAATGTTTAAAAATAAAATTTAACTATTTACACAATTTGGACCTCCTGATTCTAAATATGGAATCCATTTTTATAAATTAAAAACACATAATTGGAAGGAAAAAATTTAAAATTAATTCTCGTTGTTAAAACAAAAAGTATGTTTTTAAGAAATAATAACTATCAAAAGGTTGACACTTGATTATGTCCAGTTTAAATTTGAATTTATGTCCAATGACCACAATATCATTAAATGGTAAAAATATAATCTAGTTATACTTCAAAATCACTCAAATTAAAAAAAATTCACTAATAATTATTTTGATAAAAAAAGTTTTTTTTAATTAAAATTTAGTAATTTTCACTATTCATCAAAATATGACATTTATCAGAAAAGTACCAAGAATTCACCCTAAGATAGTTTCGATATTACGAGTCCAAAAATGAAGTCCATTTTTAGAGATAAAATTTATGAAATTTTAAAAAGTGGGTATTACTAATTATAACGGCTAGTTTGATTGGTTGTGGTGTGTTAGAACTCAAAGTTGTGTACAACACACGCTACTGTATTATTCAAAGAGAAGCGTACTGTGAAATCTTGGGGTATTAAATTCTCCCCTACTTAAATAAATTGTGTTCTTGCAATTTTTAATATTTGGCTTCGGAATATAATGGAAAGTCCCATATCAGAAAAAGAGTCAATAAAACTATCACTTTAAAAGAAAGAAAGATAAGTACAAAGGTCACCCAGGAGAACAAGTACTAGGATTCCATGTAGAAAAACATGGATATGGATGATAAACTAAGTGTCAATTTCTGATGGAGAGGAATAGAAATCATGATCAGGAGAATGTTAACTACAGGAAAACCACAAACATGGGATGGGACAAATAGTCATCAGATTCCCAGTAGGAAAATTAAACAGACAATGGTTTTTAGTTACATTTCATAAAGATGAGGAATTTAGTTATGAGATTGACCAAGAACATAAATAGATATACTTAATTTTTAAGTAGAGTTTCATTCTTTAATAAATTTCTACTACTAATACATTTTTTTAAACAATGATTACTCAAGATGACTTGTTCACACCGGACAATCTAGAATAAACTTCTAGAGAATGACATGATTCACAAAGGATGAACTATATATTTACCTTGTATTTAGAGATTAATCCTAACCAAAATGGTTAGTACAATATCAGATGATCCCGTAAAAGGATATTCCTTTAGAGAAAGAAACACTAATCCTAATTTCAAAAATTAGACCAACAATACCCCAAAGTTAAATAAATACCATTAAAAACAGTTGTCCGTAAAATACTTCAATATAATTTAAACTAATATCGAATCCCAAAACATAGAAAATTTGTGTTATGTAGTCTTCCATGTTAAATTGTATCTCCAATTGACATCAACTACTCTTAAAGTCACATACTTAAAAGTAATTAACATAATCACATATTCTCTATTATAGGTTAATCATTTCCATAAATAACCCAAATTAATATAAATCCACAATAAAAACATAGATTAAAATATACCATTACTCCTCAAACTAAATCCCATAGTATTCTATTTTCCTTGGGAATATAGTGTTCCCAAAAAATATATTATCATCCAAAATAAAATTTATCACTTAATTACCAAATCCTTTTCCTATACTAAGGGTATTCATTTGATAGGACATAAGATCCAAAATCTACTTATTATTGATCAAATATAATTATTTAACTAAATATAATTAGTCAAACTAACTAGGGACTTCACATAGTACAGTTGTAAGAGATAAATTGCAATCACAATTTGGTTGTGGGTTTGATTCCCACAGCTTTTCCTGATGCGACAGGTTGTCACACGGTCCACTTGTTATCCTTTTTCAAAAACTATATTTTATAACATTTCCAAAATGAGATTAATTCTTCAAAATAAACCAAATATAATTTAACCACAAATTTTATCTCCTACCTTGCATTTTCATCCCAAAATCTAATAACTATTAATTGCCTCAAACCCAATGATAATATAAACCAAATGGTTATTTATAACTATTTCCACAAGAGAAAAGATAAGTCTTCCTCAAATATCATTTTCACTTGAAAAACTGCAGGGTTACTAATACAAGATAAAATTATTCCAAAGTAATCCCATCAATAAGGAGCACTAGTACATTAAAAAATTTCTCCAACCATTTATTTCCACATAGCATCTATATGACCAAGAAAATTTCCTATATAATAGAGCATTTACTCGGGTAATGTCCAGGTCCCCTATATTTACCACAAGTTACTGTAATTGGATTCTAGGGACCATTTTTATTTTCTTCCATACTACTCTTCAGTTTTCCTCGGCAATTCTTCACTTTATATCCTACTTTTCCACACGAAATTCATTTCTTTGTTCCATTGAAACACTTTTCTGGGTGTCTCCTTCCACATTTCCCGCATGATAGAAATTGAGGATTATTTTTTACTTGGTCTCCACTATTGGAGCTCTTATCATTGATCACTTTTCTCTTCATTGTTGAGTCTAGTAGTTGGTTAATATATATTTTGTTGATCATATTTTTGGAAAACTGATTTAGAATGAACCCGATTTCTTTTACTCCTATCAACATTCCATTTTGATCCCCATTTCCACCATCGTTCCCAATTTGTACATAATTTTCAATGTTACTATGACTTTCTTGGAATCCAACCATTGACTAAAACCAGAAAGCATTGTGTGAGTAATAGTAGTCATAAAATCATTTAGAGATTATCATGACACCATATTATTAATTTGTAACACCTTAGGATTAACCGAGGTCATTTATTCTCATCTTATATTATAATACTTCAAATTGGTTTGTAATGAAAATGTAAATTATCCTAAGAATATATCCCAAGGGTTTTTTAACCAATAGAGCAGCAAGTCCCATTTTCATGCACCATTTCCCGTTCGAGTCTAGCTCAAATCTTTGTTTTCGGGTTTTACCCCTAAGAAAATCTGTGTTAGAGTAGCCTCTATGTGATCATATCTAGACAAGGATTTATTTCTTGGAAAACATAAAAAACCTCTACAATTCCAAAATTCTAGGAAGTTCTTCTATAATAATCGTCAATGTATATCATAGGGCTATGTACTCTAATCATATTTTATCTAAATCTAGTTTCCAAGGATTGTACTAAACTTCCTCGGATACCTACTATAACACCCCGACCCGAGTTACCTAGAGTCGGTGAATTATTACATAAAATTGGAATTCTCACAAAAGATCACGTCTCGAAAGACTGATTAGTTTAGTAGCCTTGAAAGTACTAGATCCATTCATAAGGTTTACATTACATCATAAAATGAAAAACTGCAACACCATTGTTTCCATAGACCACCCTCATATCCCCTCAAACAATCCATGTAGGTAAGTCACAAAATACTTCTTCACATCCTGGGAAAAATAAAACATAGAAAGGGGTGAGATATGATGCTTAGTAAGGATAACATATAGTGGAAACTTTCATAAATAAGAATAAACATTTAAGGCACTGTATAACTAAAATAAAATCCTTTTAAACTTAAACTTAAGCATAATATGGATAAAAAATAAATGGAAATAATGCCATTTACATATTCACATGGATATTCTACTAGTTTAATAAACACATTAAATATCAATAAACACTTTCAAAATGATGGAATTCATAATGCTAGACTCTCATAACCACCTAGTCAAGGCCTTGTGCCAAGACTACAAATAAGATTTTTTCAAGACCTTGTGCCAAGACACTAGTTTGTCTAATGAGACCTACTGATTCATCGAGGATCTATAGAGTGCTCCACCCATCACATAATAAGTCCAATTAATTCCTCATATGAAATGTTTGAAACATAACATAAACATTTATATTAAAACTAGAATTCGAAATGTCCATAATTTATCCAAAGACATGAATGGTATAAAAATACCACATCCACAGTCAATCATAACTCATTCAATACAATATGAAAGATTTTATTGTAACAGATTAACGTCAATCGATAATAATTAAGGATCTTGACATATATTAAAATAATATTCAAAACTATTTGAGAAAAATACCCCCATTTTCTTGAAAACATTTAAAAGTTACACTATTTTTCAAGTAACCGTTTTAAAATAAATTTTTGAATCAAAGTGTCCCATACCACATTGAAAATTTTAAAAGGAATTTTAATTTTAAAACATGAATGTCCATATAAATAAATCCTTCAAACCATTTTTAAAACATGGATATTAATGAGAAAGATTTAGAATAATAAATCATAAAAACATTTAAAATGATATTTTAGTTAGAGTTCCTAACAAAAAGAGAGACACTTGAATACAAACAATTGAGGTAATAAAAACATTATAATATCATGATAATAAATGGATTATTGATATAATATGTCAATGTACATTATATACACCATAAAAAAGCGAATTGGTGTATGAAAACAATGAAGTCTCAATGGAATGTAAATTGAGATGAAATCTCATATAATGACTATATCCTTAGGTTAAGGATAAACCAATGACATAATTATGTGTGAAAAATATAAATACACTCAATATGATTGGATATTTAGTTTAAATAAATCAGAGTACATTCACATATATTCTTGTGAAAACAACACCAATTAATATGATGTTTAACTCAATAAATGGAGATTGAGTTAAAATTACTATTATCAAGTTCATATCGATGACTTGAGAATTTATTAATGGAGTGATTATGTGTATGAAAAGTATATCCACAGAAAGGGGAGTGGAAATTACAACACAAATAATAAATAGTGATTCCATACATAATCATGGAGTAAAATAATCAATGAAGTATGCGTAAAGCCCAATGAGTGGAAATTAAAATCTGAAATTCCCTTACCGATTTGGTAACTTATGAAACATACACCTCATGAAAGAGGTATCATAAAATGAAGATGTAAAAACTGATACATTAATGTATATTACACAAGTAATTCAATCACGTATAGTACATATTCCCCCACAAAAGCAAATAGTGGCCAATATAGGATGAATCTCACATAAATTGAAAGTGAGATGAAAAACCCTTACATCGTTGTGATCAATCAAGTCATATGACCAAAAGTTAATAACCATAAATTGAATCACAGAATAAAATGAATGTAAAGATAATCATGATAATATATATCAAGTTTCATCACATAATACACCACATCCAATAAATATATGGCAAACAATGGAAATCTCACAGAATTAAAAGTGAGATAAGAAACCCCTTAATTTGTACTTTTTCCATGGTAGATGGTAGGATAACCTCCTTTATAATGGTGAAATAATTGTTATTAAATTATACAAGAATCATATAAATTAATATGATATCATTTTTGATCTTTTAACATTGCTTTGTTAATAATATCTTAGTGTTATCGTCGTTTCGAGTGTTAACTTACTCGTTTTCTTTTATAGATTTTATTAAATAAGCCATGTTTGTTATGGAGAGATTGTATCTTATTCAGATCCAGAATGATATCAAGTCTTTAAACATTATTTTTTACCATAAAATGAACATTATTGTAGAATGGATACTATGTGGAATGAATGTCATCACGTTTGTTGAAACGGTAGTCCGTACATACGCACAAGCAAAAATATCATTATGTTGATATTAAAATTGATATATAACTCAATGTTATATAATATATTCAAAATAATTATCATGTTATATTTATTAATTAAAATAATTACACATAATTATTATACCCATCCAAATAATAATTTTTTTAATAACAATTAAACCACGACGTGGAGACGGTAAGCTGTACGTATGCACATATGGTGACATGTCATTAAAAGGATTGATATAATACTGAATATGGTTGTACCATATTTATAATAACATCACAATATATAGAAGATACTAGATTTATTATTTTATAATGGAAATAACAATGAAATAAGATGTGGAAGAAGAAAGGAACTTGAAAGAGGGTGGAGAAAACATTACCTCTTCTTTGGGTTCTTCATTTTGATTTGATCAAAAGGGCTCTTTAGGTTGGATTTATGATCAAAATAAGGCCTCTAGGATTAAGCGAGGAAAGTTGAAAGAATATTTGGGTAGAGGTTGGCCGAGACAAAAGTCATTTATGGTGTGAAATAGAGGGAAGGGGGAGTTCCCTTTTATAAGAGGGGTGAGGGGGCACGTTTGGAAAAGATAGAAATATTATTTTATAATAAATTATTATTCTGTTTATAATGGCTCCAAAGTGTTTTATTGAATGTTTATGGTGGGGTAGGTCGAAAAACACCCAACCAATAGGTTTTATCCAGGTTTGGGTCACTATATTAACTTTATCATTTTGATTGAACTCTTAGTTGAATAGTTTGACATTTATCATGTCTCTTTGTATTTTTATATTATATCGTAAATAAACATAATATATATATTAAAGAGACCCCCAAGTGGTCCAGTAATAAAGAAACTATCATTATATAAGTCCTTTAGCCGAACCTTAGATTTTTAGGAATAGAATATCAATTAATTATATAAAATTTGTTTTAAAAACACCTATTTGTCAATTTTGACACTATTTAATAACTGATTTTTGTTAAAGTCATAAAAAATTTATTAATTCAAAATAAATTCATTTAAGTAATCCTAACATGTCATATTAATCAATAAATTTTTTGGATATCATCAAAACTTTAATATTATATTTATTTTAAAATTTATAATATCAATTATTTGATTCTTTCATTAATAAAGAAAATACTGCATCATTATTGTGTCATAAATAAATTTAATTATTAAATGCCTAAAAATTTAAAATAAAATATAATTATGTAAGAAATATTTTTATATTTCTAATGAATATTTATATCTTAAAATAAAACATATATAAACCTATGTAAAATATTGTTTTCAAAAAGATATATGCTTTTGTAAATTTTGTATTTACTTTAACATAATTAATATAAAGTGTCATTATAACTTAAAAATAGCTCCATGGGGTCCCAAAATTGACCCAAATATTCCAATAGTCGGAAATTTATCATCCAATAGGGTTAGGATACGTTTTAGGGTAATTAAATATTATTAAATATTAATTTTTTACCCTTATTTACCGGATTTACCCTTTTAACCTTGGTAAAACAATTTTTTAGCGAAATAATTATTCAAAATGTCTAAAAATAAAATTTACCTATTTACACAATTTGGACCTCCTGATTATAAATATGGAATCCATTTTTATAATTTCAAAACACAGAAGTTTAATAAATTAATTTAAAATTAATTCCCGTTGTTAAAACAAAAAGTGTGTTTTTAAGAAATAATAACTATCAAAAGATTAACACTTGCATATGTCCAGTTTAAATTTGAAATTATGTCCAATGACCAAAATTAAATTAAATGGTAAAAATTTAATATAGTTATACGTTAAAATAACTCAAATTAATAATTTATCACTAATAATTATTTTGATAAAAAAGTTGTTTTTAATTAAAATTTAGTAATTTTCACTATTCATCAAAATGTGACATTTATCAAAAAAGTACCAAAAATTCACCCTAACCCAATTTCGATATTCTGAATCCAAAAAAAAGTCCATATTGAATGATAAAATTTATAAAATTTTAAAAACATGGTATTACTAATCATAATGGCTAGTTTGATTGGTTGTGGTGTGTTAGAACTCGAAGTTGTGTACAACACACGCTACTGTATTATTCAAAGAGAAGCGTACTGTGGAAGTTTGGGGTATTACATTCTCCCCTCATTAAATAAATTGTGTTCTCACAATTTTTAAATTTGGGATTGGGAATATAATGTAATGTCCCATATCAAAAAAAATAGTCATTAAAACTATCACTTTAAAAGAATGATAGATATGTACAAAGGTCACTCGAGATTACCAATACTAGGATTCCATGTAGAAAAACATGGATATAGATTATAAACAAACTATCATGTTCTGATGAAGAGGGATAGAAAACATGATCAGGAGAGAGCTAACTACCAGGAAACCACAAACATGTGATGGTACAAACAGTCATTAGATTCCCAATAGGAAAAGTAAACAGACAACGTTTTTTTAGTTACAATTTATAAAGATGAGGAATGTATTTATGAGACTGAAAAAGAACATAAATAGATATACTTACTTTTTATGTATAGTTTCATTCTTTAATAAATTTCTACAACTAACTCATTTTTTTAAACAATGATTACTCAAGATGACTTGGTCACACAAGAAGGGCTAGAATAAACTTCTAGAAAATCACATGATTCACAAAGGATTAAATATATATTTACCTTGTCATTAGAGATTAATCGAAACAAAAATGGTTAGTACAATATCAGATGATCCCCCAAAAGGATATTCCTTTAGGGAATGAAACTCTAATCTTAATTTCTAAAATTAAACCAACAATACCCCAATGTTAAATAAATACCATTAAAAACAGTTGTCCTTAAAATCATTCAATATAATTCAATCTAATATCGAATCCCAAAATGTAGAAAAATTTGGTTATGTAGTCTTCCATGTTAAATTTTATCTCCATATGACATTGACTACTCATAAAGTCACATACTTAAAATTAATTAACCTAATCAAATATTCTATATTATAGGATAATCATTTCAATAAATAAACCAAATCACTATAAATCCACAATAAAAATGTAGATAAAAATCTACCATTACTCCTCAAACGAAATCCCATAGTATTATATTTTCCTTGGGCATATTGTACTCCCAATGAAGTGAATACATTCCAAAATAAAATTTATCACTTAATCACCAAATCATTTTACTATTCTAAGGGTATTCATTTGATAAGACATAAGATCCCAAATCAACTTATTATTGATCAATAAAATCATTTAACTAAATATAATTATTCAAACTGACCAGGGACTTCACGTAGTATAGTGGTAAGAGATAAATCGCAACCACACATTGGTTGTGGGTTTGATTCCCACAACTTTGCTCGATGCGACAGGTTGTCACACGGTCCGCTTGTTGTCCTTTTTCATAAACTATATTTTATTAAATTTGCAAAATGAGATTAATTCTTCAAAATAACCAAAATATAATTTAACCACAAATGTTATCTCATACCTTGAATTTTCATCCCAAAATATAATAACTAGTAATTGCCACAATCCCAATGATCATATAAACCAAAATTGTTATTTATAACTATATCCACAAGAGAAAAGATATGACTTCCTCAAATATCATTTTCACATGAAAAACTACATGATTACAAATACAAGAGAAAATTATTACAAAGTAATCCCATCAACAAGGAGCACTATTACTTTTAAAATTTTTTCCAACCATTTATTTCCGCATAGAATCTTTTATGACCAAGAAAATTTCCCATAGAATAAGTCATTCACTCAGGTAATGGCCATGTACCATACATTTACGGCAAGTGACTGTAATTAGATTCTATGGACCTTTTTTATTTTCTTCCATAATACTCTAAATTTTTTTCTCAGCAATTCATGACTTTATGTCCTTTCCCACTCGTAAATCATTTCTTTATTCCATTGAGACACTTCCCTGGGTGTCTCCTTCCACATTTCCTGCATGATGAAAATTGAGGATTCTTTTCTCCATGGTCTCCACTACTGGAGCTCTTATCATTCATCACCTTTATCTTCTTTGTTGAGTCCGGTAGTTAGTTAATATATATGTTTTTGATCATAGTTTTGGAAAACTGATTTGGAATGAACATGGTTTATTTTACGCCTATCAACATTTCATTTTGTTCCCCATTTCCACCACCGTTCCCAATTTGTACATCATTCTCAAAGTCACTATGACTTTCATGGAATCCATTCATTGACTAAAACCAGAAAGCATTGTGTGAGTAACAGTAGTCATAAAATCATTTAGAGAATATCATGACACAATATTCATAATTTGAAACACCTTAGGATTAACCAGGGTTATTTATTCTCATCTTATATTATAATACTTCAAATTTTTTTGTAATGAAAATGTAAACTATCCTAAGCATATATCCCGGGAGTTTTTTAACCAATAGTGCAGCAAGGCCCATTGTCATGCACCAGTTCCCGTTCGAGTCTAGCTCAAATCAGTGTTTTCGGGTTTTACACCTAGGTACATCTGTTTCATAGCCGCCTCAACGTTCTCATATCCAGACAGTGATGTGTTTCTTGGAAAACTCATAAAATCTCTACAATGCCAAAATTCTAAGAAGTTCTTCTATACTAATAATCAAAGTCTATCTTAGGGCTATGTACTCTAATCAGAGTTTATCTAAATCTAGTTTCCAAGGATTGTACTAAACTTCCTCTGATACCAACTGTAACACCACATACCAAGTTACCTAGAGTCGGTGAATTATTACATAATACTTGAATGATCCTAAAAGATCAAGTCTCGAAAGGCCGATTAGTTTAGTAGACTTGAAAGTACTAGATGCATTTATACGGTTTACATTACATCATAAAATGAAAAACTACAACAACATTGTTTCCATAGACCACCCTCATATCCCCTCAGACTATCCCCGCAAGTAAGTCACAAAATACTTCTTCACATCCTAGGAAACATAAAACATAGAGAGTGGTGAGCTCTGATTCTCAGTAAGATAACAATATAGTGGAAACGTTCATAAATAAGAATAAACATTTAAGGAAATGTATAACTAAAACAAAATCCTTTTAAACTTGAACTACGACATACTATGGAAAAAATAAAAGGAAATAATGCCATTTAATTCTTCACATGGATATTCTACTAGTCGAATAATCTCATTAAATATCAATAACCATTTTCATAATGATGGAATGAATAATTCTAGACTATCATAACCACCTAGTCAAGGCCTTGTGCCAAGACTACAAATAAGATTTTGTCAAGACCTTGTGCCAAGACACTAGTTAGTCTCATGAGACCTACAGATGCATCGAGGAGCTATAGTGTACTCCACCCATCACTTACTATTTCCAATGCATTCCTCATATGAAAGGTTTGAAACATAACATACACATTCATATTAAAACAAGAATTTGAAATGTCCATACTTTATCCACAAGACATGAATGGTATAAAAATAGCACATCCACAGTCAATCATAAATCATTAAATACAATATGGAAGATTTTATTGTAACAAATTAACCTCAATTGATAATAATTAAAGATCTTGACATAGATGAAAATAATCATCAAAACAATTTGAGAAAAATACCCCCTTTTTCTTGAAAACATTTAAATGTCCCACTATATATCAAGTAACCGTTTAAAAATATATTTTTCGAATCAAAGTTTCCCTTACCACTTTGAAACATTTAAAAGTAATTTTTATTTTAAAACATTAATTTCCATTTAAATAAATCATTCAAATCATTTTTAAAACATGGACATTAAAGAGAAAGATTTAGAATAATAAAACATGAAAACATTTAAAATGATATTTTAGTTAGAGTTCCTAACCAAAAGAGAGTCACTTGAATAAAAACAATTGATATAATAAAAACATTATAATATCATGATAAAAAAGGGATTCTTGATATACTATGTTAAAGTACATTATATACACCATATAAAAGTGAATTGTTGTATAAAAACAATGAAGTCTCAATAGAATGTTAATTGAGATGAAATCTCTTATAAAGACTGTATCCTTAGGCTGAGGATATACCAACAACATAATTATGTGTGAAAAATATAAATACACTCAATATGATTGGATATTTAGTTTAAATCAATCAGAGGACATTCACACATATTCCTGTAAAAACAACACCAATTAATTGGATGTTTAACTCAATAAATGGAGATTGAGTTAAAATTAATATTATCATGTTCATATCGATTACTTGAGAAATTATAAATGGATTGATTATGTGTATGAGAAGTATATACATAGAAAGGGGATAGGAAATTACAACACAAATATTAAATATTGAATCCATACATAATCATGGAGTAAAATAATCAACGAAGTATGCGTAAAGCCCAATGAGTGGAAATTGAAATTTGAAATTCCCTTACCGATTTGGCAACTTATGAAACATACACCTCATGAATGAGGTATCATACAATGAAGATGTAAAAACAGATAAATTAAATTATATTACACAATGAATACAATCATGTATAGTACATATGCACCACAAAAGCAAATAGTGGCCAATATAGCATGAATCTCAGATGAATTGAAAGTGAGATGAAAAACCCTTACTTCATTGTGATCAATCGAGTCATATGACCAAAAGTTAATAACCATAAATTGAATCACAGAATAAAATGAATATAAATAGAATCATGATAATATATATCAAATGTCAGTACACAATACACCACATGCAATAAATAAGTGGTAAACAATAGAAATATCACAGAATTAAAAGTGAGATAAGAAACCCCTTACTTTGTACTTTTTCCTTGGTCGATGGTAAGTTAAACTCCTATATAATGGTGAAATAATTGTTATTAAATTATAAAATAATCATATAAATTAATATTAAATCATATATGATCCTTTAACATTGCTTTGTTAATAATATCTTATTATTATCGTCGTTTCGGGTGTTAACTTACTCATTTTCTTTTATATATTTTATTACATAAGCCATGTTTGTTATAGAGAGATTGTATCTTATTCATATCCAGAATGATATCAAGTCCTCAAATATTATTTTTAACCATGAAATGAAAATTATTATTTAATGGATATGATGGGGAATGAATCTTATCGCATTCGTTGAAACGGTAGTCCGTACGTACGCACGAGCGACAATATCATTCTTTTGATATTAAAATAATATATAATTGGATGTTATATAATATATATAGAATAATTATCATGGTATATTTATTATATACAATAATTACACATAATTATTCTTCCGATCCAAATAATAATGTTTTGAATAACAATTACACCATGACATGGAGACGGTAAGCCGTACATACACACACATGGTGACATGTCTTTCAAAGGATGGATAGAATACTGAATATTGTTGTACCATATTTATAATAACATTAAAATATATAGAATATTATGGATTTATTATTTTATAAGGTAAATAACAAAGAAATAAGAAGTGGAAGAGGAAAGGAACTTAAAAGAGGGTGGTGAAAACATTATCTCTTCTTTGGGTTCTTCCTTTTGATTTGATCAAAAGGGCTCTTTAGGTAGGATTTCTGATCAAAATAAGGCCTCTAGGTATAATTGGGGGATGTTGAGAGAATATTTGGTCAGGGGTAGGCTGATCCAAAAGGCTTTGATGGTGTGAAATTGAGGGAAGGGGGAGTGCCCTTTTATAAGAGGGGTGAGGGGAACCTTTGGAAAGCTAGATATATTATTTTATAATAAATACATATTCGGTTTATAATAGATCCATAGTAGATTATTTAAAATATAAGGTGGGTATAGGTCTAAAACCACTCAAACAATATGTTTTAGATAGGTTTGGGTAACTATATTGACTTTATCTTTTTTGCTTTTACTTTTACTTAAATAGTTGGACATTTACCATGTCTCTTTGTATTTTTATATTATATAGTTAATAAACATACTATATACTTACAAGAGAACCCCAAGTGGTCCATTAATTATACACCTAACATTATATAAGTCCTTTGGCCGAACCGTATATTTTTAGGAATAGAATATCAATTAATAATTTAATATTTGTTTTAAATACACCTTTTTGTCAATTTTGACACTATTTAATAATTGATTTTTTTTAAAGTTATAAAAACATTATTAATTCGAACCATATTCATTTAGGTAATCCGAACATGTCATATTAACCAATAAAATTTGTGGATGTCATCAAGTCTTTCAAATTATATTTATTTTAACATTTATAATACCAATTATTTGATTCTTTCATTAATAAGTAAAATACTGCATCATTATTGGTTAATAAATAAATTTAATTATTTAATGTCTAAAAATTATAAATAAAATATAACTATGTAGTAAATAGTTTTATATTTTTAATGAATATTTATGGGCTAAAATAAAATATATGTAACCCCATGTAAGAAATTGTTTTTCTAAAAGATATATGCTTATGTCATTTTTGTATTTACTTTAACTTAATTAATATGAATTGTCATTATCTCTTAAAAATAGCTCCATGAGGTCCCAAAATCGACCCAAATATTTAAATGGTCGGAAATATATCAAAAAATAGGGTTAGTACATGTTTTAGGGAAATTAAATATTATTATAATATTATTTTGTTACCCTTATTCACTGGATTTACCCTTTAACCATGCCAAATAAAATATTTACCGAAGTAATTATTAAAAATGGATAAATATAAGTTACCTATTTAAAAAATTTGGACCTCCCTATTCTAAATGTGGAATCCATTTTTTCAGAAATTGAAAACACAGAAGTGGCAGAAATTAATTTAAAATTAATTCCCGTTGTTAAAACAAAAAGCGTGTATTTAAGAAATAATAACTATCAAAAGATTGACACCTGCTTATGTCCAATTTAAATGTGAAATTATGTCAAATAACCAAAATTAGATTAAATGGTAAAAATAGAATCTAATTATACTTTAAAATCACTCAAATTAATAATTTATTACTATTAATTATTTCGATTAAAAAAGTTGTTTTTAATTAAAATTTAGTTATTTTAACTATTCATAAAAATATGATAGATATCAGAAAACTACCAAAAATTCACCCTAATCTAATTTTGATATTCAGAATCCAAAAATTAAGTCCATTTTTAAAGATAAAATTTATAAAATTTCAAAAATTGGATATTACTATTCATAATGGCTAGTTTGATTGGTCGTGGTGTGTTAGAACTCGAAGTTGCGTAAAACACACGCTACTATATTTTTCAAAGAGAAGAATATTGTGGAAGCTTGGGGTGTTACATATGGGAGAAATTTTTTGTTATATTTTATCATCTCATGGGGATATTAACCAATTACATTATTAATATTATTTCATGGAATGGTTTATGTTTAAGATAAAATGTTGTTCATGAAACCTGTTTCTATTTCGTGTTTTTAACCATGATAATATGATTTTGAAACCTAGTTCGTCTCGCAGGTTATTCTATGATAAAATAATTATGAATAATTTCTATTTTCCATAGGATATGATATGATGAATTTTTTATAATACTCATTTCATTTCAAGGGTGATGATATGATGTTTATTATACCCATCTATTTTTATTGGTCATGATATGATGAATGTTATATTATATTGTGGAACATATATGTATGATTTGATTATCTGATGAATGTGACCTATATCTATCTCCAATGAATTGGGTCAAGATTTATACCTTATGAGATTTAAATGGTTGTAATAGGGAGTGAATTTTTTTAGAAATGGACTTGTCATCTAATATGGTATTTGGAGTGAAGCTTTAATACTACAATATTAATCGTAGTTAACCTTGATGGTATTGTGAATGAACCCTGTCTATGAATATGGTCTTGGGAGTGAAGCTCGACTACTAGAATGGTTTGGGATGTGAACCCATTCCACTACGATAACCCTGGATATAATACTTTACTACTATATAAATATTATAATATGTTTATTTACCTACCACAATTCCTTGTCTCATTTATATTTTTTTTCTCCAATGTATATTCTATTTTATCCCATATGATTCACTCTTTATGATCTACAATTATTTATTCAATGCCTTAGGTGTAAAATCATTCATAAATAGTGAATGATCATCAAGTGTTATTCTCAAGATATCATACCCTAATGTACATGTTGTGATTATGTTTATCTATCATTTTACCTTAATAAACATATGAACCCACTTTTTATTATGTTACATTTAACAATGTCCTGAATAAATGTTTTATGTAGGAGTAAAAAATCAGAAGATCGTTGTGGGGGAACTTTGAAGATCATTCACCATGTAAGAAGATTGTGTTTTCGGTTTTCAATGTCAACAAAATATTATGGTCCTCAAGAATGTAATTTTAAATTTATTGTATATTCATCTTAATAGATGAAATATCTATGTATGAAAAGTCTAGTTCAATATTTTCAACATGTATTTTTATGATTCCTAGTGAATGGTATTTATGATATTGGTATCATGGTTCCTAGGATCACAATTTATAATAATTACATATGTACTTAATTCAAAATTAAATTATTATTATCCATGACATTTTCATAATGATATTTTCTATGGATGAAGTTCATTATTATTTGATTTATTAAATTACAAGTTATTTCAGTTATTCTCATTTTTATTGATTACACCTATTCTAATCATGATAGCTTTTTTATTGATTAAATGGATTGTGTGATAGGATATTTACCATCATATATTGGATATTCATTAATGATTCATTATATATTACACTTAACATAAACCTTACTAATTATTTTATATCACTATTATTTATTCGTTTCCATAGGATTCCATGAAGTGTACCATGATTGATGTGGAAGGATATACTAGATAGAATATGATTACTCTCGTAATTTTTTTTTCTATCTTACAGTTTGAAATGAAATGAATGACTAAATTATATATATAGTTTACCTAGACTACTATTGTATTCAGTACTTTGGGATGAGATTCCTTGTAACATATGACAATGTAATAAAGAAGACATCGACTATAGTTTTCTGAGGTTACGGTCACTATAGTGGTTTCAAATGAATTTTTAATAGAAGCCTTAGGAACTTGATATAAGAAAATGTAGATTAGGGAAGATAACCCTATGATAGAATTTGAGGATATGTATAGAAGAACATACAAATATTTTGGTAGGGAAGGAATTTAAGGGTTTTCCTATAAGTACATCAATGTTAAGATACTATAAGAGGAAATGATTATTGGATACATTTACATAGGGGTATGAACTGTAAAAATTCGCACATTGTTATTGAAAATATAATCACATAGTGCATGACCATGGGCCTTAGTACACACCTAGTTTGACACTCCTAGGGTAAATTATGGAGATAAATCACATTTTCATTAGAAACAATTGGGAATGATTTGAATAGATGATGATGACTAATTAATTAGGCTAATCCAGTGTTGTATTGCATTGAAAACAAGGTTTCTTAAAGGTATAAAACCCAATATTTTTATGGAAAATAAAGTCAGAAAGAAAATATTTTATAAGGAAAAATTTAGAGTATAACGAATGAAAATCATTCTCCTCTAAGTGATCCATATATACTTTATTGTATTAAATGTGAGGTACCTAATAATTATCTGAGACAATTATATCCCAAAATGATAAATCTTAGATCAATAGAGGTCATATGTTAAAACAAAATAGTTAATTTTTTTTGGATTCATGAATGATATTAGATATGTATTTTTACCATTGGCATTTTGGTTATAAGATTCTTGAAAAATTTAAGGATTCTGCTAAATTTTCAAATCATATCACTCTTTATTAAATTAAGATTTATGGATACCATCATTGGTTTAGTATTTTTATGGTTTGTTATGCGTTAAATTTCTTGAAAATCCCCCTATGAAATTTTTATAATAATATAACATTAATGAGTATATTCTTTATAAACAATTATTGTAATTAAATCCATTGGTTTAATATATGTTTTAGTGAAAATTTTACATAAGGAAGATATCCCATAAATATTCTTGGAATAAGATTAATTCCATTGGTAACAATTACAGTTTATAAAATATTATATTTTGAGATAATTAATTTCTATTAAACCTTTCGAATGATATATGAATTATATTAATATCGATTTAGATAAAAGACAACAAGTATACCAAGTGATAACCCATCACATCCAGAAATACTCTATGGAATGAAGCCACAAAAAATGGAGTATAAAAGTTTAATTAATACTAATAGCCTATGTAATATCATTGTGAATATTAAATTAATTAACCAATATGACCAAGAAATATTAATGATGAACCAACGGTGTTATTATTTTGGTTTAGGGATTAATGTATTATATTTGATAACGTTTACATACCATATTGGTATTGGAAAATATTTATATATATAAAGATAGAAATAACACTCATTTATATATCTTGAAATCCTTTAATAGTGAATTAGTAGATTTTGGAAGTGAATTTATATTTGTATATTTATTTCATTAAGTAAGAAATTTATTTGAGATTGATTAAAGAACAATTATTCTTATGGTATAAATGTATATAATGAAAATATATATCCATGTATTGTTATACAGTATAATGATTCTTAAAATATAGGGAACAATTATTGTAAAAAAATATCATATCACCTTCATATAAAATTAAAAAAATAGATTTTAAATCATAACATATTTGGGTTTTGCAGGTCCTTAACATCCCATTGATCATTCAATTTCTTGTTATCAATGGTATCTTTTACTCAATAATTATTTAGACATTACTTCCATTAATATACCTTCACATTAAAAATAGGTTTTTCTAATTTAAACCCAAGTTATGCATTATTACATATGTCCATTTTACATCCCTTTCAATATTACTAAGTCAATTTTATAATAACTATTTTTATGATGTGGGTTTTTAAGAATCATATTTCCCAACATCAATCCCTTGATGACTAAGTTAAATTCTGAATTTTAGAGACAAAATTAATTAAATTTAGGTACAATGTAACACCATGGGAATCTAATATAAGATCATTTCATTGGATAGCGTTTTCAACATGCAACACCATGACAAAATAACCCATAAAAAGATTCTTTAATTTTAATCACATTGATAGCTTGTGGAATATGAAACCCTTAGTCAAAATTGACTACAATATATATTCCCATTATAAACTATATATTAAATTATAGTTTATTAATAGTTCAAAATAAAATTATTAAATTTATGGTTCAATATTGATTATAAAAAAAATCAGAATCATTTAAATGGAATGAAAATGTTTTTTTAAAAAACTACATTTTTCTAAGACTGTGTAGCGATGTTTTTCACACGTAAATTAAAATTATATTTTAATTAATTTATTGAATTTAGTTTAAAAAATATGCTTAATTTATTAATTTATTGTATCAAAATTTAATTATGGTGTTTTTTGGATTTATCTGAAACGTTTCATTTTTTGATGAATTGTGAATCATACTTATTTTTATTTGAAAATTTCTAATTCATTTAAAAAATTTATAATGATAAATGAAATATTAAATTGTTATTATGGTAAAATTGTTTAAAATATAAATCTATTAATCCAATTTAGGTCATTGGAATTATTTTCATGTTTAATTTTTCTTTATGAAATGTTGAAAACATCGGAACATTTTCTTTTTTAAAATATGCTTTCCCACAACCTATTTAAGATTAATTTAAAATTATAATTTTCCACTATTATGAATAGATTTTTTTTTAAAAAATCCATATGTTGAATCCGAAGAATTTATATTATCTTAAAATGTCAATGTAATTTATTTACAATATGAAAAATAATAAAACAAAAAATTATTTACCAATGTTATGATAAAAATGGGTTTACCGAGGATTAAACTAAAAAGGTAAAGGTAAAAATGACCTAAAAATTAATATAATCCACTTTATAAAATTATTTTTACTCTATATTGTATATGTCTTTATAATGTTCAATTATGAAACCTTTTGGCATGTCAAAAACCAAGGTACACCGTTTCTTTTAAAAAATATATGTATGCCCCTCACCTCAATTATAAAAGGGTACCCCAGGCCATTCCACATTACACCTTAAAACACAATTGTTTTGGCCAATAAGCAACAAAATCAATTAAAAAATTGAATCATATTACTCTAGATGCATTTTTTGATTATAAATCCATTCTAGTAATACATTAGTTATATTCTTAATGTGGTTTGCTAATAAATTGTACAATTTGTAACAATGAAAATTTTCAATTTCTTCATCCACCTCCAAAAATAAATATTAAAAAATTTGGATAAAATAAATAGGTTATATTCCATATAATTAGTTGTTTTTATATAAATGAAATGAACTATAACCATACCCACTTCCATAAAATGGGTTATGAAATCCTCATTAGTATGTACAACATAAAACAACTTTCTAAATCGATGTCATTGGGTTTTACATTAAAACCTCTCAAAGTTGTGTATGTTGATAAATATAAATTATATATATTATATTTTAAAAATAATTTTACATATGAAGTAATTACATCACATATACCTTTTTAATTTCCATTTTTTAAGATATACTATATCGTTGATCATGTGTATGGTGAAATACTACCTCGCAAAGCAAAGTGATTCGTTTTTCATTAACATATTACATGGAAGGTAATAAGGATAAAGATAATGAATATTTGTGAAATACATGAAATAAGTATGACATTATTTAAAAATTTATCAATCATTCAAGATAACATATATCATTTAATTTATTACCTTTTCAATCACTAAAATATTATAACAACGTTTTTGTACCGGTGGACTACGGCTTTCACTAAGCGATGTGATTCTATTTTTATCACCTACACACATTAATGATATATATTAGTATATTTTATAAATTATATGGTATTTATAATATTAATATCAATATATAAGATACAAAATTAGTTACCTCATTTCCATAATTATTATTGAAAAAATTAAACATTACCTATGAACATGTATGACTACTTGACTCAATGATCATACCATATTTCATTTATTAAATGCATATTTTATATTACTATAAGTATTATAATTTATATATAAATATGATATTTATTTCAAAAAATTTACTCTGGAGATGTTGGATCTTTGTAATATGTGTGAGAACGATATCGTTCATGAAAAAACACTACTGAGAGAACAAGGAAATTAACACGCGAGAAAATAAAAAAAATGAATGATGGTAAAATAATGGGTGAAAATATGTTATAAATTGATATTTTAATTTTAATTATTTTATATAGGTAGTTTTTTCATATGATTTACCAAGTGGTAAATAATTTTATAACATAATTTCATTTAATTGGGAAATATTACTTCTTCATCTTTGATATTTTAATATTATGTGTGAAATAAATTTTGAATATATTAATTTTTATTCAACTTATCTTATATGGATTTTATTTTGATAAAAATGATCAATTCATCAAATAATTATCACTTTTTTATTTTGATCAGTTTAAAGGTTTATTTCACAATCTCATGTTAATCAAGATTTTTTATTATTTAATTTTAGTTGAACGAAATTATTTGACCATTACATAAAAAACCCTATAAATTTATATATACTATAGTTATTCAATATATTTTGATGTAATACTAAAATTTATCTACTATTTTCTACATAAACTATTTTATAAATGCTTTTTAATAAAATATGACTTCCTTTATATCATTGGATAGAAAAACATTTTCTTGGAAAAATATGTTTTGAAAAAATGTTTTAAAAATTGTTATTAAAATTTTCCAAATTAATTATAAAATAAATGTTTACCAATTTTGGTGTTTTATATTTTTTTTGAATTGAATATTCACCTATTTCCCAAAATGAGTCCCATTATTCTTTTATAAAAATTCAGACTGAAATATATTTTTAGCATACTCAACATAAAAGGAATTTATTGCAATCCTGAACACTCAATATTTTAAATATTATGTTATATGTATCATGGTTTATCATCATAGGAAATTATTCTAAATATTATTTGTGATCATTTAGTTTTAAAAAGAGATTTTCTAATTAAAATATTTTTTTTCTTCCAGAATGATTTTAAATATTTTTAATGGAATTTATATTCTTCATTAACAAAAACTTGTCATTCTTACTCCAATGGGTATATATTGGATTGATACTATGGATTGTTTATAAAAAATGTTTACCAAGGAATGTTTGGACATTAAATTTCATGGTTCATTTTTTAGTCAAAATATTTCCTTTGAAACATTCACTCTCTTTTGATCACCATATAATTTAATTCTATGAAATATCCAAATTATTTTTATCTGGGATATGAATATTTCATAAATAGAATATCATTTTTACATAACGGGTTTCTCTTAAAAATCAATATCATTTTTATCATAGATATGACTATTTCCAAAAAATTATAACGTTTTTATATATGTTGTTTACATAAAATGTTATTTGATCGATTAAAAAATATTGGAAATTTAGTATTATTTACCCAATATAGATATCTACTGATAATATATAATGATTTATGAATTAAATCAATTATTCAATATTTGAGGAATTATTTGGAACTAATTGACGAGTGGGGATCAGATTTGTATCGCACCTTGATGCATTAGTAGTCTCATGAGGCAAATTAATATGATATCAATAAATGTGTTGTACATGTGGGTTTAAACTATCTTGTGAAATATCATGACATTAGAGGTAGCTTGATTCTTGAGATCATGTTAACTACAAATAAATAATTTCCTTCATTAAGAATTTAGTTATTATTATCCATGATATTTACACAATGATATTATCTCTATATGTATTTAATTATCAGTTTATTTATGAAATGGAATATTATTTAAGATATTTACCATTCCATATTGATTATACCTTATCAAATTATGATATTCATGTAATTGATTAAGTAGAATGTATATTAAGTTATTTGCCATTATATATTTATGATTCCTTATTAATTCATGATAGCTTCCATTGTACATAATAATTAATGATCATTTTAATTCACTGAAATTTTGTCTCTATTCAACGGGATACCATGAATTGTACTATAATATATATAAAATGATATCCATGATGAAATAATGTTATTCTAGAAAAATTTAGGTTATAATTTTAATTTTCAAATATAATGAAAGAATCATGAATCTATCTAGTTTCTCAAGACTACTAAACTATTTGGTCATTTAGGATGTGATTCCTTGCATCGTAAAACAATGTAATAAAGAAAACAATAGCTCTGGTTTACTAGATTGAAGGTTGCTACAATGACAAGATCCATGTTTGTTTAACCGCTATAAAAAATAGTGAGCAGAACTTATCTGATTCTTAGTTATTATGAAGAGAACATTAGCAGTTATGAATGAAGAAAATTGGATAATATGAACATTTAGAAAACTATTAATATATATAGAAATATCAATAAAATCTATACTTTGGGAATGGTAATTTATTCACATTTCATATTAGATATAAAAAATATATCTTCCCAAACATGGTTTATTATTTAAAAGAACTTTGTTTATTATGATTTAAAAATAACAATATATATTAACACTTCATTAATTGGTAATTTATGAGAAAAAGAAATATATAAAATTAAAAAAATCACCTTCCTTTTAGATTTGATTTCTGATACATTTTACATTCATAATTTAAATTTGTTTTTTTTTATAATTTTTGAATGTTAATTTTACATAGTTGGATACATTTTTTTATTTTTCATGGAAATAATATCTTAAGATAGTATTTGTTTTGTTTTTTTAAATATTTGTATGTGAATAATGCAATATACCATTTTTTTGTAATACAAAAAGCGTTATGCCATTATAAGTATGGAATACAAATTTATGAAAACTTTGAATTATAAAATATATATTTTATAATTGAACTTATAAATTTTTATAATATTTATTATACATTAAAACCCTATATTTTTGTATTTTAGAACTATAATAATGGTATTCTAATTTTTTTGATGCATTATAAATTTGATTTATGAAAAAAAAAATTAAAAAAATTTCGAAATTGAATCATAAGAAATGGATATAAATTTTTGAGAATGTAATTAATATTTATCTAATATGTACTACTATAATTTTATCCATATATATTATGTCTATTTAAGTAAAAACTAGTTATAGTGGTAAATTAATTATTTTTCAATAAATGATTCTTCTGTAAATATATCTTATTTTTTAATTTAATATTTATATTTGAATGTAAATATATAAAAATATATATAATTATTATATATTTATATTTAAATAATCACTAATTTATTTGGAAATCAATGCTAAATAAGATTAATACCATATAAATTTTAAAATATCATCTTTTTATAGGAAATATTTTTTTACATTTTTTATTTTGATTTAAAATTCAATTATATACTATATAGAAATGTGATATGGTTAAAAAGAATCCAAAAATATTATTAAACGTGTATAATTTTATTATAAAGTGTCATCTTATATTTTATCTAATAAAATAACTACCACGGTTAATTTTTAATCATGATTAATAAAGATAAAAAATGGGTAAAGGAAGTATCTCAAATTTTAAATAATTAATAGGTCACTTAGACCTTATTGAATAAATTTTGAGGAATAAAAGTAATAAACACATATATTACCTACAATATATCCACCTAACTCACTTATGTTACCTAACACCCTTGTGATTCCATTCATACCCCTTACCTAACATATATAAAAGGAGCTCACTCCCACCCATCCTCAAATTTCTATCTACTCCAAAGTAATTTTTCATGATTTTAAATTACCTATCCCTATCTAATGTCATCCTAAATAGTTTTTAATGTTCTTTGGAGTCCTCAAAATAATTAAGTATCTATTTATCATTGTATGGGTTCTTCTCCTCCTCCTATTAATGTATGTAATTTTTTATAAGACATACGATTTTTTTATTCATTACATATTTCTATTTTTATAATCTATAATTTATTATTAAAATTCTACTTAATTCTAGGAGACTACCCTTATCCCTTATTGAAAACATTTTATAATTCCTTTTGGTTATTATTTGTTCTATAAAAGCACTCCTTCATTCTCTCCCTCCAATTTTAAAATCAAGACCATTCATATTGTAAGTATTTTGGATTCCATGTTAATATACTTTCATGAGTTCATAATCAATAATTTAATATCCATATGTAGAAATATTTATGATATACTACCCTTTTCTCCCATTAATCCCTTTTTGATTCCCTTTTTTATAGCTATCATACTATGAAAATTACATTGTGATTCCATGCCTTATCTTTTTAATTCAAGCTCTTCCATTTTGGTAATCCGTTTAGATTCCACGTATTTGTACATACATAAGTTCATAGTAAAAAGTGTATTATAAAATTTAAATTTTTATTCTCGATTGAATAAATTTATCAATTAGTAAACCCATTCCTATATATTTATAACTACTCATGATCCCGCATAACTCGTTCCATGATTTTAAATCATAACATTACCAAAACCCAATTCTGATATCAAACATATTTATCCATATAAATGGATCTTATAAGTGTTTATGGACATGAAAAAGGTTCTAAAATATTTTATTAGATATTTTAGTGCATTATATAATATTTTAGGGCTGCTTTGGCTATGTGAGGAAGCAAGGTAATGGATTCCATCACAATCACCCTACATTGATGCATCCATGACATTATACAAAAATCATATTTTTTAATTTGTCACTACTACTCCATTGAAATAAATTATAATAAACCATTTTTACGCTTTTAAATTTTACATTCTTTCAATATCTTTATTTCAATGGTATATGATTGATAAGTTACCCAATATTTGATGATTTTCATAACACAATCTACATCATGTGTTCAAATGATTATCCTTGATCATAATTTTAATTTAATATGGTATACACAATTTATATATTGTGAGTTTAATTGTTAAAATAGTTATTATTTTTTATTTGTCTTCAATGTGGGAAACAAAACTAGGTTTAGAATAATTCATATCCTAACTAATGACAATTTTCCATTCTTTTCTATATTTTATTTTTTTGAAAATGATTTCATTTATACATGGAGGAAAAATATATATATTCCCACTTTACCAGCATATTACAATTATCCGCTTTCAAAATAATGATTTGGTTACTCTATTCTAATTTTATTTTTCAATAGTGTTTTTTCCAAATGTCGAAATTTATTTTCCATCCTTTCAAAATAAATATATTTAACATTCACCACAAATTTTTTCTGATAATGATTATTTCATGTTAAGGAATTATTATTGAGTATTGTATTTAAATGAAAAGGTATCAAATGTATTTTAAATTGTCCATTAAAAAATTAATTTTAAATTTTACCACCAATTATTTTGTTTCACCAATGTTAATGAAATTTGTAAAAAACGCATTTACTGTTTAACCCCCATTTTGAACTATAACTCTTAAAGATATATTAATTGTAAATTATTTTTGGATGAATCGCCTTCAATATATTCCTAATAAATAATCTGTTAGGGTGATTTTATATTGGTTGTCGACTATATACATTCTTTAGGTTAATTTTGATGATTTCATCTAGAAATTTTGTTACACCCATTTATATTTTCAATCGATTCTTTAAGGTATAATGAATGGAAAAAATTAATTTCCTATTATTTTTAATGGTTTTTCGAATGATTGATGACTTATAGAACTCATGTATTTTTATGATGAATAGTGTGGTCCTACCCAACATGTCGATCGATAAGAAATGCTTCCTAAAATTTTTTAAGAAGAAATAAAAATTATAGACAAGGCGGGCAGTGTAAAACAAACAAAAGAGTCCTCATCCACCAAACAACATGCCTAAATATCATAATACAAAAAATAATTTATATAATCAGAGCCTTTAGTAGGATCCCATTTATATTTTCATTTATCCTAATTGAAAATATTAATAAGGTATGTGTCAAACTTCCTGTACATATTTGAAGACGATATAGTTGACACATTCCTAGGAAGGTTAGAATAATCCTTGCATGGTCGCCACTTTGAGGGAATATTTTTATTACAATTTTTTTTCATAATGAAAGTATGGTAGTCATGTTCACATATTTATTGTGATAATGAGCTATGGAAATCATTGTTCACATGTTTTTTGTGAATGTAATGCTGAAGCATTGTTCACCATATTTTTTATGATTATTTTCATAGAACATCTATAATCTGAGCCTAATTTAAAATATTTTCAAATTTTTATGATATTAAATGCTTTAATGATGTTCTTCTTCATTATGTTTTTCATGAATGATTGATTTTATTTAGATTTTATGATTCTAAGACTTAATTTGTGTGTTATTTCTTTAGTACTGTGTTTCTAGGACACAATTATTAATGCTCAATGATGTTTTCTGATTGTTCATTATTATATCATGATATTTCATTATGAAATTATAACTTGAAATTTTATTGCACTTGGTTTATGATCTAATTTGTATGTCTTTTTGATATGATTCCATTACTAAGAATTAAAACTCTCCCATTTCTTAGGTTTCCATTCCCTTGATAATAAAGATGATTATATCATATGATTCATGTAAAATATGTTATAAAATAGTATGGTTATGATTAAATATTAATAAGTGTTGTAAAATAATATTTTTATTTATCTAAATTCTAGGAAAGTAAACATTTTTTTCATTTGGTGAGAAACTATTATTATGGGTATTATCTAAAACATGGAATTAATGTATTTTTAATGTATGTTTAGAATTAGTTTTATCAGAGATTATATGATCATTATGAATATTTTTTCATTCTCTTTGGTCTTACAAATGAACCCCCAGTTGTTATGGAACTTACGAATCATGTATTTTTAACGTACAATGATTCTTTCAGTGATATTTTTTTGAAGACATTCTAGTGTATTATAAAAAAAGAAATTAAAAAGAATAACACTTTGATATTGTATTGGTCATCTTGGAAGATCACCAGTTATATGAAACATTCTCAAAAAAGTGATTTATAGATAATAGAAGTTTGTTTCATTATGTATTTAATTTCTGAGAATGTGGTATCGATTGACCCTAATAAGATAAAATTTTACATATACTAGTAATCATCGATGAATGTCATTGATATTTGAATATTTTTGGGATTATCAGGTTACTATAAACACATCTTTCATCACTTCTCACCTCTTGTATCTCTTATGACAGTGTTTGGCATAATGGGTACTCTATTCCACTGATGTGAAGATTATCATAAATCCTTTTTGGATATTATGTCTATAAGGTGCCAGCCTTAAACATTACTTAATATTGAGTTATTACAAGATTACACCTTGAGGATCTTTTTAGGTATAGAGTTTTAGAGAATTAGATCATAAAACATGCATTACATTCCCCATATAAACAAAGTGGTTACATAAAGATAGTATTCATTTTTCCCTTCAATGGAAACATATTTAAAATAAAACCTGGATTAATTCTTGACACTTTCTTGACCCTATCATCGTATCTTGTACCTTTCCCTTGACCTGTGAAAAACATTTCAAAAAAACATGGGATGAGCATAAAAAGATCAGTATGGGTTATAAAAATATTGAAAGGAAACAAAAGTTCATATATACATAAGAATGAAATCATACTTTACCCATAAAACATAAGCACTTTAACATACCTCATCAAAGCATGAATTAATCATAGAAATCATAAGACATAAAGGTAACTTGAGGCATTCATAACATTCTTACGTAGGGAGTAACCCTCTTGGTTACGTTTGGAATACCCATCACAGTATATTCCCTAAATCTCTTCGGAGAAACCATAACGTTTCACTCCTTCGCGTTACCCAATGCATTGGAGAGCTATATCGGGCTCACCCGCCCTTAGTTTATCACGGAACCACCTGTCTTCATAATAATGCCCAAGATCCTCAACATAATCGTATCACATAAAACATGCATAAAGGAAACATATCATTTCCACCTTTCAATCACAATAAATCAATACAAAACATTGATATAAAAACATTATTAAAACCATTTTCAATACAAATATAAAAGAAAAGTAAAACATGGTATTTATTTCTCTTTTAAAAAAAGGTATGTCTTGTAGAGGAAGCCAAAAATCAAATAATGGTCATTGCGGCGGAGAAGTCATTGTCTCCGCATACGTACGATAAAAACATTCCCTTTTGTCGTTTAGTAAAACACTTCGTATAAAATCGATTCCTTTTGGATAAACGTAAAAGTCAAAGGGGTTTATACACCATGTAAAATAAGGTTGTGTATAAAACAAAATATGCCTCAATGAAAGGAGATTGAGACGAAGTCCCATAGCTTGGGTCCGACTTGACTCGGTCGTTCTTTAATCTCCTGAATAATAAACATGAGTTAATTTCTACTTTTTAAAAAACCTTTTTAAAGTTCAATATTCATTTTATATCACTTATTGCTATGTCATGAACTCTATGTAATTATTTAAGTTAATAACGGTCGTTTTAACGATCATTGGTACTTGAGTCAAAAATAAACCATTAATAATTACAAGTTGTTCATGTATCCATTATATCCATAATTATAATCATGATGTATATATAATATATATCATATATATGCATTATATACATGAATTTATAATATTATATAATCATTTAGAGGTAAGAAATGAAATGCACTGTTCATGGAGACGGTAAGCCGTACGTACGCGTGAACGCTATATTCATTTCTATTTCGTATTTTATAGAATTGAATCATAATGATATAAAGTTATATTATAACTCCAGTGTAATATCATATATAATATCATAACTCCATCCTTTATACGTCCCACATATGGTATTAACGAATCAAATCACTTTGAGGGGGCGGTAGTCTGCACTTCCTTAAATGAAGATATCGTGTTTACCCATAATGGAAACCATAAAGGTATGCCCAAAATGAAAAATACATAAGCTTAAGGAAAACATAAACATATTATATATCATATATAAATATAGTGTCATATTAATGGCCACCTTTGAAGGTGTTAAAAGAATGTTGAACAATAATCATTTCGGGAGGCAGAAATTCGCCATCCACGGAAACAGTATGTTCTTTAACCATTAGATGTATGTGTGTGTAGGTGTAGCTCGAATAATTCTTATAACATAAACCTAGTATATTTAAGATACTGGAGTTGTTAAAAAATAAATGAATAAAAAGAGTTTAGGGTGTTGGAGAAGCAAAATAAAACAAAAGGACTCAAGTGAAGACATTACCTTAAAATCGGGTAACTCCCTTTGATTTTAGCTCAAAGGCTTCCTTGGGAAGTCTTCTGCCCAAATTGAGGCTTCTAAGAGTAAGATAGGGAAGTGGAGAGACATAATGGGTAGGGTTTGGACGATCCAAAGGTTTTGGAAGTGTGGGTAAGAAAGTAGAGGTGGGGGCCTTTTATAAGAGGAGAGGAGGGGCACTCTTGGAATGTAACGAAATGTTGCTTTATTTTAAAATGAGTTTCGGAATCAAAAGGTCCCACATTGATATAATTCGAGGGTAAGGTGATAAGGGTTCTAAATCCACCCATCCAATAGGTTTTGTACATGTGTAGGTCATAGATTTTACATTATCATCTCATTTTATTTAAATCCTTTATTAATGAGGTAATCGCTGCATCATCATGATGTCATAAATAATTTAATTTATTTAAAGTCTAAAAATTATAAAAAAAAACTATGATGTAGGTAATCGTTTTATATTTCCAATTACAATTTATAATCAAAAATCGGACTTGTATAACCCCATGTAAAAATTGTTTTAGTAAAATAACTCATGTTTGTGTCATTTTTACTTTAACATTAAATAAAAAGTTATTTATGTCATTTCCAAACCAAAGTGGCTCCATGGGGTCCCCATGTTGACCCATGGATTTTCTTGGTTGGCCATGACACATCCAATGAGGGTAGGACATGTGTCAAGCTCATCTCATATTATTAAAACATTATTTTTACCTTAAACTACACTAATTACCTCTAATCGCGATTAAGAACTTAATTTTACTATTCACCAAAAAATTACTTTAATCTCATTGAACCAAATTTTACTTATTAATGAAAACCATGTACTTCAGATTTTTGAAAATCAAATCACAGAAGTGGAAAAGTTTCATTTAAACAAAAAATCAGTTTCTTTAACTACCACTTAGTGGTTTCACTATTCATCAAAAATTGAAGTTTTTCCGAAAAATTCCAAAACTTCACCCTAAGCTATATTTGAGATTCAGAATTAAAAATAGATGTCTCTTTTAAAAAATTCAAAACATATAAGATGCATTAATTAATTTAATAATTAATTTCTACTGTCATGACAAATAACGTGTTTTTATGAAACAATAAGTATCAAAAGATTGACACTAGTTTAAGTCCAATTTCAAAGTGAAATTGATTCAATTACCACCATTTGATTAAATGGTAAAAATATATTCTAATTTCACTTTAAAACCAATTCGAAAGATAATATAATCATATAAATAAATTAGATTAAAAAAAGGTTTTGAATTAAAATATAACATTTTTCACTATTCATTAAAAAATGAACTTTATCGGAAAAATACCAAAAATTCACACAAAGTAAATTTTGATGTCCCAATCATAAAGAATAAGTTTATTTTGACAAACATAGCTTATAAAATTGTCAAAATATAGATTTAAAAATGGTTTTCCATTAAAAGGCAGTAAAATAATCATTTAAAAATATTAGTGTATTCCATACTTAAGATTGGATTTATTTTCATTTTAAGCCTCTAAAAAACTATCTAATTCATCAATAGGCATAGATAAAAATATATATTATTAATTACTTACTTGGGATGGTACATCCTTCCCCCCCTTTATAAAATTGTGTCCCCACAATTTATTTACTTGTCGAATAAATGGGGGTACTTATCCCTCATTGCATTTTTAGATTCCCATGTTGCCTCTTCCATCATGTGATTTTTCCACAAAACCTTTACCTGATTAATCACCTTATTTCGTAACACTTACTCCCTGTGGTCAAGAATCCGGACCGGTTATTCCTCATAAGATAGGTTCTCTTCTAGCTGAACTACCTCTGGACTCAAAACTTGAGATGGATCAAGCATATACTTTCTCAGCATCGAAACATGAAAAACATTGTGTACCTGAGATAAACTCGGAGGTAAATCCACCCGGTATGAAACTGATCCAACTCTCTCTAGAATTTCATATGGTTCAATGAACCTTGGACTCAACTTTCCTTTCTTACCAAATCGCATCACACTTTTCCATGGCGAGACTTTGAAAAAAACATGATCACCTACCTCAAAAGATAAATCCTTCCTCCGGTTATCTACATAACTCTTCTACCTGCTCTGAGCTGTTCTTATGTGTTTCTGTATCAGCTGAACTTTTTCTGCCAACTCTTCTACCAATTATGGTCCCATCATCTTCCTTTCACCCACTTCATCCCAGAAAGCTGGAGTTCGACACCGCTTCCCATATAATTCCTGGAATGGTGCCATCTGTATACTGGAATGAAAACTGTATTATATGAAAATTCAACCAAAGAAATATTTTGGTCACAAATTCCCTGATATTCCATCGAACAAGCTCGTATCATATCCTCCAAGGTCTGAATTGTTTGTTCTGACTGCCCATCAGATTGGGGATGAAAAGCTGTACTAAAATTTTATTTGGTACCCAACGACTTCTGAAGGCCTTTCCAAAAGTTAGAAGTGAACTTGGGATCATGATCGGATACAATAGAGAGAGGAACTCCATGTAACCTGGCTATCCCTTTAAGAAACAAACGGGAAAGTTGATCTAGGGAAAAATTACCTCATATAACAAGGAAATGAGCAGATTTATTCAAGCAATCAACAATAACCCAGATTGCATTATTACCTCAAGGGGTCTTCGGCAATCCCACAACGAAGTCCATGGATATATTCTCCCATTTCCACTCTAGCACTGGTAAAGGCTGAATCATCCCTTTCGGCAACTTCTGCTCTGCTTTAACCTATTGACAAGTCAAACACTTCACAGTAAAATCAGCAATATCTCTTTTCATTCCATCCCACCAGTCATACTCCCGCAGATCTCTGTACATCTTAGTACTTCCAGGATGAACTAAAAATGGAGAATTATGAGCTTCACATAAAAACTCTCTCTTAAACTGTGAATCACAAGGCACACACAATCTCTTCCCAAATCTCAAAACACAATCATTATCAGTGTTGAATTCAGGCAACTTACCTTTCTAAACCAGCTCTACCTTTTTCTGCAACTCACTATCTTTCTTTTGTGCTTGCTTGATTCTGTCTGATAGAGAAGATTTCACTGATACCTAAAACAAAATAGAAGAACATCCTGCACCAAAAACTTCTATGCCAAATTTCATCAAATCCTTAACCAAAGGATCACGTTACAACCACAACATTGCTAATGAAGCATTACTTTTTCTACTCAAAGCATCAGCCACTTTATTTTCTTTTCCTAGATGTTAATGAATTGTACAATAATAATCCTTGATTAATTCTAGCCATCTCCTTTGTCTCATGTTCAATTCTTTGTGAGTGAATATATACTTTAAACTTTTGTGTTCAGTATATATTTCACACTTTACTCCATACAAATGATGCCTCCAAAATTTTAAAGCGAAAACAACACCAGCTAATTCCAAATCATGTGTTGGGTAATTTACCTCATGAGTTTTCAACTGTCGTGAAGAATAAGAAATTACCTGATCATTCTGCATTAGGACACAACCAATTCCTTTCAATGAATCATCACTGTAGATAACAAACTCACCATTCCTGGAAGGTAGTGCCAAAATTGGAGCATTCACCAATCTTCTTTTCAGTTCCTGAAAACAATCATCACATTCTTTTTTCCATATAAACTTAACACCCTTCAGAGTCAGCTTAGTCATTAGACTAGATAACCGTGAAAAATTTCTAACAAACCTTCGGTAATAGCCTGCCAAACCAAGGAAACTACGAATCTCTGTTACATTTGTGGGACTTGGCCATTCTTCAAAAACCTTTGTTTTTGCAGGATCAACGGTTATCCCATCTTTAGAAACAATGTGACCAAGGAATGAAATTTTTTGCAACCAAAACTCACACTTGCTGAATTTCCCATACAATTTTATTTCTTTTAAGGATTGAAATATAACCCTTAAATGTCTTTCATGCTCCTCATTACTTTTAGAAAACACCAAAATATCATCAATAAACACAACCACCATTTGTCACCTGAATCAACTGAGCCATCACTGCAACAAACTATTCAATTATAACTCTGACCATCTCGGGTTTCTGATTTGGATGGTCATTTCCCTCAGTATGCCTTCCCCGAAAATCTGTTATGTTTCCTCTATGAAAAACCATTCTTAACAAACATGTATTAGATGAAGCAACATGGTAATCTTCAAATGCTATATCATTTCAAAAAAAAAGGATAATCATTTAATATAATTCTAACTCCTAAAGTTATCTAAACTGACCTCTGATACCAACTATAAGGCCCCAGCCTTAAACATTACTTAATCTTGAGTTATTACAAGATTACACCTAGAGGATCTTTTCAGGATTATATTTTTAGAGAATTAGATCATAAAACTTGTGTTACATTCCACATATAAACAAAGTGGTTACATAAAGATAGTATTCATTTTTCCCATCAATGGAAACATATTTAAAATAAAACATGGATTCATTATTGAAACTTACTTGACCCTATCATCATATCATGTACCTTTCCCTTGACCTGTGAAAAACATTTCAAAAAAACTTGGGATATGTATAAAAAGCACAGTATGGGTTATAAAAATATGGAAATAAAACATAAGTTCATATATACATAAGAATGAAATCATACTTTACCCGTAAAAAATAATCACATTAACATACCTCATCAAATCATTAATAAATCATAGAAATCGTAAGACATAAAAGTATCTTGAGGCATTCATAACATTATTACGTAGGGAGTAACCCTCTTGGTTACGTTTGGAATACCCATCATAGTATATTCCCTAAATCTCTTCTGAGAAACCTTAACGTTTCACTCCATCGCGTTACCCAATGCATTAGAGGGCTATATCGGGCTCACCCGCCCTTAGTTTATCACGGAACCACCTGTCTTCATAATAATGCCCAAGAACCTCAACATAATCGTATCACATAAAACATGCATAAAGGAAACATATTATTTCCACCTTTCAATCAAAAGATATCAATACAAAACATTGATATAAAAACATTATGAAAACCATTTTCAATACCAAAATAAAAGAAAAGTAAAACATGGTATTTATTTTTCTTTAAAAAAAATGGAATGGCTTGTAGAGGAAGCTGAAACTCAAATAATGGTCACGGCGGCGGAGAAGTCGTTGTCACCGCATACGTACGACAAAAACATTCCCTTTTGTCGTTTAGTAAAACGCTTTGTATAAAAAAGATTACTTTTGGATGAACGTAAAAGTCAAAGGGGTTTATACACCGTATAAAAGAAGGTTGTGTATAAAACAAAATAGGCCTCAATGAAACGAGATTGAGACGAAGTCCCATACCTCGAGTCCGACTTGACTCGGTCGTTATTTAATCTCCTAAATAATAAAATTGAGTTAATTTCTACTTGTTTAAGAACCTTTTTAAAGTTCATTATTCATTTTATATCACTTATTGCCATTTCATGAACACTATGTAATTATTTAAGTTAATAACGGTCGTCTTAACGATCATTGGTACTTGAGTAAAAAATAAACCCTTTATAATTACAAGTTATTCATGTATCCATTATATCCAGAATTATAATCATGATGTATATATAATATATATCATATATATCCAGTATATACATGCATTTATAATATTACATAATCATTTAGAGGTAAGAAATGAAATGCACCGTTCAGGGAGACGGTAAGTCGTACGAACGCATGAACGCTACTTTCATTTCTATTTCATATTTTATAGAATGGAATCATAATGATATAAAGGTATATTATAATTCCACTGTAATATCATATATAATATCTTAACTCCATCCTTTATACGTCCCACATATGGTATTAACGAATCAAATCACTTTGAGGGGGCGGTAGTCCGCACTTCCTTAAATGAAGATATCGTGTTTACCCATAATGGAAACCATAAAGGTATGCCAAAAATAAAAAATACAGAAGCTTAAGGAAAACATAAACATATTATATATCATATATAAATATAGTTTCATTATAATGGCCACCTTTGAAGGTGTTAAAATAATTCTAAACAATCATTATTTCGGGAGGCAGAAATTCTCCATCCACGGAAATAGTACGTTCTTTAACCATTAGATGTAGGAGTGTGTAGGTGTAGCTCGAATCCTTCTTATAAAAACATCCTAGTATATTGAAGATACCGGAGTTTTTACAAAAGAAATGAATAAAAAGAGTTTAGGGGGTTGGAGATTCAAAATAAAACAAAAGGACTCAAGTGAAGACATTACCTTAAAATCGGGTTACTCTCTTTGGTTTGAGCTCAAAGGCTTCCTTGGGAAGAATTCTGCCCAATGTGAGGCTTCTAGGAGTAAGAGAGGGAAGTGGAGAGACAAAATGGGCAGGGGTTGGCCGAGCCAAAGGCTTTGGAAGTGTGGGTAAGGAGGTAGAGGTGGGTTCCTTTTATAAGAGGAGAGGAGGGGCACTCTTGGAAAGTAAAGAAATTGTACTTTATTTTAAAATGATCTTCAGATTCAAATGGTCCCACATTGATATAATTCTAGGTTAAGGTGATAAGGGTTCGAAATACACCCATAAAATAGGTTTTGGACATGTTTAGGTCATATATTTTACGTTATCATTTCATTTTATTTAAATCCTTTATTAATGAGGTAATCACTGCATCATCATGATGTCATAAATAATTTAATTTATTTAAAGTCTAAAAATTATAAAATAAACTACTATGATGTAGGAAATCTTTTTATCTTTCCAATTACTATTTATAATAAAATATATGACTTGTATAACCCCATGTAAAAATTGTTTTATTTAAATAACTCATGTTTGTGTCATTTTTAATTTAACATTAAATAAAAAGTTATTTATGTCATTTCCAAACCAAAGTGGCTCCATGGGGTCCCCATGTTGACCCATGGATTTTCTTGGTCGGCCATGACACATCCAATGAGGGTAGTACATGTTTAAAGCTCATCTCATATTATTAAAACATTATTTTTACCTTAAACTACACTAATTACCTCTAATCGCGATTAAGAAATTAAAAGTTACTATTTACCAAAAAATTATTTTAATCTCATTGAAAAACATTTTACTTATTAATGACAACCATGTATGTCGGATTTTTGAAAATAAAATCACAGAACTGGCAACGGTTCAATTAAAATAAAAATCAGTTTCTTTAACTACCACTTAGTGGTTTCACTATTCATCAAAAATTGAAGTTTTTCAGAAAAATTCCAAAACATCACCCTAAGGTATATTTGATATTCTGAATTCAAAAATGATGTCTATTTTACAAAATAAAAAACATATAAGATTCATTAATTAATTTAATAATTAATTCCCGCTGTCATGACAAATAGCGTGTTTTTATGAAACAATAAGTATCAAAAGATTGACACTAGTTTAAGTCAAATTTTAAAGTGAAATTGATTCCAATGACCACCATGGGATTAAATGGTAAAAATATATTCTAATTTCACTTTAAAAAAATCAAAATATAATCTAATCATATAAATAAATTAGATTAAAAAGAGGTTTTGAATTAAAATACATCATTTTTCACTATTCATTAAAAAATGAACTTTATCGGAAAAATACCAAAAATTCACACAAAGTAAATTTTGATGTCCCAATCATAAAGAATAAGTTTATTTTGAAAAACATAGCCTATAAAATTGTCAAAAGATAGATTTAAAAATTTTTTCCATTAAAAGGCAGTAAACCAATCTTTTAAAAATATTGGTGTATTCCATGCTTAATATTGGATTTATTTTCATTTTAAGCCTCTAAAACACTATCTAATTCATTAATAGGAATTGATAAAAATATTTATTATTAATTACTTACATGGGATGTTACAAAGTCCATGATCACATTAGCACCAATTCTTGTCTACCTGGAAACTCCGAAAGGATATGGGGATTATTTTAATGTATATGGATTTGGAAAATGATATTTTCTCATCAATGGATACTATCTCATAGCATGAGGATGATGAAATTTTTGTAGTCATTAAAATAAAAAAATTTCCCGTGACAAGGAATTGGTTATGGTGGTTCATTCATAAAAAAATTCCATTATTATCTCTTTTGTGAGACTTTTGTCATGTCCACAAATCATGAAATCATGAAACATAACATTTCACAAAGTGATATGAACTTTAGAAAAATATTTTGGATTAAATATCTCTATATATGTAAATTTTTCTTAGTTTAAACCAAGAAAAGGAAATTTAGTGGGTGAAGCATTAGATGAATATTGTATACACACCTAGAAAAATAATTTTGTCATCATTTATAGCTGATGAGTGTGATAGTCAATTTGAATCAAGAATTCACCGAGGAGAATGAATCCCCAATATTCTTTCTAGTGACTCTTATTCCTAAAGTTGTTAATCATGTCAAGGATTCTAAAATATTAGATCATGTTTTCTTTATCATTATGTCAACCAATAATTTTTGGGAGGCCATTTATTGATTGAAAAAATATATGAACTCGCGGTTGAATTTTTCAGATCATATAGTTGTACTATCATCCTATCATGAAAATTCCATTTCTGCTACTCACAAATATAAGTGTGTGATTTATCCAAACATCAAAAATATGTACAAGGCTCTGAGGAAACAATTTTATTGGCCATATATAGAGTGAAATTTCGTTGATTATATGATTAAGTTCCCAAACTGAAAATTTTTCAAGTCTATATATCAATAAATATATGGAATGTTATAATAATTACACATAACTATATTGAAATGGGAGAAGATAACTATGAAAATTTCTATCAGTTTAATAACAACTATTCAAAAACATGAGACTTTTTGTGTGATTCTAATCAAACTCCAATAATTTTCTAACATCATCTCGATTCATGAATACAATATAGTGTATGTTTTGGAAGACCTCTAATATTGTGAATTATTAAAATTATGTATTAATAATAGGGTACCATACTCAAATGGTTTGGTATTTGGAATGAATGATTTAGAAATATTAAGACACTTTCATGGATTGTGTTGTGAATTTCAAGGTCTCTTGGGAGAGTCATTTTCACTTAGTTTATCATTTTTATTACAACAACTATTTGTTTATTATGAAAATGGATCAATTTAAGGAATTATATGTTTTCCCACTTCAATCTACCATTTTTTGGAAGATACAGTAGATACCTAACAACATGGACTTAACAATGTTAATAAAATGACTATAATGATTTAAATGATTTGGAAACATTTTTTTTCATCCCAAATTTTTCAGAAATATTATACCTATCAACACCAATTCCCTTCATCCAATTTCATGGGAGATAATTTCTTCTTAAAATTCCCTCCAACGATGGGTCATTATCATTTGGGTATGTAAGGAATGTTTTATCCTTTAAAATTGAAAACTTTTAAGCTACGTGAATAAATTAATGATATTTCTTGTTAACCCTCATTACTGCCATGGTTAATTTTGGTTCCTAATTTCTGTCAATTTTCATAACTATAGAAGTATAAGAATGATCTATATCATATATTATGATGGGATCATATTTTACTTGAACCAAATTTATGATTTTTTAGGAATAAATTCTTATGTATGAATGATAATATAAATTATTAGGTAGGAAAATAATTCATTTGGTTTGGTTTTTGTGGAAACCTGGTGAATATTAAAATGGAAAATGGGAACGTGGGAAATAAATGTTAGAGAAATGGTTAGAAATCAGCAAAATAACCACCAACATATAGATTCCAAAAAATGGATATCCCAATGGTGGGTAGAAAGTAAAAATCCATATATTTTTTTCATTCTATAAACTCAAAGGTTTTGTAAATCCTTTAGAAAATTTATTTGGGGTTTGGGAGATTTTGAATCTTTCTTAGAGTGTTTTGGAGTGTATAGGATGTTCTAGTTTCACCACTTGTACTAAAATGAAATTATGGATGGCGTGGTGTATTTTTTATGGATCCTATATAGTATGTGTAGTTCATATTTCTCCTAGGATGTCATGGTCACTCAGTGACCTTAGGTATGACATGTTGGGGGTATGGCTATGGAAAATGGGTAGAGAGATTGAAAATTTTCATTCTAAAAGGAGAATTAGATCAGAAAGGTTTTTATTTTTTCAATACATCATAGTTTAGTATACATGGTGATCTTTTTATAAAGATCATCATGGTTTTTGAAAATAAAAGAAAACATGATGTCAGTAAAAATAATTTTTTTTAAAATGTAGATTTGTGCGCTATTATTAGGGGATGGGTTTATTGTATTTGAAGAGAGATAACGTGTTATAATTTTAGTGTATTAAATTTTATTATAAATATATTTTACCCTATATGAACATATATTGTCTTAATAGGAAACATGGCTCTTGATTCTGGGCTCTATGAAGGAGGATCTATATGAACATTCCCCCACTGATAAAGATTCTTCATTAAAAATTTGTGTTTGATTAGAACCATGTATGAGCTATTTATCTTGGTTATTCCCCATGATCATAATGGATATGTGTATTATCCCATTAATTACAATTTTATATAACATGATCATTTAGTTTTCCATTAAAAATTTCGTAGTATTTCAAGGAATAATTGTATAAATTAAACATGGAAAACCATTTAATTTTTTTGAATTGAAAGTACTTTATTTTGAACTAATTTTATAAAACACTTATATTAAAAGGGTTTAATTTTTTATTTTTTTATCACATGTATGATGTTTGATTAAATGTTATAAAAAATTATATATTTTAAATAAATGTATATATTTGACACCTTTACAAAAACATGGAATTGTTTGAGATTGTACTATACTAGGAGACACCTTATTGAGATAAAAGTGGTTTAATATTATATAAGGGGACCACGGATTCAATAAAAAGCAATTAATTGACTGGTCGAATAGGATGATGCTCATTATTTTGTAGTACTCCAAGTAGGATTCATATATGTGTGTGTCTCAAGTGGAATTTCGCATTTCAAGTGGGTAGAATATATGGATTAGATGTTTAAATTAATTAAATTAATTTTGTAAACAATAATGGATTTTATCTTCTATTCATATATATATATATATATATATATATATATTAATAGTGATATAACAAGTTCTTGTCATATTGGAGTGGGTTTAGAATAATCTTAGATAATTCCTTCGGGGTTTTCATACTCACCCATATATATGGACCATAGTTGGTATACACACAATGTTCTTCATGAAATTTAAAAAATAAAATATCATACATAAAAAGGTATCATATTGATGATAAATTCTATGGTGGGTGGTTAGATCACATATATTCATATTTTTAGTGGTTGGTGTGAGTCCATATATGTTTTTTTGCGCTATGATGTTTTTTTTGTTTTGGTTGGATGTATTGATCCACCTGTTGTTGTTACAATGTTATTGATCATAACATGCCATGATTTTCAAATAAGAACTCTATTTTTGACAGAATATGAAACATGAAATGATGAGCTCTAATGAACCAAAAGATTATTTTTTAAAATTTATCTCTTTGATGGGTTATGTTACATGAAACACAATGTTTAAATGATCTATAATATACTATTAAAATATTATAGTTTATTGGGACCATTGAAACTATACCATTATATTGGAGATCATGACTTGGAATAAATAAATTTATAAAATTATATTGTTTTTAAAAATATAATATATATTAAATGTATATATATTTATTATAAATAATACAACAATAATTTCAAAGAAAAAAATGTTTTTAAAAAAATTCCATTTTCTAAAAGGATGGTTTCGTTGTGCCTTGTGAGAATTCCCTAAAATTAATTTTTACCACTAATAAAAAACTTATTAGAAAAAATTAATTTTATTTTAGAAATCATCATGTAAAAAATAACATAGATTTAATTTCTTTAATTTTCAAAACAATATTAATTTTTCAATAATTTTTGAAAATACTGATTTTATTACAAATCGCCTTTTTTATTTAAAGAATTCAAAATATAAATTTAGATTATTTTTAGAAAACATAAATTATTCCAATTATATTATTATATATATTATTTAGTTGATTTTATGCAAAATTAATTTTATTAATGACATTGAAATATTTTTTACATTTGAGAATTTTCTCTTTTGAAAACTGACTTTTCATTAATTCATTAAGAATAATTTTTAATTAAATTACCACACTTTTGTGAACTAAATTTTAAAAAATTGATTCCATGATTGGAATTATAATAATTAATATTATATAATATGGTAAAAATAACTTTTTATGTATTGAAAAGAAAAAAAAGAAAAAATTAATTAATATGGATAAGGTAACAATGGGTTTACCGGGGGTTAATCTAAATAGGTAACAGTTATATTTAGCTAGAAAATAGTCATATTTCTATTTTAATCCCATAGTAAACCCTTATACCTTCCATGGTTATTTTATTTCCCATATCTAATCCTATTGGCATGTTAAAAACATTTGTATGACTTTTTCATTACAAAAATTTTTAATGTGTCCTTTCCGCCACTTATAAGCAGCCAACTCTATCATATCCACTTTGCAACACCAAATAATTTATTTTCATAAAATCCCTACCCAAACCCCAGACAAGAATCCCTAATCACATATTATATTCATTTTTTTGATCCAAAAAATTATTTGGGAAGGCATTCGGTAGATGCCTAAAGACTTTTTCTAAAGAGGATGTGACGTTCTTAACCATGCATTTCCATTTTACATAATCTTCTAAATACTTGAAAAATTATAAAAATATTATAAAATAGCAACACATATATATCTTATATAATGGTATTTTATGAATGTTTTATAACCTAAATCTATCTACACATCCATAAAATGGGAATAGAAACTATCCATCATCTATAAAACGTACTAGCAACTCTCGAACCGATATAACTTTTTTTTCCATCACCACTAATCACGAATATATATAATTGATTTATCATATTTATATTAAAATAATAGAATATATATACTTACTTATTTATAATATAACATATATAATCTTACCATTCAATCTATTGAGATAAAATAACGTCTCCCCTATGTATGTATAGACTACCACCACCACGTAGCGATGTGAAATGGTTTTCATTTTATTTTGACATAGATGTTAATAATAATATAGATATTTAATATAAATGAACTATTTTATATAATAATTTTTATATAAAAGTTAAATATTATTTAAATTTTAACATTCCATATGTAGGAATAATAGAAAGATCATTCATGTGTTTGTTGGACTTACCGTCTTCATGAATGATGTAAATAATTTCCCCAATCGAAATTTTATAGAATATTATTAATAATAATAATATATTATTAATGGAATCTATATACTTACTTAATTGTAATATAACATATAGATTCCTACCATTCAATCTATTGAGAGACAATAACATCGCTCCTGCGTGCGTATAGACTACCAACCCCACATAGTGATGTGAAATGTTTTTCATTTTATTTTAACATTGATGTTAATAATTATATATATAATGAATATATATGAAATGTTTTATTTAATAATATTTATATAAAGGTAAAATATTATTTAAATTTTAACATTCCATATGTTGTAATAAAAGAAAGATCATTCATGTGTTTGTAGGACTTTCCGTCTTCTTTAATAATGTAAATAATTTTCCCATATCTAAATTTTATAGAATATTATGAATACTAATATAAAAATTATATATGATATTTATACCATGTGTAAAATTCTAGAGAATATAGAATCATCGTCAATTTAAAATGACTAAAATGACTAAATTAAAACATACATGAATGCAATTATATCATGAAACTGTAGTGTTAACTAAAAATAAATAACAAAAGAATAATAAAATATATAGGTAAATAATATATTGTATTATATATATGATTACAGTTTTATAATAAATTTATATTTATTAGAAATTTGGTACATAAAAAAATTGAATTTAGAATTAATGTAATGGATTTTGTCTCAAATTGTCTTATTTGGGAAATATGTTATGTTATGAAACTATCTTATTTTTATGATGGGTATATACATCACCATTAGAATGATATATCATGAATTTATTTATTCTCAAGATATTTTATGTTTCATTTTATGTTTTTGTAGGAACCTATTTATTTTAATCCTCATAAATCATGTTTATTATGTTTCTAATAATCTAAATATTTTATGGTGGTATATTTGTTTGTAAATAATATTGGAAGAAAATTTTCAATGTATATAAAATTTATACATTTAGTTCAAATGTGAAACTGTTAGTTCAACATTCCACCAACAAAAGTGCTTCATCTTAAGTCAGGCTTCCATCATACTTATGTTACTTCCATACATGATACCACTGGTGTTGTTCTACTGTCAGACACCTAATTCAACCTGATGTGTTATCATTAGTATAATTATTCTACCGCAATATATTCTACCATTAGATTAATTATACTATATTCAGATGTGATACATCCATCCACTTTATTCCATAATTTTATCTATGCTACCTCCATATATGATGACATTGTATTGTGTTATTGTTGGAGCATCCCTCATAGTTTAACTACTAGTGTTATTATAGTTAATTTTAATTTAATTCTTTTAACGTAATGTTTTTCAGAGTTAATGTAGATAACCTCAAAAGAATTTTTTAATTATTATTTCTAAACAAAACCATTGGTTTAGAGGAGAAAATTTTAGATGATTCCAATTTTTTTCATCATGAGGATCTATAAAAGCATTATTATTATTCATTAATGAGTAATTTCAATATATTAAGCTCTTAATTTTTAGGATATCCCTCGTGGGAATTAATGTTGACATCCAATTTTACATGATTCTTAAGAAATAAAAAAAGATTGTGTATGTATTATATATACTTATGATCAAAATCCTTTTATATAGTGATTAAATATATCTATGTAGTTTTTTTTCTAGAAAACCTATAAATAGAGAAACAAACTCCACTCCACTCTGTTTTAATATAACTTTAAAAACAATTGTTTAAACTCATAAATATGCCAAATATATAGACCTGTGAGATTGTAAAAAAAAGTAGACTGAACAACACCCTATATTATCATCACATTTTTTCACTCTCAATTTTATGCTTTAATTTTGAGCAGAGTGATGGTGTTATTTCTTTATTTATTCACACTAAACCATGTGCTTAAACTAGGGAATAAATTATATTTTTTCATCAATCATTTTATCTAATTACCCGTGAGATCTATAGAATAAGACATGTATGACAATTATTTCTTTTCCACCCATGTGTAAATGTGGAAGGGATCATGATCATGGACATCAAGTGTGTTTTTTGTGAAATTCCTATCCAGGATGGAGATCAGATTACATTTATAATAATAATCATTGTAGTAGGTTATTTTGAAGTGGGAGAGATTTAGTCTTATCTTGGTACTAAACCCCTATTTATATTCCATTCTGTGTTTTCTTATTGTTTTTCTATATTTTATTTTGAAATGATAAAATATAATTAGACAGTTTTATATGTAAAAAATGTATAAATTGATAATTTTTCTAACTGCTTATTATATAAATAAATTGATTATGTAAATCATTTTATAATGATAATGTAATTTCAAATATTATTTTAATTTATCCCAAATATATTCTACGAAAATCATTAAAATTATTAATGGAATTTTTTTTTAATTTATTAATTTAATGGGTGTTTTTAATTTATGTGGGGGTTTTGTTTTAATGTTTTTTAATATAAGTTTTATTGGGTAATTAATTTACCCCAAAATGAGTTACTCACACCAACCGACCTTTGGTATCAAATGATTTTCAATTAACATTTCATCTATGACTTATTTTTCATTAAATGGTCATAAATTTATATTATTTGTTAATTTTATTTATTTATTCATTTTTTATAAGGGGGATCTAGTTCAAATTCAATTTTTTATTTTGACGCACCAACTATACTAAGTGGAAGATTAAAATGAAACTTTAACCATAAAATTATTGGTTTTGAAATATGGACAGTCACTGAAGACAAGTATGGATTGTTCATAATTGGTAGAGATACTTGGAGTGATCCTCCTAAAACATCATAAAATAATAATTGTAAATCCATTAATGTTTTTAATTTTTATTTATGTGATGATAAGTTTAATAGAATATCTCCATGTTTGACTATTTACAAATTTGATATACTTTAGTATTGTCTTATAATGGAACATGAAATGTCAAATAACTCACTGAAATACTTATTCTATCAAATATAATACATTTATGATGAAAAATTATGAGACTATTTTTGATATGCATCTCAGTTTCAATGAGATCATGGAGAAAAATTATTCATTTAGAAAACCAATTTCTATAAAAGATTAAGTGATCTGCCTATTGAGGTGTGTACTAGATAGATGTAGAGGAACCTCAGTCTCAATCCAATAATAATGTGTTGTATGCATGTTTATTGTTATGGAGATGATATTACTACTTATGATATATGATGAGGAACTAAAACTGAACATAGAAGTGGATGATGATCCAAAAAACATTTAGCATTCAAATCTACTATATCAAAACCAAAAAGAGAACATCTATGATGACAACTTAGGTGATTAAGACTCACCTGCTGACGATGATGATGAAATGGACCAACTGGATAGAATATTAAAAATGATTTAAAATAGAAATATGTTATTTAGTATACCTAGTTATAATTGATCATATGACAATATAGGTAACTCGACTAAGCCATGAAAAATGATGATGCTTTAAATGAGATAATTTGTTATTAATGTTGGAAGAAAGGATTTGTAAAAGATGAAATTACTAAAGTAAAATTCTAAAATTTATATAATAATAATGATAAGTGGTCAATGAAATCCATTAAAGAATCATGGAGTGCATCCAAAGATAGATCGATTCATTCGTAATCCACCCAAGAGAATAAGGAAGATAGCGGTAACATGTATTTTATGACAATCCAATATATTGTATTTAATATTTTTCATACTTATCCAGTTAATATTAATAATCACTGTGGAGATGAAAATAATGAATATTTTTTTTAATTATGTGATTTATAATTACCATAGTATTTTGGAAGAGAAATTTGATGAATTAAATGTACAGTATAAGATTTTGAAGTAGTGACATCCTGTGATAGCTAGTTTTAAAATTGGCCTTAGTATTGAAATTGATATAAATTATCAACTTACAAAAGAAAAAATTATGTTACAAATGTCTAATGATAAAATAATTAATATTATTGAAATATCTATAAATAGAAGAATGAATCTTATCTAGATGTTTATAATAAAATCTTCTCCCAAATACACTACTAGAATTTGCTATCAATGGTTATAGAGAACAATCCTTAAAATAGATTTATTCTTACTTACATATCATTTATATATGAAAATAATTTTTAATCTTTAGGATCTATGAAGATTATTATTTAGAAATGGTTTAAATATTCTTATCGAAAAACTATTGAGAAATCAGGTGTTCCTAAATCATTGATTACTAACTTTCTAGAACTAATAATATTTTGGTACCAAAATCATTTTTGTTGCCAAATTTGTATTATTGGAAACCTACTTGGAATCTTTTAGTCAGAATTTATGGTATATGGATATTGGATTTTAGAGTAAAAATACTTTATATTATTTATCTTTCAAGAATTTTATCAATGTAGATGGAGGATATGTTACTTTTGGTGATAATTCCAATGTGAAACTTATTGGTCTTGGATAAATATGTAATTATAACTCTATGTTAATTTCTAATGTTTTATTTTTAAATGGATTTAAGAATAATATTACTAGTAACTCACAACTATATTATAATGGTTTTTAGGTTATATTTGAAAATAATTCATATATGTAACTTTTTTCTAAAAATACTTTAATGTTAACTACTTTAATAAATGATAAATTTTATAAATTTAATTTAGATTCATTTATTTCTCAAATTATTTCCTATCAAAGTTCTTTAATAAAGAATAAATTCTTTTTCAAAGGATACAATTCATTTTCAATATTCATTCACCTTGAAATATAACTAGAATGTGGCTAGTCAAATATCTACCTAAACTAGAATTCTTAAATAAAAATTTTCTTATTCCATATTGAAAATTTAAATACCACAAAATCTATTTCCAATAAAAGAAAGAAGTGTAAAATTATCAACCACATGATTTGGTTTAAATGGATTTGTTTGGAACTTCTTGAGGTCCTATATTAAATTGTTAACACAATTTATAGGTTTATGTAGATGAAATTTTGCGGTATACTTTAGTATTATTTCTAGATAAAAATGTAAACTCTCTTCTTATTTTACAAGTATTATAAATCTATGTAAAATATTAGTGGACATAGAATTCAACCAATAAGAATTTTTCATTTCTATGAGATTGAAAATAATGGATTTGAATAATTTTCTCTCAAAATAGCTAAAATCACAACATTTAAACTTAGAGGACCCCACAACCGAATGAAGTAGTGGAATGGTGAAATAGAACCCTTCACTAAATTTCATAGACCATACTCAATGATTATGAAATACCTATTTATTTTTTGGTAGAAGATTCAAATATTTCTTATTACAAAATCAATATATTATTAATAATTCATCAATTAATGAAAACCCATTATTAATTATGGAATGGTAGAAAAAAAGTTTAATCACATTAGAGTTTTTGTTACTAATTCCTTAATTCATAATACTAAGGATAATTTTGATAAAATTTCATCCAATAGAAATGAATTATTTTTCATAGTTATTCAACATCTATTAAATAATAAAAATATATTAGTAAAATAAAAAATATTTTGGATGAATATATTCATGTAAAATTTTGAAACAATATCCATATGATCCTAAGACCCCTTTAGAAAATTGCGAGGATGATTTTGAAAATGAAAATAGAAATGCCCAACCTCCTGATAATTATATTAAACGAGAAGACAAATCTTATAGTTCCGACAAAAAACTCATGCAGAACATGAACCCATAGTAGAAAATTGATATTTTAAAGCCTTTTCCTCTAAAACTGTTACAAATAATAGATAAAATCTTCTAGATGTTGTAGTTAGGGATCTAGATAGGGGAAAGATAGATATTCTCTTATAAATTAGGTTATATATTAATCATTGTTTTCATAGAATGAACCAAATGATATCAATGATCCACTAATCGATGAATTTTGGGAGATGTAAACATGACAATTTTGAATGAAATATTGTTTCTGAACTAATATATAGGGCTCAATACACTCTAATTATTTTCATTACGTAGGTATTTAGAAATTCAGTTGATGAGTCATGAGATATAGTCATAAGTAAATCTATATGGGTTTCCAAAGGATATAAGAAGTAAAAGGGTGTTGAATATGATGTAACTTTTTCATCAGTTTCTAGACATGAATCCATTAGGTTACTACTTTCTAATGCATCAAATATTGATTTAAAAATATATAAAATGGATGTCAGGAGTGAATTCATACATGGTTATGTAGTTGAAGCTGATATTGTTGAACAAACCCCATATTTGAATATCATTATTTTCCATATAACGTTTTAAATATAAAAAAACATTTATATTGTTTTAAACAATATAATAAATATTGGTATGATATTCTCTAATCCTTTATTATTTCGAATTGTTTTTCAAAATACATAATTGATCCTACTCCTTTTATAAAAATAATACCAAATGATGTTTTGGTAGTAAAAATTTATATAGATCATATTTTTTTATATCTTCTAAAAAATATTTATTTGTTGATATTTGAATGATATTTCAAAGTGATTTTGAAATGATTTTATTGAGTTAAATTAAATTATTTATTGTTTTGAAACATCTCAAAATAAATATGTAATTACAATAGATTAAAATAATTATATTGTATGCCTTATTAAACATTATGATTTATTTTCACAAAAATTAGTACGACTCCCATTAGTACAAAATTCAAGTTGTATCTTGGTTAAGCTAGAATGTTAGTAGGTCAATATAGTAAGAGAGTTTTGATTAAAATATTTCTATACATAACATTTTTTCAACCAGATATTATGTTTATTGTGTGTCTATGTGATCATTTTCCATAAATACCCATATAATATCATTTAAATGATGTTGAAAAAAAATTAAAATAACTCAAATATAGGATAAAAATTATGAATGTTCCATACTGTAAGACAAGAACTTTTTTAGTAAGACAAATAGATGGGATTTTTTGGTATCAAGTTAGATTGAAATAGAACCACTGGAATATGTCACCTTTTGGAAAATTTATTTATATCATTATGTAGTAAAAAGAAAAATTTTGATACACTGTCCACTATTGATGTTGAATATATAACAAGATGATGTTTTTGTTCCCAAATATTTGGGATGGAACACACATTTCTCGACTATGGATATAAATTTCTACATTTCCCCAACAAAATGTGAAAAAAAAGTGAAATAAATATTTCAAAGAATCTTGTATCTCATTCTAGGATAAATCAAATTGGTGTAAGACATTAGTATTTTAGAGATAATTTCAAAAAAGGTAATATAACTCTAGAACTCAGGGGAGATAAACATCACCTTGATGATATATTTACAAATCCCTTCAATTATCATTGATTGAACTGTATAATTTTTATTTTGAATGATAAATTTTTTCAAAATCACGTGCCATCAAATTTCATATATTGGTGATCCAATATTGGTTATTGGCTATTGGTGATCCATTGATGGAATGATCCACTATTGGTTATCCACCATTAGAATAATCCATCATTGGTAATCTACTATTTAAATCATCCACTATTGGTGAGACCCCATTGGGTGATCCACCATTGGGTGATCCGCATTGGGAAAGTTCCATCATTGGGTAAACTCTAACACCCCTAGTTTTTATTGACCATTTTTTGGAATGAATTTTATTCATTGATGTATTTCATTTAACTTAGTAAAATATTTCTTTCATATAAAACCGAATTAGCTTGCACTACACACAACATTGACTTGGCGTGCATTATAGGAAACATTGAGTTTCTATAAAACATCATGTTATTGACATAATTTTTGAAATGAGTTAATTATAACCATGTTGTTAAACATGAAAATATTAATAGTAATATCTAAATTTCATATATCATTGTTTCTCATAAATAAACCATATTGATAATGAAGTATATAATTTTTGGTAAAGTCTTTATATGTTTTAAAAAAATATTTTCTTAATGAAACCACTTTTTTGTTCATTTATGAAATATAATTTTATACAATATTAGAAATTTAATATTATAAAATGTAATTAATTTTTGAATTTATAAAATTAAAGTTATTTTTTATTTATTTTTTGTGATTTTTTTGAATAAACATTATTTCAGGTTGAATAGTAACAAATTATTACAATTTAGTAAAAAATAACATTTTAAAAAAAAAATTATTGTTAAATTATATTATAAATTTGTTTTATGATTAAAAATAAATAAAATATGAATATAGTAATCCACTTTTTTTGTTGGAATCTTTTTTATATTGATATTAGAAGTAAAATCTTATGGAAATTGTGAATGTTATTACTTTAAAAATCCTCTTGCTCACCACGTCTGAGGGATTAACGTTATGCATAGTTTTCCCAATAATGTTATTTGAATTTTTATAAATGGTAATACATAACTTTAATGATTATTATATTTTTAGTCTTATAATATCAAATAATTTTTGGACCAAAAAATATTTGAAATTTGATTTAAATTAATCATAGTGATTAAGGTATGATTGATCTTAATTAAGAACTAAACCATAATCATAAGAACCAAAATGACCTAGACACATGTAAAAATCCAATGGTAACCAATATTTCTAACATATCCAATATCTGATAATATTTTATGGTTTTTTAAGACATTATTAAATGGAGGTTCCCTATATAAAAGGTTATATAAGGAAAAAGACAAGAAGGGATATTTCTGTACTTTTATATTTTACAGAACATTGAGATACATAAAAATAAAACATTATCAGTTATAAATATATTTTTGAAATAAAAATAGGTTAGTGTTACCACAATAATTTATCAATAATTATTATAGATTATTTATTTACTTAGAATTCTTATGAAATGTCAACATTGGAATTATTTAGTTAATTATTAACTAAAATAAATAAAAATAAAAATGATAAAATTGGAGTGAATTTTTTGAATTTTTTTATTTAATTATTATTTATGCTTAATATATAACATTAAATATATATTAATTTAATTTATTTGAATTACAATATTATTTTTTATTTAAAAATTAATAGTAAACAAATAATGTTAAAATTGGAAATGTTATTATTTTATAATAAATGATAATTCATTAAATTATTTTAATTTAATAATATTTATATATTATTCCAATTTATATTATGGGGTTAAAAAATATTTAAATTTCTCTATTAATTAAACAATTTATCATTTATAATTATTATATTGACCTATTGATGGTAAAAACATTATTATCACATAGTTGGTGTATATAAGGGTTTTCATGTCACATGCGCTTGTTTTAAAATTTAATTTCTAAAACACATGAGATTTTTTTGGGAATTAGATATCATAAATATAATTTTGTGGAACTATATTTTATAATATATATAATTTCATTATAATTTTCATGGTAAAATTACAAAGGTTTGAAAAGTATATGTTTTAATAATAACCTCACATATAAAATTGAGGAATCATTGAAGTTAAGGAAACAAATTTTTAAAACTCAAAGAAGTTTACGTGGTGAAGATTTTTTTGACCATAATTTCACATTACAACATATTTTATTCATTTTCGAGGCACATTATTTAATGGATACATCCCATTATTGATTGCCTTTTGGTATTTACAAGAGTTCCATTCCCCCACAAATATAAAATAGAGAGCACTCTACCCCTTCTTCACACCACTCAACCCACTTAGGTTCGACCAATATCTGCAAAAATATCCTCCCAAAAACCATAACATACTCATTTAATCCTACCAATGTGATGAAATCCTTCCCTGGAATCCCTTTGGTGAAAAACAAATGTATTTCACTGCTTAAGAGGTAACACCCTACCTCAAACTCCTTTCTAGTTTTTTCATTATCCACCACTCCAATTCATCTTATTACATTATTATACAATAAAATTAATATAATAAATATAATATGATATTATTTCTTAATTTTAATACATACACTTAGACACACAACATTCTAATGCGTAATAAACATATTATTTTTGTTTACGACAAACTACCACCTCACTAAATGATGATTGTTTATTTTTCCTCACCACCTATCATGGTCGAAATTATGGTGGGAACCCTATTTTTATATGATATATATGATATATATGATATATTTAATTTTTTTTATTCTTATATATCACATATATTTATAATTTCAATTTTTTTATAAATACGATAATTTCGTTTGAGGAAGTGTGGACTATTTCCCCCTCAAATCGACAAGATTCATTCACAGGCTACATAACATGTATTGAGGTTGGATTTAGTAAAAAGTACATGATATATATGATATAATAATTATAATATAATAATGATATATGTACATACATATACATATATTTCATTTACTTACTTTCTTTCAATACGACAATGAAACGGAAACAACGTCCTTGCGTACATATAACCTACCATCTCCAGGAACAATGTATTCTATTTCATACATATATATTACGTAGATTATTATTACATGAATATAATGATTATAAATGATATTTATATCATTTTTAGATTCAGAAAATTATGATATAAGTATAAGCACCAAATATATAACAAATTAAGACACAAATAATGTACAAAGTGGATATTACCTGATGTGAAACATTATCATAGAATTGTTAACCAGAGGGTAATATAAAGTCATAATAAAACCATAAATGTTATTAGATATAAGAATATTTTTATTTGATTTATGTATAATAAACTTATATTTATTATACGAGAGGTTTTTATGAGTATTACGGTAGTAAAGATAAAAGGTAAGGGGGTTTCATCTCACATTTTATATATGTGAGATATTTTAATTATTCACAAAACATTAATTTTTTGTGTGGTGTGTATAATTATTGTGTATGTATCAATTGATTCTTTTAAATAATCTTTTGGGTATTTACATATCCATTTTATGATATTTTTTCATGTGGTAATTGTTTCAAAACCTACCGAAATGGTAAGACTATTTTGTCTCAATTTTCATTATTTGAGACAAATGTTTTAGTATGCACCTATATTTTTTCAAGGTGTTTATACAAAAATTTTACTTGTTATGTATCGAATATAATTATTTTCATGATATTTTATGCTTTATTTAATTTCATTTTATTACTTGGATTGTATGACCCCATGTTACCAAGTTGTAAAAGTTTGTTGAAACAAACTAATCGCTTTTCGCGATTGTTAATCATTTTCCATCCTTTGATGGAATATTATGATCCATATCTGTTGAACACTCATTAAATTTATTATTATATGATTATTAATTATATCTTCCTATATTGGTACCATTTTTCTACTCTTTGGTACATAATATAGGTAATAAGGTTTTTTTAGAAATCTTGAATTTACCATCTCTTTAGTCAAATTTTTGGGTTCCATCATGTAATGCACCAAGCTTCCATGGAACGATTCTCTATGAATAATATAATAGCTTGTGTTGTACAAAAAATCATGTTTTAACACACCATGACCAACAAAACTAGCCATTTAAAGAGTAGTTATGAATAGTAATACCCTCTTTTTGAAATTTTTTTAATTAAATTTCTTAAAATGGACTTCATTTTTGGGTTCGGAATATCAAAATTTTCTTAGGGTGAGTTTTTTACTTTGTTGTATACATTCAATTTTAATGAATAGTAAAAAACACTATGTTATTATTCAAAACTGACTTATTATTTAAATAATTCTTTTTAAATTTAAATTTATTTTAAATTAAAAAACTGATAAATAATTCCTATATTAAATAAAAGTAATTCATTTGAGTTTTTTTATAATAATATTAGATATATAAAATTTTATTTAACTTTTTAAACGTCTTTTATCCACCCTTTAGGCACATTTGCAAATATACGTAAAACATAATTTTATCACTTATGTGAATTTAATTTCAAAAATATGAGAGATACAGTTGACATAATTAAGTGATTTTTTTTAATATGATGTAAATAGTTTTTGTGAATAATAACTTTTGAATTATATTTACCGCGATTAAAAGTAAATTGGGTAATTAAAGGTAAAATTAATGTTATAATTACCTCAAAACATGTCCTAATTTTTTTTGATATGTGTATTTAGACAAAAATAAGCCTTAATATAAAACTATGATCTTTTTTATCCATATTTTTTAGATTAGGATACTTATTAAATTTTATTCAAAAATTGTTAAAAGTGTTAAATTCAATATTTAATAACTAAAACAATTTTTATATAGGGTGATACATACGATAAATTAGACTATAAATATTCATTATGAAGATGAAATGAATAAATATATCATCGTATTTTATTTGTTAATTTTAAACATCAAATAATTAAATTTATTTGTGACACCATGATGATGTATTAGTTACCTTATTAATGAAAGATTAAAATAAGGGATACTATATATTCATTTTTTTCAAATTATTTTTGTAAATTTATTTTAATCATGTTTTTTACAACCGATTGGTAGAAACTGTTCTATGTGTCTGTTATTGATGCCCCAATGCTAGTCACCATCCCCTGAGAATCCCAAATTATCTTTGGGTATGTGGTAATATGTGTTATGTCCTTGTTTGAAAGGGTATCCAGTTCAGGTTCGTCTCATATATGTACTGATATTCTAGAGGGAATAATGATGTTCTCAAAGAAAATTATTTTATATTTTATATTATATTATCATGTGTTGGTGAAATTTATAAATGTAACTAGTTTATGAAGACTACTAAAATATATGGTTTTTAAATATATGATCCCTTATAACTAGGATCTTTAATAAAGTAACAACAGAATCTCAGGTAATGGGGTTTGGGTCTTTATAGTTAGGGTGAGATAAAGTTAGGTAGAAACATTTTGAACTTGATTAAGGGAAAATAGATTAGAGAAACTAATTTTATAATTTAATTGGATGATAAGATTATAAAATATCCTAAAATTTTTTCAAGGTATAATTAGGTGATTTTTATTAAAATACATCTATGTATAGATACTAAATATGGATGTGGTTCTAAAATAAATGGTCCTAAAGCTAATAAATTAGAGAAATGTGTATTGGTCTTGATACGAGAATTACCTGGTACATGAAATTAGACCTTACTACATGAATGGTTTAACAGTCATGGGGGATATGCTTTGGTTAAAAAAAATTTCCATTTAAACCATCAAGAATGATTTGAGTAGATGATGGCCATGAATGAGCTATTTTAAACATAAGGTGCCATAGATTATAAGAATGTTTCATGATTTAGACATCCTATAAATGATTCTTCATGCCTATATTATTTTCCATTATGGTAAGTGTTTCTCACACTATTATTTTTGGTTTTAGTAAATAGATAGAAATAGAAGGAAATATTATACCATATAATGTAATATGTAATTTGTTGGAAAGAAAATAAATTGTATGGTTACTGGAGTGAAGTATATTTTTATTTTTGTCTATCAAGTATGTCTTATTTATGATTAACAATGTACAACATCACCAACTGTTGTACACAACAAATAAGATAATGATATAGTTCCCTAAGATCATGGGTGGAGGATACAAGGAAGGAAATATGATTTAGTCTCCTATATTTCATGAATTTGTAATAATAAATCAAGGTAATGACTCAATGGAATGAGAATATGTTTTATGTGTCAAGAATTAGGTCAGATATTAAGCAATATATGTGGGGAAATGAAAAGTTAGGTCAATGATTTGTATGATAATATTGGTCTTCCTTATTTATTATCAATAAATAATGATTTAAACTGTGAAATGTATGGGGATTATTGAAATTTATGTCTAATGGAAAAATATGAAGAAGATGACTAGTAAGGTTTTATGAGTTAATTGTTTTCTGTTGATGATAAAGGAACTATGAATGAAAAATTAAATGAATTGAGTGCTCAGGAAAAAGGTAAATAATCTTTATTAGTGGGATATGATAAATGTGGATTTTTTTATGTGTTAATGGGTTTTTTTGAAAGAGTAATGCTGTAATATTATTTTATCAATGAAATTATCACTATATAAATAAAAAATATATAATGATTGTATTGTAGTATTTTTTTCATTAAGGATTTGAAAGAATATGTTGAATGGTACAGTGAAAAGGGATTTAGTGGAATGTTTATCAATTTGGAAATCACATGATTGCTGGTAGATAACCCTTAACATGGTCTTGATGATAATATACTCATTATAATTTTTTTTATTGGATAGAATGGTGACCTTGAAATTAGTGAGTGAGTTAATGATATATTTTATCATTGATAGAGTTTAAATCTTTTTTGGATTTCTTGAATACATTCGACTATATGATATTTTCTTTATTGAAAAATGCATGTTTTATTGTGATCAAGGTATTATGATATTTAGAATGTGAAATTAAGAGCTACATTTTGTTGTTTTAGGAATCTAATGCTAAGTTAGTTTTGAAAATTTATTAACAATCCATATAAATATTATAACATGGAATTTATTGAGACATATTTGGATGAGTGATAAGGTTAAATGTTTAATGAATATATTTAGTTATCCTATATGGTTATTTTACAGGTATTAGATACTAATGTATTATGAGATAAATCATGTAAACCACTTTTGTCTTGGATGATATATAGAGATTGGAATATGAACCTTTCATTGTTTTACAGATCATAAGATCTTTGAAAGGTTAATTCAGGTATTCATGAAAAAAAATTTATTCCTTTATTAATGTAAGATATTATTTATAAATGGATATAATAATAAATACAGAATAAATTTTAATAAAAATACATAAATTAAGTATATTTTATAGTGTCCTATATAATGATTGAAAATGAATCTATCAAATCAAGGAATAAAAATATCTTGAACAAATAATGTTATCATATTACCTGAATATATGATGAATCAAAAGATATTTTAACACCTCATAGAATTATGATTTTTTGGTAATTAACATTCTCTTGATCATTCACATTCTTGTGATCAATGATCATTATCACTTAAAATAATTAATTATACTATTCCTCGATATCTATATTTAAAATTCTAACTGATATTATTTTATATATAAATCATTAAATATGTTACTCTAATTGAAGATCATACACATGTTTACATATTATTTAGAATATTTTATATCTATCCATTTTATGAATTAGTTTTTAATAATGGTTTAAACCTATGATGACAAAAATTGAATTGAAAGTGGGAAATTTATTTAAGGGTGTAGAATGTAACATCCTAATATTATAAAAATATGGAAATTATGCTCCATATCATATGTGGCATGAAATAATGAGCTTAAATAACCTAAAAATATTGTTCTTTAAATTTTAAATCTTCTATATCCTATGTTAAACACAACAATATTTTTAAATGAACAACAATATACTATTATATATTATTTTTAATATAAACATTATATCCTGGCTATTAAATAAGAGGTTATGAATAAGAATTGAAAAAATATGAAACTTTTATGGTTTATACCTGTATAAAATAAAATAAATTATTATCTACTAATTATAAACTCAATAATAAAAATTTGAATGAAATGATAAGGATTTCTTGAAAAATTTATTTTCTTAAAAGATAGTTTTATAATGCTTTGCACAAAAAATTAAAATTAATTTTTAATAATTTCAAAATTTAAATTTTACAATACTAATATTATTTTTATAATAATAATTTCAAAATATACTTTAATAATATTTATTATAATTTAATGAAAATATTAATTTGTCGATGAATAGTGAAAAGAAAATATTTTTCTTGAAAACTACCTTTAAATTGAAATAATTTTAAATTTAAATGAGAATATTAAATTTTTTTAAATATATAATTAATTTAATTATATTATAATAAATAATATTTAGGTCATTTTATTCAAATTTATTATGATTTATGATCTTAAATTATTTTATAATTATTAGATGTTTATCTTTTCAAAACCTCTTTTTCATTGCATACCTAGGATTATTTCCAAATTAAAATATGGAACTTCTCTAAAATGAATTTTTAAAAATGGATTCTATATTTTTAGTCATTATAATTAATATTATATAATAATTTTATCTTAATTCTAGGATGTAATGATCAATAAAAATATGAAAAATTAATTATCATAGTAAGGTAAAAATGAGTTTACTAGTGCTTAAACATAAAATATACGGGCTAAAAAACCTAAAAAACATGACTAATTGATATTTTATAGGAATATTTATACCTTATATATTACATGGTTCTATATTGTAAATTTTAAATCTGTTTAATATGTTAAAAATATTAGTAATGATATTTTTGTCCAAAATTCAAGTGTGTCCCCCCATCATATAAAAATCTACCCAATATCCTCTCCCCTTAACAATCCCAAATCATTTTTATTACAAAATACTATAAAATATACCATCTTACATCCCATCCTTCATACAATATTCCTTTTTTGTATTATGAATTATACAATCTATGATGGATTTTTGTATAATCATAATGTGGTTTTCCAAAAAAAGAGGCAATGTTCTTAACCATGCATTTTCATTTTATTTCTTATTCTACCTCATTTAAATATTCTCCAAAGTATGCTAAAATAATAATAAAAATATCTTATTTATAATTATATATTTTTATTTTAATTGAATTAAATATATCCTTCTCCACTTTCATTAAATGTGAAATAAAACTATTTATTTTATCTGTGACAAACAACTACCTCACAAACCGATGTAATTTGTTTTCGAACACCACATCTCACCATCATATATAATTATTTATTTTCTATATTTATATTAAATATATGACATTACTATACTAATGGTAATTAAATTTAACATTCATCTTCTTTCCTTCTTACCCATTAAAAAACAATAATGTCACTAATGTGTATTAGCGGACTAGCACTTCAACAAAATGTAGTGAAAGATTTATCAATTTTTTGACATGGATGGTAATAAAGATACATTTAATAATATAACTAAAATATTTTATATGATCATTTTTCTATAAATGTTAAATATTATATTCCATTTTGGCTTCTATCTATTGTAAAAATTGATAAAAATTTGTTGTATATATACATTCTACTGTCTCCATCAACGGTGTAACTAAATTTCACATATCTAAATTTTAAGTAATATTATATGTAAATATATAAAAATTGTATAGTATATTAATATCATGAAACATTTTAATGATTTTATAACCATTATCATTCTAGATGGATTGAAATTACCAAAAAATTATACCTGAAAAAAATGAAATTTTCACATTAAGTAGTAATTTTAGAAAATATTTTTTTTATAAAATAGTGATAAAAGACAAAAATTAAATCAGGAAGGGTTTTATATACATGATTATGGTTCTTTAAAATTTTTATAAAAAATTTCAAAATATTAAACTGGAGATATGGACATGTACGAATGAAGTCGTTTATAAGGTAAGATATTTGGTCTCAAACTATCTTCTTCGAGACATATATTATGTTACACACCTCTATTATTTTATGAGGTGTATATATTGATGATTTTACATGATATTTCAAGAATTTATTTATTATAATTATATGTAATGTTTCATTTATGTTTATATTTTCATGGGTATTAGGATTTAAAAGTTACTGAAGGATATAAGTGTTTATTGTCTCACTTTTACTTCGGTGTCACATGTTTTATATTCACCACATATTTCATTGCTGTAGTGTTTATACTTACCCTTTGATATTTTATATCATTAATATATTTAAATTGTTTTTATTTGAATTTTAATTATATTATATTTCTTTCTTGGAGTTTACAATTCCAAAGATACCAAATTGGAATGGGATTCTCATTTCACTTTTACTTCCATGAGACATATTCCCCATTCTCCACTAATTGATATTATTTATTGTCTATACTGACCCTTTTATATGTTATATCGTTAATATGTTTATCTTCATGGTATTTAGAGTTTCATTTTATTTAATTTCTTTCGTAGGGCTTAGGATTAAAATTATACTAAATTGGTATGGGTTTCTCATCTCTCATTTACTTCTATGATATGTATTCTATATTCACAACTTTTTGTTTTTTTTCAGGATAATATATTAACCAGAGGATAAATTATGTCATGAATCCATTTATCTTTTTGGTTATAAAATTTTAAATATTTTTTTATTTCATTCATGGGTATGATTATTCAAAATTTATTATGGTGACAATGTTTAGTGATACAACCGCATTATTTAACAAGATTATTCTTGATTAAGTTTCAAAAGATTTAATCTGGTGATTTATATTAAAACAAATACATGAATTTAATTAATCTCTATTTATTCTAGCATAATAAATGTTTCCATCCCATTTTTATCTCATTAATAACAAAATTGACAAAAAATAATTCTATTAAAGAAAGTAGACTTCATTTTTATTGTAATTTTCCCCACTTATTTACCTTGACATGTTCATTATTTCATTTGTATTTATAATATATTCTGTTGTACACATTCTATTACTGAGTATATTTTCGCACCCCTTTCTTATGATTCATTTTTCATGGGATTCCATGAATTGTTTCATAGTTTATATACATGGACATGATAGAGGGAATAGTTATGATCTAAAATAAAATAGTTATTTATTTTATGTTTTCTAATTTATATGATAACAATTATGTATACAGTTTACCAAGACTAATAAAAAAAATTTCCTTTGGGATGAAATCACTTTTATATGTTACCATTGTAATAAATTAACCCCTAACTCCAGGATACTAGTGTCAGTGTGTCTAAATTTTTGTTTATTTATATTGTTTTGAAATATTTTATTTATATTACGTGCATTTTATTGTTTTTGTTTTTTATTTTTATTATTTTATTTTAATATTATGAATTTATTGATTTTAATATCTTCCCCCCATAATTTATCATGACCTTGGTAATTATAATATTTCTTTAGTGTCTTAGGGATTTCACCAAAGGTTAGTGACAACTCAACTATTTCTATGAAAATGGTTAGGGTCAGGTCTTTACATGCTCCACATCCATTAGTGAGAAAAAATTTCTATAATAGTCATTCTATATTATAATGCATGTATATAAGCTAAAATTAATAAAATAAAGTCATTACATATTTATTATGATTTTGGATTCTTTCCTCTAGATTTATATATTTATTTTCTTATTATTAAGAATATTTGAATCAATTTTCTTATTCTTTTTTTATATTTTCTAGGTGAATTTTCGTCTTTTCAATGTTAAACCCCATCGATTTCAAAATATTAGACCACTAGGTATACAATATCCATGAAATGAAACATAAGTTTTTTTTCACAACTTAGTAGATAATGGGATATAAGGTACTCAGTAGAGTTTCTTATAAAACCTTAATTATAAGAAGGTAGTAAAGTTTCATAATTTGAAAACACTTCCCCCACTTATTTTCACCCTCACCCTCCCTCATTCATTATATTAGGAAAATGTTCCTATTATTTTAATTCATTCTTCTTTACATTACTTTAATATATTTAAATTTAATCTTAACAAAATATTCCCTCGAGGAATATCAATAATCTTTTTTTTATCTTTTTCTTATTATCATAAACCACTTATCACTGATCCTCTATGAATTTACATGTAAATAGTTCATACTATTTTTAATATTTCATGTTGGAGATCCAAAATCCTGTATAAGAATTGAAAAAATTAGATAATTCTCCAATAAAATAAATATAATAATAATTTATGATATATGGATTTACAATATAATCATTTTCTATAGGATTATTTATTTATTTTGGTTAAATAATGATCTCCTCTAACTAAGGAGGGTAATTTACATTCAAAAATATATTTTATTGTCACATTAATGGAATGATATATCATTTATCTTTCACTTGCATTTAGTTTTATTTAAACAATATTATTAACCATGAATATGACTTTGAAAAATTTGCTTTATCATTCAATAGGTAATCTATTTGTTTCACATATGTTGAAATTTCTAATTGTATGGATATCCCGAACATTGTTGTCCCTCATATTCAATCATGTATGATTTCCTTGAGACACATCATATGATCATACTAAATCATCTGAGTAGATCACCAAGGAATGTTCTCCAAATTTTAAAAAAAATGAATGAACACTTAGGTGATACCCATATCATTGAATGAATTAATCAATTAAAAATTTCTTCATTACATAGTGACCATGACAACTTTAAATTCATTAATATCTATGTACCTTTATTTATTCTATAAAATATTAACTTCATCAGAGTTTTTTTTCATTGAGTAAATGAAATATGTTGAATCTAATCCTAGAATGTATATGAGATTTACTTATGATCAAGTCATCTCCCGTATCTTGTACATTTTTTAAGTAAATATAGAGGGAACCCATAGTGATGCCTTATCACGTGAAAAAACTACAAACTAAAACATACATAAATTTATATACATTTCATGTAATCATTATTTCTATGATAATATTTATGATCCCCTTGGAATAAAATTGATATCCTCTACTCATCTCTAAAGGGAACTACCTAATGACGATATTGTAATATACCTGAAATTCATTTTTTTTCATAAATATTATTCATAAATTAATTATGTATTTTATAAATTTATTTATTTTCTTCTATTTGTTTTTACATGAATTTTGAACTTATACATACAAATAAATAAATAAATATATATATATATATATATCATAATATAATTTATTTATTAAATTCATTCATGTCTTCAAAATAATAATTCAGGTGTAATGTAATAACAATAATTAATCGAAGACAACTCCAAAAAGCTAGAGTCACAAAATTATTTTTTCATTATAAACATTGCATACAATGGATAAATACACACAATAATATTTAATATAGTATAATAAGAAAATTAACCTAAAAAATAATCAAATTTAAACATTAAAATTTGTTATTCCACATTCTCATTGGATTATAACAAATGAAAACAATAACATAAAAGTATAAAGCTATCTGAAAAAAGATCATACTTTTAAATGTAAATGAATGTAAAATTGAAAAAAATTGAATTAAATTTCATTTACATAAAATATATATAATGAGTGATATATATTTATGTGTATATTTCAATATTAATGTGCTAATGGAAATAACTACTAATAATTGTAATATATTCTTACCATAAAAAGTAATAAAAGTTCTTGAAACAAATATTAACAATCATTAATTATAAATATTATAATATTATAATATTATTTCTAAAAATTAATATTTGAAACAAATATATGAATAAATTTAATATGTTTTTTCATATTTTTAATAAAAATTTAATTATTATGTAAAATTTTAAATATTAATATTATATATATTTATAATGTAATTTTGAATAAAATATATATTATATATTGGAAATATTATTTATTACTACGTATGGATAATTATTTACGAATCATATTTTAATTATAGAATAAAAACTAAAAGAACATTAATAAATAATTAAAAAAGAAATAGTACATGTTTAAGTTAAGTCAATTTATCTTTGAATTATTTTTTTACTTTAAAAGATAAATATATTATATTTGAATTTTGAAGATCATACAATGGATTTCATTTTTGTTATTATCATGAAAAATTTAGCTTAGTTCAATTTTTTTATTTTTAAAAAATGATCCATTTTTAGTGAATAATATATACATATATATAAGGTTCTTGGGGGGTACAATTAAATTAAACACAAAGACATCCCACCCAGGTCTGAAAGGTATGTCACAACCCCCAAGGGGATAACCCACCCATCAAACCTTATTTATTAAATTCAGTTATCACTAATCCCGTATGTATTATGTAATCATCATGATATGAATATGAATAAAAAATACATATACAATATGTAAAAATTAAAAATTATTAGATAATAAAAAAATTAATGAAAAATAATTACTCTAATTCGTAAAAATGTTATTGAAATTTTAAAACTAGAATGACATTTTATGATTAAGAAAACTATTTTTTTAATTTCAAGATGAATTTCAAATTTCTGTATGTTAAAATGAAAAATAATGAATAGTTTTTAATGAATAATCTAATAAAAGTCATAGGAATCAATAGTAATAATATTATTTTCCATAAATAACAAAATAATCAACTCTTTTTACTAAAATACCCCCATTAGAAATATAAATATCCCACTTCAACCCAATTCTACTCATATAATAAAATATTACATTGAAAAATATCTACAAAACCATCAATATACACTCCAAAATAAAAATACCAAATGCTCTATTGATCTATAGAGAACCTCCTTTAATGGCCTTCAACCTAGTCTAATGGATGAGGAATAAAGAGAAATGTATTGTTTCTCCAGTATCTGGTTCTATTATTATTATAAATTCATCAATGTTTAAAATATCCTAAACAACCCCTTATATTAACACTATGATTTTATTACCTTATTATGATCATAATTTTGATCTATTATTTTTTAGAGATCAGAATTACCTCTCATTAAACCCATTTCTATATGATGTTATTATGTTGAAATATTTGTTTTAATGCATATATCTCTTTATTTTATTTATACTTATACACATTAATCAAAATAATAAATCTTTGAAAAATTTTGAAAAATATATTTATACTATAATTATTATGAAAATAAAATGCCATATATTTTTTCCTTTTTTTATTAGTCATTTAAGAAACCATCATTCATAAAGGTCACTGTACATTATTTAAGTGAATTATGATAATATCTTTAACATATTTTTTTATATTATTAAAATTCCTTTCTGAACATAATATGACATTAATAATTAATTAATGTCATGTTTATGATTATATAATGAAAAGGTAACAATGATATAATGAAATTTAATTTAAAAAATTCAAATACCTCTAAAACAATCTTACAAGAGATGATTTTATGAATTGTAACTATTAACTAAACTATTGAACTACCTCATGTCTAAAATGAAATTTACACAATATTGTTCCACATAAGAAGTTTATAGAACCATTGGATATTGACATTCATTCATTACTATTTCATTAATTAAGAATTGGAAATATAAATTGAAAAACCTCCAAACGATGGATGTAAGAAAATTGATCTAATAAATGAATAATACATGATAATAAGTGAATTAAAATGTATAAAAATATATAAAAAATCCATAAATGGTTATGAATCATGTAATTCATAAAAATACTTTTTCTATTTATGAGTTATGAGGAGATTTTGAAAAAAAATATAAATTTTAGTATGTTTTTTCTTCTAAATCCCCGATTTTTTCACATCTTTTCATTTATTCCCAAAATTCAATTCATTGTCAAATATTCATGGAATTGAATGTATAACTCTCTTTTTTACACTTATTTTATATTAAATTATTAATATTCCCCCCAAATATGGATTTATACTTCATTCCCTACAATGATTTTATGGGTTTTCCTAAACTTTTTCTTTCTTATAATTAAGTTTCTCTATTCCTCTATATATCCATCTTGAATTTATTTTTATCATTGATATCTATTATTTTTTATCTTATAGAGGTATTACGTATTCAATACACTCTTTCTATTTTTCTCTAATATTGACTTGATAGTAACAACATATATTTAAATGGTAGAAACACCATATAATATATAAATCTATTTGAAGAGTGATTACCAACAACATTTTAGGGTTCATCTAAACCTGAAAGTTTTGAAAATACATATAAATATTATCTCAATGTAGATTTTTATTACCCTTATGATTGTAAATTTCTATCTTTATAGATAAGGTAATTTATTTCATGAAATAAGTAGAAAATATTCGTTATTCTTTCAAAATTATGAATTTCATACTATTTCTATGTTGACTTATACTATATTGAATACCTTATTGGGGATTCATTTTTAGAACATGGGTATTCTAGATTTGTTATAATTTTTTAATCTAAAGTATAGGCTGTAATTTTTAGTTTTATTTAATAGTTTTTAAAAAAATAGATTGATCTATTCTAGATTAGTCATTCATGAGGTAAAATATATTTATTCATTTTTAAACCTAGTTTCGACCTGTTTTGATAAAATTTTGATAATTATGGAGTTGTAACTAGATAAATATAGTCCCTTGTGAGTGTAAAAGGGGGTTTTCTTGGTTTTTTATTACATTAAAAATGAAATTACATTTTTATATACAATTAAAGACATATTCTTTTTTATAGATAAGTAATATTTACCAAGGGAAAAACATCCTGCATATGAGTAGCTCCAAGATTTTATGAAGTGGTGTATGATTATAAAAAATGATAATTGGATAAAATATATTTCCACAATGTTTCTATATGTCGTGTTTGAATAGAGTTTCACGAAATGAGATATATAGAAATATTCTATTAATTTTTTTTGTGTAACGTATGACTAAACCAATGATGTGTGAGATTAATATGTGATGTCTACATAATTATATGTATATAATGGATTCAAATCAAATTAAATCGACGTATACACCATTAAAGTAATATTAAATTTAACTACTAGTTTTCAAATTAATAAAAATAAAAATGTTTCAAAAATCAGGTTCACTTTTCCAAGATTGTATATTTAGATATTTAAATGCATATTTCTAGTAAATTTGCTACCAAACTAGTAATTGAGATGTTTGTGATGGTTGAATTGTGATTATACTCCAACACAATTTATCCATGGAGGAAAATGGAATCATGGAATATTATTTTTTTGATTTAACATATCCAAAAATTGTGAAGGAATCATGTCCCATCAAAAATAGTTTTCATTAGCATAAATAAAGAGTTTTTATTTGTGATTGAATAGGATTTTCATCAATAATAAGCTCATATATGATGGAATACTATTTATATTCCTAATAAGATAATGTTTTGAAATTGTATATGGGTTGAAAATAACAAATTGTAATGGAATTATGACTTCATCGTAAACAAACTAGCAAAAATTAAAAATTTTCCAAAAAAAAATTAAATAAACATTAGACAAATTATAAACAATTATATAAAACTATAGGCATATGAATGTATAGCCATATTTCACATAGTATATTTATCCCAAACACATCATAATTTGTTTATAAACAAAATATATCATAATTCATTGTGCAGGTGGTGGGACGTTCATATGACCAGTTAGAGGGAACCCCATCTCTTTACCATGTGTAAGTATTCACATATACGCCATTTTTTACTTGTGCGGATACTCCTTCCAAAAAATAAATCTACTCTTCCACATCATAATGGTGTCAAAAAATATTTTTATCTATGTGCAGTCTCTCTATAACATTATTTTTATCTCATAGCTTCTCCTAAGAAATTACAGATGATGACGTGTAATAGACTAACCAGGGCCTATTATTTCAGTCACCCAAGCCAACTAATTAAAGGGTGGGGTAAAACATATGAAATAATAAAATTCTGAAATATAAACAGAAAATAATACAAACAACTAGTGTACAATGGATAATCAATAGAAAATACAACAATTACATACGAAAAAAACCATAAGGAATGAAATTTCTAGATATCATGTCTCTATCCGACCAAATTTTACCTCCAAACAATCTTATAATGAAACAAAAACATAATGTGAAGAAAGCATGATACAAAATTCTAACCCCTTTACTGAAATTATATAAAACAAGGTCAATATCTTCCAGAATTTGAAAGTAGGTTTTGAGAAATAGATCATAATATGATACCACCATGGGATCTATTAAATTTATAATAATAATAATACAAATGTTATTTATTTAAAATATAAGAAATTATACAAATTTGTATATAAAAATCAATTTGAAATTGTTTTTCAAAGAATCCTTTTGTTTTAAAAAATTGAATATTATATATTTCAAATTTAGTAACAAAATATGTAATGATACTAAAATATAAATATACATGTGATCCAACATCCCTCATATAAACATTGATGTAATAAACAATCAAAAAAATGCACCAAAAACCCAAGATCTAACTTATTTTATAATACTTACTAGACACTCACAATCATAAAAAGTCATAAGGTTAAGTCCAACTAACATAGATGAATTCAATATACCATGGTCACATTTTTATAAAACTATTCCAAAGATTAGAAAACCTTCTTCTAGTTTTAAAAGACTATTTTTCAATTTCAAGTCAAGGAAGTTCAATTTTAAAATTGATCCCCATTTATAAACATAGACCCATGTCCTTTTCATTTTAAAAACATGAAAATAAAATTAAAATTTCAATAAAAAATGAAAAAAAATGAAATTCAAGAAATTAAAACAATTGAATAGGTATACCTACCCAAAAAACATATAAAACCTAACTGCATTTGAAAAAGGGGATTTGAAACCACAAGATCTACCTTCAGAAGACAACAATTGACGTAATACTGCGAATGATTTATTGAAAATAAAATCTAATTACCAAAAACTATAAATATGGAATCATAACAACTAAAAAGGGAGAAAAAAAGGGAAATATTACCTAAAGAGATGAAACTTTTAACCCTACTGATCAATCACAGAACAAATCAATACAGTTGAAAAGAAAACACACAAAATTTCATAGGGTATGAGAACTAGATGAGTAGAAATGATTGAATACAAAATGATTTATCAAACACCCAAAAAACATCATAAACAATGAAAGGTATGTAATTACAATTCCTACAATAGTTTACACATCATGAACCCCATTAATTTTATGTTACACCAGAAAATGCATTGCCTTTTAAATCAAAAGTCATATTTTCACATTTAAAATGGGAAACCATTAAATGAACTGTAAAAACTCATGATGTGAATTCAACTAACGAGATATGTCCAGATAGAATTACCCTCCATGAAATACCGTTACACATCTTGTGACAAATCAATGAATATCCAAAAATCACATAGAAATTTTGAAATTTGAAAAAAGTTACGAATTCAACATTATATGTATCCTCCCAATTCGGGGATGAAAATACTCACCAATAATAAATGGGAATCCAAAAATAGGGATTAAAACACACCTTTCAAAAAGGAAAATTTCCATTATAAACTCCCCAACATAATTGTTTTCAACCCCTAGAAAGAGGTCAAGATCCTGATTGTATAAATAGAGTTGACTTTTTCATCCTCAAAAATGACAAACGATCCCACATCTCATGGTTATCCTATCCAAACATCAATTATTTGTAGACTATAGGAATTGTTTTACCATGTAGTACCTTATCTTGGAGTTACAAAATCTTAACTGAATTCTCAACCAATGTGGTATCGGTATTCCAAACAAAAACACTTCATCTAATAACCATGGAAAGATATGTTATATACCTCCTCAATAGGGAATAATGGAACAAGTATTGTATGCATGTCAAACCAGATGACAAAACAACCAATTAAACACCCTCCCCAGTCACTCAATAATATCAAATGGACCCACTAACCATGATTCCAACATACCCTACTTACCTAATCAATGATTTTCCATGTGAGGTAAAACTATGAGAATTACCTAATCAACAACATCAAACATCAGTGGTCGATGTCGGTGGTACTCCAATGAATTTTGATGACTATGTTCCATGATCAGAAGCATATGGTTCAAATTCAAAAACAATATCATATCTTGAATAACACTCTTCCCATCCAAGGACCACTCTCCCAACTCTTACACGCAGAAGGAAGATATATATAACCACCCATACAAATCCCCAATGGGAATAATCATAATAAAACAATAATAAATATTATTATAGTAAAACTCAATAATAGAAAAATTTATAACCCATGATCAACCAAAATCAAGCACACAAGACAAGATAATATCCTCAAGAACCTAGATAACTCTCTCTATCTTTATACCCATATGTGTATGCTATGACATGCTCAATTTCAACTGGGAACACATTTCCTCAAACTAAACATTCTATAATCTAAATGATAACCTTATGTCCGTATTAGAAACAACTACAAAGGTAACCCCATGAAGCATCACAATTTCTGGGACATACTAGTCAGTAAACAGCTCCAAACCCATCATTTCATTTATTGGAAAGAAATTTGCTGATTTAGTAAATCTATCAACAATCACACATATCATATCCCACCCACTAGGATTTAGTAGAATATCAATGATGAAATGCATGGATATATCATCCCACATCAAAATAATAATGGATAAATGTATAAACAAACATATAGGTCTCTAGTGTACCACATCAACTATTTGACTAGTGAGACACTAGGAAACAAAACTTACTACTAAGAACCTCATTCCCGACCAACAATAAAAACTCCCCATATCATGTATAGTATTTTAATCCTGAGGGGTCATGAAGAAACATGACTAGTGTCCACTATCTATAAACTCCATCCTCAATGAAATAAGAACTCCCAACTTGAAACGGAAGCACAAATATCAACTAAGAAACTAAGACAACTCACATGTGGTCTTCCCACCATTTAGGATTTCTCATAGGCATCATCTCTCAGTTTCTATCATCTTCTCATGTTGAACTTAGTCATCGAAAGATGAGTCAACCTTTATTGATGACATGATCTCTTTTCCATGAAAATACCCTATTCCCATTTTCATCTTAGTAAAAAACTCATAAAAAACAAATGTTCATCTTATTCATTCACAACATCCATCGGTAATTTCCCTCAAAACACGTCGGCACCGCATTCAATATATTAGGGGTATATATGATATCATAATAAATCATATTAATATAAACAATCCATTTACTTTGTCATATGTTCAATTATCTATGAGTGATAATATACTTCATAATTTTTTTGATTATAATTTTACCACAATTTTCTACCCAAAGAGATAGTGACACCATGTTTTGAGGGAAACTGTACCAACCACTGACTCATGAGCAGGGGTAGGGTGGTTCATCTCATGAGGGTGTATATAGAACAATGAAATTTTTCATTCCATTCAAACTTTACACACTTATGGGTAAAAGATGTCATCGAATATTCTAGATTCAAGAAGTACCAAAAGAAAATCTATAAAAATATTAAAATCCAAATATTCATTGAATCTCAAAAGGATTTTGGTATTATCCAATGAAATATTTTCATACACCCTTTAAGGTTCAACTAAATCTCCCTCTTAGATATCAATGGTCTTAGAAACATCACTTCCAGGATCCAAATCACAGACTAGAAAATCCACAAATATAGTATTTTTCCCTTATTGTTTGAATGTTATATTCAAATTTCATTATTGAACCCCCTATATATTGGAATAAACCATGATATCATATAAAAACACAAAAAAAATAAGAGTCCAATATGGATTAAATATTCAGTTCATCAAAGCCATTAATACCACAATATCATTAGTGAGACTGAATTGAATAACCAAAAACTCAAAATTCACTTATCTACTTCAAAATTCTATCTTTGGTATATCCTCTTCTTATACACACAAATGGTGGTACCCCTGACTACAAGATAATCTCAGAAAAACTTTAGGGACCCCTTTAATTGATCAAAGAGATCATGAATTCTGCTTATAAGACACATGTTCATAATGATCACCCGATTCAACTTTTGAATGTCAATACAAGGTCTAATACATCTCCCTTAGTAATTAATAATGTGTACTGGTGATGTCCTTGGTGACATGTTGGATAGATAAATTCTTTCACCCATAGGTCCCCAAGATAGAATTCCAGTTCCACCAACTGACTAGGTACCATTTAGTAGGATCTTATAGAAATGGGCACCATTCTTGGTAACATAACTATAGTAAACTAAATCTCTCTATATAGAGGAAAACTAGAAAAATCATATAGAAATATATCAGGTTATTCATGAACAATAGTATATATTTGAATTCCTAATCATGGATTAACAACATGAAGAGGCAATTGAAACAACTAGCATGAGATCAAACCGGCATAAGGTACAACCAGCCCAACACTTCTAGATCTTAAGTCCCTCTCTCCCTGTAAAACATTAGCAAAACCATCGTTAGATAATAACATTACCTAATAGTGATAAAATTAAATATGATCTTTTAACTATCCATCCTTCCCCTCATGATGATTATGTAAAAAATGTTGGGATAAAGCATTAAGATGTCTTAAAGAACATAAAATTCATAGATAACAACCTAACACATGGGACACAAGAAACATTGTATAGACCTATTTTTGAAAAGAATAAAAAAATAAAAAAATAATGAAATATGATCTATTTTCAAAACCAAAACATCAACTAATTTTGAAGATATAAAATAATGATTAGACCCTATTTAAAATAAATATAGCATTATATAAGATAAACTAAACACTGTACCTCTAATAGTAGGTGACCCTACATCAGATTTCCCTAGCACACACCCGGCTACATGAAGATATCAAGGCATAGTGACTTGGAAATCCCCTTTTCCTTATAATTTTTCCAACTAACCTTGAAAGAATCAACCAAAACCCGCAACCCCATGGAGAAAGTGTATCTCACCTTACTGTCTATGGACATATTATCACAAAAAATGATTCAAATGGACATATTGCCCAAAAAATGAAGAGTTTTAGGAGCATCCATAAACCGAGTACAGGAAATACCATGCTTCCAAAACAGGTAGAAAATAAAAATATGCTTCCCTCTAGATTCCCCTAAAGCAAGTCTTGATTTGAAATGACCACTCTTATGATTTATTTTCTGACTAGAAGAAGTACCCAGGTTAACCGAGGCACTAACTATATATCCCCAAAAACATGTATTCCCTGATATGTTTTCCTTAAACAAATATTATGTATCCACTACCTCTACAAAGGATAGAGGGCATAAAAGAACAAGCATTTACTGTTCATTGACCCTTATCCCCATCTCAATATTTTGCACCTTCAGGTAATCATTAGTGAAAATATTCAGTGCCAGATTCATCTACTTAGAAAATATGGTGGATTACAATAGAAAGGTATCTTACCACTAATCCATTGTTATAAACTCTTTGGTATATACTAAAAATAAAGTCTCCTCTAAAAAATAATGATTAAACATTTTATTGAATTCAACCTTGGTCAGAACTTCATGAAAATTAGATTTCATCATCGAGTCCCACCATCTTGTTCCTGGTCCATCAAGCATATATAAGGAAACTCCCACTTTATAACACAATCGATTACTAAAAAATTTGAGTATTTTCGTAATCCATTCCACAAAATACTCTAAACATTTAGGTCATTTGTCACTGTAGAAGACTGCTGGATATATCTTTGTAAATTACAAACCATGATCCGCTTCTCATCCCCCATTTATGATACCCACTGACCCCATAGTCTGAATGGTATGAATAATTTCTTTAACCATAGAAGGATCCCCTATACAACTCCTACCCCAAGGTATCCCCTCATTTATTTTATATATCTGTTATAAGAGACATTGTATGTTAAAAACAAGATATTTACCAATTAGTTATGAGATACCCTAATGACATTAATCGAAAAAAAATAATCCAAACCCACTCTTTAAAAAAATTATAATATAAATCATTTCAGGATTATACTGCAAATGCAAAACACCTATTGAGAGGAATGGTCTATATATATAATCTCCCCAAACTGTTCATTCTGAAAACCTTACATACACCAAGTCCTTACACATTGTATATATGTCAATTTAAAAAAAACAACCCATATAATTTATTCAAATAAACTTAAATATTTGGTATTATAATAAGTGAATATTTGTTTTAACCACCTATGGAAACTCAAATTCAATAACATGAGTGAGCTCTCTGGGTCTTTTTTCCGCACCTATTGTCAAAATTTCAATGACATTAGTCCAGTATTCCCAAGTGACAAAAACAACTCATGAAGTGACGAAACACTTTTTACTGAGTAAAAACCTCTAATAACAAAATATAATAGACCAACTTTGGCCAGCGCCACCAATCACATGAGCCAGTCCATTGCTCGATGGTGTAAAACATAGATAACTAAAAAGGGAGGAATAAGAGAAAAAATACATAATACCAGATTATAATGATGAAATTCTAGAAACAACCAACCCAAACAAGATAAACAAATATGAAATATGTGACTAGACAACATTACTCCATGTTACGAAATGTCACCTCCAAACACTTTCAAAATGAAATAAAAAAATAAAGTGAGTACTATATTCTATAAAATTCCCTTTCCCTAAACTATATCCAACAAAAGATGGTATATATATTGCCATAGAAAATGTTTTTGTGTGGGAAGAAGAGCCTAGTACGATACCAACAGGGGATTTATATATGTTCTTATAATAAGAATGCATAAGTTCAATATTTAAAAACAATTACAATCATTTTTATAAACAAATAAATTTGAAATCCTTTTTCCAAAAATTCAGGAGTTTCACAAATTTAATTATATATCGTAAATATTTTCAATCAAAATAGGTAAAGATATTGAATTATAATTTTACATGTTAGCCGATATCCATGAAATAATCTATCATGTAATGAAGAACTAGGAACAACAATGTACTTACCAATCAATCTCTTTATGGAGGGATAATACATACTGATAGTCACAAGACTCAAAAGAAATATAGTTGGTTCAAACTAACCTTAAGTCCTTCCATATACCATCATCGTAAAATAAGTTACCTACTAGTGGTGTCACGCACACTCAGGATACCTGTGTCTCTATCTCAACATACCCAAGGTTATTACTATGAAATGTCTATCAATTTATATTTTTAAAACACTAATATTTTTTATAAAACTATTTTAAAGCCTTTGAAATCATCTACATTGTTTGAAAGTCCATTTTTCTATTTAAAATAATAGAAATTCCTTTTTCAAAGGTGAACCATTGGATTTTTTTAATTTTAAGCACATGGAATTCCATTTCAAATCTCAATAAATCAATGTGAACCATTTGAATTTCAAAAAATTAGAAAACATCAACAGATAAACCTACATCACGAGAATATAAAAAATAACAAAATCAATAATGAAGAATATAACTCAAAAGATCATATTCCGAAATACAAGGCACACCCAAAGAAAAAAAATTTCGATAAAAAAACAATCGAATAAAAAACCCTACAAAAAATAGTGTCACATCCATCAACGAGAGAGAATACAAGAGGAAAACATACCTGGAGAGATAAAATTTCTAACCCTAAGAAGGATAAAAAATAAAAATAATCCCTCAAACACCCATGTTCCACCCAAAACAAAACTGCAAGTCATGGAAGAGAAAGTGTTTATACTTTTACATATAGTGAACCCCTGTCGTTTTATGTTATGTAGAAAAATACATCTTATTTTATATGAAAAAAATTTCACACTACACGACGTGCTACCCAAACACGATGTGTAAAAAATATATCCACGAATTCATCTAATGAGATGTTTCTAATGGGAATGGAATGTTGTGTAACTACCTTGGGAATATTAACAAAATCCTAGGGAAAAGATAAAAATCAATAAAATGCATGACTTCACCATTACATGTATCTTCTAAATTTAGGTTCAAAAATAATAGCCCTATGAAAAAGGGAACCAATAAATAGGGATCAAAACATACCTGATCAAAATGTATTGGGGAATTACAAAATAAAATCTCTACATGATCTCCCCTAAGGAGGAAAATATCTATAGTGAAATTCTTTATTACTAGAAGGATTAAATCAAGAACTAATAAAAATCATTCCACCTTTCTCAATACCATATTATGTTAGCTGAATCCATCTTTCCTTACCAAATCCTGTCACACTAGTGTCCTAGACTTCAATCTCATATGAAATCTCATCATTCTTGGGAGAAGTTGCAACATCATTTTCCTCCTTCAAATAAAATTTAAAATTAAAATTGTTTAAATATTAATTACAATTGATTTATAGAATAAAAAAATATATTGACCAAAATATGATAATGTCGACCACTAGTAATATCTCCAATGTCAGTATCATTATAAATATTCTTCACAATAATGAGCTCTATAATATCATGACTCTAAACTCTCTATATGAATATAAAATACCAAAAATAAATATTACTGTATATATAATTTTTTAAATAAAATTAATTATAATATTTCATCAATGAATAATTAATGTATGATTATTGCCTCTATGTGTGACCTCATATCTCCACTTGTTCTGTAGGCCTAATTATGATATCCTCTGAAAAATATCTCTTATATTCTGGATGCTCCTTCCATTCCAAACATATGATGATATGTAATTTGGTTGATGGGTATAGGATGAATGATCAACAACTATGGGTCTAGCGATATCCATGTATATATTTATCATATACTATAGAATAAAATATAACAATTTTCTTACATGTAGATACCCCACAACATTAATATAGTTTCTCTCATTACATCATCTTTGATATACCACAGACCCTAAAAATAATTAATTATCAGAGGATAATAACTAACTAAATATAAAAATAATAATAATTTTTTATCATACCCCCCAATGATAAAACATGTGGATATGTGAAAAAATGGGAACTTGATCCCACATCACCCACGGTCTAATAAAAATTTGTAGAATAGCACCCCCTATCCAACAACTATTTGTGAAAAATAGTGGGGAGAAGAACAAAAAGTAAAACAACAAGGGAATAAATAAAATAATAAAAATTAATGAAAATTAATGAAAATTAAATAAAATTCATAATATAGAATACCTAAACATGAATAAACCAAAATAAATATATGTAAATAACATAGTAATAGGTTTGGGAGTCATTAATCTCATAAGATCACAGACCATCCATGTTGATGATGTACTAGAAAAACCAACAGGTAGGATGTTATGGTTTTATTATTATCATTGGGAAGAAATGTATCTTTAAGTGTTTAATACATTTCATTAAAATCATTGATATCCATATGAAACAAATAAATTATTTTGTCTAAAATTAATTTAAATTGAGTATAATATAATAATTATGACTCTAACCAACATGTAATTGGATAATTCATAATATCCATGCTTATTTGTGTATTTGATGGTGTCAATATATTAATCCTCCTCATTAGCATCATCAACTTACATATGACATTATTATTCATTATAAAGATATGATTTAAATTGATTTGTTAAATAATCAATTTTATCAACACCATCATCCCATAACTGTGGATTTTTATCATCGATATTATAATCTATTCAGGTAAAATATATATTTTTTATTTCCTCTTGATTTTTTTTTCAATTTAGCTAAAACAAATTAATTTTTGATAAACTAATAGTCATTAGATTTCATTATTATAATGCTCAACCATCAATTAATTCTCATGAACCATCATCATAATTTTCATAAAAACTATGATATGTAAAATGATCAAGAATAAATGGTTCATTTACTACTTGAACTATTTTTATTTATTTTCAATGATTATATGGAATGGATGAACATGATATATTCAATAAATATCAAACCAATGACATTCAAACATTATGACATAATTATGTCCTATATAACAAAACTCAATTATTTCAGCCATCTTTTTAATAAAGGAAACTTAACATTATCTACCATTTGTTCCTTTTAAGAAAACATTAATATTTTTTTTAACCATATGATTGTCTGTGAAATCAAAATACATTAAACACATTTGTAGTATACTATTTCACCAACATGGAAGGTGGGTTAAATAATACATATAATTAATTTTCATTTTCATATGTATGTTTATATAACTTAGAAAAGGAAAAAACTGTTGATACAAAAAATAATAAATTTATTTCATATATTAAAAAAATAAACATTATAAATCTTGGAAACCAGAAAAAAAAATTTCATCGATGGATTTATTCATGAGAAGCCTATGCAATTCATGATAACTATTTCATAATAATAACTTATTATAATATAAAAATATAATATTATTAATTTAAATTTAGAAAATATAACAAATAAGTTAATGTATCAATCACAATAAAAATCATGTCACTTTTACATAATTAAGGAGAACATAAATATAATCTTTGTGATATCCATTATTTTATAAACATCATTCATGAACTACAAAAAATCCAAGTTGATGTTTATTAAAACCATATAATTGATAATTTATTGAATCATGAAAATTTATATCATTATGAGGCATTCAATTCTTTTTTTCCCAGATATTTAGGTAGAAAATAATGAGAGAAGATAAATGAAATTTAATTTTTCAAATATGTTTTAGAAATTTATCATTCAACCAATGCTTTTCTACATACCCATTTCTTCCATTTATTCATGCATCACTCATATTGATACTTCTATATTAACATTACTAGTTATAGGCATTTTATTTATATAGTAAATGTAATAATAAATTTTTATTTGAATCAATGAAATTCGAATGAATTTTTCAACTTACATAAAACTAAAACAACATATTTTCGCAACCTACATAATGAAACATAGAGTTATATCACCAAAAAAATTTATTGAAATAAATATGATATTTATATAATCAAATCAAAAAAAAATTAATTTAACAAACCTCGAAGGATAATCGGTAGTCATCGTTCTTTTATAACATGGAAATCATGATTTTTTTATCTGATATTAAAAATCTTCTAAAATATTGAGGAAAATTATGTAAGTAACCATTTGGGAACATAAAATCTATAATCCAATGGAAAAAATAATTTATATACTATGGATATATTACTGGAAACTTTTAGCTTCATTGACATTGGTGATATGTCATTTTTAAATATCTCATATTCGAAAATGCCTGTGAATTTTGGAATGACCTAATCATGCCATTAAATTATCATTAGACATCGTAGGGGTGACCAAAAATATGTAAAATATCTTACCAATATATTTATTCTGAGTATAAGTTACTTTTAACATATGGTGGACCAAGAAATCAGAAAAATATTAAAAGTCACTAAAAATACTCTCTTTTATCCAAATATGATCCTTCCCAAATCCATATTTTTTTTGTTTTATATAATATTCAAAGGTAATATGAGGTAATTAAGAGATAATAGATTTTAAATCAATTCATGAGATCAATTATTTAGGTTTATCTCTTTTAATAGTATCATTATTGAATTTATTTTGCTTCATTTTGAAAGGATGGTTTGTATGATGAAATCTATAATGACAATTAAAAAAATAGTTATTTCCATTTAAAATAATAAATGCATTTATATCACTCATAAATCAAGGTTATGATTTTTGACCATATGTAATCCATAATGTTAATATTTCAAAACTAGGAATTCATTATTCTTTTAATAGATTCGGATGAAAACACATTTTATATTGAATGAAAAGAAAAAACCAATTTTTCTTAGGAAGAGGGAGACCCATTACAACCCCGAAGGGCCAAGGGTATGAAATACCAAACACAAGGATTGAAATCTAATTTTGTCCCAAAGGTCCCTTTAGTGAATAATACTACTACAATACATGGAATGCTATAGTACATGATACAATACCTCCACCATTACAGTGTCACCACTATGAAAAATCTATCACTTCTATAATACTGCTATACCCCCCAAAATACTGTAATCCAGAATTTCATCCCTACCCAGAATTGATCCTAGGTATTTTAGATGCTCAGAAGGAGATGTTAGTACTTTGGTATATGCTCTTTGGAAATACTGGGAATTTATTATGAATTATCTATTTGCAACAACATCATGTGTACTAACACCATTAATCAATAATAAATTGAATTCACAAATCAATGTATTTAAATAAACTCCAATATTCTCTTTTGGATATCCTAGAATTAGTAATGTCAAAGTGATAAATGGATCATTAATAAAAATCCATGGATGTAAGTTTTATGGAGTTATATAGATGAGATAATAAGAATATTGACTTCCATAAGAAGGAAATGGTCCAAAAACATCAATAGAAAGTCCTAATCACATGTTATAAAATCATAAAGAAAATCATGGATGTATATAATGAAAATATTTCAATAACTAACCATCACAATGATGATTTATGGTTTTACCAATAGATATATTATATTTTCCCATGTCATCAATGACACTATGTCATTAATCAAAAATAAATGTTCCAATCTAGTTTTATATAGATAATACGTAAACTATTTAATAAAAATAATATGGATCTCCCTTGTTGAACTTATATTTAATATGATTGAACACATTTTGGAAAATTATATAACGACTCATTTGAAATATTATATTGGAAGCAATAATTTGAATGAACTTGGATCTTCTGATAATCAATACCCAAATTGTGGACCAACCACGTGATTTAATATAAATAAATAGGAAAAATTCATACCTCCTTTAATATTAATACAACCAAAGAGAATATATTATCAAAAAAACTATTTTAATTCCATTATCTTATTTAATAGTCATAAATTTTGAAAAATATTAAAGTTTAATTATCATACAACTAATATATATATGTATTCTTCATTAGACATCAGTCCATAAAAAATTAATATTTCTAGCTTTGTGATTGAATCATAACCCATAGAATCTATTTATTGAAAATAAAGACCAACAACCTTTCATAATAAAATTTGAAACCATGATGGATCTAGAAGTAAATTTTTATTTATTAATACAAATTGCATTCATCATGTTGATATAAAAAATATATAATCATTCTAAAAACAAAACACAATAAATGATCTCCAATGCTATAAAATGTTCAAAATATCCTCAAAACACATTTCCTTCATCAAAATTTATTTTTTTTGAAATAAATTCATGGTTTGATGATGCAATTGATAAAAAAGCTACAAAAACATCAATATATATAGTATTCATATACAAAATATTTGGGTTTCTATAAATTTTTATCCAATCACGACCTTGTGATAAAAATAGCTTTTCACTTCCTTGTTCATTATTTCTCATAATAATAGAAAATTAAAATATTTCTAATAATGGAAGGGAGGGATAATTTTATAAGAAAAATCATAAATTCATAAAAATTTTAAATTACTTGAAATTATTACAAAATATTGATACTAACTAATAATATCCAATAAAAATGAAAAATTATTACTAATTAAATAAATAATAGTGATTTGAAATATTTCACAGTAATTATTATAGATTAATACATACTATTACAAATTATTACAAATTACCAAAAATTATCACAAACAATTAGTAATTACTACAAATAATAATTATTTATTAGTAATTATTTAAAATTATTATAAACTATTACTAATTATTACCAATTTTTAGTAATTATTACCATTAATTAGTAATGATTATCGATTTTATATTATCATCAACAATTATCAGTAATTCTGAGTAATTATTACCGATTATTACTAATTACTGGTATTTATGTTCAATTTTTAATAAATATTCATAATTTTTTGTAATGTTTTATTAATAAATGATACTATAGGTAATTATTAGTAATTTTTGTTAACTATTACTAATTATTTTTAATTTTCGTCAATTATTACTAATTGTTACAATTATTTTAAAATATTGGCAATTTTTATAATTATTATGAATTATAAATTATTAGTAGTAATGGTTGAAAATTATTATTTTTTATTTTCAATTACTTTAATTATTTTTAATGAGTTATAATTAGTTTTAATTATTTCTAATTTTTTAAAATTATCAGTAATTGTTACTAAATATCGTTAATTATTCATAATTATTAATTTTAATTTTTTATTATTACTAATTATTTCTAGTTAAAAAAATTGGTATTTGAAACTTACTATTACTCATTATTTTTTACTATTACTAACTATTGGCAGTAATTATTAATTATAAAAAATTATTATTAATTATTGTTAGTTATTAAATATTATTGGGTGTAACTACTAATTATTACTAATTATGAATAATGTTGAGTAGTTATTAATAAATATTTTTTATTATTATAATTTATTAGTAATTATTAATAATTATCTATTAATATAGGTAATTATTAATGATTCCGAAAATTATTGATCATAATACTTATTTTTTACTATATTGTGATGATTTTACAAATTCATACAAGTTATTATGAATTATTTTTAATTATTACTAATTAAAAAAATTGACATTAATTTTTATAAATTATTGCTAATTATTATTAATTTTCACTAATTAATACTATTTATTTGTAATTACTTTTGGTAATTTCTATGTTTTAATTACATAAAATTATGACAAAATATTACTAATTGATGGTAATTATATGTATTATTACATGTTAATGGTAATAATTATTAATTTTGGTTAATTATTATTAATAATTAGAAATAATGATAAATTATTTATATTTATCAGTAATCATTGGTAATTATCACTCATTATTACTAATTAAAGTCTATATTAATAATTATTGTTAATTATTACCTATTATTACTAATTTTTTGTATTTATTATTAAATATTATATATTATTGGAAATTATTTTTAATTATTATAGGTAATCATTACAAATTATTACTAATTATGAATAATTATTACTAATTAATACAAATTGTTTGAAATTAACAGTAATTATTGAAAATTTGTAATTTATTGAGATTTTATCTAATTTTTAGAAACTATTCTTTGATATTGTTAATTATTTGATATTTCTTCTAATTATTAATAATAATTAACAATTTTTATGAAATATTATTAATATTACATTTTTTTCTTAATTATTACTAATTATAAATAATAAATAATATTAATGACTAATTTTTAGTAATTTTTTTAAAGTTAGTAATGACTAATAATTAGAAATTATTACAATGTATTGTTAATTATTTGTAATTTTAACTTATTTTTTATAATTATTACAAATTATTAATATTTTTTGTTAATTATTGTTTATTATTTTCAATTATTTGTAATCATTTGTAATTATTAATAATTATTGAAAAATATATATAATTACTGGTTTTTATTATTAATTATTAACAATTATTTCAATATGCTAGTATTAATTATTAATTATTAATATTTATTACTAATTTTTGGAAATTATGATTATTTATTAGAAAACTTAGAAAATTATACTTAAATATTGCTAATTATTTCTAATTATTGTTAATCATGTTTAGTTATTGGTAATTATCGGCAAGTAATAATAGTTATCACTAACTAAGGGTAATTATATATAATTATTTATACTTATTTCTAAATATTTCTTATTATTGCAAGATATAAAAGATTATTTTATTTGTTATTAATTGTTATTAATAATTACTAATTACTGGTATTAATTATAATTATGACTTTTATTTGATAATCTCTAATAATTATTACTAATTATATCACATTATTGATAATTATTAATAATTAATGAAAAATATATCTAATTATTATTAGTTATTAGAAATTTTTACTAATTATTTAGAATTATTACTAATTAATACTATAATAATTATTCTTAATCATTACAGATAATATATAATCATTACTAATTATAAGAAGTCATTAATGAATAATTATAATTATGACTAATTATGGTTAATTATTATTAGTTAATACTAATTATTGTAAATTATTACTAATTATTGGTAATAGTTTAAAATAATATCTGATTTTCGATAATTATTACTAATTATATTTATTTATTATTATTATTTACTAGTAATTGTTTATTATAACTAATTTAATAGTAATTATTACAAATGTTTTTCTATTTACTGAAAAATATTTATAATTATCGATAATTATTACGCTTTGTGACTAATTTTCTATAATTAATATCAATTACTACTAATTTATTCTAATTGTACTACTAAATACTAATTATTTCTTAATATTACAAGTATAAAATAATTTGAACAATCTAACAATTTTAAAAGTTTAAAATAGATTCCTTAAAATGAAGCTTTATGATAATGAAAACATATATGTGATCCTTAAGACTTAAATGTTGATATTTTCTATTAAAATTAAACCTTATCTATAGGGAAACTCGACAGAAATAAAAAAATAAATTTATAACTTGTGAAGGATGATTGGTGATTGGGATATTTATGGGGACCCAGCTCCCACTATTCATCTTTTATCAACCATGGACATTGTGGTAGGATCCTATAGATATTTCATCATCTATAATTTTTTAGATTATATTTTCAAACCTAAAATGTGAATGAAAATAGAGTTATTTACACTATTACAATATGATGTGGATAACAATGAAATCCTTATAGTTCCATGGAATATATCATCAAATGATGTAATGATATTTTTGTTATGCGTTAGAGGGAATTTTTTATTAGAATGTTATCTTGTGAATTTTCTAAGAGTAAAAAATTTATCTTTCCTTTTTTATTACTCTATATGTTTATTATTTTGATTTACAAATTGTAAATCTAATTATAGCCATCTTATATTGGGGGTTTTCTTCATATCTTCAATCAAACTAATATTCTCATCCCAATACATTATAATTATATCCAATTCAACATCATGCATCTAAAATTTATTTTATAAAAATGATTCATGTTCATTAATTTTTAGGGACTTCACATCCAATTGAGAATACATGATATCAATATTGTTTTTTATTTTTTCATTAATAGTATTCAAGATATATCGTTACTTCATTTTTTTCATTAACATTATTGATCCAAATGTTTTCAAATTTTCAAAAACCTATTTGAAATACAACATTTAATGATGAAAATGTTCCAAAACACATTGAGATTTTAATAAATTATATAACCTTATATTGAAAATGATTCTCAATGATATTTTTTTCTTTATTGAGATGGGTGATTTCATCCAACATATATTCACAGACTCCTCAGGCAATGTAGACTATTATCATGAGAATTCAATTTAAAATATCATTTTATCAAAAAACTGATGTATCTTGGGAATTTGTAGATATACCATCGAGACTTATTCTTACTTATTAATTATATTATATATTTCTGAATGAACATCCACAAAACTGATGATAACATTAGATAGGAAAATTTTCATTCTTCTTTGTTATGACCTAAAAATCAGTGCTTTACTCATTTATCCAGTTCAGGATTCTATATTTAATTATATAGTGGAAATGGGATTCCTTCCTCTTGACTTAAGGAGAATATATTATTCAATGTTATTTTATAATTCATTCTCGCGTTCATCGAGGTCTTGGTTGAAATAGAATTCTACTCTGAAATAAATAAATCATCACAAAAAAAGTTTAATTATATATAAATTAATTAAACAAAAATCATCAAAAGAGATAAAATTACAATATTGAGAATCACAAATTCGTAAACCTTCCTTTCGGTAGAAATTTTGGGGGAAATATTGGGATATGTCCTTCACTGAGAGGGGTGATTTATTATTGAGGAAACTTCAAACCAATTAATATAGTTTATCACATTTCCTCCTAAAACTATCAGAATCATGGTTCTCTAGATGAATATTATTTTACATATTCAGGTATATGAATAAAATTAAAGGTTAAACCATGATGTTTTTATTTTATTTCCTATAATGAAATATTATTTAGACCATGATATATTTTCTTTGGACTTGTACAGGATACTACACTATAATAAGATAAAAAATATACTTGATCGATCAAGAATTAATTAAACTCCCTTGTGTGGATCCCTACACATTATTTGATGGATAGAAAACATTATTAATTATGTAGATTGGTGAATGACTATACAAAGAGTAATTCCAGGAATTATTTTTCTACATTAAATGTAGATAGATATCAACTTATTTAGTTTCTTTAAAACACCATGAATTTCTACCACCAATTAAGACATATTTTTAATGTTGTAGTACTTATTTATTCTTATTCCCCTTATATTACATTCACATTAGTGTAAAAGGATCCATTATTCATCTTATAGTGTATGAAAATGTTTTCACACATCATTATCCTCTAAATAATAATAAAATTTTCAAGTATTTTCTTACACATATTTAAATAATTATTTAATTATTCAATTTCTTCATTACATAAAACTAAAAGATGCATGTTACATATATTTTTCCTCCATCCGTAACATTAACAACTAGTAAACACTTATTTTTTGGATACTAACTTATAAAAATCTTCTATGTATAATAGATCCCATTGGACACTATTCATATGATACTTATTTATATAATACTTGTTCTTACGATTCATGATATTCAGATCCATTATACTTCTTTATGTACCTTCTCTTCTTCATCTGGCTTGTTATCACTCCATCTTGTTCTACCTTATCATCCATTAACATTTATTTCTAGCACCTCACCATCTAGAACCTCTTCATGTGATACATTGAGAAAAAAAAGAATCGCATTGATGATTTATTGTTGGAACCACACTATGTCACACCAATTATTCATAAATAATAATATTCGAAAAAACTAGAACAATAACCACTTTATCAACAATAATTATATCAAAAATTCACTACCAATTTCAACCCATTATATAGGCAGTATTTCTAAAAAATTCACAGTAGGTAAACACAAATAAAAATCAAAGTACCTACTTAAATTTTTAGTATCCCACAAAAATAATTATTCTTTTGTAACCTTAAAACATTGATACAATTATGAGTCCACAATAATTATAGATACTTCATTATATAAATATGTTAAATATATCACTATAATTATGAATAATCAATTAGAATCATGTCAATTCTATAAGAATATTTTGTTGTTAAACACCCAACTCAACATCATAAAAATGAATAATGTCACAAAATATTTTAATGATCATAAAACATTCATTTAGTACATCTTCATCGGATATTATCAATCTAATAATAGTTTTTGTATATAAAATTTCCCCCATTATTTGGTAAGTGTACTTCATATTATGGGATCAATTTATTCGTTTGGTGTTCTTGGTCTAATGTGATAATGGAGGACTTCTACGCTCATTCTACCAAATGAATTATTAAAACACTATCTGATGAATATGTCATAATCTATCAATAATATTTGGAACAATTTATATAATTAAATCACTATAAGTCTTATTTATCATCCTCCAAAAAAATTATTGAAAAAGGTGGGGAGAAACACCATGAAAAAACAAATTCATGGGGGCTAAAATAATTCAAGTTGAGAGCATTTCATCTAATAAAATTAACTCCCTCAGTCTTTACGCTGATGGGGTCAATGATACAACTGTGGATAGAGCTCTTATCCGCAGAAGAAGCAAGGTAATCTGCAACCCGGTTTCCATTACACCATGTTTGGGTAACCTTGATGTTATGGAGGAGGGTTCTACATTTCCGGACAATATAAGAGATGGACCATGGGGTGGAGACATTACTATGCAGGGAGTCATGAAGAATCAAACGATCTGTCTCTGCCTGAGAGATAACTAAATTCTGCTTAATACAAAGAGAGATCCTAGTGAGCATGTCTTCGGCCTCAGCCATGATAGAGTTTCCAATGTCTTAGGATGAATAGAAATTACGGACCACATTCCCCCAACCCTATGAACCCCCCCCCCCCCCCTTCATTATTCCACGCAAATAAGACCCATCAGTGTTCAACTTGTAACCATGATCAAGAGACCGCCAACACACCCGTCATCCCAAAGAAATGAAGAGAGGGGGATGAGTTGAAGGAATAATGGCCTACAGAAAGCCCAAGGATGGAGCGACCCACAACAATTGGATAAGCCAAACCAAGTCCACCTGTAGAAAACGAGTCCTCGCAATGATCGACCTCGAAGATGAAAGAGCCCCTTCATACCTTGCCTGGTTTCTGCCTTACCACAAGCACCAACATCCAGCATTGAGGATCACCAACTTGGCTAGAAATTTGATACCAGATTCCTATTCACCATGAAACCACCTCTCTAAAAAGTGAACCTCCCTCTGATCAGAAGAAGAGAAATCAGTACAACCGCCAAAGAATGTCCACACCTCACAAGACCATTCCCCTTCGAATAACAGGTGACTGGTAATCTCCTCCTGCCTAGAAATATAACAATGACATCACGAGGAAAAAATAATGCCCAACTTATTAATGTTCTCATCTATTGTAGTAGGTAAATTACAGATGCGGCATGTAAGGAAATTGAGTTTATCCGGAATCCTCTTGCACCAAACCACATCCTTCCCATTATCATGGTGGTCCTGAACATGAGACTGCTTATGAAAATCCCTCATATTGAATGAACCTGAGGAAGATGGTGTGAAGAAAAACATATTCGGCTCATAATTAAGCTCAATGTACTCTAGAAGAACCTCTTTATCCTTATCCAAACAGCCTTAGTAAACATGGGACATCTCCGGTCCTCATTTAAGGAAATCATTGGAGTAGGACCACCAGGGAATCCCATCACTGAGCCCCCTCTCAATATGAATCCTTCATTTGAATCTTATTCAATATTCTTTTTCATCTTGATCTTTCAAATTAACTTATATTTCGAATGATATCCACATGTTCCAATTTTCTAATTACATTACTAGGAAATAATTTTATGATCATTTGGAATAATTTGTTTAAAGATATTTACTCAAAAACATTTATCAAATGGCTTCACTCCAAAACATCTATATGATATACATGCTTAGAAACGTCACCACTTTATATCCTAATCATTGTAATTTTTGGTTTGGTATAATTTTCATATCTCTCTTTCTATCAAATATCCATCCAAATATTACAAAATATCCCACACACATCAATTTTTTTGAAACCACAGTTAGACCAATATTTTTCTTTAACAAATTTTATTTAGAATCATAAATATCCTTCCATAATGATGATGTTTCGAACATAAAATATTGGAAAATAATCACCTGATTTCCCTCCATTTTCTAGATTTTTTTAGTCTTCCAAACATCTATTTTTAATCACAACCACAATGAATTGTGATGTTTAATGAATGAGGAAAACATTACCAAGGCTCGACTGATAATATTTTTCTTGATAATTATTATTCTTACTTATCTATAAATGGAATTGGTAAATCATTTGATTCATCCTTTCAACTGATTGACTCAGGCTATTCAAATCATCATGATGTCCTTATGGATATTGTTATAGGAAAATGTTTTCTCATCGAATTCAAAAAATCATCTCAAGATTCTTCATTCATTCATCACTGTCAGTAAAATTACATCAAGAATCTTCATACGAAAAATTCATATTTATATAAGAAATTTGTGTATGTAAACATTGGGATATGTTTTTAAGACAACAATACCATATCAAAAATGATTAATCAAACTATTCAATAATTACTTTACCATTATTTGATAAATGTTCTCAAATTATTATAGAGTTAAGAACAAAATTTTACTTATTCTATGATTACAATACATGGGAACATTTTCTCGTACTTATTATTTTCTTCATCAAGTTTATATTCTATCTTCTTTCCATATTCATAGTAAATAAATTAATTTCTTCATTCCATCATCTATGCTGTATAATCTTCATTATTATACAAGGAAACAGAAACCATACTTCCATAAAATACCACTCTAATTCCTCTTTAACATATTAACATTAATTAAATCCTTCTTCTTCTTTGAGAATCCTTAATAACCATTCATCATTATTGAAAAAAATAAAATACAAACATGGTGAAATCTTTAGGGAGAGTAGATATAAAACTCAATAAACATTTTAACTATCCATTATGGTTTTTAGAATCCATGATTTTGTCCAAAATTTGATTATACAATTGTTTATATTTGTTGTTATGGAGATATGTTTTAATCATGTAGGATGCTGAACATTGGGTATAGTTAAGGATGACTGTTCTTGTGGAAGTCTAAAAGGAAAGGGAAACTGCCATTATAATATTATCTAGATTCCTTTAATGAACTGATCTACAGTCTCATGTAGATTCTCATTTCTATGAAAGAGTGTATAATATTTTGGTTTGGATTTATATGTTCATTGAGAGATTAATTGATTATAGGAGTTTAATGTGATTCATTTTAGTTGATTTTAGAGATTTTCTTTGGTAGTGGTTGTGTGGATCCAAGGTTTTTGGGATTATGAAACATTTATGTGGTTTGATCTCATACCTTTTCAATGATCAAATAAATTTGATGAATATTCCTTGGGGAAGAATGTTTTATAGTATAGATTATTACAAAACCCAAACGTTATTTTTTTATTATTTTATTTATTCAAAAATTATTTTTCATTTCGTAGAATTTTATGTTGAACCTGTTTAATATTTTGATAATATGAAATCTCAACACATGCTCACCATTTGAGAAATATTAGAATAAATCAATAAGAAACTGTGAAAATGCCTATCAAATTCAATCTATCCAATGCATAGGGATGGAACATGTATTCACTAAACCATGTGGCCAAACTACGTGGGATCCCTGGAGTTTCTTGTAAAAGGATAATGCATGGAAAAATGTTTAGTATGTTATGAAAAAACCTTTCTTTTTTCACATATAATTTAAAAATTAAAATTTTCAAAATCACCGTATCTTTTGTAACCCTATAAGTATCCCCCTTTTTACCTTGTTGTGTGAGACACTAGGTAATAAGAAGTCCCATATAGATTCAATCCTCTCTTATACCTCTATTGTAGTCTTATTCATCTATAAATTTCAAACTTAATCAATATAAGGGTTGTGATCATTTATTAAGACATTATTATCTTAGTTCTTAAAGATACTCATTTCATACAATAATTTCAAAGTAGGTGATTCCATTACTTTTCCATTTTCATAGAAAACCATGAGTTCTATGAATTTTCGAAATTATCTTTTTATAATTTGTTATGATATTGTGTAAAATTATTATTATTATATATATATATATATATATATATTGATCATGTTTTTAAGAAACTATGTTGTGTGTAAATTGGGTTCATTTGGGTTTACCTCTATTTTATTTCTACATCTAAATGATTATTGTATTTCTAACTTATAAAATGTTTATTATAGTTTAAAATAATTTTTGACGGTTTTAGTGTAATTTGAAAATGTTTGTAAAATTTTGTAAGATGGAAATTGAATTTAAATAAGGTTGTTTTCTTTGATTTCATTTTATGTTGGTTATTAAAATATAAATGGGTATACATATATAAGGATATTTATAAAAAATCACTAGAGTATAGTAAAATTTATACTTTAGGATATATGTGTGTCTTTGTGTGTGTGTGTGTGTGTGTCTATGTGTATAATTGCTTAATGGAATATCAATAAATGAAAAAAATTGGCTACGTAAAAATGAATGTAAAAAATTATTATAAAGTTTTTGACTTATTTTCTAAATTAAATTATAACTTCCCAAAAGAGTTATTGAAATTTCATGATGCGTATTATGAATAATTATTAAAATTCATCGATTTTAAATTGTGGGTTTTATGGGGTTCTTATGTGTGTAGGTAGAGTTGAATGAATTTTCCTCATATAATGAGATTTGACTGGATAGAAAGTTGTGTTTTTTCTTGTAATTTTTCATAAAATTTTCAATATAATTGATTGAAAATAGTTTGACACATATAAAATAGTGACAGAGATATATATTCTAATAAAAATACTTCCATACCAAGCCTCTGGACTATGAAATAACTCCAATTATACAAATTCTATTACGAATGGTGGAAATAATAAGACATATGAAGATATCCTACCCACTGTCTCATTCACAAGAATAATTAGTATAGTTCAATCATCAAGGGTTTGAGTATCTTAGGATGTGGCTTTACTATAGTCTCTTAAGGGATACCCATGAGGCTTGGTTTGTATTTATAACTATTGATTCATTCATCCCTAAATTAAAATTATATAATTTATATTTTACTGTACATTTTTTTTATAAAATATTTTTTTAAACAATTTATCTTACTTTACCACCATTAAATGTAAAAAATTTACAATATATAATTTATTTTCAAACTAGCATATATGGAATTTTTTTGAATGGAAACAGATGGAATTTTTATTTAAACCACACTGGATCATTTTTTGACACCAATCGATGTCTATAGATTGATTACATTTTTTAGGCCTGAATTATGTTATTTTTCACTATTATAGTAGCTTGTATTTGAGTTTCGATAGTGAATGTGGTCCACTTTTAGTATGTCAATTTTATTTTTAAATTTTAATCCTTATCACATTGACTAATTAAATATTTCCATGATTTAGTTTTGTTGAATTTATGGTGAAATGTATATATTTGGAGAATGAATAATGAGTGTAAGGGTTTGCTTCAATTGATGAATTTGGCTATGAGCTGAGTGATTAAATTGTTATAATTTTATTTAAAATTATTTAAATTATGTTTCCATGGAATTTTTTCCTAGTGAATGAGCCTTATACATACAAAATGGTGATTAATATTTCACTATTTTTTCTGAAATATAATTTTATTGGATTTTTTCCCGTTCGATATATATCAATTCCATGGTACTATTTTCCTTCTTAAAGTGATTAGAAAGACACCACATGTATGTTATGGGATGGATTGAGCATTCTAGAAATGAATAGACTAGATTATTCCATGTTTCGATAAACGTCTATAATGGAGTCTGACTCGTTCATTATCTATTATTCATGTTAGTAAATATTTTTTGTTAAGCTATTAATAAAGATTGTTTATCACCAATATTTTATAAAAATACCTTTTAGATTGTAAAAGGTACGAGTCAGAAAGAATTTTATTTTAATTTTTTTATGTAAATTTTATATTCATAACAATAATGGTATTTTATGCAGGTTTGATCCAAAATTGATCGAGGGAGTCATTAATTTTTATTTTATCCCATTTAAATCATTGAATATCATCAATTAGTGGACCATGAACATATTGTAATCAATTTATATCACATTTGATGATAATTTTATAAAAACACAATCACATATGGACGATGTTGGGGAATGTCAATTAAAATTAACCATTATAATTACTCCTCCTTTTAATGAAGTGTAATTTGATGATGACACCGCCATCATTGCATTGATAATGGTATGATTTAGATCTGAATAACAACCCAAAGAAATACTTTTCACTCTTTTAGAAAAAAATCCTCTTAACAGATGATGTAATTTAAATGAAGATGAGCAGAGAGATTTTTTGTCCCACCTAGAAACCCAAGATATTTAAGATTCCACTACTGAAAATAACTGAGAATCTATATTTTGGGAAAATTTAAATAAATTCACAATACGTAATCTTGGGACTCTTACAAAAATAACGGATGATTTTTCAAATATAATTATTATATGTGTTTTAAAAAATATTTTATTAATGAAAAATAATAAAAATAATGCTATGATTATATCATAAAGAGATAATCATGAAGAATGTAATAATTATGGTTTAAAATTTTTCACAAGAAGATAAAAATGAATCAAGTAGAATACTATTTAAATTTATATCTAATAATAATTATAATATTTTTCAATTTTATAATCAATGTTTTTCTAAAATGGTTTTTCTTATAAAAGGTTACATGTGAATAAACCTCTAGATTTTTAGGATTCTAAATTTCATAATCATATGTTTAACTTTAATAAGGATCTATATGGTTAGAAATATTATCCTTAATATCTTTTTGAGTGGTTTAATAAACAATTCATTCATAATTAATTCAATGTGGGAAAGTTTTGTAACACCCCAATAATTTTAAAGTATTTCTATCTTTTTTAAAACCAATTCAATCACCTCGATATATTATGTCACATAGATCACCAGGATTAGACAAACTTCAATATATTTATTATTTAACATCACCATTATAACTGAGATGATAATTTTTTTGGGAATGAAATGTATTAACCACATTATGAAATATATAATTTCCATCAAAATTTCAATGTATTAAGTAATTATTTCTTCAATATGAGAAATTTTTTTTATTTTCATTTTGTTCTTTGAATATATGTTTTATTCAAAAACTAGTTATACTTATTTTTATGAAAAAATAAACAGTATTAATTTTTGAATGTTATAAATAATTTATATAATAAAATCAACATCAATTTTTGATTTATCTTGTCAAAGTTATCATAGGATGAGTTCATGGTAATTTTCTAAAATGTTTTTTGCAATAAATTGTAGAAAAATATCAATTTTTATATAAACCTCATTATATATATATAAGACATTGTATGATTTGAAAATAATCTCAATGTAATGTAAGTAAATTTTATGTAGATATAATCTATTTAATTACATTTATAAAATATTTATAAAATATTTTATAATTAAATTTTTGGGAAAATAATCGCATTTTTTTCTAAAAAATAATTTTTTTCTCTTTCTTATGGTTTAATTTTGTATGTTATTTTTAAAATTAAATGAATTGATTAATTAAAATTGGATTCCATATTTAGATCAAGGAGGTCCTAATTTTTTAATAGTGTTATTTTTATTTTTAGTCACAAAAAGTTAACATGCTTAAAAAGATATTTACCCTTGTATAGGTAAAATAATACATAAGGATAATGAAAAAAGGTAAAAGATTAAAATTACTAAATAATAAAACATTTAATTTTTGGATGATTTGTTTCAAAAATATAACCAGAACTTAAAAAATTAATTGTCAACCTAATTATTTATTGTTAATTCCACCTAAAACTAGTTGGATTTATATATAAAATATTCTTTATTTGACCACTAAAACCCACGCCTCCGGGATTATAGATACCACCCCTCACCACAACCATTCTTCTCAAAAGCATTGAAAATTTTCAAATATTTTCCTAACCCTCTCCTCCAAACTCTACAAATATAATAGTGTTTTAGGTCTCACCCAAAGACCAACTCCATGACCCTTGAGGTTTATATCAAAGAGGTTAAATTCAAATGGATGTTAATGTACAGAAAACTAAGAGGAATCATGTGGTAATGGTTTCTCATCTCAAAATTACTTCTTGAAGATATTTTCCTTATTCAACAATTATTTTTATTATGTTTTTTATATACTAAACTTTGATATATCATGTTCTGAATATCACTATTTTCATGCAATTTTATGTTCAATTTGTTAATTATTAATATTATGGAAATTAAGATTTCACTAATACCAATGTTTTAACAGATTTCTTAACACAATTTCCATTCATTGGGTTAACTTATAGCTCACTGATTTTCCCTTTTGTAGATTATTTGTTAGATGAGTTTTGATTATATTATGTTGAATTTTCACTTGTTTTATGTGGATTTATAGATTATACACAAAAAAAATTCATCTGTTCAATGGTAATTTCATTAATATAATATTTATATGGTATTTGTTTTTAATAATCTTTTTAATATTTCCTTTTATAATCTCTTTTTATTCTGTGTACATGTTTTCTAAAATTATTTTTTTTATAAAAATATCTTCTGATTGTTTAAAATCATTTTTACTCTTGATTAACTTTTTAAATAATGGATTTTAATGATTATTATGTTTTTATTATAAAAAATAGGCACATTGTGAATTTGATGAATAAAAATACTAAATGATTGTTTTATATCTTAAATATAATGAGTGTATTCTCCCATAAAAACAATGATTTAATTATTTGATGTTTTATTTATAATATTACAAGGTAATTTTTAATTAATTATTTTTCCATTATAATTGGGAAGATAATTAAAATATAATTATTTTAAAATGGGAATATTATTTTCATGAATTTTTTCAAGTGATCTTTAAAATTTATATTCCATATAAGATAAAATTATATGATGTTTCTTATGTTTTACTCAAGATATTATTCATGGATTACATCATTATTATCTTATTTTTGGATTATGTTTATCTTGGAATAATCTTCATGAAACCAATTTCTTTTCATGGGTTCTAATATGATGAATTTTTTATGGCCATATGAAACACATAATTATCATTTTTATGTGATGAGTGGGACCTATAACTCCCAATAATGAATTATTTAATTATTAATATCTTTTAACATAATAAGGTGAAACAAGTAAATGGGATTGATCCTCTTATGGAATTAGTTTTTTCTTGATATACTATAAGAAATATGTGCATCTAGATCTAAAAAGGGAAATAGGTTCACCGAGATCCACTATGGGAATTTTTTTTTTCTATACCACTTTTTTGATGATCTTGATAGTAAACCATGGAATATGTAATGGATTTGTATATTTATGTTGGTGCCACACTTTTATGACATGATATTATTGTTTATGATTTATTTATGAAGATTTCTCACTCTTATGGTCTATGTTTCCTAAAATGATAATTTTTATGTCATGAATCAGGTTTATGATCTATGATAGGTTGGGTATAAACATTATAATTTGTGTTTATAATCTCACGGCCTTATTATTACCATATTCATTTATATGTTCCTTGATTGATATCTCTTGTGGTATCCTTATTAACCATCTAAAATAAAAATTAACTAAGATTAATTTCATAATGATTAGAAGTAGGTTATTATATATGATATGTCAAAAGGGTTCCAGTTATGATACAATACATTGTTAACGATATAGATATTTTATAAACTAGTGGTATACATTTCCATATTTCCCACGACAAAAAACCCTTTTGATTTTGGCATGGTTTTATTATATTACATAATGAATATTAATATATTTAGATTATATATATATATATATATAGAAATAGAGGGTTTTTATAAATTGTATCTGAGTAAGGTTCAGTTAACCTTTATAAAAAAGGGTGAGGAAACCATATTTAGAACTGTAAGAGAATGTCTAGGTTACAATCCATGAGTTATGATTAAAACAAATAATAATCTAGGAGTAAACTTAATTTGTATTATATTGTTTTTTTCTAAAAAATTTCTTGATTATGTGGTTTTCCAATATGATTACTCTTTCAAAAATTATTCTTTTTTGGGTTTTAGACAATGGTTGGAACTAGTAGGATTAATATTAATGGTGATTGTGATGGAAAATGGATTGGTCTTCCTTATTAAGAACCAAATAAAATTAGAGTAGGTAGGTGAAACCGTTTGGTTATTCTTAATTTGAAATATCATAATTTAACCAAAATTATCAACTTTGGTCTTGAACCATATATTATGAGAATGATGGGGATTTATGGTTACCACATAGTAAATTAAGTTTAACTTTCTTTATTTATAGCATGTGGGATGTGGATTCATTTAGAATGATTCAATATAACAATAAGAAGTTTTGGGCGTGGAAAAGAAGGTTGAAAAGAAAGAAATTGTAAATGAAATTTCAAAGTTTCAGTTACTGTAAAGGATGGGAATAATGGTATTCAATAAACATCAGCGATAGATAAAATTTTCAAATATAGAAAGTTTGGGAAGTATGATTATCGATGATGTAGGGGATAAAACACGAGGAAAAGTAGTAGGGTTGTATAAGTAATGGTTATATGGTTGATGATAAAGAGAATATATATTATATATGAGATGCAATAAATTTTATGATATAAAACAATAAATCATAGTTAATGGTTTATGAAGGAATTATAATTATTTAGTGTTTATGTTTTAGAATTTAAGAATAAATTTTCAGAATTAATATTATTTTATTAGGGAATAATGAATAATATAAGTATTTTTTCACTTTGTTGTTTACTTAAGTAATTGAAAGTATGTGTTTAATGATGTCGGTAAAGAAAAAAAGTGATTATGGATGTAAGGTGATACTTTTGGAGAACACATGACAAAGGAAAATATAACCCTTAATATGTACATCATGATCGGATAATAATGAGATTATGAGATATTGTTTTATGAAAATAAATTGTATGGAATTGATGACCATGGAACTACTTAGTAATACGGTGAAAATTTGGTTTCTGGATTGACATTTTCAGACTTTGAGATTTATTATATGAGGAAATAGTTAAATACTTAATGAATGCATGTTTTTTCTAAGGTTTTATAGTAATTAATTTTTTTATAATGTTTCGAGAGAATTAATTATAATAATATTAAATTATTTGCTGTGTTAAAATTAATAGACACAAAAAGTAGTTTGCAGGTTTAATAATGATATGATTTTGAATATTTTTTGACCTTTATTCCAATGTTTTTTATTAAAAAAATTTTGGTTCATAAGGGTAACCATTTTTGAAATTTTTTATTTTAAATATTGGATAAGGATTTTGTGAATAGTATTTTAATTGTCTATTTTAATATTTATCCTTATTGGATAAAATGTTCCATCAATTTTGTTATGATAAATCCAGATGTAAATAATGACTTGTCATAACATTATAGAACTTATGATCCACTTGTTCATCAGGAATTATAATTTCAACTTCATATAATATAGTATGAAATGAAGTGAAAATTGATCAAGTAATAACTAAATAGTGAGATTATAATTATGAGATTAAATTTAGTGTTTATATCTTCTTAAATGATTTTGAAATAAAATGTTATCACATTATCATCATTTTTATGATATCAAAGAAAATTTTTAGACCATATTTGTCTATGGTTTTGTGGTTATAAAATTTATAATTACCATGTTATTTATCTTTATCAATTAGAACATTATAGTTATAATTTTTTTAAATTTCCATATTTTCCCTTTCTACTATTATTATCACAATTAGAATCCATGTTTCGTGTTGTTATTCTACTTTTACATTCCCACTTTTTTAGAGGACGTTTTAGTGACCCATTCTACCATATAGGTTTCCAAAAAACGAATTTTAAAACAAATATGCTTCAATATCAATGTGAAATATCAAATTTCAAGGTTTCATTTTTTGAAATTCTTGATTATATCATTTAAATAGCGTACCCATGGGGTTTTCCACCAAATCTCACTCAATTTCATGATTTGTTTCATGTATCTCTCCTCAGAATGTATATACATAATCCTCCACATTTACTATACGCCGAGGACTTACTGATGATAACTAATTATTTTATTCATAACAACTAGTAGTGGTTCTAGATCAAAGAGATATTGATCTATGAAACTAGACCACACACTTAGTTAAGGTTTTTTTTTAGAAACCACCAATTTGAGGAAATTATATGGGATCTTGAGGATGTGATGAGGTAGTGGTATCATCATCTATTTGTATTAGAGTGAAAATGTTAAGGGATACTTTAATTTTAAAGGTGGTAGACTATAACACCTAGTGATTTTTCAATACCTCTCTGTTAAAAAATCACATTTAATCAATTAGGTAACTTACTTTTTATATAACACAGAGCATAATCAAACATCATGTATTATATTTTTAACACAGAAGATATAACCTAACAATTCAATTGGTGGGATTTAATTGTTTTCACCACATTATGAAATATATTGTTTTCAAATACATTTTTAATTTATTAATAATTTCACTAGGAATATTAACATAATTTATAGTAGTGTCATTTTTTTCATCAAAAATATGTTTTCTAAATATAATTAATTTTGATTACCCTTTATGAGAAACTGAATATTATAAATTTTAACTCTTTTATAAAATTTATATTATTAAATGACCATCACTTTTTGATTAAAAATGTAAAAATTATCTTTGAATGATTTTTTTATTAATTTTCTAAAAAGTATAATGTTATAGTCATTAATAAAAATACCAATTTTTATAACATTATAGTTTTAATTATATTTAAAATATTATTTATAATTTTAAATTAATATAAAACTAATTAATGTATTTTTCAATTAGTTCTAATCTAAAAAATTACATTTAATAAATATTTATAAATTTTTTTTGTGTAAGTACATTTTGGGATTAAGAACACATTTTTTTCCAAAAAAAATATTTTTCGTTTCATTTTGATGGTTTATTTTTAAAAATATTTTTTCAAAATCATTATTTTAAATATTTAAAAGTGTATTTTATATTTTTGAAAAAGAGGTAAAAATTATTTTATAAGAAAATTTTAATTTTTTTAGAAAAAAGGTATCGTGGTAAAAAAATATTTACAACATCATAGGTAAAATAATATAGTTGTTTCATGTTAAAAGGTAAAAGAATTAAATACCTAAAACTAAAACATTAAATCTATGTTTGATATAATTCATGATCTTGAAATTCAATTACAAAATTTATTATCATTTAAGTTCATTGGATATAGTGCCACCCAATTTTTCATGACTTTAAATATTAAATAATTGATAGTTAATCACTTAAAGCCACCACTCTTTGAGTATAAATACCACCCCTTAACAATTAATACCTCCTCAAAAGACTTAGGGAATTTAAAATATTTTCCAAAACCACTATTCCCCCTCTATCCATGTCTAAGTGCTTATAGTCTCACCAAAAGATTAATTACAAGTACCATAAGTATTTCTTCAAGAAATGATATTCTAGATAAGGTTAAAGTATGAACAACTAATGGAAATAATGAGGTAAAGTTTTTTGATGTCACTATTACTTCTATGAGATTAATTCTTTATTCGCCAATTATTTATTTTTTTAGGTTTGTAAACTTCCTATCGATATATCAAATCAAGAATCTCATTAATTTAATGGCATTCACTATTTCATTTATTAATTATTACTTCTATAGGGAAAATGATTTGACTGATTTCAAAGTGGTATGGTAATTCTTAATTCAACTTCCATTCACTTGATTAAATGTCTACAAAATTGATTTTTTAATTTTTAGATTATGTTTGAGATGCATTTTGATTATATTATATTATATGTTCACTTGTTTTATGTGGATTTACAGCTGATATAGATAATCTAATCATTTAATTAATTATCACGTCATGTTTATGATATTTATAAGGGTCATTCTTTAAAAAATTATCTTTTTAAAATATACCTTAAAGCACTAATTTCCTTCCAATTAATTTATTCCTAAAATAATATTATTTTTTAATATTCACATGTGACTATTTAAATTAATTTATATTCATGTTTGAATTAATACTATAGTGTCTGAAAGGATTCATTTTTTCATATTCTATGTGTTGTTATAAGTGATATTTCCATAAAACATATGGAAGGAATATTTTTTAACTTTTATGGCATGAGTGGTTTATACTACCATCATAAATCTATAACAATTTCAAATTTCCATAACAATATTACAAAGTTATATTCAAAAAAATTACTTTGTTTATTATTATGAATCTTAAAAATTATTTCAAAAGGGAAATGTTTTTGAAAAAATTATTTCAAATCATATTTCAAAATTATTTTTCATCTTTATAACATTATTCAAAGTTACATTTTCTTTACTGGAGATATTATTCATGGTTTATATACTTATCCACTTTATTGTTGGTAATTTTTTATGATGGTATGATTTTCATGAAACCCATTTCCTTTCATGGGTTCTGATTTGATGAAAGAATTATGTTCTTATGGAACACATAATTATGATTTTTTATTATGTGATGGGAGGGGTATACATCGACATCCAATGAATTGGTTAATTATTAATATCTAATGAGATAATAAGTGGAAAAAAGTGTATGGGATTGATCAACTATATTAAACAAGTGTGTCCTTGTTTATTGGGGGAAACATGTGTGTCCTAATCTATAATGGGAAACAAGTATGTCCTGATCCACTATGGGAAATATGTGTGTCTTGAGCCCCTATATTGATGGTATTGGTTGTTAACATTTCATATTAAATTGTTTTCTATATTTATTTATTTCACACTTCATTGGCATGATATTATGGATATTGATTAATTTATGATGATTTCTCACTATTACAGCCACTTTTTAAAAAAGATAATGTTTTTAAAATGAATCATGTTCATGATCTATGAATTTTCTATTATGAAATTCGTTTTTTATGTTCATAATCACATGTAATTTCTTCATATATTATTCTTTCATCTAATCATGGATCAATATCGACTTTGTTATCCTCACTAATCATCTATGCTCACTCGATCGTATGTTAATTTCCCCCATGATATGAAGAATTGAACTATTAATGATATCTTATTTCGTATTCTATTTCTAAAGGAATAAGCCGGAGATGGTGATGATTTTTTATAAAATATTTTTTTCCACATTTCCAAAGACACTAAACCCATATAGTTCTGTGGGATTTTTTTATGTTATGTAAAGTATATTCATTGATTTAGATATATTATAAATGTATGAAAAATAATTTTTTTATTATAAAACGCGGGTTCCTTTATTTTAATCCACATTTCCAAATATTTTTTTGTTTTCTAATCATATTTTGATAATGTATATTTTTGTTTCAATATGGAATCCCATTATTTTAATTTTTCATATTTAATGAAAAATTGACTATATGTTATTTATCGATGAGTTATAATAATTTTTTCATTAGAAATTAATTAAAACATTGATGTATTATTTATAGGAATAATAAAATGAACTAACTAAATTCTCAAATACTTTTTCATAAATCTCATTAATTATATAAGTACACATATTTTTAATTTTTGAAATATTAAATCAAAATTTTTCAATAAAGTATTGGTGAATAAAATTTATCAATGTATGGCTATGATCCCACATTACCTTACCATGAACCTACCATACATCATAACATATATTTTCATTTTAATTCATTTTGAAGAAAATACTAATAAATATGTCCTAACACTCGTAAAATTTCCTTTAAAACCCATGAAAAATCTCTATTGTTTCTATACAATTAATTTTATTTTAACATAAGAGGTTTTTTGAATATTGAATATTGGGGATTATAATTATATATGAAATTAAATGAGGGAATTTTTACATTTATGGAAAATCACTACATTAAAGGATTATTAAAAAGGAAAATTTAGTTTCTCCCTCAATCCCCAAATCTAAATATATAGTCTTGAGTAGTTTTTTACTTATATAATTTGGATGATGAACGCAATTGATGATTGTAGACTTTCTTATAATATTTTCACCCTAATATGTGCCAAGAATAGTAGAATTAATATATAAGGAAATACCCTTAAATATCATGTATTATTAATATCAACCATAGAAACCACTTCATGAGAGACCAATTTCAAAAGAATGAAATATTACTTGGGTATATAAGCACAAAAGCAATTTGATAACATATTCTTAAAAACAATCGCATTTAAAATATTATTGAGGTAATATAGATATGTTATATTATGAATCCTCCATAGAGAAAAATTCTATTGATATTTAGATCAATATATATATATTAGACATTGATAATAATTTAATCATGTTTTTTGATAATTTAAAATGTATTTTAAATTTAATACGTAAAAAAATATTTCAATATCAATTCTACATTAATAATTCCTATAATGGGATAAATAAAATATTTTTTTATAAATGGTATTTTTATGATTTAAACATAAACTGAATTATGATCAAAATAACAAATGAAAATTTTATCCCCTTTCTAATCATATATCATATATTTGTTGTTATAATAATTTTATTCATTTAACATTTCAAATACATATACATATAAACTGTGAAATTATTGAAATAACATAATTATATATTTATTTACATTTTCACTTGTTTCATCATAATTTATTTGTTTATTGAGATAATTTTAGAAATTTATGAATATTTATTATCTTAATTTTTTACTATTTTCACATGGTTTTTTCTATATAACACAAAAAACGAACTACCTACGTGGTCCTATTCCATGGATTACTATTTATCATTTTGGAATTATTTTAATTGTTTTCCCCCACCATTTTTATGATACACTTGGTACTGGAACTACTATACCCTAAGACTCTTGGAGAGGGGAGTGGTTAATCATGGTGTCATGTTTTTTTCATAAAAATTAATATTTTTCACATTTGATGGTCCTCTTTAAGCCTAATTGATTTTATTTTTAATTTACCTAATAAAAAAATGAAGAAAAAAATATAACAAAATAATTTTACTTGGTTATTAAAAAAGGTCGCATCCATGGAATATACCCTGATGGTGTATCATCACACTAGAATATACTAATAATTACAAGTTTTTGTTGATTTTAAATTATCATCCATAGTTACTTTGTTCTATGTCTAATACATTTAAACTGAGTTTATGGATAGTGGAATACCTTCCTCATATAACTTCTGTCACCTCCTCTTTATGTACTACTATAGATGATGTCATCCTTAGTTTGTTCACCCGATGTTTTCTTCCATATCATCAATAATGTATTGTCTTATTTTTAAAATGATATCTGTAGTATGATTATTCATTACACTTTTCTGTCTTTGTAATACCCACCAATTTTTTACAACAATGTCCTTCTTCAATGTATATTTCATATAAAAACTACAGGAAACACTAATCACTACCCAATATGCTTGGGAAATACATTTCAACACACACTATTAAGGCACATTTTTCCCATATGTGCTTTATTAATGCTAGTCCTCCACATAGTTCCTTACATGAACCAACATCATGAGACTCCCATTAAAACAACCTCTCTATGCACATTCAGCATGAAAAACCACTATGAACTATATTTTGTACACCGGCTAATTGAAACTCCAATGTACATATCATCTATACATAGTTCCCATGTGTACACTGACTACCATAAACAACCTTTATGGTGTCACATTCAATTGATGCATAACCTCCAATATTTCTTTTTATGTAATTATATTTTTATATGATGTTAAAAATAAGATATTTGTGTTAAAATTCTTGAAAAAATTTTATCAATAAAAAAATAACTAATCATTCTTTTTTGAAAATCAATGGTCAAAATTCCATTGTGGTCCACCAACCACAAACCAACTATTATAATCCACCACCATTACGTGCACGGTGCCACAGGAAAACCCTATGGGATATCCCTCATTTTATACATAATAACACTAGATTATTCCCAGAAAAATTTCAATCATCTGTTCAATTTAAAAATATTTGAATACTTTTTGTAAACATAAAATTTGGGTTACATAGAAGTCACACTTTCTAACTGCTAGCCTCCCACAAGGCATGCATACCCTTCATATGGCCAGCATCCTTAATTGTAAGATTCTATTTATTAAATGCTTCCACACAATTAATGTGATGAACATAGATTTTAATACAAAAACATTACAAAATTTTAGATAAATATTCAATCCATTTCACAATAATACATTCTATTGGAAAAAAAATGTATAGTGTATTGGTAGACAACTTACATAGCAGTCTTCTTTGATGAATGATCATTAAAAACTATTACACAGTTATTCTCATATTTGAAAATTCATAAACATACCCTATACAAAACTGTTCTCATAACATGAGGAATGGAAACATTAGAAAAGGTCATCTTAGACTGTTTATAAGGATTAATGAAATTGTTTTTAATCAATAATCACAAGTGAACATAAGATAATATTATGGTTATGAGAAAAATATCATAACATAAAATAATAATAACACATCCTTCAAGGGCCATAAATCATAAATAATGCCTTGAGTCAATATTATAACAAAATACGTAAGTCAGAAGTGTGAATAATCATCGATAGTCAATATTGATCCATGAGAACATATAATAATCATAATTAATAAGTTATTAGAATAAAAATTGTCCTGGAAAATAATTTTTTGGCCCCTCTACGATTTTAATAATAACTAATCATGTCTAACCATTTTAGTCATGTTTATTTAAATTTAAATATGTTTAATAATGATTATCTATGTTCAACTTTGTATTTAATAAATTTTGTGTATATTCAAGATGAAAGATAGTTAAAACATAAAAATAAGATATGTATGAGTCACTAATACTGATAGTTCAACTCATACACCGATAGAAGTAAATTTCTCACCGACAGCTCAACAGAGTGAATATCTCCCCAATAGTACAAACTCACTCACCAATAGACAACTCCCCGATAGTAAAAATGAGACACTAACAGAAAGAATGTCTCACCAAATTTAAAAATTGAATCACCAATAAATGTCTCACATATATTACAATGAGACACCTGTATAAAGAATTACTCATAGAAATAACAAAATGAGTCACTGACGAATTGAGTCTCTGATGCATAGAGATACCGATAGAGTGACTCACAAATATAATGAATCAATGATACCAACATAAGGAATCATTGATAGAAGGAGTCACTGATAGAATGAGTCATATTTAGAGGAGTCACTGACATACTATTCAAATTTTCATTTATTTAAAATTATCTGTAATGGTAATACATGAATGTTTTAATGCTACAGATTAAATTAATGTTTTTTTCAGAAAATATTAATTGTGATGTCAAAAGTACGAGTTAAAAATCCTAACCCAATCATGATTTTTTTAAGGATGTAGAATATAAAATAAGAAAACATTTATGCTATAAAACTGAGATATATATATATAGATTGGTGGAATCTCACAAGAACCGACACTGAACCTATGAACAAAAGTATGAAGAACACATGAGGAATTATCTAATTCATACTTACTAAATAGAAAAAGTATGATTACTATGCATAAAATATTAAAACATCCTTACAGTAATCAAACACTAAGGAGTAGAATCCCTTATTCCTAGAAACTAGAACAGGGATCTCCATCGACACTCTGTTTCAATGTTTGTTTTCCAAAGAAGACAAAAATTTCAAATCTTCTACATCCTGAGAGTTGAGAGCTACATTTCATAACAGAAAAATCCATCTTAACTCTATATCATTTTTTCGTTCTCTGTTGTGTACCTTTAGAGTACATTTTGAGTAGTTTTTTCATATTTCTATTAAACAGAAACTATCTCTTGCACTGAATATAAGGATACAAGAAATCATCACACAAACAAATTTTTACCCTTATTATATCCGATGTAAATCTAGGGGATAAGTCCTTTATTACATGGTTGTTTAAGTTCCCACATTGTATTGTGGTAGAAGTAGTGTGGCTAGTACAGTTTGTATAATATTTTGTAAACCCCTCTACATTGTGTCAATAAAAACTATATATATATATATATATATATATATTAGTGGAAGGTAATAACAAAGTGGATAAGACTATGTATCAGCTTAATATTGAACCTCTTGTTTTAATCCATTGTGTTTTAAAATATAGTTCATTCGGTTTTAGCACATATTTTAGAAAACTAAGTTTCACTTGGATCATTCGTCTTGGATAGTAATTATAAATTCATATGTTTAATAAATTAGTTTAAAAATTTATATCAATATATCATATTTTAATAACTATGAAATAATCAATATTCAGATAAATCAATTGAACAATCAGACTATTATAAATTTACAACTTTGATTAACTAGGTTGTCTTGTTTTTAAATATGGGGATTATATGAAATATTCTTTTTATGAAAACTTTTTATATGAACTAAATTCACCCCCCTCTTGAGTGTCATACTCAGAAAAACATTTAGTATCAAAGGTTGTTCAAAATAATTGTAAAATCATTTAAACTAGGATTTTAGTAATGTTTTAAAGATATCTAAATTTCTGTTAGACCTAAATTTATAGATATTTAAAACCTATTATATATTAGTTGATATGGAAAATATTCAAGAAGGTTTTTTTACCAACAAACCTCCCTACATTAGTGGTAAAAAATATGCCTAGTGGAAAATAAAGATGAAAATAAACTTAAAAAGCATGGGATTTGATATTTGGGTTGTAATATAAGACAGATAGGACATACTTGACACTCTAAGAACTACATGGAGTGATGATAAATAAACAACATACAATAATAATTATAAATACATGAATGCCTTATTTTGTTCCTTATGGGACAATTAATTAAATAGAACAGTTTCTTGTAAATCGGCTTATGAAATTTGGGATACCATAGCCATTTCACCCAAAGAAACCATTATTATTAAACAAATGAGACTTAATACCTAAACTATTAAATATGGTAACACTAAGATGAATCCTGGTGTACCCATTTATGATATGAATATTAGGTTCAATGAGATAGTAAATACTACGAGCTCTTTTGGGAATCCAATGTGTTCTAAAAACAAATCATGCAGCTACGTAGATTTCTACCCAAAAGATGGAGAGGAACTTCAGTGTTAATCATAGAATATTGTGATATCAGTATGTTTCTATTTAAATAACTATTATGAAATATAACGATGTATGAGGAATAATTAATGGTTAACAAGGATGAGGAGGATGAACCAAAGAGAAATTAAGTGGATTTCAAAAACCAGTACTTAAAAAATAACAAAAAGGAATGGATTCAAACAAATTCTGACAGTACAAGTGCTGAAGATTTACCATCAGAGAGTAATGTGAAAATGACATAGTTATATAGAAGTTTTAAGTTTATTTATATAAATAATATGTTTTTTAGGAATACCAAATACAAATGTAAATATGATAATAAGGGTAACATGAAAATTGATTAGAAAAGGAATGATAAATTAAATGGATTAGTATGTTATGAATGAAAGAGAAGAGGTAATGTGAAGGTATTATTTCCTAAGGTAATGTACACCAAAAAATTTAGAACTATGATAAAAGATACAATAAAGAAATAAAGTCCACCTTGAGTGCTTTTGAGGATATCTCTAGTGAGTCGGAATTGTCAAATGATGAGAAAGGTGACAAGGAAAACATGTATTTTGTGACAACACATATGAGGATACCCTTGAGTCTCTTTCAAAAAATTATTATAATTATTGAGAAGAATGTGATTATGATAATATGATTAATGAAGAAATGTTTGAATATTTACAAATGCTTAATGATACATGCAATGTATTAAAATATAAAAAAAATTAAGAAACAAATTTCTCTTACGTATAATGTTAAATCTGAGCATATCATATAAAATGAATAGAATGCTAAATTTATTAAAAAACAATGATATTAAATTTTCCAATGAGAAATTTAAATGGAATTTTGAAAAGTTTACATATTGAAATGATATCATGGTTCAAATTATTTATAAATAAGTTTCACAAAAATACACTAGTGGTATTGGCTATCAACCTATTAAAATAAATTTTCTCAAAACCCATTTTGTATCTAAATATATAAAATCTAGTTTTATTCCTAGATCTATAAAATTTTCTGCAAGTTCCATATATGAAATATATTATACAATTTCAAAATTTTCTGGACCAAATAATGTTTATTTTTCCAATACATAAAAAACTATTTATTGAGAAACCATGAAACAAATGTGGGTTACCAAACAACTTATTATTAATGTTAATAGACCCAAAAAAATATGGGTACCATAATCGTATATTGTTTGATTGTTTTATAGGATAGTTTTTTAATAGATCTTGTAAAAGTATATGGTACTTGGATAGTGTATGTTCAAGACTCATGAAATGAGATTATTCTTGCTTCAAGAATTCGTTAAAAATTGATTGCGGGCATGTCACTTTTGGTAACAATGCTAATGTAATAATAAATGGCCTTAGCCATGTTGATAAATATAATTTATTTTTAATTTACATTTAAATTTTAGTTGATGAATGAATGTACAATCTTCTTAGAAAATCGTAGCAATGTGATGATTTTTTTAATGTTAAATTTTATAGTAATGCATGAAATGTTTTTTATTCTTAAAATGACATTGTATTTACTACCTATAGAAATGATAATCTATATTTAGTAAACAATGATTCTTAAGTTTCTCAAAATGGTTTATTATTAACTACCTTACATAAAGTGTCTTGGATCTAGCATTGGAGATTAGGAAATTTTGAAACTCATTCTATTAGAAAGAATACTAGGAAATGACTTGTTAAGGCTCTACCTAAACTTGAGTTTCCAAATGAAAAAGTTTCTAATAATTATCAAAAGGGAAAAAAATATATAATATCTTTCTAAAGAAAAAACATATTTCAAATTCTCAACCTCATGAGTTGGTTCACATGGATTTATTTGGACCATCTAGAGTTTCAAGTGAAAATGGGAAGATTTATGTCTATGTTCTGATAGATGAATTTTTTAGATATACTTGGAACTTTTTTCTTAGCTCACAAATGTAAAAAATTATATCATTTAATCAAGTATTCTAGAATAGTTTAAAACCTATGTGTCTTATAATTAAATTCATACGATGTGACCATGGGTGTGAGTATGAAAACCAAGAGTTTTAATCTTTTTTCTCACAAAAATAGATCTAGTTAAACTTCTCTGCTCCTATGAATCCTCAGCAGAAAGGGGTTATAGAAAGTTTGAATAGAACCTTAGAAGAGATATCCCAGACTATGTTTAATGAATATGACATACCTGTCTATTTTTAGGAAGAAGCGTTCTGGAAAAAATGTTATATAATTAACAGAGTCTTAATTAGACCAATTCTTAATAAAACTTCCCATGATCAATGTAATAGTAGTAATTAAAAACTATGTTACTTTAATTTGTTGGTTTCAAAGTTTATATCTATAATAAAAAATGCAATATAGGAAAATTTGAATCTAAAAGTGAAGAAGGAATATTTCTAGGCTATTCAATATTTAGTAAATCCTATAGAGTCTTTAATAAAATAAATAAGTGTGTGGGATAATATGTACATAAAAAATTTGATAAGATAGATCCACATGAACCCAATAACTGCCTAGAAAGTTTTTATTTTTTTTATTAAGGAACACTATATTATTTATGGATTTTGAAAACAAAAAACACAAAATACAAGAGAATCCTCAAAGAGGTATGAAATAATGGATCCCCAAGGCATCATTAAGAACAATGTTAATGAAATCTAATGGATTGTGATCCTTAAAATCAAGAAATAAAGGCAAAATCTTTTAACCATGGTGTTAAGAAATATATTAAATATTCAATTTCTTGAAATGATCTCTATTCTTGTCATGAGGAACCCGAACCTATTGATGAACCTGAAATTACTAGACCTTGTTTTTCTAGATTTGATAGAACCCTTAAGAACCATCATTTATATGTTGTAGTTGGATACCTATATTAAGGTACACAGAATAGAGCTCCCATAGAAACCAGGTTAAAATTCAAGCTTTTATTCATAGCTTGAACCTAAAAGAATTAATGGGGAAATCAATGATGAATTTTGGGTATTGGGTATTAAAGAAGTAATGAATCAGTTTGAAATAAAATAGTCTGGAAAATAAAATACAATACTAAAGAAACCTTGAAAATATGATCTAAATGGGTATTTAGAAATAAATTAGATGAATCAAGTAATATTGTAAGAAAAAAATCTGTATTTTTTGAAAATGGTAATAGTCAAGAAGAAGGGATATAACACGAGGAAACTTTTGCACCAGTTTCCAGACATCCGGCCATTAAAATCTTACATTCATATGCAGCACATCTAAATTTCAAACATTATTAATTGGATATTAAGAGTGGATTCCTAAATGGGTATATATTTGAGGATGTTTTTTTATTAAATACCCCTATCTTTACAAACCCTTACTTTCCAAATCATGTTTTTAAAATAATGAAAGCTTCATATGATTTAAATAAAGGTACAAGAGCTTGCTAATATAGATTATGTAGTTTTCGTATTCCCAAGGTTTTGAAAAAAATTTAGATGAACCTACACTTTTTATAAAAAAAATTTCTAAATAGGTTTTATTTGTTCATATTTATATAGATGATACTATTTTTGGATCACAAAAAATTCTTTATGTGTCATTTTTTCAAAAAATATTCATAATTAATTTGAAATGAGTTTAATTTGGGTGCTCAAATAATTTCATGTATTTGAAATCTTTCAGAATAATGAAGTTATTATATTAAATCAAAGTAAATATACTTAAGATATTATAAACAGTTCTAGTTTTGAGAGTAAAAATAGTACTTAAACACTAATGAGTTCCACATATATGTTGGATCCTGATGAAAATGGTAAATGTGTTGATCAAACCACTTATAGAAGAATAATTGGGAGATAACACTACATAACTGCTAGCAGTCCAGATATTATGGTTAGTTAGTGTATGTGTGCCCATTTTCAAGATATCCCAGAAGAATCTCTTCTAAATGCTGTTAAAAAAAATTTAAATACCAAAAATATAATACCAACATAGGATTTATCTACCCTAGAGTAAAACCTTTTGTTTTAGTGAGTTATTATTATGCTTATTTTGTTTGTTATATGATTAATAGAAAGAGAAACTCTAGAACATATTATTTTTTGGGTATGTCTCTAGTTTCATGATGTAGTAAGAAGAAAATATGGTTTTATTATCTAGTATCGAAGTTGAATACATAGCTACTGGTAGTTTTTGTGCTCAAATTTTGTAGATGAAACACACTATATTAGACTATGGATATCAATTCAATTATTTCCCTATATACTGTGATAATACAAGTGCTATTAACATCTCTAGAAAACATCTTTCTAATTCTAGAACAATGCATATTGATGAATGAAATGTCCTTTTGAGAGATCATATTCAAAATTTTGATATAATACAAGAATTCATTGGCACTAAACATCCAGTTTTTGACATATTCACAAAGCCATTAAACTCGAAATGAATGAATTACATCAAACATAATTTATGGATAATTAATTTATTTGGACCTTATTTTTATAACTATTTGTATAAAATAAGTCTATATGAAATACCAAAACATACAATGTGTTGTAGAAAATGTCATGTTGACACTAACACATATTTCATGCCGAGACTGATACATATGTCATGCTGAGAATAAAACATCTATTATACTGACACTGATAGTGTCATGCTGATATTTTCATGTCAAAACCAGTAGAACCCAAAATTTTATTTTCTTTATATTTTAAACAAAATGATTTTTTTCTCATTTAATTATTTAGACCCGGTTCACGAATTTGGGATCTAAACCCAAAATGATATAAATTTTAGTTGACACACACTACTACTCACCTTCACATTTTATTGTTACACTCTCCTACCATTGCACCTTACCATCGATCTTTCACATTCCATCCTTCAACTGAAGCATAAAAAATGGTGGGAATGAAGCATGCATTTGAAGGAGGATATGGTGATGAGTCTCAACCTATTAAAAAGAATTAGGGAGAATCTTTTATGTTTTATCCTATCAATCCAACTCTTGATAATTTTTTAGTAACACCAAAGAAGGAAATTTTAACAGAATATTTGTTAGTGATTATGTCCCTATGATTAATGGTACTGCAAACTCAAGGTTAGATAGACTAGTTTTTAGATAACGAGAGGTATTATTAGACCTATATATTCTAGTATTTCTAAATTAATAATGATTTTTTTTCAAAGGTTTTGTGGTATGTTGGATCAAATATGTAGTTAATGTTCGAAGAATTTCTTTTAATTTTAGGCTTTGGGCAAAATGCCTCAAGGTTCCACATGAGGTAATATTTGATGACTATTAGAGAATTATTCCACCTTCAAGTGACATATTTTTCTATAAGATAGATATAAAAGAGCTAACTGGGAATCCGGAGAACATGAGGCCTACTTCTATTTATCCAGATATTAAGAGTAAAAATTTTTCTTGTTTATTTAGCACTATTTTTTCCCAAGGAAAAAGGACTATTAGTCCTTGAAGTACCAAGATGTGTACCTAGTGTAACTCCTAAATAAAGGATTCAATGTGAATATGTGTAGATACTTTATTGTGAATATCATTGAAATGATTAATCCTTACTGTATAACAAATTTCTTGTTCTACCCAAGGATTACCTCATTCATGCTGCATGTGAATGAATTTGCAGATGATGGTGAAGACAATTTATCTAGTTATAGTGGAATATTTTTAAATAATGAAATTTGAAAAATAATGACGATTAAATGAAATACTTGGAAGAGGGAATGGGGTAGATAATAGGAAAAAAATTATGAAGTGATCTATCATATTGATAATCTATCTAGGCCAAGAGATGTAGTTGATCTTTCTTTAGGACAAGATGAAAAATATAAATATTTTGATGATGATAATGAAGAACAGAAACCTTAACCTTACAGAGTGGAAAATATACTATAGATGATAAGAGAGACCCATACATTTTTAAAATACCTAGAGGAATGACCTATATACCTCTTACTCCACCACTGAACTTAACTTCCCATGAATAAACTCGTATTGAAAAATATGATGAAGAGACAGAAGTGTCAAGAAGCATAGAATATGAGAAAAAGTCTAGTGTTTATGAATATGATTTATAAAATGAAGAATAAATAGATATATAAGAAGAAGAAGAAGAAAGACAATGTGGATCATGAAGTAAAGAAGAAGAAAAGGGAAGTGGATTTGGAAGCAAGGAAAAAGAGGATTATAGATTTAATGGAAATGATGGAAATGATGGGGAGGATGAAAACTGTGTAAGGGGAAATGGTTTTGAACTTCCTAAGGATAATGAAGATGCCACTATTGAGATGGATGGTACTGTGAATCTGGTACTCATTATAGACCCGCCTGGTACTTCAGTTGTTAATACCATATAAGAGGTAGTGGTTGAAGATCAAAAATAAGTGAAAGATCAAATAATTCTAGTGCCTAATTGGGTTTATTATAGAAGAAGATCTCATGCTGAGGGGGATCATAAAATAAGAATATATCTAGTTGAGGGGGAGCATCAAGAAAGAAGTTCTCAAGATGATCAGAAGCATCAAGCTAGAAGAGTGAGACTTGAAACTCTCGCCCCATTAGATGATGATATTACATCTCAATGGGAAATTAATCATAGTTATGAAGCTCTAGGTTGGGACTATGAAGAGTAAGATGATGAGGTTCTTGTGAATGTTCCATGATAATTAGTGGCTATGATCCCTTCACATGACTATGTCACTAATGCAGCCTTTGAGATTATTAATGATGAAGTATGCTTGGATATTATAGAATTTGTTCACACTCAACATGTTTCCATTACTACACCATGTGATGCGGTATAATTAATAAAAGATTTGATGGAATATACGAGATAGTGTATTCAAACTACTCATTCTCTAGTGTAGGACGTTTTTGTGAGTGAGACCGATGCAGTGATAGTTTTTGAGATTGTTATAACTGAGATTGAACCAAACATAATTTCAATGACTGAAATTATTGTTGAGAGAATTACCAAACATGGGAATGATATGAGAAAACTATTTTATATCCTAAATGTAACGCCCCGACCCCAGTTACCCAGAGTCGGTGCATTATTACATAACATTGGCATGATCACAAGAAAGATCAAATCTCGAAAGACCGATTGGTTTAGTAGCCTTGGAAACACTAGATATATTCATAAGTTTTACATTACATTATAAAATGAAAAACTACAACAACAACATAATGTTTCCACAATCCACACTATTAACCCCCCATAAAATCCCTGCAGGTCATTTATAAATTAATTCTTCACATCCTGGGAAAAATAAAACATGGAAAAGGGGTGAGATCAAATGCCCAGTAAGGATAACAATATAGCGGAAACTTTTATAAATAAGAATAAACATTTAAGGCAATGTATAACTAAAACAAAAGCCTTTTAAACTTGAACTTCAGCATAAAATGGCAAAGGTAAAATGAAATAATTCCATTTACTTATTCACATGGATATTCTACTAATCGAATAATCACATGCAAAAATCAATAACCACTTTCATAATGTTGGAATGCATAATGCCAGACTATCATAACCACATAGCCAAGGCCTCGTGCCAAGACTACAAATAAGATTTTGTCAAGGCCTTGTGCCAAGACACTAGTTTGTCTCATGAGACCTACCGATGCATCGAGGAGCTATAGCGGGCTCCACCCGTCACTTATTAAGTCCAATGCATTCCCATATGAAAAGGTTTAAACATAACATAAACATTCGTATTAAAACTAGAATACGAAATGTCAATAATTTCACCATAAACTATGAATGGTATAAAAATAGCACATCCACAGTCAAACATATCACAAAACCTTCAATACAATATAGAAGTTTTGTATCATAATAAATCAACTTCAAATAAGAGTAAAATCCGTCGAAGGATGTTTACATAGATGAAATCAAAACACTTTTTAGAGAAATATCTCTTTCTATTTTTGAAATCATTTAAGAGTCATATAAAATAAAACATTTTCTTGAAAATATTATTTCAAGCTTTTAAGGGATGCTTTGACGATTTTATAACGGCGAAAAATAACCGCACCCGCCGTATAAGTTAAAAAAACATTCTTATCTTAATTCTGTCGAAAAGGTTAAAAAGCACCTTGTTTGGAAAACGACGGAAAGATTCCCTTATAAACCTCTTACAAAAAGTCAAACAAGGGTATAAATGACTTTAACCCATATTCTTTTAAATTTTAAAAATGTTTTGAAACACATTTTGAAGAAACATGGATGTGGATGATAACGAGATCCCAGTAGATTATTACGTATAAACAACCTCGGATAATGAAGAGATTGTGAAATAACCCTTACCTTGTACTTTTCCTTTGTTGGGGTAGGTTAACCTCTTGTATAATGGTGAAATAATTGTTATTAAATTATACAAGAATCATATACATTAATATGATATCATATATGATCTTTTAACATTGCTTTATTAATAATATCTTAGTATTATCGTCGTTTCGGGTGATAATCGATTCGTTCTTCTTAAATGTTTGGTTACGTAAGACATGTTTGTAATGGATAGATTATATCTTATTCATAATCATAATGATATTAACATTATTTTTAACCCTAAAATGAGAATAATACTTGAATGGATATGATGGAGAATGAATCTTATCGCGTTCGTGGAGACGGTAGTCCGTACGTACGCACGAGCGACAATATCATTCTTTTGATATTAAAATAATATATAAATGTATGGTATATCATATATACAGAATCATTAATATGTTATATTTATTATTTACATGAGTTACACATCATTATTATACCCATCCAAATAATAATATATTGAATAACAATTACACCACGACGTGGAGACGGTAAGCCGTACGTACGCACGTATGGTGACATGTTATTCAAAGGGTGGATAGAATACTAATATGGTTGTACCATATTTATAATAACATCACAGTATATAAATGATACTGGAGTCATTATTTTAGAATGGTAACAACAAAGGAAGAAGAAATGGAAGAAGAAATGAACTTGGAAAAGGGGTGGTGAAAACATTACCTCTTCTTCGGGTTCTTCCTTTTGATTTGATCCAAAGGGCTCCTTAGGTTGGCTTTCTGATCAAACTAAGGCCCCTAGGTTGTAGTGAGGGATGTTGGGAGAGTATTTGGGCAGAGTTTGGCCGAACCAAAAGGCTTTAGAGGTGTGAAGAAATGAGAAGGAGGAGTGCCCTTTTATAAGAGGGGTGAGGGGCACCTTTGGAAAATCTAGAAATATTAATTTATAATAAATTCATATTCGGTTTCTAATGGCTCCAAAATTGACTATTCAAAGGTTAAGGTGGGGATAGGTCGAAAACAACTCAACCAATAGAATTTAGACAGGTTTGGGTACTTATATTAACCTTATCTTTAAGTATTAACTCTAAGTTAATTAGTTTCACTTTTACAATGTCTCTTTGTATTTTTATATTATATGGTTAATAGACTTACCATATACATACAATCGACCCCCCAAGTGGTCCATTAATGATTAACCTATCATAATATAAGTCTCTTGGCCGAACCTTAGATTTTTAGGAATTTAATATCAATTAATAATATAATATTTGTTTTAAGAACTCTTTTATGTCAATTTTGACACTATTCAATAGTTGATTTTTGTGAAACTTATAACAGATTGATTACTTCGAACAAAGTCAATTAAATCAATCCTAATATATCCTATTATCCTAGAAAATTAGTGTAATTCATTAAAAGTTTCATATTATATTTATTTGGGTATTTATAATATCAATTATGTTAATTTTTTACTATTTTAGTAATTACTGCATCATCATTGTGTCATAAATAAAATAAATTATTTAATGTCTAAAAATTATAAATAAAATATCATTATGTAGGAAATCTTTTTATATTTCTAATGAATATTTATAATCTAAAATCCAACATATATAACCCTATGTAAAAATTGTTGTTCTGAAAGATATATGCTTGTGTCATTTTTGTATTCATTTTAACTAAATTAAAATAAAGTGTCATTATCACTTACAAGTGGATCCATGGGGTTCCAAAATTGACACAAAGATTCCCATGGTCGACCATCTATCAACCAATAGGGTTAAGACACGTTTTTAGGGTAATTTAGTATTATTATAATATTATTTTTTTAACCCTTATTTACCGGATTTACCCTTAACCATGGTAAATAAAATATTTACCGCAGTAATTATTCAAAATGTCTAAAAATAAAAGTTACCTATTTACACAATTTGAACATCCTGATTCCAAATATGGAATCCATTTTCCTAAATTCAAAACACCGAAGTGGCAGAAATTAATTTAAAATTAATTCCCGCTGTCAAAACAAAAAGCGTGTTTTTAAGAGATAATAACTATCAAAAGATTGACACTTTTTTTATGTTCGGTTTAATTGTAAAATTATGTCTAATGACCAACATTATATTAAATTGTAAAAATATATTCTAAATATACTTTAAAACCACTCAAATTCATAATTTATCACTATTAATTATTTTGATTAAAAAAGTTGTTTTTAATTAAAACTTAGTAATTTTCACTATTCATCAAAATATGAAAGTTATCCGAAATGTACCAAAATTTCACCTTAGGCTAAATTCGATATTCCGAATCCAAAAATGAAGTCCATTTTCAAATATAAAATATATATAATTTCAAAAACAAGGTATTACTATTCATAACGGCTAGTTTGATCGGTTGTGGTGTGTGTTAAAACTCGACGTTGCGTACAACACACGCTACTGTTTTATTCAAAGGAAAGCGTACCGTGGAAGCTTGGGATGTTTCATTTTAAAATTTTTGATGTCTCCATTTAGTCACAAAGTTTAAAATATTGTACTTAAAAAGGTTTCACTATCAAAATTTGATAAAAGTGCAATACTGAAAATGAATCTGTTCTTGCATTATGTCTAAGAAACTCATAATATGGATTCTAAAATTATAAGGATTATATAAAGTTTAAAATTTAGTTAACACTATTCATAACCTCTTTTGAACAGCTTGTTTGGTAAGTCATGGTGCGATTGAACTTGGTGTTGCGTGTAGTGAAAGTTATTGAATTATTTTGAAGAAATAACACACTATAAAATCTTGGGGTGTTACATTCTCCCCTCCTTCAATAAATTGCGTCCTCGCAATTTGAAATTGTTCTTCGAAAATTAATGGTTGAAAATAGAAAATATCTTTGTGGGAAAACCCACATCGAAAATTGGGTTACTAAAATTTAATCTTAATATGAGGAAAAGAGAAATGAAAGGATCACCACCAAATTATGATTTCTATTAGGAGAATATTGGTGGCAATTAGAGACATATAATTGGAGGAAAAACGTAAATATTTATAGGTAGTGATTGAGGTCATCAATCACAAACAAGTATAAAATTGAGGTCCTTAAATTCATCAATCTATGATGATTTGAAATACCATCGGTTCAACAAAACATAGGGTATTAGGATAACACATTTTTGACATTTCAAAATATCTTAGTTGAAATCCCACATCGAAAAATGAATTAATGAGGCCTCTATTTAAAATAAAGAGTCAAAAGTATGAAGATTACCGATAATAACACATACTAGGGTTCCATGTAGGAAAATATGGATATGGAAGAAAAATCTAACCATCAATTATCTGATGGAGAGTGGTAGAGAACATGGCTATGAAAAGGCCAACAATCCCAAAGCCATAAATTAGTGATGATTTAAGGTACCATCTAGGAAAACATTTTTGTTCTAAGTTGATTTTCTTAATATTGAGGAATTTATTTATGAGATTGGCTAAGATCATAAGGAGATATACTTACTTTATAATTAGAGTTTTGTCCATTAATAAATTTCTACCATAAACTCATCTTTCACTCGTAAAAAAAATTATATTTATACTATTCGTACAGGGTTCCAAAATAAATGAATTTATAATTCATCTACCAGATCTTTAAAAAAACTACATTATTTAATCCAGGACATCTCTTGGGCCAGTGGTAGGTGATACACCCTTGTCGCCCTTCGGTTGCGGGTTCAAGTCTCGCAGCCTTGCCGGACGCGACAGGTTGCCGCCCGACCTCCGGGTTGTCCTTTTATGGCAATCCAAAATAATCCAAACTAGAACTATCCAAAATACTTCTGTCCAAACTCACAGTCTAACTTTTATAAGGAAGGTAAACATAATATAGATCCTTTTTACCCCGTAATAGCATATGAATACCTTCATCATGTATTACCATATTCCTTATTGATTACATTAATGCTCCCTTATTCCATATAGAATGCTGGATATACTTCATCAATCCAAAAATGTTTTAAACCCCAACAATGATGGAATATACAACTCATTAATCAGTTCCAAGGTAGTCAAGAATATCCAATATATTTTTTCCAAAATAATCATGTATTATTCGAAAATCACTACCTCGGTATCAGAACTATATTATGGTTTATCATTCTCTCAACCATATATTTTCCAAAAATTTATCCTGCTATTGAGTCACATTTCTTTGTTCCACACAATCTCAAGTCCTTAATGAAATAGTACTGCAGTACAATCCTTATATACTCCATAATTATTATAACAAGTACATTGTTGATAGAACACTCAATTGACATAATCAACATAAGAATTCTAATCATTCCTCTTCATCTGTGGTAGTATCATAACTTGATTATTATCCAATAGCATCATTTGTGGCATAGTCTGATGACTGGGACATAGGTTCGCGTAGTGTCCAAACTCCTTGCAAATGAAGCATTGTACATTTGAAACCATTTTCTTACCCTTGCAGTCATGTACTTTGTGCCCTTTTCCTCCACACTTATAACAAACTCCCATTCCTTTCAGGCAAGTTCCAGGGTGTTTCATTCCACAGTTACTACATATGGGAAAATTCTTCTTTTCCCTCTTCCCTTTATCCATTTTTCTCTCTTCCATCCCTTTCTTCTCTTGCTTCCCTTCAAAGACATAGGACTCAGTAAACTCTTTACTTATCTTATCAACACATGATATTATTTCTTCATATGATGATAATACATGGGAGGCTATTTCTCTTATCAATTCTAGCTTAAAACCATGAAAGATATGATCCTTCCTTCTCTTTGGATCATGTGCATTTCTGGAGTTCTCATTCCTTCTACTGGGCGCCATTTCTATACCATGGCATAAACTAGATCAGTTTATGAATCAAAACACATAATCCCATACTTATAAAACACTTAACATAAATTGAACTATTTATGGATATAATCCATAATCATAAAAATGTTTTCTTTGAGGAAGTATATACTCATAAACCCTTCATAATGATTTGTAAAGAAAATGAGAGTTATCCTAAGCATATCCCCCGGGAGTGTCGTAACCAAGAGTGCAGCAAGGCCCGTTGTCGTGCACCAGTTCCCGTTCGAGTCTAGCTCAAAGCGGTGTTTTCAGGTTTTACCCCTAGGTACATCTGTGCCAGAGCCGCCTCTACCTGCTCGTATCCAGACAGGGATGTATTGCTCGGAAAACTCACAAAATCTCTACAATACCAAAATTCTAGGAAGTTCCTCTATACTAATCCTCAAAGTTCATCTTAGGTCTACGTGGTCTAATCAGAGTTTATCTAAATCTAGCTTCCAAGGTTTGTACTAAACTTCCTCTGATACCAACTGTAACGCCCCGACCCCAGTTACCCAGAGTCGGTGCATTATTACTTAACATTGGCATGATCACAAGAAAGATCAAATCTCGAAAGACCGATTGGTTTAGTAGCCTTGGAAACACTAGATATATTCATAAGTTTTACATTACATTATAAAATGAAAAACTACTACAACAACATAATGTTTCCACAATCCACACTATTAACCCCCCATAAAATCCCTGCAGGTCATTCATAAATTAATTCTTCACATCCTGGGAAAAATAAAACATGGAAAAGGGGTGAGCTCAAATGCCCAGTAAGGATAACAATATAGCGGAAACTTTTATAAATAAGAATAAACATTTAAGGCAATGTATAACTAAAACAAAAGCCTTTTAAACTTGAACTTCAGCATAAAATGGCAAAGGTAAAATGAAATAATGCCATTTACTTATTCACATGGATATTCTACTAATCGAATAATCACATGCAAAAATCAATAACCACTTTCATAATGTTGGAATGCATAATGCCAGACTATCATAACCACATAGCCAAGGCCTCGTGCCAAGACTACAAATAAGATTTTGTCAAGGCCTTGTGCCAAGACACTAGTTTGTCTCATGAGACCTACCGATGCATCGAGGAGCTATAGCGGGCTCCACCCGTCACTTATTAAGTCCAATGCATTCCCATATGAAAAGGTTTAAACATAACATAAACATTCGTATTAAAACTAGCATACGAAATGTCAATAATTTCACCATAAACTATGAATGGTATAAAAATAGCACATCCACAGTCAAACATATCACAAAACCTTCAATACAATATAGAAGTTTTGTATCATAATAAATCAACTTCAAATAAGCGTAAAATCCGTCGAAGGATGTTTACATAGATGAAATCAAAACACTTTTTAGAGAAATATCTCTTTCTATTTTTGAAATCATTTAAGAGTCATATAAAATAAAACATTTTCTTGAAAATATTATTTCAAGCTTTTAAGGGATGCTTTGACGATTTTATAACGGCGAAAAATAACCGCACCCGCCGTATAAGTTAAAAAAACATTCTTATCTTAATTCTGTCGAAAAGGTTAAAAAGCACCTTGTTTGGAAAACGACGGAAAGATTCCCTTATAAACCTCTTACAAAAAGTCAAACAAGGGTATAAATGACTTTAACCCATATTCTTTTAAATTTTAAAAATGTTTTGAAATACATTTTGAAGAAACATGGATGTGGATGATAACGAGATCCCAGTAGATTATTACGTATAAACAACCTCGGATAATGAAGAGATTGTGAAATAACCCTTACCTTGTACTTTTCCTTTGTTGGGGTAGGTTAACCTCCTGTATAATGGTGAAATAATTGTTATTAAATTATACAAGAATCATATACATTAATATGATATCATATATGATCTTTTAACATTGCTTTATTAATAATATCTTAGTATTATCGTCGTTTCGGGTGATAATCGATTCGTTCTTCTTAAATGTTTGGTTACGTAAGACATGTTTATAATGGATAGATTATATATTATTCATAATCAGAATGATATTAACATTATTTTTAACCCTAAAATGAGAATAATACTTGAATGGATATGATGGAGAATGAATCTTATCGCGTTCGTGGAGACGGTAGTCCGTACGTACGCACGAGCGACAATATCATTCTTTTGATATTAAAATAATATATAAATGGATGGTATATCATATATACAGAATCATTAATATGTTATATTTATTATTTACATGAGTTACACATCATTATTATACCCATCCAAATAATAATATATTGAATAACAATTACACCACGACGTGGAGACGGTAAGCCGTACGTACGCACGTATGGTGACATGTTATTCAAAGGGTGGATAGAATACTGAATATGGTTGTACCATATTTATAATAACATCACAGTATATAAATGATACTGGAGTCATTATTTTAGAATGGTAACAACAAAGGAAGAAGAAATGGAAGAAGAAATGAACTTGGAAAAGGGGTGGTGAAAACATTACCTCTTCTTCGGGTTCTTCCTTTTGATTTGATCAAAAGGGCTCCTTAGGTTGGCTTTCTGATCAAACTAAGGCCCCTAGGTTGTAGTGAGGGATGTTGGGAGAGTATTTGGGCAGAGTTTGGCCGAACCAAAAGGCTTTAGAGGTGTGAAGAAATGAGAAGGAGGAGTGCCCTTTTATAAGAGGGGTGAGGGGCACCTTTGGAAAAGCTAGAAATATTAATTTATAATAAATTCATATTCGGTTTCTAATGGCTCCAAAATTGACTATTCAAAGGTTAAGGTGGGGATAGGTCGAAAACAACTCAACCAATAGAATTTAGACAGGTTTGGGTACTTATATTAACCTTATCTTTAAGTATTAACTCTAAGTTAATTAGTTTCACTTTTACAATGTCTCTTTGTATTTTTATATTATATGGTTAATAGACTTACCATATACATACAAGCGATCCCCAAGTGGTCCATTAATGATTAACCTATCATAATATAAGTCTCTTGGCCGAACCTTAGATTTTTAGGAATTTAATATCAATTAATAATATAATATTTGTTTTAAGAACTCTTTTATGTCAATTTTGACACTATTCAATAGTTGATTTTTGTGAAACTTATAACAGATTGATTACTTCGAAAAAAGTCAATTAAATCAATCCTAATATATCCTATTATCCTAGAAAATTAGTGTAATTCATTAAAAGTTTCATATTATATTTATTTGGGTATTTATAATATCAATTATGTTAATTTTTTACTATTTTAGTAATTACTGCATCATTATTGTGTCATAAATAAAATAAATTATTTAATGTCTAAAAATTATAAATAAAATATCATTATGTAGGAAATCTTTTTAGCTTTCTAATGAATATTTATAATCTAATATCCAACATATATAACCCTATTTAAAAATTGTTGTTCTAAAAGATATATGCTTGTGTCATTTTTGTATTCATTTTAACTAAATTAAAATAAAGTGTCATTATCACTTACAAGTGGATCCATGGGGTTCCAAAATTGACACAAAGATTCCCATGGTCGACCATCTATCAACCAATAGGGTTAAGACACGTTTTTAGGGTAATTTAGTATTATTATAATATTATTTTTTTAACCCTTATTTACCGGATTTACCCTTAACCATGGTAAATAAAATATTTACCGCAGTAATTATTCAAAATGTCTAAAAATAAAAGTTACCTATTTACACAATTTTAACATCCTGATTCCAAATATGGAATCCATTTTCCTAAATTCAAAACACAGAAGTGGCAGAAATTAATTTAAAATTAATTCCCGCTGTCAAAACAAAAAGCGTGTTTTTAAGAGATAATAACTATCAAAAGATTGACACTTTTTTTATGTTCGGTTTAATTGTAAAATTATGTCTAATGACCAACATTATATTAAATTGTAAAATTATATTCTAAATATACTTTAAAACCACTCAAATTCATAATTTATCACTATTAATTATTTTTATTAAAAAAGTTGTTTTTAATTAAAACTTAGTAATTTTCACTATTCATCAAAATATGAAAGTTATCCAAAATGTACCAAAATTTCACCTTAGGCTAAATTCGATATTACGAATCCAAAAATGAAGTCCATTTTCAAATATAAAATATATATAATTTCAAAAACAAGGTATTACTATTCATAACGGCTAGTTTGATCGGTTGTGGTGTGTGTTAAAACTCGACGTTGCGTACAACACACGCTACTGTTTTATTCAAAGGAAAGCGTACCGTGGAAGCTTGGGATGTTTCATTTTAAAATTTTTGATGTCTCCATTTAGTCAAAAAGTTTAAAATATTGTATTTAAAAAGGTTACACTATCAAAAGTTGATAAAAGTGCAATACTGAAAATGAATCTGTTCTTGCATTATGTCTAAGAAACTCATAATATGGATTCTAAAATTATAAGGATTATATAAAGTTTAAAATTTAGTTAGCACTATTCATAACCTCTTTTGAACAGCTTGTTTGGTAAGTCATGGTGCGATTGAACTTGGTGTTGCATGTAGTGAAAGTTATTGAATTATTTTGAAGAAATAACACACTATAAAATCTTGGGGTGTTACACTAAATGAGTTAACCTTTGAGTATAATGGATGTTTACAGATAGTGTTTAAATCTCTTAAGGAACAAGCCTCTTCTCTTGTTGTTCCTTCTACCTCTTATCTACTTTCCCAATATTTGGAAAGTGAAATGGTCAGATCTATATTTTTTTAAGATCATCAATAATTATTTAGTGCTTCTTGTCCTGAAATCCTTTTAAAATTGAGAAGCACACTGATCGAGTACATGGTAAGGTCAGATTGTATACCACGGAGGAATCAACTACATAGGAAGAACTCACAAAGAGGATTAATTCCTATTTCATAAAAATTTACACCAGGAATATGTAGACCACCCACTTAAAATATTTGGTAGAGAATCAGACGTTGTCTCTAGTTACATGAGATTTTTAGGATCAAGTTCCCAAAATGTAGGACTCCACACATCTTCTTGACATGTTAATGGGAAATAAGGATTATTTGAGAAGTCCATGAAATATGGTGGGTAGTTAATAACAAATTTCTTAAATATTTTGATTTACTATCTACATGTTCAGAGTGAATCCATTGTGGTTGCAGCAAATACACCTCTCATACCACCTATGACCTCTTCAGACTCTTCCAAGAAAACATTACCACCTGACTGAAAATAAATTTTTTTATTATCCAAACACTTTTGAGGAAAATGTGAGAAACTAAACAAGACTTCACCACTACTCCAGTTCACCACACGTAACCACTGAATCATTTCTTTAGTTCCACACTACACCATTCCACCACTCCACCACTCACGAAATACAAAAACATTCATCACACCAAAAAAACCATTCATGCCTTCAAACGAAAATTTCACTGATAAACCATGAACCAAGGAACACAAACTACCAAAAAACTGAGCAACCATTAGATTGGGTCTCTTCGAACGTCCACTGGTGCGACCATCAACACCGGACCAAATCCACAACCCGCAAACAAGAGTCCGCCCAACCCTCGTGCAATGTGAGATAGACCTCCTGGGAGAATCCATCCACAAAAGTCCATTGAAAAAACCAGAACGAAGAAGATTGGGCTATCCTGCTGCTGCACCCTCCTCCATTGACAACCACAACCGTTCAACTAAACCACTGGCATGAGACGACTTTCAAACATGCAAGACCAGATCAAACCCTCGAATGAGCAGATCCATAACCTCCCCCCGCTAAGCAAAAACAGACTGACTCCACAACACCTCAGGAATAGCAAAGCCGCCGCTGACCCTCACCAGCCCCGGGTCAGACAAGATCTGAAGCCAAAAATAACAAACCGCCACTGGTAAGCCTCACTGAGAAATTCCACCACCGGAGCAACCAATGGGTAAAAAACAGGAGCCAACGATGTGCCTCACCAATCTCGGGCCTGATGGGATATGAGGACGATGCAGAAGAACCACCACCGGTAAGCCTTGCTGCAACCAGGCCCGATAAAGAGATGCCTCCACCTGAGCAACCACCGCAGAGGATATGTGCGACTACAAGAACCCAATGGCCTGACAACAAAACTCCGTAAAGCACCAGAGGAGGGGAGGAGGAGAGTTCCAAAGGGGGTAAACCCTAGCGCGTCCCGAGGGGAGGGAGAAGTCGCTCAGAGGCCTGGATCATCCTCTGTCTATGTCAGTTTTTTAGGCCTCGAACAAGACCTGGACTATCATCACAAATCAGATCTATCCTCTTACATCAACCAATCAGACCTTTTCCCCTTATGTTCCTTAATCCATTATAATTCCTCCCTTTTGAATTCTTTCAGTACCTATAGTCTCTCAGCCTACATCCATTGAACCTACAATTGACCCTTATGACAAAGGAAAGGCCCCACTCAATCATAAAGAGTTGTGTAGATCTCTTTTCGATAGGATTGATTGACTGTACTTTTGTTTAATTCCACAATATTGTACATTACATTGTTTATGAAATTCACATATTGTGCAATTAAATAGGTGTGTTATGCCTTTTTCTATCCTGATTTCTATAATTTCCTCTCTTAAAAACTATTTATAATCCCTAAAGTGGGAGAAAAATCAAGGACTTATTATTTTTCTTTCTTATATCTCATGAAGATAATGGGGGATAAATTAATGAATTATTTATTTTACCTCGGAACCTTCTCTATTTTTCGAGAAATTTAATTTTATTAATAAAATCAGAAATTGGAGATAGTAAGTGGAATTATTTTATTAATCACAAAATAAATTTACTTTATAATTCTATGATGTGTGATCATCAAAAAGGGGGATATTGTTGGCCCTATATTGTTTTAATAATCAAAAATCATGTCCAATCATTTCTATAATGTTTTTTATGTTCAAATATGTTTAATTCTAATTATATATGATCAAAAATGTATTTAACACATTCTATGAATATTCATATTGTAAGATAGTTAAAAAAGAAAAATTTTCTATGTAAGAGTAACTGACACAAATAGTTCCATAGAGTCACCAAAAGAAGTAAATGCATCTCATAAATTCCATTGAGACACCTTAATAGTTAATGTCTCACCAAAAGTATAAATTGAATCCTCGATGGACAAATCACCGACATTACAAATGATACACCATTGGAAGGATTGTCTCACTGAAATTAAAAAATGACTCACTAAAAGAAATATAATTAACATTAACTGATGCATTGAGTCACTAATGCCTAGAGATAAGGATTGAAGGAATTATCGATATAATGATTCATTAATACCAAAAAATGTAATAACCGGTAGAATGAGTCACTGAAAGAATGAGTCCCTGATAGATTAGTCACCAATAGACACTTTAAATTTCCATTTATTTAAAATTATCTGAAACGGTCATATTTGATAGTTCTAATTCTACTAATTAAATTATTATTTTTTGAAGACAATATTAATTGAGATGTCAGAAGTATAAGGTACACAACCTACCCCAATCATGCCTACTATCATGCTGTAGTATATAAAAGAGGAAATCATCCGAGCTAAAGAAGTGAGATTCATAAAAATATAGTAGAGGACTCGCACGAGCACCGATAATAATCCAATGAAAAAAAAGATGAATAACACATGAGAAATTCTATAATTCTAGCTAACTGAATAGAAAATAGAGGATTGTTGGGCATAAAAGCTTAATACATCCTTCCATAAAAAACACTAAGGAGGATAATCCCATATTCATGGAATTCGGAATACAGAGCTCCAAAGACACTCTATTTCAGTTTTTGTTTCCATATAAGGACTCAAACATCACGTTTGTTACACCCAAAGAGTCTAAAGTTTTATTTCACTACACAAAAAATCCTTCAATACTCAATCTCTATATATCCTACTCAATTGTGAAAATTTTTACAACATTTCGAGTAGTTGTTTAGATCTGTCTATTAAACACACAAGGTATCCTGTACCAAACTAAATGATACAAGATATACTCAAAAAACATATTTTTACACATGTTATATCAATCATAGAATTGTGTTAGAGGTCTCGTGACCTGGACAGTTTGTATATTGTTGTGTAAACCCAAATCTAGGGTGTGGATCAAAACATTGATGTAAAGATATGTATGTATATATATATATATATTTTATTTGGGGAAAAGTGATCACCATATAGAGAGGACTATGTATCATCTTGATATTGATCCTCTTACTTTAATCTTCTGTGATTTCAAATTTAGATTTCTCTATTTTAACTCATATTTTAGAAAACTATGTTTAAATTTGATAGTTAGTCTAGCATAGTATTTATAACTTTTTTGTTTTTGTGAATTAGTTTCAAAAGTTATATAAAAATCTCATATTGTTATAACTGATATCTAATAAATCTTCGGATAAACTAATTCAATAGTCCAAAAATTATAAATTTAATACATTAATTATCTAGGTTGTCTTGTTTTCAAATATTGGGATTCCATCAAAAATAAATTAATAGAAAATTTTATTGGAACATAATTCAACCCCTATTGAGTATCCTACTCTGACAAACACATTTCTTATACATGGAAAACTTCTAAGGATTTTATAGTATATTAGGTTCCCTTATTATTACACTGTTTCCTTAGTTAGTGTTCACTCCCAGGAAAATCATAGTTGACAATGGCTCAGAGTGTTCTTGGTTCGTTCCCCACTCCATTCCTTTTTATCACAAGATACATCCATCATTACATAATGAATCCAAGAGCTATATAAATCTTTCCCCACCCATCACATAATCATAATCCATTCATATATGTGCCACTAGATTTTAAAAAAATATTCATATCATCATATAATAACTTTTGTAAAGGAAATGGGTTTTATAAACATTTCATCATTTCATAATAGCATAACCCAAGGAAAATAATTGAGGATCATAAACATCTATTAATCATAACAATAAACCATACAGAGAAATAAAAAATAGTGAAATAATTGGAATATACCTCTTGTAATTCTTATGTAACACCAACCTATTTCATCATATATGTAAAATAACATAAAAATTTCCCTAGCATATTTCCTAAGGAAAATACCCACAAAAATTTGAAATCACATATTTACAATTTTTAAATTTCCAAAATATTAAGGAAGACATGTTCTTTGAAAAGAACCATGAGAAATTGTAAAAGAATATTCAAATTAAAGAATGTTCACAATGATGCAAAAATAACTTCATTTTATATATTATAAAAGAAAATATTCATTCTGTATCCTTGTATAAATGAAAAAAAATTAAAAAATAAAATATTTAAAAGGACCCCATTTTAAATATTCTCAAATATAGTCAAATTTACATTAAATTAAAATTTTAAAACACTTCATATTTAAGTAAGAAAATTCATAAAAATATTTTTATGAGTATGAACATCGAAGAAAAATTTCATCAACCAATGAGGGAAAAAGTCATATTTTCATTAAAAAATATCGTTGATTATTTCAAGAGAAAAATTGTGGAAAATGAAACAAATTCATAAATAATGTTTAAATAAAAATAAAATAAGTACATTTATTAGTTTTAAAGGATAAAATTAATATAATTATAATAAACTTATGTTTAGCATAAGAAATATAGTATGGAGATTTGATTGTAATATAAACACTTTCCTAAAGTCCCATTTCTCTCTATACGTGTTCAAATATCATTTATAATAAATAACATTTTATTATACATATATTTTACAAGCATATTAAAACATGAATTAATATGTAACATTCCATTATAATTTTTAATGGTCATTTTAGTTAATAATTTCATTATTTAAATAAACATTCTGGTGATAACAACTATATTCCAAATTAATTTTTGGTTTAGTGGTTCTAATACTTACACTTGGGTCATAGTTTCATCAAATTATGAATATTAATAATGAAATAAGTATCATATTTATTCAAAATATAAAATTTTATTATTTTTTACATAGAACATAGATGAAAATGTAATCACATCATTATGTGGTTGTGGTGGTATACACATTTATTTTAGCAATGTTATCATTTTCGAACAAATAGAAATGTAGTAATGTAGATAATATATAATATTAACAAAAACATATTTTTCTTCACATAAATATAATATTTCGACATTAAATACATCGAAATAACAAAAAAACTGATGAATATGACGTAAAATAGATCATATTACTATGATTAGGTGGTAGTATACATGTAACACACCTCCACCAAATCTTTATTTTTATTTTATTCCTGAGTAAATATGATTAGTGTACATTAGATAAAAAGGAACAAAAGAAACATAGAAGACCATAGAGCTACGAGGGACCAAAATAGTGGTTCCCAAAATAATCCCCTCTAAAATAATACATGTCAATTGGTGGAAGGGAACTCATGCCCCAAAAAACAAACACATCCTCATAGGATGGAAATGATGCTAATAAATTAGTGAATATATTCCAATAATTCCATATTTTACTGATTTATGTGTAATTGGTGATTAGAACCATACCACCATTGATAATATACATAATATAATAGGGGTGATTCAAAGGTCGAGTTGAGAGTTATGAATCATTTTCGGGTCTATTTCAGTAGCTGCCAATCAATTTTTTTCTCTAACTACAAATATGTAGACACAAAAACATCACAAGATATACATCATAGAGATGGTTTCTTTTAAGAAAAAAATGTATTTAATGTGGGGTTAATATATCCTATAGGATTATAATCTAATCCATTGTCCCATATAGTACATATACTTCAATACACATCCATATAGAGTTTCAAACTAGTGTTTTGAGGGAACCAATGATACCAATTCCCATGAGGGGACGTACAGGTGGCGTAGTGGTGAGTTATACCAACCAAATGTGGGAAAATGGATATATCTTCTTCATTGTTTCTTATCATCTGGGTAATATCCATAAGAAATATTGTAGTAAAAAAATGAATGTTGAGCTGGTGCATGTTATCCCTTCATATGTAATTTTTTTCCTTTATTGTCTTACATACCAAATCTATACATTGAGGATGATCAAACTATTCTTCTTATTAATGGGACATATATTCCCCCATAAGACAATTTGTGAATAAAGGGATAACCATATCTTATTTATATGATAGATTAGTAAAGTAGATAATGGTGTTGGATAAAATACACTCCCATTCACCTTCAAATAATAACTGGTTAGATGATTCTTCTTGATGAACCATCTAATTAGACTATTTAGACAAAATTTTGTTTTTTTAATTCACATTATTATATTTAGGCAACTCATGATTCTTGTAATTCATTAGGAGGTATTTTAGTTTTGTAGCGATCTCCTTACACTAGAAAAAATAAACCCATTCATCGAGGACATTATAATCATTCATCCCTTTGTGATTTCAAACCATACAAAAGTATCCGTATAAAGATCCTATAAAATTAACTTATCCTACTTGTATTTGGGATCAATAAAATTAAAAATTTGGCAATGGTTATTAACAAGTATAGAATTGATGATGAGTGGATGCATGAATAAATCTCTAAATGTAATGTCATATAAATGTACATAAATGGAACCACAAATTTTTACCTATCCATCTATGGTAAAAAAATCGACATCTCCCCAGATGACTATCCATTTGGTGTGACACATGATATTAAATATGTGTGGTTAAATAGATTGAAAAAATTATGACTCCACCCCTCTCGATGCTTACAAATCTCTCCCATATTTGTCTATACATAACATTCTATAGAGAATATATCCATCAAGTTCATACCATGATATCTTTTCATGCATACACTACATCACATAAAATGAACTTATAAAATTGTTGTTGCCCTCCCCTGTTTTCATTTACAACTTATCCCATGGCTGCAAATAGTGTTTTCATTTAGAAGGGGAATCCCATATGAATGAATATATGATATTATCCATACCCAATGTGATTGATTTAAGAACCATTATAGTGGAAAGAGAATTATTGGGAATGAATAAGGCCACATAGTTCACCAGAGTGATTTTACATACAAAATATATGAAAATATTCTTCATGTCTATTATTTATCTAGTGATTTTACTTACCATCCAATCAATGTGATGAATTCAGAGGTTGTGTGGGGGGAATTGGGTTCCCCAAGCACTCTGTGTAAAAATCACTTATTTTTATACCCAATCTATTTTCCAATAAAGATGTATAGATATATGAGAACTATTTTGAAATAAATATACTACTATTATCATTATTCACATGTTTTCCACTAAAATTTCCAAAACCATCAAGGAACTTATTGATGGATCAGATGGATATTTTTTTAGTATTGAAAAAATTACAGTGTAATCATCAAACATTTTATGAGAGATTCCAAGAGAGTGAGTTTTGGAATGGTTTATTTGAATGGAACCATTAAAAATTCTTGAATTGATGAAATAGAAAAGGGTGTATTGGGTGATGATGAACAAGATCATGGATTGTGGGTCTTAATTCTTTAGTCCTTAGATGGATTTAAAAAATACACAGTTCCTCCCAATAATAGTGATGGAATCAATTCCAATATAAAATAACATTAAAAGAGATCAGAGGACCAAAAAGACAACCCTGAAAAGGGAAGAACATTGATAATGTATTTCAATTCAAATCAGTCATAAACATTTTCCATATCTAAATTCATTGACATGTTGTAGTGTATGACCTTTATTGTTGATGATGCACAATATTTCTTGAGAAAGGTCGATTTCACATTGAATGGATCTACCTTTAACAAACCCATGGTGTTCTTCCAAAATATAGAAGGGGAGGTGTAAGGCTTACTTCCTATTGAGAAACCCATCCAAGACCATATAAGGGATTTTAATCATATATATTATCAGGTAAGATAAGAATGAAGATGGATTGATAACCTTAGGAATGAGAACATGGGTTGTCGTAGATGCCTCCTGAGGGAGATTCCCACTGCTACATGATGTGTAAACTTATTGATACATTATCAGTATTACTATTCAATGTATTTAATATAATGATTATTTTTTTAGAATTGATTCCATATATTTTGAGGATGTATTTTTACAAAATAAAATGGAAATTCCTCTGTTAAAAGATATACCTCTTCGTAAACCACTATTAGTTTGCACCATAATCCTGGAAAGGGTGGAATTATGATTTGAATATGAAATATATGATGTTGGTAGATATGTTTAAAAAAGATTAAGTTAGGTATTATCTGATCAATCAAATCATGAAGTGAGAGGAATAAAGAAGGGGTGGTAACCTTTTATAAGGAATGGATTGGACACACATATGTTTTTTAAAGATTAAAAAAAATATTACCCAAGTAAACATTATCAAAAACAAAAAAATATAAATGATATGAAGGTGTATGTGAAACATCCATCAACAAACTAAATTTAGTAATGACTTTGATATATTTTAAATCATACCTCTTATTTTCACCCCTCATTACAATATTTATAATCCTACCCATGGTAACAAATTTACCTTTTTTGTATTAATTATGAACAAAAAAATAAGTTGAACCTTTTTAATATTATTAATTACTTTCGATTCAAAACATATATAGAAATTTACCTAATATATAACTAATAAGTATACAAAATGTATTTTTGAATAATTGTGTAAAATGCGGGGAAACCATTTTTAGTAAATTGTATATTTTAACATAGAATTGATTTCTCCATCTTTCATTGACTTTTAAAAATGTTAAATGAGTATTAAAATATTTTAAAAAATATATTATCGAAAAACATAATTAAAATCAAACATATATAGATATTATTGAATTTAATATGATCAAAACACATCATGTGCATAAAAATATTTTTTAAAATAACATCTCTATTTTCATTGAAATACTTTTATTTTAATTTCATACCAATTTATAATCCATAAATTCGTTTTATACATGTGTACAAAATAAATTTTCATAATTTAGTTAATAATATTCATACATTTAAATCTATTGTCTTGGACGAAACAACCACATTAAATAATAATAATTCTATTATATATCAGAGTTCATTTAAAATCATTAATGTGTATCATTAATTATATCAGCTAAAAAAGTTTATTAAAGATAACTATGTTAAAAAATATCAATGTAATATATTATACAAAACTTACAAGAATTTCAATTTAAAAATTTCTTCCCTCTAATTCATAAAACAGAGGAATCTTCTACCTCATCACATCTTCTTGTTTTTATATAGCTTCCTCAAATTTATTGTTATTCCAAAATACATTATCAAGGTTAGTGGTCATGTTTAACAAAATATTACCTCATAGATCTAAAATATACATCAATTGTTCCTCATAATAGAGATCACACTCTAATGGTATAACTTGTGATTTCAGTACATGTGATGGATCTAGTTTTTTCTTCCTCGTGAGAGATACATAAAACACATCATGAACATGAGATAGAATTATTAGAATAACCAAATGATAAGAAAATATCATAATAAAATCCTTAATATCAAATAAAGAAATATATACGGTGGTCTGCATTCACATATTTCTAAATTTCATAACCTGGTTTGAGGAGATACTCAATTAAATACCTTATCACTATGTTTGATCTCTATATATCACCAATGATTGTCAGCATAAATATTTTGTCTACTCTAATATATATTAAAGTACTACTTAATATCTCCAAAATTTTCAGCCATTTTCCTTGATGTAAAATGGCCAAATATATTTCTTTCTCTATCTTCATCCCAACATGGTATAGTTATGAACTTCCTTCCATATAGAGATCCATGAATATCCATATTAATGATCGACTGAATTATATTTTTATATGAAAATTAAACCAAATACATGTTTTGACCCAAAAAAACCTTTCAAATAGATATAATAAGATCTAGGAATATCTTCTTATGTTATAATGGTCCACCCCGATTGAACATCTCATTATGAATGATATGTAGCATTGAATCCCAAGGAACACCTACGAACCTCAATCTGGACTACTTGAAAGATGGTCAGCCCATGCTGGTTGTGAGGAAGGATGGATTGGTGGTGTAGGACCTGAATCCCCAAATTTTTATCCCAATGACAATATTATTTCTATTAATCCAAGTATTGAGGATGTATTTGAATGATTTCTTAATGATTTTTGTTCCCCTATGTTGACATAGAAGAATTGCCCCCATAGTTTTTTGAAATAGATAATCCTAGAGGGATTTTTCAAGACCAGGTGACCGAACATGTGTCTGGTCATGGTGGTGATGATACTAAAGTTGAAGCTCTAGTTCATATTGTGTTTTAGATATCGCATGTGAATGTTGTTGTGTCCCCGAGCTTGAAGATGACTACTATTTTCAAGGTTCCAATGTCAATACAGATACATAATCACTTCTCAACACTAAATGAGGATGTAAATGGAAATGAGGATTCTGGAAGATGTAAAACAATCATTCCATGATGTAAATGTAAATAGGTGACATCTAGACTCTCTGACGATGCGGATCATAGTAAAAGAGATGGGGACTCACATCCATGATAAAAACATGGGAATGATTCTTTGGTTGGATTTAGATCAAGGAAAATGAATATTGTCTAATTTTTTTGGTTTAGATGATATTTTACCATAATCATAATATATTATAAATAACTCACTGTGGATATATTTGGAATCAGAAATCAATTGATAATATATTTATAGTTTTGGAGTTTCATAAATTTGCATCTCATCTTCTATAAATTGGAACACATAAATCTCATTTATTGAAACCTCTAAAACTATTTCTATCGGCCAAAAACTATCCATTTTTCCTCTTAAATTCCCTAAATTAAACCTAGAGTCCATACATTATGAATAAATCCAACCTATGCTGTTATTTTTTCAAATCCAAATAAGATACCCAAGGAAGAGGTAATTTTTTTTTCAAATCTTTCAATGTTATTTAATTTTTATACATATTTTTTCCTCATTTGTTTCTATAATAAAGCGATAAATATAATATATAATTTTTTCTTGGATATAATTATTATTATGGTACAGTTTTATTTCTCTTTTTTACCCATCCTACGAAAAACAATATAACTATGCATTCGTACATATGGCTTACCAACTCTGCACCATGGTGTAACTTTTTTTCATAAATATATTATTTGAAGAGGTATAATGATGAATATAATGGATATAAATAATAAATATTACATGATAAATGATTTTTATAATCAATATAACATCAAATTCCATACCATTTAACTATTAAGGGAATGATATTATCCCCCATGCTTTTGTATGGATTACCATCTCCATGACCTGATGTGATTCATCATTCATGTTAACCATACAATAATGGTTATAAAAATATATATAATTAATAAGTATGAAATAAATTACATAATAATGTTACTATAATATATATATATATATTCTTTTACTTTTTCTATTTAATATGATAGGAAAATGGAAAAAGTGTTCACGCATACGTATGGCCAATCATCTACATGAACGGTGTATTTAATTCCATATATTATTTTTAAATATATATATATATATATATATGACATAAAAATAATGTTTAATATTTTGGATGTATGTAAATCAAGATAGATATAATATGATCATGAATAATAAGTCAAAATACGTACACAATGATTGTTACATGAAACATTACTATAAGTTAGAATTCTTGAATGAATAGGTAACACAAAGAAATCAGTGTGTCATATATTATATCATAAATATTATTATAATTCTGGTACACGTAAATAATATTTTTAAAACCACTATAGATGTGTTCCAAACACATATGGAAAAAATCAATCCTAAGGTAATGGTGATTTTTGGAATCTCATTAATATTTGAGATTGTTTATACGTAAGTATTTAATGGTACCTATTTATCTTCAATTACCATGTTTTTTAGATATTTATTCAACAGAAATATTTTTTAAGGGTTTATGTTTGAGAAACATTAACTAAAACATCATTTTTAATGTTTATAAATTAATTTATCTAAATATTTCTTATTCGTGTCAATTATATCAAGATGGGTTTTATGAATTTATTTATAATAATAAGAATATTTTTAAATGTTATATTTTGAATTTCAATAAATTTTTTGAAAGTGGAATGGGACAATTTGATTCAATAATTTATTTTTAAATGAATACTTTTATAAATTAAAGGCTTTTGAATAATTTATTTCAATAAAAAAGGTATATTTCTCTCGCATTGTATTTATAGTTATATTCATCCATTAAAAAATCATTTTTTGGATTTTATATTTAATTTTGGTTGTTTTCTTAGGACAAAATCAACCATTTTGGGTTGATTGAATTATGATATGTTTTAAATTAGAAATTTTATTTTGATATAATTCATGGTTTATGGTTCAAGTATTAACATTTTGAATGATTGTTTTTATAAAAATCTTGATGTTGGTTATGTTTAAACCTATTCATATAAAGAATGTAGTGGACTTAGTGAGTGATAGGTGAGGCCTTTAATATCCCCTTGATACATCAGAAGGTTTCATGAGAAAAACTAGTTTGGGATTTTGTGTATTTATGTATAGTCTTGGAAAGATTACTTAATGATATGGTTATGAAGTCTGGAATTATGCATTCCCCCGTTATGATATTAGTTATTGATATTATAAGTAAATATTTGACTATTATTATATCTGTGAGAATGTTTAAATGAATTATTTATTTTATTATTTCCATATTATACGAGATATTATATATAAAATGATTTTTTACTTTTAAACAAATCCTTAAATATTTATAAATATCTTGGAAAGATTCAGTTATATTGTTTACCCTTAATGAGCATTTGGGCTCACTCATTTTTAAAATTTTATTATCCCAGGATGCTAAGATGTGTATTATGAATTATATATAGGTTTATGATCAGATAATAATAGTGTTGTCAAAGGATTATCTATGTATTTTTTCCTATTTTTTAATTTTAATTTTATGTTTAGGTATGTAATCTATTTTCCTAGACTGTTAAAATGATCTGTCTAATAGGATTTGAATCCTTGTAATCATGCCAATGTATTAAAATAATATACTTTCTACGAGAATCTTGGGATGGGGCGTTATAGTTTTTTGTTTTTTTATTTTATTAATAAAATTTAATATATTATTTAATCAAAATGAAAAAAAATTATATTGTGATGAAATTGTGTAATGAGTTATGAAAATAAATAAATTGACCTTTGTGGTTTAGTTAATGAGTTTCATCTTTTTCATTATTGGTATGTAAATTTAGTATGGTAAATAAATTATGAGAACTCATCAATGAATTACTATTATTTTATAAGTCGTGGGAAATTTAGAATTCCATTTGTAATATTAATTCAACCAACTCATGCAATCAAGTTTTTTGACCGAACAAAATCGAAAGTGTGACATCCCCTAGGACATGGCCCCATCGTAAGTCATTTTATCCACTGAATGGATCAACTCCATCATATGAAGATATTTTATCAAGTATAATGGTGTGAATAGATTTAATAATAGTATAGAAATGAGTTTGAGTTACATTTCATAGTGTAAAATTTCCACACCCATCCATATTTCCCTTATTCAGCACAAATATAATGAAAACATAATAATTTATGCGCAATATGAAATTGATACATCACTTCCCTCCCCTGGGATAATCCTTGGGTTCGCACCTCATTTTTTAGGGTGAGATGTCACTGTGGAAATAATGAAAAATACAATATGAAAAAATAATAAAAATAACAAGGATGAGAAATTAGGAAGAAGAAAAATACACCCATAAAATTCCAAAATAAATATTGTAGAAGAAATATAAGAAAAAAAGAGATGAAGAGGGAGGAGACCAATATGGGTGTGTGGGAGAATAAACAAAATATGAATTAATTATATAAATTTTTAAAATAATCTCAATAAATGTTAATTTTAAAGTAAAAGTAAATTAAAAAGGAAAAAAATAATATATGGATACAAATGGGTGTAGCTGCTTCCTCAACAGAATCTGTCGTCTAAAAGCAGGATCATGTTTTTTCCACTATATGGATGAATAACTCAAATGTTATTTCTTATATATTCTTATAAATTAGTTTTTATATCAATAATACAAATATCAATTACATTTGACACGTACAATAGATGTTATGACACAATTATTGAGTCACACTTTTTAGGGGTGTGGATTCTGAAAACATTTATCCACTTTGGAGCATTAAATGACCACATTAATGAAATAATATTTCATAAAATTTAACTTTTAAAACTCTAAATTTAGCCACATTTCAAATATATATTTAATATCTTCAATCTATGGTCTTTAGAAAATATTATGCCTCATTTATAGATGTGTTGTGCACTCTATCGACTAGAAAAAATTCCCAATTTGAATGACTTTTTTTGGGACATGGAGTTTTGAATTTTCTATTTCTACATTACAAGATGTTGAATAAAAAAAATTAAGAAATCATAAAAAATGAATCACCCTAATTAGATCAATATTTTATATTTTATGCTCGACATACCAAATTGAAAAAAACATATCGAAATTCCAAAATTATGCAATTCCCACATTTTATCCCAAAACATGTGAAAAAAAGATCCAAATCAGTTCAAATGGATAAATTTAGGGAGATTAAATCATTAAAATACATATAAAAATTTATTAAATATTATATTTATCAATTCCCCATAATTAAACCAAACATTTTCCCCAGTAAAATATCTCAACAAGGAATTCACAGGGTACCAATGCCACCGAAATTTATATTCCAATGTAATAAAAAACAATGAGTTTTTTTTATCAAAAATACACATTAATTATAGATAAAAATTTTAACATTCAAGGCAATAATAAATTATTTATTTTACCTTTTACCATTTTTAAAATGATGTAACTAATCCTTTCATTCAGTTATGTTCCTCAATTCATTATTATTAAACTTTCCAAATCATGATCTACCACACAATGGGTTTTGTTCACACATCTAGCATGAAACAATTTATGTAGACTTATAATAATATAATTATTATAATATATTTATCTATATGGTTGTAAAGGAAATAATATCTCCTCATTTGAAAGGTGTAAATCACTTAAAATCATGAGGTCTTTCATTAAAGGTCCAAATTACTATGAGGATTAAGGTTGGTAGGAACTAAAAATTAAAACACAATGAGGAGGTGAATCCCTTATGTAATGTGCATGATATAAAAATTAAAAGATCAATGAAATTATCCCATTAATATTTTCAAAAATCCAGATTCCCTAAAATCAATGTAAGGTTATAATAAAAGTAATGCATAATGAATGATTTGGGAACTATCTTGAATTTTTTTCACCTTTTATACTACTCTTTTGAAAGAAATTTTACATTTTTATTATTTCATTCAGAAATTTTGTTTGAATAATACTCACATACACCACCTTACCAAATATGATAAAAAATCATAGGCCTAGTAATAGTGATTAGGCTTTTCAAAAATTAGAACCTACTTTTTCAATTTTTAGGTTCTTTTTCTTCATTTACTATTTTTTAGAGAAGGGAAAACAATAAAGAGTGTAATAAATATTAACCTCTATAAATCCCCTTATATATCACCCCCAAAATTATTCCATACAATGAATTTCATTCCTTACAACATGAATTTCCCAACCCTTATAATTCTGGATTAAAATATCAAGTATATACTAAGAGGAAGGTAGGTATATGTAAGAATGTATTGAAAATGGGACATTAATAACAAGTGAATTCATGGTTTCTATGGTATAAAAAATGATTGATTTAAAGGTTTTTTTTAGTATATGGTATTTTAAAAATATTTCCCAATCATTTTCTATGTTTTTTTCTATGACCGTTTCTTTTACAAGTTCAAATGAATTTTCTAGAAGGTAGAATCCCTAGTAACACCATAGAAATATTCTCATGATTATATAAGACGTACGTGGTCTAGAAATCCTCTTAAAAATAGGAATATGATTTTGGAAAATCACAAAAAACATGAATAATAAAACAAATCAATTCACACAATTTCAGAAATATAATTTTAAAAAAATGATTATGAAAATTAATTTATAAGATTGAATAAATTCTTTAAATCATGATTAATCATTTAAATATTCTTAAATAACATTAATCAATCAATTCTCCATTTTAATTATTCAATATAATGAAAATTGAAATGTAAATAATGGAATCACATGATTCCAGCAAAACCTAGGTATCCTATATAAGTCATGTAAAGAATTAATCCATGCATGTCTAAGAAATTTCCATTTTATTCACAAAAAGGGTTTTTATGACAAAAATAAATAGTATTTAAAATATAAAAACCAAAATTGATATCCAATTCCCATGAATATTAGTCTTATTTCATGATTTAATGTTTGGGGAATTCCTTGTGCAGTCATAGTCTCACAAATGATAATTACACAATTAAGAACATGTATCACGTAATTAATGTTAAAATTTTAATATTTAGTGGGCTTCATTATGAAAAAAAATTAATGAAATAGAAATTTGTATTAGCAGAAAGCATATAATGATAATTCTTTGAGTCATCCTCCATGTGAGCCCTAATTTTTTCCACCATGAGAGGGTATTATCAGATATTATCTACAACTGAATGGTGTTTTTAGCATCTTGGATTTGAACCACCACATGTTTCTTTCCCATATTGAACATATTTTTTATTTGTAAGGATTTATCCATTAATAGATTTTAACAGATCCTACCCCTTCACAATTTATTAAAAATTTTATGGTGGGGGTGGGATAAAGCATGGATCATCCCCTCGTCTTGGTTTCTAAATGAGTTGTGATGAAATGAAAAATTTATTATGATTTAATGATGATTTTATAGTCTATGAAAGACCCTATGTTGTCTCTCATGGATAATTCTTGGTGTAAAATGTAAATTTCTAATACAAAATAACAAAATTGAGGGATTGTTTTCAAAAGAATTTTAAGAAAATAACATATTTTAAAGAGTTTAACAGTAAAAAAATCAAGGAATTGTATAAGGCCCCAGCCTTAAACCTTACTTAATCTTGAGTTATTACAAGATTACACATTGAGGATCTTTTCGGGTTTAGAGTTTTAGAGAATTAGATCACAAAACATGCATTACATTCCACATATAAACAAAGTGGTTACATAAAGATAGTATTCTTCTTTCCCATCAATGGAAACAAATTTAAAATAAAACATTAATTCTTTCTTGACACTTCCTTGACACTATCATCATATCATTTACCTTTCCCTTGACCTGTGAAAAACATTAAAAAAAACTTGGGATGAGCATAAAAAACTAAGTAAGGGATATAAAAATATGGAAAGGAAACATGGGTACATATATAAATAAGAATGAAATCATACATTACCCATAAAACATAAGCACATTAACATACCTCATCAAATCATGAATAAATAATATAAATCATAAGACATAAAGGTAACTTGAGGCATTCATAACATTCTTACGTAGGGAGTATCCCTCTTGGTTACGTTTGGAATACCCATCACAATATATTCCCTAAATCTCTTTAGAGAAACCTTAACGTTTCACTCCTTCACATTACCCAATGCATTGGAGAGCTATATCGGGCTCACCCGCCCTTAGTCTATCACGGAACCACCCGTCTTCATAATAATGCCCAAGAACCTCAACCTAATCATATCATATAAAACATGCATAAAGAAACATAAAATTTCCACCTTTCAATCACAAGATATCAATACAACACATTGATATAAAAATATTATGAAAACCATTTCAATACCAAAATAAAATAAAAGTAAAACATGCTATTTATTTTTCTTTAAAAAAACGTATGGCTTGTAGAGGAAGCCGAAACTCAAATAATGGTCACGGCGGCGGAGAAGTCGTTGTCGCCGCATACGTACGAAAAAACATTCCTTTTTGTCATTTAGTAAAACAGTTCGTATAAAAAATATTCCTTTTGGATAAACGTAAAAGTCAAAGGGGTTTATACACCGTATAAAAGAAGGTTGAGTATAAAACAAAATATGCCTCAATGAAAGGAGATTGAGACGAAGTCCCATACCTTGGGTCCGACTTGAATCGGTCGTTCGTTTATCTCCTGAATAATAAACTTGAGTGAATTTATACTTTTTTAAGAACATTTTTAAAGTTCATTATTCCTTTTATATCACTTCTTTCCATGTCATAAACACTATGTAATTATTTAAGTTAATAACGGTCATTTTAACGATCATTGGTACTTGAGTAAAAAATAAACACTTTATAATTACAAGTTGTTCATGTATCCATTATATCCGGAATTATAATCATGATTTATATATCATATATATCATATATATAAAGTATATATATGCATATATAATATTACATAATCATTTAGTGGTAAGAAATGAAATGCACCGTTCATGGAGACGGTAAGCCGTACGTACGCATGAACGCTACTTTCATTTCTATTTCGTATTTTATAGAATGGAATAATAATGATATAAAGGTATATTATAATTCTAGTGTAATATCATATATAATATCATAACTCCATCCTTTATACGTCCCACATATGGTATTTAACGAATCAAATCACTTTGAGGGGGCGGTAGTCCGCACTTCCTTAAATGAAGATATCGTGTTTACCCATAATGGAAACCATAAAGGTATGCCCAAAATTAAAAATACAGAAGCTTAAGGAAAACATAAAAATATCATATATAAATATAGTGTCAACATAATGGCCACCTTTGAAGGTGTTAAAATAATGTTGAACAATCCTCGTTTCGGGAGGCATAAATTCACCATCCACGGAAACAGTATGTCCATTAACCATTAGATGTAGGTGTGTGTAAGTGTAGCTAGAATACTTCTTATAACAACATCCTAGTATATTAAAGATACTGGAGTTGTTACAAAATTAATTAATATAAAGATTTTAGGGGGTTGGAGAAGCAAAATAAAACAAAAGGACTCAAGTGAAGACATTACCTTAAAATCGGGTAACTCCCTTTGGTTTGAGCTCAAAGGCTTCCTTGGGAAGCCTTCTGCCCAAAGTTAGGCTTCAAGTAGTAAGAGAGGAAATTGGAGAGACAAAATTCACAGGGTTTGGCCGAGCCAAAGTCTTTGGAAGTGTGGGTAAGGAGGTAGAGGTGGGGGACCATTTATAAGAGGAGTGGAGGGGCACTCTTGTAAAGTTACAAAATGTTACTTTATTTTCAAAAGATTTTCGGATTTTAAAGGTTCCAAATTGATATATTTCGTGTATAAGGTGATTAAGGTTTTAAATCCACTCATCTAATAGGTTTTGTACATGTGTAGGTCTTATATTTTACATTATCCTTCTATTTTATTTAAATCGTTAAATAATGAGGTCATCGCTGCATCATCATTATGTCATAAATAATATAATTTATTTAATGTCTAAAAATTATAAAACAATTCCTATGATGTAGGAAATCTTTTTAGCTTTCCAATTAATATTTATAGTAAAAAATCTGACTTGTATAACCCTATGTAAAATGTTTTTAGTAAAACATCTCATGTTTGTGTCATTTTTACTTTAACTTTAAATAAAAGGTATTTATGTCATTTTCCAACCAAAGTGGCTCCATGGGGTCCCCAAGTTGACCCATGGCTTTTCGTGGTCGGACATGACACATCCACTATGGGTAGTACATGTGTCAAGCTCATCTCATATTATTAAAACATTATATTTACCTTAAACGACACTAATTACCTCTAATCGCGATTAAAAACTTAATAAGTTACTATTCACCAAAAAAATTATTTTAATCTCATTGAACCACATTTTAATTCTTAATGACAACCATGTATGTCGTATTTTTGAAATTCAAAACACAGAAGTGGTAAAATTTCATTTAAATGAAAATTCAGTTTTTATAAGTACCACTTAGTGGTTTCACTATTCATCAAAAATTGAAGTGTTTCAGAAAAATACCAAAACTTCAACCTAAGATATATTTGATATTCAGAATTCAAAAATGAAGTCCATTTTACAAAATTCAAAACATATAAGTCACATAAATTAATTTAATAATTTATTCCCGCTGTCAGAGCAAATAGCGTGTTTTTATGAAACAATAAGTATCAAAAGATTGACACTAGTTTAAGTCCGATTTCAAAGTGAAATTAATTATAATGACCACCATTAGATTAAATGGTAAAAATATATTCAGATTACACTTTAAGACCAATTCAAAAGATAATATAATCATATAAATAAAGTAGATTAAAAATCAGTTTTGATGTAAAATGCAGTATTTTTCACTATTCATTAAAAAACTAACATTGTTAGAAAAATACCAAAACATTATCCAATGTAAATTTCAATGTCCCAATCATAATAAATATTTTTATTTTGACAAATATAGATTATAAAATTTTCAAAAGTTTGATTTAAAAAGGGTTTTCCATCAAAAGGCAGTAAAACAATCTTTTAAGAATATTAGTGTATTCCATGCTTAAGATTGTATTTATTTTCATTTTAAGCCTCTAAAACACTATCTTATTCATTAATAGACATAGATAAAAAATATTTATTATTCATTACTTACACGGGATGTTACATCCCCCCCTTTAGAAAATTGGGTCCCCGCAATTTATTTACTTATCGAATAAATGGGGGTACTTATCCCTCATTGCATTTTCAGATTCCAATGTTGCCTCTTCCCAAATCTCAAAACACAATCACTATCAATGTTGAATTCAGGAAACTTACCCTTCTGAACCAGCTCTACTTTTTTCTGCAACTCGCTGTCTTCCCTCTGTGCTTGCTTAATTCTGTCTGATAGGGATGATCTCACTGATACCTGAAACAAAACAGAAGAACTTTCTGCACCAACAACTTCTATGCCAAAGTTTATCAAATCAAAAACCAAAGGATCTCGTTCCAGACGTAGCATGGTTAATGAAGCATTACTTTTTCAACTCAAAGAATCGGCCACTTTATTTGCTTTTCCGAGATGGTAGTGAATTGTACAATCATAATCCTCTATGGAAAACCATTCTTATCATATATATATCTTAGGCGAAGCAACATGGTAATCTTTAAATGATATATCATTTCAATCATACCATAAAAAATATTTTTGGATAATCATTTAATAGAATTATAACTCCTAAAGTTATCTAAACTGACCTCTGATATTAACTATAATGACCCAGCCTTAAACCTTATTTAATCTTGAGTTATTACAAGATTACATATTGAGGATCTTTTCGGGTTTAGAGTTTTAGATAATTAGATCATAAAACATGCATTACATTCCACATATAAACAAAGTGGTTACATAAAGATAGTATTCTTCTTTCCCATCAATGGAAACATATTTAAAATAAAACATGGATTCTTTCTTGACACTTCCTTGACACTATCATCATATCATGTACCTTTCCCTTGTCCTGTGAAAAAAATTTCAAAAAAAAACTTGGGATGAGCATAAAAAGCTCAGTAAGGGATATAAAAATATGGAAAGGAAACATGGGTACATATATACATAAGAATGAAATCATACTATACCCATAAAACATAAGCACCTTAACATACCTCATCAAATCATGAATAAATCATAGAAATAATAAGACATAAAGGTAACTTGAGGCATTCATAACATTCTTACGTAGGGAGTAACCCTCTTGGTTACGTTTGGAATACCCATCACTGTATATTCCCTAAATCTCTTCGGAGAAACCTTAACGTTTTACTCCTTCACATTACCCAATGCATTGGAGAGCTATATCGGGCTCACCCGCCCTTAGTCTATCACTTAACCACCCGTCTTCATAATAATGCCCAAGAACCTCAACATAATTGTATCACATAAAACATGCATAATGGAAACATAACATTTCCACCTTTCAATCACAAGATATCAATACAACACATTGATATAAAAATATTATGAAAACCATTTTCAATACCAAAATAAATGAAAAGTAAAACATTGTATTACTTTTTCTTTTAAAAAAAAGGTATGGCTTGTAGAGGAAGCTGAAACTCAAATAATGGTCATGGCAGCGGAGAAGTCATTGTCGCCGCATACGTACGACAAAACATTCCCTTTTTTCGTTTAGTAAAAAGATTCGTATAAAAAAGATTCCTTTTGGATAAATGTAAAAGTCAAAGGGGTTTATACATCGTATAAAATAAGGTTGAGTATAAAAAAAATATGCCTCAATGAAAGAAGATTGAGACGAAGTCCCATACCTCAGGTCCGAATTGACTCGGTCGTTCGTTAATCTCCTGAATAATAAACTTGAGTTAATTTCTACATGTTTAAGAACCTTTTTAAAGTTCATTATTCCTTTTATATCACTTCTTTCTATGTTATGAACACTATGTAATTATTTAAGTTTATAACGGTCGTTTTAACGATCATTGGTACTTGAGTCAAAAATAAACCCTTTATAATTACAAGTTGTTCATGTGTCCATTATATCCAGAATTATAATCATGATGTATATATAATATATATCATATATATCCAGTATATACATGCATTTAAAATTTTACATAATCCTTTAGAGGTAAGAAATGAAATGCACCATTCATGGAGACGGTAAGTTGTACGTACGCATGAACGCTACTTTCATTTATATTTTGTATTTTATATAATGGAATCATAATGATATAAAGGTATATTATAATTCCCGTGTAATGTAACACCCCAAGATTTCATAGTGTGTTATTTTTCAAAATAATTCAATAACTTGCACTACACGCAACACCGAGTTCAATCACACCATGACTTACAAAAAAAAGCCATTCAAAAGAGGTTATGAATAGTATTATCTAAATTTTAAACTTTATATAATCCTTATAATTTTAGAATCCATATTATGAGTTTCATAGATATAATGCAAGAACAAATTCATTTTCAGTATTGCACTTTTATCAACTTTTAATAGTGAACCCTTTTTAAATACAATATTTTAAACTTTTTGACTAAATGGGGACATCAAAAAATTTAAAATGAAACATCCCAAGCTTCCACGGTACGCTTTCCTTTGAATAATACAGTAGCGTGTGTTGTACGCAACTTCGAGTTTTAACACACACCACAATCGATCAAACTAGCCGTTATGAACAGTAATACCTAATTTTTGAAATTATATATATTTTATATTTCAAAATGGACTTCATTTTTGGATTCGGAATATCGAATTTAGCCTAAGGTGAAATTTTGGTACATTTCGGATAACTTTCATATTTTGATGAATAGTGAAAATTACTAAATTTTAATTAAAAACAACTTTTTTAATCAAAATAATTAATAGTGATAAATTATGAATTTGAGTGGTTTTAAAGTATATTTAGAATATATTTTTACCATTTAATATAATTTTGGTCATTGGACATAATTTTACAATTAAACCGAACATAAACAAGTGTCAATCTTTTGATAGTTATTATTTCTTAAAAACACGCTTTTTGTTTTGACAACGGGAATTAATTTTAAATTAATTTCTGCCACTTCTGTGATTTGAATTTAGGAAAATGGATTCCATATTTGGAATCAGGATTTTCAAATTGTGTAAATAGGTAACTTTTATTTTTAGACATTTTGAATAATTACTGCGGTAAATATTTTATTTACCATGGTTTAGGGTAAATCCGGTAAATAAGGGTTAAAAAATAATATTATAATAATACTAAATTACCCTAAAACGTGTCTTAACCCTATTGGTTGATACATGGTCGACCATGGGAATCTTTGGGTATATTTTGGGACCCCATGGATCCACTTGTAAGTGATAATGACACTTTATTTTAATTTAGTTAAAATGAATACAAAAATGACACAAGCATATATCTTTTAGAACAACAATTGTTACATAGGGTTATATATGTTGGATTTTAGATTATAAATATTCATTAGAAAGATAAAAACATTTCTTACATAATGATAGTTTATTTATAATTTTTAGACATTAAATAATTTATTTTATATATGACACAATGATGATGTAGTAATTACTATAATAGTGAAAAATTAAAATAATTGATATTATAAATACCCAAATAAATATAATATGAAACTTTTAATGAATTAAAATAATTTTCTAGGATACTATGATATATTAGGATTGATTTAATTGACTTTGTTCGAAGTAATCAATCTGTTATGAGTTTCACAAAAATCAACTATTGAATAGTGTCAAAATTGACATAAAAGACTTATTAAACAAATATTATATTATTAATTGATATTAAATTCCTAAAAATCTAAGGTTCGGCCAAGAGACTTATATCATGATAGGTTCATCATTAATGTACCACTTGGGGGTCGCTTGGATGTATATAGTAAGTTTATTAACCATATTATATAAAAATACAAAGAGACATTGTAAAAGTGAAACTAATTAACTTAGAGTTAATACTTAAAGATAAGGTTAATATAAGTACCCAAACCTGTCTAAATTCTATTGGTTGAGTGGGTTTCGACCTATCCCCACCTTAACCTTTGAATAATCAACTTTGGAGCCTTTAAAAACCGAACATGAATTTATTATAAATTAATATTTCTAGCTTTTCCAAAGGTGCCCCTCACCCCTCTTATAAAAGGGCACCCCTCCTTCTCATTTCTTCACACCTTCAAAGCCTTTTGGTTCGGCCAAACTCTGCCCAAATACTCTCCCAACATCCCTCACTACAACCTAGAGGCTTTAGTTGGATCAGAAAGCCAATCTATGGAGCCCTTTTGATCAAATCAAAAGGAAGAACCCGAAGAAGAGGTAATGATTTCACCACCCTTCTCCAAGTTCATTTCTTCTTCCACTTCTTCTTCCTTTGTTCTTACCATTCTAAAATAATAACTCCAGTATCTCACATATACTGTGATGTTATTATAAATATGGTACAATCATATTCAGTATTCTATCCACCCTTTGAATAACATGTCACCATACGTGCGTACGTACGGCTTACCGTCTCCACGTCGTGGTGTAATTGTTATTCAATATAATATTATTTGGATGGGTATAATAATGATGTGTAACTCATGTAAATAATAAATATAACATGTTAATGATTCTGTATATATTATATACCATCCATTTATATATTATTTTAATATCAAAAGAATGATATTGTCGCTCGTGCTTACGTACGGACTACCGTCTCCACGAACGCGATGAGATTCATTCTCCATCGTATCCATTCAAGTATAATTATCATTTGATGATTTAAAAATTATGTTTAAGGACTGGATATCATTCTGGATATGAATAAGATACAACAACCATGTCTTATGTAACAAAACATATAAAATAAAATGAGTAAGTTAACTCCCGAAACAACGATAATTCTAAGATATTATTAACAAATCAATGTTAAAAGATCATATATGATATCATATTAATATATATGATTCTTGTATAATTTAATAACAACTATTTCACCATTATACAGGAGGTTAACCTACCCAAACCAAGGAAAAGTACAAGGTAAGGGTTTACTTTACAACCTCTTCATTATCCAAGGTTGTTTATACGTAATAATCTACTGGGATCTCTTTATCATCCACATCCATGTTTCTTAAAAAATGCATTTCAAAACATTTTTACTATTTACTAGAATATGAGTTAAAGTAATTTATACCCTTTTTGACTTTTATAAGTGGTTTATAAAGGAATCTTTCTGTCGTTTTCAAAACAAGGTCCTTTTTAACCTTTTCGACAGAATTAAGGTAAGAATGTTTTTTAACTTATACGGCGGGTGCGGTTATTTTACGCCGTTATAAAATCTTCAAAGCTTTCATTACAAGCTTATAAGAATATTTTCAAAGAAAATGTTTTATTTTATATGGATCTTAAATTATTTCAAAATAAAAGGAGATATTTCTTTAAAAAGAATTTTGATTTCATCTATGTCAACATCCTTTGATGGATTTTATGATTATTTGAAGTTGATTTATTATGATACAAAACTTCTATATTGTATTGAAGGTTTTATGATATGTTTGACTATGGATGTGCTATTTTTATACCATTCATAGTTTATGGTGAAATTATTGACATTTCGTATGCTCGTTTTAATACGAATGTTTATGTTATGTTTAAACCTTTTCATATGGGAATGCATTGGACTCAATAAGTGACGGGTGGAGCCCGCTATAGCTCCTCGATGCATCGGTAGGTCTCATGAGACAAACTAGTGTCTTGGCACATGGCCTTGACAAAATCTTATTTGTAGTCTTGGCACGAGGCCTTGACTATGTGGTTATGATAGTCTGGCATTATGCATTCGAACATTATGAAAGTGGTTATTGATTTTTGCATGTGATTGTTCGATTAGTAGGATATCCATGTGAATAAGTAAATGGAATTATTTCATTTTTACTTTTGCCATACTATGTTTAAGTTCAAGTTTAAAAGGCTTTTGTTTTAGTAATGCATTGCCTTAAATGTTTATTCTTATTTATGAAAGTTTCCGCCATATTGTTATCCTTACTGGGCATTTGAGCTCACCCCTTTTCTATGTTTTATTTTTCCTAGGATGTGAAGAAGTAAGTTTTGAATGACCTGCAGGGATTTTATGAGGGGTTAATAGTGTGGATTGTGGAAACATTATGTTGTTGTATTAGTTTTTCATTTTATGACGTAATGTAAAACTTATGAATATATCTAGTGTTTCCAAGGCTACTAAACCAATCGGTCTTTCGAGTTTTGATCTTTCTTGTGATCATGCCAATGTTATGTAATTAATGCACCGACTCTGGACAACTGGGGTCGGGGCGTTACAGTTGGTATCTGAGGAAGTTTAGTACAAACCATGGAAGCTAGATTTAGATAAACTCTGATTAGAGCATGTAGACCTAAGATGAACTTTGAAGATTAGTATAGAAGAAATTCCTAGAATTTTGGTATTGTAGAGATTTTGTGAGTTTTCCGAGCAATACATCCCTGTATGGATACGAGCAGGTAGAGGCGGCTCTGGCACAGATGTACCTAGGGGTAAAACCCGAAAACACCGCTTTGAGCTAGACTCGAACGGGAACTGGTGCACGACAACGAGCCTTGCTGCACTCTTGGTTACGACACTCCCGGGGGATATGCTTAGGATAACTCTCATTTTCTTTATAAATCATTATGAAGGGTTTATGAGTATATACTTCCTCAAAGAAAACATTTTTATGATTATGGATTATATCCATAAATAGTTAAATTTATGTTAAGTGTTTTATAAGTATGGGATTATGTATTTTGATTCATAAACTGATCTAGTGTATGCCATTGTTTAGAAATGGCGCCCAGTAGAAGGAATGAGACCTCCAGAAATGCACATGATCCAAAGAGATGGAAGGATCATATCTTTCCTGGTCTTAAGCTAGAATTTATAAGAGAAATAGTCTCCCATGTATTATCATCATATGAAGAAATAATATCATGTGTTGATAAGATAAGAAAAGAGTTTACTGAGTCCTATGGCTTTGAAGGGAAGCAAGAGAAGAAAAGGATAGAAGAGAGAAAGATGGATAAAGGGAAGAGGGAAAAGAATAATTTTCCCATATGTGGTAACTGTGGAAAGAAACACCCTGGAACTTGCCTGAATGGAATGGGAGTTTGTTATAAGTGTGGAGGAAAAGGGCACAAAGTACATGACTGCAAGGGTAAGAAAATGGTTTCAAATGTACAATGCTTCATTTGCAAGGAGTTTGGACATTATGCGAACCTATGTCCCAGTCATCAGACTATGCCGCAAATGATGCTATTGGATAATAATCTTGTTATGATACTACCACAGATGAAGAGGAATGATTAGAGTTATTATGTTGATTATATCAATTGGGTGTTGTATCAACAATGTACTTGTTATAATAATTATGGAGTATATAAGGATTGTACTGCAGTACTATTTCATTAAGGACTTGAGATGGTGTGGAACAAAGAAAAGTGACTCAGTAGCAGGTTAAATGTTTGGAAAATATATGGTTGAGAGAAAGATAAACCATAATATGGTTCAGATACCGAGGTGGTGATTTTAGAATAATACATGATTGATTTGGATAAATTATATTGGATATTATTGACTACCTTGAAGCTGATTGATGATTTGTATATTCCATCATTGTTGGGGTTTAAAACATTTTTGGATTAATGAAGTATATCCAGCATTCTATATGGAATAAGGGAACATGAATGTAATCAATAAGGAATATGGTAGTACATGATGAAGGTATTCATATGCTATTACGGGGTAAAAAGGATCTATATTATGTTTACCTTCCTTATAAATGTTGGACTGTGAGTTTGGATAGAAGTATTTTGGATAGTTATAGTTTGGATTATTTTGGATTTCCATAAAAGGACAACCCGGAGGTCGGGCGGCAACCCGTCGCGTCCGGCAAGGCTGCGAGACTTGAACCCGCAACCGAAGGGCGACAAGGGTGTATCACCTACCACTATCCCACGATATGTCCTGAATTAAATAATGTAGTTTTTTTTAAAAAAATATCTGGTAGATGAATTATAAATTCATTTATTTTGGAACCCTGTACGAATAGTATAAATAGAAAAAAAAATTACGTTCTATTATCTTTTAGAGTGAAAGATGAGTTTGCGGTAGAAATTTATTAATGGGTAAAATTCTAATTATAAAGTAAGTATATCTCCTTATTATCTTAGCCAATCTCATAAATAAATTCCTCAACATTAATAATAGAAACTTAGAACAAAAATTTTGTCCTAGATGGTACCCTAAATCATCACAAATTTATGGCTTTGGGATTGTTGGCCTTTTCATAGCCATGTTCTCTACCACTCTCCATCAGATAATTGATGGTTAGATTTTTCTTTCATATCCATATTATCCTACATGGAACCCTAGTATGTGTTCTTCTCGGTAATCATCATACTTTCGACTCTTTATTTTAAATAGAGGCCTCATTAATTCATTTTTCGATGTGGGATTTCAACTAAGATATTTTGAAACTTCAAAAATATGTTATCCTAATACCCTATGTTTTGTTGAACCGATGGTATTTCAAATCATCATAGATTGATGAATTTAAGGACCTCAATTTTATACTTGTTTGTGATTGATGACCTCAATCACTACCTATAAATATTTACATTTTTCCTCCAATTATATGTCTCAAATTGCCACCAATGTTCTCATAATCGAGATAATAATTTGGTGGTGACCCTTTCATTTCTCTTTTCCTCACATTAAGACTAAATTTTAGTAACCCAATTTCTGATGTGTGTTTTCCCACAAATATATTTTCTATTTTCAACCTTTTATTTTCGAAGAACAATTTAAAATTGCGAGGACGCAATTTATTGAAGGAGGGGAGAATGTAACACCCCAAGATTTCATAGTGTGTTATTTCTTCAAAATAATTCAATAACTTGCACTACACGCAACACCGAGTTCAATCACACCCTGACTTACAAAAAAAAGCCATTCAAAAGAGGTTATGAATAGTATTATCTAAATTTTAAACTTTATATAATCCTTATAATTTTAGAATCCATATTTTGAGTTTCTTAGATATAATGCAAGAACAAATTCATTTTCAGTATTGCACTTTTATCAACTTTTAATAGTGAACCCTTTTTAAATACAATATTTTAAACTTTTTGACTAAATGAGGACATCAAAAAATTTAAAATGAAACATCCCAAGCTTCCACGGTACGCTTTCCTTTGAATAATACAGTAGTGTGTGTTGTACGCAACTTCGAGTTTTAACACACACGACAATCGATCAAACTAGCCGTTATGAATAGTAATACCTAATTTTTGAAATTATATATATTTTATATTTCAAAATGGACTTCGTTTTTGGATTCAGAATATCGAATTTAGCCTAAGGTGAAATTTTGGTACATTTCAGATAACTTTCATATTTTGATGAATAGTGAAAATTACTAAATTTTAATTAAAAACAACTTTTTTAATCAAAATAATTAATAGTGATAAATTATGAATTTGAGTGGTTTTAAAGTATATTTAGAATATATTTTTACCATTTAATATAATGTTGGTCATTGGACATAATTTTACAATTAAACCGAACATAAACAAGTGTCAATCTTTTGATAGTTATTATTTCTTAAAAACACGCTTTTTGTTTTGACAGCGGGAATTAATTTTAAATTAATTTCTGCCACTTCTGTGTTTTGAATTTAGGAAAATGGATTCCATATTTGGAATCAGGATTTTCAAATTGTGTAAATAGGTAACTTTTATTTTTAGACATTTTGAATAATTACTGCGGTAAATATTTTATTTACCATGGTTTAGGATAAATCCGGTAAATAAGGGTTAAAAATTAATATTATAATAATACTAAATTACCCTAAAACGTGTCTTAACCATATTGGTTGATACATGGTCGACCATGGGAATCTTTGGGTCTATTTTGGGACCCCATGGATCCACTTGTAAGTGATAATGACACTTTATTTTAATTTAGTTAAAATGAATACAAAAATGACACAAGCATATATCTTTTAGAACAACAATTGTTACATAGGGTTATATATGTTGGATTTTAGATTATAAATATTCATTAGAAAGCTAAAAACATTTCCTACATAATGATATTTTATTTATAATTTTTAGACATTAAATAATTTATTTTATATATGACACAATGATGATGTAGTAATTACTATAATAGTGAAAAATTAAAATAATTGATATTATAAATACCCAAATAAATATAATATGAAACTTTTAATGAATTAAACTAATTTTCTAGGATACTATGATATATTAGGATTGATTTAATTGACTTTTTTAGAAGTAATCAATCTGTTATGAGTTTCACAAAAATCAACTATTGAATAGTGTCAAAATTGACATAAAAGAGTTCTTAAACAAATATTATATTATTAATTGATATTAAATTCCTAAAAATCTAAGGTTCGGCCAAGAGACTTATATCATGATAGGTTCATCATTAATGTACCACTTGGGGGTATCTTGGATGTATATAGTAAGTTTATTAACCATATTATATAAAATTACAAAGAGACATTGTAAAAGTGAAACTAATTAACTTAGAGTTAATACTTAAAGTTAAGGTTAATATAAGTACCCAAACCTGTCTAAATTCTATTGGTTGAGTGGTTTTCGACCTATCCCCACCTTAACCTTTGAATAATCAACTTTGGAGCCTTTAGAAATTGAACATGAATTTATTATAAATTAATATTTCTAGCTTTTCCAAAGGTGCCCCTCACCCCTCTTATAAAAGGGCACTCCTCCTTCTCATTTCCTCACACATTAAAAGCCTTTTGGTTCAGCTAAACTCTGCCCAAATACTCTCCCAACATCCCTCACTACAACCTAGAGGCCTTAGTTTTATCGGAAATTCAACCTAAGGATCCCTTTTGATCAAATCAAAAGGAAGAACCCGAAGAAGAGGTAATGATTTCACCACCCTTCTCCAAGTTCATTTCTTCTTCCACTTCTTCTTCCTTTGTTCTTACCATTCTAAAATAATAACTCCAGTATCTCACATATACTGTGATGTTATTATAAATATGGTACAATCATATTAAGTATTCTATCCACCCTTTGAATAACATGTCACCATACGTGTGTACGTACGGCTTACCGTCTCCACGTCGTGGTGTAATTGTTATTCAATATAATATTATTTGGATGTGTATAATAATGATGTGTAACTCTTGTAAATAATAAATATAACATGTTAATGATTCTGTATATATGATATACCATCCATTTATATATTATTTTAATATCAAAAGAATGATATTGTCGCTCGTGCGTACGTACGGACTACCGTCTCCACGAACGCGATGAGATTCATTCTCCATCGTATCCATTCAAGTATAATTATCATTTGATGATTTAAAAATGATGTTTAAGGACTGGATATCATTCTGGATATGAATAAGATACAACAACCATGGCTTATGTAACAAAACATATAAAAGAAAATGAGTAACTTAACTCCCGAAACGACGATAATTCTAAGATATTATTAACAAATCAATGTTAAAAGATCATATATGATATCATATTAATATATATGATTCTTGTATAATTTAATAACAACTATTTCACCATTATACAGGAGGTTAACCTACCCCAACCAAGGAAAAGTACAAGTTAAGGGTTTACTTTACAACCTCTTCATTATCCAAGGTTGTTTATACGTAATAATCTACTGGGATCTCTTTATCATCCACATCCATGTTTCTTAAAAATGCATTTCAAAACATTTTTACTATTTACTAGAATATGAGTTAAAGTCATTTATACCCTTTTTTACTTTTATAAGTGGTTTATAAAGGAATCTTTCGGTCGTTTTCAAAACAAGGTCCTTTTTAACCTTTTCGACAGAATTAAGGTAAGAATGTTTTTTAACTTATACGGCGGGTGCGGTTATTTTACGCCGTTATAAAATCTTCAAAAATTTCCTTACAAGATTATAAGAATATTTTCAAAGAAAATGTTTTATTTTATATGGATCTTAAATGATTTCAAAATAAAAGGAGATATTTCTTTAAAAAGAATTTTGATTTCATCTATGTCAACATCCTTTGATGGATTTTATGATTATTTGAAGTTGATTTATTATGATACAAAACTTCTATATTGTATTGAAGGTTTTGTGATATGTTTGACTATGGATGTGCTATTTTTATACCATTCATAGTTTATGGTGAAATTATTGACATTTCGTATGCTAGTTTTAATACGAATGTTTATGTTATGTTTAAACCTTTCATATGGGAATGCATTGGACTTAATAAGTGACGGGTGGAGCCTGCTATAGCTCCTCGATGCATCGGTAGGTCTCATGAGACAAACTAGTGTCTTGGCACAAGGCCTTGACAACATCTTATTTGTAGTCTTGGCACGAGGCCTTGACTATGTGGTTATGATAGTCTGGCATTATGCATTCCAACATTATGAAAGTGGTTATTGATTTTTGCATGTGATTGTTCGATTAGTAGGATATCCATGTGAATAAGTAAATGGCATTATTTCATTTTTACTTTTGCCATACTATGTTTATGTTCATGTTTAAAAGGCTTTTGTTTTAATAATGCATTGCCTTAAATGTTTATTCTTATTTATGAAAGTTTCCGCCATATTGTTATCCTTACTGGACATTTGAGCTCACCCCTTTTCTATGTTTTATTTTTCCCAAGATGTGAAGAAGTAAGTTATGAATGACCTGCAGGGATTTTATGAGGGGTTAATAGTGTGGATTGTGGAAACATTATGTTGTTGTATTAGTTTTTCATTTTATGACGTAATGTAAAACTTATGAATATATCTAGTGTTTCCAAGGCTACTAAACCAATCGGTCTTTCGAGTTTTGATCTTTCTTGTGATCATGCCAATGTTATGTAATTAATGCACCGACTCTGGGCAACTGGGGTCGGGGCGTTACATGTAATATCATATATAATATCATAACTCCATCCATTATACGTCCCACATATGGTATTTAACAAATCAAATCACTTTGAGGGGGTGGTAGTCCGCACTTACTTAAATGAAGATATCGCGTTTACCCATAATGGAAACCATAAAGGTATGCCCCAAATGAAAAATACATAAGCTTAAGGAAAACATAAACATATCATATATAAATATAGTGTCATCATAATGGCCACCTTTTAAGGTGTTAAAAGAATGTTTAACCATCATCGTTTCGGGAGGCATAAATTAACCATCCACGGAAACAGTATGTCCATTAATCATTAGATGTAGGTGTGTGTAAGTGTAGATAGAATCCTTCTTATAAAAACATCCTAGTATATTTGAGATACTGGATTTGTTACAAAAGAAATGAATAAAAAGAGATTAGGGGGTTGGAGAAGCAAAAAAAAGGACTCAAGTGAAGACATTACCTTAAAATCGGGTAACTCCCATTGGTTTGAGCTCAAAGGCTTCCTTGGGAAGACTTCTTCCCAAAGTGAGGCTTCAAGGAGTAAGAGAGGGAAGTGGAGAGACAAAATGGGCGGGGTTTTTCTGATCCAACGGCTTTGGAAGTGTGGGTAAGGAGGTAGAGGTGGGGGCCTTTTATAAGAGGAGGGGAGGGACACTCTTGTAAAGTTACAAAATGTTGCTTTATTTTCAAAAGAGTTTCGGATGTTAAAGGTCCCACATTGATGTATTTCTAGGATAAGGTGATTAGGGTTCGAAATTCACTCATCCAAAAGGTTTTGGAAAAGTGTAGGTCTTATATTTTACATTATCATTCCATTTTATTTAAATCATTAAATAATGAGGTCATCGCTGCGTCATCATTATTTCATAAATAATCTAATTTCTTTAATGTCTAAAAATTATAAAAAAAATTACTTTGATGTTGGAAATATTTTTAGATTTCCAATGAATATTTATAGTCAAAAATATGACTTGTATAACCCTATGTATATATTGTTTTAGTAAAACATTTCATGTTTGTGTCATTTTTACTTTAACATTAAATAAAAGTTATTTATGTCATTTTCCAACCAAAGTGGCTCCATGGGGTCCCCAAGTTGACGCATGGCTTGTCTTGGTCGGCCATGACACATACAATAAGGGTAGGACATGTGTCAAGCTCATCTCATATTATTAAAACATTATTTTTACCTTAAACTACAATAATTACCTCTAATCGCGATTAAAAACTTAATAAGTTACTATTCACCAAAAATTGTTTTAATCCCATTGAACCACATTTTACTTCTTAATTACAACCATGTATGTTGGATTTTTGAAATTCAAAACACAGAAGTGGTAAAATTTCATTTAAATGAAAAATCAGTTTTTATAAGTACCACTTAGTGGTTTCACTATTCATCAAAAATTGAAGTTTTTTAGAAAAATACAAAAAATTCAACCTAAGATACATTTGATATTCTGAATTGAAAAATGAATTCCATATTACAAAATTCAAAACATATAATTCACATTAATAAATTTAATAATTAATTCCCACTGTTAGAGCAAATAACATGTTTTTATGAAACAATAAGTATCAAAAGATTGACACTAGTTTAAGTCTGATTTCAAAGTGAAATTAATTATAATGACCACCATTAGATTAAATGGTAAAAATATATTTAGATTACACTTTAAGACCAATTCAAAAGATAATCTAATCATATAAATCAAGTAGATTAAAAAGCAGTTTTGATGTAAAATGTCGTATTTTTCACTATTCATTAAATAATGAACATTGTCAGAAAAATACCAAAAATTTAACCAATGTAAATTTCAATGTCCCAATCATAATAAATATGTTTATTTTGACAAATATAGATTATAAAATTTCCAAAAGTTTGATTTTAAAAGGGTTTTCCATCAAAATGCAGTAAATTAATCTTTTAAGAATATTAGTGTATTCCATGCTTAAGATTGTATTTATTTTCATTTTAAGCCTCTAAAACACTATATTAATCATTAATAGACATAGATAAAAAATATTTATTATTCATTACTTACTTTGGATGTCACAAATTTCTTTTAGAATTATGAGAGAAGGTTGTTATTTAAATTTTACCAAACATATTGAGGAGTTAATTGTTCTAAAAAGTGAACATTATTGAATGTAATTTCTTGTTTTATGGATTTCAAGATCTTGATTCACCTCTATCCTATTTAAAAATTTCACAATTTACAAATCCTTGACATAAATATTTTTTACAAGGTTTGGACATAATGAAAATAATGAAGTCTTATAAAGATTAATAATATATTATAAATGTGTGTTCGAAAAATGATGCTTATGTTGCATAATTGGAGAAACACAAGATTACCACATGGAATATCAATACAATCGGTGTTGAAATGGAAAGTGTTTAACTTAATTGTATCATGATAAATGAATTCATAGGATAATCATGTCATGAAAAAACATTATTGATATATTTAAAACACAAATTACATAAAACTAGTCAATTAAAAACATCCAAAACTCCATCCCAAGTGTGTGTATCTACCTTGAAATGAAATACCACAATTTATATCATCATCGAGATGAGGAGGATCCTCAGGTGTAACTTCACATTAATTATTGATCCCCCTATCCGGATAGGGGCCTCATGAACTTCTTGTATGAGGAGAGGATTCTTTTTACTCCCCAGAATGGAAAATATTTTTTCCATGTTTAAACATTCAAATGGGTTGCCCAAGGTGAAATTTTATGAGAAATGTGTAAGGTGGTTTTGGTAATCCTAGTTTTTAAAAACCAATTGGACAATGGTTTTTGATGGCCAAAAAATATTATCTCACTTTTTAAAAATTATAGAAGTTATATCCGTATCTTATTAATATATAAACTAATTATTTGGAACCATTTGGACAATCATTACTGGAGATATTGAAAAAATAAAGAACCCAATTTTTTACATCGAAAAAATTTTATCCCTTGGATTGATCAATTCAGATTGGCTACTTAATAGAAGAATAGAGCTTGGGAGTCTTCATATGAAATGTATACAATTTTTTTTGGATTATCTCAAAAATATAATCCCATTTGGTTTTATGGGTTAGTCTAAGTGTGATATTGACACCAATAATTTTCTTAGATCTTGCACGATTTGGCCTATTTTTCTTAATCTTCCTCACGAGCCCTCCAAATCACCTCCACGTGCAATTTATTATCAAAACTAATAACACAATCCTTTTTTTTTGAAGTGATAAACACAAAATAATTAAATAAAACATTAAGTGAAATTTGTTATTATTTTTATATTTCTCAATACAAAACTAGTCTAGCAATGTGGTTTAAGAGTGAAAATGAAATAGTGAATCACATTGCAATCAGACCCCCACACAAAAAACATTTCACTACAGGGAAAAGTAGAATTTCCAAAAAAATATGCATGGAGATATAATGAACGACATAATTATTTAAAATTCAATGATAATTTAATATGTTACATTAATGGGATCAAAGAAAATATCATACCATAGAGTTATTCTCTGTGATCACACAAATATTTGTCTCATATATTGTATTAGCCTGATATTCAAGAACATTAATCATTCCAATTTGAGAAAATAATTAAAAATATAAAAAGTACAATAATTCTACACATGTATGTGTGAAAAACATTCCATAAAATTCCTTATACTTTCTATATAGTACAAATTGGATATTTATAAATTTTCTTCTAAAATTACTATGTTCACGAAACCATCACTACATCTTAGTCAATCAAATTTCACGAAAAAATTAATTAAGTATTCAAGGAAGTAATCCTTTATTATGTTATCCTATATATCCTCATATTTTCTTACATTTCAACTCTCCCCTCATTTATAATTTTTTTAATAATTTGAATTGGAAAAAATTTCACACTCATCTCTTAACATTTCCTTGATCTCCTCTGGAGACTAATTGTAATAGTTAGAAAAAGATAAGCTGTTAAGTAAGAGTAGTGTTTATCCTCACTAACTAACATCCTTTATTTCTATATTTAGGGCATAAAACAGCTAGAAAATAGGTACACACACATCAATAAGTCTCTAAAAATAATGAAACATATTAGATAAGGAACAAAAGAATGGAAAAATAATTTTTGAAGATAAAAAAATTAACCTAAAATACAATTATATTCTATCATGTAAGAAGTTTTAAAACTTCATAGTTTGGGGAATATATTTGTAGATAAATTAAGTAACACATTTTTTTTTATACTACAAATATAATAGGTAACATTCTTCTCAAATGTTTCTAAATGATATACAAAATTTATATCATTAAAAAAACTTAATTGTTAAGAAAATGTCACACCTAAATGTGAAATTAATTTTAAAACACAAATTCCATCATTGAATCAATTTTTTTTTTGAAATTTTTATAAAAAAGATAATTTCCTCATTAATTTTCAAAAACATACATGATTTAGTTGCTAACATTTTTTAGTATAAGGTAGAAATCAAGAAATAAATATTCTAATACAAAACTGAGGTGAAAATGGGGGGGGGTAACAATACTCTTCAGAAATACAAGAAGAGAAAGAAAATATGATGAAAATTCCTTACTATCCCAAGAATATACCCATCCCCCACCTTGATAGAAAGAAATTTCCATAAATTAATAAAGGGAAATGTGGGGAGGAAGGATCAAACCTATTGGGTTTCATTCGTAGGATTATTTATGAATTTTGAGTCCCCTGTGAGGGACTCCAGAATAGCTTCATGAAAGAGCTTTATCTGCAACCCAATTACAGTGAAGGTTTTTGTTTCTAGATTTTGAAAATGAACATCCCCAAATTGATAAACAATAGTAACAATGTATAGGAAATCCAGTGGGAATAAAACTTACATGGATGAAACATTAGACTTTCATGGTAAAGTAAGACCTTTTACCCAATGTGGAATTGATGATGAAAGATGAGATGATCGGGGGAATCCTTGGTTCTCTCCTAATAAGTTTTGGAGTTTTCATAGGAATCCATTTACCATTACTCTAACTCTTGAATTAGCCACTTCCATTCAGAACCTACACCAAAAATATTATAATTTTATAGTTTAATGGCCTAATATGAACAATTATTAATCTCAGTCGGTCGGTTAACAATCCTTAAAAAAAGATGTTATGATGACATTCAAATGTGAGTTTGAAATAATTATGATATTCCCAAAAAGACCCATCAAGTTTAAGACTTCAATATTTTATTTGGGATAATATATTTTTTCATGAATTTGTGTTACCTATCTATTTAACACCTCATCCTGAAAATTAGTCTGAGGATGGTATGAAGTAGAAACTCAAAGTGCAACACCATAAAAAAGAAAAAAATATTGTATTGTTCAGATTAATAAATTATAACCCTGGTCACTGATGATGAACCATGGTAATCCAAACCTGTAGAATAGTTGGGTTCTCAAAAATTCAAAAACTATTTTAGAATCATATATCCTTGGGTTTGTTCCTATACACCATTATATCCACAATAAACTCTAATAATAATTTTAATGATTTCATAAGAATTGGGAAGTGTCCCCATCATGTAAACGACCCAAATATTGGTGTTGACATAAAATTGAATGGGTTGTTCTCGAATTTCATTTCTTTTAGAATCATTCCCCATTATATGGAAATGAGGGAAAAATTGAAAGATATAAATGGCACCCCAAAATAATGTCAGCCAAAATATTCTAGAATCGAGGTCCTTGTGAGCAGCCTTTTGTTCACCAAATTGGCCCCCTCAAGAAAGTATGTGGCCTAACCTAATGAAAAACTAAAACTTTCTACTGAGAAAAAAATGACTACTGACATTATCACTTAACGTACACCAAAATTAGGGGTTATCCGAAATGTACCAAAAAGACTCTTGTTTTAGATGGTCAACTCGGTTTTGGTTGAAATTAGTAAAAATTCATGATGCTACCAAATAATTTACAATTTCAGAATATCTAGGAATAACATCATGGGATAGGTATAATTGCTCATCAGGAATCGTGTCATTTATTGGAATACAGGTGGATGAGTCAAATGTATGATTGATGGATTATCTTACTGATATGTTCATCCAACACATTCTATGCTCCGATATTATCTCCAATTCTAGATTGAATTCCTAAAGGATAAGCATCCAATCAATGAGATGTGGTTTTTCATCAAGTTTCTTATAGATATATTGGAGGGTTGTATGGTTTGATAACACATTGGCTATAGACACAAAAATTTATGAAAAAAATTTAACCAATGGAAGAATAATCGAATGAAATTATTTTTTAATTATGGTGTATTTTCTTGGTCACTGTCTAGTGTAGGTGATGCATAGGCAATGACATGTGGGGATCAATCAATCCTTTTGGAGAAGACTACACCAATTTTATATTTATAAGCACCATACATGAGCTCAAATAGTACATCCCACTAAGGTGGTTGAAGTGAGACTATATTTCATTTTATTCAAAGATTCATCAATTCATTATCAAGTAATTTGTTTTTCTTTTTGAAGTGAGCAGGAGAGGGGGAGTGAAATCTTGCATTGTAATGAATGGAATGAAGGTAAAATCATACATGACCTTGGAATGACTTCCCATCCTACATGTTTTTGGGTAATGGTAAAGAATAAATTTCATGCGCTTTTGATTTATTTACTTGGATTCCTTCCTGAGAGATGACAAGTACCAATAATATATCTTGACACACCATGAAATGAATTTTCACATAATTTAATAAGAGATTCTTCTAAATGAAGTGGCATAGGATTGAACCAATACTACCAAATCATTCATCAGATGATGATCAAAAAATAGGGAAATTTCCCATGAAAACATTAATTAATATATCTAGGAAATACGATGAAATAATAACCATGCATCACTGAAAAGTACCTGGATCATTTCATTGAACGAATAACATCATCCTACAGGAAAATGTCCCAAAGGTGTAAAATAAAGGTCATATTTTCCTGATCCTCAGGGGAAATATGGTTTTAAAAATATCCAAAATACCTATCATGGAACTAGTAATGGGACTTCCCTACTTTCCTTTCTTACATCTAGTCAATTAATGGAAATATGTAATAATTCATACTAGTGCGTAGGTTTAGTCAGTGATAGTCAATGAAGACACACTAACTATTCTTCACAAGATGTGGAACCAATTAATTATTTTCATTTTTAATTATAGTTAAACAATTTTTAGAAAAAAAACTCATTGGACTGAACCAATTTCTATGAGATATAGATTAAATGATTCTAGTGGCCAATAATTTTGTTACTTCCTTATTAACAAACATCTACGAGGTTTCAGTAAAGTTGATGTTGAACCTGCCTCACTGGTTTAGCCTCATAATTTAACAATATCTGATGTGGGTAAATTGATGGGATAATACAAAGAATGTCAGAAAGTGTCCATCCCATAACATTTCTATACAACCTAAAAGTTTAAAGTAGTCACAATTCATTTTCAGAAGGGAGTGAGGCAATGCTGATAGGAATTTTTTTCCATTTTCATGACAAGGGTATTTTATATGTTGATATAGTTGTTTCAGTTCCAATTCATGGGGTTTTTAGATTGATGGGAGTGTGTGTGAAGGTGTGTGGTCAATAATCTCTTTCTAACTACTGAATGTTATCATCTTCAGGCATGGAATGACCTTTTTGAAGCTTATAAGTATCATCATAGGTCATGTGATCATTAGAGTTGAAAAAATAATCTATTAACAAACATGAATGAAATTTTTATAGTACACTACAAATATCAATTCATGATTTAATACATTGAATTTCAATCAATTATAAAAACATAGAAATGGGATTAGGGGAAACAAAATTATTTTAAGGGGAATGGAGAACATCATTTTAATTAATAGAGATAGTGGAATTTTCTTATAAGGGGTTATTCATGGAAACAAGGATGTTGATGTAGGAAATATCACAACCAAACACCATAGATAATATACCATTGTGGACATTAATTATGGTTTTGTTGGTTTTCAATAAAGGCCTCCCCAATATAATTGGGTCATTTGTATTAATCCTATCATCATCCATTTTTATAATATAAAAATAAATTGGAAAAAATAAATGTTCCACCCTCCCAATAACATCCTATAACACACCACAGGGGTGTCATATAAATCGTATTTCATGTTAAAAAAACGTTTATATGCATTAGTTCCCTGACCTAAAATTAAGAATAAATAGAGAAAATCATCACAATTATTGAAACACCCAAATCAAGAATAGTATTGGAAAAGGAATATCTCTTATGGTGCACAAAATCAATAATTTTCCAGGATCATTTCATATTAGAGGTAGTGATGGCTCTATCATTGTTGAGAGGTTCCTCCCAAATCTCATCTTTTCATTGTCACAAAGTCACCTTTGATGTGTACTTATCTCCTTTAAAAACATAGAAAATTGTGTAATTTTATACATGACATCAATAAATGGAATATAGGTATGTGATTTTTTAAAATTTTACAAGATTTTATTATAGATTTCAGTTTCTATTTATTTTCTTGTTTGGTTATCCCTAAGTTTAAATAGAAGTGGAATGTTTGGGATATGTGGCTCAATAAAGAATACACTAATTAATGTTGTTTTATTTTTCTAATGTAACATATTTTTATTATTTGGGACATCTAAGATGGTTGGAATCAAAGTTTCCTCAGGAGGGTGTGACTATATTTGATTTTTCATTATGATTTTAGGTTTACTTCCACTTCTAAGGGTTATGAAACAAAAATTTCTTATATCCCTATGGTTGATAAGTGGTTGAGGGGATAGTTTACATAACCCATGAAATTATATTCCTCCAACCTAGTTGGGTTGTTTGCCTAATTGGGGTTTTAAGTCTTGTATGGATTCTTGGGTGGTTTTTTGGAATTGGATATTGTTGGAATCCATTTGTTTTATCATGTTTTCTAGGATAGGATTGGAATTTATAGGGGTTTTTGGAAAGGCCTTTGTAGAGGATCAGGATTTCAGGGTTATGGTGGATACATACTATTCCCCAGTCAGTTCCACAGTTATTGAGGATAGTTTTAATGCTCCCTTTCCTAGAGGCTTGGTTTAATTTACACCCAAGCATTTATGGATAGTATGGTTCTTTCCATAAGTTTTAGATAAAGGGTCATCCTAGGAAGATTCCTTCACAACTTTCAGATGATTCTCAGAGTAGAGGGCATTGGTCAGAATAGTGGTTGTCAGAAGAACATATTCCATAAAGGATGGGAGGAGGAGATTTAAATTTTCCATGGGATAGAGAGTGATGTTGAAGAAGGGAACATATCTCTTCTATCATCATTTCCACCTTTTTCTCAAATTAATTGATTTTTACTTCAAGGATACCTCAAATGGGTACATTGGATTTTGAACTGATTTTTTAGTGTTTTGTTTCATGTTCCCAATTAGATTTCTAGAATTAATAATTATATCATCAGATAGTGGACCACCTACAGTAGCTCAATCATATTTTGTCCAATAGTAATTAAACCTTCATAAAAAGAATGAATTAAAAGATGATCTATTATTCGTTGGGGTGGGAAACATGAATGAATCGTTTTAAAATTTTCCCAGTATTAATGATGTGTTTCCCCTTGTGAGTTCTTTATCCTAACAATTTCATTCCTTATTATTGTTTTTGTAGAGGATGGTATTTATTTTTAGAAAAAATGAAGTTCATGTATGCTCATCCTCGACTTTGGGAATTAATATAACATACCAAATCTTTCGCAGTGTCTTATAATGAAAATAGAAATTCTATAAGCTTTAATTGTTCTCCATAAAAATTATAAGGTTTTAAATTTAAACACAATGTGTGAAATTTTTGCAACATCTCATGTGTTTCTTCTTTTAAATGTCCATGAAATATTGGTAATAAGGGAATTTAACCGGATATTTGTTCAATTTATGGTGGTTCTCTTTACATTTGAATATAACATGGTTGGATATCAACATTAGGAAAGATTAATTCATTTATTGTTTATTATTTTCATCCATGTTATGAAGGTTCATTATAGTTTTGATGTTGTTTCCAGAATAAGAATAAGGATGAATTAGTGTTTCAAGGTGTGATTTTTTCTCCTTCAAAGGATTTTCGTCTGTGTTATAGTGTCATTGATGCCTAATATACTCCAATTCAGGTTACAATGGAGGTAAATCTAAAAAATTATAATGAATAATATACAAAACTAATAGAAGATGAATAATTTATAAATCAACTAATTAATGATAGAGGGAAAGAAAATAATAATTACAAAATCAGCAATATTTTTATAAAACACACACTAAAAAAAGTGCTCCGAGAAAATGACACCAATATTTGAACTCATAATCAGGAAACCTCCAATTGGTTATGATTTTAAGATGATTTTATAGTATAGTGAAGTCCACATGTTATCCCTCAATGACTGTTGGTGGTTTATAATCTGAAATTTTAATAAAAAGGAACCAAAGAGGGGGGTTGTTTTGATAATAATTTTAAGAAAATAACACAATTTAAAAAATTTAACAGTTAAAAAGGAAGGTAGTGTTTATATAATAATGATAGGAGTTAATTACATGTTTACTACACATCTTGGATAGTTCTTTGTTCTGAAAAATTCTCATGGTTTAATGGAATTCTATTGTTTTGGGTTTTCAAGATCATAATTCCCCTCTTAGCCCATAAAATGTTGCACAAGGTGCCACCCCTTGACACAAAAATACTGTTTTTATGGTTTGGTAAATAGGAAAAGAGTAAAGGATACCAAATCACTCTCATATATTATATATTTGTGAGTGAAAATGGATGATTTTGTTTCCTATTCAGAGAAACCCAATATTTCTAATTGAAATCTCATACCAATTGGTGTTGAAATGGAAAGTGTCTGACAAAATTATATAAAAAGAGATGAATTCAGATTATAATCATGTAAAGATAAAGAATAATTAAAATATTAACATAAAAATTAAAAAATCACTAAATGAACAAGTTCTAGAGCTCCCTCACATGTGTGTGTACCTCCATTGAAATAGACATTGACTATTTAATTCGTCTTAGAGAGGAGGAGAAGGATCAGGTAGAACTTCACCTTCATTCATAATCCCCCTATTTCGATAGAGGCCTGCAGAAATTCTTGGATGAGGAGAGGAACCCTTTGGTTATAAATAATGGAAGAGCATTTCTCTTAGTTATACCTTTTAAATAGGTTCAAATGTGCCAATATATATTAAACGGGGAAGGGGTTTTTGGGCACCTCAATTTCTAGAAACCACTTGGACAGTGGAATTCGATGGATAGAAAGTATTTAATAAATTTTTAAAAAACTATAATGTTTTTGATCCACTTCATAAATATCTCCACTAAATCTTTGGCACTATTTGGACATTCAAAGGTGGAGATATAGAATAAATATACAACCCACTTTTTGACTTCAATCATATTTGATCCCCTATATAGATCAGTTCAGAGGTCCCCCTAAATAAACAAATGGTCTTGGTGTATTATTATGAAAGGTATCCCATTGAACATTGGACCATCCTACAAAATATAATCCCATTTAGTAGAACATTTTAGTGGAAGTGTGTTGTTGAGTCCACTGGAATTCTTAGATCATGTGCAGTTTGGTCCGCTTTTCATAAACTTCTTCATAGACATATAAATCATCTCCCAATATTATTTAATTATAAAAAACCACATTTACATTTTTAATAGCGATGAAAATATTATTGAATAAAAAATGAATGTAATTGTTTTATTATTTTTATAATTTTACATTAAAATGTAGTTTAGCATAGTGGTGTAAGAGTGATAATGAAACAGTGGATCACAATGCGATTAGTTTCTACATTTGAATCTGCCTCTTCATTTTACAATACTATAATAATTTGGTCTACATGAATTAAAATTTCAAAATATGGTTTGAATGTATTTTTTATTTGATTCAATTTAAATAAGAAGAATGTAAATTCTGATTCATTATTTTAGTGTAGGAACTCTATATATTTATTTTCCTAAGATTAAATACCTGGTTTTCTTTACTAGACTACTCAAATGTATGTTCAAAAAACTATGGGGCCCTGTGAATTTCTCAATAGGTGCAAGTCCTATTTCTACAACCACATCTAAGACATGGAAATAATTGAACATATATGAAAATTTAAAACAAACATGTATGATACTAAAATATGATTGGATAAGATCAAAAAAATAATTAAATATAAGATCATATCCTATAGTTATTTAAGCTTCAGTTATTGAGTTAGTGATGAGTGCCTTTTGATGTTGGATCACAACGGATGAAGGTAGGTAGTCGGCCTCTTCCAACATTTCTTCAAATTCCACCACTTGGTGGTGCCTTCCTTAACTGGTGCGACATATTATTTATTGAAATTTTTAGGGAGATCATATAGATCCTTATATTCATTTCAAAAGTCATCTATATATTTTTGAATTCCAAAATTTATCATTGTAGGAACGTATTTCTCATCAAAGATACACAATAACTCATTATGGTTATCTTTTATATAGGTATTCAAATAGTTGGACTATAGATACTCCTCTTACTTTGTCTCATCATCACGAGAGTCCTCAAGAAAAATCAATAAATAATATTATATATTATTTTTGTTTAGAACATTTCATCTCAAGTGACACACTGATGTTCTCAGTTATCGAATACATTGTGCATTTTATATGATCCACATTATCCTGAAAACATCTAAAAACATATTTGATTTTTTTATTTTCACATATTCTATAAATTTCCTTCGGGGAACTTCTTGATAAATTTTTAGAGAATACATTGAGGGATTGGATTCTGTCAAATCCACTTCTAAAGAACATATGTGAATAAATCCTAAAAATCAATTAATTTTCATTATAATCCTTCAACCAGTGGTTGTTAGAGAGTCTCTTTATGCTCTAGGATGTGGTCCACAAGTTTCTTCTTTATGTTCAAGTTTTTTCTAGATCCCTGGATCTATCTTTCATACGTGGAAACACATTCTTTTGTAGAAAAGGTTTCTTTATCTACAGGTTCCTAAACATCCGAGTTGTAGAAAAGGTTTCTTTATCTAACTTTTGGATCATTCTTAGGTTTTCACATATTTAATGAAATATTAATAATAAGGTAGTTTAAATGATAAAATTTATACTAACATGCAATGGAATAATGAATTTAGAAGATAAGGAACATGACCCTCATGGTTTGGTGAATGAGTTCCATCATTCTCATTGATTGTGATTAAATTCAGTTTTCTATTTACATTATAATATCCCAACCATGGATTAATATTCAACAATTTAGTGACGTGAAATACAAAATGAACTTAGAAATCTTAATTCTACCACATCTTATTGTCATGGTTAACGGAACACCTCAATCTAGAGTGTTATATCTCCTAATACATGAATCCATCATATGTCATTTCATCAACGGAATGATGAAACTACATCATATAAAGATATTGTATCAAATTGAAGGGAGGTTACTATTTTGAAAAATGTATAAAAATTATCTTCAGTTCCATTTTGTTATTGACAATTACCACAAACATTCTCAAATACCCTTAATCTCCATATAAATAATGAAAACATAATATTAAAAGCGTTGTATGAAATTGAAACACCACTTCCCTTCCAAGTCTAAATCATATTTTAGCCCCATAGTTGTGAGGGTATGTGGTAATTATATAAGGAAATAAGAATAACAGAGTATAAAATGATAAAAATGATGAGGAAGATAAATGAATAATATCAGAACATACACATGAAATATCAAAATATATATAGAATATGACGAAAATATAAAAAGAAGAAAAAGAAGAACGAGACGAATAAGAAGGGTGTGTGGTAGAATAAAAAAATTAAAAATTATCCATGAATTATATTTTATTTAAATAAATATAAATTAAATTTAAATTTCAAATACCACTAATGAAATAAAAATAAAAATAAAAAATTAATGTAGTAAATTAATGGGTGCAACAACCTCACATCTGAAAAATTTCCTCCAAAATATAGATCATGTTTTTCCAAAACATATGGCTGATTCTCTCCATGGATCCTTATTGTAAGTTTTATGAAATTTATTTTTATATCAATAGCCTAAATATCAATGCATTTTTACACATATAAAATTATTTATGACACAACTTTTAAGTCACACTTTTTCGGGATGGGGTTTCCCTAACCTTCCCCAATTATGGAGCATTGACAGAAATCATTAATGAAAGAATATCCCTCTAAATTCAAATGGTAAAATGACTAATTGAGTATTTTTTATAATCCATTATGAATCTCGTAAATTGGAGGCATTTCCCTAAGTTATGCCTCATTTACTAATTATGAGTCCACCCTATCAGCCATGATGTTTTCTGAATATGATTGGTGTTTTGGACACATGGAAGTTCAAATTTTCTATTTATCCAAAATAATAATTTGATTAAAAAATCAGAAATACAATATAAAATAATCTCTCTAATTTATTCAATATATTAAAAGTTAAGCTAAATATAGAAAAGAGATAAAAATAACATAAAATTTTAGAATTAAGAAAATTTCACATTTTATCCCAAAACACACCAAAAAACCAAAAAATAGTTCAAATCAACTAAAAAAGATAAATCTAGAGAGATTAATTCATTTAAATGCATTTTAAAAATTCTTAAAATATTAAATCTTCCATTAACCTCATAAAAATGTCCTAAATGTAATCATTATGTCCTTTTTCAAAGGAGGGGCATTTTGATGTTTTTCAAATTTATGAATAGAATTAGTTTGGATTTAATAGATTGTATGAAACTACCTACAATATTGAAACCTATTTCAATTAAATATTAACTTAATATGTTCAAGTGTAATTTTAATATAAAGTCATTACCATTAAATTTATTCAATTTTATGTTTTTAAGAATTCTTTTCAATGTGGAGAGGTTATTTATCCATAATTTTTTTATATTCTTGAAAGTACAAAAATTAATTTTTTTATGTTAGGTAATGGAACTAATTTATATATATATGCCTCTCAAATATATACCTATCATATTCTTCATTCCCTTTATGGGGTAATATATGCCTTATTATTAGTTCTCAAAGTTATTCATTATGAAATTTCAATTTACTGTGATTTGAAGCAAGATTATGCCACCCATTTCATTCCATGGTAAATAATTATGTTAGGACTTATGATTAATTTTAATTATGTGTCACACATATATCATTAACATTATATAATGGTTTTTCCCAAATATAGATCCATTGAATTTGGAAAATCATTAGTCTCATAATGTGTCATGTATGTGATTGGGGAGAAAACATAATCTGTTATGAGACTTTACCAACTAACTGATATTATCTATGATGTAATCCTTGAATCATGTTTAGATTATTATTTCTGTTGCAAAAAAATTTCCTATATAACCATGACCGTATAATACTTTCTTCTTTATGTTATTCTTCCAAGTGATTACCCTTGTTCCTTGTTTTTTATGATATCATGTTTTTTAATTGAATAAAATATTATGATTATTTCTCATATTTATTCCCTAACTGGGATTTCTAAATCCCCCATTTCTTATATATAATCCATAGGTTATCCTATTCTATTAGTGGAGCTCAAATATATTTAATGGGTCACTAATGAGAGAGAAAAATAATGATGCCATGTTTTGGTTTCCATTGATGTATTATTATCCAAGTCTTCTAAAAAAATTATCCCTCGTGATAATTGGGTTGTGATTATTAGATAATTATAATACAAATCATCTAATAATGTATGTGAACTATAAGGGTTCCTATAGTTTGTATCAGAGTAAAGGTTAAGTTTTTCATTTGGAAACTAGTCTAAGAATACTTTAGTGATAACCCTTGGGATATGTATTTGTGAATGTCCAATTAAGTAATAATATCAATGAATTTATGTGAAGTATAAAGTGGTTGGTTTTTGAAAAGTTATATCCCTGTAGAGATTCTAAAATTGTACTTTTTCCCCCATATATGGTTGTAAGGCTAATTAATCGGATAAATATGTCAGGATTGACTCGAGCATTAAGAAGTATATGAAAATATTCCTTAATGGGAACTTGGTTTGGAACTCACATGGGATATGCTTTGAATATTTACAAACTCTGTACAAGGAATTATAAATGAGTTCAAAAAATTTGTTAGGTTAGAAAACCTAATAGAAAACATTACCATGTTTAAAATTGATTGAATTTTATAGAAAAATAATTCAAAATATACCTATAATTTATATGTACATTTTTCATGACAATGTATCTTCGTATAATTTTTCATTATTTATTTTTATTTAGTGATGGGAAATAGGAGAGATAATTCCAACATCTAATATTACGGTAAATTTAATGATTTACCTAATTATCTTCCCAAACCAATGGAAAAGGGTGATATAAATTGTACCATCAAAGAAAATGGTCATTCTAAAAATTTTATTAACAATGAGAAAATAATTTAATATCCAATCACATCTAAGAAGAAAATGATGTTTTCTCATGGTAGTTAAAGTGAAAATGAAAAAAAATGATGATTCGGTTTCTTGGCTCCAAAAATGTTGTAAGAGGCATCATGGAAAATGACTTGAAATAAATAGAAGTTTCATTTTTTGTCAAAAATAAAGAAAAAATATAAGATAATATAAAAATAAAAATTAACATTCTGTTTAATATAATGAATGAAAACAATGATTATCCTAAAGAACCACTAACAATTTAATTTCATAATGGTGGGGAACATGGTCATTATCTAGAGAAATTTCCTCATGCAAGGATTAATTTATATGGTACCATTTTCGGAAAATCATTTAACAAGAATGATTTAATTGTTTATGTATTGGAACTCCAGAAACACATTGTTAAAGTTTTTTTCCTAAATGATATTATGTTTATATGAATTATCAAACACCTATTGATTATTTCACAAAAGTATTTCAGTAATTATTATCATTAATATCTAAAATAGTACAGATGAACAAGGAATGTTATTTAATGGTATGATGATACTCTAGAGAAATTTTCAATGGAAAATATATTCTTGGATATGTTCTTGATGTTGATGAAATGATAAAAAATTAAATTTAGATTATATGGTGGAAATGAATTATTTTTATAGAAAACCATAGTGGATATAAAATATTCATATGATGAGTAATGTATTTTTGATGATTTTCAACAAATTCATGGGAATGTTATTAGATCCTGTAAAATTATGAATATACATATCTCACATATTGTTCCATTATTTTATAAAAATAAAAAAAACAAAAGGCATGTGACAACACATCACATCTAGAAAGGATATATGGTTTAATCGGACAACTAATGTGTGATAATTGTGAAACACCTACCAGAGGACTATATAATGCATTCATTAGTATAAAATTATTTCTACATAAAATATTAGGTGGATAAATATTATGTCGGGTTTGGAAAATGAATTAAAGGATCCTGTATTTCTGTATTTGTAGGATTTTGAGGTGATTAATGGCATTTTGGGAAACATTTAATGGGGTTAATATATATATATATATAACCATTAAGAATAATGTATATGCTTTATTTGGAAGAATGATATCATTTTTTTAGAAATGTATGTTGAAAGGGTATGGGGTAACATATGATGGTAAAAACATATTTCTTTTTTGGGTGATTGAGGTTATTTTATATATAGGGTTATTTATTTATAGAATGGTCTATGATATAGATTTGGTTCAATTGTTGAATTTTGGAGATTAATATATTTATATTCATTTTTGAGATTATCTTACATCATTATAAACATGTTTTGTTTTAATAAATATAGTTATAATAAATTGACATTATTTTATGGATATTAAGATATGTTTAAAGTTTATTTAAATTATTCAAGATTATAAAAATTCATATTATATCTTTATTAATTAGAGTATGTGGTGAATTGGAAGTTGATCTAAGAACAACCCACGAATAAAATGTTTTTTATGAAATAATAAGATATTGGGTGATTATAGTTTTCTGTTATATCTATATTAATAATAATAGAATTGATCAAATCAAGGGAATTTATCTTTAAAAAAATTATACTATTGCATTTTTATTTTATGAAATAGTCGATATTCTGTTCATGTAGAATTTATGGTTCTATAGATTTTTTCTTTATCATGATCCTTTAATTTATAATGATCAATGATATCTACCACTCTGAATAATTTTTATTCTTTTATTTATAGTCCACATAATCACTTTCCACCAATTGTCTCCTATGTTGAAATATAGTTATGTGATTAATTTTGTATCAAAAATTTTCCCCTTTTAAAAAGGATATTTATTAACCATTATCATAATGTTGTCAATTCCACAATGAAATTTTCAAATGTTAAACCCTTAATCACTATAAAAAATTTAAAATTATTTCGAAACAATTAATTTTTTAGTGTATAATATAACACATATATATTAAAAGAATGTAATTTTGTATAGCGTACTTATCATGTAACATAGTGTATAAACGAACCCTATCATAGTTTTAAAATATTACTATCTAAAAGGGATGATTTTAATCTTATCCTCAAATTGGATGGAATAATTAAGAATAAAAAAATTATGAATTTTATATAAAGGTCTAAATAAATATAATTATACTTATAAATGATAACTAACTAGTCACTCAACTTAAATAAAAGTCATTTTATCTATAGAAAAAAAAAATTGTTAAAAACTAATTTTTACAACATTCTATGAGAAAATAAAAAAAATTATTTTTTCACCAATTTTGGAAAATTTATTTTACAAAACTTATTTTTTAAAATAATAATTTAGGTATTAACTTATAGGGAATTATTATAGTTTTTTTGGAAAATATAAATTTTTTGGTGAATAGTGGAAAATAAAAATTTTCTTAATGTTTTCTTTTCTTTTAAGTAAGTTATTTAATATAAAAGTACCCATATTATTTTAATTTTTTTTAAAAAAATTATTTTATAATTTTATTAAAAAAATTAAATATTATTTAATAAAAATTAATACAGGAATTTAGTATATGTTTATTATTAGGATTATAAGCACATTTTTCTCAAACTATTTTATTGTGAATAATGTGTATCCAAATTAAATAATTTAAATAACCATAAATTAGAAAATATTTAATTGATATCTATATATTATATATTGATAAATATAAATATAAATTTATTTTTTTATGATTACTTTTTATATATTTTTTATAGGACCCTCTTGTGATTGTGGAAAATGAATTTCATAGAAAACCTTTGTTTGGACACATCTGCGAGGATAATTTTAAATTAAATCAATTATACCTTTTTAGTTGAATTTGGAAAAATTCCTTCCATTTTTTGAATCACAATAATTCATATTATATAATAATGTCATACTAGTATCTTAATATAATGAATAGTTAAAATAAAAAATAATTACAATGGTTAAGGTAAAAGATGGGATACTTCAAGATTAATCTAAAAATATAAGAATTATAATTTACAAAAAACCTATATATTTCCTAAATTATCGTAATTTTTAAACCATATATGTAATAATTTTAAAATACAATTTATTTTCAAAACTTTTTCCATGTGAAAAATAGTGGTGTAATTATTTGGTTAAAAAATACAAATGTGGACCCTCCCCAATTTATATAATCGCACAAAATCTATAATCTATTACTACATTTTAAAAACCCATTTTTTCCATTACCTACAAAAATACATCCATTAATTCTATAAAAACATCATAGAGTAATTTATTTGTTAAAAAATCTAATTAGGTTAGGCTTTTGATGAAATCTAAAAAACTCACCTAAGAAGAGGTATCATTCTTAGTTGAGAAATTTTTTTAATCTGTTTTTAAAGCTTAATAAATATTATAAAACCATGATGAAATAATAAATTCATTATCATATATATAATTAAGTAATTTTTTGTTATTTTAATTATCTACATATGTCTCCTCCTCCCTCAAATAGAAAATGAAAGAGTTTACCTTGTGTACGATGGACTACCACATCATGAACTGAAATAATTCATTTTTCATCAATGCAAATCATTGATATTATAATAAAATATTTAATTATTATATATTGTATTTTTGATATAATTATACTTCAATAATTATAATATCACAAATGCGTTCTTAATTTCTATTTTTTATGGAATACTATAATGTCGCTAGTGTGTGCGGTGGACTAGAACCTCACGAAACAACGTGATTCAATAATTTACTTACGCTTTAAATATATGGTAATAAGGATTAATTTTATGTTTGTATCCTACATTGTTGATATATTAATCAATCAACAATATCAATATATCATATAGTTTCTTACATTGACATGCATTGAATAAAAGATAATGTTGTTTGTGTGTACATATGAATACCTCCCCATGAAGCGATGTGATTGATTTTTTTAACATATCACATGGATGGTATAAATATATATATGGATATTTTATAACATAGTTTTTAATTTAGAAACAATGATAACTCCATAATGATAAAATTACACTTACCTAATTTCAATCGTGAACGTCTTAAAATGGAATCATTAGTCATTTTTATTTACAACCTACCATCCCCATGATTGTAACATAGTTCATTTTTTCATAATGATATTTTATGGATGGTTTTAAATGTAAAATTTATGTATAAACCTCATAATAATTTCATTAATATAACTATTTAAATTTATTCATAATAATATCTATGAACTTAGTCAACTTACCATTGTAATTTTGGACATGTGAGTCAGTCATCATTAATATTTATTGGGTGAAATTAATTGGCCATGTAATGGAAAATTATATGATAAAAAATAAAAAATAAAATAAATAATATACATTAAAAAGTATAAAAAAATTAAAAAATTAACTTAATTTTATTATTTAAGCAGATAAGTAAAAGTTATTATTTGGTTTTTAGGTGAGTGTTTCATCTCAAAACATTTTTCTCTAAGACACTTGTTCTTTTTTTACCTTGTCTATTTTATATGGTGTATATAATTATAATTGAAATAAATTTTAATTTTTTTTAAATCATTATGTTTTATGTTAAAATGCATTACCTTTATTCATAGGGATTATGATTCAAAAATTACAATTACCATAATGGTTTATTTAATAAAAATGTTATTTTCCTCAAGATTTTTTAATTTTTTAAAAAATACATATTATCATCCAAAAACCAAGAATTAGTCTAACGGAAATATTATAAATTACTTATATATTTCTCTCATATATATACCTTGTGTAGAACTGCAAAATTCAAAAATAAGAACAGTGTATTTAATAGCATGTATGACTTGCATCACCAAGCATCAAAGAACTTATTACAACCCATGACTTTATAATATAATTATTTTTAAATAAACTAAATATATTAAATATATTTTATTAAATGAAATATAGAGTTTATCTTGGATTACATGAATCAATAATTTTATATTGTGTTACAGGTGACACAGAGATTAGATTACATTATACAAACCACCAAGTTTAAATGAAATGTGACATATTATTAAAATATAAATATTTAATATGATAGTTATCACTTAATTGATGAATTTGTGGGTATTAATAGTATTAACTAAATTATGTATATTATGTTAATATATATATTATAAAATAATTAATTATCATTTTTAACTTTAAATAAATGTTTTTAGAAAAAACAGTATTTGTTTTCTTGAAGACGGTTTTATTATTCTTTCACACATGTTTTAAAATTAGAATTTTTCTATTATAGAAAACATATTTGATAGAATGTAAATATTTTTTTAATCAACATATAAAATTTATTTTTCGGTTAATTTTTTTTATTCTTATGAAATATTTCATTTGTCAATTAATAGTGAAAACATTGCTTTTAATTGAAAATTGAATTCCCGTTTAAATAATAAATAATATTAAATTATATTATTACTTTATTTTATGGTAAAATTAGTTACATTATATATTATTTATTCAAATATATTTCATTGCAATAATTTTCAAATTTAATTTTCATCTAAAAACTTTATAAACATTTTGACATTTTAGCATAGAAAACCCGCTTTTTTATCTTATCTATGAGATTAATTTTAAATTAAATTTGGACACTGATGTGAATTGAATTTAGAAAAATGGATTCAATATTTTTAATCATAATAATTTAAAATTTATAACATGGGAAACATAATATTGATTAAAATAAATTGTAAAAATAGTAAGGATTTTTTGCGGTAATGGTATAAATGTCTTCACCGAGGGTGAAACTCAAATGATAAGTGTTAAAAACGAAACAAAAACCTTCACAACACCCTTTAATAGACATATTTACACCTTAAAAATTCGAGTTTGTAGAATTGGCTATTTTCATACTCTATGTAATGTTATAAATTTGGGATAAATTCAATCTTTTCAAAAATTACAAGTGTGCCTCTCACCTCACTTATGAAAGAGAACCCCCCCCCCCACTCTTACTCACACCTTAATACACAAATAATTTGGATAATTAAAGAAAAAATAACTTCACAAATTCCATCCTCTTATAAAATAATCCTTATATTTGGCATAAATCCAATCTAGCATAGTTTTGGTGAAAACTTAATAAGATTACATGCAGAAGAGTTAATGTTCTTCAATGAGTATTTTTATTTTATTTCATCCTCTAATTCTTGAAATTATTCTTTAACCATTCTGATTTAATAACCTATGTATTTTTTATATACATATATTATGTTAGGATACAGGGATTACATTCCTCCATACCCTTTTCCATTAAATGGTTTTGAAAATCATCATTCATCTACACAACAGACTAATACATTATAAACTCATGTCATTCAATTATCGACTACAACATTTAACATTTTAGTACGATGATTTATCAAAAGTATATATATATATATATATATTATTTATAACATCAGTATATTTTATGAATCATTTTATCATATATACTATTTTATATTCTATTTCATAGATGATATGATAACGCCACTCATGTGTACGAAAAACTACTGTCTCGCAAAGCGATGTGATTTTTTCCCCTAACACATTACATGGAAGATGATCAGGATAATATTAACTAATATAAGTTATATAAATGAAAAAAATATGATATAAATAAAATATTTATCATTTTTATAAGATAATATATCATTTTCTTTGATACACTAATATATTATAATGTCACTCATATTTGTGTGGACTACCACCTTTAGGAAGCAATGTTACTCCCTTTTCATCACCTCAACAAAAAATTGTTATATATATATATATAAACACCCAGCCTTTAAACATTACATAATCATGAATTAAATGAATAATTCACATTGAGGATCTTTTTGGGTTTAGAGTTTTATAGAATTATGTCATAACAATTACATTACATACCAAAAATTACAAAGTAGACACTTCTAATCAGTTTTCCATTTTATTCATAAAATAAAATTTATTAAATGAAAAAAAACAATTCTTTTCTTGATATAAATCTTCTTTAATTCTCCCTTTCTCTTACCCGACCTTATACCCTGTGAAAAAACATTTTAAAAACATGGGATGAGCCTAAAAACATAGTATGGTTTTTAAAATAAACGAAGAAAACATTAGTTAATCAATACAAACAAAACATAATCTCTTTAACATACCTCATGAAATCATTATATTTATGAATGACACATATAAATCATATATCATAAAGGTATCTTGTGGCATCAATATCATACTTATCTTATAGCTTTCATAGCTGGGTAGGGAGTTACATTAATAATACCCATCACGTTTTATTCCTTAAATATATTAGGAGAAAAATTAACTTTTACCTATGTCACATTAACCAATGCATTGGGGAGAAATCTTGGGCTTACCCACCCGAGGCTTATCACGGAACCACCCATAAACTTAGACTATTCCCAAAAACCATAACATGATCATAACGCATAACACAAGAATAAAGGAATGATTACATTACCACATTGAAATCATAATACATCATTTCAATATATTGAAATAATAAAACCATTATTAAAACCATTTTCAATTCCAAAATATGTAAAATAATATATGATATTTATTTTCCTTTTAAAAAAACACTACTTCTTGTTAAGGAAGACAATGAACAAATAATATGCGCGGCGGCGTAAAGGTCATCGTCACCATGTAAGATAAACGAGAAACATTTCTTAATTTATTTCAGTAATATTATTCATAGAAAAATATTCCCATTGAATGAAATGAAATTCAACTGTGTTTATACACCGTATAAAATAAAGTCATGTATAAATAAAAATATGCCTCAATGAAAGGTGATTGAGGTGAAGTCCCTTACCTTGTGCCTGATTGACTCGTTCATTCTTTAAATCTCATGAATAATAATATAACGTTGATTTCTACTTTCATCCACTTTTTCAAGTTTATTATTCCTTTTACATCACTTATTAGCACATTATAAACATTACATAATCATTTAAATTAATAATGGTCATTTTGTCGATATTCGGTACTTATAATTACAAGTTTTCAATGTGGTCAAAAGTATATTATATACAGAATTATATTTTGTATTTAAATATCACATAAATAATATATATCCAGTACATAATTATTTCGAATAGTCCTTGTCATTTGGATATATGAAAATGAAATGTACTGTTCATGGAGGCGGTAAGCCATACGTACTGATGAATGCTACTTTCATATCATTTTTTTTCATTTTTAAAGGAATGGAAACCAAATGATACATAGTTATATTATTATTGTAGTATAATATCATATTTTATATACATTTGATAAGTTCATTAACACCATCCTTTATACATTAAATTTATTGTATGATTGAGTCATATCCCATTGAGGGGGAGGTAGTCTGCACTTCCTCAAAAGAATTTATCATATTTACCCATTATGGAAACCATAAAGGTATGATATAAATGAAAAATACAGAATAATATAAGCAATATAAGTATAATATATATAACATATAAAAAATCATCATAATAGCCAACATGAGAGGTTATAGGAGATAATTGAAAGATCATTGTTCCGTGAGGCGGTAGTTCGTTGTCCATAGAAACAATTTGTTTTTTACCCATTAGATGGAGGTGTGTGTAAGTTTAGTTAAAATAATTCTCATAAAAAACATAATATATCTACTATACTGGTTTTGTTATAAAATAATCGCATAATAAGTGTTTAGGGGGTTGGAGAAGTAAAATAAAAGAAAAGAACATAAGAGAAGATGTTACCTTTAAATCGGGTAACTCCCTTTGATTTGAACCAAAAAGATTTATTGACGTGCCTTATGCCTAAGGTAATTCATCATGGTGGAATAGAGGGATGGTGGGAACTTATTTGGGCATAGGATGGAAGAGCCAAGGGTTATGATAATTTTTAGTAATGGGTTAGAGGTGATGGCATTTTATAAGGGGGAGGAGGGGCTCTTTAAGAATGGTTGCAAATATTATTTTATTAATAGCTAAATTTATGTTTCAAAAGATCCCAAACTTATTAATTTAAAATATAAGATTACCATTATAAGAAATACTATCAATCAATAGGTTTTAAACAATTTCTAGTGAAAAATTTAACCTTATCATTTAACATTAACCCTTAATTAACAAATTTGACTCTTACCATGTCTTCTTTTTTATTCACTCTATAAGGTTAATATAGTTACTATAAAATTCCAATAAAACCACAAGTGGTTCATTAATTACATTTTCAACCTTATCTAATTCATTTGGCCGAATATTTGATTTTTAGGATTATTATATCATTTAAAAATATTAATTGATTTAAAAACTCTCTTATGTCAATTTTTATACTATTTATATCATGACATTTTAAAAAATCCAAACAAACTTTATTCTTTAAGAATCCCATAATTAATTCAAATATAAAAAGTTATAATAATCTATAAAATTAGTTTATGGAAAAAAGGTTCAAAATGAATTTATTTTAACAATTAAAATATCATTTATTTAAATTGTTCATTAACGAGGTAATCATTACATCATAAATGTGACAGAAATAAATAAATTTACATGATGTATAAAAATTATAAATAAATTTCCATGATTTAGGAAATATTTTTAAATTTATAATGACGATTTATAGTAAAATATATCAATTATAAAACCTCATTTTAAAATTGTTTTGGAAAAACAATACATGTTTATGATATTTTTATTTTAACTTTAAATAAAATGTTATTGATGTATTTATCTTACCCAAGTGGATTCCAAAGGCCAAAATCTCTACAAAAATATTTTATTGGTAATCCTTGACTCATCCAATATGGTTAGGATTATTATTAAGGTAATTTGATATTATTATAATATTATTTTAATGTTGAATTACCCTGTTTACCTTTAATTGTGGTAAATAAAAATCAAAAGCTACTATTCATAAAAGAAATTATTTTCATCTTATTGAACCAAATTTTACATACTGATGTAAACCATGTCTGTCGGATTTTTTAAATTCAATTCATATAAGCGGAAAATTTTCATTTAAATGAAATTTTTTTTGTAACTACTATGTAGTGTTTTTCATTATTCATCAAAAATGGAACGTTTTCAAAAAAATACAAATAAAATCACCCAAAGCTAATTTTGATATTCCAAATTCAAAAATGATTTCTATTTTTTCAAATTAAAAACATATAAATTTATTTAATTAATTTAAAATTAATTTCTGTTGTCAAAACCAAAAAGAATGTTTTTAAGAATTAATATCTATCAAGAGATTGACATTTTTCTATATCCAATTTAAAAGAGAAATTAATTTTAATGACAAAATTAGATTAAATGGAAAAAATATAATCCAATTACACATTAAAACCATTTAAAATGATATTATAACCATATAAATAAATTAGATTAAAAAGAAAAATTTGAATTTAAATGCATAAATATTTACTATTCATCAAAAAATGAACATTATTAGAAAAATACCAAAATTTCATCGAAAGTAAATTTTTATATCCAAATTCTAAAGAATAATTTTATGTTTTCAAAAGTAACATATAAAATTATAAAAAACTAGTATTAAAAAGGGGTTCATAATTAAAAGATGTTAAATAAACCTTTAAAATAATATTAGTGTATTTTTATGCATAAAATTTGATTAATTCACATTTTAAGCTTGTAACTCTTATTGTAAAAATTTAAAAACATTTAAAAAACATGTATAATCATATTTTAATTAGTTATATTCATTCCCATGAATAAAACGTCTAGATGTTAACTACAATTTAAAATAATATTGTATAATTCTTTTCCAATGTGACTCAACCTTATGCGCAACAAGATATTTTCAGAGAAACCCACTGTTGCGTGTCTGGAAGACCATCGAACATAGCATCCCCTTCAATTTAAAATTAATATTTAATTCGCAAATATTAATAAATATGAAGATGTTATATTATTTATTTACCTGGAATGTCACATCCTTTCCCTCTTAGGAGAATTACATCCCATCAATTCTAATCACTTATCAAATAAGTGGTGGTATTTACACCTCATAGCATTTTCAGATTCCAAAATTTTGTCTTCAACCATATGGTTTTTCTACAAAACTTTTACCTGATGGATTTCTATATTCTCCAACACTTTCTCTCTACGGTCAAGAACATGGACTGATTGTTCCTTATAAGAAAGATTCCCTTCCAACTGAACTATCTCTGGACTCAAAACATAAGATGGATCCAGCATATAATTTTTCCACACCAAAACATTAAAAACATTGTGTAAATGGGATTAACATGGAGGTAAAGGCACTTTTTAGGTAACTGATTTAAAATTCTCCACAATTTCATAGGGTCCAATTAACCTCAGACTCAATATTCAATTCTTACCAAAACACATCACTCTTTTTAATGGAGAAACATTGAGAAAAGACATAATCACCACCTCAAAAGAAATAACCTTACTTCGTTTATCCCCATAACTTTTTTTCCTTCTCGGAGCTGTTCTCATGAGCTTCTGAATCAATTGAACATTTTCTACCACCTCTTCCTACCAATTTTGGCTCCATCAACATCCTTTCACCTATATCATCCCAAAAAGATAAAGTTCTACACTACATTCCATATAATGCCTCAAAAAGTGCCATCTATATACTATAATGACAATAGTTATTATAAGTAAATTCAACCAAATATATATGTTGGTCCCAATATCTTTAAAAATACATTGAACAACCCCAAAACATATCCTCTAATTTTTGAATTGTTCATTCTTAATGCCCATCTGATTGGGGATGAAATTTTGTTGTAAAATTTAATTCAATACCCAGTGATGTATAAATTTCTTTCAAAAAGTTAGAAGTAAACTTGGGATCATGATAAGATAAAATGGAGAGGGGAAATGAGAAGAATTATTCAATCTGTCAACAATAACCCAGATTACAGTATTACTAGAAGATGTCATTCGTAATCCCACAACGAAGTACATGGATATATTTTCCCATTTTAACAACATCATTGGTAAAGGATGAAGCATACCTCTCGGTAACTTCCACTCTTCTTGAAGTTATTGACAAGTCAAACAATTCACATTAAATTCAGCAATATCTCTTTCATTTCCATTCTACTAGTAATACTCTCAAAAATCTCTGTACATCTTAGTGATGCCAGGATGAACTAAAATGGGAGAATAATGAGCATTACATAATAACACTTTCATCAATTTTTAATCACAAGGAACACATTATCTCTTCCTAAAACTCAAAATACAATCACTATCTATATTAAAATCAAGCACCTTACCCATTGGAACCAACTCTACCTTTCTCTATAACTCACTATCTTCCTTCTGGGCTTTCTTATTTCTGTTTGATTAAGATGATTTCATTGACACTTGAAAAACAAATAAAGGTATTTTCTTTACAAAATACTTATATGACATAGTTCATAAAATCATTTATCAAATGATCTTGTTCCAAACGTAACATGGTTAATGTTTCAATACATTTCCAACTCAAATCACCAACCACTTTATTTGATTTCTTGGATGGTAATGAACTGTGCAATAATAATTATTGATTAATTCTCGCCATGTCCTCTATCCCGTGTTCAATTATTTCTGAGTGAATATATACTTCAGACTTTTGTGATCTTTATACATTTTACACATTACACCTTTCAATTGACTCCTCAAATTATTTAAAGTAAAAACAACAGCGGCTAATTCCAAATCATGGGAAGGGTAATTTTACTCATGAGGTTTCAACTAACGTGTAGCATATGAAATTACCTTATCATTATGCACTATGACACAACCAATTCTATTCGATGAAGCATCACTATATATAACAAACTCACCATTTCAGGAAGGCAGTGCCAAAACTTGAGCATTCACCAATCTTCTTTTCAATTCCTGAAAACAATCCTCACAATTTTTCTTACATATGAACATAACACCTTTTCATGTTAATTAAGTCTGTGTGATAGATAACCTTGCAAATGATTCATCAAACCTCTTGTAATAACCTTTTGAACCAAGAAAACTACAGATCATGGTTATATTTTTTGGTCTTTGCATTATATAACAACTTTTTTTAGAAGGATCAAGAGTTATGCCATTTTTTAAAAAATGTGACCATGTAATGAAATTTGTTGTAACCAAAACTCACACTTTCGTAATTTCCCTCACACTTATTTTTTAATTTTTAAAGACAACCCATAAATGACTTATGTGTTACTCTTTACATTTATAATAAACCAAAATATCATCTATCGACACAACCAAAAACATATCTAATAACTCGTGAAAAATTCTATTCATATGATCCATGAATGTAGTAGGTTCATTGGTTAACCCAAAAGGCATAACCACAAATTCATAATGTCCATATCTAGTACAAAACAAGGTCTTCAGAATGTCTTATTCCTTTCCTTTCAACTAATGGTAGCCCGACCTCAAATAAATTGTCGAACAATACTGAGCTCCCTTAAACTGATAATACGTCATTCGATGGACAAAATCTATTACAGTAGTCGCAATGGATTTCATCACCCCTTTCTAATTTTAGTTCATCCACTTTCCCTCAGCTGAGTTCTTTGTTGGACACTCATTTTCATAATGAACCATTTCATTTCACTTAAAACAGTATTCTAACTATAAATCAGATTTTTTCTTACCATTACCCGTATCTTTTTCAATGCAACTATAATCCTTATGTCTCATTTTACCACATCAATAAAACTTACCATAATTTAAAATAGATTCCCAAGAATTATTTTTACCACAATTTTCCCAAACTGTAAACATAAGTTTCTTACCATCATACTTTTTTGAAATGTTATTCCATTTCATCTACCACTTCGACCTCTTCTTTTGTTTTATGTCATAGAACTCTTGATCATTGAAAAACTCTATTTCCACCTTATCGTTAAGTCGAACATTTTTTTCCTAAATTTTGAACTCCTGATAAGCTAAATACCTTTGATACTTTAGAATTAATCCTGAATAAAAACAATTGATTTTAATATCAAAATCTTGCATGAAATTTTTAGCATAACATGCCAATAGATTGAATTTTTCTTCATTAGCAGCCAAAGAATCATGCTACTGCCTCAATTCTTGGAATTTTTTTCCCATACTAAGTTGAACCACCATAGGAAAATATTTCTCAAGAAACCTACCGTAGAATTAATCCCAATCAAGAGCCTCAATCTCCTCACTATTCCTCACATATTTAACCATCGTCCACCATAGATCAGCTTCAACATCAAAATGGTAAATTGTGAGACTAACATTTTGAGGTTTTGAACACCACATGACATCAAAAATCTTCTCCAGTTCATTAATCCACCATAATACTAGAACATGGTTACATGATCCTCTGAATGATGGCGGATATTTCCTCGTGAAATGTTCCACTACTGACATGTTCCTCTGTGGTTGATCTGGATGATCTCGTACATGGATACCACCACAATTTATTGCCTAATTTAACAGATCTATCACTGAAACAAACTGTCCTTTTCCAATTCTTACTATCTTTGGTTTCTGAATTGGAAGGTTGTCTCCCTCATGATTTCATCCTATGATAGCTTCTCTATTTCCTCTATATAAAACCATTCTGAACCCCAAAATATCTTAGGTGAAGCTACTTGGAAATCTATAAATGCTATATCATTTCAATCTTAACATAAAAAAACTCTTAAAAGAAAACAATAATTCTTTTCGTGATATAAATCTCCATGAATTATTCCTTTCCTTTACCATACCTTATACCCTGTGAAAAAAAATTCAAAAACAAGGGATATGTATAAAATCTCAGTAAAGGTTATAAAATAAAGAATGAAAACATTAGTTCATCAATAAAAACAAAACATAATGCCTTTAATATACATCATTAAATAATAATGATTATGGATAACACAAAGAAATCAGAAATCATAAAGGTAACTTGTGCCATCCATATGATACATACGTATTATCTTTCACAACTACATAGAGATATACATTTGGAATTCCTATCATAGTATATTCCATAAATATATTAGAATAACATTATCATTTACCTCTATCATGTTACCCAATGCATTGGAGACCTATATCATTCTCACCAGCACTAGGTTTGTCATGGAACCAGTTGTATACATAGACAATGCCCAAGAACCATACAAAAATCATAACACATAACACAAGCATAAAATAAAGATAAAATTACCACATTTAAATCACAATATATCATTTCGATATATTTAAATTATCAATCCATTATCCAACCAATTTTCAATAACAAAATACGTAATAGTTTATATGGTATTTATTTTCCCTTAAAACCCACCATGACTTGTTAAAGAATCCAAAGATCAAATAAAACTCGTAGCGGTGGAAAGGTCGTGTCGCCACATATGTTAAAAAAAGAAACAATCCATTTTTCATTCAGTAAAACACTTCTTAGAAAAATATTCCATTTTAATGAAATGAAAATTAAATGGTGTTTATACACCATATAAAATAATGTCCTATATAAATAAAATTATTCTTCAATGAAATGGGATTGAGGTGAATTCCCTTACCTCATGTATGACTTGACTCGTTTGTTATTTAAATATCTAGAATAATAAACTAATGTTAATTTATTCTTTCTTCAGAACCTTTTTCAGATTTACTATTCCCTTTAATTCTCTAATTATCACATTTTAAACATTACCTAATCATTTATGTTAATAATAGTTGTTTTGTCGATATTTGTTACTTATAATTACATATTGTCCATGTCATAAAAAATCTATTATATACATAATTATATTCATTATTTAAATATCATATAAATCATATATATCCTTTATATATGTATTTATAATAGTTTATATCATTTGGATATATGAAAACGAAATGCACCGTCCATTGAGATGGTAAGCCGTGCGTACGCATGAACACTACTTTCTTTTTTTATCATTTTTAAAGGAATGAAAACCAAATGATACATAGGTATATTATAATTATAGTATAATATAATATTTATATATGGTACATAAGTTCATTAACACCTTCCTTTATACATTCCATGTACGGTATAAACAAGTCAAATCACTTTGAGGGGGCGATAGTCCGTACTTCCTTAAATGAAATTATAGTTTTTACCCATTATGGAAACCATAACGGTACAATATAAATGAAAAATATAGAATCATATAAAAAATATTGGAATAATATATAAATAATATAAATATAGTTCCATCATAATGGACACAATGAGAGGCGTTAGGAGATAATCGAACAATCATCATTTCGTGAGGCAGTAGTTCACCATCCATAGAAACAATATGTTATTTACCCATTATATGCAGGTGTGTGTAAGAGTAGTTCGAAAAAATCTCATAATAATAACATCATATATTTTTAAAATAGTATTATTAAAAAATAAAGTAATAAAAAAAGTATAGGGGTTGGAGAAGTAAAATTAATGAAAAAAACTTAAGAGACGATGTTACCTTTAAATAGGGTATCTCTCTTTGGTTTGAACCTAAATGATTTCTAGATGTACATTCTGCCTAAGGTAATGCTTCTAGGTGGAATAGATGTAAGTTGGGAGATTATTTGGGTAAAGGTTGGATAAGCCAAGGGGATTGGGAGGTATGAGTAATGGGATAGAGATGGTGGATTTTTAAGGGGGGAGGGCTCTTTAGGAATGTTTGAAAATATTATTTTATTACAAAGAAAATTTTAGTTTCCAAAGGTCCCAAACAAATTTAATTAGAAAATATTATTACTATAATTCTAAATCCTATCAACCAATATGTTTTATAATATTTTATGTTTCAAATTTAACCTTATCATTTAGCTCTAACCCTTAGTTAACTAATTTGACACTTACCATGTCTTCTCGTGTATTCACTTCATAAGGTTAATATAGTTACAATAAAACGCCAATAAAAAAGTGGTTATTTAATGAAATTTCAACCTTATCTATGTTAATTGTCCAAATCATAGTTTTTTATGATTATTTTATCATTTAATTTATTATTGATAGATTTAAAAACTCATTAATGTCAATTTTTATACTATTTATAACATGGCTTTTTTCAAAATCCAAAACAACATGATTATTTAAAAAAAATTATTAATTAAATTATAAAAAGTAATCATAGTATATAAAATTAGTGGATGGAATATAAATGTTCAAAATAAATTTATTTTCACATTTATAATATCATTTATTTATATCGTTCGTTAATGAGGTAATCATTACATTGTCATTGAGTCATAAATAAATAATTTTATATGATGTATAAATATGATAAATTAATTACCATGATTTAGGAAATAATTTTATATAATTAATGATTATTTATAGTAAAATATATCAATTATAAAAAACCACTTAAATTTTTTTTGTTAAAATAATACACGTTTATGATTTTTTACTTTAAATAAAAAGTTATTAAAGAAATTATCTTACCCCCGTGGCTTCCAACGGATGAACGTTCTATACAAAGATTGTATTGGTCAGTCATCACTCATCCAATAAGGTTAGGACAAGTTTCATGGTAATATTAAATTATTATAATGTTATTTTTACATTGAATTTCCCTATCTACCTTTAACCGTGATAAATAATATTCAAAAGTTATTATTCACCCAAAATCATTTTCATCTTATTGAACCAGAGTTTAATTACAGATGACAACCATGTATGTCAAGTTTTGTAAATTCGATTCATTGAATTAGTAAAACATCATTTAAATGAAAAAGTTGGTTTTTAACTACTATGTAGTGTTTTTTCACTATTTATAAAAAATTGTACGTTTTCAGAAAAATACCAAAAAATCACCAAAACATAATTTAGATATTCTTAATTCCAAAATGATATCAATATTACCAAATTAAAAAAATTGAAATTTCATTAATTAATTTAAAATTAATTTCCATAGTCTAAACCAAAGAGCGTGTTTTTAAGAAATAATATCTTTCAAAAGATTGGCATTTGTTTTATCCAATTTCAAAGTGAAACTACTTTGAACGACCAGAATTGCATTAAATGGTAAAAATATAATCCAATTACACATTAAAACAATTTAAATATATAATCTAACCATATAAATAAATTATATTAAATGATTGGTTTGAATTAAAATGTAGTATTTTTCACTATTCATTAAATAATGAACATTATCAACAAAATTCGAAAATTTCATCCAAAGTAAATTTTGATGACCCGATTATAAAGAAGAAATTTATGTTGTAAAAAAGAACATATAAATGTGAAAAAAAACTATATTTAAAAGAGGGTTCTCCATTAAAAGGCATTAAATCGTCCTTTCAATGAATATAGGAGTATTTTTGATTAAAATTGGATTCATTCACAATTTATGTATCTCAATTTTATAGGAAAAATTTAAAAACATTTAACAAATATATATAATCATATTGTAGTTAGTTCTATTTATTTCGGACAATACAATGGCTAGGCGTTAACTACAATTTAAACTAATATTATATTTTTAATTTCAGTATGACTCAACCTTATGTGCAACATGAGATTTTTGTAGATACCCATTTTTTTGTGTCAGGTATGCCATCGAAAATAGAATACCATTTAAAATAAAATTAATTTTTAATTTGGAAATACATATAAATATGAAAATTTTATATTCTATATTAACCTGGGATGTTACATCCTTCCCCCATTTTGGAAGTTGTGTCCCCGCAATTCTATTCAATTATCAAATAAGTGGGAGAATTTATCCCTCATAGAATTTTTAGATTACCAAATTACCTCTTCAACCATATGGCTTTTCCACAAAACCATTACCTGATGGGTTACCATATTCCTGAACATTTGCTCTCTGCGGTCAAGAATCTGGACTGGTTCTTCCTCATAAGAAAGATTATCTTCCAATTGAAAAACTTATGTACTCAAAACATGAGATGGATATGGAATATACTTTCTCAACATTAATTCACTAAAAACAATTGTGTACCTGGGATAAACTTGGTGTAAAATCCACTCTGTAGGCAGCAGATCCAACATTCCCCATGATTTCAAAGGATCCAATGAACCTCAGACTCAACTATCCCTTCTTTCCAAAACACATCACAATTTTCAAAGGATAAAATTTGAGAAAGACATGATAACCTACCTCAAAAGAATGATCCTTCCTTCGGTTATTCAAATAACTTTTCTATACGTTATGAGCTATTCTCATGTGCTTCTGAATCAATTGAACTATTTCAGCCATCTCTTCTATCAATTCTAGTCCCATCAACTTCCTTTCATCTACAACATCCCAAAAAGCTGGAGTTCAAATTTTTTTTCCTTATAATGCCTCAACCAGAGAATCTGTATACTAGAATGAAATCTATTATTATAAGAAAATCCAACCAATGAAATATATCAGTCCCTACTTACCTAGTAATCCATTGAATAAGCACGTACAATATCATCCAATTTATGAAATGTTTGTTCTGAATTCCCATATGACTATGGATGAAAAGATATACTAAAATTTTATTCAGTATCCAACAATGTCTAAAGGCTATTTGAAAATTTATATGTGAACCTGTGATCAAGATCAGATAGAATAGAGAGGGGTATTCCATGCAACATGCCTATCTCTTTATCATAAAACTGAGAATGATGATCTATAGACAAAGTATCATAAATATTAATGAAATGAGAAGATTTAGTCAATCGATCAATAATAACCCAGATTGCATTTTTACATTGGGATTTATTTGGTAATCCTGCAACAATGTCTATGGCTATATTTTCCCATTTCTACTCTGGAATTGGTAATGGCTAAAGCATCCCTTTCGGTAACTTCCACTCTACTTTAACCTGATGACAAGTCATACACTTCAAAGTAAAATCAGAAATATATCTTTTCATTCCATCCCACCAATAATACACTCTAAGATCTCAGTACATCTTAGTACATCTAGAATGAACTGAAAATAAGAATCTACGACCTTCACATAATAAATATTTCTTCAACTATGAATCATAAGGAACACATATTCTCTTCCTAAACATCAAACCCAATTTATTATCAATGTTAAAATCAAGAAGGTTAGCCTTTTGAACCGACTCTATATTTTTCTGCAACTCACTATCTTCTTTATGTTATTGCTTAATTCTATGTGATAGAGATGATTTCACTGACACTTGAAACATAATAGAATAATTTCCTGCACCAACAACATCTATTCTAATGTTCATAAAATACATAATCAAAGGATTATATTCCAAATGTAACACGGTTAATGTAGAATTAATTTTATGACTCAAAGAATCAACCACATTATTTTCATTTCTTTGATGGTAATGAATCGTGCAATAATAATCCTTGATTAATTCTATCCATATCCTCTATCTCATGTTCAATTATTTCTGAGTGAATACAAACTTCAATATTTTTTTATTAGTATATATTTTAAACTCTACACCATTTAAATGATGACTCAAAATTTTTAAGTTAAAATAAAAAGTACCTAATTCCCAATCATGTATAAAGTAATTTAACTCTCGAGGTTTTAACTGACGTAAAGCATAAGAAATTACCTATTCATTTTGCATTTGGACACAACCAGGTCTTTTCAATGGAGCATAACTGTAGATAACAAACTCACCATTTCTGGAAGGCATTGGGAAAATCGGACCATTCACAAATCATATTTTCAATTCTTTAAACCAATCATTACATTCTTTCATCCAGATGAACTCAACACATTTTCGAGTTAATTTAGTCAGTGGGCTAGATAACAAAGTAAAGGTTTCAACAAACCATTAGTAATAACCTACCAATCCGAGAAAACTATGATTCATGGTTATATGTGTGGGGAAATTCCATTCTATAATAAATTTTGTTTTAGCAAGATCAATAGTTATGCCATTTTTTGAAACAATGTGACCGAGCTATGAAATGTTTTGTAACCAAAACTCACAAATGATGAATTTTCCATACAATTTTTTTTTCTTTTAATGTTTTCAAGAAAACCCCTAAATGAATTTTGGGTTCCTCTTTAATTTTAGAATAAACCAAAATATCATCAATAAACACAACCACAAACTAATCCACGAACTCTAATAAAATTCTATTAATAAGATCCATAAATATAGTAGGTGAATTGGTTAACCAAAAAGGCATAACCAAAAAATCATAATGGCCATATCTAGTACAAAACCCAGTCTTCAGAATGTCTACTTCCGTTATATTCATCTGATGGTACACTGACCTCAAGTCAATGTTCAAAATATAATGAGCTTCCTATAGCTGATACTACATCATTCGATGACCCAACATCTGTTGAAGTAGTTGCAATGAAATGCACCACCACTTTCTTCTTGCAGTACGGTTTCTTTCCCTCAATTGAGTTCATTGGACACTCATTTTCATAATTACCCATTTCATTTCACTCAAAACATTTTACTGACTTTATTTCATAGTTTGTATTACCATTACCTGGAATATTTTCAATGAATCTTTGTGAATTATGTCCTATTTTACCACATCAGTTTCACATACTAGAATTTAAAAGACATTCCCAGCATGATTTTCACCACAATTTTCACAAACTGTAAACTTAGGTTTCTTTCCATCATAATTTTTTGAAGAGTACTTCCATTTTTTATGCCAGCTCGACCTCGTATTCTGTTTTTTTGTCAAAGAACACTTGATCACCATCAAACTTCATTTCCACCTCCTCCGCACATTGAACAAGTTTTTCATAACTTTATAACTCATGATAAGAAAAAGACCTTCGATAATTTTTCTTTAATCCTGAGTAAAAAAGACTTATTTTACTATCAAGATGCCATATGAAATTTGGAGAATACCTTTCCAGTTGAGTGAATGTTTCATCATAAGTAGCCACTAAGTCATCCTCCTCTATCGAATTCTGGAATTGGTTTTCCATTTTAAGTCGAATCACCATAGGAAAATATTTCTGAAGAAACATACATTTGAATTCATCCCAATCAAGAGCCTCAATCTCATCATTATCCCTAATATTTTTGAACATTGACCACCAGCAATAGCCTTCACCTTCAAAATGGTAAATAACGAGACTATGCTTTTGATGATATGAACTCCATATGACTTCGATAATATTTTATAGTGCATTAATCCACCCTTCTTCTAGCACAAGGTCAGATGATCCTCTGAAATATGAGGGATTTTGCCTCATGAAATGCTCCATTACATACATATTCCTTTGTTGTTGATCATCCTGATCTTGTGCATGGATACCACTACCGTTTATAGCCTGATTCAACTATTCCATTTCTACAAAAAAAACTATTCAGCTTCAATTACAACCATCTCAGGTTGATAATTTAGAAGGTTGTCCTCCTCCTGATGTCTTCTCACCATAGATGCACTTTTTCCTCTTCAGAAAACCATTTTGATCATATAAATATATAAGCCAAGTAATATGGTAATCATAAAATGTTATATCTTTTCAATCTTATAATAAATTAATTTATGGATATTAATTTAACAATATCCTAACTTCTAAAGTTATATAAACCTACCTATGATACTAACTATAAGGACCTAACCTTAAAAATTACATAATCTTGAATTAAATGAATAATTCACATGGGTTATTTATTCAGGTTTAAATTTTTATAGAATTAGGCTATCACTATTTACTACATCTCAAAAATTACAAATTAGACACTATTACTCTGTTAAATTTTTTTCATAAAATACTCTTAAAAGAAAATAATAATTTTTTTCATGACATAAATCTCCTTCAATTCTCCTTTTCTCTTACCCTACCTTATACCCTCTAAAAACATTTCAAAAACATGGTATGAGCATAAAAATCTCATTAAGTGTTATAAATTAATGAAATAAAACATTAGTTCATCAATACATACAAAACATAAGATCTTTAATATACCACATGAAATAATAATATTTATTAATAACACATTGAAATCATAAATGATAATGGTAACTATTGGCATCCATATCATACTTACATTTTAGCTTTCATAGCTCCCTAGAGAGTTACATTTGGAATTCCCATCACAGTATATTCACTAAATCTATTTGTATAAACATTATGATTTACCTCCATCACATTACCTAATGCATTGGAGAGATATATCAGTCTCACCAACCCTAGGATTGTCATGGAACCACTCAGGTACATAAATAGTTCACAAGAAAAAAAATCATCATAAAATATAACAAAAGCATAAAGGAAAGATAATATTACCACATTGCAATCACAATATATCATTTTGATATATTAAAATAATAAATCCATTATAAAAACCATTTTCAATTCCAAAATAATTAAAAGATTATATGGTATTTATTTTGTTTTTAGAAAAACACTACAGCATTTATGGAAGCCAAAGATCAAATACTACTCACGGCTGTGGAAAGGTCGTTGTCACCACATACATTTAAAAGAAACATTCCATTTTTTCATTCTGTAAAATGCTTCATAAAAAATAATCACTTTTAATGAATTGAAAATTAAATGGTGTTTATACACCATGTAAAAGAACGTCCTATATAAATAAAATTATGCCTCAAAGAAATGTGATTTAGGTGAAGTCCAATACCTCATGTCTGACTTGACTCGTTCATTCTTTAAATATAAAAAATAATAAAATAATGTTAATTTATACTTTCTTTATAACCTTTTCATGTTTATTATTCCTTTTACATCACTAATTATCACATTTTAAACATTACATAATCATTTAAGATAATAACGGTCGTTCTGTCGATATTTGTTACTTATAATTACATGTTGTCCATGTGGTCAAAAGTCCATTATATACAGAATTATATTCATGATTTAAATATCATTTATATCATTTATCTCTTGTATATGTGTTTTAAGAATAGTCCATATCATTTGTACTTATAAAGATGAAATGCACCGTCCATGAAGATGGTAAGTCGTACGTATGCATGAACGCTAATTTATTTTCTTTTTATCATTTTTAATTGAATGAAAACAAAAAGATAAATATGTATATTACAAATCCAGTATAATATAATCTTTTATATATGTTACATAAGTTCATTAACAACTTCTTTTATACGTTCCATGTATGGTATGAATGAGTCAAATCACTTTGAGGGGGCGGTAGTCTACACTTCCTCAAATGAATTTATTGTATTTACCCATTATAGAAACCATAAATGTTTGTTATAAATGAAATATACAGAATCATAGAAACAATATATTTTCAATATATAAAACATATAAATATATTTCCATTATAATGTCCACCATGAGAGGAAGTAGGAGATAATCGAACAATCATCGGTTTGTGAGGCAGTAGTTCACCGTCCATAGAAAAAGTATATTATTTACCAATTAGCTGGAGGTGTTTGTAAGTGTAGTTCGAATAAAAATCATAAACAAAACCTTGGATATTTTGGATATTGGTTTTTTTATAAAATAATGTAATAAAAAGTGTGTATGAGGTTGGAGAAGTAATGTAAAAGAAATGAACATAAGAGAAAACGTTACCTTTAGATCGGGTACCTCCCTTTGGTTTGAACCAAAATGATTTCTCGAAGTACATTCGGCCTAAGGTAAGGCTTCTAGTTGTAATAGAGGGATGTTGAGAGAATATTGCGGTAGAGGATGGATGAGCCAAGGGGATTGAGAGGTGTGAGTAATGGGTTAGATATGATGGATTTTTCTAAGGGGAGGAGGGGCTCTTTAGGAATGTTTGAAAATATTATTTTATTATAGACTAAATTTTGGTTTCAAAAGCTCCCAAACATATTAAATAAGAATATAAGATTACAATTATTTGAAATAATCTCAACCAATATGTTTTAGAAAAGTTTTGGTTTCATATTTAACTTTATCATTTAGCTTTAACACTTAGTTAACTAATTTGACTCTTACCATGTCTTCTTGTGTATTCACTCTATATGGTTAATATAGTTACAATAAAAATGCCAATAGAACCAAAAGTGGTTCATTAATGACATTTTCAACATTATCTATTTCATTTGTCCAAATATTATATTTTTTGGATTATTATATCATTTTATAAAATATTAATTGATCTAAAAACTCATTCATGTCAAATTTTATACTATTCATATCATGACTTTTTAAAAAATCCAAATCAACTTGATTATTTCAAAAAACCATAGTTAATCAAAATATAACAAGTCATATTAATCTATAAAATTAGGGGATGGAATACAAAATTTCAGAATAAATTTATTTTAACTTTTATAATATGATTTATTTAATCGGTCATTAATGAGGTCATCATTACATCATCATTGTGTCATAAATAAATAAATTAATATTATATCAAAAAATTATAAATAAATTACCATGATTTAGGAAATTATTTTATATTTATAATTAATTTTTATAGTAAAATATATCAATAATAAAAACCCGCTTAATTTTTTTTGGAAATACAATACATGTTTTTGATATTTTTTTACTTTAAGTAAAAATGTTATTAATGTAATTATCTTACCCCAGTGGATTCCAAAGGCCAAAATTTCTATCAATAAATTTTATTGGTCGTCCATGACCCATCCAATATGTTTAGGACAAGTGTTAAGGTAATATTATATTATTATAATATTATTTTTTCCTTGAATTTCCCTATTAACCTTGAACCGCGGTAAATAAAAATCAAAAGTTACAATTCACAAACATTTATTTTCATCTTATTGAAAAAAAATTTACATAATAAAGAAAAACATGTATGTATGCTTTTCTAAATTAAATTTACATAAGTGGTAAATTTTATTTTAAATGAAAAAGTTGATTTGTTGACTACTATCAAGTGTTTTTTAACTATTCATCAAAAATTTATTTTTTGTGAAAAATACAAAAAAAATAACCTAATGATAATTTTGATATTCTGAATTGAAAAATGATGTCAATTTTACCAAATTCAAAACACATAAATTTCATTAATTAATTTAAAATTAGTTTTCTATGTCAAAACCAAAAAGTGTGTTTTTAAGAAATAATAACATTAAAAATATTAAAATTTGTTTATATCCAATTTCAAAGTGAAATTTTTCCAATGACAGAAATTAGAGTAAATGGTAAAAATATAATCTAGTTACATATTAAAAAAATCTAAAAATATAATCTATCAATATAAATATATTATATTAATATGTAGTTTTGAATTAAAATGTATTATTTTTCACTATTCAGTAAAAATTTAACTTTATCAAAAAAATTACCAAAATTTGAACAAAAGTAAATTTTGATGTCTCGATTCTAAAGAATAATTTATATTTCTAAAAAAAACTTATATAAGTGACAAAAACTAGTTTAAATGAAGGGTTCTCCTTCAAAAGGCTGTAAATCAACTTTTTAAAGAATATTAGAGTATTTATGGATAAAATTGGATTCATTCACATTTTAAGCCTCCAAATATTATTAGATAAATTTAAAAACATTTAACAAACATGTATAATAATATTGTAGTTAGTTCTATTAATTATTTAAAATACAATGGCTAGGCGTTAACTAAAATTTAATGTTATATTATATTATTTTTTTAGTATGACTCATCCTTATATGTAACATGAGATTTTCAGAGAAACCCATTTTTGTGTGTGGGGTACGCTATTGAACATAGCATCCCCTATAAAGTAAAATTATTATTTAATTCATAATTATTAATAAATATGAAAACATTATATTCATTATTTACCTATGATGTTACATCCACCCCCATTGGAAATTGTGTCCCCTAAAATCTATTCCTTTATCAAATAAGTGGGGGTATTTATCCCTCATAAAATTTTCAGATTCCCATGTTTCCTCTCTAACCATATTGTTTTTTCGAAAAACTTTAGCTGATGGATTACCTTTTCCAAAAAACATTCTCTCTACAGTCAAGAATATGGACCATTTGTTCATCATAGAAAATATTCTCTTCCAACGAAACTATCCCTGGACTCAAAACATAAGATGGATCTAGTATATTCTTTCTCAACATTGAATAGTGAAAAACACTATGTACATGGGACAAAATTTGTGGTAAAGCCACTCTGTAGGCAACTGATCCAACTTTCTCTAGGATTTCATGTGGTCTAATGGACCTCAGACTCAACATTCCCTTCTTACCAAAATGCGTTACAATTTTCCATCCAGAAACATTGATAATGACATGATCACCTACTTAAAAAGAAAGATCCTTCCTTTTTTATCCGTATAAATTTTATGTGTGCTATGAGCTATTCTCATGTTCTTCTAAATCAATTGAACTTTTTCTACCATCTCTTCTACCAATTCTTGTCCCATCAACTTCCTTTCAACTACATCATCTAAAAAAGCTGGAGCTAGACACCGCTTTCCATATAATGCCTCAAACGAAGCCATCTATATACAGAAACAAAAACTGTTATTATTAGAATAAGCAACCAAATAAAGATGATGGTCGCAACTTTCCTGGTAATCCATTGAACAAGCATGTATCATATCAACCAATGTCTGAATTGTTCATTATTACTTCCCATCTGATTGTGGATAAAAAGCTATAATAAAATTTAATTCAGTACCCAATGACTTCTGATGTCCTTTCCAAAAATTAGATGTGAACTTGGTATCACAATCAGATACAATGGAGAGGGGAACTCCATGCAACCAGACTATCTCTTTAACATAAAATGTAAAAAAGTTTATCTAGATACATAGTATCTCGAATAGGAATGAAATGAGTAGATTTAGTCCATTGATCAACAATAACCTAGATTTCATTATTACTTTGAGATTGCTTTGGTAATCCTATAACAAAGTCCATTGATATATTTTCCCATTTCGACTATGGAACTGGTAAATTATGATGCATCCATTTTGATAACTACCACTCTACTTTAACCTGTTGGAAAGTCAGACACTTCACAGTAAAATCAACAATAACTCTTTTGATTCAATCCCACAAGTAATACTCTTAATGATCTATGTACATTTTAATACGAAAATGATAAACAAAAAATTGAGAACTATGAGCCTCACATAATAATTTATTCTTCAACTGTGAATTAAAAGGCACACATAATCTCTTCCCAAATCTCAAAACACAATTATTATTAATATTAAAATCATACAGGTTTACCTTTTGAACAAACTCTACCTTTCTCTGAATTACATTGTCTTCCATCTATGCATTTTTAATTCTGTCTGATAGAGATGATTTCACTAACACATGAAGAAAATAGAGGAATTTCTTTCACCAACAACTCCTATGCCGAATTTCATCAAATCATTAATCAAAGGATCTTTTTCTAAACGTAACATAGTTAATGTAGCATAAATTTTATGACACAAAGAATCATCCACTTTATTTTCTTTTCTTATATGGTAATGAATTGTGCAATAATAATACTTGATTAATTCTTTCTGTCTCCAATGTCTCATGTCTAAATATTTCTAAGTGAATATATATAATTCAAACTTCTGTGATTAGTATATATTTCACACTTTACCCACATTAAAATGATGCCTTGAAATTTTTTATGTAAAAACAATAGTGTAAAATTAAAAATCATGTGTAGGGTAATTTAAATCATGAGGTTTCAACTGATGTGAAGCATAAGAAATTACCTGATTATTATGAATTAAGACACAACCATGTCTTTCAAAGAAGAATCATTGTAGATAAAAAACTCACCATTTCTGGAAGGTAGGGACAAAACTAGACCATACAACAATCTTCATTTCAATTCCTGAAAAAAAATCCTTACATTATTTCTTCGAGATGAACTTAACCCCTTTTGAGTTAATTTAGTTAGCGGGATAGATAACCATGTAAAATTTTCAACAAACCATTGCTAATAACCAGCCTAAAAAAGAAAACTATAGATCTTGGTTATATGTGTGCATCTTGTTCATTCTTAAACAACTTTTCTTTTAGCAGGATCAATAGTTATGCCATTTTTTGAAACAATATGACCATGTAATGATTTTTTTTGTAACCAAAACTCAGACTTTCTAAATTTCCCATATAGTTTTTCCTTTAAAATATTGCAAGGAAACCCTTAAATTGTATTCATGTTCCTCTTTGATTTTAGAATAAACACAACCACAAAATTTTCCATGAACTCGAGTAAATTTATATTCATATCCTCCATGAATATACCAAGTGCATTGGTTAACCCAAAAGTCATAACCACAAATTCATTATGTTAATATATACTAAGAATCATGGTCATAAAAATGTCTAGTTTCTTTACATTGAACTAATGGTACCACGACCACAAGTCAATATTTTAAAAATATTGAGCTCTATGGAGCTGATACTACTTCATTCGATGTACCAACATCTACTGAAGTAGTGGCGAATGATATCCCCACCCATTTCTGCTTGTGTTCTGGATGCTTTCCCTCAATTGAGTTCTTCATTGGACCCTCATTTGAATAATTACCCATTTTATTGTGCTTAAAATATTTTATTGACTGTATATTACATTTTTTCTTACCATTAACCTGATCTTTATCAATGCAAGTATGAGGCTTATGTCCCATTTTACCACATCTATAGCACTTACCAGAAATTAAAAGATATTCCCTAGAATTATTTTTACCACAATTTTCACAAACTATAAACTTTAGTTTCTTACCATCAGACTTTTTTGTAGTGTTATTCCCTTTCATCTACCACAGTGACCTTATATTTTTTTGTTTTTAAAATAACACTTGATCATTAGTAAACTCCATTTCCACCTTCTCTGCACATTGAACTATTTTTTTCATAAATTTTGAACTCCCGATAAGCTAATTCCCTTCGATAATTTAGCTTTAATCTAGGGTAAAAAATGATTGATTTTACTATAAGGATATCGTATGAAATTTGGAGCATACCTTGAAAGTTGATTGAATTTTGCTTCATAATCAACCATTGAGTCATCCTCATGCCTCAATTCTTGGAATTGTTTTTCCATCCTAAGTCGTACCTCCTTAGGAAAATATTTCACAAGAAACATACCTTTTAATTAATCCCAATCAAGAGCATAAATCTCTTCACTATACCTATTATTTTTAACCATCTACCACCACTGATCGGCTTCACCATCAAAATGGTAAACAATGAGACTAACATTTTGATGTTTTGAACACCCCATGACATAAAAAATATTTTCCCATGCATTAATCCTCCCTTCTGCTAGAACAAGGTCTAATGATACACTAAATGACGGGGGATGCTGCCTCATGAAATACACCACTACTGAAATGTTCCAATATGGTTAATCTGGCTAATCTCGTGCATGTATTCCACCTCCATTTTTTGTTGGAGTCAATTGTGTCTTCACTACCATGAACTGTTCAGTTCGGATTCCCACAATCTCAGGTTGCTGATTTGGATGGTTGTCTTCCTCCTGATGTGGTACCATCATAGCTACCTAGTTTCTTCTATAGAAAACCATTCTGAACATAGAAATATCATATGCAATGCAACATGGAAATCTTTAAATTCTATATAATTTAATTATTACCATAAATTAATTTATGGATCTTAATTTAACAATATACAAACATCTAATGTAATCTAAACTGAACTCTGATACCGACTATAAGGACTAAGACTTAAAACATTACATAATATTGAAATAAATGAATAATTCACATTGATGATCTTTTCAGGATTATTTTTTTAGAAAATTATGAGATAAATATTACATTACATCTCTAAAATTACAAAGTAGAAACTTATACTCTATTTCCTTTTTTCTTGAAATGAAAACTCTTAAAAGAAAACAATATTTATTTTCATGTTATAAATCTCCTTGAATTCTTCCTTTCTCTTACCCTATCTTATACCCTCTGACGAACATTTCAAAAACATGGGATGAGCATAAAAAGCACATTAAGGGTTATAAAATAACAAATGAAAACATTTTTTCATCAATACATAGAAAAAATAATCTTTTTAACATATCTCATGATATCATAATATTTATGAATAACACAATGAAATCATAAATCATTAAGGTAACTTTTGGAATACATATCATCTTACATTGTAGCTTTCATAGCTACGTAGAAAAATACATTTAGAATACCCATCGCAATATATTCTCTAAATCTCTTAAGAGAAAAAAAATTATCATTTACCTCTTTTAGGGTACCCAATGCATTAGAGAGCTATCTTAGGATCACCTGACCTAGGATTATCACAGAACCACATTTTTACATAGACAATTCTAAAGAACCATAACATAATTATAACACACGACTCAAGTATTAAGAAAAGAAAACATTTCCACATTGAATCACAATATATCATTTCAATATATTGACATAATAAATTAATTATCAAAACCATTTTCAATACCAAAATATGTAAAATAGTATATGGAATTTATTTTCTTTTAAAAAAACACTACCGCCTGTCGAGGAAGCCAAAGATCAAATAATACGCATGGTAGTGGAATGGTCATTGTCACCACATATGTTAAAAAGAAAAAAATCATGTTTTCGTTCAGTAAAACTCTTCATTGAAAATGATTCCCATTGAATGAAATGAAACTTAAATGGTGTTTATACACCTTATAAAACAAAGTCGTGTATAAAAAAAATATTTTTCAATGAAAGGTGATTGAGGCAATGCCACTTACCTCATGTCTGACATGACTCATTAGTTCTTTAAAACTCCCAAATAATAAACTAAACATAATTTATACTTGTTTCAAAACCATTTTCATGTTTATTATTTCTTTTATATCACTTATTACAAAACTATAAACATTATATAATAATTTATTCTAATAACAGTCGTTTTGTCGATATTTGGTAATTATAATTACAAGTTGACTATGTGATCATAAGTATAATATATATAGAATTATATTCATGATTTACATATCATATAATTCATATATATCCTATATATATTCATTCATTATATTCAATATCATTTGAATATATAAAAATGAAATTCACTATTTATGGATACGATAAGTCATATGTACGCATGAACACTACTTTCATTTCATTTTTTCATTTTCGAAGGAATTAAAATGAAATTATACATAGGTAAATTATAATTCTAGTGTAATATCATATTTTATATACATTAAATATATTTATTAACCCCATCCTTTATACGTTCCATGTATGGTATGAACAAGTCATATCACTTTGAGGGGCAGTAATATGCACTTCCTCAAATGAAATTATTGTATTTACCTATTATGAAAACAATAAAAGAATGATATAAATTAGAAATACAAAAAATATTGAAAAATATGTGTATAATATATAAAACTTATAAATACAGTTCCATAATAATATCCACTATGAGAGGTAGTAGGAGATAATCGAATAATCATTGTTTTGTGAGGTCGTAGTTCACCTTCCATAGAAACAGCGTGTTCTTTACCCATTAGATAGAGGTGGGTGTATGTTTAGTTTGAATCATTCTCACTATAGAAATATAATATATTGAGTATACTATTTGTTTTATAAAATAAAGGAATAAAAAAAGTTTAGGGGTTGGAGAAGTAAAATAAAAGAAAAGAATTTAAGAGAAAATCTTATTTTTAAATCGGGTACCTCCCTTTGGTTTGAACAAAAATGATTTATTGCAGAGCCTTATGCCTATGTTAAGGAATATAAGTGGAATAGAGGGATTTTAGGATCATCTTTGGGTAGAGGTTGGATGATACAAGGGTCTTTACTGGTGTGAGTAATGGGGTAGAGGTCATGAATTTTTATAAGGGGGAGGAGGGGCTCTTTAGGAATTATTGAAAATATTATTTGATTATAAACTTCATTTGTGTTTTAAAAGGTATCTAACTTATTAAATAAAAATATTATATGACTATTATTCTAAATCACCCCATCTAAGAGGTTTTATAAATGTTTTTGTATTAAATTTAACCATATTATTTTGCTTTAACCCTTAATTGACTAATTTGACTCTTATCATGTCGTCTTGTGTATTCACTCTATAATATAGATATAGATGTATTAAAATTCCAATAGAATCAAAAATGGTTAATTAATTACATTTTGAACCTTATCTAGGTAATTTGACCGAATATTATATTTTTTGGATTAAATTTCATTTTATAAAATATAAATTTATTTAAAAACTCAATTATTTCAATTTTTAAACTATTCATATCTTGACATTTTAAAAAATTCCAAACCTTCATGATTATTTAGAAAACAAACATTAATTAAAATATAACACGTCCTAATAATCTATTAAATTCTTTAATGTCATAAAATGGTTCAAAAGAAAATTATTTTATCATTTTTAATATCATTTACTTAAATCATTCATCAATGAGGTAATCATTACATCATCATTGTGTCATAAATAAATAAATTTATACCATGTATAAAAATTATAAATAAATTACCCTAATTTAGAAAATATTCTTATATTTCTAATGAAAATTTATAGTGAAAAATATCAATTATAAAACACCAATTTAAATTTGTTTTGGAAAAATAATACATGTTTATGATATTTTTATTATTACTTTAAAGAAAAAGTTATAAATGTAATTATCTTAACCAATTGGCATTCAAAGGAAATAAATTCTATACAATTATTTTATTTGTTAGACTTGACTCATCCAATATAGTTAGGAAAAGTGTTAATGTAATTTTATATTATTATTATTATATTATTATTACCTTGAATTACCCCATTTACCTATAACTGCTGTAAATAAAAATCAAAAGTTAGTATTCCCGAAAAACTATTTTCATCTTATTGAACAAAATTTTAGATATTGATAAAAACCATATTTGTTGGATTTTTGAAATTCAATTCACAGAAACTGTAAAATTTCATTTAAATGAAATATTTTGTTTTTTAACTACTATACAGTGTTTTTTCACTATTCATAAAAAATGAAACGTTTTCAAAAAAATACCAAAAATTCACGCAATGATAATTTTGATATTCCAAATTCGGAAATCATGTCTATTTTACCAAATTAAAAACATATAAATTTCATTAATTAATTTAAAATTAATTTCTTTTCTCAAAACTAAAGAAGTGTGATTTTAAGGAATAATAACTATCAAAATATTGACATTTGGTTATATCCAATTTCAAATAGAAATTACCTCCAATTACCAAAATAGGATTAAATTGTAAAAATATTATCCAATTACACTTTTAAACCATTTAAAAAGATAATCTAACTATATAAATCTATTATATTAAATGAAAGTTTAGAATTAAAATGAAGTATTTTTGGTATTAATTAATTAATGAATTTTATCAGAAAAATACACAAATTTCATTCAAAGTAACTTTAGATATCTTGATTCTAAAGAAGAAATATTTTTTGTCTAAAAGAACATATAAAATTGAGAACAATATATTTAAAAAAATGGTTCTCCATCAAAAGGTAGAAAATGGACCTTTTAATGAATATTATATTATTTTTAATTAAAATTGGATTACTTCACTTTTTAATTCTCTAACATTTATTTGGATAAATTTAGAAACATTTAAAAAACATGTATAATAATATTTTAGTTAGTTTTATTCATTTTCGCTAATAAAACAGTTAGGCTATAACTACAATTTAAAATAATATTATATTATTATTTTTTAGTATGACTCAACCTTATGTGCAACATGATATCTTAAGAAAATATCATTTTTGTGTATTATGTATTCCATCAAACATAGAGTCCACATTAAAGTAAAATTAATATTTAATTCACAAATATTAATAAATATTAAAATGTTGTAATCATTATTTACCAGGGATGTTACAATATATAAGTATAATTAAATAAAAAAAATTATTTATTATATTCTAATAATTGTGGAAATAAGAAATATTTCATACCTAATTTCATTAATAAATATTAAAATATGGATATGTCACTCAGTGGTACGTATGGCCGTACAACTCCATTATTTTAAAACAGTTCATTTTTAAAGACCATATTTCATTATTGGTTTTAAAATTATAATTTAAGTAAAAAATATGATAATTATGTCATTATTAATATTCCTCAGATATTTAAATAATGACCTTTTAGACAAATAGTCACATTTAGAATTCATTTGTAGCACATAAGTGAAATATCAACAAAACACTCGATGTAAACATAAATTGCCTAATTAAGAATATATAACATCTTAATCAGGGAAATAGTATGAATAATAAACATAAAAAAGTTTTTTTTATGAAATTAAATTATTAAATTATTTTTATTATTCAGGAAGATAAATAACATACATGATGATTCATACTCTAGGTAAGGGATTCCATCTCAATTTTATTTTTTGAGGCATATTTTAATGTAATACACATAATTTCTTTTATATATTGTATAAATTTCCCATTTTAAATGTAATATCATAAATCATTCATTATTAATTTTATTTTGAGTTTCTATTTGAATGACTTCATCTAAGGGGATTTTAACTGAAAAATACTATGTAGTAAGTAATTTCATTACATAATTTCTTATCATTAGGTTATTTTTTTTCTATGATATTCAATGATTATGTTGGTAATGAAATTAGACTATCTATTGCAATATATCCCATTTTGTGGTGGATTTACATTTTAGACACATAATATATTCATTTATTAATTATCACCTCAATGTAATGACCATTGATAGAGTCTATTTCACAATATCATTGAAGTCGAGCATCTTTATTCTTGTGTTTTATTTTAAGTAAATTATTTGATAATTTCTTAATAAGAACAATTTAATTTATTATTCTCTTTTTATTACTGATATTTTAATTTAATTTTACCTTTTTCACTTTACGTTATAAGATTATTGATAAATTATTATTAGAAAATATGACATCATTTCGTTTTTCAGTGGGAAAGCTATTTTCTTCCAAAAAAAATTTTATAAAAATTATTTGAAAAATGTTTTAAAGCATTTTGAAATGATTTATTGATGAAATATTTATCCAATTTGTTTTTTTATTCAATGTAATCATCGTGTTAGTTTATGAAAAAAGTATCTTTTCTAATAATTTAACATTTTAAAAGAAATTTTCATTTTTTAAATTTTACAACACTTTTGAAATTTCTAATTTTATCTATCATCATTTCCATGAATATTAATTTTCTAGTTCACAAGAACATTTTTAATGATAATATTTTCTATAATATTGTTCAAAATCATTTAAAAAAAATTATTTTCAAGTAAAATATTGTTCAAAATGTATTATGTTTAAAAATGTGGTTTTTAAATTGAAAAGGATATTTCCCTCATGATTTTTAATGATATTTTATGGTATTTAAATAGATAAACATAAAAAACAATTATTTTAGATGTACTAAAATGGGAATATCTTGTATTGATAGCATTATCCTAATCCCTCAAGACGGTTGATGATTATTTTGACCAAGGATAATATTACCATTCACTTGATTCAGATTTATAGTCTGTAAAATTCCATTTAAATGTTCACTTTCTTCTGATAATTGGTTATTAAATTTCCCCTCGACATCTATATTTTTTACAATTGATAATTTTGTTTTTGAAACAGTATATGATTTTTATATATGTTGTACTATATTTAAATTAATATTTTTATATGATAAATATTGATACATATGTATTCACTACTCAATATAGATATTTGAAGATAAGGAATAATATTTATTTATTAACATGTTTATTTGACATATTAGGAATGATTTGGATAGACAAGACATGGGAGGGTCCTGGTTATAGATACCCCATTGATGCATTGGCAGTCTGAGCGAATGAATCAATTTTTTACAGTTAGTTAAATGGTTTTCTACCCATAGGTTTTAAATTTTTTCAAATATTAATTTTTATTTTAATGTATCACATTATTTGGAAACATAATTTCAAATGATTAAGAATTTACATAATTCAAAATTTTGTTATTATTATCCATAAGATTTCCACAATGATATTATCTATGGATGAAATTAAATATTTGTAATTTATTGGATGGAAGGTGTCATAAATTATTTAACTATTTATATTTATTATTCTATATCCAGTTGTGATAGTTGTTTTGATTATTAAATTTCATGTGTTTTCAGATATTTACCATACCATATTATTTATTATCCATGATATTCTCACATTGTTATTTTCACAGGAAGAAATTCACTATCAATTTATTAATAAAATTAAATTTATTAAATTTATTTACCTTTTCATATTGATAGAATTGAAGATATGTACACATTTATATTATCTCTGGATGCACTTTATTCTCATTTTATTGAATTAATTGAAGGAATTTAGAATTATTTAATTTTCTATATTGATTAACCTAATTATTAATGCTTATTTCTTTTATATGTAAACCTTACTAATCATTTGACCTAATGAGAATTTTTTTGATATCCCATGAAAAAAATAATTCTACTATGAATGATATGTAAGGATAATATTTAGGTAATAATGATACTCTCAAAAAATATTATATTATAATTTATGTATTCAAATGAAAAATGGTTATCATATAAGTATTTAATATATTGATACTACTAAAAAATTCATTCATTTAGAATTTGATTCATTGTATTTTATACCAGTGTATTAAAGTAGATAGTTGTTACATGGTGCAAGGTTCAGGGTCACTATATTTGGTATTTCTGTAACTTTATTACAAATATTGGGAACTAGATTTAGGAAAAAATATGTTAGATATCTTTACCCTATTATAGACTTTTATGAAAATTATAAAATAAAATCTTAATGTTAAGATAAGGTAGACACTATATGGTTCTTATTAGAATGAAATCCTTGCCAAGATACAAATAGTGGAAGTGGTTTTGGAATAGAGGTGCCTAGTTGAAATAACTCTTGAATGGGTGCACTGGGATTGACCCTATAATCTATTGGTTCATGAAAACATGCCACATTGTGCATCTGGACTGAAACACTGATAGAATATTCTTAGTATAATTCAAATTTCCCTTATTAACGTTATGATGGATTCAAATCGATAATGAAAATTAATGATCTAGGTTAAATATAAGATGTCTTATATTGAAAATAATGTGTCCTGATTTAGACATCCTATAAATAATTGTATGGGTTTCCAACAATGAATATTGTTTCGCACACTATGCATTTTGGTTTTAGTAAATTGATATAACCCAAAAGTGTTTGATAACATTAAACAAGAAAGATAGTGTGGTGACTATGAGTAACAAAATGGGATACTGATAGGAGTGAATGATATCACGATTATTCCAAATCAATTATCATAAAATAATATTACCATAATATACCTTACCCATGTCTCATACTCTATAATTGATATATGTATGGACTTCAATAAGAGCTCGAGTGATAGTTTCCATAGAAGAATGTATGCTTCATTTAAACCTTATAAAAAATGTGGAATGATAATCCAAGTAAGGAGTCTCAATTGAATGAGAAAATTCATTATATGGGGAAAGGAAGGGATTAAAAAATAACTTTCAAGTAAAAATAAAGAGTATAGAAGATGAAAAAAATATCATTATAGGGATCCATGTGTAGTTAGTTGTCTTAAATGTGGGTAGATGGATCATTAAGTGAACAGATTCCCTCTTGTAAAGGTTAATCAATAGACCAATGAAAGAAATAATTTAAAATAAATTGGTTGAATTACTTATTTATAAGGATTAAATAATTAAATTTTAGTTTTTATTTTTACCAATGTTATTTTGGTAATAATAATTATGAAGCATTTAAGGATTATGTTAAATTTTAGAAGCATATATGTCTTTATTAACTTATTTTTTAAGGATAATATCATGGTATTGTGAGTTTACAGTTTATTATAATTTAAATTTCTTAAACTAAATTTTTATTTTTTATGTGATTGGGAGACTAATAGGGTTATGGATATTTTATAGGAATATATAGAAAGTATATTTCTTTGTGGAAAATATATTGGAGGAATAATCCCATTACATTTTATAGCCATATCGCCAAAGGCATTGATATCCTTCAATGTTAATATGATCATTAATATAAATGTAATAATAGAAAAATATTATTATTAGGCATTGTGGGAATAGTTATCTTGAATTTAAAAACATAGTTAGAGGTATAGAAAAGGATTAATTTTATTTTAATGATGTCAATAATATTTTTTGAAATGTTTGTTGAAATTATATTAATATGGTTTTAGTAAAAGTATGACCCATATATTAGTGGAAAGCCTTATGAATCTAAAAATCCCATAGCATATGACCTAATGACTGAAGGATAAGAGGGTTTGACACATACCACTTGCCTATTTGATATCCTAGGAAAAATGCCACTAGGTAAATGAAATGACAAATAAATATTAATGATGAACTGTTTTTGTTACTATAGAGGTTTTAGGATTTATGTATTACCTTGGAAAACATGTGCTAACCATATTGGTTTAGGAAAACCATTAAAGACTGATAGAATTAATCGTCACACTTTTATAGATCATACAATCCGTTAAAAGTTAATTTTATTGCTTCAGAAAAAAACAGTTTTGGTATATTGATTTCTTAGAATATGAAATTATTTCGAAATTGATTAAGTTGCATCCAAAGGATAAAATTTTTCTTATGAAATTGAAATGTATTATGTAAGTGTATTACCATATTTTCATAGACTGTAAAATAATTGAAAACTCTAGGAAATGGGTATGGAAGAAAATTTTATCATAATACAGTCAATTTTATTGAACCAATTGTGTTTTAAATCATTACAAATTAATTGTTTTATTCCCTTAACATTTCATTGATCGTTCAAATTTCTGTGATCAATGACCTCTATAATTTTTTAAATTTTTTTATGTTTTTATTTAATTTCGACATCATTACATTACACAAATGTTCTCCTAAATAGAAACATATTCATGTGTTATTCTATATAACCTATATACTTTCCTTATCTCTTTTATTAATGGGATGCTTTATTAGCCCTTATTTTTAGGTGGGGTTTTCCAAAAAATATAATATAAATCCCTTTTTAATGAAATCATGTTTAAATTGTGATGATGCATTTTATTTATGTTTTGTAGTACATAACACCGTAATATTATGAAATAAGAAAATTGAATTAGAAATCATGTATGATAGGTAACACAATGTTTAGAATAAAATATAACACCCTAGTACTTTTGGATATATTTATTTTAAAAAAACTCAATATCAAAAATAGATTTCATTGTGTGAATGACTGAGTCTATCTTTCACTTCAAAAAACACTGAGAATAGATTATATTGCATGCAACACTCAGTTTAGATTACATTACGCACAACACTGAGTTGAAATGAAATGTAAAATATCATTAAAATATCAATATTTAAAATGATAGTTATCAATGAAATGATAAATTAGAGGGTTTTAATATTAATAAATAAATTATGAAATTTGTGGATAACTCTAGATGTGAAATAACAAATGAATAATTTAAATTAAAAATAGTTATTTTTTGATTAATGTATTTTTTAATAAAAGAATACATTTTCATGATTTTTTCACATGATATAGATTAAATTTTTAAAAAATATATAATTTTTTGGATTAAATGTAAATTTTTTGATAGAGAAAATAATGAAATTAAAAGGTTGAATTGTTGGAATTCTTTTGAAATATATTATTTTTTAATGAATACTGAAAAATACATAATTTCAATTGAAAACTCCCTTTTCATTTAAATAATTTATAATTTTATATTATATTTTTAATTGGTTTTAAAGAAATATTATTTCAATTTTATATCAATAAAAAACCAAGTTCATTGTAATATTTTTCATATTTATTTTCAAAATAAAACGATTGTAAACTTTTGATCAATTTCTGTTAGATAAATCACTTTCTTATAACATATACAAGATTAATTTTAAATTTAATTTTCATACGTTAGAAAATTAAATATGGAAAAATGGATTCCATATTTTTTATTAGAATAAATAATATTTTCTAATATGTGAACATAAATATTTATTTAAATTAATTTTTAAAACATCAGTAATGATTTAATATTGTTAAGGTAGAAATTAATTTACTCAATTTTAATATAAAAAGATGAGGGTCAAAAAATTTCCCAAAAACTATTAAAAATATATTTTAAACAAATATTTAAACAATATATCTCATAGGTTCAATAATTTCCCATTTTTAACCTTTTATAATTATAAAAATGTGGATTAATTGAATCTTTTCAATTATTACATGTGCTTCACTCACCTCACATAAAAAAGTTTGCCCCCTATCCTCTCTTCTTCACACCATCATACCCTTTTTATTCTTCCATTACATGCACAAATTAATTCCAAAATTTCATTCCCTAACACTAGATGACTTATTTTTGGAAAAAATCAAATATATGGAGGATTCGGTGTGAACAAAATATGATTAACCAAAGAAGAGTTAATGTTCTTCGAAATGCATTTTTATTCTATTTCCTACTTCACCTCTATAATTTATTTTAAACCATGGTTATACAGTTATCATAGTATCTTCCACATACTTATATTTTTTATTTTTTTTATATCCTTTATACATACCTTCTTCAATCAAATGTTTTAGAAAATCATTTATCGTTTTTATGAAGAACTACCACCTCAGGAACTAAGGTAATTAATGTTTCCATTACCACCTTCCAAAGATGTGTATTTTGATAGATAAAATGCATACATATATATATGGGTATTAAATACATAATATAATTGTAAATTTAATGTATTTATAACATATATATACATTTTTATATTCAATTTTTTATTGGATACGATAATGTCGCTTTTCATTACAGCGAAATAAGGCCACACGAAGTGATATGATTCGTTTGTCACTAATGCTTTACAGAGAAGGTAGTAATGATATTTTTAAATAGTATATGTGATATAAATTAAATTATTATGACATTCAAGAGATTTTTATCATTCTAAAATGATAATATATTGTTTTAATTCTTACATTTTAATATGATAACATCGTTCGTGAAAATGTGGAATATCGCTCTCATGAAGCAATGTCACTCAATTTTCACCAGAAAACATAAAAGATGATATATATATATATATTTATTTATATTTATATTTAAAGACATATTATGGTATTTAAGATATTATGACCATTCTATAAATTCAAAATATTACTTACCTCATATCCATGATACTTATTAAAAAATATAAATGTTACTCATCTATATATACAACCTATTACCTCTATGATTGTAACATATTCCATTTCTCTTACATCATTTATAATTGTTCATAAAATTATGATTGATGTATAAATATGATAATTATTTCATGCTAATTATTTTCTAATTATTTAAATATTGAAATCTAATCCAAATAGTCACCTTACAATGTTATTTTTTGCATATTATTCAAATATCATAAAAAAACATGATATAAATTTAAATTTGTTATGTAATCATATATAATAGAGTAATCAGTTAAATAAAATGATTAATAAACTGGAAAAAATATATTAAGAATGTAAATAGTTATCATAAGTTTATTATTCCTGAATGTAAAGAACATCCTTGAGGATTCAGACTCAAGGTAAAAGATTTCATCTTAATTTCAATTCATTAAGGCATATTATATTGTTATCCACCAAAATTCCATTATATTTTGTATATAATACCCATTTTACTTTTAATATCATAAATCCTACATAGTTCAAGTTATTTTTATTTTAATGTGTTTGTGTAATGGTATTTGATATAAATATTACCTTGTGATAAAAAATTTCATAACTCAATTCATTTTCATTGTGTTTTGTTAACATTTAATCGTTTTTTATATATTCATATTATTTATGTAATAAATATTGAAAAAATATTTCTATATTTCCATTTATTTTATGTGGATTTAAATTTAACACACATAATTGAATCATTTATTAATTCTCACGTCAACATTATAATCATTGTTTGGTTTTATTTCACAATATCATTTAATATAGATTGTTTATTCATTTAATTTAAGGTAATTATCTTATAATGGAATGATTACACAATTTCATTTCCATTTCATCTAGTTATTCATGATATTTTGGGGTAAAAGTACCATATTTTACTCTTTGGTTAAAAAATAATTGAACAATGTTTCTAATAAAATAAAGATTTTTTCTCCATTTTGTCATGTAATAAAACATTTTACTAATAGAATAAATTATTTTAAAATTTATTATGATTCTAGAATTAAATAGTTAAACTCATTGTAATTACATTAAGTATGATTTTTTTATAAAACACTTTTATTATAAGGATTTATTTGAATGATTAATTTAATAATTATAAAATTTTGACTTTACAAAAATAGTTTTATATTTTGATTCATCATTTTACAATTATATTTGGATGATTTTTTCTTAACTTTCTGAAAAATTTTAATTTTCAATAAATAGTGAAAAATGATAATTTATTAATAATTTTATTTCTATTCAACAAAGCTAAGTAATTTAAATGTCCTATTATATTTTTAATATGGTTTGTGGTTATAGAGTAAATATTTTGTTATATTTCATAAACTAATATTCGTGTTAATAAATTTTATTTTCCATTTTATATTATATTTATTATTAAATATATGAATGATATTTTTCAAAAAAACTTTTTAAAAGTTCATATAGTTTCTAAATTTTAATTAATTAAAATAATAGATAATGGGGAATTATTTAAATGGAATTTGAATAGTATATTTTATTAAAAAATAATTTAAAATGATAGAATGAAAATTATCAGTCATAGATTTAATATAAAAATAAATTTTCTTGAAAAATAGGCTTCTTGAAAATATATATATTCATATTATCTTTGAGTTTTGTTTTAAATTGAATTAATCCAATTATGCAGATTGAAGTTTTTAAATTGGATTTTATATTTTTAATAATAAGTTATAAATTCGATTGTATGACCATTTTTTATTTTAGGCATAAAAAATTTACCATAGTAAAAAATAATGATTTACTATAGTATTGGTAAAATAATGAAACATGATAACAATATCTCATAAAATAATAAATAACTAAAAGTTAAAAAAATAAATGGGTGGTTGATTTTTTTTATCAACCATAAACAGTCATTAGAATATTAATTATCCAACATATTTTTTTAAATTACTGATACCCAAATATCTTTGGCTTTAAATACAAAATAATCATCATTTAACAACTTAAAACCACCCCTCCTAACATATATATACCACACATACCCACCCCCTTTCTCCTCAAAAGCCTCCAAAATCATAAAATATCGACCAAACGTAATCGTCCCCATCTATCCCATCTTCCTAGATATTTTTTATCACACATTTAAAAATTCCATGTTCTTTAATGGATCCTCTAAAGAGGTGATATTCAAGAGGTAACTTTTTCAAAACACCTAAATTAATTTCTTTTCTTTTGAAAACTTATCCAAACCTCATTCATCTATAAAATCATAATGACTATATTATTATGTATATGCGGTAATATTTTACTTCTCATATAATATATTATATCCACTCTTATTTTCATATAATCTTATTTAATTAAATGAAACCATTGTTGACCACCTCCATGGTTAATGAATATTTTTTTTCCATTACCTCCTTCACGGCTGGTCATAAAACTTTTATTATTAATAAATAAGATTCTAATAATTATAATATAACTTATTTCATATTTTAGATGTAATATATATACATAATATTAAATAAAATAAAATTAGTTTGAGATGGTTGAAAAAACCACCAAAATAAACTACACATTCATCATTAACATATTATAAAATTACTCATCTTCATGTCACACAAAAAGGGAATATTGTGCCATTTTTACACATGGATGTTAATTAATATCATTTGATTCTACTAATATAATATTATTTTCATCTTACAATAAAATGATTAATTAAAAATAGATTAACCAACCAATAAACCATGAAACGAACTCTGAAACAATGAAAACAATTGAATTATATTAAATAATCGGTGGTATGATGTTATAAATGTATTATATAAGTTATTATTTATGTGAATATAGGTCTGGAATAAATAAATATCATTATTTAAACCACTATATAAGAGTATTTAATACTTTTAATGGAAGTCTAACGTGACTTAAGTAAATTTTTAATCCAATTTTCATTCTTGGGGTGAAACTTATACATTATTGATTATGTTATTATAATTATATATTTTAAATAAAATTTTCATATATAATGTTTTATATAGACTTTATTCATCTGGATTTATATTTGAGACACATAATCATTTCATATGATTAATTCTCATATCCTTGATATTAAATTTGTAATGGAATTTCTTTTAAAAATTACTTCATTTAATGTTTATTTTTAAAAATGTATAAAGGGATGTTTTTAACTTATATTTCCTAAATAAATTTCCAAAATTTGTATCTATTTATTATTTTGAGCATAATTTACATTCTTATATGGTTTATTTCAAATAATAGTTTTTCTATTTTTTGTGTGCAGTCATTCAAAATGAGTAATTTCATAATAGAATGTTTATTTTCTTCAAAGAGTATTTTATGATTCAATATTAAATTATTTATGTTTAAATTATTTTTAATGAGAATTTATTTAATGGTGGGTCTCATTATAAACCAATTAAGAGTGTTTAAATGATAATCCAAGGATAGGGGTTTGCATTATTAAACAATTACGGGTGGTTCCTTGATATACCAAGGGCGAATGGTTACATTATAACCTTCAATTAATTTGGTACTCCATATATGTATGTTCGCCATATTGGATAGTATATTTATATTATTTAAATAAAAAATTATTTTCTAAGTCACTTATGTAAATATTATATTTATTTTTATGTGATTTTATGAAAATCATTGTTTTTTAAACGGTAAGATATTGTAATTTTTGAAAATATGATTCTTTTTTCAATATAATATGTATGTTAGAAAAAAACTATTTAATTGGTTTTCCCTAGAAAAAAATTACTTTCTTTTATGTACCTTATTTATGTCACGACCCGTCCTCGGGTCCCGTGCCGTGACTACCCAAAGCCCACCTTCATAGGCCAGGGGCTGGCGACTAGCACCAAAGGCGTAAATCCCGATAACTGGGAAAGCATTTTGTTTAAAAAAGTAAACAAACACATAGAGTACAAGTGGAAGTATACACTAAGAACAAAAGAAAGTGCTGAAAAGTAAGTGGGCCAGAATACAAACCCAATCGAAAATACAGCTACAACTGAAAAAAAGTACAACAGAAAAAGACAACAACTGGAAGAAAGGAAGCATCTCTTGGGTCGTCCTCCTCAGATCCTACCTGAAGGGTAGGTACATATTGCCTCCACAACACTCCTGCCCATCAACCTCCTCTGAGAATCGTCTCGTCGTGAAGTCCACCTCCTCATATTGACTCGTCGTGAGGTCCACCTCCGGGTACCGTCCAGTCTTCAAACACTCAGCCTCCGTCAGAACTGCATGTCTTCTACAACCAACACAACGAGGTGCGGGCATAGCCCATGCACGGGTGAGTATAACGATACTTAGTAGGGACCCCGAGACCCTCAAGGTCTCACTAAAATCAAACAAAGATAACCACAAAGAAAGATCTCAACAGATAACTTCTTCTTAGGTATATGACCATACATATTACTATGTTTTCAAGTAACCCATCTCAATCATGAAGAAACACAAAGATTATGAAATCAACGGATAACCACTACCCAGGTATATGCTCATACATATACCTAAGTTATCAAGTAACCCATCTCAATCATGAGGAAACACAAAGGTCATAGACTCACCTCAAACCAGGATTTTCATTTTCGAAACCGTAATTGCTGAAGAGCCCCATATCTGGAGTGTACAGTGATCTTGTCACGACTATGAGGTACTGCTCACTAACCTAAGACTTCCGAGGTACTCCTCCTGTCGAGTACCGCGGGTCAGCCACCCAAACACAGTAGTGCTTCCCGCCGGGGTCTGCCACCCAAAAATAGTAGTGCACACCCCCTAATAGCCTGCAAAGGTACTTTATGGACGAGTAACACAGGTCTGCACCCAACCAAGTAGTGCTCTGTCCTCCATGGGTCTGCACCCAAACAAAGTAGTGCTCCGTCCACTGGACTAGTCGACTCACTCCAAGTTGAGTCGGTCAAGCAGCCGTCGGGTATTAGTTGGCTACACGGTCTCCGTAATCCATACGCTCGTCTCCGGGAGAGTCTGCTCCACGATCTCCTGATCTATACTCTAACTATCTCAAATCCCCACTAAGAATTATCTCAAAGTACCACCTCTTCATAGGGGTCTCAACGCAACAGACAGTGTGTCAATCGGGTGCCCGGTCTGTGAGTTATTAGCATTTTCGTCCTAGGGGCCCGGTTAGTTTCTTGTGCGAACCAACCCAGTCGTATCTCAACTATACCCCAAACTCTCATAGGGTAAGCTCATAGGGACCGTTTCTCAATGTGAACACCAACGCCGCTGACCGTTCATCAAACAGACGTTCGGTCTGAAAGATATCAGCTTTTCCATTCTAGGGGCCCGGTTGGATTTCAGGTACAATCCTACCCTGCCACTATCCAACAGCAACCGAAACTCGGGTGAAGTATTCTAAAAGTTCCGTCTCATCAAGAAGGATCTAACAAAGTCTACGACACGTCAATTGGGCATCCGGAGCTCAAGATATAAGTGTTTCCGCTGCGAGGGCTCGGTTGGTTACGTGTTTCAACCAACCTGGCCGAACCCAAGGTTCTCTAAAACCATGAGTGTAATATATCTAAACGACCATCTCGATCCAAGGATCGCATCACAGCTAACGGTGCATCGATTGGAGGTCCACAGCCCAAGATATGGGCAAAAGATCGTAAGAGGTCCGCGAAAAGGGGGTTCAGGCCCGGTCCGAACCGGCCCGATACCCCCTGGGGCGGCCCGAACCGGGTCAACCCGACCCGGGTCCATGTCCGGCCCGGCTGGTGCGGCCCGGCCTGGCATGGGTGTTTCCCAGCCCGGCCTGGGCGGCCCAGCCCGGCGCGCTGGCGCGACCATCACGGTCCACTGGCCAGATGGCTCGGCCGAGCGGTTTGGGGGGGAGGCGCTGCCCACCCTGTTTCGAAACCACGACCCCCATGCAGGGGGTCGCTGCTGTCCGGCCAGCCGGGGGTTACGAACCCCCAGTTCCTCCACTGAATGGCCGGCCCACTCCAGCCAACCGACTGCTGCACCACGGGACCGGCACGGGCCGGTCCCCCTGCTCCGACGCCGGCGGCCGGAAATTGTCCGCCAGTCCCTACTCCACAGCTGCATAAATCCGCGGCCTTGGTTTTTCTGGAGCGACGTGGCGGCGCCGCGCCCCTCCACCACGGCCCCACTCTGGCCGCGGTGTTTTCGTGATTCTCTGGCACGGTGCGACAGTGATGCGACCTTGTTCGTCTTCAACAGCGCGGCGCGACGGCGCCGCGCATCCTTGTCGCATGATCCCGCGTGGTGCGACGGAACCGCGCCATTTTCGTTCCAAACCACAACAAGGTTAACAAAAAGAATCAGGGGAGGAGGGTCGGCTATGTTTGTGCGGTCCGGCCCCCTCCCGTTAATTGATAGCAATCGGTCCAATTGAAATTAAGAACGGCGATGGAAGAATTCACGAATAAAAACAATAAATCCCCTACCTCATCGAATTCATTAAGCGAAGGTTCATCACGGAATTTATCATCGCAGAAGAAGGTGTCGCGGAAGGAGAGGGTCATTGGTGTCACGGTACAAAGCTTCGCGTAGTCGATCTCTGAGGATTCATCGTTCTTCATCGGAGATCAGTGTGTTCTTCGCATTCTTCGCAATCTTCGTGTTCTTCGCGTTCTTCGCGTTCTTCGATGAAGAAGAAGAACTTCAAGACTCCCCTTTTTCTCCCAATCCCCTCTCAACCCAACAAGCTCCATCAAAAAATAAAATAATTTCTTCACTTATTTTATTACTCATGACTTAAGTTTGAAATTAAAAAATTGAATTAAACCACTTGATTAATTAAGTTAGTTGGCATGATTTAAGAAGTGAGAGAAGAGGTGATTGGTCTCACATTAAAGGGGGGTTAAGGAGTTAAGGAATATGTGAGGTCACCCACTTAATGGGGAGTTAGATTAGGTTTAAGGAATGTTAAGGGGTGGGGTTCATGTGGGCCCACATCACATTTAACCTCACATAGGTAGTTAGGTTCACCCAACCTCCATCCTTAGGTTTTAACCACTTCAAAGAAATAAAATTAGTTCCACAAATTTTATTTCTTGGAAGTCCTTATCCACAAAACTAAACAACTATTCCCGAGCAAACGCAACTCTAGAAAAGGTCTTTTTACGCAATTATTGGCGATGCGGTTCCATCGGTGCCCTTAGATTTCGATTCTGAGCACCGGTTCATAAGATATAAAAACCCGCTCGTTCGCTCACTGAACGTGCCTGAGCTAAACTTCGGAAATTGATTCCGGGCACACTGGGCCTTGGAATAAGGTGCCATCAGAAACTGTGTTCTCGTAAAACTCCAATGAAATTAAGAAAAAAAATTCCTTGAAATTTCCAGGTGTTTAAATTACTCCCACCTCAGGGCTTTACATCCCCGTAATGCTTTAACACAAACTAGGGATACTAAAGTGGTACTAAGTATGCATCTGAGCCTTCTTCTCTCATGTTCCCACCTAGAGGTTCTCGTGCTGCCAACGAAAGCGCACAAGAGGAATCGACTGTCCTCGTAGGACCTACTCCTATCGATCCTTAACCTCTACTGGAACCCTACAAAAGTCACCCCATCGCCAATGTCACCCCATCTTCGACGTCCTACTTCCTGAGGTCGATGATGTGTGAAGAGTCATGCACGTATCTCCTTAGTTGAGATACGTGTAAGTCATCATGCACCTGGTGGAACTGAGGTGGATGGGTCAATCGGTAAACCACCTCGCCTACCCTACTGAGGACCTGAAAAGGTCTGCTGAACCTCGGAGATTACTTATCACCTCGGCCACATCTCCATAGTCCTCGTCGAGGCGAGACCCGTAAGAAAACGTGGTCGCCATCCTCAAATCGCAGTGGTTATGTTTCCTATCAACATAAGACTTCTTGTCGGCTTGGATCTGTCCTCATTTGCTCCTGGATGACCTGGACCTTCTCTGTCTTGGCCTGGACCATCTCTGGTCCCACAAGAGCTGCTAAGATTTCGTCTTTGCCGATAAGAGAAATCTGGTCTCATCCCCTGGATGAACCATGTTCATTGCCTAAAACAGTCAATCCTGTCATGAATGGCACGAATCCATGCCATGGATGACATCCTAAGGCCTCAACGCTACTACCAAGAGATCCAACTATTACTCTCGCCTCCAAGGGTTGAGTCACACTGTCGGCATCAGTGTGTGGTCACTGGGTCTCCTCCAGTATGAATCTCAAAAGTGAGGGTAAAGTCAACAATTTTTTAACTGGAACCTCTTAGTATCAATCAAACCAAAAAGGGAAGGTAAGTAAACGTCACAAAGATAAGTGACTTTTATTACTGCAGCTCGTAGTACAAGACACACAACAACCACAAACAACAACAACAACAAAAACAACAATGAATCTGGTAGCACCAAGATCAAAGGACTCTATGCCAAGAACTAGTCCACTCCTGATTAGAACTAAAACTCAAAACTCCTGCTGCCACATGGGAGAATTTTCCGATTTAAGAGTGATCGGCTACACCTTCCTATGCAAGACTTAATCTTGTGCTTCCTGTGGTTTCCTTTTCGCTGACCAAGGAAAACCCATCCCGACGTTTGCCTAATACCGTCAATTTGTGTATGAGCTGTGGATCCAATCCATACTCAGACCAACGTCGTAAGGCCTCGATGCTGCCACCAAGATATTCCAACCGAAACTCTCGCCTCATGGGTCAGATCACTCTGTCGGCGTTAGTGTGATTATCGAGTCTCCTTCCAAGTTATCTCCAGATGTGAGGGTCAAGTCAACGGCTTACCGGAAATTCTAGGTCTGGGACAAGATTCGTGGAAGGAAGGAATGAATCACATCTACGTCTGTTACTACGGCAGCTAGTAGGGGACACAGACTGTCCCAAGAATCATTCTTAGAGTCATTTGGTCACACTCCATGACCGTATGCAACTACTCTCTTCCCCTGCCCTCCAGCTCCCTGATCCTAGTGGAGACTACAAAGGCGGGTGATTGTAACATGTAGAAAAGTACACCACCCCATGCTGCTCTCCTAGCTCTGCTTCCACATATGCTACTCTGCAGATTCATCCTTCCTTGACACTTCCTCTTCTTGAAACATTTTACACGTCCAAGTCTCTGGGACGGACGCTTATTCGCATCTTCCCACTGCTAACATTCACTGGCTATAAACGATCAGCCAAAGAACTTTCAAACACAAAGGTTCTCTCTAGCACCCTAACATAAGTAGGAATGCATAAAGGAAAGAGTGATTACTCAGATTTCATTTAAACACACCTCGATCTAAGATCTGAGCTCTAAAGCACTGATCATATTGTTGTTATCAAGTACCAAGAAGGATTTGTACACCCCGATGAATTCTCAGCTACCGACATGTCGTCCTGTCGAAGCTGTATAAGATCTAGAAAACTGTCAACCATTTCCTCAAGAAAGTTCTTAGCTGCCTGTGAGTCGGGTTCGCCTCGGAACATGAGGGTATCTGATGTTGGAACACGTGTAAGGCAGTAAGTCAACATGTGTCACATACCGGTACCGCCAGTTGTAACTGCTGACCAACAGGTAGTGATGTATAAATGGCACACTACCCGAAGGCACTATCTCAGGCATCGGTCCACAAACCGAAGCCTCATCACTATGCGGACCATCCTCATGGTCATTCATGGGAAAAATCTAGTAGCCAAGTCTACCATCCACTCTACTGATGTCTCAGCTAGGTGGAAAACTCTAGCAATCGCCTCCAGCCAGTGCTCTGCTATCTAGGAATCTGCCTCGCCTTGTAACCTTGGAGGCCTCTACTGCTGGAACTCGTGCATCATGCTCTGTCAGCATGCACCGTCCACTAATACGACTGGTGGAATCTACTGCCCAACAGGTGGTGGTGCTGCTGGTACACCACCCGAGGGTGCCAACATAGAAAGAGGGCCCTGCACCGGATCCTCATCGCTCAGTGGGCCGTCATCGTGTACTATATCAGAACTCCAACTGACTGCCTATGTAGAGACATCCTAAACAGATGAGACACGGTCAAACGATTTATACCTGGTGAGCTGTCTTGGTTTGAGCTGACTTTTAAACTATTTGGAAACACACACACAATCAGTGTTTTCATGCACAAGTCGAAAATTAGTAGTCAGGGCCTTGGTGTATGGATACGTCAGCCGCTGCACCAACACTGGACTCCCTGAATTGAAAAACACACTTGGTACCCTTAACACTATTGCATCACAGAAATGAAAGATCAGTGTCTTATGTTCTGGGGTAGAACCGACTCCTCTGATACCAAATTTTCACGACCCATCCTCAGGGCCCGTGTCATGACTACCCAATGCCCGCCTTCATAGGCCAGGGGCTAGAGACTAGCACCAAAAGCCTAAATCCCGATAACTGGGAAGTCATTGCCTTTAAAAAATTAAACAAACACATAGAGAAGAAGCAGAAGTATACACTAAGAACAAAAGAAAGTGTTGAAAAGTAAGTGGGCCAGAATACAAACCCAATCAAAAATACAACAACAACTGAACAAAAGTAAAACAAAAAAAGACAACTGCTGGAAGAAAGGAAGCAGCTCCTGGGTCATCCTCCTCAGATCCTACCTGAAGGGTAGGTACAGATATCCTCCACAACGCTCTTTCCCTTCAACCTCCTCCGAGTATCGTCTCACCATGAAGTCCACCTCCTGATACTGACTCGTCATGATGTCCACCTCCGGGTACCGTCCAGTCTTCGAACACTTGGCCTCCGTCAACACTGCCCGTCGTCTCCAACCAACACAACGAGGTGCGGGCATAGCCCGTGCAGGGGTGAGTATAACGATACTCAGTAAGGACCCTGATACCGTCAATGTATCACTAAAATCCAACAAGGATAACCACAATGAAAGATCTCAACAGATAACTTCTACTTAGGTATATTCCCAAACATATTCCTAAGTTATAAAGTAACCCATCTCAATCATGAGGAAAGACAAAGATTATGAAATCAATGGATAACCACTACCCAGGTATATGCCCATAAATATACCTAAGTTATCAAGTAACCCATCTCAATCATGAGGAAACACAAAGGTCATAGACTCAGCTTAAACCAGGATTTTCATTATCGAATCCGTAACTTCTGAAAAGCCCCATCTCTGGAGTGTACAATGATCATATCACGACTCTGAGGTATTGCTCACTAACCTAAGACTACTGAGGTACTCCTCCTGTCGAGTACCGCGGGTCAGCCACCCAAACACAGTAGTGCTTCCCGCTGGGGTCTGCCACCCAAACATAGTATTGCACACCCCCTAATTGCCTGCAGAGGTACTCTCCAGACGAGAACCGCGGGTCTGCACCCAAACAAGTAGTGCTCCGTCTGCCATGGGTCTGCACCAAAACAAAGTAGTGCTCCGTCCACTGGGCTAGTCGACTCACTCCAAGTCGAGTTGGTCAAGCAGTCGTCAGGTCTTACTCAGCTACACGGTCTCCGTACTCCGTATGCTCGTCTCCGGGAGGGTCAGCTCCATGAGATACTAGTTGATACTACAAGTATCTCAAAGTCCCACAAATAAGTATATCAAAGGACCGCCTCGTCATGGGGGTCTCAAAGCAATAGACGGCGCGTCAATCGGATGCCCGGCCTGTGAGTTATTAGCCTTTTCGTCCCAGGGGCCCGGTTGGTTTCATGTGTGAACCAACCCGGTCGTATCTAAACTGTACCCCAAACTCTCATATGGTAAGATCATAGGGATCGTTTATCAACGTGAACACCAACTCCGCTGATGGTTCGTCAAACAAGCGTTTGGTCTGAAAGATATCAGCTTTTCCATTCTAGGGGCCTGGTTGGATTTCGGGTACAATCCAACCCGGACACTATCCAACTGCAACCAATACTTAGGAGAACTATGCCATAAGTTCAGTCTCATCAAGAGATATCCAAAAAGGTCGACAGCACGTCAATCGGGTATCTGGAGCTTAAGATATAAGCGTTTCCGCTCCGAGGGGCCGGTTGGTTTTGTGTTTGAAACAACCCGGCTGAAACCAAAGTACTCCGAAACCTTGAGTGTGATATACTGAAATAGCCATCTCAAACCAAGGATCGCATCTCCGCTGACGGTACATCGATCGGAGGTCCGTATCCCATGATATTGGAAAAAGATCGTAAGAGGTCCGCGAATAGGGGGTTCGGGCCCGGTCCGACCCGGCCTGATACCCCCTGGGTCGGCCCGAACCGGGTAGACCCGACCCGGGTCTGGGTCCAACCTGCTTGGGCGAAGCTCAGCCCGGCCTGGGCGCAGCCAGCGCGGTCTGCTGCCATAGGGCTCGGCCAAAAAAGCCGAGCGGTTTGGGGGGGGGGGAGGCGCTGCCCTCCCCCCTGTTTCGTAACCATGGCCACCATGCGGGGGGCCGCTACTGTCCGGCCAGTCGGGGGTTACGAACCCCCGGTTCTTCCTCTAACTGGTTGGACCGCTCCAGCCGGCCAGTTGCTACACTACGGGACCAGAATGGTTCGGTCCCCCAGCTCTGATGCTGGCGGCCGAAAATTGGACGCCGGTCTTTACTTCGCCGCGACATAAAGCCGCAGCCTTGGTCCGTCCAGCACGGCACGACGGCGTCGTGCCCCTCCATCGCGACCCCGCTCTGACAACGTTGTTTTCGTGATTCTCTAGCACGGCGCGATGGTTCCACAACCTTGTTCGACTTCAACGGCGTAGCGCGACGGCGCCGCGCATCCTTGCCGCATGATCCCGCGTGGTGCGACGACACCGCACCATTTTCGTTCCAAACCACAAAAAGTTTAATAAACAAAATCAAGGTAGGAGGGTCAGCCATGTTTGTGCAGTCTGGCCCCCTCCCGTTAATTGATAGCAAGCGGTCCAATTGAAATGAGCAACGACGATGGAAGAATTCACGAATAAAAACAATAAATCCCCTACCTCGTTGAATTCGTTGAGCGAAGGTTCATCGCTGAATTTATCATCGCAGAAGAAGGTGTCGCGGAAGGAGAGTTTCGTTGATGTCGCAGTATACGGCGTCGCGTAGTTGATCTCTGAGGATTTGGCGTTCTTTGTCATAGATTGGTGCGTTCTTCGCGTTCTTCGCGTTCTTCGTGTTCTTCGCGTTCTTCGACTAAGAAGAAGAACTTCAAGACTCCCCTTTTCCTCCCAATACCCTCTCAACACAACAAGATCCAACCAAAAATAAAATAAGTGCTTCACTTATTTTATTACTCATGACTTAAGTTTTAAATTAAAAAATTGAATTAAATCACTTAATTAATTAAGTGAGTTGGCATGATTTAAGAAGTGAGAGAGGAGGTGAGTGGTCTCACATTAAATGGGGGTTAAGGAGTTAAGGAATTTGAGAGGTCACCTACTTAATGGGGGAGTTAGAGATGGTTTAAGGAATGTGAAGGGGTGGGGTTAGTGTGGGCCCCACCTCACATTTGACCTCACTTAGGTAGTTAGGTTCACCCAACCTCCATCCTTAGGTTTTAACAACTTTAAAGAAATAAAATTAGTTGCACAAATTTTATTTCTCGGAAGTATTTATCCACAAAACTAAACACCTCTTTCTGAGAAAATGAAACTCTGGAAAAGGTCTTTTTAAGCAATTACCAGATCTTTGGTTCCATCGATGCCCTCGGATTTCAATTCCAAGAACCGGTTCAAAAGATAGAAAAACCCGTTCATTCGCTCACTGAACGTACCTGAGCTAAACTTTGGAAATTGATTCTAGGAACACTGGGCCTCGGAATCAGGTGCCGTCAGAAACTACATTCTCGTAAAATTCCAAAGAAATTATGAAAAAAAATTTCTTGAAATTTCTGGGTCTTTACAATTTAGTTTTATTCACATCTCATTATTTGGAATATTTTTCATGAAATTTATGTTTTAGTAAAGAGTAAGATAAAATTTAACGGAAAACATGATTATTCATCCAGATAAGAAAACATTATATATTTTAAAAATTATTTCTCAGTGGAAAAAGTTAATAATGTAAACTTTTCTAATTCTAATGTATGGGTTTACTATGTATTAGTTAGACTAACTAATCTTAATCTTTAAACAAAAAACACTCTCGAGAATGTATTAATTTGAAATCTAGTTTAAAATCATTTTAATATGTAATGTTTGAGGTCTGGTTACCCCAATTGGTAATAGAGAATGGTTTAGATAACATTAGGGGTTATGATAAGGATAATATAGTTACCATATATTATTTCTACTTTATGTTTATGTTTAAATGATATTTCATTTTTATATTAATTCATTTCTTCATCGAAGATATATCTATTCAAGCTTGTTTTCTGAAAAGGAAACACCCCAGTTGTGGTGGGAAAGAGTCAAGATGAAAAAAAATATCCATGTATGGGATAATCTAGATCAACTATAAAGGAATATATATGTAGTGGGTGATATTTTGAGCCAAAATCCTCCATCATTACATGGATCCTCGAATCTAATGGAATTCGACAGATGGATCAATGTTATGGACAATATATTTGATGTCATGGGAAGTTCAGAATTCTATAAGATAACCCTTTATGTTTATCCCATTTACGGTTATGTAAATTTATTCTGGTATATAGTTAAGAATATGAGATAAAAATATGATCAACATCTATCTATATTTGATTTCCTTGATTATAAATATTTTTATTCTGGTATATAGATAGAACCTTTGGAGGAATTATAAAGAAATCATTTTCAAACTCTAACATATTAGGATGTAGTTGGTGAATGATATTTTATGGCACTAGAATTTGTACAGGAAATGAATGACAAGTTAAAAATGATTCCTCAGCGTATGAGGATACCTCAGAGAAGGTTGAAATGTTATATGGATATCACAATGAAAGACTATTCATTTAAGGTAGGTTATCATTTTTCTGATTAAACACCTCTTTGGAAAAGTGTTAATCATTTTGGTGAGAAAAGAAATTAATTTCCATAGTTTATTAGAACATAATAAAATCTAGAAAAAGTTAAATTATTTTCTTATTGACTGCCTTTGATTCTGATTTTATCCTCGGGACACAACATTTTTTATGTTTTGTTGTTATGAAAATATGTACAACACTCATATCATGTTTTGCGCCCTGAAGTAGTTTAGTTGAAGAAAAAATAATCTTTTTAGGAATATCTTATTCATATTATTAGACATAGACATCATGTATCATAGATAAAATTTCATCATGAGGTTATGGTTTTTTGGAAAAACACATTGTTATAGAATAAACATGGGAATATAAAAATGCTATGAGGGGAATGTGTCCCCACTTAATTAGTAATTGAATAAAATTTTAGGTCAAAATTTCAATAATAATGAGAACTTAACAAACTAGGTGCTTATAGTATAATTTTTTTCCATTTTTATTAGTATTCTTATATTAAATATTAAAATTCATAATTAAAATGTTTTTTATGAAATATATTTAAAAAATTAATTTATCATCAGAATATATTTTAAAAATTATATATTTTTTATTTGGAAAAATTAATTTTTTTATAATAATCATGTCAAAATAATATTAGGATTAATTTTTGAGAAGTTTATGAAATATTAAATTTTTAGCGAATAGTGAAAATTTAAGATTTCTGTAAAAATGACATTTCTTTTCAAGAAATTAATCATATTAAAATGGAAATTATTGATTGAATATTGTTTCAATTAATAAAATTATTTAGAATTTATATGTCACTATATTTAATTAATTTTATTCTAAATTATATATTATTTTAGAATATGTATATTTTTGTGTTAAAAACATGATTTTAATGAAAACTATATTCAATTACATAAAATTTTTCAATTTTAATTAATTAAAATTATAATTAATGGGTTATGTTTGAAATGTGTTATAGATTATATATTAATAAATATTAATTTATTTTCTTTTAAGGATAACTATTAGTAATATAGTTAATATAAAATCATATTTATCTTGAGAAATACACTTCTTGAACACTTGTGTTTTTCATTGCATCCATGAGTTTTGTTTTAAATTTAATGTCTTATTAGTATTTGTGAATTTAATTTGGAAAACTAGATTCCAAATTTTAAATTAGGGGATTTAAATTAGGTAGTGAGTTCATTTTCAATTTTAGGCTAAAAATTACCCTAGTTAAAAAATGTTTTATCACAATATTGGTAAAATAATGTAACATGTTAAAGTTAAAAGGTAAAATCGTAATGTACAAAAAATTAATGCATTAAATTAGTGGAAGATTTGTTTATAAAAAATTACAATTATTTAAATATATAATTATAAACAAAATTAGTTTTTACTAATTTCACATAAATTTATTCAGATTTAAATAAATATTAATTATTATTTAATTACTAAAAACCACCCCTACTCAAGTATAAATACCACTCATCATCACCCCCTTTGACCTCACAATCCATAAATCCCATAAAATCTCTTTCAAACCCTCTCCCCCACACTCCTCATAGAAAAGTGCTTTTGGTATCACCCAATGAAACAATCTATGTTATTCAAGGGATCTGTAAAGGAGGGGATATTAAAGGGGTAACTTTTTCAGACCAACTCCCTTAATTTATTTTATTGTTATACCTTCTCCACACCTCAATAATAAATTAAATTAAAAAAAATTACTATCATTTAAAAAAAATTATATGTTTGTAATTTAATATATTATATAAATTCTTTTTTTCATCTCCTCTTAATTTATGAACCAAAACCATTTTACAAATTATTGTTATTAATATTCTATATTTAAAATGATTATTATTTTTCATTACAACCTTTAGGGCCAGTCAAAAAACTATAATTATGGATAAATAAAATTTTAATAAGTATCATAAAACATTATCATATTATTTAACAAATATATAGATATAATATTAACTAAAATGGAATTAGTTCATGAAGGTCTAAATGACCTCAAAAAAAAATAAAAAATTAATCATTAATAGTTTTTCAAATGAATCATACTAATGTTAGAATAAAATATGAATCATGGGACCAATTTTACTTATGTAATGGTATTAATACTATTTCATTCCACTGATGATTTACTGCTTTCATTTTAAGTGTAAACACATAATTATTCACAAATGAACTAACCATGAAACCATGAAATGAATGCACTGTAAACAAAAAAATAATGAAATATTACTAATGAATGTGTGTTAATATGTTATAAAAGGATTATATAAGGTAGAATAAATAAAAATTTAATTAATTAATAAACTAATAATATTGTCTAGACCATTATATAGTAGGTTTTATCTTGATTGAAGGATTTCAAACCTAAGGTAAGGAAATTTTAACCCAATTTCTATTCTTCGGGTTAAACATATACTTATTTGATTATTTCAGGATATGATTATGCGAGAAATAAAATATTAAGTTCATATTTTCTATTGAAACTAGTTCTATTTATATTTATAGTGGATAGATATATTCGAATCTTTTAACTAATTCACATATCAATGATATGATATCGTTAAGGGATTTTCCTTTAAAAAAATCTTTAAACCCTTATTTTTACAAATGTCAAAAAAATCATTTTTTTCATATAATTCATTAATTAAATTTCCCACATTAATATATCCATTAAATTTTTAATCTTACCGTACATTTTTTATGGCTACATTCAAATATCATATTTTCAATTGTAATGAATAGTTTTTCAAAAATAGTGTTTTCCAAATGGAAGGTTTATTTTAATAAAAAAAAAATTCTGTGATGAAATAATTGATGATTTATGTTTAGGTTATGGTTATTGGGAATCTCTAATGATGATTGATGGTGATAAAACACAATGATAGAATGTTCCTTGATAAAAAATGATTGGTGGTTATGTTGTCTACCAATGGTGATTTATCCATGATAAACGTTGTATGAGTGGTTATGTTATATCCTCGTAAGGATTTCCAGAGTTTGATGTTGATTATATTGGTCACTCCATTCATAATGGTGAAATTAAAATTTCTATCCCATGTTTTTTACATATATATTATATTATTTAGTATGTTTTTTCATTAAAATAAATTGAATTTTAAAAGGTATGATAATGATTTTTTTTGAAATGGTAATTTCTTTTTATGGGTAAAATTTATGATTATATGAAATGTTTTTATGCATTTTAATTGTCCTAACGGTTTTCTTTATGTTATGTTTGTTACTAAATTTTTTTTCAAATACCATGTTTTGTAACGTTTTTCATAGTATTTAAGGTAGTATTGAGACAATGATGATATCATGTGAAAAATTCTGAAGATTCATCACGAACAGAATCCATGTTCTATTTTAAAATGATTTGTTTAGTGGAAACAACTGCATAATTGGTAATGATTCCACATATTATATTGGGATTTACTATGTAATATTTATACCTAATTATATAAATCAAGAAATTAAAAATATTCTAGGTAATATGAAAATGTGAATTCTATTTTAAAATCAATATAATATTTAATATTTAAGGTAGTGTACTTATTGGTTGTAAATATGTTTTATTCTAAAAACAATATATCATAAAATGGTATAATAAATTTAAAAAAATTTAAAAAACGAATCATTAAATAAATTTATTTCAATTTTCTATTTTTACAAAAATAAATTAAAATTAATTTTCTTATCAATTAACAAAAAAGGAACTATTGTACCTTTTTAAAATGAGAAATGAATGTTCTTTTTACCCTGTAATACATGATTAGAATTAACCACAGTCATGATCATCATTTAATTGATGAAAAAATTGCATGTTCACACATATTTTTTAATGAATGTGTTTTAACTAATATTATATAAATTCATATTTTTTAAAATTGATTTTCAATGGAAAGAATTTAAAAAATGATTGAATTTCTAAAAAGTGATTATCAAAATGAAAATTATGTTTTTATCAATAATATTTTTACATATATGTTATGGTATCATATAAATAAATGAGAAAACCCTTAATTTTAAATATACTAAAATTGGGATATCTCATATTGATACCATCCTTATTCTTCCTCTAGAAGGTTAATGATTATTTTGACTAAGAATATTATTGACAAAAATATTCATGATCCAATTTTGTACTAAATAATGATAATTTGAACTACTCACTTTCATATGAGCACTGAACATTATATTTCCCCCAAATATTCATATTCTTTATCATGGATATGTTTCTTTTTTAAACTATATATCATTTCTACATATGGTTATTTTCATTGAATTATAGTTTTCCATCTAGGAAATATAGAGAAATATGTATTCTTTACACAATACATATATCTGATGATAAGGGGTATTGTTTATAAATTAAATTTATTATTCGATATATGAGGAATTATTTGTACCTGAAAGGCATGGGTGGGTCCTGGTTATAAATATCCCCTTGATGCATCGGTACTCTTATGGGATGAATCATTTGAATAACCATATTTAAATGGGATTTTAATGGTTAGTTTTAAACTATCTTGGTGATAGATCATAATTCTAAAAATAACATGTTCTTGGGAAACATGACATCCAATAATTAAGAATTTCCTTTCTTCAATATTCATTTATTAATATCCATAATATTTTCAAACTCATATTATCCCGATATGGATTTCCATCTTAGTAAAAAATTTATGGAATGTGTGTCCAATTATTTATCATTCCATATTTATTTTTCCATATCCACTTATGATAGTATTTTTATTGGTTATATGGAAATTTGTAAATCTAATTACCATGCCATATATATTATTATCCAAGATATTTTCACACTGATATTGTATATAGATGCACATCCTTCTTTGATTATTTATTAAATGGAATGTGTTTTCAATTATTTACCTTTATTTATTGATTAATATCCATGATATTGTTAAATTGATGTTATCTTTATATAAAATTCTCATTGTATTCATTACATTGCATGTTTTTTCATTTATTTAAAAGTGTATATTGATTATTATTATTTATTCCTGATTTATTATGTTATACTTAACCTTTAATAATAATTTTCTCTCACCATTATTATTTTTATTTTAGCAGGAATACATGAAGTGTACTGTGATGGATATACAATTATATTCTCAATGAAGTAAAGATATTCTAAAAAACATTATGTTATAAATTATGTATTCTAATGTTAAATGGGTATCATATATATAAATATCATGTTTACCAAGACTAATAAAATGATCGGTCATTCAGGAAGATATTCTTTGTATTGTTTTCCAATGTATAAAAAACCCACTGGTTCTAGGAAGCAATGATTGGGTTCACTACACCTAGCTTATTCTAGCTTCCTTTGATGTTGTAATTCATTCTTTATTACCATTTCTAAATTCCATTTATTTTGACATTTAATTTGATAATGATAAAAATAAATATTATGTAATCTATATTCCTTCAATGGGAAATCCATATGTTATTACTTATGGTTGATCTCCTTTTTGTGGCACACATAGATCATGAACATATTATTTTGGTTTCACATAGACAGTTCTCTAATGAATTGTGCGGTTATATTAATTAATGGTTAGTTATATTAAAAAATTGATTAATAGTATGTCTAATGTAAATTGGTTTATATAATATAAATACATTGAATTTTTATTTTTATATGTCATATAATATATAATATTTTATTATAATTACCAATTATCCTTTCATTAATATTATCTTCATTAAAATGAATATTTGGGTTAAAACTGTTCTCTTTTACTTACAAATTTTTGTTCGATGGTTTTTGAACTTAATCCTTGGTCATGATTTCATTAATTCAAATTTATAAATCATAAAACAACTATCATTTTTATTCATCATATACCCTTTTATTATTATTCATACAAATCTAGGATGAAAATTGAGTTGTCGTACTACATGGAGGTTTTACTCCCCATGTACGCATGGGAGACGTTATTATTATCCAAAAAATTGAAAGGTTGGGATGTAGATAATATATTATAATTTTATAATAATAATTATTTCATAAATAGAATATATAATCATTTAATATTTAATGATAAACAACCCTAAAGGTTGGTTTTGGAAAATGATTCATATCTCTATGTGGAGGCAATAGTCCACACGTACGCACGAGCGATGCATTTAATTCACATTTGACAGGAAATATATGTAAAATATATGGTCAATATTCATAATAATAATAAATCGTATATTTAGCAGACTAGATTAATTATTTTATATATGATTACATATATTTATATGAGGCTAAAGAATAAAAATATTTGAATGTACTCGGTTTAAAGTTTAACCTATTTGTTAAAAACATCATTCGACATATACATTTAGCCTCGAATGTATGGTATTTTGAACAAACCAGGACATATTAGACATATTTAGGGTGGTTAGGAAGGTGTTTGGGAATGGATGGTTTCTGATATAAGACACAAAATGTTTTTGTAATAGAGGATATGTGAAATCCATTTATAATGGGGGAAATGGACACACATGGAATAATTTAAAATATTAAAATATTATTCTGTATTACTCAACTAAAGTGACATAAAAATTAAAAATATATATATATATATAAAAAGGTTGAGATAGAAGTTACATTAATAAATAAAAATAAATCTTGTGTTTTATGAGATTTTACACCTTATCTCTTTGGTTTACAACTGGTAATCCCTTTTAACTATATGTGTGGTAACAAAAAACTAATATTTTTACTATTCATTATGGAAAAAAATTAATTACATATTTTTAAATTCAATTAATTATTCTGTTATAAATCTTTTAACATTTTTTACTATATTATATTTCTATATTTGTTATATAATCATTTAAAATAAATCATGTAAAATTAATCAATTTTTTTTCACAAAATCCATTTTTAAGCATAAATTTGAGTTCAGCTTCCTTCTACATCTTATACAAAAACATATATGAATCTTAAAATATTCTATGCATTATATTATCAACATATTTGATTAAAAAGTATCCATCAATTGATATGGTTTCTATATATTATGATAAAAATATATTGTGTATAATTGTTTTTGAAAATCCCCTTTTTTCCCTAACAAATATTTTTTTTAATATATAACCAATTGATAACCAATTAATGTAATTAATAAATTTGTAAAAAAATACCCTCTCATAATTTTTTTAGACTTATTTATACCATCCATTTTAATGTATTTTCAATAAATTTGATATTAAATTATAATAATTCAATAGTATATCGTGGATCGTTTAAACTAAATGTTGCTTATAAAGAAAGAAATCAATGAAATCATATATATTAATGAAAAATATAAAGTAAAATATGATTTTTTTTCATATCACACTCTATAAATAACTATTTCATGATACTATTACCTACTATGCAGTCTACATACCTGAAATGTGAAAATTATCCTTAAAAATTAAATTGTCACACACAAAAAATTGGAAAACACTGGGAAATAGTTCTATAATACCAAATACTTCAATATATCATTCAAGATTCCCTGATCAAACATCAATGTGATTTAAAACAATCTAAAAACTCCAAATCCCCATATTTGATCACCTTTGATCGAACATTATCCCCATATGAATTTTTTTCAATCAAGAGAGAAATATAGTACAATATACATGCTTCATTTCACCCAAAATACATGAAAAAACATCTGTCACTCTAAGTCTACATAGAAAATTATAAACATACAAAAAATTTTTTTATTAAATTATACATTCTTAATTTCATTCCATTTTTAATTAATCTATCTTTCATTATGAAAAATCAACTTATAATCTATTCATAACCTAAATTTCACAATGATTTGTACCCCCAAAATTGCTCACCCCAAAAAACCCTTGGAAGAGAGAAACAATTGAGGACCAAATCATTTAATGATCACAGTGATTTCACATAATTTCCCCCCATTTATATGATAAAACCAAATATATAGGTAACATACCAATCAAGAACAAATTGGTTAAAAAATATATATACAATCATAGAGAGAGATGTTAACCAATCCACCTTAAGAAGAGGGAGCAGGTTAAACACCAAGGGTAAACTATTGTTCCTAAAAAATAGAGTATCCAATGACCATTTCATGATGTTTTCAATGGGTTCATTTTTTTCATCAAGAACCCCTTTGACCATTCATTAAAACACATTTTTATTATAAAATTGATATCTGATTTCACTAATTGTTTAGAGAGTTTTTTACTCAATTTTTATGAATATAATTTCACTCTTATTGTCATAGAATATTACTATATTATACATTACCTCTTATCCAATATTTTATAGATATTTATTCATCTATGGAAGAAGGCTGCACACTTTTCTTTCTATAATGTATTATAATTAACTGTACTCAATTAAGTACATTCATATTTCAAACTCATCTATACAAAAAAATTATTTATAATAAATAATATGCCATAATTTATGGACTTTTGATTTACCACATCACTAGCCCCATCAAAATCGAAAAAACATTTATAGTTCAATATCATCTCCCAAAACCTAGAGAAATCTATAAATAAGATTACCCTAAATGTACCTCAAGATTTATTTATCCATTACAGGATTCTATTCCATTATATTAATTTTATAATGATCTTCAAAATAGGTAGTGATGAAAACCTCAAACAATATTATAGTATAATATAGAAATATTATACAAATGGTTGGATAAACATACATTTCTTCTTCACACGTCACATTTTTTTAGATCTAACAAAAATTTGATTTAATATTTTTTTAATCATGTATAAAAACATTCTTTAGAAGTTCCCTCACCTAAGTAGAATGCGAAAAAAATTGTATCATGTTCATTAAACAACTTGTAACCCCATAAAGTTAATTATTTCACTCATCAAAAAAAAATTAATTTTGTATTCATGTTATTATAAAACATTTATGTATATATTAGATTATTACACCAAAGTTGAAATCATGTACATACAAATGCATAACATTCTGCTCCATTATAGACGTATTCACATACATATTTTCATCAACAATACCCCTATTGAATATATTCTTTTCAAAATATATATATCACGAGCATACCATACTCATTGATTTGTCTTCAGACCATATATACACTGCTGAAATCTACAAATTTTTGTTCTATCATTTAATAAGAAATTTCATTGGTTGATCAATATATTAGTATTCTTTAATAAAATTAATGGAAAACATCTTCTTGATATCCAAGGGATAAAAAATAAATCCTTTATTATTTTCTATATAAAAAATTATTAATTGAATCTATAATTGATAATGGGGAAATTATTTCGTCATTTTTAGTGCCATTAATTTTTATTATCCCTTACACAAGAGGAATGAATTATTTTGGGACACATTTACATTATAATCATTTGTTTAATTTACACATAGTAAAAAACACATTATCATATTTCATACTTTCGACAACATATCAAGTATATTTTTATTAATATTAACCAATTTTTCATTCAATGAATTAACCCATTATTCTTCTCATATCACACCTTAAAGGAAATTTGTCATACTATTGATAGGTGAAATGCATAATCTATTTTTATAATTATCCATTTCAATTATTGTTCTGATATATTTTGAATTATATTGGATGGATTTTTAGCTATTATTATATTTTTATCGAATATATATATTTATCTTCTGTTAAAATAACTTCCTCCAATTACACAACCTCAAACTCATCATCAACCTCACACATCTATCTAGAATCAAGAGTATCACCGATTTTATTTTTTCATATTCTAAAAAAATCAGAATTTATTTATTTATAATTTATCACATAAATGTATACAATGCCTTCAAATTCCCTTATCTTGAAAATTTTACTCATCCCAATTTTGTTGAATTTGTATTCCTGAATCATTATTGAGTATACAATAAATACACCTTCTTCTGGAGAATCACTATTGTTTCATTAATTTCATTATTGTCTAGAAATGAGAACATACTTCCAATGGAATGAAATTTCTTCAACATATAATTCCTCCCATACTACATCTTATGTAATATAGTCTCTTCCCTATGGATTAAACATGGTTGATTTTTATTGTACAATGACACTTGTTTTGTCACTCTCTAATAGTGGTGATAAATTTCATATTCCAAGAGTAAGATTTTTTATATATTTTAAACCATATTTTTTTTATATACAATAAAGTAATTTTAATATGGAGTTCCATAAAATATATTTTTATTATTTTATTTCATATTAATTTAAATAGTTATAAAAATAAATAGATGTACACTCTTTTCCATTTACAAAATGAGACATCTTAATTTTTTTTCTGGCCTCATTATAATCTCTTATTAGATACATCTTCATATATATCAAGAATTCTCTATTTCTTTGTCTAATATGGGAACATGTTATGATATTATAGTAATCAATAAAAGTATGAAATATCTTTCTAAATATACTCCAAATTTTTTATGCAGACTATGTACAATATTCTGGAAAAATCAATAATATTATATTACCCATTTTTACATCGTAGATATAGATTTTAGTCCATTTTTTCATATATATATATCAAATATCGTTTCATGTTCACTATTTTGTTGTAGTATGTCCATTATAACCGTTTTTTGGGATACATTTTCCTTCATTTGTTAGTCCATTCTTCTTAACCTCTCATTCCATTGGTTTTTTTCTTTCCATTGAAATGATATATGTCTTTTCATGATTTTCCACCCATTATAGAAAACCTTTTGTTCAACTTCTTTCATAAGAGTTTTTCTAGTTTTTTCTATTAGTGAGACTCCCTTTTTGGTAAAATGTACCATCAATATCAAAGTTACAATGTGGTCTCTCATTTATATGTATGTGTCATCACCCATTTACAAGGAGAAAATAGGTCTTCATTAGCACATCACCTACCAAATGGCTTTATAAACTTCATTTGATCTTCAATTCTGTATGATTTAAAAAATAAATAACTTCATCTACTCTACCATTATTATTTTTCAACAAATTAATATTTCATGTCATTTTCGGTGAACACCTTAAATTAAGAACCCATCTACTTCTTTTCATCATTTATTTGAGATAAATTTCCACAAGATTATCCTTCCCGATCATGGTTTTCACTTCTTTGAGAAACCTTTTCATATAGAGGAAAATATTGATACTAAAATTTATCTATTGTGAATAATGATATAATATTATTACTATTCTTCCTATGGATTTTAACTATTTTTACTGGTATCTTTCCTGGTTTTTCTTTATTAATTTTCTTTGTGCAATGTAACCCAGCTTAAAATAATGAAATCGATATCTAAAAAAATATTTTTTCTATTTGGTGAAGTTTATGGAATCATTCATTATTATCAACTAAAAGATGATTTATTTTTAAAATATCTTATCATGTCATCAGAGTATGACATAGTGCGGCCAAATTAGTCATTGAATTGATACTTCATAACTAGAAACATTTTATCTCAATCATTCATACACATGTCCCCTAACTCAATATATATCTATATTAGTTGTAATTTATCTATGGAATATAAATTTATTTCATCACAATAATTTTAATTGTTCATATAGATCATTGATTAGACATAATTTTACATAATTTGGATAATATAACCACAAACGTTTTTATTTCCCTTATTGAAATATTCCACCTTAGTTTCTTTTGAAATATTGGCCTCACAATTAGTCCCAAATTTACCCTCAAATCTATGAATATGTAAATTTTTAATGTTATTGACAAATTCAAATCCTAGTGTGTGCCTTTCTATAAATTCCATATTTAGGATACACATGATGTGAAGATTTTTATGAATAACATGTTTTCAATATTGATTCAACTTTTCCCAATAAAAACCTCTTATTCAAGGGACTCAACCTTCTTTTCTCTCCCAATTATTATTGTATTAAAATCACTTACCACCATTTACGTTGCATCAATATTCGTATACAAACTCAATACCTCATGTGAATTCATCTTAGTAATCAGATTATTTTCAAACTCTTCTTGTAGTATATTAATCCATCCATTTTAAAAATCCGTATATTCAAATGCTTGTTTTCAAATTATATTAGTCGATCAAATATTATATCTTTGAACATTACAATTTTGAAGACATCCCTCATGTTCTTCCATGAGATCAAACACTCCTCCAAGTTCCAAATCGTTTTTAAGATCATGTTATTCTATCTCAAAATAATCCATGATATTATCATCTTAATATTATTTTATTTCCCTTTGAATGTTAACATTATATTATTCATTTCTGTTTTCTGATTTTCTAATAATTCTTTTCCTCTAAAATTTAATTCTATGTTATCTACCAATTTTAGAGTTTCTTTTTGGTTGAACGAATCATTTTGGATTCATTGTATATTTTTCTCTACATTATTCATCATAAAATCTTGTTGGGAGACTTAGTGAAGATATTAAAAAATTTACTTTAGTATAAAATATCCATTTGTTACTTCACATCAAATATACCATTTAAACAATTGATTTTTTTACAACAGGATGAAATTTAACATTCGCATCACATTCAATATTAAAACGTTTATAAATGTTTTTATTCTCTAAATATATAAATTTTAACAATATAAAATGAATTACTAGATGCCCCTTATAGACAAAGAAACAATTTTCAAACCACAAAACTGCTTAATAGAGCACCTAGAGGGATATCAGACAATTCAATAAATTTTAGCGATAATTCATTTAGATTATACAACGGTGGAGGCCATTGAAAAATATTCATAACAATATATATTATATTTATTTCATTCCCAAGTCCATGAATATATCTAAAAAATAAAAAATAATAATAAGAAATATACATTCTCAAGTTGATGAATTTACAAATATCACATATATTACGGATAAATTTTAAGATTTCATATTCCACCATTCAATAAATTTAATATATATTGAATAATTGCAACCAAATATCTTTATAACTAATATAACCCATAATTTTCATATTTATCTTATCTGATTTTCCTAAAAATAAATTATACTATGCTTTGACATCAATATCCAATCAATTTCCATCTACCTCAGTTATAAGCTATCTTGTTGCATCATTGACATGAATCCCTTTAAGTATTATAGAATGAACTTATAATACAAGTGATAAAAAAATTTACATTTTTATACTCTTATAAATCATATAGATATGTTATTTTTATATTTTAACTCTATTATCATTTTATAAATTCATTATCTCAGTGATTTCTTTTAATGACCAAATCTTTAAACCAAGCCCTAATTCAACATTTTTTACCCTATGAAACCTTGAGTAATGAGTAGTTAATAAGTTTTTCTTATTTGTATTTTCATAAAAATGGATCTTTTCCCCACATTTATAAGAACTTTTTAAACACAACTCATTAAAATTTGAATTCACTAAACAAAAAAATATAAGATAAAATATAACACATAAATTTTACATGGATCATTGGTAAGGGATGGTCTAAAGAGAATTAGTTAATGATTTGTCAAAAAAACAAAATCCCCTAATATTTTCATGCTTTTATGAATGAAATTTTATTTGACATGGTCACATGTTGTCAAGTTTACATTTTTTAATATATTTCTAGGGATAGTTCATTTCCTCCATTGAATCACTTTTATTGACTCATCCTTGTTCACTACTCTGTATGAAGCCTTCCTTGATTTAATGACTTTGAGTTAACTTATATATAATAATGGATGTATGCATTGATATTAATTAAAATGACCTAATAATGATACTCTAATATGGTCACAAGTATCTATAATACCCACCATAAAATGTTTCATGAGAATATCATATATCAAACCATCTTTCTCATACATACTATATGAAAAAATTTTCATCATACAGTAACTATGTGAAATACATTCCACCACACAATGACCAGATGAACTACATATTCTCCTTCCTCAGTCACACACGTCATATGGAAACTCAACTATGCACTACATTTTATGCATAGACTCTGTGAAACTCCCACGTGCCTAGCTTCGTCACAGACTCCCTATACGAAACCTCTCCATATATTACCTTCCACACACTAACCCCATGAAATTCTTATATGATCCACTTATTCACACAAAACAATGATTATCAAGGATTAACTAAACAATTTATAATTCATGTAATACATGATCCCTCCAAATTCATCTTAATTATTTCTAACTTATAAATTATTTGAAAATTTGTGTCTTTGATGGAAAATACCACTGATATGTTTCTAATTATTAAAATTATGGTTTAATCTATTGGTAAAACCCATACATGAACCCATTTTTATATGCTTTTATCGGACTAACATAAAATAACATAAAAATTCAAGTGATCATCAATTCATGAAAACCAAATGAGTAATTATTTATGGTCCCCCAAAAATAAAAACCTCATTATCACAAATGATTCAATCCAATGTGCATTTTCAACATCACAGCATGACTTTCCACACACTAATTATATAGGTTGTGAAGAAACACACACTTCTTACCTAAATCATCCCCAATAGTCTATATAAAATCTTGTAAGTTGAGAATAATCAAAATGAATCACTCATTAGAAACTATGACTGAACACTTACAACATTTTGTTTCTACCTTCTTAATATTCCATGTACCCACAGTGGGATTTGTAGACCTACTCTGGGTACATCTTACATAGCCCAAAATTGTTCACCCCCAAAAATAAAGTTTCTAATGGAGAAATTAAAAATTATACCCTCCCTGAAATTCCCTAATAATTTAAAATATATTTATCTTTGAGTTTATTTTATTTCATTGATATCATTTTGTACATGCAATAACGAGTTTAAATGAACCAAGATATAATATTTAAATATTATTATTTAAATGCAACTGATTTGACATATCCCTTAAACTAATGGGTTTTGATAGTATTAAATACATTATGATATATATATCAATGTACTACTCAATATAAAGTTTTTACATTTTCATAATAAATAAGAACTCATCATTAAAGGATGTATTATATTCTATAAAAATTATGGTTCCCTGAAAAATATTTTTTACACCTTTTATTAGAGAATATTATACCTTGTAATATCTTGAAATGATAATCTATAAAATTTAAAACATTTTTTACATCATCATATAGATATTAAATTGTGATTAAATTTTATGATTTTTCAAAACATATTGATTTTACTGTGAATAATGAAACTGTTTATTTTTTTTTAAATTATCATATATTTTTAATAAATTAAGTAATTTAAAAGAAACAGGGTTCATAAATATGATTTCAATTTAAATTTTATTTTATTTATTTATATTAAATTCCATTAATTACTTGTAAATCATCATTATAATAGTTTTTAATATATGTTTAATTTTATGCATTAAAATACAGTTATATCAATACTTTTTAAAAGTGCATTATGTTTCTCCATTTTAAAAAATTTAAATAAACCACCATTAATAATTATTTAAATCCAAATAATATTTTATTAATATATAAATTTTAATTTTAATTCATTTGATTATTATTTCTTTATAATATAACTATTGTAATATCATCTTGTTGATGAAAATGTATTTCATGAAAAATTGTTTTTTAAGAAGTTTGTATATTTTATTTTAAAATAAATTCTAGAAATTATATGGATTTAATTCAATAAAAAGGTTTTAATATTTTTACTTATAATAATTTATAATATATAATAAAAAACTTATTTCTTCTTCAATAATAAATATTAAAACTAGTAAAAACTAGTTATCATAGTGAAAATTTAAAATGGTAAAAAGTGTGTACAATTTTTGGTAGATTAAATAAAATATATAAAAATATATCTTTTGAATGGTATAGGTGTTTATCTACATTTTAATTCATCAACTCCATATTATTTCAATTTAAGAGGAACTTGGCATTACTGTGACATCTTGTTATTGAATAATTATGACAATTATCAAGAATGAGAATCCAAAACCATCATAAAAGGCAACCCCCTATTATCTCTTTTACATAATTAAAAAACCCACTGGTTCATAAAATTCCCTAAAAATAAAATATTTTTTCAATCCCATTATCTTAGAGTGCCAATTTTATCACAAATCAAATCGACGATGGATTTAAGTATAATTCTAAAGAGGTTTTCTGAATATAAGGTAACATTCTTAACCAAGAATCTTTGATTTATTTATTCCTCCATATATTTAAAATCATACCAAATCATGATCATATTATAATAAACTATCTCCCGTATAATAAGATTTTATTATGTTAATTTCATTACCTAAATCCATCTGCACTTCCAAAAAATGGGAAACAAGACCATCGATCTTCTGTATGACAGAGTACCACCTCTCGAAACAATATAATTCGTTTTCCATCATCACCAATAATGGATGTACATAATGATGGATTAAAGATTCTATATTATAATAATAACATATTAAACATTAATTAATTGTAATATATCATATAATTGTGAACCTTACAATCAATTAAAAATGATAACGTCATTCATGTGTAGAGAGGACAACCGCCTCAATAGCGATGTGATTCATTTATTTTGTTACAACATACCATGGATGGTAAAACAATGTGTATTTAAATATATAATATGGTATTTATGATATTATTATTATTATTTATTTATGAAATAAAACTTAACATCTTTCCCTATTGATCGTTGAAAAATGGAAACGTTATATATGCGGGTGTATAGCCAATTGTTTCCATGATTATAATATAATTGAATTTTCCAAACCAAAATTAATTGTTATTTTTAAAAGTGTAATTTATTTATTTAAATAATAAATATTTCTTGATTATTATTTTGTATGTGATGGAATAGTCACCCATTTGACCAAGATCAATACACTGACATCATTTTGAAATAATGAACTGAACCTCCTTAAAAAACCAGATGTTGGGATAAAGGATTATGTAATTAAATACATTGTAAAAATAAATGAATTAAATATTTTATACATAAGTGATTAAACATTGAAATTTTCCTTTTTTAAAAAAATAATTTATATAAGGTTATTATAAACGAGATAAAATACATACACGACAATCCCAAACATGATGTGAGGGTTTCACTCTCAAAACGTCCTTCTATGAGACACATTTTACATTATAAACTTACTTTATTTTTTATGGTGTATATAATTAAATTTTACTTATCATATCATGAATCCTTTATAAATACTATTATTTCAAGTTACAATACACTTACTTCATTCATGGGGTTGTGTATCAGAATTTTCTGATGTTGAAAGGGATTATGCTTCAATCTCATATGAATCAAGATTTTTCATGATCAAATTTAAATTCAAATAAATAAATTATTGGTTTTCTAATAAAACACTTTAATTTTATTATATTATTGTTATTTTTTAAATTCTCAGGTCATAATACCATTTTCTTCTCTTAGGTACTTAAAATGATAAATAAAATGTTTTTAAAAAAATCAGAATTCATTTATCTCTTCATTTGAAATTCATTTTTCATTCCAAAACTATGTTTTCTAAAAAAATATTAAAGAAAGATATTTTATAATTTTTACTTAATTATTATTTAAATATTTTCTCTTTTTTAAAAATATTTTTTTAAAATAAATCTACCATTCGTTTTCTTAGTGAGGAACATTTTCTCTTTTTTTATAAAATGTTACGAAATGTTTTCTAACTTATAGACATGCATAAAATTTCATGTCATCCTTTTTTTGAATATTCCTTTATAATGATATTATCAAAAAAAATTATTACTATAATACATTTTGATTGTCTTTTTTTAAAATTTATTTACAATGAGAAAGGTTATTTACCTCAAGAATGGTTTTTTCTTTTTTGAAAGTAATTTTATTCATCATCAACAACAACCATTATTGTAATTGAATGGTTATGAAATATTAATATATATAGTTTACATATAAAACCTTTTCACTCTCCCTTCCATTTAATGGGTAATACATTACATATATTAATTTTTAAAATGCCTCTGTTATAAGATTTCCATTAATTATGATATGAGATGGATTATGTATCCCATTTTCTTCCAATGGGTAATTCATATATTTATTCTTTGTGATTGATTTTATAATATGGAATACATATGGATGTATATTAAATTAATGTGATGGGTGGGCCTAGATTATATATCACTCTAATGCATTGGGTAATGTTCTAGTGTCATGATACAGTACCTTTTGGATTTTGGAGTGAACATAATCCATTATTAGACTCTATATACCATGTGATGTTGTCTCTACAGTAAGCCTTGAGTTATGATTATATCCAGTTTTATGTTTCTTCTACATTTCCTATGAAACCATGATATTTCAAAACGATGTTCCATATGTTATGATCCTATATGATTACTCTCAATATTTTTATTTTATGACATCATTCTATACGATTAACTATCTTGTTATGATTATTTATCAAATTTATTTTCATACAAATATTATTAGGTCAACCATTGTTTTCTATTTTTATGATAGGATATAAAATGTTATTTTATGAGATCAAAAGGATCTAGTTTATTATTGGGGAGAATAAAATTAAATGTTTTATTTTTCATCTCACATAGATTGATTTTCAACCTAGTCATATAAAGACACTAGGCCCCATGATATTTATTTTTTTAATCGATGTTTATGTTAAAAATTAGGTCATAATTTTGGGAAAAATATTAATACACCATAAAATTTTTCATAGTAATGGTTTAGTAAACTTTGGGAATATCTTATAGAAAACAATTGCAAGATACAGAGTTATAAGTATAAGGAAAAGTTTAAGTACTAGACAATACGTATAAAATTATAATACAATATTGGGGAACTTTAGAGCGAGTTGTTTCATAGATATTACATCTATTTTTTGATACTAAAAGATGACATGCTTCTAATACTCATGTACATTGGGATAATAAACCCCAATTGGTATTTATGGATTAACTCAATCATATCCGGGAACATGAAAATTGGCCTTTTTCACAATCCACCCCCAGGGCCCATGTCGTGACTACCCCAAGCCCGCCTTCTATAGGCCAGGGGCTGGAGACTAGCACCAGAAAGGCATTTCCCTAAAATCGAGAAGGCATTGCCTTTTAACCTGAAAACACACTAAATCCAAGAACACAATAATATACAAGAACAAAGTAAACTATATTGTAAATAGGGTGAGTACAGTAAGTTAATGGGCTGGAATACAAACCCAACTAGAAAGTACAAGTAAAACTAAAAACAACTCCTTTGAACACCCGTCAAAGATCCTACCTGAAGGGTAGGTATAACTCTAGAATGTCCATCTCTGCGATATGTCTCATCTAATGGTCCACCTCCAAGCAGCCTCCAGTCTTGGAACCCTCAACCTCGATCAAATTTGTCCATCGTCTGCACAAGACGTAGCATGGTACGGGAATATCCCATATATGGGTGAGTATGCTAATACTCAGTAGGGACCCCATGACCCTCGAAGGTCTCTCAGAATCCAAGAAGGAAAAACCATAAAGCAACACCTTGTGCACATGCACGAAACAACAGTCATCTCTACTTAGGTATATTCCCATAAATATACCTATGGTATCAATTTTACCCATCTTTTTCATGAGGAAAAACAAGGCCCAGCTCTTTGAAAAATTCACAACAGTTCCACGAATAAATGAATACCACGAAAAAAGCATCATGAAGATAAGTACCACAAATGAAACACCACACAGAAGAATACCACAAACGTATCACCACACTGAAGTGTACCACAAATGTAATGACATACAGAAGAATACCACAAAGGTATCACCACAAATAAGTGTACCAAAATGGTAAAGACTCACCTCACACCAGGTATAACTTAGGTACGGAAGTATATATGGTTAGCTGTATTGCTAGATCATCTTACGTCGCCGAGAAGCTCTGGTGTTGACCCACACAAGATTGATGGTTGACACAAACAATGATCTGAAGATGTCCCCCACAGGATTTGGTGATGACCAGAATTGGATCTGATGATGACCCAGACATGATATGTAGATGTCCCACAAAGGATCGTTAGATGCTGACCTGCACAGGATCGTAAGATGACCCCACACATGATCTGAAGATTCATTGAGTACAGCCAACCACACGGTTTCCTCCCTAACCACACTTGATTTCAGGAGGATCCTCTCCACAAGACATCGTGCGATAATTCAACTTCCACTAATGCCCACAAAGAAGTATCATGATGTTCTGGAACGTCAAAAGGGACCCAATGTGACTGATGGTCAGTCAATCCGACGCTTGGTCTATAAGTTGTTTGCCTTTTAGTCCCGAGGGCCCTGTTGGATTTGGTTTCAATCCATCCTCTTCGTACCCCAAAATTATCCAAAACTCAAGTGGATTATGCCAAAAGTACCCTATCGATCCAAAGATTCCAGTGATGTAGATAGTTCATCAAACGGATGCTCGATTCTCAAGATATGGCCAAAAAGCGTACCTGGGTCTAGATGGACCTGGGACTAGTTCGACCCGGTCGGACTAACCCGGACTACCCAATCTGGGATGAATCGACTCGTTCTGGGTCACCCTGGCCTGGTTAGGATTCGACCCCTTCGGCGCGGCCCGCTCGGCTGGGTGTTGTCCGCTGGGATGGGTGCAGTCCGCCATGGTGGAGTCGACCCTCGCATCCACCAGGAGAGCACCCCCCCCCCCCCCCCCGAATTCCCAAACATCCCTTCGGAAGTTCAGTTCTGTCCATCCCAGTGGCGCCACGAGGTAGTGCCTATTGGAACGTGGGACCCATCGGAGCAGGTCATGCATGACATGACGTGGCCGACTACAGTTCAGGCAGGCTCCCCTTCCTACTATGCGATGGCACCACTGCTGCCTCCGCAGACAGTCGGGTTCTAGCCGCCTCCAGGTGCATTGTCGCAGCTCAACAGTTTTGGCCTCCTCCTCAACCTGCAGTGCGGTCGTGCGACACCCCGGTTCCACAAGGTCGGCCGGAATGTCAGATTAACCCCTCCTTGTTTGCGGTCGACGAGCCACGAGCTCCTTTGGTGGCATAGTTTCACTTCCGTCGCTATCGTGGCTGGCTGGTGTGTCAGTTGCCTCCTATACCCTTCCTAAGTCAGTCGCTAGCAAAGTGTTTGGGTTCTACTCAACCCGCTGATCCTCCCATGAAGAACACCTCAACAATGAAGTAGAAGAGCGATTTGGAAATCTTTTTTGGGCCCATATGCTAGATGTTAAATCGATAGTAGGTGGTTCATAGATTTAAATCAATGATTCAACACGAAGAAAAAAAATTAACAATTCCCTACCAGGTTTGTTCGTCAGAGAATTCTTGCGATTGGAGGTGGTGGCAGTGTTCGTCATCCCCTCAACAAGCCTCCAACGACATCACTCTAACAGTATGCATCTAGACTTTCTTGGTGGATCTGTTCATCATTAGAAGCCTCAAGATCCTCCTCTCCATTTCTCCAATGGAAAACCAACCCCCAATCACCTCATGAAGAGTTAATATAACTCTAAATTAAAAAGTTGACTTGTTAATTTAGAATTAATGAATCCAATTAATTAAAGTAAAATGTTGTTACACATTTTGAGTAACCGGGCATTTAATGCCCACTATTAAATTCCTAACCTCCCTCATGTGGTCCCCGCTACCAACATATCAAAGGAGAGGAGGGAAGATACAATTATAAAATAAATTGTATTTATTTTATTTATTCCTCTACGAAAAACACAAAAACCAACTTCTCATCTCGACCTACTATGGTCAAAGTGAGGTTCCCCACATGAAAATATCGGTTCTTCGAGTTCAATGGTGTCCTTGGTTTTCAATTATGAGCACTGGTTCAAAAGTTTCAAAATTCCACTCACGCGTTTACTAAACGTACTTGAAAAAAGGTCTGAATTTTTTTCTGAGGTCACCAGGCCTTGGAATCACGCACCACTAATTTTCTCAAACTCATAATAATTACATATAATTCAGAAAAATACATGGAATATTCTGGGTCTTTACATTCACCCCACCTCGGGGCTTTGCATCCCCAAAACCCACAACACAAACTAGGGAAACAAGTGGGGGTACTATGAACAAATTTGATCCTCCCACTCCCATGTTCTCTCATGGAGGTTCCCATGCTACCAAAGAATGCACACCATATGTATCGACTATCCAAGAAGGACCCACTCCTGTTGATCCTCTATCTCTACTGGAACCTTCGAAAACATCGACCCTTCATCGTTGTCCAGCTCGCCGCATTCAATGATTTGTTAAATATCATTCACATACCTCATCAACTGGGATTTGTAGAAAATTCCGTGCACCTAGTGCAACTGAAGGGGAAGAGCTAGGCGTTAAACCACCTCACCAACTCTAATGAGGACTTGAAAGGGTCTGATGACCCTTTAAGATAACTTCCTGCCCTTTCCAAATCTCTGCAAACCTCATCGATGTTAGACCCGTAAGAAGACATGGTCACCATCCTCGAACACAAGAGGTCTCCGTCTCCTATCGGTATAAGAAATTTTATTTCTTTGAGCATTCTTTATCCACTTCGGGATGATCTAAACCTTCTCCGTGGTAGCCCATACCATCTCTGGTCATGTTAGTACTGACTCCTTAGGGTCAGTCCAACTCAGAGGTGATTTTCAGTGCTGACCATACAAAGCCTCGAATAGTCCCATGCCAATGGTTGTTTGATAGTTTTTGTTTTACACTAACTCCACCAAGGGAAATTTATCGTCCCATAGGAAGAAAAATCATGAACACAATCACACAGCATGTCCTCTAGGGTCTAAATGGTCCACTTTGTCTGACTATCCATCTGAGGATAAAAGGTGGTGCTCCATCGAAGCTGAGTCCCGAACGTCTCCTAAAACCCCTTCTTTATCGGGAAGTAAAACATGCATCACTATTGGAGACAATCATCGAAGGAACTCCATGAAGTTGTACAATCTATTGTACGTATTGGTGTCCCAATCCGTCTACTAATCCGTACTCTCTGATTAGTAGGAAGTTTGCTGACTTGGTCAGTTGTTCCATGATCACCCATAAGGAATCTGGACCCCTGGACTTGTGTGGATTTCCTTTCATGAAGTCCATTGAAATTCCATCACACTTCCACTCTGGCACCTCTAGTAGCTGTGCTAATCCCGCCGGAACCTGATGCTCTGCCTTCACTTGCTGACAATTGAGGCACCATGAGACAAACTATGCCACTACTTTCTTCATTCTCGGCCACCAATGTTGTCGTCGGAGGTACTGGTACATATTCACCACTCCAAGATGTACCGCTAGAGGGGACGTATGGAAGTCCCTCTACCCATCCTCTCGTAGAACCACTAGTACAATAGTATGACCTCTAAAGAGGATGTCGTGCTCCCCGCCTTCAGAAAATCCATATGGTTCCTGTCTTATTGATATCTGAGCACGTCGTGCCTCGCAGTTAGTGTCTCCAAGATGCATCTCCCTGAATCGTTGAATAAGTGGATGAGTGACTATTAGAGATTGAAGATAAGTTAATCCATATAGATCCACGTAGTATATCCACAATGCAGCTAGCTGCTTCGTCGCCTCACCCAGCAACTATATTCCAAATCTCCAACTGAGTGAATCCACTACAACGTTCCCCTTCCAAGGAGTATAGACCATCTCCTAGTCATAGTCCTAGAGGTACTCAATCCAATGCCACTGTCTCAGGTTCCTATCCTTCTGATAGAAAATATACCTAAGACTCTTATGATCAAAGTAGACTGTAAAACATTCGCCCATCATGTAAAGTCACTGAATCATCAGGGAAAAGACCACTGCTACTAACTCTAGATCATTGGTAGTGCATTTCTTCTCATGTTGTCTCAGCTGTCGATAACCATACAAGATCATTGGTCACTCCTGAATCCGCACACATCCATGCCCAGTCCATGATGTGTCTCAGTAGACTACATGCCCAATGCCCTCCTCTAGTAACCTCATGATGGGGGCACTCATCATTCTCTTCCTCAGCTACTGGAATTTCCGATGGAATCTCTCCGAACACACGAAGTGTTACCCATTCTTCATTAAGGCTGATAAGGGTGTCGAAACTCTAGAAAATTCAGGCATAAACCTCCAATAATAACTGTCCAAACCGTGGAAACCTCACACCTCCATCACACTCCAGGGTGGCTTCCAAGCAATCACAACATTTATATTCACTAGATACACAACAACTCCATCCTCTGAGATGATTTTTCCAATTAAGTGAACTCCTCAAATCCAAAACAGGCACTTCGAGAGCTTACCATAAAGCTAGTTGTATCAGAGTGTGTCTAGGTCTATATGTAGATGATAGGAAAGCTCTTCCACTATAACTTAGTATACCAGGAGGTTTTCGATGAAGATGACAACAAAGTGATCGAGGTATGGATGGATGATCCGGTACATGAGTCCCATGAACACTGCTCGGGAGTTGGTCACACTGAATGATATAACCAAGAACTCATAGTGGCCATACTGACTTCTGAAGGTTGTCTTGTTCACATCCTTGTCTCGTACCCTGAGCTAGTGATAGCATGATCTGAGTTCTATCATTGAAAACCACTATGCTCTCTTCAGCTGATCAAAAAGATAATCAATCCTTGGTAGTGGGTACTTTTTCTTCACGGTCACCTTGTTTTGGAACTGATAGTCCACACAGATTCTTAAACTCCCATCCGCCTTCTTGGAAAACAATATTGGGGCTGCCCAAGGAGAACCATTGGGATAATGAACCCCTTCCTCAACAAGTCCTCCAGCTTTACTTTCAACTCTCGATGCTCCAAAAGAGACATCTGATATGCTAGTGTAGATAACAGTTCCGTCCCGGGGTACAATTTGATGTAAAAGTCCACCTCTCTGTGAAGACGAAGACCCAAAACATCATCAGGGAAAACATCAACGTACTTTTCCACCACAATAGGATAGATCAAACTCTCAACATCAATGGATTAAAGGGTATGCCTAGCCAACTGATGTGTGATCAAATGAACCCTCCTCTGAGTATGTCCATCATCTGCTGCAAAGGTTCCCTTCTTGCTGGTGAAGGAAAACCTGGTCCCAGATTCATGGAAACACTGCACATTGCGCCTAATACAGTAAATATTATCAAGAAATCAATATAACTAATCTATACCCAAGATGACGTCTTAAGACATTGACTCCACTACTAGAAGATCCCAGCCAAAGCTCTCTCCTCCTAGAGTAAGATCACACATCCGGAACCTGTGGGTAATTGTCGAATCCTCTCCCGTAGGAGTCTCTATCCATAAGGATCAAGCCAACAACTCCATCAAAATATCTGAGATCTGAACAATGGCCGTGGAAATAAAATAGTGGCTGGAAACAGTGTCTCTAATTACCACAACTAAGGTGGAGTAGACATAGATTGTGCCTCGTATCATCTCCATAGTTCTATTGTGTTAAGCCTCAGCTGCCCGAAGATGAGCTCCTCACTATCCACCAACTCCCTGTGGTCAGGGTGGACCACCTAGAGGTGGTTGCGGTAGAACATTGAATCGCTGCTCACTGCCTGCTGCACGTCCAACACCTCTTCCATGTTCACCTATTATCTATGGACATCCTTGATCAAATATTTTCCTCTTATCAGGTGGTCCTTCGACCGTCTATGGCATGTTCGTATAGTGGGTCTGGTACTCATGAGCCATGTGACACTGCCCACCGCAAGAGAAACACTGTCTGATCCTCACCAGTCATGCTCTATCTTGAGAGCCCCGCACAACCGACCATGTATCCTGCAGTCACCCACATGTTGGTCTGGTCCTCTTAGACCTCTACATCATCTGTCTGCTGCTAAGCATAGATGACTCTACAACGTGATGTCTGGTGGTGGGTCTCGCTATCGGTGACTGCTCAGCATGGAATCTCTCCACTAAGAGTGCTCGCTCTAACACCCCCACCTATGTTTGGATGCTAAGAGAAATCATTGAAGTTCAAACCTCCCATATAATCCCTTTCTAGATGGTCAGGGCCCTAATAAAAGGGTCTCGTACAATATCAATGGAGTAGCATGAGAGGTCGGTGAACCTCACTGAATACTGAGCCACAGTCATGCTGCCCTACAACAAGTTGAGGAGCTCTTGTATACGCACAGAGCATAAGGTTGATAGGAAAAACTCTACCCTAAAAAAGATCTTGATGTTTTCCTAGATGAGGGTAACCTCATCCTGAACCTGGAGCATCAACCACCACCATCTCCCCACTGATTCCAGAAAATGATTGGATACAAGGATAACCATAAGATCAGCTAGTGTCCCTAATAGTCACAAAACTCTGACCATGGTCTACATCTAGTCCTGAGCCACCTGGGGATCCCTCTCACCCCGAAACCATAGTGGCCTCTAGTGTTGTAACTCGTACAATGTGCTCTGTCAGCGTGCACCATCTGGTACTAGGGTTGGTAGAATCGGCTACCTAACGGGTAGTGGTGCTGCTGGTGCACCACCTGATTGTACAATTGGAGGAAGGGGTCCCTACAACGAAGCCTCGTCGCATATTTGGATTTCTTCCTATACCCTACCTGGATCCTTGATAGGTTGTCTTCATGGAGGAATCCTGGAATGAAACAAGTGAACCACGGTCAATAATTTATAACTGGTGTGATGACAGAAAGAGATCACAATGAAAAATTTTCAAAAAAACACATGCGTTATGTGTTTTTTTTGCATTGAGTCTAAAATCAGAATTCAAGGTCCTAGGGTATGGATACATTGGCCGCCACAATAACACTAGGTTTCCCAAATTGAAAACTATACTCATTACAATTAACACTATTTTAGAGTCAAATGACAGTGTCTAAGTTCTTTGGCAGAACCGACTCCTCCGATGCCAATTTTTCATGACCCGTCCCCTAGGGCCCGTGTCGTGACTACCCTAAGCCCGCCTTCTATATTCAAAGGGATGGGGACTAAAACCGGAAACGAATATCCATAAAACTGGGATGAAATTTTCTTTTAAACTAAAAATACACAAAATCCAATCACAAAGTAATATAAAATCCCAAGGTAAACTATACAGTTAATAGGGTGAGTACAGTAAGTTAAGGGGATGGTATACAAGACCAACTAATATGTACCAGTAAAACTGAAAACAGATCCTGTGAACACCCTCCAAGGATCCTACCAAAAAGATAGGTACATATCTCAAATAGTCATCTATGCGATATAGCCGTCTAATGGTCCACCTCCAAGAAACCTCCAGTCCTGACACCCTCAAACTTGATCAATGATGTATGTTGTCTCCACAAGACACATCAAGGTTGGGGCATAGCCCATGCAGGGGAGAGTATAAAAATACATAGAATAGGCCCCAAGACCCCCGAAAGTCTCTCAAAATCCATGAAGGATAAACCACAAAGCATCACCATGTTCACATGGACGAAAAAAGTAAACCCTACTTAGGTATATGCCCATAAATATACCTATGTTATCAAGTTTACCCATCTTGTTCACGAGGAAAAACAAGTCTCAAATGTCTTTCCAATGCACAACTGTTCCACGAAGGAATGAATACCATGAAGGTAAGTACCACAAAGGCACCGCCACGTAGAAGAATACCACGAACGTATCACCACACTGAAGTGTACCACAAAGGTAACGCCACATAGAAGAATGCCATGAATGTATCACCACACAAAAGTGTACCACAAACGTAAAGACTCACTTTACCCTAGGTATAAATTAGGTATAGAATTATATATAGTTATATGTATTTCTAGATCATCTTACTTCGCCGAGAAGCTCTGGTGTTGACCCACACAGAATCAATGGATAAACAACATAGGATCTGAAGACAGCCCACACTAGATCTAGAGATGACCCACACAAGATTTAAATAAGAACCACACCGGATCTGTAGTTGAACCATACAGGATTGGTAGATGTTGACCCACACAGTATCTGAAGATGACCCACATAGGATCTGGTGATTTTAAGAGTACGGCCAGCCACAAGGTTTCCACACTAAGCATGATTGATTCTGGGAGGATTCGCGCCTCATGAAATTGTATGATACATCAACTACCATGAAGTCCCACGAATAAGTATCATGATGGTCCTTCAAGTCAATAGGGACCCAACTAGGCAGATAGTGCGCCAATCGGACGCCTGGTCTGTAGGTTATTAGCCTTTTAGTCCTAAGCGCCCGGTTAGATTCATGTTCAATCCATCCCGGCCATAACCCAACATTATCCAAAACTCAAGAAGAGTGTTCTAAAAGGACCGTCTCAATCCAAGGATTCTAGTGTTGCAGAAGGTTTGTCAATCAAATGCCTGGTTGTGATGATATGGAAAAAAGGCATATCTGGGTCCAGATGGGCCCGAGTTCCGGCCGACCCAGTTAGACCGACATGGTTTGGGTTGACCTAGCCTGGTCCTGGTCCAGCCAGGGTGGACAAGACCGTCACGGGCCCATCCAGCCAGCTGCTTCCAGCTCAGTTGGGTGCGGTCTGCCCGGCTGGGTGCGGTCTGTCATCGCGGGGCCCGCCGTAGCAGCCACCCGGGGGGAGGTGCCCCTCTGGAGTCCCGAATGGCCCATGGGTCATTCGGTTATGGAAATCCTAACATTTCCAAGTGTTATCACATGCTGGCACATCGGACCCACCGGAGTAGGTCCTGCATGGTGTGACGCGGCCTACCGGGGTTCCGGCCGACTCCCCTTCCACTGGTGTGATGGCACCACTAATATCTCCACGGACGGCCGCCTTCCAGGCGCGCCGCCACCGCCGATGGGCCACAGCCTCTTTCGGATGTGCAGTTGTTCCGCCACTGCCTATACCCTATCTGCGTCGGTCGCTGGTGGCATGGTTAGGTTCCTCTTAACCCGTCGATCCGCCCACAAAGAACACGTCAACAATGAAGTAAAAGAGGTATCGGGTCATGTTCATTTGGCACATACCCTCCATGTTAAATTGATATCAGGAGGCTCAATGATAGAAAACAATAATTTTTCAGGAAGAACATAAAAAGTAAAAATTCCCTACCTCATTTGTTCGTTGGAGAATGCTCGTGATTGGAGGTTGTGTCAGTGTTTGTCGTCCCCGCAACAATCTGCCAATGACACCACTTGAACGAAGACCCTCCAACCTAGCTTAGAAGATCTGTTCTTCATCCGGAACCTCAAGATTCTCCTCTCCCTTTCGCTAATGGAAAACCAACTCCCAATTCCCTCAAGAATAGTTAATATAACACTTAATTTAAATGTTGATTCATTAATTTAAAATTAATGAAACCTATTAATTAAAGTAAAATGGGGTTACCCATTTCGCATAACCTGGCATTTAATGTCCATAATTAACTTCCTATCCCCCCTCATATGGTCCTCGCTACCAGAATTTCAAAGGAGAGGTTGGGGATACATTTTTAAAATAAATTTTATTTATATTATTTAATCCACTATGAAAAACGCAAAAACCAACTTCTCCTCTCGACTAACTACGGTCGAGGTGAATGTCTCCTTATGCGAATATCGGAACTGCGAGTTCAACATTGTCCTCAGTATTCAATTCCAAGAACCGATTGAAATGTTACTAAATGGTGCTCACGGGTTTACTGAATGTACTCTAAAAAAGTTCAGAATTTCATTCTGGTAATACTGGGACTCATAGTCATGCTCCATTAATTTTCGCAGTCTCGTAATAATTCCATATAATTAAACAATATTTACTGTGAAATTTACGAGTCTTTATAGCCATACTATGAACCATGTTTGACACATATTGGGTATATGTTTTATAAGTACAAAAAACATTGAAAACCAATATAAATACCATAAAAAAGTATTAGGTTACAAAACATAATCGGAATAATTATTAGGAATAACTTATATTGAATCATAGGAACATATAATTCAATATATTATTATCATTTATAAGGAATTTCATCAATATTTATAATTTTTCATTTGGGTAAGTTAATGTATTCTCAACTTGTTATTTTATTTATTTTAGTCAGTGGTTGGAAATAAGAGAAATGATGCCAATAAAAATGTGATGGGAAATGTAATTATTTCCATAAATGTTTTTCTAACCTAATGGGAACAACTGTTATTAATATTATTATAATACCAAATGATTTTTATCAAATTATTATTAAAATTTAAGAATATACTTTAATTCTCAAACACAACAAAGAGGATAATAATGAAATCTTAGGGACTTTTATATTTTAAATATAGAATAAGTAATGTAGATTTAATTTTCTAAATTTTATAAATGTTTGAAAATGAACCATTTAAATTCTTTAAAGGAACTAAAAGATTCTTCATTTGTGTCAAAGGTTGGAACAAAGTAGCTAATTATCAATAAAAAATGAAGAGTCGAGTAAACAGCACGCATGGAAATAAAGGTTTTAAAAAGAAACCACTAGTGGTTCGATATCATAATCATGTTTTTCTTGGTCCCTATGAAATTCAATTCCCGAATAAAATTCTTAGTTAATAAGGGAATATGCTATTTCCATCATTGATATGGAATGATTGAATTATTTATGTGTTTGAACTCAATTATCATGTTGTTAATTTATTTTTTATCAATGTTATTATGGTTATAAGATTCATGAAACCTCTAAATACTATTTTTCAGTGGTTTTCATCAATGATCTCCATGAATAATTTTGATGGTACTAATGACATAGAAATTTGGATTTAATGATAACATGATATTATATAGAGAAAATAATTTAGGAAAATATAATCATCAAGAAGTTCTTGATATTGAGGAGATTATATTCAATTAAAATATGTTGATTATGATAAATGGAATTATTTGGATAGAATACCTTATATGTTAACAATATGTATTTTTTTATAAATGTTATTTTTGAATATTTTTATCATATTCTTGTGAATGTTAAATGGTCAAGATGATTTATGAAAATTATTAACACAAATGTTTTAACATTATTTTAGATATAGGGACAACTATAATCCATGTGAAAAAATTGAATCCTATAAGGCCATGTGTTTTTAACCCATAGCCAACAAGAAAGAAGGGTTACAAGCCTAAAACTATCCAACATGATGTACTAGTATGTTTGAAATTAATTTTTTCGTAAAATATTTGGTGGATAAATATTAAATTGATTTTGGGAATCATAATAAAATATTAAATCCATTTAAATTTCATATTATTTTTTAATTGTATTTTTTGAAATGTTTAATTTATTTGAGGTAAATATAACCTTTGTTTTTAATGTTATGGATTAATTTAGAAGAATTATATTATGTTTTTGGAGATGAAAGTTGAAGGGTATGAGTTAATATTTTAGCTCAAAAAATTCTTCCATGTTGAATTTATAGTGATTAATGGGAATATATGGATACTTATTTAAGTAATGTAATGTGTTAGTCCTTTGGTTTAATTAGTGATTATGGGAAATTATTATATTGTTATTCATTTTTTGTTTCATATTACCTTGTGCAAACAATTTTTTAATAAATGTAATATGAATATATTATTACTCTTTTATGAGTCATATAATCTATTTAACGTATATTTTATTGTTAAAGGGAAAAAATTAAATTTTATATTTATTGTAACATCCTGACTCGTTTTCGGCACAATGGTTCTAGGAGCTGGTCAGTTAAATGACATCAAGCATGCCTCCTCATACACTAGAGGTCGTTAATAAGCACTGAGGGTCTATTAAGTCGATAATGGTAAGACTATAAACACTTTTATTGGAATAATACAATAAAAGAAATAAATAATCCATAGCAGAAGATTATTTAATGATAAAAATACAAATATCTACCGATAAACAATGACAGAAATACAATATCTAACTGAAATAGAAAACATGAAATCCTAAATTAAGTGTCTAGTGTGTAAAATGAAAACTAAAAATAAAGACACTGACGACACCCTAGTGGGTCCCGAACAATATCTTGTTCTCTCATCCAAGTAGCAGTCAAAAAATTTCAATCTATCCCAAGGAATTTTTCATTGACCTATCCTATAATAATAAAGGCTATTTAGGTACTAATTAAGAAGCCCTAGTAGAGAGTGAGTATAACTTAGTAGGCCACCACAAATGGTTTATAAAATAAATTCATTCAGAAATAAAGTATATAGTTATTTAAATAAATAATTACCATTGTTATGTAAATAGTTATTACATTATAAAATATTCATTATTTAACCACATAACCCTCTTGTTTTCTAAAAACACTCATACCTCAATATCAACATTGACATATGTCAATGTCTAAATCACATCACATTTTTAAATCACAAATAATTAATCCAATGATATTTAATTATCCAATTCATTTCATCTTACAAAAATGCCTATTTGGAACCATCATCCAATGCCAACAATTTGGGGCTAGGTCATCATGCTTAGGACCCCGTGGGCTTCAGAACAAGAAGACCATGTTCCACGAAGTTTTATTTTTACGGTATTCAGAAACAAAAGGACATGTCCTACTCTCATGGGATTGGAAAAATAAAAACCATGTACGAGAAACATTCAATAAAAAATTTATCACTACGGGCTTTAGAAATTGTTGACCATGTCCCGCTCTTATGGTCTTTGGAAACAGCAGACCATGTCCCCAACATGTTTATAATACATTCTTATATGTAAACACACACACACATATATATATATATATCACCAATATCACAAAAATAATTTTATCACATTAGTCAAGATTAACTAACACTAATACTCTTATCACAATAATTCTCATTAATTTATCTGATAGTTAATTAATCACACTCATAGTATTAATCAAGTATACATTTAATTAATCTATTTCAGCAATTACAAATATCTCATCATTAATTACACAAGAAATTATCTAATTCAAAATGTAAATATATCATAATAAATTTTCTAATTAATTATTCAATTCATAACATCAATATACCATAATTAATTAAACTATTAAATATATAAAATAAGTATATCAATATAACATAATTAATTACAGAATTAATTATTCACAAATTAGACAATTTCCCAATTCTACCATTAATTAATTTATCAAAATTAATTAATTTAATCATGAACTGAAATTTCTATCAACCCTAGAATTTATAGAATTCATAAATAGGTAATCAAAATACAAACAACGGTATTTGAATTTTAGACCACCTACCTAAATTTTTAATAATGATCGTCTAAAAAAATCCCGAAAACTTGAGAAGCACTACGACTTAATTCAGGATCCTTAATAGAAACCATAAATCAATATTTACATAAACGATATCTCTTAAATATACATCTAAATTCACCAACCTATATCTAGATTCACAAAATATTAATCTATATATAGAAGAAAAAAGATAACTTCACACCAAAAAAATGAGAGAATGATAGAAGATCAATAAGAAAGAAACGGGATATGATTCATTTATTGGAAGATATTTGAATCTCTGATACAAGCTTTGAATCCTGATAGAATATGGTTGGATGTCTCTAGAATCCCTCTGGGGAGATTTGGAATCATCAAAAACTATGTTTGTTCATGTTTTGGTTGAATAAAGAATGTTTTAGTAGGTTTGGGTGGATTAAAAACTAATTTTTGGGCTACATAAAATATCATGCATGGCTAAGAAGAAGGGTCTCAAGGTTTTCCCTAACCATGATTCAATGGATTTCCAATTTATTTTAGAGAGAATGGTTTCTCTTTTTAGGGAACAAGATTTGAAAAACATTGCACCAACCATGTGAACCCCCATTGTCCAAGGTTTCTTAGTTTCGTAGGCTAGGGAGCACAAATTCATATTACCCTATGCCAATGGTGCACAACCCATTTCACATCAATGTTTTCGGTTTTCATCCAAACACACCCCAAAGTACAACCCAAATGAAAATTAACAAAAACTAATCAAAATAATACCTATATATATGTTCAATACCACTAAATAAACGGTCAGGATCTTACAATAATCCCACCTTATAACAGATCATCCTTGAGCTATACTTTGAAGCTTCTTTAAGATTATAAGCCAAATAGATTGTGACATTGGGACCTCATAACTACATTTATTTTCCAACAATCCTTTTCACATGAAGATATTTCCACAATACATAGACTATGGTCATGTTCCTTCCATACAATAGTTTCTCATTATTATCTAACACAGATATAAAATTTTCCTCAAAGGACACATCTACCTCCAGATCAATTTCATCCACATTGATTGCATGATAAGGATTGGGTGATACTATTGTAGTTTTGAAGCATGGAAAATACCATGCATAACACTTTATGTCTATGGAAGAGATGATAAGAACACCACCGACCCAATTCTATCCACAACCTCAAACGGTTAGAAAAATCTGGGCACCATGTTCCCTGTCTCTATATTAGGCGGTGATCCAACTTAGGCCACACCTGAAGGAATACATGATCTCCCTCTTTAAAACCAAGGGGTCAAATATACTTGTCATCATTGGAATTCTACATATTCTGATATATATTCATATGTGTCTGAATCAACTACACCTACTTCGAAGTCTATTGTATGAGACTCATTCCCAACAACTTCGACTCACCGGCCTCGAACCAGCATATTAGTGACATTCATGGACTACCATTAAAAGAATCACGTGGTCTCATTTGTATAGTTTCTTGATATAAATTATTATTGAAAAAATTCACTAAAACTCATTGATTTTCCTATGTCCAACTGAAATCCAAATCACATTCCCCAAAAATATCCTTAAGAACTTGTATAGAATTCCCCAACTACCCATATGTCTATGTGTGAAAGCTAGTACACATAAATAAATGTGTACTAAGGGCCTTCTTCAAGCCCTTCCAGAAGTGAGAAGTACACCGTGATTCACGATCTGAATATATAGTCTGTAGCACCCCATGTAGATGGAATATATGCAGAATATACAAAAATATAATCTATACTAATGAGAAAGTCTACCGTATAGTATAAAAATTCTCTATGTTTGTCAATCGATCCACAAGAAACCGGGTAAATTCATTATCCCTTGACATCTTCGGGATACCCAACACAATATACATGGAAATTTCATCCCAAATTGACTCCAAAAATATTAACAACTATATAAATCCTATAAGTCATTGATTCCATACCTTCACCAACTGAAAGGATCGGCAACATGTCATTAATCATTCTATATCCCTTTTCATGTTGGACCACCAAAACTATCATCATAGGTCACACAACATTGTGGTCACACTTGGATGTACCTTCCGCTTTATGTAATAAATTTCTGCATAATCTCTTCTCACATGATCTCCAAAACATCAAAATTTATTCTAGACATATATGATCTCATCCAGTTATATGCTCTAGTATGATAGATTTTCACCCCATCAAGGCATTCCCTCAAGGTCAAACTCTATGGATCCTTATACTACCTACCCTTGATCTGTCTCAAAATTTTAGATTCTACTAAAACTGACATGAGATTCATCTTCTCATAACACTCGCAAACCACAACATGAATCACATTCAATAAATTAATCATCCTCCACTCAACACTACACTCTTGAACCTCTTGATTCTTATTTTTCTTGTTCAAATCATCAGCAAAACCATTCCCATTTTCATCCATATATGATAGATCAAAATCAAAACACCGCATATAATAAACCAATCTCCTCTAATGGATATTTAAATCTCTTTATGAAAATATTTAAATTAATCTACTTGGATCTGTATACACTGTCAGCTTTTTACCTAAAATATAATGTCTCCAACACTTCAGAGTATATATCACAACTGCTAACTTTAGGTCATGTGTGAGGCAGTTCCGTTCAATTTTCATTAATTTATTATACCCATATGCCTCATATCTATCTATTTTCATCATTATAGCCCCATGTTCAATCCCATAAGAATCACATTACACCGTATACTCTACACCCAACTCATGTAGGAACAAGATCCGTGATGATGTGAAATTCTTTGGTAACTCTCAGAAGGACTTAACACATGCTTCTATGTAATAAATAATTTCCCCCTTTCGTCTAAACAAAACAACAGACACTACAAAATGGGGATGTTATGGATGAATCTTTGATAATATCCATCTAACCCAAGAATGTTTCAGATATCAAAAATGTTTTTGGAGGTGATTCCAATACATAATTTCATGAACCTTTTTCTGGGTCTACTAACACACCTTCCTCTGAGATGAGTTTTCCCAAAATGTGTACCTAATAAATCCAAAACTAACACTTAGATATCTAGGTGTATAGATTAAGCCCCCTCATTTTACTCAGTATAATTAAAATAGGTAAGGAATTATTAACATGATTATTGTACTACACATATATGTCTTCCACAAACCCCACCAAAAAATGATATAGGTACAGATGGAATATCCTTTTCATCATATCCACAAGAACTTCTGGTGTGATCATCAACCCAAAAGGCATTATGATGTACTCATATAGGCCATACCATCTTCGTAATTTTGTCCCCAGTATGTTAAAAGTACGAACTCTCAATAGATGATACCCCAATAACTATTCGATCTCCGAGAACACAAAATCCCCCTTTAAATTATCAAATAGATCGTTGATATGTGGATGTGTAAACCGGTTCTTTACAGTCATCTTGTTAAACTTCTGATAATTGAAACCTCATTATAAACTCCCATAAGCCTTCTTTGCAAAGAAAAAATGGGTGAACCCCAATGTGACATACTTCGATGGATAAATCCATTAGTCATTATCTCTTCCAAATGAGTCTTATGCTCTTGAAGATCTGTCAGTGGAATTATTTATGATGGAATGGATACTATATCATCCCTTATAACGATATCGATATTGAATTCCACATCTCTCCTAGGTGGAATACCTTAAAAGTATTCAGGAAATACATCCTGTACTATTTAACCTACTGGAAGAAGAAAATATTTCCTAACACCTATATCATCTAGTAATAATATTGAAACATGGGTTGTGATCTCTCCTAGTTTCTGAGTAATTATACCTGTTCAACCATATTGGATATCCCAGTCAACATGGTAAATATATCCATCATTCATAGGATCTATAAAATTCACTCTCCACTAGAAATAAATAATGTGGGATCAGAATGATACTAGATAGCATATACCCATGATTAGTTAAAAACCTTACATTTCAAGAATATAGATATCCTAGAGAAAACATCAATCACAAATCTCAATAGAATATACCATGATCATACAGATATCTCTAGACTATTCTCCCAATTGTGTATATGTTATCTTAACTCCCTCAAAAACACTACTACCAAGATAAAACTATTAACAAGTGTTATAGATATGACAGAATGAGAGGAACCCATATCAAATATTACAACAACTAATGTACAAGCTACCAGAATAGTACATCCTAGTAGTGATGGTCCAACATCTTATCAATATTTATAAGATTCACCACATGAAATTGTCCTACCATTTTTCCTGTGATGTCTTCTGACTACCCTAAGTTTCACCACTATGCTAAAATGAGCTTTCTTTCTTAAAATCACAACATACGCTACCTCCACCACCACTGCTAGTAGAACTCCTACAGCCAGGTTGATATGGTGTAAAATATCCCCTTCCGAAAACCTGGTTCAGTCTAGATACTTCATCACTAACTATCTGTCATGTGATATTATAGAACCTATGTAGATTTATCATATTTACATATCCTTGAAAATGTACTAGTCATCGGGGGAATTTTTTTGAATGTTTACCCTCATACTACACTGGTGGAAAACACAAGAGTAAGGTCTTGTGAAATTGATCCCCATGCCTGAGTATTATGCTTCCCACATCTCTAACTATTTTTTTCATTGTGACACTTCCCACTATAATTAATCATACCCCATAGATATGCAGATGTAACCACCAGTCCTGCACTAGAAGCCATCCTCAGGTTCTAATCAGCTATGACTGCCAGATCCACCACCTTGGAAAACATATTTACCTAAAATATGTTAACTAGGGGCTTAATCTCAAAATAATGTTCATCCTAAAATTACCCTGCAATAGTTGTGTCAAAATATTCTAATTATGATTAAAATAATTGAAAATATTTGAAGCCTCTAACATAGTGCATCACCGACTTGTTTCTCTAATTCAAACTCATGAACTTCGATTCCCCACCATGTCTTAGTGTCTCTGGGTAGAATTTATCCACGAATATATCCAATAATTCCTTTCATATCATAACACCTGCCTATCTTCTATGTGAAGGAATAACCCTCTTCAGGTTATACATTCTCTTCTCAACCCTCTATAAGCCTCCTTTTATTAATTTCATGGAGGAAGGGATCTTATCTATGAACTGATCCTCAGCTTCTTAACCCAACACTATTGATGCCTCTGGTTCCACCACTAGTGGATCATCCACCTCCATGTCCATTGGACATCCTTTAAATTAGCTTCATCATGGAGGAATAATTATACAATGCAAAGAATTCACCGTAAGACATAGTTGAAAACATTAACACCTTTATGAAAAGGGAAACCACAATGAGTGACATTATGCCTTTTCCCTAAGTCTCTCACATGGTCAAAACTGAGGTATTATCACTACCCTTTACCATCATAGACCTAGGTCTTGGTAAAAAAGTGTTAACACATTCTCATTATTAAAATTCCATTAAAAACCCCATTATTCACAATTTTCATCATTTTACTATTGAAAACTACCAATTAGGAACCATTTTAAATTTATTTTCACAAGAATGAAAATTTGAAGTAGTTTAAAATCATACCCATAACCCATCTTCCAAGCATGCCTAATATGATGTGTGTTGCAATAAACTTGAGTGCCAGGAATGATTCATGAAAACAAAAATCTATTTCCTTTTTCAGATATAAAAAATTATCAGAAAAATACATGAAAAAATAATCTCATCTCCCAAAAAAATATTCACCCATGATGAAATAATATTAAACCAAAAAAACAAATAGTAATAACATCAATCCCCACACAGTGTAATTGGGTCCCCCATTAATGGGGTAGCTACTCACATTCAAGAGATCATAACAAATCCCTAAATATTCCTAGTCTCTAGTCAACCTTTCATAAATAGTAATACAAATTGAAAAATAAAAATAAATTTCCCATGATACCACATTGTATCATCATGACCTGAGTTACACACACCGGTTCAGCAAGACAGTTTGTCACATGTCCTCAAGCACACCACCCCATACACCAGAGGTTGTTGAGTAGCATCAATTGTCTGGTAAGTTGATCATGGGGTGATTGTACCCTCCTTTATCAAAGTATGTAAATATTGGAAATAAATAAATAATAGTGGACAATAATATAATAATAATACTACTAAAAAACAAAGATAAAAAAATTAGGAAATATAATATCCAATTGAAACCTAATACATTCCATTCTAATGTATGTGTCATGTGTCTAAAAGGAAAACAGAAAATAAAGAGAGGAAAAACTCCCAAGAAGGTCCCAAAACTCATCTGATTCCCCCATCAAATATCCATTACCAAATAAGAAATATTACCTAGAACATTTTCCATTAGCATATCATGCAATAATGAAGTCTATTTAGGTACAGATCAGGCCGCCAGAGTATAGTGTGAGTAAAACATAGTAGGCCACCACCAACCTGGTATAAAAAAAGTCCAGTACGGAACAATTAATATATAGTTGTATAATGAAATAAGTACAGTACCTAATTAAACATTTTTGACATTATCAAATATTCTTCATTGAACCACCTAACCCCTTGGGTTTCTGAGAACACTCATACCTCAATATCAGATTTATACTATGCTAGAGTCTGAATCATGTCACAATGTCCAATCACAATTTAATAAACTAATTGGATTTAATTTCCCATTTCATTTCAACTAATTAAAATATATATTTGAAACCATAGTCCAATGACATCTATTTGGTTCTAATTCATCATTCATATGACCACGTGGGCTTTGGAACTAGCAGACCATGTCCCATATAGGTTTATCACTATAGGATTAGAAAACATAAGATCATGTACCACTCTAGTGGGCCTTATAAATAGAATACCATGTCCTATACATGTTCATTAAACAGATTATCACTACAAGCTTCAGAAATATAAACCATGTCCCGCCCATGTGAGATTCATAAATAGCATACCATGTTCCACAAATGTTCATTAGACATTCATATATATATATATAACCAATATAAACAAAATCATAACATCACATAAATAAAGATTAATTGACCCAAATCCCTTTATCATAATAATTATAATTAAATATTCTGACAATTATGTAGTCACACACATACCATTAATCAATTATTCAGTTAATTAACCCATTTCAGCCATTACAAAATCTCATAATTAATTGCACAATTAATTATCTAATTCAAAATATCATTATCACGTAATTTATTCACTAATTAGTTATTCAACACATTACATCAATATCACATAATTGATTCCACAATACATTATCTCAAATAATTTTATCAATACCACTAAATTAATTTCACAATTAATTTTTCCCAAATCCCATAATTTCATAATTACGTTATTAATTAATTCACCAAAATTAGTTAATTTAATAAAAAAATATGCAACTCTTAAAAATCCCAATAATACTAAAATTTTCAAACACTGACTAAAAATCATGACTATGTGATTTCAATATTAGACCACCTACCTCAATTTTTTTATGCATATTATCCAATGGAAATCCATGAATTTGAGTATCACTACGACATAGATTATGATCTTTATTGAAAACCCTAAATGAAGAAGATCAAAAATGATATACCTTAATTCTAGATCTAAATTCCCCAACCTAGATCTAGAATCACCAAATCTGGATATAGATTTAGAAAAACCTTACAATACTTACCAGAAAATAATAAGATAAGGAATGATGATGAATAAGAAAGAAATGAGATATGATCCACTTACTAGTAGAGATGTGAACCTTCTATCTAGGCTTAAAATTGTAAAGAACAAATATCATATAGCATTAGAATACCTCTAGAATGATATTAATGCATAAAAACCCATGTTGGTCGATGTTGGGGTCAAATAGGGGAAGCTTCGGTGGTTTGAGTATATTAAAAACTAATTTTAGATCGAAATGAAATATCACACACGGTTTCCTGGGCAAGGAGGAATGATTTTTCCTAATCATACATCAATAATGAACCCATCATTTTAGGGGTTCATGGTTTCTATGTTTATATCCTAGAGTTTGAAAAACCGTTTTCCGGGAATGTGAACCCCCACTATCTACGGTTGCATAGTTTCATTGATCGAGGTGAACTATTTGATCTAATTGTGCCCCAACCATACACAAGCACTTTTTCTTCCATTGTTCTATATTTTAAACTAAACACACCCAAAATTAAAATCCAAACAAAAGTATTTGAATCTTAACAAAAAAAATACCTTTACAAATGATTGACACCCCTATAAAAAATTTAGAATCTTACATTTATTCCGTAGCATAAGAGGTGATGTGGAAATTGATTGAATTATAATTAACAAATGAAATAGTGTTTATAAAATATAAATATAACAATTAATTATACATTCTATTGTTCTCTATAATGATAAAAAATAATCCCATAAGTCATTAAAACAAAATTGTAATAAAAAATTTATCAAATTGTATTCATATCTGAATTATCATTGGTATTTTAATTCAATATATATTTGTAGTTTTGAGGATTCAAAAATTCTATTGATTATTAAATTTCTTATGATCATTCATCTATATCACTCACCATAATTATTTATTCTTTTTTTTCATTTCCATATTTTCACTTCCCACAGATGTTCTCCTTTTTGGAAAGACAACTATGTGACGACCATCATATTTCCCTTTACCTCATTTTGGGAAAATGTTTTATTAACCCCTTTTACTATGTGTGTTTTCCACAATAGAATATTCAGATGTCCAACCCTTGACTACTATGAAAAAAGTTGAAATTTTGAGGATTTAATTAATTTAAGGGTATTGAAAATATCAATATAATTTAGTGTATACACATATTTAATTATTTTTTATGTCTTGATAAACTTTCTTAAACTCCACTATGAATTTAAACAAACCATGATATAATATAAAAATATAATTATTTAAATGTTTCCAATATAAATTAGAAATAATAGTTTAGGGTATTTAAAATATTATCAAAATTTTGAAATATATATTAATTTTATACCAAATATAATTTTATTTAAAAATTATTATTAAATAAGCACTCAAATTTAAAAAATCTATTTTTTTGTACAAAAAAATTTCCTTCAAAAAACTTTTCATTTATTTTATGAGACAATATTATTTTTTAAAACATTCATAAAATTTGTTTTAAAAAACTTAACACCATTAATGAATTCATAATATCAATATTTCTATATAATGAATTTTTGTGTCATTCTAAAAATATCAACTTTTTAGTAAATAATGAAAAATACTAAATGTTTAGTAAAAATTATTTTTTCTATTGAATTAAGTAATTATAAATTCCCACTATTATTTAATATTGTTTTAAATTAGAATAATTATTATTTAATTTCGTTTCATTCAATTATTTATTTATATCGATTTTTTTGGTATTTTAATAAAACATTTTTTAGAGACTAATAGCCATTTTTATGAAAAATGCTCGAAAGTGCATAATAATTCTCCATTTTATCAAATTTTAATAATATATAATGTGCAATAATGTAAATGAAAATTATATAATATCTTTCTGTAAAAATTAATTTTAATTATTTTAATAAATATTACATGTCATATAATTACTACAAAATCATCTTATTCTTGAAAAATGTATTTCTTGAAAACCAATTTTTTGACAAGTATACATGCTTTATTTTAATGTAAATTATTTCCATTCCATAATTTAAATTTTAAAAAAATTGAATCAAAATTTTTAATCTTCAAATTTCATATTCTATAATAATGTCAACCTAATTTTTTGGTGGCAATCAATATAAAATACAACCAAAACTAGATATTGTGTTCAAAAAATAAAAGTGCAAAAAGTGAGTAACCATGGATGTGAATGAAGTAAAAGGATTAAAATTTTTTCATTTTGAATTTTGTAGGTGTATCTCATATTTATATCTCCTCCACCACATTATAGGTCAATTTTTAGCACGTTAAATTATAGTGACATCCTATTATTGAATAGGTTTGAGTATTTACAAGGATGTCACTCTTCCCTTATAAAATGGAATCATGTCTCCAATCCTATCCAAAAATACATAACCCATTTGTTTGGCCAAGTACATACTAAATAAATTCCTTAATTCTCCCCATAATTCTATTCTCATTTGTTTGATTATAATGAATCTTTAGTAAGAATTTATCTGTAATCCTAAATTGGTGGTTCAAAGAAGTGGTCACGTTTTTAACCAAGCGTCTTTGTTTTATTTTTTTCCAACTCTCTAATATATTAACCAATAATTATCAAATATGTTCATTAGTATCTACCAAATAATAATATGTTATAATATTAACAACCTGAACTAAATCCATCACCACTTACATGAAATGGGAAACAAATCGGCCAACCGTGTGTATGACAAACTACCACCTCACAAACTGATATAATTGTTTTTCCTCCATGAACTCTCAAATATAGTCATTATAATGGATTTAATTTTTATATATGATAATCATTACATATTAACCATTATATAAATGTAATATGCTGTATTATTTATTAACTTACTATCCATTGCAAATGATTACACTGTTTGTGTCTATGGATGTATACCACCCCATGAAGTGATACGTTTTCATTATATTACTACCACATCACATGGATAGAATATATAAGTGCATCTAAAAAATATAATATGATGCTTATGATATTATTATCATTACAATGTAAAATTTAGTGCAGTTTAATTTTTAAATTTATGTAATACTTTGGCTATTTTGTATGACACACAACATTTCATTTATCTTTAATTTCATGAAAGCACTGAGTTTGTGATGTTTTATACACAATAATCAGTTTTTGTTGTCTTACAAGGCAAAATTAATTTCATTGAATGTATGTGTGACACATGACAACGTGCATCATTTAAAATTAAATAATGTTACATTTAATTTGACCATTATAACACACTCATTAAATATGTGGTGATGAATAGTCGTAACTAAATTAAGAATTGTACTTATTTATTCGAAACTAAATTTAAATTTATTTATAAATTATTATTAAATCATCAATCATTTTTAGTGTAATTATATTCACAAAAGATAATTTTTAATCAAAATTTATTTTTATTATGATTGATGAGAAAATTTTATAATTAATTTCTAGATATTTATGAAAATTTTATTTATAAAATTTACAAGAAAAATTATTTTTATTATAACATAATTAACATATTATTATATTTTGGGATTTTTCAGAAAATAATGATATTTTAGTGGATGGTGAACAATAAAGATTTTTAGTAAAACTAGCATTTATTTTCTATAAATTATTAAATTTAAAATATATTTTTTAGAAGAAATAATTTATTATTTAGTAAAATTTATTCCACTTAATTACTTATGAATCAAAAATATGTTGTATTTTTGTTTTTTTGATTAAAATTGTGTTTTTCGGATTTATTTAATGTGCATCATATTACTCCAATTTAATCAGCTAAATTTATCCATAATTATGAATTTTATAAATGAAATTTATATATTATTTAATAATTAATTTTAATTTATATATAATAATTGATTATATTTAGACATATAGAAAATATAAAATCAATTTGTGGTTGAATAAATACAATTCTTGAAAGCTCGTTTTTTCATCTCTATTGGGGGTTTTGTTTCAAATATATTTTATAAAAAAATTATAAATTATATTATAAAAAATAAACATAATATTTTAAAAAATAACTTCAAAATTATATTATTTTTATTTTTTTGTAATTTTCTAAAAAGATTAATTTTTTGATGAATTGTGAAAAATACTAAATTTTATTTGAAAACATCATATTCTTTAAATTTATTCATGAAGTAGAATTATATAAATAATTTTAATTAAAGCGCAATTTTTTCAAATTAAAAAAAATTAATAAAACTTATTTTATTTTAATAAATTTCATGTTGAATTTAGATATAGAAAATTATATTGTTTTTTTAATTTTCTTTTAAAACACCTCCTCCTTGTTACATATGTGGTATTAATTTTAAATAAAATTATCCCATTATGTGACTTGAATTAAGAAAAAGGGATTAAATATTTAAATTAATAATAATTTATAATTTATAAAAATATAAAATTTATTTTTGAAAAACATTAAATTTGAGAAAAGATAAAATTAATTAACACAGTTGTGGTAAAAATATATTTAAAGGATAGTTAAAATAAATTGATAAGTTTAAATATGACCTATAAACTTTTCTAAAAATTATATTTAAAAATAATTTACAATAAAACCTTTGTAATTTCATAATGGTAAATTTTTAACCCCTATGACATATGAAAAATCTGGGAGTACACAATTCTACTTTAAAATATCAAATGGGTTCTCTCTCGCGCTTATAAAATCCCACCAACTCTCCCCATTTCATAAAACCATTAATATCCATTGGTTATAAAATTAACTGTCCAAATTAATTTAAAAATTCAATCCTATCACCCTATAATCCTTATTTTTTTCATAAATCCATCCTATGACGGTTTCGGTGCAGACCTAAGGGGGATACTCAAAAAAGATGTAACATTCATCCATGGGTGTTTTTTAATTACCCCAACACCTAATTAAATTATTATTATATTGGTATTATATAATATCTTCATTATATTAAATATAATTATATGTTTTTATTTTAGTGGAATGACCTACCACCATATACACTTATTTCAAGCAAGGTATGAAATCATCATTCATTGTATGGCGGACTACCGCCTCACTAAAAGATGACATTCATTTTTCAGTTTCCACCTTTTAAAGTTTGATATAATGATGGATATATTGTTTATATATTATATATATGATGTTTATCATGTTATATTATTCCTAAATTATTAAATTTGTTATAAATTAAAATTTTTCATTTTGTTATTATATGATAATGTCATTCGCGTGTACGACAGACTACTACTTCGTGAAGAGATCTCATTCATTCACACATTACATGGATTGTATTAAGTATTATGTTAAAGTAAATATATGATATATATGTCTCAAAAAGTATTCTTAAATTATAATATATTTCACTTACCTATCATTTGTTCAATCTAAAAATGAAATGAAAATAACGTTCACGCATAAGTATGTACTACCGTCTCCATGAACCGTGTATTTATTTTTTTGTTTATATTTTTTTTGGATTATTATTAAAACATATATACTGAATATTAATTATATTTATATAATGGTAAAAACAATAGATATTATCAAACCATGATCAATTTAATAAGAAAAAAAATATAACAAACCAACACATGTACGACAAAAGCAGTTATTACACAAAACATAAAATAAACATTAAATAGTTAATAAAAAGATAATAAAATGAAATAATAAAATAAAATTTTGATTTATATATCTACATATAGTTCTATAATATGTTAATAATAAACATAAATTTATTATATTATTTGTTTGAATGAGTATTATAGAAATCAAGACTTAAGGTAAGTGATTTTTGTCTTACTTTTGGATTATGTGAGGACTAAGACATTTTTACATCCAATTTATTTTAATTGGTGTATATCAAAACAATGAAAGTATATTATTGTTATTATCAAAAAAATAATATGGATTTACATATCAATTCTAGGATACCACTATCAGGGGTTTTAATATTTCAAAGATACCAATGTGGTGAGTGATTTGTGTCCCAATTTTCTTTCTTTGAGAATATGTTAGGTAATGAACATGTATTATATTATGTGGAATATATACATACCCAATGACATATAATATCATGAATTTATTAATCATCAATATATTTTATGTTTCATTTAATTTTGTTCCTTCTGGTTATTTACGTTAAAATGTCACTAAATTGGTAAGAGTTTTTTGATTCTATATCATCGTTCATCGTGATTGTTTCAGAAAATACTTACAATAGTGAAATATTATGATCTAAATATCAATAAAATCATGAATTCTATTCTATTATATTTATTTTATGATAATACATGTTTTCCCTTATGTTACACTCTTAATGTACTCAATAGAAAAAAATATATTTTTATGAAAAATTTTTATTTCAGTCGAATGACTTTTTAACTCAAAAACCATGTTTTTTAAAAGAATTCCAACATGTTTTATTATTTTCCTTAAAAAGAACAATTTTCCCCTTGTGTTTATTTTTAAAATTTTTTTTGAAATAAATGTCAATGTTATTTTATCAAACAATTCCTATATGGATTTTCTCGAAAATGTGAATGGAATCTTTGTTTTAACATGTTAAACATAAATGAAACATCACATAATTATGAACATTATTTTATTTGTAGAATACATTAATATTTCTCATTAATATTTTCAATGAAAAATAGTTCAGTTTATTTATGATTTATTTTTTTCAAATCCGAAAGGTTATTTACACATTAAATCTTTTAAATTATCGACCAAAATCCTTTTCTGTATTAGATAACATAATTTGATATAATGTATGAATTACTAGGGATATGAACAAACGGTTCCATTCCTATACTTTATATGAATGTTTTAGTTTTGGATGAAGATATATTTATGGAACCCATTTCACTTCTATGGGTTATACCATTATAGAATCATTAAGAAACGTGTTTCTTTTCAAGGGTTATGTAATGTTGAAATGATGAAATGATTATGAAAACTGTATCTTTTTCATAGGTAATGATATGATGATATTCTTATGAAAAAAATTTCATTTCACCTGTTGTGATATGATGAATGTTTTATAATCCCCAATAATCAATATATATTATTATCATTATGTGAGTATTGTTGTGTTATAACCAAGGACAATGGTTATGTTATAACTATGGAAGGTGGTTAGGTTATGACCAATGATTGTGGATATATTATAAGAAAATATGTGTGGTACATATATACCCAAAAATTTATTTGGTAATGATTAATATCTAATAAAATGGGAAGTATTTTAATGAAGAGTAAACTCAATTCATAAAGACAAGATAGAAATGCAGAGTGAAGCCATTTGATTAAGAAATGGATGGAATGGAGAGTAAACCTTATTCAGTAAGAGACTTTTTCCAATATGATGTTACTGGGAGTAAACCTTGTTTACTATTATGGTTTATTGAGTGAATCCATTCCGTTATGAAGATTGTTCTACAACTAGGTATGGTGGTGTATCCCACATAGGAGGTGTGTATTCCCATATAGTTCCCTTATAAGGTATGGAAATGAGCCTTAATAAGTACCAAAATAGTTTTATATATTTATTTATATGTCCCAATTCTATGTTTTATACCAATGTTATGCTCTCATGGATCATGTTCCATGAGCATATTATGAATCATATCTTAGTAACTTCCAATCACTATTCAATGACATATGGTTATGATCTTTGATATGTTGGGTATGGTTTTTAAATTTTTATAGTCACATTCTCATACACTTATATTCATGTTATGCTTACATTTCTCATTTATATGCTAAATGAGCATCTCAGACCACCATTTATTATGATTAATTTCCCCAAGATATTTAGAAATGTAATATTCATGATATTCCAAATATGTGTTCTAGTTATGATGAACGTAATGGGAAAAAATATAGCTTACTTATAGACCAGTGTTTATGTTTCCAAGATTACGAAGTCACTAAAATATTATAGTCCTTAATAGTGAGTTTATAAAATTTAATTTATATTCATTAAAATAGATTTAATATCAATATATAAAAATCTTAGAACACTATAGATAGTGTTATAGGATATTTTTTCTTATCTATAAGAAATTAGGTTGAGAAAAGTTAAGTGCGCCCCATAAGGATATTTTTAAGGATGTTTCTGAGGATGTATGTAAGGATATGTCCAAGGATGAGTCTAAGTACAGGTAAAATTCATGGAATTTTAGAAATTGATAGATAAATTGGTTTCTACATAATAATTAACCTATATATATACTATAACTGGATGTGAATCTACCATATATGTACATAACGATAACAACCCCTAAAACAACATATTAAGATGGAATTGATTTTAAACCGGTTCATTAAAGCAGGCCTTGTAAGACACAAAGTTTGACCCTATTGGGGGATAAGAATTAAAAATTCACATACTCTTTATAAACTATAATTAATGATTTAAAGACAAGATCACTATGATGAACCTTTTATAAATATAAGGTGTATTGAATTATATAGTTTTTCATGATTTAGAGAACCTGTATTTTATTTTTCATGATTAAGTGGTTCCACATTATGATAATTTTTTCTTAAACTATGTTTTTTAGTTTTTCTAAATTTATGAAATAAGAAGGAATCATGGTAACATTGAATCTAACGGACACTTATGTAAGTATGAGAAACCAAAATGGATTATTACTGGATTGAATGATAATTTTATTATGTCTAATCATCTATAATTATATATTATTAACAACATGAACATCAATAAGATTGTAGACACACTGAATAAGATTAATATAGAATTTTATGAATTCTCATCTGATAATATAAATAGATTAAAGAAGATTAAACTTTATATATGATATCTACTTGGGAAGAAAAATCGGGTGGTATATCTCAAATGGTGGGGAACTTGTTATCTATGTGGAAATGTATTTCATAGAGTGATAAATTATCGAGGAGTTCGATTTATTGTATGTGGAGAACATGGGAATTACTAACTCAATATGATGACACAATAGTAATCTTTAAAACCAAGTATAAACCTGTTCAATTCAAAACATTCAATTTGTAGGAATAAAGTATTTATGTTTTTGTATTCAGTAATTAATAAGTTTGAAATATATATAGATTTTTCAGTATATGTTTTTCATTAAGGACTTGAGAGAATATGTTAAATGATACTGATGACCTAGATATGTTATCTAATGGAAGGGTGATATATAATAAGAATGCATGATTGAGGGGAAAATACCCATAATATGATCCCAATATTGAGAATATAATGTTGGGATAAATAGATGATTTATTTGGATAATATAAATGGGACAAAATTTATTACCTCAAAATAAATAAAATATTTATTGAAAATTTGGTTTATGTTTCTATTGATGGGGTTTACAGTATATTTTTTTTAAGGAATATTTCAAAAAATCTATGTTTTATTTAAGTAATTAGCAAGAATGTATGATTTCAATGAGGTTATATTATAATAATAGTGATTATCATTTATGAGGAGACTACATGATGATGGTATTCACATGTTTATTAGATGGAATTCATGTGATACCATTCTACATATGGTAGATTAATTTTATGTTGGTTTTGATAAATTTAGAAACCTTATTTATATTATTAAATGTTGGATGGGTTAAAAGTTCAACCACTTATGCGATTTTTTATTTTAAATATCAAATGAGGCTTCAAATAATATAGTATTCTTTCACCATATGAATATTAATCTATATTGGATAGGCATTGGTAACAAATTTTTTAGATATAAGGATTGGATTGTCATTCTATTATAGATATTATTTCGAGATTCAGACATGAAAAAATCATCTCATAGTGAATGTGATAAAGGGTAAATTGATCATGGAACTATTGATGGATTAAATTCTGCTCGAAAAAGAAACATATATCATGTATGTAAATATTTTAAATCTATATGGAAAAGGAAATCCCAAAAACTAGGAATAATAACTTGAATTTTTTTTATAGATCTTCTAGTTTTTATGAAATAAATGGTCCCTTATATCATAATATAGTAATGTTTTTTTGACATTAACCTCATCTGGATCACCCAAATTCATATGATCAATGGTCTGTATCACCATATATAATTGTGCAAACTATTCTTCCATAAAGAAATATTCACTTTCCACCTTTGTTCTCCAATGTGTAAACCTAATTACAATTTACATTATGTAATAATTAGGTTTCTAACATTAATTTTTAAGTGGATTTTTATTATTTATTTATATTTTATGAGATTATATGATGAAATTTTCAAATTTTAACTTTGACAACATAGATTAATTTCGTAGGAGAAATTCTTTTTTAGTGTTGTAGAATGTAACACCCTATGATTTCATGAATTGTTTTGGAATTAATTTAATCATTTAAATATTTATTGTTACACATAACAATGAATGTAGATTTATTTACATGATTGAACTGAGTTTGACAAGAATATATAGGACATTGATTTTAGATTTTTCTTCAACCATCAATGAGTTTCATCGAAAGCAAGCATGTTTGGTGAAACCGTGATTCACTGAACTATGAAATTATATTAAATTAAATATGACCAATATGACTTATCGATTAAATAAGTGGGTATGAATCGTATTGTATAAATTTTTAAATATACATATAATATTCCCACACAATATAAATTAATTTTTAATCACATATTAAGTAATAAATCATATTTTGTTAAATTAATTATATTAAAAAAATTCATTAAAAAGGAAATTTATTGTATTTTATGTGATTTTTTTAATTAATTTATAGATAATGAATAAAATTGATTTGGGAAAATGAACTATATTTTTGGAATAATAATATGGAATATAGAATCCCATGATTTATTATCCTAGTGTTGGTTCTTGATTTATTAAATTTTCATTATAAACAAGGATTCACATCCCGAGTGACAAAATTATTTAGTTGTCTTGATAAAATAACTATATAAATTTTTCATGCATAAAACTTTAATACAAAAATAATTACATATTTTTTAGAATATCATTATTCCATGAAGAATATATTTTCATATATATCATATTACACTTAATGTATTCTCATGTATGAAACACTTAGGGTGCTCTCAAATTCATAGTATAGGTTTAGTAGAGTGGAATATATCATCAATAAATAAACACAAGAAACATGGAAATGTCAATAAATGAGAAAAAAATCCATTTAAATAACTCTATAAGGCATAATAACTATAAAAATGAAAAATATTGAGAACACCTTCCATTTAATCAATAATATGAGAATAAAATGCATCATGGGAAATATCACTATAAATATATCAAGGATAATTATTATTAAATTCTGAATGAATCAAATTCATAATTATTAGAATTCATGTTCTAGGAACCTGATACATTAATAGAAATATAGTTCACAAGACTGTTTAAACTATCAGCAATAGCTCTTTTAATCTTAGTTTAACTAATTTTGTAAAATGAGTCCCAATAATGCACTGATGGATTGTATTATACTAGACCATCCACATCACTATAAGTCCAAATAATTCACCATATATTTAATAATTAATTAAATTCATGAATCAATATTCCTTAACATATAATACATGTATAGTTAAATTTATAATGATTTAACATTATTTTCTTGGTTAGTTAAATAATCTTTAAAGTAAACATAAGAGGTTAAAATGAATTACGGTTTATGAAATAAGAATATTTGTGATAAATAATATATAAATTTATGTAAAATCTACTATCTAAATACTACTAGAATGTGAATATTTCATGGGATGGTACTAATTATGAAATGAAATATGGAATTGAATGTCAATACTCTCATTGGTAGAAGTAATAATAACCCATATGAAGGAATAATAAGGATGTTATCAATGTATAAACATTAGAGTAATAATATAGGGTTTTTTAATTAATGAATATAAATAACATAAACATATATTTAAAATATTCTTGAGTAATCTATCCCTTTTATTTTTAAAAAACTAAAATTCATTTCCCTTGAAAAAACGTTTTAAAAAAATATTAAAAAATATCATAAAAACATGAAATGGAAGCTTCAATAAAATTCAAGAATCATGGAAAAGAAAACTATAACAGAGTGAAATTAATTACATTTTTTAAAATTAAAAATAAAATGTCCTTTTGAAGTGTTAATAGGTTATGAAAGTACCATGTTTAGAAAATAAGAAGAATATTTCTTTCACATTTTTTGTAATTGATAAATAGAATTTTTTTTGAAAATTATAAAATGTACCTTTTAAATCATTTTTTTGATGATTAAAAATGTATTAGTATTTCTTTAATAAATCATTTTCATAAGTATAAATAACCTTTGATATCATTTTCAAAAAATATGTGTTTTCCAGAAAACCGATTGTTGACCAAAGAGATAAATGAAGTCGGGTTTTCATAATAAATTCAATAATTTTAAGTACCAACTAGAGGGAAAATGGTACTATTACATGAAAACATAATGAATATCAACATGTTGATAAAATTAAATAGGTTTATTATAAAATAATCAAATTATTTTCATTAATTAAATTCAAATATTAACAATATCGATTAGAATTCCATTATGAAATAAACCCTTATAATGATCATAATTTTGATAAGATAATTAATCAATGAATATATTATGTGTATTAACATTGAATCCAAATTAATCAAGACTTAATAAAAAAATATATACTCAAAATTTATTATACACATAATAATATAATTGGATAATCAATATAGAAGGAAATTAACCCGATGACCAGAAATTGTGTGGTGAAATCCCCTACCATGTGGTAAAATTTAATTAAAATCAAATTATTTGAAATTATTAAAATTAAACCTTAAAATACAATAAAAAAATTAATTATTCATAATAATAAATTTCAAATGGGAATTATATACACCATATAAATGAAAATATGTTCATTACAATTAGATGTGCCTCATTGAAATGAAATTGAGAGGAAATACCATACATTTAGAACCCTTCTCATTGATAAGAACTCAACAGAATGTACTGTGGTTTTAAAAATGATATTAAATTATTATGGAGTCATATTAATATTTATAATATCATATATTATCGTTTTATAATATCTTTTCACCCAATCATTAATAATTATACATTATATTAATTTTCCAAGTGTTAATTTCCTTATTTTTTCATTGTTGTTTTATCATGAAATATATAGTTATTGAGAATATTATATATTATATCAGATATATCATAAAAATAAAATCGTAATTTTTAAATTTCTAAATCAACTATACATTAAAAACCAATTATGAATGATGTTAATGAAAAATTATGTATGTTAGGATCATGGAGACGGTAAATCGGATGTACGCGTGAGTGAAAATTTCCATTATTCAATGATAATTATGAAAAGGGGTTACATAATATATCTTATTTCTATAATAATAATAATTATATCATATATATATCATATTATTTCTTTATTTATACTTATATATATCATTAATTTTGGGGGATGATGAAAATAGGGGCATATCACTTTATGTATGTTGTTGTCCTCACAAACACAAATAATGTTATCATATATCATTGGATGAAAATATAAGAGAGAAAATTATACAATAACAGTCTAGAATTATATATATTTAATTAATATCCTAATAATTTCATTTACATAACTCATAATCATTAAATATATCATCATCAACATCTATGTGGATTGTTAGTAGAAGGAAAATCACATCGCTCTGTGATGTGGTAGCCTGTTGTACACATGATTGATGTTATCATATATACTATGGAAAGACTAATAAAAAGGAAATATATTTTATAGTTACTATGTAATTATTAATATGTTATGTAATTAATATATATAATCTAGATCCATCATTATTCCAATCCTAAAGAGATGGAAATGGAGAAGCGAACAACATCGGTCTGGGAGATGGTAGTCCATTGTAAAAATATGATGATTTCATATGCTATTGGATTGAAGTGGAGATGGATTTATGTTATTTACATATACAAAAAAATTGTAATATGAATTATACATAGGTTTTTAAATCATCCTCATTTCATAAAATTTGATTGAGTCAGAGAGTGATGTAAAATAAAGATGATCATTGAAGAACATTACCTCTTCTTCATATATCCTACTTATATTTTAACTAAAGACTTGATGGGTTGATTTTTTGTAGAAAATAAGGCTTCTAGTATTATTTTATTCGATTATTAATTTGATTTTGATAGGTCTTGTCTGAATAAAGTTCATTTAAGTTGTAAATAAGTGAGAGGAGTGAGTTTCCTTTTATAATTTTGGTGGAGTTGAATTGTAGTAAAAACACAAAATAATTCACTATTTTTAGGTCTCACATACCTAACGTGCCACCAAAATTGAAAAATAATGGAGGTTATATTTTATATGGTCTATAAAAACCTCCAAAACACAAAAGGAAACATATTTTAATCATGTTATTTCATACTCTTTAAGTATACATAATTTTTTCATTTTTATTTTTACAAGAGTAGCTTGGAAATATTTATTTCCCAAGGTAATTTCTCAATTAATAATAAGAATAAGATGAGTTTTAAAAAATTTACTACATATTAAAAATATGAAATTAAAATTATTAAATAATAATCTTTTGTGAGTGTGATAATTTTTTAATACAAATTCACAGAATGTACATTTTTTTTCTTTTTTTCACTAATAATTATGGTAAAAATATAATCGGACTATATAAGATAACATAAATTATTTTGAATCCAAATATGAAATCAATTTTCCAAAATCAATTAAATTATGTGGTCTAATTTAATTTATATTTATACATTAAGTGGTTGAGGAGAATGCTGATTTTTTATTTTAAAATGTTCAAATTATTAAAAGGTTTTTAGAACAAAATTCAATGACAAATTATTATGATGAACCAAATTAGACTAATTCATATAATTTTTTATCAAATTTTACATTAAGAAAAATTAAAAATAAAATTTATCAGTATAAATTATATAAATGAAAATTTACTTTTCAATAAAAAACCAGTATTTTTTTAATTCATTAATAAATGAATCTTTTCAAGAGAATACAAAATAATCACCCAAATAAAAAAATTTTATCCAAAATTCAAAAAATATGTTTATTTTGATATAAAAATTTCAAAAACTCGTATAAATTAATTTTAAATTCAGTGTGAAAATATTTATTGATCTATATTTTGGAAAAATACAGTTTTCAGAGTATATGCTTTATTTCATCTAAATGAATCTTATTTTATTATAATTTCAAAGTTAACTCATAATTTTTTTATAAAATATATATTTTCATAAGTTCTATTCACACAGTATATTAAATGATTAAGTGATAGAAATAAATTTAAATAAAAATATTAATAGTATATTATGGGTCTGTAATACACGGTCTTACATTCAATGCAAGATATCAAGGAAAATCATTGTTTTATATAAAAAAATAAACTCACTATTATAGGTATTGACATATATTTAAGATATTTATTTTATTTAAATATTAATATATGAAAATGTACGAGGTTGTTATATTATAATCTATGGTTATTAGTTCAAGTCATACATACTATTAAATATGATGTTCATATTTTATAATTTTGGGGTGTCATAATCCTCCCACCATAAATAAATTACATTCTCAAAATTTGACCATTATCTTTGTAATCCTGTGTTTAAATTTTGGAAATACTATTTTTCAAGAACCAACATATTAAATGTTATAATAAAACTTCCTCTAAATTTGGGAGAAAGGGATTTACCATGGTCTTATGGAAAAACACCTAACATAGTTTCAATGTATGAGAACATTGGTGGGGAGTGAAGATACAGACATGAAAGAAAAGCGTAAATATTTACATAGAGTGATAGTAGAAATTGATCAAAAGAAGTTGAATGATCAATGGAAATTTAAAGGGCACAAAATGATAAATCATTGATGATTTAAAAGACAAGGTGATTCATCATATATGAATGTTATATTATACTATTTTATTCAAGATCATTTTCATATAGGTGAGGAATTATTTTATTTTATAAAAATATTAGGGAATATACATACTTGATAAGTGTTAATTTCATACGCCTAATTTCAACCTTTTGTTGTGCTTCAATCAATTTCCAGTTCAACTCTTACTATATAAAATGAATATCAAAAATTAAATTTTCATTTCCAAATTCACTAAAATTTAAATAAAACAGATTGTATGATCTATAAAAGACTGACTAGTCTTTCCATATATAGCTGATTAATTTCCAAAACCAATATGGATAGCATAAGTTATCCAATATAATAGTTTAATCAATAATCCTGAAAAATTATACCATTGCATCATTATTAATATTTCTTTTCAAATAGTTTACATAAAATCAATGAGATATTAAATAAGACATCATGTAGGTTAATGGTAGGATCTAAACCCTTATCATCCTTCTGTCATGCGTTCAAGAGCCACCACATTTCCGGATGTGATAGGTTTTCACCAAGCATACAGTTATTTATTTTTCTAAAACAAATTTAATATAATTCCTATAACATTCTTTAAAAATATGATTGGCATACTTGAAAAAAAAATTATCATTAAATAACATTTTTACTTTTGTTTTCAATAATTTTTTTTACAAAATCAAATAGTCTTATTTTTTATTTTTATGATGTCCATAATGACCGTATTAACCATACAATATATCAATTAATTTAATAGTAGGTCTATAAAATGTAAAGGCCTTATTCATCATATAAAGTTTTACCAAGAACATATAAAAAACCAATATTTTATATTTCCTAAAATTTTCCCAAAAATATCCTTCAACATGTTATATTATATAGATTTTTTTCAGAATTGATATTTAAGACATAATAATTATGATCAATATTAAAATAATAATTCATAATGGTATCCATAACTTTTAAGATAATGATGAAATATATGAATCTAAAATTTAAAAAATTCCTCATATTTTCATTATTCCTATATCCAATATTCCATTAATAAATTACATCTATTATTTAATTCATTTTCCCCAAAACATAATTATGTGATCCATTTTATTTGGACCTGTCATTAATCTTGGGTTTAACCTAGGTAATTCATTATCATTATTCATTAAAATCCTTAATAATTTTTTCTATTGAAAATTTGAACTATCCAATGTATATCCCAAGTTAGTGTCAATCTAGGTACGTAGTTAGGGCAATTGTCATCCCCCGGGTGATGATTAGATCAATCCCATTTCAATATATTTGGACTTATTACCCAAAGGTATATTTTTTATAGATCCATGTCCAAATTTAGTATCAATATAGGGACGTATTTTTAGGAAAACAATATAATAGCCACCATAACAAAACATTAGGTTGATGTTCTATACATATTCTCAATGTTTATCATAGGTTTATATCCCCTAATCTATATTTTAGTAAATAAATTTCCAATGGTTTCCACTAATCATATATTGATACCAACTGTAGTAACTCATGCTCCAGTAGCTTGGAACTGGTGCCTACCTTTATATATGGGCATAAGATACCAAGAATCAAGTCCCAATTGGATGAATATTTTAGTAGTCTGGGTAATCATATACATTCATAAGTCTTGAATTCCATTTTACTCTACAAATGGAAACAATTTTTTTTCCAAGAATAACATTTTCCCTATAGAGTATATTTTCATGTTAATAATAGTACACTTCATGGATTCTTATGGGAAGTAAACTAATAAGGGAGAGATCATATTCTTAGTAGGATTTAGGTAATATTATGAATATCATGAATTAATAATAGTAATCAATTTTGAATGGTAAATAACTGGATAATCATAATAAAAATGGAATTATAAATAACTAAGAACACATTTAATTTAATCACTAATATAAGAATGAAATAAATCCATAGATAAAATCATAGTTAAAATATCATGGATAATAATAGCTGAATTCCTATTAAAGGAACTGAAAAATTATTAGACATTGTGTCTCACAAAATTTACACCTCTACCATCAAGACCATTCACAAGGAGGTTTAAACTAATACAAATAACATATTTAATTATATCATAACTAATTTTTCTTATGAGACATAAAGATGCATCGAGGGGAAATATTATAACAGGTTCTGCCTATCACTTCGAGTCCAAATAATTTTTCATAGATCAACTAATCTATATAACTCAAGAACTAGTATGCCTTAACATAAAATATCCATATTGAGTAAATGATCTAGATTTATCAATATTTCCATAGTTAATAAAATAACCGTAAAAGTAAAAAACGTGTGTAAAAATGAGATAAAATTTAAGAAATAATCATATTAATAACAAATAATATAGATATTTATGGTAAATGTAATCACCATTAATCATAGGCTACTAAATATTTCAAGGATATGTTACTTATTACATAATCATAAAATGGAGTGAATTTTAATACAATCCTTGGTGAAAATAATCATTGGACATCTAGGGAAAGTATGAGGATGGTATAAAAATATTCCCATTAGCATAAGAATAACGGTTTGTTATCACTGATGAATATTAATAACATAACAAATTATTTAAAACCTATTTGAGTAAATTATCCATTTTATATTGAAAAACATTTTGAAAACACTATTATTTAAAAATCACATAAATTTATTCCTTAAAAATATCATTACAATCCTGAAAATAAATCTTTTATGAAATGAAGGTCACGATGGAGGGTAATTTCAAACATTCCATAAAAGTTAAATAAATTATTCCTTTTTAACTGTAAAATGTTTAGCAAAGTGTATTATTTAAGAAATGAGAATATGATTCCGTTAAAAGTTTTAGAAAAATACAAATCAAAATTGTTTTGAAAATGAAATAATATTCCTTTTAAAATAAATGTAAAGTGTAAAAATGTGTAAAAATTGCATGTCTTATTCATTTTAAAAATGTTATATATTTTTTAAAAACATTATTAGAAACCATGTATTTTAAAGAAAACATATTTATAAACGAATAGAAAAATGATGTTGGATTTTATAAAAAACAGTTTCTCAAAAAATTTACGTATAGAAGTGAGAAAAAATGGTTCTATTTTGTGAAAATATAATGATTTACTATAGAATTAGATAATTAAATTTTTTTATTATACACTGGTCAAATAATTTCTATCAATGGAAATATGAGTATAAACAATCTTAATTGTAATTTGATTGTGAAATAAACCCTTTCAATAATCATTATAAGGATGTGAGGACTAATCAATGATTCAATTATGTATATTATATTTAAATACACAAACAAAAATTGTATATAAAGAATATATATTCAAAATTTATTATATACATAATAATAGAAGGACTTAGTTAATTTAGTAGAAAATTAACCCAATAAATAGAAACTCTGTTGAGAAATCTATTAGTAGTAGAGAAATTATAAATCAAATTTATTTAGATGAAATAATTAAAATGTATAATTAGAATATCATAAATATTTTTATATTAATGATAATAAATGTCAAATGGGTATTTTATACACCATATAAAAGTTAATAGGAGCATAACATTTCAATGTACCTCAATGAAATGATATTGAGATGAAATACATTACTGTTTGCTTCCATTAGGTTGAATATGATTTAACATCATGTAGTGTGGTTTGAAACATTTTAATACCTTATTATAAATCCTAATCATTACTTATAGTATCATATAAGACACTTTTATAACAACTTATCCCCATATATTTAATAATCTATCATCATATTCATTGTTTAAAGTGGTAATTGCCCTGTTTTCCCATGCATGTTTCATCATGAATGTTCTGTTTATTGTACATATTATATATTTATATCATATCCATAATATCAATAATTACATAATTTCCATATTTTTCAACATTTATAATATTAAAATCAATCATTTGTGATGGTTATGAAAAAAATGTATGTTATGATCATGGAGATGATATGTTGTATATACGCATGTGTAACATTTTCTATTATTCAATGATCACAATAAATAGAATATAATTAATATTTAATATTTCCCTAATGATGGTAATATCCTGTATACCATATTATTTTTTTAATTATACTTATATAAATCATTCATGTTGTGTAGTGATGAAAATAGAGTCACATTTCTTTATGAATGTGATATTCCAATGGTATAAGACCAACGTTAAATTCTTCTATTAAGTGAAATTATAAGAGGAAAAGTGTTTTATTATATTTTAAAAATGATAAATATTTCATTAATATAAAATTATGGTCATTCATATCACATAAAATAATTATTTTTATCTTTCTCACCTTCCATGTGATGTGTTGGTGAAAGACATATCAGAACACTTCCCGAGGCGATAATCTTATTTACACATGAGAGAATTAATATTATATCCTATGGAATAAGAGGTAATATATATAAATATATATATATGATATAGTGACTCTATAGGTATAAATATGTAATAAATATCACATATATATATATTATAACAATCATTAAAACCATCCATGAGAGGTGGATATGGAAAACAAACGATGTCGGTTCGCGAGAAGGTAGACTGCCTTATAGATAAACGATGAGTTTATAACCAATTTTCTAGAAGAAGATATGGTTTTTGGTATTTCCCATATTATGAATAATTAAAAGTAAAAATATGATAACTTTGTTATTATATCACAATGATTTAATAAAAATTGAAGGAGGTGGCGATGGAAGTAAATTAAAAATACTAGTTGATGAACATAACTTCTTCTTCAGCTATCCTCCTTAGTTTGTCACGAATACATAATTGAATTTTTTATACCCAAAATAATGCTTCTATTAATATGTGAGGGAATATTGGAAGTGATTTGGGATGTTATTATCCAAACCAATGTGTTTTGAATGCTAGATAAAGTGCGGGGAATGTGTTCCCTTTTATAAGTGATGAGTACTGTAATTATTCTAAATACCTAAAAATATTCACCATTAGGTGGTATCTCTTTCCTTGTGTGCCTCCAAAATTGAATAATAATCGACGTGAGAGTTTATTTGGGGAAGCAACTCCACTACCCAAAAAATGAGCACATTTTTATCATGTTATTCCTTAGTCATTAATTTTACAAAATTTTATTATTATTATTTTGACCATGGTAACTTGTATCTTTTTATTTACCTATATAATTTAAACATTAAGAACAAAATTAAAATAATTTATTTTAGATAATTTATACATAATTGTTATAAATATAAATTAAAACTTATTAAATAAAACTAATGTTTTTGTATACAATTACTATTAATATATACATATGTAATTCAAAAACCCCTTTTTATCCTTTATCGTAGTAATTAATTTTAACCGTTTTCAATTAAAATTAAAGAGATATTTAAAGATAAACATAATAGATGATATAAATTATGGTTACTCCAAATCTGGAATCAATTTTTCAAAATAGAACTCACATAAGTGGTACATTTTAATTTAAAAATTAATCTCATGGAAACGATGACGAAGCAGGGTTTTAATGTGAATATGTTCAAAAGTTTAGAATGTTTTTTTATATAAATTAAACATGAAAATTTTTCCTACTACATAAATTGGATTAGTTTTTATAATATTGAACTAATTATACATGAATGTAAAACAAAAATATATTTTCACAAGATGAATTACATAAATAATCTATTTTTTTCTAATTAAAATCCAATATTGTTCTTTGTTTATGCAAAAAATGAATTTTTTTTGGAAAAAAAATATCCTATAGAAAATTTAGGTAGTCTAATTTCAAAAATTATGATTATTTAATCATATGATTTTTCTAAAAATAGTAAAAATTATTTTTTTTGAGGAAAATGCACGATTAATCCATATTTTAGAAAAATATAGTATTATGAAAAATAATTTATTTTAATTTTAATTATTCTCACTTTATTATTAATAAATAGATAAAAAATAATTGTATTGAGGAGGTTGAATTTATTTGGAAATAAATATATCATAAATTCTTGTGGTGTTATATTACATTAAATTATTCATGTTTCATGTCATACACACTATCAAATATGATTTTCATAATCTTTAATTTCAATAGGTTATCTAAACATAAATTTTGATGATTTTTTTATTTTTCATAAATTATTTATTCTTTAGTGAATTGTGAAAATTGATGTTTTTTGTAAAAATATAATTTTTATTGAAATTTTTTTGTAATTTAGACTCATAAACATATTTTAAATTAACTTATTTCTTAGTTAGTGACATTTAATCTATTAAATTTATTTTCAATAAACATCATATTTGATTTTATAATATGATTATTTGTGGGCATAAAAAGTGGTTCTCTTGAAAACTACATTGAGGTGCATAATGTTTCTCCATTTTAAAAAAATAAAACAATCTATAACGAGGAATTTTTATTTAAAATTTATTTATTATATATCAATATATATTAATTTATATTCATAAAATTATTATTAGTATACATATTGTTAAAAGAAAATATTATTGTGCTTGAAACAGATACACTGTCTGAAAACCCATATTTTCATATCATTTGTGGGTTTTATTTTAAATATAAATTTTTTTAACAATAGAAAATTTATTTCATAAAATTATAATTATTTTTTATATTTTCTTTTTAAAAATATATGAGGGTTATTTTTTTAGAATATTCATAAAAGATTTATTTTTTGATGCATAATGAAAAATATAGACTTTTAATTTAAAACTTTTATTTTGTTTAATTTATTTATGATGTTAAATTATATTTTAAATTAGTTTTAATGTAATAATTATTCAATTATACACCCCTTAGTCTAATTTATTTCATTGGGATAAATATTACATCTATTTTATATATAAAAGTGTTATAAAATTTTGGATATTTGCTCTTTAAAATCCCACATCCTCATCATGTAATAAAAATTAATTTTTAATCAAACATTTCTTTTCCAGTGTATTGAATTTGAAAAAATGGATTCATTGTTTTTAATCATAATTATTTATAATTTATAATAAGTTCATCTTAATTTCTGACAGAAATAAATATTGAGAATAATTAAAATCAATTACCCCAGTTAAGATAAAAAATGGGTTTACCTAGAGGTTAAAAAAATAATATAAGAGTAAAAACTATGAATAAAATTATCAAAGAAAAAAAGTATCGAAAATTTTCAACCATGATACCACTAAAATCCTTTTATGGTATATCTTATTACACTTTTTACACATGGAAAATGGGGGAGCACTCAATTATTATCAGAAATAACAAATGTGTCCTCTACCCCACATATAAAAGACCACCACTCATCTCTCTTCCTCAGAAATTAAAACCATTTTTTATCCTAACATGATAAAATTAATTTCCAAATTCCCTCCTCTCACCCAATAAGCCTTATTTATTTTCATAAATACATACAAGTAATATTTTGGTTCAAACATAAGGATGATATCAGAATAAGAGGTAATGTTCATTCATAATAGTTTTCGTTTCATACCTCTCTACACATCCTTGAATTTGTATTATATAATTATTATATTGTAACATATGTATCATACATGTACTGATATTTCTTTATTTTATGAAATTTTTAAAAACCATCTCCACTTCTATTAAGAGGTATATGAAATCATAATTTGTGTGTACGATGGATTACTACCTCATTAACCAATGTCGTTTATTTTCTGTTAACACATATCGAGACTGAAAATTATGATGGATTAATTGTGTATAAATTATATATACATTTAACCATTATATTATTATTATTTAATTGTTATATCACAGTTACATACATATTTTCCATTTTGTGAGAATATGATAATGTCATTCGTGGTAATGATAGACTAGTTTCTCGTTAATCAATTTGATTAATCTAGGATTTTTATAGATGATATTGATAATAGTTTTAATGAATATTTTTTAATATATAAAATAAAAAAATTCTTTTAGGAAAATATATGTCACATAATTTTCATTGTTTTAATCCAACAAGAAAATTGAAATTGTGTTCATGTGTACGTATGGCGTACCATCTCTATGAATTGTTTGTTCCAATTTCAATCACTAAATTTGATGTATTGAAATAAATACATATATAAAAATTATATAATATATTCATATTATTTTTATCAATAAGTATATGATGTAACCATGATCAATGTTATAGGACAAAGTGTACCATAAATCAAAACATATAAAAAGTAGTTATTCTCTAAAACCTAAATTTAACATTAACTTATTTATAAAAGAACCATAAATGTTTTTAATCATGTCATATATATTAGTAAATAAATTAATATTTTTACTTAAATTATTTATTATAAACTTATATTTATTATACATGGGGTTTCAATGAGTATTATGGTAGTCAAGACTTAAGGAAACATATTTCTACCTCACTTTTTATCTTAAATGAGACCCAATCCAAATTGAACAAAAAATTATTTTTTGTGGTGTATATAATACCCAAGAATGTATTTTATGATTATTAACCTAATAATAATGTGGATTTAATAACCTTTGTAGTACACCACTTTCATGGGGATTATGATTTCAATGATTCCAAAGTGGCAATGGATTGTTTTGTCAATTTTATTTCATAGAGACATATATTTTTTTATACGACTATATTATTTCAAATGATAAATTTATTACCCCTTTGATATATAATATCTTGATTTTATTCACCCTCGTGATATTTTAGGTTTCGTTTAATGTTATTACTCTATAGGGATTACATTTTAATGTTACAAATTGTGTATGAGTTTTATGTTACAATCTCATATTTTATTTTTATTTTTTATGATTATTATTAGTATAATGAATCATTATTATGTATCTCGAAATAAACACATGATTGTTATTATCCATTTTTATGTCATGACAATGAAATTTTTAACCTTATTTCCGTTTATTTAAGTAATCAATAGTTAAAAAAACTTTTTAATGAAAAATAAACTTTTCGATTGAAACCCATTGCCTTGAAAAACCTTGTTTATACATAATATTTTATAAATTGTTATATTATTCTATTATGATTTTAGATAAATAATTTTTAAAAATTTTGTACGTGTAAATTAATTTTTTAATAGAACGTTACTTTAAAAGATAATAATTTTCATTCGTATTTTACCAAAATTGGGAACAAAATTTTTATTTTGACATGTACAACATGAACAAAAAATCCCATCATCATGAAAAATATTATCATTGGTGTTTCCTTTATTATTTATTCATGACTATTTTTAAAGGAAAATATTTTCAAAATGTTTTCCATTTTACAATGAGTTTTTAATAGAGGAATGGATATTTTCCTCAAAAATTTTTTTAAATGATTGATTAAAATAATCTTTCATATAATATTCTATATATTGATATAATATATGATTTACTAGTGATATAAACCATGTATACCACTCTTATTTGGACTCAGAATAGTTTACATTTTTTGAACACGGTATTTATGAAAAATGATTCACTTCTATATATAATAACATGATATAACTATTATGAATCCTTATTCATTTAACATGTTATTAAATGATAAAATGATGAAATGAAATTGAAAATTTCCTATTTTCCACAATTTATGATATAATTGAATTTGTTTGGAATAATATTAATTTCATGGGTTATGATATGGTTATCATTTTATGATCTTATAGAAAACATATGGGTTATTTTCATTATGTGACAATGGTTATGTTATAACCATGGATTATGGTTACGTCACAAGAAATGATGGTGGTTACATTATAACCAAGGATGATGGTTGCGTGATAACCATTGATGGGTATCACATATATTTCCCTATAAATAATTCTGCAAATATTTAAATCTAATCAGATAAAAAGTAATAGATTAAATAGTTAACCTTTTTCAAAATGGTAAAAATATTATAGTGGCTGATCTTGATTCAATATGATAAGGTTTTAATGGGGATTGAACTCGGTTTAGTAAAGTAATTTGCCTTCTATGATGGATTTTTGAGTGAATATTTACTAATATGATACTAGGGTGGGGCAGTTCCTTGTAGATAGTCTGGTTGAATTCCCTATGACCTTCGTGTCATGTAATCTCCTAAGCCTACGATCCATGTAACCTCTGATCCTACGGCCTTGTAAGGGTTCCCCCTTATCCCTTTAAAGGGGGGTTATCAAAAATCAATAAAAATCAAGGCCTTCAGGCCATTCAGGCAGGTCTGATCTCATTCCACTGTGAGGAAATGGTTTCCACTATGGATAGTGGTGTGTCATGCCCATGAGGATTATCCACCCATATAATTCCTTTATTGTTTATTCTATGATCCTTGACTACTAAGTAAATGATTTTCTATACTTATCTGCATGTCACAATTCTATATTTTGTGATAAAGTTGTGTTTTCATGCCTCGTGTTCTCTTATTATCATAGGAATCATGTCTTATTAACTTCTGATAATTATTCTATGGCTTGGTATTATGATCATTAATATGTAGTTTATTGTTTAAAAATGTTGTGCTCATGATCTCTTACCCTTATGATCATGTTATTCTTATGTATCCCATTTTTTTACACTTACATAGCATCTGAGCCTATGATTTCTGATATTTCCTACCCCATGGATATAAAGAAATGTATTTTTATGATATTTAGAGAATTATTTATAGTAATAATTAACATATAGGGAGATGATGTGTCTCAATTGTGGACATGTGTTTATGTTTCCATCATTCTAAATGCACTAGACTATTACAGTCATTAGGCATGTGTTTGTATACTGCAATGAATATTCATCTAAATAGATACAAAATCTATGCATGAAAATCCAAGTTCACTATAATTATTCATAAAAAAGATACAATAACACTTACTGTCTTTCCATTGTGATCGTTGAAAAATGGAAATGTTACACATGTGTATGTATTGCCTACCATACCCACTATTATAATGTTTTTCATTAATCATAACCATAAGGCATGGTTATTTTATAATATATAATTATTGTTAAAAATATACAATCATTTAATGATTATTGTCTTGATAATATGGAATAATAACCAATTTGACCATGTTCGACACACTATCACTATTTTGAAATAATGAACCGGACATCCTCAAAATACCTAATATGGACGAAAATTATAAAGTAATTAAGAATATCCTTAAAATAAATAATGTAAATGGTTTCTGTAGAGTGTATTAAAAAAGGAAAATGATCTTATAAAAAAATTGATATATGCTTATTAATCCTAAGATAAAAGACATCCATGGAAGGCATAGTCTCAATTAAAGGGTTTTTGTATCAAAACATACTTTTTAAGAGTAAATTATTTTTATACAACTAATTTATAATATATTGTGTATATACTTCCAATTTAAAAATTTTATAATTATTTATTCTGATTTCATGAACTTTTAGGCTACAATTCACTTTCTTAATTCGTGGGGGTTATGATTATAAATTTACTGAAGAAATAAGGGTTTATGCTTCAATCATAGATTAATCAGGATTTTTGATTCTTGAATGTCCATTGAAGGAAACTATTTTATCAATCTATAATAAAAACCATTAATTCAATTATCTTATGGTTACATATAAAATTTTCTAGTATTATACACATATTCCTTTATTTGAAACATAAAACTATTGATAAAATGGTTTTATGAGAACCCCACATCATTTCTCTTTTCAGTAAAAAAAATTCTTTAAAATAAATGTGTTTCAAAAAATATTTATGGAATTTTATATTTATAATATCCAATTTGTTATGAACCTTGTTTTACTTTAACAAATTTGTTTACAAATAATATTATCATCCTTTTATGAATAAGAAACATTTTGAATTTTCATACAAAAATGTGAATGGGTGTTTTCTTAACATATATGGCACATAAGAAATTTCACACTACATTTATAAGAAATGATCCATTATAATGATATTTTGAAAAAGGATTACTGCAATTTTTTTAATATTTAGTTTTTGAAATTATTTTTTCAAATTGGTATGGTTATTTTCCTTAATAATTTTTTATCATCTTAAAAGTAATTCTATTCATCAATCAAAATAATCATTATTGTAATTGAATACATATAAAATGTGTATATATGTCTCCTATAAAAATAACATTCTCACTATCCCTTTCATTGATGGGATACTACATGGATTAATCTCATTTCTTAAATTACATCATTATGAATTTTATTTGATTATTATATGAGTAATGATTATGTAACTCATTTTCTTCCAATAGGAAATAATTATGATTATATATTATATTTATTTACTTATATAGGCCACATATTCATGTGCATAAAAAATGTGATTTCTATTTTCATAATTATATAACCCTATAATTAATTGGGAAACATTTTAGTCTCATGAGATGTCATGTAAGATATTTGGATTGATCATAATCCACTTTGGGACTCTATAAATAGTGTGATGTTATCGCAATAGTAATCCTTAATCATTTTTAAGTCATTTTTTATATTTATACCACATTTACTATTTTTATATTATCATAAAATATGTTTTTATTTATTTTATGATCCCATGTGATTAATCTTGAGTCATCTATTTTATGATAACATGTCATGCCTTTGACTCATATGTTTTTACTTCCTTATCATATTTACTTCATAACAAAGCATTTTAGCTCACCTGTTTTTCTATGTATTCCCTAATTTTTCCAATTATGATTTATGAGCTCAAAAGATTTAGGGGATCATCATGGTGAATAAAATAAGGTGTTTATTTTAATGCTCACATTGATATATTATGAGGTTATTATTCCATTGAAACTACGAACCTTGATATTTTCTTTCTAATTAATGGACTTTTATGTTAAATATAATTTTATAATCTAGGGTAAAATAATGTTTCTCTATATTCATTTTTACTGCGAGCATGATTGACCTAAAAAGATTAATACTAATAAAAAAACACAACAAGCCCTCAAACATCATCTTAGATCATCTTGGATCCAACATGTATTATTTGTCTAACATTATTTAACATAAAGATGGGATTTGATTCAGCACATTTTAACTTCCATTATCTCCTCATATTCATCCTCACATAGACTCTCTCATTCTCTCATATCATTAGGAATCCATTCTTCCTATTATTACTCCTTTCACAAAATTTTTAGAGTTTAAAAATTATTTATCTCCCTCAATTCTATTTCACTACCTCTCTTTTATTTTGTTTCTTCAATTTTCCATTTATTGTGAAGCATATGTTACCGCTACTCATTTAATGAACTATTTATTCATGTATCCTTATTTTACTATATTTAATGGTTTTTTATAACTAATAAATGGAAAATAGGAATAATTCCATGAATAATCCCACAAATCACCCATTATTAAAATTAATGATTTATGGTATTGTAAAACTCTCATCCAAGGAAGGATAATTAATTGGTGTTGTTTATATAATTATTCTCTCTATCCAAGGATCACAATTTTATTTAAAAATGAAATTCAATATTTTAACTACAATAAATGTTCACCATTTTTTCTACCTTGGTCAATGAATCCTAATTTTTAACAGTAACAATGTTTTTGAAAAAATCATCAGACATTTTATTTGGATGCCCATTAATTACACATATATTGAAATTTATAATAGCATGGGAATCCAATATTCTTGATCTATTATTTTTGATCAAGTTAGAATCCCCGATGGATCATCCTATTATTTTACTCAATACCTTGAGATGGATGATGGGTAAGGTGATTCCAATCTAGTCCAAATAATCAATTATCATTTGATAACTATATCATTTTTAGAATTATTGAATACATCATTTCTATATTTCTTAGTGTATATAGAACCATTAAATTCCTTGATATCTATATCCCTTTTTATATTCTGTAATTTAATTACATCAACCTCATTCTTTTATTCTTTCATTAAATTTACTCTATCGCTTCTCATCCTTATTGATCTACGGGATTACCCTTTAGTGGGAGAATCCCTCATCTCTTAACCTATTTTTAACTAAATCATAAGGGTTCCAACAGTTGGTTCATATTCCATAAAAACACATACACATGGAAATTAATATAATATATATATATATATTATAGAAACCACGTCTCTAAGGCTGTGTTTATGATTTCCCAAGACATATAAAGGGATATTGTCTTCATATTAAATATGAATTAACACTGGGTAATATACCTTTTAAAATTGATTAGTATTACATTATTGATTATTATGATGGAGAAGCATTCCGAAAGTGACAATAATTTATCACCAAAACTGGAAATGTTTACTATCTGTAAAATCAAATACATATCATGAAAATATTTAATATTAAATATAATTCTAGATCGTTTTTAAAATATAAACCATATAATTTCCATCAACTATATTTTATAAAAGGATATTTATCATAAACAAGAACATTTCGTGAAATGGTTACAACATATAAATTAGATTCATAGTATTCCTTTCCCACAAACAGAAATAAAATTTAATTTCCCATTATTTAAAAATAAATATTAGTTGATTACACTTATACATGTCAGTATTAAAATATAATATATTTAAAATCATGATACTATTTTTTATCTTCACTTGTTTAATAAATTGTATAAACAAGTCCATTATCATCACATGGGAAAAAAATCGACTCTCTATTTTTAATGAAACAGATCACATTGGTTGTTAGAGTTTTTTCACAGGTTGTATTCAACACAACTAATTTATTATTACTTAATGTAATGTAGTATAGTTCACACCTAATGGTTTATCTAAAAATATTTGACTATCAATTCACATTGTACACATCATTTTAAGTATTAGTTTTATTAAAATGAAATTTAAAACAAAACAACACAGGGATGAAAAATACAACATTAAGTGAATAAAAATAAAAAATGAAGATAATTGAATGGAAAAAAACCTTCTTTATTTAATGACTCAACACTTTGGTGAACACATATAAATTATTTGAACTATTAAAAAAATAATTATCTCACTCACAATTAGTTTTTACCTTCCCCTTATGAAGAAACACATCCCTGTATTATATACCTGTGAAAAGGCAAGGAACTGGCGACTTACAATGACACCATACACTCAACTCATCCATTTGTATGAAAATATCAGTCTTCTCAACTCAGATCAACAACCATTTCCCTATCATTCTATTCAACCACACCCATTCAAAAAAACATTTTAGTCCCCAAATATACCAATAAAATGATAATTTTAATAAATGGTAGAATTTAAATAAAAATAATGAAAATTGAGCGGGAACATTTGTCATGAACCACTTCCACCTACCCCATACATGCAATCCTTAATAGATTATCTATGTGAAAATAATGGTAACAACTACTAGAAAAATAAATCCTCTATGAGGTGAACATTTATTTCGCTCCATCATTAATGGAGGTATGATGTCATATATATTGACTTTTTCATTAACCAACATGGTCCACCCATGATTTAGGATCCTAAACTAACCCTTGGAATTCCTAAGAGGAGTTCACGATCCTCATGATATCAGGACTAGAACAAAGTTAATTATAATACAATTAGTCCTTATAAAATAATAAATTTTAAAATACATGAAGAAATAATCCCCTTTGATGCTCTGCATGACCATATCATTCTTTAGAGTTCCATGTTTAGTAATACAAGTAGATAAGAAAACAATAAGACTAAGGAATAAAAGATTTATCAATTAAACTAAGTCATTACGTTATACATAAAACAAGAATCCTATGATGATGATAGATTCAGACTAAAAAACTAAAACATGAAAATGAAAACCTAACAAAATACAGAACCATATCATCCTGTGAATCATTAAGTAACTCTGTAATACCAAATCCATGAATTCCCATGAGAAATTAAAAAGTAATTATAATCCTGAAATACATATTAATATTATTATTAGCATAAAATTCCCATTAAGTATAACAAAACCACTCCCTATTCATAAACATTAAATTAAATATCCATTACAAGCATGTTTGAAACAAATAAAATTCATATGATTTCATAACATTTATAGATTACAAACTAATAACAATTCAATCTTATTTTTTAAAAAATAGTTCCATCTAAATAATGAGTTTAATTTTTTTATAAAACATTCTTTTGAAAAATAACCTTTTTTATAGAGTCATTAAATTTAGTTCTCAAACATTTCGAAAACAGGTCATGAAAAGTTAAAAAGGTATGTAATTTTTTTTCAATGATAAAGTGGAAAAACAATGCTAAGAAAACGGAAACGTAAATAGTACCCATTAAATAATTATTTAAGTAAACTAGATTAAACTATATAATAGAGTGAACAAATAGTGATCAAGGTAACCTATCAGTTTAAGTGATGATTTACAATATATTTAAATGATATCCATCCAAATTAGCACACTTGTTGCATTAAAATCAATATAACACCCAATTTTTCTACTTCAATCCCAAATGGGGGGAAAACACCCATAGTAGAGTGAAAACCATATTATGGGAAACATTCAAAATTTTCATCCAAAGAAAGAGTAAAATGTTTTAATGTAAATTAAACAATAAAATATCGGTTTTAAATTGTTCCTAAAAATATTGGTGATCCACTAAGTATAGTGAAAAAAATATATAAATATTAAAAGCATATCGAAATAAAAAAACAATAAGAAATACTCGCCCAACTAACACTCTATATAAGAAATCACCTTATAAGAAAATTATTTTAATACTTTTTTCTAATACCAGGGACACATTCATCCTTTTTAAACAAACCAAACATGGGGAATTTTCAACAAGAATGTTTCTAGAAAGAAAATAATGTTTATCTGTTCCAATAATACCACATACGCATTATTTAAAAATAAATATTTATAAAACAAAATTTTAAAACCATTTATATTTGTATAGAGAACATCTAAAATACATCATATTTTGAAATACTGTTTACAATGTACCAAGAACATAATTAAAACATTATATAAATACTTATAAATTTTATTAACACCTATACAATTCATAATAACTAAAAAATGATTCATAAGTGTACTTCCGTAATTTTTTCAGATCCTCATGTATGCAGCTGAGTAAAACTAATACAAGGGCTATTTTTGAAATAATAAAATGTCTGTGTTTTTTGGGATTCAGGTATAAACCCTATTTCTCAAATTTAAAATAAATAACCACACATAAGAAAACCACATTATAAATAAATCATGTACTGATGAAAGAAAAAACTCAATAGATATATGATTAAATTATAATAAATGAGTAAAACTATCAATGATTCATCACTTCCAAAAAATGAATTCTTAATCAACACATATAATGTATGAAAAAAAATGTTAGTACTACATAGAACCATAAAATATACAAAATATCATGAGAAAAATGAATCATGGTTTTACTTTGGTCTTCATAAATGATACTTGGAAAAAAAGAAAAATTAAGATGGAAATATGTGAAAAATAGGCCGAGCGGATAATATATTTATAAATTTTACATCAAACATGAATAAATTGATTGATATCACCCATAGAATGAGGTAAATAAAAGGGATGCAGAGGAGAGATCCATAGGGTTCAAATAGGATATTGGAAAATATCTTAGTGACATAATTTGAGTATGTATAGATATGTAATTTATCATTTTTATATTACTGGGAGGTAACATGGTATTTACTATAGGTTGACTCTAACCGATCTCTCATTGACACGACTAATATTTAGTTCCATGTTTGGAAAACCAATGAAACAGCTATAAAAAGAAAATAGAAAAAAAATACATGTTGTAGTTTCAGTTTTTTTGGATTGTTAAGGACTCATAGTAATCCTAAAAGAATCCTTTATTCTAATTCAGTTGGGGGAGAATTTATGTTTAACTTCAGAAAGAACATAGAACTATAATTGTATAAGTTATAAAGCAGGAAATAATAAAAATTAATTATTCAATTGATTTGAGAGGTAATTATTTTTATTTGGTAAAATTTAAAACTATGATTTAAAACTATATATAAGCCTTCATTATATCTAGGCCAATGTTCTACCGAACCTCTAGGTCATCATAATGGTGTATATAACTATATTGGATTAATCTTGTGTTGATGGATTGAGACTGACTTGTAGTCTTCTAAGGTATATTCAAATGAAATATACTAGGAGGGAAAATGTGGTGACATTATTTTAAATAGTTCAAAATCACCTTTACAAGTTAGGTTGAGTTTAAAATATGAAATCAATGAAAGATAATAATCCACTTGAGGGGGATCCAATAATGATTATATAAGTACATAATTTTATTCTATATTTCATCCAATCATGATAAATATATATCCTCAATTCATATGGCCCTCAAATCATAATTTGGATTCCTTATCAACATAGTTAATATGGTGATTATCTGATAAAAAAATTCAACAGAATTTAGGTGATGTAAAAAGTTGATTCTCTATTATTAATCAACATATAAAAATAATTTATTCCTAACAAATTTTATTCATAGTTAGTACTAAGAATGAACCTTTTCATGAAACCCCCTATGAACTCCAAATGTATTGATTTGTAATGAAATTGAACTCAAAAATAAATGAATATTTAAAAAAATGATTAACATGGAATTTAATGGTACGTGAGTGTCATTAATTATATAAGAACACTTTCTGACCATGGAAAGACCCATGTAAACTGATAGATCAAGGAATGAATGACTCACATAGTCTTTTAAAAAAAATTGGAATCTCATGACATCTATGAAAAACGTGTACAATTTCAAAAAAAATGATTAGCACATCTCTCTCAATAACTATTATAAATTAACCTAAAAATTAGAAAACCATATTAACCATTTATTTATCAGCACTAACATCGAGCTCTCTATCGGTGACCAACATCATAATATAATCTAAAACCAAGAATGACGTGAAATCATATTATAAAAATATTAATGGACCATAGGGTAAAAACGTGAATTAATGGTTGGCGTGATAAAGTGGGACATTATACATTACCACAAGACACTGAATGTTTTACTTTTACAGTTTTCCAACTATATTTTATTCCCATAAAAAATATAAACTCTCCAAGAAGAAAAAATTCTCTAAAAACCAATGAGATTGCATATTTTAATATTAATATGGTAATTCAATAAAAAACTCATCATCCAAGTCAACATATTTCCTAATGTGAGACTATATAAAGATTAATAACAACCCGGCTACTACCGTTGTGACCTCTAAAAGATCACACCGAAAAACTAACAAAATAAGAGATACATATCCCGCCAAAAATAATCGATATTATATATAAATGAGGCTCAAAGTAATGGGTTAGATACCATGAGATCGTAAGAAAAGTGAAATCATTCTATTTAGGTCACAAATCTAAACACATTGAAATCCACAAGCCCCAAATCACTAAAAAACTTAAACCAATTAATAAATGATGATGGGGGAAGATAAAGAAACTAGGACCCAAATGACATGAACATTCTAAATGAATCCCCATTGATTATAACATGAATTATGAGTCAAATAGTATAAAAAATAATTAATATCATTTTTATATCCATCATATAATGGAATCAATATTCGACTTCTAAATAAGGATATGGAATAAAATTTCTTAAAATAAAAATCCATATATTTTAAATGTGAATAGAAAATGATACTAGAATTATGGAGGGAAAACTTGACCAGGATCCCTTAGATTATAACATAAATCTAGGATACTCAATATCAAGTCATTAAACACATAAAGATAAATCATATAGCATTTAAATTAAAATAATTTGGAATTTCTAATAAGTGATCTAAGTATTTAATAAAGGAATTAAACTTTTCACCCAAGGAGACACAAACACCTAAAAAACTTACATAAAGGAACATTGTATAATTGATCTACCACCCCTCTCAGAGTATGGTTTGGATCAACAAATATTATTGAAAAAAATGAATCATATAAGATATAATCCTAAAAAATATTTATGGTACTAACTCTTCATGAACCATTGAAATTATTCTAGGAGTAATTCTTTAAACATAATAAAAATTAAAGGCCCAAAAAATTCTCTAAAACCAAAATCACAATTGATCTAATGTATATAAAAACTCAAAACAGTTATTCAAGATACTAAATAATAATTACTATACCATATTAGATTCATTATCTAGAGATCATAAATCTATAAAACATATATTAAAAATTATATTTCATTTTTATAGCTGTTAGAAAACTCTAAATGTTCTTCCTCAAATAAATTTTCATGTTTCCAAAACATAAATTCCAATTTAGCTCTTTATAAATTAATAAATTAGTAGTATCAAATCTACCCTATGAACTATATATTGTTTTCAAAATTCCCCCATTGAAATCCATTTTGTGATTTTATAACATTAAGATTATTTTTATACATTTTAGAATTCACCTTTGTTAATTACATATCCAAATTTTCACTATAATAGACTTGATTGTGAGTAAAAACACAATCAAATTCCTGTTAAGAAACGTTAAAAATTCATTACAAATTTTCATTATTAGTATTAAAGCCATATTTTCTCATTTAAAACATAACTGATACTTATCAATAATCATCATTTTTCAGAATGACTATATAATTTATAAAAATATTCCATGTATCCTTTTGGGATAATATTTTATTTATAAAATACTATCAAAATGAATCCACGTATGTTAAATTCATTTTGAAAATATTCTGTTATTTGATCCCACAATGTAGATTCATGTTTCCCAAAGAAATAATAAATCAAATTGAATCCAAAATTGAATCTTCCAGAAGATATTGTTTTTCTATAGGATTTCCTAATGTTTGGAAACCATTTTGTTGAACATGAAACTACCAAAGGTAGAAAAAATAAAACCATTACATTGTGTTTGAGTGGCTTTCTAGTATATTTGGGGTAACCATGCACCTCAATTACTTCATCCCATTCTGTCCCTGAAAAATATAAAATATGTATATCACACATAAGAAATAAAAATATTCTCAACTACAAAAATTATATATTGTTATAGACCATAAATAAATAATAAAAACTAAACATTTAAGATGTAGGTCACAACATACCATGGAAACTCATGGATTACAATGATTACAATCATGTTGAAATTTTCTCCAAACCTACCTCATGAGTTCAAGAATTTATAACTATAACCTACTATAAAACTAAAAATATCACATTGAACTCTAAAATACATTGTCTCTAAAAATACACTTTCACCTACCCATCACTCCCAAACCTCCCTAAATCCTTGATGTGAAAATATTATAATGAATGAATTGAAGGTTGAAGACTAAATGAATACTTCCATATATGAACCATGATTATCCCATATCCTGAATAGTGGTATGATACCACAGTTATTGGGTAGGAATCACTCATGAAATGTGATATAATGTAGGAATAATGTGATAGTATTATAAAAAACAAAAAAAATACTGCAAACTCTAAACTAATATTCCCGGGGTGATGAACTTATTTCATAATGGATTCAACAATTATTTATTGACAACGAGTCATCATTTGGAATACTATTTATTAAATCTATGTTGTATTCATATGTAAATTTTCTACTAAAATCACTTCACAATGGTTATATTCTTGTTCTATATGGTTTTGGGGCTGTAATGATATTTTCCCCTACTCAACTAATAACTACCCCAATCATCATAAAATGACCCAATCCACAATGAACATATATGGGAAAATATTAAGATATGTGTACCACCCTAAGAGAAAATATAATATGCTTTGTGGTGGTGATAAGAATTTATTATTAATATCACATAATATTGGAGGAATTAGATTAATGTTCCTATACATAACACCAAGTCTCCATATTGGATATAAGAATGCAGTCTAGATGAAAATACAATATAAAATATATAATACTCAGGAAACACAAACTAATCACTCATATAATTTGACATGTTAAATTACATAATGTAATGGGTGATAGAATAGATCCCAATATCCAAAAATTAATTCAACCTAATGAACTCGAGATGAAGTGATTCATTAACACATAACTTAAAAAGCAATAATATTTCAACTCTTGTCACCATATGTTGCCCCTATGATATCACTCAACTAACAACATTTCCACCAATATCAACACCAAAATTCCTATCATTTGAAAAATTATTGAATCTTTTTGTTGAAATACTCATATTTGGGTGATTATATAAATACTTAGTCAGAAACCCTAAAATGGAAAGAATAAATTAGAATATTGTTCAGATAAAACCCATAAAATAAAATAAAATAAACAACCCATATATTATTTAATTTTAGAGAACTCGTAGTATAAGAGATTGTACACCATGATAGTGCATAAATATAGAAAATCATACACCATAATCAACACATGAATTTGAGCTTCTTGACCCACTAAATCCAAATAATCTAATTAACTATAGTCGGAGAATTTGAACACTCCATAAAAAAAATTTAGAAGAGGGAATATTGATCCTTCATAGAGGACCCACTAATCATCAAATATAAAAAACCTATAAAATTGTATTTTAATCATAGTAAAGTGGAATAAAAACTCATGGATCATTTCATTTTTAGGATTCAAACCCACACACACTGATTAGATGCTAAAATCATAATCTTTTCGTGCTACCTTTGATACCAAAACTAAATATCCAAATATATCCATCCATAATTGAAATATAAATTAAAATATGTAATTATTTAAATACATATGAACATATAGGTTTAGCGTTATTTGGAATTGGAAAAAATCTTATAACTAGGAAAAAAAATATATTTTTCATCATCTAGATATTTTTCCTATTAAATTAACATTTCATATCTTTATAATAATACTTTAAAATGTATAGAAATAATTTCCAAACATGATACCCTATAGAAGAATGATGCAGAATACTCTTCTCTATAACCTATGAAGATCGAACTATAGGGAATGTGACACATAGAATGTGAGAATATGTGAATTAGTCTATTAGGTTTAGAAAAGTCCTAATGGAAGATTAAAAGGCCTTTAATCATTTTTTAATTGGAAGATTTAAATAAAATTGTGATAATAAACTTTTAATGTACCATGAGAAGCAAATTACCCACAAGGGAACCCCAAAGTTCACTTGACAATATCGTTATAAATATTTTTTCTCTATATAGTGCCACCGTATATATCCCAAGTTAACATAAAAAAAATTTCTGGAGGCGTTATATTCTACCCCCCTGCACAAATGGAAAAAAAAAAATTTGGGAGAGGACTGACTTATAGGGCCCCACAAATGAAAAATCAATTATCATGTGAAGCGGTCATTTTAACCACCACCACCACCCCCACCCATAAGAAAAAATCCCCTTTAAAGGGTGTGGATTCATAATTTTGTACCCCATAAATAAATTTTCCTTTTTGAGGTGGAGGAGGCCACATGTAGTCCAAAATTCCATGCATGAGGTGGTTGGGAGGTTACAACCACAACAAATAGAACCCCACACACCGACAAATGGGGGAATATGTTTCATTACATGAATTCATGTGTGAGAGATAATATAACAACCAAAAAAATTATTAATAAAAATTCATCTTGATCTAATTAGATGTATTATTATGTAAAATGTTCATATAAAATATATGAACTTCCAAGGTATTATGTTTTTGTATTTTAAAAAACTGTTAATATATGTTACCATTTCAAATATAGTTTCTTAACATTGATCACATTATTAGTATAAATTTAGGGCCTTAAAAATCCAATTTACTCAGAAAAAGGAAGTGATGGCCTCATCTAGTAGAATTTCTCTATACGAAGCCCATTTTTCAGAGCTCCGAAATGAGGTAGCATCACTGGTTTTCTCTCATTATGAATCCCAAGTAGAGCTTCAACACATTAATATTGAATGGAACATCTAATGGGAGAAGTTGATGGTAATATAGATTACCACCTTAGCGATTCTATCCGAGCCACCCCAAGAGTCTGTCACCATCACACACCTTACCCTTAGGTCTTATGCGGGTGTTATACGTAGTTCTGTAATAAGACCCTATAACTATGATTATGTTCATTATTTTTTTATAGAATAAATAATATAAATTATTTTATCATTGTTACTTTATAAATGGGGTTTAAAGAACAAATAGTATTTTTAGATTATATTCAATTAGAAAATATATTTGGATAAATTAATGGATTTTTTAATTATATAATATTTTAATAAAATATTATTACTAAATTAATTTTTATTAAATATAAATGATCATAAAATTTTAATACAATTGAAATTGTTTTATGGTTTGAAAGTTGTTTGTGTCAAAACCCATGAATTTTCAATAAATGTATGTTTTTATTTTACAATTGAAAAATCACATATTTTGTAAATTATTTATATAACATGAATACTATTTTTGGACTAAGGATTTAAAACTTATCTAACGGTGATTTTTTCATAATTTTCTGAGACACTCGAATTTTTAGGTTATAATTAATACCATTTAAATATATAATGTGTTTTATGACATTATAAGGACCCAATAGTGATGTAATAAAATACTATAAAAGATATATTATACCAATATATGTTTTACCTTAAAAATAATGTGATTTTATATTTGTTCGTTAATTTTATGGGGCCTTAGTGGACCCTCCAAGAATTATTAAATATTTAAGCATTTTAAAATAATATTCTTGAGACTGTGACTCACCTCCACATAAGTGAGCCAAGTATTTTATTATTTTTTCCCATTTTATTTATAAAATATTTATTTACATTCCACTTTGGAGTTAAACATGGGAAAACCCCCATGGTTGGTTTGTGGTTTTGATTACGTTAATGTGTAGTGTTCAAAACCTAAATAATAAATAATTCCATCTCTTCTCCTCTCTAAACTCACTTAATATCCATTCCTCTTCAATAAAACCATTTGGATCTCAAGCAACATCTTCCCTACCCTCTCTATAATCCTCCAAGGCTCCCCAAGCTCTATATATTCCTCTATCAAGCCTCTCTCAATCCATTGGTATCACACTTCAAAGAAAGGGGTCATCTCTTTCTTTCCTTCCTTATTAATGTCTAAGTTTCATGTATTGTTATCCCAAATTTATTCTCAATTCAAAATTAGGTGGTATGATTTTACAACTCTCATATACTACCCTACTTAGTTTTGATTGATTATTTACCCATTTCTATCTCAATAATTCATTCCATGAACACACGTTACCGTGATGAAATTTTATAAGGTATTTCTCTCTCCTCATTTACATACAATAAATTTCTTTATATTATATATATAAATTCTATTGTATATGTTGGGATTTTATATTAAATGAATCATTAATGTTTCTTTCATGTATAATTTTAAGATACCCCTTTCTCTCTTTTCAACCAATTTTATAATTTCTATTTAACGTTGTTATGTTGCCGAAGTTACAAAAAAAATTCCCATTCCTAAATCATTGTGTAATTGAATACCATGCCCATTTCTCTATCAAGGATTTTCATATTTTTGCACATGTAATTGTTGATTGAGGAATTAATATTATATATTCCACATATTTTATTCATAGAATAAATTATTATGTTTAATGAATCTATGGTGTATGGTCTATGTGGCACAATTATGCATAAAATGAAATGATTAATAATGGTGCGCCCTTATAGCACTCCAATTAATGGGGTAATGAATAGTATCATGATACTTACTATGAAATGAGTGTTAAATCATTCTAATTTATTTTCAATAAGGTTTTAATCATGCTAATCCATGTGCAGTGATCCTTGGCTCATGGTAATATCATGTTGTATGTTGTTGCCACATTTCCATGTTATGATAATCATGACATATCATGCCCTTATGTTCATGTTTCTCTTATGCTCCATTGATATGACTTTTTTCTAACATGTATTGTATTCTTTGAGTTATTCCTTGTTTACTCTATTATTGATCTTTATAGATCACCCTTTCCTTATGCATGTCCTTAGTTTATCCGATGAAATTCTAAGTATGAAGTAATGTTGTGGTCATGTAAAAGTAGTTTTCAATAATGATCTTATATTTTATATCTTCAGTAATCATCTAATTTTCTTAATTCCCAATACACTATAGCACTCAATTATCAGAGTCCACTTAAGTAGAAGTTTATGTAATAAATCATGTTTATTTGTGTTATAAAGAGAAGTGTTGTGTTAGTTGGTATCAGAGGATAGGATTAGTTATGTTTGGGATTAGGATTAGAAAATCATAGTGAAATCCTTAGGGATTTGAATAACTATAATAAAAAAATTCCATAAATTTTGGAGAGTATATGTTAAGTGGTTTATCAAGAAAATAAATCTTTATCTAGATATGAACAAGTATAGTTGGCTCTGGCACATACATATCTAGGGATAAAACCTGAAAACACCACATTGAGCTATACTCGAACGGGAACTGGTGCAAGACAACTGGCTTTACTAAACTTAGGGTTCAACACTCCCGAGGGATATGTTTTTGTAAATTCATAAGTTTATTACGAACAGTTATTAAGGGAATAAAAAATTCCCCTAAGAATATATGTTGGGTTATAGATCATGGATAACATATATAGAAGTCTATAAATTCATAAGTTAAGGAAATAAAAGTAATTATTAAGTTATCCATTTTTGTCATTGGATTTCCCTTAATGTGTTACCCCTAACATTCCATTTATTCCATCAAATGGCCGGTAATAGGAGGGCTCAGGCTAACAACTGACGTGAACATTCATGTGATGACTATTACAATGAGATTTTCAATCTGATGGGAATGGGAATCACAAACTTTTTCATGATACTCTCTTAGTTTACTCAAGGGTTGAATAGAAACATGGGTCAATAGGATCGTCCACCCCCGCCCCCCAAGAATGAACAATCTGAAATCGAGAGATTTATGAAACATATCACTCTTACTTTTAAGGGAACATCTAATCCCTCATTCGTCGAACAATGGATCTACTCTATTGAGAAGATATTCTCTATCCATTAATGTTTCATACAAGAGAAGGCTCTATTTTATTTAGATCCAATAGAGGTTGAAGCTCGTCAATGGTGGCCATTGATCAAAGATTCGAAGCCTAAGAAATATATTGAGGCATTGGAATGAATGGATTCCCAAAAAACATATGATAAATATTTTTCTCATTGGCATTGATAATATATGGAATGAGAATTCTTTTCCCTCAAGAAAAAATATGATGAATCCCTTAGAGAATTTGAGGAAAAATTCACAAGGATTACATGATACACCACTAGCTATGTCATTACCCTCAAATTCATGGTTCACAGCTTCTTTGGTGCACTAAAACCTTTCCTACAAAAATCATTAGTGATCTGTGACTTCATTTTATATGCGGAAATTTTCTGATGTTCCCTAAAAGTCTAAATGGATATTTTAGAATCTCAAGGGTACCATGGGGATAAGAAGTAGATAGTAAACATTAATTTGGCTAGTCTGATGGATAAATCCAATGGTGATATGAAATTACATCACCCCACTTTCCATTTGTGTGTAATGAATCACCCCAAAAATTTTCTGAAGGGGATGGGGAAAAGCATTAGGTGTAGAAGAGAAGGGTACCTAAACATTAATTGACCACATGAAAAACACGCTACTGTGACAAATGAGAAGAATGCTACATTTGAACCTCACCACAGTGTTCATTGCTTCAACTACATTGAACCAGATAAAATTGCAAACCAGTTCCCTATGCCAAGTGTTTTAAGAAGAAACCAACAACATCTAAGGAAACAAGGGTGATCTTTTTCCATACCTACCACCGATGCGATCACCAAAAACGAAGTGGTGACAGGTACAGCAGATTTTCATTCAAGAATAGAAAACATAATTTTCTATTCTGATTTGGAAAATCCTTTTTTAAACCATATTTTATGTAAAACAATCCCAACACCATCATAAAACACATAAGTAGGGATGTCAATGAGATTGAAAAATGGGTAAATTTTTGCATCCCATGAATATAAATTCTTCCCTATCACCATTTGTTTATTGAACATCCCAGAGAACCTCATCATACTCCCTATGGTGGAATTTGATGAAATTCATTGCATGGATTTTCTTTCCCTATATAGATCCAACATAAATCTCCACGAGAGGGAAATCACTCTTCATGTATTGAATCGACCCACGATTCTGTACATGTGAAAGGAGGATGACGAATCTTATCTTTCTCTATTAACATATATTTGGATATTACTGCCCTATGTGAATTTATATCTTTCTCAGATGATATATTCTATTGAAGAAACCATCCATTAAGTCATGTCTATTCTGAGTAAAGTCATTGATGTGTTTTCTGATGAATTTCATAGTCTTCCTCATAGAAGAGATGTTTAATTATTGATTGATCATATACGCGGGGCTTTGAAAATATCCAAGAATTTTTATAGAATGGTTGTTATGGAGGATGATTAGATAAAGAGACAAATAAAAGAGAATATGGGTAAAGGTTTTATATGCCCAAGTGTTTCAACATGGTGTCAAACAGTCATCTTCATCTAAAAGAAGGATGGAACAATGTACCTTTTCATTAACAATCATGAGCTTATCAAAATAATGATAAATAAAAATCATCCTATATAACGAATTGATGACTTGTTTGCTCAGCTATGTCGAGCACAATACTTCTAAAAGGTGGATCTGTGGTGTGGATATTAACATGTAAGGGTGAATAAGGAAGATATCCCCAATACTGCTTTTCAAACAAGGTACATCACTATGAATTTAGTGTAATTCCTCTCAGACTCACTAATGCTCCAGAAAACATCATGGACTTGAGGAATAGTTTCTTTACAGAATACCTCGAAAATTTAACTGTAGTCTATATAGATAATATTCAAATATATTTTAATCCCAAGGAGGATCATGAGGAGAATAAATGTACAGTATAAGAGACCTTGAAAGTGGATAATCTATATTCAATGTACATAAACTGTGAGTTTTGGTTGAAGGATGTCTAATTCATGGGTCATATCATCAAAATAAATGGAATAACTGTAGATCTGTCCAAGACAAATGCAATTGAGGGATGTCTATGACTAACATATGTGTTAGATATCCATAGCTTCCATTGTCTAGCTGGATATTATCACTGAATAGTGAGAAATTTATCACTATTTTCGAACCCTCTTACATTGATAACTCAGAAGTGAGCCATGTTTTCCTGGGTTGATGAATGAAAAGATAGCTTCAAGGAGTTTAAAATGAGGCTTATCACTATGACTGTGATCACACTACCCACAAGTGAGGAAATTTTTGTGGTATTCAATAATTTTTTGAAGATGATCATGGGTTGTGTGTTGATGTAAAATGACAAAGTATTTGCCTAGGGTTAAAGGAAATTTAATTTTCATTCGAAAAAACATACACCACATGATTTGGAGTTGACTGCATTAATCTTTGCTTTAAAAATATGGCTACATTGCCTATATTGGGTGAAGTGTGAAATATATACAGATCAGAAAATCCTAAAGTATATATTCACATGGAAAGAGATGAATATGTGACAACAATGAGTGTTAGAGATGATCAATGACTATGACTGCTCAATTAACTACCAGCTGGGGAAAGCGAACAAGGTTGAAGATCCTCTATGTAGAAATGACCCAACGATTTAATCATTGATGAGAATTTAAAAGGATCCAGTCTTCTTATATTTGAATAATATGGATATAGAAATAATAAATAAGGGAATATAATCCATCCTTTCACAAATGATTTTTCAAACAGCTCATTTAGAAATGTTAAAGGATGCTCAAATGGATGGTGTAGGAATTCAGAAAAAAGTGGAAACTATCAGAAAATGGAAATCCTCTGAGTTTGTTGTTAATGTAGAAGGAATTGTGATATTTGGGTCAAGAATATGTGTTCAATCAAATACAACGCTAAATAAGGAACTTTAGAATGATTCCCATAGTTCAAATTTATCTATTCACCTAGGAAATAAAAATATGTTTCTGGATCTCTTAGAGATTTATTGGTGGGATAACATGAAGAAGGAGATCACTGAGTATAAATCAATGTGCCTGGAATGTTAGTAAGTGAAAGATGAGAGGCAGGATTTTATGGGAATTATACAACCATTACCCATACCAACATGGAGATGGGAGAACGTCACTATGTACTTTTTCACCGGACTTTTAAAGAAATCAAAAGGAACAACACTATCTTGGTTCTTGTGGATCATCTTACAAATCCAGCACACTTCATTTCAATTGGAGAGTATTTCTCATAGGATCAACTAGCACAAATATACATTAGAGATGTGGTAAGGCTACATGGAATACCACTATCAATTGTATCCGATTGAGGTCCATGATTCACCTCTATGTTCTTGAAGAGTCTCCAACATGCTCAGAATATTGATCTGAACATCAGTACAACTTATCTTCCTCAAACTAATAGAAAATCTAAGAAGTCTATACAAAATATTGATGACTTGTTGAGACCATTATCAATGGACTTCATAAGATTATGGGATAAATATCTCCCTCTGGTTGATTTCTCTAACAATAATAGTTTCCACTCATGCATCTAAATGGATCCTTATAAACAGATTTATGAGAAGAGATGCAATACACCGACATGTTGGAATGAAGTTGGTGACTGGAAACTCCTAGGTTTAGAAATGGTTAAATAAATTGTTGATAAGGTTAAGACTATCCAATAGCTCATTAAAACTACTCAAATTCTATAAAATTGTTATGCTGATAATTGTATATGAGACCTAGATTTTGATGTTAGAGACATGGTATTCCTCTGCATATCATCATGGAAGAGAGTTATGAGATTGGGAAGAAGGGAAGGCTTAATCCAAGGTACAACGTCCTATCTGAGATCCTTGATCACATTGGACCAATGTCCTATCTACTAGCACTCCCACCAATCCTATCTCAAGTACATGGTGTATTCTAGGTTTAACTATTGAGGAAGAACATACCAAACCCATAGCAAGTACTCAATCCATAGGTGGTACCATTGGAGAATGATCTCTCCTACGGAGAGAAGCCAGTGAAGATCTTATATCATAGAGAAAATGGTAAATGAAATAAGACAATGCCCCTCATCAAAGTGTTTTAGACAAAAAACACATTTTTGAATAAGCTACATGGGAACTGGAGGAAGTGTTGAGGTAGAGTTACCCACATCTATTTTAGTGTGGGAAAAGGAAATTTTGAGCGTCAGATTTCTTAAGGGGGGAATATTGTAACGACCTAAAATTTTATTAATGCATATTCCTCTCGATCTTATTAAATTTGTTATTATATAAAATAGTCATACAAAACATATTCACTTCATTATATTTAAGTTTCTATATTTTAGAATACCATTATGAATATTTACCATTGCTAATATAGACATTGAACAGTGATCACGAGATTATTATGAATTTAGGGCCTTAACAAATCAAATTTTCTTATAAAAGGGAAGCGATGACCTCATCTAGTACAATTGCTTCATAAAAGGCATATTTTCCAGATCTCGGAAAGGAGGTAGCATCAATGGACTTACCTTTTGACCAGGTCCAAGAGGAGATTCAACATGTTAAACATGAATAGAATTGCATATGGGGGAAGTAGATTTTAAAAAAGATTGCCACATAATCGATGTTATCTGATCCCCCCCCCCAAGAGTCTGTCACCATCGCACACCTTACCCTCTGGTATTATTCATGTGATATAAGGGGTTATGTAACAATTCCATAGCACTATCATTATGTGAATTATTTTTTTATAAAATAATTAATATATATTCATTTTATTATTGTTACTTTGTAAATGGTTTTTAAAGTAAAAATAGTATTTTTGTTAATATTCTATTCAAAAACCAATTTTGATGAATTCATGTTTTTTTGACTTAAATAATATTTTAATAGAATATTATTATTAAATTAATTTTTATTATATATAAATGATCGTATAATATTTATACAATTCTAATTTTTATTAAGATTTGAAAGCTATTTTTTTCTAAACGCATGAATTTTTAATAAATGTCAGTTTTTATTTTAAATGAGAAAATTAACCTATTAAGAAAATTATTTAGATAAAACAAATATTATTATTGTATTCAAGACATCAAAATTATCTAATAGATAATTTTTCATAATTTTCTGAGACAGTAGAATTTTTCGGTTAATATTAAATATAGTTTAAATATATAATGTGTTGTATGACATCATAATGACCACATAGTGATATTATAAATTATTATAAAAGGGTCATTTGGAAAATATATTTTTTAATTATAAAATAATGTAATTTTAGATTTTTTTTTGATTAATTTTATGGTTCAATAGTGGGCCCTCATTGATTTATAAAAAAGTTTACATTTTAAAATGATATCCTTGAAAATGTAACTCACCTTCACATAAGCAAGCATAATAATATATTATGTTCAGAAATTTTCCATATAGAATAATTTTTTCAATTCCACATTGAAAATAACCATGGGGAAAAACAATGGGATGTTTTGTGGTTGTGATTAGTTTAATGTGTAGTGTCCAAAACCAAAATAATTAGAATTACCTCTCTTTTCTTATATAAAACCACACCATCTCCCATTACTTTTAACTCAAACAATTTGGAGCTCAACCAACCTCATATCTCCTATCTATATAGCCCTTCCATGGCACCCAAATCTTCTAAAAAGCCTCTCTCAAGCCTCCCCCAACCCTTTCGGATCACACTTCCATGTAACGGATCCAAACATTCCTTCCCTATTTGTGTTCGAGTTTCATTATATTGTTATTTCACTTTTATTTTTAATTAAAAATGATGGGGTATGATTTCCCACCACCCCTATACATCCCTATTTATATTTTAATGATGATAGACTGCTTTATATCTCATTACTTTCTCCCATGTACACCTGTTACCATGCCAAAATTTCGTAATATATTTCTCTCTCATCGTTTATAGTCAAGAAATTATTTTATATTATGGACAGAAATTCAATTAAAAATGTTGGGATATTATTTTCCATGACCCCATTAATTTTTTTTTCATGTATAAATGATTAAATACCCCCTTCTCTCTTGTAAACCCATTTTACAATTTATATTAGATAACGTTATGTGGCCAATGTGACACCAAAATTTCTCATGCCAAAATCATCATGTAAGTGAGTAACATACCTGTTTATCCCTCAAGGGTAATAATATATATGGAAATTTACTTGTTGATTGTGGAAACACATTTAATAATTCCAAATCTCTTATTCATGTAATAATTTATGATGTTCAATTAATCCATGTTGTATGATCTTTGGGGAACATGTTGGCATGAAATTAAATGAATATGAAGGGTGCACACTGATAACGCACCAAGGCATAGGTTAAAGAATGGTATCATTATACGTCATGTTCAATGACTGTTGAAACATGATAATTCATGTTAAATGAGTGTTTACTCATTCTAATATATATTCCAATAACCTTGCATCATGCTAATATCATGTTGTATGTTGTTACCACATTTCCAAGTTATGATAATCATGTAATATCATAACTTTATGTTTATATTTCTCTTATGCTACATTGATATTCCTATGGACTAAAAAGTATTTTATTCTCCTTGTTATTCCTTTTTTACTCCCATACCGGGCATTAGTGCTCACCCTTTTCTTATGTATGTCCTTAGTTTATCCCATTCAATGATAAGTACGAAGGAATATTGTGGTCATGTTAAAGATGTTTCCAATAAAGATGTTTTATTTTATATCTTAATTATTCATGTAATGTTCTTAATTACCAAGACACTAGACCTCTCAATCCTCAGAATCATATTAAGTGCATTTTTATTGAATAAATCAAGTTTAAGTTTGTAATAATAAGTAGGGTTGATACAGGTAAATTTTCTGATATGCGAAAAAAGATAGGTTGATAGTCCAAGCAAGATATTTCACTATGTAATCACATGCCACATACCAAAATGTACTAATGGAATATGAATTGGTCCACATAGAATAAGTAGTGGTATGGAATGTAAATATTTTTTTGTGTACTAGACATATATATATATATACCCCTTTCATGGCCAACCATTTCGTAAACCACATGCATGTGAAGCCTTGTCAGGACACCCTTTAACATTGAAATTTGTAAATGGGATGGGTTCCATCAATCTCGATATCCTTATGCGTAGAATTCATACTAATATTAGCCCATTCATAGAAATTTTGACCTACCACTTCTGCTAACCTCTTCTACGAATCATCTTTCCCAACATATCCTACTTCATAAACCACATAACCAAGACCACATCAAAATTAACTATATATCTTTTATCATAGTTTAGAAAACAAGAATATACCCTCTAGATCAAACTTTACCATGGTAAATGAGGTCATATTGTTAAAAAACAAAACAAAGTGGATCATAATAATGTTCCCAATCATTCATTCGCACAGTAACTAAGATCACTATCTTAGGCATGGTGGATGTAGGTTCCCCTGACTTGGAGGAGATATATGTTCTTTTTTTCCACTCCCTCGCCCCTTCGTCCATCATTCGAAATGGGTGGAGAAGAATATTGGGTTTATGGCATCCCTCTATGATTAATATTGTGTCATTTAATATGGGTTGTATCCTAATGGGTATCTATATGGGACTCTCCTGGTTTTGAAAACCTGAGAGACGACGGGCACATTCAATGCCCTTTTTCCGTCGCTATTGTCACAGCCTTGTCCAGTAGTGGACGAAGAGGACTGTAGGGTTTTCAAATTTCACTACTTCTTATTAATTCACACATAAACCATGAATGAAATGTTCTTAGGGGTTAGTAATTGTTAATAAATTTGAATGATCCAATACATTTATTGGATGTATATTCCCTTAATAAATATTTATCTCACTCCTAATTGGCCTCTAATTCTGTATTATTCCCAACCATACACCCAATAGACATCTAATTCAATATAAGCCCCATCCAAACCATGGGCCTCCAATTTTGAATAATCCCCAAACATACCCCAATGGGCCTCTTATTCATTATAATACCAAACCATTAAATGGAAAACATATTCAGTATAACCCCTAACCATACCATGGGACTCTTATTCGGTGTAATCCCCAACCATACCCCTAATGGGAATCCAATTCGATAAAACCCCCAACCATACCATCAAAATATGGTTCAGTATAAGCCTTAATCATACCATGGGCCTCATATTCAGTACTAACCCAATGATGTTATCATCATTTGAAAGGATATATTCCCCATTAGGAAAACAAAATTCATCCTCTTATTTGTTATAAGACCCAATCGTACCCACTATCTAGTCATCCTCTATAGGTGAAAGCCCGAGAAATTTTTATCTACATGGGAATAAATTTCCTAACAAATGGGATATATGGGTGCCCTTCTTAATGTCTAAACCCAACACCCCAAGTTCACATTAATGTTATATGTGATACATCCCCACAATGAGCATATCAAACTCGGAGGGCCATATTCTATTATGGTATTTTTTATTACCATCCTTATTGATCTATATTCATAATACCATCACACCACCACCTGGGAGACTACATTCTTTCTAGGTTCTTTCTGGGCACATAGGCATAAGTTTCCTACCATCCATTAACAAGCAATGTTTCCCTTATAGATGTTTTCAACATCATGTTAAATTGAATGGTTGGGGCCTCATCACATGACTTTAAATTTTATTAAATTTCCAATTGAGTGGGACCGAACAATGTGGGTTCCATGTAAATTGATGAGAATATATAAGAAACCCATTCCCGGGGTTTGATCCCATCATCAAAATTATATTTTTCATTTTGAGGATGCTAAATTCTCATGCCCAACTATTCAGATTAAAACCATCATATTGATAGTAAACAATATAATATTTTCTAATATGTTACAATAGGGTACTCCCAATGGATAAACTCATATACGTACATATTTAACCATCAATGAAAAAACTCGGAGACATAAAATGACGTTAAAATCAAAAAAAGCTAAATAATTGATTTTTGATACAATAGTGGGTCATATAATATTTGAGAATTTAATTAAGTATTCAAAAGTAAACCTTAATTCTATATTAGATCACTATAATATGAAATAGTTCTCCCCAATTTGGTTCAATGTGACTGACTTAACATCCCCTCGGCACAAAAATCTATTTTGTTCTCTTTCGAGAAATCCAGATGACTATCTGCCTTTAGAATATTGGTCTGCATCAACTAAAAATGTGTCCATGCATGAAAGATCATAAAAAAAATTGTGAACTCGATGTTAATCAATTTCTCACAATTGATGTTTTACCCATTTTTGGTTTTTGGACTCATGTATAAAAAAACTTATAACACTAACATGAATCCTTAACCAAATTATGATTGTTTCACCAACAATTTAGGCCCATTCATTCAGAAAGGAAGAGGGCCAAAATGTTGATACTAAACAATTAATAAAAAATGTGTTTTTATTGAGGTTTTACTTTGTTCGGGTCTTCTTGTTTTTTTCGTATGTATTAAGAATATTTTTTTTCAATAAATCTTTTCAATACATTCAAATGGTTTCCTTTCAACAAATACAAATTGTTACATATTCTACTGGTTCCTCTCCCAATCAAATGACATGATCACTAACCCAGCATTTCCAAATCTAGTTCTCAATCATTCTCATTTGAGGGTACCATAATATGGTATAATCCTATTAATAGATGTATATTGATATTAAAACCAAATAAATATGTCTTACAGCCATTAATTCAATGATTAATGATGGGTCCCATATAGATGGAACCAATTTTCATGTTAAATCATTTTAGGATCTTGTCCCTGAAATGAAATAAAAAAGTGTTATCTTATCTTACAGAGGATAATATAGAGGTCCCTAATGGAATCTCTTAGGAAAAAAAGTGGTCAATATAACTAGATAGTTTTAGTAACCTCATCCATGAATTCCATTTGGAAAAACTCTCTCTATAATTTGGGGGTTCCTCTATTAGGAGTCTTGGAAAATTCACTCTGGACCAAGCACCCAGGACAGTTTTCTGAGGGAATCCACCAGTTATCATAGAGTACAAATGTAACTATATTTCCTCTGTATAAGCTAACAATACATATTTGGTATCAAATTTTTCTCATGATCATACACATAACCACACTAGCCATCCCTTTTGACATTGTTTGACTACAAAAAAATAATCCCTCCATATAAATTTTGTTTGAAACTACAAATGAAAGTGTTAGGGCTAGTAGGGGCCTATATACCATGAGATGTGGGGTGAATCAGGGTATTTATATTCCTTTTCAATGTTCTTCCCGCCCCACTAGATATTTACCCCTTTATTACATGGGTCACTTTGTTTGCTCTTATGTGTTTATTTTGATCACTTCTCTTTATCTTTATCTGATGATGATGCCTGAAATGCAATGCAGGGAAGTAAGCAGGCAGACACAGAGGTTTTTACTTGGTTCACCCTCACTGGGTTACGTCCAAGGAGCATACACCGACATGTTTCCGGTCATACAAAATTCCACTATTCTTCACTAGATGTGGATACAATGTTCGGGAATAGTCACTCTGTCTTAGGCTCACTGCCTTTACAAGGTTTAGGGTCATGTCACTACTCTCCCGAGGGTCACTCCCGGTTTCTCTCTCTCTGGATCACTGTCAGTGGATAGGATCACTTACTTCCTCTTCTTTTTCCCACTACACTAGGAAGAAATCCACTCACAGTTTATAGACCTGTAGGTCTCATCATTTTCATGAATAAATGCATCCCCAACTATTTATAGATTCTCTGTTAAAGACCAAATTTCATCCACTGATGAATACCCCTTTTCCTCTTAACCATTGGGAAATTCACTTTGGAAACACCTTCACAAAGCACCCTACTTCGCGAGGCTCCCAATTTCGCGAAGCTCAAACAAGCCTTCGCAAAGCTCCTTCCTTTTCACGAAGATCACAATTTCACGGTGCTCAGACCGTCGTAAAGCTTAATCCTTCCCAATTCTTAAACCGTCGCAAATCTCAAGTCATCGCAAAGTGACTTCCCTCGCGAAGCTCACTGAGACAACGCGGAGCACACGACTTTCACGGAACTAGAATAGCCTCTGCGAAGCTCTTCCTTCATGAAGCACACTGCCTTCGCGAATCGAGATAAAAGTATTTTCTCTGAAAATTATCTCTTCTTCTCTCGATGGGGTCAGCCTCTATATATTGGAAATTCCACCGAACCTCGACCCTTCTGCGTGAAGTTCACGCCACGTCAACACCAATCGCAAATCTCCGAAATTTCTGTTCGGAATTCTCTCAAAATCGCGAAGCACCACGACAATTTTCGGATCGTGGAGCTCATCGTAATCGTGGAGTATCACCGTCAACATTCCTTCGCGCCTTCGTCATGAGGCTCCCTCGCAAAGCCCTTCACCGCCGCGATGTGCTTCAAATCTACCATTCGTGAAGCTTTGACGTAATCGCGAAGAATCGCTGCCATCATTTTTCTGGTTTTCGCTAAATTCAAACCCTGAAGCCGTTCTTCGCAAAATTCATGTCATTTCCATATTTAATTATGATCTTCATGGAAATCCTATTTTCGTGATGCTCACCAACCTCCAAATTTTGGACCACAAAAATTTGCCAAACACTGGGAAACGGCGCCACCTTGTACTGCTATTTTGTACCGTCTCCAGATCGTCCATTCCTTTTTCATCGTTCTTTGTCAACATGGATTGTGAAAAACTTCTCAAGAACTCGACAAGTCTCCATAGAGACCTGATTTATCATCAAACAGAATCAACCCAAAAATACTGCAATGTTACCTTGAAGGATGTTTTCCCAACAATCTCCCCCTTTGGGGTTGTTGAAATCTCTTCATATCTCTTCTCAGAAAGATTTTCTGCATATTGATACCTCACTGAGTCTTCTTCCAGCAGTTACCACCATTCCCCTCTTGCAATTCTAGTAGCGTTCAAGGATTCACTTAACATGTACTCTAATCCCACATGAGAAATGATCGGCGTGAGAAACAAGACTAGTATGAAAAGTTCATCAATGAATCACTTCATGTCAGAACCCAATTGTTGATTCCAAACTGATACCAATTTCTAAATTGATACCAATTGTTGAACCACACTGATACCAAGTAGTGATAATTGTATGTTGGGCGGAGAAAGAAGAAAGTGATGGCAAGAGGGGGGGTGAATTGCCTTTTAAAAATAAATTAACAATTTAAAATCAAAGTAAAAGTGCAGCGGAAATAAAATAGGCAAGACACAAAATTGATAACGGAGTTCGGCTTAAACCCAAGCCTACGTCTCCGCTCCCAACTCAACCGTTGAGAGATTTACTACCACTTGCTTTTAAATGGTTTTAGCAAGAAACCCACTAGACTTTAAGGTTAGTCTAGAACCTATTACAGCTTGCTTTTAATGGTTATGCAAGAACCCACTATCCTTCTTACAGGTGAAGGCTAGCTCACCTATGTCTCAAGCCTTTTAAAGGAAAGACTTGACCAACCTCTTCACACCTTGAAGGTGGTGTGAGAACCCAAAAGAGAGGATGAGAGAAAGAGATGGGGTTTGTAGGCACAAACCCAATTTGATGATCAAAATAAATAAAGCAAGAAAAACCATAATGGTGAAGCCTTGGGCGCCAAAGTATTGATTGGAGTTGATGAAGGGCGCTCCCAAGCTTCTTTGATGGTGCTCCTTGGATGTGGAAGTGAGTTGGATCAAGTGGAGGTTCCTTGGTGGAATCTGCCGGAGGTTCGCCAAATGATGTAAAAATGTGTCTGTGGGCTTCCGTATGTTTCTTTAGTGTTCCGGGGCTTCCTAGTCCTTTATTTATAGAGGGGGAACCCTCAAATGGCCTTTGGGAGTCTTCGGAGCCGTTGGAGAGGCCTTCGGAGCCGTTGGGAGGCAAGTGGACAGGTCTGGTCAAAGCCCAACGACTAGTTTGACTGGCTCCACCGGCTGACCGGTACATAGCCACCGGTTGGCCGGTGTGTGAAAAAAGAAAGGCCTTCTACCCAGGTGTCACCGGCTGGCCGGTGCTGAGGCCACTGGTTGGCCGGTACTGAGGCCACCGGTTGGCCGGTGCTGAGGCCACCGGTTGGCCGGTGCTGAGGCAGTGGCTCAGCCTTCTGTCTGGGTTCCATCGGCTGGCCGGTGGTGAAGCCACCGGTTGGCCGGTGGACTTAAAATCAGTCCACTTTGGCTTCTTGCTTTCTTGGCCCAATTCCTTGGCCACCTGAAATCATGCCTATCATCCAAAAACACTTAAAACAAGATTAGATAAATAAGAGAGTGATTGTGATCATGAAAATTAAACCACGAGGGGTACGAGAGGTACAACAATCTCCCCCTATTTTGATGATCACAATCACCAAAACAAACAATGTAAAAATGAAATTAAAGGCATGCTTTAAAGGATAAATGGGAAAGTAAATCAAAGCATGAGAGAAAGATTTCTCCACCAATAAACCAAGAATTTCTCCCCCTTTGTGATTATCAAAATAGCACGGGGCATAAAACTTGATTGAGGGAAACGTAAGATAGAGAATTTAAAACAATTGAAATTTTTGAAATTTGAATTGAATATTTTGAATCGAAAATTTTGAATTGAAAGTTTTGAATTGAAAGTTTTGAATCGAAAATTTTGAAATGAAAAATGCAAAAATGCTTAAACAATCCTAACTCCCCCTAAATAAAAACAACAAATCACCGGGGAGAAGTTTTTGGAACCGAGACAAATTTTGGTCCGGTGAGACTCGCTAAAAGGGATTTTTCAATCCATACTTGTCTAGTGGAGGGTATTCTACTATAAAATTCATCATTAAAGAAAATAGTTTTGGGCCTTCCATACCGGGCATTTTTGCAATCGCACTCATAAATTAAGTGCCTGGGTTTTTTGCAATAGTTACAAAATTTAAATTGGGAGCTCCCCCTTACAAAAATAGTTGGAGCATGGGAAGAGGAAGCTTGCTTGGAATAGCCAAGCCCTTGGGTGGTTCTAGATACGCATTGGGAACCTAGTAGTTTGGTCAAATTTTGTTCCCCTTGGGTGAACTTAGCAAGGGATTCCCTTAAATCCTTGATTGTTGATTCCATGGAATCAACATCGGGAAGGTTTTGGATTTTGAGGGACAACTCCTCCTTTTCTTTGAGAAGTTGTTCCTTTTCGGAAGAGAGTTTTTTGAAATTATTTTTTAAAGCAACAAATTTGGAAAAAAGTTCGTGAAAACCTTCCTCCAATTGATCTCTTGCATATTGGAGATCCTCATAAGATAAATGATTAAATGAATTTGAAGAACAAGAGGATGAGGAGTCGGAAGAAGTTACCTCGTGAAATGCCATTAGGCATTTTGTACCGTTGTCACTTGAGGAGGAGGAGGAGGATGATGTGGAGATATCACTCCACGTGGCCTTGAATGCCTTCTTCTTTTCCTTTTGCTTGGCCTTTTTCTTGTTGAGTGGGCAATCGGGCTTGTAATGGCCTTTCTTGCCACACCCATAGCATGTTACCTCGGGCTCGGATTTTTTGTTGGGCTGAGCCTTGTGGGCCTTGCGATATTTCTTCTTCTTGTGCTTCTTTATGAATTTGTGCATTTTTCGGGCAAGATTCTCCATTTTGGAATCGCCGATTGAAGTGGAAGACGATGAGGAGGAGGAGCTTTCTTCTTGTTGAACTTTGAAGGCGATGTTCTTTGGAACTTTGATCGGTTTGCCTTCCTTTTCAGCTTGCCTCCTCATGGTGATCTCATAGGTCATGAGGGATCCGATGAGCTCTTCGACCGGCATGTTCTTGATGTCTTTAGCTTCTTGGATTGCCGTGACTTTCGGTGCCCATGAGCTTGGTAAGATCCAAAGGATCTTCTTGACCATCGTCTCTGCAGAAACATCATCTCCAAGAGATTTTCTACCATTGCAAACATCAGTAAAACGTGTAAACATTTCAGTAATATTTTCAGATGGATGCATGGTAAAAGACTCAAAATCTTGACGGTACATGTCCAATCGAGTATCCTTGACTTTGTTGGTCCCCTCATGGGTAACCTCCAAAAGTTTCCAGATTTCATGAGATGTAGTGCATGTGGAAACTCGATTGAATTCATTACGATCAAGGCCGCAATGAAGAGCGTTCATGGCTTTTCCATCAAACTCGAAATTTTTAATGTTGGCTTGGGTCCATTTGGATTCATCGGGAGAGGAGAGAGAATAACCATGCATGACAATTTTATAAATAGGATAACCTATACTTCTAAGAAAAGTGGTCATGCGGGTTTTCCAATATGTATAGTCGGTTCCATCAAAAAAAGGAGCACGACCCAAAGAATAGCCTTCGGGGGCGAAAGAAGTTGAATCCATCACAAAAGATCTTGAATTTGAAACCGGTTAGGGTATTACTCAAATTTTGCCTCTGATACCAATTGTTGGGCGGAGAAAGAAGAAAGTGATGGCAAGAGGGGGGTGAATTGCCTTTTAAAAATAAATTAACAATTTAAAATCAAAGTAAAAGTGCAGTGGAAATAAAATAGGCAAGACACAAAATTGATAACGGAGTTCGGCTTAAACCCAAGCCTACGTCTCCGCTCCCAACTCAACCATTGAGAGATTTACTACCGCTTTCTTTTTAATGGTTTTAGAAAGAAACCCACTAGACATTAAGTTTAGTCTAGAACCTATTACAGCTTGCTTTTAATGGTTATGCAAGAACCCACTAGCCTTCTTACAGGTGAAGGCTAGCTCACCTATGTCTCAAGCCTTTTAAAGGAAAGACTTGACCAACCTCTTCACACCTTGAAGGTGGTGTGAGAACCCAAAAGAGAGGATGAGAGAAAGAGATGGGGTTTGTAGGCACAAACCCAATTTGATGCTCAAAATAAATAAATCAAGAAAAACCGTAATGGGGAAGCCTTGGGTGCCAAAGGATTGATTGGAGTTGATGAAGGGAGCTCCCAAGCTTCTTTGATGGTGCTCCTTGGATGTGGAAGTGAGTTGGAGCAAGTGGAGGTTCCTTGGTGGAATCCGCCGAAGGTTCGCCAAATGATGTAAAAATGTGTCTGTGGGCTTCTGTATGTTTTGCTAGTGTTCCGGGGCTTCCTAGTCCTTTATTTATAGAGGGGGAACCCTCAAATGGCCTTTGGGAGTCTTCGGAGCCGTTGGGAGGCAAGTGGACAGGTCTGGTCAAAGCCCAACGGCTAGTTTGACTGGCTCTACCGGCTGACCGGTACATAGCCACCGGTTGGCCGGTGTGTGTAAAAAAGAAAGGCCTTCTGCCCAGGTGCCACCGGTTGGCCGGTGCTGAGGCCACCGGTTGGCCGGTGCTGAGGCAGTGGCTCAGCCTTCTGTCTGGGTTCCATCGGCTGGCCGGTGGTGAAGCCACCGGTTGGCCGGTGGACTGAAAATCAGTCCACTTTGGCTTCTTTATTTCTTGGCCCAATTCCTTGGCCACCTGAAATCATGCCTATCATCCAAAAACACTTAAAACAAGATTAGATAAATAAGAGAGTGATTGTGATCATGAAAATTAAACCGCGAGGGGTATGAGAGGTACAACACTGTAAACCTTCAAACACCTTTCCAACATCACTATTCGTCTTTTATCACGATCCTCAGCTATCGTGATATCAATGCTTCGATCGATCACTTCTAGCATCGTCACATTTAAAACACCCCCCCCCCCATCTCATTGCTCCCCCTATCTCATTGCTCCACCTGTCAGCTTCTCCCCATATCATAAATGATTTATCAAATTTTCACACTATCTCCCCCTTGAACAATCACAATTTTCTCCCCCATTGTCAATGAACACAAAGGTCACTCCTTTGTAGTCTGTAACAGTGTAGAGAACACATATTAACACCTTAGGGAAAAACACATCATACCTCAGGGAGAGGGGGTGTCTCCACATCCGCACGCTTTCAAGCGCGGGGATTTGACAGAAATCCCAGAGCCAGTTGATGCCTCTTGAAAGCTTCCTTGGGTAAAGCTTTTGTTAGAATGTCTGAAACCTGTAGCTCTGTAGGAACGTACTCCAATTTCACGATTCCTTTCTCAGCCTTATCCTTGATAAAATGATACTTTTTCTCAATGTTCTTTGTACTTGAGTGATGGACGTGATTTTTTCTGAGATTTATAGCACTTGAGTTATCACATTAGATTCTGATAAGAGACTTCACTTCAACTCCCATATCATCAAGTAGCTGCTTCATCCATAATAACTGTGTGCACGGATGAGTGGTCGTAATATACTCAGCTTCTTCGGTGCTCAATGAAATGCAATCTTGAATCTTTCTTAGCCAAGAAATACACAATCTACCAAGATAGAATGAACCTCCTGACGTTGATTTTCTGTCATCTGCTGATCCGGCCCAATCTTCATCGAAGTATTCTTTTCACTGCAAGCATGTAGATTTCTTTGGGATTGCTCTGATATCTCGCTGCTTGGCATGTGATGAAAACAATATCAGGCCTTCTTGTAGTAAATTACATCAAACTTCCAATAATTTGCCTATATTCTGTTATATTAACTTCCTTTCTGTCCTCATCTATGGACAGTTTCATCTGGGTATCTACCGAATCCTTCATCTCCTTTGAAGCTTCCAATCCAAATCTTTCCAAAACCTCCTTAACATTTCAAGATTGAGAAATGAATGATCAATTCCTTCCCTATGTCACCAACATCCATTGACATCTGTTGATTACTGTTGTGGATGAAATAGATATTGTAATCAACTCCCCCATGCTAGAAACCATGTTTCTTCAAAAACTGATATAGCCTTGAGTTCTATGCTCTTGGTGCTTGTTTTAGCCCATATAATTCCTTCTTGAGCCGACAAACCGTATCCTCATTCTCATGAATAAGAAAACCGTCCAGATTCTTGATATGCACTTCTTCCTCCTAAATCCCATTCAAGAATGTAGATTAGACATCCATCTTGAACACATTGAACTTCCATTGCACTATGATGGCTAGGAATAATCTGATTATCTCCAGCCATGAAACCGGTGCAAAAGTATCATCCATATCTATTCTATCTATCTTGGAGTATCCCTTGCACAGTAGTTGTGATTTGTTCCGAATCACTGTGTCATATCATTCATCTTGTTAAGATAGACCCATTTTGTCCTGATCGATGACATTCTTATCGGATGGCCTCAAAACAATCTCCCACGTATGATTCTCTTCTGAATCAGAATCATCCTCTTCTGCTCCCTCTTTTTTGATTTTCACCTCATCACATTTATCTGGAAGTTTCTCACTATTTTATTGTTCAGTGGAATCATTTCTTTTAGCTGAATTCTTGATCTTCTTGTGGAAACAGGGTTGAAATTTTCTCACATCTTCCTGTTATATATCCTAAAAGCAGTCAGCTGATACCACATTGTTAGGGAAAAATATATAAGCATGAAATTATTGATTATTGCTGCTTTTCCTGTAATATTTCTTCCCCTGATAGACACCACCTAGGCCGAGTCATCCAATTATTTCATTGATGGATCTTGCATCTGATTTGGTTATTGAATGCTCCCCCTGTGTTGCGCAACTCTTCCAGTTGTTAGGACCAACTGTTTAGACCAATAACCATTCTTCTCCTGATGCATCTTTTATTATCTTACACTCAACATTGATCCATTAATAGAATCTCTAAGCCTACTGGGTTGGAACTAGGTGTAGGAAACAAGAGATAATGTTAATAACACATTCACTTCCTATTGTGATCTGATGATCCCTTTCTTCTTCAACTATAGTACCTGATTTTAATCAATTGAATCTCTGGAGCATATCACTTCTCCACTTTGAATCTTTAGATTCCACTTCCCCTTGGATCGTATCACCCTAATACCTGAAACACTTGAATCATCAGTTATTATCATTTATATACATAGGGAGAGGGGAACTTCTGGAATTCTCAAGAAGAGGATTGTGGTTGATCCTAATGGGTCAACCCTTTGATTCATTCTTGTCGAGCATCACATTATTTCTTTACTTCTTCTAGCTGCCTGACCAACTTGAACTGCTCTATCCATATGACTAAGCATTCATTACTCACATGCTGAGGCTTTTTCTGATTTAAAGATTCTGCAGGCCTGGCCTTTCTCACCATTTGGGGTTTAAAGCCACCAGTACACATTTTCTTTCCATATTCCATTGCTTCTTCCACCATTGTAAGGATCTTGAACCTTCCTCTTCTCATCGCGGTGGAACACCTCATGTGAATTTTTCATTACATTTTTTTGTTCTTCGTTCTTTTATCTGTTGTCTAAGTCACCACACTCTATTTCACTGGTGGTGAGTCCTCCATTGGATGTTTATTCTTCTTTATCACAACTAGAGTAGATCTCCCCTTAATCTTCTAGGATTGTTCACATTCTATTCTTGAGAGCTGTTGTGAGTATGACAGAGGAGGTGACTGATACACCTTTAGTTCAGATCCATGTGATTTCCCTGAGGCTCTAAGCCTATTCTTTTTCTTACCACTTTGTCTCTCAGAGTAGAATATCTCATTATGCATCATTGGAGTCTAGAATCTCCTTTCGAGTTCCCTTTCCTTTCTTGCGTTCTTTTTGCTGCAATTTCTTTCCAAATGCCCATAATATGAACATGTAAAACAATTTCCATCAAAGGCATACCTCATTTCGTCATTTCTATGTCGAGATGCTGATACACCTTGAGTTCTTCTTATGACATGGGCTCTTGATCTTCCATACACATACTCATGGTGTGTCCCATTCTTCCACAGTAATAGCATCTAACAGATGCTTTCCTCTGATTGACTCTTCTCTCTGATTTCTCGTGATACTTATTCTTATTCTCAGATTTGGTAATGTTTCTGTTTTCACAGCCTGAAATGTATTCTAGAGCCTCTGAACAGAAGCTTGATGTGAGGCCATTAATCCCGCAGAAAACGCACATGTCATCTCACTTATTTTTGTAACTATCCTCTTAGGCCTATATCCATCACCTGTAGGGTTTTGTTCACTTCTCGAACTATTCACAGCTCTCATTCTATCATGCATGGGAGGTGATTCATCAAATTCAATACCATTTTTTCCCAAACTATAAGGTATTTGAGCTAAGAGAATTTGTTTTTGCCTCTTTTCATAAATAGAAAATTTGCTTTTCATTTCATCATCACCTGTCGAAGGATAATCGAATAGTAAGTTCAAGGCATCCTTCATTTTAGGCTTTCCTCTAGCATTAGATTTCTCTATTTCATTCTTCACTGATTCTAGCTCTTCCTTCAACATCTGAAACTTTAATTAACTTGATTCCAGTTGAGCATCATGTTAACTTTTGAGAGGCTTTTATATACTCATCTCTACATCCAATTCTTGTGTAAGCTTTTCCACCACATCACTTTTCTCCTTTAACTTCAATTTTTATTGAGAAACAGAATCTGAGCAACATTCATTCTCTTGTTGTATCCTTTGATTCTTCTGAACTAGTTCAGATATATGTGTCACAAGATCATCATTTTTAGATTTCATGTTTTGAATCTCATCTGTGTTCAAATTCATCCCCTTGACATCAGCTATTGATTTTTCTACCTTTGAAGATCTCTTTCGCAATTCTTCGTCTTGAGAATCAGTTTTCTCCCTTAGATCAGTAGCTACATCAATAAGACTTTGATTCAAACATCTTAGCTTGTTGATCTCAGTTTCCAGTGCTTGGATCCGAATATCGTTATATTTAATTTCATCAGTGTTTCTAAAGTCACTTGAAATATCAGGTTCTTCGATACACTTGACTTGATCTTTCACTTTTCTATTCAAGCCATCGGTCTCCCTTTTCTATTCTTCAATATTAATCTTATACTCACTAACAGATTTTGAGTTCTCTCATGTTGATAACTTGAGTTTTTCAATTTCTTCCATGAACTCAAACTTCTCTTCTTCCTACTGCTGCATATAAATTTTGGCATCGTGAATAACATTGTTAGATTTCTTTTCTTTAGCTCTCTAAACAGTTATCTCCTCAAGAGAATCCTCTAAATTATCTCGCATATCAATTATTCCTTCAATTTCTTCTTCTGTTTCAGTATAACTCTTATGCTCATGTACTTTACTCATTCCAACATCATTATTGAGTGAATCAATCTTTTCCCTATCAGATTCATCCAGACCATCCTTTAGTAAGATGTTTTATTCTTTTATTTGAATCACACATTTTCCAAAAACACATCCACACTGAGGGAAATTACCTGACTTCTGATTCTTCTTTGATGCTTTTACCTTTCCCATGGCAGACGGAGATAAGAGAAATCTGTATATTCAACAACACAGATCGACCAAACCAAGTCAAAGAAAACAAATAAGATAAAAGAACCCATCCCTCTGATACTAATTTTTAGGTCCAATAGGGGCCTATATACCCTGAGAGGGGGGGTGAATCAGTGTATGGATATTCTTTTTCAATATTCTTCATGCCCCACTGGATCTGGACCCCTTTATTATAAGGGTTAAATTATTTTCTCTTATGTGTTTATGTTGATCACTTCACTTTATCTTTATCTGATGATGATGCTTTAAATGAAATGCAGGGAAGTACACAGGAAGACACATAGGTTTTTACTTGTTTCACCCTCACTAGGCTATGTCTAAGGAGCATACGCCGACAAGTTTCTGGTCGTACCAAATTCCACTATTCTTCACTAGAAGTGGATAAAATGTTCTGGAACAATCACTCTGTCCCAGGCTCACTACCATTACAAGGTTTAGGGTCATCTCACTACCTTCCCAAGGGTCACTCCTTGTTTCTCTCTCTTTGGATCACTGCCGGTAGAGAGGATCACCTACTTCCTCTTCCTTTGCTCACAAAACTAGGAAGAGAACCACTCACAGTTTATAGATTTGTAGGTCTCATCATTTTCATGAATAAATGCATCCACAACTATTGATAGATGCTATGTTAAAGTCCAAATTTCATCCACTGATGAATACCCCTTTTCCTCTTAACCACTCGACAATTCACTTTGGAAACACCTTCGCAAATCACCCTACTTCATGAGGATCCCAATTTCTCAAAGCTCAGACAAGCCTTCTCGAAGCTCCTTCCCTTTCACGGAGCTCACAATTTCATGGAGCTCGGACCATCGGAAATCTCAATCCTTCGCAATTCTTAGGTCGTCACGGAGCACAAGTCATTGCAAAGAAATTCCCTCGCGAAGCTCACTGAGCCAACGCGGAGCACACGACTTTCACGGTGCTAGAATAGCCACCGCGAAGCTCTTCATTGGAGAAGCACTGTACCTTCGCGAACTGAGAGAAAAGTATTTTCTCTAAAAATTCTCTCTTCTTCTCTTGAGTGGGTCGGCCTCTATTTATAGGAAATTCCACCGAACCCCAACCCTTCCGTATGAAGTCCGTTCCACGCCATCACCAACTGCGAAGCTCCAAATTTTTTTCCAGAATTCTATCAAAATCGCGAAGCACCATGACAATTTTCCGATCGCAGAGCTCGTCGTAATCGCGGAGCATCACCGTCAACATTCCTTCACGCATTTGCCGCAAAGCTCCCTCGCAAATCCCATCACCACCGCGATGCGCTTCAACTCTGTCATTCATGATGCTTTGACGTAATCGTGAGGAATCACCACCATCATTTTTCTGGCCTTCACAAAATCCAAACCCAGAAGCCTCTCTTCACGAAATTCATTCCATTACCATATTTAATTATAATCTTCCTGGAAATCTTATTTTTGTTATTCTCACGAACCTTAAAAATTTGGACCACAATAATTTGGAAAACACTAGGAAATGACACCACCTTGTACTGTTCTTTTGTACCGCCTCCAGATCATCTATTCCTTTGTCATCATTCTTTGTCAACATGGATTGTCAAAAACTTCTCCAGAACTTGATAATTCTCCATGGAAACCTGCTTTGTCAACAAACACAATCAACCCAAAAATACTGCAATGTTACCTTGAGGGATTTTTTCCCAACATAAAGAACATGCCTATTTTCATCTATCAAAACCTCTAGAATAGTTTTGTGGTAATACAAAAAAATGTATGGCAGAACTCAAATAAAAATAGGGTGTACCCATATATCATCCTTCACACCAGATTATTGTTTTTATATCTTGACAATAAATGGAGGTCAAGAGGGTCAATATATCCCTATTGTAGCAACAGAATGTAATTATATTTTCTTTCCAGCTAAAAAATACATTACTATATCATGGTGATGATTTAATTATAGTCATTTAATCATTTCCACATTCTACACTTTTTTGGACATACTGAGAGCATCGGTGGTAACTAAGAGTCAGGCACACAACCCTACCTCTGTATTTGATGTGACTATTCTGAATGATTCGAAATACATCATGGAAAAGATTTATGTCTTTGAATCTATATAGGTGGTTAATGACCATTCCACAAAAAATAGATAAATGGATTGAGACTAAATTCTCATTCATACTATAGTTCATTAGTCTACACATCTGGACACTCAAAGGAACACATATATCCCTTCCAAAATTATAATTTTTTTTTCTAAAACCTTCGAGAACAACAAAGGCAATTGGGAAATGATGAATCGGTCCCAAAGCCTTCATTATAGAATGTTAGGGTTTTTGAATCCCTCAAATGTCTATATTTGGTTGATAAAAATATGACTTATTTGACACAAATTTATATATCTATTATAAGAAATAATTTGGGCCCTCCCCTAAATTTGACATCTAGAAATTGTGGAGATCCTCCCAAGACATTTGACTTTGAAGGGTCACATAATGTTTAGAATCTAATTTCACTCAATATCTAATATCCTAATAGGCTTCATGGTATCCCTTTATAGGGAAAGAACAACATAGAACAAGAATCACACATTTTTATCGTCATCCCTGATGGTCCTCCCTAGGGTATATAATTCATACTCTCTATATGAAGCAGGATGTTAATCTATGATGGTATTCCTCCCAATAATGAAATTTGATGCAACGGTCCTCCCTAAAATGTTACATCATTACATCAAGAACAGAAACCCTTTAAAAATATACTCAGATAGATCACTTCTACCAAAAGGTACTTCAGAAGAAGAGACTAGTCATGCCTGATGCCTCATTACTGACAAGTGATATTCTTTCTCAACTATAATAATGGTCCAAGAAATGGTTATTCTCTAATCCCTCTATGGATCCTCAAACTTATAATGAAATAGAGTAAATCATTGATGCATTTGATTCCTACAATAATGAAATGGGGAAGCATACAACATTATAAGATATTCGTGAAGAACCTCTAATAAAGGATTAAGGATAGTTGTTTCTTTTGAGGGGAAAATTAGGAAAGTATGACATACCAGTAATTTTCTCAGATTTAGCCACTCTTCAATTAATCATTCAAGATGAATTTTTACACGATTTTGTGTATGAAATCCACAAAAAAACTTGGGCCACTCTCCAATAATTAAAAAATATATATTACTTTTAAATTTATACACTTGTCACATTTTTTTAATAGATGAAATTCACCACCAAATCAACATAGTATCCCTCCTAGTTTTACAAAACCTAAAATCAAGAAAGAAAAAAAGTTTCCTTCAAAATAGATGTCTCAATGTGTTAAAATAGATGAATTATCTAATTATTTATTCCCCGCCCAATGTCTATATTAGACGATGGGTAGATAATGGGGTGCCATGTTTCATCTCCTTCCTAAATCATCCAATCCCTATAAATGTGACATAATGTAAAGTCATTACCCTAACTAAGATTCAAAAATTTTATTCTTCATGTGACATATAATATTTATAAACACTCATCCATAAATGATAAATAATTAGTAGATAAGTAAACAATATTAATTTAATTAAATTCAATGATCTTATTTGCTTTTTTGATTTATAGAATTATGTCATAACTCCTACATAAAAACATAAATATTAAAAATCAAAACTTCAACTAAATGTGCAATCTTTTCATTAGACAAGAACTTTTTAAAAATAATAATTGTTCATATCATGTTTAAATAGCATGACTTTTCCTTGATCTCATTCTTGAATATATTCTTCATTATGTCATGTGAAATACATTTCAAAACGTGGTATGAGGATGAAAAGCTAAGTAAGAGATACATAACAAGATAAAACTTTCAATCTTGCAAAATCTTGTAAAAAATTAATACTTTATCTTAATGTAATACTTCTCACCTTTATAAAGTAGTAAATATACTTCACTGAATATAAGACCATTTATTACTTTTTTTGAAACAAAAAAATTAGCATAAATCCCATAAAAAGAAACATATAACATATAAAGGTAACATGGACATAAACATACTTAAATGGAATGACCATACGGTCGAATTCCACACATATCACTAAATGGAATAGCCATTTGGCTGAGTTCCATACCCAATTCATTTGAGGTTATAACATAACCACACATCCTTAGTTTATCATAGAAGTTCCCATATTTGGTTTATCACATAACCACTAGTATTTGGATTATCATGTAACCAAAAGTCATATATCTAAGTACCATTATATAATAATAACACGTAAAAGATTTCAATTATCAACATCTCACTCATAAAATTTCATTATCAATCAAAAGAAATAATTTCAAGATATTGAAATAATAAACCCACATTGAAAACTATTTTAATTTCCAAAAAACCAAAAAATGGAATGAGGTATTTTTTCCCTTTTAAAATCATTATGTCTTATGGATGAATCCAAATATAAAATAATGGTTATGGTGACGAAGGAGTTGTTGCCACCATTTATGTCAAAAAAAATTCACTTTTTCATTTAGTAAAATGATTTAGATAAAACATATTCCCTTTGAATTAAATTAAAATTCAATGGTGTTTATTATATATAGAATAAAATATGGTGGTGTATAACATCAAAATATTTCTCAATGAATTGAGAATGAGACGATGTCTATTACCTTGAATCTGATGTGTCTCGTTCATTATTTATATTCCTGAATAATAAATATTTGTAAATTTATATATTCTTTAAAACCATTTTTATGTTTATTATTCATTTTAAAATACTTATTATCAAGTTTTAAAAATTACATAATTATTTAAGTTTATATTTGTAATTTTGTCGATATTCGATACTTGATTCAAAAATGAACTTGTATTGATGGAAATTTACCACATAATAAAACGTACATCATCTACAGAGTATTATTAATGATTTTAAATATCATATGTATCTATTATATATATTTATATAAGTCCATAACATTTTGAGATAATAATATAAATGCACAGTTCAAGGATACGGTAGGCCGTACGTATGCCTGAACACTACAATCTTTTAATTGTCATATTAATGGGATGGAAAATAAATTATACATAGCTATAATATAATTTATATAAAATAAGTATGTAATATATGTTATATATGTTAATTATTTCAATCCTTTATACTTTACATGTATTGAATGAATGACTCATATCAGTTTTAGGGGCGGTAGTCAACACTTCATCAAATAATATTATCATATTTACACATTTTGCAAAGAAAAATGGTATGTTGTAAATAAAATTATATAATAATAGAGAAAATATAAATATAATATGTATCATATGTATATATTGTTCCATAATAATGGCCACCAAGTGATTTGGTAGGAGAAAATCGAACAATCATTGTTTCGTGAGGCAGTAGTTCCCCATATACAGAAAAAGTGTGTTCTATATCATTTAGATGAAGATGTGTGTAAGTGTAGGTAAAAAACTCATCATAACAATTTCATAGTATATTGGTCATAATTTTTTAATTATAAAATAATGAAATATATAGAGGATAGGTGTTTGGAGAATGAAAATAAATGAAAAGAGGATTAGAGAAGATGTTACCTCTAAATCGGGTAACTCATTTTGATTTGAGCCAAAGGCTTTCTTGAATTGCCTTATTCTTTATGTAAGACTTATAAGAGGAATTTACCGATGTTTAGAGATTATCTGAGAAGAAATTTGATCATCCAATGGTCTTGAGATGTGTGAGTAAGTGGGTAGAGGTGTTGGCATATTATAAGACAGAGGATGGACACTTTAAGAAAGTCTTGAAATATTATTTTATTAAAAATTGATTTTCAAATTATAATAGTTTCGAAGTGATTTATTTCGAGCATAGTATGAGTATGAATATAAATAATCTCAACCAATAAATTTTAAAAATGTTTAGGTCACAAAATTATCCTTTCCTTTTAGCTTTAACCATTTGTTAAAAACATTTACTCTTACCATTTGTTCTGGTATTTCCAAAATAAATGGTTACTGTAGTTACTGTAAAATTACTAGAGAACCATAAGTGAATCATTAAAGAAAACTTCAAACACTGTAAAATACATTTGGAAAAATATGGTTTTTTAGGACTATTATATCTTTAAATTAAATATTAATTGTTTTAAAACGCATTTATGTCAATTTTGACAGTTTATAGTAATTGATTTTTTTAAGTCATAACAACTATATTTTTCCAAAAAAAATGTATTCACTCATCCCTCACATGTCAGTGTCAGCAAAAATTAGTGGATGACATCAAAATTTTCAAATTAAAATAATTTTTATATATATAATATCACTTATTTAAATCATTCATTAATAATGTAATCACTGCATTGTCATTGTGTCATCAATAAATTTATTTATTTAATGTTTCAAAATTATAGAAAAATATCATGTCGTAGGAAATATTTTTTAATTTATAATGTATATTTATAGTCATAGATACAAGTTAAATAACACTATTTTAAAATTGATTTAGTAAAAGTTACATGTTTATGTTATATTTCTCTTTACTTTAAATTAATTATTATAACATGTCATTATCACTTCCATGTGTCTCCATTGGATCCTAAAATAGACCCAAATTTTATCATGGTCGGAATTATTGCATCCAATAGGATTAGGTCATTTGTTTTGGTGGTTTTATATTATTATAATATTATTTTGTACCCTTATTTACCTGAAATACACTTTTACCATGGTAAATAAAAATAATTAATGATTCTATTATTCACATTGTCCAAAAATAAATGGAACCAATTTACAAAAATTGAAAATTATGATTAAAAATATTGAATCAATATTTCTAAATTTAATACAAAAAATTTTTATTAATTAAATTAAAATTAATTATCGTTTTCAAAAGAAGAATGTGTGTTTTTAAAAAGTAAAAATTGTCAAAAGATCAACATGTTTTTATATCCAATTTAAATGTAGAATTACTTATAATTACAAATATTTTATTAAATTATAAATACATAATCCATTTAAACTTTTAAACCAATTTAAAGGACAATTTATCTATATAAATAAATTAGATTAAAAGGCTGTTTTGAATTAAAATACAGTTTTTTTATTCATTAATATATGTTTTATATAAGAAAAATAACAAAATTTCAACCAAATTAAATTTTGATCTCGCACTTCTAATGATGATGTTTTTTTGTAATATAAGATATAAAAGTGATTGAAAAAAATATTTAAAAAGGGTTCTCCATCAAAAGGCTATTAAAAGGCATTTTCAAAATTATTAGAGTATTTTAGGCACAAAATTGGATTCATCCTCATTTTGAGCCTCAAATATTTAAATGATAAATATACAAACATTTAACAAACAAATATAATTAATATTTTAGCTTTATTTATTATCTCCAATAAAACGGTGAGGCGTTAAAAACCGTTTAAAATAATAATAATAATATTGTATTATTTTTTGGTATAACACAACATTTTGTGCAGCGTAATATTTCAGGGAAACCCATTGTTGTGCGTCGAGTAAACTATAATAATAATTGCCCTATTAAACATATAATTAATATATTATTCATAAATATTAATATATATGAAAATGTATTATTCTTTAAATACCTAGGATGTTACATCTTTCCCCCCTTTTGGACACTGTGTCCTCACAATTTTATTTACATATCAAATAAGTTGGGGGTCCTTCGCACTCATATCCTTTTTAGATTCCCAGGATTTTCCTTGAACCATATGGTTTTTTCACAAATTCTTTCCATGATAAATCACATTATTCCTCAATTATTTTTCACTATGGTCAAGAATTTGTACTCGTTTTTCTCGTAAGAAAGATTTTCTTCCAAATGAACTACCTCTGATATCAAAACATGGGATGGATGTGAAATATAGTTTCTAATCATTGAAACAAGAAAAACATTGTGTACCTACGAAAAAACACAGAGGTAGTTTCACCCTACAGGAAACTGCACCAACGTTATTTTGGATTTCGTAGGGTCCAATGAACCATGCACTCATCTTTCCCTTCTTACCAAAATGCATAACACTTTTCCATGGAGAAGCATTGAGAATGAAATGATCACCTACCTCAATATATGATTCTTCCTCCGATTATTTTCATAACTTATCAGCCTTCTTTGTTCTATCCTCCTGTGCTTCTGAATCAACTGAAATTTTTTTGAAACATCTTTTACCAATTCATATCCCATAAAAATCATTTCACCTACTTCATCCCAAAAGCTAGTTTTCAACACTTATTTCCATATAATGCTTCAAAATGGTTCCATTTTAATAATGTATTGAAAATTTTTATTATAAGAAAAGTCAAAAAAATAAAGTTTTTGATCCCAACTTCAATTGTAATCAATTTAATAAGCACATAGCATATCGTCTAGGGTATAAATTTTTCATTATGACTGCTCATCGGATAGAGGATGAAAAGTGGTACTGAAATTTAATTCAGATCGCAGTGACTTCTAAAGGCCATTCCAAATTTTAGAAGTGGACCCAATATCACGATATGATACAATGGAGAGAGTAACTCCATGTAACCTTACTATCTATTTAATATACAGTCGATAAATTTGATCTATAGATAGAGTATCTCAAATATGAAAAAAATGACTACATTTAGTCAATCGATCAACAATAACCCATATTGTGTTGTTACGTCATGAAGCCCTTGGTAATCCCACCACAAAATCCATGTACACATTTTCCAATTTCCACTATGGCACTCACAAAGGATAAATCAACCCTTTTAGTAACTTCCACTTCACTTTAACCAGCTGACAAGTCAAACACTTCACAATAATGTCATAAATATCCCTTTTCATTCCATCCCACCAATAATAATCTCAATGATCTCTGTATATCTTATTACCTGTAGGATGAACTGAAAATAGAGAACAATGGGCATCACATAACAACTCATTCTTCAATATTTAATTAAAAGGAACACATAATTTATTTCCAAACCTCAAAAAACATTCATTATCAATGTTAAATTAAGGTATCATACCCTTTTGAACCAATTATACATTTTTCTGAAACTCTCTATCCTTTTTATGCACTTGTGAAATTATTTTTAATAGATATTATTTCACTTTCGCCTAAAAAATAGGACTTCCTGACACCAAAAACATCCAATGCAAAATTTATCAAATCAGAAACCAAAGGGTCTTATTCCAAACGTAGCATGGTTAATGTATAATTACTCTTACAACTCAAAGGTTCGGCCACATTATTTTCATTTGCTACATAGTAATGAATCGTGAAATCATAATTCTAGATTAGTTCTGGTCAACATCTTTGTCTCATTATTAATTTTTTCTAATGGAATATATACTTCAATTTTTTGATCACATTATATTTCACACATTTTACTATATAAGTGATGCCTTTGAATTTTTTAAAGAAAAAACAATAGAAGCTAATCCTGAATCATGTTTCATGTAATTTAACATATGAGGTTTCAAATGAATTGAAGCACAATCAATTATCTATTTAATCTGCATTAGGACACAACCAAGTCCTTTCAATGATGCAACATTATAGATAACAAAGTCACCATTATAGTAAGTTAGAGACAAAAATATATCATTTACAATTATTCCTTTTAGTTTCTGAATACAATCATCACATTATATTTTCCAGATGAACTTAACCATGTAACATGTTAGCTAAGTTAGTGGGTTACATAACTGAGAAAATGATTCAAAAAACCTTTAGTAATATCCTTATAATCAAAGAGAACTACGAATCTATGTGATATTGGTAGGTCTTAGACACTCTTCAACAACTTTTGTTTTAGAAGGGTCAACATTTATGACATATTTAAAAACAATATGACTAATTAAATATTTTTTAAAAAAAATCAATCTTACTAAACATTACAAATAGATTCTATTTATTTTAGGGTTTTCAAAACCATCCTTAGGTGACATTAACGTTCCTCTCTGATTTTAGAATATACAAAAAATATCATCCATAAACACAACCTCAAACTAATGTAGTGTAATGCCCCAACCCTAGTTACCTAAAGTTGGTGCATTAATACATAACATTGGTATGATCACAAAAGATCAAGTCTCGAATGACCGATTAGTTTAGTAGCCTTGGAAACACTAGATATATTCATAAGTCTTACATTATATAATAAATTTTTAAACTACAGCAACATAGTATCTATAGTCCACACTCATATCCCCTCAGACTATCCCTGTAGGTCAGTCATAAAATACTTCTTGACATCCTGGGAAAAATAAAACATAGAAACGGGTGAGATAAGATGCTCAGTAAGGATAACAATATAGCGGAAACTATCATAAAGAAGCATAAACATTTAAGTAAATGTATAACTAAAACAAAAGCCTTTTAAACTTGAAATTCAGCATAATATGGAAAAATAAAATGAAATAATTCCATTTACTTATTCACATGGATATTCTACTAGTTGAATAATCACATGAAATATAAATAACCACTTTCATAATGAAGGAATTCATAATGTGAGACTTTCATAACCACATAGTCAAGGCCTTGTGCAAAGACTACAAATAATATTTTTTCAAGGCCTTGTGCCAAAACACTAGTTTGTCTCATGAGACTTACCAATTCATCGAGGAGCTATAGCATGCTCCACCCATCACTTACAAAGTCCAATGCATTCCTCATATGAACAGGTTTAAACATAACATAAACATTCATATTAAAACTAGCTTACGAAATTTAAAAACATTATCTATAAACCATGAATGGTATAAAAATAACAAATCCATAGTTAAACATATCACAAAACCTTTAATATAATATGGATGTTTTTTATCATAATAAATCAACTTCAAATAAGATTAAAATCTATCAAAGGATGTTGACATTGATGAAACCAAAACTATTTGAGAGAAATATCTCTTTTTAGAAATAATATAAAAGTCACATAATTATAAAATAAAACATTTACTTTGAAAATATTCTAATATGATTGTAAGGGATTCTTTGACAATTTTATAATTGTGGAAAATATCCACACCCTCTGTATAAGTTAAAAAACATTCTTACCTTAATTTTGTCAAAAATGATAAAAGTGCCATGTTTGGAAAATGACGGAAAGATTCATTTCAACCCAAATAAAAATTCAATCAAGGGTATAAATGACTTTAACCCATAGTAGAGTAAATAGTAAAAAAAATTGGATTACATTTTTAAGAAACATGGATGTGGATGATAATGAGGTCCCAGTAGATAATTACGTATAAACAACCTCGGATAATGAAATGATTCTAAAATTGACCCTTACCTTGCGCTTTTCCTCAGTAGAGGTTAGGTTAATATCCCATATAATGGTTAAATAATTGTTATTAAATTATAAAAGAATCATATACATTAATATAATATCATATATGATCTTTTACGATTTATTTTTTAATAATAATAGAGTATTGTCGTCGTTTCGGGTGTTAATGGATTCTTTTTCCTTTATATTCATTGTTATGTGAGTCATATTTTTATGGACGGGATGTATCTTATTCATATATATAGTGATATCAAGTATCTAAACATTATTTGTAATCATCAAAAGAAAATTAGTCTTGAATTGATAAGATGGGGAATGATTCTCATCGCATTCGTGGAGACGGTAATCCGTATGTACGCACGAGCTATAATGTCATTCTTTTGAAATTAAAATAACATATAATTGGATGGTATACCATATATACATAATTATTATCATATTATATTTATTATTTATGTCTATTACACATCATTATTATACCCATCCAAATAATAATTTATTGAATAACCATTACACCACGACGTGGAGATGGTAAGTCGTACGTACACATGTATGGTGACATGTCATTCAAAGGAAGGATAGAATAATGAACGTGGTTGTAACATATTTATAATAACATCATAGTATATAGAATATACTGGAGTTATTTTTTTAGAATGGAAACAATAATGAAAAATTAAGTGGAAGAAGAAAAGAACTTGAAAGAGGTGATGAAATATTTACCTCTTCTTTGGGTTCTTCCTTCTCATTTTATCAAAAGGGCACCTTAAGTTGGCTTTATGACTAAAGGAAGGCCCCTATGATGAAGTAAAGACAGTTAATAGGGTATTTGGGTAGAGTTTGGCCGATCCAAATGTCTTTGAAGTTTTGAATTAGAGAGAAGGGGGAGTGCCCTTTTATAAGATGGGTGAGGGGCACCTTAGAAAAATCTAGAATTATTATTTTATAATAAAATCCTTTTAGGTTTTTAATGGATCCAAAATGATTTACATAAAGGCTAAGGTGGGGATGGGTCAAAAACCACTCATCCAATAGGTTTCAGACAGTTTTGGGTCAATATATTAACTTTATCGTTTAGATTTAACTCTTAGTTAAATAGTTTGACATATAGCATGTCTCTTTGTATTTTTATATTATATGGTTAATAAACTAACTATATACTTCCATGAGAACCCCAAGTGGTTCATTAATGATACACCTATCATTATATAAGTACTTTCGTCAAACAGTATATTTTTACGAATAGAATATCAATTAATAATATAATATTTGTTTTAAAAACTCCATTATGTCAATTTTGACACAATTTGGTAGTTTGTTTTTGCTAAATTCATAAAAACAGTATTACTTTAAAATAAATTAATATAAACAACCCTAATATGTCATATTAACCTATAAAATTATTTTAATTCATAAAAAGTCTCAAATTACATTTATTTGGACATTTATAATATCAATTATTTTAATATTTCATTAATTTTGTAATTACTGCATCATCATTGTGTCTTAAATAAATTAAATTATTTAATGTATAAAAATAAAAATAAAATACCATTATGTAGAAGTCTCATTATACTTCCAATTAATATTTATAGTTGAATTTATCTTATGTTTATCCATATATTAAAAATGTTTTAGTTATTAAAATTTCATTTTAACTCTTTTAACTCTTCTTTAAATAATATAATAATAAATGTCCTAATCTAATCAAAGTGGACCAAAGAGGTTCATATTATATTCTTAAGGTTGTTTATGGTCTAATTACACTTATACAATAGAATTAGGACATGTGTTAGGGTAATAATAATATCATTTTTACTCTTAATTACCGAATTTAATTTTAACCGTGGCAAATAAAAGTAAAAAGTTACTATTCTCCAAAAATTATTTTTATCTTATTGAACCACATTTTACTCCTTGATATTAACCGTGTATCTTATATTTCTGAAATTCAACTCACAGAAGTGGTAAAATTATGTTTTATGTGAATTTTAAAGTTCACATAGGAGGTGGGTAATAGACTGTGAAAAGTTCAATAAATTTTTTATATATCTAAAATTATTATAAATTGACTCCAATGAATTATATATAACTTATATAGGTATTATGTATCAATTTTGACCTAAAATAAATTTAAATAAAATAAATAATGATTTAAATAATGATTCGGTTTTAAACTATAACTCAGTGTTTTTTCACTATACATCAAAAATGAAAAGTTTTTAGAAAAATATCATGAATTCATAGTAAGCTAATTTCGATATTCCAAATACAAAAATGAAGTCCATTTTGAAAGATAAAATTTATAAAATTTCAAAAATTGGGTATTAATATTCATAACGGCTACTTTGATTGGTCACGGTGTGTTAGAATCTCGATGTTGCGTACAATGCAAGCTATTTGATTATTTAATGGGAAACATACCGTGGAAGCTTGGGGTGTTACATTCTATCCTCATTCAAATAATTTCGTCCTAGAAATTTCTAGAATACTACCGCATGAAAAGACTCAGGTGTTTCTCCATTATAAGTTCCTCAGGTTCCCACATTGCCTCTTCCATCTTATGGTTTCCCCATGGAACTTTTACAAGATGAGTCATCCGGTTTCTCAGCACTTCTTCTCTATTATCAAGAATCATAACATGCTCTGCGCAATAAGACAGATCGGGTTCCATTTCTAATTCCTCATAAGTGAGTATATGTGTTGGGTCAGGCATGTATTTTTTCAACAATGATACGTGGAACACATCGTGAACATTGGAGAGACTTTGCGGCATATCCAAATGGTAAGCTACAACCCTCATTCGTTCTAGAATTTTGAAGGTTCTAATGTACCAGGGACACAATTTTCCCTTCTTACCAAAACATATAACACCATTCCATGGAGATAACATTAAGAAAACCTGATCTCCTACCTGAAATTCCAAATCCTTCATTCGGTTATCCGCATAGCTATTCTACCTACTTTGAGATTATTTGATGTGGTTTTGGATTTCCATCACCTTTTACATCATTTCCTCCACCAGTTCTAGGCCTAAAAATTTCTTTCACCACCATCATCCCACCAGGTTGGTGTGTGACATCTCTTTTAGTATAACTCTTCATATGGTGCCATCCAAATACATCAATGCAATCTATTGTTATAGGACATTTATAACAGAGGTAAATATTGACCCCACATACCTTGAAAGTCAAGTGAGAATGATCTCAACATGTATTCTAATGTTTGAATAGTCTATTCTGATTTTCCATCAGTTTGGGGGTGGTAGGCAGTGCTCAAACGAAGTTCAGTATCCAGGGATTTCTGAAGACTTTTCCAGAATCTTGATGTAAAGTGTGGATCATGATCAGAAAAAATCGATAGGGTTACTCCATGAAGTCTCACAACATCATTAATATATAGTATTGCAAGATGTTCTAGTGGTAGATCTTTTCTTATAGCTAGAAAATGTGCTGACTTGGTAAGTCAATCAACAATGAACAATATTGCATCATTCCTTCTAGGAGTATTTGGTAGTCCCATGACAAAGTCCATCGTAATATTATCCTATTTCCACTCTGGTATGGGAAGAAGTTGCATGACTCATCCAGGTTGTTGCCTTCCCGCTTTCACTTGTTGAAAAACCATACATATTGACACAAAATCAGCATTCTCCTTCTTCATGTTATCCCACCAAAAATGATCCTTCAAATCTCTATATATTTTGGTGCTCCGAGGGTGTATATAGAAATGGTAACTATGAGCATCATCCAAAAATTCTCTTTTTAGATCAGGTATATTGAAAACACAAAGTCTCTACCCAAATTTCAAAATTCCATCTTCATACACAAAGTCACTCAATCTCCCATCATTCACAGCTTTAATATTCTTTTGAAACTCTTCATCATTGGTCTGAGAACTCTTTATCCATTCTTGTAAAGATGGTTTGGAAACCATATGAAAAATTATTGATGTTTCACCTTCTATGGTGATTCCCATATCCATCTTTACTAGATCCATGAAAATATAATCCCTTTCAACTATAATCTTGTTCAAAACTCAATGATCCTTTCTACTCAAAGAATCTAACACCGTATTTTCCTTCCCTAGGTGGTAGTGTATCATTCAATCATAATCTTTGAGTAGTTCAAGCCATCTACTTTGCCTCATGTTGAGTTCTTTATGTGAGAAAATATACTTTAAACTCTTTTGATCAGTATAAATCTCACATTTTTCACCATAGAGATAGCATCTCCAAATCATCAAAAAAACGGTTACAGCTGCTAACTCAATATCATGAGTACAATAGTTTTTATCATGAATTTTCTGCTATCGTGATGAATATGCAATAACCCTATCATTCTGCATAAGGACACAACCAAGTTCTTTCATCGATGCATCACTATAAATAACGAACACATAATTCCTCGATGGTAGAGTCATAATAGGAGCATTGACTAAGCTTCCCTTCAGTTATTCAAAACATTCTTCACAGTCTTTTTCCCAGACAAATTTAACCCCTTTTCGTGTGATCTTTGTTAATGGGTTAGCCATTCAAGCAAAATTTTGGATGAAATGTCGATAATAAACTGCTAAATGAATAAAACTGTGTACCTCAATTATACTTGTTAGTTCTATCCATTCATGGATTCCATGTTCTTTTAAGGATCAACAAAGATTCCATCCCTAGAAAAAATATGGCCAAGAGAAGAAATCTCCTAAAGACAGAATTCACACATTCCAAACTTCGCATATAATTCATGTCTACTAAGAGTCTTTAGGATAATGCGCAAGTGATTTTCATGATCTTCATAGTTTTTGGAGTATACCAAGACATCATCAATAAATACCACTACAAAGTCATCAAGATATTATTTGAAAACTCTATTCATTAGATAAATGAAGACAGAGGGTTCATTATTTAATCTAAAAGGCATTACTGTAAACTCGTAATGCCTGTACCTGGTTCGAAATGCTGTCATCGGAATGTATTCCTTCTTGACGCACAAGTGATGATATCTAGGTCGAAGGTCAATCTTGGAAAAGTATTGAGCTCCATGAATTTGGTTTAATAAAATATAAATACAAGGTAGGGGATAAATGTTATTTATTTTTATAGCGTTGATCTCCCTGTAGTCAATGCACAACCTCATAGATCCATATTTCTTCTAAACAAAAAGGACAGGGGCTCCCCATGGGAAAAAACTAGGGAAAATAAATGCCTTATTACTCAATTCCAATAATTGTTTCTATAGTTCTACTAATTCCACAGCTTCCATTCTATAAGGTGTCTTCGGTATGGGTCGTGATCTAAGAATTAAATCAATAGAAAACTCAATTTCTTGTTCTGGAGGATTTCCAGGAAAATCATCTAGAAACACATCAACATATTCTTTCACAATAGGTACATAATCTATTTGAACATTCTCTTCCTCACCCACAGTTATTCCATTCTCTTCATCCGAAATATTTGAATTTAGTTGAGCTACTAGGGAAGGATCTAGATGAGGATTAGGTGGTGACGATTCTACACTAAAGATAAGGTGTTCTTTATCATCATCATCAAAAATTGTAACCTCATTCTTCTTACAATAAATCTTTAAATCATGGTCCGAAATCCAATCCATACTGAGAATTATATCAAATTCAATCATTAGTATGATGATGAGATCAGCAGATAAAGAACATTTATATGATTTAATGAGAATGGATTCAAAAAACATTGTTGAGATTATAATTCCCTTTGGAGTTTTGACTGACAACTCCGTTGTTAAATCAAATTGAAAATATCTAATTTTCATAGCAAACTGGGAATATATGAAACAAATTGATGATCTAGAATCAAATAAATCTTTCCTAATCTTGAGGAAACCATTAAATTACCTGCCACCACGTCGGGCGGGGCTTCTACCTCAGCAGTTGTGATAGCATAAGTTAGGCCTTGATCCCTTGGCCTTTTCTGAGGTAAGATCCTATGATTCTTGGGACATTAATTAGAATAATTCCCCCTTTCTCTACAATTTTAGAATTCAATATCGACTGCCTCTTTCTTCCCCTTGAAATCAAGAGCTTGGTGGCCTTTTTCACGACACTTGTAATAGACTCTCATTCCCTTCATGCTAGTACCAGGGTGTTTCTTCCCATATTTACCACAGGATGGATATTCAAATTTTCTATTCATCCCCTTATTTCCATTTCCAGAGTGTTCAGAAGATCTATTCTTCAATTACTTTTCTTTATAGTTGTAAGACATAGATAATTTTTTTCTGTCTCGATAGCACATGAGAAAATATCTTCGTACGATGAGAAAGATTGCGAGACTAATGCTTGACGTAGAAATGGTTTTAACCCATCAAAGAAACGATCATTCTTATTTTTTGGGTTACTTATATAATCTGCAGCATGCCTCACTATCCTTGTAATGTTATCATCATACTTTGCGACATTATCATCCTCCTTTTTCCTCAGACTCAGAAATTGTCTTTCCATATCTGCTCGATGGTCACGAGGAAAGTATTTTTCTATGAAAATCTATTTAAACTCCTTCCATTACATATTTGATACATCATCATATTCCATTGTATTTTGAATCAATGACCACCATTGATCAACATCTCCAGTGAGGCGGTAAACTACCATGACAACCATTTCCCTTTCACTACTCTCCACGGCATAAAATATTTTTCTAAGAAATCTATCCATTGATCAGCCAATAATGGATTTTTACTCTCATTGAATGTTGGTAGTTGATTCTTCATGAAGCGATCTAACATTGATCCTCCGCGTTGTGGATCAGGGCTCTTTATACAGGTAAGGTTATTATTTATAACCTGAGTGAGTTGTCCCATTATAGTGATAAGCTGATCAGCACCAGTTGTATCACCAACTCTACTATAATTATCTTAAGCAGGAGGGAAATCCCTACATGGAGTTTGTGCATTGATACGGTTTCCATTCCTTCCACTAGGCTCCATTTCTAAACAATGGCATAAACAAGATCAGTTGATTAATCAAAATACATAATTCCCAACTAGTAAAACAGTTAACAAAAATTGAATAGTTTATTGATATAATTCATAATTATAAAAATCTGTTTTCATTGAGGATGTATATACCCATAAACCCTTCATAATGGTTTGTAATGAAAATGAGAATTATCCTAAGCATATCCCTTAGGAGTGTTGTAACCAATAGTGCAGTAAGGCCCATTGTTGTGCACCAGTTCCCATTTGAGTCTAGCTCAAAGCGGTGTTTTTGGGTTTTACCCCTAGGTACATCTGTTCCAGAGCCGCCTATACCTACTCATATCCAGACAGGGATGTATTGCTTGGAAAACTCACAAAATCTCTATAATACCAATATTATAGAAAGTTATTCTTTACTAATCCTCAAATTCAATCTTAGGGCTATGTGGACCAATTGGAGTTTATCACAATATAGATTCTATGGTTTTTACTAAACTTCCTCTGATACCAATTGTAACACCCCAACCCTAGTTACCCAGAGCTGGTAAATTATTACATAACATCGGCATGATAACAAAAGATCATGTCTCGAAAGACCGATTAGTTTAGTAGCCTTGGAAACACTAGATACATTAAGAAGTTTTACATTACATGATAAAGTGAAAAAATAAAACAAAATAGTATCCATAGTCCACACTCATATCCCCATAGAATATCCCTGCAGGTGAGTCATAAAATACTTCTTCACATCCCTGGAAAAATAAAACATAGAAAGGGGTGAGCTTAGATGCCCGGTTAGGAAAACAATATAGTAGAAAGTTTCATAAATAAGCATAAACATTTAAGCCAATTTATAACTAAAACAAAATTCATTTAAACTAAAACATCAGCATAATATGGAAAAATAAAATGCAATAATTCCATTTACTTATTCACATGGATATTCTACTAGTCGAATAATCACATGCAATATCAATAACCTATTTCATAATGATGGAATGCATAATGCCAGACTTTCATAACCACATAGTCAAGGCCTTGTTCCAAGACTACATATATTATTTTGTCAAGGACTTGTGCCAAGACACTAGTTTGTCTCATGAGACCTACCGATGAATCGAGGAGCTATATCAGGCTCCACCCATCACCAACTATGTCAAATGCATTCCTCATATAAACATTTTTAAACATAACATAAATATTTCTATTAAAACTCGCATATGAAATGTCAATAATTTATCCATAAACCATGAATGGTATAAAAAGAACACATCCACAGTCTAACATATCACAAAACCTTCAATACAATATGGATGTTTTTTATCATAATAAATAAACTTCAAATAATCTAAAAATCCATCAAAGGATGTTGACATAGATGCATCCAAAACTATTTTATAGAAATATCTCTTTTTTGAAATCATGTAAATTCCACAAAATTATAAAATAAAACATTTACTTTGAAAATATTCTAATAATCTTTTAAGGGAAGCTTCGATGATTTTATAATGGTGGAAAATAGACACACGTGTTGTATAAGTTAAAAAACATTCTTATCTAAATTTTGTCGAAAAGGTTAAAAGTACCTTATTTGGAAAATGATGAAAAGATTCCTTTCAAACCATTTTATAAAAATTCAAACTATTTTATAAATGAAATTAACCCATAGTCTTGGAAATTTTAAAAATGTTTTGGAATACATTTTTAAGAAACATGGAAGTGGATAATAAAGACGTCCAAGTAGAGAATTACATATAAACAACCTTGGATAATGAAGAGATTGTGAAATTAAACCATACATTGAACTTTCCTCAGTAGAGGGTAGGTAAACCTCTTGTATAATGGTGAAATAATTGTTAATAAATTATACAAGAATTATATACATTAATATGATATCATATATGATCTTTTATCATTTCTTTGTTAATAATAACTTAGTATTATCGTCATTTTGGGTGTTAACGAATATGTTTTCCTTTATATTATTTGTTATGTGAGTCATATTTGTTAGGTATGGGATGTATATTATTCATATATATAATTATATCAAGTATTTAAACATTATATTTATCATCCAATGAAAATTAGTCTTGAATGGATATGATGGGGAATGAATCTCATCACCTTCGTGGAGACGGTAAGGCTTACGTACGCACGAGCGATAATATCAATCTTTTTATATTAAAATAATATATAATTGGATGGTATATCATATATAAAGAATCATTATCATTTTATATTTATTATTTATGTCAATTACACATCATTATTATACCCATCCAAATAATAATGTATTGAATAACAATAACACCACGACGTGGAGACGGTAAGTTGTACGTACTCACGTATGGTGACATGTCATTCAAAGGAAGTATAGAATAATGAATTTGGTCATACCATATTTATAATAACATCAAACTATATATAATATACTAGAGTTATTATTTTACAATGCAAACAACAAAGAAAAATGTAGTGAAATAAAAAAAGTAACTTGAAAGAGGTGATGAAATACTTACCTCTTCTTCATGTTCTTTCTTTTGATTTGATCAAAAGGGATCCTTAGGATGAATTTATGACTAAAGGAATGACTCTAAGATGAAGGAAGGACATTTTAGTGGGTATTTGGGTTGAGGTTGTCCAAGCCAAATGGCATTGAAGGTGTGAATTACAGAGAAGGGGGGTGCCCTTTTATAAGAGGGGTGAGGGGCACCTTAGGAAAAGCTAGAAATATTATTTTATAATAAAATAATTTTTAGTTTCTAATAGCTCCAAAATATATTATTTAAAGGATAAGGTGGAGATGGGCTGAAAACCACTCAACCAATAGGTTTTAGACAGGTTTGGGTCACTATATTAACTTTATCTTTTAGATTTAACTCTTAGTTAAATAGTTTTACTTTTACCATGTATTTTTGTATTTTTATATTATATGGTTAAAAAACATACTATATACTTCCATGAAAACCCCAAGTGGTTCATTAATGATACATATATCATTATATAAGTCCTTTTTCCCAACCTTATATTTTTTGGAATAGAATATGAACTAATAATATAATGTTTTTTAGAAAAACACTTTTATGTCAATTTTGACATATTTGGTATTTTCTTTTTGCTAAATTTATAATAGCATTATTAGATCAAAAAAAATTCTAACCAACCATATTATGTCATATTAACCTAGAAAAATTATATTAATTCATAAAAGGTCTCAAATTACATTTATTTGGTAATTTATAATATCAATTATTTTAATAATTCAATAATTAGGTAATTATTGAATCATAATTGTGTCATAAGTAAATTAAATTATTTAATGTTTAAAAAATATAAATAAAATACCATTATATAGGAAATAGTTTTATCTTTTTAATTAATATTTATATTCTAATTTATCTTATGTATAACCCTATATTAAAAATAATTTAGTTATTAAACTTTGATTTTATATCTTTTAACTCTTCTTTAAATAAAACAATAATAAATGTCCTAATCTAATACAAGTGGACCAAAGAAGTTCATATTTTATTCCTAAGGTTTTTTGGTCTAATTAAACTTATCAAATAGAATTAGGACATGTGTTAGGGTAATTATAATTTCATTTTTACCCCTAATTACCCTATTTACTTTTAACCGTGGTAAATAAATGTAAAAATTACTATTCACAAAAAATTATTTTTAGCTTATCGAACCACATTTTAATCATTCATATTATCTGTGTCTCTAGGATTTTCGAAATTCAACTCACAGAAGCGGTAAAATTATGTTTTATGTGAATTTGCAAATTCTCCTAGGAGGTGGGTAAAAGATGGTGAAAAGTTCAATAAAATTTTTATATATCTATGATTTTTATAAACTGACTCCAATGAATTAAATTGAACTTATATAGGTATTATGTATCTATTTTTACCTAAAAAAATTTAAATAAAATAAATAATTATTTAAATAAAAATTCGGTTATAAACTATAACTCAGTGATTTTCACTTTTCATCAAAATTGAAAATTTTCAGAAAAATATAAAAAATTCACCCTAATCTAATTTCGATATTATGAATCCAAAAATGAAGGCAATTTTAAAAGATACAAATTATAAAATTTAATAAAGTGTGTATTACTTTTCATAATGGCTACTTTGATTGGTCGCGGTGTGTTAGAATCTCAAATTTGTATACAATGCAAGCTATTGCATTATTCAAATGGAAACTTTCAGTGGAGGCTTGGGGTGTTACATTCTCCCCTCCAAATAATTTCGCCCTCGAAGTTTCAAGAAAACTACCACATGAAAATACATGGGTGGTTCTTCATTATATGTTCCTCAGGTTCCCACTATGTCTCTTCCATTTTATGGTATCTCCATTGAACTTTTACCTGACGAGTCGTCCGATTTCTCAGCACTTGTTCTCTTGAATCAAGAATCTTGAAATGATTTTTGCAATAAGACAGATCGGGTTCCGGATCTAATTCATCATTGGTGAGTACATACATTGGGCCAGGCATGTATTTTCTCAAATCTGATACATGGAACACATCGTGAACTTTGGAGAGACTTGGAGGCATTGCCAAACGGTAAGCTACAGCCCCAATTCGTTCTAAAATTTCAAAAGGTTCGATATACCTGGGACACAATTTTCCCTTCTTACCAAAATGTATAACACCCTTCCATAGAGATACCTTCAAGAAAACATGATCTCTTACCTGGGGTTCCAAATCCATCCTTCGGTTATAGGCATAGCACTTCTTCCTGCTTTTACCTTCTTTGATGTGGTTTTGGGGTACCTTCACATTTTCCATCATTTCCTCCACTAGTTCTGGGCCTACGAGTTTTCTTTCACCTACATCATCCCAATAGGTTGGTGTGCGGTATCTCTTTCCGTATAACGCTTCATATGGTGTCATCTGAATACTTTAATGGAATCTATTGTTATAGGAAAATTCTACAAGAGGTAAATATTGATACCACATACCTTGAAACTCAAGTTAGAATGATCTCAACATGTCTTATAAGATTTGAATAGTCTGTTCTGATTGTCCGTCTATTTTAGGGTGGTAGGCAGTGCTCCAACGAAGTTCATTACCCAGGTATTTCTGAAGACTTTTCCAGAATCGTGATGTATAACGTGGATCACGATCAGAATCCATCGATAAGGGTAACCAATGATGTCTCAAAACATCATTAATATATAGTCTTTCTGGACGTTCAATTGGTAAATCTTCTCTTATAGTACGAAAATGTGATGACTTGGTATGACAATCAATAATGACTCATATTGAATCGTTCCTTATAGGAGTCTTTGGTAGTCCCATGACAAAGTCCTTTGTAATATTATCCCATTTCCACTCTGGAATGGGAAAAGGTTGCTTGACTCCTCTTGGCTGTTGTCTTCCAACTATAACTTGTTGACAAACCATACATCAGGACACAAAATCAACAATCTCCCTCTTCATGTTGTCCCACCAAAAATGTTCCTTCAAATCTCTATACATTTTGGTGCTCCTAGGGTGTATAGAGAAATTGGAACTATATGCATTATCCAAAAATTCACTTTTTAGATCAAGTATATTGGGAACACAATGACTCTTCCAAATTTTCAAAATTCCATCTTCATACACAAAGTCACTCAATCTCCAATAATTCACAGCTTTAATCTTCTTTTGAAACTCTTCATCATCGGTCTAAGAACTCATTATCCTTTCTAGTAAAGATGGTTTGGCAACCATTTGAAAATGTATTGATGTTTCACCTTCTCTGGTGATTATCATATCCATTTTTACTAGATCCATGAAAATAGGATCCCGTTAAACTCTCATCTTGTTCGAAACTCCATGATCCTTTCTTCTCAAAGCATATGCCACCTTATTTTTCTTCCCCGGGTGGTAGTGTATCATTCAATCATAATCCTTGAGTAGTTCAAGCCATCTTTTTTACCTCATGTTGAGTTCTTTCTGTGAGAAAATATACTTCAAACTTTTGTGATCAGTAAAAATATCACTTTTTTACCATAGAGATAGTGTCTCCAAATCATCAAAAAAAATATTACAACTACTAACTCAAGATCATGAGTAAGATAGTTTTGAAACTGAATTGTCAGTTGTCGTGATGCATAGGCAATAACCCTATCATTCTGCATAAGGAACCAACCATGTCCTTTCTTCAATGCATCACTATAAATAACGAACTCATCATTCCCTCATTGTAGAGTCAATATTGGATCATTGAATAATATTCTCTTCAAATATTCAAAAAATTCTTCACATTATTTTGTCCAAAATAATTTAACCCCTTTTTGGGTGACATTTGTTAATGGGTTATCCAACCTAGAAAATTTTTGGATGAAACGTCGGTAATAACCTGCAAAACCAATAAAACTGCATACCTCAGTTATACTTGTCAGTGTTGGTCATTCTTGGATTGCCTTGGTCTTTGAAGGATCAAGGGAGATTCCATCCTTGGAGACAATATGGCCCAGAAAAGAAATATCTTGAAGCTAGAATTTACACTTGCTAAACTTCCCATAAAATTCATTTCTTCTAAGAGTCTTCAGGATAATACGCAAGTGATTTTCCTGATCTTCATAGTTTATGGAGTATACCAAGATATAATCAAAAAATACCACTAAAAATTGATCAAGATATTCCTTGAATACTCTATTCATTAGATTCATGAAGAAAAAGGGTGCATTAGTCAATCCAAAAGGTATTACTGTAAACTCGTAATGCTCGTACCTGGTTCGAAGTGCTGTCATCGGAATGTCTTCCTATTTCACACACAACTGATGATATATAGATCGAAGGTAAATATTTGAAAAGTATTGAGCTCCATGAAGGTGGTCAAATAAATCATCAATGGGAGGTAAGGTATACTCGTTCTTTATTGTTATTGCATTGATCTCCCTGTAGTCAATGCTCAACCTCATAGATCCATCGTTCTCCTTAAAAAATGGGCAGGGGCTCCCCATGGAGAAACACTATGGTGAATAAATAACTTATTAATAAATTCCTCTAGTTTTATATTTAGTTCTATTAATTCCACAGTTTCCATTCTATAAGGGGTCATCGATATGGGCCTTGATCAAGGAATTAAATCAATGGAATACTCAATTTCTAGTTCTGGAGGATGTCTAGGTAAATCATCTAGAAACACATCAACTTATTCTTTCACAATAGTTACATCCTCTATTTGAACATTTCTTTTCTCACCCATAGTTATTTAATTCTCTTCCTCCCTAATAATTAAATTTAGTTTAGTTTCTAGGGGTGGATCTAGATGAGAATCTGGTGGTGACGATTCTGCTCTAAAGATAAGGTTTTCTTTGTCATCATCACCAAAAATTGTAACCTCCTTCTTCTTACAATAAATCTTCACATCATGGTCTGAAATCCAATCCATACCGATGATTATATCACATTAAATCATGGGTATGACAATGAGATCAGAAGATAAAGAAAATTTATATGATTTGATGGGAACAAATTCACAAAACATTATTGCGATGATACTTCTCTTAGGAGATTTTACTTACAACTCCCTTGTTAAATCAAATTGAAAATATCTAATTTTCATAGAAAATTGGGAAGATATGAAACAATGAAATGATCCAGAATATAATAAAGAATTTTCTAAACATGAGGAATCCATTAAGTTACCCGCCACCATGTGTTTTGGAGCTTCTACCTCATCAGTAGTGATAGTATAAGCTTGTCCATGATCCCCTAGAATTTTCTTAGGTATGTTCCCCTGAAGCTTTGGACATTAATTTGAATAATTCCCCCTTTCTCTACAATTATATCCTTCAAAATTGATAGCCTCTTTCTTCCCCTTGAAATCACGAGCTTGGTGGCCTTTTTAACCACATTTTTAATAGACTCACATTCCCTTCAGGCAAGTACCAGGGTGTTTCTTCCCATATTTACTATAGGATGGATAAAAAAAATTTCCCTTCATCCCCATATTTCCATTTCTAGAGTGTTTAGAAAATATCTTCTTCTCTTTATTTTCTTTAAAGTCATAATAAATAGATAATTCTTTTCTGTCTTGATAGCACATGAGAAAATATCATCGTAGGAAGAGAAGGATTTTGAGACTAATGCTCGACGAAGAAATGGTTTTAACGCATCAATGAAACGATCAATATTACTTTTTGGGTTATGTATATAATTTACAACATGCATCACTAACCTTGTAAAGTTAGCTTCATACTTTGCAATATTCTCATCCTCATTTTGCCTCAAACTCAGAAATTTACTTTCCATGTAACGACCTCAAATTTTAAATAAATTTTGTTCCCTAACATTGTGTGTTATTTAATTTTATACTCAATAAAAATATTTCATTTAATAAAATGAGTATAATTAAAATAAGACCGTTGGGTTCCGACTGTTATGTGACTGTTGGTCCAAAAGACCATTGGAAGCTAAATTTTGTGATTATTGTCTATAAATACAAGTGAACTTGATTAATTAATATAGAATGAAGATTTGATGGCCCTATCCAGTAGTCTCGGGCCAATCAAAGCCCATCTGACGGAACTCGAGAAGGAGGTAGCACCATTGGGCTTTGCTATGGACCAAACCCAAGCCGAACTTTATCGTATGAAGCTAAAATGGAATCACCTTCGTAGGATGTTCAAGCTGATAGAAATCACTACTCAGGAAATTTGGCCGAGCCGCCCCAAGATTCTATTATCCTTGCACACCTTACTCGTAGGTCATATGCTGGTGTTATAAGGGGTCATGTAAAGAGATCGTAACTGCCTTATGTAATCCTTTGATTTAAAAAAAAATTGTGATGTCTTCTTATGGTGAAGTTATTGAAATTTCAAATGACCGGATAAATATACTATGCATATTACTGATGAATTCTAGAAAAAAGTTATTTTAAAATATTTATGTAATACTGAAATAATTAATAATGTGTAATGATTTTCAAAAAATGGTCTTTTACAACTGAGTTCAGTATGAAATTTAGAGTCTAATAAGATCAAATTAATTTTTAGTGAATAGTAAATTATGAATAGTGATTTTATGCTTATGATTAGTAATGTTACCAAATGGATTAATTAACTTCACCTAAGAAATTATTAATATAATTTAGGCACCTTGATTAAGTAATGTGATTCTATAAAATAGGTAAATAACAGTTTCAGAAATTATTGGTAAAGTATTAATTTTTTTCGGATGAAAAGTGTTTTTTATATAAAAATTAAATTAAAAATATTTCAAAAATTATTTTCATAAAATGGATTTCATATTTGAAATCAGAGCATGAATATTTGGTTTAGGTGAATTTTTGAGATTTTTTTGAAATAGTTGTATTTTCAGTGAATAGTGTTTTTATTTAAAAATTAAATTTAAAATATATAGAAAATTATTTTCATAAAATGGAGTTCATTTTTGAAATCAAAGCATTGATATTTGGTTAGGGTGAAATTTTGTGATTTTTCTGATAAAGTAGAATTATTGGTGAATAGTGAAAATACAATTTTTGAGTTTTGGATGTTTAATGACATCATTAAGGATGTAATAAATATGAAATAATTCTGGTAGACATATTGAATAGTAATATAAGGTATTATGTGTCCCAAGTTTCCAATACCATGGGAAAATACCAAGGGAAAGCCCATGGTTTTTCCAATACCACCGGTGAGGTGTCCCTTGGAAATTTATGCTTTGTCCCCTCAATTCTCCTATAAATACCAATCCTTTCCCTCATTCATTTCATTTCCAAATCATCCCCAAATAATTTAAGGTCTCTTAACCTCCCAAGGAGTCCTCCCAAGGTTCCCTCAAGCCTCCCATGGTCCAGACCTTCATCCTTTTGAAATTACTCTTCAAGGTATGAGATCCTTTCACCCTCCTCTTTTAAGTCATGGCTTCCTTTATGTTTTGTCTTCTAGTTTCCATATCCTTTTTGAGGGTATGTTCTTATATGTTCTCCATAATGTACAATTCATGTCTAATTTCTAATAGAACCTTTCCACTCTCATCAATTTTTTTTCCAAATTTTTATGTGATGTTGTTAGGCTGCCGAATTTTTCGTAAAAGGAATCACATCTTCTCTTTTCTTTCATGTTTCCTTTTCATGTGGTATGTCATTAAAATTTCCATACCATGTTCTTATCTCCATTTTATTGTGAATTTATATTGTATTATGAATTATTCATGATAGGGTGACCCTTGTCCCTTCTCTTTTCAATGTTTTCTAAAACCAAGTTATATAGTCGTAATGCTGCAGAAATTTCGTCTCAAAATTTCAATCTCTTTCTCTCAAAAAATTATATTGTTTAAATGAATACCCAGACTTATTTTGTTTCCATGGGTGTTCATAAATATATAAATATGATATATTTTATTCTGTAATTGACATACATATAACCTTCACTCCCTTTCTTTGCGTTATAAATGTCAAATGATCTTTATTTTAAGCTCTTTTTAAACGTCACGATTTTTACATGAAACCCATTTCATTGAATCTATTTTGGTTATTTATTAAATGGCTGATTATGATCTATGTGTATTACATGAAAGTAAATACATATTAATGGTGTCCCCTGATAGCGCTTTAATGCATTGGGTAATGAATTAATCTCTAGAGATGACAAGTTTTACGGTACATTGGTGAATAACCATGGTAATTTTAATGACACCTTGGGGATGGACCATGGAGATATGTTCATGACTATCTAAATGAATGTTGAAGAAACATATTCATGTTATGTTCCAATTTCTTTTCATTGTGAAAATCCTTTTCATCCATTTCTTGTGTATTTATGTTTTTATTCAAGTTCTTATTGATATCACAAGTACATTGATTCCCTTATTTACCCTTACCGGGCCTTCTACTGACCCTTTCCTTTGATATCTATCTACAGGATATGAGATTCAGTAAATGTACATAGGAAAAACCTATGATGAAGCCTTACAAGTGGTTTAGAAGAATGTTTTATGTTGTTTTTATGTATTATGTTCCTGATTTCCAGGACAATAGACTTTAAAGATCCTCTGTATGTAAAATGTAATCTAAAGTTATGTATTACAGAGGTGGGATGCTATAGTTTGTATTAAAGGATAGATTAGTTATTTATGTAAATTAGGATATGATAACTTTATGAAGAACCCTATAGAAATTTTTAAATACTGGAAATCTTCCTGGTATTTTGTTGAGTATTGAGTAAGTGGTTTATCAAGAAAATACATCCATGTATGGATACGAGCAGGTAGAGGTGGCTATGGCACAGATGTACATAGGGGTAAAACCTGAAAACACTGATTTGAGCTAGACTTGAACGGGAACTGGTACACGAAAATGGGCCTTGTTGCACTCTTGGTTACGACACTCCCGGGGTATATGTCTGGTTAATCATAATATTTCTGTGAATCATTATGAATAAATTATAGAAAAATGTAATTTGTCTAAGAATGAATTTTTAATACATAAAAACCTTTTTCGTTAAAAGATTCTAAATGAAATAAGTTTTTCACACAGGATTTATTATTTTAGAAAATTTACCCAATATCTAGGAATACGTTGACATATTTCCTAAGGAGTTACCCAGACCTCCCCCAGAAAGAGAGGTAGAGTTCTCCATTGAACTCATGCCTGGATCTCATCCGATGTCAAAGACCCCATATAGGATAGAAAATTTGGATGTAGAGGAATGAAAGAAACAAATATGAGATTTTCTAGAGAATGGGTTTATCCGACCAAGTGTGTCTCCTTGGGGAGCACCAGTTCTCTTTGTGAAGAAGAAGTATGGATCGATGCAGCTATGCATTGATTATAGAGAACTGAATGGGATCACAGTGAAGAAAAAATACTCTCTTCCAAAAATTTATGACTTATTTCACCAACTTCCTGGGACTAAATTCTTCTCTAAGATTGTTCTTCGTTCTGGTTATCATCAATTGAGGGTGAAGAATGATGATATTCCAAAAATTTCCTTCCAATCAAGATATGGGCATTATGAATTTGTGGTTATTCCCTTTGGACTGAATAACTCACCAGCTATTTTTATGGATCAAGAATAAGTTGATTTTTGAAACTTATGTTTTATCAAATGGATATCCTTTTTATAGGAAAATGATTTTGTGATTAAATGATAAAGGTTATTTTGGATGATGTTTTATCTTTTGGAGTACTATATGCCTAAAAGAAATAAAATACTACATGATTTAAATTGAGGAGGAATGGCTGAATTTTTCTTGTAGGAATTTATGTATTTATGGTGGACATATGGTGATTTGGTTATTTCTGGAAAATGATGAACCTAGCATAGAGAATATGTGAATAGGTTAATTACACATTAGTATGAGACTTTAATAGTTGTCGATGTTATTTGAGATAAATGTTAAGATTTATTGGGGAAGACTATGTGATTAAATCCTTCTGTGTTTTGGGTTCCAATCTTAGTTTGGATTATTCTGAATAATTTTAAGGATGGTTGTGTATTGAATGGTCTTTCTGGAACTTTGGGTACTTTTTTGAATTTTGGAGATTAATAGTCCTATTTATTTTTAAAAAGGATTATCCTTTTTGGGGATTATATAATCTCGTACAAACTATTTTGGTTTTAGTTGATGACTATAGAAAAGGGAAAAATATAGTTATTCTTTTGTGGATTATGTGATTCTCTAGAAGATGATTCTTGTGCATTTGATGAGACTAAGTCTTTTTGAATGCTCATTGTTTGGATAAGAGATTAGTCTTGGTGTAATGTTATTAAGGGATGAAACTCTACTTGATGGTATATATATTTCCTTTTGTTTTTATTCTATGTAGTAAATAGATTCCTCAAAATTATGAAAAGGAACATTAAAAAACGTTGTTGGTTTACGTTTCCTACTAGGTAATCAAAGACCATTTAACACATTTTATGTTTGTGATCTTCTTGTGTTTAATTTTCTCCTAAATCATGTTTTATATCCCTGTCCATCATAACATGACCATTTTTTCCCATTCATATCCAGGTTTTCCTATATTGAATCCTCGTATAGGTTAACTCGGGTGACCTTTGTACTTCAATTTATTACTTTTAAAGTAATAGTTTAACTGACTCTTTTTCCAATGTGGGTCATTCAACGAAATTTTCAAGCCCAATTTTAAAATTGTTAGGATTCAATTTCTTAAGGGGGGGAAGATTGTAATTACCCGAAATTTTGAACAAATTTTATTTCCTAACTTTTTGTGTTATTTTATTTTATACTCAACAAAACTATTTCATTTAATACAATGAATATAATAAAATTATGACCATTGGGTATTGACTGTTATATGACTTTTGGTCAATAAGACCATTTGAAACTAAATGTTGCTATTATTTTCAATAAATTCAAGTGATCTTGATTAATTAATATAGAAATAAGACTTGAAGGCCCCATACAGTAGTCTCGGGCCAATCAAATCCCATTTGACGGAACTCGGGAAGGAGGTAGCACTGTTAGTCTTTGATCTGAACCAAAACCAATCCAAACTTCATTGTGTGAAGATGGAACGAAATCTCCTTCGTGAGAAGTTCAACATGTTAGAAATCACTACTCATCAAATTTTGGCCATGTTTCCCCAAGAATCTATCACCCTAGCACACATTACTCTTAGGTCCTAGGCTGTGTTATAAGGGGTTATGTAACGATATCATAATTGCCTTGTGTAATCCTTTGATTTAAATAAAAATTGTGATGACTTCTTATGGTGAAGTTTGTGAATTTTCAAATGACCTGATAAATATAGTATGCATATTATTGATAAATTATAGAAAAAATATTTTTAAAATATATATGTAAACCTTAAATAATTAATAATGTGTAATGATTTTCAAAAAATGGTCTTCTATAACTATGTTCAGTAATAAATTTAGAGTCTAATAAGATCAACTTAATTTTTGGTGAATAGTAAATTGTGCATAGTAATATTATGCTTATGATTAGTAATGTGACCAAATAGAATAATTAACATCACTTAAGAAAGTATGAATATAATTTAGGCACCTTGGTTAAGTAATGTGATTCAATAAAATAAGTAAATAACTATTTCAGAAATTATTTGTTATGTATTAGTTCTTTTCGGGTGAATAGTTTTTGTATTCAAAAATTAAATTAAAAATATTTAGAAAATTATTTTCCAAAAATGGAGTCCATTTTTGAAATCAGAGCATCAATATTTGGTTAGGGTGAATTTTTGAGATTTTTCTAAAATGGTTGAATTTTCAGTGAATCGTTATTTTATTTAAAAATTAAATTAAAAATATTTAAAAAATTATTTTCATAAAATTGTGTTTATTTTTGAAATTAGAGCATCTATATTTGGTTAAAGTAAAATTTTGGGATGTTTCTGAGAAATTTGAATTTTTGGTGAATAGTGAAAATATTGTTTTTGAGTTTTGGGTGTTTAATGAAATCTTTAAAGATGTAATAATTATGAAATAATTTTGGTAGACTTATGAATAGTAATATAAGGTATGAGGTGTCCCAAGTGGCTAATACCATGGGCAAATACCGTGGTAAAGCCCATGGTTTTTCCAATACCTCTGATGAGGTATCCGTTGGAAATTTATGCTTTGTCCCCTCACTTCTCCAATAAATACCAATCCTTTCCCTCATTCATTTCATTTCCAAATCCTCCCCAACGAAGTTATGGTCTCTTTACCTCAAATGGAGTCCTCCCAAGGTGCCCTAAAACCTCACAAGGTCCCGAAATTCATCCTTTCGAAGTTACTCTTCAATGTAAGGGATCCTTTCACCCTCCTCTTTTAAGTCGTGACTTCCTTTACATTGTCTCTTCTAGTTGCCATCTCTTTTTGTTGAGGGTATGTTCGTATATGTTCTCTTTACTATCCATTTCATGTCTAATTGTTGATAGACCCTTTCCGCTCTCATCAATTTTTTTTCAAAATTTTTAAGTGATGCTGTTAGGCTGCGGAATTTTTCGTAAAAAGAATCACATCTTCAAATTTCTTTCATGTTTTCTTTTCATGTGGTATGTCATTAAAATTTCCATACCATGTACTTGTCTCCATTTTATTCTGAATTTATACTTTAATATGAATTATTTATGATTGGGTGACCTTTTTCCCTTACCTTTTCAATGTTTTCTAAAACCATGTTATATAGCCGTTATGCTGCACAAATTTCATTTCAAAATTTCTATCTCTTTATCTGAAGAAATTATATTGTTTATATGAATACCCAGACTTATTTCGTTTCTATGGTTGTTCATAAATATATAAATATGTTATATTTGATTCAGTAATTGACATACATATAACCCACCATCACTTTCCATGGGTTATAAATGACATAATGATCTTAATTTTAAGCTCTTTTTAAACGTCAGGATTTTGATAGGAAACCCATTTCATTTAATTTATTTGGGTTATTTATGAAATGATTGATTATGATCTATGTGGATCACATGAAAGTAAAGACATATTAAGGGTGCGCCCTGATAGCACTCCAATGCATTGGGTAAATAATTAATCACTAGAGATGACAAGTTTTACGATACCTTGGGGAATATCCTTGGAAATATTTATGACACCTTGGGGATGGACCTTGGTAATATGATCATGAATGTCTATATGAAATGTTGTATCCACATATTCAAGTCATGTTCCAAGTTATTTTCATTATGATATTCCTATTCTTCAATTTCTCATGTATTTATGTTTTTATTCATGTTCTTTTTGATATCACAAGTACATTGATTCTCTTGTTTACCCTTACTGGGCCTTCTGATCACACTTTCCTTTAATGTCTGTCTCCAGGATATGAGATGTAGTAAATGTATATAGGATGAACCTATTAGGAATACTTAAAAGTTTTTTAGAATAATTATTTATGTTTTTTTCATGTATTATGTTCCGGATTTCCAGGACACTGGACTTTAATGATCCTCTGTATGTAAAATGTAACGAAAAGTTATGTATTAAAAAGGTGGGATGCTATATTCCATATCTGCTCGATGGTCATGAGGAAAGTATTTTTCTAAGAAAATCCCTCTAAACTCCCTATGTTCAATATTTTATACTTCATCATCTTCCTTTTAATTTTGAATCAATGACCACCATTGATCAGCATCTCCAATGAGGCGGTAAACTGCCATGACAACTTTTTCCCATTCACTACTCCCCAAGGCATGGAATATTTTTTCTAAGGAATTTATCCATTGCTTAGTCACTAATGTATTTTTACTCCCATTGAATGTCGGTGGTTGTTTCCTTATGAAGTGATCTAACATTGATTCTTCAAATTGTTGATCAGGGTGCTTCATATGGGTAAGGATATTATTGATAACCTGAGTGAGTTGTCCCAGTATAGTGATAAGCTAATAAACATTAGTTGTATCACTAAATCCGCTATAATTATCTTGAACATGAGGGAAATCCCTAAATGGAGTGTGTGCATTGATACAGTTTCTATTCCCTCACTGGGCTCCATTTCTAAAAAATGGTCTAAACAAGATCAGTTTATGAATCGAAATACATAATTCCAAACTTGTAAAACACTTTACATAAATTGAGAAGATTATGGATATAATCCATAATCATAAAAAATTATTTCATTGAGGACGTATATACTCATAAACCCTTCATAATGGTTTTCAAAGAAAATGAGAATTATTCTAAGCATATCCCCCAGGAGTGTCGTAACCAAGAGTGCAACAAGGCCCGTTGTTGGGCACTAGTTCCCGTTCGATTCAAGCTCAAAGAGGTGATTTTGGGTTTTACCCCTAGCTACATCTATGCCAGAGCCGCCTCTACCTACTATTATCCAGATAGGGATGTATCGCTTGGAAAACTTACAAAATCTCTATAATACCAAAATTCTAGGAAGTTCTTCTATACAAATCCTCAATGTCTATCTTAGAGCTATGTGCTCTAATAAGATCTTATCTAAATCGAGCTTCCAAGGTCTGTACTATGCTTTCTATGATACCAATAGTAAATCCCTGAACCCAGTTACCCATAGTGGGTGCATTATTACATAACATTGGCATGATCACACAAGTTCAAGTCTCGAAAGACCGATTAGTTTAGTAGCCTTGGAAACACTAGATACATTCATAAGTCTTAAATTACTTGATAAAGTAAAAAAATACAAAAAAATAGTCTCCATAGTCCACACACATATCCCCTCATACTATCCCGATAGGTCAGTCATAAAATATTTCTTCACATACTGGGAAAAATAAATCATAGAAAGGGGTGAGCTCAGATGCTCAGTAAGGATAACAACATAGCGGAATATTTCATAAATAAGAATAAACATTTAATGAAATTTATAACTAAAAAAACCTTTTACAAATGAAAAAATTCCATTTACTTATTCACATGGATATTCTACTAGTCTAAGAATAACATGAAATATCAACAACTACTTTCATAATGATGGAATGCATAATGCCAGACTTTCGTAACCACATAGTCAAGGCCTTGTGCCAAGAATACAAATTAGATTTTGTCAAGGCCTTCTTCCAAGACATTAGTTTGTCTCATGAGACCTACCGATGCATCGAGGAGCTATAGCGGGCTCCACCCGTCACCTACTACGTCCAATGCATTCCTCATATGAACAGTTTTAAACATAACATAAAAATTTGTATTAAAATAGCATAAGAAATGTCAATACTTTATCCATAAACCATGAATGGTATAAAAATAACACATCCACAGTCAAACATATCACAAAACCTTCAATACAATATAAATGTTTTGTATCATATTAAATAAACTTCAAATAAGCCTAAAATCCATCAAAGGATGTTGACATTGATGCAACCGAAACTATTTGAGAGAAATATCTCGTTTTTGAAATCATTAATAATCACATAATTATAATATAAAACATTTACTTTGAAAATATTCTTATAATCTTGTAAGGGAAGCTTCGACGATTTTATAATGGCGGAAAATAGCTGCATCCACCGTATAAGTTAAAAAAACATTCTTACCATAATTTTGTCGACAAGGTTAAAGGAACCATGTTTGGAAAACAACGGAAAGATTCCTTTAAAACCAATTTATAAATAGTCAAACAAGGGTATAAATTACATTAACCCATAGTGTTTTTAATATTAAAAATGTTTTGGAATACATTTTTAAGAAACATGGATGTGGATGATAAAGAGGTCCCAGTTGATAATTACGTATAAACATCCTCTTATAATGAAGGGATTGTGAAATTAACCCTTACCTTGAACATTTCCTCAGTCAAGGGTAGATTATCCTCCTGTATAATGGTGAAATAATTTTTATTAAATTATACACGAATCATATACTTTAATATTATATCATATATGATCTTTTAACCTTTCTTTGTTAATAATAACTTAGTATTATCATCGTTTCGGGTGTTAACGGATTATTTTTCCTTTATATTCATTGTTCTGTGAGTCATATTTGTTATGGATGGTATGTATATTATTCATATTCAGAATGATATCATGTCATTATACATTATTCTTAACCATAAAATGAAAATTATTCTTGAATGGATAAGATGGGGAATGAATCTCATCGCGTTCGTGGAGACGGTAATCCGTACATACGCACGAGCGATAATATCATTCTTTTGATATTAACATAATATATAATAGGATGTTATATCATATATAATGAATCATTATCATGTTATATTTCTTATTTACGTCAATTACACATCATTATTATACCCATCCAAATAATAATGTATTGAATAACAATTACACCATGACGTGGAGACGGTAAGCCGTACGTACGCACGTATGGTGACATGTCATTCAAAGGATGGATAGAATAATGAATTTTGTTATACCATATTTATAATAACATAGTAGTATATAAAAGATACTAGAGTTATTATTTTATAATGGAAACAAAAAATAAAATGGAAGTGGAAGAAGAAAGGAACTTCAAAGAGGTGATGAAATATTTTCCTCTTCTTCATATTCATCCTTTTGATTTGATATAAAGGGCTCTTTATGATGGATTTATGACTAAAGGAAAGCCCCTAGGATGACGGGATGGCCGTTGAGAGGGTATTTGGGTAGAGGTAGGCTGATCCAAATGGTTTTGAAGGTGTGAATTATTGAAAAGGGGGAGTTCCCTTTTATAAGAGGGGTGAGGGGAACCTTAGGAAAAGCTAGAAATATTATTATATAATAAAAATATTTTTTGTTTCTAGTGGAACAAAAATGGATTATTTAAAGGATAAGGTGGGTATGGGTCTAAAACCACTCAAACAATAGGGTTTTAGACAGGTTTAGATCACTATAATAACTTATCTTCTAGATTTAACTCTTAGTTAAATAGTTTGACATTTACCATGTCAATTTGTATTTTTATATTATATGGTTAATAAACTTGCTATGTATTTCCAAGAGAAGACCATGTGGTTCATTAATTATAAACCTATAATTATATAATATCTTTTTATAAATCTTAGATTTTTATCAAAAGAATATCAATTAATAATATAATATTTTTCTAAAAAACTATTTTATGTCAATTTTGACACTATTTGGTATTTTTTTCTAAATTCATAATAGCATTATTACTTAGAGAAAAATTCATATAACCACCCCAAATATGTCATATTAACTTATAAAATTAGTGGAATTCATAAAAATTCTCAAATTACATTTATTTGGTTATTTATAATATCAATTATTTCAATAATTCATTAATTAGGTAATTACTGCATCATCATTGTGTCAAAAATAAATTAAATTATTTAATGTCTAAAAACAATAAATAAAATACCATTATGTATGAAATATTTTTATCTTTATAATGAATTATTATAGTAGAATTTATCTTATTTTTAACCCTATATTAATAATGTTTTAGTTATTAAACATTGATTTTAACGCTTTTTAATCTTCTTTGAATAAAATAATAATAAGTATCATAATCTAATCCAAGTGGACCAATCGGTTTCATATTTTATTTCTAAGGTTTTTTTGGTCGAATTTCACTTATCTAAAAGAATTAGGACATTTGTTAGGGTAATAATAATATCATTTTTACCCATAATTACCCTATTTACTTTTAATCGTGGTAAATAAAAGTAAAAAAGTTACTCTTCACCATAAATTATTTTTATCTTATTGAACCACATTTTACTCTTTGATATTAACCGTGTCTATCAGAATTTTAAAATTCAACTCACAAAAGTGGTAAAATTATCTTTTATTTGAATTTGAAAATTCTCCTAGGAGGTGGGTAAAAGACGGTGAAAAGTTTAAAAAAATTATATATCTAAAATTATTATAAACTGAATCCAATGAATTACATTGAACTTATATACGTATTATGTATCTATTTAGACCTAAAATAAATTTAAATAAAATAAATAATTATTTAAATTAATATTCAGTTTTAAACTATAACTTAGTGTTTTTTCACTATTCATCAAAAATTGAATATTTTCAGAAAAATACCAAAAATTAACCCTTATCTAATTTCAATATTATGAATCCAAAAATGAAGTCTATTTTGAAAAATAAAATATATAAAATTTCAAAAAGTTGGTATTACTATTCATAACGGCTACTTTGATTGGTCGCGGTGTGTTAGAATCTCAAAGTTGCGTACAATGCAAGCTATTGCATTATTCAAAGGGAAACGTACCGTGGAAGCTTGGGGTGTTACATTCTCCCCTCATTCAAAAAATTTCATCCTCAAAGTTTCTAGAATAATACCGCATGAAATGACCCGGGTGGTTCTTCATTATAAGTTCCTTATGTTCCAACGTTGCCTCTTCCATCTTATGGGTTCTCCATAGAACTTTACCAAATGAGTCATCTAGTTTCTCAGCACTTTTTCACTTGTATCAAGAATCTTTATAGGATCTTCGCAATAAGATAGATCGGGTTCTAGTTCAAATTCTTCATATATGACTACATGTATTGGGTCGGGCATGTATTCTCTCAACAGTGATATGTGGAACACATCGTGAACATTGGAGAGACTTGGCGGCATAGCCAAATGGTAAGATATAACCCCAATTTGTTCTAGAATTTTGAAAGGTCCGATGTATATGGGACTCAATTTTCCCTTCATACAGAAATGTATAACACCCTTCCATGCAGATACCTTCAATAAAAAATGATCTCCTACCTGAAATTCCATATCCTTACTTTGGTTATCAGCATATCTCTTCTACCAACTTTGAGCTGCTTTGATGTGGTTTTGTATTACCTTCACCTTTTCCATCGTTTCCTCCACCAGTTTTAGGCCTACAAGTTTTCTTTCACCAACATCATCCCAACAAGTTGGTGTGCGACATCTCTTTTTGTATAACTCTTCATATGGTGCCATCTGAATACTTGATTGAGAGCTATTCTTATAAGAAAATTATACCAGAGGTAAATATTGTTCCCAAAAACATTGAAAGTCATGTGAGCATGATCTCAAAATGTCTTCTATGATATGAATAGTTTGTTCTGATTTTCCATCAGTTTGGGGGTGGTAGGCAGTGCTCAAACGAAGTTCAGTATACAGGGCTATCTGAAGAATTTTCCAGAATCTTGATGTAAAATGTGGATAATGATCAGAAACAAACGATACGGGTACTCCATGAAGTATCACAACTTCATTAATATATAGTGTTTCAAGAAGTTCTAGTGGTAGATCTTATCTTATAGCAAGAAATTGTGCTTAATTTTTAAGACTATCAAGAATGACCCATATTGCATCATTCCTTCTAGGAGTCATTGGTTGTACCATGACAAAGTCCTTCGTAATATTATCTCATTTCCACTCCGGTGTGGGAAGAGGTTCCATTACTCCATACGGGTGTTTCCTTCCAGATTTAACTTGTTGAAAAACCATACATCTTGACACAAAATCATCAATCTCCCTCTTCATGTTGTCCCACCAAAAATGTTCCTTCAAATCCTTATACATTTTAGTGCTCCTAGGGTGTATAGATAAATTGGAACTATGAGAATAATCCAACAATTCTATTTTTAGATTACGTATATTAGGAAGACAAAGTATCCTCACAAATTTCAAAATTACATCTTCATACACTAAGTCACTCAATATCCCATCATTCACAGCTTTAATATTCTTTTGAAACTCTTCATCATTAGTCTGAGAACTATTTATCCTTTCTAGTAAAGATGGTGTACCAAAAATTTGAAAAATTATTGATGTTTCACCATCTATGGTGATTCCCATATCCATCTTTACTACATCAATGAAAATAGGATCCCTTTCAACGCTCATATTGTTCAAAACTCCATGATCCTTTCAACTCAAAGCATCTGCCACCTTAATTTCCTTCATGGGTGGTAGTTTAACGTGCAATCATAATACTTGAGTAGTTCAAGCCATCTCATTTGCCTCATGTTGAGTTCTTTATATGAGAAAAAATATACTTCAAACTCTTGTGATCAGTATAAATCTCACATTTTTCACCATAGAGATAGTGTCTCCAAATATTCAATGAAAATATTACAGCTTCAAACTCTAGATCATGAGTAGGATAGTTTTTCTCATGAATTTTCAGTTGTCGTGATGAATAAGAAATAACCCTATCATTCTGCATAAGGACACAACCATGTCCTTTCATAAATGCATCACTATAAATAATGAACCCATCATTCCTCGATGGTAGTGTCAATATAGAAGCATTGAATTGTCTTACCTTCAGTTCTTCAAAACATTATTCACACTCTTTTTTCCATAAAAATTTAACCCCTTTTCGTGTGATCTTTGTCAATGGGTTAGCCAACCGGGCAAAATTTTGGACGAAACGTCAATAATATCCTTCTAAACCAATAAAGCTATCTACCTCAGTTATACTTATTGGTGCTGGAAATTATTGGATTTCCATGGTATTTGAAGGATCAACGAAGATTCCATCCTTAGAGACAATATGACTAGGAAAAGAAATCTCCTAAAGCCATAATTTACACTTTCTAAACTTCCCATATAATCCATCTCTTCTATGAGTCTTCAGGATAATGCGCAAGTGGTTTTCATGATCTTTATAGTTTTTTTAATAAACCAAGATATCAACAATAAACACCACTAAAAATTCATTAATATATACATTGAAAACTATATTCATTAGATCCATGAACATAGATGAAGCATTAGTCAATCCGAAAGGCATTACTGTAAACTCTTAATTCTCGTACCTGGTTTGAAATGTTGTCTTCAGAATGTATTCCTTATTCAAGCACAACTGATGATATCTAAATCAAAGGTTAATCTTTGAAATGTATTAATCTATATGAAGGTGTCTGAATAAAACATCAATGTGAGGTAGGGGATACTTGTTCATTATTGTTATAGCATTAATCTCATTGTAGTCAATGCACAACCTCATAGATCCATCATTCTTATTAAAAAATGACAGGGGCTCCCTATGGAGAAACACTAGGGAGAATAAATCCCCTATTACTCAATTCCTCTAGTTTTTTATTTAGTTCCACTAATTCCACTGTTTCCATTCAATAAGGGCTCTCTGATATAGGCCTTGATCCAGGAATTAAATCAATGAAAAAATCAATTTCTCATTTTGGAGGATGTCCAAGTAAATCTTTTGGGAACACATCAACATATTATTTCACAATAGGTACATCCTCTCTTTGACCATTCCTTTCCTCACCCACAATTATTTCATTCTCTTTCTCCCCAATTATTGAATTTAGTTGAGCTACTGGGGGAGTATCTAGATGAGAATCAGGTGGTGATAATTATACTCCAAAGATAAGGTGTTCTTTGTCATCATCATAAAAAATCGTAACCTCTTTATTAATACAATAAATATTTTCATCATGGTTTGAAAACCAATCCATATTGAGGATTATATTAAATTCAATCATGGGTTTGACGATGAGATCAGGCGATAAAGAACATTTTATGCTCTAATGGGAACAGATTCACAAAACATTATTGAGATGATACTTCTCTTTGGAGTTTTTACTGACAACTCCCATGTTAAATCAAATTAAAAATATCTAATTTTCTTAGAAAACTGGGAAGATATGAAACAATGCGATGATCGAGAATCAAATAAAGCATTGGATAAACTTGAGGAAGCCATTAAATTACCTGCCACCATGTCTTTCAGAGCTTCTTCCTCCGCAGTAGTGATATCATAAGCTAGATGTTGACCCCTTGTTCTTTTCTGAGGTATGTTCCCTTGAAGCTTGGGACATTCATTCGAATAATCCCCCCTTTCTCTATAATTGTAAAATTCAACATCGATAGCCTCTTTATTCTCCTTGCAATCATGACCATGGTGGCCTTTTTCACCACACTTGTTATAGACTCACATTCCATTAAGGAAAGTACCATGGTGTTTTGACTGACAACTCCCTTGTTAAGTCAAATTAAAAAATATCTAATTTTCTTAGAAAACTGGGAAGATATGAAACAACGTGATGATCCAGAATCAAATAAAGCATTGGGTAAACTTGAGGAAACATTAAATTACCAGCCACCATGTCTTTCAGAGCTTCTTCCTCGGCAGTAGTGATAGCATAATCTTGGCGTTGATCCCTTGGCCTTTTCTGAGGTATGTTCCCCTGATTCTTGAGACATTAATTCGCATAATCCCCCTTTCTCTACAATTGTATAATTCAACATCGATAGCCTCTTTCTTCCCCTTGCAATCATGAGCATGGTGGAATTTTTCACCACAATTGTAATAGAATTCCAATCCCTTTCAGGCAAGTACCAACATGTTTTTTCCCATATTTACCACAGGATGGATATTCAACTTTACCCTTCTTCCCCTTGTTTCCATTTCCAAAGTTTTTAGCAGATCTATTCTTCTAATTCTTTTCTTTAAAGTCATTAGACATAGATAATTCCTTTTATTTCTTAATAGAACATAAGACAATATCTTCGTAAGACAAGATGGATTGTGAGACTAATGTTCGACGGAGAAATGTTTATAACCCATCAAAGAAATGACTAATATTACTTCTTGGGTTACGTATATAATATGCACCATGCCTCGCTAACTTTGTAAATTTAGCTTTATACTTTGCCACATTCTCATCCTCCTTTTTCCTCAGACTCCGAAATTTCATTTCTATATCTGCTCGATGGTCATGAGGAAAGTATTTTTCTTAGAAAATATCTTTAAACTCCCTCCATTCCATATTTGATACTTCATCATCTTCCTTTTTATTTTGATTCAATGACCACCATTGATCAGCATCTCCAGTGAGGCGGTAAATTTCCATGACAACTTTTTCCTTTTCACTACTCCCCAAGGCATCGAATATGTTTTCTAGGAATTTATCCACTTCTCAGTCACTAATGGATTTGTAATCCCAATGAATGTTGGTGGTTGTTTCCTCATGAAGTGATCTAACATTGATCCTCCATGTTGTGGATCAGGGTGCTCCATATGGGTTAGGTTATTATTCATAACATGAGTGAGTTGTCCCAGTATAGTGATAAGTTGATCAGCACCAGTTGTATCACCATCTCCACTCTAATTATCTTGAGAAGGAGGGAAATCCCTACATGGAGTGCATACGTTAATATGGTTTCCATTCCTTCCACTAGGATCCATTTCTAAACAATGGAATAAACTAGATCAGTTTATGAATCGAAAGACACAATTCCAAACATGTAAAATACTTAACATAAATTGAACAGTTTATGGATATAATCCATAATCATAAAAATATGATTTATTTGAGTAAGTATATACTCATAAACCCTTCAAAATAGTTTTTAATGAAAATTATAATTACCCTCATCATATCCCCTAGGAGTTTCATAACCAAGAGTGCAGTAAGGCCTGTTGTCGTGCTCCAGTCCCCGTTCGAGTCTAGCTCAAAGCGGAGTTTTGGGGTTTTAACCCTAGCTACATTTGTTCCAGAGCCGCCTATACCTGCTCGTATCCAGAAAGGTATTTATTTCTTTGAAAACTCACTAAATCTCTATAATACCAAAATTCTAGGATGTTTTGTTATACTAGTCCTCAAAGTCTATCTTAGTGCTATGTACTCTAATCAGTGTTTATCTAAATCTATCTTCCAAGGTTTTTACTAAACATCCTTTGATAACAACTATAACTCCCCAGCCCTAGTTACCCAGAGTCGGTACATTATTACATAACATTTGCATGATCAAAAAAGGTAAATTCTCGAAATACCGATTAGTTTAGTAGCCTTGTAAACACTAGATACATTCATAAGTCTGACGTTACATGATAAAGTGAAAAACTAGAACTACATAGTATCCATAGTCCAAACTCATATCCCCTCAGACTATCCCTACTGGTCTTTCCTAAAATACTTCTTCACATCATGGGAAAAATAAAACATAGAAAGGGGTGAGCTCAGATGATCAGTAAGGATAACAATATATCAAAAACATTTATAAATTAGCATAAACGTTAAAGGAAAAGTATAATTAAAACAAAATCCTTTTAAACTTGAACTTCAGCATAATATGGAAAAATAAAATGAAATAATTCCATTTACTTATTCACATGGATATTCTACTAGTCGAATAATCACATGAAATATCAATAACCACTTTCATAATGGTGGAATGCATAATGCCAGACTTTCATAACCACATAGTCACAGCTTTGTTCCAAGACTACAAATATGATTTTGTCAAGTACTTGTTCCAAGACAGTAGTTTGTCTCATTAGACCTACCAATGTGTCAAGGAGTTATAATGGTCTCCACCTGTCACTTACTAAGTCCAATGCATTCCTCATATGAACATGTTTAAACATAACATAAACAATCGTATTAAAATAGAAAAATAAATGTCAATACTATAACCATAAATCATGAATGGCATAAAAATAACACATCCACAGTCAAACATATCACCAAATATTCAATACAATATGGAAGTTTTGTATCATAAAAAATAAACATCAAATAAGCTTAAAATCCATCAATGGATGTTGACATAGATGAAAGAAAAACTATTTGAGAGAAATATCTCTTTTTTGAAATCATTTAAAAGTCACATAATTATAAAATAAAACATATACATTGAAAATATTCTTATAATATTGTAAGATAAGCTTCGATGATTTTATAATGGCAGAAAATATTCCCACCCACCGTACATGTTAAAAAAACATTCCTACATTAATTTTGCCTAAAAGGATAAAAGTAAATTGTTTGGAAAACAACAGAAAGATTCCTTTCAAACCATTTTATAAAAATCCAAACAAGGGTATAAATTACATTAACCCCTAGTCTAGTAAATAGTAAAAATGTTTTGGATTTTATTTTTATGAAACATAGATGTGGATGATAAAAAGTTCCCAGTAGATAGTTACGTATAAAAAACCTCGGATAATGAAGAGATTGTGAAATTAACCCTTAAGATGCACTTTTCCTCGGTCTAGGGAAGGTTAACCTCTTGTATAATGGGGAAATAATTGATATTAAATTATACAAGAATAATATACATTAATATGATATCATATATGATCTTTTTACATTGCTTTGTTAATAATAAGTTGGTATTATCGTCGTTTCGGGTGTAAACGGGTTCGTTTTCCTTTATATATTTTGTTATATGATTCATATTTGTTATGGATGGGATGTATCTTATTCATATCCTAAATGATATCAAGTCTTTAAACATTATTTTAAATCATCAAATGAAAATTAGTCTTGAATGGATATGATGGGAAATGAATCTCATTGCCTTCATGGAAATGGTAATCCGTACGTACGCACGAGCGATAATATCATTCCTTAGATATTAACATAATATATAATTTGATGGTATATCATATATAAACAATAATTACCATTTTATATTTATTGTTTATTTCAATTACACATCATTATTATACTCATCCAAATAATAATGTATTCAATAACAATTACACCACAACGTGGAGACGGTAAGCTGTACGTATGCACTTATGGTGACATGTCATCCAAAGGATGGATAGAATAATGAATTTTTTTATACCATATTTATAGTAACATCATAGTATATATAACATATAGGAGTTATTATTTTAGAATGGAAGCAACAAAGAAAAATGTAGTGGAAGAAGAAAGGAACTTTAAAGAGGTGATGAAATATTTACCTTTTCTTCGGTTCTTCCTTTTGATTTGATCAAAATGGCTCCATAGGTAGGCTTTATTCCTAATGGATGGCCTCTAGGATGAAGGGATGAAAGTTTAGAGGGTATTTGGGTATGGTTTGTCTGATCATAATTTTTTGAAGGTGTGAATTATAGAGAAGTTGGAGTTCCCTTTTATAAGAGGGGTGTGGGGCGCCTTAGGAAAAGTTAGAAATGTTATTTTATAATAAACTCCTTTTCGATTTCTAATGGCTCCAAAATGAATTATTTAAAGGATAAGGTGGACATGGGTCAAAAACCACTCATCCAATAGGTTTTAGACTAGTTTGGGTTACTATATTAACCATATCTTTTAGTTTTAACTCTTAGTTAATTAGTTTGACATTTACCATCTCTCTCTGTATTTTTATATTATATATTTAATAAACATAATATAAACATCAAAGTGACCCCCAAGTGGTCCATTAATAATACACCTATCATTATATTAGTCTTTTGGCTGAACATTTGATTTTTATGAATATAATATCAATTAATAATATAATATTTATTTTAAAAACTCTTTTATGACAATTTTGACAATATTTGTTATTTTGTTTTTTCTAAATTTATAACATCATTATTACTTCAATAAATGCTCATCTAAACAACCCTAATATGTCATATTAATCGATAAAATTATTGTAATTCATAAAAAGTCTCAAATTACATTTATTTGGATATTTATAATATCAATCTTTTAAATAATTCATTAATTAGGTAATTACTACATCATCATTGTTTCATAAATAAATTAAATTATTTAATGTCTAAAAACTGTAAATAAAATATAATTATGTAGGAAATAATTTTAGATTTATAATTAATATTTATAGTCGAATTTATGTTATGTTTATCCCTATATTAAAAATGTTTTATTTATTATACTTTGATTTTAACTCTTTTAACTCTTCTTTAAATAAAATAATAATAAAAGTCCTAATCTAATCCATGTGAACCAAAGAGGTTCAGATTTTATTCCTAATTTTGTTCCTGGTCTAATTAAACTTATCCAATATAATTAAGACTTGTGTTAGGGTAATAATAATATCATTTTTACCCTTAATTACCCTATTTACTATTAACCATGGTAAATAAAAGTAAAAAGTAACTATTCAACAAAAATTATTTTTATCTTATTGAATAAAACCTTGATATTAATCGTGTCTAACATATTTTCGAAATTTAACTCACAGAAGTGGTAAAATTATGTTTTTTGTGAATTTACAAATTCTCCTAGGAGTTGGGAAAAAGATTGTGAAAAGTTCAATAAAATATTTATATATCTAAAATTATTATAAACTGACTCCAATGAATTACAGTGAAATTATATAGGTATTATGTATATATTTTGACCTAAAATAAATTTAAATAAAATAAATTATTATTTAAATACAAATTCAGTTTTAAACTATAACTCATTGTTTTTTTACTATTCATCCAAATTTGAATGTTTTCAGAAAAATACTAAAAATTCACCCTAAGCTAATTTTGATATTCTGAATCAAAAAATGAAGTCCATTGTGAAAGATAAAAATTATAAAATTTAAAAAAGTGGGTATTACTATTCATAATAGCTACTTTGATTGGTCTCAGTGTATTAGAATTTTGAAGTTGCATACAATGCAAGCTATTGCATTATTCAAAGAGAAATGTACCATAGAATTTTGGGGAGTTACATGTAGAAACTAATGAAAGACTCCATTCGTGAGATTCATAAATACCGTAGGTGAATAAGATAACCCAAATGGTATAACTAAAAAAATTATTCCAATATATCATTCTAAATGTTTTCCTTCGATTGTCATCTTCTTTCACCTTTAACTGATGGTACCCAGATTTCAAATATATCTTTAAAAAATACTGATCTCCCTGGATCTGATCAAACAAATCATAAATATGAAGGAAGAATACATGTTATTAATAGTTATGTTAATCAAGGAATGTTAATCAATACATAGTCTCATAGAAACATCATTCGTTTTCACAAATAAAATAGAATCACCCCATGATAAAATGCTATGTTGAATGAAAACTTTATCAAGTAATTCAAGAAATTTTCTTAATTACACCAGTTCTACTTGAGCCATATGAAAACGATGTTTAGAAATAGGCTTATCATCAGGTGCTATATCAATAGTAAATTCTACCTCCACATTGGGAACAATACTATGAAAGTAATTAGAAAAAACATATATACATTTCATCATTATTGGAATGTCACTAATAAAAACTATTTATTTCATTTCATCAAAATGAGCAAGATAACTTTCAATACCATAATTAATCAATCTTTAATATTATTACTATGTTATCAAAGGTATGAAATCATTGAATAAAAAATTCTTCACTTGGCAATCTATATTAGCATGATAAACTGAAATCTAATCCCTAGACAAAATGTTATCAATTTCCACTATGGTAAGTTCAATAAGATATGCAGGAAATACAATCCCACTAATGATAATATGAATATTCATATAAATCTTGGTTGATATAATACATTCAACTGGAGTCTTTACGCAAATTTCTATATCACATTCATTATGTGATGTTTCAAATTTACTTGAAAATATCATAGAAATGAATGAATGTGAAGATTCATAGTCAAATAGAGTATTGGAATATTTTGAAGAAACATGTAACATACATATAACCACTTAATATGTCTTTCCCACATCAAATGTAGTAGTATAAAATGATTTTTCTATTACCTTGTTTTTTATAACTTTATTTTTTCTACCATGGGTAATCAAATTTGTACACACATTATAATAATTTACTATCCCATTGCAACTAAATCATCTTACCACTAGTTTTTCATTTACTATCTGATCATCTTCCTTACTGTTACGAACAATATGACCAATTAAACCACATCGAAAGTAATTCGCAGACATTGATAGGCATTCTCAATGATGTTTTTTTACCTCACTTCTCACATGTTGTATATGTAGTTTTCTTAACATCAGACTTCATTGATGAATTCTTTTCAATTGCACACCAACTGGATCACATAATTGGTTTTCTATCATGGAACACATGCTCATAAAAAAAACTCCATTTCTACATTCTCATGACATCGTACATGTTTATCATATCTTTTTAACTCACGATAATCTAACACCCTTTGATATTCTGGATTCAATTTTGAGTAAAATCTATTTATGTTACAATCAATATCCTGTAAAAAATTGGGACGTACCATGACACATAGGCAAAATATTCTTCATATGTAGCCATAGAATCTTGCTCCTTTTTTCTCAATTCAATGAATTTATTTTGCATCATATGTCGAAAATACTCAGTAAATTTTTTTATCGAATATATTCATGAAGTCATCCCATTTCATGGTGTCAATCACTTAAATTACTCTAATATTTCTAATCATTGACCACCACTAATCAGCATTACAATAAAAACAACAAACATCAAGACTAACCTTTTTTTGAGCACCTTATTACATCAAATAACATTTCTAGTGATTTAATCCACCCTTCATCTTGCATAGGATCATATGATCCTCTGAATGATGGGGTATGTAGCCTCATGAATTACTCCACTATCGATATATTCCTCGGTGGTTGGTATAGTGGATCTCATGCAAGTACACCACCACCATTTATCCACTGAGTCAACAGAGTCATCATTGTTACAAACTGTACAATTCCAATTCCATATATCTCAGAATGTTGATTTGGAAGGTTATTTCCCTCTGTATGCCTTCCCAACACAGCTTCCTTGTTTCTTTTGTGGAAAACCAATCTAAACAAACATATCATAAACGATGTAACGTGGTAATCTTCAAATGCTATATCATTATGAACACAAAGTAAAAATATTTTATAGATATTCTATTAAAAATATTCTAACTCCAACTGTTTTATAATCCAACCTATAATACCAACTATAATGCCCCAGACGTAAATATCACACAATCTTGAGATAAGTCATCAATTTGGCATTAATTCATTTAAATGATAATTTCATGTTTATATTTTTAGAGAATTAGGTCATGAATCATACCTAACAACTTAGACATTACATGTAAACACTTTTACTCAATGTCCAATTTTTTCATAATAGAAAAATGTTTTAAAAAGAACCATGGTTCGTTTCATTTTTAAATAGCATGAATTTTCCTTAATCCAATCCTGGACATAATTCTTCTTTAATTCCTTTGAAAACATTTCAATACATGGGATGAGTATAAAAATTTCATTAAGGGATACAAAAAAATGAAAGCAGTTAGTCTTGCACAATCTTGTAAACCATGAATACGTTATCATAAATTAATATTTTTTACCATTACGAAGTAGTAAATATACATCAATGAATATAAGCTCATTACATACCATTTCTGTAACAATAATATAACCATAAGTCCCAAAGATAGAAATATATAATATATAAATCTGACTTGGGACATAAACATACTTAAATGGAATAACCATACGACTGACTTCCACACATATCACTAAATTGAATAGTTGTACGACCAACTTCCATACCCAATCCATTGGATGTTATAACGTAATCGTCCATCATTGGTTTATCATGGAACCACACATCTTTATTTTATCATGTAACCACATGTCTTTGGTTTATCACATAACCACCCGTCAAATGTCCAAGTACCATTATATAATAGTAACACATAACTGATTTTAATTGTCCAAATTTCACCCATAAAATTTCATTTTCAGTTAAAAGAAACCAATTCATAATATTGAAAAATTAAATCCACTTTCCAAATCATTTTCAATAATAAAACACCCAAAAAAGAGAATAATGGATTTTTTTTCTTTTAAAAATGGAAAGGCTTATATAAGAAGCCAAATATAAAATAACTATTATGGAGGAAGAGGTTTCATTGTCCCCATATAGGTTAAAAACATTCCTCTCTGTCATTTAGAAAAACACTTCAAAGAAAAATTATTTCTAGTGAATATATTTAAAATTAAACGGTGTCTATTATAAACCATAAAAAAGAATAGGTTGTATAACATAAATATATGCCACAACTAAAGGATATTGAGACGAATTCCCTTACCTCAAATTCGACTTATCTTGTTCTTTTTTTGTATTCTTGATTAATACAAATAGGTTAATTTCAAGTTTATTTAGAACCTTTTTCACATTTATTATTCATTTTATATTACTTATTATTATTTTATAAAAATTTATTAAATTTGTTATGTCTATATTGGTCATTTTGTTGATATTTTGTACCTGAGTCGAAAATGAACTCGTTTTGATGTAAATTGCCCATGTATTCAAAAGTAAATCCTCTCTAGAAAATTATTAATTATTTAAATAACATATATATCCATTATATATTTATTTATAATAGTCCATAACATTTTGAGATAACAAATGAAATTCACAGTTCATGGAGACAGTAGGTTGTATGTTTGCCTGAACCCCACATTCATTTCGTTTTCATATTAAAGGAATGAAAACTAAATGATACATAGGTATACTAATATTTAAGTATAAAATCTATTTTATATATTTTATATATGTTCATTAATTCCGTACTTTATACATTCCATGTATGGCATGAATGAGTCATATCACTTTGTGGGGGTGCTAGTCCACACTACCTCAAATAAAATTATCGTATTTATACATTTTGAAAAGAAAAATGGTATGTTGTAATAAAAAATAAAAAATAATAGAGAAAATATAAATATAATATATATGATATATAAATACATTTCCTTCATAACATCCACCATGAGAGTTGGTAGGATAAAATCGAAAAATCATCGTTTCGTGAGCCAGTGGTTCCCCACACACAGAAACAATATGTTCAATATCCATTAGGGTGGTTTTAAATTATTTATAATATTTTTATGATATTAAAATTACTTAAATTATTTATGTCTATATTGTTCATTTTGTTGATATTATGTATATGAGTCTAAAATGAACTTTTTTTTATGTATATTGTACATGTAGTCAAAAGTAAATCTTCTCTAGAAAATTATTCATCGTATTTCTATTTACATTAAATTAATTATTATAACATGTCATTACAACATCCATGTGGCTCTATGAGATCCTAAAATCATAATAAGGACTATCATGGTCAAAAATATATCATAAAATGGTATTATGAAAATTTTAGGTTAGTTTCATATTATTATAATATTAATTTTTACCCTTATTTACCTGATTTACACTTTAACCTTGGTAAATAAAAATAATTACATAATTTACTATTCATAATGTCAAAAAAATAAAAGTTATATATTTAAACAATTTATACCTTCTAATAACAGACATGGAATCCATATTTAAAAATTCAAAACACATTAATTGTTGTAATTAATATAAAATTAATTCCCGTTGTCCAAACCTGAAAGCGAGTTTTTAAGAAGTAAAAAATATCAATTTATCGACATGTGTTTATATCAAATATAAATGCAAAATTAATTATAATGACCAAAATATATTAAACGATAAAATAATAATCCAATAACACTTTAAAAAATTAAAAGTATAGAGTAACTATATATATAATTTAGACGAAAAGACGATTTTGAATTAAAATGCAATATTTTTCACTATTCAGTAAAATAAGTATTTTATCAGAAAACTAAAATTATTTCAACCAAAGTAAATTTTTAAGTCTTTCTTCTGTATAATAATAATACTTTTTCATATTGATCATATAAAAGTGAAAAAAACAATATTTCAAAAGGGCTCTCCAACAGAAGGTGGTAAAACATCCATTTAAAAAATATTTAAGTAATTTAGGCTAAAAATTGGATTTGTTCACATTTTAAGCCTCAATAATTAATAAGAAAAATGTAAAAAACTTTGGAGAAAAACCTATAATCCATATTTTATTTAGTTCTATTCATTCCCTCTTATAAAATGACTGGTATTTAACAATCATTTAAAATAAAAATAATATTATGGTATTTTTTTGGTATAAGTCAACATTATATGAAATGTAAAATTTCAGAGAAACCCATTGTTTCGTATCGAGTACGATATCAGAAAAAGTGTCTTATTTTATGTAAAATTAATATCTTATTCATAGATATTAATATATATAATAATAGATTATTCTATAAATTCCGAGGATGTTGAATTATTCTAGGAAAGAAGTAGCCCACTACATCTCTCACAACCATTAGTCAATAAGAGAGATATCCATCAACATAATCTTGCATCAAGAATATGAATTTATTGAGAAATTGCCCCACTTTAGGGATGTTAGTTTGTATATATCTCTAATGGATCCAATGTCTTAAGAAATAGATAGATTAGGTATGAGTGATGTAATAAACCCCATAAATTTAATAACAATCCTTCGTAAAATTAGAAGACTGTCCCCAATAATAGGATCCATGGAAGTATAAATGAAATCATAGACCACATAGATGGGATATTTTTTAACAAAACCAATGAAATAGAGAAATTGGGATCAAAAGGTTGTGATAGTTGAAAAGGAGCACCCGTTGACCACATGGTTGGGGGATTTTTATTTCAACCATAGTAAAATTTAGTATTTCTTAAGGTGAGAGAATTTTATGAAAATAAATCTTTACAATTAATCATATAATGTGATACAGTTTCCACTTTAGAGATGTTGGAAAAAATATCCAGTGGTTCCCTTTAGATTTCCCTTTATTAGAACACATTAATTGGATCCCTGAAATTAAGAACGATCTCCCCCAATGGGTGAAAACAAAAATTTTATGTTAATAGCATAATCTATTTTGGGAATCATAGTTTTTCTAGTAGATTCTCTTGGAGAAACTCCCTCTACCCCTTTTTTATGACTAATGTATTTCTCAAAATTTAGTTTATATTAGTAAACATCATAGAAATATCTGATAATACATTATAACATCAAGAAAATGTGGTAGAATAGATATTGAAAATATCAATTCAATATACTATCCACACTGAAACAACATATTGAGGTGTGTATAATAGAAATCATAGAATTCCCCAAAATTTGAGAATTACTCATAATAAACTATTGCCTCATTCTCTACAGGAATCTTCTAATGAAATGGGTAAGGTTGTGGCTCAATCCAACCTATTTCCTAATGGTGTCGAACCCCTCACACATGAGGAAATATTGGTCAATATAAAATAAATAAATGAAAATGATTAATGAAAATACTCTAGATTCATGTTCCTACTTGTTAATTTATTCCTACATAACCTCATTTTAATCCACTAGCTGATTCCCCAAGACAAGATGATCTCATCATACTAGGGAAAAAATATTCACAATATAAAACCAATATTAGAAAAACATTACTAATGTATTTGGAAATGGTGATAGTAGAGTAACAATATTTCCATCCATTTTCAAAACTAATAGAGAATATTATTTTAGGTTACAACTACTATGATTAATAAAATGTTTAAATAGGACCAAAACAGACGGATTAGTCTATTATTCATCCTACTCTAGCTCCAACACATATGGTCAATCCCACCATAGTTTTTTATTCTATTTAGTCCTTGAAATCAAAACAATAATATATTTATAGGAAACATTCATTAGTAAAAATTGAAGTAAAACCATACTTGGAATGGGTATATTCAAAACACCCCTCCTAATATTTTTAAATCCTATGTTTCCAACATTGGGAAATTCTGAAATTGTGAACCAACATTTGAATGACTATGTATCTTAGTGTATCCCCATGATAGGAACATTATTTCAACATGAATCATACAACCACTAATATTTTTTACAATACTTATAGGGATTAACCCTTGTGTGGTACACCTACTTACCTACAAGGTCGATTAGTTGATGGAAATACCTCCACTGAATGATTCTTTTGTAGTTCAGATTAATGTTGTGAAATAAAATGAACTTGGACCTCTCAAACTATAAAAAAGATAAAATTAGAGAGTCTTAGAAATTATTTCCAGGTGTAAGGGTCTAATTTACTCCAAGACTGTGTAGTTTTCATGGGAATATTTTTTTGTTATTTTAATATGAAACATCCATGATGAGATGCGAACACAACTCATTCTAGTACAGTTCATGGATGGGTTATGAGACCTTGCTAAATTTTCACTATGATTAAAATATTTCATCTGGAGAACCTGAGCCAAATTCATACTAGTACTAGATGCATAGGGAAAGAGGACATGAAAATAAGAAACTTCAATATTTACTCTAAAACAAGCCCCGATATCAGCTCCTACTCTAAATCATAAACATTATTTTTCATCACCCCTCCATGGCAGAAATACCAGCAAGAAAAACGTCATAGGGATGAAATAGGAGATCCAAAATAAACCTATTTTAGTTAGTGTATTAATATATTCTACTCCTTCTTATATGAATAGGTTATTTGTTATTTCATTGTATCTATAAAAACCCACTAAATATCCCTAACCACGAAATTCCAGAGAAATTTGACCATGAAGAATGGCAGAATAATTTCTCGTTTCAATGAATGAAAGGGAACATTAACTAAAATTATTTTATCTTCAATGAAATCCAATAAATGATGTTTGATTTTGGGAAGGTGAAATTGGGAAAACGTATGGCACATTTAGCATGTTTTTCCACCGCACATCTAGACAATGAGGGTGAATGGAAAAGTCCCCAATAATAATTCACTAATGATTTGTGATGGGTTTAGTCAAAAGGAATCGACCAATCTGATGTTAATTTATAAGAATAGTTGATGAAACCAATTTTACATCCATCCACCTCTATTGTGGAACATATCAATGAATTAAAACCACACTCCGCCAAATGGTATTCTTTTAAGAAACGACATGGCTGAAAGGGTGGAAAACCCCTATAAATTTTAAATGGAACCAAGGAAAAATATATGTGTGACTCTTTTAGTCATCATTACATCAACCCCAAGAGAATGAGACCCACCCCACCAAATGGTACAATGGGAATAGACTATTTAAAATAGAGTCCACACCAGAGGACGAATTAATATTCAAATCCATTAATGTCATTAATTTAATTGATCCCTTATTCAATGAACAATACTATTATAAACCTATGAATTGCACACAAAATTACGAAGACATTGATCATGGATTCAAAATTAAAGGATTCCAAGTGAGTCACAATAGCGGTCGAATACAGAATATTGTCCCCAACCCCATTAGATATATAAATGATATAGAAACCCATAGGAAATGATTTCCCAAAAGACCAGTGGGTGCATGATAATTTTTCAATGCATGTGAACATCCATTGGAAACACATCATATTTGAAGATTGGTTGATGAATGAGAGAAAAAATGACCATCCCAGGAAGGCTTTTTTTCTAAGGTGGCCCAATACAATTTCAGATAAACTTTCTTACACATCATCATAGACAACTGACAAATAATCTCATGGAACATAAACTCCAAAAATGACTCCTATGGAATAGTTTCGCATATAGAAACATAGACCTCTGAGCCAAAAATAGATATTTAAGAATAGTTGGTCATAGTTCCAAAAAATATTTCAATTATGTTTTCCCTAAATATCTCAAAGTATTTGTGGGAATAACTTATAGTGGATTTTTTGTTCTCTCAACAATTTGATGTTGATGTTGTTTCTTCTTTGGAATATCATGTAGAATTTGATTTGAAATAATATCATTGTGTTATTTCTTATAAAAAATAAGGTAGAGATAATGTTATATTGGGAAACATCAGTATTATTTACATATCTAGAAGATTGGATGACATTGCATCCACCATGATTTGAATGATATTTTCTTAGGAGTCAACCACAATCTTGGTAGAAGCCTTTTCCGACTAGGATACACTGAAGATTATCTATCCTCTTACACTTTACCTCTTAATATTTATCATAAAATTGAATAAGAACCCCTTGGAACCATTAAGATAAATACTCAATTTAGAGATCTGGTGTCTAGTTCTAATTTCCTAGCAGTCTGAAAAGATAAACATTAAATGTCATTCTATGAAGGCCCTAGTTTCATGGGCTTTAAGTAATACTTTAATCATATCATCAATGCCTCAAATATTATAGTAATGGAAATATTGTAAATTTAATGTTGATAAATATCTATTCGAAACTTTTGTATCTCAAGAAATTGATAAAATATTCTATCTTATAGATAGGAGGAAACCCATCACTAATTGTACTTGTCATGTTACCACCCAAAATGGTTTGAAATGACATCAACTATTCCATTTAGAGATCTTGTTAATGAATATGTTATTATCATCATTTAGGTCATGGAAATCTACTAATATTATGAGACCTATTTAGTAGTCTTCTTGATATTAGTTACAACAATTGAACCTAAGGGTGTTGATGAAATCATTGATTTTTCTTTCAGGAGTGATTCCTTAGCTAGACATTATCCCACCATATCATTGAATCATTAGTAGCCCACCGCTTTATCCATTGACCCTATAGAAGACGTGATATCATTATTTAAAGCTAGTACCATGGACACTGAACATTACCCTAACCATATTTATTACCATTTATCTCATATCCATCACAAAATGGAAATAGAAAAAAGGAAAAATAAAAGCAATAAGTGGATGATAATGACTAAAAAGACACTCCTCAAATATTTGAGGAAGGTGTCTCCACCACTGTTGATGAACTGAGATAGATAAATTTGGCTAAAGGGGATGATCAAAACCCAATGTAGATTAGAAAATCTATACCTCTTTATAAACCTGAATGTTACACCTCATTCATATAGATTCATATATATTTTTTCTTAAAATTATAATGGGATGTTAGGACTATATCCTAATTTGTCTACCCATCAACTAGGTCTACCATAAGACCATCGAGGCTACACGAATGCAGTTAGAAGGACTCTTCAGACTCATTATACCAATAATGAACCCAGAGTGGATAATATCATAAAATAAAACGTCATTTGGGAAGTCAAATACATGAAATGGTTACCCAAAATTGACTCAATCAGGATAAATAAAAGGAAAATCATGGTTTGTATCGATATTAGATACCTCAACCAGCACATCCAAATGATGACTTCCCAGTTCCAATTTCCAAACATGTGATAATTGAAACAACTAACTATCAATCCCCTTCCTTCATGAATGGTTATTAATGGTACTATCATATATTAATGGATTTAGAAGAATAACAATCCACTACATTCATCCAACCTATGAGTATTTTTCTACTGAGTGATTTCTTTTGGCCTATAAAATGTTTTTATTAGATATAAAAAATCTCTATATCACATATTCAAACACTTCTTATAAAAACTATTGTAATGTTAGTTTTAGGATTTTGTGTTTAAATATTTCTAATGTTTTAATTATCTAGTTGACGTGAAATCATCTTCAATAGACATCAACAACACAGCCTAAATATGTATCCTCTAAAATTTTATTTTGACGTTACTTCAATGATATGACAAGGATTATTCGTATTCCATCATGGCCTAAAAGTTTACATTCAAAATACTAAAGTGATTATTGGGTTTTCCCCATGGATTCTCAGAGAGTTGAATGGATTTTGAGGACACGTTTTTTACATTTGATTCTTCGTATAAATTGTCACAAGAAATTATGTACCCTTCACCAGGTCAGTAAAAAAATAGAATGTGTTTCATTTCACTGATGACTTCGAAGAACCCTATTATATCCTCATGAACTGTATATTTTCTCCCACTAGTCTATTGAAATCCAATAATATTTGATTTCACCTCTATATAAGGATCAGTAAGGGCCCTCCGGGCCTAGAAAAATAATGATGATTGAGAAAACATGCATTATTATTTCATTCAAAACATGATCAATACTTATACTAATTATTCAGATATACAATCTAGATTTTTAGTATTGATTATAGAAATTAAAATATTGAGTCATTACCTATAGCACCATGAGGTCTATTTGATCTCTAGGATTGACCCACTTAATTATATAATTAATCTTTAATTGTGCACTAGATGTTTGGCATTATTTTAGGTCTTTCTGAAATAGTTCAACATCCAGTTCATACAACCAAAATTTAAAAAAGTAAATTCTAAAAAAAATTCTTTGAACAATATTTCTCTTTGGATGAAGTACCAATTAGTACAGAATTACTTGATGAAAAAATATTCTCTCCTTAGAACTATACTTGAATGAGGGAAAATAAAATTAATGGGGCATCCATATTCCCTACTAGAAAGAGATTGGAGGACATTATGATCATTAATTTTGGTTTTGGGATCATTATTATTTCACAAACAATGGCAGTGTTACCTTATTCCTTTCTATTATAAAAAGGATTCCAAAAAAATGAGGCTAAATTCCAAGACTTCGTTATAGGTTTTAAACCAGAAAAAAATAGTGTCTCAATTGATAATCAAAGGTGATGTTGTGATTGCAATTAGATAGATCAATGATGTTTATTCCATCAGAAAATATGAGATAATACCCAAATTGACTATGTTTGTGGTTTTATGGATGAATATCCCTAAGATCCAACACTAAAGAAATTCGTACCTTCAAAAAATGACTAAGAGGATTCATTATCAAGTTCTCCCATAGCCTTATATTATCCATATCTAGATGAAACAATCATCAATATCACACTTGACATAATATTATTTCCGTTTGTTCAAATTTGTAAGGAAGAGATTAACGAGATTAATTGTCATCATAATCTAGATAATGCTGCAAAACTATTGGATGATTCCCATCTTGAAATATCTCAATAATAGTTCATGTCTACTAGTTGGGGAGGGGAAATGCCAATTCTGATGAGGGATGGTCAATTTCACTCTCTATTATTGCTCGAGTAATCGGGATGTTATTTATAAGTGAATATTTGATGGAATTCTCCGCAATTTAATTGATTAAAAGGATATGATTTCCACCGTGGAATAATATCGGCATATATATTGTGGTGCCCATCAGTCAGAAAGCAATATTTCTCACAAAATTTGTAGGAGCTGATATTTAAATTATTCAATGAAATAGTATTGCACACAATTTTTCATCAATATTCATTCCTTGTTTTTTCCAACTACACCCCTCATCTTCCATGGTCATTGCATAAACCTAAATATTCATATCCATTCACTATAAAGGTGATGAATGTTGTAGGGTCGTACCATCTAAAAAATTCCAAGAATTTCTAGTACATCCTTATTATTACTAATTTCTTCTATAAATGGACTGAAAAAATCCCTCTTACAAAAGTTCAAAACCAAATTACCATCAATTTCATGAAGTTAAAATTCATAACTAGATTTAGTGTCCCTCAAACAATATAGATGGGAAATGGAACCATCATCAATTATTCTGAGTTTATGTTGTGGTATCATGAATAAAACATAAAATATATCTATTATTCCAACTAACATGCGATACTAAGCTGATAGGTAGAGGTATTCAACAAAAAATCAATTCAACATTCTCGTGAAAATTATGGGTAGGGAAAAATTTTCTTCTAATGAAAATATTTTTCATGGCTTATGTGCCAACAAAACAATACCCAAATTGATACTCAAGAAACCATCTATTCCTCGGTTTATGGAGAATAATTAGTGGTTCCAATAGATGTTAAATTTCATTAACTATATATTTAAATATATGAGCAACATTCAACTCAAGAACAAGAACATATGGGGTTTAATGATTTAGAGAAAATATCTGATTAAAATTTTAATACCCTTCATCATTTGGATATCGAACAGAATTATATGGAATGAGATTTCAATAATAATGTTCATCTCTAATAATTCCATCATGGAGATATGGTAATATTTCCCAAAACCCCAACGACACTAGGGAATAAACCTACAAAACACGAACCAATGTGGGATAGACCTAATAACATATTAAAGTTCAATTCCAATAGAGATAACTCATAAATCACAATGGATGGATGATTCACCACACCCCCTATAAATGAAATATTAATAAAGAAATATTATTTTTGATTGAAAACCAAAGTTTTTATTTTATGACCTAAAACCAAAAGACATCATAGTATGAGTTGAATGAATCTAAACTACATAACATTATTAAGCCTCCTATATTGTTGTGAGACCCAAAACCTTCATCGTTACCATAAGAATTTAAACTACATGTTCATAACTTGTAATACATGATGTTAAATTTCATAACAACATTTTTTAGTGTGAACTTAAAGAGAATTACATTTCGTCATTGTTTCTTTATGACAAATTGCATGCCATTTTTACATGGATGTAACACCTTAAAAGACACACCAAACTCCCCTTCCAAATGACATGAAACTACATGGTTACCCTCCATATTATTGGATGTAAAACTGTATAACACTAGGATTATCACATAAGAGGTCCCCAATCTTGTTGTTGGTAACCTAACACACTTCTAACCTATATAAATCCGAACTACATCTGTTGTAATTCCCCTTGGTATGGGATACTTAATGATTCTTTGGCCTCTTGTGTGAAGCCCAACCTAAAATCTACTGATTTATGAGATCATTTTCTCCACCCTTCGGTCTCTGAGGCCTCTCTTCACATCGATTTTTTTTCTTATTAGGTTGGGAGGAAATATTTTCACCCTCTAGTAACTCAAATTTTTAAAAACATAAATGTTATAAAATAATGGTCCTAGTTATGTGACCTAAAACTATATGACATCATAGATCGTGTGGTGTGAATCTAAACACCATACCCCTATAGGAATCCTCTTTAGATGTAATACCCAATCAATGTCCTCATAAAATGATGTTAAATTGTATTCCAAATCATATATAATGTCAGGATAACTCATATGATAAATATAGAATGACATAAACATATCATTTAGACCCCATGATGTAAAACTTAATGGTTTACGTCCTTATATCCTAACATAAAACTGCACAACACTTCGATCCTTTCTTTTTTGGATTAGTTCCTTTGGTGGGGTTATTTTACCCTAAATTTGAACAATAACTATATGTGTCTTGATTCCAATCGTCATGGGATATGTATTGATTCTAGGATATCTCATCTTGGGACTATCCCCTTCATAAACTCACTATGAGGACTTTCCTTCCCCATTCTCATGATTTCGACCCATGGTATGGTTTATCGAGTTTTGTGTGGTAGATGGCCCCTAAAACCCACTTTTGATATTGTTTTATCAATATTTCAATTCATGCAAACCTCCATAAGAAATTTTCTTCCCCCTTAGTCCATGATGGAACAAAATAAACTAGTAAGGAATCCATATTCAATTGGGATTCCACATATGATAAACATGGGATGACTAAAACCTTCTTTTTAGAAATATGATTGTAAACTGAATGGTTTTCATATTTTTCAGGATGTATACATGCACAACATTTTGATCTACAAATGAATTCGTCACGATCCTTGGTGTTGGTCTTCCACCACACATCAATTCAAGAACTACATGTGACTTGATTCCTCCCATCAAAATATATGTTGTGTCACTATGATCTCCAATATTACATCCACACACAACATAAATATATCCCCCTCCCTATGTATGGGTATGAACTACACAAGGATGTTTCATATAATATCTACATTTGACTTGATTGTCATCTTAATGTGATATGTATTAATTCTCATATCCCATGTCTAGGGCCGAGAAATGATGTAAATAAAAAACCTCTATCCTATAAGAAACCATGGATTTTTATATGAGACTGTATAACCCATGTCTTCTGTAAGATAAAATTATTCCATTGTGCTTAGACAGATTATTTCCATATAGACACTTTTTCTATGAAAAACCCAGATCTTTATAAATATACCTTGGCCATCGATGATAGAATATTAGTTTCCAGAGAAAACCTCTATTTTGACTATGAATAGACTTCCCTTGTTTGGATCTATATAAGTAACCCTTAAAAACCTTATCAACCATAAGTATATTCATCCTTATGAGATACCTCTTGTATCTCGAGAAACTCAAAATCATCATGATGGAAACCATCATTCAATAATGGACCATGTTCATTCTTTTCATACATGTCCTGTATTAGTTTTCTTAATCTGAGAACCCCCAAGATCACGATTTTAAATTCATTTAATCATATACGAATCATTATAGAACACCCTCAACCTTGTAAGACTTGTATGACTCTACTTTTTTCAAGATAGGTAACCTTTTTCATTATTATATGTAATTAAACTGTATGTTTTCATGAACTACATATGGGTTTATTCTCACCCCTATTGGAAACATAGTGATTCCTAAAGAACCTTTATATAGGACATCCACAATATTTCTTCCTTTATAAGATTATTTTCACTGGCCATTATTTTTGATGTCATCTCTTCACATTAGGTATGTGTCTTGAATGTTGAAAAATCCATCTTTCTAAAAGAATCAGTCAGATCTTTCTTGATATTAAACAATTGAAATCCCCCATGTACTACATATGGCTTGATTATCACACCTAAAAACTACACAACAATGCCTAAATCCTATATCCTTACCCAAGAAAAAAATACTCTAGAATCCATCATTCACTTATTTTAATATCCTCTATGTAGTGAAAGAAACCATTTTAATATTTATTTGTCACACTAAGCATAGCTCATGTGGGATTAGGATTTTTAGTGAGGTATTCCCTCACATGGTTAAGGAAAATTGGTTCACGAATGGTTAAACTTGGTAAAATATGTGATACCTTAAAATAAACACTCCACATCCTTATTGTATGACATAAAACATAATAACATCTAGGAACTATGTATGTCTTAATTTACTTCATTATTATATACATGGTGATGACCATATCATGTATCATTGTCTAGTCTCAATATAAAAATGTCTCCAAACTTCAATGTTAGATCATGATATACATAGAAAGGTATTTTATAGAATCTCACCCCATTTGTTTTCTCATATTCAAAATAATTTTCCCCTACTCACAAGAGATTTCAATCAAGTGTAAGTTTTATTTATGCTTGAAACCTATTTTAAAACTTAAAATATAGTCATTTTTTTCAAAACAATGTCTTTATTTATTCCCATCCTCATGGTATACCGATTGATGCATTTAACTTCTTCCCTTGGGACCAAAACTGATAAAAAAAATAATCCATCCCCTTTTTATGGGTTGGACCTGCTTAAGAAAAATGTCTCCAATTTCTAGTGTGGTTTACTGAATTTCTATTTCCTCACTCAGACACATTTCATTTGAAAATAAAACTATATATATAGTAAATTCTAAATTCTCATAAGATTACATTGGCTATTGATAATATAATGTCAGCTTCATGAGGACACCAATGTTTTTACTATGCATAACATTCCCCCATATGATTCTATATAAGCATCAAAAAAATGGAATGTTAACTTGAGGCATATTCATCCATATAAAATACCTCTTCTATCACCATAAAAGCTAACAATTTAAATATAGGAACCATATTTAAAAAATACTCCTCAGTTATTACTTACATAATTTTCGAAGGAATCCTTTCATATTTTTAATTCCCCAGATTAAAGCATACAACCTTGCATCATTATGATTAAAGGATGAATACTCTTAATTAGATCACTGTAGAATAGAAAACCATTATTAGTTTTTCCAATTCCATGCAACCTTAAGAGAATGATATTCATATCCCATAAAATGATGATAAAAAATATGGACCATGCCCTTCTCACAATGAAATTAAACTATAAGAGACTCATCCAAGAAATATTACAATAAACATTATACCAAGGTCATCATTTAATGACCCTAATCAAGAAACATATGTGCCCTTGTGGAATGAAATTAAACTATATGAACCCCAGTCTATTATATATGTCCCATTTCCCACTTGAGATATATATCTGAGAAAATTTTCAATGTCATTTATTTAAAGAATAAAATTATTCTAATCCTATATTAGAATAAAATATTGTAATTATTTTCCCCTATATATGAATTCAATTTATATTTGGGTGTCGTCCTTTCTCAATGATTCATTGGCTATTGTTATCTGGACAAAATCATGGATTGCTTATACACAAATCATGTCCCATTATGAAACTCATTCGAGGTGATAGTGCTTCCCTATATTGCATTTCATGCACTATCATGTAGATATAAATTATTTTCCAAGTTTTATCGCTTTTCCCACGTTGATAATGACACTTGTGATCTTAAAGGACCAGAATCATCATTTTGATTTCTAGAAAACTTTACATCATGGAACACTTATTATGACCAATTTCATTTCCACAAAGGGAGCTTCTTCCATTTGGATTTCTTTGTCAAAAAAACACATTTTAACCTTATAATATCAATACTTTATTTCTTGTGTATTAGTTAGAACTACATGAAATATTTTGAAGCATGTTCTCTTGTTTTTGGACATATTCTATGAATACAATGCCCTTATCATTCCACACATGTAAAATATATGTAGGAGGTTTAATATTTAGGTCATGTGACCCTAGATTTGTATAATTAATCTCAAAAATATTGGTCAAAACTATTCATCCTACAAACATCAGTGTTAATTGTTCATTAAAGACTATAAATACCAAATTATTAGAATCTTATAGTTACAATTATTAAAAAATTATTAAATTAATATTTGGACACTAGAAAAGGCGATACAATTCCAATTTTATTGTTAAAATTACAATGGACAGCTATAATGAAGAGAAAAATATTGTGAACATCAAAATCTCATATAATTGGAAAATATTTGAGAATAAAATACACATCCTAGAGTCTCTATTTAACATTATATAGAAATGAGTTGGAAATGATGTGAATGTAGTGAAATTTGACATTTTTTATTATATAGATCAGCTAACTTATAACACAAACCATTTTGGACCTACTCAAGTTTGGTTCTCTTAACAGATTTACCTTCAACTAATGGGATCATTTTCTTAAGGAAAACATTTAGTTCCTGCATTTTATTCCGGATACTTGATAAATATTTTTTTATGATAGTTTCTCATTTATCCTAAATAGCTGAGCCTCATATTCTCATAGATCAACAGTATTTTCTTCAATAAAATCATGAAGTTACACTTCCTCAATTGTTACATGATGCAACTCAATTGAAAAATCATGGGTTATGTAATGGAAATGTTAAATTAAACATGATACAATGACACCTAAAACAATGAATGTGACTGTTTTTTATCATTTGGTGGAATTAAAGCGTCCTTTTAAAGTCCAAAGTTGTATCAGAGGAATTTAATGGAAAATATATACTCTAGAATCTCAGTTAAAAGAAGACCCCTAAAAATAATTTCTCAGGGAATAATTTGATGTGGAGGATACATTTCAGTATTCCCTAAAATAGAAATTATTATCTCAATAGTGGAGGAATCAATTACAGAATAAGGAATAGGGTTTTCTATAGAATCTGTTTTATCCTTTTAGCAAGAAATCAAATGTTGTATTATTCAATTCAAGAAAAACATAATTTCTAGTCGAACTATGAATAAAATAAATCTCAATACAGAAAACAATATTTATATATGGAAATAATTCGACCATAATGTAAATTTTTTTTTTTTTGAATATACTATTTTGAGAAAGATATTTTCTCTATGTGAGAATGGATGTGCACAAGGAAATATTTTATGCAATGGGAGTCAGAATCTGTATGCCCAAGATAGACAATAAAGTGTTAGATTTAAAAAAGTGACCAATGATTTATCCCTAACACCTTTTATATGTGTGAGCCTTTTTTGGACCCACATTTACCACACAACACAGTCCACAATGCATTTTAACAATACCAATTTATTTCATAGAATGGACTCACCTTCAGGCCATTCAGAACCCATTCCAACAGGGCAATTTTTTTGATCCAAAAATGTTGGCATGGATGATTAGATGAATTTCATGAATTTTTTTAATGTCTTGATTAAAATAAAATTGAGAAATTAAAATTTTAAATCATTGCTAGCCGGAAAAAAAACCACAAAGGAGTTATAAAGGAATATTTCCTTACATATATCACCATCTCTATGCAATTCACAGCTTCGCATAACTCCTATTCATTGTAACCCAAAATTTTGTTTGGGTTGAGGAATCATATAATGGAACCTCAAAAATAGAAAAATACTTCTGGTTAAAATTGTGATTTACAGGTTCCCTAAAAATAAAAAATCACTTTTCATTATAAGGCTTATAATTCACCCCCACATAAATGAATAATTTTCTTTTTGGGGAGAGGTGTAATTTTTTTCTCCCCCATAAATAAATTTTCCATTTACGGGGTGAGGAATCCCCCTATAAACAAAAATCCTTTATAGAAGATGATTGATTTGTTATATATATATCCATAATAAACACAGTGACATGGGTGGATGATGGTAAAGGTTTGGATATTTGAATTCTTGTCAGAGATAAATGTTGTTCAAGAGATGATATACGATATAGAGATAATATGAGAAATTGATTCCTAAAGGTAGTAATTTACCCTATATCACAATGAAATATGGCATAATAATTGTTCCTCATAGTATAATAAATTTTCCACATTACAAAGAGTCTTTTCAAGAGCACCCATCTGCATAGTGAAACCCATTGTGGACCACCATTCTGTGAATCGTGTGTGGATATTGTATTTGTAGAAAATCATTTTGCATAAAAATAGTATCTGGGATGGGGTCTTATTGTCCGAGTACACATACCAATATTATTTTTCATCATCCTGGCCCCATTTTGAACTTTTCATCCAACCCCCTTTGTTATCCTCTTCCCCGAAGCATGGTTCCCCAAATAGACCCTTTATGAACTACTAATCCAAGACCTATTCTATAAAAACTAGATATCTATGATCAGTGAACAATTCAAACCAGTGTGATCTCTAAATAAAAAATTCCAATATTACATGAAGTACTTTTTTAACATAATTAATATGTTGGATTGTCAAAATTAACCCAATCATAAATACTCATGGTATTGAGGATCTCAGTCAAAGTTATATTGGTAGTAGGTTTATATAACTATGTGGAAATTTCCATTATTCAGCAGCCCACTTTCTCCACCTCTTGAATTGGTTGAAAGGGGTGGAGGGGGAAATCAGATGTAGGGAATCCCTCTTTTATTAATCCCTTGGCCTTTCATATTGGACACCGCTTGTTGGGTAGCCAGATGAGACTATCATGGTTACAAAAACATGAGAGGAAATGGAACAATCAATGCCCCTTCTCTCAAATATCACCCCGACCTCATCCAGCAGTTGACTAAGAAGATTGTTTGGTTTTATAGATTAGTCACTTCCTCTTGTTTCAAACACCAATTATGAATCTTGTAGGATTAGAGGTTAGGGATAGTCAGGACATCTATATGATCAAACACCTACCTCGAGTGGATATTACCTTTATGAATATTCATCACACCCCAAATGAGTCTCATTTTCAATATATTCCTCAACCATACCCAAAATGGGACTCTTATTTGGTATAATCTCCTAAAATACCGTGGGCCTATTTTTTGGTATAAGACCCAACCATATAACCAATGGGACTATTATTTGATATATTCCAAAACTATATCCCTAATGAGCCTCATATTCGGTATAATCCCTGTAGAGACCCGAAGCATGACGTACATGTACATTACATTACTTTTTCGGAATACTTAGTACATTACAAAAACACACACACACGGATCGTAATAGTTTAGTGTCTTTGGAAACTCGGAATATAATCTTCTAATCGTGGTGAAAGCTCTTAAACATCTCCCATAAAGATATTCCTTTTTTTACCTAAAACCTTTCTTTATATCCTGGGGAAAAGAAAACATAAAAGGGTGAGCTCAAATGCTCAGTAAGGGTAAACAAAAGAAATATCAATCACATTCTTTTCATAATAACATAACATTTTGGAAATCTTAACCTGCAAAAGAGAGCATAATTTCATTACATGGGATAAATCATAGTAGTGAAATGAAATCCCAATAATCATAACTTAAAACATGAAACTTTGTGGCATACACACATAATCATATAGAATCATTTCTTGTTAGTCAAGACACATTGCCAAGACTATCTTAGTGGACAAAGTCCCTTTCTGAACCGAGTCACCCTCGTTTCAGTCCTGTTTCACTGAACCGGTATAACCTACCGTTCCAGCCATGTCTATCTCATGAGATATAAAATATTCACCCAATGCATTGGAGGGAGATATAGGTCCCACCCATCTCATAATGATACCATTCTTATGTGTGCCACAAAATCATAAATCACACATCATTTCATAACCCATGTAATAAAAATGGGAATCTTAAACATCATGACATCATAAAACAATTCATATACGATAAAGGAATTCATAAAATTAATTCCATCACAACATAATAAAATCAATGTAATAATAGGGATAGAAACAGAACCCTTTATTATCTTAGATGGAAAATAATTTTGATAAAACACTTGAACTCCATTCTTGAGGAAAATATCCTTTCTACTTCAAAACACTTTTCTTTTCTTAACTTGTCATAAAATTTTAATCTAAAAGAAGTTGATTAATGATAAACTTGAAAAATTTTAAAGGAAGCTTCTTTGAAATAATGTTTTAAAAATCCATTCAGGTCGTATATGTTAAAAAAACATTCTTCGTACTTTTGTCAGAAAAGTCAAAAAGTACCTCGTACGAAAAACAACAAAAGATTCCTTTCATATCTTTTAATAAAAACTCACCGAAGGGTAAAATTGGATATAAACAATTGTAGAAGGATGGAAATAATACTACATATTGAGGTAACATGGATGTGGATGATAAAATACACCCCAGTAATTACCAAAGTAAAAACAATCTCGGATAAAAGTGAGATTGTGATATTTCCCTTACCTTAGGTCCGATTTGCTTCGTAAGTGTCCGAAACTCCTATATAATGATTTAAATAATGTCATTTACTTATTAAAGAATCATATTAATTGTTATTATATCATATATGGTTCACTTATGACTTTATATTACCCGTTCTTTTGTAAATTCCATGTTAAAGAAGCGTTTTGGGTAAAATCGTTTCATTTGTCGTCCGTGTTTTGACTTGTAATTATTCATATGATTACTTGGATCATGATTAATTAATTCCAGAATATAAGACATGATTTATATATATATATATATTAAGAATATAAATATATATAATAAATCAGTAAATGGAAAGAAATACACCGTTCATGGAGACGGTAGGCCATACGTACGCATGAACGCTGTTTTCGTTTCCTTATTGAGTTGAACGGAATTAAGTAGATGAAATACATATATATACACATAAATCTAGTATCATTATCATGTCATATATTTCATGATTACTTATTATATATACTTTATAATCATTCATGAATGGTTAAAGTGGAGAATGAATCTCATCGCGTCGTGGAGACGGTAGTCCGTACGTACGCACGAGCGATGATATCATTTCCATAATTATTGAATTGAATTGGAGTGGATGATACAATATATCAGAATCATTATTATGTTATAATAACTATGTATAGTTATTCTTTACACCATAATACCCATCCATGTAAGGTGTTGGTGGAAAAACAGATTACACCACGGCGTGGAGACGGTATTCCGTACGTACGCACGCGCGGTGATTTTGTTTTCCGTAGGATGGATAGATGGTGAATTAGGATTGTTTCATACATATAATAACATATCAGTATATGAGTGATACTGATGATATTACTTCATAATGAAACAACCTAAGAAGAATAAGTGGAAGAAGAAATAAAGGTGAAAGAATTGGTAACGGAAATTACCTCTTCTTTGAAGCGCCTCTTTGCCACCTCCTCTTAGGGCACTAAAATTGGTCTTTGAGGAAGACCAGAACCTCTAGTATGTTTCTAGGGAAGTGGATAATAGAATTTGGCAGGGGTCGGCCGAGCTTGAAGGCTCAAAGTTGTGTGAGTAAGAGAGGGAGGAGGTGCCCTTTTATAAGGGAGGAGAGGGGCACCTTTGGAATAACTAAAAATTTTATTTTATTATAAAGTCAATTTCGGTTTTAAATAGCTCCAAATTGATTTATTTTGAGGCTAAGGTGGGGATGGGTCGAAATCCTTTCATCCTATAGGATTTACACAAGTTTAGGTTATTAATGTAACCTTATCAATTAGATTTATCTCTAAGTTAAATAATTTAACTTTTACCGTGTCTTTTTGTTTTCTTACACTATATGGTTAATAAACTTACTATATCAAGCCAAAAGAACCCCAAGTTGTTTATTATTAATATATATAATCTTATATAAGTCATTTGGCCGAACCTTAGATTTTTAGGAATAAAATAACAATTAATAATATAATATTTGTTTTAAAAACATTATTATGTCAATTTTGACACTATTTGGTACATGATTTTTATGAAATTAATAACAGAATGATAATTTCGAACCAAGTTACTTAAATCAACAATAAAATGTCATATTAACCTAGAAAATTAGTGTAAGTCATAAAAAGTCTCAAATTACATTTATTTGGGCATTTATAACATAAATTATGTTAATATTTTCTTAAAAAGGTAATTAATGCATCATCGTTGTGTCATAAATAAATTAAATTATTTAATGTCTAAAAATTACAAATAAAATATCATTACGTAGGCAATCATTTTATATTTCTAATGAATATTTATAGTTGAATTTATCTTATGTATAACCCCATATTAATAAAAATTTAGTAAATAAACTTTGATTTTAACTCTTTTAACCCTTCTTTAAATAAATTAATAATAAATGTCCTAATCCAATCCAAGTGGGCCTAAATGGTCATATTTTATTCCTAAGTTTGTTTTTGGTCGAATTACACATGTCCAATAGAATTAGGACATGTGTTAGGGTAATAATAATATCATTTCTACCCTCAATTTCCCTATTTACTTTTAACCGTGGTAAAAAAAAAGTAAAATGTTACTATTCACCAAAAAATTATTTTCATCTCATTGAACCACATTTTACTTACTGACATCAACCGTGTCTCTCGGATTTTTGAAATTCCACTCACATAAGTGGTAAAATTATGTTTTATGAAAAAATTCAGTTTTTTTAACTACCACTTAGTGGTTTCACTATTTATCAAAAATTGAAAGTTTTCAGAAAAATGCCAAAAATTAGGCCTAAGATGTATTCTATATTATGAAGTAAAAAATGATTTCTATTTTACCAAATTCAAACCATATCAGTTGCATTAATTAATTTAAAAATTAATTCCCGTCGTCAAAACAAATAGTGTGTTCTTAAGAGATAATAACTATCAAAAGATTGACATTTGTTTATGTCTGGTTTAAATGTGAAATTACATCCAATGACCTACATTGTATTAAATTGTAAAAATATATTCTAAATATACTTTAAAACCACTCAAATTAATAATTTATCACTATTAATTATTTCGATTGAAAATGTTGTTTTTAAATATAATTTAATAATTTTCACTATTCATCAAAATATGAAAGTTATCCGAAAATCACCAAAATTTCACCCTAAGCTAATTTCGATATTACGAATCCAAAAATAAATTCCAGTTTGAAAAATAAAATTTACAAAATTTCAAAAAGTGGTTATTACTATTCATAACGGCTAGTTTTAATAATATTTTAATAGCATATTGTTGTTTAGTCAAACTCGTTATTGCGTACTACACACGCTATCGAGGAAGGTCGCGATTGCGTGTAATGCAAGGCAAGTCAAGGATGCGTGTTGTGCAAGCTCCTTTTGGTGTAGCATATAACACAAGACATTAATGAAATTAAAAAGAATATTTTTCACAAAATCCTGGGGTGTTACATTCTACCCCACTTAAAATGAATTTCGCCCTCGAAATTCGTCGGGGTTATAAACGATTTACTACTCGAAAGTTTCTTTAATATAAACCCACATTGTAAAAAGGAATACCAAAACCAATCTTTAAAAACAAAAGTATGAAACGTAACGGTTACCCAAATGAACTAATCACTGGGTTTCCACATAGGTGAAAATATAGATATGGAAGAGAAATATAACCATCATGTTCTGATGGAGAGTGGTAGAGAACATGGCTATGGAAAAACCAGCAATCACAAATTCATAAATTTGTGACGATCTAAGGTACCATATGATTCATCAGATATAAGAGCACTAGGACAACATTTTTGGTTTTTAAGATCATTTCCCTAAAGTTGATGAAATTGGAATTAGAAGAAATACTTTCGTGATTTTGGTATAGTCTCACCGTTTGTCGTTATTTGGAAAATTTCCACTTCATATATTAAAGAAATGAAGTTTAATTTGTCATTTGTGATGTGTTAGAAGATCATGTGATAGAATGATGGGTCATTCCATCTGTCTCAAACAAAAGGTTAGAAAAGTTATCAAAAAATACATAAGTCCATCTATAGTGAGATTAATCATATATAGTTCCTAAAATGGACTTATACTTCATATATCATACTACTTAATATAATAAAACTAGTTTCTACTAAACAGGGACTTCCTGTAGGCCAGTGGTAGGCGATAAAGGCCAGTTGCACTTCGGTTGTGGGTTCGATTCCCACAGCCTTGTCCGAAGCGATGGGCTGTCGCCCGTCCTGCAAGTTTTCCTTTTTCTGAAACTATACTACTATAATATCCCATCAATAATATCGAAAAAAATTCTATCCTTAATCAATACTAACTTATTTCCAACATAATCCATTCCAATTTTTAGGCTTAACCATAATACTGCAGTCCATTCTCATAATATAGTGAAAACGATTACCATAGATTTAATACCATCATTGATCCCCATATATCATAAGATATGTCTTGTTGGTCACATTACAAACATTAAAATTCCATAATCATGTATTCTCTTGAATACCCATTGAACCTTAGTGAAAACATGAATGCAGTTAAAATTTAACCCTTTCCACATACCAAAATCCTCAAAATTCTATATACTCAAACCATGATATCACTTAGTCCTTATATCAATCATGAGCTCATGAATACAATCAAACATCTCATTATCTTCTTATCCCTTCATTATGCTCATATCATCTGTTTACCAAAAATTTCTCAATCACTTTTCATGGTTACCGGTACCATAAAATTATTGAAAACCACAATAGACCAAAACATAAATATTCCAATATTCCACGATACTATATACAACATTATTTTGGAATCCCATAACATAAACACTTAATCATTCCACCACATCGTTGTCATATTCAACATCGCCAATAGTGATCACATGTGACTTCCCTTTTTCCTTTGCCTTAAGTGGTTGCTCATGTTGATCATCACTAACCCTTGGATTAGGGCATCTATTAGCATAATGCCCCATTTCCTTGCACTTGAAGCATTGAAGTGTTGGTGGTGCGTTCTCTGCAGTGTTTGCTTTATTCACATCATTAGAAACCCTTTTTCCATTACCTCGACACTCAGCTTCTCGATGACCTTATTTTCCACACTTAAAACATTTTCTAGTCCCTTTAAGACAATCTCTACCACGCTTCTTTCCACACTTTGACCATAATGAAACATTCATCTTCTTTTCACCATTATTCTGAGATTTCTCCTTGAACTCCATCTTTCGTTTCTTATCAAAACCATGAGATGGATATGTAACACCAACTTCCATTTCTACCTTGATAGCACAACGCACAATTTCTTCATAGCTACTGAAGTCTCTTATAGCTAATGCCCTTCGAACTCTTGGTTTTAAGCCACTGAAAAATCGATCAACTTTACTTGCAGGTTGGATGATAATGCCAGATGCATACCTTGCAAGTCTTGTAAAATTTGTTTCGTATATACCAACAGATTCATCATCCTTCTGCTTCAGCTCAATAAACTCATTTTCCATCTTTGTTTGAAGAATACGAGGTAAGTACTTACTGAAAAACAAGTTCTTGAACTCATCCCATTCCATGGACTCAATTTCATCTCTTGGCCTCGTATTCTTGATAAGATTCCACCATTGATCAGCTTCACCTTCCAAACGATATACTGCTAAGATGACTTTATCATGTTCAGAACATTGAAGAACTGAAAATATCTTTTCAGTGGTACTGATCCATTGTTCAGCAACAAGTGGATCAGAAGTCCCACTGAAAGAAGGTGGACGTTGCCTCATGAAGGACTCAATAGAATATTGTTCCCTTCTCTGCTCATTTGGAAGTCCAGAATGATTCATAGCTTGTGTAAGTATAGAAATAAGATTTTTCACTCCATCTCCCATAACATTTGTTTGTTCAGGAGGACAATCATTGCATTGTCCATTGCATTGATCAACACGGTTCCATCGGGTTCCAGCCATCGTCTAAAACCCAAAAGGAATAGTGTGAGAGGCAAAAATCATTCTAGGGAAAACAACATTATAAAGGGGGGGTATCCTCAATATCTAACTTCTTAGGTTAAATTCTATGATCGGTACCGTAGTTATAAGACTGTATCCTATACGTATACTTATCCTTAGGGACATCCCTAGACAAACCTTATAAATATCTCTAGGGATCTCACTAAAGTTATCGCATCCTAGTTTCCAAAGGTTGACTACACCTTTCCTCTGATACCAACTGTAGAGACCCGAAGCTTGACGTATATGTACATTACATTACTTTTGTGGAATACTTAGTACATTACAAAAACACACACACAAGGATCGTAATAGTTTAGTGTCTTTGGAAACTCGGAATATAATCTTCTAATTGTGGTCAAAGCTCTTCAACATCTCCCATAAAGATATTCCTTTTTTTACCTAAAACCGTTCTTTATATTCTGGGGAAAAGAAAACATAAAAGGGTGAGCTCAAATTCTCAATAAGGGTAAACAAAAGAAATATCAATCACATTATTTTCATAACAACATAACATTTTGGAAATCCTAACCTGCAAAAGAGAGCATAATTTCATAACATGGGATAAATCATAGTAGTGAAATGAAATCCCAATAATCATAACTTAAAACATGAAACTTTGTGGCATACACACATAATCATAGAGAATCATTTCTTGTTAGTTAAGACTCATTGACAAGACTATCTTAGTGGACAAAGTCCCTTTCGGAACCGAGTCACCCTCGTTTCAGTCCTGTTTCACTGAACCGGTATAACCTACCATTCCAGCCATGTCTATCTCATGAGATATAAAATCATTACCCAATGCATTGGAGAGAGATATAGGTCCCACCCATCTAATAATGATACCATTCTTATGTGTGCCACAAAATCATAAATCATACATCATTTCATAACCCATGTAATAAAAATGGGAATCTTAAACATCATGACATCATAAAACAATTCATATACGATAAAGGAATTCATAAAATTAATTACATCACAACATAATAAAATCAATGTAATAATAGGGATAGAAACATAACCCTTTATTATCTTAGATGGAAAATAATTCTGATAAAACACTTGAACTCCATTCTTGAGGAAAATATCTTTTCTACTTCAAAACACTTTTCTTTTCTTAACATGTCATTCAATTTTAAACTAAAATAAGTTGATTAAAAATAAAATTGAAAACTTGTAAATCAAGATTCTTTGAAATAATGTTTTAAAAATCCATTCAGGCCGTATAAGTTAAAAAAACATTCTTCGTACTTTTGTCGGAAAAGTCAAAAAGTACCTCGTACGAAAAACGACAAAAGATTCCTTTAATATCTTTTAATAAAAACTCACCGAAGGGTAAAATTGGATATAAACAATTTTAGAAGGATGGAAATAATATTACATATTTAGGGAACATGGATGTGGATGATAAAATACACCCCAGTAATTACCAAAGTAAAAACAATCTCGGATAAAAGTGAGATTGTGATATTTCCCTTACCTTAGGTCCGATTTGCTTCGTAAGTGTCCGAACCTCCTATATAATGATTTAAATAACGTCATTGACTTATTACAGAATCATATTCATTGTTATGATATCATATATGGTTCACTTATGACTTTATATTACCCGTTCTTTTGTAAATTCCATGTTAAAGAAGCGTTTTGGGTAAAATCGTTTCATTTGTCTTCTGTGTTTTGACTTATAATTATTCATATGATTACTTAGATCATGATTAATTAATTCCAGAATATAAAACATGATTTATATATATATATATATATTCAGAATATACCTATATATAATAAATCAGTAAATGGAAAGAAATACACCATTCATGGAGATGGTAGGCCGTACGTACGCATGAACGCTGTTTTCGTTTGCTTATTGAGTTGAATGGAATTAAGTAGATGACATACATATATATACACATAAATCCAGTATCATTATTATGTCATATATTTCATGATTACTTATTATATATACTTTATAATCATTCATGAATGGTTAAAGTGGGGAATGAATCTCATCGCGTCGTGGAGACTGTAGTCCGTACGTACGCACGAGCGATGATATCTTTTCCATAATTATTGAATTGAATTGGAGTGGATGATACAATATATCAGAATCATTATTATGTTATAATAACTATGTATAGTTATTCTTTACACCATAATACCCATCCATGTAAGGTGTTGGTGGAAAAACAGATTACACCACGGTGTGGAGACGGTATTCCGTACGTACGCACGCGCGGTGATTTCGTTTTCCGTAGGATGGATAGATGGCGAATTAGGATTGTTTCATACTTATAATAACATATCAGTATATGAGTGATACTGATGTTATTACTTCATAATGAAACAACCAAAGAAAAATAAGTGGAAGAAGAAATGAAGGTGAAAGAATTGGTAACGGAAATTAGCTCTTCTTTGAAGTGCCTCTTTGAGACCTCCTCTTAGGGCACTAAAATTGGTCTTTGAGGAAGACCAGAACCTCTAGGATGTTGCTAGGGAAGTGGAGAAGAGATTTTGGCAGGGTTTGGCCGATCTTTAAGGCTCAAAGTTGTGTGAGTAATAGAGGGAGGAGGTGCCCTTTTATAAGGGAGGAGAGGGGCACCTTTGGAATAACTAAAACTATTATTTTATTATAAAATCAATTTCGGTTTTAAATAGCTCCAAATTGATTTATTTCGAGGCTAAGGTCGGGATGGGTCGAAATCCTCTCATCCATTAGGATTTACACAAGTTTAGGTTATTATTTTAACCTTATCAATTAGATTTAACTCTATGTTAAATAATTTAACTTTTACCGTGTCTTTTTGTTTTCTTACACTATATGGTTAATAAACATACTATATCAAGCCAAAAGAACCCCATGTTGTTTATTATTAATATATATAATCTTATATAAGTCATTCGGCCGAACCTAAGATTTTTAGGAATAAAATAAAAATTAATAATATAATATTTGTTTTAAAAACTATTTTATGTCAATTTTGACACTATTTGGTACATGATTTTTATGAAATTAATAACAGAATTATAATTTCAAACCAAGTTACTTAAATCAACAATAACATGTCATATTAACCTATAAAATTAGTGTAAGTCATAAAAAGTCTCAAATTACATTTATTTGGGCATTTATAAAATCAATTATGTTAATATTTTCTTAAAAAGGTAATTAATGCATCATCGTTGTGTCATAAATAAATTAAATTATTTAATGTCTAAAAATTAAAAATAAAATATCATTATGTAGGAAATATTTTTAGATTTCTAATTAATATTTATAGTCGAATATATCTTATGTATAACCCCATATTAAAAAACTTTTAGTAAATAAACTTCGATTTTAACTCTTTTAACCCTTCTTTAAATAAATTAATAATAAATGTCCTAATCTAATCCAAGTGGGCCTAAATGGTCATATTTTATTCCTACGTTTGTTTTTGGTCGAATTACACTTGTCCAATAGAATTAGGACATGTTTTAGGGTAATAATAATATCATTTCTACCCTCAATTACCCTTTTTACTTTTAACCGTGGTAAAAAAAAGTAAAAAGTTACTATTCACCAAAAAATTATTTTCATCTCATTGAACCACATTTTACTTCCTGACATCAACTGTGTCTCTCGGATTTTTGAAATTCTACTCACATAAGCGGTAAAATTAAGTTTTATGAAAAAATTCAGTTTTTTAACTACCACTTAGTGGTTTCACTATTCATCAAAAATTGAAAGTTTTCAGAAAAATGCAAAAAATTAGGGCTAAGCTATATTTGATATTATGAACTCAAAAATGATTTCTATTTTACCAAATTCAAAACATATCAGTTTCATTAATTAATTTAAAAATTAATTCCCGTCGTCAAAACAAATAGCGTGTTCTTAAGAGATAATAACTATCAAAAGATTGACACTTGTTTATGTCTGGTTTAAATGTGAAATTACATCCAATGACCAACATTGTATTAAATTGTAAAAATATATTCTAAATATACTTTAAAACCACTCAAATTAATAATTTATCACTATTAATTATTTCGATTGAAAAAGTTGTTTTTAAATTAAATTTAATAATTTTCACTATTCATCAAAATAAGAAAGTTATCCGAAAATCACCAAAATTTCACCTAAGCTAATTTCGATATTACGAATCCAAAAATAAATTCCATTTTGAAAAATAAAATTTACAAAATTTTAAAAAGTGGTTATTACTATTCATAGTGGCTAGTTTTAATAATATTTTAATATCATTGTTGTTTAGTGAAACTCGTTATTGCGTACTACACACGCTATCGAGGAAGGTCGTGATTGCGTGTAATGCAAGGCAAGTCAAGGATGCATGTTGTGCAAGCTCCTTTTGGTGTAGCATATAACACAAGACATTAATGAAATTAAAAAGAATATTTTTCATAAAATCTTGGGGTGTTACTATCCCCAACCATACCAATGTCCTCTTATTCAGTACATGCCACATCCATACCATCAGCCTCTTTTCAGTATAATACACAAATATACCCACTAATGGGCCTCAAATTCAGTATAAAACCCAACCATACCATGGTACTCTTCTTTATTTCAATCCTCATCCATACCATGGGCCTCCTATTCAGTATAATCTTAAACCATGTTATAACTACCTAAAATGGACATATTTTTCAAGAGGAAAACACAATCTGGCCTTCTATTTTTTGTATGTCTTAATCATAACCACTCTCAGGCTTCCGCTTTATGTGTATTATTCAAAAATTAACCACTATGTGGGATTTTATTTCAGACCATATGGGATACATAATACGACTCCCTGAGTTACTAACCCAACACCATAAATTCATCAGAATGTTTACTTGGTTACATCCCCATTAGGGTCATAACCAACCCAGAGTGTTATATTCCTTTCCAGTCTCATTCATCAACTCACTTATTATACTATAATCCATGAAAAAACATTCCACATCTTGAGAAAATATAACCTTTCTTGGTTCATTCAGGGGTATTTATTAAATGTACCATACAATCCATTGACTATGAATTTTTTTTGATGTCATTGATCCCTAACATTAAACATCATTGTGGGGTCCTAAACAGAAGCCCTTAAATGGTATGAGGTGTCCCATTATGTGACATAGAACAATGTGGGTTTTTATTTCTTTAATGATGATACATAAGAATCCCAACACAGGGGTTTGATCCCTCCATTAAAATTACTTTTATATTTAAAGAGGAGGAAAAAATACTTAGCAACCAACTATGGTCCTGAAAACAAGCATCATGAGAATAAGTAGTATAAAATTCTCTAATAAATTTAAAAATGGGTACCATCATTGGAAAACCATTGATATATACAGATGTATTCATCCATGATGAAACAAAAATACCTATATATGATTCTAAAGTCAACACGTGACAAATAATTGATTGTGGTCACAAGGGAGACCCATCTAATAATTGGGAATTCAGTAAAAGATTCATGAATAATTATTAAATGATTAATATATTCCTAGAGTATGAAATAGTACTCCCAAAAGGGTGCAGTGAGGATGGCCTCCCATCCTATCATCCCACATGGCTTTTAATGTAATATTATAGAAATCCATCTGTTCAAATACGTTTGGAAAGTTGGTTTTCATTAACTTTAAACAAGTACAATAGTGAAGGCACATCAGTAACAATGTCATAAAGGGTTAGTTCTTATGAATTGTGAGAAAATATAAACATGGGGAAATTATAAGATTAAAAATTACATCAAATAATATGATAAAATTTTATGGAAGGATAAAACATCATATACCGTAGAATGAAATCATAATACCATAAAAGGGCCATCATGGATGTAGAAAATATATAACATAGCTTGGAAGAAAAACTATAGAGTGTGGAATAAAAAAATGAAAAGTAATCATAAAATTATGGATCATGAAAAACTATAAATTTTCCTTAGTATAATTGATCATGCTTCAAAAAGAGAGTCCCTTAGTAAAATGAATCTAGAGTCACTATGAAATGGGATAAAATATCATGATATTTTGATGGTTTTCAATTGAAATATCTCATTAATTGTTTTCTTAATAGTGTTCAAATGAGTTTTGAAATGAAAATTTCCAATAATTTGATTTTGTGAATATAGTTTAAAATCTAAAAATAGGAAACTTTATTTACTTATTTTATATGTTTAGTATTATGAATGGGTTTCAATATATTATCCATTATCATAATATTATGTTGTCCAAGAGCATGGAATGTGACATTGGATGTCATTCCTGATAAGAAAACTATTAAATAAAGTTATAATTGATGGAAGATTATTATGGATTTATATTTCAAATAAATAGTTAAAAAATAGGTAAATGTATGATAGGGTATGCATCATGTTTTTTTATATGTGTTTTAATTTCATCCTATGAATGAGTATTCTCTTAATGTTTGTGTGATTTTTCACATGTTTACATGTGATCTACACCCACTTATGTTTCACTCCCTCTATATATGTGTAAAAAAAATCTTTTAATAACATTTTTTCTATTATATGAGTGAATCTACCTTTAATTTTGTGTGATTATACTTATGTATGATTAATTTATTAGGGAACAATTGTCTTTCCTTTGAGAAAAGTTTCTGAAAAATGATCACACAACAGACTATTAGCGACTCACCTATGTTTCAAGTCAAGTATTTGGGTTTGAATTCAAAATGAAATAATCTAATAATGGTATTAAACATGGACCATAATATGTAAAATATTTTAATAAATAACAAGGAATTAATGAAACAAATTATTATGAAGAAAAGATTTCATGAATATTTGAAGCTACAAGGAAAAAATGTATCTTTAAAAATTAAAAAAAACATTTCTGGGAATTTTTCAATTTTTTAGAGAAGGTTATTTTTTTATTAAAAAATAAATCCAAAGGAAGAAGGGGAGGTGGGACATTTGAGGATTTATAGATATCTACACATGTAAGTTGTTTTTACCGATTTTGGTTTTTTATATATTCTTTAGTTCTGTAATTATTTACACTTGTCTATTTATCTCTTCTACCCTTAAAATGTAGGTATAATTATATTAGTTTTTAGGAAAAGGATGTTTTTCAATCTGTAAGGATTTGTCCTACCAAATTAAATTTAATAAAACATTATATTTCTATTACTTAGTTTGAATATTAAATATCAATTGTAAAATTGCATGTAAAAATATTTAATTTTTTACGTATATTTTTTTGTTTCTTGGGTTAGGGATCCTTAATCTCCATCCACTCCGTTAGATCAATATATGATGGAAGAGTGATATCATGGTGGGGAAATCATGTCAATTATTGGATTTTTATTGAAGGGTAGTTGAATATTATTTAGTTACATAAGAAACATGATACCTTATTGGTACCTTTTTAAGAAAAAGGGGGGGGGTTTTTGTTTCACAATACACCTAGGGATAGATAATATATTAGGTTCTGATTTTTTATTTATATCATTCAAACAAATCATTCAACCAATGGTGGGAAGTAAATAAATTGAGGATCCTTCCATTCTCCAGTTAATAAAAAATAAGAGTATAATCATTAAATTCTATGAATAAAATGAATTTGGAGGACTAACCCAAACAAATTAACTATCCTTCATTTTTATTATTTTCCAACATCAATTTTATTTATTTATAGAGTATTTAAAACCAAAAAAAAATTAAAAACAACCCCTTTCTCTAACCCATAGGTGCTAATATATTTTATGAACTCCACTCTAGAAAAAAAATCCTAGGGTTTCCTATAATACCTCATTCATCCAAGGGACAACCATTGAATTTTTACAGCTGACAATATGGTCTCTATCAAAAATTAAGCGTCATTATTCGGGGAATAGTGAGAATCCTGAATTTTTTACTATATAATTTTCCTATAAATAAAAATTATATAAATACATTGTTTCATAGGAAAAAGTAAACTTAATAAATGTGGCACATTATAGTAATATTTTTAAGAATATTTAAGAATAAAAAAACAACTAGTAACTGAAATGACTTTAAAAATTTAGAATTGCATATGAAATTTGATTAAGAACACTTAATGTTTTATAACGGTACATTTCAATGAAACATGTTTCTATTTATTTATTATAAATTATTATAAATGATAAATTAAAATTTTAATCGTTTCAAAAAAATTTAATATGATTCTATTTTGGATTCATCATTTCATTATTAGATTATGATTAAATTTTTTATTAATAAAAATTAATTTATTATTAGGTGAATAATGAAAAATATAATAATTTTTCAAGTACCATCATTTTGTGTGAACTAATAATTTTTTAAACCATTTTTATATAAATATAAGTACTTATAAATTAAAATAAATAATTTAAGAAAATATATTTAATTTATAAATTCCATTTCAATTTTACTAAAACATAATCATGTATTGACTAAAAAACTATTTTTTATTTTCATGTATTAAAATTAATATTCACCGATTAATAAGATTTAAAATAATAAAATGGATTTAATATTTCATATAGAAAATTTAACATTTTCTAAGACATTTATATTAATTATAAGCATAAAATTATAATTACAGAGGCAAAATATAAAAAAAGAGATAATGGTGCATTTAATATTTTATTTGAAATGTTTTGTTAACATTGTTAATTTTTTGTCTAATAAATAAAATTAATATATTTTTAATAATAATGACACTAATATGATTCATGTACACAAAAATAGTTATATTAGGACAAATTTAATTTTTAATCAACATTAAATAATATTAAGAACACATAATTGTAAAAACATAATTTTTGGGTAAATTTATTCTCTATATATAAAAATATTAAATTTAAATGTAAAATTTTCAATATTAATCATTATAATTAGATTAAATTAATATAAATTTTAGTTTTATGACACCCAAATTTTGTTGTAAAGTTTATTTTATATGTTTATTAAAACATTTTTTACATGATTAAAAACTAGTTATCGCTGTAAATTCAAAAAATAATGTAAAAGTAAAATTATAAGAGTAAATGAATTCAAACAAGGGTGAAACAGGTTTTAAAATACATTGTGGGTTATATGTCGACCTAATATCACCCAAAACCCAATTATTTATAACATTTTGAGTAATTTAACCTTAAAGAGTGTTTTGGTATCATTTTAATGTATTGTATTTTAATAAATAGTCTCTTTTCTGACCTTATAAAAGGGGATTTTTTTCTTCCCATTCAACACACCACCTTCGCTTAGAAATATCCTAAAAAACATACCTAATTTTAATACATTTAATTTCACTTTAATTTCAAAAATCCAAAATCAATAAATATTTTATTAAGTCCTTCAATTATAAGGTGGTGATAAAAAGGATGTTCATGGACTCGATGTAGGTATTACTACATCCTTACCCTTTCTTCTTAATCTCTATCTTTCAATCCTAAAATAACCGTGGAAATATAGGGACCATAATATCATTATTATTCTGAAGTGTTTTTATATTAATGGAAAACCAATTATTTATTCCTTTCCATCCACTTATTAAATCAAATGAATGTTTGTTGTGCATATTTGAAGATTACTGCCTCCACAATGTGACATATTTAATATTTCATTAGTGACTATATTTTATTATGATAAGGATGGAAATGGAGAAATAAATTCACATATAATGTAAATATGGTTTGGAAGAGATAGATTATAACCCCCCTTTATTCTCACTCATTCATCAGGGAATGAAATTGATAACACTGCGTTTTACAGACTACCACCTCCCCAAAGTAACATTTTTAGATTATCATATTCAATTTCATTAATAATAAAAAAAAAATCAAATAAGATTCACAAAAAAATCCAAATAAAAAAATTATTATGTTATTATAATGATATAATACACTACGTTAACCACACTCACCCATTGAGTTATAGTGTGTTATTTTTTGACTCATTTTAACCATCTACACACATGAAACTATAAAACACAACAATGGATGACTACTAGAAAATATATAAAAAATTTATTAGAATTTAATAATAAAATAATGATGTTTTTACTATTCTGTAATGGTTCAATTAATTATTACACTGAAATTTAATCTTATCACTAAATTAATCAAAATAATCCTACACCAATGGAATTTTATACAAAATAACATAAATAATGAGAAAATATAAAATAAATAAATAGAATAGGATAATAAATAAATAGAGTAGGATAATAAATTGTACTTAGTTATTGAAATATACTGTATTAAGGTTCATAATATGGTTTCTAGTATATAAAATTTGATTACTAGGGATGTTAGGAAAATGTGATAATGAATGAGGACTACAATAAGGATTTCTTATCTCAGTTTTAAATCACTTGATACATAATTATTATTGTACATGTTATTTTATATATTTTATATCCAATAAATCTACGTTAATATTTTTTATCATGATCCTCTCAATATTCATGGTATTTACTACTTTATTTGAAATCATATCCTTTAAGTTGGATTTGATTTTAATGTTTCAAATATTGTATGGGTTTATGCAAACTAAATTTTATTTCATTTAGTTATGAACTATCATATCAAAAATTATTGTACTGTGTTTTATTTATTCAACCAAATGAATTTGTTTCATTCTCTTAATATTTATTGGGTTTTCTAATTATTACATATAAACTTATGATCAAATTATTCATACCATAGAGTTTATGTTGCATGATATATTTTCTTCACCTTAATTATTATTTATTCATTCATATTTATTTGTATACAGCGGTTTTATTTTAAATGGTTTACATATTTAATATTTTTTAAATTATATCAGGAATTATATTTTTTATGGTATTTCACGTTCAGTTTCAAACTCATGTTCCTACAGTGTTTTTTATTTGAATGTTACTCAAAATCTAGGGTTTATTTCCCTAAAATCATTTTAAAATAGTTATATTTGAAATGTGATAAACCATTGAGGGATATTTTAGAAACATACTAACATAGGTTAAAATAATTTTTCTCCCATCTAGTTAACCATGATATGCTTTTATTCCTCATGATAATGTTTTAAATTAGAAGTTATTTATTAATTTTAAATAATTGGTTTCTCAAAAAAGGTTTTTTAAATACAATAAAAAATAATTACATTTCACCCATATCTTTTCATTGAATATACATTGTGTGAATACCACAATATAGCTTTCAAAAAAAATTAAAAAATTTATTTTCTACTCCCTTGAATTTATTTGAAAACTGTTTTATACAAAAGTCATTTTAATGATTTTTACAGGTCATGTTTTATAAACAATGATTTTTTTAGAAATTTAATTTCTATATGTCATTATAAAACATTTGTAACTTGATATGAAAATTTATATCTATATTTAAGTTATTTATAAATGAAATTATTTTTTCTCCAACTTTTATAATATTTTTATATTACAAATAATATAAATGATCGAAAATATTTTTGTAAAATATAAATTATTATAAAACATTTAAAATTTTTAACACCAAATGAATTATACTTTGATATATCATATCTTTGTTATATGATATTCAGCACATTATAAAATCTATATTATTTCTCAAGATGACATATATAATGTTCTTTCTGTCAAATATGTGACCCATTACTTCCTTTGTATTACCTAATAATATTTAATGTATATCAATAATTTTTCATATAATGTATTTTCATGGTGAAGAACCTTTTTTTATTCCATTGATTGAATTGAGTTCATGTTTATTCAATTACTCGATTAATCGGGGAAATTCTTGTGTAATTTTTAGAAATTTTATCATTAATGTTAAAATAGCATGTGTTTGTTTTCTTAAACTATTTTCTGGGGAATGTGTCGAATGTTCTCTTGTCTACCCTACATTTCTACTTTTCATTGGTGTGAAAATTCTACCACTATGATTTTAAATTATGTATCCTTGATCAAAATTAGATGATGGGATTTTGGATAATCGTTTCATGTATTCCTCATTGGAGATCATCACCTCTTCCTGCCTCCCTTAAATATTTGATTTATGTATATTAAATTCATTACCAACACAATATTGAGGAGGAACTAGTTAATTACATTGATTTCATGTAGAGATGGAATCAACCTACAGTTAGAGTAGATGGTAACATTAGGCATGACTGATCATTTTTGGACATTGGTTGTGTTGGGAATCAGTAAAGTCTTATTATTTTTAAATTTATAGTATCTCATGTGTAATGAATCATTGACATAAAACCCAAGTCATTCCTTGTAATTCATGGGGTTTTGACACTATAGGGGAAAAAGAAATTTGAGGATGTTTACTATGTGAATCCATTATATATATTATGGGGAGGAGAATCAGTATCAGTTTACATGCCTATGGTCTTTTGGAGATATTTAGATAATGGGTTTATCATCTCATGGTGATAGGTAGGTCACAATATTAATGTGTCATGGCTATATGTATATGAATGGTTACACATACTATGGGAACATATAGTTCACCCATTTAATGACTTGTGGGGAATGATATCAAATAGGTTTTACAAGTTGTGGGGATAGTTCGGTCAGAGGTTTAACATCTTGTGAGGATTAGTAATTCATAAGTTTAACATCTTATAGGGATAAGCAGATCAATTTTTTAACATATTGTGGGGATAGGTAGGTCATGGGTTTAACATCTCAAGGGGATTGATAGTTGTTACTAATTTTTCACCAAGAGAGGAATGATAACACACTGGAGTTGTTTCCTCCCAAGGGGAAGACATGCATATTTAATAGTGGTTTGGGGGAATTAGGATTGAACCATAATGGTGAATCCTGAGTATTTTGGGATGTTGGTGTAGAACCTTATATGGAATCCTCTGTGACCTATTAGGGGTGTATTACCCCCAGTCTCCGGTATGTAACCCTTATATAATTATTTTAATGGTTATAAATTAATGGTGATTAATGAGAGAGTTGGGAGAACTTGGAATAAGATTTTGAGGAAAAGGGGAAGTCACACAGGCGGCGCACGGTTTGTCTAACCATGCAGCCAAACAATGAGTTGTTGACACTTTTGAGGTAGTGGCTTCCACACAGTTGGAGAACGATTCAAGAGACCGTGAAAAGAGGCCATGTGAGGGTCTTCCTAGGTAGTGGCTAGAGCACGGTTAGTCAAACTGTGCGAACTAACCGTGTGGGAACTTAAATGAGATCCTAAAAAAGTGGATCTCACACGTTTTTTGCCTCTAAATGGATTGATTTTCCTCTTAAGAGGCCATAAATCAGGATCACTCTCCCCTGAAGTAGTAGAAACTCTACCAAGCATTTTGGAGGCGATCTGAAGGCTTTCCTTTGCTAATAAAATATGGATTATTGAGGTATGTGATCACTCGTCATCGTTCTTGATCAATTTCTTAGTTCTACTTCTCCTTTTCTCTTTATTTCTTAGATTTACACACGTTAAGAGTATATCTACGTGTGTGGATTCCCAATATGATGAGATTTTTTCTTGGTATTTCTAGGAAAAGAGATCTAAGGCGGGTTCTTAAATAATCATCCTAGTTTTCTAGTGTGTTCTTTGTTCATTGTGATTTTCATCAAAATCGTTGAGGAAGGAGGATTTCTTTTTGAAACCACTCAGAATAAGTGATTGAAAAGATTTCAAATTGAATGAGTGGGTTTTAATTGATTGTGATTTAATTATTGAAAACTTGTTGGAAACCTTTTTGAATTATGGTTGTCAACTCTATAAAATTGGGTGTCTGAGTGAAGTGTTATTCTTCTTGGTTTTAAAATATGGATTTGAAAATGTGAATTTTCTATAAAGGTGGAACATGGATTTGATTTGATGTTTTCAATAAAAGGGGATGTTTTATTGAAATTAATGTTTCGTTTGAAATTGGTTTTCCCTTTGGATTTAAATAAAAGTAAAGTTTTATTGAAATGGTTTGAAGTGGTTTATTTCATAAATTGAAATATTTGGAATAAATGGTGTTGGTGTGAGTTCATACTTAATGGTCCTTTAATAAGGTACGAGTACCATTGGGGAACAAGGGACATGAACCTCGATCAGGGGTATGTTTCATTGGGACACAAGGTAATTGGATGTGAGACAACTCATGAGTATGTAACTGTCAAACAAAGCCTGCATGTGTGGATGTGTTGTGATCTATGAAAATGGGTATGCCAAATGATAATAAGAATGGGTTTCAAAGCATAGATTAGTTATTTTTTTTGGAAAAATAACTTTCTGAAAAATAGTTTCATTAGGGTTTTTTCCACTTAGTTGTAAATTGTTTTTTGGAACTTGTTTATATTGGGTTGTAAACAATTTTGGTAAATTTATTTATATAATATTTATATATAAATGTGAATATCTTTTCTATCATAGTGGCGTGAGTAGAGAAGTCATTGGGGGAAAACCTATTGGGTTATATACTCACCCCTGCTTTGGCACTTTAGTGCTTTTGCAGATGCTATCTCTTGGGCCAAGGGCCAAGGTAATGTTTCACACGTGTTTAGCACTACCTTGTGATGTATGGGTTGCTCAGAGATTTTGGAGTGTGCAGCTTTTGGAGGATGGAGTTTTGTGGTCTTTTGAGTGTCTTGTATCGTTTATCCATTGTGTACTTTGATACATGGTTATTCATCCATTGTTGCATACTTTGATATTGTTTTGAGATACATGAAGATGTTGGGTTTTCATTCATTCGTCCATGCATCATATAGTGAATGTTTGGATCTGGTTGGTTGTTTTATTGATATATTATTTAAATACTAAATCATCCACCACTTGTAATAGAAACCCTTTGGCATTTATTTCCAGTCTTTAGCGTCATGGGGATGTCTCTTAAGGCCTAGTAATGACTCCTTTTAATCTCATGCCAATGAGAATTGGTGGGTCATTACAAATGGTATCAGCTTGTACGATCACTTCCTAACAAGTAGTCATCGTTGTTCTTAGTTTTGGAGATGAAATCCCTTGTTGTCTATTCCTTGGGTGGGAATCTTAGAAAGGAGTAGGATTGTCAGAACTTGAAATATATAGCATAGAAGTATGTAGTTAACCCTTTTATAATGAACATAAAGTTACCAGGTAGTTGGGTAAATAAGTGTTTGGAGGCACTTATATGATTTTGAAATCTCATTGTCATGGGTTTAGAAAATGAGAATAGCATGGCATGCATTATAGAGTAATTACTTCCCACTAAGAGTGCATACATCATTTCGAGAAATGATCATTTTTTAAAATTATGGAATTGGTTATCAAATGAAAGTTTTTGAAAAAGCGAATGATTATCTTATTTTGAAAATGGTTTAATTTTCAAAAGCATGTAAAGTGGTTTCAAAAATAGTCGAACATGGGAAAGAGGATATTTTGGAAAACAATGTTGTGATAGTTGATGTGATAGAATTTTGAATTCTAAGACATTATTTTCTAGAGAGTGAGATTGAAGGAGTTTGTGGTTGGTTTAGAAAATGGAACCATGTAGGCATCGTCGAAACCATCCGGAATAAGCTGCGGAGAATGTGGTTGCACCTGAACCACGGGTGAACCAAGATCTAGTTCAGAGTATTGTCTAGGCTTTTCATGTTGTGGATATGAGGAACCAGAGGAATGAACAAAGGCATGTGGATCATATCATCCTATTCATGAAGCAAAATCCACCGAACATTCAAGGTGATGCTGAACCCGAGAAGGTGGAGTGTGGCTAAGTAGGATTAATCATATCTTCGATTTCATTGGCACACCATCAGAGATCAAGGTCAAGTTGGGAACATATATGCTCGAGGATCTTTTACGCCTGTGGTGGGATTTAGCTATACAGGATAAATTGAATGAAGGCCTTACATGGGAGGATTTTGAAGAATTTTCCAACAAACAATTCTATCCTCACATGTTCAAAATCTAGAAAACGACGGACTTCTTAAGCATGAAACAGAAGAGCCAATCTGTCAAAGAGTATGTTTCTATGTTCATTAATTTTTTCTCTATTTCACCAGAGGTTGTAGAAAGTACATCTTTGAAGGAACTCATCTACGAATCGGGGCTAAGGCAGGAGATTCGATCGAATATCGCGGTGCACTGTATTACAGATTATACAGAGATGGTGAACAAAGTGACTGTTGATAAACGTGATATCTCATGATCGATTGGAGGAGGAATGATGATACCTACAAAAAAGTGTGGGAACTCAACCGCTGGGAACAAGAGGAAAATGGAAACATATTTCCACGATGCAAGTGGAAATCAGAACTAGATGGATGGAGAAGTAAACCTTTCTCTATTACCCCAAAATAATGTAGGTTATTTTCAATGAGGTTCACTTGACCACATAAAGTGAGATTTTATAGCATGACCTAGATCATGTCATATTTGTAACAAGATGGGAAATATTCAGTGCCAGTGTCACAGTGCTCCAAGTTCAGGTGCTCGAGACATTTCTCAGCTATCACAAGCATCGTATGCTTCGACTGGACATGGATACAATAATTTATTCCATCAGCAGAGCAGAGCTATCCATGGTGATTCTAGAAATACCATGACTCTTCAACCAGGGAACCCTCCGCAAGGAAATAAGGAGAACAATATAGTGAAGAAGCAATTGTATAAAGATGAGCAGATGATTGTCGATGATTAGGATATACCATCTATAGTAAGAGGGACAATTATTTTGAATTATACCTTTGTGTAAGTGTTTTTTCATACTGGTGCATCACATTATTTCATTGATTCTCTTGCTACAAACATGATATATTTAAAACTGGAAATGATGCCTTCTATTTTGAAACTACAAACTTCTCTTGGTGAAATAGAATGTTATGACTTTGTGTGTAGAGCATGTGTTATAACTCTTGATGGAGCTGTGTTAAAATGGGACTTCTCGATGTTGGATATAGATTTCTATGTTATAATCCTGGGTATGGATTTACTTACTAAGTTCAAGGATCAAATCGACTTTTATAGGAGAATAGTTAGTTTCTTGACTAAGGATGGTATTAAGAATATCTTTAAAGGAGAGAGGAATGTAAATAAAGGTGGAAAGAGCATGTTGGAACCAATGGTGGGAACGATATCTTACAAATTGGCAGTGTTGACTTTGGCATCACTGGAAGATATCGAGGAAAATAGTTTTCCATCTATTGTGGATCAATTTCCAGATGCATTTCCCAAGAAATTTTCCAAGTTACCACCTCTAAGGGAAGTGGAGTTAATGATTCATCTCCTTCCGGGGACAAGTCCTATTTCCATTCTATCTTATAGGATGGAACCAACAGAGTTACAGGAAATCAATGTGCGGTTAGTGGAGCTGGATAGAAAGGGTTTCATTCCACCAAGTTCATATCCATGGGAAACACCAGTTTTTTCCGTGAAGAAGGCAGATAGAACTCTTCATATGTGTGTTGATTATCGTATGCTTAAACAAGTTACGATAAATAATAGATATCCACTTCCACGTATTGATGATCTATTAGATCAATTTAGGTGAGCTCAGTGGTTCTCCAATATTGAATTACGATCTAGATATCACCAATTGAGAGTTCAGAAAGATGATATTCGAAGGATATCTTTCAGAAGTAGATATGACCACTATGAATATGTAGTCATGCCTTTCGGTCTAAAAAATGAACCATAACATTTCATGGAATTGATGAATATGATATTTCAATAATATCTAGATTCTTTTGTTGTGGTGACTGTGGATTACATTTTTGTCTATTCAATGACAAGGGCTGATCATGAGGAGCACATGGAAACAGTGTTACAAATCTTTAGAAATCATCGTTTGTATGAAAAATAATCAAATTATTATTTTTGGAAAGAGGAAGTACATTTCCTTGGCCATTTCATTTCTGAGAAAGGCGTTTCTGTTGATCCTAAAAAGATAGAAGTTTTAATCTTTTGTCAACCACTGTAGAATGTGTTCGAGATACGAACTTTTCCTGGTCTAGCTGGTTTCTACCGATGCTTTTTGTGTAATTTCTCACGACTGGCTTCACCAATAACAGACATGAAAATGAAGAATTCTCCATTCTAATGGACAGAAGAATGTTAGAAGTCTTTCCAGGCACTGAAATTTCGTCTTACATCGACACCTATCATGACCTTTCCAGAATCAGGACAAGGGTATGTGGTGTATTGTGATGCATCTGGATCAGGGTTCGGTTGTGTTCTCATGAATAGCGATCACGTGGTTTCTTATGGTTTAAGGAAGTTGATGGTGCATGAGATGAATTACCCAACAAATTATTTAGAGTTATCTACATTCGTCTATGTATTGAAAACATGGAGAAACTATCTCTTTGGTGATAAATTCACTATGTTTACGGATCACAAAACCTTGAAACATATTTTCTCACAGAGAGATATGAATCTGAGGCAAAGAGGTGGCTGGAGTATCTCCAAATGTTTTACTATGACATGATGTACACACCATAGAAAAGATATTTGGTGGCTAATGCATTGAGTAGAAAGTCATATGCTCAGTTGGCGAAAGAATATTCAGATGAATGGCAGTTGATGTCGGTCTTAGCCAACAAGCAGGTGGAATGTGAAGATTGAGGTGATGTTGCAGTTTTCATTTCATCTATGATTGTTCCTGATTTAGTAAAAATGATCTAAAAAGCACAAAAATCTGATGGAGAATGTCTAGTTGTAAGTTCAAAACTCAATGGTTGGGAGACCATTGATGGATGGAAACTTGATGGGGGTTCAATTTGTTGTTTCAGAGATCGAATGGTTGTACCTATGGTTTGTTAGGAAAAAATCCTTCATGGTTACCACCATTCAAGATGGTATGTACATCCAGGTACACATAAGATGTATAAGGCATTGAAGGTACAGTTTTGGTGGAGCGGTATGAAAAGGAAGGTGGCCAAGTTCGTCTCGTAGTGCTTAACTTGTCAGCATGTTAAAGTAGATCATCATATACCAGATGGTATGTTACAATATTTTCCCATTCCATTGTGTAAATGTGATCAAATAACTATGTATTTTGTTATAGGCCTTCCAAGAATGGTCTGGAAACATGATTCCATTTTGGTGATAGTGGATCGTCTAACCAAGTCGGCCCATTTCATCCCTATTCGTGAAACTCATACGGTGGAGGATCATTCAAAAATCTATATCTGAGAAGTGGTAAAGAGTCATGGTGTACCAGTTTCTATAGTCTCAAATAGAGATCTAAGATTCACGTCTCTTTTTTAGAAATCATTACAGCAAGCCCTTGAACTCTGTTGACTTTGAGCACTGTGTATCATCCTCAAACTTATGGGAAATCCGAGCGGATGGTACAAACATTGGAAGACATGTGTGTGCGGTTGTGTAATGGTTTTTGGTGGCTCATGGGAATATCATATACCCTTAGTGGAGTTCTCATACAATAAAATCTATCGAGCCTCCGTACACATGGATCCTTTGGAATCATTGTATGGGTGTCCTTATCGTTCTCCACTATGCTGGGTAGAAATGGGTGAAACAACACTAGTCAAGCAATGCCTTTCCAAAGAAACAACAGATATGATCGCGTTGATTAGAAAGAAGATGGAGATAGCTCAGAGTCGTCAAAAATCTTATGCATATCACCGTCAAAGATCGTTGTCGTTCGTTGTGGGTGATCATGTCTTCTTGAGGATATCTCCAAGGATTGGACATCATCATTTCGGGATCCAGGGAAAGTTATCTCTTAGATACATTGTCCCTTTTGAGATAATAGAATGGATTGGAGAGGTGGAATATTGGTTGGCATTCCCACCATTTTTTAGTTCTGTGCATAATTTGCTCCATGTATCCCTGTTGAAAAAGTATCACCCTGATCCTGACCATGTGATCATATGGGATCACATTGAGCTAGAACCAGATACATCACTGGTATGTATTCCAGTGCGGATCATGGATAGACAAGAGAAAGTCTTTCATGGGAAAAGAATAAGCCTAGTGAGGGTTTTATGGAAACAAGGTCAGATTCAAGAAGAGACTTAGGAACATGAGAAGGAAGTGAAAGAGAAGTGGCTAGAACTATTTTTTCCCAGCAAGGGTTGTCTACTTTCCGATGACATAAAGTCTAATGATGAGGAGAATGTAGTACCACTAGTTTCTGGTATGTAACCTTTAATTATTTTAAGGGTTATAATGTTATGTTTGATTGATGAGAGAGTTAGGATAACATGGAATTATGTTTTATGGAAAAGGGGAAGTCGCACGGGCGGCGCACGGTTTGTCTAACCATGCGGCCTAACCATGTGTTATTGACACTGTTGAGGCAGTGGATTCCGCGCGGTTGGAGAATGGTTTGGGAGACCGTGTGAGGAGGTTGTGTGAGGGTCTGCTGAGGAAGTGGCTAACGCACGGTTATCATACAGTTTGTCAAACTTTGCGAGCTAACCTTGCGGGCACATAAATGAGATCCTAAAAAAGTGTATCTCACACCTTTTAGCCCTTAAATGTCTTTTTTTCCTCCTAAGCGGCCATAACTCGGGATCACTCTCCCTTAAAGGTAAGAGAACTTCTCCCAGGAGTTTTGGAGGTAATTTGAAGGCTTTCCTTGGTGAATCAAAGCCGGATACTTGAGGTATGTGATCATTCGTCATCGTTCTTGATTGGTTTCTTAGATCTACTTCTCTTTTTTTCTTTGTTTCTTAAATATACACCCTTTTTGGGTAGATCTAAGTGTGTGGATTCCAAATATGATGATATTTTTTCTTTTACTTCCTAGGAAAAGATATCTAAGGTGGGTTCTGGAAGAACCCACCTGATTTTCTTGTGTGTTCTTCATTTGTTGTGGTTTTCATCAAAACTTTGAGGTAGGAGGCCTCTTTCTCGACTCCATTTAGTAGAACTGATTGGAATGCTTTAAAATTGAATGTGTGGTGTTTAATTGATTTATATTTTGTTAATGAACAGTTGTTGGAATCCATTTTGAGTGGTGGATGTGAAATCTGGATAATTGGGTGTTTGAGTAAGGTGCTTTTATTCTTGGTTGTAAAAGATGGATTTGAAAATGGGGATTTTCTGGAAAGGTGGAACATGGATTTTATTTGATGTTTTTAAATAAAAGGGGTTGTTTTAATGAAATTATAGGTTTGTTTGAAATTGGTTTTACCTTTGGTTTTCAATAAATGTACTATTTTATTGAAATGGTTTGAAATAGTTTATTTCCTAAATGGAATGATTTGGCAGAAATGGTGTTGTTGTGAGTTAATGATTAATGGGCTCTTAATATGGGATGAGTAACATTAGGTTACAATGGACATGACCCTAGATCAGGGGCGTGTGTCATTGGGACACAAGGTAATTGGACGAGAGACCTCTAAACAGTATGTAACTATCCAACGAAGCTTGCATGTGTTGATATGTTGTGAACTATGAAAATGGGTATGCCAAATTATAATAAGAATGGGTTTCAAAGCATTGATTAGTTATTTTTCTATAAAAATAACTTTCTAGAAGTTGGTTTCATTTGGTTTTGTTTCCACTTGGTTGTAAATGGTTTTTGGAACCTGTTTATATTGGGTTATACACTGTTTTGGTAAATTTATTTATATAGACATTTTTATTTAAATGTGAGTAACTTTTCTAACCTAGTGGAGTGAGTAGGGAAGTCATTGGGGAAAACCTATTGAGTCTTATACTCACCCCTTATTTGGAACTTTTGTGTTTTTGTAGATGTTATCATCCTAGACAAGGGAAAAGATAATGTCTCACTCGTGTTTAGCACTACCTCGTGATGTATGGGCTGTTAGGAGATTTTGGAGCTTGGAGCTTGTGAAGCATAGAGTTTTGTCGTCTTTTGAGAGTCTAGTATCATTTATCTGTTGTGTACATTGATACTTGGTTATTCTTCTGATGTTGCATACTTTGATATGGTTTTGAGATACATGAAGATGTTGGATTTTCTTTCATTTTTTCATGCATCATATAATGAATGTTTGGTTATGGTTGGTTGGTTTATTGATTATTTCATAAAGGTTAAATCGTCCCCAAATTGTATTTGAAACCCTTCGGCATTTATTACTAGCCTCTTGCTTCTTGGGGATGTCTCTTAAGGCCTATTAATGACTCATTTTACTCTCAATCCATTTAGAATTGGAGGGTTATTACAAGGGGACTGGGATCAAAACCTTTATAGTTCAATTCTATAGTTTATGTTCATTTGATGAGATTGGTCCTAGAAATTTATGATCATGAGATAATTACACTCACATCAGAGAAGGATAAATATGAAGGGATAGTGTGGGTCTAACTCATAGCACCTTCTCGATGTTGGGGTTTCATCTGATGTATGTGGTTTCATACCAAGTGTGGGGGTTTCATCTATGATTAAAGAGTATGGTGTGGGGCATGTTCTTGGGACCTTATTATAATAAGAGTTTCATCCAATGGTTGGTAAGGATGGTTTCTATCTTATTCATGTGGTATTTTAGTGATAGGTGATTCATCCCATGACAGGGAAGGTGGCATCATCCCATGATGATCAAACATTGGGAGCCATGTGTCCATCACAAATGGTAGGAGGTCTAGAGTCATCCCATACGATTCATACATAGTATATATTATGTTAACCACATAGTTTAGGGATACCATTTTATATCATGTGTTGAACACGTTATTTTGTATATTAAAATACTATGAATAAGACGTTGGGCTAGGTAGTTTTAAGTCATGAATGTAGGAGGTGGGATGGGTATATACCATGGGATAAAATTCCCAACTGTGGGATATGTATCTTGATATGGGACTCGTTAATGGGAAATAAATTTATTTCCATACTGATTTCATATTTTGGGATTAAATTTATACATTTCATGTGCCACTAGGTGGTGTTTCGTGTAAACAAAACCATGGTGGAGTGTAAAATTGGGATCTTGAAGTTAGTGTTCCCATGTATAGGTTCAAGAGGAATTTGTGTGCCTGTGATTATGATCAAGAGGTGGTAAAAGTGTCTAGGAAATTATTAATGTAAATAGGTTATACATGAGGGTTGCTGATATCATCCATGAATATGATCATAGCATAGGTGAACTAGGTTTCAACAATTATAAATCACCTGGGCACTCATCACTCCTAAAATCTTGTTTTCTAAAAGGAGGAAACATTTAGATTCTTTTTGGATAGGATTCATGAATATTAGGGCCCTATTGATGGAGTGGGGATTCACAAATCATTGATGTCTCAAAAATAAAGTACCTTAATGAAATTGGATATCTCATATATGAATGGTTTGGTGATGGGTAATTATCCTGCAGAACCCAAACATTTGAATGTGATGTCAACTAATGTGATGTTGATGGAATTTTATAATGGTATCTCTATCGTGGTCCGATTTTCCAATGAAACCATGGGAGGGGTTTTATTCAATGGGAAATAACTATGGAAATCTATCTCCCCTTATTCTCACAATGGTTTGAGTTTTACGAATTTAGAGCCTTTGTAATAAGATAAATGTTCACATCCCCATTAAAGGTCAAATGGAAGGAGTTATTTATATTTTCATGGGTGGTTGGGAGATATGTTTCATAAAAGATAAAACATTTATCATTTTATAAAGCTTCGTGGTGTCTAGAGAGTTTCTCTATATTAGTCTAATTGAATGGAAGTTAACACGTCAACCATTGGACAGAACCAGAAACTATTGCATGTAGTGGAGGGTTCACAGTGGATTTGACCATCAAAAATTCAAAACCAAAGATGGAATTGGGTTTTTGGATGATGTATCCTAAAAAAATGAATTCATCAATATATATTGTGACGTGTTTTTTTGGGAAAAAATACTCCTCAAAATGGGGGCCAAAATGAGAAAGGAGGGTTGGATTATGAGGTGAAACCACTAAAAAATAGATATCATGGTAATTTATATCAATTATTGTCTCATAATCATGGCCTAAAAAAGGTGTAGGGAATCATAGGGGGACCAAGATATTTTAAAATAAGATATTTCATTTATCTCTTTTCAAAAATATGAAAACCATTTTTTCATTCTATGATCTCGATTCTTATCAATCACAAAACATTGTTAATTCCACAAAACAATCATCATGAAGAATAAATTCGTGACATAGTTATATTTCATGAATGATACCACCAAGAAAATAAGAATCATGAACCATGAAATATTTTTTTCATATTCCATAAAATGGATGATAAATATGACAAAGTAGTGACTTATTAATAGAGTGTGGTGGTTTCAAACCTTATGATTGGGGAGTTCTTCATAACATCATTAGATTATAAAATTCAATATGAAATAATTAAATAAGAATATACAGAATATATGTTATGAAATAGTTTATCATTTAATGTATTTGGGCTATGTTACGATGTGTACATTCCTAGTTCTGATGGACATGACATCACATACTAGTTTACATGGCCACCTATGTTGTATAAGTTGAATAGTTAGTCTACAGAGTAGTGTGTTCTGGTCCACACAATACTAAATATCATTTCTCTACATAACTACATGAAAAAAAATTAACGTGTCATGTATTGTTATATATATATATATATATCCCCTCCCCACTATGTATCATCTTCAATGATGGTTTGGAAGCTGAATTATAAGACTATTTGTTGGACTACAATTTATTTCAAGGAGGTAATTCTAAAGATAATTGAGAGTAGAAATACTAGGTATGCCAGAACTATGTTGAATTTTTCATGGAGATGAAGAGGGTAGGACTATATGATGAAACATGGTCCTTTTAATTCCATTTTTATTTCTGTTTAAAAATTATGCTTGATATTCTAAGTAGGTGGTCACAAGGGACAAAAACATTTCATTTTCAATATAGTGGGTCATATTCAGCCTATAGTACCTCAACCATATTATGGGGATCTAAATTTGGGAGGATATTTATGATGAGATCATCAATGAAGAAAAAATTTGGGATGACCCGGATTAGATATTGGTAGTAGCCATGGATTTATTGTGTTTGTTTAAAGTGGATGATCTAAAGAAGTTAGCGATGAATATTATCCCCTTAGTGAATATTTTCATCATATTTTTGAATGAGCTTGTATATTAGATACTATGGAGGCCACTCCAATTCACGAAAGTGTCGTAGTGGGGAAAGGAGCATTAATTTTAGAGGGCTCTAGAAGAGATCCTATGAACTATATGAGGCTATGGTGTGATTTCTAATGCCTATATGGTCAGATCGGTGGTGTATTATCCCTACAATTATCAGTGGCTTGATGCTCCCAATTCACAATGCCAACATATGGGTGTGGCCAAGAACATTAATTATAGAAGATGTGATATTCATAAGGCCTAACATCAATAAGATGGTTTATGGAATAAAAAATTATATAAGGTTTTTCATTGCATCATTAAAATGAAGAATTCCCTTTGCATGTTTGGCCTATTTCACTTTCAACTCTACTGGGTCATTGTACAACTGGGATGGTATGAACACCCAAACATGATATCTATAACACCATGAGATTTTTAAATATTTTCATTTCATAATAAATTAATTTATTTTCTTTAAATATTATTATGAAATACCATGTTAAGCTTGTGATACACACAACAAAGTGTTGGATTGATTTAAATGTATGGACCAGTTTTACCGAACATCAATATATTCATAAAATATTATTATTTAATATAATACATATCCTATCTGTTAAATTAGAGGTTACGAAAAGTTTTAAACACATTTTTTATTTTAAATATTCTATAAAATCGTAACATTCTTCTTATAAACTTTTTACTCATGATATATGAAAAAATTCAATTTTTTAGATAAATGAATTATATTTCCAAAAATACTACTTTACAAACTTTTTATGGAATATCAATTTTAAATCAAGTTTATGAAACATTTTTATCTCAAATATTACAAAATAAACTTTTTATTTGAATTAATAATTTAAAAATAAACATTGGTTAAATTTATGGTATTTTTCTGATAAGTTTAATGTTTTGATGACTCGGGATTAATACTAAATTATAATTGAAGCCATCTATTCTTGTCAAGATAATTTATATTGTTAAATAATAAAATTTTTTGGTTTTAAAGTATAACTAGATTAAAATTTTTTCATTTAATTAAATATTAAAGATTTTAGGTACATTCACATTGAAATTGGATATAAACAAATGTCAGTTTTTTAATGGTTTTTATTTTTTAAAAAAATCCAAATTCTTATTTTGTCAACAATATTAATATTAAATTAATTCCTCGAAAATTTGGGTTTTAAATTATCAAAAATGGATTCCATATTTAAAATAAATGGGTTCAAATTATATTAATAGGTTACGTTTTTTAGATATTTTGAATATTAACTATGCTAATTTTCATTTAATGCATCTAAATGGAAATTGGGTAATTTAGGTAACAAAATAATATGATAAGGACAATAAAATTACCCTAAAATATTCCAAAATACTACTATATGAGTTACCATTGACTCTTAACACATAAATATCGGAATTGACTTATTTAATGGACTTTTTGCAATAAAATCCTATAATTATTATTATATTAAATGAAAGTGACAGGAAAGTGAGAAAATGTCAGCCGCTTTTTTCTTATAAGAATTGTAATTAAAAAATATGGAAAATCCTGATAAAACATCAATAATAATTTTTTTCCATTAATAATATGAAATTATATACATCATGGTAATTTTTTTATAATTTTTGGATATTAAATAATTACCCTAAATTCTGACACAATAGTGATACAATAATTATTTTATAATTAGAAATATCAAATAGATGATATGAATAATATTTAGAAATACAACTTTAATTAATTAGGGGAATTCAAGAATTTATTAAGAGGCTATGACATGTTAGGAGTATATTAAGTGAATTTTTTCAAAGTTATATTTTCTTTATTTTATATAAATTAAATGAATTTAATAGTGTCAAAATTGACACTATTTATATTTTATAAAAATAAAATTTATTAAATTATTTAAAATCATGAAAATCATTAAAAAATACAAAATGATTATTATATGGTAAAAATTTCACAACATGTCCATTTTTGGTCAATTGAAAACATATAAGTAAAAATTAATAACTATTTAACATTTCAAATATTTGTTCGACAATTAAAATTAAATAGCTAAATTATGGGTCAGTCAAAATTTTATAGTTTTAAATAAAACCAAAACATGTCATAAATTTATTGGATGAATAATATTTGAACCTTATGACCTTAAATTTGATTTTGGGATGTTTAATAGTCACTTTTCCATGGAAATAAATTATATATTATATAAATTGATGATAGTTACAGAATATCCATATCAAGTCTTTCGACATCTTCGTTATGTCCACACTGGGACAAATGAATGATATGAATGAATCTAAAAGTCTATTTTCATTTAAACGAAATTAGTTTCATTAAATGAATATTTTTTTTATGTTATATAATTTCTTTTAAAAGTCTATTCAATTCAAAAACAATATATACATTACTAATTAAATATATAGAAAATGAATTTAATAATATTAATTTTGATAAATATTTGATTAGGTAATGTGTGTAATTGATTTTAAGGATATATAAGATATATTATAATGATACAAAGTCATTATATTCGAATTCCCAGTTTGTCGTTATGTATTTTATGTTAAATAAAATAAATAGTATGAAATTTTAATATAATGATATCTTATTGAATTAATTTAATATTAAATTATTTATAACTCCCAAAGATTATTATATAATCACAAGAGGATAGGATATGGTCAAATATTTTTCCTAATTTTATTTTATGCTCCATATGTATGTATTTGGGTCAAGAATTTCCTTTTTACATTTTTATATTTTGAGAGTTTCCAAAAGTTCCCATATCCATGCTTATAAAATGAAACATCCTCCCTTACTTCCCCACACCACCTTGACCCATTTAGTTAGTCCAATCGTACCCTTTCTCCTCAAAATTGTCGTCACTTAATCCTAGAGGCCATTCTTTGGGCAGTTATCTAACCTAATAAGTCCTTTAGTGTAAATCAAAAGGAAATACTATATGAAAAGGAGGTTAACACACTCTGGAATAAAGAAATCTAGAAAAAAATGGGAAATTTAACAATATATTTATTATCAAATATTTTTTATACGTTATTATTTAATAGGAAATATTTATCATCCATTTCCATATTTCATAAAAATATGTTCCAAAACATTATTACTATTCTTATAAAATTGTGTATAGATACTTTTACCAATGTTTGAATTTAGAAAAATGAATTTTTTTTTTCAATTTGCATTAATGTTCATTGTTTGACGTTTTCCACAATGTAAGAGAAGAGTGTTTTTTAACCTATACTACAAAAGAGAATTTCTCTACCATTATGATGACATAATATTTTGAATATTATATTACAAGATTACAAAGAGATTTTTAAAAGAATTGTATTCTTCTATAATTGAGTATCGTTTAAATGATTTCAAATTTTAAAAAGGGATATTTATCTCAAAGGGTTTGAATTATTCTATTAGTTTATCTTCAAATGTGTCAGGATACCTTTTTGTATTTTTTTCTTAATTGAGGTTAATTACTAATGATACAATCTACCATATGGTATTGATGGGTTTATGATATGTTTGACTGTGGTTATGCTATTTTGATAGCATTAATGTTTTATAGTTAATGTATTAACATTTCATATGTTCCTTTTAATATGAATGATTATGTTGGTTATATTTTAACCTTTTCACAAGAGGATCGCATTGAACATAGTAAGGTATGGGTTAGGAATTTCTTAATGAAATCCCCAAGGGTTGGGGACCGATAAATAAAAGCCCTATTTGTTAGGAATCAGTTATTGGAATCCTCTCGATTCATCAATATTTATCATGAGACAAACTAGTCTGGGGTTTTACCTATTTACGTATGGTCTGGGAACAAGGCCTTGTTAATATGGTTATGATGTCTTACATTATGCATTCCCTCATTGTGTGATTAGGTATTGATTTTACATGTGACTATTAGACTAGTAAAATATCAATGTGAGTGTTCAAATGTAATTATTTTATTTATTCTTACTATATTATGAAGAATATTATGTTTAAAAGGCTTATACTTTAGTTTTACACCTTGGAAAAAAAAATATTATTCTTGTTATGAAATCATTGGTTGTATTGTTTACCCTTACAGATCATATGAGCTCACCCATTTCTTTTTTTCACAGGATTCTAGGAATTGTTTTATGATTGATATGATGGGTTAATATAGGTGAATAATCGAATTATCAAAGAATTTTCTTTGTTTCATATTATGTTTTTAATTATAATGTGATGTTCGTGAAAGCAATCAATTTTAAAAGACTGCTTAACTAATCGGTCCTTCGGGATTTGATTCCTTGTAACAATACCAATGGATTAAAATAATTCCCCAACTCTATGATTCTGGGGTCAAGGCATGATATTTGGTATCATAAGAAGTATTGGAAATTAGATTTAGAAAACAAAACCCAATGAATGGATTTGAGGATAAGTATAAGTATAGGATATAATCCTTTAGATTTGTTAACGGATAAATTATGTTAATCCTATGAAAAAATGTATTGAGGAGAGTATTAAACCCTTTAGAGATCCTATAAATGATTCTTTATGACTACTTCACTATTATTAGTGTTTTTTACATTATACATTGAGTTTTGGTCAATTGTAATAATTAGTAAGGTTATACATGCAATGGTTATACAAGTGATAATAAAGAGGATAAAAAAGAAAAATGATATGAAAGAGGTATTAAGGATTAAGATTTTGAAGCTCAGTTAATGGTTTAACAGTGATGTTGAATGATTAAGGTTATTTTTCTATTTGAATTAATGAATTATTAAATCAGTGGTTCTGTAGTTATAATATTCAAGAGGAAAATACGTATTTTACATCAGAATATATACATCATCAATTTATAATCATGAATTTTTTTAATATGGTTTTTAGGTTATAAAGGTATTTTTCAAAAAGGGATACATTTATTTGGGAATCCGACGTTAAAATTGATTTTGGAAATTTGAAGACATTTTTAAACTGTTGATTTGGCAGATGTATTTTACCAAAATATTACAGTTGGAATGGACTAATTTGAACATTGGATATTAGTGTTTGAAGATAAATTATTATTTATTGGATACTTTGGGATAACCTTTTTGGTTTCAGTTAACTATTAGAGGGTGATGGTAATACTTGTAGGGATTATGATTAATAAAAAGTGATTTTGGAGTGAAAAAAAATATTTTGAAGCTTATTTTAAATGTGTACGAGTTGATGTTAAAATAGACTAAAGCACAACCAGCGGATAAAATTTATGGAATCATGTTTGTTTTCTTCAGAACACTTCTGTATATTATAATAAGACCTTAACTCTAGGAAGATGTATATAAAAACTGTGTTATTCTAATAACTAATTATTATCTTAAAACAATGATATTGTAAAATATCATATATTTAAGGCTTTTAGGCCCTCAATTTTATATTTATTGTTCAATTTATTGTAATTCATGATCTCAATCACTCCCTTTAAATATTTACGTTTTCTCTAATTACGTATATCTACTAGCCCAAATGATTTCCCAATCAAAATACAAATTTGGTGTGAACATTCACATTTCACATTCCCTCTTATTAAGAGTATATTTTATTAACCATATTTCTGATTGTGGATTTCCTTAAAGTAATTTTATAGTATAAAAATTATATTTTTGAAGTACAGTTACAAATTGTGAGGAAAAAATTTATTGATGGTGGGGAGATTGTAACACATTGAGATTTTAGAAAAAAAAAATTTCTAAATAAATTTGATTTTTTCCTTATTTATTTTTACGCAACAAAATGTTAGTATTATGATACACACAACAATGAGTTTGTTTTCATTACACACATGCCCCATTTTTACAAAACTATAAAATATTAATAAAATATTATTATTTAGAATAAAATACAACATAGCCATTAAATTATCAGTTATGAATATTATTAACCACATGTTTAAAATTATATATTCATATAATTTTAACATTAATAATATGTATCTTCTACACATGATATATAAAAAAATTCTATTTTTTGGATAAAAGACGCATGTTTAAAAAAATGTGGGTTTACTTACTTTTGATGGAACAAACATTTTAAATCTAATTTTTCTTCATTTTTATTCACTAAATTTTTAAAAATAAAAATATTATTTGAATTAATAATATAATAATTTGATTTGGTTTATTTTTTGGAATTGTTCTAACAAGTTTCATGGTCTGATGAATAGTGAAGAATACAAATTTTAATTTAAAACAAAAATTTTCATCCAAATAATTTATACTATTAAATTATAAATTTGATTTTTTAGGTATAATAAAATTACATTTTTATCATTACATTAATTTTTTGACATTGGAGGTACTTTCCCATTGAAATTTGGTATTAACATATCTAAATCTCATGTTGGTTATCTACTTTTAAAAAAACATTCCTTCTTGCTACATCAACATGATTAATTTTTAATTAATCTTTTCAAATTATTTATTTGAAATTTTAATAAACGGATTCCATATTTTAAATTAGTGTTTTAAAATTATATTATTAGGTTACTTTTATTTATTTTTAATAATCAATAGTAACTATGGTAATTTATATTTAACATTGTTAAAGGAAAATTAGATAATTTACGTAAAAAATAATAATTAATGACAATAAAATTACCATAACACCTACCATAATCCTATTGGATTTGTAAACGTCATCCATTGCAACCTTTGGATTGGAATTGACTCATTTATTGGACTTTTCACAAATAAAATGACATAAATATAATTTAAATAAAATAAAGTGACATGAAAGTGATAAAATGTCACCCTATTATTTCTTATAATTATACTAATTTTAAAATATGTATAAAAACGATACAACATAAAAAATAAATAGTATCTATAAATATAATTAAATTATCTATATCCTAGAAATATATTTAATTTTTTAGAGATTAAATAATTACCATAAATACCTACCCATCAATGATAAAATAATTATTTTATTATAAGAAATATCAAATTAATGATATGAACAATATTAAAACAAATATAATTTTAAATAATTTGTTGACTCCATGTATTTTATACCCGACTATGACATGTTAGGAGTATATTAAATGATTTCATTAGAAGTTATCTTTCTATTTGGATTTTATTTATAGTCAATGAAATTAATAGTATCAAAATTGACACAATTGATATTTTATATAAATAATATTTTCGTAAATTATTAAATATCAAAAACAACATTTTAAAAAATAAAAAAATCAATTTTTTATCATCTAAAATGTAATAACATGTTCATATATGGACAATTGACAACATATAAGAACAAATTTATAACCTTTTACTATTTCAAATTCTATTACCACAATTAAAATTAAATAGACTAATTATTGGGAAAACAAAATTATATGTTTTATAATAAAACCAAAACATTTCAAGAAATTATTGAATGAAGAATGTTTTGTCCTAATCTAATTAAGATTTATTTTCAGTTTTTAATGGTCACTTGTACCTAAAAAAGAATTGTATATTATTCTAATCAAAGATACTTACAAAATATCACTATCTTGTATAATAATATATTATATGTGTCTACATAAGGAAAAAATCAAGCTATGAATGAATCAAAATGTCAATTTTGATAAACATTAAATTAGTTTCATTAAATTAATTTGTTTTTAATTATGAAAAGTTATATAATTACCTTAATCTTATCTTCAATTCTCAAACCATATTTACATAATTAACATAAAAATAGAATAAATTATTTTAATGACATTCATTTTGATATTTATTGGATTCAATTATTTTTTTAACTAATTTCCAAGATCTAAAAGATATATTATAGAATTTTTAAAACATTATTTTCTAATTACCACTTTTTTTAATTTATTTTAAGTCAAATTAAATTAATAGTATTAAATTTTTCAATAAGGATATCTTATTGAATTATTTGTTTTATTAAATTATTTAAATATCAAAAAACATTAAATAACCAAAATATAATATTATATGGTAGAAATGTATCCTAATTTTCTTTTACATTCAATTTTTAGGTATTTGGATCTAGAATATAATTATTATATTTTAATATTATGAGAGTTTCCAAAAGTACCCCTCCCCTCACATACAAAAAGGCACCTACTCCCTCACTTCCTCACACCACCTTGAACCATTTAGTTCATCCAAACCCTATGCTTGTCTCTTAAAAACATCCCCCACTTCATCCAACAGGCTATACATTGGGTAGAAATATATCCTAAGAAGTCATTTTGTGAAAATAAAAAAGAGATACTTGAAGAAATGTATGCTAAAGAACTCTAGAATAATGGAATACACAATGTAAGGGTTAATTTAAAAATCACATTATTAGTTGAGATTATTTATATGTAAATATATACAGGGAAATATTTATCATCCATATCCATTTTTTAAAAAATTTATTTCAAAAGATTCTAACTATTTTTTTAAATTGTTTACTGATATTTTTACCCAAGATTGAATATATAAAAAGTAATATTTTTTTCATTTTCCTTAAAGGGTACATTGTATTAATTTTTTGAAAAACATCAAGAAAAATATATTTTTATCTAATAGGGTGTGAGTGTCTTTTTCTATTGTTGTCATGCATTATCATTTTGATGATTACCTAACAAGGTTACAAGGTTATTTTTAAAAGAAATGGTATATTTTATAATTGTGTGACTTTTAAATTATTTTAAAATAAAAAGGGATATTTCCCTAAACGAATATTAATGATTTTATTAGATTTGTTTCATCTACATTAACATCCTTTAATGGAATTTATGCTTAATTGAGGTTGGTCACTTATGATAAAATATATGATATTGTATTGATGGGTTTATGATATGTTAGACTATGAATGTTCTATTTTGATACAACTCATTGTTTAGGGTTAATGTATTAACATTTTATATTATAGTTTCATTACGAATGTGTATGTTGGTTATATTTGACCCATTTCATAAGATGATTGCATTGGACTTAGAATGTGATGGGTTATGGAAAGCTAAATGAAATCCCTATGGGTCGAAGACTAGTTAATGAAAACCTTATAGTTTGGGGGTTGGTTAATGAAAACTCATTTTTTACGACCTGTACTAGTGGGGCCCGCGTCGTGACTCCCCGATCCCGCCTCCAATTGGGCTGGGGCTGGTGACTAGCACCGAGTAGGCATATTACTGCATGGGAGGCATTTCTAAAGAACCTTTACGGACACTCACATCTCCAAGCCCATAGATGCTGAAATGTAAAATCCACTATGGAACAAAATGCATGTATACAACTAAACCCGACCAATAGAGTACGACATAAAGTAAAGTAATGAAGGTGAACTAGCCGAGAATACAAGCCCACCAAAAACAAGAGTCTGAAAAACTGCAAAGTCCAACTTGTAAACACAAGAGGTACTAGGACTGCTGCTCGTAGCTGTAGGAACACCTCGGCTTATAGGGAACTTAGAAAGATCGGTTCAATCCTGGTCCACCCTGGACTCTGTCAAAAGGTTGCTCATCTACACAAGATAAAACACGTGCGGGCAAAGCCCAGGCAGGGGTGAGTATAACAATACTCGATAGATGACCCTGAAAAACACAAAGCAAGTACACAAAGGAAAGGAACAGTCAGTTATACACAATATATGTATATTGAATATATAATAGGAGACCACAATCTAGATATAATAAATACCCAGACCCGTAGTCTACAGAAAATTCAAACAACCGCATACCCCTGCTTGGGATTCAGTTCGAAGATTTCCACGAAGTAATCATTCTGGGAGAACACACTCCACGAGTCTAATAGCTCTAATGACGTATGTCCAAGAATTCACGAGATGTATTTATACTCATTACGGGAGACACACACTTGAGTGGGAAGATCACGATAGATAGAAGCACTCATTATGTGAGACACACACCTGAGTAGGAAAAGATCAAGATACACAGATAAGGATCACTGCCAGGGCCATGGTGGATACTATGACTCATCTGGATTCACCAACTAGGTGGTTCACCATCTAGGTAGAGGATCAATGACCGGTAGAGTTGGCCACATCGATGCCTGACTCTACCAATGGTCAGAAACCGATAGAGGATCTCAATTCGTGCATCTCGGAGGGATGCCGACACTATCACAGAAAGTCCTGGTGAAGGGATTATAATCCTGTAGAAGGATATGATGCATGACCTTCAGGGGAACAAGAAGAAGTGGAACTAAATAAAATGAACGATGTCCACTATACGGTGAACAAGAGGACCATTACATTTTCCAAAAAGTACATGGCGTGTAGAAAAGTTAAACTTCGTGTTGTCTAACCCCAGGTACTACCTGTGTACAATGGCCCATTTCGTAAGTCTGGTCATGTAGAAAAGTGAGTACACGGCATGTAGTACGGTGTACACTCTGTGTCCGAGTGACTAGGGTTGGCTCTGGGTACACTGGCCATGTGACCGTACATGGGCATCAACCCATGTACTCCAACCAGTGCAATCGGTACATGGGGTGACCCGTGTTACTGGCCACACCTATCCATGTGATAGAGTACGCACAGTGTAGTCCATCTTGTGTCCGTGTATCCCCTGGATACACGTGCAGTCCCACAAAGTCGCCTCTTCCTTGCTACATAGAGAGTACACGTCGTGTCTTTTGAAGCCGTGTAGTCCTACCAGTGTCCATGTACTTCCAAAAATACACACTGAGCTTCTGGGAAATTCTTACAAACCGTGTGACCAGGGTCATACACTATGTGATTCCTCTCTGACCCTCTAAACCATAGTCTCCACCGCCGGTACTACACTGGGCGTTCTTCAGAAGTACACGCCGTGTATCTTGGAAATCTCCAGAAACGCGAACCTCCACCATCGCACCTTCTGTGATGTCTCATTCATCGATTCACCCACCCGACTGACATGAAACTCTCAGGTTTCTTTACCCCGATTCCATGAAGTTGATTCCGTTGTTTTCGGGCCTTCAATCAGCTCCGAAATGATGTGACGATCCACCCGTGTGAAGAACGCTTGAAGAACGACCCTTCTCATTCAGTTCGATTCGTCTTCCGCCATCATTGTCGCACCTCCGCAAGGTTGTTGTGGTGTCGAATCCTCAATTTTAGATCATTGTGTCGCAAAATGGATTGACAACGATCCATTTTTCTTCCCCCTATGAAGAATGTGAAGAACGCACGGAGAAAAGAAAAAGGGGAAGGAAAATCCAAAACAAAATGAGAAACGAACCTCTGCCGTCATTCGTCATGAAGTTGATTCTCTCCTGTTAGTAGGCATAAACGAAGTAGAATAAAATAACAATTATTCATGGATCAATTCCTCGAATCATCCCAAATAAAACCCTCCCGAAAGAACATACAAATCAGTGGATCAAAATGTTCGTGGTTGATCCGCGTCCGTCATTAAAAATCAAAAACAGGTAAATGAGAATTTAAAATAACAACCCCTACCTCAAGAATGGATCTATCGCTGACAAAGGGGACGTGCAACCATCTTCTATGAGATCCTTCAACCTCATTGGCACATTGATTCGCATCTTTGATCTGTCGTCATTCCTCTCCTAGAGTTTTCTCAGATATTCCACTCAATCTTCTTCCAACGATCAACCATAAATTATCCTAGTAAATAGAGAAATTTGTTTTGGCATTCCAAAATATGATGTGGAATTAATGAGTCCATCTTTCCATACATGAGTCATTATGATGTGGCATTTATTAAATAAACAGTTGCCTCATCGCTGCGCTTCAGTAGAAGTTTCCATAAAATAAAAATATACCTTGCGAATTTTCATTTTATTTCACTAAAAGAATTTGAAAATTATCTTTTTCCCAAGACCCACACTAGTCGAGGTTGGACCCATTCTTAGGTAAAGTCATTTTCCTAGACACAACGGTGCCCTAAGATTTTTAATCTGGGCATCTGTTTGGAAGCTTCCACAACCGTGCTCAAGTGTCGACTCACTTAACATAAAAAAAATGTTTGAACCACCATTCCGGGATCACCGGGCCTTGGAACGATGTTCCATCTCTGCGCCTTGTCTCATAATAACTCCATATAATATTTAAAATTAATACATCGAAAAAATATGAGAAAGTACATTCTCCCCACCTTGGAGATTTGAGTTCTCGAAAAGCCAAAACATGCCTACTCAAAAATATGTGGGTATTGGGCACGGATTTGAGCCTCCCGCTCCCATGTGCTCTTATGAAGATTTACATTCTGCCAAAGAACCCACACCAAGGGAATCGATCGACCATGAAGGATCCTCTCATGTGGATCCTCGATCTCCACAGGGTACTCAACAAAGGTCACTTCATCCTCGATGTCTAGCTCACCCCAGTCGATGACATGTGATGGATCATGCACGTACCTCCTCAGTTGTGACACGTGGACGATATCATGTACCCAATTTAACTGCGGAAGTAGAGCTAGGAGGTATTCCACCTCGCTAAATCTAGACAGTATCTGAAAAGGTCTGATTAACCTTGGAGATAACTTGCCGCCTTGGCCAAATCTCTGAAACCCTCGTCGAGGTGAGACCCGAAGAAAGACGTGGTCTCCCTCCTCAAACTCCAGGTGTCTTTGTCGTCTGTCTACAAAAGTCATATGCCGACTCTGTTTAGTCTTCATCCACTCCCAGATGATTTTCACCTTCTTATTTGTATCTCATACCAACTCTGGACCCATAACTATTGACTATCATGGGTCTATCTAGAAAAGCGGTGACCAGCATGGTCTCCCATAGAAGGCCTCGAACGGTGTCATACCAATGGTTGAGTGGTAGATATTTTTGTACGTAAACTCCACCAGTGGTAGGTATTCCTCCCAAATATGACCAAAGACCAAGATACAGGCTCACAACATATCGTCGAGAACCTGAATGGTCCTCTCCTTCTGACCATATTTCTGGGGATGAAACGATGTGCTCAAGCGTAGCTCAGTCCCAAATGCCTCCTGCAATCCCTTCCACAATCGGGATGTAAAGTGGGAGTCTTGGTATGAGACTATCGTCGAAGGGACGCCGTGAATCATGACTATCACTTGTACATAGAGGTGTCCCATGCTCTCTATGGAAATATGCTCCCTGATAGCTAGGAATTGGGCCGACTTAGTGAGTCGGTCAGTGATCACCCAGATGGAATCATGACCCGTGGACGTTCGTGGTAAGACTATGGTGAATTCCAATGATATTCCATCCCACTTCCTCTCTAGAACATTCAGGGGGTGATCCAATCCAGCTAGAACCTGGTGCACAGCCATTACCTGCTGGCATGTGAGGCATCGGGAAACAAACTATGTTACTGCCTTCTTAATTCCTGGACACTAGACCTGTTGTAAGAGTTCTTGGTACATCATTGCCACTCCAGGATGTAATGAAAAGGGGGATGTATTAAACTCCCTCAGGACCTCCACCTGCAATGCCACCGGTACAACAGTGCATCTTCTGAAAAAAAGTATGTACACCCCACCTTCTGAATATCTATCAAGAGCATGTCCAGTTGATAACTAAATAGGTAAAGTCTCACAGTCAACATCCATAAGATGTGCTTCCCTAAATATTTTTAAGACGGTAAAGGTGATAGCCATCGACTGCTGGTAAACTGTATCCTCTCGATCCATGAAGGATAACTGCAACGCGGCTAACTGCTCAGTCACCTCACTCAGCAGTTGTGACCTCCCCCATCTTCTAAGAGCATCTAACACCTTGTTCCCCTTATGATAAGTATAGATGATCTCAAAATAATAATCCTTGAGGAACTCTAGCCAATGCCTTTTCCACAGATTCAGATTCTTCTATAAAGTGATGTACTTGAGGATCTTGTGGTCAGAGTAGATGATCAAACGCTCACTAATAAGGCAGTGTCACCACATATTCAATGAGAAGACTAACTAAGCCTACTCGAGATCATGGGTTTCATAGTTCTGATCATGTGGTATAAACTGGTGAAAACTATAAGCAATCAATGCCCGCCTCTGCATCAGAACAAAGCCAAGCCCGGTCCCTGATGCGTCATAGAAAACTATGTACTTGACACCCTCCTCTGGAAATCTCAAGATTAGGGCGCTCCTCAAACTCTGTCTCAGCTACTTGAAGGCCTACTAGAACTTCTCCATCCGCATGAAGGGTTTCCCCTTCCTAGTCAAGGCTAACATCAGTGATGATATTTGGGAGAAATCAAGAATTAATCTCCTGTAATACCCTGCCATCCCAAGGAAGCTTCGCACCTCCGTCATACTCCGAGGTGGCTCTCATGCTAACACTGCCTCCACCTTGGCTGGGTCCACAACTACTCTATCTACTGAGATGACATGTCTAAGAAAGTGGAACTCATGAATCCATAACTAGTACTTTAAGAGCTTCCCATAAAGTATGTTCTCTCAGAGTACGTCTAGAACTATCCGTAGGTATCTCGCGTGCTCCTTCACTACTACCGAGTACATAAGGATGTTTTCGATGAAGACCACTATGGATCGGTCCATGTATGGCTGGAAGATATGGTTCATCAGTCCCATGAACACTGTGTTGGAATTCATCATGCCGAAAGGCATCAATAAGTACTCATAGTGACCGTAGTGGCATCTGAAATTTGTCTTCCGTATATCCTCATCCCGTACTTGTAACTTGTGATAGGCTAATCAAAGGTCAACCTTTGAGAACCATCATTCCCTTCATAGATAATTGAAGAGGTAATTGATTCTCGGTAGTGGATAATAATGTTTCACCATTACCTAGTTTAGGATCCCATAATCCACGCACAACCTCAGACTCCCATATGCCATCTTGGAAAACAAGACTGGGGCCGCCCATGGTGAAACTCTGAGTCTCAAGAAACCCTTGCTCTGCATATCCTCCAACTGCACCCTAAGCTCTCTATGTTCTACGGGAGCCATCCGATATGATGGTGAGGAAATCGGTTCCATCCCGGGGTGTAAGTCGATGCTGAAGTCGATTTTTCGATGGGTAGGTAATCCAGGATCATCTTCGGGAAAGTTATCCTCGTACTCCACCACTACTTTTGGGAACTGAGAGCTCACAACATCAAATTCTCTGAGGTTAAGGCTATCCATATCATGAGTGACCAGTTGCACCGTCCTATGCATGATCTCATTCTGTGCTGCCTGGGTCTCCTTTTCTCCGACAAAGGAAAACCTCGTCTCATCATGATGGACACACCACACTCTTCGCCTAAAACTGTCAATCTGAGCATGGACCAAAGATAACCAATCCATTCTGAGAATGTCTTCGTAAGGCCTCGACGCTACCACCAAGAGGTTCCAACCAAAAGACTCACCTCCAAGGGTAAGATCACACTTTTGCAAATGTTTGTGATTGTCGAGTCTCCTATCGCAGGTCTCTCCAAGCATAAGGATTGTGTCCACGGTTCTACCAGAATCTCAAGGTTTTCAATCAAGACATTTGGTGATGAAGGAATGACTAGTACCTATGACTATAAGTATGGAAACTAAGTTAGAGAAGACACAGATCATACCTTGTATCATCCCTAGAGTCCCTAGGTCGTACACCTCAACCGCATGCAGCTGTCTCCGCCCTTTTCTCCCAGCTCCCTCAGCCAGGTGCGGACCTCCTGGGGGTGTTGGTGGAAGTAAGTCAAAGAGTCTTCCACAACCTACAACTCTCTCTACTCCTCTTCCACGTCTGTCGCTTGGCGGGTCTGTCTGCTCCACTCTCTTCCCTTGCCTCAGTGGTCCATCCACCGCATCCCTATCAACAACTAGACGGGTTGGAAAATCTCTAGCGATATGTCCCCTACCATTGCACGCATAACACCGCTTCTCCAAAGGCTGAATAGATCCATCCTGAGAGACCTAAATCATCGATCTCCTATCCTGGGTCCTCCTCTAAGGTCTCTCATGTCCTGATCCCTACGTCCAACGTCGGATCCCTACTGCCGATGTCTTTAGACCCTTATGACTACTGATAACTGTCATCGGCTATCTCAGCTCCGCCATGAAGCACTCGATCACCAAGGCCTACTCGAGCACTCCAGCATAAGTCGAATTGCATAGAGGCATGACACTATTTAGGATATATCATCATAGACCTCAATCATTGGTTCGACGTATGATGTACAGATCCCTAACCATATCCATCCAGTACATGGCGAGGTTGGTGAACCTCAATGATTTGTTAGCTACTGTCATACTGCCCTGCTAGAGTTGAAGAAGCTCTTGGATGTGTACTGCTCTCAGTGTAACCAAAGAGAACTCCTCCCTGAAGAGTTTCTCAAACTCTATCCATGAATGAGAATCCTCGTCATGGGTTTGTGTGGTCAGAATCTAGAATCGTCCTGCCGAAACCTGAAGAAGGCTCGCTCCTAGGATCAACATATGGTATGATGGCGTCCTCACTAGACAGAAGACTCTGGTCACTGCCTCAAGCTAGTCCTCAGCCGCCTGAGGGTTGGGCTCAACTCAGAACCTGAGGGGACTCTCCCTCTGGAACTCATGGATCGCACTCAGCCTACGCTCCTCATTGGATGGTACTGCATGTACCACGGGCTGCTCTACTGGTGTTGGTGTTGTAGGTGCCCCACCTGGTGGAAACTCCTGGGGTACTAGTCCCTGTATCGTAGCCTCATCACTGAGGGGGTCATCCCTGTGATCGTGCTGCTGCATCATAGTGGGTATGCGTCACGGAGTCATCCAATAAGGAAACAAGATGTACCATGTTCAATAAGTATATCTAGATAACTGAAACAAATGACATGGAAAACACTACCCATTCCTATATGATGCATGTACTATTATATTATTTCCACGCAACTAGTGTTTTCATGTACCGAGTCAAAAAGAAGGTTATCAGAGTCATAATGTATGGATATGTTGGCTGTCACAACAACATTGGAGTCTCTAGCTTGAAATTCGAGCTCGAAACACTGAACATTGTTTCCCAAACCCAATCTAACAGACTCTTGTTCCTAAGGTAGAACCGACCCCCCTTGGATACCAATCTATCATGACCCACCAAAATAGAGCCCACTCCATGAATTCCCATGCCCACCTTCAATAGGCCAGGGGCTAGTGACTAGAACTGATTAATTATATTACTACATGGGAGGCATTTCCTAATAACATGTACACACAAACACATCTCGAAGCCCATAGATGCTGAAATGTAAAAACCACTAATGATCAAAATGCATGCATACAACTAAACCCAACCAACAGAGTATGATGGAATGTAAAGTTCTGAAGGTAAACTGGTACAGAATACAATCCCGTAAAAAACAAGAGTCTGAAAAACTACAAAGTCCAACCTGTAAACACAAGAGGCACTAAGACTGCTGCTCGTAACCGATGGAATGCCTCGTCCTGTAGGAAACTCATAAATCACGGTCCTTTCCTAGTCTTCCTTGGACTCTTTAAAAAGGATGTTCATCTACACAAAACACGACACATGTGGGCAAAACCTGTGCAGGGGTGAGTATAACAATACTAAGTAGAGGACCCCAAAATACACAAAGCAAATACGCAAAGGAAAGGCACAATCACCTCTACAAAATATATGTCTACTCGACATATAATAGGAGACCAAAATCCAAATATACTCAAAACCTATACCCATTGTCTAGAGACAAGTCACATAACCGCATACCCCCACTAGGGATTCAGTTCGAAGATTTCCATGAAGTACTTGTTCTGGGAGAACACCCTCCACGAGTCTGGTAGCTCTGATGCCATCCATCCAAGAAGTACTATTTGTCTGTAAATGTCACGATAGGTAATAACACTCATTATAAGACACACACTCTTGAGTGGGAAGTTCTCGATAGATCACATCACTCGTTATGGGAGACACACTCTTGAGTGGGAAAGATCACGACACAAATATGAGGATCACTACCAGGGCCATGGAGGATACTGCGACTCATCCAGATTCACCAGCTAGGTGATTCACCAGCTAGGTAGAGGATCAATGACCGGTTGAGTTTGTCACGTCGATTCTTGACTCTACCTAGGGTCACGAATGGATATAGGATCCCGCTCCGGGCCTCTCGGAGGGATGCCGACTCTATCACAAAAAGTGAAGCTGAAGGGATCATACTCCTATAGAAGGAAATACTGCCTGACCTTTAGGGGAACGAGAAGAAGTTTCACTAACAAAAACAAATTATGTCCAAGATATGGTGAACAAGAGGACCATGCCATTTTCCAAAAAGTACACGACGAGTAAAAAAGTTACATGTCGTATTGTCTGGCCCGGTTACTGTTCGTGCACAACGGACCATGTCATATGGATAGTTGTGTAGAAAATTGAGTACACGGCATGTAGTATGGTGTAAATTCCATGTCTGAGTGACTGGGGTTGGCTCTGTGTACGCTAGCCATGTGTCCGTACACGGTCATCAACCCATGTACTCCAGCCCGTGTAATCGGTACAAGGGGTGACCCGCGTTACTGGCCTCGCCTGGCTGTGTGATGAAGTACACGCTATGTAGTCCATCCCATGTCTGTGTATCCCCTGGATACACACCAAGTCCCACGTATCTTTCTCTTCCATGCTTCATAGAAATTACATGCAGTGTTGTCTGATTTCGTGTAGTCCAACCCTTGTCCGTGTAATTTCGAAAATACATGTTGAGCTTTGGGGAAATTCTAACACACCGTGTGACCAGGGCCACACACCATGTGATTCATATATGACCCCAGAAACCCTAGATAAAGCCACTAGTACTACACTTAATATTCTTCAGAAGTACATGTCTTTTATTCTAAAAATTTCCAGAAACATGATCCTCTACCGTCGCACCTTCCGTGATGTCCCATTTGTCGATTCGGTCATCCGATTGCCATGAAACTCCCAGGTTTTCATCGCCCCAACACCATGAAGCTTATTTTGTTGTTTTCGAACCTCCGATCGGCTCCGAAAACATGAAAATATCCATCCTTGTGAAGAACTCTTGAAGAAAGACCCTTCCCGATCCTGTCTGATTCGTCCTCCGCCATCATCGTCGCACCTCTGCAAGGCCTTTGGGGTGTAGAATCCTTAAGTGGGGATCGTTGTGTCAATAAACGAATGTTCAACAATCTTTTCTTCATCACCCCATGAATAACATGAAGAACCCACAATGAAAAGAAAAAGGGGAAGGGAAAATCCAAAGAAAAATGAGGAACAAACCTCTATCGTCGTTCGTTACGGCATTGATCTTCTTCCATTAGTAGGCTTAAACGGAGCAAAATCAAATAACAATTAAACATGGATCAATTCCCCGAATCATCCCAAATATAATATTCCTGCTAGAACGTATGGATCCACAGGTCGATCAATTTTTGGTTGATCCGCCTCCATCGCAAAAATCAAAAACGGGGAAAGCATATTTTAAGTTAACAACCCCTACCTCAAGAAGGGATCGATCACTAACGAAGGAGCCATGGTACCATCATCTTCAAGATCCTCCAACCTTATTGGTGCAGTAATTTGCAGCTTCGATCCATCATCTTTCTTCACCTTGAGTTTTCTCCAGAGTTTCCACTCAATCTTCCCCAATGATCGACGTTCGATTATCCCAATAATAATGGAAACGTGTTTTGGAATTCTATAATACGATTCAAAATTAATGAGTCCAGCTTTCCATTCTTCATTCATTATTATGGGGTATTTCTTAAAGAAATAGCTTCCTCATCGCCGCGATGTAGAGGATGTTTCCATAAAATAAAAATAAACATTGAGAATTTATTTTTATTTTTATTTTACTAAAAACGTATGAAAATTAACTTTTTCCCTCGACCCGTGCTGGTCGAGGTTAGACCAATTCTTAGTTAAATTTGTCATCCTAGAAGAAATGGTTCCCTCCGATTTTTAATCTGGGCATCCGTTTGGAAACTATTATAACCGCACACAAGTGTCGACTCACTTAACTTTAAAAAATTTCAATCCACCATTCCGGGATCACCGTGCCTCGGAATGATGTTCCGTCTCTATGACCGGTCTCATAATAATTCCATATAAAATTTAAAATTAATACACCGGAAAAATTGGAGACACTACATCATTGATGCGACGATTGTTATCCCATGACCAACTAGTTGGGGTTTTTACCTGTTTATCTACAGTATTTTCATGAGTCCTTCACTACATGGTTAGGATGTCCATTAATATGTATTCCACCATTATGAAATTATTTATTCACATTACATGTGATTATTCGACTAGTTGAATATTTATGTGAGTGTTTAAATGTAATTATATTTTTTTATTTTCATATTATGAAGAATATTATATTTAAAATTCCTATGTTTTAGATTTACACCTTTCCCTAAAAGTTTATGCTTATTTATGAAATATTCCGTTGTATTGTTTACACTTACTGAGCATCTGATCTCACCCATTTGTTATGTTTTATTTTCCCATGATGATAAAAAGTGTTTTATTATTGATATGTAGGGTAAATCTATGATAATAATGGAATTATCAATGGATTTTCTTTTTTTCATAATATTTTTAGAATTTTAATGTAAATTTTCTGTATGAAATATATTTCTCAAGAATTATAAATTTATCTGTCCTTCAGGATTTGATTCTTTGTAATCGTGCCAATGTATTAAAATAACAAACCAGCTCTAGGAATTTAGGGTCAAGAAGATACAATCTCTTCTTCTATCACAAACATCCAACCTTCCATCCTGAACATTATTGGGGGTAGACCACTTGGGATTGATCTAGTTAGAGTTTTAGGATGGATCAGGATGAGGGATCAATTCATCTTCCACCCGTTCACCCGACCATCATGGATGGTTATTTACGACTAGGCATGGAGAGTGGTGAAATATTCATACCTCGCAGAAATATGAGGTAGTATACTCATGTCTAGGATTGATTACCAAGTGGTATAAAAACCATTCACTACACACATAATTTCCTAGAAATTATAGTATATTCATAGGATTTCATTGAGGGTTTACCTGGAGTTTTATGTGAAATGCCACCATCAAATTTTCTATATTATTTGGAGGACTTATTCCGGAGAATAAGGTAGTGGTGAATGATATAACATCAATGAATTCTACATATAGGATCCTCTATTTAAACATGATTAGCATTGATAGTATGTATCCTAAGGAGTTTTATGGTGTCATGTGACTTGGGTGGACACTATTGAAGTAGTTTTGTGGTCACGAGGTAAGGGCATTTGGAGATATGTAAGGATTTCCATGAAATAAGAGTTAGGCCAAGGAGGAGTGTAGTAAATATACATTAGTTAGCTCTAGAATAAAGATTGGTATGGAGCCAACAAATCGTACGAAAATGGACTATATTAAAAGTTTGACACTCTATTATGATTATGAGGGACAAGAAGAGTCTCCGGGGAAGAGTTTGTGCCATCTATATAGTCATAGTATATATATCCTTCTCAGTTTTTGGGAGATCATAGGAATATACAGAAAATTAAAATCCATCTATAATATATTGCTATACCTTTATGGGGATGGGATAAATCTTTTATGGAAGCTTCATGCTATAGAAGGCTTCCATGCTTCCAAGCTAGAGGTAGTGTGATATCATGCAGAGATAGGTGACCTGGTTCACTATCACAACACCGCGTAACCCTTGATAGACCAAGTGGCTATACTACTAGATATTTTATATCCTAAATACCCACATGGTGATCTGTATTCTGAAAACATGGCTAACTAGGATTGGATGCTCAATAGGGAATCATAGGGGATTTACACCTACCTAAACTCCTCATGGAAAGGAGATCAGGTTGTTCATCTGGAAAATTATCTATTTATGCTTTCATATACCAAATGATAATCCTATAATATTTTTGTATAATTCCAATTTTACTGCTGTAGGTTTCATTGAGAATTGTGGATTGGGGGGGTACCTAATAAAACTATGGAAGAGGAAGAGATATTCTCACACCTTGAAGAGGTGAGTGTGGGGCCTCCTTATGATGTTTGTATCATAGGTGGAAAACTGTATGTTATCGATCTGTCACATGTTACTAAGGTAGTATCTCAAAATCCCCAACTTCTACATGGTAACTCTTATTTAGATATTCTAGGTTTGAGGATTTTTATTATGAAATTATGATGAATATTTTTTTAAAGATCCATTGCATTTGGATGAGGAGAGTATGAAGGAAGTAAAGGTATCGATTTCAACAAAAAATTTGATGATATTAGAGGGTAATGTGAATATGATATATTTTCTAGTTTTCCATTACAACTCAGGTAATATGTCTCCCTTTTTATCCATTCTTTTGTTACCTTACATAGGATTAGTCCCAATAACACTCTATCTTCATGTTACTACATAATATGGTGTGGATCTATCTAATAGTGGAAATACGTAAGCTGATGGGGCCTAAAGGAGAGGCAATGGTGATCAATGATGAATACTTTATGAGGGGGACTATGTTGGTTACCCCAATAATGGTTGATGAGGAGGTTGTAGTAGTTGAGTCTGTTTAAAATATTTTATAGAGGATGGTGGCGGAAATTCTGGCCTTAACAGAGGTAGTTATGGGGTAGTGATAATGGATCCTACACTAGAGGTTCCAGTAGAGGTGGTAATTGAAGCTATGTGTGGTGGGTCACATGAGGGGAATTTTATTTTATAGATGGAGCCTAACCCATTTGAGTAAATTCTCATGGATGACCCTATGGAAAATGTGATAGAGAACTACCCTGAATCTAAGTGTGCACCACCAAAATATATCTATGACTCCAGATCTGACATGGATATAGTGAAACATATTTCCTAACACATAACATGGATGAGTGTGTGGAACATCGTCACTGGCACTCTGTGGGTCAATATGACAAACAAAAAGGGGTCCCTCCACCATTGTATCATAAGCATAGGGAGTGGTAGGTTATACTCTCACGGTTAGCATGTTCTAGATAGGGAATTCCTCACAAAAATATTTATAGGATGAGTGGAATAATATTGATTTCTCTTGGTTCAATGAGAATTATTATAGAATATAGGCACTCAAGGTGGCCGATGGATAGTACACATTTCTGGAAGGGTATGCATAGTAGTATGTGGCCCTCGTCACCACTAGGAGAGAGATGATTGAACACATCAATGCATATCTGGAAGTGACTATAGATGAGGTTGTAAAAGAATTATATTTTGTCGTAGAGTGTAGAGATGAATATATCAAGATACATATTTGGGTTGGTGAGGTTATCCCTATCACTAAGGGAGAATCATCAGAGATAAATGAGTGGAATTGGGACATAGAGGATACACAATTGTGAATGAGAGAGATGGACTCTCAATTTCCTAGGCTGATCCTTCGAGATTCTTCCTCAGGTTGAAATAAATTAGAGGCTCCAACATCTGGATAACCCATCCCAAAAAAATTATATTGATTAAATTCTTACTCTACATGATTATATGAGAGGTCTAGATACATAATGAACAATAGAGTACTGAAATATCCATTAACTATTAGATGATTCATGAATAAGAGAATCAGGTTAGGGAGTAGGAATTTATATAACCAACTTTTCTTCCCATCCTACATGGAAACACTAGTGGTTAATGCCCGTAATGTCATATTCTACATGAAAATTTTAAATACGGATTTTTTAAATTGATATTCCAGATATTTAAAACACACGGGGATGAAATGAACATACCAGATGACTATTGTAGGAGTTTGAAACATTTTTTTATTATTGGAGTTTTAGGGTTAACAATTACCCAATGATGGTCGGTTATTGACCGTGTTCAAAACATGGGACATACCAAATTTCTTCATAATTTCTTTTGAGAATGTACACAAGACGGTAGGTGAGGATCTTTTTCTAAGAACCATTGTCTCTTGGGGGCCTGTTCAAACATAGAGGGTGGTGGGGATACAAATCAAGGGATATGTGAATTATGGGGTGAACTAATGGAATTTTTGAATTGATTTCAACACTCTAGGGATTTTTCCAGCATGGTTTTGAGTACATTATATGGGTGTATCAATCTAATAAAAGGTCTGAATCACCCTAAAAGATAAGCATCACCTTTTTTTCCATGATATGGTTGAGGAAATCAGGCATTGTTATAGGTGACAAACACCGATGGTGGAAAAGGGCTTCATGGGAAAGGAAGGAAGATGTATTTCAGTTTTACATCATGCAATGGGGATAGATTGTGTCAAGATTAATTTCTTCTATCAAGGATTATGAACAAGATATTTATCATCCTAGAGTGATGACAGTATTTTTACAATTTATGATTACATAGATTTACCAAGAAACTACATAAATTGATGCCATATGCTTTGGATGTCTCTAGTATAGTTAAATATCAGTTGAGAAACACATGTTAATAGACTTGAATGGAGGAAGGAGTTATGGTTTATCCACGAGAGTTTCCTGATCTTGTGGGTTTATTAATAAAATATTTGAAATTTTAGGGGCTCATGGTAGATCCCACTTTCTTTATACTTCATTATTCAATCCCTCATCTCTTCCCATATTGCACGAGTGACTTGGGGGACGAAAATTGAATTCTTATTACAAAACCCCTATGATATTTCATCTGGATATACATTTATACATATTATTTTGGGCATTTTATGGCCATTCAAGCTAAACCAAGGTTTCTATTTTAAGGTCATATTGCAGATACCATGAGATGAAATGCAATGGAAATCATTACATTGAAGACTTGGAACATGAAAGGGATGAATTATAGGAAGGGAATGATTGTTGGCCATGATTTAAATATAGGTCCCATAACTATAGTAGTCATGGATTGGGAAAATAGTCTTGGGATCAATCATTGACCATATTCGAAACATGCGAACCACTAAATTTCTTCATAGATCCTTTATGTAGTGTGAATCAGACTATAGGTGATATTTCAAGGCTCAAACCCATTATAGCTAAGGGGAATATAAAAAATGGGAGGATAATGAGGATTCATATTAAATAAGGGAAATAATAAATTTGATGCGGGGAATGTCCCAATGAAATTTTGACTGCATTGGTAAATATTGTTTTACATGTTAGAATGAACTAAATGAGTGTATAGGTAGGAAATATTTTTCCTGGATCTAAGGGGAAAGACCCTGAAATGATCTGGTGGTGGTTCTAGTCCCCGGATATGATATCTATCCATCACTATGCTACTCATGGGATTGGGAATCAGGAAAAACATTTTTCTAGAACATGACATGGTATAATACTAATTTCTAGTGGGCGGTACCCTCTCAGGAAGGGACCTAGGGTATCATGGAGTTTTACATCATGTGATTGGGTTGTAGACATTTTATTTTAATTTCCTATGGTAAGGAAGTTGGAAAAAATATTTTCTTTTAATATAGTGATGTCGTATATTTTTCCAGAATATTTATAGTGGCCACATCCAACACATCTACACATGGAGAATCATACCACATTATACGAGGAATCCATGTTTTATTAAACAGAAAATTTGATATCTAGTGCATTGTGTATGATTGTAGTTAAAATTCATACTTCATGAGGTTTTGTGTGGTTAATATGTGTTGATATAGCCATATTTTCATCCTCATGTTGGTCCACAAGGCTATGTCTCTCTCTCTAATAGAAAGAAGGATGAAATTAAAGGCAGAAACATGAATTGGAGGCCCTTTTAGTAGTCTCATCATACTCATTACTTCAGACATATTATGCATAATTTGTATGGAATCTCATACTTGTCATTTTTTGGGTCCTATATTACTTCTATATAGTGTTAATGGGTTTAATTACATAGATATATGACCAACAACAAGGATATGGTGGCATTCCTATCTAGGTATTAGGGACCTTCTGTGGGTAGAGGACATGATGGTATAATTATAGAAAAGATAACTATATGATAGGGGATTGGATTTTTTGTTGGGTCCAAGGACAATTGAAATGGGTGACATAGTGTATTCTAATAGAATAAGATTTATGAAATAAGTACTAAAAAACATGGAATAATAGAGGAATATTTATATAAGGGGTTGAATCCTCTATGATGAGGATGCATCATGTAATTTTACATCATTTAATGGAGGACATGAATCATATAGTTTAAGGCCTTTTGTGAGGATAACATATCATATCATAATAATCACATGAGACATTCCATGTTTAACACACATGGAAAGGCTACAGTTTAACATCATGTGCTAAGGATGTTACCTACTTTCATCTCACCATTTTTTATATGAGGAATCATGTGTTTAATAGAGATTAATGATTCAATTTATGGTCATGTCCTAGGGTTGTTGTTTTTTAATTATTTCACATTTTTCATATATGGAATCACATGTTTTTTACGCTAAATATGAATATAGTTTTACTTCATTTGTTGAGTATGTTGGTTTTGGTGATATCACATTTATCATATGAGGCCTACATTTTTTCACACATGGTAAGGCTATAGTTTAACATTATATATTAATGATTTCAGTTGTGGATCATCTCAAATTTATCATATGAGGAATTCTATGTTTGTCACACATTTAAGCAAAAGGCTTCATGTCATGTGTTGAGGAAACTGGTATTATAGATTGACATCACAAGAAAAGAATATTGGTAATTTTTTTCTAAAGACATAGAACACGGAGTGTGGGGCTCATGAAAAGCACCACTTATGGAACCAGACATTATAGGTGGGTGTGATATTTGCTTTATGCTTGGAAACCAATGAGTGTGAAGTATTAATGTATACCTTATAAATGATGTAATGTCCTTAACTTTTTGGTTCCTTTATTAGTGGATTTCTAATAGGTATCATCATAAATATGAGATCTAGTACAGTATCACATTGAAGCAAGGAGAAGAGGAAAACCTATTTTGTTGACTGATTGTGCCACATCGTTTTGGTGGCTCTCTATGAAATACAACATCTGGAACCTGTTTTCCTTAAGAGTTTCCAACATAGTTAGAATTTATTCTTCTAATATTTTTTACTCTTTCTATACAGAAATGAGTTTACATTGTGATGGTATCTGAACCTCTATAAGTAAAACTTGATATATTCTACACACAAGAGAGAATGGGGTATCTAGTTTATAATTTCGAGTATTCTTCCAATATTACTATATGTAATTGGGGATTTTATCATGAAAATCCTATTATTAAGGCTTACCATCTACTTTCAGATTCTACAAAGCGTATTTTCAAACACCTCAATCTACCCAATCTTCTATGTATAGTCGTGGGATGTCTGGTTTGACCAAATTTTGTACGTGAAGTACATATTCATTATATTAGTGAAGTGAATATTATTGTCATTAACTATGAGAATTGTATGTGGAATTATGAATAAATAAATGTTTTGAGAAGTAAAAAATATCAATGAACTATTTTTTACTTCATTGTAAGGAACAACCTCTACCCACATAAATATTATTTTTTTGGTGATATGTATGGAACTATACAATCGTGGTGTTTCAAGTCGATTGGGACACACAACAACGACTCCCCATGTTATTAAAGGTAAGGAGTACGTGGTTTCTTGTATAATCTCAGAGAGTCGATATATATTTTTAGACTCGATTTGGAATTCATGAAACCTCTTAAAATACACAATGCAGTCATGAACCCTGGTGGCCCAACAGTTACTAAACCTTTAGAATGGGTGGGAAGGTTTCAACCTTATATAATGTGTTCCACAAGACCAAAAAAGTATGTTTTGTATTATGTTAGGTTTCTCATTCCCATATACTAAATAGAGAATTATTATATCAAATATATATCTATAGATATCTTTATTTTGTTTAGATCCCTAGTGGATGAACTATGCTACATGTCTAGGGATTCCCTCGTGGTTGGATCAACCTGGTCAAAAATTGATATTCTTGAAATACTTGATGAATGATTTTATCCAATGAAGTAATTATTTGATGTACAAGACATTTGGGGTCCCTAATGTAGACATGTTAGAAGCTATATGGTTTACCTATTGACTATTAGTATCAAAGGGGATAAGGGTGACGACTCTTCAATGTGCCACTCAAATGACCATGATTTCTTGATTTGATTATACAAAGGACCCAACCAAAGATTCCATAGTATCGACCCAGTTTTTATGTGACTAAAGAACATCAGTTCCATTTTTATAGTAAGGTAAACTGGCGATTAGTTTTTGGAGTTCATTTCAGAAAGGGGAAAATCCCAGGATTCTGATGACATAGTTTTTATTAATATCCCAAAATATTGGCTCAGAGTCTCCCTTTTCAATATAATGGGGGGAATCAATATCAATGACCAACTAAAGAACTTTAATAAGATCCTAACACTAAACCTAATTGGTACTACAACATTTTGATAATAGGAACCAGTATAGAATGATATCCTATGAGAGTGTTATGAAACTGATCCATGTGTCTACTCTATTGATTTTGGGTTTATTTAGCCTTTTTCTAGTTGAGATTCATGAAGCACTGTCAAATTGATTTTGATAATAATGTGATTTTTTATCCCTAATGAGGTTTTATTCCTCTAGGATATTAGTATGCAAGATAATCTCCCTAGAGGTCATGTGTGTGTAAAATAACTCAACCAGTGCTTGTCCCTTAATATATTTATGTTGAAAATCTTGATATCAAACTGCTACAAGATTTCCACCAAATACGATAGTCAAATATAAAACATGGGAATAAAAAATTGAATTTCAGTGGGTTATAAATGGGAACTAACTGTATCTCATAGTGTTGTATGTAATTAAATAATTTTTGTACAGTAAAGGCCACTATCAAGAGACTCTTCTCAATAGGGGAGTATATTTTATCCAAGTCGAGGATCATGTGGATGAGATAATATAGATGGTTATCAGTTCCCTAGTTTATGGTTTGGCCTTGATGTGTTCCAATGGGCCATTACAGGGAAGTAAAATAAAGGACTATAAACTTTCATAGGATTGGTAGCCTCATGACCATAAGTTGTATAAGGAAATCTCTAATGTCATAGAAGTATGACTAGTAGTCCTCATCCCACCGATATGTGGTTCCTTTCACAAAGAGCCTCAAAAAGGCTTATGATTTTTGACCATATGTGCAATAAAATTAAAAATATTGATTATGATACCTTTGAGGACTTTCAAATCATGAAGGATACATGAGAGTGGAATTTGATTTATAGCTTTGATTTTATTTGGATTCATCTCAATTCATCTTTATCTTATGATGAATCATTGAAACATTCTATAGGTTACCCTGGATGTAAAATTCATGGGGTTCATATTCATGTTATTGGAGCCCAAAAAGTTAATAATTTCCCAATTACATTGATATAGTAATAGAATTTTTGCGACTAGACCCCAGTATAATCTACATAACACTCTACCAATGTCTCAATGAGTTGGTTGAAGATATGGTTCATATCCCAATGGTTGGTGGCTCCCTTATTTTCATGAAGAATGGGATAACTCTATAGTAAAATGTTCTTTGGGAAACTAGATGGTAGTGTATTTCTCTTCCTCAGGTTCCATTAAAATTTTATTATAACTATAATATCCATACATGAAGGAATAGTCCTTTAATCTAGAAGTTTCATTGACCAATATATCTATTACTATAAGGGGAAATTTCATCAATAAGAAAATGGTGGGTGAGGTCCCAGATTTCCATGAAGTATCTGACCTCCCCATTCTTTATCCTAATTATGAAAAATAATTCCATACATATGGGGTACTATAGCACTCTATTAATGATGGAAATCATATGAATTATAATTTTTTCATTTCCATGGAACCATGGGATGGGTACATCTTTCCTGGAGGTTATTTGAACCCATGATCACCCACTGGGAGGCCATTACCATGAATTATAACATGGATATTAAGCCATGAAATATCATTATACCTTCATGGGAACTCATTGTGGTGCTATTTTTGTAATAAATAATATTTTATTTTTCAAATGAGAAAATCATTTCACTGATCAATTTCAGCTTTGAATCAACCTTAGTTATAGGGTTTACCTTTTATAACACATATATTATTGTAGAGACAACTTATTTAATGGAAATAGGGGTCTCCCAAACCCTAATCTTAATATATGGAATGCTGTCAAAAAATGAAGTAACTCTTCTAAAACTATATATATTGGAATGGTCCGGGAAATCTCCCGCAATATGGATGAAATCCCAAATGAGTATATCATTCTACATGGTGACCATAGTGATGATGGTTGATGAAATCTAGGGACCTAAGCATGATGTTTATGGAAATTACAATAATTTTGTAGAATACATATTAAATGACACAAAAATATGCCCAAAGACTGTATTTGTTTACTGCCTTTGGAAACTCAGAACATAATCTTCTAACTTGGTGAATGATCTTCAGCATCTCCTATAAATATCCTCAACTTTTTTTCCTACCATTAAACATTCTTTATATCCTGAGGAAAATAATTCATAAAAAGGGTGAGCTGAAATGCTCATTATGGTTAAACATGGCGAACATAAAACAAACCATTAACATTTGAAAATAAAAACATGAATATAATGTTTAAACATAAATATCGTGAGTCATGAAAAAACTAATGGAAGTACGTATGGCATGTAACAAAAATGAACATTAACCATGATAGAATAAGATTGTAATTAAACATGTAATTGTAGAAAACTAATAATTACATAAAATTATTTCCATATTATCTCATGCATTTCTACCAAGACCTTCATTGTGGACAAATTCCATTACTGATCCAGGTTCATTTGTCGTTCTAACCATTTCTTTACTAAACATGATTTACTTTCTGTTTGAGTCATGTCTATCTCATGAGATATAAATATTTTCCCAATTCATTAGAGGGAGATATAGGTCCCATCTATCTCATTATTAAATCATTCTTACACGTTCCACAAAACAGAAATCATTCATCATATCCTAACCTAAGATATATTATGGGTTAAAAAACATTCCATTATAAAATTATACAAACTAGATAAATAAATTTCATAAAAAATCCATAATAAATAGAATAAAATAAATGTATTAATAGGGATAGAAACATAACCATAATTCATTTATGATGGAAACTGATTTTGATAAAACTCTTGAGATTAATTCCTATGGAAAATATCCGTTCTGCAAAAATGTTTTCTATTATAAAATTTAAATTTTAAAAGAAAATAATTTAGTTGAAAATAAACAAGAAAATAATATAGAGTAATTTTCAGGTAAATAAGGAAATATAAATATGTAAAAATATGTTCTTGTCGTATATTTCAAAAAAATATTCTCCTTATACTTTTACCAGAAAAGTAAAAAAGTTCCTCGTAAAGTACATAAAAGAATGATTCCTTCCATAAAATCTAGTAAACATAAAGAATGGGTAAAAATATTTTTAAAAATAAATATTATAATGTTAAATATTTTATGAATTTTTTTTAGAAAACAAGGACATTGTTTATAAATATATTCCCAATAAATACTTACATTTAAACATTCTCAAATAAAAATGATATTGAAAAATTATCTGTTACCTTAGGTCTGATTTCTTCCCTATGTGTCTGAAACTCTTGTATAGTGGGTTTAGACATATTATTAACTTGTAACAGAACTATAATAATATTTATGATATCATATATTATTCATTTAAAAATATATATTACCCATTCTTTGGACAATTCTATGTTAATGAAATGTTTTGGGTAATAATTGTTTTATTTATCATACATGTTTTGAATTTTAATTCTTGATATTATTAATAATATCATGATTTTATTACTTATAGAATTTAAAACATGATATATATATTATATATTTTTAATATATATATATATATATATATAATATAGATAAAAGAAATGGAATACACCTTTTATTGATATGGTAAGTCATAAGTACGCTTGAACGCTGTTTTCGTTTCCTTATTAAATTGAATAGAAGTAAGTAAATGACATATATATATATATACAAAAATAAATCAAGTATAATTATTATGTCATATATTTCATTATTATTTTTGATATATACTCTATAATCATTCTTGAATGGTTATCTTGGAAAAAGAATCACATGACATCATGTAGACTGTAAGTCATACGTACACACGAGTGACGATATCATTCCAATAATTGTGGAATGGAATTGAAGTGGATGGATTATACTATCTCATAATTAGTATCATGTTAAATTAATACTATATAGTTATTATTTCCACCATTATACCCATCCAGTTAAGGCTGTGGTGGAAAACAGATTATGCCACAACATGGAGAGGGAAGGCCTTATAAACGCAAGCGCAGTGATTTCATTTTTCGTAGGATGAATAGAAAGTGAAATAGTATTATTTAATATTTATAATTACACGTCAGTATAAGGGTTATTCTTATGTTATTACTTTATAATGATACAAATAATGAATAATAAGTTGAAGAATAATGAAATATGAAAAATTGGTAGAAGAGATTACCACTTCCTCGACATGCCTCCTTTAAATTTCTTCTTAGGGCACTAGAGTTGGTCTATTATGAAGACCAGAACGTCTATAATGTAACTAGGGATGTTGAGAAGATAAATGGGCATGTTTTGGGAGAGAATAAAGGCTCCAAATGAGGTGATTAGGCTATGGAGGATGTTTCTTTTTATAAGACAGGAGGGAGAACTTCCGGAAACACTCAAAATATTAATTTATTATAAATTAAATTTAGATTAAAAATGCTCCAAAAATTATTTTATTAGAAAATAATATGACTTTGGTTCTATTACCCAACATGAAATAATATTTACACATGTTTTAAATAATTTTTTATCCTTATCTTTTTTGTTTAACCCTTATTTTACCCTATTTAGTCTTACTGTGAAATCATGTTATTCACACAATATGGGTTAACATAATTTCTGTATCAAGAAAAACGTCACAAAAAAAGTTATTTATGAAATATTTTGACTTATATTAATGATTTGGGATAATCCTAGATCTTTATGAATTTAATATAATTCAATAAACTAATTCATGTTTTATGTAATGAATTATGTCAATTTAGGAAAGTATTGATGCATGACTCTTTAAAAAATTCTAAAATCCTGATTACATTAAAAAGGCATTAAATCATACCAAATATGTAAATGGAATCCATATAATTCATGTATGGCATCAAAAACTTCTAATTAAATTTATTTTATTTTTTATAATTTCATAAATTTGAATCCTTCATTAATGAGGTAATCACTACATCATAATTGTGTTATAAATAAATAAATTTATCTATTGTCTAAAAATTATAAATAAAATACCATGACGTAGGAATTTATTTATATTTATAATGAATATTTATATACATAGATATTAGTGATATAACCATATATTAAAATTTATTTAGTAAAACATATTTCTTTAGTTTATAATTCTATTTACATTAAAATAATTCTTATAAAATGTCATTTTTACATCCATGTGAATCCATGGGGTACCAAAATCTACCCAAGGATTCCCATGGTCGCAAATATCTCATATAATAAGATTTGAACATGTGTTAGGATAGTAAATAAAATAAATACTGAAGTTACTATTCATATTGCCCAAAAATAAAAGGTACATATTTACACAATATTAATATTGTGATTCAAAATATGGAATCCATTTTTCCAAATTCAAAATACCGAAGTTTCAGTAATTAATTTAAAATTAATTCTTGTTTTCAAAACCAATAGAGCATTTTTATAAAGTAATAATGATCAAAAGATTGATATGTGTTTATGTCTAATTTAAAAGTGAAATTGCATAAAATGAACCAAATTGGATTAAATGATAAAAATAAAATCTAATTACACTTTAAAAAAATTAAAGAGATCATTTATCTATATAAATAAGTTAGATACAAATGCAGTTTCAAATTAAAATGTAGTATTTTAACTATTCATTAAAATTCTAATTTTATTAGAAAAATCCCAAAAATTAAAAAAAAAATAGTTAATTTTTATATCCTGATTCAAAATAAGGAGTTTATTTTGTCAAATTTATCTTATAATAGTGTGAAAAATAAATTTAAAATGGGTGTGCGATCAAAAGGTGGTAAAACTACATTTTTTAAAAAATACATTTTTATCAGAAAAATAGATTTTGTTCTTATAAAATGTTCTATAAAATGTGTAAAATGAATTATATTGTTTTAAAAAATTAAAAATATACTTAATAATACTCATAACGGATTGTTTATATCAATTATATAATAATATTTTAATAATATATCATTATTTAGTGAAGGTTGGTATCGCATACAACGGTTGCTATTGAGGAAAGTCTCTCCTGCATGTAACACAAACAAATTTAGTGTTTTGTGTAGTGAAATATTCATTTGGTGTTGTGAATAACATATTCCAAACATAGTTCATTTATAGATTGATCAAAATCAATACTTATTGTTGTGTTAAATGAATTCTATCAAAAGAAAATGTAATTGTGTGAAACAAAAACTAAGAATAGTGTGGAATATACTACAAGTTAATACAGTGTTTCATATACACCAAACTAATCATGGGATAGCATACAACACAAGACATCAAAGAAATTAAAATGAATCTATATCATAAAATCATGGTGTTAAATATTGCCCCATTAAAATGAATTTATACCTCGAAATTTGTTGGGGTTATAAATGGTTTTCAACATAAATGATTCTTTCATGGACTCCCACATCGTAAAAAGTATAATAAAACATCATTTTAAAATTGCGATTTAGAAATATAATGGTTTCCCAATGTAGCTCATCATCGGGTTTCTACATAAGAGAACATATGTGTTATGTGAAAACATTGATATGGAAGGGAAATCTAAACATCATGTTCTGATTGATAGTGATAAAGAATAAGGTTTAGAGAAAGTAAACTACATGAAATCCATAAATCATATAATGATTTAATGGACCATATGATTCGTTATATAAGAGGGTAGTAGGATGAAATTTTTGGTTTCATGGTCATTTTCTTAAATTTGATGAATGTTTTTACGTGAGGATAAATCCTTACCTGATTTATGAACAATCTCACCATTGGTTGTTCCCTAAACAATTTTCACTTCATCTCTTATTTAATTAAATGGAGTCAAATTTTCCACTATTTAAGTTTTATCAGATCATGCGATAAAATGATAGGTCATTCCATCTATCTCTATCACAAAAAGGTTAGCACACATTTTCAAATATACAGAAGTCCATCTATAGTGAGTATAATATAATATGGTTTCAAAAATAGATTTATACATCATCTATCATACTGCTTAAATAAATTAAAACATATTTATACTATCCATGGACTTCTCGTATCCCAGTGGTTGGAGATAAAGGCCTATCTCACTTCGGTTGTGGGTTCGATTTCCCCAGCCTCTTCCGACGCGATGGGTTATCGCCCGTCCTATGTGTTGTACATTTTCAAAAACTATACTGTTATGAAATTTGAAAAAAAGTTTTAGCGTTAAACAAAATACTATCTAATGTAAAAATTAACCCATTCCAACCATTAGGATTATCAAAAATACTTCTATCAAAACTCATAGTACAAAAAAACAATTATGAGACAGGTCATATAACAATAATGTGAATACCATCATGTATCCCACATCTAATATAAGATATATCTTGTTTTCCACATTCAAAAAAATTTAACAAATTCATTAAGAATTATCTTGATTAATGATAATAACCTAAATTACCATATATGCTTATTGAAAACATACATCTTTCCCTGTTCCAAAACATATTGGATATACTCCTTAAGTCCTGAAATGTAGTATACTTCATCCGTGAAAAAATATTCCACATCTCAAAAAATTCTTAACCAGTTCCAAGGTAAATAATATCGTCCAATTTACTTATTCATATCAAACATATATTTATCCACATATCATTATCTCACCATAATGTGCATATTAAGGGATATACAACCCTTAATAATTTGTTTCATATGAATTTCACATTTTCATTAAATAACTTTTCTTATTCATTATAACAATTCAATATATTCTTGAAAATCCTTAGAAAAAAACATAAACTAATAATCCTTATATAATTCACCATTCATTATTTGTGGATTCTAATACATAAATAATTGAACTCTTCTACTTTAATGGTAGTCATGGAATAGGTCCTTATTTTTCTTAAAAGTAGATTCTTCTGTTTGGGCATTGAGTTGGGTAATGCCCATGTTTTCCATGGATGAGGCATTGAACTCCATAACAATTCATCACTCTATGACCCTTTTTCCCCACAGAGATAACATTTTCCCCTCCATTTGAGGTATTCCTGAAGGTTCTTCTTCCCTTCATCTTGACATGTAGGAAGGTTAATATTCCTTTATTTTTGCTTCAACAAGTTCAACTTCCACTTATTTGATGTGTTAGTAATGTCACCAAATCTCAAATTGATAATCATATATTGTGATAGCTGAGTCGACATAATCGAAATATCTTTATCTCATATTATTATCGAATTTCATTTCTCATAATCACTAAATTGTCCATCAGACTCAACATTAATCCAATTCTGTATGGTTCCCTTTTTTAACTAAAACCTAAAAGTAAGGGGTGAGAAACACATATCATAGAAGAAAACAACATAATCAAGTGGGGTAGATTCAATGTCTTACATATCAGGATTAATCTAAGGTTAGTAATGTTATTGACCATAATTTTATGATAGTAACCAATATCTAGACTTGTCCATAGGGACATCCCTAGATGCATCCTAAAAAATATCAATAGGGATATCACTAAAGTTTTCACATATTAGTTTCCAATGGTTAACTAAACCTTTTCTCTAATACCAAATATAGAGACCCAAGACTATAGTACATGGAAATTTCATTACTTTTGAGGAATACTTAATACATGACATAAAAAGACTCCCAATTGTTGTATTAGTTTATTGTCTTTGGAAACTGGGAATATAATCTGCTATCTTGGTGAAATATCTTCAACATATCCCATAGAGATTTTCCCCTTTTGTTTTCCTACCTAAAACATTCTTTACATCCTGTGGAAAATAAATTATAAAAATTGTGAGCTCAAATTCTCAGTAAAGGTAAACATTTAGAACATAAAACAAACCATAAATATTTGAACATAAAAACATGAACATAATCTTTAAGGATCAGTATTGTGAGTTATGAAATAAATCACAGCAGTATGTAAGGAATGGATTATAAAAGAACATTAAACATGATAGAATAACATTGGTTTAAAATATGTAATTGTAGAAAACTAATAATAACATAATATAATTTCAATAATATCCGACGAATTGCTGCGAAGATCGTCATAGTGGATGAAGACCATTATTGAACCGGGTTTACTTGCCATTCTATCCATGTCTTTACTGAACTAGATTTACTTTCCTCTCCAGTCATGTCTATCTCATAAGTATAAATATTTACCTAATTCAATGGGGGAGGGATATAGGTCCCACCCATCTCTTAATGAATTCATTCATACATGTTCCACACAAAAAATAATTCATTCATCATAGCATAACCTGTGAAATATTTTGTGATTCTTAAGCATCATTCCATTATAACATAATCCATACAATATAAATTATTTTCATAAAAGAAATAGCATCCTAAAAACAAAAATAAAATAAAATTAATTATAGGGATAGAAACATAACCTTATCTAATCTTAGATGGATAATAATTTTAATACACCTCTTGATCTTAATTCCTTAGGAGAATATACTTTTTTTTCAAAAACATTTTCAATTATAAAAATAAAATTTTAAAAGAAAAGAATTTAGTTTAAAATGAACATGAAAATCATATAGAGGAAGATACATGTAAATAAGGTTGTATAATGATGTAAAAATATGTTCATTTCGTATATGTTAAAAAAACATTCTCCTAGCAGTATGACATGAAAAGTCAAAAAAGTACATCGTATGGTAAACATATAAAATCCATCCAAACTATGTAGTGAATGTAAAAAATGGGAAAAAATATAATTAAAAATAAATAGAATAATAGTAAGAAATTTATTAATTTATTTATAAATCATGGACATGGAAGATTAATATATTCCTAATAAATACTTACATTTAAACAATCCTGGACAAAAATGAGATTGCAAAATTATCCCTTAACCTAGGTTAGATTTATTCCGTGTGTGTCCAAAACTCTTGAATAGTGGGTTTAACCAATTTATTAACAAGTAATAAAACAAGAATAATACTTATCTTATCATATGTGATAAACTTATTACATTATATTACACATTCATTTGTCAATTCCATGTTAATACAATGTTTTGGGTAATAACCATTTTATTTATCATGGAGACGGTAAGTCGTACGTACGCACGAGTGACAATATCTTTCCCATAATTGATTAACGGTATTTAATTTGATAGAGAATTATATCTAATAATTAGTATCACATTATCATAAAAATATATAGTAATTACTTCCACCATTATACATATCCAAGTATGGTGGTTGTGAAAAATAGATTACACCATGGCATGAAGACGGTAGGCCGTATGTACGCATGTGTGGTGACTTCATTTTTCATAGGATGGATATAACGTGAAATATTGTTGTATCATATTTATAATAACATATCATTATATGATTTATACTGATGTTATTACTTTATAATGAAAAAACTAATGAGGAGGAAGTAGAAGAAGAACGAAATTTGAAAGAATCTGTTGAAGAGATTACCTCTTCCTCGTCGTACGTCCTTTAAATTTCCCCTTAGGGCAATAGAGTTGGTCTTTTGAAAATACAACAATCACAAGAATGTTACATGGGAATTTGTGAATTGAAATGGGCAGGGTTTGGGCAAGCTTGAAGGCTCAAAATGGAGTGAAGATTAGAGGGAAGATGTTGCCTTTTATAAGAGTTGATGGGTAACATTAGGAAACTCTCAAAATATTAATATATTAAAAATTAAATTTCAAAACAAATTGTCCCAAAAATTTTCAATTCAAATATAAGATGAAGTAGTTTTGAAAACCCATCATCTAATAAATTTTAGAGTAGTTTTGAATATTTTTGTATACATGTCTTAGTGGTTTAACCCTTAGTTTACCAAATTTCATGTTACCGTGATATCAAATTATTTATACAATGTGGGTTAATGTAATAACCATATCATGTAAAATGAGACAAAAAAAGTAATTTATGACATATTTTGACTTACATTCACCATTTAGACTAATATTATATTTTCTGGAATTTATTATCATTTAATAAACTATTTTTTGTTTTAAGTTATGAATTATGTCAATTTTTTTACACTATATATACTTGACTTTTTAGAAATTCATAACAACCAGATTCCATTAAACAAAAGGAATTAATTCATACATAACATGTAAATGTGATTCCTAAAATTCGTTTCGGGCATAAAAATTTTCAAAATAAATTTTTTTTAATATTTATAAATTCATTTATTTGAATCATTCATTATTGAGTTATTCATTATATCATAACTTTTTTCATAAATAAACAAATATATATATAATGTCTATAAATTATAAATAAAATTCCATGATTTATATAATAGTGTTAGTTTTCTAATGAAAATTTATATGCATATAGATTAGTTATATAAACCTATATTAAAATCGTTTTAGTAAAAGATATATGTTGAGGTTATAATTATCTTTACATTTTATTATTTCATATAAATGGTCATTTTCACATCCACGTGAATACATGGGGTTCCAAAATAGATCCAAGGATGACCATATTCAGAAATATCTCATAGAATAGGATTAGAACATGTGTTGGGGTAGATTAATATTATTATAATATTAGATTTTACCCTTATTTACCAGATTTACCCTTTAACCATGGAAAACAAAATAATTACTGAAATTACTATTCATAATATCCAAAAATTAAAGGTACCTATTTAATAAATTTTAACTATATGATTCCAAATGTAGAATCCAATTTTCCAAATTCAAAACATAGAAGTTTCAATAATTAATATAAAATAAATCCCTGTTGGCAAAACCAAAAAGCAGATTTTTAAGAAATAATAACTATCAAAACATTTTAATGTGTTATTGTCCAATTTAAAAGTACAATTACATCCAATGAAAAAAATTGGATAAATGAAAAAAAATATAATCCAATTACACTATTAAAACAATTAAGAAGATAATATAATTATATAATTAAGTTAGATAAAAAGGCAGTTTTGAATTAAAATGCAGTATTTTCATTATTCATTTAAATTTCATTTTTAATAGAAGAATAACAAATATTCTAAAAATGTAAATTTTTATGTCCCTCATAAAAATAATGAATTTATTATGTCAAATTTAACTATAAAAGTGTAAAAACATGATTTAAAAAAGGCGCGCTATCAAAAGGCGATAAAACTGTATTTTTTTAAAAATACTTCTTTTATTCGAAAAATCCATTTTTCTCCCATATAATGTTCTATAAAATTCATAATATAATTTATAATGTTATATAAAATTAATAATGTAGTTAATAATATTCATAATGGCTATTTTATATCCCATTGAATTATAGAAAATTTATTATATATTATTGTTTAGTGAAACTTGGTGTCGTGTACAATGCAAACTATCGAGGAAGGTCACTTTTGCGTGTAACACAATAATAATTCAGTGTTTATTGTAGTGAAATATTCTTTTGGTGTTGTGTATAACATAATACAAACTTAGTTAAATTATACATTGAAAAAATAAACACTCAGTGTTGCGTGAAATGAATTCTACCAAAATTACATGAAATTGTGTGCTACAAAAGCCAAGAATAGCGTTGTGTATGCTGAATGTTAGTACGTTATTGTGTATAGAAAAAAATAATATTGGTGTAGCAGACAACATAAGACATCAATAAAATTAAAATAAATATCCCATAAAATATCAGGGTGTTACATGAACCAATCCCACTCATTTTCTAATTGTGAGACCCACCTTTGATGGAAAGGATACTATGGTGGAAAAAATTCTCTCTATAAACACTACATTGTGGAACATGTGATAATGTTAGTGATCATGTTCTATGGGGTGAACCCCTAGATACATTACTATGGAATTTTTCTCTAATATTGGCTAGACGTATCTTGTGTAGGAATATGAGGTGATCATTTAGAACTCCTTCCTAGATACTATGGAATTTCTCCCCATGTCCAGGGTTGTGGGTTCCAAATAATGAATTTTTTAGATGAAGCTATCTTTGTAGTATTTCAATGGATTTGAAATAGTGGATATCATGATTCTAGGCCCATTAATACCATCAATCTGATTAGTATGATGTTTTTTCTTCCCATTTATAGTATCCAATATCTATATGTTGCCTCAGAAGATTTGAAGAAGGAAGAATCACCTTGGAGTACCCCTAGTCGAACATAGAGGGATTATATATGGCATTTCTTGTATAATTTGGGCACCCATACATGAAAATGTTGTTAAATAATTCCCAATAGGACATTTTATGTTTTATATTCTAAGACCACTACGAATTTAGTTCTTTCTACAAGACCATTAAATTAGGTCTTTAGTTATATATTTCGACACATGTTCTACTCTCTCTTTTTTCCCCAATCCCTCGTCAAGTTGTAGGTTATAAGATTTATTAACATAAGCACAATCTTTTAGAGTGTTCGTGTAAGGATGAGATTGACTCAAGATTTAGAAACTATTATAAAGTAGTGGATTACCATTCCATTAAATTGGTTGGTGATATACAATAGGAATATGTTACCCTGAATGGAAGTACACCTGTCTTCTTCTCAAAAGGAAATAATAGATGAAATTTGTCTCACTCGTATTCATCTTTGTAATTGGCTAATTAAATAGTTACCATGGTCTAAAATTGAAGGGTATATTCAATGAATCAAATATTACATCACTTATATCCATTTGAAAAAGTAGTGCATCAAGGATTGAATACCTCATGATTATTCTGATAGCTTGTTTCAACACATCATAATTTTGTGCAAGTTCCAGATTTCTTCCACCCATTGGTAGATCGTTAATAGGGATTCCAGTGGGTTTTTCCAGTTTAGGTGATTTGGCCCAATATGGGGTGGTCGTACTCTTCTAATAGATATCTAATCTAGGATGAACAACTGATGGATGAGTTCTATATGGCTATGATCCAGCCTTGGATATCCACGAATTATCACGATGCATTTACTATTGAATTACATGGTCAACTAACACAACTTATTGCATAGGTGTACACAATGTATTAGCCTTGAAGGGTTAATCTTATTGATCCCTATGCAAGGGTTACTATTTGATCTCACTGGTATGAATATCAACATTTTTACACACTAAAATATATATAATTCATTCTATTATGTCCCCTAACTCTTCATTTATTATTTCATCTTGAGCATCTTGAGGGGGTCAAAAATCCTTATGTATCATTGGGTAATGTAATGGCTTCTACTAGATTTAATGTGTTGATGAAAACATATTCTTATCATTACTTTTTGAAATATTCTTTGACTATAAAATAATTGGTCACATTTACGAATTCATGATGATGAATTCACTGAATTTGGATCATATTTTTGGCATCAATGGGGGAAATTGGTTTCCTTTTCATTATTGTACCTACTCATCCGTGATCTATAAATTCTTTCCAAATATGTGCATGTAGTTTTTATTAGAGTCATATAAATCATAATAAGTTATTGTTTTATCAAGTGGGAATTAATAATACCATGGTTGACATTGGAGATCTTTCACGGTAACCAATTAGTTTACGTATTTTTACCATGGTCAAGGACATATTTCCATTAACTAAAATCTTCTCCATCCCTACTAAGGTTGGTAGAGACATGGGCACCTTTTCCAAGAACAAACCAAATTTTACTTGGCCACAACCAACTTTTTCTTGGTGAAAATAATTGTAGGTGACAAATTATTTGATGCTATATCCTAGAAGCCTAAGGAATATATAGGGAAAGGAACAATAGGTAATTTTGTCCTCTTGGGGTCTCTAATATTTTGAGAGATTCAGGATGCCTTTTTTCTGGGGTATATATAAAGTACACCGTGACTTGTGCCTCAAATAAGGGGAATATGTTGTTCTTTAATTATGTGAACCGAATATAGGATTCATATATATTATGGGGTTATACGGAAATTTTATCCTAGAAAGTATGCACCTGACGAGGATGCAGTTAGAGAAGCTAGGCTTAGAGAGGCTACACTTGATTAGGTTCATCTAGTAAATGGGATTATAGATAACACCTCTCAGGAGCATATGCATCAATGTAATTTTTGTTTCTAAATTCATAGGCATTCTTATGGGATCTATAATGTGTAATGAGAATGACTATGTTTTGTTCTACTACATGGAATATTTCATATGTAGACATTATTCAATGAGTTATCAAAATCCACTTGGATAATTTTGGGAGGTGAGGTTTGGGATTAGATCATATTTAATATTCTCAAGTCACTTTATTAATAGATAATACTAAGAATAAAATATATCAATAGAGTAAATCCGGTCTTACTATATGAAGTCATCAAATCAATATTTATCCCTATTCATTCACATTAGAGAACTATGATACTAGTTTGCACACAATGTAACGTAACAGTTATTGGAACTTCCTATGGAGATTCTACCAATAATAAATAGATCCTAGGGATAGAAATCTATACCAAAAAATGTGGGACCTTCTGAATTCTAGATAAAACAATTTATCTTGATGGCCTCTTGGTGATTTCGAGTCCTTAGCATTAGGATGCACCATAAGGTAATGTGAGCAAGATATTGTAGCAGATCATCTATCCTATTAAATTGTGTAATGATAAGATTTCTTAAAATTGATCAAATATGGAAATAATATACCCATTCTAGATACGGATTCCCCTATGGTATTATTAAAACATGTCATGTCCCCCTAGCCTCAATGTTTATGAGAAGAGAAATGCTCACATATTCTTAGTGAGGGTTAGTGGTCACCAATACTTTTATTATCTCATTTGCTTGGGTGACAAAGTTGCCTCAATCTCAAGGAAAGTATTTTTGATTCTCAGGTGGAGTGGTTGACATGTATCATAGTCATTTTTCATGTCCATATTCATTTTCCCGTGTCAGATGTGTAGGATCCCTTATCTCAAACCTCGGTGTCCTGCCAAATAAAACTGGGTTCCCAACTGGAGGAGTGATGGTGTCCCTTTTGGATATTTCATGACCTAGAAACTACATAGAGATATGGATAATAATAATCCTATTATGGCATTCTATATCCCAAATAAACGCATCTAACTCGACATATGACTTGGTTTCTTGTGTTATATCAGATGGATAGACATGCTTGGTAGTCCCTTTGAATTTTTCATTGTGTTAATAAGTAGACAATAATATTTAATTAAGGGGTGTCTAGATGACCATTATGTTTCTCAAATGATTAATATGGGATAATTTTGGAGTATCTACCTGATATTATGCCTCCCTTTATGGTGGATTATCCCCTTCTTTCCCCATAAAATTGTTCTAGTTCCTCATATCATCTTTAGGTTTGATAGTGATGGCGTTCACCACATCGGTGTTTACATTCAAAATATTATCATCATCAAACAAATTGGACTAAAAATCCCATTGTTTCCATGGTATATGACTAAATTTTTGGTATTATTTTCTCCATCCCTTAATCATCACATGTTTGGATTCCACTTACATGAATCAATGAACACAGTGAGGTCGGGAAACATGTCTGTTTGAATGTATAGTGGTATCTCTATTTGTCAGGTTTTTCGACTAGTGGAAGCGCTGCATTATCAACCCTCATTCAATTTTGGTGTATTAAATATAGATGATTATAGATTCTTATGTAAGTCATCTAGGATTCATGAAGGTGTTTAAGTTTCACCCTAATAGTCATGGGGAAGTATACCACTTGGTCTTCAGTGGGGGACCAAAGGATGATAACATTTATAGTTTTGGGTGTCCAAAATGACCAAAGTATATAGTTGGTGGTTAGGATCCCCCACAATATCACTTGTTTGAAACCTTAAGACACATCCATATCTTGATTTTCTCAATCCCAAATTAGTGATGGTCTGTAAAATGGTAGGGGAACTTATAGACACCTTCTTTATTGATGTCTTTCTGTTAAGTGGGGTGTCACACTAGCCAACCATCCCAATAATATTTTAATTACTTATAATAGAAGGACTTCCTTCAAGACCATTACAATTTGTGACAGTGTTGTTCAAAACCTCATAAAGATAAATAATGGATAAAATAATTGTCTGTCCCAGTGGCATGTTCACAATCATTTGAGTGTGTTAGTCTAGAAATGGATGTATCTCCTACATCCATTATGGAGGTTGATAAGTGAAACACTGAGGGCATAAAATATATTTACACTTTGAGTACATGGATGGTGTTTAAAACGACCTCCACCTATGGGTACCTATATATTGATTTATTTTTTTGATGGAAAAAGGATTTGGGGATCATTAGACTCAGTTAATGGGTTTCTACACCCTTTTATAGAATCACAGGTAAAGGTTACTTGATAGAGTAATCCTTCATATCAGAGTCTGAGATATTTATGGTGATGATTAATTTCATGTAATAGTATATATTATGGAATTTATCCTCTATGAGCATGAATGGATGGAAATCATATGGATTCATTTGTCACATGTTGCAGCTAATGTCACAAGCACAGCCTTTTAGGTGGTTACTTTCTCTCTTGAATCGGGATAGATCCTCAAATATTGTCACGTACACAACATATGAAGTACCTTTGGAGTAAAATGTATCATCAAAGGATGACCAATGATGGTATATGGTAGTTCCAATTATTGGTATAATCACCCCAACAAACCATAGAGGCATCTATAGTCTCAATCCAAATAGGGTGAAGATGGTTCCCTAAGTTGTGGTTGGAGGGGTAAGATAAGATGTGAGGGTAGTTTCTAGGACCACGAGGGCTATGAATGGTGCCTCGTGATGGGAATGGTTTATGATTTATCCTCAACACCAGTTTCTGGTTTTGAAGACCAAGGTCGTTGGGGAGGGATTTGAATATTCCTTCTCCTTTTCCTACGAAGCTGTTTTGAATCTTCAGCATGGTAGGGCGGTATCCCTTTTTGGTGGCTCCTAGATGGTGGTCACTATGGTTGGTACCTATATATAATCCTCCTCCACAATTTTAGGTAGGATGATAAGGGATAGTTATAGAGATAATGTCTAAAATTGGTTCATCATTGTGATAGGTGAGAGGGTCTTTCCCTCAGTATAACTCTTATGGGAGGTGGTGTTCGCTTGGTTCTATATCCTATTAATCCTTTGGGGCCAAACCCCTATTTTGGATAACCCCATTGCTCTTATATCATTGGAAAAGGGATTCAATGACTCATCTCATGATGAACATAGAATAAGAGATAATATGTGGGATCTTGGTAGTCAAGGAAGATGCAGCCATTACAATGTGAGTATAATGGTGTGACATTGTTTCATTGTTAGTCCTCTTTCTTCAATGAATTTAGTGGAGGTTCATCATGTGTACCATTTGGAATAAGTCCTTTAAAAATCCATGAAGCTAGTTTTTAGTATATTCCCAAGTAATTTGGTTCTCGAAACTCCCAATTTCCTTAATACTCATTCAAGTTGGAGGATTCATGTCAATAATGTATCGTACTAAGAATTCCCATTATTCTTCATTAATATATAGTTAAATGAGAAGTGTTTCACAATGGGACCAACAAATATTTGGTAGGACTTCATAGTAGATATCTAGATCTGGTCATGCTCAAATATAATGGATCCAGACATTATTAATTTACACACTATTGTAGCATGATAGTTTCATGTTAGGTTCACCATTTTTCTATTATTTCCATCATGGTTCAAACTGGCTATTCTCTTGATCACACAACATTCCATATTTCTAAAGGTGTGAAACCTCTACCATGATGGGTGGTAATGTTGGATCCTTGATCAAAATTGAATAATGGGTTATTGGTACCACTTTTAATGGATTTCTCCATGGAGTTCATCATCTAGTTTTCATCTTACTCCAAGTGTCCAGTCATTTTATCGAAAATCATTGTTGTTGTTATCTCGAGTTCAAAACTATTTAACTTCACTAATTTACTCTTAAAATGGAAGATACCTAAAATCAGAGTTGATTATAATGTTGGAAATTCCTAATCATTTTTGGATGTTGGGTATGTTCAGAACATGTAAATAATTCATCTTTTTAATTCAATGGATTATCATGTGTGAGGTATCTTAGGAACATAACCCAAGGAACCTCATGGAGGCTATGAGGTAGTTAACACTGATGGTAAATAATAATTTCATGTATTTTTACCCCATTAATATCATATTTATTAAATGGTTTAGATATTCTAGATCAGGTAACAAGTTTAAGGTCTTATAGAGATAGGTAGATCATATGTTTAACATCTCATGGAAACAAGTAGGACATGGGTTTAATATCTCATTGGGATAGGTCTATCACAAGTTTAACATCTCATGAGGATAGGTTGGACCTAGGTTTAACATCTTATTTGGATTGGAGGGACACTAGTTTAAATACTTTTTCAGATAATTATGTCACAAGTTTTATATATTGTTGGATATATAGGATATAGTTTTATTATATTGTGGGGATAGGTAGGTCACATAATTAATTTTTTGTTGGGATAGGTAGATCATGGGTTCAATATAATATGGTAATATGTAGGACACCATTTTAATGTCTCATGGGTACATTTAGGTGGTGTTGAGTGTGCCCCATGAGAGTAATGATCGTACATTCAGGTTTCCTCCACCCAAGGGGAATGCATACATGTTTAATGGTGGTGTTGGGGAATCATGATCGAAAATCAAGGAGTATAAAATGTATATTGGGATGTTTTTATTGAACCATATAGAGGCATACTATATACCCTATTATTATATTAGAATCCAAAGCCATGTAGTTTGATGCCACAACTTATGCTCATGTGAAAATAATTGTTCCATAATTCTAACATCATACGATATGGATTCTCATGTCAGATTAGGAGATACATGGAGGGATATTATGGAACATATGAATAGAGGATTCCAGGTGGAGGGAATTCATCCAGATGGTGGGGGTTTCATCCTAGGTGTGGGGGTTTCATCCTAGGTCTGGTTGTTTCATCCAAGGTGTAGGGGTTTCATCCCAAGTGGAGTAGGATGGTGTGCGGATTGCACATCTGAGATTCCTAGTGTTAGAGGTCTATTCCAGGGAGGAGATGGATTTTTTGGAAATATCCATTTGTTTTGCCTTTGGTGTTTTCACATCCAATGGTGGGGAAGAAGGTGTTTTACCATGATAATCGTACGTAAAGAACAATGTGTTCATGGCACATGGTAAGAACTTTGGAGTTAACCAAAGGAAGGAATACATGATATAACGACCCTGCCTTAATGTACATGGATATTATGTAACTCTAGATGAATATTCAGAATGTTACAAAATACTTGATCAATGACTTTATATATTTAGTGTTCCGAAAATGGGAACATGTTTGTCTAATTTGTTGACAAATCATCAACATCTACTTCAATCATATTCCCCTTTAATATGTCTTCTTAAAACATTTATTCATAAACATGGAAAAGGAATCATAAAAAATTTGTGAGATCATATTCTCAGTATGGGTAAACAAGAGATAAATGTAATTATAACATGATCATAAGTGTATTAGACCATGATCATAACATTATAAGATCATTCCCTTCTTACAAGAGATCATAATTGAGAGTCTTTACATAAAGATTGTATGTTCCTAATACATAAATCATAAGCGTGATACATCATCATAAATAAATCATGAACCATAAACTCATGAAATATAATTGTAGATCCATTTTAATAATACAGAACCATTTCATGTGTCAAGGTTAACTATCAAGACAATAAACATAGTGGATCAAGACAAACCTGTTTCCCCTTTTTTGATCAAGACACACCTATTTTCCATAGTAGATCATGAAATACATGTTTCCTATAGTGGATCAAGACACACCAATTTCCTATGTTGGACTAGGACACACATGTTTCACATAGTGGATCAGGACATAGCTGTTTTCCATTTTTGGATCAATCTCTTTGACTTATTTCCCATCGTTATCTCATGAGATATATGACCTTAACCAATGCATTGGTGGGATATGTTAGTCCCACCCACTACATAATAAAATTAAATATAAATGTGCCACAATATAATAAAACATGAATCATATAATGACACATAAAATGAGATGGGTGTCATAACCATCATATCATATCCCATGAAATAAAATGGCAGTCAGAAACATTTCATCATATCATTAAATATGGAAAAGATATAGGTATAATAATTATTGAATCATATAATAACCCACGAATTGAAGCAGGTTTCAGAATAATATAACTCATGGAAGAGAAACATGTGTCATAAACACCAACCCATGAAGACATAAACAATTATAGAAATAATATAAATGGTATTCTTGGAACACATTACCATTATAGAATAAACTACAAAAGGTAATAATTATTATATGGAATGGTATTTGAAAGATCAAATTTAAATTTAATTATAGAAAATAGATTATATGGGAAAATAAATTTCTTAAAAACATATCCAAAATCTGTTTCATATATTGAAAAATTAAAAATTTCTTTTTAAATATTTTCTTATGAAAATAAGTTTCCCTCTTTGAGAAATGTATTTTAAAACATAAATCATTTTGAAAACCATTTCCTTTGAAAATATGTTTAAAAAATTAAAATATGTAATGAAATCATATTGAAACCCACTTTCTAGAAAATGGAATTAAAAATATGTAAATAAATCTAGAAATAATTGGAATCCTTCCCTTTAAAAACAACATTTTGAAAACATATAATGGAATCAATGAAATCATTTGAAACACTTTTTAAACATAAAACATTTTTTAAAAAAAAATTACCTATTTTTTTAAATAAACTATTTTCAAGAATATTAGGAAATGTTTTTTTAAATGACCTTGTAAACATAAAAAATTCAATTTATGTAATTGATATTCATGATGTCAAGTAATTTCATACATTTCGAAGATTCCTTTTCAAGATTAAAATGTTTACAAAAGTGATTCTATTGGAAAACGACAAGAATATTCATTTTACGACTGAAATTTTAAAAGGTAAAACATAGAAACAAAGTTAACTTTAAACATCATTGGATAATATTATGAAATTGTTAGGCCATTTTTAGAAAAAATTGTTTTTAATGAACTAATATTTACTACTGAAAGGAGAAACAAAATCAGATTAAATAAACATTTTCATATTTATCTCAAGTTCCAAAGAGTGAAAAAATATTACCATTAAGTTTATATAACATAAAAAACAAGGATATACTAAATGTAATGATATTTCTTAATGTTTTATTAGAATATTTAATCAATTTTAGAACAATTCTAAATAATCCTAATAAATGATGTGATTCTCGCAATAAAGACTTCCAAATTTGGTAACATTAAATCATGACCCCATTAGATAATAACATTGAAATATTATAATAATATCATGAATATAATAAAATTCATGCTTTAAAATTTCAAAGGAGGTATATACACCTCATATAAAATATAGGTTCATAACACGACATGTATCCAAAAGTATAAAAATCAAGTCAAAATTACTTTATCGATTTTCTAACTTTTGAAACACAACCCCCATGAAAGAAATATCCTCAAATGGATATGTAAATACAATAAATTTTATTATATGAGTTATATAATAAATTAATGGGAATTATATACACCAAATAAATGATATGAGTGTTGAATAATGCATTTATCTCAATGATATTAAAAGAGAGACGATAATCCCCATACATTAAGTCTTCACTTCACTGAACATGTTAAAAACTAAAGTATAAAAAAATAATTTTTGAAAAATATAAAATAGATCTATATTCTAATATCTAATTCCATATATTATTTTATTATGAATTTATATTACTTTTTTATTAAAAATTCCTTATGATCCTTACATTTTCAGTAATATCAACTTTTTTTCGGTATACCATTTTAAATGTTATTATTCATCCACCAAAATAGAAAATTATTTAAAAACTAAAAAATGTAATAAATTATATAAATATAATATATATTCAGTATGTAAATATTTATATTAATATATATATGTGAATAATATAAAACTAAATACACCGTTTATAGAGATGGTAGGTCGCACATACACATACCCATTGTTTATTTTTTTTTTATTGAATGAAATAAAGTAACTGATATATATTTATATATATAATACCATAACATTAGAATTATTATTTCATATATATAAAATAATTTCCCTAACCCCATATTTAATACATTCCTTTTCATGTAGGAATGAATCACATCATTTTGAGGAGGCAACATTCCATATATCCACAAACTATGTTATTGTATTTTCAGAAAATGGAAAACATGATGGTATGTGCTATATACCATTTAAAAAAATAACTAAATTCTAAATATCACATATATCATATAGAAATATATTTTACATCCTAATTCCCAACCATTAGTGGTGGCAAAGGAAAAATTAACAACATCATTTCGTGAGGCGGTAGTTCATTGTACAAAAGAATAGTTCGTTCTTTACCCATTAGAAAGATGTGTGTGTTTGTTTAGGAATATTCCGTAGAATAAAAACGCCTAATTTTATTTTGAATAAATATTTTATTATATAATAATTTAATAATAAGTGTTTAAGGGGTGGAGAATGAAAATAAAACAAAAGATCTTTAGGGAGGATGTGGCATCTTCTTTGGGTAACTCATTTCAGGTTTCACCAATGGGATTCCATGGATGGTTTTATGTAGAAAAGTTGGACTCTAGGATGAAGGGAAGGATTTTTTATGATGTAATTGTATATTTTTCTAGAGAGGTGTTAATATGTTGTAGGGGTGAGTTACATTTTAATGTTTATGGTGAGTGTCATTATTATAACGTTTTGAAATGAGAATTCCAATCAATATTTTCTAAGGAAACATAGCTCCAATAATGGTCCAAATCCAATAAAATGGATTACAAGGTCTAAATATGAACATGAAATGTATTGTTTTGTGTTTTGAGGTCTATTTGGGTCTTATGTTTAAGGTTTAGCTTTTTTTAAGCTAATGTTTCTCTTATAAATTGTTATTATTTTTATTTACTACATCTTTTTGGGAATATAATAAGTTTGAAATAGTATAATTTTTTATAATTTAATATATTTATTCCATTTTTTAAAATTCTAATCAGAAAATTGGAATAATTTAATTTAATGTTAATTGTGCGTACATGTAAAGAAAATGGGGTTTTTAGGATAAAATATTCAAATTTTTGGGATGTTTTTATATCAATTTTCAACATGTAAATAGTTTCAATGACAATAAATTGTATTAATTGATGTAAAATTAATCTAATTAAAATTTAAAAACAAATTAAATAATCATTTAACAATATAAAAAAGTATATGAAAATGAATATTTCAATTAAATTTAGGTATATTTCACTGTCCATAAAAAATTATGTTGTCTAGAAAAATACATAAGAATAACCCTCAATATTTTTTTAAAAATTCTGATTTCAAAAATAATTTTTTTTCAATTAAAAATTATAAATGTATAGAAATTTATATTTAAAATGGATTCTCTATTAAATGATAAAATAATTACAATTTATAAAAATTCATTTAATTATTCATAAAATTGGATTTATTATAATTTTATACGTATATAATATATTGGTTGTGTTTAAAAATTGTTTATGAAATATACAATATAGTATTATTATTTATTAACCTCTTCAAAAGTGGTTTGTTTAATTTATTGGGATAAAATAGTTTTCTCGGAAAAGTAATTTCTTTTCCAATAGTTATAACAATCATTTATAACTAATTCATAACCAAAGGAATAATTTTTTATACATTTCTAAACCATATTTTATCAATTTAATTAATACTATTCATAACTCCAATTCAAATGGCTATGTGGTAACTATAATGATATTTTAATAACAAAAAAATAATAATATTTTATAGTTTGGTAAAACTCAACCTTCCATGTCACACAAGATGTTTATGAAAATCATTATTGTACATAAAACAAGAAAAACATAGTGGTGCTTATATCGAAAGGTTATATAAATTTTGTGGGTAGTGAAAACATAACGTTTTGTTTTATTTAATGAAAAAGGACCATAATTATTTCGTATTTACAAAATCTATATTTACTGTTTCCTAAAATAATAAATATATAAAATGAATAAATTAATACAAACTATATAATTCTAAATATATCGTTGTGTTACATTATACCCCCATAAAATTAATTTCTTCATTGAAATTCATATGGGTTTTCATAGTTTTAATATTTGAATGCTTCATTCAACGAAAAACACATCGTAAAATGAATACTAAAACATCCTTTATAAAATAATGATGGATACATAATGGTTTACCAATGTAACAGGTATCACGGTTTACACATAGAAGATCATATTTGTGAATTTAAAACATGAACATGGAAGAAAAGAGTTAATAATCATATAGAATAATAAAGATCTGTGATCACAAAAAAGATGGTGATATAGAGAAAATTAAAAATAAAAAAACCATGAAATGAAGAAGCATGAATATGGTTATTGATATCATACAAAATGATGATAATAGGAAAACATTTTATTTCAAGACCCATTTACACTATTTATGACTTTTCGTAAGAAGACATACTTACTTTTTTTCAGCACAATAACACATTTTATTGTGCCTTGATCAACTATATCTCTTATTACAAAAAATATTGGTGAATTTTCCATTCTAAAAGTACTAACATATCATGATGTAGAATGATATGTCATTCCGTCTATCTTTTGTTATAATCACATCAAAATTGTTATCAAAAGTTACCCAACATTCATAAATTCATATATTCTGAGAAAATACATTAATCACTAAGACCTTAACAAAAGTGTAACATATACCAATTCCATAAATGGTTATCCTTTTATCAATTCTGAAATATTATAATATTAAATATTATAAAAAAGTTCAATAAATTGGCTTAACATTGATCCCCCATATATCATATGGTAGCTCTTGTTTGTCACAATCTAATCTTGTGAATACCTTTATCCTTTATTCTTTTGAAATATGTTAATAATATTAATTAATTTACATCCTATGTGAAAAAATTAATGTTTCCTTATTCCAATGTTTATTGCATAAATATCTTATAAATCAAAAAATGATGTTAACTCCATACAAGATATCACAAACTTCTTTATCAAAAATCCTTTATCAATTTTTAAGAAATTAGTATCGCCAAATCTATTTATTTTCACTCTACATATCTTTAAAAAATATTATTATCTCATAATTAGGAACATATTAAGGGTTATCATCCAATAATAAAAATGTTACCTTACATGAAAAAACATTTCTAGTACATCAAAACCATTCGATATATTCTTGTTAATCCTTAGAAAAAATTTCAAAAATCGATATATATTTCATAATTCTTCATTAAAAATACATAAACACATCAATAATTCTTCTTTAATGATTTCATGGAATATGTCCTTCCTTGGTTTTGAAGTAAATTATTAGGTAAGGGAGTTGATTTGGTTAATTCCCATGTTCTTCCTAGATAATACGTTGAAATCATTTGAGTTATTCCTCATGGTTCTTCATCCCTTTTTTATAAGTAAGAAGATGAATCTACATTCCTCTATGCACTTTACCATGTGGTAATTTATAAAATCTAATATTCCCCTTATAATATGTGTAATAATATCACTAAATTTAATATTGTTGATCAGACATCATGATAGTTGATTCAACATAATCTAAATGACTTTCCCTACATTCATTATCCAATTTCTGTTTCTCATAGTCATCAAATTTTCCATCAGATTCAATGAAAACCCAGTTTCATCTAGTTCTGTCCATTGAATAAAACAAGAAATCATCAAATTACATTCTCTTATAATAGTAAAAATCAACATAATCATGAACAATTACGTATAGGATGCCTAAATCATGAAGCCTACATTTAATTCCATAAAACCGTAGTCTTACCATTAGAAACACCCCAATAAAAATCAATATAAATATCCAAAGGGATCACACTAAATTATTCTCATCCTAGTTTCTAAAGGATCACAAAAAAAATCTATGGATACCAAATATAGATACCTCATGTTGACATAAATTTATATTATATTATCGTAGAGGAATATTGATCAAATAAGATTACATATGCCCAAGGACCGTAATAGTTTAATGTATTTAGAAATTTGTACCAATTTTTTTTAAATTTTGTTAAAAATTATCAATATATCAATTAATGATCATCCGTTTTATTACTCGTACTTAAAACTTGTATTCATAACAAGGGTAAAGGAAACATATAAAATTGTAAAGCTTAGATGCTCAGAAATGGAAAACAAGGGAGATATATAAGCACAATATGAAAATAAGGGTATGAGATTGTGATCTTAACATTAGAAGATCGTACCCACCATATCAAAATATCATAATCAAAAGTCATTGAATAAATATTTTTAGTTCATAGGACATGATTCATAATGGTGATAAGTAATCATAAATCAATCATGAACCATAATCTCATGTTATATAAGTGTGGCACTATTATAACTATAAAATACCATTTCACATGTGAAGGTTAAATATTGAGAGAATAAACATAGTGGATAATTACACACATGTTTTTACTTTTTAGATTAATATACACATATTTCCCATAGTATATCAAGACACAAATGTTTCCCACATTGGATCAGGAGACACTTATTTCCCACTTTTGGATAATGCTCGTCGACATGTTTCTGTTCATTATCTCACATGATATAATTATTTACTCAATTCATTGGAGTGAGATATAAGTCCCAACCATCACATAATATTTTAGTATATATATATTCTTTAATATAATAAAACACACATAATACCATGACCCATAAAAGATATGTGTTTGATAAACATCATATCATAACACATGAAATGGAATGTGTTTCATAAAACATTCATCATATCATTACCTATGGAAAATAAATATGTCTCATTAACATTTCATCAAAGAATATCCCGTGGGAAGAGGTTGGTTTCAAAAGAATATAAACCATGAAAGAGAAACGGGTGTCATAAACATCATTCCATCAAAATAAAAAAACATTCAAAAATAATATTAATGGTATTATTTGATCATATCCATAGTAAAACAAAAACTATAACAATGTGTTTCATATTCAATTGAGACTTATTTAAAAGGATACATGGAACATTTATTAAAAAAATACATTTATTGAAAATAACTTTCATAAAACCATTTCAAAAATAATTTTCTTATATTGAATGATTTTAAATTTTATCTAAAACATTTCTTGAGGAAAATTAATTTCCCACCATGAAAATTGATTTTTAAAACATAATTTATTTTCAAAATTTTATCATTGAGAATAATTTGAAACCATAAAAATAAATATTGGAATATTTTTAATACCCTTTTATATAAAATGGATTTGGGACATTATAAATAAATTTTGAAATCATAAAAATCATTTTCTTTGAAAATACCCATTTTAAAAATATAATAGAGTCATTGAAAATCATGTAAAATACTTTCTAAACATAATATTTTTTGAAAAACATATTCATACAAATAAATTTAAAATATAAAAAATTTCTAGAATTATATGAAAAACATTTCATTAAAACAACAATATAAACATATGAAGGATACTTTACGAAAATGAAAATCATGATGGTGGGTAAGTCTGTACATGCCAAAACATTCCCTTTTACCTTAAAAGTTTAGAAAATTGATTTGATATAAACATAAAAAGAATATAAATTTTACAAAAAATGTTTATAATTGTAAAAAAATGGTTAAAATTTTCATTTAATCTTCATAGGGTAGTAGTAAGACATTACAGAATATTTTTTAAAACATGGTTTAAGAGAACATAAATTTCCCACATAATGGTGAAATAATGTCAGATTTTCATTAAACCGTTTTCATAATTATATAATATAAACAAGAGTAAAAAAATGTCCCATTAATTGGGTATAACATGAAAAACCAATATATAATAAATTTCATGATATTTATTAATATATGGATAATTATACATTATCTGTGTTAGAAAAATCATTAATAATACCAAAAAATGATGAGAATGTATAAATAAATAATTACAACATTGTTACCTTAAAATCATTACAATTGTAAGAGAATAATATTTAATGAAAATTATAATATAATAAAAATGAAAAAAAAATATTGATATAACAAGTTAAAAAAGATTATACACCTTGTAGAAAAATATAGGTGCATAACACAATAAATTTCTCAACGAAGGAAAATTTAGAAAAATTTATATTACCAATTTGTTAACATTTGAACCACAAACCCCATGAAAGGAATGCCATAAAATTTATATTTAAATACCCAAATATTTAATTATAAAATTAATTTAATAAATTAATGGGAATTATATACTCTAGATAAATTAAATGCGTGGTGAATAAGGCATGTATCTCCCATATATAAAAATTGAGATGAGATAGAACTTACCATAAGTCTTGAATTTAATTGTAAATTTTCAAACATCATATATAATAAATAAAAGATTATTATAAATATACCACTAAACCATATTATTATATCTAATAATTTTTATTATTTTACAGTGACTATATTACACGTTTATTAACAAGTCCTTGTAAATGTTATGTTTCGTGTAATATCCTCTTTGTTTTATATAATTGTTTTGACTTGTTATTTTTTATCCACATACATATATCATGACATAATTATTTAATGAATGTAAAAAATGGTATAAATATCATATATATTCATTATATAAATATATATAATAACATATAAAGGATAAATATATTAAATTAAATACAACATTCATGGTGATGGTTGGTAGTATGTAAGTATTAATGTTTTGTCATTTTCTTGTCATATTTAATAAAAATTTAAATGAAATATATGTATATATATTTAATATAATTATAGTATAATAATTATGACATATATATCATGAACTAATAGTAAAACCCTATTTAATAAATTTCATTTAAATAGTGGACAAATCAAATTGGTTTAAAGATGTCGTAGTGCACACATCCACAAAAGAAGTTATATTACTTACAATTAATGGAAAGAATGATGTTTTTTTATAAAAATTAAATATTCATAAATACATCATAAATATGATATAGTTCATTTAAAAACATTTTTTCCATCATAATTCCCAAACATGAGAGGTCATAAATAAAAAATGACAACAACGTTTTGTGACGCGGTAGTTCATCATACACAAAAAACTATAAATTTGTTACCCATTAGATGAAAGTGTGTATACTTTAAGTTTGAAAACATATGATAATAACCCATCCGTATATTTATTATACATATGATATTTTTTAATCATAGAATAATAATATTTTTTTGCGTGGAGATTAAAAATAATACAAAAGATCTTGAGAAAGGGTGTTAGCATTTATTTGGGTAACTCCTATTGGTTTTCACAAAACGGATTCTATGGTGGGATTTCATTCCAAAGGGAGAATTATTGAATGATTGGAGGGATTTTGGAAGGTTTTTTGGATAGATTATTTCCAAGTCAAATGGATTGAGAGGAGTGAATTAGTGGGAGTGATGAGTATCTTTTTAATGGGGAGGAGGAATGAAAATCTTATAAATTTTTTAAATGCGAATTCCACCAATATTTTCCCCATTTAAAATAGAACTAATAATCGTAAAAATATGATAAAATTGGGTATAGGTTCTAAATAGGAAGATACAATGTATTTTGAAAAAGTTACTATGTAATTTCTGGGCATTTTTTGAAGTATTGGTCTATAGTGAATCTATTTTTTTCTTAATCATTATAATTAATTTAAAAAAATAAATTGATATTTTCAAAAAAAAAAATAAGTTTAACTTATTATAATTTATGATAATTCCAAATATGAAATAATTTTTAACAAATTATTATCACATAATTGGTATAAATTAATTTATAATTAATTCTTCAAACATGTTATGAATACATTTTTAACCTATAATGTTAAAATGTTTAGGATGTTTTTAATTCCAATTAGAATATAAAAATGGTTTTAATGACCTAAATTGGATTAATTGATTTAAAATTAATATAATTATAGATTAAAAAATTAAAATATAGTTTATTTATATTAATTAATTAGTTAAAAAATCATTATTAGTTAAAGTACATTATTTTCCACAATTCATCCAAAAATAATGTTTTCCATAAAAATCCAAAATATTCACCCCTATATAATTTTGACATTATGAATTAAAAAAATGATTTTAATTTTTTCAAATAAAAATTATACACCTTTCATGATTTATATTTAAAATGATATCGCCATTAAAAGCTAGTAGAATTACTATTTAGAAACATACATCTTTTTTCATAAAAATTGATTTATTATAGTATTCTACCTATGAAATATATTGTATGAGTATAAAAATATTGATTTAAAATATAAAATATAAATTTTACTTAATAAATTCATTGAAATTGATTTTTTACATTTTTCAGATAATATTTTTTTTAAATTATTGTTTTATTTTAAAATATTTCTTACAATCATTTCTATCTAATTCATAAACAATGGATTATTTTTATATTCATGTATCAACCCTATTATTATAATTTAATTAAAAATATTCATAAATACTATTCTAATGGATATGTTGTAATTATAATGATATTTTAATAACATTATTAAAAATATACTATAGTTTGGTAAAACTCTGCTTCGCGGGAAATGAAAGCTATCATAGGAACTCAACATTATATATTACACATTCCAAACATAATGATGTTTATACCACAAGATAATATGAGTTTTGTGTGTAGTTCATGCATATCATGGTGTTTTTTATAATGTTATCCAAACATAGTGCTTTCATATTAACAAAATCTATATTCATTGTTGTATGAAATTAAAATTATCCAAATATATTAAATTAATTAAAAAATGATTCAATAAATCTCCTGGTGTTACATGTGGGACATCCAGTGATCAACATAGTTGATTGGGATATCGTTTTAAGCCATGTATGAGTAATTTATCATGTATTTTAACATCATATTACTAGAATAATTTTCAAGGTAGTACTACATATTGCTTAATGTAAATCAGATGTGCGACCACCCTTAGATACCATTATTAGGTAGGATAGATGGATCTTCCACTATCCATCATCAAATGGAAAGAAAAGGTGTCTCCCGTGATTATTATATCTTAGGATATTATGTATATACATCTCAAACACCTCAGGGTGGTGACGGACATAAAATCTAAAATGGTGATATGGAAAATGGGGATCCTAATATTAAGGTTAAAATTCGTAAATGTAATTGGAATTATGGATCCTATGCATTGGATAAATAGGTGATCCAACATTACAGTTAATTTTTTTTAAAAGGGGATATAAAAGAGGGTTGATGATACCAGTGTTTTATATGAATATAGCTTGTGTGACCTGGTTATGAATGTTAATTGGTGAACTGGATACTCAACATTCCTAAATGTTTGTTTTCTGAATGAATTCACCAATTGGAGGCCTAGTGGATGGTTTTTATGAAGTTTGGGGGCTAATTGAAGGCCAAACAATTTTCATTTGGCGGAGGGATTGTGAAGGTGAGACCTTCATGAAATAGGATGGCCATGTTAGGGAACATTTTATGATGGATAATTATATCAATGAACCTCAAGAACCATGTATGGAAACCATCAAATCTGAAGGTCAACACCCTCTTTAGTGCATCCCTGTAATGATCCAAAGTTCACATGTTCCCATGGGAGGTTGTTTTTTTAATGAGAGACACTTGTAGATATCCTTCTTCCCTTTAAATCATGATGGATGTAAATTTTTGAATAAAGTTATTTTTATTTTAGAAGAAAAAATGCCACATCATATTTAATAGCCAGATGGAGGGAGGTATATATATATTCCAATGTAGATAAAAAATGATTCAAAAAAATGATTCATTTATCATGAGATAATACATTATAGAGGCCAGTGTGTTTTTTGAAGTAGGTATATGATCGATGATATTTACTACCTCAACCTACACACTGTGCTAGATACATTCATGAAACATCAAAGGTTCTGGAATGATTTGACCTTCATGAATCCCAACACATAGGTGGATTTTTGGATTTTTACCAATATTTTCATGAAAACATCTATTCATTCTTCAAAATATCCTATGAAACGTGTTTTTTGGATTCAATAGTGTTATATTATTTAAATTTTATTTAACTATAATTTTACATAATTTTATTGGAAACCCGTTTATATTTCATGGTTTTGTCATGTATGTTGATGTAATTATTAGTATTATATTAATCTTCTACAATTTAGAAGGGATACAAATCCCATTTTTTATATTAATTTATTATGTTTTAATAAAGATTAAATTTTTTGGTTCACCTTTTTATGGATTGTGGGATTCATGACCCATAACACCCTTAAATGGATTGGATAAAAGTTTATATTTCATTAAATATGTATATTAAGTAAAACAATTAAAAAATCACAGGCTTGCGTAGAATTATTTGACTCATGAAGGTGGTGTATAAATGAGTGTAATTATGTTTTCTCGCATACAAGCGTGAATGTGTGTGGCTTAGGAAGGTGATGTTTCCCTATAGTAATGTTTTAGTCATGTTCTTATTCTTATTCTTATTACTATGTTATGCTGTCATAGATCATGTTTATTGAGACATATTTATACACTCCCCAGATTCATTTCTTATGTTATTCCATTCCGCAGTCGATGAATCATGATTTATGATATCTGATTTATTGGTATTTATTTTCTTTTTAATCATGGTTACAGATATATTCCAATTTTATTTTACACGTGATCCTTGATTGTTATCGATTGTGTTTACCCTTTTTAGGAGTTTGAGCTAAATATTTTTGTGTGTGCATTTTCCATGCATACAAATATAATAAATATATAAAATATCTCATTGAATATCTTATGTAGATAATTAGTGGGAAAGTTTTAATACTTTTTATTGATTAAATAGTTTCTTATATAGTAAAAATGGATTTTATATTGAAATAAACATGAGTTTCTAGAAAACATATTGTTATAATTTTATAAAAATACAAACCTAAAATGTATTAAAGTATTATTTTAATAAAATATTTTCTTCATTTAATATCATTTGTAACACCAAAATATCTTAGGGTATGTTTCCTTCAAAATTTATCATCTTCGAGAGTTTATGCTTCACACAACATTGAGTTTAAGAGAGTAATACAATTTTATATAGGATTGTTGGAATAGTAATGTGACCATTAGGGATATTATATGTCCAATATAATAGAAACATCACCAATTAAAAAATGAATAAAATTTAGGTATCTTATGAATGAAAATATAATATATTAATATCATGGAATAAGTAAATAATAGTTTTCAAAATGATAAATTAATTGGGATCATTTTTGTGAAACATAAATATTTAATCACAATTTTATAATAAATAAATTGTATTAAAATAGAATTTATTATCATAAAATTGATTAAATAATTAATATTTTGTTGTCTTGTGATTATAATAAAATTTTATGAGACGTTAATTTAGTTACTAAATTCTTATAAAACATTTATAATATTAAAATCAATTTTTTTCAAGTAAATGATCATTTTATTTAAAAATTATATTTCTCCTGTATAAATAATTATTTTCATAAAATGGAGTCCTTTTTTGAATTATACACTTCAAAAAATTGATATAGGGAATTTGTTGGTATTTTTCAAAAATATTAGATTTTTGGTGAATAATAAAACATATTAATTTATGGTATTTAAAAAATACTTGAATTGTTGGGTCATAGATGATGTATGGATGATGTAAACACATAATTTAAAACTACTCTAAATTATTTTAGTATATTCACAAATAATTAATAAACAATCCAGATTCTTCATCCAAAATAATAAACAAATTATTTAAATATTCAAATAACACCCCTCTCATCCACTATAAATACCACCTATCGCCACCTATTCTCCTCACACATCCAGATCCTTAAAACAAGTTCAATTTCTACCCAATAAATCTCCCAAACCACTCCTCAATTTTTAAATGTCTCACTGGTCTCACCCAGAATACCATTTCAATTTTCCTTAAGGATGTTCTCAATGATACAACTTGAAGGGGATAAAACCTTTTTGGTTCTCTTAATTTTCTTTAATTTTATTTTCTTTTCTTATCTTGTCCTTACCTCTTCTATCAAAATATGCATGGAAAATATATTATATTATTTACCCTTAAATTTTATTAGGATTATGGTATACCCACTATATAATCATTTCTCTCTCCATTGTTATTCTAATAAAAAAACATTGTCCATGAGGTGGAGATTTATCGAATTCCTGGATGATGTGTTTTCATTTTTCAATTATACCTTCATGAAGGGTAAAACCCCAATTTTTTTGTAAAAAAACATTAATATATGTAATAAAACGTTTTTAATGTTCATGAACCATTATATATACATAATATTAATACATTAGACAAAACTATTCCATGATGATAGAAAAAATACCAAAATAATCTAAATGGTTATCATTCACACTTTATCTAATGAATCATCTTAATATTTGGAAAAAATGATATATATAAGGCCATTTGGTATATTCTAAGTAAATTAATTACATTTATTCAATTCTGTATAACTATTCTGATTTCACATGATATTTCATATATGTATACAAGTGAACCTATCATGAAAACCAAGGAAACGAACACATCCAAATAACGAAATTGAATCACATAACTCATAAAAAAGGCCAAAAATGAAAATAATAAAATTATAATAAAAAATATATTAAATAGGTTCTGAATTAAATTATTAATGAATCTAATTTTATTATCTAGGACATTATGTGAAGGTGAAGAACACTTTCAGACATAAGGTAAGGATTTCTCCACAAACTATCGTATTTCATTAGAGTTAAGATTTCCATATATTTAACCAAATGTAATTCTTCAATAATTTTATATAATTATTCTAAATTACATATAAATGTTTTTAATTAATTTATCAAAATCATTTAATCTTTTTTTTGGAAAATAAATGTCTTATAAGGTTCTTTTATCAATTCCTCCCAACAAGCAATCTCGATAAAAAGGTGCTTCCAAATTTCATACCCATTTTGAAGTATACTCCATAATAAATTTTATGTAAATATTATATTTATAAAATAACTGATTAAATCATAAAAATATATTTTTGTTCAATTCTGGTTTTATGTGAACTATTATTCCTTTACCACTTTAATTACTGTTATATTTTCCCATAAACTACACCAATGTGGCTCAATTCTAAATATTCTTGAACACTCTTTTTACATGATTTCAATTCAATTTAAAAAAATATATATTAATATAATATTACTCAAATATAATTTCAGTCCATTTTATTTTCTGGGATATAAATTATTACAATCCGATTCAATGAAAATGAAAATTGATTTTTTTGAAAATAAATCTTTATTGCAAAGTAAAAAAATTATTTCACTATAGAATTCCTCGATTATTTTATTATAGTATTTTCATCTATTTCAATACAATTTATATAATCATATAATTTACTAAGATTGATATTTTATGTTATCATTAACCATGTTTTATTAAATGGATTAGGTTAACTTTTTCTGTGGATGTGTTATCTTAATACCATTCACCATATTACTCATAATGGTTAGCAATTATGCTTACTAATTGGGGAATGTTATTTACATTTCATATATGATGTTTATATTTCACTCCATTCATATGAGGAAATAATTAGACATAGTAAGTGATAGGTGCGTCCCACTATTGTATCTCGAGGCATAAGTAAGTCTCATGAGACATAACATATATGGATTTAGCGAACACCTTAACCATATTTTTTCAAATTCCTAGGATGGGGTCTCAATAATTTGATTTAGATGTATATAATTACTCATTCCATAATTATGATATTAGAAATTAATAGTCCATGGTATTGTTAGAATTATAAAATACCCATGGTTAACTATAATTTTCATTTTATTACTTATGGAAATATTTAATTGTCCATTATTCCTGCATACTATACTCAAGATTATTTTTTAGTGGAATATATTTTTAGTTATTCCAAATATGTTATTATTAATTTTTACATATGATAACTTATGTTGTACTATTAACCCTTATTGAGCATATGATATATCCGCTTTCATATGTTTTATTTTTTCCAAGGATTCGAAGATGTATATTACGAATGAATTGCAAGAATAATTAAGGTGTTTATGAATGTTTCTAATGAAATTTTATTGTTTTCCCCATTTCTAGTGGTAATGTAAGAATTTAGTTTTATATTGTTTTGAAGTAAACAAAACTATTCTAAAAATTGGGATGAAAATCCATTCTGATAGTATCGATGCAATTATATAAGGCACCCTCTCTGGTATATTGGGGTCTGAGACATTACAGTTAGTATCAGGTAATGTTTAGTATAAATGTTGGAAAATTTATTTAGAAAACATAGATTAGGGAAGATAAACATATAATAGACCATGATAATAAGTATTTAAGAACATCCACAAATTTTTGTAAGGTAGAGATTATGTGGGTTATCCTAAAAATAAATCCACATCTGGATACTAATAGTGGATATGGTTTAGGCACAAATGTTCCTAGGGGTAACAACTCCAACAAGGTGCACCAGGACTGAATTAGCATAACCTGGTATATGAAAATGATCCTTACGGTGCACCTGGTTTGACACTTCTAGAGGATATACTTCAGATAATTCAATTTTTTATAAACAAACCATTATGAATGAGTTAAAAGTAAACATTCCCCAAAGGGAATCATGTTTATGATTATGAGATTTATAATGCATAAATTTACACTTTTTGTTAAGTGTTCTTCTAGTTAGAAAATTACAAATTATGATTCATATCCTAATATAGTGTATTCTATTTTTTATAAGTGGGGCCTAATATGTGGAATGCAAACTGTATCAATGCACACATTCCATGAAGATATTACCTCTTAATAAATATAATGATATTAGAGTGGGGGATACAATTAGAGATGATAAACTTGTAACTATACTGATAAAAATAACTCAGGTTATTAGCCATAACCTTAATTACATGGATTATCATGATTCACAATTCAATGTAACAATGTTAGACCGCTTTACGAGACAAAAACTCCCATCATTAAATGGGACTATTAATCCATTTTAGATGAGAAATTGATATGTTCTTAAGAGAAGATATTTCTCAATTTGTGATGTAATAAAAGGGGGAATATTATCATGGTAATAAATCATATCTCAGGAGATACTGATCAATGTTTGTCATTGGATCAAAACCCAAATGTTGGGGAATAAATTTTTAATACAGAATTGAAGGATTTTAATGAAATTCTCGTGGAAAATTATTTCCCTGGGGAACAATGAGAAAATATAAAGAGACAAATCTTCTATTTGAGACAAAAATAGGACAAAAATGTATCCAATTATAAAGAAAAATTTACAATGATAGAGTGGAATTATATGGATGAAATATTTAATTCAAATAACAATATTTACTAATTAATTTATGGGTTAAAACCATTCATGCTAAAGGCAGTGGTCTCCCAAAATTTCTCATCATATGAAGATATAGTCTTATATACTATTAAAACAGAGAAGTACTTATCTAATTCTAATTACTTTGAGCAACAAAAGAGAAGAAGAGGGTGGATGAGAAATGAATAGATAAATGGAAGAATAATAAAGGGAACTTTTTAATGTGTGATACTTGAGGAAGGAATCACAACAGTTCCTATTTAAAAGGAAATGGATTTCTCGATAATTATGGTGAGAAAAGACATCATGGCCATGGTATTAAGGTAAATAAAAAACCTACAAATGTTAAATGATACAATTATAGGGAGATTAGACACTATGAAAATGATTCCCCGAATCAATAATGAAACGTTCCTCAGAAAATGCCAATGGATAATAGATAAGCTTATTTGATAAAAAAACTGAGGTTGAAGTTACTAATATTCAGGTGACTGGTACCTTAATTTTCTCTTAAAATTTATCTAATGATTTATTTGATTATGGATCATCAAATCCCATTATATCATCCATGTTTACATTAAAAAATAGATATTTACAATTGACCTTAATAAATGAGTTAAAAGTAAAGACTCCTAGTTAAAACCTTATTGCGAGAAATATGTCTCAATCAATTTCTATTATGTCTCATAAATGTGCTCTAATTTCTGATTTCATCATCATTTTGATGGTTGATTTTGATATCATTCTTTTTCTAGACTGGATTTCAAAATATAATGGAAAAATTTATTTCAATGAGATGTAAATTATGATTCATGACGATGGAATGGAATTTCTCATCTTTATAAGGGATAATTCATCATCTGACATAGATTTGGATGGACCTCCAGTATCTCTTCTAAATAATATTCTTAGGGAAGAAAAGAAAACATTATATAGGGATGTGGAAAAAATCATAAAATTTAGAACGTACATATTGTACCAGAATACACAAACATATTTCTGGAGGATTTAATATGAAATCCTTCATAGTGGGAAGTTGAATTTTTAATTGATTTAATCCAAGATTAAAGTCCCATATCAAAGACTCCTTATACAATGAGAGCTATTGAATTAGTGTAGTTGAAGAAATAACTAGAAGAGTTGGGAAATAAGGTATCTATTCCCCTTCATGTTTCTCCATGGGGATCTCATGTTCTGTTTGTGAGTAAGGAAGATGGATGCATGAGGCTTTCCATCGAGTACAGATAAATAATTAATATTGAAATAACGAAATAGTGTCATCTACCTGGAATTGATGATTTATTTGATCAACTTCATGGAGATCAATATATTTTAATGTTTCACCTTAGATCTTTATATCTCTAATTACATGTGATGATGGAAGATATTCCTTGGAAATTACTATGAACTAGTTATGGAAATTCTGAGTTTACAGTAATTCCATTTGGACATATTAATGAACCCTCTATTTTTTTAGATCTAATGAACAGTGTGTTCAAATAATATCATGATGATTTTGTGGTATTTTACAATGGTATCTTGATATATTCAAAAAATATTATGATATTGAGAACCAAATGATGATTCTTATGGAGAATCTTATAAAAAAGGATTTATATGGGTTGTTTAGGAAGAGTGAATTATTTCTTCAAATTATATCATTTCATGGACATATTGTCTCTATGGATGTAATCATAGTTGATCCTACAAATTCAAATTCATTTTATGAATCTCCTACCCCAACAAACATAACTAGGATATGTAGTTTCAATGGTTTAGTAGGATACTGTTGGCGTTTTATAGAGAATATTTCTTGATTAGATGACCCATTAAGCAATATTACTCATAATGGGGTTAGTTTTATTTAGTAATAGGAATGAAAAGAATTATATTAATAATTTAATAGAATAGTAGTCATTACACTGATTTTGACCTAATATTGAGAAATAATGGATTTCTGATTTATAGTGATGCATCAAGGAAATGACATGGATGTGTCCTTATACATAATGATAGAGTTATTGCCTATGAATCAAGGGAGTTATAAAATCAAGAATATAACTATCTAAATGATGATCCTAAGTTATAATCTGTATTATTTTATCTGAAGATAGGGACACACTATCTCTATTGTGAAAGTTGTGATATATATATAGATTAGAAGAGTTTGAAATTTATCATATCACATAAATAACTCAACATGATGCAAAGACGATGGTATGAGATACTCGAGGATTATGATTGTTCAACACACTGTCACCCATTGAATTAAAATAACGTAATAGAACTAATGATAATTAATGAGCAATAAGTTGTAAGAAAAATGAGGTTTTAAAGTGATCTTATGTTCATGGGTCTAGTGATGATGTATATGGGATTAATCTTGAAAGGTAACACATCACAACATTTTCAATTGGTTTCCCAACCATATTTATTGGTAAGTATTACATATTCTCAATCTGAAGACGATAATTTTAAAAGGAAAATTAAAGCTGTGAATGATGGGATGTCGGAAGACTTCATGTGTGAGGATGGAATTCTAAAATTTTGAAAGGGTCTTTGTGTTCCCCCTATACCCATTCTAAAAACAGAATTATTGGATAATACCCATAGCTAAAATATCTCTTTACACCATGGTATCACTGAGATGTACAAATACTTCAATGAAAAGTTATTGTGGGATATTATGAAGAGGGGAATTTCTAGTTATGTATTAACAAGTTTAGTATGTCAAATGGTTAAGGCTGAAATTCAACATCATGGAGGAATAAAAGAACCTATTCCTATTCTTATATGGAAATTGGGTGACCTTAATATATATTTATTCAATATATTAAAAAATATTCCACGAAATAATGATGAAATATGTGTAATTTATAATTGACTTAATTTTTTTAACATTTCCTCACTATAAAAGAGGATTTCCACTAGAGTTCTTTACATAACTCTATATTAATGAAGTTCAAAGACTTAATATTTCACTACATTCAATTGTGTCTAAACATGATCCATGATTTCATCAATATTATGGAATGTTATTTTGGAATCTTTCGATATTGAGGTTCATTTTAGTAGTGCATATCACCCTCCAACCGACGATCAATTTCAAAGGACTATTCAATCATTTGAATGCATGATGATATCATCCTCACTTGAGTTTCATTGAATTTGGGATCAGTATTTACCTTTGGTATAGTTTTCTTCCATGAATTTTTTCTATTCATGTATTCAAATGGAACCATATAATGCATTGAAAGGAAACAGATTTCATGCGCCAACTTGTTGGAATGAAGTTAGTGAAAGGAATCATTGTTTTCACAAAACATGTAGAGGAATCAACGAAAAAGGTAAATAGAATTCAATAAAAAAATAAAAGAAGAAAAAATTATGAAAAAGATATATGTAGATAATCATAGGAATGATTTGGGATTTCAAGTGGGAGACCACATTTTCATGAAGGTTTACTCAAGGAAGGGTTTTATGATATTTGGAATGAAATGCTAATTGAGTCCTATGTACATTGGGGCATTATGAATATAGAAGACAATTGGAGTCATGGATTACCATTTTGAAATTCCACTTAGCTAGTCTAATGTAAAAAAAATTGTTCCATATATCTTTGTTGTGGGATTAAAAGCATTACCCAATGCATTTCCAAACTTTTGGAGGAATAGAATTGGAAAATGATTTATCTTACTATGAAGAGCCTATAAAAATTATGGACACAAGAGAACATGTGTTAAATAATTGTATGACTTGGATGGTAAGGGTACATTGGAAAAATGTTAATATTGAAATGTTGATGTTGGAACTAGACGATTTTATAATGATGAACTACCCAAATCATTTTATGAGGTTACATTCTAGAAATTTCAAGGAAAATATTTTGGTTTGAAGATATAATGTAGCATCCCAAGATTTTAATGTATGTCTATTTTAAAATTTATCATATTCTAGATTATATTATTTATTCAACACCCAGTTTAAAACAATAATACACTTTTAAATTTGTCTTTTGAAATTTTAATATATCCATTAAGAGTAGTACATGAACAATATTACAGTAACTTCAACTATGATAGTATACATAAAAATATGAATATTATGAATTAAAATATAATATATTTATATCATGGAAATAGTAAATACATGTTTTAAAAATGATAAATTGTGTTTGGGAATTTTTTTGAAAATAAAAATATTCATAAATTATTTTTATTTGGTATTAAGATTATAAAAAAACATTTGGTGACAATAATTAATTTTTTCAAGTGTCATAAAATAGTTCTAATATTAAAATAGGAATTTTTAGAGTAAATGATGATTTTAAAAAATCATATTTAGAAAATTATTTTGATAAAATTGATTTCATATTTTAATTCTAAAAAATGAAAAATAGTTTGGGGATCTTTTTGAATTTTTCTAATATAGTTGAACTTTTGTTAATAGTGAAATATATTGATTTACGGTATATAAAAAATATGTAAATTATTGATTCATAAATTATGTATAGATGATGTTATAAAATAATATCATAATACTCTTAATTATATTAATATATTTTGGGATAATTCTAAAACTATTCGTCGTCTTGAACCCAAATAATAAATAGCTGAATTAAATATTCAATAATAACACCTCTCCTCTACAGTAAGTACCACCTCTTCTCCACACACATCCAAATACTTTATGATTTTCCAATTTCTACCCATTACCTATCTCAATAATCTCCCATGTGTTCTAGTATTTCTGGTCTCACCCAAAATACCATTTCAATGTTTGTTACAATGGATCTTAAGGAGATAAATTCAAGTGGTAAAATCCCATTTCATTCTCACAATTTTCTTTCAATTTATTTTCATTTCTTATCATTTACAAGTATCCTCTATCAAAATATTAATGATAACTATATTATCTTACATTTACAAGAATATTATTATAATTATTGTATAACAACCATCAATTCTTTTCCCCCCATTTTTAGTCTAAAATTACAGAAATTGTTTTTATGGTGCCGATTTGCTGCCTTCAAGGATTTGAGGTTTTTATTTTTAAATTATTCCTTAAATAATGGTCTTAAACACATTTTTTTGATAAAAAATACATTTGTATATTTAATAAAACTTATTTAATGTTTTGGAACCAGTATATATAAAACATATTAATACATAACACAAAACTAGTTCGTAATGATTGAAAAAACCCCAAAATATTCTAAATGGATATAGTTTATTCCATATCTAATGATTAATCCTCATTTTTGGGGAAAAAGTCATATATGAAACCATTAAATATCATAAAAGATCATACAAGTGAACCAAACATGATAACCAAGGAAACAAACACTCCTGAACGATGAAATTGATTCTTACTACCCATCAAAAACCATAAATGAATGTAATACATTTATATTAAATTAATTTCAATTAGAATATTTTCTAAATTAAATTATCAATAAATCTAATATCATTATCCAGGAAATTAAGCAGAAGTGCACAACACTTTCAGATATAAGATAAGGGTTTCTCCCAGAACACCCAGTTTTTTTTGTGTTACACTTTCTCCCTCTTTATCCCAATTTGATTGTATATTCCATTTATATAATTCTTCTACATACAATGTATATTTTTAAAACTCATATATCTTTATATGTTCCTATTTTTTAATGGTAAATGTATGTTTTATAATATTTTCTTCTTGATTTCTCCCGATAAGGAAGCCTGATTAAAGGGTACTTCCAAATTTAATACATAGTTTTAAATATACTCCAAAATATTTTTTAAAAAACATTAATTTTATTAAATAAATAACATAATCATGAAAAAATACATTAAATAATTTCATGTATTGTGGAAACAATAATTCATTTTAATCTTTAAAGACTCTTTTTTATCTTCCCATAAACTACATGAAAGTTGCTCATTTCTATTGTTTCTTAAACACACTTTTTACTTGTTTTCACATATGTTTCCAAATATTAGTAAGAATTTTATTTTAATATTTCTAAAATATACTTTTAATACCTTTTATTTTTTGGTATATTCATATTTACAATATGATTACATGATAAATACAACGGATTTTTTCAAAAAACTCTTCTTTGATGGTTAAAAAATGTTATTTCTCTCAAGAACTTCTCAATGAATTCATTATAGTATTTTCATCTATTTCATCATGCACTGTTTTATATTCTTATTAATTGATATCAATATTTCTTTGATATAATCAACCATATTTTATTAAATGGTTTAGGATCAGCTTGATTATGTATGTTCAATCTTGATACAATTCATCATATTACATAGAATGGTAATTGATTATGTATACTTATTGGGGGATGTTATTTAAATTTCTTATATGTTTTTTATGTTTCACACTATTTATATTTAAAATGAAATGGGCATAGAATGTGGTTGTTGGGTCCCTTTTTAAACGCACTATGTATTATTAGGTATCATTAGACAAAATAAATATGGATTTTGCGAAGGCCTTAACTATTTATTTTAAGATTTCATTGATGATGTAATGTCCCAATGTTTTTCAATGGAAATTCCCTTCTTATAATTATGTCATAAAATCACATGAAAATACAATATAATGTACTACTAAGTTCTAAGTGAACTTTAAACATAAGTTTGTCACTTCTGTATTGGGAATTTTGAAAATATGACTTTCACGGCTATGATCAAGATGATTTTTGGAGTTTAATAAAACAAAAATAATTTTTGTGAATAGTAACCTACTCTTATGAATAGTAACATAAACTTATTAATAGATATATACCCTAATGAATAGTAACATTACCTATGATAGTATAAAAATAATATTCAAGTTAAATTATGATTTGCCTATATTTTAGAATAAGTAATTGAATGTTTTAAAACTGTTTTTTAGTAATAACCCATGATTTTAATTAAATATTAAATTTATCATATCTAGAAAATTATTTTTTAAAAATGGACTTCATTTTTGATTCTACACGTCAAAAAATAGTGGGGGTGAAAATTTGGAATTTTCTTAAAAAACATGAATTTTTTATGAATAGTGAAATACCATAATTTACAAAAATAAGCTAAATAAGATAATTATAGGGTCATGTGTGATTTTATGATGATTTAATCCCACTTGGTTCGGGATTAAATTATAAAATTGCTATTATTGGTCATGGAAGACTCACTATTCATTGTATTGTGGGGAAATAATAAACAAATGAATTTTATATTAAGAATACCTCTCTCCCCTCCACTATATATACCACCTTTCAGAACCTCATTTCCTCACACATCTCAAGCGTGAAGCCTTGTCTAAACTCTTCCCAAGAATATTTCCTAGCACCCACCCCACGTCTAAAAGTTTTTGGTCTCATCAACATACCAATCTTAGATCCTTAAGGAGGATCTCAAGAGGAGGATTCAAGAGTTAATTTCTCCCCCTCTTCTTCTTTAATTCCCTTTCAATTTCAAGTTCGTTTCTTATTCTATCCACACCTATCATTGTCCAAATGGTATGGTAACTCTAGTATCATTAATATACTGGAATGTTATGATATTGATGTGATATTATATCATCCAACTCATTTCCCTCTTCTTTTTTTATTAAACAGAACGTTGTTAGTAAGGTGTTAATTTATCACCATCAAGAATGACATGTCTACTTCTTACATGTACACCTTCATATCTGGTCACGAAACCATTTTATGGTTGAAAATGAATTTTTTATATTTATTATGTACTATTTAATATTCTGTAAGTAAATTATTTACTTATTTCTAATTGATAAATTAAAACAAGTTCTTTGTGATCGAAAAACCGCCCAAATTAACCGAAACTATCCTCGTTTAATTTTTATCAAATGATTCATTCCCATGGTATATAATATAATTTATTTTAATATAATTTTAAATACTGTAATTTCATTAATAACATTTAATATCTGTTCTATATGTTTACCCATGTTCTACCCGAACTTTCATTTAAAAATACGAGTTAACCACTCAAGAAGACCATAAAAACGAACATTCTCAAACAATGTTTTCAAACCCTATAACTCATCAGAAGGCCCATAAAATAAAATAATGAAACCAGAATGAACCCTATTCAGGTATAAAATGTTATGGATTTTATAATTAATGAATCTAATGTCATTATACAGGACATTAAAGAGAAGGAATCGCTCTGATACAAGGTAAGGGGAAATTCTCGAACCCAAATTCCATCCTTCAGGTTCTCCCTCTTTCACTCCATTTTTGATATGGTTACTCCTAAAAATCATTTTTCATCATTTTTTTCCTTTTTTGGGATATAAATTTTTTCCAGAATTGTTTATGTCAAATAAAATTTTTTCCAAAAGAACTATTCATTTAAGAACTTGCCTTTTACTTCTCATTCAGTGTTGATAGTTCTTGTATCAAGTATGGTATTCCCTCTTTGTTTTGGGAACCCATAGTTTATGGATGTGTTATTATGAGATGAAACCCATTCCTTTACATGGGTTAGTTATGGTCATTATTGATATATTTTTTATGTTTTATGCATGATAATGATAATATTATGATGCGACGGGTGCGCTTATAATTATATAGTGCAATATGAATGTTTGAATGTGATGGGTGCACGCAGAATTATACAGAGCTCCAATGCATTGGGTAAAGTGAGGAATGTCATGAGTAAATGTGAAATTATGTGTAAAAGATGCTAGATTTTTTCACAATAATGTGTGGTAGTTAACCACTAAGACATGATGTTTCGTTTTTATGCATTACCACACTTCTAGTCTTTTATTTATGCTTCCTCTAATGTTCATGAAATTTTTCCCATGTTATGATTATTCTCACCCAATTCTATATTGTTCATGTCAATCATATTACTATGATTTTAGCTCACCCCTTTTGATGTATATCCTCAGGTGGCTACATGTACTAAGGAGCGGTCAAGTTCCATTAAGAATCTAGAGAATAAGAAATTAAATAAATGTTTATGTTTGATGATTTAATTTCAATGTATAGTCCTAGTTTGACCAAGAAACTAAACCATTGGATCCTCTATGTGTAATTATATTATGTTGTTTGTCTTTAAAATGATGTAATATTAATGTAATAAATGTTTGGGTCGCTATAGTTGGTATCAGAGGAAAGGTTTAGTTCATTTGGGAATTAGGATTAGTAAACCCTAGAAAAAATATATAGCATGAGACTACGTATAAATAGTCACACAAGAATCTTTTTATAGGGATCCCATATGTTATGATTTTAGTATAAAGTATTCAAATGAATAATTTATTTATTCATGACTTGTTTACTCATGTTTTGTTCTAACCTTTTCTATTTTAGAAAATGGTGGGAACCAAGAGAAATTAGGCCAACAACTCGTGCGAGGGCCAATGCAACGATTTCCCGTATGACATACCCAATGATTTGGGAGGTGGAGTTCAAAACTTCATGGTGATTCTTGCCCAATTATCTCAGGTTATGAAAAATAACCATAATAATGGGGAACAACCTCCTCTACCAAAGAGGGAGAAACTAGCTATCAAATGTTTTATGCGGCAACGACCACTGAAGTTTAGTGGATCCTCTAATCCTCTAGCTATAGAATAGTGGGTCAAATCTATAGAGAATATATTTTATGTGATTCACTATTATGAGATGGTGAAGGTTCCCCTAGTCATTTATCGTTTAGATGGAGGAGTCGAACAATGGTGGGATTTGATTAAGAACACCAAGCAAAGGGAGGAAATTGAAGAGATGGAATGGGAAGACTTTAAGATAATGTTTCTTAATAATTATTTCCCAGGAAATCTTTGGAAGAAGATGGATAGTGAATTCCTAGATCTCAAGAAAAAAGAATAAGAAATTTTCACATCATATGATGATAATTTCACAAGGATTTCAAGGTACGCTTCAGGTTTTTATCAACAATGATAGAAAAATTGATAGATTCTTTAGTGGATTGAAATAAAAAATTTGAAAGGATCTTGAAATTTGAGACTTTGGGAGTTATGCATATGTTTCCCGATGTGATCTTAAAGTGGAGATGGATTTTGGAGAATCTTTACACGAATATGGTGATAAGAAACAAAAGATGGAGTTCCAAGCTAGTGGATCTAATGACAATGGTGTGAAGAAAACTAAATGACCCAGATGCAAAAAATGTGGAAAGTTGCACCATAGGAACTACCGGAAAGTGACGGGGTAATGCATCAAGTGTTGTAAAGAAGGAAATCATGCTAAAGAGTGTTAAAAGGAAACAAAAATTAAGGAGAATGTAGTCGATGAATGGAGAGAACCACTCATGTTTCAATGCTACAAATACAGGGAGCTAGGGCACTATGAAAGCTAGTGCACTACACCTCGAGTTCTTGAGGTTAATCAGCATCAGCAGCCACCAAAGACAATTGAACAAGGGAAGGATTATGTCATCACTACTGCGGAAGTGGAGGAAGATAATGAAGTTGTACAAGGTACACATCCTATTTACTCAAGAATGTAAAATTTCTTAATTTATTCGGGTTCTAGGCATTCTTTAATATCTTACAAGTTCGCTAGATCTATTGAATTGAAGCCCCAAAACCTTGAAGTAGAGATATCTGTTAAAACACCAAGTGGTAAAATCATTTCATCCAAAGTGTTTGACTCTTCTCTTATTGGCATATGTGGGAAGATTCTTACAGCTAATCTTATAATACATTTGTTGGTGGAATTTGACTCTATAATGTGAATGGATTGGCTCTCATTATATAGAGCACATATCAATTGTTGGGAAATGGAAATATATTTTAATTTTCTAAACCATCCCATGCTCCTATAAAAATTCACGGAAGATAATAAATATCATTTGAAAATTCCTTCATCTGTGTGGATGTTGATTCCCTACGAATAATCATACCTCTCCCAAATGGTTGCGTCGAAGGATAGTTCCAACCTTACAGAAATGCCCATCATAAGGGAATATGAAGATGTATTTCTCGAAGAGTTACCCGTAATTCCCCCAGATCATGAGGTAGAGTTCTCAATTGAACTCAAAACTGGAGCTATTATTATCTCAATGTGTCCATATAGGTTGGCTCTTATCGAGCTATAAGAGTTAAAGAAGCAGCTGCTAGAGCATTTGGACAAAGGGTTCATACACCCTAGTGCATCACCTTGGGGTGCACCAGTGCTCTTTGTGAATAAGAAGGATGGAACAATGCGGATTTGTATCGATTACTGGGAACTCAACAAGATCACAATAAAGAAAAAGTATCCTCTCCCAAGGATTGATGACCTGTTCGACCAGTTAAGAGGAGCTCAATACTTCTCAAAGGTGGATCTTCGTTCAGGATATCATCAGGTAAATGTGAAGAAGGAAGATATTCAGAAGATTTCATTCCGTACATAGTATGGGAACTATAAGTTTTTGGTGATTCCCTTCAAACATACTAATGCCCTTATAATCTTCATGGATTTGATGAATAGAGTCTTTAGAAATTACCTTGAAATTTTTTTGGTAGTGTTTACTAATGATATTCTCAACTACTCCAAGCGCAAGGAGGAACATTAAGAACATATCATACTTCTATTATGGACATTTATAAATGAGAAGTTGTATGCCATGTTCAGCAAGTGTGACTTTTGGATGAAACAGGTCATGTTCTTAGGACATGTGAACACAATTGAGGGAATTTCTATGGATCCTTGAAAGACAACGATGATTGAGGAATGACCCAGGCCCACTTGTGTCACAGAAATCCATAGTTTTCTTGAATTAGCTGGGTACTATCAATGTTTTTTGATAAACTTATCATGATTCTCAAGACCGCTAACTAAGTTAACAAGGAAAGGGTTAAAGTATGTCTGGATAGAAGAATGTGAGGGAAGCATCATGGAGCTAAAGATAAGGCTGATCACTGCACCTATACATACACTAACAAAAAGTGGAGAAACTTTTGTGATATATAGTGATGCTTCAAAGAAGGGATTGGGTTGCGTACTCTTGAAAAGTGATAATGTGATAGCCTACGACTCACGGTAGTTGAAGATCCATGACCAGAACTACCCGACATAAGATCTAGAGCTGGCAGCCATGATTTTTTCCTTGAAAATATGGCAGCACTACCTTAATAGTGAGAAGTGTGACATATACACTGACCATAAGAGCCTAAAGTATATGTTCACAAAAAAGGAGCTCAACATGCGTCAAAGGAGATGGTTACAACTAATTAAGGATTACGATTTCTCTATTCACTACCATCCTAGAAAGGCGAACATGGTAGATGATTCTATAAGTAGAAAATAACCTCATACTCTATCCTTATAACAGATTTGGAAAGACCCTATCTTCTTAGATATGAAAAGGATGGATTCGGAAATCATAATGGAAGGGGATACATCCTACCTTGCCAAAATGATTGTGCAACCATCCATCCAAGAGAAGATTAAAGAAGCAAAAAGGGATGATGTGGATATACAAAAGAGGGTGAATTAAGCAAATTAAGGGAAGCCGCAATAGTTCCATATCAATGATGATGGTTTGAGTCAGTTTGTAACATGGATTTGTGTGCCGAAATCACCCGGGATAAAGATGGAGCTATTGTAAAATGCACATAGATCAACTTCCCGTATCCATCCAGGTAGCACCAAGATGTATTGTGATCTTCTAGAACTCTTCTGTTGGGATAACATGAAGAAGAATATTGCAGAAATTATATCAAGGAGCTTGGTATGTCAGCAAGGAAAAGAGGAGCGACAAACATCCAAAGGGATGATGCATCCATTTCCTATAACCATGTAGAAATGGGAAAATGTTACTATGGACTTTGTCATGAGTCTCCCGAAGACGTCGAAGAGAAATAATAAGATATGGGTTGTGGTTTATCAACTCATCAAGACTGCCCATTTTATATCTATTTGGGAAGATATATCTCTTGAACAACTTTCAAGGATATATGTGACGGAAGTGGGGAGACTACATGGTGATCAAATCTCACTTGTCTCTGACCGTGATCCAGGGTTCATATCTATATTCTGGAGGAGCCTTCAACATGCTTTGAGTACTGAATTAAATTTCAACACATCCTATCACCCCCAAACTGATGGCCACTCTGAAAGGACTATTCAGACACATGAAGATATGATAAGATCCTGATCTCTATCATTCAAAGGTGGATGAGATCAACGTCTCTCATTGGTTGAGTTCTCATTCAACAATAGCTTCCACTTGAGTATTCAGATGGCTCCATATGATGTTTTGTATGGAATGAGATGTAGAACTTCATCCTTTTGGGATGAAGTTAAAGAAAGAATGCTCCTTGGACCCGATCTTTATCAAGAGATGACAAGGAAGGTTCATGTCATCCGGAAACACATCAAAGATACTCAGAGTTGGAAAAAGAGTTATGATGACAATCGCCGAAGGGACTTGGAGTTTGACGATGGAGATAAAGTCTTCCTTCGAATATCTCTATGAAAGAGAGTAATGTGGTTTGGAAAGGAAGGGGAGCTAAGCCCATGGTACATTGGACCATTTGAGATCCTTGACCACATAAGAGGCGTGGCATATCGACTTGCACTTCCACAAAATATGGCTCATGTTCATGATGTTTTTCACATATCACTCCTGAGGAAGTACATACCGGACCCCTCACATGTACAAAACTCAGAGGTGGTATAGATGAAAGATGATCTCTCTTATGAGGAGCAGTCAGTAATGATTCTAGATCTGAGAGATATGGTTCTTCACAATAAGACAACTAATCTTGTTAAAGTAATGTGGAGGAAAAATAAGTTTGAGGAAGCATCTTGGGAACTAGAAGAGGCAATAAAGAAGAAGTACGCTCACTTGTTTGTGTAAAGAGAAATTTTAGGGGTGAAATTTCTTAAGGGGGGAAGAATGTAACGACCCAAAGTTTATCAATGGAAATTATCTTCTTATAATTATGTCATAATATTATATTAAAATACAACATAATGAACTAATAAGTGCTAGCTGACCTTTAAAAATAAGTTTTTCACCTCTGTATTGGGAATTTTGAAAATATGGCATACACGGTTGTGTTCAAGATGATTTATGGAGTCTAATTAAACAAACATAATTTTTGGTGAATAGTAACCTAACCGTATGAATAGTAACATACCCTTATAAATGGTGATATACCCTAATGAATAGTAACCTTACCTATTATAATATAAAAATAATATTCAAGGGAAAGTATGATGTATCTATATTTTAGAATAAATAAATGAATGTTTTAAAACTGTTTTTATTAATAAACCTTGATTTTAAGTAAATATTAAATTAATAAAATTTATGAAATTTATTTTTAAAAAATTGACTTCATTTTTGGATTCTATATGTCAAAAAATGGTTGGGGTGAAATTTTGTGATTTTTCTAAAATACATGAATTTTTTGATGAATAGTGAAATACCATAATTTACAAAAAAAAAGCTAAATAAGCTAATTATAGGGTCATTTGTGATGTTCTACTGATGTAATCCCACATGGTTTGGGATTAAATTATAAAATTACTATTCTTGGTCATGGAAGATTCACTATTATTTGTCTTTTGTGGAAATAATAAACTAATGAATTTTATATTAAGAAAACCCCTCCCCCCTCCACTATAAATACCACCCTTCACACCCTCGTTTTCTCAGACCTCTCAATCCTGAAGCCTTAACCAAAATCTGCCCAATAATATTCCCTATCCCCTCCGCCACATCCAAAATCTTTTGGTCTCATAAAAAGACAAATATTATATCCCTTAAGTAGGATCTCAATATGAGGATTCAAGAGGTAATTTCTCTCCCACTTCTTCTTTAATTCCCTTTCAATTTCAAGTTCTTTTCTTATTCTATACCCACCTATCACTGTAAAAATTGTATGTTTACTCCTGTATCATGAATATATTGTAATGTTATGATACTAATGGGATATTATATCATACAACCCATTTCCCTCTTCCTTTTATTTTATTAAAGAGAACGTTGTTCGTAAGGTGTTAATTTATCACCTTCAAGAACGACATGTCTTCTTCTTCCATTTCTACCTTCATATCTGGTCAAGACACCATTTTTATGGTCGAAACAGAATATTTTTTATATATTATGTCCTATTTAATGTTGTGTAACTAAGTTATGTAAATGTTACTAAGTGATAAATTAAAACATTTTCTTTGTAATAAAAAAACCACACAAATTAACCAAAACAATCATCATTTAATTTTTATCTAATGATTCATCCACATGATATATAATATAATTAATTTTAAGATAATTTTAAATTTTGTAATTTCATTAATAACATGTAATATCAGTTCTGGATTTTTTCCCATGTTCTACCCAAGCATTCATTTATAAATATGAGTTAACCACTCAAGAAGACCATAAAAACGAACATTCCAGAACAAAGATTGTAAACCCTATAACTCATCAAAAGGCCCACAAAATGACATATTGAAACCATAGTGAACCCTATTAATATTTAAAAGGTTCTGTAATTTATAATTAATGAATATAATTTCATTATATTGGAAATTAAAGAGAACTAAGCGCTCAGATACATGGTAAGGGGAAATTCTCGAACCCAAATTACATCCTTCGGGTTCACCCTCTTTCACTCCATTTTTGATATGGTTACTCCTAAAAAATAATTTGTTCATCATTGCCTTTATTTTTATGTGAGATACAAATTTACCACTATTGTTTATGTCAAAAAAAAATGTTTTCCAAAATAATTGTTCTTTTAAGAACTCGCCTTTTACTTCTCATTCAAGGTTGATGGTTCTAGTATCAAGTATATTGTTCCCTCTTTGTTTTGAGAACCCAATGTTTATGAATGGGTTATTATGAGAATAAACCTATTCATTTCCATGGGATTTTTATTATCATTATTGATATATGTTCTATGTGGCATGCATGATAATGATAATATTATGAAGTGACGGGTCGGACCAGAATTATATATCGCAATATGAATGTTTGAATGTGACAGGTGCACCCAAAATTATACAGTGCATCAATGCATTGGATAAAGTGATTAGTATCATGATTAATTTTTAAATGATGTGTACAAGATGTTATATTTGTTCAAAATTATGTGTGGTAGTTAACCACTAAGAGATGATGTTTCATTTTTATGCATTTCCACACTTCTAGTCTTTTATTTATGCTTCCTCTCTTGTTCATGATATTTTTCCCATGTTATGATTATTATCACCCCATGCTATATTGTTCTTATTTATCCTATTACTGGTCTTTTAGGTCACCCCTTGTGATGTATATCCTCAGGTGTCTATATGTACTAAGGATAGGTCAAGTTCCAATAAAAAGCTAGAGAAAAAGAAATTAAATAAATATTTATGTTTGATGATGTAATTTCTATGTATGGTCCTAGTTTTCCCAAGACACTAAACTATTGGATCCTCTATGAGTAATACTATTATGTTGTTTATCTTTAAAATGATGTCATTGTAATGTAAGAAAATGTTGGGTCTCTATAGAAGAGGTGTCTAACATTTTTTTTAGATGTCTAGAATTATGAATTCCATCATTATGTTATTAATAATTTATATTACATGCGATTTTCATACTAGTATAATATACATGTTTCTATTTCATTCTCAGGTTATTGTTAATGGAATCATTTAATCAGCTATTATTCTTTCTATAAAATGTTAATAATTATGTTTTAATGGCATGCGTTTGGAGTTATACACTATGAATTATTATTTATGTTTATTTATGATCAAATATGTTGTATTGTTAAACATTACTAAAAAACTAATCTCTCCATGTTCTTATTTTTATTTTCCCCCGACATAAAAAAATTATGAATGACTTCAAGGGATAAATTAGGAGTCTATGGGTGTTTCTAAGGGAGTTTGTATTTTTTTCCTTTCAAATTTAAAATTTTAAAATTTGGTTTGTATCTAGTTTCCTAAACATACAAAAATATTTGGTCCTTTGGAATGTGAATGTTATTTCGTAGTACTACTGTATTTATGTAAGGCCCCAGCTATAGGATTCTGGGGTTAGGGCCATTACATCATTGAGAGGGTAACATCTATGGCTCATCATAGTTGGTATCAGAGTAGGGTTTTAATAACATTGAAGATTAGTTTGTTATAAGTTCATGATAACATAAGAGTTGAAAATTAAAACATAGGTTTATAATTTATGGTTTAATTTTTTTTAATATTATAAATAAATCATTAATATAGTTAAGGTAATATTTAATATCTTCCATTTCAGGATAATGGAACATTAGTAGAAAATCATATGGATAAATTTAATTGTTCTCTCTATGTATAAGATAACATCTTGAAATTTTTGTAATGTAATGACTGTGTGGTTCTCTTAGAAACATCATCCTCTATTGGATACTAGAAAGTGGATGAAGTTGTAGTACAGATATACCTAACTGTAATTATACTAAAATATATTTTTTGGGTTTCAACTCAATCTTCACATTAGTGCTCGATGATTGGGCCTATGACAATACAACTTGGTAGACACTCCATGTAGTTATGATTTTTCTAAAAACATTATACATACAAATATATTTTATGTTTTAATTATTTTTTAATTCAATATGATATAAGTTAGATAAACTATTAGGAAAATGAAAACATAAAATCTAGGATCAATAAAATGGTTGATTGGTTGGACCAATTATATCATAGATAAATCGATAACATAATTGGTTTAAATGAATGATTTATTGGTGAAGACATATCAGTATTTTGATACTGTATTCATATTTACATTTACCCTATTTTTATTGGTCACTATCATAACATTTATTTTGGTTGTAGAAATTGTTTTGAAAATGGTTCATGAATATAATATTTTAGAGGTATGTCCCTAGTAACTACTAAAGAAGAATATTATGGATAAATAATTTCCTAATCTATCAAGGGGAATTAAGGTTGACATCTCAATTAAGGACATATCTTAGGTTCCAAATGGAACTATTATCATAATAATTTTTATGAATATTATTTAAATTTTAAGGGAATTATTCTTTTTGTGGGAGAAAATGAAATATGAAACATTTTACTATTTAATTCTCCTTAAACATTTCTTATCAATACATTTTTTCAAATAAAAAATGAACTAAAATGAGTCCTGAAATACCATATTAATATTTTTAAAGACCCGAATTTTTTAGTTTTTTTAACTATATGGAATAATTACGAGCCCATGAAAATTGACGGTGCGTGATTCCTTGGGCCGGTGTGCCCAGAATGAATTTATGAACTTTGATTTTTGGATCGTTCAGTAAACACGCGAGCGGGGTTCTGTAACTTTTGAAATGGTGCTCGGAATTTAAATCCAAGGACATCATTGAACTCACTGTGCCAATATTTATTTAAGGAGACCATCATCTCGACCATAGTAGGTCGAGGGTGGATATTAGTTTTTGGACTTTTTGTGGGAGAAAATAAAAAAACATGCTTTATTTTTTTGGGAAATCGAAACCACCAATTTTGAATTATGTAGTAGGGACCACCCAAACTCTCTTCTATAATGGGAGGTGACTATTGGATTATTCCCCCTAGTTATTGTGCCAAATTTAACTTAATTAAAGTGCCAAAATTTATTAATTCATAAAATTAATTTATTAAGTTGGCTTCGCACGTTGCTTGAGGTTGGAAAAATCATTGCCCAAGGAGGAGAGCCTTGGAGAGAGCTTTTTGAGGATTGTCTTCCAACGAAGAACGTCCATGGATCAAGAACGAGGGTGACGCGTGAGCTTGGACTAGGATCATGGTATGGGAGAAACAAACACCGATGTCTCCAACATCATATCCTTCCCTGTGACATCTTCAACGAACGTCAAGGTAGGGGTTTTAATTTGAAGTAGGATTAAATCTTTTTGATGATTCATCGTATTCTCATTTCACAGATGACCGTATCCAAACAAACATGGTCATCATTCCTCACATATACCATTCCCCCCTTTTCTTTTGTTCATCGCGCCTTCTTCGTGTGTCTTCGATGCCAAATAATTAAGCCTTTTGAAACTCATTGTTTTTTTGAGCTCAACATATGTATGTGGAGCCCTCGACCCAAGGATTGCGAATATGCGGTAATCATGTTTTTTGGGCTAAGAACAAAGTTGTGATGACTTGAGGAAAAATAGGGTGGCTGGTAACTGACTGAACTCTATTTGAGCAGGTGGTAGTGGAGGTAAGGAGGAGTGTGCCTGCACCGCCGGTTGAGCAGGAGGTTGCGGCCCATTGGCTACGGCGGAGTAGGGAAGAGGCAGGCGCGCCGGCTGACCGTAGTGGAGTAGCGGTGCATGACCGTACCACTAGGAGGAGGACCTGCTGAAGCACTGGCCGACTGTAGCAGAATGGAGGGACCTCCTCGGGTCCAATGGGTGACATGGTAGAGTCTAAATGGGCTACCGCTTGTTGTCTCGAATGGAAGGGGGATCGGGCTGCTCCCTTTCGGCGCCGGCTCAGGTGTACCGCGCTGCCCAGCGGGCCGGGCCGCCCCCATTGTAGGTCGGGCCGGACCATGGCCCCATGGACCAAGACCACCGTGGCCTGGGCCATCTACGTCGGACCCGGACCGAGTCAGTTTGACTTCATACAGGTTGGGTTGACTCAGTCTGGGTAAGGCCGGGTCGGACCAGACGCGGGCCAACCCGGACCCAGATACGCCTTTGTGGCCATATCTTGAGAACCAATCATCCATTTGAATAACTTTATTTGGAACCATAATCCATGGATTGATATGGTACTTTTGGTATACTCTACTTATGTTTTTCATAATGTTGGAGTACGACTGGGATGGATCGAACCCAAATCCAATCGGGCCCTCCGAGCAGAAATGCTAATAACATGCAGACCCGGGGTCTAATTTACACGTCGTCTGTTTCGTTGGGTCCCTTATGACATGATGGTCTGTTGGAATAATTTTTAGTAGAGATTTTTGGTGTGTTTGGTACAACTTATTTCTTGATGATTGGTTCTCCCAGAATCAAGTGTACTATATATGAGTGGGAATCCATTGGTTGACTGTGAGGCTGAGGATGGACACAGATCAGACAGAGGTCAGTACTGAGTGATCTTGTGTGGGTCAGCACCGATCATGTGTGGTTCTGAACCTATGTGGGTCAATTCTCACCGATATTATGTGGTTCCGCGCATAACGATCCTGTTTGAGACAGATCATGTGCGGGTCAGTGCTCACCGAACTTGTGTGGGTCGGCGCATACCGATCTTTTGTGGGTCAGATCCTGTGTGGGTCATTGTGAGGAATAATACGTATTGATCATGTCTGGGTCATACTCTATATAATTAGTAGAAGTACATCTTGATAGAATAAGATGATCTATTTTCTTGACTGATCATATGTACTTCTATACTTGACTTGTACCTGGTGTGAGATGAGTCTTCTATCATCATGGTGTACCTGTGAGGTACTTATTTCTTCATGGTGTACCAATTTGGAACTTCTACCTTCATGGTGTTACCTGTGTAGTACTTATACCTTTGTGGTGTTATCTATGTGGTACTTCTACCTTTGTGGTGAAACCATTGTACATCTTGATAACATAAGTATATGTATGGGAATATACCTAAGTAGTGTAGATGACTATTTAATTGTGCTTTGTGGTTTTTCTTTTGTGGGACTCTAGGAGACCTACGAGGGTCTCGGGGTCCCTACTGAGTATTGTTATACTCACCCCTGCATGGGATATGCTTGCACCTTGCTGTGTCTTATGCAGACGGCATTCATCACTGATTGAGGTTGAGGATACTTGACTGGAGGATGATCAGAGGTGAAAATTAGACGAGATGATCTATAGGGACGACCGTCTGAGAGATGTACCTACCCTTTAGGTAGGGTCTTTGGTGGGTGTTCACATGATCTATTCTTCTTTAGTTTTACTTGTACTTTCCAGTGGGGGTTGTATTCTGGCCCCCTTTACTTAATGTACACACACTATTTACGTTATAGTTTACCTTGTGCTTATATCTTGTTGTGTGCTTAGTTTGGGTGAGTTTACAAGATTATAGGCAATGCCTTCTTGGTTTAGGGATATGCCTTTCTGTTTCTAGTCACCATCCCTGGCCTATAGAAGGTTGGCTTAGGGTAGTCACGAAACGGGCCATGGGGGACGGGTCGTGAAAAAATTGGATTCAGAGGAGTTCGGTTCTACAGAAGAACTAGGACTCTGATCGTATCTGTGTCGAAATAGTGAAATTTGTATTAATTTTGGTTTTCAGTTTGGGGAATCCAGTGTTGGTGCGGCGGTCGACGTATCCATACACTAGGACCCGGAGTTCTAATTTCCGACTCAGAGCACAAAAACAATGATTGCATGTTTTTCTTTGAAAAGTTATATTTGTGAACTCTTTGAGTCTTCTCACCATGTATAACTTAATGACCATGGAACACCTATTTACTAAAGATGCCTCCACGCAAATATCCATCCAGGGTTCCACGTAGAGTATGCGATGTCATCCCATCGAGCAATGAGGCTTTAGTGTAGGGCCCCATTAAGGCAGTTGTACCATCTTGTGGTGTACCACCAGCACCACTACCCGTTGGGTAGCTGATGCCACCATCCCTAGTAGTAGAGGGTGCATGCAACTTGATCGTGTTGCATGAGATTTAATGCCATAAACCACCATGGTTCGGGGGCGAGATAGATCCACATGTGGATGAGGATTGGCTGGAGGCCGTGGTTAGATTTTCTCGAATTGTAGGGACACCAACTTATCTCGTGGTGATCCTTACTGCTAGTCTTCTTTCGGTAGTAGCGGGAAGATGGTGGATCTTAATTCTCGGGATTCACAAGGAGGTGAATCTCATTTGGGTGGACTTCTAAAGCCTTTTCAGGGTAGATTTCATCTCAGTGAACCTATCCTCAGTGTGTTTCCAAGAGATTCTCCACTTTCAACAGGGAGGCATGACTATGGATCAGTATACAGCAAGGTTAACCGACGTCTCACTCTACTCCACTAACATGGTGTGAGACCCTTTATTCTGGGCTCAAACATTTGAGCATTGGATTAGACGGGAGATTAAAGCTTTGATGGTTTCTCTCAGCATCCTGATGCAGGCGGGGGTGTTAGAGCGATAGCTCTTAGTGAAGAGATTCCTTGCTGAGCAGTCACTAGTAGTGAGACCCACCACTGGATGACACGTAGAAGAGTCATCAGTAGCTGGGAATAGACAGATAATGTAGTGGTCCAAGAGGACCAGACCTATAGGTGTATGACCACGGGATATAGAGTCGGTGGTGCGGGTCTCTCAAGGCAGAGAAGGAAAGGCAAGGATCATGCGGTTTTACTCATGCAGTGGGCAGGGTCACATGGACCGCGATTGCCCAACCCATCGTACGGATGACCAGAATATGGTTGAGGGACCTCCTGGGCAGAGGTAAAGATTCGATCGAGGAGGTCCACTGGCATAAGGAGGACGTGGTATAGGATCATGTCGTGCAACACGAGGCGACAACAATTCAAGGTTCTACCACCACCACCTCTAGGTGGTACACCCAGACCACAACGAGGAGGTGGGCAGGGGTGATCTCAACTTATAGAAGCTAAGACCTAGGACCACGGTGCTCCAGAGATGATATGAGGTATGATATTTTTCTACTCCACCCCGCTATAGTACTTATAGACTCAAGTTCCAGTCAATCATTTATTTCCACGACCCTCATTCGGAACTCAGAGATTCTGGTGGAGTTTTTGGCTCGATCCTTATGGCTAGATACTCTTACGATAGTAGATTTGAAAATTATAAACTGGTACTGGTAGTTTGAGCTTACTCTAGGAGGTGAGAGTTTTGGATGGGATCTTTTAGTAGCGATGTCAAGGCCTTAGGACGTAATCTTGGTTATGGACTTTTTATCTACAGTCCATGCTCAGATTGACTATATTCGGTGCAATGTGCAGTGTGTCTGCATGGATGGGACCAGGATTTCCTTCCCCGATTAGAAGGGAACCTTTGTTGCATAGGATGTACTTACCTGGAGGAGGGTGCAACCGATCACACATCAGTTGGCTAGCCTTACCCTCGTAGCGGTTGATGTTGAGAGTCCAATATATCATGTAGTGGTGGACCAGTACGCTGATGTTTTTCTAAATGATGTTCCGGGTCGACTTCCTCACAGAGAGCTGGACCTTTACATCGACTTGTACCCCAGGAGAGCATCGATATATTCACAAGCATATCGGATGGCTCCTACGGAGTTTTGAGAGATGTGAGTATACTGGAGGACTTACAGATAATGGGATTAATTAGGCCCAGTGTTTCTCCTTGGGCATTCTCGTTTTGTTCTCCATGAAGGCGGATGGGAGTTTTAGACTCTGTGTGGACTATCGGCGCCTAAACCCAGAGACCGTGAAGAAAAAGTACACTCTTTTGAGGATTGATGATCTATTTGATCAGCTGAATGGAGCACGGTGGTTTTCGAAGATAGACCTCAGATCATTCTATCACCAGCTTAGGGTATGAGATGAGGATGTAACACCCCAAGATTTTGTAGTAAGTTATATTTTTTAAAGTAATTCAATATCTTGTGCTATACGCAACACAAATTTTTAGCGCACCACAACTTATCAAACTAGCCGTTCAAAAATTGGTTATGAATAGTATTAACTTAATTTTGAATTTTATATACTCCATAAAACTCTAGAATCCATATTATGTGTTTTTTGACATAATATAAGAACAAATTCATTTTTTTTATATAACAGAAGTATTTTTCAAAAAATAAAATTTTACCACCCTTTAATGGAAAACCCTTTTTAATACCAACATTGGACACTTTGATATATTCAATTTATAGAAATTAAATCTTTCTTTAGAATCAAGATATATAAGGATAAATTTTTAGTACTTTTCCGATAACTTTCATATTTTGATAAATACTGAAAATTACAAAATATTCATTGAAAACAACTTTTTTAATAGAAATAGATTATAGTGTTAAATTTAGTATTTTAATTGTTTGGAAGTATAATTAGATTATATTTTTATCATTTAATACAATGTATGTCATTATATGCAACTTCACATTTAAATTTGTTGTAAAAACATGTAAATCATTTGATAATTTTCTACTTTTTAAAACTATGCCCTTCTGTTTTGTCAATGGGTATTAATTTTAAATTAATTAATGAACATTATATGTTCTGAATTTTCTAAAATATAATTATGTTTTTAATTTTTAATATCAAAATTATCTTAGGGTATATTTTTGGTATTTTTCTGAAAACATTGTATTTTTGATGAATAGTGGAAAACGCTGAGTTTAAAACTGACTTTTTATTTAAATAATTATTTATTATATATAATTTTTTTTAGTCCAAATAAATATATAATACCTATATATGTTTAATTTAATTCATTGGATACATTTTAAAATAAAATTAGATGTATAAATTTTTATTGAACATTTTACCATCATTTACCCACCTCCTCGGAGCATTTGCAAATTTGCATAAAACATAATTTTATCGCTTCTATGAGTTGAATTTCAAAAATCCTAGAGACATGGTTAATATCATTATGTAAAATTAGATTCAATAAGATGAAAATTATTTTTTGTGAATAGTAACTTTTGACTTTTACTTACCACAGTTAAAAGTAAATAGGGTAATTAAGGGTAAAATGATATAATAATTACCCTAACACATGTCATAGTTATATTGGATAAGTATAAATCGACCAAAATTCCATAGGAATAAAATATGAACATCTTTGGTCCACATGGATTAGATTAGGACATTTATTATTATTTTATTTAAAAAAGAGTTAAAAGAGTTAAATTTAATGTTTAATTTCTAACCCATTTTTAAAATAGTGTTACACACAATATAAATTCTACTATAAATATTAATTAGAAAGATAAAATTTTTTCATAAATAATTTTATTTTATTTATAAATTTTATACATTAAATAATTTAATTTATTTATGACACAATGATGATGCAATAATTACCTTATTAATGAAATATTAAAATAATCGATATTATAAATATCCAAATAAATGTAAATTGATATTGTTGATGAATTAAAATAATTTTATAGGTTAATATGACCTGTTAAGGTTAGTTGAATAATTTTATTCGATTTAATAATGTTTTTTTAGCTTTCAAAAAAACCAAATACTAAATAGTGTAAAAATTGACATAATTGGGTTTTTAAAATAAATATTATGATATTCATTGATATAAAATTCATTAAAATATAAGTATCATCCAAACAACTTAGATAAGGATATATATATTAATAATGAACCACATGGGGTTCTCTTGGCATGCTATAGTAATATTATTAACTATATAATATAAAAATAAAAAGAGACATGGTAAATGTCAAACTATTTAACTAAGAGTTAAATCTAAAACATAAGGTTAATATAATGAACTAAGCATATCTAAAACCAATTTGTTGAGAGGTTTTAGACCCATACCCACCTTTTAATTTAAATAAATCATTTTTGAGCCATTATAACCCCAAAATGATTTTATTATAAAATAATATTTCCTCTTTTCCTAAAGTGACCCTCATCTCTCTTATAAAAGGGAACTTCCCCTTCACTTAATTTCACACCTCCAAAGCCTTTTGTCTTGGAAAAACCCCTACCCAAATATCCTCCCAACATTTCTACCTTAATCCTAGAGGCCTTCCTTTGGTCATAAATCCATCCCAAGGATCCCTTATGATCAAATCAAAAGAAAGAACTCGAAGATGAGGTAAATATTTCAGCACCTCTTTCAAGTTATTTTCTTCTTCCACTTCCTCTTTCTTTGTTTTTTCCATACTAAAATAATAACTCTAGTATATTCCATATAGTGTGATTTTTTAAAAAATTGTACAACCATATTCATTATTCTATCCACCCTATAAATGACAATGTCACCATAGGTGCATATATACGGATTATCGTCTCCACTTCGTGGTGTAGTTTTTTATTCAAACACTTCATTTTTTGGGTGGAATAATAATTAGAATTAGTTATGTAAAAAATAAATATAACATTTTAATAAGTCTGTATATAGGATATATCATCCAATTCTATATGATTTCACTATTAAAATAATGCTATTTTCACTCGTGCATACGTACGGATTACCGTCTCCACGAACGTGATGAGATTCATTTCCCACCATAATAATTCAAGAATAATTTCCATTTTATGATAAAAAATAATGATTATGAACTTTATATCATTATGGATATGAAAGAAATACATCATATCTATAACAAACATGTCTTATGTAACTGATTATATAAAGGAAAACAGATCAATTAACACCCAAAACGATGATACTACTAAAATATTATTGACCACGAAATATTAGAGGATAATATATGATATTATATTTATGTATATAGTTCTTGTATAATTTAATAACAATTATTTAACTATTATTCAGGATTTTATCATACCCTCGACCAAGGAAAGGTACAAGGTAAGGGGTTTCTTCTCTCAATTTTAATTCCGTGAGATTTCCATTATTCACCACTTATTTATTGCCTCTTGTGTATTGTGTACTACCATTTGATATCTATTATCATTATTCCCTTTATATTCAAGGTATTCTAAGATTATTTTGGTGGTTAATAACTTTTGGTCATATGGCTCGATTGATTACAACTTGGTAAGGGGTTTTCATCTCACTTATTATTCCCGTGAGATTCACGATATATAGCCACAATTTCCTTTTGTGTGGTGTATTTACTTCCCATGATTGTATTATTTGTGTAATATAAAATAATTTTTGGATATTTAAATCTTAATTTTATGTTATTTCTTTCATGGGGTGTATTTTTTGTATGTTACCAAATCGGTAATGTAATTTCAAATTTCAATTTCAACTCATTGGGCTTTACACATAATTCATTGATTATTTTACTCCATGATTATGTGTGGAATAACTGTAACACCCCAAGATTTCATAGTGTGTTATTTCTTCAAAAATAATTCAATAACTTGCACTACACGCAACACCGAGTTCAATCACACCATGACTTACAAAAAAAAGCCATTCAAAAGAGGTTATGAATAGTATTATCTAAATTTTAAACTTTATATAATCCTTATAATTTTAGAATCCATATTATGAGTTTCTTAGATATAATGCAAGAACAAATTCATTTTCAGTATTGCACTTTTATCAACTTTTAATAGTGAACCCTTTTTAAATACAATATTTTAAACTTTTTGACTAAATGGGGACATCAAAAAATTTAAAATGAAACATCCCAAGCTTCCACGGTACGCTTTCCTTTGAATAATACAGTAGCGTGTGTTGTACGCAACTTCGAGTTTTAACACACACCACAATCGATCAAACTAGCCATTATGAATAGTAATACCTAATTTTTGAAATTATATATATTTTATATTTCAAAATGGACTTCATTTTTGGATTCGGAATATCGAATTTAGCCTTAGGTGAAATTTTGGTACATTTCGGATAACTTTCATATTTTGATGAATAGTGAAAATTACTAAATTTTAATTAAAAACAACTTTTTTAATCAAAATAATTAATAGTGATAAATTATGAATTTGAGTGGTTTTAAAGTATATTTAGAATATATTTTTACCATTTAATATAATGTTGGTCATTGGACATAATTTTACAATTAAACCGAACATAAACAAGTGTCAATCTTTTGATAGTTATTATCTCTTAAAAACACGCTTTTTGTTTTGACAGCGGGAATTAATTTTAAATTAATTTCTGCCACTTCTGTGTTTTGAATTTAGGAAAATGGATTCCATATTTGGAATCAGGATTTTCAAATTGTGTAAATAGGTAACTTTTATTTTTAGACATTTTGAATAATTACTGCGGTAAATATTTTATTTACCATGGTTTAGGGTAAATCCGGAAAATAAGGGTTAACAAATAATATTATAATAATACTAAATTACCCTAAAACGTGTCTTAACCCTATTGGTTGATACAAGGTCGACCATGGGAATATTTGGGTCTATTTTGGGATCCCATGGATCCACTTGTAAGTGATAATGACACTTTATTTTAATTTAGTTAAAATGAGTACAAAAATGACACAAGCATATATCTTTTAGAACAACAATTGTTACATAGGGTTATATATGTTGGATTTTATATTATAAATATTCATTAGAAAGATAAAACGATTTCCTACATAATGATATTTTATTTATAATTTTTAGACATTAAATAATTTATTTTATATATGACACAATGATGATGTAGTAATTACTATAATAGTGAAAAATTAAAATAATTGATATTATAAATACCCAAATAAATATAATATGAACCTTTTAATGAATTAAACTAATTTTCTAGGATAATATGATATATTAGGATTGATTTAATTGACTTTTTTCGAAGTAATCAATCTTTTATGAGTTTCACAAAAATCAACTATTGAATAGTGTCAAAATTGACATAAAAGAGTTCTTAAACAAATATTATATTATTAATTGATATTAAATTCCTAAAAATCTAAGGTTCGGCCAAGAGACTTATATCATGATAGTTTCATAATTAATGTACCACTTGGGGGTCGCTTGGATGTATATAGTAAGTTTATTAACCATATTATATAAAAATACAAAGAGACATTGTAAAAGTGAAACTAATTAACTTAGAGTTAATACGTAAAGATAAGGTTAATATAAGTACCCAAACCTGTATAAATTCTATTGGTTGAGTGGTTTTCGACCTATCCCCACCTTAACCTTTGAATAATAAACTTTGGAGCCATTAGAAACCGAATATGAATTTATTATAAATTAATATTTCTAGCTTTTCCAAAGGTACCCCTCACCCCTCTTATAAAAGGGCACTCCTCCTTCTCATTTATTCACACCTTTCAAAGCCTTTTGGTTCGGCCAAACTCTGCTCAAATACTCTCCCAACTTCCCTCACTACATCCTAGGGGCCTTAGTCTGATCAGAAAGCCAACCTAAGGAGCCCTTTTGATCAAATCAAAAGGAAGAACCCGAAGAAGAGGTAATGATTTCACCACCCTTCTCCAAGTTCATTTCTTCTTCCACTTCTTCTTCCTTTGTTCTTACCATTCTAAATTAATAACTCCAGTATCTCACATATACTGTGATGTTATTATAAATATGTTACAATCATATTCAGTATTCTATCCACCCTTTGAATAGCATGTCACCATACGTGCGTACGTACGGCTTACCGTCTCCACGTCGTGGTGTAATTGTTATTCAATATAATATTATTTGGATGGGTATAATAATGATGTGTAACTCATGTAAATAATAAATATAACATGTTAATGATTCTGTATATATGATATACCATCCATTTATATATTATTTTAATATCAAAAGAATGATATTGTCGCTCGTGCGTACGTACGGACTACCGTCTCCACGAACGCGATGAGATTCATTCTCCATCGTATCCATTCAAGTATAATTATCATTTGATGATTTAAAAATGATGTTTAAGGACTTGATATCATTCTGGATATTAATAATATACAACCTATCCTTTAAAAACATGTCTTACGTAACAAAACATATAAAATAAAACAAGTAAGTTAACACCCGATATAATGATAATACTAAGATATTATTATCAAATCAATATTAAAAGATCATATATGATATCATATTAATGTATATGATTCTTGTATAATTTAATAACAATTATTTCACCATTATACAGGAGGTTAACCTACCCCAACCAAGGAAAAGTACAAGGTAAGGGTTATTTCACAATCTCTTCATTATCCGAGGTTGTTTATACGTAATAATCTACTGGGATCTCTTTATCATCCACATCCATGTTTCTTAAAAATGTATTTCAAAACATTTTTACTATTTACTAGAATATGAGTTAAAGTCATTTATACCCTTTTTGACTTTTATAAGAGGTTTGTAAAGGAATCTTTCGGTTGTTTTCAAAACAAGGTCCTTTTAACCTTTTCGACAGAATTAAGGTAAGAATGTTTTTTTACTTATACGGCGGGTGCGTCTATTTTCCGCCGTTATAAAATCTCCAAAGCCTCTATTACAAGCTTATAAGAATATTTTCAAAGAAAATGTTTTATTTTATATGGATCTTAAATGATTTCAAAATAAAAAGAGATATTTCTTTAAAAATAATTTTGATTTCATCTATGTCGACATCCTTTGATGGATTTTACGCTTATTTGAAGTTGATTTATTGTAATACAAAGCTTCTATATTGTATTGAAAGTTTTGTGATATGTTTGACTGTGGATGTGCTATTTTTATACCATTCATAGTTTATGGTGAAATTATTGACATTTCGTATGCTAGTTTTAATACGAATGTTTATGTTATGTTTAAACCTTTTCATATGGGAATGCATTGGACTTAATAAGTGACGGGTGGAGCCCACTATAGCTCCTTGATGCATCGGTAGGTATCATGAGACAAACTAGTGTCTTGGCACAAGGTCTTGACAAAATCTTATTTGTAGTCTTGGCACGAGGCCTTGACTATGTGGTTATGATAGTCTGGCATTATGCATTCCAACATTATGAAAGTGGTTATTGATTTTTGCATGTGATTATTCGATTAGTAGGATATCCATGTGAATAAGTAAATGGCATTATTTCATTTTTACTTTTGCCATACTATGTTGAAGTTCAAGTTTAAAAGGCTTTTGTTTTAGTAATGCATTTCCTTAAATGTTTATTCTTATTTATGAAAGTTTCCGCCATATTGTTATCCTTACTGGGCATTTGAGCTCACACCTTTTCTATGTTTTATTTCTCCCAGGATTTGAAGAAGTAAGTTATGAATGACCTGCAGGGATTTTATGAGGGGTTAATAGTGTGGATTGTGGAAACATTATGTTGTTGTATTAGTTTTTCATTTTATGATGTAATGTAAAACTTATGAATATATCTAGTGTTTCCAAGGCTACTAAACCAATCGGTCTTTCGTGTTTTGATCTTTCTTGTGATCATGCCAATGTTATGTAATTAATGCACCGACTCTGGGCAACTGGGGTCGGGGCGTTACAGTTGGTATCAGAGGAAGTTTAGTACAAACCTTGGAAGCTAGATTTAGATAAACTCTGATTAGAGCACGTAGACCTAAGATGAACTTTGAAGATTAGTATAGAAGAACTTCCTAGAATTTTGGTATTTTAGAGATTTTGTGAGTTTTCCGAGCAATACATCCCTGTCTGGATACGAGCAGGTAGAGGCGGCTCTGGCACAGATGTACCTAGGGTTAAAACCCGAAAACACCGCTTTGAGCTAGACTCGAACGGGAACTGGTGCACGACAACGGGCCTTGCTGCACTCTTGGTTACGACACTCCCGGGGGATATGCTTAGGATAACTCTCATTTTCTTTACAAATCATTATGAAGGGTTTATGAATATATACTTCCTCAAAGAAAACATTTTTATGATTATGGATTATATCCATAAATAGTTCAATTTATGTTAAGTGTTTTATAAGTAGGGGATTATGTATTTTGATTCATAAACTGATCTAGTGTATGCCATTGTTTAGAAATGGCGCCCAGTAGAAGGAATGAGACCTCCAGAAATGCACATGATCCAAAGAGAAGGAAGGATCATATCTTTCCTGGTCTTAAGCTAGAATTTATAAGAGAAATAGTCTCCCATGTATTATCATCATATGAAGAAATAATATCATGTGTTGATAAGATAAGAAAAGAGTTTACTGAGTCCTATGACTTTGAAGGGAAGCAAGAGAAGAAAAGGATAGAAGAGAGAAAGATGGATAAAGGGAAGAGGGAAAAGAATAATTTTCCCATATGTGGTAACTGTGGAAAGAAACACCCTGGAACTTTCCTGAAAGGAATGGGAGTTTGTTATAAGTGTGGAGGAAAAGGGCACAAAGTACATGACTGCAAGGGTAAGAAAATGGTTTTAAATGTACAATGCTTCATTTGCAAGGAGTTTGGACATTATGCGAACCTATCTCCCAGTCATCAGACTATGCCACAAATGATGCTATTGGATAATAATCAAGTTATGATACTACCACAGATGAAGAGGAATGATTAGAGTTATTATGTTGATTATATCAATTGGGTGTTGTATCAACAATGTACTTGTTATAATAATTATGGATTATATAAGGATTGTACAGCAGTACTATTTCATTAAGGACTTGAGATGGTGTGGAACAAAGAAAAGTGACTCAGTAGCAGGTTAAATGTTTGGAAAATATATGGTTGAGAGAAAGATAAACCATAATATGGTTCAGATACCGAGGTGGTGATTTTAGAATAATACATGATTGATTTGGATAAATTATATTGGATATTATTGACTACCTTGAAGTTGATTGATGATTTGTATATTCCATCATTGTTAGGGTTTAAAACATTTTTGGATTAATGAAGTATATCCAGCATTCTATATGGAATAAGGGAACATGAATGTAATCAATAAGGAATATGGTAGTACATGATGAAGGTATTCATATGCTATTACGGGGTAAAAAGGATCTATATTATGTTTACCTTCCTTATAAATGTTGGACTGTGAGTTTGGATAGAAGTATTTTGGATAGTTCTAGTTTGGATTATTTTGGATTTCCATAAAAGGACAACCCGGAGGTCGGGCGGCAACCCGTCGCGTCCGGAAAGGCTACGAGACATGAACCCGCAACCGAAGGGCGACAAGGGTGTATCACCTACCACTGTCCCACGAGATGTCCTGAATTAAATAATGTAGTTTTTTTTTTTTAAAGGATCTGGTAGATGAATTATAAATTCATTTATTTTGGAACCCTGTACGAATAGTATAAATAGAAAAAAAAATTTACGTTCTATTATCTTTTAGAGTGAAAGATGAGTTTGCGGTAGAAATTTATTAATGGGTAAAATTGTAATTATAAAGTAAGTATATCTCCTTATTATCTTATCCAATCTCATAAATAAATTCCTCAACATTAATAATAGAAACTTAGAACAAAAATGTTGTCCTAGATGGTACCTTAAATCATCACAAATTTATGGCTTTGGGATTGTTGGCCTTTTCATAGCCATGTTCTCTACCACTCTCCATCAGATAATTGATGGTTAGATTTTTCTTTCATATCCATATTTTCCTACATGGAACCCTATTATGTTTTATTCTCGGTAATCTTCATACTTTCGACTCTTTATTTTAAATAGAGGCCTCATTAATTCATTTTTCGATGTGGGATTTCAACTAAGATATTTTGAAACTTCAAAAATATTTTATCCTAATACCCTATGTTTTGTTGAACCGATGGTATTTCAAATCATCATAGATTGATGAATTTAAGGACCTCAATTTTATACTTGTTTGTGATTGATGACCTCAATCACTACCTATAAATATTTACATTTTTCCTCCAATTATATGTCTCAAATTGCCACCAATGTTCTCCTAATCGAGATCATAATTTGGTGGTGACCCTTTCATTTCTCTTTTCCTCACATTAAGACTAAATTTTAGTAACCCAATTTCTGATGTGGGTTTTCCCACAAATATATTTTCTATTTTCAACCTTTTATTTTCGAAGAACAATTTAAAATTGCGAGGACGCAATTTATTGAAGGAGGGGAGAATGTAACACCCCAAGATTTCATAGTGTGTTATTTCTTCAAAATAATTCAATAACTTGCACTACACGCAACACCGAGTTCAATCACACCATGACTTACAAAAATAAAAGCCATTCAAAAGAGGTTATGAATAGTATTATCTAAATTTTAAACTTTATATAATCCTTATAATTTTAGAATCCATATTATGAGTTTCTTAGATATAATGCAAGAACAAATTCATTTTCAGTATTGCACTTTTATCAACTTTTAATAGTGAACCCTTTTTAAATACAATATTTTAAACTTTTTGACTAAATGGGGACATCAAAAAATTTAAAATGAAACATCCCAAGCTTCCACGGTACGCTTTTTTTTGAATAATATAGTAGCGTGTGTTGTACGAAACTTCGAGTTTTAACACACACCACAACCGATCAAACTAGCCGTTATGAATAGTAATACCTAATTTTTGAAATTATATATATTTCATATTTCAAAATGGACTTCATTTTTTGATTCGGAATATCGAATTTAGCCTAAGGTGAAATTTTGGTACATTTCGGATAACTTTCATATTTTGATGAATAGTGAAAATTACTAAATTTTAATTAAAAACTACTTTTTTAATCAAAATAATTAATAGTGATAAATTATGAATTTGAGTGGTTTTAAAGTATATTTAGAATATATTTTTACCATTTAATATAATGTTGGTCATTGGACATAATTTTACAATTAAACCGAACATAATCAAGTGTCAATCTTTTGATAGTTATTATCTCTTAAAAACACGCTTTTTGTTTTGACAGCGGGAATTAATTTTAAATTAATTTCTGCCACTACTGTGTTTTGAATTTAGGAAAATGGATTCCATATTTGGAATCAGGATTTTCAAATTGTGTAAATAGGTAACTTTTTTTTTAGACATTTTGAATAATTACTGCGGTAAATATTTTATTTACCATGGTTTAGGGTAAATCCGGTAAATAAGGGTTAAAAAATAATATTATAATAATACTAAATTACCCTATAACGTGTCTTAACCCTATTGGTTGATACATGGTCGACCATGGGAATCTTTGGGTCTATTTTGGGACCCCATGGATCCACTTGTAAGTGATAATGACACTTTATTTTAATTTAGTTAAAATGAATACAAAAATGACACAAGCATATATCTTTTAGAACAACAATTGTTACATAGGGTTATATATGTTGGATTTTATATTATAAATATTCATTAGAAATCTAAAAAGATTTCCTACATAAGGATATTTTATTTATAATTTTTAGACATTAAATAATTTATTTTATATATGACACAATGATGATGTAGTAATTACTATAATAGTGAAAAATTAAAATAATTGATATTATAAATACCCAAATAAATATAATATGAAACTTTTAATGAATTAAACTAATATTCTAGGATAATATGATATATTAGGATTTATTTAATTGACTTTTTTCGAAGTAATAAATCTGTTATGAGTTTCACAAAAATCAACTATTGAATAGTGTCAAAATTGACATAAAAGAGTTCTTAAACAAATATTATATTATTAATTGATATTAAATTCATAAAAATCTAAGGTTCGGACAAGAGACTTATATCATGATAGGTTCATCATTAATGTACCACTTGGGGGTCTCTTGGATGTATATAGTAAGTTTATTAACCATATTATATAAAAATACAAAGAGACATTGTAAAAGTGAAACTAATTAACTTAGAGTTAATACTTAAAGATAAGGTTAATATAAGTACCCAAACCTGTCTAAATTCTATTGGTTGAGTGGTTTTCGACCTATCCCCACCTTAACCTTTGAATAATCAACTTTGGAGCCATTAGAAACCGAATATTAATTTATTATAAATTAATATTTCTAGCTATTCCAAAGGTACCCCTCACCCCTCTTATAAAAGGGCACTCCTCCTTCTCATTTATTCACACCTTTCAAAGCCTTTTTGTTCAGCCAAACTCTGCTCAAATACTCTCCCAACTTCCCTCACTACAACCTAGGGGCCTTAATCTGATCATAAAGCCAACCTAAGGAGCCCTTTTGATCAAATCAAAAGGAAGAACCCGAAGAAGAGGTAATGATTTCACCACCCTTCTCCAAGTTCATTTCTTCTTCCACTTCTTCTTCCTTTGTTCTTACCATTCTAAAATAATAACTCCAGTATCTCACATATACTGTGATGTTATTATAAATATGGTACAATCATATTCAGTATTCTATCCACCCTTTGAATAACATGTCACCATACGTGCGTACGTACGGCTTACCGTCTCCACGTCGTGGTGTAATTGTTATTCAATATAATATTATTTGGATGGGTATAATAATGATGTGTAACTCATGTAAATAATAAATATAACATGTTAATGATTCTGTATATATGATATACCATCCATTTATATATTATTTTAATATCAAAAGAATGATATTGTCGCTCGTGCGTACGTACGGACTACCGTCTCCACGAACGCGATGAGATTCATTCTCCATCGTATCCATTCAAGTATAATTATCATTTGATGATTTAAAAATGATGTTTAAGGACTTGATATCATTCTGGATATTAATAATATACAACCTATCCTTTACAAACATGTCTTACGTAACAAAACATATAAAAGAAAACAAGTAAGTTAACACCCGATATAATGATAATACTAAGATATTATTATCAAATCAATATTAAAAGATCATATATGATATCATATTAATGTATATGATTCTTGTATAATTTAATAACAATTATTTCACCATTATACAGGAGGTTAACCTACCCCAACCAAGGAAAAGTACAAGGTAAGGGTTATTTCACAATCTCTTCATTATCCGAGGTTGTTTATACGTAATAATCTACTGGGATCTCTTTATCATCCACATCCATGTTTCATAAAAATGTATTTCAAAACATTTTTACTATTTACTAGAATATGAGTTAAAGTCATTTATACCCTTTTTGACTTTTATAAGAGGTTTGTAAAGGAATCTTTCGGTCGTTTTCAAAACAAGGTCCTTTTAACCTTTTCGACAGAATTAAGGTAAGAATGTTTTTTTTACTTATGCGGCGGGTGCATCTATTTTCCGCCGTTATAAAATCTTCAAAGCCTCCCTTACAAGCTTATAAGAATATTTTCAAAGAAAATGTTTTATTTTATATGGATCTTAAATGATTTCAAAATAAAAAGAGATTTTTCTTTAAAAAGAATTTTGATTTCATCTATGTCAACATCCTTTGATGGATTTTACGCTTATTTGAAGTTGATTTATTGTAATACAAAGCTTCTATAATGTATTGAAAGTTTTGTGATATGTTTGACTGTGGATGTGCTATTTTTATACCATTCATAGTTTATGGTGAAATTATTGACATTTCGTATGCTAGTTTTAATACGAATGTTTATGTTATGTTTAAACCTTTTCATATGGGAATGCATTGGACTTAATAAGTGACGGGTGGAGCCCGCTATATCTCCTCGATGCATCGGTAGGTCTCATGAGACAAACTAGTGTCTTGGCACAAGGCCTTGACAAAATCTTATTTGTAGTCTTGGCACGAGGCCTTGACTATGTGGTTATGATAGTCTGGCATTATGCATTCCAACCTTATGAAAGTGGTTATTGATTTTTCCATGTGATTATTCGATTAGTAGGATATCCATGTGAATAAGTAAATGGCATTATTTCATTTTTACTTTTGCCATAATATGTTGAAGTTCAAGTTTAAAAGGATTTTTTTTTAGTAATGCATTGCCTTAAATGTTTATTCTTATTTATGAAAGTTTCTGCCATATTGTTATCCTTACTGGGCATTTGAGCTCACCCCTTTTCTATGTTTTATTTTTCCCAGGATGTGAAGAAGTAAGTTATGAATGACCTGCAGGGATTTTATGAGGGGTTAATAGTGTGGATTGTGGAAACATTATGTTGTTGTATTAGTTTTTTATTTTATGACGTAATGTAAAACTTATGAATATATCTAGTGTTTCCAAGGCTACTAAACCAATCGGTCTTTCGAGTTTTGATCTTTCTTGTGATCATGCCAATGTTATGTAATTAATGCACCGACTCTGGGAAACTGGGGTCGGGGCGTTACAATAACCAATTATTATTTTTGTATTAATATACACTACCCATTATGTGGATATACTTTTGATACACATAATCACTCTGTTTATAAATTCTTAAGTAAATGCTATGAACTTTTTAAGAGTAATTTTAACTCAATATCCATTAATTGAGTTAAACATCAAATTCCTTGGTGTTGGTGTTACAAGAATATGTGTGAATGTCCTCTGATTTATTTACACTAAATATCCAATAATATTGAGTGTGTTTATATTTTTCACACATAATTATTTCACGGATTTATCCTTAACCTAAGAATAATGTCTTTATAAGGGATTTCATCTCAACATACATTCCATTGAGTCTTCTTTGTTGTTATGTGACAACTCACTTTTTTTGGTGTATATATTTTACATTGAAATAGAATATCATGAATCCATTTATTCTCATGATATTATAATGTTTTGATTACCAGAATTATTTTTATTCAAGCGTATCTGATATGGTTAAGAACTCTAACTAAAATATCATTTTAGAGGTTTTAAAATTTATTCTTCAAAATATTTCTCCTTAATTTCCATGTTTTAAAAAAAATCAGGATTTCTTTATATGGAAATGAATGTTATAAAATTTTAATTCCATTAAAAAGTTACAAAGTGATGTGGGACACATTGATTCAAAAATCTCTTTTAAATAGCTTCTTGATAAATAGAGATACTTTTAAATGTTTTCAAAAAAGAGGTGGATATTTTTCTCAAATTGTTTTTATGATTATTTTGATCTATGTCAATATACATTATTATTCTAGATTGAGGTTGATTTATTATAATACAATCATCCATATTTTATTGAATGAGTTTTGTTTTGACTGTGGATGTGCTATTTTTATGCCATTCATGGTTTGTGGTTAAAATATTGACATTTCGTATGGTAGTTATAATACAAATGTTTAGATTATGTCACAACCATTTCATATGAAGAATGCATTGGACTTAGTAAGTGATATGTGGAGCCCTCTATATCTCCTCGATGCATCTTTAGATCTCATGAGACAAACTAGTGTCTTGGCATAAGTTCTTAACGAATTCTTATTTTTAGCCTTCGCACAAGGCCTTGACTATGTTCTTATGTAGTATTTCATTATACATTCCATCATTATGAAAGTGGATATTGATATAGAATGTGATTTTTCGACTAGTAGAATATCCATATGTATAATAAAATGGAATTATTTGATGTTATTTTTGACATATTATGCAGATTTTTATGTTTAAAAGGATTTTGTTTTAGTCTAATACATTACCTTAAATGTTTATGCTTATTTATAAAAGTTTATGCTATATTTGTTATCCTTACTAAGCATCTGAGCTCACCCCTTTCAATGTTTTATTTTTCCAAGGATGTGAAAAATTATTTTATGGTTGACCTGCAGTGATAGGCTAAGGATATAATTTTTTTCAAAAGGGGAAAAAATTTTGTTGATGTTTTTATTTCATGATGTAATGTAAAACTTATGAATGTATCTAGTACTTACAAGGCTACTAAACTGATCGGTTTTTGGGACATGATTCCTTATATCATGCCAATGTTATGTAATAATGTATCGAATTAGGGTAATTGGAGTCGGGGTATTATAGAGGATGTGTAGAAGATGGACTTCAGATGTTGGTATGGCCATTATGTGTTCTTGGTTATGCCATTCGGCGTGACCAATACCCCAACAGTGCTTATGGGACTAATGGATAAGATCTTCCAGCCACACCTCGATCGCTTTCTGGTTGTCTTCATCGAAGACATCTTGATATACTTAGAAATGGAGGAGGATCATGCCTATCATCTACAAATAGTTCTAGACACACTCCAAGAGCACCAGCTTTATAGTAAGCTCTCGATGTGCCAGTTCTGGATCTGATAGTTTCACTTCTTGGGACACATCAACTCAAAGGCTAGAGATGCGGTGGATCCAGTGATGATTAAAGATGTTCTTTCTTGGGTTCCACACAAGAGTGTGATGGAAGTGCGGACATTCTTGATATTGCCCGGTTAGTACTGGAGTATTGTGCTTGAAATTTTGACAGTTGTGGCACCCTTATCAGTGTTGAATAAGAAGGGGAAACCCTTATTGTGGTTAGAGAGATGCCAAAATAGTTTCTAGGAGCTGAGGTAGAGACTGAAGAGTTCCCCCATCTTGAGGCTACCGTAGGAGGGAATTGGGTACATCTTTTACTACGACGCATCAGGGATAGGACTTGGATGTGTCCTGATGTAGGTGTGAGTAGTGATTGCATATGGTTCTTGAAAAATGAGGTAAAATGAGAAGAACTATGCTACCCATGACTTAGAGTTAGCAGTAGTGGTCTTCTCCTTGACGATGTGGTGACATTATATAATGGAAAAACATTTTACAGTTTATTCTGATCACACGAGTCTCAGGTATATCTTCTCTAAGAAGGACATAAACCTGAGATATCAGTTATGGATGGAGTTCCTCCAAGACATTGACTTCAAGATATTCTATACTCTTGGAAAAGGGGAATGCATTATAAGATTCAGTCAGCATGATATCTGGTATATAGTTGTTGAGTGAGGCAATGGAGAATCTTTCCATTTTTCAGATATCCAACATGGATCGAGATGGATTAGTGTATCTTCAGCCTCTGACAGTCACTCCCCCACTCCTTCAGTGAGTCTGGGAGGTGCAGCATGGCGATACTATCTTCAAGGAATGACGTGCTCAGATAACCATAAGACATGCACCTGATGGATTTTCTAAAGGTGGGGAGCACGTCATTCTCTCCATAAGGCATACTATGGTACCATTGGTGCTTAGGGAGGATGTGTTGAGGGAGTTACATACATACCCTCTAGCAGTAAATCCAGAAGTGGTGAAGATGTACCAGTACCTTTGGCCTCAGAACTGGTGTCCAAGAATAAAGAAAGCCGTGGTAGAGTTTGTCTCACGGTGCCTCATTTGTCGGAAAGTGAAGGTAGAGAACCAAGTTCCAGCGGGCTTAGTTTAGCTGCTAGAGGTTCCATAGTGGAAGTGGGATGGAATTTCCATGGACTTCATGATTGGACATCCACACATGACTAAATGTAAATATTCACTCTGGGTGATAGTTGACTAACTCACCAATTCTGCTCTCTTCCCACCTATTAGAGAGCAGCGAACATTAGAGATATTTGGACGCCTCTACGTGCACGAGATTGTATGAATTCATGGAGTTCCATATATGATGGTCTATGGTCATGATTCACATTTCACTTACCGACAATGGAAGGGGTTTTAGGAGGTTTTCGGGACACAGATTCAGTTGAGAACTGCCTTCCACCATCATACGGATGGTCAGATAGAGCAGAACATTCAGACCCTTGAGGACATGTTTCGTTCTTGCGTCCTAGATTTTGTTTGTAGTTGGGAGGATCACTTGACTTTGTTACAGTTTGTGTACAACAACAGGTATCATTCCACTATCATAGTGGCACCATTCCAGGCATTGTACATTCAGCCTTCCTGATGACCTCTATGCTGGAGTGGCCCTGGAAAGTTAATACTCGTGGGAAAAGAGATGGTATGAGCTACCACAGAGAAGGTGCATATCATCTAGGAGTAGATAACTACTTCACAGAGTAGGAGTATGTCTTATGCTGACCGGAGACAGAGACCTCTAGAGTTCAAGGATGGGAACCATGTCTTTCTATAGATATCTCATCAACGTGGTTTGCGGGGAATTGGCTGGGGAAAAAAGTTATCTCTGAGGTTCATTGGAGCCTTTCAGGTTCTTAGTAGAGTTAGAAAGGTGGATTACCACTTATCTATTCCCCATTAGTTTTACCAAGTGCAATATGTTTTCCACGTATCTCAACTAAGGAGATATGTACATGATCCTTTTCACATCTTTGACTGGGGCTAGCTGGACATCGGCGATGGGGTGACGTTTTTGGATGGTTTAGTGGAGATTGAGGATCAATAAAAGAGAGTCTTATGTGGGAAATTGATAACTCTAGTGCACGGTTGTTGGCAGCATGAGAACCTCCAAGAGAGCACATGCGAGTGGGAGGCTCAAATTCCTGCTCAGTACCCCCACTTGTTTCCCTAGTCTATGTTGTGGCTTTCGGGGACACAAATACCTGAGGTGGGGAGATTGTAAAGTCCTGAATTTTTCAATGTAATTTTTTTTAATTATATGGAATTATTATGAGTATGCGAAAATTGACGACGCGTGATTCTGAGTACCAATGTGCCGGGAATTAATTTCTAAACTTTTTTTTTAGGTACATTCCGTAAACACACGAGTGGTGTTTTGTAACTTTTGAACCGGTGCTCAGAATTGAAATCCAAGTACACCGTTGAACTAGTAGTGCCGATATTAACTTAAGGATATTTTCAACTCGCCTATAGTAGGTCGAGGGTGGAAATTAGTATTCAGAAGTTTTGTGGGAGATAATAAAATAAACATGCTTTATTTTATTTTTCAAATCAAAACCACCCATTTTGAATTTAGTTGTGGGGACCACCCTAACTATCTTTTATAATGGGATGTGACTCTTGGTTTATTCCTCATAGTTAATGTGACCACAATAACATAATAAAAGTTACAAATTTGATTAATTAATAAAAATAATTTATTAAGTGGGCTTCTCACAATGCTTGAGGTTGGAAAAATCATTGGAAAAAGAGGAGAGCATTAGAGAGAGATTTTGGAGGATCATCTTCAAACAAATAATGTTTGCTGATCATGAATGATTACGACACGTGATCTCGGATCGGGAGTGTGGTACGGGAGCAATGAACACTGATTTCACTAACTTCGTCTCCTTCCTCAGGACATCTTCAACGAACGTCAAGGTAGGGGTATTAATTTGAAATATGATTAAATATTTTTTATTGATTCTCTATATTCTTGTTTCACAAATGACGATGGCCAAAAAAACATGACCATCATTCTGCACATATACCTTGCCCCCTTTTCTTTCGTTCTTTGAGCGTATTCCATACATTTTATGACAACAAATAATTAAGTGCGCTGGAAACTCAATGTTTCATTGAGCATGACAGATGGATGCAAAGCCATTGAACAGAGTATTTAATATATGTGGTCGTTATGTTCTTTGGGCATGGAATGAATATGGAGTGACCCATGAAAGAGGAGGTTGGTCGGTAACCGGCTGACCATGGTTCGAGTTAGTGGTGGTTGAGGTAAGGCGGTGCAAGTCCGTGCCGCCAAGTGAGTAGGAGGCCACGACCCATCAGCTGCGGCAGAGCAGGGTGGTGTCCGACACGTCGGCCCGCCCCAAGGTGAATTGGGGGGCATGATTCTACACTTCCAGAATTGGAGACCATTCCTGCATGGCTGCGGTGGAGGACGAAGGACGGCCGATAGTCGACTGACCACAATAGAGAAGCAGTGCACAACCGTCCCACAGAGAGTAGGATCGGCCAGCCATAGCGGAATGACTAGACATGATCAGGTCTCATGGGTGATTTGGCAGTGCCTAAAGGCGCAACCTCTTGTTGTCCCGAATAGAAGGGGGAGCGGGCCGCTCCCCTTTGGCGCAAACATGGGCGGACCGTGCTACCCAGGGGGCCAGGCTGCCCCCATCACAGGTCGGTCCGGACCTCGAACCAGCGGGCCAAGCACGCCATGGCCTAGGCCATCAGGGTGAGACCCAGACCAGGTCAGGTCAACTCAAACTGGATCAGGTCGGGTCGAGTCGGATGACCTCGGGCCCATCCAGACCTAGATACACCTTTGTGGACATATCCGTCGAACCTGGCATATATTTGATGAAACTTCTATTGTGCTAGAATACTTGGATTGATACGGTCATTTTGGTAAAATACACTTGAGTTTTGGATAAAGTCAGAGTATGGCCGAGTTGGATCGAACTGGAATCCTACCAGGCCCTCGGATCGGAAACGCTGATAAATTACAGATCGGGCATCCGATTGGTGTGTTGTCTATTGCGTTAGGTCCCTTATAATATGAAAGTCCTTTGGGATACTAATTCGTGGAGATTCATGGTTTTTTATGTACTACTGATGGCTTGAGGAGTAGTTCTCTCGGAATCAAGCATACTATGAGCGGGAATCCAGTGGCTGGCAGTGAGGCAGAGGTTAGAGCCCAATAATACAGAGGTTAGTACCGAGCGATCATGTGTGGGTCGGCACCGATCATGTGTGGGTCAGATCCTGTGTGGGTCAGAGCTCAACGATCCCATGTGGGTCAGTGCATACATATCCTAGGTGTGTCATATCCTTTGTGAGTCAGCGCTCAGCGATCCTGTGTGGGTCAGCGCATATCGATCCTATGTGGTCAGATCTTTTGTGGGTCATTGCGGAGGATAATACCTATCGATCTAGTGTGGGTAAAACTCCGTATAATCATCTGTAGTACCTCTTGACAGAATAATATGATCTAGCTTCATGACTGGTCATTTGAACTTCTATACATCACTTATACCTGGTGTGAGATGAGTCTTCTGTCTACGTGGTGTACCTGTGAGGTAGTTATTTCATTAGGGTGTACCTATGTGGTACTTCTATTTTTGTGGTGTTACATGTGTGGTACCTCTACCTTCGTCGTGTTACTTGTTTTTTACTTCTACCTTCATGGTGTTACCATTGTATATATTGTTAACTTAAGTATATGTATGGGAATATACCTATGTAGTGTTGATGACTATTGCATTGTGATTTGTGGATTTTCCTTTGTGGAACTCCAGGAGATCTACGGGGGTCTCGGGGTCCCTACTGAGTATTGTTATACTCACCCCTGCACGAGTTACGCTTTCCCCTTGCTGTGTCTTGTGAAGACGATGGACATCATTGATCAAGGTGGAGTATTCCAGACTGGAGGCTAATAAGAGGTGGAAATTAGATGAGACGATCCGCAGGGATGATCAGTCGAGATCTTTAACTACCATTCAGGTATGGTCCTTGGCGTGTGTTCATAGGAGATGTTCTTTTTAATTTTTACATGTACTTTCTAGTTGATCTTGTATTATGCCCCCTTTACTTACTGTACAGACGCTGTTTATATTATAGTTTACCTTGTGCTTATATCTTCCTGGGTTCTTGGTTTGGGAGAGTTTACAAGTTTTGAGGCATTGCCTTATTTGTTTAGGGATATGCCATTCCAGGGCTAGTCGCCAGCCCATGGCCTATGGAAGGCGGGCTTGGGGTAGTCACGACAGGGGCCCTGGGGGATGGGTCGTGACAATATTATTACTAGATTATAAAAATAATAAATCCTATATAATCCAAAAATATTATAATCATTGATAAATAAATATGAAATTTGATTGAGAATAATTAATTTTTAAAAGGGCATCATTTAATAAATGCCATTTTTCTTTATATATAACACATTCGTATAAATTTGAAATTTATTTAATTTATAATTTTACATATCATAAATAAAGATAATTTTTATATTTATTTTGTAAATATTTTCTGAAGATTATTTTTTGATGCTTCAATAAATTTAAATTTCAGGTGAATTGTGAAAAATATACTCATTTTGTGAATACCATTTTTTATTACAAAGAAGTTCTTAAAAACATTTTTATATAATATTATTTATTTATATGTAAATGAATAATAATTTAAAAATACAATAATAAATATATAAAACCCGTGTTTAATGTTTTTTGAATCATTACTAATATTTTATGATAAAAGTAATTTGTATTCACATGTATTAATTTTTTTTCATCACTTATATATAATAAATATAAAAAAATTGATTTCATGTTTTATATCAAAATTTGAATATTATTCAATAAGAAAAAAATAATTTTTATGTATAGATGTATGATTACTTGTATTAATTTTTATGTCTTCCACCCTTTAAATTCTCAAATTTTCCAAAAAATATTCCTAAAAACCATACCAATATTCTTCTGATATAATTCCCTTTCATTTAATATATCACATGGTCATCAAAATTTATCCTATATTCTTCAATGTTATGGAGTTCATAATGAGTAATTCGAGGTCCAGATGTAATTATTACTTACTCATTACCATTTCTTCTCAATATAAATCTTCCAAACACCATCAAACCATAGTAATATAATGACCATAATTACATTATTATATGTAAGACTTATTATAAAAATTGAAAATTACATATTTAATTTTTTCTAAAAAAATATAAATACATTCTAACAAAGATTGTCTCTTTCTGCAGACCACAGCCACCACAATGAGATGTCTTCATATTTTAAAGACCACCACTCTTAAATATTTATAAGGATGGAATTGAATAATAAATTTTGAATATATAATGTCATTATGATTATAATTATGATATTAAATGTTATAATCCCCATTTATTCCTTCTCATTCATCGGTAAAAGACAATGTTTACCATCTGTTGATTGGACTACCAACTCCACGAAGTAATATTTTTATTTCTTAATCTTTATTTATTATTTATACAATACACTAACAATAAGATTCTAAAAAATAAATTTATAAATAATGTAATTATTTTATAAAAAATTACATTATAAAATTACATTATCATACCCACTGATTGTGTGGTATTGTGCTTTTGTATTCTTTCATTTTGAAAACATATTTGAATGTCCCAATAAAACTCTTTCATTGATGATTGTAGCATGTTTGATGATAATATTATAGTATTTTTGTAAGTCAATAATCATTTTAAGGGATCTAGAACCTTTATTTTTTGATATTTACTTTCATATTAATAAATATGTTTTGATCACTAAAGTTATTGAAATAAATCAAAACTGATTGAATTTCCACACAAACTATAAAATATAAGTCAAATATATATAAAAATTAAATATAATAAGATAATATATTATTCATATTAACTGATGTATATTGTAATAATGTTCCTAATATGGTATATATTAAAATTAGTTTTATTATTCATGATGTGAGGTGAATATATAGAGAGAATTAAGAACCACGGTAAGGGTTTCTTGTCTCAATTTTAAATCACGTAAGACATACTTCTTATTATACACCATGTTTTCCATAGAATGGTGTATCTACAATTACATTAATTTTTTATATAATGATAATATCATTATTCATGATAGTTAATGTTTCATTTGAAATAAAATACCTCAGATAATTTTGTTTATAATATTTCTAATATCAGAAGGGTTTGTGAATGCACAATTTTCTTCAATTTATTTTCCATATTTCTTATTGAATTATATTAATCAACGTTTCATTCATTACTTATAATGAATAATTTTTATATTTATTACTTATATTTTTCAATTGTTATACAATTAAACCTTATTACCTCATTATCATATAATTCTTACCAAAATTATTATGCTTTATGAAAGGTGTTCATGGTATAAATTCATATTTCATGAGACATATTTTTTTATTATGAATCAATATACATTTATATGATCTATATATTACCTATTTATAATATTTTTATAATGAAAAATCGATATTCTTGTTATTTAATGTTATGTTTCAATATCTTCTTCCATCAATGGTTATGCTGTCATTGTTACTTAATCCATATGATTTATTTTCCGAAGCTCATTTTAAAATCACTATCTCTAAAATGGGATAACTCATCCATTTAATTTTTATAATATTTATTTCCAATATCATATTCATTTTATTCCACTTTTGGTATCCTTTGTGATCTTTTTTTAGATTTATATAATTTTAAATGGGTTGTTTTAAAATATTTTTACGATGTGGTTTAAAAAATGGGTTTTTTAATACTATTACAAGGAAATTATTTTTCACCCATATTTATTATTTGAATAGAAATTTTCTTAATGTAGGTCCACCTTTTTAATATAGAAAACATTCCTTAAATTGTAAAAAAAATTAGTAATAAAATATCATCTTTTGAGATTTAGTTTCATGGAATGTTAGAATGTAATAAATAAGAATCATATTTTTTTTCTAAATACACATAAAAGGTTTAATAATAGATTCATCCTAGGATTATTTTATTTAATCTCTTATCCTCCAGACGAACATCAAAAAAGTGGGGATCATAAATCCCACTAAGGAAATGAAAAAAAGATATTTGTAAGGTGATCACAAGGCACAATAACTAGCTATGAACCTAAGAACATGAGTCATTATATAATATAATAATAATGATTCATAATAAGGAAAAGTGGATAAAATGATACATTCATATACATATCAAAAATGTATATAACAATGGCGCCGTACAGTTTATTTACTTTGGTTGCTCACCATGGTATATTAAAACACTTATTCTCTAAATATTAGTACTTTACCAAATAAATTTCAACACTTTCAGAGAGAATCCTTTATTTATCTTAATTAATTTGTTCTACATATATCCTAAATAAAAATTTCAATAATAACCTATGTGAAAAAATTGAAATATTTCATGTAAAATTCATTAAATTCATAAATTCATAAAAACCTGATCATTAAATCATTTCTATCTTAGGGGGATGCAATTTGGTTTTCACACATGCAGGTACCCGTTAAATTAATCATGGTTACACATAGGTTAATACACATGTATTGTGAAATGAGTTGACTATTCAAAACCAAATCACATTTAATGTCTTATAAAACATTTATGAAACAAATTTGGTAGCATGATGGGTATAGAATGATGATTAACTAAAGGGACTAATTGGAGGGAACAAAGGTCTCACATTGATAAAAATTTAATTTGGAATTAATGTATTAATATGTTGTGTATGAAAAGAATATAATTCAACATTTGTTAGAAACATGAAAAAGAGTACATAAATAGGGAATATGAAGAGTGGAATTCCTCTACCTTGGGGAGTAACTTCCTAAATATTTATGAATAAAAACATAGGACTGTATAGAAACCATAGAGGAACATTAGAGAGGTAAAATGAGTATAATTTCATGAATAAGGAATATATAGTTGATATCAATGGAGGTAATGGGTACATATTAATAAAAAACTAGAGAAGTTTTTTAAAAATGTCAAAATTTAGGTATTGGAATTCTATATTGTGGAAATTTAAAAACCATCATCATACCCCTTGATTTTATTCATGATTATATAAATTTAAATAAATTTTCAAAATATTTGAATCCATAATAACTGAAACAAATTCTCTAATATTACTTTGGACATGGAAAATTATTTTTTTAATAAAATATCATTTTTAAAGTAATTATGTATATTTTAACCTTTAGAAAGTAATTTATATTTTTATAATGTTATTTAAATCAATTAAAACACAGCATGATTATTTAATTGTCTATTTATGGTCTTGTATCATATTCATCATTTATTAAATCATTATTCAATATTTAGTTGATCATAAAACATTCCACAATAAAAAAAGTTTTTTTAATATTCACTGAGAAATTATATATTTCATAAAATTACCAAAATTTATCCTGAGTATAATTTTAATATGTTAATTTCAAATATAATTTATAGTTACTCAAATTATGTTACTAAATTTGAGAATTTTATCTTTCAAAAAAAGTAATTATTTAATTAAAATTTACATTTTGAAGGACATATTCAACTTTATAACACTTATAATAAGATCAAAGGACATTTTAATATTAAATTATCATTTATACATCAATAAATAGGAATTTAAATGACTATATCATGAAAAACTATTTTCTTAATAATATATTATTATAAAATTAATGTGTGTATATCATCTAAAAATGAGATTACATTTTCTTTGTATCAAAAAAATATTTATCTAATTCATCTTATATTGGTGTGTATTTTATTAAAAAATAATCATGAAAATGTGATTGGAATAAATAAATAAGTAATTTATGTAATATAAATTACACTTTTATGATAATAAGATCTAGATATGTAACCAGTTATTAAAATGACCTATTTCGCAAGGGTATGGCGTGCGATGGTGGAAGTTACCAGGGGTGGTTCATCTAAAATTAATTGATTAGTAATCTCTAATAATTTGAACTTATATTATAGGATATTATATTCATTACCCACATGTTTAATATCTCTTTTTAATTGGTCAAGTTTAACCACCAATGATACCCCCTACCTCACATTGTTTAGAAAAATATGCTTTAAAAGGGATAAATCTTCTATTTGAGGCCCTCATTTCTCCTATCTACATCAACTAACATCTATCATTTCACTATATAAACACTAATTATAATAGTGAATGTATTACCAAAAGTAATTGTTCCCAAAGGTCTTCTTGGCTAATTTTTAGGATATAGTAAGATCTCAACAGATAATCTTTTCATTATACAATATATATAATCTACAATTCATTAACAGTTACTAAATTATTTCCAATTTTTTATACAATTTCCATGATAAGTTCTTATATATAACCAATTTTTTATTAATAGTTCTAATGGATGTTGTAATAAACTTGGTAAATTTTGATATTATACATCATTCAATTTTATGGTCAAAATATTTCGGATTTCTATCCATATACTAGTCCAAGATTTTGTATTTAGAATTATTACATGACCTGTAATATAATTTTTATAATATCCATTATATGTACATACATTATGAATTATAATAGAATATTCATTATAAGAAATATTTTCATTTATTAATCATTGATTTTATTACCTTTTTAATACACTTTCCTCCCCATATGAAATTTCATCCTTGAAATTTGACTCTTACTTCAAAATAAATGGGTGTATTTTTACTCTATTAATTCTTCATGCTCCCATGTAGCATCGTTGTACATTTTATTTCTCTATAAAAATGTCACAAGACCTTTTTTATTGTTCCTAAATAGTTGTTCTCATATTTTAAAAATCTAGATCAGATATTTTTTTAAAGAAAAGTAAGGTTCAACTTCTACACTATTAATATCAAGTATATGTTATGGAAAAATATTTATTTCATCATTTAGGGCATGTGGAAGACATCGTGGAAATCAGAATAAATTGGAAGTAGTGTTAATTGAGAAAAACCAGTCCAACATGCTATAGAATTTCAAATGGTCTAGTGTACATTAGACCCAGTTTCTACATCTTTTTAAATATCATAAATTATTTAAATGGTAATATCATGAGAAAAGGATGATCCCTCACAATAAAATCTATTTCATTACATTTGTTTTCAGTATAAATATTATGTTGACTCTAAAAATATTGATATGTTTCTGAATCTCCTTTATTTTTTTAGTAGTATTTTAAAAAATGTTTCATCAAAATAGTTTCCCTTCTCTAAATGAATCCCAACATGTCGGAGTTATACATCTTTTCTGTATATATCATTAGAATGTTCAATTTCAATACTTTATTTAAATCTTTTTTTAGCGTAATTCTATAAGTGGATGGTATTGGACCCCAAACCCCTTAAAAATCAAGTGATCTAGCGCTTATCATTTATTCAAAATATTGAAATGCCCTCTCAAATTTCATATTAGTTTGGGGATGATACATTGTTCTTCGGATTACTTATGTATTCATAATCTTTTGAAGGATCCTTAAAACATATAAGTGATTATTGGATCCTAGTTAGAATAAACTGATAGTGTATCTCCACGGAGTATCTATTATTCATGAATATAGAAGTGTGCAAGGTGTTCTAAGGAAAAATCCTCTCCCATAAGAATGAATTGAGATTAATTTTTCATTCTATCAACAATTACCCTTAGAGAATTGTTTTCATTATATGTCTTATAATTACTAGTGACATAGTTCATAGTTATGTTTCCCTACATATATATAGGTATGAGTATTGGTTATTATAGATCATATGGAAATTTTCTCCACTCCATCACTTGGTGAAACCCCAAGAACCATGTAGTGTAATCAGAATTATCCTTTTTCATACTATCCCACCAATTATGATCATGAGGTTTCCTATAAATTCTTTTTATTTTGGGGTATATAAATAATTTATAGTTATGATATTTATCCAAAAGTACATTATTTATTTGTGTAATCATTGAAATATATTTCCTTTACCCAAATTTCAATATACATTCCTAATCAATATTGAATTTCAATAAAACCACATTTTTTACAATATCTAGGATATTTTTCATCAACACATAATCTATTTGAGATATCATAATATCTTATAATAGTGAATGTTTAGAATAATTTTGTATAGTGTTGATTATTTCCCTTACCATAGGATTTCCATGTCCAACCTAATTTGGTAATTGATCAATGGATCTCCTTAAACACACAACATTGTAAGAATACCATGATCTCTCCTACTGAATGTTTCTAAAACTTATATTTCTCATCTATGGTGATAATGAATTAAAAATAACAGTTTTTTAGAATATCCCACATCCCCTTTATCTTATGTTAGGTTCATTTTTTGTGATTATATAAATCAGTCCTCTCTGGTAAATCCATATATAAATATTTTCAGCATAAAGGAAATATCTTTATATAATCATGGAAAAATAATTTAATCTAACTCTATTTCAGGATTAAGATAAATATTCATATGAGGTTTGAACTATTTGAGTAATAGAAGAAGATTTTTTTTTCATGGGAACTAATCCATGGAATTTATATGATTTATCACTATGGATAACAAATCCATCTTTAACCGATGGTAGAGTTAGTATAGGTTTACTAGCCCTCATCTTCTTGAGTTCTTATATACTATTTCTTTATACCTATTTCTATATAAAATTACCAAATTTTTGAGATAACATTTTATGTGGATTAGAAATATATGATTTTTTTCAAATAAAATATATAGAATCCTCTTATACCAAGGAAATCTCAAATCTCCATTACTTTTGTTAGTGGTAACAACTTTCTACCACCATATTTTTCTAGATCAATTGAGATTCCATCAATGGTTATGATGTTCCCCATACTGTATCTTTCTTAACTAGATATCACATTTACTGAATTTAATAAATAATTGAAATGTTATCATAGTTTTAAATATGACCATTTAGTTTATCCTCAGGCTCCTCATGACATTTAGAACATATCAGGTTATCGTAAATAAATACCACCAAAATTTATCATGGTATTCCTGAAATACTTAATTAATTAAATCCATAAATATTGAAAGGTCATTTCTTATGTTAATGAAATAACAAATATAATCATAATACCCATATATTTTTCATAATTATGTATTTTCAGTATATCCTTTCTTCATTCGCAACTGATTATTCATTGATCATAGGTAAATAATGGATTATAATTGAGCCACCAAAAGTTGGTCAAACTGATGATAAATCCATGAGAGAAGGTATTTTATCTTTACTAGGAATCCATTAGGCTTTCTATATTCATTAATTGTCACATTGATCTATAATTATTTTTCATGAAGAGAATGATACTCTACAAGGTTACACACATCATCAAATAAATCCTTTTTCATGTGTTCATGTAGTTTATTCATTAATTCCTCAAACCCCACATTTTCATTTCTATATGGAGTCTCTGATATTTTCTTTTATCTTTGTATGGGTTCAATTAGAAAGCTTCCTCTCCTTCTAGGTGAGTTATACATAACTCTTCAATAAATAAAACATTGAAATCCCAAAAAATAGGTATAACTCCAGTTATTATACATTCTATTTAATTTCATTCCTCAAAAATCATCTCCATAAATAAAGAAATAGTAAGTGGATTCCAGTAATACTATGTTAGATCATAATTGATGTCATCTATGACTAGAGGGGGGGATTAATAGTCTCTTAAAAAATTTAAATACAAAAAGCAACAATGTTTATAAAATATTAAACATTCGTGAGTGATTTTTTCTTGAGTTATTTTGTAGTGGTAATAAAAAGGGAATAATACAATATTAAAATTAATTCGGATCAAAAATAACCTAGTGAAATCTTTAATCTTCATTAATACTTGAGGATAATAGTGCGCACTAAGAAAATTTCTTTTAATGGTGTGATAACCTTACTACAGACCCTAGATTTTAAAAAACCTAGAGGTACGACCGGGCCTTTGATATATGAGACCAAGATCCTCTACATACCTAACTTCTGATTAGGATTCATAACCCTAACTTATGATTACATTTTAGAATAACCAATGAAATAAAATAATTTTTAACTGATTATAAAAGCATAAACCTGATAAAAATATATTTAAAAATAAATGAACCAATATTAAATGTATAATAAAAATATAAGAAATGTAGCAGATGATTAGAATTAAAAAAAAGATTAAACTCAATTATCATTGACACATGAAAGGAACAAATGTAGAAGATGGTTTCTTTTGGTGGTTGAAACAATATTTCAGAATTTTTAGAAAATCATGAAAATGTTTGGAGAGAATCATAATAACTAAGATTTTTCACCAGTACTCTTTATGAATGATATGCATTGGTATATGTTTTATATATTTAAGTGATATCCCAGATCATTTAAACCAAGATAATCTAAGACAATGTGTGTGTGTCCAATATATTCAAGATAATTGCTAATATGTAACAATATATATAATCCCCATCCTTAAACATTATATAATCATGAATTAAGTTAATAATTCACAATGAGAATCTTTTCTGGTTTAGAGTTTTAGAGAATTAAATAATAACTATTACATTGCATCTCAAATATTATATAGTATACAATTATACTCAGTATACATTTTTTTAAAAAAAATCATAAAAGGAAACAAGAACTATTTTCTGGATAAAAATATTCTTGAATTATTCCTTTCTCTTACACCACCTTATACCCAATGAAAAACTTTACAAAAACATGGGATGGGCATAAAAATCTCATTAAGTGTTATAAAATTAGGAATGAAAACATTAGTCCATAAATACATACAAAACATAATCTTTTTAACATACCTCATGAGATCATAAGATTTATGAATAACACATATAAATCATAATTCATAAAGGTAACTTGTGGCATCCATATCAAACATATATTGTAGCTTTCACATCTATGTATGGAGTTACATTTGGAATACCCATCATTGTATATTTAATAAATTTGTTAGGAGAAAGATTATCGTTTACCTCTGTCACATTACCTAATGCATTTGAGAGCTATCTCAGGATTACCCACACAAAGTTTATCCTGAAACCACCTGTATTCATAAAAAATTCCCAAGAACTATAACATAATCTTAACACATAAAGCAAATATAATGGAAAGATAAATTTCCACAATTCAATCAAAATATATCATTTTAATATATTGACATAAACAATCTATTATCAAAATCATTTTTAATACCAAAATACGTAAAAGAATATATTGTATGTATTTTCCTTTTAAAAAATTACAGCTTGTTATGGAAGCCAAATATCAAATAACATTCATCGCAGTGGAATGTTCGTTTTCACCGTGTACGTTAAAAACAAACAATCCCTTTGTCATTTTGTAAAACGCTACATTGAAAAAAAGATTCCCTTTTAATGAAATGAAAATTAATATGGATTTATACAACATAAAAATTAATTTCATGTATAAATAAAAATATACAACAATGAAATGATATTGAGACGATGTCTCTTACCTTGTATCTGGTTAAACATGTTTGTTCATTAATCTCATTTAAATTGGGTAACTCCCTTTGGCTTGAACAAAAAGTCTTCCTTGAAGTTCCCTCTTAATAAGATAAGGCTTCTAAGATGAATATAGGGATCATAGGAGCTTATTTGGGTAGTTATTGTATGAGCCAAGGGGATTGAGAGGTGTGAGTAATGGGTTATAACTTGTGTCCTTTTATAAGAAGGAGGACGAGCTCATTAGGAATGTTAGAATATTTTATTTTATTATAAAAGGATTTTTGGTTTCAAAAGGACCATAACACATTAAATTCAAAGATAGGATGAATATTATTAGAAAACCTCCCATCTAATAGGATTTGATAAAATTTTGTTTCAAATTTAACCTTATCATTTAGCTTTAACCCATAGTTTATTAGTTTGACTTTTACCTTGTCTTCTTGTGTATTCTCTCTATATGGTTAATATTGTTACAATTAAATGCCAAGAGAACCAAAATGGATCATTAATGACATTTTTAACGTCATATATTTCATTAGGACGAATCATAAATTTTTTTTACTGTTATATTATTTAATTAAATTATTAATTAATTTACAATTTCATTTATGTCAATTTATATACTATTCATATCACTACTTTTTAAAAAAAACCAAAAAAACATGTTTCTTTCCGAAAACCATCATTGATACAAATATAAAAAGTCATCCTAGTCTATAAAATTTGTGGATGGCATAAGAAGTTGAAAAATAAATTTATTTTAATTTATAAGATCTTATTTATTTAAAACACTCATTAATGAGGTAATCACAACATCATTATTGTGCCATAAATAAATAAATTTACATGATATAAAAAAATTAAAGAAAAATTACCATTATTTTGGAAATATATTTATCATTATAATTACTATTTATAGACAAAGATATAAATTATATAACCCAACATTAAAATTGTTTTGAAAAAAAAATACATGTTTATGATATTTGTTTTAAATTTAAATAAAAAGTTATTAATGCCATTATCTTACCCAAATGGATTTCAAAGGCCAAACGTTCTACCCAAGGATTGAATCGGATGGACATGTCTAATCCAATAAGGTTATGAAAAATTTTAAGGTAATTTTATATTATTATAATATTATTTTCACCTTGGATTTCCCTATTTACCTTTAACCGTGTTAAATAAAAGTCGAATGTATCTATTCACCAAAAATTAATTTCATCATATTGAACCACATTTTAGTTACTGATGAAAACCATGTATTTTTTATTTTTGAAATTCAATTCATAGAAGTGGTAATATTTCATTTAAATGAAAAAGTTGGGGATTTAACTACTGTGTAGTGTTTTTCACTATTCCTCACAAATTGAACGTTTTGAGAGAAATACAATAAAACCACTCAAAAATTATTTTGATATTCTATATTCAAAACTGATGTATATTTTACCAACATAAAACATATAAATTTCATAAATTAATTTAAAATTAATTTCTATTTTCAAAACCAAAAGGCATGTTTTAAGAAATAATATCTTTCAAAAGATTGAGATTTGTTTATATCCAATTTCAATCTAAAATTACGTCCAATGACCATAATTGGATTAAGTGGTAACAATATAATCCAATTAAATGTTAAAATCATTTATTAAGATAATATAACCATATAAATAAATGATAATAAAAGTCAGTTTTGAATTTAAATGCAGTAATTTTCACTATTCAATAAAAAATGAACTTTATCAGAAAAATACCAAAATTTCATCCAAAGTCAATTTTCATGTCCCGATTCTAAATAAGAATTTTATGTTGTAAAAAATAACATATAAAAGTTACAAAAACTATATTTAAAAAGGGGTTTCTCTATCAAAATGCGGTAAATAAACCTTTTGAATAATATTAGAGTAATTATGATAAAAATTGGATTAATTCACATTTTAAACCTCTAAATATTATTGGATAAATTTAAAAATATTTAAAAAACATGTATAATCATATTTTAGTTAGATATATTCATTCCTTCCAGTACAACGGCTAGGTGTTAACTAAAATTTCAATTAATATTATATTATTATTTTTTAGTATGACTCAGCCTTCTATGTAAGTTGAAATTTTTGGAGAAACCCATTGTCGCGTGTCTGGTACGCCATCAAACATAGCGTCCTTATTAATGTAAAATTAATATTTAATTCAGAAAAATTAATAAATATGAAAATGTAATATTCTTTTATTTACTTGTGAAGTTATATCCTTCCCCCCTTTTTGAAAAATATGTCCTGGAAATTTTATTCACTTATCAAATAAACGGGGGTATTTATCCCTAATAGCATTTTCAGTTTCCCACGATGCCTCTTCAACCATATGGTTTCCCCAAAAAACTATTACCTGATGGATTACCTTATTCTACAACACATTATATCTACGTTCTAGAATCTGGACCGGTTTTTCCTCATAAGATAGATTATATTCCAACTGATTTACCGCTAGACTCAATACATGAGATGAATCCGGCATATACTTTCTCAACATAGAAACATGAAAAACATTTTGTACCAGGGATAAACATGGAGGTAAATCCAATCTCTAGGAATCTAATCAAATATTCTCCAAGATTTCATAGGGCTCAATGAACCTCATTCTCAACTTTCTCATCTTACAAAAATGCATCACACTTTTATATGGACAAACATTGAGAAATACATGATCACCTTCCTTGATAGAAATATCCATCTTTCGGTTATCCGTATAACTTTTCTGCCTCTTATTAGTTTTTCTCATGTGCTTCTGAATCAACTGAACCTTTTATTCCATATCTTCTACCCATTTTATTCCCATCAGTTTCTTTTCACCTACTTCATCTTCAAAAGCTTGAGTTCGATACCAGTTTCCATATAATACCTCAATTGGAGCCATTAATATACTAGAATGAAAACTGTTATTATAAGAAAATTCATCCAAAGATAGATTTTGGTCTCAGCTTCCTTGGTAATCCATTGAGAAAGCATGTAGTATATCCTCAAATGTCAGAAATTTTTATTCTGATTGCCCCTCTGATTGAGGATGAAAATATTTAATAAAATTTAATTCAGTACCCAATAAATTCTAAAAGCCTTTACAAATGTTAAAAGTGAACCAGGGATCACGATCAGATATAATGGAGATGTTTACTCCTTGCAACATTACTATCTCTTTAATATACAACAAAGAATGTTGATCTAGAGACAAAGTACCTCGAAGTGGAATGAAATTAGAAGATTTATTCAATATATCAACAATAACAAATATTGAATTATTACCTTGAGATGTCTTCTGTAACCCCGCAACGAAGTCCATGGATACATTTTCCTATTTCCAATTTGGTACTGGTAATGTATGAAGCGTCCCTTTCAGTAACTTTTGTTCTAAGTTAACATATCGACAATTCAGACACTTCACTGTAAAGTCAGAAATATCTCTTTTCATTCCATCCCACTAGTAATACTTCCGAAGATCTCTAGACATCATAGTACTTTCAGGATGAATTGAAAATATAGAACTATGAGCTTCACATAACAACTCATTCTTCAACTGTGAATCACAAGGCATACAAAATCTCTTTCCATACGTCAAAATACTGTCATTATCAATTTTAAATTCATGAAACTTACCCTTATGAACCAACTCTACCTTTTTCAACAACTCACTACATTACTTCTATGATTTCTTAATTCTATCTGATAGAGATGATTTCATGGACACATGTAACAAAATAGAGTGATCTCCATTACCAAAAAAAATTTCCAATACAAATCATCATCCACTTTATTTTCCGTTATGGGATGGTAATGGATTGTGCACTCATAATCCTTGATTAATTCTAGACATCTCCTCTATCTCATGTTCAATTCATTCTATGTGAATATATACATCAATATTTTGTGGTCTGTATATATTTCAAATTTTACTCTAAACAGATTATGCCTCCAAATATTTAAAGAAACAACAAAAGAAACTAATTCCAAGTCATGGGTTAGTTAATTTAACTAATGAGGTTTCAACTGCTGTGATGATTGAGCAATTAACATGACATTTTTCATTATGACACAACCAAGCACTTTCATCAAGGAATCAATGTAGATAACAAACTCAATATTTCTGGAAGTCAGTTCAAAAACTAGATCATTCACCAATCTTCTTTTCAATTCTTGAAAAAAAAATCATCACATTATTTTGTCCACATAAAAATAACACCTTTTCGAGTTAACTTTGTCAGTGGGCCAGATAACAGTGAAAAAGTTTCAAAAAAACTCTAATAATAACCCACTAATCCAAGAAAACTACGCATCTTTGTGATATTTGTAGGTCATGGATATTCTTAAACAACTTTTGATTCAGAAGGATCAACAATTATGTCATTTTTTAAACAATGTGACTAAGAAATTACTTTTGTTGTAAACAAAAGCCACACTTTCTGAATTTCCCATATAGTTTATTTTCTTTTAATGTTTTCATGACAACCCTTAAATGACTTCTATGTGCCTCTTTAATTTTATAATAATCCAAAATAATATCAATGAACACAACCAAAAACTTATCCATGAACTCACATATAATTATATTCATAAGATCCATGAATATAGTAGGTTCATTGGTTAACACAAAATACATAACAAATAATTAATAATTGCCATATCTAGTATGAAATGTGGTCTTCTAAATGACTGCTTCATTTACATTCAACTGATGGTACCCCGACCTTAAGTAAATCTTCTAAAAATAATTGGCTCTAAGGAGATGATCAAACTAATCATTGATATGAGGAAAATGATTCTTATTCTTAACAGTTATATTATTAAATACTCTATAATCAATAAAAAGTCTCATTGAACCATCATTATTTTATAAAAATGATACCGGAGCACCCTAAGGTGATGTGCTAGGTAGAATGAGACATTTATCTAATAACCCCTTCAATTGATTAATTAACACTAAAAGTTCAATTGGAGTTGTTCGAAAAGGGGTTTTTGAAATTGGCTTTGCATTAAGAACTAAGTCCATAGTAAAATCAACTTCCCGATTAGGTATTATACCAGGCAACTCATCAGGAAAAACATCAAGATACTCATTTATCACTGTAACATCATTAATCTGAACACTTCCATTGTTTTCGACAATATGTGCAAGGTAATATTTATTTCCATCTTTTACTTGTTTCTCATCTTTCTGATATGTTATAAAAATTAGGTGATCATTATTTTATACAAACTAAAATTATTTATAAAAAGATACCTCTTTAACTATGTAGTACATCTAAGCATGATAAAAGGGACGCCAATCCATTACCAAAATAACATCAATCTCTGCTAGAGGGAAAACAATAAGGATTTTAGTTAGATTCATTTTTCGCACAAGTATATAAAGGTACTTATAATTTCTTTTTGTCTCAAAATTTTTTCATGGTGTTTTTACCATATTTTCTAGATACATTTTTTGAGATATAATTCCCAATTTACTAGAAAACTTCTCAGAAATGAAAGAATGTGTAAACCCTTAACCAGAAAACACATTGGCTGAATATTAATAAACAAACAGTGTACCTGATACTACTTCATTCGATGGCCCAACATCTGCTGAAGTAATTGAAATGGATTTCACCACCCTTTTCTACTTGTAGTCTGGATTCATTCCCTCAGCTGAGTTCTTCATTGGACACTCATTTTCATAATGTCCCATTTCATTTCACTTAAAATATATTACTGATTGTAAATCAGATTTTGTGTTACCATTAACCTGATCATTATTAGTGCAATTACAGTCCTTATGTCTCATTTTACCACATCGATATCACTTATTAGAATTTAAAATAAATTCCCCAGCATGATTTTTACAACAGTTATCAAAAAATAAAAAATAAATTTCTTACCATCAGACTTTTTTGAAGAGTTCTTCCCTATTGTCTTCCACCTTGACCTCTTATTTTGTTGTTTTTCAAAGAACACCTAATCATCGGAAAACTCCATTTACACCTTCTTCACAAATCGAACAAGTTTTTCACAACTTTTGAACTCACAAGAAGATAAATCTCTTTGATACTTTGTCTATAATCCTTAGTAAAAATGATTTCTTTTACTATCAATAATTGTTATAAAATTTGGGGCATACTTTTCCAGCAGAGTAAATTTTTCTTCATAAGTATCCACCGAGTCATCTTTTTTACTCAATTCCAGGAATAATTTTTTAATTCTAAGATAAACCACCTTAGGAAAATATATCTCATGAAACATACCTTTGAATTAATCCCAATAAAGAGCTTCAAGCTCCTCACTATCCCTGATATTGTTATCCATAGACCACTACTGATCGTCTTCACCTTCAATAGAGTAAACAACGAGACAAAAAAATTTATTTTCTAAACACCCCATGACATCAAAAATATTTTCCAGTGATTTAATCCACCCTTCTAATAAAATAGGGTCATGTGATCCTCTAAATGATGGGGGATGTTGCCTCATGAAATGCTTCACTATAGAAATGTTCACTTATAGTTGATCTGGAAAATCTCATGCATGGTTAACACCACTGTTTATAGCCTAAGTCCACTATGCCATCACTGCAACAAACTGCTCAGTTCCGATTCAGACTATTTAAGGTTGCTGATTTGGAACATTGTTTTTCTCTTGATTTTGTCCCATCATAGCTTCCATGTTTCCTCTGTGGAAAACCATTATGGACACAGAAATATCATAAGAGGCGAAACATGATAATATGTAAATTATAAATCATTTCAATCAAACCATAAATTAATTAAGGGATTTTAATTTAACAATATATTTACTCCTAATTTTATCTACACTAACCTATGATACCAACTATAAGGCCCTGAGCATAAACATTACATAATCTTGAAATAATTTTAAAATTCACATTGAGGATCTTTTCATGTTTAGTATTTTAGAGAATTAGTTCAAAACTATTACAATACATGTCAAATATTACATAGTAAACAGTTCTATTTAGTATCCTTTTTTCACAAAATAAATATTTTTAATAGAAAACAAAAATTATTTTCTTGATATAAATATTCTTGAATTCTTCTTTTCTCTTACCCCACCTTATACCTTATGAAAAAAATTTCAAAAACATGGGATGAGAATAAAAATCTCAGTAAGGGTTATAAAAATTGAAAGAAAACATTAGTCCATCAGTACATAATAACCTTAAGCTCTTTGACATGCCACATGAAATCATAAGATTTATGAATAACACATAGAAATCATTAATCCTAAAAGGTAACTTGTGGAATTCATATCAAACATACATTTTAGCTTTCATAGCTACGTAGGGAGTAATATTTTGAATACCCATCAAAGTATATTCCCTAAATCACTTATGAGAAAAATTAACGTTTACCTCTATCGCAATACACAATGCATTTGCGAGATATCTATGGCTCACCCACCCTAGGTTTATCATAGAACAATCCATATTCGTAAATAATTCCCAAGAACCATAATATAATCATAACACATAAAACAGACATAAAGGGAAGATAAAATTTCCACATTTCAATCACAATATATAATTTAAATATATTGATATAACCAATCCATTTTCAAAACCAATTTCAATACCAAAATACGTAAAAGAGTATACTTTATTTTTTCCCTTTTAAAAAATATTAGGTCTTGTTAAGGAATCCAAATATCAAATAATGCTCGTGGGCGCGGAAAGTTCGTTGTCACCATGTACGTTAAAAATAAACATTCCCTTTATCATTATAAAAACATTCCTTAGAAAAAATTATTCCCTTAGAATGTAATAAAAACTCAAATGGGTTTATACACTGTATAAAATAATGTCATGTATAAATCAAAATATGCCTCAATGAAATAAGATTGAGGTAAAGTCTTTTTCCTTGTTTTTGACTAGACTCGTTCGTTCTTTAATCTCTTTTAAATTGGGTAACTTCCTTTGGTTTGAACCAAAAAGCTTCCTTGAAGTGCCTTAGTCCTAAGGTAATTCTTTTATGAAGAATGTGGGATCTTGAGAGCTTATTTGGGAAGATATTGGATAATCCAATGGGCTTCAGAGGTGTGATTAATGAGTTAAAAGTGGTTTCCTTTTATAAGAGGGAGGAGGGGCTCTTTAGGAACGATTGAAAATATTATTTTATTATAATAGAACTTTCAGTTTCATAAAGACCATAACTTATTAAATTTGAAGATAATATGACTATTATTCGATATCCTCTTAGAAAATAGGTTTTAGACAACTTTGGGTTTCAAATTTAACCTTATCATTTAGCTTGAACCCTTAGTTAATTAATTTTATTTTTACCATACCTTCTTGTGTATTCACTCTATATGGTAAATAGAGTTACTATAAAATTCCAAGAAACCCAAAATGGATAATTATTTACATTTATAACATCCTATATGTTATTTAGAGGATTATTATATTTTTATGACTACCTTATCATTTAATTAAATATTAATTTATCTAAAAATTCATTTATGTTAATTATTACACTATTCATATCATGAATTTTTTTAAAAATTCAAACCAACACGATTCTTTCGAAAAAACAATCATTAATTCAAACATAACAAGTAATCCTAATCTATATAATTCATGGAATGCCTAAAAAGTTTTTAATAAATTAATTTTAATATTTAGAATCTCTTTTATTTTAAATATTCATTATTGAGGTAAACATTACACCATCATTGTGTCATAAATAAATAATTAAATTTCATATACAATAATTATAAACAAATTAAAAAGATTTAGGAAATAGTTTTATCTTTATAATGAATATTTATAGTCAAAGATATCAAATATATAACCATAATTTAAATTTTTTTGGAAAAACAATACATGTTTATGATATTATTATTTTTACTTTAAATAAAAATTAATTAATGTCATTATCTTACCCAAATGGATTTTAAAGGTCAAAGGATCTACCCAAGGATTGTATTGGTTAGCCATGAATTATCTTATAAGGTTAGTACAAGGGTTAAGGTAATTTTAAATTATTATAATATTATTTTTACCTTGAATTCCCCTATTTACCTTTAATCGTGGTAAATAAAAGTCAATAGTTATTGTTCATCCAATATATTTTCTTCTTATTGAACAAAATTTTACTTACCGATGACAACCATATATTTCATATTTTTGAAATTAAATTCACATAAGTAGTAAAATTTCATTCAAATTAATATAGTGGTTTTTTAACTACTACACAGTGTTTTTTCACTATTAATCAAAAATTGAACGTTTTCAAAAAAATACCAAAACTTCTCTCAAGTATAATTTTGATATTCAGAATTAAAAAATGATTTCAATTTTACAAAATTCAAAACATAAAAATTTCAGAAATTAATTTAAATTCAATTTATGTTTTCAAAACCAAAACGCGTGTGTTTAAGAAAATAATAACTATCAAAATATTGAAATTTGTTAATATCTAATTTCAAAGAGAAATTATTTCCAATGACAAAAATTGGATTAAATGGTAAAAATGTAATTCAACTAAACATTAAAACCCTTTAAAAAGATAATTTAAACATATAAATAAATTAGATAAAAATAAATTTTGAATTAAAATGCAGTATATTTCACTATTCTTTAAAAAAATATGCATTATCATAAAAATACAAAAATTTCATCCAAAGTAAATTTTGAAGTTCTGATTCTAAAATATAATTTTACGTTGTCAGGAAGAACATATAAAATCGAAAAAAATAGATTTGTAAAATGGTTCTTCATCAAAAGGTAGAAAGTCGACCATTTAAAAAATATTAGAGTATTTATGATTAAAATTGGATTCATTCACATTTTACGCCTCTAAATTTTATTGGATAAATTCAAAAACATTTAACAAACATGTATAATATTATTGTAGTTATTTCTATTAATTCACTCAAATATAATTGGTAGGCATTAACTATTGTTTAAAATAATATTATATTATTATTTTTCAGTATAACTCTACCTTATGTGAAACATGAGATTTTCGGAGAAACCCATGTTGCGTTTTGCGTACGCCATCAATAATAGTGTCCCCCTTAAAGTAAAATTAATATTTAATTCAAAATATTAATATATATGATATTTTCATATTCTTTATATACTTGGGATTTTACAATATAATAGCGTGATTGTTTCCTCAATCTTTTAAGGCCTCACTTAAAATCATAGAATTTAGATTGAGCTGTATATCTTTTTAGGAATTATTATTATAAGGTAATTAAAATTTTTAGTAAGAAAACTATAATTATTTTCTAATTATAAAATTATGAGAAATAAAAATATAATAATTAGATTATATTTACAGTAGAGTGTTGTGAACAAAATATCATTGCATGAAATTTGAATTCATCATGTATAAAATACATTAAATAGTGTTATAATTCATTTTTATACTATAATAAATATTTAATCATAATGTAATAAGACAATAATTAAAGGTTTTAATTTTAGAAAATTTAATTGAAATATGATATAATATTTTTTTTAAATATATTCAACTAATGGTGGATGAGGACCAACCACTGAAAATAGAGAGTGGTGGCTCATAAACTACCTCTGGTAGTGTAAAATAGTGGATAAACAATGCATGACCTAACATTCCAATTTCAAAACAAAATTAAAATCTTCTAACCATAATGAGAATTATTATATGTAGCTTAGCACAAAAAGGATTCAAGGGAGGTAATATTTTTTTCAACCATCGATATCCAAAGATAACTCATGAATCTAACGGTGTATCATGACCTAGAATTGGGACGGTGCAATGGGGACTCATTGAAAAATTTCCAAACACAAATAATAAATAGAATATTATTAGATCAAATCATAAAATTATAAAAACTATTCATATATAAAGTATAAAATTACTGAAATTTAAATAGGGAAAAAAATTTGTGGAAGAATAAGAACAAATTTAGATGATATAATGAAAAAGGTAAGTCCCTCTTGGATCTTTTTGAGCTTCTTCCTACTAATTTTACAACAAAACTACCACAGAGAAAAAAAACAATTTACTAATAATATACACTTATGACAAAATTAATACAATATGACCAAAGAGAAAATTATTGATGTAATCAAAGAATGATGGAAAATCTCATGTTATAGTTTGAAGAAGAACCTTCCAAGGGTTGTACAGAAAAAGAAAGACAGAACCAGTGGGTAAAAAATAACTCACTATTGATTTAAAATAGTTCCACCATTGGTATTTAAAATTGTTGACTAAACTAGGAAAATTTCATGGAAGATGATTCAAACATTTAAAATAACCCAAGAATAAGAACAACATGCATAGATTATTGTTAAAATATAATTGAAAAAAAGTAGTATATATGAAGAAAAATAGTCCAAAAAACAGAGGGAAGAGGGAATATTAAGAACCTATTATCGAAAATAATATTAACATAACCAAACATCACCAGAGAAGCAGTGAGGATCTCTAGTCAATCAGATGTCTATGGTCAGTCGGTTGGGTAAGAAGTCTAAAATTTAGGGGAATAAATAGTCATGTCGTGGATTAAATAAGAACATGTGAGATTTTAAATTGAAAGTATTGGATATGATTAAAAAGAAAAAATTGGATGAGAGAGACTGTATCTAATATTTTTAATTTTTATCCCACATCAAATTCAAAACATGAAGGTAGAGTGGTATTTCAATGAAGATGAGTGGACATTTGGTTAAAATAAAAACACACAACACATATGTGCTAGTGAGTCATGTGGGTGACCAAGCGCAACCTCTGTGCCCATGGGGGTGCACTATGGGCTTTATACATAGGCCTTAAACACTCTCTGGGTGCCCTATACACACTATAAACCATCCACCCTATAAGGATTCCTTAGGATTTTCTTCCCTCAGGATTGACCCTGAGGGGTATCTATCTAGAAGTGGTCTAAAAAAGGGACTCATTTAAGGATGGCCCATAATTTTTACTAAACAGAAAATTAAACTAAGGTAATTAAAAATTAAAAATGATGATAATAAAAACATTAATAAATCATTCATCTCTTTTAAAAAATTTAATTAAAAAACTATTAATTAAAAATTATATAAATGTAATAGACTAGAATTTCATAAAATTTCAAAATTGTAATTTCTCAAAAAAATATTAAAAGTTATAAAGTATTTAATCACATTAAAATACGAAAACACCAACCTTTTTGTAAATTTTTAAAACATATTTACAAAAAATATATTTAGCTAATTTCAACAAAACAGATCCACCTTCTTGAAATTTATCAAATAGAACATCAAATTTTATATATCATATTGACTTCCTTTTAATGAAAATTAATTACATTAAATGAAAGTGGGTGAATTGATAGATGCATTTTAAAAAAAAATAATTGATATAGTATTAGTGTTTAACATTGAATTATTAAACAATGTGATCTAATAATTGTTTAATCAGATCATGGAATAATATTTTGAATTAAATAACATGTTTAAAAACAAATTTACGGAGATTGAAAATACTAAAAAATATTTTAGGCTTCTAACATACCCAATCCAAATTTCATCTTATCATATTTAACTGAATCTAATGGTTTTCTAAATATGTCTTCTAGATACTTCTCAGTATGAAAAAATAATAAGAATATATTAGATCTATTTACATAATCCCTTATAATGTAAAAAATACATAGCATTATTTAGTTTTGTGGGTGTCGAACAGGGTTTATAAAAATTTAAAGAGCACTAGAGTTATCTTCATAAATAGGAATTTTATCAAAAAAATATAAAATAATATAGTGTTTATATTATCTATATCATATTTCAATGGGAACTATAAGAAATTACATATTAATCCACACATACTAAGAGTTAATATGATTTTTTTTCTTTGAGCTCCATGAAATTATTCATTTTTCATATAAAGGGGGACATACTTGTAGTTCTTTTCTGGTCTTGTTTGTAACCTCCAATGTCATAATCATAATATGATAGTAAATAAAAATAGTTCCCTTTTGGAGAGTTCAGTCTTGTAAAAATATTACCATTGACGCATCTGATTACTATTTTAACATCTTTATGGTTCATTTATATAGGTTTTGAATGAATCCTAACACATAAGAAAACTGAGAAGATGATTTCTCATCTACAAGTAGTGAGGTATAAAAGGCTTCCTATCATTATTCTATATTTTTTAATATCAACAACCTTTTATAGATTCATATAAGTCTAATTTTTATTTATAGATCATATGTGTTTTCATAATTTGACTATAATCATTTCCAAACCTCATTACAGGTTCTTTAGAATAAATCGATTGTGTTAAGAAAATAAATTTTCTTCTTTTATTAGTTTTTAAAACAAGGCTTCATTTTAGTTCTCCCATCAAGCAAATGAACTATTCACTATTCATTATCATAGAAAAAAGTTACAAAAATAATAAATTAATAAAACAATTATGTAATCATCATAATATATCTTTATAATAAATATAACATTTGAAACTATTTTTATAAGAATGTTTGGTTCAATCAGAACTTTTATAAAATTCTTTTGTAAGAAATATTCTGTAAGAAATTCATATAAAGATCTTGGATCCCATTTAGAACATATAAATCATTATGTAGTTTAAAACATTATTTGGGAAATTATCATTCACAAATATAAGGGGTTTTAAAACATAGACTTCTTCTGAAATAATAAAATTTTGAAAGGTAATTTTCATATCCATGTGAAATAATTTGATGTTTTGAAAACTAGTTATGGATTATAAAATTATAATTGATTACCTCATATAAAAATGTGAAAATAAATATTTAATTTCAATTCCCTCATCCTATTAATAACCTTGAGATACTAGTCCTTCTTTTCTAATTATGTTTCAAAATTTATCAAGTTTATTATGAAAATTCAATTATGTTCCCATAACAAGTTTACCTATTGGAAAAGAAACTATATAACAAAAATTATTTATTTAAAACTATTTTTATTCATCATTAATTTAATTAATACAATTTAAATAAATTAGGTCATTATTAACATATATAGGAACATATTCAACAAAAAATAACACTTTTCATAGTAAGGAAAAAATGATCTTCCCGTTTCAATTCCAGAGTCTACATTACCAATTAATTTTTGAATAGGTTGATATTTAACTGTTTTTCCTTCCTTTAGATTCATTTGAGAAGTTATTTTATCCCCTGAACTGATTAATTATAAATATTTTGTCATTGTTTTTACCAAAGCTGAATTCTATAAACTCATCATTTTAAATGAAGGATTTTGGGTCCTCATTATAATAGTTTTCAATAAACTTGACATTAATAGATTATTATAAACATATTTTTTGTTATTGTAACCTATATATAATTCACTAGCCTTATAATATCTGAAAAATATCCACTCATCTATTTTACTGTCTTTTTTTAAATTATCTTCAGTATTTAACATGGAAACATTATGTCCAAAAACCTTGAAATACACATCTTTTGGTTTATGTCATTCTAAAAGTTCATAAAGGGTATTTTTTAGAAAGGTATAACTGAAACACTATTTAAAATAAGGAAATATTTATTTAAATCATCTTCCCCAAAATATTTAGGTAAAATAAATTTAATTATCAAATGCATATGAATTTCATGAATTGGTCTGTTGTTTCTTTCTACTACACCATTTTGTTTTGGTCTCCTAGGAGATAAAAATGTTTTTGTAACAATTTAATAAAAAAAATATCAGATTATAAATTTAAAAATCCCCCACATTCATAACATCTTATGAAATTTATTGATGTATTTTTAAAATTTTGATAAATCATACAAAAATCAATAAATTTGGATAATGTTTCATTTTTATGGGAAAAGAAATAAATCCATAAGAATATACTCAAATCATCTACAATTAAAAATACATTTAATTTAATATAAATAATTATATGTTGTATTAGACCTGACAATATAAGACTTGGTTACTATAAACATATATCCAAACAAATATCATTTATATATTTTAATATATATTTTCGTTTTTTACCTTTCAAAGAGGAATAACTCATGAAAAACATATTTGTATATAACTTGGGCAGTTGCAAAAACATTTCATGATTTGATAGTTTATGAAAAAATATGAAATTTTCAATTCTAATCCTTATATTGCATCAAAATTATTATTTTTTCATTAACATTTAGACACTTAACCTATTTTTTGGTTTAATTAAAAAAATAAATTTTATAAAAATTTTATTTCATATTATTTGAAAATAAATCTTATTCTATTAGAATCGAACACTAACCATTTTAAAATAAAATATTTTTTCAATAATCACATAACTGGGATATGCTTATTATTTTATGTTATAAACCATGTACAAATAATAATTTTGAAATAATAATTTTTTTGGAATAACCAACTTCTTGTTTACCTTTAAACGTGAATTTAGAGTTATCTACTAAAGTATCAAGGGTTCCCTTATATGAATTAAATGATATATATTTTGACATTCCCCATGTCATGGACAATTAGTAAACACTATCTATGTACTATGAGTCATTGAAACATTTAATTCATATTTCCTAAAATAAATAAATCAATTATATGTTTTGGTACCCATGAAAACATTTGACCAATTAGAATAGTAACAATGAACTAAGGCACAAAAATAGTTCTAAATCATTTATTAGTTGGATTTTTAGAACGTAAATTGTTATTAAATAATGATATTTTTTCCCAAAATAATTTTCATATATCATAGAGAAATAATTGGAATATTTTCATTTCATTTTTTATTTCACACAAGTTACACTAGAATACATCCTTTTGATCTTTTGAAAAAAATAGTTTTATTTAAATGCAGAGTTTCAATAGTATATAAAAAATAATTTTATTTGTGTTTAGTTTAATTCAAGGCCTCATCTGATAATATTGTTGTTTACTATTTAAAAAATTAGATAATTAATATTTTAGATTAACAACTTATGTTTTCAAATCCATATTCTCATTTTTATAGTTTCTAAATTTTTAAATACTTTTTCCATTCAATCCAGAAGTTTTATTTCTTTATTTTTTATTTTAGAGCTTTAAATTCATTAATTCTTATTCAACTTTAGTTAGATCATAAAAAAATTTAGTTATCATATCTTGATATTTTTCATAGAAAACCATAAATATTATAAAACTTTCATTGTCATATTTTAGTTTTAGTGCTTCAAATTTGGAATCCTCTTTTGTTTGATCATTATGAGAAATTAAGATTTTCATATTATCACATTTAAATTTCATTTTCTCTTTTTAATTGATCATCATCTTATATTTTTTTCATTTTTTGTAACATTTTTAATTATTTTAACTATATAATTTTATAATTCATTATTTATTTATGTTGTTTCTTTACTTCTGAATTTACAGAATCAGAATCATAACAAGAGTCAGAAACAAATTCATTTTCCTTTATAAATAAAGAATTATGATCTACATTTTCAAGAGTTGTTAACTGAGTAGAGAAAGAATTATTTACCTATCTTGTAATACCCATGAGAGAAATATTCCCTATCTCATGTTCACATCTAGAATAACCACTTCATTTTGAACTATCAGAATACTCCCAACTGCCAAAAACTATGTTTTTCCTTTCATCTATTATCATTGTATTTTTTGGAACTTTGAGCTTAGGCTAGTCAGCCCTTATTTAGACTATTTTGATGTCCCATCCAATATTCTACTTATCTGGTGCACTGAAATGGATTCCCGCGAGTCCTCGTGCATACCACCTAAAAGGCTAAATGTTTCCAAATAGAAACGAGGGCATATGGTGTGACACTGGGGAGACTATTACTCCCATTTCAGAGTAAGAAAATTGTATAAAAATATTAGTGTCATACGCAATAGAAAATGAACAAAGTGTGGATGAATTATATAAAATTAAATATAAAATGTTTTAATAATAAATGCAAATTCTTTAAAATCCCAAACACATTTTTCATAAAAACAACGCTACGCATGAACTGGAATGAAAATAGAGATACAAGAGTACAAGAGAAAATAAAATAAATGTATAAGGATCATATACTAACTCAGATCAATACAACATTCCCAATTTCTAGAGTCTATCAAACTATACTCACTCGATCAGACTAACCCACTCGAGTGTTGAGTCAATAAGGATTCATTAGTACTTGTCCTTTCATTCATGTTATTTAAATCACAAACACTCCATCATAATGAAAATTTAATTTTCCCAAAGATTTTATTTAATGATGATAATTTTCCTTTCCTAAGGAAAATTTATCCATACCTATTTTTCAATGTACATATTTTAGTCTAACTCTTTTTATTCCTAAGTAAAAATTCAGTTTCACATATAAAACCTCATAATTATAAAAATAATTAGATATAGAGTATTCTATTTTTAGGATCCGAATTCAGGTCTTGAATTCTATGAAATTCAGATTCCGAATTCTGTGAAATTCATGTACTGAATTCTATGAAATTCAGAATCTGAATTCTCTGAAATTTCGAATCTGAATTCTCTTAAATTTAGAATCTATATTCTAAGAAATTAAGAATTCCAATTCTCTGAAATTCAGACTACGAATTCTCTGAAATTGAGAATCTGAATTCCTTAGAATTTAGGTTTTGAATTTCATAGAACTCAGGCTTTGAATTCTTTACAATTCATGTTCCTAATTCCATATAATTTGGGTTCCGAATTCCTCATAATTCACACTCTTAATTCACCATATTTCAAACTCTAAATTCCTTAGTATTCAAACGTTGAATTTTTTAGAATTCTGACTCTGACTTCCTCAGAATTAAAACATCTAATTCCTCATAATTCAGGTTCCAAATTCCTTATAATTCAGACTTCGAAATCTATAGAACTCTAATTCCTAATTTCTTGAAAAATAGAATCCATATATACTTGTAATATAGACTCTTATATTTTACTCGCTTACACTTAAAATTCTATTTTTCCATTGACTTTGGAAAATCGAATTTGGTTGAAAACCCATATTTTTTACTTTCTCTTGTTATAGTTATAAAATGATGTTGTGCATTATGTTACTAACCAACCATTGTTTGAGTGAAATGTGCACAGGTCCCTCCAAAATTCAAAAAAATATATGACCATTGGAGGAGGGAGTCGAACGTTGAAGATGTTCCTATAAATAAGATCTCATTTGAACGAGCTCAAGACTTTTACACCTGTTGATAAATATAGAGATTGCATGCTGCTGAAGTTATTTCGAGAGAGAGATAATTTAATTCATTGTGCGTACTGAACATCTTGATCAGAATTGCTTCGTGTGACTCTGAATGTTGTTGAGTACATTTGAGGGCTACCGGGTATAGGAAGATAGAGGCACCGACTACCTTGAAGTTCGAGGGATTTCAGGTATAGCAAGACAGACTTTGATATTTGTATCGAAGGCTTACCTAGGTGTGGGAAATATAGATTTTTTTTAAGTATAGATCAAGGGACCTTTATGAAAGGTTGTTGGATACCCTTCTCTTCGGGTTAAATGATTTCATACTTGTTACTTATATTGTTTCATGTTTTTTTCTACTAAATTTTGTTTGATAAAGAAAGTATAATTATCATATAATTTCTTACAATTTTACTCTGATTAGTAAAATTCTATATGCTTTAAGTTCAAATCTTTTTCCTTGTAAACTTTTCTTAAGTTTGTTTTTTGGAACCATATTTCAGGAAGCTAGCATGTTTTTAGAACTAAGAGGTCTTTTGAATTTACCTTGTATAACATTGTTAAACATTACCATATTTAAAAGTTCTAAAGGAAATTTTTTTAAAGTATACATTTCACCCCCCCCCCCCCTCTTGTATATTGATCATCTACATCATTATTTCGATCCTATAATTGGTATAAGAGGAGGTCTTCGAAATAATCATATTCACATATAATTTTTCATGATAATGTTTTTCCTTGTTCTATATCAACTAAACTACGGTACATAATACATTTTTCTATTACATGACCAGCAATATATATAGCCAGATTTATTCTTGTGAAGCCACAAATTGTATTTGGAAGAATATTGAAGTAAGTCATTTTGGTACTTCCAAAGTTATTGAAACTAGAAGAACTGTGCTTAGATTTGAGTATCATCGTTTTTTAATTACTTATGCTGAACTTATATTTATAGTAAAACAATGATTTATGACTATTTTAAACAGTTTAAAATCCAGGGGTTAAAATGGTTTTGATGATGAGGTACTTGTGGACAAGATTATAGGCTTCATGTCGAACGAGTGGGAATCAATGAGAACAGATATTGATGAGAATAAGAAAGTATCACAGATTAATCTTGATGAGATTTTTGGAACTCTTCTTCAACGTGAGACTATAATGAAGAGATATTTTGATATGAATAATAAGAAGAATGGAAATGGAAGTGTTTCTTTTAAAACTACTTCTAATCATTTGAAAGAGAAGACTCCTAAGAAAGTTACAAGATCTAATTCAAAGAAGGTCACTATTTTATTTGAATGAAGTGAATGTGAAAATTCTGAAAATTAAATAGATAATATTTCTATAAGGATGAACAAGATAGTTGGGAATAATGACTTTCAGTATAGATATAAAAATAAAGAAAGAAAGGACAAGAAAGACTCTGAAGTTACTTGTTATGAATGCAAAAGATAAGGGTATATAAGGCCATATTGTCCTGTGCTTAAGAGAATATATAAGAAGGAAAATCATTCTAAGGGGAATTAAAAGATGTACTACAAATCTAAATATAAGAATGTTTTGAATGAAAATGACACCTGGAGTGCCAGTGGTGGACACTCTTCTAATTAATCCTCGGATTACGAATCTTTTGGACAGAAGAATCTTGGTTTACTTGCCAAGTTACCTATTTAAAATCATTGTCTAATGTATAAGGTACACAATACTGAATCCATAACCAATGTATCTTTGAATGATAATTATAGTGATAATAGATATTATGAATCTTCGGATGAATATTATTTTTATGATGAAGATAATACTTTACCTACCTATGAATAAGTTTCTAGGTTTTCTAATATCCTTGAGAATGAAAATTCTAATGTCATGAAAAAGGTCAATATGGTAAATTCTAGTATTTCTATTCTTACTAAGGAAGTTTCAAATCTTTATAAAGATCATGACAAAAAAACCCGTGATTTTGAAAGTATTTAAAAAAATATTTAAGAATTTAATTCAGTGAAAGATAAACATTCTATGGATCTAGAAAAATAATTTTCTGAGAAAAATATTTTTGAGCCTAACTCTAGTGCTAAAATTATTTTTTTGATGATAAGAACTTAGATAATAGACTAAAGTCATTAATATTTTCCCTAAGGAATTCATTGTCAAAATTTACCTTAGGTACTGAAAATTTTGATAAGATGTATTCTCAAATTTGACCTCTAAGAAATAATTCTGTTTTTGGATATACTAGTTGAAAACTGATTTTTAGTCACAATTATTTTCTACCTCAAAGTGCTCCATTGTTCCCTAAGATTCAGTGTGGTGGGAATTGGGCAAAAAGTTTTCCTTAAACAAAAATCAGTCTTTAGTTTTTCATAAAGCTTATTTTTTAATGTAAATGAGGATTCCTGAAATTTTGTTTTCTGAAATTTTTAGATCTAAGAAAGTTTTGGTTCCAAAAGTATTTCACTCTTATTTTCAAGATAATAAATATATTACCAACATCAATACATGGTACATGGATAGTGGATGTTCTAGTCACATGACTGGTAAAAAATACTTCTTTGAAAAGATTATCAAGACCAGAGGAAGAAAAGTAACTTTCAGAGATAATGCTAAGGGAGAAATTATTGGTATATGTAACATTGTTTTTCTTGGAAAACATTGATTTCAAATGTTTTATTTGTTAAGGTTTTTAATTACAACCTCATTAGCATAAGTCAATTATTTTATGACGGATACCTTGTGAATTTTAGGAATGATAAGTGCTTAGTAAACAATTCCAAGGAAGAGTTTATTCTTTCTGCCAATAGGCAATAGAATTTTCACACACTAAACTTAGAAGACCTTAAAAGCCAGGATCTACCTTGTCTAAGTACAATGGAAGATCATTCGTGGTTATTTCATTGAAGGTTAGGACACTATAAAATTAGGAACCTATGAAATATCTCTAAGAAAATACTAGTTATCGATCTACCATAGCATAGATTCAATTCATCAAAAGTTTGTGATCCTTCTCAATATGGAAATCAACAGAAATCAAGTTTTAAATCAATCGATGAAGTCTCAACTACTGATGCATTACATTTGATGCATATGGATCTTTTTTTTTCAACACAAACTAGAAGCATTGGAGGAAAATATTATGTATTTTTTAAAGTTGAATATTACACTAGAATTACGCGGGTTTATTTTCTAGTAAATAAATCTAAGTCTTTTTTTATTTCAAAAGTTTTAGAGCCCAAGTTAAAAATGAGAAAAACCTTTCATTGAAAAATATCCGTAATGATCCTGGAGGAGAATTTCAAAATCCTATTTTTGAAACTTTTTTTAGTAGAAAAGGCCTTACACATAACTTCTAAGCACCAAAAACACCTCAATAAAATGGTGTTGTTGAAAGAAGAAATAGAATTATTCTGGAGATAAGAAAAACCATGTTCAGTGAATATTCGGTAGCCAAACATTTTTGGGCTGAAACTATAAGTACTTCTTGTTATACTATCAATATTGTTTTGATTATATATTTTCTTAATAAAACTCTTTATGAGTTATGGAATGGTAGAAAATCTAGACATTCCAACTTCATGTTTTTTGGATGCAAGGTATTTATTCTAAAAACAAAATATAATCTATATGAATTCACACCAAAATATGATGAAGGAATTTTCTTAGGCTACTCTACAACATCTAAGGATTTTAGATTTATCCATAAAAGTACATGTACTGTTGAAGAAAAAGTACATGTCAAATTTTATGAAACTAATCCTTTTGATTTCAAACATCTGAAACCTACATCTGTTGATGTGTTTTCAAAAACTGATTATCAACCCTTGATAGATGATCCTTTTGATAAAGAAAATGTTCATTAAAATGTTTCTAAAACATTTACCCCAGAATATTTCCTACCCTATGTTGATGAACAGGTTTTTCAAAAACCCAAATCAGATGTTTCTTAAGAATCTTCCCCTTGATAGTATCATTGTTGATGTAAATAAACCTGTAAAGACTAGAAGTTCCATAAGAAATGAAGTAGAACATCAAGAATTTCTTTCTCAATTAGAACCAAAAAGCATTGATGACGATTTTGGTGATGATGGTTGGATAAAAGATATGCAAGACGAGCTAAATGATTTTGATGGGAATAAAGTCTAGACATTCGTTGAAAGATATAAGGAAACATCTGTTATTGGAGTAAAATGAGTCTTCATAAATATGTGTGATGAAAATGGAATCATTTTAGGAAATAAATCTAAATAGGTTTCTAAAGGAAATAATCAACAATAAGAAGTAAACTATTAAGAAAATTATGCTCTAGTATCTAGACATGAATCTATAAGTATTCTAATAGACTTTGCAGCATTCTTAAATGTTAAACTTTTTTCAAATGGATGTTAAATGTTCTTTCCATAATGGTTATGTTCATGAGGAAGTTTTTGTTGAAAAACCTCTTGATTTTGAAGATACAAAACATCCTTAAAATGTTTTCAAACATACCATTTCTTTGTATGGACTCAAAAAGTCTCCAAGATCCTGGTATGATAGACTTACAAGATTTTTGATTCAAAATAAATATGTTATGTGAAATGCTGATCCAACCCTTTTTATAAATAAAAATAAGAAAAATCTTTTGATTGTTCAAATTTATGTGGATAGAATTATATTCCATTCAACATAGCAATCATTAAGTAATTCCTTTGCGGATCTAATGAAATATGAGTTTGAAATGAGTATGATGGGTGAGTTAACATTTTTTTTGGTTTTCAAATTTCTCAAAAACTAGAAGGAATCTATATATCCCAACATAAGTATATTAAATATCTTCTTAATAAGTATAAATATGACAACATTAAGAGTATAAGTACTCCCATTAGTACCTCAAATTCACTTTATCTTGATAAAGCTGGGAAACCAATAGATCAAACTTCTTTTAGAGGTATGATAGGAAGTATACTTTACTTGAAGGCTAGTTGTCCAGTAATAATGTTTTCAGTATACTTATGTGCAAGATATCAATAAAATCCTAAGGAATTTCATTTAAAGGCAGTGAAAAGAATTTTTCTCTACCTAAAGAGAACATGGATCATGGACTCTTTTATACTTCTGAAAATGTTTTTGTTTTAAAAAAAATTGGATGCAGACTTTAGTTGATGTAGAATGGACAAGAAATGTACATCCAAAACTTTTCATTTATTAGGAGATTCAACAGTTTCTTGATCATGCAAAAAAACACTCAGTATCACTTTCCACTGTTGAAGCTGAATATGAAGCAGTTATAAGTTGATGTGCTCAAGTGTTGTGGATGCAACACAAACTCATAAACTATGGTATGAGTTTTTCCAAAACACAAATATTGGGTGATAATACTAGTTCCATTTCCTTAATTAAAACCACCGCACATCACTCTGGTGTAAAACACATAGATATTAGGCATCTCTTTCTTAGGCATCACACACAAAAAGAAGAAATTATTCTTCAATTTATCGGAATACATGATCAACATGCAGATATTTTCACAAAATCATTACCATCCGACGTATTTGAATACATAAAACATAATTTAGTATTTATAACTATAAGGTAATATTCCTTATTAAATTCTTGTTGAAACATATAACTTTAGAGTAAGAAACTTCTTTTCACAGGGGGAGTACATTTTCCTGTTAGTCCAAAAAATTTCAAAATGTTCGTTTTCAAAATTTTCATAGTCAAAATTTTTCATAGTCTAAAGTGTTTTTCAAGAATAAAAATTTTGGAATCTAAAGTTATTCAAAAAGAATATTCCTCATTATGAATAAACATCCTGGAAATCTTAATGGTATGTTTCTGTTCCAAATTTTTCCTAATCCTATTTTACTAGTTGGTATTTTATTTTTGCTTTAAATTTTTCCGATTCACCTTTCCTTAAATACAAATTTTTTATCTCAAAAACCTCAAAATATCAGAATCCTTCAAAATCCTCTTCAGATTTCAACTCAACAATCAGATCTTCTCAAGATGCATTCAACCGCTGGATCAATCGGGGAAGCTGAATCATCACATTGATTCCCTTAATAAAGGACCCCAGTGGTTGTCCCACATCAAAACTCAAGCCTTCGTGTGCTGAAGCTCTGCCTTTGTTTTTAATTTCGTTCCGGATCTTCAAATTTTTCTTACATAGGAACGTATGTTGATGAATTTTCTTAGAATGAGATGTAGAGTGTATAATAAATCTCTGAGTGGCATATTTTCTGAGAAAGGTTAGTTGATATGATGTTTTATGACAAGTATGATTATATTATGTCTAAGAATATCAAGATGAATAGTCGTGAGAGTGTTTTCATATCAAAATCAAGACCATAGGATCCAGGGTATCTGGAATTTCTGGTTGCATTATTTAAGATAGTTAGTTTTTTCAATGAAGGAGGAATAGATAAATTTTCTTTCAAGATCTATGGGAAGACGTATTCTATTTTTTATTACATGGAATCCAAACTGATAGGAATTCCTTATGATAGAGAAGCTAAGTTTTTCTCTCAAAATCTACCCGATGTAATTGGATCCTTTGATAAGAAAAATCCTCTAGCTTGTCCTGCTCTAGAGGAAGTGAAGACTCCGAAAATTATTCATCTCTCCACAAATCTTCGGATTCATCAACTATGGGTTCAAGGTTTTCTAATTCTAAGAAAAGGGGACAAGGATACCCTGAAGAAATGTGATATTTATTTTCTAGATTTCCTGGTGAACCTAAGAAAGATAAACATGGACAATCATATCTTGGTGACAATTGAGAATATAAAGAAACGAAATATGAAGCCTCGGATTATCATGTATCCATCCATTATTTCAATGATCATTGTTCTTTGTCCACAGTATTTCAAGATTCATTGCAGTTATAAGCTGAGAAATTGTCAGGTGATGCTTTTGAGTAATGATACTCTGAGGAGGATGAAGATTGGATTTAATTGTCAATCAAGAAAATTTAATGATTTGTTAGTAGTAGAATTTGACGCTCTTTCAATGAATCCAGAAGTGGCTGAAACTTATAAAAAAGGGTGGAAAGAAGAGGAAATGAAGGAACCAAAAGAGAAGGTGAAATCTCTAGTGGCAAAGGATACTCAATCTGCACCTCCAAATCCAAAGAAGCAAAAAACATATCCTAATTAAGTTGTGCCTAAGTGTAGAGGAGATAAGAAGAAAAAGAAGGAAGGGGAGCCTAATATTGTCTTGGACCTTGTTGAGGAAAAAGCATTGAAGGAATATATTTATGAGAATCTAGAAAAAAAGTAAAAGAGAAGAAGTAGAGGAAAATTGTATTAAGCTGAAATAGTTCAATCCCTTCTGAAGGCTGCTGAAAAAGCCTCCAATAATATTTTGGTAGCATAATCAATTTAGTTAGAACATTTAACGTAGAATCTGGAAAAGAAGTTAATGATTCCAAAAAAAGATCAATTTGAAGAAATAGTTCAAGAAGAAGAAGAAGAATAAGAAGTGGAATAAGGGAGTGGTGATACCGAAGATATCATAAAGGAAGTAGAAGATTATCATGAGAAGGATAGTCCCTATAAGAAACTATCTATCCAAACTTTTTAAGTAGAGTCTTCAAAGCTTGTAACCCCTAGGAAAGAGGATAAGGGTAAGGAAGAAGTGAATAAGTTGTCTGAAAATGATAGTAGCAATCATGATTTTATTTACCCAGAGGATGTTGAGGTAGGATCCAAGAATGAAGAAGTTGATGAACGCAAAATTGTTCAGCTATGAGATAGTCAACATGAATCTCTTGATCAAGAAGAAGTCATTTTGACGGAGGATAAGGTAAAATAGGTCGTAGTTGATACACATAGGAAAATTGTTGTAAAGAAGAAAGAAGTTGGTGGTTTATTGAAGAGGAATGTTGTTGGATTAGAAAATGAAACCTCACCAACCAATGTCTCAGATTCAAAATAGTCATCCCTTAGACATGACTTTGTAGTTCAGTCTTTGAAAAGGCTTGTTGGGACTATTCAAATATTCCCCAGTATATACATGATATTCCAGACTCTTTAGCATTTATTTAATCAAAAATAATATTGAATATCCCTAGTGATGGAAAAGCGAGTCATACTCGAGGTAGACATCAGGACTTTTCTTATTGACTACAGGGCTCATAAAAGATCATTCAAAAAGTTGAAAAGCTAGTCAAGGAAGAAAATACAAGAAATGAGAGTCTTTGATGAATTTCAAAAATGTGTCGAGTATGCTTTTGACACCGAAGATGTGATGATCAAGGATATCACTAATATTTTTGAAGAAAATCTATCTCTAGAACTGACATCTCAGAAGAAAGAAGTTAAGTATTTGAATGGGAATCTAAACATTGTTCCTCAGGGTTGGAAAAGGGATCTCATAATTGAGATTAAAGAGAAACATTCTAAGAAAGAAGAAGTTCATAAGGATCAGGTAGAATCTCTTAAGGGTTAGGAAGAGAAAATTAATGCCTTAGAGAAGAAAATAGAATATCAAGATCAGTTGCTCAAGTATGCATAAGAGGATCACAAAGAGCTCAATAAGTTAAAAACAATAGTTAAGAAGCTAATGCTGAAGGAGAAGGAAGGATAATCTTTTCCAAATATAATCATTTCTTGTATTTCTTTCCATGTATAAATTCATTCAATCATAATGAAATTTTTGTTTCTCTTTATTTTTTTGGTTGTTTAGTACGAATATTTCAGGTACTATATTTCCATTCCATTTCCTATATTTCTTTTTTAAAATCACAAATGGGGAGAAAGGAATTTAAAAAAACAATACTTAGTAAAGAAGAAATTTCCTCAAGTAAGGGGGAGTTCATCTAAGGGGTAGTTTTCATCATAAATATTTTCGTATGCAAGAAAATGAAAAATCCAATTTAGAAAATTTAGAATTCTATCCTTACTATTTCCAAAACCAAATGGGGGCTTAGTCGTATTCACTTTGATCCGTAAGTAAAGGGAGATTAGTTCTTATTTACAATCCAATAAAAAATTGTAAGTCCTTTTATTATTTTCTATAAGGATGTTTGTGCTTCCAAAATAGGGGTAGATTGTTGACTCAATAAGATTTCCTTATGACTTTTCCATTCCTTTATGTTTTGAAAATCAAAAACACTTTGTCTTAATGAAATTTTCATTTTCCCAATGATTTTCTGTAATGATAAAATTTTCTTTCCTCAAGGAAAATATATCCTTACCTATTTTTCATTAATCATATTTTAGTCGAACTCTTTTTATTCTTAAGTAAAAAATTTGGTTTCACATCCAAAACCTCATGATTCTATTAATACATAGATATAGTTTATTTTGATTTCAGGATCTGAATTTAGGTTTAGAATTTACTGAAATTCAGAATCAGTATACTGTGAAATTTGGGTAGTGAATTCGTTGAAATTCAAAAGCTGAATTCTCTGAAATTCAGAATCTGTATTCTTTGAAATTTAGATTCTGAAATCTCTGAAATTCATATTCTGAATTCTCTGATATTCAGACTCTGAATTCTCTGAAATTCAGACTCTGAAGTCTATGAAATTCAGAATCCAAATTCCTCAAAATTCCGGTTATGAATTCCATAGAATTAGGACTCGGAATTTCTTATAATTCAGGTTCCAAATTCCTCTGAATTCCTCAGAATTCAGACTCACAATTTCTTAGAATTCATATTCCGAATTCATTAGAATTCTGACTCTGAATTCCTCAGAATTCAGGTTTCGTATTCCTTAGAATTTAGAATCCAAAATCTATTGAATTCTGATTATTAATTCCTTGAAAAACAGAATCTGTATATCCTGGTAATATAGACTCCGAAGGTTTACTCACATAGACTCAGAATTATAATTTTCCTTAGACTCCGAAAAATAGAATTTGATTGAGAAACCATATTTTTTAGTTTCTATTTTTATAGTTATAAAACGATGTCGTGCATTCTATTACTTACCAACCATTGTTTGAGTAAAACATGTATAGGTCCCACCGAAATTCAATGTAAAATATGACCGTTGGAGTAGGGAGCGAACCATTGAAGATGTGTCTATAAATAGGAGCTCATTTGAATGAGATCATGACCATTACAAAAACTGATCAATCTAGATATTACATGATGTTGAAGTGATTTATAGAGAGAGTGACTTTAATGCTTTGTGTGTACTGAACATCATGTTCCTAATTTATTCATGTGACTCCGAATGTTTTTGAGTACATTTGAGGGCTTCTAGGGATAAGAAGATATTGGTGTCGACTACCTTGAAGTTCGAGGGCTTGCGGGGATAGCAACACAGACTCCGATATTCAAATCGAGGTCTTACCCTAGTGTGGTTAAGACAATATTTCTTATAAGTATATATCATGGGATCTATATCAATGGTTGTTTGTGACCCTTCTCTTTGGGTTATAATATTACATACTTGTTACTAGTATTGTTTTATGTTTGTTTTCTGCTTCATTTTTTTTGAAAAGGAAAGTATAATTATCGTATAATTTTTTATACTTTTACTCTCATTAGTAAGATTCTATATGATTTAAGGTATAATCCTTTTCCTTGTAATACTTTCATAAGTTTCGTTTCCGGAACCATATTTATGGAATCTAGGAAGTTTTTATAACTAAGAGGTCCTGTAAATTTACCCTGTTTAACTTTGTTAAACATTACCTTCTTTAGAAGTTCCAAAGAAATTTTTTTAAGTATAAAATTCACGCCCCCCCCCCCCATCTTGTATATTGATCATCTACATCATTATTTCAATCCTACTTCGAGCATCTCTGCTTCATCATTCAACTATGGGCCTTATCCCTAACCACCATGCAACTATACTCAACATGAAAAGTAGAAATAATATCTACACGTACACCAGGGATAACATGTAGTGGTGAAAAATTATAGTTTTAGTCCACCCCAAATATGAACCAATAAATACACTAATATTAGAGCATGAAAAAGAAATATTCTCATCCTAACAAAGATTTAACTGAAAAGATGAGTAAAATGAATAATGATGAAACCATAGTTAGACCACGTGTTCTAAGTCTCGATAAACTGGGTAAGGGTTATCATGGATATCCATATTAATATATGTATATATGTATAGTACCATACATATAAAAACATGTAAAAATATGAATATTTTTGAGTAAGGTGAATGAAATAAAAAAACAAACAATAGTTGATCCATGGTTATGTAATCCCAATCCATTAGACATCCTATCCAAGGGCCTTGTGTCTGATGTGGTTCAACTCAATTTTTGTATGATTATTTTGATATCTTGGATAGTAATCCCAATTGATATATAAATTATTTGACTAGAACTTGTTTTATAATTGAGAATGTTATGTCACCATAGAGGATACTCGTCTTGATTCTGGGTTCACCCATACTCAACACCAATCCCTATAATAAGGGATTCAGGGGATGTAATTTTAGGAATCATATATATGGACAAGATCAAGACACCATGATTCGCATTCAAGGAAAATATATCCCAATTTCTAATCCCTAGGATCCATTCCATAGGTGTCCATGTCATTTGGAACTTAGTTGAACCCTTTTGGTGTGACCCTTAAGAAATTTTTATGGATGGATCACTTGTGAGATGTCATGATCAACGCTTGAGACCCAGATCAAAATACCAATCATAGGTGTGAGATTCCATGATCAACCACCCCAATAATAAAATCTCTCACCAGACTGGTCCTAGAGAGAACGTCTTAGGATTTTTATTATATAATAATTAAAGGAGACAATACTCATCTTCTATTAGACATCGATCTAGGAGAACATAGTCATACTATATATCCACATGTTAAGGTGAGCATAATCATCTGCAAAAAACATCAAGTTGAGGAGGGAGTAATTATCCTCATTGAACCCACAAGATGAAGAGATCATTATCATCCTCATCATATATTAAAAATAGGAGAGATAAATCATCCTCATCACTCGGGAGAGTTGAATAATCCAGGAGAATCATTACTAGGGACATCATACCCATATATCATAGTCCTAGGCTCAACAGCAATATACTAGGAATCACTTGTTGAAATACTAATAATATAGTAATAAAATATACATTCTCAAAATCCAGATCCCTGGTAGTACCTATAAGTATAAAAATAATAAAATAATAATCATAGGAAACTATGTCTGTGCATCCCAAAGTGAATAAAAGTCACCATACATCAGTCTCATGAGACACCAATCTGGAAGAGCCTCTATTGATCATCATTACGTTAGTAGTAAAAATGTAAATGTATAAAGAAAGGAGTGAGGGTGGTCAAACACCTAAACCCAACCCTATTTCAAAATCCCCATTAGATTACATGTTTTTAATGGGATCTATGTTTCTACCCATGACCATATCCATCGAAAGTTGATTTACAAGATCATTGTGGGTCAAACATCGGGGCACCCACTAGGCCCCTCTAGTAAAACACTGAGTAGGAATCAAAATCAGTCTCCTTGGGTCTATTAATAAGAAAATTAATTCTACTAGTGATCCTTATTGGAAACGATAATGGTGTGAATCCTACGTGGGATCTTAAAATGGCAATTCAATAGAGACATCATACTCAGGATTCTTTATCAGTACAAAACAATAGAAATCTTATAGAGGACCCACACAATAATGTTCGGAGGTAGAGGTATCCAATATTAGATCCTCAGAAAGGTTCACAGGTAAAGGGATCAAACAATGGATTCCATATATAATCTCATAAGAAAATGAATCTCCAAAGGGATCCTCATTAAAATTAAAATAAGTTGTAGGGATCCTACTTGGGATCCTCTTGTTCGAATTTTTTGTAGAGAAATCCTAGTGGGGATCTTTGGAAAAAAACCGGTATCACGACCTTTTAGGCCTAAAGGTAATATATCATAAAGGATAACTCCTCAAAGGAAGTATATTATGAATCAGTAAAAATATATAAGTCATGGATCATCTCAGATTAAGGGTCTCCTTCTTAGGAGACAACTGGATTAAATTATTGGAGGAAGAGCCTCTCTAAAAAAGAAATTTAAAAATTCCACCGAGTAGTCGTCAAAACACCTCACTAGTCATACCATCACAATAAACAAGATAATATACATATAGTGAAAAAATCATGGACCAATTTTGTCTCATGAAAAAAAAAATGAAAACCCCAAAAGGGTTCAAAAGGTAAAGTACATGTCATGTCTCGCTCCGCATACGATGTGTACTCAAAAAGCCCCACTTGGGCGTGTACTCTGGCTGAACATACCGTGTAAACACACAAGTACACAATGTTCATAATGGGTAGACGATAGGTAAAATTCATGGGATACCTAATTGTGTCCGTTACTTGGTTTGGAAATGTATTTTTCTTTCCATTTACCTCTAAACAATGTTCAACCCACATGGGGTCTGGCCCTATTGTCCACATGGAATGTGCCCCTTTACACGGGCATCTAGGTCGGGTACTCAGCTACATAACCTATTCCATGTACATGGTGTATAATACCCATAAACAATGTGAACCTCTAAAATGTTCATCTTCCATAATATTTAAAAACGCATGGTGTTTGTACTCTGAACCACTCATCACGTAGACAGATTTTCCTGAACAAAAAACCTCCAAAACACCTGAAACCCTCATTTACTCCCCACAAATAATAGATCAAAAAATAATGGGTAATAAGAAAGAATAATATATGATTAAAAGATAAAAATTTTAAATATATAGGGACTTATAATGAAAACATAAAAATTCATACTTTTGTTCATAATTCTGCAAATCTTCTTGGATTTCCATTGTACATGGTTGCCACATAGTAATATGGTGCATCCTGAGCTCTGTGGTGGTACCCTCTCACACTCTCTCTCCCTTGATAACTCCTTATATTTAGGCATATAACTCTCCTATACCTCATTCATATGTATGGGAAGGAAAATATGAGTACACAAGAAGAAAAGTATGAGAAATAGAGAAAACAAATAAATAATAAAGAAGAGAAGAAAAGGAAAATAAAATGGGGGCCTCGACCGGCCTCGATTCCCAGCACATGTTTATGCACTACCAAATAAAAAATACCCATTATAGAATAAATAACTCATATGGAATTACAATAGTACACTCCACACAAAAATAAATTTCTGAACAAACCTACGTTAATACATTTATATTTATTATATTTAAAAATAAATATTAATTATTCCTCTATAATTAAAATGGCTCGGATTTCAACCAACCTCTTTTCCTAGGGTAAAAACATGATTTTAGGACCAATATAGTGGTTAGAAAAATTAAATAAAGTCATATTCTAGGGTAAAATCAAATTTTACACATTTTAAGTACTTGAATGCAAAAATTAGAATTTCTTCTCAAAGTTATAGTCTCTAAAAACATGGGGCCTTACAATCGACTAACCTTAAACCTTCTCATCCACAATAAGCCTGGTGGTAAAAAAACCATCTATGAAATGATTCCTTGAATATTAAAAAATAATACTTGGGGAAAATCCAACAATAAGTCTCATAGATTCATCTAATTTCTCTCATAAAAAAAGACATTTAACTATGATCGATCTCGTTCTCCTCACTATAGGAATACACTTATTGTCTTCTAAAAACCAAACTCAAAAGCACAACTTCCCATAAAAAATAATAAACTCAACTAAAAATGATGATCAACACCCTCAAACACCTTATTATTCACTACCCACTATATCAATTTCTTTATTCCAGTCCTTGAGAATAAATTCAATAGGTTTTTAACATCATGATAGGAAAAAAATTAAATAAAAGAACATGGGCATATGGATGATTTTTTTTCAGCATTATTAGGATGATGTCAAGATATAGCATGGTATATTCTAACCATGAGTAATATAATATTCCATAAATATTCATGAAATGTTATCTGGATCCACACTCACATCCATTAAGGCTACATCTTCCATCAAGCAATACATAACACTACGTATCCTAAGAATGCATGTCAAGTTCCATCCATGGTTTAACCATTTCATGGTACTAGATTTATTCTCAATGTGCTTTATTAAATGGAGGAACATTAATAATTTAAATAGTAAATCATTGCAATGAAGTCCATTGATATTCCTACTTCCATCTATCCTCAACTAGCACTCGTACACTCACTGAATTAGATTTAAACGAAACCTTGTGAAACCAGAGTGTAGCTTTATCACCCAACACTTATTCTAGTAAGTTTTATCGATATTAAATCCATGACAACCATGTCACATGACATTTTATTATAAATATAAAACTAAATCTCCATTGGAACTCCACTTCAAAATCAGGCACCACAAATATGCCCCAATTTATTTAATGAAAACCCATCACCCAATGTCGGTCCAGTCACACGCATCTACCTATGCTCTGAAAATATTAGCAATAATGTTAACACTGGTGGACCAGGCCATACACCCACACAATCCTTCCAATTTAATCCAATATTGATTCCAAAGAAACCAAAGTTCTTATAAAAAGATAGTGCCATGAATATACATATATTTCAAAACATGAACACCTACCTTACGATGATCTAAAAATGAGAATATATTAAAGTTCACTTCCTAAAAAGTGATATGAAAATTCAGGACATCCTATTTCTTTTGTGAAACACATGAACAAAATATATTTCTACATACAAGGTTCTATGTCAAAACTATGGGTGTCTAGGTATCCCACCTATCCCTTCAGATAAAGTAATAGAACTGGGTCAAAAAATTCTATCCCAAAGGCTATAAGATATATCCTACGCAATGAAGTTAAAGATCACATCAACCTTTGAGGTTCAAAACTAAAGACACAGCCTATAAGTGGATAATATTCTCCAAGAATCATAATAAGGTAATTCTCCTTGGAGTCCATGATATCAATGGAGAAGATACACTAAACTAACAGTCACCAAGAATCTATATATGTTAACACCCATTAATGGTCCCAAAAAAGTCTTTATATCCATCATCATTATACTCAATGATCCATAAAAATAACCACATCCTAAGAAAAAACACACTATAAGGCATAAAATAGAAAAAAAAAGATGTTATTTATCGACCTACTAGGGTCACTACACCTCTTGTGAATGAGGAAAAAAAATTATCCTCATCACCAAATACCTCAATGTATATCCACATAGAAATCCATCAGAAGAAAGTATATATATGTAATAACCCCACACTAACAGGCCTAAATGATGTGAATCTTACATTACAAATAAGATGCATGAGACACCTCTTACTTTTGCTAAACAAGAGCCACAATCCACCAATGGACTCCTTCCATGGACCATTATCCATAGATCCATAAAATACAATAGAATACAAACAACATGCGGGTCCCTCATGGATAAAATCATATACAACTATAACATCATAAATTATAAAAACAATACCATACCCCTGGCACCCAATACTTATTAAATGAATAAGAGTTATCGATGCACCAATCTGATATCCATCACAGGTTTTGACACATTACTAATAATTCTATCTACAATATCTCAAAAAGTAAAGACAAAGAAAAAAACTATGTTAACAATTTTTAATATCCGGACCCGGATTCCACTAATTATGGCATCCATGCTAGTTCTCCATGTAGATTCAAGGTCACCTACCCATAGGCCAGAGGCTAAAGAATAGTAGTTAGTTCCTAGGTTGTGATAGCGGGTAGACTATTCCCTTTTATCAAATTAAGAAAACAAAAATAATTATCTCGATAAGAAAAACAATAGTAAATAAATAGTGTGTGAACATAGAAAATAATCGAAAATAGAAAATGATGCAACAATAAATAAAAATTCTATAATAGAGTGAACAACTATGTCATATATAAAACACTTGTCACCCAATGGGAAGACCATAAATATATAAGATTATAATAGAAATTGAGATAAAATTACAGGGCTCTACTACTTTCATTGGGAAAGGCCACATACCAAGTCTCCAAACACATTCAAACTTCACCATCCTGACCAGAAGAACCCACACGAGCAACTCCACTAATTCCTTATTCTTCGAGGCTTAGTCCTAACCACCATGAAACTCTTCTCAAACTAAATAGTATACAGATGTTCTACACAGATACCAAGGTGCGTGTATAGAGGTGATAAATAATCCCCTTATTCAACCCCAATAATGGACATATAAATATGATTTTATAATTTCATGGAAAATAAATATTCTTATCCTAGTTGAGACTAAAATAAAGTTAAAATTAAAACAAATAAATGTGAAACTACACTCAAACCCAAATTCTATAATCCTAGCTAACATGGAATGGTAGTATCATGGTTATCTATATATATATGTGTGTATATTTATAGTTCCATTCCCATATATGTATACATAAATATCAATTTTTATGAGTAATTTTTAAGAAAATACGTAAAAACCAAACAGAATTTGATCATTGGGTTTGTAATCCCAATAATATAGACATCATGTGCAAGGGAATTTATTTTGAAGTCATTCCATTCAAGCCTTCTAAAATTATTTTGATATATGGGTCTATAATCCTAAACAATATATACATGTTTTTCTTGTTCTATAAATTTATCTGATCTAGATATGTTACCACAAGGGGATCCACTTCCTATCTCTAGGTTAATACTAATTCCCCACCAATCAATATAAAGTAGAATTCCACATATTTACATTACTAAATTCTATAAAGGGGTCTGATCTAGACAACATGTTGATCATTCCATGTAAATCCAGTCCAATTTTGATCCCTAGGTCCTGATCTATAGGTGGTCATGAAATTTAGAACATAGATGAACCATAAGGGTCTTTCCCATAGGTGATTTGTATTGAGATATCATTAGTGAAAAGTCATTACCACCCCTCGAGATCAAGATATGAATATCAATCATAGGTGTTAGATGTCGTGCTCAACCACCTTCATAAAAAGGGAACATAAGTATGATACTAGATAGAACTCTTAGAGATCCACATCATTTAAAAAATCAAGGAGATCATAGTCATCCTCCAAAAGCCATAGTCCTAGGTGAGGATAATCAACATCTATAGGCCAAAATTTGAGTAGAGCATAATCATCCCCCAATAACCCCAAGTTGAGGAGAGAATAATCATATTCATTTAACCCATTAGCTGGGGAGATCATAATCATCCTCATCATATGCAAAACTGGGGATTGTAAAGTCATCTTTATTACCTAGGTGTGAGCAGACCAATCCATGAGTATCTTTACTAGGGCCATCATGCCCATATATCATATTCATTGGCTCGACATTTGGATACTAGGAAACACCTATTGAAATCCTAATAATTCAATAATAAAATATAAATATTGAACATCTTTATCATAGGTAGTTCCTATGGGTATAAAAATAAAAAAGCATAACATTGAACATAATCCACATTTGAGAAAACCATATTTATAAATCCAAATAGTGAATATAGATGCCTCATCTTAGGCTCAACATCCACCAAATAGAATGTACCTCTAGTGATCATCACTATATCAGCATTAAACATGAGAAAGTATAAAATAGTGACTGAGGGTGGTCAAATGTCTAATTCCAACCCTACTACCACAACCACATGGGATTAAAAGATCAGCGTGGTTTCTAAGGTGACACCCTATAACATCTATTCCCAAATATTATCTACTAGCTTGGGGTCGATCAATCTTTAGGGAACACTATTTGTACAAAATTTCAAACATTGGTGAGGCATCATACTCAGGATCCTTCGGTCTATGGATAAGAAAATTCATCCTATAAGGGATCCTTATCATTAAAGGTACCAGGAAAAATCATACATGGGATCCTTGAAAGGTAAGTCAATAGATACATCTTTCTCAAAAATCTCTAAAGGTACAAATGAAGAGTTATCCAACTTGGGAACCTCAAAACAACACATGGATATAGAAGTATACCACATGAGAACCTCAAAATGTTACATTGGTAATGGGATCCTATAACAGAGTCCTTCTGTCATCTCATAAGAAAAGGAATCTCTTAGGGGATCCTTTTATACATTATAATAAGATAGAGGCATCCAACATGTTATCCTCATGGTCAAAATTGTAATAAGGGGAATGTTATAGGTGATCCTAAAAACATTCAATCTCAATGCCTCTTAGGCCAGAAGGGAACATCTCATAAGGATATTTCCTCAATGGAAGGGAAAAAGGAATCAGTCACTTGAGATAGCTCATAGGTCATCTCAGATCAACGTTATCTCTCTCAGGAGAGAATTTCATTAAATTATCAAGATAAGAAAATATCAGATATGGAAACACATGAAATTTCTCCTTAGAGTCCTCAAATAACCTCATGGTTATTACCATATCAATATAAATGCAAATATAATCATAATTAATTAATCATGTGTCCAATTTAGACTCCGAGTGGAAAGATATGAAAAATTTGAAAAAGGAATAGTAAATGACATATCTCTATGATCATCATCTGTGTAATCCCAAAGCACTGCATGGGCATGTAATCTGGGAGGACATAGCTTGTAAATGACCATGTACATGTCATGTAAGATATGTACAAAACATGTACCCTATAAGGGGTGCCTTCCCATGTCCCTCACCTAGCTTGGCCTTGTTTTTGCATGGATATAAACCTCTACATAGCGTATAACCCAAATGGGGTATGTCCATATTCTCCACATGGAAAGATCCCCTTCACATAGAAATCGTAGGTGGGTACTCGGCTATACATCGAAGTCCATTTATAGGGTGTTTAATTCTGATACATTTAATGTACATCCAAAACGATTATCCTCGTAAAATTTGAAAATCACATAATGGGTGTTCTCTAAAATACACTGCATGTAGATGGGTTTTTCCAAATTAAATACCACTAAAATACATTAAGCCACCATTTCTCCCCTAAAACAATAGATCACAATATTTGGGTTCCTAATAAATCCTTGTTGGGGATTAGAACAAGAAAAAGATAAATATTTGGGGATTTATAGAAAAAAAAAGTACCTATTGTTGGGTGGAATCTACTGAAACTTTTCCCATTTCTCTGATCCCCGGTTTCCGCATAAGGATTTGGAGCATACTGATATCTACATTGTTAGGCCTCTCTCCCCTATCTCCCTTTTTCAATCCCTGTCATTATACACTCTCTCAGTCATGCAATGGGGAATAAGAAGGGGAGTATGTGATAATTGAATAGTGTAAAAGAATAAAAATTCTTAAATTAAAAGGGAGAAAAATACATATAGGGAAAAGAAAGAGAAAAGGGGTGCCCGAGCTCCCCTTAGTGACAAAAAGATGTTTATTCCCTGCCTAGGAAAAACTAAATATTATAGACTCAAAAAAAGAGACAAAATCTCAATCCAATGCACAATTCAAATGATATAGCCAAACAAACCTGTGCAAATAAATTAATATTTAGTTTATTAAATATTAAATATGAATTTTTCCACAAAAATTAGAAAAAAATTAATTTCTACCAAACTCCAGCCCTAGTGTAAAAACCATAATTTCGAACCAACATAGTGGTCAGAAAAATTAACCACGGTATTTTTTTATTGGAAAATTTATATTTTACCCCTTATAAGTACTTGAAAAAAATTGAATTTTATGAAAAAAATTAAAGTGTATAAAAACATGTATCCTTAAACCTTTCTTCCCACAATAATAACTGGTTAATTCTAAAACATCATTATTATTAGTATTGTTACCTTTAATAATTTTTTATGGTATTCCATTTGATTTTCCTCTTTCCACATTTGTTTTTCTTGAACTTGAAAAAAAATCTTACTAATGTTTTCCATCTTCTTGTCACATTCCTAGTGCTCAAATTTATATGAATTGGAGGTACTAATAACATGTAATTTAAATGGAAAACCTTTTCATTTAGTAGAATCCTCATCAGAAATATGTTTTCATCTCTAACACAAATTACAATAGGCATCCTTTGAGTTCATCTAAATCATACTTCTTAAAATTATTAATCTTTTCAATGGCCTCTTTCATTTAAATTAATATGTTTTTAGATCTCTCACTACTATTTATAACACATATGTGTTAAATAGGATATCTCCAAGAGCATGAATACAATTTTTTATACATGTCAATTGATGGAGCATTAGGTTTAAATATTATTCTTCTCCCATCATAACTTCATGGAATTCTGCATAGAGTATTCCAAGCATGGTAATATTCATCTTGTTAATGCCCTAATGAGTTAATTTCAATATCATCCATATTTTATAGGATGTATTACACGATAAAAGATGACTATAGACACTTCTACGTGTAGAATAGTATAAAATATTTACAATTTTATAATTAAAAACATATTTTACCATGTTATTACCAACCATAGTCTCTGGATCAACCTTAGGTGGCTCTTATAGATATTCTATTATGGTCAAATGATCCAAAATAATTTATTTTAAGTAGGATTACATTCTATCGTGTTTTTATTCGTAGTCACTCCAATCAAGGAATGTGTGATTCTATATTATCCAAGAATCATTTTCATTGAAACCCTCCATCATAAAAGAGATATTTTATCTTGTTCCATAGACGATCAGGTATAGAATATAATATTATCACAATGATAAAAATAAGCCGCAAATATAATATTCATAATGATTAATAAAGATAAATATTCCAACAGATTAGATTTGTGGATCTGATTCCAATTTTTGGACCATTATTGATGGAATGTTTAACCAGATGGTGAGTGAAAATTATCATTATAAATATACTAAAAATAAAAATAATATTTTATATAATATTACACATTAGTGAGTATAGTGTTCATGAATTGTGCTTTAATATAAAAAAATAACATAAGATTTGTAGTGATTCAGATAACAAATACTTTATTACATTACTCAATCTACTCTACTCCTCGGGGAGATTTGTACCCACTATGAATCTCACTTTTAATGATTTGATAATATTATTACAGAACCCGCCTTTCAAATAACCTAGAGACAAAGCCATGTCATTGGTACATGATTCCAACTATGTCTCCTTACTTAAATATTTATCGAGATCCGCAACAATAAATTTCTTTTAGGATTTAGATTAACTAATGAATGGAATTACTTTATATTGATATGAAAATCATAAATTGAAAAATCAGAAATTAAAAATAGAAAGAAAAAATATTTATAGAATGGAAAAATTCAAAAAATGTAGAAGATGATCAGAATAATGAAGAATATTATTCATGTTGATCATTGACCACATGGAAGGAAAAAATGTAGATGATGAAGTCCTTCTGTGATCACATCAATATTTTAAAAGTTACAGAAGGTAATGAACAAGTTTTGAGAGAAGGAATATAAAGTATTTTTATGAAATGAAATCTATATAAATAATCTTCAAAGGTATATGTTTTATATGTCGAGGATATATTTTGAATCATAAAAAAGATCCTTTAATACCATTTCTATGTCCAATATTTATAAGACTCATGTTAGCACCTAACAATATATTAAAATGATGGTTAAATTTTTCAACTATTTCCTCTTTAAAAATTATAGAATCAGAATTTGGATTTATACCACTTAATAAATTATTAATATAAGACAACTAATATTTTTTGTAAAAATGTTATAATCATTTCAATATAATAAAATAATTTTAAAATATATATAAGTTGAAGATTATACATACAATTTTACGTTTTGAAAACTAGATTTTTGTATCATTTTTCAAGTCAACATGTACCCAAGTACATTAAATAATGATAAGATTATTTTTAAAACTACAAATTAATTCAATCATGAAAAAATAAAATAATTATCAAAATGATTTATTTTTACGAATTGTAATTGAAATGAGAATAAATATTTTAAGAATAAAAAAATAAACTTTTGTTAGATCATTTCCCACTATAGAAAACAATGAGTGGTGGCTCATAACATACCACTATAAATTTTCAATAGTGGCTAAATAGAGTAAGTCCTACCATTCCAATTTTAAAGAAAAAGTATATAAATATAATGAAAACATGAATTATTCTATATATCTAAACAGAAAAATTCTTCAATAGAGGAAATATATTTTTTCCCATTATTGGATATCCAATGGTGAAACTTGAATCACTATTTCATGATGCCGATAGTGGATCACGACATACTGTTGGATATTTATAAAGGTCACTCCATAAAAAATTATGAGACATCAAGAATAAATATAAGATGAATAAATAAAATATTAAAAATAAAAAAAATCAGAAAAAGTGATTTTTTTAATAAAATATAAATATGAAAATAAATTATAGTAGGAAAATAAACAAAATTATAACTAATATATGGATAAATATTATATCATTTTGATTATTTGTGATCTTTTTAAAATAATGTGCATATAATAATATTATCCAAAGAAAATTTAACAAATAATTATACTAAACATCAACCAATATAACCAGAATGAAATTTATAGAAACAACTGAAGGAGGATAAAAATAAGTTTTAAGATCTCGAAGATAAACCTACTGAGTGTCTACAGAAAATGGAATACAAAATCGGTGGGTAAAAAATGACTCACCTTTGTTGTGCATTAATGGATAAAATTACTGACTATTGATGTCCAACGATGAAAAATATGACCCACTATTGACGTCCAATGGTTGGTAAAATGGACCACTGTTGGTAATTTCCAATAGAGTATCAACACCCACCATTGGTATTTACCAACAGTGACATGACTATAAACAAATTGGGAAGAAAATTCAAACCATAAGAAAAACCCAAGATGAAGAATAATGTGAATAGAATATTGTTAGAATATGAAATAAAAAAGAAGAATCAGATACTGTAAAAAATATTCTAGAAGAACTGGAAGAATCGGGAAATTTAATAATATATTCTTCAAAATAATATTAGATAAACTAATATTTATCGGTGATGCTGTGAAGATCACCAGTGAATAAATTGTTGAACGATAGTATTATCTGGAAGAAGACTGAAATTTGAAGTATGAAATGATTTTGTAGGGAGTTTAAATTAGATTGAATGAGATTTAAAATAATAAAGAATAAATGAGTCTTTAAAGAACATATCATATAGTTGCGAGTGTATCCTAGATATTTAAATTTTATCCCATATAGAATTCAGAATAAGGAGGCCAAGGTGTATATCAATTAAGATAGGCAGAGGCTTGGTTTAGATTAAAAAACAGAACAAAAATGGGAATGTAGGTCCAGTGGGAGACCTAGACCAACCTATACACCTATGGGTGCACACTAAGGGTCATATACATAGGAATTGAATGTAATCTTAATGCACTATTCACACCATAAAATCATACTCCTTGAGGGGATTCCTTAGGATGGCCTTCCAATGGGGTTTTCATGAGGGTCCCCTATGTGGTGGAGGGCTAGCCAATGTCCTCATTAAATGTGGGACCAAAATTTTAACTTAACAAAGAATTAAACTAACGCAAATGAAAATATAACATATTGTATGATAATAAAATTAATAATAAAATTTAACAATTTTTAAAACATGTAATTAATAATTAATAATTAATTAATAGTATACAATTGAACACACTTGAGTAGTTAATTAAATTAAAATATGTTAATTTCAAAAAAAAATTGATGATATACTTAATCACATTCAAATACTAATAGACTCAGAATTGGATATATGTCCTCTAAATATTACTAAGAGGTTTCCCTTTATGAAAGAAAAAAATTCGTACATTCATAACCGATAATGGAATTATATATAGGAAACCAATCCATTCCATGTATTATGTCAAATAAAACCATTGTAATGTCCACCGGTTTTGTGGTGATATTTCACTCACCAAAGATAATAAGGTAATAACTATATATCTTTGAAGGATGAATAGTTCCTCCTAGAGTTTTAACTTATTGGTCTACCACCAGAATTAATTTTTTAAAAAGAATGTTTCTCAAACACATAAATGAAATGAAAGAAATAATAGAACAAGAATCGAACAATGTACATTCAAGCTATATGTTTATTATGAGAGTTCATACCATAACATATTTTGGAGGATAAATTCATCTATTTTCATTGAAAATTCATGAAATTTTTCATTTTGTTTCTTCTAGGGTTGATCATAGTTTCACTCTATTATATTCTGATTTTGAAATCGATTAGTGAAATTCCCATGCTACCCACACTTGAGGCATTGTATGAGAGGTTGTGCATGCACCATTATAGCATTTTCATTAGTATTCATGTGTTGAGGTTTAAAACATACATGATAGTTTTATGTTATATGTAAATCTATTCAATACTTTTTAAGAACTCTACTTCCTTGTAAAAATATCCAAAATATAATTTCCCACATTATTTTCAAATGTGATGTTTTAGTCTATTCATGTCAATATTATTTCCAAAACAATTCCTCGTCCATATTGTTGGCTCAGTCTAATAACACCTTGTTCTAAAATTATTATTATTGATAAATCTCATGATTCCCGTAGATTTTAGTATTCCTTTACCTTTAATAAAATATAATAAGTTTTCTATTATCCACACAAAATATTTTATTTACCCCTACCTATGTTCACTTTAGCATTATATAAATTCTATTTTACCCTTACAAAAGAATTTTTATTTATTCAATACCCTTTCTAAAGTTTCTTCATACATTTCGATAAGGATGAAAGTTTTCATACTATTAGGTAGATATTTTTTAACATTACTCAGGTCTATGATTATGATATCACCCAATGGAATCCATTTGAACAATTTAAAAAAACCATGTGTTTGATAAGAAATTTTACTCTTTTTGTTGAAACATTCTCATAAAGATTTAAATTGACAACATAAAGATATTAGGTTACAAAAAGAAAACATTTAGTGACCAAATCATAAATTATGTTAATGTAAGAATAAATTATGCAACTATACAAAGATGTGAAGTGACTATTTAAAGAATCTAAGTGACCATGGAAAGTGATTTTAAGAATGTATCCACATTAAAAAGGAGCTTCACTTATGTACAAATTGAGTGACCATTACTAACATAAACAATGATCAATATTTAATTATATAACAACTATATATTTATGTATTTATTAAATAATTATATAAATAATGGATTCAAGATCAGAATAATGAGTATGAGGAATAATTTACTAATATCCTCTAGTGTACAAATTGAAAAGGTGCTCACATTATTAAGAAGATCCACTCACGGATATGAAGAGGGGGTGTGAGAGGTATAGTGAAAACATGTGGAGGAAATCTATCAAAATACTACCTTATATGCTTCCAAAACACTCTTTATTAGTCTCTAAGTGCATCAATCAGTTGAATATTTTTTTAGGATAGTTTTAAAGTCTATTAATCAACCATATTTGATGAGATTGAGCTACTTCATAATTTTCCATATCTAATTAATTTCACTCACAGTTTTTGATTTTGTTACATGTGTATTCATTAATATGTATATTCAAAATGAAATGAACCTTCAATATATTTAACAGAACAATATAATCATTCCATGATTCCTTTACACCATTTTACCACAGAATAATCTGGAAGATGCTTAGTGTATCCTGGACTGCATGTGTGTAATTATTTGTAAAATCCTTAACCATGATTTGGATCTTATTTATTATTTCATAAAATACTTAGATGAGGGTGATTTCTATGTAGATGGGACTATATATCACCTTGAGATTGAACATCTTGTATATTATTCCTCAATTGGATTTCATTTTTTGAATATTGTGTTTGAAAAAAAAATTAAATTTTCAAAAAACTATATAGAAAAAATACTATAATAGTTATATTTAATTAGAATTTTAAATACAATGGTAATGTGTTTAGATTTAGTTTAATAGATAAATTAATTTTGATATTTTTGTAACTGAGTTGTGATTGAGTATTTGAGAGATCTAAAAAAACTAAAATTATATATTTACACTATTTTAGTAAACTATATCATTGTTATAATTTTAATGATTTTTTATAATTATTTTCAATATAAGTTATTATGTTAGAAAATAAATTCAATATAACACCATGAGATTTTATAAAATATTTTGTCTCATATAAATTTTATCTCTTCGATAACTTTCATTATAAGAAATACTGAGTTTTAACAAACAACAATATATTACTAATATTATTATTTAAACATCAATATTATATCCTAACCGTTAAACATTGATATTTGAAGAATAATAATCACATTTTTTAAATTAATTATGATGGTTTATTTAATTAGAACATATTGATAAATGTACACAATTTTATCCCAAATTAAATATATTTTAAGAATAAAAAATTTCTATAAAAAAAGTTTTCAAATATTTTAGTGAAAGATATTGAAATTAATTTTCTACATTATGACCTTTTATTGGAAATAATTAATTTCCAATTTTTTGATAACCCTTTAAAATTTATGTTATTGTGACTTTTTTTCATTTTTAAAAAACAATATTTTCTTAATCAATAGTGAAAATAAAACATTTAGTTAAACATTTATTTTTTGTTTAATGTATTTTTATGTTAAATATATTTTATGATGGTTCTAAATGTTACATTAGAACAATAATATAAAAAATAATCTAATTTTGGTCATTTTAATCATGTTTATATTGAAATTTGTTATTAAATTTTTCAATACTTATGAATAATTTTTCCTTCTGAAACCTTAGTTCTCCACATCTTCTAGTTTTAATTTAAGTGAAATTGTGAAACATTTATGAATTTTAAGTGCAAAAATAGATTCCATGTTTTTAATTTGAATATTTATTATTATATAATAACTTATAATTAATTTTTTCATAATTAATTGTAATAATATAACAAACTAATTACTTTAGTTAGCTTCAAAAAGTGATTAATGGTGTTTAAAATAAAAATATAAGGCGTTAAATAACCAAAAAAGTATTAAAAATCATATTTTATGGAAATAGTTTGACATTATATCATAGATTTATAAATAATGAGCCATTTTTATCCTCTTTTAATGTGTTAAACATGGGAATACATTTTTTATTTGTATGAATTCCAAGTGTGCCTTCCCCCCATTTATAAAAGGGAACCCTATCTCCTTTACTTTTCAAACTCCCAATTCTATTTGGTATGAAAAATCATAAACCAAGTATCATCCTTACATATTCACTTCAAAGAGTCCTTATTTTTATTATGGTAACCTCCTAAGAACGGAGTAGGCTCAAACCTAGGGATATTTTCTAATGAAGAATTATCATTCTTAACCGATCATATTTCTTTTATTTCATTTTACAACTATATAAAATAGTACTCAACAATTTTAAAATGATATGATAAGTATATATAATATAATTAGATGTTATTATTTTAACTTAATAACATATATAATTCTTTTTTCCATATAATGGGAAATAGAACTGTCATTCCTTTTTACGATGGACTATCGTATCGCAAACTGATATAATTAATTTTGAATCAAATCCACCCAAAATTGTATATAATGATGGATTTAACATATTAAAATGATATTTGTGAAATAATTATACATTTTAAATTGTAATATCTCATCCAATTTCTTACCTCCCAATCAGTTAAAAAATGATATCGTCACTCCTGTGTATGTGTGCCCTAACACCTCCACAATGTGATGTCAAGAATTTTCATGTTCTATTCAAGTGGATGGTAATGATGGAATATTTAATGAATATATATAAGATATATTAATTGAAAATTAATATATAAATTTTAATTAAAATTTTCAATTTTTTTCCATCGAGAAAATTGAACCATCGTTTATACTTATGTATGGTCTACTGCCTCTATGAACATTGAAATTCATTTTCTATCTCTAACTTTTATATATTAATATAAATATGTAGATAATGAATTTATATTATATTTATATCATCTTTATAAATATATATGGTATCATTCCACGATAAAAGTAAACAAATAAAAAATACTAAACCAAATGTTGAATGAAAAACAAATCAAGTGTTACTCGAAACATGATTTTAATAATGAAATTGTTAATAAATTATTAATTAAAGATCATAAGTAAATAATATTTCGTATGTTATATATGAGTATTTTTATATAATATATATATAATAATCCTATATTTGTTATATTATAGGTTTAAATATATATAATGAATTTCATGAAGTGAGGTAAGGGATTTTAATCTCACTTTTTCTTCCATTGGAAACATTCTATATTCAAAAAAAATTATTTTTTGTGGTTTATATAATACACTTGAAAGAATTTTATGAAACTTATTTTTAAAATTATGGGCGGGATATCCTTTTATGGTAATTTATTTCATGAGGATAATTATTCAAAATTTATTAGAACAGTAATTATTTTATATTAAAATCTCATTATTTATTTTTATTATTTAAGAATAAGTTTATAATGATGATATATTAGGATATATCTATCAATATTATCATTATTTTATTTTATTTCTAGTTATTTTATGATAATACATGTTTCTCTTACATTTTCCTCTCTTTATGTTCTCATGATAAAGAAATAATTTATTATGAAAAATAATCATTAGTTATCTCTTCAGTTGTAAATAATTATTATTCTATGAAAATGGTTAATAAAAATGTTTTCAAGAAATTATTTAAAATCATTGAATGATTTTTTATTGAAATTTTTAACCATGTTTTTTTACAAAATTGTTTATAATTATTCATATTAACATTTTTGTAACTTTTTTCCTTTTTACTAAAACTTTAATAGGATCATCATATTAATGCATAATCCATTATTGGTATTTAATAACATTATGACCTCTCATTGATTTCATGTTTAAATTACATGTTTCTGTTGTTATTTTCGATGAAAACGTTTTCTCCAATATTTTGAAAAAAAAATCATTTTAAATTTGTGTTTTCAATGTGTAGAGGTTATTTTCTGAATGAAACATTCCTAGTGAGTTTTGGAAATAATATTCTATATATGATGACATCCAGTGATGTTAAAAATGAATTTATAGGGGTATGATCCAATTATGACCTCCTTATTCTTTATATTGATGATTTATGATTATTATGACAACTTTTTTTTGAATCCTATTTTGTAATTGGTTATGGTATGATGAAATGTTTTTGAAACAAATTTATTTCTCAAATATTATTCTATGATGAAATGATTATAAAACCCATTACATTACAAGGGTTATGGTATGCTGTATTTTTTATGATCATATAACAGAATGAGTATTCGGATTTAATGATGGATGGGTCCTATATATCCCTCAAATTCATTGTTGAAATATTTGTACCTCATGAGATAAATAAGACTGGAATGAGGACTAAATATAGTTTTATATGAGGCTCTATAAACTATAATATTCTTGGTATTAAACATTTATTACTAGTAAGGTTTGGGGAGTTAACACGTTCTACAATGATAGCCTTCGATATGTTCCTTAACTCAATGGGAAATTATTTTTATTCTTAGGTAGATTCCACAAATCTATGACATATGCCAATTTTATGTTCTCATGGATCATGTTATTTTATTCCTTTTTGATTCATGTATTAGGAATTGAAAATATTTATTACACGACATAATTTTTAATCCATGATTGTATTGTAAGGTTTTGAAATGTTATTCACATGTTCTTATGCAATTATGTTCATGTAAGGTTGATATATCACTTTTTTCCATTACCAAGCATCCGAGATCGCCCATCCATGGGAGTAATTCCCCAATTTCATGAAGAAAAATATTATGTATGTTATGTCTAAGAAGGTTTATAGTTGTGAATAACATAGTTGGATGTGATACTGTTAACATATGAATTATTTTTTTATGTACTAATAATTCCAATAGAACTAAACCTATAGGATTATGGTGTTGATCATTATATTATGAAATAAATATTCATCAATTAAAAATTGATAAATATGTATGAAAAGTGTGGTTCATTGAAGTTTTTATTATAGAAAGGGTTGGTTAATCATTTAGAAACTTGGATGAAAAAAATCTCATGACATCCTTAAAGATAAGTCTAAGGATAATTCATTGGATATGACAAACTATAATAAATTTCCTTGGTATATTGGAGAAAATAATATAAGTGGATTCTATGAAATAGAAATCTATTTTAGATACTATAAGTGGATGTGTGTTTGGTATAGATGTACTAAGGGGTAATAACTCTGAAAATGGTGTATTGGTCATTGAATCGACCATCACATGTGCACGGTAGTGAGCCTTGCTGGACACCTTGAATGATACTCTCTAGGAATATGTCATGGAAATTAACAAACACCTTATAAACCATCATGATATATTTGAATAGATTCATACAATGAATGACAAATGATTTTACTAAGGTGTTATAGACTGAAAATATCATTTCATTATTTAGACATCATATAAATGATTTCTCACTCTGTTAAATGATTCTTGTTAAGTATAAAACCCATTTTTGATTTACTATGAGAATGAAGATAGAAAAAGGAATTTGGGTGTAATGATAGGTATTATCAAATAGTTAAGTATATCATTTTATGTTATTTATATAAATTTCCTTATAATATAAAAATGTATTTAGGAATGTAAATTCCTATACTCAATTATTAGATGTCGAATTAGTGGTGGAAATACCTAATAGTATAACGATTAAATCTATAGTCAATTATTCTACACTGTTTTATGTTTTTGGGAATGTGAATTATTGAAATCATGTTAATCATCCTTTGGCTAAATTTCATGTTATCAAATCTAGGATAGGAATTTAAAAAAAACAATTCCTAAAAAAATTGTTTTAGAAGAGATGTTTCTTTTTTTATTCTAAACCAGCCTATACTATTCAATCAGTGTGAAAATAAATATGAACATCTGATGTAAATCACATTCATTTCATAAGTATTTATTCATTTTAAATGGGGATTTTTATCTCAATTTTTTTGGGAGAAACTCCAAATCGACCATATTTCTATTTTTTGAGAATCTGATGTTAAAATTCCATAAGCGTTTTTTTGTCATCCAATGAATTGTAATGTTTAGTTCCTAATAGAACACATACCAATTTCCAATAATATTTCAATCAATCCATATATACTATCCCCAATTGAGTTACAATAAATGAAGACTCAAATCCATGAGAATCCTGGAATAGGTTTAATACAACCACGTGTATCACTTAGGGGTGAACTTGCACTTTTTGGTAAGATTAAAAATGAATCAATGAATCAATGAATTGATTATTGATAGAAAAAAGAATCAAAATCAAGAATATATATCACATACCCCATATTGAGGAGATTTTTTATCAAAAGTGTGGATATTAATACTTTTCAAAGATGTAACTTCATTTTGTATATCATAAATGGAGGGTTATGAAGGACGATATACCAATTAAATCATTCTTTATAAGGTATTGACACTATGAATATATAGGGATGCCATTTGATCAATCCAATTCCCCAAATATATTCATATATATAATTAGTAGTAACATTATATATTAACTATGTCGTTTTATGGTAGTATATATTGGTGATATTCATATATATTTATAGATAAATGAAGGGAATGAATTTCACTTCATAATTGTACTAGACAACTTGATGAAGGAGAATATACATGAAAAATTAAAAATGTGTGAATTTTAGCTGTAAAAGTATTCATGTTTAGGTCATATAATCTCAAGTGAGGGTATATGAGTGGATCCTTAAATAATATTAGATATTTAATTTTTTCCTATACCAACTACTATGATTGAGAAGTAGTTTTCAATTTTTTTAAGAATGATAGAAACATTTTCTAGAGAATTTCATTCAACTATCTAATAAAATCACCCTGTTAACATGGAAGGTATCAATATTCCTATGGATAAATTAATGTATGGAAAATTTCAAGTAATTGAATGGATTTTTATTTAGTTATCTTTTAAGAATAATAACAAATAGTTAATAAGGGTTTATATTCAATATTGAGGCATCATAAAATGGAAAAGGATGTGTGCTCATGTATAATGACATGGTTATGTTGTATTATTTTTTATAATTGATGTTTCATGGGAAAAATTATCCAACACATGTTTTAGGGATAGAAATTTTAATTTATTCATTAATGGAATCATATAATTAACTTTATGGATATTGGTGATTTATATATGGATCATAAGTGTTAAATGAAAAAATTCAAATAGAAAGAGTTGAATATGTTTATCAGAATTTTTTTATTCTTATTAAAAATAATGACTACTAAATAGATTTCCACCCTCAAAAGGACGAATATATGATTGATTCATCAAGTCAAAAGGATCATGATATTTTATCTACTATGAGTATAAAAAAGATCCAAAATTTTATAACTTAAAAATGGATGGATCTTCAAATCCCCAAGGATTGGGGAAAATATTAACTCTCTCAAATGAATGTAAAACGATTAATTTATGTGATGATTAAAAAGGTGTAAAATAATGATGTAGAGAATCAGAATAAGGTTATAAATGTTCTTTATTTTAATATGAATATGATGGAATAATAATCTTTAGGCACCATGTTCATGGTCTATCCATACCAAATTTTAAGAAGGGATATTAGAGGATGTTCGTAGCCTTTTATTCTCTATTCATCCAAGAATTAAAAATATTTATAGTGAATTAATAGATTATTTATTATGGGATGGAATAAAAAAAATTTAGTTTGTATCTTGGTATATGTTATGATAGAATGTTAATACTGAGAGAGAATATTCTAATCGGATGTTACGACCATTTTACATACCATAATGGAATAGGGAAAACATCACCGTGGATTTTATTATTGGACTCCCCATAATGGCTAGTGGCCATAATGATACATGGGTTTTATTCAATCACCATATAAATTAATAACACTTAATCACTATTAGAGAAGATTTATCTCTAGATCATCTTTCTAGAAAACACATGTAACAGAAGTGGTAAGGTTGTAGGGGGTACCATTTTCAATTGTATCTATTTCGGATATGTGGTTTACATTGATGTTCTGATGAAGTATTGAAATGGATTTGGATATAGAGTTATTTTCATTAATAGAATATCATCCATGGATATATGGTTATTTTTGGAGAATAATTCAATCCCAAGGGGATATGTTGACATCTTTTTCTATGGATTTAAAATGTGTTTTGTATTATCACCTTCATTTAGATGAGGTTTTGTACAACAATGTCTTCCACTCGAGCATTTAAATCCATATTTGTAAATAAATATAGAAATCAAACATTATTGTATTATGTTTGAGAATGAAAACTATTGGGATATGTTTTAGATAGGTAAATTATATATAAATTTATATTCATTAAGTATCACACAAAGTCCACACATAGTCAATAGAAATGTTAGACTCAAAATCATATGTGTGACATGGTGTTTTTTTGTGATATATTTTTATAATTAATATCTCCCTGGAATAAGGATAAAATATTCAGTGAGAAATTAAAGTTGAGCCCTAGATATTATGTATTTTTCAATATTCATCAACCATTTTGGATAGTTTCTTATCACATTTCTCTTTCTGAAAACCTCTCACAAGTCCATAACGTGGCCCATCTTTCTCTATTGTGGAAATAAATACCTAATCTTTCAAATGTATTGAACATAAAGGTTTTATAGAATAATCCTGATCTTTCAAAGGAATAATAAAATTATATATTTTTTTATCATATATAGAATGTTGTATGATATAAGACTACTCACCTAGACAATGTTTTATGTGGAAATCACCAACATGTGGAAGTACATGAGAACCAGAGTATATGATGAGTTTAAAGTACCCAGGTTTATTTATATTTGAGTGATGAAATTATGAGGGGAAATTTAATTTTAAGGTGCTAGAACATAAAACCCTAGGATTTTATCAAATACATATTTTTCAAATTAATTTAATTTCATTGATTGCTTGTGTTACACACAATAATTTGTTTTAACACACCTCAATATTTTATTAAAATTAATAATTAAATTTATTTTCAAGCTTGTCCTCTCCATACAATCAATTATTTTTAGTTCAGTTAGTACCTACCCATATCTTTTTACTGCATCCCTAACAATGTACATTAAGCCTTATTTTTATTAGTAAACCCACTTAATAAGTCTTTTGGTTCAAAACTAATGTGGTTTTCTAAAAAAACAATATTGTTTATAACTAAATGTTTCAATTTGTATCATTATCCAACTCCATTAAATATTCCTCAAAAATGAAAATATATTAAAATAAATTTAAAAAATATAATTATATGGTATTTTTTTATTTTCATAACCTATATCCATCTCCATATCAGCCAAAATGTAAAGGAAACCATTGATCATGTTTTCAGAGGACTACCACCTCACAAACTGATATAATTTCTTTTCCATAACTGCCTCTCATGACTAAAAATAATGATGGATTTAACATATTTATAGATATTCAAGAAATAAATCTACTTGTTAAATTATAATTTCATATATACATTCCTACCTCCCAGTACTTTGGAAAATGATAATGATCGTCGTGTATACCTGTGGGCTGCCTCTCCCACAAAGCGATGTGAAATGTTTTTCATTTTATTTTGAAATGGATAGTAATGTGGATATATTGACTGATTGTATTTTATTTGAATGATATAAAATTTATTCAATAAATTTTATCTAATATTTACATTTCTTTCATTTTTTCCACCGAGAAAACAGAAACAACATTCATGCGTGTGAACGGATTACCATCTCCTTGAACTATGTAAATCATTTTCTAACTATAAAATTTATAGATAAATCTAAATAAATATATATAATTAATACCAAATATATATATATATATCAATTTTATAATTATGTACATTATGGGTATATTATAAATGAAAAATTATTGAAAACACCAAACCAAAAAATTCTTACAATAATAAATAGTTGTAACCAAAAATATGATTTTAACAATGAAATTGTTTATAAAAAGTGAATAAAATGTCATAAGTAAACCATATACCCAATCATATAAATGATTATGGTTCTTAAATAAATGTATGATAATCCTATATATATTAAAAATTATTTTCCAGCATGTTTGAATAATTTCGAGACTTGATAAAATGGATTTTCACCTAACTTTTACTTTAGCGGGACTCGTTCGGTATTCAACAAATGTTCATTTTACATGGTTCATATACTAACTAACCATCAGTAAAATGAATATTAAGATACAAATTATGTTATATAAATATATTTATAAGGTTTTTTCATTAATTTTTACTATAATTCAAATGTTACTAGAGCGGTAATGATTTTATGTCACAATTTCATTATTATCGTGCTTTTTTATGATTAAGTTTATAATGATGATATTTGATTAAATATATCTGAATAAAACATTTTATTTTCCCATCATAAGGTTATTTCTAGAAAATATATTTTTCTATTCTCATTAATTACTCAAGATAAAGAATAAATGTTTTATTAAAAATCAACATCATTTCTACCTTTGGTCAAAAAATCATTTAAATTACATGTACATATGTCCGAAAAAAATTATTATTTTTATAATTGGAAAATTATTGCCTAAATAAATTATTACCAATTTTTTAATTTATATATTTTTTAAAAATTTATTTATCTCTTCATTTTATGAACAATTTATTTTTAAATTTTATTGAAATATGAAATAAATCATTATTTTATCATGAAAAACATATATATTATCTACTATTTTTCTGACCCTTAAATGGATTAGAGTTTTATTTAATCTTTTTCATTGATATTTTCAATAATTATTTTAATATATGTGAACATTTTTTTATTTTAAATAATTGTTTTATAATATGAATAGTTATTTTAGTCAAGTAATGATCAATGTTACTTTTAAAAATAAATTTAAATATAATATGACATCATTTGATGTTGCATAATATTTAATAGTGGTATGATATAGTGAAACCATGCATATTATTTCATTGGATGAATTCAAATTTTTATGGAAAAGGTTTTCGAAACCCATTTATTTCCCCCTTATTATGTTATGATGAAGACTTTATGAAACCCCTTCATTTTTATGAGTTATAATATGATTAATGTTTTAGGATTATGTGGTAAAAATATGGATTACGTGATTGGTGGGACATATATCACCTTCAAATGCATTGGGTATTGATTGATATATCATTAGATAAATATGAATTTAATGGGATTTGAACACAGTTTAGTAAGGTACTCTATCCACAATTATTGGCATGGGAGTGATCCTTGACTGCTAAAATAGTTTGGTGAGTGAAACCATTAACCTATACATTCCTTCAAAATGATCCTTGAGTACAAAGGAAATGATTTTATATGATCATGTATTTCCCTAAATATATTTCTTATTTTAATGTTTTGGTATCATGGATAAAATTACTTGATTCATTTGTTGCTTCATTTCTTATGAACTAAAATTACTTATTCTGTGACTCAGTTTTATGATCGATGACATGTATAGTGTGGATTTCAAATTCTATTATCCTGTTATTATTCCCATAAACCCATTTCATGTTCATATCTCCCTCGTTTACACATCTTTGTCATCTAATCTCACCCTTTACTTTGTTTCTATTCCTGATTTTATGATAAATGGTAATATGTTTTATATTCCAAAGAAGGGTTATATTTATAAAGAACATAGAGGGAGATGATAGAAATTATCTTATAAACTAGTTTTTAAGGTATCGATGTTTCCAAAGGCACACGAGCTTTATTATTCTAGAATTTATCATCATGATATGTAATGAATATTCATTTATTGATATGTGATATCTATGTATGAAAAGAGGGGGTTGTTATAGTCAGCTAATGCTATTTAGTTTTCCATTAGAGAAAACATGTGGTATTAGAGATGTGTTTCTCATTCTATTCTCTTATATTTTACAAAGATAAATTATCTCAAAAAATTTATTTAGGTTATTTTTCTTCTTTAATGTCATATTATGGTTTTCAGAGTGAATTTTATTCTACCAACCGACCTCAATACATTAATTGTAAATAGTATTGTCATTGTAGAATTAAAATTAAAATATACCTTAAAGGTACACATTTTTATATTTATGGAGCTATTGATGATACATATAAAAAATGAGACTATTATCAAATAACAACAACCTCTTACTAAATCTAAATCTGATTCAAATTGAAATTTTTTGAATGATTTATTTTTCATTTTAGGATAAAAATAATTTATAGGATATATACTTGTGATGTTGCTGATCAAATATGAGATACCCTTTCTATATCTCATGAAGACCCTTGTAATGGAAAGGATATGAGATTAAATACTTATATTTTCATGTATGATTCATTCAAATTAATGCATTCCTAGTCTATTTATCAAATTATTCTCATGTATAAGAAGATCATAAAAACTAAGATTAATATTATAGAAACAATGGTAGACACATATCATATTATGTGGATCTTGAGATGTATTCCATATTGATGTAACCATATTGTAGACCATGTCTGATAATCATATGGAATCATGAAACAACCAATCAAAGATCTTATCAAGATGTTAAAAATGTAAAAAAATACGAAGGGAAAAAATTATGATGATGAACTGAAGCGAAAATTTGTTTCTTTTAAAGAGTTATAAAATATATCCAAATAATTATTCATTATAGAAATCTCATTTGGATATGTAGATAATTATTATTGTGAAAATGAAATGACTCAACTAGATAGAATATTAATAATGTTTTACAAAAAAGAATAAATTTTTTTATATGTAAAATTATAAAGGAAAGTATGAAAAATGGGGAAATTAGGGGAAATAGTGGTGATATGATTATTCTTAGAATAAAATTACCTTCTATGAATGTAAAAATAAAGGACACATAATATATCACTATCCTAATCTCATGTATAATTAAAAATTATGAGGATAAATATAAATGAACCGGGAAAAAATTAAGGCCACTTGGAGTAATATTTAGGATATCTCAAGTGACTCATAATCTAGCCAAGAAGATACCTAATAAAAAGAAAATTTATTCTTTATGGATACTTCCTACAAGGTAACATATACTTATATACTTATTTTTTGATAATTTTAAAATTTCTAATAATTAATTGTAAGATTACAATGTTATGCTATATGATACAATGAATGAGCTAAAATATAAATAAAAATTATAATAGATATTAATGTATTAGGGGTTTAAGATAAATATCATCTCAATATAGTAAAGGAAAATAATATTTATATTAACCAAAAGAATACTATACTTAGGTTTACTAATGAACACCGTAAAAAGTATTTAGAAGAACTTTTTGAAAATATAAAAAAATTAAATATCGTATTTTGTGACAATCAAAGTCCACAATCAAAATCATGATGAGGTTATAGATCTGGACAGTAAGCGAAGGTGTATTAAAATTATTTCATTCCTAATTCCAATAAAAAAAGAAATTAATTTCAAGAAAAACTTATGGGTTTTTAGATAATTATAAGAAAATTAGACCTAAATATGACTTGTTATCTAAATTTATTATTTTTATATTTTTTATAATCCTATGAAACAAATATGGATTTCATATCATTTATTTTCAAACCTTCCTAAACCCAAGCATACATATTTACCAAAATCAACATGTATTTAATTGTTTGTCTTAAAAATGTTTTAAGAGATCCAATATGAATATTGGGTATCTATATAGTCGATGTTCAAGTTATATGATTGGGTACTATTCATCTGTCAATAATATTTTAAAATTTTACAGTGGACATATCACTTTTGTTGAAAATTAAAAGTAAAATTGATAGATATAGATAAATTGTTTACCATGAATATATCATTGTAGCAAAAATTTAATTTTTGGTGGTGTAAAATATAACATTAGTATCATATCACTACTATTTAATGATAGTTTTCATGATAAATTAGAAAAAATATTTTTATTATTTTTTATTCCACGTATTATATATTTTCTACATATTTATGGAATCATAATGTTTATGTTGTTAAATTAGATTAATTGTTTTATAAAAAAACATCTTATTTGAATACTCTTCATAGACATTCATGTATTTAGAATATGATAATATCATACTAAAATATATACTCACATAGAAATATAAATAATAATTGTATATTAAATGATCTACCTATGCTATAACTCCATAATGAAAACGTGTCCAATCCATATAAAAAGGAAAGAAAATATTCCAAACTAATGAATGTGTTTTCTTACACTTAACCCCCATAATTGGTATCTATGGATTTATTTATATAATATAGCGTTTATCTTTTAAAAGAAAAAAAACAAAGATTATGTTATTGTTGATTATTATTTAATATATACACAATTTTTTTACATTAACATAAAATATATGTTTTTATTAAAAATATTTTATGTAATTATAGCACCATTAGAGAATTGATTATATTAAAGAGTTTGGGAATCAAGTATTTGAGTATCACTGCTGAAAATATTTATTTTCTCTCAATTTAAATACACCTCAAATACATCAACAAAATGGGTTTGTTGAATTGATAAATTTTACAATTTGAGAAATTTATCTAGATATTAATAATGAATATTACTTACAAATATAATTTTGGGATGATTTTGTTAACGAAACTTGTTAGGTAATTAATATAGTATAGAGTATACCCACATTCAATAATACACCATATAAATTTTGGAATGGTAGAAATGCCATCAAAAATTACTTTAGATTTTTTTTATAAAAAGTATATATTCAAAATAAAATGGAAAATCTTGGAAAATTTTCTCTATGAAGATATGAAGGATTCTTTTTGTGTTATTCTACCACTATTAAATATTGTAGAGTCTTTGTAAATAATTCATATTTTGAGAGAGAATTTGTTCATTTAAATTTTGTTGTGGTAAGTCCATATGAACTCAAACATACTATATAAAATCATAATGATGATAGGTCAAATTGGATTATTAATAACACATACAAGTATTAAAATATTTATACCGATTTACCTGAAAAATATCCTAGTGCTGATCACAAAATTCATCATGATCTTGAATAACTCTAGGGGGAACTAATCTCTACAATCCTTTGAACCATTAGAATCCTCTAAAAAATATCTTCAATACTACTATTGGAGACCTAGAAAAATGAACTAAAACAAAACCCTCACATATAAAATTGGATGAACATCAACAAATTATCTCATAACATTAAAAATTATTCATTAATGAAATAATAAATGTCAAAAATTGTTTAATTGAAACTCAATAATAATATAATTTGTTTAAAATAATTGATGTCCACAAATTTGTATGCATACCTAATGACTACATCACTATTTTCACCAAGTAGGTATATGGAAACATGTTTGATAAATCTAGAACAATAATTAGAAATAAAATCATTATTTATTTAATAGAGTTATAGCCAAGAAGATGGTATTGCCAATGAAAAATCATATTCTGTGAAAATATCTTGTTTCATGTTGTCATAAGAAACAAAACTCTATTTTATTATAAAATATTAAAGAGAAGTATATGTCTGTATGTTGTTTTTGTAAGAAATAATATAGAGGAAACACATATTACTAGACTCTTATTATCAATATCAATTTCTCCTTAAAAATTATGACAATAAAAGTGGTATTAATATTTATAAGATTCATGAATCGATGTATATGAAAAATTATATTGATATATGGCATCGATTATTGAGGGAACATTTTTAAAATAGGTATAATACTCTCTACTTCATTGTCACTGAATGTTGTTGATGATATTATTTACTACAAATATGAATATATAAAGACTAAATTAGATGAAATTTGAGTTAAGAATAATTAATTATTCTGAAATCCATCAATTTTGTTCATAACCATTGTATTTTTATTTTATTTTTTGTATTTATGAACATTTATCTTTACTAATTCATTTTTATTTAATTTAAGTTATATATAGTTTTTTTGATTAAGTAACCATTAGATTTTTTTCATACATTCTGTTAGGTAATCATGACCAATTGGACATGGAATCAGTATATATACCAGTATCATTCTAAGTTACCACATGTTTAAAACTAGTTAACCTACCTTGAATGTTTTTGTTTTAAATTTTATATAACAATATTTTTAAATTTCATTATGTTTATTATCATTTTCTCCCTAAATGATTTAATACAATTAAAATCGGTATCAAAATCATTTAAAGTCTCTTTTATAAAAGAGTTATTCATTTTTAAGACCCTATATGTTGTCCCTATCGATTCTCTCTTTCTCAAGTCTCTTTCCATTTTCAAATTTATCCCAATTATTAATAAATATAAATCACTACATAATGAAGGCTAGTGTGAAAATATCTCATAAAAAAGGATCTCATTTTAGTTTTACTAATTCTATGATATCTAAAATAGATCATGGTTGATCTAGTATTATAGTGAGGCATGTCAATCAATATTCACAATATCAAAATATTTATGTGAAAAGGGATGTAGATTCTAAATGTCTACAGTAAAGAAAATATTGGGTTTGAAATTCAATTCAGATAAAATTGTGGAGTGTACAGTTTAAGGAAAATGGTAATCCATTTTATCATTTATTTTTTAGGGCTATTTATTCCAATATATAAGTTATTTCCAATGATACATGGGATCCCATTTGAATAGATATAAATAGATAAATTCAAGTTTTCTCTTCAATGATTTGGGATAAATTATTAAATTTGACTCATGAAGAAGATCATGAGGATTTTCAATCTTAAAATCTTATCATTAATTATCAAATTGAGTTTTTATGTATCACCTAACATTTCCACGGTACACTTCTTTTAAAATAATTCAACAGCTTTCATTTTACGCAACTCTGAGTCAAGCACAACACGAGCTATCAAAGTATCCATTTAAAAAAGATGTTATGAATAATATTAACCTCATTTTGAAAATTTATAAACAATATTTTTCAAAATCATATTTATCTTTTATTTTTTATATAAAAATTAGATTAGCGTGAAATTTTCATAATTTTCTGGAATGTTTCATTTTTTGATGAATTATTAAAAATACTCCATTTTAAATGAAAAATGCATTTTCATCTAATTTATTTATGTAGTGAAATGATATTTTAAATCGGTTTGTTGTGTGATTGGTTTATTTTTTTAACATTTAATCGAATTTTTTTAGTATAAGTATGTTCAAAATAATATTTGACATTAACACATGTCAATCTTTTTATAGATTTTCTTTCCGAAAAACCCACATTCTGGTTTTGACAATGGGAATTAAATTTAAATTAATTTCTAAAAATTCTGGTTTTGGAAAGTGTTATAATCCTATTGAATGATATATGTATGAACATTATCATAATTAGGTTTATTATAGGTCCCCATGGAACCACTTCGATGTTATAATGACCTTTAATAATATTTAATTTAAAGAAAGGGGAAATATGACATAAACATGTATCTTATTACTAAAACAATTGTAACTAGAGTAATATAAGTGATATATTAAACAATTAAATTTCATTAGAATTATATTAATATTTACTACATCATGGAACTAAAATTTTAATTTTTAGACACTAATTAATTAAATTTATTTACAAGAGAATAATAATGTAGTATTTGCCTTATTAATGATTAAATTAAATAAATGATATTATAAGTATTACAATAAATGTAATTCTAACGTATTTATGGCATACAAGAATTTTATTGATGAATACGACATGTTATATTTTTTTTAATTAATTTTTTTAAGTAATCTAGTTTTTATGACATTAAAAAAATTACTAAATAGTGTAAAAAATGACATAAATGAGTTTTTATACGAAATACAATTTTATTAAATGATCTAAAACTCCTAATAATCAAATATTAAACTAGCTGACATATATAATGTTAAAAATTCTAGTAATTATCCTCTTGGGCTTCATTTGGAATTTTATAGAAAATAAATTAACCATATGGTGTAAAAATAAAAGAATACTTGGTAAGAGTCAAATTATTTAACTAATGGTTAAAGGTAAATGATAAGATTTCTTGTATGACCTAAAAATGTCTAAAACCCATTAGTCAAGATGATTTAGACCCATATTCTTATTATACTCTAAATAAATCACTTTTTATTCTTTAGAAACCTAAAATGATTCTACAATAAATTAATATTTTAAGAACTTCCAAATGTTCCCCTCCCCTCTCTTATCATGGGACACTTATCCATCTATTTAATTAACACCCCCAAAACCCTTTTTATCTGCCAATCCATGCCAATTTCTTCTCCAAAATTTCCTCAATTAATCCTATATTCAGCATTTTTGGAATAAATCAAACCGATGGATTACATTTGTGCAAATCAAATATATATACAAGGAAAATATGTAATCATTTTATCAAACTCATTCAAAGTTCTTTATTCTTATGATTATATTTCCAAAGTTGTTATCATAATAAAATAATAACACTAGAATGTAATATATTCTGACATGATTTTATTATTATTTTAGAACCATATTCTTCCTTTTACCTACCCTATGAAAAAAATATCACCATTTGTGCGTACGTACGGCATATCGTCTCCACGATGGGGGTGTAAACTATTTTTCATCTATACATTATTTCCATGGGTATAATGATGAATAAAAATTAATTAAATAATAAATATACCATGATATTATTTCTGTAAAATTTATATTCCAACCAATTAAATACCATTTAACCCTTAATGAAAATGATATTATTGCTCTTAAATACGTACGACTTACCGTGTCCATGACAAGATGAGATTTATCGTCCACATTCACCATCCAAGAATGTGTATAATATATATATATATATATATTATGAATCATTTTTAAATATATAACATAATAATTTTAGTGTAATAATATATGTTCATGTGTTTATATATATATATTTATTTGTACATATACATCGTTTACTTACATCCATTCAGTACGATAAGAAAATTTTAATAGAGTTCATCTGTATGTACGACCAACCATCTCCATGATAAATGTATTCTATTTCATATATCTATCTTTTTAATATATTTAAATTATGAATATATATGATATATAAATCATATTATAAATTATTGGTGTAATTATATCCTGATTTAATGATTAAGATCAATAATAACAAGTCAAAACGTGTATGAAAAATAAAGCGATTATTTCCTAAAATGTTGCATTAACTAAGAATTTTTAATAAATGGGTAATAAAAAATAAAATAATATTTATATATGATTTCATAAATGTTATTTTGATTATTATATTAGTGAATAATATGTTTAAAACCATTATAGAGGAGTTTCAGACCCATACAGAGAATATCGAACCTTATGTAAGGGATTTCATCTCATTTTAGGCATAATATAATGTTATGAACCTATTTCCAATTATAAGGTGTAACTTTTGACATGATATATCATGAATCTTATTATTTACATGATATAATATTATTTTATGTATGGGTATTATTTATTGATCCATATTCCTCATTCACTATAGTTATTTGATAATGCGTATTATTTTTTTTTTATTCAATATGAGAAATACTTTAGACATGAAATGAATGGGAGATCCAGAACATTATATAGCTCCTAGATGCATATATAGGTCTCATGAGATAAATAAGATTTTCACATGGGTTTCTACACATAGTTTTAAAATGTCTTTTGAAATGTATTGATGTTAGAAGGTTTTCATTTGCAAAAGACATTATGTCTTTAAATAATGTATTTCCCTCATTTAGTTTCAATCATTATTTATCCATGAGATTTTTGTGTCAAAACATTTATGGATTTAGTTTATCATAAATTATTTATTTATTTCATGTGTTTTATTTTATTACATTCCATATTACTTATTCCTTATATAGTTATGTAAATGGAATTCATGTTCAGTTATTTACCTTTCCATATAGATTGATTCGTTATTTCTTTCATTGTACTTACCCTCAATGAGAATTAGAGCTCACCCATATTATGATTCTCTCCCCAGTCTATTAAGAAGAGAACATTGATTAATCTTTCAAAGATGCATTTTATTTAAATTATTATGTGTCATGTTTTTTTTGTCTTCCCAATATATTATGAGTATCATGTATATAATATGTATTTCCAAGACTATTAATCTATATGGTCATTCAGGATTTGTATCCTCATAATAATGCCAATAAAATGTAATAACACACATGCTTCCAGTTATCAAAGGTCAGGGTGTTACATTATGAGTTCTCTTGATGATAAATTCAGGAATACGACTCTAAGAAGACTAACTGATATAATGTAAAATGTAGAATACATTTTTTGGTAAACATAATCCATCATCTTAGTATTTTAATTATAGGGGACATCATAATCTTCTGGAAACATGATTATTTTTTTTTATGAATAATGGAATTAAAATAATCATAACTGGATATATAAGTAGATATTATGTTATACTGCATATGACCTCCTCCAAGATTAACCCCCTCATTACCTTATAATTACAACATCCCTATTATAATTTAATGAAACTATTCTCGAGGGAGAGAGAATCTTTGTATAATTAGTTGGGTTTAAAATTAATAAAAAAATAGGCATGTGAAAGTTATGTGGAACCCATGGGGAAAAGAATTGATAACAGATAATAGAAAGAAATATAAAAAGTGTAGCCCTATATAAAATTTGGCCATTCCAAGAAACAAAGTAGATCATACTCTAGAAAATAATGAAATATTTGAGCATTGTTATGATGTGAATGATAATTATTTGGATTTTGAAAAAGATGAAATGACGGTATTTGAATTTAGTGAGGATTATTGGGAAGTACATTAAGATTTTATGGAACCCGCTCACGTGTTATCTTTTAAATCTTATAAATCTCCTTTTACACATCCTTATAGAGATTCAAGTTTTTTAGTTTAGAACCATGATGATACTGAGGTATCAAAATGTGGTTTTATTGATTCCATGACATGAGCTGACAATGAATCAAGTGAGTCTAAAAAAGTGAAGGATTTTAAAAAAATATCTTATACATTGAGACATATCATTGGAAGTACTTCAAGAAAAAGATGAAGCGAAATACCTCATAAGGGGAAGTAATTTTATGTTGATGATCATGGCGATAGTCTACCTAATCATGGGGGCCCTTCAATCTATTCAATTTAGAAATACCATGAATATTATCTAATTGTTAAAATTAATTTTAAATATAAAATGGATAATTATCAGCCTAGGACAACAGTGTTGTAAATACCTGAATAAATTTTTAATCCAACACATACTACGTATATTAAGGTACTAGTGAACAAAAATGTTGAAAAAAACTAGATCTATTGATGTAGATCCTCATGAAGTTGTGGAATACTTTGATGTGGAATAATATGATTAGTCTTTCAGACTAGAGTAAGTGGGGATTTAAGGCTAGTTATAGTCTAGGTAGATTGATTTTGGTGTGTTTAATTTTATGAAATATTTATATCCTTATAACTCACATGAGACTAAAGAAAATTTTAATAAGTTCAAATAATATTTTATTGGTTTTTTTAAAGAGTTAAATATTAATTTTGGTATCAAAGTTGAACCAATCAGAGAGTATGAACTCCACAAGATTTTTATTCTTTTAATATATCTAGGATGATTTATCTGTTAATTTATATTTTAAATACTTCTAATATCTCTCCTCTTTCAACACTAATTTTTTTCCCCTCCTTCTACATCATCCTATAGTATTCCTTTTTGTCTCCTAGACATGTTTTTCAATATCCAACCCATGTATATAGGTGTATTATCATTATATAACCTTATTAAACCTCTAATCCATAACCCAATCCTTATTTATTAGTTTCTACAACCGAAGTAAAAGATTGTATTCCCCCTTTTAAAAATAGTGACACTTTCTCTAATTCTAATTCTAAATGGACAACCTATCCGGGTCCCTTTTTTAATCCTTTTTAATTCTAAATGAATTAATTTATTATTTTTCATGGAATTTAATTTATTATTTACTATATTATTTAATCATTACCTCTGAAATATTTTTGGATAATCCCAAAAGAGTGATACAATTATGATATTTCAATTTATATTTTAAATAATTCCCCATATGTTCTAATAAAAATAGGGGATGTTGTTGACTTGGTCCAGAAACTCGACACTGATTAAATTATCAAAAAAATGTTTCATATATTTTCAATAATCCTTTAATGTTATTCATAACTGTTATGTTTTTATTATATTTTTAAAGTATTTTATTAACCCAAAAGCAACAATAATTTACCCTTTATGTGAATTTTGTTCCAAAAATAGTCATGGATTATAAATTATTAGTAACCCTTATGTGACTATATAATTACTTTTATCTATTGTTTAATAATATAATTTTACGTTAATATAACTGTTATATAACCTTTAAGAATTTCCATGATTAAGCTACCGTACATTGAAATCCATGTGAGCATATGAAAAATCCCATAGTCATGCGTTTTATGATTAAAAATTCTCTATGTATTGAACTAGAATCATGGATATTTCATGTTTATGATTGAATAAATGAAGTGACATTAAGAATACATAAATTAATTGTAAGAAGAAATTAAGTGACTTTGAGAATAAATTAAGTGATCATATAAATATGTAAAGTGACAAAATGATGAAGTCAAGTGATAATGTTATGTTTATTTGGAATGTTACCTAAAAAATGTAGTCATATAACATATTAATTATGATTGAGTATAGTCTGGGTGAAATTTTATAAAATATGTATAAATGAATATTGAAATCTCAAATGAAAATATTTTGAAACATTTACTAATTATCCAATGTATTTAATGATTCCAGATCACAAAAATTAATATAAAGATTAATTTATTAATATCATACAACAAAAATCGTAAATTGTGGTCTCATTAAGAAGAAGATATACTCATCAATGAGAAGAGGGCTTGTGATACACATAGGGAATCATTAAGTAATTACCACATCATACAACTTTCATATAAGCTTCCACGACACTGTATTTTTGATCTCTCAATTAAACACCATATTGAATATTTTTTCAAGTATAGATTTAGAGAATATTGATCAGTTAAAGCACATCAAATTGATCCACTTCATATATTTTATCTTCTTATTTATTTCCCTCTCTATTTTATCTTTTTTTGGGCTATTTTTTCAATAATCTGTGTATTCATTAACACGTGACCCAAAACATTGTTTAACAGTGGTATATACTAGTTGCAATATTAATTTACATTATTTATCCCCTCTATAATAATGGAATATGTTGTTTGTCACATGTAATTCGTATGTGATGTTTTTTATAAAAATAATTCCATAGTGTGGATTATGTTTATTATTTAGTAAAATTCCCAATAGTGGGAAATTTCTATACAGAGGAGACTATGTATGGGATAGATACTAAACTACATTTTTTATATTGATGTGTATTTTCTAAGGGTTGGTGTCCTAAGAACCAACTGTTTTGTACTTTGATTACATGATTGTTCACTTATTATATATTGTTCATTATTCTGCATGACTATAATATAATAACGTCCTGGAATATTTGTTGCATTAATAAGGTCATGGAAGACCCCCGCTATGATGAGAACCTTGAAATGATATAACAATATTCTTAAATAATGTTCTGCGGTTGGATGACATACAATGATAGGACACATAGTATACAGACCATCATGTGCGAGTACTCATAAGAAGACAAGACTCCCTCTCATGGAGTTTGCACTTGGTAATCTCTAAGATGGGAGATTATGAGAAGAGACCTGCCAGTAGAAATTATGCATGTATTGGTGTCATCGGACAATGCTATATACGAGAGTGTGTAATGGTCCTTAGACTGGAAGATTATCATTAACTCATGTCATGACTCACGCACTTAGATTTACTGATGAAAATCATCATGCAGATAGTTGGTGGGAAGTAGGGTAAGTTGGGTGTGTCACGAATGACATGTTGTTAATGGATAAGTTGCGGAAGGATTTGTCCCTTCCATTTATGGAAGTTGATATCTCGGCCCTTTGATTGAAATAGAACTATCGCAATAAATTCAATGGCGATGGTGTAAACGAGGAGTTTATTTCAGGTAGTCAAAGAACGACGGATCAAGCATATAGGTTTATGACACTTCCATGAAACCTTCTTGATGAGATATCATAACAAAGGGAGTAAATTACACAGTAAGCATTCGTATGAGGTGATACGTCAATGTGGCATCAACTTCTTTCTCTTGGGTTACTTGACCCATTGCTAGATAGTAAACTTGGACTTTAGGCAAGCCCGCCTAATGCTAACGAGAAAGAGGCCTAGAGGGTCACACACTAAGTGTATTCAAGTATCTCAAGTAGAATAAAGATTACTCCCATACGTGGTTTAATAATTATTCAAGGAATCCTAAAATTGTTTTAATGTTGGAGAAAGAAGTAAATAAAACATGTACACACCTTGTATCAATAATTACACACTGTGTAGTTTTATTTTTAAAACAAGTACACGCCGTGTATTATTAAATGTACACGTTGTGTAGTTTTTATTTTGGAAAGTAAATGAATAAATGAGAACAAGATATACACGCCATGTACAATGAATGTTCAAGCCATGTAGTTTTCAATGAAAAACAATACACTCTGTGTATTTATTAATACACATCATGTAGTTTTCCGAGTCGTGATTTTGAGGAAATATCGTTTTATTAAATTATATTTATTATAATCAGTGTGGGCGCATGTCAAAGAATTAATGACTCGACATGGGGTTTTTAAAAGGGAGTTAATGAAATAAATAAAATGTGTAACACGTTTATTTATTGTCATAACTCTACAACCTCAAACCCGATTATAAATATCCTCACAACCCCAACTCTTTTCAACACACAAGAGAATTGTTGTGCACAACAATTCTGGAGAAATATTTCAAGGCCTAAAGAACCTCTTCCTCCAAGAATGCTCTCAAGATTGATAGAGACCCTCTTCCACCGGATCAACGCAATCTTAGGCGGACAACGCAAGCAAAGGTTTCTCCATGATAGCACCTGGAGACTCCTTTGGCGACGTCCAGATATATGAAGTGCATGTGTGGATCACCGCTAGAGGAAGTCTACCCTTGGAATCTATGACGCAATGACATATCACATCTGAACGTGATCAAGAACATCAAAAAAGAAAAAACACCCAAAAGGTACTTCTTGTCAATTAATTAAATTAATTATAATCAACCTGTAACGTTCCTTATTAGTGGTTCCGAGACAAACCTTCTTCTCTGTCTTTTTCTGTGATTCGATCCGTGGAGACTGGAATTTATCGTCGTATTGATCCCGGATTGATCATTGATAATGAAAAAAAGCCAAGTGGGAACATCCACCAACGCACTTCTGCTGCGCCCAGAACCTTCAAATGGTATCAGAGCGAGGTTACAACGTTGATTATAGTTATTTAATTTTTGTTGATGATTTACACATTTATATTTGATTCAATTTGAAATAAATTGTTCCATAAATATGAATAAACCAGACTTATTCTTCCTCCTTCATTTCTCGATTCATATCACAGAAACAACCTATTAATTTTAAATTTTGATTAAAATAAAAACAAAGAACTCATCCGAAGGAGCCGCTCTTTCTGTCTATACAACACAGGATTACACAGCGTGTAATTAAAACTACACACCACGTACTTAGGTTCAACGAACCGGCACTGGTCCGCCAAACCATGCAGTCTGATTTGATTATGCCTAATTATTAATCACGCCGTGTTGACCAGAATTGAACGGCGCATGGAAACCGGAATACACGGCGTGTTTGTTGGAGCAACATGTTGTGTTGTCCGTTTCGGCCAAGGTGAAATCGTGTACAAGGATAAGCCGCGTACAGCATACACGGAATTGTTAGGCTGGTAACCTCGTAACAAAGAAGTACATGCCATGTATGATTTATCTACACACAGTGTACTCCAAAACTTCCAATGTACAGAAAACATGCCAAATCCCCCGGTGTGTACTTTGGATAAAAGGTAAAAAGAAATACACGGCGTGTAAATATAAACTACATGTCGTGTACTTTCTATAAATTTCACCAGGTTTCCTCCAAAAGTACAAAGACATGTACAAGGAATATGGATGAGAAGAATCTCATGGAAATTCAGAAAGTAATTTAAGATAAATAATTGATTAATTATAAGATCATAATTAATTGAATTCGAGCGTGACTTATCTTAAATGAAAGAACGATTAATAGAATTTGAATTCTAAATATGCGTAAATGTCGTTGCATGTGATGGATGATCATGAACTATACCAAAGACCCTTTGTATGTGTTTATGGTTTTACTTAAATTTGTTTAAATTTAAATTTGTTGGCCTCCAATCCTTCTTCCAATAAAATTTAGGGCCTGTGTGCCCATGGTTTCATTAATGTAAACCCATGTTATGGAGGATCTCCCAAGGTAGAGGAGAGGGTTCAAGACCCAAAGGTGAGGAGAAACCAACCCAAGAAGATACAAAGGTGGACAGGTGGGATCTACAAAACACGAACCATCGATTCAAGGTATTTTTTCCTAGGTCAGGGATAGCTTATCAAACTGCTAGATAAGCTAACCAATATAAGCTCATGATCATGCCATATTATTTTATTTCTGTATAATTTCATTGTTTATTTTTTGTGTATGTGTTGTCATGATCACATAGTTAATGATGTAAATAATCATGCCAAGATGGAATAAAATAAAAAACCAGACTATGCGTAAACATTATCAAAACATGGTTAATCACCTAAGAAAGCATCACTTAATATTAACAAGAATGTGATAATGAAAAAATATGCATAAAGAATAAAATCCCTCAAATACCATGTTAAGTCATACCAAGCCTTCCATTACCTGATTAAGGGAAAGACTCAATAAAGCTATGTGTTTGACCAACCCTTGTTGGGATACTTAGTTTTATAAAGGAAGCCCTTTTGAAAGGTTTCATGTTGACATAACCATATTACATCAAGATGAGTATCCTTTTGTTGACTTGGTGTAATATTGGAGGAAAGAGTTGAGGAAATCCAAGTCAGTATTTCAGGATTGGGGAGTCCACTCAACAGATCAAGGAAATGTATGCTCATAGTTGGAAAAGACTTGACTACCTAAATACCTTCAAATAGCATGACTAACCCTTGTTGGGGTTATGCGACGGGGAATATGGTTCCTGGCCACAAGAATGTCAATGAAACTGGACATTTTGAGTTCAATGGTGAGGTCCATTGGGACTTGATAAAATAGTGTTAGAATTGATTCATTTATTATTTTTCATAAAATGTAATCAAGAAAGTACAGATAAATCTGCTCTTTTAATTTGTGGAATCAAAATTACAAACTCGTCAACCACATTTTCTCTACGATAAATTCTGGATAAAGACAATTTTCTCACCGGGAGTACCTTTGAAGAACGGTTTAGGAGCCTTCGAGTTATCCTATGCCATGAACGAAATCATTACATGCTGGAGTCCTCACTTCCGGATTCTCCTTCCCTAGTGGCGAGTGATGAAGATTTCTGGGTCTATGATCAATATTTGAACGACGCTCTCGACATTCAATGTTTGATGCTATCATTGATGTCTCGTGAGATCATGGAGTCTCATGAAGACATGGATGCTTATAGAATGATCGAGCACCTCCGTGGACTATACCAGGAGAGAGTAAGACATGAAAGGTTTGAGATCTCCAATGCTCTATTTCAGAGAAAACTTGGAGAGGGTTCCCCAGCTAAGCCTCATGTAGTCAAGCTCATTGGCTACATTGAGTGCTTGGAGGTTCTAGGGTTTATTCTCCCTGAAGAACTGGGAAACGATCTCATTCTTTCATCACTCCCCTAGAGCTTCTTTAACTTTGTTGTTAATTTCAACATGAAAAACATTGATAAGTCTCTATCTGAAATTCTTGTCATTATTCTCCATGTAGATAATGACATGAAGTGTGAAAAGCCTTCTGTCTTTATGGTGAATAAAAGGAAAGGGAAGGCAAAGATCTTTAAGCCCAAATCTTCTTCAAGGCCTTCAAAGAAAAATAAGATCAAAGGGGATGCAATAGAACAGGAAGTTGTTTGTTTCGCATGTGGCAAGAAGGGCCACTGCAAGAAAAACTTTACCCAGCCTAGGAAGCAATGGGAAGCTTCATGTGTGATTGTCATCAAATGAAATCTTTCTGTTTCTACAAATTGGGTATTAGATACTTCTTGTGGTTCTCACATCTGTATCCAAATACAATAACCAAGTAGATTCAAGAATATTGAACGAGGGGAGGTAGATCTACGAGCAGCCAACAGAGAAAGACTCGTTGTTGTAGTTGTCGGAGACTACCATCTAACATTTCCTACATGGATGGTATTGGTTTTGAAAGGATGTTATTATGTACCCTATGTAACCAAAAACATTATTTCAGTCTCCAGATTAGATACTGATGGATTCATCTTCATGATTGAAAGTGGATGTTGCTGCTTTTTTAAAGATATCATTTGTTTTGGTAGGGAATATTTATATAACGATCTTTATGTGTTAGACTACACAAAACAAGTAATGGAAATCAATGACAAAGTTAATTCACATGACTCATACCACACCCAACTATGGTATCACCGACTAGATCATGTCAATGAGAAACGTTTTAAAAAATTTCATCAAGATGGGTATTTAGATTCTTTCGAACTAAAACCACATGGTGTATGTCATGCGTGTCTAAAAGGCAAAATGACCAAAGCCACATTTAGTGGGAAAGGTGAAAGAGCTAAATAGATTATAAAATTAGTTCACACAGATGTGTGTGGGACATTTCCAGTTGAGTTAAGGGGTGGGTTCTCATATTTCAAAACTTTTTCTGATGATTTTTTTAGAAATGGATATATCTACTTAATGAGGTATAAGTCGGATTCTTTTGATCAGTTCAAAGAATACAAGAATGAAGTTAAGAACCATCTTGGTAAGAATATTAAGAAACTATGCTCAGACAGAGGAGGAGAATATCTTAATCCGGACTTCATTGATTTCTTACGGGAGTTTGGGATTCTATCTCTACTCACTCCTCCTTACACGCCACAGTGGAATGGTGTAAGAGAAAGGAGGAACTGCACCCTGTTGGACATGGTGAGATCAATGATGAGTCATGCGAGTCTTCCATTATCCTTTTGGGGATATGTATTACAAACAACAGCACACATACTAAACCAAGTACAAACTAAATAGATAAATGGTATTCCATATGAGTTATGGAGTGGAAAAAAATCCATGTTATCAAATTTACATGTGTGGGGTAGAGAAGCATTTGTTAAGGCCTCTTCAGGTAACAAAATTTCACCCCGAGGAAGAAAGTGTATCTTTATAGGATATATCAAGGAGACAAGGGGATATTACCTATACAAACCCTCAGACAAAAAGGTTACAGTGGAAATACATGGAATATTCCTTGAGATGGAGCACATATCCAAAAGAGATAGTGGGAGAGAGATAGACTTCGATGAAGTGGAGGCTCAAGATACACATGAGTTGGTATAAGAACATATTCAACAAAGCCCCATGGAAGAAAAATCTATTCCAGAGACACAAGAACTGTGTATGATCACAAGAGTGGTGAGAGAACTAGAACGATATGGTTTTCTTGTCACCGAGGATGGTGACTCATTATTGGTTGAAAATAATGATCCTATTACCTACAAGAAAGCAGTTGAAGGAATAGACATTGCCAAGTGGCAAGAAGACATGAATTTTGAAATAGATTCCATGTACCAAAACCAAGTCTGGATTATTGTAGATCCTCCATTTGATGTAAAGCCTATTGTTAATAAACGGGTTTTCAAGAAAAAACTGGACATGGAGGGGCAATTCAGCACCTACAAGGCACGACTGGTTGCAAAATGTTTTAGACAGCGTCAAGGAATTGCCTATGATGAAACCTTTTCATCGGTTGCGATGCTGAAATTCATCATAATCCTATTGTCCATTTCTGCTTACAATGACTATGAAATTTGGAAAATGGATGTCAAAACATCATTCCTTAACGGGAACCTCTAGGAAGATGTCTACATGACACAACCTAAAGGGTTTGTTACTCCAAAGGATGCCAAAAAGGTATTCAAGTTGCAGAAATCCATTTATGGATTAAAGAAAGCATCAAGGTCGTGGAACATTCATTTTGATGAATCTGTAATGGAATTTGGCTTTGTTAAGAAGGAATGTGAGCCTTGTGTCAACAAAGGGTTTAGTGGAAGTGCAGTCATTTTCCTAATTTTATATGTTGATGACATATTATAAATTGGAAACAAAGTAGCGGTCTTACAGTCAGTTAATGCATGGTTGCATAAATGATTCTCCATGAAAGACTTGGGAGAGGCAGTATATATTCTAGTGATCAAGATCCATCAAGATAGATCCAAGAGAATTCTGGGCCTGAGTCAAAGTACACACATTGACAAGATATTGAAGAGATTCAGTATGGAACAGTCCAAGAGGATATTGTTCCCAGTGTCACATGGCATTTATCATTCCAAGAAAATGTGTCCTCAAACACATGAGGAAAGAAAGAAAATGGCACGGATCCCTTACGCATCCGCGATTGGGTCAGTCATATATGTTATGCTATGTACGAGGCAAGATGTTTCTTACGCATTAAGTGCGGTATGTAAGTATCAAGATGATCCAGGAGACCGTCATTGGATGGTACTCAAGACTATCCTTAAGTATCTGAGGCATACTAAGGATAGGTTCATGGTTTATGGAGGAGATGATGAACTAGTCACTATAGGACATGTAGATGATAGTTTCCAGACTGATCAATATGACATGAAGTCGTAGACTGGAAACATCGTCAGTTTGAATGGAGGTGCAGTGAACTGGAAGAGCTCAAAACAAAGTGTAGTGGCAGATTCTACAACGGAGTCCGATTATATCTCAGCTTCTGAGGTATCTAAATAAGTAGTACATATGTGAAGCTTTGTTCAAGAGCTGGATGTAGTAAAAAGCAGTAAATATCCTATCACACTCTATTGTGATAATACTGCAGTGGTGGAACTTGCAAAAGAGATAAGGTCATATCAGCGGACAAAGCACATAATTGGAATGTATCATCTGTTGAGGGATTTTTCTCAGAGTGGGGAAGTTACAGTGAGTAGTATTTCCACGGAAAACAACATGGCAGACCCCTTGACTAAATCCTTGACTCAGCAAAAACATGATCATCATGTGAGGTCTAGTGGACTAAAAGTCATAGGCAGTTGGATCTAGTCCATGTGGGAGTTTGTAAGGGTTGGTGTCTTGAGAACCAACTGTTTATTACTTTAATTACATGAATGTTCACTTATTATATATTGTTCGTTGTCCTACATGAATGTAATATAATAATGTCCAAGAATATTTGTTGCATTAATAAGGTCATGTTTGATCCCCGATATAATGAGAACTATGATATTCTATAACAATATTCTTAAATAATGTTCTGTGGTTGGATGATATACTATGATAGGACACATAGTATACAGATCGTCATGTGTGAGTACTCATGAAAAGACGATACTATCTCTCATCGAGTTCGCACTTCGTAAACTCCAAGAAGGGAGATTATGAGAATAGACTCGCCAGTAGCAATTCTACATGTATTGGTGTCATCAGAAATTGTTATCTAAGTGCGTGTGTAATGGTCCTTATACTGGAAGATTATCATTAACTCATGTCATGACTCACACACTTAGATTTACTGAAAAAAACTGTCATGCAGACAGTTGGCGGGATGTAGGGTACGTTGGGTGCATCATGAATGACATGTTGTTAATGGATAAGTAGAGGAAGGATTTGTACCTTCCATTTATGGAATTTTAAATCTTGCCCCATTGATTTAAATAGAACTGTCACATTAAATTCCATGGCCATGGTGTAAACGACGGGTTTATTTTAGGTAGTCAAAGAATGACCGATCAAGCATATAGGTTTATGACCCTTCCATGAAACCCGCTTCATGAGATATCAAGATAAAGGGATTAAATTACACAGTAAGCATTTGTATGAGGTGATACGTCAATGCGGCGTCAAATCCTTTCTCTTGGGTGCCTTGACCCGTTGCTAGACCTTAATCTTGGACTTTAGGCAAGCCCGCCTAATGCCAATGAGAAAGAGGCCTAGAGGGTCACACACTATGTGTATTCAAGTATCTCAAGTAGAATAAATATTACTCCCGTATGTGGTTTAATAATTATTCAATGAATCCTAAAATCTTTTTAATGTTGGAGGAAGAATAAAATAAAACAAGTACACACTGTGTATCAATAATTACACGCCGTGTACTTTTATTTTGAAAACAAGTACACGACGTGTATTATTAAATTTACACGCAGGGTAGTTTTCATTTTGGAAAGGAAATGAATAAATTAAAACAATATATACATGCTGTGTACATTGAATGTACATGCCGTGTAGTTTTTAATGAAAAAAAAGTACACGCCGTGTATTTATTAATACACGCTGTCTAGTTTTTCCAGTCGGGATTTTGAGGAAATATAGTTTTATTAAATAATATTTATTATAATCAGTGTGGGTGTATGTCAAGGAATTAATGACTCGATATGGGGTTTTCAAAAGGGAGTTAATTAAATAAATAAAATGTGTAACACGTTTATTTATTGTCATAACTCTACAACCTCAAACCTGATTATAAATATCCTCACAACACCAACTCTTTTCGACACACAATAGAATCATTGTGCACAACAATTATAGAGAATTCTTTCAAGTTTGAAAGATCTTATTCCTCCAAGAATGCTCTCAAGACTGAGAGATATCCTCTTTCATTGGATCAAGATGACCTAAGGCGGACAACGCAAGAAAAGGTTTCTCTACGCTAGCACCCGGAGACTCCTTTGGCGACGTCCAGAGATACGAGGTTCACGTGTGGATCACCGCTAGAGGAATTATAGCCTTGGATTCTGCAACACAATGACGTATCACATCGGAACATGATCAACAACATCAATGAAGAAAGAACACTCATAAATTTACTTCTTGTCAATTAATTAAATCAATTATAATCAACCTGCAATGATCCTTATTTGTGGTTCTAGGACAAACCTTCTTCCTTGTCTTTTTCTATGATTCGATCTGTGGAGACTGGCGTTTATCATCATATTGATCCCGGATTGATCATTGCTAATGAAAAAAATCCATGTGGGCACATCCACCCACGCGCTTCCGCTGCACCTAGAACCTTCATATTTTTCTTTGTTTATTTTATTATGTTTAAAAAAAACATTTAGTTGTCCAAAACTATATAGAGAAATAATACTCTTCTAGTTATCAATTATATTTGTTTTATATACACTTCTAAAAGGGATCATTTCAATTTAAAAAGTTAATATAATTTTGAATATTTTTTAAATGGGATATGATCTTGAATTTGAAAAATCATTCAAAGACATTAAATTATATATTTATACTATTTTAGTGAACATTGATTCTTTAATAAACAAAGAGTTATTTTTTAGGAAATATTTCAAATAAAAAGTACATTACATTTAAATTAAATTCAACCCCCTTTGGTTATCCACTAGGACCAACAATTCTTTTCCATTAATTCTTTCCATGAGTATTATAGGAATCTCCACACTCCCATTATACATTGAGATAACAAAATACTATTTCTTCATAACACCAAAAGTCTTGGATTGAAAATTAATTCCATAGATTGTGTCTTAATATTCAAAAGAATCAGTCTCTCTTCCTATTAGAATAGATAATAAACCATGATTAAAATTACTCAAACCATTTAATGTTAATCTCATAATTTCCCATAGATTTATTTACAGATATTTTTACCTATTTTAATTTACTCCCCAACATGATTTTTATGGTAATAAGAACGTATTTGATAAAAAAATAATTTCTTTTAGTCTTCTGATTCAATGACTTCCATACCACCACTTAGATTCATGTTCATGATCAATTTCCGCCACTAATCAGATTCTACCTCAAAGATATATACTTACAGTGAATATTTACATTATTCAGAACACTTTAGTAAAAAAATTATATAATGTTGGACAATTTTTCTCTGATGAATGGATCATGGGATCCAGTAAAAACAACTTTTACATGATGCATGAAGGTTTTAAATAGTAGATTTTTTTTCATAGTGATTCTAGAAACACTAAATTGTTTATGATATTATTCATGACTTGTATTAAATAATTAATAATCATCTGGGTGTTCTAAAATTCACCCTGCACATATTAGGATGAACTCCATCGCATTTCCTATTTTAACCATTTTTTACATGATTGATTCTATTTCCTGCCATTTTTTAGATGATGAAAACATAAGAGAGAAATTTGATACTGTTTTAAATTTTGTAATAATATATACATAAATATTAACATATTTTTTAAAATATCATTTCTGTAGTATGATATACATTCATATTTAAAAAAAAATTCATTCATTATGTATCATTCATTATGGTTTGTAAAAAGAATGTGACTTATGAGAGAATATCCCACAAGGAGTTTCAACTGAAGTAAGACTGATTTTTTCTGCACTAGGTGATGATAATGTTAATAATAAATTTAATGCTATCATGGTTATTACCACTATGTACAACTATAACTAATATACATCCATATATAGTATCCAAATATGGATTTATTTTCATAGAACTACTTACATTATACTTTACTAAAATATTGTGATGTTTTCCTATATATATACATATCTATATGGATATTGATAATTATTTTCTATTCATAATTTCAAAAAATAATAATACCTACCTTTGAAAAAAACATTTAAATCCCACCTTTTTAATATAAAAAAATCTCAAAAATTCTAAAATTTAGTAATATTGATGCTATTTTATTGTTTAGATTCTGGGAAATTTGGAACCTAATATATGAAAAACCTCAAAATAATTATAAATCCACATAACTGGATTCTTCATAGTTTTATCCTAGGTCACTTTTACTGTATCTCATATCCTTGCTACATAAATAAAATGAAACGGGTGAGCATAAAACATTTTTTACTAATAAAAAAGGAGATATTTGGCAAGTGATCATGAGGGATAACAATTGGGGAAGTCCATAAGAATGTGAGGAATAATATAATATAATCACCATGAATCTTAACATGGTAAATTTGGTTAAAATAGAAAAATGAGACATACATAGGAAAATCCCAAAGGATTATCACCAAGTATTCATAAATCAAAATTATCAAAGTTTTCCAACATGGTTTCATAAAACTTGTCATCTCTAGAGATTAATTCTTTACCATGTTAATTATAGTTTTATTATGGTGAACCCTTCACATGTCTAAATTCGTGTGACCTACATAGATCAATAATATTACATTAAATAAATAACTCGTAAGAAACAATAATTTGCTTCATGAAAATGTCAATAAATTCATAAATGGATAAAGGCATGGGGATCGCATAATTTTTAACCCATGAGAAAGGAATATTTTTTTCCACTTATATGTTATAATAAAAAAATTTGTGTTATATCAATGTTAATTACCATGAATAGGGAAATCGGTTGAGTATTCACAACATAAGAATATATCTTGTCATATATAAAAAATGAATGAATTTAGAAAAATGAAAGATATACAATATATATTGTGTAAACTGAAAAATATGTGGGAATGTAGTTCTACCATTGATAAACCATTATTTTTGGAATTAATCAGAAAATAAAATATGAATTAATGTAATGCAATTAATTATTTAAAAGATATTCAAAAAACTGGTATATATATTGAAATAAATAAGAGGGGAGTTCCAATTCCTTTAGGAGTAACTTTATAAATCATAAAGTAGGAAAACCTAGAACCTTGGACAGAACATGGAGGGATAATACATATGTTAAATTAAAAAAAATCATGATTGAGGAATTTTGAGTGAAGAGGAGTGGGAAAATAAGTGGGTATTTAAAGAAAAAGTGGAAGAATAATTTCATAATTTTTTTAGTATTCTATTACCCTTGGTTTTTATGTTTTTAAATATTTAATGATTATTTTCTAATATTTGATTTCATTTGATCCAGAATAATTTTTTTAAAATTATATTTCGAAATGGAAAAGAAAATTTCCCAACAAATTTAGTTTTTAAAATTGTGATTTCCATTTTAGACATTGGAATGTCCATGAAAAAAATGGAAATTGATTAAAATATATTTAAAATAAAAAATATTTTAAAAATTATATATTAATGGTCATAAATAATTTCAATAATATATTAAATCATTACTACTAGTTTATTATGTCATAAAACATACCGAAAACCCAATTGTTTTTTAATATTCACCAAAAATATGGTGTTTTAGAAAATAATGAAATTTCACCGTAACATAATTTTAACATGATGATATTAAATATAATTTTTGGGTTACCAAAATCTTTTTATAATATCTTAGTTTTATCATTTAAATGAAAAATTCTTAATAATTGAAAAATAATAGGTTTTTTATTACATTGTCATCTTTATGAGTGTTATAAATATTTCATAATATATTATAAAATTGTATTATCATTTTTATTTAAATAATTAATGTTTGAAAATAATATTTCATTAAAAAAATTATTTGAATACGTGAGCTTCTTATAAAAATGTATAGATTATCTGAAAATAAAATTATACATTATTTGAATCCCATATATATATTTATAAAATTAATCATATATTCATGTATATTTTATGAAATTATATAATAACAATCATGTTGTTTGGAGAAATAACTATTTCATTTCTAATAAGGAAATTAAATTTTATTATACTATGTTTCAGATATATCCCTTATTATATCAGCATATTTCATAAGGCTAAGGTGTGTAGTGGTTGTTTTTTCCTTGGGTCAATCGGCTAACATTGATCTAGTGGTTATCTCTAATAATTTTAACTTCTCTTATATATAATTTAGTTCAAGCCTCATTTAGAGATTATCTACTTGGGCTTGGTGAAGGGAAAACCACAGTTATGTTACCTCTCTCTTATTTTTTAGATAAATGTTGTTCAAAAGGCATGACTCTGCTAGTTGAGGCCAATATTTCTCTTTTTTATATAATATATCTTTTTTATAACTTTTATAAACACTAATTCAAATAGTAACATTAAAACCAAGGGTTGTAGTTCCAAATGGTTATGTTAACCAACGGGCATGTTGACCAATGGATAGGTAACATTCAGATCCCAACTATCACATTTCCCTTTATACGATATATATATTCTACCATTCATCAACATTTACTACTTCATTCTCTAAGGTTTCTTACAATTCCATTGATGATGTTAATTATATTACTAACATTTCTATTTCATTTAATATTTCTCATCAAAGGTTTAATCATCTTGGTATAGTTTTTTCCAAAAGATTATACCATATCAAGATTGATATTCATTATTTTTTATATCCCTGTAACAGTCAAAGATATTGTAATCAATATTATTAATTAACATGTATCACTCTTTTGGTAGAAGTATTTCTATGTAATTCCATTTTGTGATATAATTACATAGTTATTATGAAAAAGAGGTGTTATTTTATTAATCAATGAATGGATATTTAGGGAAATACATTTTGGATATCAATATATTGGTTTCAAAAAAAATTTAAAATGTGATTTTGAACAACATATAAATTATTTTCCAATATTTTGAAATGAAAATAATTTTATAATTTATGTATATATAGTTTTCAATAAAATAACCTCTTTTATATTTTTTTGTGAAAAAAACATTTCACCACCATTATTTTTCTAAATGAAGATTTCTATATATATTTTCAAGTATTATAAGAGAATTTATTTTTTGGTATGTGTTATAAAAATACTTAAATACTTTCAAAAGATCAAAGATATTTCTTATTTATAATTTATTTTTTCATAATATCATAAAATGTATTTCATATATTTGGTTTTTTTGAAATATCTTATGGTTGAAAAAGGATATTTTAAAAATGATATCATATTCTTTATTTATCTTGATAGATTATATAATAATATTTGTAATACTGAAATTATCCATTATTGTCTTTGTCTTACCTAATCATCATCAGGGTATAATAAAAATTATTATTTGAAATTTCATTCCTCTATGAAAAGACAATTTATTATTTGATTTATTGAATTTTGTTAACTTAGATTTCATTCATCAACTGGTTGTGTAAATTTTTGACTACACTATATACCCTATATTTATATTGTAAATACCATGTGTAATCATATTTGACGTGTGTTTTCCTACAGTGATAATTAATTTTATTTGATAAAAATTTATATATATTGGGATTATCATGTTTATTGAAGTAATTATTAATTTCATATATATATAATTCTTTTTGAATGGGATTCGAATCCAATTTTGATTATATCTATTCTTTTTTATATGATTATGATTTTTTTAGTGGGACTCATATTGTATGGAAGATTACAGATGGTGTCAAATATCATCGATAAATGAATTATTTAAATTTTAATATCTCGTGAGATATATATACATTAGAAAATTAATTTTTTTTACAGTATTTGGTGCATGTGTGTAACTAAATAATGAAATATCTATTTTATAGAATTATGTTGTATCGTAAACATGGGTATAAGTGTTTGACTCGCAAATATATTGTTTCATAAATTTTATTTCTTGTGAAAAATTAATATGGTTATTATAATTCATATGTTATTCAATAATGGATCATGTTTATTGAATTATGTTTGACACACTCTTTTGATTCATTTATTCTGGTGTTTCATATTTTATAGCATTACTCATGTTTTATGTTATAAGAATCATGTGCTATTTTTTTCTTATATGTCATGATGTTACCTATATGCCTCGCCATATCTAGTCTAAACGAATGGAATAAAACTAGATAAAAAGGAGACTGTGGCCCAAAAATCAGAAAAATTATAGATAATGGTAAATAATGATTTAATCATACCCTTTACAACAACCATCTATTCCGGCATTAAAACCTATAAAACATGACTTTGAACACACCCAATTCCTCTTCATCTATGTTTTATACCTCCCTAGCCAATATCTAGAAATTGTTTTGTGTATTTGTAACATAATGAGGACTTAATATTCTAGAACCAAATGATCTCGACTATTGAACATGCAACATGGCCCCTTTCACTGGAATTGCCTCATAGGAAACTTCTGCTACTGCTAAAAAGGGGTCATGACACCCAACTAAAACTAGACTCCCTAAGAAATTGGAAACATGGAAAAGGGTTTCCCATGATCTCTGTGGATAAAGAATGAAAATCTAATACCCCTATAGGTTTTCAAAATCTACCTACCCCAAAAGAATAGTGAGTAATCTGTCGTGGTTGGATCCCCATAGACCGGATCACTAACTGTAAAAACTATCATGACCCACTCCATGGAACTCTACTCCTCGATATTCCATGCTATCAACTCTCTAAATGATCAGATCCAAAGGAAATTATACTCATTCTAAAATCATACTCTTTATGATCCTTAAGATACATTGATAGAATAAAAGGATTTACCATATACTCATCACTGATCACAAAGCCTCCTCCAAAAAACACTCTTTGGAATACTTGTCACTGTAAATATATGAGGCAATGTACATGGGAACTATGAACTTAATCCCAATATCCCTCACACATAGGACGCCCTAATGAAGGTATATTTTCTTATGTCACTTATATCTCCTTATCATCGATGATAATAGCTTCACTCAGATCTCACTCTGAATTTTTGGACACAACCCAATTTCCTCATTTTGGTCACCAAGAAACAAAATCCACCACTTTCCACATCCCCTACATCTAAATAGTTACAAACAGAACCCAACAATCAAATCATTCTTAGTTTTGTCTGAAATTAATCTCTAACTCCTCCAACAAGTCCATTATCTCTAGATCAAAGAGATTCCCTTCATACTTTCGGAAACCCTAGAACTGAATGGCATGAAAATCCCTATGATATGCCTCATCCTCCTATTTTAGTTTGACCCTCCAATGGTCAACTATATTATCCTTGAAAACATAAAATTCATGAGCTACTGGTAAATGATGATATGAACAATTTTTAAAAGTATATGATAAAATCATAAGCCTAGTAGCATATAATTATTACAAAAAAGTGATTTCATTAATGAACATTATTTCTAAAAAATAGCACAATTAAGATACAAATTCAATTAATCAGGATGCATGTACCTATATATTATTTATACCATCTAATCAATTCCCCCTCACTTGGCCTTTCAATTAGCTCAAATTTCGTGCACTGGATGTAGGGGGTCCTTAAAATATCATGGCATTACTAGAATATCTAGACTATTCCATTAACCAAGATCAAATGGCACTACTTCCCTTCCGACTAATGAAATACTCACCATGAATAACTCCAAACTCATTACTACATCTCAACCAAAGTCATTGATACCACTCTATCATGACCCACTCCCACCAAATATGCTACAATGAAGGGATATATATAATGACCCCCAAAGTCCCACCCTAAATAGGCCTTGGGATGGAAACTAGAACCAAGGATATAAAAATATAACAAATGGGATCCATTTATATCTATAATATTAATCAAGAAAGGGAAATATGATAAAAACACCAAACTACATAGGTGGATTATATAAAATCCAACCCAAAACCATTATGAAATGCACGACTAATGTAAACAGATACATAAAAATGTCTCCAAATATTAAAAAGAAAAGTTTCTAGTTTCCACATAATAATAGCTCCGACCTACCAAGAAATGTTCATCTTGGTCCCCAATGTCCTCTGGGATAGGTGAAAATAGTTTATATATATATGGTGAGTATACAAGTATACTCAATAGAAAAATTACTAGTGTATAAAGACTACATGTCAAAAAGGAATACTAATGCGATAGTGAATAGACAACCAAACCCTAAAGAACCTAAACATTCCATCTAACTAATACCACCGTCACTAAGGCTCTGTCACTAAAAAACAAATCCAATATTATAATATAACATCGAGGCCATAAAAAATCATGGTGATCCACTTCCTTTACCCCACTACATTTCTTCTGTCGTTCACTAATGTCAAATGTCATGGGTTCTCATCCCTTCCATACATATCACATCACGTCACATCACATCACATGACATCATAAAACATGAAAAAGGACTATTTTTATGGTTCAAAAACTTGGCAATAGGCCCCAATCTCATGGTTGTAGTCTGTGACCACGATATTGGTCAACCGTGGCTGCTATCTCCATGGTATAAGGCCCCGCCCTATTTCCATGGTTTTATCCAAGGCAATACGCCTAAAAATTCACCACTGTGGCAATTCACCTATAGCCATAGTTTTAACCCTGACTATAGGAATCTATTTCCACATTTCTAACCGTGGATATAGCCTTGAAAAACCATGGGAATATCCTAAATGAAAAATGTGACAGTTGAGTTTTGATCCATGCACCTCATGTTTTCCAACATGTGATGCTCACCACTACACTATCGAATGTTTCACATATATATAAATATATATATTATGATATATATATTAATAAAAACAATGGAAATAGCCAAAATCTATAGTGGTAGTAGGCCTTCTCTCTAGTTAATGGAATTTGGGATCGACTAAACTCTTGTAAATAAAAATGTGAGGGTTTATCCCCTTACCAGGAAATCCCATTCCTAGAATAGGTTTCTGGGTTTTTGGACTAGATATAGTTTTCCATTTTAGATGATGGACATTTCACTTATATTCTATTGATAGTGTATGAATCATTTCTTATTCAACATGTGAGGGATTCACAATTAGGATACAATGTTTAAAATTTCCCTCTTAAATGAATATAGTTAGAAAACATATTGAATAAATTTTCCAAATCGGAGGAGAACATCATTTTTTCTAAATGTGAATAGTGGTTCTCATTTTTAAGTGTGGGGAGGTAATAAAGGATTTCCATGATTCCCTTAGTTTTAAATTCATGTTTGATGAAGATAAACTAAGTCCATAGGAATTCATATTGGTGGGCGCGTATAAATGATATCATTACTTAATTATTAACATTGTATTTCAAATTTACTCTCGAAAAGGTAGAGCACCATGTGATGAATGTTAGCTTTAACCCATTGAGGAACAAAGTGTAAGTGGGGTGGAATATTGATGAATTTTGGTATCTAAATTCCATACTCAATACTGTGTATGAATTATTTATGTTTGATCACTAACCAACTAATAAAACCACACCACGTCTTATTGATTCATAAGTAGTTTTATATGGACTGTTTTAGATTCCTCTATTTGGATGAGATCACTATATAAATGGGATACCCTCAATGATAATTTCTAGTTGAGATGCATGGAGAATATATTATTTGGGAAGGATATTGTAGGATGAATACATGAATTATATTTGGATGCTTATGTAATTAAATCCTTAGATATATAGAAATCTTGATTGGACTATTTATGTTATTGAGGACATGGTGAGAGGCTGTGTTCTTGATTATGTCCAGTTAATCAAGGATCTATTCTAACTAGTGGTGTTTTCAAATAAAAACCACAATTAAATTCTAGTCTGGGAATGAATATTCTTAAACCCCTATACAGGATAGATTTTAAACCACACCTAAAATGGTATTGGACTACGATTTATCACCTATGTGTGCAAATATTTGGGTTTAGAAAAAAAGGATTAGCTTATCTAGGAGAATATGATTTTAGAATAGAGTCATAAAACGTTTTATGAAGACTAATTATGGATGTATTTGGTGTTTGTGGTGGGGGATCTTGTATTCTATATGTTTTTACCATAATGAGGACATTAGTGGTTTAGTTTGGGGTGTATGTTATCACTAGGGTTAATCAGGTTATTCAGATATTGCTTACAACGAGTGATGTTACATATCTCCAAACAGTACCCCCAAAATTAGAATGGGTGCCCAAGGACATGAATCCTAATATTATGAATCCAAATTAGAATGTTTGATGTTTCATATCTCCTAAAATTACCCCCATAATGAGGATTGTAGTGGTTTGGGTGCATGTGGAGTCATAAAATATGTTTTCCCCTTGTATGGTGTGTAATGTGGTTAACATAGGGTTTTCCCAAATCACAAGGTTTAATATAAATCACTGATGGGCTTCTATAAGGACAAATATTTACCAAGGTGGTGTTTCATTTTATAAATTTTACATTGTGAAATTTTTTGAAAAAAAACATATATTCTGAAATGCATACCCTTGTGGCTCACACTATTGATATTTTTTATCATTTATATGAATTTCCAAGGTGATCATTGAATATTTATATTTTTTCTCTATTGAGATGAAGATGGTATCCTTGTGTAATGAACAAACCATACATGGGGTTTGGTACTAACATTTGCATATGTTAGTGACATGCATAGAGTGTTTTATATCTAAATGGAATTTTGTACTTCCCCACATATTCATGGAAATAGACATCTAATGTTCATGAAAGGGGATACTAATCATTTAATCTCAATAAGGTGTGGCCCCCCATAATATTGATTGGGTTATATACTCCCTTGATCAAATTGATTATGAAGCCCTAATATTTTAGAATGTCTCTTCCTTTAAATAAATACATTTTAGGTATCTTATATCAAAAACGACACTAAACTATAATAATCAATGATATACAATTTTATAATTCATAAAAAGCGTTAATACATAATGAGTACGAATTGGGAAATGTCATTAAGTAAATTAAATTTGGTATAAAACTAGAAGTTAATAATAATATAGTAAAATGAATTATTATGAATTAATATATTTTATTTCCATTAAATTTATTAATAGTATTTATTTCATTTATTACGAATGAATATATTTAATTTAATGGTTAGACGATAAGTAATTACTCTTTATATAATTGGACTAAATATAATTAACATTAAAATAGATAATTTTAAAGGAAATGTTTTTAAAATAATCTTTATTTATCTTAAAGGAATTTATATTTTTTTAGGATTATTATTGTAAGAAGATTCAATGTGAAATAAATAAATAATAATCACTATTAATCTATGTAACATATGTTTAATAAGAGTTGAGGTTTTAAATTTTTTATTTCCTAAAAAAATTGTTTTCATTATATTTTCTGTTTATATTTTATATTTAAATTATCAAATTTTGTAATATTATTTTGTTTGCATTTAAATATTACTTTAAAATCATCATGTAAAAATTAACTTTGGGTTATTTTCTATGTTATTTCTAAAATGACAGATTTTTAATAAATTGTGATACAACTATTTTTTAAAAATACAAAAATTTTATAAAATTTCATGATATAAGAATGAATTAAAAATTTAAAACACTTTTATCATGAAAAATATGAATTTAAGGAGTTAAAAAAAGAATTTATGAAAAATATTTTGAATTAAAAAATTTATGATTGACATTTCATAATCTATGTTATATTTTATTTTAAAAAAAATATGTTTTCCAGTTTCATTAAATTAATTTTTCACTAAATTAGATTTATTTCTTCCTTAAACTTAAATCCAAACAACGAAAAAAGTTTTAAAAATATACGAAAAAATATCATGGATATTAATATTAATCTTAATCATTGTCCCAAATAGAGATTTTTAATCTTAAAAATGTGTTTCTCTAAATTTTTTATTTTTTTGGGTTGTATAATTATATTTAAGATAATTATTATCTATATTAAAAATTGAGTAATGTAAAATTAACTTCATATTTGGTATAAAAATTCTGTTATTTGAGGATAAGGTGAATTTCTTTTTTAGTCATAAAATCATGGTTCCAATGTATAAAGTAGGCGCCATGAAAAATGTTAAATCAGTATTTAATGTCGCATATATTTTAAAAATATCTCATAACTATTGGATGAGATATTTGAGGATATGTACATATCATTTCCTCTCAAATAATGAAATTTTATCCAATTTCCCTATTTATGGAATCTCTTTTTTATATTATGAAATTAATATTTTTACAAATGTCACCCCTATAACATCTAAAAGCACCCTTCCTCATCCCACATATCATCAAACCCAAACCCACTTTGATAAATAAATATCTTGAAATTCCCTTGAATAACCCTTTTCTCATATCCTAGAGGTCATGGTCTCATGAAAAGTCTAATATAAGAATGCTCAGGTAGTGGTCTAAAGGGGAACATAAAAAAGAAGTGGTAATTATTTAAATCATGTTAAATTATGTTTCACTATTTTTCTAGACCCAATAAATATATTATAACCATACTAATATATTTACATAAATATAATTATAAATCTATAATATTGTTTTGGTGAATGAATAACCATTATATAGGTCCCACCAAAAAATTATAGAATAAAAATGTTTCCCTTATTATGGTTGGATTACTTCCTTTATGAATGACATATTAAAATTTCCATCATCACCATACACAGAAGGATTGAATTTGGATTATGTAAATAAATATTATTTATTACCTGTTTAATATTACTAAAATAAAAATCAGTAACTTTATTAACAATACTAATAATTAATTTTTATAGAAAATTTAACCACATAAAATGATAAAATAAAGAAACTTGTCTTAATTTTAATTTATTATTAGAAACCCATAAATCTATATTAAATTTATTCTATTGGAGTTTAAAATAAAATATTTCTCTACAAATATTATAATTATGAAACTATTTTATATCTCTATTGGTAGTTGTCAACACACTAATGTAATTTTGGAGGAAATGTCTAAACAACTCCATGTGGCTGACAAGAGAAAAAACGATACAATAATTTAGTGGCATGTTAAATGAACCTTAAAAAATTTGGTATAAATGAAAAAAATTTATAAATCAATTATTTAATAAACATAATTTTGTTTTTTATGTGGTCAGACACTTTTGATAAGTGATTCGGGGATTGAGGTATGGTTTCATGGTCATAATATCATTTCATTGATACATGGTTCATTATATACACAATGTTTCAATTTATGTGGACATTTTCTTCACATAAACATAAAAATCTTATTAAAAAATTCAAGCAATTTATGGGATTTAAAATTCAATAATAAATTACTTTATTTCAATAGAACTAGATTATTGACTATTAAAATCTATTAGTGTTCTTGGATTTTCATTTCCTGAGTGATTTTTCTAATTATGAACATATTATATTGAATATTGATCTTATTATATGTTTAATTTTTTTTATCATAAATTTAGTTTTTTCATGTATCTTTTATGTCTATTTCATGTTCTCATTTTGTATGATTTTAAATCATTACCAATCCCCTCAGATTATTATTTACATAATTTAATAATATTTAGTAATTTCATTTCTTCATGGATTATGTCCCTTATTTAAATTTTATTCTATTTAAACAAATTTTATTATATTTTGTCACTAATATCCTATTTATATACTTTTATTTCATATAGTATCTTCATTGATATGTTCATACTTCGCTTTTTTATATTCTGGGTAAGGGTTTTTGTCCCAATTTTACTTAATCGATACAATCTTTTTAATATTAATTTATTATCATTTATATGATTCATGTAATTCATCTTCCAAATATTATATAATGAATATTTTTATACTAATTGTATTTTAACGTACATCTTAGTCATATTTTTCAAGGGTTTTTTAACTCCATTAGGGGGTCTTATTTAAAATTATTCATTTAAAAATATTCAGTTTATTTACCAAATTAATTTCCCTAAAAATCCAATTTATTTATTATAATTAAATAATGTTATTATATATATGTCAATTTTTTTTATTTTCATCATTGAATTTCACTAAATGTTTTTAAATGGAATCTTTTCCCCATTTTCCATACAAGTTATTTTATACTCTATTTATAGTTGTGTGAATATAATGTTTTTAATTTGTACCGGATGATAACATTCCCCTATATATATATATATATTCGTTATTATTAATAATCCTCTCACTGAGTTAATCGGTTTTCAAATAAAATCATATTGCTAATGTTATTTTATTTTTTTATTTATATTATCTATGCGAATATATATTTCATCTTGTTTTCATAAAAATATTTCTATTGATTTTGTAAAATTATTTTTCTGGTTTTATTACATAGTTTAATTATTTATAGGAATATTTGGGAATATTTTGAAATAATAAAGTCATCCTTCATTCCCTATATGTCTGAAAATAATTTATTGAGGATAATTTCATGAATCTTGTTCTTTTAAATGGCTTCATTATGCTTTGAATGAATTATGAAACAAATTATATCCTTATTTCATACATAAGTCTTTTTTATCATTATTTGATGTCTTGGGTTTTAATATCCCCATCTTCATTTGATATTTATATATAACCCGTTATATTTTTGAAGGAGGATGGTAGAGATTCTAGATCCATAACAATATGGTATGTTAGTATTCATCCTTGATCCATTAAAGTAAGGGATACTAGTAACCATTCTTGATCTATAAGGTTTTCATTTCTCTGATAAATATTATTCAAAAATATAATATTATATTTTGGATTCCATGGTATATTTTTTATTCTTTGATAGAGTTTATTTTATGACTCTATGATCTCATTTTTTGATCTATGTTGTTGTATAATTTCTATATATTTTTCCATATGATTCCATGGTATTTATTAAAAATTTATTTCTCTAAATTTATTATGTTTTCACAATTCTTATGACCCAACCATTTATGAATGATTGATATTATCTTAGTCATCAGTTTTTTCATATTAGTCATATTATGTTTCCATTTTTATGGGTGATAAATAATAGTATTATGCACGAAATTTCTATAAGTGTATAATTTTAAGAAAATTTTAGGGAAAATTTTGGGGACATATTAGAAATTTTGGAATAATAAGATTAATTGGAAAAATATCCACCAGATGTGAAATATATGGGGTTTATTTGTAAAATATGGGTACAATAATTCTATGAAACTATAATCCTAAATGTTCCATTGTATCTTAATGATTTAATAATTGTAATCGATATTCTAATTATGGATTGATAAATGTCAATTAGTCTTAATCATATGATTAACTATATGATGATAATATATTTTATAGCATAATATTTCAATGTGGGGGTATTGGTCTTCACAGCATGTATCGTATATTAGATTTGATAACATAGTAGGTAAGAAATTTATCTATTAAATATATTTAAATTTGGGGAAACCGTTATGGGTGATAATTTTATGGTTGATAAAGTAATGTTATATAACTTTTCATTCCATTACATTGCGGGTTTTTTGGTTGGAGAGTGATTGGGGGAGGCTAAAAGTGTTTCAATTGAATTGGAGCTGCAACAAACCTTAAACATAATAAAAGACGGGTTATTTTCATGGTTTTATAAATTTGTTGGTTTTCAAGGATGCAATGTGGGATGCACTATATTATGGTATAGTATTACCCACATTGCATCCTTGAAAACCAACAAATGTATCAAAACCTCACACATCAAAAAAACCCAAATGGTTGCCTCTATCCCGGTAAAATAACAAGCACAATGCACATAGAGTAAAAAACTAGGCCAAGAACATACAATAATGAAAAACACCATATTCCACAACTATACATTATATTTTATAATATAACCTCTTTATATTTAAAGTATTTTATCACCTAAACTAGATTCCACAGGAAAATTGTTATTTAGACATATATACATTCTTTATTATTTTATTTAGATTGTGGTCACACAACAACATGGTAATTATATCAACTCATGAAAACTACAACGAAAAAAATTCATATAAAGATGTTATTTTTAGTAAGGAAACAATATGAAATAGTATCATAAAAAATAAAACATTTGTTGTCACAACTTGTGATATCTCCAATAACAGTAATTTTTAGGTTATTAAATTAATTATATTTATTATTCCAACCCTTAATACCCACCCAAAGGAGAGAAAAATCATGAAATCCCCACACATATCAGGAAAACAATAGAGAATGAGGTTTCCCAGCCTCAATAAATCTTTCTGATCTCACCTCACACCACAATGTGAATAAGAAATAGATCAGAATCTACAACCACACATGGGAATGATAAATAAACATGTACTTCATTAAAGGATCGCCAAAATGCATACATACTCTACCCTATCTGAAACCACAAAAATAAACATGACCCCTAAAAGAAGAATTAAAGGAAATCAATGGGAAAGTATGAATGACTCAAAATAAATCTAAATAAATCAACTACTAGAACCCACATATCAAGTTATTGGGAAATAGTATAGATTCTCTCCCAATGAGAAACTAGGGTTCTTCAAAAACTGAAGGAGATTCCACTGAATGAGGAGAAATATGGTCAGATAAAACTTATACACATTCTATAAGTTAACTGATTTATTTTTTAAATGAAACTTTTACATTTTAGAATCAATGAGTTAAAATAATAAAACATAGAACTAACCTTTAGACCATTATGAACTTTTCCCCCTAAAAAATAGGGGCCTCGGGCTAGAAAAAATATATTCCATGAAACTCATCCTTATAGCATAAAACTTTTTATGTTATTCTCTTCAACCACATACAAGCTATAAACCAATGGATCCTAAAGACATAAACTACGAATATACTCAATAAACCACTATTTCACAATGTAGATGGCTTGTTGTAGCTCCAATTCCATTGATACTCTTTTATCCTCCCTCAAGCACTCTTCACCCAAAAAACCTACAATGTAATGGGCCGAGAGTGAATAGAACATTACATGATCATCCATAAAATTATCAACCATAATGGTATTCCCGAAAATTAAATATCATTTACAAATAACATCTTTACCTATTATGTTATCTAAACTCATCAAATATAAATTCTTTGGAGACTCGGTCCCTCACGTCGAGATATTGTACGATGAAATATATTATCTTTATACAGTCAATCATATGAATAAAACTTATTTACTTTTATCTATCAATAATTAGTATATCAATTACAATTATTAAATCATTTATATACCTAGGGAATTTTAGGATTTTAGTTTCATAGAATTAGGATACAAATATTTAACAAACAAAACCCATATATTTCACATCTAGTTGATATTTTTTCAATTAATCTTATTATTCCAAAATTTCAAATATGTCCCTAACATTTTCACCAAAATTCAACACAAATTATACCCTTATATAAATTTCCTCCATAATACTCTTATTTATTACCCATGTAAATAGAAACATAATAATATTGATATCAAATTACTAGTAACTAAGATCATATCAATCATTCAAAAATGGTTGGGTCATATGAATTGTGAAAAGAGAAGAAGATAGGAGAAATAAAATTACCAAGGAATCATATGGGAAAATAAAATGAAATTATTGAACAACATAGATCGTGGATTGAGATAATATGGTCATAAAATAATCTATATGTAATAGTAAAAAAAATACCATGTATTTAAAAAATAACATGATATTTTCAAATATTATTTATCAGAGAAACCATAACCTTATAGATCAAGAATAGTTACAAGTATCACTTAATATAATTGATCAAGGACGACTACCAACATACCATATTGTTATGGATCTATAATCACTACCATCTTCATTTAAAAATTTAATTGGTTCAATATAACTATCAAATGAACTTGATGGATACATAAAACCTAAGAAATCAAATAATGATAAATTATACTTATGTATGTTATAGGGATATAATTGAATTCATAATTCATTCAAAAAATAATAAACCAATTGAAAAAAAACATGGGTAATGAAATTATCCACAAGAAATTATTATAAGACATCTATGGAATGAAGGATGATTGAATTATTTAAAAATACTTCCATAAATTTATATAAATCATTAATCTATGTTAGAAAACAAGAAAAGTACTTTTAAAAAATCAATAGAAATATTTCTATGAAAAAAAGATGAAAAATATTTTTCTTTAGATAATATAAATAAAAATATTAAAAAAACATAAGGAATATGATTTTATTTGAAAACCCATTTACCAAGGGAAAGTATTATTAATAAAAATGAATAAAAATATCTATAAGGGAATGTTATCATCCAGTAAAAACTAAAAACATTATATTCCCACAACTATAAATATTTTACAAAATAACTTGTAATGAAAATGTTGAAAAGATTTTATTTTAAAATTTTTTAATGAAAATAAAATATTAAAATAAAGAAAACATTGAAATATATATAATAACATTTTTGTATTTGTATAAATAAATTGTATTTGTAGGGGAATTAATTTGGTAAATAAAATGAAAATTTTTAAATGAATGATTTTAAATAGGACCCCCCAATGGAGTTTATAAAAACCCCTTGAAAAAAATTATTACTATATAAGTTAAAATATTATTATTATAAAAAGATTCATTATATAATATTTATAAGATTCATTACATCAACCATATAAATTTTAATAAATGAATATTAAAAAGATTGTATCAATTAAGTAGAATTGCGATCAAAACCCTTACATGGAGCATAAAAAAGCGAATATGAAATGTATAAGTGGAGATATTATATTAAATAAATGTATATAAATAGGATATTAGTGACAAAATATAATAAAATCAGTGTAAATAAGAAATATTTTGAAAGACTGACATAATCAATGAAGAAATGAAATAACTAAATTTTATTAAATTAAGTCAATAATTATCTGATGTGTTGGGTAATGATTTAAAATCACATAGAATGAGATCATGAAATAGACATTAAAGATACATGAGAAAACATGATTTATGATATAAAAAATTAATTTATATTAAGTACAATATGTCGTGGAATAGGTTCATAATTGGAAAAACGTCTTAGGAAATAAAAATGAATGAATACTTACATGTTTTAATACTCAATAATACATATCCATTTAAATAATTTAATTCATTTTGAAATTTTAAATCCCATAAATTACATGAAAATTTTAATAATATATTTATGTTAATGGGAATAAAAAACACCATATAAGTTGAATTGTTGTCTATATAATGGATCTTGTATCAATGAAATTATATCGTGACAATGAAACTATACCTCTAGCTGCGAATCACTTATTACAAGTGTCCGACCACATAAACATCCAAATTATGTTTATTAAATACTTGATTTATTAATTTTTTCATTAATGCCACAATTTTCAAGGCTCGTTTAACATGACACCAAATTATTGTATCATTTTTTATCTTGTCAGCCACAGGGAGTTGATTAGAAAATTCATCAAAAATTACATTAGACTGTTAACTACAACAAACAAGGATATAAAATTGTTTCAGAATTATAATTATTTTAGATAAATATATTATTTTTTACCCCAATAGAAAAAAATATATAGATATATTGGTTTTTAAGAATAAAATAAAATTAAGAAGTGTATCTTTTTTTCTCATTTTATGTTGTTAAATTTTCTATCACCATTAATTATTAGTATTGTAAATAATGTTATTGATTTTTATTTTAATAATATTAAACATGTAATGAATAATATTTAGTTTTTTAATCCACTTTCATGTATTCCATGTATGGGGATGATGGAAATTTTAATATTTCATTCATGAAGGCAGTAATCCAACCATAATAAGGGAATAATTTTCACTTTGTAATGGTCTGGTGGGACATATATATTGGTTATTCATTCACCAAACCAATATTATAGATTTATAATTATATTTATATAAATATATTAGGATGGATATAATATATTTGGTTGGACTATAGTAAAAATGAAATGTAATTGAACATGATTTAAATAATTACTAATACCTTTTATATACCCCTTTAGACCACTCCTTGAACATTTATATATTTGACTTTTCATGAGACCAGAACCTCTAGGATATGATAAAAGGGTTATTGTGTAGAATTGGTAGATATTTATTTATCAAAGAGGTTTTCGGTTTGACGATAAGTGGGATGGGGAAGGGTGCTTTTATAACTGATAGGGGTGAAATTTTTGAAAATATTAATTTTATAATATAAAAAAATCCATAAATAAAGAAATTGGATAAAAAAATTCATTATTTGAGAAGAAATGATATGTAAATATCATGAAATATCTCATACACTTGTTATGAGATATTTTTAAAAATATGTGAGACATTAAATACATATTTAGCATTTTTCATGGTGCATACATATTACATTGGAAACATGTTTTTTGGACTAAAAAATAAATTGACATTATTATAAAATTTTGGAATTTAGATCCAAATATAAAATCTATTTTACATTACCGAAATTTTAATATATATAATAATTAACTTCAATATAAGTATGCACCCCAAAAAAAAATTAGATAAACATAATTTTAAGATTATAAATACTTATTTGGGACATGATTAAGATTAATTTTAATATCCCTGATATTTTGTAGTATATTTTTAAAAAGATAGATATTTGGATTTCAATTGAAAGAATACCAAAATAGAATTTAGTGTAAAATTAATTTAATGAAACCAAAAAACATATTTCTTTCTCTTAGAATAAAATATTACATAGATTCTAAAATTTCAATCATATATTTTAAAATTAAAAGTATTTTTCATAAATTCTTTATTTTTTCCGTTAAATTAATATTTTTTATTATAAAAGTGTTATAAATTTTTAATTCATTCATGTATTATGATATTCTAAAAAAATTAATTTATTCCGGAAAAATTATTGTTTCACTATTTTTTAAAAATCTACAATTTTTGAAATAACCAAGAAATTCATCCTAAGATAAATTTTACATTATTATTTTAATAAAAGATGTAAATTTAAACTAATTATTATTATTAAATTTGATAATTAAATTTTGAAATTTAAAAATACAATATAATGAAATACATATTTATTGGAAATAAATATTTTAAAACGTCCACTGTTATTAACCGTAAAATACATCGACTAAAAGTGATTATTGTTTTTTTATTTCACATTGAAACTTTTTACTTTAATAATACTTAAAAAACATAAATTCATTAAAGATAAATAAATATTAATTTATAAAACATCCATGAAAAATATCCATTTATAATGTAAATTCGGTTTTGTCCAATTCTATTAAAAGTAATTACTTATCTTCTAGGAATTAAATTCAATATATTAATTGGTATTAATTAAAATAATTACTAGTAATAACATTAAAGAAAATAAAATATTTTCTTTCATAATAATTCATTTTACTATATTATAATTAACTTATGGTTTTCGTCATAGTTTAATTTAATTAATGACATTTCCCTATGTTTAATCATAATGTATTAATGTTTTTGATGAATTATAATATTGTATATCATGGATTATTTGAGTTTGGTTTTATTTGTGATATAAGATACCTAAAAATGTGTTTACTTCAATGAATACACATTGTAAAATATTTGGGTTTCATAGTCATGTTAATCAAGGGAGTAAATAACCCTATCAACCTTATGAGGTACCAACACCTTATTGAGATTAATGGAGTAGTAGCCCATTTCCCGAACATTATAGGTATCATGACCTCAATTTGTGGAAGATTACAAAATTTAATTTACATATGAAAGTCTCATTCCATGTCACTAACCTATGCCTATGTTAGAACCAAATCCCATGTATGGTATTTTCATTACACATGGATCCAATCCTCAGCTCAATAGAGAAAAAACATAAATATTACTTCAACACCTTGGAAATTATTTTAAATGGGAAAAATATCAAAACTGTGATCCACATGGGAAATCATGTAGGATTATTTTTTTTCAAAAAATATAACAATGTAATATTTCTAAAATGAAACACCACCTTGGTAATATTTTTCCACGTGGAATCCCATAAGTGTTCGACATTGAACCTTGTGATATGCGATATACCTATATTTTCCACATTACACACCATACATGGGGAAGAACATTTTTTGTGACTCCACATGAACCAAAACCACTACAATCCACATTATGGGGGTACCGTTAGGAGATATGAAACATCACCCATTCTAATTTGGAGTCATACTATTAGGATTCATGTCCTGAAACACCCTTTCTAATTATGGGGGTTCTATTTAGAGATATGAAACATCAATCATTGTACACAGTATCTTAATAACCTGATTAACCCTAGTGATAACTTACACCCCAAACCAAACCATTGAAATCCTTGTTATGGTGAAAACATAATGAATAAAATATGTCCCTCAAAAAAAACAAATACCTCCATCATTATTCTCAATTGTAATTTTTTTAACTCAATGCAGTAATAGTCCACTCCTAGATCGGATAATCCTTAACTTTTTTCTAACACCCAATATATGCACCCATATGTGATAAATCGTAGTCATATACCAATTTAGGTGTGATTTAAAAGCTATCCCACATTAAGATTTAAGAATTTTCATTCCCATACTGAAATTAAATTGTTTTTTGGATTTGAAAACTCCACTAGTTGGAATAAATCCTTGGTGAACTGTACATAATCAAGAACACAACCTCTTACCAAGTCATCAAGAACATGAATTGTCCAATCAGTATTTCTATCTATCTAAGAATGTAATTGTATACTCATCAAAATATAAATCATGAATTAATCTTACAATATCCTTCACTAATAGTATATTAGTCACGCATCTCAACTATAAATTATTATTGAGGGTATCCCATTAAGATAGTGATGTCATCCACTTAAAGGAATATAAAACTATTCATAAAAAATTACATATTAATCAATAATAAGTGGGGTGAATTTATTAGTTGGTTGGTTATCACACATAAATAATTGATACACAGTCTTGAGCATGGAATTACCTTACCAAAATTCATTGATATTCCATCCCATATCCACATTGTACATTAATAGGTTAAAGGAAACATGCATCACATGATGCTCTACAATTTCCAGATGAAATTTAAAATACAATGTTATGAATTAAATAATGATCTAATTTATACATAACAACCAATATTAACTCCTAAGATCTTAGTTCATCTTAATCACACATGAATGAAAAACTATGGGAAGCATGGAAATAACTTAGTACCTCCTCACACATCAAAATGAGAACCACTATTCACCCTAAGGAAAATGGTTATGTTCTCCTCACATTTGGAAAATTTATTCCGTATGTTTTCAGAGTATATTCAATCAAGATGGACCTTTTAATTGATGTATCCTAATTGTGCATCCCTCATCAGTTGAATAACCATAGGTTCTATAGGGACCCAAACTTAAATCATTACAAAATCTGAATATTAAATTAATAATTCACATTGAGGATCATTTCAAGTTTAGAGTTCTAGGGAATTTGGCCATAACTATTACATTACATCTCAAAAATTACAAATTAGACACATCTACTCAGTTTTAATTTTTTCATTAAATAAAAACTTTTAAAAAATAGTGATGTATAATTCCTTGTTTTAGACAGAATGACTTTTCCTTGATTCCATCCTTGACCATATTCATCTTTAAGTCCTATGAAAAACATTTGGAAACAAGGCATGTGCATAGAAAGCTCAGTAAGGGTTATAAAATACAGAAAGAAAAAATTACTTCATTAATACATAAAAAACATAATCTCTTTAGAATACCTCATGAAATCATAAGATTTATGAATAACACATAGTACTCACTAATCATAATGGTAAATTGTGGTATAAATATCAAATTTACATTGTAGCTTTCACAGCTATGTAGGTAGTTACATTGGGAATACCCATCATAGTATATTCCATAAATCAAATAGGATAGAAATTAATGTTTACCTTCTTCATGTGACATAATGAATTGTAGAGAAATCTCAGGCTCACCCGCCCTATGTTTATCACGGAACCACCCGTATAAGTAAACAATGCTGAAGAACCATAACATATTCATATCACATAAAACTAACATAATGGATAGATAACATTTCCACATTTCAATCACAATATATCATTTAAATATATTTATATAACTAATCTATTATCAAAACCATTTCCAAAACCAAAATACTTAATATAGTATATTCTATTTATCTTCCTTTTAAAAACATTTCGTCTTGTTAAGGAAGCTAAATATAAAATAATGCCCGCAGCGGTGGAAAGTTATTTATCACCGTGTACTTTAAAAAGAAACATCCCTTATTTTGTTTTGTAAAAAGCTTAATAGAAAAAGATTATATTTGAATTAAATGAAAGGAAAAATATTATTATATACCATATGATATTATTTCATGTATAAATCATAATATGCCTCAATGAAAGGTGATTGAGATGAAGTCTCTTTCCTCATGTATGACCTGACTCGTTCGTTCTTTAATCTCATAAATAATAAAAAATAGTTAATTTCTACTTGCTTCAGAACCTTTTTTAAGTTTATTATTCCTTTTATGTCAGTTATTACCATGTTATAGACATTATATAATCATTTATGTTAATAACGGTCATTTTATTGATATTTGGTTCTTGAGTCCAAAATGAACTTATTATATTTACAAATTGTCCATGTGGTCAAAATTTTATTATCTCCAAAATTATATTCGTGATTTTGATGCCATATATATCATATATATCAATTATATATATGTATTTATAATATTACATAACATTTAGAGATAAGAAATGGAATGCACCGTTCATAGAGATGGTATGTTGTAAGTACGCATGAACACTACTTTCATTTCTGTTTCAAATTTAATGGAATGAATACATAATTATTCATATATATATATATATATATATTATTATTCCAGTTCAATATCATATATAATTTAATTATTCTGTCCTTTATGTGTTCCACATAGTCATGTACAAGTCATATCACATTGAGGGGGCGGTAGTCCGCACTTCCTCAAATGGAATTATCGCATTTACCCATTATGGAAACCCTAATGGTATGAAATAAATGAAAAATACAGAAGCATAGAAACAGTATAAATATAATATATATCAAATATAAATACATTTTTATCATAATTTCTATCATAAGAAGTGGTAGGAGAGTATTGAACAATAATTGTTTCATGAGGTAGTAGTTCGTCGTCCATAGAAACAGTATGTTTTTTACCCATTAGATGGAGGTGTGGTTAACTGTAGATCGAATACTTTAAATAAAAAAACCTAGTATATTTAGGATACTAGTTTTTTTATATAGAAAATAATAAAAAGTTCATAGGGGGTGAAGATGTAAGATAAAATAAGATAAATTGAGGGAATACGTTGCCTTTAAATCGGGTAACTCCCTTTGGATTGAACCAAAAGGCTTCCTTGAAGTGACTTTTGTGTATGTTGAGGCTTCAATGTGGAAGAGAGGGATTTTTGAAGCTTATTTGGGCAACGTTTGGATGAAACAGGGGGATTGAGAGGTGTGAGTAAGGTGTTAAAGGTGATGGGTTTTTATATAGGGGGGAGGTGATCTTTAAGAATGTTTGAAAATATTATGTTATCTTAAACTATGTTTTGGTTTCAGAAGGACCCAAACATATTAAATTATAATATAAGATTACTATTATTAGAAATCCTCTCTACCAATATGTTTTAGACAAGTTTTTGTTTCAAATTTATCCATATCATTTAGCTTTAACCCTTAGTTAACTAATTTGACTCCTACCATTTCTTCTTGTGTATTCACTTCATAAAGTTAATATAGTTACAATAAAATCCCAATCGAACCACAAGTGCTTAATTAATAAAAAAAAATTATCCTTATCTATGTCATTTGGCCGAATCGTATATTTTTAGTACTATTTTATCATTTAATAAAATATTAATTGATTTAAAAATTCATTTATGTCAATTTTGTACTATTCATGTCATAACTTTTTTTAAAAATCCAAACCAAATCGATTCTTTCAGAAAACCTCCATTAATTAAAATATAACAAGTCATACTAATCTATAAAATTTGTGCACGGAAAATAAAAGTTTCAAAATAAATTTAGTTTAATAGTTATAATCACATTTATTTAAAACATTCATTAATGAGGTAATCAATACATCATAATTGTGTCATAAAGAAATAAATTTATTTGATGTCCAAAAATTATAAATAAATTACCGTGATTTAGGAAATAGTTTTTTTTATAATGACTATTTATAGTCAAATATATCAATTGTATAACCCCGCAATAATTTTTTTTGCAAAACAATACATGTTTATGATATTTTTTTACTCTAAATAAAACGTTATTAATGTAATTATCTTACTCGAGTGCCTTCCCAAGGCCAATTTTTCTACCCAACAAATGTATTGGTCATCCATGACTCATCCAATAATGGTAGGACAAGTATTAAGGTAAATTTATATTATTATAATATTATTTTTACCTTTAATTTCCCTATTTACCTTTAACCGTGTTAAATAAAAATCAAAAGTTACTATTCGCCAAAAATTGTTTTCATCTTATTGAACAACATTTTACTTACTAATGATAAACATGTATGTCAGATTTTTCAAATTCAATTCATAGAAGAGGTAAAATTTCATTTAAATGAAAAATTCAATTTTTAAATACTATTTAGTGTTTTTTCACTATTTATAAAAAATTGAATGTCTTCAAAAATATACAAAAAATTCACCCAAATATAAATTTGTTAATCCAAATTAGAAAATAATGTTTATTTTACCATATTCAAAATTTATAAGATACATTAATTAATTTAAAATTAAATCTTTTTGTCCAACCCAGAAAGCATGTTTTTATGAAATAATAACTTACAAAATAATGACATGTGTTTATGTCCAATTTAAGAGTGAAATTTCATCCAATGACCAACATTGAATTTAATAGTAAGAATATAATCCAATTAAAAATTAAAAACAATTAAATGAACAATCTATATATATAAATAAATTAGATGAAATGGCATTTCTGAATTAAAATGTTGTATATTTCACTATTCATTAAAAATGAATTTTATCAAAAAAATACCAAATTAGCATCCAAAGATAATTTTGATGTCCCGATTCTAAAAAAGAATATTATTTTGACAAGTAGAACATATTAAAGTGTCAAAAAAATATTTTAAAAGGGTTATCCATCAAAAGGTGGTAAATAGACCTTTTAAAGAATATTAGAATATTTATGCTAAAAATTGGATTAATTCACATTTTAAGCCTCTAACATTTTTTGGATAAACATAAAATCATTTAACAATAATTTTTAATCATATTGTAGTTAGTTATGTAAATTCATTCTAATACAATGGCTATGTAGTTACTACCATTTAAAATAATAATATTATATTATTATTTTATTGTATAACCCAACTTTGTGTACAACGTTAGATTTCAAAGAAACCAGTTATTGCGTATTGGGTATTCCCTACAATATATCATCCCCTTTAAAATAAAAATAATATTTAATTCATAAATATTAATAAATATGAAAATGTAATATTCTTTATTTACTAGGGATGTAACATCCTTCCCCCTTTTGGGAATTACGTCCCCACAATTCTATTTAATTATCAAATATGTGGGGGTATTTATCCCACATAGCATTCTCAGATGCACATGTTGCCTCTTCAAACATATTTTTTTTTTCACAAAACCTTTACCTGACAAATTACCTTATTCTGTAACACTTTTTATCTTTATTCAAGAATCCTGACTGTTTGTTCTTCATAATAAATATTATCTTCTAACTGAACTACCTATAGACTCAAAACATGAGATGGATTAGGCATATAATTTTTCAACATTAAAACATGAAAAACATTTGGTATCTGGGATAAACATGGAGTTAAATCCATTCTATACGCAACTGATCCAACTTTATCTATGATATCATAAAGTCCAATGAACCTCGGAATCAACTTTTCCTTCTAACCAAAATATATCACACTTTTCCTTGGAGAAACTTATAGAAATACATGATCAGATACCTCCAAAGAATGATCCTTCCTCCGGTTATCCGTATAAATTTACTTCCTACTTTGAGATGTTCTCATGTGCTTCTAAATCAACTAAACTTTTTTCCATCTTTTCTACCAATTGTGGTCCCATCAGTTTCTTTTCTCCTACATCATCCCAAAAAGCTGGAGTTCAACAATGCATTCCATATAATTCTTCAAATGGAGTCATCTGTATACTATAATGAAAAATGTTATTATATGAAAATTCAACCAAAAAAGGTTATTAGTTCCAACTTACCTTGTAATTTATTGAGAAAGCACGTATCATATCCTTTGATGACTGGATTTTTTAATCTGACTACCCATCTGATTGAGGATAAAAAGATGTACTAAAATTAATGTCAATGAAAAACGGCTTCTGAAGGCCTTTGAAAGAGTTTAAAGTGATCTTGGGATCACGATCAGATACAATATATATGGGAACTCCATGCAACATGACTACCTCTTTAACATACAACCGAGAAAGTTGATATTGGGAGAAAGTATCTCGAATATGAAAGAAGTGAGCAGATTAAGTCAACCAATCAACAATAACACATATTATGTTATTATCTAGAGATTTCTTTGGTAATCCCACTAAGAAGTCCATGCATATATTTTCCCATTTCCTCACTAGCACCGGTAAATGCTGAAGCATCCCTTTAGGTAATTGTCTCTCTACTTTAACCAGTTCACAAATCAAACACTTCAAACTAAACTCTGAAATATCTATTTTCATTCCATCCCACCAGTAATACTCCTGAGGATCTCTATACATCATATTACTAACAAGATGAATTGAAAATAGAGAACTATGAGCTTCACATAATAACTCTTTTCTTCATCTATGAATCACAAGGAACATATAATCTCTTTCGAGACTACAAAACACAAGAATTATCAATATTAAACTTAGGTAACTTTCCCATCAAAACAATTTCTACCTTTTTCTACAACTCACTATCTTCCTTCTATATTTTTTTAATTTTTTTTATGGGGATGATTTCATAGACACATGAAACAAAATAGTGGAATTTCCTACAACGACAAATGTTTTCCGACTAAAAGCATCAGACACTTTATTTTCCTTTCTGGGATGTAAATAGATCGTGAAATCGTAATACTTGATTAATTACATCCATCTCCTCTGTATCATGTTCAATTATTTTTGAGTGAATATATAATTCAAAATTTTTTAATTATAATATATTTCACATTTTACTCCATACAAATGATGAATCAAAATTTTTAAAGTAAAAAACAACAGTAGCTAATTCCAAATCATGTGTAGGGTAATTTAACTTCTGAGGATTCAACTGACATGAAGCATAAAAAAATTCCTTGATCACTATTCTATCCGACAAAACCAAGTAATTTCAACGAAGCATCACTGTAGATAAAAAACTCACCGTTTCTGGAAGGTAGTGTAAAAACTGGAGCATTCACCAATTTTATTTTCAATTCCTAAAAACAATCATCACATTCTTTTTTCTAGATAAGCATAAAACCTTTTCAATTTACATTAGTTAGTAGGCTTGATAGCCATGAAATAATCTCAAAAAAACCTCTGATAATAACCTTCCAACCCAATAAAACTACAGATCTCAGTAATATTTGTGGGACTTGGCCATTATTTATCAAATTTTGTTTTAGCAGGATCAGCAATTAAGAAATATTTTGAAACAATGTGACCATGGAATGAAATTTTTTGTAATAAAAACTCACACTTTCTAAATTTCCCATACAATTTCTTTTCTTTTAATGTTTAAAATACAACCCTTAAGTGAATTTCATGTCCCTCTTTACATTTAGAATAAACCAAAATATCATCAATGAACACAACCAAAAACTTATCCATGAACTCAGAGAAAATTCTATTCATAATATCCATGAATATGGTAGATTCATTGGTTAACCCAAAAGGCATAACCAAAAATTCATAATAGTCATATATAGTTCACAATGAAATATTTAGAAAGTCTATTTCCTTTACTTTCAACTGATGGTAGCGTGACCTCATGACAAACATAGAAATATAATGAGCTCCTTGGAGTAGATACAATTTCATTCGATGGCCCAACATCTTCTAAGTATATGTAAAGGATTTCACCACCCCTTTATTCATGTAGTCTGTCTTCTTTCCCTCAATTGAGTTCTTTGTTGGACCCTCAATTTCAAAATGACTCATTTCATTTCACATAAAACATTTTACTGACTATAAATCAGATTTTGTCTCACCATTACCCAGATCTTTTTCAGTGAAACTATGATCCTTATGTGCCATTTTATCACATGGGTATCAGTTACCATAATTTAAAAAAAATTCACCAGAGTGATTTTTACCACAATTTTCACAAACTGTAAACTTAAGATTCTTACCATCAGACTTTTTTGAAGAGTTATTCCCCTTCTTCTTCCACCTCGACGTCTTATTATGTTGTTTTTTAAAGAACACTTGATTATTAGAATCCCCTATTTCCACCTTCTCTACATATTTAACAAGTTTTTAATTACTTTTGAACTCATGAGAAGATAAATACCTTTGATACTTTGGCTTTAATCTTGAATAAAAACGATTGATTTTACTATCAAGATATTTTATGAAATTTGGGGCATACCTTGATAGTCAAATGACTTTTGCTTTATAAGCATCCACTGATTCATCCTCCTGCCTAAATTCTAGGAATTTTTTCCATCCTAAGTCCAAACAACATAGGAAAATATTTCCCAAGAAACATACCATTGATTTAATCCCAATAAAGAGCATCAATCTCTTCACTATCCCTAATATTTTTCACCATCGATCACTAGTGATCAGATTTACCTCCAAAATGGTAAAAAAATGACCACCCTTTTGACAGTCTAAACACCCCATGACCTCAAAAATCGTTCCCAGTGCTTTAATCCAACCTTATACTAGAATAGGGTCTGGTGATCCTCTTAATGGTGGGTGATGTTGCTTCATGAAATTCTCTACTACTGACATGTTCCTATGTGGTTAATCTGGCTGAACTCATGCGTGGATACCACCACCTGTTTAGCCCGAGTCAAATATGCCATCATTGCAAAAAAAAACTGTTTACTTCCAATTATGACAATCTTAAGTTGCTAATTTGTAAGGTTGTATTCCTCTTGATCTCTTCCCATCATAGCTGCCCTATTTCCTCTGTGGAAATCAATTCTGAACATAGAATTATCTTAGGCGATGTAACATGGTAATCTGTAAATGCTATATCATTTCAATCATACCATAAATTAATTTATGGATACTAATTTAATAATATTATAACTCCTAAAGTTATCTAAACCGACCTATGATACCAAATATAAGGACCCAGCCTTAAAGCATTACATAATCTGGAATTAAAATAATAATTCACATTGATGATCTTTTCAGGTTTATATTTTTAGAGAATTAGTCCATAAATATTAAATTACATATCCAAAAGTCCAAAGTAGGCACTTCTACTAAGTTTCCATTTTTTTTATAAAATAAAAATTCATGATAAAAGTGTCATTTCTAGTTTCATGTTTTAGATAGCATGAATATTCCTTGATCTCATCCTTAACATATTCATCTTCAAGTCTTGTGAAATACATTTCAAAACTTGGGATGAGAATAAAAAGATCAGTAAGGGTTATTAAATAAAGAATGAAAAAATTTGTTCATCAATACATAAAAAACATAATCTATTTAACATATCTAATGAAATCATAAAATTTATGAATAACACATAGTAATCACATATAAAAAATGTAACTTATTGTATCCATATCAAACTTACATTGTAGCATTCACATCTATTTTGGCAGTTACATTGGGAATACCCAACACAGTATATTCCCTAAATCTCGAAGGATAAACATTAATGTTTACCTATTTTAGGTTACCCAATGCATGGGAGAGCTATCTTGGGCTCACCCACCCTAGGTTTATCATGGAACCACCCATATACGTAAACAATTCCCTAAACCATAACATATTCATAGCCACAAAAACAAACTTAAAGGATAGATAACTATTTATTGTTTCAATCACCATATATCATTTAAATATATTGAAATAACCAATCAATTATCAGAACCATTTTTAATACCAAAATACATAAAAGGGTACATGGTATTTATTTTCCTTTTAAAAATATTACGGCTTGGTAGGGAATCCAAATATCAGATAACGCTCGCAGCTGCAAAAAGTTCATTGTCACCGTGTACATTCAAAAGGAACATTCATTTTCTCCATCTAGTAAACAGATTAATAGAAAATATTACCTTTTAATTAAAAGAAAATTAAAATGTTTTTATACACCATATAAAAGAAACTCATTAATAAATCAAAATATGCCTCCATGAATGGTGACTGAGACGAAGTCTCTTACCTCGTGTCAGACATGACTCATTTGTTCTTTAATATCCTGAATAATAAAATAATGTTAATTTAAACTTTCTCAATAACATTTTTAAAGTTAATTATTTCTTCTATATCACTTATTACCTTTTTGTAGACATTATGTAATCATTTATGTTAATAACTGCCATTTTGTCGATATTTGGTACTTGAGTCAAAAATGAACTTCTTCTAATTACAAACTAACCATGTGGTCAGAAGTCCATTATCTCCATAATGATATTCATGATTTATATATCATATAAAACATATATATCCATTATATATATGTATTTATAATAGTATATAAAATTTGGATATAATAAATTAAATGCACCGTTCATGTAGACGGAAAGTCGTACGTACACATGAATACTGCTTTCATTTCTTTTTCATATTTAAAGGAATGATAACATAATGATACATAGGAATAATAAAAATACACTATAATATCATATATAATTTCATTAATTCCATCCTTTTTACGATGCACATATGGAATGAACGAGTCATATCACATTGAGGGGGAAGTCCGTACTTTCTCAAATTAAATTATCGTATTTACCCATTATAGAAACCATAAAGGTATGATATAAATGAAAAATAAAGAATCATAGAAATAATATAAATATAATATGTGTCACATATAAATATATTTCCATCATAATGTTCACCATAAGAGGTGGTAGGTGAAGATTGAACAATCATCATTTTGTGAGGTAGTAGTTTGATGTCCACAGAAAAAGTATGTTCTTTACCCATTAGATGGAGGTGTGTGTAAGTGTAGTTTAAATACATATAATAAAAACATCCTATTATATTGATTATACTAGTGTGTTTGTGTTAAAAAAATATATTATCATAGGGAGTGAATGAGTAAAACAAAATAAGATAATTTGAGGAACCATGTTACTTTTAAATCGGGTTACTCTGATTGGATTGAACCAATAAACTTCCATGAAGTGCCTTCTGCCTAAGTTAAGGCTTCTAGGTGGAATATAATGATTTTGGGAGATTATTTAGGAAGAGGTTGTATGAGACAAGGGGCTTTATAGGTGTGTTTAATGGGTTAGAGGTGATGTCTTTTTATAAGGGGGAGGAGGGGCTCTTTAGGATAGTTTGAAAATGTTATTTTATTATAAAATAAAATTTCGATTTCAAAAGGACCCAAACATATTATACTCTAAGATAAGATGAATTTAATTCCATGTAATCCCAACCAATATGTTTCATACAAGTCTTGAATTCAAATTTAACCTTATCGTTTAGCTTTAACTGATAGTTATCTAATTTGCCTCTTACCATGTATTCTTGTGTATTCACTCTATATAGTTAAATTAGTTTCCATAAAATAACAATTGAACCCCAAGTGGTTGATTAATTACATTTAAAATTTCTATCCAAGTCATTTATCTGACTCTTATATTTTTAGGACTATTTTATAATTTAATAAAATATTAATTTATTAAAAAATTCATTTATGTCAATTTTATACTATTCATATCATGAATTTTTAGAAAATCCACCACAACTTGTTTCTTTCTAAAATACATCATTAATTCAAAGATGAAAAGTCATAAAAATCTATAAAATTCTTGTATGGCATAAAAAGTTTGAAAATAAATTTATTTTAATATTTATAATCTCATTTATATAAAACATTCATTAATGAGGTAATCATTACATCATCATTGTGCCATAAATTAAAAAAATTTATTTTACATCCACAAATTAAAAATAAATTAACATGATTTAGGAAATATTTATAGTTTTTATTTTCTATTTATAGTAAAATATATCAATTGTATAACTCTAAATTAAAATTGCTTTATCAAAACAATACATGTTTATGATATTTTTATTTTTACTTTAAATGAAAAGTTATGAATGTAATTATCTTACCCAAGTGGATTAAAAAGGCCAAAATAACTACCCAAGGATTGTATTTGTCTACCATGACTCATCAAATATGGTCAGGATAAGTGTTAAAGTAAATTTATATTAATATAATATTATTTTTACCTTGCATTTCCCAATTTACCTTTAACTGCTGTAAATAAAAGTAAAAAGTTACTATTCACTATAAATTATTTTCATCTTACTGAACCACATTTTACTTACAGATGACAACCATCTATGTCAAATTTTTATAATTCAATTTACAGATGTGGTAAATTTTCATTTAAATGAAAAAGTATGTTTTTAAAAACTACGTAGTGTTTTTTCACTATTTATAAAAAATTGAAAGATTTCTGAAAAATACCGAAAAATCACCCTATTCTAAATTTGATATTCCAAATTCAAAAATGATAAATATTTTACAAAATTAAAAATTTATAATTTAGATTAATTAATATAAAATTAATTCTCATTGTCAAAACCAAAAAGTATGTTTTTATGAAATAATAACTTCAATAGACTTACATGTGTTTATGTCCAATTTAAGAGTGAAGCTTCTTCAAATGACCAACATTGGATTAAATGGTTAAAATATAAATAAATTATAAATTAAAAAGAATTAAAAGAACAATATATCTATATAAATAAATTTGATTAAAAAGAAGTTTTGAATTAAAATGCGGTATATTTCATTATTCATTAAACAATGAATTTTATTCGAGAAATACCAAAAATGCATCTAAAGTAAAATATGATGTCCCAATTCAAAATAATAATTTTATTTTTTCAAATATATCATATAAAAGGGACAAAAACTATATTTTAAAAGGGTTCTCCATCAAAAGGTGGTAAATTGGCCTTTTAATGAATATTAGAGTATTTATGATTAAAATTGGATTTATTCACAGTTTAAGCCTCTAAATATTATTAGATAATTGTAAAAACATGTAAAAAACATGTGTAATTATATTTTAGTTACTTATGTTTATTCCCACCAATACAACGTCTATGCGTTAACTTCCATTTTAAATAATAATAATGTCTGATTATTTTTCAGTATAACTCAACATTTTGTGAAACATAATATTTTAATGAAATCCATTATTGTGTATCAGGTGAGAAATAAAAATTTTATTCCCCTTTTAAAAAAATTTAATATTTATTTCCAAAATATTAATAAATATGAAAATGTAATATTCTTTATTTTCCTTGTATGTTATAGGTTCATCTTTTATTGATCGAAAAAATGTGAAATATCCATCATCTAAAAAGGAAAACTATATCAACTCTAAAAACCTGTAAACCAATTCCTTTAAATGTGTATGGGATTTCTTGATAAGGGCATCATCAATCATATTTTTATTTCTAAGATTTTAGTCGATCCCAAATTCATAAAACTAGATGAACTGCAACCATAGACACTCCCTCATGTTAATAACTCAATGAAAGAAAATGTATATGATACTATTATAATCATTATAGATTATAAACTACATAATGATAAATTAATGTCACCATGTATTTTATGTGAACACTAGTACTATAATATATAAATCATGGTTCATGTCATTTGACTCCAGAGGTTTCAATAGTAACGACTCGTAATAAATCACCAACTACATCTATATCAGTAGACATCCATGATTCTATCTATTGTCACAGAATAACACTTTATAAGTGGATCCCTCCTTCAACAGACTAAATATTTGAGCACTTATCAGTGTCCTCATAATCATTATAAATACATCGAAATTTTCTCAAACCATATGAAGGGATTCCCCATTTGAGAGAGGATAATTATGGAAGAAAATTAATAGAGAAATACTCTATGGATCTCTATTAATATCTAATTATCCCAAGAATGATATAAAGCTATAACACATTCCTTGGTGGAACCCATGCAAGAAACTCCATGATTTTTTATTGAACCATTGGTACACAACCAATTAAAATGACATACCTCTAGATGTATAACTCCTTAATAAAAAAATCGCAAATTAAGAGATTACTATAAACTTATTTCTATCAATGAATTTATAAAACTACTATTTGATACTCAATATTTTTCTCCTCTATATCTGAGTAGATGATCATTTTTTCAATAAATATCCCCATGAAAAGGTCTATTATATTCAAGGAGATATAGTTCATGGGTCCCACATACAAAACTGTGGTGTTCATTATGCTAATGGGAATCACTAGACACTCATAATGGTTGTAAAAATATAGAAATATCAACTTCTGGGCATCCTACTCTTAAATCCACAGTTAGTGGTAGCCATATATCAAATCTGTATTTGGAAACCACTTTCCTATTTTAAGTTGGAAATTAGATTTTTAATCTTTTAAATATTGTATTTTATACATGACTATCTCCTAATTAATGTGTTTATAGTTAAAATAATTAATATATATCTTTTTCACTTTTTTTAAACAACACTAGAACAACACGAGGGGTGATTCTCAATATAAAGAAACATTGTTTATATGTTCCCCTAATTTATTCATTAATTGTCTTTGATTGTCTAATTTAATGTGATATGCTTTACAAAAAATAAACATGGTTCATATATGTAGATAAATTCATTAGATTATATCTTGAAGAGGGGTAAATCTTGGTAAATCTATAGTAAATTAGTATATGTACAAAACCATGAATGAAATAAAATGCCATCTAAAACAATATATACATAGAGAGAGAAAATTAAAAACTAATGGGTTATTAGATGGAAATTATAGTAAATGTAGAAAACTATCCTTTACTAAATATTTCACTAACAAATGAAGGAAAATATTGAACAATTATCTAAAAATTAATCTTCTCTCAAATGATAGTGGTCTATAATAGCATGAGCTAAGGAAAACCAATCCATAATAGGGATAAAATCATTTTGATTTTTTATATCCTCTATGGGCACTGAAAATGCATCTCTTCAGAAGCTCAAAATCCCAGTATATTTAGAATATGGGTGAGCTTATTATCATAATCCAAATGAGTCTCTAGATATACAGGTTTATCTCATGGATTTACATGGGTTTTAATGTCTCAAACTAGGGTTATAATAACATCGTATTTTCTCACACTAATATTCATGAGTAAAATTTCCAATGTGTAATAGACACAATGCATATATTTAAGCATGTTAGGTAAATCTATGTTATAACCCTCTATCGCCTACATATGATAATATCGCAGAACATTAGCTTCATGGTCAGTTAATTTGGCTCTTTGATGTGGATGTAATTAATGTAAATTGTGGAAATGTGCACATTTTTCTCTTATGGGTCTCTCAGTTATTCCTTTTCCAAATACTCATTTATGAGATCCATAGTATCAAATATAGGGAAACCATTGATCATGTTACTATCTTTAATGTGGAGGACCTTATATAAAGTTAATTTTATTTCTTTTAGTAGAAAATTTGTTCAATTATTCACCAACCTTATCAACTCATCCTTTATAGCTATTGAAAAGTCCATATCTTCTATTACATGGTCAGCCCACACACCTCCCCTATCAACAATGGTCACAAAAAAGACACAAAATTGTTTTCCATTGATGCCATGACCACTAATATTGATGTAATCAATGTGAAAATTTGAACTCCCCTCCTAGAAAAGTGGCACCAAATATTGATGATAATTGTCCCTATGTCTTGATGTTCTTGATCACTAAAGCCCACTCCAGGATTCCAAAAAAGGTTTGGATTTAATGATAGACTACTCATTCTCAGATATATCTATAATGGGAATTATAAAATGTCTTGGTATAATTGGATTAATCAATAATAATATTTATAGAGTACCTTATAAGGTCTATAAACATCATTTTTTACTCCTTTATTTTTCATGTTACCTTATATTAGGTGTAATATTTCTTGGATGCACACCATCAATAAAAAACCTAGGTAGTGATCTTAATAAAATAAGGGATCTAAATATAACTATATAATAGTCACATAATAATTTTTTGGTATGGTAAAAGTCAAACAGTGCAACACTCTATCCTAGTGATGTCTAGATTCTCATAACACTATTAAATCAGAAGGGCTCTGGGTAAATCAGAACACATTCTTCACTACATCAAGTCAGTCCTCTGCTACCTGAGTATAAAAATAACTTATACCCTTATGTATTCAATACCATAAAAAATTTTAAACCAAACAGAACATATAAAAATCCTCATACTAACATTATTGTATCATCTCATACTTATTAGGTGGAGGAATAACCATCTTCACTATGGGTGGAGGGTTTACATGAAACAATGTTGAAGGAAGACCTTCTCCCTATAAGACTAGAAAGAAAAAGCTCATGATATTTTCCTTCAATAGATGAATCATCACTCTGATGGTTACTGGTAAAGGATGAATTTTTCGTAGAGGAATACCATGAACTTTCTATAAGATTTTAAATGTCTTTTTTTATAGTATCCTAAAATTAACAATATGAATGATGGTCTTTGTGCCACATCTTGTTGGATGACTCAAAGAGGTTATATGAATTAATTGATAATCCATATATGATTCATGTTCCATAATAAATTTTTCACAACAGCTAGTTAAATATAACCCCAAATCAAGAATAAATTTATCAAATTAGAGGTGGAGAGATATTTTATTTACAGTAATAATATAAGGTTCACTGGAATGAAATATGAACTCAAAATACATTGAAACTATTAACTATGGTTCCCAAAATAAGGTCAAATTTTATATATTTCTTAAACTCTATCTCCATGAAAACACAACATTGATAGAACTTTTAAAAAATTAACATATTAATGTCCCACCCAATCTAGCAGTACACTAAGTTTTATACCCCTATCTTGCATTCAATATGTTAGGGGCTTCTGACTATCACCAAATTGTAATATCACACAATTTTTAAATTCTATCCTAACGTACTTATACATTACCATATTTCTCCATGTAGGTTATAAATATGTGATATATATAAAATACCATATAGAATATATAAAATTCATGTCATACATATTAAAAAACCATACAATATCAAACTAGAAATAGTATAATATATTAAGGGAATATTTAACAATATCAAATTGTAATCCACCATAGGTAACCAAATATAAAGATAACTCATTGACACAAAACTATTTAACATGAACGACATCTATTAAATTTCATCTTTTGTTACCAAGAATCACTTAATCTAAAAAAACATGTCAACAAATATCAATATTTAATTGACCAACATGTTTATAAATCATGTCATGTGTGTGAAAAATTCCCATGGGGGTCAGAATATTCCTACCTATTATGATTCCCAAAAATAAAAAATAATATAAAGACACACATATAAACATAAGAAAATCATGGAAATAAAAATAAATAATTCAAATATGACCTAAATTTAGATAACCCCAGATGTATGAGATCTTTTCCATTTTCAACACATATTCTTATGAAATTATTAAATGTTTGTAACCAAATAATATGAGCTACCTATCTCACAAAACCGACATCATCTCACTAGGTATAGTGGGGGATGCATAACTCTTTTTATCATTTGTTTCAATAAAGGGTGTATCATACTTGATTGTAGAAATTCTCTTCATCTTCTAAGAATGTCTACTGTGGGGGTACAAAAATCCTTAGATAAAGGACCCCTCCCCCAATTAAATCATATAACATCAACCTCAAATTTAAATCTCCTTATCAACAATGCAGGTGACCGAAACCATATTTGGTGAAAGGGACTATTAATCACATGGTTAGAAATTACAGGACCCACCCCATAAGTATTTAGGAGAATACAAAACATTATATTGTGTGGGATATTACTATCAATCACTAATCCACACCCACAAAAGTAACAAACCAAAAGAATTATATGTTCATCAATCTTATAGTATATCATCTTCCAAAAAAATATAAAATATAAATACACATAAAATTTCATAAAAAAGTATTTAATGGATGAAAATAACGTAACATCCTGGAATAAATGAAAAAAACGCTTAGAGTTAACTTTTTTTTTTCTTGAAACCGACATATGGTGAAATTTATATAACCATTTCGATGTGGGTGTTAGGAGAGAAAAGTTGATGAATTCGGTGAACCATGAGATGCGTTGGGATATGGGGAGAGAACCCAGTGGGTATTATAACGTGAAACATGTAGATAAGTTCATTATACACAGAACCAAAAGCTTTATTTTTTCATGGGTTAGGTTTGGGAATGACCCAACCCAGCTGTACCCCCCACCTAGCATCTTGATTGTGCTACCTTATTGAAGGTGATATCCTAGAATAGTTCCTTGAACATTGAAATAAGTGTAAATAATGTTTAATATCCTAATGGTACTACATGCATCATTATCAAGTGATCCCATGCATTTGGTCATCTTGGATTTCAAGTCCTATAGGCCACTTTGTCAGTGTTGTGGTCGAACCTTCACACCACTTGGTCGGAGAGTTAGGAATTCTTGGTTTGTCTTAAAGGTGGAATTAAACCACTAGAACACTAGACCACCACCCACAAAATTACTAGAGGTGAATCGTATAATCCCAATAGATAAGATAGTTTTGGAATAAAACCAATCCACCCTACATTATGCTCTTGGTCAATGCCCCCTGCCCCATTTATACCACCCCTTGTCCAATGCATGATTCTACCCATCCTCACTATATAGTGTCCACACCATAGATTCTCTTTTATGTTTATCTACATCACATCCACCTTCATATACCACCTATACACACAAAACCATTATGACACTAATCTTTTGTTTCCACTTACAAGAATACTCTACCCATGGCTTGTTTGACACACCTTTATCTGACTAGAAGTGAAAATGTGGGAGAAGGAATTGAAATTGACAGATAATGTGAAATATTTTGTGCATATCACCAATTATAGAGTTCAATGGTATTGAACATCACCAAGGGAATGTAGTATGGGAGTTAGGGTAGAGGATCTGAAGTAGGTTTACCCACTATCCTTTGATCTTTTTTTAATTGATCTTCCATCCATTTATAGCTCAAATCAATAATAAAAATTAGGCAATAAATTTTCCTCTTAAAATATGTGAAATGAGGATCAATAAAATGAATAAAATAATTCATATTCATAAATTAGAATATATATTCCTAAAAAATAGTATAATAATGAATTATAAATTTTTACATCGTAATTGAAATGATGTTCAATAAGGACCTGATCATATAGGGCACCACTGTCGACCACTCAAAAAATATATATTTTGATTACTTCATTCTCTATCAACAAATCTCTTTAATTTATCATTTATGGTTTTTATACCTTATTTTAGATAGTAAATGGATTTAGTAGGGTAAATTTAGTTTTTATACTAATTAATAAAAATTACCTAAGATGGGAATAGCCTAAGGGTATACACAAAATCGTAATATCAAGATTCCAATATAATTCTCCTCTAAGGAGATAAAATAAATACTCTACAAAGTCTTTCACATGTACCAAAAATATTATATTTAAAATAATATTAAATTATGTGGCTTCTTTATTACTAAAATATCAAAACTTTATCAGTGAACTATGTCTAAAATGAAATATCCATTGATATTATTCTTCTTATGATCTATTAGAATCTAAATAATTTTTTTTAATGTGCTATATCTTTTTAATTATTTTCATGATATTGTTACATATCCACTAAATGTTGGTTTTCACAAGAAGAGGGGTGTTATTATCTTATTCCCAATAAGAACGAGGTTATTATATTTAGGAAAACATCAAAACAAGATAAACACTAAGAGGGATGGTGGTAAATTATTATTGAATACTTTTTATAAAAAATCAATATATTTTATCACTTTACCTCATAGACCTATTCTGATTTGGGTTCTCCTATTCTATTTTTTCATTCATGTGAATGTATATAAAATCTAGTAAAATAAAGAACACAATGTTTCTTCATGCTTTATTACTCAATATATGTTGAATATACTTATTGTCTATATTTGTGACCAATACGTATATTAGTGAAAAGTACATAGATTGTACACTAAAATAACATACTAAATATGGTGTTTTATCCAAGAAATAATCCAACACCTAATTGTGGTTACATATTAATTATGAGGGGTATATGAAATGATCATAATTAGATCGACTAGTGAATAATATGTCATCTAGTAGAACCTTCCATGATTTTTATACTTATTACAAAAAAAGACATCAATTATTTTAAAATTATTTAAATCCCCAATAAATTACCGTAGTAATTGATATTTATTTTTAATTTCATAACTCTATATTATTATTCCACATATCTTACTTTCATATCAGAATGAAAGAAGCTCATCCTTCTACTCTAGTATTCCATTTGATGAAAAAAATCCACTTCATAGAATCAATATGTATACTTATTTTCTTCCACAAGTTTCAGATCTTATTCCTTAACTTTTCTTCATCCCAAAAAATAGAAAGAGTATATTTACTTATACTCATCCTTCATCGAGAACATATACATATAATTCTTTACAACTATGTCTGGTAAATTGTTTTACAAAACTTATTTATCTGGCACCCTCTCTCTAAAATTGTTTATCTGATACTATTTATTTGATATCAGATGTTTTTATTCTAGTTTCTCGAATACCTATTCATTTTCTAATTAACTTTTCTTCATCATCTAACATATTTTTCATCCAGTTCCTTAATTTTCCATCCAATGAATTATTACTCTTTAAGGATTAATTTTGTCTGGTACCTCACTATATGAACCCCTGCTCGATACTTAAACAACATCAAAAATATTGAATCTTCCCAGTTGGTAACACCAAAGTGAAATTTTTATAATGCCACCATTTTAAGATTAATGTGTGACTCTAGATCAGTGTAACTCCTCCACTCTTGAAATCATGGCTATAATCAGGATTTATTATTTATTACTATTGAGGAATTGATCAACCAACTCATATCTTTTGAGATTAATTACTTTAGAAAAAACATCTTAAATATAATCAAAACATCATATAATAATTATTAATATGAAAATAGAAGTCAAAAAATTCAATTTATGGTTAAATGTTCTTCAACATTTTTTAAGAATACTCCTTCTATTCATTTCTTAATATTCATATGTTTTTATTTTTTAAATTAACTCACAAATTTAAATATAGTATTATCTTCCCAATATATTGTTAAATATATACTCTAATCCTTCTTTATAATGAAATCATAAAACTCCATCTGATGACATTGTAATAAATTGTTACATGACCTTATAGAATTGTTAAATAATATTGATTATAGATTTATATGCTATTTATTTTATGAAAATGTTTTGTTTTTTTACTTGGATAAAAAATCAACATCTAAGAGAATTTTTCATTCATTATTCTAAACTTCACTACATCATATTTTTATCTTTTTACAATTCCATAACACAGACATCATAATTCTCTTCATTCTAAATTTTTCCATCTGATATCTTATATATTTTACACTCTATATGATAACATTTATATATCCCCTCTATTAGGTAGTCTACATATTAATCACTTTTTTACTCTATACATGTTAATTTTTTTGGACTTCTTTTAGTGACTTTATGTGATGGATCTATCAAATTATTTTTTCATATGATATTTTAACGAAACATCTATCTGATGACCATGATCGGAAATCATTGTTTTATAGATCCACTTTGAAATATTTGATAGTTTTTTATTCATGTTACTTTTTTATTTGGAGCCTCCATAGTAACCTCTCTATCCAATGATCATCACATGTTCCCACGGTATAACATCTTTTGTATTAAACCTCTATCAGATTATTTATCATAATATGTCTCATAAACATCATATTTATCTCTATCTAATCAACTTAGTCTGATTGGTTCCATCTGAATACACCATTCATGTAGATTCTATCTAGTAAATTCTAAATCATTATCCATAACATTTCATCTAGAAACTTCATTATTAAGATAATAAATTTCCTTCTCCTAACATCAAGACACATTTGACAGGAATTATGATCTAATCACCAATATTAATAAATTATTCAAATAAATAAAATTATTTTTTCACATCAAAATAATAAATATATTATAAATAATTCAAATTTAATAAAATCATTTTTTTTTCTTCCAAGATAATAAGAATCTGAGGTAATATTTTATTTCTTCTTCTCTTCTTCAATGAGATTGGTTGCGAGCTTATTATTTTCATCACTTGGTAAACAATAGAATTTTCATTCATTCATTTATGAAACACATTATATACTAATAGTCTTGGATACATCATCCTAACTTCTGAGTATCTTCTTATTTTATAACATATTATATATATTTCTATAATTTTAATCCTTTGAATTCATTGAAACCCCTTGAAAACAAATAAAACTATAGTAACAGAGAAATTTCATTTATAACAAAAATGTCTTATTAGAATAATTTTCATATAATATTAATAAAATCCATTGAAAAACTATAATGTTTTATAGACTTCTAAAACATGGATACATAAACAATTATTTCATAAATGTTATATATCATTTCCAATTGTGTACTTCCAATATATTCACTCCATGGAAAATTCATACTTAAAACTATTATCTATTTCCAAGGGAAGGGAAACATAATAAAGGGTGATATAAGATGATAAATAATAGTAATTATATGAGATATCAATCAATTATATCAATTGATTATATGATAAGTGTAATGGAATGAGAACATGGTCAAAACATAGAAAAATCATACCCAATCTGTCAAATATTTGTTATCATGGAGCATGGAATATGGTTTTCAATAATGATAAATAATAAAGAAGATATAAGAGTTTTTAATTGTTAATAATCCATCATGATCTATAGGAACATATAATAAGCATAAGACATAAGTTTTTGGAATTCACATTTTCATATAAAAAACTTCCTTCTTCAATGTTCACTTTTAATACTATCATTGTGGACAATGTCCTATAATGGAATGCATACCTGAATATTTAAAAAAAATTATTATGAGTAACATCCATCAAGTTAATAATATCTTATATTAAAAGGTTTTTAACTATGTCATTAGTTCACAGTTTTTCAACATCTTCAAAATTAACCAAGTCATGTTAGGCTAAAAATGGACCCATCTATTCATGGATTATTATGTAACCAACCATGCATAGTTTTTTACAGATCCATGAATCACATAATCATAATATATTTATATGTATTCCCCAATATCAATAATGTATTAATCATTTTATCAAATATTAACCGATTGGAATAAAATGGGATTCAAAAAAAATTATTATCAGAAATAAAATTAATCTAGAGAAAAATGAGAATTCTAAAATTGGATTATATTACATATAAATTATAAGAAATATCAAAATATGTTTTATTATGTGAAAAAACCATTAAAAATCGAGGAAATATTTAATAAGTAAAAAACCATTTTCATTTTGAAAGAATATATTTAAAATTTAAAAACACACAAAATATTATGGAATAAATTTTCATTATAATGAAATATAGAAACATATAATTTTATCCTCGAGGAATATATTTATCATGACGTTGGTGAAAGAGTTTAATATGGGTTATGCTAAATCAATAATTCATTTCAAATTTTTGGTAAATATTAAAAAGAAAAGTTTTTTAAAATGACAATGATATTCCTTATAGCCCATTGTAAAAAAAGAAAAATATAATTAAAAATGAATTCAAATCATATTTGTATAATAGTAAACAAAATTAAAATGATTTTAAAGAAAGTATTTTTGTGGAATAAAATATTCCTAATCGAAGAGAAAAACAATGTTGGATTTCTCTAAAAAAATCGATCAGTCTATTGAGTATATAAAGAATATAAAATGAATGGAAAAAATGTAATCACTAAAAATTACCATATGACTATAACCATAATTCTATTTTAGAGAGAGATATCATATAATTTCATAATTGTAAATTTTAATAGATACAATCTCATTTAAAAACGACATTTTAATATACAAAATATACATCTATGGTAAATTTTGAATCATAAAACCAGTGAAATAAATACCATAAAATTTAACTTTAATTCTAGTAAAATAGAGATATTCATGATATAATATATCAAATCGGTATTATATGAAAATAATAAATTAATATTGGTGTATAATATAAAATATTTCACCAATAATACAATTGGATACAAAAAACCCAACCTATTTGTTATCCTTCAAATCAGAACCTATTAGAAGATAAGGTTGGAATCAAAATAGTATATTTAATTAATTCATAATTATACATGGAATAACATGTCAAAATATTATTATATAAACCTCATTACAATAAATTTGTTTGTATCATCAAGCTTGTGTCATTGAAACATAATTAAGATGAAGAACGCTTAGGAATTTAGTTATTGTTTATTCAAAATCCATTGGTATATTGAAATTCAAATGGTATTTAAAAATTAATTTCATTAAATAATATAGTATTAAAATATAAATTCTTGGGATTTATGTGCACCATATAAATAAAAAATTCTTGCATAACATTTGAACATGTCACAATGGAGAGAAATGGAGATGAAATTGTTACCTTATATTGAACGTGATTCTTAATTTCCATAACATCTTATAAGTTAAATTAATATTAATTATATTTCAACAAATATTTCATATTAATAAATATAATATTATATATTATCCACTAATGAATTTTTAAAACCATTTTTTATGTTCTTTATTTATCTCATCAGTTTATGTGTTAATTTATTCATTTTTTATATATGTTTTGTTTTCAAAGTTATGTTTTAGGAACATTGATCATATATACTAAACCTAAATAATTTTATTCACATAATAATCATAATATATAGTTATTATATACATATATATAACCATTCATGCTAATTGGTGATAGAAAATGAATTAGATCACTGCGTAGATATGGTAGTTCATATGTACGTAAGAGTGAAGTATCTACTTTTCGATGGATGGTATGAAATATTGGTAAATAATAATTGAAATTTTATTATAAAAACTTTTATAAAAATTATCATATATTTTCATAAAATATATCCTTTTTAACATCAATAAATAAATGATAAACATATCACATCTCATTGTGGATGTGCTAATCCCAAAAAATGCATGACCAAATTTAAAGTTTATCAATTGATTAGAAGTTAGATGATATATAAGATCATATAACTTAAGAATAATAAATATTTTATATATAACATAATTAAATACTGAATTTATAATAATATATACCCATGAAATATTTTGATGGAAAATACACCATTTCACTATATTGAGGTTATAGTGCACATGTACACACAAGTGATACTTTTATTTACCTTTTGATTGGTGATATGTAGTAAAACGATTTAAAAACATCATAATGAAATATAATTTAATTTATTATACTATTGTATTTTATGATATTGATGGAATAAGGGTTGTAGAGGGGATCCCTTTTATATGTGAGAGGAGGGACACACATGGTTTTTCGTAAAATATTTCAATTATATAAGGTATAATTCTTGAGAAAGTGGATCAAAATAAAATAGAATTAATTTTTAGGATATGATAAGTTTGAAATTAACTAATAAAATAGTAATTATAATGTTTTTTGTGTAAATACTACTCTTATATATATATATCTGACACCTTGGTAAACCACTTTAAACCTTAATCATGGTAAACATTTATTATTTTCACTTATCACTGAAAAAAATATTATGTTACACCTATATTATTATAATAATTTAAATAACTGAAATATATAACATATTTTTTAGATTAATGTTTTATATATAGTATAATATAATTTAAAATAAACACGCTGACTTGAAAGAAAACACATTTTTGAAAAATCACATTATAAGTCTAAATGAAATTTCATTTTAGTCCATTTCTTTAAAAACCATAAAAGTATTATTAAAATATATGATTTAATATATAATATATTAATTTTCCAAAAACCATTAATAAATATATATTAACTATAATTTTGAATATAAAAACAAAATACATGTGTAAAAATAGTTTTCTTAGAAAAATGTGTTTTTGGCAAAAATATTATCTTAAAGAAAAATCATGTATAATGATGAATCATATGTAATTAATTTTATTATTTATTATTAAAGTAGTCTAATGGTGGTTTATGGTAAAATAAAAAATATTGTGTGTATTGTATTCCAAAATAATTGATAGTATTTATAAAAATGTTATTTTTCATCATTCACTGAAAATTAAATATTTTTTTGAATGATAATGAAATTTAAAGATAAGATTAAATTTACAAGATGATTTAAAAGATTGTATTAATAACCATAAATAAAATTTCTAAAATGTTTAAAAATTAATTATAAATTTTTTTATTTTAAAATTTAATAAATTTTTTAAGAAAAAATATTTTATAAGAATAAAATCATTTTACAAAAAATTTAAAAATTATGAATTAATCTATATATTTTATTATTTATAAAAGTATTATGTCTTTTTCATAATGAGATCCTTGGTATTTATACCTTTCAATTTAATGGATTTCTTATAGCTGCTTACTACATCATTTTTCATATAGTCTAATGGTAGAATATAGAGAAAGCTGTCATATACTTATAATTTATGGAAAAAATATATTTTAAAATCACATGGTGTAACATTCCCCCAAAATAAATTACACATACACGATTTTTATCTTTGTAATCAATGTAAAAAATATTTGAAAACACCCTTTTTGAATACCCACATCACATGATTGTTTAAGGAAGCTTCTTTTTAAAAAATGAAATTTGAAACATAGAGGTTTCCCTAAATAACACATAATTGGGTTCTCAGATAATGAGAAGATTAGTGGGATGTGAAAATTTGAACATGGTAGTGAAAGATAATTTTTAAAAAATAATACAAAGTGATATATAACAAAAATAAGATAAATTTCATTTCCACACAACCATAACTCAATGAGTGGTAAAAACAACCTTCATCTCCTAATAAATTACTTTAAAAAGGAAATCATTTTCATTTTCAAGATCCTCTTTTCAAGAATTAATGTGTTTGTTATCATAAAAAGTAAAAAATATAATTACTTGATTTTATTAAATTTCATATGCATAATTTCATTATTTCGTTGTGTTTTAATGAATTTACACTTCTATCTCATCTCATAATCCCATAAATTAATATTTAAGATAATTTATTAATATATGTATAACTAAGTTTAACTTTTATCATATCATAAGATGACAAAAATAATCAAAAGTAATTATTGGTCTGTAGAAATTTGGGAAAAAATTCATATCACAAGTTATAAAATATTGATAATTTTTTTTTTTTGATGAAATTGTGTAGTAATCTATAAAACATCCACAACAACACCCAAAGTTCAATTGAAAACATTAGATAAATAATTAATATTATAACACCTCCAAAATATGTTCATCCAAATTGAAAACCCAATAATTTAAAAAAAAGGTAAAATATTTTCCAAAAATAATGTTAACATTATTCCTTAATCTATATAACTTTTCTCTTAATATCAATTACAAAGTATTTGAGTTTCCTAATCTTATATTTTTCTAAAACATGCTAACAACAAAAATCACTATTAATTCACAACAAAAACATATATGATTCCAAAAATATAACACTATACTTTTTCATAAAATCCAATAAAAAAATTATATATATTTCATTAATATAGAAATATAATAATCTCATCAAAGATAATAGAAATAACATTTCCATTAAATCATTAATCAATTTCGTGTTCAAACATAATATCCAATTTACTATATCAAAATATATATACTCGTTATCCCAACTAACCATTATTATGTCATACATAAATGCATATTGGTGACTATTTATACCTTAATAACATATTTTCCCAAAATATATCCTCACCAATTAAGAAAATATCTCTTTTTCAATAAAATTCAATATATTCTTGTAAATTAGTGTAGAAAAACTATTATCTAATAGTCCTTAAATGTTTCAAGATTCGTATAACTTGAATATAAATAATAAAAAATCAATAATATAACTGTCAAATGAAAATACATAAACAATTTTGTTCTTACACATCCATTTTTGGTCTTCATTAATACCTTATTGGATCTAGGAGTTATCCCTTGGAAGAGGACATTGATTACAATAATTTATGTACTCCTTTCACTTTAAATATTTGACTGTGGGTTGTGCATTCAGTCATTTTTTCATTATTCCCTTCATTGTCTATAATATTCACATCAATTCAACACTCTTTTTCAAAGACACGTTACTTTTCAACTGAAATTTATTTACTAGTCCCCTTAAGATAACTTCCTCCAAAAAAAATTTCATACTTTTGTCATAAAGGAAGGCTCACCTTCTTGTATCCATGGGTTTGTTATTAGAATTACGCTGATTTCCATTTCTATTTTCTTATCAAGACCATGACATTGATTGATGAATCTAATATATATATCCATCCTGATATCACAATTAATTTTTTCATCATATCTTTTGAGGAATCTTATGGATATATCCCTTTTGAGATTTAGTTTTAAACCATTGATGACCTGACCAATAATGCTTTCTAGTGATATTATATTACTAGAAGCATACATCACAAGTCCTGTAAAATTTTCCTCATATGTTCTACTAGATTCACCATTATTCTATTTTATCCTAATGATTTCCTTACCCATTTTCATATAATTAATATGGGGAATGTACTTACTGAACAATATTCTCCTACACTCATTCCACTCAATAGAGTTAATTTATTAACATTACCTCTCATTCAGGATAAGATTAAAATATTGAACATATTTTCATTCCAAATGTTAAATATATAAGATAACCTTGTAATGTTATGAATACAAGAGAATATAAAATTTATTTTTTTTTCAACTGATTCAATTATTAGAAAATTGTAAATTAGTTGGCCCACTAAAATAAGAAATGTGTTACCACATAATGTATTCCATACTACATTGTTCACTTTTTACTCATGTTGTTATTGATCATTATTTATGTCTTCAAAATTATGCATAAGCATAATAATAACCATTTTCATTCCATATCTAATAACATATAGTTTCTTAGGAGGTAAATCATTCAATATTCTATAACATTCATGGTTTAAATAGTTTCATTTAGTTCCATCCATTAACTGAAAACAAAAAGAATATTATGGGAAACAAATTCATTGTGTAAAATCACATAATCATGAAAATAATTTGTAAGGTGTCCAAATCGTGACACCTTGTTTTATATATAATACACCATAATTTTAACCTAGGTTATTCATTTCATCAAATATTCAAATTCTTTATATGCTACTATATTGAAAATTTTAATTAACCAAATCATATCCCATGACAGTACCAAACAATGTGCGCATAATGGGTTCATTCAATGAGAACCATAATAATTATCGATATTTAATCTTTTAACTTTTTTTAGGTTTATTAAAACTTGATGCATATATTCCCAAACATTTGTTACTTATATTATCCATAAATGAATGTATTTTCATTATGAAACATCACTCCATTATTTACTAAAATTTAGGATGTTCTACTATACCTAGGATTATCCTTTGGGGTTTCACAATTTCTTTTCATCCTAGTTTCAAAAACTGACTAAAACATTATCGGGTAACTACTATAGAAACCCAAATTTTTCATAAGAAAATGCTGCGTATTGGAGGAATACTAATTACATTTAAATAAAATCTACACTTGAACCATAAAATATAATTGACTATAAAAATATGGAAACAAATAAATGGTACAAAAATGATCTACATAATTTTTTATAATGATATTTAAAACTATCTCACCTTTTAAAATTACCAAATGTAAACATTTAATTATAACTTATAGAAGGAAAAAATATGAAATTATGATCTTATTTTCTTACCAACGGTGAATGTAATACATATTAATTAATGGTCCTAAGTGAGTATAAGATAATAATAAGGGTTTAAGAGCATGAAAAAAAATACAATAATTAATCCCATTCATTCAAATATATTCAATCATGAATCATTACATAACTTTTTTTAACCAAAATATATAATACATGAGTGTATGGAATCATAAATAATCATTCATATTTTTTGAGAACATATCAATAGTATAATACATATGTTTTTGGTATTAATATTATCATATAAAATCACATCCTTAATCCAGGTTAACATTCAAAACTATAATTGTAGAAAAAGTACCTAGAATTAAAATACATACCTGATCGTTTCTAATAATCTTTTTTAAAGTAACATCCTTCCATATCACTCTATCATATCTTATTATTTTATTAAATGAATAATATATTATAACTTGATAAACTCTTTCATCATTACCCAATACATTGAAGGTATATAATAGACCCACATATCATTGGTTTATAACAAAACATCATTTAATTGGAAATGGAACCACCTCCTACATAATCATAATCCATTAATGTATTTTATAACATATCAGGAAATATTTCTTCATTACATTGAATAAAACTAATGTAAATAAAAATTATTTCATAAAAATTTCATCATTATAAAAATAAACCATCCATAGAAATAATGAATATAGAAAAATTGATTCATATCCCATGTAATATATATGAAACACTTAATGATTTTGTTATAAATGAATATTTTTTTTTAAATAAACACTAACTAATTTCTTATGGAAAATAATCTATTCAATTTGATATCAATTTTATAGAATCTATAAATTTAAAAAATATTATTTTAATCGTTTTATTTATAAATAACTACACAAATTTATGATATAATCCTCAAGGAAAATAGTAATCATGATGGTGGAGAAAGTTGTACATGTAGAGAGAGTTAAAATAAATAATCCTTCCACATTTCAGATAAAAAAGAAATTACAGAATGTTTGGAAAAAAGTAATAATATATTTTTTAGACTATTTTAAATAAAGGGAAATATTATTACACATTACTTTAAATTTTTCTTCAATAATATTAAAAACATTAATAATAACATTTTGGAGAAAATATGGGAATTTATAAAAATATTCCCGATCAATGAGGAAAACAATGTTAGTTTTCCATAAAAATAATTTTCAATCTCATGACTACCTGAAAGAGAGGAAAATGATAAAAAATGAAATATCTAGAAATAAACATAGTAAAAGATAATTCAAATTTATATAAATATATATATATATATATATATATATATTATATAATATATTCATCATAAATTTAGGCATGAATAGTCCTAGTAAAAATTTGATTTTAATATAAACCCATTACCATTGTGTTTTCTTTTGAGTCATAACCCTCATGAATGACGTTAAATAAAATGAATAATTAAATACCCGGAACATAATGATATTACTTATAAAAAATTAAATTTTTAGTACATTAAATTCACAAAATAATATATGTGAATAACATAACACATGTCCCAACAAAAACAAATTGATGTTAAGAAACCATACCACTTTGTTTTCATTAAAATAAAAACCCAATAGTTTTTATAATTTGAACTGAAACATTATATACCATTAATTAAGAATTATAAATGGATTATATTTTCAAAATATAAATATTAAACCTTATATATATAAATAGGAACATAACATCAACCCCTTCTCAAAAAAATAAAATTTAGATAAATTACCTTTATGAATTTAGTAATTTTTTAATCATAAGTAATTTTAAGCATGAAAATTTTGGGGTTATATAAATTCCTTCAATTAATTAATTTATTAGGAGAAAATAAATTCTTGTTCTTTATATGGATCATATAAATAATATACTTTTTCATTACATTATAACACATCTCAGTGAAGTGAAATTGAAATGAAAGTAGGACCAGAAGTCTGACTTGATTGGTAATTGATCTAACATCATTTATAATAAATTATAATTTTTATAATTATGTTACAGAATAATTATGATATATATAATATCATATATGATCCACTTATATCAATTTAACACCCATTTATTATCTATTTTCTATTAAATTCATCATTTCATGAGTTAGATACATCATTTATCATGTATGTTTTACTTTGGTGATTATAGTCCTCTCATATTGATCATGGTTCCTAAATATCCAGAATATCAATGATTATAAATCTATAATATATAATAATTATATTAAAATTTAGATCTATTTATACTTAGTTGGGATGAAAAATAAATTACATCACTTTTTGGAGATGGTAATTTGAACGTACACATGAGGGATATTTCTACTTTTCAATGGATATAAAAAATTAATATTAAATTTTAATTATGATTTAGAGGATAATTTATAAGTCATAAATATTTATATTATTATTAATTATTTACCTTTTTCCATCCATGTAAGTATTAAATGATTAACAAATTACATAGCTTCATAGATATGGTATTCCACACATACGCACAAGTGACATCGACATTTACCAATGGATCAGAAGACAAGAAGGTAAATATTGTTAGAGTTTACTATATCACTATTATCATATACAAGGAATTGTATGTAACAGAAGTTATTGAACACATAAAATATCAATAAAAATATATATTAAAAATCATGGTGTGTTACAACATCACATGTCACATGGGATCTTCAATATCTCTAATTCTAATTCTTTTCAATATGCTCAAAAAAAATCAATATGTGAATATATGTTCCTTTATTCCCCTTTTTTTACAAAATTGATTTCAAATTATCTCTCCCTTGTTAAAAATACAAAAAGTAATAGAGATATTGGATTCAATTCCAATTTATGAAATATGGAATCAATCAACTCATTATAAATCTATATGATCCAAATTCTATGTTGTAAATAAGTTGATTTTATTGAGAAAAAAATGATTTCTATTACCAAATTATCATGATACCATATGTAATGGTGACCTATAATCTTATCTTCAATGTTCTTACACTTGTATTATTAGATAATGATACAAATTTTGATCTTGTAAAATAATAGATTGAATCAACATGGAACACATGAACCCATATCAATAAACAACATAAAATAATTAATTTTCAAACTATTGGATAATTTTACATTTGACACATTCAATGTTCCAATTTTATAGTATCATATATTAGTTAAATATCACCCCCTTTATGTGATGATAATGATTTATGTAACAATTAATTAGATATCAATAAATACATTATTTTTCATTGGTTATCTTAAAGAACATTCAAGACTAATAATATTTCAATAAAATAATAATTATGGTGGAATCCATGCCTGAAATTTCTTGTTTACCCTTTATAGATTCCTTTTTAAAGATATTCATGATAATTAACATCTTTAATAGATTTTATTTTATATATCCATCTTGTTAATGAACCAAGAAGGATCTTTTACTTGTGGATTTTCAAATTTTGATTTTTCTAAAACACCTTGAAGGTTGATCTTTTTTTAAATATTCCTTTTTTAATTAGAATAGTACGATCAATATAATATATTATCATATTAACTCTTCAATTATGTGTTGAAAAAAACCAATTCAACTCCGTCAAGGATGATTAATTTAGTAAATTTTTTATTATATTAGTATAAGAATAATTCCAGGATTTTAACATCATTATATAAAGATGTATAATGTAGAAAAAACATACACTATCATAGGTCATCCCCATAGGATTATTTATCTCCATTAATTACTTATATTAAAAATAAAAATAAAAAACTAAAATATTCAGGGAATAAAGTATCTCTTATTGTATTGTTATTGTGAATAAACCAGGATGGGATTTTCTTCTCAAAAAATTAACTATATTTCTTATATTCATTGTTCTTGGTCTAGTTAAATTTAATTATGTTTTTTCAATATGATGAATGGACCTTACCAAATTATCTACTTCTTAATGTTGGACCATTCCATTCTCAGTAACATTAATACAACATGTTTCACATGGTGAAACTTTCATCATAATTAATAACTCTTATTATCATGTAATGTTTTTAGTGAAATCTATATGATTGTGCACATTCATGTTTCACCCCCACAAGAATAATATAATCAATAAAATGGTTGTCCTTTTTTGAAATACAGAAATTATTTCTGATATCTTCAATTTGAATCATATATTTTCCATTAGAACAAAATTTTGATTGTGCCTCTCCCATATTTCATTCTTTATAAATATCTTCTATATAAAAAATAATATATCATTGGTTTTATTTGTAGTCTTCTTAGAGTCCCCGTATTTCTTATTCATTTAAGTTTCTTCATATTAGTTATTTATTATATAACTATCATCTTAAAATTATCTTTCATTGAATACAAGTACATCTCACTTATCTTCCTTGATATCTTCTTGAGAGAATTATTTTTTACCAAATTATTCCACTTACATCCCATGGTTTTTATTTTTTCTTAAATGAATTATATGGTAATATTTTATAATATAATTTTGTTATATGCTGAGATGATCATGAACAACTATTATTACCATCATTTTTCATGCATCACATATATTTTATAGAATTCTAAATCTCTTTTAAGTGTACATTTGTTTTTTCTAAATCTGTGGATATTTCGTTTTCATTTCCAACTATCATCCACATGACAAAGAGTTCATTTATGTATTTTAATTTATATGATTGTACCAAAAATATAATAAACAAATTTTCACCATATTTTACACCTAATTGGCCAAATAATCAGGATGTTCAAATATATAATCCACGTTGTTTATAATTTATTGGTAAATTTTTCATGCTAGTTTTGGATTTTTCATCACACGCTATTGGGATATTCAAGGTTAATCAACTTCTATTCTACATTTATTATACACCCCAGACACAGTGGTAGACTTATTTTAACCTTTACACATCCAAAATTTTCAAATTTGTTTAAATATTACTTTGTATGAAATTATATTTTAATAAAATAGTACAAAAAATTATGGATAGTACTTCGTTTGTCCCAACAACTTGAGACAAATCATGACAAAAATGTCATGATATTAATGACATGTATTATATGTGTGTTTTTATCATATACTAATATTTATAATTGTGTGGTAGTAGTGGTTTTATAGTTATTTTTTGATGACTCAATATGTTACTTTTTAAAATATAAAAATATGTATTCTTATTCAAGACTCCTCATATCGATGTTATTCTTATGATATTTAATAATAATCACCATATCTTAACAATCCTAATTGATTCTCTAAAATTCATCATAATTTTTATTATACATTTCATTTAACACTTCGTAGGGTTCCATGTTATTATTGGTCATCACTTCTAATTGAAAATCCTTATTTTCAATGTATTTTGTCATAATTTTATCACCAACATAGATCTTTTATTCAAGATTCATCTTAAGTCAATCATTATCTTAAAGTTTATTAAGACATTTTTTCAAAATTTATTGAAAATTATTTCAAGTTCCACCTTTCTTGTTTATATGTATCGAACATTATTTTAGAGATTTATACATTAATGAACATTTATTGCCAATCCTTCAGCATGTTATTTTTCTCTTCTTCAAGATACATTATTTTTACCTAAATTTTATCAAATACTCCATAAATAAATGATATTGTTTATTTAGGAATGAAAAGTATAATATATTTTAATTTACTAATTGATATGTATATAGAATTTTTTTATTGATCTTCATCACTACTTATGTTGGGTTATTCTTTTTGGATAGATTGTGGAAGAATTTTCCTATAAATTATGACCTCTTTATCATGGTTCATAGGAGGTTGGAATGTTTTAATTTCCTGTAGTAGTAATTAAACCCACATATTATTCATTTTCTTATACATAGTTATCTTATTTATTACCAATAGTATAGAAAATGAACATCAATCCTTTTGGATTAAGAGAGGAATCATCTTCATATTTATTTTGAATTTCATTTTTCTATTCGTCGTGGTCTTGGTAGACATAGAATTATTCCCTTATATAGAGGTCTCTTCACCAAAACTACACATCATTATCAATATAGAAAATAAAATAAAATCTTTAGAAGAGAAAAATTATCAACAGAGGGAATATAATCTATGTGAACCATCCCTTTGATTGAAATCTTTATAAAAACATCATGATAGGTTCAATACTGGGGGGATTTAGTGATATAGAATATTTAAACCAATAAATACTTTTTATCCATGTACCTATTAAACATATTAAGATAAAGGTTCTCTTATTCAATGTTTTATTTTGTGTACATTAATTTTAATACGAGTAAAACTTGTAACATTAAAATTTTACTAGTTTCAATACTAAGTAATATTAACTAGACCTTGTTGTATATATTGGTGATCGGTATATAGATTATCCTCTATAATGATATAATAATTACATTTTTTATCCTAGAAAAATCAAGTCACTATATGAGGTTCCATAACCATTATGTGGGGAATAGAAAATAATCTAAAATCCTGGTCTAGTTATTTACTTGTCTGACCTTAGTGTCTTATTATATCTTCAAAGTTTCCGTGTATAAAATATTAATCATTATAATAGTTCATTACACACCTAATAAATTCCTCCACCATCTATTACTTATCTAAAATTTCAAAGTTATTATTTTCTATTATTCCTTTTCTCATACCTTCACATAAGAATGTATGAATATCTTCTTCTGTTATAATTTTATGTAAACTATTTCACATAAACTTCTTCATATTCATAAAACAACTTGAATAGAACATTTGTTACACTAGAAAAAGAATTTTTCTTCACTAGTCCCTTTTATTCAGAGAAGAAAACTGGGGTCTTGCCATTTCTTCTATTCATCCTCCATTGAAAACTAGTCCATTTTATTATTCCCTTCTTTTATGGGTAGTTGTTCATTCAACCTTTCTCTTCCAGATACATTTCATATAATATTATTAATTTGAAATTATTCATCTGATACAAGTTCATTTTATACTAATTCATCTGGTCACATCTTGCTCTCTAATTAACATTTCTTATTCATCTAGTATCTTATTCATTGGATACATCACGACTCTATCTGAATTCATACTAATCCTTTTAGTACATTTTGAACTAGTACCCCACTATTTGGAAACATGATCAATATTTCAACCACACAAAAATTGTGAATCTTTATTTTATCAACACCAAAATAAAAATATGATTATAAATATCCTTTATGATCAATTATTAGCTTTAGCTTAGTGAAATTTCTCCCTATATATAGTTGTTGTTTCTCGGAAAACTATGGGAGGATCATGGATATAAAATTGAAAATTCTCACTTGATAATTTAATATTCCATTAGACTATTTCATTTGTTAACTTATCTCGATACTATATACAAATAGGATCCAATATTCTTCATAGACATATTTCTCAATACTTAGCATCAACATTATTCAAATCCTTCTAAAATAATGTTGAGAATTGTGGTTATTCATTTGTGATTACTGGTGAATTGAATATCCATCTCAACATAATCATAATGAATTACTATACAAAAAAATTATAAATATCACAAAACCTTCATCAGTTACTTATTCATATGATGTTATTTATTTTAAAATTTCATATTTTATAAAAATAGTCGCAAACATTTCCAAGATTCCCCCATTTAATGATTCCACAATGTTCATTTAGTTTTCTTTATTCAATGGGAACTTAAAAATTCATATACTATTCTATTTCAAGTGTACTCATAAACATCATATCTAATCCATTTATCTGATTACATTTTAATACTATCTATGATGACTTTGTCAAACCCTTTTTGATGAAATCATTTAGATACTTCACCCTAATTCCTTTTCATGGAAACATATATACAATGTATTTCTCTCAACTTTTTTTGGTATGCTAGTTTTTTATAATATTCAGAACGTCACTACATTACATATTGAACAATATATAAGTCATTATGGTTGAATTCATACTTGTATTCTATCGATTCCTATATTTCTGGTATTATTTTTTCAATTAACCATTACAGGTACCCTCTATTCGGTAGACTTATTATTTGTTGAAATGTTACTTCTTAAATAATCTATATATTTAGATCAATTTGATTTACCATTTAAACTTTCAATATTTTTTGAGACAATCTGATGGTATTACTTGAAAATGGTTTATCCCAAAGCCTCACTCTGAAAACTTCATCTGATTAATCTTTTTGAAAAGCTATATCTCATGCATCTTTAAACATTTTTATCATATAGATATTCCATACAAACTTCCTTTCTTGTAAGTCTTTACATATGTCCTATATATGATTACATTCCTAGTGATCCTCTATTTGATCAATCCAAATACTCTTTTTGTAAAACTTTGTGTATATCTCCTACTAATTACCTTAGTATGATTTGATCTATCTAATCACCTCAGTTATATTGACTCTATATGTTATATTCATACATCTCAATCCAGGAAACATCATAATGTTTTAAAAAAAATTTCTCCAATATTCATAAAATATTTAATAAACCATATAATAACCTTATTAATCATCATAAATAATCCAATTCATCAGGAAATTTTTTCACCCTCAGGTAATGTAATCATTATAATGATTCCTAAGGCAATAAAATAATTTATATAATACTATAATAAATGGACCTTGGATCTTATTCTGTCCCTTCTTATATTCTTTAACTATCATTGATACTAACTTCTTCCTCTTCTTCATTGTTAGAACATTATCATATTTATTTAATCATCCATATGATATCTTCATCATTAATATGATTTGGTAATTCAACTACACTTATAAGGGACTTATAATTTTACAACATATTCAAAAAAAATGACATCTATGAAATCAGATTTCTTTTATGTCCACAATTGAAAATAAAAAGAATTCATTCAAATTGGAATCTTCAATTATACAGTATACTTTTGTGTGGTATTTTATTATATATGTGTTTTTAATAATTTATTAGAAATGATTTCATGTGCATTATTGTACATAACACCAATCATGGATGAATATGTACCTCTTCCATTGTATTTTGATTATATGGGATCTGTGATTTTCTAACTACCAAATAATAATTTCTTTTATCCTCATCAAATAAGATTAATAAGCCAGGATACTACATAGTGAACCAAAATAAAATTCACCAAAATCAAAAAAAATAGCATAACTCAAAATCATTATCCCATATAATGATTGGAGCATTTTGACCGTAGTAAATAATTTCAAATAAAAAACATCATTTGGAAATCAGTATATTTTCAAGAATTGAAAATTTCACCAAACTCCATGATTTAAATCATCTTCATAGATCATTACTACAATCACGGAAATCCAAAAATTTATAAAAATAGAAATGATTATTATTCATTAAATCTCAGGAAATAATAGCCAAAATATTTTATTAAGTAAAAAAATAAAAAAAACACATGTTTTTAATCTAAGAATAAGACATGTAATGGGGATCAAAACTCATGTAATATTTTAAAAGTATATTTTATATTGTATACTTGATCATTCTCTCAAAATTATATATTTCACTATTAAGAATAATATATATCTTAATCCAAATTACACCGAAATTTAAATTTTAGGAACATTAAAATTTCTATTATAGATGATCTATTATGCCTTTTATATGAATTTATTACCAAATGTGATAATTGATCCTATGAAGAAGGAAAAACCTTTTATATATTCCACTCCTATTTTGGGACATTCCTCAGAAGAAAATCCATTTTAACTTTTAACTAATGTGAAAATAAATCTGTTTCTTTATCCACATACATGGGAAAATTTATGTTTACAATAAGATGGTAAAAATTATAAATCTAAAAAATATTATGAAAGAGAATTCAATATTCCCGTATTTGATTGGTATTCTTGATGTATAAGGCTTTATTAGATAGATTTTGAAAATAATAGTTAAAATGAGATGGTTTTTATTATAAACATGATGTATAATAAATCGTGTAAACCCACAAAAATTTCATCACTCAATTTACCTGACAAGTGTATTCTCAAAACTCTCCCCCTAGAAACCATCTTGGGATAATAGAAATGGAGAAAGTGACCCTCCAAAACCACCTTTACTATTTCATAGATTCATATTTGAAGATATGGTATTCAATTAAAATATGATAGGCATTACCATAAAAAATTCTATAAAAAATAAAATCGACAACCAATCTATGATAATAAATTTTCTTTCAGAAAAATAAATTTCTAATGCCAAAATGTTAAATATACATTAAATAATAAAAAACAAAAAATATATTAAATAATAAGATACTAAATTTTATCTACCAATTATACCCAAGATACCCTAATAATATTTCCAATACCTCTTAGACTATCGTTAAATATTTAGAAAATTGTGTTGGAGTGATTAGATGGGAGTACTCAGACATTTCAATCATCTCAAACATATCATCAACAATGTTAATTAAATATTCAAGTGTATGAATGAATAATATATACCAAAAAAATATAATAACAAGTACATGATAGAATAACCATATGAAGAACGATCACCAAACTCCACATTCAAAATCATTACCATTATCACCTCCATGTCTCATAAATTCCTCATCTACTTTCCAAAATTTTAATCCAACCAATTTTATTCTCAAATATCATGAATAATCATCAATAGATTATATAACTCTCCAAAAATAATAAATATTGATACCCTGGATCATAAACATATCCACTATTCCAATAAAAAAATATCACATCATCATATATCACATATCCACCTCTCTGGATGCACATTAAAAATGTAATATAAATATAAAAGTTATCAACGTCAGGTGCTCCCCATTTCATGAACATCCCTTGCCATAACCACTTATCAACATCCTCTTAATCACATCAAAAATGATATCATCACCATCACTATATGGTATAATGAAAATATGATTAATGAACGTCATTTCTTATCCTACCATGAATGACTCCCACCAAATATCACCTACACCACCCCATGACATAATTAGCCAATATATTTATACCTATAACATCAATCAATAACAACACACATGGACATTCATAGTTTTATATTTTATAGCCCATATAGTTCCACCACATATTTTACCATATTCCTCATCCTCATCCCAAAATAGATTTCACAAATTTATCAAAAAAGAATGGAAACCCATCAATACAGAAACATTTTACCAAAACAAAACATCATCAACAATATCCAAATTGTGAATAAGGAAAGTATGAAACATAGAAAAACAACTTTTCATTTGAACATCTTTCCAGCCCCAAAATTTACCATTTCTAGCCTCATTATATTTTTATATCATTCATTCACGCATTCCATGTAATTTAACAATAGATATACCAATTAATGTTTACAATCCATCTTAAATAACATTTATAATATTAATGTTCATAAATTTAAATCATGAATAGTTTTTAATATCCCAATAACATTTACCATACATATCATGCCAACTAGATTTAATTAATTTCATTCATGTTTTATTTTACATCAACCACCTCTTAATTTGTTTCATTTATGATTATGATTTCAATTAATAACAGTTTCATTAATAGATGCTTTCACTTTTTTTATTTTCTTTTTAACCCATTACATTCACATTTTAGCTTCATTCTCATTTCCTTCTTAAACCTACAAACTGGATTTTCAATATCCAATATAAGGCCCAATAAAAATAACATATCAACACAAACCTCCCAATAATAATTTCACTCATGATATATTTATCTTATTATATTAAAATTATTCAATAAAGATCAAAAAAATCGTAGTAACATTCCCTACTAATGAAATTTTATCATAATATAGACAATAATATTTAAACAAAAAATAAAACAAAATCACAAAACTCAATTCCATGATGTGGAAAATCCATATAAAATAAAATAATTTGAATCATAAACAAAACATCATTACAAATATCATATTAATTTTTTTTAACTTATTTTCTCACTTCCATCATTAAATTATTATCCAAAAAAAATTCCAATATCACCCTAAAATATCAAGCATTAACCATGAAAAATTATTTCAATAATTTAATGATGTTCAATAGAATGTGAATGAAAGTATATGTATTTAGAGTTAATTTTAAATTATATCATATCTAGAAAAAAAATCTTCATTATAACATGGCATACCATTCACAACCCATGATGCATATAATTATACTAAATCGCAAAAAAAATTGTGGTATCCCCTAAATTACTCTATATTAAAATATTAATCAAACATTCAAGTATGATACAGATGATAATGGTTCTATATGTGACCTAATGCATAATCTTGTAAAACAACTCAAGAGAGAACCACAAAAAATACACATCCAAATTTTCATTATATAATACGATAAATCACACTACAAACCACATCAATTTAAAAAAGAGGCCAATAAAAAGAAACATCATGATGTGAACCAGACCCTCATGCCATGACTAAGGAATCAAGAAAGGTAATCTCATACGGTTCGTCAATACATTTTATGTCATCTCATTTTGTAAGATTTCCTCTACATAAAAATTATACAAAAATATGTCTCCATCCCCATTATATTCTATGCTTTATTCCATGACCCATATTTCCTTGTTGTGACCTCTTGTTCCATGTTGAGATCTAAACTCTAGAAAATGCAACTATTCTTTTAAACTCATCATTATATGACCAACACCCTTATCATATAATGTTAAATGTCTTAAGGCTTTAATTCATCACATCATGCACCTATACAATGATTCAAATACTTGAGAATATAAATTTATCCTAAGAGGGAAATCAAAAACAATAAACCCAACACTCTTCAAAGAGATACCTCTGAAATGGAATGCATGCACTTCTAAAACCGATGAGTAAAGGGTTGAACCATAATATTTATAAAAATGGAATCATCTATGAATCCACACAAACATTATAGAAACCTCTCAAAAAAGATTATCTCCACTTTTAGTGCCCAAAAATAGAATCTACCACCACTACACGTTGTTGAATCTTGTCAAATACTCCTTTCACCTCAACCATGATTCAAAATAGTTACCCTCATTAGAGGAAATCCTATACTGATTTATAAAAATTAGGGAAGAAAAATCTATCATGGAATGACATTAAAATATATATAATTTAATTTTTTAAATCATGAAATAAAAAATAAAAAATTACATAAAAATACAATATAATGGTTTCAGTGTAATGAGTATATCCCCCAAAAACGGTTCCCATAGTTACTGATCCATTCATGAATGATAAAGATTTTGTATATTCATGTTTTTATAAATTTGATTAACTATATAATTACAATGGAAAGATATCATCTCACTAAACACTCCAAAACTCAGGAAATTCTGCCCTGAGGTTCTAAGATAAGCTATACCTCTATAAAGTATCCTGCCTATTCTATTACATAATCATTGATTCCAATGACTATTAACATTCACCTCTACCTTCCGAAACACTTATTGGGGGCCTTAATTAAATCCTAAGACCATAGATAAACATCTATCTTTGATATTTTTATGATATATAACTTTTTACTATGAAAAAAACTAATGAGGTATGAAAAAATAGATAAATTTGCATCATTGATGTAGTGTCAAAATATTAGGCATGTTCTCTCCCATTGGTCAGAAAACCAAATAATTAACTAACAAAATCCATAAATTTGATCATATTGTTTCAAACACACTCAAAACCCTACCTAATCTCATGGATACCTTTTATATGGATATTTATAGACACTAATAAAATGAAATACTCCTTAAATAATTTAATAAATTCCCTCAATGAAATATATTTTGGGTCACCACACTTCACATCCAACCATTATCAAGTCAGTTTATGAAACACTCCAACATCCGAGGAAACTATAAATAAATCTATAGTCTTCACCATCAAAAAAGTATCTTCAACCACTTCCAACCAATCCAAATTATAAGAGCCAAGGGTTCAAAAAAAGATATCTGAAACTTCATGTTGCTAAACTTTCTACAATACTCTATATAGAGATTCTTCTTTCCCATTTTCACTAATCAAACTGACAGAATTTTGATAACATAACATAACATTAAAAAATGAGGTTAAAAAATCATCTAATGTTCATAAAAATCAATTATAATAACCAAATTTCACAAAAAATCACACCAACACTTCTACTAAAATTCATAAACAAATCATCCACACAACATTCCGCACAACCACATCATGAATCCATATGAAAAATATTAACATAACACATCTAGTACCTCACCATCATCTCCTCAATAATACCAATGGAAGAAGCCACAAAATCTATCACCCATCACCTTTCAAAACACAACACAATACCCAAAAAAAATCTTTTTTCATTCAAATAACATACAAAAACATCCAAAAAAACACAAAAATCAATTAACATTCCATCATTGTATTTATAAAAATTATATTTATCTAGTATGAATATCATCACCAAATTTTATATTTTCATACAATATGTTAAAATAACCACATTAAATGATTAATTATTTTACAAAATGTGATTTAACAAAATTCAATTATCAAAAATAAATATATAAAAAATATGGTAGATCATAAAAAATGAAAATGTTGTAGTAATTTTAAAACAATTACATTGATATGTTAGGTAAAAAATTATTGATAATGAAAATTCATGTTTTCTAACATCTATAATTGATGTTTACTATTAATTTTTTTTTTAAATAATATCAAAACCTCAATAAAATATATCATAAAAACAAACATTACAAACACTAATAAATTTATTGAATTATTATTATAGGGAAATAATTATAATTTTTTCACCGTCTACTTCAGTAAACAAATTTATTGAACGAGAAAATAAAAATCATCACATTATATATCCTCATGCATAATGATTTTCATCCTCAAACTAAACATTTTTTAAACATTCTACCACTTGGGAAGCATAATTTCATATTACATTTGATTGATGTGATAATATTTTCCTACATATATACAACATACATAACACAAAACATGAATAGAAAAATATTTACAAGTTTTTATAAAGATTCATATAAAGATTCATAAAACTTAGATATTATTCCTACAATAATAAATACACATATCACCCATTCACACTCAAATCTATAAATTTTCAAATACACTCGATATGTAAATATTTATTTGATGCATAAAAAATAATTCTTCTGGGTCGCAAAAATTTATCTACACTTGAAATTGAAGGGGAATTTTATTTAAGTAAAAGTTTTCAAAATTTTATATGCCATCAGTAGACAAGTTTGTAATATTCCATGAATTTGTGAAATGAATGAAAAAATATCATAATTGTTAAAAAATTGTAACGTATTAATATTATATATCTAAGGAGGATTGTAATGTTTGGAATAAAAACATACATGAAAATTAAAATAATCATAAACATGGATAAAAAATAAATTCAACCAAACAACATGAAATATAGAATCTAAAACATGATTTCAAAAGGATATACTGATTCATAAATTTATAATAATAATGACACATTATGAAATATTTAATGAAAATTCTAATAATCCTGGATGAATATGAATAGGTTAAAATTTTCTACAATAAAAATTTATATCCATTAATATAGAGGATTATTGTAGAATATAGATGATATGGTATAGATGTCTCAAAAAGGATTTGGATATATAGTATAATCAACTAAATTTCTAATTTAATATTTTAATTAATTCCTTGTAATAATTTTAAAAAGAAATTGGAAACTAAAAAATAAATATACCATAACAGTATAACAAAAACAGTAAATATAATATTCTGAATATGAATTTAAACGATGTTGATTGGAATTATGAATGGACCTTCCTTTGATTCCTACAATAAAATTGTTACACATTCACCAAAAAATATCATTCTTTTTTCAAATTCCTTTCATTGGAACACAAGGGGCCCTGAATATCTCTCTTATAGTTTGTATCCTTGGTCTACATCAAATGATAGGCTTTAGTTTCACCATTCTTATATATATTCAATGTAATCCACACCAGTATCTCACTCTAAACAACGCCATATTTCTCAACCAAAATCACATATATTATAATTTTTTTACACAACCATGTTTTATCCCATCCAAATTTCTTAGTGAATGTGAGAGTGGCCATTGAATCTGACCTCCCTTAAGGGACTTTCCCTGAGGGTAGAATACATGTATATGGGAGGAATTACCCTATAAATTATATGGAATAATAAAATACCACTTATATATCACTACTAAAAATTGGGCTTTAGAGCCCCCTTACCTATAGTGACCGCCAATGGTGGTCGCTAGGTTTTTCCAAAAAAAAGGGGGGATTTAGCCCCCCCCCCCCACCCCCAACCCTCCTCCTCCCACCTCGCCTCGCCGCACACCCTCCCTCACCGCCCTCCCCCATCGCCGCGTTCCCTCCCTCACCGCCCTCCACCCTCGTCGGCCTCTGCCCTCCGTCATCTGTCCTTCGGATGCCCTCCGCCCTTCCCTCTGTCTCCTCCGGCCTTCCTCCGCATCTACCCTCCAGATTTGGCCGCCCTCCACCCTGCTCTCCATCCCCTCAGGCCTCCCTCTGCCCTATGGCCTCCCTCCACCCACCTCAGGCCTCCGACCCCTCTTCCCTCCGGCCTCGGCCATCCGCCCCCTCGGCCCTCCCCCCCCCCCCCCCCCTCGCACCCTAGACACCCCCCCACTCCGCCAACCCCTGTCCCCTCCGTCTTCATCCCCTCCCTCGCCGCACCACCACCACCCGTCCCCTCCCTCTTTTTCTTCTCCCTTGCTACACCGCCGCCACCCTGTCCCCTCCCTCCCCACACTACCACTACTCGTCCCCTCGCTGCGGCCGCCCGTCCACTCTGGTTCCTCCTGTCCTCGGTCCCCTTTCTCATCATCCCACCCTGACATCACCATCGCCACCTAAATGCCTCCTCTCCTCCAGCTCCCCATCGCCGATGCCACACGTCCCCTCCCTCGCCGCACCACCTCTGGCTCTGGCTCCCCTCCGCTGCCTCTCCTCTCCCTCATAGCACCGCCTTCGGCTCCCATCCCATCCCGGTTGGTAGCGCAATCAGGTATGACATGGGCTTTCACATACATTATTATTTTATAAATGGTTCACAGACAATTAATTAGTATTTATTTTAAATATATTTGATATAAATAATTCTAATGTAATAAGTCTTGTGTAAATGAATGTTATAGAGATCTTATTATGTATAAGAGTTGGATAGATCTTCCAAATCGAATGTCTAGAGAATATTTCAATGGAATTATGCAGTTTATTAACTTCACCAGAAGATTTGAAAGTGAATATATTAGTTGTCCATGTAGAAAATGTGCTAATAGATATCAATTCACACGATATACTATGAGGGAGCACCTATTATTTAATGGATTTCTGAAAAATTATAAGACTTGGACTCGTCATGGAGAATAATATGTTCGTTGTCAAAATATGAATGCATTTCAGATGGATGTTGATGCAAGGATGACTGATCCAATGCATGAAATGATTACTGAAATGGTACGTGGCTTGGATCCTGAAGGCGTTGACATCCAGAATCTTGAGACCGGTGAGATAAATTGTCTCTCTGGTGAAGATCGTGATTTGAGTAGGTTTTACGAAGCACTTAATGATTCAAAAATATAATTATATCTAGGTTTTACTTATTACAATAAATTGTTGTTTATCGTGGATTTTTTTCATTTGAATTCTTTGAATCGTTGGTCAGACACATCATTCAATATGCTATGGTGTTATTGAAATAGGTTCATCCTGTCGACGCTAAGATTCCCGAGTCGTATTACCATGCTCGTAAGTTGACATAGAACATAGGTTTTACATATGAGAGAATAGATGCATGTGAAAACAATTGTATGTTGTTTAGAAAGGAAACTGCCAATTTGGATGTTTGTACGGTTTGCGGTGCTTCCAGTTGGAAAGAGAACGGGGGAAATCAGACTCATCAAAGTCATATTGTGATACAGGGGAAACCTATTTCCGTAAATCAAATGCATTATTATCCCCTTAAACCACGTTTGAAAATATTTTTTATGTTATCTAAAGTTTATAATTTAATGAGATGGAATGTAGAAATAGTTCATGAAAGTGATATGTTATCCCACCCAGCAGACTCTCATGCATGGAAGGATTTTGGTAAGAGACATCCCGCCTCTGCTAAAGATGTTCATAATGTCTGATTGGGATTGGCCGCAGGTGGTTTCAATCCAATCAAATCTATGGTTAGTGAAACTCATAGCACATGGCCCGTGGTGTTGGTTCTGTATAATCTTACTTCGTGGATTTGTATGAATCAACAATTTATATTACTTTCCAGTCTTATTGATGGACCTAAATGTCTGGGGGATAAGATTGATGTTTACCTTCAGCCATTGATTGATGAGTTGAATGAATTTTGGTGCGATGGTGTGACGACTTATGACTGTGAAACGAATGAACTGTTCAAACTGCAGGATGCTTTATTGTGAAAAATCAATGACTTCCCAGCTTATGAAAATTTATCAGGCTGGAGTACGAAATAGGAATTTTCTTTCCCTTGTTGCAATAAAAGTAAAAAATTTGTATGGCTTAATAATTTCAAAAAATGGGCATACATGGGTCACAGACATTTTCTCCCCCCTCAACACAGGTTCAGAAAGGACAGAGTGGCATTTTATGGTTCTAGAGAGTTCAGCCCGGCACCAAAGATCATGACAAGAGTCGAAATGATATCACAGATTTTGGAAGAAAATATTCGCACAGAATATGAAATTCAGGATTTGGTGGCTCCTCCGGTACGTAATATTCGTGGTGCAGGTAGGCAGCGCAGTCACAATTGGAAAAAGAAAAGAATTTTTTATAGTCTTCCATATTGGAAAAATACAATGCTGAGGAATAATTTGGATGTAATGCACATTGAAAAAACATGTTTCTGATAACATATTGTGGACCATTTTAGGTGTTAGTGTAAAATCAAAGGACCATGATAATGCACGCCGTGATTTGGAAGAAATGGGTTTAAGGAAACAGTTGCATTTACAGTTAGCTGAGGAAAACAAGTCATATATGCCTACTACACAGTATACGATGACTAAAAAAGAGAAAGATACATTTATTTCCATTTTGAATATGCTCAAGGTGCCTGATGGTTACTCTTCTAATATTTTAAAGTGTGTGAATCTGACAAGGAAGACATTGCAAGGGTTGAAAATTCCTGACAATCAAATACTACTTTAGCAGTTGATTCCAATCGCAATTTTTGATTGTTTATCCCCCAATATTGTTCATTTTTTGATTGAGATGAGTAATTTTTTTAGAAAGCTTTGTTTAAGAAATCAACGAATGACTGATTTGAAAAGTTTATAGGACAGAATTTTACTTACGCTTTGTCACTTTGAGAAACTATTTACCACCTCATTTTTTGATGTTATAATCTAATTGACAGTACACCTAACTGATGAAGTAATGGTTGTTGGTCTAGTGCAATTCAGGTGGATTTATACTATTGAGCGGTATTTGAGTACATTGAAACGATTTGTACACAACAGAGCTCATCTGGAGGCATCAATAGCCAATTTTTATTTTATGGATGAGTGTACTACTTTTTGTGCAGAATATCTTATGGATGTTGAAACATAATTAGATAATCCCTCTCATATTCATGATGGTCCAGCTGGAGAAGGAACCACATATGATATGGACAACATGGAGTGGATACAAGCGCATCGATATATCTTTGTCAATATTCTATCAGTTGCACCATTAATGCAGTAAGTATCTTATCACTTTTATTGTTTAAATATAATGTGTTTTGTTTGCATAAGTTGATCATTTAAACATCGCGTAATCATTTGTAGGAAACACATTAATGTGATAAAAGAAGAGATGTATCGTGTGACTATGTTACAAATTCAACAATCTCATTATGCATCATTTCATGATTGGTTCAAGGATTATGTACGTATAAATTGATATTCATTATGAGTTAGGTATTATAATAATTTCTTTCTCCATATATCATTATTGAATTCTATGAATTATGTAGGTTCATAAGCTGAGGGAGTTAGGGGACCCCACGCTAACTAAAAAATTTATCCAACTGGATGAGGGTCCATCTATAATGGCTCGTCGTTATAAATATATAGATGCTAATGGTGCAACTGATGGAGGTGGTAAAGTGTAATAGGGTTGATCCAGTGCGTGGATGTAAAGTCGATGCGCTTGGTGAATTTTAACTATATGTTATACAGAAATGTACGAGTTGATAAGGAACCTTTCATTTTGACATCACAAGTGGAACAAGTATTCTTCATTACTTCGCCTTCAAGTCTAAGTTGGAAATTTGTTGTTAAAATGTCACGGTGAGGAGTGTTTGTATTTGAACAAGATGAACGCGAGATTGTTCCTTTTTTTTCCAACAGCTTGATCAACATATCGTAGTTCAATGTGAAGAAGATATTTATTGGGTCAGAGTGGCTGTTAAAGGAGAAATGGCCGATTTTCATGCTTAATGAAAAGTATAATTGTTTTCCCTCTATTCAGCCTATGATATCATAAATTATCTAACAATTTTCTGAATCCTTGTACGTTTTAATCTACACTTTTGGAAGTTTATTCAGTTATAAATATTTAGGATGATTTATCTCATGTTATATTGATTTTATTATCAGTGTATCATCCAATTTGGGTATTCTTCATTTGGTTTATGTGCTACTTGAATTTTTATTAATTCAATTTGAAATATGGCTATGCATTGATCGGTTTTGTACATAATTTTTATATCTATTATGTTAACATTTTTATTTTTTAAAATTCATTCACAACTAATTATTCAATCCCTTTTTGTTTGATTAAGAACTATACGAGTTTTATTTTTTTTAAACAGTCCAATTTATCATTTGGAAACTTTGGATGGTCCCCTTACTAATGTTTTTTATTACTGCAGGCATGTCAGGGGAAGAGGCAGCAAATCCACATCATCCATCTGAGGCATCTACATCTCAGGGTCTAGGTATGTTTGAATGTCATTATCTCTATTTTTTATGTAATTTAAAAACATATATATATATATATATATATAACATCTGTCAAATTTTATATAAAATTTTTTTCAACAGGATCAGACTCGACTACTTCTTCCTCTCGTAAGAGAGGCCCTGGTTGTGGCATATTATCATGGAATTCCAACACGACATATGATTTTTCCTTTGATGAGGTATTTTATCCTGTGGGATGGAATGCCCCTGCATTTATTCATCAGATGGGTTATATCATACGTGACCCACATCGATTTCCATTGACCACACATGATTGGGTTTCTATCCCTCAGGACACATTAGACCGTCTTTGGAGGGAGGTTCAGGTAAGAAGACCATTTTACATTATTCCCTATGTATAAACAATCATAACATATGTGATTTTTTTCTTTAATAGAAAAATTAGAAAGTATGTCCCGATGAGTTTCAGCTAGTGTGTATGAGAAAATGTCGTAAGATGTGGAAACACTATAAAGGCAAAGTCAAAAGGGACCACTGGGAACCAAATGTGGGTGCCCCAAACATTCTGGAAAAATTCCCAAGAGGTGTCCTCCCGGATCAGTGGCGTGATTTAGTTGCATATTGGTCTATGAAGGGTTTTGTGGTTTGATATTTATTTTGGTATATATATTTTCATGAATGTGTGATTTGTTTGAAATTTGAATTAATTGAATGTTGGAGTTTCCAACATGCCATTCTGAGAATTGAGCGTAGCAGGGCCACCTCACATGCTGGGGACTTGTCACGAGTCTCAGATCTGACATGAGGTATTTATTATTCATTTTTTAATTTATTAATTAATATGGTTTTGTGTTTATATTCTATTCATATACAGTTTCGGGAGCAAGGTGCACCGACTAATAAAACGTAGGTGTGGATGAGGAATCGTGATCGCAATGATCCAGAGGCTGCAGCATTGATAGTATGTGCATGTACTCATTACCAATACTTACATAAAATATGTATATTAATATATGTATATATATATTTAAATATTTCAGAGGCTCAATTTGAAGCTGCGTTAGAACATCTTCCAGAGGACCAGCGATAGCTTCCCATGCGAAGGGGTGGGATATTTCATCGCATTATTGGTCGGGATGGTCATTGATATATTTTGACCTAAGGAACATGGATTCCTCATTCTGTAGTGTCACACGATGCGGTTTTCAGTCCTTTTGATGCTCATATGACACAACATTTGTCAGATTTCGAGGCATGGATGCGCGCTTCCGAGGAGGGAAATGTGCAATTGATCGCTGAGGTTAGAGAATTGCGGCAATATGTGCATCCAGGTGATGGTGCATGGGATCAGAAAACACAAGTTTATATTGTATTTATTTATTTAATTTATATTATTTTTGTTATGAAAATATTCATAATGTTTATTTGTTGTAGGCCCCTAACCCACCTGATGGAGGTAGTAGTCCTGACCACGCATGACGCATCATATATACGAGGTGTGTTTCTATTTTTAATGGTGGGGTTGTTATTGATATTTAGGTTGAGTTTCTAGTGAGATTTTTTTTGATTTCGGGGTATCATGTGTGTTTTGGCTTAATGCAATGTTTGTGTGCATGAATTGAGAAGTAACCACGAAACTGATTAATGATTTGGATATTTTTTGTTCATTTAATTCTTCAATGTTTTCATGTTGTGTAATAGTTTTGAAAAAACCATGTGATTCTTAATATAAACCATGAGACTTGTTTTTGAGGACTGAGCTCGGGTTCACTATTTGTAGTCCCCGGGCCACCCCCGGACAGCCCTCATCGCACCCTGGACAGCCCTCCCCCCACCCCGGATAACACCCCCCCCCCTCCCCCCCCCCCCCCCCCCACACACCCTGGACAGCCCTCCCCTCACCCTAGACAGCTCCCCCTCACCCTATACATCCCCTCCCCGCACTCCGGACAGCCCCCCCCCCCCCACCCCGGACAGTCCCCCCAACACCATGGACATCCCCCCCCCACCCCCGGACAGCCCTACCTTCACCCTCGGATAGACCCTCCCCGCACCCCGGACAGCCCCCCAGCACCCCGCACCCCGGACAGTCCCCCTGCACCCCGGATAGGCCCCCTCGCAAACCGGACAGCCCACCCCACTGCCTGGACAGCCCTCCCCCGCAACCCGGACATCCCCCCACACTCCGAACAACCCCCCCCCCCCACACCCCGTAGAAAACGTGCTCTGAATAACCTAAAATCACACGAAAAAATAAGAATATTATTCGTGATGTGTAGGAGGAGACGCCAGGCCCATCGGATGTGCGGTGCATATGGTATGACCGATTGTGTCGTTTTAAGCAGTTCAAATCGCGGTAAAAGAGAAATTTGGGGGATTAAAACCACCCTAACGACCTCTGAATGCCATAAAATCATACAAAAATAGTCCTTTGTGTTAATTTTGAAATGGTCGGGCAGACAGAACGTCAATCGAAAGTGTCGGTTGACCGCGGTGACCGGAAACGCAATTCCGGAGTCATAAAACACCAAAACGGCGTGAGACGGTCAAATTCGTAATAAACATGCTCTGAATGACCTGAAACAAAAGTAAAACAATGGGAATATTATTCTTGAAATGTAAGAAGAGACACCACACCCATCGGACGTGCGGTGCGCATGGTACGACCGATTGTGTCGTTTTCAGCAGTTCGACGCGCGCTAAAAGGTCGTGTTGCGGGGTCAAAACCACCCGAACGACCTTGAAATTCCATGAAATCATATGAAAACAGCCGTGGTGTGAATTGTAAAATGGTCGGGGCAGACGTTATGTCAATCAGAGGTGTTGTTTGACTGCGGTGACTAGAAACGCGTTTTCAGAGTCATATAACACTAAAACGGTGTGAGACCATTGAATTCGGAGCAAACGTGCTCTTAATGGCCTGAAACCACACAAAAACAATAGGTATATTATTTGTGATGTTTATTAGGAGATGAAACACCCATCGAACGTATGGTTGCACGTGGTACAACCGATTAGGTCATTTTCAGCAGTTCGGCACGCGCTAAAAGGGAACGTTGGGGGGGTCAAAACCACCTAAACAACCTCATAATTCCATGAAATCATACGAAAACATCCTTTGAGTGAATTTTGTAATGTTCAAGCAGATGGAACGTCAATCAGAGGTGTCGTTTGACTGCGGTGACAGGAAACACATTTCTGGAGTCATAAAACACCAAAACGGCGTGAGATGGTCGAATTTGGAGAAAACGTTCTATGAATGACTTGAAACCACACGAAAACAATAGGAATATTATTCGTGATTTGTAGAAGGAGACAACACGCCTATCGGACGTGCGGTGTGCGTGGTACGACCGATTGTGTCGTTTTCAGCAGTTCGGCGTGGGCTAAAAGGGCACGTTGGGGTGTCAAAACCACTTGAATGACCTCGTAATGCCATAAAATCATACGACAACATCCGCTGTGTAAATTTTGAAATATTTGGGCAGACGGCATGTCAATCAGAGGTTTCATTTTGACCGCGGTGACCAGAAACGCGTTTCCAGAGTCATAAAACACCAAAACGGCGTGAGACGGTCGAATTCGGAGGAAACATGCTCCAAATGACCTAAAACAACACTAAAACAATAGGAATATTATTCTTGAAGTGTAGGAGGAGACGTCACACTCATCGGATGTGCGGTGCGCACGATACGACCGATTGTGTCGTTTTCAGCAGTTTGGTGCTCGCTAAAAGGGCGCGTTAGAGGGTCAAAACCACCCGAACGACCTCAAAATTCCATGAAATCATACAAAAATAGACTTTGTGTGAATTGTAAAATGGTCGGGTAGATGGAATGTCAATCAGAGGTGTTGTTTTACCGCGGTGACCAGAAACACATTTCCGGAGTCACGGAACACCAAAACGGCATGAGACGGTCGAATTCGGAGCAAACATGCTCCAAATGACCTGAAACCACACGAAAAAAATATGAATATTATTCTTGACGTGTAGGAGAAGAAAAAACACCCATCAGACATGCGGTGCACGCGATATAGACGATTATGTCGTTTTCATCTATTTGGCGCGCGCTAAAAGGGCGTGTTGGGGGTGTCAAAACCACCCGAACATCCTTGGAATGCCATGAAATCATACGACAATAGACATTGTGTGAATTGTGAAATGGTAGGGCAGATGACACATCAATCGGAGCTGTTGTTTGACTGAGGTGACCGGAAACGCATTTCCGGAGTCATAAAACACCAAAACGACATGAGACGGTCGAATTCGGAGAAAACATGCTCCGAATGACCTAAAACCACATGAAAACAATAAGAATATTATTAATGACATTTAGGAGGAGACGGAATGCCCATAGGACGTGCGGTGCGCGTGGTATGACTGATTGTGTCGTTTTCAGCAGTTCAGTGCGCGTTAAAAGGGTGCGTTGGGGGGTCAAAACCACCTAAATGACCTCGGAATTCCATGAAATCATACGACAACAGTCGTTATGTGAATTTTGAAATGGTTGGGAATATGAAATGTCAATCGTAGGTTTCGTTTGACCGCGGTGACCAGAAACGCGTTTCCAGAGTCATAAAACACCAAAACGGCGTGAGACGATCGAATTCAAAGAAAACGTGCTCTGAATGACTTGAAACCACACAAAATCAATAGGAAAATTACTCATGACATGTATGAGGATACGGCATGCCCATCGTACGTGCGTTGCACGTGGTACGACCGATTGTGTCGTTTTCAGCAGTTCAACTCACAATGAAAAGGGCGCGTTGGGGGGTCAAAACCACCAGAACGACCTCGAAATGCCATGAAATCATACGACAACAGCCGTTTTGTGAATTGTAAAATGTTTGGGCAGAAAGCATGTCACTCGAAGTTGGCATTTGACTTCGGTGACCAGAAACGTGTTTCCATTGTCATAAAACACCAAAACGGCGTGAGACGGTCGAATTCAGAGCAAACATGCTTCGAATGACCAGAAACTACACGAAAACAATGGTAATATTATTCATGATGTGTAAGATGAGACGACATGCCCATAAGACGTGCAGTGCACACGGTACGACCGATTGTGTTGTTTTAAGCAGTTCGGCGGGCGCTAAAAGGGCGCATTGGGGGGTCAAAACCATCCGAACATCCTCGGAATACCATGAAATCATACGAAAATAGTCTTTGTGTGAATCGTGAAATGGTCAGGCAAACGGCACGTCAATCGGAGAATTCGTTTGACCGTGGTGACCGGAAACGCGTTTCTGGAGTCATAAAACACCGAAATTGCGTGAGACGGTCAAATTCGGAGAATACTTCCTCCAAATGACTGTAAACCACACGAAAACAATAGGAATATTATTCATGAAGTTCTAGAGTTGACGAAACTCCCATCGGATTTGTGGTGCGCGAGGTACGACCGATTGTGTCGTTTTCAACAGTTCGGTGCGCGCTAAAAGGGCCCTTTGGGGGGGGGGGGTCAAAACCACCCGAACGACCTCTGAATACCATGAAATCATAAGACAGCAGCCATTGTGTGAATTTTAAAATGGTCGGACAGATGACACATCAATCAGAGGTGTCGTTTGGCTGCGGTGACCGGAAACGTGTTTCCGGAGTCATAAAACACCAAAACGGCGTGAGACGGTCGAATTCGGAGAAAACATTTTCTAAATGACCTGAAACCACACGAAAACAATAGGAATATTATTCTTGACGTGTAGGAGGATATAGAATGGCCATCGGACGTGTGGGGCGTGTGGTACGACCGATTGTGTTGTTTTCAACAGTTTAGCGCGCGCTAAAAGGGCGTGTTGGGGGGTCAAAACCACCCAAAAGACCTTGGAATGACATGAAATCATACGACAACAGTCATTGTGTGAATTGTGAAATGGTTGGTTAGACGGCATGTCAATCGGAGATGTTGTTTGACCGCGGTGACGGAAACGCGTTTCCGTAGTCATAAAACACCAAAACTGCGTGAGACGGTCGAATTCAGAGAAAACATGCTCCGAATTACCTGAAACAACACAAAAACAATTGGAATATTATTCGTGTCATGTAAGAAGAGACAGAACGCCCATCGGACATGCGGTGCGCGTGGTACGACCAAATGTGTCGTTTTTAGCAGTTCGGCGCGCCCAAAAAGGGCGTGTTGGGGGGGAAACCATCTGAACGACCTCGAAATTCCATGAAATAATACGACAACAGCCATTGTATGAATTGTGAAATGGTCGGGTAGATGGAATGTCAATCGGAGGTGTTGTTTGACCGCGGTGACCAGAAACGCGTTTCCGGAGTCATAAAACACCAAAATGGCGTGAGATGGTCGAATTCAGAGAAAACGTACTCCGAATGACCTAAAACCACAAGAAAACAATAGGAATATTCTTCGTGATGTGTAGGAGAAGACGAAACACCCATAGGATGTGCGGTGCACAAGGTACGACCGATTGTTTCATTTTCAGCAGTTCGGCGCGTGCTAAAAAGGGCGCGTTTGGGGGTCAAAACCACCCGAACGACCTCCGAGTTCAATGAAATCATACGACAACAGCCATTGTGTGAATTGTAAAATTCTCGGGCAGATGGCATGTCAATCGGAGATGTCGTCTGACCGTAGTGACTGCAAATGTGTTTCTGGAGTCATAAAACACCAAAACGACGTGAGACGGTCGAATTCAGAGAAAATGTCCTCCGAATGACCTGAAACCACAAGAAAATAATAGGAATATTATTTGTGACATGTAGGAGGAGACGGAACTCCCATCGAACATGCGGTGCACAGGGTACGACTGATTGTGTCATTCTCAGCAGTTCGGCGCGCGCTAAATGGACGCATTGGGGGGTCAGAACCACCCGAACAACCTTGGAATTCCATTAAATCATATGACAACAGCCGTTGTGTGAATTGTGAAATGGTTGGGTATAAGGCACCTCAATCAGAGGTGTCGTTAGACCGCGATGACTGGAAACGCATTTCTGAAGTCAAAAAACGCCAAAACGGCGTGAGATGGTTGAATTCGGAGCAAACATGCTCCGAATGACTTGAAACCACACAAAAACAATAGGAATATTATTTTTTATGTGTAGTAGGAGACGGAACGCCCATCGGACGTGTGGTGTGCATGGTATGACAGATTGTGTTTTTTTCAGCAGTTTGGTGCGTGCTAAAAGGGCGTGTTGGGGGGGTCAAAACCACATGAACGACCTCGGAATTCCATGAAATCATACGAGAATAGCCTTTGTGTGAATTGTGAAATGGTCTGGAAGACTTCACGTCAATCGGAGGTATCGTTTGACCGCGGTGACCGGAAACGTGTTTCCGCAGTCATAAAACACCAAAATGGTGTGAGACGGTTAAATGCGAAGAAAACGTGCTCTAAATGACCTAAAACCACATGAAAACAATAGGAATATTATTCTTAACGTGTAGGAGGAGACTTCATTCCCATCGGACATGCGGTGCCCGCGGTATGACTGATTGTGTCTTTTTCAGCAAATCGGTGCGCACTGAAAAGGCGTGTTGGGGGGGTCAAAACCACCCAAATGACCTTGAAATTCCATTAAATCATACGAAAATAGCTGTTGTCTGAATTTTAAAATGGTCGGGTAGACGGCACGTCAATCGGATGTGTCATTTGACCGCCGTGACCATAAATGCATTTCCAGAGTCATAAAACCCCAAAATGGCATGAGATGGTCGAATTCAAGCAAACGTGCTCCGAATGACCTGAAACCACATGAAATAATAAGAATCTTATTAGTGACGTGTAGGAGGAGATGACATGCCCATCGGACGTGCGGTGTGTGTGGTACGACCGATTGTTTCATTTTCAGCAGTTCGGCGCGTGCTAAAATGGCACGTTGGGGGGTTGAAACCACCAGAACGACCTCGGAATTCCATGAAATCATACGACAACAGCCGTTGTGTGAATTATAAAATGGTCGGGTAGACGACTCATCAATAAGAGGTTTCATTTGACCGCGGTGACCGGAAACGCGTTTCCGGAGTCATAAAACAACAAAACGGTGTGAGACGGTCAAATTCAGATCAAACGTGCTCTGAATGACCTAAAACCACACGAAAACAATAGAAGTATTATTCGTGACATGTAGAAGCAAAAAACAAGCCCATCGGACGTGCGGTGGGCGTGGAGAACATTCCTTTTTTGGACAAAAAAACAATTTCACAAACAAAACCAAATAAGAAAAAAAATCCTGAAATGATAACATTTCTTAAATTGGGGGTTTTAAATTATTATAGAACCATGATTTGATGTCAGAGTTAATTTTATTATATATATATAATAACTAAATGAATATTTCTAATTTAAGTTTGTTTTTTTTTAGTTTTTTGTTGTCTTATTGTAGGTTTATTGAATCAGAAGATTGAAATGGATGGACCTGTTCAGATCGTTGAGGCACGTTTATCATTTATTCTTTATGACGATCTTGATTTTTATGATGCTTGAAATTGTATTCCATTTTTTATTATTTTTACCTTGTTTTATCTCTGATTTTCCACAATGAATTTTTTTTGTAAAAAATAAATTTCCCCAACCTAGCGACCGCCATAGGCGGTCATTATTTTCTTCCTGGTACACACATTAGCGACCGCTATTGGCGGTCGCTGTTGGCCTATTATGACGAGGCTAAAGCGACCCCCAATAGCGGCCGTTGGGCGGTCTCTAAAGGCCTATAGAGACCGCCAATGGTAGTCTCTATAGACTGAATTCCTAGTACTGAATTCAAATTAATTTTTTTTCATACAATAAATTTGTACAAATAAAATTTTAGTTTCTAATCAAATATACAAAATACTGAATAATACTTCAACAAATCAGAACTAAACATCAATTTCATCGACTAATTCCATCAAAACAACATGGACAATGTCTCTAATCCATCATGAACTATCATATGAAATCATAGAAAACTGTGATGGCAAAAGAGATTTGGGATTACTTGATTGGATCAACATTCTAAAACAAATCAACATCCATGGGTAATAAATATATAAGATTAGGTAATGCTAATATGAACAAGACAAAAAATACACAAAGATATGATAAAAACCCATATACAACACAATAATTAGACACCACATTTAATATCACTATAGTTATTCCATCTATATCACTTATTGTCCTCAACCACTTTCTATCTTGTCATATATCAAATTTCATCACTAGTGATATTGAATAATCAGTGTTCATGTATCTTTAATCTGTCACTAAATATCTAGGGACTAGATGATTCCAACACTCTCACATATCCGCATATCCATTAAAACCTAAAACAATTAGAGGTTTGGTATGATGTAATATATATATATATATATATATTATTCAAAAGTTGTGGAAGAAACCACAATAACAAAATATTAGGAACCAACACCACATTCCATAACATTCCCTGAATTACATAACCTAATAACAAAACTATCATAAAACCCACCACTCCATAACTATATGCCAATTCCCCCCATATTAGGTATCCACCTTTCCAACTACACATAGTTAATATAATGTAAACAAGAAGTGAATCAACCTCCTCCCCCTACCATGTATGTCCCCTCCCATAAAAACATATCAACATCTCCTGATCAAGAGAAAAATCATATCATCACGTTCATAGTAAGATATCATTATCACATAGGGAATAAACAGAATTCTCCCCCACTTCCATGCATGACCCTAGAAATATATCAACATCACCACCTCATGATTGTGTCATTTAAAATACTGTGTACATATAACATCAAGTCATCCTTGACCATATTCACTTTTCTTCTTCAAGACCTTATATTCAATAAAGATTTATTTCATTGTCTCCCAATTTTTAAAATCATATTCTTATAAAAATATTCTATAACATCATTAAAAAATAATTACCAACACACATTAATGCCACACATTATACTCCCAAAAAACATCATCATTATCAAAATTGAGCCTCCATTAAATAAACCACATAGAAATATACATCTCATTTATACATCATTTAAATCCCATCAATTTTCATCACAACCTCGTTCGATTTATTTTCTCATTATGTCACTAATTCCAAGTCATTAATCAACCCACATCTCATTTTATGTTTTCCATTAATATGCTAAAATATTTATTAAATCCATGTTTTTAAATTTCAATCATTAATAGTTTATTAAATTTTAAATATCCTTTACCATGCATATCATGAAAACTATATACCATTACTTCCAATCATAAATAATTTTACTTAAAACTCATATTATTTTTTTAAAATTATATTTTCACAAAAAAAAAGAATCTTTTTTATTAGTAGATGCATTCAGTGTTTAGTTTTACTTATTAATCTTTTACTTTAATATTTAATCCCCATTTATGTTACCTTGTAATTCCCATAAACTAGATTTTCAATTTTCAAAAGAATGTATTATAAATATGTTAAATCATTACATACATTCCAATCATCATTTATTTCAATATGCATTTATAATATCATATTATAATTATTCAATAAAAATTTACATCATTATAACATTCCACACTAATATTACAATTTCATATACCAATTATTCTTATTTAAGGAATTCATATCAAAGATCACCATAACACTTACCTCAATGGAAAGTAATATTGTTATGAAATATAATATTATCCATCATTAAATAATTTCAATTCTACTATCAATTTATTTTTTCCAAATTTCCATTTTAAATCCTATCTAACCCTAATTATACAATTACTAAGTTTGAAATATTCACCAATGAGTCCTACCGAATGGAATACACATCAAAAATCACCGATAAATAAAAATAACATACGAAAAAATAATTCATAATCATAAATCACACATAATACCCTTTACATTATACTTCCCCTTATTTAATTTCACATCATTGGTATATTCAATAATTATTTAAAGGGTGTTTTTATATTTCTTCCAAATACCCCAAAAAAACTAATATTTGACATAAATTCATATTAACAAACATAGAATAAAGCATGATAACTTTGTGGGAGGGATCATTTTATACTTATCAATCAATATATTCCATAATATAGAATATTATTTTAATAATTACTTACCCTAATTGATGCTTCACAACTACTTTGAAATTATGAAGAAGATGAAGAAAATGACATAATAACTAAACATAAGTGATCCCTGAAAAATATATATTTAATTTAATATAAATCATACTTTAAAATTTACAACTTAAAATAACCATAGAATCCATTCAATCGAAGGTTAAATATCATTTGGGATAATCCACATATGCAACATAGTTAACTATACTTGTGAATACTTCATCATATTCAAATCAGACTATATCTACTTCATTACCTCTATTATGTTATACTCATATTCATAACTGAGGGAAAGAAAATATAAAAAAATTGTAGATGTCAAATTCATTGTATTAGAAAATTACTCATAGACATGTATTCGAGGGTTGGATCATAAGAATTATAAAAAAGGAGCATGGGATAAATATCTTCTTATTAGAAAATAAAACAATAAAGTTTATTCATAAGTCCAAATATAAAGATATTCAATTTCAAATGAAAAATCGCATACCATTTCTTAAGACTGTGAGATAATAAAAATGAGTCATAGAACATAATCATACGAATGTGACAAAAGAGAAATACATTTTACCATATAATTGTGAACAATGAAACATGTGATCATGTCCCCACATAATCTTTTAAAAATGTTATACTTGATCATTTATCTTAACAATTGTATAAAAGTATCCATATGTGATCATGTATATGAACCATCACAAGAAAAATCTATATTTTATCATGTCTTTAAAAAATCATGTGGACAATTATAAATGTGATAATTTACACACAAAATCATTTTAAAATATTTATATGTTTTCATGTCCACGCATAATAATGTGGATGATGATATATGTTATCATTTCAATCTAAAATCTTGTGAAAAAATACATATGTGGTCATTTACAAAGAAAAACATTTGAAAAAAGTTATACCTGATCATTTTCAATCACATTTATGCGTACAAAGATATACATGATCATTTCAAAGAAAAATCAGGCGAAAAAAAATATGTTTGATCATTTACATGCACAATCATTTGAATGAAGATATACACAAAATTTTACAAGCGCAATCATGTAAAAAAAGATATAAATGATAATTTCTGTGCACAATCATGTAAAAAAATATTTGTGATCTTCTCAATGAATAATCATGTGAAAAAATAAATATACATTCAATTCCATGAACAATTATGTGAATAAATCTATAGGTGATATAGTCTATAGAAAATCATATGTTCCAATATATACATGATCATGGTAATGTAAAATCATCGGAAAAATATATATGTGATAATTTCCATTCAATATATTATTATATAATTATATATAAAAGAATAACCAATTAAATATAGGTTTATATAGGTCCCCATCGATTAACCATCGACATATATGTGTCCCACTTGAAAAAAATCATTAATAACCTTATAAAGAACATAGTGAAAAAACAGGTTCCACAATATTTACAGATGTTATCACCAATTTTGTCCTTGAGAATGTATATATTATAAACCTAAAATTAAATAATTCTAAAATAAGGATTCATTTCATAATTCCATTGGTGGTTCATAAAAAAATTACATCCACAAAAAAAAGATTTTTTTTAAAAATAGATAAATAGTAGTAAAATTGTAAAAAGGATTTGAAAAAATATCATTTAACATTGGTGAATGTGATGATGTTATATTTCATTTTAAAACTTCATTTCTAGAAAATTCACTTTTGAAAAAATGAAATTAATTAATTTAAAAATAAATATTTGAAATAATTCTCAATAATGAGTCCTAAAAGAAAAAATTGATTCAAAAGGGGGATATAAAAAAATTTTAAAAGTATCAATTTTGAAAATATATTTAACAATGGAGCATTGAAAAATAAATAAATGTTATAAAATGGTAATGGAAAAAATTTTGAAATCAATTATTTTTTTAAAAATCATCAATAATGGATACTGGAAAGATAAATAAATGATAAAAAATGGGGGATCCATACCATTTTTGAAACATTTACTTTTAAATGTTCTATTTAATAGTGGATCCATGAAAAAGGAATAATGGATTTAAAAATGGTGAATTTGTATCTTTAGAATACACTTATATTTGAACAATATACATCAATAATATATCCAAAAAATATATATAAATATAATCAATAGAAATATGGACCAAAAGGTACAACAATGTTTTTGAATGTATTAAAAAATGAAATATCTTTTATTGAAATCCCACACCATTAAATTAGTAACATAACTTAATTTATAAAATTATAGAATTTAATTAAACAATACACTTGAGATAACACATAATTGGGATTCCAAATATAATCGATAAAATTAAAGGTATTTTAAAATAAGGAAAACAAGGGGAAAACATTTTTAAAAAAGATGAGGATTATTGTGAAAATAATTTAAATTTTATGAGGAAGAAATTCATCGAGGTATAAGATTTGTATCAAAAGTGTTTTTTTCATCGTATAAAAAAGGCAAAGTACTATGATGGAAAATATTATGGAGGAATCTACAAATCGTGGAATAATGATGTTAAATAAGATATATTAAAACTCAACTAATATAGTTGAGTTAATAAAACACTTACAACATTAGTATCTATTGAATCAAAATTCATTTAAATAATAACATAAAGTTTCTCTTCAAGCACATTGAATTTCAAGAATATTGAAATAAATATTCATAACATATTAATCATAATTTATGAAATATACTAGGTTCATAATTATAAATATTCTTTAATGAATTATATTTGAGGAAAAATCCCTTGCGATAATGGTAGCACAAGAATCAAAAAACACAAGGGGACAACGTGAAATTGACATTGAAATATCATGAAATGAAATATACTTATTATAATAGAAGAAAATAGGCTATAGAATACACCATATCAGATACTAGTCGGTTTGAAATATAAAATATATCTCATGGATTTGAAAATTAGGGTAAGAAAACATACCTTAATTCTTGAATTCCACTGAAGTGCTTGAATCTTTTTGAGGAAATTAGTTTTAAATTAGAGGAATCCTTTTAATTGGATTGAATAGTATACATTCATATGATAAGAATTTAATGTATGTGAAATAATATTATAAGTGAAGAAGGATGGTAGATTTTAAAGAGGAAACTGAAATTTGGAAGTGATCTTGAAAGGGTGGTCATAGGACCCTTTAAAAGTTGTGAGAATGGTAATTTTAAAAATATTTCATCTTAATATAATGTTATAACATGTTATACATTTGAAAATGATTCAAAAAGGGGAAATAATTTTTTTGGGGTATGATATAAGTTGATAATCCCTCAACCATTCAATTTAAACAAAAATATACCATTTTATGAAATTAACACTTAGAATTTTCACTTTTACCATTTTTGGTTATAACCTGTTATCTAGTTTTTGCCTATGTAAATTCTTATCAATGCCTAAAAATAAAATATATCTTAGTAAATAATTTTGGTCCCGCCGATGGATGTTAACTGCAAGGGGAAACATGTTGTGGCAAGGAATGTGGAGGCCACACCGGGTGAGAGTCAGGTTGTTGATTTTCAAGATGGTCTGGCCATGGAGGCTTCGGGGTCCAGAACAAGGGGTGGTCCACAGGTGATTGACCTCTAGAAGGATGCTCATGAGGCCCGCGGTAATGTGATTTCTACTTCAGTGAGAATGGAGGATGGTGCTTGTAATGGCGTTAAGGAGGGTCTGGTTTCGCGTGCTTTGACATAGGTTGGCATAGGCCGGGGTCCACGTTGTTCTGGTGAGAAGGGGGTTGTCAGTCCTTCGAGTCCTCGTCGGGTGTCTTTTGAGGAAAACCCAGCTCCTTAAGCTCCCGGTGTTAAGTAAATTCAAGGTAATCCTTTGGTGTCTGAGGTTTTTCAAAGGCTAAAGATGGATTTGGGAGTACCTGTTTCTTCTTCGGTTGGTCGGGGTTCAGCGCAGAGTGAGGAAGAAATGGTGGTCAGTGCTGCGGAGGGTTTCAACTCTAGTGCTAAGGCTTCTAAAGGCCTCGATCCGCTGGACAAACCATTTTAGTTTTGATTAATAGGTTCTAAGGGCTTTATAAAGGTTTTTTGGACTCGGGTTTGGAGGAGGCTGTTATGATAGGAGGTGACTGGAGACCTCAGATGAACTACATGTTGAATTTAGGGTGCATGATCCAACTTTGGTTGAAGAAGAGGCCAGGGGGGAGAATCATGCCAAATTTCTAGGGTAGGAAGCAGGTGTCTTGAATGTGGATAACAATTCTTATGGGGAAAGGCGTGGATATTCGGTGGAGAGCACGAAATGGAGGATGGAAGACAATGTCAAACCTCTTATGGAAAATGATACTACTGAAAATCGGCGTCCTCCTTTGATGGAATGTAATACTCCAGTCCATAATCTGGGAAACAACTCAGAGTTTGCTGTTGATGATTTAAGGGCACGAATTGGAATGGGAAGGGAGGATCCGAAGGGAGGGAAAGAGAATATGAGTTGTCCATTTGGTCGATCATTTAGTGATGTTGTTAAAAGTGGGAATCAGATGGTTACTATAGCTGATGGTCCTTTGTCTGCTACGCCTATAAGAAGACCAAGGAAGGACTACTCATTTCTTTAGATGCCGATGCGGACTAGATCTTCATCAAAGCGGAATAATGAGGTGACTTTGGCCCTAAAAAGGGTGGCAAGACCAAGAAGGCACCCCTAGATCAATCTGTTCTTGATCAACTTCGCAGTCGGGTTCAAAGTGGAATTTTTTGGAGGCACCTGGAATGGGAATCAGCTACCGGTGAAGAGGACTCGTGCTTGGGATGCGGAGATAAATCCGGTTATTATGATGTGTAGTCTATGTTGTTTTATAATGTCTAACTTGACTATGCTTGGAAGTTTGGGTACCGAGAACCCATAAACCAGCAACTAGAAATCAAAAAAAATGAATTGCATGCAAGTTATTCATAAAAACCTGTTTTTAGAAAAACATTATATTGAAGATAAAAATTTATTTGTCAGACAAAATTATCAATGTTTTTATTTTCAAGATATATATTTCTTTATTATAAAACAAATTAATTTTTTTCATTCTTTTAATGAGATAAGAACTTTTTTTAATAACACTATTTAATAATGAAATAGAAAAAATTGTTTCGTTTATTGGAAAATATTACTTATGTTTTTCAACATAGGTTTTATAAATTATTACCACTACTTTGAAAAGTATATTTTTACTCCATTATATATGTTAGATCATGATTTTTTTTAAAAATCATAATGATACTGATGCATCTTGAAATAGTCATAAACACTATGATCTTAGTTAAAAGTGTATCTTTCTCTGTACACCTAAAAATAAATGATTTCAATAGAAAAAATTAATCCACTTTATTATAATATTGATATGTGGAATTTAAAACTAATTTTCATTTTTAAAAACTAAAATTATGAAAATTATATATTTTTCCTATACATTTAAATTCAAAATATAATGAAAATAACTTTTATTAAAAATTATCTTCATAATCATTACGTGATCTAAATATCATTTCATAGTAATTTAGAATTTATAGATTTTTAATATATTTAATGATTATAGATTCTCATAATAATCAATTAATAGTAATAAATTTAACTTATTAGTACTTTGAAAAATTATTTGGGAATGACCGTTACATTTAAATATTAAATCATATTAACTATATATCATCTAAATGTTATAATTTTTATTTACTAATAACATTTTATTTTATATAGGTTTTGTTATTATTATTATTTTCTTGATAATATTCATCTAATTTATATACAGTAATTTTTTCCCATTTTCTATTAACATTTATTCATACACATTTTGTTAAGAATAAAAAGATGAAAAATGTAAATAATTAAATCCACTCATGCCCAATGCTTTCTTAACTTCCCAAAATTATTACATTGCCCAAAATGTTTCCAATTAATAAAATTCATCCCAATAAAAACACAAGAAATTTAATTAACCAACTCTCATTCTTTGAATAATAATGTAATATATTCAGATATATGAATATAAAGTGATAGTTGTCTTATAAGATACATCAAACATAATGAGGCCATCATTTTTCAGAAGTTATAAAAAAATTACCAAATTATTGTCCATGGAAACTCTATGCTGGCCAAATAAGTGCATCGGTCATTTTAAAAACCATCTCATAAACTCAAAATCATTGAAAAAAATTCTTTTGAGTTATATATCCCACCTAATCCCCATGTTTGTCTCATGAACGAGAGGAAACTATATATAATATGTAAATATTATCTTAGAATCCTCTTAGTATGGTAATTCAAATTATTTTCTATCACTCATATGTTTTAACTTTAATTCCCAATAAAAAATTGTGAAAACAATTGATAATCAATAACCAATGGAATCAAAAACATTTTACTGTTAGTCTAGAAAATATATTCCTAAAATTATAAAATCCCAAATATAACAGAATTAATGAAGCTAAAAATAATTTCTTTACTTTTTATGATTATAGTTCTGAAAAACTATAAATTAAAATAAATAAAAAACACTGAAATATACATTACTTTTTTTAATTCCATGAATACTGGCCTCCCCCCCAAGAAAAAATTCTTTTTTTAATATCAAAAATTAAACACTCAATTTTGAGATACATGAAAAGTAATAAATGGATAATTAAGTAAATATTTTTGGAAATGATTTTTGGAACCAAGGGTGTTGGTGTTGGATTTTTTGGAATAATAATAGAATAGTAGTGTTGTTGTGATTGTGTTTGTCACTAATTAATGATGTGTTAGTCCTTACCTTAATGATATTTGGATTATTATAGGTGGTAATGATGCTTATATTATCATATGTGGTGCATAAAGATAAATATATCAGAGGTTAAACTCTCCTCACCATAACTATATTTCCCATGACTCTGTGAAGGAATAAAGGGGATATTGATTTAATTTGAGGACATTTTTGATATCATTCTATGAAATTTAGAGTTATTATCTAAAATGGAATGTTGTAATTGTATTGTATTAAGATGTTTCTATAAGAGAGTTCATCACAAATTTAGTATATTCTTTAATGAAGTCATTTTTGTGTGAATATGGAGATCATAGTTCAATACTAGGTGTTAAAAATTGGGAGATGTTTTTAAAAAGGGCGAGAACATGTAATTTTTCATTGAGGATTCTTTTATATGAAAAATGGATCCTAAAATGGATGTTTTTAAAGCTATTTTGTTTCATACATATAAATATGAGAAATATTGTTTCATATTTTCCCTATAATATTAGAGATAAAATATTGATTTTTGGGTTTCATTGGATGGTACATGATATTGACTTATGAATTCTAGTGGTCATTTAAAAAGTACTTATTTCTTGTGAAGGACTACATCATGTTCTTGATATTTCTATGCCACACAAATTCTATAGAGAGTTGTTTTAGGTTTAAATTACTAATATTCTTGTGTTATTGAGGAGGTTATGTCATTTATTCTGAGGGATGGATCTGAGTTGGGATTCCAAAAAAAAGTGTGTTATGAATTTATTCTTGTCATGGTCCATGATCTTTCAATAAATTTTTATGATTTAATTTTTTAGAACATTGATTGTTACTTAAGCTACTATTGGTTGTAATTTAATATTTTTGTGTTTTTTTAAATCAATCTGTTTGTAAAATGTGGACAATTAATGGAATTAGAAAATTAAAAGAATCTTGATGGAAATTGAAAATATATGGAATATATAAAGAAATAAAACACTAAAATATCATTAAGTGAATAGATTTAAAAAGTATAATACAATAACAACTATTATTTATTATATAATATAAATATGGGTAATTATAAGAAATTATGAATTAATAATGAATAATTGAGCCCATTGATAAAACCATCTAAATTTGATATTGTAGATCTCATTGAGAACATTATGAGTGAACATTAAGATATATCTTTTATTGTAAATATTTATTGAAGGACTTCGTGAATATATAGAATGAGGTAGTGATGATTGGATATTTACTGAGACCTTCCTATAAATATAATTACATATAGTGAGTAGTGATTTCCCTAATTACATAAAACTTTTATCAGAGTTTGATACTTTTTTTAGAATTTGGGGGTTTAGTGAAGTAAAATCTCTATAATGGTGATTTTATATTTTATATTTTTTATGTATTAGAATTTTGGATTAGTTTGATAGGCTTAATGAGTAATTAACAATATAAATACAATGTCTTACTAAAGAAAAGATTATTTTATATAGTAATTTAACTATAACCCATCCCTTTTAATATGTATTGTGAAATTTTTGTGGTAACAAGTGGTATCAAGACAAAAACTTAATATTATGAATCTTTCAAATAAATATTGATTCTATAGAAAACATAGAGAATATAAAACCATATATACTATTTGATGGGTGAAATTATTTTACATGGAACAATATAACTGGATCATATCTAAAATATCTCAAACATTATTTACTATCAATAAAAAATTATTGAATATAGATTACTATTATTATAATGTTATCAATAGTGGATTAAAATAAAAACTTACTAAATTTAGATGAAATTGAACCATGTATAATGTATTTACAATTATAAAATCATATATAGAGTAATGTGATGATGTATGTATTCCTAAAATAATCTTTGGAAAAACACTCCTACACTTAGGGGGTTATAGAAAGGTGATTTTTGAAAATTACGAAGTACTTATTAATATGTTTGATCATTTTAGGATGAGAGAATGTGAACATATTTATGATTTCTTGAACCAACTCATTGAGGTCATTGATTTTATTTTTTATGTGTTGATAATATGAACATTGATGACATCTTGAAGAGGATCCTAAGTATATTACCACCAATGTACATTCTAATTTTGAAAAATCATGATGTATGAAAGATATATATAGAAGACAACCTATTATTTACATAAAAATAGGGGGAGTATAACATGGGAGTTAATATGTAAATAAATTTGGGATATTCAGTGACAGAAATTGAATTTTAATTTATTTAGAATCATGATAATCATGTTACAAGAAATGAACAAAAAACATCTAGGATGTTTCTTTTCCTCTTGCATTTATAATGGTCACGACATGTAAAGGATTGTTTGATGTAAATCTAATGTTGGAATGGATTAACTGTAAAATGGATTGTCAAATTGTTGTAATATTTCCAAATATAAATTATGGTTATGTTGATGGTGAAAACATACAAATATAATGAATGTAATTTCCCTCTAAATAAAACATTAATTATGTAAATATATTTCTTATCAAGTATTAATGGAAGATTATAGAGGGAAATGAATATGTGGATGAAATTGAATCGTACCATTAAGAAGTTGAAAATAAATTCTTTTCATGGAAAAGGGATATTATAATTGAAATAGTTTAGAAACCCTAATCCAAAATGTATGAACAATATTAATAATAAGTATTTTTTTCAATAATATTGTTTAACTTGATGGTGATCATATATATTTTAAATAAAATTAAAAAAATAATATGTTTATAGTTTTTTTAAAAGAGTCATTCGATTACATTTTTCACAATAAATCCAAACTCACTCATTTTTTGAATGTTGGGAAGGAAAAATGAGTTTTAAAAGAAACATCTGGTTTATTAAAAAACCTCATGCTAAAAGATAAAGAGAAATATAATATGATAAATGATTATAAATATTGTGTTGGAGAATAATAAGAAATAATTGAATGACTTGAATAAAAGTTTTTAACATTAAGAAGAACTCTTGTCTAAAAAATCAACTAGTCTAATTATGAAGTTATAATATAGATTTTTATAGATAATGAGCTATTGTAAAAACATTAAAATTGCATGAGGAGGGTGGAGATAGTTTTTAATGAATAAAGATAAGGTTAAATGATTAATATTGGAATTATATTCATAGATAAATCAATAATGTTAAGGAAAATAAGTGTTCTGAGAAAAAAATAATTTTTTGGAAAATAGTAAATCTTCAATGTCTTATAAAAGCCACGTTTTTTAAAAAAATCATAAAAAATATAGATATTTGATAAAAATTCTCTCATTGATTAGTTTCTAATTTTTTGTCTAATTATTCACTTGGTATCCTATTAGTATGAGCTAAGAGAAACAGAAAAGAAGAGAAACCTATTAGTAATCAAAGGAAGACGGGAACATATATTATACCAAAATAATGTAAATATTTTTATCGTTATTATTTTTACTCTTAAAATTTATGTCATAATTTCATTTTTCTTTAAAAAAAATATTAAAATTTACTAAAAAGAAATTAAAATATAAATGGATGAAAGACAATAAAAGACGATCCAAATTGGAAATAGATTTCCCCACTAGAAGAAGAAGAGTTTTAACTTTTTCATATTCTATAGAATACTGAGTAGAAATAATCTTATATATTAACACAATTGGGGATTTCATGGAATGAAATAAATAATGATGATGTTATACTAGTTGAAATTTCTCTAATGGTAATGACAAATAAAAACACATAGATTTTAGATAGTTTATTTCTTTCCTAAATTAATGTAATGATATTATTTTTTATGGATTTTAGGGGTCTCAGTGATATTTTTTTGGAAATGAAGGTTTTTGGAAGGTCAAATGATGTGGAAGACTGAAGCTTGATATTATTTCATTAAAAGTTATATAGGTTCATTATATTGATGGGAATGTTTATAAACTCTTGACTGTGAGTCAGTTTTGTGACTCAGGAGTTGAAGTGTCATTCACCCAAAATAGATGCTTAATATAACAAATCACTATAAATTAACAAATGATATTTTATCACATACAGTTTGTCTATAATTACATAAGAAGATAACCATAATTATATATTCATAATACTCTAACATGTGCGATTGATTAATTAAAAATTCATATGTTATAAATTGATGTCAATCCCACATGAAAAAACAACTTTTTTATTTGTTATTTAATACAAAAAATTTAAATTAATTTTAAGAAAAGAGAAATAAGTCATTTTTTATTAAGTTGTGCTAGGTTTTTGTAGTTTTAGGTAAAAATTGCAATTAGATAATGAAAATAAATTAATTTTTCATAATTTCTATGAGAGCCTATATGAGATAAATATTATAATTTTGGTATCCCCTCATATTACAAAAAATATCTATTTACCTTATTCATTTAATTTAGGGGTTTAATGACTTATGTTTATCTTGATATTATATTTAATCCTAATTACCTGAGAACATTCAATGGTCATGAAATATTTTTGCGAAATTTGTTGAAAAAGTTAAAAAATTTATTTCCTAATTCCATTCAATGATCATGGATAGAAATTAGAATGAAAATGAAGTTGATTTAATATTTTTTCTAACCCAAATACATTAGTACCTTAAATTAATAAATCCAACTCACCATTATTGATACCCTATACATTGGTATACGGCTAAATAAATGGAGATATAATCTTGGTAATTTATTTTTTTTTCTATTAGGGTGGTAGGTTAAAAATAAATTAAACTGTAAATGAATAAAGTGGATTCTTGAGTGTGTAATGGATTCACAAGGCCATTCTTTGTCAAAAACGGGGGTCCCCCTGCCGTTTCTCAAAAAAATTTTCCTGTTTGGGTATCAGAACAATATTTTCATTATAATACATCTTTTAATATAGTAATATATCAGGGATGAGCTCCCAATAAGTCAATTTTTGGTAAAATTATTTTGTAAATATTTTAGGGGGTGACACGGTGTCATGCGTATGTGTTACACCATGACACACGGTATATTTTTCCAATGTTTTCTTTCTCTTCCAAATTTTTTTATACGCCTACTCTCCCACACATTTTACATTTTAAATTGTATATTTACGATGTAAAAAAATCAAGTTATATCCCTAAAATATCATGTTCATCCTGACTCTTCATTTGAATCACTAAGAAAAACCTATGATCGTGTATTTAATAGATGTACATCAATTTGTTGAATTATTTTTCATAATTTCTACTTTTTTTAAATTTTCCAAAAATTATTATATCCATTAAATTATGAAAAATTTCTATAATATATAAGATATAGTTAATCATTTAAATGAAAATTTTAATTTATTTTAATTATAAAAATAAATAACAAATTGGATGTATCCAAAGGATGTAGAAAAATATAAATCTATATCATCTTAACATCAAGGAGAACAATTTTATAATTTTTATATAAGATAAGAAAAATCAATCAAATTTATGGTGTGGTTATGTAGAAAAAATATTTAATGGATAATTTTTCTAATATAAAGGATTTAATTGCAAATACAAATCCAAATCACAATCCATATTATAATTTTTTTCCTGTATTGTAGTGAAGATGGTGAAAAATCCAGATTGTTAAATGAAATTATTGTATCAAAGTATATATATATCATTCACACTAACGAGTTTTGTCCAGTTAAATTATGCTTAAAGTTATGTAAATGATACGTTATTTTCTAAATTAATTATTTAATTATATTTTTTTATTATTATCATGATGAAAAAAGAAGAAGTCGTGACGTTCCTTGAACAATTATAGAGGTAAGTTGAAAATGTAACAAGAAGATCAATCATGATTCAAAGATCAAACAATATTTTTTTGTACGCATCCATTGAGGTTGAAAATTACATGTAGAAACATTGTATAAATAATGGTGTTTTACCATTAAAGACAATTGAACGAATATTTTCATGGATAGAATAAAATTAATGGTAAAAAAATGGAAAAGAAACATCTCCTCAATAGTCGATTTGATATACAATATTGAATGGAATATATATTGCTGGGTTTATATACACAAAACATGTGTCTTATATATTTGGGGAGAATAAAACTTCATATAGAATTTTTTTTGTAAGGAAAAACACATTGAATAACATTAGTTAATTTAAAAGAAAAAAATTAATTTATACTAAAGAAGGATTCTATTAAAAATATTCTGATGTAATGGTTTAAATAATCATGTTATGATCATCAATATAGATTATGTCATATAAATGTTTAAATAAGGGTTTGAATAAGATTTTGGAATATCATTATGTTATGCTCATTGAATATGTCGAAAAAAATAATCTAGACATTCAATTTTAGAATATATTTTTTTATTAAAAATGATGATGGTCACAAAAATTACTGAGATATCTAAGGTCTGAATAAAGAAGTTGATACCATGGTTGAGTTAAAAAAAAGAATAAGTTGCTAAATAGTTTCAACTATTTACTCAAATGGTGAACCAATATAATGGGGTTGATTAATTAAACATAATTGGTAGAAATTTAATCTATCCCAAACATGGAGAATAATTATTGCTGATAACGGAACTCTATTATCTCAAGTCAAGCCAACATCATTTGAATATGTAATGAAGGATGAACCATTAGTTAAATTAACTAAGGATAAATATATTAAATAATAAAAACCAAATGTGGGATATTGTAACGGTATTAGAGAACTATAAAATTGTCAAAAAATGGTGGTTAAAAAATTATGATGGGTTGGGAATGGAGATTTTAAATAATGAAATAATGTTGTGAAAGTGGTATACACCAATTAATGGAATTAATGTTACGGAAAAAATCCCAGCTATGGTGATACATGACTAAATAAGGATATTCATGTTTGTGGTGATTCAAAGTGGATTTATAGTTTTTGAAATGGATATGAAGATGGAATTATTTAATGAGGTAAATAAGGAATAATATTATATCAAAAAACTAATGGGATTTCTAGTTTTTGGAAATGTGTCAAAATTGGGTTCTCTAAAAAATATTTATATGTCTAAAATTAAATTCATCGAGCATTTCATGATCATTTGAACACTAATTTTAGGAAACTACATTTACATTAATAGAGGTTTGGATCATGATCTATATATGAAATCAACCATAAGAGATAATTTCACAGTACATGACTATGTTGATGATGTTATATTTTATAGGATTAAGTTGGCATCCTTTAATTATTTTTTATTAATAATGATATCTGAGTTTGAAATTTAAATGTATAAAGATATGAAACCATTTTATGAGCTTCCATTGGGAAAAAACAAGGGTGTACATTTATTAATTAATAAATATATCTATCATATTTAATATGTTGGATTTATATACCTGATGGAAAACTAGTTTCATCACTGATTAAAATTATAACCAATATTGGGAATAACCAAATAGTCCATTATTTGATAACACGCTTTAACAGGAGATGATTGGTTGTTTTTTATATAAAAATGTAAAATTGAAAAAATATTTTATTTATTATTAAAATCATAATATCACATGGATCTTAAGGAGAAGAGTGACACCCCATACGTCACATGTATATTTAATTTTAATCTTTCTTAATCTACTTTGATGTTCTAGAATCTTGTATTAGTCAAGGGTCAAAGTTTTTATGTTTTATGGAAAATTAGGCTAGGAACGTAGATAATTTACATGAATAGTAGTAACCATATATTAACCATCAAATAAGTCTATTTTGGTTATGGATGAATTTTCATGTGTATTAAATTGTATTTTTTCATGTACTATTCTTGAATATTATATGTTTAATTTTTAAAGTTATTTGCAGATATATCATGCGATACTGAGGCCTAGTGTGCCTTGAATTAATTTTTGAAATATATTAAATATAATAATTATCACACATGCATATTATTTTTGAGAAAAAGTGGAATAACAGTTAAATGTAGCCTTGAATCAGACATTTGATGACTTTGATGAGTTCAGAACATGGGTTTTCTCCTAAGCATGACATGACATTTATCATTTTGGGGGTTTATATAAATTGTATTTGTAGGTGAATAAATTAATTAAATTATTTATTTAATTTAACATGAATTGGTTACCTAATATCATTGTATAACATTGTTGATAGGGATAATTTTTAGGGTTAGACATGTAACACTAAAAATTGAGAGACTTTGTTGAAGGATATCGTTGTAGGTGACATCAGATCAGACTTCAAGTAAAGATCATTGTGCCAATGAATCATGTGGATCTCACTGACACCAATGATGTGTGATCATTCCTCATTAGTGATTGATCAAAATCTATTTATAAAATTTGTATTATTTTTATTATGTCCATTTTCTGATCCTATTATAATAAAATTCAATCAACTGGCGGATTTATTGACTGTCAAATTGTATTGTGTATGTGGGTTTACCATGTGGAAATTATTAGGAGAAATAGTTTATTATTTTATATGTTAATTAATCATTAAAATTGAAATGGATTGATTCCATCCTGAACATTCTCTAGGTTCGTTCATCTCTTTTATTTAATTTTTATCTATCACCATTATTCAATAATTAATCATAGGAATATTTTGGTTTGTTGGTTCAAAAAAGACTATATAATCAAGAATTAGACACCTATTTCTTGTAGAAATGGATTTATAATGCATATCTACGATAAGATCGATTATGGGACCGATATGTGTTCATGGTGATGAATGATTGAGGGTATATTTTCAAACCCTCTTATAAGTAAGGAGTATGAAAAAACTTCTGAACAATAATGATCATTTTACCGTGTTTTTTTGTTGCAAGATCACATTTTCTATTGTTGAAAAGGATCAACCATACCAGATTCATGTTTTATGGGTTGATTTATGTGTACATAGGAGACGATAGGTGCGGGTGGTGAAACATTTAATGGATCCTAAAATTATACAAAATCGTGATACACATTTCATGTAATCTAGGATTACAGGACATGTGGGTCCCTGGATATGATCCTAGGGTTTCCATAAAGAATATAAATATCACACAGTGTGTGATAACTATTACCCTATATGTGATAACTATCACCCTATGTGTGAACCTTTCCTAGAATCTTGTTGTATCCATAAATGTTTACATATACATGGACAATATTACTCCATCTCGTGAATGTTGTGTACTTAGACACATACATGGAAAAGGAAAGGTGCACAAGGTTAGAGATGTGTACCTGTACATGGTTATGAATACATGGACTTGGACACACTGTGTACTCAGACAACAAAATAGACATAGGCATGAGCTATTATACGTAGGTAGGAACTAATGCCAATGTGATATGACATATACTACAAGTACATTCTTTTTACCCCTTCCAAGAATTCTCTGATCGTATGTACTATTCATTTTTTAAAAGATTCATTATGGTGTGTTCACTTTATCCATTCCCTGATGGTTGTGTAGGAAGATTCATCTTATGCGCTGGTTTGACATCCCTTCAAAAAACCTTAGTAGTACATAAAATTGTGTAAATCCATCCATGAGTCCTCAAGTGAGATCCTCTATCATCATAACTACCCTATTTTGGGTTCTTCGTATCTTTGTGACTAACACTACCCATACATCAATCCACAACATAGTTTGTTAATATATATATATAGGTTTCTTGTTATACACAATGGTCTTGTCATGATACTAATGTATGTATCATTATTTTTAGACTCCCAATATATACTTCTTTTGGAGACAACAAATAATCATGACATCTTGAATAGATTCCATCCATTCTATCTGACTCATAGAGTGTTTTCACCAAGATGAGTGCTTGGTGGAATGATTGAGAAGGAATCCTAGGATGGCATTATGGTTGTGAATTTAAATTTAGATTTTGTGTCTATGTGGATTATTCTATATTTTCATGACATTTGTGTTGTTGAAATATACCAATTATGATATGACTATTATTGGTGATGTTATATGCATAGTGATTCTAGGTGTCCAAATGGGTATTTTTATATACACCCCTGATTGGTTTTTCACCCACATTTCATGTGTTATGTATATGACTAACCTTTATATAGCTTCGTATAGGGAAGAAACAATGTAGATTGTAGTATGTTTGATACACCGATGTGTGTTCTTTTGGTTTCGCTGATAGTAGTCCTCAACCACATTAAAGGTTTTACTTGTTTTTATTTTAATTATGGTGGGATTGTATTTGGCCCTCTTTATTTCAAGGACTTATTTTCACACACTGATGGTATTATTTTAGATGTATTCATTCATGGTTATCATTTTTTTTACATTTCTATGTAGTATGTTCATATAGATGTGTGTGTGTGTGTAAACATTAAGATAAGGCCTCCCATATTTGTGATATTCCTACTCAGTGATGGCCTTTTTCCCCATGGCCTATTGAATGTACAAAAGTGGTAGTCATGGCATGGGACTCATTACGATGGGTCATTAAAGTGTTGTGTCATAGGAGTCGATTATACCCCCATACCAATGATTGTGAGATTGGTTTTGGTTAAAATTGTTATGTGTTTCAAGTTCATCATTCAGGATAGACATTAGAGTGTTTTTGCGGCTTCTGAAATATCCACACACCTAGACTCTAATTACCTTATTGTCAACTCAGTACTTGTAGACACTATTTTCATAGAAAATATTAGTACATGCATCATGTATGAATTGGTTGATGGATCTCTATATATACTCATTTACCATAGTATATCTTGTCTCTTTTAGGATTCCACCACAATATTCTCGAGCTATGATTCAGTTTCATTATCACAAGATTGATATCATTTGTGGTGAGTCTTTGATATAGGTATATGTTTATTAGGTGTTACATCTAGGTGGTGGGTAATTCATACCACCACTGATCGAGTAGAAGGTGGTACCAACAGTACCCGAAGATATGGTGTCTATTATGAGAAAGATTCATGAGTATTAGTGACAAAAACTCATCTGTATTTGAGGTGAGGCATACCCGTAAGAAACTGAGGAATGACATGAGGTGGTGACACGATTTTTCCATCATGTTAAGACAGTTTCATCCCATAAGGTGGTCCTGACAATGATCTTTCTCCCTATATCTAAAGGATGATGGTGGGGCTTAGTGACCTAGTCATATGTTGATATGACTCTAGCATGGTTAGAGTTTGAGATAAATTTTATATATGGGTTATCTCCAACTACATTTTGGGATCTGCACATCTAGGCTCTTTGACAACATTAACTGGGTAGTACCCAAATAGTTGAGTACTCATCAATGTTCCCTAACCTCTCTCAGTACACGATGGATATAGTGTGTGATCAGTTCATTCATTTGTGGTCTATCTATTGATGAATACATAGATTCATCCTGATCCATCATGACACCTTAATGAATTCCTACCTATGTTGTTGTTTTGGAGTGTCTTATGGTGCTTGAAATTTTCCTGGATGAGCATTTCATAAACATAGATAATGTAGTAAGTACACATGAGTTATGTCTTTAGAAATAGGTAGATGATGTTCGACTTAAAGAAATTTATGGGTGATACATTTCAATAGTAGATCCTTTGATTGAGGGTATGTGGTTCAAGTATCATCGTATTGATTTAGTCGGCCCATGTAGAGGTGGTGCGACTGTTGTGACATTTGTGGCTGTCTTTCTCGATATTGTCCAAATCAATGTATGAATAAAGGAGAAGTAGTATATTGGACTCCAAGACAGCGGTAGTGGTTAGTTAAGGTGGTTTCATAGGTTGAAAGACATGTAAGAGGAGTTGGGATAGTATTTATAGGTGATAGATGTTATGAATTGTTTCCACGACCCCTCCCAAGTGGTCCATGCTATGCTCATGGAGCTAGGGGACATGGGTGAGAGAAGATTCCTGTAGTCATAGAATATGACCCAGAGTCTCCATGGATGATATGTGGAGTGATATATGTCTTCATTAACATATATTCAATAATTATTGACACATTTGTGAGTCATTACATTATTTCCACTTATCATTTTGATACATAGAGATTCTGGTTTAGCCTTCGGGTCAACCGTGCAATTAGAGACTCATAATGAAGGATACATAGTGATCACACACATGTGATGACTGTGTAACCTTACTCCAAGAGGGTAAAGTTTATTTTTGGAACACATTATAGTAGTTATGTGGCCTTTTATGTCATATTAGGTATAGAATAGTTATCATTAGTTCTTGTCAAGACAGACTATTTCGGGAGAATGATGCGGTGTCTCTATAGTGATAGGAATAGGATTTCCATTTTGGATAAAAAGAAACCCAAGGAAGGGAAGGATGGAATCATTCATAAGAGGGTGTAGCTGATTACTCATCTATTGGATAGCATGACCCTTTTGAAGTGGATGTTATTCTCTCACAATTTCCTTCAATGGTGGAGGTGTGTGGGGATATATTTACTGAGGATGTGTTAGGCTTACCTACAAAAAAATAGATAAATTTTTTATTGATGTACACCCTAATATGACCTTCATATTTATTCCTTCATATAAAATGGCTCTCGTAGAGCTTCACAAGCTTAGGGTATAATTGTAGGACTTGTAGAAGAAGGGATTTTTTATTCCCAGTGTTTCACCCAGGGCATCCCCTGCAATGTTTTTTCCAGATGAGGTATGGGATCTTCAATTAATATTTGGATCACTATCCCCTAAACCATATGACCATAAACAATATGTACCCACTATGAAGGATTGATGACCTTTTGAATTATTTTAAAGGGGCATGTTGTCTCTCAAGATTGACCTTAGATTAGACTATTATCAGTTGAGTGTATGGGATAAGGATATTTTATAGAAGGAATTTAGATGTTTCTATAGTCACTATGAATACTTTGTGATTTAATTTGGTGTAATGAACAAACCAACTATATTAATTGGAGTTATCACTCAAATATTTCTACCTTAAATATAATGGTTCATTGTAGACTTTATAAATTCTATCCTAGAGTACTCATCATCCAAGGATGAGAAAATGGGCCACTTGAGGATGGTTATAGATGTAAAATGCTATAACCATATTTATGGGATGCTCTCAATGTGACTTTTCTAGATTCATGGGTTCCAGTTTCTAGGAATTGTTATCTAAGAGGACTATATAGCAGTGTACCCGAAGAAGGACAAAGTAGTGTTTGCTTGGGGACCACCAATGATTGTGATTTATGTGTGGAGACTCCTGGGGATGTAATTCTATTGATAAGTATTTTTACATGATTTATATATGTTATAATCTCCCTAGAATAATTTTACCCAAAAGGGGAATCCTTTCATGTGGAATGAGAGGTTCTAATAGGATTTCATGGAGTTGAGGTTGAGATTGAAAATCTCAACCGTCTAAAGATTTTCAGATGTAGGTATCATGTATATAGTATTATTTTATACATCACGGGGAAAGCATGGTTGGGTTTTTTGGAATATGTAATCGATTATTTCCTATGGTTCTAGTCTGTTGAGAGCATATGAGAAGAACAATGTGAGCCAAAATCTTGAGCTAGTAGGGGTATTCTTCGTACTAAATATGTTGTGACACAAACTGATGGGTGAGTAAATTATCATCTATTTTGATAGAGGAGTCTCATGTATATCTTCTTTTAGAGTGATAATAACTTGAGACAAAGGATATAGCTACATTTCTTGTAGGATTGTTACTTCTTGAAATTCTATCCTCCTAGGAAGGGGAACATTGTAGAAAATTTCTATAGCAAGAGATCTGCTTCACAGTTATTAGGCGTGGAGTAATAGTTAATTTCCTCATTATAGATATGCATTATGGATTGGGATAGAGAATCTTACCCTTAGTAGATGGGTTTTTACTCCTACTATTTTACAAATAGTCATGGAGTCACATCATCAAGATAACAACTATGAGACCCTACATTCTTAAATATACACCAAATGTGATCCATATAGATTTTCTGAATGTGGGGTGCATGGAATTAACTTTAAAGGACACACAATGATACTATTGATGTGGTGGGAGAATTTTATGATGGGTTTTTATACATATCCCTTGGTGGTACATATAGGTTTCATAAAGATGTAATCAGACCTTCTACATTAGTTTTTGTGGCCATATATAAAGAAGAGAGTTGATGAGATTGTCTCATGATTCCATAATTTTATGTAAGTGAATTATAATCACATTGTTATAGTAGATTTATATTAACCCCTTGGGGTAATATATTTTATGTGGGATGGGATTTCATTGAAATTCATGATGACGCTACCGAATACATTCAAGGGACATGATTTCAATGGCGTTATCATAGACAGATTCACTAAGACTGTACACTTCATATATATTCATGTGAAGAGTAATGGTGAGAGATTGGGATGATTTTTTATGTATAAGATATTTTAAATCCATGTATTTCCTTATAATATCAATCATAACCATGATTCACACATCACATCATGGCCATGAAAAGGATTTAAGTAGTCCTTTATGACTTAGTTATGTTTTTGCATGGAATTCCACCCCAAACTTATGAACACTGTGAGTGGACCATTTATGTCTTGGAAGAAATGTTTTGGATTTAAATTCATTATTTTTTTGTAGTTGTGAGAACCACCTACCATATGTCATGTTTTCTATAACAACAAAAACCATTCTACAATCTATATGGAACCATTCATGACCTTGTATGTGAAACATTATAGGTCTCTTAAATGTTGGGATATCCCAAGAGATTTAGTACTTATGGGCCCATAGATGGTGTGAGCCACTACATCGTAGGTTCAGATCTTCTTGTAGGGCATGAGGACTATACAAATCTATAAGAAGTCCTATGAAGACAAATGAAATAAGCCTTTGGAGTTACTGGAGGGAGACCATGAACTATTTTTTATATCACATCATCATGGGCCATAGAGAATTGTAATTGGAGGAAAGATATCTTTGAGATCAATTATAACTTTATAGATACCACATAGAGTTTCCAAGGTGGTGTACAAATGATCTATTCCACCGTAGTTAGAATGAATACATGACTTCTTCCATGTGTCATAGCCAACATGGTATTTGCACGACCCATCACACATTATTGACTAGGGAGAGCTAGACATAGTGGATGAAGCTTATATTTCTATGTAATATATATAGATTTAGGATTATCAGGAGAGGTTCCTTTTCGGTAATAGACTTCCCTAGTTAGTTTTTTACGGATGCATGTGAATCTTCAAGAGATAACCTAGAAGTGGGATACCCATATGCGTTCTTAGTACCCACATCTCTTTCTGTAGCCTTTTGTTTTGGCTTTTTGATATTTAAATACCCATGGTGGGAAGAATGTAATGATTCTTATTTTTAATGAATTCTTTTGTGATATTATAAGAATTTTATTTAGAGAATTGAACTGAGAAGACATGATATTATGAGGACTGATGTGCCTAAAATTATTTTCAAAATTTTGTAAATATATTAAATATCATGCATGAACAATTTTCCTAAAAAAAGTGCAATTAATCCTAAAAAGTGTATATATAAAAAAATATGAGTCCATAATTGAGTTCATAACTAGGTATTACCCAAGGAATGTCATAACCATTTTCAATGTCGGGTGCTTCCATAAAATGAAATCATTAGTAGAAGAATAAAAAAATTAAACTATTTTTTTAACATGATCTGAAGAACTAATATCATTTTATAAGTACAATATTACGGATTATTGGAAGTATTAGCCACATGACCTCTAAAATTCTGATAAATAATTGAAGGATACCTTGGAAGGATACATCGGATTGACCCACAACCAAGGATCAGTGTTGCAATGGAACAAATGGATCTCACCAACAACAGTAATGTGTGATTTTTCTTCGCCAAAAATTAATCCTTGTCAAGGTAATATTTTTTTATTATATAGAATATTATAATTACCTTATATTATTATGAACACAAATAAATTGATCAATTGATTGATTTAGGAAGAAATATTGTTTTGGGTGTGGTTTTATCTTGTGGAGATTATTTGGGAAAATTGTTTATTTAATTATCTCTTCATTTATCATTCTAATGGAAAAAGATCAATGCCAACATAATCATGACCATGTTTTCTTCTATTATTTTATTTCTTGGTTTTCTCCTTGTGTTATTTTTTTATTCATTTTAACAATTTTTGGGCCTGTGGTTCAATAAATACTAGATAATCAATCATTATACACTCATTCCATGCCACAACGGATTGATAATGTAGAGTTGGGTCGAAATAAATGGTGATATCAAGCTATGATGATGGTGGTGATAGTTTTTTTATTTATTTAAGACCCCTAGTTTGAGTGTGGGATGACATGACAATGAGGAACAATTAATTTTGTTTTATTATTCATTATATTGGTTTGATTCAAGAGTGAGGCGATGACAACGCTCTACCAGGACAAATCCATGTTTTTATCATGATTAGTCGCCAGATATGAGAGTGGAGTACTGTGAGACAACTTGTGAAATCAATCTATGGGTTTTCCAAAATACTAATATACATGGAATGTAATCCTCGAATACCCTCCATATAGGGCCCTGACTATGGTTCTAGGGTTTTCAAGGGGAAGAGAAATATCACACCGTGTGTGAAATATATCACATGGAGTGTGACCCTAACTTAGTGACTCATGGTGTACCACATAGGGTACACAAAAATTGAGGGGAGTACATGGGCTCTAACATGCATCGTACCCAGACAAGGACATGGCCAGGCCCGGTGTATAGAAAAATCTTTGTACATTGAAATAGTCAGGTGTACGTAGTCATGGAAACACCATGTACTCAAACAATTACATGGACATGGTATCAGGACATGATTCATGGGTAGGACCCTCTCCCAATGGGAACTATAGTGTACTATCAGTACACACCATGAACCCCTTCAAATACGGTTTGGATCCGTTTTCCTCTTAAAAATGGACATTTTTCATTAGGGAACGTTCCCTTAATCCACTACCTGAGGGTTTCATATGTGGTCATGCCATATGAATTGGAAGGTGACCCCAAATTAGGAACATAAATCTTGGATAGAGTTGGGGGAATCCTTCAATGAGTCCTATAGTAAGATCCACTATCATTTTCATATTCATATGTGGGGTTATTTGTATTTTTGTGACATAAACATCACATGAATCAATATATTACGTAATGGGGTAATCTCGATTAGGTTTTTGGTATACCCCCTATCCTTGTGTGAGATCCCCATATTCATATCATTCTCTTTAGACTTCCATCATATACTTTTTATGTTGAGACTTGAGGAGAATGACGTATTTTATGGACATTGTTAGTTCTATCTCACTTGTGGATTGTGTTATACTAGACAATTTTTATGTGTAACCTTTTATTATGAATACTAGGCCGGCATTAAATTTGTGAATTTTCCTATATACTGTGTTTCTATGTTGATTATATATAGATATTATTGTTATATGTTCTGTTGACATATATCTATGAGGGGCTGATTGTTATTTTTTATTTTTTATTCTTATTGATTACGTGGTTTCCTACTAGGTATTTTTATATTCACCCCTATATGGTCTTTTCCCAAGTGTTTCATGTCCAATGCAGATGACCATCCTTTTGGTAGTGTCATAGATGGACTAGGATGAGGTGAATATTATTGAGCCAAAAATATATTGTTTGCTCATGTAGTTTCATTGACATTTTTCCTCACCCTATTTATAGGTCGGTCACGTTTTTATTTTATTTTTTATGGGATTTTATTTGGTATTTTTCCATTACTATACTTGTTGTCCTACTATGATGGTGGGATTTTAGATGTATGCATGTGTGGCTATCAGTTGTTTTACATTTCAACATGGCATGGGCTTGGGGATGTGTTCTTATGTACATATACATTAGGATAAGGAATCCAATGTGTATGATAAGCCTACATGGAACCGTTCACTGTCCCATTAACTATTAGCGGTGGGCATGGGTATTTCACAGCATGGGCCCCATTGGGATGGGTTGTTATAGTGTGGTTTAAGCATGGTATTCCTAACAATGAATGTGAACAAGAAATGTTTTTGGTTTTTTATGTTTTAGTTGAGTGGATGAAATATGGAAATTTTAAGGTTTTTTTTAGAATGTTTATATTCCTAGGATACCTTTATTTTCATTTTTCATGGTATAGGAGCTATTTCCTGGTTAGCGCAAATTTTTTAGAATCATGCTGCTTACCCATGAGACCTGATCCAAAAATATTCAAATTGAAAATTACTCAGATTCCATTGGTCATTTGTAACTCTAATATCATAATAATCACATATTATCTAAATAAACTACTCTATGTTTTCTCTAGAAGACTATCCCATTGATTATTTAATGATTCTAGATTGATTTGGGTAGATCTCTTCATAGATTATTCATATTTCCTCCCGATGTCTCTTCATTTCTATAGATCTATGCATGATATTTTTTCTGGTGATAGGGGTTTTCATTTTTGATATAGTGGGTTTTATGAGTATTTTTATGTTATTTTTATACGGATTCCCATGATGACCGTATCACTTATCTCGAAATAATAAATTCAATGGTGTCAATTTTCTTATACTAGTGAGTTTGGTGTCTCCGTCCAGTAGATACTCTCTTATTGAAATATTGAAAATACCCATAAAATCCATTAAATTTGGACTACTAAAAATATTTGATTGATTTATTTGATGAATATATTTATTTCCATAATTTTTACATGATAATGGATGATGAAAGAATTTTTTTTTATATGGTGTTTTCTTTAAAAATGGTTTTTATCTACAATATGTGTTTAATTAAACTCCAAAAAGATAATTTGAAAATATTTTGAATGTGGTATATTATATGTTATATAAACATAAAACATGGGTAAGACCATGGGTTATCAGAATTTTTAGGGACATAAGAATCCTTATTCTAGATAGAGATCCATGGATAATCTGTTATTGTAATCCTCATAATCCATCCCCTTTTCCCTTTCTTGTAGTCATTACTTGGATTATTATACATTACATTCCCAATTATTTTCTTATGAATTCATTTCTTGGTTTATGAAAATAATTTAATAAAACATATTTTATTTCATTTTTCTTAAGGCATGATATTTGGATTGTTCATTAAAATGAATTTCAATGGATTTTTGATGAAAATGTGTCTCCACATCAATTTCTGTATGAATCTATTCTTTTTCAAAAAATAACTAATGTTTACATAGGGAAAGAAATTATATAGATTCACAGGGGTATCCTAATGGGAATTTCCTCACACCCAAAATATTCCTTGTGGTGTATATAGACATGGTTTTGAAAGATTTAGGAAAATTGAAGGGTGTAATATATATTGGGGACATATCATAGTGGAAATTGTCTTTGAGTTATTTGGGATGCTGGTGACCAATTGTCACGCTTAAATAGACTTTAGGATTGTGAGTTTTTTTAGTTAAGAACCATTTGTATTTTTTCATGTTATGTATCATGTTTTTCTGACATCCCATTTTTACACTTTATTGGTTTTAAAATATAATATATTACCTTTTGTACATGAGATACTTTTTGGTGATGTTCAGAGTTGAATCATCCCCCTTATTTTCTTTATAGTTACTCAGGTGTTTTCTATTATGCTAGGGAAATTGAGAACATACATTAGTTCCTTTTAAGGACATCCTATGTATTGTATCAAGTCAAATAGGGTTGGTTCATTACAAATTAGCAGTTTAGGATATCATATTCATGGTTATTGGTAGATTATATTAAGATTGATGGTACTCCGGTAGTAAGTATAGAATGGCTCCTAACCAGTACACATACTTATCTAATATTGAGTTATAATGGGTGGCCAAAAATTTTATTGATTCTTTGACTTTCTTTATTATATAAATTAACATTATTTGTGGTTTATTTATATGAAAATTTCCATGCCTTCAATTTAATTTCATTTTTTTATTAATCTCATTCGACGATTATTTTTTCATAAATTTTATTATTTAAGGAATTTAATATTGATTCTTGTATATAATATTTTTATTCAATTATATTATACTTCACTAATTATGTAACATTTTTTTCAATTAATATATAATTCCTCTTAAGAGATATCTTCTCAATTTTTGAGATGATTTTTTGAGATAGTTTTTAAAATAGAACCAAGTATTAGACCCTTTGTATGTTGAATTATTTGTATGGAATATCTATAAATTGTGTCAAGTGGACTTTGGAAACCATGATTTAATAGAGGTTCATTATTCAGTGATTTACAAGAATAATCCACATGTATTTAATGGTGATAAAGGAACCCATGAACCATGGCAGTGGCTTCAACATATTAAATGAATTTCCCACACCATTAAGACTCCAAAGGACTCAATGGTGGGTTTCTATGTGTGTGTGTGTGTGTGTGAATGTGTGTGTGTGTGTGTGTGTGTGTGTGTGTCTGTGTGTTATCAACCATGTAGTTAATGGTGTGAATCCAACATGCATTCAATGTTCTACGAGGATCTTACTGGGACCACATTCAAGGAGGTCTTCAATCATTAGTATTATCCTAAAATTTCATTTAGTGAAGACATTTGAATTTGTGGTCATGAAAAGAGGGGAATGATAGGTTATGTAGTATTCTAATCATTTCCAATTGACAATGAAATTATAACATGAATTTAATTATAATTACTTCCTTGATGTTGAGAGGTTTGAGATGGTTTCTAGGACCAATTTTCTTATAATATTGATTATATTGTGCCTAAATACCTCTCTTGAGTTATTCGATAAAGCATCCATGGAAAAACGTAGACAAAGATAAAAATATTGGTTTGTGTGGATGTTTTTGGTAACCATATAGGGAATTTAGGATGTTTTGGATATAAGAGAAATATATTTGAACCACGTAGTGGTAGTGTTAGTGGTGTAAATGATAAGTTACTTAATATCCATGTGGTATTCATTTAGTGTTAGGTAAATGGCTACACAAATAATTTTAATAGAATATAACCAAAAACATGACACATGGATATTTAGTCTATACATCTCCATCATTTCTTTAGAAAAGAAAATTAATTTATAAAGGATTTTTCCATGGTTAATAAAGGCTCTCATTTCCAGTATTATGTACTTAAATAAGGGGGATTTTACTCTTTTTCTAAAGGGTACACTCATGTTGTGAAAAAATATCAAGGAGGATCAACGGATGGTTATCTTTACAAAGTGAACTATAGAGTAGAGTAATTTGATGTATGGCCTACTACTATGAGAGGTAAAGAGTATATTTTATATTATAAGGTTTTTGAATAATTTTATACTAGTGAATATCACTCTATTAAATCATCAAAGTATAGTGATACTATGGGTTAATATTTGGAACTTATTCCCTTTATGATTTTTCTTGCAACTCACATGGGAATAACTAAGATGCATGGTTTTAGATTTTTAGTGTGTCGGGTGATGATTATTGACTTAAATGTCATGTGTTATTTATCATATCTTTATACATATATCTTTATCCTTATTATTTCCTTGAATTGAATGATAAATTTAAAGACTATATTTACTATTATCATTATCATGTATAGTCTCTATCTTTTGGTGGAGACCATTAGGTCTCTCAGGGTAAGTTGGATCATAGATTGGGGAGGGTAGGTCCTGCCATTCCTTATATAGGAATGATACTATGCTGGTTGTCATAGATGTCTCATGATTAAATTTAACAATTCATGAGATGCGTATTTTGTATGTGGGTAAATTCATACCCTGGGGTCTTTCCTATAATGTTTTTGGGTTACCACCCTGAGGGAGTTTGATTTCACTCTGGACCTAATTACCCAGATGAGATCTGTTTCTATAGAATCATATCATATGGATATTTCTACGTTAAATGGTGCTATTGTTCAACTAAAAATATTATTATAAATGATTTATTTTTCATATGATGAAAAGTTATGATCCAGCTATTATATTTTCAAATAAGGTTGAAAAAATAATTTGATTTTGTATTGATTAATCAAAATATAATATGAAGAAAGTTAATAAGAAACACACATTACCTAAAATCATTGATATATTTTATCATCTTAGAGTTAACCGATAGATTTTTTACATCTCCATATGACCAGGGTACCATCTGTTGAAACTTTGAGAATAAGATATGCCTAAAATGGTAATTATGAGTTGGTAATGTCATTTTATGACCCCAGTTATTTCATTAGTTCATACGAATGATCATATGGTATTAATGGAATTAATGAACTAGATATTTCATTAGTTCTTGGAATTATTCATTGATTTCATTTTTGGTGATTTGTTGGTCCACTCCATGTCATTGGTGGTACACATGGATCATCTGAATATCATTATATAGATATTTGAAGAGCATATTAATTATGGGAGGCTCTCTAAATTTGAGTTTCTGATCGAATTGGTGGTTTTTATATAGAATGTGATAACTGAGGGGGGTATCTCAATATATCCTAAGATAATTCAGGTATTTATGTCTTAAGAATAACCTAATAATGTATTATATATTCATAGAGTATTCAGTTTATCATGCTAGTATGGAAATATTGTTCATGAATTCTCTAATTTGAATAACCTTGAATGTAGTTCACAAGTAAATATATTAAATTTGATTGTAATTATATATGTCAAATATAATTTTAGGATCTAAATCTGACATTGACTTTAGAACTAGTTCATGTTCTCCTTGATCTAGGTTTGATCTACGATGTTTTATAGGATGAATCATGTAACAGATTTGGATGCATTATGACTCTATAAAGAATTCCATGGCCTATAGATATCATGAATTATTCACTCATCAGAATAAATATCTTATCCAGGAACTTGAGTAAGTATCTATGATTAACACTCCCACGAATTAGAACCATTATCTCTTTGGGGATAGGTTTTTTATGCCTTCTGATAAAAATATATCCAAGTATATTTTCACCTAGAGATACATGAACATGAATCCTAGATGTAGGGTCAAATATCTTCAAATTTTTTATTTTTAATTTTCATATACACATTGAAATGTGAATGTGGTCACTAAATTATTGGGCAGTAAGTTAATGAATAATTTCTTAATAGATTAAGTAATGTAATTGACAATGATGTGTTTGTTTAATGAGATGATCCTACAAGTGGAATAATTTGATGTGTTAATAGTCTTAGCTGGTGTAAAATATGACACATAATTTTATTATTAGATTCATATTGGGAAAGAAACAGACTTCAACTATTAATATTTTAGTAAAATTCTTTATATTGGGGAGACCTAGAGTTGTTATACATGGTCTCATGTTGGCGATTTTCGCTTACATGGTAAATTGGTCATTCTAAAGGCTCTGAGAATAATTTTATGGATAATGTACATCTATTGAGTTGTTTTTTTAATTAAGGAGCTAAAAAAGTGTATCACAACATAAGACCTTATTATTAGTGGATATGAAAAAGCTTTTTGATTTTAGACTACACGTCATGTTTCCTTACAAACAAGAAAATTATGTTAGAGTACCACAAACCTGTCATTTTTTGTATCCCTTACCATATCAAACTTATAAAAGGTATAAGACTATGATGTAATTCGTGATTATACTTCCCTAGAAACCCTTTGTAATAGATTTTATTTTGGTGATCAATAATAAATAAACTAAATTGTCTTATTTCCTTCCAATTAAGGATTTAATGAAGGAAGAATACCTTATACACTTGTATGAATGAGGGATAATGATGGTCCATAGAGTTTCTTCATTGTTTATTTCTAAAAGAGGATTAAACCATGTTGAGTCAAAATCTTTACTTATGAATTTTTCATTTATCTAGGTTTTTAAAATCACAAACACTTTATCTTAAGGAAAATAATATTTTCTATAAGGATTATTTTCATAAAAAAATTCCTTATATAAAGAAATTCTCCTCCATACCTCTGTTTTCAATATTCTTTTTATAGTCTCTCTAAATCTCACTCATTCCATTACTAAGTAAAATTCAGGTTCCGAATTCCTTGAAATTCACACTCTGAATTCTATGAAATTCGGATAACAAATTCTCTGAATGCAGGTTCCAAATTCTTTAAATTCCTGTACCAAATTCTTTAAAATAGGGTTCCAAATTCTCTGAAATTATGACTGAATTATCTGAAATTTCGACTCTGAATTCATCAGTATTCAGATTCTGAATTCCTCAGGATTCAGACTCTGAATTCCTCCGAATTCAGACTCCAAATTTCTCAGAATTCATAACCCAAATTCATTAGAATTCAGAATTTGAATTCATCAAAATTCAGACTATGAATTCATAATATTTTAGACTCTGAATTCCATAGAATTCAGTTACTGAATTCATTGAAATTATGACTCCGAAAACTATATAAATCAGATTTTTAATTCTTTGGAAAATTGAATTTGAAAATCCATGTCTTGTATATCCTCAATGATTATTTGGTTAGACACCGAAAATAATTTTTCCTTATACTCCTAAAAATCGATTTGGTTAAGAAACCATATTTTCCTTACACTTGTTATGAAACGTTTTCATACAATATGTTTCTAAAAAATTGTAGTTTGAGTGACATGTGCACAGGTTACTTTGAGATTCATGAAAAAATATTACAGTTGGAGGAGGGAGCCGACAGTTTGAGATGTTCCTATAAATAAGAGCACATTTGAACGAGATCATAATTGTTCCATCACTATAGACATAGCAAGCTATTTAAGTGATTTATAGAGGGAGAGACTCTCATGCTTAGTGAAGTACTAAACACATTTTTCATATTTCATCATGCGATGTCAATTTTTGTTGAGTACAATAGAGGGATTCTGGGGATATGAAGACAAAGGTTCTGAAAACCATAAACATCGAGGGAATTCGAGGATATAAAAACAGATTCTGATATTCCTATCGAGGTCTTAACCTGGTGTGGGTAAGATAAAATTTAATGAAAGTATAAAACAAGTGTTATTTATCCAAGGTTTTTGGATTCCCAACTCTTTCATTTAAAAGATTTAATACTAGTTACTGGTTTTGTTTCATGTTTATTTCCACTGTAATTTGATAAAGGAAGAAAGTATAACCTTCTTATACTTTCTTGAACATTTTATACTCTAATACATAAGATTATATACACTTTAAGGAAGAATATTTTCCTTATAATCATTCCTTATGTTTCATTTCTAGAACCATATTTCTGGAATCTAGCATGTTTTTTAGTAGATGTAAAAGAGGTCTTGTGAATTTACCTTATTTATCATTGTTAAACATATTTATTACTTAAGGTTAAAAATGAATGTTTTTATGGATATAATTTAAGCCCTCTTATAATTGAGCATCAACATCATTATTTTGATCCTACAATTGGTATTAGAGGTGATCTATAAAATACATATATTCACATATAAGTTTTCTAGCTCATGTTTTTTATTTGTCTAAATTTTTTCCTTCCAAATGGATTTTTATCTTTTTTTACAAACTTTTAGTGTTGACACTTTTTTGTAGACAGATATTTTTCTGAATGGCATGAATGAATGTTGGTTCGATTGACAATTGGAATCCCACCATACCACCTATATTAGATGGGAATGATTATGTGTATTGGAAAGATCATATGAATACTTTTTTATTAATACTGGAGTGGAATACATTTTCAAGATTACTGGATATTTCAAAATTCCTTACAAGGAAGTCAAAACCTTTACCAACCGAGAAAAGTAAGAATATCAACTAAACTACACCATATGCAATAATTTGTTGTGTTCCATAAATAGGAAAATATATAGTCAAATTTTGTCTTTTGAAGTCGAAAATTATATCTGGATGAAATTTGAAGTTACATTTTTTTCTATATCCAAAGTGATTGAGATTAGAAGACATACGCTTAGAGCAGAATATCATGGATTACTCTTTCCTTATGGAGAACCAGTATGAAAGGTACACCAAAGGTTTATAAAAATTGATAATATATTAAAATATAAGGGATAAAAATGTCAATATAGTGAAGCTCTTGTGGACATGATTATAGATATCATGCCTAATTTGTGGTAATAAAAAAATAGCTATTTATGAGAATAGGAATGTGTCTAAAATTACACTTGATGAGATTTTTGGAACCCGTATTCCCCATAAGATAATAATGAAAAGATATGCTGATATGAATAAGAAGATTAATGGTAATGGAAGTGTATCCTTTACTAATACTAAATATAAGACTTCTGAAAGGTTTACAATATTAATGTCAAATAAAGTTACTATTTTATTTGAATTTAGTGAAAGTGAACATTCTGAAAATGAATTAGCTAATATTTCTCAGAGGATGAATAAGATAGTTTGACTGAAATACTTTTAGTATAGATATAAAAAAAGAATGAAAGGAGAAGAAATACTCATAAGTCACTTGTTATGAATGCAATAGAGCAGGGCATATAAGGCCATATTGTCATATGCTTTAGAAAAAGGACAGAAAGGAAAATCATTATTAGAAGAATAGAAAGAAGTACTAAAAGGATAATGATAAGAAAGTATTGAAATCCAATGACAACTAGAGTGCCAGTGGTGGTAACTCTTTTGATGAATCCTCTGAGTATGAATCTTCTGGTCAAAAGAATCTTGGTCTTCTAAAAAACTATCCATTTAAAATCAATTTCTAATGGCCAAGGTACACATGCCGAATCCATCACCAATGTATTTTTAAGTGAAAATTAAAATGATGATTAATAGTATTAATCATCATATGATGAGTCTTCCTCAGAAAAAGATAATTCATTACCTTCCTATGAAGAAGTGCCTAGGTTTACTAAACATCTTGAGAATGAAAATTCTAAACTCAAGAAAAAGCTCGATAAGGAAAATTCTGGATTATCTATTTTAACTGAAGTGTCAGATCTTTCTAATGATCATGATAAGAAGACTTTGGATTTTAAAATAATTTCCAAAAATCATGAGGATGTTAATTCTGAGAAGGGTAAACATTCTAGGGATCTTGAAAATATAATTTCTATGAAATTGTTTAGATACTAACTCTATTTCTAAATCTAATTTATTTAGGATAAAAACATTGTTATAAAAGTAATGTTAGAAATATTTTCCTTGAGGAAATGATTTTCAATGTTTAACCTAGGTAAGGAAATTTTTGAAAAGATGTATTAACAAATTTTTCCAGTAATATATAGTTTTGTGTTTGGTTATACTTATTCGGAACCAGTTTTTAGTAATAACTATTTTGTTCCCCAATGTGCTCCATTTCTCACTAAATGTGAGTGCGGTGGAAATTAGATGAAAATTTGTTCTTAAAAAAACTAAACCTTTGGTTTTCATAAAGCTAATTTTTGGAAGAAAATTTGGATACATAAAATATTGATTTCTAAAATTTCCAGATCCAAGACATTTTGGATTCCAAAAGTGAATCTTTTTTATTTTTAGGAACAAAATAAAAGTACCTACAACAATACATGGTACATGGATAGTGTATGTTCCCGACATATGACTGGTGACAAAAACATTTTTGAAAATATTATCACGACAAAAGGACCTGAATTATCTTTCAGTGATAATGCTCAGGGAGAAATTTTTGGTATATGAAACATTGTTCTTCTTGGAAAAAAGTTTATTTAAAATGTATTATTTTTTTAATGGTATTAAGAACAACCTTATCAGCATATTTCAATTATGGGAGGAAGGTTACCTTGTGAATTTTAGGAATGAAAAATTCTTACTAAACAATTACATGGAAGTGTTTATTCTTTCTGCCCATTTGAAAGAGAATGTATACACACTAAACATAGAAGACCTTAGGAACCAAGATCTACCTTTCCTTACTACAAAGGAAGATCAATCATAGATATGGAATAGAAGTTTAGGGCACTTTAACTTTGAGAACCTATGAAAAATCTCAACGAAAAGACTTGTTAAGGATATACCATAGCTTAGATTTGATTTTTCAAAAGTTTTTTATCCTTGTCAATATGTTGAGAAGTAGAAATCACATTTTGAATCCGTCGGTGAAGTCTCAAATTCTGATGCATTACAATTAGTGAATATGGATCTTTTTTGTCCAACACAAACTGTAAGCATTGGAGGAAAATATTATTTATTTGTTTTAGTTGATGATTATGCTAGATTTACAAGGGTCTATTTTCTAACAAAAAATTCTGAAGATTTTTATTATTTGAAAATATTTTGATCTCATGATAAAAAAAACTATCCATTGATAACTATTCATAGAAATCATGGAGGAGAATTTCAAAATTCTGATTTTGAAACTTTTTGTAGTAAAAAATTCATTACTAATAACTTCTCAGCACCAAGAACTCCTCAACATAATGGTGTTGTTGAAAGAATAAATAGAATTCATAAAGAGATAACTAGAACCATGTTAGGATAATATTCTATAGCTAAACACTTTTGGGCTGTAGCGGTAAGTACTGCTTTCTATACTATAAGTCGAGTTTCGATTAGACCATTTCTTAACAAAACTCCTTTCGAATTGTGGAATGGTAGAAAACTTTGACTTTCTTACTTCAAAGTATATGGTTGAATATTATTCATTCTGAATACTAATGATAATTTAGATAAATTCAAACACAAAAATGATGAAGGAATAGTCATATACTACTCCACAACTTTTAAGGATTATAATGTTTTTAATAAAAATACATGTACTGTTGATGAAACAGTGCATGTTAAATTTGATAAAATTGATCCTTTTTTAAACTACCTCAATCTACATCTTTGGATGCGTTTTCAAAAACTGATTATCAACCCTTGATTAAAGATACTTATGATAAGGAAAATGTTCAAGAAAATATTTCTGAATCATTTAAAACATAATATTTCCTACCATATGTTAATGAACAGGTATTTCAAAACCCAAATCAGTTGTTTCTTAAGAATCATCCTAGTGATAATATCATTGGTAATGTAAATCATCCTGGGAGGACTAGAAGATCCGTATGAAATTAAATAGAGCATCTAACATTCCTTTCCCAATTAGAACAAAAAATCATTGATGAATATTTAGGTGATGATGATTGGATTAAATCCATACAGGATGAGTTAAATTTATTCAAAAGAAAAAATGTCTAGACCTTGGTTAGAAGACCTAAAGAAACTTATACAAATGGAGTAAAATGGGTCTTTAGAAATAAGTGTGATGAAAATGAAATAATTGTGAGAAATAATTCTAGATTAGTTGCTAAAGGCTATAATAAAAAAGAATGAATATACTATGAATAAACCGATGATCTAGAAGAATGACCTGAATGTATTCGTATTTTTCGTGCCTTTGCAAAAGTCTTTAATTTCAATCTTTATCAAATGAATGTAATGTATTATTTTCTTAAAGGATATGTTCAAGAGGATTTTTATGTTGATCAAACTTCTAGTTTTAAAGACAGAAAACATCCTGAACATTTTTTCAAACATAAATAATCTTTATATGGACTTGAACAACCCCCTAGAGCTTGGTATGATAGACTTACTAGATTTTTTTACAAAACTATTACATTAAGGGAACTACTGATCCATCACTTTTTATAAATAAAGATTGGAAAAAAGTTTTTATTGTTCAAATTTATTTTGATGACATTATATTAGTTTCAACTTAGTAATAATTAACAGATTCATTTACAAATCTAAATCAATCGTAGTTTGAAATGAGTATCATGGGTGGGTTAACATTTTTCCTAGGTTTTCAAATTTCTCAAAAACCAGAAGGAACATATATGTCTCAACATAAATATATTAAAGATCTTTTTAAAAGTATGGATATGACAAATCTAAGAGTATAATTACTCCCATTCATACCTCAAATTCTCCTGATCTGGATGAAGCTGGGAAACTAGTAGATCAAACATCATTTAGAGGTATGATAGAAAGTTTTCTATACATGAAATCTAGTCATGTAGAGTTAATGATTCAGTATTCTTATTTTCCAGATATCAATCTAATTCAAAGGAATCCCATTTAAAAGTACTAAAATTATTTTTTCACTATTTAATGAAAAACCTGGAATTAGGGCTCTTTTATACTTCTAGAAATGATTTTTTTTTAATGTTTTTTGGATGCAGATTTTAGTGGATTTAGAATGGATATGAAAATTACAACTGTAAGATTCCATTACATAGGATATTAATTAGTTTCTTGATCATGAAAAATGAAACACTCGATAGCACTTTCCACTGCTGATGCTGAATATATATCACTTTTAAGTTGATGTGACCAAGTGTTTTGGATATAACACACACTCACAAACTATGGAAAGAATTTTACCAAATCACAGATATTATGTTATTACACTTGTTCCATTTCTGTATGAAAAATACCCTACACATCACTCCCGGGAAAAACACATTGATATTAGGCATCACTTTCTTTTGGATCACACACAAAAGGAAGAGTACACTTGTTTGGTAGTCAAAATTTTTTGTAATCAAAATTTTCATAATCAAGTTTTTTGTAATCAAAATATCAGTAAAAAAAAAATTAATCATAATTTTCGTAATAAAAAAATTTCATAATAAAAAAAATTTGTAATCAATATTTTTGTAATTAAAATTTTCTGTAATCTAATGTTCTTCAAGAAGAATATTTCCTCAATACTGATAATTTTCATAGAAATATAGAAGGTATGCATCCTTTCATTAATTTTTCTATTCAACTTAAAAAAATTATTATTTTCATCATGTTTAAGAAACATTTTTGGGTTCACTTTTCCATAAATCTATATTTTTATCTAAAAACATCAAATGATTGGAACATACCGAAATATAACTTCATCATTTATCTCAACCGTCAGATCAAATTAAGCTTATTTCAACCATTGGATATTCTTGGGAATATGAAATATCACATTAAACTTTTATAATAAGGCCCCTCGATGATTGTCCAACATCATTTATCAAGATTTGGAATGCTGAAACTCTTCTACTTTACTTAAGGATCATTTCGAATTTTCTAGTTTCCTCAAATATGAATGTCATTGGAAGCCTCTATAAAGAAGAAAATGTCATGTGTAAATTAAATATGTGAATGAAAATTCCATAGGTAAAGGATAGTAGGTCTGAAGTTATTTTCCAAATAACATTCTCTTATTTCAAATAATATCATGTTGAATTGCTGGGAGAGTCTGTGAGTATCAAAACCAAAGGGACAAGATCCAGTGTATCCTCAGTTGCCTATAGAATTTTATGAGACCGTATATTTTTTTGTTAAATATGGAAAAGATAATTTTTCTTTTAAGAGTTATGGGAAAATATATTCACTTTCATTCTATATGGTAGCTAATATCATTGGAATTATTTTTGAGGGAGAAGCTGAATTCTGCACCCACAAGCTACCAGATGTTTCAGGAAGTTTTTGTAAGGATAAGGCTCTAGAGTTTCTTTGTTTGTTAGGAGTGAATACACATAAGATCACCAATTTTTTTTACAAATTTCTGGATTCTAGAGTTATGGGTTCAGGGATTTATCATTCCCAGAAAAGAGGATAAAGACACCCTAATGAAGAGTGACATTTATATTCTGGATTTTTTTGGTGAACCTCACAAATATTAATCTAGTACAGTATATCTTGCTTACAATTTCAAATATCAACAATGGAACTTTAATATATAGGATTATTATTTATCCAGATATTCTTTCCATTCTCACAGTTATTTGTCTTGATTCATTCAAAATTACTTGTTGCTCTGAGCTAAGAAATTTCAAGGTTATGTTTCTTAGTGATGATACCTAGAGAAGGATGAAGGTTGGAATCAATAGTGAATTTGAAGAATTATTTGATTTATCAGAATCTGAAATCGATGTTTTATAAAAGAAACCAGATGTTAATGATACTTTCAAGAAAGGTGGGATGAATAGAATGGTGAAGGAATCATATGTGAAAGAAAATACTCCCACAATTCCAAAAACACAATCCGCACCTCCAAAATCTAAGAAGAAAAAGACCTATAGAGATGAAGTGGTTACTAGGTGGAGAGATGATAAGATGAATAAGAATGGAATAGATCCAAATTTTGACTTGTACCCTCCTAAATAAAAATCATTAAACATTAAGGCTATTGAGGAGCATGAGAAGCAAGAAATGTTAAAGAAGCATAAGAAGAAGATTTTGGAGGCTAAAATAGTTCAATATCTTATAAATGAAAATGAGAAAGGCTCTAAACATTTCTAGGTACGAGAATTGTTTCTACAATAATCACTTTTAGTGATTCTGGTAAAGATAATTGTGATTCTAGAACCTGAAGATGATGAACAAATTGTGCATTAAGAGGAAGTGGAGAAAGAAGAAGATGATGATGAAGAAGGAGATCGCACTGATGATTTCCTAAGGTAGGTTGAGGAATATTATTAGAAGGATATTCCTTCTAAGAAATTGTCGATTTGGACTTCTCATGCTGAATCTTGAAAACATGATACCCCACGAATAGAATAATAGGGTCGAGTAGATGTAAAAAAAACAACTGAAGAAGAGAGCATCAATCATGAATTGATTCAACCAGTGGATCTAGTGGAAGGTGCAGATAAAGCAAATGTTGAGGAAGAAAAATAGTTCAACTATCAAATTGTGAACATGAATCGCCAAAAATATCATAGATATTTATGATAATTGATAAGGGGAAACAATTGTTGTTTGATACTCTGAGGAATGTCATGGTGGGAATGAAATATGTTGGTTGTTCATCAAATAGAAAAGCTAAAGAGATAGAGAAAAGATCCACACCAACCAGAGAATCTGATTCGAAGTCATCCACTTTGGGACATGATTTTGTGGTCCAATCATTAAAGATGTTAGTTGATACCATTCCCCTATTTCTGAGTTTAGATTCATGGTGCAGATGCTTCAGCCCTCATTTAATCACAAATAAGATTATCTTTCCATGCTTATGGAAAAGTTTTTCAAGCTTGAGGTTAATTTTAATTCTTTCTATATTGAGTATGATGCACACAGTAGGTAATTCAAGGAAATTACAAAGTGGTAATGGAATAAATTGAAGAACTAAGAAAATTTTATGATGTTCAAGACACTGTCAAAAATGATTTTGATACATAAGAAAACAAGTTAAAATAACATACTACAAGTTTCATAGAAAAGCTCAATCTTGAACAAATAACTCAGAAGCAGGAAGACAAAGACCTGAATTGGATTCTTATTTATATGGATTTGAATCTGAAAAGGAAAATATATCTTAGAATTGAATTCAAAGAAAATTTTAGAAAGAAAGAAGATCTTTTTAAGACTCAAAGATATATTCTCAAGGCGCAAGAAGAAAAGATGAAAACTCATGAGAAGAAAAACGAGGATCAGGATCACATGCTCGAGCATCTTCAAGTGAACCATAAGGAGCGTAAATAGATAAAGACCATTGTCAAAAATCTTATGTCTAAGGAGAAATAAGGATGGATTTTTTCCCATAAGATATTATGTTTTATTACTTTTCTTGTAATTTTTTTAAATAATAATGAAATTTTTTTTTATTCTTCATGTGTTTTGTTTTGTAGTACTAATATTTCAGGTACCATATTTTTTTTCATTCACTCAATTCCTTTTTGAAAATTACTAAGGGTGAGAAAGGAATGATCAAAATAATAAAAAGTAAATAAGATAATTCCTTGTGTATGGGGGAGTCTATCTAATGGGGAGTTTTATAAAATAATATTTTCTTATGCAAGAAAAAGAAAAATATCTTTATATAAGTTAAGAATACGATTCTCAGGGATTTAAAACCCTAAGGGGGATTAGTTGTATTCATCATGATTCATATGTGAAGGGTGATATGTTTTTCTTTTATTTTCATAATGAAAAATTATATATCATTATGTTATTTTTTTTAAGGATGGTTTTACATTCCAAAATGGGGGATATTGTTGATTTAATAAGGTTTCGTTTTTACTTTTCCATTTATCAATGTTTTGAAAATCACAAACACTTAATCTTAAGGAAAATTATATTTTCCCAAAAGAATGTAATTCATGAGGAAAATTTTCCTTCTATGAGAATATTCTTATCCTTACATTTTTTTCGCTGTTATTTTTATAAACTCTCTAAATATAACTCATTTTATTACTGTTGAAAACTTTAGGTTCCGAATTCTCTGAAATTCAGGTTTGGAATTCTATGAAATTTAGAATCTGAATTCTATAAAATTCTGGTTCTAAATTCTCTGAAATTCAGATCCGAAATTATCTGAATTTAGGTTTCAAATTCACTAAATTTAGGTGTCGAATTCTCTGAATTTTGGTTACGAATTCAATGAATTTTTTTATTTCAATTCTCTAAAATTTAGACTCCGAATTACTCATAATTTGGACTCCAAATTCCTTTGAATTCAGATTCACAATTCCTCTGAATTCAGAATCTGAATTCCTTAAATTTTATACTACAAATTCCTCAGAATTAAGACTCTAAATTCCTATGAATTTAGACTCCAAATTCATCAAAATTCAGACATTGAAATCATTAGATTTTAGTCTCTAATTTCAATAGAATTTAGATACCAAATTCATTGAAATACAAACTTCATAAACTATAGAATTCATATTACAAATTCATTGGAAAATATAATTTGAATATCCATGTCTTATAAATTTTTAATGTTTATTTGGTAAGACTCTGAACATTATTTTCCCATTGAATCCAAAAAATTAATTTGGTTTAGGAACCTTATTTTCCATAAAATTTTTATGAAATTATGTCGTACAATATCTTTATAACTAACCATTGCTTGAGTGACATGTCCACATGTCCCTTTGAGATTAAAGAAAAAATATGACTGTTGAAGGATAGAGACATCTCTTGGAAAAGTGCCTATAAATAAGGGCTCATTTGAAAGTCCTCCTAACTGTTCCATCACTCTAGAGATTTCATGTTGTTGAAGTAATTTCCAGAGAGAGATACTCTCATGCTTGGTGTAGTTCAGAACATCATTTTAATATTACTTTGGGCGACTATGATTATTATTGAGTACAATCAAGGGCTTCCGAGGATAGGAAGATAGTGTCACGACCCGCCTTCACCAAAAGGAGGGAAGGGTAAGCAGATTGTCAGGCCCTTCCTTCTTTAAGTTTAAGGAGAGATAATGACCCCCTAAACCCGCCTTCAATAGGTCCCAGAGTGGCGACCAGCACCAGGGGTATAAAATCACACACTAAAAGGAAGGCATTATCCTTTTTCTTTTAATAGTATTGGGAGATAAGATAGTAAACCCCACAACACCAAAACTGAAAGTGAAAATACGGCTGAAAATAAACCATTCCCATATGCATGTTCAAAAGAAAAATATACAAGTCACAAAACTCCAAAGGTAAAAAGATACCAAGAAAATGGAAACAACAACAGCAACTGCCCCAAAGGTCCAAGCTAGTACAGCCCCGCATGATCCCTGAAGTCCTCCTGGAAACCTGAAAGAAGTTTTATATATATAGGGTGAGCATACAAGTATACTCAGTTGGAAAAAACCAAAGACTCTTGTGCACAAGTGGGGAGGCATACTAATGCCCTATGAGAAAAGAGATAACCAAGCACCTAGTAAGGAAACTAACCACCCAAGCCTCACCAAGGCACACTCACCAAATAATGCAAGTCAAATAATATATAGTAATATCACATCGATGTTTGGGTACCCCGCACCACTTTACAACTAGTTATTGAAGACATCCTACGCATCGGACCAATCCTGCCATTCTCATCGCAGTCCCACTGCCATACCCTGCCTGCCCACACCTGGGCCACAACCACACATCCCGCCCATAAACACCTAGGCCACAACTATCACACGTAACCACGCCTGCAAACACCTAGGCCAGAACAACCACTACGATGCCCGAAGACACCTGGGCTAGAAGAACTACTGCCACGCTAAAAGACACCTAGGCCTCATCCTAAAGATACTTGGAAAACCACCTGCCCGCACACATCTAGGCCAACCATGACACTACCCTACCGAAAGATTCTTGGGCTAATAATGGACTTCAGGCCATCACATCCTACCTATAGAGTCTTGGGCTATTCGGGAAAAGGAGCAGAAAAGGAGCTAATAACCATCCATTCATAAGATTGTGGGGAAAAACACCCCCCCCCCCATGAAATGGAGGTGTTCCACACTAAGTGCTCAACTTGGGTGGGGTGAGAATAAGAAACACAAAAACTACAAGTATATGTATAGATAACAAGCACTCACCCAATCTAGGTTTTTCTTCATCCATCCTAAAGAACACTAACCTTACTATTCATTCATAAGATAATAGAACAACACCCATGCCCAAGTCACAACTCACACCAAACCAAATCCCCATTTGTCTCATCCTTTTTTTCATGTTCAGTAATAATGTTTAAATAAGTTCTTGCACATACTTGGGCAACTAGTAAGCATAAGAACAAGCCAAGGAAAGAGTACACCCAACGGTAATTTAAACATTCACACCCGGTTCTCTTGTCAAAACACATCAATTGAGACCCCACCAAGTATTGGAACCAAAGCATGTAAAATTGAGATACAATCCCAATTTCCCAAAACTATGAATAAGAAGGTTTCACAACAAAAGAGGATCCCACCCCAATTCGGGATACAAACTGAGGATCTCATCCTCACCCACATCCCCCCAGCAATCTAATCCTCTATCCAAGAAAACCATAAGGTCACCCGTACTCGGCCCATGGAGGAAATAACCAAACCAATACTACCAACACAAGGCAGACTCAACATGTATTTTCAGATTTAAAAGATTTAACACACTCCATGATTTTAATTCCACTGGGCTTAAATCAGGGTTATCATAGAAAATGATTTGATCCTAGTACTTCCAATTTATTTAGCCGAATATACTTAATTAACCAATTTCCTTTACACAGAAAAAGGTTCACAACCAAAATACAATCCATTTAAACATCACAAGAGGTAAGGGATTATTAGTTCACAGATAAAAACCACCAACGGTCATGATTTTTTGTAGGCATAAGCTCGCACAATTCAAAAATCATTAATCAAGAAAGAGGAGAAAAACAGAACAGTATCATTGATCACACCCCTCCCCTTCCTTCTTTAGAACCCATTTATTATCTTTCATTAAAGTTTGGTTCAACCAATTTTGCGGAAGCAGTATCGTATCCACCCCGCAAGGTACACATAAAGGAGAGATGAAGGTGAAACCCCTACCTGACTGATCAAGGATCGACGTTAAGTCCCCGTGTGAGTAGGAGGAGCTCCACGGAACACAATCAACGAAAACTTAGATGGGTTACAACTCGTCGGGAGGAAGGGTACTCCGACCGCATGGTGATGGAGAAAAAGATAAATAAGGAGAATCATTTAGGTTATAAAGTATGATAAGTGCTGAGATATAGCACGTTCGGGACGGTTAATATATGGAGAGAAAAACTCGAAACCCTGTGAGGAGAGGGATCGAGGGTTGACCACACAGCTGGGATTCCCCACACGTCATTAAAGGGTCCCCACCTTTCAGGGCGGTTAGAATTGATGCACACCACGGTACCTCACCAATCATTTAATTAAACCACATTAATGGGCATTAATGGGCTTTAAAATAGGTTTAAAGGGTCAAAACAGGGTTTAAAACCCAATTCGACCAAAAAGGAGCGCTACTGAAAAAACTCGTGGGGGGTATGTTAGAGCTACCTGTTGGAGACAACTACCGGTAGTCGAGTGCTACTGGTTGGTGATATCTATAGGTAGATGAGAGATATCGATAGCCGAGAGCTACTGATAGCCGGGAGATACCGGTAGCCGAGAGCTATCGATTGGCGACAGATACTGGTATCCAAGAGCTATCGGTAGCGGAGAGCTACCGGTTGGCGATAGATACCGGTAGCCGAGAGCTACCGGTACCCCAAGGGCACCAGTAGGCTAAGTCTACCAGTAGGTCGAGGGTACTGGTAGGACAAGGCTACCTCTAGGATTCACCGAGAAGCCAGGATGGCCTTCCAGACCACCCAAAATACCTCAAACATCATATTTTTACCAAGTAATGGACCCCCAAAAACTCAGGCCATTACATTAAATACCTCTCAAAATATTCTCTCCCGTGAGAATCAAAACAACCTAGAAGGAAACAGAGGTTCTGAACAACCACCTTGAAAGATACCTCTCAAGAGTGAACCACATCGTTATCCAAAAACACCTCCCTCTTAAGAACCAAGCAACATACCAGGGTCAAACTACCTAGTCATATGGGTTGGGGAGTCTCTTCCCCCATGTCAATATACTATCCGCTTTGGGCGGCACTGACTCGCCCGCATGGGTTTAATCGCATCCACATTATTCCATCTTGATTATGGGTCGGGTCCTCCCCTCCCTATAGCCAATACTTTTCACACACATTCAGAGAAAAGAAAAACCACATATTTCATAGCCAAAAGGCAAAATGCTCCATCACAATAAGTATAAACAGAACATCACAAAACTCAAAACAACTCAGGGTATTGGGCATGCATCTGTGCTTCCCTCTCCCAGGTACTCTCTTCAAGCTCACCATGTCTCTATAACACACGAACCAAGGGAATAGTCCGCCCACGAAGCACCTTCTCCTCACGACCCTCGATCCACATTGGTATTTCCACAAAGGTAATGTCTTCCTTGACGTTTAGCTCTCCCCAGCCAATGACGTGTGAGTCTTTGTGCAGATACCGACAGAGCTGGGACACAAAGAAGACGTCATGTATCCTTAGAAGCGGTGGTGGTAACTCTAGACGATAAGCCACTTCACTGACTCTCCGCAACACTTTGAAGGGTTCGATGAACCTGGGGGAAAGCTTACTTCCCTTGTCGAACCTCTATTGTCCACACCGAGGGGAGACCATCAAGAACACGTGGTCTCCTACCTCAAACTCCAAGGGACTTCTCCTGCTATTGGAATACGACTTTTGTCGGTCCTGGTCCGCCTTCATCCTTTCCCCTATAAGTTGAGCCTTCTTTGTCGTGCTCTGCACCACCTCCGGGCCAAGGATGCCCACCTCTCTGACTTTGTTCCAGCACACGGGTGAGCAGAATAGCCTCCCGTACAAGGCTTCGAATGGAGCCATACCAATGGTAGAGTGATAGATATTATTGTAGGGAAACTCTATCAGAGGAAAGTGTCGCACCCACGATTCTCCTGAGTCCAGAACACATGCCCGCAGCATATCCTCCAAGGTCTGGATGGTGCGCTCTGTCTATCCATCTATCTGGGGATGGAAAGTAGTTATAAGACGTATCTGGGTGCCAAAAGTGTGCTGAAATCCTCTCCAGACTCGTGAGGTAAAACATGCATCCCCATCTGATACTATAGACCTCGGGACTCCATGCAACTGCAACACCTCATCCACGTACCTTCGTGCTAAAGCATCTACTGGAACCAACACCTTGATAGCCAGAAAGTGATCCAATTTCGTAAACTGATCCACTACTACCCAGATGGTGTCATATCCCCCTTGCACATTGGGAAGTCCCGTGACAAAATCCATTGAGATGTCATCCCACTTCCACTCAGGGACATCTAGAGACTGCAGCAGGCCGCCTGGAACACGGTGTTCATCCTTCACCTGCTGAAACACTAGGCACTTGGCCACAAACTCTGCCACTGCTCACTTTACTTCGGGCCACCAAAACTGCCTCTTCAGACCCTGGTATATCTTGGAAACTCCCGGGTTCACTACTAGGGGAGATTTGTGAAACTCACCAAGAACCTGGCCGTGCATCGCCTCTGGGACAAACAACTTTCCTTGGAAAAGCATCCAGTTCTAACCATCCTCCACCCACCCTTCCAGAGCATTTCCCTGGTCAACTCAGTCACACATCACTTCGCACTCTGGGTCTCCCCACTGAGACTCCTCCGCTTTCCAAAAAAGAGAAGACTATACTGTCATCTGATACAGGAAACCTCCACCGCTATCCATCCTCGCATCCAGGTGCCAGGAAGCCAACTCCTCCATTGCCTTCCAGGCGTCTACCGACTCTCGGACTGCATCCTTCTGCGACCTCATGCTCAACGAATCGGCCACTACATTCCCTTTTCCTGAAGTGTAGGAAATCTTGAAGTCGTAATCCTGGTAGAACTCCAACTACCTTTGTTGCAGTAAGTATAGGTCCCGCTGGGAGAAGACATACCTGAATCTTTTATGATTCGTGAGGACTACAAAGTGTTCTCCGATGAGGTAATTCCGCCATAACTTTAGTGTGAAAACGACCACTGCAAGTTCTAGATCGTGGGTGGCATAATTACGCTAATGAGGGCGTAGCTACCTAGACCCATAAGAGATCACCCTTTGTTGCTGCATCAACACATATCTGAGGCCTTTCCCTGAAGCATCACAGAACACCTCATACGCCGCCCCTTCTTCTGGTAGTCTCATAACTGGGGCACTAACCAACTTATCCTTTAGATAGTTGAAGGCTGCCTCACACTGCTCACTCCACACGAAAACCCGGTCCTTCTTGGTCAAGGCTGTCAAAGGGGTTGTAACTCAGGAGAAGTTGGGTATGAACCTCCTATAGTAAGCTGCCAGCCCTAGGAAACTGCGAACCTCTGCCACATTCTTGGGTGCTGCCCAAGAAACAACCGCCTCAACCTTTGATGGGTCCACTGCTACCCCCAGCTCGGACACTACGTGCCCAAGGAGGTGTACTTCTCGTGTCCAGAACTTGCATTTCAACAACTTCCCATAGAGACGGTGCTTTCGGAGGACCCCCAAAACCGTCCTCAGATGATCCGTATTTTCCTCCTATAATCTTTAATAGAACAACATGTCGTTGATGAACTCAACTACCAACTCATCCAGGTACTCCTGGAAGACGGATTTCATAAGCCCCATTAACACAGCCGGGGCATTCGTAACACTGAAAGGCATGACTAAAAACTCAAAGTTCCCATATCTGCACCTAAAGGCCATCTTCGGGATGTCTCCCACCTTCACCCTCATCTAGTGATACCAAGACCATAGGCCGATCTTTGAGAACCATCCTGCCCCTTTCAGCTGGTCGAAAAGATTGTTTATCCTCGGAAGAGGGTAGAGATTCTTGATCGTTACCTGATTTAGCCTCCTGTATTCTATGCACAACCTGATACCACCATCTTCTTTCATTGAGAACAATATTGGAGCACCCCACGGTGACACACTTGGTCGAACATAACCCCTCTTCATCAGATCATCAATCTTAATCTTCAACTCTCGTAGCTCCGAAGGTGCCATCCGGTATGGAGCCATCGAAATTGGACGAGCACCAGGCTGCAAGTCTATCCCAAAATCGATATCACGTCGAGGGGGTAGAGTCGTTACCTCATCGGGAAAGACGTCTATAAACTCACTGACGATCCCAGGTACCTCCACCATCTCATCATCTACTGACTCTACTGACAGCTCGTCTTACAAGGAGAAGAGGGGTTCCTCTCACTTGATGCCCTTCTGACAGCTCCGCTCTCCGAGGAAAGTAACACGTCGGCCGCCCAGGTTTGAGAACACAACCCTTCCTCGGAAGAAATCTATGATGGCACATATAGAGAACATCCAGTCAATGCCTAGGATGACATCGTATGGTTGTATCTGCAATATTAGGAGATACCTGACTAACTGATGTGGACCTATCATTAGTCTTCATCCCGACAAACATATAACAAGTCAGTCTGACCTCCGACTGGTGTGCTCAGCACCAGGGGCACTGGAATTATCTCAGAATATAGACCCAAATAACGGGCCAGACTGGGTGCAACGAAGGAGTGCGAAGCTCCGGTATCGAACAAGGCATAAGCAATGGTGCTAAACAAACTGATCGTACCGCGAACGACCTTCGGTCCTGCTGGAACTGCTGCCTCTGCGGTGTGCAACTTCCCACGCCCAGCTCTTCTACCTCTCGGCTACCAGCCACCTCCCCGACCACAACCTGGTCGAGGTCCCTGAGGAGTTCCCTGAGGTCGGCCTCCCCCTACAACGCCTGCCCTCAGAGGAGCGGGAGATTGCTGCCGCTGTTGCTGCTACTGGAAGGGCCTATCTGGAAGCTGCGGTTGGGGAGGGTGTTGGGACTGTCCGCCACCTCCGTACTATAATCGGTCTGGGCACAAATTCTGGAGAATTACATGGCTCCCACAGACGGAGCACCTCAGTCATGGGCCTAAAGGAAAAGTGCGAGGACCGGGGGACCGGAACTGGAACTGCTACGGCCTGCTCTCTACTAGTAAAAACCTAGGGGGTCCCGATGCTGGAGGTATGGGGCTGACAGCCTTCCCTTTTGACGAGCCTAGCTGAATCCCCTCTCGTGACACACCTCTTAGCGTGTGCATCCTCTCCACCACTTCTTCCTTCTTCTGGACCTCCAAGTATGTTAAAAAGGTGAAGGGGGTAACAGCGTATTGGAGGGAGGGTCGGACCGCCTCCTCTAAAAGTCCTGCCCGAGACTCCTCATCTAGAAAGAGGTCCGGAGAAAAATAGAGGAGGTCCTTGAACTTGATTCCCAGCTCTCTTACTGACATACTCCCTTGATGGAGGGAGAGTAGCTCCTGCCTCTTATCCTCCTTCATCGTAGAAGAGAGGAATTCTGCCCAGAACTCCTTCTCAAAATCAGCCCATGCCACCTCAGCCTCTCTCCTCTCCCCCAGGTAGAGTGTCCACCATGATGCGCTGCTCCCCACATCTGGCTAACGGCCGGAGGAACCCAGTACTCGGTCGGATCCCGAATCAAGCTGAAAGCAATCACCAGCTCCTCTAGCCAGTTTTCTGTCTTCATTTTAGAGGTGTTTCCATCATACTTCTTGAGGTTTTGTCGCTGGAAGGATCGAAGCGTCTTCCACCACTGGTCATCCTCCTCCTCTCGACCAGCCCTCTACCGATTGGACAAGTCAACCTTCTGGGCCTCGATCACCCGCACCACCCATGGTCGCCTCCCAGGTTCCATAACTGCAAGGTAAACAAGGAATGCCTAAGCCCAAGTAGTCCAGAATATTGTTCTTAAAATTTTCTTAAGCTTCTTACTTATTTAAATCCCCAAAACACCCATGAAACATGAGAACACAAGTCATTATGATGCATTTACCTTTATTAGGGTCTCTACCCTACAATTAGCGTGGACTTACATGGTCATTAGATAGGTCCAGAGTCCTTGCATCAGACCACGGGGGGCCCTAAAATCCCGTGTCCTAGCCGGTCTTCCCTGGCCTAACTCACGCACCACGGTCTCCCAACATTGTTGCCCTACCATCCCATGCAATCCTTACTATGCCCAACTCCAGACTCCATCCTATCTCTCAACCAACCCAGCTCTGATACCATTCTATCACGACCCGCCATCACCAAAAGGAGGGAAGGGTCCATAGATTGTCAGGACCTACCTTCTTTAAGTTGAAGGAGAGATAATGACCCCCAAAACCCGCCTTTAATAGGTCCCCGAGTGGCGACCATCACCAAGGGTATAAAATCACACACTAAATGGAAGGCATTGACCTTTTTCTTTTAATAGGATCAGGAGATAATATAGTAAATCCCACAACACCAAAAATGAAAGTGCAAATAAGGATGAAAATAAACCATTCCCATATTTATGTTCAAAGGTAAAAGATACATGTCACAAAACCTCAAAGGTAAAAAGATTCCAAGAAAATGGGAAACAACAACAGTAACTGCCCCAAAGGTCTAAGCTAGTATGGTCCCACACGATCCCTAAAGACCTCCTAGAAACCTGAAAGCTGTTTTATATATGTAGGGTGAGCATACAAGTATACTCAATAGGTAAAGAACAAAGACTCTCATGCACAAGTGGGGAGGCATACTAATTCCCTGTAAGAAAAGAGATAACCAAGCACCTAGCAAGGAAACTAACCACACAAGCCTCACCAAGGCACACTCCCCAAATAACGTAAGTCAAGTAATGCATAGTAATAGCACATTGATGTTTGGGTACCCCGCGCCACTTTCCCACTAGTTATTGAAGACATCCTACGCATCGGGCCACTCATTCCATTCTCATCATAGTCCCACTTCCATACCCCACCCACACACACCTGGGCCGCAACCACACATCATGCCCGTAAATACCTGGGCCACAACTGTCACACGTAACCACGCCTCCAAACACATAGGCCAGAACAACCACTACCACGCCCGAAGAAACTTGGGCTAGAAGAACTACTGACACGCCCGAAGACACATGGGCCTCATCCCGAATATACTTGGGAAACCACCTGCCCGCACACACCTGGGCTAACCACCACACTACCCTGGCCGAAGATTCATGGGATAATAATGGACTTCAGGCCATCACAGCCTGCCCGTAGTGTCTTGGGCTATTCGGGAAAGGGGGAAGAAAAGGAGATAATAACCATCCACTCATAAGAGTGTTGGAAAAAACACCCTCCTCCATTAAATGGGGGTGTTCGGCACTAAGTGTTCAACTTGGGTGGGGCACGAATAAGAAACACAAAAACAAAAAGTATATGTATAGGTAACAAGCACTCACCCAATCTCGGTTTTTCTTCAGCCAGCCTAAAGAACACTATCCTTACTATTCATTCATGAGAGAGGAGAACAACACTAATTCCCAAGTCACAACTCACATCAAACCAAATCCCCATTTGTCCCATCCTTATGTTCATGTTCAGTAATAATGTTTAAATAAGTTTCTGCACCTACTTGGGAAACTAGTAAGCATAAGCACAAGCCATGGAAAGAGTAAAACCAACAACAATTTTAACATTGACACTCGGTTCTCTTGTAAAAACACATCAAGTGAGACCTCTCCAAGTATTGGAACCAAATCAGTTCAAAGTGAGATACAATCCCTAGTTTCCAGAACTATGAATAAGAAGGTTTCACAACAGAAGAGGATCCCAACCCAATTCGTGATACAAACAGAGGATCCCATCCTCACCCACATCACCCCAGTAATCTAATCCCCTATCCAAGAAAACCATAAGGTCACCCATACTCGTACCATGGAAGAAACAACCAAACCAATACTACCAAAACAAGGCAGACTCAACAGGTATTTTCAGATTTAAAATATTTAACACACTCCATGATTTAAATTCTACTGGGCTTAAACTGGGGTTATCATAGAAAAGGAGTTGATCCTGGTGATTAAAATTTATTTAGCCAAATATACGTAATTAACCAATTCCTATTACACAGAAAAAGGTTCACGACCAAAATACAATCCATTTAAAAAACACAAGAGGTAAGGGTTTTTTAGTGCATAGTGAAAGACCACCAACAGCCGTGATTTTCAGTAGGCGTAAGCCCGCACAATTCACAAATAATTATTCATGAAAGAGGAGAAAAACAGAGCATCATCATCGATCAAACCCCTCCCCTTCATTCTTTAGAATCCGTTTATTATCTTTCATTAAAGTTTAGTTCATCCAATTCTACAGAAGCAGTATCGTACCCACCCCGCAAGATACCCAGAACGGAGAGCCGAAGGTGAAACCCCTACCAGACTGATCAAGGATCGACGTTAAATCCCTGCATGAGTATCAGGAGCTCCACGGAACACGATCAAGGAAAACTTCTTTGGGTTACAATCGTCGATAGGAAGGGTACTCCGACCGCAGGGTGATCGAGAAAAAGAAATGTAGGGAGAAGTCTTTTGGTTATAAAGACTGATAAGGGATGAGATACAGCACGCCCAAGATGGTTATGATATGGAGAGAAAAACTCGAAACCGTGTAAGGAGCGGGATCGTGGGTTGACCACACGACTGGGACACCCCACAGGTCATTAAAGGGTCCCTGCCTTTCGGGGCGGTTTAAACTGACGCACACCACGGTACCTCACCAATCATTTAATTAAACAAAATTAATTGTCATTAATGGGATTTAAAACATGCTTAAAGGGTTAAAATAGGGTTTAAAACCCAATTCGAGCAAAAAAGAGCTCTACTGGAAAAACCCATGGGGTTAGGCGAGAGCTACCTTTTGGCGACAGCAACCAGTAACCGAAAGATACCGGTTGGATATAGCTACCGGTATCCGAGAGCTACTGGTTGGCGACACCTACCAGTAGCTGAGAGCTACCGGTAACCAAGAGCTACCGGTACCCCAAGGTCACCGGTAGGCAAAGTCTACCGGTAGGCCGAGGCTACCGGTAGGCCAAGGCTACCTCTAGAAGTCACCGAGAAGCTTGGATGGCCTTCCAGACCACCCAGAATACCTCGAACATCAGATTTTTACCAACTAATGGACCCCCAAAAACCCGGGCCATTACAGATAGAGGTGCCAACAACCTTAAACATTAAGGGTTCGTGGTGATAGAAAGATATATTCCAATATTCCTATCAATGGATAACCTAGTGTGGGTAAGACACACTTTCTTGAAAGTATCAATCAAGGGACCTTTATCTATGTATGTTGTATACCCTACTCTTTGGGTTAAAAGAATTTATACTTGTTACTAGTCTTGTTTCATGTTTATTTCCATTGTAATTTGGTAAAGGAAGAATGTATAACCTTACTTTTGTATACTCTAATAATTAAGAATATATATATTTTAAGGTAAAATATTTTCATTGTAAACATTCATTATTTTTAATTTCTAATACCATATTTCTAGAATCAAGCAAGTTTTTTTAGAAGAACTAAAAGAGGTATTGTGAATTTACCTTGTTTAACTTTTTTAAACATAGTATTCCATAAGGTTAAGAACAAAAGTTTTTAAACATAAAATTCACCTACCCTCTTTTAATTGAGCATCTAAATCATTATTTCTATCCTAATCACTTCAAATCCTTGTATTTGGAGGGGTTACAAGAGGTGATTGGTACATAACTGAAGTTGGGAATAGTGTACCATCCTAATAGATATGGTTGAAATATGAAATCTATGTCGATTCATGAATATATTCTTCATGTGGGAAAAAATTACATCAGCGCTTTATGGGACAAGCATCTACCAATGATAAAACATTACTATAATAGTAGTAATCAGGATTCAATTAGCATGGACCCATCAGATGTTTTTTATGGTAATTTATATAGATCAAATTTATGTTAGGATGATATTTGTGAGTGGAAACTCGTCATATTAACTATTATTCAGGTGATGAAAGAGAAGATACAATTAATCTGAAGGATATTAGTGATAGATATGAGTAACAAAAATATTGTTCTGATGAATGTAATAAAACATTGGAATTTGATGTGTGTGCTCATATTTATATATGATTTTATCCAAAAATAGGTTATAATCACCTCATAAATAATTAGATGATGACTGATGGTATATATATCCCTTTGGGATAATTGTGTGACATATAAATGTGATATTTAAGTTGAAATTACCATCTCCATTCGCATCAATAAACTACATGTCGCATGATTCTCACCTCAATAAGTTTTAACTGAACGATTGACATTTGACTGAATCATAGGATATCGAGATTAAACCAGATACATATTTGGTTGAAGAACCACATCAAAATATGGCTTATCAAGATGAGGTTTCATATGATAAAACAATGCCTTTTTGTGTTCTGTGGAAAATTAACGAAACATCCATGAAACTTGTGAGTAAGACACATTTATGATGATGTAGTGACTTTATTTGTTCAGGAGTATAAACTATTGATTTCTTTATAAGGACATATATTTTCATGGGGTTGATTACTGTGACACCCTATGGGTTACAAAAGTGTTTAATTATAAGCATGATTTATCTATTTTTTACATTTTAGATTTTTTGGGGGTGAATTGAAAAATATTTGATGTTTTGCGGGGAAATGCTAGGAAAATAGTTAATAGTAACTATGAAAAACCCATGTGAAACATACCTAATTCTTTTCATAGGTATTTTTATGGTTTGATCATGGTATTCTATCCATGTGACTCATCATGAAAACAATTTAGAAGTTTATGTGTGGTTCAAGAGGATATCACAAGGATATTTTATGGTTTTCTGATAGCATGAATATTCCTTATAAAATGTTCACATTTCATTTCAATGGATGTGATAAGTATCATGTCTTGCACACATTTTTTTAACCATGTTGCATAACCACGTGACTCAATATTAACATCTTAAAATGAAACATTACCATGATTCCCATTTTCAATTTATCTTTAATGACTTCTTAATCCCTCATTAGCTCAAACCAACCCCTCAACTATTCTCTATATGACTCTTCACTTGATTACTTTCTTATCCTTGATTAATTTTATTAGAATTATTAAGTACATGTCCTTATTTTCTCCTGTTTTATCATCTTTTATGAAGATATATCCTTCATACCATTTTTCTTTTGATATGTTGGAACCTAATTAGGTTGTGATTTCTTTATTTAGCTTTTTTTGTATATAATGATGTTCATTAAAGTTCTTGGAATAGTAATACCATATCTCTTATTTTTTTTCACCATATTCAGAGGCGTCGTTGTTTCCTCTATTGGAAATATTTTTGTATCTATCCAATGGATTCTGTACCTTGGAAAAAATTATCCATTTCTGAAATTGTTTAATTTGGTCCCATAAAAATTATTACATTGTTATTGTTAATGGGTAAATTGAAACCCATTATTTTTACTCAATTTTTGATTGTGATTGAAATTGAGTTAAAATTAGTTTTAAATGAAGAAAATTTTATGAACCTAGTATATTTGATCAAATTCCACAAATATAATATGAAAATATAGGGCTTAGATTATCATACACATAATGGTAAACTTTATCCCTAAGAGAAGTCCTTGGGATTTGTGTCTTTTTATGGAGCTATGATTCATTTGGTCAACTAGGGTTCCTTGTATCTCCTAGTATTGTATACCTTATGTTATATCCCATTTATATATCATTATTAGATATCAATTAGATACCCATATGTTACATACAATTATTTTTATTAATGGATTTATTTGTTGTTTTCCTATATTTAATCAAAAATGTTTCATTAAAATGTTCAAAATAAAGGGCATGTATATTTTTCTTAAATAGAAAACTAAAGGTTTGTTTTATGGAAATTAGTTTCCTTTTAAATTTCATTGTGAAATTGGATTTGGGGACAAACTAGAACTAATGTTTTCATGGATAATTTACTTTCAAAGATTCTAGGTGGTGTGTTGATGGGTGTTTTATGACACCCAAAAAATTCCATTGTTCATATAAATGCATGTTTTTGTTAGACATAGATAATGGGAGGGTTCTATGTAAGCTGGAATCTCGGCATATTCAACACTTTATTTTTTTTCATTGAGATGGTGGTCACTAGTTTCTATGCATAGATAAATTCTTATCTTTTGTATTTTCATGTGTTTTAGACCATTAATATTTTATCATACTATGTCACATGTATGTTTAGACATTATACATTAATGTTTTTTCTATTATATTTTTATATAATTATTTTTGTTATATGAGATATGTATTGGGGATGTTCATTTATAAAAGTTTCTAATTCATTCATTTATCAATACCTAGGTGCTTATCGCTAGTTTATTTCAATCAAGAATGTGAATCTAGCATTGTGGTGGGCTGTCAATGGTGAAATATCATACCTTATTTGGTTGGTTCATCACATGGATCACATCATAGGTGTGAAATAAAAAATTAGGTATGTTAAAAGATATCTCATATATCATTTGGTTCTTAATGTACGATATTAGTATGATTTAGTCATTTATTTATATGGGGACTATCCTAGAAATGTTTTAGATTGAAAATATATGAATGGTATATATTTCAATATAAGAATAAAAATTATTATATGGATATGAATTAAGTAAAATATAACAACTTTTATAATATATAATAAGATTATATTCATGTTATGAATTTATGAAAAAACATATTTTAAATGTAGCACTGATTAGAATATCTCACTAAAGATGTACAAGTGAATATGGTGAACCATTATAAAAATATGATTTGATAGAGTAAATAATGAATCTAGTATTTTATTCAGTAAAATGTATACAAATATTGATTTTCACTTCATTAAATATATGAGGGATTATCGAGTGACCAATATGGATCAATTTTGCACAAATCATTAGGCGGTAACCATTTAAAAAAAATTCACCTCAATATTGTTTGAGAAGCATCAGTTGAAGCTTGATGTTCAACCACCTCCCTCAGTAAAATAATATTTATAAAATTATTTTCAACCTACATGAAATTAGTTGTTGAGAAATATTCTACATGATATAAAAATCTTATTCCTTTATATTTATTAAAAAAGGGATATATTTTGGAAGATTTATGATATTCGAAGAACATATATTATTTTACCAAAGTTTAAAAAATTATAATATGATTGAAGGAGATTAAATTCATTAATAAAGATAAAAATTGATTTAAATTATAGAATAAAATACATGTATTCATTAAGTATTATTGATATTAAGGGAATTATAATGTTTATTAACATATGGTTTCATGGACCTTTAATGACTATGTATTGTATGGTTTTCTCTATTACTCCCTTTATATCTACACCATGCATGTCTCCAAGAGAATTAAATTTAAGGGAGAAATTTTCATTCTATATAATTAATATCTATAATTATATGAATTTTATTTTAAATTCATTGGATATCCAACAAACCCAAAGGTGGATAATTTGGAACCAATGTTTTTGATCATAGAGATATTGGAATTATGGTAGAATGGTGGTGATGATGTGATTTTGTTTTTTTTTTTGAATTATGGATATTTTAATGTTACTCATGATGATATTTTTATATTTAAAATAGTTTGGAATTATTAGAGTATAAATTTTATAGATTTAATAATAACTACGAGTATGGTGATCTCTCTACATTTTAGAGGGATTTACCAAGTCTTGGTATAAGTGGAATTATGGAATTTTGTGGTTTTGTGGTTTTGTGAGAATTTTGGATATCATGATGTTATGTATATATTTTCCTAATAAAAAATAATGGTGGATATGTTATGGGGAAGAAATAAAATGAAAGGATCACATGATGGAAGGTGTTACATTATAGAAGGTATTTTGTTTTAAAGGTAAAGAAAATTGTTCAAATACAAGTTCTAAAAATGTGGAAATAGATTTATAATGGTTATAATGCATGGTGTTCTTCTTTGTGAATTATCTTATGTAGAACATGGATCCCAAATATATCATTATGATTTTTTTTGTGGTTCTTCCAAATGAATAAATAGAATTATATGTTGGGGAAATACTAATTTTTTAAGAATATATTTTAAATATAATTTTTCATAAGATGGTAATGAAAATAGATATTTTCTACATGATGTATGATGTTTCATAATGAATTTCACTGAAAAAAATATTTTATTGTGGTATAAACATCACCACATCATAGATGGACTAGATAGATCTTTATTTTTAAATATAATAATACCGAATATTCTCAACTAATTTGGGTGGTTTTTCAACGGAACATTGAGTATAGTCCTTAGGATGATGTCTAAAATTGGAATTTAAAATAACTCAATCACATGGTTGATTTTTCTTATTAAATTTTTAGTCATCTAATTCATTGAAATTGGCGGGATTCAATTGAGAAAACATAGTTTTTATATTGATACATATGACTGTTTTAGTATCGAATATTTTGATAAACTGTGGGAAATTTATTGTAATGGAGAATTGAATGAAACTTGATAGAATATAATTACCTTTTATCATTATCAAGGTGAAATAAGAGGAACTAAAGAATATCAATAATTTATAGAGAATGTCGTATTAAAATGATAACACCCCCAAAATTTGTTTCATATTATCTCATGGATTATCTATATGAATGACTATCAAGCCATATATTTTCTTATGTCACTTACTTGAAGTAATGAGTTAATATTTATATATATGCAGTGACCATTTGATCATTATTGAGATGTATCTAATCATATAATCACTAATTTTTAATAGTGATTTCCCCTGGTATGTGAAAACATTTTTCAGCATATGGTCTTTGATTAGCCTATATTGGTGAACTATGTAAAATATCTTTGTCTCTACATTTAGAATTTGAGACGTTGATTTTTTTAATTATCAATTTTTTTGTTCAAGTTTAACAAGTTCTTACCAATGTAGTGAAATGATTTTATTGAAGAGGAATTGTTTTTAAAAATTAATTCTGAGACTCCCAAGAACATAACTACTAGATCCTATACCAGAAATTTAATTTTTAAACATATGTTTTGAAACCACATAAGATTACCCAACGATAAAATACCAATATTTTATCTCATTTCAATAGTTAAAACATTTAAACATAAAAAATTACATAGTCCCATAACCCAAAGGATTTGTGACTTTAGAGATTAACTATATAATTTTCTTGTTTTACAATATGTATTGAACATATGCCAAAATAATCTTCTCAAATGATTCACTTTTTGAGGTATTATACATAATACTATTTTTATTGACACATTGAATGGAAAAAAAGGATAGGGTGAAATTAGATTCTTATTTTTTGTAAATATAAGAGATGTCAATCAATGAAAATATATGAGTATAATAGGGGAATTATGGTATGATTACAAAATCAATCTACCTAAAAAAACATAATAGAATCATTCCCAATAAAATATAGATTATAAATCATGAATTATGAATTATGATGTACTATTTTTTGAATAACATATAAAATTGTCTTTATTTATGTGGATTAATGTGTCAATAATCATGAGAATAACATATCGATGTCCTAAAGTCATAATCATATGTAATTATAATATTATTATATATCCTAATAAAAACCATTAATTTAATTTTTATAAAACATAATGATTTCCATGAATTAATTTGTTATTAGGAATAATTATTCCAAATTATTATGTTTTGATCACCTAAATCTGTTCCAAACATTATCTTTTCAGAAAACCCAATAATTCCCATTAATTATATTATATGAAAACAAAATCATGACAATGAATTATCCAGTTTAATAAAGAAACATTACCTAAAAAATTATATAGATATATAAAACAATGACAACATGTAATGACAACCCATATATATGTATATATCCTCTATTGATCATAAAAATATTCATAATCACAACATAGTCTAATTAACACAAGAAAAATAAATTTTTTTGTTGTAAAAAAACCATAATATTTTACCATAATACCATCACAAAAAAGAAGGATAATTTATCATTTCCGAATATCCCTAGTTAAGCATAATAAAAAAATGTGTTTGGAAAAAAATGAATGCCACTTTTATAAGATCTGTATAAAATTTATTTTCAATAAAGTAATACAAAGTACCCATTGTTTTTAATTATTATTACTTTATAATAAAAATATTTATAAAACAAAATTAATATAAATTATATTGTGAAACTATAAAAATTAAGAAGGAATATTTATTAAAAAACATATATATAATAATGTAAATGTGTTCTTGCAGGATATGTTACAAATTAATATTTTTCAATGTTTTCTAATCAGAGTTAATGTCATTAGAAAATGTCTAATAAGGAAAATGGAAAAAAATCATTTAAATTTTGTGATGTAAGTCAAAGAAAATAAAAAATATCCTTAATTTATCCTAGATATTTAGATAATAACATCCACAATTCAATATAGTGATTATGGACCTTGAAAAAACTATTCAAGACTAAAAACTATATATAAGGTGATATAATCGTACAAACATAAATTTTGTTTAATTTTGAACCAAAAGGAATAAAATTGGTAATAAAATATTTAAAACATATAGGTATCAAGATTATAATATAATATATGTGGTTTTACAGACAAATCTCATAAAGTTCCTCTAAAGGGATGTTTAAATTTAGAAAAACGGGATTTTTAAGTGAGGTTCCAAAATAAACAATACAGATTTAATAACATATTAGTTGTAAGAAATTAAATAATAAACTTGAAATGGATTTGTAAATTACTTGAATTATAGGAAAAATATGTTATGATTCATTCATGGGGAAATATATAAACCATATAAAGAAAGAAGATGGTGAATATAGAAAATATTTCAATGAGAGAAAATTCATATTAGAAAACTCTATGATTTTTAATAAAATTTAATTTTAAAGGAAATAATTTATAAAAATTGAGATTATTTATTACTTTTTAGTACCATGATAATTTTTATAGTAATAATATTTTATAAAACTATTATGGATAGAGAGACATTGTAATCATGTGTAAAACTGTTAAAAATGATCAAACCTAATGAGAATAAGTTGAGTTAACAAAAACTCTTTATAGATTTTTTAGTACATAAATAAAAAATATATTAATAAGGGTACATGAAATGGTATTTTAAATTCCCTAAAATATAATTTAATATTTCTAATAAAATTCAATGGGTCTATAGGTATACTCTATAATTTTTTTGGTTCATAACATAAAATATGACCAAAACTGGGACATTTTCTATAAAAACCCTCACCATAACTCCCAAATTCCATAAAATTAATTTAACCATCGGTATAATAAACATAAATATCAAATTAAATTTTTTTAAACCATTAATCATATATTTTACCTTTTAATAACTATAATTATAATCATTCATTAAACTTATATTAGTTATTTATTCTTCACTTTTTCTCATAGGATGTTAGTGATTTTGAGTATTTCGTAGAAGTATCATAATAGAAATGGTTATCCCCATTCATTTATTTCACAATAATTATTCCAAAATTTATTAATTTAGTAGAATCATTTTTTCCAATAATTTATTCATTCACATGTTTATTTTCTTTGATATATATATATATGCCTCACGATAACAAAATCCATGATGAGTATGTTTTCTCTAATTTACTAATAAATAAATGTTACATTATATTAATCATTTATTTTTAAATCATTCTTATACTACCATATAGAAGACATCTATAAAATAATTAATATCTTATATTACCATTATTAACATATTTATTCTTATCCGTGATGAAAATGATTATTTTGTTATATAATCGTTCATATATGGGTTAATCATACCCAAACAAGACAATGTTATACTAATTAATATGTATGGTAAAATAGTTATAAAATAAAAATATAATTTAATAATTATAATATTCATGTTAACATAACATCATTATAAGAGAATAATGAAATTCAAGAATAGTGTATATTAGAATGTAACTGAAAAGGATAGTTAGGTACTATGTACTTTGATGATTTCATTCATTCCCAACACATGATCCTTCATAATAATGGATTTATTCTTCATTAATTATACTTGGGGATTCAAAATGTAATACAATTATTTGGGATAGGAAAAATGGTTAGTGATTCATGAGTCAAAAATATTTAATGAGTGATTTTGGAGTGGAAGAGGAGGGGTCCTTCTATAGGTGAGTTTTTAGTAGCATTTCCAAAATTACTAATTTAAATGTTTTAAGGGAATAATATTAAAACAATGTTGGGTAAAATGTGGAAAACAATGGATATGTATTTTTTCCCTATATCCGAAAAAATTAAAGATAAAGTTTTTGTATGTTTTAAGTCTTTATGACTTAGTTTAACCATTCTCACTCAATTTTACCATCTCTCTGATAACATAATTTTATCCTTGGTAACATATTTTTTATATAAAAATTAAATTAATCTATATAAATAAATTATAAATATTTATTATAAATTTAATTTCCATTTAATCTTATTTAAATTCTAAAATTTTAATTGTTATATTTGTAAAAACCCCACAAATATATTAAAGAAATTGTTTTTATAAAAATTAACTTTTAAAAACATTATATATTAATAATATCATTTCATATAAAGTAATTAATAAATTTCTAAAAAAATATTCTCTTATTAATGGAAACATATTCTTAGAATAATCCACTAATAGTGGTCAATTATATTTATTATGATAAAAATATAGATTATAAAAATAATAGTTTATTGTAAAAAATAATTTTTATAAATTATATAATGATAACCAAATAATATTAAAATTCATTATTCATCTTCTTAAAATTTAATTTAATTTATAAATTAGTAATTAATATTTTATTTTAACATTATTAATACATGAAATCATTCTATAATAATAAAAATAATTGTAATAAGTAATGTACAAAAAATCTATATTCAGGATAAACTATTTTATTTTATTAAGATGTTTTTAATGCATTATTATTTATTCTTTAATTATATAAATTTTAGTTTGTTACAAATAGTTAAAAAATCCAATATTCCTATTATAAACATTCATTCCAAATGAAAATATATCCAATGACTATTTTATAACTGTTGTATGTCAATTGGGTAGATATATAATTTCTGTATTTCATTCATACATAAATATATATATTTATATTTATATCTGTACATACAAGACTCAAATCATTTATCTAGTTTATTTTCATTTTTCTTAACATGTATATTATATTTCCCCATATTTGAGTTAATTATGTTATTATGATTTTGCAAATATTCTTCATGGAAACCCATTGGGATAATTATTTCAAGTTTATTGTGTTTTTACAAACATGTGGATTTTTTTTCTTGCACTCATCATAATTAATTTTTATATTTCATTCTCATAATGTATTACTATTTATATATAATTTTTTAGTTTGTTTTTAGTTTTGTGTTATGTTTGAAAGAATGTTTCTTCCATGGAATTTATTTGAATCAAAATTCATAAAATAATATCAAGTGGTTATATTATATCCCCTTAAATGAAGTGTATCCTCATAATTTTATTTATCTCTAACAATTGAATATATTTTAGGGTATCCACAATATAGAAAATAATCAATATATAAATTTTAATGAGATATCAACATCACTATAATACTTAAAATTAATTTAAAAAACATATTTTTCCATCAATGTTAAAATATCCCAAAAATTGAGTTCCTCCCCAATAATTTTAGATAAATACCCTCCTGATTGGGTATTATGAACACTATAATGGATGTAACATTGATATTGAATTCATTTTTCTCTTTTCATTGGTAGATGATCAAATTTTATTTTTATTATGAAATGTGAGTTCATTATTATAGAAATTGTTGTGAGATATATGTAGAATGATCTTATCCATGATAAATTACCATTAAAATTAATTAAAGGGAGTGTAACGAGATATTTCAAAAGTACATTACCACAAAACTAATTAGAGAAAAGTTGTAGACTTTGTATTCAATCATCACAAAATTATATGTTTTCACTAATAAGTAAAAATTGAATCATTTGGGATGTGATTTTATATTGTTATAATACTTTATATATATAATGGTGAAGTTATATAAGAGATCTAGAAATACATTTTCAATTATAGAGTTGATAATGAATGTTCCTTACACCAATTCATTTTGATGACCAACATCAGTAGATGTGAATAATGAGGCTTTCCCATTTTTCTTTGGTATACTAGGTTTCTAATATTTGTAGACATAATTTACACTTGTATTAATGTAATTTTTTAAAATGGACCCATATTCCACAACTTTTGAAAAAACTAATTTGTTCCTTAAGATGAACTTTCTTTTCCTTGTTTTTATTAACTGGAATATTTTTATTCCTTTACATTTTATTTCTTGATTCCCTATTTTACCCACAAAATTTTACATATAGTTCCTTTGAAACATTCAAATGGTTGGTTCTTTCAATAGATTTTACACATAGTATGTTCAATAGGCATTACTCAATATCCTTCATCGCCTGATTGTCTATGAAACCCAATAATTCTTATATTGTGTGTGTTTGGTAGGTTTATATGTTTTGTGTTGTTATCTTAAGTTGAGATAGTTTGGTAGGAGTGACTGTATTATTTTTAAAACCAACTCCAATCTCATTTATTTTCCAATAGAATAGTCATTTCACTATAAAAAACTCATTTTTAACCTGATTCATCCACATAAAAATTATAAAATAATAACAACAATCTTGGTTTTTATAAGGAACAAATATTAAAAATTATATAATCTTGGGTTTTATGTCCATAATTCATTATCATACATTGGAGGATCTTTTTACATTTATGGATTTAGAGAACTAGTACGTAAATCATACATTAAAAATCCATATATATGAAAGGTGGAGACTTTTTAATAGTTTTCATTTTTTCTATAATATATATTTTTTAAAATAATACATGAGTTATCTTTGTGAAAAATTATCCTGAATTTCAAATTGACCTCTTCAATTCCCTTTTCCACCCATAAACCCAATCAACATCATTTTAAAATGATGGAAGGAAAAAAAATCGTGGTAATAAATATAGAAATAATTAGTTTGTTGCTATTGTGAAAATCCCAAAAACCTAAGAAATATTTACCTTTATCTCTGTTTATTTATTGAAATGTAATAAGTCATTCTCACATTAATTTACACTTATTATTTTATCAAAAAAATAATTTAAAACATATAGAAAAAAATAAATCCTTTTAGGTATCTTGTCACATCATTAATTATACCACTCTTACAAATAGAACAACCAATATGAAAGATCCATATCCAGAGAACCTAATTTATTGAATTTCATCCACAGACCCATGCATCGTTGGATTTTCACAAACCAACTCGTCATTGGTTAATAACATTACCACCCTTCCTTTGCTTAAATGAAAACCACCGATCCTTTTTTTTAAATTTAAAAAACTAATCTTGGTTTATAATAAAACTACACATCTTTGTAAATAAATTACAATAACTATAAAATAATTATAAATCAATAAATATTTAATTTTTATTATAAACCCCTTTTAAAAATGCTATTAATCGCATATAAAAAACATTCATATATCAAAATAACAATTTATTTTGAAAAAATATATCATTTTCAAAACACTCATAATTTTGGAAAGAGGTGTTTTCTAGGAAGAAAACATGAAATCTAGTTAAGGATTCCAAACATTAAATATTTTTTACTGATGCAGGAAAATTCATTTTCACCATACATGTTACAATAAAACCATTTTTTATTTGTGAATAATGTCCAAAATTGAATAAAAATATTAATTTTTTTAGAGAGCATGAATGAAATAAAATACTCCATCATAAAATAATCTGGTTAATGTAGTTAAATTTAAGAAATCATATTACAAATGGGGACAAAGAAGAAAAATATAGTTTGATAGAAACTGAAAAAATTATATTTTTTAAAGAAACATCTATTACAAATTTCGAAACATTTGAATGTTATGCCCCATAGAAGAATAACATTAAATAAATTTAAATATTAAAATTATATATTAATTCTTGTTATAAAAAGTCAATGCGGTTGTACATAAACCGCATAAAGTATAATAGGTGCTTATAATCAAAATATGCCTCAACAAATGAGAATTGAGAAGAAATCTCTTTACTCAGCTTCTATTTCCCCGATCATTCAATATCATCAAATATAATACAATTATGTTGACTATTAACATTCGTAAGAATTTTTTTCATGTTAATTATTCATTTAATTTCACTTATTACAATATCATATACAAATACATAATCAATTAAGTTCACATCGCATATTTTGATGATATTTGTCTTATATATACAAAAATTAATTTGGTATGTTGACTACACTCAATGAAGAAATTATTTCAACATACATAAAATAATAATGTGGAAATAATAATGAAATTTATACAAATCGTATACTTTGTAAACCCAATCATGAATAATGGTTATGAAAAATGAACTATGATACGATCATTAAGATGTTATGTATTACATATTCATCAGTAACATTTCAATATTTCAATGGTCATTAAAATATAAATAAATTTATATTTTTCATTAAAAATAATAATGATATCATTTATTTCATATTATTACATTAAATATATATATTTATATATATATAAACATGTGATTTTGTGATGAAAAAAGAGTCACATCACTTTGGGAGGGATATAGTTCACACGTACACACAAACGATGTAATAATTTATTTGGAAAAAATATAAATATATATAAGCTTTTTAGAATGTTAAATATTTAATTAATATCATAATAATTTCATTTATTTTAAGTATATTCATTGAAAATATCCTTATTACCAACCAAGTAAAATTCTAGTGAAAATAAAACCACACTACTTTGGATGAAAGTAGTCCTTAATAAAAATGAGTGATGTAGTTGTATACGAATTCGAATGAGAAGTATATATACTATAAATATATCACTATTACAATATATGAGAGGTGAAGATGGATAATTTATGGAATCAGTTCATGAGGGTGTGGTCCATCGTACACACGAATAATGATTTTTCATCCTATTTAATAGAATAGGAGACGAATTTAGGTTATGTAATTTACATAATAATATATTAGTATATGGGAGATAATGTTTCATGAACTATCCTAATGGGGTGTAAGTTGTGAATACTCCAATCCCTCTAACAATATGCCATGGGTTGGTGACCAGCACCAAGTAAGAATATAACTCACATGGGAGGTCATGACCTAATGAACATGTATACAGACACACATCTCCAAGCCCATACAATACAAAAATGTAAAACACCTAATATACATTCATGAACACATATATAATACAACCATCGTAATAAAACAATAATAACTAGAATAAAAAAGGGTCAAATATATCCCACCATAATAAAACTATAAATCAGCCCAAACTATAAAGTGGATGGGGACTGTTATCAAGGTGACTAGAATAACACACATTAGTCATTCAGGTTCACTAAGCTCTTCATATTCCTAGTTCCTCAAGGATTACTTAAAAAGATCAATCCTTTGCATAATAAATAACACTTGCGGTTAAATCCAATGTAGTGGTTGAGTATATCAATACTTAGAAGGACACAATGAAATCACTAAGTATATAACTTCACAAATTAATGTCATCCCATCACTTGTATATGTATATAGAACAAACAACAAAAATATCCAAATACACTCAACATAGACACACAATCACATGAGAGAGTACAAAGTGTATATCCATCCTAGGATTAATTATTGAAGGTTATACATAGCTCTCATATGTGAGAAAACACTACATGATCCACATAGCACTGATAGTGTCTATCCGAGATGTCACACCTTTCAAGTATCACAATAAATGGTAAACACTTTATTACATAATAGAAATAAAAAAATATGATGACCACACCCAAGGGAATGGGTTATAATAGAAACTCAATCTGGAATTACCAACTAAGTATAAGATTTATTCCTATATGGTTTTATTCATTATGTTACCAATAAATCCACCTAGGAAAAATATGATTATTGGGGATCTCACTCTAGTCCTCATGAAAGGATTCTAAAAAAATTTACAGAGAATGATTTTACTATGAAGGGATCAACAAAATATGTATATGACATGATTCCACATTATCCCTATGAGAAATGATAAAGGGATTCAACCTAAAAAAACATTTAAATGATAAAATGTAAAAGTTATCTAATCCATATTTGAAGGAGTAAAATGTGTGTATTAGACATACATGGAATTTCCCATCAGCATCATGTTCTGACAATGTATCATGACTCGTGCCCATAATAGTGTCTATACCTGAGTACATGGTGTATCTGAGCCTGTGTACTCCTAGAAATTTCTATGTACATAGTTATTCCCTTGTACATATCCCTTTTCCATTTCTAGATCAATGTATATAGTGTGTCTTAACCCATGTACTCTCAGTCATGTTTGTGTTCCCTCTGAGGTACATGTCGAGCTGCCGGTTGAGTCACGTGTCATGTGATCCAAATCACCCACAGTTTGATATTTAATTTTCCATGGAAACACTATAGTTTCAAAAGGGGTCACACACAAAGTTTAATTATAAAATACATTCCTTATTTTGTAGGATTTTATAGAACCAATTTTTCATTATCCACATACTCTCATGCAACCACCATTCCATAATTCCACCATAAATCTCACTTGTACACAAGGATTTAGTCTCACAAGAACTTATTATCACTGGTCACCATAATTTGGCCATTGAAATCACTTGGGAATATGAAGAGATGTTCCATATGTTGTTGTTCCATCCAACTATAATGAATTGGAATCATCATATCAATATTTTTCCATCGTTACCATCATTTTACCAAGATATCATTGTCTATATAAACCTGGATCTGTGATAATAATCCACTTCACTAAGAAAAAGATGAACAATAATTGTTTATCCTATATTTTTCAAACCATCCACCCATGGAATATCCCATAACGATTGATAAATTGTGGGATAAATTCAAGAATAATGTAAAAGAGGAATAAATCATAGATGTTTCCAGTTTTCCATGATCCATTAATCTTAGAAAAAAAATGAATGTCCAAATTAAAAAATAATTTCACCCCAAAATCCATATATATAATTCCATACTCACAATAAGATCGATCCATGAATCATTATATTAGTCAATTTATTTGAGATCAAAAAAGAATAAATAGACAAGAACAAGTGTATATAAAAAAACATAACACTATATGGATCTATAGCCAGTGAAGAAAGATCATGTTTCTTTATTTTTAGTGAGATCCTCAAGTTCTGTCGCACATCAATCGATGATCATTGATCTGGTCATCGTACTCCAATAGAAACTCCTCAAACACTCTCCAATGGATCCTCTCAATCTATAGGGTTACATGTCTCACCCTTCATATTTTCTAAAAGATCATATTTATATGGAATTATAGTGTTATGTTTTTAATTAAATATAAACATAAATATAAATAAATATATTTATTTTTTTACACATGAAGGTGCTCATGACCAATACCTAAATACAATAAGGAATATGTCATTCCTTCGGTAAAAAAACTTTAAACTCAAAGATGGCATCAAATTTATGATGTAATCCTCAATTTATGAGTTATTAAAAAAATTTAGGAGAACTATGCTTTCTTTATATTTAATATATTTTCTATATTATTTCCTTGTACACCAGGCTATGTAATTCCATTTCATCTTAGAACATATCATTTAAAATAATAATTGCAATATTTTAAAATAATACATGAAAAAATATCATTAAATTATCACCACAATGGGACTTTATGACCATGAAATCCAAAATCAAAGGCTAGATGCAGATATGTGGGTGCAGAGCATTCATCTGTATAAGGCCCCGGCCTTAAACATTACTTAATTTTGAGTTATGACAAGATTACACATTGAGGATCTTTTCAAGTTTATAGTTTTAGAGAATTAGAACATAAAACATGCATTACATTCCACATATAAACAAAGTGGTTACATAATGATAGTATTAATTTTTCCCATCAATGGAAACATATTTAAAATAAGTCATGGATTCATTATTGACACTTCCTTGACACTATCATCATATCATGTACCTTTCCCTTGACCTGTGAAAAACATTTCAAAAAAAAACTTGGGATGAGCATAAAAATCTCAGTATGGGTTATAAAAATATGGAAAGTAAACATAAGTTCATATATACATAAGAATGAAATCATACTTTACCCATAAAACGTAAGCACTTTAACATACCTCATCAAATCATGAATAAATCATAGAAATCAAAAGACATAAAGGTAACTTGAGGCATTCATAACATTCTTACGTAGGGAGTAACCCTCTTGGTTACATTTGGAATACCCATCATAGTATATTCCCTAAATCTCTTTGAAGAAACCTTAACATTTCACTCCTTCGCGTTACCCAATGCATTAGAGAGCTATATCGGGCTCACCCCCCCCCCCCTAGTTTATCACGGAACCACCCGTCTTCATAATAATGCCCAAGAACCTCAACATAATCGTATCACATAAAACATGCATAAAGGAAACATTACATTTCCACCTTTCAATCACAAGATATCAATACAACACATTGATATAAAAACATTATGAAAACCATTTTCAATACCAAAATAAAAGAAAAGTAAAACATGGTATTTATTTTTCTTAAAAAAAAGGTATGGCTTGTAGAGGAAGCCGGAACTCAAATAATGGTCACAGCGGAGAAGAAGTCATTGTCGCCACATACGTATGACAAAAACATTCCCTTTTGTATTTTAGTAAACACTTAGTATAAAAAAGATTCCTTTTTAATAAAAGTAAAAGTAAAAGGGGTTTATACACCGTATAAATTAAGGTTGTATATAAAACAAAATATGCCTCAATGAAAGAAGACTGAGACGAAGTCCCATACCTCGGGTCGGACTTGACTCGGTCGTTATTTAATCTCCTGAATAATAAACTTGAGTTAATTTCAACTTGTTAAAGAACATTTTTAAAGTTCATTATTCCTTTTATATCACTTGTTGCCATGTCATGAAAACTATGTAATTATTTAAGTTAATAACAGTCGTTTTAACGATCATTGGTACTTGAGTCAAAAATAAACCCTTTATAATTACAATTTGTTCATGTATCCATTATATCCAGAATTATAATCATGATTTATATATCATATATATCATATATATCATATATATCCATTATATACATTCATTTATTATATTACATAATCATTTAGAGATAAGAAATGAAATGCACCGTTCATGGAGACGGTAAGCCGTACGTACGCATGAACGCTACTTTCATTTCTATTTTGTATTTTATAGAATGGAATCATAATTATATAAAGGTATATTATAATTCCAGTGTAATATCATATATAATATCATTACTTCATCCATTATACATCCCACATATGGTATTAACGAATCAAATCACTTTCAGGGGGCGGTAGTCCGCACTTCCTTAAATGAAGATATCGCGTTTACCCATAATGGAAACCATAAAGGTATGCCCAAAATGAAAAATACAGAATATTAAGGAAAAAATAAACATATTATATATCATATATAAATATATTTTCATCTTAATGGACACCTTTAAAGGTGTTAAAAGAATTTTGAACAATCATCGTTTCGTGAGGCAGAAATTCGCCATCCACGGAAACAGTATGTTCTTTAAACATTAGATGTAGGTGTGTGTATATGTAGCTCGAATCCTTCTTATAAAATCATCCTAGTATATTGAAGATATTGAATTTGTTACAAAAGAAATTAATAAAAAGAGTTTAGGGGGTTGTAGAAGCAAAATAAAACAAAAGGACTCAAGTGAAGACATTACCTTAAAATCGGGTAACTCCCTTTGGTTTGAGCTCAAAGGCTTCCTTGGGAAGACTTCTGCCCAACGTGAGGCTTCAAGATGTAATAGAGGGAAGTGGAGAGACAAAATGGGCAGGGTTTGGTCGAGCCAAATGCTTTGGAAGTGTGGGTAAGGAGGTAGAGGTGGGGGCCTTTTATAAGAGGAGAGGAGGGGCACTCTTGGAAAGTAAAGAAATGTTACTTTATTTTAAAACGCGTTTAGGATTAAAAAGGTCCCACATTTATATAATTCTATGGTAAGGTGATAAGGGTTCGAAATCCACCCATAAAATAGGTTTTGGACATGTGTAGGTCATAGATTGTACATTATCATTTCATTTTATTTAAATCCTGTATTAATGAGGTAATCGTTGCATCATCATGATGTCATAAATAATTTAATTTATTTAAAGTCTAAAAATTATAAAAAAAATACTACGATGTAGAAAATCTTTTTATCTTTCCAATGAATATTTATAATCAAAAATCTGGCTTGTATAACCCCATGTAACAATTGTTTTAGTAAAATAACTCATGTTTGTGTCATTTTTACTTTAACATTAAATAAAAAGTTATTTATGTCATTTCCCAACCAAAGTGGCTCCATGGGGTCCCCAAGTTGACCCATGGATTTTATTGGTCGGCCATGACACATCCAATGATGGTAGGACATGTGTAAAGCTCAGCTCATATTATTAAAACATTATTTTTACCTTAAACAACACTAATTACCTCTAATCGCGATTAAGAACTTAAAAGTTACTATTCACCAAAAAATAATTTTAATCTCATTGAACCACATTTTACTTCTTAATGACAACCATGTATGTCAGATTTTTTAAAATCAAATCACAGAAGTGGCAAAGTTTCATTTAAACGAAAAATCAGTTTCTTTAACTACCACTTAGTGGTTTCACTATTCATCAAAAATTGAAGTTCTTCAAAAAAATTCCAAAACATCACCCTAAGCTATATTTGATATTCTGAATTCAAAAATTATGTCTATTTTACAGAATTCAAAACATATAATATGAATTAATTAATTTAAAAATTAATTCCCGTTGTCATGACAAATAGCGTGTTTTTATGAAATAATAAGTATCAAAAGATTGACACTAGTTTAAGCCCAATTTCAAAGTGAAATTGATTCCAATGACCACTATTGGATTAAATGGTGAAAATATATTCTAATTTCACTTTAAAACCAATTCAAAAGATAATTTAATCATATAAATAAATTATATTAAAAAGAGGTTTTGAATTAAAATACAACATTTTTCACTATTCATTAAAAAATGAACTTTATCGGAAAAATACCAAAAATTCACACAAAGTAAATTTTTATGTCCCAATCATAAAGAATAAGTTTATTTTGACAAACATATCTTATAAAATTTTCAAAAGATATATTTAAATATGGTTTTCCATTAAAAGGCATTAAAATAATCTTTTCAAAATATTAGTGTATTCCATGCTTAAGATTGGATTTATTTTCATTTTAAGCCTCTAAAACACTATCTAATTCATTAATAGGCATAGATAAAAATATCTATTATTCATTACTTACTTGGTATGTTACATCCTTCCCCCCTTTAGAAAATTCTGTCCCCTTAATTTATTTACTTATCGAATAAATGGGGGTACTTATCCCTCATTGCATTTTCAGATTCCCATGTTGCCTTTTCCATAATGTGGTTTTTCCACAAAACCTTTACCTGATTAATCACCTTATTTTGTAACACTTGCTCCCTGTGGTCAAGAATCCGGACCGGTTGTTCCTCATAAGATGGGTTCTCTTCCAGCTGAACTACCTCTGGACTCAAAACATGAGATGGATTTGGCATGTACTTTCTCAGCATCGAAACATGAAAAACATTGTGTACCTGAGATAAACTCAGAGGTAAAGCCACTCGGTATGCAACTGATCCAACTCTCTCCAGAATTTCATATGGTCCAATGAACCTTTGACTCAGCTTTCCTTTCTTACCAAATCGCATCACACTTTTCCATGGTGAGACTTTGAGAAAAACATGATCACCTACCTCGAAAGATAGATCCTTCCTCCGGTTATCCGCATAACTCTTCAGCCTTCTCTGAGCTGTTATCATGTGTTTCTGTATCAGCTAAACTTTTTCTGCCAACTCTTCTACCAATTCTGGTCCCATCAACTTCCTTTCACCCACTTCATCCCAGAAAGTTGGAGTTCGACACCGCTTCCTATATAACGCCTCAAATGGTGTCATCTATATACTGGAATGAAAACTGTTATTATATGAAAATTCAACCAAAGAAAGATGTTGGTCCCAACTTCCCTGATAATCCATCAAACAAGCTCATAGCATATCCTCTAAGGTCTGAATTGTTCATTCTGACTGCCCATCTGATTGAGGATGAAAACCTGTACTAAAATTTAATTCTGTACCCAACGACTTTTGAAGGCCTTTCCAAAAGTTAGAAGTGAACCTGGGATCACGGTCAGATACAATGGAGAGAGGAAATCCATGTAACCTGACTATCTCTTTAAGATACAAACGGGAAATTTGATCTAGGGAAAAAGTATCTCGTATAGCAAGGAAATGAGCAAATTTAGTAAAGAGATCAACAATAACCCAGATTGCATTATTACCTCGAGGGGTCTTCGGCAATCCCACAACAAAGTCCATGGATATATTCTCTCATTTCCACTCTTGAACTGGTAAAGGCTGAAGCATCCCTTTCGGTAACTGCCGCTCTGCTTTAACCTGTTGACAAGTCAAACACTTCACAGTAAAATCAGCAATATCTCTTTTCATTCCATCCCACCAGTAATACTCTCGCAGGTCTCTGTACATCCTAGTACTGCCAGGATGAACTGAAAATGGAGAACTATAAGCTTCACATAACAACTCTCTCTTCAACTGTGAATCACAATGAACACACAATCTCTTCCCAAATCTCAAAACACAATCATTATCAATGTTGAATTCAGGCAACTTACCTTTCTGAACCAGCTCTACCTTTTTCTGCAACTCACTGTCTTACTTCTGTGCTTTCTTGATTCTGTCTAATAGAGATGATCTCACTGATACCTGAAACAAAACATAAGAACTTCCTGATCCAAAAACTTCTATGCCAAATTTCATCAAATCCTTAACCAAAGGATCATGTTCCAAACGCAACATTGTTAATAAAGAATTACTTTTTCGACTCAAAGCATCAGCCACTTTATTTGCTTTTCCCGGATGGTAAGGAATTGTACAACCATAATCCTAGATTAATTCTAGCCATCTAATTTGTCTCATGTTAAATTATTTCTGAGTGAATATATACTTTAAACTTTTATGATCAGTATATATTTCACACTTTACTCCATACAAATGATGTCTCCAAATTTTTAAAGAGAAAAAAACAGCAGCTAATTCCAAATCATGTGTAGGGTAATTCACCTCATGAGTTTTCAACTGTCGTGAAGCATAAGCAATTACCTGATCATTCTGCATTAGGACGCAACCAAGTCCTTTCAATGAAACATCACTGTATATAACAAACTCACCATTCCTGGAAGGTAGTTCCAAAACTGGAGCATTCACCAATATTCTTTTCAACTCCTGAAAACAATCATCACATTCTTTTGTCCAGATAAACTTAACACCCTTCCGAGTTAGCTTAGTCATTGGACTAGATAACCGTGAAAAAATTTCTAACAAACCTTCGGTAATAGCCTGCCAAACCAAGGAAACTACGAATCTCTGTTACATTTGTGGGTCTTGGCCATTCTTCAACAACCTTTGTTTTTTCCAGATCAACGGTTATCCCATATTTAGAAACAATGTGACCAAGGAAAGAAATTTGTTGCAACCAAAAATCACACTTGTTGAATTTCCCATACAATTTATTTTCTTTTAAGGTTTGAAAAATAACCCTTAAATGTCTTTCATGCTCCTCTTTACTTTTAGAAAACACCAAAATATCATCAAATAAAACCACCACAAACTTATACAAGAACTCATGAAAAATTCTATTCATTAAGTCCATGAATATAGCAGGTGCATTGGTTAGCCCAAAAGGCATTACTACAAATTCATAATGGCCATATCTTGTACGAAACGCAGTCTTCAGAACATTTGCTTCCTTTACCTTCAGCTGATGGTACCCCGATCTCAAGTCAATCTTTGAAAAAAACTGAGCTCCCTAGAGCTGATCAAACAAATCATCGATATGAGGCAAAGGATATTTGTTCTTAACAGTGATGTTATTCAAGTCTCTATAATCAATGCAAAGTCTCATAGAACCATCTTTCTTTTTAACAAATAAAATAGGAGCACCCCATGGTGATGTTCTAGGTCGAATGAAACCTTTCTCTAATAAATCTTACAATTCCTCATTCAACTCTAAAAGTTCAATTTGAGCCATTCGATAAGGGGGTTTCGAAATTGGCTTAGCATCAGGAACTAAGTCAACAGTAAATTCAACTTCCCGATCTGGTATTATTCCAGGAAACTCATCAGGAAAAACATCAGGATACTCATTTACCACTGGCACATCATTAATCTGAACAATTCCCTTGTTTTCAACAATATGTTCAAGGTAACATTCATTTCCATCTTTTACAAGTTTCTCGACCTCTTGATAAGTTATCAACAGTAAGGGTTCATTCTTGTACAAAAACTGAAAGTCTTTCTGAAAAGAAACTTCTTTAGCTCTACAGTAATTCTTAGCATGGTAAATAGAGAGCCAATCCATACCCAGGATAACATCAAACTCTACTAGAGGTAAAACAATAAGGTTTGCAAGTAGGTTATTTCTACGGATAAGGATAGGAAGATTCTTATAAATTCTTTTTACCTCAACATTTCCCCCAGGTGTTTTTACCACAAGTTCAGGAGTCATTTCCTGAGATGGTATTCCCATTTTACTAGAAAAGGTTTCAGAGATGAAATAATGTGTAGACCCCGAATGAAACAACACACTAGCATAATCTGAAGAAACAAACAAAGTACCTGATACAACTTCATTTCATGGCCCGACATCTGCTGAAGTAGTTGAAAAGGATTTCACCACCCCTTTCTGCTTGTAGTCTAACTGCTTCCCGTCACTCAAGATCTTTGTTGGACACTCGTTTGCATAGTGACCCATCTCATTGCACATAAAACATTTCACTAATTGTAAATAAAATTTGGTCTTACCATCACCCTGCTCTTTTTCAGTGCAATCACGAGCCTTATGTCCCATCTTACCACATTGGTAGCACATTCCAGAATTCAGAGGACATTCCCCAGCATGCCTTTTTCCACATTTATCACACACTGGAAACTTAGATTTCTTACCATCAGACTTTTTTTGAAGAATTCTTCCCTTTCTCCTGCCACCTCGGTCTCTTCTTCTGTTGGTTATTATAGAACACTTGGTCATTGGCAAACTCCATTTCCACCTTCTCAGCACATCTAACAAGCTTTTCAAAACTTTTAAACTCACGAGAAGCTAATGCCCTTAGATATTTTGACTTTAATCCTGAGTAAAAACGATTGATTTTACTATCAAGGTCTCGAATAAAATTTGGAGCATACCTTGCCAATCGAGTGAACCTCTCTTCATAGGCAGCCACTGAGTCTTCTTCGTGCCTCAATTCCAGGAATTTATTTTCCATCCTAAGTCGAACAGCCTTAGGAAAATACTTCTCAAGAAACATACCTTTAAATTCATCCCAGTCAAGAGCATCAATCTCATCGGCATCCTTGATATTTTTAACCATCGACCACCACTGATCTGCTTCACCCTCCAAACAGTAAATAGTAAGACTAACCTTTTGATTGTCTGAACACCCCATGACATCGAAAATCTTCTCTAGTGCTTTAATCCACCCTTCAACTATCACAGGATCAGATGATCCTTTGAATGATGGGGGATGTTGCCTCATGAAATGTTCTACCACTGATATGTTCCTCTGTGGTTGATCTGGCTAATCTTGTGCATGGATACCACCTCCATTTATCACTCAAGTCAACTGCACCATTACTGCAACAAACTATTCAGTTCCAATTCCGACCATCTCAGGATGCTGATTCGGAAGGTTATTTCCTTCTGTATGCCTTCCTAGCACTGCTTCCCTGTTTCCTCTGTAGAAACCATTCTGAACAAACATGTCTTAGATGAAGAAACATGGTAATCTTCAAATTCTATGTCATTTCAGAAAAAAAATATTTTTGGATAATCATTTAATATAATTCTAACTCCTAAAGTTATCTAAACTGACCTCTGATACCAACTATAAGGCACTGGCCTAAAACATTACTTAATCTTGAGTTATTACAAGATTACACATTGAGGATCTTTTCAGGTTTAGAGTTTTAGAGAATTAGAATATAAAACATTCATTACATTCCACATATAAACAAAGTGGTTACATAAAGATAGTATTCATTTTGTCCATCAATGGAAACATATTTAAAATAAGACATGGATTCATTCTTGACACTTCCTTGACACTATCATCATATCATGTACCTTTCCCTTGACCTGTGAAAAACATTTCAAAAAAAACTTGGGATGAGCATAAAAATCTCAGTATGGGTTATAAAAATATAGAAAGGAAACATAAGTTCATATATACATAAGAATGAAATCATAATTTACCCATAAAACGTAAGCACTTTAACATACCTCATCAAATCATGAATAAATCATAGAAATCAAAAGACATAAAGGTAACTTGAGGCATTCATAACATTCTTACATAGGGAGTAACCCTCTTGGTTATGTTTGGAATACCCATCACAGTATATTCCCTAAATCTCTTCGGAGAAACCTTAACGTTTCACTCCTTCGCATTACCCAATGCAATAGAGTGCTATATCGGGCTCACCCGCCCTTAGTTTATCACGGAACCACCCGTCTTCATAATAATGCCCAAGAACCTCAACATAATCGTATCACATAAAACATGAATAAAGGAAACATAACATTTACACCTTTAAATCACAAGATATCAATACAACACATTGATATAAAAACATTATGAAAACCATTTTCAATACCAAAATAAAACAAAAGTAAAACATGGTATTTATTTTTCTTAAAAAAAGGTATGGCTTGTAGAGGAAGTTGAAACTCAAATAATGGTCATGACGAAGAAGTCATTGTCACCGCATACATACGACAAAAACATTCCCTTTTGTCGTTTAGTAAACGCTTAGTATAAAAAAGATTCCTTTGGAATAAACGTAAAAGTAAAAGGGGTTTATACACCGTATAAATGAAGGTTTTGTATAAAACAAAATATGCCTCAATGAAAGGAGATTGAGATGAAGTCACATACCTCGGGTCTGACTTGACTCGGTCGTTCTTTAATCTCCTGAATAATAAACTTGAGTAAATTTATACTTATTTAATAACCTTTTTAAAGTTCATTATTCATTTTATATCACTTATTTCCATGTCATGAACACTATGTAATTATTTAAGTTAATAATGGTCGTTTTAACAATCCTTGGTACTTGAGTCAAAAATAAACCCTTTATAATTACAATTTGTTCATGTATCCATTATATCCAGAATTATAATCATGATGTATATATCATATATCTCATATATATCCAGTATATACATGAATTTGTAATATTACATAATCATTTAGAGGTATGAAATGAAATTCACCGTTCATGGAGACGGTAAGCCGTACGTACGCATGAACGCTACTTTCATTTCTATTTTGTATTTTATAGAATTGAATCATAATGATATAAAGGTATATTATAATTCCAGTGTAATATCATATATAATATCATAACTTCATCCCTTATACGTCCCACATATGGTATTAATGAATCAAATCACTTTGAGGGGGCGGTAGTCCGCACTTCCTTAAATGAAGATATCATGTTTACCCATAATAGAAACCATAAAGGTATGCCAAAAATGATAAATACAGAAGATTAAGTAAACAATAAGCATATTATATATCATATATAAATATAGTTTCATCTTAATGGCCACCTTTGAAGGTGTTAAAAAAATGTTGAACAATCATCGTTCCAGGAGGCAGAAATTCGCCATCCACGGAAACAGTATGTTCTTTAACCATTAGATGTAGGTGTGTGTAGGTGTAGCTCGAATACTTATTATAACAACATCCTAGTATATTGAATATACTGGAGTTGTTACAAAAGAAATGAATAAAAAGATTTTAGGGGGTTGGAGAAGCAAAATAAAACAAAAGGACTCAAGTGAAGACATTACCTTAAAATCGGGTAACTCCCTTTGGTTTGATCTCAAAGGCTTCCTTGGGAAGACTTCTACCCAAAGGGAGGCTTCAAGGAGTAATAGAGGGAAGTGGAGAGAAAAAATGGTCGGGGGTTTTCTGAGCCAAAGGCTATGGAAGTGTGGGTAAGGAGGTAGAGGTGGGGGCCTTTTATAAGAGGAGAGGAGGGGCACTCTTGGAAAGTAAAGAAATGTTACTTTATTTTAAAATGAGTTTCGGATTAAAAAGGTCCCATATTGATATAATCCGAGGGTAAGGTGATAAGGGTTCGAAATCCACCCATCCAATAGGTTTTGGACATGTCTAGGTCATAGATTTTACATTATCATTTCATTTTAGTTAAATCCTTTATTAATGAGGTAATTGTTGCATCATCATGATGTCATAAATAATTTAACTTATACAAAGTCTAATAATTATAAAAAAAATACTATGATATATTAAATTTATTTATCTTTCCAATGACTATTTATAATCAAAAATCTGACTTGTATAACCCCATGTAAAAATTGTTTTAGTAAAATAACTCATGTTTGTGTCATTTTTTACTTTAACATTAAATAAAAAGTTATTTATGTCATTTCCCAACCAAAGTGGCTCCAGGGGGTCCCCAAGTTGACACATGGATTTTCTTGGTCTGCCATGACACATCCAATGAGGGTATGACATGTGTCAAGCTCATCTCATATTATTAAAACATTATTTTTACCTTAAACTACACTAATTACCTCTAATCAGGATTAAGAACATAAAAGTTACTATTCACCAAAAAATTATTTTAATCTCATTGAACCACATTTTACTTCTTAATGACAACCATGTATGTCAGATTTTTGAAAATCAAAGCACAGATGTGGCAAAGTTTCATTTAAATGAAAAATCAGTTTCTTTAACTACCACTTAGTGGTTTCACTATTCATCAAAAATTGAAGTTTTTCAGAAAAATTCCAAAACATCACCCTAAGATATATTTGATATTCTGAATTCAAAAATGATGTATATTTTAAAAAATTCAAAACATATAAGATTCATTAATTAATTTAATAATTAATTCCCGTTGTCATGACAAATAGCGTGTTTTTATGAAATAATAAGTATCAAAAGATTGACACTAGTTTAAGCCCAATTTCAAAGTGAAATTGATTATAATGACCACTATTGGATTAAATGATAAAGATATATTCTAATTTTACTTTAAAACCAATTCAAAAGATAATATAATCATATAAATAAATTAGATTAAAAAGAGATTTTGAATTAAAATACAACATTTTTCACTATTCATTAAAAAATAAACTTTATCGGAAAAATACCAAAAATTCACACAAAGTAAATTTTTATGTCCCAATCATAAAGAATATGTTTATTTTGACAAACATAGCTTATAAAATTTTCAAAAGATAGATTTAAAAATGGTTTGTCATTAAAAGGCAGTAAAACAATCTTTTAAAAATATTAGTGTATTCCATGCTTAAGATTGGATTTATTTTCATTTTAAGCCTCTAAAACACTATCTAATTCATTAATAGGCGTAGATAAAAATATCTATTATTCATTAATTACTTGGGATGTTACAATCTGAGTGTCCCACTCCCATGTGCTATCATGAGGTTTCTCATCTTGCCACCAGACATGATCCAATGGAATTATTCTCCCTTTAATCATCCTCCCCTACTGATCATCAATCTCTACCAAGTACCCTAAAAATGTAGCTTCATCCTAGTTGTTCAAAATGATCAATTCAATATAATGTGATGGGTCATGAATATATATCCTCAACTATGACATGTGGAAGAAATTTTGTACCAGATCGATTTATGGTGGGAAAGATAAGAAGTATTCCACCTCTCCAACTATAAAATGTATTTGTAAAGGGCCAATGAACCTTAGATATAAATTCCCACACTATAAAAATATATGTAATCCATTTCATGTTAAAACCCATTGGATCAAATGTAATTTCTCCATGAACTTCAAAGGCCACCATTATTGGTCCGCATAGGACATATGACGTCTTTTTGATGTCCTTATTCACTTCTGGATGATCTGTACCTTTTATAAAGTGTCTCACAACAACTCTTAGACAATATTTTCTAATTCTCCTATAGAATTCCACCATGTGGTTGACTTGTAGGGTCACCCGTACAAGTCCTCAAATGGTTACGTATTGATAGAGGAATGTTAGCATTTGTGATGAGAAAAATCCCCCAATGGTAGGTGATCCACCAAATTACGGCCAATTTGCAACATGTAAGGTCACAACATGACCTAGAATACATGAATGGTCCACTAAGTCAATTCATCATTCAGTCAGTGGAAATCCATGCTCAAATAAAATTAATCACAACAGGAATCTTGTAATCCCTTCGATAACCTAGATGTGAAGTGAGAATCACATCCAGAAATGATACTTAAGGTAATTCCATGGATGTGGGATATATTTTTATTTAGATTATTTTGAATCCCTCTATTGTTCTTTTCTCATAGATATCTAGGGAGTGGTCTATTATTGTGAGTTAGTATATGATCAGCAAAACGGAATTGTGTCCTCTAGAAAAATTTGGTAACCCCATTATGGAGTCAATAGATATCCCATACGACTCCCAATCCGGCACCTGAAGGGGTTGAGAAAAATCAACCAGATCATGGTTCACATACTTTACATTTTGACAAGAAAGTCATTGAGAGAAAAATTCTACCACTCCATTCTTAATCCCTAGACACCATAACAACCATCGAAGGTCTTGATACATCTTTTCATGAACTATATTTACTTCTATGTGTGAACTATTAACCCCCATCATTACCTCCTATCATAGTAAAAATGGTACCACCATTCGATATCTTAAAAAATGGAATCCTCCCCACCATTATAAGACCCATTAGAAGCATATGTAGTGGATATCTGAGTATGTGGGGTCTGAGAGTCATTATCATAATATTGTGCCTCCCTGACTCACTGGAAATGAGGTGGTTTAATAAAATCTACTAGTGGTAAGAAATTCCATTCCCATTCACAAAATGATAATATTAATGAGGTATATTGCATTGACGCCTTATTGAGGCTCTTCAAAAAAGATATCATATGATGGTCATCTTCTACCATGTTCCCCTACTCAAATGCATAGAAAATTTCAATGTAATAATTCTAAAGGAAATATTGGCATCACCTCAATATCATGACCTGATCCTTCTTGGGGAAGTTATAATTGAGACTATTTTGGAAAGAATAAATAATAAACATATCACCCATAAGGCAGTGTATCCATATATTCACCATGAATACTATAGATTCTACTCAAGATCATGAGTAATGTAGTTCTTCTCATGGGGTCTAAAATGACATGAACCATATTCAATCACATCATTCCATTACATCAAATCCCAACCATGTATTTTCCCTGATGAATCTCAAAACATTATGTGCTCAACACCATCTTATAGAAATCTCAAGATGGGAGAACTCTTCATTCTCTACCTCAACTCCTAGAAAGCCTATAATAATCCATATTTCTTAATGAATTTATTCCCCTTATAACTAAAATCTATCAAGGTACCGTATATCCAAGAAAATTCAGTTATAAATATCTGATAGTATCCTTCTAACACTGTGATTCTCTACACTTCTGTCCCAGAATTGTGTGGCTCCCAATATAGCACTACGATAATCATTTTTGGGTCGACTCCTACACTGTATTCTAAGATAACATGTCCAAAAAAGTGGTCATCGTGTATCTTGAAATAGAACATTGATATATTCCTATAAAAATGATGATTTCAGATTATGTCTAAAACCATCCCCATGTGTCTTATGTTTTTATTCTCTATCATGGAGTACACTAGGATATCATTGAGGAAGACTAACATTAAACTATATATGAAAGGATAAAATATATAGTTCACAAGTCTCATGATCACTACTAGGTAATTAATCATTCCCAAAAGAATCTCCAAGTACTCAAAGTTACCTAGATACGTCCAAATGCCTTATTTCGTATATCTTAATCCTTTAATCACAATAGGCGATATCCTGGTCTGAGGTAAATCATTGAGAACTATATCGCCCCTCTCTGTTAATGAAAGAGGTCAAATAACCTCTGTATTGGATTCACATTCCTTATGTTCACCTATTCTAGGCGATAATTATCCACAAAAAACAAAAATCTCATGTCCTCTTTCTTAGTGAACAACACTAGGGTTCCCCGTGGTGAAAGACTTGGTCTAACAAATCCATTCTTCTAAATGTAATAAATATTCACCCTAAACCCATAGAGATCTATGTGATACATTTGATATGACAGTTCATATATCAAGGACATATCAGGGTACAAATCAATGCATAAGTCTATCTCTTGGTGGGAATGTGAGCCTGGAACATCATTTGGTAAGAACACCTTATAATCTACCACCACTATAGGAAACTAATGTCTAATGGAATCCACTTCACCAAGGGTCATTTTATCCAACTATTTATTAATAGGTTTCACCCTCTTATGCAAGAGTCCATCCAACACTTCCCCAGTTCCATTTTAATCCAAAAAATAGTATCTTGTCCAATCATTGGGTAAATTATACTTCCTTATCCTGGAATAGTCTATCTAGGATGGAACTATAGATAAACATTACATACCCATGAATACATCATATGGGATTAGTACTACTCTGAAGAGATCCCAAACAAAACTCTTGCCTCCAAGATTTAGTATACACTATCCAAAAAAGTGTGTGATCGCTAAGTCACCTATTGTATGAGTCTCTAAATTTAAGGTTCAAACTAAGGTATCAATGAAAATATCTTTGTTTTGAACTAGACAAGTATAAATAAAATAATGACTCTCACCTCATTCTATTAATGTTTTAGATAATGTAGAAAACGAACAGTTAGTATGTCGTATTATCCGTATAGCCACTTGGTCATAAAACTCAACTGCATGCAGCTTCCCCTTCACCTTACCATCATCCCCCTGAGGATGGTGAGAACCACCTAGGTCTAGTGGGGGTAACAATTCAGAACATACACCACCACAAGATATTGTCCAAGATCCACTTCCATGGCTACCTCCCTATGAATATACCTTCTCCTACCACTACCTCTACCTAGGAATTTGATCTACTATTTATCTATCAGCTGTATGATGGGAAGGAAATTCCCATGTGAGAAGTATCCTATCTTAAAAATAGTAGAAACACATCATATTAAGCTGACTAGACCTATCTTGTCATCCTCGAACAATAGAACCATTGCCCTAGGATTGCCTCCTAAAACGTATCACATGTATAGGTTCCGGTTTTTTATGTCGACTCCCTACCATGGAATTATCATCTCTTTTATACCCATTTACAGCCGAAACTGTATGCATTTTCTCATCTTGTAAACTCTCAACCAAAAATTCATGCTCTATCACCCTAAGATACAGAAGAATGCATATAGGTATCACACTAGCTCGGAAGACTCTATGTGGTCCTCTCTCAAAACTCCAAGCCTAAAATAGATGATCATGAACCATAACCATCAAGTACTGAGATAGTTTGGTAAACAATAATGAATTATCTTCTATAGTCGGATTTCCATTCTTGAAGCTATATAAGCTCATGGATGAACATATCCTTCAATGCAGCTTTAAAAAAACTCCTCTTTGAATGTGTTCTCAAAATTTAACCATGATGTAATCTATTAATCATATGACTAGGTCACCAATCCACACCATAGACCTAGTGATCCATGGATAAGTCCCACTACCATAACCACCATTAGTTCTACTGATGTCCTCATGATATGTAAAAATTGAGAAACCATCTCAATCCATTCCTCATCCATCTTTAGGCCGGGATCACCTTAATGCTTGAGGGGTTACTCCCACTGAAAATCATGATGTTTACTCTTATTTAACACCTTGTATACGAGAACTTCATGTACCACATGTAACTCTATATGTGGTGGTATAACTGGTCCACTTCCTGGAGGTAACACCTCTTGGATAGGTCCATGTGTTGATTCCTCATCCACAAGGGTGTCATCCTTATGATCATGGTTCCGAATCATAGATGGAAAATGTTATATAGTCATCATAATATAGAAAATATTAAACATGGTCAACGAATATATATAGAGAGTAGAAAAAATAATGACATGGAAACCAAAACTCGTTCATATTTGATGCATGTAACAACATTTTCACTGGAAAAAATGTCTATATGTATCGCGTTGAAATAATGTTTATCAGAGTCATACTATATGGGTATGAAAGATTCTAAATGAACACTAGAGTCCCTATTTTAAAAGACGAACTCAAACACTTAACATTGTTTCCCAAAACCAATATCACAAACTCAAGTCATAAGGATGTACTAACAATTATATAATATAATTCTATAATTATCCATCCCAATAAAGGTCACTCCATTACTACCATAAGCCCATGTCTAATAGGAAGGAAGCTAGATACCATTTAGAAGTAGAAATATCACTCATATATGGGAACATAGCCTAGTTAACCTATATAAACACACATATATCCATGAATATACATTGATGAAATATACAAAAACTAATAACCATGCAGGCATACATCTAAAATGTCACTATCAGTGTACAATAAAAAGTAATTGAAATAAAAATGTCCAAATAATACCCCTCCACAAAGAAACATATAATGAGTCAAACCTATAAAGTGGGTGATGACTAATATCAAGGTGACCATGGGAAAACACCTAAATGTTTTTGGATCACTATTCTCTACTTGGTCCTAGTCATCTAAGGCCCTTTAGAATGTTGATCATCTTCATTAGGCATGACACGTGTGGGGAAATCCAATGCAAGGGTAAGTATAAAAATACCCTGTTGGGAACCCTAAAATCACTAGGCATATAACTTCAAGAAAAAATAGTCATCTCATTATAGGTATATGTCTATATAAGATAAAACAATAATATCCAGATATACTCAAAAAATACACATAGTCTTAAGGTAATGCTAGTAACATAATTATAGCCTAGTAGTATTTCTCGAAGGTTCCACATTCCTCTGGATTTGGAAAATTCAATACAAAAGTCACATATCACTGATAGAAACAATAATATATGTCACTATTAATGGGTCACACCAAATGAGATATATAATGAAAGCCTAGAGAGAATGATACAATTATGATGATCACCCTCAAGGCCTTAAGGTATACTAGAAACAAAATCTGAAATAAACTGCTAAATATAGGACCATTTCCCATGTTATTTTGGTCATTACAATACCAAACATCCACCAAATAAAATGATGATGATAGAGGATCTCAATTCAATCCTCATAGATGGATTCCAAAAACTATATACAAGAATAAAGTTCAGGTAAAGGGATCGACATCCTATTTATAGGACACAATTCCATATTACGACTCAGGGAATGAATCAACGAAACAATCCCTAACAAAACCTTTCCATGAAAATGTGGACAAGGTCTAACCTTCGTGTTTGAAAGAGTACACGTGATGTAATAGTCATAAATTTTATGTCCCTTAGACACCTGGTCCAACTCATGCATCACATCTCTACTCAAGTGTTCATGTACTTTCATGAGTACATGTGTTTTTGAGCCCACGTAGTCCATCCCATGTCTAATTACATATCTCTAGAGATGAACATAAATCTTGGGCACGTATGAGTCGAAGTACATGGTGTGTAAAAAATATGTACTCCTATCCATGTCTGTGTACCCTCTATGGTACACATAGATCTTCTAGGATGAGTCAAAATCCATGTGACTGGGTTCAAACAACCTGTGATATTTATATTCTCACAGAAATCCTAGATCCATATAGGGAGGTGACACACATTGTTTACCAATATAATATATGCCATTTTTATGGGAATTAAAATAACAGTTGGTTCTTCCTCTATGTGTGTATCTACTGATGCTACTTCTGATTTCCATTGTCAACCTCACTGGTAGGTAGTGATCTAGTCAATATGAACCTCACCAATGCTACTCAGAAGAATATGACCTTTAAAACCACATGGGAAAATACCTGAATGCACCATTTGCAGTTATTCCATCAAATTAAATGTAATTTAATTATGGAAGTGATATAAAACTATTTTCAACATCATCATATCATTATCCCATTGTCGATCTAAACCTAGATATATACTAACAATTTTTTTAAAATAAATAAGCATTCGATAACTAGTAATCATGTATTTTTCAATCTGTGGGATAATTAAATTTCCCATGACGAAAGAAGAATACTGGGAGAAATATAATAAAAACATAAAAGGGAAATGAACCTAAATAATGTATGTTTCTACTCATTAAATTTCTATTAGAACAAAAAATTAAGATTCATATTAAAAAAATCCCTAATTAATACCTATAGATAATCATGTACCCACAACATGACTGATCCGTGAATCAATCCCTAGTAGATTTTTTCATTTTTCCTCTAAAATAAATATAATTTAATATAAAAAACATCCTACCTAATGTTATATACATCCTTGGAAAATAATGATCCTTTTTAATTATCTCTGGTGATATCCTCAAGTTTTTTCACACACTGATCGATGATCCCTTATCAGTTCGACATCATCCAATAGAAACTCCTCTAATTCTCTCCAATGGCTACTCTAAAATTGTAGTGTTATAATGATCACCCTAGAATTTTCCCATAATATTATATTTATAAGGAATTACTTTTTTAGGTTTTTAATTATATAATTAAATAATATCATTAAACTTATTTAATTACTCACCCAATAAGGTGCTAAATCCCAACATCTAGAGCTGATATGGATTATGTCGTACCTAGGGTAAAACCCATACTATGAACTCAACAAAGGCCTTATATTTAAGATTTAGGAATAAATTTAGAATATATTATACTTTTTGAGAAAAAAATACACACATTTAATATTTAATATATTTAATATATTTCATAAATTAATTCGAAGCACACCCAACAATAGAATCTCATGCCATCTCAGTGCCTAACTCTGAAAATAATTTATATAATTTTCCAAAAAAACATGGAATAATAAGTATAATTAAATAATTGTTTAATTATATAATAATAATTTAAATATATGTTATTGAGATAGAATAATAAATAAAATATAGATGCTCAGTTAAGCATAATATCCCTTCTTCGGAAAACCTCCTTAGGTAAGCACAAAGATCCTTTTACATATGGATTTCTGATCCAAAAATGGATATAGTTATTGTAGGGGGAAGATAGTATGTTATTTGGTAATTTATCATCTTAGACAATGGGATTTTTAGTTTTTAAGTGGAAGGGAGAGGGATGGCCTTTTATTAGTGAGGTGAGTGGCATAATTGTAATTTTTGAAAAGAATACTGTATAACCATGTTTTTTAGATGCAAAAGGATCAAAAAGGGTAATTATCAAGAGATAAAATTATTAACATATAAATATTTATATGTAATATAATTTTGATACATTTTTATGCCATTTTAACCCTTATCATTTTTTAACTCCATGGTAAAATCATTTTTCACCTTAACCATGGTAATTAATTTGTATAGTTTTCACTATTCACTATGGAAAATAATTATATTGAACTTATTAAAAAATAAATAATATTATGATTCAAAATATGGAATACAATTTACCAAATTCAATTCATATAATTGGATGATTTTAATTTAAAATAAATCCACCTGATATAATATAAATGTTGGTTTACAATAAGTGTATTTTTCAAGAAAAAAATGATTTCATAATAACTGTATGACTAATTATACTCATCACATAATTTTAATGTAATATTTATTGATAATATATATATATATAATTTAAAATAATCCTAATTAATTATTATTTTAATTAATTAAAAATATGAAACATTATGCACATTAAAGCAGTGTTCAGTAAAAACCCAGTTTTCAATCCCAAAAAAATCATTTATTAAAATATTATATAAATTTAATTCAAATGAATTTAAATGGATTGAATATAACTATAAAATAATTATGTTACATTTTATTATATTAAAAATAATAATAGGTAATTTAAAATACATTATTTTTTTGAAGATAAATTACTTTTTTACCCCTATTAGAACTTTTTACCATTCATAAAATTATCAATATTTTATGAAAAAACAAAAAAATTTACCCAAAGATAATTAATATATTCTTATTTTAAAAAAGAAATTCAAATTTTCTAATTCCAATTAAAAAATTAAAATTACACTTATAAATATAAAAATTATATGAAATGGGATTATCTAAACCTATTGCATTTGTTAATGAAAAAGTTAAATAATATTTTTAAAATGAATGAAACAATATAATTCACAAAAATGATTTATTATATCATTAACTATATTGTTTCATTCTCCCCACCCCCAAACCATTATAATTTTCATCCACATAATTTGGTTCACTTATTAAGTAAGGGCCCATAACTTTACCTCATTGCATTATAATATTCCCATGTTTCTGAATAAACTAAACCCTCTCCATCATATCCTCTACTAACTCATGTATTTTCAAATTTAATTCTCTTATATTATCTAACAATTATAGAATCTGAAACCACTTTCCATGTAATGCCTCAAATGGTCCCATCTAAATACCTTAATGTAATGTTATATAATAAGAAAACCCAGCCAATGAAAGATAATAATCCCAAATTCCCTTATAATCCATTGGATTGGGAAAATTCATATCATCAAAATTCATAATCATCCACTCCAAAAATCCATCAATTTTAGGATGAATTGTTTTATTAAAATTTAATTTTATACCCAATATCTTCTAAATTCATTTATAAAAATTATTTTTGAATCGTGGATCATAGTCTCATATAATGGAGTGAGGAACTCCATGTAACTCGACTATATACTTTAGATTCAATTGAGAAATATGATCCAAATGCAAAATACCTTAAATGATAAAAAATGTGAAAGTTTAGTAAATTGATCTAAAATTGACCAAATCACATTGTTACATTATGTATTCTTTGTTAATCCCACTATAAAATCAATTTATATTTTTTCTCATTCTCACTTAGGCTTTAGAAAATGTAAAATTATTACCTCCCCTATGTTTTATTCTGATATAACCTATTGAAAATTCAAAAAACCAAATTAATGTCATAAATTCCTCATTTAATTTCATCACACTAGTAATACATCAAAATGACTCTATAAATCATACTGATCCAAAAATGAACCAAAAATGGATAATGATGAGCTTCACTCAATAAATATTTTCTCAACATGGAATCACAAGAAGCATATAATTTTTTTTCCAAATCATAAAACAGCATATTTATAAATATTAAAATTAGAAAACATAACATTATTATGGGATTCTTCTATTACCTAAAAAGAATGATACACCTTCTGATATATCTTGATTATTTCTAAAAAATTTGACTACATTGATAACATAAAAAAATATAGAATTTCCTTACATTCATAATATATAGTAAAACATTCATCAAATCTTTAACTAGACGGACATGTTTCAATGAAACCCTATTTAATATAGAATTAATTTTATAACTCAATGCATCTGTTACATTATTCTCTCTTTCATGATGCTAATGAATCGGGAAATCAAAATCCTTGATATGTTTCAGTTGCCTTTTCTATTTTATTTACAATTATTTCTAACTGAATTTATACATTAAATTTTAGTGATCTATATATATTTCCCACATTACTAAATAAAAATTAGTCCTATAAAATTTTAAATCAAAATTCATAATTGTTATATTCAGATTGTGTGTAGGTATTTCAACTCTAGAGGTTTCAACATGTGTGAAGCATAAAATATTAGCTGATCATTCTCCATCAGGACACAAAAAATTCCCTTCAATGAAGCATCATATTAGTTTTCAAAATCTCCATTTCTGGATGGAAAATCCAAAACTAGAACTTTGACCAATCTTCTTTTTGTTTCCAAAAAAATAATGAAATTATTTTTTCTAGATGATTTTAACACATTTTCATGTTAACTTATTCAATGGTCTAGAAATATTGAAATTTTTTTCTACAAACCACTGGTAGTAACCCACTAATCCTAGAGAACTAAGAATATTTATTATATTTTTTTATCATGTACACTCTTCTAAAACTTTATTTTTTGTAGGGTTTACTGTTGTTCTATTTAGAAATAATATAGTCGAGGAAATAAATATTTTTCAACCAAAATACACACTTGCATAATTTTTTATATAACTTATTTTATTTAATTGATTCTAAAACAATACTTATGTTTCTTTCATTTTCCAAATTATTTTTAGAATATAAGAAAATAATATCAATTAAAAAATCAAAATAATTATCCCAAAATTAATGGAAATGACTATTAATAAGGTCCAAAAAATACTGTAGGTAAATCAGACAACACAGAGGTCATAACTAAAGGTTCATAATTCCTATATCTAAACCCAAATTCAGTCTTCAAATTTTTGCTTCTTTAAATTCATCTAATGATAACCCAATTTGAGATAAACCATTGAAAAATACTTATCTCCTTCAAATGATCAAAAAAACCATCAAAATGGGGAAACTGATATTTTTCCTTCATTTTATTTATCAAATACAAAATTTCTACTCGAGCCATATGATATTGGGTGTTAGAAATGGTCTTAGAATTATGAATTATTTCAAAATTTAACTCAATATCCAAATATTAGAAAAAGGAAATATCACTCAGAAATACATCCATGTATTCTTTCACTAAGGGAACATCAACAATTTAAATAGTTTCTATAATTTCCAAAAAATTGATCTAGGTAAATTTTTCTTCCATATATAATTAATTTTAAAGTTTCCTAGCATGATATAAAAAGAATAAAACTAGTAAACATAAGTATATAATGTAGAGACCCAAAGCTTGATGTACATGGACATTACATTACATTTGCGGAATACTTAATACATAACAAAAACAGAAACACAAGGACCATAATAGTTTAGTGTCTTTGTAAACTCCGAATATAATCTTCTAATCATGGTGAAATATCTTCAACATCTCCCATAATGATCTTCCCCTTTTTATTTCTAACCTTAAACCTTTCTTTAAATCCTAGGGAAAAGATAACATATAAAGGGTGAGCTCAAATTCTCAGTAAGGTTAAACATAGAGAACATAAAACAATCCATAAACATTTGACTGCAAAAACTTGAACATAAAATCTAAACATCAAAATCATGAGCGATGACATAAATCTTGGAAGTACATAAGGAATAGATCATAAAAGAACATTAATCATGATAAACTATAATGGGAATAAAACATGTAATTGTGGCATCCATTAAGCACATTTAATGATTTCCATAGTAGCAAAGGCATTGATTCCAAGACCATATTAGTGGACAAAGTCCACTACTGAACCAAGTTTACTTGCCATTCCAGCCCTGTATTACTGAACTGTATTTACTTGTCATTTCATCCATGTCTATCTCATGAGATAAAAATATTTACCCAATGCATTGGAGGGATATATAGGTCACACCCATCTCATATTTAAATCATTCTTATGTGTTCCACAAAACAATCATAAATCATTCATTATATCCCAAAGAATAAATTGGGTTTCATAAACATCATTCCATCATAACATAATCCATATAAAACAAATGGATATCATTTCATCATATGAAAAGTTAAACCATATAAATCATAGAGACATTATACTTGAAACATACACATATGAAATAATGTCATCTTTGATGAAAAATGGTTTTGATAAAGCACTTGAAATGAATTCTTGAGGAAAATGTCCTTTCTTCTTGAAAATCATTTTCTTTTCACAAAATGCCATTAAATTTTAAAAGAAATTGATTTTTTTGAAAATAGACATGAAATCTTGTAGATCAAGCTTCATTAAAATAAGGCGTTATGAAACCATAAAAATTTGTTCATGCTATATAAGTTAAAAAAAATTATTCTCGTACTTTTGCCGAAAAAGTCAAAAAGTAACTCGGATGGTAAACAAAAAAAAGATTCCTTACATACCATGTAGTAAAAGTACAAAATGGGTAAAAATTAATTTAAACATACATGAATACATTTTTATAAAACTTGTACATGGATGATAAATATAACCCCAATAAATACTTACGTATAAGCAATCTTGGATAGAAAACAATTGAGATTGCAACATTAACCCTTACCTTATGTCCAATTTATTCTGTATGTGTTCGAGACTCCTATATAGTGGGTTTAAACATATAATTAACTTGTAACAGGACCATAATAATATTTATGTTATCATATATGATTCACTTATGACTTTATATTACCCGTTCTTTTGTAAAATCCTTGTTAAAGTAGTGTTTTAGGTAAAATCGTTTCATTCATCGTCCGTGTTTTGACTTGTAATTATTAATATGATTACTTAGATCATGATTACATAATTCCAGAATATAAAAATTTATTTATATATAATATATATTCAGAATGTACAAATATATAATAGATCGATAAATGGAAAGAAATACACCATTCATGGAGACGGTAGGTTGTACGTACGCATGAACGTTGTTTTCGTTTCCTTATTGAATTGAATGGAATTAAGTAGATGACATACATATATATATATAAATAAATCCAGTAGAATTATTATGTCATATACTTCATTATTACTAATTATATATACTTTATAATCATTCTTGAATTGTTAACATGGAAAATTAATCTCATCGCGTCGTAGAGACGGTAATCCGTACGTACACACGAGTGATGATGTCGTTCCCATATTTATTGAATGGAATTGGAGTGGATGATATAATATATTATAATCAGTATGATGTTATAATAACCATATATATTTATTAGTTACACCATTATACCCATCCAAGTAAGGTGGTGGTGGAAAAACAGATTACACCACGGCGTGGAGATAGTATTTCGTACGTATGCACGCACGGTGATTTCATTTTCCATAGGATGGATAGAAGGTGAAATGAGGCTGTTTCATAGTTATAATAACATATCAGTATATTAGTGATACTGATGTTATTACTTTATTATGAAACAACAAAATAATAGGGAGTAGAAGAAGAAATAAATTTGAAAGAATCGGTAAAGGATATTACTTCTTCTTCGAAAAGCCTATTTGAAAACTCCTATTACGATACTGAAATTGGTCTTTAAAGAAGACCAGGACCTCTAGTATGTTGATATGGAAGTTTATAAGGTAAATGGGTAGGGTTTTTCTGAGCTAGAAGGCTCAAAGTTGTGTAAAGATGAGAGGGAGGAGGTGCCCTTTTATAAGGGAGGAGAGGGGAACCTTTGGAATCCTCACAAATATTAGTTTAATATAAATTATAACCCCACATAAAAACCTTAAAAATGACTCAATTAGAATATTATATGAGATAGGGTTGTAATATCATCAAAAAATAAAATTTATACATGTTTTGATCTTATTTTAAACCTTATAATTTTGATTTATCCTTATTTAATCTATTTAATTTTATTTGTGGTAATAAAATTCTAAATTTTAAATGGTTATAAATAATCACTTATGTGTTGTTAATTTTCCATAATTGGATACTGTATGACATTTTAGACTATATAAATTTCAATTTATAATTTTAAAATATTTTTGTGATTTTTAAACAATTTAATAATATGTTATTTTTATAAAATAACAATAGTGTCAATTTTGACACTATTCATTTATTTGAATTTAAATAAATTACACACAGAGGATATATTCGAAATAAAGTATTAAATAGGTTACTAACATGTCATATGAATCTATAAAATCAGTTCAGAACATTAAATAGGTCATATAATATTTATTTTACTATTTGTAAAACCATTTATTTGATACTTCTCTTAATAAAATAATTTCTACAACATTTTTGTATAATTATTAAATATACTTATTTGTTGCATAAAAATTAAATATAAAATACTAGGATGAACATAAATCCTATATATTTACTAATAATACTTTTTTATGGATTTATATTCTAAAACACCCAAGTTTTAAAATGTTATATTTATTAAATTATGAAGGTGACAACATTGACATCATTTAAAATAAAATAATATAAGTGTAATAATCACTTTTATAAGACTCCAAACGGTCATATATTCGTTCATTGGATGCTTATGGTGTATATATACACTATAAATTAGTTTCGGTCAGGTTTTTGAGCCTTTTAATGGGTATTATTATTTCAATAAAAACTATATTACTTATTTTTCACAAAATAAATAATTTCTGCATCACTAATGTATAAGCAATTAAGGTAATTAAATATCTCTTAAAAATTATAAATAAATTACCATGATAATTAAAAATATTTTATCTTTCTAATGAGTATTTATAACTGAATTTATAATCTGAATAAACTTATATTAAAAATACTTTAATTATTAAAGTTGAGTGAGACATATTTCACTTTCCTTTAAATAAAAACAACTAAAGGTCTTGATCACCTCCATGTGGGTTCCAATGGATTCCATTTCGACCCAAATATGCCTTAAGAAAAAATATAAGCATCTAATTATATTAAGACAAGTAATAGGGTAATTTTATAATATTATATTTACCCTTAATTACCCGATTTACCTTTTACTATGGTAAATAAAATTTACCGTGGAACTATTCATAATGCCCAAAAATAAAAATTATCCTATTAACATAATTTATACCCACTGATTCCAAATATGGAATCCATTTTTCTAAATTCAATACAAAAAAGTTGCATAAATTAATTTAAAATTAATCTCGTTATTACGAAGATGAGTTTTAAAAGTTAAAACATTGAAAAATATTGAAATGATTTTACCTATGAATTCAATGTAAAATAAATGCTAATGACATACATTATATAAAATGGTAAAACTATATTCTATTTATATTTTAAAACCATTAAATATTTTAATTTAACCATATAAATTATTACGATGAAAAAAGTTGTTTTTAATTAAAATATAGAGTGTTTTTATTATTCATTAAAATATGAAAGTTATAAAAAAATATCAAAACTTTATCCAATGTAAATTTTTATATCCTGATTCAAAAGAAGAAGTTTATTTTGTAAAATTTAACTTATAAACTTGTCAAAAATTACATTTAAAATGGGTGCGCCATTAAAAGGCGGCAAAACTTCATTTTTTGAAAAATACTTATTTTACCAGAAAATTTTATTTTTTTCTCATACCATGTTCTATAAAATGTGTAAGATGAATTATAATGTCATAAAATTCAAAATGTATTTACTAATATTCATAACTGCTAGTTTATAGTAATATTATAATCATATATTGTTGTTTAGTGAAACCCGGTATTGCGTACAACACACGCTATCGAGGAAGGTTGTGATTGCGTGTAATGCAAGCCAAGTCAGGGTTGAGTGTAGTGCAAGACTCCTTTGTTGTTGCGTATAAAAAAATCCAACCATATTTCATTTATAAATTGAATATATATATATATATACTCAATTTTGCATAGAATAACTACTATCAAACAAACTTTAAATTGTGTGTAACACGATCCAAGATTTGTGTTGCGTATACTGCAAGCTAATACGGTGTTGCGTATAGCGCAAGATATTCTTGGTGTATCTTACAACAAAATATTTGAATGAAATTAAAAAGAATATATCTTACAAAATCTTGGGTTGTTACATTCTACCCCCCCCCCCCCCTTAATATGAATTTCTCCCTCAAAATTCGTCGGGGTTATAAATTGTTTATTATTCATAGAAACCCACATCGTAAAAAGGAATACTGAAACATAGTTTTAAAAACTAAATTATTAAACATAAATATTACCCAAAGTAACTCATCACTGGGTTTCTATATGGGAGAACATAGGTGAAAATATGGATATGGAAGAAAAATCTTACCATCAAGTTCTGATGGAGAGTGGTAGAGAACATGGCTATGAAAAAGCCATTAATCACAAAGCCATAAACTTGTGATGATCTAAGGTGCCATCTGATTCATCAGATATAAGAGCACTTGGAAAACATTTTTGGTTTTCAATATCATTTCCTTAAAGTTGAAAGTTTTGAATTAGAATAAATACTTACTTAATTTTGGTACAATCTCACTGTTGTTCGTTCTTTGAACAATTTCCACTCTATCCCTTAAAGAAATAAAGCTGAATTTGTTATTCGTGAAGTGTTAGTAGATCATGTGATTGAATGATGGGTCATTCCATCTGTTTCAGTCAAAAGGTTATCAAAAGTTATCAAATATACATAATTCCATCAATGGTGAGGTTAATCATATACAATTCCAAAAATGAACTTATACTTCATCTATCATACAGATTAATAAAATAAAACTAGTTTCTACTAACCAGGGACTTCCTATAGGCCATTGGTATGTGATAAAGGGCAGTCACACGTCAGTTGTGGGTTCGATTCCCACAGCCTTGTCTGATGCGATGGGTTGTCGCCCGTCCTGTAGGTTGTCCTTTTTCTAAAATTACATCATTATGACATTCCATCAATAATATCAAAAAAAGTTCTAGCCTTAAACAATACTAAATTGTGTCCAACATAATCCATTCCAATCTTTAGGCTTATCCAAAATACATATGTCCAATCTCATAGTATAAATAAAATGATTACTTGAAAGGTCACATAACAAGCACGTGAATACCATCATTTATATGATATATCTAGTTGGTTACATTCCAAACATGTGAACACCTTAATCATATATTCTCTTGAGAAATGAATACCCATTGAACCTTAGTGAAAACATGAATGCTGTCAAAAGTTAATTCATTCCACATACCAAAATCCCAAAAATTCTATATACTCAAACCATGATATCAGTTAGTCCTTATATCAATCATGAGCGCATTTCATTTTTTCATTATCCATTCATTATGCACATATCATCTTCTTTCCAAAAATATTTCAATCACTTTTTCATGGTTACCAGTACCATATAATTATTGAAAACCAATTCATAGATATTCCAAAATTCACACAATACCATAAATGAGATTCCATGATACTGTTTTGAAATCCCATTACATAAACACTTAATCATTACACAACATAATTTTCAATCTCAACATCACAAATAGTGATTGCATGAGACTTCCCTTTATCCTTTTCCTTAATAGGTTTTTCACGTTGATCATCATTAACCCATGGATTAGGGCATTTATTATCATAATGCCCCCATTTCCTTGCACTTGAAGCATTGAAGTGTTGGTGGAGCATTCTGTGTAGTCTTTTCTCTATTCACATCATTAGAAACCTTTTTCCCATTACTTCGACAATCAATTGCTCGATGACCTTCTTTTCCAAACATAAAACATTTTATAGTACATTTTAGGAAATCTCCACCATGCTTCTTTCCACACATTGAACATAAAGAAACATTCATCTTCTTTTCACCATTGTTCTGAGATTTATTCTTGAACTCCATCTTTCATTTCTTGTCAAAACCATGAGACGAATATGTAACACCAGCTTCCAGTTCTACCTTGATAGAACAACTCACAATTTCTTCATAGCTACTGATGTCTCTTATAGATAATGCCCTTCGAAGACTTGGTTTTAATCCATTGAAGAATTGATCAACTTTACTTTCATGTTGGATGATAAAGCCAGATGCATACGTTGTAGGCCTTGTAAAATTTTCCTCATATATACCAACAGATTCATCATCCTTTTGCTTAAGCTCAAGTAAAATCTTTTTCCATCTTTTTTCGAAGAATATGAGGGAAGTACTTTTTGAAAAATAATTTCTTGAACTCATCCCATTCCATGGATTCAATTTCACCTTGGGGCCTTGTGTTCTTAATTAGAGTCCACCATTGGTCTGCTTCACCTTCTAAAAGGTAAACAGCCAGAATGACTTTTTCATGTTCTGAACAGCGAAGTATGGAAAATATCTTTTCAATGGTACTGATCCATTTTTCAGTAACAAGTGGATCAGAAGACCCACTGAAAGAAGGTGGATGTTACCTCATGAAGGACTCAATAGAATATTGTTCCCTTCTCTGCTCATTTGGATGTTCAGAACGATTCATAGCTTGTGTAAGTATAGCAATAAGATTTTGTACTCCATCTCCCATAACATTGGTTTGTTCAGGTAGACAATCATTGCATTGTCCATTACATTGATCAACACAGTCCCTTCGGGTTCCAGCCATCGTCTAAAACCCAAAAATAATAGTGTGAGAGGAAAAAATCATGCTAGGGAAAACAACATAATAAAGGGGGAGTACCTTCAATATCTACCATATTAGGTTTAATTATAAGATCGTTACCGTAATTCTAGTACTATAACCTATACTTATACATAACCTTAGGGACATCCCAAGACATACCATAGAAATATCTCTAAGGATCTCACTAAAGTATTCACGTCCTAGTTTCCAATGGTTAACTAAACCATTCCTCTAATACCAACTATAGAGACCCAAATATTGACGTACATGGACATTAAATTACTTTTTCAGAATACTTAATACATAACAGAAACATACACGCAAGGACCGTAATAGTTTAGTGTCTTTGGAAACTCGGAATATAATCTTCTAACCATGGTGAAAGATCTTCAACATCTCCCATAAAGATCTTCACCTTTTGTTTTCTTACCTTAAACCTTTCTTTAAATTTTGGGGAAAATAAAACATATAATGGGTGAGCTCAAATGATCAGTAAGGTTAAACGTAGAGAACATAAAACAATCCATAAACATTTGAATACAAAAACTTGAACATAAAATCTAAACATCAAAATCATGAGCAATGACATAAATCTTGGAAGTACATAAGGCATAGATCATAAAGGAACATTAATCATGATAAACTAGAATGGGAATAAAACATGTAGTTTTGGCATCCATTAAGCACATTTAATGATTTCTATAGTATCCAAGTCATTGCTGCCAAGACCATCTTAGTGGACAAAGTCCCTTACTGAACTGGGTTTACTTACCGTTCTAGCCCTGTATTACTGAACCGTATTTACTTTCCGTTTATGCGATGTCTATATCATGAGATATAAATCTTTACCCAATGCATTGGAGGGATATATAGGTCCCACCCATATCATATTGAAATCATTCTTACGTGTGCCACAAAACAATCATAAATCATTCATTATAACCCAAAGAATAAATTGGGTTTCATAAACATCATTCCATCATAACATAATCCATATAAAACAAATGGATATCATTTCATCATAAGGAAATTGAAACCATATAAATCATAGAGACATTATACTTGAAACATACACATATGAAATAATGTCATCTTTGATGGAAAATGGTTTTGATAAAGCACTTGAAATGAATTCTTGAGGAAAATATCCTTTCTTCTTGAAAATCATTTTCTTTTCACAAAATGACATTAAATTTTAAAATAAAAGGATTTTTTTGAAAATAGACATGAAATATTATATAGTAAGCTTCATGAAAATAAGGCGGTATGAAACCGTAAAAATCCGTTCATGTCGTATAAGTTAAAAAACATCCTTCTCGTACTTTTTCTGGAAAAGTCAAAAAGTACCTCGTATTGTAAACAAAAAAAATATTCCTTACATACCATGTAGTAAAATTAAAAAATGGGTAAAAATTAATTTAAACATACATGAAAACATTTTTATAAAACTTAGACATGGATGATAAATATAACCCCAGTAAATACTTACGTATAAGCAATCTCGGATAGAAAACAATTGAGATTGAAACATTATCCCTTACCTTATGTCCAATTTATTCTGTATGTGTCCGAGACTTATGTATAGTGGGTTTAAAAATATTATTAACTTGTAACAGAACCATAATAATATTTATGATATCATATATGATTCACTTATGACTTTATATTACCCGTTCTTTTATAAATTCTTTGTTAAAGCAGTGTTTTGGGTAAAATTGTTTCATTTATCATCCGTGTTTTGACTTGTAATTATTAATATGATTACTTTGGTCATGATTACTTAATTACAGAATATAAAACATGATTTATATATAATATATATTCATAATATAAATATATATAATAGATCGATAAATGGAATGAAATACACCATTCATGGAGACGGTAGATCGTATGTACGCATGAATGTTGTTTTCGTTTACTTATTGAATTGAATGGAATTAAGTAGATGAAATACATATATATATATATATATAAATCCATTAGCATTATTATGTCATATATTTCATGATTACTTATTATATATACTTTATAATCATTCTTGAATTGTTAACATGGAAAATGAATCTCATCGCGTCGTGGAGACGGTAATCTGTACGTACGCACGAGCAATGATATTGTTCCCATATTTATTGAATGGAATTGGAGTGGATGATATAATATCTTTGAATAATTATGATGTTATAATAACAATATATTTTTATTCTTTACACCATTATACCCATCCAAGTAAGTTGGGGGTGGAAAACAGATTACACCACAGCATGGAGATGGTATTCTGTACGTATGCACGCGCGGTGATTTCGTTTTCCGTAGGATGGATAGAAGGTGAAATAAGGAAGTTTCATATTTATAATAACATATAAGTATATAATTTAATCATATGTTTTTACTTTATTGTGAAACAAGAAAATAATAGGAAGTAGAAGAAAAAATGAATTTGAATGAATCGGTAAAAGATATTACCTCTTCTTCGACACGCCTCTTTCAAACCTCCTCTTATGATACTAAAATTGGTCTTTGAAGAAAACTAGGACCTATAGTATGTTTCTATGGAAGTTTATAAGGGAAATGGGCAGGTTTTGGTCGAGCTTGAAGGCTCAAATTTGTGTAAAGATGAGAGGGAGGAGTTTCCCTTTTTTAAGGGAGGACAGGGGCACCTTTGGAATCCTCAAAAATATTAGTTTAATATAAATTAAAACCCCACATAAAAAACCTTAAAAATGACTCAATTAGAAGATTAGATAAGATAGGGTAGTAATATAATCACCCAATAAAATTTAGACACGTTTTGATCTTATTTTAAACCTTATAATTTTTATTTATCCTTATTTAATCTATTTAATTTTATTTGTGGTGATAAACTTATAAATTTTAAATTGTTATAAATAATCACTTATGTGTTGTTAATTTTCCATAATTGGATACTTTATAACATTTTAGAGTATATAAATTGTAATATATATACTTTTTAAATATTTTTGTGATTTTTAAACAATTTAATAATATGTTATTTTTATAAAATAATAATAGTGTCAATTGTGACACTATTCATTTATTTGAATTTAAATAAAATCCAAACAGAGGATATATTCAAACTAAAATATTTAATAGGTTCCTAACATGTCATATAAATCTATAAAATTAGTGTATCACATTAAATAGGTCATATAATATTTATTTTACTATTTGTAAAACCATTAATTTGATACTTCTCTTAATAAAATAATTTCTACAACATTTTTGTATAATTATTAAATATAATTATTTGTTGCATAAAAATTAAAAATAAAATACTAGGATGAAGATAAATCTTATATATTGCATAAGAATACTTTTAGTTGGATTTATATTCTAGAACACCCAACTTATAAAATGTTATATTTATTAAATTATGAAGGTGACAACTTTGACATCATTTAAAATAAAATAATATAAGTGTCATAATCGCTTTTATAAGACTCCAAACGGTCATATATTTGGTAATTGGATTATTATGGTGTATATATACACTAAAAATAAGTTTTTTTAGGTTTGTGATCCTTTTAATGGATATTATTATTTCAATAAAAACTATATTACTTATTTTTCACTAAATAAATAATTTCGGCATCATTAATGTATAAGGTATTAAGGTAATTAAATATCTCTTAAAATTTATAAATAAATTACAATGATAAAGAAAAAAAATTATCTTTTAAATGATTATTTATAACCGAATTTATAATCTGTATAAACTTATATTAAAAATACTTTAATTATTAAAGTTGAGTGAGACATATTTCACTTTCCTTTAAATAAAATAAACTAAAGGTCTTAATCACCTCCAAGTGTGTTCTAATGGATTCCATTTCGACCCAAATATACCTTAGGACGAAATATAAGAATCCAATTATATTAATACAAGTGTTAGGGTAATTTTATAATATTATATTTACCCTTAATTACCTGATTTACCTTTTACTATGGTAAATAAAATTTATTGTGGTTACTATTCATAATGCCCAAAAATAAAAAGTAGCCTATAAAAATAATTTGTACCCACTTATTCAAAATATGGAATCCATTTTTCTAAATTAAATACACAAAAATGGTTGAAATTAATTTAAAATTAATCTTGTTGTTAAGAAAATGAGTTTTAAAAGTTAAAACATTGCAAAAGATTTAAATGATTTTACCTATGAATTCAATGTAAAATCAATTCTAATGACATAAATTATATTAAATGGTAAAAATATATTCTATTTATACTTTAAAACCATTCAATATTATAATTTAACTATATAAATTATTACGATGAAAAAAGTTGTTTTTAATTAAAATATATCGTGTTTTTACTATTCATTAAAATATGAAAGTTATCAAAAAAATATCAAAACTTTATCCAATGTAAATTTTTATATCCTAATTCAAAATAAGAAGCATATTTTGTAAATATTAAATTATGAACTTGTAAAAAATTACATTTAAAATGGGTACGCCATCAAAAGGCCGCAAAACTGCATTTTTTGAAAAATAATTATTTTACCCAAAAATTTTATTTTTTTCTCATACCATGTTCTATAAAATGTGTAAGATGAATTATAATGTCATAAAATTCAAAATTTATTTACTACTATTCATAACGGCTAGTTTATAAAAATATTATAACCATATATCGTTGTTTAGTGAAACCCAGAATTCTGTACAACACATGCTATCGAGGAAGGTTGTGATTGCGTGTAATGCAATCCCAGTCAGGGTTGCATGTAGTGCAAGACTCCTTTACTATTGTGTATAACAAAATCCAACCATATATCATTTATAAATTGAATATATATATATATACACTCAATTTTGCGTAGAATAACTACTATCAAACAAACTTGAAATTGTGTGTAACACGATCCAATATTTGTTTTGCGTATACTGCAAGATAATCTTGGTGTATCCTACAACAGAAGATATGAATGAAATTAAAAATAATATATCTAATAAAATCTCATATTGTTACATCTAATATCTAAAATCTATATCAAAATGATAAACTAAAAGATAATCTATAACAAGAATGATATAAAACACTATAACGGTCATTTACAGAATATTTTTGGGTGAGAACTTCCCACTAGTGACAATAGTAAGATTCCTATAAATCTTGGTTTCTTTAATATTTACAGGTGTATTTTTCAACAAAATATCCATCTCAATTTTATGATGTGCTTTTATTTATTTTAAAAACCTTATCATAAATAAATGAATGTGAAGTTCCAATGTTAAAAAATGTGTTGAATTTTTTTGAATAAATACGTAACATACTTGTTATCACATCACTTGATTGGATAATGTCAATTGTTGTTGTGTCGAATGATTTTTCAACACATTTTTAACATTAGACTTCATATTTTTCCACTAGAGTGATTAAATTTGGAAAACAATTAGTATAATTTACAAAATAATTTTAAACTAGTAATATTACATATATCATTTCATTATTAATATTCTCATTTTTCATCTACTCAGGAGTAATATGTCCAGACTTACCAGATCAGATGTATTGCACAAATATCACATGGAATTATCCTTGGTTCCTTTTACCACACTTCTCATAATAAAGGTAAATGTTTTTATAAACTATATATTTATTTGATGTATACTTCCCCATTCTAATATTTACAAACCTTTTCAAACTCTTGTCATCATAAGGCACATATCAGACACCAAACTCCATCTCAAAATTCTCAGAAAAACAATAAAAACCCCTTGATTTTTAATTACCATTTGGAAAATCATATTTGTAGAAATGGTTTTAACCTTGAGGTAATTATAATAATATTACTATTAATGTGTCAATGAAAATATAGTATATACATGGCCTGTATATTAAAAAATTGATACATGGACAAAAAAAATCATCATCTTTTTGCCTCAATTTTGGGAAGTGTTCTTCTTCTTGGATTCTAAAAAATAGAGGTAAATATTTATCAAGTAATATATCCCTGATTGTTTCCTATTAATTGGAATTTAGACCACAATTATCTCGGGTATTGTTAACCAAATATATGCATTGACTTATTTTACAATAAAAATGATATATCGAAAAAGTTTCCTTTGGATTTTTAAAAATTCCAAGAATTCAAAAACCATATCTAGGTCTTTTATCTATCCTTCATATACCACATGGTTAAATGATTCACTAAATGATGGGGGATATTTCCTCATGAAATTATACACCATAATAATGTTAATTTATTGTAGATTCCATTCCACACTTGTATGGATACCACCAACATTTTGAGACTATGTGAACTGATCCATCACTGTTACAAACTATTATATTCCAATTCCAACCATATAGGGATGCTAATTTGGAAGGAAATTCTCCTCTAAGTTCCTTATCAAAATATTTCATACTTTTGATTTATTTTGATATATATTTATTATTATTTTCGATCTATTTTTTCATTTAGATTCCATTTGAGTATTTTTTATGAAAAGTGAGAAAATTTGGGAGGACAGAAAGTGGTGCATGATTGGAGAATGGTTAGTAGAAATAGTGTGCCCTTACCTAGGTAACCATGTAGTAGGTGGCTGGTTCGAGGCAGTAGTTATTTTATATCTTACGCATGACAATTCAAAACATGTAGTAGAACCATATGGTAAGACCTTCTTGGGTAGTAAGGGGAGTACAGTTACTACAAGGTTTGATAAACCATGAAGAATAATCAGGTGGACTATCTAGGTAATTAAAAATTGAATTTTTATGTTTTCTATTTCCCCAAATTTTAATATAGACCACCAAAATCCTCCCCCTTTATGAATCCTCACCCTAGGATCCTCCCCCATCCTTCTTCCTCCCTTGGATATTCAATTTCGTTGAAACTTTTGTGTGGTTTCTCCTTGATTATTTATGTATGTCACATTGTATCACAGTATCTTCCCCTTTTTGGGCATTTATTCCTGATTTATTTGGGTTTTCACTTCTCCAGAATGTTGGGTGTCCTTTTTTGGGTTATAAATCAATATTTGGGGTTTAATCTAGATTTTAAGGGTTTGATCAATCCCTTATAGGGGGTTTTTGATGTGTGATTGATATTTTTCACCATTTTCATGAATTTTGTTCACTCATGGTAGGTGTTTCCATTCTTAATAATTATTTGAAGAATTTTTATGCTTTATTGAGTGTTTATATATGTCTTATGATTTATGTTTGTGGTGAGAAATCAAGTTTTCAAGGGTTTTGGAATGTGTGTGCCATTATTGTTGTTTTTACAATTGAATTTTGGTTTATTTCAAGTGTCAACCCATGTTTTGAATTTTATTATGTTTCATATGTTATGAAACCTTTTTAATAACTTTCCCATGTGGTACAAAGAATGTTTTAAAATATTTTTGGTGTTCATTTGGACTTAAATGTGGTGTTAGTTTTGAAGGTAGTGACTTATCAAGAATGTTTATATTGATTAGTTTATGATTATGTAAACATAATTTTTTACATTACATGTGAAATAAAAAAATTGAGAATCAAGGTAAACATGTCTAACTAAGTGGGAAGACTAGAAATAAGACATAATATTCATAAGAAGTGGTTCATCCCAGATTCATCTAGTAGTTTTGATGGTACTAAAGTTACTAAATGATAATGATGATTGGAGACCACTAGGCCCATAGGGTTTCCCCTCATAGAGGATCATTCATGAGAACACCATTAGTCGTGGTTACTATACCAATTTTCACCAAGATGTGATGTAAGCAATGTAACATTTCTATCTAGTTACTAGAGGGTTTTCTTGTGACATATGTTTATATGGTAATATCATACTTACCAGCGCAATACTATATGCATTATGGTTGTTTAAACAGAATGCTATTTTCTTTTAAAATGTTTTCAATACAAATGATCCTATATTTTCTTTTATAAAAGACACTTATTAATTTATATTATATTGATTACAATATAGAATCTCATGATGGGTGGAATCCTAATAGGATTTGGCTCACACCCTACATACACCTTTGGGTGTATGCAGACATGGTTATGTTTGATATTGGTAAAGGAATAATTTAAGGAGATGGTGGTTTTGGATGTAAGTGGTCTTCTCTTTCAAGAGTTATGATGGTGGCTTGAGGATGACGATAATTTCATCCTATGGCTATTTTTTAGAACTTTTGGTTGTTACTTATTTGTTTTAGTAACTTTGGTTTTTGTTTATGGTTGTAAACTCAAATCTGGATATTTTTTATGCCATGTGCGGTTATGTTTATTCATACTTGTGAATTTTATTTTAGTGGGAAGTTTCTTGTTTTATAAATGAGTGATGTTTTACCCATTTTATATTTTTGATACCCAGACACTAGTTTCCAGCCTGTGGGGATCAAGAATTACCTTAGATCCATTCCATTTAATGGTTTGGTTGTCATATTGGATGAAACTCTAGCATGGTTAGTGAAAAAAATTGCATCATAACACGATACACACTTTTGGGTCATGATATTTGTGATAAGTCTCAATATACATGATATAGGTATTTTGGGGCTTGAGGTTCTTGTTACGAGTGGAGTGCCTAGTCAGGAAAACTCGTGACAGATCTTGAGTCTCCTTGGGATGTTGGGAATTTTTTTACTTCACTTCTATTTGAAACGTGCATGCTACATACTATACGTAGACACCTAGTGGATGTGAAGTGGTTTTGTTGGTATTTTTGTGTAATGAGTTTTATTTTTTTATTTATATAATTTTGGTGTTTTTTTATTTCTGAATATATTCATAATTTTCACTTAGATGGTTTTTCTTTCTATTTTTTCCTTTGAAGAAAAATTCATCGGAAGAGAATTCATGTTCAACCAAGGTTAGAGGCCATATAGATGTATCCCCTTCAATTTATTATAGATTAGTGAAAGATATAGTTTAGTCTATCGATGTTTTGGGATGGAGAGAAGGTCTTGGTCCTGATCTAGTTAGAGAAGCTAGAATAGGTCCAAGGAAATTTAATTATTAGGAATTTCTTAAGAACAAGTCACCTTCATTATGATGTAGTATATAACCTTAGAAAGATGAGGAATTTATTGAGAAGATAAGGAGTATATATTAATTCATCACCAATACTAAGGAATTTCGGGTTAAATGGTTTTAATTATTACTAGATGGTCCCACTCAAAGTTGGTGGGACTCAATCGTCCATCCTGGGAAGAACAAGTAGATGGGATGGAGAGACATCAAGGATGTTTTCAATAACCCGCAATGTCATGATGTCTTGTCTTATGAAAGATCCTAGTAGTTTATAGATATATATTATAGGGAATAGTCTATGATGGATTAGGACAACCACATAGTTGTGCTGGTTTTGTATGAACCAAAAATAATTTTCAACAAGAAGATGTAGGCTTAGATGTTCGAGAGGGGGTTTTAGCTAGATATCTATTCTCTAGAAGTTCTGTTAAAGATGATGACCTATTATGAGTTGTATGACCATTCTTCTATGGTGGATATTCATTATAAGGGAATGTGCAGTTCCTCAAGGGTTATATTATTTATGAAAAGTTTCAGTTCATTAGGGGAAAAGAGGAAGTAAGATGAGTAGGGGATGAAGGAAGGAAGTTGTTCAGGCCATCCTGCTCTAAAGTACTCATCAATGGCCTTTGGTGCTAGGTTGGTTATGTGAAATCTATTCATGAAAGAAGGAAATATACGACCTATGTGTACCTATCCTCCAAAACATTTCAATCGTTGTTGAGCTATGGGACACCTACAACATGTCTGCAATGTGATGTTCCCATATTATAGTGGTTCAAGGTATCTAGATTCAAGGGGAATGTTAGCCCAATGGATACCATCTAGGATGGTGGGATCAAGTTTTGGGGGTTGAGGTGGCTGGAAAAGATCCACTTGTGGCTAGATTTAGTTTAGTGAAGAGCCACAATTCATTTGTCTAGTTTAGACTCAGGCAGAGACCATGCATTTAAATTATGTAGAAGAATCACAAATAGAACCGAATGTAGAACCTTGGATAGTTAAAGGTACTATTTATATTTAATCATATATTTATTCAGTTCAGTTTGATAATAGTTCTTCTGTTTTATTTATCTCTTCCCATATTGTGAATCTTTTTGGTTTTCCAACCGATCTCATGTCATATGTGATTGAGTTGGTGATGTTGCTGGGTAAGAAAAAAGAGGTGTGTCTTAGATTCCCATAATGTGTGTTCACCATGTGAGGGGTCGATATCGATTAGGATATCTTATTTATAGATATATAACTCTTCGATGTAAACCGTGGTATTGATTGGATGCTTTAGTTTTATGTGCATATAAAATTCTTTAGGTAGCAGGTGATTTCTGGGGAACCTAATTGGAATAACTAAGTTTTTCATGGAGAATGTGATCCTTGTTCATGTCATGCTGGACCTCCACTCCTAGAATTATTAAGACTTCGGTTTCATTTATTATCATGTGTATTGGAGGGTGGTGGTGGTTTTCCTGAGATTGGATTACCTCCTGTGGTGGATGAGTTCCCAGAGTTAATTTCTAATGACTTTTTAGGTTTTCCCTCACAGCATCATGTGGAGGACTCGATAGACTTAGCACTAGGAACACTTCAGATTAATCTTCATTCATATCATATATCTCCACCATGTTGAGTTAATTAGTGGTATATCTATAAAATTTTGAATCCCAATGATTCATTCACCCGAGCCTATCACCTTGGGCATCCCCAGTCTTGTTCTCAAAAAAGGCCGATGGATCTATCTGGTTGTGTATTGATTACCGTAATCGAAATAAGGTAACCATCAAGAAAAAGTAAACCTTGATTTTTAATGATTAATTATTGGATCAATTTAAAAGGGAAAGTTGTTTATCTAATATTGACAAGAATTATGATTACCACAAAATTAGAGTTAGAGAGGTGGATGTCTCGAAAAAAAAAATCCGAAGAATCTATGACCACATAGAGTACTTGTCTGTGCCTTTAGGGCTGAAGAATTCACAAGTGGACTTCATGGTACTAGTGAAAGGGGTTTTCCCCCTTATCTCAATTAATTTTTAATAGTATTCATATATTACATCCTATTTAATTCTAGATCTTACGGGGGACATGAGTGGAATTTGAGTATTGTTTTGTTCACTCTTTATGAAACATTACCTTTATTCCAAGTTGTCAAAGTGCACCCTCTTGATATAAGAGTTGAAGTCACTAGGCCAACTGGTCTTGGAAAAAGGGGTTTTAGTGGAACCCAAGAAGATCAGTGTAGTTATTTCATGGGAATATCTAATGAATGTTTCTGATATAAAATTCTTTCTAGTTCATGCGTGATATTACTAATGATATATTAAGGACATCTCTCATCTTTCTTCGACCATGAAAACACACAACCTGAAAGGGATGAAGATTAAATAGAGCCTAAAGTGTCAATAATCATTTGAAGAGCTAATGAAGGGGTTGAATACCACACCTATGTTGATATTTATAGAATCAATTAATAGAAAGGTGGTTTATATCGATGCTTGCGGTTTGGGTCTTGGATGTGGTGGAATATGGCTCTACCCAACTTCAACCACAAGAAAAGAATTACCCAACTCATTACTTGATGTTAGTGGCAGTGATGCATGATTTGAAAACATAATTTCTCTATATTTTATGGAATAAATTATTAGTTTATTTTGATCATAATATTTTATCCTAAATTTTCTACTATAAGGATATAAATTTATACCAGTGTAGACATGATAAATACTTTATGGGGTTTCAAATCGATATAATTTTAAACCTAGGTATGGGTAATGTTGTATAAGATGCATTTCATAGAAATTTTCTAGTGAATGATTTGAGTATGTCCAATGATGGTTGGATGTTGATGGGTCTTTTTTCATAGATTTACATGGAGATTCAAAAGCATATAGGTGGTTAATTCATGTTCAGCATCTTGTTTACTCCTTCGCTTTAGGTTTTTATTCAGTAGAAGGAGCCTAGCGATAATATATTCCATCACCCTATGATTTTTTATAAATGTTGGGAGATTCCTTGGGATTGGTCTCTATTTACCAAATGAATCAGGTGATTTAGCGGTATCTTTGTGGTTCCATTATCGTTGAAAATGGTGGTTATGCAGGATAGCCACCATTTTCAATGTGTCATTATTCCTAGTGCTACCAAGATGTATTATGATGTTTTTTAGTAGTTCTGGTGGCTAGGTATTAGGTGGGATATATCTTACTATGTGAAGAGGTGTTACGCGTGTCGGTTGGTAAAACAATAAGATCAAAGGCCATATAGTTTTCTTCATGAACTACCCATTCATACATGTAATTGTGATGAGATCACCATGTATTTTTTATTGTATTTCCTTGTACACCCCAGGGGAATAATTCTATATCTATAGATATCAATCTTCTGACCAAATTATTCCACTTTATTTTGATCATGGATTCAGTGAAAGTGGATGAGTTTTTCTGATAATATGTTCATGAGGTTGGAGACTTCATGGTACACTATTGGAATTTGTTTCTAATAGATACCCATGTTTCACCTCCCATTATTAGGATGGCCATAAAATTCTCTAGGGTTGTAGGTGAAACAAATCACATTATACCATCCTTAAACTGATGGTCAGACCAAATAATAAAATTAGGATCTGTAAGACATGCTCTAATCATGTGTCTTAGATATCGACTTCTCATGGGATATCCATTTGGAATTGTTAGAGTTTTTATATAACAATATCTTATAGTAATCAATGCTAATGGATCTCTTTGAGGAACTCTATGGTCAGTAGAGTTAGTCATCATTGTGTTGGGCCGAGGTGGGAAAACATCACTATTGGAACTGAGCATAGTGAATGAGACATCTGGGAAACTCAATCTAATTAGGTAATAGTTATTGACATCTTAGAGTCATCAAAAATCTTTTTCGAATTATAAGCACTGAAAACATGAGTTTTCTATGGTTGATCGGGTCTTCATAAAAGTGGCACATCACTTTTGTTATCATCATTTGGGGATGCAATGGATGTTAACGCTGAGGTATGTCAAACCTTTTAAGATCACTGAGTTGGATGAAAATGTGTAATATAGGTTTTCCTTTCTTTCTATGCTAACAACAATTAATTACATGTTCTATGTCTCCTAGTTGGAGAAATATAATCCATATCCATCTCATGTGATGAATTGGGAAGAGTAGGAAATAGAGCCCGATTTGTATGTGCTTGAGTGGCCAATAATGATTGTAGATTCCCAAGTGAAGGTTATTCAAGGAATATTTATTCCATTGGTCAGTATTATTTTGAAACATAGTAAGTGTATACATGAGACCAAGGAGCTAGAGACATTGGTTGAGAAACAATATCCATTTTTGTTCTATGTTCATGTTTTGGGATGACATTATGGGGAAAAGTGTTTTCTTGGTGGGGAGAATTTTCACCCCGATGATTTATTTTGATGTATTTTTCTATTTTTTTCCATTCTATCTTTTTTCTTTTAGATTCCATTTGATTATTTTGAAAATGTGAGAAAATTGGGGTGTGCAGAATACGGCGCACTATAGGAACATGGTTAGCAAAAATGGTTCACCCTGTCCTAGGTAACCTTGTGATAGGTGGTTGGTTTGAAAATGTACCTAATTTAAGACATTCACATGATAAGTAAGACTATTCAGGGTAACTATGAGGTAGGCCATGTTTGGATAGTTATGGGATAATGGTTATTGCACAGTATGAAAAACCTTGGGGACTTTCCATATCATTAAAAAATTTAATTTTGTGATTTCTCTATCATTGATTTTTTACACAATACCCACAAAATCTCCCCACCCCCTTCATGATTAATCACCCTAGTTTCCTCCCCCAACCCTCTTCCCCCCTTGGATATTCAATTTTAAGGATGATTTGGTGTGGTTTCTCCTTGATTCTTCTTGTATGTTCCCTTACGTAAAGGTTTCTTATTCTTTTCTATGATTTTATTCCCTCTTTCATTGGGGTTTCACTTCTCTAGAATGTTCGGTTTCATTTTTAGGATTACATCCTAGACTCTGGGGTTTAATATTGGTTTTTAGGGATTGAAATTTCCTCTAATGGTAGAAATTGATGTCTGTTTGATGTTTTGCACCGCTTTCCAGAATTGTCTCCACTCAAGGTAGGGGGGTTTGTGGTTAAAAATTTTTTTATGATTTTTATATGATTGGTGGAGTGTTTTATGTGTTCTATGATTTAGGTGTGTGGTCATAAATGGTATTTGTAAGTATTTTGTCATGCGTGTGGAATGAAAGTGATTTCCCAAAAGAATATGGGTGTATTTCAACAATATAATGATGTTCTGAATTTTATTATGTTTTATAAGTTATGAAAAATGTTTAATAATATTCACCAGTTCTCAGAAGAATCTTTTAAAATAGTTTTAGTGTTAATTTGTATTTAAATGTGGTTTTAATTGTTAAAGTGGTAACCTATCAATCGTATTTATATTTTTTGTCTTATGATTATATAAAATTGATGTTTCACATAACATGTTAAATGAGAAATTGAGCACGAGGGGAATCCTAGGGCACTAGGTGTGAAGACTAGAAGTAATATGCTAGATGAATCATAAGTGTTTTGTCCCAAATTCATAATGATGGATTGATGATACAACACTATCTAAATGATAATGATGATTTTAAACCACTTGGCCCATGTGGTTTCCCCTCTTATTGGGTCATACAAAAGAATGATGTTATTCATTGTTACTATACCATATTTCACCGAGATATGATATAACAAGTGTCCCATTTCTATCTAGTTACAAGAGGGTTTTTGTGAGACATAGTTTTATATGGTAATATCTTATTTACCATCAGCATATTGTATCCTTTATTGTTGTTTCATAGGAAAGAATGTTTCATTTTAAAAAATTATATAAAAATGTTCATTGTTTTTTCATTTAGAAAACTAACATGTCCATTTATCTTATAATTTTTTTATCATGGAATCTCTTAATGAATGTCATCCTAATGGGTTTGTCTCACACCTTAGTTACACCTATGGATGTATTTAGACTTGGTTTTGTTTGACATAGGTAATGAAAAGATTTTTGGAGATGGTGGTTTGGGATATAAGTGGTCCTCCCTAGTTGGTGTTGTGTTGGTGTCCTGAGGATGATGTTCCCTCTTTCATATGGTAGATTTCAAGATTCCTTTGTTATTAAATTTTTATTGTAGCCATTTTAGTTTTTTTTTCTAAGTTGTAAACTTGAATCTCGAACTTTATTATTCCATGTGGGGTTATGTTTATTCATCTTTGTGTTTTTTATTTTTTTGGGTTGTTTATGGTTTTATAAATTATTGAAATTATTCCCATGTTATATTGATGACACTCGGGCACTAGTTTCTAGCCTTTAGGGATGGAGAACACCCTTGAATCAATGACAAAGATTGGGTCAGGTGTTGGGTTGGATGGAACTCCGGGTTGGTTTGTGACACTATATCATCTCTATTTCCTAAATTTAAAACCATTAAGAATAAACATAGTTCATATAAATCTACATTGTATTCAATAAATTATATATAATTTCAAATTAACAATAAAGTAATATTTTTCAATGGTTTTATTTTATAATTATTTTAATTTATAATGGTATCTAAATAAACCTCTAATACCAACTAAATGATCCAAAATTAAAATTTACATAACCTTGAGTTTTAATTTAAGATTCACTTATCATATATTTGAGGATATTTTTGGTATCATTGTTTTAGAGAATTAGGTTATAACTCATAAATTACACAACTATATGTATAAAACGCGAAAACTTCTCATCAGTATCCATTTTTTCGTTAATATATAACTTTCTAAATAAAACATGATTTTTTTGTGTAAAATCATTAAAACATTGAAATTGGCCTTTTCCATTCCCTTACCCATCCTTAAACCCTATGAAAAAGTTTTTATATCATGGGATGAATAGAAAAATCTTAGTCCGAAACATAAAAATAATAAATTCATTAGTCTAGTAAAAAATAATAATACTCATGAAATTTATACCATTATATCAATGTTCATTGAGATAAATGTAATGAATATTTTTCACATGAAATCACAAAAACTATTTTCCCAACGAACTAATTAAAACCATTAACAATAACATATAAATAATGTTCGTATCTTGGTACATCATCATTAATATCACTCTTATAAATGGAAAAAAAATATTTTAAACTTTTATCTTCAGAGTACCTAATGCATTGGAAACCTATTATAGACCCACCCATCCTAGTGTTATATTGGAACCAATGGTCATTGGTTTATAACACAACTAATTTTACATAGATAATTATGGAACCACATATCATCATAAGTAAATACCATGAACCATAACATAATCATAAATCAATAAATCATGTTTTTCCACCATAAAACTCTTTAAACGCACATTTAACCCCTATAAAAAATTATTTAGAATATCAAAAATACCCATTACTTATAAAAACTTATTTTCAATGCCAATATAATCAAAAAAACGAAAGACTATTTTCTAGAGAACATAAAAACTTTTAATGTAGCTGATACTAAAAATAATGGTTATGGTGGGTTCCACTGTTTTTGTTAGTGTACACATTGAAATATAATTTAAATTTTTTTAAATAGTAAAGTAATTCGAATATTCCATAAAATTTAAAAAAAAACACATGAAATAAATAAAAAAATATAATTTATAAAATTGTAATTTCTATATAGTTACATTTGTAAAATAATTTTAAATACATATACAATCAATTTAAAGCATGTTTGGAAGAAAACATTATAATAGTTTCTTCTAAAAGATAAGTCGCTTACCACTTTAAAAATATTTTAATTATAAGGCCCGTGAAATAAAAACATTTAAAATAGTATAATTTCATTAAAGTGGGGAAATTATTTATATAACAATTTAAAGGTTTAGTATATACACCAGATAAAATAATATAGGTTCTTAACATCAAAATACACCTAATGAAATGGAATTGATATGAAGTCACTTACCTCGAGTTCTATTCTCCATGCTCATTATTTGGCGTCGAAAATAATAAAGATATGTAAATTAATTATTTAAGAAACATTCCCAATATTATTTTACCTTTTATCTAAATTATTAAAAATTTATATAAAATTATTCATTCAATTTTTTACATCATATGTTTTGACGATATTTTGACTGTGTCAAAAATTGACTTTTCAAGGTTAAATGTTAATAGATGTCATTATTTCACCAACATTAGAATAATAATCATGAAATAATTATCATATTTATAAATATATTATACTTTTCAAAACAAATATTTAATAATGAATTTTATAAATTGACTATATCATGATCATTTTGATGGTTAGTTATATATACGCATGACTCACGTTTCCATTTTTTAGTGATAATTATTGAATTTTTTTTATTTTATTAAATTTAAAAACCCATTATAATATATTATAAATACATTATTTATTTTAAAATATATTTATATATATAATCCAAGTTATTTAGTGATGAAACAAGAGCCACATTGCTTTAGGGAGGTGGTAGTCCATACGTACGGTTGAATGATGTTATCATTTTTTGTGTAAGAAATAAAAGGGTATATTATATTTTAAATATTATAAAATTTTCATGAATATAACAAATGGTTTATTTAAATCATATATATTAATTACGGTTATCAAATTTACCATCCCCATAAATCTTTTTTGGAAAAATAACATTGCTTCATGAGGCTGTAGTTTTTTGTGCACATGAGAGACGTCATCATATCCTTCAAAAAATGTAAATTGAGATGTTATATGTGGTAAAATGATCAAAAAAGTATAAATAGGTTAAAAATATTATATATTTAATTTAAAATCATAATTATAATAATCTTTTTGAGGTAATTATAGAAAATAAATGTCAACGGATATTGAGGAGATATTCCACCGTACTCACGAATAATGATTTCATATCGCATTTAATGGAAGTGGAGATGGATATTAGTTATGAAATAAAAATAAAAATATATAATTATATGGTAGGAACTCGTGATATTATATATTAATAGTTTAATAATATTTTAAGGAGGTGGAGGAATTCATAAAAAAAAGATGCCCGGTTAAGCATGATACCTCTTATTCAGACAACCTTCTTAGGTAAGCACCAAAATATTTCGTAGAACTAATTTTTGAAAAATGTAATTACTATAGTTAATCAGAACTAATGTTATGATGGTAATTGGTTATGAATAGGATGATCCAAAGGGAATTGGATTTTTGAATATTAGAGTAAATGGTGTGGCCTTTTATAAGTGTGGTGAGTGGCACATTTATATTTTTTGAAATGAAAAATGTTTACCCAGGTTTTCAACACACAAAAAGGATCCAAAATGGAAAATTATAAAGGCTTTGACATGATAGGGAAGAAATAGGGATATAAAATATAATTTAAATGGTTTTTTATGTAATTTTACTATTATAGTCTTAGTTTAAACCCTGGTAAACCTGTTTTCACCATAACAATAGTAATTAATTTTTAGAAATTTTACTATTCACTAGGGTCAAAAAAATATCCTTGTATTATTAAATAATATAAATTATTATGATTAAAAATATGGAATCTAATTTAAAAAAATAAATTCCTATAATATGAGAATTTTAATTCAAAATGAAACACGTAGAAGCGATAGAAAAGAGGTATTTCATGTAGTGTGTTTTTCAATAAAATTTTTATATATATATTAAAATTATGACTAATGATAATTATTATATGAATATATATTAATATTTATTGATATATAATCTATAAATTTCATTTACAAATGTATTCATTATTTAATGTTTTATTTAATTAAATTTTTGGAGCATTATGATCTTTAAAAAAATTAGAAAAATATATTTGATTTAAAAAATAACATATATTAAAATCCAATATAAAGTTTATTAAAAAGTAATTAATCGGAATAAATATAAATAAATAATAAATATTTTACTTGAAAAAATATTTAATATATAATGGTAATTTAAAATTATTTAAAATATTGAAATGAAGTGATTTATTTTACAAAAAATGGTATTTTTCATAATTCACCGAAAAAATAATATTTTTGAAATATCCCAAAATTTCAACATAAGTTAATTTTGATTTGATTATATGAAATTTTAAATTAATTTTTTTAATTCAAATCTCTACAATTTAAAAAATAAAAAATTATATATACACCTTATAAGAAAAGAGTTTTGATAAAACTATTTCCTTTTTTATGTAAATATTAATTAATATAATTAGAGTTAATATAAATATCTAGTTTGTGAAAACGATTTATTCTATTATTAACTTGGTTGTTATAGTGGGAGAATTAAAAATATAATAATCATAGTAATTGGTCTTATGATAAGTTAAATCAATCTTAGCATGTCTTAAATTATGGCATATCCATTTCAATGAATGACATTCTATGTTCATCCAAAATCACATTAGGATAATCATATGCTTTTTAATGTTATATTCTCCTTTTATTCATGACATTGTCTCCAAAAATAAATACAAATTTCTATGAGAATATTCAAGATACGTCAAGCCCAAAACTCAAAGATCCAATGCTTGAAGAAAAAACATTACACATATTCAATGATATATACTGAGATGACCCGTGCATGGCACACATTACTTTTTCATCTTTCCCATAATTTAATCATTTAATATCATTAATTCATAAAATACCATAATTGAATGGTTTAGTGTATTTGGAGATTTGATACACGATATTCTTATCTTATAATATTTCTCCAAAATTTCCCAAACAATTAATCATATATCATTATTCCCTTCCAGACACATCATTCATATTACTAAAATCCATATCCTTGTGAATGCAAACAAATAAAAATATCACCTCATATTCTTAGTATATGTATGTATAATAGATATCAATTGAATATCATTAGTGATCATAATAGGATAATGTGGGTATGATAACAGAATCAAGTTCTGTGGAAATAACATAAGAGAGTCATAGAAAACAAAATAGATATCATAAATCATATATCTTGTAATTTGGTTTTTGGAAACAAATATGAAATAAACCATACACTATGAATTCAAGAGATAAAAACCATGATAAAAATAATGTTATGAGGCATTACATACCAACATAAAACAAGCATAAGTATAGTAAATCATAACATTGTGAGGAAAACCATAAATTTAATTTCATTATGTTTTGGGAAATCAAATGATACCCTTAATTTATTATTTAAAAAAATTATTGTCACACATTATGTTTTGATAAAACTCAGTAATTACCATTCATTATGTTGAGATAAGGGAAAATCTTCTCTATGCATTACGTTCTAAGAAAAAAAAAATTCACATGCATTATCTTATGATATAAAAAACATTAAAAAATTAATTGGAGAGATATAATGAACCAAACCATCAAATAATGATAAATAATATATATGTTCATGAGAATTTATCAGAAAACATTCATAATCCCATCATAGTGTGATTACCCCATACAAAGATAATTAGTTTTATGAAAATCCATAAGTTATTATGAAAATCCATCATGATAAATTAGATCCGTTTTATCATTATAGAATATTCCGAGTGATGCATAAGTAAAATTAAATTACATACAAATATATTAAAAACTCTTTTATAATGGATAATGAATTTTTATAATAAAATAATTTATATCAATTTCTTTTAACAACTTTTATTTTAAATTAAAATTATTATTAAATACTGGGAATATTAATAACATTCTACAAACATAAAAATATTGAAATTATTATTCATTGAAAATGGATATCAATTTGAGAAAATTCATTCATTCTGATGGAATTAAAGAAATCGTGATTATTTTCATAATTTTTTTATGATCCAAAGTCTATAGATAATGGATTTTGTGGAAAACATTGAAAAGTTTAATTTTAAACATCATTAAAGAAAAAATAACACAAAATAAAATGAAATTAATAAACCATTTTTGATTATTTAATGATGTAAAAAATACAATATAGAGAATATGGACAAGAATAAAAAATTATTTCTGATTAGAATGTGAATATATGTTTATCTCTTCTAATAGAAACCATTTCAACTAAATTGTGAACCAAAGGGTTGTGAAATGGTAATATGAAATGTAAATCATAAAAACATGGAAAATATATGAGTTTTTTGAGATAAATAAGATAAAATTAGTTCCATATTATGTTTAAGTATAAAAAATATCATTTTAAATGATAATTTAAAATAATCCCTTAAGACTTTTGAAACATTTGGATAAAAATACATAGAATGAAAAAGAAGGAAATGGATTTTTATATACCATGAATTAAATTAAAATTTTGTATAATTAATTAACTTTGGTTGTATAAGATATATATGTATATATTTATTTATTTTTGGTGGTGAATATATAATATATATCCATGAAAGAAATATGAGATATGAAAATCCTTACATTATTAATACCATTTATTATAAAAGGAAATAGTTTATAAAATAATAAGAGTATGTATTATGAATTAATTTCATTAATACATGTATTGAAATCCATGTAGATAATATTAATGTGGATTTTGGGAAATATCAATCCTTATGAAAGATTTAAAAATGACCATAACTCATTGAAAAAAGTCAAGTTAAAAAACCACCTCTAAAAGTCATAATAGATGAATAAAAAAATAAGAAGGATGTATAATAAAATAGTATTGTAAATATAATGAAATTGAATTTTTATAATGGTAATAGAATATAATATTTATTGTAATTACACCGTATAAAATTTAATCTTGTTAATAATATGAAACAAATATCAAAAAAGGAAAATTTCAGATGAAAAATCCTTAACATTACTATGGAACCCTTGAATGATATTTAACTTATTTGATAATAAAAAACCATATAAATAATTTATTTTAGAAAATTATTTGTATACATTAAATTTAATAATATTAATTTATAATCATTCATTACAAGAATATAATTTTTCATTTGTTAATGTTCATAATTTTGTGTTATTACTTTTTATTTCTTCATACAATCAACATAATTGTGATGCTTATCCAAATTATTTGATACTAATATCATCATTGATAAATTAGTAAAGGTAGTAGAATAATTGTTTCCATTATTTTATTAAAAACCATGTTTACTTTATGGATAAAATGGATATCGTTTGCGATAATGGAATCCATGGAGATTATGAATCAAGTTAATTTAATTAAGAGAAAAATTAAAAAATATATTGATCAATAAATATTGTTTCACGATTACATAACCATATTCATAACAAATGTTACTTAATAATGTAATATATTATAATTTTAATATCCAGATACCTATTAAATATGATAATAATGATGTCGGTGGAGAATCGTTTAGGCATATGGTTGAACCAGCCCAAATAATAACATGTTATTCTAATGAATGAGTTTGAGATTGGAGTTAAATATTAGAAAAATTATTTTCCTAGAATTATTGGGATGTTTATATGAAATATTTTTTATAATGTTATATATAGATAGTATATATGAGAAGGTATTTGAAAAATAATTTGATGAACTAGGTAATTACGTTGATGAATTCGCTCATTCTCGAAATGGGTTCCTTCATAATAAATAATTTTAGATACCTTTTTTATATAAGAGGATAACAGATGTCTAAATTTTTTTGAGATATTAAATGTGCATGTATTTAATATAAAAATGAATGAAAATATTTTTTGGTAGTTTTATAGGAGATGGCTAATATCGTTGTGTTTTGAGTGTCATTTCAACAAATACTAATTTTATAAGGCATAAGGGTGTCATTTAAAAAGAAAAATGGGAAAAATTACAAATAAGGTATATATTTCATGAATACCAATATCCAAAAATTATATAGATATGTTCTAAATATATTAAAAATTCCCTTTTATCCTTAAATTACCATTATTATGGTAACTCAATTTTTAACTCAGAAAAATATTTTCATGCACAAAAAAGAAATTAACCCAAATATCTAATTTTAATGAGATGATAAAATTTTTAAATTCCTCATATATAATTTAATTTCTAAATTTTCTAAATTTTTTTGTTGACTGAAAATATAAAAACTATATAAAAATTTATCATTTTTAGAAAAATTTCTATCAATTTTTTTTTTTGTTAGTCAAATATAATAAAAATAGAAAATTAAAAGTGCATTAATCTAGTAGTTTAAATATTGAAACGTTTTTTATAATAAGAAATTAAAAGTGATTAATTTAATTTATTTTTATAAACATACATATTACATAAAAATGGTTGTTTTATAAATATATTTTTCTAAAAATTAATAATTTTAACACAATTGTTTTCAATGTAATTATTCATAAAATAGTTAATTAAATTTATAAATACATCTGTATTAAAATGATTATTTTAATTTTTAAAATACACAAAATCATTTATGAATTAAAATAATTTTAAAAACATAAAAATATATTTTAAATTTAAATTTTTGGTTAATAATTATATCATCACATTAGTATCTATTAATGGTGAATTATATTTTTTATTATTTATTATTAAAAATCACAAAAATTCACTATACCTTTTTTTACCTTCATACTCAATGACCATATATCAAGTAACCATATTATCATAGGAAATGTGTCCAATGACCATATATATGATGCTAATATTTAATTCCTATATATATATATATCCTTTCATACTTTAATAAAATAATTCATCCTAATCATTTACTTTTCATTCATAAGATAAATTCTTTTTATAATTCAATTCCTTGTTTAAATAGTTATAATTAGGGATATTATCTTCAAGAAGAACCATGATGATAAAAAGTTAATTTTTTAGAGTTTTTTATTTAGTTGTAGGTTTATTCCTATTTTCATTTTCATAATAATTTTTCATATTTTTTCCTCATAATACATTAATTTTTATCTGGAAATGTAATAATTTTTCCAATTCTATTTTATAATGCTTCATTTTTTTCATATTTTAGATTAATCAATCTATTAATCATAATGTTTTAAATTTTAATTCATACAAGAATATAATGTTGTTAAAAATTTACCCCCACCCTCTTGTAGAGTATTGGTATTTTTTGGTAGAAACATGGATAGATTTTACATAACATTTTTTTGAGGAGGTGGAAATGAAATCCCAATGGACTTGAATATAAACTCCATTTATTTGCATCCTTAAAAATTAAAAAAGATTACAAAGTATGATAAAAAATAGAAGTTAATAAAATATAAAGGAACACATAAATAATGTAATTTTGGGTTTCTCCTCATAGGTGTATACAATAAGTTTTACTAACTATATAAATATAGTAACATTAGTCATACCAAATTTTAAAGAGATAGGGTTTATGTGATAGGAATTACTATATCATTGTTTCTCCCATTTTCTATATAAATATGTGAATTAAGTTAATCTCTAACATCTTCAAATATCATATTGAGTTTCTTATAAAATATATAAAAAATGAATTTTAAATCAATGATTTTTTCTATGTTTTAAATTAATGTTGTGGGATTCAATGTGGTTGTCTCAACCCTTATGTCGATCCCTGATGCAACCTCATCTTCAAATACTAAAATCGCATCTATGTTCTCTTCTTCTTTATTTACACCCTCTATTAAAACCTTAAAAACACTTCTTTAATCTATAATATATGAATTTTAAGGAACAATAGAAATTTTCTCCTTAAAATTCAATAAAAGTGAATTCTTGAAATAATTATCTCCTTGTATTGGATCAACATCAATTTTTTCGTTATTTTTTTGTACCAATATATTAAAGAGGTCCAAGAGTGATTGTATAATGATATAAAACTCATCCTATAATGGTTTCTAATTTATTTTATATGTTAATAAATATCTCTTTGCTCTTTAAAAAAATTGTCAATAGATAATTTTCTTATTAATATCCATAATTATAGTGTCCATAAAAGATAAGTTCTAAATTGGATCATCGATGAAAATATTATCTTGATCCTACTATATCATTCAATTATTTATATTGTTCATGTCCAATATTATCATCATGAAACTCAAAAACTGGAAAGTGATCTTTTCCTAAATAAGACTCATTATAATTATAATACATCATTAGCAAAATGGTAATATAGATTATTCAGTTTTATTTTATTTTTTCGGTTTTGAAAAAGAGATGAAATATAAATGAAAATTAAACTCCCTAGTAGTGGCACAAAATTGATAGAATGAATTTCTATTCTCTTATAGATAATATAATTAATTTCATTTTACCTAATGTAATATAATATAGTGTACACCCTAGTTTTGATCTAGGAATAGACCACTCGAAGTCCATTGACTATCATTCTTGTCATAGATTTATTTAAAAATAATAAAAAAATAAAATATGTTGAATAAAAATATTTTGTGAATTAAAAAACTGAAAACTATTTGAAATTCAAAAAATATTTTATAAGAAAAAATTCAAAAATTGGGTGTAATGAATTATATAACATCCTTCTAATGGTTTACCTCACTCTCATTTGAGGTGAATATTCCACCATATATTTACCCATCCCATTGTTAATTATGATTCAAATTTTAAAATACTAATGAAATATAATCCCACAACACACCCACGTCTTCCATAATTTTACAGAAGATTCCTCAACCAATAGGATCCATAATTCTCTTCTATATGACGTAATTGTAGTAATTTAATACCAACATTATAGTTCCCAAATATACCAACATAAATATAAGGGTTTGAATTGGATAATTTGTAAAATATATAAGAAAATATATAATTAATTAGTGATGAGGAACCAATTTATCCTTACACTCACTCCTAAACATCTACTATTTCATTGAGTGAAAACAATGAGAGTAAATGATTAGGAAAATAATGAAACATGTAAACCTCATTTAGCATATAGTAATGAATGAATTTATGATATAAAAATTGCATTGGAATGAGGACCACAAAATTATTGTTGAATATAATATAAAACTAACCATACTCGAAAAAATAAACCAAGAACTATAAAGTATAAACTAATCAGATCAAGGGATAAACCCACTGTACAATTTCTTTGGATGTAATTTTTATATAGTGTTTCATCATTTTGATTACTCTAAATTATCTTAAGGATAAATCTATGTGTATAAGAATCCTCTTGGATCAATCCACACCGTTTACTTTCATGTTTATGTAGATTCCATGGATTAGTGTATCTTTTTCATAGATCCACTAATATCTTTTCCAATATTACAATGATCCATTGGACTCTAAAAGCATGTATTTTTTATATGTAATGATTATTTATAACTATTTTCATAAAATGGTTAGATATCTTGTTATTGGAATATGACATTTCTCAGTAGCTTCATTTATTTAATTCATTTAACAAATGATTGACCCCAGAACACAACTTTTATCTTTATGATGATTTGTAAATACATGGGAATGATCTAAAATATGTTTACACTGAGGTTGAGATGATTTAGATGAATCATGATTTTTTTCCTACATTATAGGATTTTGATACAATTTATTTTAACATAGGTTTTTTTGAAAGTTCAAACACACGAGATTTATATGTGGGATTCATTGTAATTTCACCTATGCATATATATATGATCCTCCATATTTTAATGACATGGGAGTTACTGATTTTGTAGCAGAAAAGATAGAACATTATACCATCATCAGAAAAAATTATCACTAGCTCAGAATACTTTTAGTGAACATCAAAAACATTCATAAAACACTAATCATATTGAGGATACATACACAAAATTTCCCAAGAAACACCTTGTAAGTTGAATCCACATAGAATATGTATGGGTAGCCCTATAACACTTGGGGAATATCTAAGAAAATTTTTTGGAACAAAAAATATCTATTTTGACATTGGTTTCCTATAACATCAAGTCACAGTTCTATATAAAAAACATTAAATAATCTGTACAAAGAGGAAAATATTATTTACCATTAAAAATTTAGAATTTAAGGGAACGATTTATTAACTAAAAAACAATATGAATACATTTTCTTCCCCCTAGAATAATACAACTAATGTATGTGAAAAACAATTGAATGAAGAAAGACAATATGGAAAATATAACACTTATTACTCAGTAACAGTAACTAAATTGGGGATCAAATTACCATCATTTACTGGAAAATAATATGTAATGTTGGTATTGTTTTTATGGTAACCTTGCATAATATTTTTTTCATTTATAGTCAAATATAAATAAGGATACGGTAATTTATAAGACTACTAAAAAATTTGTTGACAAGGAATTTAAAAAATGAAAAAGGTGAACTATCAACCATCAAACAACACACTTTCCTTTGAAATCCATTTTTTCAAAATTTTAATATCATATCAGGGACCCAAGCAATTAAATATAAATAGGATAGTCCTAGTCTTGGAAAAATTACCTAAATTATCTACCTTGGATCTAATGATAACACTTGTAATTTAAAGAAACACAAACCATTTTGAAAATAATTCACATATCCCAATTAAGCCAATATATCTACCTCTTTGAATTCTGATTTATACAATACACCAATGAATTATTGAGAAATTATCATTTTTAATTCATCTTTTCCTTTTATAGGATCCCATCACAAAAAGAAATTTCCATATGAATACATATTGTTATTTTTATTCAAAAAATCTATTAGTGAGTAGAATAGATACTTCTTAAATAGTTTACCATACTAACTTCAATACCCTATCAGTGATTCAAAATTCATAGAAATATATAACCATGAATATTTCTCTATGAAATCAACTAAAATATATACTTTTTATATAAATTGGGATACTTAAACTTTTTTTGTGAATATGAAATTGATAAATCATAAATCGTATAATTTTGGAACATTACATGTACCAAAAAACATTTCTTTTGATGGAATATCATAACTTTCTACAGTTTCTATAATGTCTTGAATCATAAGTAATATTTTATAACATGTAAAAGTTTTATTTAAAATTGCATATATTATAAAATTTTTCCATCATCAAAACAAACAGCTATCTCCAATTGGAATCAAATGAATCTATATAATCTATTAATATTTTTATCTCCTTTGTTAAATAATTGAAATCCACCATCGTCCCACCAATAATGGAATAATATCTTCAAGTAATTATGTCCTGAGGACACATATTTCCTTAGTTAGTGAAATATCAAACACATATAATTTAGCCTAGGATCATGTACCAATATAGACCTTACCATGAAAGATGGAATGTATTAAGAACTAAAAATTATATAATAAATCATTATCATAATATTATTCAGCCTCCAAAATGAGAAAAATCAATGGTATGGAAGAAGTTGTACATCCCTCAAACTCAGGTACCTATAAAAAAACTCATAAGCATCATTATTATTAATAGGTGGAACAATATCATGTGAAATATTGGCTATCATCAAGTCACGTCATCAAATATTTCCCGATAACATATCACTTTTACAAAGTATTTTTTTTATAAACTGATTTATAATGAAACTAAAATATAAATTTGAATTATTTGATTTTAATTTCACTACCTTAGATTAAAAAATATCCCCTTATCATAAGTTGGCTTGAAAAAAACCCATTATATAGATCTATATAGTTCATATACTAATATAATTATACCGTAAAATTAATACTACAAAAAATCATTTATGTAAGAACATTATCTAAATCCTTTCGTATGAATGCGTCATCCATTAGACAATGTGGATGTTTTAGTGGGTGGATAAAATAAACATCAATACCTCTAAAAATACATCACAATTTCCCATATCAATAACTCAAAACTGTTGGACTATAATGTAAATCCCAAAGATAGACCCACTCTGGTATAAACAAACTATTGAGTACCATAACCGATTCAAAGATAAGTTCATCGGTTCTACACCAATCCCACCCAAAATAGACTTATGGTAAATGTCTAGATTAAGTAGTGATAAAAAAAATTATATATGTACCTCCATGATGTAAGAAATGAATCAAACACTATAAATCTACAAGATGAAAAAACATGCAATAGATATTCACATGTAAATTGAAATGAATAGGAATATATAAAACATACCTATAATCAACTATAAAACAATTAAAAAATAATTATTATATGAGAATACATAAAATATAATGACAATAAAATTTCATTATACAATCAATAAATTTAATCACATGGTACACTGCATTAAACTAATATTGACTCCTTCACTAAGACACGACACACAATCACAATCTAGAAAGCATATATTAACGAAGATGACATCGCTGTGGAATGTTGTATACAAATAAATGTCTATAAAAATTTAAATACACCACCTTAAAAACTAAATGTGAATGAGTGAGCACAAAAAACTAGAAATTCATCCAAAGGGTTCAATAATGCCACATACAATATTATACATAAAAATAATCAACTACTGAAAAATCATGATAAAAAGGAACAACATCATAGCTCAGTAACACCAAGTATTATTTGAGGTCAAATAAAATCTTGGTAAATATGTCATCCTTAATATATCATATGATAATACAAATTATTTTATCATATTCCAAAATTCATTCAGTCAATGATCAAGAATAATATTTATAGAGTATATTTGATCCATTATCACTATAAAAATAACTACCTAAATAATAAAAAACATGAATATATACACATCCTAAAAGAGAACAAAAAATAAACACCCATTTTCCATGAGTATTAATAAACTATATTAATAGGGGGAGTTTTGTCAACATAATAATTCCCCTAAGATGGTATATGTATTCATTATCAAGGTAAATGCATCAGTCATTGGTATTTCTATCCCTATAAATAAAATACCAAACCATGTTAAAGAATTTATCCGTAGGGGTATACATGGACCCATAACCTAAGAGTGATTATTATTTTTCATCGACTATTGTGTTAAACAGTGTGGTACCTAACATATACATACTAATTAAGACCCATCCACCAACATAAGAAAAATTTACTGAGGGGGAACCTACATTTTATATTCTAAAATGTCTTTATGATAGGCTATCATGACCCCTATTATGGTGTTGGTCATTTTAAGAACACAATTTTAGGTGGTGTTTTATTATATTTATATCACTTAAATAATAATAAGCCATTGAAATCCCACAATTTGATGACATCTGAGTCATATGTATGTTTACATTGGATCATGTCATACAACCATTGATGTTCCAAATTATTTCTGGAGTTTTGGGTTAGTGATTTATAGATTTGGAAAAAATAGTACAGGGAAACGATTTGCAATCAATAAGTAGAAATCATGAAAAAAACCTTGAATATTGGATTTCCTAGTTCTAGTTTTATTTAGAATGGTTTTAGAATGACTTGTCTAATCCATTATGTTGCCATGAAAACCATCCAAGTGAATGGGTTTTATTCCAGTGGTTTTAAAATGAAATTAGAATACATTTTCTAGATATGTAGCTCTATTAAGAAACCAAGAGATTTATTTTTTTAAGGTACAGTGGCTACAACATAGTAAGAACACATTTTTTCTAACTGTGTGGCCTAAAGGTTTTACCCGATCCAAACTTCATATAATGGAAAAATTACCTTAATACCCTCACTCTATTTATACTTTAATCCCATATAAATATCTTATTATATGAAAATAATCTATCATTGACACTCTAGGAGGTTTTACCCTTGGTTCCATGGTTAATATCCAATGATCAATATTGATCTCTTCACAGTATGTTTTTTTCAATTTCCAAAATAAGAACGCGAGTTTTAATATAAGGTAATGATCCTTTTCTTTTCAGTTTTAATGTTTAAACATGGCCTAATGTTGATTCCCATTGAGTTTATGGAGGTATTGGTGGTGTCTGGGGATTTTTCAAAGCTAGAAACCCAATTTTTTGGGTGAAAATTCATGGTGCATGGTTTAGTTCAAACCATGTGAGGAATTCCACATAGGCTACTAAATCGTTTGATTCATGGGTTGTAAGTAGGAGGGGTCCTCGCAGTTAGGAAACATTGTTCATCTTGAGACACATGGCTGTCAGAAATTGCCTGTAATTTGGATAGTGGGTTTCTACATCGTTTCCAAATGGTTGGTAAAATTGTGTGAGGTGCCAATGTGTGTGCCCTTCTCCTATAACTAATTGTTCATAGTTAGTAAACTATTTTTAAAACATGTACCTAAAATATGAAACCCTGTTATTTTGGGTTAATTTTATATTTTAAATTATATTATATTATATTTTTAACCACAATCACATTTCTTCCACCTCCACATCCAAGAACCCTTTTGAGATATCCCATTATCATCTATTCTTGGATTTGAGGAAATTACTCCATCCAATATCTACTTCAATAATGGAACATATCATTAGATATGAATTATTGAGTACATGATTCATTTTTATCCATTTTCCATTATTCTTCCTATTGATGATTCAATTTATGTACAAGAAATATTTCCCAAATTTCAGGTTCTTTGTCTGTTGTTCATTTTCTTATGATATTGGTCAAACCAGGAGTTGTTACTTAATGAGAAGTAGAATACGGATCTAATATTGGTGTTATATACTTTTCTCATTACTTTTAGTGATTTATTGACCTATCGATCATTGTGTCGACCTATGAACCTTCCGACATGGCCCCAAAACTGAATTGGTTAATTGAATTATATGTAATTGGACATGTTAGGTTTTACCATACATTCCTTTGAGATTGAGTGGTTTTGGTTATCACACCCAGGGCAACCCATGTGGTGTTATTTATGAATTTTCATTGTTTATGCATTGTTAAACCATCAATGGGATGTGTTATCATGCTTTCCTTGTTAGAGGAAGATTAATTATAATTAAATAGAATTAAATGTATTTATTAGAAGATGTACTAACTCCTTTCTTTACATTTTCATGATACACCATGTTTGAATAAACTAAATGGATTATGTATAAATGGTTATATTGAGTTGTTATACTCATTGGTTTTTGAATTGAATTATAGTAAATGATTTTGTACACTCATGGTGTGAAAATGAAATGAAAGTGATTGAATAATGGAATGATATGTACTAGAAATGGTAGTTGAATCCGGGTTTGGTATGCTAAGGGTATTGAATCAATTAGATTCTGTGGATGTTTCTCCTTGGATCATGATGTGGTATTGGATGCATTGTATATAGTATGATACTTGGATATTGATTCTGTAGGATGCCTCATATTTTCGACCCAATTAATTTGTCTTGTTTGGACTCACATAGGACATGTTCCATATGACCTACTCTTAGGACTCCAACCAGTGCCTAAACGAGATTCCATCGAGATGCTCTAAGGAATCGATTAGGATTCCAAAATCTTTTATACCCTGTATTTTTTCCTTCATTGTGTGACACATTGTCTATATAGATGTTCCATGGAATTTATTATATGAGTAGTTGAACGGCTTAGCGATGGTTTTTTGATACTTTAGTTTGAACAACAAGGTCGTGGTTGACGTGACATGATTACATGAATATTAATCCAATGTTGGTTGTTAATGTATTTTTATAGAATCATTGACAAAGGATATTTACCATATTTTTTAGGGAGCATTGAGAGGCTATTTTAGTAATATTTCATCATTAGTTTACATTCCATGGTAATGTTTATTTTTCATTATGGCTAACCAGCTTACATTCACAATACATAGCTTGATATGATTCACATCATGGATTGTATAGAATCTTGGGTAGTTGCCTACTAGGATTTTATCTCACACCCTATTATACTAGTTCATGGGTACCTGAATAGACTATTTATATGTAGGTAGAGACAAGGGTATGTTCCCCCAGTTTGAGAGTTTATTTTTTTCCATTCAAAGGAGCATGAGATCACATAATAGAGCTGATACTCATGATTCGATTTAGAGAAATCACTTGTTATCTTTTTGGTATTTTGAATACTTGTATTTTCCTATACTACTATATACCAGTTTTGGATTCTTTTTAGACACATGTTTCATCATTAACGTGTATGAGACACTTCTAGAATAGTTATGTATTCTTTTCATGTTTATTTATTATTTTTATACTTGTTTTATATGCTTAATATACATGTACATTATTGATATTTAGTTGTGTTATACTCTATTGATGAGGGAATATTCTCCCAAAAAACACACCTAGTCCATCACTACAAGTTGGGAGCATCTTGTGTTTGGAGAGATCCTCTTCGGTCCTTGTAACCCATCAGAATCGAGGGACTATTGATTGAATACCATGTCGAGGATTTTTCAAAGTGGTATATGAGAAATATTTTCATGTTTTCTTTACATTTCAGTGATAATATATAGGGATCAAAAGGAAATATTGTTTTGGTAATGAGATATTCATGGGATTATCTAACCCTCACATAGAAGAAAGCCAAATTTCATCAAATTATATTTTTTCTATATTTTTATTATTAAAGTTGATTTGATTCTTACATTAGGTGACACACATGAGTTATGATGTTCTTATTGATATGAATTTGGGTTCTATTATATTTCAACCTAATGGGATTAATGTATGTCGTCTCGTGTATCATATTAGGAACCTACTACATTTTACATACCATTAATTATGTCGTGCCATTTAGGATGCATTACATTATGCTTGTTATTGTGATAAGTTTTTTGATAACTATACCTGATTGTGTTATATATTTTTTGCAGTGGATATAAAAAGTGATTCCATATTTCAGTTCAGAAATGGAATGGTCGCTTATGGATTTGAAAGTGATTTACATTTTGATTCATTTATTACATAAAAATTAATATTTAATATATTATAGGAGCACTGAAATTTTGTTCATGAGGTGTTATAGGCCCTCATTGATTGGAACATGTTGAACTATTGGTCAAACAATTAAAATTAAAGAATATAGGAAACTGAATGAAAATGGAATATGAATTGAAATGGGAATGTGAACATTGAAATAGATAATTGTCCAAGACCCATATTTTAATGGGAAATTGAAAGTTCCTCTAGTAGTTTTTAGTGACTTTTCTTTTTATAGTCCATGATTTAGGAGAAAGATGTGTGGAAAGAGCTAGTATTTGACATGTTTGACCTTTGTTATTCTATTTAGCTACAAACATTAAAGTATTCATTTTTTAGGCATGTGTTTGGAATTGTATAGGAATCCCAACATGACATACTCCATTCGTACACTAGGAGGGTTTTGATGATCATACTCCGAAGCCGATGGGAAATGAGCTACCAATGGATCCTCCTTTAGTTCGAGTTACAACATTAATTTTTTTTTACATTATTGCGGAGTACTAGTTCCTAAGGGAATTAATTCACATCATGATAACTAATTAGGGAGAACCTCAAACTTCTATATATATTTATCATCTGACATGTGTGTTATAGTAGTAGAATCCTCCCACATTTTCACGGTATGGTGTGTCCAAAGGCTGCTGAGTGGTGTCTTGAGATGACGCTGTCAATATGTGAGCACCATGAGGAACCTCTTAAGTTGAGAGTAAAGCCTATGAATTTAATGCTACGTGGAGTAGCAAAGCACTTGTGTTATATTCTGAACAAGGATGAAAATATAAGAGATATTATTTGGGATTATTTATAAACTAGGCTAAGTGATTATTCAAACCCTGAGACACTACGAGTAGAGTGAAATAGTATGTTCATGCGTCTGGAGAAGGGAGGTAAGTCAGTTATGGATTACATGGAATTATGTACATATTTGTAATACTTTTTTTCTAATGTATGTTACAGATGAGCTATCAAGAATGAGATGATTTGAGCAAGGTATCTGACATGCTATGAAATCATAGGTCGATGTGTTCAAATCGACCTATATTACTAAAATTTAAAATCATGTTCTGGTTACATATTTGATGATGAGGGAATCATGGGGTGTAGAGTAGAAGGGTAATATTTTTAGACCTAGTAGTTAAACAAATAGTGGATAGAATCTTTGTTATGAGGCTTCAAATGATATGATTACCTATAAAGGTGTGAGTACTGGTAGATTAGTGTTCTATCATAAGTATGGAAGGAGGGGCCACATGAAGAATCAGTTTGACTATGACCCAGTCAAGTTATATGCTTGATGTGGGATCGGCCATGTGAAATGTTGATGTAGGACATTCCCACCAGTTGTTAGTGGTAGGGGTCAGCTCTGACACCATGTCGAGGAGTAATTTTCTTATCTCCATATCAGGAAGGGAGTTAGAGTACTTCTAGTCTATCAATCTGAGGTAGTGGTGGTCGTCGATGAGGCATCTAGGCACCAGTTACACTGAGACAACAAAGTGCACCTACTCCGAGCAGTGGTTTTTTATCATACGGACATGTTTTGTCCATAAATATTCTGTACAACCTACCACCAAAAAACAGGGTGTCAGACTATCTATGGTGGGAGGTAAAATCTTAGTATCCCATACTATTTCATATTTTATTTTTGATAAAATATAATTTCATAGTTTCATATCAGTATTTCTAATGAAAATCCTTAGTCTTGTTATATATTCTTACGAGAGTTTTATGATGATAAACTCTCCATTAGGAATCGGAACGGGTGGTATACATCAGTGTAGGGTGTTCCCCCGTGAGTATGGTGGGTGTCGCATCATCTAGGATCATTATTTCATCAATATGATTGTGCTTTACATCATACTCTGGATTGAATGGAAACTATATTATCAAGATTAAAGTAACGATTATCACTATAGAGTAAATTACACATCACCAACAGGTGCGGTTCAACATCAAAATGGTGAATGGGATGACATGTGAGCAGAGCGACACAAGAACATTATGGGATGTGAGGGATGACGTCCCAAATTTCTAGTTTTTATCTTGATGACCATGGAATAGATTAGACAAACATTCCAAAAGTGGTTGATCATTTTGAGTATGTGTACTCGAATGACTTTTCTAGTTTACCTCACAAAAGATAGGTGGTTTTCTCCATCGATATAGTTCCTAGAGTTTAACAATTATACATTCCTATTTACAGGATAACTATGATAGAGTATAGTAACTCAAGTGGTAGCTAGAGGATTTGGTGGAAAAGTGGTTTATTTGACACTGTACTTCATTTTGGGGTTATCTGGACCCTTTTTCAAAATGGTCGGATGGTAACCTTAGTACATTTGTGGATTACCAAATACTGAAGAAGATGGTGGTAAAAAACTGGTATATATGTTCTTGGATAAAAAACATGTTTGATCAGCTTTGAGTTGCTCGGGTGTTCAAAAAAATTTATTTATGATCATGATATCCCAAGGTATATGTTCTATTTGTATTTATACCTCATACAAAATTTTATAGTAGGTATGGTATATATGAGTATCTGTTTATGTTTTTTGGTCTTATGAACACACTATATGTTTTCCTAGCTCTGATTTTCTGATTCTTTCATCCTTATTTAGATTCAATTGTAGTGGTATTCGGTGATGATATCATTATATATTCTAAAAATCAATACGACCATGAAAAACATATTGACATCATTTTTTATACACTAAGAGAGAATAAATTATATCTAAAATAATAAATTTACACATATAGATAGACCTAATTCACTTCTAATGTCACATTATCATAGAGACAAAATTATAAGTATACCCTGGGAAGGTGAGAGATGTAGTTTACTAAGAGAATCCCTATAACTTCTTGGACATACAGTGTTCCTTAGGGCTATTTAGATATTATATACATTTCATACAATACTTCCCATGCCTTGAAGTGTTATTGATGGGCTTTATTAAAAAGGATGAGAAGTATTTATTGAACAATTATTGTGAAATTTCTTTTTTGGAGATGAAAAGGGAGAGTTACTTCAGCACTGTTCTTGATACTGCTAGAGAAGGGATGGATCCACACTGTGTATTGTGATGCATCATGTATTATTCTTAGATTAGTGCTGATTTATGGTTGATAGAGTTAGGGAGTAAGGTTCTTGGAATATAATTCGTTCTAATGTAGGATAAATTACAAACGAGAATAGAGTTTTATGGTATACACAGACCCCAAAATCCTCAAGTAAATATCTACACAGTATTATATGAATCTAAGGATGTTAAGGTTGATTATGTACGTACAATATGTTTACTTGGAGCTTTCCTACACACCTACAAAGGGTAATGTAATGGTTGATTCACTGATCATGAAGACATAGATATAGGTAGTTTAGTTGGCCAATAGAGAGTGTAAGTTCACAGTTTTGTTCTCTCAGATAAACTTGGAGGTGAAAGACAACCAGAAGTAGATGTCTCTATCATCCTTATATGTTACCAATACCCTACTAGAGATAGTTATTATAAGGTATATTTTGGATTCATGGGGCCTAGTCTTTTGGGAGAGTTTGGTAGGTGAGAAACCACCTCTTGGTTGGATAGTATGTGATGATGTGATCTTGCATATCCATGGTCGTGTTTTGGTTATAGTGGATATATGTGGAGAGATGATGAGGGAGTTTCATTCCTCAACATGGGAAATGCATCCTAGAGTCACTGAGATGTACTATGGATTACACCATCAGTACTAGTGGTTGTGTATGAAGTAAGAGGTAGTTGGTTTTGATACAATACTTTCCACCAATCAGCTAGTGAAGGAGGAACATCAGTGGGAAGAATGAATTTTACAGTAGTTATATATTTAGAGTGAAAATTGTATGACTTCATTATGGATTTCGTGACTAGTTTTTTCGAGATTTTCTGGGGGTAATGATATTATTTGGTCTATTGTTGATATTATCATAATGGTTTCATATTTCCTTCTGATCAATGAGAACATATGTGTGGATAATCTTACGAGGTTTTTTATCTATGAGATCATAAAACATTACGGGGTTCCAAAAAGTATAATTTTAGATATGGATGATTACTTTATGTCTTGTTTCTAATAGATTTTTTTAGAGGGAACTGGGTATAAAGGTGTTCCTAATTACAACATACCACCGTCAGACCGATGGCATGTCAGAGCAAATGATATATGTTCTTGAGGACATATTGTGGTCATGAATCCTATATTTTGGGGGCTCTTCAGAGAGGAATGTTCCCCTAGTATATTTCACCTTCAATATCATTTATTAGATGATGATTTATATTAAACCTTATAAGTATTTATATCGTAGGACATGATGATCACCACTATGCTAGTTAGAGTCTAGTAGGGAAGCTTTACTAGGACCACGTCTCATGTAAGAGACTTTTGAGTAAGTCCAGTTGATTCAGAAGTGAATTTCTACTAAATTATCTTGAAAAAAAATATCACATAGATTTTTGTATATGACCTCTAGATTTTGAGGTCAAGGATCAAGAATTTCTACGTGTTTCACTGAGGTTGGGACACACATATATCAGGAGACATGATAATATTTCACCATAATATGTCATGTTGTTCGATATTCTGGATGGAGTCTTCTTAGTAGCCTATCAGTTGTTGTTACCGTAGAGGAATTGATCCTTGAATGAAGTCTTCCATGTATCTCATTTTTGTTGTTATCATTCAGACATGTATCATCTTTTTCATCCTGGGGGTTGAGTAATAGGCAGATGCATCCTTTGAGGAGAATCCAATTTTTATCATTGACAGGATAATGAAAGGCCTTCGAGGCTAGTCAGTTCCTTTAGTATGGGTGTTATGGAAGAAAGTCCATTTATCAAATTATACCTGATTGTGGGAGGTTGATATACCTACTCAATTGATGGAGTTATTCTCAGACCAATAAAGACCACTCTTTATAGGAACATTCAAGGATGAATTTCTTTTAGGGGAAGATTGTATGAACATGATTCTTCATATATGGTATGTATTCTTTTTATTTTTGGTTTTAATGTTCAAATAAAGCCTAATATGAATTCACTGTTAGTTCATTAAAGTATTTGGGGTGTCTTGGGATTATTTGAAGCCCAGGACGCATGTTTCGTACTGAAAATGACATAGCGCATGGTTAGTTCAAACCATGCGGGGTAGGACACACAGTCTGATAACCCATGACGGGAATGGGAGGATATCAGAATGAGGATACATGGTTTTTCCAAACTATAATACTTTAGGTGGACAACCATGTGATTTTGAAATCAATTTTGATAGTGGCTTTTTTGCATTGTTTTTTCACAGTTAGTCAAACTGTGAAAGGTAACCATTTGGGTACCCTTCTCTTATATCTAAATATGCATGGTTGGTTCACGTTTTGTCAAACCATTGTCTTAGACATTATAGTCATATTTTGGGGGGTTAAGTTTATATTTTTTAATTACCTTAAATTCAATTTTAAATCTAAATCACAATTCTTCCCCCCTCATAGAAAAGAACACTTTTGAGAGAACCCTTTGACAACGAAGCATGGATTTGAGCTAATTCCTCTATTTTATCTCTAGTTCAAGCATGAAACATATCTTTGGATCTACATCAATGATTACTTGATTAATTTTGTAGTCATTCTCCATTCTTCTTTCTATCGACCAAGCTATTTAGGTGCAAGTTGATTTGTCCTTATTTCATGTTCACTATCCATTATTCATTTTTCTTGTGATATGAGTCGAATTAAAAGTTGGTATTAGATAATAACATTAATAATGAGCTACTATAGTTAGTATATACTTTTTCCATTGGTTTTTTTTCTTTATAGAACTTTTTGTTGTTGTGACACATGTCAGACATTCCATTTGGAACTATTAAAGATGCCTTTAGGTTCCTTTGAGATTCATTTGAGGGTTTTTCCCCACCCAAGTCAACCCTTGGGGTGGTTCATATTAATTTAACTTGTTTATTCCGTGTAAAAATATTAATGGTATGTGTTCTCATTTTTCATTTTGGTGGAAATGTAGTTTTAATTAAATGGATTTAAATGGTATGATTAGAAGAAGTAGTACCTATTTACTTTATGTTATCATGATATTCAATTATTTAGTAGATTAATTGGATTAAGTATAAATGGTTTGATTGATTTGGCATACTCATTAATTTGTTGAATTTGTATTGTTTTAAATGAGTGGGTATACTCATGGTGTGAAATGGTAATAAAATATTGAATAATGGAATGAGATTTACATGAAATGGTAGTAGATACCTAGGATGGAATACTTAGAGTATTTATTCCATTGGATGACTTGGATGTTTCTCCTCGTTTCTTTACATTTTAGTGAATTCATTTGATAGAGTATGATCCTTTTGTTTTGATTATGTGGGATTCCTCGGGCATTGTTACCCCTTGGGTTTGGCTTTATATAACTAATTTAGGACATGTTCAGTATGTCATAATCCTTGGACATCAGCCAGTGCCAAAATGTGATTCCATTAAGATGATCCTGAGACAGGACAAGGATTCCTTGTTCTTCTATACCTTGGATTTGGACCTTCATGGTGGTACACACCATTTATACTCCACGTCCATGGAATTTTTTATTTTCATGGTTGAACGGCTCGACCTTTGTTATTTGAAAATTTAGGTTGAATTGAAATTCCTTGGTTGACACGACATGTTTCAAATAATGGTATGGTAATATTGGTTATTAATGTATTTTTTTAGCTTCCTTGATAAAATAGATAGACCATCATTTGTAGTGATCCTTGATAGGATATTTTAGTATTATTTCTTGAGTATATTGCATTCAATGGAAATTTTTACATTTCTTTATTTATTACCTTCACACTACATAGCTTGTTATATTGCACAACCTAGATTGTGTAGAATTTTGGATGGTCTCCTACATGGATTATATCACACACCTTATTTGGGACATCGTTTGGTACATAACAAAAGCTATATGTATGTAGGTACAGATAGGGGAAAGAGCGAATAGTTCTATAGTTGATTTTGTTTCATGATTGAGAGAAGGGGACAACATGATTGAGATGAGGCTCGTGATACTATTCATATATATAAATTGGATACTTTTTGGAATTTTGGAGACTTTAATTATATTATACAACTATGTACCCATTTTAGATTATTTTTAGATTCATGTATCATCATCTTTGTATGTGACACACTTTTTTATTTTTTATGTATTTATTTTAGGTTTATTTATCATTTTTCTTCTTGTTGTATCTTATTCCATTATGTGTACATTATATAAAATCTGATGTGTTATACTCTAGTGATGAGGGTATAGTCTTCCCATTAACACGCCTAGTCCCTCGCAGCTTGTTGGATGCCTCCACTGTTTGGGGAGATTCCCTCGACACCATGTGACCTATTGGGCTTGGGGGGAAATTTAGTGGGGTATGGGTCCAAGATGTAACAATCTACTTCTCATCTTTCTAGATCTAGCTCTCATCTCACATCTTCTATATGTTGGGAAAACTTATATGGGGTTGATGACCCAATCTATTGTTTAGATGGTGAATTTATGTTTTTTTATTGAATATAGTATTTTGAGGACCCAATCTATTCATTTCCTATTATCTGGTTCAATGGATACACCATTCATTTTATTGTGAAGGTTTGTGTCTCTATATAATTGTTCTGACTCGTGGATTGCATAATTTTCTCATAAATTACATTGGTTTGTTATGAAATCTATATATTTTATATCATAGAATTTATTCCAAATGAATCTTTGGTTGGATGAAAAAATGGGTCCTAAATGGTATTTGTGCTAAAAATTGTCTATGTACTTTATGTGTTTGATGAAATGCATCAAAAATGATTTTTATTATAAAATAGATTTGCAATCATGAGAAATGTGATTCTTTAATGTGAAAATGATTTGTAAATTGTGAGCATGTATTTTATAAATGTAGTGAAAAACATAACACGTTCGGAATATTTTTTGAATTATGTTATGGATATATGAAAACCTCAGTGGGGATCGAACCAATAGAAGTTAATCTTATGAAATAGATAGATAGTGGTAAGACAAGATATCATTATGATTCCTAGTATACATATCTTACTATTCCTTCACATGTCCAATTAAATATTATTATACCATAGATCCCACTTATTTTTGACTTAATATATGATGATATGGTTTCATGCTTTATTTATAATGAGTTTATTATAAACAAATTCTATGGATTATTTTATTTATGGATTTATACTACCCTTCGTGTATTCATAATATTCCATGATTATGTGAATATGAATTTTTTTAAAATATACCAAATAATTTTTTATAATGAAATGGTTTTCCCTTGTAATGACTTATTTGTTTATATTTTAAGTTGTGGTTGAATTTTATTTTTGACCTATATTTATCCCCCATTTTTATATTCATATTTTTATGTTTTTGAATATGGTTTATTATAAAGGTTACCAATGGTTATATTATGAACTGTGTTTTCAAAAGAATTTTTTTATTTTTTTATTTTCAATTTTCAATTTATGGTTGCATTGATTTAGACATTATATAAATTTTATAGTGGTATCCTACAATGATTTATTACTCAAACCATTCTTTTTTCATTTTGGAATCTATGTCCACAGATTATTAGGTTATAGATAAGGGTAGGGGTATTATTATTCATGGAATCTAATCTCGTTTGACATTGTCTTCCTTTTAGATTGGGATTATAGTGACAGATAATTACATGGAGACTTATTTTTTATTTTATTGTTTTCTATTTTTGGGTTTAGTATTTTGGTATGATGTTTTATGTATCATGGTTTTTCTATCAATAATTCCATGTTTTCTCAAATTTTTATTTTATATTGTTATACATATGGAATTTTATCCTATATTTTATGGTAAAAACATTCTCATGGTGTGAACATTGATACCAAGGGTCTTGTCTTAATCATGTGGCGATCAAGGATACACAAAAAAAACCTTTTTTAACTTACTAGGGTAATGTTTTAGGATGATCATGGATGGTATATTACAATATTATATCTGAGAATTGCCTTTTTAATGTGTAGTGGAAAATATTTAATCTAGTTCTGGGTTTGGTAGAATAGAGCTGGGTCTTTTTAGTGTATAAGGTGCACATTATGAGTAGATACGTAATCATCACCATTCAAAACACCACATTAGTTACCATGTCCATTAATGATATAATTTCAATTTAATTATTTCAAAGAGTTTTGGTTTGATATGATTACCTATTATTTTCATTGGATTTTGATGGTTTCTTATGAGGTTGTTCTAGATTGGAGTTTTACAAAAATTGATGAATCTGGTTTTTGTGTTTTATTGGATGTCTTGGAAAATAATGTAGTGATAAAAACATGATTTTAGAAACACTAATATGATTTTAATATTCTTGAAACTTGTTGATAAATCAAGATAATAGGTTAAACATGACTCAAGATACACTTGTTTATTGTTTAGAACCCATAATATTTGGATTAATTCTATGATTCTCATTTATAGGTAAGGGAAAAAGGTGGTTCCTTGGTTATTTTGATATGATAAATTAGTTTAATTTTATAATATGGTATTATTTTCTTTGATCATGTATATAATAACCAGTTTATATGTGAATAATAGATTCCACATAAAAAATCATCTTTAAAATCAAAGATTCAATGCTTTCATTTAAATTTATAGTGTTATGCTAGCTTATATTCATTAAAATGGTGGTTTAATCATGAATTAGTGGATATTTTTTGGGATTTAGATCCATATAAGGATCTAAATTGAATGATTTTACACACTTGAAGTGTGTCTTCAATAATTAGTAAATTTTTTAAAAGTAATATTTCTTCACCATATTATTATAAAGGGGTGGTTTATTTGTTTTGATTAAAAAATAATGTTTCTATTTTATATATAATTTACAAGAGAATCTAGTTTTTAAATTGGAATGATAATTCAAAAAAAATATTTTTATTTTTAAGAAAAAATCCTGTTAGAACATGAATAGTTCATGGAAATTATTTTATTTTTGAATGATGGTTTATTTTAATGAACATAAAACATATATAATGTAATTCATGATGAAAATGAATATAATTTAATGTATTCAATTAAAATTTAATAGGTTTATTATTATTATTAAGGAGTTGGGAAACATTTTTTCATTTAGTTTATCTCTATTTTAATGATAAATGTTTATTAATATAATTGGTTCCTTATATAACCTCTTTTAAAATGTGTTTTTTTTTGTTTTCAAAGTGAATATTATTTATAGTGATTTCTACCCAATATATTTATTGGTTTTGAAAAATCTCTAAATTTTTTTCTTAAATTGATTATTTTTAATTTTTCATTGATCATTTTTTGTTTTGTAGAGTTATATGAAGTAATTTGATAGTTGTGACCATATGGATTTTTCATCATGTATGTATTGATTGAGTCATCCATAGAGGTTATGGGTTTAAGTGAGATTCTTTTCTCAAGATTGGTATTTTCTATATAATTTTTTTCTTGTTCAAGATTCAAATGGACTATCATGAGTTATCAATTATCTCACTGTTATTTTATATCTTGGATGGAAAATTATATAGGTTTACCTTTGTTGTGGAAGTGTATAGACCAATTTTCTTAGTTTCATTTTTTTATTTGGGGAAGTGGAATCTTGAGTGCATCATATTGTTTTGGTGTTTATCCATTTCAGTAATGGATATATATTTTTGTTGTAGTTTTAATTTTATGACATCTTTGATTGGGAATAGCCATTTATTTCCTTATTGAGATTATTCAATAAGATTAGTGGATGTCTTGAGTTTATTTAGGCCTCCTTTTTTTTATGTGACTATTTGAACCTTATTTTTAGGGTTAAATTTGTAGAATAAATATATGTGATTAGTTTTGTCCTTGTGTTCTAAACATGATGACCCATGGGTATGTTCTTGGGTAATAGGGTTTTTATAGGTGATCAGATAGGCTATAGAATTCATTACAACAATGGTTATTTTTAGTAGGACTGATATAGACACTAGTTAATATTCTCTAATCCCAAGTTACCCAGATTCATTATCATGAACAAATTTTTGGATATATGTCATTTAATAATGAGGCATGTCGTAATTTGATTTGTCACATAGTTTTGAGGGTCACGGTGGATCTAGTGATATGTCATGGGGCATTCAAATGATCATTGGAGGAGTTTGACCCAATGATCCCATGAATTTTTCTCAATGATAATAGATTCTTATATTATTGATCTATCTCCCTCTTGGTTGTTTTCTTAAATGAGAGAATTCCATTTTCCATGGTTGTTGAAAAAAAATCATTTGGATTTCCAATGAGTGGATATGGAAACCTTAGTTGTATTTATGATGCACTCTTGTACCGATGAAGATAATTATTACCACACTATTTAGATTGAATATAAATTTTGGGGAGACCCATGTTATGTCTATGGTATATTTAGAACCCTATGTTGGATAATTAGGAACATATGAATCAATTTATAGGATGTAAGTGAGTTTAACATCATCTTAAATTTATTCATTCTAATCCAACTCAGTTCTTTATAACGTTATATGAAATCATAGTAATGGGATTGGGATATGTATTAAAGTCATGATAAATGGGTTATGCATCATGGATTTCCCCAAAAACAACCTTGTGGAAAGAATCTATGTCACAATGTCCTTAATTTTATAATAGAGCTATATTCTCTCAGAATGTCGAGATCCTTAGTGAGATAATTCATAGAAAATATCTTGGATGAAAATGTAGATTCAATGATATTTAACTATTAGTTTGTAGGGAATTTTTTTTCTTCTTTACATGAAATAAATTTATCTAGGAAAAGTAGTGGAACCCATCGGGAGAACATTATTTTTTATTTTTGATATGGTAATGAATTTTTTCATCTTTAGAGGTAGTTAGATGTTTCAAATCATCTAAATCACGGGTTTATAGATAATGATCAAAAGATTATTTGGTAAAATAAATACATAGTTTCTAAGATGATTCAAGACCTTTTAAATCTATGTTACTGAGTAATGATGAGTTGATTGATTATAGACATCATGTCCCAATGTACTACTTACTTGAAATGTGAAAAATACACCACATACTTTCCAATTTTAAGTGGCCTCATCCATTGAATTATAATGTTAGGAATAAGGACTAATGTTATTCTTAATTGGGGTAGCACAAAATCCTAGTGGAATCTAAGATATGGGTTTGGGTGACCATTGCCTTATTCATGTAATTGGATTATATCATTCTCTATAAGTGATTGATGTAGAAGTTCATGACTTCTTTTATAATCCTAGGGTGGTGAAGCTCCATTGTGTACCTACAGTTACCATATATAGATTATAAACATGAATTGAATTAAAATTTTGGAATGGAAATATGAAGAAAATGGGTTCTCGGTCGAAGTAGAGAATAAAATTCAATATTTATTTGAATTGTCAAACAAGATAAATAATTTATTCCTTGTGGATGTACTTTAGGTGTGGATGATTTAGCTATATTTTTTTCAATGTTGGAACATTCCCTACTTTATGGTTAAGGAGAAAAAATTTTATGTTTCATATGGGAATCCATGTATATCTCCTTGATGTCAAGAAAGTTTAGGCTAATTACCTCTTGTATGACTATTTTTAATATTGGGATGATGGTGATGTTGAGGTTACCATAAAATGGTTTATAAAAATTATGATCTAAATGAAATTTTCTAAAGAACTTATACCTTTTCTATTGGATGATGTAGTGGATGCTTTGTTTTTCTCAAAGTTTCACCACATTTGATAAATTGTTTTCAATAGAAGAATGGTAGGTTAGAATATAGGTTTATTATAATGTTCTAGATCATCAAATGAAATGAAGGGTGGTATATTGTTTTTACTTTTTTTCTGGATTGATGTCGAATAAAAACGTACATAATACGTCCATATTAAGTAGGTTTTAAATAGATCATTTTCATGTGATTGAATTAAAACATGTTTGTCTTGAGTATGATACCTTATTGGTATATAGACATGTTCAGATTATGGATCACTGGGATAATGTATTGTGTTGTGAAATAATTTCTAGTGTTAGTGTAATTTGGATGTGCATATGAGATATCCATGATATGTAAGAGTAGGAAACATTGATGTTTTAGTTATGGACTTTTATTTTTATGAGTCAAGAATCTGGAGTTCTTTCTTGGGGTAAGAGAAATTCATGGTGGATGGAATTCTGACACCCTATTATTTATAGTTATTTTAAATTTTTGTCTTGGTTAACACCTATTGGGTTTATAATGTTTTATGGGAGGTGGGGGTTGGATGTTTAGATATTTTAAGAAAATAGAATTGGTTCACGATCTATACATGGATAGAAGTAACTATACAGTGACTCTGTAAAATATATATATCGGTTCAAATGGAATTTACCATAGTCTGATCATGGTATTTCTAATTGTTTGAGTGACCATAAGAACCATGTAGGTGTTTGTTTTTTTTACAGTTGGTTGTCATGTGGAATGTGTAGGGGTTTTAAACCATGTTTTTCTCCCAAGGAAACAATGTGCCTTAGTTATTGATAGAAAGTTTCTATTTTGTGGTTAATATAGGGTTTCTCAAACAATGAATCTTAACCATGTGACGAGATCTGAACATATTATAATAGAAAATTAATTTAATCCATTACTCAGATAAAACACTAATCCCATCCTAACACCTTATTAGATAAAACTATCCACTACGAGATTCTTTATGAGGTTCCCCAATTTATCCGATGGTGAATCTCAATCAATATAGATGGAAATATTCAAGGTATGTTTTGTTTTATGTATTTTACCACTCCTATTTATAGATATACCTATGATCTCCCATATCATCATTAACATGAGAACCTTATTGAATATCATGACTCAAAATATGGTTTATAGGTATAATTTATGGGTTTTTTCTAGGATTTAGGATTTCTTTCACTCTATATATATAGTTCCCATAACTGATTTAGAAGGCGGTATAATTTTTGTTTTTCCATCATATGTGTCTCTACAAAATTGTACTAAATACTGAATAAAATATTTTTCTTAGAAATTCAGTTTGTTTTTTATATTTATTTATTTTATATAAAATAATAATTTTTTAATAATTTATATTGGGTGGAATGAAAAAGGTTACTTCAAAGTGGATTTTCTATAAAATAGTTATGCATATTATGTGCCTAATGAAATGCCTCAAATGTGATTTTTCTTTATTAAGTATTTTAATGATCTAGAGTAGTTATTCATTGCTGAGAAAATGTTTTATAAAAAGAAAGAACTGATTATTGAAATCCTTTGGATAAAATAGAACATTGGGAACATTGGGTACATCAGGTTATGGATATAAGAAAACTATAGTGATTATAGCACCAATAAGGGTCATTCATCTGATATTGATATAATATGGTAGTTTTTAATATTTGTAGGATTCATGTAATTCATGTATTAATGTTCTATTATATATTATTAATTATTTCCATAGTCCAAATCCCACTTGTGCAAGGTTTAATTCAAGATGGTGTTGTTTAATGTTTTATTACTCACTGGTTTATCATGTGGTTCTTCTATAAATACTATTTTTTTATCCTTTATACAATCATTCATGTACTCGTTATATTCCTACTATATGTGAATATGTTATTTTTTAGAATAAAACAAATGGTGTTTACAAAAAAAAGATTTACCCTTACAATTTCTAGTATGATTGAGTTAGGGTTTATTCAAATTACTTCCATCTAGTTATCACTCATGTTTATATTCCTATTATTTTTTTCATTTAAAATGGATATTAATAAATGTTACCAAATGATATTTTATAATATTTGTTTACAAATGAAATTTATTCATATTAATGATTTCTATTAACTATAGAACTACTCGTTGCAGGGAGATGAAATTCAAAACAAAATTGATGTTGTATCTAATTGGGAATTTGTTCCCACACCCTAATTTTACTATTGGATAACTATAGCCTTGGATTTTTAGGTTACAAGTAAATAGTGGGGTATCATATGTCATGGAATCTACTCTTGGTATTTATTTCAAACTTTATGTATTGGGATCTTGGTGAAAAATATTCACATTGAGACTTGCTTTTAATTTTTCCCTTTTTTCTATTGAATTAGGATCTTCTATTACTGTCATATTTTTAATGGTTGAGATATCCATTATTCCTCATTATACTCTGATTATTTATCATATCTAGTTATAAAAAAGACATATTATTCCATATTTTATTGTATAATCATTATCATGGTTTGAACATTCAAACCCAAGTTCTTTCCACCTACACAAGGTGATTAAGGATGTGATTCTAGCCATTATTCAAGCAAGACTTGTTTACATATCATGTTAAAATGGGTTGGTTTTCTAAAAAAATAGTTTATGAACATCAACTAGTTTGAAATACTGTGATATTCTATGGTTTCAGTTGGGAGTTTGTTAGATATGGCATACGAGTTTTTGGGGCTCAGGGGGTATGTTATGAGTAGGTATTCAATCATCATCATTCATAAAGCCATATGGGTTTCCATGAGAAGTTGGGATTTAATTTGATTATGATTATTTGAATGAGTTATGGTTTGATTACATTACCTAGGATTTTCATTGTAATTTTATGGTTTCCTTAGGGGTTGTTCTAGAATTAGGGTCTAAATGGAATGAGGAATGATTTTGCAAGGTCTACTTGGATGACCTAAAAAAGAATAAAATGATCAAACATTTAATTTTAAAATGGTTAGGTGGATGTTACATTCTTGGAACATCATCATTAAACATTTTTTGAGGTTGAATAGAAATCCATATGACCTTTATTTTTTTATTTAGAAAGCATGATTCATGGATTCATTATGTGAATATCATCGTTCGAAAAAAACAAGGTGGTTATTGTGATACATTGATATCATGAATTAGTTTAATTTGATGATATGAAATGATTTTTTGAATCCTTGTTATAAATGGATTATGTGTGAAAAATATATTTCAAAAAAATAATATCTAGTTGAAATGAGAATCTTTAATTCTTTCACATAAAATTAGCCTAGGTTTCTAGACAATGTATTTGAAAATGGGGGTTTATTCAGGAAAATCTAGAACCTATTTTGGGTTTTTGAACAAGCTATTGATCAATATGAAAGAATTTTAAAGCCTTAAAGAGTTTATTTATAAAGGAATAAATTTTTAATATATTTTCTTAAAACTATAATGTTGTAATGGTGAGGGTTTTTTTGTTCTATGTAAAAAACATATATTTATTTAAGAGTTACTTTTTATAAAAAAATGAGGTTTTAAAATAGGAATGATAAATAAAAAGAATATTATCATTTTTAAGAAAATCCATTTCAATACATGAATGACTCAAAAAACTTAGTTTCCAGTTGAATGATGGGTTTTTAATGATGTTTAAAAATGAATAATGTAATTAAAGATAAAAATGAATCATTTTTAATTATCTTTATTTAATTATAAGTTCTTTTATCTTATGTTGGTGGAGTCTTTTATTTCATTCATTCTCGGTATAATCTAATGTAATGGGGGATGCTTATTTCTAGAATAGTGTCCTTATTAAACACATTTTCAAATGTTCTTTAGGGGTATTAAAGAATAACATTTTCTAAAAGAGGATTTTTAACATCAAGTTGGTTAATTTTATAACCTCTCTTTAGGTGTTTAATTTACTTTATAATTTATATATTTTTTAGGACCCGTTATTATTTGTAGGGTTATCTGATGTTCTTTATAGAAAGTGAATGGATGGAGTCTTCATCTGTAATTTATTGAGTTATTATTCTATATAGGTAATGATATTGATTGAGATGAATCTCTCAAGAGATTTAATTTATTTTAATCCTTAGTCTTCCTCTGCATGTTAATGTAGTGCAAAGAACTATCATCTATTTTAATTTTTTTTTATCCTTGGTTAGTTGATTTTGTTGGTTTAGCTGGTCTTCTAGGTCGATATGGACCAATTTTCATGGATATCAAGTGTTCTTTGGGAGGAGTAGAATCTTGAGTGCTTCATATGGTTTCAGTGTTGATCATTTTGGATTATTTTTCTATAGTTTTAGAGCAGTTATAGTTTTTTATTCATTTTTTGGGCATTAAATTTGATTTCATATTTTGGTTTCTTCATTTAGAGTAGTGTACATTTAGAGTTTCTTCATGACTTATTGCATCATTTCACTCACTAAACATTGTTTTGAAGAAAATATTTATTGAAAAATATATTCTATGATTTGTGGAATTTCATTATAAAAATGGGGAACCCATGTATATTATTAGGTACCTAGGTTTGGTTTTGTGATCAGGTAGGGTAAGGAATCCATCAGTGATTTTTTAAAAGGTTGGATTGAGAGAACCAAGGGTTTCTATTCTATAACCATGTGTTACTTTAAATTAATTTCCATAACCCATGATTAGATTCATGACATTTATTTATGATTAATGTCTTTATTTTCAACATATATTTGTTTTGAGAGATATGATAGATATATTTTTGTTGAATGTACCTTCATAATGACCATTTGGGTTGTATGTGATGATGATCCTTTAAATTGTTTCATAGAAATGATACTATCATATAAAATTTATCTAGTTCCCTAATAGTGGTCTAATCCTTATGATATCATTCTTTTTTCCTATTCTATAGATAAAAACTATGGAGGTTTTCTTTGAGTGTAATGGGATATACATATAATGATTATCTCAATTATTCCCCCTTTTACCGATCTAGTTTTTCATTTTCACACCATTTAGATTAAATTTTAATTGTATGTAGACAAATACTAAGAATATTCTCTCTTTATACCACCATGATTGATAGGATTGAACATATGAATCCATTGATTGTTTTTATGTGAGGTTATCATCAACTCTAATGTTGATTCAGGATAAACATAGTGAGTCCGAGATTATCTTGGATAGATATATTAGGCATGGAGTTGGTATATTTCATGATTTTAGGATTAATGGGTGATGTATTAAGGATTTCACTAATGAAATCATAGTAGAAAAAATATATCTTAAAATAACCTTGAGGTGGTTATAGATTTACATAATCTCATAATATAATGATCCTTGGTGAACCTATATTTATTTTGTAATCATAATTTAACTAATGAAAGTATCAAAATACATAGGAAGACCTTGGGTTTTTGGATTCAGTCTCCTAAAGGATCATATGTCTTTGTAGTAAGATGATTGTTCTAGATTATATGGGTAAGGGGTGTAAAAATCATGAGAATATGATTAGTTAGTCAACACATTCTGAGGGTTTTAGAATGTGTCATGATATTATATATCAATGTTAGTGACCCTAAATGACCTTGTTAATTATAGAAAACATGTATAATTTCCTTAATTGTGATAAAGGTGATGTGGAACACTGAATAACATCACTTGTGATGTGTCCTTATACATTCTATTTTATTCTTTGGATGAAGTACTTATGGAAGTCATAATTTTGATACCATCGACTCCTAGTGGCGATGAAGATATGGTTTGGTTATTCATTACCCTTTTAATGTAATCAGATCATGTATTTCCTGCTATGTGATTTTTGTTAATGATCTTGATCATTTTTATAATCGAGTGGTGTTAAAGTTCCATAGTGTTCCTATAGTTAACTTGTATAGATGATACCAATGCATTACATTTCATTTCTTTAAAGGAATGAAAAATTCAATGGTTCTTAGATAGATGTTAAACATGCCATCAAATATTTAGATGAATGTTTATACAGGATGAATCATCCAATCCCAGATGATCTCCATAATGTGTGTATCTTGGATATATGGGGTTCTTTGGTTTGGAACATCCCTAATTTATTTATAAAGGATATAAACATTGATGTGTCATATACGTGTCTTTTTTAATCTCCTTGATGTTGTGAAAGGGTAGGTGAACATTATCTATGAGGATTGGCTCTTGTCTAGTGATTATGGGTGCAGTGAGGTTATCTAAAAATGGTTCATAATAGTTCTAATCCACATGAATTTTTATTAATGAAACCATTCATATCTATAAGAGGTTCCAGTTGGTGTTCATATTTTTTATAGGATGTCGCTATTTGAGGAAGAGAGGTATGTTCACACCATGGGTTTTCAGACCTTTCGAGATCATATAAGGACTTGGATAGGTGTTAAACTAATCGGACCATACATATTTCTTGATGTCGACTAATGAAATTGTTCATATGGACAAATTATGAAGGTAAAAATCATATATTTGAACTATTATTTAAAGGAAATAAGATAGTCATGAGACCGATAAATAAGTGTCTGAAAACCAGTTCATGTTATCAATTTACAAGATAAAAATTTTCACAGTAAAACAATTTTCTTGGTTTTTTACTATGAAAGTGTGGACAGGATAGGCCAATGATATATTATTGGAACCTAGGATTTTCATTGTGGGAAATTGTGTATGGTTTTTTTTGTCACTAAACATTGGGTTTATCAAGGAGTTTTCAAGTAATGTGGTCTTATGATTAAGGCTAAAAGTAGAATTGATGGTGGCTAAGTTTCCTATTGTTTTACAAATTTTAGGGAATCACAGTCAGGAGTTTGTTTTTCGAAAAGGAAGAGTTTTGAAAAAGGAACTAAAACACGAACTATAATGCCCCCACCCTAGTCACCCAGAGCCAATTAAATATTTTAATACATTGGAATGATTACAAGGAATCATGTCCTGAAGGATTGATCAGTTTAGCAGTCTTGGAATATTGATTACATACATTAATGTTACATTACACTTTCTAAAATAAAACACAGCATAAATAATACTTTTATAATTCCATTACTCCCCTATCTTAATCCTTCATATCAACCATAATACAATTCTTTTCATCTTAGTAAAATAAAACATAAGAAAATGGTTAGCTCAGATGCCCAGTAAGAGTAAATAATTCATTGGAAGCTATAAAAGTTTAAGGAAAGATGTATAATAAATAAATAGCCTTTTAAACATAAAATTGAACATAATATGGAAAAAATAGATTAAACATTAACATATAAACATGCACATAGATATTATACTAATAAAATAATCACTTGTAATAACTAATCTCATAACTAGAGAATGTATAATTTCGGACATAATAAATAATACGTCAAGGCCTTGTTCCCTAACCATTCAAAAATATGTTATCGATGCCTTGTGCCAAGACACTAGTTTTTCTCACGAGACTTACCATTTTTTCAAGGGTCTATATCAGGCCCCACCCATCACTTACTATGTCGAATTCATTCTTCATATGAAAATGGTGAAGCATAACCTAATCATTCTTATCAAAACTAGCATACAAAATGTCAATAATTTAACCATAAACAATTAATGGTATAGAAATAGCACATCCAAATTCAAAAAAATCATAAATCATTCAATAAAATATGGAATATTTTGTAATAATTTATCATCCTCAATCAAGAATAATATCTTGTAACGGATGTTTACAGAGTTGAAAATGATCAGTAAAACTCTTTCAGAGAAATATCCCGTTTTCATGAATCATTTAAAAGTCAAAAACATTATAAAAGAATACATTTAAATGATATTTTTGATTCAAAGTGTCCCATACCACTTTGAAACTTTTGAAAATAATTAACATTTTAAATCAATCGTGTCCATATAAATATATTCTTAAAATCATTTTGAAAACAATGTACATTAATTAAATATATTTATAAAAAGAAATATTTAAAACATTTAAAATGATGATCTAGTTAAAGATTTACTTCCATAAAACCTTAAAGTCATATTTTTGGAAATATTTTTATGAAACATGTACATTTATGATAAATATGTCCCAGTAAATACTTACATATCAACAATCTCAGATAATAATTAGATTGAGGAATCAACCCTTACCTCGGGTCTCATACACTCTGTACATGTCTGAACCTCCTTTATAATGACTTTTAAAAACTAATTAACTTATATCATAATTGGATATGATTATTTTATAACTTTTTATTACCTATTTATTAACAATTCCATGTTAATGCAACATTTTGGGTGGTAATTTCTTTCTTTATCGTACGTGTTTTCACTTTTTATTCTTGATCATATTACATAGATGATAATTTACTTACTTAAAAACTGTAAAATATGACTTATATATCATAAATATTCTTTATATTAATATATATAATATATAGATAGATAAAATGGAAGATAACTTTCACTGATGCGGTAGTCCGCACATACACAGGAATGTTATTACCATTTTCTTATCATATTGAATAGAAGTTAGTTAATATATGTATGTATATTTATATATATATATATATATATATATATTTATACCATCCCAGTAGAATTATTATATCATAAATTTCATTCTTATTAATAATATTTATTCTTATAATCATTTTTTGATGGTGAACATGTAATATGAGTATCATCGCGCAGTGGAGACGGTAAGCTGTATGCACACATGAGGGATGCTATCATTTACTTAATGGTAAAATGGTAAGGAATTGGATAAAAAATGAATTTTTCGGAATAAATATCATGTTATATTTATTATTTAAAATCATTATATTCATCATTATACCTATATAAATAAATTTTACATGAAAAACAATTTACACCACGGCATAGAGACGTTAAGTCATACGTAAGCATACATGGTGGTATTGTTTTTATAGGATAGGTAAAACGAGGAAAATGGTTATCCTATAATATTAAAAACATATAATAATATATTATATTCTAAATATATTATTTTAGTATGGTAACATATTATTAAGAGGTAGTATATTAGAAAATGAAATTCAAAAGAAGGGATAAAACGATTACCTCTTCTTCAGGTGTCTCTTTTTGATTTGAAGAAAAGGACTCCTTAAAATTACTTTCTTCCAAAATATTTTTTACTAGGATAAAGTTAGGGATGTTATTAAAATATTTTGTGCAGGTTTTGGCAGAGACAAAGGTTTTTGGTTGTGTAATATAAAGATAAAGGGAGGTTCCATTTTATAAGAGAGGTGAGGGGCACTTTACAAAAATCTTGAAATATTAATTTATTATAAAATTATTTTCGGTTTATAATAACTAATAATTTATTAATTTAGAGGAAAATATGAGTATGGGTCTAAATCCTTTCAACCAATAGGTTTTAGACATTTTTAGTTCATAAAATTATCATTATCTTTTAGATTTAACCCTTTGTAAACTAAGTTAACACTTACTATGTCCTCTTGTATTTTTAAACTACTTGGTTAATGTATTTACTATTAAATTCAATGTGATCCTAAAGTAGATAAATTATGAAATTTTAATCACTATCAATTTTATTTGGATGAATTTTAGATTTTTAGTATTTTTATATCATTTAACAAAATAGTAATTGTTTAAAAAGCTCGTTAATGTCAATTTAGAAACTATTTAGTAGTCGATTTTTTTAAAGTCATAAAAACTTTATTAATTCGATTCAAAGGCATGAAATCATACATAATATTTTATTTTCATCCATAAAATTCGTTGATGGCATCAAAACATTAAAATTATATTTATTTTAATATTTATAATATCATTTATTTCATTCTTCCGTTAATAACAAAAATACTGCATCATTATAGTTTCATAAATAAATATATTTTTTTATGTATAAAAATTACAAATAAAATATAATGATGTAGGAAATATTTTTATATTTATAATTATTTTTTATAGTCTAATAGATCAATTATATAACCCCATATAATATTTTTTTAGTCAAAGATACACGTTTAAGTTACATTTTTCAATACTTTAAATTAATTCGTATAAAATGTCATTTTCACATCCATGTGGCGGAATGGGGTCCCAAAATCAACCCAAGGAAGACCACAGTCGTAAATATCTCATAAAATAATATTTTAACATGTTTTATGGTTGTTTAATATTATTATTATATAATTTTTACCTTTATTTAGCATATTTACCTTTTAGCCATGGTAAATAAAATAATTTCTGAAGTAACTATTTATAATGTACAAAAAATAAAAGATACCTATTTAACCAATTTGTAAAATAAGATTCAAAATATGGAAGCCAATTTTTCAAATTCAAAACCTAAAAGTTTTAGTAATTAATTTTAAATTAATACTTTTTGTCAAAACCAAAAAGCAGGTTTTTGAGAAGTAAAAACCATCAAAATCCTGACTTGTTTTTATAAATAATTTAAATGTAAAATTACATCCAATGAACTTAATTATAATAAATGATAAAAATATAATATAATTATAATTTAAAACCACTCATGTGTAAAATTAACACTACAAATTATTTCGATTAAAAATGTTGTTTTTAAATATAATTTAATATTTTCACTATTCATCAAAATATGAAAGTTATCCGAAAAGTACCTAAAACTTATTGAAACTAAATTTTTATATCAAAAATATAAAGAATAATTTAATTTAATAAATTTGAATATATAAAAATGTAAAATATTGGATTTAAAAAGGGTTCTCCATTAAAAGGCTGAAAACTGCATTTTTTGAAAAATACTTCTTTTTTATGAAAAATTGAATTTCTCGTTATATTGTGTCTAATAATCCCAAAATATTATTGTTAAAATTATATGGGATATATAAAATTCAAAATGTGGTTAATACTATTCATAACTACTTTTTAAATGGCTAGTTTGATAGGTCATGCTACACTTGAACTCATTGTAGCATACATCGCAAACTATTGAATTATAAAAAAAAATAATACCATGGAAGAATGGGGTGTTACATTATCCCCTCCTTCAATAAATTTCATCCCAATATTTAAGCTCAATATTGAATACTAGGGGTTTGAAATTTCAAAATATCTTAAATGAAATCCCACATCGTAAAATGGATTAATGTTGCCTCTATTTATAAATAAAGAAAGGTAAGTATGAAGGTTACCAGAAATAACCCATACCAAGGTTATCAGTATGAAATAATTGATATAGAAGAGAAAAAACCCTCATTTTTTGATGGGTAGTGATAGAGAATATTACTAGAAGAAAGTTAACAACCAAAAAACTATAAATCTCCTTTGATCTAAGGGAACATTAGATTCATCACAAAAGAAAGTACTAGGAAAACATTTTTGGTTTTATGATCATTTCAGTAGTGTTGTAGAATAAATTTTATTCATTGACTAAGAAAACAAGGAAGAATACTTAATTTACATGTACAGTTTCATCCTTTAATTAATTCCAACCAAAACTCATCTTTCTTTTCAAATTATTAAACTAAAAAATATGATATTAATCTCTATTGTATAAGGTTCCTAATATATACATTTACCATTGAAATAAAGAAAAATACTTTATAATAACAGGGGACTTCGTGTAGGATAGTTATAGGCGATAAAGCCTTGTCACACTTTATCATTGGGTTTTATTCTTACATCCTTGTATGATGTGGCGGGTTATTTCCTGACCTGCAGGTTGTACGTTTTCTAATACTATAGTATTATAACATTATAAAAATTATCTTAAGAAATTTTTTAACCTTAAATAATACTATCCAATGTTCTACATAATCGATTAATACCATTAGAGTCATCCAAAAAACTTATGTCCAATCTCTATCTAAAATGTCTCTAAATTTTCAAAATCAGTTGTAACATCAGATTCCCCAAAAAACGTAATGTTTCTAAGATTTTCGCATAATGAATATATGATCACCATCATCCTATTAAAATCTTAATGAAAAGAAAAAGTACTATAGTAAAATCCTTATTTATATCTCATTATTCATATAACCATAATATAATTATTCAATCCAAAAACACAAATATGTTAATTATTCCACTTCTATGGTAGTAACAACATAAGCTTGACCTTGATCCATTTTATTTTTCGGAGTTATATTTCCTCAACTCTTTGGAAAATTTTTTGAATAATTTCCCATATCTTTACAATTATAACATTGCACAGATTTTTTCATTCCCTTACAATCACAAGCATGAATACCTTTTTCTCCACATTTTTAACAAACTCTCATTACATTTAGGTATGTATTAGGGTGTTTTTTCCCACAATTACACATGGGGGAAAATAAATCATTCCCTTTTTACCTTTATCTGTCTCTTTCTCCACCATTATCTTCTTCTCTTGCTTTAAATTTATTTCATAAGACATAGAGAGTTCCTTTTCTATATTGATAGAACGCAAGACAATATCTCCGTACGATGAGAACTATTTTGAGACCAATCCCCATATTAGGAAATGATTTGAGCCATAAAATAATATATCAATATTACTTCTTGGGTTATTTATGTATTCTATAGCATGCCCTACTAACAATGTGATGTTATCCACATTCTTTGTGACATTTTCCTCTTCCTTTTCCCTCAATCATAGAAATTTCCATCCTATATCAGCTCGTTGTTGATGAAGAAATTAATTCTCTAGAAAAAGTTATTCAAACTCCTAACATTTCATATTTCCCACTTCTTTATCCTCCTTTTTGTTTTGAATTAATTACCACCATTGATCTACATCTCTCAAGAGATGATAAACTGCCATCAATACCTTTTCCCTTTCATTAATTCTAAATGAAGGAAATATTTTATCTGAGGAACTTATCCACTGCTCAGCTACAAAAGGATTTGTAGTGGAATTTAATGTTGGAGGTTGTTGTCTGATGATGTGGTCAAACATTGATCATCTACATTGTGGATCAGGATGCTCTATACGGGTAAGGTTATTATTCATAACCAGAGTCATCTTTCCCAATACAATTATATGATGTTTAGTACTAGTTGTGTCAACAACTCCACTATCATTATATTTCATAGGAGGGAAATCACTACATGCATTAAAATCTTTGATAAGATATCAATTTATTTCACAAAGCACCATTTCTAAACAATAGGATATGCTAGATTAGGTTATGAATCATAATACATTACTCCAAACTAGTAAAATACTTAACATAAATTTAAAATTGTATCCATATATAATCCATAATCATAAATATGGTTTTTTAGGACCAATTTACTCATAAATCCTTCATAATGTGTTTTAAATGAAATATGAATTATCCTAATCATATCCCCCAGGAGTATCAAAGAAGGTGCATAGTAAGGCCTGTTATCATGTAACGGGTTACCCCAATTCAAGCTCGAAACACCTTTTCAGAGTTCTCAACCCTAGGTAAATATGTTCAAAAACCACATTAACTTGTAGTATCTAGACATGGATATATTTTATAAAAATTATAACATTGTCTCTATTATAAAATTATTTGATTCTATTCATTACTTATCCTAAAATTCTATTATATGTTAATTATCCCTAATATTATTATTTTTATATCTATTTCCAAGGTTTTTGCTAAACTTCTACTAATACCAACCATAAAACCCTGACCCTAGGTACCTAGAGTCAGTACATTATTTTAATATATTAGAATGATTATAAGGAATAAAGTCCAAAAGGACTGATCAGTTTAGCAGTCTTTGAAAATAGATTACATACTTGAACGTTACATTACAATTTCTAACATTATACATAGCATAAATAATCCTTTAATAATTTCATTATTCCCCTATCATAACCCTAGATATCAATCCTAATACTCTTCTTTGCATCCTGTAAAAATAAAACATAAGAAAGGGGTGATCTTAGATACTTAGTAAGGGTAAATAATTCATTGGAAGCTATAAACATTTCAAGAAATATTTATAATAAAAACATCAGCCTTTTAAACATAAACATGAACATAATGGGGAAAAAATAAATTAATCATTACCATATAAACATGCACATGGATATTATAATAATCGAATAATCATATGTAATAACTAATTTCATAAAGAGGGAATGAATAATGCGGGACATAATAACTACTACGTCAAGGCCTCGTGCCTAGACCATTAAATAATTTTATTTTGAGGCCTTGTGTCAAAACAATAGTGTGTATCGTAAGACCTATTGATTAATCTAGGGGCAATAGTGGGCCCCAACCATCACTTAATAAGTACAATTCATTCTTCATATGGAAAGGGTGAAACATAACATAATCATTCGTATTAAAAATAGCATACGAAATGTCAATACTTTAACTATAAAGAATGAATATTATAGAAATAGCACATCCACAGTCTAATAAATCATAACTCATTCAATATAATATGGAATATTTAATTATAATAAATCAACCTCAGTCAAGAATAATATCCAGTAAAGTATATTGACATAGTTGAAAATGATCAGTAAAAATATTTGATAGAAATATACCTTTTTCATGAAATCATTTATATGTAAAAAAAATTTATAAAGGAATGCATTTCAATGTTATTTTGGAATCAAATTGTCCCTTTCCAAACTAAAACTTTTGAAAGGAATTATCATTGTAAAACAATCAAGTCTGTATAAAAAACATAAAATCATTTTGAAAATAGGGGCATTAATTAAATATATTTTGACAAAATAATCTTTAAAACATTTAAAATGATGATCTAGTTAAATATTCACTTCCATAAAACCAAAAAATATTCCTTTTGTAAACATTTTTTTGAAACATGGACATGGATGATAAATATGTCCCACTAAATATTTACACATAAACAATCTCGGATAATAATGAGATTGAAGAATTAACCCTTACCTTAGGTCTGCTACTCTTAGTACATGTCTAAAACTCCTTTATAATGTGTTTTAACTTATTAATAACTTATATCAGACTTATATAAGATTCCTTTATAACATTATACTATGTATTTATTAACAATTCCAAGTTAATGCAACATTTCGGGTTATAATATATTTGTTTATCGTACGTGTTGTGACTTTTTATTCTTGATAATGTTACAAGATCATAATATACATACTTTCAAAAAGTATAATATGATTTATAAATCATATATATTTGGTATATAAATATATATAATAGATAGTTAAATAAAATGGAACACACCATTCATGGAGGAGGTAGTTCACACATACACATGAATGTTGTTTCTGTTTTCTTATCGTATTGAATGGAAGTAAGTGAAGTTGTGTGTGTGTGTGTATATATACAATTCTAGTAAGATTATTATGTCATATAATTCATACTCATTAATAATATTTATTCTTATAATCATTCTTTTATGGTGAACAAGGAATATGAGTCTCATCGTGTCGTGGAGACGGTAAGCCATACATACGAACGAGCGACGATATCATTTTCTTAATGGTAAAATGGTATTTAATTGAATGGAAATTTAATTTTACAGAATCAATATCATTTTATATTTATTATCTACGTCCATTATATATTCATCTTTATACCCATAAAAATAAAGTGTATAGGAAGGAAAATTACAAAACGACATGGAGACGGTAAGTCGTACATACACACACATGGTGCTGTTATTTTTCATATGATGAGTAAAAAGAGGAATATGGTTGTCCCATAATCATAAAAACATATCATAATATATTATATTATAGATTTATTATTTTATTATGGTAACAACATAGTAATAGTAAACATAAGGAAAAATGAACTCTGAAAGAAGGGATAAACCAATTAATTATTCTTCGACTATCTCCTTTTATTTTCACAAAAGTTCTCATTAAGTTACCTGTATGCCCAAATTTTTTCATCTAGGATGAAGTGAGGGAATATTATGAGTGATTTGGGTAGGTTTTGGCCGAGACAATGGGACTTGGAGCTATAAACTAAATAGAATAGGAGGTTCTTTTTAAAAGAGAGGTAAGGGGCACTTCAGAAAAAGTTTGAAATTTTAATTTGTTATAAAATTATTTTCGGTTTAAAATAGCTCCAAATTAATTTATTTATAAGATATGATTAGTATGGTTATAAATCCTCTAAACCAATAGGTTTTATACTTTTTTATCTCATAAAACTATCATTATATTTTAGATTTAACCCTTTGTTAAATAAGTTAACTCTTACCATGTCCTCTTGTATTTTTATACTACATAGTTAATATCTTTACAATAAAATTTCAAGTGAACCTAAAGTGGATTATTTAGGAAAATTTTATCACTATGAAATTTATTTGCCTGAACTATAGATTTTTAGGACTTTTATATCATTTAATAAAATATTATTGGTTTTTGAAAACTTGTTTTTGTCAATTTTGACACTATATGGTAATTGATTTTTTAATGTTATAAAAATATGATTACATCGAACCAAAGGCATTAAATAATACCTAATATTTAAAATTCATCCATATTTTTCATTAATGGAATCAAAACAATCAAATTATATTTATTTTAATATTTATAATATCATTTATTTGATTCTTCAATTAATAATAAAAATATTGCATCATTATTGTGTCATAAATAAATATATTTATATTTTTTCGTAAAAATAAAAATAAAATATTATGATGTGTGGAATATTTTTAAATTTATAATTATTATTTATAGTCAAATATATATTTATATAACCCCATATAAAAATTTTTCTAGTGAAAGATACATGTTTATGATATATTTTTCTATACTTTAAATTAATTCTTATAAAATGTCATTTTCACATTCAAGTGGCTCCATGGGATCCCAAAATCATCCCAAGGAAGCCCATGGTTGGACTTATCTCATCCAATAATATATGGACATGTGTTAGGGTAGTTTAATATTATTATAATATTATTTTTTCCCTTATTTACGAGATTTACACTTTAACCATGATAAATAAAATAATTACTGAAATTCCTATTCATTATGTCCTAAAAAATAAAAGGTTCCTATTTAAAAAAAATTTACCTCATTATTAAAAATATGGCATTCATTTTTCCAAATTCAAAAGATAGATTTGCAGTAATTAATTTAAAATTATTTCCCATTGTCAAAACCAATCAGCGGGTTTTCGAGAAGTAAAAACTATCAGAAGACTAACATGTGTTTATGTTCAATATAAATGAGAAATTACATCAAATGACCTTAATTATTTTAAAAGATAAAAATATAATATAATTATAATTTAAAACAACTCAAATATTCAATCTAACATTATAAACTATTTCAATTGAAAATGTTTTTTAATTAAATTTTTGTATTTTTCACTATTAATCAAAATATGGAAGTTATCAAAAATGTACCAAAAGATTATCCAAACTAAATTTTTTTCTTTATTATAAAGAAAATCTTAATTTCATAAAATTTTATATATAAAAGTTAAAAATAATGGATTTAAAATGGTTTCTCCATTAAATGGTGGAAAAACATCATTTTTTGAAAAATACTTATTTTGTCTGAATATTTTATTTTTTCCTTATATTATGTCTAAGAAACAAAAAATATAAATATTAAAATTATATGGGATATATAAAAGTAAAATGTGTTTTATACTATTTATAACTGCTTTTTAAACAACTATTTTGATAGGTCGTCGTGCCCTTGAACTCGATGTTGCGTACATCACACGCTATTGAATTTTTAAGAAGATACATACTATGGTAGCATGGGTTGTTACACAAACCAAATAGAGGGAAAATTTCACATATCAAAAAATGGGGTACGCGAAATGGTGGACCGCAAACCATGTTGCAGGAACGGTTAGCAGAACAAAAAATGGTTTGTTGTGATGACTTGTGGACTGTAGGAAGGCTCACACTATGCAGAAGGTGTGATGGTTCACCGGATAGTGTGTCATTCATGAAAATGAATAAGATAGGTTCGTAAAATATATGGTTTAGGGGATGGCTTGTTATTTCCAAAATTGAGGTAGATATCAGATAATGGAAGAGTTTTCCCACTGGGAAGTGACAAGTGGTCGTCTACAGACCACATAGGGAAATTTTTCGCGAGAGGTGCACAGGACGAGGTGATGGTGGTGTCATAAAAAATAGTTTCTAAATCTGATCATAGAGGTTTATTCTGAAGATTTTTCATATTTAATTAGCGACAATCCCATTTTAAAAATAGGATATTGAATTTCAATAGAGTAATTCATCGCTTCGCAAATTTTTCTAAGTCCAAAAGAGAATTGAATGGAAAACAAAATTCTAAAGGGTTTTCTATAGTCTGTAAACAGAAGAAAATTCCTTATTGGTGAGTCTATAAATAGAGTAAGAACACTTTTTGTGGTGCTCTTGAAGTACCTGGAGAAAGTGATGAGGTACGCGGGGCAAGTCAGTACACAAAGGAAGGTAGTACGTGAAAGAGGTTTCATGAAGGAGAAGTTTGTCTGTGGTAACGAAGCAGTACGCGAGAGCAGAATAGATGGTTGTATGAGAATTCGGGTTTTCAAGGCATTATATAGTCCCAACATATAGTGGTCATATGTTGAGGTGGTACAGGAATCACTATAGTACATTGAATAATAATTCCAATTTATGGAGTACTAGTTCATGAAAAAATCGTATACGGAAAAGTAGATTACATATATCTGGGAAAACATGACATCATCATAGCATCTATCAATATTTTAGGATTCATGATTTAATTACAGCCCATTAAAATTAGCTTCATGTCCATAATATGAGTTTAGATTATTCCTAACATCATGATCAAGGGGGAGTCAATAAAAGTGATCTGATGGACATAGTGTGTTTTCCCTAAAACCTTTTAAAGGAAGTGTTTCTGGAACAAAGTGATTCTTCTAAATTTTGTGCTCCAATATTAGGGAAGATTAGTGGACTTTGGTATGACCAAAAACTTTTTGGCATATGCTCCTTGGACATAGACTTTAGCGGTGAACCAAGTAAAATTGATGTGTCTTTTATTTGCATGTGAATGTTTTTTTTCTACACTTTCTCATCAGAAAGGTTTAATTGGTTTCTACCAATGTTGGAAAAATAACCCTCAATAAGAAATAAAACATTGTCACCCTAATTCACCCTTTTCTTCTTTGGGTGTTCTGGGTTCTTTCAAGTTATATCAGAGGGTAAATTTTGCTGGTGTTAAATCTGTCCTTCATTTATACCATGGAGAATACAGTGAATGTCAGGGGAGTACCCCAATACAATGATATATCATCTATGATATCTTAGAATGGAATTCATGATGATCAATACACAATGAATATAGGTCACTGATCCAACTGGGTTTTCTATGACTGATAGAGATAGGAAAATGCTTGATGTAGATTCCAAAGAATTAAATACTCGCACTACAACTCTTTCTGATCAAATATATCTAAAGGTGGTGAGTTGTAGATTTCAAAAGTTTATGTGGGAAAAATGAGAATATTTATGAAGGTGAAAAAAAGTCTATGAGGAAAAAATACATCTTTCTTAAAATAGGTTTGATTATATGATGTCAAATCCTAATGAAAATGCAAACACCTTTTTCAATTAAATTACTGAAGATGTTGGAGAAATATATGGGCATGGTGAAGAAATCAAAGGCATTGATATTGTGATGAAAATAGTGAGAATACTTCAGCATCATTATAATGAAAAGGTTTTTCCCCTTGAGTAAAGGGATCTTTCAAAGAATTATCTGGATGATATGATAAGTAGCCTGGTGGAATATGAGATGAGATTCAAACTAGAAGATGAAATAACTCAAGTAAAAAAGCCAATGACAATCAAATACATGAAAAAAAATTAAATTATAGGAGATAGTATTCATGAAGATAATGAGGACAAATAAATTATTTCTCTAATTTATAGTAAACAAATGACGGGGAAAAGTGAAATTTGAAGTAAATTTACCTCTGGCTTGTTTTCATTGTGGAAGAGTTGGGAACATTTCTTCTTGATGCACAAGAATTTTCGAGGATGAAGAAAGTGATGCTTGAGTCATTCAGATGCCCCTAAAAAGGCTTTTTAAAAAATATATTTCATATCTATTAATAAAATTAATAAAATGGTTTTTGGTCAGTGAATAGGAATATGATGATAGTTAATTCTATGACAATGATGAACCAAAGCATAAATCTGGAACCCATGCATCAATGATGGCTACCATCTAAAAATAAGGACCATTTGAAGATAAAGTAAGAAATAATCAATTGATCACGAATATTGATATAAAATTGAAAATTAATGATGGTTTTGGTAATCTTGAGAATCAATACATGATATTTAAAAGTGGAAAGAAATTTTGAAAGAATCATCATTATATTATGATATATAAGAAACTAAAATTGACCAACATGACAGATTAGTAAATGAACATTCAAAAAGTTTTGAAATATTAAAAGATATATTTTAACTAATGATAAAAATTAAATGACAGTAAAATATCATTAAATGAACATACATCTTAACTAGAGGAGAATTAAAAATATTTTTGAGGGACTAGAAGAATAAGTTTTTACTCTTAGGTGTAATCTATAAAGTGAATCAATGCCAAAAGAAACAAAGAAGAAAATTAAATTTGAAAAAATATCATATGATGAGCTTTTTGAGAGAGTTAAGTGTGATTGTGGTGGATTTGAAATGACTCTGAATGATTAAATACCTTCATTCATGTTAAATAATGTAATTGGTTATAATTATGAAACATCGAATGCTTTAAGTAAAATGGTCCAAAATAAATGGAAGCTTGATGTGAGATATATCAAAAAGACACCAAAAGTCTAAACTAATAATGCCCCAAATCAGAATAAAAGGAAGTCTAAAAATTGTTCTTGAGTTTACCAATATGATAAAAAGTCATACAATTCTTCTAAAAAAATTGAAATGATAATTAATAGAAGTGAAAAGACATTTCCACATATAAAATGTCAAATTTTTGGGTATCTGGTCTATATCATGTCATACAATGAAGCGGCATGGAGGTCTTTGAATGGGGGAGATCTAGAATGTCAAAAAAGGGTAAAAAATTAATATCCTAATTCTTTTTTAAGAAATAGTTTATATGGATATTGTTTTCATTTTTCTAACATTGTCCATAAATTGGCCGATTGCAGGTAGAGGAATGGCAGGAACAATTCGTACAAAACTATGAGACAAGTTGATAATCACCAACTAGATGGTGTTGTTCATAAAAAAATTATTTTTCCTCTAGAATAATTTTGTAATTATAATGAACCAATTAACATGGAAAATATATTTGAAAAGACAAATTTATCCTTCACTCGAACTTATATATCCTGGAAGGAAACGAAGAAAATTGATATATCCAACCTTGCAAAAGTTTCTCCCAATGCTATCAAGAACAAAAACATTTGGATTCATGATAGAATATGTTGATCCCATGTCTAGGGAAATAAAGACCAATTAAGGACTTTCAACAAAAAGATTGATGGAACTGTGAGATTCGGTAATGATTATGAGTTCAACATCAAAGGCAATTGAAGTAAAGAACTAGCCAATAGAGAGTTGAAGAAGACTGAAGTTTTTTATGTGGATGAGTTGGGTCAAAAAATCTTGAGTTTGAGTCAACTCTATGACTCATGGGTTATAGTGAAATTAAATAAAAGGGGCTAACTGTAAAATTAAGAACATTAGATTATCTCATGAAAGGTTGCATAACAGATGGAAACATATATCAAGTTTATAGAAAATATATCATTTTCTACATGACTATTAAAGAAGAAAAAACTTTTGGCACTAGAGGTTGGGTCACATCAATCAACAAGACATGGAAAATATATCTAAGCTCATGATAGTCAAGGATATCTACAATAGTAATCAAGAATGGGACAAGACTTGTGATACTTGCATTCAAGGGAAGTTGGTTTGTAGTTCATATCAGCCCAAGAAGAAAAGGGCATCAAATCATCTTGATCTTGTTCATATAGATGTATGTGGTCCGATAAATTTTGTTGGTACTCGAAGATATTGGAACTTCATTCTCTTTACCGATGATTATAGTATAATGTATTGTGTGATAGTAATACATAAGAAACGACAAGTGCTTGATTGAATGAAAACTTATCACCGAATAGATGATAATGATACTATATGGACATTTCAAGTTCTACGATATGACAATGGTGGTGAATTTAAATCCCTTGAGTTTAAAAACTACCTAGAGAATCATGGGATACAACATGAGGTGGATAATGTGAGAAATCTATAGAAAAATGGAGTTCTCAGGCACATGAATCAACACATGAATAATTTGGCTAGAACTATGCTGATTTAGAGTCTTCTCTCTCGACATTAATGGAAAGAGTATTTTAAAGTTGCATTTTATATTCAAAATTGAATAGGGCATTATATGGGGAAACTAAGACACTTTATGAGTTATGTCCTAGAAGGAATACCTCTTTGAATTAATTTTGTTTTGGAATTAAATGTTTTATCAAAAACAAATAAGGAAATCAAGGAAAGTGTGGCGATGCTATGGATGAAATAATTTTACATGGATATTCAATGAATAAAAATACAACATATTTTTTGATAAATGTCTCTGAAAAATTATGGAAATTAGTGATGTTAAGATCATTGAAGATAAAATCACAAATGGATAAAAGAATTATTTTGCCAATGTGATAGAAGATGAAAAATAATGTAGACATGGAAAAGATCCAAATACTAATGTATAAAGAAGGCATGAAAATCTTCCAAGAGTCACAACAAGATTTTGACACAGATTAAGAATCAGAAGAAGAATCCATGGCTGAGGAAAATTATTATGAACCTCACAGGAGAAATCGAAGAGCATAAATTGTTCGACCCAACATCATTGGGGATCAGACCACTCCCATGCAGACAAGCAGAATAAGGAATAGTGCACAATCATCATTACTTTAAATTATTGAACCATCTTCATTTTAAGAATATGGAAATAATTAATCAGGGGTTAAGGCCTTGAATGAATAATTTGATCAAATCAGTAAGAACCAAACATGGAATCTAGTTAAGAGAACTGAAACCCACAATGTGATTGGTATGAAGTGGATTTTCAAAAAAAAATTGACATGCAAGGATATGTGATAATAAAAAAGGCATGGCTATTGTGTAACATCTATTCACATATTAAAGGTGTTGATGTTGAAGAAACATTTTCCCCAGTGGCTATACTAGAGTCAAACAGACTATTTATTTCCATGAAAATTTAAATAGGATGTAATGTGTATCAAATGGATTTCAATATATCTTTCTTAAATGGTTATCTTGAATTAGATGTCTATAATGAACAACCAATGGGTATTTCTCATGGTAATGATTAATGAAGGTTTGATGATTAAAGAAAAATAAATATCGTCTGAAACAGGAACCACATACATGGTACACTTGGATGGAATATTATCTAGAGATGATTGAATTTAAAAGAGGAGGAGTGGATCACAATCTCTTTGTGAATAATTATCAAAAATATCAATTCATAGTTCAAATGCATATAGATGATATTATATTATAAGGAAGGAGGAAGGGATCATTTGAATAATTTTCCAATCAAATTGAATCAGAATTTGATATGTCTATGATTTTTGAATTCACATATGTCTCAGGGTTTTAATTGATTCATAGGAAAGAATACACATCAATTTCTCAAGAAAAGTATGAAAGAGTTTTTATGAATAAATTCAATATCCATGAATCCAAACAAATGTCTACTCTGATTGGGTTTGGAACTAAACATGGAAACCATGATGAAGGTACTTCTGTATATCCTACACTATACAGAAGAATCATGGTAAGCTTATTGTAAATGATTGTGACACTACTTGATATTATATTTGTAATATTCCAAATGGCCCTCTTTCAAAGTAATCTAAAATAAGAACATAAGGATGTAGTGAAAATAATCATGATGTAAATTCAAATAACTCACAACTATGGATTATAAATTTCTGCAAGAAGAGAGATTGAAAAATCAAAATTTTATAATGTTGACTGGGAGAGATATATTGTTGATAGAAAGTCCAAAAGTGTTGGATAATTATTTATTGTAAAGAAAAGTGTGGGTTGGGTGTGTAATAAACTGGAAAGTATGTATATTGGCACTACTAAAATTTTTTTTATATCTGCTAAAATGAATAGAAATAAACTACTATTGATGAAGCAACAAATAACTGATACTGGTGATGTGGTGAGGAACCCAATGGTGATTCACTGTGAAAACATGAGCTCAATTGATCATAAAAAAAATATTGTTCATAATTCTCATTCGAAACACATTGAAATCAAATACCACTTCATAATGGAAAAAGTTGTACAATGAATGACATAAATAAATCTTTTTTGGAACTAATGATCATGTGGATAAAATACTAACCAATCCATTTTCATAACATGTTTTCAAGAAGCATCAGTTGAACCTCGGTGTTCAACCACCTCCCAATGCATGAGACGGTTACAAAGGTTACCCTTTCCCTATTTTTTCTAAATATTTTAATATGTTTACTTAAGTGTTGCACATTTATGGGGGAGATACGATCCAGGGGGAGTTTTCTTAAATCCTTTAATGTCAAAATTTGATTCATTGGGTTTGTTTCCAATTGGGTAGAATGTATAAATTCAACATTAGTAAATAGAAGAATGGAGAATAGAGAAAAGAGAGGAATGAATGTTTTCTCTGGTTACAGAAGATATTCAATGAGTTATAATGGTCAAGAATCCAATTAATTCATACACACTTGTTTCTTATGATGACCATTTCTCACATAGGCTTAGAGTATTTTTTTGAGTGGTTTCATGCATATCAAGTTTTTATTATTGTAGGATATTCATTGAATTTATCTATGGATTGAAAACAAACAAAAAGGGAGAGATTGTTAGAAACAAGGATGTTATTTTCTGAAAATAGTGTATGGTTTGTTTTTTCTATCAATCCAAATTGGGTTGATCAAATATTTTTCATTGAATTTGGTCTTATGATTGAGGTTGAACGTAGTATTAATGGTGGCACAGTTTCCCAATATTTTCTAAATTTTTGGGTCACAAAATCAAGAGACTTTTTTTCAATGTGTTTCAGAAAAGGAAGCGAACCAAGAACCACATAGAGGGTATAGTTTTTGTATCAAAAAATTTGGTACATGGAATGGTAGACTATGAACCGTATTTAAAGAATTGTTCTTGGAATGAAAAACGGTTGGTTTTAAAGACTTGTGGTTTACAGGAAGGGTTCTAGTACACGGAAGGGGTGATGGTTCGTGTAAAAGAATTCCATTCGCGAAAAAAATGCAGGGGGTGGAAGAAGAGACATTTCATGGGATGGATCGTCATTCATGGAAATTAGAATGATATAGGTTTGTAAAATAGTTCAACCGCCATGATAGGACGAGTGGAGGTATGCAGACCGCGTAGGGAAATGGTTCGTAGGCGGTTCAGAGTACAAGGTGAAGGTTGTGCCATTTCAAATATTTAGTAAATAATAGAATAAAGTATTAGAAGATTCATTTTTCTATATATGGAGTTCTAATTCCATTGTTAGAATAGGATATATAATTTCATTTGTGTAATTCATCACTATGGTAATTTGGCTATGTCTGAAACTGGTTCGCATGGAAATAATTTTTTTGAAGGGTTTTTTGTTGTCCGAAAAGGGAATACAATTTTGTGTGGGAGATTTTGTAGGTGGTGGAAGAACTGGGCTCGTGGTTCCCTTGTGGTATGTATAAAATGTGAGGCGGTATATGGACTAAGTTTATACACAATGTAAGGTGGTACGTGAAAGATGGTTATTAGAGAAGATGTTGGTCCACGGAGAAGAAGAAGTGCATAAGAGCAGAAGAGAAGGTTGTACGTGAATACAGTTGGTCAAGTAAGTATGTGGTCATGGTTTGAATAGGAAGTACGAGGCGGTGGTATGTAGAGCACTTCAGTACGCAGTATAAGAATCCCAGTTCATGGAAGACTACTTCATGAACGAATAGTCACCAGAAAAGTAGATTACATCTACATAGAAAAAAGTACTTCAATAGATAATCTATCTACAGTTGAGGATTTATGATTTAATTCTGAAACATTGAAGTGACCCGTATTTTGATAAACTGGGTTCATATTATTCCCAAATTAGTGAGAAAAGGGGAGTCAACATAAGTGATCTTAGGGACTCGTTGTTCCATCCCTAGAACCTTATAAAGGAAGTGTGCCCTGAATATAGTGATTGTACTAAACTTTTGTACTCCAATACTAGTGAAGATTAGTGGACTAGGGTACGACTATCAACTATTCAGTGTATGATCCTTGGACTTATCCCTTAGTGGTGAACCATGAAAAATTGATGTGTCTTCACTTTTCATGTGATTGTTTTTTTCCTACACATTACCATTAGATAGGTTTAACAGGGTTCCTACGAACATGGGAACAAGATCCATCGGTTTAAATAAATTTGACACCCTAATTCAACTATCTCCTATCAGGGTGTTTTGGGGTCCTTCACATGGTAGTGGGAAGTGATGATGTTATAGTAGTGCCCTAATACTTTTAAGAGTCCAAAATAATTTTCCCTTTCTTCAATATTATGTTTTATTAATGTAGAGAAATTTTATCCCTTTATGGTCATAGGTATGCTTATTTTTTAGATAGGTTTGAAAATTTAATGATATTGAGAATTTTTAGTGTTAGGGGTTCAAAATTTAGCGATATAGATTAAATTGGATGGTTTTATTATATTCCCATAATTTGGTCTAATTTTGTAGTAACTATAGAGAATGGCTTTTTTTTTCTAGTATAATTATGATAAACTTTTTTATAGTTTTTCTAACTACGTGATTCACCATGAAAACCATGTAGGTGTTTAGGTTTTTTATCTAGTGATTCTATAATGGATTAAGTATATATTTTATAATAATGTGGATATGCCCAAAAAATCATTTGACATGGTTTCCAAGAGATAGTGGCTATCATAGTGTTAACACATAGTTTTTCTAACCATGATTCCTTACCATTCTACAATATCTGAACTTCATTGAATATAAAATTTCTTTAATGTACAAAATTTATTTAACCTTTAATACCCTTTTATTATTTAATTAGACAATAAAATCATATCCTCCATTCATTAGGTTGTTCTCCCCTTGGTCCCTTGGTGAATCTCCAGTGATATTGATCAATCTTTTTGAGGTATGTGGATTTTTTCTATTTTTTACTTCTCCTATTCATATAATTACTTATAATATACCATATTTATTGTACATGGAATGATCACATATATGGGGAGTAATGACTGATATAATTCTTAAATAGTGTAATGATCTTTTTTTCATTGAACTAGGATTCTAAGAACTTTATAAATTCATTACCCATCAATAGAATCAATGGTGAAACCACTCTTTATAGTGTTTTCATAGTTGCATCTATAGATAAATTCTAAATAATTAATTTCATAATGTTATTTGATGTTTATGGTTTTGGTAAATTTGATTCCTTTATTTCCAAATATTTTTTTAATAAAAATCATTTTCAGAGGCATACAAATTTGTTATTTTCTTTGACATAAATTTATGAAATTTTTTTCTGAGAAGACTCAAAGGTGATTTTAACTCCAAAATTTATTTTCAATAAAAATAGTGGTGATCCCTTCATCTGAAAAAGTTATCTAAATTTTTATAATCGATTGTTTAATTGTTTGTTTAAACATAGAACATTGGGAACCATGGGTGCATCGGGATATAAACATATGATAAACTTGGTGAGTGTGGAACCACTAAGTCTTATTCTTATTATATTGATAAGCTATGTAAAGAATATATATTGGTAGGATTATTGGTATACCAATCTTATTTTTACTCGGTGTGTTTGAGTATATATTCCCATAGGTTAGATCCCAATTTTTCTTGGATTAATAACTGATGGTAATTTATCATGTTTGAGTACTGGCATATTTAATATATGATGCTTAAATGGACAAGTCTATTTGTGCATTAATACTAACTTTTATATACGTATAATATTATTGGATTTTGTGAATATGGAATTTTTCAAAATAAACTGTAGTAAAAAATTTTAAAAATGGGTTTCCCTTGTAATTTATCATATGTTTATCCTCTGAGTTATGGTTTCTTTTAACTAATTCTCATATTTATCACTTATGTTTATACTCATATTATTTTGTCTTTGAATATGGATTTTCCTAAATGGAAACAAATTACATTTTATAAAAAAAATTAAAGGAAATTGGTTTGTAAACATGTTTTTTTTACATCTAGATCTAATGGTTCCATGGACTGTGATTTTTTTTTGGTTCTTTCCTGGTATCCCACTAAGAATTTTTTTCTCACACCCTAGTTTTTATTTAGGAATCTATAGCCTTGTATTTTCATGTTATAGTTAAAGGGAGGGGTGTAATAATGAATTCTTCTGGATCTTTGTTATTTTCACTTTCATTGTGGTTTGGGATAGTAGTGACAGATAAAAACATAGAGATTGGATTTTTATTTTGTCTCGTTATATTCTCATGTTTAGCCTTTTGGATTTGCATATTAAGAATCATGGATATGCTATATTTAATTTTGATTTTAACTTTCACTATTTATATTATAATGTTTTACATGATACATGTTTCTATGTTTCAAGGTTAAACTATTCCAATTTTTATTAAATTGATACCCATGTGTTTGTGGTGAGCATGTGGTCATCGAGTAAGAACTTCAGTCATCGTGTAAATCCATCTCAAGTGACCAGTCAGGTTGATTTTGGATGGTTTTTTTACACACGTAGTCACATTCTAAAAATCATAAACTTAAAAAATATATAACTCACCACATAATCTCCCAACATATATTTCCCATTATAAACATCATCCAGTCACCATGCCATCCTCTCTATAAACAATTCCAAAAATATCACGACATCTATTATCCCACTAGAAAAAATTGTTTTAATCTTTAAAACAATTATATTATTTGGAGATAAAACTCTCAAGGTCCTCACCTTCAATATATAAATCTATTATAATAAATAAAATGTCGATAAGTAGAATTCATAATTAAAATATCCCCTCACTATAAATAGCGGGCCACTTGATAAATCAAACCTGCTATAAGACACAATATGTATCACAGTTAACAATTATATCAAAGATTATGGGATATGTGATTACTAAAATGTATAATTTAAAACAAAATCACCCTATAATGTGTCAACCATATCATTGAATGATAATGTATGGCCTTAAATATTTCAATGATCATTACTCATATCATAAAGTTTATTAATGGAGAATAGATTAGTGAACCCATATCAGAGTAATCATTATTCATTATAACCATGATCAGTATAAAAAACATCAAACCAATACATTGATAAAAATTAATTCTAAAAATTATACCATTGGTCATGGGTTATGCTGGGAGTTCCTTATTTCAACATCATCAGACCAACTATTAGACTTCCCAAATCCACATCCACTTCTAAAAAATAGCTCAGACACTATTTTTGGAGCACATAATGACTAAAAACAATGAAGGGTTGTGTTTTTTATTTAAAAATAAGTAAAATATCTTGAAAATTTCTATGGTTGATTCATCATAAAATTTAGTATTTAGATATTTAAAATATCAAAAACAATTTTTAAATGATAATTAATCACAAAAAAACTCTCACTAAGGAGTTCTATAGTAAAAATTGGTAAAATTGACTATTTATTTTTAAAAATAAAACCCCAAGATTTATGAATATTGTTTTCTCATGTTTTAGATATAAGGAGATGGGTTCCAAGAACCATGATGTTAAACAAAGTAGTGGTTTCATGAAATGAATCACATATAACTAATCATACTCACTCAAATAAACTATATATCATCCACAGAAATGATTAATTCCTTATTCGAGTATGAAATACTCCTCATTCATCTTTTACACCATCATTCTACCATACTTCTAACTCACTAAACATAACTACCCACTTTTTTCATATATATATATATATATATATTGTCTTATCACCAATACCAAGAAATGTAGAAGTATATCACTTAAATATTAGTTTATCATCAAAATAATGTGAGAATATGTAATGGTTACACTGAGGGATACACCCATGGTTGTAGAGTCACTGTCATCAAAATTTAACATTTATACACATAGTGGTAGGGGGAAGGAATTGGTTGGACCACCAACCACCAGATTTCATTAATAGTAATATTAATTCATAAAAAAATATAGTAATTATAATAATAATATTTTTATTATAGATCAAATATTATATCCTCAATTACTTTATATAAAAAGTTTTAAGGAGAGGCTCAACATTCTAACCTCCAAGGGATAGCTAGAACCTCTACTCATATCTGTAGAGTACATCATCCTTAAACTATGAAATCATATGAATTATAGAGTATATTATTATTAGTTAAGGAAAAATAATCCCCAAGACTATTATAATATTATGTAATCCCTAAATTAAACATCATTCATAAAAAATACTATAGTGAAAATATTTTAATAAGTGGCCATTTGAATATTTTTTTCCTCTCTTATGGACCATTCATCATGTAAAATTCAAATTTACATATTTTTTATACAATTTTATGATTAATTTCATTAAAATAATAATAAATAAAAATTAAAAAACTAAAATAATAAATAATAAAATTGAATTTAAATAGATAAAAATTATTATCACATGTTAGTTAATCCATAAGTCAATCTTGTTTCACAATTACTGAAGACTGGAACAAAAACAATAAACTAATAATACGGGATGATCTATCCTCTGAGTATTATTATTTTTTAAAATATAATATATAATATATTAAAATAATAAATAAAATAAAATAAATAAAAATTCAAACATATTATCTTAATAAAAACTCCATCATATATAATTTTCACAAAACCCACTATTAACAAAATGTAAATTAATTCAATGTAATAACTATCAATTTACATGAAACTGTAACATAAATAAACTTCATATCCCTCAACTAAATTCAAATACCTAATTAAATATTTGAAAGAATAAATAAAATAATAGAGGTTATCTAAAATCCTATAAATAGTTCAACAAGTCTCTTTATAATGTCCTTTCCCGGCTACCACAACTAGTGACCTGAGCCAGTCTACTACGTGACCTCAGGTGTGCCTCGCCATACACCAAAGGTTGCCACCTAGTAGTGAGGAAATAAAATTAGTCATCGGGAGACTATACCATCTTATCATTAGAGTGATACACCAATGGAAAATTATAAAAAATAAAATAATAACATATAATCAATAACCCTTAAAACCCAATATCTCAAGATTACTAAACTGGAAATATAATATTAAAACAAAATAATTGATATGAAATGAAAATGTATGATCCAAATGTAAAAATGAAAACTCAAAAGTGAAGACACTAAAAAATCATTGTGGATCCCAAACCAATTCCTCCCAAGTTGGTTGTGAGTACAACTCAGTAGTCCACCATCAATGGTGTCTAAAAAATATCCAGTAAAATAATAGTGTATTAAATTATATAAAGAAACTAATTTCAATTAATTAGTACACATTTATCACATTATCAATTAATTGTTATTTAACCACATAAACCCCCAACTTCCCCTAGAAACAAGTACATTGTTATTTTATTGGTTAATATGGGAGCCCGATCGATCCCCTAGGCATATCATATATCAGAAATCTATTTTAACCATTATTTATCTCAATAAACATATGAAGTCCATTATCACCATTCATTGTTATATTTAACATATATATTAAATTTTTTCCATTTATTCTACATATTTAACACATAAACTCCATTGTTACCATTTAATGTTCTCATTTAACACATAAACTCCATTGTTACGATTTATTATTCTCAATTAACAATTCGATTCCATTGTTGTCATTTATTATTCTCAATTAATAAATAAATTCCATTATAAACTTTTATTATTCTGAATTAACACATAAATTCTATTATTACCACTTATTATTTTCATTTAACACATAAATTCAATTTTTACAATTTATTGTTGTCAATTAACATAGAAATGTCATTGTTACCATTTATAGTACTCAATTAAAACATAAATTACATTGTTACCATTTGTTCATATCAATTAACACATAGATTACACTATTTCCAATTATTATTCTCAATTAACTCATAAATTCCATAGTTATAATTTATTAGTAAAAATTAACCAATAAATACAATTTTTATCATTCATTATTCTAATTCAATTCACCAATTAATTCAACAATTAATTCATCTTATTATTCTTAATAATTATTCAAAAATTATATCATCGTATAAATCCCCTTAATTAATTTCATAATTAATCAAGTAATTCAATGCATTTAATTAATTGACCAATTAATTAATCAACATTCACTAAATAAATATCCTATAATTTTATCAAAAATTAATTATATCAAATAAACAATCTCAATTTATCAAAATAAACTCAACAATTAACTACCTCAACTAAAAAGTCTCAGTATTTCATAATTAACTCACAAATTTATTATCTCAAAATAAAAATTTCTATATATCCAAATTATCTCAACAATTAATTATCTCAAATCTATATTCCCAATATCCTAAATTGAAAATTCTCTCAATAAATTAATTCACCAAATTTATTATTTCGAACATGAAATCCATTGATAAACATTAATTAGAAAATATACAATTACATACACATAATTGAAATCCATAAATTGGGAATTAAATTATATAACACATCCCTCAATTCATTGATGAATGATCACCCAATGGAAATCCTCAATTTCAATGGAATAAGGACGTAGTGTGAGATCCATATATAAAACCTAAATCCATGACCAAAAAAATCTATATATATTAATTATAGATCTAGATACACATGTATTGATCGATATTAATAAAATATCGATATATATACAAAAAAATATAGGACAAAAAACCACCGAAATAATGATTGATGAATGGGGGATCATTATGGAAGAAACCACATGCCCGAAGATATGTAGATCTACCAACAAAGCATAGAATCACCGTGAATGGAGGTTATACCACCATACTATCCCTGAAAGAGTCTCTAGAATTGAGAGAAATATATTATGAGTAACACTATGTCATTCTATATTATTATACAAGGGTTCATTAAATTTTTTAGTAATTTTTAGTCGACTAAAATCATGTATGCATGGTTTGCTGCTTGGGGTACATGGTTTCCCCTAACTGTGAATCAAACTGTGTGCCTCTACTGGTGGGGCTGAATGGTTTATCCTAAGAGGTAACATGGTATTACAATTCATACACTAGCCTTGAAAATCATCACTATCTAGGGTTCTATGGTTAAATGGTATAGGGTGCACATTTAGAGAAAACTGAGCACCAACCATGCACTGCCCTATTTCTTCCATCTTTCAAAATATTTCTCCCAAATAAACCCCAAAGTAAAAGAAAAATGTAAATTACTACACATTGGTTGAAAAGTACCTATAAAAAATCCATAAACGGATTTAAAAAAATTTCATCTTACAATCTCCCCACCTTATAACAACTCTTCCTTGAGAGTACTCCCAAGCATTTCTAAGATTCTAAGTCAACATTTTTTGGTCACTAATCTCTCATATCATCTTCTCTATCCATGGTTTCCTCTAATACACATCTTTTTTCCACAATACTAGGATGATATCTATGGTATTTCACCAAAACACTTTATCACTATGATATAACACTTGTATCCAATGCTCCTAAAAGTATTCATCTATCAAAATCTCAACATCGTCCACATCGATTACCTAATAAGGATATGGGTGATATATCTGAATTTGCGACACATGAAAATTATCATGCATAACACTATATCTCTTAGAAATATCTAATTGTAACACCACCATCTAATGTATATTAGTTAATTTGTGATTTTATTTTCATGGTTCTCTCGATGCACCCGTAAGGGGCTCTACCACAGAGTTTCTTCTCCACGCCGCCGCCTTCCTCCACCTCATTGCAGGCCGGCTATGATCTTTTCCTTGATGCATGGAGATCTTGTGGCGCACGTTCTCTCTTATTGTGGGGGCGTCTTCTTCTTGGGCTCGTTCATCTCGGCAAATCTTACCAGATGCATGCCTTCCATGGTCTGGAGAGGGATTCTCAGGGAGAAGCGGTGATGATCTATGTTCGAGTTCCATCTATTGCAGTGGAGGATGACGCTTCGTGTCTGATCTGGCTTGGGGTGCGTTGGGCAGATCTAGTCGCCGGGTGCGGTATCGAAGGTGGTGACGGGTTTTGTAGTTCTGGTTTCTGGATGTTGTGGTGAAGGTGTCGCGATGACTCGATGGTTTGGATCTGGTTTGGTTTTTCAATTTTCTGTCATCTTCAATGGGTTTTATGCTTGTTCAATATTGGTTCTGTTTCTGGTTGGGCATGTTCTCTTTTGGTGAGGGTTGTGCTTTTTCGGCCTCTGTCGAGTGATGTTTGGATGGCTTCCTGGTCTCCCGATCGTTATTTTTCTAGCCATTGTTTCATCCTGCACAAGCTGGTGTTTTCTCTGCTCTAGATCTAGGATTCCATTGTTCTCTCTGAGGTGGAGTAGGGAAGTGGTTTCATGGATCTTTGGGACTTGAGATCGAGCGGGCATTGTAGGGAGGGTGATGGCGATGATGTTCAATCTTCGATGGTGAGGTATGGTAAGCCTCTGTTGTTGGTGATGATGCTTGTTGGTAGAGAAGCGTATTTCGATGTATGTGCGATGTTGGTGGTCTTAAAGTTCGTGACCTCTTCTAAATTTTAAAAATTGGTATTTTGGCTATTGGTGGATGCGCATAGTTGATTTTTAACTTTTTTAATATCTGTGGAGGTTGTATTGGTTTGATGTTTTTCATTAGTGGTGGTTCTGATTTTGTAGTGGATTGTTTTTGTTATGGCCTCTATGGTCTACGGTTCAAGGATTCTGCAATCAAATCTTTTACATAAGGCTGATTCAGATTATGTTTAGGGCGATGAGTTTCCACTGTACTAGTGCTTTTCAGAATTGGATGTTTGAGAGGGTATGGATATGGCCATTGGTACCAGGCCCATGGATTTTTTCATGGGACAGCTAGCCGATAAGTAGTGGAAGGTGGAAGCTGAATTTCATGTTTTTTTATGCTAGGAGGGGATTTTCTCATGTAGTGTGGGTTGTTTGGTCTTGGAGTTCTGGACCATTGGGGCATTTTTGACTTTTTTATGTCTTTCATGTCATGATGGTTATTCCCTTTTCCCTTAAAAGGGGTTTATCGTAATAAAAAATGATATTTTTTAGTCAGAACACAACCATCCGGATTCTCTTCGCGACCTCAAACGACCCAACAAACCTGAGCACCAACTTTTCCAACCTCTATATCATGTGGTCAATCAATCTAGGTGACACTAGAAGGAATACATGATCACCCTCTATAAACATTAGGGTTTAGATAAGTCTATTGGTATATAAATTCTATCTACTATAATCCATATCCATATGTTTCCAAATCAAATGTACTTTCTCTAATGTATCATATAAGAGACTCGGTCCGAACAACATTGACTCACCTACCTCTTTCCATCATAGAGGTGATCTGCATGACCTGCCATAAAGTTTCTTTTATTGTTCCATAAGAATATTTACTTGATAAATGTTTTTATAGTGGAATTTCACTAATTCGGTGTGCTTCTCCCAAGACCCACCAATGTTAAGAACACGCGATCATAGCATATCCCCATGCAATTGCATAATACCCTCCAAATGCCCATTTTTCTTTGTAAATAATTACGTACTCAATAAAACATGTGTATCAAGTGCCTTTTTTAATCCTTTTTAGAAGAATGATGTAAAAAAGAGTCTTGGTGTGAAATAATAGTTATTTTACCCACATGCCGGCAGATTATCTCTTAAACATTAAGTGACCTAACCTACACCAATGGTAAAGTCTAGTAAATCTACAATATCTAAAATGGCATCAATCTTAAAATTCATCATTGGGATACCCACAAAAAACTTCATCACCACGTCATCTCATATCCACTCTGTAGAGGGTAATGGACATACAAAACTTATAGGTCATGGATTCTCAACATTAATCTACAAATATGTGTATCATCATGTCACAGACCCTACTATCACATTTTTCATGTATGTATAAGAAAACTGTTGGCATGGGTCATGATAAATTTTTGTCACACCTGGATACACTGCCAATTTTGAGGAACGAATCTCATGCATCATCTCCTCTTGCATTCTCATGTGCACAAAAATCCACTTATAGATATAGATGATCTCATCATAATCAATGCTCCAATATGAAAGTGACTCACCACCTTCATGTCTTTCCCTCATGGTCAATAACTCTGAATACTAATAATTTTATCTCTAATCCATCTCAAATGTATATACTTCAAAGAATCTGACACTAGAGTCATCTTCTCTTCACTTTCCTAAACCAAAACATGCATTTTATCTAGATATATCTTCATCTTCCACTCAAAAATATATTCATTAACTACCTACGTCTATATTTTCCTACTAAAACCATCATACACACTATTTCCCAACCAATGAATATATTCTATCTCAAAATCAAATTAATTCATATACTCAACTAATCTCTAATGAAATTGATAAAAATATATCTACAAATAAAAAACTTATTCTATTGTGATCTATATGCACTGTAATCTTCTCCCCTACCAGGTAGTGACATAAAAAATTTAGGTCATAATAAAATGATTCAAACATGAGATCATTAATATGGTAGTTCTATTCATGAGTCCTCAAATACTGAGACCCATTTTCCACAACCTGATATCCCTGTATCAACACAGCTCCATGACCTATCCCATCAGCATAACAATACATCATATATTCCTCACCTAGCTCATGTAGGGTCAAGATTAGTGTCAATTTCAAGAACCTCATCAACCCCTAAATGTAATTCTCACAAGATCCCATCAATTCAAACATTACCCCTTATTGGGCATGATGGAAATCACTGCTACTAAATAGGAAAATTCATGGATAAACATGTAATAATATCCAGCTGACCCTAGAATGCTATGGATATTGAACCAATTATTAGTATGATACCATAAAAAACGTCATAAAACCTCTATTAGTCTATAAAAATGGAATCATATGAGATTATGTGACTAGTGATGTGTAACTAATCTATCGAAAATTGTCAACTTGATAGATTGGGGTATACTGGATGCTCACTCATTGTACTCGGGATGATGTCATGAGGTTGGGCATGATTGTCATGAGTCTTGGAGTACACCATGATTTCACCAACAAACACCCCCACAAACTGATCCATGTATGAATGAAATATCATGTTCTTCAAGGACATAAACACAATTGGTGCATTTATAAACCCATATCGTATTACGATTAACTCATAAGTATTAGGCCAACTTCTGAAAGCATTCCTCTATATATCATAAGTCCAATTTCTAAACTTATGATACCCAAATCTTGAATATATCATGGAAAAGACAAAAAATCTTCTATACTAGTTGAAAAAATCCTAAAATACCAAGAAAGGGATACTGAATCTTCATTATTAGCTGGTTTAACTTCTATTAAGCAATACATAAGCAAAAACATCATTCGTCCTTATTAGAAAATTACACTAGTGAGCTATAAGGAAACGTACTGATTGGGATTAATCCTTTATATTGTAACTCCTTTGTATTGTTATTGATCTCTTGAAGGAATATCAGTTCCATTCTATATGGAGGAATATAAACTTACTCAGCTCCCGGACTGACCTCAGTGGTGAATTCTACATCTCTCTCAAGTTCCGTCCCTAATAAATTTAATGTAAAAAAATATTGAAAGTAGACTACTATGTGATTAAAAAAAACTTCTTTAAAACTCCATCATCATGAAAAGTCTCTCAAACTGGGTTGTGATCACTTTGAGTTTTTGAGTAATTGGCCCCCCTCAGGCTCTCTAGATATCCCACTCTCCACAATGAATATATCTTTCACTAATAGGATAGATAAAAGTCACTCTCCTCCAGTAGTAATTTATGATGTGTCAGTATATTACTAACTTGTCCATACCCAAGATTAGTTCAAATCCTAACATGTCTATGATGTAAAGATCCCACAGAAAGAAATACACTCTAACCTCGAGAGAACACCCCTTGGATAGTCAGATGTCTCTCATCCGTGTTCACTAAGGTATTAATATTGTAAACACTCCACTAATAAAATCTACAGCCAAGATCAAAATGCTAACATTTTTTTCATAAATAATTGAATGAGAGGAACCAATATCATATTTGGAATAAGCTAATACAGAAGCGAAAACAATAGTACATCTCACTATCGATGGTCCATCATCGGCATCCAGAAGTGCAGGATGCATCACATATATCTATCCTACCCCTATTTTTTTGTGATACAGGATGAACCCACTATGCTAAACTACCCTAATGATATGAGAAAACTTTCATAGAGTCACCATATCCACCATATCTACATACTCAGCTAGTAGAACTCTAGTTCCCAAACTGATATAGTGAAGAAGATCACATTCTCACACAATAGATCTATCTAGATCCTCTGTCACTACCTGTACATCATAGGTTCTTGAAAAAATTCTAAATATGTCTCATCCTACCACAATATTATCACTCCATTGAAATTTGGGGATAGTGTCCTTGATAGGGTACCTACCTACAACTTTGGTGATAAATAATTCGAGTATGGTCTCATGTGACTGACAAGTCCCCCTTGACACTCTTCTTACTATCACCCTTTTTGAGATAATTCCTTTTCTAAGAATGTCTACCTGTTATCATCCAAAAGAATCCATATATCCTACACTATATGTATCATTTAGGTTCCCCTCATCTATAAGAGCCTGATTAACCACCTTAGTAAACCTCAATTATGTAAAGAGGTTAACATGGACATAATCTCACATTTAATATCATCTTGAAAATGCCTCTATATAGACATATTAACTCCTACCAATGTTGTATAAATGCAGAATAAATAATTAAATCATCCATAAAATTCCATTACTGAGATTCTCCCCTAATTCAGTTTAATGAACTCATCTTATCTATCCCACCTTAGTGTCTCAGGATATATGTAACACCCCAGGTAAATAAAGAATATGACATTTTCATATTTATCCATATTTGTGAATAAAATATTAATATGACTTTAAAGGGGACGCTATGCTCGATGGCGTACCCAACACGCAACAACGAGTTTCTTGGGAATCTTACGTTGCACTCTAATAATAAAATAATATTATTTTAAATGGTAGTTAATATGTAGCCGTTGTATTGGCGGGAATGGATAGAAATAACTAAAATATGATTATATATGTTCTTAAATATTTTACATTTATACAATAAAAGATAAAGGCTTAAAATACGGAAAGAATTCAATTTTTGGCGTATATGCCCTAGTTTTCACTAAAGGTTCACTTATCACCTTTTGATGGAGAACCGTCATTAAATATAGTTTTGTTCACTCTTAAACATTCTTTTGGACCAATTAAAACTCTTATTAAGAATCGGGACATCAAAATTTACTTTGTGTAAATTTTTGGTATCTTTCCGATAAAGTTCATTTTTTTTTAATGAATAGTGTAAAATGTTGTATTTTAATTCAAAACCACTTTTTAATCTAATTTATTTATATGATTAGATTATATTTTGAATTGGTTTTAAAGTGAAATTAGAAAATATTTTTACCATTAAATCCAATAGTGGTTGTTGGAATCAATTTCACTTTGAAATCAGACTTAAACTAGTGTCAATCTTTTGATACTTATTGTTTTATAAAAACACGCTATTTGCTCTGACAGCGGGAATTAATTATTAAATTAATTAATGTGACTAATATGTTTTGAATTTTTTTAAAACGGACTTCATTTTTGAATTCGGAATATCAAATATAGCTTAGGGTGAATTTTTGGGATTTTTCTGAAAAACTTCAATTTTTGATGAATAGTGAAACCACTAAGTGGTACTTATAAAAGCTGATTTTTTGTTTAAATGAAATTTTACCACTTATGTGTTTTGAATTTCAAAAATCCGACATACATGGTTGTCCTTAAGAAGTAAAATGTGGTTCAATGGGATAAAAATAATTTTTTGGTGAATAGTAACTTATTAAGTTTTTAATCGCGATTAGTGGTAATTAGTGTAGTTTAAGGTATAAATAATGCTTTAATAATATGAAATGACCTAGACACATGTCTCAACCTTATTGGTTGTGTCATGGCCGACCCAGACAAGCCATGGGTCAACTTGGGGACCCCATGGAGACATTTTGGTTGGGAAATGACACAAATAACTTTTTATTTAATGTAAAAGTAAAAATGACACAAACATGATGTGTTTTACTAAAACAATTTTTTTAAGTGGGGTTATACAAGTCATATTTTTGATTATAAATATTCATTGGAAAGATAAAAAGATTTCCTACATCATAGTATTTTTTGTATAATTTTTAGACATTAAATAAATTAAATTATTTATGACATAATAATGATGCAGCGATGACATCATTATTTGACGATTTAAATAAAATGGAAAGATAATGTAAAATATATGAACTACACATGTCCAAAACTTATTGGATGAGTGGATTTCGAAGCCTTATCTCCTTATCCACGAATTATATCAATGTGGGTTTTTTTGAAACCGAAACACATTTTCAAATAAAGTAATATTTCTTTACATTCCAAAAGTACCCCTCCTCTCCTCTTATAAAAGGCCCCCACCTCTACCTCATTTAACACACTCCTCAAGCCTTTGGCTCAGCCAACCCCTGCCCATTTACTCTCTCTAAATCCCTCTCCTCATCCAAGAGTACTCCCTTTGGGCAGAATCCTTTCAAAGGAAGCCTTTAGGCTTAAATCAAAAGGAGTTACACTTTTAAAGGTAATTCATTCTCTCATGTTCATTTGTTTTATTTTGCTTCTCCAACCACCTAAACTCTTTTTATTTACTTCTTTTGTAACAACACCAGTATCTTAAATATACTAGGATGTTGTTATAAGATTTATTCGAGCTACACTCTCACACAACTACATCAAATGGTTAAAGAACATACGGTTTCCGTGGATGGTGAAATTCTGCCTCCCGAAACGATGATTGTTCAATACTCATTTAACACCTTAAAAGGTGGCCATTATGATGTCACTATTTTTATATATGATATATAATATGTTTATGTTTTATTTATGCTTCTGTATTTTTTCATTTTTGTCTTACCTTTATGGCTTCCATTATGGGTATACGCGATATCTTCATTTAAGGAAGTGCGGACTACCGCCCCCTCAAAGTGATTTGATTCGTTAAATACCATATGTGGGATGTATAAAGGATGGAAATATGATATTATATATGATATTATACTGGAATTATAATATACCTTTATATCATTATTATTCCATTCTATAAAATACGAAATAGAAATGAAAGTAGCGTTCATGCGTACGTACGGCTTACCGTCTCCATGAACGGTGCATTTCATTTCTTACCTCTAAATGATTATGTAATGTTATAAATGCATGAATTTACTGGATATATATGACATATATGATATCTACATAATTAATACAATTCTGGATATAATAAACATTTGTCCACACGAACAACATGTAATTGTAAGAAGACCACTTCCGACTTAAGAACCAAATATCGGCAAAACAAATATTATTAACTTAAATGATTACATAATGTTTGTGACATGGTAATAAGTGGTATAAAAGTAATAATGAACTTGAAAAAGGGTTCTTAAGGAATTAGAAATTAACTCAAGTTTATTATTCAGGAGATTAAAGAACGATCGAGTCAAGTCGGACCCGAGGTAAGGGATCCTACAACTCTCTTTCTTTTAAAGTACACTCTTTTATGTCATTTCTTTTAAGCTCATCTTTCTTATGATTGGGATGTTATTTTATATTACTCCTACTGTAATTTTTATGTTCATGTGATGAGAGACCCTATTCTCTCTCATCAGTCCATTTTGGAAGTTTTGAGTGGCGCCGTTAGGCTGCCGAACTTTCGTAAGAGATCTAACCTCTCTCTTTCTTTTTAAGTACTCTCCTTTATGTCACTTCTTTTAGGATCCTCTTTGTAATGTTGGGGGATGTTATTTTATATTCCTCTTTCTGTAAATTTTATTTTAATGTGATGAGATACCCTATTTTATCTCATCAATCCATATTCGGAAGTTTTATGTGGCGCCGTTAGGCTGCCGAGTTTTCGTAAGGGATTTTTCACCTCACTTTTATTCCCGTGAGATTTATGATACATTTGCCACAAATTCCATTGAGTGGTGTATGTACTGCCCATTATTCTACTATTTGTGTAATATAATTTCATTTATGAGTATTTACATCAATGATCTATTGTCCTTCTTTCATGGGGTGTATGTTTTGAAAGATATCCAAGTCGGTAAGGGAACCTTTCACCCTCCTCTTTTTTAAAAGACTTCTTTTGTTGGGTCTTTTAATTTACATATTGTTATGTTGGGATATGTTCTCATATATCCTTATTGATGTAAATTTTATGTCCAAGTGATTAGATACAATTTTTATCTCTCATCAAATCATTTTGATGTGATGCCGTTAGGCTGTCAAGGGAACTTTTTAACCCAATTTCGATTTCTTTGGGTTCAACTTGTAGTCATTGAATATGTCATCCATTGAATATGTGTGAATGACCTTTTATTGTTTTACACTTAATATCCACTTATATTGGGTGTATATATATTTTTCACACATGTTTTTGAGATTTATTTGTCCTTAATTTAAGGATACCTTCTTTATAAGGGATTTCGTCACATTTGACATTTCTATTGAGGGTTCATTGTTGTTATGCACCAATTCACTCTTATATGGTGTATATACTGTCCTTTGGAGTATTATATCATGAATCCTTTTATTCTCATGATATTATAAAGTTCTGACTAAATGTTATTCCTCGATTATTGTATTCAAGTGTCTCTAATTTTGGTAAAACCCCTTTAACCAAAATATCGTTTTAAATGTTTTAATTATTTGTTCTTATTAATATCCATGTTTTCAAAATGGTTTTAAGGATTTATTTATATGGATATTAATGGTTTAAAATGTTAAAAGCTTCAAGGTGGTATGGGACACTTTGATTCAAAAATCTCTTTATTAAATGTTTTAAATGGTTTTGGAAATGGTTTCTTTTTGAATGGATTCATTATTTCAATATCCTAAAATGTTATATTGTGATTGAAATGTGGAAATTTTATGTTTCCTTTATTCATGTTTATGTGATACGATTATGTTATGGTTCTTGGGCATTGTTATGAAGAACGGGTGGTTCCGTGATAAACTAAGGGCGGGTGAGCCCGATATAGCTCTCCAATGCATTGGGTAACGCGAAGGAGTGAAACTTTAAGGTTTCTCCGAAGAGATTTAGGGAATATACTGTGATGGGTATTCCAAACGTAACCAAGAGGGTTACTCCCTACGTAAGAATGTTATGAATGCCTCAAGTTACCTTTATGTCTTATGTTTTCTATGATGATTTGATATTCCTATGTTTTATGGGTAAAGTATGATTTCATTCTTATGTATATATGAACTCATGTTTCCTTTCCATATTTTTATAACCCTTACTGAGCTTTTTATGCTCATCCCAAGTTTTTTTGAAATGTTTTTCACAGGTCAAGGGAAAGGTACAGGATGTGATGTTAGTGTCAAGGATGTGTCAAGAAATAATCCGTGTTATATTTTAAATATGTTCCCGTTGATGGGAAGAATGAATACTGTCTTTTATGTAACCACTTTGTTTAAATGTGGAATGTAATGCAAGTTTCATGATCTAATTCTCTAAAACTCTAAACCTAAAAAGATCCTCAATGTGTAATCTTGTAATAACTCAAGATTAAGTAAGGTTTAAGGCTGGGGCCTTATAGTTTGTATCAAAGGTCGGTTTAGATAACTTTAGAGGTTAGTTTATTCTTTAAGCATAAGTGACATTACCATAATGGTTAGGATTTCAGAAAGAGTCCTAGTTTTAGATAAAGTGAATGAGTAAGTATATCTTAGTGTTTACCTTCCTCATTAGTACATGATGGTTTTGTTGATATACTCACACTGACCTTTGTGGTTTTAGTAAATGGCTGGATCTAGCAGGCACCAAAGTGACAATGGGTTTGAAGGAAACTGTGGTGGTTCTCTGATTAAGATACTAGATGAGATGGGGGATTCAATGAGGAATCTCATAGTTGTTCTAAACCAACTATCAAGGAGTCATGATCAACCACTTCAACCTTGGTGAGTTCTCTAATGCATCATGTACTAGATGGCCAACTCGATGTGGAAATTCAGGTAATAATTATTAAGGTAACCATTAGGGTTTATATGATACTTAATTTTTAGGTAATTATGGGTTACTCTATGATATGATGGAAAATGAAAGGAATGAGATAAACTTGAGGTTAAAATATGTTATGATTATTCTTGAAGATTTTATCTCATTTTGGGGAATGTTTTAAGAATTGTATAGTTTTGGAAAAAGGACAACACGTAGACCGTGTGACATCCCGTCGCGTCGGACAAAGCTGCGGGAATCGAACCCACAACCAATGTGCGACTGGTATTTATCGCCTACCACTGGACTACGTGAAGCCCCTGGTTAGTTTGACTGATTCATTCTAGTTATATGATTTTATGAATTAGGAGTAAGTTGATTTTGGGTTATTTTTGAAAATGATTAACCAATCATGGAGGATATGTGATTAGGTTAATTACTTTTCAAAACGAGACTTTAGGAGCAACTGATATTGTTTGGAGATAAATGTTACGATTTATCTTGGAAGACTATGCGACTAAATCCTTCAAATATTTGGGTTTCAATATTATATTGGTATACTTTGAAGAATTTTATGGACAAATTGATTATAGAATGGTCCTCGCTGAACTTTGGGTTTTTTTGGACAAATTTTGGAGATTAAGAATAGATTTTCTTTTTATAAGGGGTTATCCTTTTATGGATTATCTGATCTTGTACTAACCTTTTTGGTTTTGGTTTTGGTTAAAGTCTAAAGACATGGTATGTATATAGTTCTCTTTTGTAGATTAGGTGATTCTCTAGAAGTTGATTATAGTACTCTTAATGTGAACAAGTCTTCCTAAATACTCGTCTTTTGAAGAAAATATGAGTTTGTGTAAGGAATCTAATAAACGTTGAAAGTCAATATGATAAGTGATTATGTTTCCTTATGAATAAATTCCTCAATAAAAAGTAACTTAAAACAAAAATGTTGTCTATTAACTTTTCCTACTGTGGAATCGAAGACCGTTTAACCCATCACAAGTTTGTGATTTTCTCGTGGTTAAATTTCTCCTAAACATGTTTTCTATCACTCTCCATCAGAACATGACCCTTTGTTTTTTCCTCCATGTCCATATTTTCATACTTGGAATCCTAGTATGGGTTAACTCGGGTGACCTCTGTGCTTATCTTTCTTTATTTTAAAGTGATTGTTTTACCGACTCTTGTTCCGATGTGGGACTTTCAAGGATGTTTCCAAGCTCAATTTTAAAATTGCGAGGACGCAATTCCCAAAAGGGGGGAAGGATGTAACACCCCAGGTAAATAAAGAATATGACATTTTCATATTTATCCATATTTGTGAATAAAATATTAATATGACTTTAAAGGGGACGCTATGCTCGATGGCGTACCCAACACGCAACAACGAGTTTCGTGGGAATCTTACGTTGCACTCTAATAATAAAATAATATTATTTTAAATGGTAGTTAATATGTAGCCGTTGTATTGGCGGGAATGGATAGAAATAACTAAAATATGATTATATATGTTCTTAAATATTTTACATTTATACAATAAAAGATAAAGGCTTAAAATACGGAAAGAATTCAATTTTTGGCGTATATGCCCTAGTTTTCACTAAAGGTTCACTTATCACCTTTTGATGGAGAACCGTCATTAAATATAGTTTTGTTCGCTCTTAAACATTCTTTTGGACCAATTAAAACTCTTATTAAGAATCGGGACATCAAAATTTACTTTGTGTAAATTTTTGGTATCTTTCCGATAAAGTTCATTTTTTTTAATGAATAGTGTAAAATGTTGTATTTTAATTCAAAACCACTTTTTAATCTAATTTATTTATATGATTAGATTATATTTTGAATTGGTTTTAAAGTGAAATTAGAAAATATTTTTACCATTAAATCCAATAGTGGTCGTTGGAATCAATTTCACTTTGAAATCAGACTTAAACTAGTGTCAATCTTTTGATACTTATTGTTTTATAAAAACACGCTATTTGTTCTGACATCGGGAATTAATTATTAAATTAATTAATGTGACTAATATGTTTTGAATTTTTTAAAACGGACTTCATTTTTGAATTCAGAATATCAAATATAGCTTAGGGTGAATTTTTGGGATTTTTCTGAAAAACTTCAATTTTTGATGAATAGTGAAACCACTAAGTGGTACTTATAAAAGCTGATTTTTCGTTTAAATGAAATTTTACCACTTATGTGTTTTGAATTTCAAAAATCCGACATACATGGTTGTCCTTAAGAAGTAAAATGTGGTTCAATGGGATAAAAATAATTTTTTGGTGAATAGTAACTTATTAAGTTTTTAATCGCGATTAGTGGTAATTAGTGTAGTTTAAGGTATAAATAATGCTTTAATAATATGAAATGACCTAGACACATGTCCCAACCTTATTGGTTGTGTCATGGCCGACCAAGACAAGTCATGGGTACTTGGGGACCCCATGGAGACATTTTGGTTGGGAAATGACATAAATAACTTTTTATTTAATGTAAAAGTAAAAATGACACAAACATGATGTGTTTTACTAAAACAATTTTTTTAAGTGGGGTTATACAAGTCATATTTTTGATTATAAATATTAATTGGAAAGCTGAAAAGATTTCCTACATCATAGTATTTTTTGTATAATTTTTAGACATTAAATAAATTAAATTATTTATGACATAATAATGATGCGGCGATGACATCATTATTTGACGATTTAAATAAAATGGAAAGATAATGTAAAATCTATGAACTACACATGTCCAAAACTTATTGGATTAGTGGATTTCGAAGCCTTATCTCCTTATCCACGAATTATATCAATGTGGGACCTTTTGAAACCGAAACACATTTTCAAATAAAGTAATATTTCTTTACATTCCAAAAGTACCCCTCCTCTCCTCTTATAAAAGGCCCCCACCTCTACCTCATTTAACACACTCCTCAAGCCTTTGGCTCGGCCAACCCCTGCCCATTTACTCTCTCCACATCCCTCTCCTCATCCAAGAGGACTCCCTTTGGTCATAATCCTTTCAAAGAGAACCTTTAGGCTTAAATCAAAAGGAGTTACACTTTTAATGGTAATTCATTCTCTCATGTTCATTTGTTTTATTTTGCTTCTCCAACCCCCTAAACTCTTTTTATTTACTTATTTTGTAACAACACCAGCATATTCAATGAACTAGGATGTTGTTATAAGATTTATTCGAGCTACACTCTCACACAACTACATCAAATGGTTAAATAACATACGGTTTCCGTGGATGGTGAAATTCTGCCTCCCGAAACGATGATTGTTCAATACTCATTTAACACCTTCAAAGGTGGCCATTATGATGTCACTATTTTTATATATGATATATAATATGTTTATTTTTTATTTATGCTTCTGTATTTTTTCATTTTTGTATTACCTTTATGGCTTCCATTATGGGTATACGCGATATCTTCATTTAAGGAAGTGCGGACTACCGCCCCCTCAAAGTGATTTGATTCGTTAAATACCATATGTGGGATGTATAAAGGATGGAAATATGATATTATATATGATATTATACTGGAATTATAATATACCTTTATATCATTATTATTCCATTCTATAAAATACGAAATAGAAATGAAAGTAGCGTTCATGCGTACGTACGGCTTACCGTCTCCATGAACGGTGCATTTCATTTCTTACCTCTAAATGATTATGTAATGTTATAAATGCATGAATGTACTGGATATATATGAAATATATGATATCTACATAATGAATACAATTATGGATATAATAAACATTTGTCCACACGAACAACATGTAATTGTAAGAAGACCACTTCTAACTTAAGAACCAAATATCGGCAAAACAAATATTATTAACTTAAATGATTACATAATGTTTGTGACATGGTAATAAGTGGTATAAAAGTAATAATGAACTTGAAAAGGGGTTCTTAAGGAATTAGAAATTAACTCAAGTTTATTATTCAGGAGATTAAAGAACGATCGAGTCAAGTCGGACCCGAGGTAAGGGATCCTACAACTCTCTTTCTTTTAAAGTACACTCTTTTATGTCATTTCTTTTAAGCTCATATTTCTTATGATTGGGATGTTCTTTTATATTACTCCTATTGTAATTTTTATGTTCATGTGATTAGAGACCCTATTCTCTCTCATCAATCCATTTTGGAAGTTTTGAGTGGCGCCGTTAGGCTGCCGAACTTTCGTAAGAGATCTAACCTCTCTCTTTCTTTTTAAGTACTCTCCTTTATGTCACTTCTTTTAGGCTCCTCTTTGTAATGTTAGGGGATGTTATTTTATATTCCTATTTCTGTAAATTTTATTTTAATGTGATTAGATACCCTATTTTATCTCATCAATCCATATTCGGAAGTTTTATGTGGCGCCGTTAGGCTGCCGAGTTTTCGTAAGGGATTTTTCACCTCACTTTTATTCCCGTGAGATTTATGATACATTTGCCAAAAATTCCATTGAGTGGTGTATGTACTGCCCATTATTCTACTATTTTTGTAATATACTTTCATTTATGAGTATTTACATCAATGATCTATTGTCCTTCTTTCATGGGGTGTATGTTTTGAAAGATATCCAAGTCGGTAAGGGAACCTTTCACCCTCCTCTTTTCTAAAAGACTTCTTTTGTTGGGTCTTTTAATTTACATATTTTTATGTTGTGATATGTTCTCATATATCCTTATTGATGTAAATTTTATGTCCAAGTGATTAGATACACTTTTTATCTCTCATCAACTCATTTTGATGTGATGCCGTTAGGCTGTCAAGGGAACTTTTTAACCCAATTTCGATTTCTTTGGGTTCAACTTGTAGTCATTGAATATGTCATCCATTGAATATGTGTGAATGAACTTTTATTGTTTTACACTTAATATCCACTTATATTGGGTGTATATATATTTTTCACACATATTTTTGAGATTTATTTGTCCTTAATTTAAGGATACCTTCTTTATAAGGGATTTCGTCACATTTGACATTTCTATTGAGGGTTCATTGTTGTTATTCACCAATTCACTCTTATATGGTGTATATACTGTCCTTTGGAGTATTATATCATGAATCCTTTTATTCTCATGATATTATAAAGTTCTGACTAAATGTTATTCCTCGATTATTGTATTCAAGTGTCTCTAATTTTGGTAAAACCCCTTTAACCAAAATATCATTTTAAATGTTTTAATTATTTGTTCTTATTAATATCCATGTTTTCAAAATGGTTTTGAGGATTTATTTATATGGATATTAATGGTTTAAAATGTTAAAAGATTCAAGGTGGTATGGGACACTTTGATTCAAAAATCTCTTTATTAAATGTTTTAAATGGTTTTGGAAATGGTTTCTTTTTGAATGGATTCATTATTTCAATATCCTAAAATGTTATATTGTGATTGAAATGTGGAAATGTTATGTTTCCTTTATTCATGTTTATGTGATACGATTATGTTATGGTTCTTGGGCATTGTTATGAAGAACGGGTGGTTCCGTGATAAACTAAGGGCGGGTGAGCCCGATATAGCTCTCCAATTCATTAGGTAACGCGAAGGAGTGAAACGTTAAGGTTTCTCCGAAGAGATTTAGGGAATATAGTGTGATGGTTATTCCAAACGTAACCAAGAGGGTTACTCCCTACGTAAGAATGTTATGAATGCCTCAAGTTACCTTTATGTCTTATGTTTTCTATGATGATTTGATATGCCTATGTTTTATGGGTAAAGTATGATTTCATTCTTATGTATATATGAACTCATGTTTCCTTTCCATATTTTTATAACCCTTACTGAGCTTTTTATGCTCATCCCAAGTTTTTTTGAAATGTTTTTCACAGGTCAAGGTAAAGGTACAGGATGTGATGTTAGTGTCAAGGATGTGTCAAGAAAGAATCCGTGTTATATTTTAAATATGTTCCCGTTGATGGGAAGAATGAATACTGTCTTTTATGTAACCACTTTGTTTAAATGTGGAATGTAATGCAAGTTTCATGATCTAATTCTCTAAAACTCTAAACCTGAAAAGATCCTCAATGTGTAATCTTGTAATAACTCAAGATTAAGTAAGGTTTAAGGCTGGGGCCTTATAATATAAGTGCTCCAAGAACCTCTCTAAGAATTCCTTCCATAACATAATGTAGGCATTTCTAGTCTGAGCATGAATTTCCCCCAAAGGATTCACTAATCCTCATAAAAATTAAGCTAGCAACATGATGCTCCTCTTAGAAAGGGTTTTTAAATAGTCATTTATAGTCCTGATGGACTCAATCTGGAACTCAACTCTTTTGGTCCACCTTGTCCAATAAATGTTGGAGGGTGATACATCTAAAACTCCCATGTATAGTCATAAAAAAATCTCCACAACCCATTCTAGGTCTGTTTCAATATAATTAAATAATCAAGAGATTTTCTCTCTAAATATCTCTTTGTATTCCTCACCCATTGCTACCAGTGCGTCTAGTTCCACTATTGGTAGGTCGCCTCCATCCATAACCTCATGTATTCCTCTCAAAAATAATTATCATAGAGGAATCTCTCTAAAATAACAATCACATGTATCAAGAAACATAACACCACTTTAGTAGAATTACATAAGAGGAAAACCACATTAAGTCACAAAAATACCTTTCCCCAAAGCTCACTACACGATCATAACCGAGATGAAATTACTACCTATTACCATCATTCACCTAGGTCCTAGATAACAAGGGTAAAAAACATTCTCATATCATGTTTTTTATTAGAGACACCTTTATTTTCCTCCTGTTCCATTTTATAATATTTTTCAACTTCTTGTTAGAATCTATTTTCATTTCAATTTAAAAATAATGGAAAAATATATCATGTTCAACAACATTACCAAAACATGTTTCCCCATGCCTACCTAAAATGATCAATTTCATAATAAACATGAGTTCCAAGAATGGTGAATGAAACTATTCTCTCATTCCATACCACTCAAAGATCCAATTATCAAAATTTTAGTAATCAATTTTCACACAACACAACTAGTACGTCACCCAAGGTGAAATAATATTCAATTGTAATAGTAAACAATAAGAACAACAATCCCACCATGGGAAAATGGGTTGTCCCCCATAAATTGGTTTTAAACTCCCATGCATGAGCTCATAACCAAGGTCTAAATATTCCTAGTCTTATATATACATTTTACATGTAGTAATATGAAAGAAAAAGAAAAAAATTGGCTCTGATTCCACTTTGTAACATCTAGACCCAGGTGCCACACCCAAGTGCCCTGAGATGATCCACTACTTGAACTCAGGCATGCCTCCCCATATGTAAGAGGCTTCCAACTAGAGAGGTTCTAATATCATTCATGAGAAGACAATACCCTCTTATCATAAAATTAATATACCAGAAAATAATATGAAACAATAACATAATAACATAAAATAAATTACCATGAAAAACTAGTATCTCAAGCTGACCAAAAGTGGGAATGAAATATCAAAACTAAACGTTGCATATGTCATGTTAATGTAATTTCCATGTGTCAAAATAAATACTGAAAATTAAAGACACTAACAAATAAAATTGGGTCCTGAATAATGTTTTTTTCCCACATCCATGCTCCATCCCCAATCATCGATCAAACACGGGGCATTTTCCCCTTAATTGTTTTGCAATCTTTTCATTTATTTTGTTAACGATTAGGTTGTCTTAGAGGGGTGTGATTAGAACTTATTAGGCCACCACCAATGAATTCTAAAACAATATCTAGTAAAATAATAATCTATATAGTTTTATAAAAAAATAATGAAAATGAATTAGTAAATAGATATCACATTACAAATTAATATTTATCTGACCACATCAACCCCTAGGTTCTCGTAGACACATGTACTTCGTTACTTGGTTGACCCAGGACAAAGCCTGAGCTATCCATGAGGGATATCATATCTCAGAATACTATTGTTACAATTCGTTATCTCAATAAATACATTAATTTCATTTTTACAATTCATTTCTCTAATAAGAATATAAATTTCTTTACTACTATTTATTTTTCTAGATTAACACATATATTCCATTATTTCCTTTTATTGTTCACATTAAACACATAACTTCCATTGTTACTATTTATTGTTATCAATTCAAAAAAAATCATTGTTATCATTTATTGTTATTAATAAATAAAAAAATATGATTGTTACCATTTATTGTTCTCTATTAACACATAAATTCAACATTTACCATTTATTGTTCTCGTTTAGCACATAAATGAAATTGTTATCATTTATTGTTCTCGGTTAATACAAAAAATACATTGTGACCATTTTCTATTCTCAATTAACACATAAATTCCATTATTATCATTTATTATTCTCAATAAGCACATAAATACCATTGTAACCATTTATTGTTCTCAATTAACACATAAATTCCATTATTAAAATTTATTATTCTCAATTACCACACAAATTCCACTGTCACCATTCATTTGTATGATTAATTTAATTAATTAATACAACAATTTATTAATTTTCACATTTTAATTACTCATTCAACAATTATCTCATAACATTAATCCCCTAAATTAATTCTAAAAATAATTAAGCACTTCAATCCCATTAATAAACTCCCAAATTAATTAATCCTTATTTACTAACCAAATAACCAATATTTAACAAAAAAATTATTATATCAAATCAACAACATCAATTTATAATAATTAACTCAAGAACTAATAATGTCAAATCAACAATATCAATATATCATAGTTAACACAATAATTAATTATCTCAAATCCAAAATCTCAATATATCATAAATAAATCAACAATTAATTATCTCAAATCTATAATCCCAATATCCCCAAATTCATGCATCCCCCAATAAATTAATCTTCCAAATTAATTAATTTGATCTAGAATTTAATTTCTAATCATTAATTTGAAAATATATAATTACATACACATAATTGAAATTAATACACTTGGATTAGAATTATAAAACACCTACATCAATTCATTGACAAGAAATATCCCAATGGAAATCATCAATTACAATGGAATAGTGACATAACTTGAGATTCGGATCTAAACCACAAATCCATGAATGAAAAATTCAATATCCCAAAATTATAAATCTAGATAAAATATCCTAGATATAGATTCATTAAATATAGATCCATATTCAATAAAATAGAGGATAAAAATCCACCAATAGAATGAAAGAATAATTTGATATCATTCGGGAAGAAACCAAAAAACTGAAGAGATGCAGATCTGCAAATTGGGATTTAAATCACCATGAATAGATGAATGATGACTTTGGAATCTCGTTGGTAGTATTTGGAATTTATAGAATTCATTAATTGGATTATAATGGGAGTTTTGGTGTATTAGACGGGTTTTTGGGAAATGTTTTAATAGTTTTTGTGGTAATAAAATATTATACGCAAGGGATGCTTCTTAGGGAACATAGATTTACCTAATGGTGTGCCTAATTAGGTGCCTCTTCATGGGGGGGCACTAGTATCTCTTTATAGGGAACAAGATTTTAAAAATCATGCGCTATTCATGATATTCTCTATTATTCATGGTTTCATGGTATTCTTGTCCAGGGTGCATGGTTAGGGAAAATCGTGTCCCAACCATGTGTATCCCTCTTTCTTTCATTTTTTCAACATTTCACCAAAAACACCCCAAAGTAAAACCCAAAATTTCGGTACTTGATTAAAGGAAAAAGATTACATATAAACAAGCCTGATACATCTTAAAAAGAAAATTGTTATGTTATACACCTTCCATTGATCAACTTTCGATCGAACATTCTGGTCCACTCAAAATTCCAATGACTCATTCATTAGTACCCAAAATATAATCAAAAATATCATAGTGTAGAATACTTATGTAATGGATTTCATATTGATTGTATGTATACAAGGGAATGGAATACACCACTAAAATACATTACAAACTTTTTGCGATATCAATATATATGTATGTACCAATGTTAAGAATCCTTATGTAGTATTAACCAAATAATCCCAACATGCAGTGTAAAAATATAAAATATAAAATATTTCAAAATATTTAATATTTTTTAATTGTTAATCCTTTTCAGTCTTCTATATGATTACTAAGACACCATATTCATTGTCTAATTTATTTTTACCATATGTCATATTATTTGAATTCTTAAAAATGGATATTATTAAATTTCCTCTACTTTATCATAATACTGGCCTCAATAACAATAATTTTCATCCCCTAATAAGGAAGATAATGGTTAGTGTAACCTAATACCATTCAAAATAAAAGAGTTTACATAATATAATTAAATACCATGGATGATGATTTTGATTATTAGTGACCCCCCTTTTATTGTGATAAAAGAGGAACCATTACACAAAAAGAGACTGTATATATTAGATAATGAATGAGTAATAGCCTAGTCTAAGAATAAAATTAATGAATAAAATTAAAAAATATGTTACGAAAAAAATTCCTTAATTCCAAATTACCATGATTACCAAAGGATATAAATGTGTGCATAAAATTTAAATGATAAAATGGAGGAAATTTTTATCCTTGAACATAACGAAAGTTTCTTGTCAAATGAACCAATTTAAAATTCCCTATGAATGAACCATTAGTTAAACAATCCGTAAAACTATATACAATGAACTAATTCCACTCATGGGAATTTGTAGTCTAAACACAATATAAACTCAAGATCACAATAAAACAAAATGAAACAATGTATTTTATTTAATAAAACTACTTCTAGAAGAAACAATATAAAACATTGAATATAAATGAATATTCAAATGTTCAATCGTCACTAAAAAGAAGACCCATAACACTAACCATATCATATTCTTAGTAAAAATGAACCTCAACATGCCTGAAATGGGCCTCAAATAATAATATATAAATATGTACATGGGTTTTACATGTACGAGTAATTATATCACCTAATAGAAAATCACTTAAGAACAATAATACATATAAAACAAAAGGTCATTATGGATTGTTTTGATTTCAAAATTGGATATAAATATAATAATCAAGAGGAATCCACTACAATAAAACAATAATAATATAATACTACATCTAATATAAAATCTTATAAATTAAAAAAAAATTATTTTTATATCTATCATATAATCATTAATAATACAAATGAGATACTAATTATAAGATACCTAAATATACATATTTAGTCATTTGTGATAGAAATATATTGATAAAATAAAAATTCATAAAAAATAATTTGGGTTGGATTTCAATGAGAAAAATTATAATCCTTTTATATTTCAATATTGATATAGATGGTGTACATCATTAAACATTGTAAATATTAATAATTTAAACATAAATTGTCATCTCTATACTAACTGTAGATCAATTTTGGAAAACTGAATCCCTAATAGTAATAAAATGTTCTTTATGCACCTTAATATTGAATAATAATAATTCATCACAATGATCCTGAAACCTTAATGATGACTTTAATCCATCTCTCTGACCTTTGGCCAATAAATATAATTGAAATATGTTACTCTAAACCGTGATTCATATTTATGATGATAAATTAACTGTATGATACTCTAATATTTAGTTTTAATAATAACATTTAACTCTAAACATTTAGTCCCTAATAATAATTATAACACTTCATTCTAATATTTTCATGTATTTTTAGATAATAATATCCCACAACTATGTACCTTAAATACATAAAAATAATAATAATTTTATCACATATTTAAATACATCTTGTTCATTAAAATAATAATAACTTGTTTCCAAAACCCTTCTTTACATGATGATCATAATAAAATATAATTATAATAAATTGTCCATTTAAATCTCTCATTATCAAATGGTTTATTTCTTATAGAAATAATGACTCGGCCAACATTATCACCCCTTTCATGTAATGTGTGTGTGTATACAGGTGTTCATACACATCTATTTCATTACTAATATATATATATATACCCAAAATTTAAAAAAATTTAAAAAATATACACCTAATCATTCATTAACATAGGAAAATCATATTTAATATGATCAAACAATATTCTTGGTCATCAAAAATGGTATGCATAGATTCATAACCTCATATATATGGGCCCATTTTTTGATAAAAAATCATAAATGTTCGCAACACTAGCACAATTTACATTGGGGATATTATTTAATAGTTAGACCCATGGAATTAATTTATAATTATTTTTCATCGAAAAATAATTTAACTTTTTTTTCATTCATATATATAATAAAAATACATCAATTTCTTAATCCATGGAATCAACTCATAATCCCATGATTGTAAATAATTAAAATAGAATATGAAAAAATAAAATAATTATTTTTCCCTGAAAATAATTTGAGATAAATAAATCCTTACCCCATAAGGTTTATAACCCCATAATTGAATAAGGTTATATTAATTAGTACATAATAAATTATCTTAGGGGCTTGAACCTAACAACAACCACACTGTTTCCAAAATCAAACAAAAAAATAGAAAAGATATTTTCCAAATAAAATTAAATAATACAAATTTTTTAAATCTTGTCGATTAGTTTGAAATTCTAACCCTGAGAATGATTCAAGGATGAAAACTTAATTGCAATGGATACCATACCCATTGGTGATCACATAAATGAAAAACTAATGAAAATAGAATTTTAATTATTCTAAAAATAAATTAAACCAATTTAAAAATACAACAATAAATATATCACCTTTCTCCAAAAGAACTCATTTAATATTACCAACTGAAATAAATTATACCATGTAATAACCTTCACTATTGACCATAATTGAAAATATAAATTTATAAAATAAAACCAAACCAAATTAATTAATATCATGAATAAATAATGTGTAAAAAATAAAGATATAATATATCCCTTACATGATGAGACAATTATATATGATATATAAACATTGTGTATTTTTCAATAGATATAGTAGGAAAGGGGTACCTAGTTATCTATGGGATGGAAATAAATAATGACGTACTACGAAAAAGGATGTTGTTTGGGAATTTTTGGAAAGAGAGAGATATATTAATAAAAAAGTATCAATTTTAATAAATTTTAATGTTTAAAAAATAATAGTATGGGTATTTCATGGAAACAAAAAATATAAATTTAAATTGAAAGGAAATATAATTTATTTTTTATTATTCTATCCTTCTTTAATTACAAATAATTAAATTCAATATTCCATATATATTTCCAAATGAATCATTTTCAATGAATTCCTTAGATAATTTTCTAAATAAATAACTTATGATACTTTAATTATATCCCAAATTATTTATTTCATCAACCATTGAATGATTAATTTTTTATATTTAAATAACAAATCATCATTGTGATATTATTTATTTTTTATGAACATTAAAATAATTAATTTTATTAAATAACCTAAAATGATTATATATTGTTGATTAAAAATAAATTAATCTAATCAAATTTAAAAATCACTACCCGACCAAAATTAAATTATCTTATTAATATAATTAAATAGAATAAAAATTAAAATATTAATTAATTATATGATTAAAAATTGATTAATTAATTAAAATATCCCATGAGGAATAATTAAATTTACAAAATATGTTACGTCTGATACTAAGAAATCATAATGAGGGGGAAAATATCAATAGTGACATACTCTAATGTAAACTACATGATATTTGGGAACAATAGGTCACACATCGTTATTGTCTTAAGATGAGCTTATGGATTCTAAATAATAACTTGAAAAAAAATATGTGGATTGATTCTTGTACATGAGAAGATTTATAAAGTTTTAAAAAAACATTTTAATTATTTTTAGTATTAATTTATGAATAGTATCTAAACCTAGTAATTTATTAGAAATTAGATCAATAAAAATGAAAATTCATCAATAAAAAATATAGGAATGTTTATAAATGGTATTCATAGGTTAAAAGAACCAATTTAGAAGAAACGTAAATTTTTATAAGGATTGAAATAATTATTCTTTTGTATTAAAAGGAATTAAAGTGTTATCAAAAAATGATGAGTTGAAATTCCAAATTGGAGAGGTTGAGTAAAGGTTTACAATGAAAACCCAAATAAATTACAACTTGATTAGGATGAATTAAGTTTAATTAAATTGATTACATATTTATATGGAATGATTCATGTCTTTTTAATTTTTTATTACAAGATTGTAATGTGTTTCAAATAGTTAGATATCGTGATGAAACAATTTGAGAGGATAATATATATAATGTTAAATTGGCATACTCATCTGATTGTTGTTTTGTATTTATGAAATTAATTTTATGTAAAAGAAATAATATTTTTAATTAGTTAAAAATTAAAATGTGTAATGAGTTTAATATATTGATAATTGCATAGATGAATGTATTTTAGGGACATAAAGTTTTTTAAAAGATATAAAACTAGATTAATATCTCATGATATGTATGTTTGATATTAGTTAAATAGGTGTTGAATGTGTATCTCAAAAAAATATAGTACTCCCATTAATGTTTTAATTATAGTCTATAAGTATGAAAAAGTTAACAATATAAATAAAAATGATTTTAGAATATTGGTTATCAGTCTTTGTTTTCTAATTACATTGATACCAAATATAATGTTTCTTTGAGATATTGTGTTATATTTTCAAAGTCTCCCTAATTATTAATACATGAAACCATTAATTATTATTCTATGGTATAGAAAAGTTACATTATATTAGTTATTATATTTTGAAAAGAAAGAACAAAAATATAAACAGTTGTTTATATTATATGGATTAATTATTAACTTATATATTTTACAAGGTGAGTAAAGTTAAAACCTTTTGTTTATTGTGATACTCTATGAGTTATTTGTTTTTTAAACAATAATGTTCAATATTTAATGTTTATGTACATTAATATCAAATATCAAATTATTATGACAAATGAGGAGAGACTTTATATTTTAATAAAAAAAATTATAAATGGGAATGTATTTGATTTTTCATAAATTAACTTTCAAAATTTACATTTTAAGGTTTAAGGATAAATTTTGGAGCTCACTCACTAATTCAGGATGTTATGTTTTTATATAAATGGGAACCAATTAAATGAAGTATTAAATTAATATTTCATATAAAATTTTAATAGCTGTCTAGTTTCATAATTGAGAATAAGTTGTGAGTATTTGACACTTAATAACACAATATTTTATGCAATACCTACTAGGTGAGCATAGGATGCATTCCCAATGTTTCACTTGTACAAAATATTAAATATAGTGTGAATTGAAGTCTAAATAGAACTTATAATTTCATACCCCTCAATATTGTATAATATTTATAAATTATAAAAACGAAATAGGATATATTACAATAACATATAATATTAGCATAAATTAATGATCATAGATGCCAAAATCATAACTCTGATAAAAAAATCGTGTAGAAAACAATTATGATAAAAACATTGAATGAAGTTCTCAATAAAAGTCTATTAACTCTTATAGAGGATACTATAAAGGATATAAATTAGTTCATTTCACAGTAAATCTTATTTTTTTACCCAAAATTCCAAGAGGATCATTACATAGATCCCAGGGATGTATGTTCTGCAAGACCAAAATTCATCGATCACACTAATTATAAGATACCATATCCACACATTTAACATCCTTTCTAGAACAATGGAATAATCAATCTCTATCCCTAATATATTCATTGATTAACATAATCTAAGTAAAATTATACTTTCGGATTAGTTGAAAAAAAACATTTGGATGATAACTAAATTCCAAGACCTAAAATATCATTTATAACATAAATATATATCAACAACTTCAACAACAAATCATAGATAATTTAATTTCTACATCCTTCAAAATGCCTATAAGAATCATATTATACATTATTAAAATGTATTCCCTTAACATTTTGGTATATTTGAACGTGATTTATTATAATTAAAAACTGTATGTTCCATTAATCTTAGACTCCATTTATATACTTTTGTTTAATTAACACCTCTGAATTCTTTTAATAAGATTGTAATAGATTCTGAATAGGATATCTCTTCCACTTTATTTAATTAAAAATGATTTCATAGAGCTCTAAAAATTTATTATATCAATATCAGTTGACTAAAACAATTAAATCACAAGTCTTGTTTGTAGAAATAATAACTAAAAATCCTCAAGTATGTATAAGGAATGAATGGAGTTTGTGTTGATTCATTTAAAATATATCCAAAATAAAAAAATTTAGGAAAATAACTCAACATTCATCCCATTTTTTGATAATAAACTCATATTTAATTAAAATTTTAAAGATAAATAATAAATTAAATGAAACAGTATAGATAAATTCTTATAACATTGGTATAACTTACTCCCAATAAGATATGAAATGAATTTATTGGAGTAGATATCTACCCCTTAACTCAAGATTTATCTCCCAACAAATATACACTTTCACTTATTTTATATTGTAAAAATATTTATCTTCTTGAATCCTTTCACACCCTAAATAGTTAAACATTATCCTTTAATTAGTTTCTATAAATTCAACCCATTTTTAATTAAATTCATGAAATACCTCTGCAATCCCCGTTTTTTATGATAATATCAACACAATACCTTCCTCCTTTAATATTCAATGAATAAAAAATTAAATGTAAAATCTTTTAATGTTAAACAAAATAATAAAATACTATCTTCTAAGGAAATAGATTATTTAGTATACCATGTAATTTTAAGAATGATTCATAGGTTCTGCATAAACTCAAAAAACGAACATAATATTAATTAAATGTATTTCTAAATATCATCACATGTAATTGTAGAATTAATCATAGGAATATATGAAAGAAAATTAAACATCATAGATTGTATTTTCATATAGAAATAAAAATATAATATGAAAAAGGTCCCCTCTAAATATAACTTTTTTTATGTTAGTCAATCAAATTGAATTTTATGTTTTGAAGTTCTTGAAATGTATCAACATATATCTCATAGAGTCAATTCAAAGTTCTTATATAATATATGATGTTTATGTAAAAAAAGTGTTATCAAAATTCTATATAATCAAATAACTCTCTCCCTTATGCACTATAATATTTTCATTTTTAGGTTAATATAAAACAAGGATGTAATAATAGTCATTTGATATTGATCTTACCAATCATCTCTATAGTGAATTAGATTGTTTGAAATGTAATGTTTTACAAAATAAAAAATAAATATAATCATTATTTTAGTTGAAATCTCTAATAATATCTGCTATTAGTGTTTTTTCCCATAGGACATGTTATCATATATCTATATGTTTTTCATGTGAGTGATTTATTGGATTCCTAGAAAAAAAAATATATCTTTTTTAAATTAATGAATTTAAGTTGGAGTAATACTCATTACAAAAAAAGTGTTTATATGTTGAATACATAACTATTATAAACAACAACATCTAGATACCATATATTCAGATTCATCAATGGAGATTGAATATGAATATTTATATGTGTTGGAAAATAAAAATAAATATCACCATAAGAAATGAAATGTTCTGAAAATAATCTTATATTACATTCTAAAAATTCTGAAAAAACATTCTACTAACTATTAAGAGTAATATCAAGTTTAGATGAATAAAAAATTACATGTTTTGAAGTTACATTGATTTAACAGAAGATCATTTTTATTATTATAGGGTGCAATTCCATTATATCAGCTTAGTATCTCATACAATGGAACACATAGTAAATAATTTATACTTTTCAAGTTTTAAACTGAATTAATCATCCAATCTTCCAAACAAATATATTCTTATTTACTAATTTTTTGGATTAACAAATATATTTTTTACAAGAATTACTTACTAAATAACTTATACTCAAATCATTATCAAAACAATAATTTTATGTAAATATGTGATGTACTTATTTTGAGATAAAAAAGTTCCTTTTTGTTTCAATGTAATTTGTAATTTAATAATGTTGTTATGTATACCCATCATACTCATATCAAATTCACTTTTAATAAGTTCTGACCAAATATATGAAACTATTTTTTGGGTCGAAATGAATAAAATGTCATTGAAATTAATTTATACTATAATGATGTCATTAGAAACATTCTTGATAAAATGTGTTTGATCTTCCATTAATCTAAAAAAATTATTCTCATATAAAAAATTGGAAAATATAGTATGCTAAGATATAATAAATTTTTTAATTATATAAAATACTCTACTATGTATAACAATTTAATACTAAAAATTAATATCCCTAAAAATTGGAAATTGTTCAACATGAACTTCATCCAGAACAAAACTATTTTGGAAGGAACTCGTTATATCCATTTTAAATAGAAACACTTTAAAATCTATTATAAAGGCTAATAGAATATGAATACATTTGGTGCTATCTAATTAAGAAAAAGTTTCTCTATATTATGTGTGATTTCCCTAATTATAATCGTTTATAGTTATTTGATCCGTATTTTAAAAAATATTTTTCAATTCTCACCAAACATATTCCAGACATCACAATTAACTTTAATAATTGGATGATCATTTGGATGTTATAAAATACTTATAAAATCATACTCTATTCAAATTGATTATGCTATTATTTAAAGGTAGTGATCCATATTTCATCACGCAAGTAATCATCTATCAATTTATTATCAAATTGAGATATTAATTCATGGTGATACCAATCATTTCAGAAATAAATTTTAGTTTAAACTAGCTAATATATATGAAAAATTATATTATCAATTAGAGGATTTGGTATGATTATAAACATTCTAGGTAAAATGGAATTATTCCCTTCACGTATAGAATGATAATATTTATCTATCCTTGTATAAATATGTGTTCTTTTGATATATGTTGTATGAATTCCATAAGTAAAATAGAGGTTCTTTTAAAAATAAAATTTTCATTACTTAATAATACAGACATTTTATCTTTTCATATGGATCAACTTCATCAAAATTTATTTTTTTTGTATCGTCAATCCTATTTTTATACATATTGAAAACATGATATTCCTTACTTTTGATAACGTAACTAAGAAAATTTCCTTTATCAGGTTTTGGATCAAATTTATAATGATTGACTTAATTATAAAAAATGAATACTTCACATGTGAAAACTCTAAATTATATAAGATTAATCTTCCTTCAATTTGAAAATATTTCAGGTGTTTTACTGGAAAACATGTCAAATAAAACTCAATTTATAGTACCATAGGAATTACGAAATAATCTACCAAAATATTTTTAGAAATAAAATATCTACCCAATATTGACAGATCACAATATTTAATTACTATATTTTTTCTTTCAAGTTCACCATTCTATTATGGAATTAATAGCCCCAAAAAGTTATATGCAATTCTTTTTTCACTTTAATAACTTTCCAATATATAATTCATAAACTATGATCCATGATTTATCTAGAAATGAATAGTATATAGGTTTTTCACATTTTAAAAAATAGATGAAAATATATTAATACATAAAATTAATATTTATTAAATATAAATAAATGAAATTTAAATAAATTTAGTGTAATAATCAAGTAAAATATATACAATGTGTTTTACTTTGACTCTGTCGTTATTTTTTGGTAAAAAATTGTCCATGTTGTCCAATTTAGATATATATGTGTGGAAGTGTTGTTGAATAAAACAAATGATTTTTGGGGTGTTATTTTTTAATAATAAATAAATAAATTTAATATATTGGTCCTTATATATATAGTGATAAGATTGAGATAATAAGTAATTAGTCAAACTTAGGTGATCAAATTGAAGATAAGACCAATTTTTTCACATTTTATTCATAGTTCCATCAGAAATTGATCTGTAGAAAATAAAAATAATGAATTTAATTACTACTCTTCAATTTACAAAAAACTATGATTACTAATTGTTATCACAATTCAATATGAGTTTATTCATGGAGTTACATAAGGAAGAGATACATGAAGTTATTTTTAAAGGATAGTAATATGTAGACTACCAGATGAACCTTGAGATTCCATCAAAGTGAGGTGTCTAAGTTATTAGTATTGATTAATGAGTAAAGCCATCAGATAGTGGTTTTCATGTAAGGACCTCGAATAGAGATTTTTTAGTGAATTCATTGGGAAAACATTATCAGTTTGGATTTATTATATGAATATATTTTATAAAGGATAATAAATGGTTAAATTATTACAAATTTATATATAATGATGGGTAATAGAAATTTATAAAAACTTTTAGAAATTTTACAGTTTAATGATAGTGAAATTTGAATTCAACAGCTCAATAATGATATAAAATAGTTCTATGTCAGTTTTCTGGGTGTTTTGAAGAACATTGACATTGATATCTGAGGAATTATCCATTGATGATTTCTGGATACAATTTACACATATTTGTGATTGTGTTATATTGAAGAAATAATGTAGTGAGAAATTAAAAATTGATGTGTGAAATATAAATTTGATGTTTTTAGACCTGTGTTATTTTTAGGTTAACTACAGTTATATAAATGGGAGTAGGTGCTCTATATATCATGTTTTTATAATTTTATAGTTGTAAATAATTGAGGAGACAACTAAAAATCAAGAGGTATCTATTTATCGAAGAACAAGATAGAGTAATTCAAATAGAGGATCATAGACATAGTGTAATGGATATAGGATACCGCATAAAAAGGGTACCAGATAGAGAGGTACTAAATATAGTGTATTAGATAGTATGTACTAGAATCATGGTATCTAAATAAGGTATACAAGAAAGATTATATAGGATAGAGTATTATGGATATAAATGTATGAGGTGTATAGGTAAAGAATGTTGATGTCATTGGATGAGTAGGTTTAGAAATTTATTTTTTTGACATAAGTTCTAACTTATTGTCATGTAAGAAATAAAATAGGATACTGAAGAATTTTTAGGCAGGAAACTATGATGAAAATTCAGTTAATGGACTGATAATGTGTTGAAGTCTTCAAGGGATGGTTTATTTTAATATTTCAAATATTATTTTTTTCATATTAATTATTAAAAAAATATTTTGATCTATCAAAAGACTATAGTTCTATTAGTTTGATAGATATTCCCAACTTATTGTAAACCATATAGGATTATTTTCTAGTGTATTTATGTAATAAAATATTATCTATATTATTCCAAGGGATAAATAATATTATTGAGCTATGAACCATGTAAATACATATAATCCTATGTGGATTATTTTTTTCTTTATTACCACAAATTATATTCATACTAATAATAGGGGAATGTTTTTTTTATGAATGAAACATAAAATGGGAATAACACTGACCACCTTCCCCCATAATGATCACATAAATCTTTAATTTACATTTATATTCGAATCAAAAAGAATATTTCATTAATTTACCCTTTGTTGTTTAAATAATGAAGGTGATTGATGTTCAATAAATGTTCAAAACTCGATTAATAGTAATATGATCCATTAAATTTATTGGAAGAACTATTATATATTGATATATACGATGATACAATTTCTATTATCTATTTTCTATAATGTTTAGGAAGCTGTAGAGATGGTTTCACGTTCCCTTCTATGGTTTCTCCCATAACAGATATAGATATGAATAATATAGAGAATAGTGGGAAATCCAAAAATGCTATAAATTCCTCGATATATATATATATCTCTCTCCTGAGTGAATTTATGAGGGTTAAATAGATTGGGACAATATAAGTCATCCGAGACAAGTTAAAAAAATTATTTACTAAACATAAAAATAAATAAACAACATTTATAGATCTAGATATTGAAGTAAGAATATCTTAAAAATGGATATGATTAATATCTTGGTGAGTTACTTATATAGTAAAATGATATTTTAAGAATTATAAGTTGTTTATCAGATAAATGAGAATATTTTATTGTCATTTAATTGATTATCATAATAAATCCATTTATATTTGTTGCTAAGCAATGATCCATAGATGAACGAGAGAAAAAAAATATCTCTCTTACTCTGGATATTTTTTATATTTTTATCACAATATATGAATTTAGAAGATTGATTTCTATAAGAAAGTAAAATATTGATTGGGAAATATTTCTCAAAAATACTAAGAAAAAAGTATGAGAAATTTTCCAAGTAAGAATACAATGTTTTGTACAATGATGTGAGTAATAATATTGATGAATCACTATCCCTTATTTCTAGAAAGGTAAAAATAAGAACATGGTAGTTAAAAGAACTTTTAATATAATATATCTTCATTTAAAAATCCATTGTTAAATTTATAGAAAAATATCCAAGGATAATGGAATATAAGGATATTGATGAACAAGATGGATAGTCAAGAAGATATCTGAATAAGAATATAGAAAAATAAATGTCCCTTTCAAAACAAAATTATATAAAGATATTTAAATATACAAATAAAAACATTTTCCCAAGTGTGAGATATATTATGATAGTAAAGTTGTTGAATTAAATTCCAATTATGATGGTGTCAAGAATATTATTATCATAGAAGTTACTATTCAAAATTATATCTATGATGGATACAGAAACTCTAAATAATAAGAAGGGGAATATAATACGTATTTTATTCATAAAATGGATTTTAAAGGATTCTTTTTAGATATTTATAAACATTATAAAGATAACAAGAAGTTAAATAAAGAATATATATTGAGAATTATTTAGGAATCAACAGTGAATGTAAAATCTAGGTTTTTGAAGGAGATAGAGATTTGGAAGATGTTACATGATGAAGTTAAAAACATCAATATTAGGATTTATTATAACATAAAGGAAAGGAAGAAAGAATTTTATCTTGTTCAAGAGAAACCAATTGAATTACAACATAGAAGATTAAACATCAAAAAACTATTTTTGATGTTAGTGAATGTTTTAAGAAGTGTGTAACCTATAGGAATAAAGAAGTATCATTCTCAAAGGTTGAAAATATGGTTGAAAATTAAAAAAAAGGTTTCAATTATAGAGAATGATATATGTAAAAAAATAAGCGATGTAAAATTTTATGATATTTATGAGGAATAAATGTTTAAAGAAAAAACTCTGAAATTTGGAGAATTTATGAAGTCTAAGATGACATGTAACATGAAAAAGAACATATCTCAAGGATACTAAAATTTATTCTAAGAGTATGGATCTAATGATTATGGTCATAATATTGATGGAAGAAGGATAGAACGTTCTTGGAAGTATGTGGGATAAAAAAATTTATTTATATAAATATTGATGGTACTATATATGATTTTTTAATATATTAAAAATTTGATGGATTAATGATTAACACTATAAGAAATCAAGGAGGTATTGGAGTTAGGGTTTTATAAGGGGTCAACCAACTCAAAGAAATCAATATGATTTTTCAACTATGGAAATTGAGAATAGATTCAAACATATAGAAACAATATTTGAATTATTTATTAGGAATTGAAGACAATATAAATGAATTTTTTATGTCACCTTCTCAATAATGTTTATAATGATAATCTCTAAAGCTTCAAAAAACAGATGAAAAATACAAATTCAAAGACATAGTTGTAGAAAAATCTCTTAAATACACAAAAGGAGAATTAAATTGGATAATAGATAGTGGGTTTTATTCATATATAATTTAATGATTAAATTTTATTATAAAAATTTCAATAAAAGAAATATGGGCTAGTGAATTCTATAAATGAGGATTCACACAATATCAATGGAATTGAATATGTTATTTCATGAAAGTAGAAAAATGAAAATACAAATTTGACTAATTTTTGGATAGATTTAACCCCAATATATTCAATGTTTCATATAATTGGTAAGTATGAACCAATGTATTTTTAATAGTATGTGTATTTTTTGTTAAAGGTCCTAATGGTGGGAATGATTTAAAAAGAGGACAACAAACCAAGTGGAATCTGTTTCAGGTTGGAGATGCATGAGGTTCATTATCTCTTAACATGATGGAATAATATTAGTTATAAAAAGGATTATACTTATATTCTCGATTAATATAAACAATATGATAAGGATATAATGTATTCATAATTTTCATGAAATGACTAGAAGATGATATTTGTGATGTTTTATATGCTAGAAAAGAATTATTTCAAATTAATTACATTAATTGATTAAGATACAAACAAATAATTCCTTAGAGCATAATCATTCTATCGTTTGTTTCCCCTTGAGAAAGAAATAAAAAATATATAGATAAGTATTTTATTTCAATTATTGACTAATTTAGTCGTATTTATTGTATTCTGTTTTTGAAACATAAACCAGATTCTCCCAAAATGTTTAATATTTTTAAAAGATGTGCTGAATAGGGATCTGGATATTAAGTGGTGAAAATTCACACTAATAATGGTGTTGAATAACCAAATGGTATGTTCATAAAATATCTTGAAACACATGGAATTCATCATGATCATAGTTCACTAAATATTGTTCAAATAAATATTTTTTATTAAAGTAATAATTGAAGATTGGTTGAAATGGCCCAAACTATACTGATTGAAATCATACATATCAATTGTTTTAGAGAAAAACATTTTATGTTATTTCACTTAAAAAATCAGTATTTTTATTGGGAAAAAATTATATTACTCTATATTATATTTATTATAAAATTTTATATAGTTTGAAATACATATGGGTGTTTGGAAGCCCCATCATTATCAATGTCAAAGGTTGGAATAATGGTGATTTCTATCAAATAGTTATTAATGATATCTTTATTAGATTTGAACATCATATTAGAGGATATGATTTTTTAAAAGAGAAACTGGAATGTTTTTTATGCTACAAATTTGAAATTTCTCTAACATTTGGTTAGAAATTTTTCACATTCATCTATCGATATAAGAGGTAGGCAAGATAAAGTTGTTTATACTAGAAAAATAATAATATTTTATATTGATGTGATTATATTGAAGTTATAGAAGATTAAGATATTGATTCATCCAAGTCTAGTGATGAGGGAGAATTGTGTTAATCTCTTCCATGGATGAAGAAGCAAGTGGATAACTAAAATATCATTGGAGTTCAAGGTCAATAGGTTCAACCCAAAAGAAAATTGATGATAGTTTTACATGCCACTTTTTATTCATAGGTTTATCTAAGATATGAAAAACTATGTTTCGGTTCATCAATATTTAATTGATTCTATTAATGTTGAATTAAATTAGATTGTGAAAAATGAGACATGGAAATCTATACACAAAATGTAAGATAAAAATATGATTAGAACAATGTAATTTTTCTAAAACATTTTGAAAGAAAAATTAAAGTTGTGAGAAACAATTAATACTAGTTTATAAGGTAAAATATTAGGATGAAGGATTTAATTTTGATGAGAACATCTCCCAAATAGGAAGATAATATACCATTTGAATATTTCATGTAATATCTAGATAATTGACATATAAGATATTCTAAATAGATTTCAAGTCTTCTTTTCTAACTAGAGGATAAGAAGAAGATGTTTATATGGATTAAAAATGTGTATTATTTCTTATTCAATGTGAAAACTATATTTTCAATTTGAATAAGGATTTTTATGGGATAAAATAAGCTCCATATATTGGTATAATATTATATAAACATTCTTCAAGAAGGATAATTTCATAAAAGGAGGATTTTACAACAACCTCAATATAAAATAAAATAAATAGGTTTATATCATATTGATTATTTATGTTGATGATAACATATTCAAAGTAAATGGTGACAAAAGATATTAAATTTATATTTGGAGGTACATTTATTTGATATTTCTATTCTATGAGAAATGAAATAATTTATTTTCTTTCAAATATCTCTAATGGAAAGGTACATTTTCCACTCTCAAGAGAAGTATACTATTTAACACAGTAATAAATTTTGTATGGGATATTAAATCATATTTATACTCCTATCTCATTTGGAATTTTTTTTAAATATGACTTTGGTAATTATGTTGATATAAAATATTTTAGATTGTTCATCAAAAGAATGTTTGGTAACAACCCAATATTTTATGAATCAAATTACCATTATTTTTAATTTATTGTGGATATAGAAAACATATGAACTATTTTATTAATTATTTTAGTGTTTAAATGACTATTATATATCATTATAGTTGATAATATAGTTATTTAATAGTGATCACATGACAGATATAAATATAATTTTTTTTAAACAATCCTTTTGATGCAGACAAAAGTGATGATGACCATATTCTGTAGACTCGGGTTGTACGAAGCTCATTTGTCAAAGCTCGGAAAGAAGGTAGTGTCACTAGGCTTTTAGCTGGCCTAATCTCAATATGAGCTTCAACAAGTTAAAATTGAACGGAATCACACATGGGAGGGGTTCTAGTTAATAGAGATTACGACCCGGGCGATATTATCTTAGTCACCCCAAGGGTATGTCACCATCGCCCACCTTACCCCAAGGCCTTATGCAGGTGTTATAAGGGGTTATGTAATAATTAATTAGTCACATATTCTGTGATCCCTTTTTATAAATAAAGTTCTTATTCCATCAATTTTTTTATTAGAATAGTCTTTCTTAAAATTGATAAATTAGATATAGTATTTTTTCGGGTAAAATTGTACTTTTATAAATATATAAATTATTACATTAAACTCTGGTTTTATTAATAATTTTTTATAATAGTATTATAATATCACTTATTTTAATTAAAAATGTTGATTATATTTATTTCTTGACATTTTTATTCTATAAATTATTAAGTATTCTGTTTGATAAGAATTATTTTTTTATACGATAAAAATAAAATTATATTTTTAATTAAAGAATTTATTTTGATGAATTAATTAATCTTTGGAATAAATAATATTTTAATAAAATTTTATTATTATCCAATTTTTATGAATTCAAATGTAATTTGTTTTTATGGTTTGAAAAAAGATTATGTCAAAACCAGTCAATTTTCAAAAAATGATAGATTTTATTTTAAATTTAAAAATTCAAATATTTAATAAATTTTCTAGATGAAATAAATATTATTTTTTAAATCAAGACATCGAAGTTACTGTTCAGTGAATTTTTCATAATTTTTTGAGACAGTCAAATTTTTGGGAAAAAATCAAATACCATATAAATTAACTGTGTGTTTTATGATATAATAATGACCCCAAAATTATGTAATAAAAACAATCATAGTTATTCTCGGCCCAATATATGTTTTCCCATTAAAATAATGTAATTTTAGATTAGTTTTACTTATTTTATACAGCATTAGTGAATCATCCAAAATCAATAATAAAATTTATGATTTTAAATTCATTTCTTTAATAATGTGACTCACCTCCTCATACGCAAGGCTAATATTTTAATTTTTTCCTCCATTGAATTTATAAAATAATATTAATCAATTCAATTTTGGAAAAAACCATGGGACGGTTAGTGGTTTTGAATATTAAATTAAATAGATTCCCAAACCTATGATTGTGAAATATTAAATAATTCTTATTTCATTTCCTATATAAAGCCACCAAATCTCACACTTATCTCCACTAAAAATCAATGGAGAACGTCCCTAATCTTCCCTCCCATCTCTATAATCCTCCTAAGTCCCCCTAAGCTCTCAATAATCCCATATTCATGCTTCTAAAGTCACACACTCGAGTAAGGGGTCTTCCACCCTATTCTTTTATCAAGCATTATTTTCATGTTATGTATTTTAATTTCGTTTATTTATATGTAGGGATATATTAATAAATATTCCTCTAACATCCCATTTTATTTTTAAATTATTATATCCCCTGTTACTCTCATTTATTCTTCTTATGAACCATTATGTTCCCTCGTTACAATGCTGAATTTCCGTAACGGATTCCTTCTCCAATTTTATCCATGTTTCTTCATGTTGGCCTAACCATATATTTTAAATTAAAAATGTTTTCGTGTGATTTATAACTACCCCTATACTGCCCTATTTATTTTTTAATGATGATATACCTATTTATCCCTCAATAAATCCTTCCATGTACACTCGTTACCTTGCAGAAACTTCATAAGGGATTTGTCTCTTCTTATTTCCATTCAAGTATTTCTCTCATATTATTCATCACAATTACATTTTATGAGTAGGTATATTATGTTCCATTATCCCCTTACTATAAATTTCATGTATAAATGATGATATACCCATTTCACATTCATCAACCCAACTTATGAATTTCAATATGATGACGTTAGGCAGCCGAAATTGAACCACAATTTTCCAAGAAAAAATATCCATGTAGTGAATTCCATAACCATTTCCTTAGAAAGGATATTCACCATTATAAACATATACATATTTAATGGTAGATACATATATGTATTCCATATTCCTTAATCATGGAATAACTTATGATGTTAAATGATTCCATGTTATATGATCCATGTGGCACACTTATGCCTGAAATGAAATGTTTATAAAGGGTGCACCTTGATAGCGCTCTAGTGCATTGTGTAATGATTAGTATCATGATAAGAAATGGTCAATTATCTTTTAATCATGTTAAATCATGTTCAATGAGGGTTACTCAAGATAATTCATTTTCATTGTGTGTTTACTCATGCTAATCCATGTGCAACTAGCATTGGATCATTCTAATATCTTGTTGTATATTGTTACGAGATTTCCATGTTATGACAATAATTCTATATAGTTCCTTTATGTTCATGTTTCTCTTATTCTCCATTAACATTCCTATTTCTTAACAAGTATTTAATTATTCATGTTTTTTATTTTTTACTCCCTTACAAGTCTTGATAGTTCATCCTTTTCTTATGTATGTCCTCAGGTAATCCCATTAAATGCTAAGTATGAAAAAATGTTTTGGTCATGTAAAAGACGTTTTCAATAAAGTTTTTTTATTGTATGTCATAAGTTGTTATGTAATGTTCTATATCCCTAAATACTCTATACCTTTTGATCTTTGGGGTTGTATTAAGTAAAATTTCTGTAATAAATCATTTTTAAGTGTGTAATAAAGGGAAAGGTTGTTATAGTTCATATGAAATGATAGGTTCAGTTGTTATTAGGACTAAGATTAGAAAACACTCATAAAATCCACATAGATAAGACTATGTATAAGAAAAATGTCCCTAAATTTCTTTGAGTATAGAATAAGTGTTTTATCATGTAAATTCATACCTATTTGGATAAAAACATATAGAGGTGGTTCTAACACAGATGTATCTTGGGGTAAAACACAAAACACCTATTTGGCTAGAATTGAACGTGAACTAGTCCATGAAAATTGGCCTTGTTGCACCCTTTTTTTTACACTCCCAAGGGATATGGTTTGGTAAATTTGTAATCATAGTATTAACCATTATTTAGTAAGAAATAAAATTCTATATAAATATACATTAGGAAATAGATCATGTATAACATAGATCAAGCCATAGAAACTCATAAGTTAAGGAGAAAAATGTAATTTAAAAGTTATCCCATTTTTCATTGGATTCCCCTTTATATGTTTTACAGTTTATAATACTTACCCCTAATTTTCCTTTTATTCTAGCCAAAGGCTAGTAATAGGAGGACTCGAGCTAACAACTGATGCGAAGATTAATGTGATGACTGTTCTAATGAGATTCCCAATATGATGGGAGTAGGAATAACAAAATTTTTCACGATACACTATCAGTTATCTCATGTTTTGAATAAAAACATGGGTCAAGAATAATTCCCCCCCCCCTCTCATGAAAAAAGATTCTGTAATTGAGAGATTCATGAGACAAAGGCCTCCTACGTCCAATGGACCATATGATCCCTTAATTGCCAAACAATGGATCAACTCTATTGAGAGACTCATTTCTATCCTTCAATGTTATAAAAAAGATAAGGTTCTTCTGGTTACTTATCGTATGAATGGAAAAGCTTATCAATGGTGGACATTGATAAAAAAAATACCACGCCTTAGAAGGATATCGAGGCATTGGAATAGAAGGATTTCTAGAAAATGTTTTTCGATAAATATTATCCACACACCCTTTGATATATGATCGAAAGGTACATTCTTTTCCTCAAGTAAAAAAGATGAAAAATCCATCGATGCATACAAGGAAAATATCAAAATTATTTCATGATACACCTTTGGCATTTTTGTCACCCCCGAATTCAAGGTTGAATGCTTCTTTGGTGGGCTAAAACCTAGCCTATGAAAATCCATAGCTATCCATGACTTCGATAGCAATGAGGAAATTTCCCGATGTTCCCTCAAAGACGAAAATGTGATAAGAGAATCTCAAGGGTCTCATGGGGATAAGAAGCCTAAAGTGGAATTTAATTCCAAAGATCTAATGGATAAATCCAACGATGTTAAGAAATTACAACACCCCACATGCCAAAGGTGTGGAAAGAATAACATTGAAAATTTACTAAAGGGGATGAGGAAATGAATTTGGTGTGGATGGGAAGGGAACCTGACCATTAATTACCGACAAGAAAAACCTGCTATTGTGATAGAGGATATGAACACTCCATTCAACCATAAATTCAATGTTAATTCCTAAAACTACAAAAAACTAGGGCACTTTGCGAACGAGTTCTCTATGCCAACTAGTATTTTAGGTAACCAATAACCTCCAAGGTAGCAAGGTGGAGCTTTTTCCATCACTATTGAAAAATTGAATCCCAACAATTAAGTTGTGATAATTACACTATTTATTCATTCAAAAATAGAAAACATACATTTTCACTATGGTTCTATGCACTCTTTTATATCCTGAATGTTTAGTAGAACAATCCAAACACCACCACAGATTATGGAAGTATAAATGTCAGTGAGAACGACATATGGGAAATTTATTTCATCCCATGAATATAACTCCTCCCATGTCACAATTTGTGGATTGAACTTCCCATGAACCTAGTCATACTCCCTCTACTACAATTTGATGAAATTATTTCCATGAAAGGCCTTTCCCTATATAAATCCAACATAAATTGACGCGAGATGGAAATCACACTCTTTATTGTGAATCGACCCCTGACTCTATACAAGTGCAATGAGGAGGATTAATCATATTTAGCCTCGTCATCTCAAGCGTGGATATTACATCCCTAGGAGCATGAGTATCTTTCTCAAATTATTCGGTCTAAGGGAGGAACCAACCTTGAAGAGATGCCTCTTCTGAGGGAATTCGCTGAAGTGTTTCCAGATGAATTGTCTAGTATTCCTCTTATAAGAGATTTTGAAATCTAGATTGATCTTAAAACTAGGTCTTTTATGATATCCATAACTCTGTATATAATTCTTTTTGTGAATATTGAGGATATAAATCATCAACTACAATAGAAGATGGATAAAGGTTTTATAAAACCAAGTGCATCACCATGGGGTGAACTAGCCCTCTTCATCAAGAAGAAGGATGTGTTAATGAATATTTGCATTGATTATTATGATCTCAACAAAATCATGATAAAGAACAAGTATCCTTTCCAATTAATTGATTACTTATTCTATCAGCTACATGTAGCACAATACTTATCCAAGGTGGATCTGTGGTTGGGATATTACCATGTAAGGGTGAAGAAAGAGGATATCCACAAGACTGATTTTCATAAATGGTACATGAAATATGAATTAATATTAATGCATTTAGGACTCACTAATTCTCTAGAAATATTCTTGGACATTATGAATGTATCCTATATATATTAACTTGACAAATTTTTGGTAGTCTTTATATATTATATTCTAATATACTCTAAAATAAAGGAGGACCAGGTGGTGCATCTAAAAATTTACTAAAGACCATGAGAAAAGATAAGCTCTATGAAAATTATAGACAATGTGAGTTTTGTGTTGAAGTAAGTATCATTCTTGGATTGTGTCAGCACAATAAATGGGATATCCGAGGATCCATCCAAGATATATGCAATTGAGGGAAGGATGTGGAAACATCTATGATGGATATCCATAGGTTCCATGGATTATCTAGATACTATCACCTATTTGTAATAAATTTATCATTTTTGTGAAACACATTTACCAAGCTTACTCCGAAGGGATTCATGTTTTTTTTTGAATGACTAATGTGATGAGAGCTTTAAGGAGTTGAAAAGGAGGCTTATTACTACACCGGTGCTCACACTACCCACAAGTGGAGAATATTTTGTGATATTTAGTAATGATAAGTAGAAAGTAATGGTATGTGTGTTGATGGTAAATGACAAATACATTTCCTATAATTAATTGAAATTAAATGTTCATGAGTAAAAATATCAAAAACATGATCTGGAGTTGGTTCTGGTGATATTTATTTTGAAAATTGGGTGACATTAACTCTTTATAGAGAAGTGTGAAATATAAACAAATCACAAAAGCCTCACATTTATATTCAAATAGAAATAGTTAAATATGCTCCATTGAAAATGGTTAGAGTTGATACAAGACTATGACTACCCATTCCATTTCAACCATGGGAAAGCAAACAATGTGGAAGATTCTCTAAGTAGAAAGGACCTAGCTATTTTATCATTGATAAGAATTGAATAGGATCCAATATTATTAGATTTGATAAATATGGACATAGAAATCATAAATAAGGGTACATAATCAATCCTTTCACAAATGGTTTCTGAACCATCTATTTTGGAAAGGTTAATGGATGCTCAAAATGATGGTATGGGAATTAAAATGAAAGTGGAAATAATAAGAAAAGGGAAATCAATGAATTTCAGTGTTAATGAAGAAGGAATTGTGAGATTTGGGTCAAGGCTATTCGTTCCCTAAAATCCGGAGTTAAAGAAATATCTTTTGGATGATGCACATAGATAATATATCTCAATTAACCCAAGAAATAAAAAGATTTATCGAGATATCTGACAGCATTATTGGTGGGATAACACGAAGAAGGTGATCGTTGAGTATACATAAATGTTCCTAGTATTTCAGAAAGTGAAGGATGATAGGCATAAGTCTAAGGTGATGATGTAACCATTATCCATACCAACAAGGAAATTGGAGAACATCACCATGGTATTTTCCACTGGACATCCAAATACATCCAAATGAATCAATTATATCTAGGTTATAGTGGATCATCTTACAAATATTCCACACTTCATTAAAATTCAAGAGGATGCCATATTGGATCAACTAGGATGGATATACATCAGTAAAGTGGTAAGGGTTCATGGTGTACCACTATCGATTATATCTGATTGAGGTCGAAGATTCACCTCTATGTTCTGGAAGAGTCTCCAACATGCTATGCATACTAAGTTGAACATCAGTATGGTTTATCATCCCTAAAAAGATGGCCAATCTTAATGAACTATTGAAAAACATGAGGATATGTTGAGAACATACACAATTGATTTAAAAGGAGGATGGGATCAACATCTTCCTCTAGTTGATTTCTCTTAAAACAATAGTTTCTACTCAAGCATCAAAATGGATCCTTATGAATACCTTTTTGGGAATAGGTGTAGATCACCGAAATGTTGGGATGATGATGGGGAGTGAAAACTTCTAGGTCCATAAATTATCAATGAAATTATAGAGAAGGTTTAGACCATTCAACAACACATTAATGATGCACAGAGTCGAAAAAGAGGTACGCTGACAATCATCAACGAGACATATAATTTGATATCGAAGGCACGGTATTCCTCCGCATATCATAGTGGAGGAGAGTTATAAGATTTGGGAAGAAGGGGATGCTCATTCAAAGGTAAAGATTCCATTTTGAGTACATTGATCACATTAGAGCTATGGACTATTGACTTTCACTCCCACCTAACCTGTCTCAAGTACATGATGTAGTTCATGTATCACTCTTATGTAATTACATACCTTACCCATCGTATTTACTCCATCCAGATATAGTACCATTGTAAAATCACCTCTATTACGAAGAGAAGTTGGTGAAGATATTAGATCATAGGTAAATAGTTCTATGAAATAAGATAATGCCCGTGTTGTGGAGAAACCACAAGTTTGATGAAGCGATATAAGAACTAGAGGAACTGATGGGGCAGAGTTAACCTCATCTTATTTAGTGGGGGAAATGAATATTTTGACGGTGGAATTTATTGAGGGGTGAATGATGTAATGAACTTATCTTTTATGAATAAAATTCCATTTATTTTAATGTATTATGGATATAGAAAACACATGAACACTTTTTTATTATTAATTTTATGTTTAAATGGACATTAAGTATCTTTACCATTGATAACATAGCCTTTCAACAGTTATCACATGAATGATATAAATATAAGGGTTTTAAAAAATAATACTTCTGATACAGACAAAGGTGAGGAAGGCCTCATTCATTACACTATATCTGTATAAAGCTCATTTTTCAGAGCTCAGAAATGAGGTAGCATTAATGGGCTTCTATCTTGACCAATACCAAGTTGATCTTTAATACGTTGATCATGAACAAAATCACATAAGGGATAAGTTATAGTTAATGGATATTACCACACGGGTGATGTTTTCTGAGCAGCCCCAAAAGTCTATCACCCTCGCAAACCTTACCCTAAGGTCTTATACGGGTGTTATAAAGGGTTTTGTAATAAGGTGTCAGTTACTTATTGTGTAGTCCATTTTTATAAATAAAATTATCATTCCATAAATTTTTATATGGAAATATACTTTCCTAAAAATATGATAAATTTGATAAATTTATTTTCCTGGTAAAATGACACTTTTTAGAAATATATAAATTATTATTTTAAAATATGGTTTTATTAATAATTTAATTATAATATTGTTATAAAAACACTCCTTTTAATTAAAATTGATGATTATATATTTTTCCTTATATTTTTTCTATAAAGGATTGATTATTCAGTTTGATAAGAAATATATTTTTAAAAGATTAAACTGAAATTTTATTTTTAATTAAATATTTTATTTTGATGAATTAATGAATTTCTGGAATAAATAATACTTTAATAAAATATTATTATTATATAATTCTTATTAAATAGAAATGATCCTATAATTTTTATGAATTCAAATGTAATTTTTATTATGGTTTGAAAGCAGTTTCTGTCAAAACCAGTAAATTTCCAATAAAGAATGGTTTTCATTTCAAAAGTAAAAAAAATACTAATTTAAAAAATTATTAATATAAATTGAATAATATTTTTGGAATCATGATTTCGAAATTATCAAATGGTTAATGTTTCATAATTTTCTAAGATAGTTGAATTTTGGGGAAAAAAATTAAATACCATATAAATAAAATATGGGTTTTATGAGATCATAATGACCCTAAAATGATGTAATAATCACTATAATTTGCATTCTAGGGCCAATATATGGTTTCCCATTAAAATAATTTGATTTTAAATTTGTTTTACGTGTATTATAAAGCCTTAGTAAATCCTCCAAAATTTATAATATACATTATGATTTTAAATTCATTTCTTTAATAATGTGACTCACCTACATATTTGTAGGGAAAATATTTTAATATGTTCTTCCATTTTCTTTATAAAATAATGTTTTCCACTCCACATTGGAATAATCTATAGTAAAACTAATGGTAAGGTTTTTGATTTTGAATATTTAATTATATAGATTACAAAACCTATATTTGTCAAAATATTAAAGAATTTCCCTCTCATTTCCTAAATAAACACACCTAGGATCCCACTTCTCCACACTCAAAATCCTTGGAGAAATTATATACTCTTACCTCCACTCTTTTTAATCCCCCCAAGGCTCCCCAACCTCTCAATAATACCATTTTTATGCTATAAAAGTCACACACACAAGTAAGGGCTCTTCCACCATCCTCTTTTATCAAGCATTCTTTTCATGTTATGTATTTTAATTTATTTTCTTCCTATGTTGGGATATATGAAAAATTATCCTCATTACTGACTATTTTATGTATAAATTATTATATCCCCTTTCACTCTCATTTATCCCTCTTATGATCACTTATGTACACTCGTTACCATCCCAAATTTCTGTAAGTGATTCCTTCTATTATCATTTTTATCCAAGTTGGTTCATGTTGTGATACTATTATATTTTCAATTAAAAATATAAGGGTATGGTTTAAAAACTCCCCCATACTTCCTTATTTATTTTTGAATGATTAGATACCACTTTCTCTCTCACATTAAACTCTTCTGTGTACACCCGTTACCTTGCCAAAATTCCGTATAATATTTCTCTCTTTATATTTCTATTCAAGTATTTATCCCATATTATGTATCTAAATTCCAATTCATATGTGGGGATATTATGTTACATGATTTAATTACTGTATATTTCATGTACAAATGATGAGAGGCCCATTTATCTCTCATTAACCCAACTTATGAATTTCCATATGATGATGTTATGCTGCTGAAATAGCACCATAATTTTCCAAACCATAATCATCGTGTAGGGAATACAATACCCATTTCACTAAAAAGGTTATTCACCTTTATGGACATATAGATATTTAATGGTACTTACGTGTTTGTATTCTACATTCCTTAATCATGGAATAACTTATCATGTTGAATGATTCCATGTTATAAGATTTATGTGGCAGACTAATGCATGAAATGAAATGTTTATAAAGGGTGCACCCTGATGGTGCTCCATTGCATTGGGTAATTCTTATTATCCTGATAAGCTATATGAAATGAGGGATTACTCATGATAATTCATTTGAATTGAATTTTTACTCATTATAATTCATTTGTAATCATGGTTTACTCATGCTAATCCATGTACAATGAGCATTGTACCATGCTAATATCATGTTGTATATTTTTACCACATTTACATGTTATGATAATCATTCTATATCATGCTTTAATGTTCATATTTCTCTTATGTACTATTTACATGCTTATTACCTAACATGTATTGTATATTTCAGGTTATGCTTTATATACTCTCAATTTTCTTTATATCTTACCCTTTTCTTATGTATGTCCTCGGGTTATCCCGTGTAATGTTAAGTATGAAAGAAATGATGTGGTCATGTAAAGGATGATTTCAAAAAATATTTCATATTGTATGTCTTAAGTTGTCATGTAATATTCTTAATCCCCAAGTAAACTAGACATCTCAATCTTCTGGGTTGTATTAAGTGATGTTTTATCTAATAAATCATGTTTATGTGTGTAATAAATAGGTGGGTTGTTATATATTATATCTCACACCTTCATTGGTGAATTTAGTGTATGCTATTGCACATTGTTCTAGGAATCAAATTTCACTAAAATTTTCCAATCCTAAGGATGAAAAATAATTCATAGATATATTTATTTCAAAATTTATTTCATATTGAAATATGACACAATAGGAATGACAAATCAATTTTTGACACATATGCATATTGGTAATGTTGCGTCGTTAACTAGAAAATCCTCATTTGGTTCAGTATTATTTATGGAAGAATGTAATATATGATAGAAAATAACGATACAAATTCTAGTGACACTCAAAACTAAAAACACTGAGTATGTTCCATCTACTCAAGATACAACTTGGTTAATATGGTTAAATACATGAATGGAACACTTGCTAGTTTTTAGAAACTACCCCTCTCTTCGATTTTGATAATCAATATTTTATCACTGTCACCAAGAAATCTGTGTAAAAATCCAAATATATTTACATCGATGATAAATATAAATATATTAATGGATTTAATGAAGGCATTGAGTTAATGAAATATTCTCTATTGAAAATTGAATCATGTAGTTGATATTTTCACTAAACCATTGTTGGATGTAACATTTAAAAAGATAAGGTTGATTGTTGGAATTCAAACACACTATCTTGAATGATAAGGTATGTTATTTTTATCTGATATCTCTTTTTGCCTTTAAATAGTTTTTTACATGGGGTAGAAAATATGTGACATAACTCTATCAATTAATATGTGATTTACTTTTCATGGAAGAGAATTATTTATTGTATTTTTTAGAAGGGGGTAAATTGTGAAGTATGTATATGGGAACTTTTTTAACAATCCATTAAAGGGAGTACATTAAAAAATCCTTTACCGGTTGAAATTTTTTATGCTGAATTATTGAGACATAGAAGTAGTTTAGAACATTTGAAATCATTTTTTTATTCATAACATGGTATTAATTTCAAATGATTCATTTTTTCCAATATTGAGCTCACTCACGTAGGAATAGAATTCTTTGATTGTGATCTATAACATGGATTTAAATGGTTTTATTGATTTATTTTCCTTGGATGACAAAAAAATACATTAGGGGGGATTATTAAGATCATAAGGTTTTGAAGTTTTGTTTAATATAAAGATATTTTTCTTGGTGTAGCATTTTTCAATCAGTATATAAATAATATGAATATATTGATAATTATTTTTCAAGTGATTAGATATAGAGAAGAAGGATTATATCAGAATGAGGTAATCATACCAAAGAAAAGAAATTTTTTTAGTACAATTTCAATCATAGTTCCACTAGATAAAGATTTTGAGGGAAGAAAATAATGTGATTATTTTCTTCTCCATATAGCACAAAACATTATGATTTTAAAAAATTATCATTTTTTAATAGTTTCTTATTCATTTAGTTATCTGTTAGAGATAGATATGAATTTATATTTGATGGAGAGACTTATGTGGCATTTTGGAAACCATTGACATTCCTTGGAATAAAGGTTGTTGATTCATCAGATAGATGATTCGTACAAAAGTCGTTAAATAAAGGTTTCCATGTGAAGTTTACAGATAGGGGTTTCTGAGGGATATACTTTGATTAACATTATCAAAAGAAATTACATGTTGAATTAATTTTATGATATTAAAAAAGAGAATTTCATACCGTTTTCTATGAGAAATATCTGTTGAGGATATTTATACAAATTTTTTTAATTTCATATAACCCAATGATGTTGATCTACAAATTTAATAACTTAAAAACCATGAATAGAATATTGCGATTCTTTTATAGTTTCAATATTTTTTATGATAACTGATATATATTTTTGATGAAATATCCAATGATGTTTGGGTACTAAAATATTATTATATTTTTAAATGTGGTAAATTTAATTAATTCTTCAGTGAGAAATTCAAATTTCATGCGTGAAATGAAAATTGAATGTCCACACTCCCCCACTAAGTTTCAGAGAAACTATTTGAATTTAAATATGAGAAGGTATGTTGTGGAGATTTTGTTTCTACTATAATAGTTTTTGATGAAGTGATTTCATAAAAAATAATCTCAAGAGATCCTTTTTTCGAAGAATTAGAAGAGCGAATCATGTGGATAATAGAATAATGGTAAAAGATATATTTTACCAAACAAAGAGGGAACTAGGAAATGATTTAGCATATATATGTTTTCATATAGAGGTTACCAAACAAAAGCCATTGGAAAAAGTTATACAATATTGAGTATACCTGATAGATAAGTACTTTATTGAGAATACATCTAGCCGACACGTTCATACGACAATTTTAGGACAAACATTCATGCTTTATTATGTGAAATAAATCAAAGAGTATGATGAATAACTTGTAAGAAGGGATGAATTAATAAATTTCAACTATTGTAGTGATTATGTTTGGTAGAATATTGAGGTGGGTTCATTTTATTTGTGAAAATATTTTTTTAATCATACTATTTTTTAATAAATCACATTAAATTTCAGAAGCCTATAGTTAGATTTATGTGGTTGATACTCCTTGTTTACTGTAAAACAAAAAGGATAATATTCCATTATATTTGGGGTCTCTGGTTATTTCTAGATTATGAGAAGGACTAGCTACTGAAATTGAGTAGTGGACCTAATATATTCTTGTTTTTTGTGTTTCAATAGTTGCGTTTCTATCTCAGAGGAGGAAAATATTCTTTTAAAGTAGAAAACATAAATGGAGAATTTCATGAGTCCTTGGAAAAAAACAGGAATTTGGTAACATTTTTTAATGACTTTTTCTCCAAAACATTCCTATATAACCATGTTTCCTAAAAAATTATGCCAAATCAATGATATTTCCTAAAAAAAATCACTAAACTAAAGTTGTTTCCTTAGAAAGGTTGCTAAATTGTCCATTTTTCCTAAAAATGACACTAAATTTTCAACATTTCCTTCAAAACATTGCTAGTTTACCCATGTTTATTAAAAATACATACTAAATTATAGCTACCCAAGCCTTTTAAATAAAACATTTCATTATTTTAAGCACAATTAATCATCAGAGTACAAGCCAAGGATCGTTAAGTCTAGTGTCTTGGAAGACTAGGTACATATATCATAAAACATGGGGCTAAAAAACAATTCTTTATTTAATCTTCATAATGAGATCCTAACATCCTTTGAGCCCTTACATCTGGATAGGGTACCCTGGGGAACACATTAACAAAGGTATGATCTAAAAATTCCCAGTAAAGGAATGAACATAAGGATACATCTCAAGCACATGAGTAAGGAGGCATGACATAATGATATAAAAAGCATGAAACTTTTAAAATCATTTAATATATGCATGGGATATTATGAACATGTAATCATATAAATGTGGAAGAATCATAAATCATATATTTAGTACGGTTCAAGGCTAATCACTAATCCCATTTCCAATTTCAGTACGGGTCAAGGCTAACCGCCAATCCCGTTTCACATCGCATCTCATGAGACTTATCCTTACCCAATGCATTGGAGCGCTATCTGAGTGCACCCATATCAAAATATTCATGAATATTGTGGCCACATAAATAATATTTCCACAAAAATAATCATACAAAATCAACCATACATAAATATAAGGATACCCATGGAAATAATTGGGTACCACAATCATGACATAAAACATATCCAATGGGTGTATCACGAATGTGGAAATGAAAGGAAGGGATTAGAAAATACATGGACATTAATAGGGTAAAATAGTCATATAACTTGGTTAGTGGTGTCAAATATAAGTGAAAACATATAACAAAATGTATTTTAGAAACATTAGCATTAAAACATTTTTGTGCGGTTTTAAGGGAAACACTCTAGAGCTTTTCAAATAGAAAAGAGGAAATTATTTTATATAAAACAAGAATTTAAAAAAGAAGGTTTTCATAATAAAAATACTTATTTAATAAATAAAATGGTTTTTTATAACATAGGATAGAGTGCACTTGAAATTTGGGTAAAAAATTGGTAAGTCCCCTTAAAAGAGGTTGGCTTTTCGGAATGTTCTAAGGAGGGAATCTTCCATAATCATGTATATCCCCGATATAATGTGATGAAAGGGTCTTGATATAAGAATCTTTTAAAAAAAACCATAAGTCATTAGACTCACATATATAGGTAATATTACACCATTTTGAAAGAAAGATAAGGCATCCAGAAAGAAAAAAGAAGGTTCGGGTAGAATTCGTTACGATTTTATCGGCATAGTGTCGGGTGTGACCAATAGGGATTGATGAGGGAGAAATGGGGTTTATCGTCACTTATAAATCCATAAGGAAGTATGGGGGATGTTATTAAACATACCCCATAATTTTCTAGTACACATATAAAGGCATAGTATAGTGGACAATCTTGATTAAGAGAGAAAACGAGAGGATCCCTTACCTCAAATCCGGTGGTGTTCTCCACTTGTTATTAATGAGATGAATAAACAAATTAGGATTATTAATTCAGAATTCCAGAACCTCTTCTATATGTAATTGATTTATTATAACCTTTTCTAGTTCATTCAAATATCTTTTGATTAGTTATACGGTTCAATTTCATTGTTTGGGCTCATTTGTTTACTTTGCTTTAAAAGATCGGTTCACTTATATTCAAGTTTGGATTATAAGCAAGATGGAAGTGGTTGTCCAGAATTGAAGTTACATTATTTAGTTCATATAAATTAGATTAAATGGTTTTAATTTTAATTAGGTTACTTATAGTGATGTCAAATTATTATATATATATATATATATATATATAATCGTAGTGATAACCGTTTTTTGTTAATCGTTGGATTTGATTAAAAGAACATGTTTTTCATTATAAATTAAAACAATTTGTACAAAAGAATTAAAAAAAATAGGATGTCTTAAATATATAATAATTGGGTTCAATCATATCACAAATGGTTTCATGACCAGAATTCAAGATAATAATAGAAATTGATAAATCGTTGTACTTGAATGTGCTAAATTAGCACATCTCAAACGGTGATTCCATTTCATTGAAATAAAAGGGTGGGGAAAGGGGAGAAGATAATGAAATATACCACTAGCATGAAGAAATTTCAGTACATGTATGTTACTGGATTTATCATACTATTATGGTGAAGGGAGGTGAGGAAAGAAAATAAAAAAGAAAGGAACATAAAAGAAAAGAAGAAATTTGGATAGAGGAATTTACCTCTTGAGACTTCCTCCTTTGAGAACCTCTTAAGAGGAGAGGTTTTGGTATTTTGAGGAGGCTGAGAGATTTTGGACGTGGGGGAGGACCTTGGGGAGAGGTTTGGGCAGAATTTAGAGAAGGCTTGGAGCTTGAGAGGAGTGGAGAGAAGAGGGAGTGAAGGGGGTTTTTATAGTAGAGGAGTGGAGGGATTTAATGATATTATAATCCTTAATTTATTATTTCTTGAAAATACAAAGAATAGTAAGTATTACATGACCAAGAATAGTAAATGGGTCATGTGAATTCGAATCAAGTGGTCTTACATCAGCAGATCATCATTGATGACTCAATTAATCCATTATTTAGCATTTATTGTAAATTGTCAGATTCTACTATTCATCAAAAATTCAAGTATTTCAGAAAAATCTCAAAAATTAACCCTAACCATTTCTCAATGTGTAGAATCCAAAAATGATTTCCATTTTGCAAAAAATAATTTTCTAAATATTATTATTTTAATATTTAATGAAAATCATTATTTATTATCGAAACCAGTTTTAAAACATTCATTAACTCATTCTAAAATATAGGTATATCGTACTTCCAACATGAATATTTTTTTTATACCACCATAGGTGAGGTTACTATTCATTATGGTATATCACTATTTATAAGGGTATTTTACTATTCATTAGGGTAGGTTACTATTCAACAAAAATTATATTTGTTTTATTAGACTCCAAAAAAAATCTTGAACACAACCGTGTATGCCAGATTTTTGAAATTCCAAGCACAGAAGTGACAAACTTATGTTTATAAATAACTTATCACTTATTCCTTCATTGTTATGTGATTTTATGACATATTTATAAGAAGGAAATTTCCATTAAAAAAATTGGGTCGTTACATTCTTCCCCCCTTAAGAAATTTCTCCCTCGAAATTTCATTTTGCATACTAGTCCAAAAAGAGGTGTCGGTAATTTTCCTTCATTGCTTCTTCCAGTTCCCATGTTGCGTCCTCAAACTTGTGGTTCCTCCACAACACTTTGACAATATGGGTTTTCTTGTTGCGTAGAACATTATCTCTCCGATCCAGAATCTTGACTGGATGCTCCTCATAGGAGAGATCATCTTCCAGCAGCAACACATCTCAGCTTAGTACATGCGAGGGATTAGGTATGTACGTCCTCAAGAGTGATACATGGAAAACATCATGAACTCGAGACATATTCATTGGAAGTTCAAGCCAATAGTCCACGGCTCCTATGCGGTCAAGGATCTCAAAGGGTCCAATATACCATGGGTTTAGCTTCCCTTTCTTCCCGAATTGCATGACTCTCTTCCATGGAGATATTCAAAGGAAGTCTTTATCTCCAACGTCGAACTCCAAGTCCCTTCGATAGTTTTCAGCCTAAATATTTTGCCAAATCTGAGCAGCATTGATGTGTTTCTGGATTACTTTAACCTTATCTATCATCTCTTGAACAAGATCGGGTCCAAGTAGCTTTTTTTCCCCAACTTCATCCCAACATGTTGGAGCTCTACGTCGCTTTCCATACAGAGCTTCATATGGAGCCATCTGAATAATCAAGTGGAAGATATTGTTGTATTAGAACTCAACAAATGGTAGATACTGATCCCATCCACCTTTGAATTCTAGAGAGTAGGCTCTAAGCATATCTTCAAGCATCTGAATAGTTCTTTCAGACTGGCCATCAGTTTGGGGGTGATAGGTCGTGCTGAAATTTAATTCAGTACTCAAAGAATGTTGAATGCTCCTCCAGAATTTAGATGTGAACCTTGGATCAAGGTTAGAGAAAATTGAGAGTGGAAATCCATGCAGTCTCACCACTTCCTTCACATATAACTTTGCAAGTTTTTCAAGCGGGGGATCATCCTGAATAGTGATTAAATGGGATGTCTTGGTGAGTCGGTCAACCACAACACATATCGCATTATTTCCCTTTCGGCATCTTCGAGAGACCTGTGACAAATTCCATAGTAACATTTTCCCATTTCCACATGGGTGTAGGCAGTGGCTACATCATACCTTTGGACTTTTTTCGCTTATCTTTAACTTGCTGACATACCAAGCACCTTGATATATATTACGCAATCTCCTTCTTCATGTTATCCCACCAGAAGTGTTCTTGGAGATCACGATACATTTTGGTACTCCCAGGATGGATAGAGAAGGTCGATCTATGTGCATCATTCAATAGCTCCTTCTTATTATCTGGATCAGATATTATACAAAATCGTGTCCCAAATCTTACAACTCCTTCCTCATCAATTTTGAAATTGGAGGATTTCCAATTTTTAACACCTTCCACCCATTTCTAAACTTCCACATCCTTTATTTGAGCAACCTTTATTTCCTCCATGAGGGATGTTTGAGAAATCCTTTGAGGAAAGATTGATGATGTTCCTCCCTTAATGATTCACATGTCCATCCTTTTCAAATCTAAGAAGATCGGATCCTTTTAAATTCTCATCATTGATAAAGAAGCAGGATCCTTTCTACTTTGACCATCTGCAACCTTGTTTTCCTTACTGGGATGGTAGTGGAATGAGCAGTCATAATCCTTGATGAGCTCTATCCATATTCATTGGTTTATATTATGCTCTTTCTGTGTTAATATATATTTGAGACTCTTGTGGTCATTATATATCTCACATTTTTCCCCATAGAGATAATGCCACCAAATTTTCAATGCAAAGATCACAGCCGCCAACTCCAGATCATGCATGGGATAGTTTTGCTCATGGATTTCAACTTCCTTGAGGCATATGCTATCACTTTATCATTTTTCATTAGCACATAGCCTAAGCCTTTCTTAGAAGAATCACTATACAACACAAATAGTTCTCCATTTGAACAGATTGTGAGTATTGGCGTAGTGATAAGCCTCTTTTTAAACTCCTTGAAATAGTCTTCACATTCTTGTGTCTAGATGAACTTTACTACCTTCCATGTCAGCTTGGTCATTGGGTTTGACAATCATGAAAAGTTCTTCACGAATCGTCGATAATACCCAGATAGACCTAAAAAGATATGGATCTCCATTACAGAAGTTGGCCACGGCCACTCTTCAATTGCCTTCGTCTTGGAAGGGTCCACTGATATCCCTTTCCTGATGATAACATGCCCCAAGAATGATACTTCCTCCATCCAGAACTCAAATTTACTGTACTTTTCATACAAATTCTCCATTTACAAAGTCTTTAACACAGTTTCCAAATGCTCCTCATGTTCCTCCTTGCTCTTGGAGTATATCAGAATATCATCAATAAAAACCACCACAAATTTGTCGAGGTAATCTCTAAAGACTCTATTCATTAAATCCATGAAAATTTTTAGAGAATTAGTGAGTCCGAAGGGAATCACTATGAACTCATAGTGTCCATACATCATTCAAAAGGCATCCTTGGGAATATCTTCCTTCCTCACCTTTAGTTGGTGATATCCCGACCGAAGGTCAACCTTAGAGAAATAACTGGCCCCACGAATCTGATCGAACAAGTCATCTATCTGTGGAAGGGTATACTTGTTCTTTATAGTGATTTTATTGAGCTCATGATAATCAATGCAGAGGCGCATTGATCCATCCTTCTTCTTGACAAAGAGGACTGGAGCACCCCACGGTGAAGCACTCGGGAGTATAAAACCCTTCTCCATATTCTCCTGTAACTGCTTCTTCAGCTCTTCTAGCTCTACGGTGGCCATTGTTTAAGGTGTCTTTGAGATTGGCAGAGATCCAGGGATAAGTTCAATTGAGAACTCAACCTCTCGGACAGGGGGAAGACTAGGCAACTCTTCAGGGAATACATCAGTGTAATCCCTTACGATGGGCATGTCTTCAAGCATGATTCTCTCCTTTGTCTCAATCATTTGAGCTAGGTATGCATGCTCATAAGGAAGCAATATCCAAACTTGAGATGAAGATTCTAAAGGAGACTCATCTTCTTCATAGAACTTGTAAAGAATAGGAGGATGCTTCGTGATTGGAAGAGTAATCTCCCTTTCCTGGAAGTTGATGTTTTCCTTGTATAAAGATAGCCAATCCATGCCCAAGATAGCGTCAAACTCCACTAAAGGAAGTATGAAAAGATTTTTTGGGAGGTTCAGTCCACAAACATTAACCGGGGAGGAGTTATAAAACATGGATTCAACAATTTCCCCATTCGCTATTCTCACATATAAATTTTCCTCCAAATTTTGAGGTCGTGTTTGAATAGTTCTACTAAACTTACAAGATATGAAAGAATGCGTAGAACTAGAATCAAAGAGTACTTTTTCTATTATTGAATGAATAACAAGGGTACCTGTCACCACATAATTTTCTAGATCCACCTCAGTATTAGTGATAGCATAAGCCAGTCTTTGTTGCCTTGGAGTTTGTTTCTGATTCCCTCTGACAACCCTCGGCTTAGGGCAATTGTTCACATAATGCCCAAGCTCCTTGCAGTTAAAACACTGCACTGCAGGCTATGTGTTGATCTAAACCTTCATTTATTCTTCAACATTAGTGGTATTTTTCATATCCCTTTGGCAGTTCTTGTCCAGATGACCGAACATTCCACATTTGAAGAAATTTCTAGTTCCCTTGAGACAGTCATGAAGATGCTTCATCCCACAATTCTTGCAAAGGGGAATGTGAGGCTTCTTTCCATCATGGGATTTTTTTGATGAACCACCCATGTTTTTCTCCATTTTCCACTTCTTGTCACAATGCCCATGAGAACACTGAGAGTCTCTAATATCCATTTCAACCTTGAGGGCACAACAGAAAATCTCTTCATAGCTGTTGAAGTCTCTAATCGCCAACACTTTTCGTAGACTCAACTTTAGTCCGCTAAATAAGTGATCCACCTTGCTTTCGGTGTTCATGACAAAGCTAGAGGCGTACCTTGTAAGCCTTGTAAAGTTCATTTCATACTCCCCTATAGACTCATCTTACTTATTCTTGAGTCCAAGGAAATATATTTCCATCTTGAGATGGAGGGTTAGAGGAAAATATTTGTTGAAAAACATCCTCTTGAATTCCTCCCAATCTATGGAATCAATTTCCTCTTGGGACTTTGTATTCTTGATCAGTTTCCACCACTGATCAGCTTCCCCATCAAAATGATAGACTTCCAAAACAACTTTCTCTTCTTCTGAGCACTGGAGGACAGAGAAAATATTTTCAATGGAGTTAATCCATTGTTCTGCGAGGAGGGGATCAAAAGACATGCTAAACATGGGAGGCCTTTGCCGCATGAAGGATTTTATGACAACTTTCTCTTTCCTTGGAAAAGGAGGAGGTTCCACCTAATTCAAGTTATTATTCAAAAGTCGAGCCAGCTGAGAAAGTACTTCCATGATGTTTTCAGCACCCACTTCTGTCACATCAGGCATGTCATTTGGGTAATCATCACATTGCCTATCACATTGGTTGTTGGAACGTGTTCTTCTATTTACCACCATTAACTAAGAAAAAGAACGTATAATTAGAGGTCTTGAATACTTATCTATTGATCATAAAAAGAAAACATTGATCATTAAAGGATAAACTTATAAAGAAAAATTACATCCTAACTTGTGATTCCTTAGGTTTATATCTAGATTATCCTCGATCTATTTCTTAACTTATATTCTTATTCTCTTTTCTGTCCCTTAATAATGGTTTTTACTAAGATTGTGAGTCTTCCAAATCATATCCCTCGGGAGTGTCGTAACCAAGAGTGTAGCAAGGCCTGTTTCCGTGCACCAATTCCCATTCGAGTCTAGCTCAAAGCGGTGTTTTCAGGTTTTACTTTTAGATACATCTTTTCCAGAGCCTCCTCTACCTGCTCGTATCCAAACATGGATGTATTTTCTTGATAAACCACTTACTCTATATTCACCAAAATTTAGGACTATTTTCTTATAATTAGACTCATCCTTAAGGTTCTCACTAAGGTTCTCTATTCCTAATCTCCAAAAATAACTAGACCATCCTTTGATAGAAACTATAGAGACCCAATCCTTTTACATAAACATTTCATTATTTTAATCATAATTAATCGTCAGAGTACAAGCCAAGGATCATTAAGTCTAGTTTCTTGGAAGACTAGGTGCATATAACATAAAACATGGGGCTAAAAACACTTCTTTATTTAATCTCCATAATGAGCTTCTAACTTCCTTTGAGCCCTTACATTAGCATAGGGTACCTTGGGGAACACATGAACAAAGGGATGAGCTAGAAATTTATAGTAAAGGAATGAACATAAGGATACATCTCAAGCACATGAGTTAGGAGGCATGACATAATGATATCAAAAGCATGAAACATATAAAATCATTTAATATAATCATGGGATCTTATAAACATGGAATCATATAAATGTGGCAGAATCATAAATCATATCTTTATTACAGGTCAAGGCTAACCGCCAATCCTGTTTCCCATTTCAATACGGGTCAAGGCTAACCGCCAATCGCGTTTCACATCTCATCTCATGAGAATTATACTTACCCAATGCATTGGAGCACTATCTGGGCACACCCATCTCAACATATTCATGAATATTATTTCCACATAAATAATCTTTCCACATAAATAATCATACATAATCAACCATACATAAACATAAGGTTACCCATGGAAAGAATTGGTACCACAATCATGACATAAAACATATCCAATAGGCGTATCAAGAAAGTGTCCATGAATTGAAGGAATTAGAAAATACATGGACATTAATAGGGTAAACTAGTCATATAACATGGTAAGTGGTTTCAAATATAAGTGATAGCATATAACAAAATGTATTTTAGAAACATTATCATTAAAACATTTTTGTGCGGTTTTAAGGGAAACACTCTAGAGAGTTTCAAATAGAAAAGAGGACATTCTTTTACATAAAACCATATTAAACCAAGAATGTTTTCATAATAAAGATACTGATTTTATAAATTCAATGGTGTTTTAAGAAATAGGATAGAGTGCACTTGAAATTTGGGTAAAAATTTGGGAAGTCCCCTTAAAACAGGTTGGCTTATCGGAATGTTCTAAGGAGGGAATCTTTCAAAATCATGTATATACCTGAAAGAATGTGATGAAAGGGTATTTATATAAGAATCTTTTACAACTAAACAGAAGTCATAAGACTCACATATATAGATAAGATAAAACCATTTTGAAAGAAAGATAAGGAAACCCAAAAGAACAAAGAAGGTTCGGGTATAATTCGTTACGATTTTATCGGTATGGTGTCAGGTGTGACCAAGAGGGTTTTATGAGAGATAAATGGGGTTTCTCATAACTTATAAATCCATATGGAAGTATGGGGGAGGTTATTAAACATACACCATAATTTTATAGTACACATATAAAGGAATAGTATAGAGGACAATCTTGATTAAGAGAGAAAAGGAGAGGATCCCTTACCTCAAATCTGGTGGTGTTCTCCACTTGTTATTAATGACCGGAATAAACAAATTAGGATTATTAATTCATAATTACATAACCTATTATATATGTAATTATTTATTATAAACCTTTTTTGTTCATTCAAATCTTTTTTTATTAGTTATAAGGTTCAATTTAATTGTTCGGGCTCGTTTGATTACTTCGCTTTAAAAGATCAGTTCACTTATATTCAGGTTTTGATTATAAGCAAGTTGAAAGTGGTTGTCCAAAATTGAAGTTACATTATATATCTCATATCCATTAGATTACATGGTTTTAATTTTAATTAGGTTACTTTGAGTGATTTCAAATTATTATATATATAATCAGAGTGATAACCGTTGTTTGTTAATCGGTGGATCTGATTACAAAGAACATTTTTTGATTTATAAATTAATACCATTTTCACCAAAGAATTAAAAAACAAAATAGGATATATTACATATATAATAATATGGATTAACCATAGCACAAATGGTTTCATGGCCATAATTAAAGATAATAATAGAAATTGATAAACGGTTGTCCTTGAATGTGCTAAATTAGCACATCTCAAACGGTGCTTTCATTTCTTTCAAATAAAAGGGTGGGGAAAGGGGTGAAGATAAAGAAATATACCACTAGAATGAAGATATTCTATTACATGTATGTTACTAGATTTATCATACTATTATAGTGAAGGGATGTGAGGAAAGAAAATAAAAAAAGAAAGGAACTTAAAAGAAAAGAAGAAATTTAGAAAGAGGAATTTAACTCTTGAGAATTCCTCCTTTGAGAACCTTTTAAGGGGAGAGGTTTTGGTATTTAGTGGAGGCTGAGAGATTTTGGACGTGGGGGAGGACCTTGGGAAGAGGTTTGGTCAGAATTTAGAGAAGGCTTGGAGTTTGAGAGGAGTGGATATAAGAGGGAGTGAAGGGGGTTTTTATAGTGGAGGAGAGGAGGGATTTAATGATATTATAATCCTTAATTTGTTATTTCTTCACAAAACAAAGAATAGTAAGTATTCCATGACCAAGAATAGTAAATGGATCATGTGAATTCTAACTAATTGGTCTTACATCAGCATAGCATCATTGATGACTCAATTAATCTATTAAATATCATTTATCGTAAATTGTCGGATTCTACTATTCATAAACAATTCAAGTATTTCGAAAAAATATCAAAAATTAACCATAACCATTTTTCTACGTGTAGAATCCAAAAAATGAAGTTCATTTTTAAAAAAATAATTTTCTAAATATTATTATTTTAATATTTAATTAAAATAAAAATTTATTATCAAAAGCAGTTTTAAAACATTCATTAACTCATTCGAAAATATAGGTATATCATACTTCCAACTTGAATATTATTTTTATACCACCATAGGTGAGGTTACTTTTCATTAGGGTATATCACTATTCATAAGGGTATCTTACTATTCATTAGGGTAGGTTACGATTCACAAAAAATTATATTTGTTTTATTAGACTCCAAAAAAATCTTGAACACAACCGTGTATGCTGGATTTTCAAAATTCCAAGCACATAAGTGACAAACTTATGTTTAAAGGTCACTTATCACTTAATAGTTCATTATTATGTGATTTTATGGCATATCTATATGCATTAAATTTCCATTAAAAACATTGGGTCGTTACACAAATTGCCCAATTTTCATAAAAATGTCACTGAATTAGAAAAGTATCATAAAAAAAACCAAAAAATTAGCCACTTTTCCTAAAAAAATTCACAAAATTAGCCATGGATCGTTGAAACATCTCTAATTCAGTAACATTTCCACAAAAAATTCCTCTATGTTAGAAATGTTTCTATTAAAACATCGCTAAATTAGAGACATCGCTTTAAAACATTGCTAAATTGGTATCATTTCCTAAATATTGTGGCTAAATTTGAGATGTTTTTTGGAAACATATTTCATTTACCCCTATTTTTTATGGAAACCTTGCTAAATTAATGATTATTTTATTAAAACATTACAATATATTTATATTTTAAAACACATATATATTTTAAATTTAGTCATGTTTTTTAATAAAACGTGTATGTTTAGTGGAATTTCTTCTATTGTTTTAAAACATGGTGAATTATATATATATATATATATATATATATATGTATACTTATAATTATATATATGTATACATACGCATATATATTTACACACACACACACAAACATATATATACATATATACATATATATGCATATATATTAGTTTATACATATAAAATATATAATATATACAAAGATATATATATGAACATATATACATATAATATAATCATATATATATAATATATATATATATATAATATACACATCATATAAATATATATTTAACATATATATATTTAGAATATAAATATATATACTTAAACATAAAATATACATATATGTATATATATAATAAACATATATATATTATAATATAATCCTATTTGTATATATCAATATAAAATAAAAAATATGAAATATAAAAATATATATTAATATATATATATATATATATTAATATATAAATATATATATATATAATATTATTTTTTATGTAAGAAAATTTATTTATTTATATATATATATAAATGTAACATTGTACAATTAAATATTTTAAATTTACTAACAATTTTAAGAAAATGAGGCTATTTTAGTGGTATTTTTACAAGTTGGCACAATAGTTTAATTGTAATCCCCCTCCGCCAATCTTTTGTCATTTTATTTATACATACACATATTAATATTTATACACTAAGCAACACACACACAGAGAGATGTGTATATATATATATATATTCACATATGTGTATATATATAAATGAATATTTTATGGGGTGATGGCTAGGTGTGTACAGTTTGGGAGGGGTTGTGTGAGGCTATGAGGGTTGTGCTGGGTAGGTGCACATATGGGAGGGGTTGTGGGTGGTGGGGGTGTTGGGTAATGTGTACGAGGTGGAATGGGTAGTTGGTTAGGTGTGGTGTTCCTTGTGTGTATAATTATTCATTATCAAGAAAAAAATCCCTGAATGTTCTAAAAAATAACCACCAAAATAGGTGTCTCTGATTATCGACATTTATAAATGAAGTAAATATTAAAAAATGAAAAAAAAAATGTACCAACATTTTATAAATTTCGGAACTTGAGGTTTCCTTTACCAACATTTCTAAAAAACATCAGTAAATGAGGTTTCACTTATTAGTGATTTTTGTGTGTGGTGAGTGGAACTGGGTAGTGTGTACAAGATGGGAAGTGGGGGAAGTGGGGGATGTGGGTGTGGAGGGGGGTGTAGTGTAACATCCCAAGTAAGGAAAGAATTATGGATTTTCATATCTATGTCTATTTATGAATTATATAGTATTTTAAAGGCTTAAAATGAGAATGAATCCAATCTTAAGCATAGAATTCTCTAATATTTTTAAAAGATTATTTTACCACCTTTTGATGGCGAACCATTTTTAAATCTATATTTTGACAATTTTATAAGATCTATTTGTCAAAATAAACTTATTCTTTAGTATTGGGACATTGAAGTTTAATTTGGATAATTTTTTGTTATTTTTCTGACAATGTTCATTTTTTAATGAATAGTGAAAAATACTGCATTTTACTTCAAAACTGCTTTTTCATCAAATTTAATTATATGGATAGATTATATTTTTAATTGGTTTTAAAGTGTAAATATAATATATTTTTACCATTTAACCCAACGGTGTTCATTGGGATTAATTTCACTTTGAAATTAGACATAAGCAATTGTCAAACTTTTTATAGAAATTGTTTTCTAAAACACCCGCAATTTGTTTTGACAGTGGGAATTATTTTTAAATTAAATATTGCAATTTCTATGTTTGTAATTTGGTAAAATGGATTACATATTTTTAATCATAATTTCAAAATTATTTAATTAATTCTATTTTGTTTTTTTACATTATGAATAGTAACGACGGTAATTATCTTTAATTATCGTGATTAATTAGTAATCGGGTAGTTAAGGTTAATAAAATAATATCATAATAATAAAAATAGACCCCAAAATGTGTCCTAATGCAACTGTTTGTGTCATGTCCGATCATGGGATTCCTTGTTCCAAACATAGGGACCCCATGGAATCACTTTTGTGTGATAGTGACTTTTTATGTTTTTATTTTTAAAGAAAGTTAAATATAACAAAGTATGTAACACCTAAGTAAATCAATTTTAGTTTTGTCTGTGTAAATTATCTCTTAGACTATAAATAGTCATTGGAAATATAAAAATATTTCCTACATCATAGTATTTTTTTATAATTTTCATACATTAAATAAATTAATTTTTTTCTGACACCATGATGATGCATCGATTACCTCATTAATGAACGATTTAAATAAAATGAAAAGATAATGTAAAATATAAGACTTACACTTGTCAAAAAGTTATTGTATGAGTATATTTCTAACCCTTATCATCTTATCCTAGAAATATATCAATTTGGGACCTTTAAAATCTGAAACCCATTTTAATTTAAAGTAACATTTCTTGACTTTCCAAGAGTGCCCCTCCTCCCTCTTATAAAAGGCCCCCACCTATACCTCCTTACCCACACCTTTAAAGCCATTGGCTCGACCAATATCTGCTCATTTTATCTCTCCATATCCCTATATTCATCATAGAATCCTTACCTTATGTAGAAAGCTCTTCAAGAAACCCTTTTGGTTCAAACCAAGTGGAGTTACCCGATTTTAAAGGTAATGTCTTCACCTGTGTTCTTTTGTTTTATTTTTCTTCTCCAACCCCCTAAACTATTTTTATTACTTTATTTTGTAACAAAACCAGTATCTTAAATATACTAGGATGTTTTATGAGAATTATTCTAGCTACACTTACACACACCTTCGTCTAATGGTTAAATAACTTTCTGTTTCTATGGACGGCGAATTTCTGCCTCACAAAATGATGATTGTTCAATCTTATTTTAACACCTTTAATGGTGGACATTAAGATGTCACTATATTTATATATGATATATATTATGTTTATTTTTTCCTTATTCTTCTGTATTCTTCATTTATGGGATACCTTTATGGTTTTCATTATGGGTAAACATGATATCTTCATTTTAGGAAGTGCGGACTACCGCCCCCTCAAAGTGATTTGATTCGTTAATGCCATATGTGGGACGTATAAAGGATGGATTTAATGATATTATATATTATATTACACTGTAAATATAATATACCTTTATATAATTATGAATTTATTCCATTAAATACGAAATAGAAATGAAATTAGTGTTCATGCGTACGTACGGCTTACCGTCTCCATGAACGTTGCATTTCATTTCTTACCTCTAAATGTTATGTAATATTATAAATTCATGTATATAATGGATATATATGATATATATGATATCTACATTATGAATATAATTCTGGATATAATGGATATTTTACCACATGAACAACTTGTAATTATAAGGAGTTTATTTTTGACTCAAGTACCAATGATCGACAAAATGACCGTTATTAACTTAAATAATTACATAGTGTTCATAACATGGTAATAAGTGATATAAAAGGAATAATGAACTTGAAAAAGGTTCTTAAGAAAGTATAAATTAACTCAATTTTATTATTCAGTAGATTAAAGAATGATCGAGTCAAGTCGGACATGAGGTAAGGGACTTCGTCTCAATCTCTTTTCATTGAGGCATATTTTGTTTTATACTCAACATTATTTTATATGGTGTATAAACCCCTTTGACTTTTACCTTTATTCAAAAGGAATATTTTTATATGAATCATTTTACTAAACGACAAAAGGGAATGTTTTTGTCTTACATATGCGGTGACAACGACTTCTCTGCCGTCATGACCATTATTTGAGTTTTGGCTTCCTCTACAAGCCATAACTTTTTTTAAATGAAAAATAAATACCGTGTTTTAATTTTATTTTATTTTGGTATTGAAAATGGTTTTGATAATGTTTTTTTTATATCAATGAGTTTTTGATATCTTGTGATTAAGATGTAGAAATGTTAGGTTTCCTTTATACATGTTTTATGTGATATGATTATGTTATGGTTCTTCGGCATTGTTTATGAATATGGGTGGTTCCATGATAAACTTAGGGTGGGTGAGCCCATAATAGCTCTCCCATACATTGGGTAACACAAAGGGGTTAAACTCTAAGGTTTCTCCGAAGAGATTTTGGGAATATATTGTGATGGGTATTCCAAACGTAACCATGATGGTTACTCCCTGCGTAAGAATGTTATGAGTGCCTCAAGTTACCTTTATGTCTTATGATTTCTATGATTTATTCATTATTTGATTAGGTATGTTAAAGTGCTTATGTTTTATGAGTAAAGTATGATTTCATTAATTCTTATATATACATGGACTAATGTTTTAATTTCGTACTTTCATATCCCTTACTGGGCTTTTTATGCTCATCCCATGTTTTTGAAATGTTTTTCACAGGTCAAGGGAAAAGTACATGATGTTTTTATAGTGTCGAGGAAGTGTCATGAAAGAATCCATGTTTTGTTTTAAATATGTCTCATTTTATGGGAAAAAAGAATACTGCCTTTTATGTAACTGCCTTGTTTAATTGTGGAATGTAATGCATGATTTGTGATCTAATTCTCTAAAACTCTAAACCAGAAAATATCCTCAATGTGTAATCTTGTAATAACTCAATATTAAGTAATGTTTAAGGTTGGGGCCTTATAGTTGGTATCAAAGGTCGGTTTAGATAACATTAAGAGTTTGAATTCTGTTAAATTATTATCCAAAAATATTTTTTTATGATCAAATTGAAATGATATAGCATTTGAAGATTACCATGTTGCTTCATCTAAGACATGTTTGCTCGGAATGGTTTTCCGCAGATGAAAGAGGGAAGTAGTGCTAGGAAGTCATACAGAAGGAAATGACCTTTCGAATCAACATCCTGATATGGTCAGAATTGGAACTGAACAGTTTGTTGCAGTAATGGCACAGTTGACTCAAGCGATAAATAGTGGTGGTATCCATGCACGAGATCAGCCAGATCCACTGCAGAGGAACATGTTAGTGGTGGAACATTTCATGGGGAAACATCTCCCATCATTCAGAGGATCATCTGACCATGTGCTAGCTGAAGGGTGGATTAATGAACTGGAGAAGATTTTCAATGTCATGGGGTGTTCAGACAATCAAAAGGTTAGTCTTGCACTTTACCGTTTGTAGGGTAAAGTAGATCAGTGGTGGTCGATGGTTAAAAATAGCAGGGATGCTGATGAGATTGATGCTCTTGACTGGGATGAATTCAAAGAAATTTTTCTTGAGAAATATTTTCCTAAGGCTTTTCAACTTAGGATGGAAAAAAAATTCTTGTAAATGAGGCAAGAGGACGACTTAGTGGCTGCTTATGAAGAAAGGTTCACTCGATTGTCAAGGTATGCTCCAAATTTTATTCGAGACCTTGTTAGTAAAATCAATCGTTTTTACTCAGGATTAAAGCCAAAATATCGAAGGGATTTATCTTCTCTCAAGTTCAAGAGTTATGAAAATCTTTTTCGATGTGATGAGAAGGTAGAAATGGAGTTTTCTGATGATCAAGTGTTCCATAACAACCAACAGAAGAAGAGACCAAGGTGGCAGGAGAAAGGGAAGAATTCTTCAAAAAGGACTGATGGTAAGAAAACTAAGTTTCCAGTTTGTGATAAATGTGGTAAAAGGCATGCTGGGGAATGTATTCTGAATTCTTGAAAGTGCTACTGATGTGGTAAGATGGGACATAAGGCTCGTGATTGCACTGAAAAAGATCAGGGTGATGGTAAGACCAAATTTGATTTACAGTTAGTGAAATGTTTCAAGTGCAATGAGATGTTTCATTATGCAAACAAGTGTCTGACAAAGACCTCAAATGATGGGAAGCAGTCACACTATAAGAAAAAAGAAGTGGTGAAATCATTTTCAACTACTTCAGCAGATGTTGGGCCAGCAAATAAAGTGGTATCAGGTACTTTGTTTGTTTTCTCAGAATATGCCAATGTGTTGTTTGATTCGGGGTCTACACATTCATTCATATCTGAAAAGTTTCCTAGTAAATTGGGAATTCCATCTCAAGAAATGACTCCTGAACTGGTGGTAAAAACACCTGGGGGAAATGTTGAGGAAAAAATAATTTATAAGAATCTTCCTATCCTTATCCGTGGAAAGAACCTACTTGCAAACCTTATTGTTTTACCTCTAGTAGAGTTTGATGTTATCCTAGGTATAGATTGGTTCCTTGTTTACCATGCTAAGATTGATTTTAGAGATAAAGAATTTTCTTTTCAGTAAGACTTTTAGTTTGTGTACAAGAATTAACCCTTACTATTGATAACATATCAAAAGGCTGAGAAACTTGTAAAATATGGAAATGAATGTTACCTTGCACATATTGTTGAAAACAAAGGAACCGTTCAGATTAATGATGTGCCAGTGGTAAATGAGTATCCTGATGTTTTTTCTGAAGTGTTTCCTGGAATAATACCAGATCGGGAAGTTGAATTTACTGTTGACTTAGTTCCTGATGCTAAGCCAATTTCAAAACCCCCTTATCGAATGGCTCAAATTGAACTTTTAGAGTTGAAGGAGCAATTGCAAGATTTATTAGAGAAATGTTTCATTCGACCTAGCACATCACCATGGGGTGCTCCTGTCTTATTTGTTAAAAAGAAAGATGGTTCTATGAGACTTTGCATTGATTATAGAGCCTTTAATAACATCACTTTTAAGAACAAATATCCTTTTCCTCATATCTATGATTTGTTTGATCAGCTCCAGGGAGTTCAGTATTTTTCAAAGATTGACCTGAGATCGGGGTACCATCAGTTGAAGGTAAAGGAAGCAGATGTTCTGAAGACCGCGTTTCGTACAAGATATGGCCATTATGAATTTTTAGTAATGACTTTTGGGCTAACCAATTCACCTGCTATATTCATGGACGTTATGAATAGAATTTTCCATGAGATCTTGGATAAGTTTGTGGTTGTTTTCATTGATGATATTTTGGTGTTTTATAAAAGTAAAGAGTAGCATTAAAGTCATTTAAAGTTTATTTTTCAAACCTTAAAAGAAAATAAATTGTATGGGAAATTCATAAAGTGTGAGTTTTGGTTGCAAAAAATTTCATTCCTTGGTCATATTGTTTCTAAAGATGGAATAACTGTTGAGCCTACAAAAACAAAGGTTGTTAAAGAATGGGAATGAACCACATATGTAACTAAGATTCATAGTTTTATTGGTTTGGAAGACTATTACAGAAGGTTTGTTAGAAATTTTTCCCGGTTATCTAATCCAATTACTAAGCTAACTCGGAAGGGTGTTAAGTTTATCTGGACAAAAGAATGTGATGATTGTTTTCAGGAATTGAAAAGAAGATTGGTGAATGCTCCTGTTTTGGAACTACCTTCCAGGAATAGTGAGTTTGTTTTCTACAGTGATGCTTTATTGAAAGGACTTGTTTGTGTCCTAATACAGAATGATCGGGTAATTTCTTATGCTTTATGACAGTTGAAAACTCATGAGGAAAATTACCCTACACATGATTTGGAATTAGCTGATGTTGTTTTCTCTTTAAAAATTTGGAGGCATCATTTGTATGGTTTAAAGTCTGAAATATATACTGATCAAAAAAGTTTAAAGTATATATTCACTCAAAAATAACTAAACATGAGACATAGGAGATGGATAGAATTAATCAAGGATTATGATTGTACAATTCATTACCATCTGGGAAAAGCAAATAAAGTGGCTGATACTTTGAGTCAAAAAATTAATGCTTCAATAAAAATGTTGTGTTTGGAATGTGATCCTTTGGTTAATGATTTGATGAAATTTGGCATAGAAGTTGTTGGTGTAGGATGTTCTTTTGTTTTGTTTCAGCTCCAAGTGAAATATTCTATATCAGAGAGAATTAAGCAAGCATAGAAGCAAGACAGTGAGTTGCAGAAAAATGTAGAGCTGGTTTAGAAGGGTAAGTTGGCTGAATTCAATATTGATAATGATTGTGTTTTGAGATCTGGGAAGATATTGTGTGTGCCGTGTGATTCACAGTTGAAGAGAGAATTGTTTTGTGAAGCTCATAGTTCTCCATTTTCAGTTCATCCAGGCAGTACTAAGATGTATAGAGATCATCGAGAGTACTACTGGTGGGATGGAATGAAAAGAGATATTGCTGATTTTACGGTGAAGTGTTTGACTTGTCAATAGGTTAAAGCAGAGCAGTAGTTGCTGAAAGGGATGCTTCAGCCTTTACAAATATCATAGTGGAAATGGGAGAATATATCCATGGACTTTGTTGTTGGATTGCCGAAGACACCTCGAGTTAATAATGCAATCTGGGTTATTATTGATCGCTTGACTAAATCTTCTCATTTCCTTTCTATACAAGATACATTTTCTCTAGATCAAATTTCTTGTTTGTATCTTAAATAGATAGTCAGGTTACATGGATTTCCCCTCTCTATTGTATCTGATCGTGATCTCATGTTTACTTCTAACTTTTGGAAAGGCCTTCAGAAGTCGTTGGGTACTGAATTAAATTTTAGTATAGATTTTCATCCTCAATCAGATGGGCAGTTAGAAAGAATATTTCAGAATATTGAGGACATGCTACGTGCTTGTTTGATGGATTAGCGGGGAAGGTGGGACCAACATCTTTTTTGGTTGAGTTTTCTTATAATAACAGTTTTCATTTCAGTATACAGATGGCACCATTTGAGTAATTATATGGGAAGCAGTGTCGAACTCCAGCTTTTTGGGATGAAGTGGGTGAAAGGAAGTTGATGGGACCGGAATTGGTAGAAGAGTGGGCAGAAAAAGTTCAGCTGATACAGAGACACATGAGAACAGCTCAGAGCAGGCAGAAAATTTATGTAGACAACAGGAGGAAGGATCTCTATTTTGAGGTAGGTGATCATGTCTTCCTCAAAGTTTCACCATGGAAAAGTGTGAGGCGATTTGGTATGAAAGGAAAGCTGAGTCGAAGGTTCATTAAACCATATGAAATTCTGGAGAGAGTTGGATCAGTTTCATACTGAGTGGATTTACCTCCGAGTTAATCTCAGGTACACAATGTTTTTCATGTTTCAATGTTAAGGAAGTACATTCCAGATCCATCTCATGTTTTGAGTCCATAGGTATTTCAGCTGGAAGAGAATATATCTTATGAGGAACAACCGGTCTAGATTCTAGACCATAGAGAGCATGTGTTATGGAATAAGGTGATTCATTATGTAATGTTTTTGTGAAAAAACCACATGATTGAAGAGGAAACATGGGAATCTAAAAATGCAATGAGGGATAGATACCCCCACTTATTCAATAAGTAAATAAATTTAGGGGACGCAATTTTCAAAAGGTTTTAAGGATGTAACATCCCAAGTATGAAAAGAATTATGGATTTTCATATCTATGTCTATTTATGAATTATATAATGTTTTAAATGCTTAAAATGATAATGAATCCAATCTTAAGCATAGAATTCTCTAATATTTTTAAAAGATTGTTTTACCGCCTTTTGATGGAGAACCATTTTTAAATATATCTTTTTAAAATTTTATATGCTCTATTTGTTAAAATAAACTTATTATTTAGTATTGGGACATTGAAATTTATTTTGGATAAATTTTTGGTATTTTCCTGACAATGTTCGTTTTTTTATGAATACTGAAAAATACTGTATTTTACTTCAAAACTTCTTTTTCATCTAATTTAATTATATGGATATATTATCTTTTTAATTAGGTTTAAAGTTTAAATAGAATATATTTTTACCATTTAACCCAATGGTGGTCATTGGGATTAATTTCACATTGAAATTGGTCATAAACAATTGTCAAACTTTTGATAGAAATTGTTTCTAAAAAGCCTGCTATTTGTATTGACAACGGGAATTATTTTTAAATTAATTATTTATATTTATGTGTTTGGAATTTGGTAAAATGGATTCCATATTTGGAATCATAAGGTCCAAATTATGTTATTAATACTTTTTTGTTTTTGGACATTATGAATAATAACGACAGTAATTATCTTCAATTATCGTGATTAATTAGTAATCGGGTAGTTAAGGGTAATAAAATAATATCATAATAATAACAAATGACCCCAAAATGTATCCTAATGCTACTGGTTGTGTCATGGCCGACCATGTGATGCCTTGTGATAAACTTAGGGACCCCATGGAAACACTTTTGTGTGATAGTGACTTTTTATCTTTTTATTTTTAAAGAAAGTTAAATATAACAAAGTATGTAACACCTAAGTAAAAAAAATTAGTTTTGTCTATGTAAATTATATCTTAGACTATAAATATTCATTGTAAATCTAAAACTATTTCCTATATCATAGTATTTTTTTATAATTCTTATACATTAAATAAATTAAATGTTTTATGACACCATGATGATGCAGCGATTACCTCATTAATGAACGATTTAAATAAAATGAAACGATAATGTAAACTATAAGACATACACTTGTCAAAAACCTATTGGATGAGTATATTTAGAACCCTTATCACCTTATCCTAGAAATATATCAATGTGTAACCTTTAAAATTCGAAACTCATTTTAATATAAAGTAACATTTCTTGACTTTCCAAGAGTGTCCCTCCTCCCTCTTATAAAATCCCCCCACCTCTACCTCCTTACCCACACCTCTCAAGCCATTGGCTCGGCCAATCTCTACTCATTTTATCTCTCCACATCCCTATCTTCATCATAGAAGCCTTAACTTAGGCATAAACCTCTTCAAGAAACCCTTTTGGTTCAAACTAAGAGAAGTTACACGTTTTAAAGGTAATGTCTTCACTTGTGTTCTTTTGTTTTATTTTGCTTCTCCAACCCCCTAAACTCTTATTATTCTTTTTTTTTTGTAACCAAACCAGTATCTTCAATATATTAGGATGTTTTTATGAGAAGTATTCGAGCTACACTTACACACACCTTTGTCTAATGGTTAAAGAACATACTGTTTCTATGGATGGAGAATTTCTGCCTCACGAAACAATGATTGTTCAATCTTCTTTTAACACCTTTCATGGTGGCCATTAAGACATCACTATATTTATATATGATATATATTATGTTTATGTTTTCCTTATGATTCTTTATTTTTCATTTATGGCATACCTTTATGGTATCCATTATGGGTAAACATGATATCTTCATTTTAGGAAATGCGGACAACCGCCCCCTCAAAGTGATTTGATTCGTTAATGTCATATGTCGGACGTATAAAGGATGGAGTTAATGATATTATATATGATATTATACTGGAATTATAATATACCTTTATATAATTATGAATTCATTCCATTAAATACAAAATAGAAATGAAAGTAGTGTTCATGCGTATGTACGGCTTACCGTCTCCATGAACGTTGCATTTCATTTCTTACCTCTAAATGTTATGTAATATTATAAATGCATGTATATACTGGATATATATGATATATATGATATATACATCATGAATATAATTCTGGATATAATATATATTTTACCACATGAACAACATGTAATTATAAGGAGTTTATTTTTGACTCAAGTACCAATGATCGACAAAACGACCGTTATTAACTTAAATAATTACATAGTGTTCATAACATTTTAATAAGTGATATAAAAGGAATAATTAACTTGTAAAAGGTTCTTAAGAAATTATAAATTAACTCATGTTTATTATTCAGGAGATTAAAGAACAATTGAGTCAAGTCGGACACGAGGTAAGGGACTTCGTCTCAATATTCTTTCATTGAGGCATATTTTGTTTTATACACAACTTTATTTTATACGGTGTATAAACCCCGTTTACTTTTACCTTTATTCAAAAGGAATCTTTTTATATTAATTGTTTTACTAAATGACAAACTGGAATGTTTTTGTCTTACGTATGCGGCGACAACGACTTCTCTGCCACTGTGACCATTATTTGAGTTTCGGGTTCCTCTACAATCCATAACTTTTTTTAAAATGAAAAATAAATACCATGTTTTACATTTATTTTATTTTGGTATTGAAAATGGTTTTGATAATGTTTTGATTATATCAATGAGTTTTTTATATATTGTGATTGAGATGTGGAAATGTTATGTTTCCTTTATGCATGTTTTATGTGATACGATTATGTTATGGTTCTTGGGCATTGTTTATGTAGACCGGTGGTTTCGTGAGAAACTAAGGGCAGGTGAGCCCGTAATAGCTCTCCAATGAATTGGGTAATGTGAAGGGGTTAAACGCTAAGGTTTCTATGAAGATATTTAGGTAATATACTGTGATGGGTATTCCAAATGTAACCATGAGGGTTACTCCCTACGTAAGAATGTTATGAATGCCTCAAGTTACCTTTATGTATTATGATTTCTATGATTTATTAATGATTTGATGAGGTATGTTAAAGTGCTTATGTTTTATGAGTAAAGTATGATTTCATTAATTCTTATGTAGACATGGACTAATGTTTTCATTTCGTACTTTCATATCCCTTACTGAGCTTTTTATGCTCATCCCAAGTTTTTGAAATGTTTTTCATTGGTAAAGGGAAAAGTACATGTTGTGTTGATAGTGTCGAGGAAGTGTCATGAAAGAATCCATGTTTTGTTTTAAATATGTCTCCTTTGATCGGAAAAAAGAATATTGTCTTTTATGTAACCGCCTTGTTTAAATGTGGAATGTAATGCATGATTTATGATCTTATTCTCTAAAACTCTAAACCTGAAAGGATCCTCAATGTGTAATCTTGTAATAACTCAAGATTAAGTAATGTTTAAGGTTGAGGCCTTATATGTAGTGTAGGTGGGGCATTTCTTGTGCCTAAAATTATTTATTATTAAAAAATTATAATGATTCTAAAAAACATCAATTAATTAGGTGTCTCAGATTATCATTTCTTATAATCATTAGTAAATATTATACATTTCCAAAAAATTAACATTATTTTAGACTCACTGGAAATTGAGGTATCATTTAATTATGTTTCTAAAAAACATTGTTATATGAGGTTTCACTTGTTAGCGATGTTAAAGAATGTTGGTTATTAGGTGGTGTTTATAAACATCCCTAATTACTAATTCTTATAAACATTTCCAATTTCATGAAATTTAAAAATGTCAGTAATTATATTAATTTATACGTGTCTCAAATTTAATAAAACCTCATTTAGTGTTATTTTTTAGAGACATCAGTAAATGAATTTGAAACATTTATAAATGTGGCTAATGTAAATATATAAATGTCCATAATTTATGTTTTTATGGTAGTGAATTCACCCACGAGTGATCACAAAAATATTTATTGGTCCTTTCATCTGAAATTAATGGATTTGAAGTTGAAACACCTCATGTAACTTTAAATACTAACTTATATTGACTTATATATTTGAATGGGGTATAGACTATGTAAGGATTAAATTTTTTATGGAAGATTCCCTACATGTCCTCACATTGAATTATTAGGTATGGTTCGAAAATTAAAATTTCAAAACCACATATCCAAAATCCAAGACATAATCTCAAATATAATTTGGCAAGCAATGTTATAGAATGTAAAGTATTCTATGTATGTATTACAACCATTATCATTCATATCAAAATATAAGACCTGAACTCAATCTAAATATGTGACGGTACCTCTTTAATTTGTAGTGTTCATAGAGTAACCCTCAATATATAATTTAATTAATATAATTTCTTTATGGTTGAATCATATAAAATATAGGAAATTTGAAATTAAATACTAACTTATAAATGAATCATCAAAATTACAAATAATTTCTCATTGTATATTATCTCCAAATGTAATATTTCCATCCTTTTCATTTTGTAAATTCTTCATGTTATAATTGATTCCATCCATGGGTCAATAAATATTTTCCACTATTTACAATTTATTTTATAAAATGTTACATAGAATTTTCTTACAAGAAAAAAGGTTAATTTTTTGGTGTCCACACCTTCTTGGGCCCATAAATGAGGGAAAGTAAAACATGCACTTCCCATATTTATCAAAATATATGTTGTTGAATATATGATATATCATTATAAATATAATCATAATAAATTTTAATTGATTTAATCATATTAAAGAAAATATTAATTCTTCTATTTACCCCCCCTTTGATATTTTTTACCAAATGATACACATTTTAGAAACAAATTGTAAAATTAAAATTTTCACTTTTCAGAAGTAAAACCAGTTGTGAAAGATGTTATAATACATTTAAACTATCATAGACACATATCAAAAGTATGTATACTATAATTAAATTTATTAAGATGCTTATTCATACAACTAAAATGAGAATTTAGTTTTAAAACATTATTCTAATCATATAAATTTTAAACAGAATTAGATTTATAATATAACTCTACAGTAACATTAGAAATATAATCACCATATTTAGAAACATTTACCATGGTATGATCATATTCATTATTAGACCTTTTATATCTTCTCTCCATGATAGTAAAATATTCATAAATCATTATTAATTATATAGTATTTTCTTTATCTATTAAAGTAAATAATAGTATCAATCTAAAAATAAATTCATAAGGGACACAACTTTTACCTTGGTCAGAAATCATGATTCATTTTGTGGATAATTAGCATAAAACCAATTATATTCATTTTTTCATTATCTATACTTATTAAATAACTATTAAAATTATTATAACCTTTACTTTCACTCCATGTTTCTAATTCTTCAAAAACATTATTTCATTGTCAATTTTTCAATCTTCACGATTCTCTATCAGTCCTCTTCAATTTTAGAAAATATGGTCATATATGAACATTATTTTAACATTCATATCCAATAACATCTAATTTTTCTTCTGATATTCTATAATTTTTCTATATTACTTTCTTATCGTTATATACATTATTTATCTATTTATTCTTATCGATAATCCTATTCATTCCCCTTGAATATTTTTCAAATTATCCTTCACTGTGTTCCAAACTACTAAAATCTGAATATAATTTTAAATTCTTCTTCAATGTAGTAGGATTTAACGTATTTCCTAAAAAATATATAACTCCAAATATTATTTCAAATTTACCAAAAGTAATTCAAATATCTTTATAATTACCATTTTCAATATATTCTCATATAGAATTAAAATTCTAATAAGATCATCCAAGAATAGCTTTGTAATATGATTCATCGAATCAATCACTAGTCTTTCTGATTCACATTTCGTTAGTATAATATCTATAAATTTATATACTAGCTATTTATCTATTATTTTCCCCTCACTATATGATTCTAATCCTTTTACAATCATTATAAAATTTTAACTCATTTGAGATATTGATTCAATAAGGAAAAAATCAATGGATTGATAAAAAATTTGAAGCATCCCCCTTTTAATCCATAAGATATTATAATTAATGAAATGTCTAACATCCAAATTATTTTAAATTCAATTATCAGTTACACATGAAAAAATTATATTGTAAATATTCATTATCATGGAACAAATTAATTTGTTCCTAGAATTATATTAACCACATGCTTGATCTCCAACTCATCAGTAAAATTTATTAATTATTTATCTAAAATCATATAATTTTCGTACATTATATAGTAAAAAAATTCTATATCATTAATACCAAAATAATTTATATAGTATTTTGAGTATTCTTATTTCACTCCATCAAATATTAATAGATGACATGGATTCATAATATCTATTGTTCTTATTGGTAAAACTATAATAAAAAATCTTTCTTATGCATACACATTACAATATAGAAAATATGGATACTATCTATGATTCCATGTGTTTTCCATGTATAAAAAATTAAACAGGGGATGTGAATTCATGTTAAAATTGAATATATAATTCTATCCCACCAAAGAATATAAACTATTCAGATGATATAGACTCTAAATGGATTGATGTAAAATAATATATAAATGTGGTGTTAATTGAAACACTCATATGTTAAAAAAATAACCGAGTTAGAAAAATCAAATGGAAAAAATGTATATAGTTCTTTTTTATAACCCAAATACTGCATTAAAGGATGAAATGACTGATATCATGTAGTTCTAATCAAATAAACTCTTCTATTTTAATGAACTTTTGTGGGAGTATATGTACTTAGATCAAAATAATATTTGTTCTATGGATTGGTACATTTCTTATCACACTGATTGGAAGATACAAGTTATACATATATAACTTCCTTGATAAAACCTCAGTATTATATAATTTTTTCCATCACATCATCATTCATCCACCTAATTTGTTGAATGTCCATCACTAGACTTCATTGAACTCAAAAATTAAAAAATATCTACATTACTTTTATAAGAATATCTTCTATCACATTGGACAAGAATAAAATATAAAAAATAAAAATAATAGAGATTTTATTTTCATCACCTCAATAATAGATTCCCTATGTATCATACATAAAGTTATTTCAATAGAATCTCTCAACACTGAAGTAGGGTATAGATCGGTGAAATTTGATCCATTATATCTTATTCCTAGAATATTAGTCTCCATTTTCTTTATTTATTATACTTAAATACTTCTAGTTTTTTGTGATCATAAAAAAATAATCATCTAATTTAACATCCACTTTATGTAGTTTCTTGTGTCCTCACAATTATCCAAAAAAATTAAATAAAAATCAGTTCACTAGAACCACAAAATCATAAAATAAGTCTGTATAATGAGAAAAAGTTCAAATACATCATGTTTGTATAAAGTAATAAGTGTGTTTTGATTCATAAAAAAGGATATGAAAGATGATATTTTAGGAAAATGAATCATCACCTAGTAGCAATGATATTTTTTATCCAATAATAGTATTAATTTATCTATCTTTGGGTGCATAAGATATTATTAAATTTTAACAAGATATTTACTAGATTTAAAATTATATTAAAGACCCAAGTTAATGTTTGGAATGTTTTTTTTGTAACTAAATGGTTAATATTAATTTAAAATCAAATAAATGTTGATATTTGACTATTAGTTTGGAATATTCAAATAAAACTATCAAATTTCTCTCTTCATATAATTAATAGGTGATCATAGAACATGTAATGATAAGAGAGAATAAAATAAACATATAGATATCTTAGGAATTTTTTTGGATATTTATAAATAGTTATGATATGGAAAATTAATAATCAAATTAAACCAAAATGTATGATAGTCATATAATGAATATAAAATAGTGCATAATAGGATTTTATATATTTGTAAAATTATTATCTTTTTTATGTTTTAATTATAAATTTTATTTCATTTTACCACATAATGTATGCTAATTCAAGATCAATTGATATTTGATACCCCAAATAAATATATATTTGATTCATTTTCTACTAGGAAAAATATAAAACATGGAAGATAAAAATTTGAGTGAGGCACCTCGGAAAATAAAAAAACAATTATGATAAATTATTAAAGATATTAATATAGTGGTGATACGCTAAATTAAATTAAATAGATCACTAAAGGGGATAGAGATAATCTATTTTAAAGGTGGAATAAAATATTAATATTTTAGTGATTAGGTAAAAAATTTCAATTATGATTTTAATTTTTTGAATTTTTCGCTTTTTACATGAGGGTGAATTTTCAATATGTTCATAATCAATTGATGTGGAAGACCTAGACTCAAGAAAGGTCATATAATTCAAAAAATGGTGTAATTTTCATTCAAAATAATATATACTATTCTTAATTTTACACTATAATTTATTATATTTACCCCAATATTTTGATAATATATGGGTATTAATCACATTTTTGTTACATTAAAATCATTTAAAAGTGTAATTTGAAATGGAATAAAATTTTATTTGTTGTAATTGGTTCATAATTATGTTCTTAAAATATTATTTTTGAACTCTTATATTGTGATTATATATCAATAGAAAGGTTCCCATGAAAAAAAATCCCATGAAAAATTATTTAGAATCGAAACAATTTCATTAGATGTAGAGAAGATGACCTCAGCCCATGATATAACCTATAATGTTAAAGTCTATATTGGAATAGGGACAAGTCCAAGGAAATATATCAATCCAATAATCTATGTTCCCAATATTATTAATTAAAATCTACATATACAAAAAAATTATGTGTGAAAGTGACAAACATTATTGCTAAAAAAGGTTGGGTGAAAAATATTTATCATATTTTATGATTGTCATGTGAAACAATACCACTATCTACGCATCAAATTTACTCTTAACCCATCTAGTGTAACTTAATCCTCTACAACTAACATTATCCTCTCATGTAATCTAAAACCTATCCAAATACAAACTTAAGAACTCTAATATGCTGAAAAATAGAAAATTTCCTTTGATGGTGTAAGTGTCACAAAACATTTTGATAAAACTACCCATGAAATATATTTCATTAAATTTAATCCTTTCGATATCTTATGGAACACACAACCATGTGTTGAAATGAATCATAATCAAGAAAATCATTATAGCAATGTTATTAAACTAGTGTAAATTATTAGTGGTAACTAAATTATGAAAATTATATGAGTTTCAAAAGTAAAAACAAACTCATTGGTTATCTATTTATTATGAATTAAACAAGAATCATATGAATGAAAAAGAATTTTTTTCTAAAAACCATTTTTTTTCTAAAAGATAATTTTGTCTCCCTTTTCTCACATAATATAAAATTAATTTTACCAGTTTTATTAAATTTATTGGAAAAATAATAAGTACTTTTTGAAATAATATTATGTAAATTATGTTTGGGTGAATTACTTGGATTCTTCTAAAATGCTTAATTTTTTTTATATAGTTAAAAATACTGAATTCTAATTGAATGATTCCATTTTTAAATAATTTATGATATTAAATTATATTTATATAGTTTTTAAATTAATAATAGTAAAATTTTATATCAATTAATATAATTTATTTCATGGGATTAATTTTCATATTTAATTTTGATCAAAAAACATTTCACACTTTTAGACATTTTCTCTTTAAAATCATGATTTCTCTTCTTCTCTATGGGATTAATTTTTCATTTTATTTTTCCACTTCTGGGAATTAAATTTTAAAAAATGGATTCCATATTTTTGAATTATAATAAATTTTAATTTTAATATCTTTATTATAATTTTTTACCAAAATCAATGTTGAAAACAGTAAAAAATAATTGATACGGTTAAGTTAATAATGGATTTACAGGTTGTTAAAATAAGAAAATAAGGGTTTGAATGAACTAAAAACTTATCTAAAATATATTTTTTGGACATATGACGACCTTATATTTTATTTTACAACAAAAAAACCCATTTTTTACCATTGTTTGTTAAAAATGTTGGTATATCAATTTCATTCCGAAATATTACAAGCATGCCACTAACCTTACATAGAGAAGGTTAACACATATCCTTTCATATTCTCATATTAAATAAGTTTTGGTTCTATAAATAAATACCCAAATAACATTTCAACATCTATTTCCACATCCTAGAGTCCTGATTTTTGCTATAAATCCAACATATTAAGTATTTTTGTGAAATCTTAAAGGGTTTATTGGAAAAAGACATAACATTCATCAATGAGCATTTTTATTATATTTCATCCTCAAACTCCATAAATTATTATTAAACCATAATTAAATAATTATAGAATTATTTTAAATATATTTAGTTGTTTTTATTATAATTTTTTTACCTACAAAACCTCTACCACCATCAAATGGGTTATGAAAACATCACTCAAGTATTCGTTGGAATACCGCCTCCAGAACTGATGTAATTCATTTTCTCGTTACCACCTCACATTGCTGGTTCTTTTGATAGATCTAAATGATATATATTATTTTTATTAACTAAATAAATATATATATTCTTTATATCATATATACCATTTTACGTTCCATTTTTTATGGGATATGATAACGTCACTTATGTGTACGGTGGACTACCGCCTCACAAAGTGAAGTGATTTTTTATTCATTAACGCCTTACATGGAATGTAATAAGGATAATGATAATGAATATAGGTTTTATAAATGAAATAAATATTATATTAATGTCATATTTTTCATTTTGAAAAGATTATATATCTTTTTCTTTCTGACACTAATAGATTAAACATCATTCATGCATGTGTGGACTAAGCAATGTAACTCAGTTTTCATCACCACACCACATGGATGATATATATATATATGTGTGTTTGTGTGTGTGAGTTTGTTTATTTAATGAAATAATATTATATATATGTTATAATTACCATTATTTATTTATAAAAAATTACTTACCTAATTTAAATAATGATCATTGAATAGTGGTAATCTTACTTATGCATACATAAGGCCTAATCTCTCCATGATTACAGCATACTTCATTTTTCAAAACCATATTTATTGATTATTATTAATAGTATAATTAATTTATAAATTTAATAATTATTTCATTATTTTTATTAATTATATTATGGAACTATATAATATTATATAGAACCGGATCCTTCGTGACAAAACACACATGAGAAAACAAGGAAATTAATACCCAAAACATTGAAAATAATGACTGCTTATTAACAAATGGGTTATAAGATGTTATAAATAGATAATATAATATATTATAAATTTTAATACATTTCATCAATTATTAAATAAAATTTTAAAACTCTGAATAAATGAAGTAAAATCATGTTGAACCAAAAGGAAGCATAATATAAGAGATCCTCCATCAATTTACTTTCATTAAGGCAGATTTGTATATTATAAAATAATTTATTTTATATGGTGTATACACATCCCATTTAGCAAGTAATTTCATGAATACATATTATTTCATGTTATTTTAATATTTAATTGTATTTATTTTATCCAAGGGGATTTGACTTAAAAATTACCATGTGGTATTGAATTTCATAACAAAATTCCATTTCATTGGGTATTACTTATTGGTTATCTTTTTTATTCTATGATTAGGTGTGTCCTAAATTCTGAATACCTCAACTCATATTTCCACCTAGTCCATGTAGTGTTTTTCAAACCAAAATAAAATTGTGGACACGACGACTGATTAAAAGGGCATAGTTTCATCAGGTAGTTTCATTTTTTGCATCCAATTAAAATATTTTTGTTTTGTCATGACAAAGAATTTGTTCCATTAGTTTTATTAAAGGGGTTTAATTGGTGTGAAATTTCTGGAATTAGTTATAACATCATTGATGGTCTCCAATGGGATTTTTTGCAGATCCAGAAACACCCAACATCTCTCGTATCCATTATTTATGGACATTATTTCCAAAGGCATTTGTTCATTTGGTGATTTTCCCAACGAAACTTTAGAACTCACATTGGTCCAAAATATGGGAACTTGAGATCATATCACCCAATTTGGGTGGGGGAAATATTTATTATTTTATGAAACTCTTATATATTTAATCTATGTTCATAGGTTTCAGAATACTAGGCTCATTCCCTAGCCTATGAATGCGGTATATCCCTAGATAAGTATTCATTCATGATTACGAATGGTTTTTTGAATCATCTAGATATATCATAGGTTCTACATCGATGGAAGGATCTGTATGTATTTGAGGTTCTTCATAAAATTTATTCTTTTACGGATAAATCAAGGATGATTTGGTTGTTCTCTAAGATAATACCGGTTTAAACCCATATGGGATGGCACTCTAGAATTTATCTTCATCTAGGGGAAGGGGCTATTTTGATGCTAGGATTGATCGCATATGATAGGATTCCTACATATATTCATGAGAGGAATTCAAACCCACACAGTTCATTGTCACTTTACTGGACACATCACCTTTGAAGGTCACGTGACAAGGACCCAACTATGCAGTTTAACATCATATGGTAGGGACACAAAATTGAAATGATTCTTGGTCAAGGGTGATGTGGGACTTATACCAAGGGTCATGGGGTACCTAGAAGTGATATGGACTACTAGGTGGAGGTGACCCTACCAGTGATGTAGCCCAGAAACATTAGTGTGATTTGGATGTCATTTTCTAAATCATGGAGGATTCCTACATATACCAATTAGTTGTGAATCAAATCTCTCATATTTTATTTTGACCTGGAACGTGCATATTATAGGAGGCCATTAAAGTATCACATGTAGGTCTTATGCATGGGTTCTTCCTATTCAAGGGTTTTTGGTCAGGGCTTATACCTTATGGGTGGCCCATTTAGATATATATCGAAACATACACCTTTTTGGAGGCCTTTTTTGATTGATATTGGTGATTACATATCTGGAGAAGACTCATGCTTTTGTATTAGGTAGATTTCCTGACACCACCAACCTATATTACCATGCGATTCATTCTCTGCATGATAAACAAGAGGTGGAAGTGGATCTGAATATTGTACATCCCACTTCATCTACTAATAGATGGTTGTGTTGGCCAATGGGAGAGAGAAAGGGATTTGGGTGTGACCATATCCCTTTTTTCATATCCTAGATACTCATATTCTGTAAACTATTCATATATGTCTATGGAGAGGGAAGAGGGAATCACAGCTGAATCTTACCGCAAGAAAAGCTAGGGGCTTACCACTATGGGAGTTCCTTTTGAATGTCATATGTGGTATAGTGTAGTTCAAAGTTAGATAGCTTGGATGATGGAATCCCAGTATAATTTCATGGTTTAGGGACCCATATCCTGATGTTTAATATCATGTTGTGAGGATGAGTTCCATACAGTTTAACATAGTTTTATAAGGAAGAATTGGGGTCTAGTGGTTTAAAGTCATAAGGAGAGGACCACTTGTTATAGGAAAAAATATTAACTGCATTATAACTGTGTTGGGATGTCCCAATATGCCACAAAACAGATAGGTAAGGACAGTTTATACTAGTATCTGTGGATTATTGGTTCATGATAAATCGTATGGGGTCCAGAAGCCATTATGGCATACATGGGTAGGAAAAGCCTATCCTTAGGTAGAATTTTTCATTGGTTGATAGGCCTTTTTTGGGTAACTTGTGCCAAGCCATAGGTTATATTGTGCATTTTCAATAAGAGTGTACTCAGGACAATATATTCTCATTTATTATTTCTAGGGAGATTCATTAAGATCCCATGTCTCCCGGGACATACAGTTTAATGTATTTAGAATGGTGTGTCCAAACATGTAATAAACATTCAGACAACGAATGTCCATGGAGATCTGGATAATCCTAGCATAGGAGTCATGTTCTGGGGTTTTAGAAGTGTCATAAAGAGTAGTTTAACTCATGGTATTTAAGAGATGAATGTTATATAGGCATTAGGTTGAACTAGAAAATTATTCTAACATGGCCTAAAATGATCACGATGCGATTACCCATTTTGCATGGGGGTGAGTGATGGTAGGAAAAGGACAAGTTAAGAGCGCAAGGACCAAATCCCAACATTGATCTTGAGTTGGGGAGTGGGTTCATAGCCCCTATGGTATGGACTAGAGTGTTTATAGGATTTATTCATAAGGCTTCCCATGTAGAAGTGACCCGCATAGGGATGACCACATATGATGGTCCGCATAGATTTTTCCATGAAGTCATTAGGCGCAAAGAATTTCCCACGAAGTGTCATATGTGAATGAACATCTACAAAGAAGCATTCAAGAAGGGTTGTCCACATAGGATCATCCATTAAGGGTTGACCATAATGTTTATGTCTATAAATGAGCATCAGTGGAGAATTTTTAGCAAAGCATCATCTACGAGGCATAGTCCGTGAAGGGCAGTCCATGAAGTATCATATGTGAAGTGTAGTCCATGAAGGGTGGATTTTGGGAATAAATTTTATTCATTCCTCAATTTCATACATTATTAACCAAAATTATGAAATATCATTGAATCCATTTATTTTGTTTTGTGGAGGGTCTTCCCCATGTAGTTCATGGGATGGAGTCCACAAAGTTCTTCAGGTGAAGAAGAGATTTATCCCACAACCTCTATATTTTCCACCATGCATCATCCCCCTTTCTTTCCATCCTATTAAATTATACCCTTATAGTTTATTTTTAGATGTATGGAGTGGGCCACACACCTTATTTTGTGGATTCCCATGAACTTAGTCAGTGAGGGAATTTTTTTTTGTAAGCACTGGTTGTGCCACCTCATCCCGAAAACTGCTTAGTTCATGGGGGATATTCATTTGTGGGGATGAAGATACTATCTCGTTCTTGCTAACGATATCAATTTCATTTCCGGGAACTGGTCCAAAATCTTTATCACATGAACTATTCAGTTCATGGGTGATTTATGATGCATCAGATCATTACATGTTGTAGTGGTCCATGAAGAGATTTTGTGCCTTGTGGTCAGGCCCCTTTTAACATTCTTTGGTGTTCTTCTGGGTTTTCATTATACCCTTTGCTGTGTTTTCTGGAATATTATTCACCATGAATGCAGAATTCCCCGGACCCAACAAATTCCCTTCATCGGAATGGGTTCTGATCGGGAAAAGATGGGGCTATTCTTATGTAACAGTTTCCATAACTTGAATGTAAAATCAGATACTGCTCTAATATTTTCCCGAGCCATGAGACTCAGTGATCATATCATGATTAATTCAAGGGTTACATGGAAATCCCTAAAATCTTTTAGTATTTTTTTATTTCCCGAATTTCAACCAAATACCAATTTGGTGTGAGCATAGCATGTATAACCTGACTTATTCTTAGACCTTGGTTTGTCTTTTTTGACATTACATGATTTTTATTATTTTTTTGATTTCTTGATATCGTTTCTAAACTGTATAATGTGTTGGTCTACTGAGCTAATAATTTTATTTTAATCGGGGTTCCCTTTGTGGGTTTTCAATCTTGCGATTTTACCATCTATTTTTGTGGGATTTTTAATTTCATACAAGTCATACGATCATTACTTATGTTTTAGGTCAAACATCATTTACAATGAATTTCCGGGGTGAGCCCCCTAATAGTAAATATTGGAATAGAATACCATAATATTTTCTATAAATGAGTGATGGATTTTTCTTGACTGAGGTTTTATAATTTTAGGGAATGATATGTGATATAGGGAATGTAGGACATTGGGGAATACATATGTAGGAAAGGTCTATCCTGGGGAATAACTTATCTCAGGTTGACATACATTTGGTTGGTCAATGTATGCCGAGCCACCGTGGCATATTTTTTATATTCAAGATGATTTTTACTTAGTATAATGACATTCCATTTCTGATGGTTGTGCTCATTTTATGGGACATTAGATTTCATAACACCATATGGGGTGGCATGTCAAATGAGTGGTGTCTTAAATGTATAAAGGTATTCATGTCAATTTAATTAATGACTCTTAGACAACCCCACATGAATTTTTCTTATTTAATTGAGAGATTATTACTGGCGATGTTTAGTATCATGTTACCAAGACTATTTTGGGTGTACCACATTACTTTGACCAAATGGGGAGAAACGACTCACCCTTTTCAGGGTAGTCTATCCAGAAATGTTCTACCATGTTAATGAATGAAAGGGGTGAATGGAATTAAACTATAACCCATGGGTTTTCAGAATATATGGAATTATATGGGGAATGGGTGCCATTAGGGTGTACGGATATAGGAAAATACTATCTTAAGGACAAATTTTTTAGTTGTTTATAGGCATTTTTGTGGGAATCGTAAACATATCAACAATGTAATATTGTTCATAATCAAGAATAGGTTTGCTCTTGACACTGTCTATCCATTATTGATATCAATGTAGGGATATTGGGATTCATTATATTTTGAGTACAGAGTTTTGTTTACAAAAGAAAGGTACTAGAATGTTATAGGGGCATTACAAGTCATAATTTCAAAATGAAAATGATAAATATGTTCATTTCACAATAGGGTGGGGAGGTTCCCTTTCAATATAATGACACGTGCATACGAATTAACATTGGTCTTGTATTTTAATGTCTTACAGTAAGGAAATACCTATACTGTATCTTCCCATGAAGATATAGCTTAGACATGATAGTGTGTAATTGTTTCAATAAGATCTTACTTACAGTGCAGAGTCCACATTGGGCTTCACCATGTATAATTTTTTCATGCTTTGGAGTACGGGGTAAATCACTCTTTGTCATGATTGAAATTTCATATATAGATCTTGCTCATACATAGTGATAGTTATGACATTTATTTCTAATTTCAAGTCCTGATGTATGATGTTGAGGTGTCACCATGTGTCTTGTGAGGACAATAGTCAATAAATACATAGATAATTATGTTAAAACTCTCTGCATGAGTCATACCCACATAGAGAGAGAAGGATTTTTTAAATTTGTTGTTACTAGTCCAGGAAGTAAGAATATTAGCATCATTGTGGAATCAAACCACCATTGGTTATTGATATATTGCAACATAATTTCATGTTCTTAGGAATTTTCGCATGAAGTTTAATGTATTATGGTTATGAAAGTGGAAGAATAGTTTAATTTCTTGTTTCAGGGAGTAATTTCCATGGAATCCATGAGTAACTAGATGGATAATTGGGCCAGGAGAGTCTAGCATGCTCCAGAAATGATGGGGGAAGAATTAAACTATGATTCTAGTGACTCTTGGATCAGGATAAATGATACAGGGACTGACAGGAATTATGGCGTACATAGGTAGGAAAAGCATCTCATGTGGATGAAGTTTCACTAGAACATTAATATCAATTTGTAGCGGTTTTTTAGTGGCAGTTTACTAAAACGCTGCTATGTTTTTTATTAACGATTTATCATCGGTTTTTTACAAACCACTGCTAATACATTTTATTCAACCCTGAAAATTACCCCCTCCCCCTACAACCCCCCTTCTCTCCCCAACCCCCACAAGACCCCCCCCCCCCCCACCCACCAAAGACCCCCGAAACACTCGTTGACTCTCCCATTTCAAAGGTAGTTCGTCAATTTGCATCTTCCAAATCAATTCTATACTCATTTTAATGGTTGTTTTTGATCGGGATCTATGAAATTCCAAAAGTCCTCTTGGTAAATAGTCTATCCATTTTACTAGATAAAAAATAACAACATAAAATGGTTATAAATTTGTATGACGAACCTCATCTTGTATAGTGGAAAGCTCAATAATCCTATGAATAGAGGTTTGTCTGATAATTGCCTCCACCAAGTCTACACACAAGAACTAAAAAGTCATATCACAAAATTACTACAAAAAACTATATTAACACACTTCACACAAAAAAAACAAAATAGAAAATAAATATTTATGTGGTTTGGATAATTCCATATATCTATGAGAGAACACTAAAAATATTTTCATTGTAAAAGATACAATAAAACACAAAACTCATCACTCACATCCAATCAATTTAAAGTCTCAAAAAATTAATCTATCAACATACACTATTCAGCATAAAATTATATAAAAACTCACATAGATCTGGTTCACCACCTCTCATTATATATATATTCATTTGGTGGATGAGTTACACTGCCATTCAAGATTCATGTTCATCCTCCCACTGACTAGAGAAACCTATGATACACTATTAAACCAACCGATGAAACAACCAAAAACCAAAACCCATGTAAGAATCCCATGCAAAGATTATCTTTTATTATGAAATTAATCTGATGGAATATGTATGATAGACTCTAAAGCCTCACTGTATGATTCCTCTATCCTATTATTTATACTTGATAACCACCATCTGATTATCTTTGTCTGATGATCCTAATTTAAAAAACTCTATCTAGTGAATTCCATCTGATGATTTTTTTATCTTCTCATTTTGGTGAAAATAAAAAAAACCCAAAAATATTCTACATGAAAATTAATTTCTTATTATACTTTTTTCAACCACCAACTTGAGCACATCCTTCATTCGATTCATGTAGTGTTCTTCTCTCTATTTGATCAAATGAGTCTAACTAAGGCATATTATTGATTCATGATTTCTTTAACTATAAAATTTGTTAAAATATTACCAGGATTCTTCATCCCAGTATTATTTTTTATCTCTAACACTTTATCCTCTAGAAAAATTCATATAAAGTGATATTTTGGGTCAATATGTTTCATTATTTCATGAAACACCATATTATACACAAGATGAATCACACTTTCACTATAATAGAATGACATTCCCTTATCTGATCCTGTTTTGAGTTCCTTCAATAAGAACATCAACCATATAAACTCTTTCCCTACTTTAATACTAGAAAAATACTCAAATTTAGCAATATATAATGTAAAAATAGACTTCAATTGAGACATCCAGCTGACTATTGTCCCACACTACAACATTAGTAGCTTTTTGCGATGATTTTTAGCGGCTGTTTACTAAACTGACGCTATATTTTTTATTAATGATGTAGTGGCTATTTTTTATAAACCGCTGCTAGAACTATTATTTCAACCTCGACACTTCTCCCCACCACCACAACCCCCTTCTCTCTCCGTCCCCCACCAGAACCCCCCCCCCCCAGAGACCCTCGAAACCCTATCCCCACACTACCCCTCCGCCTTTCCCCCCTTATTATTGCAACATTTATTCACCCATGAATATATTATCTTGAATACCCACTAAAAATAATACATCAACTTGTGAAGAAAACAGAAAAAGTAAATATCTCAATTTTGAATCCTTTATTTAATTCATATGGAGTGGTTAATCATGACTAGTTGAAAAATAGTACTCTATATAAGTTATTAATTTTATATTATAAAACAATAAAATATATCATATGTTCTGAATAGAAAACCATATAATGTTAGTTTTATGATTCTTATACAGTATGTGTCTCTGTATAATTACATTTCTATGACCTCTAATGAAACATCATTAATTACCTTGGGGATTTTTATTTAATGGATATATTTTTTCACTCAAATGAAAAAGATAATATAATCATCAAATTATTTGATGGTAGTTTGGTAGGAATGTTATACAAACAACATCAAATCACCAAAAATTGGCCTACTAAGTATACTACCCAAAATAGATGTCTTATACTTATAAGTACACAATGTGAACATATATATTGAACCATTTATTTTTATGGATATTAATCTAGTTAAAAAAATGGTTATGTTAACCTAAAATTTTCTTTAGAACCCCTTGATAATATAAATTATCTTTATTAGTGATGGATCAATACATTAGGTTCTGGTTTCATTCTTACATAAATAATATAATGTGCATTTACAGATGTATAATTTTAATTGGGTGGTTTTTCTAACATATGAAAATATATTCTATATCTTTCTCCCTGCGTCCATTCTTCTAGATCCACCTTTGACAATTTCCAGTCTTCACAACATCTATTTCCCTTCCTATGTGATTCCTCCATCTGTATCCTTTATCACACATGCATATCTTCAAAAAATATATTATGCCTCTTTTTTCTCTACATCATTCTTATTTCTTTTTATGTATCTATTAATCCATGAAATATGTGATCCACATAGAAACCCTATAATATGCCACTTAGGCAGGTTATCGAGGTTGGTTTATGAAAAATTGGTATCAAAGGAATTTATGCCTCTTATTTGAAATAACTATATAGTTTGGGATGTCTTGGTAGACATTAGATAGTATTTTTGGGACTTAATAGGTATATTATGAGAAATTTCTTGGCTAGATATCATCATAACATTCTTTAAGTTGCCATGGGCTATTAGGAAAAAGTGTCTTTGATGATTTTTTATCTAATCATTGAATTTTTTCAAATATTTAACATATTTATATATATTTTTCAACTAGTATTTGTGAATATCTTTCCTTATTTATTAATATATGTGTGTTTTAATTTTTTCTAATACTGTGTAATAACATTTTGACATACATGGATGGAAGCTGGATCACATTACCGGGGAACATACCTTTGAATTTTAATGGTATAGAGGAGTTTTTAGATTTTTTTATTTTCTTATCGATCCGTTGAAGGGAGAATACTATGTCCATGTCCTAAATGTAAATTTTGAATACGGTTGAGGAGAGATGAAGTTTATGAAGATTTAATTTTGAAGCAATTCCCTATTCAGTATTTTTGTTGGATTTGGCACAATGAATCAAATTTTATAGAAAGGTTGAGTAATAATGTCAATCCAAATAATGAGCTCCCAACATCGTAAAAAATGGTAAATGAAAGGAAAAACCTTATAAATGATTCATGTGTCACTGCAAGATTCCACTATCAACATCAAAACATATCAGAACAACTAGATGAGGGTGCTAAAAATAACAACATGAAAGGTGATGTTTTTGAGACTTTAGGACAACCAGATAAAGATTGTAACACACCAGTGGATCCTCCACTTGATTTTGTAGAGACTAATATAAGAGAAAAATTCACTGAGGAAAATATGCTTCATGATTTAGTTGATGATGGAAGTAAAGATTTCTATAGTGGTTGTTTGAAATATTACAGACATTCTTTTTTGCTGAAGTAGTACCATATCAAATGTCTATGTGCAATTACAAATAATGCAATGTCCATGATATTGGAATTTTTGAATAATGCATTTCCTGAAGAAAAAATCCCAAAATCTTTTTACAATATGAAATAATTTGTAAATAGGCATGGTTTGAATTATACAAAAATAAATGGGTGTCCCAATGATTGTATGCTTTATTGGCGAAAGGATTCATGTAGACGGGATTGAAAAAAAATATTCTTCTTCTAGATGGTAGTTAATGGGTGATGTTGGAAGTCTGAATCAACATACTACCGTGAAGAAATAAGAAAATTCACACACCTAAAATGGTTTTTTTGTTACTTTCCTTTAAATCCTTGATTTCAAAGATTATTCATGTCATCGAAAACTATCGTGAACACATGAAGTTTCATTCTGTAGATAATAACGATGATGGGTTAATGCGACATCAACGAGATTCAAAATGGTGGAAGACATTTGATTCATTAAATCCATATTTCTCAGATGATCCTAGTAATGTTCAATTGGGATTAGCTACCGATGGATTCAACCCATTTGGGACTTTGATTACTAGTTATAGCATTTGGATAGTTTTTTTGATCCCTTGAAATCTGCCTCTGTGTATGTGTTTTCTATAAAGGCCTTTTATCATCTCGATGATTATTACTAGAAATCAAATGATTGGAAATGATATTGATGTATAATTGTATCCTTTAATTGAATGATTACAGTAGTTATGGAGCAACGATGTTGAAACATTTGATTCTTCTTCTAAAACAATGTAAAAAATTCATGATGGTTTAATGTGGACCATGAGTGACTTCCCTGGGCTTGGGAATTTATCTAGTTGGAACACATACATGGGTATGGCTTTTATAATTTTTAAATTTGATTTTGAGCCAAAATGGCTACCTCAAAGTAGAGAATGGTGCATCTTGTGCCATTAAATATTTCTCAATGCATCTCATAGATTTCTTCTGAACTGTTCAAAATTTGACGATTTCATTGATTGTAGTCCACCTTCAAAGTTGTCAACTGGTTTTGAAATATTGATAAAGTGTGAAAAATTTGAAATAGAATTTGGGAAGGATTATCATTTTAATGATAGTAGTAAATGGGTTCGAAGTGCATCATCTTGTGAAATCAGAACACAACAATGGAAAAAAATATTCATCAAACTTTGGTAGTGGGAATTTAATTTTTTGCGGCATAATCTTTATGTGTTGCATATTGAGAAGAATGTTTGTGAAATTATATCATTACATTTATTAATGATCATGGAAAGTCTAAGGATCATCTCAATTCTCGGAATGACTTACAAGTAATGAACATAAAACGTGATCTCTAGACAGATGAGAATGAAAAGTATGCTCCGAAAATTTTTTCAAAGAAAAGTAGGGATAAAGAAACATTCCTTCGAATTTTAAAGTATGTGAACTTATCTGATGGGTATTCAAGTAACATCTTGAGGTTTGTTGACTTTAATAATTGTAAGTTACATGGATTGAAAATACACAATTCACATATTTTGTTACAGTAGTTACTACCATTGGCATTGCATACTTTATTACCAGAAAAAGTTGCTGATATTGTACTCCAATTCTTCACATTTTTTATGATAATATGTGAGAAATATCTATATCCATTTGATATTGACAACCTTTAGGAGAGGTTTGTATTGACACTTTGTGCAATGGATATGATCTTTCCTCTGTCGTTTTTTCTGTCATAATGCATTTAACTATGCATTTGGTTGACGAAGCTAAAGTAATAGGTTTTGTTCATTATCGATGGATGTATCTGATTGGGAGGTATTATATATATATATTTTTCAGTAAAATAAACAATTTTTTGAACTCAATTAATTTTATAATTATGTTTTTTTTATTTCACATATATCTTGGGCATTTGAAATCATATGTGAGAAATAAATCTCAACCAGAAGGCTCTATTGTTGAAGGCTATTTGGTAGAAGAGTGTCTTACCTTTTGTTCTAGATACTTGGATAATATTGATACATGATTTAATAGAGTTGTATGTGTTGAAGACACATCCAATAAATACCAAATACATGGGATATCAAAAATATTTTCTGTTATTGGACGATCAGTTGGGAGGATATCAAATATTACACTAACAGAAATGGAATTATTACAGGTATAATGATATGTGATTCTGAATAGTGAAATTGCAGATCCATTTATTAAAGAGTGGAGGATACAAACAAAATATATAATGAGAGGCCGGACAAGAAATGAGAATGATATAATGAAATATGTTAATATAGATCTTTCATAATGGTTTGCATGATGTGTAAGTTTATAAATATTTCAATAAATACGAATATTAGGATGAAACATATATTTTGTAATTCTAATAAATTATATTTCATTTTTTAGATCATGAATACTGATACTCGAGCAGAGTTGTCAGAATATTTGATGTTTCTTGCACGAGGTCCTCTAAAACCAGTTAGAAAGATCGACTCTTACAATGTGAATGGATTTAGATTCGTACAGTCGAACAAGAAGAGGGTTTGAAAACACAGGATAGTGGTATATTTACAATTTCTGAAGTGGCCTACTAGGGAAAGATGACTGATATTATTGAATTAAACTACAATGGGAATTTTTTAGTAATTTTATTCAAATGAAATTGGGTCGATATTATTAGAGGTGTTGAAAGAGATTCCTTGTAATTTATTTCTTTTAACTTCTCTCGCTTGATGGATGCTGGTTGTAATGAAATTCATGATCTATATATCTTATCATCACTAGAAAAAATGTTATATTATGTGAATGATGTTGTGGATGAATGGAGGAGTATTTTTTTCTCACAAAAGACATATAGATTTGTATGATACGGGTTATGAAGTGTAAGATTTGACCTATGACATTGAATCTCATCAACAACAAGAATCAGAATTATTTGTCCACTGTGATATTGAAAATATTAGTCTAGCAAGTATGAATGAAGTGGTCGAAGTAATGGAGCAGAAAACCGACCTGATTGAAGGAGAAAATGATTGTATTTATAGTTATGAATTACTTTAGTAACCACTTATTACATTTGTGAAATCATTCTTTATCATTGTTATGTATATTTTGTTTGTCAGTACTGTGCATATGTTATCTTTATTAATTTCTTTTCAGCATAAGTTTATTGAAATAAATGTTATGAAATTAATTTTATTTGATTAAATGAATGGAATTCTATGGAGGAAGCTATATATTGTTTCATCGACCATAGTGATAGATAAAGATCCATCGGTCTCCCTCCCTACAACATATGAGCCACTATCCGTCTACCCCCTACACCATCTCCCCCTGCACCATCTCTCACAACCTCTATGAGAGTCCCTTCAGTAGCCCAGTCATCACCTCTCTTGCTTTAGGAGCCTCAGTAGTGGGGGAGCAGCACCCCACTTCTAGTTCATCACGGGGATATAGGAAGGTTAATGTTATAGGTACAGATTTTAATATGAATAAATTTATTGCACTTTTTCCTTACTAATTGTATGTTCATTAAAAACGGAAAGAATGCAAATATGGATAAAAATATAAAAAGTTCATATGTATGGAATCTAACCAGAGGTAAGATAGTTGTCTCATTCGACTCATATAGGGTCCCTACAGATGACGTCACAGGATTACTTGGCTAGATTTTAGGCTAGTTGGCCGCAGAGACCATTTACATTCATATTTCATATGATGATTGGAGAAATATTCTTTGATGGTTGAAAATTATGTTTTTGATTCCCAAATAAAAGAAATTTTAATACATTATGGTGTAATTGAATGTCACATTATTAATATTTTCAAAATGAATTTCTATGTACAGATGTTTTCCTACTTTGCGGTTGCTGATGTGATAGCACAAAAGTGGATATTTAAAAAATAATGGAAAAAAATGGAAACAATTTAAATAAATATTGTGGCGTTAAGTCCATGATACTATTTTGAATTCCTAATATATGTATGAAAAGCTACCTGATGGGGTACCCAAAGAGAAATAGAATGTTTTTGTTGACAGACATCATGATGAGAAGCAGATTGTATTTCAATATATATTACTATAATAATATAATTTTACATTTATACATGTATATAAAGAGGATATGACCTTGAATACATTACTATTAAATTTCATTTTATTAATTTCAAGATCATTCAATAAATAATTCATCATGTCGGGCTAAACTGGTCATCCCTCACACTATGGGGTCAGAGTGTTTTTCTAGAAGTTGATCTTCTATGATAATATTTTAATTAGTTTAAATATTTATAAGAAAATATTAGTTTCTTAATATATTAAATTGTTTATTTATCTTTGTTTAATATAGTCATAGAGTTTATGGCACAAAGAATACCGAACAGAAGTGTGTTTGAATTTTCACCAAGAATCTAATGGATGTTTTGTTAATAAGCCAACCAAAGATGTTGGGGTATGAAAACATTTTTAATCATAATAACTTATTATATTTTGTTATTATGTTATTATATATTACATATAATATGAATTATATTTGATTTATAGGTAAAAATTAAAGTACTTTGGGATGCCAATCGTACGCAGTCCTACTCAGTCTCCCAGGATGACCCGGTTGATAAAGTCCTTGGGAAAGAGCATCCTGGTAGAGTGTGAGGGATGGGTTAGGGAATCATACCATCTGAGGTCTTTGGTAGGCCACTGGGGATTGCAGTTTCATCTACTCATGGTTGTAGTCATTCCATAGCCCGAGATACTCAAATAGAGATTTTTTCTCTACAAAACACATTTCATGACGAGGGGTATTAGATATCCTCTTTTTAGTATGCGTTGATTGATTTATATCAGAAGATGACCAGATCTAACCCCGGTGGTATTGCATCGACTAGTGGTGAGTAGGTAAATCAAATAAATTCCAAACCATTTAGTTTTCAATCATTTATTGGATTTAACTTAAAATATAAATATACAACAGTATTTAATTTTCTATATAATGTTCTTTCAGGTGGAAGCAGGAAGTAATGATAGTGGTGGAGAGAGTGATGAGATTTTTTCATCATCAAACCATGAACATTTTTTTTGTTGATATGCTGGAACAATATGGTAATATTCGGTTTGTATATGTATAATGTGTTTCACATAGTTTCCACCAAATATTTTCATGGCCAAATATTTTCTTGATTTCTCATGTTTCCTTTTATGTATTTTTTTTATTTATAATGTTCCATTTTATGTATTGATTTCTTGAGTGTGGTATGGACCATATATGTCGATTATTTTTGTCATGAATAATGTTTTATGATTAATTTTTCATAAATTTTTTAGGATTGTTATCCAAGGATGAACGATCAAAAACATATCCTATAGTAACATGAATCAATCCATTCATAGTTCTTGGAAAAGGTCCTCTATAAAAATTTGTATCATGTATAGGAGGAGAAGGATGGGTTGTATAAGAACCATTATGTGAGAAATAAATAAACAAATTGATCTAAATGAGGAAGGGTCTTTCCTTTAGGTTATAACCAATGTGATTATAATTTTCACCAAGGCCTATTATAGAAGATCACAACATCATTACATATATTTAAACCTCGTGAATCAATGCACATAAAGTTTTTATATAATACACATTTTCATATTAGGATCCTTCCTAGGGTAAGAGTAATTTTTCATATCATATTTTTATGGATAAATAACCAATGATAAGGATCCTTCTGTAGATTTGAATAATATGTAGAGGAAGACAGGTCGTACTAGGTAGACTTCTCTAAGAAGTTTCAAGTCTTACAAGATGGACCATGAATCAGATAAGTTAAAATCATGTGAAAATGAATAAAATAATCTATAGTTTATGATCACATGAAATATACCTTATTATTTGAGTTTTAATGTAGTTTAAACTAATGTTTAAAATGAAATGAACTTGTCTTGATGCTCACCCTATGGATGGAAGAACAATGTGAATGAAGAAACCCAGTCACTATGATAAAGTGAGCGATTTAATATCAGTTTTTTGGTTGGATTAGATATAGTATATCTAGGAATCACTATGTATACCATGGAAATAATAATAAATCCACACATAGTTCTTATAATTATGTGGAAAATATGATCACCTTCACTTATAATTGAGAAATAATAGGGAAGCCTAAATAAATAGAATGAGGGTAATGGTAAATACCCTTTATGAACTTCCCTTTGATAATTATCAAGTCTTAAGGATGTTTAGGGAGAGTTTTTTTGGTGATTTTTAGGTTTGTATTGGTGTTTTAGCCTTTCGAAGGCCACCAAGGCTTGGGCAATGACTTGTCTGGATATGAAGGAAGTAGTTTTATGTTGGGTGTGCTCTTGTGTAAAATGGGATATATGACCATGAATTGGGGTTGACATGGGGTTATTCAAGTTTTCCTAGTGTTTTTACTATGCACCATGAAAATATTAAAATTCCCTTGTGTGAGCATGGAATATCGGAGGACCAGCTATCCAGAATAGAAAACCCAAGATCACCACATTATAGCCTTAGGCATGGTGAGGGTAAAAAGGTTGGGAAATGGGAACTAGGTCATGGATTCTTTACATGGAAGAATATATAATAACCACAATGTCTTAGACCACTCCATGTTCTATGATTTTTGGGAGGCTAAATTTTATTTTAAAATTGGAAAAAAGATAAAACGAAAATGAGGGTTCTATATCACACTTATACCAAACCCACCACATGAGTTTTGGATATTGACCATGTTTTGGTAGATTTCAGTGTGATTCACTTATAAATAAGAGTTTTATTGCCTCATTATTTTGAATTTTAGTCTTTCCCTCAATTCTTGGTTGACCCTTACTCATCCTACCCTTCCCCAGTCACCTCACATGGTGTTCCAAACCACATGGATCATATTGGATCATTTAGATTGAAGTTATTTGATTCATGGTATCCCTATCTTCACCCATAACTACTTTATTATCTTTTTATTATATTGAAGAGTTCATTATAATGGTAATTCTCCTCATTATTGGGTGGTTTTTTTGGATTATTTTAATTCATTGGATTCAATAGTGATTTACTTGAGATCAGTGGTGGTTTATCCTTGGTTCTTGTTCATTTATCCTTAATGATTTAGTAATGGTTGGGGATCCTTTATCTCCCCTAATTTATATGTACAGTTGAAAATATCATGATTTTGTATTTCTTTGGTTAATTGGTACATAATCTTACTAATTATTAAAAATTAACTTAATTGAATTCTTAGGGGAAGTGAGAAATCACACAATTATTACTTATTCTTGTTATTTATTCTTATATGGCCACACTTACTTGGTATTCCAATTATGACTTATTTTGAGATAGTGTGTTGTTTTGGTTTTTATAAAACATTCTATATATGTTTTTATAACCTCTCCGCATATGAAAATGTCTAAGAATATATATAAAACTATTAAATTTGTTTCCCATGCAATATTGTATTTCTGTATGAATACCCTTCATAATAATTTAGTAACTGTGATAAAAATCCTTATTGAAACTAAATTATTCATGATTTTTGTGATGTATAGAGGTTATGATGTGTGGTGGTGGTGATGTGGGGAGGTTTTGATGCAGTTTCATTACAATGTGTTGTGGTTATGATGTGTTATTTTTTATATCTATTGGAATGTTTTTTTCAGGGAATTGGCATTGGGCCTGCAGTATTAGTTGCATTTTTTTTGTAAATCTAGATTTAACAGCAGTTTTAACCACCGAAAAATAAATATAATATATTTAGAGGTTTTTTTATTTTCCACTAAAATTACGATATTTTTCTACTTGCAGTGGATAAACCCACCGCTACATATAATAATTTAGTGGCAGTTTTAACCGCAGAAAAACTATTTTCATATTCCTTTATTATATCGCGGAGGTTTTAATGGTGTTAGCGGTGGTTTTCCCTAGGGAAACTGATATTCTTTTAGCAGCAGTTTTAACTACTATGAATGGAATCCACTACGATGGTTACCATAAACTGCTGCGTATTGTATGCTAACACACACTTTAGCAGCAGTTTCCAAAAACTTCCTGAGAACCATATGGTGGCAGTTTAAAATGATTCCATTTCAGAAAAAACCACTGGGAAATGGTGTTTTTCATATGGTGTCTTCACTGTTTAATAATCATTTTTTTGTGAGAACATATAAAGTTCCACTAAAAAATATTGTTCATATTCAAACAGAGGTGTCCTCAGGACTCTGAATATCCATTTTCTATTTCCATGGAGGTCAGTGAAGATCTGAGATTCTTAGGGTGTAGAGTCTGGTGAACGGAAAGGATGTGTCCGGACACACAAGAAACATCATATCTACAAGTGTCCATAATTTATGGACATCCCTACACATATATGATTTACATGTATGGGGTATTTCAATTTCCTGACAAATACCTGTTTTGAGATCCATATTTTAATCCTATATCATGGATCTGTATTCATGCGTAGAAGATGAGGGAATTTTTTGTAGTAGGTAGGCCCATGATGGAGGATCTGGGCATCATAACATAACACATTTAAATGATGATTAAGCCACACATAGTTCATAGATACTTTCCTGTATAGATCTAATTTATGTATCATGTAGAATTTTATTGTGGTGGTCCTGAAAATATGACATTTTTATATATCCCATGCATTTACATGGATTTTATGTATGAGAGTATTTATTTATGATTTTGGGAGTGGATGGGCCAAGATGAGATATCTAGTATCACTAAATATCCTTCAAGGGTAGAAATAGAGACATATTTAATTATTGAAATACCATATAGGTTAGCATCATGTAGTATGAATGTAGGTGAACCGACATGAAAGTGTGGGAACATTGCGGTTGGGCCAAAAATGGAGACTTGGGCATCACTACGTATCTTACAAAAACAGGAATCAAGCCGTACATAGTTATTTAATGAGGATTCTCCATGTAGATCTAGCCAATATGTGGGGGAGGGAATTTTTTCATTCGTGGCAGGACCTGGGACATTAGTTCTACATGAAACTACATAATCCATATGAAAAGAAATCAAGATGTATGCAGTTCATGGAAATCATTCTTTGCAGATCTGACCCATGCATAGGGGATGAAATTTGTTCATTCATAGATAGACCTAAATATGTAGGCTTGGGCATCACTACATGTCACATGGTAATAGTAATAAAGCCATACATATTGCATTAATGATTATTCTTCATGTGGGTCTAACCCATACATGGGTGAGGAAATTTTTTTTCTTTCATAGGTGGACCTTGGACATAGGGTCTTAGAATCAATACGTATAACATATGAATGGGAATCAAGACATACAAATTTATTTGATGAGAATTATCCACGCATATCTTACTCATACGATGGGGAGGGATATTTGTTTCATTCGTGGGTGGACCACAAAAATTGGATCTAGGTATCACTACATATCTCGTATGAATAGGAATCATGTTTTATGTAGTTCTTGGAATGATTTTTTACACATCTAACCCATGAATAGGGGAGGTCATTTTTTCATTACTAGTCCCAATATGGAGGATCGTGGTGAAAATATGTATATCGTATTAATATGAATCAATCCATAAATAGTTCATAGAGTCCCATGCAGTATATTGTAATCCGATAGGATGAAGGTGGACTGATGTAAATAAATAGAAATTTCATGTTCGGGCCTAATGATTTCAGTTCGAATGTCACTACATATCCCAGGGGGATGAGAATAAAATCATTTGTCGTTCTTGAAATTCCATGAAGTTTAATGTAATGTGGTGAGTACCATGGTATTACATTTATTTTATTTCATTTAGGAATATAATGAGCATATTGTGTACCGTTATTCCTTTCTATTTTAGGTAATTTTTTACAATAATTCTTAATCTGATGTGAGAAATGATCGGTGTAAGAAATAATAAGCATCATGGGTTCCCCATAATTCTAAGAAAAGCTAGTGTATAATAAGGTAAATACGTATCATGTGTTGTTTGGAAGAATTTATATGATCAAGTTATCCCTACATATGTCATTGAAAATAGGTATTTAGTTATATGTAGTTCTATGAAAAATCTTTGTTGCATTAGTTCGATCCCTGTGCAAGTAGGGGGAGATTTTTAGATTGTGGTTAGTCCCAAAACATATGTCTAGGTGTCACTATGTATCCCACAAGGGCATGAATCAATCCAAACATAAATCCTTGATGTGACATACTAGGTGTCCAATGTCGGAGATGATATCCCCTTGGGTGAGAATATCATTGTGTTATGCAGTTTAACATCATGAAACAAAGACATGTTGAGAATGAAGTTTAAAAGAATATTATATGGAAGTTGGTATAAAATTCTAATGTCATGTTGTGTGGATGACTTTTATACAGTTTACTGTCATGTTGTAAGGATAGAGATTCTATGGGTTTTAATGTCATACAATATTGAATTTTTATCATATTTTTTAATGTCATGTGATTAGGATGATGGATTCCAGGCAGTTTAACGTCTTTCTTTTAGGATGTGTCCATATAGTGTAACGTCATGTAACTATGAAGAGTTGGTACAATTTAACATCATGCTACCAGGACATATTTCTTTTGGCCACATGAAATATTTCATCAAGAACCCTACATTGGTAGGTGTTGTAATGACCTGGTCATCCCTTGAAACTAAGGCATATGTTCTGTTCGAGTAGGCCTTGTTTATTACATACGATCCCTCCCATTTTGGTTGCTCTTTGGAAGATTATTTCTGAGTATCATTGGAGTTCTGAGGACCAACACCGTATCTCCTTCGAGGAATGACCAGAGGTGCACCTTTTCATTGAAGGCTCATGCAATCTGGATTTTGAAATCTTCTAAATGATCCATGGTATGAAATAACATTTTCATTGATCTATTCTAATTAATCAAGTCCCTTCTTGGATTTATCACCTGTATAAATTGGTCACAAATGGTAACTCAGAGTTAGGAAAGTTGTAATTTGATAGGTAGGACTTCTTACATACCGTATACCAATGAATATGTGGTTTCTTGAGTAGTGGTATGGATGATGGTCTGGTAGGCCCCCAGAGAATGTAGGTTCATATCTGAGAACGCCTTATTATCCTTATCTACCATCTTTTTGGGAATAGGTTATGGGGTCTTACTGAAAGCCTATATCTATCTATTTGTCACTGCTTGATAGCGGGATGGACAGTGGCTCTTGATACCATACTCTAGATAGAATTTCTCCAATTCATATGATTATAATTTGATTCCATTATTCGTCTGTACAGTGTGAGGGACATAAAGTCTGGTAGTTATGTTGGTCTTTACAAAGTCGACAATGTTTCATTCCCGTATATCTTTCACGGGTATATCTTCTTCCCATTTGTAAAATAAGTTGGTTTATGTGAGGATGTATTTGAATTTCTTATCTTTGGATGGTGGGTATGGTCCCAAGACATTCATTTCCCGTATGGAAGATGGATAGGGGTACTTGGATGCTTGCAGTACCTCTGGCGGATAGTGGATGAAATTCCCATGAACATTTTTAGGAATGGCACTTCTTGGTAATTTTAGTATAGTCTTCAGTCATAGAGGGCCAGTAGTACACAAGAACACAAATTCTATGGGAAATCATGGATCTTGATTGATGTGAACCACGTACTCTAATGTGTACATATTTCATAATGGAAACGATATCTTCTCCATTAATGAACATGAGAACAACCATATCAAGGCCTTGTTTATAGAGGATAGTTTTTTGATTTGGGTCATTATATAGACAAAAAGTAATTTCTCATCTTCAGATTATCTACCTCCTGGATCTATCCAGTAGAGTTTTCCTTTTTTATATAGTTTATAATGGGAGTCATCAAACCAGTGGTAGGACCATATGGCTTAGGAATGGTGCTGATTTCATTGTTTTGTTCTGTATTGACCCCAATGAATGGTGAGACCACCTGATAGTGTGCAATGTTGATGACTATTTTAGCCTGATATGGGATACCCAGATCTATGGCTACATTTCCTAATGCAACGGCTTGAGAATTCTATGATTAAGGGTATAGGTTAAAGTCGGCAATGAAAGGAATTCTGCGATCAGTTTTTGGATGTGTTTAAAAAAGGGATTGGATCTTCATTTTTGATTGTTTAATCACTGTTAACTTACTTGATGACCAAATATGAATCTCATTTTATCTTCAAGTGTTTTACTTGTAGTTGAATTTATAGCTCTTGCCCTACTGTGAGAGCATTGTATTCTACATCATTATTTTTACTCTCCTCTAAAAGAAGGAATAAGTAAGGCCGGAATACCCTTACTAGAGATACAAGAATGATTCACATCCCTACTTTTTCAAGCTTGGAGTCCTATATCATTTTCCATGTAAAACTTTTGGATGGACCGTAAAAAATGAATATCCTATTTTTTGGAGTATTACATTGCAATGAAAACCACTTAATCTTGAAATTCAGCTTCAAATGATGTTATTTCCACCAATGGGTTCTCTTCCAGAAAGTATTCTAGTGTCTGGACTTTAATGGATTTCTAAGGAATGAATTGGATGTTAGATTGTGGTAGAATGACATCCCTTCGTAACCAACATCTAATCAGTATTGGATAGTTGAGAATATACTCTAGTGTTTTTCTATGGGAGACCAAGTGGATCTCTTGATTTTTTTATTTAATGTCTCCATTATTGTATATGAAATATTATATCTAAAAAACATTTCTTTATATTTTAGTAAAGTGTCTCAGTATCAATCAGGGTTAGGCTGAGATAGTAGATGTTGTTTTCACTATAGACATCATTCTTTTGGGAGATGAAAGAACATAGGTATCACTCCATGGCGGTCACATATTGGATGATTGGTCTTCCTTTTAGATGTGTCATTAGAACTAGAAGACTTAAGAGATATTTTTAGATGTTTTCCAATGCTTCTTAAAAATCGTGAATCCATTGATAGGCTACAACTTTCTCAATTAACCTCATAAAGGGAGAACATTTTCTTGAAAGGTTGGCAATGAAGTTTTTAATGTCATCCAAGTGTCCTTATAGTTGTCTTAACTCATTGTGGTTATCATGTGGTGACATGTCAAGGATAGCCTTTGTATTATTTAGGTCAACTTCTACTCCATGATAGCGTACAAAGAAGCTGAGGAATTTCCCTGATGTAGCACCAAAACCACATATCAAAGGGTTCATTTTTAGGTTGTGCTTTTTCATTTTTTTCGAAGACTGTTTCTTAATCTATAAGGTGGTCTAAACATTGTTGTGATTTAATCATCAAATCATCAACATAGCATTCAAAAAAATATCATACGAAATTCATGAATATGTGGTGCATGAAAAATTTATATGTGGCTATGAATTTCTCCATGCTGAAGGGAATTTCCCTATTACAATATACTCACTAGGGTTTCTTGAAATTAGTGTATTATACATCTTCTCAGGCTATTCAGATATGGTTGTATCTAAAATAACCTTCCATGAAATATAGGGTCTAAGATATGTCGATTTAATCTAATGGAAATTCCAGGATCGGGACTAGGAAATCATTTTTAGAAAGATCCAGTTGAGATCTCATAAATACATGCATACTCTAATTTTTCAATTCATCTTTTTAACAGGGATATATTGGCTAATCAGATGGGACATTGGACTTCTTGAATGAATTCATCACTAATGTTGTTTTCATCTTCAGTCTCTATTTTAGATACAATTGTTGGGTCAGTTCATTTGGATTCCTATTTATAACCTTGATTATCTTCTGGAAGGCCTAGGTGGTGAGTGGACACTTTGGAATTGAGTCCTTGCATATCTATGTAGTTATATGAAAAAAAAACATATCGATACTTATTTAGGAAGGTGGTTTGATCCTTTTTCTCTTCATAATTCATGGATGCTCTGATCCAGGTAGGTCATGGACCATCATATGTACCCAAACTGATTTCATTGAGTTCATCAATGGTGGTAGAGGTGCCTTCCTCAAATGCTGGAGGGGAATCCATGAGGTACTCATTCTCTTCTTCCTCCTTGTCTTCTCTGTCCATATCTTGTTCTGATGGAGACATAATCATTGAGATATGATCTCAAGAGTTGTTAGTAGAGTTGAGACCTTAACCCATAAAGTATTAAGTGACTTCTCTTAGACCATATGATTGTGGGGGATGTTCTGAATAGGTAGGAATGGGGATATAAGGGTCCATTCTTTTTGTTCTACCTTGTTGGGTGAGTTAGGGATTTTTTGGAGCACTAATAATTGTTTGTGGGAATTTTCATATGGGCATTCACTATCGTTTGGGGATCAGTGGATTTTTATACACTGTTAGGATCAGTGGGATTTCATACAATAAAGATCATTGTCGAGTATGATTCTAAATCTGGTATTATGCACATAACCTGATTGATGTGAATAATGAATTCTTAGATAATATTCATGAAGGGGTCGGTGGGGACCATCTCCAAACTGTTTGGGGCAGTGACCTAATCAATGACATCGACTGAGGGTTTCTTCCCCTTCTTCTAATAGATTACAACATCAATATATATTGACTCACAAAATTAAAATGGGGCCTTATTGGTGTATAACATACCATTTTGTCCCTTCGTTTCATATTTGATGCACTTTTTGTAGGATGATGAAATCACCACGTGCTGATGCAACCAAGTCCATCTTAGAAGAACATTGATGTTACTGTTTTTACGAACCCCAAAATGCTTGACTTATCTATAGGGTTTCCAAATCAATTTTTGACCCTGATTTTTCCCAATGGTTTCTACTCACTTATGTCATAACCCAATAGGGTGGTGTCCTAGGGAATTATGTTAACATCATTTCAACCAATTCGATGAAGTGTTCACAATAGGAGGATATTAACTCCAAATCCTTTATCAATGGAAACATTTCAAATATCAGTACCATTTATCCTAGCAGAAACATATAAAAGTTTGATGTTCCCTTGTATAATGATATCTTTATCTCAATCCCTGAAAAATATAACCACATGGCATTATATAGGATTGTTCAATGTCTAATAGACTTCAACGGATGAAACTTCGGATTCAAAATCCTTGGGGATTAACAAAGCCTCTATAAGTGCTTTTATAGAGTCAATTATAAAACTAAGAGCTTCCGAGATTGAAAGTTTGTTTGGTACTGAACCTAGTTGATTCCAAATATAATTCTTATAGTCTAAAGTGCATTGCTTCTAGATTTTGGGACTATGGTTCAAAGGAACTTTAGGAGATTGAGCATTGGTGGAAGACAGAATAGTTCTGAGGAAAGAAGATGGTTGGGCTTCTTCTCTTTGTGGCTTGGGCTGGATAGGATTTCCCATGTTCTAGGGGAAAATATACACATAGAATATTTCTGATGGATACTGAAGAATGATTTGTCCAATGTGACTTATCGAAGAGGCAGGGTAATTTCCAGGATCCTATTGGGCCTTCTAAAGGGTTCTTCTATGATTTTTTATAACATGGACAATTAGAGTGGGGGTACAATCATATGCTTGTTTTCTTCAACGACAGTGTGTTCCTTGGAATCCCTAGCTTCTGCGACCACTTCCTCTAGTTCCTCGATCGGGTGTTAGGTAATGAGGTTCATATCCATAGTAGATATTAGAGAAGGATTCCATTAAATGAAAGATATTAATCAAGCTAAAAATCTACACTTTTTTGGATGATGCTCTGCCATATAAAATGCTTCTATTGGTGTTGTATGGTGGGGCGGTACATGGTCATTTAGATTCAATGGAATGAAATCTGGGATGGTCCATGCTAATATTATCCTTCATGAAAATTAATCTTCTTTCACTTCCAATTTTCTTTCTTCATCAGACTACCTTTTGGATGGTTATATTTTGGAATATTTTGGGGTGAGGATTTCAGTTGTGTTATAGTATGTGAAACTAAAGATACATTTTTTGTCTCTAACTATGCATGTATAATTCCATGAGTTTAGTTGATTGTATTTTGAGTCAAGCAAAAATTAATATTTTATTCTCTATTTCTAAAACTTATTTCCCCTCATATTCCTCATCAGGGGTAGTGGTGGACACATATTCTAATTGCACTAGAATTTTTAACAATTTCACTTTCCTAGAATTTATCATTCTATGTCGGAGGCCCTTTAAAATTAAACACTCATGGATGGTACTAGTATTTGGTGGAAGGTAAAATAATTTGGTTGGTCATTGAGATAAACTACATTGGGCCTTTTTTATTATAGATGATACAGAAGGTTGTAGTTTATTATGGCAATAAAATTTCCACATACTTGGTCATGTTGGACTGAGTAAACATTGTTCCTTCATTCCCAAAACATATTTCATATGGTTACCATTCACTCATCTTCTCAAAGCGGGTCATGCTAATGACATCCAGGGGTCCTTTATGATTAGGTTTAGGGCTTGGAGCTAGATCATGCGGCATGAGTGGCTTGAGTGTAAATGAAGTTCATTCAATTCATCCTATCCTATTTTGGGGGATGGTGGGGTTTCCTAGGACTTGATATTAGTTCATTATATGGAATATTATATTCTCTTGGAAATAGAAGACAAATCCTAGAACATAGTTGTAAATTTCACTAAGATGTGTGGTGTTCGCAGTTCATCACAATGATTTTTGATTCATTTAGTGAGAATCTCATCATGGGGGAGTGGATAATTCAAGAATTAGGTCAACCCATTCCACCTGGTAATGAAGTCTGAGACTCTATAATTCTCCTATTGTTTGTAGTTCATGAGGTTATTGACTGTTTTTTCTGGTGTTGAACATAACTTGAAGGGGAAATTTCGTTGGATATCCTCCCATCATGTTATCGACTAAGCTAAAAAAACTTCTCTACAATAAAAAGGCTGAGACTTGCAAGGCTCACAGAAAGAATCTAATTTTTCTTGCTTTTTGTTAGTCTAGGGTTCCCATCATGGGATCACAATAGGATGTGTAATGCATTAGATATTGTTTTGGGACCCCTGAGCTATTGAATATAGGGAATATGGGTTTCTATAATTTGGGTTGTGGTAGAATGTTACCCTACAAGTTTAGATAGGGTTTTCATTCTACTTGTATCAAATCACTTCGTCCTTCAATCACTACCAATCGATCTGCCAATGACTCGATGGAATTCCCAAGCATTTGATGCTTGTCTTGTTGGACTGGAGCATTGGATGTTGTGGTAGGGGAAAATTTTGGTTGTGACAGTGCTTTTAGTACTTGAGGGGAAAACCCAAAAGGGGAATCTTGTGTGGATTTACATGATTCTATTATGGTTGTTTCCTCATTGGGGGTTATATCATGATATCCCTCTGGGATTGGATTCTGGTAGACTGATGGGCCTGGTGCTGTGTTGGACGATCCACCTAGATTTGCTTCATTTTTTGGGATGAACCATTGTGGATAATTAACACCTACTAGTAGTGTATTTAGAGGTTCTTTTGGAGGAATTTGAGGATCATATTGCATAATACATATTTTTGTGAGTATCTTTGCACTGATTTGCCTTAACTCTTTCATCTCTTCCTTTTTCCGAGTGAATCTCACCTCAGTTATAAGGGATGCGTTTTCATTGGGAGGAGGTGGTGGTTCATAAGTGACCTTTCTATTATGCTTCTCCTTATTGATGATTTTTAAAGGAGGTAATGAGGGATTGGATAATGTATCACCCGGATTTAAGGTGTCCCTCTGATTCTGGATATGCACACTGTTAGGTTCGGTGAGGATCATATTCTTGGTGGAAAAATACTCTCCCTGTTCGTATGAATGTGAATCATTTTTGGTGTGGTACATATGATTTGGAAACATGAAATTCACTAATTTGTAATTCATTTTAGGTGGCATGTTGGATGTTGAATGGTATGGGAGATTTTTGTGTACTTTTGGGGATTTTCTCCTTCCAATATGGGATCCTATTTGCACTTCATGGGGAAGAGTAACTCAGATGGAAACTTTATATGACCATATTTTATGCCTCCCTTTTTTTGTGGGAACTAAATCACGAGATGGGATAGACTGGGTTACCTATTTAATTGTTTTCATCTCTAGGTGGTAAAAGACTAACATCTGTTGTTCGGATAATTGTGGTAAAATTTCCCCCAATCCTGCAGGTTGGGGCTTCTCTCATTCCATTATTTTAATGCATCAGTAAATATTGTTTGGTATCACAATGGAATTTTGGTTTAAAAATTCCCCTAGACCTACGGGATAAGGCTCTCCCTGTATTGCGGCAAGTGTTGTTATTGTTTCCACTTTCTTGATCTCGTGCATTATCATTCGAGTGTGATCTAGATATGTTGTCAGGTTTGTATGTAACTTATTTTCTTCTAAGGAAATTATCAATGCTTGCTGAATGGTATGTTTTAAACAAGAGGCATGTTGAATGTTATCTATTTCATGATTCAGGAGTCCTTCAATGGATCACTCTCATTTGGCCTAACACCTTTGAGACTTAATAAGGACTTATTTCTTTTGAGGATACCACAGTTCTTGATCAGGATATTCATTTGATGAACTTCTATGGATGATTACATTATAGGATTTCATTTCCAATGGGTTCTGCTAGATGGAAAGTGGGGTGAAGTGCAAGGTTCCATGCTCTACCAAAACCTGATTGTAAACACCATATGGGGCATCTTCAATTAAGAGACATAGCTTATATATTATGTTGAGGAAGGATAGTTCAATGTCATCCTTTCTCATTTTTTCTTATAGTTGTTTTTCATAATGGATGGATTCCATGTCAATATTACAACTAATATCTCCAAAAAAATTGACATGGTATGCAGACACATCATAGGGTTAGACGTTTTTTTTCATGTGGCATAGGGTTGTCCAGATATTGAGGTAAATTTTATGTATCAGTTCCTCTAAAAATCCCATTATTATGTCAAACTATGAAGTGCCAATCGGAAAAAAAATATTTGTTATGTCATCATTGTATAAATTTCTTCTTACGAGTAACATTTCCATTTGATCTCCCATCATAGATATATTTACTTGATCCTCCCAATTTGGAAACATCATGATAATTTAATAAAAAGTAGTGGGGCTTGTAGGGTTATTGATGATATGTGAATGATGTGGCGGTGGCTCTTGAGAAGAGTGTGGACTTGGACCATCTTTCGGTTGATAAATGATATTAATTTTCATTAACAAGGTATCTAACATGACTGAATTTATCCTTCCAAGCATCTCAGAATGAGAGGGCTTCCTCATGCTTGCACTGGAATGGGGAGGACCATCTTTTTAGTGTGAAATTTGACTTTGGGGAGAACCTTCATAGCCAGTGTCATCATGGAGAGGGCTACCATTGCATCTTGGTATTTTCTTGTAGGTGGTGTATCTATAGTCTACATCTAGGGGAGGACCTTCAGGATAGACTATAATAAGGGGATGTATTTCTGGTTACTTTATTTCATTATAGGAGGACCTTCATAGTGACTATCATCATGGTGAGGACTACCATCATGGCTTAATATCTGATAGCAATGAGAGTTTCTACAGGGTATACCCTTTGGAGGACCATTAGGGAGGATGACTACAAGGGGAGTTCATTCTTTCTCTTCGAACTTTTGGTAACTCACAGGGCTTCCATGACTCCTATAAATAGATATTAACTCATGATATATTGTTTATTTCCCATGAATTACTCCTCCGTGGTGCATGCTCTGGGGAGGATATTTAGAGAAACTGGTAACAATATTAAATGTAAGACCTATACATTTTCTACTGACTTTTCAGTAATTTGGTAATGACTCAATAGGATCATAATCCCCTATGGATAATTATTTTATGGATTAATGAACACCTACATAAAGAATAGAAGGTCCATGAATGTTTAATTAATTTTCAAGTTTTCTTTGGCACATTTCAATTTTGGGATCTCTCTTGCAAGAAAATAGGGTTTCCTATTGTTGTTAATGACCTTAATAAATGTGTTCTTGTTTGAGTGGTTCCTGTGATGCCTCCGAGATACGCTGATAATAATTTTTTTATGGAAGGGATATATTCAAACCCTAGATATGCCATCATGGTGGACCGATGTTTCCCAGTTGGAATGGGTATTTATTCCCCATCTGATTTTCCATTTATCATGGAATATGACTGAAGACCCTCCTAGACCGGTGCTGGGATGCATGTCTGCTATGGGGTGACTATCAAATTTGGTGGGTGAATCACCCCACATGGGGAGATGGGGTTGTGGGCCCGACTCCTTTATATTTCCACTGATGTGATTATATCATATGATGTTTAGAGGATATGGTTAGAATTTACATCTGATCTTACATCATTTCTTGGATGTGTTGAGAGACCCATTTGGATGGAATAGGTATGTATTCCAATTCAAATGTTTGAGAAAAAATATGTGCATGATCTGGTCATCCATGCTTTGCCAGTGGGTACTGTCTATTCTCCTGTGTTGGGGTAGAGAATAGAGTTTTCCCCTTATTCATGGTTGGGAAACGTCACATATTTTCTCCAGTTTCCTCGATATTTGATTGATGAGATTCAAATTTTTGATCATGAATGTGCATCTGCTCATTTTCCCCTATATTTTTCTGATAGTCTTGATATAAATGTGTATAGATTTGACACTTATTGTATTTGTTTACCACCACATTTCATTGGTGGCTTTCATTTTGGTAATCAATAATTTGTGGTAGCCTCTTGATTTACTCTATGTTTTACTAAAGATATTCATTTGTATTGGTGTGAATTAGATTCTTCTTGTATTTGTTTTCCACCATATTTTACTGGTGGGATTCATTTTTGTAATAATGAATACGCATCTTCCTTTTGATTTCCATCATATTTTATTGGTGTGATTTAGATGAATTGGAGGGGTTATAGGACTACCCAAAACATGTAGTCCTATTTGGATGGCGGTCTTGGTATGAAACAGAAGGATTTTTTACATTCTTATATCTGGTTTCCTCCATATATGTATGGCGGATAGCATGCACATCAAGAGGGATTTTCATCGTCCTATATTTCGATTCCAATGTATTTGACTGGTGGGATGGATGAGCATCAGCAGGAATAATAATTTTCACATATTTTGAGTTTTTTCTTCATATAGGGCCTCATAAGGGGGAGCATGAATATACGTTTTCTCATAGTTCATTGCTGTATTTTTATGGTTAATATCATCAATTGGAATTAATCTAATTGCCTCTTCATAGTTATAAGTTCATCACCCATAGAAGGCATCTTGTGGAACATGAATCTGTTTGGATTCAACAGGGACCCATGGAGTGGTCTTCTCCTCTATGATAGGATGCTGAGATGCCTGGAATTGATGATGACATCATCCGGTAGGGTCCCTTGAGCGTGGCTTCTGTGCAATTGGGAAGAAATTAGTAATGATTTCATCATTTGTCTCCCAATGATACGAGATTTACTCATTGTCGTGTTCTAGGTATAGGCGCATAAAATGACTAGAGATGGATAGGGGCCACCGTATTCTGTAATTCTGCCCGTTATTGAAGAGGTTTCTAGCAATCTTTCACCAATTTGAGGACCTATCTTCCAGTATCCACTGTACGGAGAGTAACTTGCTATTGGTACTCTAGGATTAGCATGTTTGAAGCCCATTGTTTGAAACACTAGTTTGGTGACAAAGTTCTCTTCATTGGGGAAGAAACAGTTGGTGCGTTGATCAGCATGTGTGTCAGTGATAACATTGATGATACAATTGGACTGAAGATAGATCTAATGACCCACAATATATGGGACAAGTACACACAAAACCCCCCCTTCAAAGTATTATCTCATTACCACATTCATAATTGATTATATTTCTTGGCCCTCTTTGATTTTTATGTGAAAGGGGATTTAGTGTGGTAATACCACCACTTTGGTAAATAATTCACATCAGTTTCACTATTTTTGTTTCGACCTGAATATATTATGGATGCGGGAACCGGTTAATATGAATTTTTTTAGTTGGGTTATTTTATTTTTTATATGATTGAAAACATTATTGTTTTTTCTCGATGGGGAATGTGTTTTATTGGTTTGATTTTAGGGGGTTAATTGGTTTACAATCACTGGTGTTGGTTATAAAATATTTGATGGTCTCTAATGGGTTTGTTCGTGGTGTCAAAATAACCCAATAGCTCTCATATCCATGTTTCATGGACCCTCTTTCCATAGGTAGTTGTTCATTGGGTGATTTTCTCACCAACACTTATGAACACACATTGGTTGAGAGAAAGGGAACTCAGTCTCATCTCACCCTTATGGGGGGAAGTATTTCATATTTTGAGACTCTCTTATAGATTAAAGCTATATTCATTGGTCCGTGAATCCATGGTTCATTACTAATAATTTTTCCATGGTAAATATATGGATCAGAAGTTAATCATGATTAAGAGTAAGTTTCAAATCATCTGAGAAAGGATTATTTGTCATGCATTATGTGGTAATTATTCCAAATAGGATCGGGGTACCCAGAAGTGATATGGTCTCCTAGGCAGAATTGGCCCTACCAGGGATGTGTCTTGGAAAAAATTAGCATGATTTGGATGTTGAGTTTAGACCTCAGAAAGGCTTCCTACATATCCCAGTAAGTTGGTATTCAAATCCCTCATATTTAGGTTTTATATGGGAATTAATCCTTATAATAGGCCCATTAAGGGGGCATGATTGGGGATTACACATGGAAGTTTCCTGGTCGATGGGATTTGTTCATGGTTTACACCTTAATGGGTGGTCCATTTGGATTTGTATCAGGGATTACACCTTCTAGGAGGATCGTTTGGATTGATATTTGGGATAAAATATCTTGAGAAGGATCGTGCTTTGAGATCATGGTGATATCATGATCACCACCACCCTCTAACCCCATGTGATTTATCTGTGGTGTGAGAAAAAATTGAATGTAGCGGATCTGAAGATCACACATCCCACTTCATCAACTGATAGAGGGTACTAGAGCCCATGGGGAGGTAGAAAGGGTTTTTTGTTTTCTTGTCTCCTCTTTTATTTTCATATCCTTGATTGATATATTTGGTTTCCTATCCGGATAGGTCTTGGGTGAGGGAAGATAGGACCACAGGTGCATCCTCCTACAAGAAAATCTATGGGCTTACCATAGTGGGAGTGCCCTTTTGAATGTCATATGGGGTATGATAAAGTTTAAATTAATATATAATGGATGATGGATTCAAAGTTTAATTTCACATTTTAGGTACCGGTACTGTACAGTTTAACATCATGTGGTCAAGATTAGTTTCATACTGTTTAACATCATGTGGTCAGGAAAAATTGGTGTCTTGCAGTATAAGTTCATACAGCAGGGACCACTTATTATAGGATCCATTGTTAAATGGATGATAACTTAGCTGGGATGTCATGATATTCCTCGAAATAGAGAGGGAATGAAATTGTGAAACATGATACGGGAATTCTTAGATCAAGTTAAATAATATGGGGCATGGAATCAATTGGGGAGTACAAATGTAGGAAGAACCTCCCCTGGGGAAGAATTTGTCTCTGTTTGATAGGCCTTTTTTGTGGGAAACTTATACAGAGCCACTATTTCATATTTTGAATAGTTAATCAAATGTGTACATAGAAAATTGGCTTCTATTTCTAATGTATATTGAGTATTATGAAGATCTAAAATCACCTGAGACACATGGTTTGATGGATGTATAATTTTTTTTTCCAATCATGTAAGAAACATTCAGACCATGAGTGTCCACATAGATTTGGATCAACATAGAATAGATGAAAGCTTATGGGTTTTTAATAGTTTCATGAAGAGTAGGGGGGTCATAGTTTTTAAAGGATAGATGTTAGGGACGAATAAGTGCATGAAATAAAATTTTGTGGAAGTGAACTGAAATGTTTACGGTGAAACTGTCCATTTTTCATGGGTGTTAGTGATGGTAGATATGGGACCGGACTAGAGGTCCATGAATGAACCCCGTAAATAATAATGAGTAGGGGAGTGGGGGAATATCCCCTATATTATGAACCAGTGTGTCCATTAGATTTTCTATATCTGGATGGCCTCATTGGAGTTGGCGTCATAGGGCTGATCACATAGGACCATTCATATAGAATTTTTTTAGAATGATCTAGGCACAAAAGATTTCCAAAGAAGTGTTTTCCTTGATGGAACATTAGCAAAGGAGTTTCTATGAAGTTTTTTTTTCACAAATGATCATCCATAAATGGTTTTATGCAAAGGGTCCATCCACAAAATAGTACCCATGGAGTATTTTCAGCAAAGCATCATTTGCGGGGCATAGTATGTCAAGGGAAGTCCATGTAGTAGCATCTGTAATGTGTTGTCAGTATATGGGGTCTTCTATATATAAATTTTATTATTTCTATGGTTTTATAAATTTACCCCACCAATTCATGAATGACACTGCCTCCACATATTATCTTTTGTGGAGGGTCTTCTAAATGTAGTTTTCAAGATGGGGTCTGTGAAGTGCTTTGGGTGCAGAGAGATTTATCATGCAACCTCTATATTGGTCTTCATGATTTTTTCCAATTTCCATCTGTCCTCTTTTGTTACCCATAACGTTTTATTTATAGAGGACTAGAGGATACCACACACCTTCTTTTTCAGAAGCCCAAGGACTTAGTCAATGAGGGTTTTCTTGCAGGCATTGTCGTTTCCACCACATTCCAAAAAATACATAATTCATAGAGGATATTATTTTGCAGTGATGGATACACCACATTCTTCCTGTTAACAACATCATTTTCTATTGTGGGTATTAGTCCCCCATCTTCATCTTCTGAACTATTTAGTTTGTTGGTTATTCGAAAAGTGGGGGATCCCCATGAAAAGCTATGGTTCGCAATGAAATTTTGTACCTCACAGTCCTGCCACCTTAAACATTCATCAATGTTATTCTATATTTTTATTCTACAACATACTGAGTCAGGTCAAATTTTCATCATCATTAATGAATGGATTTTTAGGAACCAACATGGATTTACATTTTGTACACATAATCGATTCATTGATTAATTATCACTTCATTATTATGATCATTACAACTATTTATTTCATAATCACATTTTAATTGTTATTTTTTATACTAGAATTTCTATTGAAGGATATTATTTGATCATTGATTAATAAAATAAATAATTTCATTATCATCTGGTTATTAATGATTTTTTTAAATAATAGTGTCACTTTCCCCTCTTTTGTAATTAAAAATTTTGCGAACATATTTTAATAAAATAATATTTCATTTCTCTCTTCAGTCATAAATCTATATAGTTCCAAGACAATGTTTTAGAAAAAAAGTTTAAACATTTTCAAATTATTTATTAAGGGAATTTTATCCATTTTTACTTTTTAAAATAAAAAAATTGGAATCTTCATATCATTTTCAAATCAATGAATATTTTTATTTTATTGATAATTTGAAAGGAATAATTATTTTAATGTTTGATAAACGAATAAAATTTCCTACCATCATGACCACTCAAATATTTTAATGATTAATTTACCTATTTCAAATATTATTTTCAATTAAAATGATTCTCATAATTGTTAATTTTTTAATCAGTGATATTCAAACTGAAAATGATTTTTTCTTCAAGATTGTTTTTAATGATATTTTATGGTATTTCTATTCATCAGTGTCAATAACCCTTTTTTCTACATATACTCCAATGGGGACATGTTTTATTGATTACACCTTTATTTTTATTCTAGATGGTTTATGATAATTTTTACCAGGGATTGTTTTGAAATTCACTTCCTTGATTTATATTTATTGTCAATAACTTTCCCTTGAAATGTTTACATTCCTGTGATCAATTGAAAATAAATTTTCATTAAACATATTTATTATTTATCCTGAATTTTTTTATTCATTTAATTGAATATCATTTCAACATATTATGATATACATTAATATTCATTTCTTTATCTTAGTAAATATTCATAAATCTGTATTAATTTCTTAATAAGGATATTTGATTATAAGGAACATTGTTTATGAATTAAATAGATTATTCTATGTTCGAATAATTCATTGGAAATTAAAGATATTGGCATAGCACGGTTATATACGTTACATTGATGAATTCATAGTATCACGAGACGAATCTGCTGGTTAGACTTAGTTAAATGTTTTCCACCCATTTTTTTAATGTTTCTTTATGATAGATCCTACTGGTAGAGTTTTCATGTTCCCGTGAAACATGAAATCCAATAATTAATCATGGAAATCACTAAAAATAAAGTTATCATTATCCATGGTATATTTTCTTTGAAAATATCTCTAGATGTATTTCACAATATATTTATTGATTAGATGACTTTTTTCTAGTAATTAACATTTCCATATAGATTATTTCTTATCGAGTAATGATTTAATGTAATTAATTAAATGGAATGTGTTTTATGTTATTTACCTTTCTATATTGTTTATGTTAGTAAAATAATTTAATATTCACGTGTGTTCAGTAATTTATCATTCCATATTGGCTATAATTATATATTCAAGACATTTTCCATTATACAAAACCCTTACTCAGTGTTAGAGATCACCCTTATTTTGTTTTCTTTTCACTAAGATTCCATTAAGAGAACAGTGATTGAGGTGTAAGGTTATTCTAGATGGAATAAAGTTATTTTATAAAAATATTTTGTAATTATTACTTTTAAATGTGACGTGGTAGTCTTGTATGTCACTAGTTTACCAAGACTACTAAACTATCTGGTCGTTTGGGATGTGATTCGATGTATCCTATAGAAATGTAAAAATAGTAGGCACTAGATGTAGGCTACTGGGGATGGGTCATTATAGATGGGATTAGAGAAATTTAAGTAGAAACCTTAGTAACTATAATTAGTAAAAAAATAATATGGGGTCATAAATCATTGGTATATTTTGAGTAAAATTACAAATGAACATCCTAATGTTTTGTAAATGACTAAATTATGTTTTACCATAAAAATATATCCATTTTGGATAATAAAATTGAATTTGGTTCACAGCCATCTGTTCCTTGAGGAAATGTGTCTGAAAAGTGCACATTGGGATAGACCCAATCATCCCATGGATCATCAAAACAGGTTTTACTACACATCTGGTTTGACACTCTCTGAGGGATATGCTTGGGATAATCCACATTTACTTTACAAACAATTTTGAGTGATTTGAGTAGATGATGACAATAAACGACCTATTTTATACCTAAGGTGACCTAGATAAAAAATAAGGTGACTATATTAAATAATAAATCTATTTAACTATTTAAAATATGTTTATAAAGAAAAAAAATCCAAGGGGAAATGAAGAGTTTGATAGAAGAAAATAAATCAATTCCTAGGTGTATAACTGTAGATCATTGTCTTTAATATGAGAAACCTATGAATTATGTGACTAAATGACCACATCGAACGGTTATAACCTAGAAAAAGAAAGGAATTATGTGGGAATATAGTGGAATAATTATTTATGTATTGAGTCTCAATAATTAAATTGTAAAATATATTTTTATCAATATTATCTTGGTTATATGATTCATTAAAATATAAGGAAAGTGTTAAAATTTTGAAGCATATTTTTATTCATTAACTAATGTGTAATGGATACTATCATTAGTCTATGAGTTTAATATTAATCACAATTTTAAATTATTAATCTTCCCATTTTTAGGTTTTATGTGATGGGAGCCTACCATGATTAAGGATATTTTGGAATAAATATATGGAAAGTATATGTTTTATTGGAAATTGTTTTTGAGGAATAAAAATATACATTTTATAAGAAACATTTTAATGTTATTTATAACATTTATGGTCTAAATGATCATTAATGACATTATAATAATTCATAAATATTATTATTAGGCTTTAGAGAAAGAAAAAAGTTGTATTAAAAACCAAAGTAATAAGGTTATTTACTGATTAATTTTATTTCAAGTATGTTTATCATATGTTTGTGGGAATGTTCAAGAAATTATATTAATATAGTTTTAGTATAAATAAAAACCACATGTTGTGTGAAAACCCGTCATGATTGTAAGATATGTGGGTCTTCAACCCGTAATTGAAGGATGATAAGGGTTCAACACCAACCACGAGCATATGTGATGACCTTGAAAATTTTCATTTTTTCAGTTAAATGACTTGAAAAATAAATATTAATGATGAAGTGGTGTTATTAATTTTTAGGTTTATATATTAATGTATTATATTAAATAACTTACTCTAACCATATTGATTTTCTAAAATATTTAGAGATAGATGGAAATACATGTCACTATTTTATGAATATTATGTTCTATTAAAAGTAATTTTTAGTGCTTTAGACAGAGAAAAAAAATCCTTTTTTCGATATTCAAATATTTGAGTAAGGGATTAATTGAAAATTGGTCAAATCATCACCAAATTATGAAATTGTGATTATAAAATAAAAACATATCAATTATTTTTCCTTATATATCAAAATAGTTATGGAATTCCACAAATTTAAGAAACAAATCTTGAAAAAAATATCCAATTACCTTCGTATTTGATTTCTCAAATGGCCTTTTAAATCATCAGAAATTTATTTTTTTTATGTCCTTATCATTAAATTGATCATTCACATTCCTATGATAAATGTAGTGTTTTTTTAGGTTTTAAATTTTTTACAAAAAACTGGTAGGTCAAAAATATTTTTCAAAATGCACCGCAAAGGCGACATCTGTGATGTCGCCTTTGCATTTTGGGTGAAAGGCGGCATCGCAGCTGCCGCCTTTTCACAGAGGCTAAAAGGCGACACCCACGATGCCGCCTTTCCCCTAACACAAAAAAATTGAACTTTTTTTTGTTTTTTTTTGTTTTGTTTATATATTAATTTATATATATAATTCATAAAAAATGATCAGGAAGATGCCGCCTTTCACCTAACCAAAAAATTATTATATTAAAAAATTTTGTTTTGATTTTTTGTTTTTTTTTTGTTTATATTTTTATGTATATATATAATTCATAAAAATTTTATAAATTATCATTTTTGAAATTTTTTATTTTTTTTTTGTTTCGTTTATATATTTATTTGTATATATAATTCACAAAAAATGTTTCGGAAAAATAATTTATATGCTTTCAAAACCACCAACTTGAAAGCTGAAAATATTTGAAGTACATGAATTTGAAAGACTATAAAATATAAAGAATAAGACCCATATAAACAAAACTTTAAACAATCATTAAACATATAAGAAAATATTGAAAACAAAAAACAATTCATAAAAAATGTTCATGAAAAAAATTTATAAGCTTTCAAAACAACCTACTTGAAAGTTAAAAATGTTTCAAGTATGTGACTTTGAAAGACTAAAAAATATAAACCATAAGGAAAATATAAATGAAACATTAAACATTCATTAAACATCTAACCAATTGTTGAAAACAAAAATCATTTCATAAAAAATGTTCATGAAAAACAATTTATAAGCTTTCAAAACTGCCTACAAGAAACATAAAAATGTTTCAAGTATGTGAATTTGAAAGAATATAATATATAAAACATAAGACCAATATAAAATAAACATTAAACATTGATTAAATATATTATCAATTGTGTAAAACAAAATTAATTTCATAAAAAATGTCAGGAAAAACAATTTATAAGCTTTCAAAACTTCCTACTTGAAACTTAAAAATGTTTCAAGTACGTGACTTTGAAAGACTATAAAATATAAACCAGAAGACAAATATAAACAAAACATTAAACATTTATTAAAAATATAATAAATTTTTGAAAACAAAAATCATTTCATAAAAAATGTTCATGAAAAATAATTTATAAGCTTTCAAAACCACCTACATGGAACGTAAAAATATTTCAAGTACGGGACTTTAAAAGAATATAAAATATAAAACATAAGACCAATATAAATGAAACTTTAAACATAAATTAAACATATAAGAGTCAACCCTGGATCAATGTTATGCATGGTGTAGCTAGTATCACATACATCTATAATATTTGATGCAGCAGAACATGTTATATCTCCTTTCATGGGACAACGAAATACATTCTTCCACCCTCCATGTCCATATCCATATCAACATCCGGCCACATAAGGGTATAGTGAAATATATGACACATGAAATGCTCATCTCTTCCCATTCCTGCAAATACCAACCCCTTCAACCCCACCATGCATCCAACCATTATAATTTCTTCCACAATTGTCACCCCATTTCCCCGGGCCCAGTTGATCAGATGAAAACACCAATGATTCCACATAGCCCATCGAATTCTTCATCACCAAATCTTTATATTTTTTCATCTTCAAAAGGAAACTGCAATACCTCCTTGATCAATCTATTCCAAACACTCACATACAAGTATTCTATAAACATAAAAACCAACAAATTTTTAGGAAAAAAACTCAACATTTGTTGGTTTTTATGTTTATAGTATACTTGTATGTGAGTTTTTGGAATGGATATATGAAGTAGGTCCTATAGTAACCTTTTGAAGATGATAAAGGATAATTATTTGGTGATGAAGAGTTCGATGGGCTATGTGGAATCATTGGTGTTTTCATCTGATCAACTGGGCCTGGGGAAATGTGGTGATAATTGTGGAAGAAATTATAATGGTTGGATGCATGGTGGTGTTGAATGGGTTGGTATTTTCATGAATGGGAAGAGATTAACATTTATTGTGGCATATCGTTCACCATACCCTTATGCGGCTGGATTTTAATATGTATATGGACATGGCTGGTGGAAGAATGGATTTCTTTGTCCCATGAAAGAAGATATAACATGTTCTCATGCATCAAATATTATAGATGTATGTGATACAAGTGACACAGTGTATCATATTGATGTGGGGTTGACTCATATATGTTTAATAAATTTTTAAAGTTTGATTTATATTGGTCTAATGTTTTATATTTTATAGTATTTCAAAGTCACATACTTGAAAAAAAAATTAAGTTTCATGTAGGATATTTTGAAATAATATAAATTGTTTTTCATGAACAGTTTTTATGAAATTATTTTTGTTTTAAACAATTTATTATATTTTTAATCAATGTTTAAAGTTTCATTTATATTGGTATTATGGATTATATTTCATAGTCTTTCAAAGTCACGTACTTGAAACATTTTTAGGTTTCAGGTAGGCGGTTTTGAATGCTTATAAAAAATTTTCATGAACAATTTTTTTGAAATGATTTATGTTTTAAACAATTTCTTATATGTTTAATGAATTTTTAATGTTTCGTTTATATTGGTCGTATGGTTTATATTTTATAGTCTTCCAAAGTCAGGTACTTGAAACATTTTTAACTTTAAAGTAGGCGGTTTTAAAAGATTATAAGTTATTTTTCATGAACATTTTTCATGAAATAATTTTTGTTTTCAACAATTTCTTATATGTTTAATGAACTTTTAATGTTTCGTTTATATTCGTCTTATGGTATATATTTTATAGTCTTTCAAAGTAGTGTACTTGAAACATTTTTAAATTTCAAGTAGGCGTTTTTGAAAGCATATAAATTATTTTTTATTTCCATAGACATAAAACATATAAATGAACATAAACAATCAATGTCTATGTATATGGTGAGGATATCCTATCCCACATGGTGGTCTAATTATAGGACGTCCGCGGAAAGATCTCTGGGGAGTCTGATGACCTGGAGAGGGTTGATACTCCAGCGCTGGAATGTTGACTGTCATATCTTCTACCTCTGTGCCGGTGGGAGAAAATGTTAACTCCACCACATACAGCCCTCCTGATACTTCTCCCACTTCGATGGTATAAGGACTCAACAACATCGTAGTGGGGAACAAATCATGTGGTGGAACTATACCCCAACTCTACGATGGGTCTGGACCCCAAGGCTACGATGACTCCGGACCCAAAGGTTGCAATCCATATGGACCCCATGATGGAGAAAACCAAGGATATCCCGTCAAAAAAGATGGATCCCATGACATCTAAGGCACATCCTACATCAGCTCAGACTAGATGACTAGAGGGACGACCTCTGCCTGTGAAACTGGTGAGGCCTGACGTGTAGGACGACGCTGTCGACGTCACCGTGGCCATGGATCCTCAGCACCACCTACTGTTGTAGGATCTTCCTCTACGACAGGAACCTGTTGTCTCCATGCCGGACGCTCGAAGAGGCTCTCAACAAACTCATGGAGCGATGACCTCCGCTCCAATGCTTGATCATGAACGGCTTCCCAGCTGAAGACACTATCCTCAGCCTCATCACTCATATGAATAATACTGTCTGTGTGACTCTACTATAAACAGATTAAAAATGAATTAGAAAATAAATCAATAAACATAATAATATAATTTAATTGACTTACTATCATATGCATCTCTCTGCCGGCTCAGGTATGATACAATATAGACTTCAGTCTATAACATGGTTCATACTCATGCTATGTTGAAAGAGAGAACCGCATCGTAAGAACACCTTGGATATGAAACTCTGTATGTTTGTGCAAACAGTTGAGAAATTCAGCATGTACTCAATGCCAGTCATCATCCAGCCTCCATGTAAGCTTCATCCCATGAAGTTAATCTGTCTTCCTTGGCGGTAATGGAATCTGCTGAGTCAAGAGACACTGGCGCATGACTCTGTCAGGATGGTTCCACTCAACAATATGAAAGTGAATTAGTGGTACTACAGCCGTAACATCGTCAAGACCAACCGTGCAGTATGGAGGCAACTACTCTATAACAGACTAGTATGGAACCCATGAAATATGAAATAATATATTACCCTTGTTAAAAAAACTCTTAACTAAAAAAATGATTCTATTATTAAATTTGTTATACAGTTATATATTGTATATACATACCTGATGGGGTAAGAGAAATTCCAACTCGAGCTGATATACGGCCAAATCATATCTTGAAACTGCATTGAAATTGTGTCTCTGACACCACCTATAAAATAAAACATCGATAGTGATAAATAATGATAAATTAAATTCAATAACTTGTAATAGCATCATAAACTGATATAAATGAGTGATCATACCAGCATCCACGAGGAGCGTCGTGTAGCATCGCCATCTCGACCAGCGGACCAGCAAGTTTAAGGCAGAATGCGGGGATGTGCTCCAAAGCCCACATCTGAATAAGGATGATGCATCCCTCGGGACATGAGTTCCACCTTTCATATATCCTACATAATGCTCTGTGTGTGTATGATAAGCAGGCGGATCCCCAGTTGTACGTTCCTTCCCGATCAAAGTCCTCTAGCAGGGGTAGATAAGTCATGTGCACGTGCATCCTTGAATGATCCGTACACATGGTCCCTCCAATAAGTCATAATATATATGCACGTGCATAATGCATCACCGTCTGCTCGTCAGCATCATCATCTAAAGGTGGAATCTGTGACTCCAGCCAAGGCATGGATATCGATGCTCCATCAGTAGCACAATGATTGGACAAAATGTCAATGCCTAACAAGCACTGAGCAAGGTCAGGGCAAGATGCCTGAGTGGATCCAATAACAGGTCTCCCTTGTATAGGAATAGCAATAAGCATAGCCACATACTGGAGGGTGATGGTCATCTCTCCCTCAGGCAGGTGGAATGTGTGTGTCTGTAACGACCCAATCTTTTTGAGTATTATATTAACTTACTCTTAATGATTTAATAAGACGTTAATGGTTAATGCAGAAAGGGGAGTTGATGGCTTCATCCAGTAGACTCAACCCTTACGAAGCCCACTTATCAGAGCTTGGGAAGGAGGTAGCATCTGTGGGCTTCGCTTTGGACCAAGCCCAAGACGAGCTCCAGCGTGTCAAGCTTGAACGAAAACGCTTGTAGGAGAAGTTCAAGTTAGTGGAGATTGCTACTAGGGCAATGTTATCTGAGCCTCCCTCAGATTCTCTCACCATAGCACACCTTACACTTAGGTCTTATGCCAGTGTTATAAGGGGCTATGTGATGAGACCCTAGTTTCCTTGTGTAATCCTTTCGGGTGAATAAATTGAGATTTCTTCCTTTAGTGATGTTTGTGAAATTTCAAATGTCTAGATAATTTTAGAATGTATTTTATTGATGAATTTTGAAAAAGGGATATTTTGAAATATTTATGTAAACCCTAAATAACTAATGATGTGTAATGATTTTCAAAAAATGGTCTTCTACAAAAGTGTTCATTAAGGAATTTGGAGTCTAATAAGATCAACTTAATTTTTGATGAATAGTAAATTATGAATAGTGATTTTACGCTTAGGATTAGTAATGTGACCAAATGGATTAGTAATTTTCACTCAAAGAAAGTTTTAATATAATTTAGACACCTTGATTAAGTAATGTGATTCAATAAAATGGTTAAATAACGGTTTCATAAATTATTATTCAAGTATTAGTTTTTTTGGATGAATAGTGTTTTTTAATTAAAAATTTAATTAAAAATAATTAGAAAATTATTTTTATAAAAATGACTTTATTGTTGAACTCAGAGCATCGATATTATGTTATGGTAAATTTTGGGGATTTTTCTAAAAAAATGAATTTTCAGTGAATAGTAAAAATACAGTTTTAGGGTTTCGGTATGTTTAATGACATCATAACGGTGTCATGATGATGTCATGAAATCTTTTGAGGGTTGGCCGGCCAAGGGTGATGAATTATTGTTTTGGGGGCCCCATGTGGCCTAACTCCATGATAAATGCCAAGGGAGAGCACATGGGTTTGAGAAAAGTACATGTGAGGTGTCCCTTGGCCATTAATGCTTTGTCCCCTCACTTTCCCTATAAATACCCACCCTTTCCTCCTTTAGTTTTTACTCCCAACTCTCCCCCAACGAATTTCTGGTCTTCTTACCTTCCAAAGATTCCTCCCAAGGTGCCCCCAAGCCCTCAAGGTCCAATCCTTTGAGTTTCAAGAGTCACGTTTTAAGGTAAGGGATCTGACCCCTCTCTTTCTTTTCATGTAATCTCTTTTATGTCATTCCTATTATGCTCCATGTTTTTATGTAAGAGGATGTTCTTTTATATTCCTCTTACTGTCCTTTCATGTTTATATGATGAGATATCCCCTCTTACTCTCATCATTTCGTTTTATGAAAGTTTAAGTGACGCCGTTAGGCTGCCGAATTTTTAAGGGATTCTTTCACCCTTCTCATTTTTCAAGTTCGATTTTCATGTCAAGTCTTTCAAGTTCCTTTTTATTATGTTGGGGTATGATCTCTATATCTATAATACTGATCTCTTATTATCATATGATGTGGGACCCTATTTGATCTTGTCAAATCATTTTCTTTTGAAGTTAAGTGACGTCGTAAGGCTGCCGAATTTTCATAAGAGAAATCTAATCTTTTTTCCTTACATGTTTTTCATTTCAAATGGTATGTCCCTCAAATTTAATTACCATGTCCCTATGTCCTTCTTATTCTTTCACCCTACTGTTTTATGGATCATTTATGAGTGGGTGACCCATGTCCCCTCTCATTTCAATGTTTTCTAAAACCCCGAAACTTAGCCGTTATGCTGCAGAATTTTCCCCTCAAAATGCCTCTCTCTTTTCTCAAAAATTATTTTATGTTGTAAAGTGAATACTCAAAGCTCTTATTTCGACAAGGGTATTCACATATATATCAAAATGTTCCATTTTAAATTCTGTGATTTACATACATGAGACCCGCTTTCCCTTTCCGTGGGTTTAAAGTGATGTAAAGATCATGTCTTTAAAGCAGTTTTTAAAACGTTATGATTATGAAATGAAACCCATTTATTTTATGATATGTGGGTTATTTATGAAATGTTTGATGATGATATATGTGGCTCACATGATAATAAAGGCAAATTTAAGGGTGTGCCCCGATAGCGCTCCAATGCATTGGGTAATGATGTAACCACTAGAGATTACAATTTTCACGATACCTTGGTGAATAACCTTGGTAATTTTCAAATGACACCTTGGGGATGGACCTTGGTGATATGTTCATGATTGTCTATGTTAAATGATGTAGCCACATCTTCAAGTTATGAAAAATGTTATTTTTATTATGAAATGCCTCATGATTTCTTTCTCATGCCTTAAAGTTCTTTTCATGTCCTTATTGAAGTATCTCAAGTTCACATGTAAAATGTTCCTCTTTTTTCCCTTACTGGGCCTTCTGCTCACCCTTTCTTTTGATGTATGTCCCCAGGTTATGAGATGCAGTAATGAACCTAGAATGAACTTAAGGAGACGCCTTTCAAGTGTTTAAGAAGAATGTTTTATGTTGTTTTCATGTATTATGTTCCTGGTTTCCAAGACACTAGACCTTAAAGATCCTCAGTTTTGTGTAATGTAATGAAAGTTTATGTTATAAAATGGCGGGATGCCATAGTGTCTCTGGTCTCCACCTCTCAAAGATTACAGCTAGAAATTGATGGTCTACAAATGTAAAATCTGATACCACAATACCGTAGAATCCAGCATGATTCAAGTATGGAATAATGGCAGGAGAAGGCTCTATGTGATGAAAATGGTGTGCTCGACGCACCCTGATCAATTGATCTAGACCACCCTCTATCACAACCTCTGAATAATGGGTAGCATGCTGACTGAGTAGTATGGTGTAATTCATCTTCATATAAACGAATTAAATGAGTTGTATCTGTAAAATATTAATATATCATCATGATTAGTAAAATATTATGATTTCAAGAATGCAAGACATGTCTTCTTTATTCAAAATGTTTTATGATGTTTTTTTACCAAAATAAAGGGGCACGTCTTCAGGTTTTTCAAATCATATTACTAAAGTTTATTAAGATATGCATTAACCTAGAATTGGGTATTTCGTAAGATATGGTTTTATATATTTATATATATAAATCATTTTTCTGTGTTATATAGATGTTTATTATAAAAGGAGGTGATTTATAATTTATATATGACTATCCATATGATTTTATGTTTCATGATTGTTTTCTAAATCACTTAATGTTATGAAAACCGATGTAAAGGGAAGATATTTTTGGGCTTACGGTTCATCTTTTCGATTTTAGGATTTAAAGATTAGGGTTTCACATTTTGCCTTTTGGATCAAGGCTTTTGGATTTTTAACATTTTATGGATTAGATTAATGATTTGAGAAAATATTTTCAGGATTATGGTTTATAATGTTAGGATTAAGGTATACAAAAGATGTTTTTGGGTTTACTGTTATGATTTTCAGTTATAGGGGTTAGAAAATCAAGGTAAAAGGAAGAGATAAAAACAGTAAATTTACAATATGATAATCTCCCCATAAAAATAATACATCGTTGTGGCTTAGAGTGTGAACTCAACCCAATAATGTTAGGGAATTGTTTCTGATTATGACCTTCTTGATGACATATGGTGCATATCAAACTCATTCTTTGTTCTTGAGGAATGTCCATCTCATTTCGCATCCTGGTGGTCTTCGGTCTCCCATGGGGATGCAACCGATTCATATCAGGTACCACTATCGGCTGACCTTCGTGCATTGGGAAATAAGGAAACTAGCCAATAGGTGTCCATGGGGCAGCATAAAATTTAGCAATGGTGTTCATCCGGTACACTGGATCAACATATGCTTCCCATGATATATTAACATAGGGACATGTTGTGATGGCGTGGGATCATGGAAACCGTAAGGCCTGAAAGCTTCCACAATGACATTGCCTCGTTTCTAGTATACCACCATTTTTTCAACAAATTTTATTTGTGATTGGGTTCAACTTCTCTTGAACTTCAAATTGATAGTCTTCTCGTCGAAATAGGCATACTTGATAACCATAAGCTTCATCAATATTATTTTCAATCTCTTGTTGAAAATGTATTTTGTACGTTATCCCCTGATGTATTTCATCCGATGCTAGTTTTTGTCTATCAACAAAGTACTTCATGCAATGATATAATGTCTCCTGAACTAGGGCAGTTATAGGAATATTTTTAAGACCATTGAAGACACCATTGATGCACTCTACAATGTTGGTGGTCATGTGTCCATACTTTTTCCCCCCATCATATGCCAATGTCCATTTTTATTTTGGAATTCGCATCATATAATCGTAAACTTATTCATTAACCTGACGGATTTGTTTGAAACATTTTTCAAACCTTCGTTGATCTGACTCATATGATACACATAATAGATGATATTTCACATTTTATGAATTTATCATTACGTTGATATACAAAAAAAATAACAAATACAATGCATACCATGTCTGGTGATTTCCTTTTTCCTCGTTTCGTTGTGGAATTTTTTATGCAAGTTTCTAGCAATGTGTCTAATGCAAAATTGATGATGTGAATTTGGGTAACTTCTTGTATCAGGATCTGTATTGATTACCTCATTAATTGCTCGATGCTTATCAGATATCAAACAAACAACGAGAATGTTGGTGAAATGGTTGTTGATACATTCCAAAAACCAACTCAATGATTCATTGTTTCATTTCTCTACAATGGAAAAGGAAAGTGGAAGAGGTGAACGATTTCCATCTTGGGTTGCCGCAATCAACAATACACCCTTGTATTTTCAATATAAAAACGTTCTATCAATATGAATAAAGTGTTTTCTAAAACGAAATGTGGAGATACATGGGAGGAATTCCCAAAACAATCGATGAAATCGAACACGAGATGAATCAAATATTTTATCATGAGACACATATTTTTTTGTATCAAGATAGAATACAACTTGGTTATGATGACTCATTATAGCTAGAAATTTCCGAAATACTCGATAAGATTCATCCCAATCACCATAGACCTTCACAATTGCCTTCTGTTTCTCCATCCATGCCTTATTATATGAAATCTTATAACCAAATGTCTGTTGTATCCTCTCTTGAACAAGGGCTATCAGAACATATTGACATGTCATAATCATCTCAACAATAATGGAGGACACAAATTCTTCATTCAATGATGTATGATCTTGTGTCAGGCTTGGATGAACACAAGTATGATTTGCCTCAATCCTCGAGATTTTCCAACCTCCAAATGCAATGTCCGGAATCACCCTCAATTGAAATCTACAATCATCCTCATACTTCTCACATTGTATGATATATTTTCTACGGTCTGATTCATAAACTACATAGTTACAGTGCCTCTCAATGTGAAATATCTTTAGCATACTTTTTAATGCATCATTACTTGGAAAATTCCTTACAATATAAAATTTTTTTGTCTATCTCACTAAACATATCTCGTATAACTCCGAGAAACTCAGTTGTCGATGTGAGAACATTATCTTCAAATTCAGGCACACGTTTCATTGCTTCGGACCAAGATGCAAAGAGAGGTGGATGATTTATTGTTGGTCGAGCCTATTGTACAACTAATTCATTTCTTGAAACTTCTGTTGTTCTTTCCTCATCAGCACTATTGTCACCATTTGTTTCATTATTACGAAACTCCTCATCAAATGTGGGGTTAACATGTATATCTGGGATATCATGTAGGTTATTTTCTTATGCATCATTTGGAATAGTCTCAACTTCATGGGGAGAACTATATTCAATGAATCTTGTTAGTCTACATCTTTTTACATTTGGATGTTGTTGTTTTATAGTAGAAACATCAACATATAATTCCATCATGATACCATCTGATCGTTGAGAAAACAAATTAATTGTTTGGATCCATTGCGCATCATCAACCAATGGACAATCTAGACACCACAATGTTGACGGGAATTGAAAATGTTTATAACTCATTGACTTGATCTTTTGATTGGGTCCTAGATTTAATGAGCCATGAATTCTGTCTTGAAGGTCACTTAGGGTTACACAATCAGTTGTATTAACCACTGTTATTGGTTGTATACTTTAAGAAGCTCCTTTCTCTGTTTTAATAACCTCTCCATAGCAGTACACACAGGCAAACATTACGCTCTACGTAAAAAAAGTTTTATGATCAAGATTTTGATAATGTAAGTGACATTTAGAATGATTGTTTCCAATATAATAACTATTACTTCTAAACTATAAAATCTTTATGAAACTTATATTTTAAAAAATATTATATCCTAAACTAGGATATTTCTTAGTACACTTTTTAATTAGTTAAACATTCTTCAATCATTAGTTATTCCTTACTAAATTATTAATTAGTTATTCAATAACATAGTACAGTTAAAATATAAATAACATAGAGTTCAAAAATAAATAACAGCATGTTTCAACCTTCTCGCCTTTATTGCAGTGAATTGGATATCAAAATTTCAGAAAACCCGTGTGACAATGGGTTTTTTGAAATTTTGATATCCAATTCACTGTAATAAAGGCCAGAATCTCAAAACATACTGTTATTTATTTTTCAACTCTATGTTATTTATATTTTAACTCTATGTTATTTATATTTTAACTCCATGTTATTTTTATTTTAACTCCATGTTATTTATTTTTTCACATTCACTCAATGTTGTTTTTTAACTCCATGTTGTTTTTTTAACTCCATGTTTTTTTTAACTCGTGTTGTTTTTTAACTCCATGTTGTTTTTTAACTCCATGTTCATTAATATCATTTGAACTATAGTTTTAGTTTTAACTCTATGTTATTTATTAATTAATTTCTAATCAATCATTCCTAATAATAACTATCAACATCATTAATAAATTATCAATTTATCATTTATTTTCGTATATATTTTAGTAGTTTATAAAGAAATATGCATATCTTAAGCATATCCCCTAGGAGTGTCAAACCAGAATGCAGCAAGGCCCGTTATTGTGCACCAGTCCCAGTTTGAGTCTAGCTCAAATCGGTGTTTTTGGGTTTTCCCCTAGGTAAATCAGGGCCAGAGCCACATTCACTTGTTTGTATCCAGTCAATGATTTGATTACTTAGATTACATAGTCTTTATGCTACCAAAATTTCATTAAAAGAATCCTAAATTAATTTATACTAATGATAATTACAATTATTAAATATATTTAACTAATTAAACATTCTAATAAATAATAAAAATTAAAACTAACTTAACTAATAAATTATTAAAATATTTAACTACAAAAAAATCAACTAAATAAAAAACATTAAATATAAAAAAAATATTTAACTAAAAACAATTCAATGAAATAAAAAACATTAAATTAAAAACCATGCCTCTAAAAGCTTTCAAAAAATTTCAAACTGTAAAATTCACCACAAAAAAGAGAAAATGAGAGGTAAATGGGTGTTTGGAAGTGAAGAAAATGGGAAGGGGCCACTGCCCTTTTATAAGGAGTGGAGGAAAAGGCGGCACCCACAGTGCCGCCTTTCGTATTACATCTTCTAGATAGACGGCACCGTGGGTGCCACCTTCGCTACGTCAGTGATCCATGCCGACAGTGCAAAGGCGGCATCCACGGTGCTCCCTTTCACTCGAAATGCAAAGGCAGAATCTGTGATGCCACCTTGGATGCGAAATTTAAAAAAAAAATTTAAACCTAGACGTTTTAAAAAATATATTTTTTAAAACTTATTAAAAAAACTCATCAACAGACATTGTCACTCTATATAATTATTTACACTTTTCTTCCATTCCCATATATTTACTTTCCACCAATGTTCTTTGAATTAGAAACCCAATTATGTGTATTTTGTACTTCCATTTCTCTCTTATTATGATTATTTTTATTTACACTTTTTATGATGGGAATTTTTAACAAAAAAGTCAAATATAAAACACATTATCACCAAGATTGTGTTTAAACTGTGAAAAATTAATTTATTTATGGTGGGAGAATGTAACACCACAAATTATAAGAGTTGAAAATATTATTCAATAACATACTTAAAACAAAACATGGATATTCATCAACCCCAAAAATATATTCCTTTTTATCTAATCCCTTTGATAGCTTTCAGAACACAAAACCATGAGCCTAATTCAATTGTAATATGATTTAGTGTAATAACATAGCCATTAAATTGGCATGTATGAATAGTAATAACTAAATTATGAATTGTATGTGGATTAAAAATTTTAAACTAAATTAATTTGAGAAATATTGATTAATTATAAATTAATAATCATTTGAATTTATAAATGATGGATTACTGAAAAGTGGTATTTTTTCGAAAAGACAGTTAATGTCTCTTTGCACGCATAATTTAATATTAATTTCTACCATGTTTTAGAAAAATTTAGAAAAAATAAACATCATATATAAAAATATAATATCCAAATTATCATAGATTTAATTTTATGGGCTCTTTTAAAATATTTCATTTTTTTGATGAATAGTAAAAATATTGAATTTTAATTGAAAACTACCCTTTTATTTTTAAAATTTATAATTTTAATTTATATTTTGATTTAGTTTTAAATTAAAATTAGTTATATCCTATATCAGTTAATTCAATTAATTTAATTGGATTTGTTTTCATATTGTAATTTGATATAAAAATATTTTAAGCATTCAGATATTTTTATCTTTAATCCCCCCCATCGTTAACGCATATACGTGATTAATATTAAATAGAAGGTTAACATTTATGTGAATTAAATTTGTAAAAATGGATTCCATATTTTTTATTAAGTATAATTTATTAATTCTAATAACATTAAAAAAAATTATAAAAATTATAAAAGTGAAACAAGTAAGAATTAATTACCACGTTTAGGGTAAAAATTTATTTACCAGTGGTTAAAATAAGAAGATAAGATTTGAAATAACCTAAAAAATTGTATAAAATTTAATTTATAGACATATTAGACCCTATAATGTCTAAGGATCTATAATTTTTATGTGAAGAATATGGGTTCACCTTTATCCTTTTAAAAATTACAAGTTTGCCGCTCACTTCACTTATAAAAGGCCACCAACTATCCTCTCTTCTTTACACCATAACACAATTTTTTTCACCTAATACCTACTCAAATAACTTCCCAAATTCAGTTAACTAATCATAGAATCTTTATTTTTGGAATTAATCTATCATTGAGAGGCTTTTGGTTCTAGCATTTGAAGATTTCCTCAAGAAGAGGTAAAATTTTTAATGAGTGTTTTTTATTTCATCATCCACCTCCCACAATTATTATTAGACCATTGTGATTTAATAAGTCCATGATATTAAATAAAATGATTTTTAGTTATAATAAGTTAATGAAATATAACCATGTAACAACCTAGGTATATATGAAATAATTTGTTTTCATTTTGGAATTAAATAAGTAAATTCATTATAAATGTATAATAAAATAAGTGGTATTTTAAAAAATTAAGGAATATATATATAGGATAGAAACCTCACCTATGAATATATAAATACAATTTATTTATCCTATAAGTGAAAATATTATATATTCATGTACTGGAATAAGTAAATACACGTTTTGAAAATAATAAATGGAGTGTTGGTATTTTGTGACAGATAATTTCCTATTTAAAATTTTATAATTAATGTAATTATTAGAAGAAAAAAATAATCTTTATAAAATAGAGTTAGAAATTAATATTTTTTTATTTTTTGAAAATACATTAAAATTTACGTGACCTTAATTATTCTTTCAAATTTTCATAAAATTAGTTTTAATTTCAAAATCATTATTTCTCGAATAAGTGAAGATTTTAATTAAAAATTGAATTTCACATATTTAGAAAATAAAATATAGTTAATTTTAAAATTCAAAAAACAAAAAAAAATTGTTGAGGTAATGTTTTTGGAATTTTCTAAAATATGAGAATTTTTGTGAATAGTGAAATTCAATAATTTAAAATATTTAACAAAGTCATGAATCATTGAGTCATATATGATGTACGAATGGTATAAGACGAAAATATCAAACTCTCCAGAATTATGTTAATATATTTTGTGATAACTTATTATTTATTCATAGTCTTGAGCCAAAATAATGATTTAATGAATAAAATAATGAGAAACCCCATATCTCCTCCACTATAAATACCACCCACTATCACCTCTTCTCCTCATAGCTCTAAATCCATGTTGCTTATATAATTTATACTCAATCCACTTATTAAGTCTCTTAGCCACGTCTAAGGCCAACATGTCTCACTAAAAGGAAAAAAACCATGTGGCTTAAGGAGGTTTTCAAGGTGAAGAAGTTCAAGAGGTAAAATCCTCTTATTTTCATTAAAATTTATTTTCAATTTATTTTGATTCCTAATTCACTCTTGACCTCCCCTCATCGAAGTGACATGATAACTAAATTACCATACATATACTATAATTTTATTTTTTTTATGTAATATCCATAATCAAACCTCTTCTATTATCCTCTAATTAATGAAAAATTAAAACATTGTATCTGATGTGTAAATTTACCATCATCGTAGACTATGTGTTTTCATTTTTCTGTACCACAATAAAGGCTAGTCATGAAACCATTATTATGTAAAATAAAATTTTATTATACATATTTTATGTTCTATAATGTTCTTTAACCAATAAATATATATTATATTAAATAATATGATATAATTTTCTGATGGTTGTAAAAATTATCAAAATAAATTAAATACTTTTCATTAGTATTTTTTCTAATAAATCATAATTATCTTAGAAAAAAACACATATATTGTAAAATTAAAAATTACAGAAACTTATGAATACTATTTCATTCAAATTATATAGTACTTCCTATTTTTTAAAGATAAATTTATAATGAACCAACCATGGAAAACATGAAATAAATGCAATGAAATTAAAGAAATTGACACAATATTTTTAATAAATGGGAGGAAAAATGTTCTAAAAGTATTATATAATGTATTATGACTATGAATATAGTTTTATAATTAATTAATTACACTCTATAAACCATTATATAATAGTTTAAACTAGTTTTCACAATTTCAAACCAGAGGTAATGGTATTTTATTTAAAACTCTTCTTTTAAATTTCTATTTTTACAAAATTATAAACAATTGTTATTATGATGAATGTGTTCATTTTTTATGATTAATTTATGGTTATTACATACTATTTATGATGAAGGGTGTAACCAATATCTCCCTTAAATTTATTGGGTATGTTTATGTTGGAATTTTTCTTTATTGGTTATTCCAATTGTAACTATGATGGTTACACCAGAAGGTGGTCGTGAGGTTTACATCATAAGGTAACTATTAGGGTTACACTATGAGGTAGCCATGGAGGTATCAATTTAAATGGTATTAATTAGGGATATAATATTATTTAAGTAATTATCCATGTTACATTTATGGTTTTATTTTTTTTTACAATGTTTTATGGAAATCTCTTGTTTTCACAAAGTAAGAATATATTAATTTATTGGTGATAAGTATATATTTGTGAAAATGTATCATATTTTTATAGGTATTCATGAACTAACCCTTTCATTCCATCTTTTCATGTACCTTTTTGATATTTTTATGATCATCCCAATTTCTAAAATGTTTTCATAGGTGTTAATGATGGGTAAGATAAAACAAGAAGTCGAGATTGATGTAGTGATGATTTTTCAGGAAAATATTTCAGGTTTTACTAAAAACATTTATATTATGAAAGAAATGGATAACATATTATTTGTAACCACTTTTTATTATTTTGGTTTTATATGTATGAAATATTATCTAATTATCTAAAACTTTAAACTAAAAAGATCATTTTGAATTTATGAATTTAAATTCTAAAAGTATTTACTATATAATGTTTTGTTAAATTACAAGACCTTATATTTTGTATCATAGAACAGTTTATAAAAATTTAGGAATTAGGATTATTTTATATTAATACCATAAAATATTTTTATATTATTGTTATGTTGAAATGATATATAATTTAATGATTATCATGTTACTTCATCTATGATAAGTCTGTTCATAATGGTTTTCTACAAAATAAATAGGGAAGTTGAAGTAGGAAGGCACCAAGGGGATGATATATTTCCAAATACACAACCTGTAATGGAGGGAATTGGAACTGACCAGTTTGTGAATGTAATGGATCAATTGACGTAGGTCGTAGATAGAGGGGTAATCCACTCAATAGAACAATTATAGATACCACAAAATAACATTAAGATAGTGGATCATTTTATGAGGCGACACCCTCTAACATTATATGGATCTTCTGAACAAATAGTTGATTAAGTATGCATTAAAGTTGTTGAATATTAATTCAATTCAATTGGGTTTTCATATAATAAAAGCTTTATTATTTATATTTATCTCTTGGTAGGTTATGTCGATAAGTGGTGGTAAATGGATAATAAATCAAGGATAGAAAGGAAATTGATGCCTTGTAATGAGACCAATTTTTGAATTTGATTTTTAAAAATATTTTCCTAAGGTGGTTAGACATAGTTTGAAAAAGAAATTCCTAGAATTGGAACAATAGGAGAAATATTCAATGAATTTTTATGATCAAAACCTCAATTTATTGGTCATGTATGCTACAAATATTATGTGGGATCTTGATAGAAAAATCAATCATTATTACTTGGGATTCAAGAAAAGTTGTCAAAGTAAATTGGCATCCCATAAATTCGAAATTTAAGAAAAACATCCATATTGTGAAGATAATGTAGAAATTTAGTTTTATGATGATCACATGTACTTTTAAAACATGAAAAATAAAAGTTCCAAATGGAACGCAATGGGTAAAAATCAATCAATGAAATGTGAAGGTACAAAAATCTAGTTTATAGTTTTTGGGAATTGTGGTAAAAAGAACCCTAAAAACGCCTTAACTAATTATAAAAGGTTTTTCAATGTTGTAAGATTTGACCTATGGTCTTATATTTCAAGGAAAATGTTCTTAATTTTAATTTTTATAAACAAAATTAAATGTTTTTAAAATGTGGTTAGATGGGGAATAATGAAAATAACTTAAAAAATAAAGATATAAATGATGGAATGAATCTAGATTATAATCAGAAACATGTATTGAAATCATTTTATACTACATCAGTAGATGTAGGCCCATATAATGAAGTGGAATCAGGTATATTGTTATTTAATCAGTTTTTTTAATGTATTTTTTGACATGGGATCATTATTTTACTTTATTTATGAGAAATTTTATAGTAAATTGGAAATTTCACCTCATAAAATGAAACCAGAACATATGGTTAAAACACCAGGGGGTATTAAAGAAAAAAATGAATTATAATAATCTTCATATTGTTTTCTGTGGAAATAAATAACATGAAAGATATATTTTTTCCCATAGTATAGTTTGATAAAATTATGGGAATGTATTGGATTTCAGTTTATCCTGTTAAGATTGATTGTAGATTTTAAAATGTTTTTTTTTAAAAGAGTTTCAGTTTGTATAAAAAAATGAACTCATACAATTGAAAACATATCCATAATCTGAGAAACTATAAAAAATGGAAATAAATATTATCTTTCACATATTATTGAAAATAAGGGAACAATTTATATTAATGATGTGTCGATGGTAAATGAATAAATGAATGTTTTAAATGATTAGTTTATTATTTTTATACCTGATCGGGATTTTGAATTTACTATTGACATGTTTCTTAATGCTAATCCAATTAAGAAACCTCTTTATCAAATGTCTCAAGTGGAAATTCTAGAATTTATAAATATGTTTCAAGAGTTTCTTGATAATGGATTCATTTATCATAGCACTTCCCCATGGGATGCTATTATTTTTTTTAAAAATACAGTTCTATGAGAATCATCATTGATTAAAGTGCTATGAATAACACAAATGTTATGAATAAGTATCCACTACCTCATATTGATGACTTGTTTGGTTAGATCTAAGAAGCTAAGTATTTACACAATATTTAATTTAGATCTAGGAACCGTCAATCAAAGGTGAAGGATGATGACAGTCTGAAAAATCATTCCAAAATAGATTTGGGTATTTTGGGTTTGTTTTTATTCCCTTTGGCATGAAAATTTCCCTTCTGATTTTTTGGATTTTATGAATAGAATATTCGATGAATAAGTGTATATGTTTTTTTGTTTTTATTGATGATATTTTGGATTATTCTGAAATTCACGAGGATCGTAAAAAACATATAAGGATTTTTATGAAAACCCTGAATCAAAAATATTTATATATGAAATTTTGAAAATATGGTTTTTGGTTGCAATAAATTTCCCTTATTTTGAAAATTATAAATAAATATTTCATAAGAGTTGATACCAAAATATAAAAAATTATAGATGAATATTCAAGACCTATAAATGTTACCAAGATTCATTGTTTTTTTTGGATTAGTGGGTAATTACTGATGGATTGTTCAAAACATTTAATGGTTATCTATCCCACTAACTAATATTACATGAAAAGGGATTAATTTTTTTATATATATAAGTCTTTGATTTTTTTTCAGGAACTAAAAATAATATTGGTGCATGCTCTAGTTTTATATTTTCCTTTCATAAATGGAATTTTTTTCTTATAAAATGATTCTTCATTGAAGGAACATGGTTATGCTCTGATGCATAATGACTAGGTAATTTATTATTATTAAAAAAACTGAATCCTCATGAGTTAAATTATCCCACAATTGATCAAGAATTTTATGTTTTGGTGTTTGATTCAATGTTTTGGATGAATCATTTATATGGACCCAAATTTGAAATATATACTAACAATAAAAGTTAGATGTATATATTTTCTCAGAAGGAATCAAACATGAGGCATAGAAGATGGATTGAAATCCTAAAAGTTAGATGTATATATTTTATGTTTTGGTGTTTGATTCACTGTTTTGTGCCTGAAATTATTTTTGTTGGATGAGAATATTTATTATAATAAATAACCAGTTTATCTGTTTTTTACCATAGATTTAATGTGTTGTTGAATAAGGTGATTCACCAAGTTAAAGATTTATTGAAAACCCATATCGTTGAAGATGCAACATACAAATCTGAAAATGCTATGAAGAAAAGATATCTCCACATATTAAATAAGTGAATGAAAATTTAAGAACTCAAATTCCAAAATTGGAGAAGATTTTAATAAACCATGTAGTTATATAATAAAACACATTGAATATTTTTTTATTATAAAAAAATTATGTAATTTTAAAATAATAAAGGGATGAGTTTTGACTAAATTATTTTCTAAAAAGGTTTTATTTAAAAGTTTTAATTATAAATTTATAATTTTAATTATAATATTATTATTTTATCAGTTCAATCATAATTTATAAATTTACTTTGAATAAATTTATTGGATTTTTCTAAAAATATTGATTTTTCAGTGAATAGTGTAAAATACCAAATTTTGTAAAAAGGTATTTTATTTTCAATAAATTTTTTATGTTAGAAGTACCATTACGTTTTAAATATGAATTGAAATAAATTTGATATAACATATTTATATTTAATAAATTGTATTAATTTTGAATAATCATTATTTTCGATTTTAGAATATGTTTTTAAAAAAAATAGGTTTTTCCATATATAGTTTTAAAATGAATAATGTTTCTCATTTTTAAATAATTCAAATAATATATAATGGGGAATATTTTAAATTTATGTTTTTATATTATATATCAATAAATATTATTAGATATTCATTCAATGATTATTATTACACATATATTTGTGAATATTATTTTTTATTAAGACACGGAGAGGTGGTTTTTTGAGAGATGAGAGAACATATCTCTTTAAAATTATCGGGTGTTTAGGGTTTCTTTTCCCTCTCTCTTGATCTCACCCCTTATGCCGGATTCCTTTCTCACACCTGGGATATTTGAATACGATCAATTCATGTCTCTTTGTACAAAGAATCGCATCAAGGACCATGATCTCATCGCTGATAATCAAAGAGTTGAAATATCAGATGTAATGGTTTACAATGAAATGCCTATCGGTAGAACAAAATGGGTCTCTTTTATTTATGCTATGAATGGCACCACACTAGGAAATGATAATGTATATAAGGTTCCTCTCTTTAAAAAGATAGATGATGGCGGATACTTGGTGGAAGCTGACTCGGCTGCTCTTCTACATCGCACTCAAATGTGAAAATATTCTATTATAAGTCCGCATATCCTACCTCAATGGTGATCTCCCTTAGAACCATACTGATTTACATTCATGTATTGCTCATTTTTGTAATTTAATGAATTGAAAAATGATACTTATAGTCAAAGGGTATTATCATATTTTTTAAACACATAAGAGGATCTTGATAGTGTTTGGAGGACCAGAAATCTGAATATGATACCGGGTTTTCTCAGATTATTTGAGTGGGAATTTTCTTTCAACCAACATAAATATAAGAACATAATGGAAAAAGTTTGGATTAGACTTCATAGTCTGAATTTCTTCTTCTGGCGTCCAAAAATATTAACTAACATTATTTCCTGTGTATAAAACCCTCTCAAAATAGATCATAGAAAATTAAATAATGACTTAGGGGTTTTTGCGATGGTTATTGTTGAAATAAACCTTGATTAAAAATTTCCTAATTCTATTACCTTTAATGAAAATAATTGTAAAATTAAAATTATAATATAATATGAATGAAATCCCTCATTTTTTAATCTCTGTAATATTATTGTCAATAACATTTCTAATTGCAGGGTGGTTAGAAAACATGTTAATCCACCAGTTGAAAATGAATGGAAGGAATTTAAGAAAAACAAGAAGGATAAAGCTCTCATGAAGGATATCCTAGAAAAAAAAGAAAACTGAACTCTGGGTAAAAAACAAACAACATGACACTCTTATGTGACTCCTCAGGTGTCACTTGGGATGATTTTGCTGAAGAGGATGATAATTTCAATATGGACCAAAATTTGCTAGCTGAATTAGAAACACCAGTTCTTGATACCATCATACTATCCTACCAGAAACTAGAGAGAGAATATATTGATACTATATTGAGCAAGTTACATGCAATAAACCCAAAAATGATGTCACTAACCTAGGTCGGAGGGATAAACTGTCTCCACCATTTCAAATGAAATGTAATTCTTGTAGTGCTTGCACTACACCTAGTCATGGAACAGGTTTCCATGGGTCAATTACTGTGCATGAAAAATAAGGATCACAACTTATCAACTCTATGAAATGGTCTAATCTATGACCCCCCCCCCCCCCTCCTTGAATTCCTCTGACACACTATGGGTTGAACATAAAAATAGTAACAACAAAATGGAATCTGATTCTAATAGCCATCCTCTTGCTTTCTCTCAAATAAATAATTTCATGGCTAGTAATGTTAACACTGAAAATATGCTATTAAACCAAACATCTATTCAGGTGAATAAACAACCTATTTTTATTATCACAATACATGCTAGTGATAGTTTCTAAAATGTTATGAATCCCATTAATCCTAAAGGAGAATCCACTTTCTCAATGCAGGGTCATATGCATGATATTTGTCCCCATGTTGTCCCGGTTATAAAAGATAAAATCTTCCCCATGGTGGAGTCACACATGGACTTGGAATCTGCTTACACTTTAGTTAGGGGAGAAACACATCCTTCTATCTACCTACAGAAGGTTCCAGAAGTCACCAAGGACCTGATATTGATAGCAGAGTCTTCGTGTGCAGAGTAGAATAATAAACACAGTGCTGGGCAGAGCAGTTCTTCAATCAGTTTAAATAGAGAACAACATGCAGTTGCTCTTGTTGGAATCCAAGAAGGTAATCTTGATCTGACCTCCATTCTAGGTACAATAAGCACTACTATTCATCGTATTACTTTGTATAATAAAAATTTAGATTCTATTAACAACAAGGGTATTAGTAATATTGTGTCGTCATCTACTGATAAAAACATGCAAGATATTTCCATCCAAACTTTAACTATAGGTGATACTACTAACTTCATGGATTCCACTAAAGGTATGAAAGGTTCTAATACAAGCCTAATTATGTCAAAAAATGTTACAATATCAATTAGTCATAACGGCTCAGATAGTAAGAAAAAAGGGAGTCCTAACTCCAAATGTAGGTATAAATAAAGATTTTATATTGGAAATATCAAGGTATTGAAAACCATGACACATTAATTATTTTAAAAGGAATGGAAAACATTCATAAGAATTTAATTTTTTCTATTGTTAAACCTAAAATAAACTTTTCCACTGATTTTGTTAATTTTTGTCGTTTTGGATACACCTTCATCGGTGCATGTAAAAACAACACCAATCTTGAAACTATATGGACGTTTTCTCATTCTTCTATGACTAATGTTAATGTTTTTCATATTACTAATCAATGTTTTACATGTGACTTTATACTAGATAACACCCATCTATTCTGTTCCTTTCTCTATGCCAAGAATAAAAATCAATATATGATGACTCTTTGTAATGACCTCTTCTCATTGATCTCTAAGATTATTTCCCCCTGGATTATTATTGGTTATTTTAATTCTATTCTTTCTCCTAGTGAAACAATTGTCCCTCTTCATTCTACTCTATCTTTTTGGGTTTTTAATACTGCAATGGAAAACAAAAATATAACTGAAATTTCTCTCTTCTGTGCCAAATATACCTCATACAAGAATCATTACAATATTGCGTTTGTGAGAAAACTAGATAGATCCTTTACTAATAACCATTCTTTAGAAAAATGGGATACCATTTCCAGCACCACCCTACCGAAAATTCACTCTGACCATCTTCATATATTGGTCACTATTTCTTACAAAACTCTAAATCCTTCTCTTCCCTTTAGATTCATAAATTCTTGGTTCTCGGATCATGAATGTAGTAACATCATTAACCACTTTTGGACCTCTACATTTCACACTAGTGAAGCCTTTTCCTGTCCTCTTAAATTAAAATTTCTCAAACAAAAGCTCTAAATTTGGTTTAGCATTAAATCCAAACTAATCGATAATGACACCCTTTCTCTTGAGAATGAGGTTAATCAAATCCAAAACAACAACACTCACTCAAACTTTTCTTTGGATCAAAATAAATAAATTAATATTATAGTGAAAATTAATTCACTTCTCACATTCAAATACAAAATTCTTAAAAAAAACATTCAAAATTTTATTGTTAACTGATGCTGATAGAAATACCATGTTCTTTAATTCTTTAAAAAGGGTTCAGAAATCTTGTAGACCCCTAGGTTCTCTCAAATATAGAGACAACCATTCCAAAAAATAATAAGACATTGATAATCATGTTGAATCCTATTTTGATTCTTTATTCAATGGTCCTAGCACAAATAAGGACTTCATTAATGAGATCATTCTGAAAATTGTCATTGATGTTGATAACACTTTTCTTGTTGGTGTTCCCCATGATCATGAAATCAGAGACACTATTTTCAGTTTGAATCCTGACAGCGATGTGTGTCTTGATGGTTTCAAAAAAGTCTATAAAAATATTGGGATATTATCCAAGATGATGTCTGCAAACTCGTCAAATCTTTATTTTCAAATGTCTTTTTACCACATCGGTTAAATGACCAATTCCTTATGTTGATTCCCAATGTTGATAATGCCTCTAAAATTAATCTCTTTCATCATATTTCTATTACCAACACTTTCTTTTAAATTATCACTAAGCTAATTGCAAATATACTTAACAATATTAAAGATAAAATTATCTCCAAGAATCATTTTGGTTTTATCAATGGTTGTTCTATACAAGACTGAATTTGTATTTCCATTTAATGCACTAATATGTCAAATAATAAAAGTAGAGGTGGTAACATATCCATTAAAATGGAAAATAGGAAAGCCTTTGACACAATGTATTGGGATTTCATATTCAATGTTCAATATGGCTTTGTATTCAACTTCCTCTTCATCTCCAAAATTAAAAGCTTCTTCAATTCATCTCACATTTCCATCTTGGTCAATGGCTCGCCCAGAGGGTACATCAATTTCTCCAAAGGTGTCAGACAAGGGGATCCCAAATCTTTAATTATTTTTTCCAATGTATAAGACTATTTAGTCATATTCTCACTCGACTGGTTGAAAAAACATGCTCAAACCTATTCATTCTTAAGGAAATAAGAATGCTCCAACACACCTCAATTATTAAAATGACATCATTATTTTTTTTAAAAGGGTGATATAATAAACATAATAACTCTTAAAACTACTCTTACTAACTATGAGGAGGTCTTTGGTCAAGTCATTGGATGACCTAAATCCTTCATCTACTTTTTGAAAAACATTCTGGCGGATAGGAAAAATGGAATCATCAATGATCTTAACATCAAATAATGTATTATCCATTTCAAATACCTTTGGGTTCACATTTTTCAAGGTAGACCCCAAGATTTATACATCTAAAACATTGTTGAAAAAATTCTTAATAATATTTCCACATAGAAGGGAAAATCTATTTCTATTGTGGGAAGTGTCTGTCTTGTCAAGTCTGTCATTATCTCCAAATTGGTCAACTCGATAATGGTCTATAATTGGTCGGCTGGTCTCATCAAAAAATGAAAGTTCACCTAAAAAAATTTGTTTGGATGGGAAACAACTTGGACAGGAAACTTGTGACTATTTCGTGGTCTAAATGATGTAAACCATTAGACAAGGGTGGTCTTGGTATTATAAAAATTAAACCATTTAATGAGGTCCTTCATAACATATTAACATGGAACCTGATTTAAAATGACTCCTCCTATATTTATTTCATCAAAAATGGGTTCCTTGACAGATTGAAATGTGGAAACAAAAATTTCCTAACTTCTTCCATTTGGCCCTATATTAAAAACATTTATGAAAATATTATGTCCAAATCTAGATGGATGCTCTCTAGAAACTCTTCCATCAAATTCTGGTTGGACAACTGGACAAGAACTCCCCTTATCTCTTTAACTCCACCTAACCATATCCATGATAATATCAACTTCGTAGTTAGTAATGTTCTTAATTATCATATTGATACCCTTATTGACAATATTATTTAAATTATTGATACTCACCCATTTTCTATCTCAGATGATCTTTTGATTAGGGAACCTGCTCACAATGCGATGATAAATTCACAAAATTTCTATAACAACTCCTTACATAACCCGTAAAATAACATTAAATGGATTAAAGTTTTTGACAAGCCCAATATTAAACCCTCAAGACTCCCTCTTATTTGGCGTATTGACTACAATAAATTTCACACTGATTCATATCGGAAAATTTTTTGAATCCAGATTTTCTCAAAATTTCATCTTTAAAATCAACATAGAGAAGATATTAATCACTTATTTCTATCTGGTGCTACCTCCACATCCCATTAGGACTATTAATTAACACTTTTGATTGTATATAACTGATTCTTAACTCTTTCAATGCCCAGCTAAATAATCATGTTGCTATGAATTTATCCCAACAAATTAGAAACTTGTTTCTTTCTGGGGTTGAGGAGCTTCTTCATGTGATTTGGTATGATAGAAATACAAATTTTCACAATAATTTCTCACACAACATCAATGCATTTAGAATGTGAATTCTCATCGCAATTCGAGAACAAAGTTGATACAAAAAGGGAATTGCAACAACTCTGTTGAAGATTTTATGATCCTGAGACATCTTCAGGTTGATGCCAATTTCATACAGTCAAAAAATCACTTTTGAGAATTTATGGAGACCTCCACAACCAGGTTGGATTAAAATCAATGTGGATGGAGCCTCTAAAGGAAATCCAAGACCCATAGGGTGTGGCATCGTCTTCAGAAATCAACTTGGTCACATTTTTTTGTGCTTTTTTAGAGGCTGTGGTATTATATCCACTCTGGATGCAAAAATTCTGAGTTTCATTCATTCCATATCATTCGCCTTGCACCTAGGATGGAATAACTTGTGGATTGAAAGTTATTCTAATACTGTAGTGTTAGCCATTTGTAATAGAGTGATTCATCAAGCTTGGTCGCTTACTACACGCTGGATGAATTGCCTTCACTCTCTCTAAGAAATCAACTACATTGCATCTGATACCAATTGAGAATAAAATATGGTTGGAGATGGTCTCTCTAATAATGTAGTTGCTCAAGACATAACCTGGCTAGGGGAGCTCACATATAACTTGATTCATTTTTATGTAAATGATTCTCATATGATTCCGTCTTTTAGACTCATGTAATATATTTCTTTGCAAATAAAATTGCTTTGGTCTTTTAACCAAAGTTCCACCTTTCTAAAAATAATTTTTACTCATATATTTATTATAAAATAATCATTTTCTTTCTAAATACGCTTCTTAAAAACTTACTTTTTCATCGCACCAGCATGTTTTGTTTTAAATTATATTTTAAAACTTCTATGAATAGAAATTTTTAAAATGGATTCCATATTTGTAATTATAAATATTTAAATTATCTAATAATTTCAAAATTATTTTTTACCGTAATGAATAGTGAAAATAGTAAAAATTAATTACTGTGATTAATGTTAAAACTAATTTACCGGAGTTTAGACATAACCAATATGGACTAAAATGACCAAAAAACATGAAAAAGTCTATTTTATATCCATATTTAGACCTTATAATGTCTTTTAATTTATAATAATCCATTTCAAATGCTTTTTGAATTGAAAAAACATGGGTTCCACTTTTTCTTTTAAAAACATACATGTATTCCCCTCACCTCACTTATAAAAGTCCACTCGTTCTCATATATTCTTCACACTATAAAAACATATGATTTTGCAAATAAATGACCAAATAACTTCTAAAATTTTATAACATCATCCTATAAGCCTTATTTTTTTTATAAAAATCCATTCTATGAATACTATAGGTATATTCAAAAAGGGTTTTTTGAGGAGAGATGAAATTCCCACCTATGAAATTTTTTATTCTTCCACCTCCTTAAAATATTATTCATTTATGATTATATAATAAAAAAATACCTCCCATATAATGAGATGCTATTATATTATTATCATGACCCATATACATCTTCTCTTACTTCAAATGGGAAATTATATCTCCCTCATGTGTATAGAGGAATTCTGGATCACGAATTTATGTGACACATTTCCCTCAACACCTCTCACATTTTCATATGTTGATGGATATAAAATATATATATTATATTTATAACATAAAAATTATTATGTAGTAAACATTATATATATAAATTTTTATGTTTCAATCTATAGGGGATATGATAACATTGCTAATGTGTACGGAATACTACCAACTCACAAAGAGATATGATTCATTTTTCACAAATGCTTCACATATAAGGTAATAAGTATATATTTAATGAATATATGTGATATACATGACATAATTATGTTATTTATTTCATATTTATGATTCTTAATATATAATATATCATTTTATTATGTACCGTTTCACTCACCGAAAAAATGGTAATGTTGATTGTGTACCTATGGACTACCGTATTCAAGAATAAATGTGACTATATTTTCATAACCACACCACATAGATGATATATATAATAATTTTTTAGAAAATAATATATTTTTTGTGATTTTATTATAATTTTAGAATGAAAAACTAATAGATACCTTCTTTCCATAACAAACATCGAAAAATTGAATTGTTGCTAATACGTACGTACAGCCTACTATCTTCATGATTTTAACAATGTTTATTTTTTCATAAATTTTTTTTATTATTGGTCATAAAATTAAAATTTATTAATAAATATGTAAATTATTTAATTATTATTATTATTTATATGAATAAATAATTACCTCTTTCACCATAGTCAACCTACCCAAATCATTTTTCATAGATAACCTGAATATGGTGAAAACATTCGATATAAACCTCATTGATTATGTATTCATATATAAATTGTTAATAAGATAAATAAATGGAATACTAAGCCTAAAAAATTTTATAATGAAATTAATTATTTACCGTAAATATTTTATTTAGGAATATAAATAGCATGCATTGTGAATAGATCCTGAGGTAAGGTACTTCATCTTAATTTTGTTTCATCAAGGAGTATTTTGATGTTATCATATATATTGTTTTATGAGGTGTTTATAATATTCCTTTGAAATTTTATATCATTATTTTATCTATTCTAATGGTGTTTAATGTTTTTTAATATCATTCATTCATGGGTCTTATGAATCAAGTGTTTCCCATGTGATAAGGGGAATTTATTTATTTTTTTAAAAATCCTCTTTTAATGTTTTACTTCAAACTCCTTCCCTTCGATGTCCGTGATTATAAAATGATTTTATGAAATTTTTTATATGGACAAAAATGATTTATCATAGAAATTTTATGTCTTTTTTTACATTGTATCAATTTTTTTCAAAATGAATCTTTTTACGTTTTTTATATGGAATGTTTTGATAAATGACAAAAGGAATGTTCAATATTATCATATATGATGAAAAAAAAATTCTACCGCAATAACCATTATTTGATGTCTCGATTCCTTTACTAGTTGGTATGTTTTATTCAAAGAAATGTCATCTTACCATTTTTTGGGAAATTTTTAATTTTAAAAGTATTTTCAAAATGAAATGGTATTTTGGTATTGAAAATTGGAAATTAAAATAAAAGTGTATTTTGAAATCCAAAAGTGATTTATTATGAGTATAAAAAAGATTTTAGAATTATTTTTTTGAAAAATTGAAATAAAACAATATTCCTGAAATGTCATTAGATCATTATACATGAGTAATGGGTGCACCTATATAGCATTGATTCAGCATATTATATCTTAAATGATGGTTGTAACCTGATAGCGCTCCCATGAATTGGGAAATGATTATGTTTTAAATAGAACTATATTGGATTTTTTTGTATGTTTGTAAATATTTTTATGTTTTCTATATGGGTTCTATAAGGGTTCAATGATATGTTGACCTAAGGAACCTACATGATTACTCGGTTATTCTTCATGAGTTTTCATGGAAATTATTTGTCTTAAAAAGTTAAATGACCTTTGTAAAAGAATTATAATTAAATTTTTGGGTAAAAATATATGTTTTTATGTAAATATTTTTAATGTGATTTCATGTTTTTATTTGGGGTAAAATTTTTATTTTTTATGTCCCATATTGATACTTTTCTTCTCATCGCTCATTATAAGATAATCATAGTATTTAAGGATGGATAAGTGAATTGAAGATGCCAAGTTGAAATTCATAAATATTTTCCATAAAAAAGAAATCATTTTTTATATTTTATGTTTTATATACCTGGAAAAATGTATATTGATTGAACTGTCCAATTTATATTATATGGTTTTTATGTATGAGTTATGATATAATTATCTAAAATTATAAACCTAAAATGATCATCAGATTTAATAGAATAAATTATCTTCTTAAAACCCAATATTATGTAACGTTTAAAGATTTTTACTTGTATAGTTTCAACCGATTTGTCTTCTTAATATCACGTAAAAAATAATCCAATCATGTGTGGTATCGATTTACCCATGATCAGGGGAAGCGAACAAGAAATATCATGATCACCTTAGAATGATATAAAGATACCAAGAGTTCTAACATATTTGAGTGAGTAAAATCCAGATATATTTTGAATTTAAATTACCTTGACTCACTATGGAAATCATAGAAGGGTAATTATATATTGTTCTATAAACACAAACACATGGTAAATAAATATTTTTGTTGTTGTTTTTGAAATTTTGATAGAGCGCTCAAAAAAAAGATTCACATGGGATTCATTCACATTAAGAAATATATTCTTGTGTGATTCAATAACACAATGGAATCCCCATGAAAAATATATCACTCATAAATGAGTAACTTGTGGGACTTTTAGGTCTCACAATGAGAAGAAGAAGTTACCAATAAAAAACATCTATCACCTAAAGGAAGACCAAATAGGTTTTTGTGATCTATTCCTTTGAGTCCCTTACATGAGAAACCTTTAGAATATTCTTGAAACCATAAAATATTACATAGAAGAGAAGAATAGAATCATGTAAACCTTACATGGCATTCACAGAGAAGGAAAGTGGTGTCTTGATACAAGAATTTTAATTCTCATAAAAAATGTTTTACATGATGGTTTTAGGATTCAAATTTACTATATAATCAACACACACATTTGAACATGAAATACGTGAAATCAAATTAAAACCTTTCAGATGATAAAATTAGGGGACAAAAATTGAATGCAGTGCATGCATTCCATGCACCCTATATGTAAAAATTGAAATACTTTAATATATTATAATGAAAATTCAATGAGAAGATTAAAAGGGTGATTGAGGAATTTTAATATTAAATAATTGAATTCATAAAGAGTATAAATTATTGAGATGTATCATTGGTAATGTGAAATTTCCATGAATTATGTAATATTAGATGAATACATGAATTATGTTTAGAATTTAGGAACAAAAATAAGTTTGAATTGTGAATTATTTTTCATGCATAATATATTATTGAACAACTTCCTTGTTCTACATAAACAAACTTGATTGAGGTCGAAAAATCATCAATGGGAATTAGAAATTATTTCATGGGATGTTTGTTTCATTAAGGGTGACCATATTGTGTAATAAATATTTGAATCACTTGAAAAATAATCGTAGACCTAACTACCGACTATAGAGGATCTTGAATTGTACACACCTTGGCTAGTTAATGTTGAATGTTTGTACTCGAGGATAAACATCTGTTAGGGAATAAGTGTCTATTATTGGATTATATTTCTATAAATGGATCGAAACCAAGAAGTAGAAGGATATTCTAACATAGGGGTATAACAAGTTGTTGATTTTTCTTGGGGAGAATATAATACAATTGAGGGTATAACCAAAAAAGGTTGAAGAGTTTGCTTCATGGGGGTATAACTATGATAAAATATAGGATCAAATTCTAGGGTGTATACCTAGTTTATGTATTATTCTTTATAATCACTGATAATATTATATTGGAGACTCCATGTTGGAGGGGGGACCAACCTGGCATGGAGTATGAAATTAAATTGAACCTTTTAAATTTTATGTGTTGTGATAAATCAAATTTTTTTTCTAATAAAGGGTGACTTTGACCTATCAATAAGTGGATATAGAACCTTAAAAGTTATTACAGATTGAATTTAAAATAAATAATTTGGAAAAAGTAAGCCACTGATTTCCCCCTCTCAATAATCTATCTTGCATTGGTTTTTACAATTTGAATTACAGGATAGGTACCCTCTAAATATCCATGAAATATTTTATGAAGTATAGATTTTTGGAAAATAGTCAGATATATCAAATAGAGAAAAAAGAAGTTAAACCTATGTATAATACACTAGAAATTTCATCATGGACTAAGAAGTACATAAAGAAAATAAATGCAAGGAAGTTGAAGAAAAAATCTACAGTAAATGATGAGACAAGATAACTAAGATTAATCAATGTGTTGTATGTTTCAAAAATGGATGCGATTACGATTATTCAATTTAATCATGTTCATAATGTGTTATTGATGATTCACTTTGATATATTAATTTTTTTAAAATAAAATATCAATAACATACCTAAAGATGTTGTAAAATGTATTGTTAGAGGCATCATGTGTATTCTAGATTAAAAAATGAAGCAGGAAGATGAGGATAATCCTATGGAAGTGGAATTTTTTAAAATTGTAGTTATATCCCACCCTATAACAGAATATGAGAAATAAAATAATGTAATACATTATCTATTCAATTAAATATATTCAAAATCTATACAATAATTTAAAATAAATATTTTTGAGAAACATTTCATTGAGATAATTTTTATAGAAGTAATCCATGATCATGAAAAATTTCACATCATTTCCATGGTTTTAAAGGATACTCAATTAGAGGATAAATATATCATGGTATAGAGATTGGAAATTATTTATAAGAATCAAAAAAATTAGTAAGAAAAAAATAAAAAATTTAAAATAAGATTCATGAGACAAGATGAGATTAGTTGAGGATGAAATTAATTATATCAACATGATATATTTAGAGATTGAGATGAAATCGAAGATTCAAAATTCAAAAAAAGGAATAAAAATTACCAAATTTCAAGGAAAAGATATACTTTTTCGAAAGTTTGTAGTGAGAATCATCATCCCATAAAGAGTATGAGATCATCATATAACCAAATCATAAAATCCTCCAATAATAATGCATCCCATTAGAAACAATCTATCTTAATTTCTAATATATCTTCAATTAATGATTCAAATTTTTAACCAAATATAAGTAAAATATGTATGGTGATAAAAAATAAATAATCCAACCTATACATATTGGATGATAAAAGTGAAATAAAGATATGTTCCTCATGATGTTTACAAAAATCCAGTGGTTCAACTTAAAAATATAATGCTTCACAAGAAAATATATTTATATAGACTATAACAGAAAAGAAGATAATGAGATTCAGAGGATATTATTGGTGTTTATTTAAGTTTATGAACAAGGCATTGTAATGATTGCATAACATAAAAATACATGAATATTAAAGAAGACCATTACCAGAGAATATAAACACATAGAAATGTAATCTATCTATAGATAAAAAAATTTTAATTCCTTGAAGATATCATTGAGTTCTTCCACCAAAGTGGTCACTGTTATGATGGGTTCAGGTATGTAACAATAATGCAGTAATCATCTGATAATGTGAAGATAATAACACACAAAAATGGGAATTAGTTAGGAATATAACGTAAAAAGATAGTCTTAGGATGTGTTGAAAAGAAGAAGACTAATAAAAAACAATCAATAAGAAGTGGAATGAGGGATCCTATCCTACATCAAATAGGGAGAAAATGAGTTAAGAAAATCACTGTCCTCTATGAACAAGATGTTTTCATAAAATAGTTATATCGTTAAGAAATTTATAAGGATAATACATATCATGGTGAAAAATCTTGGTTTAGTTTTTTTTCTAGTACTGTTAATGGTATAGGCACAAAACCTACTTGTACCGGTACAACATTTCATTTCCATGAAATAAGAATTAATTTAGGGTATGTTATGATTAATATATGAGAATAGATTCTCATAGAAATAATTTTCTGACCACAAAACTATCCATGATTCCAATTTAGAACATATATGATTGATACTCACAAAAAAACAAATAAGGTTCCTCCTTACTACTTTATATATATATATATGGTTTTGTACTAGCACATATAGAATTTGAGGATATATGTTCATCCATTAGTGGGGTCATTAAACAGTTAAAGTTGTTAAATTTTCATTATACAAGGAATGTGGAACTCTTGTATAGATTTTTAAAATTCAAAGTTATGGTATGATAATCACTCTCTAATACCTACACTAAAAGAAATGAAATTTGTTACCAAATATGGTAATATTACGCCATATAGGGGGTGGTATGCCTTTTTTACCTAAAATTTCTACTGTGTTTGCTAATGTATGTGATCTATTTAGAGTTTAATTGATATATATGATTATTTTAAATAGTAAAAATATAAATTGATAATCTAATAATGATTTCACATGAATTTTAGTATATTTACATCACCAAAACCATAGTTTTATCTCTCTTGTATCCTGCATTGGGTTTTCCCACATAGACATGGAGTTTATTAACTAAAGTTTCTTTACTAAGAAAACATTTTTATATCATCCCTTCATGTAAGTGTCTAACAAATAATCATAAAAGAGAGGATAAAATAGTTTTTAGAAGAAATATGGTATGGTAAGAACAAAATTACCCATTACATTTGATTTATAATAGAGGAAAAGATTGAGAATAGATATTTTTTGTTAAATATGTAAAGAAATATTGAAATAAATAAAAAAGTGATATTTTTGTTCTTAGTGTTTCATTATTTTAATTGGTGTTAAATATGAATATTGATCCTACTTTTTTACATTAATATTAAATAATTTTAATGATAAAAAACATAATATCATTAAAAATCTAGGATCAAATAGTTTAGTGTCTTGGGAAATTTAGGTTTATTCATAAAATTGACATAAGAAAACATAAACATTATATAATTATTTCTTCTCTTGATTATTAGTGGTCCTTTTTTCTCCTTATTATAAGTAATCACATAAGGATATACACCAATGAATGGGGTGAGATAAAATCCACGTAAGAGGATAAATTGGGTACATGAATCACAATAACATGGATGATCATAAACATCATCATCATATAGTAATCATAGTTTTATCATCATAATCTTGGGACAATGAATTTGAAAAAGGTATGGAATTTGGCAGTGTTCAAAAATTACATATCATATCATAGTGGTCAAATACAACACATAGTTGTGAATAAATCTACCATCATGTTCATGCATAATATATATTCATAATCATAACATAATCATTGTGAAAAAACTAGTATCACTATAATGAATATTATAAATTATATCATGAGATACATCACATTACCCAATGCATTATACCGCTATATAATCCGGAGTGCACCCATCACATCATAAGATTTCCATAATCATGCATGACACATAGAACATATAATAACAAAAGTCTTGAAGTAAACCAAAGGAATAGAATGGGTTTCATAAGGATTTTTTTAATCATACATTCCTAAATAATTTTTTTGGTTTTTAAATGAGAATGTGAAATCATGCATGGACATAATAAATCATCATTCTTGAGGGCATAAAAAGTATTCAAAGAAGAGTAAAATATGTCGTTTTGGAAAATGATGTCACATTGAAAACATGTTTATCCTTAGATAAAAATAGACTTGGTAGTAATATGTATATCCCAAAATGAAAATTTATATTACATTTTAAGAACATATTAAAAAATATCGTGGAAGAGGGAATAACCTGAAGAAAATAATTCTGTTCGAGAATCCCCCTTGCCTTAATTCCTTCTTAATTTCGCTGCTTTTGCGCCTCCTGAAGAATAAACATGGATTTATTAAACATTGGTACAGAAGTTTACTATATTAATTTTAAAAACTATTTATAACTTAAAATAATTATGTTATATTTCATAATTTTCGTTGATGAAATTTATGTGTTTTGATATCTTGTTATTTATAAAAATTCCTTGTTTTTCATTGAATTCTCAAAATTCTTAAATGTAATTTATACATTATTATAAATAACTAATGAAGATTCTAATGATTATAATTACCTTTTTATATATTATATATATTTTATAATATCCATAACTGATGATGTTTATATGTGTTGACATGGAAAGTTTTCATGTAGGTGGTTAACCAACCATTGATGGGACATTGTCAAGAGAGCAGGAAGACAAAGATTAACATTTATACATATAGAAGTATGATACTTAAAGTAGGATAAAATCATTAATAAGATGTTAAAATTTTACATAATTATTTATATAATGGTTTCAACATAAATAGTTGTGTTGAAAATCAATTATAATAGGAATATGAAATACGAAAGTGAGAGAAAAGTGGGTCAAAACTTACATAATCTTTGTTATAGATTCTATTGTACGATAGTATAATTCTTTCTAGATTGGATTTGGATTGCTCAAAACCATCTCAATGGATTATTAAAGGCCTGTTATTTGATATTATGGTAGATATTTGAAATTTTAATGTGTGATAGTTGTTTTTTTACAAGGGGGAGATGGGTTATTTATACTTTTGGAGAGGGGTATTTTGAATAGAAAATATTAAATAAAATAATATATCAAATTTAAAACTTGTAATCGGTTTTTTTGTAATATAAATCATATATTTATTTGATATAATTTTATTAAGACTTTAAATACCATTTATCAATCAAATTCACTAGTTTATTAAAAATAAAAGTGGAATAAAAAACATTTATCATAAATAACCACTTTTGACTTATGGTTTTTGAATGTTATTTTTAAGTGAAGAAAATGAGTTTCTTGTTTTTCAATGAACCATTAATGAAATTAAATAATTCGTGGCTTAAACTAATTTTCTAAAGGCATTGTTTCGTTATTACACCATGAATGATGAGATTTTAGTTACATGAGTTATGTGAAATCTGTATTTTTTACTTTTCACCCAAAAATTGAAGTATATATTAGAATTACCCAAAAATCAACCTTGAATAAATTTGACATGTTGATTTCCAAAATGGTATTTATTTTATCAAAATAAATGTCTAAAATATTAAATTTAAATTTTTAGTATATAAATAACGTTTCTTGAAAATTAATTTGAAATATTGTTTATTAAAAATGTGTTTATATTTTCTTTGAGTTTTTAATCATGATATTTACTTTCTGGGATAATAAAATTTATATTTACTTAATTTTATCATGATAAATATTATTTATATCATATTTTAATATTTTGTGGTGAAATTATTCCTCCTTCGATCTAGTTACAATTCTCTATGGTCATGAATCTATTCCCATTGGTCTGGTTACTATTTCAATTATCATATTAATATTCCAATAGTCACATTACCTCCAATAAATACTACTCAACTATTTCACTCAATATAAAAATAAATTATTTTCAATGTTATATATTTACTTAATGTTTTGTGGATTACTAAAAATTTTATTATTCTCTAAAGTGTTTTCAGTGGGGGTGATGATTCAAGTCGATCAACGTGATCTATTTTTTCCATATTACATTTTTTTCTTATTTTAAATGTTTGGAATTATAATTAAATTTTCCACCAATTAATATAATAATATTTTTTAATGAAACTTTATGTGTGTTGGTTTCTCTATATTTTTTATTTTTACAGTATATTATTATATAATAAATGACACATTTATTCAAGAATTGTTTTTTACTAAAAACATTGGATCATTACATCCTTCGCACATTAGAAATTGTATCCAAAAAATTTACACTCATATTATTAGTTGAGAATATGTGATGGTTCTTCTATCTCATTATTTACACTAGCTCTCAGGCCGTATATTCAAAATTATGGTTCCTCCCCAACACTTTTACAAGGTGATCTTTCTTATTGCAAAGAACTTTGTCTCTATATTCTTTTATTTTCACCAAATCTTCTTTATATGAGAGTACATTATCCTGTTGTACCACCTCTGGATTCAATACATGTGAGAGCTTAGGTATGTACATCCTTAGGATTGATTCATCAAACACGTTCTGAACTTGATCCATACAAGGTGGCATCACAATCTGATAGTCCACCAGTTCTATGCGGTCAAGGATAAAAAAGGGGCTAATGTAGCTTGGGATAAGCATCAATTTATTTCCAAACCACATGACTCTCTTCCATAGTGATATTCGAAGGAATAATTTCTCTCCAACATCAAACTCCAAGTCCCTTCCGCAGTTGTCAATATAGCTCTATTCCCAAATTTTATTAGATTTTATATGATGTTGGATGGAAAGAAACATTTTTTCATATCTTTCACAAGGACATGTTTATATAGCTTTCATTCCCCAAATTCATCCCAAAATGTTGGAGTTATACACCCCTTCCCATAAAAATATATTTAAGGAGGCATTATAATACTTGATTGGATGATTTTTTAATATGAGAACTTATATAATGGGATATATTGATCTCAACCCCCTTAAAATATTATTTAGTAGGCTTTTATAATGTCCTTGATCATTTTTATAGTCTTTTCAGATTGGACATCAGTTGGGGGATTATATGTCATGATGAAAGTAAATTCAGTAAAAAAACGTGTTGAAAAATTCTTTAGAATTTAGATATAAACTTTTAATCATGATCAGAGAGATCAAAATTGTAACCCCAAGTAACTATAAAATATTATTCTCATATATATATTCAGGTTTTAATGTGAGAAATCTTTTTGAATAGTGATAATGTGGGCTATCATGGTGATTCAATCCACCACAACCCATATTGTGTTGTTTCCTTCGAATTTTTTCAGGAGTCCACTAAAAAATCCCATAGTAACATTCTCCAATTTCCTTGTGTGTATAAGTAAAGGTTTCATCATCCCTTTGAAATTTTTTATCCTAATTTTACATAGGGATATACCAACCACCTTGATATGTAGTCAACAATCTCCTTTTCATGTTGTCCCACCAGAATTTTTCTCAAAGATCACTATACTTCTTGGTACTTCTAGGATGGATGGAGAAAGATTATCAATGTTTATTATCCAATAGCTCTATATTTATCTCAGGTGATGAAGGCATAAAATTCATTATTCAAAACTGAATCACACCATCATCGTCGATATGAATCTCATGTGATTTCCCTTCCTTTTCCATTTCACCTTCTATTGTAACTCAAGATCTTCTCTTTTTTCCTCCTTGATATTCTCTTGGATGGATGGTTAGTAAATAATTTAGTAAAAGTATGTTGTAATCCCTACCATTAAGATTTTGAGATCTATCTTTTATATTTTTAGGATTATAGGGTCTTTCAAAATCCACATCATTGATAGAGTGGAAGGTTCATTTCTTCTTTGAGAAATAGGAACCTTGATTCCCTTTCCTAGAATGCAGTTAATATATAAATTTTAGTCCTTGATTATCTCTAAACATATTTTTTAATGCATGTTAGGATCTTTTTGTGTGAATATATACATTAGACTCTTCTGATAAATATATATGTCACACTTCTCATCATAGATATAGTTTGACCAAATCATTAGAGCAAAGATTAAATCTTTTAACTCTAGATAATGCATCAAGTACTTCTGATCATGGATATTAAACTATCATCTGGAATAAGTCATCACTTTATCGTTATACATGATTACACAACATAATTATTTATTTTGAGAACATTATATATCAAAAACCCTTCTCCATATGTTGGTAGAGTTTGTATAGATTTAGTGATTAACCTCTTATTGATCTCCTTGAATCTTTCCTCACATTCTTCCATCATGACATAATTTTCCCATTGTTGTGTTAACATACATTTTGGGAAATACAATCACGAAACCTTTCCCTCAAAAACATCGATAAAACCCATCCAATCAACGAAAAACATGGATTTACAGGAAGCTAGTTGTCATGTGCCATTCCCCAATTGTATTTTTCTTTGATGGGCCCACAAAAATTCTATCATTTGTGATCAAATTCCCGAATATTGAACCTTACTGCATCCAAAGGTCACACTTTTTGAATATAGCATATATTTTATTCTTCATTAATTTCACCAAAACTACCCTTAAATACACTTCATGTTCCCCCATTATCTCTTAGTAAATAATAAAGTTCTCAATAAACACTGCCACATATTTTTTGATGTAGTCTTTAAAGATATTATTCATCAAATCCATGAAAATTTTAGTGTCATTGGAAAGTCTTTAAGGAATCTCTATGAACTCATAGTTCATATACCTATTATGGAAAGCATTATTCTAAATATCTTATTTCTTTACCTTTAGTTGATAATATACAAACTAAAGATCCACCTGTTAGAAGTACTGAGCTACTCATAGTTGATCAAACAAGTAATCAATATATGGTAGTGGAAATGTTTTCTTTGTGATAATCTTGTTGAGATTCTGAAAATTGACACGCAACCACATTGATCCATCATTCGTCTAGATAAAGATCACCGGTGCACCCCAAGGTGATGCACTAGGGAATATAAACCCTTTTTCCAAAAGACCATATATCTTATTCTTTATGTCTTCTAGTTAGATCATGGACATCCTATAGGGTAATTTTGTGATAGGACTCACTCCAGTTTGGAGCTCTATTGAGAACTCTACATCATGATCTAGGGTAATTTCGATGTAATTCATCAAGAAATACATAAGTTTATTCCATAACAAGGGTAATTTTAACCATGTTGATAAATTCCTATGACTCAGCTATTTTTAATTGTTACCATTCTTCATAGGATATCAACACAAACGTCATTGAGTAATTTTCCAAAAGAGATTCATGATATTACATTAATTTTTACAGGAGCTGTGGGTGGTTTATAATATGAAAAGATATTTTCTTTTCTCAATAGCTAATGTGTCCTCTATATAATAAGATCGAATCATTGATGAGTATATCATCGAATCACACCAAGGAAACCATTATGAGATATGATGGAAGAATATCCCCACATATGGCAATAAAAGAAGAATCCAACCCCTATGATGGAATGACTGCCCCACTATTTTTTAGATATCTCTACTTCAAAGTATTAGGGATTTGATTCAACGGTTCTATAAAAAATTATCATATAATGTAATTTGTATAAGTAAAATCAATTAAATATATTTTCATTCATGAGTGAATAAAATGTGTAACTTTTATGACTTCATTTTCTTCCTCCACCTCATCAATAGTGATGTAATAAGATTTACCATTCTCATTTGGATTTGGTGGTTATGGAAACTGATTAAACTCAATGAATTGAGATTTATTTCATTGTATTTCATATTTCCCTTACTCTATATAGTTGATGTGTAGAACACTAGGTTTTGTATTACTAGGTACCCTATTTTCCTCCTTCATATTCGTCTTCTTCTTCGTGTAACTCTGATATTCATGATCATGATGGCCTTCTCTCCCACACATAATGCATTTCCCCATCCATTTTAAACAATTATCATGATGATTCTTCACATATTTTTTACATGGGTGTATTTGGATTATGTTCCCTCATTTTTTTCATTTAACCCACAACCTTGAAACTTCATTATTCTCTTCTAATATCCATATCCATGGGAATATTATTCGAATTCCATATCTACTTTGATAGATCATCGAACAACAACTTCACAACTCAAAAACACTCAGATTACTAGTGCCTTTTGATGGTATAGTATTAAAACACTAACAAATCAATATTTTTCTCTATAATTTTTTATAACAGAACCCAAGGTGTGTCTTGTAGTCCATGTGATGTTTTCCTCATAATATATGAAATATTCACCTTCCTATTCCTCCATCTCTATGAATTATCTCTATATCATAGTTAGAATAGTTTTAGGAAAATAATTTGTAAGAAATATTTTCTTCGATTCTTCCCACTCCATATCTTATATTCCATCTACTGTCTTGGTTTTCACTACAAAAACCCACCATTTTTTGGATTCTCTATCAAAATGATAAACCACAAGTATCACCTTCTCTTTCTCAGAATAATAGATCAGAGAAAATATCATCTCTATTGAGTTAACACACTACTCTGAAACAAGTGGATCATAAGTTCCATTAAACACTACTGGTAATTGCTTCATAAAATAATTAATGGATAATTTTTTTTCTGGAATAAAGGTGGATGTTATATATGATTTGGGTTATTATTTTCAACTAGATATAGCTGGGTAAGAAATGTGATAAGTTTTTTAACACCACCTCCAATGTAATATGTGATGTATTTCAAAATATCATTTTATTATCCCCCACATGGGTTGTTGGCCTAATTTTACTTTGTTCCCACCTTTTTCTATAAAATAGATGATTTGAAAAAAAATCTTGTCAACAGAGCATGAATAAATAATTATTTTTAGTCCAATTAACTTTAAACTCATAACTTATGGGATCTATAAGTTAATCAATTTTTTAAATAATCTTTTATGATTACATATTCTCTGTCTTATCATAATGGTTTTAACCAGATATTTCTAGTAATTTATCCCAAATTTACAAAAATGTGATATAATACCAACTATAGAAACCCAACTTTTTCTTATGTGACAATAACAACATTTTTAAGATAGAAAACATAGTAGAATTAAAAATTCAAGATCAAACTATTTAGTGTCATGGGAAAATTAGGTTCATACATAAATTTTACACAATAAAACATAAAAATTATTTAATTCATATGTATCTTACTTCTTAGTGTCATAGGAATTATCCTTAGTATAATAAATCACCTAAGTAACTATATAAATGAAATGGATAAGCTAAAATATTAGTAAGAAGATAAATAAGGGACATGAATCCCTACAACATGGGTAAGCATAAATATCATCATCATTACATAAATATATGGTCAACATGATAATCATGACAAAAGCATTATATAAAGGCTTGTAATGTGGAAGTGAAAAAAATGGGACACCATGTCTTTGTGGTCTAATATGACACATAGTTGTGAAAAAATCTAGAATCACGTCCATGTATAATATATGTGCATTATCATAACATCATATTTTAGAAAAAAAAATAGCATATTGTTCATGAATATTTCATAGTTTCACATGAGATACATCACATTAATAAATTATTCGGAGTGTTATATAATTCTAGTTGCACTTGTAAGAGAATAACATTTACATAATCATACATTCCACAAAAATTGTGTATCATTTAATGTCATGAAGAAAACCCAAGGAAAAAAATGGGTTTCATACAGATTTCATAAATCATACATTCATGAATAAAATTTTTGGTTCCCAAATTAATAATTGAAATAATTCTTGGATATAATAGATCATTATTCTTGAGTGGACAAGAGGTATTCAAAGGGGGGTAAAGTAAGATGTTTTAGAAATTGAAGTTACTTTGAATAAAAAAATCATAGAATTTTATATTACATCGTAGGATAATTTAATTCCTTTAAAGAAAACTAAAATGATATATTAGTAACATAGTAATATCATTAATACTGTTGAAGTTATAATAACCCAAAGAATGGAGCTGGGCTCCAAAATTCCCCTAACATTAGTTCCTTCTTAATTTCATCACTTTTCACCTCCTGAATAATATAAATAGATTTATTAAAACATTGGTACATAATTTTATTATAATACATTGTACCAATATTTTCCAATTATACTAATTTGGTTATATTTCTTAAATTTTTTATATGATATTTATGAATTTTGGATATATTTTTTTGCTTAATTTTTTATTTTTTTTCTTTGATTTCTAAATTTTCATAAATGTATATAGAGAATATTGAAATTAATTATAGAATTTATAATGCATATAATTACATGTTTATATGGTATTTATATATAAATTATAATATACATCATTGAGTATAGTTAAATTTATTGTCATGGAAATATCTCTATAGTTGGTTAACTGACATTTGATGGGATATTATCAGGAGTGTGGGAGGAAGATTTTTAATATTTATATTCATTTAGTATTATAATACTTATAGACGTTTAGATATTTAATATAATGTTAAATTACTTTATAATTAATACTATTATAGTTTTTTATGTATTTCTGTAAAGTGAAAGATAAGAGGAACAATAAATAAAAACAGAGAGAGAAGTGGGTCGGAACCTATTCAATCCTCATTGTTGGTTCTCTGGTACGTCACTATAATTCCATGGTGATTGGTGTAGTATTTAAATATAATGTCCTTGTTTATTCTAATATTCATTATAGGGATGATTTTAGAAAAGGGTATTCTATGTAATGGTTCTGGGGAGTGGTTTTCCAATGTGATGGACATGTGTTATTTGTACTTGAAGATATGGGTATTTTTAGGAAAAAATTGAATAAAATAATATATCATATGTAAAACTTGTAATTGTGGTTTTTTAAACATAATAAATCATATATTAATATATAATAATGTGTTTAAGAATTGAAAATCAATTTATAAATCGAATTCATTTGTTTATTAAAAATAAAAGTAGAAAGAATGAAAAATTGTTATTTTAATTAATCACTTTTGAGTTTAATTTTTGGGAAGTTCTTTAATAGGTTTTGAAATTGAATTTATGGTATTTTAATGAATCATTTATGAAATAAAATATTACATGGAAGTACCTAATTTTATAAAAAGGATTATTTCATTATTAGATCATGAAATATATAATTTGAGTTATAGCGGTTATGTGAAAACATTATTTTTACTATTCACTTAAAATTGATGTATTTCAATAAATTACAAAAAAAATCACATGTGGATAATTTTCCAATGATGATTTCAAAATTTATATTCAATATATCAAAATAAAATTATCAGATATGTAATTTTTTTAATAAAAAAATATTTTTATTTGTAAAATAAGTTGAAATATATTTTATTAAAAATGGGATTATATTTTATTTGAGTTGTAATCATGATAAAATTTTTTGGCATTGTAAAATTTATATTTAATTAATGTTATCATGATGAAAATTATTTATATAAAAAGTATTATTTTTATGTGAAATTATTATTCCAATGGTCATGTTACTATTTCCAATTTATAGGATATTATTCCCAATGGTTTGGTTACTCTTCCAATGGTCACATTGCATTATATAATTACTAATATATTATTTAACAAAATATCCAACTCGTATTCCCTAAAGGTTATATAATTACAATATGTTTCTTTATTTACTAATATTTTTATTCTTCTCTAAATTGTTAGTAGTGGATGCGATGATTCTAGTAGATTGGGAAGATCCATATATTCCAAAACATTCTATTCATTTTTTTATTTTATTTTTCATGTTTAAATATTTTGATATTTAATTCATTCCATTATTGATTAATGTAATATAATTTTGTAATTAAACAATGTCTTGGTTGGTTTCTATATATTTTTTAAGTGTGTAATATTATATAATATAATAAAACACACATTTATTTAAGAATTTTTTATCAAGAAACACAGGTTTTGTTATAATATAATTTTAGTGGGATGTCGTGTTTTTTGGAGAATATTGACATATTCATTTAATGGAATTGGATTTTATTATTGAAAAATTCTCATTAAAGCTCAAATGATTATGGAACAATTCATAATTATCAAGGAATTATGCAACTATGTTTTGTTGTTATCACATAGTTTACTATATTGAAGAATGATGATAATATATCTGATGGTGTTTCTTATCGAATGAAATTTGTGGATGTTAAAATAATTAAATTCAAAATTCATGAATAATTAATGTGTGTTCCATGAAAAAATATATTCTTTTTTGTATGTGGAATTATTTTTGAACATTGTGTTATCGATTGGAATTTGATTTTAAATAGTTAAATTTTCAAATAGATATTTTTCTATATGATTGGAAGAAAATGGCCAACCACAGGAGCACAAGGGACCATATCAATCCCACACATGAGGTAGGAAGCTGGTACCATGTTGGAATGTCATCCTGTAAGGTCCTTCTTAGAAGAAAGAGTGGTTAAGATACCTAAGGCCCACAAAAGCACATTTGGGTGAGAGAGTGCATAGTCATGTCTAGGTGGGAATTACATGAAGGCCCAACCCATGTAAAGTGTTTATCTATATAGTGATCAAGGCGCTCAACCCAGTTTCATGGCTCGAAGCATTAGTAGCAAAGATTGTATTATTTATGACAGTGAAATCATGCATGAGTTTGAGGGGAAACGAAAGCACAGTGTGCACTATTCAACCATATTTTAAAAATATTGATAATACACTACTCAAATGATCTGATAAATTTGATATATCTAATTGATCCCTTGGATATCATATTTGAACGTCTATCATCATTAAACTATTGATGATTAGTCTTATATGCATATGATCTAAGACAGCTGGTGATCACTAGTCCTGACTTGTTCTAGTGACTAGGACTGGATAAGAAGACATGCATGATATCCTATATCCAGGAATGCAACTTCATCTGGCATGCATGTCGTTATTCAGTGAACTTAGCTATCATAAGAAGAGGTGATCCTGTGAGGTGGTCATATAAATTCATCACATGATGATCTAGGGGTCATAATATCCAAATATGATAATCAACCAAGACATAGAGATAATCCTGATTAAGATAACATGAAAACCTATCCATCACCTGATGTCTCCACATGAAATACAATATAAATACCAATTAAAGTAGCATCCTTCATTTACATCTTCTATTACTTGAATATTATGTTGGTTTTCCATCAATTTTCTATCTTAGTGTACCTTAATGAATAAGTCGATCACATGAAGCACCAAGGTGTTTCATGATCAAATAATGTAATCATATAAGTGAATGATTCCCTTAGCATAAAAAAATAAACCAAGAGTTTTTTGATATTAGAGTTAATGAGATATTGATATTTTAGAGGATTTATGTTACCTTGAATCACAATGAAAATTGTGGAAGATACATTTTATCCTCTTCTATAGGTATAAAGTTAGGGGTGATGAGTTTTACAGTCCCTGTTTTTGAAGTACTGGGAGATCTCTAAAAACTAAGCTTCCCAAATAATCTCTTCACATGGAAGAAGACTTGATCATGTGATTGAATCATATAAGGGATAACCCATAGACAATCCTTGTCTTCTAAAAAAACATGGATTCCTTTTAGATATCAGAAAGAGAACGAGAAGTATCCAATGTAAATAACTTGTCATAGAAAGGAATAATGAAGAGGTTCACATGATCCATACATAAAAATACATTACATTGAGAACCTTCTGAATCTATAACCCATCATTCACTGTTATGTGGAGAATAATAAAATAACTACATGAGCCTTACCGATCTTTGGTATATGAGAACAATGATCTCCTGAGGCAATAATTTCAATTATAATAAACTATATTTTATGTGAATTGTTATTGATTTAAATATACTATAAATTAAATTCATGACATTGTATATGAAATACAAGAATACACATTGAATCCTTGAGAAGGATATATGATAGGGAACAAATATATTGTATTGCATAAATTCTATGCACCCTAAATGTCAAAATTTAAATACATTACTATGTTGGAAGTAACATTAAAGTATAATTTTAAAAGGGTTCAGGATACTTTATGATATTAAATATTTTAATACATAAGTGATATAAAATATTTAGAATTATCATCATTAATGTGAAATGTTCATGTACTGTGCATTATTGCATGTGTGAGTGAATTAATGTGAGAATTCAATAAGAAAAATCTTTCTACATTGTGAAATGATATTATTTCCTAAAATATTATTGAATATACTGTGTGAAAAACATTCACACGGTTCATTTATGTATAGAAATCATCAATCAGAGAGAATAATTTATTAATGATAATTTGAATTGACTAAGGGGGACATGATCATATACCAATGATCTAAAGCACCGGGGAAATAACAAAAGACTTGATGACTAGCTGAAGATGCTCTATAATTATACATTAGTTAAATAGTTAATAAAGAAATCATGTGAATGAGTATCATCATACATTTTTTTCCGAAGCAACTAGATGCAAAATACCATTCTATCAAAGGATCAAAACCTAAATGAAAAATGTTTTTGTGACCACTGGATATAATTAGTTGTTGAAGAAGCTCTAGGTAATGAAATAAGGGTTTTCAATATTATTAAATGAAGTATAAGAGTTGGATTATTGGGGGTATGACTAGGTTCAACTGAAGTATCATCCACTGGGGTGTATAAATATTTTTCTCTTTATGAATTTTAATAATTAATAATATTATAGTGGATAATAAATGTTGGTATAATAACCAATAAGTAATGGAGTTATTATTTTTATATATCCTTTTAAATACCATTTGGTGTTCTCCCTCTAATAATGTTTTTACAAAATTTATGACTATGATATAAAACTGATTGGATCGATAACCCTAACATGTTCTGGATGTTGAATTCAAAATAAATAATTTGGAAAAATAAACCACTGATTCACCCCTCCTCTAAGTGGTCAATCTTTCATAGGGTTTCTGATAATGTATTGGATAAAAACAAAGTCTACCATTTAAAAAAAACATTATGACAGAAGCCACATTACCAATTGATCTTTTAATAATAATAAAAATTGATTTAATTCTACATATTAAAAAACTAATAACAACATGGTAAGCCCCGAGAAAATTTGTACACTAAGATTTATTACATTATAATGAAAATTGTTCTTAATAAAAAAAATTAGTTATAGAGTCATGTAACAGCACTAAGGGACCTGAATATTAAAATGAGTCACTTTTCCATAGCACTAAATCTACTGTTAAGTAGGGAAAATCAGAAATATTCCATCCCAACATACAGTAAATCCAAAGTAGAGTTTACTTCCCATTACCCAATGAAGTGAGAAGTAAAAAACTTTGAAACATAATCCTATCTATCCCATAATATTCTCACCCTATCTGTATAATTCTCGTTAAACATAAAGCGATGACAAACCAAAGTGGAAATATAAATGGGTGTTGATGATCAAAGATGTTCCAAAAAACCCATTGTATTTTCAAATATGGTTGTAAAAACATAGATATTGGATGAATAATTTATGAAGAATAGGTACTAGTCACCTTCATGAAATTTTAGATCAACACCCCACTTCTTGAAGACATTAAGAATTTCCCAATGAATGATAAATTATTGAATAAATTTTGTACCAAATAAAGAGACATTGATGGAAATTTTTTGATCAATCCTGATAGAAATGTATCATTTTTTATCATAACAAACCTTAGGATTCCTACAAAGTAAAATTACTATAGTAAATTCTCCATACCATAAACCATTATAGAGTCACATTTCTCAAAATATTTGTATCGTTTAGGTTCTTCTATTAATGTGATGCCTCTATTAGTTATCTCTCCGTTATTTTTTGGTGATATATGACTTACTACGGTGGTCTTATAGTTGGAAGATAAAGCTATAAAATATCTAGAAGGGGTACTTGATGATATACAAGTTTAATTAAGAGATATGATTATTAATGAATTTTTATATTCTTAACATGGTGGATAATATGGTAGGTCCTCATGATCCTATTATCTTATGTATTACATTCCCTAATACTAAACACCATTTATAAATGACTATAATAATACATTTATATGAAATTTAAAGATGAATTTGTGAGATTTAATGTCTTTTATTCCATGTTGTACCCTTCATAAGTTCATTCTACTTTTATTGTCTCCCATTTCAACCCATCATATAAAAATACAATGAATTAGGATTATGCTTGGCTTAATGACCCTCTAACCATTAGGTCTATTTTTATGTCAAATGGTATTTACAACAAATAGTTTGTGAGAGAACCTCACATGGATTTTATTTAAATATTGATTTTTATTCTAATAAAAAGACTTTTTTATTATGAATTTTACAATTAGTATGCATATGGATTTAATATAATTTTATTTGATTTTGATAGGGTATATTCTAATACTACTATTCTATGTTCATAAATTTCCATTCCATTGATTTTCCATCCATAAAGTTATCAGCACATTGGAAATAAATAATTTACTACCAAATATGAAATACACTTACATATTATGTGGAAAAACATTTACTATTATTATTTCATAAATTATCTTTCCTGAATAAGTGTTGTATCTTTTCATTATTTTTCACTTGAAAAACTATAAAATTAGGTGGATATGTTCTATATTATCAAGTATTAGCCCTATTACTTTCATTTATTGGATTCATTTGGAGGATGAGGCCAAACTATATAAACAACCATTGAGTAATCTTATTCCAATATTATTAGAGGTTTCAAAGAAAGAATTGATACAATTACTTAAGGAAGGTATTATTTATCATATCTATAATTTGTAATGGGTCATCCCTGTTCAGGTTGTTCCGTGGTAACCCATATTCATACTAAAAAAAGATGTTGGAGTGAGTTTGGATATGGGTGAAAATAGTATGTGAGTATATAGAGACTATATTAATGTTAATCAATCCACTTACAAGGACCACTTCCCTCACCCATAAATTGATTAAATACATGAACATCATGCATATAGGTCATACTATTTATTTGTTGGGTGGTTTTATAGATATTTATTGGTATATATTTCACTATTTTATTAGGATAATATGATATTCACTTCCCAATTTGGTATATTCACATGCTATAGGATTCCATTTAGAATTTTTAATGCCCCAAGTACCTTCTAGTGATTTATAGAATTTATAATTTTTGATCTAGATGATACATTCATAGAGTAAATCCTGAAAAACTTTACTATATTTTTATACGTATTATATTAATGTATTTTTAGCATGGGAAATGTTTTTCAATATTGAATTGGGACAAATATGGATTTCAATTTTGGAAGATGTCAATTTATTGTACATAAAGTCATTTTCCTATAAAATATAGTTTATGATATTTATATTTAGGTTGATATATCAAAATGTTATAAAATTTTGATATTATCTTATCCATAATATGTGAATAATATTAGAGATTCCTTAGGATGTGCATGTTTTAATTGAAACATCATTAGATACTTTAGTAATATTTCTCTACTCTTATATAATTTTTTATAAAAGGATATTTAGTTTATTTGAGGATTATTGAAGGGTTTCTATTTATGAGATAAATTTATTTTTCACCAAAAAACTAGTCATCTAGCCCCCTTGGTGGAAGCTATAATTTAATAATATGTGTTCTACTTCAAACATCATAGTAGAAGCATCCATATTATAGAGGGTGGAAAGGAATTACCATGTGATTTCATATTTTTTATGTTTATTGGATTCATCCTAGGAATAATAAAAAATAATTGAATGGGATCTTTTCATTTTCATATTTTGTTTAGATAATTCTTTTCATACATACAGGGTTCTAAAGTAGTTTTTCACTTTGGCTGTGCATCATTGATAAACAATTTAAAAAAGCCATATGGAATTCTTAGAGTAATTCATTGGATGCTACTTTCTCAAGAGTTTGAAATTTAGATAATTGAAATGAAAGGATTATATAACATGGATGATGATGACCAGAAGAAAATCACTCACATTACATAACATTATACACCAAACCACATACCACATCAGGATACTTTTTACAATAAGAATCATTATACCCTCTGAATACTACAACAATACTCTGCCTACATATTTTATTATATTGTTTCTTCTAAAATTAAAGAAAAATTAAATAAATACCATGTTTAAATATTAAAAAAAATCTAGGCATTATGTATGGGATAACCCATGGCCTTGGTACATATTTAGTGACTAAGTCATTAAGTGATGCTTTCTGAATCATTATAGTAATATGTTCTTCAATTTTTTCATATACATTCTAGTGGAGGACACTTTAGCCACTAAATAAAATTTTTTACGTTCTATGAATTTGTATTATATTTTTCTATATTTCCCCAAGATTCATATGTGTTTTTAAGATATGTTCAAGATTTCTGCACATAGGAATTATTTTTCTGTGACATTAGATGCTTCATCATCCCATATTTTTCTATGAATTTTTTAATGTATGGGGTATATATTTCATGGGACCATTTTTTAATTATTTTCTTTTATTACACATTATTATTTTATTTCATTATGTTAGAAAATTTTGGGAGTCCAAATACACCTAGATAGATGATTCCCATGTGGTATTAGAATTTTATTAGGCTCTGATTGTTTGTATGTTTGGATTAATCATGGATTTAAATATTAAATAAGGTTTACACTTTTTCAATTGAAATTTTGGTTTCCTCATTTTTATGTATACGGTGGCACAAAAAACAACACCACCTTACCACCCACAAACTATTTTCTAGCAGGAATTCTAAAATTGAGATTTGGAACAAATTTTATAGAAAATTATACAACAAAATATGAAGTACTGGAGAAACCACTTGGAAGATGCACTGTGGGAATATAAGAAGGAGTTCAATAAACTTGTTGAAATATCACCCGACATGATTTTTTTTGGAAATATTTCAATCTTACAACAAGGGTAGAGCTTCAAGAATATTGGAAAATAATGAAATAAAATATGGATTTTTCCATATTAGGAGATCAGAGGAAGCTAAAAATTCATAAGATTGAGGAGATTATATCTTTATAATATGTAAATTTAATGATATATAAAGAAATAACTAGAACAAAATAATATAATATGATCTAATAAAGGTAAATTTATTTTTTATAAAAATTCTTCTCTACATGTCATGATTGAATATGATGATAGGTATGTTAAACTCTAAATGGTTGTGACCCTATTTTGTAGATCATCTTTTTTGGTGTAGTGTAGATGAAAGTATATAGTAAAGACATTTATATTCTCTAGGCATCATATAATGAAATTCATCGAGGGATTTATGTCATATGTAATTGAATCCATCACACTGGATGATCCCATCAGTACTATAGAATATTTAGATGTCCCTTATCCTATCACTTATATGTTATGTATAATAATTTAAATTATGTATATCATTTTCATATATAATTTGATTGGCTCACATTATGGAAAATGAAAAATATTTTATGTGGGGGAGTTGATGATATTTTTTTATTTATTAGGATTTCATTTAATCTTTATTTTCATTTGGTTTTCTATTTTTAAAATTATTTTGTATGTTTTTTATTAAATGAACATCAATTATAATTTTTCACCCAACAATTGATTTTGATACAATTGAATCTATTTTTAAATAATTGGTTTTATGTGATTGTTTATATGGAAAATTTTTACCATGAATTTTATTTTCAAAAAATTTAATGTGTTTGACCAATTAAAAAAATTAGTACCCAGAGAGTATTATCCAAAAAATTTTGTACTATCCTATTATATTTTAAAAACCAAAATTTTAGTATCTTTTTAATAACCATATCTTGATAGGTACTCAAGAATGTTTTCTTCTATATCAATCATGGGATCTTATCAAAAACTATGACTAAATACTGGCACATTAAAAATGATTGATGTATTTTACTGTACAACCCTTCATACTCAATAAAAATCTTTATATTGAATCCTACTTATGCCCTAAAATCAATAAGTGACCTTAAATAGTAATGCATCCCAATACAAGCTTATTATCCTTCCTACCCTACTCTTTCTATTATTGCATCATATTTATTATTATAATTGTGGTGGATAGGTTGTTTCTTGTGGAAAGTAATGTTCCATATTTAGGATGATATGTTTGGTGTTATCAATAGATTTTAGGAGGGGTGTGATTTAGAATTAATTATGCTTTATTTTTCACACATCTTTAAAAAATCATGGTTGTTTCTTGGGCATGTAAAAAATCCCCTTTACCATACTGATGGTCTTAAGATCATATGTGGCTATGTGGTAGATGTGAGATCTATTATTAGTGATTCATTCCAAAAAAAAATTAATTAAAATGAAAACACAAAAGATGATAAATCATGCCTTTTATCAGTTATTAATGAGCCACTTTGAGTTTTGGTGAGTGGGGAGATGAAATATAATCTTAGGAGGTTTATTTTAATTGTACTTGTAATTTATTTATCATATATTATAATTAATAGTTAAGAATCCCTTTTTATGCTTTTTATACATTTGACATCATTTTTCACCAAAATGATGCCACATATTCATTTGTTATTTGATGAAAATACCTCATGATTGATTGTGATATTTTTCTTTATGATATTAATATGAAATATTTCTTGAATACCTACGCTTATAACTAGAAAATAATGTTTGATCATAACTCTAAATTATATATATCTTGAGTGAAGTTTAAAAAAACCAATTTTTGTTAAAATATGATTTAGTATAGGATATATTTTTATGCATGAACAATTTTTTTGTGATATATTTAAATTAAGAATAATTTCTTTTCATATATGAGTTATAATAAATTATTTTTTTAAAATATCATGTTAAATTTTCACATTATTTATTTTTATTTGAATTTGATATGTACATTAGATATTTTTATACCTATAGTGAAAACGTTTATGTGTGGGATAGTTGATAAACCATTATTTTTTTGAATATATTTTCCATAATAAAAGAATTAATTCTCCCAAATTAAGTTTTAATAGTTGATTTCATCAAAAGAAATTAAATAGAGAATGAATTTGAAAATATCAATAGAATTATAGTTTTTACATTTTAATTGAACAATAGTGTTTCATTATTGATTTGTTTTGATATATTTTAATTTGAAATATCATATAAATATTCCAAAATAGTTTTTATACCTTTTTCATCAGGACAATTGGTTTTAGATCCCATGTTTTAGGGATGATAAGTTTTAATGAAATCAATGTACGAATATATTCTAATAGATTGAAACATTCAACAATTTTTAACATAAATTATACATCTTAATGCTTATCTAGATGAAATATCTCAATCTATTATAAGACCCACATAAAAGAGTTTCACCTAACTAGAGAAACAACTGGTTTGGACTATAACATGGTCAAGTATGCATGTGAAATAGGTGCATAGATAATTAAATAATCTAAAATTATTGAAATATTAGCATTAATAGGTAAAAAAATTTGTTGGACATGAAATACATTGGGTAAGAATTTCAAATAATACCACATTCCAATATTTTACCATTTATATATCAAAACAATTGTGGATATTTTTTAAATTGAATATGTATAGACATTCTGGACCAAAATTATTTCAATATTAATTCATACATACCATTTTAAATTTTTCATCAAATGTATATGAGTTTCAGTGGGTTGAAAAATAGAGATAGTTGAAAAAGTTATAGAATTAAATAGTTATTGATTATAAAATTTAATGGTATAAAATATTACACATTTAGAGAATAAAATTGAATCAGATGGTTTAATCTTCCCCAGTATATAAATATTTCCCTACTCTTCCATGTTCAAGTAGAATTAGTTTTTCAAATAAAATTATATTATATTTTCATATATTTATTTTTTCAATTCATTGTTCATATTCATTTATTTTAATTATTTGTTTTAGAGAATGGTAGTTAATATTAGATTAGATCTTTTCAATCTAATCCAATTCTTATGAAAAACATATCTTTAATTATGAATCCACCCTAAGAAGTTTAATTTAATTATAATTGATCAAATTAAACCATCTCCAATTGATTATTTTAAATCAATGAACATATTTTTATTCAATATGATATGATCATTTAATTTATTATTAAAACAATTGACAAACACTTTACACATAAGTTCAAGTTTATTTTAATCCAAATAATTAACATTAATTGTTAAATGAAATCAACAAGGATTGAATTTTATGTTCTTGGTTAATTCTAAGATTTAATTAATTCAAATTCATAGTGTTAAAATGTTTTCCAAGTTTTATATAGACAATAATGCTTTATTTGGGATGATTATAAGATTATGGAGGTATGGAATGATTTTATATTTTTAACCAAGGGTTTAGAATATTTTATTTTTGTGGTCGAGTCAAATTTATGTAGGTTTATTGGGGGTAAAAAAATAGGGTGCCATAATTTAATGAATAAAATTATTTTGGATAATGATAAATAATTAATACAAGTGGTGGTATTTATTGAATATGGTTTTAAAATATATATATATATATATATATATATTACTTCTCTATAAATCCATATCTATTAAAAATATATATCCAAATTTATGGTTTTCCTTCAATTCATGATTCATTTATGCTAAAAATCTCCCCCATCCCAATTTTATTTCCCATTTCATTCATTTTACTTCATTATTTTAAATTACTAAATGTATATTGTTTTCACTTATTCCATAAAAGAGATGACCAATTTCATCCATTGTGATTAACTTAGTAAAAAATATCTTTTGATAATTCCCATTAGAGTACATATTATGGGTTTTAGTTGATATGACACAGCTCGAATGCAGTCAATAATCTCAAAAAATATAATGTTTCAGGGACATAACATTCCATTTTCTATAATATCAGGAATCTATTCCATGGATATATATATATATAGGCACCCATTATCTCCAACCTCAGATTCCTAGTCTCTTTGACTATCATTCACATAGATATTTGTCAAATCATAGTTTTCCCGAGGCTCTACAAAATGGTATTTGACATTTTTAACACTTATTCAGCCATATCAGGCCTTATAAACTAATGTTCAACAACATCATAAAACACATAGGTGTCCTATATATCTAAACCTGAAGGACTACATATGGAGACATTTAGATGCTTGATTAGAAGCAATTATTTTATGAGAACTTGACCGGTGTATGATATTCAACTCATCCTCCTTTAAACTCCATCAAGAAATCTCTAAATATATCAACAATTTCAATATTTTCCACTCAGATTAGACATTATTCTGGGTGCGGTAATACATAATGAACTAAAAAATTCTGTTTAAGGAATCTTGGTTAATTTTTATACCTTTATTCTAAAACTTTTATGTCAATCATATACAATTGATAGTGGTGTTTCATGAATTCTCAACAATAATCTAATGTATATCCTTCCATTTTGATCAACTGATAAGTCCTCCCAAACATCAATAAAGTGACATTTCCTTATATGAAAATCCACTAAAACTCATATTGAAGTATTTTCTCTTGATTTATATGGATGTACTATAAAAATTCAATGGTGATGTTATCACATTTTTTATATAGGCATGGGTAATTATTACATCATCACCCTATTCATTTCCCTATTTCCTTTAATTGTTTACATACTAGTAACTTTGATTTATATTTTTTGTTCTACTTCTTCATAATTCCCATCTACTAATTCTCTTGTAGATCTTGATTCATCTTCATGTTCTTTTGATAGATGGATAATTTCATGTTATGTGTAGAATTCAATAATTCCTTTTTTTATCTCATGATTTTATGGTATGTATAGTTGTGTCCAAAATGTTACAACTCATTTTCACCAATTTTGAACTCTAAATATTACCCTTTTCTTATAGCTTCAAAATTATTTTTTATTTCATCATCATCTGTTAAAACCATACTTTATATTCTCTAGAATTCAATGTTGAGAAATAATTTGAGATATATAGGATGTTGTTCCATCCTTTTTTAATTATGTGTCTATCCATTTAGATTCTAACAAAACTGGATCCTTCTAAATTATCCTCATTATTATGGTTTCTGGATCCTTTTTACAAATATAATTTTCTAGGTTGTTAACCTTCCAATTATGTCAATGGATTCAGTTTTAATTGTCCTTTATTATCTTTGACTATCTTTCTAGGTGCATATTAGTATCATTTTGTAAGAATGTTTACATTAGGGTCTTATGATCCATTTGTATATCTCACATATACCCATAGAGACAATTATTCCATATTATAAATTTTTGGATCAATATAGAAAAATCTAGATCACATAATTTAGAGTTATGATCTTGAACATTCACCTACCTTATTACATAATATATCACATTACCATTTTGAATTAGTATGTATCTCAAGACCATTTTGGAACCATTAATTTATACCAACATTTTCCCCACAAGAGGGTAGTGTGAGTGCAAGTGAAATGATATAACTTCTATAAATTCCATGAAGAACTATTCACATTAGTTAGTCTATAATAAATTACTCCTTTTTTATATAACATGGTTTGGGGGTTTGAAAATAATGATATTTTTGTAAAATATCATCAATAATACCCATATAGTTTAATAAAACTATAGTTCTCTATAACATATGTTGGTATGGGTCACTTATCGATCACCTTTATCTTCAAAGAGTTTGTAGGTATCCCTTTCTCAATTATAGAAAAATCCAATAATTATATTTCCTCTATATAGAATACAAATTTAATGTACTCTATATATATAATCTCATTTCATGAAGTCATTTGTAAAAAAATAAAATACTTCTCAAACTCCTCATTTCTTTTAGATTATATCAAAAAATTATCTAAAATTACATGCATAAATGTGTTGAGGAATTCAATTTAAACTTTATTCATTCAATCCATTTTTATATTTGGATAATTAGTGAGTCTAAAGGGTATCACTATGAACACATTATTTTCAAACCATTTTTTAAATACATCAATGGGAATATCATATTTCTTCAAATTTAATTGGTGATAACCCAACAGAAGGTCCATTTTAGAGAATTATTGGGTGCCTTATAACTGATTGAAAAAGTCACGAATCCATAATAGGGGATATTTTTACTTATAAAGGTTTTTTTAGTGCATGATTATCTATGTATAGGTTCATTAACCCATCATTATTCTTTTAAAAGGGGATCAACTCACCCCATGGGGAATCGCTCAGGTATATAAAACAATTCCCCATTTTTTTAATTATTTTCTAGTTCTTCCAACTCAATGGTGGACATTATGTAGGGAATATCATATATGCGAGGAGGGAAGGTATTAGTTCAATTAAGAACTCAATCTATCGTTATATAGGATGACCAATAATCTCTTTTTAGAATACATCAGTATAGTCCCTCACATTGTTCATATATTCAATCATCATTATCTCCATTGTCTCAATAATTCGAGCATGATATTAAAGGTAATAAGGATAAAATAACTATTCTTGAGAAGAATATTATAAATGAGATTCACTATAATCTTTATAATTGTAAACATTGTATAATTACTTAGGATATAGAGAGTGATTACTCTCTACAAGAAGTTACTGTAAGATTTTTTTCAGGAAAACCAATCCATTCCCAAGTAGAGCATCAAATTCTATTAAAATAAGTATGAAATTATTTTTGGGAGTTTTGGTCAAAATGAATTGAATGAAGACGATATTTATATTTGGGATACTATTATTTCACCATTTTTTTGTTTTATGTATATCTTTTCCTCATGTTCTAAAGTCATGTTTGAATATCTTTACAAAACATGAATCATAAGAAAGAATATATACAACCATAATCATATAATACATACCCCATTATTGATTGAATAACTAATATTCTTGTCACAAAATAATTATTAGGGACCACCTCAGTAATAGTTATTGAATAATATCTTCCTTTATCCCATGGACTTTTAGTTTTCTATCATTTATTATCTATTAAAATGCTTATCTTATGGAATTTATTTTCATAATTTATGAGTTACTTATAGATAGAAGGTAAGAATACATTCTAAGTGTTGATTGAATACTTATTTTTATCCATAAAATTAGCATAATTGATTAACATGATGTACTACTATTACACACTTAAAGCATTTCCATATTCCTTAATATTCTTTCTAGGATTCATATTCCCGCACTTTTAACATCTCTGTAGATGTGTTTTTTCCTCTCTATGATTTTTCTATTAATCATCCAAAATTGAGCTCCAATTTAATATTTTTATATCATGCCCCTCTAGACCACTTATAATCCCAAAAATCTATCTCATACTTAACTGAAAAATAGATAATCTTTTAATATCTATTAAATTATTGAATATCAAAATAATTTCATGTACTCATATATAATATAATAAACATGTGGTCAATATTACATTCGGTGTTGAAGGTAAATATGGAGTCATACCGCGTAATCCTTATATAGTTTCCTTATATCACAAGATAAATTTGACTTTATTTCTCATCAAAAAATGGTATTCCCTCTAGATTATTTGATGCATATTTTGATGAAAATGTTACATGAAAAAATATTTTTTAAAATCATTTGAATTCCATGGATTTTATTTCATCTTTTGGATTCATGTTATTGATCAGTTTCCACCACTGATCAACTTCTCCCTTCATTTGATAAATTCCACATAAAAATTTATCTTATTTAAAGGATTAGAGGATATAGAATATATTTTCATTTGAGTTAATCCATTGTTCTATAGTGATGGAATTAGAGGATCCACTAAAGATAGGAGGCATTCCTCAAAAAAGGGCTAAAGCATAACATTCACATCATTAGGAGAAGGTGGTTGTTCTCCACGATTCATGTTGTTATTCATAAAATGATTCATCCTATCCAATCTTGTACTTCCATAATGTTCCCATCTCTCACATCCACCGGGTTAGGTATTTCATTATTACAACCATTACATTTTCTATAAAAATGGTTTTTGAAACAATTCTGCTTATTTTCATCCATTATCAATAATAATGGGAAAATTTGGGTGATAATACATACACTAATATGTTCAAAAACATGGAATCTATTAACATTGAAGTAATTATATATTAATTACATGTATATACTAAATTATGAGTATATTGGATTCAATATTTGTTTTCCATAGTGATTTTACTATTAGTATTTTCTAACATAACAATTTATTTACATCTTTCATAATAATTCATAATGAGTTTGTGAATTTAGAAATGAAAATACCTAGGCAGTGTCAAAACAAATGTGAAGAAAATTATACTTGGTGTGGAGTAGGTACATATTGATTTAATATCCAATGAATCCTTTTTTGGTTTTTACCCATAGTTATATTTTTTCTATAGACATATCCACTTGAAATATCCAGATAGGGATTTCATTTCTTGGAAACCACATGCTCTATAATTTACCAAAATTAGTGATGTTTCTTATACACAATATTATCAATAGTTTTTTTACTAATGTATTATAGATCTAATCACAAAAAAATATCTATTCATTTCCGCTGATACCAACAATAGTGACCCAATACTCTTATACAAATTATTACATTTTTTAACATAATTGTATATTAATTAAAACCCAAGGATTGATTATCCTAGTGCCTTAGAGGGACTAAGATAATAAAACATAAACATGAATATTAAATACACAATATTTATTTAAATCTTCATAATGTGGTCTAAGATCTCTTTGATCATCTAATCCTACATAGGATAACATGGGGAGTACAAAAGAAAAAGTGACAATCTATAAATTCCAATAAGGGAATGATTGTAATAATATAGAATAACCTATGAGTAAAATTGAATAATAGAGTATCCAAAAAAATGAACATTTAAAATAATATTGTAGCAGAAACAATGAATATAGAATAATATTTTCAAGGAATAATGGGAATGTGGAAATAATATAAAACATTAAAAAATAATAAGTCAAGGCTCACTTCCAAGACAACATGACATGGTTGAAAAAGTCTCATCCCCATTTCCACTTACTAAATAATATTATACATATAATATCATGAGATATAAAAATTCAAAAAGGAATTGTATTTTTTGTATAGGTCAACCCATAATAAAATATAAAGATATTTTTATCCAAACAATTTAATCTATAAAAAGGCATAAGCATTCAAAATTCCCATAGTATGTAACATAATCTTTCCTAAATTAATATTCAAATGATATTTCATAAAGATTAAAAAGAGTAGAATCAATTAAATATTTAGATGATCATATTTAAATAAAAATCACCGGTATCAAATATGGATATCATATGAAAAAAATACCTTTAGAATGGGAAGATAATTGGGTATATAAATGATCTTTTTATAATAGTTTTTATGGAATTGATATAAGACATTTAATGATTTAATTATTATGAAATTTATGTTGAAAAAAGAGGAAAACCAAAATTATAAACCCTAAATAGTTATTATTTTATTAAATAACTAATTTGGTAAAATACTTAAAAATAGTATAAAAATAATTATTAAGGGATATAAATTTTCTTTCAAAACATGTTTGTTTCAAAGAAGGTATTGAGAAATAAATACAAGGAATATCTAATCAATGAAAAGAAAGGTAAAAAACAAGATATTTATGGATGACACTAATATAAAAAATTTCTATGAACCATATACTGATAAATATAGATATAAATTGATGTATATTGATAAATTCACAACATAAAGAAAAAAAGGTTGTTATAGGAGTTCCTTTACCTTGATTATTTTTTCACTATGTACATTAAATTATAATCTAGAATAATAAAAATATATTTATTAAATGAATTATTAAAAAATATATTTAATATGTTTTATTTATTTTTGAATAATTTAGATTAATTTAGGGAAATGTAATTATGATATCATTTCTATTCTCACTCTCTGAAAGTAGTTTATTGAATGATTCATAGGTTACATCAATATTTGGATAATTATTAATGTTCACATCAAATTGGAATAGAAATATTAAAGATAAATTAATTGATATTCGCATCCTTATAGAATATAAAATTTAATTAGATATTCATATGTATTTGGACATAGGGATGATTAACTTTATATAAATGTTATCGTTATATAATAAGATCAATTAGTTGGTTATACAATCCATCAAGAACATGATAAATTATAAATAATAAAATAATTTATAATATAATATCGAAAATAAAATAAGTTATAAAATATTTATTATAATCATATTTAACCATAATATCATTTCTATTCTAATATATGAAGGAGGAGGATAAAACTAAGTATGTTGTTCAAGGAGGTGGAGAAACCACAACAATATGAAAAATTCATTATAATTTTACAATCAAACAAAAATAAGTTGGATAATGGATTTCCCATTAGCAGAGTATCATTAAAGTAAACTTTTTATACTAGAGTAATTATTTAATCTGGTATGAGGGATGTTAAGATTATGTATAATAGGAAATGAATTTTAATGAGATATATTGAAAATATTACCTTTTCGAATGTCTCCACTTGAAATAATGCATATCAAATCGTTGTATATCATTTTGCAGAGACTGTAACTATAAAGAAGTTAGGGAAAGGTTTGGGAATATAATTAGTTATAAATTTTTCATGATTTATGGTTAACAATTTGTGAGGTCAATGGGTGGTGAAGGGTAGTATTTATAGGTGGATAATAGGGGTATATTGAATATAATATTCATTATTTTATAATTATAGCTTATGGATACTGTTATATATGATTCCTATGATTAAATATAGGAATTAATAAATTTTATTTCAAAAAAATGGTTTCATACTTTACCCATTAATATTAAATATATGTATTTATAATGTTAGAAACCTTATTTTTTGTATTTCACTATTCACTAAATATTTTACGGTTTTAGAAAAATACAAAAAAAACCCTACCCATATTTCGATGTGTAGGATACAACAATAAAATCCAATTTAATAAAAATTATTCTATAACTATTATAAAATTAACTTTTTAATAAAATTCTTATATATTTAATAAATACAAATTTTAATATTATGATCTTTTTTTTCATAGTTGATAAAATAAATTATAGTGTCATCAAATTATATTTTTATTATAAAGAAACATTATATAATTTTATAAAAAAAATTATATATATATTTTTTATTTTTTTTATTTAAAAAAATAAATTGGACATATAATTTTTTCAAAAACCCAAACATTTATTTTATCATTTCTAAAACATTTATTAAATATATCAAGATACTAATTTTGTATTTTTGTTTTTGTTAAGATAACTAAGTATACATTTATAATTAAATAATTGAGTTTACAATTCTAACATCCAAATTACATTTCATTATTTTCATATTAAAATTTCAATTATCAGGTTACTATTCCAACAGTCAAAATATTAATTCTTAAATGGGCTCATTAACTTGTATAAAAACCTCATATTTTATTCATTATTCATTATCATATTTTTGTATTAGGATTTTATATATTTTCATTTCAAATTTGAATATTTTATTAATAATATTTTTATTCATTTATGAAATTCTTTCCATGAGTTAGCTCATTCAATGGGTAACACCCCAAGATTTTGTTAAAAATAACTTTTCAATTAATTTAATCTTTTTTATATTATTCACTTCCTGAAACACTGAATATAATTTTGTTATATGAAAGCACTTGGTTTGGCATTAATTACAGAAAACATAGAGTTAATCTTGCACTATAAGCAACAAATTACCACACATTGCACAAAAACTATATATGGATTGTGTTATACAAAATGTCAAGTTCTTTCGATATTATTCTTTACATTCATGACTGATTTTTATCGAACTAAAATATACTATTATTATTGTTATTAAAATATCGTTATAGTATTGACCTAAATATTGGAATAGAATATATGAATATGATTAACTAAATCTTGAATCTATAGTTTACAAACATTTATAAAATGAATTTTTTTTGTTATCAATTTATTATAAATTAAAATTTAATCTAATTGAATTGAAAGAATTGTTTTTAATGAAAAACTGGTTTTATGCCCCCAAAATGTTTTGGCTTAATATATTAATTTAACAACTATTAATTGGATATTTAAGTTAAATATATATATTATAAATTAATCCAAATATTTTTAAATTCATCTAATAAGTTTTATTGCCATAAAATAAGAACAAATCCAATTTTAGGCACATAAATATTTTTTTTTCTAAATTATCGTTTTGACCACTTTTAATGTAAAAATTATTTTATAACTAGTTTTTAACACCTAAAAAAATTATATTTGATAAAATAAAATTCATTTTTTAATTCATATTATCAAAATATAACTTCATTGATTTTTTATATTATTTGAGGAATTTCAATTTTTGATAAATATTAAAAAACACAGAATTTTAATTTAAATTTCATTTTTTTCTAACCTATTTATACAGTTAAATGATATTTTAATTTTTTTTTATTGAATTTTAGGAGAAATGAGCAATATATTAATGAATATATTTCATTATAATGAATTTTATATTGAAATTGGATATAAAATCATTTAAAACATTTGAACATTTTCACTCTAAAACCCCATAGTTTCATCCCATTTTTAGGATAAATTTTAAATTAATTTCGTCCTCTTATGTGTTTTAAATTTTTAAAAAATAATTCTATATCAAGAATTAGGGTAATTTATAATTTATATTATGGTGAACTTAGTTTTTTAGAAAAATGAGAAAAACGAATTAAAGTTAACTAAAATGATTAAGGTAAAACATGTTTACATAGTCGTTAAACATTAACTCAAGGGTCCAATAACCTAGAAAAGTGTAGAAAATCATTCAGATATCCATATATAGATCATAACCTTCATTATAAAAAAAATCTACCACTATTGATGCCATATGATGTTAGTAAGACCTCTCAATAGTGTTTACTGTTTTATATTTACAAGAACACCACTGTCCACTATAAAAGGGAACTCACCCCCCCACCACCACCACCATAAATTATTCACACATATAAATCCCTTTGTATTATCCATACCATAAAAAACTAATCTCACAAATTCCCTCACCTGATCCTACAATCCCCCCATTTGGTATAAATCTTACCAAGGAATCACTTTGGTGGAAACCAAAAGTAGTTACCCAAAGAAGAGGTGATGTCCTTAAATATGAACTTTTATATTATTTATTTCTATACCCTTTCAATTATTATTATTTCATGATTATATAATAACCTAAATATATTAATTTTAATTAGTTTTTTTAAGGGTTTTACCAACACCTGTATATACTTCCATCAAATGGGATACGTAACCATCCTTCGTATGTACGGCAGACTACCATCTCAGGAACCAATAACATTTGTTATTCCATTACCACATCTAATGGTTGGGAATAAATATTGAATTATTATAATTATATTATATTATATTATTTATTTATTTATTTATTTATTTTCAATTTATTTATGATTATGTAAATATTATATAACACATAGCTTCATTCATTCTATTTTATGGAATATTAACATCATTTGGGTATGTGTTGACTACCGCCTCCTCGAACGGATGTGATTCATTCACGCATTGAATGGAATATATTAAAGATGGATTTTTTAAACATATGTGATATTTGGGACATAATAATTCAACTATATTTATAATATATATATATATATTCACATAATTTACTTTTCATTATTTGAAAATACGATTAGAAAATGGAAACAACATTCTTGTGTACGTACGGCCTATTGTCTCCATGAATAGTGCATTTCATTTCATATTTATATATTTTTTAGATTATTTTAAATGAAAATATACTGATGATATATGATATTAATATCATTTTTAAAAATCTAGAAATACATTAATCGTGATCTATGTAAGAGGATTAAGAATAAAAAGTCAGAGTATGTACGAAAAACAAAGTGGTTATTACCCGAAATGTATCTTTCACAAGAAATTATTAATAAACGAGTAACATAATGTCATAATAAAATCATTTATGGATTTAATATCTGAATATGGTATATTTTTATATTTAAAATAAACTTATATTTATCATAGAGGAGTTTTGAAAATGTACGATTAATTACAAGTCATATGTAAAGGGTTTTCTCATCTCACTTTTATTTATGTTATATATATGATATATTCCCCATGTATTATTGTTGTGTATTGTATATACTTCTCTATGAAATTTTATACCATTAATTTAATTTATTTAATGATAATAAAATTTTCAATAGATGTCACTCATTCACATAGCTAATGATTCAAAAGTTACCCAAGTAGTAAGGGGACTTCTAGTCTCACATTTGTATCTAGAAGACTTATTTGATATTCACCAAACATTTATTTTTTAAGGTGTATATACTAACCATGTATTTATTAAATGATTATTATCATTGCATTTTTGGGTATTTAAGTGTCAATTTTAGGATCTCTCTTTCACATGGTTTATGGTTAAAAGGTTACCAAATCGGTAAATAAATTTTGTCTCAATAATGCCTTCTTTGAGACACATGACATGTTATACAACTATATTATTCTATGAAGTTTTTAGACATCCAATTTACATTTTATATCAATAATATCATTATTTCAATATTTTTAAAATATTCATTTAATGTTATTATTTCATGGTTATTATGATTCATTGATACCAATGTGGTAACAGTTTATTTTTACAATCTCATAGTTTATCGGGATTGATTATGATTATTCTTACATTGATGAATATTATTATCTATCTATAAATAATTATAATGAATTTTTATTCACCTCTGGTTACTCATGATATCTTTATTTAATGGTACCATTTCTCAATACTTTTGAACATAAGATAATTAATAGGGTGTTTTTAGGGATATACAACTCTTTCTCTCTCTTGGAAAAAATATGTGTTCTTTCAAAACCATTTTTCTGAAATTTTTTTAAAAAATTTCCAAAAATTACCTAATGATACTTAAAATACATTTTACCCATGTTGTGACTTTTAAAAAACAATATTTTAATAATGAATATTCTTTTCATTTTTCAATCGATGAACTTTTATTAACATTTTATAGTGAAAAAGGAATTTTTGGAATGTAAGGATTTATACGCCATCATGAAAATAATTTCATTGATTTTTACATTATAATTTTTCAAGGTTATTTTAATATAAAACGGAGTTCATAAATTTTTATGTTTTAAATATTTTTTTTCAATGTGGAAATTATGATTTCCTCATGAGCTATTTTAAATTTATTTTAATACTAATTTTATATATTATCAATGTGGTTTTTAATGAAATGGGTTTTGAAATTTTTCTATTTCATTAAAATACTAATTTTAAATGAAATTATATTTTTCTTAAGAACATTTCTGAGTGATCTTTAAAAATACTTATCCATATAATATGACATTATTTGATATATATTTTTCTTTACAAGGTATGGGATCCATGGACACAATTCATATTATTTATTGGAATGGTTTATGGTTTAATGGAATTGTGTTTATGAATCATCTTTCATTTCCATGAGTAAATCAGGTTTCAAATAGATTGTAATGAAACTCATGTCTTTTCCTCAGTCTAATCACATTTTAAAGAGACTGATATGAAACCCATTTCATTTCTATGGGATAATCAACTTATGAGTGAATAAATTTTTTATAATTTTTTGTGATTATAATAAGGCCCATTGTATATTTTTCATGTTTTGTTTCATAGAAATTGATTATAAGATTGGGTGGGATAGATAATACCGGGTAATCTTATTACATATTATTCAATGGGTTGGAACAAATAATGTTAGGTAATCCATTTACTTATTATACAATTGGGTGGACAAGATAAAACTAGGTAATCTTATTATTTCCTATATGATGTGGTGCACTAGATAGCACTATGTATGATTGTTACAAATTATATGATGGGGTGGAATATATATCACTAGGTGAGCCCATTATATCTCTCCAAAGAATTAATAAAATATTTCTATCTCATATGATAATTATAGAAACTAGTTGAGTGGATTGATTCCCTATGGGAAGAAGGTATAACCTGATCCACTATTAGGTAAGGACTGTGATTGGGGATTGTAGTTATAGAGACCCGAAACTTGACGTACATGGACATTACATTACATTTTCGGAATACTTAGTACATTACAAAAACACACGGACAAGGATCGTAATAGTTTAGTGTCTTTGGAAACTCGGAATATAATCTTCTAATCTTGGTGAAAGATCTTCAACATCTCCCATAAAGATCTTCCTTTTTTTTATACCTAAAACCTTTCTTTATATCCTGGGGAAAAGAAAACATAAAAGGGTGAGCTCAAATGCTCAGTAAGGGTAAACAAAAGAAATATCAATCACATCATATTCATAAGAACATAACATTTTGGAAATCTTAACCTGCAAAAGAGAGCATAATTTCATAACATGGGATAAATCATGGCAGTGAAATGTAATCACAATAATCATAACTTAAGACATGAAACTTTGTGGCATACACACATAATCATAGAGAATCATTTCTTGTTAGTCAAGACTCATTGCCAAGACTATCTTAGTGGACAAAGTCCCTTTCTGAACTGAGTCACCCTCGTTTCAGTCCTGTTTCACTGAACTGGTATAACCTACCATTCCATCCATGTCTATCTCATGAGATATGAAATCTTTACCCAATGCATTGGAGGGAGATATAGGTCCCACCCATCTCATAATGATACCATTCTTATGTGTGCCACAAAATCATAAATCATACATCATTTCATAACCCATGTAATAAAAATGGGAATCTTAAACATCGTGACATCATAAAACAATTCATATGAGATAAAGGAATTCATAAAAATAATTCCATCACAACATAATCAAATCAATGTAATAATAGGGATAAAAACAGAACCCTTTATTATCTTAGATGGAAAATAATTTTGATAAAACACATGAACTTCATTCTTGAGGAAAATATCCTTTCTACTTCAAAAACACTTTTCCTTTCTTAACATGTCATACAATTAAAATAAAAGAAGTTGATTAAAAATAAACTTGAAAACTTGTAAAGGAATCTTTTTGGAAATAATATTTTAAAAATTCATTCATGCTGTATAAGTTAAAAAAACATTCTTCGTACTTTTGTCGGAAAAGTCAAAAAGTACCTCGTAACATAAACAAAAGAAAGATTCCTTACATACCATGTGTAAAAGTCAAAATGGGTAAAAAGTACTTTAAACATACATGAAAACTCTTTTATAAAACATGGACATGGATGATAGAAATAACCCCAGTAAATACCAAAGTATAAACAATCTCGGATAAAAATGAGATTGTGATATTTCCCTTACCTTAGGTCCGATTTTCTTCGTAAGTGTCCAACCCTCCTGTATAATGATTTAAATAATGTTATTGACTTATTACAGAATCATATTCATTGTTATTATATCATATATGGTTCACTTATGACTTTATATTACCCGTTCTTTTGTAAATTCATGTTAAAGTAGCGTTTTGGGTAAAATCGTCTCATTTGTCGTTCGTGTTTTAACTTGTAATTATTCATATGATTACTTAGATCATTATTAATTAATTATAGAATATAAAACATGATTTATATATAATATATATTCAGAATATACATATATATAATGGATCGATAAATGGAAAGAAATACACCGTTCATGGAGACGGTAGGTCGTACGTACGCATGAACGCTGTTTTCGTTTCCTTATTGAATTGAGTGGAATTAAGTAGATGACATACATATATATACACATAAATCCAATAGCTTTATAATGTCATATATTTCATTATTATTGCTTATATATACTTTATAATCATTCTTAAATGGTTAACATGGAGAATGAATCTCATCGCGTCGTGGAGACGGTAGTCCGTACGTACGCACGAGTGATGATATCAATTCCATAATTATTGAATTGAATTGGAGTGGATGATACAATATATCAGAATCATTATGATTTTATAATAACTATGTATATTTATTCTTTACACCATAATACCCATCCATGTAAGGTGTTGGTGGAAAAACATATTACACCACGGCGTGGAGACGGTATTCCGTACGTACGCACGCGCGGTGGTTTCATTTTCCGTAGGATGGATAGATGGTGAATTAGGATTGTTTCATACTTATAATAACATATCAGTATATGAGTGATACTGATGTTATTACTTCATAATGAAACAACCTAAGAAGAAGAAGTGGAAGAAGAAATAAAGGTGAAAGAATTGGTAACGGAAATTACCTCTTCTTTGAAGCGCCTCTTTGAGACCTTATATTAGGGCACTAAAATTGGTCTTTGAGGAAAACCAGAACCTCTAGGATGTTTATAGGGAAGTGGAGAAGAGATTTTGGCAGGGGTTGGCCGAGATTGAAGGCTCAAAGTTGTGTGAGGAAGAGAGGGAGGAGGTGTCCTTTTATAAGGGAGGAGAGGGGCACCTTTGGAATAACTAAAACTATTATTTTATTATAAAGTTAAGTTTGGTTTTAAATACCTCCAAATTGATATATTTCGAAGCTAAGGTGGGGATGGGTCGCAATCCTCTCATCCAATATAATTTAGAAAAGTTTAGGTTCCTATTTTAACCTTATCATTTAGATTTAACATTAAGTTAAATAATTTTACTTTTACCGTGTCTTCTTGTGTTCTTACACTATAAGGTTAATAAACTTACTATAAGAAGCCAAACTAACCCCAAGTTGTTTATTATTAATATATATAACCTTATCTAAGTAATTTGGCCGAACCTTAGATTTTTAGGAATAAAATTACAATTAATAATATAATATTTTTTTAAAAAACTATTTTATGTCAATTTTGACACTATTTGGTAATTGATTTTTGTGAAAATAATAACAGAATGATAAGTTCAAAAAAAGTTAATTAAATAAATAATAACATGTCATATTAACCTATAAAATCAGTGTAATTCATAAAAAGTCTCAAATTATATTTATTTGGGTATTTATAACATCAATTATGTCAATATTTCATTAATAAGATAATCACTGCATCATCGTTGTGTCATAAATAAATTAAATTATTTAATGTATAAAAATTACAAATAAAATACAATTATGTAGGAAATCTTTTTATATTTATAATTAATATTTATAGTCTAATTTATCTTATGTATAACCCCATATTAAAAAAAATTAGTAAATAAACTTTGATTTTAACTCTTTTAACCCTTCTTTAAATAAATTAATAATAAATGTCCTAATCTAATCCAAGTGGACCTAAATGGTCATATTATATTCATAAGTTTGTTTTTGGTCGAATTACACTTATCCAATAGAATTATGACATGTGTTAGGGTAATAGTAATATCATATTTACCCTTAGTTACCCTATTTACTATTAACCGTGGTAAAAAAGTAAAAAGTTACTATTCACCAAAAATTATTTTCATCTCATTGAACCACATTTTAGTCCTTGATATTAACCGTGTCTGTCGTATTTTTGAAATTCCATTCACAGAAGCGGTAAAATTAAGTTTTATGTAAAATTTAGTTTTTTTAACCTACCACTTAGTGGTTTCACTATTCATCAAAAATTGAAAGTTTTCATAAAAATACCAAAAATTAGGCCTAAGCTATATTTGATATTATGAACTCAAAAATTATTTCTATTTTACCAAATTCAAAATATATCATTTTCATTAATTAATTTAAAAATTAATTCCCGTCGTCAAAACAAAAGGCATGTTTTTAAGAGATAATAACTATCAAAAGATTGACACTTGTTTATAACTGGTTTAAATGTGAAATTACATCCAATGACCAACATTGTATTAAATTGTAAAAATATATTCTAAATATACTTTAAAACCACTCAAATTAATAATTTATCACTATTAATTATTTCGATTGAAAAGGTTGTTTTTAATTAAAATTTAGTAATTTCCACTATTCATCAAAATATGAAAGTTATCCGAAAATTACCAAAATTTCACCCTAAGATAATTTTGATATTCCAAATCAAAAAATGAAGTCCATTTTGAAAAATAAAATTTACAAAATTTCAAAAAGTGGTTATTACTATTCATAACGGCTAGTTTTAATAATATTTTAATAGCATATCGTTGTTTAGTGAAACATGGTGTTGCGTACAACACACGCTATCGTGGAAGGTCGCGATTGCGTCTAATTCAAGCAAGGTCAGATATGTGTGTTGTGAAAGCTCCTTTTGGTGTAGCGTATAACACAAGACATTAATGAAATTAAAAATAATATTTTTCATAAAATCTCGGGGTGTTACATTCTACCCCCCTTAAAATGAATTTCGCCCTCGAAATTCGTCAGGGTTATAAATGGTTTACTATTCGAAAGTTTCTTTAATCGAAACCCACATCGTAAATAGGAATACCAAAACCAATTTTTAAAAAACAAAAGTATGAAACGTAATGGTTACCCAAATAAACTAATCACTGGGTTTCCACATAGGTGAAAATATGGATATGGAAGAGAAATCTAACCATCATGTTCTGATGGAGAGTGGTAGAGAACATGGCTATAGAAAAGCTAGCAATCACAAAGCCATAAATTTGTGACGATCTAAGGTACCATCCGTTTAATCAGATATAAGAGCACTAGGACAACATTTTTGGTTTTCAAGATCATTTCCCTAAAGTTGAAGAATTTGAATTAGAATAAATACTTACTTTATTTTGGTACAATCTCACCGTTGTTCATGCCTTGAACAATTTCTACTTCATCTCTTAAAGAAATGATGTTGAATTTTTCAGTCGTGATGTGTTAGCAGATCATGTGATAGAATAACGGGTCATTCCATCTGTCTCAAACAAAAGGTTAGAAAAAGTTATTTAATATACATAAGTCATTCTATAGTGAGATTAATCATACATGGTTCCTAAAATGGACTTATACTTCATATATCATACTGCTTAATATAATAGAACTAGTTTCTACTAAACAGGGACTTCCTGTAGGCCAGTGGTAGACGATAAAGGCCAGTCGCACTTCGGTTGTGGGTTCGATTCCCACGGCCTTGTCCGACGCGATGGGCTGTCGCCCGTCCTGCAGGTTGTCCTTTTTTCTAAAACTATATTACTATAACATCCCCTAAATAATATCAAAAAAAAACTTTTATCCTTAAACAATACAAACTTATGTCCTACATAATTCATTCCAATCTTTAGGCTTATCCATAATACTGCAGTCCACTCTCATAATATAGTGAAAACGATTACCAGAGATTTAATACGATCGTTGATCCCCATATATCATAAGATATGTCTTGTTGGTCACATTCCAAACATTCAAAGGCCTTAATCAAGTATTTTCTTGAATACCCATTGAACCTTAGTGAAAACATGAATGCAGTTAAAAGTTAACACTTTCCACATACCAAAATCCTTAAAATTCTATATACTCAAACCATGATATCACTTAGTCCTTATATCAATCATGAGCTCATGAATACAATCAAACATCTCATTATATTCTTATCCCTTCATTATTCTCATATAATCTGTTTACCAAAAATGTCTCAATCACTTTTCATGGTTACCGGTACCATAAAATTATTGAAAACCACAATAGACCAAAACATAAATATTCCAATATTCCACGATACTATATACAACATTATTTTGGAATCCCATTACATAAACACTTAATCATTCCACCACATCGTTGTCATATTCAACATTGCCAATAGTGTTCGCATGTGACTTCCCTTTGTCCTTTGCCTTAAGTGGTTGCTCATGTTGATCATCACTAACCCTTTGATTATGGCATTTATTAGCATAATGCCCCATTTCCTTGCACTTGAAGCATTGAAGTGTTGGTGGTGCGTTCTCTGCAGTGTTTTCTTTATTCACATCATTAGGAACCCTTTTTCCATTACCTCAACACTCAGCTGCTCGATGACCTTCTTTTCCACAATTAAAACATTTTCTAGTCCCTTTAAGACAATCTCCATCATGCTTCTTTCCACACTTTGATCATAAGGAAACATTCATCTTCTTTTCACCATTATTCTGATATTTCTCCTTGAACTCCATCTTTCATTTCTTGTCAAAACCATGAGATGGATATGTAACACCAACTTCCATTTCTACCTTGATAGCACAACGCACAATTTCTTCATAGCTACTGAAGTCTCTTATAGCTAATGCCATTAGAAGACTTGGTTTTAAGCCACTGAAAAATCGATCAACTTTACTTTCAGGTTGGATGATAATGCCTGATGCATACCTTGAAAGTCTTGTAAAATTCGCTTTGTATATACCAACAGATTCATCATCCTTCTGCTTCAGCTCAAGAAACTCTTTTTCCATCTTTGTTCGAAGAATACGAGGGAAGTACTTACTGAAAAACAAGTTCTTGAACTCCTCCCATTCCATGGACTCAATTTCATCTCTTGGCCTCGTATTCTTGATAATATTCTACCATTGATCAGCTTCACCTTCCAAATGATATACTGCTAAGATGACTTTATCATGCTCAGAACATTGAAGAACTCAAAATATCTTTTCAGTGGTACTGATCCATTGTTCAGCAACAAGTGGATCGGAAGACCCACTGAAAGAAGGTGGGTGTTGCCTCATGAAGGACTCAATAGAATATTGTTCCCTTCTCTGCTCATTTGGAAGTCCAGAATGATTCATAGCTTGTGTAAGTATAGCAATAAGATTTTTCACTCCATCTCCCATAACATTTGTTTGTTCAGGAGGGCAATTATTGCATTGTCCATTGCATTGATCAACATGGTTCCTTCGGGTTCCAGCCATTGTCTAAAACCCAAAAAGAATAGTGTGAGAGGCAAAAATCATGCTAGGGAAAACAACATTATAAAGGGGGAGTACCTTCAATATATAGTATCTTAGGTTTAATTCTATGATCATTAGCGTAATTCTAGTACTATAACCTATACGTATACTTAACCTTAGGGACATCCCTAGACATACCTTAGAAATATCTCTAGGGATCTCACTAACATTTTCGCATCCTAGTTTCCAAAGGTTGACTAAACCTTTCCTCTGATACCAACTATAGAGACCCGAAACTTGACGTACATGGACATTACATTACATTTTCGAAATACTTAGTACATTACAAAAACACACGCACAAGGATCGTAATAGTTTAGTGTCTTTGGAAACTCGGAATATAATCTTCTAATCTTGGTGAAAGATCTTCAACATCTCCCATAAAGATCTTCCTTTTTTTTATACCTAAAACCTTTCTTTATATCCTGGGGAAAAGAAAACATAAAAGGGTGAGCTCAAATGCTCAGTAAGGGTAAACAAAAGAAATATCAATCACATCATATTCATAAGAACATAACATTTTGGAAATCTTAACCTACAAAAGAGAGCATAATTTCATAACATGGGATAAATCATGGCAGTGAAATGTAATCACAATAATCATAACTTAAGACATGAAACTTTGTGGCATACACACATAATCATAGAGAATCATTTCTTGTTAGTCAAGACTCATTGCCAAGACTATCTTAGTAGACAAAGTCCCTTTCTGAACCGAGTCACCCTCGTTTCAGTCCTGTTTCACTGAACCGGTATAACCTACCATTCCAGCCATGTCTATCTCATGAGATATAAAATCTTTACCCAATGCATTGGAGGGAGATATAGGTCCCACCCATCTCATAATGATACCATTCTTATGTGTGCCACAAAATCATAAATCATACATCATTTCATAACCCATGTAATAAAAATGGGAATCTTAAACATCGTGACATCATAAAACAATTCATATAAGATAAAGTAATTCATAAAAATAATTCCATCACAACATAATAAAATCAATGTAATAATAGGGATAAAAACAGAACCCTTTATTATCTTAGATGGAAAATAATTTTGATAAAACACATGAACTTCATTCTTGAGGAAAATATCCTTTCTACTTCAAAAACACTTTTCCTTTCTTAACATGTCATACAATTAAAATAAAAGAAGTTGATTAAAAATAAACTTGAAAACTTGTAAAGGAATCTTTTTGGAAATAATGTCTTAAAAATCCATTCATGCAGTATAAGTTAAAAAAACATTCTTCGTACTTTTGTCGGAAAAGTCAAAAAGTACCTCGTAACATAAACAAAAGAAAGATTCCTTACATACCATGTGTAAAAGTCAAAATGGGTAAAAAGGACTTTAAACATACATGAAAACACTTTTATAAAAAATGGACATGGATGATAGAAATAACCTCAGTAAATACCAAAGTATAAACAATCTCAGATAAAAATGAGATTGTGATATTTCCCTTACCTTAGGTCTGATTTTCTTCGTAAGTGTCCAAACCTCCTGTATAATGATTTAAATAATGTTATTGACTTATTACAGAATCAAATTCATTGTTATTATATCATATATGGTTCACTTATGACTTTATATTACCCGTTCTTTTGTAAATTCATGTTAAAGTAGCGTTTTGGGTAAAATCGTATCATTTGTCGTTCGTGTTTTAACTTGTAATTATTCATATGATTACTTAGATCATTATTAATTAATTATAGAATATAAAACATGATTTATATATAATATATATTCAGAATATACATATGTATAATGGATCGATAAATGGAAAGAAATACACCGTTCATGGAGACGGTAGGTTGTACGTACGCATGAACGCTGTTTTCGTTTCCTTATTGAATTGAGTGGAATTAACTAGATGACATACATATATATACACATAAATCCAGTAGCTTTATAATGTCATATATTTCATTATTATTGCTTATATATACTTTATAATCATTCTTAAATGGTTAACATGGAGAATGAATCTCATCGCATCGTGGAGATGGTAGTCCGTACGTACGCACGAGTGATGATATCATTTCCATAATTATTGAATTGAATTGGAGTGGATTATAAAATATATCAGAATAATTATGATGTTATAATAACTATGTATAGTTATTCTTTACACCATAATACCCATCCATGTAAGGTGTTTGTGGAAAAACAGATTACACCACGGCGTGGAGACGGTATTCCGTACGTACGCAGGGCGGTGATTTCATTTTCCGTAGGATGGATAGACGGTGAATTAGGATTGTTTCATACTTATAATAACATATCAGTATATGAGTGATACTGATGTTATTACTTCATAATGAAACAACCTAAGAAGAAGAAGTGGAAGAAGAAATAAAGGTGAAAGAATTGGTAACGGAAATTACCTCTTCTTTGAAGCGCCTCTTTGAGACCTCCTATTAGGGCACTAAAATTGGTCTTTGAGGAAGACCAGAACCTCTAGGATGTTTCTAGGGAAGTGGAGAAGAGATTTTGGCAGGGGTTGGACGAGCTTGAAGGCTCAAAGTTGTGTGAGGAAGAGAGGGAGGAGGTGTCCTTTTATAAGGGAGGAGAGGGGCACCTTTGGAATAACTAAAACTATTATTTTATTATAAAGTCAAGTTAGGTTTTAAATAGATCCAAATTGATATATTTCGAAGCTAAGGTGGGTATGGGTCTCAATCCTCTCATACAATATAATTTAGACAAGTTTAGGTTCCTATTTTAACCTTATCATTTAGATTTAACATTAAGTTAAATAATTTTACTTTTACCGTGTCTTCTTGTGTTCTTACACTATAAGGTTGATAAACTTACTATAAGAAGCCAAACGAACCCCAAGTTGTTTATTATTAATATATATAATCTTATCTAAGTCATTTGGCCGAACCTTATATTTTTAGGAATAAAATAACAATTAATAATATAATATTTGTTTTAAAAACTATTTTATGTCAATTTTGACACTATTTGGTAATTGATTTTTTTGAAAATCATAACAGAATGATAAGTTAGAAAAAAGTTAATTAAATCAATAATAACATGTCATATTAACCTATAAAATTAGTGTAATTCATAAAAAGTCTCAAATTATATTTATTTGGGTATTTATAACATCAATTATGTCAATATTTCATTAATAAGATAATCACTGCATCATCGTTGTGTCATAAATAAATTAAATTATTTAATGTCTAAAAATTACAAATAAAATTCAATTATGTAGGAAATCTATTTATATTTCTAATAAATATTTATAGTCGAATTTATCTTATGTATAACCCCATATTAAAAAATGTTTTAGTAAATAAACTTTGATTTTAACTCTTTTAACCCTTCTTTAAATAAATTAATAATAAATGTCCTAATCTAATCCAAGTGGACCTAAATGGTCATATTATATTCATAATGTTGTTTTTGGTCGAATTACACTTATCCAATAGAATTATGACATGTGTTAGGGTAATAGTAATATCATATTTACCCTTAGTTACCCTATTTACTATTAACCGTGGTAAAAAAGTAAAAAGTTACTATTTACCAAAAATTATTTTCATCTCATTGAACCACATTTTAGTCCTTGATATTAACCGTGTCTGTCGGATTTTCGAAATTCCATTCACAGAAGCGGTAAAATTAAGTTTTATGCAAAATTCAGTTTTTTTAACCTACCACTTAGTGGTTTCACTATTCATCAAAAATTGAAAGTTTTCAGAAAAATACCAAAAATTAGGCCTAAGATATATTTGATATTATGAACTCAAAAATGATTTCTATTTTACCAAATTCAAAACATATCATTTGCATTAATTAATTTAAAAATTAATTCCCGTCGTCAAAACAAAAGGCATGTTTTTAAGAGATAATAACTATCAAAAGATTGACACTTGTTTATAACTGGTTTAAATGTGAAATTACATCCAATGACCAACATTGTATTAAATTGTAAAAATATATTCTAAATATACTTTAAAACCACTCAAATTAATAATTTATCACTATTAATTATTTTGATTGAAAAAGTTGTTTTTAATTAAAATTTAGTAATTTCCACTATTCATCAAAATATGAAAGTTGTCCGAAAATTACCAAAATTTCACCCTAAGCTAATTTTGATATTCCGAATCCAAAAATGAAGTCCATTTTGAAAAATAAAATTTACAAAATTTCAAAAAGTGGTTATTACTATTCATAACGGCTAGTTTTAATAATATTTTAATAGCATATCGTTGTTTAGTGAAACATGGTGTTGCGTACAACACACGCTATCGTGGAAGGTCGCGATTGCGTGTAATTCAATCAAGGTCAGGGATGTGTGTTATGAAAGCTCCTTTTGGTGTAGCGTATAACACAAGACATTAATGAAATTAAAAAGAATATTTTTCATAAAATCTCGGGGTGTTACATTCTACCCCCCTTAAAATGAATTTCGCCCTCGAAATTCGTCGGGGTTATAAATGGTTTACTATTCGAAAGTTTCTTTAATCTAAACCCACATCATAAATAGGAATACCAAAACCAATTTTTAAAAAACAAAAGTTTGAAACGTAATGGTTACCCAAATAAACTAATCACTGGGTTTCCACATAGGTGAAAATATGGATATGGAAGAGAAATCTAACCATGATGTTCTGATGGAGAGTGGTAGAGAACATGGCTATGGAAAATCTAGCAATCACAAAGCCATAAATTTGTGACGATCTAAGGTACCATCCGATTAATCAGATATAAGAGCACTAGGACAACATTTTTGGTTTTTAAGATCGCTTCCCTAAAGTTGAAGAATTTGAATTAGAATAAAGACTTACTTTATTTTGGTACAATATCACCGTTGTTCGTGCCTTGAACAATTTCTACTTCATCTCTTAAAGAAATGATGTTGAATTTGTCATTCGTGATGTGTTAGCAGATCATGTGATAGAATAACGGGTCATTCCATCTGTCTCAAACAAAAGGTTAGCAAAAGTTATTTAATATACATAAGTCATTCTATAGTGAGATTAATCATACATGGTTCCTAAAATGGACTTATACTTCATATATCATACTACTTAATATAATAGAACTAGTTTCTACTAAACAGGGACTTCCTGTAGGCCAGTGGTAGACGATAAAGTCCAGTCGCACTTCGGTTGTGGGTTCGATTCCCACGGCCTTGTCCGACGCGATGGGCTGTCGCCCGTCCTGCAGGTTGTCCTTTTTTCTAAAACAATATTACTATAACATCCCCTAAATAATATCGAAAAAAAACTTCTATCCTTAAACAATACTAACTTATGTCCAACATAATTCATTCCAATCTTTAGGCTTATCCATAATACTGCAGTCCACTCTCATAATATAGTGAAAACGATTACCAGAGATTTAATACCATCGTTGATCCCCATATATCATAAGATATGTCTTGTTGGTCACATTCCAAACATTCAAAGGCCTTAATCAAGTATTTTCTTGAATACCCATTGAACCTTAGTGAAAACATGAATGCAGTTAAAAGTTAACACTTTCCACATACCAAAATCCTTAAAATTATATATACTCAAACCATGATATCACTTAGTCCTTATATCAATCATGAGCTCATGAATACAATCAAACATCTCATTATCTTCTTATCCCTTCATTATGCTCATATCATATGTTTACCAAAAATGTCTCAATCACTTTTCATGGTTACCGGTACCATAAAATTATTGAAAACCACAATAGACCAAAACATAAATATTCCAATATTCCACGATACTATATACAAAATTATTTTGGAATCCCATTACATAAACACTTAATCATTCCACCACATCGTTGTCATATTCAACATCGCCAATAGTGTTCGCATGTGACTTCCCTTTGTCCTTTGCCTTAAGTGGTTGCTCATGTTGATCATCACTAACCCTTGGATTAGGGCATTTATTAGCATAATTCCCCATTTCCTTGCACTTGAAGCATTGAAGTGTTGGTGGTGTGTTCTCTGCAGTGTTTTCTTTATTCACATCATTAAGAACCCTTTTTCCATTACCTCAACACTCAGCTGCTCGATGACCTTCTTTTCCACACTTAAAACATTTTCTAGTCCCTTTAAGACAATCTCCACCATGCTTCTTTCCACACTTTGATCATAAGGAAACATTCATCTTCTTTTCACCATTATTCTGAGATTTCTCCTTGAACTCCATCTTTCATTTCTTGTCAAAACCATGAGATGGATATGTAACACCAACTTCCATTTCTACCTTGATAGCACAACGCACAATTTCTTCATAGCTACTGAAGTCTCTTATAGCTAATCCCATTAGAAGACTTGGTTTTAAGCCACTGAAAAATCGATCAACTTTACTTTTAGGTTGAATGATAATGCCATATGCATACCTTGAAAGTCTTGTAAAATTCGCTTCGTATATACCAACAGATTCATCATCCTTCTGCTTCAGCTCAAGAAACTCTTTTTCCATCTTTGTTCGAAGAATACGAGGGAAGTACTTACTGAAAAACAACTTCTTGAACTCCTCCCATTCCATGGACTCAATTTCATCTCTTGGCCTCGTATTCTTGATAAGATTCCACCATTGATCAGCTTCACCTTCCAAACAATATACTGCTAAGATGACTTTATCATGCTCAGAACATTGAAGAACTGAAAATATCTTTTCAGTGGTACTGATCCATTGTTCAGCAACAAGTGGATCGGAAGACCCACTGAAAGAAGGTGGACGTTGCCTCATGAAGGACTCAATAGAATATTGTTCCCCTCTCTGCTCATTTGGAAGTCCAGAATGATTCATAGCTTGTGTAAGTATAGCAATAAGATTTTGAACTCCATCTCCCATAACATTTTTTTATTCAGGAAGGCAATTATTGCATTGTCCATTGCATTGATCAACACGGTTCCTTCGGGTTCCAGCCATTGTCTAAAACCCAAAAAGAATAGTGTTAGAGGAAAAAATCATGCTAGGGAAAACAACATTATAAAGGGGGAGTACCTTCAATATATAACATCTTAGGTTTAACTCTATGATCGTTAGCGTAATTCTAGTACTATAACCTATACGTATACTTAACCTTAGGGACATCCCTAGACATACCTTAGAAATATCTCTAGGGATCTCACTAACGTTTTCGCATCCTTGTTTCCAAAGGTTGACTAAACCTTTTCTCTGATACCAACTATAGAGACCCGAAACTTGACGTACATGGACATTACATTACATTTGCGGAATACTTAGTACATTACAAAAACACACGCACAAGGATCGTAATAGTTTAGTTTCTTTGGAAACTCGGAATATAATCTTCTAATCTTGGTGAAAGATCTTCAACATCTCCCATAAAGATCTTCCTTTTTTTATACCTAAAACCTTTCTTTATATCCTGGGGAAAATAAAACATAAAAGGGTGAGCTCAAATGCTCAGTAAGGGTAAACAAAAGAAATATCAATCACATCATATTCATAAGAACATAACATTTTGGAAATCTTAACCTGCAAAAGAGAGCATAATTTCATAACATGGGATAAATCATGGCAGTGAAATGTAATCACAATAATCATAACTTAAGACATGAAACTTTGTGGCATACACACATAATCATAGAGAATCATTTCTTGTTAGTCAAGACTCATTTCCAAGACTATCTTAGTGGACAAAGTCCCTTTCTGAACCGAGTCACCCTCGTTTCAGTCCTGTTTCACTGAACCGGTATAACCTACCATTCCATCCATGTCTATCTCATGAGATATAAAATCTTTACCCAATGCATTGGAGGGAGATATAGGTCCCACCCATCTCATAATGATACCATTCTTATGTGTGCCACAAAATCATAAATCATACATCATTTCATAACCCATGTAATAAAAATGGGAATCTTAAACATCGTGACATCATAAAACAATTCATATAAGATAAAGGAATTCATAAAAATAATTCCATAACAACATAATCAAATCAATGTAATAATAGGGATAAAAACAGAACCCTTTATTATCTTAGATGGAAAATAATTTTGATAAAACACATGAACTTCATTCTTGAGGAAAATATCCTTTCTACTTCAAAAACACTTTTCCTTTGTTAACATGTCATACAATTAAAATAAAATAAGTTGATTAAAAATAAACTTGAAAACTTGTAAAGGAATATTTTTGGAAATAATGTTTTAAAAATCCATTCATGCTGTATAAGTTAAAAAAACATTCTTCGTACTTTTGTCGGAAAAGTCAAAAAGTAACTCGTAACATAAACAAAAGAAAGATTCCTTACATACCATGTGTAAAAGTCAAAATGGGTAAAAAGGACTTTAAACATACATGAAAATACTTTTATAAAACATGGACATGGATGATATAAATAACCCCAGTAAATACCAAAGTATAAACAATCTCGGATAAAAATGAGATTGTGATATTTCCCTTACCTTAGGTTCGATTTTATTCGTAAGTGTCCAAACCTCCTGTATAATGATTTAAATAATGTTATTGACTTATTAAAGAATCATATTCATTGTTATTATATCATATATGGTTCACTTATGACTTTATATTACCCGTTCTTTTGTAAATTCATGTTAAAGTAGCGTTTTGGGTAAAATCGTCTCATTTGTCGTTCGTGTTTTAACTTGTAATTATTCATATGATTACTTAGATCATTATTAATTAATTATATAATATAAAACATGATTTATATATAATATATATTCAGAATATACATATATATAATGGATCGATAAATGGAAAGAAATACACCATTCATGGAGACGGTAGGTCGTACGTACGCATGAACGCTGTTTTCGTTTCCTTATTGAATTGAGTGGAATTAAGTAGATGACATACATATATTAACACATAAATCCAGTAGCTTTATAATTTCATATATTTCATTATTATTGCTTATATATACTTTATAATCATTCTTAAATGGTTAACATGGAGAATGAATCTCATCGCGTCGTGGAGACGGTAGTCCGTACGTACGCACGAGTGATGATATCATTTCCATAATTATTGAATTGAATTGGAGTGGATGATACAATATATCAGAATCATTATGATGTTATAATAACTATGTATAGTTATTCTTTACACCATAATACCCATCCATGTAAGGTGTTGGTGGAAAAACAGATTACACCACGGCGTGGAGACGGTATTCCGTACGTACGCACGCGTGGTGATTTCATTTTCCGTAGGATGGATAGATGGTGAATTAGGATTGTTTCATACTTATAATAACATATAAGTATATGAGTGATACTGATTTTATTACTTCATAATGGAACAACCTAAGAAGAATAAGTGGAAGAAGAAATAAAGGTGAAAGAATTGTTAACGGAAATTACCTCTTCTTTGAAGCGCCTCTTTGAGACCTCCTCTTAGGGCACTAAAATTGGTCTTTGAGGAATACCAGAACCTCTAGGATGTTTCTAGGGAAGTGGAGAAGAGATTTTGGCAGGGGTTGGCCGAGCTTGAAGGCTCAAAGTTGTGTGAGGAAGAGAGGGAGGAGGTGTCCTTTTATAAGGGAGGAGAGGGGCACCTTTGGAATAACTAAAACTATTATTTTATTATAAAGTAAAGTTAGGTTTTAAATAGCTCCAAATTGATATATTTATAAGATAAGGTGGGGATGGGTCGCAATCCTCTCATCCAATATAATTTAGACAAGTTTAGGTTCCTATTTTAACCTTATCATTTAGATTTAACATTAAGTTAAATAATTTTACTTTTACCGTGTCTTCTTGTGTTCTTACAATATAAGGTTAATAAACTTACTATAAGAAGTCAAACGAACCCCAAGTTTTTTATTATTAATATATATAACCTTATCTAAGTCATTTGGCCGAACCTTAGATTTTTAGGAATAAAATAACAATTAATAATATAATATTTGTTTTAAAAACTATTTTATGTCAATTTTGACACTATTTGGTAATTGATTTTTGTGAAAATTATAACAGAATGATAAGTTCGAAAAAAGTTAATTAAATCAATAATAACATGTCATATTAACCTATAAAATTAGTGGAATTCATAAAAAGTCTCAAATTATATTTATTTGGGTATTTATAACATCAATTATTTCAATATTTCATTAATAAGATAATCACTGCATCATCGTTGTGTCATAAATAAATTAAATTATTTAATGTCTAAAAATTAAAAATAAAATATAATTATGTAGGAAATATTTTTATATTTCTAATTAATATTTATAGTCTAATTTATCTTCTGTATAACCCCATATTAAAAAATGTTTTAGTAAATAAACTTTGATTTTAACTCTTTTAACCCTTCTTTAAATAAATTAATAATAAATGTCCTAATCTAATCCAAGTGGACCTAAATGGTCATATTATATTCATAAGGTTGTTTTTGGTCTAGTTACAGTTATCCAATAGAATTATGACATGTGTTAGGGTAATAGTAATATCATATTTACCCTTAGTTACCCTATTTACTATTAACCGTGGTAAAAAAGTAAAAAGTTACTATTCAGCAAAAATTATTTTCATCTCATTGAACCACATTTTAGTCCTTGATATTAACCGTGTCTGTCGGATTTTCGAAATTCCATTCACAGAAGCGGTAAAATTAAGTTTTATGCAAAATTCAGTTTTTTTAACCTACCACTTAGTGGTTTCACTATTCATCAAAAATTTAAAGTTTTCAGAAAAATACCAAAAATTAGGCCTAAGCTATATTTGATATTATGAACTCAAAAATGATTTCTATTTTACCAAATTCAAAACATATCATTTGCATTAATTAATTTAAAAATTAATTCCCGTCGTCAAAACAAAAGGCATGTTTTTAAGAGATAATAACTATCAAAAGATTGACACTTGTTTATAACTGGTTTAAATGTGAAATTACATCCAATGACCAACATTGTATTAAATTGTAAAAATATATTCTAAATATACTTTAAAACCACTCAAATTAATAATTTATCACTATTAATTATTTCGATTGAAAAAGTTGTTTTTAATTAAAATTTAGTAATTTCCACTATTCATCAAAATATGAAAGTTATCCGAAAATTACCAAAATTTCACCCTAAGCTAATTTCGATATTCCGAATCCAAAAATGAAGTCCATTTTGAAAAATAAAATTTACAAAATTTCAAAAAGTGGTTATTACTATTCATAACGGCTAGTTTTAATAATATTTTAATAGCATATCGTTGTTTAGTGAAACATGGTGTTGCGTACAACACACGCTATCGTGGAAGGTCGCGATTGCGTGTAATTCAAGCAGGGTCAGAGATGTGTGTTGTGAAAGCTCATTTTGGTGTAGCGTATAACACAAGACATTAATTTAAAAAGAATATTTTTCATAAAATCTCGGGGTGTTACAGTGGTGTTCCACTCTCTATAGTTGTTGTCCCCATTAAGCACCCAAGTATATTTTGGAAATGATCCTTGGCTTATAAAACGATTTTACATGTTTATAGTTGTACAACAAATTCCATGTATAATTCCTATGTTATTCTTCCATGTCATATGCTCTTAATTACCATAAAATTCATGTCTTATAAACTGCTAATATTTATTCCTTGAATCTTTATTTTGATCAATAATATATATGGTATGATATTTTAATGCTATGACCATGATCTCATACAATTATTCTCTTGTAATACTTACATATCTCCCTTATTTAACCTTACTGATCATCTAAGCTCACCCCTTTCTTATTCTTGTTTTCCCTAGGTTATAAAGAATATTTTTATGATGGATCACTAAAGGAGAAGATCATTCATGTATATATTTAATATATTTCATCGAGGTTGAAGATTTTATTTTAATATTTCTAAATACACTAAACTATTATGGTCATCGGGTGTGTACTTTTTTAATTTACTGAATATTTATCTAAAATTATTTAATATCCATATATGTTATGTCCAGTTCCCTATATATGGTATCAAATCAAATGTTTATACCACATTTGGAAACTAGGTTAAGAAAACATTAGTTATATCCTAAAAATATATTTCTAAATGTATGTATAGGGATATATCTAAGGATAAGTATAAGCATGAGTTGAAGTGTATGAAAATTCCTTAGAATTAGGTAAAGGATTGGGAAAGTGGTTTCCAATAAATTACATCTCTATATAGATACAACATGTGAATGTGAATGTGGACCGGATGTACATAGGGTAATAACCCCAAAAACCCTGTATTTATCTAGACTCAGTCGAGAAATCATGCATGCTAACGGGCCTTGTTGCACAACTAGTTTGACACTCCCAGAGGATATAGTTTAGGGATTCACAAACTTATTACAAACTATAATGACAAATATAAATAGAATTTGACAATTAGTAACCTTTTAAAAACCTAAGGATTCATAGATAAAATAATTATGATTCATGATTTTTAAATCCTATAAGTGGGTTTCATGATTATGTGTTTTTCAGTTATGATAAGTGTTTATCACTGTTGAGACCTAGAATTTTCTTTATAATAATTTGATGTATTAAAATATATATTTTTTAAAAGATATGTGATGAGACGACATAAGATTTAGAGCTTTGGTGTTTCTAGAATTAATTTTATAAAAATATTAAATATATTTTATATTTCATGCATGAAACTTCCTAAAAAATAGGATAACTCTTCAAGGTATCTTGGATCATAAATATGATACCACAGTTGAGTCTAGAACATTGTTTTTACCCTAGGTGTGACATAAAATGGGTCAACATGGGGCATTATGAATCCTCTCTTATTGGATGTACGTTTAGTTAGTTAACTAATTATTAAATTAAGTAATTAATTTCCTTCAACGTATTGATGTGATCTATAAGATCACTACCCTGATTATTTCTTTAGGGTTATCAACATAAACCCTATGAGAATTCTGGAGGTCTTCCTCCCTCCCCCAATGAAGAATCTCATCGGACGATGATGAATGGTTCGATCAGAAAAGATATGGTTGCAGTGAATACATAAACTTCTCTAAATCATATTAGGACGTATTCTCTCTTAAATATTGATCCATAATCAAGGTAAGATTTATAAATTGGTGTTGTATTCCTTATTGAAAAAATATATTGAGCAGATCAATTGTCATTCTTCAATCTAAGTCATTTTCACCCATTTTATATGACCATGTATTAAAATCCTATTTAATTTCAACTGTTTTCTAACCATGGGATACCCATTCTTGATCGATTAGTCCTGAAATCTTTTTCATAAATCATTTATTATTATTTTTTTGTGATTATCTTCCAAATATATCTTCATATTTTTCACTAGTAGGACTCTGCAGTCCCGATATGACATTGTCGAGCGGTACAAAGCCCAATCAAACCCCCAGAGCCATGAAAAAATTAACAAAGAGGCGCATATTGGTAACAAATGATTAGAAAAGTGATTTTATCAATGTTTGGATTATTTTTTTGAAGATTGGTTGTTGATTAATCAATGGTGGAAAGCTTCAGTACATGCAGTAGTGCACGGGTTCGCTTGAACTAAAACCAAAGATGATTATTGGAAACTGACATCTGAAAATCTTGAATCATGGCCATATCCACTCATCAAAAATGGATTTTAGGTGATATCAATGGTTTCATTGCCCGTTTATTGTTTAATATATCATATCTAGGAATTTTGTAAAAATTCGACCATACTCCATGTACAAGGATGAACACATTACATGTATCCCCTCTATGATGGCGACTAGGGTTTTTAGAAAACATAAGGATGAATTGGTTTTTATTTCTTCTACATGCAGTATACCCCTCCCCCAAATGAACTCCAATGTGGAGGATCACACTAGAAGAAAATTGTGGGGAATTACAAAGCCAGTCCCATGGCCTTGTACTCATGTACATGAGCATGAGGTTCGGTACACAAACATGTTTAGTAGGACACAGCCTAGTCCCAATTAGTTATAAAACTCCGTGTAGTCAACCTACACGAAGTGTGATTTTACATGGTATGGAGTCATGTACTGTCCAGGGACATGGCTATGTGGTGAAATAGGACCACAGCCTATGTGGGTCCCCTCACACACTCTGTACCACTAGTTCTGTTTTCATGAAATTTCAACCATCATTAACTCCTTCATTTGAACACGAATTTTGGGTAGTGAGTAGACTGTCCCAAGTGTTTTCTACATAGAACCCAATGGTTCCCTTGGTCGTGTAAATGGAGAAAGGATGTGAAATTTTCTATGCCTGACATATGTTAAGAAAAAACCCAATGATGTTAGTGATCACACAGGATCACCGTGACCTTTTTGATTTGATCATCCAGAATATCCATGTAGTGGAATCCTCAACAGATACCGACTTGAACCTCTAAATTTTATATCCCCTAGAATACTCAATGGATGCCAAGTTGGCCCTCCAACATAGCTGGGCAGTGATGTGCTCAATGGATACAGATTAGACCATCCGGCATAGCTAAGTTGTGGAGTCCTCAATGGATTCTGATTTAAACCTATATCCTAGATATGCAGTGGAATCCTCGATAGACACTAATTTGACCCTCACGTATAGCTACGTAGTTTCATCCTTAACGGATACTGAGTTGACCCTCCATCATAGCTCGATAGTGGCATCCTTGAGAGATGTTGAGTTTACCCACTATCGTAGATGGGAATGAAATACTCTAGAGATACTGATTTTACCCTCCAGTAAAGGTGGGAACTGGCATCCTCGAGAGAGTATATAGTATCCCCCCCTGTGAAATACTCTAGAGATACTGATTTTACCCTCTAGTAAAGGTGGATATCCCATTACTCTCTCATTATGGCTTATTTGATTGATCATATATATATACACATCCTTCTATATCCAAAACATGGATTTGGTTTCTCTTCTTATAAGAGAGTCGATGAAGCATGAGTAACTCCATGATATTTCTATGATTAGGTTCTTCAAGTGGGATTAGTCTACTCTCCTACTACATGTGTTGAAGACTTGATGGGTAGTTTATCTACTCATGGTTTTTATGCCCATGTATTTGAATGATCTTCACTTCATTATTGGTTTAGGTTGAGCTATTCTCTTTTACTATACCATGTAATATCTACTATCTATAGATTCATATTAAATCTCTTAGTGCTCCTCCTTTTGATTTTGGGGGGACTTACTGGGTATGTATATACTCACCCCTATATTGTATTTTCCCACACGTTTCATGTCTTATACTGAAAAAAAATATGTTTACAGTGATGTTAGAAGAGCATAGTGATACTGGGTGCTTGGATAGTTTACTATGGTCATAGCTTGGGATTAAGGATCTAGGATTCCATATCTATTTTCATTTCAATTTTTTGTGTGTTTTGGACATGTTTCAGGTTGTCCATGTATTTGTAACCAGTTATTTTTAGTATACACTATTGTACATTTGTACTATATAGAAATTCTTTAATTCTTAGATTAAATTATAAAATTATTCCATATTTATGCCAGAAATTTTTCATTGAGATGTAGATGAGTGTTCATACATGTTCATAGGAAAAGGCATCCCATAGATAGATATTCATTCGGCGCTTATCGCCACTCCCGGAAAATGGTGGAGGGATTTGAGTAGTTGTGGCTTGATCCCTATCTTGGTTCACGTAGTGACAGATTGGTATCATATGAATTTCATTCATTGGTTTGTTATTAGGACTACTCCCCTTAGGATGATTTGTTTGGGTTTAGGGAAATAGTGTCATGGTGTATCAAGTGAGGCTCTCAAGGTAGTGAATCCGATGATGGTGTGGTGGAAAATGTATCGATTATCTAGGACCCTAACTACCTATATCTTGACACGACACGAAAAGACATTTTTTGTAGGGTTTAATGATAAATGCATCATATAGGATTGAGTCTTTTAATTTCATTATTGAGTAATATCACAATTTTTGTTGATATATATATATATATATATATATGTTCTCACTTAAACAATGTACTTCTCGATAAATTATAGGATGCATCCATGACAACAGCCAGTTAGGATACCAACTCTGGTTCGTGATGATGACCTGGTGACTAACGAGGCCACAGTTCAGGTTACATATTGTGATCCCCTTACTCTAGATTGGTAGGTACCAACACCTCCCCCTATCATGTATTTGTTTTTCCATTGAATCATGATGAGGACACAAACTATCTTAGTATGCTCTTGGTGTTCCAGAATCAGTGACTGCTGAAGTTCCTTGGAAAGACAGATCCTTAGGTTGTATTGGATTTCCTAAAGTCGATGATTAGTATCTTTACGGTTTTTCATACCCTAATGGATCAACTGGCTGCATTGGTAGCTAGGCTTTTTCACGGAATATTTGGGAACTAGGTGAGACTTATTATGCAGAAGCATTGTGAGTTGACACTCTCCTTGACTAACATCTAGCATCTATTCTTGGAGTAGTACTACCCATCCTTGTTGCACTCAGCCAAGATCCAAAAGATTATGGAGCTAAAGAAGTAAGGGATTATGGTGGATGAGTACGCAGTGAGGTTCTCATACCTTATATAGTACTCTCTTGATATGATCCTTGATGGATACTTTCGACCACGAATGTTTGAGTAGGGTCTCTGCAGAATTATTTTTCTAGCGTAGTGCCCTGGTGCTTCTCCAACTATGTCAGTGTACTAGAGAAGGAACTAGTGACATGGATATTTATATTAAATGGACACAGGTTGTTTGGATTTTGTTGTGGGTTTTATATAGCTATGTTTTCTAAAACAACCAACAGATTCTAGTTGGTGGTATCTCTGGGCCGGAAGACCTTTCCCGATCAGGCTCAGGTACGAGTCATTTAATACATGTACTTCTCACTACACCATGGAATCCCGGATAGGAATGTTACTTTTCTTATAATGGTAATGTTCACATAGTGTGATACTATTCGACCAGATGTGATGAGAATCATGGGAATATAGTTAATGGACAACCATGACCGAAGGTGCACCATGATCATGGATTTCTCAACCAAAGATAGGGTGTCCCTTTAGAAGATAGAGGTAGTAGATGAGAAGGAGGACATATAAGTGGAGTAGGAATCTATGAGATCTTTACACTGCCCCCACATCCAAGAGGCCCACATCATGCTCTAGGAGATGGTGGTCATATCCATGGATAGCAATGGGATTTAGATGTATATGATCCCACATCACATGAGAAGATAAGAGGTATAATCTGTGTGTTGTCTACTCTTTCATTATTATTAGTTGACACAGGTCCAAACCATTCCTTTATCTCTATACTCTTTGTGGAATATCTATAGATCAAAGATGAAGCACTATCCCAATAGCTTCATCTTGAGGTTCATACAAGGAACACTTGTTTTGTATCTTCTACCTGATAACAAAATGAGATATTGTTTGATAGAGATAGGATCACATGGTACCATTTGGTTGTTATGATGGAACCCTACAATGACATATCAGGCATGTTTTGATTGTCCATGGTACATGCCCAGATCAATTGTCCCTGTATATAATTCATATTTATATGCACTTATGGGACGAGATTCTCCTTTTTTGGAAAGAGAGATCTTATTCAAGGGAAATTTGGTTCATTGAGAAGGAGGATAAATTCTATCACCCATTAATTAGTGATTATATACCATGGTATGTCAGGATCTTCCAGCATCTGGGTTAATTCAATTGTGGATAATTACATAGAATTCTTCCTTGAAGACATTTTGAGTCTACCTCCAAAAAAGAATATGGAATTTTTCATTGAATTTCATACCAACACCACTCTGATATCTTATGGGGAATGTTGAAGTTCCCCTAATGAGATTTGAGAGCTATAGTTGTTATTGGAATACCTTATAGTGAATGGATTCATCAGAACCAGTGTGTCCTTATAGGTCTCTCTAGTGATGTTCATGAAAATGGGTGGGTAGGATCCTGTGGCTTTGCATTGATTATCACAGCCTAAATCATGCCAAAATAAAGAATAAGTTCCCCATTAAAATTATTGATAAACTCTTTGACCAGTTTCAAGTTTTCAGATGGTTCTATAAGATATATCATAGGAATTTCTACCACCCAATGTGGTTTTTCAAGGATGATATTCTAAATTAGGAAATCTGATATTGTTATAGACACTATGAACTCATAGGGGTTCCCTTTGTTGTGATGAATTCCCCTACCGTATTTTAGGCATTGATAAAACATATTTTCCATCCACACTTGGACAAGTATTTTATTCTCTTCATCAATGAAATACTAATATACTCTACATTAGAGGCGGAGCATGAAGAACACTTAAAGATGGTCCTTGATTTTCTTCATGAGAAATAAGATTAATGGAATGCTCAAGAAGTGACATATCAAGATCTATGAGATTAAATTTATGGGGCATGTCACCTAGGGGAATGGTTTACCCATTTACCCATCTAGGATTGATGCAGCGCACTCATCGTAGCAACCCAAAATCATCTTAGAGGTTCAGAGCATTCTTGAATTTGTAGGGTACTACAGAAGGTTTGTGGAATACTTCTCCATAATTACAACTACTTTCACCTACCTGGTGTGGACAATATTGTTGTTTACCTTGTCTGAGTAGTGCTAGAAGGCCTTCATGGAGTTGAGGGTGAGGATGAAAATATAGTGTTGAGCCTACCAGAGGAGAGCATGTATATCGTACTATATTATGATGCCTTAGGTTATAGGATCAGTTGTGTGTTGATGTAGCACATGCGGTTATTACATACGAGTCAAGGAATTTTTTATACCACAAGTTTAACTACACAAATCATGACCATGATTTGGATGTATTATTATTTTTCCAAAGGATATAGAGGAACTATATTCTAGGGGAGTGTTGTGTATTCTAATCAGGCCACTATAATCATAGGTATGTCTTCACAAAAAGATAGATGAACCTAAGATAGTGATTCTAGTTGGAGTTATTAAAAGAATATTAATTCTAGATATTCTATCCTCTAGTGAAGAGTAACATTGTAGTGGATTCTCTTATTAGGAAATCCAATTAATTCATTGTGAAGGAGGCTCAAGATAATTTGGCCTCTTTGTAGATAACCCTAGTGGAATGGGAAGGTACAACTTTTATATAGTTGATGGTGTTGACTGCACTGATTCTCAAGAATGTGAGAGAGTTACAGCTAAGATACCTGACTATGATGTCTAACATGATCAGGTATCCATAAGAGACCATCCATATGGATATTATGAAGGACAGAATCACATCATCTTGTCACATGGGTAGGTAGTGGTTCTAGTCATATTATAAGAGGAGGTGATACCATTGTTCCACACATCTCCCATGGATATACATCTTGGTTCAAGGAAGATGCACAGATACCGTCACTAATAGTTTTTGTGGTCTATAGTGAGATGAAGCATAACTTATATCATCTCTTTCTGCCTCTGTTTCTATAGTACCCTGGAAATATGCCTCCACCCGGATTTGATCTCGGGTCTCTTGGATGCACCTAGCGAGTCCTCACCAACTGGGCTAAGGATCATGTGCAAATTTATGTCATTGTAATCAATTTCACCTTGAAATTGTAAATAAAAACGCTTCATACATTTGAACATTTTCCATTTAAAAACTCGTTGTTTCATCCCTTCTGTGGGATAAATTTAAAAGTAATTTCTTCTACATTGGAATTTGGATTTTGGTAAAATGTATTATATATTTGGATTCCGAATATTTTATAATTTCAAGAATTTTCACATTAATTTTTGAAAAAAAAAGTTAATGTAATTAAAATTAATTACAATAATAAAGGTAAAGATGAATTTACATAGTGGTTAAACATGAACTTAAGGAACCAAACAATCTATAAACATGTGAAAAATCCATTAAATGGACATATTTTTACTATATACAGACTCTTATTGAAAATTAATAATTATGGTGGCATAATATGTAAGGAATAAATCATAGTAGTGTTTTCTTTTATTGTATTTACAATAATCCCACTCCTAGTCCAGAAAAAAGATAACTCATCCATCACACTTCTTCACACTTATAGTTCCCTTTGTCTCATTCAATACCAGAACATATAAGCTCCAAAACTCCCTCCATTATTCCAAAAATCCCCCCTTTGGAGAAAATCTATGTAAAGAAGCCCTTTGGTGAAAACAAAATAGTGTTACCCAAGGAATAGGTAACAACTTTAAACAGATTCTTTTGATTAATGTTTTTGTAAATCTATTAAATTATTATTATTAAATGATTATATAATTACCTTAGTTTCCTCATGAAACAACCCAGATCTAGATGCCACTCAACTGGTGCTAGGTACCCGGTTTCCACATAACCTCAACTGCCTTTCCCCAAACACCAGAGGCTACTAACTAGCTGCAAGGGCCTAGGGTGTGATAATGGGGAAACTATGCCCTCATTGGAAGAGTGTAACATAGTGGAATCAACAATAATACAGTAGTGGAAACAGTAAACATCATAAAACTACATTAAACAAAGGAATTCATATAAGATAAATAACCAAGCATCACTCCATACAAATGATTATGCAGCATGTCACATGGTATAGGAAAATAGAAAAACAAGTACATTGCAGTAATACAAAATATATGTATCAAATCATAAAAGAACAAAAATAGGCTAGAAAAAATTTAAAGCCACAACTCGGTCCCATTCTCTCTTTATCCTTAACATATAATCAAATACCATAAAAAGGGTGATTTCCCTAATAAACACCTACAATCAAATAATCTGTTTGGGCCCAAAAGCATGAATCAAACAGGGCCACAACAGATGTCTCACAAGGAAATTTAGTCAAGTATGGGTGAAGACCAAATAAAAACATGTCCTTTGTCTTGGGAGATGCGTCAGTAGTAAATTCATTTCATTATTCAATTTATAACGGAGTCCAGTCCTAACATCCTAAATGTAATTCAAGTATCACTCCTATTGTGTTTAACCCAAACCATATAACCATGGTATAACATAACTCCAAACTTGATCAAAACCTGCTATATAAGAATTTCAGCAGCCAATCAGGGTCGAAACCCAATATATAATCATTTCAGCATGTACCATGGACAAGACCAGTGTATAAGCATTTCAGCATGAATACAACACACATAATTTACCCTATTACATGGTTAAACAAATAATTACTTTTTTTGGCATTAAACATGACACAATCCTTCCAATTAACCTAACCATTACCAAGATTATCAATTATAAACTCACATGGTAAATTCATATCATAAGCCTAAAAGTGAATTCAACTATCAAAAGGGATAACCATTTATTATCTCATGTAGAGAAATAATTTAATTGACCAGTTCCACTTTAAAATAACCCATAAAATCAAATCAAATCCATGTCCATAAGCATCACAGTCAAAACGGCTAAACATTGGTCATCCATGGGAAAATGTACCCACGAGGTAGCCCTCAATCAAGGGTACCAATCTCAATCAATCCTTACAGTCATTTAAAAAATTATCTAATAAACATTAGGTAACAACATAGGTCAATATTCAATAAAGAGACACCAAAAAACTAGGCGTTCGGCACTCTATCACATATAATTAACTTTACAATTTGTGAAAGACACAAGACAACCTAGCTCGTACTCATACAACTCTCCTCATCCAATGTTGGGCTCTGATTTTACCTAGAATGGAGAGGATCTACAAAAAAAGAATAAATACTCAACCATCAATAACTAGGTATAGAGGATAAATATAGAAGAAAGGCTCAAAAGGAATTGAGCACTCACTGAGGGGATTTTAACAGATCCCACGATTTTTGAATCTTGCATCAGACAACGAAACGGGAAGACATTTCCCATTCAGATGGCCTAGGTGCACTACTTGTCGAAGGGGGGATTGATTCTGTCCATCTGGAAAAATGATTCTATTGAATGACGTAATAAAAAAATGTATATGGTGTGTACTTGAGACTACATGTTATGTGAGTACAATTTCTAGCAAAGACATTACATGGCCATGTATCGGGATTACATGATCTGTATCCCTCCATACACGGCATGCACCTATAAGTACACAGTGTGTAGGCCCCAATCACATCATGTAACAGGCATGTAGCCATCCCTTGACCACTTTTCTCCCATTTTCATAAGTATAAACTTAAAAGGAAAGATCTCTACCTCAAAGGAAGAATGAGGTTCTTACAAAGTTCCCCCTTAAAGAAATTTGTCCCAAAATTTTCCTTAAAAGGGTGGTTAAGGAACATCAGAAAATATTTCTGGACTTTGCGATCGAACGTCGGCCTCCCTCTCTTCGGTCTCATTTTATACTCTACCATGCTACCATAGCACCCATACTAAAGTAACAAACCAGTCATGGGGAACCTTCATGCTATGATCCACAATACCAATAGGATTATCTTTGAAAGATGAATTTACCTACAACTCAGCTTCCTTGGGATGAAAGGTGTGAGATGGGACTGGGTGGTAGTGGAGTTGCTGAGATACATAGAAGTCTTTGTGCATATCCCTATACCTATAAGGTAACTACAACCGATATATGACCAGCATGACCCTCTCTAGAATCTCATGTGGCCCGATATATCTTGTTTAAAGATTACCCAGTCTCATAATTCAAATACGTCCCAACCTCAATTAAACACGCAATAAAACCTGATCCCCAAAATCGATCTCTGAAGGTCATCTATGGAGAATGAAAAATGATTTCTGAAGAGACTATGCGGTGGCCATTTGATTATGAATCAATTGAACCTGCTCATAAGTCTCTAGAAGAAGATGCGGTCCTAGTAAAGTTATCTCACCTACCTCCAAGCATCACTGGGGAGAGTGGCATGGCCTACTATATAAACACACGTAAGGTTCCATTTATATTTTCACCTGATAACTATTATTGTATGTGAATTCAACCAGTGGAATTTGTTTCTCCCAAGAGCCCCCAAAATTCAGGACGCATTCTTGCAGCATGACCTCTAGCACCTATATTATACACTTTGATTTTCCATTAGACTGTGGGTTGTATGTTGTGCTCAGGTGTACCTATGTACCAAGAACCCTCTTAAAACACTACCTGAAACAATATTTGAAGTAGGAATCCCTATCTATAACTATAGTTCATGGGACCCCATGTTGTTGTACCACCTCTCAGATATACATCATTCTGAACTCATCAACACCAAAGGTCTCCTTGATCATCCAAAAAAGATAGAGCTCTATAATACTGTCAACAAATACCCACACAACATCATTACCTCATGGAGACCTCTGTAAACCCATCAAAAAATCCATCGTGACATCATCCCATTTCCACATTGGAATGGGTAGCTGTTGTAAAAGATTGGATGGTCTTTGATGATTTTCCTTCACCTACTGATAGGTGCCACATCTCATGAAAATAATAGCTACCTCTCCCTTCATACCTTTCCACCAGTATTGAAGATGTAAATATCGGTACATCATGGTGACACTGGGATGCACTGCCCAAACTGAAGCATAAAAATCTTGCATTAGATCCTCGTGCATGTCTACCGAAACCCATTTGCGACCCTATAACCACAAAACCTTATACATTCTTATGGACCAACAAGGAGGAGGGTCCTCTCCTTACATACTCTCTCAAAGATCTTGGCCTTCGGGATTCGATAGTTGCCTCATGATCACTCTATCCAATAAGGTATAGGTAATAACTAAAGATGTAACAAAATTCTTCCACTACCTATCATAGACCTCGAGATTCATCTTAGGGAACAATACCATTAGCTACCCTTTGCTACTATACTAGTACGCTCCCTGTATTTTAGTCCTCATGCTCAGTATATCGTCCACTGAATTTCCATTCCCATGCATTTAGGCAAGCTAGAAGTCAATATACTGATGTTATTTCAACTACCTTCACTGCTTTAAATTCAGATCAAGCTGAGTAAATCTGTAGTTGAGACTATTCTTGTCTTTATACACCACAAAATACTCCCCCAATAAGTAATATCTCCCATAACACAAAGCATGAACTATCACAGCTAACATGAGGTCATGTTTTGGGTAATTCCTCTCATGTGACTTCAACTTCTAAGACATGTATGCAATGACTCATTCCTCCTATATAAGAATACCTCCTAGACCTATACCTGATGCATTGTATTACACATTGAAATTCCTTCCTGGATCTTGTAAAATTAGTATTGGTGCAGAATTCAATCTCCCCTTCAACTCCTGAAAGGTCATCTGGTATGAATCTCCCCATACATACTTTGCACCCTTTTTAGTCAGGACTGCCAACGACATTGAAAAATGTGAGAAATTCAATATGAAACTCTTGTAGTAACATTCCAACCCCAAGAAACTATGCACATCAAAGACATTCTTGTAATTATCATAGGAAACTACTACTCTCTCCTTCTCTAGGTCCACTGATACTCCTGTCTCTGAGATAACGTGACCTAGGATGTGAATTTTATCCCACCAAAAGTATAACTTTGTTGTCATATCATATTACTGATGCTCTATTATTGTATTTAGAATGATCTGATGATTGTTGGAATAGTCATTTTGATTGTGAGAATACACCAAGATGTCATCCATGAAAACCACCACAAAATAATCCATGTAAGGATGGAACACTCAGTTCCTCAACACCTTAAAAAAGGCTACCATATTCTTGATATTTGATGGAATAACCAAATACTCTTATAGCCCATGGCTTCTAAGAAAGTGTTTATGAGGTATGTATGATTATCTAACATGCACATGATGATAAACAGATTTCAAATAAATTTTAGTGAATATATGAGCTTCTCGGACCTGATCGAATAAATTGTTAATTCACGTTAGAGGATACCAATTTTAACCATCAACTAGTTAAATTTTTTATAATCCACACATAGACCGAGGGTACCATTCACATTTTCCACAAAAAGGATTGGCAAACCCCAATGAGAATTTTTATTTCTCATGAAACCCTTAGCCTCCAAATTCTCTAGCTTCCTCTTGAGCTCTTCCAACTCCATAGTATCCATCTTATAAAGATTAATGGATACTGATGCATCTCTTAGTACCATCTCACTAGAGAAATCTACCTGTCATACCAGAGGTAAAACTAAAAAGTATTCTGGAAATTCGTCCCTAAAATGATCAATTACTGGAGGAAAATACATCTAACATGTCCCCTGGTCATCTAGATGTAAACTAGAAATCTGTGCTATCACCCCACTAAACTCATGATACTCATGTAAATCTTGAAGTGCCTAGACATCCCAATCTACCTTGTGTAAAAATGATCCATCCTCTTGTGATGCGAAACTCGTCATGTAGAGATATCAATCAACAATGTCCTAAAAGGACACTATCCAATCCATTCGGGGTGACATCAAATCCTGTCATCTCTAAGACATAGAGATTCCAAACTAAGTGACATGCATCAATATCAAGGAGGGCCCTCCTTGCACTATGGCACACCGGTCGTTTTTATCCCTAACAGAGTGTCTAGTTTCATAACGTCATCAGAAGTGAAAACACATTGCCCAAGGATATTCCAAATTGGCATAGATATGAAACTATGTGAAACCCCTAAATAAAAAATTACAGAAGAAAAAATAGAGGCAAAAAGAATAGTACCTTTAACAGTATAAGGTATGGGATCCTACTCATACTAGATATGTTGCACTGCAAAAGTCTGGCACGTACCGTGGCCCTGTGACATAGCCTAGCTGCCATGAGCTAACCCACTCTACTATCTTTGAAAACCTAGAATCTAGATACCTTAGACACAACCACCACGTCATCCTAAGTGGGATGATGTATTCCAATTCCCTGGATGGTGAGAAGTTGATGGCCCTACTCCAGAACATCGAGTATATGAAGATCCTCTCTCACTTGCCTCCAGGGGAATCTTCTTGCAAAAGAGATGTAGATGAACAATCATTCTTAAATATCTCCATTCTACTGGGTCCGTCTGGTAATAAGGATCTATGTGACCAACGTTTCTGTACTGGTATCACCTCACTTGGCTACCTGAACAAATGTTCTGACTACTAGATTCACTGCGAGTAGTCTTCAGAAGATGGTTTCTACTACCTATTAAGATAGTACCATCTCTCAGGTCCAAACCGCCCTGGCTCGCACCTATATATTCTATCTGATTCTACTTGGTAATGAGTTTCTAGTTTACTATTATAGATACACTAGTCACACAAATGATATTAACCTATAATCCGATGACATATTTGAGACCATCCTTTAATCTCTTAGCTTGTGAAAGATTGCCACCCATAAGAACAGCTGTGATGCATTTGAGCTCAGTAAAATGAGCTGAGTAATCCATAACCGATAGGGTTTCCTACTCCAGAAGAATGAACTATCATGATTTGTCATCCTTCAACGTATCAGGATAGAAATAGTCATAGAAGACACTCCAGAAGTCTTACCAGGGCATATCTCAACAATTCCCTATCTGAGTAATAAAATCCCACCATCTCTTATGAGAATCACACAACATATAATTCATGATATTGAACCTCATCTTAAGAGGTGTCTACATATGCTCAATAATAGATAACATGGACTCTTACCATGACTATATATCTTGTGGTCCCCTATACCCATAAAATGTGGGAGGATGTTGTTGTTGGAATACTCTAGTCTGCTTAGCCATAGAAGTGGTAGGATGAGGTTCTCCCTAGAAGGTCTATAAAAATCATATGAAGTTTTTGAAGAACTATCCATCAGTACATGTGTATGTAACAACAACTAGTGTTGCAACTAGAATGACTAGAGGGTCCACTAGTAGCCCATGGCCTACCAACTTGGGGGAATGCTCATAGTCACCCTCCTGGAGTACTACTAGTGGTCTTCATGGTGTCATTGTTGTGAAAATTCCATTATATACACATAATTATTATCTTTTTCTTCAAGGTACACAGTTCAAGAGGACAAGAACTAAACAGGAGAATAAAATCCTCAAAAGTACACAAATTTTGGGTACAAAGTGTGTAGAATTTAAACATGGTGTGTCCCCATAAACTCGCACATGGGCGTGTATGTCCACCTACATTGGTCATGTAAACGTCCTCGGTACACGGTGTGTCAGACTGATAGAAGGCATGTATTCATCTTTACCCTCATGTCCAAGTACTTCTACATGCCAGAATCACACGAGTTCTACTTATGTAAATCATCACAAGGTGTTCCTAACGTACACGATGTGTTCTACTCAATACCAAACATCTCATTTTCTCTCTCACATGGTCAGACGCATGGTCCAAAACCATACGACATATACTCTGAGAACACATAGTGTACTTTAAAATTTTATCTTCATCCCGAATAGAAGAACACACTGTGTGTGTTCATAGAATCACACATCGTGTTGTCTGGTTCTCCAAACAGTAAGCCTCTGAAACATCCCTTAAACACCAATTTTTCAAAATTTAAAAAACGGTGCACCAAATTCCAATCTGTGGGGGGCCATACTACCCACGAATCAATACATGTAATCCCATTTAACAAATAATTACACAATATATATCCCATGGATGAAATGAAAAAAAAAACCTTTGATACCACTTTGTATCATCCCGGATCTGGATGCCACTCAACTGGTGTCTCGTACCTAGTTGGCCACATGGCCTCAAGCATATTTCCCCAAACTCCATAGGCTACAGACAAGAAGCAAGGTCCTAGGGTGTGATAGTGGGGAAGCTATTCCCTCATTAGAAGTGTATAACACAACAGAATCAATAGTAATACGATAGAGGAAATAGTAAACAACATACAACTAAAGTAAATAGTGGAATATATATAAGATAAATAACCAAGAATCATTCCATACAAAAGATGATGTTGCATGTCACATGTTCTAGTAAAACAACCAAACAAGTACACTCCAGTAATACACAATATATGACTCAAAGCACAAAAGAACAAAAAGAGAGTAGGAAGAATTACTGGCCTCGGTATAGTCCCATGCCCCCCTGATCCTAAATAAAAAATCATGGATCAGTAGAAGGGTGTTTTCCCTGAAAAAACCTACAATAGTTTAAACTTTGTTAGTCTAAAAGCATGACCCAAATAGGTTGTGATACTAAATCTCTGTAGGCAAACACCCAAGATCTATGTTGATCTGTCAGTGAATATATATATATATAATTGGAAGTATACAATAGTGAATGTAGTAAATAGTAGGCACTGAAATTTATCCACAATGGATGTATCAGAAGAAAATGTAATAAAGTATAGATGAAGACCGAATCCAAACTTGTGATTTGGCATGGGAGACTCGTCTGTAGTCATTTTATTTCATTATTCAATTTATAACTGAATCCATTCTTGACATACTAAATGGATTTCAAGTATCAATCCATGTGTGTTTAAACCAAACCTTGTAACCATGGTATAATATACCACTAAACATGATCAAAACAAACTATATAAGCATTTTAGTAGTCAATCGGGGTCAAAACCTAGTATATATGCACTTCAGCTTGTTCCAGAGTCAAAAACCGATATAAAATCATTTCAACATGTATCAGGGCCAAACCTGGTGTATAAAAAATTCCAAATGAAAAAAACACATGTAATTTACCCTATTACATGTTTAAACAAATAATAACTCACATGAGAATCAAACTATTCACAAGAATTCCATGTAACCTAACTATTACCAAGCTTAACTATTTTTAAAACACATGGGAAAATCATATCACAAATCCTTACAAGAGAATTCAACTATCAAAAGGAAAAACCATTTATTATCTCACATGAGAAAATCATTCAATTAACCAATTCCATTTTAAATAACCCATTAACAGAAATAAAAGGCATGCCCATAGGAATGATAGGGCAAACAACTAATTGTTGGTCATCCGGGAGAAAATTCACCCACGGGGTGGCCCCCAATCAATGACAAAAATCTGAAATATGACATATAAATCATTTAGATAATTACCTAATCAACATTAGGTAACAACATAGGTCAATATTAAATTAGGCGACACCCAAAAATGATTCCATGGAATTCTAGAACATATAATATACTTGACAATTTGTGAAAGACAAGAGACCACCTAGCTCATACTCTTATGACTATCCTCATCCAGCATCAGAATCTGATTCGACCAAGAATAGAGTAGACTTATAAAATGAAAATAAACTCTCAAATTTTAATAACTAGGTCAAGAGAAGAAATCTGGAAGAACTTCTCATAAAGAATCGATTCCTCAACCAAGGGATTTGAACAGATCTGACAGTGTTTGAATCAGCATCAGATGATGAAATGGGAGGCAATTTCCCATTTGGATTTCTTGGCAGCACTACTCATCGAAGGTGGTAGTTAGTTTTTATCTGTCTAAAAAAATGACGCTACTGCCCGACTTAATAAAAAAAGTTCCAAGCGTGTACATGAGAATACATACCACATCTGTATAATTTCTAGACAGACCAGTACATGCCCATGTATCAGGATTACATGTCTTATAGACCTCCATACACAACATTTACCTCTATGTACATGATTTATAGGCCCCAATCACGTCGTGTAACATGCCTACAGCTAACCCTTGACCTCTTTCCCCCCATTTAATTAAGTATTAACTAAAAGGTATTGATATGTACATTAATTGAAGAAATGAGTTCTTACACCTCAATATACATGGATTTTCTATGTTAATGATTCTACTTTCTCCTACACAACATTCCATCAAATGAGATACACAATCATCGTTTGTGTGTACAATGGTTTACCACATCACAAATTAATATCGTTCATTATTCAATTACAACCTATCAAGGTAGGAAATAATGATTAAATGACTATTCTTATATTATATTTATGATATCTATTATGTAATATGCATCTAGTATTATAATATAACACATTATTTCATGCTTTCCATTTTGGAAAATATGATAACATCGTTTTTGGATGTGTGGACTACCGTTTCCTCAAAGCATTGTGATTCATTCATGACTTACATGGAATGTATTTTGTATTAGTTTATGAAACATATGTGATATTTATTAATTAATAATTTTTCTATAATGATTAAGAATATCCATTACTTACTTTTCATTCTTTTAATGTCTGATAAAAATTTCAAAACAACATTCTTGCATATGTACAACCTACCAACTCTATGAATGTCATATTTTATTATATATTTCAATATTTCATAGATTATTATAAATTCCTATAAAATAAATATATATGATATTTATATCAACTTTTAAATTTTCTAAATAATTCAATCCTGATTAATGTAAGAGTATCAATAATAACAAGTCAATGCGTATACAAAAAAAGTGGTTGTTTCCCAAAACATAACTACAACAAGAAATTGTTAATAAAAGTATAATATAAATTCATAATAAAATAATATGTGGTATTATATATAATAATATAGTTCATTTTTAGGTTTATAATAAACATATATATATTATACTTGAGTATTGATCGTCTATGAAGAAATTCAATACATAAGGTAAGGATTTTATCGTCTCTGTTTTGTTTCTATAAGATATATTCTATATTCACCACTTTATTCTTGTTCTATGCTTAATATAAATACCTATTACCTGTTATATCTTGAATTTAACTTATATCATGATATTAATTTTACATTTATTTTACTCTTTCATGTGGCTCACGATTCAAAAGTTACTCAAGTAATAAAAGATATTTCTAGTCTAACTTTTATTTCCATGAGACTTATGTAATATTCACCACTCATTTCATTTTTTGGGTGTATATACTACCCATGAATTTATTATATGGTTTATATCCTTAAATTTATTGGTATTTACATATCCATTTTAGGATCTCTATTTCATTGTGTTTGTGGTTCAAAAGATACCAAATCAGTAAAGTAATTTTTTCTCAATTTTCCTTCTTTGAGACACATGTCATGTTATTCACCTATATTCTTCAATAAGGGGTATATAATTCCCTTTAACACGTAATATAATGAATATACTTATTTTCATGAAATTTAAATCATTATGAAATGATTTATTCATGGGTAGTATGATTTAAAGAAACCAAAGTGGTAAAAGTTTATTTCTAGAATCTCACTGTTTATCAGGATTCTTTATAATTATGCATCCATTGATGAAATAATATGATCCATATCTCGAAAAATATAATAACATTTATTATGATATGGTTCTTTAATAAATCATCAATTCAGGTACCATTTTCTCACTCTTTGGTACTTATGATTATTAAAAATGTGCTTTTATGAAAATCTGACATTGTCCCTCTCTTCAGTCAGAAACTATGTTCATTAAAAAGCATGTTTTCTAGAATTTATTTCAAAAAATGGTCTGCTATTATCATATTTTTTTAAAATAATATTTTACCCATGTTGTACCTATTTAAAAAAAATTAAAAAAAATATTATTTTCTTTTTCTAATCAATCCACTTTTCTAAAATTGTTATTATATAAAAGGAATATTTGGAAAGTGTGGATTAAACATCCCTCATGCCTCTCATTTTATTGAAATTTCCACTATAAGATTTCAAGGTTATTTTTAGAGAAAAATGTTTTCAAAAAATTTTATGTTTTAAAAAGTGTTTTATATATTGAAAAAGATATTTTCCTTAGGAAATGTTTCAAATGTGTTTTAAAGCGTACTTCATATGTTTTCAATGAATTCTTCAATGGAAAGGATTTTAAAAATGTTTATATATTAAAATATCAATTTTCAATGAAATTTTTTTTCCTTAAGAACTTTTTAGAGTCATCTTTATAAATACTTCCCCATTTAAGATGACATCCTTTGATATAGTTTATGCATTAGTAGGGATATGATCCAATGATACGATTCATACTAATTATTTGAATGGTTTATTATTTAAGGGAAAGATGTTTATGAAACTCATTTCTTTTCTATGAGTAAATCAGGATTCAATGAGAATGTTATGATACACATGTAGTTTTCATGGACTAATGAAATTTCTAAGAGATTAATATGAATCAAATCTTATTACTGGGGAAATGATCCAATGATACAATACACACTCTTTCTATGAATGACTTGTGATTTAATAGCATGATTTTTAGGAAACTCGATTCTTTTCCCATATAATGTCGGGTAAGCCTGTTATATCTTATACAGTGGGGTGGCTCAAATAAAATCAGGTAATATTATTATAGATTAGATGTTGGGGTGGCCCAGATAGTATCGGGTAAACCCATTATATCTTTTATGATTTTGTGGCCTTGATAGCATCAGGCAATCCCATTTCAACATATATTATTTGGTGTCCTTGATATCAATGGGTAAGGTTGTTGTAGATTATTCGATGGGATAACCCAAGTAGCATTGGGTGAGCCCATTATATCTATCAAAGTTATTAGTTAATGATTTATATCTCATCATATATTGATGTAAAAAACTCAATGAGATTGATCCACTATAGGGAAAAGCTATAACCTAATCCACTATAAGTAAAGGTCTACAACTGTGGATGGTGGTGTGTCCTCTTGATTAGGTGGAGTCCCCATGAAGTGCCCAGATAATTTTTTCCAATTAGTCATGAATTATATAATTGGTTTACATGTTTATGTGTTTTCCATAAAAGCTATAACTTAAACCTATATTATGCTTTCATGGTTTATACTCTTGATTTCCTTATTATTAATGTCATATTAACCATAAATCTTTATTCAAGGACTCTTGATTATTTTCTTCTAATGTAATGATCATTTTATCATACCCTTATTCTCATGTTATTCTTACACATCACCCATGTTTACCCTTAATGTGCATATGTTCTCACCCCTTTCTTATGTTTCTTTCCCTTTGTTATAATGAATGGTTTGAAGTAGGATAACCGAAGGGGAATGTATTTAAAAAAAGATATTTACGATCTTTGACCCACATTTATGATTATGTTTCTATGTTTCCAAAGACACTTAGCTATTATGGTTCTTGGGAATATAAATTTGTAATGTTCTAAATATTCAACTACAATTATTTAATATGCATGTTTGTTAATCCTGGGTTGCGATACAAGGGGATTGAGAAAATACAAATATTAATATTATCATCATCTTATTTTATATTTTTTCACATCAGATCACTTTCAATTCAAGTAGATTTATATATTCTCGTAAATGGGATGTTCAAATTGATAATGTAAAATTTTGATGGTTCAATAATGTTGTCTGTGCAGTTTATAAAATACTAATTTAATATTTATGAAAAAATTGTAATCAAATGGAAAATTCCACTGATAAAATTATGGAACATTATTTACTAACTTTTTTGAATGTTATCGACGTGTGGATGTTTGGGAGAAGTATTCTTGAGTGATGCCATTGTTGACATAAAATGAACATGATATAAATAACATTTACTAGATAATATTCTATGATGTGTTAATTCCTCATGTATTCAAGATAAACATATTTTATGTGTTAATGTGTTTCTTATATTGGAGATTAAAATAAAAGGTTGGTTGTTGAGTTGGAATTAGACTGTGAGCTAATATGTGTTCGTGGTTATATTTTGGAAAAAAAAATAGGGATGCTTTCCAACAAATCATCTTTACCAGTCAATCATTCTAGACAATAATAGAAGCCAAGATTTCTTAATGATCATAGTTGGCCAACATAGGAATAGAGATTGAATGAAACCCGTGTGGGACAACATGAGTGTGATGGATTATAGGATGTATAAAATATATTATGGGGGTCGATAATGATAGACTATTTTTGGCCACAAGAACCAATGTATTTCTTTAAACCTCTTATAGGGTACAATTATTTATTAAGAATATTTATCAAAGCTTATATACCAATGTGGGACCCACTACATCCCATTTTTATTATTTTTTAATACATAGTTCAGGATAGATTTAACGATCCTATATAGAATGATTTGATGAAACATGTGATTTTCACCTGTTTTCTTCTACCTCAATCGATTGAATATGCATGAGGGGGATCTTGAACCACCTGTTACTGATGAGTTAAGCATATGTTATTCAATGTATTCCACAAATTTTATGATATTCCATTAAATTTGATAAAAAAATTGGTATAAAATTATTACTAAGATCATTCATGCAACCAAAAATAACCTTAAATGGAGATTTCATAAAATACTAGGTGGTTGTAACACATGATCATATGAATTTTATTTATTCTATTAGGGCACTCAAATTTTCATTTTGCATCATCAGTGTACTAATTTACTTTAAATAACATGTTTATACAATTTTTATTGTGCGCATATGACACTATTAAATTATTATGATAAGATTTTGAAGATGATTATGTTAGACCTTCAATGATAGAAACATCATGATATAATATGACCATGATTCAAGAAAATGTGTTTATGATAAATGGAGGATGAAGATTTGTTAATGTTTTTCATTATAATTGAGTTCATATCTATATGGATTTTTATATGTCGAAATGCTATGATTTTCAAATTATATATATTTTTGATTATGATATGGAAAATTTATTAGTCTTTAGATTTTCTAGGAAATTTTAAAAAACATCAGGAATATTTTATATAAATACCAATAAAAATTGAAAATATCTCTCAGTATTCATAAGGATAAAAGGAAACTCGTGTTTTTAATATTCTAAATATCACATGATTTAAATATGTATAATTCATAGTGATATAATTGAGGAAATTTATGGAAACATAAGGTTTGACTATTTACATATAGTTGAATAGAAATAATATGATAATACAAGAAAGGTGTGAAAGTGTTTAACTTTATTATTTGACTTTCACTCTTTCCCAGTAGAAAAAAACATATATATGTATCTAAAATTGAAATTAATTATATATATTTTTATATTCTAATTAAATTAAATAAATACTTCAAAACATTTTTCAAATTTTACGAAATATTAAATTTCTAAAAATTGAAGTAAAACATGATGTTCAAGAGCGACTGTCAGTTTTTCTACTATTGATGATTCGGGTTTTGAGACCCATAGAGAGAAGGAAATTCTTGGGATCAAAATGTAAAGTGAGTTTATGGAGATATAATAAAAACAATCTTCATAAAATATTTTCTACATCATCTAAAAAGTTGAAAATCTAATTCAAGATAGAGGATTTAATATTTTTGTTTATATAGTGAACTCTGGAGAAGAAAGAGCAATCTATTTCAGGTTTCAGGGAAGGGTCCTTATGGAATTGGTAATTCTAGTAAAGTAGAACCATTAAAGACTAGTTTTACTAGTGTAAAAAATTCTATACATTCCATAAAATGATTATCCCTATCTTTTTGTATTTGGATGATACAAACCCAATCTTGGTTTGTAAATTGAACTACACTTGTAATCACTAGAATTCAATTATGATAATTAAATCTATGTAATTAACATCTTTTAAAAATGAAAAGGTGAGTATATCACATTGATTGAAATCCTTATAATGTTAATAGGTTGATTTTATTATTTATTTTATAAAATCATTGTAAATTGAGGTTGTAGAGATTATTGATTTATCAATTCCTCTTAACTAGGAGAGTGTTTTGAGTGTAATAGAGATTTATTAAAAGATATCAAAAAATGTAAAATTAGGGTACTCCAATTTTTCCCCACCCCCTCTTAGTGACCCTACAATACCCAATGGGCTCTATAAGTGGTATGTGAGAATATTTATTTCTATCATTATAAAACAAATCCCCCATTTTATTTAAAATATATTATTTATATATATATTAGATGTTAATTCATAAGATCCACACATGAAATGATTTTTCTCCACCAATGTTCTAGTGTAAACAAATGTTTATAGTAAAAATTCTAAAGTATATGGATGTAAATAAATTTATAAAAATATAAAGATTCAATAAAGATCAATCACAACATCAAATGAATAAATGTGAAAACAACAATATATCAAATCTATTGAATGTCGCCTGTTTGGTGAATGAATCTAAATTTAATACACTACAATTTTATTTTAAATTTTATTTTAAAAATATGTCTTCATTCAGTAGTGTATATCACAAAAAACATCAAGCTTCAGAAAATTAAAAAATAATATTATTTAAATGTTGTTTTTAAAAACAATTCATTAGGAATACATGTTTGAATATAAATAAAAAAATTATTACAAATATGTAAATAATTTTTAAATGTTTCTAATGTATTTATTAATTTATAATTAATAATTACTCATTTTTCAAAAAAAAATCAATTTATGTCTCAAGAATAAAATTTCATCATGTGTGGTTATTATTTCATTTTTTGTATGGATACAATATTTAATTATAGTTACATGTTAAAAAAATAAATTTTAAACAATGGAAATAATTTATGATATCATCATGTCATAATAGTCTAGTAATTAATTGTTTTTGAAAATATTGATTTTTAAGTGAATAAGGATTGGTGATTTTGTAAAAAAATCATTTAATTTCTTTGTATCAAGTATTTTATAGTTCACATTATATTTAAATTTTTTTAAGTAATATATTATTCATTTTATAAAAAATAACCTAAATGGTATCATTTGAATAAATATTATACTTGATTTCGTAATATGATCACTTATGGGTTTAAAATTCATTTTTCTTAAAACCGATTTTAATTTTATTTTACACATTTACAGTATAACTGATTGATACCACTTATTGAAATTTAATCATCAAAAATTTATTATATATTTTTATTTATGAGGATAAGATATTCTAAATAAGTCCCTTTATTTTTTTTCATTTTTAAAATTTATTATAGTAATGATTTTTTACCTCACTAAGTGTAAAACATGTATAGTTGAGTTAAGACTATAGGGTAAGGCTTTAAAATCTATCTCAAACTTTATTATTTCAAATTTGATTAGTTTATTTAGACTAAATATATGTTTAATGAGTTAAATAATTTATTTTAAAACACTGTATAGAATTTCTTAACACATGATTGAATTTTATTAACATAAATTATATTTTACCAAAATTAAAAATTATTCGTGGGTTTTTTCATTGAATAGTATGATCAAAAGGGTAAATAAATTTTTGGATTGATCCAAAAGTATAAAAACTATAATTTTATATTTAAAAAATTTAAATAAACATCTTACACGATTTCTGGTGATATGATTTTTATGCTAAAATAATGTATTTTCTTGAGATTTGTTTCTTCATTCTATTTTGGTTCTAATATTAATTGAAATTTCTACATCTTATAAATTTTTATTAAGATAAAATGGATTTAAAAATTTAAATCATAATTTCTGATTTTTTTATAATTCCCATTATATTTTTACTCATATAATTATGTTATCATGGTAGAATGTTATGTTTTCATGGTTAAGGTTTAAATGAGTTTAAATTGGTTAAACATGGTGATAAGGCTTAAAATGTCTCCAAATATTTATACCAATCTGATTAGTTGAGTTTATTTATAACCTATCACAACTTATATTCTAATTTTGGGTTTCATCATTCCACTTTATTGTATTATGATATATTTTATATTGAATTCTTATAAGTAATTTAAATTATGTTCTGTCCTCCACTTATCAAAGGGATCCTCTAATTAACCTTTATTAAAAAATTAATAACAAACTATCATAAAAAGGAAATTCCCAAATAATGTTACATATTTATTCCAAAAATTTGGGATTGTATTTTATTACCCTATAAACATCTTAATAATACTTAATTTTTAAATTAAAGCAGGCCTCTCAATGAAAAGGAAATCATCTTACGTGACTATTTCAACTTTATTTATTTTATACTTCCCATAAATATTTTTTATACATACTATATTTATGAATTAAGTACAATAAATATACATATAAGTAATTATAAATATATTAAAACCATTATTAAAAACCTTATAATCAAATAAGAAATGAAAGTATCACTTGTACTTATGTGTAGAAGATTGCCTCTATATAATAATATGATTCAATTTTCGGCACGTTATTTCATGATGGATTGTTATGATTTATGTAAAGGTGTTATATGAAATTTATTACATAATTATTCATTAAAAATTTAAATATATTATCTACATTTTTATGTTCCCATCTTTAAAAAAGATAATGTCACATGTGAAGATGTGTGGACTACCACCACCCCAAAGAGATGTGATTTTTTTCATTGTTGATTTATGTAAATAGTTATAAAAGGGTTTATAATGAATAATAATGATAATTATTTCATTATTATTATTTTTTATGATATAACCATGATCAAAGTACAGGGAAATGAACTGTTGAATCGAAACATGCATGAGAATCTAAACAGTTATCACCTGTAATAGTGATTTTAAAAATAATTGTCAATAAACAGATAATATGATGTTATAAGTAAATAATATATATTATTATAAAGATTAATTTTATTAATTGAATTATCATAAATTTAAATTAATTTTTCATGATTTTATAATGCTTACAGATCTAGTCTGACATGAGTTAAGGGGTTTTCATCTCAATTTCACTTAATTGAGTCTTCTATTATATTATGCACCTAATTTATTATATATCACATATAGAACTTCGATTTGAATTATTATATCATGGATACCCCATTATTCTTTGTATATTAATATTCAATTCATTTTTTCTAATTAAATAAACATTCATTCAAAAGTTATTAAACCTATAAAGAATCTCTTGTTTGAATTTTCATTCATTGAGACTAGGGTCTTTTTCACTACATGTTTTCTTTTATGTCATGTATGAAATAATAAATGGATTTATTTTAAAATTACTTCATAAAATTATAGTGGTTTTAAAAAAAAAATTCGTTTTCTCTATAAATTTACTTTTTATGAAAATTTTATCATTGGGGTAGATTAATTTTCATAAAAGACTTATTTTAAACTATTCCTTTCTAATATTTCTTCCCCATAACCATGATCCTTATCATTTTTGAATAATTATCTTAATTATACAACCAATATTTTTAAAATTAATTTTTACATGATTTTTACATTATTAATAAATTTTCAAAAATAAATATTTCAATAATTTTTAGTAAGAGTCATTTTGACATTTTTTAACTTTGTTTAAATATGAATTATTTTGTTAACATATATGATTTGACCAAGCATACCCACTAGAATATCAATTTAATGTAATCAAGATTACATTACTATTTTCCATTTCTATTTTCAAATAAATTTTTCTTCTAAATATTCTAGTAATTTTTATTTTATATGTTATCAAAATAAAAGGGTATCATTTTTTTAAAGGATTTTAAAAAACTTTCAAGTGATTTACAAATTTTTTCATACAAAGAAATTTAAAGGAATATATATTTTATGTTTTGATTTTATTATATACTATATAAATAATTAGTTTTATTCATTTCTTGTGAATTTATGGTCTTCTATCATCATTTACTGATAATGAATTAAATACTTTCTTGACATTATTTAATTTTTTTATCATGTTCTCAATAACTCTCCACTATTTATTGGAGTTTTTTTCTTTTTTGTGGAAATATATTTATTATCCTAGAAAAATTAAGAATGATTAAAGGTACAATAATGACTTGTAAATATTATATTATTTATATATACCATATTAGTTGGATGGATATTATTAGGTAAGCTGTTACATTTTCATGGGAAATAATGATTTTATTTATTTATGGTTTAATGTGGATATTTTTTTCTTATAACGATTTTTAGGAATGAATTATATTAATCATTAAACTATGAGAATTTAATATGGTGTGAATGTGAGAACAATTCCCATTTATTGATATCCCCACAATGAATTATAAGGTTTTATTAGAAAAAATAGTAGGCATGCCAAATTAGATGGGCATTTTTTTAAAAAATACAAATATATTAATAATAATGTTGTGGTTGAGGGGCCTTGATGTTAAGGTTATTGATAACATGGTTGAGGCCTATACTAATATATTATATGTGCCTAAATTTATGAATTTCCTTTATAATTAATTTTTTTCCCATTATCCACGTCGTTTCTATGTGATATGTACCATTATTCCTATTGATCATACCTTGTTTAATCATGGTAGTTTCACCAATATATTACCCGTACTAAGTATATAACTCAACCGTTATTTATTTCTCATCCCCAGTATATGAATAATGATATAATGAATGATTTTTTGGATGATAGAATATTTCTTATAATATATTTTTATATTTATAATGTAATATGAGAATCATGTATCTATCTAGTTTTTTAAGACTACTAAATTGATTGACCATTCATGGTGAGATCCCTAGTATCTGATAAAAATATAGTAAAATAAAAATTAACTCAATGTTACTAGTGGAAAGGGGTAATATTTGGTATCATAGGAAGACTAGTATGAACCATGGGAACTATATTTTATATTCACATAACTATATTGACAATCATGATAATTGAACGGTCATTTTACCGAAGGTATGTTATCGGTGTCCCAAATTGATATTACCCACTCTTAAACATAGTATAGTGAAAGTGTGGGGTCGATCTACAGGGAACTTGGTAAGTGCATGAATTCAATTGAGTTTAGAATTAATTCGGTGAGTTATGCTGAATTTAGAGTGGATTTTCTTGTTTGGGATTATGGAAGTTGTTTTTTTACTTGAAAAAATATTTAATAATTTAATAGAAAACAAAAAGTGAATTTTTGATGTATTTAGCAGGAAAAGAGCATGTTGGGGTTATAGTGAATATGGAGATTTAATGCGGATTTCTTATATGGTTGTGTTGTTCATGATAATTCAACATTCTGGATCTTATTAATGAAAAGATTACCTTGGTCCGGTTGATTTTGTCTTGGAATTGAAGAAATTTGACTCCTTGGTCCGGTAATCAGTGTTTCAAAATTATTACTTTTATTTTAGTCCATTTATGAATCGATGAATCCATTCAATGATCATGAAAGAATTCACCATCATTCTTCTTTTAAGTCCCTGAGGATTCTGCCCTTGATCTGGATCAAAATTCTTAGTGGTATTCAACAATGGTTAAAGAAGAATGAGAAGAATTTAAATGAACGAAAACAACCATATAAATAAATCCAACATAAAAAAACTCTTCATCATCCATATCCCCAACACAAGGGGTGTTTAGTTACACATATAGGACATAATGGAAATAACACCTTCGATACCTGATGTGATCATCAAATAAGCTACGAGGGGAGGTGTCGGAAGGTGTAATGGTGGAATAGTGGTACAATGGTGGCTCGGGAATATGGAAGAAAAAGTTCCCCTCTCTTCAATTGTTCTAGATATCCTTGGTCTGAAGGCCAAGGATGCTATTTATAGAAAACTTAAGTACATGGTGTGTATAAAATTACACATCGTGTATTCTTGTCAACTTTCTTTTGTCACGGTTTTTCTTCAGTAGGTGGCCAGCCATGCCATCTTTGACTCACACCGCATTGGAAGCCGGTTGGTGGCACATACATGACATGTAGCGCCTCCACACACTGCGTGTAGTCCCTAGAAAGCTCCACCAACCGCATTTAGAAGCCTGTACACGGTGTGTATTAGTAATCTACATGACATGTAGTATTTGGCTGGTGACTTGGGCGTGTACTCCCCCTTTTGATTTGTGTCCCTGTATGAATGTACATGGCATGTATAAAAGTACACACCGTGTATTTGGAAAATTTTCACAAGATTCTCTCGATTTGTGTGTTTTGGCTATAAATCTCCTGAAAAAAAACAGAATCCCCAAAATCAATGAATATGTTCATGAAACAACAGATATTTGGTGAAAAAATGTTTTTATTTTCAATTATATATATGAAAATGTATACACAAATCAGGTGCATCAAACTACCCCACACTTATTCGTTTGCTTTCCCTCAAGAAAAATCTCAACATCTAATTAAAAGAGTCAATACATTTAAAAGGAAGGAATTCATTTAATCAAAATTATAAATGATACAGTTACTGAGGGAGATCATAAAAGGCTCAAAAAAAATTAATTCATAAGATATTTGAATCATTCCTCATATATAATTCAATTAACTACTTACATCCTCTTTTAACACATGTTTCAACCTTACAAATATAAGCAAGCCACATGATGATTTACCTTACGAAAAATATGCTCAACACTCAAGATGTTTTTTAAACAAGGTTATGCTCAATCAATGATATATACACTCTATCCATAGTTTTTCAAGAATTCTAGTCTCCAATTTAGAAAATTTGTTTTACAAAAAACATGAGGAATTTTCCAATAGGATCAAATGCTTCTGTGGCTAAAAGTTGGTAGGTAAATATGTGAAAAATAACTCTGAGGCTTGAAAAAGGTGGTTAAATTCTTAAATAAAAATTCATGATATTCAAAATTAAACTCAATGTAAAAATGTCCTCAACCAGCTTAATCAAATGATCTTATCACCACCATTTCCTTCAACTGAGTAGAAGTCACAAACCAACAAGTGTTTGTAAGGCACCTTTGTTTATACCATTTTTTAACACAAAGGGAACCTTTCTGAATTTCCCAAATAGAGGTTTGGAACTATTTTTCGCCCCAAATGATCAATAGGCACTCCCCTATACTTCATTTCTTAACAATTCACGAATTTATACCATGTGATGCCAATCCCTTCTTTTGAGCTCAAATAAATAATCATGCAAAATCATAAAAGAATTAAGGTAGGAAGGGAAATAGGATTGTAATATGGCTTCCTATAAAGGCTATTCATGGTATTTATGGGCTTCACGAAGATAAGATGTAGGGTAGGCTCAAGATAAATGGGTTAACAATCTTATGCCTCAATCATTTTAATGTAATTCAAAAATTCCTCATGTTTCGAAATGAAAACTTGAAAATTCTGGTATTTATGTATATTTTATGAATCTATAAAGAAAGAGGGTATTAGAAAGAATATGAAAAGGGGGTTTAGAATGCCTCTTGGGAGCGGTAAAAATAAATAAGGAGACAATCAGGTCATGTCTTGCAAAATAATTGATTAGTCTAATTGATGTAATTATCCAAGGATTACAAGTTTGTAATTTAAATTATATCAGCAATCATTTTAAAACACATAAGAATCAAAATAAGCATGAAACCCTCAAAAAGTTTCTATTGATAACTTTTGAATTTATAAATATGATTAACCAAAATTTCTTCACATTTGAAAATATATAATCTAATAATGATGTCTCCTAGATTAGTTCAAGGGAAGATACTAAGGTAAAATAGAGAGACCCCCCCCCCCCCCACACACACACTTAATACCACACATGTTCGACCAAGTGAAATAACAATGTAAAGGGTGGGAAAGGGTGGGAAATGGAAAAAATACAAGGGAAAGTAGCAGAAGAAGTAAACTCAAAGAGAGAGAAAAAAAGGAAAAATGATACCCAAGTCGCTCCATGATACCTGTGACGGTCAGTGAAAAAGAAAACTATAAGCATCAACAATATCACAGCATAGAAAAAGAACAAAAGATATATATAAAAAAATAGAAAGGTCATTATCGTGGTGTCTCCTCAAGGGACGAATCGTACGATATAGGTGGATTGGCAGTAGCGACCGTAGTAGTGGAAGAGCTAGAGGCCTCGGCCTGTGTGAGGCCCACTGCTGCAGGAACATCTGGAATGGTGAGCTCGGAAAGAGGCGATGTACCAACACCTATAGTGAAAATGAGAATGGAGTCTGTGGCCAAGGTAGCGTTAGCAGGCGGGATGGGAGAAGCTGTAGGCGCGGAGGAGGAAGCAGCCGACATAGGAACGGGAAGCTTAAGATGCTTTAGGATCAACTCCATCATCTGCTCATGCCGGACCTAGCGCTGAAGGATAGTCGTATGTTATTGCTCCATGCAAGTCAGGCAAAGGGTGATCTCGGCTAGGCGGAGGGTGAGGGGTGGGTCAGCTAAGGGTGTGGAGGGGGAAGGAGCATGGGAAGGTCCAGGAGGGGGAACAGTAGAGGAAGAAGGAGTAGGGGAGGTGGTTGGAAGGGGTGGGGAAGGAGGTGTAGGGGCATATGCGGGGGAAAGAGGGTTGGCAGTAGGTGGGGGCGGGGTAAGGGAAATGACTTAGGTGCCCCCTGCTTCCGGACTAATCCCATGCGAATAAGCACGAGAAAGTCCATCTGTTGATGGGTACCTAGGCGATCATGTGGAAGAGAAGGCTCAAAGACGCCAAGGTGGGTGCAAAGGAAAGTGGCATAAAAGTCGCCGATCAGGTTGCCATGACGGCCTGTGAACATGGAATGGAAAAATGAGGCTTCAAGGTATGGAAGGTTCGGGTAGGCCTGCGTGACAGCACAAGTAAGGAGCTCTATGTCACGGGCAGTCAAGACCCCCATATCCTCATGACGGGGAAAAATAATGGAACTAAGGAATAGGTGAGTGAAGTGGATGAGAGGTTCGAGGATGAGGGTGCTCTTCTGGGAGGTGGGGGAATAGGGGTGGTCAGGCCCGACAATATCTCGCCATGCAGCCATGAGGTCCAGGCGCTCAGGGTCGAGCAAGGTGGAGACTCGGGGTGGGGTGACTAGATAGGGGTAGAACCCACACCCTCGACCAAAGTCAGGTAGGGAAATGGAAAAATGGTGGCCTCTTAGCCGAAATATAATTGTCGGGACGGTATCGCTCGGTGTCTCCCGGAACTCAGGTCCATAAAATTCGAATGATGCAGCAAACTCCAAAAATAAATCTCTATTGATAGGGGTGATGACTGAAAGATATCTAGCAGCGATGTGTGGACGAAGAGCTCCCTCAACTCCTACCAGATGCCCACCTGCTAAGGCACAGTAGGGTCTAGATAGCGACTACTCATGGGGATCGGGTGGCGAGAGAAACTCTGGAATCTGTCGTGTGCCAAGTTGGTAGCAGGGAACACCACACACGGATAGGGGATACCCGCAAGAGCTGGTCCAGGTGGTGCTGCAGCCGGGGTTGGCTTTAGGGTGGATCAGCTAAGTAGGTGAAGGCTCGGTGGAGGAAGCAGTCGATTTGGGGCCAGCTGTTGAGGAAGATGGCGTAGGGAGAGCGGCAGCTGATGTAGCAGAAATGGTGGTGTTCAGAAGCTTTATGCTAGAAGGTGGAGGTACAGCTATGCTAGGCCTGACCTCAACCGGGGCAGTGGGTGGTGGATGAATGAACAATGGAGGGAGCTCGTAAACCAGAACGTCTGAGTCTGGCTGCGTCGGAGGTCAGAGTCGAATCCGCCGAAAAATGGGCCTCTCGCCCTCAGTGGCAGAGGCTGGCCGCTTCCCCTGGGAAGGATGACGATCTTCCATAACCTGAAAAAGAAATAAAAATTAAACAAAATAAAATAGAAGGAAAAGAAAAGAAAAAGAAGAAAAAGATAAAAATGTGAGAAAAATAAGAAAAATAAAAGTACACGATGTGTAATTCTAGAGTACACGGCATGTAGTGTAGCAGGAAGCAACCCGTGTATTCGGGAAACACACGTTGAGTGGGTAAGTCACTGGCCAGGGAAGGGTACACGACGTGTATGTATCTTAAATGCCGTGTATAATCATATGAGGTCATGTCCATGTAGGAAATACAAATGGGTTGGGCCATTTAATACACTACACGGCGAGTACCGAACATACACGTCGTGTAGGGGAACAAGGGATGTGTGGCTGTGTAAAAGGGAAGACTCGGGTACAACTTTGGATAGTACACGGTGAGTACCAAACATACACACCGTGTAGTTTCAAATTTAGATGTTTTTAGTGTGTGGTCATGTACAAGAGTACACGGCGTGTGTTCTTCATGTGTGCTCGTGTACTAGCGGAAGTCGAACGGTCGAGAAATCGAAAAACACCCTAAACACTACAAAAACTAGGAACTAAAGAGGGAAGAACGGCGTACCTGATGAGACGAGTGAAACGAGGAAGAAATCACGCCTTAAAACGAGGTAAAATGATGGATTTGGAAGAGGGGGCCATGCCGGTTTCAGAGGAAGAAAATTGCGAGGGGGGGCTGCGCGACACGGACAGTGGCCGCATAGGGCGTCCGACTTTTATAGCCAAAAAACATGGCGTGTACTTTATCAGACACTCTGTGTATTTTTTTTAATCAACTATATATATATATAATTATAGTAAATTTTATAATAATTATTATTAATAACTAAAATAAAAATTGATATATAAAGATATATACATATTTTTTTACAAATAAAACTATACATGATGTGTATCGGAAAATACACGTTGTGTGTTTTAAAATTGTAAAAAGAGAAGTACAACCTTTAGTCTGGTGCTTGGGGTGAGGTTCGAACCGGTGATCGGCCATTCTGAATGGAATCCCTCATCCACTGGAGCGAAGGTTGTACTTTTGTCCATATTTATTATTTATATACAATTTAATCTATACAGCCTATACACACGAAAATAAGAAAATGCACGACGTGTGGTTTTTAATTATAAAAGAAGGGGAAGAAGTAGGGAGATTAGCCGATTTCAAACCTGGGTCTTTTGGATCCAGGGCCGAGACTTTTCCAATCTTCCAACTTCATCTGCATGAATTTATTTTATAAGAAAACGTTTTTAAATTAGTAAGGAAAATTATGTCACACACGACGTATATCGAAAGACATGCTGTGTGGTTTTATTAAAAGGGTAAATGAAGGAAATGGGGTGGTTGTCAGGATTCGGACCCGGGTCTTTTGGAACCGGGTTACGAACATGGCCAACTGATCTATCCCCACCATGGGTTTTCTTATAAGCATATATATATATATATTACTACACACACCGTGTAAGAAAAGGAGGAACCACGTGCCGAATGTAGGTCGGGAGGATTCGAACTGGGGATGGCTCGGATAAACTCCAGTGACTTTACCATCGGCACCGGTATTATCCTTGGATATTTATTAGTTATTCTATAGATGTATACTATTAATATTATAAATTAAAAAGATAAGTACGTGCCATGAAGATAAGTGGGACACGGCATGTAACCTCTAGGTTTCCTCCTAGGAAGCGCATTTGTTTTAGGTCGTTGGCTCGGCCGACTTACCCTTTTCGTAACTGAGAGGGGTGGTGGAGATTGTTCCCACTGTATCTTCCATGTGATGGTAAATCTTCAATCGTTGGCCATTCACCTTGAATGGTTGACCATCCTCCTTAGCAATTTCTACTGCTCCATGGGGGAATAATCGTATGACATGGAACGGTCCTGACCACCTTGACTTGAGTTTTCCTGGGAATAGGTGAATACAAGAGTTGAAGAGGAGTACTAAATCACCGGGTTGAAATGTTTTTTGAAAAATCATCCGGTTGTGGAATGATTTTTTCCTCTCCTTGTACAATTTGGTGTTTTCATATGCCTCCCTTATGATTTCATCATGTTCCGATAGTTGGAACCTCTGCCTCTCTGTAGCTAATTTCAGATCAAAATTGAGGGCCTTGACGGCCCAATATGCTTTGTGTTCCAGTTCCACTAGAAAGTGGCATGGTTTTCCATAGACGAGGCGGAATGGTGACATCCCTAGTGGTTTCTTGAAGGCAGTGCGATAGGCCCACAAAGCGTCATCATGCTTTTTGGAGCAGTCCCTCAGTGAGGTATTCACTGTTATCTCCAAACAAAATTTGAGCTCATGGTTGGAGAGCTACACCTGTCCCCTAGATTGGGGATGGTATGTTGTACCCATGTGATGCTTCACCCCATATTTCAACATCACTCCTTTCATTAACGCATTGTCAAATTGAGTCCCTCTGTCGTTGATCAGCACACGAGGAACGTCAAACCTACTAAAAATGTGCTTTTTTAGAAAGGTCATGACTACCTTGGCTGTGTCGTGGGCTGTCGTAGTGGCTTCCACCCATTTGGAGACGTAATCAATGCAGATGAGGATGTAGTTATATCCAAAAGAAGAGGGAAATGGTCCCATGAAATCGATTCATGAGACATCAAATATCTCGACCTCCAGAATGGTTTTTTGGGGCATCTCGGCTCTATGTCCCATATTACCTGTACATTGGCATGGATCACAATGGGAAATGAAGGCTTGAGTATTTTTATGCATGGTGGGTCAGAAAAACCTGGATTACAGCATCTTTGCTATGGAACAGTCTGGCCCATGATGTCCTCCAACGGGTGAGGCATGACAAAATTCCAGGACCCCTTGAACCTCTGTCTCTGGGATGCACCGTCGAATCACCCCATCTCCACGGGATCGGAATAGGATTGGGTCTTCCCAAAAGTATCTCATAACATCAGAGAGGAATCTTTTCACTTGATGGAAGGAGAGGTCGGGGTGGATGCCACCTGTAACTAAATAGTTAGCAATATCAGCAAAACATGGCCCAGGGGACTCAATAATTGAAAAGAGATGCTCATCAAGAAAATCCTCCCTTATCTCTCGATCCTCTTCCTTCTCCAAGTGCGGTAGCTCCAGACGGGATAGATGATCAGCAACCATATTCTCACTCCCCTTATTTTAACGGATCTATAAATCAAATTCTTGTAAGAGGAGGACCCATCGGATCAATCGAGGCTTTGCATCCTTCTTGTTTAACATGTCCTTAAGTGCTGCATGGTCAGTATAAACAATAACATTAGACAGCACAAGGTAATAACGAAACCTGTCGAAGTCGAATACCACTGCCAACGTCTTCTTCTTTGTAGTAGTGTAATTTAGTTGGGCCTTATTGAGTGTCCTGCTGGAATAGTAGATGGGTCGGAAGATTCGGTCCAGCCGCTAACCCAGGACAGCTCCCACCGCATAGTCGCTGGCATCACACATGACTTAAAACTGTGTCTCCCAGTAGGGAGCAACCATGACTGGAGCATCCACCAAGAATTGCTTTAGATGCTCAAAAGCTGAGGTGCATGCCTTAGTGAATTCGAAAATAGAATCCTTAGTCAGGATATTGGTGAGGGGCTAGGCTATCATTGAGAAATTGCAGACAAACCGCCTGTAAAAACCCACATTTCTCAGGAAGCTACAGATGGATCTAATAGAAGTTGTAATGAGAAGTCATGAAATGACTTCTATTTTCATCGGATCCACCTCTATCCCATTTTCTGAAATTCTTTGGCCAAGGACTATGCCACTTTTCACCATAAAATGACACTTTTCCCAGTTCAAAACTTGGTTAGTGTTTTCACATCGCTCTATTACTAGCTAAAGGTGCCACAAACAGGTTGAAAATGACTTCCCGTAAATTGAAAAATCATCCATGAAGACCTCCAGTATATGTTCTTCCATGTCGTGAAAAATAGCTAACATGCATCGCTGGAATGTGGCGGGAGCATTGTACATACCGAAAGACATCCTGCGGTAGGCAAATGTTCTATATGGGAAAGTGTAACACCCCAAGCTTCTACGGTACGTTTCCCTTCGAATAATGCGATAGCGTGTGTTGTACGCAACCTCGAGTTCTAACACACACCACAACTAATTAAACTAGCCGTTGTGAATAGTAATACCTAATTTTTGAAATTATATATATTTTATATTTGAAAATGGACTTCATTTTTGGACTCGGAATATCGAATTTAGCCTAAGGTGAAATTTTGGTACTTTTCGGATAACTTTCATATTTTGATGAATAGTGAAAATTACTAAATTTTAATTAAAAACAACTTTTTTAATAAAAATAATTAATAGTGATAAATTATGAATTTTAGTGGTTTTAAAGTATATTTAGAATATATTTTACATTTTAATATAATTTTGGTCATTGGACATAATTTTACAATTAAACCGAACATAAACAAGTGTCAATCTTTTGATAGTTATTATCTCTTAAAAACACGCTTTTTGTTTTGACAGTGGGAATTAATTTTAAATTAATTTATGCCACTTCTGTGTTTTGAATTTAGTAAAATGGATTCCATATTTGGAATCAGGATGTTCAAATTGTGTAAATGGGTAACTTTTATTTTTAGACATTTTGAATAATTACTGCGGTAAATATTTTATTTACCATGGTTAAGGGTAAATCTGGTAAATAAGGGTTAAAAAATAATATTATAATAATACTAAATTACCCTAAAACATGTCTTAACCCTATTGGTTGATACATGGTCGACCATGGTCATCTTTGGGTCTATTTTGGGACCCCATGGATCCACTTGTAAGTGATAATGACACTTTATTTTAATTTAGTTAAAATGAATACAAAAATGACACAAGCATATATCTTTTAGAACAACAATTTTTACATAGGGTTATATATGTTGGATTTTAGATTATAAATATTCATTAGAAATCTAAAAAGATTTCCTACATAATTATATTTTATTTATAATTTTTAGACATTAAATAATTTATTTTATTTATGACACAATGATGATGCAGTAATTACTATAATAGTGAAAAATTAAAATAATTGATATTATAAATACCCAAATAAATATAATATGACACTTTTAATGAATTAAACTAATTTTATAGGCTAATATGATATATTAGGATTGATTTAATGGACTTTTTTCTAAGTAATCAATCTGTTATGAGTTTCACAAAAAATCAACTATTGAATAGTGTCAAAATTGACATAAAAGAGTTCTTAAAACAAATATTATATTATTAATTGATATTAAATTCCTAAAAATCTAAGGTTCGGCCAAGAGACTTATATTATGATAGGTTAATCATTAATGGACCACTTGGGGGTCGCTTGGATGTATATAGTAAGTTTATTAACCATATTATATAAAAATACAAAGAGACATTGTAAAAGTGAAACTAATTAACTTAGAGTTAATACTTAAAGATAAGGTTAATATAAGTACCCAAACCTGTCTAAATTCTATTGGTTGAGTGGTTTTCGACCTATCCCCACCTTAACCGTTGAATAATAAGCTTTGGAGCCATTAGAAACCGAATATGAATTTATTATAAATTAATATTTCTAGCTTTTCCAAAGGTGCCCCTCACCCCTCTTATAAAAGGGCACTCCTCCTTCTCATTTCTTCACACCTTAAAAGCCTTTTGGTTCGGCCAAACTCTGCCCAAATAATCTCCCAACATCCCTCACTACAACCTAGAGGCCTTAGTTTGATCAGAAAGCCAACCTAAGGAGCCCTTTTGATCAAATCAAAAGGAAGAACCCGAAGAAGAGGTAATGATTTCACCACCCTTTTCTAAGTTCATTTCTTCTTCCACTTCTTCTTCCTTTGTTCTTACCATTCTAAAATAATAACTCCAGTATCTCACATATACTGTGATGTTATTATAAGTATGGTACAACCATATTCAGTATTCTATCCACCCTTTGAATAACATGTCACCATACGTGCGTACGTACGGCTTACCGTCTCCACGTCGTGGTGTAATTGTTATTCAATATAATATTATTTGGATGGGTATAATAATGATGTGTAACTCATGTAAATAATAAATATAACATGTTAATGATTCCGTATATATGATATACCATTCATTTATATATTATTTTAATATCAAAAGAATGATATTGTCGCTCGTGCGTACGTACGGACTACCGTCTCCACGAACGCGATGAGATTCATTCTCCATCGTATCCATTCAAGTATAATTATCATTTTATGATTTAAAAATGATGTTTAAGGACTTGATATCATTCTGGATATGAATAAGATACAACAAACATGGCTTATGTAACAAAACATATAAAAGAAAATGAGTAAGTTAACACCCGAAACAATGATAATTCTAAGATATTATTAATAAATCAATGTTAAAAGATCATATATGATATCATATTAATATATATGATTCTTGTATAATTTAATAACAATTATTTCACCATTATACAGGAGGTTAACCTACCCCAACCAAGGAAAAGTACAAGGTAAGGGTTATTTCACAATCTCTTCATTATCCGAGGTTGTTTATATGTAATAATCTACTGGGATCTCTTTATCATCCACATCCATGTTTCTTAAAAATGTATTTCAAAACATTTTTACTATTTACAAGAATATGGGTTAAAGTCATTTATACTTTTTTTTGACTTTTTATAAGAGGTTTATAAAGGAATCTTTCCGTCGTTTTCAAAACAAGGTCCTTTTTAACCTTTTCGACAGAATTGAGGTAAGAATGTTTTTTTTTAACTTATACGGAGGGTGCGGTTATTTTACGCCGTTATAAAATCTTCAAAGCTTTCCTTACAAGCTTATAAGAATATTTTCAAAGAAAATGTTTTATTTTATATGGATCTTAAATGATTTCAAAATAAAAGGAGATATTTCTTTAAAAAGAATTTTGATTTCATCTATGTCAACATCCTTTGATGGATTTTAAGATTATTTGAAGTTGATTTATTATGATACAAAACTTCTATATTGTATTGAAGGTTTTGTGATATGTTTGACTGTGGATGTGCTATTTTTATACCATTCATAGTTTATTGTGAAAGTATTGACATTTCGTATGCTAGTTTTAATACGAATGTTTATGTTATGTTTAAACCTTTTCATATGGGAATGCATTGGACTTAATAAGTGACGGGTGGAGCCCGCTATAGCTCCTCGATGCATCGGTAGGTCTCATGAGACAAACTAGTGTCTTGGCACAAGTCCTTGACAAAATCTTATTTGTAGTCTTGGCACGAGGCCTTGACTATGTGGTTATGATAGTCTGGCATTATGCATTCCAACATTATGAAAGTGGTTATTGATTTTTGCATGTGATTATTCGATTAGTAGAATATCCATGTGAATAAGTAAATGGCATTATTTCATTTTATTTATGCCATACCATGTTGAAAGTTCGTATTTAAAAGGCTTTTGTTTTAGTTATACATTGCCTTAAATGTTTATTTTTTTATTTATGAAAGTTTCCTCTATATTGTTATCCTTACTGGGCATTTGAGCTCACCCCTTTTCTATGTTTTATTTTTCCCAGGTAGTGAAGAAGTAAATTATGAATGACTTGCAGGGATATTATGAGGGGTTAATATTGTGGATATGAAGACTTTGTTTTTGTAGTAGTTTTTCACTTTGAAATGAAATGTAAAACTTTATGATTATATCTAGTGTTTCCAAGGCTACTAAACCAATCGGTCTTTCGGGATTTGATCTTTCTTGTGATCATGCCAATGTTATGTAATTAATGCACCGACTCTGGGTAGCTGGGGTCGGGGCGTTACAGTTGGTATCAGAGGAAGTTTAGTACAAACCTTGGAAGCTAGATTTAGATAAACTCTGATTAGAGCACATAGACCTAAGATGAACTTTGAGGATTAGTATAGAAGAACTTCCTAGAATTTTGGTATTGTAGAGACTTTGTGAGTTTTCCGAGCAATACATCCCTGTCTGGATATGAGCAGGTAGAGGCGGCTCTGGCACAGATGTACCTAGGGGTAAAACCCGAAAACACCGCTTTGAGCTAGACTCGAACGGGAACTGGTGCACGACAACGGGCCTTGCTGCACTCTTGGTTACAACACTCCCGGGGGATATGCTTAGGATAACTATCACTTTCTTTACAAATCATTATGAAGGGTTTATGAGTATATACTTCCTCAAAGAAAACATATTTATGATTATGGATTATATCCATAGATAGTTCAATTTATGTTTAGTGTTTTATAAGTATGGGATTATGTATTTTGATGCATAAACTGATCTAGTTTATGCCATTTTTTTTAGAAATGGCGCCTAGTGGAAGAAATGGAAACCGTATCAATGCACGCACTCCATGTAGGGATTGCCCTCCTGCTCAAGATAATTATAGTGGGGCTGGTGATGCAACTGGTGCTGATCAGCTAATCACCGTACTGGGACAACTTACTCAGGTTATGAATAATAACCTTACCCGTATGGAGCACCCTGATCCGCAGCGTGGAGGATCAATGTTAGATCGATTCATGAGACAAAAACCACCAAAGTTCAATGGGAGTACAAATCCCTTAGTAGCTGAGCAATGGATATTTTCCCTAGAGAAAATATTTCAGGCTTTGGGGTGTAGTGAAAGGGAAAAAGTTACCATGGCAGTTTACCGCCTCACTGGAGATGCTGATCAATGGTGGTCATTGATTCAAAACATGAAGGAAGATGATGAAGTATCAAACATGGAATGGATGGAGTTCAAAGATCTGTTTTTAGAAAAATACTTCCCTCGCGACCATCGAGCAGATATGGAAAGGCAATTTCTGAGTCTGAGACAAAAGGAGGACGAGAATGTCACAAAGTATGAGGCTAACTTTACAAGGTTAGCGAGGTACGCTGGTGATTATATTCGTAACCCAAGAAGTAAGATTGATCATTTCTTTGATGGTTTAAAACCATTTCTCCGTCGAGCGTTAGTCTCACAATCCTTTTCATCGTACGAAGACATTGTCTCATGTGCTATCAAGACCGAAAAGGAATTCTCTAAGTCTTATGACTTTAAAGAAAAGAAAGAGAAGAAGAGACCTGCTGATCAATCTGGGAATGGAAATAAGGGGAAGAAGGGAAAGGTTGAATATCCATCTTGTGGTAAATGCGGGAAGAAACATCCTGGTACTTGCTTGAAGGGAATGGGAGTCTGTTACAAGTGTGGTGAAAAAGGCCACCAAGCTCATGATTGCAAGGGGAAGAAGGAAGCTACCAACGTTCAGTGCTACAATTGCAGGGAGATGGGGCATTATGCAAATGCATGTCCTAAGCGTCAGGAGAACTTACCTCAGAAAAGGCCAAGGGATCAAGGCCAGGCTTATGCTATCACTACTGCTGAGGTAGAAGCTCCGAAAGACGTGGTGGCAGGTAATTTAATGGTTTCCTCAAGTTTAGCAAATGCATTATTTGATTCTGGATCATCGCATTGTTTCATATCTTCCCAGTTTGCTAAGAAAATTAGATATTTCCAATTTGATTTAATAAGGGAGTTGTCAGTTAAAACTCCTAAGGGAAGTATCGTTGCAACAAAGTTTTGTGAATCAGTCCCCATTAGAGCACATAAATTTTCTTTATCTGCTGACCTCATCGTCATACCTATGATTGAGTTTGATATAATCCTCGGTATGGACTGGCTTTCGGACTATGATGCGAAGATTTATTGTAAGAAGAAAGAGGTTACGATTCTTGATGATAATGATAAGGAGCACCTTATTTTTAGAGCAGAATCGTCACCACCTAATTCTTATTTAGATCCACCCCCAGTAGCTCAACTTAATTCAATTATTGGGGAGGAAGAGAATGAAATAACTGTTGGTGAGAAAAGGAATGTTCAAATAGAGGATGTACCTGTTGTGAAAGAATTTGTAGATGTATTTCCGGAAGATTTACCTGGACATCCTCCAGAACGAGAAGTTGAGTTTTCCATTGATTTGATTCCTGGATCAAGGCCTATATCGAAGACCCCTTATAGAATGGCCACTGTAGAGCTAGTCGAACTAAAGAAACAACTAGAGGAATTGAGTAATAAGGGATTTATTCGCCCTAGTGTTTCTCCATGGGGAGCCCCTGTTCTTTTTGTTAAAAAGAAAGATAGATCTATGAGGTTATGTATCGACTACAGGGAGATCAATGCTATAACGATAAAGAACAAGTATCCCCTACCTCGTATTGATGATTTATTTGACCAACTGCATGGAGCTCAATACTTTTCAAAGATTGACCTTCGATCTGGATACCATCAATTGTGTGTGAAGAAGGAAGACATTCCAAAAACAGCATTTCGAACCAGGTACGGGCATTACGAGTTTACTGTAATGCCGTTTGGATTGACTAATGCACCCTCTGTATTCATGGATCTGATGAATAGAGTCTTCAAGGAGTATCTCGATGAATTTGTGGTGGTATTTATTGATGATATCTTGGTATACTCCAAAACCTACGAAGATCATGAAAATCACTTGCGCATTATCTTGAAGACTCTGAGGAGGCATGAATTATATGGAAAGTTTAGCAAGTGTGAATTCTGGCTTCAGGAGATTTCTTTTCTTGGCCATATTGTCTCTAAAGATGGAATCTCTGTTGATCCTTCTAAGACCAAGGCAATCCAAGAATGGCCAGCACCTACGATTATAACTGAGGTACGTAGTTTTATTGGTTTGGCAGGTTATTATCGACGTTTCGTCCAGAATTTTGCCCGATTGGCTAACCCATTAACGAAGCTCACACGTAAAGGGGTTAAATTTGTTTGGACAAAAGAGTGTGAAGAATGTTTCGAAGAACTGAAGAGAAGATTAGTCAATGCTCCTATATTGACTCTAACATCGGGGAATGATGGGTTCGTTATTTATAGTGATGCATCGAAGAAAGGACTTGGTTGTGTCCTTATGCAGAATGATAGAGTTATTGCCTATGCATCACGACAGTTGAAAATTCATGAACAAAACTATCCTACTCATGATCTTGAGTTAGCAGCTGTGATCTTTGCTTTGAAGATATGGAGGCACTACCTCTATGGTGAAAAATGTGAGATTTATACTGATCACAAGAGTTTGAAGTATATTTTCTCACAAAAAGAACTCAACATGAGGCAAAGGAGATGGCTTGAATTACTCAAGGATTATGATTGTACGATAAACTACCACCCGGGGAAGGCAAACAAGGTGGCAGATGCTTTGAGTAGAAAAGACCATGGAGTTTTGAACAATATGAGAATTGAAAGGGATCCAATTTTCATGGATCTAATGAAAATGGACATGGGAATAACCAGGGAAGGTGAAACATCAATGCTTTTTCAAATGGTTGCCAAACCATCTTTACTAGAAAGGATTAAGAGTTCTCAGACCGATGATGATGAATTCCAAAAGAAGATTAAAGCTGTGAATGATGGGAGATTGAGAGACTTTGTGTATGAAGATGGAATTCTGAAATTCGGGAAGAGACTTTGTGTTCCCAATATACCTGATCTAAAAAGGGAATTGCTGGATGATGCTCATAGTTCCAATTTCTCTATACACCCTGGGAGCACCAAAATGTATAGAGATTTGAAGGAACATTTTTGGTGGGACAACATGAAGAGGGAGATTGCTGATTTTGTGTCAAGATGTATGGTTTGTCAACAAGTGAAAGCTGGAAGGCAACAGCCTGGAGGAGTCATGCAACCTCTTCCCATACCGGAGTGGAAATGGGACAATATTACGATGGACTTTGTCATGGGGCTACCAAAGACTCCTAGAAGGAACGATGCAATATGGGTTATTGTTGATCGTCTTACCAAGTCAGCACATTTTCTTGCTATAAGAGAAGATCTACCCCTGGAACGTCTAGCAAGACTATACATTAATGAAGTTGTGAGACTTCATGGAGTACCCCTATCAATTGTTTCTGATCGTGATCCCCGTTTTACTTCAAGATTTTGGAAAAGTCTTCAGAAATCCCTGGATACTGAACTTCATTTGAGCACTGCTTACCACCCTCAGACAGACGGACAATCAGAACGGACTATTCAGACCTTAGAAGACATGTTGAGATCTTGCTCACTTGATTTTCAGGGTATGTGGGATCAATATTTACCACTATTAGAATTTTCCTATAACAATAGCTTCCATTCGAGTATTCAGATGGCACCATATGAAGCGTTATACGGAAAGAGATGTCGTACACCAACCTATTGGGATGACGTTGGTGAAATAAAACTTGTAGGCCCAGAACTGGTGGAGGAAACGGTGGAAAAGGTGAAGGTAATCCAAAATCACATCAAAGCAGCTCAAAGTAGGCAGAAGAGCTATGCCGATAATCGAAGGAAGGATTTGGAATTTCAAGTCGGTGATCATGTTTTCCTAAAGGTATCTCCGTGGAAGGGAGTCATACGTTTTGGTAAGAAAGGTAAATTGAGTCCCAGGTACATTGGACCTTTCGAAATTCTAGAACGAATTGGGGTTGTAGCTTACCGATTGGCAATGCCGCCAAGTCTCTCCAAAGTTCACGATGTGTTCCACGTATCTCTGTTGAGAAAATACATGCCTGACCCAACGCATGTACTCACCTATGAGGAATTAGAACTGGAACCCGATCTGTCTTATTGCGAAGAGCCCGTCAGGATTCTTGATACAAGAGAACAAGTGCTGAGAAACCGGACGACGCGTCTGGTAAAAGTTTTGTGGAGAAATCATAAGATGGAAGAGGCAACGTGGGAACCCGAGGAACTTATGATGAAGAACCACCCGAGTCTTTTTATGCAGTAATACCCTAGAAATTGCGAGGACGCAATTATTTGAAGGAGGGGAGAATGTAACACCCCAAGCTTCTACGGTACGTTTCCCTTCGAATAATGCGATAGCGTGTGTTGTACGCAACCTCGAGTTCTAACACACACCACAACTAATTAAACTAGCCGTTGTGAATAGTAATACCTAATTTTTGAAATTATCTATATTTTATATTTGAAAATGGACTTCATTTTTGGACTCGGAATATCGAATTTAGCCTAAGGTGAAATTTTGGTACTTTTCGGATAACTTTCATATTTTGATGAATAGTGAAAATTACTAAATTTTAATTAAAAACAACTTTTTTAATAAAAATAATTAATAGTGATAAATTATGAATTTTAGTGGTTTTAAAGTATATTTAGAATATATTTTTACATTTTAATATAATGTTGGTCATTGGACATAATTTTACAATTAAACCGAACATAAACAAGTGTCAATCTTTTGATAGTTATTATCTCTTAAAAACACGCTTTTTGTTTTGACAGCGGGAATTAATTTTAAATTAATTTCTGCCACTTCTGTGTTTTGAATTTAGGAAAATTGATTCCATATTTGGAATCAGGATGTTCAAATTGTGTAAATGGGTAACTTTTATTTTTAGACATTTTGAATAATTACTGCGGTAAATATTTTATTTACCATGGTTAAGGGTAAATCTGGTAAATAAGGGTTAAAAAATAATATTATAATAATACTAAATTACCCTAAAACGTGTCTTAACCCTATTGGTTGATACATGGTCGACCATGGGCATCTTTGGGTCTATTTTGGGACCCCATGGATCCACTTGTAAGTGATAATGACACTTTATTTTAATTTAGTTAAAATGAATACAAAAATGACACAAGCATATATCTTTTAGAACAACAATTTTTACATAGGGTTATATATGTTGGATTTTAGATTATAAATATTCATGGGAAAGCTAAAAACATTTCCTACATAATGATATTTTATTTATAATTTTTAGACATTAAATAATTTATTTTATTTATGACACAATGATGATGCAGTAATTACTATAATAGTGAAAAATTAAAATAATTGATATTATAAATACCCAAATAAATATAATATGACACTTTTAATGAATTAAAATAATTTTCTAGGCTAATATGATATATTAGGATTGATTTAATGGACTTTGTTCGAAGTAATCAATCTGTTATGAGTTTCACAAAAAATCAACTATTGAATAGTGTCAAAATTGACATAAAAGAGTTCTTAAAACAAATATTATATTATTAATTGATATTAAATTCCTAAAAATCTAAGGTTCGGCCAAGAGACTTATATTATGATAGGTTAATCATTAATGGACCACTTGGGGGTCGCTTGGATGTATATAGTAAGTTTATTAACCATATTATATAAAAATACAAAGAGACATTGTAAAAGTGAAACTAATTAACTTAGAGTTAATACTTAAAGATAAGGTTAATATAAGTACCCAAACCTGTCTAAATTCTATTGGTTGAGTGGTTTTCGACCTATCCCCACCTTAACCTTTGAATAATAAGATTTGGAGCCATTATAAACCGAATATAAATTTATTATAAATTAATATTTCTAGCTTTTCCAAAGGTGCCTCTCACCCCTCTTATAAAAGGGCACTCCTCCTTCTCATTTCTTCACACCTTAAAAGCCTTTTGGTTCGGCCAAACTCTGCCCAAATAATCTCCCAACATCCATCACTACAACCTAGAGGCCTTAGTTTGATCAGAAAGCCAACCTAAGGAGCCCTTTTGATCAAATCAAAAGGAAGAACCCGAAGAAGAGGTAATGATTTCACCACCCTTTTCTAAGTTCATTTCTTCTTCCACTTCTTCTTCCTTTGTTATTACCATTCTAAAATAATAACTCCAGTATCTCACATATACTGTGATGTTATTATAAGTATGGTACAACCATATTCAGTATTCTATCCACCCTTTGAATAACATGTCACCATACGTGCGTACGTACGGCTTACCGTCTCCACGTCGTGGTGTAATTGTTATTCAATATAATATTATTTGGATGGGTATAATAATGATGTGTAACTCATGTAAATAATAAATATAACATGTTAATGATTCTGTATATATGATATACCATTCATTTATATATTATTTTAATATCAAAAGAATGATATTGTCGCTCGTGCGTACGTACAGACTACCGTCTCCACGAACGCGATGAGATTCATTCTCCATCGTATCCATTCAAGTATAATTATCATTTTATGATTTAAAAATGATGTTTAAGGACTTGATATCATTCTGGATATGAATAAGATACAACAAACATGGCTTATGTAACAAAACATATAAAAGAAAATGAGTAAGTTAACACCCGAAACAATGATAATTCTAAGATATTATTAATAAATCAATGTTAAAAGATCATATATGATATCATATTAATATATATGATTATTGTATAATTTAATAACAATTATTTCACTATTATACAGGAGGTTAACCTACCCCAACCAAGGAAAAGTACAAGGTAAGGGTTATTTCACAATCTCTTCATTATCCGAGGTTGTTTATATGTAATAATATACTGGGATCTCTTTATCATCCACATCCATGTTTCTTAAAAATGTATTTCAAAACATTTTTACTATTTACAAGAATATGGGTTAAAGTCATTTATACTTTTTTTTGACTTTTTATAAGAGGTTTATAAATTAATCTTTCCGTCGTTTTCAAAACAAGGTCCTTTTTAACCTTTTCGACAGAATTGAGGTAAGAATGTTTTTTTTTAACTTATACGGCGGGTGCGGTTATTTTACGCCGTTATAAAATCTTCAAAGCTTTCCTTACAAGCTTATAAGAATATTTTCAAAGAAAATGTTTTATTTTATATGGATCTTAAATTATTTCAAAATAAAAGGAGATATTTCTTTAAAAAGAATTTTGATTTCATCTATGTCAACATCCTTTGATGGATTTTAAGATTATTTGAAGTTGATTTATTATGATACAAAACTTCTATATTGTATTGAAGGTTTTGTGATATGTTTGACTGTGGATGTGCTATTTTTATACCATTCATAGTTTATTGTGAAAGTATTGACATTTCGTATGCTAGTTTTAATACGAATGTTTATGTTATGTTTAAACCTTTTCATATGGGAATGCATTGGACTTAATAAGTGACGGGTGGAGCCCGCTATAGCTCCTCGATGCATCGGTAGGTCTCATGAGACAAACTAGTGTCTTGGCACAAGGCCTTGACAAAATCTTATTTGTAGTCTTGGCACGAGGCCTTGACTATGTGGTTATGATAGTCTGGCATTATGCATTCCAACATTATGAAAGTGGTTATTGATTTTTGCATGTGATTATTCGATTAGTAGAATATCCATGTGAATAAGTAAATGGCATTATTTCATTTTATTTATGCCATACCATGTTGAAAGTTCGTATTTAAAAGGCTTTTGTTTTAGTTATACATTGCCTTAAATGTTTATTTTTTTATTTATGAAAGTTTCCTCTATATTGTTATCCTTACTGGGCATTTGAGCTCACCCCTTTTCTATGTTTTATTTTTCCCAGGTAGTGAAGAAGTAAATTATGAATGACTTGCAGGGATATTATGAGGGGTTAATATTGTGGATATGAAGACTTTGTTGTTGTAGTAGTTTTTCACTTTGAAATGAAATGTAAAACTTTATGATTATATCTAGTGTTTCCAAGGCTACTAAACCAATCGGTCTTTCGGGATTTGATCTTTCTTGTGATCATGCCAATGTTATGTAATTAATGCACCGACTCTGGGTAGCTGGGGTCGGGGCGTTACAGTTGGTATCAGAGGAAGTTTAGTACAAACCTTGGAAGCTAGATTTAGATAAACTCTGATTAGAGCACATAGACCTAAGATGAACTTTGAGGATTAGTATAGAAGAACTTCCTAGAATTTTGGTATTGTAGAGACTTTGTGAGTTTTCCGAGAAATACATCCATGTCTGGATACGAGCAGGTAGAGGCGGCTCTGGCACAGATGTACCTAGGGGTAAAACCCGAAAACACCGCTTTGAGCTAGACTCGAACGGGAACTGGTGCACGACAACGGGCCTTGCTGCACTCTTGGTTACAACACTCCCGGGGGATATGCTTAGGATAACTCTCACTTTCTTTACAAATCATTATGAAGGGTTTATGAGTATATACTTCCTCAAAGAAAACATATTTATGATTATGGATTATATCCATAGATAGTTCAATTTATGTTTAGTGTTTTATAAGTATGGGATTATGTATTTTGATGCATAAACTGATCTAGTTTATGCCATTTTTTTTAGAAATGGCGCCTAGTGGAAGAAATGGAAACCGTATCAATGCACGCACTCCATGTAGGGATTGCCCTCCTGCTCAAGATAATTATAGTGGGGCTGGTGATGCAACTGGTGCTGATCAGCTAATCACCGTACTGGGACAACTTACTCAGGTTATGAATAATAACCTTACCCGTATGGAGCACCCTGATCCGCAGCGTGGAGGATCAATGTTAGATCGATTCATGAGACAAAAACCACCAACGTTCAATGGGAGTACAAATCCCTTAGTAGCTGAGCAATGGATATTTTCCCTAGAGAAAATATTTCAGGCTTTGGGGTGTAGTGAAAGGGAAAAAGTTACCATGGCAGTTTACCGCCTCACTGGAGATGCTGATCAATGGTGGTCATTGATTCAAAACATGAAGGAAGATGATGAAGTATCAAACATGGAATGGATGGAGTTCAAAGATCTGTTTTTAGAAAAATACTTCCCTCGCGACCATCGAGCAGATATGGAAAGGCAATTTCTGAGTCTGAGACAAAAGGAGGACGAGAATGTCACAAAGTATGAGGCTAACTTTACAAGGTTAGCGAGGTACGCTGGTGATTATATTCGTAACCCAAGAAGTAAGATTGATCATTTCTTTGATGGTTTAAAACCATTTCTCCGTCGAGCGTTAGTCTCACAATCCTTTTCATCATACGAAGACATTGTCTCATGTGCTATCAAGACCGAAAAGGAATTCTCTAAGTCTTATGACTTTAAAGAAAAGCAAGAGAAGAAGAGACCTGCTGATCAATCTGGGAATGGAAATAAGGGGAAGAAGGGAAAGGTTGAATATCCATCTTGTGGTAAATGCGGGAAGAAACGTCCTGGTACTTGCTTGAAGGGAATGGGAGTCTGTTACAAGTGTGGTGAAAAAGGCCACCAAGCTCATGATTGCAAGGGGAAGAAGGAAGCTACCAACGTTCAGTGCTACAATTGCAGGGAGATGGGGCATTATGCAAATGCATGTCCTAAGCGTCAGGAGAACTTACCTCAGAAAAGGCCAAGGGATCAAGGCCAGGCTTATGCTATCACTACTGCTGAGGTAGAAGCTCCGAAAGACGTGGTGGCAGGTAATTTAATGGTTTCCTCAAGTTTAGCAAATGCATTATTTGATTCTGGATCATCGCATTGTTTCATATCTTCCCAGTTTGCTAAGAAAATTAGATATTTCCAATTTGATTTAATAAGGGAGTTGTCAGTTAAAACTCCTAAGGGAAGTATCGTTGCAACAAAGTTTTGTGAATCAGTCCCCATTAGAGCACATAAATTTTCTTTATCTGCTGACCTCATCGTCATACCTATGATTGAGTTTGATATAATCCTCGGTATGGACTGGCTTTCAGACTATGATGCGAAGATTTATTGTAAGAAGAAAGAGGTTACGATTCTTGATGATAATGATAAGGAGCACCTTATTTTTAGAGCAGAATCGTCACCACCTAATTCTTATTTAGATCCACCCCCAGTAGCTCAACTTAATTCAATTATTGGGGAGGAAGAGAATGAAATAACTGTCGGTGAGAAAAGGAATGTTCAAATAGAGGATGTACCTGTTGTGAAAGAATTTGTAGATGTATTTCCGGAAGATTTACCTGGACATCCTCCAGAACGAGAAGTTGAGTTTTCCATTGATTTGATTCCTGGATCAAGGCCTATATCGAAGACCCCTTATAGAATGGCCACTGTAGAGCTAGTCAAACTAAAGAAACAACTAGAGGAATTGAGTAATAAGGGATTTATTCGCCCTAGTGTTTCTCCATGGGGAGCCCCTGTTCTTTTTGTTAAAAAGAAAGATAGATCTATGAGGTTATGTATCGACTACAGGGAGATCAATGCTATAACGATAAAGAACAAGTATCCCCTACCTCGTATTGATGATTTATTTGACCAACTGCATGGAGCTCAATACTTTTCAAAGATTGACCTTCGATCTGGATACCATCAATTGTGTGTGAAGAAGGAAGACATTCCGAAAACAGCATTTCGAACCAGGTACGGGCATTACGAGTTTACTGTAATGCCGTTTGGATTGACTAATGCACCCTCTGTATTCATGGATCTGATGAATAGAGTCTTCAAGGAGTATCTCGATGAATTTGTGGTGGTATTTATTGATGATATCTTGGTATACTCCAAAACCTACGAAGATCATGAAAATCACTTGCGCATTATCTTGAAGACTCTGAGGAGGCATGAATTATATGGAAAGTTTAGCAAGTGTGAATTCTGGCTCCAGGAGATTTCTTTTCTTGGCCATATTGTCTCTAAAGATTGAATCTCTGTTGATCCTTCTAAGACCAAGGCAATCCAAGAATGGCCAGCACCTACGAGTATAACTGAGGTACGTAGTTTTATTGGTTTGGCAGGTTATTATCGACGTTTCGTCCAGAATTTTGCCCGATTGGCTAACCCATTAACGAAGCTCACACGTAAAGGGGTTAAATTTGTTTGGACAAAAGAGTGTGAAGAATGTTTCGAAGAACTGAAGAGAAGATTAGTCAATGCTCCTATATTGACTCTAACATCGGGGAATGATGGGTTCGTTATTTATAGTGATGCATCGAAGAAAGGACTTGGCTGTGTCCTTATGCAGAATGATAGAGTTATTGCCTATGCATCACGACAGTTGAAAATTCATGAACAAAACTATCCTACTCATGATCTTGAGTTAGCAGCTGTGATCTTTGCTTTGAAGATATGGAGGCACTACCTCTATGGTGAAAAATGTGAGATTTATACTGATCACAAGAGTTTGAAGTATATTTTCTCACAAAAAGAACTCAACATGAGGCAAAGGAGATGGCTTGAATTACTCAAGGATTATGATTGTACGATACACTACCACCCGGGGAAGGCAAACAAGGTGGCAGATGCTTTGAGTAGAAAAGACCATGGAGTTTTGAACAATATGAGAATTGAAAGGGATCCAATTTTCATGGATCTAGTGAAAATGGACATGGGAATAACCAGGGAAGGTGAAACATCAATGCTTTTTCAAATGGTTGCCAAACCATCTTTACTAGAAAGGATTAAGAGTTCTCAGACCGATGATGACGAATTCCAAAAGAAGATTAAAGCTGTGAATGATGGGAGATTGAGAGACTTTGTGTATGAAGATGAAATTCTGAAATTCGGGAAGAGACTTTGTGTTCCCAATATACCTGATCTAAAAAGGGAATTGCTGGATGATGCTCATAGTTCCAATTTCTCTATACACCCTGGGAGCACCAAAATGTATAGAGATTTGAAGGAACATTTTTGGTGGGACAACATGAAGAGGGAGATTGCTGATTTTGTGTCAAGATGTATGGTTTGTCAACAAGTGAAAGCTGGAAGGCAACAGCCTGGAGGAGTCATGCAACCTCTTCCCATACCGGAGTGGAAATGGGACAATATTACGATGGACTTTGTCATGGGGCTACCAAAGACTCCTAGAAGGAACGATGCAATATGGGTTATTGTTGATCGTCTTACCAAGTCAGCACATTTTCTTGCTATAAGAGAAGATCTACCCCTGGAACGTCTAGCAAGACTATACATTAATGAAGTTGTGAGACTTCATGGAGTACCCCTATCAATTGTTTCTGATCGTGATCCCCGTTTTACTTCAAGATTTTGGAAAAGTCTTCAGAAATCCCTGGATACTGAACTTCATTTGAGCACTGCTTACCACCCTCAGACAGACGGACAATCAGAACGGACTATTCAGACCTTAGAAGACATGTTGAGATCTTTCTCACTTGATTTTCAGGGTATGTGGGATCAATATTTACCACTAGTAGAATTTTCCTATAACAATAGCTTCCATTCGAGTATTCAGATGGCACCATATGAAGCGTTATACGGAAAGAGATGTCGTACACCAACCTGTTGGGATGACGTTGGTGAAAGAAAACTTGTAGGCCCAGAACTGGTGGAGGAAACGGTGGAAAAGGTGAAGGTAATCCAAAATCACATCAAAGCAGCTCAAAGTAGGCAGAAGAGCTATGCCGATAATCGAAGGAAGGATTTGGAATTTCAAGTCGGTGATCATGTTTTCCTAAAGGTATCTCCGTGGAAGGGAGTCATACGTTTTGGTAAGAAAGGTAAATTGAGTCCCAGGTACATTGGACCTTTCGAAATTCTAGAACGAATTGGGGTTGTAGCTTACCGATTGGCAATGCCGCCAAGTCTCTCCAAAGTTCACGATGTGTTCCACGTATCTCTGTTGAGAAAATACATGCCTGACCCAACGCATGTACTCACCTATGAGGAATTAGAACTGGAACCCGATATGTCTTATTGCGAAGAGCCCGTCAGGATTCTTGATACAAGAGAACAAGTGCTGAGAAACCGGACGACGCGTCTGGTAATAGTTTTGTGGAGAAATCATAAGATGGAAGAGGCAACGTGGGAACCCGAGGAACTTATGATGAAGAACCACCCGAGTCTTTTTATGCAGTAATACCCTAGAAATTTCGAGGACGCAATTATTTGAAGGAGGGGAGAATGTAACACCCCAAGCTTCTACGGTACGTTTCCCTTCGAATAATGCGATAGCGTGTGTTGTACGCAACCTCGAGTTCTAACACACACCACAACTAATTAAACTAGCCGTTGTGAATAGTAATACCTAATTTTTGAAATTATCTATATTTTATATTTGAAAATGGACTTCATTTTTGGACTCGGAATATCGAATTTAGCCTAAGGTGAAATTTTGGTACTTTTCGGATAACTTTCATATTTTGATGAATAGTGAAAATTACTAAATTTTAATTAAAAACAACTTTTTTAATAAAAATAATTAATAGTGATAAATTATGAATTTTAGTGGTTTTAAAGTATATTTAGAATATATTTTTACATTTTAATATAATGTTGGTCATTGGACATAATTTTACAATTAAACCGAACATAAACAAGTGTCAATCTTTTGATAGTTATTATCTCTTAAAAACACGCTTTTTGTTTTGACAGCGGGAATTAATTTTAAATTAATTTCTGCCACTTATGTGTTTTGAATTTAGGAAAATGGATTCCATATTTGGAATCAGGATGTTCAAATTGTGTAAATGAGTAACTTTTATTTTTAGACATTTTGAATAATTACTGCGGTAAATATTTTATTTACCATGGTTAAGGGTAAATCTGGTAAATAAGGGTTAAAAAATAATATTATAATAATACTAAATTACCCTAAAACGTGTCTTAACCCTATTGGTTGATACATGGTCGACCATGGGCATCTTTGGGTCTATTTTGGGACGCCATGGATCCACTTGTAAGTGATAATGACACTTTATTTTAATTTAGTTAAAATGAATACAAAAATGACACAAGCATATATCTTTTAGAACAACAATTTTTACATAGGGTTATATATGTTGGATTTTAGATTATAAATATTCATGGGAAATCTAAAAACATTTCCTACATAATGATATTTTATTTATAATTTTTAGACATTAAATAATTTATTTTATTTATTACACAATGATGATGCAGTAATTACTATAATAGTGAAAAATTAAAATAATTGATATTATAAATACCCAAATAAATATAATATGACACTTTTAATGAATTAAACTAATTTTCTAGGCTAATATGATATATTAGGATTGATTTAATGGACTTTGTTCGAAGTAATCAATCTGTTATGTGTTTCACAAAAAATCAACTATTGAATAGTGTCAAAATTGACATAAAAGAGTTCTTAAAACAAATATTATATTATTAATTGATATTAAATTCCTAAAAATCTAAGGTTCGGCCAAGAGACTTATATTATGATAGGTTAATCATTAATGGACCACTTGGGGGTCTCTTGGATGTATATAGTAAGTTTATTAACCATATTATATAAAAATACAAAGAGACATTGTAAAAGTGAAACTAATTAACTTAGAGTTAATACTTAAAGATAAGGTTAATATAAGTACCCAAACCTGTCTAAATTCTATTGGTTGAGTGGTTTTCGACCTATCCCCACCTTAACCTTTGAATAATAAGCTTTGGAGCCATTAGAAACCGAATATGAATTTATTATAAATTAATATTTCTAGCTTTTCCAAAGGTGCCCCTCACCCCTCTTATAAAAGGGCACTCCTCCTTCTCATTTCTTCACACCTTAAAAGCCTTTTGGTTCGGCCAAACTCTGCCCAAATAATCTCCCAACATCCCTTACTACAACCTAGAGGCCTTAGTTTGATCAGAAAGCCAACCTAAGGAGCCCTTTTGATCAAATCAAAAGGAAGAACCCGAAGAAGAGGTAATGATTTCACCACCCTTTTCTAAGTTCATTTCTTCTTCCACTTATTATTCCTTTGTTCTTACCATTCTAAAATAATAACTCCAGTATCTCACATATACTGTGATGTTATTATAAGTATGGTACAACCATATTCAGTATTCTATCCACCCTTTGAATAACATGTCACCATACGTGCGTACGTACGGCTTACCGTCTCCACGTCGTGGTGTAATTGTTATTCAATATAATATTATTTGGATGGGTATAATAATGATGTGTAACTCATGTAAATAATAAATATAACATGTTAATGATTCTGTATATATGATATACCATTCATTTATATATTATTTTAATATCAAAAGAATGATATTGTCGCTCGTGCGTACGTACGGACTACCGTCTCCACGAACGCGATGAGATTCATTCTCCATCGTATCCATTCAAGTATAATTATCATTTTATGATTTAAAAATGATGTTTAAGGACTTGATATCATTCTGGATATGAATAAGATACAACAAACATGGCTTATGTAACAAAACATATAAAAGAAAATGAGTAAGTTAACACCCGAAACAATGATAATTCTAAGATATTATTAATAAATCAATGTTAAAAGATCATATATGATATCATATTAATATATATGATTCTTGTATAATTTAATAACAATTATTTCACCATTATACAGGAGGTTAACCTACCCCAACCAAGGAAAAGTACAAGGTAAGGGTTATTTCACAATCTCTTCATTATCCGAGGTTGTTTATATGTAATAATATACTGGGATCTCTTTATCATCCACATCCATGTTTCTTAAAAATGTATTTCAAAACATTTTTACTATTTACAAGAATATGGGTTAAAGTCATTTATACTTTTTTTTGACTTTTTATAAGAGGTTTATAAAGTAATCTTTCCGTCGTTTTCAAAACAAGGTCCTTTTTAACCTTTTCGACAGAATTGAGGTAAGAATGTTTTTTTTTAACTTATACGGCGGGTGCGGTTATTTTACGCCGTTATAAAATCTTCAAAGCTTTCCTTACAAGCTTATAAGAATATTTTCAAAGAAAATGTTTTATTTTATATGGATCTTAAATGATTTCAAAATAAAAGGAGATATTTCTTTAAAAAGAATTTTGATTTCATCTATGTCAACATCCTTTGATGGATTTTAAGATTATTTGAAGTTGATTTATTATGATACAAAACTTCTATATTGTATTGAAGGTTTTGTGATATGTTTGACTGTGGATGTGCTATTTTTATACCATTCATAGTTTATTGTGAAAGTATTGACATTTCGTATGCTAGTTTTAATACGAATGTTTATGTTATGTTTAAACCTTTTCATATGGGAATGCATTAGACTTAATAAGTGACGGGTGGAGCCCGCTATAGCTCCTCGATGCATCGGTAGGTCTCATGAGACAAACTAGTGTCTTGGCACAAGGCCTTGACAAAATCTTATTTGTAGTCTTGGCACGAGGCCTTGACTATGTGGTTATGATAGTCTGGCATTATGCATTCCAACATTATGAAAGTGGTTATTGATTTTTGCATGTGATTATTCGATTAGTAGAATATCCATGTGAATAAGTAAATGGCATTATTTCATTTTATTTATGCCATACCATGTTGAAAGTTCGTATTTAAAAGGCTTTTGTTTTAGTTATACATTGCCTTAAATGTTTATTTTTTTATTTATGAAAGTTTCCTCTATATTGTTATCCTTACTGGGCATTTGAGCTCACCCCTTTTCTATGTTTTATTTTTCCCAGGTAGTGAAGAAGTAAATTATGAATGACTTGCAGGGATATTATGAGGGGTTAATATTGTGGATATGAAGACTTTGTTGTTGTAGTAGTTTTTCACTTTGAAATGAAATGTAAAACTTTATGATTATATCTAGTGTTTCCAAGGCTACTAAACCAATCGGTCTTTCGGGATTTGATCTTTCTTGTGATCATGCCAATGTTATGTAATTAATGCACCGACTCTGGGTAGCTGGGGTCGGGGCGTTACAGAAAGTGAAAGTGCTCTTCTCCTGATCTTCTGGGGAAGTGGAGATATTATTATATCCAGAGTAGCCATCAAGGAAGTAGTAATATTCATGCCCCGCTTGCCTTTTTAGCATCTGATCCATGAAGGGCAGGGGAAAATGATCTTTCCTTATGGCGTCGTTCATCTTTCGGTAATCTACACAGACTCTCCATCCTGTGACTGTGTGAGTATGGATGAGCTTGTTCTTGTCGTTTGATACCAAAGTGATGCCTCCCTTCTTAGGGACCACTTTCAGTGGACTCACCCACGAGCTATCTGATATAGGGTAAATGATGCCTACATCTAAAAGCTTGATTACCTCCTTCTTTACGACTTCCATCATGGGAGTGGTCAGATGCCGTTGGGGTTATCTAGATGGCTTTGCTCTTTCTTCGAGTAGCACCTTGTGGGTGCAAGTGGTAGGGCTGATACCCTTCAAATCTACAACAGTCCATCCAATTTCCTACTTTCTCCCCTTCAAAACTTGAAGAAGTGAATCCTCTTATTCCTGTGATAGTGTTGCACTAAGTATAATGGGAAAAGTTTGATGATCTCCCAAATACCCTTATATTAAGGAAGGTGGGATAGGCTTCAGTTCTAGTTCACGTGCCATGAGAACTGAAGGTAATAATGGTTGTACTTCTGCCCTCTCTAGGATTTTAGGAATGACAGCTCGTTGCAAGTAGTAACCGCCCTAGCCTTCAATGAATTTCAGGTCTTCTGGTGCTTCATAAGTGGGCATGTCTGGAAAATTCATATCATATGAAATGGAAAAAATACCAGATCATATTCTTGTTAACTCAGTTGTTTATCCATGGTAGTCACTGCGTAGCAGCCCTCATGTTCGGGTAACAATGCTTGTTTGACGGACTTTAGAACATTGTAGGATACTCTTCTGTCCCCTACCCGGAAAATCTATTCCCCCTGGTGCATGTGAATCAAGACATTCCCTATGGCCAGGAAAGGTCTACCAAATATAATAGGTGCCTCATAATCCTCCTCCATGTCTAGGATATTAAAATATGCTGGGAGGATCAATCATCCCACCTTTATGAGCACATCTTCTAGTAGCCCATTTGTATATTTAATGGATCTGTCAACATGTTGAAGGGAGACTCGGGTAGGCTTCAGATTGTGGAGTTTGAGCTTTTGGAAAACTCCTAATGGCATGAGGTTGACACTGGCTCTTACGTCGCATAGAGCTTTTCCAAATTCACAGGGTCCAATTGTACAAGGGATAGTAAATCTACCTGGATCCTTGAGTTTCAGAGGAATGGAATGTTGTATGACTGCGGAGCACTGCTTTGACAGTGCTATGGTGCCAAAATCCTCCATCTTCCTCTAATTCGAGAGGATTTCCTTCATGAATTTTGCATATGTGGGCATTTGTGTCAGAGCCTCTGTAAATGGGATATTGATATGTAACTTTTTTAATACCTCCATAAATTTTCCAAACTGTTGATCCATCTTCCTTTTCTTTATCCTTTCTGGAAAAGGTAATGAAGGCTTGAATGGTTTGACGACCTCCTTTTCTTTTCCTAGTTGAGAATCCGGTGATGGATTTTCTAATGAAGGGGGGTCTGAAACCGTACATTTGTTGTCAAGAGGGAGTATAGGTGCAATTGACTGTGTTGGTTCCTTATGGTGTAGATTCTTTCCACTTCGCAGTGTTATGGCATGGGCCTCCTCCCTTGGGTTCTTCTCGGTGTTGCCTGGTAGTGTACCATGCTACCTCCCTAAGGGATGGTTTGCTAATTGGATGATGTGGTTCTCGAGGCCTCAAATAGAAGCCTCCTAGTTCTGAAATCTGGTCTCATCAGTTGATATGAATTTTTTCAGAAGATCCTCTAACCTAGAGGTATTCTCTTCCAATGGTGGTTGTGCAACTGGTGGAGGTGGTTGCTGCCTTGGTTGCTGCAGGCAAGGGTTTTGATACCCTTGTTGATGGTAGGAGCCCTGCTGGTTCTATTGTTGCCTTGGGTATGGGTTCTGATATTGTGGCTGACTGTAGTCGGGCAGTCGCTGGGGTGGGGGATTCTACTGCTATTGGCCCCAATCTGTGTTCTAATTATCTCGCCAAGACAGATTTTGGTATTATTGATACTGGTTTGACCCTATGTTTTGAGAAAAATAGCTCACCTCGTTTTTCGAAGGGTCGACTGAAGGTCCCTGACATTCTCCCAGGATGTGGTTGTTACCACAGTCACCACATGATGGATGGTTCGCCGCATGGACTTGAGATGCTCCCTTGAGATTCAGTGTGTCAATCATTTTGGATACTGTAACCAACTATGCATCAAGCATGGTAGTAGCATCAATACTATGCATACATCGTTTTTGGGTCCCTCGCTCGGAATGCCACTGGAAGCTGTTGGCGGACATATCTTCTAGCAATTCGAAATGTTCTTCGGGGAATTTTCACATTAGCATACCTCCAGAAGCTTCATCCACAATAGACTTTGTATTCATTGTTATTCCTTCGTAGAAGGTTTGGACTTGAATCTAGAGTGGAAGTCTATGGTGTGGTAATTTACGTAACATCTCCTTGAAATGTTCCCAGGATTCGTAAAACGACTCTGAGTCATGTTGCTGAATGTTGTGGATCTCGTTCCGTAGGGTTACCGTCTTTGAAGGTGAAAAATATTTAGACAGAAATGACTATGCTAGCTCCTCCAAGGTGAGGATGGATCTTTGTGGAAACCCTTTTATCAAGTCTTTCTCCTTGTCCCATATAGATAATGGGAACAAGCGAAGACAGATGGCGTCCTCAGACACACCATGGTAACGAAATGTATCACATATCTCCAACAAATTAGTGATATGGGTGTTTGGGTCTTCACTGGGTAGGTCGCCGAATTGAATAGTGTTTTGGATCAGCTGCATGATAGCAAGCTTGATCTCGAAGTGCTTGGCCTATGCCGGGGGATAAACGATGCCCGTATAAGCTCCATGGATCGATGGAAGGCCGTACTCCATAAGAATATGTCATGGAGGTGGCTGCTGAGGAAGGGGCACTGGCATGAATTGTTGGTCCTGAGGAGCATAGAATGACACTTGACCTTGGTTGAAGTATGGAATCCGCTCCAGTTGGAATTGTTGGAGTTGTTGCGGATGGTATTCTAGAGCCTACGGAGCTTGTTGGTTCTGGTTTTCATCTGGACCTAACTGTTGTCCAGTTCCTTGGGCCATAACTGTATGACCTTCCTCGTTCCGCGCCAGTGGACTGGTTTGGTTGTGTTCGGCCATTAGTGCTTTTTGGCACCTCAAAAACAATATTTCGATCTCTGGGTCAGTTGGGAAAAACAATGATGACTCAGTGCTCTTGGAACGTGTGAGGTGGATGCTCATACACATACGGACCTGCACAAAAATAAACAAACTACCAAGCGTAAATGAGAAAAATAAAAGATAAATATAAATGGGATTAGGAAATAAATTTTTGGGAATTTTTAATTTTTATTTTCACTTAATTAATTACTAATGCAACTAAATTTTAGCCCTTAAACCGTTAGTTCCCCGGCAAAGGCGCCAAAATTTGGATGGTCGTCTTACCGAAGGTATATTATCGGTGTCCCAAATTGATATTACCAACTCCTAAACATAGTATAGTGCAAGTGAGGGGTCTATCCATAGGGAACATGGTAAGAGTGTGAATTCAATTGAGTTTAGAATTAATTTGGTGAGTTATGGTTAATTTAGAGTGGATTTTCTTGTTTGGAATTATTGATGCTGTTTTTTTACTTGAAATAATATTTAACAACTTATGAGAAAACAACAAGTAAATTTTTGATGTATTTAGCAGGAAAAGAGCATGTTGGGGCTATGGTGATTATGGAGATTTAATGAGGATTTCTTATATGGTTTTTTTGTTCAAGATAATTCAACATTCTGAATCTTATTAATGACAAGATTCCCTTGGTCTGGTTGATTTTGTCTTGGAATTGAAGAAATTTGACTCCTTGGTCTGGTAGTCTGTGTTTCACAATTCTTACTTTTAGATTAGTCCATTTTTTAATCGATTAATCCTTTCAATGATCATGAAATAATTCACCATCATTCTTCTTTTAAGTCCCTGAGGATTCTGCCCTTGATCTGGATCAGAATTCGCAGTGGTATTCAACAATGGTTAAAGAAGAATGAGAAGAATTTAAAAGAACAAACACAACCGTATAAATCAATCCAACATACAAAAACACTTCATCATCCACAGCCCCAACACAAGGGGTGTTTAGTTACACAAATAGGACATAATGGAAATAACACCTTCGATACCTGATGTGATCATCGAATAAGCTACGAGGAGAGGTGTCTGAAGGTGGAATAGTGGAATAGCGGTACAACGGTGGCTCAGGAATATGGTAGCAAATGTTCCCCTCTCTTAAACTGTTCTAGATCACCTTTGTCTGAAGGCCAAGGCCGCTATTTATACAAAACTTAAGTACACGGCGTGTATAAAAGTACACGCCATGTAGTCTTGTAAACTGGATTTTTCTGTAGTTTTTCATCAGTAGGTGGCCATCCACACCGTCTTTGACTCACATGGCGTTGGCGGCTGGTTGGTGGCACGTACACGGTGTGTAGCGCCGCCACACATGGCGTGTAGTCCCTAGCAAGTGCCACCAACTGCATCTAGAATACGGTACATGGCGTGTATTAGTAATCCACACGACGTGTAGTATCTGGCTGGTGACTTGGGTGTGTACTCCTCCTTTTGATCCGTGTCCTCGTATGAATGTACACTGTGTGTATAAAAGTACACGCCGTGTAGTTGGAAAATTTTCACAAGCTTCTCTTGATTTTTGTGTTTTGGCCAGAAATCTCTTGAAAATAAACAGAATCACCAAAATCAAAGAATATGTTCGAGGGCAGAATCCTCAGGGTCTTAAAAGAAGAATGACATTGAATTCTTTCATGATCATTGAAAGGATTCATCGATTCAAAAATGGACTAAAATAAAAGTAAGAATTTTGAAACACTGACTACTGGACCAAGGAGTCAAATTTATTCAATTCCAAGACAAAATCAACCAAACCAAGGGAATATTTTCATTAATAAGATTCATAATTTTGAATTATCATGAACAATACAAGCATATAAGAAATCCACATTAAATCTCCATAATCACGCACTTACCAAATTGGGGATTACATACCCAAGTTACCATCCAGATACTACGCGCCGTGTGGATTACTAATACACGCCGTGTACCAGATTCTAGATGCGGTTGGTGGCGCTTGCTAGGGACTACACCCTGTGTGTGGCGGCGTTACACGCCGTGTACATGCCACCAACCGGCCACCAATGCCGTTTGAGTCAAATAGGGCATGGTTGGACACCTACTGAAGAAAAATCGTGGCAAAATCAAGTTGACAGGATTTCCACGCCGTGTCGGAAGGTGGGATGGTGGAATAGTGGTACAACGGTGGCTCAGGAATATGGCAGAAAAAGTTCCCCTCTCTTCAAGTGTTCTGGATCTCTTTAGTCTGAAGTTCAAGGCCGCTATTTATAGAAAACTTACGTACACGGCGTGTATAAAATTACACGCCGTGTAGTCTTGTCAACTTGCTTTTGCCGCGGTTTTTCTTCGGTAGGTGTCCAGCCACGCCGTCTTTGACTCACACGGCGTTGGCGGCCGGTTGGTGGCACGTACATGTTGTGTAGCACCACCACACACGGCGTGTAGTCCCTAGCAAGCGCCACCAACTGCATCTAGAAGCTGGTACATGGCATGTATTAGTAATCCACATGGTGTAGTATCTGGCTGGTGACTTGGGCATGCACTCCCCCTTTTGATCTGTGTCCCCATATGAATGTACACGGTGTGTATAAAAGTACACGCCATGTAGTTGGAAAATTTTCACAAGATTCTCTCGATTTGTGTGTTTTGGCCAGAAATCTCCTGAAAATAAACAGAATCACCAAAATCAAAGAATATGTTCATGAAACAATAGATATTTGGTGAAAACAAGTTTTTATTTTCAATAATATATATGAAAATGTATTCACAAATCAGGTGCATCAATAATCCCTTAATATATTTCACAATAGTTTAGGAATTTTTATTCCATGAATCAATATTCATGATGAATTTTGTCTAACTAAATTAGAACCATTATTTAGGTATGTATCCAATAGGAATGAATGTAATCAACATCCATGGCCATTTTAGGGATTACTTTTATATGTTTTTGGTATTCATTGATGATTTCATAAGATACACCAAGGAATATTAATGAGTATCACATGAGAATAATTTTGAATATTTAATAAGAGGATGTCTTTTGTGGGAAATTTTATCAATTATTTGTTTTTATTTTTATATGGTTCATTTCATGTTAATATTCTCAACTTGGATGAAATATCTAAAAACATTTTTATGGAAATGGGAAACCAAAGAATAGACCTCATGGAAGAAGGAAATAATTAAGGATATTAATGTATAGTAATTATGGATAAATTTTATAATATATGATTACTATTTATAAGTATTTTAAATGGTATATTTCGTGATAAATAATATAAAAAAAGGATTATTCTAATAACATTCGGTATTATGGAAAATTTAGAAAATTTGAATTTGAAAACATTTGATGAATGGTATCAATAACCTTTAAAAGTGATTTCTATGATAATGTGATTTTTTTCAGAATAATTGTTCAAGGTTTTGATGCATAAAAATTTCAATTAATGAAATATTATGTTAAATATCTTGCCTAATATGCACCACTCATCTTCAAGATAATTGTGATATGCTCTAAAAATTATTATTTAATGTGACCTTGATAAACTAGCAGTTAAATTGAATAAATGAATATGAATAATAAAATTCTGAAGAATATCTAAAATTTATTATTTATTGAAATGTATTTACTAATTCATAGTAAATAAGTACTTGATTTTCGTTAATGTTTGTTAATGAATCAAAAATATGTTTTCTTAATTAAAATTATTGTATTTTTTGTGCGAAAATTATAATTAATTTATAAAGTTTTGTAAATTTTGGTGAATTAAATTAAATTTTCAAATATTCATGTAATTATTATCTTTGCGTTATGTTTTTGAATTTTTTCCAATAATGATTTATTTTTAGTGAATAGTGAAAAATGATGCTTTTTGTAAAACTTCCATTTCTTTCCTTTATATTAAGTAATTAAAAGGTTTCAGTATAATTTATATTTGATTTAAAATTAAGATATGTCCCATTTTATTAATCATAATCTAAATAAATACATAACAATCAATTTTGTTTTTTTTATTTTATTCATAAATTAATTTTTATGCCAAAAAATGCTATTTTATAAAAATATTGTCTTCCATTGTGTTTTATGAAATTTTAATAAAAATTAATTTATTCCACTTATTGAGATTTATTCATGAAAATTTTAATCCATATTTATAATTAAGGGGTTTAAATTTGTTTAAATGTTGTATTTTTATTTAAATTCAACATGAATATAAACTATCATAAACATTCATCGCCTCTATAAGAGTTAAATGTGTAAAAGAAGATTAAAACTATATGATAAGGCCTAAAAGTACCCCCATAACTTGACAATCCTATTATATATATTTTTTTTAAAAAAAATAAACTCTATATTAAATAATATAGTAATATATTTCCTCCTTCTTTTATTTATAACATTTAAATTAATTTTAGACACTAGAAATTAAAAAAAGTCATTTTATTTTTTATAAAATATCTCATATGTTTTAAAAGGGTTATAGATAAGTTGTGAATTAAAATAAATTATCATTTTGAACATAAATATATTTTCTATTAATTTTTTTTAATTTTTAGTAATGATATAATTTTCTTAAATGCTTATGGATCTTTGATACAGTACTTGTACAACACATTGAAAAATTAAGGTAGAGCGATCGAGGGCCCCTCCTTAAATGAGATTCTGCTTTGTCGGGCTCCTCTGAATTAGCTCGGGCTCAGTCCATTTTCTAAGGTCCAGATGGATCTTGTTTTCCCTGGTGTTGAAGGCTGCTCCCTGATGATGCAGTTTCCGTTGGAAGCTTTCGACAAAGTGGCCCAACTTCTCCAATGGACTTTGGTGGTGAGGTTTGGTTTGGATCGTCCTCCGCTTCCTGTCGTCCGTATTGTGGGGGCGTCTTGGGGCCTGGATTCACCATCCAGAGTATCTATCTTGAACCGGAAGGAGTTTTGTATCATCCTTGCATCCAGATTGGATTTCATCAAGGCGCTGTCTTCCTCTTCAAGATCGTGTGGTAACAAGCGCTTTAATCTGTTCCGCTGGTCTCTAGGGGTTCACTCTGGTCGTGACTCTCCTCAGGAAGCTGTTTGGTTTCAACTTCCTGGACTTCCCCTTCCTTTTTACAATGTATCTTTTCTTTCGCAGCATTGGGGAGGCGTTTGGTTCTTTTCTATGTGTGGATGATAACACTTTGAGGCTGCTCGATGCGTCCTCTGCTTGGATATGTGTGGAAATTGATTTGAGATCTCCCCTCCCGGATAAGATCCTTCTTAAAGCAGGTTCGGATTTTTCCTGGTTGCAGAAGCTGATCCCAGTTAGCGATGCGCGCTTCTGCTCGAAGTGTTTTCTTCAGGGTCACTCGTTATCAGTATTCAGGAGGTTTGGGATTGTTCCCTCGTATCTGGTTCCTTCACATCCGTGTTCCTCAGCTCCAGCGGGAGTGTCCAGGTGCGAGCAGGATATACCGTTAGGCCCCCCTTTAGGCGAGAAGGTAGCCTTGGATCCTCCTTCTATCTGTTCGTCTGAAAGGCATATGCCATGGAAGAACATCAAGGACATCAGGGAGGGCCTCTGAGCGGCGGCTCTCACTCATCTTGGGGATCTAGGGTTTCCCCTCGGCGTTGATCCGGAGGGAGGAGGCTCGAGCGTTGTCTCCGGCATGCCTCCCCTTCCTTCTTCCACACTCGGTTTCTTCCTCTCTCAATGGATTTGTTGTTCTAAGGATGTTGCGGCTCAAGAAGTTTGTTTCAATCTCGTTGTTCCATCGATGGTGGACGTTCTGCTGATGGTTTCGTGGCGTCGTCGTTGTCGGTGTGCCCTGCCCGATCCCTGCTAGTCTCCCTCTCTTCCGCTCCCCATGAGGTTGCTCTCTCTGGCCTCTGGTGCAGGTTCTTTCTCGCCTCAGATCTGCCTGGTTTCATGCCCAGAGTGACGCTTCTGGTTCAGATCGGCACGGACCCCCTCACTGGCGACACTCCTTTGGTGTGGTAGTAGGGTCTTCCATCCCTGGGTGGCGTTGTCTCGTCTTCTCATCTTGGAGTGTCTTCCTCTTCCTGTTTCTCGTTCTGTGGCTGCGGGGTCTAAGGAGTCTTGTGGGTTGCGGCGGGGCTTTATTCCGGCGACGGTTCCGGTTACCGGGATGCGTTTTTCTGTTGTGCGATGGCGATGATTTTCCGTTCCTGGTGGATTCTTGATTTCCACGGGCGGTTCTATTTTTGGGGCGATCACTTGCGTGGATGTCGCGGTGAAGGTGATGTGATGGCTGGAAGGCTTCTGAACAGGTTTCCTTGACATGTCTTCTTCGACGACTCTGGTTTTTGTGGATTTTGTTCTTCCCGGCGGTGTTTCGGGAGAATCGTCTCACGGTGTTAGAGGGTTTTGGTGGTAACTGATTCTGTTGGGAGCTCGCCGGAGGTTTTGTGGCTTGGGGTTGGTGACAATGGATGCATCAGCATGGTCGATCGTGGAGGATGTTTTTGAGGTTTGTTCTGTTCAGGTTCGTATTCTGGTTAATGCGTTTTTCCCTGGTTCGTTGTATCCTCTTTTGGCGTTGCTTCTGGTGTTCTTGGAGATGATGATGGCGTTGCTCTTCTGTCTGGCGATGGTGTGGTTGCAGTTTCCTTGGTTGGTTCGAAGGATTTGCGTGATTTTCATGATTTGCGGTGATGCTGGTTTGACTTTTGAAACTAGGTACGTGATGGCAGTCTCTGTGTGGTGATCTAGTTCTGGTTTTTTGTTTTTATATTTGAACTTGGTAATGTGTGTTGTGTGGGGTATGCATGGATGATGTAATGGTTATTTTGGTCCCCACATTCCCTCAAAGTGGGTTTTCAATAAAATAATAAAAAAATGGATTGTTGCTGAAAGTCTTATGCCAACGATCCTGATGTCGTGCTTGTCTCGCCCATTACTTCCTCCTCCGGCTCCTTTGCGTCACCGGTTCTTGGATCTGGTGGTTTACAAGTCTCCAAGATTCTCTCTGGATGAGACTTCGCTGGATATATCTTTACCAGTTTCAGAGAAGGTGATGGATAAGATGGTGGCCTCACACCGAAATGAGGCTTCTGAAGTCCAGTCTGTGTTTGCTCCTTGCTCTCAGTCGCAGAAAGGTAAATCACTAGTGCTGCACAGGCCATCCTTCCCGTTGTTTGATCCATGGACTTCTTTTTCTTCTCCCATACCCTTATCCAATTGTTACTCGACGTTGTCTTCAGTGGATTCTGTATCGGAAGAGGGCTCGGGACCTCCCAAACTCCTCCAGTCTCCCCACAGTGGGAAGGTTAACCAGATCTCAAACCAGACGTCTTCGTGCCAGAAGGTCTAGTATGAGTTCATCTGGAATGGTGGAGGCCATTTCCTCCCTCCCGATGTTTCAATGACTTCTCTACTTATATGGAATGATCGTGGCCTAGGATCACGGGCTAAAACAGACTTCATATCCCATGATATGTATCATAACAACTCATCCATTGTAGCTGTTCTTGAACCAAAAAAGCAGCCGTCCAAAAATGATGTATTTGCCAAAAGAATTAGAACTATTCATTTTTTGATGGTCGACCCTATTAATCTTCATATCTGGATGTTTTAAAAATCTAATGTTTCTGTGAATATTATGAGGTCCTCCGATCAGTCCTTAACTACTAAAGTGACATTAGGGATGTTGGATTGATGTTGCCCGATCCGGTTGGGCCGAATGTTTGTGGCCCGCAACTTTACTGTAGCAATGTTGACCACTGTAGCGGAGCTGACCGACCGACACCGACAGGCACTGTAGCGGTGCGGACTTCGGGGTCAGCTTTACTGTAGCACTTTTGACAAAGCCAGTCGCCGTTCACTGTAACGCCGCGGACCACTTTTCAAATATTGATCGTCTTCTCCATTTGTTTTATAGCCCATTTCAGGCTAGGGTTTTATGTTGGAAATCCTCTGTAATTTTGTGCTCCCGAATCATAGTGAAATTCTGCCTCTCCCGTGGACGTAGGGATTTTTCCCGAACCACGTAAATCGCCGTGTTCATTGTTGCTTTTCCTTCTTTCGTTTTCTCGTTTTCTGTCGTTGTGTCTCCCGGCGATTCCGCAACAAGGGATTCATTGTTTTATGCTCACTATTGTTTATGCGAGGTGTGATTCTCAAGACAGGGAGACACTATGGGATGATTTATCTCTCTTTGATCGAGAGGACCTACGTTGGATTGTAGGAGGAGATTTCAATGTTGTGTTGGACAAGGAGGGGAAGAAGGGTGGGGGGGATGTTTCGCATAAGGCATGTCATGATTTTCAAAGTTTCTTATCTCGAAAGGGACTCTTTGATCTTGGATATACTGGAGACCCCTTTACTTTTTGCAACAATAAGAAAGGAAGAGATCGCACCTGGTGTAGACTTGACTGGTGTCTTGTCAACATACATGACATTTCTACTTTTCCGGATGCCAAAGTCACTCATCTTGTTCGTGCTCTCTCGGAACACTCACCGCTTCTAGTAGATCTCTTCCCAAAATCATTCAAAGGTGTTCGTTTCTTCTTTCACCAGGGATGGTCTTCTCTGCCAAGGTATCACCAAGTTATGGAGCCTCATGGAGAAAGCCAACCAATGGAATTTTATGGCATGGTCTTCTTAAGAGGTTGTGACGCCTTAAGGGTGATCTTCAAGTGTGGTTTCAAGATATCCCCTCCAGGTTTTGAGATCTGGATAATCTCAGTTATGAAGTTGAGCAGATGGATAAATGTCTTGAACAATGTTGGGATGAATCAGTTTTTCAGGGTATGTCCCTTAAGAAGAAGGAGTTGGCCTTGAAACTTCTGGAGTAGGAGCGTCTTCTTCGTGAACAATCCAAGATTAAATGGATTAATGAAGGAGATAGGGACTCCGCCTACTTCCATGCCTGCATCACAGAGAAACAGAGGATTAGTAGGACAAATATTCTTATGGAAGATGGATCCTTCTCAAATGACTGGGATGTGGTTGAAGGTATGTCTGAAATTCATTTCAAAACACTTCTTGCAGGTGCTAATATTCATATGCATTGCAGTTACCCAGGAGGCCACGAAGAGATTTTGGATGCTATTCCTCGTGTTGTGGATGATGTTTTTAACTCGATGATGGAAACTATTTCGAATGAGCATTAGATCCATAAAGCGGTTCTTGTGCTTAATCCGACAAGCGCTCCCGGACCTGATGGCATGCCCGATTCTTTTTATGTGGAATCTTGGAATCAAGTGAAAGACCAAATTGTGGGGGTCATACAAGATTTCTTTAGGGGAGGGGGCCTATCCCGTGCTGCCATTGCTACATCCCTACTCCTCATTCCTAAGTGTAAAGATCTGTTTGGGTTGAATCAATAAAGACCAATCAGTTTGTGTAATTTTCCCTATAAAATATAGGCAACGGTTATCAATCGAAGGATCTCCCCATACCTACTCTCTTGGATTTCTGAAGAACAACATGGTTTTGTGAAAGGTAGATCCATATAGGGTGCTATTTTCTTTGCCCAAGAGATGCTTAGCAACCTAAATTTGAAGACATTGGGATCTAATATCGCCATCAAGCTTGACATGGATAAAGCCTACGACTCGGTGGAGTGGTCCTTTATCCTTAATGTACTTGCTCGTATGGGCTTTTCAGGACCCTCCATCGATATTTTTTCCGCTGCTTCAGCTCTCCCTAGATGTCAACAGTTTTCATGGGGAAGATGTGTGGCTTCTTCAAATTAGTCAGGGGCCTGAGACAAGGCGATCCGATTTCCCCTAGCATTTTCATCATGGTGCAATATTATTTGAGTGGTCTACTTAGTAGAATTATTATGAAGGGGAGTATTCTTCCTTTTCAGTGCAAAGGAATTGCAATGGGTGTATCTCACCTCATGTTACTGGATGACACAATCATTTTTATCAATGGCAGCAAACGTTCTCTCAGGGGCAATAAAAATGTGATAGATAAATACTGCAAGTGGAGTGGGAAGATTCTTAACCAAGGTAAGAGCAATGTGTTTATTCCTGACATGTGCTCGGCGTGGAGAGTCAAGGCCATCGAGTCTATCCTTGGATTCAATAGAATGGGATTTCCAATGGACTACCTCGGAGCTCCCATTTCTCCAGGGAGAATCCGAGTGCATCATTTCGATAATCTGGTCGATAAAATTTCAAGCCGAATTACAAACTGGAAGAACTATTTTCTATCCTTTTGTGGCAGAATAACCCTAATTAACAGTGATTTATCTTCTGTGACAATGCATATTCTTTCTTCAGTTAAGGTTCCTCAATCAGTTATAGCTCATTTGGAAAAAATTATGACATCTTTCTTATGGGATGCTCATGCAGACTATCCTCATCACTAGGCTTCATGGGATTGTATGTCCAAGCCTGTTGGGCAAGGGGGAATTGGACTTAGAAATATGAGGGGACTGATGCATGGTATGCATGGAAAACTCACCTAGGATGTGATTGAAAGACGATCTTTATGGGGGCGTGTGGTGACAACGAAATATGGTGATATTCTACAAGCATAAGTGGGAAGATCGTCATATATGTGGTGGCTAATACAACTTATAATTACAGAGCTGGACAGTTACACTCGATGGATTGTAGGCCGGGGTGAGATCAACTTCTGGAAACAAAACTGGGTTGGCAGGAAACTCATTTTCCTGGGATGTCCTGTCTCAAACGTCACTGATAGACAGGTGATGCAATATCCTTATTTTTTACAGACTATTCTGGAACCGAGCAAATGGAAATTGAACGACCTCATTGAGTTTTTAGAGGTACCATACAAATGTGTGTTCATTATGTCAGCCTCGGGATCCTTTTCTGGGAAGGATTTCTGCCGAGTTTTGTCCTCTCTGGTGGTCAATGATGTGTTGGGTGAGATGCTGTGGTACAAAGAAATCCCAGCCAAATATGCTTTCCTAGTTTGGCGAGTTAGGAAGAATGATATCTCCACATATGAGAACATAAAACGTCTAGGTTTCTAGTTGGTTTCCCGATGCTGGTGTTGTTCTGAACCTAAAAAGGAATCTGCTCCTCACCTGTTCTTCGAGGGTGAATGGGCGAGGTATGTTTGGAGAATGCTCGAGATTTTCACTGGTACCGCTTCTCATGTTTTCTATGGCACAAATTTTCTTAGCCTGTGGTTTCAAGGGGTGGAGTCGTAAGAAGAATAAAGCCAGAGCTTGCATTCTGGCAGCAGGGTGTTGGTGTATATGGCAAGCCAGAAATATGGATCGCTTCGAGGGAAAGCACAGTTCGTGTGTTTCTATTTCTTCAAGAATCTGATCTTTATTGATTTATCTAGGCCACATTTTCAATCACGGGGAGCACGCACCTTCTATGCATGCGATTCTGGGTAACGCTTTGGCCACTGATGATCTGAGGAGACCTACTGGAAAATGTGTCAGGTGGCATTCCCATGCCTTTGGACTCAAACTCAACACTGATGGGTCGTGTATAGATGGCTTCATGCGAGGGGGTGTCATAGTTCGCGATAGTAATGGTTCTGTCATCCTTGCATTTTCCGCTTCATTCGGGAATGTAATTTCTCTACAGGCAGAAGCAAATGCTTTGCTTGTCGGCTTGGAAGTGTGCAATAGGAGGGACATTCACCTTGCTGCACTGGAAATAGATTCTCAGGTCCTCTATAAGTCTCTTAAAGAGCGGTCACCTACCCCATGGTCAATCATCTACCAAGTACGAAAGTGCAGGAATCTGCTTCATGATGACATGGATATAACTCATATCTGGAGAGATTGAAATAGGGCGGCCGACTTCCTCGCCTCCAAAGCTCTTATTTCTAAGGGTGTGTCCTACTTTGACTCGATTGGGTCCTTACCTTATGATGGTGTATGCATTGTTATTGGGGTTGCTCTTAGTCTCCACTTCTATAGACCCCTGTGACTCTTTCGTCCTTGGACCCCATTTCTTCAGGGGATCTCTCTTTATTTAATAAAAAGTTTTATTGTGGTGTTAATCACCAGATCAATACGAGTTTACATTAAAATCTAATTTCATTTTGATATTGTATGTTCTAAATTTATTTTAGGGATATTATATAGATATTATCTTCTAAAATGCATATATTTTCTTCTCATGTGGCCATTCATGTATTTTTTATATATTATTACCATTTTGGACTATTAATTACATAAAATTATGGAATTTTTGTTTACTAATAAAATCTGGCCTTATTTTTACTTTGGTTGAAAAACATTTCCTTCCAAGTCAATGATTTAAAAAAAAAATTATTAATGTTTTTACTATATTTTAAAAGTTATGAAAAGTCAATTTTCATTAAATTTTACATTATTTAACATTTTTAAAAAGAATATTTTTAAAAAAATTGATAAATTCATTTTTTTACTTTTTACAAATGCGTGAAAAATTGTTTTTTTAATGTTTATGGAATGGAAATATTTTTCTTACATCTTGTTATTTATCCACATTTATGATTAATTTAAAATTTTTCATTGTCATTTTCAATGAAAATTATCTTTCTAATATTTTCTAAATGATTCGATTTGAAATTAATGTTTCAAAATGAAATGGATATTTTCTTGGAAAAATATTCTAGTGATATTTTATAGTCATTTTTCATTTATGATAATATAAATTCATGTTACTTGTAATTTATTAAGGATATGATTTAATGATACCATGATTACTAGTTATACGGATTGTTTATCATTATGATGATATGATTTTTAAAAAACCCATTTATTCATAAACAGTTATGCTATGATGATAAGATGACGTTTTTATAATATTATGGAAAAAATTATATATTTTTCATTATTTGATTAGTGGTTACATTATAAACCAAGTATGGGTGGTCACATTAAAAACAATGAAGTTTGGTAACATTATAAATCATGTATGGGTGGTTTTATTATAAAACAAAGATGGGTTGTAACATTTTAAACTAGAGATATTTAAGCCTATTATTTACCACCAATGAATTAGGTAGAGAATGATATTACATGAGATAATAAAGACTATAATGGGTAGTAAACCTAGTTTAGTTTGGGATTCGGTCCACTATGATAGTTTTGGTAGTTATCATTTGCTATATAAATGATTTTATATACATATGTACATGCCATAAACTTATATGTAATGCTTATTATATTTTATCATTGATCATGATTGATTATTTATGATTCTAAAAACATATATCTTGTGTATTTTATGGAAAAACAATATTTTATGATTCACGATTAAGGATATTTAATTGATTGGGTTTGACATTATCATGTTATGATCATGTTATCATAACATTATTCATATAATCACTTTTGATCATCTATTGATATATCATATATTTAATCATACAGGGCATCTAAACTCATCCATTATTATGTATTACTTTCCCCACAATACCCAGAAGGAATGTATGAATGATTCCACAGATATACAAGATGTATCAGTAATGGTCTCAAAAGAATTTTAGGTTTTATTTCGTGTATCAAAATGCAGTGTTAAAAACATTCTATATATAGTCTTACATTACTACAAAGATATTTTATCTTTCATGATGAGATATCTTGTATCATTTGGTAATTTAGTTAGAGAAAAATTTTCTCTAGGTCAATGGTATTAGTGTGTTACAAAATACATTATGATTTTGGGTTCAAATTAATTCTAGTATGTTATAAGAGATTCAAGTCAATCGTTGGTTATTATTTTTATTTTTAATATTAATATTCATGAATTTTTATTCATATTGGTTATTATTTTATCCTGTGATATCCATTTTCGTTTTAGACAAGAGGAATACTTAGTCATTCTTTTAGGGATCTTATGGTTGATTAAAACATGTTGTTAGTGATTCATGACTGAAAACATCATCATGATCATTATTTTTCACATGAATAATTAAATCATTTTTTATAGAATGGGATGAAATAATGTAATTATATTTTATCTTATATTTTATCCCAATAGTAGAATAATTTCTCATCCTCTAGAAAATTGCTGAAAAATCTATATAGTCACATGTAAACATTAACTGAACTAACATGGTATATTCCATAAAATCATCTTGAGTATGATTTTATAAACATACATGCATAATTATTTTCTTTTTAATAACCTCAAAACTAATGTTCATGATAATTTCTATTACACATTTTATTATCATGTTATTTTTGGTTTTGAAAATAAGAATTAAAATTGCGAGGATGAAAATTTTAAAAGTATGTGATAAATAAACACCTCATTATTTTATTTTATATATTATTTTAGATTTTATTTATAAAAAATAGAACTATGATCGATAGCATGTATCAAAAGTAACACCAAACTATAACAAACCGCAAAATTATATTATTTAAAAAGGGATTTTATAACATAGTTGTTGGGTTTGCAAGAATGAATAGAAATAAAAACATTATGAAAAAAATATATAATTTTTTATAAAATTCAAATTTATTAATTCATTAATGTGAATATGTACTCAATTTTCAGTAAATTCATTTTATACCTGACAAAATTTATTTTCATACAAAATGGTTTTTATTGCATTTTGTGCATGGATGTTATAATTAATTACTATCAATTTTCCAAAATTACTTAAAAATTATCATATTTTTTGAAATAAACATACCACAATATAATTAGGATGAGTTTTTTATTTTATTTTCGAAAATGTTTATTTTTGAGTGAAGAGTAAAAAAACCAATTTTCAAAGAATAGTCATTTCCTTCCTTTAAATCATGTAATTTTTATTTCTCATTCTATTTTAAATATGTTTTTTTATTGAAAAGATATATTTTATTAAATATAATATAAATAATTCTATATGAATTAACATTATACTATTCTTTATATTATCTTGTTTTTTGGACTTTGAAACACAATTTTTTATGTTTTTTTGGAATTTGATTTTACGCATTTATATTCAAATTGATTTATTGTACTTCAATAAATTACATATTTAAAAATTCATTCCATATTTTGGATAATAATTTGAAAAGTTTCTGAATATTTTCTTTTTATTTATGGTGATTGCAAATAATAACCATAGTAAATATTTCCCACCTTAGCAAGGGTAAAATATGTAAAATGAGATTAAAATTATGAGTTATGGTTATAGAATAGATCAAACACATGAATTTATCCAATTGCGTTAGATTTTTTTAAACAATTATTTTTTAGGGAGTTAAGTAATTTATTTTAAAATATTATTTTGAAATTGGTAACCCAATAAATACTTTTATGAACATAAAATACATTTTATCCAAATTTGAGAATATTATAGGGTCATTATATTTATTGGTATAGTTAGAAGTATAAATTATAATTTGGATTGATTTAAAATTATAAAAACAATAATTTTCTAATATTTAACTGAAAAATTCATGTAAATAAACATCTGACATGGTTTCAATGTGTAATTAGTTTTTAACGCTTAAATCAGGTATTTTCATAAAAAATGATTTACATGTATTTTCCATACTTGTATAAATGTGATTGGTTGATTTTATATTGACCCAATAACAAGTTATATTCTAATTTTTCATGCCTTTTTCCACTTTTCTGGATTATTATGTATATTATATTTAAATATTTAATGTAATTCTACGTATGTCTGTTCAAAAACTTATAAAAGGGAACCTCTTAATGTCCTTTATTCACCATGAATGTAAACTCTTGATTATCCAATCCCTACACTAATACCTTCCTATATTTCATCCCCATTTCTTATGTCATATTTTATGAACCTACGACTATCCTATGATATGTTAAGGTGTAATACAAGAGTGGTCTCTCAAATAACACATTATCATCTTTCTTGACTCTTTGAAATATTATTTATTCTCCAACATCCTATTAATCTATAATATTTTCCCTAAAACTATGAATCCATTTTAATCAATTTACCAATATTTTATTATCGTTTTTTTATAAAAAAAATTCACCTCATTAACATCAAAAGTGAAATTAAATCATAACTCATGTGTACATGTGTAGTACCACCTCCATGTTGCGATATGTTTCATTTTACATATCTATATTTCAAGGTTGTTTAGGGATATAATATTTTTATATAATAATAATAAAATACTTATTATATTTGAAATATAATATCTTTTATAAATTCTTACCTTCCAATCCAATGGGAAATGATAACATTACTCAAGTGTATATTTGGACTGCCACCTCTATGATGCAATGTGATTCCTTTTTCATCAAAAAATTATTTAAATAGTTATAAAATATTATATAATGAAGAAAAATGAAACTTTTTTTTGTGATTAATATTCCATATAATATCGATCTATGATCAATGTAAAAGTACTTATAAACTATAGCATGCATGAAAAATAAAATAGTAACCACCCATAAAAGTGGTTTTAAAATAAAATTGCCAATAAAAAGGTGATAAGATGTTACAATAAAATAATTAAATATATTATAAGGATTAATATGGATTTATATGGAGTTATAATAACATTAATTTTTTTTTCTTGTTTTCATAAAACTTAAGAATAAATGTGGAATCCTTCTCAATTTTTTTCGTTGAGACTTCAGTTATATTATAAACCTATTTTATTTTATATGGATTATAGACTACCCATTTCAAAAAATATATCATGGATTGATATTTATTCTTGTAATTTTATGTTTCAATTAATTTTTAAACTTATAATGGGTATGGAATCAAATGTTATTTAAATTTTAAGGCATTTCTGGTCTCAATTTCCATTCATTGAGACCGAAAATATTTTCGCCACGTAATTTTCTTCACGTAGTGTATGAAATACCTAATGGATGTATATAATCTTTATTTAATAAAATTATAGTTGTTTTAAAATCTATTTTAATTTTCCCATTCATTTTTTAATAAAGAGGTTCCATTTGCATTCAAGATTTTCATTAAATCTTTATTTTAATGTATTTCTTTCAAATACATATCCTCATTATCCATGTTCCTAAAAATGATAAATGAATGGTATAAATGTTTTTTTAATTATTCAAAAATCATTTTCAACTAATATTTAATTTCTTTATAATTTTTGGAAAAGGAATCTTTTAAATATTCCATATGGGTCATTTTGACGTTTTTTTACAAAATTGAAAAAAATTAAATTATACAGATTGACCACCCTTACCTCATGTTATGTTCCTTGTAAATTGTCATGCATGCTTTATATGATTCCATTTTTATATTAAACCTTTTGATTTTTTCCAATATTTTGGGAACTTGTATTTAAAATTTTATCGAAATATAAGTGTTTTATTTTCTTAAAAGAATGAAAAAAAATTGAAATTGATTTTTTTTGAGAAATTTTGAAATTGATTTATAACTAAAATATTATAAATATTTACAATGAAGTTATATTTAATATTTTTTTTCTATTATAAAATTTTGGTTTTTCTATATATCCCTCATTTATGAAGAATCTATTTTCTTTAACCACCCATTACTAATAATGGATTTTACCTTCTTTGGAGACTATTTACTTTCTAGTGATCATGTTCTCTATAAATCTCCATTATTCAATGAAAATTAATTTTATCCTTCGTGTGTATATTTTTAATTTCCAATTTTATTTTAGAATCATTCATATTACATAGATTATGATTCAGTATTATACCATTTCCATATATGGTATCACTTGAAGTAATCTTATAAAATAAGTTATTTCATTTTCTAGGGAAATCATTGTGTCTCATGTTCTTTATTAAATATAGATAATTGTTGATATATAATGAATTTTGGGAATTAATTTTAGTGGTCATTCAAAATATGAAGAATGAGTACAATATACATGTTATAGTTTGGGTTTTGTTATAGATATCCCATCAATGAATTCATATATCTCGGGTGATAAAATAACATGCATGACCAATTAGATGGGTATTCGGTTTACACATACCCATATATTATGAATTTTCTATTGGTGGAGATGAATTACTATTATGATTCATGATATCATGGTCAAGGCCTTTATTGAAATTTTATGAATGCTTGGAATTTTTCATTTTCTTTTTTTAAGAATTCATTTTCTATTTTCTATATAATTCCTATATTGATATTATCTATGGATATTTATTGAACATACATTTTTTGTTGAATGGATTTTTTTTTATTTTCAACACTACCATATTTATTATTCCATATTTATTCTCGATATATTTTAATTAACATAACAATTAATTGAAATCTGATCCCACCCATTTTTTTTGTTTTCCCCTACCATGGATATGAAGATAGATATTATGTATGGTTTCAATGATTCAAGAATATTTCTTATGATATCTAGTTATAACTCATATGTAATATAGGAATTATATATGTATCTAATTTTCCAATACTACTATATTGATCGATCGTATATGGTGAGATCCCCATTATCTTTTACCAATCTAATAATGAAAACACCGACTCCATGATACTAGAGTTGGGGTGTTGCAATCAAGATATGTATAATTTTTAAAATATGATTCTATCAAATATGTTTAATATTTCTAATCCTTGATAGAAATTTATAAGAATAGTGATCCTATTGAGTTAACACTTACACCCTCAATTATATCAGTAGACTACATGATAAAGTGGAACAACTGATTTAATTTTACAAAGAAAGGGAAAGCTTTTTTGCCAATAAATTCCAAATATGTTATGCTGTCACCAAATGTTTTGAAGAAAATAAAATATTGGTTTATCATTTAAATTAAAATATTTAATTTATTGATGAAAAATTTCAACAAAGTGGTTGTGAAGAATATTTATCATATATTTTTCTTGAAGATTTAATTAATTGATTGATGAAAACCCATAAATCCTTAATTAATATAGAATATTTTTAGATAGTGAGAAAATAAAAATTAATTAATTATCATGATAACAATTTATAATAACTGAGAAAAATGAAGGAATATAATATTAATAATTTAAAGAGGGAATGGTGAAACAGGTTGATATCAGTTAAGGATTAGGAATATTCTCTCCACATAACATGTCTTGAGTTTTTGGATAAAACTAAATAATATAGAAACTAATCAAACTGGAACTTACTCCGCTTTTGAAAATGAGGGGTATTTCTTCCCAATATATAGAATATTATATTTTACTATATAAACCCATAACAATGTAGAAAATAACCTGATATCATCTAATGTATTATATTCTTCAATAACTTTCAAAAGGGTACTTTATATTTAATAAACCATTAATCATGTTAGATATGACTTTCTAGAGTTTTTAGGTTTTAAATGAAATTTTCTATAAAAATTATGGATAAAAAGATATTATAATCCTTCCACCATGTTAATTGTGTCTATAAGAATGTGCAGAAGAGTTGGTTCCCCAAGTTAATCCTAGATGGTTTAGAATTCATAAAATAAACTAGAGTTTGGTTCAAAAAATTCCTTATAACATGCAATCTAAAAAAGAAAATTGTGTCTTATTGGTCATTTATTGTATTATTTTATATTTTTAAATATATTAGAATATTTTTGTAAAATGTATCAATTTTATATGGTTATAGAATTATATAGTATATGGGGGGATATCTTGATAAGTGTAAATAAAAATATAAAAAAATATGTCTTACTGAAATATATTTGGAAAAATAGATATATATATGATGACTGAAATTTTTGTGGTCTCATAGATTATTAATACTCATATCTTTATGTATCAAAATAACGTGACAATATAATTCCACATAAATTGAGTTGTAATTAAGAGAAGAGATTGGGAAGAAGGAAAAATAATTCTAATTTATAGATTCCTCCCATAAATATTTAAAATAAAAATTAGTAATAATTTGAAAAAATATAATGAAATATATTTTTCATAGAAATTACATGAAATCTATACAGAGTATTACATAAAGAGTTAATAAATAATTCTAATATGGAAGGAAAGTGTTAAAATAATAAATAAATAAATATATTGATGTATGTATTGGGTATATGAAAATAAATATATTAAAATCAATCCATGTAAATCATAAAGAGACTCATTTGAAGAAAGTCTCCAAAAAGAAGAATCCAGGTGTAAAATATATTAAATATTTCAATATATCTAAATAGTTATTAATAATATTGTCATTATGTTTAGAGAAGAAAAAAATGATAGAATATGTATGGGAAAAATTTAATTTTAAAATAATAGAGGGGTATTTTGTGAAGATATCAAATCTAAAGAAATATTTTCAATAAATGAAAGAGCAATTGTTTAAGAAAAGTATTTTTGGTGATTTAACATTGATTTACAAAGTAATAATGTGTGCATAAGGGTTTTATCACAATAATAATAGTTCTTTAAATAAAATGGGGATTACAGTAAGTCATGTACATGAAAACATCAAACATAATGAAATTATATTATTGAAGAGTTCCATGTTACCAAACAAAAAAAGAAAATTAAATAATAAAAAAAATTTAAGGATGGAATTATTGGAGAATCATGGTTTATAAAAAATTCTCAATCTTATCATTGACATTGAGGAATAATGAGTTCCACTATATTCCCTAAATCATTTTGTGGTATTTGTGTTAATTCAATGAAAGAAATTAAAGGTGAAGTAATAATGTGAGTAACCTATCATGATATCATTGAAATATGTAGAATAAACTAGCTAGAATAACTATTCTATATTTCATTAATATTTTAATTATTCCATTATGGTTCTCTCTCAACCATGAAAATCTTGATATATATCTAGTAAAGATACCCAACATGATGATGACAACCATTAGTATCCCTCTAGGGGGGAGAAAATGGAATATTGTATTCAAAAGCTTCTAAAACATTCCATTAAAATTAAAATATGATTTCAAGAAGCCTGTTGATGTAATTTCATTAGAAAACTATGGGTTTATTTAATATCACACATTGTTAAAAAACTGAAATAATAACATTAGAGGGTGAAATTTATTATTAACTAATAACATGAACACTTTTATTAGATGAAAACTATATGGTAATTTAGAATGTTATAATTTAATGATTTTTACTTATGATTTGATATAAGGTGTATGAACTCCAAATATTATTATAAAAAAATTAATTTACAAATTCTAATTTAATAGAATCATTTTTCTGATTGTTGAATATATTTTGTTCTATAATATCATTCATTATGATGTTCTTAAATATTCAAGTGGTTTGAATATACTAAATATAAATTATCAATGGTGAAAAATAAGAGAGTTCATCCCTTGATCGGAAATAGAACATGAGAATGAGATAGTAAATCATTTACATGTTGTAATTATCAATTGTAGATATCACTTTTATAATTAGAGTATAAATTATTCTAATCACAAATTCCAAAATTTGAATTTGTTAAATCTGGTATGTTGGAAATTGTGGAATGTTTGTTGATGGGATATAAAAGAAAAAAGGTGGAGTAAAAATTTATGGACATGAATTGTTTTGGTGTATAATGGCCCATAGTTTTATATAATGATATTTCATATCTTTTAATAAATATTCATTACATAACATTGAAAATATACCCCAAAACTTATATGTCTAGTGTCTTTAGAAAAAAGGAATAATAAATAACTAGTTCATAAAATATCATTATTTTCTCCCTCTTATTTCATTCATAACTAAATCCCTTTTTTGAAATATTGTACTTAATACATTTTTCATATCCTGGAGAGAAGAAAACTAATAATAGGTGACATCAAATGCTAAATAAAGGTAAAATCTGCCGATAACAATGAATTCATAAGAATAAAATGAGAATAAGTGTATAATAATATAAACACAACATTTAGAAATTATACCATGCATATGAAAGATCATAATCTTGAATGAAATAATACAAATTAGCGGTTCATAAGTCATTGGAATAAGACATGGGTTTTTTTCATTAAATTACACCTATAAAATAATTTCTTTATTAGTCATAGCTCACTACCAATACCATCATTGTGTACATGGTAAAGTAGTGAATTTGGTTCACTCCCCATTGTAGCCATGTCCTACTGAACCGGGTGCAATCCCCATTCAATCCCTATCTTATTAAATCAGGTTAATTCCCATTTCCAGTTATGTCTTTGTTATGAGTTATAAATAATTACCCTATATATTGGGGGGATATATAGGTCCCACTCATAACATAATGAAATTAATACATATTTATTCCACATGAACATATATCATTCATCATATAAGAACCCGTGAAAAGAAATGGTCTTCATGAACATTTCATCATTGCATAACCTAGGGAAAATTAACAGAATTCATATACATCATGGTATCATTAACATAAAACATGTAGATAAATAATAATGGTGGTATCATTAGATTATCTCCCATATAAAATGAAATTATCGTCAAATAATGTTGTATAATATATAAAAATAAATTTAAAGATAAATATAAATACTTTTAGTGGAAAATATCCATTCCATGTGGAAAATATTTTTTGGAATGGTTTCACAATTACAAAAAATAACTATTTCTTTGAAAAAAGCCTTGGAAGAATTTCTGTAAAGACTTAATGCCAAAATGTATCATTATGGAAATAAAATATACTCATTATGTATATGTTAAAAAACAATCCTTTTGAATTTTTCTCTGAAAAGTAACGAGGTACATTGTTTGGAAAATGATAGAAAACATTCCTTTAAAACCATTTGGTAAATATTTACATAGGGGTAAAAGTGAAATCAAGAAATTATAGGGTAATATTAAAAAAAATTGAAAAGATTTTATAAAAACTTATACATTTATGATAAATATACCTCAATGGAGACTTAAGTGTAAACACTCCCATATATTGATGATATTGTGAAAGAAACACATACATAAAGTCTTTCTTGTATTTACTTGCTGTAAAACATCTTTTACAATAAATATGGATGTATTATAAATTCATTCAATGACCATAATTATATAATTCCATTTATTATTTATTTATATCATCATAAGTCACATTTGTTAATATATTTTTAATTAAAATCACTATTATAGGTTATATCTTCATTCTTTTCCAAGCATGTTTTATTTATGTAGTCTTGGTAGTTATAATCTAATATCCAGTATCATAATTTTATAATTTCAGTAATTATATAAAAGTAATATATAATAATTATATAGTTCTTTATAATCATTCATATAAATTGGACATAGAAAAATGAACTACACTGTTCTTTGAGGCAGTACGTTGTACGTACGCTTGAATAATTTTTTCATTTTATGATTGAGGAAATGAAATAATTGTAAATAATAATTAATAATTAAAGAATCATTATTATATCATATATATCATATATATATATTCATCTAATCCATCTTAATACCCTTCTGTGAAATATGGTGATGAAAAAATAGTTGTATTGCTACGTGCAGACGGTAAGTCATATGTACCCGATAGCGATACTTTCAGTTCATGTTTGTTGGGAAAGAGGATGTATAATGGTTTTATAATATTCATAATAAAAATTTAATATATTTAGGATACTGAAGATATTATTTTTTATAAACATAATTTATTTATAGGAAATAAGGGAAAGTGGAAAATGACTGTGATCTGTTAGAGAAATTCCCTCTTCTGGGAAATGCCCCATTTTGATCTCTGTTAAAGGACTATAAGGATGGTCTATTGAGAAGGAAATAAATTATAAAATATTTATTTGGATCATAATAGGATAAATTTATAGAGGTTGGTTGATCTAGAAATCTCCATGTTATGAAAAGAAATAATGGATGAGATTCCCTATTGAGACGTGGAGCACTTTTGGAATTTATCAAAAGATTAAATAATAATACATTCATTGTTTATTGAAAAAAAAATGGTCATATATTTTAGGATAAGATAATATATGTTCTTAATATTTTAAAATATATTTTAGATAGGTTTTGGTGTTATTTTAAAACTTATCATTTTGATTAACCCTTATTTACATAATTTTCTTTTTAACCGTGATAACAAATTTATAATATTTAAATGTTGTGATTTTCAATTATATTGTGTATATTAGACTATAAAAAAATTAATATATTTTATAAAATATCATAATCACAATGTTTTTTAATGTTTTTTATGGTTTTTAAATAATTTAATAAAATATTAATTCCTTAATATATCCTTAATGTCAATTTTGATATTATTCACAACATTGAGATTTAAAAACATCAAGACAACATGTAAAATTTGAACAAACTATTTTATTATATCAAAAAAAAAATCATTTACTTTTAGATAATTCATTTATCACCTTAAAAATATAATATTATTTTACATTTAGTAATTTTAATATCATTTATTTGATTTTTATTTTAATTGAATAATGATTGCATCAGTGTTTCATAAGAATTTAGGGTAATTAAATAATTTATAAAAATTAGAAATAATAAATTATGATGAGTATAATTATATTATATTTTAAATTAATATTAATATTCTATAATATATTCTAGTTAACCCCATATTAATATATTTATAGTTATTAAAAACATGAATGTGACAACTTTGATTATTCTTTATATAAAATATTATAAAGGTCATGATCTCATCCAAGTGGCCCCAAAAGTCAATAAAAAAATTTATATCATGAATCTATATTTATAAAGATCAAAATGTTCAATTATAATCATTTATAACCAACATATTTTTTTTATGTGGACACATAATAATTATTTAAGACAAAATAGTGACATTTTGTGACATTTTGTGATTTAAATAATATATAAGTCATTTTAACTAAAAAGTGTCCAATAAAAAACTAAATTATTAACTTTAAGTGTTAAGGGTCAAATTAAATTTATCCAATAAGAAATAGGATTAAAAATTATGTCTTTGTCATTTATTTTAAATCTATATTAACTCGTTTTACATTATACAGAGGCAATAAACTTTACCATAGTTACTATTCATAGTGACTAAAAATAAAAGGGTCCTAAGTACAGAATTTGATCATCATGATTATAAATTTAAAATTAGTTTTATATAATTAAATACCTGTTTTGTTTATAATTAAATATTAATTCATCTCCACAAAATGGGAAAACCAATATTTGTGGGAAAATACATTTTTAAGCATAAAAGTAGATTTATTTTTATACAATTTTTAGTAAAATATTTCTTCAATGTTAGGAATTATTTATCAAGTAAATAATATTTAAATTTAGTTAAAATAATTCTTCAAGAATAATTTAATATATAGATATAAAATTCATTGCATGCATAAAACAATTTTTTTTAGAAAAACATGACTTTTATTATAAATGTTTTTTATTCTAAATTCAAATCATTTGATAATAAATGAATTTATTTTATAATGTATAGACAATATATTTTTATTAATTTAATTATTACTATTCACACCCTCTATTTTATCATCGTGGAGATAATAAGTTCATAATAATTTTTTTCATTTCATTTAAACTCAATGTTCTGTGTAACATAATCTGCTAAAAAATAAATTTATTTAAAGAAAAATATTTCATAAAAACATTAGGGAGTTACAGTGTACACCTATTAAAATTAATATTCCATCCATATTAATCACTCCTATGCAATAAGATAAATATACCTCTACCTCACAACTTCCTCAGGTCCCCACCTACATTCCTCAAATTGGTAGGTTCGCCAAAAAACATTCACTAGTTGACATGTCTTATTTCATAGAAATTATCTCTATGATCCTGAATCTCCACTATGTGTTATTTTTAAGAAGTAAATGAATCTAGTGGAATGAAAATTATGATTAATATGTAAAGTATATTTTGTGTACTTCTTTATGAGAGATATGTAGAATACACCATGAACTAGAGAGAGATTTGGTTGAAGCGCCTAATCGATAATCTATCATCCCAATAAATGTACCAATATACATAGTGTATATATTTCACTTATTTCCAAATATAATCACTCCAATATCATTATATATTCATATAAATACCATTTTACAAACATCAAACTATATTTATTTCTATCTGTTTTAATCATAAATTTTTGGTTGACTTAGAGATAATCTTATATATTGTTGAATTGATTTGACTTTCAATACCATTTCCTCAACTAAATCAGGTACCAATATCTTTCTTTCCCTAACATCATTCTAGAATGTAGGATTTATGATCTTATAAACACTAAGGTATTCATAAGGATCCATCTGAATACTAAAGTGAAATGTATTATTGTAAGAAATATTTATTAAAGGTAGGTGATAATTCCATCCACCTTTAAAATCCATGTAGAAATATATGGAAATGAATTATAGAGTTTGAATATTACTCTCAGATAGAACATATATATGAGAGTGATAATTAGTTATAGAAAATAACAATTTATCCAAACCCTACGAAACACTTCGGCAAATCAACTAGTTAAACCTTAGATCCTGATTAGATATAATAGAAAGATATAATCCAAACAATATTACCACTTCTATAATACAAAATATATAAATTTTATCAATAGATTAATATTATTTAATAGAAATTATGTGTTCTAACATACAAAGGTGATAAACTATAATCCATATAAGATTATGCACATGACATATTATAGGGTGTCCGATGAAAAAAATCCAGGGTGATGTTTTCTTGATTTTCATTCTGGTATGGTTAATGGTTGTAGCATCCCATTTCACTTATGTCTCTTATCCTTATCTTGTTGACATATCAAGAACTGAGAAAATTAATATGTAATTTATCTCTTCCATCCATCCAACCATAAATACTTCTTTATGCCTCTGTACATATATGTGCTTCCCTAATGAATATACAATGATGAACTATGAGCCTCATACAATAAATCATTATATAAATATGGTATGTGAGGGGAACAAAAATGGTTCCCAAACCTTATTACTCTATCATAATAAATTTTGAACTCTAGAACATTCTGTACCTTCTTTGGTAGCTCAATATCTTCCTTTTGTGCGTCTTTAATTTTCATATGAATAGGTGATTGAACATTCATTTGAGAAAGATAAAATTTATCCCATTACATCAAGATTTATTTATCCTTACTTTTCAAATATAGAAATAGTGGGTATTTTTTTACCCTCATCATATATCATTTAGCATGTTGTTTTGGCTGAAATCATTTTCCACCTTGTTCGATTTCCCATGGGGGTAATGTATTAACCATTCATAATCTTTAATCAACTCCAACCATCTTCTTTGGTTCATATTCAACTCTTTCAAAGTGAATATGTACATTAATATTTTTTTATTGGTATATATATCACACATATTTCCATAAATATAATGCCTTTATATATTTAATTAAAATATTTTTTCACCTAATTCCAAATCATGAGATGCGTAATTTGGCCCATGATCCTTAATTTTTTGTGAGGCATAGTCTATAACCACGTTATTGTTTATGATACTATGTCCCAATAACTTATTAGATGAATCACTATATATTAAAAACCCTTATCCACTATAGATCAATGAAAGCATAGGGGCACTGACTAACATTATCTTTAGTTCCTTGAAATTTTCATCACATTCTTTGACCAAATGGAACAAGGAACCTTTCTGAGTTAAGATGGTGGTTGTATTGAATATTCAAGATAAATTATCCAAAAAATCGATAATATCTTGCTAAACCATGAAAAATAAGGATATCAATCAATGTTGTTATGATAATCCAATATTCAATAACATTTATCTTTGATATATCAATATGCATACCCTTATTTTAGATTATGTGACCCAAAAATGGAACACTCTGAAGCCAAAATTCACACTCAGTAAATTTTTCATAAATATTATCCTTTCTAAAGGTATTCATCAAAATCCTCAAGTAATTTTATTATTCTTCCTTTATATTTTAAGATACAAGAATACAATCTATAATTATTACCACACACATTTCATTATACTCTCTAATGACTCTATTTATTAAATCCATAATTATTGTGCGGGAATTAGTAATCCCAAAAGGCATCGCAATAATTTCATAGTCTCCATAACTTGTATGAAATGTCATATTGGGTATATCTTACTACTTGATCTTTAATTGATGATATACAAAATGAAGATAAATCATGGAAAAATATTTATCAACATGTAGTTGATCAAATAAGTCATTAATATGGGGAATATGATATTTATTCTTGATAGTAATCCTGTTATGTTCTCAAAATTTTATACAAATATGTATTGATCCATCTTTTGTCTTAACAAAAAAATATGTGCACCCCATGGTGATGCACGAGGGTAGATGAATCAATTATCAATATTTTATTTTAGTTGCTTATTTAATTATAGTAACTCTACATAGTACTTCCAAGAAGTATTATTTGAAATATGAACAACACAAATTATGAGTTCTATTTAAAACTCAATTTCATGATTTTGTAGTGGAATTGAAATTTTATCCAAAAATACATAAAAAAACTCATTTATAATAGAATTATTCTTAATGTAGAGTATCTCCCCAACCATATGAGAAAAATAAACATCATTAATAGGAATTAATTTTGACAAGATTGAAGTAATTTCCATTCGAAGGTCATATTCATCTTTCTATCGATATATGATTATAAGTCCATCTATAATATGAAATGTGACTTCTCTTACTTGAAAAATAATATGAGACCATATTGATAAATCCAATCCATTCTAGAAATCAAATAAAATTCAAATGAAGAAATAATCACAAGATTTTCATGAATCACTTTCCCATAAACATTAACTATAAAAGAATTATAAACTTGAGATGTGACTATTGTTCTATTATGAGTTTTCTCAACTCACTCAACATAGAATGTTTTAGGTGATATGGTGACACCTTTAGAATTTTTTTAGAAATAATAGAATGGGTGGATCTAGAATCCAATAAGACCTTAGATATTTTAGACTAGAAAATATGTGTAACATTAACCACTTTAGTATCGTACTTCACATTTCCAAAATTGATCACATGATATTTCCCTTAACCTTTCCCCTTAAGAGGATTCATACGTTGATCATAGTCATTAGGCCTCCTATATTTTGAATTGGTCAGAATAATCCCCATTTTACATATATATTATGGATTAAAGTGTGGGAGATCATTTTGTAAAACCTTCCCTCTATTCACATCATTAACTAAATGTTTCCCATCACATCAAAATTCAATTTCCTGATAACCTTATTTCCAAAAATGGAATCATTTACATGTTATCAAAAACAATTTACCCCTATTTATTTCCACACTGTGGTAATATATGGATTATCATATTCTTTTCTCTATTATTTTATATTTTCCCTTGATATTTATCTTTCTCTTATTATAGAACACATGAGATAGATGCATAAAACCAACCTTTTTTTACACCTTTAGGGAACATAAAATGATTTTATCATAACTATTGAAGTACCTTGTAGATAATTCCATTTGGATACTTGGTTTTAATCCACATATTAATCAATCAACCTTTAATTCAAATTGGCTGATAATTTCATATTTTTACCTCACAAGTCTAGTAAAAAAAATTATAGGTTCTAATAGATTTTTACTCCTTTGTATTTAACTCAAAAAATTCCTTATCCAATTTCATATATAGAATATGAGGAAAGTACATATTGAAATATAATTTCTTTAACTTTTCACCTTCCATGGAGTCATTTTCACCCCTTTGGATTTTCTTATTTATAGGATTACACCACTAATAAGTTTCACTTTCCCCATGATAGTCAAAAAAATGAATTTATAGTGTCCTTAATATTTAAAAATTGAAATTATATTTTAGTGGTATTTATCCAATACTCATCGACTAGTGGATCAGAATACCAACTAAAAGAAGGTGGATGCTTCTTCATGAAGGACTCAACATAATTTTGTTTCATTATTTTCTCATTTGTAAGTCAATCATGATTCAACACTTAAGAATGTAGTGTGAGAATAAAAACAATGTTTTTAATTCTATATCCCATAAATTTTGGTTTCTTAAGAGGAAAATAGTTCATTTCTCATCACATTCATTGTTGACCCGATTTCTTCAGGTATTTCCACTTTTATAAAACCAAAAAACCTATTGTGAACAACACTAATCATAATGTAAAAACCAAATTATTAAGAGAAATTACATAAAAAATTTCAATATACTATATCTATGGTTTATTCCTAAGTTATTTATGATCATTACCAAAATTCTAGGTTTATAACCTATACATATAAATATCTATCAGATTAATACTATGGTTTTCTCATACAAGTTTCCACAGATAACTAATCCTTTCTCTAATACTAGATATAAAGACTAATTGTTTTCATACATAAATATTACATCTCTTTTTATTAATATTAATTACATAACATAAAATGTCCATTCCAGAACCATAGAAGTATAGTGTCTTTGTCAACATGGAATCAAAATTAAATAGTTTACAAAATATCAACATTGTATCTCTCTTATTCACTTTATAACTGGAACCCTTTTTGACATATCATACATAATACCCTTCACATATCATGGGGAAAATAAAAATAATATTGTGTATGCACAAATGATCTGTATGGGTAAATAAGGGATATGGTAATGATTTCACAATTATTACATGAGAATATGGGTATAAGAACATGAACACAACATTTTTAAATTATACCCAACATATTAGTGATCAAAATATTTAATTATGGAATAAATATTTTCATTTCATAAGAAATTGGAATAAAATATTTTATTTTTTTCATACACATTAACATATAATATCATTTTCATAGAAGTCAAGGCTCTCATCCAAGAAAATAATAGCTGACAATGTCTCTTACTAAACCATTTTTACTCCCCATTTGAGCAATGTCTTACAGAATTAGGATCACTCCCCATTCCTATAATGTCCTACTTATCTAGGTTTATTCCTAGGTGGAAACATAAGAGACATTTAAGACAACGAAAGTGAGATTTTGTGGCATTCCTTGATTTATAAAATATATAAGTAATTTTCATAGAAACATTTCTGTTAAATAAATCCATTTCAAAGCATAGGTATTTAGGGTGTAATTAAATTCTTAAAATAAGATATAAGACGAATATTTATCTCCTTATCACTTGTTTTTAAACCATATTAAAACTTTTTAACATTTATCGAGGTAATAAGTTTTACCACAATTACCATTTATATTGACTAAAAATTAATGGAGCGTATGTACCATATTAAGAAATATGATTATAAATACAAAATTTATTATATATAATTCAATATCTATAAAATTGATGAATTAAATATTAATTCATTTTCACAAAATATGACAAAACTTGTTTTTATGGAAAATAGATTTCTAAGCATAAAATTGGTTTTATTCTTATCCTATTTTGTGAAAAAAAATTTGAATTTTGAAAACATTTTATAAAGTAATTAATAAATAAATTTTATTGAAATTATTTACCAAGATTAATTTCACACAATGATATAAAATTAATTGCATCAATAAAATTTGTTTTTTGAAAACTTCTCTTTTATTTAAAATAATTGTTATTTTAAATATAATCATTTGATAACTAATGAATTTATTTTATAATTTATAGACCATATATTTTTCATAATTTGGTATATATTATTATTCATACCCACCAAGCTACCAATTATACGATAATGGGCACATATTAATGTTACAAATTTATTTTAAATTTATTGTTGAGTGAAATGAATGCGATTGATAAAGTAAAATTGTTTAAAGATAAATATTTTATCACATATAAATATTCATTAAAAATGAAATTTTCCATCCCCTAGTGTGAATAATTGAGAGTGGTATTGCATGTATTATTACTTATATGAAATTTTGTATGTCAAGGTTACTCGCTCTTTTTTTCATCACAGAGGTATCCCATAAAGCCTTAGTGGTTTTTAACTTGAGGAGAATATCTAACAAATATTTAATGTCAATCCATATTTCAGTTGATTTAATTGTACCAGATTTAGATAATTGAAAAAAAAAACTAACCCTAACCCCAAAAAACATATTTTGATTTATTATTCATAAGGGGGAGATTAGAATTATAGAAATACACACATATTTAATTACTGTTATTTGATGTTCTTAACAATGAAGTAAAATGGAGGTATTTAGTTTATCTTGTTAATAAAACCCTACATGTTGGTTTTATTTTTTTAATAAGGATAGGTTCCTTGATAAATAAAAATGTTCCAATATATGATGAATTTTGATGTGTGGAATTTTCTGGGAAATATTCTTTAGTGCTTCCAAGGTTGACATTAATAGAACATGACAGTAAAAAATTATTACATTAAAATATTGGAAGAGGAGTTATATCTATATTCTTTCCAGAATATGTGATTATATTTTTGAATGTGTCGATGAAGTGAGATTTGAAAATAAAATTTTGGATTTTGAATCTAAATTGCCCAAAAGATTATATCTGTTAACAATTATGGGTTTTAGAGGTAATTAAGAATGTTATCTAAAAACTATTGACATCTCTTTGGCATGTTCAACCATGCTAACAACATAAACTATAATTGAATACTAATATAGATAAATTTGGGATCTTGTAAATAGAGGAAAGTATATTTTATATAACAAAGTGTGAGTTGGTACGAGTGTGAATGTGTGATGGAATATTATCACCCATTATGGGGGTTAGTCACAGTGGACCTCTAGAAAGAACCAAGCACTATTTATTTCATCGTGCCACATATTATTTATAGTGATTTATTAATAACTGGTATTTCTGAATTTTTTTATTAAATGGTACTCTCCCTATAAAATTAATCTTCATTTTTTATATCTGGCTTGGATGTTATTTAAAAAATGCTTCACTTAGAGAAATGAATCCATGTGTTCTTGGAACATATGGTATTCAAACTTGAGTGCTCAGATCACCATATAAAGGAGCTCACATTGTTTTCTAATAATTATTTAACCGTTATAACCCAAATATCATTAATAAGGGGTATAATAATCAATTATAGTTGATATGAACTTGGGTAATCTCTAATTTAATGATCATTCATTCAATAGATAAGAAACTCTAATAGAGATGTTACATCTGACATGGTAGTTGTATGATAAGAGTGTGTGAATATCTTTTATTTGACTTGAACATATGAATATTCATTATAAAATTTGAGTAGATGAATTTGATTCATATTAATTTCACATATAACATGTATGTAGGGTGCATGATTTTATAAATTCTTATGATATGATTCTGATGATTCTTATGTTGGTCTTTTAAATATAAAAATATCCCATTGTCAGTTGATTATGATTCCAAAAACTGTTATGATGATGCATATAGTAGGAAGACCCACAATTATTTTTCATTAAAAATGAGTTTATCACAATAAGGTGTTTGACATTTCACAATTCTATGTTTTTTGGACTTATATATATTTTTTCCATGTTGATAAAGAATATTTTTTATGGAATGGATTTTTTTCACAAATATTAATTAATATCAATTGGTTTCCATATATCACAATATATAAAATGGTAATATCACTGATTATTGATGATGATAAAAGGAAAATCATGTATTTTAATGAATAGATGTTTATAGTCTATAAATTTCAGCACTTCAAAGAGTCATAATTTTCTAGATTTATGAAAAAATGATGTGTAAATATTTAATTGGCATGTAAAAGGAAAATAAGTTAGAACTAATGAAATTTGTGAGAAGGTTAGACTCTGTTATTCAAATTTATCCATTTTTTAGTCCAAAAAGAAAAAACCAAAGTGATATATAAAAATTTCATTTTATATCTATATATTTTGTGTTAATTAAAAAATATAAATACTTTTATGTAGTGTGAAATCATAAATAAATATCAATTATTAAAGAATGAAATAATAATAATATGCAATTGAGGATGTATGAGGTCTTTTCCTACTACTGATGATTCATTTGTTGAGACCCAATAATACAATAAAAATACTATGATCAATAATTTTTTTGTTTGAATAGATATTATTAAAATTGTCTATAACAAAATACTGTCTATATAATCTGAAATGTTGAAAATCTACTACTTTAGTGGGAATAAAAAATTCTAGTTGGTGTAGTGACATTGGGTGGAAAATGATAGATTTGATTCAAGAGATTGTGTAGTTTCACTAATTAACTGATGGAACATATAGAAATAATTCCCTTGATGACTATTGGTACAATTATAAAATATTCAAACATTAAAAAATTTTATTATTCCTGACATTTGAGATTTGGATGATACCATACCAATCATTGGGTGAGATTGAAACTACACTTGTAATCACTACAACTCAATAGGGATAAAAAATGTGTACTAAAAAATTCATGAAAATGGAAAAGACTATTATCTCACATTGATTCTAATTATTTTAATTCTTATGTATTTATGTTTTCATCTATTTATATATTATATGGTTAGGATAGGTTGGATATGGAAATAAATGATCCATTACTCTTAACAGGATCAACGATTTAATTGTAATAGGGGTTAATTAATAGAAACAGACATGGGTACGCTAATTCAACCCTTCCTCTCTGTCCCCACACTATCCCCAAGTATCAAAACTAGCCAAATACACTAACATTCATGGACAGAAATTTGGATTGAAAAAATAATCTTTAGGATATATTTAACCTAAATTCTAGGTTTAAATATTTCTAGTGTGATTTATTTTATTTTTATAATGTTATCTATAATAAATATTATTACTAAATTAATATATGTATTCATATTTTATACATTATCCAATTTTGAGAAATATTCCTTGGTTTTAGATAATTGATTCAAACTATGGTTGATGTGAAATACATTTCTAGATTTTTAATTTTAAATAAATTTTAAAATTTGAGTTATTTATTGAAACTCAAGACTCATTATTAACCATCCATTATAATTTTTTACAAACCTAAGAGATATTATAAAACAATTTTTTGATTTTATTTTTAATATAATATAACATTAAGGGAATTAATATTATGCATTATCATCTATAAAATGGTTGATTCCTTCATTAAATTTTTTCAAAATAATGAAATGTGATATCATGTTTGATTTAAATATGTATAACACAGAGTTTTGATATTATCCACATTGGGACCTACCCATTCATTATACCTTTTTAGCCCTTATTATCCATTATAAACCTTATATTGTATCCATATTACCCACTTATTTTCAATACCCACACTGATTCTTGTTACATTGCATAATTATTCTTTAAAATGATTTTTGTAAAATCATGTTAGATCATTGTTTTCTAGGTGATATATTATATTGTACAAGGATTTTTAATGGATTTATATTTTATTGGATGTATTAGAAGTCCAGGAAGTTATTTTAATTTAATCTATTTTCTCATGAAAATATATAAAATAATATAAAAATAATATTGATAATCTCAATTAAATCCTTCATCATACTCATTTTTATTTCTCATAACCTTTAGTGAAAATAAATGGTGATTTTTCATAGTTCAGTTGATGTATTCATTTTTATTTCTATTATCAAACAAAAAAATGAAAAATGAATATGTATATAAAATTTTAAAAAAAGAATAAGAAGAACAATATTTTATTGTACTCGATATGTTTTGAATTATGGCATAGTTTGAAACTGGGGAATTAAGTTGGGTTAATAAGATGAAAATGTATTTGAGTGAGGTCTCTTCCTTATTATTAAATTATTTATCATGATTATTATTATTTGAAAAATCTTCCCATCAGTGACAATTTATTTTTCACAATGAACATAAAATACCCTAATCTCAATTCACACCAAGAAAACCCTCATAATTTTCGCATGCCTCTTTATCTTATATGTACATAGTTTAGGATCGAACAAATTATATTGTATAAATTTCATGATTTTTATATTTCAATAATAATACATATATTTCAAAATTGAGATTAAAGTGAAACAAATCCCTTATTAATTTAGTTGTAACATATTGCATTGGGGAATTAGTTAAAGTTAATTAATCTGGACATAAGGTAAGACAACTAAATGGGAAAATTAATTGATAAATTAAATTAAGAATTTAATTTATATAAGAATAATAAAATATTCTAACACTTTTTATTAGGGTGTGGATATTGGTAATGATATATTATTTTTCATAAAATTCCAAATGATAAGTACAGGGGAGTGAAAGATCAATTATTTTAAAATGTTTTTCATTATAAATCATTCATAATAAAGCCATATTTTTGATAATATTGGTATAGTAATAAGATTTTTATTATATTATAATATTTTAAGTATTGAATTATAAATGACGTAAAATATTTTTTTATGTGGTTAAATCAATATTATATGCCTAAAAAATATAAAGGCCAAAAAATTATGTTGTCATTTTTTGTATAAATAGTTGTCTATGAAAACACTTCACATCCAATAAAAAATTAAAGTTAATGAACACTTCATCTATAGGTAACTCAATGTTAAAACAGAGAAAAATGAGTTAAGGTAATGTTTATAAAATCCTAGATTCAAGTGTATGAAAAAAATTTAGAGGTCCATTACCAATATGATGGCTCAAGACACATGTTAATGGGAACAAAAGAATTTTTGGAGAGGTATCTCACTAAATTATAAATTAACTAAACACTAGAGTAAATTACATTTGAACCCATGATTATCAACAAACTTATCAATCAATCTAAACTAAAATTTGATTCATAAGTGTATTCACAATAGCACAAATGTTCATTGGGAATATACTATTTATTAACATCTCCATTAACTGCAGGATCCAATACTTCCATCCACACATGAAACATAAAATTAACTCTTATCAATGATACCTTAATCTATCAAATGTCACATCATCCTCCCCCATATTATAAACCTTATCCTAATTCACTCTTATCACATAGATGTTCTCTAAACCTCTCCCAACATTGAATTTTATTTAATGGTATCATTGATCCTCACAAACCAAACCTTATGGTTTTCACTCACCTGAATCCATTTTATATGTAAAACTACAATGGATCATATAACATATCCATATTCCCTCTAATAATATAGTGATAAAAATGTATGTGCATTTTATTAGACCACATTACGTATTTCTATAATGTTTTTTCCATATTCTCTCACTACGTTAAAAGTGGTTGACATAATATCATTAGAGAAAAGGAAATTCAGAGATGGATTGAGAAGGTTACACATATGAAGATATACACTCAATAATTTCTATATTAATTCATCACATTCATATCACATTCTTCTAGAAAGAGCTTATGGTAGATATTTAAATAAATTCTCAATATGACTTGAAGGGACTTATATTTTTTCTTCCCAATCATAGCTTGATGTGGTGTAGGATTTTTCATATTTTCTTTTGTTAAATAATTAATTTTATTTCCTTATATTATAGTATTTTAAAAATTATTTTTCCAATAGATTTGTTTCTCACTTATTATCTCCTCTCTTCACATTCCCCCAATAGTTCCACTTTATTCCAATGAATAATTTATGAAAAATGAACGTTTTATGAAGAGAAAGGTATTTCCACACTACAGTATATGAAATCTATGATGTTCTAACAAGTACTGATGACTTGGATTTATATAAAATTCCTGATAATTGTTATAAATTGTAATAAATAACCCTTTAAACCAAAATTATTGATATTTTATTGAAAAATATACAAAAATATTATTTGAATCAATATAAGTTGGTAATTTGAAGTGTTTTTTTTAAAAAAATCAAATCCAGTCGAGTTTTTATAATATTTTTTGTACAGAATTGTAAAAGAAGGATTATTTAAGAACAAATGTTTAAGGATAAGAAACTGTAAATTACTATATAATATAAGGGAACTCAAAAACATGAACTTATGTTAGATATCTATTTTTAATTAAAATAGTTTTTATAGGACAATATTTCACAGAATATATTTTTTTGAAGAGGAACAATATTGAATATTTCATTAAATATCATTACTATAAGATGTTGTTGCGCTAATTTCGGAGGATCAAATTAGTGGATTATCATTGAAAAATCTAGATCATTAAATTAATGTGTAAATAATACATTAATTTATTATTATATTTTTTAAATTATTGTATTTGGATTAATTCTTTTGTAAGGAGTTTTATTGATGATCAATGTTACAACTCCTTTTATAAAGAGTTTGACATATCTTGGTGTGGATTTTGAAGAAGTACTTAGAACTCATTAGTGAGTCTATTTGGAATATTAATATGAAAGGAATAATAGTTACTAATAATATTTTTTAGTTACTTTCATGTTAATAAAATTTAAAGATTCCTAAAATAATATAAATTGAAAATTGTTACACTATTTGAAGCTCTGAGGGAATAATGGGAAGATATCATGGACCTTGTTGGGGTGTGAGCTCTTCCTAAGACTGTTACATCATACTATTGAAGATGTTCTCAATTTTTAATATCAACAAATAGTTGATATATGATATAGGTAGAATCTATTTACAATTGGACCAAAAAATCATGGTGTTATTTTATTATTTACTTTCATCACTTTTTTTTTGTGTTATAGAGACACTTATTTTCATTACATGACCATTACACTATTTTAATGATAAACATCATAATATTACTACAAAAATACGATCTAAAGTTTTAGTTTCATTGGAAAATTAAGACAACGCATAATTTTTATATAATAAAACATAAAAATTTATTTAATTACTTCTTCTCTAGCTTCTTATTGGACCTTTTTTTCCACAATACTTGTTTTCGCTAGAGAATATACATCAAAGAAACGGGTGAGCTAAAATCCTAGTAAGATAAATAATATGATACATGAGACATGGTTGAGTGTACTCATCATAATAATAACATAAGAAAAGGATTGTAATAATAATAATGATAGGAAGAATTAGATAAAGTCACTGAATGTGGAAAAGTATAAAAATGAAACAACTTGACTTTATGGTTAAATACCACACATGGATATGAAAAAAGATAGCATCATGTTCATGTATAAAATATGTGCATCATCATAACATCATAATTTTTAACAAATATATAATCATTTTCAAGAATATTTCACATTATTTCATGAGATACATCAATTTAACCAATTCATCGGAGCACTATATAATTTAGGGCACACCTGTCACATCATATCATTTACATAATCATACATACCACATAGACCATATAACAAACTTGAATATAAAACAACAAATGGAAAGGAAAAGATATCATTTCATAAAGAATAAATTAATGAATAAAATTTAGAGTTCCTAACTTAAAGAGGGAATAACATACTTGGTATCAATCTTGATTTAAGAATAAAAAAACTCCAGAAAATTAAAAGATGTATTTTAAGAAAAAAGATTTATTTTGGAAAAATATTTGAATTTGAAATAAAACCAGATGAAAACATGACTATACGTTAAATGAAAAGAGATGGAAAAATAAATGATACTAAAGTAACATCCATATTAAAAAATGGAGTGAAAGAAAAAAAAACAAGGAAATAAAGTTGGGTTTAAGATTTCCCCTTACCTTATGACTGAGTTCTTTATTCACATTAATATCCTATATAATAATTTTAAATTAATTAAATAAAAAAATAAAAACATAAAAACTTATATATTTTTTTTATTAATTATAATTTTATTATTTATGTTTATTGTCATTATTTTTAGTTGTTGAGTTAAATTTCATCATTCTGAGAGTATTCATTTTCTTGTTTATCATGATTTGTTCCCTTTTTTATATGTATGAATGTTAATATAAAATGAAAATGATTCTCCATAATTGAAATTATTTATTATTAATGAAAATAAAATTTTTTAATTGGTAATATATATCATATGGTTATATGGTATGAGGATGATTTATTAGAAATTTTTTTAATGAAACAAATTTACATTATTTGTCATTTTTATTACCATTATGAGATTATATCATAATGTTTATATAAATGGCTTCCATAACATTATATAACTTATAATTTGTATATAAAAATATTATTTAACATTAGAAATGGGTTTATGAGCATTCTTTAATGAGGTAGTGAAAAATGAAATTGCATCATCCATAGTAGTGGTAAATCGACACACCGCAGATGATATTTTTATTTTTAGAAAAGAAATAAAATTAAAGATGTTTGAATATGAATTATTCCTTTAACATAATAAAACACAGGTATATAAAATATACTTGAGTTATCAATCCACTTGTACTAGTGGATTTTATGATAGGATAAGAAATGAAAATAAATTGAAAATGAAATTAGAATAAAAAGAAAGAGGATATTTCCTCTTGAATTTCTCATCCCTGAGACCCTCCGTAGGGAAAAGGGTTTGGATTTTTTTGATACCAAGAGAACCTAAACACGGGGTAGGATCTTGGTAAGAGTATTGGGTAAAACCTATAAAAACTTCAAGTCTTGTAAGGTGTGAGGAGAAGAGGTGGTAATGGGTAGTATTTATAGGGGAGGAGTGGGGTGTTTTCTCCTTATTTTATTCATTAGTTTATTATTTTTTCTCAATAATATGAATAGTTTTAACCATATCACTAATTATATCAAAATAATTAATGGGAGTTAAATATTTTTGGCCTACATTCTCCTTACAAAAACAATGATTCAAAAATTCAGGTATTTATCTTTTATCCTAAATAATCATATTTTATTATTCACAAAAAATTCATGTATTTTAGAAAAATATAAAAAATTCACCCTAATCATTATTGATGTGAATAATTAAATAATGAAATACATTTTATTAAAATAATTTTATAAATATGAAATTTTTTATTTTGATTTAAAATCATCAATTAGTTGGCAAGTACTGATTTTAAAATTACAACTGATTTTATAACACTTTGAAAATTTAATTTAGGTCGCTTAAAATTATATTATAATAATTTTAAAATAATAATATTAATTTATCAATATATTTTCTGAAAATTATTTTTCATTTAAATAAATATATTAATTATAAAATTATAAATAATTTTTTTTTAAAAACCATGAATTAATTCATAATTTTTAGAATATTTGTTTATATATACCATGTTATAATTTTATCACATTATCATTTATAATATTCTTATATTTTATTTATACTTTCATATATGAGGTTACAATTCAATTGGATGAATTACTATTCATAATGGGCATGTTACTATTCTAAGGGCCATGTTACTATTCGATTGGGATAAGTTCCTTAATTTTAAGAAATACTTCTTATTTCGTTCATTAATAATTTATAATGTTTGTATTGTTCCATAAAAGTTTTTTATGTGTTTTATACTATATTATATAATTATAATTAGTTAATTTCCATTGATAAAATTTTGGGTTGTTACATTCTTCCACGATTATGAAATTTCCCCCTTGAAATTTTGTTTTACATATTATGTTAAAAAAAGTGAGGGTAATTCTCCTTCAAAACTTCATCTGGTTCCCATGTTTTCTATTTTTACTTATTGTTCAACCATATTATTTGACCTGGTGAGTAGTCTTATTGTATATGAATTTATCTCTATGATCCCAGATCTTCACTGGATGCTCCTCGTAAGAGAAATAATTTTCCAACATTACCACATATGGATTAAGAACATGTGAGGGATCTAGTGTGTACTTACTCGAAAGGGATACATGGAATACATAGTGTACATGAGACATAGAAGGTATAAGTTTCTTTCGATAGGTAACATCATTGACATGATCAAGAATGTCTATGAGGGTGATGTACCTAGGAATCATCTTTCCTATCTTACCAAATCTCATGATCCTATTTTATTGAGTTATGTGGAGTAATAATATATCTTCACCCTTAAACTCTAGGTCTTGTCAATGATTGTATGAATACATCTTCTGTTGACATACAAATTATTTGATGTGTTGGGTAATAGCTTCCACATTTTACACTATTTCATTGACCATTTGAGGTCCTAGTATATTATATTCACCAACCTTAGCCGATGTTCTGCATCTTTCCCCATAAAAGGATTCATATGCATACATTTGGATTCTCAATTGAAAACTATTGTGGTAAGAGAAATAGAACAACATTAGTTGTTGTTCTTATCCTCCATTGAAGTCAATAACATATTCTCTCAACATGTCATCAAATTTATGAATATTAGACTATGATTGGCCATCAGTTTGAGGATGATAAGTCATACTAAATTTCATCTCAATGTTTAGTGAATGTTGAATAATTTTCCAAAACATAGAGTTTAATCATAAATTTCGATCATATACAATTGATAGTGGTACTCCATGTAGACTTTCCAATTATTTTATGTATACTCGTGACAACTAATCTAGTGAAAATTTCTCTAAAACTGTGATAAAGTGAGGTATTTTTTATGAAGATCCACAACAACCCATATAGAATTATTTCCTCTGGAATCCTTTAGGAGTCTAGTGACAAAGTCCATGGTGATTTTCTCCATTTTAAATGTTATTATGGGTAATGGTTTCATCATCCCACTAGACTTTTATCTTTCATCCTTCACATTCTGACATACCAAACACTTTGATTTATAATCAGCGATCCCTTTCATCATATTGTCCCACCAATAGTTCTGTTCGAGATCTTGATACATCTTTGGGCTCCCTGGAATAATAGAGAAGGTTGATCTATGTGTATAATTCATAAGATCCTTAATTATCTCTCATTTAGATGGTACATATAGTTATTACCCAAATCTATCAATTTCTTCCACATCAATTTTAGACTATGATTATTACTCCTTTCTCAAATATTCCACCTTCTTCGGAATTTCCACATCATTCCATTGATCAACAATTATTTTGTCACTAATGGTTATTTGAGCAATAATTTTAGAAAGGATTTTTTATATTCATTTGTTAATTATTCCCATGTCTAACCATTACATGTCTCAGAAGAATTGATCCTTGTCAATTCTCATCACTGATAATTTTGTAGGATTCTTCCTACTTAGAGCCTCAGCCACATTATTTTCTCTTCCATGATGGTAGTGGTTTGAGTAGATGTAATCCAATATGAGATATAACCATAATTGAATGTGTAATATAATATCCTTCTATGTGAATATATATATGAGGATCTTATGATCCGTATATATTTCACACTCCGCCCCTGAGAGATAATTCTACCAAATTTTCAATACCAAGATCACAACTGACAACTCTGGATCATTCTTGGGATAGTTTTGTTCATGAATTTTCAACATCCTTGAGGCTTCGGATATTAATTAATCATTTTGAATCAGTACATAGTCTAATACTATCTTTGATGCATCGTTGTATACCACTTATAGTTTCCCACTTTTCAGAAGTGTGAATCTCAGTGCTGTGATAAGCCTCTTTTCTAACTCTTTGAAGAAATATTTACATTCAATAGTCTAGAAAAAAATAACCCTTTTGAGTTAACATGGTTAGTGGGTTTGACAATCATGAGAAGTTATTCACAAATCACTGGTAATTCCTAACTGAACCATGGAAACTATGGATCACTATTACAGATATTGGTATGGGCAAATCTTCTATTTCCTTTGTCTTATTAGGTTCTAAATATATGTTATTGATAGTGATAACATGCCTAAATAAAGATACTTTATCAATCCAGAACTCAAATGTATTGTACATAGCATAATTTTACTCTCTTCATACTTTATTTATAATTTTATGAAAATGATCCTCTATTTCCCCCTTTTTCTTAGAGTATATCAAAATATCATCAATAAAGACTACCAAAAAAAAATTGACTCAATATCTAAAGGATCTATTCCTTACATCCATGAATACTATTGGACCGTTATTGAGTTTAAAATGAATCAATATGAACTTAAAGTGTCCATACCTTATTCAAAAGTCATTATTGGGAATGTCTTCATCCTCACCTATAATTTGTTAAATCTGGATCGAATGTCCACCTTAAAGAAATGAATGGACCAATTAAATTGATCAAATAAGTCATCTATTCATTGAAGGGGATTGTTGTTCTATAGTGGGATTCATGTAATATAATGATAATCGATTTATAGATCAATTGAACTATCCTTATTCTTGATGAATTGGACTTCTTCACCACATGGTGATGCACTCGAGTGTATAAAAAACATTTCCAAATTATCTTTTAACTGCTCCTTCAGTTCCTCCAACTCAATGGTGGCCATTCTATAATATTTCATTAATATAGGAAGAGGTCTACAAATAATTTCAATTAAGAACTCAAAAACATAGTTAGGAGGAATACTAGGAAATATTTTTTGGAACACATCAATGTCGTCCCATACAATCAGCATGTCTTCGATCATGATTCGCCCCATTGTCATAATCGTTTGAGATAACTATGCTTGCTCAAATGAAAATAACATACACACATGAGATGATGATTCTAAAAGAGATTCACCCTCATCCTTAAATTTATATATAATTTGAGGATGCCTCTAGATTTGAAAAGTGATCTACATTTCTTGATATTGATGGTGGATTTGTACAAAGATATCCCTTACTTACCAAAACTAGCATCAAAATACACCTAATGATAAAAAGAAAATATTATATGGGAGGTTTAATCCACAAAAAATAAACAGGGAGGAGTTACATAATTGGGTTGAAATAATTTCACAATTTTCTTTTCTCATAGATAACTCATCCTTCATATCATGATGTGGTGACTTAATAGTTTAACTAAACATTAAAGATAGAAAATAACGTATAGAACCAGAATCAAATAGTATTTTTTATATTATTGAATGAATAACCACTATATCTATGACCACATCACTTTATAGATCCACCATAGAAGTGGTGATGGCATAAGCTTACCCTTTCTCCTTTAGATTTGGTAGCTGCTGACGTTGATTACCCTCGAGGACTCAAGGTTTAGTACACTAGCTTGCATAGTGCCCTTACACCCTACGGTTGAAGCATTAAACCATGTGTGGTTCTCTCATTCCTTCCATTACATTATCAATATTCCTCATATATCTTATACATTCATGATCTTGGTGTCCATCTCTCCCACACTTGAAGCATTTCCCAATCAATTTGGGCCAATTCCCATGAGGCTTTTTCCTATATTTTTGACATGTGACTCGTTGAATTTTCAGTCCACCAATGTCATTAGATCCACCAGCTTGAAACTCCATCTTTCACTTCATTTCACCATAGCTAGGGGAATAATATCAAAAATCCATCTCCACTTTGAGAGAACATGAAAATACATCTTCAAAACTCCCAAGTATTAAAATTTATAGATCATTTAGAGGTTTTTGTTTTAAACCACTAGATAATCTATCTACCTTTCTATCATTTTTTTATAAAAAAACCTAAGGCATACCTTGAAATACATGGGAGTTTTACATAATATATCATGATATATTCACCTTAATATTTCTTCATCACAATGAATTATCCCTCTATATTTGTCCAAAGAGTTCTATTAAAGTACTTGTTTGGAGATATTTTCTTAAATAATCCCACCTCTATATATTCAATTTTATCCTTCATCTTCGTGCTCTAAATGAGTACCCACCATTGATATACCTATCTATCTAAATGATAAATGGACAAATCCATGTTATCTGTCTCATAATATTTAAGCACATAAAAGATCTTATCCATTGAGTTGACACACTATTCCTCAACTAGTGGATCAGAAGATACAATAAATTTTGGTGGTCGTTTCCTCGTAAAAGACCAAATATCCAATTTATACCTCTTAGATGAAGGAGTTCATTCCACATTATTCAGGATATTTTTTAAATACTGTGATATTTGGGTAAACATAACTATGAAATTTTGAGCAACACAACTCAAGGCATTAGGAATGTCATTCATGAAATTTGTCGCATTTCCACTCACACTGGTTGTCGGCCTAGTTTCTCATAGTTCTCATCATTTTATAAAATAGAAATGGTTCAACCAAAACATAAGTATAAAATTCATGAATAAAAAATTTATTTATTTTTTCAATTAACTCTAAAGGAATACCAAATGGAATACATATGTTTAGGATTTTCTAAAATAATTATTTTTGGGTGCCTACCAATACATAGTATTGTACTAAGTATTTTCACTAAGATTCTATAATCATAATTCCCAAATTATCTAAACTATGCTCTAATACCAACTATATAGATCCTTCTATTTCATACATGTCTATAAATTATTTTAATTTTAATGAAAATAATAGTACTAAAAAACTATTATCCGAAGGATTAGGTTCATGGGAAAAATTAGGCCGTGCATAAATTTTACATAATAAATCATAAAAAAATTATATAATTCCTTCTTCTCTAGATTATTATTGGCCCTTATATTCTCCACTATATATATCTTCACCTAATTATATACATTAATGAAAGGGGTGACCTAAAATCCTAAGTGGAAGAATAAGTGAAATGAAACATGTGAGAGAATTATCATCATCATTATAAAATAATAAAAGGATCAAAATCTTAATCATGACATGAATTATTTGATAAATTCATGGAATTTATAAATGGAAAAAAATGAATCATCATGTCTTAGTGGTCAAATACCACACATAGTTGTGAACAAACCTAGCATCATGTTCTTGCATAAAATATGTGCATAATCATAAAATCATCATTTTGAAACAAATATAGTGGTATGTTAACACATATTACACTTAAACTCATGAGATACATCACTTTACCTAATGAATTAGAGTGCTATATAAATTTTGGAACGCATGTTGCATCATAACATTTACATAATCATGCATTCCACACAGAACATATATCAATCATTAACATAAAATAAACCATGGAAAGGGTTTTATTTAACATCATAAATCCTACATTCATGAATAAGCTTTGGATTTCCCAAAATAAAGAGGGAATACAATACTTGGTATCGTTATCTAATGAAGAAGAAAGAATCTCAAGAGAAGTAAACTATGTGTTTTAAGAAAGAATAGATCTTTTTTTTAAAATAATATCATTTATTATGAAACCTTTTTGGAAACATTTGTATCCAATAAATTAAAAGGGGATTAAAATAAAAGATATTAAAGAAACATCCATACTGAAATAGGAGTGAAAGAGTTAGAAACCAAGGAAATGGTGTTGGATTCGAGAACTCTTGTCCACTTATGTCTGAGTAATTTGTTTACATTAATATCCTCTATAATCAAATTAAATCCATTAATTAATAAATCATGAATCATTTATACATTTTTTTATTCATTATAACTTTATTATGTTTTTTATGGTCGTTGTGGTGAGTTATAGAGTACAAGTCCATCATTCCGAGAGTGTTCGTTTATTTGGTTTTCATGACCGGTTCACTTGTTTATAACTATGAATGTTCATATACAATGATAACGATTCTAAAAAATTGAAAATATATGTTATTAATTAATATAAATAAGTTTAATTCTTTATATATATCATTTATTATTATGTTTTGAGGATGATTTATTAGATATAATGTTAATGAAAATGATTTAATTTATTTGGTGTCTTTTACAACCATTAGGATCTTATATCATCATGTTTATATATATGGGTTCTAGAACATTATATGAAATTATAATATGTATAATAAAATATTTTCTAACCATTATAATGGTTCTATATTCGTTCTTGAAAGTTGTTGTTAAAAATGAAAATGCATCATCCATACTGGTCGTAAATCAACATACTGTAGACGATATTGTCATTTTTAGAATAAAAGGAATATAAAAGAGTCGCAAAGATGAATTATTATATTAACATATTAAATTTATATTTTATAAATGATAATGGAGTTATCATTCTACTTTTATAAGTGTAGGTGATGATAGTATAAGAAATTAAATGTAATTGAAAAGAAATTAAAAGAAAAGGAAAGATTAATTTACCTCTTGAATTTCTCATCCTTATGATCCTGCTTAGGGAAAATGGTTTGATATTTTGATGAGAACAAGGGGTCCTAGGAATTGGGGGTTCTTGGGATGAGTATTTGGAAAAACATGTACCATCTTAAAGGCTTCTAATGTGTGAGGAGAATATGAGGTGAGCAGTGGGATTAATATTAGAGGAGAGTGGTGTTTTATCATTATTTTGTTCATTAATATATTATTTTGAATGGAGACTATGAATATTTTTAAACATATCATTAAATATACAAAAATAATGAAGTAGTGTATGTTATTTTGGGCTTATATCTACCTTACATCAACAATGACTCAGAAATTCATGTATTTAGCTTTTTCTTAAATTATCATATATTACTATTCAAAAAATAAGGAATTTTAGAAAAATACAAAATATTTTCCCCAAAAAATTTTCAAAATATATAATTCAAAAATTAACCCCATTTTTTAAAAATATTATTTATATATGACAAAATTATTTTTTGATTTAAAATCATCATTTACTTGGAAAGATTAATTTTAAAATTATAACTGATTTTATAACACTTTAAAAATAATAATAATAACTTCTAATATTATCTTATAATAATAAGACAAAAAAATTATAATTTATGAATCTATTTTATTATATTAAATTTTCTTTTACATAGTTATATTAATTATAAAATTAAAAATAAAAATCTATGATTTATAAAAATACCAAAATGTAATTAATAATTTTTAAAACATTTATATAATTATACCATGATATAATTATATCATATTGTAATTTATATGATGCTTAATTCTGTTTTATATTTTCATAAATGATGTTGTTATTCTACTAGTCTAATTAATTTTTCTGGTTGTCATGTTATTATTCCAAGGGTTAATTTACTATTCTACTAGGATATGTTTCTTAATTTCAAGAAATTCTACTTATTTCATTCAATATTAATTTATAAGGTTTTTATAGTGTTATGAAATTAATTTTATGTGGTTTATAATATATGATATAATTATAAATATGAAATTTCAATTAAAAAATTATAGGTTGTTACGTGCATAATGTGGATTCATTTAAGGAATAAAATCATAGAACAATGATCTCCTAATATGGGAAATACATCATGAAGAAGATATCAGTAAAGATAAAAAAAATTATTTTTCATCCACACTGATTAACCCCTCCCCTAGGATCCTAAAAGTTGTATTATAGGCAAAAGTTTCTTTTATAGGTTGGACCTTCAAGATCTGTAATAAGAATATTATGGTACCTATTTATCAGAAGAGTAGAATGATAGTTCAAGATGAGACTTTATAACAGGGATTTATAGATCTGTAAGTAGATATAGAGGGTCCTGTTATTGAATAATATATTCAAATAAAGAAAAACTAGATTAAAATACTATTAAAGGAGTCTGATTAGTATATTAAAAAATTGAGTTTGAATTGACCTACTTTTAAGAAGTTGTTGAAAACCTGTAGTTGATTCATGTAAAATCATAATATGGGTCACATTTGAAACAAAATTCATGAGAACAAGTCCATGTGATTGAAAATAAGGGTTATTCTATTAAATAACAACATGAGAAAATTATGTCTTTCAAAGAATAAATTGTTGTATTTAAAAATAATACATATGATGACCCCCTATGAGAATATTAATTTTAATTTAAATGTTTTCAAGTCCTTAGTTATGAAGATGGGTAACATGAGTATGGTCACAATTATGAAGTTCAAGACATATCTAAGGATTCAAAGATGGGTAGTAAGGATTATCTATAAAATAATATTAGATTTTAGGAGAAATATTGAAAGAATTTATTATATCATTGTAATTCTATTGAATGAATTTGTTAAGAATGAAGTTCAAGGATTATGTATCCTTGATTATTTAATGGCTAAGAATAATAGAATATTATATAAAATCTCAAACAATTCTATTCAAGAAAAATTTATATCAATGGAATGACCATTGAGATTAGGAATATAAGTTACAAATTCTCATTTTGAGTAAAAAAGAATAAGGATGAATGAAATTGAATGTTATTTAGTATATCTATGAGAATAAAATGAAAATGTGAAGTTTATTTGAAGGGAATCCGATGAATAATTTAAATATTAGTTAGATGATCAGCTCAACCTGTAGTTGTGGTCTCGACCAAGTGGTTAAGACCACCCCATAAAACTATATCAAATTGGGATATAATTTCATGAGCCCTATTTAATGACCTGTCCCCCGGGGCCCATGACTGGACTACCCAAAACCCACCTTCCATAGGCCAAGGACTGGTGACTATCATCGAAAAGGAATATCCCAAAAATTGAAGGCAATGCCTCTAAAACTGTGCACACACAGACAGGGCATACCACACAAAGCAAATAACAAAGGAAAGAAAGTAGTACAACCACAAAAAAGTACCACCATTGAGAGTAAAAGGTGTAAACTGAATGTAAAGGGGACAGAATACAATCCCAAATTAATGGAAATTACTTCAAATGAAGTGAAAGCTCCAAATGTTGTTCATCAAGGATCCTACCTGAAGGGTAGGTACAGCTCAATGTCATATTTCACAACAGAACACCAGTTCTATCGATCCACCTTCGAGCATTGTCTAGCCATAACTCCTCAATGTCATAGTTGAAGAAATATGTATTCTGCACAAGACAAAACATGTGTGGTAGAAGCTGATGCGGGGTTGAGTATAACAAAACTCAGTAGGGACCCCAAGACTAACTTCTATCACACAGAAATCCACAATGGAAAAACACCACAAAGCAAGATCTCAATGAAAAGCACAAAGAAAAAGACACAGATCACACCAGGTATATCTTAGGTACAAAAGTAAATATATTTGTTGTAAATATAGATCATATTATTATATTATTAGGATTTTATGATAATATATGAAGGGTCACTCTACTTATGATCCACGAAGGGTCGCTCTGGTGTTGATCCACGATGGGTTTCTCTGTTGTTGATCCATGACGGGTCACTCTACGGCCGATCCACAATGGGTCACACAATTACTTATCCAAGAAGGGTCTCTCTCATAATGATCCATGAATGTTCTATCGTATTTTGATACCTAAAGTGTGTCTCTTATGACAATACATGATAGGTCTCTCTCATTCTGATCCACGAAGGGTCCATCTTATCCTCATCCATGAAGGGTCTCTCTTATGGTTCACGTCATAGCCAACCACTGGATTTATAAACTTAGCACGCTTTATTTGAGATAATAATCTCCTCAAGCCATAAGTCGTAACTCAAATACCATGAAGACCCACATAGAGTACCCCAAAGTACAGTCTTGTCATAAGGGTCCCAACGTAATAGACGTCACATCAAAAGGACATCTAGACTGTAAGATATGAGCTTTTTTGTTTAAAGGGCCTGGTTGGATTCAAGTTCGATCCAACCCAACCATATGCCAAATTCCAAAAAAACTCAAGTATATTTTTTTAGAAGGACCTACTTTTTTCAAGGGTCCTCGTGCCGTAGATGGCGCGTCCATTGGACGCCCGATCTGTTAGTTGTTATTTTTTTTTTCAAAAATGGTCTAGTGGGGTCCGGGTCCTGTTCGTCCCGGCTGGACCTACCCGACCCAGGGTCCACTGACCTGATCTAGACCTAGCCTAGCCTAGTTCTAGTATGTTGAGCTGTGGCTCGCCCCACTGAGGTGGGTTTACTCGTTCCTCCAAAGGTAGACCAGCCTTTCGCTTTACCAGGAGGTGACTGCATGTTGCGCCCGACTGCCCAGCTCGCCATGCAGTTGATGCTGGGAGGTTTTGTTCACCAAAGTCCAGTAACCATGGATTTTCAATGAAGCCAGCCAATCCGTCTAGTTGGATTCCCACACTTGGTCTTTGACCATGTACCACCAGCTCGTCCGAGTGGCCCAGACATGGTCCACTCCCTCCACGTGGTGTCGGTTGGCACCCCATCATTATGCTACCACAACATGACGACGTGTGTGCCGCATCTCTCCTCTCGTGGCCACCACCGTGGGCCCCTGTCGTCCCCCTCCAGCTTCCAAATGATACATTTTCTCTCTATGGACACTCGAGTTTCTCTAGTGGTCTGTTTTTTTTGAATCGTATGTGCCTACAGGACTATAGGGCTACCACGTTCGCTGCGACGTCCTCTAACTCATCTTGTCGCCATTTCAAAAAATTTCCACAAAAAATGCACAAGGAATAGGGGGATCGGGCCTTGTTTATGTCAACCCATGCCCTCCACATTAGAGGTTTAAAGAATAGGAGGCTTGGAATTTAAATTTTATCAGCAATAAACCAAATCCTGGATAGAAAACACAAGAATAACAACCTCCCTCAAGAATGAAAGATCCACGGATTAACCAATTCATGGGTTAATCCCTGTTAATCATTTAGAATAAGAATGGGGAAATCATAAAAAAAAAATCAAACCCCTACCTTTTTTGACGTTCATTTCTATAGTGTTCCGTCTTCGAGGGGTCAAGAGGTCAATGTAGCTCATCACTTCCTACATACGTTCTTGGAGGTACGTCAAGGTCAATGAAGTTCTGATGGAGTTATTCATTATTTGTTTTAGAGGAAACTCATTGGAGGTTCGTAAGATAATTTCCCACATTTTAATTCACTACATTCCATGGGTTAGTTAAATAAAAAGAAACATGTCACAGTGTTTTTATTATGTTGCGATGTTGCGTCATTACGCTGTTTCTTTTATAAAACAGCGTAGCGGTTATGGTTGTAAAATGAGCCATTAAGGGGCTTCCTTAAATGTGTCTCTCCATCAACTCATTTCCACACTATAACACTACCATCTGTCACTCAATGATATAGAAAAGGAATAAAATAACTTTTTAGGTTATTTTAATATTTTCTAAAAAGTCCAAAAAATAACTTTTCTATCCGACCCTTTCTGATCCATGTTAATTCCTTTATAGGAAAATCTTGGCATTCAATTTTCAATGGTGCCCTTATATTCTCAACCTGAGCATCAGTTCAAAAGTTAGAATAACCTGCTTGCATGTTTACTTAAGTGAACATAAAATAGTTCAAAAATCAGTTTCGGGATCACTGGGCCTCAGAATCATGTTCCGTCAAAGCGTGTGGTCTCAAAGAAATTCTATATAATTTCTAAAAAAATTACATTAAAATCCTGGGACATTAAATTCTCCACACCTTTTGGATTTATGTCACCAAATGAGAAAATAAGGGCTAATGAAAGAAGTGGGGGGTACTAAACATGAATCTAAGCCTCCTGATCCCAAGTTCTCTCCCAGGGACTCCCATACTGCCACCAAACGCACAACATAGTAATTGACAATCCATGAAGGAACCACTCATATCCATCCTCTATCTCTAATGAGAACTCCGTAAATGTCTCCATGTCGTTAATTTCCATCTCGCCCCAATCGATGATGTGCGATAGATCGTGCACATACCTCTTCAGATGCGACATGTGAAAAACAACGTGCACCCATTGTATCTGTGGGGGAAGAGATAGGTAGTACGCCACATCACCAAATCTTCTCTGAATCTGTAAATGTCTAATAAACCTCATAGATAACCCGCCTCCCCTGCAAAATCTCTACCATCACTGTTGAGGTGAATCCTGAGGGAAAACATGGTCTCCCTCCTCGAACTCCTAGGGTCCCGGTCTCCTATAAACATAAAATTTTTGTCTTCCCTGTGTAGTACTCATCCACTCCTGGATGATCTGAACCTTCTCAGTGGTACGCCGTACCAACTCTGCACCCATGAGTGATGACTACCCTAGGTTTGTCTAGCATAGTGGTGATCTGCATGGCTTCCCGTACAAGGCCTCAAATGGTGCAGTGAAAATGGTAGAGTGGTATCTATTGTTGAATGTGAACTCCACCAGTGGTAGGTGGACCTCCCAACTGCGACCAAAATCTAGGACACAAGCATGAATAATGTCCTCCATGGTATGTATGTTCTTCTCTGTCTGATCGTCTGTCTGGGGGAGAAAAGTTGTGATTAAGTGCATCTGAGTCCCGAACGCCTCCTGCAACCCTTTCCATAACCAAGATGTAAAGCGTGCATCATGGTCTGATATGATCATCAATGGAACCCTGTTAAGCAGCACTATCTCTTGGAAGTAGATGCATCCTTATCCCTTTATCAATCCCTGCTACCAGATGGGTAGGATGTTGGATGACTTGGTGAGTCAGTCAATGATCAAACAGATAGAATCGTGGACCCTGTACGTGTGTGGTAACCCTGTCACGAATTCCATGGAGATACCATCCCACTTCCATTCTGGTACCTCAAGTGGTTATTCCAAGCCTAATAGGACTTGATGCTCGACCTTCACTTCCTGAAAACCGAGACATCGTGAAAAGAACTCTACCACCACTTTATTCATCCCTATCCACCAGTACTGATAGCAGAGGTCCTAATACATCTTTGCCACACCATGATTTACAGCCAAACGGGATGTATGGAAATCCCTCAATAGCTCATTTCGTAACATCACTCGTACCATGGTGCATCTTTTGAAAAGGATAGTGTGCTCCCCACCTATCGAAACTACATCAGGAGTATGTCCTAAGGATATCTGACCACGCCAAGCCTCATAGTCAATATCCACATGTTCTTCCTCCCCAACTCACTGATAGAGTGGGGGAGTGACAATCATAGACTATATGTAAGCTGCTCCATCACTATCCACGAAGGATATCTACATCGTGGATATATGCTTTGTCGCCTCACTCAGTAATTGCAAAGCAGTCATCCTTCTAAGCATGTCAACCACCACATTCCCCTTCTCATAAGTATAGATTATCTCAAAATCATAGTTCTAGAGGAGCTCCATCCATCACCACTATCTCATGTTCAGGTGATTTTGTGAAAAGTTATACATAAGACTCTTTTGGTTGAAGTAGATAGTAAATTGTTCACCCATCAAGTAGTGAAGCCCCATCTTCAAGGAAAAGACCACTACTGCTAACTCCAGGTCAAGGTTCCCTTAGTTTTGGTCATGCTTACTTAGCTGTCATGAATCATAGGAGATCACTGATCATGCTTGCATCTGGACATAACCCAGTCCGGTCCCAGATGCGTCACATAAGAATACATACCCAAAGCCCTCTTCTGGTAGTCTCAGTATGGGGGCACTCGTCAGTCTCCACCTCAACTCATGGAAACAATTATGGCACCTCTCCATTCATACGAATAGTTTTTCCTCCTTTTTCAAAGCTAAATATGGTGTTTCTACTCTGGAATAGTCGAGTATGAACCTCTAGTAGTACCTATCCAACCCCATGAAACACCACACCTCGGTCACACTCCTGGGTGGCTCCCAAGGAAGAATTGCCTTTATCTTTTCCAGATCCACCGCAACTCCAGCCTCTGAGATGACATGTCCTATAATGTGGACCCCCTGAATCTAGAACTAGCACTTCAAGAGATTATCGTAAAGCTGGTGCTCTTTGAGTGTATCCAGAATTGTCTGTAGGTGTATACCATAGTCATCCTTCGACGCTGAGTACACTAAGATGTAATCAATTAATACTACCAAAAAATGGTCGAGGTAAGGTTGGAAGATCATGTTCATGAGTCCCATGAACATTGCTAGGGCATTGGTCTTACCGTAGGGTATCATCAAGAAATCGTTGTGGCCATACCAGCATCTAATGGTTGTCTTCAGTACATCCTCATCCTATACCCAAAGATGATGACATCCTGATCTGAGGTCGATCTTTGAGAACCACCTCGCTCCTGTTAGTTGATTAAATAGGTCATCAGTCATAGGAAGTGGATACTTGTTCTTCATGGTCACCTGGTTCAAGTGGCAGAAGTCTATGCATAGTCTCTAGATCCCTTCTTCCATCATGGAATACAATAGTGGGGCTACCTGTGGAGAAACATTGGGTCTTATAAACCCCTTCCTCTACAAGTCCTCCAACTGTACCCTCATCTCTTAGAGCTCCATAGAAGCCATTTGATATGCAGGCGTAGATATCGGTGTCATCCCTAGGTATATGTCAATGAATAATTACACCTCTATGATAGGAGTTAGTCCTGGGATATCTTCTTGAATGACATTTTCATACTCATCCACCACTATAAGAAAGTGTGGACTCCTCTCAGCCACCACACCTAGGGTGAGGCTAGCCAACTTGTGTGTGATCGGCTGCACCCTACTCCAGGAAAGTCCATCATGTTTTGAAAAGGTTCCCCTTTCACCATTGATGGAAAAATGGGTCCCATATTCGTGGAAACACCGTAATTTTCACCTAAAATAGTCGATCTGAGCATGAACTATAGATAACTATTCAAAACCCAAGATGACGTCGTAAGGACTCAACATTGCTACTAAGAGATCTCAGTCGAAGCTCTTGCCTCCTAGTGTAACTCACACTTACATTACTAGCATGTAATAGTCTAATCCTCTCTCATAAAAGTCTCTAATCATAAAGATTGAGACAACGTCTTCAATGGAATCTCCAAGCCTCAGACGAGGACTGTGGCAAGGATAGAGTGATTGGCACATGTGTCTATAATAACATTATCTAAGGTGAATAAGACATAGATCATACCTTTAATCATCTCTAGAGAACCATGGTTTTAGGTCTCCATTGATTGAAATCTGGACTTTCCCCTTTCCTCTAGCTCCCTGAGCCCGTGGTGGACAACCTGGGGGTGGTAGTGGTAACTGCTCAAACTGTCATCCACTGCCTTTTTCTCAGCCTGCTCCCCTACCACATCTGATGCCCGATGGACCTCATTATTTGAACCTATATCTCTATCTCGATGATCTCTCGAGCATATTCTAGTCATTCGTGAGGGGAGTTAGACTGTCTCGAGCTATGCTCCCATGTCCTCCGTATTAGTAAAAAACTATGTCCCTTAGCTGGCATCCTCTACCTTGTGAGCTCCGCACCTCCGACCCCAGATCCTAGGGTCATCCTTCATAAGGTCTATCCCATTTGGACATCTATGCTGTCTGATTTCTACCTTCTATAGATGTCTCAGCTTCCTTACGTCCGGTGGAGGCTATCACTATTAGTGCGTGCTCGGCTAGGAAGCTCTCCACTAGTAGAGCTCACTCTAGAACTCCAGCCTGCATCGGTATGCTTAGTGAAATCATCGACGCCCTGATCTACCATCATATGAATTTCTCAAAGGTTCATTCCCTAAATAAAGGGTATTCTACCATGTCAGTGGAGTTGCGGGAGAGGTCGGTAAACCTCACCGAGTACTGGGCCATAGTCAGTATTCCCTACTATAGGTACAATATCTTCTGAATATGCACTCAACATAATATCGCTGGTATGAAATCTTCCCTGAAGAATCTTTCAACGTCCAAACAGGAAAGGTTTTCCTCCTCGTGTGTCTTGAGTTTCATGCTCCACTATCTCCCTATTGTGCCGTGAAAAAAGGTAGCAGCTAGGATGACCATCTAGTCTATTGGTTTCTCCACCATGTGAAAACCCCACTTAACTCCCTCCAGCCAATCCTCAGCTACCTGAGGATCTATCTCGACTCAAAACCTTAGAGGCCACTATCTCTAGAACTCTTACAGTGCGCTCAGTCAGTATTCACGTTCCACTGGTGGGGATGGTAGAAACTACTTCTCTATGAGTGTTGGTGGTGCTGGTACACCACCTGAAGGTTTCATCACTGTAATAGGTCCCCACACCGACGCCTCGTCACTCAGTGGACCACCATCGTGATCTCTCACTAGAATCCTAGCTGTCTGTCTTCATGGAGGCATCCTATAGGGAAACTGATGTGCCCAAGTAAATAAGTTATACATAGAGAGATGAATCAAAATAGATTAATAGAAAACATTTTCAAAACACATGAAACAACTGTTTCCGTGTACTGAGTCAGAAAAAAATAATTCATGGTCATGTTGTATGGATGCGTAGGCCACCGCACCAACACTGGACTTCCCCAACTGAAATCTGAACTCAAGACCATTAATACTATTGCCCCTATTGAAAATACTGACTCATAGTTCTTCTGTTATAAATGACCACTTTTTGATACCACTTTGTCATGAATCGTCCCCCAGGGCCAATGTTGTGACTACCCCATGCCCACCTTCCATAGGCCAGGTGCTGGTGACTAGCACCAAAAATTTATATCCCAAAAAGAGAAGTCATTGCCTTTAAACATGTACACACACTGATCAGGCATACTACAAAAAGCAACCCTCAAATTAAGTAAAGATGTACATCCACAAAAATGTATCACCAATGAGAGTAAAAGGTGTAAACTGAAAGTAAAGGGACCAGAATACAAGCCAAACTGAAAGGAAAGTATAGCAAAACATGTGCAAGCTCTGGAGGTCATCTGCGAATAATCCTACCTGAAGGGTAGGTACATCTCAATGTTAGATGTAACTGAAGCACACCACATCTATCAATCCACCTCCGAGAACCATCTATCCTTGGATCCCCATAGTCCTATTCAAAGATTTCCATCATCTACATAAGTCACAATAGTTGGGGGTGAATCCCATGTATGGGTGGGTATTAAAATATTCAATAGGGACCTTGAGACCAACATCAGTTTCAATGAAATCCACAATAGAAAAATACGACGAAGAAATATCTCAATGTAAATCACAAAAATAAAGACATGTCTCACACTAGGTATAAATTATATAGCGAAGTAAAGATGATTAGTCATAAAGAGAGATCATCTTATTCTGTTAAGAGGCTTTGTTGATGTTCCATGAAGGGTCGCTCTCATGTTGGCCAATACATGGTCACTCTTATGTTGATCCACAAAGGGTCTCTCTTATGATGATTTCTGAATGGTCTCTCTTATTTTTATCCATGAATGGTCACTATCATGCTGATCCACAAAGGGTCTCTCTAATGCTTCATGTCTCAGCCAACCACTGGATTCCTGTAATTAGCATGCTGGATTTCCAAAGGATCTGCTCCCTAAGCCATCAGTTTTACCTCAACCACCACAAAGTCCCATATAAAGAAACTCAAAGGACTCTCTTTTCGTAAGGGTCATAATGAAACAAACAACACATCAAACGGATTCCCAGTCTATAAGATATGGCATTTTGGTAAAAAGGGACTGATTGGATTTGAGTATGATCCAACCCGGTTGTATGAAAACCTCCCCCAAAACTCATTTAGATTTTTTTCATAAGGAAAAAATCTTCACAAGGGTACTCGTTCCATAGACAAAATGTCTATCAGATGCCTTGGTTTGTTAGTTTTTTACGTTATTCCAAATATGGGTTAGTGGGGCCGGGGCCGGTCCAACCACCTCGACCCAGACCCAGCTTGGCCTGTGTCTGATTCACTAGAGGCAGAAAGGCCATTGTCTTTACTGGAATGTGGTAGGATATTGCATCCTGCTTCATATCATTCCCCATGGTCAACGTGGGGCGGTTTCCTCCACCGCGGTCATACGACTATGGATTTTGCGACACGGCCGGCTGGACTCCCGCACGTGGTCTTTGACCACGTGCCGCCAGCTCATGCCGAGCAGCCTAGACAAAGGCCACTCCCTCCACACGACTTCATATCTCCATTCTTTTGTGGGGATCCGACGGGCACGCCGCCTCTCTCCGCCAATGGGACCCTACAAGCCTCCACCAGTGCATCATCTATTTCCTTTTAAGGGCCAATGGAGTTGCTACAGTGGTCAGTTTTTCCAATCGTTTGTCCCTATAAAACCGAAGGGATTCTACCTTCACTAAGAAGGACTCGAACTCTACTTTTCGCCATTTAAAAAATCTTCCACCAAGAATGCACAAGGTGGAGGGGGTCAGTACTTGTTTGTGTCGGCTCATTCCCTCCACGTTGGAGGTTTAAAATAGGGGAGGCTTGAGATTACAATTCTATCAACAACAAAATTAATCCTGAATAGAAAACGTATGAATGAAACCCTCTCTCAAGAATTCAAAATATTCATATTAACTTATTCATTGGTTTATCCGCGTTCATCATTTAGAATTAGAATGGGGAAATCAAAAACCAAAATCAAACCCCTACCACATTTGACGTTCATTTCCAAAGAATTCTGTCCTCGAGGGTTCAACAGTTCGACGTTTCTCATAACTTCCCAGATTCATTCATCGATGTACTTTGAAGTTGATGATGTTCTGCTGGTATTTTTCATTTTTCTTTGGAGAGGAAACAAGACGAATGTTTTTCAGAAAATTTCCCACAGTTTAATTCCCAACATTCCAACGCATTAGTTTAATAAAAAGAAACTCATCACAGTGTTTCTGTTACGCTATGACATTGCGTCGTTATGCTATTTCATTTATGAAATAGCATAGTGGTTTCACAGCTTCTTTTATGAAACAACATATCAGTTACACTTTCACAACGATCCATTAAAGGGCTTCCTTAAAAGTGAATCGTCATTAACTCGTTGTCGCACTACAGCACCACTATCCATCACTCAACAATTGAGAAAAAAATAAAATTACCTTTTAAAGTTATTTTATAATTTTTTGAAATGTCTAAAAATAAATTTCCTATCTGACCATTGTCGATCGATTTTATTTTTTTTCTAGGCGAATCTCAGCATTCCTAGTTCAATGATACCATCATATTTGTCATCCGAGAACTAGTTCAATAGATAGAAAAATCTGCTATCACATTTACTTAAATGATCATAAAAAGTTCAACATTTCATTTTAGACTCACCAGGCTTTGGAATCATGTGTGGTCAAAGTTTTAGGTCTCGAAAAAATTCCATATAATTTCAAAAAAAATTACATGGAAATTCTGGGACATTACTCCCTAAATTTTGGGTGACTTTTTGTTTGCCACCACAATTTGAGGATATCAGTTTTAGTATAGGATGAAAGTTGCAAAAGGCTATATTGCATGATCGATAATGTTGGAATCTGTGATGATGGATGCAACAATGGATGTTATCTATGTTAGTGGGAAATTGAAGTGGGGAGATGTTGGTGGATGATGAAGAAAGAATGTATTAGGAGTCATCAGTGGTCCATAGCTACAGTAGATGAAACTATGATGGTTGTAACCCTATTCGAGTAAAGGTGAGGTGGTAACCATGGGTAGTGAATGAGGTAATGGTGGTGAAGGTAGAATCTATAGGGATGATGCATTTGTAAAGGGATGAGGATATGGGTTTCATATACTTGCACTAATAGTGTCAACACCAGTTTTTAGGGGGCATGGTGAAATAAGGATGTTTTTAATGGGATTCATTAACTTTCTTGGTCATTGTTATGGGCCTATTTCAATGGAATTTATTATCTACAAATCCTTCCAAAGTCCTATAATGAGATATCTCTAAAACTAAATAAAAAGTGGGGAACTTTGTTTAAAAAAATGGGGTCTTCACCTTACCTTTTAAAAAAGATATTGGATCAATTTAAAGTGATACGTAAGATGAGATATGTTAAAAAATCTCGAATATTTAATTGTAGAAAATATGAGGATTCACTGAAAATTTATTATGTCATTAAGAAGGTATAAGGAGTTATATGATGTTCAATGATAAATTAACATAGGAATATATGGATTTATATTTTTTTAATTGGCATTCCAATTATGTAAATAATCATGAAGAAATATATATTCTAGAAATGGAGTAAATAATTGAATCAAACAAATGGATTCAAAAAGATATGTATGGAAATATTTGTTTCTATTATTGGGTGTCTTTTAATATGGTATGTTATTATTAAAATTCTATTTAGATGATTTCATATTGATAATGAAATAGAAGAACACATTTAAAAAAACAATAGGGAATAATGAAAATTCTTATTCTTGTAATTATTATCCTACTAATAGACGTATAGGTGGTTTCTTGAATAGTGAAAAATCTGGTAGAAAATTTATTCCCAGATAAAAAATTAAATCTACGCATTTGGATGAACATGTTTTTGCTGTGGGAATAATGGAAATTTTATAAGTGAGTGTCGAATGGTTATTGAAGACTACAATCCAGGGATGATAAAATAATAGATCAATATATAAGATTATTTATTAACTGTGGTTTTAAATGAAATATTCCAAAATATTTTAAATGAGAATAAGTGAATATAGGATGAGAAATACTACTACTATAATGACTAGTAGAAATCAATTATATTTGAAATAATAATTTGTCACAATAATAAATATATTCAAGTGTGTGGAGAAAGATTAGACAAATTACAAAAAGTATATATGTCCCACATCATGGGATATTATGATATTACAACACTCATAAATAGAATATAATAATTTATTTAATGATATGGAGAAAAGAAAATTTGTCTTTATGAGTAGAAAAAAGAAATAAAAAAATCAACATAATGTGAAAATAAATGAAATAACTTGAAGAGACATGTAGAATTGGTGAATTATGTATTATTATGAAATGATAGGAATATTTAATTAGTGGAATCATTGAGAATATTTCAACACAAGGAACGCACATGTAGTTAAATAAGAGTAATAATGTGAAAAATCCAGTGTCACATTGCATTAGTGGTATCACTAAAATAAGTATCTCTAAAAATTAGAAATAAAGTTGGATGTAGCATGAGTGGTGTTCATAAGGTAGAAAAATGTATAAGTGAAATTAGTCACAATTTATAAAATGTTTTTCTTTTATATAGTTGGATGAATTGAAAAAAATATATTGAATTATATAAAAGTTGTCTTCTCGAGATAAATTCTTGGAAGGAGATAAGAAGAAAAGGTTTGGTCAGTCATGTTTAGTTAGAGTCATAAACTTGGGGATGTCTATGCTCTATCTTTCCTATTGTACTTTGTTTATAGATCACAAGATTGATTTAATTTAGGTATAAAGTTGATACACAATCCATTTAGTGTATACATTCAAAGTATATAGATTCATAGTGAATATGTGGGTATAGTGTAAATATAAAAAAATCATTATGTGTGACTTAATAAAGGTGATAGTTGTGCTATAAAAAAACTGAAGAAGAATCATTATGAATATTGAAATTCATTTTAAAAATTAATTTATGATAAAAAAATATATATATAATTTTTCAATGAATTTTTTTAGGTAATCCATCTGAATGTTTATAGACATGAAGCGAATAGATAAAACCATTGATAGGGAAAAACATGTCTAGTATTGTTGGTAAATCTATTACCTTGATGAAACCAAAATGAATATATCCGTAAATTTTGGAATTTATATGAGTATGTTAAAATAATAAATAATGATGAATATTTATGAAAATATTTTATTGAACTTCAAATGAATAAATATTTTAGTTTAACCATAATTTAAATACATTTTTTGAAGCTACACAAGTAGATATCAGGACTTTTGTAATTGTATTTTTTTTTCTTTTAAGAGATAGTGGAAAATATATTAATGATGATGAGCCATTGAGAATTTATAATAATTTTGTATCTACATACATTATAGTATAATCTATGTGATTTTTAAGGAAGTCATAAGTTTCTTAGAGGAATAAAACCATTTCATGTAAGTGGTATAAAAAAGTGCTTTCCCAAGATAAAGGATATGACATCAGGTGGTATCCAGAGGTGAAGAAAATAAAAGGGAGTTTATGTTAATCCATTAAAGGATTATAAAACTTGTTTGAATGATTAGAAAGAAATTTTTCAAGAATTGAATATATGTGATTCATGTTTCTTAACATTCTAGGTACTATCATCGAATATCAACTAGTATTATAAGGGGTATTATTTTATTTTAGAAGTTTTATATCACACACCCTATTTTTTAATGTTTATGTATTAAAATTTTTATCAGAATATTATTAAGATCACAAGAGAAATCATTGTCTTTTTTCTAAAGATATAAGTTTTTTTATTGAAAAATAGAGTGACTAATATGGGAAAAATTTATTGTGTTTGCATTTTATCTTATTTTCTATACTAATATAAAGCTCAATAGGCTTAGATGATTTGATGACAGTTATTTCAATGTGCTAAAATACAATCATTGGAATTTAAAAGGTTGAACAAAGAAATTATAAGAAAGTAGATCAGTAGTTGATGTTTTATTAAATTTTGTAATAGTGAAGTTTGAAGGTGTTTATGGTTTTCATATATGGAATATGAAGTGAGAAATATTGGGGAGTATGTTTGTCTCGAAATATGAAATTCTCAATGATTTTATATGGTGACAGGTTTTCATAGATTATTTTGTGAATGTAGTATAATGAAAAATAAAGAGTTGAAATGATGTGTTGATACACCATGAAGGGGGAGGAAGTTAAATGACATGAATTATTTTAAAATAAATACAAAGGATGAATTTTTTATAGCTATAATATTATGTTATATTTGTTGGAAAATGTATTATGAATCTTTTTCTTGAATTATGGGGAATTCAGATGAGGATTTTTCATTAAGTGTTACATAAACGATTTTCTATATGGTGTATAGGAAATATAATTCATTTCACAAGAATTTTTATACATTTATAGTGATTATTAGAGGTGATACACACGGATTATTATGAATTTATAGTGATGATTCAAGTATTTTATTTTCATTGAAGAATTACTTTATTGTATGAGGTTTCGTAACTAAGAGAAGGTTTAAAAAATTATATGTGTAGAGAAGAGGAATTATATATGGATAAGTATTGGTGAGGAGATTATTTATAAAATTAGTTAAAATCCCAAGTAGCATAGTTAGTTCAGTTAAATTAACTAGGAGACATCAATCTTTAATATCCAGTCATTCCATAGGTGGCACATTTTAGGTCAAAACTTGTGGGGGATTTCGTTGGAGTGTATGAAGGAATGAGCGTGTTGGGATATGGATAAGAGAGGGGGAAAATCGTGTTGTGAGGCTAAATGAACAACTTTATAGGAAGTCTAATTAATGTATTTTGCAAAGGTCCGATATCTTTTCTTGGATAATAAAACATATACATGAAAAAAACAGTTCTGATATAGGATATATTCTTTTTAATTTTTCGTCATTTAATTCATGCTCAGAAATAACAAACATGTGTTGCTGTATTTTGTATTCAACCTCCAACCTAATTATTTTTCATGTAATTACATCACAACTACCATTATCTATGAATTTTCATGGAGCGATTTTTTAATTTCATAATACAAAATAAAATCTTTGTGTGTGAGTAACTGCTTGAAGGGTGAATCATGAGAAACCATGCTAAAAGGTTACTCTTTAACCATAGAATATTTTTTAATAGTTTTTGTTGTAATATAGTTTAATTATATCTACTCAGTAAGGATTAATCCAAGATAATGTAGTTTTTATATGAATTATTTTGGATCACTCAACTGAAAAATAAATGGTTTCACCATAAAGGAAGATAAAATTAATATTATAATTATGAAAAATTATAATTTTCTACACTATAAGAAATATAGTTACACAAAAATCAATAAATAATAATATTTTTTTCAACAGAAGGTATTATTCCATGAAACAACACTTCTAGTGGTAGAGAATAACTAATGAGAAAATAGATTACCACATTAGAAAACATAGTGCCACACTGCAATCTATGAAATTTGGATTTTACTAACTAGAAGTATTGAGTTGGACTTATCTTGGATGCATGGAAGTTATTATAGATTCTAATAACTACCCATTTTAATATGAATAATTTATATATTTTATTTACTAATATCAAACAATTTTATTTGAAAAATGATGGCTTGTATGTTGAATAACATTTTAATTTGAAAATACAATTTTTTGTCATTTTTAATATAACTAGTGTAAAGTAATAAAAATATATATAATAGTTGGAAATAATGGATACTAGTAAGTAATTTTGAGTTCCAAGATAATATAATAGAATTCAACAACTTTCAAATTTTTTGAATATTTGATACGAATGAATAGTGTTTTTATGGTATTTCACTAAAGATCTATTTTCGAAGAGGAAGTTTATTTAGTATTTCAATAATGATAAATTATACAAGATGTGTTCCTAAAAATCAATGAGGATCAGATTAGTGGAATCTCATGGATACATCTGAATAATTGAACTAGTGTATACATAGTACATTGAATGATAATTCCATTTCAAAATATTTAATATTTGGATTATTTTTGTTTTCTTGGAGTTTGATTAATGAATAAAATAAAAAATCTCATTACATAGAGTTGGACATATGTGGGAATATATTTTTGAATAATCACTTTAAATTTCTCAGATCATCTATTTTGATGATGATGATGCATGTTATATGAGTTCCCTATACCAATTTTGAAGTGACCCACTTCTAAATATATCAAGAAGATATTACAAGTCTATAAACTAATAATTATAACCCTATTGAATGTAGCGTGTGAAAAAAGAAGAAGAAGTTATAGACCTTTGTGGAGTATTGAGATCTTCCTATTAGTATAACCTCATACTAATGCAGAAATGGTTAATCACATGTATCAATTCATGGTTGATATGTTCTCTTTAAAGTGAAATTTTATAGGTAAACCATGTAAAATTAATGGGTACTTATAGTATTAAAATTAAGGACCTATGATTGTTGTGTTATATGGATTTACATAATTAATAGATTGATTGAATAATGTTCCTTATAAAAAGGGTACAATATCTTCAATAAGAGAGTATACAAGAGAATATTTTAATTCTACCTACACTTGGAATCACCCTCCCCCCTCTCAATATGTAATGAGTTCCCATAATATGGTTTATTATTTGAATATCATATACATAGGCTTTAAAATATAATATAGTACGATATTTGGATATTATAGCATATATTTTTGTATTGTGTGTTATTAAAAATAAAATATTTAGGTATATTTTTCATGGTGATATAATGACTTCAATTAATGATATCATTTAGTTATACATCATTTGATAATGATAAATGGGTTTTAATTAAATGAATATATTTTAAAGATTTGAAGGATAGTAAAATTAAACAAAATTAAGATAAATTCATTAATTAAAAGAATTTTGTAATAAGGGGATTATACTCTTGTATTATATAAATAGTTTATACCATAGTCATTGGAGTGTGCATGTTCAAAATACTAGACTAAAAATCTAAATTATAGATTGCTTCCATCCATTCCATTAATCAAGGTTCAAACAGAATGTCGATTGAATAACACCTTTAAAATAATTGGGAGATTTGTGAAAACCCTATATACCCAAGAGGAAAGGAGTTATTTGGATTATTTTAGTTATATTCATCAACAATAGTAAATGAATAAGAATAAGGAGATGAAATTAAACAATGTAAATTATTATTTTTTTAATTATGTCTATGTATTTGTTATGAAAACATTTATATAATTTTAGTTTTTTTATTCATTATAATTTCATATATTTTATTGGATATGTGTTGTTTATCCCTTTAATGACCCGTGACACCATTCCAATAACCAAGAACTATATAGAGGCTTCCCAAACAAACAACTTAATGAAGATACAAATGGAGTTGATAAAATTATCATTATGATATGGATGTTGAATTAGGTTATATCAAATTAATTTTCCTATATTGAACATTTCATTTACTCTTAAAAAGGTGTGACAATATTGGATCCCTACCCGAGGCAGATGAATTAGGTCCGTGTAGAATATTTTAAAATATTTTGTAGCATAGAATGGTAAAAATTCATAATTAGAATTTATAAGAAAATGGATGATGATAATCATTCATATTAATCAATTCAAAACAAAGTGTTTGTGAAGAAATATAAAATATTGAGTTAAATAATTCTAATGTAATATTCACATATATTTATTTCCCTAACCCCCTTCTCATCAAATAATTTTATATTATTGTAGATTAAATCATGGGATGGATTCTCAACTGGAAAATAGGTTCTCATCATTTGGAAAGAGAATTTCCTTGATCAACACAGTTCTATCCTCCATCCTCATACATATCATGACCACATGAAAGTTACCAAGAAATTTATTTCCAATATTCAACGTACTCTGATTTCCTTCTTATGGGACAATCACTTTCATGTCAAGGCACACTAGGCTTCTTAGGGTGAAATTTTAAAACACATTAATGTGGGCGAGAAAATTTTAAAAGTATCATTGGTGCTATGAATAGATACCATGATTTTTTTTGAGAGATTCTTAAGAGGAAAAATTGCGGCGAATGTAAATGCATAGAACATATGGCTTGGAAGGGTGATCAACTATATTGAAACCCTCTGAAATCTATAGGATGACGCATCCTCATTTTACATTCCTCTAGCAGTACTTGCACTAGAAAATTGGAAAGTGGGATATGAGTTACTAGCATTACAATTGGTGTGGGGATATCCTTAGATTACTAAATTACCCTTTCTCTAATATAACCTTAATGAAGTCTAGTGAGTATCCAACCTTTAGCCGCGGAACCTTATATGATTTTTAAAGGAGCCTCTTTGACAACATTAAGAAGTATAGTGACTTGGATAAGTGTGTCCTCACAACCTCTACTCCATGTACCTTTTCTGTTGGAGAATTTATCAAAATTCAATCTCACGGTTCTCCTCAGAATCATTTGGGGGAAATATTATAGTGTAAATATCAACCCTCAAAATTTATTTTCTTCATTTGGAATATCCGAAACAATACATTTCCTTCTGATGAGAATATTTAATAGAGTGGAATTTGTCTTTCTTCGAGATGTATCTTCTATTGGGAGCCTCGATTGGATTATATGAACCACCTATTATTCAATAATTATTTGGAAAATATTGTACGGAGTTTATTTGTCCTATTCACAAAGTGTTATGATAATTTTTAGACTGTCTAGAAATTCCTCCAAAATTGGATTCATGGTGTGGATAAACACATCACTAAGAGAAAGACCAGAGTTGTTAAATTCATAGTAGTTTGTTGGTTTCTATGAAAGTCAAGAAATTATAAAAGGCATCAATAATCAAAGAAATCTGCCACATGAAATGTTTTTCACATGAGGAACTTAATTCTGGACAGCTCCATGATGTTTAAAGATTTAGTGAATTCTCCTTCTCTCTTGCCTCTTGTCTGCTCGAAATTCTTCCCCGATAACATCACTACAACATAGGGGAAATGATTTAGTTGGAAGCCTCCCCTCTTTGGGATAAAATTTATCACAAATATCTCTTTTTGTATGGGGTTTATACATATGTAAGACTTATCAGAGATCTTAAAGGGTCATTCATTATTTCATTCTATTCCTTCTTTCGGAATGGGGATTCCCTTCAAGTAGAATCCCTTGTCATGCTCACATGGTCCCTCTTTTTTAACCAAGGGAATATTTATATCAGGGAGATTGAGACATATTCTATTATTATCTACAATGAAATTTTAGGTAAATTCCTTAATACATGGTCCACTAAACATACCATCAAAAGATGAAAGTGGCTTAAGGATAATCAATTGACAAATATTCACACTTGGAGAGAAGGTAATGTTGTCGTGGACATTCTATCCACTAGAGTGTCTCAATGTGTCCGACTCATTTTATTTTGTATTCATGTGTATTCCCCCATTGAAGGTACCAGCTTTTTTAGGAATATTATATTGGGATCCATTATTTCAAACCTGTTTTTTATTTTCTTGTACGATCATCCAACTTTTTTCTCAAACAATAAAAAGGTCTTTATGTGAAGAGTATACGCTTACTAAGTGTGAATAAAACATCAAATGATTATTTATGGATATTTTAAAATATATAAATGACCAAAATAGTGAGACAGATAAACTATTTGATGTTTTAGCATCAAAACTCTAAAGAACCTTTCTAGCACAAAAGGATTCCACATATGAGAATATTGATCCAATTATTATAAAAAATTTGAAGAAATTTTCCATTTCATATATTCCCATATAAATAATGTTGTGTAATTACATATGAGAAAACAAGAATGATGATTGATTATTCTCACATGAATAAATAATGATAATAGGCATCCTAGGGAATTTATGAAAGTCTTGGGAACACGATTCATGTGTCTTGAATTTGACCGATAATATCAATATATCTTATGAAAAAAATTTAACTGATGTGTAAAGATTCCAGTACAAGTAATCATATTTTTGATTATATAAGGACCCAACCATTATAATTATATATTCTTGTGACATTATACCGAAATATTTTTCATAAAATCCTAAGTATACTTTCACTTTATAGTTTTTGTGAATTAGGAAAAACTCTTACATATTAAAAAATAAATTACTAGTAAAAACTTATATAGATTATCCATTTTCCCCTGTAAACAAATCCATTTAAAATAAAGACATGATTTCCTTCTGTGATAAAACTTCAAAATTTTCATATTGACTTCATAATTGTCACTATTATTCCTTAAAACCAATGAAAAATATTTGAAAATGTGGTATAATCACAAAATATCAATAATGATCATAAAACGAGTGAATGAAACCATTCTTCCATAAGTAAATATAATTTTTTTTTCAAAATAATAATTATCTTCAAAATAAACCATTTTACATGAAAAATAAAAAATTTATTTTCCCAACACTTATCATAAAACATTTCGTTAGAAATACTTAAGGTAAAATAAAATCATATATATTTCTTTTCATCCTTGAAGATCAAATTAAAACTATTTTAAAATGTTATACTATTCACAATTAAAAATGTACTAACCATCTTGGTTATATATGAATAAACGATCATAGTTACACTTATATTAACCATTATTCTTAATTTTGGAGTGAACATCACAAAAACTCATATAATACCTTCATGGATAACATCCAAATGTTAATTTAGAGTAACCATCATAGTTAATTATGGATTAAACATCAATATTAATCTAGGAATAACTATCACAGCCAACTTCCAAATATTACCTGATGTATTGGAGAGATATAATGGGACTCATACTTCATATAATCTATTTCGATCACACCCATGATATATAATGGGGATCAATCCTTCAAAAATAATATCCAATAACCATATAAGGAACAAAACCCTTGTAAACTCTTTTCAACTAAGGTGAAAAACACTTTTTAATGTCCAAATTCCTTTCTTAAAAATCATTTTAAAACTAAAAAACTACGCATATAATAAATAAATCATTTAATATAAAAATAGCCTTCAAAATGATAAAAGGAAAATTCAAAACATTAAGGTGTCATGATAGTGGGAAATTCCATTAATTTATTATTTTCTAATAACATTTTCTGTACTTTGGTAAAAAGAGTTCAATGGGGGAAATTTTAAATATAATTAAAAGAAACGTAACTTACCCTGAGTATAATTCATCATGTATATATTTTGTTTTCCTTAATAATAAACATATGTTAATTTTTTAATACCATAAAAAAATTTCTAAGCACATTATTTACAGTATATCCCTTACAAACATGTTAAATATAATTATTTAGTAATTTTAGTTCATATTATATGTTTTCATGGCATTTAGTACTTAGTGAAATAATTCTAAAATGTAGACTATGGTAAATTTCATAATTACTACATAATATATAGAATAATAATAATGGCATAATTATCATTTTTACACATCATTTTTTCTTTTAAACACATCCTTTAAATAATGTTATTTAAAATGAATTATGTTACAATCATAGAGATGGTAGGTTGTACGTACACCTGAGTGACATTTTCATCTTTCAATGATAGTTAAAGAAAAAGGTAAGTATTATTTTATCTATAAATACTGATAATAATATCGTATATATCATATTAATTATTTATTTATAATCATATATATCATCTATGGGTTGTTTTGAAGAAAAAATAATTGCATATCTTCATGGTAGTGGTAGTACACATATATGCATGAATGATGTTGTCATTTTCATGTACCAGTAAAGACAAGAAAATAAATAATATAATATATTTTATTAATTATAAATATTTCATGAATATAATATATAATCATAAATTTCATCATTATACCTACTCTTGAGAGAAAGTCATGGAAAACAAATTTCATTGGTTCGTGAGACAGTAGTCCTCTATACACACAAACAATGAATTATTTTCCCATTTTAAGGATGTAGAGATTTATATATTTTTTGAGAATAAAATAATAAAATATTATAATATTTATTATACAATATGTATTATTTTATCATGGTTTATTAATGTAGGACCAAAATGTATATATAGATTGCTCAATTACAAGAGGATAGATGAATTGTAAGTCTAAAAAATATTGTTTTCACCCTTATAAAAATATATGTTTAACAGTGTTTAAAAAATATGGATTCACAAACCCTCTTTAGTTATTAACAATGAAACTAGCCTTTTTAGGATATAATAACATGGATCCGATAAAAAAAATAATATAAGTTTACTTAGGGAATGATTCTACCATAAAGAGTATAGAATCTTCTTTATATCATAGTATTCAAGTATAAGAATGTGTAATAATGTAAAACTTCCTATTTTTAACAAAATGCAGTGGAATTAAAACATGTAATAAAAAAGAAAATTTATAATAAATTTTTTAACCCAAAGAGAAGTGTATCCAACAACTTTGGATTATGGCCCCTTTATTTATACTTTCAATAAAGTCTTTCTTACCTACACTTGGGAAATCCCTTGATATGATGATCATAATTTTTTATACTATCCCTGCATGCCCTCTATCTCTAAGGTGATAAAAACATCCTTCTTTCTATCCCTTGAAGACCATGATTGATAATAGTAGTAATAAGATTCTCTCTAGGAAGGTTCAACATGATGTTCTCAGCATGAACATGTTGTTCATAGAATTTTCACAAAGATGTTTGGAGAAGAGCTTCCGCAGAGTATCACTTGATTCCAAAGATCAATGGATCTCAATGAAAACTCTCACACTAAGTATGTTAAAATGGATGGGTATTTCTAGGAATGGATTTCAACGGTCGAATTCCTCCTACAATAGTGATATTATTTCTTTAATTTCATATGTAACTTTTCATGTTTCACTCAAGAAATGGTTAAGATAAAATATATTGGACGACATCAATTTATTTAACAATCTATTGGAAACATTAACACACATAAGATAATATTATCACATTTTGGATGTGTTAAAATGGAAAATTACTTTAAAAAAATGTGGAAACTACAAGAAAATCATTTAATCGAATTATTAAGATATTTATAATTTAAATCTATAAATATTGACAATAAAATTCTAAAATAATAGAGGATTTGATTCTTATTTCTTAAGAAATCAGAGTTAGATTTTAGAAGGATTTAGAGTCTGATGTCAAGAAGAATTTGGAGACTGATTTCAAAAGAAATTGGATTCTAATTTTAGAAGAAATTGGAGTATGATTTTATAAGAAATCAGAGTCTGATTTAAGAAGAAATCAAAGTCTTAATTCAGAATAAATCAGTGTATTATTAGAGAAGAAATCAGAGTTTGATTTTAGAAGAAATCGGAGTCTGATTTTAGATGAAATCAAAGATGATTTCCAGATAAATTGGAGTCACGTGAACTATAATGTTCTGAGTCAGACAAGGATCTTATTTTTTGACTTAAGGAAAATATTGTTATGTTTAGTTAGTAAAACATTAGATAAGAAATTTAAAATCATAGGTAGAAATAAATACATTATTAGACAAAGAAATTTTTCTTTTAGATAACGTTTCTTATAAAAAGATAATATTCCTTAATAAAATGTGTTTGTTAATTTCAAAACCTAATAGAATAAAAAATTCATAAGAAAACCCGTTGAAACAACAATAACCACCTTTCTGGAAAGAACAAAAAACTTTTGGTAAAATAATATAAGAACTAAAGATTAAATTATTAAGCTTAAAATAAATAATTATCTTTCTTTTTATTTATAGACCATGATGAATAAAACATACCCCCCCCTTTGGTTTTGAAATTTGTAAGGATCGTATTTTTGACATTCTTATAGAAATAATTCACCCTCACATAAGAATTTATTCTTTAATTAATCACCCCTTTCATAGGAAATTCACTTCTTCTAATATGATTTTATTTTTTATTATTATTTCTCCCCCTTTTTAATTTTCAAAATGTTATGGAGGGAAAGAAAAAAATGTACCTAAAATGGTTAGGAATAAACAAAACAAAACAATGGAAAGATAAAAAATTTCAATATGATGAACAAATTTTTTTAAAAATAAAAATACAAAAAAAGATAGGAATTGAAAGGAAAATCATTCATCCTTATTTTTGTCCTTTGTTATTAGTTTTTTCAAATTAGATTTCATCTTCTTCAATTCTTTATAATCATCTTAAAACTTCATGATCAACTATTTCTGATCCTAATTTTTCCTTTCGAGATCTTTGATTCTATCTTCCCGAGACTTATGAATTCCTCTATGATGGTTTATCACATCTTCCTGATCTTTGTGTTTTCCAGCAATTTATTCCCCATTTTCCTTTTCCATTTTCAGATTTAGGTATACCAAATTTAGTTTCCCATTAAGATAATTATCATCCTATTGGAAGATAGATTTCTCTTTCTTTATCTTTTCTAAAATACTCATTGAAGGGTTCTCTATCTTTTCCTCTGAATAATCAAAATCATTCTTAACTAGGTGAGTGAAATCATCAAGAATTTAAATATCAACTATAACTAATTTATGATACTTACTTATTTCATTTCAAGATATTATATGATCATCAAAATTGGTTTAAAAATTCATGAACCCAGCTTCATGTCAGATAATGTTTTCCATATGAATATTTTTTTAATCCAATTTCTGATTGAGAATTTCTTGAAGTAGTTGACATATTGAATCAATAGAAGAAAATAAAGGGATGTATTTCACAATCTTCTTCAATGACTAAACCACAAAATCCTGTACTAAAGAATATGATGACATTGAGATAGATTCTTTTTATAGAGAGGTAACTTTATCTACCTCATCTTCTTTCCTCTTATAAATTACAACAACATCCTTATATTATTGTGCAACAATAACCATATTTGGTGTTTCAATAACAATTTAATTTCCTTTATCTTTCATAGAATTTTTTATATTAAGATTCTAAGACTCATGATCTCCATAAAAAACATGAATAATTCTTCCATAATCATCATCTGCATATTTATCATCACCTTTATCAATATTAATAGCCTTTTCATCAACTACCTTATCAGCCCTGTCATCCACATATTGAACAATATTATCATTACCACTCACATAATCTGAAAGAGTTTTATTGACCTCATCCTGATCATCATCATCTTTATGAAATTAATATTCTTCCGAAATTATCATGGTGAATTCAACTTGGGATGTTTTTACAAATATATTATTAGAAGGGATCTTCTTCTCTTTATATTCTTCAAATATTCATATCACATCATCACTTTACCCTTCTTTTTCTTCATATTCATAGATATATTCTTCATTAACAATGAGTTATGAAATTGAAAAATCCTTATTTCTTATATCTATAACCAGAGTCTCAATTTCTTGCAAAAAAGATTCTGTAAAATTGACTTGTTCATATTCCTTCTCAGTATCTCTATACAAAGAATAAATAAATTCATCCTTTTAATTTTTCTTCTTTAGATTCATCTATTTTTCTTGCCTCTCAAGCTCATTAGATCGATTAATTTTTAAGGGATTATCCTCTATAGGGTCTAATCCAAAAAATTCATCTCCTTCCTTCTTCTTCTTCTTGAGCTCTCCCTATTTAGTAAGAACATCAGTAGAAAAATTATTTCATTTCTTCGGCTTGGGTGGAGCAGATACTGGTTCAGGTTCCGATGCTTGTTCTTTCGATTCCAAATCATTACCTTTTATTTTCTTAGGGGTCATTTTGGATCTTTCTCTAACTTCTCCTTTCTTACAGATAGCTTTCTCATCATTATCAGAATGTTCAAAAATTCTCATGACATAACACTGAACTGTTCTTTATTCTTCTCTGGGTTCCATCACTTAGAAACATAATCATAAAGGTTTTGGTCTTTGACATGAAAGGTATTTAGAGGTATTCTAAGCACATGAAAATGATCTTGGATAATATCATAGGGTATATATTAATTTTGTATTTGATGGTTCCATTCTTAATATTGTAGATTTTCAAAAGAATGTACATGATGAGGTTCAACTTCCTTACATTCACCAAAAAGTCCATCATGAAGATATCACATATCTTAAAAGAATATTTTTTTACCTTTCTCAAAATCTGAAAACCATGCCTCCAAAGAGTAACCAATATGTTGTTGATTGAAAGATGAGAGATCGTCCATGTCTTTACTCTTTTAATTTAAAGACCCATAAATTTCAAGGAATTTTTTTTCTAAATACTTTGTAATTTTACGAGCCTGTGGCTTCTGAAGGCACTTGATTCCGAGGCCCGGTGTGCCCGGAATCAATTTTCAAAGTTTAGCTCGGGTACGTCTAGTGAACGAACGAGAGGATTTTTCTAACTTTCGAACCAGTGCTCGGAATCGAAATACAAGGGCACCGATGAACTCTTAGCGCCGGTAATTACTTAAAGGGACACTTACCGCAGATGAGTTCGCAAAAGACGAGAAGATAATTTTTGGGGGATTGTTTAAGAAAAAAATAAAAAAAATTGTCGGTAAAATTTTTTATTTCATGAGGAGGTTTTTCCTCCCATAAGTAGTTAAGGGTGGGTCCCACAGATACTTAACTACCCAAGTGTGGATTTAAGAGAGGTGGGGCCCACATGATCCCCACTATTTAATTCCCTCTAAATCTCTTTAAGAACCCTCATTATTTTGACAAACCTCTTTTTTATTGTCACCTCAATCCATCAAATTATTCCAACCCATATTTTAATGAGGAACCTTCCTCTTTTCCCCCTTTTTAAGTTAACAAAAAACACGTTTAATTAAAGGGGAACCTTCTCTCTCCCTTAATTAAATATCGACACATTTTAATTAGTGTGGTGATTTAATTACGAGGGAGTTTCTTTGCGTGGATAATAAAATAATAGGGGAACCTATTATTTTATTAAGAAGGAGATCTTTGTTGTGCAGGGAAGAATGACGGCCTCTGACGAAGAATGATGAAGAATGCCGACCTACGATGAAGAACAACGAAGAATGCCAGTTCCTTGGAGATCGATGACATGCCATCAATCCTCTTCCCTGTGACAAGAGAGGATATTCCGCTTCCTCTTCGGCATTTTCTGTCGACGCCTACAAACCCCCTTTTTCCGCGACGTCATCTACCGCGACGCCGTCTACCGCGACGCCGTCTATCGTGACACCGACGAATGCCTTCTTTGTTGAGGTAGGGGTTTTGGTTTATTTTTTTCTTTATGTGGATTATACCTTCGACACGTCAAATAATTTTTGGGTGTTGTTTCAAACCACTAACACGGTGGGTACAGACCAACGAACAAGTCCGAACCCATCATTCTTCTATTCTTGATGTGCGGAGTGTTTGGGGATGACGAAACGGGACTAGAATGGAGATTGGAGGCCTTTGCAGTAAAGTATGAGTCCCGAGACGACTATAGGCGCAGACGAGAGCAAGAACAGACCACCGGAACGACTCCGGTGGCTCGCGGAAACCTCCGGCGGCCGGCACCAGCCAGCCGTCTAGAGGCAGCGGCACCCCGGCGCGCTGCCAGCAGGAGCCACAACGGCTGAATCCACGACCGCGTGGGATCCGGAGGGAACGCAATGACTGTGTGCCGTGTCCGTGGAGTGAAAAGGAGGGGGGACCGCGTCCCCACCTGCTCGGCCGCTGGCCGAGCTTGCGCCCCCCCGGCCGGGCCGGGGAGGGTCGCGCAGACCGGGTCGGGCCATGCCCAGCCCGGGCCGGGCCGGGCCGGGCCCAGACCCCCTACTACGGACTATTTTTAGTCATTTTCCCATAACGTGGGATACAGAACTCCGATCGATGCACCGTCAGTTGAGTTGGGATCCTTGAATCGACATGGTCATTTCGGTATATTACACTCAAGGATTAGAAGAACTTTGGATATGGCTGGGTTGGTTCGAACACGAAACCAACCGGGCCCTCGGAGTGGGAATGCTTATAACTTGAGCTCCAAACGTCCGATTGACGTGTCATCGACTTTGTTGATTTCTTCTTTGTGAGATGGTTCTTTTGGCTTACTTCGCTCGAAGTTTGAACATAGCTGGAGTATGGTCAGGTTGGTTTTAACTTAAAAACCAATCGGGTACCTGGGACGAAAAAGCCAATATCTCTCACACTGGGCATCCCATTGACACAATGTCTGTCGCATTGAGGTCCTATTAAAGATACAGAACTTTGTGATACATCAACTTTTAACTTTGTGAGAGTTGATGTATCAGCCCCCCTTGGCTCGTGGAGTGGACCCTCCCAGAATCGAGCATGCTATGTGCGGGAACCCTAGAGCTGGCTGCAACTACGATGATGACGACGGTACGTGGATCCTCCGTGGGTTCGGCAGTGAGGACGACTGTACTTGGATCCTCTGTGGGTTCAACTGCGAGGAAGACTATATGTGGATCCTCCAGGGGTTCGGCAGTGAGGACGACTATAACTGGATCCTCTGTGGGTTCCACAGGGAGGACGACTGTACATGGATCCTCTGCGGGTTCGGTAGTAGGGAAGACTGTACCTGGATCCTCTGTGGGTTCGGCAGGGAGGAAAACTGTACCTGGATCCTCCGTGGGTTCGACAGGGAGGACGACTGTATGTGGATCCTTTGTGGGTTTGGTAGTGACGACGACCGTACTGGAATCTTGCATGGGTTCGACGACAATGACTACTATTCTTGTATCCTATGTGGGTCTGGCAGTATTTGACTCTGTACTGGTATCCTATGTGGGTCCGGTAGAGTAGTTGGTCTTGTTTCCTTTGTGGGTATGACAGCTTAGCTGGTCTTGTATCCTATGTGGGTCCAACAGATTAAATGAATCAGTGACTAGATCTGATCATCTCTATCTTTATACGAAGCATATACCTGTGTGAGACGAGTCTTGATTCTCAATCATTATCATTGATGTGGTTGACTTACTTTCCTGTGTGGATTGGGTTGTGCTTTCCTATGGGGTCTGGGTTGTGCTTGGGCTCCGGAGCTGGATCCGAACTGTAACTGATGACTTAGGTATATGTATGGTCATATACCTAAGTATAGTCGTTTGATACTTCGTGATTGTATCTTTCCTTTGTGTTTTATCCTTTGTGGATTCTGAGAGACCTTTGGAGGTCTCGAGGTACCTACTAAGTATCGTATACTCATCCATGCATTGGCTATGCCTGCACTACGTTGTGTTGGATACAGAAGATGGACAACACTAATCGAGGTGGAGGCTTGTGGAGCTGGATGGTACCCAGAGGTGGACCACTTGGCGGGACGTACCCGGAGCAGACGGTTGGACCGAGGAGCTGAGGAGACTATCTGTACCCATCGTTCAGGAGGAATTTCAGGAGGATGACTCGGTGTTGCTGTTTTACTTTCTGCTACTATACTTTCCTTTTAGTTGTACTATACTTTCAGTTGGGTTTGTATACTGGCCCATTTTATTTAATCACTTACCTTGTACCCAGTTTTACTTAGTGTTTACTTTACATGCAAACTCTATGGTGTTTTTTTACTCTTTAAAGGCAATTCCTTCCCTTATTTTGGGTTTTACACCTTTGGTGCTAGTCGCCAGTCCCTGGCCTATGGATAGCGGGCTTGGGGTAGTCACGACACGGGCCCCGAGGACGGGTTGTCACAAATTGGTATCAGAGGAGTCAGTTCTACCGCAGAACTCAGGACTCTGATAATTCCTTCTATGTGAAGCAATAGTGTTAAGGGTATTGAGTGTGGTTTTCAGTCCAGGGAGTCGAGTGTTGGTGTGGCAGCCGACGTATCCATACACCAGGACCCTGACTTCTGATTTTCGAATCAGTGCACGAAAACACTAATTGCGTGTGTGTTTAATTTTCAAAAGTTTTCTTTGTGATTACTTTGTGTCAGTTCACCAGGTATACTGTATTAACCGTGGTGCACCTATTTCTTCTCAGGATAGCCCCACGACAGCAGCCAGCTAGGGTTCCGAGCTTTGTGTGAGATGGAATCCCACCGAGCAACGAGGCCTCGGTGTAGGCCCCCATTACAGCGAAGGCACCAGCGGTACCACTACCCACTGAGCCACCGATGATACCCGCCCTAGAGGTGGAGAGTGCACGCTGCCTGAGCGCGTTGCATGAGTTTCAGAGGCAGAGGGCACCCAGGTTCTGCAGAGAGATGGATCCTCAGGAAGCAGAGGATTGGATGGAGGCTATCGTCAGAGTCTTCAGATTGGTAGGGACACCAACTGACCTCATGGTGATCCTTGCTGTGAGTCTCCTGCACGCAGCAGTAGGTATATGGTAGAGCATGATGCTCCAGGTGCATGATGAGGAATCTCTACTTTGGACGGACTTTGAGATCCTCTTCTACTCAGAGTTTGTTCCAACCACCCTCCGTGCGGTGTGCATCCAGGAGTTACTATAGCTGCGGAAGGTCAGCATGACAGTATCCCAGTACTCGGCGAGGTTTACCAACCTCTCGCGCTACTCCACGGACATGGTACGGGACCCATTCTTCCGGGCCCGGACATTCGAGCAGGGGCTGAGGCATGAGATCAGGGCTTCGATGATCTCCATCAACATCCTAACGCAGGAGGGGGTGGTGGAGAGAGCCCTTCTAGTGGAGAGTTTTCTCGCTGAGCAGTCACCAGTGACGAGACCCTCTGCAGGATGACGCATAGTAGAGTCTTCTGCAGCTGGTAGTAGACAGCAGACGCAGGGGTCCAAGCGGACCAAGCCATCAGGTGAGAAACCTTAGGATACAGGTTCAGCTATGCGGGGCACACGACACATAGCCATCCATATGAGAAAAAAGCAGTGCTATGCATGAGGTGAGAAGGGTCACATGGCTCGAGATTGCCCGACCCGCCCTGCAGATGAGCAGCAGGCAGTAGATGGACCTCCCAGGCAGAGGTTCGACCGTGGTGGTCCGCTGGGAGTAGGAAGATGTGGCAGAGGTGCTGGAAAAGTAGTAGGTGGTGGGTGATGTTTCGAGGCCCTACCACCACCACCACCAGGAGGACCACCTCGACTGTAGGGAATGACTGGACAAGGGAGAGATCAACTTCAGGCAGCTGAGGCCTACAACCTTAGAGCTCCGGGAGCAGACAGTTTGAAGCAGGACTGGCTCCAGGCATGGAGACTTTTGTTCATGTTGCTTCTAGATTTTTTATGTCGTTGTTTTTGGATGCTTTGTGTCTTTCTACTTTGAGTTGAAGTAATAAAAGAAACTTGTTCTTGTGACCTTTGCTTCCTTGTTCTTTTTATGTGGTTTATACTGAGAGGTTCCAGTTAAAACCATTGACTTGACCCTCACTTTCGAGATTCCTACTTGAGGAGACCTAGTGACCACACACTACTGCCGACAGTGTGACTTGACCCTTGGAGGCAAGAGTAACAGTTGGATCTCTTGGTAGTAGCATCGAGGCCTTACGACGTCGTCCATAGCATGAAATAGTACCGATCATGTCAGGATTGACTGTATTAGGCAAAAAACATGTTTCATATAGGGGATGCGATCATATTTCTCTTTTCAGAAAAGGAGAAATCCTAGCAGCTCTTGTGGCACGTAAGAGAACTGGGGTGTATTCGAGTTCTTTAAAATGGCCAGTCACACCCATGGTTCTTTGAGAAGATGGTTTACGGTTTACTCTAATCTCAAAAGTATCAAGTGTGTCTTCTCATGGAAGGACCCGGACCTGAGACGGTGTCGTTGACTTGAGTTCCACGAGGACTATGAATTCAATATAGTCTATACTCCTGGTAAGGGGAACATTATAGAAGATTTCATTTCTCAATGCCTCACTTTCCAGCAAGTGAAGGCGGAGCACCAGGTACCTGCAGGCTTGGTATAACCCTTAGGGGTCTCGGAGTGGAAGTGTAATGGGATATCCATGGATTTTTGTGATGGCGCTTCCTCGTACTTCCAGAGTAAACGACACCATCTAGGTGATCGTAGACCGACTCACCAAGTCGGACCACTTCCTACCGATCGGAGAGAATGAATCAGTAGAGAGATTGGGACACCTCTAAGTTCAAGAGATCATACGACTTCATGGTGTGCCGTCATCTATTGTCTCCAATTGAGATGCTCGCTTTACTTCCTAACTTTGGAAGGGGTTATAGGAGGCTTTCAGGATGCAGCTACGCCTAAGCACTACCTTTCATCCTCAGACAGATGGCCAGACGGAGAGAACCATTCAGACACTTGAGTACATGCTCCGTGCATGTGTCCTTGACTTTGGTAACAACTGGGAAGATCACCTACCCTGGTGGAGTTTGCATATAACAGCAGCTACCACTCAACCATCGGGATCACACCTTATGAGGCACTGTACGACCGACCATGCAGATCACCTTTGTGCTAGACTAACCCTGGGGAGTCAGCACTCGTAGGACCAGAGATGGTTCATGCTACGATGGAAAAGGGTGCAGATAATCCAGGAGCATATGAGGACTACACATAGTAGACATAAATTTTATGCTGATAGGAGGAGGAGACCACTGGAGTTCGAGGATGGCGACCACGCTTTCTTACGGGTCTCACCTCGACGTGGGTTACGGAGATTTGGCCGCGACGGCAAGTTATCTCCGCACTTCATCGGACCTTCCCAAGTCCTCAGCAGGGTAGGCGAGGTGGCTTACCGCCTGGCCCTTCCACCTCAGCTGCACTGGGTTCACGACATCTTTCACGTATCTCAGTTGAGGAGATATTTGCATGACCCGATGTATAACATCAACCACGGGGAGCTGGACATCGATGACCGAGATACTTTTGTGGAGGACCCGGTGGAGATAGAGGATCGACAAGAGAGGGTCCTACGTGGACGGTCGATACCTCTTGTGCGTATTCGTTGGTAGCACGGGAACCTCCAGGAGAGCACATTGGAGCGGGGGGCTCAGATGCGTGCTCAGTGCCCGCATTTGTTCCCCTAGTATTTTTTATAGCTTTATGGGAATGTAAATCCATGAGGTGGGAGTAATGTAAAGACCCGTAAATTTAAAAAAAAATCTAAATACTTTGTAATTTTATGAGTCTGTGGCTTCTGACGACACTTAATTCCGAGGCCCGGTGTGCCCGGAATCAATTATCGAAGTTTCGCTTGGGTACGTTCAGTGAACGAACGAGCAGGTTTTTCTAACTTTCGAACCGGTGCTCGGAATCGAAATCCGAGTGCACCAATAAACTTGCAGCACAGGTAATTGCTTAAAGGGACACTTATTACGGATGCGTTCGCAAAAGAGGAGAAGATAATTTTTTGGGGGATGGTTTAAGAAATAAATAAAAAAACTATCAGTACAATTTTTTATTTCATGAGGAGGTTTTTCCTTCCATGGATAGTTAAGGGTGGGGCCCAGAACCACTTAACTACTCAAGTGTAGATTTAAGAGACGTGGTGGCCACACGAGCTCCACCATTTAATTCCCTCTAAATCTCTTTAAGAACCCCCATTATTTTGACAAACATCCTTTTTAATGTCACCTCAATCCATTAAATTATGCCAACCCATATATTAATGACAAACCTTCCTCTTTTCCCTCTTTTTAATTTAACATCCAACGTGTTATATTAAAGGGGAACCTTCTTTGTCCCTTAATTAAATGTCAACACATTTAAATCAGTGTGGTGATTTAATTACGAGGGAGTTTCTTTGCATGGATAATAAAATAATAGGGGAACCTATTATTTTATTAAGATGGAGAGATTCATTGTGCGGGGAAGAACGCCAGCCTCCGAAGAAGAACGAAGAAGAACGCCGTCCTCCGATGAAGAACAATGAAGAACGCCGGTTCCTCGGAGATCGACACTGCACCACAAATCATTTTCCCCGCGACAAGAGAGGAGACGACACTTCCTCCTCAGTGTTTTCCGTCGATGCCTACAAACCCCCTTTTTCCGCGACGCCGTCTACCACGATGCCATCTACTGTGACACCGTCTACCACGACGCCGACGAATGCCTTCTTTTCTGATGTAGGGGTTTTGGTTTATTTTTTTCTTTACATGGATTATACCCTCGACATGTGAAATAATTGTTGGGAGTTGTTTCAAACCACTAAGGCGGTGGGTTCAGACCAAAGAACAAGTCTGAACCCACCGTTCTTCTGTTATTGATGCACGGAGCATTTGGTGATGACGAAACGGGGCCAGAATGGTGATTGGAGGCCTTCGTCGTAAAGTACGGGTCCTGAGATGACCGCAGGCGCAGACGGGAGCAAGAACGAACAACCAGAATGACTCAGGTGGCCCACGGAAACCTCCAGCGGCGGCCGGCACTGGTCGGCCACCTTGAGGCGACTGCGCCCCAGCGCGTCCCCGGCAGGAGCCGCCTCGGCTGAAGCCGCGACAACAGGTGGCCGGATCCCACGGCTGCGCGGGATCTGGAGGGGACACGACGATCGGGCGCCGCGTCTGTGGAGCGCCAAGGAGGGGGGACCATGTCCCCCCCTTTCGTGGCCGCTGGCCGAGCCAGCGCACCACCCCCCCGGCCGGGCCGGGGTGGGTCGCACGGACCGGGTTGTGCCCTATCAGGCCGACCCCAGGGGGTTGGGCCGGGCCGGGCCCAGACCCCCCACTTCGGACTGTTTTCAGTCATTTGCCTATAACATGGGATACATACCTCCAATCGACGTACCTTCAGTTGCTTTGGGATACTTGGATCGAGATGGTCATTTCAGTATATTACACTCAAGGTTTAGGAGAACTTTGGGTACAGCCGGGTTGGTTCGAACACGAAACCAACTGGGCCCTCAGAGCGGGAACACTTATAACTCGAGCTCCAGACGTCCGATTGACGTGTCGTCGACTTTGTTGGTTTCATCTTTGTGAGGCGGTTCTTTTGGCTTACTCCGCTCGAAGTTTGGATGCAGCTGAAGTATGGTCAGGTTGGTTTTAACTTAAAAACCAACCGGGCCCCTGGGACGGAAAAGCCAGTATCTCTCAGACCGGGCGTCCGATTGATGCACCGTATGTCATGTTGAGTTCCTATTGACGAGACAGAACATTGTGATACATCAACTCTAAACTTAGTGATAGTTGATGTATCGGCCCCCCTTGGATCGTGGAGCAGACCCTCCTGAATCGAGAATGCTGTGTGTGGGAACCCTAGAGCTGGCTGCGACTGCGACGATGACGACTGTACATGGATCCTCCGTGGGTTCGGCAGCGAGGAAGACTGTACTTGGATCCTTTGTGGGATCGTCAGAAAGGATGACTGTATGTGGATCCTCTATGGGTTCGGCAGTGGGGACGACTGTACCTGGATCCTCCGTGGGTTCGGCAAGGAGGAAGACTATACATGGATCCTCCGTGGGTTCGGCAGTGAGGATGACTGTACCTGGATCCTCCGTAGGTTCGGCAGGGAGGATGACTGTACGTGGATCCTCCGTGGGTTCGGCAGCGAGGATAACTATACCTGGATCCTCCGTGGGTTCGGTAGGGAGGACGACTGTATGTGGATCCTCCATGGGTTCGGCAGCGACGGCGACCGTACTGGAATTCTCTGTGGGTTCGGCATGGAGGAAGACTGTACGTGGATCCTCCGTGGGTTCGGTAATGACTACTGTTCTTGTATCCTATGTGTGTCTGGTATTATTTGCCTCTGTACTTGTATCCTATGTGGTTCTGGGAGAGTAGTTGGTCATGTATCCTTTGTGGGTCCGACAGCTTAGTTGGTCTTGTATCCTATGTGGGTCTGACAGCTTAGATGAATCAGTGACTATATCTGATCATCTCTATTGTCATACGAATCGTATAACTATGTGAGATGAGTCTTTATTCTCAATCATTATCATTGATGTGGTTGACTTACTTTCCTGTGTGGATTGGGTAGTGCTTTCTTATATGGTCTGGGTTGTGCTTGGGCTCGGGAGCTGGAGCCGAACTGTAATTGATGACTTAGGTATATGTATGGGAATATACCTAATTAGAGTCATTTGATACTTCATGATTGTATCTTTCCTTTGTGGTTTATCCTTCATGGATTCTGAGAGACCTTCGGGGGTCTCGGGGTACCTACTGAGTATCGTATACTCACCCCTGCATGGGCTATGCCTGCACTACATTGTGTTGGATGCAGACGACAGACATCACTGATCGAGGTGGAGGCTTGTGGAGCTGGACGGTACCCAGAGGTGGACCACTTGGCGGGATGTACCTGGAGCGGACGGTTGGACCGAGGAGTTTAGGAGACTATCTGTACCCACCCTTCAGGTGGGATTTCCAAAGGACGACTCAATGTTGCAATTTTACTTTCTACTGCTGTACTTTCCTTTCAGTTGTACTGTACTTTCAGTTGGGTTTGTATACTGGCCCATTTTCTTTCAGCACTTACCTTTTACCCAGTTTTACTTAGTGTTTACTTCACTTGCGAACTCTGTGTTGTTTGTTTACTCATTAAAGGAAATACCTTCCCTTATTTTGGGTTTAACTCCTTTGGTGCTAGTCGCTAGCCCCTGGCCTATGGAAGGTGGGCTTGGGGTAGTCACGGTATGGGCCCCGAGGATGGGTCATGACATTTAATCCCAAGTCACTCAATAGCCTTAACATTCTAAAAAGAAACTTGTTTATCCATAAATATATGTGAGAAAAACATTTCTTCAACTTTATAAGGTATATACAAGATAGATTCTACCATGTTGAAAGGAAATGAATAAGTTTTCATATAACTCTTGAATGAAAACATTTCTCTTCCTCCTTGTTCATAAAAATGAGTATTATCATAAAATTCTAAAACCAAATCTGTATACACTGTATCTTTAATTTTTTCCTTTGGTAACACATATACATTCCTATCTATTCTTTTTTATTCTTTTTGAAACAAAGGAGTCATACTTGACAAAGAAATTTGGATTAACCAATTATTCCCTGAAAATTAGCTAATCCATGATTTCCTTGTTTGACACCATCAGAGTCTACAAGGAAACATTAAGAGTCATTCATAGTTGAAGATAAGGGAAAAACTGAACAATAACTTTGAATAATGGTAGGGATTCGGTGAAAATTCACTAAGATAACTAATGTAGTATGCGAAAATGGGAGTCTATTATATAGGCTTTACATTGAACATTCATATTCTCAAATCAATCCAATGATTGATATTTAACTAATCTGATATAACTATTGAAATCAATTCTGAATATAGATTTATAAGTTTCGATCATTTGAGGGTTTAAAGAAAAAATCATAATTCTGGAAAGTGAATACAAAAAAGGTTTATTAAAACAATATTGAAATACCAATAAGCATAAATGAAATTATGATGATATAGTTAAGGAAAAGTACATTCCATATTTCTTAGATAGATTTTCTAGTATTGATAAGGATCTTATTATAAAACATATCTTTAAAAATGTTTTATTAGGAAAATAAAACTTTTTAGGTTCCAAAAGTTTTAGGGCCCAAAAAAAATTGGAAAAAGAAATATAAAAGAATAAATATATGTACCCCCCCTATGAAAAGAAGTATTTTAATGTTTGGAGATGGGATTTAACAAAAAGTGAATATGAATGGTTACCTTATTTTTATCATTACTGTATTTCTTTAATATATTCAAATATATCGGAAGATAAATATTTTGTTAATATGTCATCAAGTTGACCTTGTATTCCGACAAATTGAAGAATTATCTCTCTTTTAAGTGTTTGATCCGTATGAAAGTTATGCCTTATATCTAGGGGTTTTTCACAAGAGTGATTTTCATGGTTTTTCCATAGGGATAGAACTAGTATCATCACACATTATTTGTGTTTTGGTAAAACTCATGCCATAGTCTATGAGTGTGTGAACATTCACATGCCTATGGGAAGAGAGAATAAACTCTTCCTTGGAATTTTGTACTAGACATTTATCATTCCTAAAATTCACAAAGTAACCTTCATCATATTATTTTCCTATGCTTAAAAAGTTGTTCATAAGACCTTTAATAAATAAAACATTTGAAATTAAGGTTTTTTCAAGAAGAACAATATTACCTATACCAACAATTTATCCTTAATAATTATCTTCAAAAGATACTTTTCCACCTTTAACTGTGATAATATTTCCAAAGAAGTATTTTTTACTAGTCATATACCTAGAACATCTATTATCCTTGTACAATGTATTATTGTTGGCACGTCCATTTTTTTCCAAAAAATAAAATGGTTAAACTTTCGGAATCCAAACAATCTTGGATCGGGTAATGTTAAAAAGTAAAACATTATGTAACCACATTTTCATAGAGAAATGGGCTTTAAATCCAAAGGATTGGATTTTATTAAAAGAAATTTTTTTCTCCCAATGTCCACAACATTGACATATCGTGCAGAAAGTATAACTTTGGGGAAAATACATGTGACTAAAAACTGGGTTTGAATGAGAATAACCAAATCTAGAACTATTTCATTGGGGAAAATGTTTTGAATACATTTTTTCAAAACCTTCGTTACCATGAAAAAAGTTTAACAAAAGATTCTTTAAGGATAATATTTCATATTTTAGTCTGATGACTATATTATTATCCTCATAGTAACTAGTCTTATTATTTGAGTTGGTCTCTAAAACATTTTTCTTAAAAATAACATTTTCAAGTTCCTTATAAAGTTTATATTTCTCAAAATTAACTACCTTAATGTTTTTTGGAAATATTTTCAAAATCAAGTGTTTTATGAACAAGTTCAATTGAAATATCTGATACATCTTTTGTTAAAATAGATATTGTAAAATTTTACTTATTATGTTTCTTATTGATCATACAATTTTCAATATCAATTAACTTGGAAAACCTTGATACTTCTTCAAAAAAAGGTAAAGTGTTATCTTCTAGTGAGAAATATTCATCATCTGAATATTCATAATATTATTCATTCATATAATTAGAATGTAAATAAATATTGCTTAAATATTCATATGTATTTATCTTATCCATGAGACATTCAATTTTAGTAGTAATTATAGCTGTAAGACCAATATCTATCTATCCAGAAGGTTCAACATCCGAAGATTCATTAGATGAATCACCACCACTAGCACTGTAGGTGTCATTAGTATTTAGTACTTTCATAGACTTCAAATTTTAGTACTTCTTCTTATTTTTTTCCAAATGACTTTCCTTTATTTTGTTCCTTTTATGTATAGTACATTCTACGCTGATATGACTTGAACTCTTTCATTCATAACAAGTCTCTTCTCAATATATTTTATCATTTCTATCTTTCTTCTTGTATCTGTATTGGAAATCTTTCATTCCCACAATCTTGTTCATCTTTTGAACCAGATTGGCATGTTCATTCCCAGAATGATCACTATCAAGTGATTTAGATATAATTGTATCTTTCTTGGATTTTGATCTAGTAACTCTTTTATGGGACTTGTATTTCTTATTATTTGATGTAGTAGTGGATGTAAAACTATCATTACTATTCTTTTCTTATTGTTCTTTTCATCTCCCTTCATTTGGGTTTTGTACTACAGAAGATTCCTGAATAACTCATCAAGAGTGATATTTAAAACATTAATATTCTCATTAATCGATGTTCTCTTTGATTCACACTCATTAGGCATAATATCTATTATCTAGTCCAAAATAATCTAATGATAAATTCATTTCTCACCCATCAACTGAAGGCTATTGGAAATATTCATTAACCCATGTTGAAATTTTCATAAAGGTTCTCCATAAGGTAACATTAAACCATGGTATTTTGATCTAAGCATAGATCTTATGGTTTCAATGACCTTGGAAATTCCATAATGCGTGACTTCTAATTTCTTCAAGATGCTATTAGCATCTTTAAAAGATGAAATATGGTTATAGATATTCCTGTTCATAGAACATAATAAAGTATTACATACCTTAAGGATAATATGAATTTGTTGTTTTTCTTTATTGGTGAATTTTTTAATTTACTTGTATAAATTTTTTTTGTTTCTATTTAACATAACAAAGTTACTAACACTGGTATTGATAATAAAAGTCTTCATCCAATCTATCCATTATTCATTATAATTTCTATCAAAAAAATGGGGGTCTAGTAGGATTTATATTATCTATTGATCTAAGGTCCATTCCAACTACTATTAAAAAAATTTCTTTCCAAAAAATATATTACTAGAAAATGTTTATTAACAATGAATTTAATAAAAAACATAAGAAAAACATGAACAAGTAAAGTTAAGCAAGTAAAGTTGAGTAGGAAAAACATAATTGCAAGTATAATTTTTTTAGAGACCTACTTGGATACCAAGTGTAGGATATGAAATGTAGATATAGATTACTCAATTACAAGAAGGGGGTGAATTTTATGTTTATATTTTTTTATCCTTAAGAAAATCTATGTTTTACAAAGTTAAAATAGGATGGATTCACAAACCCTATTGAGTTCTTAACAATGAATCTAACTTGATTTGGATATGATATATTGGATCTTATAAATAAACTTATGAAATGATTAATTAGGGAAAGAATATACCTTAAAGCATATAAAATATTATTTATATTAGAGAATACATATATAAGAAAGTACAATAAAGTTACACTTCCTATATTTGAAAAAATGTAGTTGAATTAAAACTTGTAACAAAACCAGACATGTATAAGAAATATTTTAACCTAATGAGAATGGTATTTAACAACCATATAAAAAGATCACCTTATTTATTCTTTCAATAATTTCTATCTTATCAATGCCAGGGTAACACCCCAATATAAATATCGGAATCTATCTTGCTATCCCTACAATCCCTTGATCTCTAAGGTGATTGGCACCTCATTATTTCTATCCCCGAAGGCCCCGATTGATAATAGTAGAAATCATATGGTCACTAGGTAGTTTAAAAAATATTTTCTCAGTTTGAACAAGTTTTTCATATCATTCACACAAAGATGGTTTGAGTAGAGCTTCTACAGAGTATCACTATATTCCAGCGATTAATAGCTCTCAATGAGAACTATCGCATTGAGCTCATTCAAATTGTTGTGTATTTATAAGAATGGATTTCAACAGTCGACTTCCTCCTACAACAGATATATTATTCCTTAATTCTTGGAGGGACTTGTACATGTTGCAATTAAGTAACGATTAATTAAAAACAGATTGGACGACATCATTTTATATAAAAAAATATGAAAAACATTAACATTCTTAAGAAAAAATTATCACATGTATGATCTGAAAAAATGGAACGTTACTTTAAGGAAATGAGGTAACTATAATAAAATTATTCAATATAATTTTTAAGATATTGAAAACTAGAATCTATAAATATTAAGAATCAGATTCTAAAATAATAGAGAATCATATTCTAAATTCTGAAGAAATTGATTTTAGATATTATAAGAAATCGAAGACTGATTCTAGAAGAAATTAGAGAATAATTTCAAAATAAATTAAATTCTAATTTCAGATGAAATCGGAGTCTGATTTCTGAAGAAACCGTAGTATGATTTCAGAAATATGAGTCTAATTTCAGGTGAAATTAGAGTCTACATTCTAGTGAAATTGGGGCCATAGAAATTTTAAGGTTCTGAGTTAGATATGAATCCGATTGCTGAATTAATGAAAATATTGTTAGGTCTGGTTAATAAAACAATATATAAGGCATTGAAAACCATAGGTAGAGACAAAGACATTCTTAGAATATGAAAATTTTATTAAAGAGAACGTTTCTTAGAGAATGATAGTTTTCCACAAGATTTTTTTTTATGATTTTCAAAAACTAAATTAATGGAAATGTCATAAGAAAACTTATATTCTCAATAAATATGGTTTTAGGAATGTGTAAGAATAAAAAAATATAAATGCTCGACTAAAATGATACCTCTTATTTGGACAATATCCTTTTCATAGCATAATAATATCTCAATGGATATTATTATTCTTAAACTAAGATCTATAAAATCAGGGTAGGGTCTAGTAATTTATTTTGGTAGTGAGTTTGTAAGCCAAATGGGTTAAAATCTAAAAAATGAGAAGAAGAGTTAACCTTTTAAGGGAGATGAGAGAGGCACTCTTATAGCTTCTCAAAATATTAAATAAATATAAAATAAAATTTTAAATAAAATTGCCCAAAAAATATTAATTTATAATATTATATGAGTATGGGTTGAAATTATATTATGAAAATTAAATAAGATATGTTTTGAATATATTTATACCCTTATCTTTTTATTTTAAATATTATTTTGTAACTTTATCTTTCTCCGCGACAACAAGGATTTTTACACAATGAGGGTTACAATTGTTGGGATAAAATGAAAAATACCAATAAATGGAAAATTTTTATTATTTTAAAGCATATCCTAAGAAATTTGAAATATTTTATATTTTTACGAATTTTATATCCTTTAATAAATTATTATTTACTCAAAAATATCAATAACATAAACTTTTGAGAACCATTCAATCATTTGACATTAATAATACCAATATAGAACTTATAATGTGATCCAAATATTTTGTTATATCCTTGAAATGTAATTTTCTTTCTATAAAATTATTTTTTCACATTAATTTTCTCAAATTATATTTTTTTAATATCATGTCTTTAAATTTTTCATTAATTAAATAGTTATTCCATCACAATTTTGCGAGAATTTAAAGTAATTATTTATTTGATAATATCCCAAAGTAAATTACCAATAATAATGTAAATCTATTAAGAAAATAAAATAAATCACATTCATGAAAAAAATAAATACTTCACAATAAGGGAGACGATGGGCCTTATGTATGCGTGAGTAATTTTTCCATTTTCAACGATCATTACAGAAAGAAGGTTATAATTGTTTTACCTTTTTAGATTTATCATAATATATATATATATATATATCATATCATATTAGATATATATATATATATCATCCATATGATATGGTGATGAAAAACGAATTGCATCACTTCTGGAGGTGGTAGTCCACATATACACATGAATGACATTGTCATTTTATGTTCCTAGAAATGTATGAAGAAAGATGATATATTATATTTTAACAATGATAAATATATCATGAATATCATATATAAAAAAATATCAATCTAAAATTCTTGACATATAATGGTGGAAAATGAATTTCATCGTTCCGCAAGGCAGAAGTCCGCCGTACACCTAAACGATGAAATATTTTCTCATTTGATGGAAGTGAAGATGGATATAGGTAATTACACTAACATAATAACATCTTATTATATGTAGGATTCTTTTATTATAATTTTATCATATTTTAATATGGTTTTAGGGATATAGAATAACAAAAAAAAAAATAAAAACGATCGATTAAAAGTGATACATCTTCTTCGAACAATATACTTTTCATTACACCATAAGGCCACCAGGGTTATTGTTGTGCATAAAAATAGACCTTAAAAATGATGGTATGGATTCATGGAACGTATTGGGGTAGGTTTTTGCTGAACCAAAGTTGTTTTTAAGTGTGGATAAATGATAAAAAGAGGTGAAATTTTATAAGATATGGGAGGAACATTCTCTGATCTTCTAAAAATAATAAAATAATATTTAATAGGAAATGGAACCAAACATATAAATTTACAATATAAGATTATGATGTTTTGAAGTATCCTCTTAAAGTAAAAATAATTTTTGTTTTCACTATATTTATTCCCTTATCTTTTGGTTTAAACACTTTTTTAAACCATTTAATTATAACTGTGATAACATGCATTTTGACTCTTTGAGGGTTAATATGTTTACAGTAAAATGAAAAAATAATAATAAATGTACCATTATTGATATTTTAAAAATTATCCTATTAAATATTCTGAAGTATATTTTTTAATAATTTCATATCATTTAGTGAAATATTATATATTATAAAATATCTGTAATATTTTTTTCAAAATATTTATTTTTAGAAAAAAAAAATTATTATATCCCTAACATGATAATTTAATCTATTAAATTTATTTATTATGTTAACCATCTCAAAAAATATTTTCTTTATTTTTTTATCATTTATTTAATTTTTCAATTAATTAAATAATTATTGCATCAAAATTTTGGAAGAATTTATTTTAATTATTTCCTTAAAATTTTAAAATTACATTTTCATGATTCATATTAATTGATTATATTTAATAATACTATTTATTTTCAAACATATTCTCTTGATAAAACTTTATTAAAAATATTACACTTAATAAAAACTAGAGTGTCACATGTTTGACTTTTCTTTAAATAAAATATTATCCTAGTCATGTTATTATCCTAGTGTCCCAAATGGTTATAAAATCGACTATTAGATGAGTATGGTCGATAAACACTTATAAAATAATTTTTTGGTAATTTTTTGGTTAATTTTATGGTTTTTATAACTTTATTTATAAAGAAAATCAATAAATTTTCCCTTTTACTCTGATAACCATAATTACAAGTTACTGTTCATATTACCAATAATTAAAAGGGAAATATTTAATAAATTTAGACCCACTAATTCCAAATATTGAAAATAATTTTCAAAATTAAAAACACAAAAGTTAAAGAATTTAATATAAAATTAAATCATAAAAACAAAAAATTAGTTATTTTTTGAAAAATGCCCTTTTTAAATATAAAATGTGTTTACACTAAATTCTAGTATAAAATTAATTTCAAAAAAAAAAATATTTATATCAAATTAAAGAAGTTATCTAATAAAAATTTAAAACTAATGGAAATCATAATTTTACCTTGTAAATACATTAAAATAAAATATAATATTCAATAAAATTATGTAATTTCACTATTTAATAAAAATAAATATTTCAAAAATATTTTTAAAAAATAATCCAATGATAATTTTCAAATTATGAATTCAAAAACGAAATTAATTTTGTCAAATAATATTTTTAAAATTTTTATAAATTAATTATAATAATAACTCATAAAAAGAAATAAAAAATATTTTTGAATAAAATGTATTTCTTAATGAATAAAATGACTACTAAAAATTATGTACTTATTTAAAAATAAGTAAATAATTAATTAGAGATTAGTATGACTATTATATATTTTATAATACAATTAATATCATTCATTCCTTCCAATTTAACAATTATTTTATAATGGCCACATTTAAATAAAAATGTTTCTTTGTTAATTTAGGCTTTATGTTGTGTATCTTATATGTTATCCAACATAATTGTTTTGAAATATCGGGATGTTACAAGTTAAATTAGTTCCCCATGAATCAGGGGAATCATCCATGGATGTGGCGAACAGATCCAGGTAAGGAATTTTCTAATAAAACATTATATGTTTAAGTCCCAAATAATTTCAACAAAAGTTTTATTATTATATATTCAAATATATAAAATATATTATTTTATTTTTGTTAAATTCATATTTTATCTCCCAAGTTTTCTAATAATATTATGAAACATCGTGATAGATTAAGAAAATAATTATTAGTTTATAATTTTTTTATTATACTTTATTTGAAAATATATTGGAATATTTGAATAATAATGTTTGGATAGTCCCTAAGTGAAAATCATATTATTATACTCATGACTATCATTGATATATTATTAGGGATGTCTTGGGTCTCTAATTATCAATCTAAACGTAACATGTTTTATAAGGGAAATTTCTTCACATGAGTTATTTCATGAAGCACCCCATGTGGATTATATTTCAGATATCCTTGGTGAGGAAGTATAATATTCACATAGAATGGATGAGAATAATGATATAGAGATAAAAAATATTCCTACCATAGAACAAAACATTAATGAATGTCCTAATTAATTTCCTAGATTTCTTTTAGATAAATAAGTGTAATTATAAATTGATATCACTCATAATACAACACCCATATCATATCCACTACATAATATGGTTATAATGGAATTAGTATTATAAAATTAACTGGTATAAGAGATATTCCATAAGGGTTTTATCTATCTGATTATTTAACTATTGTGAAAACATGGGTAATTCATTAATTATACTGATAGAGTAATGAGGCTATGAATTTACAATAGATAATAATAAAAATTCCTTATAATAAATATGAATATGTTACCTTCTACTGATGGATTTTCTTATGAAAAACTACTTTTTTAGGATAACAAAAAATCCAAGAGAAGTTATTTTTCAAAGGAAAGTGTGTTGGATATCATTAAAGGGATATAGACATGGTTTATAGCTTTCTTTTTTTAGTTATCAACAATAAAATAGAAAATATATGAATCATGTTCAATATCATGTGAAATTTAATGTTTCATTTGAGGTGAAAAACATTTCAAATATTAGAAGATAATGAAAGTGGTTTAAAAGTGATGTTTTATGTTTATATATGGATTAAGATGTCAAAAAAATCATTATACCATGGTGAAGGTCTCATTTTGTTGTATTTCATGTCATATAAGAATAAGAAATGATTTTTGGAACATGAAACTGGATGTTTTATGTCTTCTGTACTATGAAATATGGCATGTATATACCATGGTTAAATAAATTAAACATCATAGTTCATGTCACAAGGGAAAATGATGAAATAAAATAGTCATTAAAAATATTGTAGAGTTTGAAAAATTATCTTTTTTTACTATAAGGAGACCCATATTCTATAGTAATTGATAATGGTAAGAGGAAACATAAAATATTTCATGTCATAGATAACCAAAATTTATCATGGTTTTAATAAGAAAATATTTAAGGATTGTGAAACATGGTGCGGAACATGGTGCGAAACATCGGTTTGTTTTTAGTTCATAGATTGGAACTCAAACAACTTAAATTATGTCATGGTCAAATGAATATCACCATGGTATTAATATATTATACTATTAGGGTTCATGTTCCTAGGTATTATAGATGGATTATTTGTATATTGTGTTTATCTAGGAACTAAATAGGGATCCTCTGTTCCATGGTGTTACCAAAAACATTCATGATGTGGAAAAAACAATTTATGTCGCCCATTATGAGTAAAATATGCTATTGAAATAAGTTGGGATATCATATTTTCGATGTAAAATTTCATTCATTATTCTATTTAGGTGTTTAACAATCCATGATATTTATAATTTATTTAAAATGGTTCAAGTTAGTAAGAAATCATTTATGCCATAGTGTTTACCCTAACACACCATAGTGAGTCGAAACTATAAAATTATATATACTTTTTTAATATTTCTCAATGAACTATGCAAGGGATACTCAACCTCAATTATTTTTGTATCAAATATATATCTAGCGTGACTAAATTTAATATATTTATTAAATCAATTGATATAAATCATAAGAATTTGGAGAGCAGTTATTCATTGTATTTTTAATTTGGAAATTAAAATTTCTTTTGTAAGATGAACTTATGGCTATTGTGCATTTTATAGAGAAAGATGGTTTGGTGTATATATATAGTGGATAATATAAAATTTAATAAAATAAGAATAAGAATTAATCGATAAACATGAACATCAACGAAACTTAATTCAATAATTTTTAAAGTATGAATATGTATAGAATGATGCATGATGATCTTCAAGAAGAGAAATATGATTGTGGTGGTTTATGTATTGATTTTAGGATACTACACCTTTTTATTAAATAACATATGTAATTTATTTAATATAGAACGCTCTATAAATGATTTGATACTATATTGGGTTATTAATGATTGATTTCATTCAATATCTAATGATAAATTTAGTGATTTAAGAAGAAGAGTGGTGGAGGAACTCTTACATAGGAATGTAGAGACTCAATTAGAGGTTGATTCCTCTTTATTTGTCTTTAATTATCATTTAATTGATTATGTGGGAGCGTGTAACATTATTCAGGATAAATTTTTATATAAAATGAGTTTTCCTATAGTCCCTTCTCATTAGAGATCCATGATTATAAGTAAATCAAGAACTCTTTTGATTATCATATCATGCTAAGGACATATCAATTTATTTTGAGTGTTAAACCATAATAATTCATTATTCCCACTTTGTTATTGTTTCATGAAGTGGTATAAAATTTATAAAAGACATATATCTATTAAAATTATATGTGACAATGGTTTTTCAATGAATAAATGTAAAATAAATTGATTCCCTTGTTCACCCACCCCCATCCAAGTGATTTCATGAAGATCTTATTTCCATCTGGTATCATATATCCTTAACAACTGGTATTATTACAAGGATTATTTTATAAATGACGAACATTTTGATGTTTGAAAGTGAAGTGTACTCTCTATTCTTTATGTGATGTTGTTTCTTAATTTCAATAAATCAATGGATCGTATTAATTCAATATGTAAGATGTCAATTATATAGTTTGTTGGTGAGAACTATAATATTTAAAATGATGTAATGATTACATACCTATTATAATTTGATTTTTTATTTTCATTAATAGATAAAAAAATTGATTTTTTCCATCTGTGGAAATTATTTCAATGAGAAAAGATTGATGAAATAATATTGGGAATAATGGATAAGAACTTAAGTAAACACTTTCATCTCTATGAGAAAATGAATTTATTAAATGTATAGGGATTTATATAGTGAAAGTATTATAGATCAAATAGGTGAACATCATTGCTAGAAATATGACAGAATTGTAAGATAAATAAAATTTTTATCATTTTAACTATGAATATATTTAAATTCTAAATGATAAATATGTTGATTACATATTTATAAGAGTCAATGAATTCATCAACAAATTTTTATGTATTAGTGAGACTCTGGATTAATACATAGTACATAAAAAAGGCACTACAAATCATATAAAAAAAGTTTTCCAAAAATGTATCATATCCTGATGATTATTATTAAAACACAAATCCATTTGATAACTATAAAAGGCATGTTTATTTATTATAATTAAGGATCTTAATCACCCTCAAGAAAATGATTCAAGCTAAAATGGATATATCAATTAATTTTTTCAAGCAATATATGAGTTTGAAAGCATATATAGTAGAAGAATATAATTTTGGGTAATACAGAGAGGGGTTTGTAATTTTATATATTCATGTAAATCATATCAGGATATGTTGAGAAATGTAAAGTATTTTATTGGTAAAATCTTGAATATATATATTTCTTGTGTGGAGCTATTGGATATTTTGAATAAATATTAAAAAACTAAATAAAGAAGAAAGTAATAATAAATCTATGTAATGAAAACATCATGAAGAAGAAAAATTAAAAATTCATGACTTAGAAGTTTATCAACCTTAATAAAAGGGAAGAGATAATTTAAATATAAAAGGATAAATATATTATCTATGTTAGATGGGGAAGAAAGTAGATAATACGAGATAGAATTTGATACAAAAGTGGGGATAAAGAGTTTTTTAATCACTAAAGTAAATGATTATTATTTCACTATTTATGAATATATTGTTCATGGAAAAGTATAATAAACAAATACCAAATTCTAAAACCTTATTTAATGTAATCCATTAAAAAATATAAATTCTATAGAAATTGATTAAAACTTTTAGGTAAATCTCTATAATCTCTAAATATGTGGATTTTTTCCATTAAAAGTAATTAATTTTATCAAATTAAATTAATTAATTGAATTTTTTACTCAATTATGAGAACAATATAAAATAAGATATATAATAGAAGGTGAAAAGGAACTGGTAAATGTTAAAAAAAATATTGAATGTAGAATATCAAGTGACTGATTTCATTGTTAACTTTAAGATGAAAATTTGAGAACATGAAAAATACATGAAGGAAAGATTAAATGGACAAGAAACCTTAAGGATGTGTGATGATAATGGTGATAAAAACATACCTTAGTAAATAAGAGTAACATGTATTATAAGTGAGTAACATAAGTTTAATTTGATGAAAAAGGAAAGCAAAGTGAAGATTGTAGAAAAATAAAAATCAATAAAATCATGAAATGGTAACTAGAATGAAAATTAAATAAAAAATATGTTGAAAATTCATTAAATAAATATGATGAGTCAAGTAATTTTTTGTGAGTAAATTTTTTTTTTGGAAAAATAATATAAAATTAGATGTTAAAAATTCAATAGAAAGTAGGTGACATATTCTAGAGTAATGTTAGATATAGAATAATATTCGCATGTTTTTGATATTGTTGACTATGGTGGATTTATACATGTTTCAAGTATATTTTAATTCAATGAAGGGAATTTATTTAAAATTAGAGGACATATAATGAGGGAATTGAGGGGGTGGGTTATCCATTTTAATTTATAAATGATCCAAGGAATAATGAAACTTTTAAGTGAGGAGAACTGATTTTAGAGGTTGGAAACACTTTGTGGAAGGTGTGACTAACCAAGACACATGGTTAAAAAATTTATAAATATCTATATTGATAAGATTATTAGGATGTGTTATACTAAAATGAATCATAAAAAATAGGACAATGTAATTTATAATTACTTAGTTATTGAATATACATTGAAAGCTTTATTAAAGAAGCATCCAAACTAGTACAAAAGGAATTTATTGTATCCACATTTAAACGTAAAATATTTATAACCTACATGAAAAATACATGTAATTTTCATTTTCACGTTGGTTATATAATAAATGATATTCAATAGTTTGGTATATTTCTTTTTATCATTGGTTATTTAAAATGACTTGAAAAATTATGTTCCTTGATTTTTCTTGTCATTTTTATAATAACCGATGTTTTATTCTATTAAAAGTATTACGAATTATAGGGTTGAATGATTTCATTTTTATTCAATCTCACAAAAGAGGAATAGTTTCTATTGTATGGATGCCCTGACCCACATTTCGTTGACCTAGGGGTATCAAATATCATATTTCCACATGAATATGTCATCTAGTTATATAAGCCTCGTTGTTGTGCCTTTGATTTTCTCATCTCTCAAGTATGGATCACACACCAATCATCTCTTTACATCATTCAATGGGGTTGACTCAGCAACTCCCTTAATGTATTCCTTCATCTCAGATCACATAATACCATATTCATATACCTTGGTTATCTAATGATTTATGTGAAACAGTGTGTGGATTTCATTATATATTAATTTTTTATATCGGATCATAAATTAATGCATTATTTCTTAATGTTATGGTGTTTCTACTATAATGAAAATAATTTTTACTGAATTGTTTCATAGATTTTTATACTACATCACATCATAAATTTGTACACTAAATCTATAAATATTATTTATTTGGATGATTCTTCTAAATCATTCAGTTTGTTTAGAAAAGTGGTGACATGAACTGGTTTCCCAATTCATGCCCCCTAGAGAAATTTATTAAAATAAAAAAAAATTGCGTTACAAAATCGAGGTGTAAAGAACTTACACCAGCAGGGAGTAATCGAGGGTACATGATAAAGAAACTCAAATATACCAAAGCAAAATTTTGCAGCCAGCCAGTAATAGATCTCCGGAAAAAGGTAGAGCCTTCAATCAAGATCATCCATTTTGGCCTTGCCAAGGTATGCTCGTAAAATCAAAATTTGGGTCTTTACTAAATTCATCAGCGATTCTGATAAACATCCTTTTCTTAAAGTCAAGGTAGTCTTGAGCAGACATCTCACCATTTTTATACCTTTGAAAAGTAGTGTTTTCTTGTTCCTCAAACCAAGTGTCAAGTTACATTGGGAAATTCGGATCCTCATCATACTGGTATGTATCTCTGTACACATGGTCATTTTCTTTATCATCACTTGCATTTGTGTCTGAATCAGAGGAATCAGAAGATTGTGAGTTTTCGGGTAGAGGTTCAGTAGGTACTGGTTGTGGAGGGACCTCAAAATCAGAAGTTTTGGCCGCTAGAGATCTTGTAATGATAGTTCTATCATAATTATTATTTCCTCTATGCTTCCTAGATTTTTTTGGGATTGGGGTGATGAAACCATCAAGGTCCACAATAACTTTTTTACCTTTACAATCTTTCCGATGAGAATCCACCCCCACATCACCCTGGAAAATCTCATCTTCATCTTGCTGTATGACCTCATTATTCACATAATCACCTTTTCTAATCTCATGACCCTATGATGATGAAACTGATTTCAAAATGGGTTGGATAGAGTTATTCCTTTTTGCTTCAGAAAGTTCCTGCTGCTTGGAGTCATCTAGAACTTCTACAACTAAATCCGAGGGTTGCTGTCTAGGTTCATGGGAGTTAAATCTCCTATGAATTCCATCCTGTCTTTCCTGGAGAGTATAGTCAGAGGGTCCAGCCTCATCTGTTTGTTTTTCTTTACATTTTTCAATCCATTTTGAAGTCAAATTTTTAGGACAAGTGTTATACATTTTACAACTAGCTGAATTATGTCCAAACCTGAGACACAATTGATATTAGTCTGGGACTTTTTCATAAATTATCTCTTATGAAAACCCAAAATCCCCACTTTGAATCCAAACAGCCGAGGGTAAAGGTTGAGATACATCAACTTCAATACAGATTCTAGCTATGGATGGCCTAGATAAAACCTTTGTGGCATAATCAAGCCTCATTGGGGAGCCAATAAGAGAGGAAATGGAGAACAAAGCATTCTGTTTAAAAAGATGTAATGGGAGCTCAGGAAAACCTACCCAAATTGGAACAATCGGGGACTCTGCATAAGGATCGAAGTCTGGAGTCCACTTGGGAACTCGCATTTGGCTGCCACTGAATGACCATGTCCATTTTTCCCATAGCCTATAATAGATCTCTACCGAATCAAATCTAAACACAACATGCGTGTGATTGAGGAGACCCAAATGAAAACCCGTAAATCCAATGAATTCTAAATCTGAGTGAAGAAACTTCAAAGACGACCTTCTATTTTGAAATTTTCCAACCAGAACATGTCGAAGATCCAAAGATAACAAACATACCTCATCGGTTGAGAAAGAAATGGTGTGCTGACCGCGGTGTCGATATGTTTTTGGTTTGAGATGAAAACTCTGTGTCGCATCAGCATGAGGGATCCAGTCTTCTATCGATTTCCCTGTAACTACTTCCGTGAAAGTGTGAGTATCAGATTTAGGGTTCACTATGTGTGACGGGCATTCTTCCGTTTCGCAGCGGGTCTCCATCCTCCTAAATCATTCAGTGTTTATGCATAAAATTTTATAAATATGGATAAATTTTAATTAGCGTTCTGCATTTATTACTGACAAAATAATCCAAAAATAAAATATATATTTATATATAAATTCATTGAAATTTCCATATAGTTCAATATAAAATATCATATAAGTAGTGTATATGAATATCAACACATTTTTTGTGATATGATTATATTATTATCATGAAAAAGTTAAATCAAATATGAAGTCTGTATATTATAAGTTACCATAAATATAATGTCACATTATTGGTGATTACACAATAGGAACATTTAGTTGGTTCCTTTAAAAATATTTGTTATATACTAACAGATATATATTAGGTTTTGACTCTATTTTGACTAATTAACCAATTTTTTATAAATGATTATATAAATTTATGTGTTTCTTATACATATTCATACATTATGTTAAATTAAGTTTTGAATTTAGAAGATTATTCAACTACAAAGGTAGAGTTTTTATATGTTATATTTTAATGGAATTACACTTTCATCACATGGTATTCACATTGAAACTATTTTTTAACCCATAAATTTCAATTTTTTTATATCAAATTACGTAAACTGAATTATTTAAAATTTTAGTTATTAGTGTGTTACATTGAAATAAATCATGTTGAAATATAATAAAGAGAATGTAATTTTATTTTAAAGTTATTCATAATTCACTATGAATAAGTAATATATACTATTTATTATGTATGTATATATATATATGTACTTAATTACAAATTCATTATTTTGTTGTTTGAACTATACTATAGGATTATATCGTACTACGAATTAATGTTTCATCAAATAATTATCTGATTTCTCTTTCCAAAAAATAGGTTAAAAATTGGTGATAAATATTTAAATTAAAATTAAAAAATTGAACTTTATCTGGATTCTGGTCAATAATATTCAATTTCATGTTTTATCTAATTTCATTCAGAAAAAAATTATAGAATGGTGTATCTATATATTTCTTTTTGATATTAATTTTATTCATCTATTTTTTTATTTACCAACATTATTTAAGCTTATAATCCATTATTATTCTAAATTTATAATTTTATGTCTCAAAAACTGATATTTTTAATAAAAAAATTAAAAAATTTGTTACATTAAAATTATTACATATTTGATGTAAATTTAATTTAATTTATATTTTATTGTTTTATAATTATTATAATTAACATTAATATCCATATCCAATATTATTAACTAAAAAATATTTTATTCACATTTATTTAAAATCATCGAAATGTTTTACTGATGAATTGAACCAAAAGTTTGTCTTCTTGATTATTATTGAAATAATAGACTATTTACCCTTCTTACTCACTTTTATCACCATTATATTCTTTCAACAATATTTTTTTTATATTTTTTAAGATAATAATGAGTCATTGTAGGATTATGGAGCATTGAATAAGTGATGAATATGAGTATAGTGGTTATTATTTTTTTGGAATTTCTTAAATGAAATGTTCCAAAAAAATACTTGTTTTTCATTCCATTACAAAAATCTTTAAATATGAATAGTTTTAAAATAATATAGATATAAGATAATTTAGTTTTTAATGGTTTTAATCACAGTTACAGCCCTGGTAATTGACATGGTGAAACTATGAAGAATTTAAGATCTATTGATGATGATTAATTACATGATAATAACTCTGATCAGATTAAATAAATGATTCATGATATTGAGGTTGTGAAAATTGTGAAAGAACTGACAGTTGAATGTCTATATGGTAATGATAATAAACCATAATATCTGGGATTTATGGAATTTATGTTATTATCTATGGTGTCAATATTTTTTTACTCGATGGAGAAACATGGATGGAGGGATAATATTTATATTGAGTTTCTACAATTATTGAGTGATATTCTTCCTAATGATAAGGATATTATAGATTTACATTATAAATAGAATAAAATACTATGATCGATGGGATTTGGGTAATAAAATATATTCATTCCGGAATGATTGTGTGTTATATTTGAGAGAATATGAATTTCTTTCCGGGTTTCCAAAATGTGGGATTCCATGGTATAATTTAAAATAAATGTCATAGGATGATTTACCAGTTACAAAGACCCCTACCAAGGATTTTTCATACCTTCCAATAATTCATCTCTTGAATTTTTTATTTTAAAAATCACATATTGAAAAATGAATACAATGGAATGTAGATGAGCAGATATGTGGTGAAAACTATGGAATCGAGTTGATTTTATATAGTGTAAGAAAATTTCTCAGTGGTTTCCTACATTCATAAATGAAGTTCGAAACCTTACACATAGACAATGCATAGATAGAATGAATATATATTTAATCCTTAGTAGTATATATATTTCATGATATATTTTATATTTAATATAAAATAGATCTCTTAAGTTTTCTATGAAGTGAAAATATGTCATTTTTAATTTAATGATCTCTAAACTAAAATATCATGGAAGTGATATTGATGTTTTCTATCTTAATTAATTGATGATTTGAAACTTTTAAAATAGGAAGGTATTAGGGTGTATGATTCTTATAAAATTGAATATGTTCAACTAATTTCAAGGATTGTTTTAAATCTAAATGACTTCCCATCATATAAAAATTTCAATGGATGCATTGTTAATGGGATTAAAGCTTGTCTAATTTGTGAACTACAGAATTTATATTATCAACTACATCATGGGAGAGAAACAACATATATAGGTCATTGAAAATATTTTTCTATGGATCACATTTATAGTAGATTTAAAACGTAATTATATGTCTTATAAGAATTTTATATTTCTCAAAAACCATTATACAATTATTAGTAATTTCATAGGGTGAAAGAAATTGATGTGACATTTCGAAAGGCACACAAATACGGTAATAATAGACATAGTTGGAAAAAAGAGCCAGTAGTTTTTGTGCTACTATGTTGGATATATCATGAGGTAAAACATAGCATTGGTTTCATGGATGTGGAGAAAAATATATGTGACATCTTGATTAGAACATTGTTAGATATTAAATGAATGTCTAAAGAATGTTTGAATGCAAGATTTTAATTACACTCAACAATAATAAGTAGGAATTTTCTACAACTTTTGATGGGAGGGGAACATTAATTCCCCATATTTTCATACATTATGAAAGATGGAGAAAATTAAATTTTTTTCTGGGACTTCAAGATATAAATGTGTCAAATATTTATTATTCAAATGTAAAAAAAAATTTCCTTAAGGGATTTGAAGTTGATAGGTATGAAATCTCACGATTTTTACATCATGATGCAATAACTCCTACCAATTTCATTGTATGGAATATTTTCAATTCATTTCAAAATGACTATCATGAATGAGTGTTATTTTTTCATTTCAATTTTGAATAAGGTGAATGATCTGAATGCTTTGATCAATTTGAAGAACTAAGAAGTTTCTATGAATTTCTAATTGGAAATTTTTTCCCTCCATCTTTTTAATATTAAGGTGCATTTAATGTTTTATTATTTGAGAGAAATAAAGCTTCATGGAGCTGTAAATCTATGTTTTTTTGCGTACTTTTAAAATTTAAATGATTATAATGAAAGGGTTTTTATGTAATACATATCAAGCTAAAGATTCCATTGTTGAGAAGTATATTTATTAGTAGGTTGATGAGTTTTGTACTAGCTACTTTTCTATAGTAGAGCACATTGGTTTTCCAACATCTCTCCATGAACAAGTTAATTATGTGGGAAATGGGATCTATGACATGAAATTCAATTAGTTGATAGTTTAATAAATAAATAAGGCACATTGAAACATCTTGAGTATCATAGATGATTCTCATCCACCTATAACATTTAAATTAATTTTTTAAAAAAATGTTATCCAAATTGTAATGATATGTGGACTTTGAATGAGAATAACACAACTTTTTGCCATAGTATAAAGAGATTGTGGGGGTAGATTAAATGAATCAAAAATATTTATATGTATAAAAGGTGGTACATGTTGAAATTTGATAACATTGTTCAAGTATGAAATTAATGGCTATATATACCATACAAAAGATCTGGACAATAAAAGTGAAATTTAGATATAGTGTATTGGTGTTCCTAGAACCAACACATTTTTTATGTGCCAAAGACAAAAACTCAATCTCCACATCTAGTGTATATTTTGGAGTCATTGAATAAATATGAGAGGTTGATTATATTAAATATAAAATTCCATTCATTAACTACAAATGGTTTATTGATAATAATTTTGTTCGGAAAGATGAATTTGGAATGACACGAGTTATTCTGAAAAGATTGGAATACATAGTTAACAATTTTATAATGGAAAGGCATGAAAAAATTATGCTCTTGAACTATAAGATATGAAGTGGTCTATTGTTTTACAGGGAAAAAATAGTTTCTTGTTGATGATAAACATGATGAATGTGTTGATTTAAGTGAGATCCCTACTTCAATAGAAACATTTATAGATAATATTGATAAGAAAATCATCAAAATTGTTTGTTCCATACTATATGATCATGAAGATGGAATTTGAAATTAAAAATTAGTGAATTACTTAATTTATTTGTATCATTTATTTATTTATCATCTGCTATTTAATTTTTCATAAAAGGTTAGATATTTTAATTTTTATGTCTTTATTAAAACATGTATTATAAATAATTTATTAAATTGTATGACAATATTAGTTTTGTTTTATTTAGTTTACCATGTTTACCACGAGATAACATATCTTTTAATTTATTTATTTTAAAAAATTATTTTAAATATAATATTTAAATATAAAAAATATTGTATAAGAGTATTTTCAAAAAGTATTATTTTTTGCATTAAATTGATTTATTATGTTGGATCATTTTTACTATTCACATGCCATTTTTGGATTTCTTTTCATTTTTTTATATTTAATTTATTCTCTCATTACTATTTTAATAAATTTAGTTAAATATAAAAAATAAAAATACAAATGTGTTAAGTTTATTTTATCTTACACTTTTTTGTGAAAAATTTCATTTTTTATTTACATTAGTCTGTAATAGATAGATTTTTTTAATTTTAGTAATTTTTTTTTATTTTTATGACAATGACATATAAATATGTGATCAACCACATACATCTGGAGATGATCGTACTTATAACATCAGGGAGGAATATAAACATTCCCATATTGATGTGCCTCATCCTTCTTTACAAGATACAACTACTTACATAAGGCCAAAGAGGAGTTTGAGGATTGGTAATAATAGAAGTACATGTTTACCCAAATTATCAGTTTCTTGTATCAAGGACCAATGGAAACTAGTATAATTTGATGATAATATTATTCCAAGAGGTTTAAATTCAAATACATTCAAGAATTTTATAGTAATTCAGGAAAAACATAACGTCATTATTTTGATTGATGATTTGAGAAGTGTTGAATAATAGACAATATCTAACTTGTGGAATAATGTTTTGGTAAGTTCATTTGTTATAACTTAACATATCTTGAAATTTTTATACTAATATATGTTTTCCCCTTCTTATCGAATGACATTTTATATACTTGATAATGGGGAAGTTATTAGGAAATGTTTATATCCTCCTACTTAATCTTGGAAAGGGTATATGTCATTATAAGAACAAATGATAGCTGAAAATTTTCAAAAACTAATAGTTCAGTCTTGTGGGTATCCAAAGGTTGACCCCCCTCCCTTGAAACAAAAAGTGGAAGTGAGATCATATTAGGAATTGTACAATATATTATAGAATAGATGACAACACTATAAGTTGTTTACTCTGTTTATTTACTTAATTTAAATAAATTATTTATATATTGTGATTAATTATGGATTTTTTTTAAATATTTATTAAAGTTTTATCTTGAGGAAAAAATCCCTTAGGGGTCCTATATATGAATTTAAGAAGGATAATTTAGTTATAGAATTGGGAAAGACTGAACACTCGGGTCATGTATTTAGATACCAGGCAGGTGTATTAGTGAAAAAGGTATTCCACATTCCGAAGCTTATTCAATGGAGGATGTTTAAAAAAATAGCCACTTTGGAAGCTGATGTTCAAGATATTCATGTAATGATGGAGGAAAGGATCAGAGCATCTTTACAGTTAATGTTTGCAGACATGTAGTGCAAATTATAGACTATTTATCCCACTCCTCCACTACCTCTAGTAGATCTCACTCCACGACCTCTGCCTGTAGGTCCCACTCCTTCTTATATTACTCCTACACCCCTCCTCTATATATTTCTATTTATTGTGAGTTACATATTTATGATCCTCATCATCATGTTATTTCATATGGGATGATATTGGTGATACCATTCATCATTAATAGATAGAGATAGAGCATCACAGGGACACATTGCAATATATTATAGAGAAATTGGAAGGAATACCATTATCTACATATGAGGGGATTATAGTTATAAATGTATCTAAAACATTTTATTTTTTTAATCTAAACTTGTTCGACATATTACTATCGGGGTATGTGCATATTTTAACTATCAATTATATTTTCAATTAATTTTTTTAACATTATAAATATATTATATTTATCTTTTTGTTATTTGATTAATTTAATGGTAAAGAAACTGAGTATATAAAACGAAAAATACAAAGTACTATGACTTTAGTTACAACTTCTATTAGTCTTGATAGATTGATAACATATTCGTATTTTTTGTTGGATATTTATAATATTCCAATTTAATCTGATGTTTGTTAGAATTAAATAACTATGGGGCTTTTGAAAAATTATATCATGGATCTTGTGATAGGATATTAGTTGTGCATCAAAAGGATACAAGATTTTTCTATTTAAGTCTTAACAGAAATCATTTTTTACACTTAATTTATTGAAATTTATACTTATATCTGTTTTGTAATAGGTTTATTTATATAATTATTAAGGATAATGACATGATAGACGAATATAGATTAATGTACCAATTTTATATTTCACCTATAGAATGGGAAATTACTGATGCATATTGAATAGTTTATATTGTTGAAATTTTTCAAAATAAAGCAATTATTTAGTGCTTGATGTTTCCTTATGTTCATGATTAAGAATCATATATGTCATAAACTATTATATACCTCTTAACATAATAACTAATATCATTAAAATATCTTTTATATCAGTGACCATTGGATTTTTGTTATTTTTTCCATGGGAGAAAGAACTTTACAAGTTATTCTCTATCTACAGTGAAGTGAAATAAAATTTTATGAATGTTTTGAACATGTAAGTTTTATTTTTTTATAATTTATTATATTATAATGACATTTAAATTTATTTTATTTATATTATTTTCAAATAGAGCAAGAAATTTCATTTAATATACTACAAGAAAGAATAGATCCAAGATAATATATATAAATGAAATGGTCAATCTTCATTTACAATTACGAAATATTGGATATATAACATAAATTTTTTATTTTAAATTAAAAAATATTTAAAATATAGTTTTCATGTATAAGAATTAATAAAGAATGTAGACATTATGTTTTAAGAATTATGTTTGAAATAATTTAAACTCAAACATTTACGAGGTTCTAGAAGGTAATATTTCTTTGTAAACATTTTCCTTGATATATCCTTTTTTTATTCAAAATATAAGTCAAATTCTTTATTTTTAATTTGTATAATTTTTATGAACCTTGGAGTTATTGTGAACAAGAGATAAGACACTTATAAATTGAATGGGTGAATCATTTCAAAGGATTTATTGGATTTTAGTAAATTTGTTATATATATTATAAACATGAAATTTCAATAATGATTGGGTTTTCATGTTGGTTATTTTATAACTGATGTGGAAAACCATTAACTATTATTTGTTCATTTAATTTATCAAATAAAGGACATGAAAAAAATTATTTATTAGGTTCCCTTGTCGGTTATTGGATAACTTATGTGGAAACTCATTATTGATTCAGTTTTTACATCTGTTATCAAATATACATTGTGAAAAAGAACAACTTTAATTAATTTAAAACATATTATTTTATTAAACAACATTAAAAACTTATTTAATATTACCCCTTTAATAACATTTCATAGTAACTGATGTAAAAAAGAAAAAAACTGACATTAAAAATCATTTTCTTTACTAGCATATGGAATTTGGATAGTAGACTGAAATCATATATGATATGGGATATGAATCTTGTAAAGGATTCTAAAAGGTCAAGTAAATTAATATTTCATTTAGAAATAATTTATCACTAAAAAACATGTGAATTGGATTAGTGGATATTTGTGAGAATAGGCTAAAGTCAAATATTACACTATATTTATGTGTAGAAGCAACAATTGATGAGTTTTTATAATCTCTAAAATGAATAGATTAATTTATTTTTTGAAAGGATGGTTTCTTGTTTAAGAGGGTAAAGGATGGTCAAGAGGTGAATTTCATACATAGAAAAATAAATGACATATTCTATGTGGGGGATGATAAGAATTTTTTCAACTTAATCAATCGTGTTGAAAATGAATTGAAGTATCATAGACTAATCTATCATAGAAAACAAATAAAAACGATTACTCAAAATAAATATTTATACTATGTTTCTATGATAAATAAATAATGATAATATATTTTCTCTCTTTTCCAAGAAGGTAATACTGTCTACTCTTCTTGTAAGAAACTGGATATTTAAACCACTTAATAATTGGAAGATATTAATATTGAATCATTGAACCTATGAAGAAGATATAAAAAATTTAGATAAGTAGATTAAATGTTTTACTAATTAATTCATTGTAATTACATGTATTATGGTCAAAAATCACACATAAGAGGCCATATTTATGTTTAAAATATTAAAGAGAAGTGAGGGAAAGCATTTTTCCCTAATTGATGAGAATTTTAATAGATAATGGAGATGATTATATAAGTGGAATTTTTAAGTATTATTTTTAAAATCATAGTATTTAACATTAGTTTACTATTCTATACACCATAAAACACAATGTGGCCATTAAAGAGAATAATAGAAGTTTTTTGGAAATTGGTCGAACAATATTAGTGAAGTATAATAAATCATGATTCTTCTAGTGGAATGAAATTGCAATCTAAGTGTATATCTAAGAACAGTTTCTATATCATCCACGTAATGACCTTGGAGTACTTACATGAATGAAACCTAAATAAGGTGACTATTTTAATGTCCTTACACCATGGGATACTAATCAATTCACAGACAGTAAGTCACTAATGAACTCAGGTGAATTTCCTCGTACGTCATAGGCTGCCAAATTGTTCCAAGAATATAATAAGATATCATGGGGAGAGTATACCCCCTAGTAAAAGTTTGATGATAATAGAAGAAAATTGTTGAAATATCATACATCACAAAACATCACAAGTGACATCAAGACATAATCACTCATTGGTCATTGATCACATTTCGTTACCCCTAACTACATCCATGAAAATATATTAATTTATCATACAGTGACCTAAGTAGGGTGGGAGTATGAATCAGTATATAATCACCAATATTTTACATAAATAATTAATTCTAAAATAAAAGTACAATTGATGGTTTGGTAAGTAAAAAATTTAAATAACTTTAATAATAAATAAATAAATATAACTCTGAACCTGAGCTCTACCACATGAGGACTTAACCACTAACTTCATCTATTTTCGGACGTCACTGACCATTTTATGGAGACTATAAATAACCGAACCACTCTTTACTTTGGATAATATACTTGTATTTGTCCAAATTGCACCTGAGGTTAATATACTCATCCTCAAGGCCCAAATTCCCACTCAGGGTCTGAATTCTCCCCAATATCAACCAATAATCGATTATAAATAAGTCACTATATTGTTCATGAATATTGAAATTGAGGCATAAAGTATTTCCTTGATACAAACCAACATTTTAGTGTATAATATATCAACTAAATTTACTAATTTTTTTAATCAAAACAGAATAAACTTTTTAAAATTACAAATTCATTTCATGATAATTTTTTAGGGAAAACCAAAGATCCAATTCCAAATACCATGTTCAATTTCCCAAACTAAACACGAACCCTACACAAGTTCACAGTTTTCAAATCAAAGCCCATAACGCATAATATTAACTAAGAGATCCCAGAATCATACTCTTTTGTTTTTTTCCATAATAAATTCTAAGAATTGGATATCATTCCATGGACATGGATTTCATATTTGGATTAAAAAATTAGATATAGTGTGACAATATTCTTAAGGAATATCACTATCACATAAGAGAGAAAAATAAAAGTTTCAAAAAATATATATGGAACAACTACATTTTTCCAATACGAGTCCACAATACCAAGGTTATGCATTGATATTTCATAAGTAGGGGGAAATGGGAAAGTATAAAAATTCCTTTAGAATAGGACATATGATCTAAACCCAAAGAACTCAAGTGAAAGAAAAATAAAATAGTGAAGAAGTAATATTGAGTTATAGACATTCCATAAGGCCTCGAACTCAAAAAATTAAATCTCAAATGACCATGAATTTATAGATATTCATCCATGTATTTAGTGGATGAACAGGTGTACATGTGTCTATTCTTGGACCAAATGACTGGAGAAATCAGGCGATGGTTTTAAGGGAAAAAGTGGGTAAAAAAACATTTTTATAATATTAAAAAAATACAAAAAACATACATCAGTGATCCACTGGCCTCCAACATATTTCCATTCATTCAGTGGCCATACCTTATTGGGTCACTAGAATTCTAGTGTGCCTAGAATCCCATAAAAGTCTCCTGGTTTACCACGAGCTAGATGGAAGGATAGAAACAACATAATGTACTCCTGACTTATGTCCCCATACCCCGTTTTCTCTCTTACCAAACTTTCATCCTATAAAATATGATGAAACCAATGTAGCACATTGGTTTTGGATAAAAATTAGATAATAATATACATTATTAAAGGGGATAGTGCTACAGTATCCCCGCTATGATAATAGTTCATCTCGAAGATATATCCCCGAGTATCACTAAGATTTATTGATGAATAACTCTAAACATTGTTAATGGAAATAATATTTCCACTCCCAAATATCCTCTTAATTTCATTTAGTTTTATAGTATACCCATAGAATATATATGTAATTTACATGTATGGTTTTCTCATTATGATCTACTATGATAATTCATTATTCCTAAAAGGAATCATCAACGTCCAGCTTGATTTCATCAATATCAATACCATGTGACTGATTAGGATGATACCATCAATCCAAGTCAGCATAGGAGACATAAGTCATAATTTTAAACATTTTCATTATAGATAGTTGGTAATACATGGGGCAGAATCTCACTATAATCTCAAACAACCTAAGGAACCTAGACTCTAACTTCCCTTGACACCGAATTTTAAATTTCACTAGCCCCAGTAGCACACAAAATAAAACTTAGTCACCATACTTAAACATATGTGAAATTAGTATTCTATAAACATGGGATCTCTTCCTATGATAAGTGGTATCCAACCACTTCCTAGTAAATTGTATTTTCTTATAGGTATCATGCACTAGGCTAGACCAAGAATTACATACTAACTAACTTCCAACCAAGACAAGATTTTTCAGTATGTCCAACCATACAAAGAAATGAATAGATCATATAAATAGTTTCCAACTAGATGGTATTATAATTTAACTATTCCCTAGAAAAATGACTCTCCCAAGGTCCACAAAAATTGAGGAAACATTCCTAAATTATTTCCTCTTACACATGAATGATATGCTCTTATTTTCCATTCATATATGGGTTATATGTTAGGATAATATGGTCATGTGTTCCCAATTTCTTTTAATGTCCCTATTATAATCTCAATATGAAATGGGAATCTCAATATGATATGATGCCTTGTTGCACCGCATGTATGAGTACTACCCGAAAAACATATAGCATACCAATCACTTCAACCATGGAATTATCCTTGGCCAGTAATATGTGGAATAAATTATTATGATGATCAATGATAACCTATACTTCATCATGACCATGAGGATTATTTATTAGTACCATCACAAAATTCATCATCACATCATCCCATGTCCACTCTAGAATATGTAATAGATGAAGAAAAATTGAAGTATGTTGATGCTCGAACATCACCTATATATATGTGTATTTTTTGAGAAACTAAACTAGCTATGTTTTTATTTATATCGAGCAAGAAATATTTTCTTTTCCCATCATGATAAATCTAGGTCAACCATGTATGGACATCCCATATCAAATAGTGGAAATACACCCTCAGTTTCATACACATACATGTGGTAACTACTAGTCGGCCCAAATATATAGAACCACATCATCATACAAGGACAAATAAAATTGGGGATCCCTTCCATATATCTTTTCTTTCATCACCAGATAGTTGGAATCAGATAAGATGACTGATTTCACTATGTCAAAAAGTGAGTAAGTAATATATATTTAATCCAACATAACTCTTCCCTAGTACCAATGGATATCAAAACACATTTATTAAAACAAGGCCATGATAATACACTCAGAACTAATCTCCCGAACAATCTATTACTATGTTTTCCAACTCAAATCATCCACCACTACCTTCCCCTTCCCAAGCATATAATCTAGATCAATAGCAAGTGATCAAAGGTACTCAATCCACTTACTCTAAATGAAATTTAGGTCATTTTAGTAGAAGAGGAATATCAAGATTTTATGATCTTTATAAACCACAATATTATCCCCCATGAGGTAGTTTCACCAATATATTAGGGTGTGTACCATAGAAGTATTCACTAAATAATGTGTCAGTTAGTTATGCTAATGTGGACTTAGGTACCTGGGAATGAAAGAGACAACTAACCCATCCTGCATAAGAACTACACCAAATCCATACCCTAAAACATCATAATATAATGTATACCCCTTACCTTGATCATTTAAGGTAATAATATGTATGGATTTCATCCTCTAATTTAGATCTAAATTTTTTTTGATGGGAATTAGAACAGAAAAACTTCACCCCATTTTGGTTCAAGCTCTTCAATAACACTTCCATGTTTAATAATTCGTTGATAAATCTATACTATATACAAATGGTCATATGAATTTAAAAATATAAAGAACTCTAGGGCCTCTCTCAAGGTAGCAAAACATTATCCACCTCAGGATCTATTGAACATCTGGCCTTATATATTACATGGAATAATAAATTCACTTAATCCAACCAAAATTGAAAATTTTATAATTTCACATAAATATGAAAACCTAACAGATACTCAAGACAGTATTTATATGGCTATCTTAGTTCTCTTGAGGATTATAATACACCAATATTTCATTAATAAAGAAAACCAAAAAGGAATCTTGATATTGATGGATGACTCTATTCATCAAATCCTTGAAGTATGATGGCGTGTTTGTCATCCTGAATGGAAAAATGAGGTCCCATAAGGACCAAACCTTCATTAAATGAAAAAATATAAGGATGTATTGATTTATATAATCTGATCTAGTGGTAACCTGAACATAAATCAATCATGTAGAAAATATGGTCCTCATTGAGTTAGTAAAATAAATCATTTCTGTGCTGGAGTGAATATTTGTTGTAAACTATTACCTAGATAATCCTCCAATAATCTATGCATAGTCTCAATGAGTAATCTTCGTTTTTTGGAAAAAAACAATCATGGAACCCTAAGAGATCATGATTAGTTTAATGTGGAAATTTAAAACCAAATAATCTTTCTGAGATATCAATTTTAGAATCTCTTTCGACATTATTCCCTAAGGGTGTAGCAATAGTTTTCATACCTGATAAGAACTCAATCATATAATTGATTCCATGGTCAGGTGGTAATTTTTACATGTAATAATTAAATATGTTCTATAATAGAATGAACAAACTATGAAAAAAAATTATGAATAAATCTATCATCCCGGATAAGTGTATCCACTTGGTAAGTGATTCCACCAATTCGATAAAGGTTTGATTTGATGCGACCAACACAAACATCCTTATTTCTAATACATGAAGATGCCTCAATTATGAGATGTAAAAGAATACAATTTTAAATAAATGATGATCTATTATAAATATTTTATGAGCTTTTCCATCTCATAAATTACTTTAAATCCACTAATTTCCAATATAATGATGTCTTAGAGGAATTGGCAATTTTTGATGAGCATCCCAGAACCGACACACTTCTGAATCCCCTGTAACATCATTCCAAAAGGTATATTAGTTAAGAGAGTAGTATTTAGGTACCCAATCATCAAAAACAAACCTCCAACGAATAACGTACACATAAAATAGTGTGTTACTCTTGTGTCAAATAAGTATGATGTAAGAGTAGATGCAACCAAAATCATACATCAAATTGTCAATGTCCTGACATAGGTTTCTATTGGGGTAGGATCCAATGAAAGAAACATTCATACCTCATATCTCTATACTGTATTGTGAATTCCCTTAGACATACCTCCATTTTTTACCCTTCTTACTTTATCTATAAGAACCACAACTATGACCATATGCCAAGCGACCAGTAGATACCCAACCATCTAATTGTTGTGCCATGGTGGTTACCCTAGACCCTGAAAACTAATCTTCTTCAAATCCTCTATGACTAATATCCTACTGAAAAATGTTAAAAACATGTAATAAAATTCTTGTATTCCCATAAATATGAAACTCTATCAGTGGTTGGGGGATCAGATTACTGATGTTTCCCAAGAAACCACATTGATGATATTTTACCTCACTGATACATCATAAATGAAGAGAATAATAACTCAAATTCTTAGACTGAAGATTATATCCCAGGAACAATTCATCTTATCATGACATACACCTATGATAAGATCCACCAATACTACCACTTTCTATGGATATGGACAATCTTACAATACTATGACCCTTATTAATATTCCTAGTAATAATCAATTATTACTTCAATATATCAGAAAAGAAGAAAAAATATAATACATTCACCTAGATGATTATTTAATATTTTAGGACCTTCTCAATGTGCATGGATCCTAAAACCTCATAACCATATAAGGTAATAGTTCTCTACTGAATCTTTTTAGGAGGTATGGCACAACCCATAACATTCACATCCCTCTCTTCGAGAATTATAAAATCATTATACATTTATGATTATAGGGTATCTATAAATAAGTGGCTACAGAAGTGGGTCAAAAAATCCTTCTATTTGATATGAGCACGTGTCTTCTCCTAGAAGAGAATTTCAAACCACCAACATTATCCCCCCCACATAAGTTAAACCATTGACTTTACAATTTTTTCAAAATAGTCACTAAGTGATCGAGAATAATTTTCATAGAATCTATCCATATCTCTACCACATATGGACCTTCCGCACTTGTGAAATGTTAAGGGTACTAATGTTATAACACATGGTTGATATTTTTCAAAAATAAGAATGTCTAATGTGTTTCCATATGCAATGCCTATACTTTATATAAGATGCTCTCTTGGACACGATCATCTATGAAAAGACCAGGTACTCCTAGAGGTTCTTGACCTAACCCTAATGGAATCCTCATCCCCCCCACTCAATGTGGGACCACAGCTCTCCAAGGAATAATAAAACTACAATTCTAACACAATATCTTAAAATATTTTATATGACAAGCATTTATCAATGTTTAAAATAGTGCGAGACATGCATAACAACCAATGAACTTTCATGCTATAATCCCCCAAGAATATTTACATTGTGATTATCTCATTGTTTTTCGTGGTATTTTACGTTTAATATTTACATTCCAACTCCTTCAAATATATCTTAATGTTTTCATTTCAATTATATAATCATATATATTTTCATACCCAAGCTATAAGGTAAAAATCTTATGCGTTTCATGCTGGTTCTTCACATGACCAAAACCTCTATTGAATAATCTATTATAAGGATTTTTATCAAGTTAATATCTAGATAATTTACCAAGAAAGAATCTACAATATGCTTATATGGTAAAAAGGCATATAATATTCTTATAAAACATTAAACATTCAAATCACCTTTATCTATAGATAGGTTTATTTAAACATATGTATATCATTTAATCGTAGAAAATAAACAAATGATAAGTAAACCTATGTTCATGGAATTATGTATGAAGGAAAACAATCTCCCTTGTTGTATTGTCCCATGAGATAAAACCCCAAGAATTAGTAATAATAAAATCCAAGACCCAAGGTGTAAATCAATCAACTATAAAAGAAAGAATGAGATTAAAAATCCCCCTAGAGACATTTATTTTTTTTCTATGTGTGGGTTAGAAACTCCCTAGCATGAGCTCATTTCCAAGAAGTGAAACCTCTTATTTTTTTTAAATCATCCAAAACTCTAATAAAAAATAAATGAACCATATAATACTACACTCTAATATCAGAACACCTTGGACCAGTAACTATTTCCTAGACCATTAGTATCTATTATCCCCTAACATGTCTCATTTTATACTATAAGTTGTTTTCTTATAGATAGGGTCTCATAAGACACATTAGGGAGACTATACCAACTTGTTAGAGTGACATGATAGAATAAGAAAATGATATAAATAACATACATCACATAACATCATAGGAAACATTGATGTGCAATTAAGATCTAAATATAATTCATGTAATACCCAAATATGATGCTACAATAGATTGTCAAGGGTAATATAAGTCAGCAGTTATATAGAACAGGTAAAAAATTATTCAAAAGGGAAAACCCAAAAACTATTATAAAAAAAGTCGCTTGATATCTAGCCTGGTTCCTTTACCCTATCTCCATCCTAGCACACAACAACACATTTGTTTTTAAAATAAATTGACATGAATTGGTCACCCAATTCATGTCCGATGAAATTTATTAAAATCAAATGATAAACTGCTGAAACCATGAGGTGTAATGCACTTACACCAGCAGAGAATTACAGAGAAACAAAATAAATGAAGGCTCAAAAAAGAGGCCTCACACCTTCTACACCATCACTAAAGGGGGCTGCATGTCTACCTCTTCCAGTGTAGTAATATAAAGGTAAGGTCGATAGTGGAGGACTACAACCATCCAGAGAACAGACAAGCTGAAATAAACTAGAGCAGCATGTTAAGAAAGGAAATGTCAGGTATCTATAATCAAACAAGACATAAAACAGAAGGGCATGTTGCTACTGAAGGGACCATCAATAAAGAACAAGTAGTAAAAGATTCAAACCAAAGTAAAAAACTATGAAAACAGATGAGCGATGAAACACATATCTAGAAGATCTAGGTACAGTGAAACCTTGAGAAAAAATTACAACTAAGAGATGTCATTAAAATTAAATCTTGGGTCCTTTTTAAATTTCTCAACCACTTTGACAAAAATCCTCTTTTTGATATCAATATAGGTATCCGCTGACATCTCTCCATTCTAATACAAAAAAAAAGAAATGTTTTCTTTATCTTCAATCCATGAGTGATGCTCATTTGGGAGCTCAAGATCTTACGGTAATTGATATGAATTCCTATATACAGGGTCATAATTCTCACAAGATGACTCTTCTGATTCAGAATCAGAAGAGGATGTTGCAGCACCTGGGGAGGCAGTTACTTTAACATGAGGAAGTGTCTATGGGGGAAGTGTGTTATGAATCTTCAAGTTAGTAGTAAGATTTTGTGTGAAAATTATTATTTCAACTTTGGTGGAGTCCCTACACTTCCAGGTGTTCATATCACTTGGGGTGATGAAGCTATCAAAGTCAATTATAGCTTTTTTACACTTTCTAGCACTCGATTTAAGGTAGTCATTCTCCAATTGACAATATTTTTCAAGCTCAAACAAATATTCCTGATCCTCTTTCCTAGATTCTTCCTCATTTTTCAAAGAATTCTCTGCCTCAAGAATGGGTGCTTCAGCATTGGAGGTGTCTTGAATTCCCTCCCTAGCAGTATGAAATGTCTTAGTCTTAAAGGGAGGGTTATCAATACATGTTTCGATAGGATTCAAAATAAAAGTATTAATAGGGGTTTTGGAATCTTTTTTCTACCCAAATCGGTTTGGAAAAGAAGGAGGTCAAGTAGCACAACAAGTGTTCCCACATTCATTTATGGAGTGACCAATGAGTGATAATTTCATGCATAATGCTAGAACATTCTCAAAGACTACATCTTAAATGAACCAATTGTCTGTATTTCGAATCCAGAATAGTGAAGGTCGTGGTTTAGAGATATCGATTTCAGTGAAAATTCAAGCAAAAGAGGGGTGAGTTAGATTAAGTGTAAGAGATTATAACTTGATAAGTTGTCCAAATAGACCAGCGATTGGAAATAACGTGTTCTGTTTGATGATTTTCAAGGGGAGATTAGTGAAACCTGTCTAGATAGGAACAATGGGGGGCTTGAAATCTAAATGGAAGTCCGTAGACCATTTAAACACCATCATTCCACACCCCTAAAAAGTCCCAAAACCACAATTCAAAAATCGATAGAAGTATTCATTCGAGGAAAATCGAAACCGTACATTCAATGTGTTCAGAAGACCAACGCGCAAATTAAAAAACCCTATGATTTCCAAGGTCTTGTGTAGGAAGACAAGTTAGGGTCTACGATTGAGGAATTTACCAACCAAAGAAAACTAAAGATCGGAAGACAGAGTATGCACCTCATCTATTTAGAAAGAAATTTCCAATAGACCTCAGTGGTGAAAATGTTTGGAGTCAATTCGTGCAGAAGTCTTTGATTCAGTCATAGAAGCGTGACTCATGAAAAAATCTGTGATGGATCGAGCATCCTGGATGCCAATATGATCAGTAATATTAGGGTTTCCTCGATGGGTTCCCCAAGGTATCAGCTCCCATGAAGGATCGAGAATTCTGGATGTCCACCAAAACAACACATTGTTCATAGGTCACTTTCCATTTTCCCTATAATCATCAATCAAAATTTATCATGTATCAGACAGTGTCCTGATCAGGGTTTGAGTATGACTTAGTTGGACACCACTAATGGAATCCATAAACAATCCATTATAGATAGTAAATCATATGATGGTTCCATATGTAATAAATCTAAATAACTTGAAGAATGAATAAAATCAATAAACTTGGAACCTAGGTTTCGTGGTAACATTTGAGGTCAGACCCACCTACTCTATCCAATGTTGGATGCCTCTGAGGAAATCAAAGAGGTCATTCCTACACAAACCAATCCAAAATAGAGAGAATATAACTATACATGGTCTTTCCACAATCCAGTGGTAATATACACATCCTCAGTTCTTAAACATCTACATAGGAGTTAGTTTCAACCCATGTTTAACCAACAACTGAAGATCTATATGTTACCAAAGGGTTAACTTAGGATGAAACCAAGGAATAACTTTTCATTTCAATGCTAATAATAGTAATTCAAAGTATAAGAGTTTAATTTCATTTACCAATTTTATTTAGAAAAAAAAATAACATTTTTAAAATCTAAAATATATTTAAAGAAACTTATTAAGGGAACACAATGTTTTAATTCTAATTACCATGTTCAATTTTCCAACCTAAACACCAACCGAACCAAAGTTCCTAATTTCCATATAGCCATCTAAGATGTATAAGGCTTACTATGGGATACTATGATTCTACAATTTTCCTTTGATAATATTAATTTTCAATAGTTCTATAGAATGCCAGTAAATTCATTTAAGGATTTAAATAAATTTTTTAATTCAAGAAAGGAAACTGGTCGGAGGAATATCGCAATCAATTTAGAGAATAAAGAGTAATGGAAAAATACTTAGAAAACACCTACCTAAGTCCATATGGAATCCACATACACAAGACCAATCACTAATTTGTCTTCTAATTGAAGAACAAAATAAATTTTGGAAATTCCCAAAAAATGGGGCATATGAAATAAACATGAAGGAAATAATAGTACACTAAAAGAAAAAAGAAGGAAGATGGAGAAATAGATATACAAAAATGATTTTATTTTAATAAAAGTGATCTCAAATGGCTATGGATTGAGGGATATTCTTCCATGAAGAATGGGGGAAGAAAGTTGTTTATGTAGGGGTTTTCCTTGAATAAAATAGGTAAGAATTTGGGTGGTAGTTTTAAGGGAAAAGTTTGGTAAATGACCTCTTTAGACCTATTGAAAAACAAGGGGCCAAAAATTTGATGTGGTTGGGTCACCGGTTTTCTAATGTTCCTAGAATCAATTATAGAGATCCTGGTTTTCCATCATTTCACTAGTATCTATGGATCAGTGAGCTAGTGGGACTAAAACATTATGATGCAATCTCAGCTCGTGGATCCATACCCCTAGTACACTTCTACTATTCTTCAAACCTTTATAACATGATTAACCCAATATAATTCATGGGTTTGGTAGAATTTTATATAGTAATGTTCCCCAAGAAAGGGGTGGGTTCTACAACTACTACCCTATGGGTGTTCACCAATTCCCATGGGCTAGTGACTAGCACTGCTGGACTGATTTTATCATTTGGGAAGGGTCGACCAACATTGAGTAATAGAATAAATAATGATTTGACTCTTTTAAGGAGCCAACATGAATCATCTATTCATTATAAATTACCTAAAAAATAGACAAAATAATCTTTTACAACCACATTTTAAATTAAAAGAATAATGAAATCCTTATATGAATTCAATTATAATATAAGACTATTCTAGTTTCAAGTACACTATAAAAATCATATACAATTAAATAGGTTCAAAATTATAATATAGAATTGAATATGTGAAAATAAAAAACCTAATAATCATAGTCTTCCTCACTAATATCTCATAGATACCAAATAAAAAAACACACACAGATATCACTCAAATCAGCTATGCATCAAAAATTTATATACATAACATATTATACCCAAAATGTAGCGATTCAATCTGCCTATCAAGGTTCCCATAAAGGTTGTGAGCATGAATATGTAATAAATTACTGTCAAAATAATCTAATATCATAGAGTTTACAAATATTTTTATGAATTAACATTTATACTCATTTTTGTAAAAAAATAAAATAAAAATGTAAGTTCTCATTAAGACATGTAAACAAGATGGAAGATATGTATTGAATAGATGAATGATAATTATAATAGATACCTCCATATATTGAGAGGGATTGTACCATTAAAAGCATCTTAGATCAAATATAAATATTTTATATAAATTAATTTAATGATTTAGTGTGCAATACTCATCCCCAGGGAATGAGAATCATATATAATGAGTTAGGGTGTAATACCCAGCTCGGAGTGAAAGGTAATATTGTTTAATTTTTCATGGAAATATTATATCACATCTCAAGGGGAATATAATATTTTATAATGAGTTAGATAATTGTCATCACATACCAAACCTTCAACCCATTCATTGAAAATATATTTACTTAATTATGTTATATATATATATATAAATAATATAAAATTTCCAACACATAACATCTTACAAATTATCATGGAATATACATCAATATAATACATGAACAAACTCCAATATTTTGAGTAAGTAATTAAATTAACAACTAGATAAATATAAAATCAACTATATTAAAATCATTATGTAGTTGTACTCTAATGGATAAAAAATTCAATTCATAGATGTAGAATAAAAACTAATCGAAGGCTCATAAAGTACAAGATAAAAATGGCATAAAGAAATACATATGATTTAACTAGTAATTTTAAATGGGTAAAAAAGTGAATGATCAATTTTAACATTGGTTATTGAAAACATATAATCATATCCAATAAAAAAAATATGAAGTGAAAAAATTTCAATGAAAGAGATAAAAAATGATTGGTGACTTTTCTTAATAAAAATAGAATTCATACTTTTATAACTCAGTATAGGGAAAACACTATTTAAGGGAATTATTTGATTTATGGTTAATTATTGATAGAGTTACTCATGTTTTACTAAGGAAAAAATTTATAATTAAGACCATTAATAAGAAAAATAATATTCATAAATCATAGACAATATTTTTTATAATATATTTTTTAATATGAAATACCATTGGCAGTAGTTTTATAAAAAAACTATATATGTAGATGATTTCATTATATAAAAACAATTTATCACTAAATTATTTCAAAAAAACTATTTTTGTGTTTAAATATCCTTAACATCAGTTTTTTCAAGTAAAAAATTCATTGAAACTATGATTGTTAATGATCAAATCTCTCCTTCCCACTTAGTTAATCCATCCATTTTCAATTCACAGATTCAATCTCTTAATCAAGGTTAATCTTGTATCTTTGGATTATAATTAATTTTGGTTAATGTGGAAAAAATTTATTTACTTTAAACAGAATGTATAAAAATCTCAAAATATCATGTTTTATTAAGGAATGGTCAAATTATACAATATTTATTTAAATGAAACATAATTTACCCATACTATATTTCTCAAAAATATATTACATAGTTATGAATCAAAACAATACCACATTTCTTAACACATGTATAGGAAAGGGAATTTTTTGATACCTAATAACAATATGTTAATGGGATATTCTATAAACATAAGAAAAATGAAACATATTTCTAGATATACAAAATTTTTGGAATTGAATTTCATTTATAATAATGAGAATATAGAAATAAAAGTATATAAATAATTCAAGAACAAAAATTCACCCTTCATATTTTTTAAAAGAGTTTCACGTGAATGATGACACATTCATTATATCATTATAACGGAATCCATGTGTGAAGAATAATATTTAAACAATTACAATACAAAAATACCAATTAAGATATTTTAGACATTATTTATTGAAATTAATAATTAACATAAAAATTAAAAAGTGTACTAAAAATAACATTTCATGAGGCCTAAATTAATGGATTTGTATTATCAAGTATAAAAACTGTTACATAGGTTTGTATAAATTTACCTTAAAAATATTTATAATGTAACATGAGAATACCATTAAAAATAATTAATTAATAGTTCTTAAAAGGTATGTTTCACATTATTATTAATTTCTATAATAACTGGGAAACATTGTCGATAAATTATTGGGATTTCACCTAGTAGATTGAGAGAACCTATCACAATCATTGATTCGATTTATAAGTTGCAATGATAAATAATAATACTCTAACGACTTACAATTTATCATTTATAATACTATGAAAAAACATGCTTGTATTCCCTGAATTAAATAACATTAAAGGAGGGGATGAAAAAAATTAAGAAGGTTCTATGGATGGGGATCTCACTTGACCTAGACAAATGGTGTATGATGGGATCCATATGGGTGTAAATATAATAAAAAAGAATAAAAAACTTACAACCATTTTAATAAATAATTATTCTTTCCTACACTAGGTACCCATTATATAGTCATTTGGTACTCGGTAGTCCCTCTACAACCACCCCCTCACTTCCTGGGGTCATTATGTACCTGGTACCACCAACATGATACTTGGTGTCACTTTCATTTTTAAACTCTACGTACTTCCACCCCTCTAACTCAATTGAATCTATAAAAATCACTAATAAAATCAATTCCCATATAAAAATAACAAATACTATATCCTCAAGATACATAGTTCATGTTCATGTTCTATATTTAAAATTATCTCCTCTCCAAAACCAAATATTCAAATCATATCATACCATCATCACTTTTATGAATAATTAAATAAAAATTTCATATGAAATAAATTCACTAGGTCATATGTATTTATAGAAAAAATTTAGATATGTATCCTTTTGGAATTAAATAAAAGAGTTATCATATATTGATGTTCTAAAGGATTTTTAGTATCCCTTGTTTTATCAAATGTGAAAAGATAAAACATTAGAAATTTTAATTAAAGAGGTGTTTATAAAGATTTCCTTGGTATTCCAAAAAATTGATGAAGATATCATTTCTATATTATGGTATATAGAACATTATTTATTGTTTTTATGTGAAAGTGATGGAAAAAAATCAAAAACAATCAATACAATAAAGAATATGTTTTTGAAGTGATTAATATTAAATTGAATTTATCAGATAGAATAATAAAAATTATAGAAATGATTAACATTCTAGAAATAATCTTGAGGAAGAAAATGTTTGAAACTTTTCAATATGTGGAAAAAACAGACATAACATGTATATATATTATCTTATTTCACCTAATTTTATGTTATAAATTATAAAAATCCACAAACCTAGAACCACATGGTTTAGTGTCTTGAGAGATTGGATATATAACCATCTTATTTTACCATAATTCATCAACATATACAAAAAAATATCCATACATGATAACCATGTAGAAATTTCATATATTTTAATATTATTCATTACCTTGGTAATAAAAAAATTAGAAAACGAAGACCTTATATGCCTGGTATTGGATAAAATATAGGAGATGTCAATTGAAATAGAAAAATACACAATAATTATGATTATAAGTGAGAAAAATATGAAAATTTGTCTTTATGTGTGAATATAATTGGGATGTACAACCATAAAATAGGAAGATTATAAATATAAAACATTGAATCATAAAATTGATATCATAATATAAGGCTTTTGGAAATAACTTTTGAAATGAATTAAATAATTTTGAATGGCATTGAAATTTGGAACATGTATAAGCATAGATAATTATATTGTTCAAAGATTCTTGCTCACAATAAAAACATAAAAATGGAAAAACATGTCCCATAACTAGGTTGACTTGGATAACATACCATGTACCAAAACAGAAAATCTCATGAGATATATGTTTTACCCAATTGATTGGAGGGATATATAGTTTTTGGCCCACCCATAATATAATAATAATCCATCAAAATGTATGTCACATGTATATTCTAACACTAATAAATCCATCATATAAAAATTAACCTATCACGAACCAGGCTGGGTCGCCATCCAACCCGGTCTGTGGAAATACCTGAGGGGCGTTCCCGATCCCCACTGGCTGGTACAAGTGCCCGAGTATCAAAAACAAAACATGGGAGTAATTTACTTGAAAAAATAAACACAAACCAATAATTAAATAAATAAAATCAATCTGAAAACAAACAACTAAACATACCCTTAAACTATAAATAGATTTATAGTCTACAACTCAACCAAAAATTCCAAAGGGAACTACAACAAGAACAGAAATCTAAAACACCAATACCAACCTCTATACAACATGAGGTGCAACATCCTTAACTACCAACACGAACCAGCATGAGGAGACTATCAAGAAATCAAACCACCATCACTAAGCACAATGCCTCAACCTAGGATACACAAGGAACATGGTCTACATACACACAATGGTGTATATAGGGTGTGAGACACGATCCCATCAGGGTACCACCAAATAAAAAGGTTCCACACATAATTATTAACTGAAAAATACATTTTAAATTTTAATTAAAGAAAAGAAGTAAATGATTGAATATTTTTAAACAAAATATTATTAAAGAAAATAATTTCAAATGGAACAACTTAAATTAAAACACACACACTTACTTTTTTAAAATAACCAAAGTGTCACACCAATGAGCGTAAAGTAACCAATGAGCACTAATATGGGAGTGACCTTGTGGGTGTTATCTAGCTTGGGTCCCTTGATTTTCGTGTGTTGGTGAAGGGTTGCTTATCATCTAAGACCCTCTGAACACGTGGCATAGAAACCAAGACCCTCAGAAAACGTGGCTTAGAAACCACAACCCTCAGAAAATGTGTCTTAGAAACCACGAACCTCAATAATTCATATGTTTAGTTAGTGTTTCAATCATCAACCCTAATAAATGAAACAGGGCCAAATCCACCCTCGGATCAGTAGCCCACTAGCCTAGTACACTATCCTAGCCACCTGGGATCCCCTTTTTGTGCTCATTCAAGTATCAAGTTCATGTCTCATGTCACACTTATGAATAAAAGGAAAACAAGGTACTTACACACACAGAATCACCATTTTCACACTCGAACCCTCTTTTTAAACCACACGCACACCAAAAATCTTTTCAAAACATAATCTTCATAGGTTACATACTCAATTAAACCATCTGCACAATTTAAAAAAGTTTCTTATCATTAAACAGACCACCACTTACACACATAAACACCATTTTTAAATAACACACACACTAAAAAAATTAAAGACTCATTTCAGACCATTTTCATAATTTAATAAACCATTAATAAAATTATGAAGTAATAGTAAAAGAGTCTCACATGGATTTTTACACACTAAAGTAACCATTTATAAATTCAAACACATTCCAATATCACACACACTCAAATAAAATTATAAAGTGTGATCTGCACCACACAAATAATTTGATGGAAAACCTTACACCATATGTAATTTTTTTTTCATAAACCACATAATTTAATAAGCCAAAAATAAAAGACTTTGAAACAATTTAAAATAAATCAGTTGGTGTTACCCACTAAACCCACACAAAACCTTCTTTTACGACCAAACACACACGATGTCATGGAAAAAATATAATTTTCCCCACTTGCAAAAATTAATATACTAGTCACATAATTTAAAAATCATTAACAACAAACTAGATATAAGTTCTCAAAATAAAACAAACACGTAATATAAACATGCTACTAAAAAATTTCAATACAAATAAAAAATAAATGAAAACCAACATCAAACTACATAAATTAATAAAATAATATTCTAAAAAAATTAATCATTCAAATTAATTCATCAAATAATTATTATTCATTGAACCACCTACTGGTGTGCAATGAATTTTTGAAACAATCCATAGACTTCCTCTGCAAACCACATGCACCATGAGAAAATGGAATTGGACTATAAAAAAATAATTCGAACAAAAAAATAGATTCAAAAACGAACCCTAAATGAACCTCATACCCACTAGAAGGAACACAACTCAAGGAATGAATAATTATGAACTTAACTGGATGGAGGGTGTCGTGGGAGGCACGCCATTTCAAAAATCCAACTATAAAAGTGGGGTGATGCAAGTTCGGATGAGGCAGCGGGTGGCATGGTTCGGGGCGAGGCAATGAGACTACCTGTGGGTGGTGCGAGGGAAGTGGGGCCGCGTGAGGGTGGTTCACTGAAGTTGTTCTCAGGGAGGAGGAAATTAAAATGTTGTGTAAGGGAACTGGTCAAGACTTTCCAGAAGAGGAGGAGGCTACCGACACTACAGGAGCTTGGCCGGGGAGGGTAATGTGTGGCGGCAGTCGCCGAACGGAGCAATAGGTCGGTGGGAAGGTGGTCGGTGGGGAGGTGGTCGCTGGATGTATCAGGAGGGAAGCAGGCCGGCGCGAGGCATGACGATGGGTGTCCAAGGGAGAGGCCGGACAAAAGAGCCTGAGGGGATAAGGGCGTCGACTGGAGGCCGCTGTGCAAGGGAGGCGCACGAGCTGGATGGTGGGGGAGTAGGGTGCGGCGGGCTAGGGTGGATCTAGGGCGACGGTGAAAGGGGGAAAGAAGGGAGGAGGTGTGACTGGATTGGGGGAAGGAGGAATTACGTAGCCTAAGTCCAGAGAGGGGTGCACATGTGGGAGCACCGGTGAAGAGTTACACCGCACGGGGGATTCGTGGGAGATATGTGATAGATTGAGAAAGGGTAAAGGAAACCCTATAAATAAAAGAAAAGAAAAATAAATAAATAAATAAATAAAAATTAAAAATATAACTAACATAAAACAATAATAATATTAATAACCAATAACAATAATAATAATATCCTCAAATATTAAAACAATTCGTTAACTTTAATTTCATTTTTCTTATTTTATTGTACCACTCTTTAAATTTTATTTCTTTATTAATTCATTTTATTCAGTTAATTGAATATCGATCAGGTCACAAGATGTCCTAGGTGAAGTTGCATGGTAATTTGAGGTTTGCCTGTACATTGTACATTTTCAATCCACGAGACCTTATTTATCGGCAAAAACTCAAAATTTATCTAGGACTCATCCTGCACCTCAACCGAAGATTTCGAAACCAAATAAAAAAATAAAAAAATATAGTTACTCAATATAATGTTAATGATAATATTGATTATTATTTTATTAACAACTTAATAAAATTGATATTATTAATGCTATCGATAATAATAATAATAATCTCAAATGATATTATTATCATTATCCTTAAAATGGTCCCTTTAATTTTATCACACTTCTTATTTTTATTGTATTCTCATTTAATTATTCGTCACATTATATTCTTCTTCCTTGAACATCGGGCATGCTATGTGGTGAACCGAGGGAGGCCACATGGTTCGACCGCGGTGCGCTGAACGCTGTTAGGGCCAAAACATGTGTTTTTAAATAAGAACACAAAAAAATTTACGATTGGATTCAACCTGAACTACCTGTTTCCTAGAAAATTAATTAAATAAATGATTTAAAAAAGGTGGGTGTGACAATTCTCCCAACCATAGAGCTTTTCATCCCTAGAAAGCCACAACAAAGGTAGGACCCCCAATGGAGAAACTGATACCCCCTTAATGTTAAAAAGGATCTCTATAAAAAACATGTGAAAAGAAGCCAATGCATTGTGCTCAGAGAAAGTGTCTTAAATGTAAACATCAAGAGACCTGTAAAAGACTATTCACTATGTGTCACCTGCCCTAAAGAGTTATAACACCTCTTGTAGATTGATCATAGAAAAGAACTCTTTCACCCATGAAAACCACCCTCACAAACCAAAACACCTCATGAACCATTAAACTAAAACCACATCATTTTTCTATAACGAACAAAAAAGATGAAGTACGTCCAAGGAATACTCTGATCACCTACCACCAAGTCATCACTAGGAACAGAACATAAAGGCTAACATGGTAAAGCTGGAATGGGATCCACAACATTAAAAACCTACAGATGCCCGAGATGAGATTGGAAATCTGACACGGGGAGGCCCAGGGAGACTCCCCACCATAAGAATTGGGTAATATCAGTTTATTTCTGGGGAGTTTCAGTGAGGCCCTCAATGGGTATCACTACCATTGGCACCAACGAAAAACCAAGAACTCAGAGGATTCAAAGCACTGACCCGACACCCCACCAAAAGGTTGGGGAGGGCCGAGCCCAACCATCGGGCTTCAAAATCACAGTCGAAGGACAACTAACATCTCAACAACCCGAGATACAAACCATTCAACATTGAGACCAATTCACCCAAACAAACCCCATAAAGACAGCTAAAATCGATTACATATGGTGGAACGCAACCCCCAATACATTAAGGTAATGAGACAACCATGCCTCCTCATAGCCATAGGAAACCTCACACACCAAGATGGGTCGTTCGTGATGGAACAACTACAGGAAACGATTTATACTGCTTTGACTTTCAACACCGATGCCAGAAATAAAGTCGGGGTCCCATACACTACAGTGGTTCTTACCACATGCCAGCTTCACTCTGAGGCCTATGTTTAGAGCCTTGATGTTCAAAGAGACTCCTGCCTCGTAGTCATGTACTGAAGACTCTCAAATGGAGCTTCTCCTTTTTGGTGCCACACGAAACCTCACTACAATTGATACAATGACAAAAAACAACACATACCCCAACATCCAAATACCCCCTCACATCCAAATACACCATCGCGACACATCTACTAAGATGGGGGTTTAGATGATACACGTGCATCACCTCTTCATCTTCACCAAGATACATCAAAAGGAAATATGCATGAAGAACACTCCCCTTTGAATAGAAAAATTAGATCTTCTTAAGAGGAGGACACACCCCTATGAAAATAAGTATTACTGAAGGATTCTAAGAAATCTACCCTTTCTCTTCAAAGAGGACTTAAACTGTGAGGTGTCACCAAAACATGACCCTTGAGGCCAATGTCATCACTAAAATTTTTTCAAGACATCGGTCATCCCTGATAATTCTAATTTGTCTTCGCCCTTCCCTGCTGGATTCCTTTCACCATTTCCTGGGGGAAAATTCAGATTCAACGGCATCAAACTTCATACCTGATGACTCAGTCAACTCAAAAATACTGAAAATACCTTCAACTCCCCTCACATCTTTCATCCTTCTACGAGAGGATCCGCATAACCGAAAAGGGAAAAGGGACAAACATAGTACTATAACTAAAAAGGGAGAGTCCTTACTTTAATCAAATGGAGGGCCGAACGATGGAAAATTTTCCATAGCCACACTTCAATTGAATGATAATGCTTTATTAGGGTATACACCAGTCATGAAAGAAAACCATGGACCCAATCAAACTAGTTCAATGGCCAATACATACCGCAATCGGACACTATACATATAGGGGAAACCATTACAAGGGATTCCCGAAGCACTTTTAAAAAGAAACCACGAACTACATGCCTTCGCACCAACTGAAAAATTAGAATTTAAACTCCAGAAAAAAATCCATTAAAGGGGATTCTTGGCTCGAAATTCCTCGTATCCAACATTTCCAAAATACAAGGACACCCCACACAAGCACCGATTATTAAAAAACAAATCATTTTTACTTAGAAACCAGATTTCCAAGAATCCAAAACAAGGAGATGAGGGATGATGTAAGAGGAGACTATTGTTGGTGAGTGACTGATACATATGGTTACCATACACATGTCAATCACGCCACCACCATAGGGAGTATTCTAGGTCAACGTCTCTAGCTCCACATGGCTTTCCAGACCCTACGAGCTCATTGGGACCACTGTCCCTACTCTCTTTTCATTTCCCCTAAACAAGATTAATCACAAGGACCAATGACTCAGAACAACAACAACTTACTCTGGTAACACGAGTCCTTCCACAAGGTGTGTTGGCTAGGCACCTTGCTTGTAGCCAAAACGTCATGTTCTGACCCCCATAACATTGGTCTTCCATTACTCTATCCAAAAACAACATGACCCAAAAAGCAAACTTTCCCTTTGATACCATTTTTTTATGAACCAGGCTGGGTCGCTATCCGACCTAGCGCCTGACCCAGTTCACAGCAAGACCTGAGGGGTATTCTCAATCCACACTAGCTGGCATAAGTGTCTGAGTATAAAAAACAATACATGTGAAATATTAACCTGAAATAATAAACTCAAACCACCAATGAGATAAATAAACTCAAACTGAAAAAAAACTAAACAAGCCCTTAAAATATAAAAAGATTTAAAGTCTATAACTGAACCGAAAATTCCAAAGGGAAGTACAACAAAAATAGAAATCTAAAACACCAACACCAACCTCCAAGAAACTTGAGTCTCTACATCCTCAACCACCAATACCAACCAGAATGAGGAGACTATCAACAACCTGAATCACTATCTCTAAGCAGGATACCTCAACCAGGGATACACAAGGAACAAGGTCTACAAACACACCAAGGTGTATGTAGGTTGTGAGCCAAGAGCCCAATAGGGTACCACCCAATAAAAAGGTTCCATGCATAATTATTAAATGACAAATACATTTGAAAGTTTAATTAAATAAAAGAAGTAAATTCTTGAACAATTTTAATGAAAACATGATCAAATAAAAAAGTTTCAAATGGAATAACTAAAATTAAAAAAAACCGACATAGTTTTTTAAAATAACCAAAGTGTCACACCGATGATCATAATGTAACCAATGATCACTAATATGGGAGAGGCCTCATGGGTGTTAGCTATCATGTGTCCCGAGATCTTTGTGTCTCAGTGAAGTGTGGGTTAGATACCACGACCCTTTGAGAACATGGATTAGAAACTACGACCATCAAAAAATTTGTCTTAGAAACCACGACCCTTAGAAAATGTGGCTTAGAAACCACGAACCTCAGTCATTCATATGTTTAGTTAGTGTTGTAATCGTCAAACCTGCTAAGTGAAATAGGGCTAAATCCACCCCCGGATCATTAGCCCACTAGTCAAGTCCACCCTCCAAGCCACTTGGGTATCCCTCTTTATGCTGAAACAAATTTCAAGTTCATTTCACATGTCTCACTTATGAATAAAAGGAAAACTGGGTACTTAGCCCCATGAATCACCATTTTCTTACTCAAACCCCCTTTTAAAACCATATGCACACCAAAAATCATTTCAAAACATAATCTGCATAGGTTACATACTCAATTAAACCATCTGCACAATTTAAAAAAGAAACTTATCATTAAAAAAACCACCACTAACACACATAAACACCATTTTTAAATAAGACACACACTCAAACATTTTTTAAACTCATTTCACACCATAACTATAATTCATTAAACCATTAAAAAATTTATAAATCAATAGTAAAAGAGTGTCACTTGGCTTTGCACACACTAAAGTAACCATTTATAAATTCAAACACATTCTAACATCACATGCACTCAAATAAAATTTTAAGTGTAACCTGCACCACACAAATAAAATGATGGAAAACTATACACTATTTGTAAAAAACATTTACATAAACCCCATAATATAATAAGCCAAAAATAAAATATTATGAAACAATTTAAAAGAAATCACTTGGCGTTACCCACTAAACCCACACAAAACCTTCTTTTATGACCAAAAACACATGATGTCATGGAAAAAAATTCACCACTATCACAAATTAATTAACTAACCGCATAATTTAAAAATCACTAAAAAATAATTAGATATATGTTATCAACAGAAAACACAGACGTAATATAAACATGCTACTAAACAATTTCAATACAAATTGAACTTCAATGAAAACCAACTCTACACTATAAAAATTAATTAAATAATATTCTAAACAAATTAATCTTGAAAAATAATTCATCAAATAATAATTATATGTGGAACCACCTACCAGTTTGTAGTGACTTCATGAAACAATCAGCAATATTTCCCCGCACACCACACACACAGCAAGCAATTGAAATTGGACCTTAAAACATGTATTCCAACAAAAAAAGCTATTAAAAAAGGACCCATAAATGAACCTCATACCCACTGGAAGGAACAAGAGTCGATGTAAGAATAAAGAGGAACATAACTGATAGGGGGTGTTGTGAGAGATGCTTCGTTCCATAAATCCAACTAGAAAAGAGGGTCGACGTAGGTCCGGGTGAGGCAGCGGTTGGTGTGGTTCAGGGAGAGGCAACAGGATAGCCCGCGGGTGGTTCGTGTGATGTGGGGTGGTGTGAGGGTGGTTCGCTAAAGCTATTCAATGGGAGGATGAAATGTAGGAGGTGTGGAAGGGCATCAGTCGAGAATTTCTGAAAGAGGACGAGGCTGGCAACACTACATGAGCTTGGTAGGGGTGGGTAAGGCAGGGCGACAGTCACCAGGAAAAGAAAGAGGGAAGTGGGGCTACGGTTTCCGGATGGAGTAGGAGGGCAGCGGGGTGGCGCTGGTCACGAAAACAGCTGTCCAGCGAGATACCAGACTGGGAGTTGGAGGGCATCAGGGCGTCGGCCAGAGGCCGCTATTCAAGGGAGGCATGCGAGCGGGCTGGTGGGGGAGTAGGGTGCGGTGGACCAGGGTGGTTCTAGGGCGATGGAAAAAGGGAGAAACAAGGGAGGCGAGGTGACAGGATAGGGGGAAGGAGGTGCTACGCAACCTAAGTTCAGGAAGGGGTGCGCAGGTGTGAGTGTCATCCAAGAGTTACAGCACGTGGGGGCTTCGTTGGAGATAGGAGAGAGATTGAGAAAGGGTAAATAAAACCCCAGAAATAAAAGAAAATTTAAAAAGTAAAAAAAAGAAAAATTAAAAATTAAAAAACATAATTAAAAAAAATAATACCCAAAAATAAAAATAATAGACACAAATATTAAAACTATTCATTAAAGTTCATTTCATTTTTCTTATATTCTTTTACCACTCATTAAATTTTATTTCTTTTTTAATTTATTTTATTTAATTAATTGATATCGAGCAGGTCACATGATGTCCCAGGCGAAGCTGCAAGGTAAATCGAGCTTCACCCATGCATTTTACGCTTTTACGCCCCGAGAACACATTTATTGGCAAAAACTCAAAATTCATCCAGGACTCATCCCGTACCTCGACAGAATATTTAAAATCCAAATAAAATAATAATAAAAATATATTAACTTGATATAATTTTAATGATAATATTAATTATTATTTTATTAACAACTTAATAAAATTGATATTATTAACGCTATCAATAATAATAATAATAATATTATTATTATTATTATTCTCAAATGATATTATTATCATTATCATTAAAATAGTTCTTTGAATTTTATCTCACTTCTTATTTTTTTTGTATTCTAATTTTATTATTAATGACATTATATTCATCTTCCTTTAACATCAAGCAGGCTGTGCGGTGAACTTGGCGAGGCCACGCAGTTCGACCATGGTGCGATGAATGTTGTCAAGGCTAAAACAACTGTTTTTAAATAATAACTCATAAAATTTTAAGACGGGATTCACCCTGAACTACATGTTACCCAAAAAATTAATAAAATAAGTGATTTAAAAATGGACGGTGTGACATAACCCTTGAGAATGAGTACTTTTTTTTATAAAAAATATCACATGACATTAAAATAAATAATCCAATGAAATAAATTTTTCATTAGAACATGTCCCTAATGAGTTATAATAATTATTAAATGATTATAAAAAAATTGATATCTACAGTAAGCAAAATCCCTTTAAAGTGTGATAAAAATTTACATAAAATCGAGAAGATATTTTTTTTATCCTTATTATAAAAACAATTTTATTCTTAATAAAATACAATTTATAAGGATTTTTTTTAAAATAATCTTGGAATAAGAAAATATTAAAGGGGTTATTTGAAAAGATAAATGTGGTGGGAGAATGTATGTGAGTAGAAAATGTAAAATAAGTGAGGTAAAATATTTTCTCACACCATTTAAAGTAAAATAAAAAAATAAATATTTAATCATAATTAATAACAAATTATTAGAAAATTTAATCCATGAAAATTTATAAATAATATGGAATTAAGGGATAAATATTCCCAATAAAAAATAATATACATAGAAAATTCCACATAAAACATATTTTTGGGTGAATTAAGAATCAATGATAGAGGAAATTTTAACAATAAATATAAACCAAAAAAATTTATAGATGAGAATAAAATTATTGTGGACACATATAGTATGTACCAAAAAAACCCCACAAGAAAATTTGAACATAGATAATCTCAATATTGAAGAGATATTTGAAGAGAAACCCTTTCTATTACTCATTACTCTTATGAACATGATTTAAACCACTATACAATAAATAGAGAATAATAATACATTATATTAGAACATTATTAATATCTATTAACTTGATTAATATTTTTCTATATTAATTTATTACAATTATATTCTTTACTAATAGTTTATTTTCATCAACAGATGTTTCTATTTTTGACTGATTCATACAAATTTAGATATATTGATGTTGATCCGTATTATTAGATAAAAAATTCATCATTAATAAAATAATATAGGTGGATATATATTATAAATATAATTATTTATACTATTCCATGTTAATTTGATGGATGGTGCTGCAATTATTTTAAATAATATATTTCACAATGTGCATGTTTGAGATACTTTTACAGATAACAATGAGTTAATTTAAAATGATTATTCATTTTTTGTGTCACTATTAAATAATCATAACAATGACATAAATTACTATTTAATATCATATATTTCCATCCATTGTGTTTTTATTCTCATAAATGATATAAATTATAATAATAGTGTAGCATTGTTTATGCCAGGGTATGAACTGATTCAGACGAGAAAATGATACACTAATGAACGAGTAAGAGTGTATAGTTTTATTACATTAATATAAGTTTTACTGAAATTTAATGATGTTATTATTACATAATTATAATGGTGAATGATATTTTATAATAATAGAGATTATATGTAAATTGGAAATGATATATAATTACTTGATACTTTCTTTGATGAATTCGCTCCTCAAAACATGTTTCTTTATAATGAATGATTTGGTCAACCATCTTAGGGATAGAACAACACAAAAGTGAATGATAAATTTAGTAGAATTAATTTTTTTAATTATTAAATTGGAAACCCAATTTTATATTTTCATTGGGAATGGTAGAAATTTTGTCCTTTTATTGGTGATTTGGAGAGGGATTTTCATAAATACTCATTTATTAATGTGTAAAAAATCCATTTTCTAAGGAAAGTAGATCTAATGTGGAGACATAATATAGATAAGTAATTCCCTCCTTCATCAACACAATTATAAGATGATTTTATAGATATTTTAGTACTTCACCACATAATTTAACACATTACATTTATACCTTGGTTAGTTATTTTATTCTCTCAAAAATGAAATTTACACACTTCTCAAATTTTGATTCCAAAATTCTGAAAATGAAATTATATTAATCATTTTGAATTTATATTTTTGGAAATAGAACATCTAAATTAAATTATATAATACTTCATATATATAATATTTCAAAAATATAACAGACATCTTATGAAATTAATGATTTTATTGTACTATTTTCATTTTATTTTTATTTAATGGTTATTTATCACATATATTTTCTATCAATAGTATTTTATATAATATATTAATTATTTATAATAATGAATTATATAACATTTCCAATATAACTCCTTATCTAAATACATTTCCAATTAGTATATATATTTTCATTGCCATATTTTACATTTTCACTCCTAAATATAACCTTACTTATGTAATCTTAATTCACAATATTTTTATATTTTTCTCTAAAACTATCTATTATATTTCTAGTTTTTCACATTTTTTATATTTTTATAATTGGTTGTATGATCTTCTTGAAAAACCACGTGGAAGAAGATTTCACATTTTTTGTTACTTTTAACTTAGAGCATTGTTTATCTTCAAATTTTCCTATTTTTTATATTATATTTCATTCTTATAATGTATTTTTATTTAAATTATTTTGTAATATTTTATTTTATTAAATTATAAAATTCTTCTATTTTAGTTTTTTATTATGTATAATAATTTATTATACATATTAATGGAATGAACATGTTGGGTGTTATATTCTACACCCAAAAAATATTATTCCTCGAAGTTTTATTACACAGATGAAAATAGATTATGGTAATTTCCCTCATTTCAACATTTAGTGCTCACATAAAATTCTAAATTTTTTGATTTCTCTAGAAAAATTTGAAAAGTTATGTGGTCCCATTTCATGGTAATTTATTTTATGATCCCTAATCTCTACCATTTGTTCCTCATAAAATAGATCATATTCCAGTTGTAGAACCATTGATTTTAGAACATTTGATGCATCACAACCCCCACCCCCACATGTTACCCTCATATGCATATAATAAAGACATATAGTGACACATGAATCCCACCTCTAATAATCCTTGGGTCATGGAATAGAACCAAGGGTATATAAAATATAGTGTGTGTCATTACTGACAATTTATAAATTTAGGACAAGGGATAAGAGGATAATATCCCATCAAAACCACATCATAAAAAATAAACTAGGAACCATAGAAATAAATGCAACAATTCATGTCACATCATATATGGTAAATCTATAATAATGAAAAAACCAGTCAAAATGAATCATCACCAAACAAAAACTCTAGATTTATGATATAACAATTTAGAATGATCAACAAAATTATCCTAATAACCTAGACGATGTATAAAATGGGGTGAGAATAACATGTATATTAAATTAGATCCTCTTCAAGAACTCTTGTGAACATTTTAGAAAATCATTGTAATGTTCTAGTGAGTAAAGATAAGAGTAATCATGTTCATATTAATTCAACTACCCATTCTCATCCCCACTAAGGTGCACTCTCCAAGTATTTCATCTAGGTATAACAACAAGACATCAAAATAATATAATCATAAGAACCCCAACACCACTTCCCCACTTGTCTCATTCTATCACACAATAGTATCTATTTTTTTGGGGCTCCCATCCCTTCTATCCTAACTTGTGTATGGATGCATCCCTTCCTACAACAATTATTACAAGGTCAAATATCCTATGTTTGAATCATGGATAAAATCCACATATCAAGTACACATCCTCATCATACAATGTAAAATAAATCATTCACATCATAATAAAATGATATTTGGTTATAGTGAACATGAAGTAAATAAACCATGACCAACCCCAAATACCCCACTATATAACCATTGTCCATTATCATCACATTATCAGGTATAATACAAGATACTCCCACACATTTCATGATCATACTGTCCTCAATTCATTATAGACAGTCTAATTCTAAAATGAGATAATGGAAGATGAGGTAGTTAGTGATATTACATTACCAACCTAGATATTGTGTAAAACCCCTTGAATTAACTGTTTTTGAGTATTTTTAAAATACTTAAATCTGGTGGCTTGTATAAAATATCCTAAAATATATAAGGTATAATATATACCAAAAAACCAATCTTAATGGAGAATACCAATATCCTTATAAGAAATCAATAATTCTAACATTTCATCAACACTACCCATCCACAACAATCACTACTTTAATAAAACCAACAATCCAATAATCACACAAATCAACCAATAACAACAATCTATCATTCTTTTTTTATTTAATAATTGATTGAATTCCATATTTCCATTTGAAACTCAAAATTAGGTTCATTTCCAATTTATTTACTATACATTATGAAAAAAACCTATAACCATTACCAATAATTATTCTCATCCACTAATCATTTATTCATGCACCTATATCTCAATTATACATGAATATATATATCTACAAAATGGATTCTCTACATTTAATTAATATCCTAATAACTTTTATTCCCATGAAAAACCTATTTCTGCAATAATTCATATATCACATTCCATGTTACCAAAAATCACTATCTCCCCACATGTTATATATAATATCTATAACAAAATAGTAATATGATGTTAACATATATTGAGGAATCTGTATTATATAGGACAACATCAACAACATTCATGTCCAGATTATTCAAATACATAATTTAATATTCAACATTAATTTTTATTTAATAATGTGAATCTATTACTTAGAAAAAAAATACTAAAAAATCCTAATTTAATGCATAAAATAATATAATAATAAATGGGCTCACACAAATAATAAATACACATAACATAAGTTCTTTAATGTTTATATGACTAAAAAACAATGAGATTTTAGGATTCACATGCCACATAATTTCCTTAATTACATAAATGTCCTCTTCTACAAAATTTACTATTTTTTAAATCCATACTATTTTACTTCATATAGAATGAAAATATAATCATTCTAATTAATAATGTAGATAAGTATATAATGTAAAGGGGAAAACATCACTTTATTTATTTTCTTATTCTAGAATTTTAATGATCTTTACATAAATTCACACTAATTATCTTATGATGAAAAAAACATGATAAACTCAAAATTTATACCAAAATAAGAAATAAGATCATGAATATCCTTCCTAAAGAGATTGTTTATGTGATACACCAAGTATAGGGGTGAGAAAATGATAATAGTTTATAAAACTCCCAAGATCATTTCATTAAGATCATCAATGGTTAAAATATCTCAAATATAGTTGTTTAAATCATTTAAACTCCATTAGAAAAGATTAAAATAACATATAAAGTAAACACACTAGTCTTATAATGGAAATAGAATATATTTATGTTAAATCACGTTCTATATGTAAATATTGATAAAATATTAAATTTGTTAGTAAAACAAGTTTCCCTTGTGTTGAAAGGGAATGCTACATAGAGGTAAGATCAATGACCCTAAATTGAGTTGGTGAAACAGAGTACCTTCATGCACATCCTATGAATCTATGATTAACTACAATTAATCAAGGATATGACCCTTGTAATAGATTCCATATCACCCACACATAAGAAAAAAACACACCTTTCTTCCAGGAAAGACTCAACTACAACATCTAACTGCCACCACTCCATTACATGGGTAAAGGATAGGGATCCTTAGTAATTACGACCCATCGTGCTGATGAACATGTTGTAGATACCCCTTTCTCATAATTTCATCCCTCACTCAAAAGATCATCCTCACTATTTCCTCACACACATATACATCCATACCATTGGAATGTTCCATTTCCCATATTACATACATGGACACTCTTTGAAATGTTCCCTACCAAAGTGGCCTCCTTATTTGTTTCACCCCTCATGGTGCACCTAATACTTCATATGCACTCAGAAATTATCACCCCTATTTAAAAATTTCTCCAAACCCCTAGACAACACAAAGGGAGGAGTTTTTAAGTCTAGGCCCCTATATTATATACCTAAAAAACTATTCTCTCGCTCTATAAATAAAATGAAACCCATAAAAGAAATAAAAAGGGTATCTAAACAACCACCAAATAAGATACCTCTCAAAAACCACCTTATAAAAAATCATGACAACTCATTAAACAGGATTGGACAGTTAAAACATGGGAAAACAACATCCAACCTCACACTCCCAATAAATATGCCTATTAAAAAAATCAATGATACTAGTAAGACACTTGGGATATAAAATTTGAATGGTTCTTTGATTTCACATATCCAAAATAGTTTCAATTAAATTCACACTAATTAAAACAAAGTCCACTCGAATCATCATAGATGATGCAACCCACAATGTATATCAATTACCTTTTCATCATTTATTTTTCATGAACTATGTGTTTCCAACAATAACATCATCAATAAAATTCCAATTTAAAAAGATTTTTCATTATTAAAAATTTAAATTGGTGTCCTTTTATATAATTTGATACCAAAGGTTTACCTATAACAATAATAAAAAATCGCATCAATATAAAAAATCCATGTATCCAATCACTTCACCACGATTTTAAGAAAAATATAAATAACACTAGGGAAATGATTTTATTATTGTGAATTAAATTATATTTTAACATTGTTCATATGACTACTTTTGTTCTTGGAAAATTAATATTTTAAAAAAACACATCATATTTTTAAAAAAATAGCAATTTACCAATCAATACACCATGACTCATTCTTAGTTTTTGAAAATTCACCAAGGATATATCATCATAACTGGCACATCAATATATTTTACTTAGGTATGCACTTAAATTACAGTCTACATATACTTTAAACCCATATATCAATACTCAAATGCTTAAATTAAATATTCCACAATCCTTATGACAAACATGCTTCATGCTATTAAATTTCAAAATAAAACCTATAGGAAATACATTCATGATTCAGTCTAGTCAAGATCAACCAATATTATTTAACCATTTCACTATAGATGAAAAATTATTTTAGGCTAAAAAATGTTTGACATAAATTTACATTATCACTTAATTTATATATATTTATAATTTATTTTTTATATTTATTCAAATCATACATTTATAAAGCATCCATCAATTTAAATCATAACATTTGGAACATATCATGATTGAAATTTCATGAACCATGTCTCATAAGCTAGCATGATTTCATTGTAGTTTGACTATAAAATTAGTTAAATAAGTTCATTACATCAATTCTCAATTAAAATATTACATCATCAATCCCTATTTAGTTACAAGTTTTAGGAATCTTGTATTGATACTCCTCCTTAATTCACAAAACCTAAACAACCATTATTTGAAAATTTTATAATGACATTTAATTAAATGAGTAATACTTTCAAAATATAATTTATTCCAATAAATTTATCTCATAACATGGAATATAAATTCATATGAATGAATGTAAATTTTTTTTAAAAAATTAAAACATTACTTTAAAATAAAAATTTTACCACCAAATTTTAAAAACATGAAATTTCTTCCCTAAATCCCATGAATGAAAAAATTTAAATGAAAAAAACTCATTTTTACATGTGACTATTAAATAATTCTTCAAAACAATTTTAACAGATACACTTTGGTTTTCCTTTTAAATCTAGTTTCCAATATAACCTTTTTTAAACACATTAAGCATCTAACTAAATTATTTTCATTGTCATATAAACCATTATTAAAGTAAAAAATACCATTTATTATGAAAAAGCAGGCATCATGATCCAAATAAAGTCATCTAAGAAATGATTAACATTACTTTTCATACTACCACACAAAAAGTAATAATTTATCAAAACCCATAATAACATAGATAATGAAGTCATACCATTTGATGTATTATATCCATGACATCAAGAAATTTTTTTCTTTGACTATCCATGACATGCCTATATGGAATTAAAATTATCATGAAATAATATATCATGATAAGAGTTGTGTCCCTCCAATTCATATTCATAAATTCATATTATATATTATGATAACAAAAAAATCTTTAATCCTGGTAGTATAAAATCCATTCAAATTTACTTAATTGGGTTTATTTAATTACCAAGATAACCAAATTAAAACATGTTCACACACAAGTATTATGGATAATGAATTCTAAGGAATCTACACTATAATTAGTATCACATCACTCGACTGTTTGGTAGACATGCGGTATTTGTGTTAGACTATGAGGTCCCTAAAATTCCATGTCCTCACTAGTCTCTCTAGCTGATATCATGAACTAAAATCATCTAATATTGTTGACCTACCAAACCCTGATATCCCTACAGTTTATGACTCCTTTTTTCATCATATCTCTCAACCATCATCTTTGATAATAGTTTTTCATGACCCCCACACTATTACCCTTCTAGTGATGGAAATGAACATCAGGGACACCTAAAGCATGCCAAAAAATAAGACTTGGTATTATGACTAGAACCTAGAGTATATAACAAACAGTGCGAGACATTTCCCATTATTTATAAATTTAATAAAAATGTTTTGATCCCATTTTTTATAGTTTTTTAATATGTAATCAATGATATAGATATTTCATTGATATTAATATATTGACGAATTGGATGATGTGTTTGGATGATGGATGAATTAACCCAATCATCTTGTGTTGAAGAAGATATATATTGAATGTTAATAAATATAATAATTATTAAGTGTTTATTTTAATTAATCTAATATTTTTTAAGATAATATATCAATATAATTTCTATTTTATTAAGTAAATAATAATTGGATAACGTAACATGGATGTTTTTGTGTGATTCTACATGTCATACATTATATGATTGGAGTAAGGAATTCATTTCATTGGAAAATGTTGGATGAGTTTCATTTCTCAATAAAGTAAAAATATTAATGTAATTGGATTTTTCATGGAAGATATGTATTATATATTTCCTATAGATTTATATTTCCAAAAGGACAGACACATGGAGTTGAAAAAAAAATATGAAAGGCAAGGCAGCCAAGTCTAGCAAACATCCAATAATTAAGAGGTATAGTATGAAACTCTCATTGGTGAGTGCTACATATGAGTGAAATATAGTTAGTTCATGGTAGAAAATGTTTCTAGACTAGGTGGACTTAGAAGGATGGGGCTACCACCACACGATGTCGGATAATTGTGTACCAAACGATTCCTAGGGTCAGCCAAAATACTCACTAATGACTAGCTAATACATTGTATTTTCTTACTAAGGAATGAAATTTCAACAAATATTTCAATTCATGATTCAATTAATTTTGTGTACTATTCATCTTTATGAAAAATATATACATTTTATGTGACACAAATACAATTTTCTACAACCTTAACCATTTGGTTTTCACTAAAAAATTGAATCCTTGTCATCAAAACAATTTGATGATTCAATTATTGTAAAAATAAATATAACCACTATTTAATGGAGTAATACCATCCAAAAAAACCACATAAAAATTAATAGGATTCCCTATAGAAATCAACTCCTCCATGCCACATAAGAAGATAATGTTCCATAAGGATATTTTACATAACTAATTTTTGTACTTAACACTACACAAATGATTCACATGATATAAAATATTATTGGAGAGTGAATGATTAATATTTTCCTTCATGTATAGATATAAAATTTCATCAGTATGAAAATAAAGAAAATAAATTAAATAATTTAAGACACATGAAAGGCTTCCAATCCACATGAAATAATCGAGTAGTTTTTTTTGTCACTCACAATGTCAAGGTCCTCATGAGGTAAGAAATATAGTTCACTATAAAGGTAAACAATGAATACTTGGGAAGAATCATTCATGATGCAATGATGATTTTTTCTTCACGTGCATAACTATTACATGAAAATGTATGATTTTCATACATATAATGATTCATGTTTGTGATCATATATATAATATCTTATTTTGAAATGAAGATTCTAACTGAGTTGATCTCCAATTAAATTATTACTGTAATATTGTTTTCATGATACAAGTGTTATTATAAATATGGTTTAAGGAAAAGGATTCCAAATTTTTTTCATTGATATAAAAAATTAATGCATAAATATTAATACATATAGATTTCATGGACAAATATATGATGTAGATTTATAAATAGAAGAATCTTACTCTTGTGTATTACTATTTATAGGAATCTAAATAAAGTAGTAATATGAAATTTGAAATTCCATAATCATGGATGTTAAAATTCAGAAATATGTACACAAGCGTGAATATTTTGAAGGGTGAATATATAAAGTGAAGTTTTTTAGAGTATGTGTGTAATAACCTTAAAATTACATAAGGCATTCTATGTGATATACATTTACATTTCTATTATTCGTATATAAAGGTGACCAGAGACTATTAATTGTTAAATAATCACAATGTATTGAATCTAGTGAGGAAATACAGACTAGTTCCGTTATAAACTGAACATGAAGAATTATGATGTAGAGGAATAGGTTTTATGAAAAAAAGATTATATAGTTAAGATGGTAATGAAGTATTATAATCAGTGTAGGAAAAGGACTGAAATTTGATGATACCATTATGATAAAAAATGATTTTTGTATTGAATATAGAATATGTGATGTTTAATATATGTTTTTGTGAATGTAAATGTATTAGAAAAGTGAACAAGAAGGACATCCACAATAATCCAATAGTCTAAATTGGTATTACACATTCATATTTTTATTCCACTTTTTTTAAAATATCGTGTTGATAGTATAAATAATCAAGTATATTCAATAGAGTATGGATGCACCAAACACATTTATAAGAATATAACCTATACGAATGAATCCATATATTGATACTATCATATTATATAATCCTTTTGGAATGAATGTTCTAAAAATGACTAGCCTTTAATTATTAAATATGATCCCTATAAATCTTCATGTATCTTATGTGTGAGTGTATTCGTGTGTAGTGGTGTTTCATAAAATAACAAAGAACAAAATAGGGACATATAATGAGAGGATCTTTTCCTAACTGAGAAAGATGTAAAAGTAGAAATCTATTGAAAAAATTATAGACTGAAAACCTATATTTATTAACCCCTACCCTCATAATTGTATAAAATATCCCAAAAGACCTATCAAGTGGTATCAAATCGATAGGTTGACCTCAAATATATTCTCATGTTCAAGTTGTTCTATTTGAATATTTTATGTTTCTTTTATGATTTATGGTCTAGTTTTGTTCTGGAGATTTTTTTTCTATCTCTAATCAAAATAAAATGTCTACCAAGACTCATTTGAAAAAGAAAAAAATAGATGAATAGATTTAACAATATTTCCCTTTTTCCAAAAGAGGAATACATTTCAAGTGCTCTGACAAAGAACATAGATATTTCTTAGAAGCAAAATAACATGTGGTTTCATATACCACAATGGATGTGGAAAAATTTTTTACATAAAAGGGATGAATTGACTCATGTGATCTTAATGTATGTGAAAATTCATGTTCAAAATTTCCACAATAATAATAATCAAGCGAGTGTGATCATATGTCAATAGATTTATCTACTGAAGCGTTAGAATATATGTTTCATTATTTTCCATAAGAAATAGATTCTTTTATTTGAGGAATTTTTGGATTTCAAAAAGAAGAAATCACTCATCTTGAAGGTCAATAATATAACTCAAATAAATCATTAAGATTAAGATCACTAACTTGAATAAATATATCTAAATAATTTACTATATGAAAGGATGTGGTTTTTGAGAATGAAGAGAAAATCCATAATTTTAAAGAATTTTGGCTTATAAAAATCCAAGAAAAGGATGATTCCACTAAATAATTCTAGAATATATTCCAAGATTTTGAAGAAAATATGTAAAACATCATTGATGGCAAGAATGTATAATTGGGTATTAAATCTAAGAAAATCAAGGAACATAATACATTACCTCAATAAAAGAGTAGAATGTATAATGACATTGTTGTAAGAATGGTGAAATAATATAGGGATGTAAGGGAATTTATTGAAGATAATATGAATTCCCTAAATATAAAGCATCTAGAATTGGATATAAAATTGTCCAATTTGTAAATTAAACAAGTTGGGTCTTCACAATCATTGAAATATGCACCTTATATCATAGAAAATTTTAATGAGGTTTCTTATAGGAAAATTTATCTATTTTTTATAATAAGATCTTGGAATATTTTGAGGATATTTATAAATAATTCTTATATACATTGGTAACATCCATATCACAATGTAATTATTTTTATTAATTTTTTTCTATAAAATGTGAAGGATTAAATAAAAATAATGTACAATATGGGTGATGGGAAAAGAATATGATCCCACCACTAGTTCTATGGTGGATAGAATATGATTTTTTAGTGGTATATCCCCATGTAAGGATGAAATAGTGATGAAAAAGGCATAAAGATATCATGTTACTAAATTTAGAAAATTTGTAATATGTGAACTAAAAGATAAAAGAACACATTCTATTAAGTAATATTGGTGGTGTATTCTATTTGTGCGTTTTGAAATGGATTTCTTGTATGATTATTTAAAATAAAAAGAAAAAAAGAATCTTATTTTAAGGGTATTAATTATTAAAGTAAAAAATTATTCAAATCTGATAAATAGTTTACCCCACTATATTGGAGTCAATGAACTTGATGATTTCTGTTATTCTTTCAAAAGTAGTGGTCACAAAAGTGGTGCATGTTCGTCTAAAAGGTACACAAAAAGACAGTGGGAGGAAAATATTATAGGATTTATTGAATTATTAAGAGTAATACTTGGAAAAGATGTTAATTAAGTCAACAAAAACATATTTTTTCTTGATTTTTTAGAGGAAGGAAGAGTTGTTATTAGACTAGAAACAAAATTATTATCTGATTTAAGGGATATACAAGAAGACCCAAAATATTGAAATATGAAGAGCGAATGGTGTGAGGAATATCACTCATATGTTCCCATGTAGATTAAAAAAATGTTAACATTCTTAAATAAATATTACTTATATGGATATAAAATTTGTAAAACCCATGGAATACGAATATAACACAATAAAAAACAAATGAAAAAAATAAGAAGATTCCATATAAAGATTTCGAATTTTAAGTGAGGTTTTAAAGGAAGGACAAATATTGTGTTAGGTATGATTTGTATATATGGTTAAACATGGATGAAAAAATACTAGAGATTTGTCTATAATAATTCTAGCATATTAATCATTATTAAGGAAGTTGAATGTTTCAACAATGGGTACAAGTTCTATAAAGGCTCTAGAAAAGAAAAAAATCAAACCTAAATAAATTAAGGAACTGATGATTCATAGAAATAAATTGGGAAAAAGTATAACTAAATAATAGTTGAGCAAGAAAGAATACATGAGTTGCAAAAACATATTTAAGAAAATCTAAACCTTATTGTTCACATTGTAGGTTCCATGATATCCTCCTTATTCCCTTAAATCAATTATGTTTTTTTTCACATAATGTGATTTGACTTTATAGTGTTATATGGTCTCATGGGTTATTCTTATATAATTAATATGTTCAAGAATTAACATGTATAATAAGGATATTTTTTCTTAGAAGGATCCCACAGTTATAATTCTAAAGAGAAATATAATTAATGAATCAACCATGAGGAAAGTAAAGATTATTTTTTGAATATTTAAAAACAAGAATATAAAGATTCTATCCTAGAGTGATCTATCTATTCTTGAAAATATGTTTTAAAGAAGATCAAGTTTTTTAAGAAGTAAATATTTTTAAATCTTTCTACATAAAGAATTCTATTTTTTTATTCTCCAAAATGAAATATATTTTAATCCCTCCCTAAATCGAGTAATAATTATAACAATGTTTAAGAGTGTTTCCCTTGAAGGAGAGACATATAAATAATTATGAGGAAGCTACCATAATTGTGGTGTCAATGAAACGGGTATGTTATCTATCATCATTTATAATAATGTTCTAACATAAAGGGATTTATTTTTTTAATTGATTAAAAAAATAAGATGTTTGATGGATTTATAAGGATTTTTATCAAATTATATAATCAGTTTTTTAAAGGATGGGGCTGAATCCCCCTTTATTATTAATTCAAAGAAAATAAATCTTTAACTGGTTAGAGGGAGACCCATTACATTCCCTGAAGGCCCAATGGCCATTTATCCCATTACATGGACCGTAGGCCCAATTTTTTTGTCCCAAGGCCCATTCTGTGAATAGTACTGCTACAGTACTGTGCTGCTACAGTACCACACAGTACCTGGCACTACTACAGTACCCTGTCGCCGCTACAGTGACCTTTCGCTGCTATAGTGATAGATATTGGTAGAGTGCCACCGCTGCTACAGTGTGCTACAGTACTGTTACCATAATCTGTGCTCAATGGATATTGAACCCCCATTTTTCATGTAGGATTAAGGGGTGCATACCACTAATCCACCCCCCAACTACTTATATAATCTTTTAAATGTCATAATATTTTTATTATGTAATTACAAGAAATTTATGTTGAAATTTATATTATATTTTTATCTATCATTAATTTTCACAGCTATTTTCTTGTTGAACTATCTGTAACTTCATTTTCGTATTTTGCTTTATTTCTGATTGGAATCAAATTATTTTTACTATCAAAATCACAGTTTTATAAATTAACACCTCTTGTTTTATATATTTATCATAGCTGAGTAGTCATTAAGTTGAATGGTTTTTGACACATTTATATTTATGAAATGATATAATTTCTAGAGTTATTTTATTTCTTGTAAATAAGGGAGAAAAAGGAAAATCAAAATATTGATGAATAAAAAAGAAAATATTGATGAGAATGAGGGAGATAAATAGTTATAAAAAGGTAGATATTAAAATTGAACATATTTATATGCTAGTATTAATATGGGTATTTTTAGTAAATACAAAGAGGGGGGGGGGGGTAGAAATATTTGTGTGTTGTGTTTTGTTTCAAAAAGAAATAAATTATTTGTGGGTTTCATTTATGTTAATATATTAAATAACTTGATGATGTGCTATGATTATTGAATGCGTATCAAAAAACTCTTGGGTTGAAGAATAGGTATCATGTATGCTCATAAAAATAATGATTGTGATGTATTGATTATAATGAAACAATGCTTTTTGAGAAAGTGTTCTCAGGATAATGTCCATTTGATTAAGTGAATAGAAATTGTATGACCTATTTTTGAAGTTCAACATATGAAGCAACTTATCATACTTTATATAAAAGAATTAAAGAATTATTTCCTTTTGAAATAGGGGAAATATTTTATTTCTCATTGAAGGAAAATTGGTTATTCAATGGTATTTTAATTGAAAAATAAATAATAAGAATACGTGGGATACATATTAGTTGTGGAAATATCTTCCACAAAGGAAAAATATAAGAATTCGGTAATAATTATCCCATCTAAAGGTATCCAAGATACCTAAAAACCTAGGAATCAACATAGAAAACTATCTAAGATGGAAGTTTACATCCATCCTTGAGTATCTTATAGAGCATGTATGGAAGTGTTATGTAGGAATGCATGTACCAGGATCATAAAGAATAACTAGGGAACCCCCATTTGGGGAAGAATAACTATAGAGAAAAGAATCATGGAAGCTGACACAAATACTCACAAATGTTTGACTAATGTGAGATATTTTCTTTATATTGAGTGGCCTAAAATGAAATTTATTTATATTGTATTGAGTTAATTTATTATATTTTTCATATATTTAAAAAATATAGATAAACATAAAGTGACACCATTTCAATTTACTCCAACCTTGAGCATCAAGTTTCCACTAAAAATTTTTAATTATGATATAAAATCAATAGAAATATTCACTCGATTCTGAAATGAGGATAACAACATTTAAGGGAAGAAATGAAATCCAAAAACACAAATTATAGTTAAGTTGATTCCCTATATAAATAACTACCTCTATGCCACAAATGGTGATGATGAGTCACAAGGATATTTTAAAGACCTCATTTTTAGACTCCAAGGTGCATATAATGGACTTGTTCTATGAAATATTATTGGAGATAGAAAGTATGATGTTTTGTGTCTTGGATTGAAATGAGACATTGCCACCAGGATATGATGAAAACACATAAAAATAATTAATATTAAAGAGAAATTTCCATAATGTAATTAAGACTCGCGAATGATTTTATGTCACTATAAATATCAAATTCTTTATATGATAATATATATATTGAACTGTAAAGGTGAAAATGATGATTGTGCAAGACTAATCATTATTTTAATCTGGATCATTGCTCATTGAGCATAATAGCAACTAGAAGAATTCATCTGTTGCATAAAAATGATGATGTATGATCTAGATCCTAGTTATAGTATTTTATTTAGATTTTTCTTTATCAAGTGAGATTCTCTTGAAATATATTGTTATTTTGATATTGTTTTCATGAAATATATAGATTTATAAAAATGAGATATTGTGTGGGATTTCATGAATTTTGAAGGAACATAAAACTTTCATGCATATATATCAATCCATATGGATTTATGAATAAAAATATGATGGAAATGCTAAAACTAGAAATTCCAGATCCTATTATATATATTTTATAAGAAATTACATGGAGAAGTTATAGTTAATTTTAATTTCTCAAAAAAAGGTATTTTAAAATAAGAATATATATATATAAGAGGGAATCATGTTGAATTGTGAAAATAAAGAGTGATTTGTGATGTGTAGAGTATGTGTGGAATGTCACTGAATGCACATAAGATAAGCTATGTGATATACATTTCTATATCTGATATTTAGAGATAAAAAAGTCATAAAACTATAAATTTCTCTATAATATATATCTATGAAAGACAATGATGAAATCATATACATTTTCATTATTCACTAATGCGGAATAAGAAAAAAAATGGAAGAATATTTTCTTTGAAAAAAAAAACAGATTGAGTGGTGAAAGAATAGAGGATGTCATGAAATCAGTTTATCTAATGGGGTGATGTTACTTTTTACTTTGAATAAAAGAGTTGTTTGAATTTTTGTTTCCTACAAATGAAGACAAGGTCCTTTCACGTTGTTGTGAATGTTAAAATTGATGATGAATTGATCAAGAAATATATACACAATATTACATGAGTCTCATTTGGTCTTATACTTTCTTATTGACATTCCACATTGTTGAAAACTATCGAGATGACAGTATAGAGTTTCAATGAGATACTATGGGATCTAGGCTTCACCAAACATGGTATATGGATGAAAACATTCAAAATTAACCCAGAGGTTAATACTTGTGGATTGTATTGTCTACTTGGAACCCAAGTCTTATTAAAGACTATCCATTCATCTTATGATGTGATCTGTGTACATATTCTTTTATCCATTATGTGTGTTCAATGGTGTTTCATGAATGGACAAAAAGGATACTATGGGAGAAAACAATAATATCATCAACTAAATTTTAAAGTGGTAAAATATGAAAGGTGTTGAAAAGGTATAAATTAGACGCCTACACTTATTTATCCCCAGTGTATAAAAATACTTATATGTCCTCCCAAACAGATAACATGAGAAACACACAAAAACAACATGTCATATATAATAAACAATAATCCATAAAAATAAATATAATAATTAACGTGATATCATACATGAAAAATCCTCAAAAAAGTCAAAACCAATCCTTAAAAAGCATCTCCAAACATTAACATCATCTTTATGATATCTTGGTTAAGATTAATAACAAAAAAACTCTGTATTACCATGAAAAAATATAAGTTATGAGAATAACATATATATATATATATATATATATATATATATATATATATCAAGATAATACATAGGAACTCTCATGAAAATTTTAGAAAAGAATACCGATGATATAGTGAGTAAAGTGAAGAATCAGCATGAACCTATTAGGTTTAATATCCTTTACCAACCTCACCAAGGATGAATCAGTATATATCACATCAAATAATAATAAATAAATATTAAAAAATATATTCTTAGGTTCCCAAAAACCACTTTCCTAATATTTTTCAACACTCACAAGTGCATTTTAAAACATCTAATGATCTCATGACCTCTAATTGGATGTGGATTGAGACACATCCCTACCGTCTCTAATTATAAAGAGGTCTAACATTTCATGTTTTAATCTAGGATGAAATCAATATATCAAGTATCATATCATCATCATCAACCAAAATCCATGTACAGAAAATAATAAGTCTAGATAACTAGTTTGTATTCAACATTAAGGATATCAACCTGATTCCCCCCTCCTACCATGACTGGCCCCACCACATATTCATCATCCCATTATCACCAGTAACTCGAGTACACCATATGTGACCCCAACAGATACATAGTCATATAAATTTGGTCAATCACAACAATTCTACTAGTAAAGGGATTATGGATAAGAGAAATAAGCCATCCATAATCCCTCACCAACCTAGATATTGAGGAAAAACCCTGTAAAAAACATTTATGGATGATATAAAATTCTCAACTCAAGTCGTGTGTATTTAAAAACCAAAAAATCATGGTATAATAGATCCAAAAAAATACAACCTATGGGTTCATATATATACCCCTATAAAGAATATTATATTTGAACACTTCTTCACTATGACCCTTCCACAACCATCACTATTTCTATAACACCAACAAATGAAAAACTAGAAAAACTTCCTCAAAAGCCATATTTCATTAAATTTTTTCATTCATTAACCAAATTTCATATTTCCATTCAATTACCAAAATTATGGTTATTAGACTATTGGTTCTAATATTAAATTAAACACCACCACCAACCATTACCCATATTTATTCTCATCTGCTGCACATTTACTATTTCATCTTCATCTCAATTACATTATGTATCTATTTATTTACATCCATGTCACTTATCTATATTTAATTAAGAGAAATTAATATTTTATTCCAACTAAAACCCAGTTTGAATACTTATTAATTCATCTGGTACCATGTTACTAGGAATCATTATCAAGCCACACATAATACATCATTTCTAAAACCACAAAGTAATAAATAGAAAGCATATTTCTAGGAATATATATTATATTGTCCAACACCAACATTAATCATTTCCCCATTATTTAAACATATAATTTAAATAATTTTATTAATTATTATATAATAATGTAAATTTATTCAAGTATAAAAAACAACAAAAATTAATATTTTCATAGAAAAAAAATATTAAAAAAATCAAGGGACCGACAGAAATAGGAAAGACATACAATAGATGGTCATTAAAATTATGAAGGAAAAAAACAACATAGATCTTTTAGGGTTCCCATGTCACTTCATTTTTATAATTTATTATATGTCGCTTGTTTCCAAATTTACTATTTTTTTAACTCTTACTATTTTATTTCAGAAAAAATAACCATATAAATATAACATAATATAATGGTAAGGTATATAGAAAATAATGGAATACCACTTCCCTTTCCTTATTTTCATCTTCTATTATTTTATATAATTTATGTTGATTAATACTCATTACACAGTGTATAAAAAAACATGATATACTAAAAAATTTAATCCAAAATAAGATATCATTACTTGGATACCTTTTCTAGAGATATGATTCATCTACTACACCAAGGATATGATATAGAAAATGATAGGAGTTTTGAAAACATGTTAGAGGCTCTTGGGATGATCACATATGATTAACTAATCTCAAATGGATATGTTTTGATCATCCAGACACTTGAAAAAGTGAAAACTCAAAGGGAATATAACCACTGTAGTTTTAGAATAGAAATATTGTATATGAATTCTGTATCTTGAATATTTATAAATGACTCACTAGATATTCATTTTAATTCACAATAATTCTAGATTACATTTAATTGGCCTCCCATGATCCTCTATAAACTCCAAAAATAATTTAATCTTAATTATTTTCTTCCAATCACTCAATAGATCAAAAAGTCTCCAATTTTCATTCATTATTAATGGTTATTAATTTTAATTAACATTAAATATGTAAATGCAGATAAAATATGGAATTTAAGTGTAAAATGTGATACCCTTTTATAGGAACGATATGTTACATAATAGTAATATCAATGAGCCTGATATGAGTTAAAAAATTCAACTACCCTAGCATAAGTCAAGATAAAAGTGGTTATGAAACAAACAATAAAGGAGATAACCCTCAAGAGCGATTCCATATCACTCTCATTCAAGCCAAAAGAACCGACTTTACCATAACACAACACATAAAGAATACCCCTGGCCACTTCTACTCCATGTGCTATGACATGAGAGGGATATCTATCTATTTTTATTATCAATGATGAAGATAATGACTTAGAGACTCTCTAATCATTAATTTTATCCTCCCTCACAATATTTTTCTCACCACACCCTCATTCACCAACATGTACAACACCCTCGATGATTCCCATTTCTTGTTTTATATAGGTGGACACCTATAAAACCCCAACCCTAAATTCCTGGAGCTGATTTATTATTTTATTACATTATAATGATCACAAGGAATCAAATCCTGGTGGAATGATTGGTTTAGTATCCTTGGAATAAAAAGATACAAACATAATTTTAACATCACATTATGAAATGAAAAACAACATAGTATTTGCTTTGAAAAAACTAATATCCCTTAGACTATCCCTAATGGCCAGTCATAATATACCTCTTCATATCCTAGGGTAAAATGAAAGATAATAATAGGGTGAGCTCATATGCTTTGTAATGATAAACAATATAGAGGAAGCTATCATAAATATGCATGAACTATTAAGTTAAGGTATAAAACTAACACACAAGCCTTTTAAAAAAATCTTCTCATAATACAGAATGAAAAAAATAAAATAATTACATTTAACCATTAATATGGATATTTTACTAGTATAATAATCACATGAAATGTCAATAACTATTCTCATATTTATGGAATGCATAATGTCGGACATCATAACCATATTGTCAAAGCCTCATGCCAAGACCATTCATAAACGGGTAAAATCTCAAACTTGTTTGTCTCATGAAACCTTATAATGCATCAAGGGGCTGTAGAGAACCCCACTTTTCACTTACTATGTCCAATTAATTCATTAGGTAAAAAGGGTGAAACATAACATAAACATTTGTTTCAAAACAAGCATACAAAATGTAAATAGATTAACTATAAACCATAAACGGTATTAAAATTACGCTTCCACCATCAAACATATCATAAATCATTAAATACAATATTGAAGATTTTACCATAATAAATCAACCTTAATTAAGAATAAAATACAAAAAAACTAAGTTGAAATAGATGAAATTAATTTGAAAAAATAATTAAAACTATTTGAGAGAAATATGAATTTTTTTGCTTTGAAATACTTTAAAATCCACTAAATTATAAAATAATACATTTCTTTTGAAAATAATAATATGAGTTTGTAATGTAAACTTTAAAATTTTAAGTCGTCATAATGGTGAAAAATTTATTCTCATGCCGTATAATTTAAAAGACCATTCTTTTCTTAATTTTTCAAAAAGGTCATAATGTACCTTGTTTGGAAAATGATATAAATATTCCTTTCAAAATAATTTATAAAAATTAAAACATAGGTTAAAATTAAATTATCAATTTTTGGTAATATTTTGAAATACATTTTTACGAAACATGGACATGGATGATAAATGTGTCCCATTAGATACTTATGTATAAATAACCTCAGATAATAATAAGATAGAGAAATTAACCCTTACCTTGTACTTTAATTTAGTCATGGGTGAATTGACCTTATGTACAATGGTTAATGTATGTTATTAAATTATACCTGAACTATATCCATATTTATTATATCACATATTATTATCTTATATCGTTTTGGTAATAATATTTTAGTATTTTCGTTGTTTTGGGTGTTAACCGCATTGTTTTCCCAATATTTTTTGCTGTGTAAGTCATATTTTTTATGAATATAATGCATTTTATTAAAATCCAGAATGATATTAAGTTCCTAATTAATTTTTTTACACTTCATATAAATTATATAATAATTATTTAATGGTGAACATGGAGAATTAATCTTATTGCGTCGTGGAGACAAGATCGACAATATAATTTCCTTAATGGTCAAATGGTATTGAATTGGATCATATATTTATTATAAACAATCATTATAATTTCATATTCATTATTTATATACATTATACTCATCATTATACACATCCAAATAAAGTATTTTTGAAATTCAAATTACACCACAGTGTGGAGATGGTAAGTCATACATACGCACACATGATGATATTGTTATTTTAGGATGGATAAAAGAAGGAATATGGTTGTCCCATAATCATAATAAAATATCATCATGTATATGATGTTGGATTTATTAATCTATTATGAAAATTACATAGGAAGGGTAGGTATAAGATGAAAAGAAATTTAATTGAATTGGTAAAACAATTACCTCTTCTTCGAGTATCTTCTTTTGATTTTCACAAATTGACTCAATATGATGAATTTTATCCCAAAGTATGGACTCTAGGATGAAGTGAGTTATTCTAGGAGGATAATTGGGATGATATCTACCGATCCAAATGGATTTAGAGGTGTGAATAAAAGAGAATTAAAGGTTCCTTATTATAGGAGAGCGGAGGGGAAATTTTAGAAATTCCAAAAATATTAATTCAGTATAAATGGATTTTCAATTTTAAATAGATCCAAAGTGATTTATTTAATGAATAATATGATAATGGGTCTAAATCCACAAAAAAATTTGTTTTTATAAAATTATAGTTCACAAAATTAGCCTTATCTTTTGGGTTTAACCCTTAGTTAAACAATTTAACTCTTACTAGGTCTACTTGTCTTTTAATACTCTAGGGTTAATTTAGTTACAATAAAATTCCACAAAAACCAAAATTGGTCCCCTTAGAAAATATTTGAAACTTTAAATGTTTTTTGGATGATATTTTGATTTTTATGGATTTTATATCATTTAATAATGTAGTATTTATTTTAAAATCTCATTTATGTCAATTTTGACTATATTTAAGACATGGTTTTTGTTAAAGTCATAAAAACTTTATTCCTATAAAAAACTACATTAAATCAACCCAAACATGAAATTTTCATCTAATAATTCTTCTATGACATCAAATATTTCAAATTATATTTATTTTAATATTATTAATGTCATTTAATTGATTCTTCCTTTAATAAATCAATTATTTCATCATCATTGTGTAACCATTTAATTTAATTATTTATTTCATAAAATTGTAAATAAATAAACATTATGTAGAAGAAAATTTTATATTTATAAATACTATTTATTATTTTCCATATTACTTATATAACCTCATATTAAAAATTATATAGTTATTAATATTTGAATTTGACATTTTTTACTCTTCTTAAAATGAAATTTTATAAATGTCCTCATCTAACCCAAGTGACTTAAAATGATCATATATTCCTCATAATGAGTATGTTGATATAAAAATAATTATACAATGAAATTAGGACAAGTGTTAAGGTAATTTAATATTATTATAATATTTCCTCTACCTTTAATTACCATATTTATCTTTAACTATGGTAAAAGAATTTAAAAGTTACTATTCACCAAAGAATATTTTGATCCTATTAGAAATAATTTTTCATACTAATTAAAACCTTGTATGTCCATTTTTTTGAAATTCAATTCACAAAAGCAGTAAAACTACGTAAAATTCTAATCCTATAAATGTGGCTAGAGGTCATGCAAAAGAGATGTTGAAAAGTTTAATAAATTTTTAAATCTAATTATATTATAATAAATATTCCAATGACCTACAATAGATTAATATATGTATTATTTATCTATTTTTAATTTAAATTAAATTTAATTTAAAATAATTATATAAAATAAAAAGTCAGTTTTTAACATTTTTGCAGTATTTTCAACTATTAAAAAAATTTTAATCTTTTCCAAAAAATAAAAAAATCCCCCTAAACTAATTTTTATATTTCGAATTCAAAAAAGAAGACTTGCGAAAATTAAAATTTATAAATTTCATAATTTGGTTGATTCATTCATAACTACTATTAAAATAGTAATTTTGATAGGTCATGGTGCGCTCAAACTTAGTGTTAGGTAAAACACAATTTATTGAATTTATTTGAATGGAAAAGTATCATGGAAGCTTGGGGTGTTTCATTGTTCTCTCCTTCAAATAATTTATTCCCCGAAATTTGTAGAATATCATTAAATAAAAATATTAGGGTGGTTCTTGATCATAATTTCTTCAGGTTCCCACATCGCCTCTCCCATTTTATGGTTTCTCCAAAGATATTTTACCAAAAGAGTCGTCCAATTTTTCATCACTTGTTCTCTGGTATTAATAATCATGATAGTCTCTTCACAATAAGTTATATTGAGTTTGGTTCTATTTCTTCATAGGTGATTACATGTGTTGGGACTGGAATGTATTTTCTTAATAGTGATATGTGTAACACATCATTATATTTAGAGAAACTTGGAGGTATTTTAAAATAGTAAGCAATAGTTCCAATTAATTCTAGAATTTTAAAAGTCCTGATGTACTTGGGACTCAATTTAACCTTCTTACTAAATCATATAACACCCTTCAATGGATATAACTTCAAGAAAACATGATCTCTCACTTGAAATTCAAAATCCTTCCTTCAGTTATCTACATATCTCATTTTCTTACGTTGATTTGTTTTTATATGGGTTTGAATAAGTTTCACCTTTCCATTGATTCTTCAACTATTTCTTGTTCTACAAGTATTCTATCACTAACATCATCCCAACAAGTTGGTGTATGAAATCTCCTTCCATATAATCATTCATATTGTCCCATATAAATACTTGAATGGATGCTATTATTATATGAAAAATTATACTAGAGGTAAATATTAATCCCACATACCTTGAAAGTCATGTGAGAAAGATCTCAACATGTATTCAAATGTTTGAATAATCCTTTTTATTATCCATTAGTTTGAGGGTGGTAGGTAGTGCTCAAACAAAGAACATTATCTAGGTCCATCTGAAGACTTATCCACAATTTTGATGTAAAACAGTGATCATGATCCGAAAAAATTAATAAGGGTACACCATAAAGTGTTCAAGCATCATTAACAAATATAATTTCTAAACATTCAACTGGTAAATCTTCTCTTATATAAAGAAAAACTTCTGATTTGGTAAAACAAACAAAAAACCCATACCGTGGCATTCATTATGGGAGACTTTGGTAGCCCCATGATAATGCCCATCATAATAGCATCCCATTTCCACACAGTTATATGAATAGGGTTCATGACTCCTCTACGATGTTTTCTTCTAGACTTAACCTGTTGACAAACAAACCATCATGACACATAATCAGTAATATCCCTATTCATGTTGTCTCACCAAAAATTTTCTTTTAAATCATTATACATCTTAGTGATACAAGAGGTTATAGAGAAATTTTATTAATGAGCATCATCCAAAAATTTCATTTTTAGATCAAGTATAACGGGAACACGAAGCCTCTTCCAAAATTTCGAAATGTTATCTTCATATAGGGATTCAATCAATATCCATTCATTCATAACATTGATTTTCTTTCGACACTCCTCATCATAAGTCTAGGAACTTTTTATCCTTTCCACCAAAGAAGTTTTGGCAACCAGATGAAAACATGGTGACGTGTCACCTTCCATTATAATATATATATATCCAGTTTTACTAAATCCATGAACATAATATCCCTTTCAACTCTCATTTTTTTTATAAATCAAGATCATGAGTTGAGTAGTTTTGTTCATGGGTTTTTAATTACCCTGATTCATAAGCAATAACCCTACCATTTTTCATATGGAAACAACTGAGTCCTTTTATTTATGCATCACTATAAATCACCAAACCATCATTTCTATATGTTTCATTCAAGATATGATCATTGAGTAATGTTCTCTTAAATTGTTCAAAAAATTCTTCACACTCTTTCTTCCAAATAAATTTTACCCCATAATATGTGATCTTGGTTATGGGTTGGAAAACTAGGAAATATTCTAGATGAAATGCTAATAGTAACCTAATAAACCAATAAAACTTTGTAACTAGGTTATTCTCCTCAGGGCTGGCCATTCATGGATTGCCTTTGTATTTGAAGGATCATCATTTATTCTATCTTTCGAGACAATATCACCATGAAAAAAATTTCTAAAATCCAAAATTCACACTTGCTAAAATTCCAATATAGAGTATTTTCTCCAAGAGTCTTTAAAAAAATCAAAAATTAGTTCTTATGGTCTTCATAGAATTTGGATTATACAAATATATCATCAACAAATTCTTTGTTAAAAATATGAAGAAATTCCTTGAAAACTATATTCATTAGATCCATGAAAACTGAGGTACTATTAATCAATTGAAATTGAATTACTGTAAATTTTTAATGAACATACCTCATTCGGAAAGATATCATTAGAATATCATCCTTTTAACACACAGTTTATGGTATCCACAACGAAGGTCAAGCTTTGAAAAATATTGATCTCCATGACATTGATCAAACTAATCATCAATACAAGGTAGATGATACATGTTCATTATTGTAATAACATTGATTTCCTTATAATCAACACACAATATCATTGATCCCTCTTTCTTCTTAACAAAAAGAATATGGTCTCCCATTGAAGAAACACTAGGGAGAAAAAATCCATTATTACTCTATTCCTCTATTTGTTTCTTCAGCTCTACAAATTACACATGGGCCATTCTATTAGGATTTTTGATATTGGCCTTGCATGAGGGTTTAAATAAATAGAAAACTAAACTTCCCACTCTAGAAAATGTCCTAGTAAATAATCTAGAAATATATCAATATATTATTATATAATAGGTACATCATCAATTTGAATATTTATGTCTTCACCCATGGATGATGTTTTCTCTTCCTCCCCAAAAATTTCATTTAGAAGAGCTACATGAGGTGGATCTAGATAAAAATCTGGTGATGATGTTTTTCTCTAAAGATAATGTATTATACATCTTCCTAACAAATTGTAACATCCTTCTTCTTGAAATATATTTTCACATTATATTTTTATACCCAGTCCATACCGAGGATTATATCAAAGTTGAACATAGTTTTGATGATAAATTTAGTTTATAAGGCACATTTATATACCATAATGGGAATTTTCAGACACATATTTGTTGTAATAAGATTTAAGTAATGGGTTTTTACTGGCAACTCCAGTGTTCATGTCAATTCGAAATATCTAAATTTTAAAAGAAAACATGGAATATATAAATGAATGTGATGATCCAGAATCATATTGAGATTTTTCTAAATTTGAGTAGATAATTAAAATACACTCCACCACATCATTTGTAACTTTAAACCCTATATTTTTTATTAAAAAATATTAGTTGTTCACCCTTTCACTTTCCTAGGTAATATTTCATTGACTCTTACGACAATAATTTTCATAATGTACCATCTATTTACAATGTTATCATTGAAAATTTGTTGCACTTTTCTTCCCCTTACAATCACGATCTCAGTGGCCTTTTTCTCCACACTTTTAACAAACTATCATCCCCTTTAGGCAAGTATCGGGGTGTTTCATCCCACAATTACTATAAGGCGGAAAGTGAACTTTTTTCCTTATTTCCCTTATTTTATTTTTGGGACTATTTAGTAGCCATCTTCATTTCTTACATTAAGTTAATGTTATAAGTCTAAGAGAATTCCTTTTTTATCTTGATATCACATGAGAATATATAATCAAACATTGAGAATCATTTTGATAGCAGTTCCCATAGCCAAAATGGTTTTAATGCATCAAATAATTAACCAATATTACTTCTTGGGTTATCTATGTAGTATGTAGCATGTATTTCTAAACTTGTGAAGTTAGGTTCATACTTTGCAACAATATCATCCTCATTTTCCCACACACTCGAAAATTTTCTTTTTATATCATCTTGATGTTCATGAGAAATCTATATTTCTATGAAAATTACAATAAACTACCTTCAATCCATATTTACTACTTATTAATCCTTCATTGTGTTTTGAATTAATGACCACCATTGATCTGCATATCTAAAGAGATGATAAACTACAATGAAAACCATTTCACTTTTGTTACTCCCCTAATGAATGAGATATTTTCTCTAAGGAAATTATCAATTTCTCAGCCATATATGGATTTTTAGTCCCATTAAATTTTGGTGGTTGTTGTCTCATGAAGTGATCTAACATTAATCCTCCACGTTGTGGATCAGGGTACTCCATATAGGTAAGGTTATTATTCCTAACCTAAGTCAGTTTCCCTTATATAGTTATAATTTGTTCATTACTAGTTATAGCTCCTACCTTAACATCATTATCTTGTATATTAGGGAAATCCCTAGATGGATTATGTGTATTGATATGATTTTTATTTCATCCACTAGGATCCATTTCAAAAAACACTCGCATTCACTATATTAGGTTGTGAATCATAATGCATGATTCCAAATATTTAAAATACATAACATAAATTGAAAAATTCATGGATATAAAATCCATAATCATAAAAAAGGTTTCTTTGTAGACATATTTGATCAATATTCCATCATAAAGGTTTGAAAAAAAAAGAATCATTATAATCATATGCCCGGAGAGTATCAAACCATGTGAATAGTAATGCTCATTGTTTTGTACCATGTTACCTCAAGTCATGCCCGAAAAACATTGTAAAATTTATTACTCCTAGATACATTTGTCCCAGAAGCACACACACTTGTATTATCTATACATTAATGTATTTCTTGAACTACCAACATAATCTCTACAGTACAATTTTTTTTGGATGTTCTACTATACTTATCCTCAAAGTCTATATGAGGGTAATGTTCCCTAATCAATGTTTTTATAAATCTAGTTTCCATGTTTTATACTAAACATACTTTGATACCAACTGTATTTCCCCATCCCTAGATTCTCGATGATGTCAAAATATTTTATTACATTTTCATGATCACATGAAATCAAATCTTGAAGGACCTATCTATATAGTATCTTTAGAAAAACTAGGTGTAAACATAAATTTTACATTAAAACATGAAATGAAAAATAAATTAGTATCTCCTTTTAAAACACTCATATCCATTAGAAAATCCCAACAGGTTAGTCATTATATACTTCTTCGCATCATGGAGAAAAAGTAAACATAAGAAGTGGATGATCCTTGATTCCCAGTAAGGATAACAAATATAGTGGAAGGTATCAAAAATAAGCATGAAATTTTAATGAAATGTATAAAATTGAAACACAAACCATTTAAACATAACCATCAATATAACATAGAAAGAATAAATTAATTAATTCCAATTAAACATTTACATGGATAATATAAAAGTCAAATAATCACATGTAATATCAATAACTAATCTCTTGATGAGGTAATATGTAATTTCGAACATCATAATAAAACTATCTAGGCCTCATGCCAAGAAAATACATAAACTGGTAAAAATGCCAACTTGTTTGTATCGTGAGACCAACCGATTCATCTAGGGGCTATAGAAGGCCTCACCCTTCACTTACTAATTCTAATGAATTCTATATACGAAAATGACTAAACATAACATAAACATTCATATTAAAACTAGAATATGAAATGTTATTACATTAAATATAAACCATGAATGGTATCAAAATAGCATATCCATAGTAAAACATATCATAAATCCATCAATAAATTATGTATTATTTTATCATAGTAAATCAACCTCAATTAAGAATAAAATCCAATAATGGATGATGAAATTAATGGAAATAATCTAACAAAACCATTAAAACTCTATGAGTGAAATATCTGTTTTTTACTTTGATATCATTTAAAATCTGTGAAATTATAAAATAAAACATTTAGTTTGAAAATAACCTAGAGACATTGTAAGGGAAACCTCAAAACATTAAGGCTTCATAATGGATTAAAATCGTTGACCACACTATATAGGTTAAAAAATATTCTTTCCTTAATTTTTTGAAAAGGTTATAAAGTAGATTTTTTAAAAAACATAAAAAGATTCCATTAAAAATGTTTGATAAAAAGTTAAACATGGGTAAAAATGAATTTATGAATTGTTGATAATATTTTCAAACACATTTTTAAGAAACATGGAAATGGATGATAAATATATTCCAATAGATACTTACGTATAAACAACCTTAGAAAATAATGAGATTGAAAAATTAACCCTCACCTTGTACATTACATTAGTTTAGGATTTTTTAACATCATATATAATGGTTAAATTATGTTATTAAATTATAAATAAACCATATCCATATTTATGATATGATATATGATCCTCTTTTGTCATTTTTTAATAATATTTTATTATTCCCCTTGTTTCAGGTGTAAACTACATCATTTCCCATTCTTGTTTTGTCATGTAATTCATGTTTGTTATGAATATGATGTATTTCAATCATATGAAAAATGATACTATGTTAATAATTATTATTTTATACTCATCATATAATTTTTGAAATTATTATTTAGTGGTTAACATGGAGAATGAATCTTATCACAACGTGGAGATAGTATGTTGTACGTATGCCCGAGCGATAGTATCATTCCTCTAATGGTTAAATTTTATGTTAGTGGATGGTATATTAATTATAAATAATAATTATCATGTCATACTCATTATTTAAATCCATTAAATTATTCATTATACCCATATAACTAAAGTAGTGTTGAATAACAAATTACACCATTGCATGGGGACAAAAAGTTGTATTTATGTACTAATAATGATATTGTTATTAGTAGGATGAGTAAAATAAAGAATATAGTTTTAACATAATTCTAATAACAACTTATAATAGATATTATACTATATTTTTTACTTTTTTGTGGAAACAAAATTGGAATTTGAAGTTGAATAAGAAAATAAATTGAATTGAATTGGTAAAAGAGTTACCGTGTTTTCGAGAATCTTATTTTGATTTGCACAAAAGGACTCCATAAGAAGAATGTTGGCCCAAATTATGTCATTTAAGATGCTTTATAGATTTTTTAGGAAACTTATTTATGGTTTTTCTCATCCAAATGGTTATATAGGTGTAAATAAAAGAGAAGGAGGGGTTCCTTTCTAAAAGAGAGGAGAGAGGAACTTTAGGAAACTCAAAAACTATTAATTTATTATAAATGAATTTTAGATTAAAAATAGACCAGAAGTGAGTTATTTAAAGGATAATATGACTAATGGTTGAAATACTCTCAAACAATTATTTTAAGACATTTATAGGACACAAAATTAACCTCGTTGTTTGGGTTTAACGCTTGGTTAAACAAATTTAACATTACCGCGTCAACATGTATTTTTATACTATAGGATAAATAACTACTATAAATTCCAAAAGAAACCCAATTGGATAATTTAATAAATATTCATCACTACCCTAGTTATTTGTTCAATCATTTAATTTTTAGGAATTTAATATCATTTAATAAATAATATTTATTTTAAAATCCCATTTATGAAAATTTTAGCACTGCTTAATACATTTTTTATGTCATAAAAACTTGATTCCTCCAAAAAACCTACAATAAATCATCCCTAACATTTAACTATCGTCTAAAAAATTATTTTATTTAATAAAATATTTAAATTATATATATATTAATATTATTAATAGTATTTATCTTATTATTTCTTTAACAAATCAATTACTACATCATTATTGTGTCACCATTTAATTTAATTACTTATTTCCTAAAATTATATATAAATTACCATTAGGTAGATAAAAATTTTCTCTTTCTAAATAATATTTATAGTGGACTATATCACTAATATAACCTCATATTTAAAATTATATAGTTATTAAAATTTCCATATAACATTTTAACACTTCGTTATATAAAACATAATAAATGTCATAATCTGACACAAGTAGCTTAGAAAAGGATCATGTTTTGGAAATAAATATTACTATTGTGGGAAAATACCTATCAAAGGAAATTATTTCAAGTGTTAGGGTAATTTTATATTATTATAAAATTAATTTTCTTTGTAATTATTATATTTACATTAACCATGGTAAATAAAATTCAAAAGTTTCTATTCAAAATTTTTTATTCTTATCCTATTACACCACATTATTCATTCTAATTTAAACAATATATCTCCATTTTTTTAAATAGATTATATATAAGTGGTAATATTATGTTTAATGTAATCCCACAAATTTGGCTAGACGGAGGGTAAAAGATACTTTAAAAAAGTTCAATAACTTTTTATATCTAATTCAATTGTAATAAAGATACCAATGACCTACATTGGATTAATATTTGTATTATTTATCTATTGTGACTTTAAAATTAATTCAAATTAAAATAATTATATAAATGAATTTTTTTTAACATTTCTATAGTATTTATCACTATTCATCAAAAATTGAAACTTTTCAGAAAAAGATCAAAAATTAACCCTAAGATAATTTTGATATTACAAATTGAATAATTAAGCCTATATTGTAAAATAAAATTTATAAATATCATAATTTGGTTCATAATATTCATTATATATTTTCAAATGGCTAGTTTTATAGGTCATGGTCCTCTCAAACTCAGTGTTGTGTGCTACACATGTTATGGATTAATTTAAAAGGAATCATACTGTGGAATATTGGGGTGTTACAACAAACTAATGAAAATTTATTTTGAAATAAACAACCATTACAATTCACTCCTTTTGGATCACCCAAAACCTTAAATTATCTAATAACCTGTACATATCTCAAAAAAACACGAGAAAACCCAGAAAACCTAAAGGGATGATTATGAAAATCATGTTCCTTAAATGATGAATCTAGTATGTACTTCTTAAAAAGTACATCCTAAAATGTGAGAAACAGAACACAACAAAAACTTTTGATAGGTTTTCCAGAACTGTAAGGAGATAATATATCATCTCTATAAAATCATAGATCATGAAGGGGATAATATATCAGATTCTCTACATTTATGCCTTCCTAAATCTAATAAAACCCATACACATTGACATTTAATATAATATTATATCTCTAACATCAAACTCAAAATTTAACTTACAATTATCCAGATATCCATTCTATTATCTTTGTGCAGATTTGATATGTCACTAAATGGATTAAATCATCATTAACATTTCTTGATTAATATATAATCACAAAAACATTATATCTTTAACTTATTTTTAATAAATTTTTTTATGTTACCTATAATATAAAAACCCTAACTTCAGCTACCTAGAGTAATTTTTTGTTTAATGGAGTGGTAGATTCTATAATCAAATGTTTATTTTTCTCCTAAGGATAGATATATATATAATAATTATATTTCAATTTAAACTTTAATAAATCATATAAACACATAAAAAATTACTATTCCACCATTTATTATGCATATATCACACGTATAATTCATCATTATTTTTGGGAGAAATGGGTATAAAGAACGAACATAAACACTAAATAAAATGTATTGTCTAGTGGAATATATCACATCATAAATTATATAATAGAAATAAATAGTCAAAGGATTCCATAAATATAATAACATAAAAAATAAATCATCCTTGTATTATATTGGAATTAGAATGAAATTATCACATTGATAACTATAATTGAACTCATAATTTTGAAATGAATAGGGTTGCAAAACATAAATTGGTAGTCATACCCCAAATAACCAAGCTAGTTGTTCTCAGGATACCTACCAATGCATTGAGAGGATATATATTTTCAAGTCACACCAATTACTTAATTAGTCTATTGAATTAATTATATGAATGTAATGAATAATAAGTAAAATAGATAATTTTCTGTTAGCAACCTATAATGTCATTTTTCCTGAGTTATTAATAATTATCCATACTGAAATAACATGTGTTTGTATACTAAATATTTTCAAAATCCAGGTAAATAAAATATCATTCTAGGTAAACACCCTTCTATATATATTATTAAATATATAGTGTTCAAACTATATAGAGTTAAGGGTATATAGCCAAGGAAATATTTGATAAATCATGGAAATAGTAAAAATTTTATTTAATATATCCATGTGAAAGATAACATGGTCATTGAGGAGAGATAAAAATTCAGAATTAAGTGATATATAGTGATGAAGAACGTAATCATATTGAATAATGAAAATAACGATTGATACCCGTTATGATAATGTAAATTACCAGATATACATTTATAAGATAATTAAAAAAATAAGAATATATCAATGAAAAATGAAAAATTATTAGGTTATACATAAAATTATTTCTTTAGAAAGTAAATATATTTAGTGATATAAAATATAGAAACAATTGTTAATAAATATGGAGATTTTGAAAATAACCACTTACCTCGTGTCCTAGATCATTTTGAAACATATTCTAACCTCATGAGTAATAAAATTATATTTATTAATTAAATTCATTATAAAAAATTTCATGTTCATTAAATTGTATTTAATTACTTTATTTTGAATTATTATCTTATATTATTTATTTCTTAGTTTAATTTTACTTTAATATCTCATTTTTATGAAGATTTTTCCACAATTCCAAAATCACGTTTTTGAAATAGTAATTGTCTAAGTACACTATACAATGGCTGCATAAGCTCAACAAGTTTCTAGGTAAAATTTTTATGTCATTCTAATAGTATAATTGATCATAATATCCATATATAATATTAAAGTGTTCCAAATGAACAAGTTTGTATTTATATTATTGTTTTAAACGATTCAAATAACTCTGATCATTTACATCTAATACTATTATTATCTTGATAATATTTTCTTTTAAAAACTACAAAAATGATATTATTTTACTCATAATACTATATAAAATCATGAAATTTTTTAGGAATATTAATAGAAGGAAAAATTGAAAACAAAACATCAATATTCACTTAGGTGGAGTAAATTCACCACAATTAATTAGGATTTTTTTTATTTTAAAACAGAGAGAAGTTAATATTTATTTGAATTTTATAAAATAAATATATTTTTATTAAACTAATATTTGTATATCCCTTTTATAGATTACATATTTTACTTAAAGTGTTATAAAGAGATTTTAAATGAAAATATATTAATTTTGAAACCCATATTTTAATATAGTAATAAATTATCAATAGAGTTCAATGAGAGGGGATAGAAAACATATCACCAATAATGGATCAAAATGATATTGATATAACGGTAGTGGAATCTTTTATTAAAAATATTTTTTTTAAAATATGTAAAAATAATCTCAAATACGAAAAGAAACAATGATACATGGGAATGCTTACTTTGATGTTTTAATATCATATGAATAGAGTTTCATGAGAAGGAATGGAAAATATATAACAATAATAAAAAAAGGGATTAAAATTCCATTTAATTATATTAATTATATACTAAAAATAAGTAATTGAAAAAATATATTAATACAAGAGTTTCAGGGGAGGAGTATGATTAGGACCCTTACCATTCTCTTCGAACTACCTAGTTTGGAATGAGCACAAAGCCTTTACAGGAGGTACATTGGACTATAGTAGTTCAATGGGGATATGGATAGGATAGTTTGTAGTATTATTTTTTGCATATATTTGAAAACTATTTTTAGAAGTGCGGAAAATTGGGTGGAGGTTTTGTAATTATATATTCAAGTTAGAGGATTATTTTTTAATAATGTAATGATTATATTATTAATTGAGACTAATAGTATGAGTAGTATTGATTCATACAAAATATATTACTGTATTATAAAAAAATAGAGGTTATTTTCATATTTTCACACACTAAATATTGAAATTCATCAAGGAAATGTTTTATACACAATAAAGAATCATGAATAGTTTTATATTACAATAAAATATAATTTGTCTTTAAAATTTTCAAATATTCATTTATAAATTAAAATTATTATTTTTATATAAAAAATTTCAATCATTAATTAAATATAAATTAATGAAAAAAAAATAAAATCTTTTAGACATATTTATATTGTAATGATGTCATAAAATTTAAATTATTCGCAAAAATATATATTTCACTACTAAAGAAAATTTTAGAATTTTTAAAAAAATAAAAAAAACTTATATAATTTTGACATGATTATTAAGAAAAATAATGTCCATTTTAAAAAAAATTCTAAATATTATAAATTTTATATTACAATAAAGTAATATAATATATAGAAAAATAATTTTATCTAAAATAATTATTTTTTTCTTTGAGTGATTATGTTTCTATTTTTCATCTATCCATAATAAAAATTTATTGATAATTAATTATTTTTATATTCTAGAAATAATATTTCCAACATATTATATATCTTTTAATTTAGATAAATTCATTAATTATAGAAATATATGTTATATTGTAATACATTAACTATATTATGATATTTGTATTGAGGGGTTCTTTATTTTATGAGTTCTATAAGTAATCATATAAATTAGTTTTGAAAAGAATATATATATATAATAATTCTCATTGAACTAAAATCATAATTATCATATAATAATTATCATCTATGATTATATGTCTACTCAATATCTAAAATTTTTAGTTAGTTATATAAAGACATTCATTTTAAGTAGACACTATTATTCCTAACAATTATTAAATTTAAATATCTTTAAAATTTTATAAAATAAGGAAATAATTATTTTTCTAATGTTTTATTATATAATGATTATCATTGTAAAATGAGATTTTAAATTAATTATATAGTGCTTATTTGAAACACTCGTATTTATATTATGATATTTAAAATAGTTAAAAAAATAATATATATATATATATATTCCCAATTGGTATTAAAATAAAATCCAATTAATGAATATTTATTATAAATATATGGTAGATATGTTTAAAAAATTAAGTCTGAAATATCATCCCACTTAAAGATTTATATGGTTTTTTTGAATGAATGAATGAAACTAATTAGAGAATGAGATTTGTGTAATATATATATATTGGTCCAAACCTCTATTGAAATCCATTGAATTGTACCTCCACATGTATTCTAGAGTTTCAATGTAAATATTATATTTTTCGTGAATTTGATGGAGATACATACAATGAAAGATTAACTCTATATTCAATGATTGTTGGAGACTTCTTTAGAACATCCTGGTAAACCTTGGATTTCAATCATATATAATTAAAATTTTAAATCTATATAGTATTACCCATTTCTTTATGTATATCACACAATATTTAATGAGGGAGAAATATTAGTGAAAAATAGTTAAAATTGATAAAATTGTAAGGTGATTAACAAATACCCAAAGTGTGTTGTGTCATTTACATGTATTATGATGTCCTGTGAAAAAATCCATGGTGATGTTCTATAATTCTTGTATTGGTATGTGTAATGGTTACATTATTCACATAAACATATATCATTTCGAATTAATATACTAGTAGACCAAGCAACGTGTTTTAAACTCTTCAAAATCTCTCTTCTTGTTATCCTATTGAAAATACTCCTTGAGATCTCTATACATCCCTATGATTCCAAGATAGATAGATAATAAATAGATATGTCTATTAGTTGATAGCTTATTTTTCATTTTTTCATTGAAGTGACAAATATTCATTTTTTCAATCAAATATTTACACCATTTCCATGATTAAACATTGAGATTAATTACACAGTAGTTATACATTTATATCATCTTTATATGATTACAAGGACATATGTATAGATTTTTGTACTATAATTTAGAAAATATTAGATTTCTCTCTTTCCCATATGATTTACAAGTCTATCCATTGAAAATACATGATTTTTATGTCTCTTTAAATCCTCATCATTGAATGTTTATTCCAAATCATAGCATTAAATACCCTGTTTTCTATCCATTTGTAGTAATATATTCCAGATTCATAGTCTATAAATCAACTCGAATTATCTCCTTTGATACATGTTCATTTCCTTCCATGTGAATATATATATTATGATCTTCCTATTAGTATACAAATCTCATTTTTTTACACAAAGGTAATGCCTTTATCTTTTTAATGAAAATATTATCACTACTAGCTCCAAATCATGTGTTGAGTAATTTTTCTCATGGAAAATTAATTAAAAGTAGGAATTAGATACCACCTTAAAATATTATATAACGTCACATCCCAATAACTTCTTTATTTTATCATTATATATCAATAAATTGTCTCCATACAAGGTTGTTTGATTAATGTTTTAATGAACATCCTTCTCACAATATCCTTGAAATTTTCTTCACGTTTATATTCCCATAAGAACAAGACTCAATTTCTAAATATGCTATAAAATTTCCCAATTTTTAGGCCTTAAATATAATCCTCAAATCATATTCATGTTCTTATTTGTTCCTATAAGATATTATTATATAATTTATAAATATAGTTAAAAAATTGTTGAGGTAGTCTATAAGGATTATATTCATCATATCCATAATTATTTTATATGTATTTTAAAGTATGAAAAGAATCATTATTGATTCATAGCATCAATATATTTTGTGTAATGATTTCTAAGGTATATAATCCATTGTAATCTTTAATTGATGATATTGGGATTAAAAGATGATATTTCATAATTATTAAGCCTCATGAAGTTTATGGAACAAATCAGGAATATCAGGTGAAGGGTACTTGTTCTTATTCATGATCTTCTTAATTTCAAAAATAATTAATGCAATGACTCATTTATTAATCTCCCTTCATAACAAAAGGACTAATTCTCCTCATAGTAAATAATTTAGTTGTATAAAACCTTTTCCTATATTTTTTTTACAACTACATTTTATATTCAACCAATTCAATATTGTTCATTCTATAATAAATATTTGATATTGAAATTTCATAAGGTTTTATTTCAATTGAAAAAATAAACAACATGATCTAGTGTAAAACCAAGAACCACTTTAGTATATACATATACATAGTCATTTAGATTCATAATGTCCTCAATATTATGCCCATCCCAAGACATTTGGGATAAATATCCATCATTATTAGATATCAACACCTATTAAAGGCATGTAACATCCATAAGAATTTCATATTCATACTTTCAGTAATATAAGATCATGAGTTTATTTTGGGAAATTAAATTTGATTTATCTATTCTTGAAATTGATATGGTATATATATATATATCCAATACTTTACCAAAATCAATTAAATTTCAACCATAGGGAAAATAATAACATTTTTATGAATCACATTCTAGAAAATCTAAATTAGAGAAAAAAATATAGACTTAGGATAAAATCATCACACCACCAGTAATTTTCCCTAATCAGAAAATTTCTAATCATTGTGGTGTTGAATTATTTATTGAGTCAAATGTTTTATATATTAATAAGTTGGTAGAACCAAATAAGATGTTTGTAGTAATTATGTTGGTGATATATATATATATATACCATTAACTAATTTCATGTAATAAACCATTTAAGTAGTTTTGATTTAATATTTTCTCCTTTATCCCTTTAATTTGTTGGTTGCTAATGTCGATTGTCCTCATAAACTCATCGAAAGGTGATTTTTTATAATGTCTAAACTAGTTAAAATTAAATCATTAAAGAGTTGGATGTTCATTAGTAGGGACCTTTATCTCTTCCATTATGTTAGTGGAAATCTTTATATCTATTGGTCACATATGTTCATGATAACCATCTTTTATACTCATGAATCATTATTCTATTACTTAGAGTAAATACCCCCATGATTTTACCAGCATTTTCAACATGTAAGATGATCAATCTTCATTCCTCCATGAGTTTTTTAATTTTATTTTCCATGAAACTACATTTTTCTCTAATTCCCAAAAAATTAAAGTATAATGATAGTCTCTAACTTCCATTTACTCATTTATAAAAAATATAAAATTTAATCCAAAACAATTAATGTCACTTATAGTTAATTATTTTTTGAGACTTTGAATTATGACACTATTGAAATGAGTTATTTTTTTAGGTTCATAAAAAACTATAGATATAACTGGTATGTATCTTGATCTTTTCTTCATGGATATCAATATTTATTTTCTCCTTCTTCCTCAACATAAATAATTATCTCTCCATTTTAATTTCATGATTTTGATGAAAATATTTTTTGAAAAATATTTTCTAAAACCCATAAAAATATGTGTTTTTTATTTCATCATTTTCCTTATATTCCCCATTATAGTCTTACAATGATCTGCATCATAATGAAAATGATAAATGGATCATCAACATCATCATCATTTTTTATTGTAAGTAAAAATGTTTTCCAAATTCCAATATAAGAAAATTAAAAGACGCACAATGAAAATAAAGAAGGAAACTATAGGGGACAGTGTGATGAATGTCAATGGAATCCCCATGAACAATGTCATAAAATTATTAGGGGAGGGATCCCAATCTAAAGTAACTTGTAATTGAACCATTGTGAGAAGAAAAAGATTCCATGAAGTCTGCACCTTTTTTTCCCTCATGCTAGGTGTGAAGTATCTCCATGTGGATAGTGTTTTAACTTATATAATTGAAGATATAGTATAATATTTTCTATGGGAGAAAAATTTTACACACAAAGATTTTATAGAGAATAATGGATTATGTATTCTCCATGGCTAGGTTTATTTGTCATTCACTGCAATGTGGGAGTCTTGTGATCGTAAGCATGCCTTTTGTCTAGAGTTAATATCCATAGCTGAAAAAAGTAGTGAAAGCTAGAATGAAAAAGCCCCTAATGTCATGGACCAGACCTCCAGCCCCCATGTTTTCCATACAACATGTTTAGTTGATTTTCATCTTGAAACCTCTCTGGTTAGGGTGTAATCAGATCCTTTTTCTTCATGGTTCATGAAGAGGTTACTAAGAGCTGGGTTGCCGAATGTTGATGAAGGAGGGGACAATTTTTTCTTCTTGATGAGTAGGGAAAAGTTGATCAACATACTAAGATTCATATAGACTAAATCCAAACCTGATCATGGGGAGCCTTAGAACCTAGCCCTCTTCTTGGCCTACTAGATGCACCAACACCCCAGAGGAAAAATTCAATTTTTCTCTTTCTTTCATTCCTATTGGGTTTGTTCCATAAAATTAGATGGTTTCAAAATACATTCCTCAAATATCCAAGAGAAAATACCATTGAGCACTCTGAATTTGTTCGAGAACTCTCACACCCATTAACCATTGTATAATATATTAGAAATGGACTCCTCTCAAGGGGTTCAGTATCTTGAGCATCTGGAGGTGAGCTGAATACTCATGTGCTGAAGGAGATCATCAATGGGAATGGAATTGACAAGAATTCATTAGACCGTAAAATTGGGTTTTATAGGAATTTCATTTCACCATAGGGTGTGAACCCAACTATCTAACTCGGATGAAGGTGTGGGAAGGCATTAATACTCCATTCATGATAATTCTCTCTATAAAGTAACAAAGAGAACACATTTTTCATGTTTGGAAGATAGGCCTATGAGATAAAAAAGAATATGTTATTACTCATTTAATATAGCATGGGAGAGATCCATATATTCTTTTGATCTCCAAAATATCAAGTATGGGATAGAGAATCCTAGGAATCCAAGGATCATGACCATCCAATTTTGGATCCATAAGTTGATATCACCCCTACCTATGATCCACTATTTATGGCAGTGAAGAGCTATGATTTTTCAAAGAATGATGCGCCATAGAGGAGAATAATTCCTCCATGATGGATCAAGGGAATGGTCATATTTATTTTTCATGAATCGACCCCATAGGGAGAAACCTTTGACCACACCCCAAGCAAGATTTTCATGATGACCTTCCATTTCTCCCTAAATACATCTAATGTTAATTCATCCTTTTATATTTAAACCATGGAATCACTGACCAAGACACCCAATGATGTTTCCTATTAGAGCGAGCATCCCATATAAAGGAGACAAGGATATTCTCATCTTTGTTAATAAAATATTTTAGTACCTTCAGAACTGATAACATGTTCATTGGAATTGAGATCAGAACATTTTTAATGAGTGCGATAATACCACCAAAAGAAAGATTCTTATTTTTCAAGTTGCAAACATGACTGATGAGATTTTCTACTATACTTTGGAAGTGTTAGATACAGATATTTTTTTGGGGGGAAAGGAGCATCGAGGTAATCTATTAAGAAAGAGTGTCTGCTAAAGTTGAGGAACCTTCCCATGGAGTAATCCCTTCTATCCACACATCGTGTTCAGAGATATAATATACTTTTCTCACTTTTAACAATCTTCCTGGTCTAATTTTAGTAGTAATTCATTATCTTATTGAATCTAGGAATTAATAAATATCTTACATTCAAAAAATTATTCTATCACCAACATACATTAAATGGGATAGATCATCATATGAATACCTGCATCAGTATGTATGTATGGTTCCTATAGAGAACCTTTGGTAGAAGAGAATTTTTCAAAAGTTATGCATCATGATCAAGAGAGTAGGGTATAGAAGATCTCCTTGGAGAATCACCTTCACTTATTTGAAAAATCATAACTCTTCTCCATGAACGATATAACATTACAAGATGAGATCATACACCTGAATAACATATCAAAGAACCAGGAGGATTAAACAATGTTATTGAGGACCCTAATGATTAAGTTCCACTCTATTTTTTCATAAACTATGTACATGTTGAGCTTAATAGGCACATTTGAGCCAATTTTCTGGCGATCAGTATCCCTAGTTATCTCTTGTGCAATGCCTATTCCCCCTATATTTAGTGGCCTATTTTATCGCACTCATTGTTCACTAGATTCTTCTTGAAACAAAAAAGTGTATAAAAAATGTTAATTTGAGTCTTGTAAAATAATTTTTATATTAAAAAATCATATGATGGTGAATGTTAATCATTTAATATCTCAAATTAGGTTATATTTTTTAAAACCAATTATTTTTCAGTTTTATCCTTGGATGATTTAGGTTTTATCCTCTTATTATTTATAACTAAATCCCTAAAACTATACATGCCATACTCTAATACCAACTGTGAAAATTGAACCATAACATGAAAACATATTACCACATTACATATCATTGTGCATTAAAAATAAAAATAAATCTCACCCAAAGAAAAAATATGTTTACTATCTTTTATGATTAGAAATATAACCAATTTGTTTTGCAATAACCCTTCCATATATGATATAAAAATTCTCCACACATGAAACCCTTCAAGACTTATCATGTATAATACTCACCTTCCTTACCGGCGGAAAAGAATCATATTGAAATGTTTATATTAATTGAACATTAAGAGGTAAAACATAATTTATGTTTATCATAACAACATAAGATACCATAATGAAGATAACAAATGAGAATAAGATATAATTTTGGAGTGAAAAAAAACTATAAATATAAACATGACCTATTGAAATCATACATAATATAACATGAATAATAACAAAATGTTTTGGAATAAAATAGAAAATAATTCATAGGAATGTGCCATGAAATATAAATATGACACATTCATAATCAAAATATATCATATTTAATTTTTAGGGTCCCTTTGAAGGGAATCATCACATATTGTAAAAACATGACCCATAACATGGTAGATTGGATAACCTATCATGTCCCATAACATAAAATATAATGAAATTTAATCATTTTCAAATGCATTATAGGTCTATATAATTATAGTCCCACTAATTAAATAATGATAAACCATATAAATATATTCCACATGAATATGAAAACATTAATAAATCCATCATATCATAATTCCCCCATGAGAATGAAATGCATTCCATAAAAATATTAATAAAACATACAAATAAACCATCAAGAGACATAAAGTGCATAATTTTACTAGAACATTAATAAAATAAAAAATAAAGGATTAACACATAAGATTATTTCTATGTCTGTGAAATTGCATTCATAATATATTAAAAAAATTATACCAAATCAAGAATAAACATTTCAATAACATTATTTTTAAAACCAATGGATTTTCAATAAGAATATTAAATTATAGGGAAATCAGGATTCTTTTAAATTAATCATAGAATAATAAAATTTAATATAGAATAATCATCAAGAAGAAATTAGTTGAAATTAAATAAGATGAAAATATAAAAAAAGACATTTATATGGATTTCTTTCACACATTTTTTAGTATGTAAATGTAAATTGAAATAGATATTAAGTTATCATATAAAATGACTTATGGACATCCATGAAATAGTATATAGAATATAGGCATGGAAAATAAAGATTCCTAATCTAAAACTATAATGTCCCATAAATTCCTCTTAATTTTAAAAAAATTAGTTAAGATTATTTTTGGGACAAGGATCTCAGACGGGACTTGATTCCAAGGCCCGATGAGCTTGGAATATGTGTTTGAACATTTTTAAGTTTATTTAAAATAGCATGCGTATGAAGTTTTGGAAACACCTAAACGTGTGCTTGGATTAAAAATCTAATTCCACTATTGAGTCCATAATGAAGAATTTACCTAAGGAATGACTTAACCGCGAACGACATTGGTCGAGGGAAAAAGTTATTTTTTTATAATATTTAAGAATAATATAATATAAATTTATTAAGGAAAAAAATGAACTTTTAGTTTATTTTATTATAATTTAAAATTTATTTCCAATGGAACGATATTGCAACTCGAGCGTAAAAGAAATGATGTTTCATGAATGAAATCGGGCAATGAAGATGCGAATCAATGTAACAGAAACACTGAAATGTGTTTTCTCAATTCAATGGGTTAACTGAATATGGGATCATTTACATGATCCAAAGTTGATCTGGACCCTTTTAGATTTGGTGTTGGAGAGAGATGATCAAATTACCTCCACCAGTTAAAGATTTAGGAACAATGAATGATAATGTTTCTATCTTCTCCAATGAAAGATCCAACCTCGAGGTAGGTGTTTGATTCTAAGTGAATTTCCTTTTTCCCTAGTCATGGATTTGAGCGACGAACACGGGTTAACCCCAAAAAAAGTGATAGGAGGATCGATCACTTATGTGGGAGGGATTCTATTCTCAGGGTTTGAATTTGAGTTATCCAAATTTGATTCTTAAATCTCCTCCAGAGTTGTTTTTTATTCTAATGCAGAGGGATCGGGCTGACACTAATAAGGATCAGATCCCTCTTTTGGGAGAGTTCTTGTGTTCTTTGTGACCAGACCTTTAGATCGACGGTGAAAAAACATAGAGTATGTAGCAGTGATGTTGATGACTCAAGGATCCCAAAGGTTCTCACGGATTGGAAAAATGACCACCGGAGCGGGTCTGGTGGCCTGCGCAAGGAACCACTGGCACGCAGCGGCGTCCATGGGGCATTAGGCATCGTGCATCAGTTGTATGAAATGGTGGTGGAAGTGGACCACAACAATGGATGATAGAGGCATGAGCAGGCATAATAAGCCATGACGTGTCACACATCTGGAGGGCTGCAGTCCAGCTGGACCATGGCGGCAGACCTTACAGTGACCCGCAAGGTGGATGGGGACGCGATGGGTGTCGCATCTCGGATGGAGCATGACTGACTGATCACAACGGGACATTCTAGAGAAAATCAGGCCTCCCTGAGTGGATATGCGGGCCAGAATTGATGCCCAACGGGCCAGACCCATGACCTACCGGGCCGGACCCACGACCTAGTGGGGTAGAGTTGCGGCCCAATGAGTTGGGACATGCACAAAGAGCCGGTTCGGACCCAGAAAGGGTTGGATCTAGGTCGGGATAGACATGAGTCTAGTTGGTTGAACCTAGGTTAGGTTAGTGTACTCTGAGTAGGGTTAGGTTAGTGTGACATGGTCTGACTGGACCCATACCCTATTAGAACCCTATTCAGTAAAATAGGCATAATTTCCAAACCGTATCTCCAATTGATGAGCCATTTACAGTGTTGGGACCCTCACAATGAGACGGTCCTTTTTATATACTTCAAGTGAGTTTTCATGGAAAATGGGATATGAATGATGGATTGAGGAGTAGATTCTCCCATAATCAAGTGCACTGTGAGTGGGAATCTTGCGGTGGGCTATGATAAGAAAGTAGTGACGAGCGGGGCTTAGTAGCCCAAGAGACTAGCAGACATCAGTGGCCCGGCAGACAAGTGGACTATAGTGGCCCAACAAATGTGCAGACCTCAATGGCCATGTAGGCCTCAGTGATGAGTGGATATCAGTGGCCCAACAGATGATAGGACCTCAGTGGCCCATCAGATGAGCAGACCTTAGTGGCCCAACATACCTTAGTGACAAATGGACCTCAGTGGCCCAGAAGGCTTTAGTGATGAGTGTACCTCCGTGGCCAAGTAGGACACAATGAATAATTGGGGATGATTCCTTAGAAGTACAAGACGTTCATAATTTTGGCTGATAGTCTTGATTTATATACTTTAGCTTATAACTTTTTGAGTTGTCCACTACTTCGTGTGTACTTTTATTTGTTGTATTTTATTTGTGGTTTGGGGAACCTACTAAGTGTTGTGTTACTAAACCCTAAACGGGATACGCTATCAAACATCATGTACTGGGTAGATGACTGACATTTTGATAGATATTGGGGTGGTCTAGGACCAGGCGGTTCCCATTGAGGATAGATAGGTGAGGCATACTTGTACAACTTCAGGTAGTTACTCTTCACAAACTCTTCAGGTAGGGTTTTTGGGAGACGAGTTTCGAGAGACCTTTTTACCCACTTTTTGATAGCTTGACTTTTGTTGGGTTTGTATTCTAACCCCCATCACATCCATATTTTTATTATTTACTCTCAGTGGTTGTCATATTGTCATGAAATATTTCCCCCTTCTCAGCCTTTTGGGTTAGGGTTGTGAGTGACTATGTGTGTGTACAGGTACTCATAAAATGCCTCCCACCTAAAAAATAATGCCTTGGATGCTAGTCTCCATCCCGTTAACTTTTGGAGGTGGGCTTGGGGTAGTAGAAAATGATTCCCCAGGGGACGGGTCATGACAAATTGGTATCATATGAGGTCAGTTCTACCTTAAGGACCGAGAGTCTGTGGCTTTGTTTTGGGGAAACAATATTAAATGTTTCAAGTTTCACTTTCAGGCTTGAGGAGTTTAGTGTTGGTATAGAGGATAATTTATCCACACACCAGGACCCTGAATTCTACTTTCCGACTCAGTACATGAAAACACTGGTTTCATGAATCCTCTAATAATTGAGGGTGTTATCATGTACTTCTTGATTTATAGTTATCTCAATAGGTATAATCTATTGACTATGATTCATCTTGATCTATTTTAGGATTATACCATGTAAACAACCCTCTAGGAATTAGGTGTGTGACGATGAGGATGGTATGACTAGCTATAACACCCCAAGCATCCATGGTGCATTTCCCTTTGAATAATGAAATAGCTTGCATTGTACGCAACTTTGAGATTCTAACACACCACATCCAATCAAACTAGCCGTTATGAATAGTAATCCCAATTTTTTAAATTTTTTAAAATTTTATCTTTCAAAATGGACTTCACTTTTGGATTCAGAATATAAAAATTAGCTTAGGGTGAATTTTTGGTATTTTTCTGAAAACATTCAATTTTTATGAATAGTAAAAAACACAGCATTATTGGTTAAAAACGACATTTTATTTAAATTTTTTAGGTCAAAATAGATACATAATAACTTTATAAGTTAAATTTAATTAATTGGATTCATTTTATAATAAGCTTATATATATAAAAAGTTTATTGAACTTTTTACGGTCTTTTGCCCACCTCATAGGGGCATTTTAAAAATTGCATAAAACTTAATTTTACCACTTCTGAGAGTTGAATTTCAATAAAACTAGTCATATGGTTAATATCAGTATGTAAAATTTGGATCAATAAGATGAAAATAATTTTTTGTGAATAGTAATTTTTTACTTTTATTTTCCACGGTTAAAATTAAATAGGGAAATTAAGTGTAATCATTATATTATAATTACCCTAACACATGTCCTAATTCTATTGGATAAGTGTAATTCGACCAAAAAAAACCTTAGGAAAAAAATATGATCCCCATTTGGTCAACTTGAATTCGATTAGGACATTTATTATTATTTTATTTAAATAAGAGTTAAAAGTGTTAAATTAAAAGTTTAATAACTAAACCATTTTTAATATAGGGTTACACAAAATATAAATTATACTATAAATATTCATTATAAATTCAATACGATTTCCAACATTATGGTTTTTATTTATATTTTTTATACATTAAATATTTTAATTTATTTATGACACAATGATGATGCAGTATTTACCTAATTAAAGAAAGATTAAAATAATTTATATTATAAATATCCAAATAAATGTATATTGAGAATTTTGATTAAATACACCAATTTTATAGGTTAATATGACATGTTAGGGTGGGTTAAATAAATTTTATTCTAATTGATAAAGTTTTATGGCTTTCAGAAAAATCAAATACTAAATAGTGTCAAAATTCACATAATTGAGTTATTAAAACAAATATTATATTATTAATTGATATAATATTCCTAAAAATCTAATATTCGTACAAAGGACATAGATAATGTTATATATTTTAATAATGAACCACATGGAGTTCTTTTGGCATTTTATAGTAAGTTTATTAACCATATAATATTAAAATACAAAGAGACATGGTAAATGACAAACTATTAAACTAAGAGTTAAATCTATAAGATAAGGTTAATATGATGACATAAACCTATCAAAAGATTATTGGATGAGAGATTTTTGATCCATACCCACCTTATACTTTAAATAATTCATTTTTGATCCATTAAAAACCAAAAATGATTTTATTATAAAATAATATTTCGAGCTTTTCCTAAAGTGACCTTCACCTCTATTATAAAAGGGAACACCCCCTTCTCTTCATTTCACACAACCAAGCCTTTTGGCTCGGCCAAAACCTACCCGAATATACTCCCAACTTTCCTCAATTCATCCCAGAGGCCTTCCTTTTGTATGAAATCCAACTTAAGGAACCCTTTTGATCAAATCAAATGGAAGAACCCGATGTAGAGGTAAATATTCCATCACCTCTTTCATGTTTTTTTTCTTCCACTTCCTCTTTCTTTGTTGTTTCCAGTATAAAATAATAAATCCAATATCTTCAATATACTTTTATGTTATTATAAAAATGGTACAACCATATTCATTATTCTATCCATCCTATAAATGACAAAGTCACCATACGTGCGTACATACAGATTACTATCTCAACGTCATGATGTAGTTTCTTATTTAAACACTTCATTATTTTTAAAGATATAATAATGAGTATAACTGATTTAAACAATAAGTATATCTTTTTAATGATTCTGTATATATGATATACCATCCAATTACAAACAATTTCTCTATCAATATAATGATATTATTGCTCGTGCGTACGTACAGATTACCGTATCCATGAACGCGATGAGATTCATTCCCCATCGTAATCATTCAAAAATAATTTTAATTTGATGATTAAAAATAATTTTTAAGAACTCAATATCATTATGGATTTTAATCAAATACATTTTATCCATAAAAACACAGCTTACGTAACAAAACATATAAAGGAAAACGAACCAGTTAACACCCGGAACGACGATAATACTAAAATATTATTTACAAAGTAATATTAGAAGTTCTTATATGATATAATATATACTTATATGGTTCTTGTATAATTTAATAAAAATAACTTTACTATTATATAGGAGGTTAATGTACCCTCGACCAAGGAAAAGTACCAAGTAAGGGTTAATTTTACAATCTCTTTATTATCCGAGGTTGTTTTTACGTAAGTATCTACAAGGACCTCTTTATCCTCCACATCTGTGTTATCTTAAACATGTAATTTTAAACATTTTTATTATTTACTATACTATGGGTTAAAGTAATTTATAACCTTATTTGACTATATATGTTTTGAAAAGAATCTTTCTGTCATTTTCTAAACAAGGTACTTTATGACCTTTTCGACAAAATTAAGGTAAGAATGTATTTTTTTAACTTATACGGCAGGTGTGGATATTTTTCCCCATTATATCATTGTCAAAGATTCCCATACAAGATTATAAAAATATTTTCAAAATAAAAATTTTCATTTATAATTATATTACTTTTAAATGATTTCAAAATATAAAGAGATATTTCTCAAAAAAAAGTTTTGATTTCAACCATGTCAACATCATTTGATAGATTTTAAGCTTGTTTGAAGTTAATTTATTATGATACAAAACATCCATATTGTATTGAAAGTTATGCGTTATGTTTGACTGTGGTTGTTTTATTTTTACACCATTAATGGTTTATGGATAAATTATTCACATTTAATATTCTAGTTTTAATAAGAATGTTTTTGTTATGTTTAATCCTTTTCATATGAGGAATGAATTAGACATAGTAAGTGATGGGTGGAGCCTTCTATAGATCCTCAATGAATCAGTAGGTTTCATGAGACAAACTATTACCTTGGAACAAGGTCTTGACAAAATTTTATTTTTAGTCTTGGCACAAGGCCTTGACTATGTGGTTATGAAGTCTGGCATTATGCATTCCATCATTATGAAAGTGGATATTGATATTGCATGTCATTATTCAACTACTATAATATCCATGTCAATAATTAGATGGAATTATTTGATTTTATCTTTTCCATATTATGCTAATTTTTAAGTTTAAAAATATTTTGGTTTAGTCATACACATTGCCTTAAATGTTTATGATAATTTATTAAACTTTCCGCTATATTGTTATCCTTACTGAGCATCTAAGCACACCCTTTCTATGATTTATTTTTCCCAGGATGTGAAGATGTATTTTATGGTTGACCTACAGGGATAGGATAAGGATATAAGTTTTTTCAAAAGGGGGCGAAATGTTGTTGATGTTTTCATTGCATGATTTCATGTAAAACATATGAATGTATCTAGTACTTCCAAGGATACTAAACTAATCAGTCCTTTGGGATTTGATCCCTTGTGATCATGCCAATGTTATGTAATAATGCACCGACTCTGGGTAACTAGGTTCGGAGCGTTATAGTTGGTATCAGAGAAAGTTCAGTACAAACCTTAGAAGCTAGATTTGAAAAACTCTGATTAGGGAACACTACCCTAAGATAGAATTTGAGGATTAATATATAATAACTTCCTAAAATTTTGGTACTCTAGATATATTGTGACTTTTCTAAGCAATATATCCCTGTCTAGACACCAACTGGTAGAGACGGCTCTGGCACAGATGTACCGAGGGTTAAAACCTAAAAACACGACTTTGAGCTAGACTCGAACAGGAACTAGTGCACGACAACGGGCCTTTCTGCACTCTTGGTTAAGACACTCCCAGGGGATATGCTTAGGGTAATTCTCAGTTTCATTACAAAACATTATGAAGGGTTTATGAAAATATACTTCCTCAAATAAAACCTTTTTAGCATTATGAATTACATCCATAAATAGTTCAATTTATGTTATGTGTTTTACAAGTTTGTAATTATGTATTGCGATTCGTAAACTTATCTAGTGTATGCCATTTTTTAGAAATGACGCCTAGTGGAAGGAATGGAAATCGTATCAACGCATGTAATCCATTTAGGGATTTCCATCCTACTCAAGATAATTATAATGGATATGGTGATGCAATTGGTGCTGATCATCTTATCACCATATTGGGACAACTCTCTCAGGTTATGAATAATAACCTTACACATATAGAGCACCCTGATTCACAACGCAGAGGATCAATGTTTGACCGCTTCATGAGGAAACTACCACAAATATTCACTATGATTATAGATCCATTAGTACCTGAGAAATGGATAAATTCCTTAGAGAAAATATTTCATGATTTGGGGAGTAGCGAAAGAGAAAAAGTTTCCATGGGAGATTATCGCCTCACAGGAGATATAAATCAATGGTGGTCATTAATCCAAAACAAAAAGTAAGATAAAGAAGCATTGAACATATAATGGAGGGAGTTTAAAGTAATTTTTCTTAGAAAAATACTTTCCTTGTGACCATCAGGCGGATATGGAAAGAAATTTTTTGAGTCTGAGGCAAATGGAGAATGATAATGTCGCAAAGTATGAGGATAACATTACAAGGATATCAAGGCATGAAGCAGAATATATACAGAACCCTATAAGTAAAATTGATTGATTCTTTGATAGGTTAAAACCATTCCTCCTTCGATCATTAGTACCAAAATACATCTCATAGTACAAAGATATTGTTCATGCGCTATCAAGAAATAATTGGAATTCTCTATGTCTTAAGACTTTAAAGAAAAGTATGAGAAAAAGAGATCTGCTGAACACTCTAAAAATGAAAATAAGGGGAAGAAGGTAAAAGTTGAATATCCATTCTATGGTAAATGTGGGAAGAAACACCCTAGTACTTTTTTGAAGGGAATTCGAGTCTATTACAAGTGTGGTGAAAAAGGCCACCATGATCGTGATTGAAATGGGAAGAAAGAGGTTGTTTAATGCTAAAATTGTAGAGAAAAAGGGAATTATGGAAATTAATGTCTGAAGAACAAAGGGAACTTACCTCAGAAAGGGGAAAGGGTTCAAGGCCAAGCTTATGCATTCACTACTGCTGAGGTTGAAGCTCCGAAATACCTGGTGGCAGGTAATTTACTTGTTTTCTCAAGTTTAGCCAATGCATTATTTGATTCAAGATCATCACATTATTTTACATCTTCCTAGTTTGTTTTGAAAATTAGATATTTTCAATTTTACATAACACAGAAGTTGTCAGTTATAACTCCCAAGGGATGTGTCATCGCAACAATGTTTTGTGAATCAGTTCCCATTAGGGCATATAAATGTTTTTTATCTTATGATATCATCATCATACCCATGATTGAATTTGATATAATCCTTGGAATGGATTAGCTTTCAGACCATGATGTGAAAATTTATTGTAAGAATAATGAGGTTACAATTATCATTGATGATAAAGAGTACCGTATCTTTAGAGAAGATACATCCCCACCTGATTCTTATCTAGATCCACCCCCAGTATCTCAACTAAATTCAATTATTGGGGAGGAAGAGAATGAAATAACTATGGGAGAGGAAAAGAATGGTCTAATAGAGGACATACATATTGTGCATGAATATGTTGATGTATTTCTATAAGATTTACCTAGACATCCTCTGGAATGATAAATTGAGTTTTTCATTGATTTAATTCCTGGTTCAAGGCCCATATTGAAGACCCCTTATATAATGGACACTATAGAATTAGTGGAACTAAAGAAACAATTGGAGTAGTTGAGTAATAAGGGATTTATTCTCCCTAGTGTTTATCTATAGGGAGACCATGTCCTTTTTGTTAAGAAGAAAGATAGATCTATGAGGTTATGCATTGACTTTTGGGAGATCAATGATATAACAATAAATAACAAGTATCCCCTACCTCACATTGATGATTTATTCAATTAACATCATGGAGCTCAATATTTATCAATGATTGGCCTTCAATCTAGATTTCACCAATTGTGTGTGAAGAAGGAAGAAATTCCTAAAACCACACTTTGAACCAGGTACGATCATTACAAGTTTACAATGATGCCTTTTGGATTGACTAATGCACCCTCTATTTTCATGGATCTAATGAATAGAGTTTTCATGGAATATCTTGATGAATTTTTAGTGTTATTTATTGAAGATATCTTGGTATACTCCAAAATCCACGAAGATCATGAAAATCACTTGCACATTATCCTAAACAATCTTAGAAGAAATGAATTATATTGGATGTTTAGAAAGTGTGAATTATGGATTCAGAAGATTTATTTTCTTGGCCATATTATCTCTAAGGATGGAATTTATGTTGATCCTTATAAGAAAAAGGCAATCCAAGAATGTCCAGCACCAACGAGTATAACTGAGGTACACAGTTTTATTGGTTTAGCAAGTTATTATTTGTGTTTTGTCCATAATTTTTCCCGATTGACTAACCCATTAACAAATCTCATGTGTGAAAGGGTTAAATTTGATTGGATAAAATATTTTGAAGAATGCTTGGAAGAACTGAAGAGAATATTGGTCAATGTTCCTTTCTTGGCTCTACCATCAGGTAATGATGGGTTTTTTATTTATAGTGATGCTTCAAAGAAAGGACTTGGTTGTGTCCTTATGCCGAATGATTTAGTTATTGCTTATGCATCATGATAACTAAAAATTAACAAGAAAAACAATCCCACTCATGATCTTGAGTTAGCAGTTGTAATAGTTTCATTGAAGATTTGGAGACACTGTCTCTATGGTGAAAAATGTGACATATATACTGATCATAAGAGTTTTAAGTATTTTTTCTCATAGAAATAACTGAACATGAGGAAAAGACGGTGGCTTGAACTACTTAAGGATTATCATTACACTATACAATACCACCCGGGGAAGGAAAATAAGTTGGCAGACGCTTTGAGTTGAAAGAATCATGGAGTTTTGAATAAGATGAGAGTTGAAAGGGGTCATATTTTCATGGATCTAGTAATGATGGGTATGGGAATAACCATGGAAGGTGAAACATCAATAATTTTTCAAATGGTTACCAAACCATCTTTACTAGAAAGGAAAATGAGTTCTTAGACTAATGATGAGGAGTTTTAAAATAATATTAATGCTGTGAATAATGGGAAATTGAGTGAATTCATATTTGAAGATGGGATTTTAAAATTTGGGAAAATAATTTTTGTTCCTGATATACCGAATCTAAAAAGGGAATTGTTGTATGATGCTCATAGCTCCAATTTCTCTATACACCTTGGTAGCACTAATATGTATAGAGATTTGAAAGAACATTTTTATGGGACAAAATGAAGAGGGATATTGAAAATATTGTTTCAAGATGTGTGGTTTGTCAACAAGTGATAGCTGGAAGGAAACAAACTAGAGGAATCATGAAAACTCTTCCCATACTTGAGTGGAAATGGAATAATATTATGATGGACTTTGTCATGGGACTTCCAAAGAATCCTAGAAAGAATGATTCAATATGGGTCATTATTGATCGTTTTACCAAGTTAGCACATTTTATTACTATAAGAGAAGGTTTACCACTTGAACGTTTAGCAAGACTATAAAATGAAGTTATAAGACTCCATGGTTTACCCCTATCGATTGTTTCTAATCCTGATCCCTGTTTTATATCAAGATTCTGGAAAAGTCTTCAGAAGGCCTCAGATACTGAACTTCGTTTGAGCACTGCCTATCACCCTCGAACTAATGGACAATCAGAACGGACTATTCAAACATTAGAATACATGTTGAGATCTTTCTCACTTGACTTTCATGGTATGTTGGATCAATATTTACCTCTGGTAGAATTTTATTATAACAATATCTTTCATTCACGTATTCAGATGGCACCATATGAAGTATTATATAGAAATAGTTGTCGCACACCAACTTGTTGGTATGATGTTGGTGAAAGAAAACTTGTAGGCACAGAACTTGTTGATGAAATGGTGGAAAAGTGAAGGTTATCTAAACCCACATCAAAGCAGCTAAAAGTAGGCAGAAGAGCTATGCCGATAACCGAAGGAAGGATTTGGAATTTTATGTAGGAGATCATGTTTTATTGAAGGTATCTCCATGGAAGGGAGTTATAAGATTCGATAAGAAGGGTAAATTAAGTTCAAGGTACATCAGACCATTTGAAATTCTTGAACGAATTGGGGTTGTAGCTTACTGTTTTTCAATTCTTCCAAGTCTCTACAAAGTTCACGATGTGTTCCACGTATCGCTGTTGAAAAAATATATGCCTGACCCAACGCATGTACTCACCTATGAGAAAATTAAACTAGAACCTAATCTGTCTTATTGTGAAGATCCTGTCAGGATTCTTGATATAAGAGAACAAGTGCTGAAAAACCGGACGACTCGTCTGGTAAAAGTTCTAGGGAGAAACCATATGATGGAAGAGGCAACGTGGGAACCTGAGGAACTTATGATGAAGAACCAGCCAAATTTTTTATGAAGTAATATTATAGAAATTTTGAGGAAAAATTATTTTAAGTAGTAGATAATGTAACACCCTAAGTTTCCACGATACATTTCCATTTGAATAATTTAATAGTTTTCATTGTACGCAATTTCGAGATTCTAACACACCGCAACCAATCAAACTAGCCGTTATGAATAGTAATACCCACCTTTTGAAATTTTATAAATTCTATCTTTAAAAATGTACTTCATTTTTGGATTTGGAATATCAAAATTATCTTAGGGTGAATTTTTGGTATTTTTTTGAAAACATTCAATTTTTGATGAATAGTGAAAAACATTGCGTTATTAGTTAAAACCATATTTTTATTTAAATAATTTTTTATTTTATTTAAATTTATTTTAGGTCAAACTAGATATTTAATTCCTATATATCTTCAATTTAATTCATTGGATTAATTTTATAATAAGCTTACATATATAAAAATTTTATTGAACTTTTTACCGTCTTTTCCCCACCTCCTACGAGCATTTACAAAATTGCATAAAACATAATTTTACCATATCTGTGAGTTGAATTTCAAAAATCCTAGTGACATGGTGAATATCAGTACATAAAATTTGGTTCAATAAGATGAATATAATTTTTGGTGAATTGTAACTTTTTACTTTTATTTACCACGGTTAAAAGCAAATAGTGTAATTATGGGTAAAAATGATATTATAACTACCGTAACACATGTCATAATTCTATTGGATAAGTGTAATTCGACAAAAAAAAATAAGAATAAAATATTATCCCTTTTGGTCCACTTGAATTAGATTAGGACATTTATTATTATTTTATTTAAAGAAGAGTGAAAAGAGTTAAATTTAATGTTTTATAAATAAACCATTTTTAATATATGGTTACACACAATATAAATTATACTATAAATATTAATGAGAAATAAAAAAAAATTCCTACATAATGGTATTTTATTTTTAATTCTTAGACATTATATTATTTTAATTTATTTATGACACAATGATGATGCAGTAATTACCTTATTAAAGGAGGATTAAAATAATTAATATTATAAATATCGAAATAAATGAAATGTGAGACTTATGATTAATTACACTAATTTACTAGGTTAATATGACATTTTAAGGCTGGTTAAATATTTTTTTTCTAAGTGATAATGTTTTTGTGGCTTTCCAAAAATATTAAATACTAAATAGTACAAAATTGACATAATTGAGTTTTTAAAACAAAATGATATTATTAATTGATATAATATTTCTCAAAATATAATATTCAGCCAAATTACTTAGATAAGGTTATATATATTAATAATTAACCACATTGGGTTCTATTTTCAAGTTATAGTATGTTTATTAACCATATAATATTAAAATACAAAGAGATATGGTAAATGACAAACTATTTAACTAAGTGGTAAATCTAAAAGATAAGGTTAATATGATGACCTAAACCTGTCTAAAACCTATTGGTTTAGTGGTTTTGGATTCATACCCACCTTATACAATAAAAAATTCATTTTGAAGCCATTAAAACCGAAAATGTTTTTATTATAAAATAATATTTCATGTTTTTCCTAAAGTGGCCCTCTCCTCTCTTATAAATGGGAACTTCCCCTTCTCTTAATTTTAAACCACCAAAGCCTTTTGGATCAGCCAATATCTACCCAAATATCCTCCCAACTTTCCTCCCTTCATCCTAGAGGCCTTATTTTGGTCAGAAAGCTAACTTAATGAGCCCTTTTTATCAAATCAAAAGGAATAACCTCGAAGAAGAGGTAAATATTTCGTCACCTCTTTCAAGTTATTTTCTTCTTAGACTTTCTATTTATTGGTTGTTTCCATTATAAAATAATAAATCCAGTATCTTCTATGTACTGTGATTTTATTATAAAAATGGTACAAGCATATTCATTGTTCTATCCATCCTATAAATGACAAAGTCACCATACGTGCGTACGTACAGATTACCGTCTCCACGTCATGGTGTAGTTTGTTATTCAAACACTTCATTATTTGGATGGGTATAATAATGAGTATAACTGATGTAAATAATTTATATAACATGTTAATTATTCTGTATTTATGGTATACCATCAAATAACTTACGATTTCTCCATCAATATAATGATATTGTCGCTCGTGCGTACGTACAGATTTCTGTCTCCACGAACGTGATGAGATTCATTCCCCATCGTAATCATTCAAAAATAATTTTCATTTGATGATTTAAAATCATATTTAAGAACTTAATATCATTATGGATATGAATAAAATACATCTTATCCATAAGAAACATGGCTTACATAACAAAACATATAAAGTAAAACGAATCAGTCAACACCTGAAACGACGATAATACTAAAATATTAATAAAAAAGTAAAATTAGAAGAACATATATGATATCATATTTACCTATATTATTCTTGTATAATTTAATAACAATTATTTAACTATTATAAAGGAGGTTCACATGCCCTCGACCAAGGAAATGTACAAGGTAAGGGTTAATTTCACAATCTCTTTATTATATGAGGTTGTTTTTACGTAAGTATCTACGAGGACCTCTTTATCATCCACATCTTTGTTTTCTTAAAAATATAATTCAAAACATTTTTTCTATTTACTATACTATGGTTTAGAGTCATTTATACCATTATTTTACCATATATGTTTTTAAAGGAATCTTTCCGTCGTTTTCCCAACAAGGTACTTTATGACATTTTCAACAAAATTAAGGTAAGAATATCTTTTTTTAACTTATACGAAGGGTGTGGCTATTTTCCCCATTATATCATCATCAAAGCTTCCCATACAAGCTTATAAAAATATTTTCAAAATAAATGTTTTCTTCTATAATTATATTCCTTTTATAAGATTTCAAAATAGAAAGAGAAATTTCTCTAAAAATGTATTTATTTCATCTATGTCGACTTCCTTTGATGGGTTTTAAGCTTGTCTAAAGTTGATTTATTATGATACAAAATTTCCATATTTTATTCAAGGTAATGTGATATGTTTGACTGTGGATGTGTTATTTTTACAGCATTCATGGTTTATGAATGATGTATTGACATTTCATATGAAAGTTTTAATACGAATGTTTATGTTATGTTTAAAAATTTTCATATAAGGAATGCATTGGACTTAGTCAGTGATAGGTGGAGCCCGATATATCTCCTTGATGCATCGGTAGGTCTCATGAGACAAACTAGTGCCTTGGAACAAGGCCTTGACAAAATCTTATTTGTAGTCTTGGCTTAAGGCCTTGACAATGTGGTTATGAAGTCTAGCATTATGCATTCCATCATCATGAAAGTGGATATTGATATTTCATGTTATCATTTGACTAGTAGAATATCCATGACAATAAGTAGATGGAATTATTTGATTTTATCTTTTCCATATTATGTTTAAGTTTAAGTTTTAATGGATTTTGTTTTTGTCGTATACATTGCCTTAAATGTTTATGCAATTTTATTAATGTTTCTGCTATATTGTTATCCTTAATGAGCATCTGAGCTCACCCCTTTCTATGTTTTATTTTTCCTAGGATGTGAAGAAGTATTTTATGGTTGACCATCAGGGATAGGCTTAGGATATAAGTTTTTTCAAAAGGGGACAAAATGTTGTTGATGTTTTTATTTCCTGAAGTAATGTAAAACTTATGAATGTATCTAGTATATCCAAGGCTACTAAACTGATTGGTCTTTTAGTATTGGATCACTTGTCATCATGCCAATGTTATGTAATAATGCACCGACTCTGGGTAATTGGGGGCAAGACATTATACTAGTGATGAGGCGTTAGTACATGCACTAGTACTAGAGATGGCCCCAATGGGAGGTGCACAACATTTCCACCTCCAATTGATCTGTTGTTGCTACCGGTGCAACCGGTAGAGGATGCATGATGGCTCAGTTCCATACAAGATATCTATAGGAAGAGACCTCCTAGTTTCAGGGGTGAGACTAGCGCCCAAAATGTTGAGGATTGACTCGAGGCAATTATGCTATACTTCAAACTTGTGATGAATTCTCTTGACCAGGGGGGGATCTTATACTTGATCCATCTTTAAGATGGTTGGGGTGGTGGTGGATATTTATTGATCCAGACGCATTATGAGGTGACCCTCACATAGAAATACTTTGATTTCCTATTTAGGGAGGAGTTTTTTCTGGTGACTTTGCGCTCAATATGAATATAGGAGCTACTGCACCTATTTCAGGGTAGCATGACAGTATAGGAGTATTAAATAATATTCATCGAGCATTTTCGTTACTCCACGAACATGGTTTGAGACCCATTCATCAGGGCTCGAGATTTTGAGGAGTGCCTATGGTAGTAGATCATGGTGTCCATGGGATTTTTTATCATCTCTACTCCAGATAGGGTATTTGAGAGAGATCTACTCATAGAGAGCTTCCTAGTATACCAATCACTAGCTTCTGAAGCTACCAATAGACACCATGCGACAGAGTCTTCATCCATGAGTATCTGGAAGTATAAAAGGGGAACGAAGAGGGTCATGCATTTCATTGGATGACCCTTGGATGCCGGATCGATAGTACAAGGTTCCCAGGGTAGAGGGAGTCATCGGAGGAGCAAGGTGTGCTACTCATGTGGCGGGCAGGGACACAATGCCTGTGATTGCTTGACCTACCATGCAGATGACCTGTAGATAGTTGTGGGATCTTTGATGCAGAGGTAGAGGCTTGAGCAGGGTGGTCCCTAGGTTAGCAGACGTGGTAGGGGGAAAGCAGTGTAGTAGGTGGTGGGGGAAGTTCGATTTGATTCCACCACCTCCCCCAGGTGGTCTACCGCGGGCTCCGGGAGCTATTGGACTGGAGAGACGAAGGCTTCAGGCGACAGATTCCTTTAACCATGGTGCCCCAGATATGATTAGAGGTAAGATATGTATATTCTCCACCTTAGATTCAGTTATTTTATTCATTGGTTCTAGTCACTCTTTCGTTTCTAGAGACCATGTTCAGAGTTCGGAGATTCCAATGGGATCATTGGATCAATCTCTATGGTTAGAGACTTCTATGGGAGGGAATTTGACAATTACGCACTGGTTTCAGTAGTGTGATCTTACTGTTAGAAGAAATAGATTCATTTGGGATCTCATAGTAGTGGCGTCAAGGCCATACAATGTTATGTTGGGTATGGACTGGTTACCCATAGTTCATCCCCTAATCGACTATATTAGTCACAAAGTGTTGTGTGTTCGTAAAGATGGGACCAGTTTTACCTTCATCAGTGAGAAGGGAACACTTAAAGTATAGGAAAAACTTTTTTGGAGAAGGGTTCATCTAAACACTAACAGGATGGCTAGCTTCACCCTTGGTGCGGTGGAAGATAAGAGTCCTCACTTTCCTAAAGTGGTGGAAGAGTATGAAGACATCTTTTCTAAGGATGTTATGGGATTACCCCCTCCAAGGGGGATTGACTTTTGCATTGATATGTACCATGATATAACACTGATATCCACACCTACATATCATATGGCTCTCATGGTGCTTTGTGAGTTGAGTGTACAATTGGATGATCTATAAAGGAAGGGATTTGTGAGGACATGTGTTTCACCATGGGAAGACCTAGTATTGTTTTCCAAGAATGCATATGGGAGTTTTCAGTTTTGAGTGGATGCTGTGTGCCTAAATCAAGTGACCGTGAATGAAAAGAATCCACTTCTAAGGAATGATAACCTATATGATCAGCTGGAGGAAGTGAGATGGTTCTCAAAGATATACCTCAGATAAGTCTGTCACCTGCTTCGTGTATGGGATGAGGATGTACCGAAGAAAACCTTCAGGTTTCAGTATGGCCACTATGAGATTATGGTGATGCCTTTTGGTGTGACCATTTCCCCAGCAGTGTTCATGGGACTCATGAAAATTTTCATCCAGTGTTACCTTGACCAGTTCATTGTGGTATTCATTGATGACATCCTAGTGTACTCAGCATCTGAGGAGGATCACGCGACACACCTACGGATAGTCCTGTATACACTACGAGAGTACCACCTTTATGGGAATATCTCTAAGTGTATGTTCTATATTAGGGATGTCTACTTCCAAGAACATTTCATTTCATTTGATATAGTACTAGTGGATTTCATAAAGATAGAGATGACACTTTCTTGGGATCCACCCAAGAGCATGACTGCGGTAAATAGTTTCTTGGGTTTTGCTGGATACTATTTGAGGCTTAGGCCTACCTTTTCTAGGGTAGGAACACCCTTATCATCATTTAAATGGAAGAGAAAACCCTTTGTGTTAATGTTGAAGTTCCAATAGAGTATTCAGAAGCTGAGGCAGAGAATGAAGAGTGCCCCCATCTTGAGACTACCTGAGGAGGGCATTGGGTATGTAGTATTCTGTGATGTATTAGTGAACAAAATAGGTTTTTTACTGATGAAGGTGTAGTAAATGATTGACTATGGTTAATGGAGTTTGAGGTAGCATGAGAAAAATTATGTGACACATGACCTGGATCTAGTAGAAGTGGTCTTTGCTTTGAGGATGTGGTGTCACTACTTGATGGGAGAGCAGTTTACCATCTACTCCAACAATAAAAGTCTCAGGTATATCCTCTACTAGAAATACCTAAACATAAGGTATTAAAAGTGGCTATAGTTCCTCTATTACTGTGAATTAGTGATATTATATACTCATGGGAAGGGAAATGTGGTGGCAGACACACTCAGTAAGAGATTTGGGTTGCAGTTGTTGAGTGAATCTTCATTGAAATTAGCTGCGATGAAGATATCCTTCGTCGATGGTGATGGAGTAGCTTATCATTAGTCGATGGTTGTCACTCCCCCACTCTTACAGAGAGTTAGGGATGCACAACTTGTTGATGTTGACTCTGAGGCCTGACATGATCAGTTATCCTCACAACAAGATCCTGATGGATATTCAGTAGGTGGGGAGCACTTATTCCTTTTTTTAGGGCACGCTGTTATTCTAGAGGCATCACGTGAAGAGGTTATGAGAAAATTCCACACCTCCCATTTGGAAGTACATCCAAGAGTGACAAAGATGTATGAGGATCTTCGATGTATGTTTGGGTGGTCGAGGATGAAGAAGGCAGTGGCGGAGTATGTTTCGCACTATCTCACTAGTCAACAAGTGATGGTAGATCATTATGTTCCAATAATCTTGACTCACCCACTCGAGGTACCAGAGTGGAAGTGGGATGGAATCACGCTGGACTTCATGATGAATTTTCGCCACAAATCCAGGGGGAACGATACCATATCGGTTATTGTTGACCAACTCACCAAATCAGTCCACATCATACCCATCTAGAAGCAAGCTTCAATATAGAGCTTGGGACGCCTCTACATAAAGGATATAATTAGACTCCACAGAGTCCCATCGATGATAGTTTTGGATCGATACACATGATTTACATCCCAATTGTGGAAGGAATCATAGGAGGTGTTTGGGATGTAGCTACACTTCGGCATATATTTCCACCCAAAGACAGATGGTAAGATGGAGTGGAATATCAATTTTATAGAGGATGTGCTTCAAGCTTGCATCTCTATCTTAGGTCTCAGTTGGGGGTATCATCTAACTTTGGTGTAGTTCACATACAACAACAGATAAATCTACACCATTGGTATGGCACCATTCGAGGGACTGTATGGGAGACTATGAAGAACCCCATTATTCTGAACATACCAAGGGGAGTCATCACTCACGGGTCAAGAGTTAGTGCGGGATACCACCAAGAAGGTGTATGTCATCCAGAAGTGGATGAGGACTACACATATGAGGAATAAATCTTATGAAAATAGGAGATGAAGGTCCTTGGAGTTTGAGGAGGGAGATCATGTATTTCTTTGGGTCTCACCTCGAAGGGGATTACTGACGTTTGGTTGGGGTGAAAAGTTGTCTCCAACATTGATCATCCATTTTCATGTTATGATTATAGATGGTGAGGTGGAATAATACCTATATATTCCCCAACAGATGCACCAGGCGCATAATTTATTTTACATATCGAATTTTAGGAGTACATACATGATCCATCGTATGTCATAGAATGTGGAAAGTAGGACATTAATGATGGGGCGATATTTGTAGAGTTCTTTATAGATATTGAGGATCGACAAAATTAGGTCCTTCATGGATGGTCTATTCCTCTGGTGCATGTTCCGTGGTAGCGTGAGAAAATCTAGAAGAGTACTTGGAAGTGGGAGGATTAGATCCATGCTTAGTACTCTGTTTTTTGTTTAACCCTTGTTTTGGATTATGAGAACATAGAGCCATTAGGTGGGGAGAATGTAATGTCTCTGATGTTACATGTATTTTTTTTGATATTATTTGGCATTATTTTTGGACCATGCACTCAAAAGAAACTTGATTTCATGGCCAGGATAGCCTAGAATATGTGTTTGAACATTATTAAAGATGATTTAAAATAGTGCACATATGCTGTTTTTGAAACATCTAAAAGGGTGACTGGATTAAAAATATTATGGAACCATTGGGTTTAGAATGAAGACTTTACCTAATGAAAGATCTAACCTCAACTGTCTCAAGTTCATGAAAAAAGTTATTTTTCAGACTTTTTACGAAAAATATATTAAAATTTTCTTAAGGAAAAATAAAATAAACATTTAGTTTTTTTTATTCAAATTTAAAATATTGTTTCAATGAAATTATGTTGCAACCCGATCGTAACATAAATTTTATTTCCTAAATAAAATAGCTTGATAATGGTGTGACTCTATATAATAGAAATACTACAATGTGTTTTGTTCATTAAATGGGTTAATTGAATATGGGATCGTTGTCACGATCTAGTGTTGCTCTGAACCCTTGGGGATTTGGGTTCGGCAAGCGACGATTGTTGAACCACCACCAATGATGGATTGAGGAGTGATGAATCATAGTATTGTGATCATTAGTAATGAACAATCCAAACTAGAGGTAGGGGTTTGATTCTATGTGAATTTCCAAATTTCCCCATTCATGGATTTGAGCGACGAACACGGGTCAACCCATGAACATGTGACTCACAGATCGATCACCTAAGAGGGAGGGTTTTTAATATCAAGGTTTGAATCGTTGTTGTCCATGTTAGATTCTTAAATCTCCTCCCAACTTGTTTTTTTTAATTCTAACATGGAGGAATCAGACCAACACGAACAACGCCCAAATCCCTCCATTAGGGCATTCTTGTGTTCTTCGTAACCAAAACATTGGACCGACGAAGAGAAAACATAGATTACATAGAAGTGATGGAGACATCCCAAGGATCCTGAAGGCACCTACAAATCATAAAATCGTCTACCAGAGATTATTTAGTAGCCTACGGAAGGAACCGCTGGCATGCCGATGTGGTGGATGAGGACCATGAAAATGACTGATGACATCGGATTGGGGCAGCCGTCAATTCCCAAAGGTGGCATGATCAGGCATGGCGAGCCACACCACATCACGCAGCTAGAGGGTCATAGTCTAGAAGGAACACAATGGTGGACCCCACGGTAACCTATGGGGTGAATGGATGCATGGCCAGCATCGTGTCTCAAACAGAGAGAGTTGGCCCACTCATGGTGGGTCGAGATGGAGATGGCAGGATGAACTGGGTAGTCCAACTGGCTAGACCAGTGGCCCAACAGCCCGGGTTGGATTTGGGTTGGGACAAAACCGGTTCGGGTTGGTCTGATTAGGTCGGCTGGACCTGAGCTCCACTGGCCCCCTTTTAGTTGAACGTGCATAACTTCCAAACTGTATGTCTGATTGACAAGTCGTTTGCTGCAGTGGGACCCTCAAGAAGATATGGTTATTTTTAAAGTACTCTAAGTAAGTTTTTGTGGAATTTGGTATATGACTGATGTCTTGAGGAGTAGATTATCCTAGAATCATGTGGTTTTTGAGAGAGAATCCGGCGGTGGGATGTGATGAGAAACAAGTGATGAGAGGGCCTTAGTGGCCCTATAGACGGGTGGACCTCAATGGCCATGAACACGAGCAGACCTCAGTGGACCAACAGAAAAACGAATCTTAGTGGCCTAGCAGACCACAGTAACGAGAAGACCTCTAGGACCTAGCAGACAAGAGGACCGTAGTGGCCCAAAAAACCTCAGTAATGAGAGGATTTTAGTGTCCCATAATACCTATGGGACTAGTGGACCTCATTAACCTTGTAGGCCTTAGGGACGAGCAGACCTTAGTGGCCCATCAGTCAATAGTGACTCATTAGGGATGAGTCCCTCAGAAATACAAGACATTCAACATTACGACTGATTGTCTTTCATTCTATACTATAGGTTATACCTATGTAAGTAGTCCACAACTTCATGTGTAATTTTATTTTTGGTCTTTTATTTGTAGTTTGGGGTACCTACTTAGTATTTTGTTACTCACCCCTGCACGGGCTCCACTCGTACATATCGTATCTTGTGCAGATGACCAATGATTTTATAGAGACCTTGGTGGTCCAAGACCTTGTGGTGCCTAGTGAAGAAAGATAGGTGAGGTTTACTCTTGTAGCTTTATGCAGTTACTCTTCACATACTCTTCAAGTAGGTTTTTCTATAGATGTGTTTCTAGAGACTTTTTACCCTCTTTTTTACAGCTTTTCTTTTTTTTTTTGTATTCTGGACCCCTTTACTTCTAACTTTGTATTGTTTTCTCTCAATGTTTGTCTTAGTAGCATGCTAGTTTTCCCATTTTTAGTATTGTGGGCTGGGGTTGTGAGTGTGAATGTGTACAGGTACTTGGAAAATGCCTCCCTCTTGAAGGATAATGCCTTCAGTGCTAGTCGCCAACCCCTAGCCTTTGAGGGGTGGGCATTGGGTAGTTGTGGCACGGGCCCTGGGGACGGTTCTTCAAAAAATGGATTAAGACAACACCAAATATAACGATATATTAAATGAATTATGAATTACAAAAATGTGAAATGTTAAGAAGAAAAGTGAGAAACAGAAATAACATAGGAGAATAAAATCAATTTTTATTTAGAGGTAAATTTAAACCTAATTCCTCCATGAAAATTTTTACATATATAATCAAAATTTCAAAATTAGACAAGAAGAGAAACCCTTATGTTTACTTCAGACAACTATAAAAATACAAAAACCTATTGTGTAATAAATATATCCATTATAATATCTTACTTAATAACCTTATTAATATATATTTCCAATTATATTACGAAATTATATTAATTTATTACATATATATTAGTAAGTTATGGTTTATTTTTATCATCATATGCTAGTAGTTTTGATTAATTAAAACTAGTTTCAATATGGTGATTGTTATCCTCATTCACTGATACTATGTTTTTCATTCATATATTAGTTGAGCTATAGGAATCATAGTATTGTATGGATTTATACCACTCCATGTTCACTTTATGGAAGGAACCAGTTTGGTTGGTTGGTATATAATTCATAATGTGCATGTTTGATGTTATTTTTTGAATTATAATTAGTCACTTTATAATGATTATTCATTATTTTTCACCCTCCAATAACCATAAAAACCACAAAAAATAATATATAATATCATATAATCCCATACTATAAGTTTTTATAATTTTCCTTTATAGTACTTATAAATATAGAATATCATCATCGACCCCAATTATTGTGGTGAAAGGTATTTGATAAGATTGGAGATGAAATGATATTTGAAAATCAAGGATAATCATTTGATAATTTGATGAATTCACTTCTTCTAGAGATTAGTTCCTTGATAATGGAGGATTTATTCCTCCTTATTGGGATTAGAATAAACAAAATTTTTATAATGACTTTAGGATAAGTAATTGTGGAAGATATTAAATAAGAAACCCAAGGAGAGTAGTTTTTTGGAGGGGTAGAGGAGGGGTCTCTTTATTGGTGATTTTAAGTGACATTTTCATAAAATAACTATTATTTAACATACAAGTAATGTAATTTAATAATGATAGTAAATACAAAGTGGATAAATATTGAAGATAAACTATGAATCCCCTCATCTGAAAAATTTTGAGATATTCTTAGAGATATTTTAAGACATTAATCCTTAATTTAACCCTTTTACATCATTTTATGTTTACCTTCATATATAATTATTTACCTTAATAACTTTCTTTTTAACCAAAAATTAAAAAAAAAACTTCCTACACAATTTTGATAACATGATTCCAAAAAAGAAAAACACTTTAAGATATCAACACACTAAGTAAATGAAATTTAACATTTATATAAAAATATTTTTACTTTAAGAAAATATTTTTTCTTAAATAAAACTTTTTCTTTTATAATGAATTAATATATTTTAATTATTATAATATCTTAAGAATTAAATAGATGTTATTTAATTATTATTTCTATCAAAAATATTGTTTATAACAATTTAATTATTTATAAAAAATTATTATATAATATTTCCAATATACCTAATTAGCTATATATATTTTCTACATACATAAATATTTCCAATTTTTATATAATGGTTGTATTACCCATTTTAATTCCTTCATATAACCTTAAATTTTTCGTCCTACATCATTCATTCTATTTGTTTATTTATATCTCAAATTGTCTTTTGTATTTCTATTTTCTCCCTCTTATATATTTATAAATGGTAGTATTATCTTGAAAGAAAATTATGAGCATGATTATTTAATATTCATTTTAATTTTTTTTACAAATGGATTATTCTTATTTTAATTTTAATAATAATTTTTCAAATTTCATTATAATTATTTTTTAATTTTTATCTTTTATTGTAATATTTTACCCTAAAAATTTAGCATTAGCCTTTTTTCAATGTTTTATATGAAAAATTTTATTCAACAAATTCATTGATTAAAAATGCGGTGTGTTACATGAGTGATGAAAAATAACTAAATTTAATTCATCTATGGTTGGAAACGTTTATGTATGTTCATAAACATCATTGGGGATCATGAAAAATTAGTTCAAATAAAGATATATTTAGTATAATAACAGATAAATCAATATTTTATAAGGTCAAACAAGCATGTAAGGATATTTAATTGAAACACCAGAAATGGGTGGATTATTGGGATAAAGAATTAGACTAGATTAAGAAAAAAAATACATGGAATTTTGTACCCATTATAATGAATAATCATTTTATTTCAATAAAGTGGTTGAACTATAATAATTTTAATGAAAAGGGTAATGTAATGATGAATAAATTAACAATATTGTAAAAAAATTATTATCATTCATATGGGATTAACTTTGAAAAAATATTTACGTAAATTATGAGACTCAAGGACTAAATTTTATTTCTAATACTGTTCAAAGTAAGTACAACATTTTTCAAATGGATGTTATGTTTGATTTACTTAATGGTGATATTTAATAGGAGGTGTGCACCAAATAACCAAAAGGATTATTTCTTGGAGGTGATGAATGAAATGTTAGTAGAAAAATAAGGCAGTATGCGTGTTAAAATAAGCTCTGAGAGATTGGAATTTTATGTTTGACTCATATTTAAAGTCTCACAAAGGGAAGTGTATAAAAAAACTAAATATCAAAGAGATTATATAGGTATATATCACTAATATTTTCTATGTATATGATATTATATTTTTTGTAAATGAGTAATTTCTTTTCATGGTGTTTATAAAGAAGATGAAGGATTGGTTTGAGATGATTTTTATGGGAGAGATGAAATATTTTTGTGGTCTCTGAATAGGTCAAGATAATGTTTATATCTTTATTTTTAAATAATATTAAGCTTGGAAAATATTTAAAAAAAATTATAGAGGATGAAAAGAATGTTTTTACTCTGATTTTATTGTAAATAAATCCTTGTAAATGTGATAAAGGAAAAGAATTAAATCAAAGAAATATATGAAACAGTGAACATAAATTTATTCTATTTTATATATTTGATAAATAATATTATATGTTCTATCACCTTGTGTGAATGGAAATAAATGTGGGATATCTACGGACTTGATGATGTGGATTAGGCTGAGAAAAGTTCTGAAATTAAATCTACATTAGTGGAGTATTCTTTTTTGATGATATGTGTGTGTATTAGAAGATAAAAATTAAAACATTAATTACATTGAGTATGATGGAAGAGGAGTATATTTCAAAAAATTAAGAAATATCACAATTTATTTAGACAAGAAATAATCCTAAAAATATCAATGTGGAAGAGATGTTTCTACTCTTTGGGGGTTGTGATAATCAGAGGGTGATCAATCATCCAAGAAATTTGATTTATTATTCTCAATAAAAGCACCTACATATCAAGTCACACTTAATAATGTAAATTATTGATAAGGAGTAATGTATTTTCAGTTTTATTTTTTAATATTATAATTTTACGGATTTCATTAACAAGACATTGAAAAATGATACATTATATAGGTTGAAGATCATTATGGGAGTAAAACCTCATTCTTTTCATGGATAAGGTGTGATGTTCTCATCCCCTCTCTCACTTATTCTATTGAAATTGTTTTGGAAGGGGGAGAAGATCATAACATACATATAAAGAAATATTTTTTTTCTTAAATTGGGGAGAAATAAATTATTAAGGGGTGTGTATTTTAGTTAATTTGTAATAAAGGGGAAAATTATGAGGAAAAATGTTTGAACAATTATAACATGATTTTTCAGTATGTGTAAAATATTTTTTTGGAAGTTTTTCAAGAATAGTTTTGAAAAAATAAATATGATAAGAGTTATGAAAAGGGATAAAGTGAATGTGATTTACTCTAATGGGAATCTATTATATTGTTTTTCCTAGTTTTTTTATTATATTATGTTCTATCATGTAGTCTTAAAATGATTTAATAAGAAATCATTGATTATATGAATGTGTGATTTATGTTCGATGGTAGAAATAAATAAAGGATGGATTATTGAAAATAAGAACATTTTTAAGGATAATGGTCACCCCAAGATAATGGATTTTTCAAAGAGGGGGGTGCTATTTAATATTGTGAAAGTTAAGGTGTTATAGAATTGTGTTGTATTATTTAAACACATTAGTAAATAATAGAATCAAATTAAACCTCATATGAAAATTATTTATGTAAACTGTTGTGAACATTATTTTAAAGTTTGGATGAGATTCAAAGATGTTTGGAATTGATGTTTTGTGTTTATATATTTTTTAAGTTGAGACAGAGTTCATTATTCCAAGGTAAATGTCTCGAAATGTTAGGGTGAATCTAATAGGAGTAAAATTGAATTTATAAATGTGAGTTAAGTGTTTTTTGATATGTTTTATACTAAGAAGAATGACCTGACTATATCATGGATAAGTATACAAAATAATATAGTGTACTTCCAAGGGAAAACATGGAGTTTTATCCGAAAATGGTTGTCATAGAGGTCATTTTGTTTTCCAAACTCCCCTATAAACTGTGGGGAGACCCACTAGGTCAAAAAAACATGGTTTGATATATGGAAAAATGAAAATGTCTATGTTTTAGTAAATTGGAGAGTTCCGTGGTTTGAAAAGAAAATTTCTATAAGATGGTAAAATGTAGTTTGAAAGGGTGTGTGATATTTAGGTAATAGATATAATTGTTATTATATCAAAAATTTTGTATTTAGATGAATCTGGATAAAGTATATAAACACAAAACATCAAATTTACATCTTCCATGTTATTACAAATTTCTTTATTAGACATAGTGAGTGTTTTAGAACTAAAATAAAATCCATTATAACATGATGTTACCTAAATATTTCATGGTTTACGAAAGAAATTCATATCCACCAATGGTGATGGGAACTATATTTTTTAAAGAAAAAGTGGTATATCATTTCCTATATAAAATGATAATAAATATAACATAATCCTATCTGAGATGATGTTCACCTCAATAATAATAAAAAATTTTAAAGTAGTTAGAACTCATTTATGTCATGTTGATGACCCCAACATTACATGGTGAGTATAAATTTCTATATTCCAGGGAATTTGCTAATTTTGACCAATGAATGACTCAAGGGCTACTCAAAATTGATTATTCTAGACTCTTAAGCATTTCAAGTGTGAATAAAAGGACTATATTGATTAAATTTCATTAAATAATGTAAGAGAAGTTGAAAAAAATTATTATTTGGAATTTTAATTTGAAAATAAAATTTACAATTTAAGAGTAGGGGGAGGTTATTCTTCAATGTAGGTAGACATAATAGTTGTTGAGTACAAAGAGGGGATAATAGATCATAGTATATATGTAGAATAGGAAGCATTAAAAAACAAAACAAATTAGTGGAATATTTTGTCATTAAATTTATTGATGTTTGAATACCTAAAATATAATATTTGTGTTCTCATTTATGAGAAATATGATTGTAATGTTTTTGGAAAATAATTTCAGTCTACCCTTTTTGATTAATGATAAGAGGTTATTTCTTTAATCAACACTGTTCGTTGAATAATTTGATATTTTTTTGGGTTGTCAAAGAATTGTTTAATATACAGTTTGACGATAATTTTACAATTTTATGAAGAAGAGTGATTATGAAACTCCTCTATATCAAATTAGTGTCTCTATTGGTGGTGAAATATTCTACTTTACATGAATTTAAATATCATTAACTTGATCTTTTAGGAGAAGGTGAAATATTATAAAATATAATAGTTTGTAACATGAGTTCTTGGATAATATCAACCCATTTATAATCTATGATTATTTTTGGGTCATGTGATATTGAGTATTATAAATCACTCAAAATATATATCCATTCTGTTTGAGTGGTAAATCCTTTACATTAATTATTTCCATAGTTTTTTTGTTTCTTAAATATGTAGAAAATTGATTACAAAAATCATGTCAATCACTTTATCAGGTGATTGAGTTTATTAATTGGTGAAAAATAAAATAAATCAGATCCCTAATTCACCTCCCCCCAATTCAGTGAGATAATGAAAATCCTAATACATTAGTACCAGAGTATCATTTACATATTTGACCAACTTAAAGGGGAAAATAATTCATGAAAATTAATCTTTATTTAGGTAACAATAATCTAATGTTAAAAAGGAATAATTTCCAAAATTGAGTTTCTATAAAAGGTTTAACCACTCTAAATTCATGGTGATGATTTCTGTGTAAACTAACACACCATATATGTTTAAGGACTTAATTAATATAATTTTAATGAAATACATTGATAAATATTTGGTCATATTTTTAAATGTTATTATAATATACTATAAGAGGTATATGGAACATGTTATTTATTTATGGATGACACTATAAACTATGATAGAAAATAAGTTATATAATAAATTCAAAAAATATGATTATAGTATTCAATATTTTTCTTTCCTTTTCCATATGGTCACCAAGGATGGTATATTGTTTTACTCTTTACAGACCACAATGTAAAATAATAGAAAAAATATATGAATATACCATAAGTTTGTGGTTTCCTTGGTTTAGATGGCCATTATTAGTTATTTCCTTATTTTTTTTACATGATTAGATAATTTCTTAACCAAATTAACACATAAAGTGTTTACATTCATATGAGAAAAATAATATGATGATAGTTTTAAAGAGTTAAAGAAAATATTGACCAATAATCTATTATTAACATTACCAATATGGAAGGAATGATTAATCATCTAATGTGATGTATCATGGAAGGGGAAATGATATTTTCTTATATTTAATGAATGGTTAGAGGCATTTTCATCATCAAATTTAAATCACCTTGAAAATAATTAGTTAATACATGACTTATAGTACAAATTATTAATCCTTTAATAAAATATGTGGAAAAATATAATTATTAAGAAATGTGTGGAACATATAAAGATTTCAAGAGTTCGATGTATACATTTACAAAGATAGAAATCATTATGATTCAGGGGATATGAATAGAGCCATTCAACAATGATGAATATATTATACATGACCATCATGGACAAGAAAGAAACATAGTTACTTAATTGACTTGGAATGATCGTATAATATTATCAATGGTGAGAGGGTAAAATGATCTAATAAGAAAGGATCTAGTGATGTGAACATAATAATTATGAAAAAAATGTAAAACGTCATACTTTATCTATGTAATTTTTAATCATTTTTAAAAAATAAGATAAAAAACAAACAATAACTATACATGGATCAACAAAAAAAGATTATATTTACAAAAGAAGGGAAGTTTAAAAATTTTATTATTTAATAATGGGGTCTGATTTTTGTTAAGATAATATATATACCATTTGTATTAGATATAAAAAAGGATTTATTAATTGAATTTGATATCTGAAAATTCTCTATACATCTTTGTAGAAATACAATGTATAAGAATCTCAAATAAAATTTCTACTACCAGAACAGGATATGAGAAATTGTTAACTATATTGAAAAATAATTAGTATATAAACAAGTTATGACTAAGATATAAATTTTGAAATGAGATATGATACCTATCATTACATTAATGTGTAAGTGAGAAAATATTATATTTTAATTTGTCCCAAGTCAGCCCACGACATTCATGATAAATTATTTAATATTGGTTATCAAGAATTTCCATACCAGGTATAATGATTTCCTAATTGTCTGAGATGATATTTCCCTTAAAAATCATATAATAAATTATAATCATTATACCATTATAATTCATCTCACGTCATTTTCAATATTATTAAATTTATATTCATTATTAACATCAATGTTTTGAATAATGTTTCATATAGAAATCTATTCTAGGGTAAATATTATCACTACTAATCATCCTCAAATTAATGTTAAATATGAATATATTTTTCCAAAAATTGAAGTAAAAGTTGATACCATGATTACTTGATTATATTGAAGTGAGGACTAATATATAATTTTGGAAAAGTTTATATAAATTAATAGTTTTCACTATAGTTTATAAATTGAACCCTATATAGATTTGTATAGGAAATTATGCCACTTTCCTACATATAGGGATGATGTTTCTAAAGTGATTTTATTAGGTATATAACTAGTTGAAAATAAAACTATGAATGTATGATCCATTCGAACATATATCAAGGTAGATAGATGTAAACAAAAAAATTATCTTTATATCAATATAATGGACATTTAAATTCAAGTTAGAACCTACAGATTTGTAAAGGAGTCACCATGGAAGTGGATGATATTTTTTAGTAATAAACAAAAGATAATATTGGTTTATACTAAACTTTTTAAGATGCTGCAGTGTTTTAGAGTTTTAAAATATAAATTGGATATACTACCTAGCCTCTATAAATACATGAATTCAGTTATGTCTTGCTCTATAAGAAATAAATTCCATACCTAACAAATGTTATTAAAATTGAGGAATTCCATCAATATACTTACTTAATATATGTTGAAGATTATGTTCAAAAAATTGACATATGAGATCATGCTTTGTGAAACAAAACAATTCAACTAATGAAGGTTATTTGGAGGAGTCTCAAAATGAAGGAAATAACCAAGGAACCTAATGAAAAAATTATTAGGATTTCCCCAAATTATTTCATGATGTGATGTATGACATAAATTTATAAGATAAAATTATTTAAGGGTTATAATATTTGACAATGGACATCTAATTATAAATAAAAAATATTATTTATCACTCAAATTAATTTGAAAAAATGATTTAGTATTTTTATTAGTTCATAGTAATAAAATGAAAAATATATATTTAAAATCACAATAATGTCCACAATTAATAAAATTAATACAATTGAAAATGTATGAAAGAACTAGAATATTAAATTCACTTGGATTTCACTCTCCCTCAAGTATCAATACAATAAGATACATGGATATCAAGAAAAAACTATAAGTTATTGGATAATGTTATTTAGGAAATATGAAAATCATAAGCATCATTTTAGAGTATAGAGAGATGAAAATGTGTAAGAAAGTCAGTGTATAATGTAGTTTTTAAAATCAGACCATTACCTTACAATTATTTTAACATTACAAATATTCGTTATGTAAAAACTAAAAATACCAAATAAAAAGAGTAAATAATTTTTCATTGATTATATCAATAATAATTATTAATCCATTTATAATAAGTGGATAATATGTTTAATAAGTAAAAAAAATTCTAGTTTCTGTCAAAAAATTTCACATTACCAAATTAAGGGTTACGTTTAAAAATAATTTTCTCATAAATAGTTATTTGGTTTCACAAAATAGACTTAAAATTTTGAATAAAATTTTTATACTAATATAGTATTATGTTTTCAAAATTTTTCTCAAATTGTTGATTTTTGTGAATAAAAAAATATGACAAGTGTATATAATGTTTTTTATGGATTCATATGTAAATAAAAATGGAATAATATTTCTAGAATGTATTTAGTCATTGAAAAATAATTTAATGAGTTAAAAAATTATTTAAATATAATAAATACTATTTATAATCATATAAAGTAACTTACAATTTCTAAAACATATTCTAATCAATTAAAAATATTTTTTTTCAAAAAAATGTTTTTCTTACAAAAAAATGAAATAGAATATTGAATTTTATTCATTCATGATTTAATGAATTTAAACTACTATTTAAGAAAACTACCATGATACAAAATCCTGTTGGAATAATTTTAAATGAATTTTCAATAATTTAATTTTTCAAGTCCTTCATTCACAAAAATATTAAACAATTCTCAATATGTACTTATAAATACCCACTTCTAAATTCAATTTTCCATACATCCAATTAAATTTACCTATTGATTTGTTCACAAAATATTATCTCCTAGACGTATCTATTCATGTTGGATAAATTTATAAGTCAATGAAGGGATTTTTCTAAAGATATGAATGTTATAAGCATAGTAAGGGTCTCATTAGTCTCACTCTATCTATCTCACTCCCTCTTTATCTATCTATTTCTATCTCTTTTTTTCCAGTTTTAATTGAATTTTAAAATTTAGTTTAATATTAATGTATTTTTTATATCCATGTTTGTTTTTTTCGTTTCATTTTTATACACATTTGTTACGTATTTCATTTTTCATATACATTGTTCATATAAAAAACATATGAAAATCAAAAACATTGTTCCTTGTTTCATTGGGAAGTTATGGAAATTGCTCTAAAAATGTAATTTCAAGAAGTTAGGGGTCACTAAAACTCAATGTATTTCTATGCAAATATAATATGTCATTTACAATATAGGCATGGGCCTCATTTTGGGAAGAGTAATTAAATACGTATTTGTCGTGATACCATGTGTTTATACATTTACTACTCTTTAAAGCAAGACTTTCAAGTAACTTTGAGAAATTTATTTCCATCTTGAAAATAATATTTTGAATAATCAGAACACAAACAATGATTTATAGTTACACACATAGATACTTATAACATTTGATTGACTAACTTAAACTATTTACGTCTATATATATTACAATATTCAATATAGGAAAACATTAAAATACAATTATTTATTAAATTTGTAATTCAGTCATTATTGAAAACCCTTCCAGGAATTTTATAATATATTTTTTCCGAATTGAAATCAATGGAATTTTATAAATAATATAACCCCTAGGTGTATTGGTAGGTTTATATAGAAAAATAAGATTGGGTAATAGTAGTTTCATCACACTTTATGAATGATTACTTGGATTAATGCCTCGATGTAATGGTTAACATTTCATGAATTATGAATTCTCAACAACATATTATCCATTCATTATGTTACCCATTATTATTTATTAAATATGTTATTCTCATATATTCCTTATAGATCTTTATCCATGGTTTATTCTTATGATATTATGCATGTTGTGATCATGATGTGTGAAACTTCAAGGACACATTATCCCTTATGGATCATCCGAGTTAATAGTTTTCTAAAATTCTCTCATTTCCCCAATTAATAAATAATAATACTATATATGAAAAAAATTAAAATTTAGTAATGATTTTTTTAACAAAAATTAAGTACCATGTATTCTATGTTTAGATAATATAATTTTAATATATATATATATATATATATATATATATATTACTGAAGACTCCCTTTTGGATCATTGGTATATGACTTCTTGTATTCAAAAAGGTTGGGTCCAGAGCCTAATTTTATTATTAAAGCAATGTAAAGACCCCCTTTTTCTGGGTAGGGGGAGACCCATTAAATATCATGAATTCCCTTGGGAATGAAAGCCTATTTTATATCCCAAAGGACCCTCTGGTGAATAGTAATGCTACAGTACTGGGCTTCTATAGTGCTGCGACACCTACAATTCCAACTATAGTACCTCAACCACTACACTATCACCGATACTATAGTTCCACCACTATGAAAGTAAATCATAAATTTATAGGGAACCATAAAGGATAACTTGAGAGGATAGTTAAAGGGTGAACCATTGAAAATTAGAAAATTATGTTTATATAATTAAGGGAAAAATGTTTTTTAACTAGATAAAAATTGAATATTTATTAGGATAATATGATTCAATTAGAGTATGAAATAATATATGTTGTTTTCCACTATGTGAAATAAAATAAAAATACATAGAAATATTGGAATAAAGGAAGATAAAAACAAATTAATGATTAGAGACATAGAAGTGAGGCACATATCTTACTAAGATGATGATGTCATTTGGGTCTATTTTGTATAAATAGGGGTAGAGGTCTCGTTTTATTATTTTTTAAACCCCTAACCTTCCTTTGGATGTTAATTTTCCGTCAATAATACCATATTCTTCAACTCCAAGCTCTATTATGTGTTATTGTTGATATTGACATGGTCTCCACCTAGATTCCATCATTTATAATATTTTACTTTCAACTCAATGCTTCATGTAGTAGTTATAGTTGAACTTCACTATACTAATTTCAATGTATGACAAAATTAGTATAACAAATTCAAAAAATATGGCATTATAGGAACCATTTACCAATCTATGGAAGGTTTTCGAGAGAAGGGTGGGAACTGTTTTGGGTAGATCCTTCTTCATATTTATTTTAATGAAAGTGTTTTCTAAAGCAATGCTTTCTATAAAATAAATTCTAAGAATGAAATTTAGAATTACCTTAAAAAATTGTTTAAAAGATATTACACCCCTTACACCCTCACCCACCCATATGTTTTTATTGGGGATTCATTTTCAATATCATTTTGTGGTTTCCAATGTGGGATTCACTTTCTCCATTTCCATCACATTAAAATAAAAATATAATAATATTAATAATAAAATTATAAAAATAAACAATAATTAAATAAAAAATATTAATAATTATTAATTAAAATTATATAATTATGAATATTTAATTATAAGAAATTATAAAATTTTATTTTCTAATTAATTAACAATGTAATAATGTTTAATGTTTAATTATATAAGAAAGTGTATGTTTAAATAAATTTACTGTCCAGGTTTTTTGTTAGTCCCCAAACGTGATGTGCCATCCACATTTTTCCTATATAACCAGCTCATAAATAATTAATTGATTTGTAGTGATCCAATAAATTGAACTCATTTTTTACAAGCTAAAGAAAGAAAAAACCTTATTTTCAAAATTATGGCACTGCACACTAGTGGATTTTAAACTTGACATCCCCACCTTGGATATAAAAGGAGGTCATGGTGAGCTTACCGCAATCATCAATTCATAGCTAGAGAGATCATTTTATATGGTGAGAGAGCCTTTAGTACTCCACATACAAAGAGTGTGATATGCTGATGGATTTTTGTAAAAAATTTTCAAGCTGAAATACTGGTCGGTTTCTTGATTTATTATCTTTTTCCTTGAGCGGTAAATCATAAAAAGTGTTTCTAATTTTTATTTTGAAATTCTATAAAATTTAAAATATAAATACCAATGGAATAAGTTAAAACATGTAGACTATACACATAAAAATCTAAAAACATAAAAAAACTAATGATTTTTTTTAATCAACACAAAATGTAGTTCTTTTATACATATTTTCTTAAAATTGTAGATTTTATTTTTTAGGAATAAAATAAATTTTTATCATTTTTATTGTTATTTATTAATTATTTTCACTCAATTTTTCATGGTTTTAACATTTTTTATGTGTATAATCTTTGAGTTAGGTATTATTTTGATTGCATTTTTATTTTATATTATATAACCTTTAAATGCCAACTACTTGAAAAATAATTTGGTATCAATTAGGTGACATTGAAAACCTATAATAGGTAAATTTTAAATACAATTGAAAAATATTTTAACACACAGGAAATACACATATTATAAATATGAAAAATAATGAATTTATTAATATTAGTTAATAAAAAATAATTTAATTGAAAGAAAATATAGTTACATATTTATCTTTTTGAAAATTTTAAAATTTACATTTTTGAATAACAATATTTTTTTATTAAATTAATTTTTTCCAAATTTTCACTAAAATATTAAGCATTTCATCTTTTTTTTATATTTCATATTTATATGTTTGAAAAAAAATTGATTGTATTTACATTTTGTATTTTGTAACCTTTCAAAATCAAATACATGGAGAATTATTGTATTTCTCATTAGGGACTTTGAAACCTTATAAAATATTTAATATAAATACAATCAAATTGTTAGGTAATACATATATTGTACAAATAAAAAATAATTAAATACATAAATTTTTTAGTAAAAATATTATATATATATATAATAATTTAAATGATACAAAATATTATTGTTTAAAAACATAAATTTTTTACATAGTTTCCATATTAATTATATAGTTTTTAATTATTACATAAAATATTAATCATTATCTATTATATAATTAGTAATTATTTATTTTAAATTCATAAAACATAATTGCATTATAAATAATTATAAATATATCATGAATTATTATATTTTCAATTAATAATTAATTATCATATTAATGATGAGTTACATTAATAGGAGATACATTAATTTACATTGTTAATTACATAATTTAACTATTATGTATATTTATTAAGGAATACTAATTGAATTATTAATAATAATTACATTATTAATAATTATACTATTATATATTAAATATTTAATATTCATTACATTAATAATAATTATTAATTAAATTACTATATTTAATTAATTAACAAGTAATTGTGTTTTGATGAATTGTTATTTATTTTTTATTTATTTAAAATTATATTATTAAATAATAATAATAACAACTAATTATATTAATAATAGGTAATTAACTGAAATATTATTTATTATTAATTATATATTTCATTAAATTCATAATTCATTATTTTTAATACTATTATTTATAATAAAAATTAATTACTAATTACATTAACCATAGTTAAGTATTGCGATATTATTTAATTGGTAATTACACTAATATAATTACATAAAATTAATTATACATAATTATATATTTGTTATTAATAATTATTATTATTTAAATTTAAATTATTATGTATTGTTTTTATTGTGTTGTTAATAATATTATATGTTTCTTTTTTTATGCTGTATATAGAGAACCAAAATCTAATTTTCAAAACTGTATCATCCCTTGATTCAGGGCACTCTCATGTGGCCCAAAAGAGTTGGTTAAAAACCTCAAACATTCCTCTGCATACACTAGAGTCTTCCAACTAGTAGTGGGGGTGTGGTATGTATAATGGGGAGACTATACCTCATAGTATGAAGTGTAATTGAAGGAGAAAATAAACCATAAAATGAAATAAATCATAGTATAATCATAGTGGAAGTCAATAATTAATTTTAACTGAATAATCCCATAAATAAAATCGTAACAATATAATGATGTGTTAAAATGTAACAAACTATCATACTAGAAAAAGTACAAGTAAAAAACCAGAAGACTCAAAAAAAGACTCAAAATTCCACACTCCCAAACCCCACATAAGTCACATCACCAAACTCGAGCCCATCAGTAAACATGAAATCAATGTTAAGGTCCTTTTTCATTATCTAAACCTGCACCAAGTAATCCACATGGGTACCAAACAGATTTCTGAATAGAGTGTGAGTATAACTCAATTGGTCAACACCACCATGTCTAAACTAACTATTTGATAAGAATAGTATGTTGTAATGTGATAAACATGTTTATTAATTAACTCCCCAATTAATAAAATACTGGAACAACCTGCTTTGACTCCATGTCAGAATATCTCTTAGGATGCCTTATGACAATTCCATCAATAACCATATAACCACAATAAAATAATCCTTTTTGGCACCATGCTATAATATCTGGGAGCATGTCATATGACCATGCCAACTGCCACCAAATAACCATAGTATAGTCACAACAATCTATGTCAAATCCCTATAAGCATTATACAATCCGGGCCAAATCCCTATAATCACTATAGCATTGGACTGGTAATATCCCACTATGAATAAGATTTACAACACGAGACTAGGTCAAGATCAGTCAATATAATCTTAACAATATATAACTATCCACATTCTTGGTTTGAGCTCAATATATAAGTAATTTTTCATAGAACAAAAGTAAAGTCATTCAATGTGGATATCATAATATCACATCGTATATATCAGTGGTTAATTTTGTGAATTACAATCTATCTTTCAAATAACACATACATTATATCACAATTGATTAATATTTATATTAATAAGAAAATAATCCACAATTTTGGGATTTTATAACAAGAAATAACATAAGGTCACAAGTCAAGCTAAAGACAATTTAAGTCATTTTACAATTCAATTATATTCATGGTTTCTCACCCAATGGGTAGACATAACCTAGGTAGGAAACCAGTTTAATCCAAAGGATTTCAAGGAATAATATCATTCATTTATGTAATTGATTTGGGTGCACACTACATTGGTGTTATCCAGATATCGCCTAAACATGGAAATTATAAAACTACAGGGTTAAGATTTAGATCCCTTCCTTAACCAGTGAAGAAAGCAATGCTTCCAATGGGAAACACCAATAAAAAGGAAGGTTAGGATAAACTCAAATAGGTTTCTATATCAAAACTAGTCAATAAAAAACCAAAAAATCAATCGTTCAAAGGATTCCACCACAATCATTAGAGAACCAAGGGAGATAAGGAAAACTGGATCAAAACCACTTACAAGGGATCGCTCCCAGAAAAGAGACATCATGAGGAGGGTTGTCAATCCAAATTTTTCTGGAGAATACCTTAGGGTATTGAGAAGAGAAGATACTATGGAATGAAATGAAAATTATGTTTCACACCATGCTTTAAATATATGGTTGGGGAATTATAAAGTGTGTCATGTAGTTACACATCATGTAAATATTTTTAATGCAATATGCTGATAACTATCACATCAAGATTTATTTAATTAAAATTATTGAATAATTACATAATGTGTAATCCCTTTACGTGAAGTTTAAATGTTTTTCAGATGATTTATAATTATATTTCCCCTTTAAATAAATCAAACCCATTTAAATATTATCAACATACTAAGAACCTATAAAACAGTTAATCCATTTATACTAATACTCAATTAATTCAAACATGCATAAATCCTCAAACATTATGTCATTTTCCTAGAAAAGGTTCTCAATGTGGATCCTCTCTAGTTTCCTCAAGATTAATCTCAACTCAAGACTATGTTTATTCAAATGATATAAATCCATGATGGAAATAAAACCAAAAGAAAAGATTAATGGAAACCAAAGAATGAAACATACCTAGAAAGCTATGGGATCTTATAACCTCCCCACTATATAAAAGCTCATCCCCAAACTACTCCATGCATCACTATGAGGTCTCAATAAAAAATGTATGGACATGATGTTCCCATATAAGAATCCCTCTCCATGGTATACTATTTTACTCAAGCATTCTACCACTTCCCTTGAACCAACAATATTTTTCCACCCAGAAGATATTTCTCACATTGATCCAAAACCTGTATTAGATTCTCTTAAAAGGACACATCAGCACACATTTCAATTTATACTATGTCTATCACATGGGTACGGTTGGGATAATATCTTCATAGATTTTACACATGGAATAAATTGTTTGTTGCATTGTAATGCTGTGGAAGGTCCAAATTTATACCACTGGACCTCCCTTTTCAACTATCTAAAAACAGCTTGAAAACCTAGGTATTAGCATTCCATGTTTCATGATATATAATTTCCCAAACCTAGAAGACACCATAAGGAAAACATGATGACCAACCAAAAATTACAGAGTTCATCTATGATGGTCATCATACAATTTTTTCTTGCTATACATAGTTACCAACTACTATCTAATCATCTGAACATACTCAAACATCTACTACACACCACTAGGCCCAACAAGTGACGACTCACATTCCTCTAGCCAAAAAAGAGGTGACCGGGATGCCCATCCATTCAAATCCTCAAAGCGTCTATTTGGATCAATTCCTGGAATTTATTATTGTATATAAAGTCTATGAGTGCCATATATTTCTCCCAAGAACCACCAAAATTCAAAACATAGGCTCGTATTGTGTCCTCTAAAATCATAATAGTATACTCATTTTAACCTTCATTCTCTGGATGATAGGTCATGATCAAAAGAACTTCTGATCCTAGATCCTTATAATGTCTCTTCTAGAAATGTGATGTCAAACAATAATCATTGTTCGAAATGATAATCCTCAGAACACTATCAAACAGATTCACCTCTTGCAGGTAAAGACTACCCAGATCATCAATTGTGAAGGTTTCCCTCATAAGAAAGATGTGGGATACCTTAGTCGGTCAATCCAAAACAACCCATATAGTATCATTCTTATAGTTTGTTTTGGTTAATCCTATCACAAAATACATTATTACATCATCCCATTTACAATCCTGAAATGGGAAATGTTACAAAAACCCAGCTAACCTCTGATGCTCGGCTTTCACCTGCTGACAAGTGAATAATCTAGTCATGAATTGTTCAAACTCCTTCTTCATTCCTAACCACCAGAACTATCTACATAGATCAATATACATATTTGTTAAACCAGGATGTACTACCTATCTATAATCATGAAACCTTCAACTCAACACCTCATATAAACCATTTGGGACCCATAACCGACCACATAAAATAAGAGTACTTCCACTATCGATTGGACATCCTAATGGTGCCTCCCCACCATATAGTTTCTCTCTCATAACTAATCCCTCTAGATTAAACAACTACTCAGTCTTAATCTAGTCCAAAATCACATGTATAACAAATTTCAATGTCATAGGAACCCATCCTTGAGAATCCTAAATGTTCAAATTCATGTATGAAAAGAGGTTTATTATCCACCACTCATCACAAGACTCTCATACTTCCACTTTATGCCTCTTTTGTCACAAACCATTAGTAATGATGTTTCCCTTTCTTGGTGTATAAACCAATTCAAAATTGAAATACTACAAATAATTAACCCACCTCTAATATCAAATGTTCAGGTATTACTGAGAAAATAGATGAATTAGGCAGTTGTGTTATTTGTATACCACAAAACTTCCATCCATGAGATTGTGCCTCCAATATCACAGGTTATGTACCTCTTATTCAAACTCCATATTGGATGTATGCTGATTCTTATCATGTGGTATCAACTTTCTGGAGCCACAAAAAAACACATGATTCTCATATATTATAACTTCTCATAGTCCATCTCTAGATGTGTCAAAGTACGTAGTACATGATTTTTCCTTCAAAGGTAAAGTGAGTATATGTGATGGGGCCTATCTACATTTTATATCCAAAAAAGATTACTCACAAGAGTCAAACCAAAAAATATTCACCCATTTCTTGGTATTCCTAGATATTGGTGCTTTTGAATGAGATAAATATTGATAAAGAATCAATAATAACCTTTTAAAAATAGAAATATTTGAATTTTGAAGATGTTAGTGGGATATTTCTTATATAACACGATTGTGTATTTATTTTGTTCCACCGACACTCCTACCACTGATATGACGTGTCCCAAGAAGTTCACTTTATTGATCTATAAATTTTAATTGGTTAGCTTAGAAAAAGCTAATTTTCTCTAAATGTAATCAGGCTATTGTCATGATGTTTGGAATAATCATCTTCTAACCATATGTACACTAACAAGAAATCAACAAAAACCACAAAAAATTAGTCCAACAAAGGATGAAATATCCTATTTATTAAGTCCATGAATACTGATGGTGCATTAGTCAACCCAAATGAAGTAACTATAAATTCATAAATGCAATATTTATACCTAAAAGAATTTTGAGGTATGTATCATGGTCTCACCCTAAACTGGTAGTAACAAAGTCTAAAATAAATCTTGGAGAAGATTTTATAACATTTCAAGAGATTAAAAATATCATCAATGTGTGATAGAGGATATTGATTATTGATATTCATCTAGTTCAACCTTCAATAATGCACACATAAGTGAACATATCCATCAACCTTCTGGGTGAGAGGAATTAAAAACCCCAAGGAGATATATTAGGATTTATGAAACATTTCAATTCTAGATCTTCCAAATGAATCTTCAAATCCCTAAGCTATATTGGTTCTATTCTATAAAGCAAGATAGAAATTAGATCTTCTCCTGACACCAACTCAATCGTGAACTTAATCTCTCGCTTAGTTGATAAGTTGGTAAAATCATCAATGAAAATGCCCTGAAAATTTTCTACCACTAGAGGAAAATAATCTGCATGAATTCCACCATAATTTATAGAAACACCCATTATATGAGCCATGAGACTATCAACATGACACTGAATTGGTTCTACATAACCAGCCTGAAGATCCCACCCACCATGATGTGAATAATTGCATCCTTATGTATATATAAATGTAATTCTCCTCTAATAAGAGTTTAAATGATCCTAATAGGGAACTAAACAATCAATACCAAGGATCAATTTGAATATCTTCATTTCTATCTTGAACAGTTCCCAAATGAAATTGTAACCACCAATATCTAGAGAACACGCCTTGCAACATTTGATATTCTCTTACTGCACTCCCAACAGTGTGTCTATTGTTAAAGAACCCTCAAATATTTCCACATCCAAGACCAAATAGTTTTCAAAATTAACATCTAGTAAATTATGTGATTGTCCTGTATAAAATAATACACATGATAAGGTATATGATACATGAATCGTACCTCTAATAGTAGACGTTCCTGCATCCAAAATAGACAGAGTAGTTTTCGTAACGTGTAGTTGACATATTACTCTACCCTAAGATTCTGTATGATGAACTTGAGCTATTTTCATTGCTTGGTACTGTTTCTCATGCATTAGGGTACCATTTCCCCTACCTCATCATGAACGGTGAGTCAAAATCAAGATACCCTCCTCTTAAGGGGTAGATGATCCCCTTCCCGACTCAGATTCCTATTCTAATCAATTGCTACTAGTTTTTAATTGAAATTTCATATAGAACCTTTGAATATGACCATGTATTCGATAGATATAGCATTCAATTGTGGGGTAAGTACGTCATAGTTGCTTGTAGCCAAACATCCCACACTATTATCACTAGATCAGAAAATGGCATTGAGATGGAATTTCCCTTCTCACATTACTCTAACCACTTGTACCTTGGAAGAAACTATCATTGTGGTGCTTCATTACACTCAATTAAGAGTTCCCAAATAACCTTGATGAAATAGTATTGATGATACTCAAGGCCCCTCTTAGATTCCCTTCTATGATGATTGTATGATTCATCGCATCCTTACTCATTCTCAATAAAAAAAACTGATTCCCTGATCTCCTAGAGAATACTAGCCTAAAAACATCTATCCATAAAGTTCTCATCAGTTTCCAATGATGGAACAGTGTGCTATAGGTCAGTGAAACATCAACCATAGTACATCACTAACATTTCCTCTTTTGTTAGATCAATGAACTGGGAACCTTTTTCGTTTCTCAATTTTATGTAAAAAATTGCTCTGAAACTTTATATTGATGCCCCTATGAGACAAATAATCATGCTACCCATATTCCTACAGAATATCCTACCAGCACTGAGAAGGTCCTAAAAGCTTATACACAACTAAAACACAAGATTCTTGAAGATTTTAGGGAATGAATCAATTTAGAACATGACTTCCTGGGTATCCACTTCCCTAGAAAAAAGTTTTGGATGTTGTAGCTAAAAAACTATTTCTACATCATACATTGAAGGAATGATTGGAATAGTCTCCATTTTCCAGGGATCACATGACCCTCAGGAAGCTATCATAAAGGTGAACATCTATCTTATCCTAAATAACTATGGGAAACTCTTGTTTAGTTGCATTAGGATTTTGTTGATTTCCACTCTCCTGACATTAAATTAAAATATGATACGGATAAAAAAATTACAACACAAACTCATGCATTAAAGAACTACATAGCAATAACGTCAACCTCAACTGATGACAACAATAGAGAACCACTAACTCCAGATCTCTCTATACATAGATTATAATTGTTTTATCCCTGCATATAAACTCATTTAATATATCTAGTGATATAGATATCTCAAATCATGGTTTAATAGGAAAGTATATATCACATGAAAGAATAGATATGCCCCCACCCTAAATAGTTCATGTCGATGTATCCCTATATTATTATTATGATGCATGTATTCCCATCTCATTCCACATTGGTCCATGATAAAAAACCTCAAGAAATAATGAAATTGTAAAATAATAACCTCATATAACATGTGAATCACCAAATATGAAATAACATCAATTGTAACAATCACACAACACTAACAATAATCCCATCCCCTAGAACTCAGATTTCCCCCATTCATGGGTTAGTTAATCTCATGCACAATATCATTACGAAGTCCCAACACATCCTAGTATCCTTTATACATTTCCCAAATATTAAAACATATGAAAAGAAAACCTTCCCATTTGCAACCAGTTTATAACAACCCCTGATCTGGAGTGCCCCCATGTGTCCAAACACGGTTTCTTATAAGACCTCAAGTGTGCCCCCTCCCCCTTATATGTTAGAGGGTACCAAATAGAATGGGGGTGTGAAATGTATACTTGGGACACTATAACCCCTGGTATAAAGTGTCATAGTAATATAAAATAAACAATACAATGAAAGAAATAAAATTATAGACAAAGAGGAATACAATAATAAAATTCAACTGAATAATCCAATAAAAAATATAGGAATATTGTAATGATGTGTTTCTATGTAACTGAATGTTATTATATAAACAATACAAGTAAAATACTAGTATACTAAAATAAAGACTCAAAAATCCCTGGTCCCAAAACTCATTTCGAAATCATTACTAAACTCCAACACATCAGCAAACAAGCAGTCAACTGTAAAGTCCTTTTTCCATTATCCAAACCTTCATCCACACAATTTACTCGAGTACCAAACGATGTCCCAAATAGTGTGTTATTATTACTCAGCAATTTGACACCACCATGTGTAGACTAACTAATCTTATAATAATTCTATGCAATAAATTGATAAATAGGTTTATTGATTAATTAAACAATAAATAAAATACCATAATAACATGGTTTATCCCTATTCCAGAATAACTATGAGCATATTTTAAGTCCATTCCATCTATAACCATATAATGGTTCCATGCTATAATAACTCAGATTAGGTATTAAAACCATGACAACTACCACTATATGACCATGGTATAGTCACAACAATCCATGTCAAAGCCCTGTAATAATTACAACATTCAGGTCAATTCCCTATAAGAATTACAACATTGGACTAGGCACAACCCACTCTCTATAAGCATTACAAAATGGGACTGGGCCGATCCCTCTACATATAAACATTATATCATATAGGTGTGCAAGTTCCAGGGTTTAACATGATATTTATTCATTTCATCATAGAACACAAGTCCTTTTATAAAACATGGATACCACAATATCACATCATATATCTCAATCATTAATTATCTGAATTTCCATATATATTTAAAATACCACACACATTTATATCTCAATTTATTAATTGTTATATAAAAAATAAAAAAATCCATAATTTAGGGATTTTATACAAGAAATCACCATAGGTGACATGTCATTATAAACACATTTGAATCCATTTACCAATTAAATTATATTTGTGGTCTACTCACCCAATGAGTATCCATCACTCAAGTCAAAAGCCAATTAAAACCGTTGGATTTCAAGGAATAATATCATTCATTTATTTATTTGATTTGGGACCACATTAAATGGTTCTATCACAATATTTCACAATATTGACAATTATCAAACCATAGGGTAATTATTTGTACCCCTATATTAACTAGAAATGAACTCAATGCTTCCAATAAAAAAATAACCTAATAAAGAAGGTGCGGATGATCACAAAGAGGTTCCTAAATCAAAACCAATCAAGTTCAAAACAAACAATGAAATAAGTCAATGGATTACACCACAATGGTTGGATAACCATGGGATAGATTGAAAAACATGATCAAAACACGAACTAGGTATCTTATACTCTAAAAGGATGTTTATAAGGAGGGTTGGCACTCCAGATTCTCCTAGATGGTTCCCTAGTGTGGATAGGAGAGGATCTACTGCAGAATGAAATGAAAATTCATCCACAAATCGTGATTAAAATAGTAGGTTGGGGAATTACATGATGTGTAATATAGTTATAGGTTGTGTAAATATTTTTAATGGGATCGATGAAAAAACTATCACCATATATTTATTTAATTAAAAACCCTTGGAAATTAAGCGATTTGTAATCCCTTTACATAGAAGGTAATTCTTTTATAGATGGTTCTTCATCCCATTTTTCATTTAAACAAACTGAACCCCCCCCTTAAATATTCTCAACATACATAGAACCTTTGAAAACATATCTCATTTATACCCAGAATCCATTAATTAAAACTAGAATACATACTTGAAATATAGGTTATTTTCCCATCAAAGCCTCTCCACATTGATCATCTCCAGTTTCCTCAAGTTTAATCACATCCCAAGACGGTGTTTATTCAATGACAGGAATAAATGTTGGAAACAAAACCAAAATAAAATATTAATGAATAATTTAGAGAGTTACATACCTAGAAATATATGAGATCTTATAAGAACCATGACTGTATGTCAAGGATTTCCCTATAAAAGAGATAGATGAGTTAGGTTCGAAAGGGTGTAATATTTTCAAAATACATTATTTAATGTAATGATGAATAAAAAAGAACTACATACATAAAAATATATATTTTTACAAGAAATCATCTACAAATTGAAAACTATATCTATATTGGGAAATATTTTTACTAAACCCTTATTTTTAATTTTTTTAAATGTTTCTGGTATGGTACTTTTCTGAAGTGGTGTATTGATTCAATCAAAAAAATATTTATTATTTGGTGGAGATAAAAACTATTCTTCCTTGAATCATGGTTTATCTCTTCTTAAAATGTTGTCTTATCCATTTTCATATTCCCTTGCAGCTCTTTCAATGGAGAATTCAATGCCCTTTGATTTAATTTTTACTTTGATAGCTTTATATTCTTTTGGTTTTCTACCCTTAGATATTATTATAGGTGTCCTCCTAGTAACTTGACATTGTTCATACATCTGAATCTTCATCATTGTGAAAAAAATTATTTTGAACTACCTTCTAATATGCTTATCATGGTCAATAATTCTCTATAAGATTGCCTCTCAATTGATGGTACACATTCTCTCCATCATTTTTTATTCTTATTTATTTCTTTTTAGGGCACTATATATCAACTAAAAATCAACATCATTGATGTTCCACCTTTTTTTGGTGATATTTATAAGGTAATGGTAAGAATTTACTTGGATAAATATATATGGATCCCTTAAAAGAAACATTACACTATCTCTCTCCATATGATTAGATTCACGCCAACCAAATTTTAATAGAAAGGGTTTCCAAAAACTCCACTTTATGAAACTATAGAATCTTTATACTCTACACTTATACATTTTGGAGAGTATTTTTTGATGAATCATTCAAAATAATAGTGTTTTTAGGGGCTTTGCTGTTGCACAATAAAAAAATTTCATTGATACATATATAATACTATGAGAGGAATCTCAAATTTAGAGTGGTTATTATAATGTAAATTGGATGCATGGGAAGTTATTTTTCTAACTAATGTATACTATAATTTATAAGAATTATAATACCAATTCAAATAATCATACATCCCATTATAATTAGACAGATACCTTTTTATTGAAATGAAAGACTTTTCATAAATTTATTCATGTTCTTCATATTGTGCCTAATTGAATAAGTGTCTTAGATCACACCCACTAATGAATGGTTGTTCAATCCTAATTGGATCAATAGTATATATAATACCTATATAGGAAACCATGTCAAACCATAGGATGTATCTGTTTGGTCATAGGAAAAATTGATGTTTCCAACCAATACATTAGGAAATATAGAGTCATTACCAATAACCTCTCACTTATGTGGTGTGTGATGTGAAAATTGTGTTATCAAAGCATTATATCTCATTCCTACATGCACAATTAGGAATGTACATGGATATTGTGGTGAATCAGTCCCATGTAAGATTATTCCATTTGCATTATCATTTTAAATAGTGATAAAGTGTTTCCCCTAATAAAGGTAACTCTACTAAACCAAATTTTAATATGTGGGATTCCCAAAATACTACCTCTTTTAATAAAAATTAAAAAATTAAAAATTTAATAATATTAAAAATTACACAATCTCACACCATTTTAAATTATTTAAAAACCACCCTTTTAAAATCAAGAATCTCACTCTCTTGAAAAGAACATATATAAATATTGTTATCTTTTGATTTTAACCTTCATAGGGTAGAGACAAATAAATGTTTATTGCGAAATAAGTTGACACTATGTTGACCATGTAACTCATGTTAGCAACCATATTCGTCCAACAAAAGACCATTCAAATTTACTATTATCTTCATACACCATTACGTACATGTGTAACTTATCCTTCTATTGATCTTTTAGAGCTAATGTATTATTTTATTTGGAGTCACCCCACTCCTATATACACATTGGTGAAATAAATAAAGTATTGTCATGTTTTATCCCTTTTTTGATATCCACAGTTAATTAAGATATTAAAACTCACTCTATATATCCTCAGGCCAACCATGTTCAAATTTGGAGGACTCTACTAGATATAGAATCAGTTACCCAAAGTAAAAACTCTATAGAATCCTAAAAAATCATTAGATAAGTTATAGAAATATTTATAAAATGGAATGGGATAGTCAGATATTTTGAATTTTCTAGGGATGAAACATGGTGGTCATTTCATGGGAAATTTAATGACTTTTTTAATCACCAAAAGTAGGTAGTATTTTATTTGAATCATTATTTCTCTGTTTTTTATGGGAATGATTCTGGTGTAGGATTATTATTAATCTACTGATGATTAGTGGCCAATTCGGGGAATGTTACAGGGAATCACTAATTATATAGTGTTATAGATAGTATACTGTGATTATAGGTAGTTGGTGAAACATTATGATTCAGTGGGACAACATTTTTGATGTTTCATGGAATATACGATAATAGTGATCTACATGGATAACTAATTATAGTTATTTTAACATTATACTTATGATGAAATGAAAATTCTCAATGTTTTTAAATAATTTAGAATAATTGGTATTAATGATGAATGATGTTTTTGGAGGCTTAATATTTTAATAAAAAATAGCATAGGTAACATCCATTCTATCTGAGGGATTTTTTTGATATAATGGGATTTCTTATATTTAAGGGTGGTGGTTTCCTAATGTAACATGTTTTGGATCAAGAAATTAAATTTATTGGATTTTAGTTTCAAGAGGTTGAATATGGATGGCTTTATCATTTAGAAAGATCTATAATCTCTATTAAAAATTTTTAATAAAGAAATTTTAGAAAGGATATTGGGAAATGTTTGATAAAAATGTATTTTTTTGTTATAATATCATTATCCTAGACAATGGATTTGAAAATATAGGAAAATAAAAAACATAGTGGAGTATATGGAGGAATTATTAAACATGTATAAGATGTATGTAATACTCAATAATGTATTCTTCCTGTGATGGTTGTTTAGTATAAGGATGTTAGAAAAATATTTTAAAATGATATTGTAACTGACTTTAACATGATCTAAGTCTAATTTTTTTAAAGGTAATATTCATGGATTATTTATGGAATATATTATTTTTTTCATCAATTTTGTAATCTTAGGATGAAATGTATACAATATTAAGTAACTCAGGCAGAAAGACCAACCTATTATTCAATGATATCAATAACTTGATTATGTGTGGAGAGATATAGATAAGGGGGATTTATGAACATTCCACTAATTTTTATTATACAATGGGAAGTGGGAGCTCAAATCATTTATGGTGTTAAAAAAAATCATAAGATAAGTCATATTATAGGAATATTAGTAAATCTAGTGATCCCAAGGTAACCTGTTTGAACAATGGAAAATCTGGTCCCCATAGGGATTTTCAGGAACATAAATAAAATTAAAAAGGCAAACATCATAAGGATTATGTTATCTTATATTAAATAATGAGAGTAGTGAAAATATATTTTTTAAAATATTAATAGTATGCTGTAATATTAGATCATAGATTTTTCTTCATCATTACAATCCATTGGTGAAAAGGGGTGCATTGAAAATAATTTTTATAGAATCTTTAAAATAATGTATTCGGTTGATGATGAAGTTGTTGATATTTTGTGGAAGGAATATTTAAGAATTCAATTGAAGAATGAAATTTTCATTAGGTTGGAGGATCATTGACATATTCTAGGAATTTGGAATAACATTATTTTAGGTGAACCATTATATGAAGCTAAATATAGAAATACCTTTAATAATGGATTGTTGTAAATAACATGATTTCATTGGTCATAGATAAAAGTGGAAGTAATATAAAAACAATGTCATATCTAAATTTTATGGGGAGATATACATTTCACAACATGTATTCTCTTGTTTTTATATCTATGTCTCTATTGGCTTTAGAACCTCAATGAGAATGTTATGAAAATTTTTGTAGAAAATTGATTTCTAATGATGGGTCATTCCGAATATATAAGATGTAATAGTTTCATAAATGATAAAAATGGAAATTTTTATACAACTCGATAGAAGGAACATATAAATTTTTAATATTAGAGGTTACTTATATAGATATATGGGGACCTTCCATTATGAAATATCATGGTATTTCACAATACATTGTGAATTTAATTTATAGAAATTTGTGGAATGTATTGTTTCACATTTTAAAAAAAAAATTATGTGTTTGAAGTAATTTTTAAATGGAAAGCTATGGTTTAATGTAGATATGTTACAAGATGAAATACTTGAGGATAGAAAATAGAAGTGAGTACATTGGATGAATTTTCATAAACATATTTTTACATGGATCCATTAGGCATGAGAATTACATACCATTTATTCCTAAAATAAATATCATATCTGAGTGGGTGAATCAAACCATCACAGATTAGGAGTTGAGTATGATGCTTCATTCATGAAATTCCCAAGGTCATTTCAGTGGAAGTAACGAATACCACTGCATAATTTATCCAATATATTCCTTTATCACCAATGGGATATGAATGTCTAAAAAATATGTATATGGGAAAGCCTCTAGATTTAGGTCACATTATAGTCTTCATAATAGTATCTTATGCACAAGTTGATTCCAAATACAGAGATATTCTAGAATAGAAATCTCATGAATATTTCTTTATAGGATACGAGGATGAATATATCTCATTTTTTCCTTTATATGATGGTAATAGAAATTTCATATTAACTAAAAATGTTCATTTCAATGATAAATTCCTATAGAACAACTTGAATTTTAATGTAAAGAAGTTTGAAAGAAAATAATAAACCTAAATCCAAGTTAGTCTGAACAAAGAAACCAACAATAAACAAATTATAGAGAGTTCATATGGATCTAATCAATAATAATTTTATAAACTCTTGAAGAAATATCATAGAAAATATTAGGAGTTAAAGAATTAGATTAGTAAAATATATACTTGAAATATCAATAATTGGTGAGGATCAATCTAGAGTTCCATTGGATGAAATTATAGAGGTTTGAGTTCTAGAAATAGTAGAACAGTAGCCCAAATTTTGGAGGTATAAAATATTATAATGATCATTATAGTGGTATGTAACACACTTAAACTTCTTACACTTAATCATTCTTTGATAATCCAATAGTTTTCAAGAAACGATTGTCAATGGTGTTTTTTAAAATAATGAGTTGTCTATGAAGGTGGTGTTGAATTTTCATTATTTGAATAACACAATGGAACTAAAAAACTCAACATGAAATGAAATAACCAAAGAGAAAGTGTGTTTATATATAAAATTATAATAATAATGTAATTAAAATGTATAAGGAGAGGTTGTTGTCATGTGATTTCAATAGAAGTATGGAATCAGCATTTTTTAAATTTTTTATTCAATAGTAGAGAACAGTAAAATTTGATCAATGATATGTTTAGTTTCATTCAAAGGATTAAATTTGAAAAAATGGATGTGAAGATAGATTTTTTTATAAGGTTCTAGGGGAATAAATCTATATGATTTTTCCTACTAGTTTCATGGATCAACAGAATCAGGACTTTCTATGAGAACTCTAGAAAATTATTCATGTGTTGAAATAAGTGAAATGACGGTTGAACTAAAATTTCAACTCATTCATTGGGGAGAAAATGTTTTATTCATAGAAACTAAGATCATTGATTCCACTAAATATATTATATTGATGGAAATTTAATTAACCTATTGTAATATGTGGAAGACATAATATTAATGGGTCTATCAGTTCAATGGATTCAAGTACTGAAGAATAACTTGTCAATGACTAATAAAATGAAATATATTAGTGATATAAGAAATATTTTTGTAATTATTATTGAATTTTATAGGAATACTGGAAGATTATTTCTATCATAAAAGTATTATATCTACATCCTTGTTGTGATTTGTGATGACTAGATAAAAATTTGTTTCAAATCCTCTAGATATACACTTAAATATCTATAAGTAAAAAACCATGAATATAATTAAAGGTAAAATAAATGATGATAATTCTGTACATATCAGTTGTTGGAAGTCTTATGTATTCCATGGTGTGAAATTGACTTAATATTTCATATGCAGTTGGTTTTTTCAATCATTTCTTTGAAAATATGGCTAAATGACAATCAAATATGTGAATTGGATTTTGAGATATCTTAATGGAATGTATGATACAAACCTTTAAATTAGGGATTATATTCAACTATTTTGGTATATTGAATATGAATTTTTAGGACACTCATATTCATAGAAAAGATCATCTAGGTATCTATTTACCTTTGGTGGATTCACGGTCTGTTGGATATTGAAGCTACAACCTATGATTTGTCTCTCCATAATGAATGCATAGTATGTGTATAAAGAGGAATTATGAATTGAAATGGTGTGGTTGAAAAATATGATTATTTATATCAAAATCAACTAAGAAATTTCACTGCTCTACTATAATAGTAAGAGTATATTACACTTGGACAAAAATAACGTGTTCCGTGAGAGGAGGAAATACATCATCTTAGGGTACAGTTACATATATAACATCCTTAAGGATAAAATGTTAATATTGTTGAATATAGTTGGATAAATTAATCTATATTATATGTTCAAAAAAATATTCATGGAGATTTGGATACAACATCGTGCCTCAATCAGACATGGGCGAACTGAAGGATAAAGATAGGTGCTTCATACCATGGAAGTTTGACGATTTGAGATTAGTAAACTTGTTTAGGGTATCCCATTAATCCATAAAGAAGTTTCCATTTGGTATATTTTTTGTATTGATAATATAATTTAACATCTAGAGTAATTTTACTGGGAATAGAATCACTAAATAACCCTACGACCTTATTAGATTGACAGTAGGGATATTCAGTTGGGGACATCATTTGGTCAAAAAATATTATTTTTTGATTGATGTTTCAAGGTGTTTATCTCATAGAATATTCAATGAATGTTTTTTATCATCGAAAGGTGTATGTTTCTATATTTTAATTATTATCATAATGGTGTTTTCTGAAAAAAGAAGGGTATATGAGAATTTGTGACCAGTTAGGTATTAGCAGATAGGTCAAGGATAAAAATATTCAATGGATATACAATGAAATATATAGAATCATAATATTATATGAATTATATGGTTTCCCAATAATGTGACCATATGATAATTATGTTTCTTAAAGAATTATTTTCATTAAAATACATTCACATGGTTCTTTATGTTTAGATTTGTAAATAATTAATTCAAAACATTAACTAAAAACTATTGTATTTTTCAACTAATGTACATTTCTCTCACTATTTATAAATCATCTTAATCCAAAAACAAGTCATCAACATCTACCAAAACAATTCCACACATAATAAACTTATAGAAATATCATATGTATTACCTTTCTTCATAACCTAGGGAAATTAAACCATATGAAAAAGGTTGATATGAAACTCAGAATAAGGGTATGGATAATTGATAATAACCACATATCATAAATGCAGATAAGATGAGGATATGGGTACAATCAAGGCTCTTTGACATAAAATAAGAGAATCATACCCACAAAATCATAGATCATACATCATGTGTCATGAAATTAAGTTTTCTATAACATAAGATATGAATAAAAGGATTGTAGAAATATTAGTCACTAAACATGGTCCATAATAGATTTCTATCAGGATAACATAAAAATGTCTCAAAAATATAAGCATATGAAAAAATAACCTTGATGAGTCACACACATACATCCATTCTTATGAGAAAACATAATTTTCCATGTGTATATATATCATATAGCATTTCAAATCTTAATCAATGTAATAGAGGGTGATATTATACCCCACCCATCATTCATACATACTTATGAGTTCCACTTAAAATCAATCAATAATCATAATATAAATAAACCATAGAAATTAAATGGGTTTCATGTCCTTCTGAAATATATTAAAATTATGAAATCATTTATAATTCTATCAATATACCTGAAAAGATAAACCCATGTTAAATAAATGGGTTTCCAAAGATAATCATTAACTTTCTATGTAAATAACCATCAATTAATATCATGATAAATAAGATAATTACATGGTATAGATAAAAGGTATGAAGTTTTTTCAATGAATTTTTCAATCAATATATGTTTGGAATCTAGGTCAAAACAATTTAAACAAATTAAAGAAATATATATATTGATTATAATGGAAAGGAATTATAAGAAAAGTTATACCTTTTCATAGTATGTGGATAGAAAAAACAAAAATAGATTTATATCACTCCTCTAAGAGAAAATAACATTTCATGATCTATCTAGTGGAAGAATCATTACAGTTTCATTTGAATTATATCCTCAATGAAGCATTAAATATGTCATTTTATGTTGACATAGATGCGAAAAATATTTTTTGAAGCATTAAAAAAGTTAAATTCTAAATAAGGACTATCCTAGAAAGGTTAAATAAAAAGATTTTTCATAAATCAGGGAGGATAAGAATTTCTTTTATAAAACAAGAAAGTATATAGATAATGTTTCGTTTAAAAGGAAAAAATGGTGGAAATATCTGTCCATATAGAAAACAATAAAAAATATTCTTTCAATACTTTTATGAAAACAACCCATATGGAAAATGATAAAAATTTATTTAGTTTTTTTATGAAATTTAATGAATTATAAAAATGAAATTATTCATTTAATTAGGCATAGAAAGAGTCTTTTACAAAATTATCTAGTGAATACAGACCTATAAAAGTGAGGTTCCAGACTAAAAAGGAGATATATGTTCAGTTTCACATAAAAGGTAAATTATGGGTAAAATATGATTCAAGTGGAAATGAAATGTTTATGGGATATGGAAAACACAATGAATAACCAAAACAATTATGAGGTGTTTTTGAAAAAAAATCTATAAATGGATTATCTTTTGAAAACAATCTTGATTTAAGAAGAGAATTGAAAATAAACCCTTACTGATTGAGTAAAGTTTTAATCAATATCTATTTAAATTGAGAGATTGAAGTTGAAACTAAAAGACTATCAGTAAATTCTAATTAATTATATAACATCTCAAATGGATTTTGTATACACCATATAATAAAAAATGGTGTGAAAATCAAATATATATCATGGATTTGAAAATGTGAAAATAAACCCTTACAACCGTGGTATCCTTCTAATCAATGTAAATTAAAATAAAGAATATTATATGAATATTCAAAACCAATAGAATACATGAATATGGTAAAATAAATACATTTGATATAAAAAATATCATATTCAAAATAATATGGTGGACAAGATGAAATATGTCTCGAGAAATTAAATTTGAGACAAAGAGCCTCTATCATTAATTCCAGAAATCCAAAAATGAAATTGAATCTCCTATATAAGAAAACTATATTAATCACCTATTTCAGAAACATATTCATATATATATATATATATCCTTTTATAACTTTCATTTATAATTATCCTTTATATTTTCATTACTTAGTAATTATCCATTTTCAATATTGTGTGAGTGATCTTGATCATTTTGGACTATTTTCATAATAGTAGTGTTATTATTTATTATTCTCCTAATGATTATCATTATCATATAAAAATGGAAGTTAAATTTATGATTTACAATAATTTATAATTTTTTAATATCATTCTATTGGATTTTCATTTGTGACCCTTAATGATAAAATCGGCGAGGAGCATGTGTCAGTGATTTTTAATGAATAGACGTTGGAATCTTATTTAATGAGTTTAATATTAATTTAACCATAACTAAAGAAACTAAAATCCTAATATACTTATTTATATCATATATAATAAGTAATTTGGTTCTTAGAGTCATCTATTATCTTATTTTATAACATTGTTCATGTTTGTTGTTAGACCAACCCAAATATGAAAATACCATAATTAATGGATGGGTATGGTCATTAATGATGTTTATTTTGGAATAATATCATTATTAATAAAAAACAATTATATTATTTACATATTTTTAAGGTTAATAATTTAATTTTATGATATTTATATAAAAAATAATGATACTAGATAAAAATGAGATATGTAACTTCTTGAAGGTGATAGTCCACAGAAATGCACAAATTATGGTTTTTTCCATAATAGAAATTGGGATAATTTGTGAATGATTGTTAAATTATAATAATACAATATAGTATAAATAAATAATAATAATATTATATTTTAATGATAAAATTAGTTTTGTCAAATTAGTCTATATATGAAATGAAAGTTTGAAATATTTGTGCTCCCATTGAGAACTTGAGTTTCCCTTAGAGTACTCCTTGTAAATGGAGGAATTATTCAAAAATATTTTATTTAGATGATGGATTATGTGAAATGGAATTATAGGTGAAGGAAATATCTTATATTTCCAATCCAAAACCTAAATTTATAGTTTTTTTGAAGGGATGGTGTAAAGCCCCTTTTATGAGTGGTGATAATGTAATTCCTGATAATATATCATCTTAGTATAAAGATATCACCTATTTCACTTTTCATGAAGACTCAAAATTTGAAAAAATGAAGTAGATATAATTTTTGGTCAGTAAAATCCTCAAACACTCAATTATAATTTTTTTAACATGTTCTATCTTTTACAACAATGGTTAATCATTTTTACCCTTTTGGATTTTTTCACAGTGACTAGGTTTTTTAGTGAAATCCATTTTTATTAATAAAATTTATATATTATTAAATTGTAACACCCCAAGATTTCATAGTGTGTTATTTCTTCAAAATAATTCAATAACTTGCACTACACGCAACACCGAGTTCAATTGCACCATGACTTACCAAAAAAAAAATCCATTAAAAGAGGTCATGAATAGCATTAACTACATTTTTAACTTTATATAATCCTTATAATTTTAGAATCCATATTATGAGTTTCTTAGTCATAATGCAAGAACAGATTCATTTTCAGTATTGCACTTTTATCAACTTTTGATAGTGAAACCTTTTTAAATACAATATTTTAAACTTTTTGACTAAATGGAGACATCAAAAAATTTAAAATGAAACATCCCAAGCTTCCACGGTACGCTTTCCTTTGAATAAAACAGTAGCGTGTGTTGTACGCAACTTCGAGTTCTAACACACCGTAACCAATCAAACTAGCTGTTATGAATAGTAATACCTACTTTTTGAAGTTATATATATTTTATATTTTAAAATGGACTTCATTTTTGGATTCGGAATATCAAATTTATCCTAAGGTGAAATTTTGGTACTTTTCGGATAACTTTCATATTTTGATGAATAGTGAAAATTACTAAATTTTAATTAAAAACAACTTTTTTAATCAAAATAATTAATAGTAATAAATTATGAATTTGAGTGGTTTTAAAGTATATTTAGAATATATTTTTACTATTTAATATAATGTTGGTCATTGGACATAATTTTACAATTAAACCGAACATAAACAAGTGTCAATCTTTTGATAGTTATTATCTCTTAAAAACACGCTTTTTGTTTTGACAGCGGGAATTAATTTTAAATTAATTTCTGCCACTTCTGTGTTTTGAATTTAGGAAAATGGATTCCATATTTGGAATCAGGATGTTCAAATTGTGTAAATATGTAACTTTTATTTTTAGACATTTTGAATAATTACTGCGGTAAATATTTTATTTACCATGGTTAAGGGTAAATCCGGTAAATAAGGGTTAAACAAATAATATTATAATAATACTAAATTACCCTAAAACGTGTCTTAACCCTATTGGTTGATACATGGTCGACCATGGGCATCTTTGTGTCAATTTTGGGACCCCATGGATCCACTTGTAAGTGATAATGACACATTATTTTAATTAAGTCAAAATGAATACAAAAATGACACAAGCATATATCTTTTAGCAAAACAATTGTTACATAGGGTTATATAAGTTGGATTTTAGATTATAAATATTCATTAGAAAGATAAAAAGATTTCCTACATAATGATATTTTATTTATAATTTTTAGACATTAAATAAGTTATTTTATTTATGACACAATGATGATGCAGTAATTACTATAATAGTGAAAAATTAAAATAATTGATATTATAAATACCCAAATAAATATAATATGAAACTTTTAATGAATTACACTAATTTTATAGGATAATATGATATATTAGGATTGATTTAATTGACTTTGTTCGAAGTAATCAATATGTTATGAGTTTCACAAAAATCAACTATTGAATAGTTTCAAAATTGACATAAAAGAGTTCTTAAAACAAATATTATATTATTAATTGATATTAAATTCCTAAAAATCTAAGGTTCGGCCAAGAGACTTATATTATGATAGGTTAATCATTAATGGACCACTTGGGGGTTGCTTGGATGTATATAGTAAGTTTATTAACCATATTATATAAAAATACAAAGAGACATTGTAAAAGTGAAACTAATTAACTTAGAGTTAATACTTAAAGATAAGGTTAATATAAGTACCCAAACCTGTCTAAATTCTATTGGATGAGTTGTTTTCGACCTATCCCCACCTCATCCTTTGAATAGTCAACTTTGGAGCCTTTGGAAACCGAATATGAATTTATTATAAATTAATATTTCTAGCTTTTCCAAAAGTGCCCCTCACCCCTCTTATAAAAGGGCACTCCTCCTTCTCTTTTCCTCACACCTCTCAAGCCACTTGGCTCGTCCAAACTCTGCCCAACTAAGCTCCCCAAATCCCTCTCCTCCTCCTTGAAGCTTCCCCTTAGGCAGAAAGCATTTCAAGAAGTCCTTTGGTTCCAACCAAAGTGAGTTACCTAGATTAAAGGTAACGATTTCTCTTAAATTATTTTCCTTTATTTTGCTTCTCCAACCCCCAAACTCTTTTTATTTCCCTTATTTTGTAACAACACCAGTATCCTAGGATGTTGTTATAATAATTATTCAAACTACACATACACACAACTCCATCTAATGGATGATGAACATAATGTTTCTGTGGATGGCAAACTAACGCCTCACGAAACGATGATTGTTCAAATACATCTTACCACCTCTCATGGTGGCCATTATGATGGCACTGTAATTAAATATGATATTAATGATATATATTTTATATATAAGCTTCTGTAATTCCATTTTATTTCATACCATTATTCGTTTCATGTTGTAAATACATACGATAATTTCATTTGAGGAAGTGCGGACTACCGCCCCCTTAAAATGATATGACTCGTTCATACCACACATGGAACGTATAAAGGATGGTGTTAATGAACTTAAGTAACATATATAAAATATTATATTATACTGGAATAGTAATATACCTATGTATCATTTGGATTCGATTCTTTTAAAATAAAAATTAAATGGAAGTAGCGTTCGTGCGTACGTACGGACTACCGTCTCCACGAACGCGATGAGATTCATTCTCCATCGTATCCATTCAAGTATAATTATCATTTAATGATTTAAAAATGATGTTTAAGGACTTGATATCATTCTGGATATGAATAAGATACAACAAACATGACTTATGTAACAAAACATATAAAAGAAAATGAGTAAGTTAACACCCGAAATGACGATAATTCTAAGATATTATTAACAAATCAATGTTAAAAGATCATATATGATATCATATTAATATATATGATTATTGTATAATTTAATTACAATTATTTCACCATTATACAGGAGGTTAACCTACCCCAACCAAGGAAAAGTACAAGGTAAGGGATTTTTCTTATCTCACATTCAATTCCGTGAGATTTCCATTATTCACCACTAAATTATTGAAAGTGGTGTATTGTGTACTGGCATTTGATATATATTATCATATTCATGTTATTATGTAAATAATTTGGTGGTTATTAACTTTTGGCCATACAACTCAGTTGATTAACGTGGTAAGGGGTTTTCATCTCACTCCTTATTCCCGTGAGATTCATGCCATATTGCCACCATTACCTTTTGTGTGGTGTATGTACTGCCCATAATTATATCCTTTGTGTAATACACTCTAATTTATGTGTACTTACATATTCATTGTATGATACCTCTTTCATGGGTTGTATGTTTCATAAGTTACCAAACTGGTAAGGGTTATTTCACAATCCCTTCATTATTCGAGGTTGTTTATACGTAATAATCTACTGGGATCTCTTTATCATCCACATCCATGTTTCTTTGAAATGTATTTCAAAACATTTTTACTATTTACAAGAATATGGGTTAAGGTCATTTATACCCTTGTTTGACTTTTTATAAGAGGTTTATAAAGGAATCGTTCCGTCGTTTTCAAAACAAGGTCCTTTTTAACCTTTTCGACGGAATTGAGGTAAGAATGTTTTTTTTAACTTATACGGCGGGTGCGGTTATTTTCCACCGTTATAAAGTCGTTGAAGCTTTCCATACAAGCTTATAAGAATATTTTCAAAGAAAATGTTTTATTTTATATGCATCTTAAATGATTTCAAAATAAAAGGAGATACTTCTTTAAAAAGAATTTTGATTTCATCTATGTCAACATCCTTTGATGGATTTTAAGATTATTTGAAGTTGATTTATTATGATACAAAACTTCTATATTGTATTGAAGGTTTTGTGATATGTTTGACTGTGGATGTGCTATTTTATACCATTCATAGTTTATGGTGAAACTATTGACATTTCGTATGCTAGTTTTAATCCGAATGTTTATGTTATATTTCAAACTTTTCTTCAGATGAATGTGCTAAACAAGTATGTTCCGGGTTGGGGACCGGTAAAAGTAAGCCCTCCAGGTTGGGGACTGGTTAAAGTAAGCCCTCCAGGTTAGGGACTGGTAAAAGTATGCCCTCCGGGTTGGTGTCCGGTTATTAAAGGCACTCCGGGTTGGTGTCCGGTTATTAGAGGCACTCCGGGTTGGTGTCCGGTTATTAGAGGCACTCCGGGTTGGTGTCCGGTTATTAGAGGCACTCCGGGTTGGGTTCCAATTAGAAGTAACCCCTAGGTCTTGGGATGAGGCCTAGACAAAGAAATTAACGTTTAGCATTATGCATTCCAACATTATGAAAATGGTTATTGATTTTTGCATGTGATTATTCGATTAGTAGAATATCCATGTGAATAAGTAAATGGCATTATTTCATTTTATTTATGCCATACCATGTTGAAAGATCATGTTTGAAAGGCTTTTGTTTTAGTTATACATTTCCTTAAAAGTTTATTCTTATTTATGAAAGTTTCCGCTATATTGTTATCCTTACTGGGCATTTGAGCTCACCCCTTTTCTATGTTTTATTTTTCCCAGGAAGTGAAGAAGTAAGTTATGAATGACCTGCAGGGATATTTTGTGGGATATGAGTGTAGATTATGGAGACATTATGTTGCTGTAGTAGTTTTTCGTTTAATGATGTAATGTAAAACTTATGAATATATCTAGTGTTTCCAAGGCTACTAAACCAATCGGTCTTTCGAGATTTGATCTTTCTTGTGATCATGCCAATGTTACGAAGTAATGCACCGGCTCTGGGTAGCTGGGGTCGGGGCGTTACAGTTGGTATCAGAGGAAGTTTAGTACAAACCTTGGAAGCTAGATTTAGATAAACTCTGATTAGAGCACGTAGACCTAAGATTAACTTTGAGGATTAGTATAGAAGAACTTCCTAGAATTTTGGTATTGTAGAGATTTTGTGAGTTTTCCGAGCAATACATCCCTGTCTGGATACGAGCAGGTAGAGGCGGCTCTGGCACAGATGTACCTAGGGGTAAAACCCGAAAACACCGCTTTGAGCTAGACTCGAACGAGAACTGGTGCACGACAACGGGCCTTGCTGCACTCTTGGTTACGACACTCCCGGGGGATATGCTTAGGATAACTCTCATTTTCTTTACAAATCATTATGAAGGGTTTATGAGTATATACTTCCTCAAAGAAAACATTTTTATGATTATGGATTATATCCATAAATAGTTCAATTTATGTTAAGTGTTTTATAAGTATGGGATTATGTATTTTGATTCATAAACTGATCTAGTTTATGCCATTGTATAGAAATGGCGCCCAGTAGAAGGAATGAGAACTCCAGAAATGCACATGATCCAAAGAGAAGGAAGGATCATATCTTTCATGGTCTTAAGCTAGAATTGATAAGAGAAATAGTCTCCCATGTATTATCATCATATGAAGAAATAATATCATGTGTTGATAAGATAAGTAAAGAGTTTACTGAGTCCTATGGCTTTGAAGGGAATCAAGAGAAGAAAAGGATGGAAGAGAGAAAGATGGATAAAGGGAAAAGGGAAAAGAAGAATTTTCCCATATGTGGTAACTGTGGAAAGAAACACCCTGGAACTTGCCTGAAAGGAATGGGAGTTTGTTATAAGTGTGGAGGAAAAGGGCACAATGTACGTGACTGCAAGGGTAAGAAAATGGTTTCAAATGTACAATGCTTCATTTGCAAGGAGTTTGGACACTACGCGAACCTATGTCCCAGTCATCAGACTATGCCGCAAATGATGTTATTGGATAATAATCAAGTTATGATACTACCGCAGATGAAGAGGAATGATTAGAGTTCTTATGTTGATTATGTCAATTGAGTGTTGTATCAACAATGTACTTGTTATAATAATTATGGAGTATATAAGGATTGTACTACAGTACTATTTCATTAAGGACTTGAGATTGTGTGGAACAAAGAAAAGTGACTCAATAGCAGGATAAATTTTTGGAAAATATATGGTTGAGAGAATATAGTTCTGATACTGAGGTAGTGATTTTGGAATAATATGTGATTATTTTGGATAAATTATATTGGATATTCTTGACTACCCTGGAAATGATTAATGATTTGTATATTCCATCATTGTTGGGGTTTAAAACATTTTTGGATTAATGAAGTATATCCAGCTTTCTATATGGAATAAGGGAGCATGAATGTAATCAATAAGGAATATGGTAATTCAGGATGTTTCGGTGTATTAAAAGAATACATGATGAAGGTATTCATATGCTATTACGGGGTAAAAAGGTTCTACATTGTGTTTACCTTACTTATAAATGTTGGACTGTGAGTTTGGATAGAAGTATTTTGGATAGTTCTAGTTTGGATTATTTTGGATTGCCATAAAAGGACAACCCGGAGGTCGGGCGGCAACCCGTCGCGTCCGGCAAAGCTGCGAGACTTGAACCAGCAACTGAAGGGCGACAAGGGTGTATCACCTACCACTGGCCCACGAGATGTCCTAGATTAAATAATGTAGTTTTTATTAAAAGATCTTGTAGATGAATTATAAATTCGTTTATTTTGGAACCCTATACGAATAGTGTAAATAGAATTTTTTTTACATTCTATTATCTTTTAGAGTGAAAGATGAGTTTGTGGTAGAAATTTATTAATGGATAAAACTATAATTGTAAAGTAAGTATATCTCCTTATGATCTTAGCCAATCTCATAAATAAATTCCTCAATATTAAGAAAAGCAACTAAGAACAAAAATGTTTTCCTAGATGGTACCTTAAATCATCACTAATTTATGGATTTTGGATTGTTGGCCTTTTCATAGCCATGTTCTCTACCACTCTCCATCAGATAATTGATGGTTAGATTTCTCCTCCATATCCATATTTTCTTACATGGAACCCTAGTATGTGTTATTTTCGGTAATCTTCATACTTTCCACTCTTTATTTTAAATAGATGCCTCATTAATTCATTTTTCGATGTGGGATTTCAACTAAGATATTTTGAAACGTCAAAAATGTGTTATCCCAATACCCTATATTTTGTTGAACCGATGGTACTTCAAATCATCATAGATTGATGAGTTTAAGGACCTCAATTATACACTTGTTTGTGATTGATGACCTCAATCACTACCTATAAATATTTACGTTTTTCCTCCGATTATATGTCTCTAATTGCCACCAATGTTCTCCTAATCAAGATCATAATTTGGTGGTGACCCTTTCATTTCTCTTTTCCTCATATTAAGACTAAATTTTAGTAACCCAATTTCCGATGTGGGTTTTCCCACAAATATATTATCTATTTTCAACCTTTTATTTTCGAAGAACAATTTCAAATTGCGAGGACGCAATTTATTGAAGGAGGGGAGAATGTAACACCCCAAGATTTCATAGTGTGTTATTTCTTCAAAATAATTCAATAACTTGCACTACACGCAACACCGAGTTCAATTGCACCATGACTTACCAAAAAAAAAATCCATTAAAAGAGGTCATGAATAGCATTAACTACATTTTTAACTTTATATAATCCTTATAATTTTAGAATCCATATTATGAGTTTCTTAGTCATAATGCAAGAACAGATTCATTTTCAGTATTGCACTTTTATCAACTTTTGATAGTGAAACCTTTTTAAATACAATATTTTAAACTTTTTGACTAAATGGAGACATCAAAAAATTTAAAATGAAACATCCCAAGCTTCCACGGTACGCTTTCCTTTGAATAAAACAGTAGCGTGTGTTGTACGCAACTTCGAGTTCTAACACACCGTAACCAATCAAACTAGCTGTTATGAATAGTAATACCTACTTTTTGAAGTTATATATATTTTATATTTTAAAATGGACTTCATTTTTGGATTCGGAATATCAAATTTATCCTAAGGTGAAATTTTGGTACTTTTCGGATAACTTTCATATTTTGATGAATAGTGAAAATTACTAAATTTTAATTAAAAACAACTTTTTTAATCAAAATAATTAATAGTAATAAATTATGAATTTGAGTGGTTTTAAAGTATATTTAGAATATATTTTTACTATTTAATATAATGTTGGTCATTGGACATAATTTTACAATTAAACCGAACATAAACAAGTGTCAATCTTTTGATAGTTATTATCTCTTAAAAACACGCTTTTTGTTTTGACAGCGGGAATTAATTTTAAATTAATTTCTGCCACTTCTGTGTTTTGAATTTAGGAAAATGGATTCCATATTTGGAATCAGGATGTTCAAATTGTGTAAATATGTAACTTTTATTTTTAGACATTTTGAATAATTACTGCGGTAAATATTTTATTTACCATGGTTAAGGGTAAATCCGGTAAATAAGGGTTAAACAAATAATATTATAATAATACTAAATTACCCTAAAACGTGTCTTAACCCTATTGGTTGATACATGGTCGACCATGGGCATCTTTGTGTCAATTTTGGGACCCCATGGATCCACTTGTAAGTGATAATGACACATTATTTTAATTAAGTCAAAATGAATACAAAAATGACACAAGCATATATCTTTTAGCAAAACAATTTTTACATAGGGTTATATAAGTTGGATTTTAGATTATAAATATTCATTAGAAAGATAAAAAGATTTCCTACATAATGATATTTTATTTATAATTTTTAGACATTAAATAAGTTATTTTATTTATGACACAATGATGATGCAGTAATTACTATAATAGTGAAAAATTAAAATAATTGATATTATAAATACCCAAATAAATATAATATGAAACTTTTAATGAATTACACTAATTTTATAGGATAATATGATATATTAGGATTGATTTAATTGACTTTGTTCGAAGTAATCAATATGTTATGAGTTTCACAAAAATCAACTATTGAATAGTTTCAAAATTGACATAAAAGAGTTCTTAAAACAAATATTATATTATTAATTGATATTAAATTCCTAAAAATCTAAGGTTCGGCCAAGAGACTTATATTATGATAGGTTAATCATTAATGGACCACTTGGGGGTCGCTTGGATGTATATAGTAAGTTTATTAACCATATTATATAAAAATACAAAGAGACATTGTAAAAGTGAAACTAATTAACTTAGAGTTAATACTTAAAGATAAGGTTAATATAAGTACCCAAACCTGTCTAAATTCTATTGGATGAGTTGTTTTCGACCTATCCCCACCTCATCCTTTGAATAGTCAACTTTGGAGCCTTTGGAAACCGAATATGAATTTATTATAAATTAATATTTCTAGCTTTTCCAAAAGTGCCCCTCACCCCTCTTATAAAAGGGCACTCCTCCTTCTCTTTTCCTCACACCTCTCAAGCCACTTGGCTCGTCCAAACTCTGCCCAAATAAGCTCCCCAAATCCCTCTCCTCCTCCTTGAAGCTTCCCCTTAGGCAGAAAGCATTTCAAGAAGTCCTTTGGTTCCAACCAAAGTGAGTTACCTAGATTAAAGGTAACGATTTCTCTTAAATTATTTTCCTTTATTTTGCTTCTCCAACCCCCAAACTCTTTTTATTTCCCTTATTTTGTAACAACACCAGTATCCTAGGATGTTGTTATAATAAGTATTCAAACTACACATACACACAACTCCATCTAATGGATGATGAACATAATGTTTCTGTGGATGGCAAACTAACGCCTCACGAAACGATGATTGTTCAAATACATCTTACCACCTCTCATGGTGGCCATTATGATGGAACTGTAATTAAATATGATATTAATGATATATATTTTATATATAAGCTTCTGTAATTCCATTTTATTTCATACCATTATTCGTTTCATGTTGTATATACATACGATAATTTCATTTGAGGAAGTGCGGACTACCGCCCCCTTAAAATGATATGACTCGTTCATACCACACATGGAACGTATAAAGGATGGTGTTAATGAACTTAAGTAACATATATAAAATATTATATTATACTGGAATAGTAATATACCTATGTATCATTTGGATTCGATTCTTTTAAAATAAAAATTAAATGGAAGTAGCGTTCGTGCGTACGTACGGACTACCGTCTCCACGAACGCGATGAGATTCATTCTCCATCGTATCCATTCAAGTATAATTATCATTTAATGATTTAAAAATGATGTTTAAGGACTTGATATCATTCTGGATATGAATAAGATACAACAAACATGACTTATGTAACAAAACATATAAAAGAAAATGAGTAAGTTAACACCCGAAATGACGATAATTCTAAGATATTATTAACAAATCAATGTTAAAAGATCATATATGATATCATATTAATATATATGATTATTGTATAATTTAATAACAATTATTTCACCATTATACAGGAGGTTAACCTACCCCAACCAAGGAAAAGTACAAGGTAAGGGATTTTTCTTATCTCACATTCAATTCCGTGAGATTTCCATTATTCGCCACTAAATTATTGAAAGTGGTGTATTGTGTACTGGCATTTGATATATATTATCATATTCATGTTATTATGTAAATAATTTGGTGGTTATTAACTTTTGGCCATACAACTCAGTTGATTAACGTGGTAAGGGGTTTTCATCTCACTCCTTATTCCCGTGAGATTCATGCCATATTGCCACCATTACCTTTTGTGTGGTGTATGTACTGCCCATAATTATATCCTTTGTGTAATACACTCTAATTTATGTGTACTTACATATTCATTGTATGATACCTCTTTCATGGGTTGTATGTTTCATAAGTTACCAAACTGGTAAGGGTTATTTCACAATCCCTTCATTATTCGAGGTTGTTTATACGTAATAATCTACTGGGATCTCTTTATCATCCACATCCATGTTTCTTTGAAATGTATTTCAAAACATTTTTACTATTTACAAGAATATGGGTTAAGGTCATTTATACCCTTGTTTGACTTTTTATAAGAGGTTTATAAAGTAATCGTTCCGTCGTTTTCAAAACAAGGTCCTTTTTAACCTTTTCGACGGAATTGAGGTAAGAATGTTTTTTTTAACTTATACGGCGGGTGCGGTTATTTTCCACCGTTATAAAGTCGTTGAAGCTTTCCATACAAGCTTATAAGAATATTTTCAAAGAAAATGTTTTATTTTATATGCATCTTAAATGATTTCAAAATAAAAGGAGATACTTCTTTAAAAAGAATTTTGATTTCATCTATGTCAACATCCTTTGATGGATTTTAAGATTATTTGAAGTTGATTTATTATGATACAAAACTTCTATATTGTATTGAAGGTTTTGTGATATGTTTGACTGTGGATGTGCTATTTTATACCATTCATAGTTTATGGTGAAACTATTGACATTTCGTATGCTAGTTTTAATCCGAATGTTTATGTTATATTTCAAACTTTTCTTCAGATGAATGTGCTAAACAAGTATGTTCCGGGTTGGGGACCGGTAAAAGTAAGCCCTCCAGGTTGGGGACTGGTTAAAGTAAGCCCTCCAGGTTAGGGACTGGTAAAAGTATGCCCTCCGGGTTGGTGTCCGGTTATTAGAGGCACTCCGGGTTGGTGTCCGGTTATTAGAGGCACTCCGGGTTGGTGTCCGGTTATTAGAGGCACTCCGGGTTGGTGTCCGGTTATTAGAGGCACTCTGGGTTGGGTTCCGGTTAGAAGTAACCCCTAGGTCTTGGGATGAGGCCTAGACAAAGAAATTAACGTTTAGCATTATGCATTCCAACATTATGAAAATGGTTATTGATTTTTGCTTGTGATTATTCGATTAGTAGAATATCCATGTGAATAAGTAAATGGCATTATTTCATTTTATTTATGCCATACCATGTTGAAAGTTCATGTTTGAAAGGCTTTTGTTTTAGTTATACATTGCCTTAAAAGTTTATTCTTATTTATGAAAGTTTCCGCTATATTGTTATCCTTACTGGGCATTTGAGCTCACCCCTTTTCTATGTTTTATTTTTCCCAGGAAGTGAAGAAGTAAGTTATGAATGACCTGCAGGGATATTTTGTGGGATATGAGTGTAGATTATGGAGACATTATGTTGCTGTAGTAGTTTTTCGTTTAATGATGTAATGTAAAACTTATGAATATATCTAGTGTTTCCAAGGCTACTAAACCAATCGGTCTTTCGAGATTTGATCTTTCTTGTGATCATGCCAATGTTACGAAGTAATGCACCGGCTCTGGGTAGCTGGGGTCGGGGCGTTACATAAATAATTAATATGTACCAAATAATGATAATTTTGAAATAAATTTTATGAAATTACATTTCTAAAAGTGATAAAAATTAAATTTAAAATAATAAATGTATAAATTGTTAAAAACAATTTTAGATAATAATGTAACATAGTTTATAAAATATCAATAATAGGTTGGTAAAGTAAAATTATTATTTTTAAATTTAAAAAATATATTTTAAATTAAATATTTGTCTATAAAATGGTTTTATAAATTTCCATGTAAAACAAATATATGAATAAATTCATGAAGGTCACGGTATTTTTTAAAATGGTATTTAATGTTATTCGGCTAAAAAAAATCTTTTAAAAAATGACTAAAAATTATCCTAAAATAATATTTTTCATGATGATTCTAGAATTGATGTCTATATTTTTGAATTAATTATCTAAATTTTAATATAATAACCCTTAAATAAAATCCTTAAATATAATAAAAAATTTATAGGAAAATAACAATTTAAAATACTAGTTTCTCAAATTCTAAATTTCATTAAAACACTAACAAAAAAAACAATATCTAATAAAAAATATATTATATAAACATAATTATTTACCATTAATGTAAATAGTTATCATTAATAAAAATTACAATGCATGAAAAAGATAAAATTTATTAAAAAATATTTTTAAACACAAAATGAACAAAGTAATTTTGTATAGAATAGCCATTATATTTATTTATAGAAAAATTTAATAATTTATTTACTTGTATTTATACTCCATATTTTGATGTATATGTTTTAAAAATAATATTTTCACCTAAATAAAATATAACACAGTTTCATTTTACTTCATTATTTGTATAGAAAAATATATCAAAAAAATAATTATTAAAATAAAATATATATAAAAATTTCATGAATTTACATTATACCCCTTATATAAATTATTTATATTAAATTTCATTTATTTCTATTGAATGAAATATTTAATAGTGTCCATATTATAGTAATAGATCTAAATTTAATTTCCAATGAGTTTTCATCCTTAGTATCCTATTTATGAATAATGAACTCATTTTTTATCTCATTAGATGAATATAACAAGTGTTGATTTTTTGGTAAACCATTTGTGATAAATACCCAAATATAATGGAAATAATTTTTTTCATAGGGTGTTTATAATCAAATTTATTATGTGGTCATGGGTTTATTTTTTGATGTGATTTTCCTATCTTGGAATTTATCATGGCCACTATGAAAGGAGTTATAATTCATACCGAATATCACTTAAATTTTGACTAATAGAATGATAATAGAATTTAAAAGGGATAGCATTATTATAATCATCTATTAGAGATGAATTTAATTCATGGGTTAAAATAATCGTTCCACTATAATGTTTTACTAATAATTTAAAATTTATTCATCGGGGAAGATATTTTATACTTTAAATAGAAATCATTTGTATAAAAGAGTTGGTGGAAAAATATTCAAATAAAATTTACAAATCCCATGATTGGGTGACTAATTTTATTAACTCCAAATTATTTTTCTTACATATGTTTTCCATTCTCTTAAAAGTTATTAGTTCATAATTTAGTGTAATGTTTTTTTAAACTGGGCAAAAATCAAAGGGATAGTCAACATTTTCATTTACTAGACCGGAAGAATTGGAAACCAAGCTTCAGAACTGTGTTCCAGGAGTTGGAACGCTTTAATGTGATGTGTTTGCAATTGTGTAAAGACTCGATATGTTTCCTAGGTGTCTCGATGATTTTTTTGGAGTGTCAGACCTGAAACATCAATGTTTTAAAAGGTCTACAACTGGTTACATGGTTTTTTTGAAACTGTACGGCCCATAGTAAGAAAACATGTGATTTTTGGCATGTAGATAGGAGTTGTCATAGTGGATGTACAGTGTTTTACAAACCTTGCTCTTTTCTTGCATGGTGTGCACAAATAGACAGTGTTCTCGCACTGTTAATCGTACGATTGGCGCATGGGTTGGCAGACTGTGTGGCCCAAACTGTGTGAGGTGAATTTTTTTAAGAAATTGAAATAAATAAATTAAAATATAAATATAAAGAAAATAAATATGAAAATGTTTTAAAAATAATATTAATATAATAATAATAATAATTTTTTTTTTTTAGGTTTAAGAGAAAAATGTTGCTATCCACCCCCACTAACCCGCTGGTGACTCCCCTCTTGGGCTCTCTCCCTAGCCACACAACAACACCTCTTCTAGATTCCCTTGATCATTAATTTCTACTAGATTTCTCTATATTTTCTCTTAAAATAACCATTGTAGAGTCTATAATTCCTCTTCTCCTTTATTTCATGGATGATTTAGGTTTCCCGATTACCCCACCCAATTCGGCCAATCCCTAGTGTATGAGATAACTATATTTTTGGTTTCTTCTCTGGTATTAGGGCATGAAAATGGTCTCTTGTGTATCCATCATGTGAGTTACAGAATCCTCCACCAAAGGATAAGCGGTTAGGAATGAATTGTTTCACCACTAATGAATTAAGGTGAGTTTTACTTCATTTTTTGATACTACTTCGTTAATATTTAGGGGTTTTGACTTCTATGAGTCCCTGGAAATTATTTTTTGGTGTTTTGGTCATTGGAGAATTAATTTTGTGTTACTATTAACGTGTTTAGTGAATTTTGGTCAATTTTTATGGCACACACAAATATAATCCGGTATGAATATATATAAATATATGTATTTCAATGTTCATATTCCCTCAAGAAGCGGGGAACACATTGATTAGGTTAAGAGAGATATATATATATGAAGGTATGTACATGAACATGTGGAGAATTTCTGGGTGGTTGTCAATAAATATGTCATGTGACAGGTGTTGGCTGGTTTTTCCTCAAGGTAGGGTCCTTTTCCAAGTCTCAAAATATTATATATTCATAAATTAATTGGTTACTACACTTTTTATAGATTTTAATTTATGTTTTGTAGTCTTTAGATTAAATTACTATTAAATGTGAAATTACAATGATTCATGATTTGAATGATAAATTTATGACATGATTTTTTTGATATGAAATATCATGATTTTATGATAAAATGGTCCAATGGAGGTGTGGGGTCATCAAGCTAAAAATTGTGATTAGACTTTTATGCTCGTTTGGCTTGTTGTACTGATATTTATTTATGCCTTTATATTAAAATTGAAATATGGAATGTTTTGGACATGTCCCCTAATGACATAAGAAAAATAGACTTTCCCTTATTAAATTATTAAAGAACAATTGTACCGTCTAAGTGCATGGCCTAATTTTTAGATCGGAATTACCCACGTAAAATGTTTTTCCATAATTGGTGTCTTAGTGTTTTGACACGTTTGAGCCATTGTTTGGGTGTGGTTGGGCTTTACATTTCTAAGGGTATTATTTTCGTGATTAAATATAAAAGAATGTTTTCTTTCACATCTGCATCACACCATTTCATGTTCATGGAAGGCAGTAGAGTAAACTATATTAATCGAACTTGACTCAAATTAATTTAATTAAATTGTCTCATGCAACTTGGCCTTATCAAACTATTAAAATGCGAGGATTGATCCAAATGGACTTATTGATTACATATGACCTGATTAAATGGTTTCATTCCCAATTATCCTTGTGAAACTAATGAAATGTAATTGATTAAACCTTATAAATTATATATATGAATCATTATCAAAATAAGAATGTCCTGAATTGAGATCACCTTGGATTACTGAGGGATTTCTTTAAGCACCTGAGGACTTCATTCTGAATTTAAGGATAAACTTTTCTTAGGTTAATACCCACCTAGAACCCAATCATTATCAATCTTTGGATGTCGGGTATGATACCGTAAGATCCCTCATGTTTTAATAATGGATTCCTTGGATACACTCCTTGTATCCAACATTGAAAAGTAAGTTCAATGGTTAAAGACCATCATGCCCTGTATTTTCTTTCCATGGTTTTACATTATATGAACATCTTGGACTTGATAGGCATATTTTTTTAAATCCTTAGAATATGATCCTTTGATTACTCTCTTTCCTTTAGATAGGATATAGTTATTACTGAGTTGGCGACCCTTGGGGTCCACGTTTCCTTGGTTATTTACTTAGAACATCATTACTAAATATCAATACATGTTGCCTCATTACATCGTGGAACTTTTAATATTATTAACATGTAACTTATTTATAAACTATTAACAATTTAATAATTAACTGGTTGCATGTTTAGACACCAGTTGAGGGTGGAAGTAGGTACATGGGTAATTAGTTACATTTTACTGCTTACTTTATTTATGCATTCTAGCACATTGTTTAGTTTATATTGATCTCTCAGGATTGGGATACACACCACGTGTATCAGCCTATTGAGATTTATACCTAACATAACTCTTGGGAACCCTTATTACCCAATTAGACCTTATATTTGCAGGATATATGTTGTTGTTTTTTATTTCTTGTACTTGGGAGTTAGAGAAATGTACCGAATTGGAGATTGGGATGCTCATGGAGATCACCCATGGTGATTTTCTATCTTTTCATTACTATTTTATTGTATTTTAGAACATGTTTTTTGATAAAAAAAATTCCCTCATGTATTAATAACATGTCATCATTCATGCATTGTATAAACTAGTGTTGTCCACTTATGTTCAGTTACATAAAATCTTCCTTTCGCTCCATTGTCAATGATTTATAATGATTTCGCTACATTTTTTTGATTAATAATTGAAAAGTCCAATGTGAATATCTAATATAAGGTTATATTCTCCCCAATATCACCTCCCAATACCATCACTACTAATCAGTATCCTTTGGGGTACAAGAAGTCCCACTTGTGGCCATGTGATGCACCGATTCTGCTACCAGTATAATGGTAAGTTGGGTCGAGACATTAAAATTGGTATCAGAGCAAAAATGTATCATTTTTCATACAATTTGAATTTTTTAGATAGTATAATAGGAGTGTGTGGGTGTTTGGTAAGTAGTCATGTTTGGTATTGATCACCCCACTTATGGGAAATTACCAAGAGGCCAGGGCTGGGAATTTTTTTCATGTTGTTTGATGTTACAGTTTGTGTAGTTTCACCTTGAGTGACATGTTTAATTTATGATACTTATTAGTTTATGATTTTATTTAATTTTCACCATTATCCTGGTTTGGTAAGGAATTTTCATTGTATAAATCATACTAGGAACACCGAAATTAACATGTTGTGTATATTCCATTCCATGTAGTTGCATTGTTAGTTTTTCTATTGATAAGATATTGTACCTTGAGTGTTATGACATGATTATATTTATACATTTTGAGGTAATTAATTATAATTCTATTTGTTTTTTAGGCTCGTTATAGCATGATTCTATGATTAAAATTCCATGCTCATGTGATTTCACTATGTTGCTCTATGTTAGCTGCTTTTAAGGACTTTCTAGCTCTATTTTCTATATAATTGGTGGATTTTGTAAAATTAAATTGTTGTGATTAAGACAAGAGCCAGTTGTTAGTTGTAAATTGTATGGACTCCATATAGATAGGAAAATGTTACCCACGTATTTGAACCATTGAAAATGATTTCTAAAATTTAAGTTCTAAAGAGAATTGGTTTGATTAAATGAGATCCAAATTCCAATTTTTACAATGTATGGGTGAATTATTGATTGGTAGATAGCCAACCATGTGATTGGAGAATTAGGTATTTGAGCATGTTATAATTTAAAATTAATTATTTAACTACATAAATTCACAACTAGGCCCAAGTAGTCTAGTTGGTGCATGTTCCTTATGAGATAACCCGATATGGGTGTTGATACTCTTAATAATTAACAAAATACTTTTAGGTTACATTCTGATGAACTTAGGTCAGCTTAGTGGGACCTTCGTGGGATACCTTCTCAGTTAAAATAAATTTATATGATAAATTTCCAAATTAATGACAGGAGTACAATATAAGAAAAATTTCTTTAAAAGTATGTTTGTTGATACATTTATGTTCTTATTTGATATATTAGTTAAATATTTTAAATGTTTTAAGATTTAAAATGTGAATACATGAAATAGTAATTAAAATGTAACCCATAGGTGGTTTCCTAAGTTATAACCCTCATGTAATGGTCGTTTAGATGTCTCTTTATATGCCTTTGAACGAAATTGTTGGTGTTTTCCCTCGGCCGCTTTCTCTTGAGCAATGACTTGAATGATTGGATTTTAATTCGGTGACTTCAGTTGGAATGACCTAGGGATATGGTCACCATTTCTTCCATAAGGGAATAGCCTGTGGTTGGTAGCAACCTTAGATTTTAAATTCCTTTCTAGTGTTATGTGATTTTTAACATTTGGTGTTGTTCTGATGCCATTGTCCCTATTAGGACATTCAGTTTCGAATGACACCCATTTTTAGATGGGTGTTCATGGTTTCTTTGGCCTTGTTAGGGGTGTGACTAGTGAGTGATTATCATTTTAAATACTTTAGACATGCCTCTGGCATGGTTAAATGGTTCATAGGTCATTTTATCTTACCTTATTCTTAGTAATGGATGACTGGTCATGGTATCATCTAGGATAAAGGATGTATGAGGCAATGTGACTATAAAATAAATCTCTTATGGTGTTGAGAATGGCCTTGTGTCATCTCTACGTAGAGTAACTTGAGAGATAAAAAATCAACTTCATCCCAATGCTTTGTATGTAAATTCTAATGATTAGGGTTTTTTGACATGCCAGTCTCCTTAGTTTGGTTTTTGTAGCATGCGTTGACATACGTGAGTGTGTATCAAAGGATAGACACATGTATGGTTATAGTGTTCTTGTATTAGTGCACTTGTGAGTGGTTATTTTATCTTATTGTACTTTAACAACTAGGACACTCTTAATATCTGTATTTTTGTGTAGGCTCTGGTAAATCTGTATGTTCCACGTAGAAGGAAAAAATTCCAAGATGACCATTGAAAATCGTATATTCTGCTTAAAATCCCATTGGGTGTTCAGGTTTTTGAATGTTGGTACTTTCTAGGTAGAATGACATCGATCTAATTTGTGGTGTATGAAAACCATGGAAAACACTATGGGACAGGGATGACTTATGAGGTTAAACTTGAGCGATCATGGGAATCCTTGTGGGTAAAGTCTAGTGATCATTTGTAATGACGTGTCGGTAGGTGAAGTCATTTTTTTATGAATTTAACATGTTGTGGTTTGACTGATCTCATTTCAATTAGTTGGGTACTTTTGATTAGAAGCAATGAAAATCCTCTTAATTTATTCTACTTAGTGAAGACCATGTCACATATCTTGATGTCATCCTAGATTCATTAAGATGGCGTCAGTCATACACCATGCCAAAGCATGAAAATATGTTGATATTTTTTTGTCATCATAATCATTGTTACACGCTAATGTGTGGTTATTATCGACACTTAGTATGTTCTGATCAATTCCAAGGTTCCAAAGTAGGAACACCCTTGTCATACTTATGGACTCTAGCTGTTTATTTTGAATTGATCCGTCTGCCTAAGCAGGACACCTTCGAGATGAGTCGGCCAAGTGGCTCGACTCATTCTCTCTTCTTCATTTCAATGTGTATGATAATAAGAAACTATTTTAAACTATATTACCAGTTTATGGAGGGTGTGATTTTATGGTTGGAAATGTCTTCTGATAATTATTTCTTGACTTGTTTCTATTAGGTTAATCAGGATTCAACCATTCTTTTTAATGATATCATGCTAGGAGTGTTGTTTTGATACATAAGAGAATTTTTTAAATGGGAATTCTGAAGGTGGAGGTACCGTGGCTTGGAATTGGACACTTTCCTTAAAAACTATGGTGGGTTGCACCATCTGTTTGATACTTTCCAAGATAATAATGTCATCATTTCTCTATCTTAACGGGCTCATCTAAGATCAGTTCCGGTGATTCAGTTGGAAGGAGAGCATTGAATCATACGTGATAGCTTAAGTATTGCTTAAAGGTGTGTTGTGCGTAGGAAAAAAAAATATTTTTCAAATGAAACCTCACCACCCAATTAGTCGGGAGATGTTTTACTTGTCACCATATGGCCTCTCGAGGTTGATAAGTTATAAGATGGGGAGATTTTAGAGTACCGTGTTTTTGAACTAGACAAAAATCCAAGGGATTTTGAACTTTTTTAACGAGATGATTCGAATTTAAAACCACACATTGGAACTCAATTTCGTGAGTTAGAACTCATTAACATAATGTTTTTGGACTTTTGTAAAGGCATGATAAGTTTCCCGGGAGTCTTAGTGAGTTTTAGGATTATCTCACTAGAAACATCAATGTTTTATGGGGTATGAAACAAGGCTCATGGTTTGTCTGAAACCTTGCGGCCCAGAGTAGGTAATCATGTGGCATCTTGTAGATAGAAAAGAGGTGTCTCATGGTATACACATGGTTTTCCAAACTATGCACCATGCTCGGACAATGTTCACAAATAGATTGTGTGCTCTCATTATTGATCACACGGTTGGCACACGGTTTGGATGACTGGGTAGCCTAAACCGTGCGATGTGTCTTTTTTAATGAAATTGAATTCAATTAATTGTAATTTAACTTGGAATAAATTAATAAGTAAATGTTTTAATAATAATAATAATATGATACTAATTATTATAATTATAATTATTATTAATATTAGTTTTAGTTTTTTGGTTTAGGAGAAAAAGGGAGTACCGTCCCCCTAATACCCTCTCACGACGCCCCCTTGGGATCTCTCTCTCTAGTTTCACAATAACACCCCCTTTCAGCCACCTCCAATCTTAAATTCTGACCAGATTTATCAATAGTTTCTCATCGAATTACTAAGGTAGAGTCGCTGCTTCCTATTCTCCATTGTTTCTTGGCCGATTTAGGTCTCCCGATCACCCCTTGAAATTTAGTTGAACCCTATGGTTAGGTATAACCAGCTTTTTGGTTTCTTCTCCGATATTAGGTCATGTGAATGGCCTCTTGGATCACGTTTGTGCATGTTACAGTAACTTCTTCCCAAGGAGAAGTGGTTAGGATCGAATTGGTTCAATGAAAATGGTTTAAGGTGACTTTTTTCCTTCATTCTTCGATACTCCTTAGTTAATATTTGGTGTTTTTTTCTTCTGTGAGTCCCAGGTAATTAATTTGTGAAATGTTAGTCCTTTCCACGTTAAATTTGAATTTCTATTAATATCTGAATTGGATTTGAACCAATTTTGTGGGTACATATGCGTGTACTCAGGTATGAATATTTATAAATAAATATATTCTATGTACGTGTTCCCTCGTGGAGTGGGGAATAAGTGAATTAGGTTATTAGATATATATATATATATATCTCTATGTGCGTGCGTGTGTGTATGTTTGTATGTATATGTGTGTATATATATATATATGATGGAATGTGCATGCACGTGTTGAAAATTTCTAGGTGGTCATCGATAAATATGTCCAGTGTTAGGTGTTGTCCGGTTCCTCCTCATGGTGGGGACCATTTTCCAAGTCTTTTAATTTTATAAATGCATTAATTAGTTGCTTACTACACTTTTTTTTAGATTTTAATTGATGTAGTAAAGTCTTTAGATTAAATGATTCTTAAATATGGAATTAGTATGTTTTTAGATACTAATTATATATGTAATAAATGATTTTTGTGACAAGAAATATCATGTTTTTAAAAAAAAAATATTCTAACGAAGATGTATTTTATTCAAGGTAAAAAGTAGTGATTAGAATTTTATGCTTGTTTGGCTTGATGTATTGATTTTTCTTTATGCCTTGATGTTACATTTAAAATATGGAATATTTAGGAAATGTCCCCTAATGGAGGTAGAAGAAAGGATTTTCCAATTTTAAATGATTAATGAACAAAATCACCGTCCTAGTGCTTGGCTTACTTTTTAGATTGGAATTAACCACATATGATGTTTTTCCATAAAGTTTGTATTAGTGTTTTGAAAATTTTTAGCCCCCGTTTGAATGTTCATGGGATTAAAAATTGTAAGGGTAATATTTTTGTGATTAAATGGTTTGACTTATCTTGTGAATATCATAATGGAATGTACCATATATTATCACCACTTGTCCTACCTAAGGTAAGTGCTTCAATGTGATAATTAAATGTGAAATTGAATATATAAAGTATACTATTAATATGAATTTCCAATATTAAATGTAAAGTAATGTTTGGTTTCATATATATAGAACGCATTTCAATGTTCATATAAAGGATTGGAGTGAGCCTTATTAATTGAACAAGACTCAAATGGTTTTAATTAAATGGTTACATGATAATTTTCCTTGTTAAACTAGTGAAAGGCGAGGCTGGATCCTAATGGAATTATTGATTACATATGACTTGATTAAACGGTATCATTCCCATTTAACCTTGTGACACTAATGAAAGCTAATTGACTTGTGCTTGTGAATTATATATATTACTTCATTTTCAAAATAGGCCTGGATTGACATGAGCATGCCTTAGATTCCAGAGAGAATTTTTTAAGAACTCAATGACCCCATTCATAATTCAAGGATGTGGCTTCTATAGGTTGAGACCCACCTAGAACCAGATCCTTGTCGAAATTTGGATACCTGATATAACACTGTATGATCCCTCATGTAGTTCTACAAGATGTATTGGATATACTCCTTGTATCAAACATTGACATGTATGTTCCATGGTTAAATCACATCGACCCTAGTCATTTTTAGCCTTATTTTACCTTGTATGAACACCTTGGACTTAGTAGGAATCTTATTGTGGAATGAAATAACATATGCTACTACAATTACACTGTTACCCTTATCCAAGATACAATTATTACTGAGTTGGATACCCTTGAGGTCTATGTTGCCCCAATTATTTCCTTAGAACTTCATTATTAAATTTCACTATAGGTTTCCCTATTACATTGTGGAATATTCACTATTCATAACATGTGATTTATTAATAATGTTTTAGAAATAAAATAATTAATTGGTTACATGTTTAGACACTAAATGAGGGTCAAATCAGGTACATGGGTATTTTGTTACATTGTAATGGTTACTTTATTTATGCATTCCTTCAAAATATTTAATTTATATTTCACTATTGGGGTTGGTGTAGACACCATGGGTGCCAGAATTTTGAGATTTATATCTCACACCTTACTTGAGTACCCTTGGTAACCGAGTAGACCATATATTAAAAAGATAAAAAATTGTTTGGTATTACTTGTACCTGGTAGTTAGGAGAAAATAACCAAGCTAGAGATTGAGATCCCCATGAAGATCGGCCGTGGGGATTAGTTTTATTTTCATTAATTTTGTATTGTATTATAGTGATTTTTTTAACATTTATTTAGTTCATGTATCATTACCATGTCATCATCCATGCATCGTATAAACCAGCATTGTCCACTTTTGTTCAGTTATACAAAACTTATCTTGAACTACTTTTTCATTTCTTTATACTACTTCATATACTATCTGATGTATGTTATATGATAATACCATTGTGCATCTCTAACAATAGTGTATAGTCTCCCCATAATCACTTCTTGAGACCCTCATTGCTAGTTAACAGCCTTTGGCATATGGGGAGTCGTGATTTACGTCATGTGACCCACTGGTTCAGCTGTCGATTTAATTGTAAGTTGGGTCACGATGTTACAAATATCATCCTTGTTATGCCATGGATTCCAGAATGGAAATAAGTAATTCCAAAGTACCCTACATTTAATATATTATAACATTACAAGTACCTTTATATGAAATCTATTTCCTTTTTTTGTCCATTAATATATTCACATTTATTTTACTATTAGTTTCTATATGCCCTTATTTTAAACAAATAATAAATCTCATAATTCTATTGAAGCATTTTTATTAGTGTTTATTCACATATTTTTTACATGTAGGAAGTTGAACTTTCCTTCCTTAATCATATTTATCAACCAAACTTCCATGGTACTCAATCCTTATCTTATTTGGTTAGTTTAGGAATTAAACCATTTTAATGTTTGTAATTATAATTTTTGACATCTAATTTGGAATAATATTAACATTTCTCACACAAGATATTATCTCATTAGGTTTATAATTGAGAAAATATATTAATTCTCCAGGGCATCCACTATTAACTTTATTTCTTTAAGATTTAACCATTAGTAAATCCAAAAGGCATTAATCACAAGTTATGAACATTGTATGATTATTATTCTAAGATAAATACATAACAAATTTAATGTCAAATTTTATTATGCTTTAAAATTATTACATTAGTTTTCATTTCATTCAAAATCACACCTGGTTCAATCTAGGTTTACATATATTGGGTTCTCTTATTTTCATTAACCTACTTCCTTAACATAATAATTCTTTTATACTGAATTTCAATTTGAATGTGATAAACCAAAGAATGTCCACCATTATTGTTTATCCATGTGTGTAGTATTATCCCATTGATTGTGCACTATAGTGAAGATTGATTTGATACTCAAGAAAACTTTATTATGATGATTACCCCTAGGTGAATATGTTTTATAGAAACATCTGCCATCCAGTATCAAGATTGGGATGTCATTTATTGGATAAAAAATAATGTTTAATATCCTAGTCTCTAAAAACCCAAATATTGTACTTCTATTTCATTACTATCAAATAATAGAATAGTTCTCAGATGATCCAATAGTTTAGTAGTCTTAGTAGACTAGATACTTATATTCATTATATTTAGAAACATAAGATATTATATGAACACATTGTGAGAACATTATTATCCCTTAAATCATATCTTTAAACATTGTACATAGTCATCCCCAAGGATTCCTAGAGAAAATAAAACTAATAATTTTGAGCTTAAAATATCATTAGGGGGTAGAATATAGTGGAACGTATCATAACATAACCATGGAATAAGTGATATAGAAGGCATAAATAAAATAAATGAATCCATAATCAATTGAATCATATTGAAATATATATCCATGAAAATAAATGAGAACATGGAAAATAAAAATCATTAATTTCATGCTGAATGAATACGTAATGGTGAACATCAAAACATGTTTTCAAAGAGTTTTTCCAGGACACTATATAGATATGGGGAGAGGTTACACCAAATTTTTTTTTCTCATCAGAACTATTAATATATCATGGAGATATATAATGAAAATCCCCATGCATCATCTGATAATGTATATCTCATTAATTATAAGAGTCGTCAAGACAATTATTATCATTCCTTAAAGAACCTATAGCTGAGTAAATACACGGATATAAATGTAACGATAAATACAAAACCCAAATATATATGAATTCAATAGAATACATTGGATGTGTATAGGAATATATCTTAATCAATTAATAAGTTTTGGGGAATCATTAAAGTAACAATATGTTCTTTTATCAATGAAATATAGTGATGATGAAGCTTTCAATGTGTTGTGTTATTCCATTAATATAATAATTGGGTTTAATGGTTTAATTAGTATGGTACCAAGTAAATGGTATGAACTATCCTTCATAATGGTATATATATATTTACTAAATATTTTAAATCATATCCCAAGGGAGTTTCAAGAAAAGTTTTAAACTTAGGCCCATTCATCATGCATTAGAGTGACGAGTGGGTCAATTCTCAAAAAACCCCTTTTTGAGTGATTAACCTGAGTTTCCTCTAACCAATATCCACTTAAACATTGCAATATCCAAAATGATATTTATTTTTCCTAAAAACTATACAAATATTTACTTTACAAAAACATGGAATGATTTTCCCACAGTTGAAAATATTGAGTTTTATAATAGTTTTGGTAAATATTAAATCATGAGAATATGTGAGAGGAATGATAATATATAATTGTAAATCCATTTAATATGGTAAAATTTCTTCTATGGAAATTCATAAACGACACAAAATAAATTTGTGATGAGTATAAATTGAGTCACGAAGAATGAAAATTGAGATGGAAATACAAAATTCTAGCTTGGGTAGAAATTCAATCAAAAACTCATAAAATATATGAGTTCATGTTCATATTAAAATACCACAAATAACATTTATTTCAGGATATTACATATAAAATAGAAATTATATACACCATATAAAGGGAATTAGGTTAAATATACAAAAAATTTATCAAATATGGGAATTTGAGTGTGAAAACCCTTACCGCTTGTCCTAAATTCCATATATGTACTTTAAATTTCTGTATCACAAAAATGAATATATTAATACCATAATTAATAAACTAGACCATATCTTTATAAAATTAAATTCTTCATAAATATTCATTCTTTATAATAATTATACATGTTTACAAATTCGGTATTTATAGTTTCAATCCATTGTACTAGTTTCAATATAGAGGTGTCTTTACTTATTATTATTCAAAATTACATTATTATTAAGTCACTAAATACAATTTTAGTGATGTATTATACATACTTATTAGGTTTTCAATTCCTTTCATGTGTTTTTATTATTTATCCTTTAAGATTAAATCAATAACAATCATGTTTCGGTGATTCTTGGCATTCGAATAGTGTTTCATTAAATGAGTTAAATATTTATTTAACATATCTTGTATAAAAGAAATCATTATTTAAACATATATATAATATTATATTAGTAATTATTTTTCAATATTCATTCATGTTATAAATCCATAGTATTTATCAATTCGGTTGTTAAATCATCCCAAATATGAACATACCCAAATTTAATAAATGATTATTAGGTGGTTGGGGTAATATCATTATAAAAAAAACTTAATGATCTTATTTAACTTATATTAAAATGATATATCAGTGTTATAAATTTATTATAAGAATAATTTATTAATATTAAATAACTAAATAATTTTAATTAAAAATATTATCCACTATGCACGCTTGTTTTAAAGGATTGAATTCTTGATGACAATTAAATGATATTTTCATATATAAGTTATAAGATTTTTTATACATGGTACTTAATGATACAATAAACATCAAATATCCTGATTAAATCATTCTATAAACCATTAATCATGTATGGTAATGAAAAAAAATATTTTTTCTCATGGTGATGGTAGTCTGTATGTATGAAAAAAATATAGATTTCATTTTTATAAATGATTGAATAGATAAATGGGAAATGATGATACCATTAATAAAGTTACATTTATATTTTTATATATATTACACTAATATAAAATTTTTATATGGTATAAAATAAATTTTAATGATGACAAGTACGAAGAATACAAAAAGTAGATGACAATACTGACAGCGGGGAAGTCAATTTCACTTGGAAGTGTCCTTGGAAATAAAGGCCTTATTCTAACTAAAGGTGAAAAAATAATTTTAATATGGGAGAGGTTTATTTGATAATAAAATTTTTGTAGTTTGATATATAAATTTGATGGTAATGTGAGTCTTGAATAGGTGGATATTTTACTCTTTTATAAGTCAATTGAAGGGTTGTTTTGGGGGTAACACTTACATTTTAAATAATTTAAGGTTACTATGAAAGGATAAATGTCCACTAAATGGGAAAAATTGGATGGGATAGTGAGTTTAGGATGTAACTCACATCAAAACTTCTATTTGGTACAACTTTGAGGGTTTTAGGTCTTTTTATTTTATATTTTTAACTTTTTTTATAATGTACTTTTACCTAGGTAAATAATTTATAACCACAGAAATTAATTTTAATGATAATGATTAAGATTTAATATTTTACCTAATTTGATTATTAAAATTTTAAATTTTATAATTATTTTATCAATTAATATTTGTAATGGTGTGAAAAGTAACTTTTGAAAAAAAAACTAATCGCATAAAATTCTAATTTGGAAAAATAATTTTCTTATGATTTAAATTTATATAAAAGAAAAAATTAACATGGATACATATATTAATGAAATTAACAAATTAATTATATAATAATTAATATATATAAGTATTTATGGTAATCCAAAACTAAATCTCACCTTGAAAATATTATATATATATATAAAAGGCCAAAATAATTTTTATATTAAATAAATACTTATATTTATTCTAAAAATGATTTTCATTGGTTTTCTTAGTTAAAATAATATTTAAAATGAATAATGTTATTCCATAAATCCATATTTTAATACTTATAGGTTTTTTAATATTCCTGTTCATTATTATATAATGATTAATTTATACAACTTATAATTTTCATAAAAGCTATATTTTTTAAATGAAATAAACCAATTCAGAAAACAAATACTAATACATAATATGCTAATTTCAAATTGTATAATTAAAAAATTAATTTAAATTAAAAATTTTAAATTTCTAAATTTTATATTTTAAATAAATTAATTCATCAATAATCTTTATAATGCACATTGTTCTTTAGTTTTGGTATGTATCATTTTTATTTTATAGTAGTGTCTCAGGAAATACACAGTCCCTTCTTTAACAAAACATCAGGATTCCATACTATACATCCATTAGACTCATCATTAGAGTTTCCACTAAATATTTCTTATTCTAATCCAAAAAACATCTAATTTTACCAAAACTATCATAATGGGCTATCCATACTTTTGATTTTATGATCAACCACAACTCATCACCCCTTGATGACATTTTCATCTTTAACTGATAAAATCCTAATCTAAAAAATTATCTATACCCTTATCTAATATCAAATATAAAATTATATGAATATTAATATCTCATAATTACATGAATTAATGAAAATATCTCAATACAATACATTTTCTTGGTATTTTAGGTTTATAGTATTAGAAAATTGGTAAAAACATTAACTATCCAAATACATGCCTTTTTCAACTAATGGAAAATTTCCCCACTATATAATAAGATACATAAACTAAAAGGAGTCTCCAACATATCCCAAAATATCACCATAGACACATTATACTCTTCTAGAAACCTCATATATAATATATTTCTTCATAACCTAGGGAAAGTTTCAATTATAAAAGGGGTGAACTCAATGTATCAGTTGGGGGTAAACATAAGTGATAAAAATACAATATCATTGATGGTAAAGATATTATCATATAGGTATAATCAAGGAACATGAACATACCATAGGATAGGCATACCCGAAAGAGAATAGTTCTCAAAATATAATTCATGGAATAAATATTTGAATAAAATAATACATGAATCAAATGAGTATAGAAATAGTAGTAAATAGACATAATATATGAGATAGTTACAGTAGGAAACCTTAAAAATATGGAACAAATAATAGTATACATTAACATCACTTTTATGTGTCAAAAACTGAAACCCATGCTTGTGAGACAACTTAATTTTTCTCATGTATATATATCTCATGATATTAAAACATTTAACCAGTGAATTGTAGGGTGTTATAGGACCCCACCCATCATTCTTCCATACTTATGTGTTCCACATAAAATAATCATTCTTCATAACATAAATTACCCATGGATGGAAACTGGATTTCCGATCTATTTAAAATGGATTCATAAAAGGAAATCAATGATAATTCCATCACTAATCATAACATGATAACCCATTGGAAAATAAATATGTATCTAAATATAATAATTAACTATCTAGGTTAATAAACATAAATTAATACAATGTTATATATGGTATTTACAACTTATAGATAAATGGTACATAATTTATTTAATGATTTCACTAATTAATTGATGTCTAGAATATAAGTTTACTCACCTCAATAAAATGAAGTAAATATTGAATATTCATAGAGTAAATGAATTGGAATAATAGTCAGGTGTATTGACATTAGATGTTTAGGAAAGACAAAGGAAGGGATATTCCACCCATTTTAAAGAAATGAATATTTAATCATCTATCAATAAGAAGAAATAATGTAATGACCTGCTTATTCCCATTGTCTTGAGAATACAAATAATCATTACATAGCCTTAAGAGACATCACCAAGATGCCAAATGTGGCTAATAAATGAAAAAGGGTTTCAAATAAAAGTGGGGGATGATTTACCATTTTATAATAAAACCATTAACCCAACAATCCATAACCAAACAACTCACAATATGATACATGAATAAAATAGAGACAACAAAAATACTTTATTCATATAAAAAAACTCCAAAGTGTGCAACAGAAGAAGGAAAAAGATGATCAAAGAAAATAGAGGAATAAAAACATTTGATTCTAAGAAGACTACAAGACCCCTTGTTTAACAAGCTTTGTGCTCCACAATCACCAAATAACCCAAGTATCATGAGGTGGAACTAAAAATGTGTGACACATTACCTTTGTGCATGTCCCAGATGATATTATCTACAAAAGAACCAAAGATTAAATTCAGAGGCGAGTATTAAAATTAACAGGCTTTCCCCAATGACTTCCCGACTCATTACACTAAGATAGAAATGTTATCTGCATTTATATAAAAAAATTCTACAAAACAATTTATTAACACAATATAACCAATTTCTCAAAACAATTTGAAACAAAAAATCAAGTGCAATTGAAACCAATTTTTCTAGGGAGTTATTTTTCCAGAAAAATAACTAAAAAATATATTAAACCATTTCGCAACATTCCTTTTGGATACTAATTCCATTGTTCAAAACACACTCACACATGCAAGAAAATAAAACACGTTATACTTACGAGCGGTGAGTTATCCTTCCACTAAGCCTTCACTTAGTGAACCACTTTGACGAGGGTACTTCACGACCATATTTGTCCCAATATTTTGATAGTGGTTCTTCATGCACTTATCCATACCTTTCCAATTCATATAAACACACACCAGGACCCATGCTAAACCCATGACAATTCCAAGTGTGTTTAACCAATTAAAACCCTTTCAATAAAACCATTCATTTATTGAAAACCATTATGAAATCCAATTCAAAAAACCAATTCATTTCAACAAAACATTTATTTTATTTACAATATGTAAATGAAATCCATGTTCCACTATTTTATAAAACCCCCATTCTAAAATCCAAATGTTAAAACCAAAATCAAAAGCACTTTATTCAAAACACCCAATTCTCTAGATTTCCACAATTTTCCAAACCATCACACAAGTGGGTTTCCAACAATTGTTCAATAGTCAAATAAAAATAAATTCAACTCATGATATTCAATTTGAAATCATTCTAATTAGTTATACTACATAATGTTGATAGTGAAGATACCTACCTTGAAGGATTTGGTGAAAACTGACAACTGATGAAGAATGCTATAGGAATCGGGTTTATTCTCCACAAAATGGCCATATATCCCTTCTCATATCACAAGAAATACCAAATATAATCATATTTGGAATCAAACATCTTAGATATTCCCATAACAGGTGTAGATCTGAAAAATAAAGAGTATAGGGGAAGTATATCTATGTATATCAAAAGAAATGTGACGAGAACGAAGAAGAACATCACTTACTGAGAGAATCAAGATTTCAAATGGTAAGGGACGACTTCAGATTGGTTCATAAATTCTTGGGAGAGGTTCCCCAACCATTAAGGGAGAGAAAACTAGAATTAAGGCCATTTAAGAGGGAAAAAAGAATGTATGAACAAAAACAAGTAAGATCCTAAAAAAATATGATCATACTTTTTACCTGCAAATGGTTATTCCACAAGGTTAGGAAAATTGTGTGCTAACCATACATTTTCCACTGTCCCAAAACATCACGCGTTCACAGTTTCTTATAGAAACTCTCAATGATTTTATCAAACCATGCATAAAGAGTGCACATCTCCATTGGCTCCAAAAACTGCTTGAATGTTTACCAAACTCTCCCATCCTTCACCCTTACAATTTATAAACATAAAATACCCCAATTAAGGGTTTCATACCAGGAACTAGGGAACTAAATTGTCCCAACCATTAGTATTTATATCCTCAGAAAGTAGAAAACCCTTACATCCAAAAATGTTTTGGGACCATTACTCATTCATTTCCCTCTCACTTCTCCAAGTTTATTTCTAAATCAGACCCTGTTCCCATAATCCCTGAAATAGAACGATTCTTTTTTCACGCAAGAATTTGTATTTCCTATCCACAATCCACACCGGGATATATAAAAATGATGAATCCAGATCTATGTCAATGTAACCCCATCTAATCACATGGTTAGGATCAGGATGATACATTTTCAACTGTGATACATGGAACACATTATGTACCAAAATGATCCATGGTGGAAATGCCAACTGATTTTCCACCTATCAGACCTTTTACAATATCTCAAAAGTGCTAATGTACCGAGGAGATAACATGCCATGCTTCCTGAAATAATGATTCCAAAGTCTTAGAGAGATTCTCCAGAACACGTGATCACTCATGTAAAATGACAACGACTATTGATGATGTTCTCAATATGATTTATGATGACTCTAAGCTGTCTCTATCCTCTTTCTGATCAACACAATATTCTCCATTGTTTCCTGGATTGTGCTCAGCCCCACTAGTGATGTATCACCTATTTTCACCCAAAATAGCGAAGAATGATAAGGATTCCCATTAAATTCTTTAAATATAGCCATATGTATCGAGGTCTGATAGATTTTATTTTATGAGAACTCTACTAAGGGTACATGCTCCTCCTATAAGCCACCAAAATACATTACATATGCCCTTAACATGTCTTCTAATATTTGTATCATCTTTTTGGATTTCCCATATGTCTGAGGACAATTCACCATACTCATATCCAACTGAGCCTCAAGGGATTTCTGTATGGATTTCTAAAAATTAGATGTGATTCTCAGATATCTATCTGAGATGATCGAAAATGGTATTCCTTGTCTCTTTACTAATTCTTGAATATATATTTTTTATGGATCTTCCACTGTATGTGTTTCAAAAATGGGAATAAAATGATCCGACTCCTTTTGTTGATCCACTATCACCCATATAGTATCATGTTTATGAACCATTCTTGGGAGACCTGTGAAAACAATCCATAGCTATTTTCTCCCATTTCAAAAACGGAATTGGTAAATACTGCAACATACCTACTAGTCTCTATTTTTCTTATTTGGCCTTCTAGAACGTTAAACACCACGATTTGAACACATAAACCTTCCATTTTTAGGTTGATAAACCAAAACTATTCCTTCAACGCCTTATACATATTCTATGTTCCATGATGTACAACCCATATAAAATGGTGGTAATAATGGATGTGTTTTTTTGACAAGCCCTACGTACAACTATCTGCTCTCTGAAACACAAAACTGAACTCCCATCATGATTCCATCCCCCAATGGTTTCCCCACCATTTAGTATTGCACCCTTAACCTAGAATTATACTCCTGATGTTTGTTCCTAGTTAATCATTTTTACCAAATCATGATCAATAATAGCAGAAATGAAAACCACAACATCACCTCAGTCTTCACATTCCACATGCATGTCAGCTAGGACTGACATCAACTGCCATTTATCTGAAGCATCATTTACCAAATGAGTTAATGAATTTATTCTTAATGCATCAGCCATCTAATTACCTTTTCCCGGTGTATACATCATGATATTAGTCAAACATCTGGAGATAGTCCATCCATATCATTTGCCTCATATTCAAATATCGTTATGATAAAATATGTTTCAAGATCTTATGATCTGTGAACACCACAAATTTCTCATCAGATTGATAGTGACACCACTTGTTCACATCAAGAATGACTAAAGTTAACTCCACTCATGTGTTGGGTAGTTCATCTCATGCGATCTCAACATCCTTTAACCATAAGCCGCAACATGGTATCCTTGCATGAGAACATAGCCCAACCCCAATCTTGAAGCATCATAGTACACCACATACCCCTATCCTGATTCTAGAAAGATCAAGATATTTGCTGATGTAAGATGATATTTCAACTATTGGATGGATTTCTAGCATTCCTCAGTCCATTGGAATGGAGCATTCTTATTCTTCGTATCTATTATTGGTGAAGATAGCTTTGAAGAGTCTTGTACAAAGCGTCGGTAATAACTTGCTAAACCAAGAAAACATCGAATCTCAAAGGCATTATTTGGAGGTTTCCATGAGATGTCAACTTTTATCTTATCAGGGTCCACTGAAACACCTTTTTCAGAAATCACATGGATGAGAAATCATACCTATTGTATCCAAAATTCACACTTAGAAAATTTGGAATACAAACTATTGTCTTTCATGATTATGAACACTATATCTAAGTGTTTTTCATGATCAGATCTTGTCCTTGAATACACTAATATGTCATCTATAGACACCGCAACAAAATAATATAGATATCACTGAAATATCTGATTCATCAAATCCATAATTACCGCTAGTGAATTCAGAAGACCAAGATCCATGACTACACATTCAATGTGGTCATATCTGCTTCTGAAAGCTGCCTTTAGAATATCCTCCTTCCGAACTCAAAATTTATGATATCCTAATAGAAATATAATTTTAGAAAAACCACCAAGATCTCTTAAATTGATCAAATAGATCATCAATGTGCGGTATTGGATATTAATTATTTATCTTAACTTGGTTAAGATTATGATAAAACACACACTTTTTTAGAGTTCTATAAACTTTCTTCATGAACAAGACTGATGCTGCCCACTAAGATGTACTTGGATGAATGAAATCTTTTCATTCCAGCTCTGCCAACTTTACATTAAATTCCTTTAACTCTATTGGTTCCATATCATTAGAAAAAAATAAAATAGAATTGGTCCCAAGAAGGAGATCAATCATAAACTTTACTTCCCTTATAAATGTTAAAGTTGAGAAGTTATTGGAAAGGAAATTTGGAAATTGATCCACAACTACTAGAAAAACGGGTAACCTCAATCTCTTCCTTTGATGCCAATGTCAACATTTTTAACTTGTAAATGATTTTTCACACCACTGGCACCAACAATCATATTACACCTTTCATTACAACATTCTCTCCTCTTAAGAGAAACCAGACACCATACTCAATCGAAAAACACCGAGTCCTTCTACAGTAGTAATTGTGAGCCTTAAACATTGTAAACCAATCCATACCTAGGATTACATTATACAAATACATCCCAAACATTGATAATTACCACTTCAACTCATATCCTTCAATAGTTATAAAATATTCTCTACACACGAAGTCTCGAAACTCTCTTTCACTGAGAGGAGTTTGATGTTTAATCACAGAAGGAATCATCTCATGTTTTAAGCATAGCATGCCAATAGCATGAGAAGCAATGAAGGAATGGGAAGTAAAATTATCAAACAATACTTTCATAAGGGTATAATTCAAATGAATCATTCCTCTCACCATTGATGGTCCAACCTGATCAACCACAATCATCTTCTCAGCTCCATAAAATTTCTTCTTTGTTTCACTCCACTCTTTGATGTATTTCTGATATTCCCATTACCGAGGAGTCATGGTATTCAGAGAATTTCCAAGGATATCTTTGTTCTACTGATGAGACTAAGTATGTCGTCCTTTCTATGTCGATGCAAAATATGTTATGACACCTGATAAGTGTCTTGAGCACCTAACCTCTGAGCACTACAATAATAACACTGAGGATGTACCATCTTCTTGAAACTGTGGAATGATCTTGGTTGTGTCGTACACTCTCTCTTTATGAGGTCAAGAGAACTACATTAGAAACATCCTGGTTTTCCCATGGGTCATGGTCGAAGGTTTTCTTATCCATTATCCTGATTCTGAGTCCCACTCCCACCTTGGAAATTGGTTCCCCTCTTGTACTTTCTCACAATATTCAAGTTCCCACCATTTACTATAGGTATCATCATAAATTCTCCTCCCATAGCTACAGAGATATCCTGCTCAGCCCCTATTTCTCTGTTCACCATCTCCATATAATCTATAATACAGAGCATTGTGATCTTTGAGTGAATCTGCTACCTTATCCCCGATTTAAAGATTCATTCCTTCAAGGCCACAATTGCTGCAACTTCGGGTACAAAGCACACTAAATGGAATAATTTAGCCACATACTCAGTGATTGTGAGATTTTTCTATTTCAGATTATATAATTATTTCATCCTCTCTATCCTAAAAGTGTGAGGGTAAATTTTTTTATTAAACAATTTCCTAAAAAATACTCCCATGTAAGCCCTTGATCCAGTTTAGAAAAAAACACTAGTACCTACCACTGACGTGCAAGATCCTTGAGCATACACATGGCCATATTAACATTGTGTTTTGTTGGTGTGTCGATGAATTCAAAGATATGATTTATCTAGTTATGCCACACCTCATATTTTTTGAGTTCAAAATCACCTGGGAAGATGGGTGAATTCTACTTCATGAACTGGATTGAATGATCCACAAGCCTGGGCTCATCCCGCAAGTTCCCCATATCCATAGCTTGAAACACTTTTACTATACTCTAAACCATCTCTTGGTTCACCTATGGCTCATGTTTATCTATATTTTTTGTAGCTTCTTCCAGCTGTTTTCTATGACCCCTAACGGGTGCCATATTTAGACCTACAAGAAAAATCAGTATATCTTACTCCCAAGAAACTGATGGCTTCACATTAAAAATTCTATCACATCAACTATCACAACATTTTTTTTTTCAAAAAACCAATTTTTTCTCATTCAACCATTTTTAAAAAATCTATTATTTCTTTTAAAAATAAAACCATTTTTAAAATACACCAAGTATGCTCTTTTCAAAATATTTCATTTGAAAATATATTCATCATTTTTCAAAAATTGACACATTTTCACAAAATTATAAATCATTACTCAAAATTAAATTCTCAATCCTAGTGGGAACTCATTCCTCTACAATTCATGTCATTCTCATCTCATTGTTTAAACCCGTGACAATGAGATTCCAATATCCTATAAGTGTCTCCAAAACACTTATGTACCCAACTCCCTGGTAACTTTATGTTCAACAATAACAAGTTAGCTATGTTCATTTATTCAATTCATTTCAAGTCCCAACAATCAGACTCCTTTCGAAGATCATAACCCAATGAATAGACAAGAATGAATTCTAATTCTAAGATAAGGAATACTAAATACTAGTTGTTAGAAAAGGATCAAAAAACATGATACCATTTGTAATGAACCACTTATTTCCATTGGTTTTAGAATATAACGAATCATTAGTTGGCCTTAAGAGAAATCCCCAAGATGTCAAAGGCCAGAAATTAATGCCGAAGGGTTTTAAATAAATTAGGGAAAAATTTACCCTTTTATAATAAAACCATTAACCCAATATTGCATTACCAAATTACTAAGTATATGATGCATGAATAAAACCAATAAAACACAAATACTTTATTCATACCAAGAACACTCCAATTTGTGAAACTGCAGAAGAGGAAAAATTATCAAAGAAAATAATGGAAAAACAAATAAAGAATACAAGAAGACCAAAAGTCTCCATTATCTACAATACTTGTGTTCTACAATCACCAAACAGCCAAAGTATCACGAGGTGGTACTTAAAATTTGTTATACATTACCTTTTCCCTTGTCCCATAAGATACTATATGCAAAATCACCAAAGTGCCAATACATGGGTGAGTATAAAACATAGTAGGATTTCTATAATGACTTTCCTACTCATGCAACTAGCACATAAAACTTATCCACAATTATATAAAACCATTTATAAAAAACAATTCTGAAAAACATTTTATAAAACAATATAACCAATTTCACAAGATGAATTGGAACAAAAAACAAGTGCAATTAAAAACAAATTTTCTAGCATGTTGTTTTTTCAGATGAATAACTAAAAAAGCATTAAATAAATTTCTCAACAATCCAATGACATAACAATTACATTGTTCACAACACACACACACATGCTAATAAAACTCCCTATACTCGTGAGCGGTGAGTCATCCTTCCACTAAATCATCACATAGTAGACCACTTTGATATGGGTATTCACGCCCATATTCGTCCCAAACTTTTGATGGTGGTACTTCATACCCTTATCCATCCCTTTCCAATTCATATGAACACACACCATGACCCATTATATTCCCATTCTAAATCCAAGTGTGTTTAACCAATTCAAACCATTTCAATAAAACCATTATTTTATAAAAAAACATTATTTTATAAAAAAACCATTAATCAAGACAATTCAAACTAACCAATTCAGTTAAATAAAATATTCCTTTTATTGAAAACAAATTAATCAAATACATGTTCCAATACTCCAAAAAATACCAATTTTAAAATCTACATTTTAAAAACTATATCAAAAGCATTATATTCAAAACAACCAATTTTATTTATTTCCACAATTTAACAAACCATAACACAAGAAGATTTCCAAAAATATTTCAATATCCAAATAATAATAAACTCTCTACATTATATTAAATTTTAAATCATTCGAATTAGTTCTACTGTGTGGATTTGATAGTGAATCCACATACCTTGAAGGTTTTGGTCAAAAACAGACTACCAATGAAGAGCACTCTAGAAATCGATATGATTCTCCACAAAAACGGACTTAGATCCATTATACTATCACAACCAAGACCAATTCTTATCATATTTGGAATCCTCCATCTTAGATCTTCCCATAACATGCATATATATGAGAAAGAAATATAAGAGGATAAGTAGATCTAAGTACATCTAAAGAAACATGATGAGAACGAAGAAGAACATCACATACTCAGAGAATCGAGCTTTCAAACACCAAGGTAGGGCTCCTGATTGGTTTTTACATGGTTGGGAGAGGTTCCCCATGCTTCAATAGAGATAAATCTCGAATTTATGGTCATTTAGGAGCAAAAATGGTCAAATAGGAACAAAAATGAGTAAAAACCTAAAAAATTAGATCTTAATTTTTCCATGCACATGGTTAGTCCACACAGTTAAAAAAACAATGTTTGGAATCCCACCTTTTTATTACATAACTTTTCATTACATTTTACAAATAGAGGATCTTTAAAGTCTAGTGTCTTGGAAATCAAGGAGATAATACATGGAAACAACATAAAACATTCTTCTAAACCACTTGTAAGGCTTCATCATAGGTTCATCCTATTTACAATTCCTACATATCATATCCTGTAGACATACATCAAAGAAAAGGGTGAGAATAAGGCTTAGTAAGGAAAACAAGTGAAACAGTTGACATGTGATCTTGAGCAATATTAATAAGAACATGATAAAAGTAATAAAGGCATGAGAAATGGAAGAATAAGAATATAATGATAAAAAAAACATGAATAATAACTTTAAAATGTGGCTACAACATTTCATTTATCCATTCACGAACATTTCACCAAGGTTTATCCCCGAGGTGTCATAAACATTACCAAGGTTATTCACCAAGGTATCGTGAAACTTGTCATCTCTAGAAATTAATTATTTACCCAACGCATTGGAGCACTATCAGGGCGCACCATTAATATTTATTTATTTTCTTGCGAGCCATATAGATCATAAGAAAACATTTCGTAAATAACTCATAGAGAATTAAATAAATGGGTTTCATTTCAAAATCGTGACATTTTAAAAGTTCTTAAAAATAAGATTATTATATCATTTATAACCCATGGAAAGGCAGTGAGGGTTATATGTATGTCCACTAAAGAATAAAATATATCCTTTTTATATATTTATGAACACCCATAGAAACAAAATAGGTCTTGATATTCACATAAATAAACAAGATAATTTATTGAGAGAAAGAGATAGAAATTTTGAGGCGAAATTTCTACAGCATAACGGCTATATAACATGGTTTTCGAAAATAATAAAAAGAGAGGGTACAAGGGTAACCCAATCATAAATAACTCATATTACAATATAAATACATAATAACATGTAGGTAAGAACATGGTATGGATATTTGAATGACATACCACAAGAAAAGGAAACTTGAATGGTAGGAGAAGATGTGATTTCTTTTACGAGAAATTTGGCAGCCTAACGACATCACTTAAATATTCAGAAAAATTTTTGATGATAGAGGAAAGGGTATCTCAAAAATTATAAATGAAATGGACAGTAATGAGAACATATAATAACATAATCTCAACAGAAAGAGATGGAAACTAGAAGACACGACATAAAGGAATTGATGACTTAACAGAGGAGGGTGAAAAGATCCCTTACCTTGAAGAGTAGCTTTGAAAGCATGAAGGTCATGAAATTGGGAGGCTTGAGGGAACCATGGGAGAACTCCTTGGAAGTTATGGAGACCAGAACATTGTTGAGGATGATTTTGGAATGAAATGAATGAGGGAAATTGCTTGGTATTTATAGGGAAAGTGAGTGAATAAATTATTAATTTCTAAGGGACACCTCATCGGTGGTATTTGCAAAACTATGGGCTTTCCCATGGTATTTTAACTTATTATTAGCCACTTGTTACACCTCATAGAATATATCACTATTCATAAATCAACTAGAAATATTACATCATTAAAGATGTCATTAAACACCGAAACTCAAAACTGCCTTTTTACTATTCACCAAAAAGTCAACTTTTTCAGAAAAAAAACCAAATATTCACCATAAAATAATATCAATTATTTGAAATAAAAAATGAAGTCTATTTTATGAAAATAATTTTATATTAATTTTAATTTAATTTTTAAATAAAATCATTTTTTATTCCAAAAATACAACTTTAAAACCATTAATCATTTTGTAACACCTTAAAAAAATAATCAAGGTCCCATAAAATTATCGTATAACCATAAGACAATAAAGTAAAAATTTATGATTAAATTTTATGAAGATCAATTTCCATTTTAAATTATTAAATTAATTATAAAATTTTAAATAACATATTTATGGCGTACAAAAATACCAAAACTTAAACTATGCTCATTTTTTCACTTTTAAGATGTCGAAAAAGTATTTATACATTCATGTGTGAAGTTTATATTTTTTTGGTCAAATTATTGTTCATTACTATTCATATGGGTATGTTAATATTACTACTTTACTATTCACTAAAAACCAAGTTGATCTTATTAGACTCTAAATTTCTCACCGATCACAACTGTAGAAGACCATTTTTTAAAAATCATTTCACATTATTAACTATTTAATGAATACAAAAAAAATTTAAATTCCTTTTTTCCCTAAATTTATCAATAATACACATCCTATATTTATCCATATAATTGAAATTCACAAAATTTCCCATAAGAAGAAAAAAAAATTTTATTTATAAAAGGATTTGACAAAGCAGCTAAGGTCTTGTTACATATCCCCTTATTACACCAGCATAGGACCTAAATGTTAGGTGTGTAATGGTGATAGAATCTTGGGGTGGCTCAGAAAACATTGCCAGAGTGGTCTTGGTCTTGGTCCAGGGCAAATCCCAGTGATGCTACCTCCTTCCTAAGCTCTAACAGATGGGATTCATATAGCTCGAGTCTACTGGATGAGGCCATTCAATCTTCTTTCTGTATTAATTAACCAAGATAACCGTATTTATAAAAACACAATGTTAAGACTATAGTTTCCAACCGTCATATTGACCAACGGTCATATAACAGTCGAAGCACAACAGTCACTTTTTAATTATACACACAAAATTAGAAAACAAATATAATTAAAAAGTTCAGGTTGTTACATTCTTCCCCCCTTAAGAAATTTCATCCTTGAAATTTTATCTCATACCCTATGATGGGAAAAGTTTTGGGTACTTCTGTCTCATAGTCTCCTCTGGTTCCCACATGGATTCTTCTTATTTGTGGTTCCTCCACAACACCTTAACAAGGTGGGTAGTCTTGTTGCGTAGAACCTTGTCTCTACGATCCAAGATCTCCACCGGCTGCTCCTCATAAAAGAGGTCATGTTCCAGTTTTACCACCTATGGATTTATTATATGTGAAGGGTCAGGTATGTACTTCTTCAAGAGGGATATGTGGAAGACATCATTAACTTGGGATATATTTGGAGGAAGTTCAAGATGATAGGCCACTGCTCCCACACGTTCAAGGACTTCATAGGGGCCAATGTACCTAGGGCTGAGCTTTCCTTTCTTCCCAAACCTCATTACTCTCTTCCAAGGTGAAATATGAAGAAAGAATTTTTCCCCAACATCAAACTCCAAGTCCCTTTGACCGTTTTCGGCATAGCTTGTTTTCTGACTCTCAGCAGCCTGAATGTGTTTTTGGATGGCATGTGCCTTTTCTGTCATCTCTTGCACAAGATCTGGCCCAAGAAGCTTTCTATCACCAACTACATCCCAATAAGTAGTAGTTCCCCATCGATTCCCATATAGAGCTTCATAGGGTGTCATTTGAATGCTCGAGTGGAAGCTGTTGTTGTAAGAGAAATCAACTAAAGAGAGATGTTGATCCCATCCACCTTTAAATTCCATTGATCATGTTCTCAGCATATCCTCGAGTGTTTGAATAGTCATTTCATATTGGCCATCATTTTAGGGGTGATAGGCCGCACTAAAATTCAATTCAGTGCTCAGAGCTTGTTGAATACTTCTCTAGAATTTTGATGTGAACCTTGGATCACGATCAGATACGATAGAAAGTGGAACTCCTTGCAACCTTACCACTTCCTTCTCGTAAATCCTGGAAAGTTGTTCAAGAGATAAATCTTCCCGAATGGAGATAAAATGGGAAGTCTTGGTGAGACGGTCACCAATAACCAATATCGTATTATTTCTTTTTGATGTTCATGGGAGACTGGTGATGAAGTCCATAGTGATATTTTACCACTTCCATGCTGGTATGGGTAGTGGTTGCAATACCCCTTTAGGAAGTTGTCGCTCTGTATTCACATGCTGACATACCATGCACCTTTAAGTGTATTCAACAATCTCCCTTTTCATATTATCCCACCAATAATGATCATGAAGGTCCCTATACATTTTTATACTACCAGTATGTATAGAGAAAGTAGAGCTGTGAGCTTCATCCATTTTCTACTTCTTTGTTTTTGGAATATATGGAACACATAATCTTGTACGAAATTTAAATACACCTTCATGATCAGTATTTAACTCAAGAAACATCCCATCCTTCACAGCCTCAATCTTTCTCTATAACAAAGGATCTTCTTTCTGATCTTTCTTGATCTTCTCTAGTAGTGATGGTTGAGAAACCATTTGGGTTAGGGTTGATGATGTCCCTTATTTTATAATTACCATGTTCAGTATTACTAGGACATTGATCAAAGGATCTCTTTGAATCCTCATCATGGAAAGAACAATTGGGTCTTTCCTGCTTAATGCATCACCAAATTTGTTTCCTCTTCCAGGATGATAATGAATTGAACAATCATAGTCTTTAAGAATCTCCTACCATCTCCTTTTTCTCATGTTCAATTAATTTTTTGTGAAAATATACTTCAAACTTTGATGGTATGTGTATATATCACATTTCTCTCTATAAAGATAGTGCCTCCATATCTTCAGAGAAAAAATGACCGCATCCAGCTCCCGATCATGCATAGGATAATTTTTCTCATGAGTCTTCAACTGTCGAGATGCAAAATCAATGACCTTGTCATTTTGCATGAGGATGCACCCCATCCCTTTCAGAGATGCATTTCTAAATATAGAAAATCCTTCTCCACTTCAGGGTAGAGTTAACACAGGTGAAATAACCAATCTATTCTACAGCTCTTGGAAACTTTCCTCACACTATTTTGTCTAGATCAACTTGACCCATTTTCGAGTTAACTTGGATAATGGATTAGAAAGTCATGAAATTTTTTCACAAACCTCCTATAATATCCTGCTAATCCAAGGAAACTACGAACTTAGTTATTGTTGTAGGCTGAGGCCACTTATCTACAAATTTTGTCTTTGCTGGGTCAACTTTGATTCCTTCGTTGGTGACAATGTGCCCGAAAAAAGCAACTTGTTGTAAATAGAATTCAAATTTACTGAACTTTCAAAAAATTCTCTCATTCCATTGAGTTTTCAAATTAACCCTTATATGATCCTCATGCTCCTCACGACTTTTGGAATATATCAGAATATCATCAATAAAAAATAACACAATGTTATCGAGGTAGTCTTTAAAGACTCTATTCATCAAATCCATAAAAATAACAGGTGCATTAGTAAGTCCAAAAGGCATAATGACAAACTCATAATGCCTATATCTTTATTAGAAGGCATTTTTTGGAATATCTTCTTTCTTCAACCTTAATTGACGATAACCAGATCAAAGATCAATCTTAGAGAAGAATTGAGCCCCATGAAGTTGGTCAAATAAGTCATCAATTCTTGGAAGAGGGTATTTGTTCTTTATAGTTATTCCTTTCAGTTCACTATAATCAAGGCATAGTCGCATCAATCCATCCTTCTTCTTCACAAAGAGAATAGGTGCTACCCAAGAAGACATACTTGGTTGGATAAAATCATTCTTCAAATGATCATGTAGTTGTTTCTTTAATTCCTCCAGTTCCACATTTTCCATCATATAGGGGGTCTTTGATATTGGATGAGATGCAGGTACGAGTTCAATGGAGAAATCTACCTCTATTTCTGGGGGAGGTCTTGGAAACTCTTCAAGAAATACGTCAATGTATTAATGGATGATGAGTACATTTTATATCCTCAAACTCTCATTTCCTTCTTCTTCTTCACTGATCAACTCCATAAAGAACGATGTAGGAGGTTCTTCTAGACAAATATCAGGTTGAGATATCTCTCCTTGGAAGATAACAGTTGGTTTTCCATTCAAGTATACTTATATTTCCTTACTTCTTCATTTTATCTTAGCATTATACTTTGAGAGCCAGTCCATCCCTAGTATAATGTTGAATTTTAGCATGGGAATGACTGATAGGTTTGTGATAATATTGTGCTCACCAAATTAAACAATAGAGTTTCTAAACACTAATGATGCATGGATAATCCCCCCATGAGTCTTGACTGATACCTCTACTTTTAGCAAGTCGTGGGTTGATTCTAAATTCTTTGAAAACTTGGAGGAAATAAAGGAATGCGTAGAACCAGAATCAAACAATGTACTTTCTAGATTTGAGAGAACAATATGAGTACCTACTACCAAATAATTTGGAGCTTCAAATTCAGTTGTCATGATAAAAAAAGCATGACCTTCCTCCCTTGGCCATTGTTGAGGCTGATGGTGATTCCCCTCTACTGGCCTCGGATTTGGACAGTGATTGGAAAAGTGCCCAAGTTGTCCACACTTAAAGCATTGTACATCAGGTAGGCCCTGCACCATCTTACCCTTGTCATTAGTGTTTTTAATTTGATGTTTCACCTCACTACAACAATTCCTTTCAATATGTCCATCTCTTCCACACTTGTAGCATTTCCGGCTCCCGAGCAGGTAGTTCCCTGAATGCTTCTTCCCACATTTATTACACGTGGTATGTTGCACTTTCTTGCCTCCTGTTCCTTGATAAAAGCTCCTCCCTAAGCTGGGATCCATCAATCAATTTTTGTCATTGGATTTATGAGACCACTGCATCTCACCAAACTCCAGTTCGACTTTCATCGCACTTCACATGATCTCCTCATAGCTTTCATAGTCTCGGTTGGCTAGATTCTTCCGCATATGAGGTCTTAGTACACCGATGAATCTATCAAACTTACCATTTGGATCCATGAAAAATCTATAGGTATATCATGAAAGTCAGGTGAAGTTCATCTCATATCTTCCGACAGATTCATTCTCCTTCTGCTTCAGCTTGAGAAACTCCATCTCCATTCTTGTTCTCATGGAACGAGGGAAATACTTACTGAAGAAAATCCCTCGGAACACTTCCCACTCTATAGTTTCAACGTCCACTCTTTGCCTCGTGTTTTTAATAATCTCCCAGCTTGGATCATCTTCTCCTTCTAAGAGGTAGACAGTCAGGGTGACCTTTTCTTGTTCTGAACAGCGGAGCACTGAAAAGATCTTCTCGACGGAGCTAATCCACTGCTCATAAATAAATGGGTCAGTCGATCCACTGAAGTATGGTGGTTATTTATGTATAAAGGACTCAATATAATGTTTTTCCCTTCATGGTGAGATCAATCTCTTATCCTGATTCATGTTATTTTCCATAACTTGAGTCAGTTGGTTCATTATTTTCATGAATGTTTTCATTCCGGATTCCATCAGAGGGCCGTCAGAGCATGGTCCATTGTGGTCACCATTTGTACATTTCCTCCTATTGCCCTCCATTTTCTAAAATAACAAAACCTTAATGAAAAACTTATTTCATTTATTAATATTTTAACTATAAAGGATTTATGTCATAAAACTTTTTTAAACAATTACATTTCCCTATAAATCCTTCATAATGATTCATAAAAATCTTATGATTAACCAAACATATCCCTCCAGGAGTGTTGTAACCAAGAGTGAAGCAAGGCCCATTGTCATGCACCAATTCCTATTTGAGTCTAGCTCAAAGTGGTGTTTTCGGATTTTACCCCTATGTACATCTGTTCCAGAGCCGCCTCTACCTGCTCGTATCTAGACATGTATGTATTTGTTCGATAAACCACTAAATCAAAATTCACCAAAATACCAGGAAGTTTTCCTATATTTAAAATTTTCTATAGGGTTCTTCCTAATGATTTCATAGCCTAATTTCCATATATAACTAAACTATCCTTTGATACCAACTTTGGTGTCCTGCCTTTTTATTACATAACTTCTCATTAAATTTTATAAATAGAGAATCTTTAAAGTCTAGTGTCTTAGAATTCAGGGACATAATACTTGAAAACAACCTAAAAAATTCTTCTAAACCACTCTTAAGGATTTATCATAGGTTCATACTATGTAAAATTACTGAATCTCATATCTTGGAGACATACATCAAAGAAAAGGGTGAGAAGAAGGCTCAGTAAGGAAAACAAGTTAAACAGTTGGCATGTGATCTTGAGCAATATTTATAAAAACATGACAAAAGTAATAAAGGAATGAGAAATGGAATAATAGAAATATCATGATAAAAATAACATGAATCATAACTTGAATATATGGCTACAAAAATTCATTTAGACATTCATGAACATATCCCCAAGGTTTATCCCCGAGGTGTTATAAAAATTACCAAGGTTATTCACCAAGGTTATTCACCATGGTATCATGAAACATGTCATCTCTAGAGATTAATTCTTTACCCAATGCATTAGAGCTCTATCAGGGTGCAGCATTAATATGCCTTTTTTTCTTTTGATCCACATATATCATAAGAAAAGATTTCATAAATAACCCAAAGAGAATAAAATAAATGGGTTTCATTTCAAAACCGCGACGTTTTAAAAGTTCTTAAAAATAAGATCATTATATCATTTATAACCCATGGAAAGGGAGTGAGGGTTATATGTATTTCCATTACAGAATAAAATATATCATTTTTATATATTTATGAACACCCATAGAAACTAAATAGGTCTTGATATTCACATAAATAAACAAGAAATGTTTTTGAGAGATAGAGATAGAAATTTTGAGGCGAACTTTCTGCAGCATAATGGATATATAACAAGGTTTTAGAAAATAATAAAAAGATAGGGTAAAAGGGTAACCCACTCATAAATAACTCATATTAAAATATAAATATAGAATAACATGTAGGTAAGAACATGGTATGGATATTTGAATGACATACCACAATAAAAGGAAACGTGAAATATAGGAGAAGATGCAATTTCTGTTATGAGAAATTCGACAGCCTAACGACGTCACTTAAAAATGTAGAAAACAAATTGACGAGAGAAGAAAGGGTCTCTCAACAATTAGACATGAAATTTACAGTAATTGGAACATATAATAACATACCCTCAACATAAAGAGATGAAAACTAGAAGTCACAACATAAAGGAATTCATGACTTAAAAGTGGAGGGTGAAAGGATCCCTTACCTCGAAGAGTAACTTCAAAATCTTGAAGGTCAGGACCTTTGGAGGCTTGAGAGCACCTTGGGAGGACTTATTCGGAGGTAAGGATAGAAGAACATTGTTGAGGATGAGTTTGGAATGAAATTAATGAGGGAAATGGCTTGGTATTTATAGGGAAAGTGAGTGAAAAAATTATTAACTTCTAAGGGACACCACATCGGTGGTATTCGCAAAACCATGGGCTTGAACATGGTATTTTCACATGGTATTGGACAATTGGGACACCTCATAGCATATCTCACTATTAATAAGTTGACCAGAAAGCTTACATCATTAATGATGTCATTAAACACCCGAAACTCAAAACTGCATTTTTACAATTCACTGAAAATTTAACTATTTCAGAAAAAACCCAAAAAATCACCCTAACCTAATATCTATGCTCTAAAATAAAAAATGAAGTCCATTTTATGAAAATAATTTTTTAAATATTTTTAATTTAATTTTTAAATAAAATCATTATTTATTCCAAAAATACAACTTTAAAACCATAACTCATTTTATAACACCTTAAAAAAGTAATCAAGGCCCCATAAAATTATTGTATAATTGTAAGACAATAAAGTAAGAATTTATGATTAAATTTTATGAAGATACATTTCCATTTTAAATTATTAAACTAATTATAAAATTGTAAATATAATATTTATGGCGTATAAAAATACCAAAACTTAAACTATGATCATTTTTTCACTTTTAAGATATCTAAAATGTATTTATACATTCATGGGTGAAGTTTCTATTTTTTTGGTCAAATTACTATTCATTACTATTCAGATGGGTATGTTACTATTCCTACTTTACTATTCACTAAAACCCAAGTTGATCTTATTAGACTGTAAATTTCTCACTGATCACAACTGTAGAAGACCATTTTTTGAAAATCATATCACATTATTAACTATTTAATGAATACAAAAATATTATAAAATGCCCTTTTTCCTAAATTCATCTATAATACACATCCTATATTTATCCGTATATTTGAAATTCACAAACTTTTCCATAAGAAGAAATAACAAATTTAATTATAAAATGATTACACAAAGCAGCTAAGGTCTCATTACATAGCCCCTTATTACACCAGCATAGGACCTGAGCGTTAGGTGTGCTATGGTGATTGAATCTTGGGGTGGCTCGAACAACATTTCCCGAGTGGTGATTTATATCAGCATGAAATTCTCCCTTAGGTGATTCTGATCAAGTTTCATACGTTGAAGTTCAGTTTGGGTGTGGTCCAGAGCAAAGCCCAGTGATGCTACCTACTTCCCAAGATCCGACAGATGGGCTTCATAAGGCTCGAGTCTACTGGATGATGCCGTTGAATGTTCTTTCTATATTAATTAGCCAAGATTACCATATTTATAAAAACACATCGTTAAGATTATAGTTTCCAACGGTCATATTGACCAACGGTCATATAATAGTCGAAACACAATGGTCACATTTTAATTATACCCACAAAATTAGGAAACAAATATAATTAAAAATTTCGGGTCGTTACACTATGTGTCTTCCACTATCCCAAAACTGTATGTGTGCACCGTTTCCCCTATGACCTCTAGAAGTTTTGGGAAAACCATGAACCGAAAATGCACCTCTCTTTTGGCTCCAAAAGATTCTTTAGTGTTTACAAACTCTCTCACCCTTCACCCTTACACTTTATAAAGATAAAAATCACAAAGTAAGGGTTTCAAAACCAATACCAGGGGTACTAAAAATAATATTGTATCATTTTATGAATATCCATTTTAATATATACAATAAATCAAAAGATGTTTACATAGATGAAAAACACTTTTTTGGTGCATTAGAAAAATCAATTTTTAAAAATGTAATATCCATTAATATGTAAATAAGAAAATAATTTATTAAATATAAAGGATTATAATTCCCTTTATAAACCAATAATGTGTATATGGGAAGTTCCATAGAAAAATAAAAAGTGGGAGAAAGTTAGGTTCACATAGAAAACATTAAAAATAGATTCTTTCCATACATTTTTTAAAATGACTAATACTTAAAAATATAAAAATTAATTTGAAATTTTTAATGAATTTAAATATAGTATAGAATGGAATAAATTTTATATTTTCTCAAAGATAAGGACATTTTCAAAATCATCTGAAAAAGAGGGTCATAAAGAAGGACATTTCACAACTAAAAGGAATATAGGAGGTCAGTTCCACTCACAAGAAACACATTGTGTATAAAATAAGTAATTTGGAAATAAAGTTATTAGGGGTCATGAAAATACCCATGAAAAACTAATAAAAATTATGAGGGTTTTTATAAAGTTTAAAATTTTCCCATATGTGTTATCTTTAAAAGACAATATCAATATGAATATAAGATTGGAAAAAAAAACCCTTAATGTATGAGTAACTTTTTAATCCAACCATATTCAATGAGTTATCTTGAAATTTAAACTAAAATACAATGAATAATTGAAAATTCATGATATAAAATATTAGATGTTCAGTTTATAAATAATATAATAAAACATGGTTTGGTAAATCAAAAATTAATTATGAATTTTGAAATGAGACAAAGAAACACTTACAACATTGGAATCCTTTTTATCTAAATAAATTTAAAAAAATAACATGTTATAAATATTCAAAACCAATTAATAAAATAAATATGGTAAAAACATTTAGTATGTAATAATACCCTAAAAAATATGTCATGGTGAACAATATGACATATGGATGATGAAATTAAATTTGAGGTAAATAACCAATTATATTTATTCCTAACTTCCTATAAAGTTCATGAATATAATGTGTAAAAAATACCATAATAAAATATTTAATATACTTATAAAAATATATAACTGTTACATCCCAATATTTAAAAAAAAATAAATACTATGTTTGATATCATACATGATACGCCACATCAAGCTTAAGCGAAGAACTGAATATTATTATTTAATATGGTAGATATCACATAGCTCTTAGAATGGATATAATGGATATGATTAACTAAATTATGAAAATAATTTTTACACATATATATATAATTAATTCTTTAGTGACCAATTAATTATAAATGAAAATAAATCCCTTTTTCAAAATAAAAGGAAATGATTTTTTCTAAAAACTATTCAAATGAGAGGATGTGTGTTTCATATCAATAAATAATAAAATAATTTTTGTTTGATTATATTAAATAAATATATATATATATATATATATTCGATAGAAAATTTTCAATTCATCTTATTTGTATTTAAGATAGGATATAAGAACAAATCCATTTGTAAGTATTAAAGAAGTATTTTTTTGAATAAGTAGTTGTATCGCCTTTTTATGGAACACTTGTTTTAAATCTAATTTTAACACTTTTATAAATTTTAATTGAAAAATAAACTTCATTATTGATGTTATAGTATCAATATTTACTTTTGTTGAATTTTTGGTATTTTTCTAAAAAGATTTTTTTTGGATGAATGGTGAAAAATTATTTCAATTTAAATGAAAACAGATTTTTTGACTAAATAATTTATACTGTTAAATTATATTTTTATAGGTTTTAAAGTATAATTAGATAAATTTTATATAATTTTATCCAATTTAGTTCACTGGAATAACTTTCACAGTTAAATTGGATATAAAAACAGTATTAACTTGTGAATGTTTTTACATTAAAAACATGTTTTCTCTTTCCGTCAATTGGATTAATTTTTAATTAATTTCAGAAATTTATATCTTTTTAATTTTAAAAAATGTATTCAATATTTGGAATAATAATTTAAAAAATTATTAAATTTTTTCCTTTTATTTTTTGGAAATTATGAATATTAACTTTAGTTATTCTTTTATTAAGACAAATTAAGGTAAATCTGGTAATTAAAGGTAAAAATAATATTATATATAACATAACATGACCAAAAAACTTGTAATAATTTACTTTTATGACTTATTTTCAACCAAAATCATACATGGGAAGAAATTATAATATTTTTAATCTACTTTGATGAGTGTATGATATTTATAATAGTGTAATCATTAAATAGTCAATTTTTTCACACTTTTGTTTTTAACAAGTGAAATATTTTTAATTTGGGATTATATATTCCATAGTTTCGACTATAAATATTATTTCTAAATATGAAATTTTTATATACATCATGGTAATTTATTTGTAATTTTCAGTTATATAATAATTCCCTTAAATTATGACACGATGTTGATGCAATAATTGTTAAATGAGAAGAAATATCAAATAAATGATATTAAAAATACTAAAATAAATATAATTTGAGATTATTAAAGAAATAAAAGAATATATTTAATGAATTTGACATGTTATATATTATTTAAAAGAGTTTATTTAAGGTATTATGATTTTAATTTTTTTTTAAAAAGTCAACTAATGAATCCTGTCAAAATTGACATTTAAGATATTTTAAAGTAAAAAATATTTTTTAAAATAATATAAAATTCAAAATCAAATTATATAAAAAAATTTATAAGTATAAAAATTTCATAAATGACACATTTATTATTATTTTAGAATTTAATATTAATTATATGAACCCAAATAGTGTAAATTACATTATATAACAGTAAAATTAATAATATATTAAATAAGGGTCAAAGTTAAAAGAAAATGATTAAAAATTATTAAAAACATATATAATTTTTATTTTATGATATTATTTGGAACCATAGTCATCTAAAATTATAAATAATTTATTTTGGATCCATTTGGAATAGAAAATAAGTTTATATTAATTTAATAATTTGAAGAATTCCAATAGTTCTCCTCCCCCATCTTATAAAATGTCACCCTTTATTCTATTTTCTTAACAATTAAAAATCCATTTTTTCATCCAAGATCTACATCCTTAAAATATTATTCCACATCCTTAAAATCTTATTCCACCAGGTGTAAATAATAACTCTATTATCCAAAATATAATAATACATTATTATGTTAATATCATCACCAAAATCTATCTCAAAATCCATCAAATGGAAAAATAATTAATCGTTCATGTGTATGACTGACTACAACCTCATGAACTGATATAATTAATTTTCCATCACTGTATCTCAATATTGGTTACAATGATTGAATTGAAATATATATATTATTTTTATGACATATTAATCATTATTAAAAGATATTATATCATTTACATTCTTGTATTTCCATGAAAATAAAAATGATAGTGTGGTTCGTGCGTACGTGTGAACTAACACATCCACAAAGCGATGTGATTTCATTTTCATCACCACATCGCATGGATGATATATATAAGTATATTTAAATTATTAATATGATATTAATTATATTATAACCCTTATGTAAATTTAAAATAATATAGACCTTCTTCCCTAATGATCATTGAATATTGGAAACGTTACTCATGCATACGTACAACCAACCATCTCAATGATTATAACGTTGATCAATTTTCATAACCATACATAAATGGTTTGATTTAAACTTATAATTGATGTCTAAAAGTGATAATTAATTCATGAATATTATTATATTGATGATGGAGTAATACAATTTTGACTATAGACATCAAACCAAAGTCATTTTGGACTCATATATTAATTATCATCATGACATCCAACGTGAACATATATATTTAAGTAATTATTATAATATGATATTATGTGATGTAAACATAATAATAAAATTTAAAAATATTTTGATTAAATTAAATAATTAAAATAAATTTACAATTCAGGAAGATAAAGAACATATGTGGTGAATAAAACTCAATGTAAGGGACTTAATCTCAATATCTGTTAATTGAGGCATTTTTGATTCTGTAAAACCACATTATTTGATGTGGTTTAAATACATCCCTATTGACATATAATATAATTAATTTATTTATTCTCATTTTAATTAATTTTTTGTTAAATTTTATTCTTTCATGTTTCTTATTGTATAAATATTCAAAGTGCATGGGACACCATGAATGTATAAAGATATAATTATCTAATCATTTTCAAAATTTTAATAATATTGATGTTATTTTATATTTTTATTTAATAAATGTATTATAATGTAAATTTTATGTCTATTTATAATTTCAATTTTAAGGTTTTAAAAAAGGATTTTTTGGGATTTCTATATAAAACTTTTGAATTATTTTAAAAAGGATACAAGGACGTTAATTTTAGCATATATGGTGGCAACGATTTCTCCACTACCATGACAATTATTTGATATTTGGATTCATATAAAATCATTAATGTTTTTAACTTTAAAATGAATCTTTATTTTCCTTTTATGGTTATTGTTTTATTACAAAAGGTGTTTTGAAAACGGATTGATTATTTCTATAACATGAAATTTTTTCTTATCAGTTAAAATGAAATTTTAGGAGTGAAATGTTGTGAACTGAAAGATATTATGTATTATGATTATATAATGGTACATTGAAATTTGATTGGTGGGTATATGATAACCCAAGGATAGGTGCTTCTATGATAAACTGTGGATTGGTAGTTATGTTATATCCTTTAATGCATTGGTTATGGAAGTTGATCATATGGAATTTCAAATTGAAAGAGTGACATGTATGGAATTAAAATTCATGGTTATTTAATTTATAAGTGTCATAAGTATGATAATTTACTAAGGTAAATATATGGATTTTCTAGGAATTATAATGTATTTATGGTAATCTTGTGAAAAAACATTATGAAATGAGATTATTTTTAAAGGAAATTATTTACTACATATTAGGGGTAAAAAGTATTACTTTATGATAATGTTTTTCTGGGTTTTAATTTTTATTAATAGACTAATGGTTTCCTTCATATTATATCCCTTAATGAGCTTTTTATACTCATCCCAAATTTTTCAATGTTTCTCACATGACTTAGGGATGAGTTGGTATTTAGATATTTCATGTTGGATGCAGTGAAATTTTTTCAAAAAAGCTATCATGATTTATTTTAAATTTGTTAGACTATAGAAGAAATGGAAAGTATTAGGAATTTTAAACTTTGTATTGTTATGGTTTTATAATATATAAGTTATGGCCTATTTATCTAAATCATTAAATCTGAAAATATCCTCAATGTGAAAGAATGTAAATTTTATAACATAACTAAAGATTATGTGATTTTTTAAGGTCGGGTCATTATAGTTGGTATAAAAGTAATGGTTTAGAAAGATTTATGGATTATGAATTTTTTAAAAACTAGCATAAGGTTCTATTAATATTATTCTAGTCAAATTATTGTTCTAAAAAAATTTAGATTGAGGAAATTCATTTACAAATGGAAGGAGGAGGAACTCAAACAACTTTCATATATCTTCCTAATGAATTACCTGAAATAATTATAATGATTACTTTTTATGATGATTGTAAAATATTTATAACATAAAACTCTCTTGTAAAATGTTTTATGAAATAAAAAACTCCTCCTCTGTACCATGACACCACGGCACTTTATGGGTTATTTTTAATTAAATCCTATTTTCTCAATATTATCATATTTTTAAAAATGTTAACTATTATCAATGAATTTTTAGATAGTATACCTTATGAAAATATTTTTATGAATATTATGATTTTAATACCCCTATAAAATAAGGAGACCCTTGGGAAGCCAATTTGTTTTTTGTAATAAAATATTTTTATTTCATCACATACTTATGGTGTGTTGAAAGGACCATTGATAGAAATTTTCAAAATGAACTTGGTCCAAATTGTTTATAAAAATGACGGTTTTATGATGTTTTGAAATTATATGACATAACAAAAATTTTACAGCACTATTTCTATGTCAACACCCACACAAATCATGTTGTAGAATGTGTATTTTGAAAAAGTAAGCAAATGATTTTGAGGAATCTCTAAATCATTTTTTCAATGCATGAACCTTATATCTACATGAAAAAATGATTATTAAACTAGGTGGACACCATGTTAAAGGTAGGATGTTTTTTTATTCTTATAGTAGTTTTATTAAATCATATGGAGATTAAATGAAAAATTTCAATATATAATAGACTTCATGAAATTACAAGTTGAGGTAATTATTTTTTTTATACAAATAAGAGGTATAGGATAACCATTAATGTTAAATCATTCTATTAAAGGATGAAACTCTACTTTTAAAGTATGTATATTCCTTATGTTGTTAATATAATTAGTAAAAGAATTCATCAATTTTATGAAAATGATTTGAAAAAAAATTAATTTAATTTTCGTACTAATAAATCAAAGACCTTCTAACCCATCACAAATGTATGATTTTGTGATTGTTAATATTCTCAAGACCATGTTCTGTATCATTATCCATCAGAAAGTGATATATTTTTTATATTCACATCTATGTTTTTCTATATGGAAACATAGTTTGTGTTGTATTAGGTGACATTTTTTACTTCCCTTTTGTTATTTTAATGTGGATGTTTCAATTGTCCTTTTTCCGATGTGGGATTTCAATAAACGTATATTAAAAATTTATACCTTATTAACTAATCCTGAATTTAAAATTGTGAGGACACAATGTCCAATGGGGTGGCAGAATGTAACATCCCGTGTTTAAAAAAAAATACTATGTTCTCTTGAATACATGATAAGACAAATCAAGCATGAGCAAACAACTGAATATTATTATTTGACATGGTAGATATCGCACGGCCGTTAGAATAGCGAGAATGAATTGAATTAACTGAATTATGAAAATATGGGTTAAACATGTATATAAAATTTTTAATTTGGTAAAGAATTTATTATAAATGATAACAAGACCCTTCGTAAATAAAAGGTATTGGTCTTATGAAAAAACTATTTAAATGTGCATAAGAGTGTTTTATATTAATAAATATTAAGTCACACTTTTTGGATTGTATTAATGAAATATAAATATAATATATAAAATCTAAAATTTAACACTCATATTATGTTTTTTAAATACATGATATAAGAACAAATCCAATTTTAAATATAAAATAAGAATTTTTCTAAAAAAACATTTATACCGCCTTTTGATGGAGCACTTATTATAAATCTTATTTTTTAAAAATTCATATATTATATTTGATACAATAAACTTATAATGTGAAATAATGGTATCAAAATTTATTTTGGTTGATTTTTTGATATTTTTATGAAAGCGTTCATTTTTTATGAATAGTGTAAAATATTGTATTTTAATTAAAAACACCTTTTTCGTTTAAATTATTTATGGTGTTAAATTAACTTTTTTATTGGTCTTAAGGTACAATTACATAAATTTTCTATCATTTAATTTAATTTGGGACATTGGAATCAATTTTATGAAGAAATTGGATATAAAAAGATTGTGAACTATTAGATATTTTTACATTAAAAATTTATCTTCTTATTCCGTCAATGAGATTAATATTTAATAAATTTGGTCAATTTATTTGTTTAGAATTTTGAAAAATTGAATCCATATTTTTAATTAGAATGTAAAAATTTAGTAAATAGGTCCATTTTTCTTTTTGGATGTTGTGAACAGTAAATTTAATGATTTTTTATTACCCCGAATAATGGTAAATTGGGAAATTAATGGTCATAACAATATTATAAATAACATAAAATTTCCATAACACTTATCTTAAATTCATTTTATGAGTTTGTGTCAACCATAATAATATTTTGGATAAAATGAGGATATTTGGAAGTCATTTTATGAGAATATGACACTTATAATATTATATCCAAGGTAAAGTCAATTTTGTCACACTTTTTTATCAAGTGAAATTTTTTTAATATGGAGTTATATAGGATATATTTTCAGCAATAAATATTATTTTTAAAGATTAAATTTTTATCTAAATTATGGTCATTTATTTATATTTTTTAGTGTTAAAACAATTACCTTAAATTGTCACATAATGATGATGCAGTAATTGTTTAATAAATTGAAATATCAAATAAATAATTTTAAAAATAAAAAAATATTTTTTTTATTTTTAATGATATCGATGAATTTTTATATTAATTTGACATGTTATTAGAGATTTAATTTTTTTGATGATATTAGGGTTTTATTATATTTTGAAAAATTCAAGTGAAGAATAATGTAAAAATTGACATTAATGGTATTTTAATGTAAATAATATTTTATTAAATGATATAAAATTCATAAAAATCGTAAAAAAAATAAATTACTTGGATAAATCATAACATTTCATAAATTACTCATTTATTTATCTTTGGTAATGTAACACCTAGGCGTTTTATGAAATATTTTCTTAAAATAATTTTAATTTTATAACAACTTGCAATGAACACAAGAGTGAGTTTAAGAAAACCATGAGATATTTTTTTTTAAAATAACCATTTTAGACTAGTTTTTATGTTACTAATAATAAATATAATTAACTTATGAATGTGTAGGGTGAAGTCATTTGCTAATGATTATTTATGAAAAATATAAATCAATTATATATATTTTATTTTTTTAATTAATAAATTGAGTGAATTACTACTATTAATAGATATTCATGCTATATATATGTTATATACTTAATAAAATATTTTTATATTCATCCAACAGATATTTTTCATAAGCTATGAATAAACCCTATTTGATGTATACAAACCCATATTTTTCAAATGGGTGACTTTCTGCCTTTTAATGGAGAAACCATTTTAAATTTATATTTTAATAAAATTAATATTTTTTATATTAAAACATAAACATATTATTTATAATTGGGATATAAAAATTTACTTTGGATGAAATTATAATATTCTTATGATAACAATCAAAATTTGTTGAAAATAAAAAATACACTAAATTTTAATAAAAAATAACATTTTTCATCAAAATAATTTACATGGTTAAATAATAATATTGAATAGTTTTAAAGTATAAATATAATATATTTTTATAATTCCAATATATTTTATTTCATTAGAATTTATTTTACCTTGAATTCATATGTAAAAACAGTTCATCCTTTTGCAGTGTTTTAACTTTTAAAACTTGATCTCTCTTTCCGTCAACGAAATTAATTTTATATTAATTACTACAAATAATGTTATTTGAATTTTTAAAAATGGATTCAATTTTTTTAATCAGTATGTTTAAATTACTTCAATAGCTTGATTTTATTTTTGGGCATTAGGAATAGTATCTTCGACAATTTTTTATTAATGCGGTAAAAGGGTAAACTGGGTAATTAAGGGTAAAAATACTATTATAAAATTACCATAAAAAATTCCATAATATAATTGGATGATTTATTTCAACAAAATTCATCCATGGGTTGATATGGTGTCCTTTGGAATCCACATGATTGGGATTAGGACATTTAATTTATTTTAATTAACAAAAAGTTAAATATATCTCCCTGAAATTTTAATAACTAAATCATTTTTTATATAAGTTTATATAAAAGATAAATTGGATTATATATAATCATTTTAAATATATTTATTTTCATTTTCATGGTAATTTATTTGTAATTTTTAGGGAATAAATAATTAACTTAAGGACTTTTACATTGATGATGTAAAAAATTAATTAATTGATGGTAAATCAATAAAACAATTTTTATTAAAATGGTAATAACCATAAAAGCACCCAAACCCTTGATCAAATCATATTGGTTGATTATATCACGACCATAACCTTACAAGTTTCGAGTTAGTGACCATTTAGAGATTTATAAAAGAGATTGTGACACTTATATTATTTTATTTAAAGTGATGTTAAAGTTATCACATTCATAATTTATTAAATATAACATTTTAATGATAGATATTCCCAAAAATAAATTCAACTAAAAATATCATTCTAAAATCTAGTAGATTAATATTCATCATATTATTTTATTTGTAATTTTTTTTCACCAAACAATGATATTAAATAATTACACAAAATTGATGTAGTAAATATTTAATTAACAGAGATAACAAATAAATGTTATTAAAAATATTAATATAAATATAATATGTGATAATTAATATGTATAATGAATCTAATTGATGACTTTGAACTCTTAAGAATATAATAAAATTGTTTTTTCAAAGTTAACTTGTTATCTAAATATTTTTAGAAATCAATGAATTAAATAGTGTCCAAATTGACATTATTTATTGTTTATCAAAATAATGTTTTATTAAATTTTTTAAAATTCAAGAAACATTTTCTAAAATCATATAAAAATTACAATATGGTCCAAAATGTTATAAGTTGTTTATTTATGGTCAAATTGAAATTAAATAAGTAAATATTGCACCCTTTTAATATTGAAATATTTGTTTCCCTTGTTAAAAATTAAATAGAATTATGAAGTCTAAATTAAAATGATAAGGTTTAAATTAAAAAAAATGTCTACAATCTATTGGTGGATGAGATTAAAAACTTTTCTCTTATCATCTTATTAATTGGGATATATTTGTGGTTTTTTCTTGGGTTTTTATTTTATTATAAATTAATATTTTTTGAGATCCCCAAAGTGCCACTCAACTCAATTTTAGACACACACCACCTCACTCACCTATTCACTTCAATTTGAGCCTTAAAGCTCATACATATCCTTCTGTTTTCCCTTTGAAACTTCCCTTGTTACATTTTATAGATTCCTGTCTTCTTCAAAGACCATCTCTTGTTCTCTAAGAGGATAATTAGAGGAATCATATCGAAGAAGATGTAAACTCCTCTACCGATTCACTAAAACTTCATTATTATTCCACTTTATCTTCATGAGTTGTATCATTATAAAGTAATTTGTATAGTATCACTTATATATTGAAATGTTATTATTATTATTAAAAAAAATACTCCACTTTATATCTATCCTATGAAAAATGAAATCACCACGCGTGCGTATGAATGGATTGTTGTCTCCACGCCGTGGTGTAATATGTTTATCACCACCACCTTAAATAGATAGGTATAATGATGGAGATAATAACTATATATTATTATTATAACATGATAATGATTTTGATATATTAAACACTATCCATTTTAATAATATTCAACAATTATGATAATGATATTGTCACACGTGCGCATGTACGACTTACCCTCCCTACGATGAAATGTGGTTCATTCAACATGATATTCATTAAATAATGATTATATAAATTTATATAATGATTAAATATGATATATATAATGTTAATAGAATAATTTAATTATATAATTATGACATATGATGGAGATCAAGAACTTATTCTACAAAACATGCATAATTAAATGAAGAAGTTAATACCTGAATAACAAGTAATAATGAAATTTTATTAACAAAAAGATTATAATATGATAATATATGATATCAAAAAAATTAATATGATTCTAAAATAAGTAAATTACATTATTTAAATCGGTATATAAGAGGTTCATATTCATACAATGGAAATCAGACCTAAAAGTTAAGGGATAATTTCGCAATCTCATTATTATCTTACATAGTTTATATGTAAGTATTTACTAGGGTATATTTATCATCCAAATCCATGTTTCCTAAATATATAATATTATTTATATTAATATACAATTTTTAATTTTCAATTTTACCCATTGGGGAAGTTTTATTAAATAGTATGAAATGAATCATTTATCATTATTCGATATGAGGTATTTTTTGACTTTTCTAGAAAAAGTATGAGGAGAATGTTTTTTTAATTATAAGGCACAATGAAATTGTTATGTATTCATTAAACATTTTTTACATGAATATTACTCTACATGATTTCAATTTTATTTTCAAATAAATTCTTCTATTTTAAAATTGCATGCAATTTTGAGGAAATAAATTTTTGAAGAAGAAAGTATATTTTCCTTAAGAATTAATTTCAAAGTGTTATATTGAAATTATTTACCATATAAGATGATATTATTTAATAGGGTTATGTTTCAATTATAATATCATTATTTTTCATATGATTTTATTTTTTTTATCGTGGAATGATAATTATGAAATCCATTTGTTTTATGTAGATTATGTTCTGGTGGAATGATGTTTAAAGAAACCCATTTTATTCCTTGGGTTATGATGAATGATTTATGTTATTATAGAACAACTAAGATTGATTTCATTATGAGATTGTGGGACCAATATCTCAATCCAATTAATTTGGTAATTATTTATATATCTTGAGATACACATGTTTGGGACAGGAAATGATCTCAGTTCTGTAATATAGGGCTGGAATGAGGAGTAAACTCGGTTCAGTATTGGAATTCGTTCGTTATGATGATCTTGGAAATGAGCCTTTACTAATATGACATGATTTTTTATGATTATATCTATTCCAAAAAAACTTCATGTATTGTGTTATGAATTCTTGGATTGCAATAATATTTTTTTATTCAATGAAAAATGATGACTATAAGAAGAAGAGGCCCGTTCAGACAGACCAAATAAAAGAAAATAATCAAGGGGGTCTAATGTATTGGAGACAAAGGTATTCTCTTATAATTATTTTAACCCATTCTGGTTTCAAGAGATATAAGTAATGAAAAAAATTGTACCAATAATATCAATCGACATAAGGTATTCTGAAGCCTTGTTTCCCTCCATCTAGATGTGCGAAGACTCTGATATCATCACACAAAAATATTTTTCACTTTATAATAATATAATAAATATACCCAGGAGTTGTACTGTAATCATGAAAATAATTATATAAGAGTAATTAATCTATTTCAGCAACGGAAATATCCAACTTCCTTGGCTACAGATGAACAAACATGATAACAAGGCCATTACCTCTAAATATAAGTAATTACCATGCTCCACCCGGATAGAAAAATCCAATATAGTTTACCCATAACAGTCTCAAACAATACCCCCACCAAAACACCAACATGAAATAGAAGATCCATCACTGTTAAGATTTATAACCTTTGAATGAGGTTTCCAACATAATCAATTCCCTAAAGAGGAGAAGCAGGTCCAGCCATATGAGTATAAGCAAGTTTCTACAAAGGAAGGGCCTCCTTCCATTTACCTAAATCCCTAATGAAACTAGAAAGCAGATTTTTAATTATACAAATAATGATCCAGCTATTTGAACTAATATTATCATAAAGATACATGTTCCCATCCTTCCATAAGCACCAACAAACTTTCATTAGGATTACAGTACGAGCAGATCTTTCCATACTCCCTACACCAGATCCATGAAACCAACGATCAAGAAAAGATAGATTAGTCATAGATGATGATAGAAAAGTAGTGAACTCACCATAGAAACTCCAAGCATCATGAGACCAATAAATATCATAGAAAATATGATTATAACATTCTTATTTATGACTCATACAACAAATGCAACTTGAAACAATGGATATCCCATATCTTTTAACATTTTCATAATTAGAAACAACACCATTCCAATTCATCCACAATACGAAATTATATTTCAAGGGAATTCCATTATCCCAAAGAATATTATTCCATAGATTCACTAGATTCTGAACATTGAAGATCCTACGGTAATCTCTCATTGAGAAAGAGACAGAGGAAGAAATTGTAAAGAAACACTTATCAGATTCAAAGGATAAAATAATTATGTTGGCATGGGACTGTTGGTTGATGTCCAAAATTGTACTAATAAAAGATGGATGTTGACAGGCTTCCTTGAAGGATATGTTTGAAATATGGAAACCTAGATATAAAATTAATTCTCCACTAGAGTTGTGGTGTGAAAAAAAATTTCCCTTTTCCCAACCAGCCATCTAGAGTGGGTTTTAATGGTATTAACAAAAAAACCAATATCATTATAGAAAGGAGAACCACGACCATCCAAAATTTCACCTTTTTAGATTATGTTCATTGATTATTATGATATTTCAGGATTTATACCATGGCATAATATAACGATCATTCATATTCATTATAATATATTAAAATGTTATGTTCTGTCTTATGATTATGATATGATTGATATGTACATTGTTTACCATTACTGAGTATATGAGCTCACCCTTTTATTCATTTATTTTCCCCAAGTAATGAATAAGGGTATTAAGTAAGGTATGTCGAAAATGGTTCTGGTTATGATGAAAGAAGTGGGAGACAATAAAGATGTCTTATGAACTAGTTGTTTATGTTTCCCAGTTTCTAAACACACTATACTTATACGGTCTTGTCAAATATTTATTATATTGTTTCACACCCTAATAATTAAAATTATTTTATTTTATTACTTTATTTTCTTGGATATTTCTAACTGGGGTTTGGGTTGAGACCCGGGTAAAATTTTCGTATTTTAATGATTTCATGTGAGTTTTAGCTTGTGCATGGTCTAGCAGAACACATGGCCAAACCATGCAGCCTGCACTATGTCTACAAATAATAAAATCTGATGAAAAATAAAATAAAATAAAAATAATGGTTGATAATAATAATAATAATAAGAATAATAATAATTTTTCTTATTCTTTTAGTTATTATTATTATTTTTATTATTTTTATTCTTATTATTCTTATTATTTTCTATTTTTTATCCTTAATACAATTCCCTTCCCTCTCTTATGCAATTCACCCATCCCTTTCCCCCTCTCCCAACGCACAACCCTTACTATGCACTTCTTACCTCAAGCACCACCCTCCCTTCATCTCTCCCACCAGCATGTCGTTGGCTGGTGAAACCCCTCATAGGTTCACTCCCCCCATTGATACACGTGACCTCTTTCAGTTCCCTTCTTCTACAACGGTGTCTCCCGGTTCTCTTCACGTTTCATGGCAGGTTCTTCAAGGTAATCTTGTATCTCTAACTATTCTTTCTATATTTGGTGATTTCTTCTTCTCATCACCTAGTACCAATAAAATGAAAATGCTAGGGTTAGGGTTGATTAATTTTTCATGTTTCCTCATTCAATAGGGTGTACGAATAGTCCCCTAGGATGTGTTGGTGAGACTTCTGACAACCACCGCCAATGGATACGTGGTTTAGGTTTTTTTGGTTTGTTTCCAAAGTCAGAGGGGATCTTTTCTTCCCACCCATTACTTTCACACCTTCTAAATTAGTTTCATCAATTTTTTTGATGATCTTATCATTGATTTATAGTGTGTTTGATCGTTATCATTCAATTTTTGGTATTTTCTCCTTAATTCTTAAATATTTTTCAATTTATATTTTGGGGGATATTAATTTATGAGTCCCTGGTAATTTTTTTGGTGTGTGTTGGTCCTTTCCACATTAATTTTCGAGTTTCTGGTATTTTAATTTAAGTTTGTTAACCTAGGCACGATGATTTTGAGTCCCTAATAATTGTTGTAGTGAGCTGGGAACGTTTTTGATGGAGCACATGCATATACCTAGGAATGAGTATATATATATAAATAAATATATATATCCCATGTACGTGTTCCCTTATGGTGTGAGTAAAACATGAATTGGGTTAAGGGATATAAATCTGTATATATGAAGGTATGTGTGTGCACATGTGGGGTTGGGTACGAGTGGTCACCACCAATTCGGTCAAGTGCTGGGTATTAATTAATTCCACCATGAGGTAAGATCATTTTTCATTTTCCTTTAAATTAAAGAAATATCGATTTCATTTTTTTCATACTTTTTTAAAGCTAATTAGAAACATATGGTTTTTAGAATAAATGATTATTATTAGATAACATAGGCCCCCCCTTGCACATACCTTTTTAATCTAGGATTCAACTATTTTATTCATTTCACACCTCTCTTGATTAAAAAATATTGATGTGTACTCCTTGGATTAGATTTCTTGGTATGAAAATAGTGTTGTAGTTTTTGTTTTGTGATGACTAAAATAAATGCATGGTTGGGTTTTGTGGTTAATATAGGATGTACAATGCATGTTTTGGATTTTTATATGTTTTGGAAATATGAAATACAATTTTTAGTGTTTCTTTTTATGGTTTTTCCTAGTCGTTTTTGTTTTTTTATAAATATATGAGTGTTTTCTTATAAGTTGTTTTGGAATGTGATGCTGATAAATGTCCCGTTTGGCGTTTCTGTAAGAAATTTTTTGTTTTCAAGGATTAATGTAAATGTTTTAAGGGTATTTTTTTGAATGATTTGAAGTGTTAAATGGTGTTTTTTTAACTTTTTTTAAGGATGGATTGCATTTTTAGTAATGTTTTGTTTTGTGAAATGTTTAAGGTCCCATTTGGACACTTTTTCAAAATGATGAAAAATTTTTATTATGAAAACCTTCATTAGATGTTCTGTTGCCTTAGCTGTACATAATGGAGGGGATTTCCTTGTTGTGGAATCCTTTTAATCAATTATCAGGGTTCCTCGATAGAAACACTTGTGTTTTCTGTTTAATATAAGGCACAAGATTAGTATATGGAGAGACTCGGGGTGAGTGCTATTGTGAATGTTATATATATATATATTCTGATTGGATGCTTGGCTAGCAACAGCTGTCTCATAACTATTATATAAATGATAAATGGGAACCTATCATATTGAGACAATTTTATAAGAATGATTGATGAACTGTTTGTTGACGTACTGACTAGTTGCCCATAGTTGGTGGATAAATTTGGGTTTATAGATATTGTAATGGTCCAATCGGTCTGTCCTGAGTTAGGGTGGTCTGGCATTTGGGCGTTTTGATTTCAATTTATGTGGCATGCTACTGGGTATGGGGTCTTATGTATTATTATGTTCTATATTATTATGGATCTATTGGGTTCACCTATATCTATTAGTTCATAGTTTCATGTGGTTATGATTGTGATACATGTATTTATATTTTCGTTTTCATGGATATATATACATTATGGTTCTTTCTCATGTTTTGTTTACTTGGAAGTGATGTGTTGGTTTCTAAAAGCTTGTGAAAAATGTTTTAAAGTCAAATTGTTTTATGTTATTCCTTTCCATCAAAAAATGAAAGAATCACCCCCTTTCTAAAATGTTAGTGGCACAATAATATAATGAACTCAGTTTTCTAAAATAATAAGGGCAATAAGTTGTATTTTGTTTTGATAAAAATGAGCATAAACACATACTTTGATATATTGTAGTTCAGACTTGAAAATTAATGTTTCTTTTATTTTAAATAAAGGGAATTGTGAATAGTTTATCGGGCTAGCCTACAACGATTTAATACACATTCCTATAGTTTATATTTGTTTTTAGCTTTAAGTGCTGCTTCTTGCTCAGATTTGGTTTTCATAGTGTGACATTAGTTTGTGGTCGGTAGTGACCCATAGGGTCATATGAAGGTATGTGCACTTTTATTTTCTCACCACTACCAATGCTTGTTTTCATTTTTCAGTTTCTAATTATTTATTTTCATTCAATTATGGGCCAAATCATTCCCACCAATTTCATTTTGCTGCTCGACACTAGTTGTCAGCCCATGGGGATCATGAAAGCCCTTCGGGAAATAATGCGGGCGAGCTTAGGTGATTGGTTCAGGGTATAACTGGGTTATTTTTTGATTAAATGGTATCATAGGAGGACCTCATTATTTGGGGTGTCTGGTATATGGATATTAGGACTATCGGGACTTGGGAGGTAGGTACAGGAAGGGTGTCATGAACCCTTTCTCGTTCCGAACCTCTAGTTGCTATGGGTAGTCCGAGAATTGAGTCCTTGTATTTTCTAGGTTTGTTTTGTGAATGAGGGATGAAAACAGAGGCTATTTGGTGTTTTTTGTGATTTCATATGGAGTAGGGACCCATGTTTGGTCTGATTACATGGTTTTATCTCTTATTAGTTAATGATTCTTTCTTGGGGATTGACCCACTACCATGTCGCTGGGTTAGGAATGGCGACTAGTTCATCATTCTGGTTGTTTGGTGTGAGTTGTGCTTCATTGTGGTTTTCATTTGTTTAAGCATGTTTTTGAAAATTAAAAGGGGTTTTGAAATGAATTTTTTTTCATTATGATGGAATTAAATTTTTGAAATACATTTTAAAGTAAAACGTTCTTGTTTGAAAATTTGTTACCAATTTGTAGTTGGTAATGATATGGTTTGGGTGAAACCTTGGGTGATCTTTATGAGAATTTTCATGTGTGTGAATATATTTGGTATGTGTGTTTTGGCCCACTTGGATATAAATGGAGTGTCACACATGTGATGGTTCATGGGATTCCATGTGTGTTTTTTTAAAACCAAAGGCTTCCCATTGTTTTTTTAAAATGATTTTTGAAAGAGGTAAATGATTATTGAAATTGGGGTTTTCTTTAGAATATAGGTTTTGTTTTGTGAAAGGTTGGGTTTTTGTCTGGAAAGTATCCTTGAAATAAGTATATCATGAAATTTAAATAAAATGGTGATTTTTGAAAAGTGAATTTCTGAGTTGTGATTGTGGTGATTGGTGTGCAATATAGTTGTTTGGAATGAGATTGTATTTTGGTTATGATTTGACTGGATGTTGATTTTTGGATCTGTGTTTTATTGTTGATCAAATTATTCCACGCAGAAACAAATCCCCAATTTTCCTAGTGAATCATGCTAGGTTTATTTTTCTAATCAAGTGTTTTCTATTTTTCATAATGAATGAGGTCCATTTGAGGCAGTAGTGTGGCTTGAGTAAGTAGAGTATGTATTCAAATTTTTGGAAAATATTGAAACTATTAGAGTCTATAATATTCTGGGAATGATTGAGGATCCATCCTTGGACAAATGGGAGTTGGTTACCTCACCATCAATGTAGGCTGGGACAATGTGGGAAGTGTTTAAGACCACATTCGTCCAAAGGTTTATACCCGAGGAGGTGAAGTCAAGGAATGTGGAAGAGCTGCAGGCTGTTCGGTAGGGCTAGCTGACTATAAATGCTTATGTTGATCACATCATAGAGTAGGATTCTTACTATCCAGAGTTAGCACTAGAGAATCACTTAAAGTATAACCTTTTCATATGGGGTATCCGTTCAAATATCATTGAAAAGTTTATTTTGTACTATGACGTTCAGTTTGGAATGTTTATGGATGAGGAATTATTGGTCAAATTGGTCCCTAGGAGGTAGTCTACAGTGTCTGATAAACCGACTCCCCTTTTGTTTGTAAAGGTTCCTCGTCTAAAGATAAGTGCATGATAGAGGAACCTGTTGCTAAGGATTCATCATCATAGGTTATGACTTCATGTTCATTAGACATTAATTTAGTGTATCATCAGTTTGGTCAGTCTGATAATTCAAATCCATATTTTTGTATCCCTCTAAAGACCTCCCATCTCTGTGGGTTTTTGGGTCACCTGGAGAAGTTCATTAGGAAGCTTTTCATGAAGAATGGGATATGACCGAGTGATGCTTTTCCCTGTCTCTAACGCAGGAGAAACATCAGCAATCAGATCCCAATCAATAGGTCTCTAATTGATTCTCGTGCACAGTTAGGAGTCTTTGGGGGTGTGAAACTCAAGTCTAGTTTTGTGTTCTGAGTTGGGATTAGAACATTTAAAGTCATACTATTCTTTTTTTATGTTTTTTATCTTTTGTTATCATTGTAAGTTCATTGTTTCCTTGGGAGTTGATAAAGGGAAAATTCTGTTATAATCCAAGAATATTTTCTTGTCTAAATGTGGATTTTTGAATCATTCATTTTCCGTGAGTGTGTTTAACCTTATTATAGGTTGATCCCAATTTAACTATGCTCGTTTTGAGATGTTTGTTTTTGTGGAATTGTGGGGAAGTATTACCTATTTTTTGTTTTGTAAATGATATTCTCATGGTTTTTCCCTAGTGTTAGGGGTGTTTGGCTTGGGTTGACAGTTTCAAGTTTCAGTGGAGGTGTTGTCTCGCTCGTACTAAGGAAGATGGATGTGATTGTGTTGGGAGATTTAGATCAGTATGGGAAATTTTTAGTTCCAGTGTTGTTTTTAAATGGGGTTTCCATGTTATTATTCCCTTGTATGTAGGGTGGCCATGTATTGGACTTTCTATTTATGTCATGGTGGTATGGCTTAGTTTTGCGGGGGGAAAGTCAAGAAGTTCAAGTTGGGGAGTTCCCTTGTTTCTGGTTGAGGTGAGGGTGTTGTTCGGCTAATGTGGAATGGTCAAGTTATTATCTTGGGTCTCAGTTTTCTGGGAATCTCCCATAGGGAGTTTCCCGTTTAAGTCCTACTTTTATTGGTTGGGATATGAAGTTTTCATGCTAGTTCAGTCTTTGTGGGGGGGGGGGGAGCAAACTCTTGTGTTCTCCCCTTTTTGGTGTTGTGGTTTCTTCTATATCGGTCTGGAGTGAATTGGGAAATAAATAGTCACCCAATAATTCCTTGTCTCTTCTTGTTGTGTTCAGGCATGTAATCAATTTTTGATTAACTTTCATCTTGGTGACTTTCTGGGGGTGAATTTTTTTTTGGGGAGAATTTTCACATTCTAACCTTTAAAATTATTTTATTTTATTATGTTTGGGTCTGAGATCATTCTTGGTGGGGTTCGGGTTGAAACCCGGGTTAAATTTTTGGGTTTTAAAGCTTTTGGGTGACTTTTTGGCCTGCACACGGTTGGTGTACGATCGCACAGACCTTGTAGTCAAACCTTGTGGCCTGATCTCTTTCTAAAAATAATAAAATCAGATGAAAATTAAAATAAAAATAAAATAACGATTAATAATAATAATAATACTGATGACTATTATATTAATTATTAATATTAAAATTATTATTATTATTATTATTTTAAAAATTTATTATTATTATTATTATAGTTATGGTTATTAATATTATTATAAATATTATTATAAATATTATTAAAATTAATATGAATTTTATTGTTATTATAATTACTTTTTTTTATTTTGTAACCATGATCCCATTCCCTTCCCTCTCCTACGAAACCCGTCCCCCTATCACCCCCCCTCTCCATGTGTACAGCCTTTCCTGCATACTCCCTAACTCCAGCTCCTCCCTCCTATCCTCCCATTAGCGAGAAAACCTCTAGTCATCACAACTCCTCTCTGGCACACACCCCCCTTTGCGGCGCGTGACCCAATTCACACCCATCTTCTACAGTGGTCTCCCCTAGTCCACTTCACGTTTCATGGTTTGTTCTTTAGGGAAATCTTGTATCTCCTTCTATTCTCCCTCAATTTGGTTTTTTTCTCTCTATCATCACCTGATACTGATCGGTGGAAAATTATAGGGTTAGGGTTCATGCGTTTTTCATTTTTTCTCCTTTGATAAGGTGTGTGAATGGCCTCCTAAGTCATGTTGGTGATAATTCCAACAACCAATACCAAAGTAAAAGTGGATAGGGTTGTTTTGGTTCGCCTCAACCATTGTAGTTGAGATTTGTCTCCCGCATCATTGTTACATGCCTTCTAAATTCGAGTATTTAAGTATTTTAAAATTCCATTCATTGATTTATAGTGCGTTGGATCATTATCATGCCATTTAAGATATTTTTTTCTTTATTCTTAGTTGTCACTCAATTTATATTTGGGGGTTTACTAGTTTTTGAGTCGCTGTTAATTTTTTTGGGGTGTGTTGGTCCTTGCCTCATTAATATTTGAGTTCCTGGTATTTTACATTAAGTGTGTTAACCTTGTCGTAGGGATTTTGAGTCTGTGATAATTATTGAAGTGGGCTTGGAATGTTTAGGAAATGCACATGGATATACCCATGTATGATTATATATAAATTTATATAACTCCCATGTATATGTTCCCTGATGGAATAGGGAAAATGAGCATTGGGTTAAGGAAAATATATTTATATATGTATATATGAAGGTATGTGTGTGCATGTGTGAGGCCAGGTATGAGTGGTCGCTGTGAATTTTGTCAGGTGATAGGTATTAAATTAATTCTACACTGATTTAGGACCCCTTTTCAATTTTCTTTAAATTAAATAATTATTGATTTCTTGTTTTCATGTATTTATTTAACGCTATTTAGTAACTTATGATTGTTAGAATAAATGCTTATTTTTAAATAAAGTAGGTTCCCCCTTTCACATAAATATTTAATTTAACATTGAATTATTTCATGATTTTTTCACCTATATTGATTAATAAATATTGATGTGTTCTCCTGGTATTAGATATCTAGGTATGTAAATAATGTTCTAAACATTATTTTGTGATGACTAAAATTGTTTTGGTAAATAGCAGTCACAAATTGTTTAGTGAAATGCCTGATTGGTTTTTTGGGTAATATAGGATGTAAAATGCATAGTTTGTATTATTTCATGTATTTGAAATATGTGAAATGGTTTTTTGTGTTTCCCTGTACAATATGAAATTTTGGTTTTGGTGTTTTTATAAAGATATGAAAGTTGACTTTTAATGTGTTTTGGCTTGTACCACTGATAAATTTCCCATTTTTCATTTTTATAAGAAATAATTTGTTTTAAAGGTGAAATGGAAATATTTTAAGGATATTTTATGAATGTTGTAAAGTGTTAAGTGGTGTGTTTACACTTATTTTGAAGGATAGATTAAATTTTTGGTAAAGGTTGGTTTTCTGAAATGTTTAATGCCCCATTTAGACACATTGTGAATATGAGTATAATGATTATTATGAAAACTTTTGTTGGATGTTCTCAGGACTAATATATGAATAATGGATGGGATTTCTTCACTTTGGAATCTTTGTGATCCATTATCAAGGTTTCTTGTTTTGACCCTTTTGTGTTCTATTTATTCTAAGGCAGGAGATAATTCCTCAGGGCGAATCGGGGTGAGACCAATTGTGAATTATTATATGTGTTTGTGTGTGTTTTTTTATTGTGATTGGATGCTCTACTAGCATTGGTTGGATCCCCCCTATTATATACATGAAACTCAGGAACATAACAAATTGATGGAATATTCAGGGAACGATTGTGGAAATAGTAGTGACATACTGACCAGTGGCACATAGTATGTGGACAAATTTGGGTTTATTGCTATGGGTTTTCACCAATCATTCAGTCATATATTAGCGTGGCTGTGAATTTGGGCGTTTTTATTTTGACGTTTGTGGCATGCTTATAGGGATGGGGACTAATGTATTAGTACATTCTGCATTATTATTGATCTTCTGGGTTCACCTATATCTATTAGAACATTGTTCCATGTGGTAATTAATGTGATACTTACACGTATATTTTCATTGCCCAAATTATATGTATATTGTGGTACTTGATTGTGTAGTGTTTACTTGGAAGTGATGTATTTGTTCCTAAAATATTGTGAAAGTTGTTTTAAAGTCAATGTGTTTTATAATCTTTCTTTCCAGCCAAAAGTGAAAGCATTACTTCCCTTTCTAAAATGGTAGCAGAACACAAATATAATGAACTCGGTTTTGGAAATGAATAAGGGAAAAGGTTTTTAGTTTATTTTGTGTAAAATGAGCATAAAAACATACAATGATATATTGAAGTTCAAACATGAAAATTGATGTCTCTATTATTTTAAAGGAAGTGAAATAGGAATAATTTTTTGGGATATCCTACTAAGTTTTAGTTCACATGCCTATAGTTTATCTTTGATTTTTTGCTTCATGTGGTACTTCTTGGTCAGACTCGGTTTCCATAGTGTGATGTTGGTTTGAGGTCGGTGGTGACCTATTGGGCCACATAGAGGTATGTAAAATTATTTTTTCTCACCACATCAAGTTTTAGTTCTCATTTTTAAGTTTTTATTTATTTATTTGTCTATAACATATAGTTTAAATCATTCCCACCTTTTTAATTTTGATTCCCAACACTAGTTTCCAGCCCGTGATGATTGGAAACACACTTCAGGCTATACCACGGGCCGAATCGGGTGACTAGTTCAGGTTCGACCTAGGATGGTTCATGACATATTTTGTAATGAATATTTTTAATCTTCGAATTAATATTAAACAATATAAAATATGGGTCGTTATAGTGGGTATCAATGGAATGGTATAGTTAACCATTGGAAACTAGTTTGAGAAAACCTTAGTAAGAAGTCAAAGTCTATGTTAAAGTATTAGTTACAACCCTTTTCTTTTATAAAATGATCATGAATAACCTATGATAAACCCTAGTGTGTCCTGAATTGTAATTTTTCCTTTATTATGTGGTTTTCCTATTATGATTATTGTTTCTCAGACTATGATTTTTTGTTTTAGTAAATTGATGGAACCTGAAGGAAACATGTTAATGCTAAATGTCACGTAAAAGGGAATAATTGTCCTCCTAAGAACCCAAATGTTATGGGAACTAGATACATAATCTTTTAGCTATGATCACACAATTTTTTAAATCTATAAATCATGCCAGACTTTAAAACGAGGAAAAGAGATAACAACATTCTATTGAGTCATTCATGATGCATCATCTGCCTTCTTTCAGTGAGTCTTATAATCCATTAGTGGTTTAAAAATGGATCTATACAACTAAAATAATATTTTTAGTTCACCAATATTCATAACATGATAAAGTCATCATATCAGTCTATCATTTGGAAGGAGAAGCTGATAAACGGTGGAACTTTATCAAGAATATAAGGTAAAGAGTTTGAATTTAAACCACAGAATGGGACGAGTTCAAGAACTTATCTTTCAATATATATATTCCTAATATTCTCTGAACAAAGATCTAGAAATAGATCCTTGAACTTTAGAAAAAGGATGATGAATCCATTAGTACCTATAAAGAAAATTTTACATGACTTTTAAGGTATGCATTTGGAATTATTATCAAAACTGAGATTAAAATTGACAGATTCTTTAGTGTCTTAAAACCATATCATCGAAAGGGCATTAGCTATAAGGGAGTTCAATAGCTATAAAGAAATCATTCTATATTCTATAAATTTTGATATGGAGATTAGAGTAACCCATCAATCCTATGGGTTTGATAAGAAGATAAAAATGGAATTCAATGGAAAATCTAAAGACCACAATGAAAAGAAGATGAGTTTCCCCTTATTCTCAATGTTTGGAAAGAAAAAAGAAGAAAATTTTCATAAATGGACTAGTAAATTATTTAAGTGTGGAAAAGAAGGCCAACAGGCAGTTGAATGCTGAAGTGATGAGAAAAGGATGTCTAATGATGTCAATAGATAAAAGGATATACATAATTAACCTCCGACACTTAAATGTGGCAAGTGAAAGGAAATGGGTAATTATGTCGATCAATGACCTGATCCAAGTGTTATTGATGATGATTGATGTCAGTAATCTATAAAGGTCAAAAAAATGGAAATTAACTTGCAATCACTATCAGTGGTGTGGAGTACCATAATCAAATAGTGAATGGAACACATACCATTCAATCTAAAGTAGAAAATGTTTTATTGGATTCTAGATCCACCTAATCTTTTATGTTTGAATAATTTTCTTAGGGTGTCATCGTATTACATTAAAAATTAGATGTTGAGTTAGCTGTGACAACTCTTAATGGCACAATGGTCATATCAAAAGATTATAGTTATTCTTATGTTGATGTTTTTGGGAAAGTGATTCCTTCAAATCTTGTGATCCTTCATGTAGTGTAATTTAATGTGATTATTGGAATGGATTTTCTTTCTCTATATAAAGATCATATCAATTTCCTAGGAAGGGAACTCACTTTTCATATTCCAGATCAATCTATGATCATCTATCAATGAAATGATGAATACAACCTTCTAGTAGAAATTTCATTCATCATATGAGTCTTAATCCATATAAATGAATTTTATCTATCTCAAATGGTTAGAGAGAATCTCAAAATTAATAATACACCCACTATATGAGAGTTTGGTGATGTATTTGTAGAAAAATTACAAGGCCTTCCACTAAATCATGAAGTTGAGTTTTCAATATAACTCAGACTGGGTAATTTTGAAGAAACCATATACAATGTTCCCAATTAATTTGTTGTAATTTTAAAAAAACTCCAATAGAATATTGATAAGGAATTCATAGACCCTAGTGCATCACCTTGAAGAGAACCTGCTCTATTTTTCATGAAGAAAGATGGATCAATGAAACTCTGCATTTATTATTGAAATAAAATAATATCACTATAAAAATATCATATTCCCCATATTGATGGAATATTTGACCAACTACATGAAGCTCAACACATTTACAAAATTGATCTTTGTTTAGGATATTAGCAAATTAGGATCAAGAAGGAGAATATACTAATGGAGACATCCCGTATAAAGTACGGGCACTCTGAATAAATAGTGATGCCTTTGGGTCTTAGTAATCCCCCCTCTATCATCATGGATCTAATGTGTATAGTATTTATAGAATATTTTGATCTTTTTGTGGTAGTTATTATAGATGATATTCATGTCTGTTAGAAAATAATGGAAGAGTAGGAATATCACAAGATAATTGTACTAAATACCTTGAGAGAAGAGAATATTTATTAAAAAATATCAAGTATGAATTTTGGATTTAGAAAGTTTCATTTTTGGGTCCGATAATCTCGAGAGAGCGGATATCTGTGGATCCAGCCAAAAAAAGTTATTAAAATTTTTCCAAGACCAACAACAGTAACTGAGATCCAATATTTTTGTGGTTTGGATGGATATTATCGATGTTTTCTAAATGATAATACATGATTATCTAATCCACTCACCATGTTGATTGGGAAAGGATTTATGATCATGTGTATAGGGGAATGTGAATATAAATTCAATGATCTAAAAAGAAGGTTATCTTGTGAACCTATGCTCACACTTCCTTATAGTGGATAAAGGTTTGGGATATATAGTGATGCATCCAAGAAGAGCATACGATGTGTTCTCATGAAAATTGATATGGTGATAGATTATACCTCCTGACAATTGAAAATCCACGAAAAAATTACCCAAATCATGATTTGGAGTTATCTTTGGTAATATTTTCACTAAATATATAGAGGAATTATCTTTCTGGTGAAATGTGTGATATTTGTACTAATAAAAATAATTTAAAGTATATTTTCACAAAAAAGAGATGAATATGCATCAAAGAAGATCACTGGAGTTTATTAAATATTTTTTTTGCTCAATACATTACTTTCCTAGGAAAGAAAACAAGGTGGCATATTATTTGAGTCAAAATAACCATACTAACCTATCCTTGATGAGTATCATAGAAGTAACAATATCTAGGAATTTTCAAAGGATGGATCTTGAAATTTAGATGGAAGGGGAGAAGTATTACCTTTCTCAATTGAATATTCCACCATCTATACAAGTGAAGATTAAGGATACACAATAGGAAGATGTTGAGGTACACAAGAAGGTGATACATTTTCATATATTTAACCTTGATTGTGATGGAATAATAAGGTTTGGGAAACATGTTTCTATTCCTCCCATACCAGAATTAAAGAAGGATAAATTGGATAAGGTTCATAGTTATTAATTCTATATTCATCCCAGAAGCACAAATATGTACAAGGAACTGAAATTTATTTATAGCAGGATTGAATTAAAATAGGTGTCGCTAAATATTTCTCTTGGTTCCCGTTCTGTCATCAATTTATGTCTGATAGACAGTAGTCTGAGGGGATGTTACAACCAATACCCATACAATAATGGAAATGGGAAAACATCACTATGGACTTTGTTTTTGGACATCCAAAAACATCTAAAGGTTATAATTCTATATGGGTTATAGTTAATAACCTTATGAATTCAACACACATCATTTCTATGCGATATGATTTCTCTCTTCATCAGCTTTCCAAGATATATGTAAAGGAAGTGGTAATATTTCATAGAGTACCACATTACATTATATCTGATCAAGATCTGAGTTTTACCTCGATGTTCTAGCAAAGTCTTTAGAAAGTTAGGGATATAGAGTTATGTTCCAGCACTGCTTATCATCATCAGACAGACGTTCAGTCTGAGAGTAAAATTCAAAATCTATAATATATTTTTAGAGCATTCTCAATCTGTTTAATTTTTTTGGATATAAACCAACCTTTGGTGGAATTGTATTTCAATAATAGATTTCACTCGAGTATTCATATAGATTTTATGAAGCCCTATTAGTAAAGAAGTGCATAACTCCATCTTTCTAGGATGATGTTTGGGAACAAAAGATATTAGGACATGACCTTGTTGATGAATTGGAAGAAAGGGTCAGATTTATTCAACAACACATAAGATCAGCTCAGAGTCAACAAAAAAGTTATGCTAACAACCGAATAAATGACCTATAGTTTTAATTGGTTTACGAGGTGTTTCTATGAATATCTACTTAGAAGAAAGTAATGATATTTTGAAATAAGGAAAAGTTGAGCCCATGGTATTTCAATACTTTTGAAATTCTGGATAGTGTAGGGAAGGTAGAGTACCAATTGTAACTTCCACCAAATCTCTCTCAAGTTCATAATGTTTTTCATGTATCACTCCTAATAAAGTACATACATGATCCCTTACACTCCCTAAACTTATAATTTGTACCACTAGAGCATGATATTTCCTATGAAGAACAATCGATAGAGATTCTGGATCGTAGCAAAAAAGTTCTGCGAAACAAGACCAGTCACTATGTTAAGGTTTTGTGGCAGAACCACCAATTTGAGGATGCTACGTGAAAACTTTAGGATTCAACGAGGGGGAGATATCCTCATCTATTTGTATCCAAGTGACCAATTTTAAGGCTGACATTCAGTTTCAGGGGGTAGAATGTAACAAATGGAGGTTTTTATAAAATAATTTATTAAAATAATTTTAATTCTTTAATGGAATTCATTACCCACAATTGTGAGTTGAAGAGAACCACGAGACACCCTTAGTATAAAATTACCATTTTATCTTAGTCATTTGGTTATAAAGAAATAATATAAATAACTTATGAAAATATATGGTGAAGTTGTTCACTATAAATTATTTATGAAAAATATAAATCTATTATATTTTTTAATTTTTATAATAATAATTTCAGTAAATTACTATTAGTAAACGAAATTAATGAAATATACATATTATTTACTTAATATATAAGTTTTCAAATTCATCTGATATATATTTTTGTCATAGGTTTTGAATAAACCCTATTTGATATATAGAAACCTATATTTTTCAAAAGGGAAATTTTCTACCTTTTAATTGAGAACCCCTATTAAATTGAGACTTTGACACATTAATAATTTTTATATAAAAAAATAAACATATAATTTTAATGTGGGATAAAAAAATTTACTTTGGATGAAATTTTAATATAGTTTGGATAACATTCAAATTTTGAAGAAAATTAAATATACAAAAAATGAATTTAAAAAAAATTCATCAAAATAATTCATATGGTTAAATTATAATATTGAATGGTTTTAAATTATAAATAAAATATATTTTTATCATTAAATATAATTTATTTCATTATAATTAATTTTACATTAAATTCAAATGTAAAAACATTTTAATATTTTACAGTGTTTTAACTTTTAAAACTCATTCCCTCTTTCTGACATCGGGATTAATTTTAAATTAATTACTGAAACTTATGTTTTTTGAATTTTGAAAAATGGATTCCTTATTTGGAATAATTTGTTCGAAATTATGTAAATATATTTATTTTATTTTTGGGCATTATTAATAGTAACTTTAGTAATTTTTTGTTAATAAGGTAAGAGGGTATACCAGGTAATTAAGGGTAAGAATACTATTATAAAATTAACCTAAAATATTTACTAATATCATTGGATAAGTTTGTAAAAACCTTAATTATCCTTGGGTAGAAAGTTTTTTCATTTGGATGCCACTTGGAAGATATTAGGACATTTAATTTATTTTCATTAAAGAAAGGTTAAATATATCCCACTCAAATTTTAATACATAAACAATTTTTTATATAAGGTTAATCAGTAGATAAAGTTTATTATAAATAGTCATTTGAAATATAATTTTTCATCATATAAATTTATTTTTAATTTGTAGGAAATAAATAATTACCTTTAATACTTATACTTTGATGATGTAAAAATTAATTAATTGATGAGAAATCAATAAAAACGTTTTTATTACAATACTAATAACCATCAAAAGACCCCAAAACATGACCAAATATTATTGGTAAAGTATTTCTAGACCGTAACCATCCATACATATATTTAGGGATAATTTTTATATTTATATAAGAGATTATGAAACTTATAATATTTCATTTAAAGTGATGTTAAAGTTGCCACATTCATAATTTAATAAGTATAACATTTTAAATGATATATTTTCTAGAAAAGAAATTCTACTAAAAATATTATTCTGAAATACAGTAGATATATAATAATCATAGTATTTTATTTTTAAGTTTTATTCAAAAAATAATTATATTAACTAATTATATAAAAATGATGTAGTAATTATTTTATTAATAGAGATAACAAATAAATGTTATTAAAAGGTTAAAATAAATTTAATTTGTGATTATTAATATGTATATTGAATTTTATAAATGACCTTTAACTATTAGGATTAGAGTAAATTATTTTTTATGAAGATAAATTTTAAAATTAATATTTTTAAAAATCAATGAATTGAATAGTTTCAGAATTGAAACTATTTATTTTTTATAAAACAAATGTTTTATTAAATTATTTATAAATCATAAAACATTTTATAAAAATATATAATAATTATGATATAGTCTAAACTTTTCATAGGTATTTATTTATTGTCTAATGGAATCAAATAAGTGAATATTCCATCTATTGAATATTAAAATATTTGTTACCCTCGTTAACAATTAAATTGAATAACTATGTGTTAATTAAAATCATAAGGTTTAAATTGACACCAATACTTGTCTAAAATATTTTTGATGATGATATTACAAAAATATATCATATAATAATATAAATGGGTAAATTTTTGAGGTTTTTGGTTGGGGTGTAATTTTATTATGAATTAATATTTTTTGAGATCCCAAAAGTGCCCATGACCACAATTATAGAAGGGAACCTCTTCCCTCACCTTTTAATTTTACATTGAGCCTTAAATATAATTAATACCCAAATTTTATCACTTATAAACTTCCCTATATAAATTCTATAGGTTTTGATCTTCTTAAAATACCAACTCGAGTGCTCTAAGATGAGATTTAGAGGAAGCATGTCGAAGACAAGGTAATCTCCACTTTTAATTCCATGAAACTTATTTCTTATACTACCTCCTATACATGAGTTATTTAATTATAATTTCATAACTATAGTATGACATAAATACTTATATGTTATTATTGTTATGTAACAATAATATTCAACTTTCTATCCATCCTACAAAAAATAAATTCACACACGTGCGTACGAGTGACTTACAATATCCACACCATGCTGTAATATGTTTTCCCCACCACATAACTTGGATGAGTATAATGATGGCAATAATGTCTATAAATTGTTATTATAACATGATATTTATTCTGAAATATTATACATCATTCACTTCAATACCATACAACAACTATGAGAATGATATCGTCGCTCGTGCATATGTACATCCTGACGTCTCCATGATGTGATGTGATTCATTCTACATGATATTCATTAAATAATGATTATATAAATGTATATAATGAATAAATATGATATATATAATTTTAATATCATGTTATAATGATATAACTATGAAATATGAAGGATATCTAGAACTTTTTTGACAAAACATGCAGAATCAAATGAAGTAGTAATTACCCAAATAACAAGTAATAATGAAATGTGACTAACAAAATATGATAATATGATCATATATGATATTATTAAAATAAATATGATTCTTAAAAAATAAAATTATATTATTGAAATAATTATACATGATGTTTGGATACATAAAAATGAAATCATACCTAAAAGGCAAGTGGTGATTTCATAATCTCATTATTATCTGAGATTATTTATATGTAAGTATATAAAAGTGTATATTTATCATCCATGTCCATATTTTCAAAATACGTAATATTATATTTATTATTTGATAATTATTTCTATTAAATTTTATACATTGGTTAATTTTTATTTAATGTTACGAAATGAATCTTTTGTCTTTATTCGATACGTGGTACTTTTTGAATTTTCCAACAAAAGTATAAGGAGAATGTTTTTTAATATTTATGGTATGAACATATTTTTACTTATTCATAACGCCTAATTTATGTGTAGCTTACTCTGCAAAATTTCATGTTTATTTTCAAATATATTCTTTTCTTTTAAAATTGTGTGTCATTTTGAGGAAAGAAAACATTTTGGAAGAAGAAATAATATTTTCCTCAAGAATTAATTTTTGTTGGTTATGAAGAAATTATTTTCCATCTAAGATTGTATTCTCTAATAAGTTTATGTTTCAAGTATAATATCGTTATTGTTCCTATGGTTTTATTGTGTTTATGATAGAATGATATTTATAAAATCCATTCATTTTATATGGATTGTGTTATGGTTGAATGATTTTTAAAGAAATGCATTTCATTCATTGGGTTATGATGAATGTTTTATGTTATTGTGGCCCACATAATAAATATTTCATTATGAGATGGGTGGGACCTATATCTCCCTCAAATTCATTTGGTAATTATTTAAATATCATGAGACAGACATGGATGGAAGGACAAATGATCTTAGTTTTGTAATAAAAGGCTAGAACGAGGAGTAAACATAGTTCAGTAATGGACTTTGTCCACTATGATGGCCTTGGAAATGAACCTTGGCTAATATGAAATGATTTTCTATGCTTATGAGTATTCCAAAAAACATCATATCTTATTTTATGACTTTTGGGATTATTTTCAAGGATTCTTATGAATGTTCATGATTTATCCCATGACATGATATCATGTTCCTTCAAATGTAGGATATGATTTTCAAATGATATGTTCTTATGTCTTCTGATTATTATATGACTGATATATCACTTGTATACCCATACAGAGTATCTAAGATCACCCTTTCATATGTTTCTTTTCCCAGGCCATTAGGAAGTATAAGATGTAATATATGTCAAAAATGGGTTTAGTTATGATGAAATTAGTGGGAGACAATGAAGATGTCTTATGAACTAGTTGTTTATGATTACTTATTTCAAAAAACCATATACATATACGGTACTGTCATTGAATTGATATATTTTTTTTAATAAATATTCTTCAAAATTGAAATAATATCAATTTATATAAATTTTGGTTTGTTATATGGTATTTTAATGCAATTACATTAACCCACAATGAGTAAATTACATGATATCACTGTAATAATTAAAAAGCACAAATAAGGGTTAAAGCTAAAGTATGACAAATAAAAATTAGTAAAAAACAAATAATATTTATTTAATGAAATTATTTCTACCCCTAATAATAATATATTCTAAAAAATATGTTTGGATTCATTTTTAATAAAAAGTCAATTTATATTAATTTAATAATTTGAATATTTCCAAGTGTGTCCCTCCCCTATTCTATAAAAGGGAACCCATTATTTTCATGTCATCACACTTTATAACTTATTTTTATCACTTAATATCATCCCAAATCACTTCATATAATCCCTCCCCACATTATATAGTCCTTATTTTTGTCATAACACACTTCTTATAGGTTTTAATGTGTTAATCAAAGGAGATCGTCCCAAAAAGATGTATCATTTTGATTAAGTATTTATATTTTAGTTCTTCATCCACTTCTTTCAAATATTTTTTCACCATGATGAAATAAAAATATAGTATCATAAATATATTCATATGATATTATGTTAACATAATCTCTTTAATCCATCACCACTTTCTTCAAATGGGTAAATAATTAATCATTCGTGTGTATGATGAACTACCACCTCATGAAGTGATATAATTCATTTTTCATCACCGTATCTCAAGACTGATAATAATGATGGAATTAATGTATATATATAATTTTAAATACTTATTTATTATTAATAAATTAAAAAATATCCTTTACATTCTTCCCATTACATGAGCATGAAAATGATAATGTTGTTCAAGTGTATGTGTGAACAATCACCTCCACGAAGCGATGTGATTCATTTTTCATCACCACATCACATGGATGATATATATATATATGTATATATAAATTATTAATATGATATTAATTATATAATTATAATTTTATAAAGACAAAATAAAACTTACCTTCTATCCATAATGATCATTAAAAAATTGAAACGTTACTCATGTGTATGTACGGCTTGCCGTCTCCATGATTATAATGTTGTTCATTTTTCATAAACATACATAAATATTTTGTTTTAAAAGTATAATTTAGGTATTTAATTTATCAGTATATCATTAATATCATTATGGATATGATCCACTAAAAAATTTTTGACTATAGACCTCAAACCGAATTAATTTTGGACTCATGTACCGAATATCTTCAAAAAATCCAACGTGAACTTATATAATTCAGTAATTATTATTACTTGATATTAAGTGTAATAAAAATTATAATAAACATGAAAAGGGTTATTAATAAAGTAATTAATTTCATAATTTTATTATTCATCTAGACAAAGAACATATGTGATGAATCAGACTTAAGTTATGTGACTTCGTCTCAATATCCTTTTACCAAGGAATATTTTGATGTTGCACACCCACATACTTTTATGAGGTGTATATATAGCCCTATTGACATATCATATGATGACTTTATTTATTCTCATATTTTTTATAGTTTTTAAAAATTTTATTTTTTCACGGGGGTTATGAATTAATGTTCAATGTGTTATGGGACACCTTAAATGTTTAAATATTTAAGTATCCAATATTTTTCATGACAATAATATTGATATTATTTTATATTTTTATTTTATAAAACAATTAAAAATGTAATTATAATTCATATTTTGATTTTCATTCAATTGTTTTCAAAAAGAAATATTTTTAGGTTTTCTGTACAAAACGTTTGACTTCATATTTAAATGATAAAAGGAATGTTCTTTTTAGCATATATGACAGAAACATCTTCTCTTCCATGATGAACATTATTTGATATTTTCATTCCTTTAAAAGGCATCATGTTTTTAAAATAAAGAGAAACCCATAATTTTTTTTTTATTTTTTATTAAGAAAGGTTTTGGAAAATGGATTGATTATTTTTTATAACATTAAATGTTTTCATATGAGTGAAAATGAAATTTTAAGAGTGGAATCTTGAAAAATGAAATATTTTATGTGTTATGATCATATAATGGTACTTGGATACGTGATGGGTGGTTACATTGTAATAAAAGTATGGTTAGTTTCGTGATAAACCAAGTATGGGTGGTGATGTTATAACTTATAATGTATTGGGCATGGAATTTGGCCTTATGGAAATTCCATTTGTAAGAATGATCTGTATAAAATACGACCACATTTGTATTCCATTTATAAGAGTGGTGTGTATAATTACGTTCTTAGGTACCTTTATGTATTTTCTATTCGTATTATGGTTTTTATGGTAATCTTGTGATAAATTTTATGAAATGATCTTATTTTCAAAGGAAATTATTTACTTATTATTAATGGTGATTAATATTACTGTATGAGAAAGTCTTCCTGGGTTTTAATGTTTATTAGTAGACATATAGTTTCTTTATTTTTATGTCCCTTAAAGAAATTAGGTTTATACCATGTTTTTTAATGTTGTTCATAGGAAAAAAGGATGAGTAATGATTTGGATATGTCACATTGAATTTCACGAAGAAATGTGGCCACTCTTTATTTTTATTGTATTAGATTATGGTAAAATGGATACTATTTGAAAATGTGTGCCTTTTATTTTCATGGTTTTTTATATATTTGTTAACATAATTCAAGATTATGTAATTCTTTTAGGTTGGGTCCTTTTAATAACCTATTATAAAATTCATTTATAATTATTCCCTACTTATATTTTAGTTATTTGTTATCTATTTTCAATATTGGGTATGAGTAATCTGGATCATTTTAACCAGTCTTGTAATAGCATTTTTGGTATTCATTATTCTCCAAAATTACACCATTCAAAAATATTTCAAGGTACTTTAAGTGATTATCGATAATTATATATAATTTTATAATTTTTTTCTAAGTTTTTTTGGTAATGATCCTTAATGATGAATTCAGCAAGGAGCATGTTTCAAGGTTTTTTTTACAAAAGAGCATTTTTATTTTAGTTATTATGAATATATTTAATGTTTAAAAGACATAAATAATACAATAAATATTATTTTTATATAATATATTATCATTAATTTAGTTATCATAGTCATCTTTGACATTATTTTATAGCATTTTTCATGTAGGTGGTTATACCGACATAAACTTGAACATAACATAATTAGTGGATACAGATTATTTTAAAAGTGGTTTAAGTTTAAATTATATCATTAATAAATAGTTTTAATGATATTAATTAGATAATTTTAAGGATTCTAATTATATATGAAAATATTTTAATAAATAATAAATAAAATTGATGAAAAATTAGATTTTTTACACCATGAAGAGTTTATTCTGCACAAATGCATGAAAGATGTTTTTATTTTTCATAATGGAAAATGGGGAATATTTTTAAAGATTATTAAATGATAATAATTAAATTAATTGTAACATTGATTAGAATGTTATTATATTAGAATGAAAAAATATATATTTGGAAAAGTATCCTTAAAAATAAAATAAATAGGTAAATATTAGTACTCATGTTACAAACATAAGTTTTACCTTTGAGGAATCCACAGAAAAGGATGATTTATGAAAAAATATTATGTATGAAATCTTAAAGATGTTAAATAAGTTTATAGTAGAATTAAATAAGGTATAATTTAAATAGTAAACTGAAATTTAGAGTTTTATTGAATGGTTGGTGGAAATACCCTTCTATAAGTGGTAAGAAAGACATTCTTGTAAATATTTCATCTCAATATAAATAGAGAAATTTTTCAAATGTCAAAAAGATTCAAAATTGGTAAATAAAAGATTGTATATATTTTTTTTCAATGAATACCTCTACCACTCAAATAGAAACATCTGTTTAACAATTTATGCCATATACACCTTTAGTTAACCCTTTCTACCCTTTCATCTTTGACCAAGGTAACCACTTTTTTACCTATGTAAATATTTTTTATTCCAATAAATAATTCAGTTCTTCATAAAAATATAGAAATTTTAAATTTAATTTTTATATAAATTCTTATTATGTAAACATTCTAAAAAAGATAAAAAATAATTTTAAATTATAAATTTATAATGTATTAAAAATAGTTTCTGATAATAGTGTAACTTAAGTTCAAAAATATCGATCATGTGTTTAAAAACTAAAATCCATATTTTTAAATTCATAATATCTCTTATAAAATATAGATTATATCTAGAATAGGGTCTAATGACTTTATTGGTCATACTTATATAAAGATAATTTCATTAAAGTCACAATATTTTTTAAAATGGTATTTTTAATTATTCAACTAAAAATCAGGATTTCAAAAAAAAATTAAAACATAATCCAAAGAGAATAGTGTTCCGAAGAATCTAAAAATGATGTAAATTTTATTTAATAAATGTTTTAAAATTTATGAATTTAATACTTAAATAAAATTATAAAGCCTAATAAAATGATCTTTTTATTGGAAAATAAATTTTAAAAATACAAGTTGTTCTTATTCTTAATTTCTATAAGTGGATAACAAAAATAAAATTAGTCAATAGATATAATATTTAATAAAAATTATAGTATAATAAAAATAAATTTAGTATTAATTAATAAAATTTTCAGTGTATAAAAGGAAAATTTTTATTAAAAATGATTTTTAATTATAAAATAAAGTATGTAAATTTGTATAAAATGACCTTTATATATATATATATATATATATATATATCATAATTTGTATTCTATTATTAGAACACTCTATTTTAATTTATATGTTTTAATTATTGTATTTTTATCTAAAAAAATATTCCTTGCTTCCATTAAACTTTTTTGTCTCATGTTGTACAAGCTATTAACATAATACTTATTTAAAGAAAATGCATCATGAAATATCACATCATTACAAAGTCAGTGAAACTCGATAACTGGGTGGGACCCTTTATAAAATGGGGTGGGGGAAATTTTATGATATTTCAGGGAATTACTAGTTTTAGAGACATACATGGATTCTAGGTAATTAGTATTCTAACTTTGTACATAAGACGAAATGAAAATGCGTACTGATTCTTCCATTGATGTAGTATTAAAGTGTAAAACTTGTACAATCTTATTATAATTTTTTGTATTTCATTTTATTTTATTTTATTCATGTTAATTATTTTTTGAGTTTTAATTAAACAGGATTTAGTATTGAATTCAGTGTAGTGATTTTTGTGAAGTGGTTCTTCCATATTCTAGTTGATTGAAATTCATAGGAATTCATCTAGTGACCTATTTACCCCATTGAGGTCTTCTAGTGGATGAACTTTTGATTTTTAATTTTTGTATAGAATTCTCAAAACACGAAATTCCATTTACATGGGATGAAATATACCTATGTTTTTCTTTCACAAATATGATTGAAGTTTCTAAATTCATCTTATATATTAAATGTTATAAAATGTTGTGTTGAGGTCCTATAATTGGTGAATTTTGAAAAGATATTTAAACCCTTCCCTAAGGAATTATTTTAAGAAAACTAGGTTGAAATTACCTTTTTTTTATTTGATCCATAAATGTATGGTGTGATCTACTTAATTCCATAGTTATGATAAAATATTGTATGAACTTCCTCACATAACTATGTCTGAGAACATTGTGGATCGATTTTCCATTATAAGAATTTTTATATACCCTTGAAAACATTACATTATTATCATTACATATATAACCCAAATAAATTGGAATATGCCCCAATGGTAGATTGAATAAAAGAAATTTAATCCATTTTTCTTTTGTTAGAGTAGATGCTATTGTAAAAAAACATAGAATCCATTATTAAGTCCATTATAAAGGTGTGTTTCTTTAATCCCCAAAAGTTTGGTCAACATCTATGTGGAAAAACCCAACAACTATCAGAATATTGATCCTACATATTATTAATCAATACTACATTATAAAATCCTTCCATAACCCTTATGATTCAACTATAAAATATTCAATAATCCATAGAACACTTAAGATACTTGAGTACTATTTTTACTATGTCCCATCAGGCATAACCCGTTTTAAGTTTACACCATCTAAATTTTCAATTCAAATTAGAAATATTTGTCCTTATGATTTTCATGGACTATATTTGAAACCTAATAATTTTTTAATATTCCAATTGAGGAAGTGCCTACCAGGATTTGGTAACATCATACTCCAAAAATCATATGGGGTAAAAAAGGTGAACAATAAAATTGTTTTAACAAGTTTAAAACCTTTTCAATATAATTATACTGAGAACAATAAATTAAATCTATTATTTCTAAAAAAATTGATTCCTAAAACAAAATTTGGTTCATCTAAGTCATTCATATTAATGTTTCATGATAAAATAGACTTAACCTAATTCAATTGATCAGTATCAGTTCTAAATATTACCTTGTTATAATAATATAAATAAAAAACTACAACAATGTTGTTTTAAAAAATTCTATTAAAAAAATCATCATCTTTGTTAATTAAAAATCTAATTAATTAAATAACTTCATTAAATTTTTCCTATCATTATTATGGATATTATTGAAACCATATAGGGACAATACCAAATTTTAAACCATATTTCTTTTCCAGGTACTATGAATCCTTTTAGCTATTCTTAATATATTTCTTTATTTAATTCACAAATTATGATTGTTCTTTTTAACATTCATTTGATGAATTTTCATATTATATATGAAATATATAGAGATAAGAATTCTAATTTAAATAATCAATGCCATGGGAGTATATGTATCAAAATAATCATTTCTTTCTTTATGATTATACCACTTGGATATTTATATTGTTCTAATATACTGTTGATTTTTCATTTTCTTATAAATACCAAATTATAAAATATCAATGACAAACCTTGAAGTTGATATGATAATAACCATTAATATATCATGGTATGGAGTTCATTTCATTAGTACTAGATTCCTTCTAATGAGACAAATCAGATAATGACATAACTTCATTAAAATGTTTGAGAAATGGCTATATATTAAGACAATATGTAGTTTTTCTAACAATAATATGATTAGTTCCTTCCAAAAAATACTTATAAAAATGAAATATATATGTATTGGGTATCTTTGTTTATTTAATTCTATGAACCATCTAAATTATATATTTTTGGGATACCCATTAATTTGATCCTGATTCATAAATTTGGTATTTCATTAATGAAAAGGTTATCCAAGATTCATCAAAAGCAGATTCTCTTAACTCATTAACTATGTTAATGGACACTAAATCATTAGACTATATATATATATTTTAATGTATATCATTTTTAATACTCTATTTATCTAAAAATATTCTATCCATACCACTTTTACCTAATTTTTTCATTTTAGGTTTAGGTAATCTTATAATTTAATGAACACCCCAATCCATTAAATATTTTATGGTTCAATTCCCAATATTTCTTTAGTCACATAGAGTCATAGGCATCCCTTTTTCTGGACCCCATTTAGTATATGACATGTATTTAATAATTCATCTCCCTATAATTATCTTGATGACTTGAGATAGACATCATACACTTAACATTTCAATTAATGTTATATTATTTCCCTCATGTACACCATTATGTTGAGGTGTATAGGGAGATATCAATTAATTTATGATCGCAAGGGATTTAGTCAATATAGGACTATTATATTTATCTCCCCTAACATATCTAATACATTTAAATTTAATCCCACACTGGGTTTCAACATCATTATTTTATATACTAAATTTCTCTATAACATTATCATTTGAAATTAAAATAAAGTCATGGAAAAATCTATAATTATTATCCAAATAGGTTATAAAGTACTTTTTATTATCTATGGTATGTGTAGCATCAAAATCATACACATCAGCATTTATTAATTCAATACAATTTCTCTTCACATATATAGATGGATATTATTTTCTAACTATTTTAATTTTTATTCAAGTCACAAATTTATGATCATTTTAATCCATGTTAGTTAATAATTACAATTTATACCCGTTAAATATTTTCCAATTATTTATGTGACTTCAACGATTATTCCATAAATAAAAATATTCTAGAAATTATGAATAAAAAATATTATATTTAATGTGAATAATCCATTATATAAGTTACCAATTCAATAAAGCATATCTCCCTTGTATAAAACAATGTATTTTTTCCTCAAATACAATATTTAATGCATTCTTGTTTAAAAAACATCCAGATACTATGTTTTAATGAGAATAAGGGACATGTAATAAATCATTTAAGGTGAGGATTATTTTGATGTAAAACCAAGATTGACTACACCCTTCCCTTATATTTTTATTCACATAGAGTTCCCCATGTAGAGTGATATCCAATGTTTAATTGATCCCATTCCCTTTATCAGATATGTTTTGTTTCACACATTATGTGTAACACCAGAATCAATCCACCAGTAAGATCTATCATCAAAACAATTATATTCAATTATTATGTCCATAAATTCCTTCTTTGAAGTGTTGTTTTTTATTTTTCTTCTTACTAATAAGAAAATCTCATTTGAAGTTTCATGAATTTCTATATAACTAATATACCACATTATAATTGTTTAATTTTACATTTCCTTTAGAACTACAGTTTTAATCTTTTCTCCCTTTGAATCCCTAGATAGATCCACTAACTCTACTATAAGGCCCTTTGATTTATTATCCGTATGTTTATTTTCCCCTTCATGATTTTTATATTCCTCCTCATTTTGTATGTAGTTAAGAAATTAATTTAGGGAAATAACTTCCTTCTTGGGTTTTAGATAATTTTAGTCTTTCTTCCAATATAGAGAGTGTTTATTGATTATTGATGTGAAAATGATGGAATTATCCATGTTCATGCTGTGTTGTTTTATATATTTTATGATGCATTTTATTTTATAGAATTTTCCTACGATTGATCTATTATCTACTCTTTTATATTAAATAAATTTTATTACTAGTAATTTCTTCTTTATATCCACATCATTTATGTATTTTTTTCTAAAACATATTATATATTCTTTATGTTATGAGTTGTGGGTAAGTATTTAATAAATCATAATATATTGAATTTAGTATTTATCCTTGGCACATGAGATTGTTATTCTCTAAAGTTTTCCTCTTGCAGTAAACTGGAAGCCATAATGGCATGATACTCTATACTATTACATAGTGAAGAATGTCCCCAAAATATGTTTTGGAATTAAAATAGTGAGGAATATAGTTTTTATTTTTCATAAAATATAATTATTTTTATTCTTATAGAATTCTTTGAGAGGAATATAAATTGAATGGGGGTCTTGGAATGGTAATTAGATATCATGGAAGTGATTTTTTCCTTCTAATAGAGGTTCTAATTTATAAGCATTAGAGTACCCCTTGGAATAAGTTATCCTAACCCTTTAAATTAGGTAAATATCTTTTCTATAAAGAAAAATTTTTCTTAGATATTATCCTATCTGTTTCATCACACCCAATCAAATAAGTATACCATATAATAACCGTTATAGAATTATCATGTCTTTTTGATCACACCTGATATGATCGATTATCCGAAAAAAATCCTATTCAATAAATCTAGTCTATAATGATACACTATTTTTACTCATATATGTGAAAGTTTAATATATGAGTATTCATTACATAACATAATGATCCACAGAAAAATCATTTCGTCCTAGTGTCTCTAGAAATTGAGTTATATAAAAACTGGTTTACAAATGAACTACACAATCCCTCACTAAGTTCATTATAACTAGAACCCGTCTTTTTAATATCATACATGATACCATTCACAAAAACCTAGGGAAGGGGAACATAATAAAGGGAGATCTTATATTCTAAGTATTGTTAAACAATCGATATATCAACATAATATGACCATAAGAGTATGATAACATGAGAATAGAATTTTAAAATCATTCCCTTCATATCATAGATCATAAACATGATTCATTGAATAAATCATGGTAGTTTATAAGACATGAATAATAAAAAAAACTCAAATAATATATGCCATGATATAATACCATTGGAATAAGACATTGATTTTTGGCGTATATATATTCATAGAAAGTTATTCCTTTAGTAGTCTTGGATAATTTCTAAAACTATTATAGTGTAATGGGATCGCTCCCCAAGTCAATGTAGTGTTCCAGGTTTTCTCTCAAGATAATAATAGTTTACAGAGACCCTTACTAAAGTGTCCTCACTACACATTCTATTTCTTTTTATCTCATGATATACCAATAAATAACTAATACATTAAAGGTAGATATATGTCCCACAAATCACATAATTCATAAATTTTTATGTCATTAGTTCATTAAACATTATTAATATCAGAACCCATGAAAATAAAAGTATTTCATAAATATTTCATAATATCAGAACCCTTTGAAGATAAATAGGTTAAATAAACATTACATTATTTAATAATAGAAAACCCCATTAAAAATTAATGGATTTCATAATCATGTTATCATTTCACCATAGCATGACTCAGAAAAAAAAACAAGTTTCAAAAAAATATTTTTCTCATAATCATAAACCATCTAAATAAAGTATATGGATGGTATCATTGGGCCATACCCCTATAAAAGATTAATTAACAACAAAATATATAATTTTACTATGGAAATTATTTTGAAAGATTGCAAGGAAAATTTCTTGAGGAAAATAATCGTTCCATTCTTAAATAAAATCTATTATTTTTACCAAATATTAAAACAAAATAGAATTTAACCTTGGAAGCATTATAGGAAATCTATTAAATCATTGATCAGTCAGGACAGTGAGTAATTATGTCTATTTCATATATGTTAAAACAATATTTCCTTTTACATTTTTAGTAAAAATTTAAAAGTTACTTATCATGAAAAAACATTGAAATTCATTTCAAACCATTTTTTATTAAGTTAAAAATGGTTAAAATTTTCATTAAACAATCAATGGTGAATAGTAAAAACATTTTTTAAAACAAATTTTCAAAACATTGACAGGGAATAGAAAATATTTTTGATCAAATAGAGAAAGAAATTATATTTTTCTTAAGAACATTCTTTCAATATCTTGAGTATCAATAGAGAGGAAACTGAAAATGAAATGTGTATTCTCCAAAAATAACCAAATGTGAAGAAATTTAATTAGTTTCTTGATATATAGATTATATTATTTAATCAAAAAAACTTAATCATAAACAATTTTTAGAAACAAATAGATTTTAACATTGAACTTTTACCCTCTCGTAAATTTTGAATATTAGTCCCCTTGAAATAAAGAAACTTAACCTGATATATAAATACAAATAATATTGATGATAATAATCATTAAATACATTTATTCTAAGAATATATGCAACATAAAAGAAACAAGTAGGGAATATAGAATATGACCAACAAAAATAAATGTGAGACAAAAATATCATTACTAATTTGGAAACTTTTGAATCAAAATCCCCCATAAAAAATGACATAAAACAAAACATAAAATATAATTAAAATAATGATATTAATTATATAACATGTTAATGGGGAATTATATACACCATGATAATCTACACAAGTGGGTAATATGGCATATGTTTCTCAGAAATAAAAGAGAGATAAGAAATTGTGTATCTCAAGTCTCGAATTTCTTCAATCACATTCAGACCTCCTATATAATAAATATATGTTTCTTATAAATTTATTCCATAACCATAATCATATATATAATATCATATATGATATTATTATGACCTATTATTACCTTTTTATTAACAATTACTTTTTAAAATCACTTTTTAGGCAATAACTACTTCATTTTTAATTTATGTTTTGGTTTGGAATTTTTTATGAGGATACATTTATATGGGTGTCGTAATATCTATATTCATCAAAATGAGATAAATATAATAAATATTTATTATATATTTATTTATAGTGAACCATTACAATTATGGATAGAAAATTAATTATATCATTCATGGATATAGTAGCTTATACATACACATGAACATTTTTTCTATTTTATAAATGTATATAATGAAAGAAATGTAAATATTAATTCAAATTTATAGAATATTTTTTATATCATATATATTAATTTAATAAATACTTATTACAACCCATGAAAAACCCACACTTTTGGCCCATGAAATACAGAAAAAACCATGTCAAACTAAAACATATAAAAAATAGTCTAGAAACCCACTTATAATAACCCATGGATGGTATCACTTTCAAGATAAATCCACATTCAATAATATCATATTCATTATCCATGTCAATATTAATTTCAATTTTAGAACCTAGAGTCTTCATATTAGTGTCTCTAATAATATCCTATGCACGCGAAATAATAGAATGAGTAGACATTCATTGAATAAATCCATGGCATTCCTATGAAATTCACTATTTAAGATAGTTTTAGAGTCTCATGTTGATTACATTATCAAATATGTTGTATGTAAAATTCCAAAAACTTATTTTTCTATAATGTTTTATAGAGGAAGGGTCCCCAACCATTGGGAGGATAATAAGAGATTTTGATCATGAGACCATTCACATACTACCCCCATGAAAAAAAACATCAATTATGCTAACCTGATCATGCTAAACCTCCTTCCAAGAGGCAACATTGAAATATCTATAAAACCCAATAGGACCAGGTAAACTCTCTTGATTTAATGAGTAAACCACTTACCATATCTCATTTTCATCCAGAATTCCCTCAAGCTCTACATTGACATAATTAAGGTACACACATGGAATAAAATCTCATAAGATAGACTAACCCCTTGGATACCATTCATATATGGATAGATTAACACATACAAGGAGAGACATAAAATAGTTATCCGCTATTATTTCCACCACATTCAAGTCATTAGTGAAGGATATATCTTCCGAGCATTTGATAGGAGGAATAACACGCTTCGTCTCTTCAATGTAAGCCTGTAAAAGACTATATTTTAATCACCCTCTTTTAGCCACCATTGTTTATATGTTTCTCAGGTAACATATTCTTGTTTAAACATCATATCCATTATCTTCTTCTTATTTTTAGTAAGTTCAATGAATATATAATAATCTCATCCCTCTTCAAGATTGGATTCTACTTGTTCTATCTTGTGTTCCAATGTTTGAACATCCAGGAATATGTAGGGATAATGTATCAACTATGATAAGAGTAGTATTTATTTATTTAAATAATTATCTAATCATCAAGATTAATAGATTGAATAGTTTTTGAGAATTAGAACAAATACCATTTCAATGCAGTACTTGGGAGAACCTCTCTCTACAGGAGATATGTGCATCCATCACTATGAAATACTCCCTACAAATATATCTGAACATATCAACAACTAGAAGAACAAATTCCTCTATTTTGGGGTGCATTATGCTATTCAATTGAGTACTTTATTATATTTTTATGCATGTTCTATTGGTATATAAAGCTAAAAAATATAGTTAAGAATATTGGAAAACCCTATATTATTGTTATTGGTATACTCGTATAAAGGGAAGGTTATACTAGGCATGTAGAACTTGAATAGTGATGTCAGTGGACTCAGATGGTGTCAGACTGAGGAGAATTTTCTACACTATGCACAACCAAAAATCAAAACTAGTGTGGGAATCACTAGAAGGGTTCTCTCTATGGGTTAATTTTTTTAATGAAAAGTATGGAAAGGTTTCTTGTGATTCGAGAGGACAAGTTTCCACCCTTTGGAATATGTTGTGTGGTCAAGTTTCTCCCTGATATCCCATTTTCTAAAGCCTGTTGATTTCCAAGTTTCATTATATCCACCCTAGATGTGTTACAATGAGATATTTATAATAGAATCCAAATTTCCTCTAATACTAATAAAATTCATTGGTAGAACATCTTGGAAATTCTCAGACAATGATTATCAAAAAAAATTACAGGTTAGTCTAGATTCGGGAGATGGAAAGCTTCTACGGTGTAATTAAATTTTAATCAAGTAAAATTTATTTTATGGAATATCTGGCACCGTTCACTTCCATCCAAAGATGTTATACACCATAAAGTCATAGTATTGTTTCCAAATAATTCTAATTTTTCAACCCCATGTAGTAATAATTTTTTCAACTATTACTTGAGGGAGAATGGGCACAAACGGTTTGGAGGAGCATTGGTCTCTTTATTAGAGTCGATATTCTGGTTAGTAGTGGAGATTTATTCTATATTTCATGGTTTCATGACCTATAATGAAACAATTTGGAGAGGAATTTTAGTGGAACCTTGATTTATGATGGTTGTTTAACAATATGGAATTCTACAAACAATGCATGGGTGATTGGATTTTCAAGCTCTTATATGGAATTGAAAACAAAGGAAAGGTGTCTCACGGTGGATCTGTGGGTCCTATTAAATTTTTTGGGGAAATATAATTCCATGAGAATAACATTTCATGGTAGGAGGTGTTCACCTAATCTTCAGAAGGTTTATTCATCAGGTCAATGGGCACAACAGAATCTACCATGCAATAACTTCAAGATTAACATTAATGGCTCATGTAATGTTGGCATCATGAGAGGTGGATGGGATTTTTGTGACTTGAGTGACTCAATGGTTCTTAATTTTAGTATTTCTTACAAAACATGTGACTCTCTTATGGTGGATGTGAAGGCTTTGATTAATGGTCGAGATATTTTTCTCAATAATAATATCTCTCCTATATAAATTGAAACAACCTCTTTAGTTTTATGCCAATCCCTTCAAGGAAATTATTCCCCAACCCCATGGTCTATAATCTACATTATTCATAGATGTAAGTAGATAATTGGGAATCAAAACCTAAATCAAACCTAGGGGAGTGGAATTTTGTTATAGATAGCCTTACCTCAAAGGGGAATTGGAGCAACCCTCACATTATTTATACTAATTTGAGTTCCTTTCCAGCTGAGTGTGTAGATTTTGTTAAGGATGATTCCCTAGGTCATCATAAATTTTGGAATCCCAACCCATGTAGTGTTTTTACTTCTACTCATTATGCTTAATAAATACATTACTTTTATGGGAGATATTGATTGAAATGAAATTAAATTGGATCATGAGGTGTTAGTCAGTCGTACACATGAATGATGGTTTCATTCTGCTTTTGATGTAAGATAAGATGGATATATTTTGTCACATTAACATAATATCATATAATTATATGATATATACTTATTTTAATATATTACCATATTATAAAAATATTTAATTTTAGTGGAAGAAGGAATAAAACAAAAATACTTGGTTGAGAACAATACCTCTTCTTTAGAAAACCCAATTATGTTGGAAAAAAAATCCTTCATAGGTGTGTTTCCTAATAAAATGAAGGCCTATAATATTTTGATAGGTATTTTAGGAATATAATGGGTTATATATTATCCCAAAAAATATATTTTCATTTTTAAATACGAGAGGATAGTGGGTGACCATTTATAAGTGTGGGAGATGACATGGTTGGAATTATTGAAAAAATGGTATACCCATGTTTCTATGATTTTAAATGGATAAAAATGGATCATTATCAAGTATTATATGATATAATATCTAAATATGAACATAAAATAGGGTTTTACATGTTTTAGGTCATTTTGACCCCTATCATTATAATTTATCCCCAAAACTCATGTTAACATTAACTACTATAATATTTTTCTACTATTTTTTCTATTAATTATGACAAAAAAATTACTAGAATATATTATATAATATTAATGATGATGATTCCAAATATTTAAAAAAAAATTCTAAATAAAATTCAAAAAAAGTATCTTAATTTAATTTAAAGTAAAACCAATAGATGCAACATAGAAATGGTTTTCCAATTATAACCCATTCATTAGTAAATAATGTTTAATTATAAAAATTCAATATAAATTTCATGTAAATGACCTAAATTAGAATAATTATGATAAAATTGAAATAATTATAATTTTAAAAACATCATTAAACAAAATATAAATTGTAAATTCAATAAAAAAAATCAGTTTTTATTAAAAATAGTAATTTTCACAGTTCATTAAAAAATTACCCTTTTCAAAAAATTCTTAAAAATTCACACTATGATAATTTGGAAATGTTGATTCAAAAACATATTTTTACTTTTTAAAATAAATTTTATATAATTAGAAAATTTAATTTTATTATTTTCTCACAAAAATCCATAAAACAATTTATCTAAAAAACTTTTTTCAAATAATATAAAGACTTTACAAAAAATAATTATTTTTTATCAACATATTTTCTTTATATAAATCCATTATACATAATTTTAAATGTTTTTTTATTCTTAATCATAATTTCATGTTTAAAATCTTAGTTATAATGGTCATTATTAAATAATAATATCTGTATAATGATACGGTTTGTTAAAACTTGATGTTGCATGTAACTTATGATAATGAAGAAATGAAATATATTTTAAAAAATTTCATAAAATCTTATGGTGTCACATTCAACACTAAAAACAAAAATTTCACTCTAAAAAATCATCACTTTGATTTATAAAACTATGAACAATTATTCCTCATCTTATTCTCAGGTTCCCATGTTGCTTCCTCAAGTTGGTTGTTTCGCTATAAAACCATGACTAGGTGAGTTGCATTGTTTCATCGATATTTCTCTCTACATTACTGAACCTACATAGGTTGTTATTTATACAAAATTACATGATCCAGATGTATGAACTCATACTTTAGTGAATGTTAAGGATTATTGGGTACTTCCTCAAGAGAGATACATGGAATACTTCATGTTCTTGAGAGAGGTTTAGTGGAAGTGCCATGCAATAAGAAAACATCCTAAATTGATCAAGTATGCCAAAAGATTCAATAAAACTATAACTAATCATTACCTTTATTCATAACCTCATAAACTTATTCCATATATAAATTCATAGAAAAAACCCTCTTACAATCTTCAAATTCACGATTTTAATGACAATTGTCAGTATAACATTTCTATCAACACGAATTTAACATGACATGTTGTTGAATTGATATATGATTCTCTTCCATTTCCTAATCTAGATCAGGTCCCAATTTATTTCATCCTCTAAATTCATCACATTATTCTTGAGTTATACACTTATTTTTATAAAGGGATTCATAAATAGCTAACTGAATGATTGAGTGAAATGTATTTATGTAAAGAAACCCAACCATATGAATGTTTTTATCCCAAATATCTTCGAAATCCATAATACATTATCTCAACATACCCTGTAGTTTTTGATTTTTTCTCTCAGACTAATTACTCGTATAAGGATGATATGAATTGATGAAACTTATCTCTGTATTCACAAACATCTGAACACATTTCTAGAAATTTGGGGTAAACCTCAGATCCTAATCAGATACAATAAAATGTGGTCCACCATGAGAATGTACCACTTCCTTTATATGTGTTCTAGAAATCTGGTCTAGAGAGAAATATTCTCTAATAGTGATTAGGTGTGCTGAATATGTATATAAATTTATCACAACCCTTATAGCATTGTTTTTTAGATGTTTTGGGGACTCCAATAACAAAATACATTGTGATATTGTCCCACTTCCATTCTTATATTGGTAATGGTTATAAAATCCTATTATACATTTTCTACTAACCTTAACTTACAGACCTTCCAACCAATGTGATACATACTCTGCAATATCTCTCGTCCTGAAATGCCACTAAAATTACTTTTTCAAAAATATATACATCATTTTACATCCAGGATGAATAGAGAATAAATAACTATGAGATTCCTCTAACATCTCATTATTCAAAAAAGTAATTTATTGAATTCATATAAATTTCATGAACATTGTAATTCCATCATAATCATAGTTAAATTCATGAACATTTCTATCCTTTTTTCACCGCTATACATCATAATTTTGTGTCTTATTAATCATTACATGGATATATGTTTGCACACTAATTTGATAAAGATAATATTTCCACATTCCATCTAGATTTATATATCTATCCTTTTCATATAAATAAATTCTGGATTTGTTTTGATCATCATCATAGATAAGATATAATGGTCCTTTCGAGTCAAATCACTGACCAACTTGTTCTCTTTCCCAGGGTTGTAATGTGTTGAGTAGTCATAATCATTCATAAGATCCAACCAAATACTCTAGTACATATTCAACTATTTCTCTATGAATATTTACTTTAAACTCTTATTATCAATACATATATCACACAGTTCGAAGATAAATATATTTCATCCACATATTTAATGAAAAAAATAACATAGATAGCTCTAAATCATGAGTTAGGTAATTTTTATCATGAAAAGTCACTTTTCATGAGGCATAATATATAACGATCTCATTCCACATTAGAAAACTTCCCAGTCCCTTCATCGATGTATCACTACAGATTGAAATCTCTTCTCTACTATAGGGTAATGTAAGAACATGAGTGATGAATTACCTTGTCTTTAGTGCCTTCAAATCCTTCCTACATTTATATATCCATAGGAACATGGATCCCTTCCATGTAACATGGTGAGTGGAATCAATAGTCATAGGAAATTCTCTAAAAACCATTTATAATATCCAGACAAACCAAGAAAACATCAAAACATAGTAATAGCATTTGGTCTAGGTTAACATTAAATAGCCTCCATTTTAAGTGGATCCCCTTATATATCCTCAATTAAGATTATATTACAAAAAAAAATTAAACCTTTTGTAACCAAAATTCACACATTGTAATTTTTTCATACATTTTCTCCTTTCTTAATGTCTCTAGTACAATTCTAAAGTTATCTTCCTTATCTTATTTTCTCTTTGAATAGATAAGAATATCATCTATAAATGCTACTAAAAATGATCAAGGTAATCTTTAAATACTAGATTAATTAAATCCATAAAGATATTGGGGGTATTATTAAGACAAAATGGCATAATTATACATTCATAGTGTTCATACCTTATATTGAGTACATTCATAGGTATATACCCTTCTTTAACCCTCAATTGATGATATCTAGAATGATGGTCAATATTGGAAAGGTATCTACCTATGTATAGTTGATTGAAATAATCATCAATATAGGGAAAGGGAAACTTGTAATTAATTGTTGTATTTTTTATATCCAGGTAATCATTTTAGTGTCTCATTGACCTACATTTAATATTAATGAAAATAATAGGTGAACCTCAAGGTGACACATGTGTCTGAATAAATACTTTTTCAAGATTCACCTAGGGTACCTTCTTCAAGCCATGAAATTGATAGGGGCCATTCTATAGGGAGTCTTTGAAATATTTGTGGAACTATGTATGAGTTCAATTGAGAAATCAACTTCACAATTTTATGAGAAAAAGGAAACTGTTCTACAAAGACATATAAAAAATTCGAACATAATAGATATACCATCGATGAAGAGTTTCTTCCCAACCATCTAATATAAACACCCCATTTGAATTAGAATCAAGAACCATACCATGTATGTTATTTCCATTAAAAGTTAATGTTCATCATCTCACTGATAGAAGATCATAGGTCATCTATGAATATCAATCATAAATTCTTGACATCATAAATTAATTTGGGTTTAATGTAGATAAGGACAATTCATGCCTAAGATAATAACAAATTCAACCAGAGGTAGAATGACAATATTTGCATGAAGAACATTCCCATAAACTTCGACTGGAAAGTAATCATTACCATAAGTTGATATCATTATTAAATTATGGGTTTTCAATACTAATTCAATATCTAATCCTTATGGACTATAATTAAAATTATTAAAAACTTGTCATGGTATATAGGAATTCATATAGCTATGATATAATAATATACCTCAATATTTGAGAATACATTTCACCACCTTAACTTCATTTTTTAATCATAGATTCCTTAATAAAACCAAAATTATTTTCTTGACCATCAAGAACTATTAATTAGAGTGATTAATCATGAAATATCATTCTTTGTATGTATAAATTGTGACACCATATTTTCAATATATGATACCTTATGTTAAAACTAATCCATTTATGGTAATCATCTATTCAAATCCATCATGATGGTTCATAAAGAGTTTTGGAATTTCTAAAACATATCACCCATGAGTTTCACACCTATTGTGTTCCATGTCCTGTTGTCACGTACCAGGTGATGATTGAGTAAATTCCCAAAGCACCATTTTTAAAGTTATTACATCTATGTACATTTTTCCCTTATCTACATCCACTTGTAGTATCCAGGAAGGGATTTAATTTCTTGTAAATCGATCCCTCTATCCTTCACAAAAATTCCATGATGTTTACCTATACATTGGAATATCCTTAAACTAATTCTTATACATATCCCTAGACATATCCCTTGGGATCTGAGTAATTATTTTTAATCCTATTTTCTATAGGTTTAACTAGTCCTTAATCTGATACCAACTATAAAGACCCATACATTACATACATAGATATTATTTTTTTAGATATGAATATTTATTATATAGAATCTATTTATTATATAAAAACTGAATAGATGAATATTTATTATAAAGAACCATACATTTCGTTGGAAGGGACCACTGGCATGAGGTGGTGGTGGTCGGTGCAGGCGGTGGCACATGACAGTTGCACATGACGGTGCACAATGGAACTGGAGGCCGGTGGTGGTAGCCTGGGCCATATAGAATTGTGTGGTGGGAGCGATGAAGGTAAAATGTGGCGAATGATGCATAGTGGGTCGGTCTAGGTGGGTTGGGTCGGATCAGTGGGCTGGTTCGGGCCAGTGGGTCAGGCTGGGCGAGGGGGACCCGGGTCGGATTCAGGTCGGATCTATGGCCACCTGGGTGGATCCGTATTGCAGTCGACTGTAGCGAGCAACTACAGAGAGTGACTATTCTAGTCAATTATGGTTCCACGATAGCTTGATCCACCACAATGCGCAACGACTGCACGACCATTCAGTGGAGATCGACCACAATGGTCATCTATAGTGCCAGTTTAGGCAATGTAGGTGGATTGACCATGATGGTTAGTCCATGGGAGTCTAGTCCACAAGGTCAGTGGAATGTACATGGAAATCAACCTTAGTTATAGGTGGACCAACCACAATAGTAGGTTCGCAAGACCTACAAAGTCAGTATAAATTTTTGTTCAAACATGCAAAACTCTTAAATAGAGTATCAAATTGAAGATTCGTCTACGAATTTAATACCATAACGTTAAGATGGTAATTTTGAGACCAATGGGGTTTTTTAGTTTGGACCAGTACTGGTTGAGAGAATTCCATTTCCACTTTCCTCAAGGGTTTAGTGTGACATTATATCCACATTATTTCATAGTAATCCTCTCTAGAGTTTGAGTCTCAGTTAGAGTTGTAGTATACCTTCCTAAGACTAGAGTGAGATCCTCTACCACCACTAGTGGGGTTTTTGGAATCAGCATAACCTTTTGTGAGCAATGAATTGATCCTCCATCTAGTGTACGAAATTACTAGAGTTTGTGTAATCATTGGAGTATGATCTCATACATAGAGGATTGACCAAAATTGGGTTCGTGGTGTCACACAACGGTTCTGGGTGTGATCCCCTCTATGTGTATCATCGTCTTCCATGACTAGTGGGTTCTATTTGGGAGGGATCCAAATGAGATATACATATTCTTCGAGTGTCTTCGATGATATCATGGATCAAGGAGTGAGTTATCCCAGAATGAGTGTGAATCAAGAATAATCATGTTGATGGCTGTTGGTTATGACAATCTGATGGTGTGGTGTTTCTTTTCATTATATCTGGGTTTTTATCTACTTCTTGTGTCTACTATATAGTGTTACATCTTGTATTGAGCTTACTATACATCATTATTTGTGTTTAGTGTTTTTTGGGATTCCAACTATGTATTTTCATACTCACCCCTATGTGGGATTTTCTAACACATGTCATGAATTTTTCCGACATGGGCCCTTTTAAAGGTGTCCTAGGAGGTCCAAGAGCGGGCAGAGCATAGATTGAACTGGGAAAATCGTGATATTTTATCAGAGCATACATATGATGTAGTCATCAACCTTAAAGTAGGTTTGACTCTTTAAACTATTAGTTAGATTTGTGTATAGTCACTTTATGGTGGGATTTTATTTGTCCCTATTTACATTCCAGTACATTAACTGTCATACTCTATTTTGGGATCATAGATGTATGAATTCATCCTTTAAATTATCTTATATTTCATCATTTTTTGGCTTGGATATGTGTGTGTGTGTGCATAGGTACTTTAGGCTAATGCCTCTCATTTTTGTAATATGCCTGCTTGGCGCTAGACATCATCCCCAAGCCCATAGAAGGCAGGCTTGGGGTAGTCATGGAACGGGCCCCTCTAGGATGGGTCATGATAATGAATAAGGGAATTAAGATATATATATATATATATGTGTGTGTGTGTGTGTTCTTATTATATATAAAATAAAATTTTAAATTGAAAAATTATAAGGGTATGATGAAACCATTACATATAACTACATGAAAATAGGTGAACATCACCATTGACTTTTTCAGGGTCCAACCAAATATATCAAAATCAAAATAATTATATACGGGTTATAATAGACCATCATATAAATATTACTCACCTTATCATGATTCTATAGGACATGAAACCTGATAAAATTATGATTTTATGCATTATAAATTTGGTGTGACTTTATGAATCACCACTATAAGTTAATCAAGAAATAGATTTGAATTATACCGAAATGTTTCAGAAAATTATTCAACAAAACATGAAAATGATTTTGAACATTCCTACATACACTAACCTAAATATTGTTGTAAAATATAAAAATAATTCATTGATACATGATGAAATATTGAGAACCTAATATATGGACTTTAATGGATAGTGTTTTCCACATCTTCCCCTGACAAAGTTTTCATTCAATATTATCCACCACATGAGAATTAAAATGTATCCTTATGAAGACCAGTACTTGAATAAATATAAAACTCTAGAATATTGTGATTATGTGTATAAGATAATGCATTGGGACATGAACTAGTCTAGGAAATCGAATAGAATTTCCAATCCATTTAACAATACAAACATGAGATATACTTTTGATATAATAGCTATGATAAAAATCATCGATATGAACTAGATTTTGATGATAGAGATAAATTATTCCTTTATATATCTCCAAATAATATATTTATGAGGATTGGGAAAATGTAATTTTATTTTATTAAAACATTATTCTATTTTAAATTATGAATAACATTTTAGATGTGGAATATTTACTATAACTCACACAAAAAATATCCCATATGATAGAAATGTTCCATGTATCCCTCCTAAGGAAGTAAATATAATATCCCTCTTATATAATAAATATAGTTTTGTGAAAAATTGATCATGAAATATCATTTTATGAGTATTAAATGAATATATTAGACTATAATGAAAAAATTATATGCAAAATGAAAACCAAACATGTTATTTTATTTTGAAAAAACATAAGTATGAAGAGGAAACATACAATCTTTATAAAACAATGAAACGAAGGTACTTGTTATTATCATATAGGAATGTCTCCAACATTCAGAGGGGTGTGAATCCGTTTTGGTATAATTTTACACTAATTTTATTTTTAACATGTTCCACCACTTCAATTATTTAGTGAGAATGTGTATTTCTATTATCTCTCATTTTTCTATAAGAAAAAATACAATAGGAAAGAAACACAATTGAATACCATGGTTTATCAATGAACATTTCCTTACCAAGGATGACTACATCCACTATACATCATTATTATTATTCCACACGCACTACGTCCATATTATTATCAATGGGAAGATGAGAAACGGTATGACCAAAAAATCATTAACATATAATCGACAATGTACATAGAGAGAACCAACATTATATTCCTACTTTGGTATCAACTATGATATTAACTCATAGATTATATGACATTGAACTACTCCTTTTCATATTGATTAAAAATAAAACTCTTTATCCTTCATATATATTTTAGTTGATCTCCTTCCTTAACATTTAGTAATGATGTTGTTTATTTCAACACCTTCAAACTTATAGATCATGATGATGTATGATTAGATTCTAAAAATCTAGGTTTTAGTGTAGTTAAATAAAGCACCATATATTTCAATTCCTTATTTACTTCTTCATGAGTATACATTATGTCTCTTAATTATACAATACCAGATCACTTAATCTTTCAAAAGGTATAGGAAATATTCCCTTCAGGAAGAATTGGTTATATCCCTCACACTCTTTCTATAATACCTTATATATTCAACATGAGAATTATTGGAACCCTATTTCTTTACTTATTTTATGTTATAGATTATTAATTGGATGCAGTCAATAATATCATATATTTTTTTCTTATTTTAAGAATATATATTCACTATATGTCGTGAATATTTTATCCTCAAAATTCATGTAATATAAATCTTCTAAAATAAAAAACATCAATCCACATTATTCATCATTCATCATGAAAACGTTGTATTCCTAAATTACTCCATCTACAGTTTCAATTTTATCTCCACAAATAGTCTGTGTATAATTTTTTTTAAATATCATCCACAAATTATTCTTGAATAGAATCCATGTATGAATGTAAAGTATTCAATCTAATAGTATTTTTTTGTCCTTGTGTTATGGATTATGTCTCTCTATAATTCAACTCCCTCATCATGTTCAGGTGTTATTAATCCATTTTATAGGAAATAGAGAAATTTATAATAATTTTTGAGTTACAATATTATCAACTAGGATGTGGTTTCACAATTTGAAAATAAAGCTACTTCCATAGACCTATAGCCACAGTTTTAAAATTGTGGATATAGGTGGCTATAGCCACGGTTCTGTGGCCTATAGCCACAGTTTTAAAACCATGGCTATAAGACTTTTTTTCGTGGCCAATGGACACAGTCTCCAAAACTGTGGATATAAGACAATTTATTTGAATCCCTATATCCATGGTTCTCCAAAACCGCTACTTTAGGGTTCCTGCGCTTCCGAAGGGGAAAATTTACCACCAAATATTTGGTGGGAAATCCTACTTCAATTGTTTTGATGCAATTCCCACATTTTTTATTGATTTATAATATATATATATACATGAATTTTCATGTGGTGTAGTGTTGCGTTTGCTGGATCACAAAGGGGAGGTGCATGGATCGAAACTCGCCGATGACATTTTTTATTTAGTCTATTTCCACGGTTTACCGGGGCTATTGCTATGGTTAAAACTGTGGCTATAGGCGCCCCCATGGTTTGGAATTTTGAGGCCTATTTCAATTGTTTTCAAACCCATGGAAATAGGTCTGGACCTAGTTCCATGGTGATAGTGGCCACAGTTGGCCAAAACCATGGTTGTCAGTTTTGAACCGTGGAAATATTCTTCTTTTCTCTTTTTTTATTTATTATTATTTTTCATTTTTATATTTTCATCATGAAATGGTCATCATAATGGAATTATGAAAACTATATAACCATTTTACAATGTCAACACTCACTATGATGATCAAAATGCCCACTCAAAATTCAATATGATTTGGTCCTAATTTTCTCATCCTAATGAAAAATTAGACTTTTTATTTCTATTAATGAAAAAAATCAGGTGTCTTTTCCACCAACATGGGCCCCTATATAAGATAGTCTCCAACAGCACCATGAGTCACATAAACCATAGTATCCATTATGGCATGGAGTTATCCACCTCTTCTCAATTCACTGTCTTTATGAATGATCTTTGTTGTCATTGTAGAATTAAATAGAAAATATAAATTAACATGTATCTTCCTTAGAATCACACATACACACTCCATTATGTTAAAACCAACACTGGTTATGCAAACAAACATATTCAAAACAAAGATAATGACACGTATGTACCCAAACACCTTATCATCCTTTTAATCAAACTATAAAATACTTTATTCTCCATAAGATACAAAATAATTTTATTTATCACATAATTATCTTCTAACTAATCATATATAGACCCACATGATTAATTTGGTAAATTGAACCTTGATGTTCAGTATAACATCATCACAATTAAATACATATTTCATCGTAATATGTGTATTATGGAATCCTTGAATACCATTAAATATAATCCAAAAAGCCTTTATATATGTATTATTTTACTTTATGTAGGAAATATGATTCAAATGTTATCCTTACATAGTTCTTAGATAGTGTAAATTACCCTTAAATTGATCTTTTTGATTATTCATTACCCTTAGATGGATATAGTTCTAAACGTTACATTTATTTAGCTGTTAAATAATATTTTTGTAGATATCGGTTATCTTGATCACCATTACATAGTTCTAAAAAATTATTTTTTACCCTTTGATGGGTATGGATTCTTTTATATATGTATTTAACTCCTTCAAATTAACATCATCCATAAAATAGCATTAGAACTGCTTCTATTAAACCCATGGATTCATCAATCATTTCAACAAATTATCCAATTTTTCTTCATAACGATTTCATTATCTTGCATTGTAAATTCTACAATAATGTATTTTCCCTGCATTTAGATAGAAATTTTAAACCTAAATTTTAATATTTCAATATATTTAATATATTTAAGTAACAATCATCTAAAAAATAATGATATTTTGAAGCAATAGATACTCTATTGAAAAAAATAAACTATTCACTTATTCAAACCTTATTGAACCAAATTATTACTTGAACTAGATTTTTTAGTAATTAATATATTAATAGATATATAATAAAACCCAATTAATATGAATTTCTCAGAGGTTTTTCATATTATAATGTCAAGAAACTCATTTTTATTGTCATGATATTTTCCATTTATGTAATGATAGAAACAAACTTCCATATTACAAGGTGACTCATATAATATCCTCACCAAATCAACTAATAACATCCTTTATTGGAAACATTTTCTTCTGATCATAATTCTTTTTTCTCCAAAACTAACTCCAAGACACCCTCCATTACCATATTTATTTGAAAAAACTGTATACTTATTTATAAAAAGGACAACATAAACGTAATGTGGGATTTAGAATCTCCTGCTTGGTATTTTTTTTCAATACCAACTAGAAAATCATATGTCAATTTTTTTTCCATTTCCATTTCCTTCTATACACTTTTTTCATTTTATTTTAAAATTTAATCTCTCAACCTTATTAATTAACAATACAATGTACCCAGAAGAGGATGTTATCACTTCAAACTTATGAAATTTGACATTAATTATCCTACGCAATGTTCACATGAGAAATTATTGGTGTTAATAACACGTGGGTTTGATTTTTAAAATAATTGTTCCATTGGTTATTCATAAAATTATACAAAATGATAATAATAAACCCAAATCATTTGAGGGATGTCCATATGTATTCCTAATGATTCAAAATAATTTTAATTGATAATTATTTCTTTTTAAATAACAATATGAGATTAAGAAATCATAATAACACACATATAAAAATTCTAGTATATTTATTTTAGGTCTAGCGCCTTTGTAATCGTGGATACATAAAAAAAACTGGTTCACAAGTGAACTATAGAATCTCTCACTAATTTATTTATAACAAGAACTCTTATTAGAAATATTATACATAATAAATTTCTTCATAACTTATATAAAGGAAACATAAGAAAGTGGTATATCAAATTATAAATACTGTTAAATAAGGTAGATATAAATATAACATGAGTATAAGGGTATAAAAACATGTGAATTAGATTTTTAAACCATACCCTGTATATAAAAGATCATAAAAATGAGTCACAAAATAAATCATTGAGTTGATGAGACATGAATAATAATGGAATCAAATAACATAAGTCATGGGATAATAACATTTTCCTAAGACATAGAATAGTGGCATAGACATAAACACAGAAAATCATTCCCTTAGTAGTTAATTCTCATTTAAAAAAAATATAATAGGGGAATGGGTTCACTCCCACAAAAATCATGTTATTAAATGTTTTCTTCCAAGACAGTCATAGTGGAATGATTCCCTTACTAAACTAAATTCACTCACTATTCCATTCATGTTTATCTAATGAGATATCATTATTTATCCAATGAAATGGAGAAATATATAGGTCTCACCCATCACATAATCCAAATAATATTGTTTCATGGGATCATAAAACATCAATCATATTAGAACCCATGGAAAGAAAAGAGTTTATCATAAATTTACCCATTACAAAAACTATAGAAATGAAATGGGTTCAATAAAAATTTATTCATAACATAAAATTTTGAAAAGGAATGGGTTTCATAATCCTTTCATTATTTCATAATAGTATATCCCATTAAGAGGGAATGTGTTTAATAAAAATCATTATGTAATGATCATAAAACATCCATAAAAATGATATGGATAAAATTATTGGATCATATCGCAATTAAATATTATGTAACATCATAATATGTCATCTTAAATAGAAAATTATTTAGAAAGATCACATAGAACACTTCCTAAGGAAAATAACCTTTCCATTTGGAAATAAATTATTAAAATTTCGAAAACAAAAAAATAAAATATTTTCTCTTAAAATATATATGGAATCATGTAATTGATTCATTTAATTAAGGTTTTTTCAGGATGTGGAGATATTTCATTCACATCATACATGTTAAAACCAAGATACCTTTAACATTTTCATTGAAAGGCCTAAATTTCCTTTTTTGGAAAACAATAAGAATATTCTTTTCAAAACATTTGTTAGGAATTAGAACATGGGTAAACATTTATTTAAAATATCATTGTAAAATATTAAATACTTTATATTAAGAAAAATAGAAAAAATGAATATGCAAGAGAAAGGATTCTCACTAAAAGAGAGAAATAAAGTCAATTTTTATTTAAGAAAACTTACTTTTGTCTCCTATATACTTATAAAGAAGAATAGTGAATTGAAACATATTTAATGTTGAAATAAATAAAGGATAATAAAATTTATGAGATTCTTGAGACATTTAATATAATATTTTGTCATTATAAACATGATCATATAGGATCCTGAAAATCAATGATATTTTAATATTAACCCATTACCAGTTTGGTAACATTTGAATCATAAGTCCAATGAAGAGTCATATAAAGATATTTAAATCAACATAATTTTGATGATAATAACCAGAGAATATATTTAAGGGAATAATTTTAAAAAGACAAATGAAACACTGTGAATATGGCATGTTTCCCACAAAAATATGAGTGAGATAAAAATACCCCCCCACTTTGGAAAACTTTTGAATCATTGGGAACATTAAATAGTGATATCAAATTAAACATTAAATATCATAAAAATAATTATATTAATTATATAACATTTCAGATGGTCATTATACATAACACAACAAATGAATTGAGTTGTGAATATATAATATGTATCTCAGAAATAAAAGAGAGTAGAAATCACTTACCCCATATCTCAATATTCTTTGTACTTGTTCATACCTACTAATAAATATAGATTTATTATAAATTTATTCTAGAAAAATATTTATATATATAAAATCATTTATGGATTTCATATTTTTTGTTCACCCTTTTATTAATAATTTCTTGTTTAAATCACGTTCCAATTAATTATTGCTTCGTTTTTCATGTATATTTGGTTTTGGTAGTGTTGATCTTTTTTAATTTGATCACTGTTCAATAATCTAATGAATTTTAAACATAATATAATTTCCTAAATATTTATTATATATTTATTTATATAAAATCATTTATTTTATATATTTAAAATGAGTTACACCATTCATAGATATAGTATGTTTTACGTACGAATAAACGCTGTGTCCATTTTCTCAACTAATGAAATAAAACAATGGTAAATATTAATTAAAATTTGATGAATAATTTTGAAAACATACATTTCATATATATTCATTTAATATATCCTTATTACAGCTTATGTTAAAATAAAAATAAAAACATATCACATTCTTTCGTGGAGGCGATAGTCAACACATACACAAAAATGATATTATTATTTTCCAAAAAATTGGATGTTAAGAATTTATTTTTAATACTATATTTAAAGTTCATAATTACTTCATAAGTTTAATATTTATAATTTAAATCCCTAATTATATATATCAGTGAGAGGTGGTGAGAGAATAAAAATTACATTGGTTCACGAGGTGGTAGTCTGACGTTCACATGATTGACAGTTTTGTTTCCCATTTGATGGAAGATGAGATGGATAGAGGTAATAATATTAACATAGAAACATATCAATATATTTTATATATTTACTTTACTATATTAGAATATTTTACTAATATTTTAACCATGTGTAAGAAGAAATAAAACAAAGATTCTTGCTTAAGAACTATGTCACTTCTTCGAACAACCTCAGTAGGATTGAACCAAAATCCTTCAAAGGAAGGTTTATTGATAAGGAGAAGGACTCAAAGTTGTGAGGATAAAATTAAGGAATATATTTTGGTAGGTATTGGTTAAACCAAATGGCTTTGTATGTGTAAATATAAGAGGATAGGGGTTCCCTAATACAAGTGGGGGAGTGGAAAGCCATGAAATTTTTGGAAAGAGAAAGGAAAACCCACATTTTAAACATTCCAAAAGACTTAAAAATGAATCATCCATGATCATTATATGTGATAAGTTTGAAATATTATAATAAAGTTATATTTGGATAATTTTATAGGTCATTTTAACCCTTTTATGCTTTTGGTAACCCCTAGTAAACCTGTTTTAACTACAAATGAGGTAATTAATTTTTACTATTATAACTATTCATTATGACTAGGATATAAGTTAAAATTATTAAATAATATTAGTTAGTATTTTTATTATTAAAAATATGGTATACATTTTTTCAAATTTAATTCATTTAATTTTAATAATTACATTTACAATTAAACTTATAGACATAAATAAAAGAGGGTTTACCTAAGAATGTTTTTTCATATGTATAGAAATTCAAAATATCATAATTCAAAATGAAATTGATAAAAATGGACTAAAATAGATTTAAAATTTTATAATTGAAATATTTTTACTTTTAAAACCATATTAATACAAAATTTAACTTGAGAAGTTTTTAAATGAAAAGAAGGTTTGTAATAAAAATAATGATTCTTCACAATTTATAAAAAAATTATTGTTTTCTTAAAAATTATAAAATTCTTAGTAAGAAAAAATTAATTTTTTGATAAAAAAATATAATTTTTTGCCCATTTAATTTTTTTAAATGTGAAAAAAAATTAATTTTATTATTTTTTCACAAAAATCTATAGAAACCTTTTTTTAATAAAAATTATTTCTTAAGTATACAAATAAATTGAAACAAATTAACTATTTTTTATCAATATATTATCTTTATATAATGCCATTATACGTGATTTTAAAAACATGGTTATTACTATTCATACCACCAAGTTTAATTGCTACATCATAATGGTAATTTTTTAAAAATAATATTAATTTTATGATGTGGTTCTTTAATACTCGGTGTTGTGTGTAACACAATATATAAAAGAAATTAATTACATTTAAAAAACATATTCAATAAAAGTTCAGGTTAATATTGGATAAACCCATAAAAAGTACTTTTTAGGTATAGGATTGGAATTGTGTAACCAACTAATATTTCATTTAAACATACGACACCTCCAAATACCTTTCACTGATATAGTGCACAAAGTGAAAAGTACGCCATAAAAGAACTAAATTTCATGTGTACATTCATGGATAGTGTTGTGTACCATCCCCCATAGGACTTATCCTTTTAATTTATAATTTTAAATAGTGATAATGTGGTCCCTTTCATAAAGAGAACTTCACACTATCCAATTTTTTAACATAATATTCTAAAAAACCATCCACATTAAAAAAACATATGGAAAAACAACTTTTAATATTTTTAATACATTTACAATAAAAAATTTCTATTCCTTTTTATTCGTTATCTCTATGACCGAATCAATTGAATTTCCTACAATAATACTATGAGTGATGGTTAATAGTTGGAAGTGGACGGAATGATTCTAGTGTTTGTTTTTAGAAGAAACGACAGATCTATTAGTAGTGATACTGAAGACTAAAATTAGTGTTTCTGTATTTTTTCGATGTTTAGGCCTTAGCTTTGTGAAGGTTCTTAATTAGTGTATGTATCGTAATTTTAACAATCTTGAAGATTATTTTTATAAATAATTAATTATAAATAAAATTTAAATTATTTTTATAATAATTTATAAATTATAAAAAACGTTATATTAACAATATTTTTACTATAGAATTAATTCTAAAACATATAAAAGAATTATGAAATATTTTTGTAATACAAAATAATCTTGAAGAATTTATTCAAATTTCTACCATAGGAGAATATTCATAAATTTTTAAGTAGTTTATAAAATAACATAAAAGGGAGTGATACATAGATATATTGAAAAAACCATCGTTAATTGTATTGATTCTTCTAGTACATCACTTGAGGTGGTTATATTTTTTATGGTTTTTGAATTACATACAAAAATCTATAAGACTTTTTCTTATATATACACCAAATGTCTTTACATTTTTGATGTAACGCCCCGACCCCAGCTACCCAGAGCCGGTGCATTACTTCGTAACATTGGCATGATCACAAGAAAGATCAAATCTCGAAAGACCGATTGGTTTAGTAGCCTTGGAAACACTAGATATATTCATAAGCTTTACATTACATCATTAAACGAAAAACTACTACAGCAACATAATGTCTCCATAATCTACACTCATATCCCACAAAATATCCCTGCAGGTCATTCATAACTTACTTCTTCACTTCCTGGGAAAAATAAAACATAGAAAAGGGGTGAGCTCAAATGCCCAGTAAGGATAACAATATAGCGGAAACTTTCATAAATAAGAATAAACTTTTAAGGCAATGTATAACTAAAACAAAAGCCTTTCAAACATGAACTTTCAACATGGTATGGCATAAATAAAATGAAATAATGCCATTTACTTATTCACATGGATATTCTACTAATTGAATAATCACATGCAAAAATCAATAACCATTTTCATAATGTTGGAATGCATAATGCTAAACGTTAATTTCTTTGTCTAGGCCTCATCCCAAGACCTAGGGGTTACTTCTAACCGGAACCCAACCCGGAGTGCCTCTAATAACCGGACACCAACCCGGAGTGCCTCTAATAACCGGACACCAACCCGGAGTGCCTCTAATAACCGGACACCAACCCGGAGTGCCTCTAATAACCGGACACCAACCCGGAGGGCATACTTTTACCAGTCCCTAACCTGGAGGGCTTACTTTAACCAGTCCCCAACCTGGAGGGCTTACTTTTACCGGTCCCCAACCCGGAACATACTTGTTTAGCACATTCATCTGAAGAAAAGTTTGAAATATAACATAAACATTCGGATTAAAACTAGCATACGAAATGTCAATAGTTTCACCATAAACTATGAATGGTATAAAATAGCACATCCACAGTCAAACATATCACAAAACCTTCAATACAATATAGAAGTTTTGTATCATAATAAATCAACTTCAAATAATCTTAAAATCCATCAAAGGATGTTGACATAGATGAAATCAAAATTCTTTTTAAAGAAGTATCTCCTTTTATTTTGAAATCATTTAAGATGCATATAAAATAAAACATTTTCTTTGAAAATATTCTTATAAGCTTGTATGGAAAGATTCAACGACTTTATAACGGTGGAAAATAACCGCACCCGCCGTATAAGTTAAAAAAAACATTCTTACCTCAATTCCGTCGAAAAGGTTAAAAAGGACCTTGTTTTGAAAACGACGGAACGATTCCTTTATAAACCTCTTATAAAAAGTCAAACAAGGGTATAAATGACCTTAACCCATATTCTTGTAAATAGTAAAAATGTTTTGAAATACATTTCGAAGAAACATGGATGTGGATGATAAAGAGATCCCAGTAGATTATTACGTATAAACAACCTCGAATAATGAAGGGATTGTGAAATAACCCTTACCAGTTTGGTAACTTATGAAACATACAACCCATGAAAGAGGTATCATACAATGAATATGTAAGTACACATAAATTAGAGTGTATTACACAAAGGATATAATTATGGGCAGTACATACACCACACAAAAGGTAATGGTGGCAATATGGCATGAATCTCACGGGAATAAGGAGTGAGATGAAAACCCCTTACCACGTTAATCAACTGAGTTGTATGGCCAAAAGTTAATAACCACCAAATTATTTACATAATAACATGAATATGATAATATATATCAAATGCCAGTACACAATACACCACTTTCAATAATTTAGTGGCGAATAATGGAAATCTCACGGAATTGAATGTGAGATAAGAAAAATCCCTTACCTTGTACTTTTCCTTGGTTGGGGTAGGTTAACCTCCTGTATAATGGTGAAATAATTGTTATTAAATTATACAATAATCATATATATTAATATGATATCATATATGATCTTTTAACATTGATTTGTTAATAATATCTTAGAATTATCGTCATTTCGGGTGTTAACTTACTCATTTTCTTTTATATGTTTTGTTACATAAGTCATGTTTGTTGTATCTTATTCATATCCAGAATGATATCAAGTCCTTAAACATCATTTTTAAATCATTAAATGATAATTATACTTGAATGGATACGATGGAGAATGAATCTCATCGCGTTCGTGGAGACGGTAGTCCGTACGTACGCACGAACGCTACTTCCATTTAATTTTTATTTTAAAAGAATCGAATCCAAATGATACATAGGTATATTACTATTCCAGTATAATATAATATTTTATATATGTTACTTAAGTTCATTAACACCATCCTTTATACGTTCCATGTGTGGTATGAACGAGTCATATCATTTTAAGGGGGCGGTAGTCCGCACTTCCTCAAATGAAATTATCGTATGTATATACAACATGAAACGAATAATGGTATGAAATAAAATGGAATTACAGAAGCTTATATATAAAATATATATCATTAATATCATATTTAATTACAGTGCCATCATAATGGCCACCATGAGAGGTGGTAAGATGTATTTGAACAATCATCGTTTCGTGAGGCGTTAGTTTGCCATCCACAGAAACATTATGTTCATCATCCATTAGATGGAGTTGTGTGTATGTGTAGTTTGAATACTTATTATAACAACATCCTAGGATACTGGTGTTGTTACAAAATAAGGGAAATAAAAAGAGTTTGGGGGTTGGAGAAGCAAAATAAAGGAAAATAATTTAAGAGAAATCGTTACCTTTAATCTAGGTAACTCACTTTGGTTGGAACCAAAGGACTTCTTGAAATGCTTTCTGCCTAAGGGGAAGCTTCAAGGAGGAGGATAGGGATTTGGGGAGCTTAGTTGGGCAGAGTTTGGACGAGCCAAGTGGCTTGAGAGGTGTGAGGAAAAGAGAAGGAGGAGTGCCCTTTTATAAGAGGGGTGAGGGGCACTTTTGGAAAAGCTAGAAATATTAATTTATAATAAATTCATATTCGGTTTCCAAAGGCTCCAAAGTTGACTATTCAAAGGATGAGGTGGGGATAGGTCGAAAACAACTCATCCAATAGAATTTAGACAGGTTTGGGTACTTATATTAACCTTATCTTTAAGTATTAACTCTAAGTTAATTAGTTTCACTTTTACAATGTCTCTTTGTATTTTTATATAATATGGTTAATAAACTTACTATATACATCCAAGCGACCCCCAAGTGGTCCATTAATGATTAACCTATCATAATATAAGTCTCTTGGCCGAACCTTAGATTTTTAGGAATTTAATATCAATTAATAATATAATATTTGTTTTAAGAACTCTTTTATGTCAATTTTGAAACTATTCAATAGTTGATTTTTGTGAAACTCATAACATATTGATTACTTCGAACAAAGTCAATTAAATCAATCCTAATATATCATATTATCCTATAAAATTAGTGTAATTCATTAAAAGTTTCATATTATATTTATTTGGGTATTTATAATATCAATTATTTTAATTTTTCACTATTATAGTAATTACTGCATCATCATTGTGTCATAAATAAAATAACTTATTTAATGTCTAAAAATTATAAATAAAATATCATTATGTAGGAAATCTTTTTATCTTTCTAATGAATATTTATAATCTAAAATCCAACTTATATAACCCTATGTAACAATTGTTTTGCTAAAAGATATATGCTTGTGTCATTTTTGTATTCATTTTGACTTAATTAAAATAATGTGTCATTATCACTTACAAGTGGATCCATGGGGTCCCAAAATTGACACAAAGATGCCCATGGTCGACCATGTATCAACCAATAGGGTTAAGACACGTTTTAGGGTAATTTAGTATTATTATAATATTATTTGTTTAACCCTTATTTACCGGATTTACCCTTAACCATGGTAAATAAAATATTTACCGCAGTAATTATTCATAATGTCTAAAAATAAAAGTTACATATTTACACAATTTGAACATCATGATTCCAAATATGGAATCCATTTTCCTAAATTCAAAACACAGAAGTGGCAGAAATTAATTTAAAATTAATTCCCGCTGTCAAAACAAAAAGCGTGTTTTTAAGAGATAATAACTATCAAAAGATTGACACTTGTTTATGTTCGGTTTAATTGTAAAATTATGTCCAATGACCAAAATTATATTAAATAGTAAAAATATATTCTAAATATACTTTAAAACCACTCAAATTCATAATTTATTACTATTAATTATTTTGATTAAAAAAGTTGTTTTTAATTAAAATTTAGTAATTTTCACTATTCATCAAAATATGAAAGTTATCCGAAAAGTACCAAAATTTCACCTTAGGCTAAATTTGATATTCCGAATCCAAAAATGAAGTCCATTTTAAAATATAAAATATACATAACTTCAAAAAGTAGGTATTACTATTCATAACAGCTAGTTTGATTGGTTACGGTGTGTTAGAACTCGAAGTTGCGTACAACACACGCTACTGTTTTATTCAAAGGAAAGCGTACCGTGGAAGCTTGGGATGTTTCATTTTAAATTTTTTGATGTCTCCATTTAGTCAAAAGTTTAAAATATTGTATTTAAAAAGGTTTCACTATCAAAAGTTGATAAAAGTGCAATACTGAAAATGAATCTGTTCTTGCATTATGACTAAGAAACTCATAATATGGATTCTAAAATTATAAGGATTATATAAAGTTAAAAATGTAGTTAATGCTATTCATGACCTCTTTTAATGGATTTTTTTTTGGTAAGTCATGGTGCAATTGAACTTGGTGTTGCGTGTAGTGCAAGTTATTGAATTATTTTGAAGAAATAACACACTATGAAATCTTGGGGTGTTACATTCTCCCCTCCTTCAATAAATTGCGTCCTCGCAATTTGAAATTGTTCTTCGAAAATAAAAGGTTGAAAATAGATAATATATTTGTGGGAAAACCCACATCGGAAATTGGGTTACTAAAATTTAGTCTTAATATGAGGAAAAGAGAAATGAAAGGGTCACCACCAAATTATGATCTTGATTAGGAGAACATTGGTGGCAATTAGAGACATATAATCGGAGGAAAAACGTAAATATTTATAGGTAGTGATTGAGGTCATCAATCACAAACAAGTGTATAATTGAGGTCCTTAAACTCATCAATCTATGATGATTTGAAGTACCATCGGTTCAACAAAATATAGGGTATTGGGATAACACATTTTTGACGTTTCAAAATATCTTAGTTGAAATCCCACATCGAAAAATGAATTAATGAGGCCTCTATTTAAAATAAAGAGTGGAAAGTATGAAGATTACCGAAAATAACACATACTAGGGTTCCATGTAAGAAAATATGGATATGGAGGAGAAATCTAACCATCAATTATCTGATGGAGAGTGGTAGAGAACATGGCTATGAAAAGGCCAACAATCCAAAAGCCATAAATTAGTGATGATTTAAGGTACCATATAGGAAAACATTTTTGTTCTTAGTTGCTTTTCTTAATATTGAGGAATTTATTTATGAGATTGGCTAAGATCATAAGGAGATATACTTACTTTACAATTATAGTTTTATCCATTAATAAATTTCTACCACAAACTCATCTTTCACTCTAAAAGATAATAGAATGTAAAAAAAATTCTATTTACACTATTCGTATAGGGTTCCAAAATAAACGAATTTATAATTCATCTACAAGATCTTTTAATAAAAACTACATTATTTAATCTAGGACATCTCGTGGGCCAGTGGTAGGTGATACACCCTTGTCGCCCTTCAGTTGCTGGTTCAAGTCTCGCAGCTTTGCCGGACGCGACGGGTTGCCGCCCGACCTCCGGGTTGTCCTCTTATGGCAATCCAAAATAATCCAAACTAGAACTATCCAAAATACTTCTATCCAAACTCACAGTCCAACATTTATAAGTAAGGTAAACACAATGTAGAACCTTTTTACCCCGTAATATCATATGAATACCTTCATCATGTATTCTTTTAATACACCGAAACATCCTGAATTACCATATTCCTTATTGATTACATTCATGCTCCCTTATTCCATATAGAAAGCTGGATATACTTCATTAATCCAAAAATGTTTTAAACCCCAACAATGATGGAATATACAAATCATTAATCATTTCCAGGGTAGTCAAGAATATCCAATATAATTTATCCAAAATAATCACATATTATTCCAAAATCACTACCTCAGTATCAGAACTATATTCTCTCAACCATATATTTTCCAAAAATTTATCCTGCTATTGAGTCACTTTTCTTTGTTCCACACAATCTCAAGTCCTTAATGAAATAGTACTGTAGTACAATCCTTATATACTCCATAATTATTATAACAAGTACATTGTTGATACAACACTCAATTGACATAATCAACATAAGAACTCTAATCATTCCTCTTCATCTGCGGTAGTATCATAACTTGATTATTATCCAATAACATCATTTGCGGCATAGTCTGATGACTGGGACATAGGTTCGCGTAGTGTCCAAACTCCTTGCAAATGAAGCATTGTACATTTGAAACCATTTTCTTACCCTTGCAGTCACGTACTTTGTGCCCTTTTCCTCCACACTTATAACAAACTCCCATTCCTTTCAGGCAAGTTCCAGGGTGTTTCTTTCCACAGTTACCACATATGGGAAAATTCTTCTTTTCCCTTTTCCCTTTATCCATCTTTCTCTCTTCCATCCTTTTCTTCTCTTGATTCCCTTCAAAGCCATAGGACTCAGTAAACTCTTTACTTATCTTATCAACACATGATATTATTTCTTCATATGATGATAATACATGGGAGACTATTTCTCTTATCAATTCTAGCTTAAGACCATGAAAGATATGATCCTTCCTTCTCTTTGGATCATGTGCATTTCTGGAGTTCTCATTCCTTCTACTGGGCGCCATTTCTATACAATGGCATAAACTAGATCAGTTTATGAATCAAAATACATAATCCCATACTTATAAAACACTTAACATAAATTGAACTATTTATGGATATAATCCATAATCATAAAAATGTTTTCTTTGAGGAAGTATATACTCATAAACCCTTCATAATGATTTGTAAAGAAAATGAGAGTTATCCTAAGCATATCCCCCGGAAGTGTCGTAACCAAGAGTGCAGCAAGGCCCGTTGTCGTGCACCAGTTCCCGTTCGAGTCTAGCTCAAAGCGGTGTTTTTGGGTTTTACCCCTAGGTACATCTGTGCCAGAGCCGCCTCTACCTGCTCGTATCCAGACAGGGATGTATTGCTCGGAAAACTCACAAAATCTCTACAATACCAAAATTCTAGGAAGTTCTTCTATACTAATCCTCAAAGTTAATCTTAGGTCTACGTTCTCTAATCAGAGTTGATCTAAATCTAGCTTCCAAGGTTTGTACTAAACTTCCTCTGATACCAACTGTAACGCCCCGACCCCAGCTACCCAGAGCCGGTGCATTACTTCGTAACATTGGCATGATCACAAGAAAGATCAAATCTCGAAAGACCGATTGGTTTAGTAGCCTTGGAAACACTAGATATATTCATAAGTTTTACATTACATCATTAAACGAAAAACTACTACAGCAACATAATGTCTCCATAATCTACACTCATATCCCACAAAATATCCCTGCAGGTCATTCATAACTTACTTCTTCACTTCCTGGGAAAAATAAAACATAGAAAAGGGGTGAGCTCAAATGCCCAGTAAGGATAACAATATAGCGGAAACTTTCATAAATAAGAATAAACTTTTAAGGCAATGTATAACTAAAACAAAAGCCTTTCAAACATGAACTTTCAACATGGTATGGCATAAATAAAATGAAATAATGCCATTTACTTATTCACATGGATATTCTACTAATCGAATAATCACATGCAAAAATCAATAACCATTTTCATAATGTTGGAATGCATAATGCTAAACGTTAATTTCTTTGTCTAGGCCTCATCCCAAGACCTAGGGGTTACTTCTAACCGGAACCCAACCCGGAGTGCCTCTAATAACCGGACACCAACCCGGAGTGCCTCTAATAACCGGACACCAACCCGGAGTGCCTCTAATAACCGGACACCAACCCGGAGTGCCTCTAATAACCGGACACCAACCCGGAGGGCATACTTTTACCAGTCCCTAACCTGGAGGGCTTACTTTAACCAGTCCCCAACCTGGAGGGCTTACTTTTACCGGTCCCCAACCCGGAACATACTTGTTTAGCACATTCATCTGAAGAAAAGTTTGAAATATAACATAAACATTCGGATTAAAACTAGCATACGAAATGTCAATAGTTTCACCATAAACTATGAATGGTATAAAATAGCACATCCACAGTCAAACATATCACAAAACCTTCAATACAATATAGAAGTTTTGTATCATAATAAATCAACTTCAAATAATCTTAAAATCCATCAAAGGATGTTGACATAGATGAAATCAAAATTCTTTTTAAAGAAGTATCTCCTTTTATTTTGAAATCATTTAAGATGCATATAAAATAAAACATTTTCTTTGAAAATATTCTTATAAGCTTGTATGGAAAGCTTCAACGACTTTATAACGGTGGAAAATAACTGCACCCGCCGTATAAGTTAAAAAAACATTCTTACCTCAATTCCGTCGAAAAGGTTAAAAAGGACCTTGTTTTGAAAACGACGGAACGATTCCTTTATAAACCTCTTATAAAAAGTCAAACAAGGGTATAAATTACCTTAACCCATATTCTTATAAATAGTAAAAATGTTTTGAAATACATTTCGAAGAAACATGGATGTGGATGATAAAGAGATCCCAGTAGATTATTACGTATAAACAACCTCGAATAATGAAGGGATTGTGAAATAACCCTTACCAGTTTGGTAACTTATGAAACATACAACCCATGAAAGAGGTATCATACAATGAATATGTAAGTACACATAAATTAGAGTGTATTACACAAAGGATATAATTATGGGCAGTACATACACCACACAAAAGGTAATGGTGGCAATATGGCATGAATCTCACGGGAATAAGGAGTGAGATGAAAACCCCTTACCACGTTAATCAACTGAGTTGTATGGCCAAAAGTTAATAACCACCAAATTATTTACATAATAACATGAATATGATAATATATATCAAATGCCAGTACACAATACACCACTTTCAATAATTTAGTGGCGAATAATGGAAATCTCACGGAATTGAATGTGAGATAAGAAAAATCCCTTACCTTGTACTTTTCCTTGGTTGGGGTAGGTTAACCTCCTGTATAATGGTGAAATAATTGTTATTAAATTATACAATAATCATATATATTAATATGATATCATATATGATCTTTTAACATTGATTTGTTAATAATATCTTAGAATTATCGTCATTTCGGGTGTTAACTTACTCATTTTCTTTTATATGTTTTGTTACATAAGTCATGTTTGTTGTATCTTATTCATATCCAGAATGATATCAAGTCCTTAAAAATCATTTTTAAATCATTAAATGATAATTATACTTGAATGGATACGATGGAGAATGAATCTCATCGCGTTCGTGGAGACGGTAGTCCGTACGTACGCACGAACGCTACTTCCATTTAATTTTTATTTTAAAAGAATCGAATCCAAATGATACATAGGTATATTACTATTCCAGTATAATATAATATTTTATATATGTTACTTAAGTTCATTAACACCATCCTTTATACGTTCCATGTGTGGTATGAACGAGTCATATCATTTTAAGGGGGTGGTAGTCCGCACTTCCTCAAATGAAATTATCGTATGTATATACAACATGAAGCGGATAATGGTATGAAATAAAATGGAATTACAGAAGCTTATATATAAAATATATATCATTAATATCGTATTTAATTACAGTGCCATCATAATGGCCACCATGAGAGGTGGTAAGATGTATTTGAACAATCATCGTTTCGTGAGGCGTTAGTTTGCCATCCACAGAAACATTATGTTCATCATCCATTAGATGGAGTTGTGTGTATGTGTAGTTTGAATACTTATTATAACAACATCCTAGGATACTGGTGTTATTACACAATAAGGGAAATAAAAAGAGTTTGGAGGTTGGAGAAGCAAAATAAAGGAAAATAATTTAAGAGAAATCGTTACCTTTAATCTAGGTAACTCACTTTGGTTGGAACCAAAGGACTTCTTTATGTTCCCTTTCAACATTCCATTTTTTGAGAAGAAATTAAGATTCTCGTCCTCCTCATACTCTAAAGGTTACTGGGGATCTCAACTTACAATTCCACATTTTCTAAAGGCTTCTCCATGGGGGATGGACATGTCTTCTAGGCCTTCTCATATCACACAATTTTCCATCCCCCTTATTCCTCTAACACATCCAATCTATTTTCCAATCTAGAAAACATGTTCTTTATGATGAACGGTTGAATAACTGGTGGAGTTGGAAGCATATTTTATGACATTGAAATAGAAGATCTTTATCCCTGATAAATATTGGATGAAAAATTTCAAACCATATTCTTTAGCATGACTATAATTAAGGTAAAATATAATTCATGACTCTTTTAATGATATATAATAATATAAATTAGATAATTTTTCATGACACCACTTATAACATGTTCTTTAAATATAAATAAATATGTATATTAAGCGTGGGTCTGTAAATGTACTCAGTAGGTTCCTCCCATCATACATAATATGTCTTTTTTATTATATAATACTAATTCATCTATAAATGATTTTAATAAAACAAGATAATCAACTCCAAGTAAATCAGATCATTATTTCTATCACGCAACTAACATCAAACACACACCGTAATTCATATCACAAATATGAATACAAGAATGCAGAATAACTACAAACCCCATTAATCCAAATTCTCATAATCCTTGTACAAAAAAATTATTTAACCATATCCATGAATGAAAAACATAGCCCAGATCACAAAAACAACTAAAAAACATCAATAACTACTACACACATGAAACCATATATAACCCTATTTGTTGGCTATATATTTATAACCATAAAATTTGTATGTTTATATGGATAAAAGTAAATAGTCACATATCTATACCATATAAATCATGAAACATCATCAATTTCATGATGTCAGGAATGTTCAGCTTGTGAAAGAAATAATAATGAAGTTTACTTCATAATAACAATACTAAATAATTAATTACCACTAATATTAATATATATTATTAAAATATCACCCTTTTACTGTAGGGTATCACATTATATCACCACCACTCCATGACAATGAACCCAAATATATTTTATACAGTCATTAGATTATGTAATGAAATCAAAATATCCTTTACCTATTACCTTTTTATCATAAGTCCATAGAAGAAAAAAATTCCCTCATATATAATCATCATATCATAATTAAAATATATATATATATATATATAATCATAGATGTTCATGGAGATTAAATGATAAGGAAACAATGAAAACACCCATGGGCTTACAAGGACAGACCACACTGCCCCAACGGTTGTCCCACTCCATAGAAACCCATTGAATTAACAGTCCTAGTGACCATGAGATCAAAATGCCATTAAATAAATCATCTCCCATGCTTTCTTGACTCTTGTTTCACTACATTGCATCACCATATGCATCATCACGAGCCAATTACCACTCCCATGTCACTACTTGCATCATAAATTTTCTAAGAGGTGTATTAGGATTTGAATACTAGTCTCTTGGATATGGATTCCAACGGTGAGTACCATTCTCTTGTGGATCAAGAAATAATGTAATTGTTCTCTACATAAATATTTTAATATTACCATTATTATCCACTTGATATGAAAGTTATAATACAGTCTTTAAAAATGATCCCCAATCAATATCCATCCACGAAAAACCATATTTCTATATAAAATGATAAAAAATTATAAAACTATATAAAAATTATAATTCCCTATACATATATTAAAATAGGTTCATATAAATATGATAATAAATAGCTTGAAGTATAACTATTGGCACAACAGACATACTATTTTAATGTGTCCAAAGTTAATTTGAAATGGACCCCTATATAATAATTTTATTGGGAATAAATAATCACAATTATGTGGAAATAAACTCATTTTATAAGGAATGGACACAATATCAAACAATTTATTGTCAATCAATGTAATATCTTTCTCAATGTAACTTCCATGATGTTCTATGAAACCAATTCCACTTGGAAATTCACTATTTCATGTATCATAAGAAAAGTATTACCACCTTTGAATTGAACATAATTTAATAAAGGGTTTAATTAATTGAAAATTTATTTCATATAATTATCCATGCCATAATATAAGATAGGAATAATTTTATATTTTATAACATGGATAAATTCAGTCCTAATTTCATCATTATTCCAACATTTCATGAATAATTTTCTTTAAATAATCATGTAAAACATGTTTTTGAGTGTGTGAATGAATGACATAGTTATAAATATATTGTATTAAATATCATTTTATGTGTTACTACAATTATATTATCTTATAATTTTTATGAGTAATATAATAATTTCAGAAAATGAAAACCATGCTTAAATCATATAGATTAATGATATAAAGATGATAACTTTTCTTCCTCAATATTGGCATCAAATCAACATATTCATTCAAAATTATTATTCATTAAATATTATATCAACTCATACATAGTGAAATTGAATTCCCAAGAGTGTAAATCATGTAGGAAAGATTAAAATATTTAAATTGTGTGAATATTGTTATGTAACACACTCTTTATTATGTAAATATATCTAACCTCGTGATTAAAATTCCTTGTGTAACTACACATTCATAATATAAAACTCCACTGGGAATTTATCTTATAATATCTTTTGAGTTTTAATAATTTTCAACTCTTTATAAATTGCATGACTCATTCACACACCAAAAATTTTTACTTATATGAATCTCCCAACCAGGTATATGATAATAAATCAATGCGAACCAACCATCACTACAATAATATTTATTTTTTGAAATTAATCAAGAAGGAAAGAATTTAATTATATAAATCTAAATAATTTCAAAAAATAGAACTATTATGGATTTTTATTAAAATATTTCCAAAGGAAACTACCACAGTCTAAGACAAAAAAGACCTCTAATTTTTTTTTCTAAATACAAAATCTTAGGGAAATTAAATTTTTTAACATTTACATACCATTTAAATAAAATATACTCTATAATTTCCCGAATGAATAGAATATAAATTTCCAAGTCTCTAAAAATAATTCACTTAAAATCTAGTCATCTTAATATTTATTAAACAAAACCACATACTAAGAGAAAAAATTGACTAAGAATAGATAATAGGTAAATATTTCTATATAAATTAAATACCAAAGTATAACCATCACAACCTCTTAACTAATCAAGATATAAAATTATTTTCCATGTTTTCCAATTCAATGTAAAATCCTATAAACCAATATTTAGTCATAAAAAATTACAATTAAAATATATTATCAATAAATATCCATCTATCGATATTCGTGAAAATTAAATGGTTGCTTAATGAATGTATCTTCCTTCTCTATATCAAACTTACACCAATCAATCTAATTAATTTTATCATTGATGTATTTGTAAATCTAATATATGTGAAAAAATAATTAAAAAAATCAAATTGTAGAGGTACTTTCAGTTAATAAATAATTTTATACACAAATGTTAATACCATAATGGAATCAATGATTATGGGTGATACATTAGTTATCCAACATTAGATATTTAGTCTTTTCTTCAAGAGACCTAAAGAATACATGATCTTCCACAATGAACTCTTATGATTTATTCGTCTTATGTTTCTCTACAAACACTAAAATCCTAACAGTATTAGTAATTTTTTTAACTTATAACCTTATATAAACTAATTGTTCCTAACATACCTCAAATTTACAAGCTGACCAAACTAGAACTAAACATCTAATATACCACTCAGATCAAAATTGATAACCACTCTAGTCTTAATAAAACATTACCAAAAGAACCATTATTAAAAAACCATGTGAAATAACATCAATATAACCCAAATCTATAAATAAATCCCTATAAATGACTTCCACAAATAAAGATTTTAGGATTTCAATTAGGAATAGAAAATTTTGATTCAATGAATCCCCAAGAAACTGATAAAATAAAAACTTCGAGAAACCTCGATATGTTTATAAAATACCCTATATAGAATAAAAAATAAATTACCACCATTAACTTATCAATTTATATATTTTTCAGGCTCGTCTACCAAGATAACTCACATAACCCATATTACTATATAATTGAACTCTGTTATTATAAACTAATCTCATGTATATACTTGATGGAAGAAAATTCTTAATTAACTATAGAAAACATCCATTAAAACTAAAATAAATTATCTATTTACTTTGATATCATTTACTTACAAACAATACTTCAAATATAAAATACATAATACTCTATTAACAACCCAAAAAACAAAGGGATATATCATACTTGTTTGAAATATATAAAACTTCTACATAAATACTAAGAAAAAAGATATACTACACTCATAATAGAAAGAAATTAAACTATCTTGTCTCTTAATATAATAATAACAATAAAGGTATTTTTTAGCCTCAAATGTTGAGTTTTTAATAAGAATTTATCAAATCATCCATATAAAACTTCTCAAAACTAACCACTCCAAATATCATCCAATAATAAAAATATTGAAACCATTATTTATAGAACATAATTGATACTAGGTATATTTTATGTCATATATAGATGATCAAAATAACATAATTAAAACTTTTACTACCATATATTAAGTAGACATTATATATGGACTCATCCAAAATAATTGTATAATTTTGATATTTATGTCAAGAATAAATCTCTTACATTTTGGGAATCATTATGATTTGAGTTTTAGAGAATTTGGTAATCAACCTTACATAAATAAAAATTACATCACTAGTTAGACATGATCCTTATCTCTAATCATAAATAATATACTACTAAAAACATTTTAAAACATGGGATGAGAAAACAAATATCATTCAGGGTTATATGAAAACAATGAAATAAATTATTTACTCAATGAATACTTATAAAAAATTTCCCTTTATAAAATAAAATATGGGGTCAAAATACTCATTTAGAAATAAAAATTTCGTCCAAAATACTTTTATACAACTTTTCCCAAGAAATATTAAAGGAAAAAAACTCATATCAATTTATTTTCAATCATAACAAAATTATGAAAAATATTTCACAATGTTTACATTTTACCCTTAAAAAAAAGAATAAACTTTCCTTTAAACATAATCTCCTTAGATTAAATTGTAAATTCATAAGATTTAAATAAAATCCCATAGAAATAATAGATAAGTTATATATGTAACTTATGACATCATCTTTATTTAACTGTTACAATCACTCTTAAAATTTGAATTACCTATCCAGTAAATTACATTAATCTATTAGCATAAATCTAATCAGTTATCTTCATCCATTTACCCATTCAATTTGAGAGATATATCATGCTCACATATCATCAGGAGCTATATCAAGATCACCTATCATCATGAGATATATCAGGCTCACTTATCTTTAAAAATAATACCCACTAACCATGACATAATCCAAACACGTAAAATAAAACATTTCCATCATCATACTTAGAAAAATAATCCTTTCACACTTAAGAAATCATTTCTAGATATTGAAATGTCTATTCAACTTAAAACCATTCTAAAAAAATACAAATAATAATAGAAAGGATTGTTTTAATTTGGAAATAAACACATAAAATATTATAATGGAATAAAAAATAATAATAATGGTTACTACGTTAGAAAAAACTGTTCACATCATATATGTTAAAATAGAACATTCCTCTTGCCTTTACTAAAAATATTCCATATAAAATAAGTAAAAAACTAATTTTGAAATACTTTAAATTAATTTTAAAAGGTAAATAATATGTGATTTATAATAAATTTATTTTCATATAAAAATATCCATACAATAATATTATGAATATGGAATTTGTGGAAAAGATTTTGAAAATAATTCGTTAAAACATTTAAAATGAGGTTTTAAAAAGTAATGTGTTCCTTACCACGAGTCAAAATCATCATGTGAATCATTTATCTTCCTAAACAATAAAATTATGAAAATTATTTACTTTTTTAAGAAACTTTTTATGGTTCAAGATTGATTTTATTTTATTTATTAAAAGTTCACATAAAATTACTTAATCAATTAATATCATGTCAAATGTTCTGATGATATGCAAGACATTTGTCCAAAATGAATTCGGTATGTTGATTATAGTCAATGTAGTAATTATTACATCATATATATAATAATAATCATGGAATAATTATCACTTTTCTAATTCAATTATACTTTTAAAATAAACCATGAAATATATTTAGGAAAAATGAATTATGTTACAATCATAGAGATGTTAAACCATATGTACCCATGCATTGTTTTCATTTTTTAAATATCTTCAGGGAAATAGGATGTCATGACCTGTCCTAGGGATCCATGTCGTGACTATCCCAATCCCACCTTCCATATGCTAGGGGCTGGCGACTAGCACCAAAGGCGTAAATCCATAAGTTGGGAAGGCATTTTCATTATAAAAAGAAATCACACACAATCAGAGTACACAACTAGAAGAAAAACAAAAAGTAAAACTGAATAGAGAGGTAGTGCTGAAAGTAAATGGTCCGGTATACAGACCCAATTGAACAACAAGTACAAGTACAAGTAAAAAAGGAAAAACAGCTCCTGGATCATCCACTAGGGAAATCCTACTAGAAGGGTAGGTACATAACTCAAACAACTCATCCTTGAGGTATGTCCTATCTAGTCCAGCTCTGAGAAGCCTCTCGTCCGTCACCCTCATCCTCGATCACTACTGACCGTCGTCTGTACAGATCACAACAAGGTGCATGCAAAGCCCATGCTGGGGTGAGTATAACAATACTGAGTAGGGGACCCCGAGACCCCCGAAGGTCTCCCAGAATCCACAAAGGATAAACCACAGTAGAAAGATACAATCACAATGTATCAACCAACCCTACATGGTTATATGCCCATACATATACCTAAGTTATCAATCACAGTCCAGCTCCAACTCTTGATACCAAGCACAAACCATTCCACAAAAGAAGTAAAGTCAATCGCCACAATGATAATGGTTTAATGACATAACTTATCTCACACAGGTATACATATTTTGTAGAGTGATAGAGATGATCATATGTATTCATTGATTCATCAAATCTGTCAGACCCACACAAGATAAAACACCAGATAAGCTGTTAGACCCACACAGGATGCAGGAACAACTATTCTAGATTGATAGAGATGATATGATGTAGTCACTGATTCATCTAAGTTGTTGGACCCACAAAGGATATAGAACCAGCTAAGTTGTCAGACCCCCACAGGATACAGGACCAACTATTCTGTCGGACCCACACAGGATACAGGAACAGAAGTCAGAACTGTTGGACCCACGGATGATCCCGGTATAGTAGTCATAACTGTAGAACTCACAAAGGATTCCGATACAGTAGTCATTACTGTCGAAACCTCGGAGGATTACGGTATAGTAGTCATCGTTGTTGAACCCAAATGGGATTCTGGTACATCTCAGTCACAGCCAACCCTAGGGTTCCCGCACACATCACGCTCGATTTTGGGAGGGTCCGCTCCCCGAGCCAAGTGTTGATACATCAACTATCATGAAGTCCGGATTTGATATATCTCTAAGTTTTGTCTCATCATAAGGAACCCAAGGAGACAGACGGTGCATCAATCGGACGCCCGATCTGAGAGTTATTGGCATTTCTATTCCAGGGGCCTAGTTGGTTTTTAGGCTCAAACCAACCCTATCGTACCCCAACTGCGTCCGAACCTCAAGTGGAGTTTTAAAAAGAATCATCTAGCTCCATGAATTCCATCTCCATAGGCGGTTCGTCAATCGGACACCTGAAGCCCAATATAGGGGCGAAAAGGTGAAAATGGACATAGCGGATCCGGGTCCGGTCTGACCCTGGCGGACCGACCTGGCCTGACCTAGTTCGAACCGTGGTCTAAACCGGTCCGTGGGTGCGGCCCGACCCGAGTGGTCGGCCCGTCCCGATGGTGTTGCCCGACCCGTGGCGGCCCGGCCCGTGGCGGCCCAGTCGAGGGACGACCCGATGGTGGTGCGGCCCGGCCATAGCGGCCCGACCGAGGGGTGGCCTAGCCACGGCGGCCCGGCCGAAGGACGGCCCGGCCGTGGGGCTACTCAACCTTGGCGGACCAGCCTTGGGGATGCCCGGCCAAGGGGCGGCCCGACCGTGGGGCTGCCCGGCCGTGGCAGCCCGACTGTGGGGATGCCCGGCCGAGGGGATTTTTTGGCACGACGTGACGGCGCCACTCATCTTCGTTCATCGTGGACCCCTTCGTCCGGCGCATTGAGACGACACCCTACCCTTCCGGCTCCTTCTCCATCGTCAACCAAACAACAATCCAACTGAGGGTTGTCAGACCGTGTTTGTTCGGCCCACACCCTCCGCATTGGGTGATAACAAAGGGCCACCGTCAAACCAAAATAAAAGACGAGGAACGAGGGTATATTCAAACATTAAAATAATCAAATACCCCTACCTCATTGTCGATGTCGTTTGATGAAGTCGCGGGATGGCGAAATCATTGCATTGACATCGGCAAATAGGAGGCCGAGGTTGGCATCAACTTTCTTCATGGGAATCGCTTCCCTTTCCTTGCCTCTATTGAATAAGGAAGAAGACGGCGTCATCGATCTTCGGTGGAGACGAGCATTCTTCGTATTCTTCATTGAAAGGATAGAGTCCACTCAATTCTCCCTAAGCTCCTCTCACAAAGTTCTCCCAACAAAGGATTATGCCAAAACCCAATAATAAAATATAATACCTTATTATATTGGTGGCATACAGAATACAAAAAGATTAAAAAATTTGAGATTAATTAAAGAAGACAACCCACGTAACTAATGAGGGTGGAGGCTCAAAAATTAATGGGGATAAAAGGTGAAGAGTTTCACAAAATTTAATTGGGGGTTAAAGGGGGTTAAAGGGGAGTTAGAGAGGTCGGGTGGGCCCCACCTAATAATTCTCCCAAGGGAGGTTATGTGTGGGTGGGCCCCACCACCATAACATCCTCCCAAGGGAGGTTAGGGTATGGTGGCCCTCACCTCCAACCTCCCCTTGGATGTTTCAACCACCAACATAAAAAAAGTCAAATCATTAATATTATTCAATTTAATGAAAAACCCCAAAAATTAACTTCTACTCACGGTAAAATGAAAATGCGGTGAAGGTCTCACTAAGAAATTACCAATGTTGCGATTTCATCGGTGCCCTCAGATTTCAATTCCGAGAACCGGTTCAAAAGTTATAAAACCTCGCTCGCACGTTTACTGAACGTACCCGAATTTTGTTTTTGGAAAATTATTATCAGCCACCCTCAACCCACTATGGTCAATGTTAGTATCTTCCTAGGTGAAATACGCCCCAAAGAACCCAACAATACCCTTTTATTTCCAATCCGAGTTACTGTTTAGCATTTATGAATTTTACAATAAAATAATTGTCACTTAAATATTTTATTTGCGGCCAAAAACTCACTTTATTTGGTGGCCCTCACTGACCCTAGTTAGTATCTACATAAAGAAAGACTACCCTCACGAGTTCGGTGGTGGTATCAGATTTTTAATCTGAGTTATCGTTTGTGAGTTATGAGCATTTGAAAAAATAACTTTACTTTATTATTTTATTTACGGTTATGCCATTTTCGAGTTTTCTCATAGGAAGCCCGCACCGACTAAACTTGAGTCACTCCTAGTATAAACCCGCCATCCTGAGCGCAACTATGGCCTCAGATTTCTGATCCGAGTAACTGTTTAAGATTTATTCCACTTTTTCAGGAAAACTACATACGCGCGTTAATTTAGGCTTAACAAAACATCGACGAATCATTCAAGGCACTCCGGGCCTTGGAATCATGCAACATTAGAAACTGTAGACTCTTAAAATTCCCAATAATTTAAGAAAAAAATTTCTGTGGAATTTTCGGGTCTTTACATTCTCCCCACCTCAGGGATTTACGTCCCCGTAAGCTATAACTCACAATAAGAAAACAAAAGGGGGTACTGAGCACGCATCTGAGCCTCCCGCTCCCATGTGCTCTCTTGGAGGTTCCCGTGCTACCAGTGAATGCGCACCAGAGGAATCAACCGTCCATGAAGGACCCACTCCTGTCAATCCTCAATCTCCATTGGAACCTCTGTGAAAGTCGCCTAGTCATCGGTGTCCAGCTCCCCGTGGTCGATGATGTGGGACGGGTCTTGCACGTATCTCCTCAGCTGAGATTCATGGACGACGACGTGCACCCGGTGCAACTAATTTAGAAGAGCTAAGCAGTAAGCCACCTTTCCTACTCTGTTGAGGATCTGGAATGGTTCGATGAATCGCGGAGATAACTTTCTGCCACGACTAAATCTCGGTAAACCTCGTCGAGGTGAGACAGGTAGAAAGATGTGGTTGCCATCCCCGAACTGATGAGTTCTACGTCTTCTGGATGTACGTAGAAGACCTGTCATGTAGTCCATGGATATCTTATCCCTCTTCCAGTTTGGGACCTCTAAAGGCTGAACCAAGCCTGCTGATACCTGATGCTCCGCCTTCACTTGCTGACAAGTGAGGCATTGAGAGAAAAACTGTACTACTGCCTTCTTCATACCTGGCCACAAGTGATTTTGTCGAAGGTCCAAGTACATCTTCACCACTCCTGTATGTACCTCTAAATGGGATGTGTGAAACTCCATCAACACTTCCTTCTGAAGTGACACTGGCACCATAATACGTTCTCTGAAGAGGATGATTACTACTCACCTTCAGAAAATCTATCAGGTGCCTGTCTTGTGGATATCTGATAATGCTGTGTCTCACAGTCAGTGCCCCAATGATTCGCCTCCCTGACTCGCTGAAGAAGCGGGGGAGTGACTGTAAGAGACCGAAGGAAGGATACTTTATCTCGATCCACAAAAGACATCGGCAACGTGGCCAGCTATTTCGTCGCCTCTCTGAGCAGTTGAATGCCTGATATCTCGCTGAGAGCATCTAATACAATGTTCCCCTTTTCATGAGTATAGACTACCTCGAAGTCAGAGTCCTGGAGGAACTCAAACCAACGCCGATGTCTCAGGTTTAGGTCTTTATGGGAAAATATATACCAAAGACTTTAGTGGTCAGAGTAGACTGCAAAATGTTCGCCCATAAGACAGTGCCGCCACATCTTCAAGGTGAAGACCACTAATTCTAACTCCAAGTCACGTGTAGCGTAGATCTTCTCATGTTTTCTCCACTGCCAAAAACCATAAGCGATCACTACTCGCTCCTGCATCAGGACACACCCATGTCTGGTCCCTGATTCATCGAAATAGACTACATACCCAACACCCTCCTCTGGTAGCCTGAAGATGGGCGCACTAGTCAACCTCTGCCTCAGCTTATGAAAACTCTGCTGGCGTCTCTCAGACCACACGAAGGGTTTCCCCTCCTTATCGAAAGCTGATAGTGGTGCTGCAACTCTGGAGAAGTCTGGAACAAAGGTAAGTCTGGCCAACTCATGAGTGATTGAGTGCACCCTCTTATGCATGATTCCGTTATGTGCTGCCTGGGTTTTACTTTTCACCGACCAAGGAAAACCACATCCCAATGTTGTAGATAAACCAAAACCTTTTGCCTAATACAATAAATCTGTGTATGAACTGTGGTTGTCTAGTACATACCCAAAGTAATGTCGTAAGGCCTCAATGCTTCCACCAAGAGGTTCCAACTGAAACTATCGCATCAAGGGTCAGATCACACCGTCGACATAAGTCTGACTATTGAGTCTCCCCCCAAAGGTATCTCCAGACTTGAGGTTCAAGTCAACGGTTTAACCGGAAACTCTATGTCTGAGACAATATTCGTGGAAGGAAGGAATGATTGGTAACTATGTCTATTGATACAACAGCTAGTAGTAGACACAGACCATACCTCAAATCATTCATAGAGACCTTAGGTAACACTCTTTAACTACATGCAGCTACTCTCTTCCCCAGCCCTCTAGCTCCCTGAGCCTAGAGGGGACTACAAAGGTGGGTGGTTGCAACATGTCAAAATGTTCACCACCTCATGCTTCTTTCCTAGATCTTCTTCCACGTCTGCTACCCTGCAGATTGACATGTCTTTAACACTTCCTCTTCACGAAACATTCTACACACTCAAGTCTCTAAGACTGGCGCCAGTTTGATGCTTTCTAACTACTAACATTCACTGGTTGTATCCGCTCAGCCAAAGAACATTCAATCACAAAGGTTCTCTCTAGCACCATAACATAAGTACGAATGCATAGGGGAGGAAGTGCTGGCTTGGATGTCCTTAAGTTCACCTCGCTCAGAAGTCCAGTCTCTAAAGCACTGTTCGCACCGTATTCATCGAGTACCATTAATGGTCGGTACACCTCGATAAATACTCAACTACCGACATGTCGTCCTCCCGAAACTGTATAAGCTTTAGAAAACTCCCAGCCACCTCTTCAAGCTAGTCCCCAAGCACATGTGGGTCGGGCTCACCTTAGAACATGAGGGATATCTGGTTTCAAAAAATATGTAAGGCACTAAGCCTACAAGTGTCCTCTACCTGTACCGCCAGTAGTGTCTGCTGACCAACGGGCAGTGATATAGTTAGCACACTACCCAAATGTACCATATCTGAAAATGGTCCAAGTTCCAAAACCTCATCACTATGCGTACCATCCTCATGGTCACTCACTGAAAAAGATTAGTAGCTAAGATCAACATCTTCTCCTCTCGTGTCTCAACTAGGCGTAAAACTCCAGTAATCACCTCCCTCTAGTCCTCTACTGCCTGGGAATCTGTCTCGCCTATAACCTCGGAGGTCTCTTCAACTGGAACTCATGCAACATGCTCAGTCAGTGTGCACCGTACTCCAATGTGGCTGGTGGAATCTGCTGCCAAAATGGTGGTGGTGCTGCTGGTACACCACCTGAAGGTGCCAACATTGTAAGAGGGCCCTAAACTAGAGCCTCGTTGCTCGGTGGGCCGTCATCATGTAATCTCTCAGAAACCCTATCTGGCTGTCTATGCGGCGACATCCTGATAAAGAACAGATGTTCCACAATAAATAAGTTATACCTGGTGATCTGACTCAAAGAGTTCACAAGAAGACTCTTCAAAACACACTCACAATCAGTGTTTTCATGCACTGAGTCGAAAATCAGAAGTCAGGGTCCTGGTGTATGGATACGTCGGCTTCCACACCAACACTGGACTCCCTGGACTGAAAACCACACTCAATACTCTTAACGCTATTGCTTCACATTAAGAAAGATCATAGTCTTAAGTTCTATGGTATAATCGACTCCTCTGATACCAATTTGTCACGACCCGTCCCCAGGACCCATGCCGTGACTACCCCAAGCCCGCCTTTCACAGGTCAGGGGCTGGCGACTAGCACCAAAGGCGTAAATCCCTAGGCTGGAAGTAATTTTCCTCATAAAAATAAATCACAGACAATCATAGTACACAACTAGAAGCAAAACACTGAGTAAAACTGAATACATAGGTAGCGCTGAAAGTAAATGGGCCAGTATACCAACCCAACTGAACAACAAGTACAAGTACAAGTAAAATGGAAAACCAGCCCCTGGATCGTCCACCAGATAAATCATACCTGAAGGGTAGGTACATAACTCCAACAAATCATCCCTACAGTACGTCCTATCTAGTCCATCTCCGAGCAGCCTCTCGTCTGTCACCCTCAACCTCAGTCACTGCTAACCGTCGTTTACAGAGAACACAACAATGTGCGGGAAAATCCTCTGCAGGAGTGAGTATAACAATACTCAGTAGAGGTCCCCGAGACCCCCGAATGTCTCCCAGAATCCACAAAGGATAAACCACATTTGAAAGATACAATGACAAAGTATCAACCAACCCTACTTGGGTATATGCCCATACATATACCTAAGTTATCAATCACAATCAGGCTCCAACTCTCAAGCCCAAGAAAAAACCATTCTACAAAGGAAGTAATGTCAATCACCAGGATGATAATGGTTGAAAGAAATAACTCAGCACACACAGGTATACATTTTCTGTAGAGTGATCACCACTGGAAAAACAGGTATTTGCGACGGGATCCCGTCGCAAATAGCCATTTGCGACGGGGTCCCGTCGCAAATAGCCCGTTGCGGAAAACGCCGTCGCAACTAAACTTATTTGCGACGGGACCGTCGCTAAAGCCCTTTTTTGCGACGGGCATTCTCCCCGTCGCAAATAGTATTCCGTATTTTTGTAAAAAACTTTTTAAACAGTTATTGCGACGGGCCCGTCGCAAATACCTTTTGCGACGGGCCCTGTCGCAAATAGTTTTTGCGACGGGCCCGTCGCAATAACGTATTTTTTTAAAAAATAAAAAAATTAATAATACTAGTATTTGCGACGGGAACCGGGACCCGTCGCAAATACTATTCATAGTAATTGCGACGGGTCCCGTCGCAAATACTCTTTTTAAAAAAAAATAAAAAAATATTAATAATACTAGTATTTGCGACGGGCATAGTATCCCGTCGCAAATACTATAAAAAAAATAAAAAAAATAAATTATTAATAAATTATTTTAATTAATATAATAATAGAATTATAATTTACAAATGAAAATAATAAATTATTTTAATTACTATAATAATAGTAGAATTATAATTCAAAAATAAAAATAATAGAATACTAATAAATAATTTAATTAATATAATAATATTATAATTATAATTCATAAATAAAAAAAATATTAATAAGTTATTTTAATTAATATAAAAATAATAGAATTATTTTACATTCAAATATTAAAATAATTCAAGTATTACAAAAAAATAATTAAATTATAATATTATAAAATTTTAATATATATATAAAATTTTAATATATATATAAAATTTTAATATATATATATAATTTAATATTATAAAATATAAATATTATTATTATTCATATTAATATTGTTATTTAAAAATATAATATTATTAATATTTTATAATGAGACAGAAACTACGAATAGAAAAAAAAAATATTTTGATTTCACAAATTTTATAACAGAAATACAAACTCTAATCTGTAGGAGGGGGGGGGGGAGGTGGGGGATCTGCAGATGGTGGTGGAGGAAACTCCATCCCTAAAGCATGAGTGAGTCGGCGCATGTACTCCATCTGCTCCTGATGCTGCTGCTGCCACCGACTCGTCTGCTCCTCGTACAGCTGCTGCTGGCGTCGACGCTCCTCCTCATGCTGCTGACGTATCTGCTCCTGCTCCTGTCGGAGACTCTCTATCTGTGCAGTCTGAGATCGCAACTGCTCCTCATACTGTGTAGAAGAAGATGCACGAGCTCCCCTCGAGCTGGACGCCGACATCGCAGCACTGCCATAATAATCTCCGGGAGTCAGTCGAGAGCCGATACCAACTACCCGGCCCTTCTCGAAGGCATACTGGGTGGCCTGCATCCATGCCGCCTCATCAAACTGACGGGCAGTGGTCTGATCTGATGACTCGGCCTGACTCTCAGGCCGGGCCTGTGCCGCTGCGGCCTCATATGACTCCTATAGTTGCAATTTAAAATTAAAATTGTGAATATATTATATGCAGTTAATTTTTAAACTTGAAAACAAATAATACTGACCACGATGTGATGCTGACGATCACCTCTGAGCTCCCCAGTAGCAGGATCACTATACATCCTCCGATATACGTCGTACTCTGTAATATCGGGGTGCTCGACAGCCTATAAGAATAAAAAATAAACTGTTAATATTTATAGTTATATAAAATATTTATAAATAATGTACGTACCAGATGCTGTCTATGAGTACTGAAAGAACGACTCCCAGCTCGATGAGTCACCTCCTGCCTCCCCCGATTCTGCCTCCCCACCGATGATCTCCTCTGAAAGGCACCACTCAACCAGTGCGCACATAATCCATCCCATACATGGGATGAAATGTACTCTGGTCGGTGTGCTCTACATGACTCCTCAAAATCTGACACTCCTGCTTTCTTCATCGCAGCTTTTCTTAAATTGTGCAAAAACTGACGAAGGCGATCACGCATGGCCACCTCCCATGCCTCGTGGATGGCGTCACGCATGGTATCCTCGATCGGATACCATAAACCCTACAAATAAATCAAAATATCAAGTTAGAAATGAAATAATTTTCAAAATAAAAATTATTTATTTACGTACGTACCAACCAATGGCCGAACATGGCCTGCTGCACATCAATGGGAATCTGCTCCCATGTGGTCCACGGCTGAGAGAAATAGTTGCGCAAAATAGCGCTGCCCTGTCCGACTGCTATATGCGAAAAACTGAAAAAATAATAAACATTTATTATGTGAATAGATTAATGAAATCTTAGTCAAATTTACAGGTTATTACACAGGTTATCACACCTCCGGGTGCGTGGATCAAACCCAAGACGTGGACGTCGCTCGGGGACGGGGTCAGGAATCATCAATCGTGCAAGACCGCGCCCCCTCCGCGTACTCCCTGGAGTGCCTGCAGGCTGAGGGTCATCTGCCAGCAACTCATCCGCATCGAAAGGCAGGTTAGCCTCCGCCAACTCACGAAATGTGGCCTCGTCCATCTGAAACAGAAAATGTTAATATTAGCAAATAATTGATAATTACTATTATATATACATATATATACATATTATGATTGTATATAAATACCATGGAATTCTATAAGTGTTCATCTTCATCATCATCTTCATATATGTCAATGTCATCTTCATATTCCTCCTCAACATCATCGATATCCATTCGAGTTGCAGTTGCTTCATCTCTTACCATTTCAAATTCATGTGTGACATCATTAACATCATCGTCATCACCGACTCTTAAATGTGGGGTGTCGTCATCGATACTCATATCTCTTTGTAAAAAAGATTGATTTTGAGTACTCTCTTGAAAAACTTCAATTCTTTGCACATCAGTGAAAGCACATTCACTTTGACTAAACTGATTGTCTCGAATTTTGATTTTTATTACACTCCACCAATCAGTCAAGTCTCTTGATGTTGCACAGTACTTTGCATAATAAACTTGATATGCCTGTTGAGCCAATAAGAATGGTTCATTTACTGCGAGAACACTTTTACATTTAATATCGATGATTCCATGAGTCGGATGAACACGCACGCCTCTCTCTGTATCCAACCACCGACATTTGAACATGGTTATGTAATGTTGTCCAAGATAACAGAGTTCAATGATTTCATCAAGCATGCCATAAAAGTCAACTTCATTTTCTCGATGATGAGATCCTCTCAAGCTAACTCCACTGTTCATTGTTTTTTTCGATTCCCCATATGCATGCGTGTGGAATCGAAATCCATTCACCACATATGCATTATAAGTTTTAACAAGTTTGGAAGGTGGGTTACTCAATACACAGAGCCGTTTGTCAATTTTATCAGCATGTCGAGACACCTGAAGATTTGTGAAATAATTATCAATATAGTAAACTATACATTGAATGAGTTGCTAAATGATAAAGAATTTATGTTACCGGTTTTTGAAACCACTGAGAGAAATTTTTCAGTCGCCGTTCTTCGAGAGCAGCTGCTGTAATTTGTGGAATTTGTTTCTTGATATGATTATCATACAACCTATAAAAACCAAAGTTATTTACTGTAACATAAATGATAGAATAAGTGATATAAACACTTACAGTACAACTGATGTCATCTCTTCACAGTTGAGCAGAACATACGTATGAGCTCTATGATGTTCATCATCTGAAAGCCAGCGTTCAGAAACTCCACCAAACCAAGCTCTGACTGGTTGAAAACAGATAATTGATTGTCGATTTCATCAATATTCCTCTCATTCCGTCCCATTCGGTTGTGTTTTGAAGGATACTCAGATTCAAAATAATGGGAGCAGAAAAAAGATATTTCCTCTTGCAAATAAGCTTCTACAATAGATCCTTCAACAGATGCTTTGTTGCGTACTTTTCTTTTCAATTTTTGCATGCATCTTTCAAATGGGTACATCCATCGAAACTGTACCGGACCTCCACATTTGGCTTCATATGGAAAATGTAACATCAAATGTTCCATTGAGTCGAAGAAAGACGGCGGGAATATTTTTTCCAGTTTACATATAATTACAACAACATCTTTTTCAAGTTTGCCTAGAGCATCATAATCTGCCGTAGCCGCACAAATTTCCCGAAAAAAATGAGACATGTCTGTTATGGAATCCCAAATCACAGAATTCAACAGACCTCTTAATCCAATTGGTAGAAGTCTCTCCATTATAACATGACAATCATGACTTTTCAATCCAGTAATATGACCATTCTTTACACATCTACCCAAATTGGAAGCACAGCCATCTGGAAGTCTCAAATCTGCAATCCACTGACAAAATAATAAACGGTTTTCTTTAGACAGTGTATAAGCTGCTTTTGGTTTCAGTAACCTTTCTGTTCTGACATTCTCAAATAGTTCCAATTCTGGACGTCTGCAAATTTGGGCAAGATCTAAACGTGCATTTACATTGTCTTTGCTCTTTCCTGGCGTATCCAAAACTGTATGAAACAAATTATCAAAACAGTTCTTCTCAATATGCATGACATCTAACATGTGTCGGACCAACAAATCAGACCAATATGGAAAATCCCAAAATATGCTACGTTTAATCCAATTGTGTTCTTTCCCAAAACCAGAAATTTTCTGTTGGTTTATTGTGGGACCAAAAGTGATGGGAGGTAATGAAAATACAACCGATTTTAACTCCGAACCTGATAGCATTTTTGGAGGTCCATCCCTTTCAACTGTTCCTTTTCTGAAATGAGATCTGTTTCTGCGAAAAGGATGATCAGCTGGAAGAAATCTGCGATGACAGTCAAAATAACAAGGTTTCTTTCCATGAATGAGCATAAATGCTTTGTTCTCTCCCATACAGTAAGGACATGATTTCTGACCATGTGTACTCCAGCCAGATAACATCCCATAAGCCGGGAAGTCACTTATTGTCCACATCAATGCTGCTCTCAGTATGAAATTCTGTTTCGTTGCAACATCATATGTACTGACACCAGTACTCCACAATAAATTTAATTCATCAATCAATGGCTTCAAATAAACATCAATATTTTTCTTCGGATGTCCTGGAATTAGTAAAGTCAAAAAGATATATGGCTCCTTCATCAACATCCATGGAGGTAAATTATACGGAGTTAAAAAAACAGGCCAACATGAATATTGACTACCATAAGATCCAAACGGACAGAAACCATCAGTGGAAAGGCCCAGTCGAACATTTCTAGCTTCTAAAGCAAATGATGGATGCACTCTATCAAAATGTTTCCATGAATCACCATCGGCTGGATGATTCAAGCTTTTATCGGTTGAAATATTCTCTTTATGCCATGACATCATTGTCGCTGTATTCTTAGACATGAATAAACGCTGAAGTCTGGATGTAAGCGGAAAATATCTCAACTGTTTTACAGGAATCAAACCAGACTTCCCGTGTTGTCCTTCTTTATATCTCTGTTGCCCACATGTGGGACAACTATCCAACGACTCATTTTCCCCTGAATATAAAATGCAGTCATTTGAACATGCATGAATCTTCTGACAAGTAAGTCCCAAATTTCGAACCAACCTCTTACTTTCATAGTAATTTGCAGGTAAAACATTTCCTTCGGGTAACAGTGTTTTCAGCAAAGAAAATATCTGGTCAAAACATGTGTTTGACATTCCGTTATCTGATTTGATAGCCATAAATTTTGCAACTGCTTCTAATTTGCTCATCTTGCAGCCAGGATATAATGCATCCTCGGCAGACTTCAACAACTCATAAAATTCAGACGGTCCCAACTCAGGATTTGAAGCTATATCAGCCGGAGTTTCTGTATGTTGAACAGATGAACCTGCAACATCATGTACTAAATCTTGAAACTGGGATGGATCCGGAATCAAGTTGGTATCATCTGCTCTGGAACTGCGTTCACCGTGTTGATACCAAAAAACATAATCTGCTTGAAAACCAAAACGCAAGAGATGTTCCCCCACTTTGTCAAACGTGTCAAACGTTCTCAATGCACATTTTCTGCAAGGGCATTTTATCTTTTCTTCTGAAACAAATTCTGAATTTGATGCCACAAATGATAAAAAAATCTCCACACCCTCTATATATACTGGATTTAAACCAGAACCATTTGGATTTCTACGTTGATTTATCCATATGCGGTCATCTAATAATGACTGTTGACGACCTCACTGTTCCATATTTTTCTATAAAATATAAAAGCATTACTGGTTTTGAATAATTTGTTAGAAAAAACACTCAAGCAAGGATTACTAATTATTACAATTTATTACTAATTATTACAATTTATTGCTAATTATTACTATTTATTACTAATTTAGCAATACTTAGCAATACTTAGCAAAAGGAAAACTGCTTGAATAATGAAAGGAAATTTGATAATCATCGTTGTGGAGATGGTTATAAATTTTCCCTTCATTATCCAAGCAGATTTCGTTTACTAATTATTAGTAATAAAAAAAATATTATCAATATTTACGAAAAAACAATATTAATATTATTAAAATAATAAAAAAAATTAAAAAATATTAAAATTATCAATATTCAGAACAAACTTTGTTCTATTATTAACATGTTCAAATCTTAAAGGGTCGTCAATTGTCAGGTCATGCGCAATAAAAAGTTTGTGTCAGCCATGTCTAATGTAAACTCTATAATTGTCCTTGCATGGTTGATCACTTCGCAAGTAATGTTGCAATCAGACAAACCAAGTCATTCCCTTCTTAACTATAAGAATTATCTCACATGAACCTTTACATAGATCATTCTTCCTTAAAAATTTGAGGGGATATCATTATTTTTCCCTTAAATTTTCAAGGAAGAATGGTCTATGTAAAGGTTCATGTGAGATGATTCTTATAGATAAGAAGGGAATGACTTGGTTTGTCTGATTGCAACATTACTTTTGAAGTGATCGACCATGCAAGGACAATTATAGAGTTTACATTGGACATGGCTGACAGAAACTTTTTATTGCGCATGACCTGACAATTAGCGACCCTTTAAGATTTGAACATGTTAAGAATAGAGCAAAATCTGTTGTAAATATTGATAATTTTAATATTTTATAAATTTTTATTATTTTAATAATATTAATATTTTTTTCATAAATATTGATAATATAATTTTTTTTGCTAAGTGTTCTTGAGTATTCCTGAGTATTCCTGAGTATTCCTGATTATTTGTGAGTATTCGTGAGTATTCGTGATTATTCGTGAGTATTCGTGATTATTCGTGAGTATTCGTGAGTATTCGTGAGTATTCGTGAGTATTCCTGAGTATTCCTGATTATTCCTAATTATTCCTAATTATTTGCAATTATTCCTAATTATTTGCAATTATTGGTAATTATTGGCAATTACTGGTCATTATTGGCAATTATTACTAATTATTCCTAATTAATCCTAATTATTCCTAATTAATCCTAATTAATCCTAATTAATCCTACTTATTCCTAATTATTCCTAATTATTACTAATTATTCCTAATTATTGCTAATTATTACTAATTATTGCTAATTATTTCTAATTATTGCTAATTATTTCTAATTATTGCTAATTATTTCTAATTATTGCTAATTATTTCTAATTATTGCTAATTATTGCTAATTATTGGTAATTATTTCTAATTATTTCTAATTATTCGTAATTATTACTAATTATTGGTAATTAATACTAATTATTGGTAATTATTGCTAATTATTGGTAATTATTGCTAATTATTGGTAATTATTGCTAATTATTGGTAATTAATGCTAATTATTGGTAATTAATACTAATTATTGGTAATTATTACTAATTATTGGTAATTATTACTAATTATTGGTAATTATTACTAATTATTCGTAATTAATACTAATTATTCCTAATTAATACTAATTATTCCTAATTATTGTTAATTATTCCTAATTATTACTAATTATTGTTAATTATTCCTAATTATTACTAATTATTGTTAATTATTCCTAATTATTACTAATTATTGGTAATTAATACTAATTATTGGTAATTAATACTAATTATTCCTAATTAATACTAATTATTGGTAATTATTACTAATTATTCCTAATTAATACTAATTATTGGTAATTATTACTAATTATTCCTAATTAATACTAATTATTACTAATTATTGTTAATTATTCCTAATTATTACTAATTATTGTTAATTATTCCTAATTATTACTAATTATTGTTAATTATTCCTAATTAATACTAATTATTGGTAATTAATACTAATTATTGGTAATTAATACTAATTATTCCTCATTAATACTAATTATTTGTAATTAATACTAATTATTCCTAATTAATACTAATTATTCCTAATTAATACTAATTATTCCTAATTATTACTAATTATTGTTAATTATTCCTAATTATTACTAATTATCGTTAATTATTCCTAATTAATACTAATTATTGGTAATTAATACTAATTATTGGTAATTAATACTAATTATTGGTAATTAATACTAATTATTGGTAATTAATACTAATTATTGGTAATTAATACTAATTATTCCTAATTAATACTAATTATTGGTAATTATTACTAATTATTCCTAATTAATACTAATTATTCGTAATTATTCCTACTTATTGTTAATTATTCCTAATTATTACTAATTATTGTTAATTATTCCTAATTATTACTAATTATTGTTAATTATTCCTAATTATTACTAATTATTGGTAATTAATACTAATTATTGGTAATTAATACTAATTATTGGTAATTAATACTAATTATTGGTAATTAATACTAATTATTCCTAATTAATACTAATTATTCCTAATTAATACTAATTATTGGTAATTAATACTAATTATTCCTAATTAATACTAATTATTTGTAATTAATACTAATTATTTGTAATTAATACTAATTATTCCTAATTAATACTAATTATTGGTAATTAATACTAATTATTCCTAATTAATACTAATTATTCCTAATTATTCCTAATTATTACTAATTATTCCTAATTATTACTAATTATTCCTAATTATTCCTAATTATTACTAATTATTCCTAATTATTGTTAATTATTCCTAATTATTACTAATTATTGTTAATTATTCCTAATTATTACGAATTATTGGTAATTAATACTAATTATTACGAATTATTGGTAATTAATACTAATTATTGGTAATTAATACTAATTATTGGTAATTAAGACTAATTATTGGTAATTAATACTAATTATTTGTAATTAATACTAATTATTTGTAATTAATACTAATTATTCCTAATTAATACTAATTATTTGTAATTAATACTAATTATTCCTAATTATTCCTAATTATTCCTAATTATTGGTAATTATTACTAATTATTCCTAATTAATACTAATTATTCCTAATTATTCCTAATTATTACTAATTATTCCTAATTATTCCTAATTATTACTAATTATTGTTAATTATTCGTAATTATTGTTAATTATTCCTAATTATTACTAATTATTGTTAATTATTCCTAATTATTACGAATTATTGGTAATTAATACTAATTATTGGTAATTAATACTAATTATTGTTAATTATTGGTAATTATTACTAATTATTCTTAATTATTGATAATTATTAGTAATTAAATGAATAATTATCAATAATTAGAAATAATTACCAATAATTACAAATAATAACATTATTAATATATTTTATTATTAATATTAAAATAATATAATTTTCTAATTTATATACAGTTCTTTTTTCATCTGTGCGTTTTCTATCTCCACATACAAATAATACATGTGAAGACAGCAAACACACAGATGAAAAAAGAACTGTATATATATAAAAAATTATATTATTTTAATATTAATAATAAAATAAACTAATAATGTAATAATGTTCTTATTCTTAATTATTGGTATTTATTACTAGTTATTAATATTTATTCTTAATTACTAAAAATTATTACTAATTATTCCTAATTACCATATAAACAATACTTATAATTTAAATTTATTAAATAATAAAACAATGTGAACATAATTAAATTACAACTAATTAATAATAATAGAAACTAATAAGAAATTAAAAATAAATACAAAATTAAAATGAAGATAAATACCTTGAAAATAGATCTGTTCTGATCGTTCTTCAAAACTTTAATATCAGCTCCGGAGAAAAAACTTAAACTGGAGAAAAACTCAACTCTAGAAATATAATTCTGAGAGAGAGAGAAGATAAGGAATGAGAATGAAATGAAAAAAACGGATGGGGGTATTTATAGGTTAGATTATTTGCGACGGGCCCATTTGCGACGGGATTCCCGTCGCAAATAGTATTATTTGCGACGGTACCCGTCGCAAATACCTTAGCCAACATTTATTACGGTCAACCGGTAAATAGTTATTTGCGACGGGTCCCGTCGCAAATAATCCCTGCCGACATAGTATTTGCGACGGGGGAATATTCCCGTCGCAAATACCTTTTACCGCCGCCGGTTATTTGCGACGGGAATATTTCCCCGTCGCAAATAAGTTTCCCGCGATTTGGCGCGCATCGCGGGAAAACTATTTGCGACGGGGAAAGCAATCCCGTCGCAAAAGCCTCCTTATTTGCGACGGGGAAATACCCCCGTCGCAAATAAGTTTTTAACATGACTATTTGCGACGGGAATAAATCCCGTCGCAAATAACCCGTCGCAATTGCTCATTTTTCCCGTAGTGGATAGAGATGATCACATGTAGTCACTGATTCATCTAAGCAGTTGGACCCACACAGGATACAAGACCAACTATTCTAGAGTGATAGGGATGTTCCGATGTAGTCACTGATTCATCTAAGCTGTCAGACCCACACAGGATACAGGACCAACTATGCGGTCGAACCCACACATGATATATGATCAGCTATTCTATCAGACCCAAATAGGATACAAGAACAGAAGTTAGAACTGTAGGATCCATGGAGGATTCTGTTACAGTAGTCATCATTGTCGAACCCACAGAGGATTCTGATATAGCATTCATTGCTGTCAAACCCTCAGAGGATTTTGGTACAGCAGTTATCGTTGTCGAACCCACAAAGGATTCTGGTACATCTCAGTCACAGCCATCCCTAGGGTTCTTGTACACAACACGCTCGATTTCGATAGGGTCCACTCCTCGATCCAAGTGTCGATATATCAAATATCATGAAGTCCTGAGTTGATGTATCCCGAAGTTCCGTCTCATCATAAGAAACCCAAGGCGACAGACAGCGCGTCAATAGGACGCCCAGTCTGAGAGTTACTGGCATTTCCGTTCCAGGGGCCCGGTTGGTTTTTAGGCTCAAACCAACCCGGCCATACCACAACTGTGACCTAACCTCAAGTGGAGTATGCCAAAAGAATCGTATCGCTCCAAGAATTCCATCGCCATAGGAGGTTCGTCAATCGGACACCCGAAGCCCAAGATAGGGTTGAAAAGGTGAAAATGGCCATAGCGGGTTCGGGTATGGTCCGACCCAGACAGACTGACCCCGCCTGACCCGGTCTGAATCGGGTTCGGACCTGGTCTACGGGTGCGGCCCGACCCGAGTGGTCGGTCCTGCCCCAAGGGGTGACCTGACCTGAAGGCGCAGCCCGACCTGAGGACTGCCCAGCCCGTGGCGGCCCGGTCGAGGGGCGGCCCGTCCGTGGGGCGGCCCGGCCATAGCGGCTTGGATGAGGGGTGGCCCGGCCATGGCGGCCCGGCCGAGGGGCGGCCCGACCATGGCGGTCCGGCTGAAGGGCAGCCCGACAGTGGGGAAGCCCGGCCATGGGGATGCCCAGTTGAGGGGCGGCCCAGTCGTGGGGCTGCCCGCCCACGGCGGCCCGACTGTGGAGCTGCCTGGCCGAGGGGCTTTCTTGGACAGGCGTGACGGCATCGCGCCGTCTTCATCCGTCATGGCCTCCTTCCTCTGGCATGACGTGACGACGCCGCGCCTCTTCCTTCTGCTGCGGCCCGTATCGCTGGAGCCCCCTTCCTCCGGCGCGTTGGGACGACACCGCGCCCTTTCGGCTCCGCCTCCGTCGTCAACCAAACAACAATAAAACAGAGGGTTGTCGGGCCGTGTTTGTTCTCCCCGCAGCCTCCGCATTAGGTGATAACAAAAGGACACCATCAAACCAAAATAAACGACGAGGGATGAGGGTATATTGATACATTAAAATAATAAAATCCCCCTACCTCGTTGTCGATGTCGTTTGACGAAGTCACGGGGTGGTGACGTCGTTTCGTTGACGCCGGGAAAGAGGAATCTGAGGTTAGAGTTGGCGTTCTTCGTGGGCGTCGCTTACCTTTCCTTACCTCGATTGAAGAAGGAAGAATATGGCTTCGTCGTTCTTTGGTGGAGATGGGCGTTCTATGCGTTCTTCGTTGAGAGGATGGAGTCCTCTCAATTCTCCCAAAGTTCCTCTCACAAAGTTCTCCCAACAAAGGATTATGCCAACCTCCAATATAAAATCTAATACCTTATTATAATGGTGGCATAAAGAATACAAAAAGATTAAAAAATATTAGATTAATTAAAGAAGACAACCCACTTAATTAATGAGTGTGGAGGCTCAAAAATTAATGGCGAAAAAGGTGAAGAGTTTCACTAAATTTAATTGGGGTTCAAGGGGGTTAAAGGGGAGTTAGAGAGGTCGGGTAGGCCCCACCTAATAATCCTCCCAAGGGAGGTTATGTGTCGGTGGGCCCCACCACCATAACATCCTACCAATGTTGGTTAGGGTCTGGTGGCCCCCACCTCCAACCTCCCCTTGGAGGTTTCAACCACCGACATAAAATAAAGTTAAATCTTTAACATTATTCAATTTAATTAAAAACCCCCAAAAACTAACTTCTACTCACTATAAAATGCAACTACAGTGAATGTCTCACTAAGTGCTTACTGACGCTACGAGTTCAACGGTGACCTCAGATTTCAATTCCAAGAACTGGTTCAAAATTTATAAAACGACGCTTGCACGTTTACTGAACGTACCCGAAAAAAAGTTCGGAAAATTATTATCAGCCACCCTCGACCCACTGCAGTTGAGGTTAGCCTCTTCCTAGGTGAAATGCGCCCCCAAAAAACCCAATGTTACCCTCAGATTTACAATCTGAGTTACCGTTTAGATGTTATGAATTTTACAATAAAATAATTGTCACTTAATTATTTTATTTGCTTCCAAAAACATTTTCTGGTGGCCCTCACCGACCCATGTTAGTATCTAAATAAAGAATGACTACCCTCACCAGTTTAGCGGTGGTATCAGATTTTTAATCTGAGTTACCGTTTGTGAGTTATAATCATTTAAAAAATAAAATAACTTTATTTAATTACTTTATATACGGTTATGCCATTTTTGAGTTTTCTTAGAGGACGCCCATGCCGACTAAACTTAAGTCACGCCAAGGGTAAACCCGCCATTCTGAGCACAACTGTGGCCTCAGATTTCTGATCCGAGTAACCATTTAAGAGTTATTCCAATTTTTCAGTAAAACTGCATACACGCGTTAATTTAAGCTTAACAAAACTCTGATGGATCATTCCGGGAACTCTGGGCCTCAGAATCGCAAGCCGTCAGAAACTGTGGACTTGTAAAATTCCCAATAATTTAATAAAAACATTTTGATGGAATTTTTGGGTCCTCACATAGGATAAGTATAATTTAATCATTCAATAATGATTATTATTTTATAAAGATAATATTATATATTTAAATAAACAAATATATAGTTTTCATGTGATTTGGTCTTAAAAGACGAATCACATTGCTTCGTAGAGGTGGTAATCCATAGGTTTGCACGAACGACATTATCTTTTTTCAATGAATGGAATGGTAACAAAATAAAGGATATATTAAATTTAAAGGATTATAATTACATAATTAATTTCATATTTATAAATTAAATCCATCATTATAACCCGTCAAGAGATGAGGTGATGGAAAATGAATTATATCAGTTCGTAAGGCGTTAGTTCGATATACACATGAATTATGGTTTCCATTCCCATTTAATGGATAAAGGAAATGGAAAATGGTTATCATAATAACATATAATTATATAGAGGACACTTATGTTATCAATTTATTATGGTTTCAAAATTTTTTATGGAGGTATAAGAAGATATAAAACAAAAACATGTGGTTTCGAACTTTACCCCTTCTTCATAAAAAACTCATTAGGTTTATACCTAAAGCCTTACAAGGATAGTTTTCCGATAAAAATATGGATTCTAGGATATTTATAGGTATTTAGGTAAGTTATTTGGGTATTTCACGGCCAACAAAATGTATTTGTATGTGTGGATTGGATAGTAGAGTGACTGTTCTTTTTTATGTGGTTTAGAGGACTTGCATAGAATTTTCAAAGAGAATAAAATATATTAATGTATTACTAATGAAAAAAAGGAACCAAAATGGGCAATTTATATTTTTGAGATTATATAGGGTTGAAATTTACCGACACAATAGAATTTACAAAAATGTTATGTCATTTTAATACATACCGATGTTTTAACATTAACTATGGAAATAGATTTTTAGATTAATTATTATTCATTAAAAAAAATTAGGTTGAACTTATTAACTAAAATTAATTATGATGATAAAAAATATATAATCCAATTTATCAAATTAAATTAAAAAATTGGAATGGTTTTCTTTAAAATTTATACCAAAAAATTCAAGGAGAAATTTTTTTTCAGTAAAATTGATTTTTATGCATAAAAGTATTTTTATACAAAATTAAAGATTTTTTATGATTAAAATAACATTAATTGTATTATTCATAATAAAAAATAATAATAAATTTTTTAAAATAATTAATAATATAATTTTACATTTTGAATACTTGGAAAGAAAAGGCAATTTTCAACAAATCTTTTTTCACTCTTCATTAAAAAATATCACTTTTATGAAAATTATCCTAAATTAATCCTAAAATAATTTTGAAATGGTAAATTGAAAAATATTGTTCATTTTTTAAATTAAAATTCAATTATTTTTAAATAAAATTTTAAATAAAACCATATAATTCATGTAAACCTAATTTGGTTTGAAATAAATCTTTTTCTAATTGACCAAAAAATACCTTATATTATTATAATGTATATGACTCTATAAAATCCTATTAATTTATAGTATAAATAAATAAATAAAAATTTTGTTAGAAATTACCTAGGTCATTTCATTCATCCCCCATTGGAATGTATTTCCATGTAAATTTTTTCATTATTTAAACAAGTGGTTATATTTTACCTTTATAGAATTTAATGATTCCCATGTTGCTTACTCAGCATTATAGTTAAAAAAAACCAAAACCTCATAAATAAATTTTATTAAAAAACATTATTTTTTGTTCATGAATATGTACTGTGTTTTCTATATAGTAAGGTTTTTCTTTTAACTAAACTACATCATTTCTCAAAAAATGAGATGCATCACACACATATTTTCTTAACAAAAAAACATGAAATACATCATGTTCTTGAGATAAACATGTCAGAAAGGTCTCTCAATAAGAAACTAATCCAAAATTCTCTTATATTTCATAAATTCCAATGAATTATGGACTTAAATTTCCCATTTTGTGAAATCACATAATACTTTTGCATGGATATACCTTTTAAAAAACTTAATCACCGGCATCAAAAGAAATATAATTCCAATAGTTATCTACATAACATTTTTTATACTCTAATCCATACTCATGTACTATTGATTCCCCATCCCCTTCTCAATAATTTCATCTACCAATTTTATTCCTAGCTATTACCTTTAACCTACCTCTTCCAACAAGCTAGAGTCTGATACCACTTTTTGTATGGTGCTTTAAAAGGATCCATCTATATACTAGAAAAAATTTCTATTATAATAAAAGACAACCAAATTCATTTTTTTATCCCATCTTAAATGATAATCTATCATAACCCCCTCCCACCAAAGAATTCATAATGAGGGGGAGAGATAATGTCCCCTGATTCCCACATCCTATTGGCCCCATGATGGAAACTATCACCAAAGGTGTACAAATATCACAATATGGGAGGCATTACCCTTTATAAGAAAATAAGATAATGAGATTGAATTGATCAACCAAAATCGACTCCATGAAAAAATATACAAGAAAACCGAAAACCACCCCATAATGAATGAGTAAATAAAACAAATAAAAATAAAAATATCCAAAGTAACGTACACAAAAACAAAACTAATGTAGTAACACTTCAACTATCCATGGGTATGGCTAGTAACGCCTAGCATGGTACACATAAAACTCATTGAAACCTGAACAAAATTTTTATATATGTAGGGTGAGCATATAGGTATACATAGTAGGAAAACCAAAGTACCTTGTGCACAAGGGGGAGAAGCATACTAATGCACCCATGAGAAAATAATAAAACCAAATAGAACCTAACTGGTATGCTATCCATAACCCCAACCTCACCAAGGCTCATTCACCAAATAATTCATCCAAGTAATATAATATTAATATAAATCACATCAATGATAGGGTTCCTCACACCACTTTCAAACTAATTATCCACTCTCACACCCAAATAGAAAACGTCTTGGCCCTCCCACCTCTTCTAAATATATCACATCACATTCCACCTATGAACACCTAAGACACTCGTCACATCACATCCAACATGCCCACACCTAGTCCACATATCACATCACATTCCGCCTATGCACACCTAGGACCCTAATCACATCACATACAACATGCCCAAACCTAGTCCACATATCGCATCATGTCACATGACATCTCTTCCCTAAGGCACCTTGGACAATAAACCACAACTCATTCTGAAGACACCTAACACACTACACCACAACTCATCTGGAAGACACCTAGGACACCACATCACAACTCAACCCAAAGACACTTGGGACACCACATCACAATTTTCTCGAAGACACCTAGGACATTATCACCTAGAAGAGGGAGAAGGGATGAGCAGGTGACCATCCATCCATCCTCCCACTGGGATGATCAGAAAGAAACCCTCGTAGGACTATGTGGGTGTCAGAACATTGTTCTCAACATTTGTGGGATATATATATAAATCAAAAGAATATACAGTGTATACATACATATAGAGAAAATCAGACAGGCATAACCTATGGGTTTACAAACAAAACACCAAACTACTCATGACTTCCCCCACTTTTTTTTCAACTATAAATTCATAAAAGTATATATGAAAAACACAACGTATAATTTATATTTTTTCTCAAACTAGCATTAATCAAATTTCCATATTATCTATTTATGACTAGTTCCATTAAAATGTATTTTTACTTGTACATAAAGACCATAATCAATTCATCCATTAAAAGAAATTTAAATAATTATCATCCAATAATTACAATTCAGGATTATTATTCATGTTTACATCCATACTAATCAGTAATCTAACACTTCACAAAATAAAATTAATTAGTATAATGAAATGAAAACCAAATAGAAATGTCCAATTCCATCTTTCAGTGAAGCACTGCTGCACAACCATGCAACCATCAGAGCCATACTGCATAAGCATATCTCATCTGATGCTCCCACACATGTCATATCACACACCACCACACACCATTCTTTTAGATTTAGCATGAGATATGTTATTCAATTTAACTTTTTTAATTAATCATTTTAACACACAAATTGTATGATCTTGGGGTATAAATTTTATTAAATGAATGTATGTGGTTAATCATTTACATAATAAGTGACATTAAAAGCCACAAAATGATTATGTACTCCATAAACCATGAACTAGTGCACAAAAAAGGACCCCAAATAGACATGAATTTCAATGGATAGTTATCCCATATAATTCACATCATCATTCAATAAAATTGTAAGATCAAACATTACATTACCCTACCCCATTGTATTTATTTTAGATGAATCATATTATATTTCATAATTCAGAATCAACTATTAACACAGGTATAAATATTTATATAACCACATGGAATGATATAAAATAATGAAGGATGATTTAAATCCTACCTAGAAGAAATATGACCGACACAACCTTGTTTCACCAAAAACAGAGGTGCACGCAAATCAATAAACACTCTAGGGAAAACAAAAACTAACTATAGCAACTAGGTTACTTGACTCCATGGAAGAAAGATTTTGGATATATGGTCTTAAGAATAATTCTATCCAAAAGAGAGATGGAAGGATCCTTACTTTAGAAAGATTAGATCGAGAGTGTTTTGAATTAGATATAGTCTTGAATTCCTATTAAAGAGGATATCATCAAGACCACATGTTTTAAGTTATTAGAAGGATTCTAGACTTAAAAAAAGATATAAATGATCCATTTTTAAATGGATTTAAAATCATTAATCATTTTATTAAACACATTCCCCATCAAAACCAGTGTAGAAAGGATATAACTAGAAAAATGGAAAAATTACGGAAAAATGGAAAAAATGTTAAAATGTTTCACCACAAAGATGAGTCACCACTAGATGAGTCACTGCTAGATGAGTCACTACTAGACGATTCACTACCGAAGGAGTCACCTCTAGAGGAATAATTGCCAGGATGAGTCACTGCTAGATGAGTCACCCCCAAACGATTCACCACCAGATGAGTCACAACCAGAAAACTCACTACCAAGTGAGTCACTATCAGACGATTCATCACGATGATGAGTCACCGCCAGATGAGTCACCTTCAAGATGAGTCACCATTGGAAAACTATAAATTTGGAAAAATGTTGAAATGAATCACTATTAGAATGACTCACATGTCCCAAAAATGCCTCAGACTTCCCCATACACCTCAAACATCAAATATTTGGAAAATTAATGGTTTGGAAGGTCCAGACGGTCGGATAATCAATTGAAAAAACCAAATTATATCCTCTTGTTTTTGAATGTTTCACTTTGACAGTCCATGATATTGTGGATGAAAGGTTGTACCCAAAAATAATCCAATACCCAATGACTTATGATTTCCATTTCATAAATTAGAGGCCAGTCTGGCATCCCAATAAAGAGAAAAAAAGAGTGAATCCATGTTATATAAATATCCCTCTAACAAAAATTCAACATAGTTTATCCAAATACATATTATCTCAAATGGGAAGAAAATGATAATAATTATTTAATCAGTAAACAATTACCCAAATGAAGTTATTACCTCGATATGGTTTGGTTAATCCCATAATGAAATACATGGATATATTTTCTTATTTCCATTATAGAAATGGAAAATAATAAAGTATACACATTGTTAATCTTCATTCAAATTTAACCTCTTGATAATTTGAATATTTCAGAGTAAAATATACAATACCTTTCTTTAGACCTTCCCAACTAAAATGTTCTTTAAGTTATCTATAAATTTTTATACATCCATGATGAATAGAAAATAGAGAACTATATGCCTCCAAAAATATTTCTTTCTTCAAATGTGAATTAATTTTCACTCACAACCTCTTTCCAAATCTTATAAAACCTTATTTATTAACATTATACACAAGAAACAACCCTTTCATGATAGATTATAAATTTTCTAGTAAGTCACTATCATATTTGTGAGATATATTTATCATGAATAACAATAGAGAATGTATTGAAACCAAAAAAAATAGAGGGAGTTCTTGGATGCCCAATTTCTATGCAAACATTCATTGAATCATTATCCAAATGATATTGTACAAGAAATATCATAGTTAATATTTTATTTACTTTCCAACAAAAATCATTAGCTACTTTGTTTTCATTATATGGAGGTAGTGAATTGTACATTTATATAAATTATAAATTCCACTCATCTACTCTATATTGTATTTACTTATTATTGACAGTGATTTTATTAAATTCTTTATATTCAATGAAAAGCCTCATGGAATAAGATGTATTGTTTAAAAAATAAAACATGATCACACTATTGTGATTTTCTAGAATGAATGAAACCTTTATCAAGAAACTATTTCAACTATATTTTTAATTCTGTAAGGTTTACTTGATCCATTCAATAATGGGGTTTTGAAATGTAATTGGAATCATACACTAAGTCAATAGTAAACTTAAATTCTTGATCAGGTATAATACAAGTCATCTCATTATAGAAAGTATATAGATATTATTTTTCTAATATAACATTATTAATATAACAAGTTTTATTATTTTCAATAATATGAGAAATATTAATTTTATTTCCATCACTTAAAAAATTCTCAGCTTCTTGATGTATCAAAAAAATGTATGATTTCTTTCTTATAAATAGTTAAAAACTAATTTTGAAAAATAATTGCATTGGTACTATAATATATACATGAAAAAATAAAATACAATCCATACCTGAGACAAAATAAAATTCTATAATGGCCATGATAATAATGTTTTTAGTGAAAACTCAACCACATATGATAACAAGAATATATTTATAGAATCTTGTTTCCTTAATACCATTCCCATATGTTTTTATCAAAATCCTTGACTCCATTTCATGATGTAAAATTTTTCTTTTTCCATTAACATTATCAGATATTAAATAATGGTTAGACCCTGAATAAGACAAGGTATTATAATAATATTAATAATAATGTAATGTACATGTTACCACTTCATTCAATGGGACAACATATACCAAAGTAGTTTAAATGGATTTCACCACACTATTCTACACATAGTATCTCTTTTTCCCATAATTTGTTCTCTTCATTGCACATGAATCAACAAAATAAACCATCTCATTATATTTAAAACACTTTAATAACTTTTTATCAAAAAATTTCTTACTAATACTATGATATTTGTACTGGAAATCATGGGCCTTATTCCCAAATATAACACATTGAAATAACTTCCTAGATTTCATAATAAATTCACTACAGTTTATTTTTACCACTTCTATCACATACTAAATACTTGAATTTCTTAAATTCTTATTTATAGGATAGATTCTTCCCATTTTTCATGCACCAAGACATCATTTTCTATTTATTTTCATAAAACACCTATAATTTGTAAACTCAATTTCCACCTTCTTGACATTTAAAAAATGTTTCTCATAACATTTATATTCACAATATTAATAATCAAATTGGTATCATGAATTAAATCCTATGTAAAACTAATGAATTTTACTATCAAGATCACTAATACCCTTTTGGGTGAACTTTTAAAATTTGGTGAATTTTTCTGTATATACCACTACTAAATTTTCATCATTATTCCCCAATAAAAATAATTTAATTTCTAACATCTATAAATAAATATAATGAAAACATTTCTAAAAGAAAATATTTCTAATTTTTTTCCATTTTATAGCATGAATATATTATCTTTTTCTAGTATTCTAAAACATTTACCACTGTTGATAATCTTCATATTCAAAATGGTAAATAGTCATATTTTCCCTTTTATGATCTGAATAACTCATGACTTAAAATATATTTTCCATATCTTTAATCCATCCCCCATCTACAACTAACTCATAAGATCCACTAAATGATGAAGGGTTCTATCTCATAAAATTCTTCAATATAGACGTGATCCTCTATGGTAGATCTAGTTTCTCTATAGTATGGATTATACCATCATTTATATCTATCTTCAACTGATCTATCACATAAAAAAAATATTATTTTCAAATTCTGACCATTCTAGGCGGATGATGTAGAAAGATATTTTCCTTTTGGTTCCTTCTTACTTTAGATTCCATATTTCTTATATAGGGAACTATTTTGAATATACATTGTTCAGATAAAGCAACATGGTAATATTATATACTTATCACTATAACAATAAATTTTAATCTCTAAGGGTAGATACCTCCATTATCAAAACCTTAAAACTTTATAAGACATTCCTCGGACAACAACTAATGGAGTTGACCTTCAACATTACATAATCATTAGTTTTATGTAATGAATTTAGTCCCATAAATTTTAAGGATATTTATTGTTTATATTTTTAGATAATTTTTCCAATAGCCTTAAATAAAAAAATATTACCTCATATATTGGAAAATTCACCTCAAAAATAATTTTCCCATAATAAAAAACATTTAAAATAAAAAAGGATTTATTTTCTTGACATATCTTCAAATTTTTCATCTCAATGAAATCATTATCCCTACTCATCCTTAAGAACCAATGAAAAAAAATTAAAACCTGGGAGGTGTAAAAAAACCTCAGTGGGGGATATAAAAAACGAAATAATGAAAATCATTATTCCATGAATACTTATAAAAAAATTCATTTTTCAAAATAACCTTTTCCCTCAAAATATACATTTTCATATCCATTAATTCTACTTCATAGACCAAATATTTTCATAAAGTATTTTATAATAAAACTTAACAATAATATAAAAATTATAAATGATTCTTTGAAATAATGAAACCTCATTAATTTTTAAAAAAAAACTTATTTCCTTCACCATTGATAACGAGTATAAAAATTACATTAAAAATTGGAAAATTAGCGTACCTTCTGAAATCAAAAATATTTTGGTAAAACCCCCATTATTACAATAGATATATAATATAGGTATATAGAGGCACCATATTTATATCACTCCTATAATGGTTATTTCAAATGGAATAACATTCTTGGTAAATTTAAATAGTCTCTTAGGTGATATCTGGATGGTTAACACCATACCTTTATCCAATGTATTGGAAAACTATATCAAGATCGCCCTTCATTATGAGCAATATCAATTCCTCCCATCATTATGAACTATATTAGCATGACCCGTCATCATAAAAAATTTCCAAGAACGATAACATAATCCTAAAAGTGGAAATAATTCCTTTACACCATTATTTTTATAAGAAAATCCTTGGACCTATAATAAAAAAATTTCTAGATATCGATATATCCATTCAATTGAACACCCTTTTTGGAAAAAATTATAATTAAGGTAATGAGGGTTTTTTAAGTAATTATAAACCTTTATAATGTAATCTAGATAGAAAATAATGTTTACACTGCCAAGAAATACCTTTTACACTGTAAAAATTAAAATAAAACATTCTTTTTTTCTTTTTTTCAAAACATTAAATATAAAGTATATAAAAATATTACTATGGAAATTGTTTCAAATAAAGTAAAAAATGTACATAAAATATAATTTATAGTTAATTTATTTCCACATAAATATATCTATAAAATAATTTTAAAAATATGGAAATGGAATAAAAATATTTTGAAAATAAATCTATATAACTTTTAAAATGATTTATTTTAGGTAGAGTGTCCCTTGAATTAAGTCTGACTCATCACGTACATTATTTATCTTACCGAATAATAAACATTTTTCAATTATTAAATTTCTCATGAAACCTTTCCAAGTTTATAATTCCTTTCATTTATTTATTACCATGTTATATAAAGTTACATAATCAAATTTTTCACATCAAACGTTTTGATAAATATTCTTCTCATATGTTAAAAATGAATTAGGTAAATTGAATATTGTCAAAAATTCCATTATTACATCATCTCTAGAATAATAATCATGAAATAATTATCATTTTCATAAATTAATTATACTTTCAAAATCATCCATGAAATATGTTTGTCAAAAATAAATGATGTTACCATCATGAATATTTTAGGTCATATGTACGCATGGGTAACAATTTCATTTATAAAAGAGCATAAGGAAAAGTATGTAAGTGTAATTTTATGTTTTAATAATAATTAATATATTATAAATGTTATATTATAAATTTTAATTATGTTATATGTGTAGTACATGTGATGTGTTCATAAAAAATAAATCACATCACTTCGTGGAAGGGTAATCCACATGTACGCACTAATGACATTATCAATTTTAAGGGATGGAATGGTAATAAAATAAATGATATGTTATATTTAAATGATTATAATTTTTTCATTAATTTTATATTTATATATTAAATCCAATATTATAACCATCTATGGGATGTGGAGATGAAAAAACAATTACATCGATTCATGAGAAGGAAGTTCATTGTACACATGAACAATGTTTCATTTCCCATTTGATGGAATAAGGATATGGATATAGTTTATACCATTAAAATACTATATATATATATGTGTGTGTGTGTGTGTGTGTTGAATATATTTATGTTATTATTTATCATGGTTGATTAATATTTTTATTAGTTAAGAAAATAAATAATATGAAAAAGCCATGATTAGAACAATATGTCTTCTTAAGAAAACCTCTTTTGGTTTATACCTAAAGCCTTCTATGGTTAGTTTTTAGATCAAAACATGGCCTCTAAGAAGATGTTACAGATGTAATGAAGGGTTTTGGGTAGATATTGGATGAAAAAAGTCTCTTAATATTTGAAAAGAATAATATAGGTTAATACTTTTATAAGTGTGGGAGAGGACACAAATGGATTTTTAAAAACATTAAAATATATTAATTTTTACTCATGAAACGTTTCCCCAAAATGAACCATATTATAATAAGATATGTTATAATGCATAAATATTGACATAAAATATAATTTATACAAAAACTTATGTCATTTTACACCTTATAACTTTAGTTTATCCTCCATGTATGTAACACCGCAAGAATTTAAAAATATATTAATTATAGAAGGCATAAATCATTAAGTATCTACCAACACCACTTTGTTATAACTGACCCATGTAAACATAATTTTGTAACATCAATGATGAGAATTTCGAAAATCTGACACACACGGTTGTGATCAGTAAGTTACTTGGAGTCCGATAAGAAAAACATAATTTCTAGTGAATAGTAACCTACCCTTATGAATAACAATATGAATAGTATTATGACCCTTATGAATATTAAATAATAATATTATTTCATTTTCTTAAGGAAACAAGATAATGATATCTTAATTAGTTTTTCACTGAGAAATAAAACTAGTTGCACTTTAAGATTGTTATTTTTCGAATTAACTATGACCTTATATAAAAATTAAATTAATAATATTTAGAAAATTATTTTTGGAAAATGGATTTCACTTTTGAATTCTACACATCGAAAAACGGTAGGGGTGAAATTTTGGGAATTTTCTGAAATTCTAGATTTTTTGATGAATAGTGAAATACGATAAAATACTGTTTATACAAATTATCAGTAAAATACACTATTCATGACATCACAAGTGATGAAAGGCCACTTGGTTCGAAATCACATGATATTATTACTATTTAGGGTCACCTTAATTGAGATTATTCATAGTCTTGATAAAAATATTATAATAATGATTAAAATAATATAAAATACCTTCCCTCCTCCACAATAAATACCACCCTCACTCACCTCTTCCTCCCATACCTCTCAATCCTTGAGCATTGTCTAAATTCTGCCAAATTCCCTCCATAATCTTATTCCCCATATCTCAGAGCTGCTGGTCTCACCAAAAGACCAAAACCAAAGCCCTTAAGAAGGATCTCAAGGATAAGAGATCAAGTGGTAAATAACCTCTTTTATTTTCCTTCTTTTCTTTCATTTTAAGTTATTCTCTTCCATTCCCTTTGGATTGTGTTGGGATATTTCATTAAATATTCCACATTACTGTCCATATTATGTATTAATGACGATATATTCCATTCCTCTCATCAAACATTTTTTTATGAAATTTTAAGAGACGTCGTTAGGCTGCCGAATTTTTGTGATAAATCTAGAAAGTTTTCTTTCATTTCAAGATTTATTTATTTTATTATTCCTTCCTCACCTCCTCTATCCAAATGATCATTATAACTACAGTAAAATCTATATACTAGATTTATATCTTGTGAATTGAGGAAACAAAAAAAATATTCTTACTCCTTCCCTTTTATTTTGTAAATGAAATCGATGTCAATAAGGTTCCGATTTATAACCTTCGTGGACGACGAAGTTTCGTTCTTCAATTTCTTCTTCATTACTGGTCATGAAACTATATTCATGGTTTAAAAACACTATAATATATGTTTTATAACCTAATTAATATTCAGAAACCAAAATATGTACATATAATTACGCTATATGATAAAACTAGTTCATAATAATCCAAGTACAACCGAATAATCGAAGTGGTTGTCATCTAATGATTCAACCTCATTCCATGTAACTAAATGATAGAAATGGACATTCACAATTCTGTATGTTCATAATTAATATTTAATTTCAATTCTGGATATTTACATCCATTCAACTTCATTACTTAAAAGCAATTGAACTGAATATGAAAATCAAGAAAACAAACACCCTGAAACGACAGAATTCAATATAATAACTTATAAATAATAACATAAAAGAACTAAAAAGAATTAGGATAATCTAGATACATGTATATTATGTTCTTAAATAAGTTATTGATATGTTTAATTTCACATTCCAGGACCTTGATTTCAAGAGAAGAACACTTTTGGAGTTAAGGTAAGGGTTTCTTCATCTCACTTGCATTTTCGTGAGATTTTCCATATTCACTTATAATACTATTGAATGGTGTATGTATACTGACCATTGATTTCCCATATCATGAATATATTTATCTTCATGTTATTAAATCTATAATTTTTCTGATAATAATTTTGGGGCATAAGAATCAATTGATTACAAAGTGTAAGTGTTTTTCCACCCGAACATCCATTTTCATTCGGGATACTTTCATTGTCTAATTACCTCGATGTAATTCTTATGTATTGCTATTTACTCATCATATGTTATGTGTGAGTATCATATATATGTTTACAGCCCTGAATCCTTCCCTTTTTTTTTGGATAGTTACAAGTTTTAAAAGAAGCTCTCAAAAATGTTTCCAAAAATACGAGCCCGATACAAGGGAATTTCTCAAATTCATATCTATTTTCAAGGGTGATATATAATATGTTTTTGGAAACCATTATTCTTATGAAAACACAAGTTTTATTATGAAAATACTATCTTAATTTACTTCTGGTTTTATACAAATATTTTCCAAAAGAACTATTCTTTTCAAAATAAAAGAGTATTTATCTCAAAATTGCTTAATGATTTTATAAGAGTATTTTCGTTCTATTCTCTTATCGTTTCCATGGTATTATTTGGTTTAATCATTTATGAAGTCATATACCATATTTTATTTAATGGTTTATTACTAAATCTATTGTGGATGATCTATCCTAAAACCATTCACCATATTATTCCAAATGGTTAGTATTTTATGTTTAATGATTGGGGAAAGTTAGTTACATTTCATATGATAGTTTCAATATGAATGTATATGTTATTTATGTTGATCCTCACTCCTATGATGAATGCATTGGACTTATTATGTGATGTGTGGTGCCCGATATATCCCCCCGATGCATCGGTAGGTCTCATGAGACAAACTATGTCTTTGGCACGTGACCTTGACAAAATGATTATGGTCCTAGAACGAGGCTTTGACGGTATTGTTATGATGTCCGGAATAAGAACTTCCCTCATTATGATGCTAGTATTTGAAGTTCATGTGGTTATTCGACTAGTAGAATACCCATGATTATGTTTTATTATGGAATTATTTATTCAGCTCATATTTTTGCCACAAGGTATTCACGTTCATTATTAAAGGCATGTGTTTTCAATTATTGACCATGTCTAATGTTTATATTATCCTCCACAGTATTACTTACTCTTACTGAGCATTTGAGATCACCCCTTTCATTTTTTACCTTCAACAGGTTATGACGAGGAGTTCATTTATTGAGTGCTAGTGGATGCAGTTTTTGTTTTTCATTATGGATTGTATCTTGTCAAATGTAATTTATGTTAAATCAATGTATCTAGTTTCTTCAATACTACTAAACTGATCGTTCCTTTTGTATTTTCATTCCTTATAACCATGCCAATATCACAGGTAATGCACCATCTCCAATCTAGAGTGGTCTGGGTGTTACAGTTGGTATCGGTGGAAGTTTAGTAGAACACTGGGAAACTAGATTAGGAAATTTATAGTAGGGAACAAAGCCCTAAGATAGTATTTGAGGATAAATGAACAAGAGCATCCTATTATTTTGGTAAGGAATAGAATATGTTAATCCTTCTAGAAAATACATCCCCTTCTGTATACAAAAAGGTAGAGGCGGCTCTGGCACAAAAGTATCTAGGGGTTAAACCCAAAAACACCACTTTGAGCTAGACTCGAACGGGAACTGGTACACGACAACGGTCCTTGCTGCACTCTTGGTTACAACACTCTCGGGGGATATTCCTAGGATATTTCATTTTTTTACAAGACATTATAAGGGAGTTAATACAAATTTTCCTCATAGGATTGGGTTTCAATAACTCTGGAAACCGGAACTAGACAATTAAAAACTTTCTTAAACAATACAAAGGGCGATGTTTTCTTAATTTTTAGATGGAAAATGAAGGTCAAGTCTTTTGTTCCTTCCCACAGAAATCCTCGAGACTATAATCTTGAAGTCATGTATGGAAGACTATGAACCCTTTGGAAACCTCTGACTATCCTGCAAGCTTCTTTACAAAGTGTCGAACAACTCAAATGTCCTTTGAATCTTCCGGGGATCAGATGTTGTGTATAACCAAATGAATAATGCACTGTTCAAGAATTATAAAAATAAAGGGATGTACTATGAGGGACTCTTTTTGAGTTTCACCCTGAATAAGAAATGGTTGGCCTTCATGGCTTTCGGAGAAGCTGCAATGGATCTGGACTTCTGTGTAGTCTTTATGTACCAAATCCTGTGTTTCAGCATGCTTGGGGACCTCTACGATTTTGAATCTTTTATCGAATCCTTCAAATATAACGTGGTTCGAAGGATCTTTAGGAACCAAATCCAGGCATATGTCGTAGAACTTGATGTTACTTGTGCCTATCTTTGGAAAACCACCTGTATCAAACGGGAGCTTGGGTTTAACCACGATCCAAATTGCCGAGAGTCTATTTGGGAAGATGAGACTCGCGAGATTTGTTCTTCCCTGGGTGTAGAGTTGAATAGTACCTTCCTCCTTAGGCGGTGGAGGTAGAGGGACATCACCATGGATGTTAGGAAGTCCATACTAATGTTTTGTGAAAGGGAGCAAGATATTGTGTAATTTATTGAGTTTTATAAATCATGTATAAATGAATGATGTTGTATTCTCTTTTTTTGATATGTTTTTATATAAAACAATAACTTGGTTTAAAATGGGTTTGTCATACTGAATGTTGATTTACTAAAACTTTTCACATAGAAGATGAGTCAACCAACCAATATTTTATCACTACCTACCGAGTTTTTAGAGACTATAATTGTCAAGACATGCTTCGAAGAGGACCAGCCCTATGCTGACTTACGTCTGACTTGTAAACTACTCCGTTGGGTATCAAATCGTCCAAACATTATCCATCTTTACCAAGGAATAAATTTGATCTATTACTATATTGCATATGCACAATTTGCTGCATATAGAAAAAGAGGGAAGTATCATGAAGCTCTTTTTCTATGTTTCACTCAGGCTGATAACTACCGAGCTGTGGGTAAATTTCTGGAAGCTACTTTGGATGGTGACCATCGAGCTACCTACCTATTTCAGATCCCACGACATCAATATCTTCAATAATGATGTGGTGCGTGGGAATTATAGGGATTTAGTCCACACTGAAATTTCCAACCTCCACACTTCTCATGCCTCTCTATGGAATCCTGAGTGCTTTAAGCACAGATTCAACCCTAGCTGTCTGGAGTGTGTCTGGGCTAAGGAAATAAAGAAGTTGAATAATACCTTAGGAATTCACCTGAGGTCATTATCACCCTAGCATTGGTGGTGTTTTTAGTAAAGGGACTTTGGGATTAACGTGTGTCTAGTGTTGCGTAAGGTTCTGGGTTAGTGAAATCATTGAACTAGTTTGGGGATTCATGTATCGGGGGACTCAGGAAACCATTAGCCTAGTTTTACTTTTTGAACCAGTGGTTATATAAGAATATAGCATGTTGTCTCTTCTTTTTGTTATCCTTTCATCGGTTATACTTTTGAATGAGTATCACTAAGTGAACATTTATAATAAATTTTCATATGGAAGGAAAAACCCATATGTTATCTCTTCCTGAGGAGATCCTGGAGATCATTGCGACCAAAACCTGTGAAGAAGAGTACCTACCTCTTGAAAACATGTGAAAAACGTGTAATCAACCATATGAAGTGACAAATAGTCCGGACATTCTCCACACCTATCAAGGGAATTCTTCTATTTACTACCACCTATCCATGAAACAATTGGTTGAGTACAGGCAATGAGGAATATACCACGCAGGGCTTTTCCTATTTTCACCATAGGACGGAACTGTTTTTCCAGGTTATGTTTTCAAGAGGATTCTTTGGAGGGAAACCTATGTGCAGATTACATGTACCAACTCATTAGTTTTATCCTGTACAAAAAATATCTACGACTTAGATGTCCTCATTTGAGACATAGTTCGGCGAGTTCTTCGTATGTTGGTCCATTCAGACATTTCCAAACATTGCACTGTTCGAGCCTCCCTCTGGAAGCCCGAGTGTTCGATGAAAGATTTCAACCCCTTCTGTCCGTGGTGTGTCTAGGTAAGGGAACTAGATGAGTTGAGCAAAAATTTTTGTTTTCTGATGAACGCTCCTGAGGATCCTCTATGACGGGAGATGTGGTAAGAACATCCGAGAGCATTCTTTTGTGGTTATGAAATGAATTGTGAGGACACAATTCTTCGAAGGAGGGAATAATGTAACACCAAGAATTTAAAAATATATTTATTATATAATGCATAAATCATTAAGTCTCTCCAACACCATCTTGTTACAACCTACCCATGTAAACATAATTTTGTAACTTCAATGATGAGAATTTTGAAAATCTGACATACACGGTTGTGATCAGTAAGTTATTTAGAGACTGATAAGAAAAACCTAATTTTAGTTGAATAGTAACCAACCCTCATGAATAGTAATATTAATAGTAATATGACCCATATCAATAGTAAATAATAATAATATTTCATTTTCTTAAGGCAACAAGATAATGATATCTTAATTAGTTTTTCAATGAGAAATAAAACTAGTTGCACTTTAAGATTGTTATTTTTAGAATTAACTATGACCTTATTTAAAAATTAAATTAATAATATTTAGAAAATTATTTTTGAAAAATGGGTTTCACTTTTGAATTCTACATGTCGAAAAATGGTAGGGGTGAATTTTTGGGATTTTTCTGAAATTCTAGAATTTTTTATGAATAGTGAAATACGATAAAATACCGTATATACAAATTATTAGTTAAATACACTATTCATGACATCACAAGTGATTCAAGGACACTTGGTTCAAACTCACATGATATTATTACTATTTAGGGTCACTTTCATTGATATTATTCATAGTCTTGATAAAAATATTATAATAATGATTAAAATAATCTAAAATACCTTCCCTTCTCCACAATAAATACGACCCTCAATCCCCTCTTCCTCCCACACCTCTCAAGCCTTGAGAATTGCCTAAATTATTCCAAATTCCCTCCCTAATCTTCTTCCCCACTTCCTAGAGCTGCTGGTCTCACAAAAAGACCAAAAACAAAGCCCTTAAGGAGGATCTCAAGGAGAAGAGATCAAGACGTAAACGACCTCTTTTATTTTCTTTCTTTTCTTTCATTTTAAGTTATTCTCTTCCATTACATTTGGATTGTGTTGGGATATTTAATTAAATATTCCCCATTACTGTACATATTATGTATTAATTATGATATATTCCATTCCTCTCATCAAACTTTTTTTATGAAATTTTAAGAGACGTCGTTAGGCTGCCGAATTTTCGTGAGAAATTTAGCAAGTTTTCTTTCATTTTAAGATTCAGTTATTTTCTTCTTCCTTCCTCACCTCCTCTGTAAAAATGATCATGACAACTCCAGTAACATATATATACTGGATTTATATCATGTTAATTGAAGAACCATCATAAATAGTCTTACTCCCTCCCTTTTACTTTGTAAACAAAATCGACGTCCATAAGGTTCCGATTTATAACCTTCGTGGACGACGAAGTTTTTTTCTTCAATTTCTTATTCATTAATGGTCATGAAACCATATTAATTGTTGAACCAGACTATAATATAGGGTTTATAACCTAATTAATATTCATAAACCAGAATATGTACATATAATTAATTTATATGACAAAACTAGTTCATAATAATCCAAGTACCGCCGAATAATTGAAGTGGTTGTCATATAATGATTCAACCTCATTATATGTAACCAAATGATATAAATGGACATTAAAAATTATGTATGTTCATAATTAATATTTAATTTCAATTATGGAGATTTACATCCATTCATCTTCATTACTTAAAATCAAGTGAACCGAATATGAAAATCAAGAAAACAAACACCCTGAAACGATAGAATTCAATATAATAACTTATAAATAATTACATAAAGGAACTAAAAAGAATTATGATAAAATAAATACATGTCTATTATGTTCTGAAATAAGATATTTATATGTATAATTTCACATTCCAGGACCTTAAGTTCAAGAGAAGAACGCGTTTGGACTTATGGTAAGGGTTTCTTCATCTCACTTCCATTTTCGTGAGATTTTCCATATTCACTTATAATACTTATGTATGGTGTATGTATACTGACCATTTATGTACCATATCATGAATATATTTATCTTCATGGTATTAAATCTATCATTTTTATTTTATTAATTTTGGGTAATACGAATCATTTGATTACAAAGTGTAAGGGTTTTTCCACCTGAACTTCCATTTTCATTCGGGATACATTCATTGTCTAATTACCTCGATTTAATTCTTCTATATTATTATGTACTCATCATAAGTTCTGTGTGAGTATCATATATATGTTTACAAACCAAAATCCTTCCTTATTTTCTGGATAGTTACAAGTTTTAAAAGAATCTCTCAAAACTGTTTCCAAAAATACGAGCCCGATACAAGGGAATTTCTCAAATTCATATCTATTTTCAAGGGAAATATATAATCTATTTTTGGAAACAATTATTATTCTAAAAACACTAGTTTTATTATGAAAATACTATCTTACTTCACTTCTGGTTTTATATAAATTTTTTCTAAAAGAACTTTTCTTTTAAAAATAAAAGAGTATTTATCTCAAAATTTCTTAATGATTTTATAAGAGTATTTTCGTTCAATGATCTTATTGTTTCCATGGTATTGTTGGGTTTAATTATTTATGAAGTCATATACCATATTTTATTTAATGGTTTAGGACTAAATCTATTGTGTATGATCTATCCTAAAACCATTCACCATATTATTCCTAATGGTTAGTATTTTATGTTTAATGATTGTGAAAAGTTAGTTACATTTCATATGATAGTTTCAATATGAATGTATATGTTGTTTATGTTGATCTCTGATCATATTAAGAATGAATTGGACTTATTATGTGATGGTTGGGGCCCATTATAGCCCCTCGATGCATCGGTAGGTCTCATGAGACTAACTATGGTCTTGGCACAAGGCCTTGACTAAATGATTATGGTCCTAGAACGAGGCTTGGACGGTATAGTTATGATGTCCGACATATGAACTTCCCTCATTATAATGATATATAGTATTTTAAGTTCCTATGGTTAATCTACTAGTATATTACCCATGATTATGTTCTATTATGGCATTATTTATTCAGCTCATATTTCTGCCATAAGGTATTCAAGTTCATTATTAAAGGCACGTGTTTTCAATTACTCACCATGTATAATGTTTATATTATCTTCTGGTATATTGCATACTCTTACTGAGAATTTGAAATCACCCCTTTCATTTTTTACATTCAACAGGTTATGAAGAGGACGTTATTTATTGAGTGCTAGTGGATGCAGTTTTTGTTTTCCATTATGGATTGTATCTTGTCCAATGTAATTTATGTTAAATCAATGTATCTAGTTTCTTCAAGACTACTAAAATGATTGTTCCTTCAGGATTTTCATTCCTTCTAACCATGCCAATATCACAAGTAATGGACCGGCTCCATTCTAGAGGGGTCAGGGTATTACACTGTAAAACCATTTTAACATTAATTGTGCTAGCTGAATTTTACTATCTATACTATTCATTATGAAAAAATATAGTTTATCTTATTACGTAAAATTAATTGTGATTATTAAAAATATGGAATCCATTTTATTTAATTCAATTGAAAAAAGTGTCCTAATTTAATTTAAAAAGAATCCCACAAAAGGTGAAGGAATTTGTTTTTCTAAAAAAAATCTTTTAATTTTATGAATTTTTCTATACCAATTTCAATTCTAATATTAATTAAAATAAAATTAATTGGAATATTTTTAGTCAAAATGAACAAATTTAATTTTAAAACTAATATAAAATATACTTTCACTTTTTAAATATTTTAAAATAAAGGAAATTTTTCAGTACGAGTTGTTTTTTCACTATTTATTAAAAATTATTTCATTTTAGAAATATCTCAAATAATAATCTGAAGTTAATTTTGACATACTAAATACAAAAAAAACATTTTTTTAAATTAAAATTTTATAATTTGGAAATACATCTTATAAAATACCATATAATGTGTGGTAAATGTGTTTGGTTTGAAATATCATTTTTCCCTTTCGATTGAAAAATTACCTTATATTATTATTCTGAATATATGTCTATAAAATATAATTATTTATTATTAAAAATGAATGAAAATTATGTCTCATAACATTACTTGGGTTGATATATAGTGAAATAATGATCATTTTATAGTCCTTAACTACCCACTTTTTTAATTTCAAGTCTTCTCAAAATAATTTACTAATAATAACGAAAATATATTCAGGACATTAAAAAAAACAGAAAAAAAATCCCAATAAGATAAAAGAAATAACCAATTTCATCTACTAAACAAAACCAAATATAATTATGATATTTATTATTATTTAATTACAAAAATATATACATATAACTAACAATTTAAAGACACTCATAATATTGAACACCATACTTATATATTTTTATCTCAAACTCATTAAATTAGAACCTTCTCTTTATGACTACAAACAGTATACATACATAACATAAATATATAATAACTAATGGAAAAATAAAATATTCATTTCTCCAAAACCAATATAAAATATTTATATAATAACCATGGGAGACCAAAAAAAGAATATATGGCCTCATCACATGTAGAAATATTCTAAAAAACTAATAAACAAAGTGAACTCCTTTAAAAAATAACAGGGCTATACCCAACCTAAATATGATAGTAGGAAGAAATCAAGAAACTGAAAAACAACACTCTCACATGAAGAATCATTTATTTCCATAACAAAATCCACAAATATTTTCTATGTTACCAACTACATGTTTACTCACAAAAATCCAAAAAATAAAATTTCATTATGTAATTCTTATAAAAAAATGACTAAATGAAGTCATCAAAATAAAAAAACAATACATTTCTTAAAAATGTATACCAATTCATAAATTATTCAAATCAAATATATATAAATTTTAGATCCACAACACCTCCCAATAATCTATAAATTTTAACGATATTACAAAATATACTTCTATACAATATTAACCAATAACTAGTTGACCATTATATTTTTTTTCTTCTTACTATGAATTATTAGCACTCATGTTCATAAGAATTTGAATCACATCTACCTCCAAATTAAAAATGAGAGACAAAAAAATATAAAATATATATCTTATTTCACATTGAAATTATTATAATAGTAAATAAATTAAACAATGTATTCAATAAAACTAAGGAAACAAGAAGGATGAAGTTCTCTATTGAAATGGCATAAATAAATAATAATTGAAAAATAGAAGGATGTAATATAAAATTTAGAATCCAAATATATTATTATTTCCTTTAAAGTAAAAAACATATTTTTTTCATAACTACTCATATTATACATGTTTTCCTATCAATTCCTATTGTTATAATCCAAAATAATTTTTTTTATTCTTCTAGTGAAAAGTAAAAATACATTAACAATGTCTAAATCTACTAAAAAGGAAATATAACAGCCCTATAATTTTTCCCCAAAATCAAAAATATATTTATTCTAATGTTTTTATAATATTACTTTAGTAAATTGTGTGGTTTATTTAACAAAATTTATCTTATAAACTCTATTTTTAGTTTTTTTTAACCATCCAGAATATAAGTATCGGAATTTCTAACACAATATGTATATGAATTAGAATTAAAATTTTCAATAATTATGGATTTCTGACACATTTCATTGAGTGATATCCTTATTAGATTAATCATTTTTATTTAAAAATATAAACTCATTATATAATCAAATATTATAATTATCCACCCCTCTCTTTCTAGTACATATATAATATTTTATAATAAATAAAAAATGAAAACAAAAGAAATTTCCATGGTCTGGATACCCAAACAGTACCATAATCAGACTTCCATCAAACTCATGAGTGTTCCTTGATCCCTTACATATGGAAACTAGTGTCACGAGTGATTGTTAATAGATGTGGAATGATTTAACCTCAGAGATTAAAAAAATATATCATAACAAATTTCTTTTAAATTTATTTCATGATTCATCTGTATGGAATGAAAATTCAAGATAAGTATATTATCTTACCATTGTATTAATTAAATTATATATCAATGAGATATACAATATTAGGATAAAAATATAGAAACCCCCATGTTTATATAGTTAGAACATAAAATAAGATAAAAAAATTGAATAATTCCCATATAAAAAATTATACATTTAACACTCTATAACATCAATCTACATAAAAGTGAAAAATTATATAAAATGATCCTAAAAAATGTGGAATCACACTCTGATGATTCATGGAGATTGAGTCTCCTAAACCAATAAAAGTACATAGTTAGCTGAGAATGAATCCAAAGAGTTATCTATAGAAATACGAGTACCTAAAATAAGAATAGTGTAGTTACATTTTCTCTAAAGTGTATATCCAAGGTGTGGGAATAATAATTAGAAAGCCACCACCAATGGTGTCTAAACTAAAATAGTGAATAAAAATATATATACATGAACATGTTTATGAATTTACATAAATATATCAAATCAATTTATCAGACAACAACAAAGGCATGTAAATAGTAAGAAAATATTGAAATTAGCATAATGTCATAAATAGAAATAAATCTAGAAAACAACATGTTAAATATTTATACAACCCAACCTTAAGCCTACCATGGGATATAAAATAAATTAATATAATAAATTCAATTTTAAATACCCATCTTGGAGGAAGAGAATAATTTATACCAAGTTATTCTAATCTTGCAACCCATACATTTAATAAAGTGGATAATTTATACTATGTAAGTTCATTATGATCTCTCTAAATTCCATCACTAACTATTATTTCTATTATGTATTCTAAAATATTAGTAATAAACACACCACATGCTCGATATCATAAGTAGAAAATATACATGTATAGAACTCAAAACTAAATATCTAAAAATTACAATTCAGTGACTTAAAAATATAAAATATAACTAATGCGTTATTTTATGGATAAATTAAATCATGAAAAACCACCTATCATGAAATTTTTGATTCAGTGGAGTCATAAGATATTACACTACCCACACATAAAAAATATCATTGGTTGGATAATCAAGGTGATAGATAAGGAATAACCAATAGATTAGATATATAAACATCAATCCCAATGATACACTATTAATGGAATACAAATAACAATTATTAAAAATATAAGGTATGTAATAAAAAATAATTAAGAGAGCATTCATCTGTAATCACTAATTTAATAAATTAATTCTTGATTAAAACATTTTTTATTTCCACTACATTATTGGAATATGTATAATTAACAATTAAATAATTTATGGATTGATTTGAATATCAATACCATAACAACTAATTATCTAGTTGACTTAAAATTTGTATTATTAATATTTAAGTGTAGTTTTAAACTCATTTCTATACATAGAAATTTAACAAAAAAAATGAAAATCAGTACTTTTAAAACTATAGTTTATAATTAAAAGTGTGTCAGAATAAGAATAATTATGATGGCATGTTAACAAAGAATTATTTATCATAATAATTTTTATAAAATTTAAAATTTTCACACACTAATATTATCTACATAAAACTAATTTTAGGATAAATGATTTAAGGAAATGAATTAAATTATAGTTTTTAAGTCCTAAATTTTAGTTGAGAAACCAATACATTTTGAGAGAAAAAAGTATTCTTTAAAACATATTAAATCAATTAATTATTTCATTAAAAATAAAATTATTTACCCATATATGTATTCCATAAACATATAATTCATTTATGTTCTAGTGGGAAGAAATGAATTATTATTTAATACATGGAAAAGAACTAGAAATCATTCTTAACTAAGGTCCATTATACCATTAAAGATTAATATTTATAAAATAAAAGGAATTAAAGTAACACAACATAAATATTATCCTAATATTACATTCCTTTATTAAACCACGTCTCAATACATGAAAACAATAGTGATAAATTATCAAAGTAAATTTATGAAACATGGCATGAATGTGTGACAAAAAATCCCTTAATAAATCATAAAACAATAATGATCTTTTTAAAATTTCTAATAATGAACATATAAAAATGAAATAATGCAAATGATTAAATTACATAAGACTACATTTTATGTTCCTTGAATATATAATTATAAAACAAGAAAACATGATTACCATAATTTACACAATAATCTATGAATAAAAATTTATTATAAACAAATATTTGATGGAAGAAAATATATTAACAAATGATAAAATCCATATAATAATATGAAAGGATGTAATGAATAACTAATACAAAGAAATCATTAAAAATTATATACCTAACATGGAAAAATTAAACACTAATATAATTTAATATTTCTTTACAATAATCAAAAGTTTCACAACTAATAAATTAATGACTTATATATATCGAGTATATATCAAAACCATTTCAAAGGTTCAGGTGAAATTTCTTTAAAATTCAATAACCCAAAAACATAAAAATATTATTTAAAAACCATTCATTCATAATTTTAAAAATTATATTTATATTTATTATAAATTTTTAATAAATAATGGTGGTTATTTCATATGCCTAAACAAAAAATAACATATAGAGTTGAGAATAACTACCATAATGAATCCCCAACAAGATCAACAAATTATAATGACCACCAAACATCACCTTGTATTTATTAAGAAAAATATATTACCAAAAAAAATTATTTAATGAATAAAATACAAAACATTATATCTAAAACTAAATGAAACCCATGTACAAAAATGCGTAAATTTAACCAATACTATAACAACAATATTCCCTAATTAATCCAACGTTGAAAACTCCATTAATTTTAGCCAAAAAATCATTAAATTAAGAAAATAAAAAACACTTCATCCTATTATAATCAAAAAAACATTATGAGTTAGAAGATAATAACTCATAATAAAATTAATTAACTAATAAATAATGAATCCTAAATCTATGATGGGATTTAACTTCACATTTTTTAAATCACAATTCAAAATCATTAACCATGATAAAATAAATTAGTGGATATAGTTTTTAAGGAGAGAAAGAAAAGTTAGGGTGGTTCTTACAATACTTTCAGTGATTGAGAAAATAAACGGGGGTAACTTGAATCACGGGAGAAAAATAAATGATAAAAATAGTTCAATACGGATCTCTCATAGTGTAATCTATGAAAAATAAATTCTAGGAATTCATAATTTGAAAAAAAAAACAACTAGTGGAAATGGCCATTATACTGCTTCTTAAAAAAACAACCCTAACTCCAATGAGTGATTAAAATAGTAGGGACAACCAAACTAGATTTTCCACTGGGTAACCAGTGGGATGAGATCGGGTAACCGGTGGCCACTTCTTCCCACCAACAAAAAAATTCAACTACAAAATTTCATGAAATTATGAATCCTAGCTTCTAAACTGAAGTAATCGTCTATAAATAATATTTTAGGCTTCCAAAAATATTAAAAATGATACCCTTCTAATAAAATTCCAAAATATCAGACAAAACCACATTTTCATTACGTTAATTCCAAAAATAAAATTTGAATTCCATAATTAATTTAATCCAAAGGGACACATGTCACTAGAAATCCCCTAAAATAAAACTATTCATACCCACAAAGTAAAAACCAACACCCATAAAATGTTTTTATACCAATTTTAACCATAAATTAATACATCATGGAAAAAATATATATTAAAATGGTTTCCATGATTTCACTGTGAATCTCCCAAAACCAATCCAAATAATTAAATATTTCTTGATTTAATACCAAATTAATTTTATTGCTTCTAAAATCATTAAAATAATAATAATAAATAAACATTAACCTCATATTACTCCATAACATAAGAATTACCAAGTTTCCACCCATTTATGTCAAATTAAAACATTTATAATGTAATAAATAAATCAATTTTTGAATAGAGTTTTCAACAAAATTAATTTCAATTTTAAATTCACATTTTGAATTCCTTTTAAAAAACATGATGTTTTATGTAATTACCTCATCCTATAATTATAATATGGGAAAAAATTCTATGTTTACATTACAATTGTAATAATTTGTAAACAAACATTTATTTTAAAATTTGATTTCCATTTTAAAACAGATGGTAACCAAACTATTTCCTTCCTATTTGAAAATAATAAAAAAATTGACATAACATCTCATGCATAATGATAGGGATAAAATATAAATATATATGGAAACAATATATTTTATAGATAAGTACAGATATCATAATTTTTCTTACAGTTTACTCTTAATAAAAAAACAAGTAACATGCTTAGAAGACTAATTTATATATAAATATTAACAGTACAATGCCAAATAGAGAATGGATAGCTAATCTTAGCGTAAAGAATGTGAAAATGGATCAACTTAATTAAATATAACCTAAAAGGGTATGTATGACAACATTTATGACCTTATTAGTCATTTTTAATTAATTTATCTAATTCACATATGATAGTAATAATATAAACAAGATGTATAATCCCATTGATCCACTATACAATATGATGTATAAATAGATATTGAACGTGGTCCCCAATCAAGTCATATACCTCTTCTTATGTTTCCACTATTTCATAGAACGGAAACTAAAATTAATGGTTAAATTATACCAAGGGTACCTAGAATATATTCTTATATATCCAAGGTCACAAAGTTTTCCACCATATCTATGTTTCAAAAAATGCGCATTTTATACCCCCTATGTCCTGAAATCCTATCTCTTACCTAAAAATCCAAGAAATATAAAAAAAACCACTCTAATATCATTTGTAATCGTTGTAATAGAATTAATTGAATAGTACGTAAATCAGAACACCACATACACCAGAAGCATGCCCTAACCCTAAGGGTAGGAAAATTGCACCATAGGTCTTAGTATATCATGGGTTAAAATATCCACTCTTTGATTAAAAAACTAAGTTATAACCAAATATTATGAACAATAAACAGTAATTAATCAATATGATGTATATTTCTAAGATAATAATATGACATGTTCATTGTATGATATAACCTGTATATAAGAGATTTATAGAATTACGTTAGGAAAATATAAAAAAATATAATTTTTATGAATGTAGTCAAAAAATAAAAACATATTATACAATTATAGAATAATTTACATAGAAAAAATTAGAAACTAGACAATCCAAAAAATCAATCTAAATTAAAGTGGTGAATTACCCACACTGATCCACCTAAACCTATCCTAAGGGTTAAATTCTTTACATCCATTGAGTCCTCTAATCCAATACTAACACCTATCTAGTTGAAAATTCATTCCAATGACTACCTACATAACTACTATTACCTAAAACTAATAAAGGGTAACTACATGTCCACATGATTGAAAAATTATTTTCTGAGAATAATAATCAATAATCCACCACCAATAATGTCATAACCAAAATAGTGATTAAAATGGTTTCTTCATAAACATATATAATATAACGCCCAGACCCCAGTTACCCAGAGTCGGTGCATTATTGTGTAACATTGACATGATCACACAAGATCAAGTCTCGAAAGACCGATTAGTTTAGTAGCCTTGGAAACACTTGATACATTCATAAGGCTTACATTACATCATAAAGTAAAACAAAACTACCACAATATCTTGTCTTCATATCCCCTCATACTATCCCTGCTGGTCATTCATAATATACTTCTTCACATCTTGTAAAAATTAAAACATTGAAAGGAGTGAGCTCAGATGATCAGTAAGGATAACAATATAGAGGAAGCTTTCATAAATAAACATAAACATTTAAGGCAATTTATAACTAAACAAAAGCCTTTTAAACATGAATTTCAGCATAATATGGAAACATTAAAATGAAATAATGCCATTTAATTATTCACATGGTTATTCTACTGGTCGAATAATCTCGTTCAATATCAATAACAACTTTCATAATGATGAAATGTATAATTCCAGGCTATCATAACCACGTAGCCAAGGCCTCGTTCCAAGAATACAAAAAAGATTTTGTCAAGGCCTCATTCCAAGACAATAGTTTGTCTCATGAGACCTGCCGATGCATCGAGGAGCTATAGCGGGCTCAACCCGTCACTTATTAAGTCCAATGCATTCCTCATATGAACAGGTTTAAACATATCATAAACCATAACATAATCGTATCACATAAAACATGCATAAAGGAAACACAAAATTTACACATTTCAATCATAAGATATCAATACAACACATTGATATAATAAAAACATTATCAAAACTATTTTCAATACCAAAATAAATGAAAATTTAAACTTTGTATTTATTTTTTATTTAAAAACAATTATGGCCTGTAGAGGACGCCGAAACTCAAATAATGGTCACGGTGGTGGAGAAGTCGTTGTCGCTGCATACGTACAACAAGAAAAAAATTCATTTTTTTCATTTATTAAAATTCTTCGTATAAAAATATTTCTATTGAATAAACGTATAAGTCAAAGGGGTTTATACACCGTATAAAAGAAATTTGTGTATAAAACAAAATATGCCTCAATGAATGGAGGTTGAGACAAAGTACCTTACAAAGAACATTTTTAAATAAAATAGATCTATTATGTGTATTCACTATATTTACACATAAATAAAGTACAAATACAAGATAGTACATAATAATATCATGACATAATTTGAAAGTAGGAGATTAACCCAAAGAACGAAAATTGGGTTAAGAAGCTCCCTTACCTCGTGTCCGACTTGACTTGATCGTTCTTTAATCTCCTGAATAAAAAACTAGAGTTAATTTATACTTGCTTAAGAACATTTTTCAAGTTCATTATCACTTTTATATCACTTATTACAATGTTATGAACATTATGTAATTATTTAAGTTAATAACAGTCGTTTTGTCGATCTTTGGTACTTGAGTCAAAAATAAACTTCTTATAATTACAAGTTGTTCATGTGGTAAAATATCCATTATATCCAGAATTATATTCATGATGTAGATATCATATATATCATATATATCCAGTATATACATGCATTTATAATCTTACATAACATTTAGAGGTAAGAAATGAAATGCACCGTTCATGGAGACGGTAAGTCGTATGTACGCATGAACGCTACTTTCATTTCTATTTCGTATTTAATGGAATTAAATTATAATTATATAAAGGTATACTATAATTCCAGTATAATATAATGTATAATACCATTTACTTCATCCTTTATACATCCCACATATGGCATTAACGATTCAAATCACTTTGAGGGGGCGGTAGTCCGCACTTCCTAAAATGAAATTATTGCGTTTACCTATACTAGAAATCATAAAGGTATGACATAAATGGAAAATAAATAATAATAAGAAAAAAAAAACATAATGTATATCATATATAAAAATAGTTTCATCATAATGGCCACCATGAGGGGTGTTAAAAGAATATTGAACAATCATCATTTCGTGAGGCAGTATTTCACCACCCACAGAAATAGTATGTTCTTTAAACATTAGACGGGGGTGTGTGTAAGTTTAAATAAAATAATTATCATAAAAACATCCTAGTATATTTTAGATACTGGTTTTGTTACAAAATAAAGTAATAAAAAGATTTTAGAGGGTTGGAGAAGCAAAATAAAACACATGAACATAAGGGAAGACATTACCTTAAAATCGGGTAACTCTTTTTGATTTGAGCCAAAGCCTTCCTTGGAAAGACTTCTACCCAAAGTGAGGCTTATAGAAGTAATATAGGGAAGTTGAGAGAGTATTTTGGAAGAAGTTGTCTGAGCCAAATGGCTTGAAGTTGTGAATAAGGTGGTAGAGGTGGGGGCCTTTTATAAGAGGATAGGAGGGGCACTCTTGGAAAGTAATAAAATGTTACATTATTATGAAGTGCTTTTAGGATTTCAAAGGTCCCACAATTATATATTTCAAGGATAAGGTGATAAGGGTTCGAAAGCTAATCATCCAATAGTTTTTTGACAAGTGTAAGTCTTATATTTTACATTATCTTTTCATTTTATTTAAATCATTAATTAATGAGGTAATCGCAGCATCATCATGTTGTCATAAATAATTTAATTTATTTAATGTCTAAAAATTATAAAAAAACAACCATGATGTAGGAAATATTTTTCTATTTCTAATCAATATTTATAGTCTAAATGTTAACTTATATGACCTCATGTAATAATTTTTTTAGTAAAACAACACGTGTTTGTGACAATTTATTTTTACTTTAAATAAAAATTTATTAATGTCATTTTCTTACCCAAGTGGCTCCATGAGGTCCCCAAGTTGACCCATGGATTTTATTGGTCTCCCATGACTCATAAAATAAGGGTAGGACAAGTGTAAAGGTATTTTCATAATTTTATAATATCATTTTTACATTAAATTTCACTAATTACCCTTAATCGTGAATAATTAAACTTTAAAGTTACTATTCACCAAAAATTTATTTTAATCCCATTGAACCAAATATTACTTCCTAATGACAACCATGTTTGTCGGATTTTTGAAAATCAAATCACAGAAGTGGTAATGTTTCATTTAAACGAAAAATCAGTTTTTAACTACCACTTAGTGGTTTCACTCTTCATCAAAATATGATGTTTTTCAGAACAATGCCAAAAATTCACCCTAAGCTATAATTGATATTCCGAATTCAAAAATGATTTTTATTTTACAAAATTCCAAAAATATAAGTTGCATTAATTAATTTTATAATTAATTCCCGCTGTCACAACAAATAGCGTTTTTTAAGAAACAATATATATCAAAAGATTGACAATTGTTTTTGTCCAATTTCAATGTGAAATTAATTCTAATGACCACCATTGGATAAAATGGTAAAAATATATTCTAATTATAATTTAAAACCACTCAATAGTATAATTTATCACTGTAAATTATTTTGATTAAAAAATTGGTTTTTAAGTATTTTTCACTATTCATAAAAAATTGGAAGTTCTCAGAAAAATACCAAAAATTCAACATAGGTTAATTTTGATATTCCGAATCCAAAAATGAAGTCCATTTTGAAATATAAAATATATATAATTTCAAAAAGTGGGTATTACTATTCATAATGGCTATTTTGATTGGTCGGGGTGTGTTAGAATCTCGAACTTGCGTACAATGCAAGCTATTGCATTATTTAAAGAGAAACGTATCGTGGAAGCTCGGGGTGTTACATTCCCCCCACCTTTAATAAATTGCATCCTCACAATTTGAAATTTTAATTTGAAAATAAATGGTTGGAAATAGAGAATACCTTTGTGGAAAACCCACATCGTAAATAAGGTTAATAAAAATATAACTTTAAAAGAAAGAAAGAGAAGTACAAAGGTCACCCGAGATAGCCCATCTAGGAATCTATGATAATATGGATATCGAGGAAAAACAAACCATCAAGGTCTGATGGAGAGTTGTATAAAACAAGATTAGGAGAAAGTTAACTACAAGAAAATCAAAAACTTGTGATTGCTTAAATATTCATTGATTCCCCAATTGGAAAAGTTAACCGACAACATTTTTTTTAAGTTACCTTTCATAAATTTGAGGAATTTATTTAAAAGATTTACTAAAAACATAATGAAATATACTTACTCGTCTTGTAGAATTTCATTCATTAATAAATTATTACCACAAACCCATCTTTCACTTCAAAAGGTAATAAAACTCAAAAATATTCTATTTATCATAATTGTATAAGCTTCCAAATATTAACACATACCATTTAGATTAGGAAATATTTTTGGTAATAACCAGGGACTTCCTATAGGCTAGTGGTAGGTAATAAAGGCATGTCGCACTATGGTTGTGGGTTCGATTCCTGCTGCTTTTTCCTACGCGACGGTTTATCCCCCGACCTGTAGGTTGTCCTATTTCTAAAAATATAGTATTATAATATTCCAAAAATAATATTCAGAAATGTTTTAACCATAAAAAATACTATCCAAAGTTCAACTTAATCCATTCTAACCTTTATAGTTATCCAAAATACCTCTGTCCAGACTTTCTCTAAAAGGTCTCTAAATTCCAAAATCAATTGTATCATCAGATTCCTCAAACAAAGTAAAGTTTCTCTTATTGTCACATAAAAAAATATTATTACCTTCATCATATTAAAACCTGAATAAAAAAAACAAGTACTGCAGTACAATCCTTATATATATCACATTATTCGTATAACCAGAATATAATCCTTGAGTCCAAAATCACCAATACATTAATTATTCCAGTTCAACTGTAGTAACAACATAAGATTTTCCTTGATCCCTTGGACTTTTCTAAGGTATGTTTCCCTGACTCTTAGGACATTCATTTGCATAATGCCCCATTTCCCTAAAATTGTAGCATTCAACATTGATAGCATCTTTCTTTCCCTTTTAATCACGAGCTTGGTGACCTTTTTCTGCACATTTATAACAAACTCTCATTCCTGTTAGGCAAGTTCCGGGGTGATTCTTCCCACAATTATCGCATAATGGAAAATCCTTCTTTCCCTTTTTACCTTTATCTGTCTCTTGTTCCACCATTCTCTTCTTCTCTTTCTTTACTTTATGGTCATAAGATTTAGAGAATTCCTTTTCTGTCCTGATAGCACACGAGACAATATCTTCGTACAAAGAGAAGGTTTTTGAGACTAATGCTCGATGGAGAAATGGTTTTAACCCATCAAAGAAATGATCAATCTTACTTCTTGGGTTACGTATATAATTTGCAGCATGCCTCGCTATCCTTGTAAAGTTAGCCTCATATTTTGCGACATTCTCATCCTCCTTTTGTCTCAGACTCAGAAATTGTCTTTCCATATCTGCTCGATGGTCACTAGGATAGTATTTTTCTAGGAAAATCTCTTTTAACTCCCCCCATTCCATATTTGATACTTCATCATCTTCCTTTGTGTTTTGAATCAATGACCCCCATTGATCAGCATCTCCAGTGAGGCGGTAAACTGCCATGACAACCTTCTCCCTTTCGCTACTCCCCAAGGCATGGAATATTTTTTCTAAGGAGTTTATCCATTGATCAGCTACTAATGGATTTTTACCCCCATTAAATGTTGGTGTTTGTTTCCTCATGAAGCGGTCTAACATTGATCCTCCATGTTGCGGATCAGGGTTCCCCATACAAGTAAGGTTGTTATTCATAACCTGGGTGAGTTTCCCCGGTATGGTGATAAGTTGATCAGCACCAGTTGTATCACCAGATCCACTATAATTATCTTGAGCAGGAGGGAAATCCCTACATGGAGTGCGTGCATTGATACAGTTTACTTTCCTTCCACTAGGAACCATTTCTAAACAATGTCATAAACTAGATCAGTTTTGAATCAAAATACATAATTACCTACTTGTAAAACACTTAACATAAATTGAACAGTTTATGGATATAATCCATAATCATAAAAATGTTTTCTTTGAGAAATTATATACTAATAAACCCTTAATAATGGTTTATAAAGAAAATGAGATTTATCCTAAGCATATCCCTTGGGAGTGTCGTAACCAAGAGTGTAGCAAGGCCCGTTGTCGTGCACCAGTTCCCGTTTGAGTCTATCTCAAAGTAGTGTTTTCAGGTTTTACCCCTAGGTAAATCTGTGCCAAAGCTGCCTCTACCTGATCGTATCCAAACATGGATGTATTGCTCGGAAAACTCACAAAATCTATATAATACCAAAATTATAGGAAGTTATTCTATACAAATCCTCTAAGTCTATCTTAGGGATATGTTCTCTAATTAGAGTTTATCTAAATCTAGCTTCCAAGGTTAGTACTAAACTACCTCTAATACCAACTATAACACCCCGACCCTAGTTACCTAGAGTCGGTGCATTATTGGGTAACATTGGCATGATCACAAAAGATGAAGTCTCTAAAGACCGATTAGTTTAGTAGCCTTGGAAACACTAGATACATTCATAAGTCTTACATTACATCATAAAGTAAAACAAAACTACAACAATATCTTGTCTTCATATCCCCTCATACTATCCCTGCAGGTCATTCATAATATACTTCTTCACATCCTATAAAAATTAAAACATTGAAAGGGGTGAGCTCAAGTGATCAGTAAGGATAACAATATAGCGGAAGCTTTCATAAATAAACATAAACATTTAAGGCAATGTATAACTAAACAAAATCCTTTTAAACATAAACTTCTGCATAATATGGCAAAAGTAAAATGAAATAATGCCAATTAATTATTCACATGGTTATTCTACTGGTCTAATAATCACATGCAATATCAATATCCACTTTCATAATGATGGAATTCATAATGCCAGACTATCATAACCACGTATCCAAGGCCTCATGCCAATACTACAAATAATATTTTGTCAAGGCCTCGTGCCAAGACACTAGTTTGTCTCATGAGACCTTCTGATGCATCTAGAAGCTATCGCGGGCTCCACCCATCACTTATTAAGTCCAATGCATTCCTCATATGAACAGGTTTAAACATATCATAAACAATAACATAATCTTATCACATAAAACATGCATAAAGGAAAAAAAAAATTTCTACATTTCAATCACAAGTTATCAATACAACACATTGATATAATAAAAACATTATCAAAACCATTTTCAATACCAAAATAAATTAAAATTTAAACATTGTATTTATTTTTTATTTAAAAAAAATTATGGCTTGTAGAGGAATCCGATACTCAAATAATGGTCACGATGGCAGAGAAGTCGTTGTCTCTACATACGTACAACAAGAAAAACATTCCTTTTTTTCTTTTAGTAAAATGCTTCATATAAAAAGATTCTTTTTGAATAAACGTAAAATTCAAAGGGGTTTATACACCGTATAAAAGAAATTTCTGTATAAAACAAAATATGCCTCAATGAATGGAGATTAAGACGAAGTCCCTTAAAAAGATAATTTTTAAATAAAATATATCTATTATGTGTATTAAATATAAGTACACATAAAGAAATTACAAATAAAATATAGGACATAATAATATCATGACATAATTTGAAAGTAGGAGATTAACCCAAAGAACGAAAATTGGGTTAAGAAAATCCCTTACCTCATGTCCGACTTGACTCGATCATTCTTTAATCTCCTGAATAATAAACTAGAGTTAATTTATACTTTCCTAAGAACCTTTATCAAGTTCATTATCCCTTTTATATCACTTATTACATTGTTATGAACATTATGTAATTATTTAAGTTAATAACGGTCGTTTTGTTGATCATTGGTACTTGAGTAAAAAATAAACTTCTTATAATTACAAGTTGTTCACATGGTAAAATATTTATTATATCCAGAATTATATTCATGATGTAGATATCATATATATCATATATATCCAGTATATACATGAATTTATAATATTACATAACATTTAGATGTAGGAAATGAAATGCACCGTTCATGGAGACGGTAAGCCGTACGTATGCATGAATGCTACTTTCATTTCTATTTCGTATTTAATGAAATGAAATTATAACTATATAATGGTATACTATAATTACAGTATAATATAATGTATTATACCATTTACTCTATCCTTTATACATCCCACATATGGAATTAATGATTCAAATCACTTTGAGGGGGCGATAGTCCGCACTTCCTAAAATGAAATTATCGCGTTTACCCATAATGGAAATCATAAAGGTATTCCATAAATGAAAAATACAGAATCATAAGGAAAAAAACATAATATATATCATATATAAAAATATTGTCATCATAATGGTCACCATGAGAGGTGTTAAAAGAATATTGAACAATCATCATTTCGTGAGACAATATTTCGTCACCCACAGAAATAGTATGTTCTTTATCCATTAGACGGAGGTGTGTGTAAGTGTAAATCAAATACATATCATAAAAACATCCTAGTATATTTTAGATACTGGTTTTTTTACAAAATAAAGTAATAAAAAGATTTTCGAGGGTTGGAGAAGCAAAATAAAACACATGAACATAAGGGAAGACATTACCTTAAAATCAGGTAACTCTTTTTGATTTGAGCCAAAGGATTCCTTGGGAAGACTTTTGCACAAAGTGAGGCTTCTAGGAGTAATATAGGGAATTTGAGAGAGTATTTGGGCAGAATGTGGCCGAGCCAAATGGCTTGAAGGTGTTAATAAGGTGGTAGAGGTGGGAGCCTTTTATAAGAGGAGAGGAGGGGCACTCTTGGAATGTAATGAAATGTTACATTATTATGAAGTGACTTTCAGATTTCAAAGGTCCCAAAATTATATATTTAGAGTTTAAGGTGATAAGGGGTCGAAATATACTCATAAAATAGGTTTTTGTCAAGTGTAAGTCTTATATTTTACATTATCTTTTCATTTTATTTAAATCTTTAATTAATTAGGTAATCGCTGCATCATCATGGTGTCATAAATAATTTAAATTATTTAATGTCTAAAAATTATAAAAAAATAACATGATGTAGTAAATCATTTTAACTTTCCAATGAATATTTATAGTCGAAAAGTTAACTTATATAACCCCATGTAATAATTGTTTTAGTAAAACAACACATGTTTGTGACAATTTTATTTTTACTTTAAATAAAAAGTTATTAATGTCATTTTCTTACCCAAGTAGCTCCATGGGGTCCCCAAGTTGACCCATGGATTTTCTTGGTCGTCCATGACTCATCCAATAAGTTTAGGGCAAGTGTAAATGTATTTTCATATTTTTATATTATCATTTTTACCTTAAATTTCACTAATTATCTTTAATCGCGATTAATTAAACTTAAAAGTTACTATTCACCAAAAAATTATTTTAATCCCATGGAACCAAATTTTACTTCGTAATGACAACCATGTATGGTGGATATTTGAAAATAAAATCATATAAGTGGCAATGTTTCATTTAAATAAAAAATCGGTTTTTAACTACCACTTAGTGGTTTCACTATTCATCAAAAATTGAAGTTTTTCAGAACAATGCCAAAAATTCACCCTAAGCTATAATTGATATTCAGAATTCAAGAATGATGTCTATTTTACAAAATTCCAAACATATAATTTTCATTAATTAATTTTATAATTAATTCTCGTTGTCACAACAAATAGCGTTTTTTAAGAAACAATATATATCAAAAGATTGACTATTGTTTTTCTCCAATTTCAAAGTGAAATTAATTATAATGAACACCATTGTATAAAATCATAAAAATATATTCTAATTATACTTTAAAACCACTCAATAGTATAATTTATCACTGTAAATTATTTTTATTAAAAAATTTGTTTTTAAGTATTTTTTTACTATTCATAAAAAATTGGAAGTTCTCAGAAAAATACCAAAAATTCAACATAGGCTAATTTCGATATTCCGAATCTAAAAATGAAGTCCATTTTGAAATATAATATATATATAATTTCGAAAGGTGGGTATTATTATTCATAATGGCTATTTTGATTGGTCGCGGTGTGTTAGAATCTCGAACTTGCATACAATGTAAGCTATTGCATTATTGAAAGAGAAGTGTGTCGTGGAAGCTTGAGGTGTTACATATAATGATTAATTTAAATATAAGAAATTAGTTTTTTCAACATTTACCAATCCAAAACAAAGATAATAAAATAATTTCTTTAGTTTAATGTGAACAAAAATAAATAAATCCCTATACTAAGATGGCTCAAACTTTGAAAAAGTATTCTTTGAGCCTATACAAGAATTTATGATAAATGAATGTAAAAAAATTACATTACAATATTAATCCTTTGGAAATTGAATCCTTTATACCTTGATAGAGAAATCATGTATTCTATCCCTTCAAGAAAGGGGAAAAAGTACACTAATTTAGGATATTATAATCCCATCACATTCCATAATTGATTTGTATATCTATTATAATATATGAAATATATTATAAAAGTTTCTAAATTCTCTATATCCTAATAAGTGAACAAAAATATATGCAACTCAATCCATAATTTCAATGAAACATAATTTCATGCAATAAAAATATCAAATATTATTAATAATATAATATTAAAATTTTTCAATTATCAATAAACAAATTTCATAAGGCATGGAATAACTAATACATAAAGCACATTATCAGTATGATAAATAATGCAGTAAAAAAATAACAAACTGTAGTCCAGATATATTAATTGTAACACCCTATGGATTTTGGGTTTGTTTAATTTTGGAGGATGTTTGATTTTTTTGTTTTGGTGAGGGGTTAATTTTGGGAACCAATAATAATATTGGGATTTTTGGTGTTTAGAAATACTTAAAAGGATATTTTGGATGTGACCTAAGGTTCATTGGAGGTGTTGCGTGGTTGGGTGGAAGCTATCATAGGTTTGGTACAAGAACATATGAAATTTCTTTTGCTACAGCCATTCACATCGTGATCCACATGGGTCGTGTTGTGAATGGTGTTGTCCATGGGTGAAATCCCTCTATCAACCATTTTCGAACCTGAACATCAGTTCATGATGATAAATATTCAGGATGAAGGGATTCACAGTGTGAATCCTCTTATCACACCATGAATTATACCTATGTGGTTTTTTTGGTGGGCGAACATTTATCCTTTCTTAGAAACAAGAACTAAGAGTTATGTGGTTTAGGGTGTCTTGGAGAAGAAATTTATTAAACAATTATCCATTTTTCTGTCTTTATACCCCCATGATATTGGAAGGATATTGGAGAGTTTCAGTAATAATCCCAATAACATTTCTATTTTTTTCTCCATCATTTCTTCTGTTTATATCTCTCTAATACAGTTTAGTTTCTCTAATTTTTTCATGATTATTTCCACTGTAACATTGTGGAAATAATTCCATTATATGGGAATTTTTCTCTACATGCATATACAACATCTCAAGACACCATCGTCACATTATCACACTTTTTTAGTGATGGTACACTACTACATTAATTTTTCCATTTTTATAAAAAATTAGATAAAATTGGTTGTTATAAAGAGTGTTTTTAATTATTACTTTCATATTTATTAGTTTTGGGTTCATTTTTGAATTGAATCATTCCTTTTTGTTTGAGGTTTCAACAATTGGATAATTCCCAAATATTATTTTTTTATTCCCTTTTAATTTTTAATTAATTATTAATTTATAAATTTAAATTATTAATTTTATACACTTTAACATGTGATGATGGTTCTTGGGATAATGGATATGGAATAATGGCATGGGATGACGCTCAGTAGAGCTCAATGTGGGTTAATTGCATGTTCCAGGTTGGTGACCCATCTGATAAAATTTCATTTTCCTGTCTATTTACAATACTCCATGCCTGTTTAGTTGAATGGGTTTAAAAGTAGAACATGGAGATTATTATTGTCCATATGTGAGATAATAGGGTAAAATTGAGCCTCTTGGGATGAGACAAAGTGATCTATAGAACCCATAATAATTAATGGTCACCCCGTGACTATATCTCCATGAGGCGAGGGAGTTTTTGTATTTGACATCGGTCCTTTGGAAGTTCATGGGGTATGAGTAGAAATGAAATATATCACATGTTGGGTTTCTAGGGTTAGTAGGATAGAATGGGTGTCTTCTAGTTGGGTGATAATGGGGGGACAATTGTTTGTCTCTTGGGTTACTGGGAACTCAATGGTTCTTTAGATTCATGGTATGTGATGTGTGTGGGGTGAGTCCTTCTAGATTTTGATGTATGTTATGAAGAAGAATTTATTCTAGGTTGTGATAGGAGATGGATGTCGGTAGGAGAATGGATACTAAGGACTATCCTTCTAATTAGGGATATAATTAAGACTCTCATAATTTTTATGGAGTTCCAATGTGCATGAATCTGGGCCATACCTTGAGTGATAAGGCAGTGTTTATATAATGGGCCATGCCCTTGAGTGAAATGGCCCAACTAACCATGTCTTCAATGAGAAGAAATTGGTTAATAGATGACCAAATGACCTTTAAATGAGTGTATCAGGTGATGATAGTGTACCACCCTAAGTGAGGAGTTTTGTGTTGTGATTTTATGTGATACATGGAGGATTTTACATACCTGGGGTGATATGGTTTTAAATGAGATATCAACATCTAAAATTGACATGTCTCTTCAAGTAGTGGGTTGACATTTGGACTCCTCCAAACAATGTATCCTTGAGTATGGGATGGGAATCAGTTATAATAGCATGAAATGAGATGACGATTGGATTCCAGCATGGCATTGAATTAAGTGTTCCTAGGAACCATGGTGTCATAGTTAGTACATGGTGGGATGACAACCATGTGTACCTCATCGGGTGTCATGGTGTCCTAGTTTGTACAAAATGAATCGATAGAATGTTTATTTATGTATTTATTTTTCATAAGTATTTACATTTATATGGAGGATTATATTTTGGGGTGATTGGTGATAACATATAGAGTTATCTTCTAACACAATTAAACAGAATTTTAGTGTGCATGAAAACATTATATTTTATTTTCATTATAGAGAATGAGATGTGTAGTGTTTTAGGTTGGAGCATCATGATAGATATCTATGATTGGGATGGGGACAATGGATGGTTATAGGTATTTTGTGTTTATTTTTTTATTTTTTATCTTATATAAGTGATTTTAAACATTTTTAAGAAATGTATGTTTTTTAAGGAAACATCATTTGATATAGCACTGTTGTTTTATTTTTTTATCCTACATACTATAATGCTAATGGATATTTATGATTCGTCCTTTTTTTCTTTTTTTTACACTCTGATTTGAGGAATAATCTCTCTATTTCATGGATTTTTCTCACTAATATGGTGTAAATATTCTAGTATATGGGGAGATATGCTTGAGGTAATGTGGGACTCTGGTATGGATGGTGGTTCTTGGCAGAGGTGCTACAATGTTGTATCAGGTCAATCCCATTTTTCCAATCTTATTATTTTTGGAGCTGGTATACAAGTGGTCAAGGAAACATTTAGAGCTTGTGACGGATATCACAAGAGTGTGTCATGAAGGAATTTTCCAATATAAATTCTATGATACTTGGGAAAGGTTATTTTTCTTGGTTTTTGATGTTACCGATGTATGTTTTTACTTTGGGTCATGCACTTGAATTTTTGATTTGTGATTTATGAGGTTTTTCTATTCGCATATGGAAAAGATTCCCTTGATCATTCATTATATTTGTGATGTATTTTTCCCATGATATATTCATTCTTTTTTGTGATCATTTTACAGAAGATATGTTAAGAAGAATAAATCATCAACAACAAATATATGATTCTTTCCCATACAGATGTTTTGGTGGAATGAAACTCATTCGGAGGAATTCCACTCATATGGACTATGATTTTCCCTTATGACTAAAATTATGATGATAGGTCATGTGGATCAAGTGGAGAGATGTTATCTGGTGATAACTATATAGTCCCAACATTAGGAAGATGTATGGAGACACTCAGAGGGTCAGTTGTGGCATTTGATACATCAGTAATGGAACCCCAGTGAATTTAGTTCTGGAATTTAATTTTTGGTGGGATGATATGAGGATGGGAATATATTTCCACTTGAATTTAAGGTTTGGTTACTTAAATTATCAATAATAACCTATATTTTTATTATATATCATCATTGTGGAAATATACTTAAACACACATGGTGATTTTGGGGAACCTTTAAGGTAATCTGGAGGAAGGAATGTGAGAATTTGTGAGCTTTTAGGATGTGGAGCACATAGTCCATTTCTAGAATCAATTATAGGATCATTTGGATTACTTTCCTTATTGGTTATTGTCACAATTTAAAGTAGTGTGGTGGTATAATGGGTGGAAACTCATTGTTCTGTGACAACACTCATGTGACGAGTGGTCATGTGGTTAGCCTTAACATGTGGGATACCTCAAGCTACTGGATGAGCTAACATGAAAGCATTTCATGGTCAATGGGTTAGTAATGCATGCCTAGGTTCAATGGGATATGAATTACTGGAGTGTGGATCTAGTTTCGTGATTGATTTATATGGTACCGTGTAGTTATCTATTTTTTTGATTCCAAATAGGATTGTGAATAAAAATACGTGAGATGGTTTCCATTGGTTCAATATACACTCAAATAGGGATACTTATTATTAGAATGTATTTTTAAGGAAATTTCCTAGTATACGAGGGTGGGTGTATGCTTGTTAGGTGTAGTGATTTTTTGGTTTTAGATTGATGAATGGTCAATGTGTGATTTTATTAGAATTATTTTGTTTTTAATAATCCCATGTAGTGATATATGGTAGTTTCTGGTAATAAAAATGTGGTAATCGTGGAATGGAGTTCATAATGAGAGTAGTATATGTACATCAGTGGTGATAAGTTGCATTGGTAATGGATCGAGTATGATGTAATGGTCTATTTGGGTTTAACATTAACATAAATTCCAGGGAGACATAGTGAAGGAGTGTTGGTCAAGAGAAGAAACATGAAGGTTCATTGATTTGACTTATTAAGGACGGTGATTAAGGATTTATTTAAGGGAATCCATATGGTGAGGAGAAAACCATTGACTCTTAGAAGATATAATTCTTGGAAGGTCAATAATAAAAATATTGGTGATTTATGGTGGAAACTAGGTATGATCAGGGCAGTCACATCAAGTTATTTTGTTTTGTAATTAATGGAGTGTGGGACATAGAGATTAATCATTTTGGTTTGGTAGAGAAATGATTGGGACACTCCTATAGTGGGGAGCATTAAATCGATCATGGGAAACAACCCATGTAACAACCTGGGCCCTATTTCCCAGAGCCAGTGCATTATTTCATTATGTTAGCATGATTACAAGAAATTGGTATCCTAAAGTACCAAATAGTTTTGTAGTTTTGGAAAACTAGATGCATACATAAGTTCAACATTATAACTTGAAAGGAAATACAATATATAAATTCAATTGAAAATATGCATAACTCCTAGGTTATCATTGCATGTTATTCATAATATATTTCTTCACATCCTGGGAAGATAAAACATAAGGAAGGGTTTATATTAGATGCTCAAAAAGGGTAATAAATACAGTGTAATATTTCATATACATAAACATTAGGCATGGTGAATAACTAAAAACACATTCCTTTAAAAAGTAATCTTAAAAATAATATGGCATGAATAAGAGGTGAAGAAATAATTCCATAATAAAATATAACTGTGCGTATTAAACTAGTTGAATAATCACATGTATAATAAATTACTACATTCATAATGAGGTAATGTATATTTTTTGGAAACCATAATCATTCTGTCAAGTCCTCATGCGAACACCATACAAAAACAGGTAAAAACTCATACTAGTTTTTCTCATTAGACCTACTAATGAATTGAGGGGATATAGAGGGCCCCACCTAGTACATACCATATATAATGAATCACTCATATGAAATAGGAGAAACAAAATCAACAAATACATTCATATTGTAACTAATATATGAAATGTAATTAACATTCCCCAATCAGTATACATAAACACTAACCATTCAGAGTAATATGAGGAATGGTATCAAGATAACACATACAAAGTCAAACTAATCATAAATAATTATATAAAATATGGTATAATGTATCATAAAATATTAATCATAATTAAAAATTAGAATCAACAAACGTATTGAAATATGTGAGAATACTCTTACAAAATGATCGAGTAATTCTTGAGATAAATACTTTTTTTACTTTGAAAAGAAATGTTCTTTTGGAAAAATATTTATATAAAACCATAAGATAATTAAGTTCTATTTTTCATAATAAAATTATTGATTTTATAAAAATAATGGTTTCTAAAAAAATATTATTGATTTTCCTTGAAAATAGGTAAGATTTTGATAAGTTCCTTTAAAACGGGGTTGTTTATCAAGAAGAATTTTTAAAACATCCTTTTAAAACATGTAACTCCCCATATTGGAAAGAAAGATTATGATTGGTACAAATATATAAAACAATAAAACCGATTTTATGGGGAGTAAATAAAAATAATTAGTAAATTAATTGAGGTTAGTATAGAATAAAAGTAATAAAAAAGAAAATGGATGTTCGGGTAGAAAACCCTTACCTTATGTCTGAATGTATTTTGCTCTTGACCTTAACTTACTGGATAATAAAATTAAATCCCTTAATTATTAATTAATAACCTTATATACATGTATTTTATTCATTACATTTTTATTATGTTCATATATTTCCTTATTGATATTTCATATTGTTGAATTCTATTGTTACGGGCTGTTCGTTTCCTTGATTTTATGATCAGTTCGTTTGATTATATGTAATGGAGTTCATTTAAAATTGGTATAATTATATAGAATAGGAATTGAATATTTTTAGTGATAATAAAGAAGTTAAAATGGTTATATATATCATTTTTAACAAATTATGAGAATGAGTAATTAGATAATACATTTAGTGACAATCGTTTAGATTATTATGGTGATTACTGACCATAACAAACTCATTATATTTTATCGTTTAGAACTATGTAAATATGTTACTTAAATAACATTAAGTTGGTTATATTGTACATTATACAATCTTTCTAAACCATTAAAATGGTTCTATGAATAACTTTCAGGAAGAATATGAAGAACGGAACTTCGTCGTCCATGAAGGTTGTAAATTGTCACCTCCCAGATGATGATTTTGTTTATAAAATAAAAGAGGAAGAGTAAAGAAATCAATATTGGTCATTACATTAGAATTATATAATTATATTATATATATTATAATGGATTTATCATGATTAATTGTACAGAAGAGGTTAGGATAGAATAATAAAAGAAGATAAATTGAAATGAAATAAAATAAAAACAGAAGAGGATTTACCTCTTGAAATAAACTCTTTAAGGGAAAAGGTTTTGGTCTTTTGGAAAGAAAATGGGATTATTGATGTTGGGAGTGAATAGTTAATAATATTTTTGTTGTACTTTGAGAAGATTCATGGTTTAGAGGATTGAATAGTAGAGCGAGTGAGGGGTAGTTTTATAGTGGAAGATAGAAGTGATTTTTGAATATCTTATTCATTATTTTATTATTTTTCTCATGAAAATATATAGTTTTGATTCATGTGACCAAAAATATAAATAAGTGAATGTTAGTTTGAATCAATTTCCATTTACATTAACCATGAATAAATAAAGGTGCATAAATTCATTTATTTAGCATATTTCATAAATTATCAAATTTCACTATTCACCAAAAATTCAAGTATTTCAGAAAAATCCCAAAGGAATAAACCTAAATTTTTTCGACCTATAGAAATAAAAAATGAACTTTATTGAATCAAAATTAAAAAAAATAGAAATTTAATTTTTAAATAAAATCATTATTTACAAGAAAAATACAGATTTTAAATTAAAAACTAAGTTTATAATACTTTCAAAATTTAACTGAGGTCTCCTAAAATTACCCTAAAATTACAGAACAAAATATTTATTTATGAATAAATTTTATGAAATTCAGTTTTACAAATTTATTGATTTAAAATTTTAATTAAATGTTTTTTACTCCCAAAAATACTAACATTTAATTATTATTTTTTAAAATATTCACCCTCATTTATATGGTGCCTAAATTTTATTTATACTTATATTGGTGAAGTTACTATTCCTAAGGGTAAGTTACTATTCATAAGGGTAAGTTATTATTCACTATAAATATATGTTGATCCTATCAGACTCTAAATATCTTACCGATCACAATCATGTATGGTAGTTATTCAAAATTGAAATCTTAGGAGTAGAAAAATTGTGTTCAATAGCTAGGTAATAATAAAGTTTTTTTTCATAGATTCATAGTGTTTCACGCATTCAATATTAAATTTATTTTTAAGTTTATGGGATGTTAAATTCTTCCCCCATTATAAAAAAAATCCTCAAAATTACCAGAATGTTTACCTTATAAAAAGATTTGGGTTGTTCTTCATCATAAGTTACTCAGGTTCCCATGTTTCCTCTTCAATGTTATGATTTTTACAATGTACCATTACTAGTTGAGTCATATGATTACTCAACACCTGTTATTTAGTGTTAATAATTTGGATAGGTTTTTCACTGTAAATTAATTCAGGTTCAAATTATATACCTTAAGAAATGAGGACATGTGTTGGGTGTGCTCAATAATGAGACATGGAAAACATTGTGTACCATAGAAAGGATATTTGGAATTTCTAAATGATAATACACATATCTAATTCTTTCCAGAATTTCAAAAGGGCCAATGTACCTAGGGATCAATTTCCCTTTCTTTAAAAATCATAAAACCCTCTTCCATAGAGATACATTCAAGAAAATGTGCTCCCCCTCTTGAAATTCCAAATACTTCCTTATATTATCATCATAGTTCTTTTTTCCTACATTGAACTTATTTTATATGGGTTTGAATAGTCATTAACTATTCTATTATTTCCTCCATAGGCTCTGAGACCATACCTTCCATTCACTAACATCATCCCGACATGTTTGTGTACAACATCTATTTCTATACAATGCTTCATATGGTTCCATTTGAATACTATAATTGAAAATATTGATGTTTGGAAACTCCAAAAAGGTAAATATTGATCACACATACCCTGAAATTCAAGATACCATGATCTCAACATGTCTTCCAATATTTGGATCATCCTTTATGATTCCCATTAGTTTGAGAGTGATAAGAAGTACTAAATATAAGCTCAGTATCTAAATCATTTTGAAGACTTTTCCATAATTTCGATGGGAATCATGGATCATGATTAGAAACAATTGATAGATGTGCTCCATGAAGTCTGAAAAATTTGTTTATATAGAGTCATTCATGGCACTCCAATGTAAAATCTTCCCATATAGTGAGGAAATGCGCATATTTCTTAAGTCAATCAACAATTACCCATATTGTATCATTATTTCATGGAGTTTTTGTAATCTAGTGACAAAATACATGGTGATGTCATCCCATTTCCATATAAGAAAAGGTATAGGTTTCATGAATCATCTAGGATGTCATTATTTGGCATTCACTTGTTGAGAGACTAAACATCTTGATACAAAATCAGTAATTTCCTGCTTCATGTTGTCCCACCCAAAATGTTCCTTCAAATCTCTATACATTTTAGAGATATCTGGGTGTCTATATAAATTCATGCTTTGGGAATAATCCAATAACTCCATTTTAATCTCAGGTATAGAGGGAATACGTAGCCTCTTACCAAATTTAATAATTCTATCCTCACACATGAAATCTTCCAACTTCACATCATTCAAACCTCTAACTATCTTTTGAAGATTCTCATCATTTTACTGATTAGTTTTAATTATTTCCAAAAAATATGGTTTGGAAACCAATTGAAAAAGTAATGATGTTTCACATTATTTTACAATTCTTATTTTCATATTTATTAGATACATGAATACATGATCCCTTTTTATCCTCATTTAGTTTAAAACACCATGATCCTTCCTGCTCAATGCATCAATTACTTTATTTACCATTCTGATTTGGTAGTTGTAGGGTCCTGAAAAATCCGCAAAGGAGAATGATAATCCCCTTAATTTGAGAAATGATTCTACCCAATTACCCTCAAAGAATTGGATGAAAATGTAGAGAATACTCAAGATTGGTGACGAACCGACCAGTTCACGTACCGGTCCAACATTGATGGGACGCGGCCTGTTCGGCGAACCGCTCCCTCCGCGGACCAACGTCGTTCATGAAAGGGTGTCAGGAACTCCTCCGCAGGATTGAAGCAAGATAGGTGCTCGACCAGTTCGCCATCACGAACCGCCCCAGCCACAAGACGCGCCAACCGGCCCTGACCGCATACGCTGTTGTTTGCAGAACAGAGGCGGAGCACTGCGCGGTCTCAAAGCACCCCCTGAACCAATTTGGTTCATCGGTGAGGTGCATTCAATGCCCCCAGTGAGTTGCGGATTGAACGAGTCATCCGTAAAACGGGTTTTGTTCATGGGCCTCCCCAAAAGGTGTCGGACGACCACAAATACATCTCTTTCCCCATCTACAAAAGGACATCGAGGGGGAGAAGAAAAATAGGAGGAGATTGGATTAAGGTGGAAGGATTATGGAGGAAGGAGCTTAGGATTTTGCGAACATCGCATTTCCGATTATCGAACCAGAACAGGTATGAAAATGGAAATGAATTAATAAGGAACCAAAAAATGCATAAAAAATTGGTGAAACACGAATTTAAAAAAAGAAATTGCGAGCCATGGCCCCTCTACTGATGTAATCCCCGCGGACCAGGGAGTTTATGCCCCTATTTCAATCTAACACACCGCGTAGCACCCTCTTACGTGGGTGAAGCCCTGACCGGCGAACCCCTAATCAGAGTCGCCCCTGGCTGCCGCTGCTCATGCAGACTCCATCGCGCACCAACCTGGTACGCGGGTTGAACACAGGGTCACATACTTCCCTGGTATGTTGGAAGCCTATCAGTCCGTGTACCACCCCGGAATGCAGATGACCTCTCCAGCCGTGTATCACCCCCTACGCGAAGGGTGCCGCTCCTCTTGCACTCATGCGGCCTTCCAGCTCCTTCGGTGTTCCCATTCCTCGAGCCAGATAGAACCCTTCCAATCTGACATGATCCTTCCCAATCCCTTCATTGGCCTATTCATTGCCCCCGATCCAAGGCCCCAACCGAATCCACCGGGCCCGTATGATGAAACCTTCAGGTGCATCAGCGCGCCACATTGAGTTCACATACCCACGGTAGGTGAGGGAAAAGGAGTTTCCCTAACCCTTGAGCAGGTTCCCGAAACATTCCTATGTTCACATTCCCATGGTAGTGCAGGGTCCGAGCCCGGGAGTCCCCTTTCTGCCTCTCCACTAGCCAGGATTGAGGGACCCCGCTCGTGTTTCCGTTTGACAAGCACCAGCGGTGAGCACTTCTCCCCTCTCATGGGAGTGGCCGGGCATCCCTCTTGGAGTAAGCCCCACACCATCCTCACCGGAATCTAATTTCCTTTCCCCTCTCATCACGTAAGGTTTATTGCTCCACTGCGTGACTTCTACCTTAATCCAACATCATGGAGAAGGAGATTCCAGTGGTCCTGGACTTCTCCTCCGCATGTCGTCTTCCTCCCCTTCCCTCAGTAGGAAGAATGTGTGTGACTTACCGAGTCCTTCACATTCTCTTGTTTATCACACCTAGCATGATTCATGTGGGCTTAGATATTTGTGATGGTCACGACGTCTGCACGACGATTCCCCTTAGAACGAACTACGTGGGTTTTGATCCTTGTCTCCTAAGCAGGGTACGTAGGAAGCCTCCCTAAGGTTAAATCCCAACAACAGGCAACTCTAAAGTGTAATCCCCACACCCGCCTCCTGAACTATGTGGAATTTTATCCTTGCAAAGGCAGGGTACATAAGAATCCTCCACGAGGTTCAATCCCACCAACCATTGGACCCCAGATCCTCCTCCACATCGGTTCACCGACACCTTGGTCAGCCTAGAGTGAAATCCCCACACCTGCCTTCTGAACTATGAGGTCTTTGATATTTTCCAAGGTAAGGTACATTGGAATCCTCCCTGTGGTTCAAGCCCGCCACCATCCATTGGTCCCGACCATCTTCGTGTCGGTGCATCAAGCCCCCAACACCTTGGGAAGCCTAGAGTGTAAGCCCCATGCCCCCATACCGAACTACGAGGAATTTGATCCATGTCAAGACATGGTACGAAGGAAGCCTCCCTGAGGTTCAGTCCCACCACCACCTGGTCGTTCCGACCCCATTCACGTTGATTCACCAAAACCATGGGCAGCCTAGAGTGTAATCCCCATGCCCCATCATGAACTACAAGGACTTTGATCCATGTCAAGACCTAGTACATAGGAAACCTCCCTGGGGTTCAATCCCAACTATAGGCATCACTCACGTGTAAGCCCTAATATAGCAGAACTACGCAGACATTGATCTCTGATCAACCGGGATACTTAGGGATCCTCCCCAAGGTGAAAGCCCGATATCTAAGTCTGATGTACATCTGTCACTTTCATACCATGTCCTTGTAACCCCAGCATGACCGTATCTGGGCCTAGGAAATAACTTCCCTTGGGTCTTCCGGGCCGCTTCGGCGTAAGTCCCACACATAATTTGACTGGGAATCTCTCGCCCGGAAGTCCTTGCCACATGACGTTAAACTGTACGGTTTTGTCCTTGTCGCACGACCTTAAAAGGTGATGTGTCCCATTAAGTGGCACCGAACTGCGTGGATTCTGATTCCTCTTACAAGAATACGTAGGAAGCCCGTATCACGAGTTCAATCCATACGCTCAAGTCGTTATCTGTCCCCCTTGGATGACAATAAACTCCAGATCGGCCAGTTATGAGGCTTCAAACTAGTGCCATCTCAATGAGTCCAAATTACTTGGAGTCATTAATCCAATGGGGGACGATAAACCTCAGGCCTAAATGATTCTGAATCCCTGCGTTTAGCTGACCATTGCTAAACAAGAGTAATCCATGAATACTATGATTGGGTATAAACCAAATATTCGCGAACATATGAATACATCTTAAATCTATAAGAGAGTCTAGTAACAGGAAATAATTTCCCCCAAAAGAGTGTGATGAGCTCGACTTCCCATCCTCTCGAACAATGTGAGTTCTTAAGCTTCGTTGGACGAATCGCCCAGCGAACGCCTGCCTTTGGAAAGTAGGTCCACGCATCATTGGATATGGAACTGTTGGGAGTTTCAAAATGTAAACGGTGCACCTGATATAAGTGATTAAGTAGAACCCAACCTTCTCTAATCAACTGTCGGGCCGCACACATCTTCCCACCACCCACCGGTCGAAACAAAGATGGTGAACCTGATGTGAATCTTTAACGAAGCATGATGGATTTAACCTAATCCCACTATGTCCCCCCTTTATACTCATTAGGAGGGCCAAGGAAGGTCATTAATTACTCATGGTATTATGATATGATTCTTTGACGGGTTTTCTATTTGCATTTGTTAAAATATTTTACAGGTACCAATCAGAATTCCCTTTGATCCAATGGAATCACAGAGGAACTCACAGAAGCGTACTTCAAGCAACGCAATGACCGGATATCCTCACCAACGAAGGACCCCTTCACCTACTCAGCATCTTCGACACTGGGTCTTAGATTCATTGATCCGAGAGTACCACTTGAATGGTACCCTCCTAACGGTGGAGGTAGCCATGCACACCCTCTAATCTACCAAGACCCGCCAGTCGCCTACCCAACAACGGCCACGATAGCAGATCTAGACAGCTCCTGTTGTCGTCTCAAACTGTTTTGGGAGTCTATCCCAAAAACGAGACAACACGTACCTCTCTTATCTTAGGGATACAGATGAGGTCGACACCGAGGACTGCATCCCCAATGAACGGGGGGTTCCGCTCCAAGGCCCCCACCGGAAGAAGTCGTTGTGGTTACACCATGACTCAATATCCTCACGCATAAGAGGATGTCGCCCCAAGGTTCTAGGACCACGCTCATCAAGCTCCGGCCCATCAGATCGCTTGACGAGGGCGAAAAACGTACAACCAGAGACCGGTCATTACCCTTGTCCCTGAGGAGGAGCTCCACTGCCCAGTCACAGAGACATATTGCGAGCAGGAACATACACATGTCCACTCCTCCAAAGCCTGCCATCTAGACATGGCTGCATCATACGAGCAGGTGCGCATCCCCACCAATCTCTATCAAGCCTGTCACTCACATAGGAAGGCACCTACCTGGAAGGCACCTCTCCCTGCCCAGGGTCATGAATCCCACCAACCAGACATGGTGGCAACCCAGCGCCTATAGAACCTGCTCTTAGAAAATGCTCCTGATGCCTACCATCCTGATGTGGTGGAAATCAACAAGGACCGCCATCCAGATGTGGCGATAATTAATAGGCGGGCACGTCTCCCTGCCAAAAAAGGCCACCGACTCGATACGGTGGGGAACCAACATATGCAGGGCTGGCTCCTTGCGGATGCAAGTAAAGTCTGCCATACCGATGTGGCAGAAAACTGAGAGATAAACCAGCATATCCCAGCACAGGGGAAGACTCGTTCACCTGCCCCAACATAGGAGAATTGTCAGTACCCACTGACCACCGGAGGACCAGAGAAGGATATTCCTACTCTGATACCGGAATGGGCCTTCATACCAATTCCATTCAAAGATGTATCTCTTCATATCCTGAAAATAATGGAGGAGAATGTATCGACCCCAGATCATATCTTGCAGACTTGATAGAATGTAATTGGATCAGCGACAACAGCAAGGACTCGGGCCCGTGATCCTGTCTCCACAATTGTGGCGACTCATCTAAGAGACGAGATAGCCACCTCGGAGCAGATCTGCACCCCTGCTTCTTCCCTGGTGGTTCGTTGGCTATATTCCGCGATACAAGGGAAAACAGATTGAGCATCTTCACTCATTCCAACTAGGGGACACCCGTCAATTACGGTGGACACTTTATAGCAGTCATATATCCCTGCTAAAAGTCAAGATGTTCATCGTCATATCCTGGAAGCATCACGGGACCTAAATAGAAAGGGACGCAATGGTGAAGGTCGTTATCAATAGTAGATGGTCCCCGCTGCCCGCAAGAAAGTGCCCCAAATGCACCGATGGTAGCCGTAAAATAAAGAGTGGGTTCATGACTCCACTCTACTGGAAGTTGGGGTTCCCAATTCCAGTAAGCACTTGTCAAAGGCTTGGAACCCTGCCCACCAATTACCATTTTTTTGAAGTGGCAGTAGAAGTTGTGAAGGTCCTCCCCGCAATTTCTCTACCAGCAGCTCTGAAGGTCCTCCCCAGAGAACCCGCGAGGGCCTCCCCCATGGTCATATAACAATCGACCATGAGAGATTCTCTTTTGATGCGATTCATGAAATTTCTCCACGTGACCCGAAGATCGAGCAACAAGAAGGTCCTCCACTTGATGCAGTCTACCCTGAAGGTCCTCCCCGAGGTATACGCTGCAAACACTCTCCGTGCAGTGGGAACATAGATTACGATAGTAGTTTTAATGCCCCGACCCCAGTTACCCAGAGTTGGTGCATTATTTTAATACATTGGCATGATTACAAGGAATCAAGTCCCAAAGGACCGATCAGTTTAGCAGTCTTGGAAAATAGATTACATGCATGAATGTTACATTACACTTCATAACATACAAAACAACATAAATAATCCTTTATGAAAGCCATTATTCCCTTGTCTTAACCCTGCATATCAATCATAATATACTTCTTGGAATCCTGGGAAAAATAAAACATAGAAAGGGGTGATATCAAACACTTCGTAAGGGTAAGCAATACAGCGGAAACTTTCATAAATAAGCATAAACATTTAAGGCAATGTATAACTAAAAAAAGCCTTTTAAACTTAAACTTCAACATAGTATGGAAAAAATAAAATGAAATAATGCCATTTACTTATTCACATAGATATTATACTAATTGAATAATCACATGAAATTTCAATAACCACTTTCATAATGATGGAATGCATAATGCCAGACTATCATAACCACATAGCCAAGCCTCATGCCAAGACTACAAATAAGATTTTGTCAAGGCCTTGTGCCAAGACACTAGTTTGTCTCATGACACCTACCGATGCATCAAGGAGCTATAGAAGGCTCCACCCATCACATATTAAGTCCAATGCATTCCCATATGAAAAGGTTTAAACATAACATAAACATTCGTATTAAAACAGGCATATGAAATGTAAATACTTAATCCATAAACCATGAATGGTATAAAAATAACACATCCATAGTCAAACATATCACAAAACCTTCAATACAATATAAAAGTTTTGTATCATAATAAATCAACTTCAAATAAGCGTAAAATCCATGAAAGGATGTTAACATAGATGAAATCAAAACTCTTTTTAGAGAAATATATATATCTATTTTGAAATCATTTAAGAGTCATATATTTATAAAATAAAACATTATATTTGAAAATATTCTTATAAGCTTGTAAGGTAAGCTTCGACGATTTTATAATGGCGGAAAATAGCCGCACCCTCCGTATAAGTTAAAAAAACATTCTTACCTTAATTCTGTCGAAAAGGTTAAAAAGCACCTTGTTTGGAAAACGACGGAAAGATTCCTTTAAAAACCTCTTATAAAAAGTCAAACAAGGGTATAAATGTCTTTAACCCATTTTCTTGTAAATAGTTAAAATGTTTTGAAATACATTTTTAAGAAACATGGATGTGGATGATAAATAAATCCCAGTAGATTATTACGTATAAACAACCTCGAATAATGAAGAGATTGCGAAATAAACCCTTACCTTGTACTTTTCCTTGGTTGGGGGTAGGTTAACATCCTGTATAATGGTTAAATAATTGTTATTAAATTATACAAGAATCATATACATTCATATGATATCATATATGACTTTTAACATTGCTTTGTTAATAATATCTTAGAATTATCGTTGTTTCGGGTGTTAACTTACTCGTTTTCTTTTATATGTTTTGTTACTTAAGTCATGTTTGTCATGGATATTTTTTATCTTAATCATATACAAGATGATATAAATTCCTTAAAAATTATTTTTAAAATATAAAATGATAATTATACTTTAATGGATACGATGTAGAATGAATCTCATCGCGTTCGTGGAGACGGTAGTCCGTACGTACGCACGAGCGACAATATCATTCTTTTGATATATATATAATTGGATGGTATATCATATATAAAAAATCATTATCATGTTATATTTATTATTTACATTAATTACAAATCATTATTATATCCATCCAAATAATAATTTATTGAATAACAATTACACCACGACGTGGAGACGGTAAGCCGTACGTACGCACGTATGGTGACATGTTATTCAAAGGATGGATATAATACTGAAATATGGTTGTAAAATGTTTATAATAACATAAAAGTATATATAATATACTGGAGTTATTATTTTATAATGGTAATAACAAAGAAATAAGAAGTGGAATAAGAAAGGAACTTGAAAAAGGGTGGTGAAATCATTACCTCTTCTCCGGGTTCTTCCATTTGATTTGATCAAAATGGCTCCTTAAGTTGGATTTATGACTAAAGGATGGCCTATAGGATGAAGTGAGGTAAGTTTAGAGAGTATTTGGGCAGATTTTGGCCTAACAAAAATGCTTTGAAGGTGTGAGTTAATGAGAAGTAAGAGTGCCCTTTTATAAGGGGGTGAGGGGCACCTTTGGAAAAGCTAGAAATATTATTTTACAATAAATTAATATTTGGTTTCTAATGGCTCCAAAGTGGATTATTTAAAGTTTAAGATGGGTATGGGTCGCAAACCACTCAACCAATAGAATTTAGACGGGTTTGGGTTACTATATTAACCTTATCTTTAAGTATTAACTCTTAGTTAATTAGTTTCACTTTTACAATGTCTCTTTGTATTTTTATATTATATGGTTAATAAACATAATATATACATCCAAGAGACCCCCAATTGGTCCATTAATGATACATCTATAATTATATAAGTCTCTTTGATGAACCTTAGATTTTTATGAATTTAATATCAATTAATAATATAATATTTGTTTTAAAAACTCTTTTATGTCAATTTTGACACTATTCAATAATTGATTTTGTTAAAAATCATAACAGAATGATTAATTTGAAAAACGTTAATTAAGTCAATACTAAAATGTCATATTAACCTATAAAATTAGTGTAATTCATAAAAATCTCAAATTATATTTATTTGGGTATTTATAATATCAATTACTTTAATTGTTTCACTATTATGGTAATTACTGCATCATCATTGTGTCATAAATAAATTTAATTATTTAATGTCTAAAAATTATAAATAAAATATAATTATGTAGTAAATCATTTTATCTTTCTAATGAATATTTACAATCGAATTTATCTTATGTATAACCCTATATTAAAAATGTTTTAGTTAATAAACTTTGATTTTAACTCTTTTAACTCTTCTTTGAATTAAATAATAATAAATGTTCTAATCTAATCCAAGTGGACCTAAATGATAATATTTTATTCCTAAGGTTGTTTTTGGTTGAGATACAATTATCTAATAGAATTAGGAAATGTGTTAGGGTAATATTAATATCATTTTTACCCTTAATTACCCTATTTACTTTTAACTGTGGTAAATAAAAGTAAAAAGTTACTATTCCCCAAAAATTATTTTCATCTCATTGAACCACATTTTACTCCTTGATATTAACCATGTCTCTCGGATTTTTTAAATTCCACTCACATAAGCGGTAAAATTCAGTTTTATGAAAAATTCGGTTTTTTAACTACCACTTAGTGGTTTCACTATTCATCAAAAAATGAAAGTTTCCAGAAAAATACCAAAAATTAGGCCTAAGATATATTTGATATTATGAATTCAAAAATGATGTATATTTTACCAAATTAATAACATATTAGTTGCATTAATTAATTTAAAAATTAATTTCCGTCGTCAAAACAAATAGCATGTTTTTAAGAGATAATAACTATCAAAAGATTGACACTTGTTTATGTCTGGTTTAAAAGTGAAATTAAATACAATGAACAACATTGTATTAAATGGTCAAAATATATTCTAAATATACTTTAAAACCACTCAAATTAATAATTTATCACTATTAATTATTTCGATTAAAAAAATTTGTTTTTAATTAAAATTTAGTAATTTTCACTATTCATCAAAATATGAATGTTATCCGAAAAGTACCAAAACTTCACCCTAAGCTAATTTGATATCATGAATCCCAAAATGAATTCTATTTCGAAAGATAAAATTTATATAATTTCAAAAAGTAGGTATTACTATTCAAAACGGCTAGTTTGATTGGTTGTGGTGTGTTAGAATCTCGAAGTTGCGTACAATGCACGACATTGCATTATTCAAAGGGAAACATACCGTGGAAGCTTGGGATGTTTCATTGTAATTTTTTTCTGATGCCCCCATTCTAAAAAGTAAATTTATTTAGTCAAATTGAATATATAAAAGTTTAAAATATTGGATTTAAAAAGGGTTCACTATTAAAAGTTTGTAAAAGTGCAATACTGAAAATGAGTTTGTTCTTACATTATGTATAAGAAACTCATAATACAGATTCTAAAATTATAAGGATTATATAAAGTTTAAAATTTAGTTAATACTATTCATAACCTCTTTTGAATGGCTTGTTTAGTAAGTCATAGTGCGCTTGAGCTCGGTGTTGCGTGTAGTGAAAGTTATTGAATTATTTTGAAGAAATAACACACTATGAAATCTTGGGGTGTTACAGTAGTCCTCACTATCGTAGTCGAAACTATGGAGGCCCTCCCCTCAGTGAAGTCTCATCACGACAAGAAGTTCCTATCCTTATCATGGCCTGCCTTGAAGGTCCTCCCCAGAGGTTACGTTGCAACAACACTCTGTGAAGCCATGTATCTGAAAATACGGCCGTAACAAGAATAGCTAGCCAATGGGGATCGACATGAGAGGGTTGGGCAACGATAGGGTTGGTGGAGGCGCCAATAACCGTGGATGTTTTCTAGGACTCGCCGCATCCCTAGAACTCTCGGATTCTACGTATGGGTGTGAGCTCACGGGCAGGGGGGAAATTCCCTTGCCTCAGCCGCAGTAGGGGAACTAGCGGATTCATCACCCCCTGAAGAGTGATCACTCTCTTCCTCCTCCTCATTAGTCACCAATCGCAGCATGGCCTGGACTCGGTGAGTAAACACCATATAACCCTGGCATGCATGAACGAAGTCCTCGAGGTCCCGAAGATACCGATTGACCCTATATGGGTCCACATCGTAAAGGATGTCAGCAGGAGCAGATATGTAGCCCAGCCCGTCGAACACCACTTCTGATTCCTAGAGATTGTGCCACAAATAATGGGGGTGATGGATATAAAAGGATAACCGGCCCATGAATTCGTCCCATTGGCCCCAAGCCGTTGGGAAGGAAGCATCAATTTGAATGACTAACTCTCTCCGGGCAGCTTATAGGGCATGTGAGGAGTCACCTTTGTCCATTAAAACCTTCCCCGGAAGCACATGACTAGTAGGGTTACGGAGAACCTTTCCTGGCCCAGTTGGAACACTATCCCCCTTCCACTTCCTCTTGCCCTTCGATGGCTTAGGACTCGAGATAGTGGGCACCCACAGCCCCAACTGACCATTTGGGTAAGATTGTACCCATGAGTCGACATAGCTTTTGGATAAGAAATTCATGGAGTCTGCAAGCATGGGGGTCATAACCTCGCAGTCAGTGTCCTCCCAGGTGAACATTAACCACAATTGTTTGGGCACAATCATATGGCGGTTCCCGCGGGCGCCATTGAGAGTGGGAGGACACAACACCTGGACGCAACCAAATTGATGTCTGAATCGGAAAGGTGCATACCCCTCACAGATTAGTTCCCCACTGATACGAGCCACCAGAATACCCTCTTAGAGGGAAAAGAGGTAGCCCCAGTTTCTAAATTCCTCTGACATGGTGTTTGTGATCGCGCCGGTCGGGGAGGGATATGGTCGGAAATTGTAATGATCGTAGCTCGAGATCCAGCTCAACAACAGACGGATAGTCTGATCCATCTGTTTTTCATCTTTCTCTTGGGCCACCCACACCTCGGGCATAACCCCACTGGTCAATTGAAAATTCAACCGGAATACGGTACCTGGAATCTGAAAAGGTTTGATGACAGTATAGAAATTCTTAATATGCGCTCCTAACCATCCCCAGAGGATTTAAAAAGGGACGAATACCCGGTTTGGCTTACTCCCCTCGGTAATATTGCCAAGAAACTGATAAATCCTATCCAGTACTGGGACATCCAAGTTGATGACATTGTCGGTGGCCTGGTGTGCTGCCATAACAAAAGTATAGACCCACACACCGCCGGTCTCGCATACGGGAAAAATCCAGCCACTCAAGAACATGGCCAGAAACACCGCCAGACGAAGCAATCGATCAAAATCCGTCACAAGTTCCCTGCCCCATCTATTGAACTATCCTTCCTCTAGGATCAGCTAATAGCTGCACCTTTTCCTTCGGGGCCTCCATCAAAGGATAGGTAGTGGGCCTGCGCGGAATAGACATGGAATTGATCTCTCTGGGAAAAGCTTTGATCCATTCATGATATGGGACAAGCTGTTCCAGAGATATATCCTTCAAATACTTCTGGGCCTGATCAATGATCTGCTTCTATAAGAACCCAGGTTTTGGGACTCTAAGACTTTGAAAATTTCCTGATGTCATTCTAGATCAGGACGTTCAGATGACATGCAATTCCGAGGTCCGCTGTGCCTGGAATTAATTATATAAAAATGTTAAGTGTTCTTATATTAAGCACGCATGGTTAAATAAATAAAATGTGATATCTCTTAGACGTTTGATCGGATCAGAAATCTGAGACCACGGTTGGGTCTGGAACGTGGTTTTTACCACAGGCGCGACATAAAATGAGTTGGCGTGGGATGTTCAGACGCCTCACTCGTTGTCGGTGTGTTAAATGGATGATCAAATTATCAAATTATTCCTTTAATAGAAAAACCCCATGTAACTCCTAAATGGTTTTTCGGATGGGAAAAATGAGGGCACTGTTGAGTTTAGAGCATGCCGTTTCCCCTAGGTGGGGGGTAAAAATTGTGGGTGTTGGCCTGCTGCGAGAGATGTCACCCAGGGGCAAAATGGTCATTTAGAAATGACCACTTAGTGATTTTTATCATTGAAGTTCATTTCAAAAAACTTTTAAACGAAATATAGGAATGTGAATATGAGACGTCCGTTGAGTTTGAAATGGGGTGTTTTTTTTGGGCGTGATATAAAATAGGCGGGCACAGAGGTTTCAGAATTTGTGTCTGTTGGGAGAGTTTTAGTAAATTTTTATAAATTCACTAAGTGTTGAGGGGAGACCCATTTCTTCCTCCCTCTCTCTCTATCCCTCCCTCCCTCTCTCTCTAGTGTTCTTCGTTGTTCTTCGCCATTCTTTTCTATTCTTCGCCGGATTAAGGAGCGGACTTCGGCGGATCGAAGCAGGATCGAGCAGACGCATCTCTAATGATGAACAAATCCAACAAGGTAAGATTTCTACTAAATTTCCACACCTTCATCAATTTCTGGTGTTTCTTTCAATTTTTTCATTTTAATTATCTGTAATTATTGAATTGGGGTGATGGCCGAACAAACACGACCATCGTCCGAGCCCAGTTCTTTGTTATATTCTTCGCGAACACCCGCTATAATTTTTGGAAGCATCAAATTCTCGGGGGATCAATGTTCGGGGGCAGGCGATGCGAAGGCCTTATCCCGAGGATCTCAAAACCATGTTCAGTTCTGAAGTCGGGCCACCGGATCGGTGGCGGTGGACTTCGGAAGTCCCGGATCCGGCAAGGGCGGTGGCCGGAGGTCGGATGTTGGGCAGCGGTCGAGCCTGAGGGGCTCTAGCCGAGAGGAGGCTTGCTGCCGGTGAGTGGTGATTTTCGACTGGGGAAGCTTCGGTGAAGAAGGGTACCAGGCCGGGTGGTGTGCTCGGTCGACAGAGCGGCGAGCGGGCGGCCATGGTGTGGTCGACCGGGCAGGGACCAGAGTCTGGGGGCGTGGCGGTGTTGCAGCGGAGCTCGGAGGGAGCGGCGGGCCGGAGTCTGCGTTCGCGGCAAGGTGACCGGGAGGAGCTGGGTGGAGGTCCAGCCGGAAGGTCAGCTGGTGCGGAGCTCGGAGCGGCGTCGACAACCTGGGTCTTTCACGATCGAAGGAGAAGCCATCGGAGAGGCCGACACAGGTGACTTCGCGGCTGTCGCGGTCGGCAGGTGCAACCCGAGGCGATCAGCGCCTCATGCGTGCGGAGGAAGTAGGGACCCGCGGTTCGCGAGTCCTGCTGGTTGACTTGACCAAGACTGGCCTTTTGGCTGGTATTCTCTAGTGAACCTGGCCCGAGGCGAGTCTGGTGGTTTGAGGCGGGCCGTGGAGGGTTGGACCGGACCGACGGTCCGGATCGGGCCGGCCGATCGGGACCGGTTCATTTTGGGCCCCCTTGCATTCGGGGGGCCGTATCACCTAAACAGAGCGTCTGATTGATGTGCCATCTACGGCTGGGGAACTGTATCGATGAGGCGTCCCTTTTAAATTATGTTTATGGGTTTTCGGTTATGCGCTCGAGGACAGGTGACCTAGGGTGCTTTAATTTAATAATATCAAATTATTATTAAAGTTTGAAACGGACGGGCTTCGCGAGCCGGACGTCCATCTGACGCGCCGTCAGAGGCGCTGTGGCCCCGGAGCTGAGATGGTCCTTCCACGGTTGATTTGGAACCTTTTAAGGTTGGTTTCGTTGCTCGGCGGCATGAAACACAATGTGAGAGATTAACTAATTAATTAATTAATTAATTGTTGCGTCAGACCTAACTCTTTCTTGGGATGTCCAATTGACGTGCCGTCAGTGGAAACGTGACCCCAGTCCTCGTGCGGAATTTTTGAGGTTCTTTTTGAAGCGCTCGTGTTGGAGAAAAGGTGTGGGCCCCACAGGTCCTAGTTCACACGTTTTACTGTGAAACGCCACTTTTACACCCAACATCCGTTTGGGGTATCTAAGTTCTTGTTTCTGACTATTTTTCTGAGGGGATTGCAATGGTTCAATTTGCCCGCCTAAATTCAAGCCCGAGGTGTGGGCCCCACAGGGCCCCATTTGCGTATAATGCAGGGAATTGCAGGTACTGCACCCAGAGTTTGTTTTAGGCGCCGTCAGTGGTGTTACGACCCTCGAATCAAGGCGAATTGACTGGGGTGGTTTCAGGCATTGAAACCGAAGTTTAAGTGTGGGCCCCATGGGATGTCCTTAGAGCTATGTGTAGCATACTGCAAATTTTTCATCTAGTGCCCATCTGGGGCGTATGGATAGTCGTTTAGACATGTTTTTCCGAGGGCATCCCGATGGCGCAGTTCGCCCGACCTCTTTCAGGACCGAGGTGTGGGTCCCACGAGACGCAGTATGTGTATAAAGCGGTGTTGAATAACTTTTCCACCAGGAGCCTGTTTCCAGTGAGTAAGTAGTCTATCTCTCGTGTCTTTCCATGAGGATTAGAACGGTGTAATCTGTTCAGGTGAGCAGAGCCTCTTACCTAATCGTATTAAATGTGGAAACATGGAAGGGTGATGTTCAGAGGTTCCTTTGATGCACTCCGAACCTATGAACGGTAGGGGTGCTAGTGACACCCAGTGATAGCATAGGAACTGAACCTCTACTGTGTGATTTGTTCTCGAGTTGGGTGGTTGCGCGATATCCACTCCATGTTCTGTTGACCAGTGTTATACCATCCAGTTGGTATGGCCAGAGGAGTTCTAGGTTTACCCTCCAGCAGATACTGGGCAGCGGTTTGCTCGTCGAATTCTTCCGAGTTTACCCTCCAGCAGAGACTGGGCAGTGGGTTGCTCGTCGACTTCTTTAGGGTTTACCCTCCAGTAGAGATTGGGCAGTGGGTTTCTCGTCAACTTCTTCTGGGTTTACCCTCCAGAAGATATTGGGTAGTGGGTTTCCTATCAATGTATTTCGGGTCTACCCTCCAGCAGGGCTGGGCAGTGGGTCGCATGTCGACGTATTTCGGGTCTCTCCTCTAGCAGGGTTGGGCAGTGGTCGCCTGTCGACGTATTCCGGGTCTACCCACCAATAGGGATGGGCAGTGGGTCTCCTGATGATGTATTAGGGTTTACCCTCCAGAAGGGATGGGCAGTGGGTCACCCATTGGCATTTCGGACTCATGCCTTCTTATGAGGCTAGTAGGTGACTTTTCTCCATGACTACCAGAGCGTGACTCTTTGTTGTACAGGTCTGTGATGTGACAGCTTTGACGTGACCTTAGGACATACAAGGACGAGGGCCACTTTTCCCACCGAGATGTGTCCTTGCGACGCGGCATAAAAGTCGTGCAGGTGAGTCAGTGCCACCCAAATAGGATAGTATCGAGGTGCGTTGATTGAGCCCCTTTGACTTGTACCTCCTATTTTGACATGCAGGATGTTTGGGTTTAGTGTTGGATATCCATTGAACTGTTGGTGACTCTTCTGGGGCTGAGCTTGGAGATAGAGATCCCCTTACACACTCATTCGGGTTTCTCATTGAGCATATATATATATACACCCTACTTTTGATCCCACTCCTTGGGTTCGATTACTCTCCTTCTAAGAGGGGAGAATATGCGCGGGGTATGCCACATGATTTCCGTTTCTATCTCCTCTTGGTTGGACGAGTCTACTCTTCTACTATATGCAGCGAAGACTCAATGAGAACTTTTTCTTCTCACCGTCTCTAGCTCCTTGCGTCTGGACAAGTGTGCATCCTTTCTCTTGATGGGTTGAGCTACACTCTCTATCTTTTGAACTCTTTCATTGTTCTTTGTTGTCTACTTCGCACCATTTTAGTACCTCCCATGTTGCTCCCTCAAGCTTTCAGGGCATCCTACTGAGTATTTTTATACTCACCCCTACTTGGGCTTTGCCTGCACTTAGTGTGCCCTTGCAGACGACGGACAGGTCGGTCGAGAATACAGAGGTGTGTAGAGGATATAGGATCTTAGGCTGTGTTCAGTGGCCATAGCAGGACTTTCTGGGTGTGAGACTCACCAGCAGTTTACCTTAGTTTTACCTGTTGCCGGGTTGTGGCGCCTTTCTGGTTGGACACGTGTTTTTCCCTATTTACTATTTAGTTTACTTGCCAGTACTTTTCAGCACATTTCTTTTACTGGTTAGAGGTCGATGCATGTATGTTGGTTCCCCCTTTGTATCAGTGTTGTTTCTTGCTTTCCTTTCTCTGAACTTTTGCATTGAGATGGTTGTGTGTGTGTGTACAGTTTCTTAGGAAAAGGCCTCCCGTAGTTTTTTGTGCCTTCGACACTAGTCACTAGCCCATGGCCTATGGAGGGAGGCTTGGGGTAGTTTTGGCTCGATCCCCGGTACGGTTTTGGTCATGAAAAAGTGGTATCAAATGTGGTTCATTCCTTGGGACGTTGTTCGGACATCCCTAAAAAGGAATTGGTTGGGATTTATTGCAACAATTTTAAAGTTTCTCGAGAGCGGATCTCAGGACAGGGAGTCCAGTGATGGTGTGGCGGCCGACGTATCCATTCACCAGGACCCTGATAACCAGCTTGTCGACTCAGAATGCTGAGACACTCGTTGTAGGGAAAATTGTTTTGTGCATCACATAGGATTGAGTCTTGACCGTCCTTTTTGAGTCAGCTCCCCATTGTTGTTATTGTGATATAGATATATGCTCATCTGATCGCAGAACTCCTTGATAATATTCATGATGTCTCTGCGAAGAGAGCCATCTAGGATACTAGCTCTGGTTCGTGGTGATGATTCTATGAGCAATGAGGCCTCAGTTCAAGATCCATCATACGATTACACTTTCTCCTGGAGGACAGGCAGTAACACCTCAACCTGTGGAGTAGTGGATAGTACCGGCAGCGTGGGCCGATGAAGAGCGCAGGCGGGGTGCACTACATGAGTTCTAGAATCCGAGACCACTGAGGTTCCACGGTGAGCCATACCCTCAGACGGTAAAGTGTTGGCTAGAGTTGGCGGTCCGCCTCTTCAGGTTTGTTCGGACACTGACAGGGTAGATTGTGGCTTTGACAGCTAGTCTTTCTCCACCACGCAGTTTGGCGTAGTAGATCCAGGGTTACTCAGATACACGATGAGTTGTTACTCTCATGGGATGACTTCTAGAAGCTGTTTCGTGTGGATTACTACCCCACCAACTTATGCTCTTTGTGGTTTCGGGAGCTGTTGGAGCTTCAGCGGGGGTTGATGGCAGTGGCTGGGCACGCGACTAGGTTCATAGACCCTACTCGGTACTCTTTGGATGTGGTCCATGACGAAAAATTCTGAGCACAAAATTTTGAACGAGATCTCTGTAGAGGAGATTCATGCCAGCGTAGTTCCCTTGTGCATCCTCACCCATCTCAGGGTACTGAAGAAGGCACTGGTGACAAAGAAATTTCTGGTAGAGGGATGTCGATTGGCGGGGCCTTGACATTGAAGGTTTTCCCTTGATGAGACTTAGGCACATGGTTGGGGACAACGTAGAGCACCGAGATATCACAGGGAGGACTAGTGATTTGTTGGTGATTTGAGAGATCACGTGGTGTGAGACTACTCGACCAAATGTGGTGAGTCTTTAGGATAGTTGGTAGGTGCACCGCCACGATAGAGGCAGTGTTGTGATAAGAGAACTCCCCAGGGAGGACAGGGTGGTCACCAGGGAGGCGGTGTTGGTAGAAAGCAGGAAGAACTGTGGTTGGCGAATGACGTTTTGAGATCCTTCCACCACCACTAGGCGGCCCATGTCAGGCACAGGGAGCTGACGGACGGGGACGCAGGCGGCTATGTGTTGTGGTTGTTTACAATCCTGCAGCGCTAGAGATGATAAGAGGTATGCTCTGTGTCTTTTTCTACTTTTCTTAGTAGAACTTGTTAGAAACTGCATGAGGTACTCTTTCATCTAACTCTTTGCTCGAGGGGTTAACGAGGGTGACGCGAGGCGTCGGTGTAACCCTGTTTTGGTGCTGGTGGTGGTATTTTCCCCTGAGAATATGGAGACACTATCTTTGGGGAGAGTGCTTTGTGGTTTGCTCAGACCACCAGTTTCTCAGGTGTGCCCCCATAGAGAGAGACTTGAACCGGAGACGACGGTGCTGGATGGAGATTCAACAGGAGGGTATGACTTCTCTGTAGTTGATAAAGCCGACTCCTTCGCTGGTTGAGCATGTAAGAGAGTCTCGGTCTTGATGCACCGACTGTGAAAACTTGTGTGACCGGATATCCTTGGGTATTTCACCAGATGTGTATTCTGAAAGAGGGAATCATGAGACCATGTTCTAGGAAAAAACCGTGATTTCAGTCACAACGTGGAAAGTAGAAGTGCGGCCGAGAAAGACCCCAGAGATTTTTTGGGCCGTTCGAGAATCATGCAAATGGTTGAGAGGTTGCCTACCGTCTTTCCCTACCCTCCCAACACTAAAAGTGTGTGCATGATGTCTTCCACATGTTGCAGCTGATGAGGTGCGTGCATATTCCTACACATGTCCTCGAGAGAAGAAGACCTTATAATAACCATCCCTTTGGTTCGCAAGTTGTGTTAGCATGGTGGTGTGCATGTTTTCTTGGGCGCGGGAGAGCTAGGTGTGAGCTATGTATCCAGATTTGTTTTTCCTAGTTTTTCTTTTCGGGGAAGAAAAGCATGAAGAAGGGAATGATGTAGGAACCCAGGTTTTGGGTGTCCGAGACATCGAAAATTTCATGATGTCATTCCAGTGTAGGACATTCAGATGGCGTGCGATTCCGAGGCCCAGTGTGCCCGTAATTAATTATATAAAAATCTTAATTGTTTTTCTATTACTCACACGTGGTTAACTAAAGAAAATTTGATATCTCTTAGACAGTTGATCGGATCAGAAATCTGATACCACGGTTGGGTCCGGAACGCGGTTTTCACCATAGACACGATAGAAAATGAATCGGTGCGGGACGTTCGTACCCCTCCCTCATTGGCGGTGTGTTAAATGGATGATTAAATTATCAAATTATTTCTTTAATATCCTAAAATCAAGTAACTCCTAAATGGTTTCTTGGATGGGAAAACCGAGGGCACAGTTGTGTTCGAAGCGTACCATTTACCCTAGGCAGGGGGTAAACGTTGTGGGAACGAGCCTGCTGCGAGAGATGTCACCCATGGGCAAAATGGTCATTTAGAAATGACCACTTAGTGATTTTTATCATTGAAGTTCCTTTAAAATAACTTTTAAAAAAAGTCTAGAAATGAAAATCCGAGACTTCCATTGAGTTTGAAATGGGGTGTTGTGTCTGGGCGTGATATAAAATTGGCGGGCGCAGAGGTTTCATAATCCGAATCCGTTTGGAGAGTTTAAGTGAATTTTTATAAATTCACTAAATGTTGAGGAGAGACCCATTTCTTCCTCCCTCTCTCTCTCTCTACCTCCCTCTATCTCTATCTCTCTGGTGTTATTCGTCGTTCTTTGGCGTTCTTCGCTGTTCTTTGCCGGATTAAGGAGCAGACTCCGGCGGATCGAAGCAGGATCGTGCGGACGTGTCACCAACGACGAACGGATCTAACGAGGTAGGATTTCTGCTAAATTTCTGCACCTTAGTCAATTTATGGTGTTTCTTTCAATTTCTTCATTTTAATTTTCTGAAATTCTTGAATTGGGGCAATGGCCAAACAAACACGACCATTGTCTGAGCCCCGTTCTTGGTTCAGTTCTTCGCGAACACCCGCTATAATTTTCGGACGCATCAAATTCTTGGTGGATCAACTATTGGGGGAAGGCGCTGCGAAGGCCTCATCTTGAGGATCTCTAACCCACGTTCAGATCAAGAATTAGGCCATCAGATCGGTGGCAGCGGCGGTCGGAAGTCCCAGCTCCGGCAAGGGAGGTGGCCAGAGGTCGGGCGTTGGGCAGCGGTCGAGCTGGAGGGGCATGGGCAGAGAGGAGGCTTGCGGCTAGTGCGTTGTAGTTTTCGACTAGGGAAGCATCGGTGGAGCATGGGACCAGGCTGGGTGGTGGGATCGTTCGGAAGAGTGGTGAGCGGGCAGCTGATGTGTGGTCGAGAAGGCAGGGACCGGTGTCCGGGGGTGCGGCGGTGTCGCATCGGAGTTCGGAGGGAGCAGCGGGCTAGAGGCGGTGGCGGCGGCGAGGTGAACGGGAGGAGCCGGGAGGAGGTCGAGCCAAAGGGTTGACTGGTGTGGATCTTAGAGTGGAGTCGGCAACCTGGGTCCGTTACGATTGAAGGAGAAGCCGACAAAGACGCCAGTGAGGGCGACTTTGCTGTTGTCGCGGTCGGCAAGTGGAAGCCGAGGCGGTCAGCGCCTCGGGCATGCGGAGGAAGCAGGGACCCGCGGTTCGTGGGTCTTGTTGTGCGACGCGACCAACACCGGCCTTTTGGCCTGTCTTCTCTGGTGAACCAAACCTGAGGCGGATATGGTCGTTTGAGGCGGGCCGCGACGGGTTAGACCGGACCGACAGTCTGGACCGGGCAGGCCGGTCTAGACCGGTTCATTTTGGGCCCCCTTGCATTCGGGGGGCCGTATCTCCTAAACTGTGCATCCGATTGACGCACCATGTGTGGCTAGGGGGTCGTATCGACGAGGAGGCCTATTGAAAGTGAGTTTAGGGGTTTTTTGGTTATGCGCTCGAGGACAGGTGACTCGAGGGGCTTTAATTTAAAAATATCAAATTATTATTAAAGTTTACAACGAACGGGCTTCGTGAGCCGGACGTTCGTCTGACGCGCTGTCAGAGGCACTGTGGCCCCGGAGCTGAGACGGTCCTTCCAAGGTTGGTTTGGAACCATTGCGGGTTGGTTTCGTTGCTCGGAGGCATGAAACACAATGTGAGAGATTAATTAATTAATTAATTAATTAATTGTTGCCTCGGACCTAACTCCTTCTTGGGATGTCCGATTGACGCTCCGTTAGTGGAAGCATGACCCCAGTCCTCTTGCAGAATTTTTGAGATGCTTTTTGAAGCGCTTGGGTTGGAGGCAAGGTATGGGCCCCACAGGGCCTAGTTCACATGATTTACGGGGAAACACCACTTTTACGCCCGACATCCATTTGGGGTTTTTGAGTACTCATTTCTGAGTGTTTTTAGAGGGGATTGCAATGGTGCAATATGCCCGCCTAAATTCGAGCCCGAGATGTGGGCCCCATGGGGACCCATTTGCGTATAACGTGAGGAATTGCAGCTTCTGCATCTGGAGTCTGTTTTAGGCTCAGTCAACGGCGTTACGACTCTGGCATCAAGGCGAATTGACCGAGGTTTTTTCAGGCGTTGAAACTGGAGTTTAATCATGGGCCCCACGGGCCATCCTTAGAGCCGTGTGCAGTATACTGTGACTTTTTCATCTGGCATCTGTCTAGGGCGTATGGATAGTCATTTCGGAATTTTTTTTCAAGAGCATCGAGACGGTGTTGTTTGCCCGACCTATTTCGGGACCGAGGTGTGGGCCACACGAGACGTAGTATGGTCATAAAGCGGCGTTGAATAACTTTTCAACCAGGAGCCCGTTTACAGTGAGTATGTAGTCTATCTAGCGTGTTTTTTCATGAGGATTACAACGGTGTAATCTGTTCTGGTGAGCGGAGCCTCTTACATGATCATATTAAATGTGGAAACATGGAAGGGTGATGGACAAAGGTTCCTTTAACGCACTCCGAACCTACGCACGATAGGGGTGCTAGTGACACCCAGTGATGGCCTGGGCGTTGAACCTTTACTATATGATTTTTTCTCCAGTTGGGTGGTTGCGCAATACCCACTCCATGTTCTGTTGCCCAGTGTTGTACCATTCAGTTGGGATAGCCAGAAGATTTCTGGGTTTACCCTCCAGTAGAGACAGGGCAGTGGGTTTCTCGTCGACTTCTTCGGGGTTTACCCTCCTGCAGAGACTAGGTAGTGGGTTGTTCTTTGACTTATTTTGGGATTACCCTCAAGCAGAGACTGGGAAGTGGGCTTCCTATCGACGTATTTAGGGTCTACCCTCCAGCAGTGTTGGGCAGTGGGTCGCCTTTCGATGTATTTCGGGTCTACCCTACAGTAGGGCGGGGCCGTGGGTTTCCTGTCGACATATTCCAGGTCCACCCTCTAGCAGGGCGGGGTCGTGGGTCGCCTGATGATGTATTAGGGTTTAACCTCCAGCAGGGCTGGGCAGTGGGTCACCCGTTGGCATTTCAGACTCAGGCCTTCTTATAAGGCTAGTCGGTGACTTTTCTCCATGACTACCGGAGTGGGACTCTTGGTTGTACGGGTCAGTGATGTGATAGCTTTGACGTGACCTTAGGACATTCAAGGGTGAGGGGCACTTTTCCCACCGATACGCGTCCTTGTGAGGCGACATAAAAGTCGTGTGGGTGAGTCAGTGCCAGCCAAAGTGGATAGTATCGAGGTGTGGTGATTGAGCCCCTTTGACTTGTACCTCCTAGGTTGACATGCATGACATTTGGGTTCAGTGTTGGATGTCCTTTGAACTGTTTGTGACTCTTCTTGGGCTGAGCTTGGAGATAGATATCCCCATACACACTCATTTGGGTTTCTAATTGAGGATATATATACACCCTACTGTTGATCCCACTCCATGGGTAAGATTACTCTCCTTCTAGGAGGGGCAAAGACGCGCGGGGTATGCCACATGCTTTCTGTGTCTAGCTCCTCTTGGTTGGATGAGTCTACTCTCCAGCTATAGGTAGTGAAGACTCGACAAGAAGTTTGTCTTCTCACTGTCTCTAGCTCCTTGCGTCTGGGAGAGTGTGCTTCCTTTCTCTTGTTGGGTTGAGCTGCACTCTCTATATTTTGCACTCATGCAATATTCTTTGATTTGTCTACTGCTCACCATTTTAGTACCTCCCTTGTTACTCCATCGATCTTTCGGGGCATCCTACTGAGTATTTTTATACTCACCCATTCTTGGGCTTTGCCCGCACTTGTTGTGCCCTTGTAGAAGACGGACAGGTCGGTCGAGACTACGGAGGTTCATAGAGGAAACAGGAGCTCGGGCTACGTTCAGTGGTCGTAGCAGGACTTTCTGGGTGTGAGACTCACCAGCGGTTTACCTTTGTTTTACCTGTTGCTGGGTTGTGGCACCTTTCTGGTTGGGTGCGTGTTTTTCTCCTTTTACTGTTCAGTTTACTTTCTAGTACTTTTCAACACTTTTCTTGTACTATTTAGTGGTCTATGCATGTATGTTTGTTCATCCTTTGTAGCAGTGTTGTATCATTATTTCCTTTCTTTGTGCTTTTGTATTGAGTTGGCTGCGTGTGTGTGTATAGTATCTTAGGCCAAGGCCTCCCCTAGTTTGTTGGCCTTTGGCGCTAGTCGTCAACCCCTGGCCTATGGAGGCGGGCTTGGGGTAGTTGTGGATCGAGCCCCGGTATGGGTCGGGTCGTGATAGCTTCACCAAAGGAGGATTCCTCTCTTTGTTATCCCACACATAAGGGGGGGGGCAAGAATTAATGAAACATGCCTCAAAAAATTGGGACTCCTGAAATCTGGAAGACATCCCAAAGACTGATTCCCACCTCCCCATGAACCAGATGGAATGTGTTTGTATCTGGACTCCAACGGCTCCTAAGCTGCTTGGCAAGGGCGTGGGGATGATGGGTATAGGTCTGGGACACCCAGGTAGCATCATATAGACCCATGGCTTGCAATTCTGCTTCAAAATCCGTATGGCTCTGGCAAACATAGAAGGGCCACCCCCAATCCAACGACTTAACCTCCCCTCCAGGCCGGAGGTCTTGGTCCGCTAACCAGCCACGTTGGTTGTTTACCATAGCATTGCGGGAAATGCTTCGCTAATAGTGAATTACCCCATCCTTCTGACGTTGTTCTCCTGTCGGGGACACTGGAAGGTGATTCAGCATAGACCTGACAGCTGTATCCCTTAGGGTAGGCCACCCTATATCAGTTATCACAACCCGAGGGATAATACTGGTAAATATCAATGTTGCAGGATTGTTGTGGTGAGATGGCACTGGAATCGCTGTATCGGACAATAAACTGAACCTGTAGGTAGGAAGGCTGTTGGAAAAGGGGTACTTCTGCTGTGACTCGGAGAGTATGTTTGCAATGGGGTACAGTAGAGTGTGTCAGACACCATCCTGAATAGAGCTGGCCACATCTTTTAAGCATTGATCACCAATCGAAAGAGGCTCGACAGCAGGCCTAATCGCAGGTCGAGGAGGAACCATATTTTCTCCCTGCATCCTGAAAACCAGATATATGGTTAGTTCAAAATAATAAAATTTGGGACAAAACACCATGTATTCGGAAAAGGACTCCAAGGAGCCTTCCTGACAAAATCCACAGGGCCTCAAAAGGTGGTCCGCGAAAGCTGCAGCCTGCGAACAAGCCCTACGTGGAAGATGTTTGAGACACTCTGGCCCGAAAAGTGTTGGACCGAAATCCGTGAACCAGGCTACCCCGTGGAATATCAATTTCTAATTTAAATGATTAGGTTCCGAAAGTTTAAAATATTTTCAAAGTCTGGAAGATTTCTGATCTGCAGAACATGAAAAACCGCGTAGCGATTTCTTATGCGGCCTGTCATTACTTACTTTTTAATTGATTAAAAGTTTTGGTTTGTGGTTGGGAGATTGGTCCACTGGTGAAGGCAACCGCGAATGAAGAACAGTTCGCAGAAATGGAAGTTGGTTTGCCGACGAGGAGTTTCATGAAGGAGCGGGCACATAGAGACAAAAAGAGAGCTCTGTTTTTTCAAAGAATCTGATAAAAGACAAGGGCAAGGCCCCCCTTATTTATATGCGTCGTCCCCTACCGGGTCCACTCCTCTACCAGAAAATATCCAAGTTTTAGGACCACTCTGCATTGGAATAACCACCTCTTTGTTTCAATCAGACCCCATTCCGATGGAGGGAATTTGTAGGGTCCTGAAAAATCCACAAAGGAGAATGGGAATACACTTAATTTGAGAAATGATTCTACCCAATTTCCCTCAATGAATTGGACAAAAATGTGGAGAATACTCAAGATTGGCGAAGGACCAACCAGTCTGCGTATCATTCTAACATTGATGGTATGCGACGGGTTCGGCGAGCCACCCCCTTCGTGGACCAACATCGTTCGCGAAAGGGAGGCGAGGACTCCTCCATGGGCATGAAGCAGGATGGGCGCCAAGCCGGTCCGCCATCATGAACTTCCCTAACTGTGAGATGCGCCAACCGACCTAGACCGCGTACGCTATCATTCGCGGAAAAGAGACGGAGACTTGCACGACCGCAAAGCACCCCTTGAACCAATTTGGTTCGCAGGTGAGGTGCATTTAATACCCCCCGTGAGTTTCGGATCGACCGTGTCATCTATAAACTGGGTTTTCATTCATGGGCCTCTGCAAAAGGTGTCAGACGACCACAGATAAATCTCTCTCCCCCTCTATAAAAGGACATTGAGGGGGAGATGAAAAAGAGGGAGAGATCAGATTAAGGTGGAAGGATTTTGAAGGAAGGAGATTAGGATTTCGTGAACAACAAATATCTGATTCATGAACCAGAACAGGTATGAAACTGGAAACGAATTAATAATGAATCGAAAAACGCATAACAAATTGGTGAACCGAGAACTTAAAAAAATAAACCGCGAGGAATATCCCCTCTGCAGATGTACTCTTCGTGGACCAGGGATTTAATGGCCCTCTTTCGATCTAACGCATTGTGTAGCACCCGCCTACACGGTCGAAGCCCTGACCGGCGTCGCCCCTAGACACTGCTACTCACGCAGACTCCACCGCGCACCAACCTGGTACGTGGGCCGAACCCGGGGCTGCGTACCGCCCTCGTACATGGGATGCCTATCAGTCCGCGTACCACCCCAGTACGCGGACGACCTCTCCAGCTGCATAGCACCCCCTACATAAAGGGTCCCGCTCCCCATGCACTCATGCGGCCTTCCAGCTCCTTCAGTGTTCTCGTTCCCCGAGCTAGATAGAACCCTTCCAATCTGACCCGATCCATCCCAATCCCTTCAATGGCCTATTCATCGGCCCCGAGCCATGGCCTCAACCGAAGCCCCCGAGCCCGTATGATGAAACCTTTAGGCGCATCAGCGCGCCACTTTGAGTTCTCATACCCACGGTAGGCAAGGGAAAAGGGGTTGCCCCAGCCCTTGAGCGGGTTCCCAAAGCATTCAAGGGTTCACATTCCCACGGTAGTGCAGGGTCCGAGCCCGAGAGTCCCCTTTCTGCCTCTCTACTTTCCAGGATTGAGGGACCCCACTCGCGTTTCCTTTTTACGAGCACGAGCGGTGAGAACTTCTCCCCTCTCCTGGGAGTGGCCGGGCATCCCTCTTGGAGTAAGCCCCACACCATCCTCGCTATAAGCCAATGTCCCCTCCCCTCTCATCACTGAAGGTTTATTGCTCCACTGCACGATTTCTACCTTCCTCCAACATCAAGGAGAAGGAGAGTCCAGTGGTCCTGACCTTCTCCTCCGCCCGTTGTCTTCCTCCCCTTCCCTATGTAGGAAGAATGAGCGAGACTTTCCAAGTCCGTCACATTATCTTGTTTCTCACACCTAGCATGACTCATGTCGGCTTATAGATTTGTGATGGTCACGAATTTCGCACGACGACGCCCCTCAGAAAGAACTACGTGGTTTTTGATCCCTGTCTCTTAATCAGGGTACGTAGAAAGCCTCCCTGAGGTTAAATCCCAATGTAAGCCCCCCACCCACCTCCTGAACCATGTGGACATTGATCCTTGCTAAGGAATGGTACGTAGGAAGCCTCCACGAGGTTCAAGCCCACCAACCATTGGACCCCAGGTCCTCCTCCACGTCAGTTTACCGACACCTTGGGCATCCTAGAGTGTAAGACCCACACCCACATTTTGAACTATGAGGTCTTTGATCTTTTCCAAGGAAAGGTACATAGGAAGCCACCCTAAGGTTCAAGCCTGTGACCATCCATTGGTCCCAACCATCTTCGTGTTAGTGCACCAAGCCCCCAACACCTTGGGCAGCCAAGAGTGTAAGCCCCATGCCACCATCCCGAACTATGAGGACTTTGATCCATGTCAAGACATGGTACGTAGGAAACCTCCCTGAGGTACACACCCACCACCACCCAGTCGTTCCGACCCCATTCACGTCGGTTCACAAACACCTTGGGTAGCCTAGAGTGTAAGCCCCATGCCCCCATACCGAACTACGAGGACATTGATCCATCTCAAGACATGGTATGTAGGAAGCCTCCCTGAGGTTCAATACCTACAACAGGAAACTCTCACCTTTAATACCTAATTTCCCAGAACTACGCGAACATTGATCCCCGACAAACCAGGCTACGTAGAAAACATCCCCGAGTTGCAAGCTCGATATCTAAGTCTGATGTTCATCTGTCACTTTCAGACCATGTCCTTGTGACCCCAGTAGGACCGTATCTAGGCCCATGAAATCACTTCTGTTGGGTCTTCCGGTCCGCTTCGGCATAAGTCACACACCTACTTTGACCAGGCATCTCTCACCCGGAAGTCCTTGCCACATGACGTTAAACTGTACGATTGAGTCCTTGTCGCACGACCTTAAAAGGTGATGTGTCCTATAAAGTGGCACCAAACTATGTGGATTCTGATTCCTCTCACAAGGATACGTAGAAATCCCATGTCACGGGTTCGATCCAAACAATCAAGTCCTTATCTTTCCCCCCTGGATGACAATAAACTACAGAGCGCCCAGTTATGAGGCTTCAAACAAGTGTCGTCTCATTGAGTCCAAACTACATAGAGCCATTAATCCAATGAGGGATGGTAAAATTCGGCCCAAAATGAGTCTGAATCCCTACGTTCAGCTGACCATTGCTAACCAGGAGTAATCAATGGATACTATGCATGGGTATAAACCAAAAATTTGAGAACATATGAATACGTCTTAAATCTATAAGAGAGTCCGAGAACAGGCAATAATTCCCCCCAAAAAGTGTGTGATGAGCCTGACTTCCCATCATCTCGACCAATGTGAGTTCTTATGCATCGATGGCCGAATCCCCCAGCGAACTCCTGACTTTGGAAATCAGGTCCATGCATCATTGGATATGGAACCGTTGGGAATTTCGAAACAAACACGGTGCACCTGATATGAGTGATGACGCAGAACCCAACCTTCTCTAGTCAACCGTCAGGATGCACATGTCTTCCTACCACCCACCGATCAAAACAGTAGTGTATAGAACAATCATAATAATTGAGTATCTCGAACCATCACCTTTTACTCATATTTTGTTTTTTATATGAGAATATATATTTCAAGTTCCTGTGATACGTATATATCTCACATCATTCACCATTGAGATAGTGTCTCCATATCTTCGAAGAAAATATTACAGGTGCTAACTCAAGATCATGAGTTGGATAGTTCTATTCATGAATTTTTAACTACCTTGATTCAAAGAAAATAACTCTATCATTTTTCATGAGGATATAACCAAGTCATTTCTTTGATACATCATTATAGATCAAAAATCCCCCATTCTCTAATGGTATAGTCAGGATTAGAGAATCCACTAATATCCTATACCATTCTTAGAAACATACTTTAAATTCATTTTTCTATACAAACTTAACCCCTTTATGAGCAATCTTGGTCAATGGGTTGGATAAATAAGCGATGATCTAAACAAAATTCCGATCATAACCTGCTAAACCGATTAAACTACATACCTCCGTTATGTTTATTGGTAATGGTCATTCTTGAACTGCCTTTGTCTTCATAATAATCATTAAAATTCCAACCATAGAGACAATAAGACCAAGAAAAGAAACATCTTGAATCTAGTATTCACACATTCTAAACTTCCCATATAATTTGTTTCTTCTATGAGTCTTCTGAATAATGCACAAGTGATTCTCATTATCTTCATTGATTTTAGATTATTCCAAGATATAATCAATAATTACCACAAAATATTCATCAATATATTTGTTGAAAACTCTATTAATTAAATCCATAAAAATGGAGGGTTCATTAGTTAGTCCAAAAAGCATTATTGTAAACTTGTAATGCCCATACATTGTTCTAAATATTGTATTTGGAATATATTCCTTCCTCATACACAGCTAATGATATCCATATCGAAGTTCAATCTTTAAAAAATATTGGGATATGTGATGTTGATCAAATCAATGTGAGTAATAAGATGCTAGTTCTTTATCGTAGTAGCCTTAATCTCTGTTTATTAAATGCACTACCCCATAGATCAATCCTTCTTCATGAATAAATTAACATGGGTTTCCCTTAGAGAAAAACATGGGTGAATAAATCATTTAACACTCAATTCCTCTCGTTGTTTCTTTAGTTATAATAAATCCATAGTGGATATTATATAAGGAGTCTTTTATATCAGTCTTGAACAGAGAATTAAGTCAATTCTGAACTCAACATCCCACTCTGGAGGATGCCCAGGTAAATTCTATAGAAACACATCAACGTATTCATGTACAATAGGTGCATCCTCAATTTTTATATTCCTTTACTCACTCATATATATTGAATTCTCATCCTCCCCAAGAATTGAATTATGTTGATCTACCAGTGGAAGATCTAGATAAGAATCAAATTGTGAAGTTTTTGCTCTAAAGATAAGGGATTCTACATCATTCTCAAAAATTGTAACCTCCTACTTCTTGAAATAGACTCCACATAATATTTTGAAATCCAATTCATACTAAGTATTATATAAAATTAAATCATGGGTATGATGATAATTTCATCAACTAAAACAAATTTTTGTGTCATAATTGGGACTGATTGACACATTTTTGTTGCGATGATACTTCCCTTATAAGTTTTGACTTAAAAATAATCTATTAAATAAAATTGTAAATTTCAAATTATATCATAAAAATGGGAAGATATAAATGAATGTGATGATCCATAATCAAATATATCCTTGGATAACTTTAAATAAATGATTAAAGTACCTTCCACCAAATCATTAGGAACATCAACTTCTGCAGTTGTGATCACATAAGCTTAGCCTTAATCCCTTGGACATCTTAGAAGAATATTTCCTTGATTATTAGGAAAATAATTTACATAATGTTCCATATATTTTCAATTTTATCATTTAACATTGGTGGATTATTTCTTTCCCTTAAAATCATGTGATTGGAGGCCTTTTCCTCCACTCAAGTAAAAAACACTTATACCCTTCAAGTAAGTACCATGGTGTTTCTTCCCAAAATTATGATAGGATGGAAAATAAATTCTTCCCTTTTTACCCATTTCCTTATTTCCTTTTCTATATTGTTTAGCATAATTCTTATTATCTTTAATTTCATTAAATATATAAGACCTAGAAAATTCTTTTTCTATCTTGATAACACCTGAAACTACATCTTCGTATGATGAAAAAATTAAATAGAGTAGTCCACTTTAGAGAAATTGTTTTAAACAATCAAATAATTGATAAATATTTCTTCTTGAATTACATATGGAGTTTTCATAATTCCTTGCTATCCTTGTGAAGTTAGCTTCATACTTTGCAACATTCTCATCCTATTTTTTCCTCAGATTCAGAACAACCTTTCCATATCTACTCGTTGTTCCTGAGGATTGTATTTTTATAGGAATGTTTATTTAAAATAACTACATTTTATATTTTCAATATATCCCCCTCCTTTATTTTTTTGATTTAGAGACCACTATTGATCATCATCTCCCGATAAACAATAAACTTCCACAACAACCTTCTCCCTTTTGTTACTCCCCAAAGTAACAACAAATCTTATCTAACGAACTTATCCACTACTTTTCTATGAATTTATTTGCCGTATAAATAAATGATGTAGGTTTTTTTCAAATAAAGTACTCTAACATTACTCCTATTTGTTGTGTATTAGGGTTCTCTTTATGGTTAATGTTATTGTTCGTAACCTAAGTCAGTTGTCCCAGTATTGTTATAAGTTCCTCAGCACCAGTCGTAGCTCTAGAACCAACATCATTATCATTCATAGTAGGGAAATAACTACATGGGATATGCGTGTTCATTAGGTTTCAATTTCATCCACTAGTCCCCATTTCTAAATAATGTAATACACTATATTAGGTTATAAATCATATTGTATAATCTCAACTAGAAAAATACTTAACAGAAATTGAAATCATATGCACAAATAATCTAATAAACATACATGTAGTTTCTTTGAGTAAAATTTTTCTTTTAAATACTTCATAATATCTTGTAAATAATATTTGAATTATCATAAGAATATCCCATGGGAGTTTCAAACTTGGTGTGTAGTAAGGCCCGTTGTCGTGTACTAGGTTACCCCGAGACTAGCCCAGAACACCTAGTCGGAGGTGTTACTCTTAGGTACATATGTACCATAATCATGTCAACTTGTTGTATCCAAAAAGATATTTATTTCTATGATTATCCACATAATCTCTTATTTAGACAAATTATATGATTTTCATGTATTCTTATTCTCCAAGTCTTCCATAGAACTTTTTTCAATTATATAAATTTTTGATATATAGTTTTCATGTTTTCTAATATACATCCACTTATACCAACTGTAACAGCCTGACCTAAGTTTCATGGAGTCAGTAAATTATTTCATTATATTGGCATGAGTAAAATAAATTTAGATCCTAAAGGACCAAATAGTTTAGTGGTTTTGTAAAAATAGATGCATACATAAGTTCATCATTAAAACTTGAAAGGAAATAAAATAGAGAAATTCATTTTGAAATATACATAACTCTAAGGTTGTCCCTGAAGGTCATTCATAATATACTTGTTCATATCCTATAAGGATAAAAAATAAGGAAGGGGGATCTCAGATGCTCAGTAAGGTTAATAAATACAATAAAAGAAATTATATACATACTCATTAGGCATTGTGAATAACTAATAACATCTTGCTTTAAAAAAATAATTGTGAACATTATATGGAAGGAATAAGTGTTGAATAAATAATTTCTTAATAAAACACAACCATGGGTATTCTCCTATTCTAATAATTCCATGGACAATCAATTACTAGTTTCATAATGAGAGAATTTATAATTCCATAAATCATAATCATTATGTCAAGGCTTGGTTCCAAACCATACCAAAATGGGTAAGAACACAAATTGGTTTGTCTCATGATACCTACCGATGTATCGATGGGATATAGCGGGCCCCACCAATCACCTATTAAGTCTAATGAATTCATCATATGAAAGAGGAGAAAAATAATCAATATATACATTCATATTAAAATTAACATATGAAATTTAAAAAACATTACCCAATTAGTAAACATAAACACTAAATGTTTGGAGTAAAATGGTGAATGGTATCAAGATAGAACATCCAAATTCAAACTAATAATAAGCCATTAAATGAATTATGGTAGATTATATCATAACATATTATTCATAATTGAACGTATTAATCAACAATGGTGATGAAATAGGTGAAAATACTCTTATAAAATCATCGAGTAATTCTTGAGATTAGTACTCTTTTACTTTGAAAAGAATGGGTTTTTGGGAAAAATATTTGTATAAAACCATAAGTTAATTAAGGAATAATTTTAATAATAAAATGATGTAATTTATAAAAAAAAGTTTCTAAAAACAGAATATATAGTGCCCTGTAATATAGGTAATAATTTGAGAAGTTCCTTTGAAACATGCTTGTTTTTTGGGAAGAATTTTTGAAAGATACTTTTAAAACATGTAACTCCCCATAAAATAATGGAGGATTCAGACCAGTAAAAATATATAGAAATTTTAATAAAAATATAAGGATTACATAAGAATAATATGTAATTTCGTTTTGGTGAGTGGAGAAAAAGTGTAAACTGGATGAAAATGTAGGTTTGGGTAGAAAACCCTTACATTATGTCTGAACATGTTCTGCAATTGACCATAAATTCATGGATAATAAAATTAAATAAATTCATTCATTCACTCATAACATTATATACATGTATTTTATTCTGTATGGTTTTATTACATTCATTTATGGCCTAATTGATAAGTTATATGTTTGAATTCTGTCATTCGAGAGTGTTCATTTCCTGGATTTCATGATCGGTTCGCTTGATTATAAGTAATAGAGTTCATTTAAAATTGGTATAATAATCCAGAAATACAATTGAATGTTGATAATGAAAATAAGGATGTTTAAATGGTTATATATATTATTTTTTTACATATAATGATGATGAACCATTAGATAATACATTTAGTGATAATTGTTTAGATTATTATGGTGGTTATTGATCATAACAAACTCGTTTTATTTTATCGTTTAGTATTATGTAAATATGTTACTTATAGAACATAGAAAGGTTTATATTTTAAATTTTACAATCTTTTTGAACCATTTAAATGGTTTCATCAATATATTTAAAGATGAATTTGAAGAGTAAAACTTCTTCATCCCTGGAAGTTGTAAATTGACACATCTCAGATGATGATTTTGATTATAAAATAAAAGATGGAGAGTAATGAGAATGATAATTTTTTTAATTAACATGATATAATAATATTATATAGATTATACTAGAGTTATCATGAAACATTGGAAATAGTAGGTTATTAGAGAATAAGAAAAGAAGATAAAATGAAATGAAATTAAATGAAAATGGAAGAGGATTTACCTCTTGAAATTACATCCTTGAGAACGTCCTTAAGGGAATGGGGTTTGGTCTTTTGGAAAGAAAAAGGGATCCTAGATGTATGGAGGAACTATGGAAGAGTATTTTGGTATAACTTTGAGAAGCTTCAAGTCTCATAGAAGTAAAGATAAGAGGTAGGTATAAGTGTTTTTTATAGTGGAGGAGAGAATTTATTTTTGAATATATTATTAAATATTTTATTATTATTCTCAAGGTAAGAAATAATGTTGATTATTATTACCAAAAATAGTAATAAGTACAAGTGAATTTTAACCAATATCCATTTACATTATCCATGACTCAAGCATGCTGCATAAATTCATTTATTTTGAATAATTCAAAAATAATCGAATTTCACTATTGATAAAAAAATTCATGTATTTCAGAAAAATCCCTAAAATGGAACCTAACCATTTCCTGATGTGTTTAATTAAAAAATCAACTAAACTTTTTCAAAATAATTTTCTAACTATGTTTAATTTAATTTTAATATAAAATCATAATTTACTCGAAAAATACTGTTTTAAAATTTAAAACTGATTATATAATACTTTCAAAAATTAAATGATGTATCATAAAATTATTCTAATATCATATGAATACAAAATATATTTTTAGGAATATAATTTATGAAAATTAGTTTTATTAATTTAAAATATTAATTAACTATTTATTACTCAAAAAATACAAACACTTAATTATTATTATTTTAAATATTCACTCTCATTTATATGTTGCCTAATTTTTTTATACTTGAATGGGTGATGTTACTATTCATAAGGGTACATTAATATTCCTAAGGGAAAGTTAATATTCACAAGGGTAAGTTAATATTCAAAAAAAATTGTATTTGATCATTTCTGACTCTAAATAACTTACTGATCACAACTGTGTGTTATTTTTTTGAAATTCAAATATTAGAAGCAGAAAAATTGTGTTCATTGGATAGGTTATAAGAAAGTGTAGTTTCATAGAGACTGCATGTTTCATGCATTCATCGTTAAATTTATTTGTAAATTTTTGGGATGGTATACCCCTTATATTGGATGGGTCATAAGCGTGGTAAAACTAATTTATTAATTGTTGATATGACATTATGACATCGATGTGTGGAAAGATTCACTAATATTAGGTTCATTGGGAAATACCATATTTGAATTTGGGATGTGGTGTTGGTTGGAGTTAGTGTGTTGACATCGAACTTGGTATAGAGTTGAATGATCTTAGGGTGATTCGGATTAGTGGTGCACCGGTTCTCATGGTTAGATAATGTATAATGTAGCTTGTGGTTAGTGATCCATTGTTGGAATTACATTGGATATCTGGGATCAGACTATGGTGTGCAGATTTATATGTTCCTAGGATACCTTCAATATTAAATAATTATAGTCAGGTGTTTAGATTACACTTTGGTGGGTGAAATATTTCTTTTTTAGGTCAAATTTTTTTAGAGGATTTCCAACTAGTTTTTTATTGAGTCTATATGAGGTAAGGTGGAAACTGCATAAGGAATACTATTCAAAACATTGTTAGAGGGTGAGTAGATGGCTAGAAGTTTTCTCCTGATACACTTTTCCTATATTGCTCAACATAATGGCTCGGAATCCACCATCTTGTGTTTAGGATTATGGTGGGTAGCTTTATAATCCATAGAAAAATTAGGTGAATACATCAAAATGTTTCATAATATATTGGTGTGGTGAGTTGTTTTTCAATGTTGGTGATGTTGGAAAGCTGTCTGTTCGACTTTGGTGGAATAGTGAATCTTGGTGGAGTTACACAACAAAATTGTATTGAGTGATTTGTAAAAAAATGGATAGTTTTCATTTATTTGATGATCAAAAATATTCAAGATACATGATTCTATGGTTAAAAAAACATCTCAATAATGAGAAACATTATGGTGGGGTCTTTGTAAGGAACTATAAATTTCTGGGTCATTAAATATTAGAGGAATATTGAATTTTTTGTTTGGTGAGAGTTTTTTAGTAATAAAACTCTAATTAAGATTCTTAGTGTTTATACATCCTTAAATAGTGCTTTTGGATGTGATTTGAGGCTTGATGAGGGCCTTGAGTGCTCAATTAGAATCTAGTAGAGGTTTTAGGTGAAAATAACTAAAATTTCAATTTTTGCATCCATTCAAACAATAAACAATAGGGGCCATAATACGAATAGTGTTATCTATGGTTGAACCCCCTTTCATGAAAATTTTAGGCCATGAACCATAGTCCAGGCCATGAAATGTTTCGGGGGTAGAGATTATGTGAAACCCCTTGGTCACATCATAAATAATCCTTAGTTTGCTTTTCTTAGTGAGGAAACCTATTTTTTTCTAGTTGAGGGTCATTAGTAATTATTGGTTTGTGATGTTAGTCGTGGTTATTTCATGGCTGTTTCTCTCTCCCCTCATCCCTCCTTCAATCCTCCTTGAGTGGGGGTTATTTGTGGTTCTTTCAATGTATATTATATTTATGTTCATACATTTTCTATTATATTGTTCATTTTATTTGTTTCCCTTTAATTCGGCTTGGTTTTAGTTACTTTTTCTTAAATATTTCCACTAGAGCATGGAAAAAATATTCTCGATCAATGAGACTTTTGATTTTCTTGTGTAGAATACATCCTTACAAACTTTCTACACATCATCATGCCCCATTTCAATAAAGGTATTTCAAAATGTGTATTTATTACCATGTTTTTAACCTAATTTTGATAAAATTGGTCTTTGGAATATGTGTTTAAATTGGGGAGTTCTAGTGTCTTTGGTTTTTGTAAATTTTGGAAGTCGTCTGCACCCCGTTTCTTGAGGTGTTGATGAGTGGATTATGCCCAATTAATATTCATCTGGTTATTACCATTAATTAATTAATTAATTATATATTTATATAATTAATTATTTGTGTTGTATATATGGAGATAGATGAACAAGATAATTAATAAATCTTGGTGGTCTTGGATGAGTCTCAATAGACCTCGATGAGGTGTTAACTCTATTGTCTTGGTTGGTTTCCCCTGTAATACTATTTAAAATGCATTTTTTACTTATTAAAGTAAAATCATGAATAATGACATGTTTTTTTAGGGTTTATAAGGATTGCTATAGTCATTAGGCATGATAACATGGTGTCATTGGGACCCCACAAGATAATACTATGTGCTTTTTATCGCCATTGATAATTCTAGGTCAACCAGTGACTATTCCACTAACAGATGGGGGTGTTGGTGGAGATTATGTGGGTTGTTGTGAATGTTACTAGTTATAAGTAGAAATTTATTATATCTTAGGTTGGTTTCCTAGGTCTAGTTGACTAGCATGAGTGTCTTAGGAATAAATTATGATGGGCACGACATTTATATACCTCCTGGGTGACTACGAACACCCTCTTAGGATTGGAGGAGTGTCTTAGTTTCTGAGGTGACTTGTATAATTTCTCTATGATATTGATGTATATGATATTGGGGTATTCCCAATGCATTATGATTTGAAGTATCTCCTTAAGGATATGTGGGATGGGAACTAGGTGAGGTTCATGGGGGTTGGTAAGGATTTTTCTACTATGTTTCCAAGGGTTTTTTGGATAGGGGGTTAGACCCCACCTATTGAGGATTATGTCTAATATATTTTTTTTGGATGGGGTTTTTTTTAGGATCGAAATAATTATGTAGATGCTCAATATAAAAGAGGGGGTGAATTGTATACTTTTAAAATTCATTTGTTACTTTTAAAGACAGTAATGTTTAACAAAGTTAAACATGGTAAACTCAGTAGACCTTTATGTTCTATAAACTTGCTTGATTCCAGAAATGTGGTTCCAAGAATGTAATTATGGAAATGTGGTTTCAGAAATAAATCATAAGAAAAGTTTACAAAGAAAAAGATTATACCTTAAAGTGTGTAGAATCTCACTAATCATAGTATACAAATACAAGAAAGTATAAAATAGTTATACTTTCCTTATCAATCAAAATGCCGCGGAAAAACAACCCTGAAACAACACAAGTAGAAAGTATGAAATCTTTTAACCCTAAGAGTAGGGTATCCAACAACCTTGGATAAAGGTCCCTTGATTTATAATTTCAAGAAAGTCTATATTACCAACAACAGGGTAAGCCCTCGATATGAATATCGGAGTCTGTCTTGCTATCCTCGCAAGCCCTCGAACTTCAAGGTAGTTGTCACCTCTGCCTTCCTATCCCCGGAATCCCTCAAATGTACTCAACAACATTCGGAGTCACACAAAGAAATTTTGAACAAGATGTTCAGTATGCACAAAGCATTAAAGTCTCTCTCTAGAAATCAATTCAACACCATGTTATCTCTAGATTGATCAACTCATTGTTGAGATCATTCAAATGAGCTCCTATTTATAGGCACATCTTCAACGGTCGGCTCCATCTTCCAACAGTCATATTTTTCCTTGAATTTCAGAGGGACCTGTACACGTGCCACTCAAGAAACGGTTAGTTAGTAACTGGATGCAAATCATCGTTTTATAACTAAAAATAGTGAAAGAACAATATGGTTGCTCAACCAAAATCCATTATTTGGAGTCTAAGAAAAAATAAAAGTTCGGATTCTATCCAAAAAACCCTTCGGTGTCTATAATACATGAATATTAAGATTCTATCTTAAAAAGAATTTAGAACACGAATTCTACAGAATTCTAGGGTCGTAATTTCAAGGAAATTCAGAGAATTTGGAGTCTGAATTCATAAGAATTCTGAGCCTAAACTCAGAAAGTTCAGAGTCTGATTTTATAATGTTTGGAGTCTGAATTCAGAGAATTCAAAGTCAGAACTCAGAAAGTTCGGAGTCTGAATTTATAGATTTCTAAGAATTCAGAACTTGAATTTGGATCCTGAAAATAGAATGCTCTATATCTAAGTATTTATAAGATTCTGAGGGTTTGGATACAAAATCGATCTTTTATACTTATAAATGATTTAGAGAGACTAAAAAAATAAACAATGAAAAAAATGGTAAGGATAAATTTCCCTGGGGAAGACAAATTTACCTTAACAAGATAAAAATTATGAAAAATAAATTTTCCTTATGATAGTGTGTTTGTGATTTTCAAAACATAAAGAAATGGAAAATTCATAGGAAACCTTATTGACTCAACAATCTCCCCCCTTTTGTAAATCACAAACATCCTTACAAAAAAAAATATAAGGACTTAGAAATTTTATGGGCTAGTAAATAGAACTTATCTCCCTTTACTTATGGATCAAACTGAATACAAATAACTCTCCCTTAGGACTTGGTACCCCTAAGTATCATATTCTGAATTTTCTGAATGATATTTTCATTATCTTGCATATGAAAACTTTCATCATGAAATCTCCCCCATAGATGAGCTCCCCATTACTTAGGTGAATTTATTTTTTACTATGTATTATTTTTTGACATTCCTTTCTACCCCTTTGTAATTTTCAAAAATAAATATAGGGAATGGAAATGAAATTTTGGTACCTAAAAAAATAGTACTAAATAGCCAAAAATATGAAGAGCAACAAGAATTTCATTATGATTGAATGAATTTGTACAAGGAATGAAATACAACAAAAGATCAGATTTAGACTAAAAGTATCCTTCCTTCTCCTTCGGCATCAGCTTATTTACAATAGTCTTTAGATTTTGAGTTCCTTTTGATCCTCCTCTGCATCTTTGATAAGCTGATCCTAATATTATATTTTCTTCTCTATGGATTTGATTTTATCTTCATGAGCCTTAAGAGATTATGCCAGACCATTTAGAACTTATTCTTGCTTGACTAGTTTCTCTTCTATCTCAATCCTAAGATTCCTTTCTCTCTTCCAATTCTGAGAAACTGAATATTATTTCCCATTAAAATCTTTCAATTCTTGCTTCCGTGTATTTTATTCAAGAGGTAGATTTTTTTCGAAAGACTTAGTGAGATCTTTGAACTTACCATATTTAGTTTCAAATGCATCCTTAACATTATCTTGAAAGTCCTCAAGAATTATCACGTCTTCCACAGTTTTCATTGACCAGCTAGTCATCTTCTTGAAAGATCTTTTGTGGGATTTGTATTTTATGAAAAACATCTTGAAATCAGCCTCAAGTTTGACACACTTATCCATTACCATGGATACTAAATCTTATTTTTGATTTATGGTATGCTGAAGAATCTAGAATCTGGAGTCTATGCTTGGAAATTGAGGGATAGTTCCAATAATCTTTTTCAAAGAACGGACTACAAAATATTTTCAAAGAGAGGATGATTCCGAATCAGAGATTTTTCATGGTGAGGATTCTTTTTCTATATCAGCAGATTTCCTCTTCAACAAAGAACCCAATTCTTTTTTTCTTCACCACTACTCTGCTAGGTGTATCAACAACCACATGTTTTTCCTTTTCAGCTTTTGGAATGACTTCTTCTTGATTGGGTGATTCGTGTTCTCTATCAGATAGTTGCACAATTTTATCTTTATCTACCTATTCCTTCTATGCTCATACCTCAGCATCCTCTGGCTGAATGAAATCATGGTTGGAGCTTTCTTCTTCAGAAACATTGATCACTTCTTCTCCACTCTTCTCACCTTTTGCTGGAGTAGAATGTTTTGAAGACTCTACTTTAGAGATTCAGAATGAAAATTTTTCAGAAGGGATTTCCTTCTCATGATAATCCTCAACTTGATTTATCAAATCTTTAGTATCACCACTTATTTCTTTTTCTTCTTCATCCACTTACTTTTTTTGGACGTTTTCCAGAGTCATAAAATTCATTCCCATAGTCTCTGGTAATGAATCTATCAGGAAGGATTCTAGTATTGGAATATTCTCGGATGCTTTCTCAGTAGCCTTCAGAAGTGATTGGACTGTCTCTTCCTCAAACAACATTTTATTCTGTTTCTTCTCTTTCTATTGCCTCTCAATCTCTTCAGCTTCCTTTTCCTTTAAAGATTTTTCCTTAGTAGGTTCTAGGCCAAACTTAGGCTCCCCTTCTTTAAAATTTTTCTTATCTTCTCTCCACATTTCTACTACTTCATCAGTATAAGATTTTTGTTTCATTGGATTCAAGGGTGCTGACTGAATTTATTTAGCCGCTGGAGTTTTTGACTTATCTTCTACTTTTTTCAGCTTCCTCTTACTTCCACCCTTTGTAGAGGTTTCATCCCCCTCCTGTTTCTTTGAAAGAGTTTCCACTCTCTCTTCAGGAAAATCATATAATTCTTAGGATTCTTTATAAAATCCAACATTCATTCTTCTCAAGGTGTCATCACTCAGAAAAATGAATTTCCAATTCCTCGACATAGAACTGTAAGAAATTTTGAAGGATTCTAAACACAGAACAATCATCTTTGACAGAATGGTTGGATAAATAATAATTTTATATTTCAAATTCCCATTCTTGAAATTCTCAATCATAATCAAAATGTACTTAACAAAATTAATCTTCCTTAGATTATCCTAGAAATCCAGAATATAGATGTCACTCTTCTTTAAAGTATCCTAATCATCTTTTCTTGGAATAATGAATCCTTGAACCCACAGTTCAAGAATCTGAAATTTTTTAGATAGGTGAAAAATCATCAAGGTCATTACTTCTGAAAGACCAAGACAATCCATGGATTTTTCCTTAATAAAACTTCCTTGAACATTAGGTAGCTTGTGAGTACAGAACTCAGATTTCCCTTCATAAGGAATACCAACCAAGCTTGCATCCTTGGTGTAACAAAGTGAATATGTATTTCCATAACACTTGAAAGAAAACATACTCCTACGTTCATCCTTAAAGAAATTTACTCACTCATAGAACTCTAATAAAAACTCCGGATATAGCAAATCCTTATCTTTTGGTTTTGAAATTCACACACTCTCCAAACCATTCATTTTGATATTATTGTAAACGATAGAGTAATATTTGGCATAAAACATTGGATTAACTAACCTTTCTCTATATATTTTCCATTCAGAGAATGTCTTGACAGACAACATTTATTTCTAGTAATAGACTTCGGCAGACAATCAAAAGTAAGGAAAATATGAAAAGTTTGGAATATGCTTTTATTGGAAGGGTAGAGCTTCAACACGCAAGAGATTTGAGATCAATGTTGGACAACCATCGGGGAGTCCTTTATATATGAAATAGAAGCAACAGTTCAGCTTCCCTGATAGATCCAACGGTCGAAAGCATCTTGAGAATATCTGACGATTGAGATAATACCCACAAAAGGAAATTTTATAGATTCGGATATTTTGAGGTTCGTATAAAAAACATTCATATTTATCAAAAAGTGAATCCAAAAAATTAAAAACCAAAAGAAAAAACCTGCAAGTAAAATATGATTACGAAAACATAGGGAAAAAAATCATACCTTTCGGATTTCTTAGGGAAAATGTTAGTAATGAGAAAAATTTTCTTGGAGAACATTATATTCCAAAATTTGATTACGGAAAAACATCAGACTACTAAAAATTTTACTACCAATATTTTATTATGAAACTTTTAAATATGAAATCTTCATTATGAAAATTTAACTACAACAATTTTCATTACAAAAATGTTAAGTAAAATAAAGATAGATTAAGAAAAAAATTTAGACTAAGAATAATTTTAAACTACAAAATAATTTTAGAATACGATAAAAGTTTAGTCTACGAAAAAATTTTAGACTACAAAAATATTTAGTCTACGAAAAAATTTTGGTCTACAAAAAATTTTGACTATCTAAAATTTTTACTATGAAAAATTTTTGACTACAAAAAATTTTTAGACTATGAAAACTTTTTAGACACCTAAAAAAAATGTACCCCCCCCCCCTATGAAGAAGATATCCTTACTGTAAAGAGATTAGTTTCAAAAAAATTAACATGAAAGAATACCATACGGTTACCATTCATAACTTCTATTTAATGTATTCAAAACAATCAGATGGTAATGATTTTCGGATAATATCAACAAGTTGATCTTGTGTTCCGATAGATTGAATAACGATATCTCTTTTTTGTGTGTGATCCCTAAGAAAGTGATTCCTAATATCTATGTGTTTTTCACAAGAGTGATGTGCATGGTTTTTATTTAAGAAAATTTCACTAGTATTATCACACAAAATTTGTGTTTTGGTAAAACTCATACCATAGTCTGTGAGTGTGTGTTCCATCCACGACACTTGAGCACAACAACTTCCAGCTGCAACATATTCAGCTTCAGCAGTGGAAAGTGCTACTGAGTGTTGGTTTTTTGTATGACCAAGAAACAAATGAATCTCCTAAAAAATGACAAGTTCTAGATGTACTCTTCCTATCCATTCTACATCCACAAAAGGTATCATCTGAAAAGATTTTCATAACAAAATAATTTCCAAAAGTATAAAAGAGTCCTTCATTCATGGTTCCCTTTATGTAGCGAAAAATTATTTTCACTTCCTTTTAAATGAGATTCCTTATGATTTGATTGATATATTGCACATAATAATACTGAAAACCTTAATTCTGGACGACTAGTTGTCAAGTGAAATAGACTTTCGATCAGACCTCTAAAAGATGTTTGATCTACTAGTTTCCCAGATTCATCAAGATCAAGTGAATTTATGGTACCAATAAGAATACTCATACTCTTAGTGTTGTCATATCCATAATTTTTAATAAGATATTTAATATACTTATGTTGGGATATATATATTCCTTCTAGTTTTTAAGAAATTTGAAGACCCAGGAAAAATTTTAACTCACCCATCATACTCATTTCAAACTCAGATTCCATAAGATCCGCAAAGTAATCGGTTACAGATTTCTGAGTTGAAACAAATATAACATCGTCAACATAAATTTGAACAATCAAAACATTTTTCTTATCTTTCTTTATAAAAAGGGTTGGATCAGCATTTCCCTTAACATAATTATTTTAAATCAAAAATCTTGTAAGTCTATAATACCAGGCTCTAGGGGCTTGCATAGGTCCATACAAAGATTTTGTAAGTTTGTAAACATGTTCAAGATGTTTTGAATCTTCAAAACCAGGAGGTTGTTAAACAAAAACTTCATATTGTACAAAACCATTAAGTAATGCACATTTAAAATCCTTTTGAAAAAGTTTGAAATTGAAGAATCCTGCAAAGGCAAGTAGAATACGAATAGAATCAATTATAGCTACTTGAGAACATGTTTTTTATAGTCTATTCCTTCTTTTTGATTATATACTTTAGCAACTACTCTAGATTTATTTCTTACTATGATTCCATTTTCATCACATTTATTTCTGAAGACCCATTTTACTCCAATAACAGAAGTTTCCTTAGGTATTTCAACAAAGGTATAGACATTATTTCTTTATATCTCATTTATCTTATCTTGTATAGCTTTTATCCAACCATCATCACATAAAGCTTCAACAATGATTATTGGTTCTAATTGGGAAAGGAATGCTAGATGTTATACTTCATTTCTTAAGGAAATTATAGTCCTTAAAGGTTGATTTACATCCCCAATGATACTATCACTGAGATGATTCTTTAGAAAAAATTGATTTGGGTTTTGTAAAACCTATTCATAAACATTGGTTAGGATATCTTCTAGGGTAAATGTTTCCGAAATATATTCTTGAAAATTTTCCTTATCAAAAGGATCTTCTATCAAGGTTTGATAATCAGTTTTTGAAAACACATCCGAAAATGTAGGTTGAGGTTGTTTAAAAACAAAAGGATCAGTTTCGTCATGATTAACATGTTCTGTCTCTTCAACAATACATGTGTTTTTATTTAAAACTCTACAAGACTTAGAAGTTGTGGACTAGCCTAATAAAATTCCTTCATCAAATTTTGGTGTGAATTTGTGTAGATTATCTTTATTATTCAGAATGAATACCTTGCAACCAAAAACCTTGAAGTAGGAAAGTCTAGGGTTTCTACCATTCCATAACTCATAAATATTTTTATTAAAAAAATGTCTAATCAAAACACGAATTATAGTATAGCATGCAATACTTACAGCTTCAGCCCAAAAATATTTGGCTACCGAATATTCACTCAACATGGTTCTTGTTATCTCTGGAAGAATTCTATTTCTTCTTTCAACAACACCATTGTTTGAGGTCTTTTTGGTGCTGGGAAGTTATGAGTAATACCTTTTCTACTACAAAAGTTTTCAAAAACAGAATTCTGAAATTCTCCTCTATGATAACTATGAATAGTTACCAAAGGAAGGTTTTTCTCAATTTTAACTTGGGCTCTAAAACTTTTGAAATAAGAAAAATCATCAAATTTCTTTGCTATAAAATAGGCCCATGTAAATCTAGTGTAATTATCAACTATAAAAAATACATATTATTTTCTTCTAATGCTTCCAATTTGTGTTGGACCAAAAAGATCTATATGCACCAACTGTAATGCATCAGTAGTTGAGACTTCACCAACTGATTTAAAACTTGATTTATGTTGCTTTCCATATTGACAAGGATCATAAACTTTTGAAGAATCAAATATATGCATCATTAGATTCTAAGCTAGTTTTTTCTTAGAGAGTTTTCATAGGTTCCTAATGTTGTAGTGTCCTAAACTTCTATGCCACAACCAAGAATTATGTTCCATTGCACTAAGGAAAGGTAGTTCATAGATCATAAGGTCTTCTATGTTTATAGTGTAAACATTATCTTGCCTATTGGCAGAAAGAATAAACTCTTCCTTGGAATTGTGTACTAAGAACTTGTCATTCCTAAAATTTGAAAGGTAACCTTCATCACATAACTGACTTATGTTACTCAGGTTGTACATAAGACCCTTAACAAATAAAACATTTTAAATCAAAATTTTTCCAAGAACAACAATGTTACCTATACCAATAATTTCCACCTGAGCATTCTCTCCAAAAGTTACTTTTTATCCATTCGTCATGCTAATCTTTTAAAAGAAGTTTTTGTTACCAGTCATGTTCCGGAAAAATCCACTATCCATGTATGTTATATTGTTGTTGGTAATATATTTATTTTCATTAAAATAAAAGTGTTGGACTTTTGGAACCCAAACTTTCTTGGATCTAGAAACTTCAGAAAGCAAAATTTTATGGATCCACATTTTCATCGAAGAATAAGCTTTACTAAAACCTAAAGACTGAGTTTTTTTAAAGGAACAATTTTTTCCCAATGCCCACCACACTAAAACTTAGTACAGAATGGAGCACTTTCAGGAACAAAATAATTGTTACTAAAAATTGGTTTTGAACCAATATAACCAAAACCAGTACTATTCCATAAAGGTCAAATTTGTGAGTACATATTATCAAAGTTTTCCTTACCTAAGGTAATGTTTGAAAAACACTTATTCAAGGAATATATTTCAGACTTTAGTCTTATAACTAAGTTATTATCCTCAAAAAAATCAGTTTTAGCACTAGAGTTAGGCTCAGAAACACTTTTCATAGAATAAACTTTTTCTAGATCTTTAGAGAGTTTATCCTTCTTAGAATTAACTTCCTCAAGGGTTTTTCAAATACTATCAATATCAAGGGTTTTCTTATCAAGATCTTTAGAATGATATGATATTTCCTTAGTAAGAATAGAAATCCTAGAATTTTCCTTATAATGCTTTTTATTGACTTTAGAATTTTCATTCTCAAGAAGCTTAGAAAACCTAGTAACTTCTTCATAGGTAGGTAATATATTATCTTCATTAGAAGAATATTCTTCATTCTAGGATTCATAATATTTACTATCACTATAGTTATAATTCATAGATATATTGGTCATGGATTCGGAATTATGTACCTTGGCTATTAAACAATGATTTTCAATAGGTGGCTTAGAAAGTAAACCAAGATTCTCCTATCCATAAGATTCGTAATATAAGGATTCATCAGAAGTGTCTCCACCACTGGAACTCCAGGTGTCATTAACATTTAATAATTTCTTAGATTTATCTTTGTAGTACATATTTCTATTCCTTTCATAATTCTTTTCCTTTCTATCTTTTCTCTTAAGTATAAGAAAATCTGGCCATATATGCCCTGCTATTTTGCATTCATAACAAGTGACTTAAGAGTATTTATTATCCTTTCTTTCAATCTTCTTGTATCTATAATAGAAGTATTTCTTCCCAACTATCTTGTTCATCATTCTAGAATGATTAGATATTTCATTCTTAGAATGTTCACTTCCACTTGATTCAGATAAAATAGTATCCTTATTAGATTCAGATCTTGTAACCCTCTCAAGAGTCTTGGATTTTATATGACTAGAAGTAGTTATAAAAGAAACAATTCCTTTTCCATTATTTTTCTTAACATTGACTGCTTCTCTCTTCATTATACTCTCATGTTGAAGAAGAGTTCCAAAAAGCTCATCAAGAGTAATCTTTGATACTTTCCTATTCTCATCAATAGCTGTTCTCTTGGATTCCCACTCATTAGGCATGATGTTAATAATCTTGTCAACATGTTCCTTATAATCCAAACCTTTTTTACCCATGGAATGTAAGTTTTTGACAATAGTCATGAATATCTGTTGTACCTTACATATAGGTTCTCCATAAAGAAAGTACAAAACCATGATACCCATCTCTAGGAAAAGTTCTTATAGTTTCAATAACTTTGTAGGTTCTAAAATGAGTAACTTCAAGCTACTTACAAATACAATTTGAAGCTTCACAAGAAGAAATCTGGATATATATATTCCTAGTCATGGAACACAAAAAAGTATTGCATACCTTGTCGTTTAGTTAATATTTTGATTTCTCTTGATTAGTAAAAGTTCTTGACTTCCTAATCAGGAATCGTGTAGTCCTTAGTAAGCATAACAAAGTAATCCACTCCAGTGCTAATGAAAAAATTATTCATACGATCTCTCTAATATTCATAATCATTCCCATTAAAATAGGTGGTCTAGTAGGATTCAGATTTTCAATTGAACCAACATTTATTCCTGTCATCTCGAATAAAATATCATTCTATACAAACTTGTTAGTAATAAAAGTTTGTAAACTAGGATAAAAATACTAAGCAAGGAAAAATATAGAACAAGGAAAAACTTGAGCAAGAAAACTTATATGTGAATATAAGTATTTCAAAAACCTCCTCTGATACCAATTGTAGGATCGGAATAATGAGGTAGATGCTCAATATACAAGGGGGGGGGGGGGGTGAATTTTATACATTAAAAATTCCTTTGGAACTTTTAAAGATGGTAATGTTTAGAAAAGTTAAATAGGGTAAATTCACTAGACCTCTAAGATCTACAAACTTGCTTGATATTGGAAAAGTGGTTCTGAGAATGTAATTCCGGAAATGTGGCTCCAGAAATGAAACATAAGAAAAGTTTAGAATGAAAAATATTCTACCATAAAGCATATAGAATCTAACTAATCAGAGTATACAAATAAAAGAAATTATAAGATGGTTATAATTTCCTTATCAATCAAAATACAACGAAAAAACAAACTTGAAACGACATAAGTAACAATTAGGAAATCTTTTTACCCAAAGAGTAGGTTATCCAACAACCTTGGATAAAGGTCCCTTGATTTATTCTTTAAAGAATGTCTGTCTTACCTACACCAGGGTAAGGCCTCGATACGAATATCATAGTTTGTCTTATTATCCCCGCAAGCCCTCAAACTTCAAGTTAGTCGGCACCTCTGTCTTCTTATCCCCAGAAGCCCTCAAATGTACTCAGCAAAATTTGGAGTCGTACGAAGGAATTCTAAACAAGATTTTTAGTACGCACAAAGCATTAAAGTCTCTATCTATATAAATCACTTCAACATCATGTAATCTCTAGATTGATCAACTCGTTGTTGAGCTCGTTCAAATGAGCTCTTATTTATAGGCACATCTTCAACGGTCGGCTCTCTCCTCCAATGGTCATATTTTTCCTTGAATTTCGAAGGGACCTATACAAGTGTCACTGAAAAAATTGTAACACCCTAATATTCTATGGTACGCTTCTCTTTGAATAATGAAATAGCATGTGTTGTATGCAACATCGAGTTCTAACACACACCACAACCAATCAAACTAGCCGTTATGAATAGTAATACCTACTTTTTAAAATTTTATAAATTTTACCTCTCAAAATGGACATAATTTTTGGATTCAAAGTATCGAATTTAGCCTAAGGTGAAATTTTGGAACTTTTCGGAAAACTTTAATATTTTGATGAACAGTGAAAATTATTAAATTTTAATTAAAAACAATTTTTTAATCAAAATAATTAATAGTGATAAATTATGAATTTGTGTGGTTTTAAAGTATATTTAGAATATATTTTTACCATTTAATACAATGTTGGTCATTGGACATAACTTTACAATTAAACCGAACATAAACAAGTATCAATCTTTTGATAGTTATTATATCTTAAAAACAAGCTTTTTGTTTTGACAGCGGGAATTAATTTTAAATTAATTTCTGCCACTTCTGTGTTTTGAATTTGGAAAAGTGGATTATATTTTTGGAATCAGGATTTCCAAATTGTGTAAATAGGTAACTTTTATTTTTAGACATTTTTAATAATTATTTCGGTAAATATTTTATTTACCTTGGTTAAAGGGTAAATCTGGTAAATAAGGGTTAAGAAATTTATATTATAATAATACTAAATTACTGTAAAACGTGTCCTAACCTTATTGGTGGATACATTTCCGACCATGGGCATCTTTGGATCGATTTTGGGACCCCATGGAGCCACTTGTAGGTGATAAGGGAACTTTATTTTAATTAAGTTAAAAAAATACAAAAATGACATAAGCATATATCTACTAGAAAAACAATTTTTACAAAGGGATATATATGTTGGATTTTCAACTATAAATATTAATTAGAAATATAAAACTATTTCATACATAATGGTATTTTATTTATAATTTTTAGACATTAAATAATTTAATTTATTTATGACACAATGATGATGCAGTAATTACCATAATAGTGAAAATTTAAAATAATTGATATTATAAATACCCAAATAAATATAATTTGAGACTATTTATGAATTAAACTAATTTTATAGGTAAATATGACATATTAGGATTGATTTAATTGACTTTTTTAGAAGTAATAAATATGTTATAATTTTCACAAAAATCAATTTTCCAAATAGTGTCAAAATTGACATAAAAAAGTTTTTAAAACAAATATTATATTATTAGTTGATATTAAATTCCTAAAAATCTAAGGTTCGTCCAAGAGACTTATATCATGATAGTTGTTACATTAATGGACCACTTGAGGGTCTCTTGGAGGTATATAGTAAGTTTATTAACTATATAATATAAAAATATAAAGTGACATGGTAAGTGTCAAACTAATTAACTAAGAGTTAAAACTAAACGATAAGGTTAATATAGTAACCCAAACCTGTCTAAATCCTATTGGTTGAGTGGTTTTCAACCAATCCCCTCCTTAACATTTAAATAATCAAATTTGGAGCCATTAGAAACCGAATATGAATTTATTATAAAATAATATTTCTAGCTTTTCCAAAGGTGCCCCTCACCCCTCTTATAAAAGGGAACTCCCCCTTCTCATTAATTCACACCATCAAAGCCTTTTGGTTCGGTTAAAACCTTCCCAAATACTCTTTCAACATCCCTAAATTCATCCTAGAGGCCTTAATTTAGTCATAAAGACAACCTAAGGATCCCTTTTGATCAAATCAAAAGGAAGAACCCGAAGACGACGTAATGTTTTCACCACCCTCTTTCATGTTTCGTTCTTCTTCCACTTCTTCTTTCTTTGTTATTACCATTATAAAATAATAAATCCAGTATATTATATATACTTTGATGTTATTATAAACATGGTACAACCATATTTCAATATTCTATCCATCTTTTGAATGACATGTCACCATACGTGCATACGTACGGCTTACCGTCTCCACGTCGTGGTGTAATTGTTATTCAAAACATTATTATCTGTATGGGTATAATAATGATGTGTAATTCAGGTAAATAAAAAATATAACATGATAATTATTCTGTCTATATGATATACCATCCAATTATATATTATTTTAACATCAAAAGAATGATATTGTCCCTCCTGCGTACGTACGGACTACCGTCTCCACGAACGCGATGAGATTCATTCTCCATCGTATCCATTCAATTATTATTCTAATTTTATGATTAATAATAATGTTTAAGGACTTAATATCATTCTGGATATGAATAATATACAACCTATCCATGAAAAACATGGCTTACATAAAAAAACATATAAAAGAAAACGAGTAAGTTAACACCCGAAACGACGATAATTCTAAAATATTATTAACAAATCAATGTTAAAAGATCATATATGATATCATATTAATATATATGATTCTTGTATAATTTAATAACAATTATTTCACCATTATACAGGAGGTTAACCTACCCTAACCAAGGAAAAGTACAAGGTAAGGGTTTATTTCGCAATCTCTTCATTATCCGAGATTGTTTATACGTAATAATCTACTGGGATTTCTTCATCATCCACATCCATGTTTCTTAAAAATGTATTTCAAAACATTCTTACTATTTTACAGAATATGGGTTAAAGTCATTTATACCCTTGTTTGAATTTTTATAAGATTTTTATAAAGGAATCTTTCAATCATTTCCCAAACAAGGTCCTTATTAACCTTTTCGACAGAATTAAGGTAAGAATGTTTTTTTAACTTATACGGTGGTTGCGGCTATTTTCCGCCCTTCTAAAATCTTCGAAGCTTCTCTTACAAGCTTATAAAAATATTTTCAAAGAAAATGTTTTATTTTATAGATATAAGACTCTTAAATGATTTCAAAATAGAAAGAGATATTTCTCTAAAAAGAGTTTTTATTTCATCTATGTCAACATCCTTTGATAGATTTTAAGCTTATTTGAAGTTGATTTGTTATGATACAAAACATCTATATTGTATTGAAGGTTTTGTGATATGTTTGACTACGAATGTGTTATTTTTATACCATTCGTGGTTTATAGATGAATTATTTACATTTCGTATGCTAGTTTTAATACGAATGTTTATGTTATGTTTAAACATTATCATATGAGGAATGCATTGGACTTAGTAAGTGATGGGTGGAGCCTGCTATAGATCCTCGATGCATCTGTAGGTCTCATGATACAAACTAGTGTCTTGGCATAAGGCTTTGAAAAAATCTTATTTTTAGTCTTGGAACGAGGCCTTGGCTATGTGGTTATGATAGTCTGGTATTATGCATTCCATCATTATGGAAGTGGTTATTGATATTGCATGTGAATATTCGACTAGTAGAATATCCATGTGAATAATTAAATGGAATTATTTAATTTTATTTGTGCCATACTATGTTGAAGTTCATGTTTAAAAGGCTTTTTTTAGTTATACATTTCCTTAAATGTTTATTCTTATTTATGAAAGTTTCCTCTATATTTTTATCCTTACTGGGCATTTGAGCTCACCCCTTTTCTATGTTTTATTTTCCCCAGGATGTGAAGAAGTAATTTATAAATGACCTACAGGGATAGTATGAGGGGATAAGAGTGTGGACTATGGAGACTATATTGTTGTAGTTTTCATTTTATGATATAATGTAAACTTTATTAACGTATCTAGTTATTCCAAGGATACTAAACTAATCGGTCTTTTGAGACTTGATCTTTCTTGTGATCATGCCAATGTTATGTAATAATGCACCGATTCTGGGTAACTGGGGTCGGGGCGTTACAGTTGGGATAAGAGAAAGTTTAGTACAAACCTTGGAAGCTATATTTAGATAAACTCTTATTAGATCACATAGATTTAAGATGGACTTTGAGGATTAGTATAGAATAACTTCCTAGAATTTTGGTATTGTTGCGATTTTGTGAGTTTTTACGAGCAATACATCCCTGTCTAGATACGAGCAGGTAGAGGCGGCTCTCGCACAGATGTACCTATGTGTAAATCCCTAAAACACTACTTTGAGCTATACTCGAACGAGAAATAGTGCATGAAAATGGGCTTTGCTGCACTTTTGGTTACGACACTCTCGGGGGATATGCTTAGGATAACTCTCATTTTCTTTACAAATCATTATGAAGGGTTTATGAGTATATACTTCCTCAAAGAAAACATTTTTATGATTATGGATTATATCCATAAATAGTTCATTTTATGTTAAGTGTTTTATAAGTATGGAATTATGTATTTTGATTCATAAACTGATCTAGTTTATGCCATTGTTTAGAAACGGTGCCTAGTGGAAGAAATGGAAACCATATCAATGCACACACTCCATGTAGGAATTTCCCTCCCGCTCAAGATAATTATAGTGGAGATAGTGATGCAACTGGTGCCGATCAGCTAATCACCATACTGGGAAAACTCACTCAGGTTATGAATAATAACCTTTCCCGTATGGAGCAACCTGATCCGCAGCGTGGAGGATCAATGTTAGATCGCTTCATTAGGGAACAACCACCAACTTTCAATGGGAATAAAAATCCCTTATTAGCTGAGAAATGGGTAAATTCCCTAGAGGAAATATTTCAGGCTTTGGGGAGTACTAAAAGGGAAAAAGTTATCATGGCAGTTTACAGCCTCACTAGAGATGCTGATCAATGGTCTCCATTGATTCAAAACACGAAGGAAGATGATAAAGTATTAAATATGGAATGGAGGGAGTTCAAAGATCTGTTTTTAGAAAAATAGTTTCCTCATGACCATCGATCATATATCGAAAGGCAATTTTTGAGTCTGAGACAAAAGGAGGATGAAAATGTTGCAAAGTATGAGGCTAACTTTACAAGGATAGCAAGGTATACTAGAGATTATATACGTAACCCAAGAAGTAAGATTGATTGTTTCTTTGATGGGTTAAAACCATTTCTCCGTCGAGCATTATTCGCACAATCCTTCCCATCATATGAAGGCATTGTCTCATGTTCTATCAAGACAGAGAAAGAATTCTCTAATTCATATGACTTTAAAGCAACGTAAGATAAGAAGAGATCTACTGGTCAATCTGGAAATGGAAATAAAGGGAAGAAGGGAAAAGTTGAATATCCATCCAATAGTAAATGTGGGAAGAAACACCTCGGTACTTGTTTAAAAGGAACGGGAGTCTGTTACAAGTGTGGTGAAAAAGGCCACCAAGATTGTGATTGCAAGGGGAAGAAGGAAGCTATCAATGTCCAATGCTACAATTGTAGGGAGATGGGACATTATGCAAATGAATGTCCTAAGCGTCAGGGAAAATTACCTTAGAAAAGGCCAAGGGATCAAGGCCAAACATATACTATCACTACTGCTGAGGCAGAATCTCCAAAAGACGTGGTGGCAGGTAATTTAATGGTTTCCTCATGTTTAGAAAATGCATTATTTGATTCTGGATCATCGCATTGTTTCATATATTCCTAGTTTGCTAAGAAAATTAGATATTTCCAATTTGATTTAACAAGGGAGTTGTCAGTTAAAACTCCTAACGGAAGTATCATTACAACAATGTTTTCTGAATCAGTCCCCATTAGAGCACATAAATGTTCTTTATCTGCTGATCTCATCGTCATACCTATGTTTGAGTTTGATATAATCCTCGGTATGGACTGGATTTCGGACCATGATGCGAAGATTTATTGTAAGAAGAAGGAGGTTACGATTTTTGATGATGATGATAAAGAACACATTATCTTTAGAGCAGAATCATCACCACTTAATTCTAATCTAGATCCACCCCCATTAGATCAACTAAATTCAATTATTAGGGAGGAATAGGATGTAATTAAAGTGGGTGAGGAAAGGAATGTTCAAATATAGGATGTACGTGTTGTGAAAGAATATGTAGATGTGTTTCCAGAAGATTTACCTGGACATCCTCAAGAACGTGAAGTTGAGTTTTCCATTTATTTAATTCCTGGATCAAGGCTTATATCAAAGACCCCTTATAAAATTTCCACTGTAGAATTAGTTGAACTAAAGTAAAAACTAGAGGAATTGAGTAATAAGGGATTTATTCACACTAGTGTTTCTCCATGGGGATCCCCTGTTATTTTTGTTAAAAAGAAATATGGATCTATGAGATTATGTATCGACTACAGGGAGATCAATGCTATAATAATAAAGAACAAGTATCCCCTACCTCACATTGATGATTTATTTGACCAACTGCATGGAGCTCAATACTTTTCAAAGATTGACCTTTGATATGGATACCATCAGATGTGTGTTAAGAAGGAAGACATTCCGAAGACAGCATTTCGAACCAGGTACGGGCATTACAAGTTTACAGTAACACCTTTTGGATTGACTAATGCACCCTATGTATTCATGGATCTGATGAATAGAGCTTTCAAGGAATGTCTTGATGAATTTGTGGTGGTATTTATTGATGATATCTTGGTAGACTAAAAACTCTAAGAAGATCAGGAAAATCACTTGCGCATTATCCTGAAGTCTCTGAGAAGACATGAATTATATGGGAATTTTAGAAAGAGTGAATTCTGGCTTCAGGAGATTTCTTTTCTTGGCCATATTGTGTCTAAAGATGGAATCTCTATTGATCCTTCTAAGACAAAGGAAATCCGTGAATGTCTTGAACCGATGAGTATAACTAAGGTACGCAGTTTTATTGGTTTAGTAGGTTATTATCGACGTTTCTTCCAGATGTTTGCCCAGTTGGCTAACCCATTAACAAAGCTCACATGTAAAGGGGTTAAATTTGTTTTGAAAAAAGAGTGTGAAGAATGTTTCGAAGAAATGAATAGAATATTAGTCAATTCTCCTATATTGACTCTACCATCGGGGAATGATGGGTTCATTATTTATATTGATGCATCGAATAAATGACTTGGTTGTGTTCTTATGCAGAATGACAGGGTTATTGCCTACACATCAAGATAGTTTAAAATTCATGAACAAAACTATCCTACTCCTGATCTCGAGTTAGCAGTTCTGATCTTTTCTTTGAAGATATGGAGGCACTACCTCTATGGAAAAAATGTGAGATTTATACTGATCACAAGAATTTGAAGTATATTTTCTCACAAAAAGAACTCAACATGAGGCAGAGGAGATGACTTGAATTACTCAATGATTATGATTGCACGATACACTACCCCCCGGGGAAGTCAAATAAGGTGGCATATGCTTTGAGCAGAAAATATCATGGAGTTTTGAACAATATGAGAATTTAAAGGGAACCAATTTTCATGGATCTAGTGAAGATGGGCGTGGTAATAACCAGGGAATGTGAAACATCAAATCTTTTTCAAATGGTTGCCAAACCATCTTTACTAGAAAGGATTAAGAGTTCTCAGACCGATGATGAAGAATTTCAAAAGAAGATTAAAGATGTGAATGATGGGAGATTGAGAGACTTTGTGTATGAAGATGGAATTTTGAAATTTGGTAAGAGACTTTGTGTTCCCGATATACCTGATCTAAAAAAAGAATTTCTGGATGATGCTCATAGTTCCAATTTCTGTATACACCCTGGGAGGACCAAAATGTATAGAGATTTGAATGAACATTTTTGGTGGGACAACATGAAGTGATAGATTTCTAATTTTGTGTCAATATATATGGTTTGTCAACAAGTGAAATCTAGAAGGCAACAACCTGGAGGAGTCATGCAACCTCTTCCCATACCGGAGTAGAAATGAGACAATATTACGATGGAATTTGTCATGGGGCTACCAAAGACTCCTAGAAGGAATGATGCAATATGGGTCATTGTTGATCATCTTACAATGTCAGCACATTTTCTTGCTATAAGGGAAGATTTACCACTTGAACGACTAGCAAGACAATATATTAATGAAGTTGTGAGATTTCATGGAGTACCCCTATCGATTGTGTCTGATCGTGATCCCCGTTTTACTTCAAGGTTCTGGAAAATTCTTCAGAAAGACTTGGATACTGAACTTCATTTGAGCACTGCCTACCACCCTAAAAAAGATGGACAATCAGAACGAACTATTCAAACCTTAGACGATATGTTGAGATCCTTCTCACTTGACTTTCAGGGTATGTGGGATCAATATTTACCTTTGGTAGAATTTTACCTATAACAATAGCTTCCATTCGAGTATTCAGATGGCACAATATGAAGCGTTATACGGAAAGAGATGTCGCACACCAACCTGTTGGGATGACGTTGGTGAAAGAAAACTTGTAATCCTAGAACTGGTGGAGGAAACGATGGGAAAGGTTAAGGTAATCCAAAACACTATCAAAGCAGCTCAAAGTAAGCAGAAGATCTATGCAGACAATCGAATGAAGGATTTGGAATTTCAAGTTAGTGATCATGTTTTCCTGAAGGTATCTTCATGGAAGGGAGTCATACGTTTTGGTAAGAATGGTAAATTGAGTCCAAGGTACATCAGACCTTTTGAAATTCTAGAACGAATAGGGGATGTAGCTTACCAATTGGCAATGCCGCTAAGTCTCTCCAAAGTTCACGATGTCTTCCACATATCTCTGTTGAGGAAATACATGCCTGACCCAATGAATGTACTCACCTATGAGGAATTAGAACCAGAACCCAATCTATCTTATTGGGAAGAGCCCATCAGGATTCTCGATATGAGAGAACAAGTGCTGAGAAACCGGATGACTCGTCTGGTAAAAGTTCTATGGAGAAACCATAAGATGGAAGAGGCAACATGGGAACCCGAGGAACTTATGATGAAGAACCACCCGAGTCTTTTCATGCGGTAGTATTCTAGAAATTTCAAGGATGAAATTATTTGAAGGAGGGGAGAATGTAACACCCCAAGCTTCTACGGTACACTTCTCTTTGAATAATGAAATAGCGTGTGTTGTACGCAACATCGAGTTCTAACACACACCACAACCAATCAAACTAGCCGTTATGAATAGTAATACCTACTTTTTAAAATTCTATAAATTTTAACTCTCAAAATGGACTTCATTTTTAGATTCTGAGTATCTAATTTATCCTAAGGTGAAATTTTGGTACTTTTCGGATAACTTTAATATTTTGATGAATAGTGAAAATTACTAAATTTTAATTAAAAACAACTTTTTTAATGAAAATAATTAATAGTGATAAATTATGAATTTGAGTGGTTTAAAAGGATATTTAGAATATATTTTTACAATTTAATACAATGTTGGTCATTGGACATAATTTCACAATTAAACCAAAAATAAACAAGTATCAATCTTTTGATAGTTATTATATCTTAAAAACACGCTTTTTGTTTTGACAGCGGGAATTAATTTTAAATTAATTTCTGCCACTTATGTGTTTTGAATTTGGAAAAATGGTTCCATATTTGGAATCAAAATTTCCAAATTTTGTAAATAGGTAACTTTTATTTTTAGACATTTTGAATTATTACTTCGGTAAATATTTTATTTACCATGGTTAAAGGGTAAATCGGGTAAATAAGGGTTAAAATAATAATAATATAATAATATTAAATTACCCTAAAACATGTCCCAACATTATTGGTTGATACATTTCCTACCATGGGCATCTTTGGGTTGATTTTGGGACCCCATGGAGCGACTTGTAGGTGATAGGGACACTTTATTTTAATTAAGTTAAAATAAATACAAAAACGACATTAGCATATATCTTATAGAAAAACAATTTTTACATATGGTTATATTTGTTGGATTTTTGACTATAAATATTCATTATAAATATAAAAATATTTCCTACCTAATGGTATTTTATTTTAATTTTTAGACATTAAATAAGTTAATTTATATATGACACAATGATGATGCAGTAATTACCATAATAGTGAAAAATTAAAATAATTGATATTATAAATACCCAAATAAACATAATTTGAGACTTTTTATGAATTAAACTAATTTTCTAGGTTAATATGAAATATTAATATTTATTTAATTGACTTTTTTAGAAGTGATAATTCTGTTATGATTTTCACAAAAATCAATTTTCCAAATAGTGTCAAAATTGACATAAAAGAGTTTTTAAAACAAATAGTATATTATTAATTGATATTAAATTCATAAATATCTAAGGTTCGGCCAAGAGACTTATATCATGATAGGTGTATCACTAATAGACCACTTGGTGGTGTCTTGGAGGTATATAGTATGTTTATTAACTATATAATATAAAAATACAAAGTGATATGGTATGTGTAAACTAATTAACTAAGAGTTAAAACTAAAAGATAAGGTTAATATAGTAACCCAAACCTGTATAAATACTATTTGTTGAGTAGTCTTCGAACTATACCCAACTTAACCTTTCAATAATCCAATTTTTAGCCATTAGAAACCGAATATGAATTTATTATAAACTAATATTTCTAGCTTTTCCAAAGGTGCCCCTCACCCCTCTTATAAAACAGAACCCCCCCTTCTCATTAATTCAAACCTTCAAATCCTTTTGGTTCGGCCAAACCCTAACCAGGTACTCTCTCAACTTCCATCAATTCATCCTAGAGGCCTTACTTTAGTCAGAAATCCAACCTAAGGAGCCCTTTTGATCAAATCAAAAGGAAGAACCCGAAGAAGAGGTAATGTTTTCACCACCCTCTTTCAAGTTCCTTTCTTCTTCCACTTCTTCTTTCTTTGTTATTACCATTATAAAATAATAACTCCAGTATATTATATATAATTTTATGTTATTATAAACATGTTACAACCATATTTCAATATTCTATCCATCCTTTGAATGACATGTCACCATACGTGCGTACGTACGTCTTACCGTCTCCACGTCGTGGTGTAATTGTTATTCAAAACAATATTATTTGGATGAGTATAATAATGATGTGTAATTAAGGTATATAATAAACATAAAATAATTATTATTGTGTCTATATGATATAAAATCCAATTATATATTATTTTAACATCAAAATAATGATATTGTCGTTCGTGCGTACGTACGGACTACCGTCTCCACGAACGCGATGAGATTCATTCTCCATCGTATCCATTCAAGTGTAATTATCATTTTAAGATTAATAATAATGTTTAAGGACTTAATATCATTCTGGATATGAATAAGATACAACCTATCCATGACAAACACGGCTTATGTAACAAAACATATTAAATAAAACGAGTAAGTTAACACCCGAAACGAAGATAATTCTAAAATATTATTAACAAAGCAATGTTAAAAGATCATATATGATATCATATTAATATATATGATTCTTTTATAATTAAATAACAATTATTTCACCATTATACAGGAGGTTAACTAACCCCAACCAAGGAAAAGTACAAGGTAAGGGTTTATTTCACAACCTCTTCATTATTCGAGGTTGTTTATACGTAATAATCTACTGGGATTTCTTTATCATCCACATCCATGTTTCTTAAAAAATGTATTTCAAAACATTCTTACTATTTTACATAATATTGGTTAAAGTCATTTATACCCTTGTTTTACTTTTTATAAGATTTTTATAAAGGAATCTTTCTGTCGTTTTCCAAACAAGGTCCTTTTTAACCTTTTCGACAGAATTACGGTAAGAATGTTTTTTTAACTTATACGGTGGGTGCGGTTATTTTCCGCTGTTATAAAATCTTCAAAGCTTCCCCTACAATCTTATAAGAATATTTTCAAAGAAAATGTTTTATTTTATAGATATATGACTTTGAAAATGATTTAAAAATAGAAAGATATATTTCTCTAAAAAGAGTTTTGATTTCATCTATGTCAACATCCTTTGATGGATTTTAAGCTTATTTGAAGTTGATTTATTATGATATAAAACTTCTATAATGTATTGAAGGTTTGGAGATATGTTTGACTGTGGATGTGTTATTTTTATACCATTCGTGGTTTATGGATGAAGTATTTACATTTCATATGCTAGTTTTAATACGAATGTTTATGTTATGTTTAAAACTTTTCATATGAAGAATGCATTGGACTTAGTAAGTGATGAGTGGAGCCCGCTATAGCTCCTTGATGCATCAGTAGGTCTCATGAGACAAACTAGTGTCTTGGAACAAGGCCTAGACAAAATCTTATTTGTAGTCTTGGAACGAGGCCTTGGATATGTGGTTATGATAGTATGGCATTATGCATTCCATCATTATGAAAGTGGTTATTGATATTGCATGTGAATATTAGATTAGTATAATATCTATCGGAATAAGTAAATGGCATTATTTCATTTTATTTTTTCAATAATATGTATATATTCAAGTTTAAAAGGATTTTGTTTTAGTTATACATTGCCTTAAATGATTATTATTATTTATAAATGTTTCTTCTATATTGTTATCCTTACTGTGCATTTGAGCTCACCCCTTTTCAATGTTTTATTTTTCCCAGGATGTGAAGAAGTAATTTATGAATGGCTTGTAGGGATAATATGAGGGGATAAGAGTGTGGACTATGGAGACTATATTGTTTCAGTTTTTATTTTATGATGTAATGTAAAATTTATTAATGTATCTAGTTATTCCAAGGCTGTTAAACTAATCGGTATTTTGAGATTTTATCTTTCTTGTGATCGTGCCAATGTTGTGTAATAATGCACCGACTCTGGGTAACTGGGGTCGGGGCATCACATTTGGTATCAGAGGAAGTTTAGTACAAAACTTGGAAGCTATATTTAGATAAACTCTGATTATAACACATAGATCTAAGATGGAATTTGAGGATTAGTATAGAAGAACTTCCTAGAATTTCGGTATTGAAGAGATTTTGTGTGTTTTCCAAGCAATACATCCCTGTCTGGATACGAGCACGTAGAGGCAGCTTTGGCACAGATGTACCTAGGGGTAAAACCCAAAAACACCGCTTTGAGCTAGACTCAAACAGGAATTGGTTCACGACAACGGGCCTTGCTGCACTCTTGGTTACGACACTCCCAAGGGATATGCTTAGGATAACTCTCATTTTCTTTACTAATCATTATGAAGGGTTTATGAGTATATACATACTCAAAGAAATCATTTTTATCATTATGGATTATATCCATAAATAGTTCAATTTATGTTAAGTGTTTTATAAGTATGGAATTATGTATTTTGATTCATAAACTGATCTGGTTTATGATATTGATTAGAAATGGTGCCTAATAGAAGAAATGGAAACTGTATCAATGCACGCACTCCATGTAGGGATTTATCTCCTGCTCAAGATAATTATAGTGGAGCTGGTGATGCAACTGGTGCCGATCAGATAATCACCATACTGGGACAACTCACTCAGATTATAAATAATAACCTTACCCGTATGGAGGAACCTGATCCGCAACATGGAGTATCAATGTTAGATCGCTTTATGAGGCCAAAAACACCAACGTTCAATGGGAGTAAAAATCCCTTAGTAGATGAGCAATGGATAAATTCCCTAGAGAAAATATTTCAGGCTTTGGGGAGTAGTGAAAGGGAAAAAGTTATCATGGCAGCTTACCGCCTCACTGGATATGCTGATCAATGGTGGTCATTGATTCAAAACATGAAGGTGGATGATGAAGTATCAAATATGGAATGGAGGGAGTTCAAAGATATGTTTTTAGAAAAATACTTTCCTCGTGACCATCAAGAAGATATGGAAAGGCAATTTTTGAGTCTGAGATAAAAGGAGGATGAGAATGTCACAAAGCATGAGGATAACTTTACAAGGTTAGAAAGGTATGCTAGAGATTATATACGTAACCCAATAAGTAACATTGATCATTTATTTGATGGGTTAAAACCATTTCTCCGTCAAGCATTAGTGTCACAGTCCTTCTCGTCGTACGAAGGCATTGTCTCATGTGCTACCAAGACAGAGAAAGAATTCTCTAAGTCATATGACTTTAAAGAAAAGCAATAGAAGAAGAGATCTACTAATCAATCTGGAAATGGAAATAAAGGGAAGAAGGGAAAAGTTGAATATCCATCCTGCAGTAAATTTGGGAAGAAACACACCGATACTTTCTTAAAAGGGACGGGAATCTGTTACAAGTGTGGTGAAAAGGGCCACCAAGCTCGTGATTGCAAGGGGAAGAAAGAAGCTACCAATGTCCAATGCTAGAATTGCAGGGAGATGGGACATTATGAAAATGATCATAAGAGTAAGGGGAACTTACCTTAGAAAAGGCCAAGGGATCAAGGCCAAGCTTATGCTATCACTACTACTGAGGTAGAAGCTCCAAAAGACGTTGTTGCAGGTAATTTAATGGTTTCCCCAAGTTTAGAAAATGCATTATTTGATTTTAGATCATCGCATTGTTTCATAACTTCCTAGTATGCTAAGAAAATTAGATATTTACAATTTGATTTAACAAGGGAGTTGTTAGTTAAAACTCCTAAGGGAAGTATCATTGCAAAAATGTTTTGTGAATCAGTCCCCATTAGAGCACATAAATGTTCCTTATCCGCTGATCTCATCGTCATACCTATGATTGAGTTTGATATAATCCTCGGTATGAACTGGATTTCAGACCATGATGCGAAGATTTATTTTAAGAAGAAGGAGGTTATGATTTTTGATGATGATGACAAGGAACTCCTTATCTTCAGAGAAGAATCGTCACCACCTAATTTTTATCTAGATCCACCCTCATTAGCTAAACTAAATTCAATTATTGGAGAGGAATAGGATGAAAATTTAGTGGGTGAGGAAAGGAATGTTCAAATAGAGGATGTACCTGTTGTGAAAGAATATGTAGATTTTTTTCCGGAAGATTTACCTGGACATTCTCCAGAACGAGAAGTTGAGTTTTCCATTGATTTAATTCCTGGATCAAGGCCTATACCTATGACCCCTTATAGAATGGCCACTGTAGAATTAGTTCAACTAAAGAAACAACTAGAGGAAATGAGTAATAAGGGATTTATTCACCCTACTGTTTCTCCATGGGGATCCCCGGTTCTTTTTGTTCAAAAGAAATATGGATCTATGAGGTTATGTATCGACTACATGGAGATCAATGCTATAACAATAAAGAAGAGGTATCCCCTACCTCGTATTAATGATTTATTTGACCAACTTCATGGAGATCAATACTTTTGAAAGATTGACCTTCAATCTGGATACCATCAATTGTGTGTGAAGAAGGAAGACATTCCGAAGAAAGCATTTCGAATCAGGTACGAGCATTACGAGTTTACAGTAATGCCTTTTGGATTGACTAATGCACACTCTGTATTAATGGATTTGATGAATAGAGCTTTCAAGGAATATCTCGATGAATTTGTGGTGGTATTTATTGACGATATCTTGGTATACTGAAAAAACTACGAAGATCATGAAAATCACTTGCGCATTATCTTGAAGACTCTGAGAAGACATGAATTATATGGGAAGTTTAGCAAGTGTGAATTCTGGGTTTAGGAGATTTCTTTTCTTGGTCGTATTGTCTCTAAATATGGAATCTATGTTGATATTTCTATAACCAAAGAAATCCAAGAATGTCCTGCACCGACGAGTATAACTGAGGTACGTAGTTTTATTGGTTTAGTAGGTTATTATCGACATTTCGTCCAGAATTTTTCCCGGTTGGCTAACCCATTAACAAAGCCCACAAGTAAAGGGGTTAATTTTTTTGGGGAAAAATAGTGTGAAGAATGTTTCGAAGAACTGAAGAGAAGATTAGTCAATGCTCATATATTGACTCTACCATCGGGAAATGATGGGTTCGTTATTTATATTGACGCATCGAAGAAAGGACTTGGTTGTGTCCTTATGCAGAATGATAGGGTTATTGTCTATGCATCACGACAGTTGAAAATTGATGAACAGAACTATCCTACTCATGATCTCGAGTTAGCAGCTAGGTTCTTTGCTTTGATGATATGGAGGCACTACCTCTATAGAAAAAAATGTGAGATTTATACTGATCACAAGAGTCTGAAGTATATTTTCTCACAAAAAGAACTCAACATGAGGCAAAGGAGATGGCTTGAATTACTCGAGGATTATGATTGCACGATACACTACGACCTGGGGAAGGCAAAAAAGGTGGCATATGCTTTGAGCAGAGAAGATCATGGAGTTATGAACAATATGAGAATTGAAAGGGATCCAATTTTCATGGATCTAGTGAACATGGACATGGGAATAACCAGGGAAGGTGAACCTATCAATTCTTTTTCAAATGGTTTCCAAACCATCTTTACTAGAAAGGATTAAGAGTTCTTAGACCGATGATGAAGAATTTCAAAAGAAGATTAAAGCTGTGAATGATGGGAGATTGAGAGACTTTGTGTATGATGATGGAATTTTGAAATTTGGGAAGAGACTTTGTGTTCCCGATATACCTGATCTAAAAAGGGAATTTCGGGATGATTCTCATAGTTCCAATTTCTGTATACACCCTAGGAGCACCAAAATGTATTGAGATTGGAAGGAACATTTTTGGTGGGACAACATGAAGAGGGAGATTGCTAATTTTGTGTCAATATGTATGGTTTTTCATCAAGTGAAAGCTGGAAGGCAACAGCCAGGAGGAGTCATGCAACCTCTTCCCATACCATAGTGGAAATGGGACAATATTACGATGGAAGTTGTCATGGGGCTACCAAAGAATCCTAGAAGGAAGGATGCAATATGGGTCATTCTTGATCGTCTTTCCAAGTCAGAACATTTTCTTACTATAAGGGAAGATTTACCACTTGAATGAATAGCAAGACTATATATTAATGAAGTTGTGAGACTTCATGGAGTACCTCTATCGATTGTTTCTAATCGTGATCCCCGTTTTACTTTAAGATTTTGGAAAAGTCTTCAGAAATCCTTGGATACTGAACTTCATTTGAGCACTGTCTACCACCCTCAAACAGATGGACAATCAGAACGAACTATTCAAACCATAGAAGACATGTTGAGATCCTACTCACTTGACTTTCAGGGTATGTGGGATCAATATTTACCTTTGGTAGAATTTTACCTATAACAATAGATTGCATTCGAGTATTCAGATGGCACTATATGAAGCGTTATACGGAAAGAGATGTCGCACACCAACATGTTGGGATGACGTTGGTGAAAGAAAACTTGTAGGCCCAGAACTGGTGGAGGAAATGATGGAAAAGGTTAAGGCAATAAAAAACAATATCAAAGCAGCTCAAAGTAGGAAGAAGATCTATGCAGATAATCGAAGGAAGGATTTGTAATTTCAAGTTAGTGATCACGTTTTACTAAAGGTATCTCCATGGAAGGGAGTCATACATTTTGGTAAGAAAGGTAAATTGAGTCCCAGGTACATCAGAACTTTTGAAATTCTAGAACGAATTGGGGCTGTATCTTACCGATTGGCAATGCCGCCAAGTCTCTCCAAAGTTCACGATGTGTTCCACGTATCTCCATTGAGGAAAGACATGCCTGACCCAACACATGTAATCACCTATGAGAAATTAGAAATAGAACCCGATCTATCTTATTGCGAAGAGACCATCAGGATTCTTGATACGAGAGAACAAGTGCTGAGAAACCGGACGACTCGTCTGGTAAAAGTTCTATGGAGAAAACATAAGATGGAAGAGGCAATGTGGGTACTCGAGGAACTTATGATGAAGAACCACCCAAGTCTTTTCATGTGGTAGTATTTTAGAAATTTCGAGGATGAAATTATTTGAAGGAGGGGATAATGTAACACCCCAAGATTCTACGGTACGCTTCTCTTTGAATAATGCAATAGCGTGTGTTGTACGCAACATCGAGTTCTAACACACACCACAACCAATCAAACTAGCCGTTATGAATAGTAATACCTAATTTTGAAAATTTTATAAATTTTATCTCTCAAAATGGACTTCATTTTTGGATTCATAGTATCAAATTTATCCTAAGGTGAAATTTTGGTACTTTTCAGATAACTTTAATATTTTTATGAATAGTGAAAATTACTAAATTTTAATTAAAAACAACTTTTTTAATCAAAATAATTAATAGTGATAAATTATGAATTTGAGTGGTTTTAAAGTATATTTAGAATATATTTTTACCGTTTAATAAAATTTTCTTCATTGGACATAATTTCACAATTAAACCGAACATAAACAAGTATCAATCTTTTGATAGTTATTATATCTTAAAAACACACTTTTTGTTTTGACAGCGGGAATTAATTTTAAATTAATTTCTGCCACTTCTGTGTTTTGAATTTGGAAAAATGGATTCCATATTTGGAATCAGGATTTCCAAATTGTGTAAATAGGTAAATTTTATTTTTAGACATTTTGAATAATTACTTCGGAAAATATTTTATTTACCATGGTTAAAGGGTAAATCCGGTAAATAAGGGTTAAAAAAATAATATTATAATAATAATAAATTACCCTAAAACGTGTCCTAATCTTATTCGTGGATACATGTACGACCATGGGAATCTTTGGGTCAATTTTGGGAACCCATGGAGCCACTTGTAGGTGATAGGGACACTTTATTTTAATTAAGTTAAAATAAATACAAAAATGACATAAGCATATATCTTTTAGAGAAACAATTTTTACATAGGGTTATGTATGTTGGATTTTCGACTATAAATATTCATTAGAAGGATAAAAGGATTTAATACATAATGGTATTTTATTTATAATTTCTAGATATTAAATAATTTAATTTATTTATGACACAATGATGATGTAGTAATTACCATAATAGTGAAAAATTAAAATAAATGATATTATAAATACCCAAATAAATATAATTTGAGACTTTTTATGAATTACACTAATTTTATAGGTTAATATGACATATTAGGATTGATTTAATTGACTTTTTTCGAATTAATCATTCTGTTATGATTTTCACAAAAAATCAATTTTCCAAAGAGTGTCAAAATTGACAAAAAAAGTTTTTTTTTAAAAATATTATATTATTAATTGATATTAAATTCTTAAAAATATATGTTTCGGCCAAGAGACTTATATCATGATAGGTGTATCATTAATGTACCACTTGGGGGTCTTTTGGAGGTATATAGTAAGTCTATAAACTATATAATATAAAAATACAAAGTGACATGGTAAGTGTCAAACTAATTAACTAAGAGTTAAAACTAAAAGATAAGGTTAATATAGTAACCCAAACCTGTCTAAATACTATTGGTTGAGTAGTGTTCGACCTATCCCCAAATTAACCTTTAAATAATCCAATTTTGAGCCATTATAAACCAAATATGAATTTATTATAAAAAAATATTTCTATCTTTTCCAAAGGTGCCCCTCACCCCTCTTATAAAAGGGAACTCGCCCTTCTCATTAATTCACACCTTCAAAGCCTTTTGTTTCGGCCAAAACCTACCCAGATACTCTCTAAAATTCCCTCAATTCATCCTAGAGGCCTTACTTTAGTCAGAAAGCCAACCTAAGAATCCCTTTTGATCAAATCAAAAGAAAGAACCTGAAGAAGAGGTAATGTTTTCACAACCCTCTTTCAAGTCCCTTTCTTCTTCAACTTCTTCTTTCTTTTTTATTACCATTATAAAATAATAAATCCAGTATATTATATATAATTTTATGTTATTATAAACATGGTACAACCATATTTCAATATTCTATCCATCCGTTGAATGAAATTTCACCGTACGTGCGTACGTACGGCTTACCATCTACACGTCGTGGTGTAATTGTTATTCAAAACATTATTATTTGGATGGGTATAATAATGATGTGTAATTCAGGTAAATAATAAATATAACATGATAATTATTCTTTCTATATGATATAAAATCCAATTATATATTATATTAACATCAAAAGAATGATATTGTCGCTCATGCGTACGTACGGACTACCGTCTCCACGAACACGATGAGATTTATTCTCCACCGTATCCATTCAAGTATAATTCTCATTTGAAGATTAATAATAATGTTTAAGGACTTAATATCATTCTGGATATGAATAATATACAACCTATCCAGGACAAACACAGCTTACGTAACAAAACATATAAAAGAAAACGAGTAAGTTAACACCCGAAACGAGGATAATTCTAAAATATTATTAACAAAGCAATGTTAAAAGATCATATATGATGCCATATTAATATATATTATTCTTTTATAATTTAATAACAATTATTTCACTATTATACAGGAGGTTAACCTACCCCAACCAAGGAAAAGTACAAGGTAAGGGTTTATTTCACAATCTTTTCATTATCCGAGGTTGTTTATACGTAATAATCTACTTGGATTTCTTTATCATCCACATCCATGTTTCTTAAAAATGTATTTCAAAACATTATTACTATTTTACAGAATATGGGTTAAAGTCATTTATACCCTTTTTTGACTTTTTATAAGATTTTTAGAAAGGAATCTTTCAGTCGTTTTCCAAACAAGGTCCTTTTTAACCTTTTCGACAGAATTAAGGTACAAATTTTTTTTAACTTATACGGAAGGTGCGGCTATTTTCCGCCGTTATAAAATCTTCAAAACTTACCTTACAAGATTATAAGAATATTTTCAAAGAAAATGTTTTATTTTACAGATATAAGACTCTTAAATGATTTCAAAATAGAAAGATATATTTCTCTAAAAAGATTTTTGATTTCATCTATGTCAACATCCTTTGATGAATTTTAAGCTTATTTGAAGTTGATTTATTATGATACAAAACTTCTATATTGTATTGAAGTTTTTGTGTTATGTTTGACTATGGATGTGTTATTTTTATACCATTCGTGGTTTATGGATGAAGTATTTACATTTCGTATTCTAGTTTTAATATGAATGTTTATGTTATGTTTAAACCTTTTTATATGAGGAATGCATTGGACTTAGTAAGTGACGGGTGGAGCTCACTATAGATCCTCGATGCATCGGTAGGTCTCATGAGACAAACTAGTGTCTGGGCACAAGGCCTTGACAAAATCTTATTTGTAGTCTTGGCACGAGGCCTTTTCTATGTGGTTATGATAGTCTGGCATTATGCATTCCATCATTATGAAAGTGGTTATTGATATTGCATGTGAATATTCGATTAGTAGAATATCAATGTGAATAAGTAAATGGAATTATTTCATTTTATTTTTCCCATACTATGTTGAAGTTCAAGTTTAAAATGCTTTTGTTTTAGTTATACATTGTCTTAAATGTTTACTATTATTTATGAATGTTTCTGCCATATTGTTATCCTTACTGGGCATTTGAGCTCACCCCTTTTCTATGTTTTATTTTTCCCAGGATGTGAAGAAGTAATTTATGAATAACCTGCAGGGATAGTATGAGGGGATAAGAGTGTGGACTACGGAGACTATATTGTTGTAGTTTTCATTTTATTATGTAATGTAAACCTTATTAATGTATCTAGTTATTCCAAGGCTAGTAAACTAAATAGTACTTCAAGACTTGATCTTTCTTGTGATCATGCCAATGTTATTTAATAATGCACCGACTCTGGGTAACTGGGGTCGGGGCGTTGCATTTGGTATCAGAGGATGTTTAGTACAAACCTTGGAAGCTAGATTTAGATAAACTCTGATTATAGCACATAGATTTAAGATGGACTTTGAGGATTATTATAGAAGAACTTACTAGAATTTTGGTATTGTTGAGATTTTGTGAGTTTTCCGAGCAATAAATCCCTATCTGGATACGAGAAGGTAGAGGCGGCTCTGGCATATATGTACCTAGGGGTAAAACCCGAAAACACCTCTTTGAACTAGACTCGAACGAGAACTGGTGCACGACAACGGGCCTTGCTGCACTATTGGTTATGACACTCCCGGGTGATATGCTTAAGATAACTCTCATTTTCTTTACAAATCATTATGAAGGGTTTATGAGTATATACTTCCTCAAAGAAAACATTTTTATGATTATGGATTATATCCATAAATAGTTCAATTTATGTTAAGTGTTTTATAAGTATGGAATTATGTATTTTGATTCATAAACTGATCTAGTTTATACTATTGTTTAGAAATGATGCCTAGTGGAAGAAATGGAAACTTTATCAATGCACGCACTCCATGTAGGGATTTCTCTCCTACTAAAGATAAATATAGTGGAGCTGGTGATGCAACTTATGCCGATCAGCTAATCACCATACTGGGACAACTCACTCAGGTTATAAATAATAACCTTACCCGTATGGAGAAACCTGATCCACAGAATGGAGGATCAATCTTAGATCGCTTCATGAGGAAAAAAACACCAACATTCAATGGGAGTAAAAATCCCTTAGTAGCTGAGTAATGGATAAATTCCCTAGAGAAAATATTTCAGGCTTTGGGGAGTAGTGAAAGGGAAAAAGTTATCATGGCAGTTTACCGCCTCACTGGATATGCAGATCAATGGTGGTCATTGATTCAAAACATGAAGGAAGATGATGAAGTATCAAATATTGAATGGAAGGAGTTCGAAGATCTGTTTTTAGAAAAATACTTTCCTCGTGACCATCGAGCAGATATGGAAATGGAATTTTTGAGTTTGAGATAAAAGGATAATGAGAATTTCACAAAGAATGAGGATAACTTTACAAGGTTAGAAAGGTATACTGGAGATTATATACGTAACCCAAGAAGTAAGATTGATCATTTATTTGATGGGTTAAAACCATTTCTCCATTGAGCATTAGTATCACAGTCCTTCTCGTCGTACAAAGGCATTGTCTCATGTGCTACCAAGACATAGAAGGAATTATCTAAGTCATATGACTTTAAAGCAAAGCAAGAGAAGAAGAGATATACTGATCAATCTAGAAATGGAAATAAAGGGAAGAAGGGAAAAGTTGAATATCCATCCTGTAGAAAATTTGGGAAGAAACACCCCAGTACTTTCTTAAAAGGAACAAGATTCTGTTACAAGTGTGGTGAAAAAGGCCACCAAGCTCGTGATTGCAAGGGGAAGAAGGAAGATACCGATGTCCAATGCTACAATTTCAGGGAGATGGGACATTATGCAAATGAATGTCCTAAGAGTCATGGGAACTTACCTCAGAAAAGGCCAAGGGATCAAGGCCAAGATTATGCTATCACTACTGCTGAGGTAGAAGCTCCAAAAGACGTAGTGGCAGGTAATTTAATGGTTTCCCCAAGTTTAGAAAATGCATTATTTGATTCTGGATCATCGCATTGTTTCATATCTTCCCAGTTTGCTAATAAAATTAGATATTTCCAATTTGATTTAACAAGGGAGTTATCAGTTAAAACTCCTAAGGGAAGTATCATTGCAACAAAGTTTTGTGAATCAGTCCCCATTAGAGCACATAAATGTTCTTTATCTGCTGATCTCATCGTCATACCTATGATTGAGTTTGATATAATCCTCGGTATGGACTGGATTTCAAACCATGATGCGAAGATTTATTGTAAGAAGAAGGAGGTTACGATTTTTGATGATGATGATAAGGAATACCTTATCTTTAGAGCAGAATCGTCACCACCTAATTTTTATCTAGATCCACCCCCATTAGCTCAACTAAATTCAATTATTGGGGAGGGAGAGGATGAAATTTTAGTGGGTGAGGAAAGGAATGTCCAAATAGAGGGTGTACCTGTTGTGAAAGAATATGTAGATGTGTTTCCGGAAGATTTACCTGGATATCCTCCAGAACGAGAAGTTGTGTTTTCCATTGATTTAATTCCTGGATCAAGGCCTATATCGAAGACCCATTATAGAATGGCCACTTTAGAATTAGTTGAACTAATGAAACAACTAGAGGAATTGAGTAATAAGGGATTTATTAACCGTACTGTTTTTCTATGGGGAGCCCTTGTTCTTTTTGTTAAAAAGAATGATGGATCTATGAGGTTATGTATCGACTACATGGAGATCGATGCTATAACAATAAAGAACAAGTATCCCCTACCTCACATTAATGATTTATTTGACCATCTTCATGGAGATCAATACTTTTGAAAGATTGACCTTCAATCTGGATACCATCAGTTGTGTGTGAAGAATGAAGACATTCCGAAGACAAAATTTCAAACCAGGTACAGGCATTATGAGTTTACAGTAATGCCTTTTGGATTGACTAATGCACCCTCTGTATTCATGGATATGATGAATAGAGCTTTCAAGGAATATCTCGATGAATTTGTGGTGGTATTTATTGATGATATCTTGGTATACTGAAAAATCTACGAAGATCATGAAAATCACTTGCGCATTATCCCGAAGACTCTGAGAAGACATGAATTAGATGGGAAGTTTAGCAAGTGTGAATTCTGGTTTCAGGAGATTTATTTTCTTGGCCTTATTGTCTCTAAAGATGGAATCTCTGTTGATCCTTCTAAGACCAAGGCAATCCAAGAATGGCCTGCACCGATGAGTATAACTGAGGTACGTAGTTTTATTGGTTTAGCAGGTTATTATCGATGTTTCTTCCAGAATTTTTCCCGGTTGGCTAACCCATTAACAAAGCTCACACGTAAAGGGGTTAAATTTTTTTGGGAAAAAGAGTGTGAAGAATGTTTCGAAGAACTGTAGAGAAGATTTTTCAATGCTCCTATATTGACTCTACCATCGGGGAATGATGGGTTCATTATTTATATTGATGCATCGAACAAAGGACTTGGTTGTTTTGTTATATAGAATGATAGGGTTATTGTCTATGCATCACCACAGTTGAAAATTCATGAAAAAAACTATCCTACTCATGATCTTGAGTTAGCAGTTGTGTTATTTTCATTGAAGATATGGAGGCACTGCCTCTATGGAAAAAAATGTGAGATTTATACTGATCACAAGAGTTTGAAGTATATTTTCTCACAAAAAGAACTCAACATGAGGAAAAGGAGATGGCTTGAATTACTCAAGGATTACGATTTCACGATACACTACCACCCAGGGAAGGAATAGAAGGTGGCATATGATTTTATCAGAAAAGATCATGGAGGTTTGAACAATATGATAATTGAAATGGATCCAATTTTCATGGATCTAGTGAACATGGATGTGGGAATAACCAGGGAAGGTGAAACATAAATTCTTTTTCAAATGGTTTCCGAACCATCTTTACTAGAAAGGATTAAGAGTTCTCAGACCGATGATGAAGAATTTAAAAAGAAGATTAAAGCTGTGAATGATGGGAGATTGAGAGACTTTGTGTATAAAGATGGAATTTTGAAATTTGGGAGGAGACTTTGTGTTCCGGATATACCAGATCTAAAAAGGGAATTGCTGGATGATGCTCACAGTTCCAATTCATGTATACACCATGGGAGCACCAAAATGTATAGAGATTTGAAGGAACATTTTTGGTGGGACAACATGAAGAGAGAGATTTATAATTTTGTGTCAAGATGTATGGTTTTTCAACAAGTGAAATCTGGAAGGCAACATCCTAGAGGAGTCATGCAATCTCTTCCCATACCGGTGTGGAAATGGGACAATATTACGATGGACGTTGTCATGGGGCTACCAAGGACTCCTAGAAGGAACAATGCAATATGGGTCAATGTTGATCGTCTTACCAGGTCAGCACATTTTCTTTCTATAAGGGAAGATTTACCACTTGAACGATTAGAAATACTATATATTAATGAAGTTGTGGGACTTCATGGAGTACCCCTATCGATTGTTTCTGATCGTGATCCCCGTTTTACTTCAAGATTCTGGAAAAGTCCTCAAAAATCCTTGGATACTGAACTTCATTTTAGCACTACCTACCACCCTCAAACAGATGGACAATCAGAACGAACTATTCAAACCTTTGAAGACATGTTGAGATCCTACTCACTTGACTTTTAGGGTATGTGGGATCAATATTTACCTTTGGTAGAATTTTCCCTATAACAATAACTTCCATTCGAGTATTCAGATGGAACCATATGAAGCGTTATACGGAAAGAGATGTCGCACACCAACCTGTTGGGATGACGTTGGTGAAAGAAAGCTTGTAGGCCCAGAACTGGTGGAGGAAACGATGGAAAAGGTTAAGGTAATCCAAAACTATATCAAAGCAGCTCAAAGTAGGCAGAAGATCTATGCAGTTAATCGAAGGAATGATTTGGAATTTCAAGTCAGTGATCATGTTTTCCTGAAGGTATCTCCATGGAAGGGCGTCATACATTTTTTTAAGAATGGTAAATTGAGTCCCAGGTACATCGGACCTTTCGAAATTCTAGAACGAATTGGGGCTGTAGCTTACCGATTGGCAATTCCGCCAAGTCTCTCCAAAGTTCACGATGAGTTCCACGTATCTCTGTTGAAGAAATACATGCCTGACCCAACGCATGTACTCACCTATGAGGAATTAGAACTGGAACCCGATCTGTATTATTGTGAAGAGGCCATCAGGATTCTTGATATGAGAGAACAAGTGCTGATAAACCGGACGACTCGTCTCGTAAAATTTCTATGGAGAAACCATAAGATGGAAGAGGCAACGTGGGAACCCGAGGAACTTATGATGAAGAACCACCCGAATTTTTTCATGCGGTAGTATTCTAGAAATTTCGAGGACGAAATTATTTGAAGGAGGGGAGAATGTAACACCCCAAGCTTCTACAGTACGCTTCTCTTTGAATAATGCAATAGCGTGTGTTGTACGCAACATCGAGTTCTAACACACACCACAACCAATCAAACTAGCCGTTATGAATAGTAATACCTAATTTTTAAAATTTTATAAAATTTAACTCTAAAAATGGACTTCATTTTTGGATTTGGAGTATCGAATTTAGCCTAAGGCGAAATTTTGGTACTTTTCGGATAACTTTAATATTTTGATGAATAGTGAAAATTACTAAATTTTAATTAAAAACAACTTTTTTAATTAAAATAATTAATAGTGATAAATTATGAATTTGAGTGGTTTTAAATTATATTTAGAATATATTTTTAACATTTAATACAATGTTGTTCATTGGACATAATTTCACAATTAAACCGAACATAAACAAGTATCAATCTTTTGATAGTTATTATATCTTAAAAACACGTTTTTTGTTTTGACAACGGGAATTAATTTTAAATTAATTTCTGCCACTTATGTGTTTTGAATTTGGAAAAATGGATTCCATATTTGGAATCAGGATTTCCATATTGTGTAAATAGGTAACTTTTATTTTTAGACATTTTGAATAATTATTTCGGTAAATATTTTATTTACCATGGTTAAAGGGTAAATCCGGTAAATAAGGGTTAAAAAACAATATTATAATAATACTAAATTACCCTAAAACTTGTCCTAATCTTATTGGTGGATACATGTCCGACCATGGGCATCTTTGGGTCGATTTTGGGAACCCATGGAGCCACTTGTAGGTGATAGGGACACTTTATTTTAATTATGTTAAAATATATACAAAAATGACATAAGCATATATCTTTTAGAAATTTTTTTTAATAGGGTAATATATGTTGTATTTTTGACTATAAATATAAATTAGAAAGATAAAAAGATTTCACACAGAATGATATTTTATTTATAAATTTTAGACATTAAATAATTTAATTTATTTATGACACAATGATGATGCAGTAATTACCATAATAGTGAAAAATTAAAATAATTGACATTATAAATACCCAAATAAATATAATTTGAGACTTTTTATGAATTAAATTAATTTTCTAGGTTAATATAACATATTAGGATTGATTTAAATGACATTTTTCTAAGTAATAATTCTGTTATGATTTTCAAAAAAAATCAATTTTCCAAATAGTTTCAAAATTGACATAAAAGAGTTTTTAAAACAAATATTATATTATTAATTGATATTAAATTCCTAAAAATATACATTTCGGCCAAGTGACTTATATCATGATAGGTGTATCATTAATGGACCACTTGGGGGTCTCTTGGTGGTATATTGTATGTTTATTAACTATATAATATAAAAATACTAAGTGACATAGTAAGTGTCAAACTAATTAACTAAGAGTTAAAACTAAACGATATGGTTAATATAGTAACCCAAACCTATCTAAATCCTATTGGTTGAGTAGTTTTTGACCTATCCCCAACTTAACCTATAAATAATCCAATTTTGAGCAATTATAGACCTAATATGAATTTATTATAAAATAATATTTCTAGCTTTTCCAAAGGTGCCCTTCACCCCTCTTATAAAAGGGAACTCACCGTTCTCATTAATTCACACCATCAAAGCCTTTTGGTTCAGACAAACCCTTCCCAAATACTCTCTCAACTTCCCTCACTTCATCCTAAAGGCCTTAATTTAGTTAGAAAGCCAACCTAAGGAGCCCTTTTGATCAAATCAAAAGGAAGAACCCGAAGAAGAGGTAATGTTTTCACCACCCTCTTTCAAGTTCATTTCTTCTTCCACTTATTCTTTATTTGTTATTACCATTATAAAATAATAAATCTAGTATATTATATATATTTTGATGTTATTATAAACATGGTACACCCATATTTCAACATTCTATCCATCCTTTTAATGACATGTCACCATAAGTGTGTACGTATGGCTTACCGTCTCCACGTCGTGGTGTAATTGTTATTCAAGACATTATTATTTGGATGGGTATAATAATGATGTGTAATTCAAATAAATAATAAATATAACATGATAATTATTCTTTCTATATGATATACCATCCAATTATATATTATTTTGACATCAAAAGAATGATATTGTTGGTCGTGCGTACGTACGGACTACCGTATCCACAAACGCGGTGGGATTCATTCTTCATCGTATCCATTCAAGCCTAATTCTCATTTGAAGATTAATAATAATGTTTAAGGACTTAATATAATTCTGGATATGAATAATATACAACCTATCCATGACAAACACGGCTAACGTAACAAAACATATAAAAGAAAACGAGTAAGTTAACACCCGAAATGAAGATAATTCTAAAATATTATTAACAAATAAATGTTAAAAGATCATATTAATATATATGATTCTTGTATAATTTAATAACAATTATTCCACCATTATACAGGAGGTTAACCTACCCCAACCAAGGAAAAGTACAAGGTAAGGGTTTATTTCGCAATCTCTTCATTATCCGAGGTTGTTTATATGTAATAATCTACTGGGATTTCATTATCATCCACATCCATGTTTCTTAAAAATGTATTTCAAAACATTCTTACTATTTTACAGAATATGGGTTAAAGTCATTTATACCCTTGTTTTACTTTTTATAAGATGTTTATAAAGGAATATTTCTGTCGTTTTCCAAAGAAGGTCCTTTTTATCCTTTTCTACAGAATTAAGGTAAGAATGTTTTTTAACTTATACGGCGGGTGCAGATATTTTCTTCCATTATAAAATCTTCAAAGCTTCCCTTACAAGATTATAAGAATATTTTCAAAGAAAATGTTTTATTTTATAGATATATGACTCTTAAATGATTTCAAAATAGAAAGAGATATTTCTCTAAAAAGAGTTTTGATTTCATCTATGTCTACATCCCTTGAGGGATTTTAAGCTTATTTGAAGTTGATTTATTATGATACAAAACTTCTATATTGTATTGAAGGTTTGGTGATATGTTTGACTGTGGATGTGTTATTTTTATACAATTCGTGGTTTATGGATGAAGTATTTACATTTCTTATGCTAGTTTTAAAATGAATGTTTATGTTATGTTTAAACCTTTTCATATGAGGAATGAATTGGACTTAGTAAGTGATGGGTGGAGCCCGCTATAGCTCCTCGATGCATCGGTAGGTCTCATGAGACAAACTAGTGTCTTGGCACAAAGACTTGACAAAATTTTATTTGTAGTCTTGGCACGAGGCCTTGGCTATGTGGTTATGATAGTCTGGCATTATGCATTCCATCATTATGAAAGTGATTATTGATATTTCATGTGAATATTCGATTAGTAGAATATCCATGTGAATAATTAAATGGCATTATTTCATTTTATTTTTTCCATACTATGTTGAAGTTCAAGTTTAAAAGGCTTTTGTTTTAGTTATACATTGCCTTAAAGGTTTATTCTTATTTATGACAGTTTCATCTATATTGTTATCCTTACTAGGCATTTGAGCTCACCCCTTTTCTATGTTTTATTTTTCCCATGATGTGAAGAAATAATTTATGAATGACCTGCAGGGATAGTAAGAGGGGATAAGAGTGTGGACTATGGAGACTATATTGTTTTAGTTTTCATTTTATGATGTAATGTAAACTTTATTAATGTATCTAGTTATTCCAAGGATACTAAAGTAATCGGTCTATCGAGACTTGATCTTTCTTGTGATCATGACAATGTTATGTAATAATGCACCGAATCTGGGTAACTGGGGTCGGGGCGTTACACAATGGTTAGTTAGTAACTGAATGCACGACATCGTTTTTTAACTAAAAAAAGTGTAAGAAAAATATGGTTGCTCAACCAAAATCAATTATTTGGAGTCTAAGGAAAAAATTAAAGTTCGGATTCTAACCAAAAAACCATTCGATGTCTATAATACATGAATATTCGGATTTTATCTTCAAAAGAATTTAGAACCTGAATTCTATAGAATTATGGAGTCTAAATTTCAAGGAAATTCAGAGTCTGAATTTATAAGAATTCAGAGTCTGATCATAGAACGTTTAGAGTCTGAATTCAAAAATTTTGGTGTCTGAATTCAGAGAATTTGGAGTCTGAACTCAGAAAGTTCGGAGTCTGAATTCAGAGAATTCGGAGAATTTAGAGCTTGAATTCAGATACTGAAAATAGAATTCTTCATATCTATGTATTTATAAGATTTCGAGGTTTTGGATACGAAATAGAATTTTTATACTTAGAGATGATTTTGAGAGACTAAAAAATGAATAATTAAAAACATGGTAAGGATAAATTTCCTTGGGGAATGAAAATTTTCCTTATCAAGATAAAAATTATGAAAATGAAATTTTCCTTATCATAGAGTGTTTATTATTTTTGAAACATAAAGTAAGGGAAATGTCATAGGAAAACTTATTGACTCAACAAAAATTAGAGATGAGGGTCTTATAATGGTCAAACTAGATCATGAGTTTTGGGTTTTAGTAAGACTTCAAGAAGTGTTTCCCTTGATGGGTGATAAATGTGAGATAATATCGATGTAAAAAGTGTATGATGAATATAGATGGCCTAATGGATTTTTCAATTGGAAAAGGTGAGATGTGTTTGAGGTGACGTAATAGATATTAACCAACTAGTTCCCTAGTATCAGTTATTGATCTATGTGATGGACTGTGTGCGCTTCATGTGCTACTTGTATTCTTATAGGCCATAGATATTCGTGGGAGTGGATATCAAGGCCTGGATTTTCCACGAGTGATATGAATGGAAGTAAATCCATGAGTGTGATGTATTCCTAGTGTGCATGATGTCATCCCACAACTTGAGTGATATGATAGTGGTTAGGTAATAGTTTTCTTCCATGAGTGATAAGGCATGGTTTTCATTGTCTAGAGTGATAAATTTTCGGTTAAAATATGATTAGAGGACATCATAGTGAGTGGATTTAGTCATTATAGTATACCAATGCGAGTGAGTGTGGGTGGTTTAGGATGTGACATGACAAATTTCAGAATAATCTTTCCTCGAGAGATCATGTGATGGATCAAAATGTGGGCATACGATCATTCCCCCATCTCTTTGGGTAACGAGTCAAGGTTTGGATGGAACCCTACCCTAAGTCATTAGATATTAAATGGGAAACAGTTTTGATAACATGATATAAGTCTTCAAATTGATTCATTATTTTCATATAAGTAGGTATATTTTGGTTTCATGATGATTTGTTTAGCACATGATGTTAGGAAATTCATGTGTTCCTTCTCAAGTGTCGTGGTGGAATGGTTAGAACATGATGACACAAAAAGTATGTTTGTTTATTTATTTATTTTACTCTTGTATTCCAACATATATTATGATTTATATTAGGGTTTTGGGTGAGAACCTACTATGATTTATACTAACAGCAAGAATGGGAATCACATAGCACATGCAGACCTTATGTTTTCTTTTAAGGTTAAAGCAAGGGTTGTGAAGTGGTTTTTTCTAGAGAAGATCAATGCCATCATAGATTGTGATGCAAAATGGGGATATAGATAGTTCCATTATTTGTATTTTTTTATCTTATATATGGAATTAGTATATTGGTAAACTATTTTATTTTCTGTATGTTAACATCATGTGTTATAATGTGGCTGGTTTGTTTTTTATTCTTTATAATCTGATGATTGTGAATGAATATGATTTTGGGTTAATTTTTTCATGGTTTTTTACACTATAATTAGAGGGTATAGTATCCACATTGCATGGATTGGTCCCTTCCTCCTAGTTGGTATCCTCTAGTGTATGGGGATGCTTGCTTGAGGTCTTATGGAACTCTAGTTCGGATTATGGTTCTAGGTCAGGGAATCAAATTAATAGCAATCTCAATGAAAAACTATCCATATAATACTAATAAAAAAGTACGAGAACCATAATGGGATGAATTGAAAATAATTATGAGAGTATTCCTTTATAATTACTATGATAAAAAATAAATATAGAGTCAAAACCTTCTTCTATCAGTACTTTTTTTAAATATATATCTAACCCTTTACCAAATTTATATATTGGTTTAAATCTCAATTTTCCACCCAACACTTTAGAAATTAGATTTAAAGTTAGAATTATCAATAATAAATAGTATTTTAAAACTTGGTTCAAAACTAAATACATTAAAAAAATACAGTTAATTCCATTAAAAATAAAGTTCAAAATGAATGGAGTGGCCAAGTAAACATATTTAGAAAAACATATTATGAGAGAATGAAGTGGACTACGAAAATGTTTCAAACCATAACATTAAAACCATTTAAATTATATATATAACTAATTTTATGTTTTATTCCTTTATAAAATAATTACAATTCGAGTATATAAATCCTAAATCATAGTTTGAAAAATAAAACATTTTGAGACTAAAATCTATTCTCCCTCACTCGTTCAACATTACCGTTTTCTCATAACTAATGTAATTATTAACCTAGGTCAATTATTATTCATTAAAATGTAATTAATTTATGTTATATTGGAAATAGATGACACACTTTGTAATATAATAAATGATAATAGGGAATTATTAACTATGGTACATTTATATCCTTAAAACTATATTTTTGAAAACTATATTGACATTTACTAAAAGAAATAAAAATAACACAATAGAAATATGAAATCAATATTACATTCCTTCCTTGAATAAATTTATATTACATGTGAACATTTTTTTACTTAAAAAAACTTATGTGGCCTAACTTGAACAAGTGACCAAAACCTTACATTATGGACATAAAATCAAGTTTTAGTTTAATAACATTTCTATGCATGAAATATTTTAGATAAAGGTTTAAGTATGATAAAAGAATAAAATAATGCACATTAAATTCATATAATATAAAATTATAAAACTAGAAAATGTGCTACATAGACATTACATAAGAAATAAATAATAAAAATATAATATAAACAAGTGATTCATGAAAAAATACATTAATTAAGACTATATTTCATATAATAACACGAAGTAGTGTAATAAATAAATAAATAATAATAATAATAATATCATATTTAACATTACTTATTCAAATTAAACACTTAATTGAATGAAGAGGACTTAATAAGAACACACTTTTCACAAAGTCGTAAATAATGTTTTTAATGAAATAATTTGTAAATAAAAATTATTAAAAAGTTTCATATAAAATTAGTATTATGATATTAATCATGAAATATTAAAATATTATTAAAAACCACCCAATCAAAATTTCAACAAAATAAACTCATTATAAATTTGAAAAATCATTTGTAGTAATATCATAGGCATAAAATAAAATAAAAACATTTATAGTTGAGACTATCTACCATAATGATTATTTGGTGACCTTTAAGGATTCTAGTGACCACCGGAAATAATTTTCTATCGATTAAAAAAATTCTATAACCAAATAATCTAATATATTCAGCCACAATATTTAAGGACTAGATTAAATCAAAGTATTATCATGTGAATAACTCTTAAATTAATCTGAAAATTATAATAACAAAATTCAATAATTAATTTAACCATAACATTCATTAATTCAATCTTAGAATATTGAAATAAGTAAAATAATTCAAACCTCAATAAACTATAATCAAAATAGAAATCACTGGGATGAAAAAAACTTATACAATAATTTTTTTAACCAATAAAAAATGAATCCATGATATCTATGGTGATTTCATTATGCATTTGTGAAATTAAAACTCAAATCTAAATTTATGTTGAAATTAATTAGAGTATAGTTTTAAAAATTATAAAAAACTAAAAGGAAAAGTGGGGATTAACATAGTTTCAATGGTCAAAATTTTGATACAACAACCTTGAATCAATGGAATGTGAAGAAGGAGATGTAGAGATAAAGAGGGATCTCCTCTAGGGTATTTAACTGACTAAGGATAAATGAATTTAAGGTATCTATAAATTTTTTTGTTCAATAATCAAGGAGAAATGTAACTCCCCGACCCCAGTTACCCAGAGTCGGTGCATTATTACATAACATTGGAATGATCACAAGAAAGATCAAATCTGGAAAGACCTATTGGTTTAGTAGCCTTGGAAACACTAGATATATTCATAAGTCTTACATTACATCATAAAGTGAAAAACTACAACAACAACATATTGTATCCATATTCCACACTCATATCCCTACATAATATCCCTACAGGTCATTCATAATTTACTTATTCACTTCCTGGAAAAAATAAAACATAGAAAATGGGTGAGCTCAAATGCCCAGTAAGGATAACAATATAGCAGAAACTTTCATATATATGTATAAACACTTAAGGAAATGTATAACTAAAACAAAAGCCTTTTAAACTTGAACTTCAACATAGTATGGCAAAAGTAAAATGAAATAATGCAATTTACTTATTCACATGGATATTCTACTAATTGAATAATCACATGCGATATCAATAACCACATTCATAATGATGGAATGCATAATTCCAGACTATCATAACCACATAGCCAAGGCCTCGTGCCAAGACTACAAATAATATTTTTCCAAGGCCTTGTTCCAAGACACTAGTTTGTCTCATAAGACCTACCGATGCATCTAGGATCTATATCGGGGTCCACCCATCACATATTAAGTCCAATGCATTCCCATATGAAAAGGTTTAAACATAACATAAACATTCGTATTAAAACTAGCATACGAAATGTCAATAATTTCTCCATAAACCATGAATGGTATAAAAATAACACATCCACAGTAAAACCTATCACAAAACCTTCAATACAATAAAAAAGTTTTATATCATAATAAATCAACTTCAAATAATCTTATGATCCATCAAATGATATTGACATAGATGAAATCAAAACTATTTGAGAGAAATACCTCTTTTCTTGAAATCATTGAAAATTCACACATTTATAAAGGAAGTAATTTAAAAGAGATTTTTGAATCAAAGTGTCCCATACCACTTTGAAACTTTTGAAAAGAAATATCATTTAAAAACATTCATGTCCATATAAATAAATCTCTAAAATCATTTTGAAAACATGGACATTAATTAAAAAGATTTAGAAAGATAAATCTTTAAAACATTTAAAATTATGATCTTGATAAAGAGTACCTTTCACAAATTCTTAAAATATTCATTTTGAAATCATTTAAAAGTCACATAATTATAAAATAAAACATTTACTTTGAAAATATTCTTATATGATCCTAAGGGAAGCTTTGACGATTTTATAACGGTGGTAAATAGCCGCACCCGCCGTATAAGTTAAAAAAAGACGTTCTTACCTTAAATTTGCTGAAAAGGTTAAAAGTGCCTTGTTTGGAAAATAATGGAAATATTCCTTTAAAAACACATAAGGGTATAAATGACTTTAACACATTGTCTAGTAAATAGTAAAGATGTTTTTAAATACATTTTTAAGGGACATGGATGTGGATGATAAAGAGATCCCAATAGATAATTGCGTATAAACAACCTCGGATAATGAAGAGATTGTGAAATAAACCCTTACGTTGTACTTTTCCTTGGTTGGGGGTAGGTTAACCTCCTGTATAATGGTGAAATAATTGTTATTAAATTATACAAGAATCATATACATTCATATGATATCATATATAATCTTTTAACATTTCTTTGTTAACAATATCTTAGAATTATCGTTGTTTCGGGTGTTAACTTACTCGTTTTCTTTTATATGTTTTGTTACGTAAGATGTGGTTGTCATGGTTAGGTTGTATATTATTCATATATAGAATGATATCACGTCCTTAAACATTATTTTTAAATCATCAAATGATAATTATACTTGAATGTATACAATAGAGAATGAATCTCATCGCGTTCGTGGAGACGGTAGTCCGTACGTACGCACGAGCGAAAATATCATTTTTTTGATATTAAAATAATATATAAATAGATGGTATATCATATATAAAGAATAATTAACATGTTATATTTATTATTTAATTGAGTTACACATCATTATTATACACATCCAAATAATAATATATTGAATAACAATTACACCACGACGTGGAGACGGTAAGCCGTACGTACGCACGTATGATGACATGTTATTCAAAGGGTGGATAGAATACTGAATATGGTTGTAACATATTTATAATAACATTAAAAAATATATATGATTATGTAGTTATTATTTTATAATGGTAATAACAAAGGAAGAAGAAGTGGAAGAAGAAAGGAACTTGGAAAAGGGTGGTGAAATCATTACCTCTTCTTCGGGTTCTTCCTTTTGATTTGATCAAAAGGGCTCCTTAGGTTGGCTTTATGATCGAAATAAGTCCTCTAGGTTGTAGTGATGGATGTTGGGAGAGTATTTGGGCAGAGTTTGGCCGAACCACAAGGCTTTTAAGTTGTTAAGAAATGAGAATGAGGAGTGCCCTTTTTTAAGAGGGGTGTGGGGAACCTTTCGAAAAGCTAGAAATATTAATTTATAATAAATTCATATTCGGTTTCTAATGGCTCCAAAGTTGATTATTTAAATATTAAGGTGGGTATAGGTCGAAAAACATTCAACAAATAGAATTTAGACAGGTTTTGGTTACTATATTAACCTTATCTTTTAGTTTTAACTCTTAGTTAATTAGTTTGACATTTACCATGTCACTTTGTATTTTTAATTATATAGTTAATAAACATACTATATACATCTAAGAGACACCCAAGTGGTCCATTAATGATACACCTATCATGATATAATTCTCTTGGCCGAACATTAGATTTTTAGGAATTTAATATCAATTAATAATATAATATTTTTTTAAAAAACTCTTTTATGTCAATTTTGACACTATTCAATAGTTGATTTTTGTGAAACTTATAACAGAATGATTAATTCGAAAAAAGTCAATTATATCAATCCTAATATGTCATATTATCCTAGAAAATTAGTTTAATTTATTAAAAGGCTCAAATTATATTTATTTGGGTATTTATAATATCAATTATTTTAAAGTTTCACTATTATGGTAATTACTGCATCATCATTGTGTCATAAATAAATTAAATTATTTAATGTCTAAAAATTATAAATAAAATATCCTTATGTAGGAAAAGGTTTTATATTTCTAATTAATATTTATAGTTGAAAATAAAACATATATAACCCCATGTAAAAATTGTTTTTCTAAAAGATATATGCTTGTGTCATTTTTGTATTCACGTTAACTTAATTAAAATAAAGTGTCCCTATCACTTACAAGTGGCACCATGGGGTCCCAAAATCGACCCAAAGATTCCCATGGTCGAACATGTATCAACCAATAAGGTTAGAACACGTTTTAGGGTAATTTATTATTATTATAAGATTATTTTTAACCCTTATTTACCGGATTTACCCTTTAACCATGGTAAATAAAATATTTACCGAAGTAATTATTCAAAATGTATAAAAATAAATGTTACCTTTTTACACAATTTGAACATCCTGATTCCAAATATGGAATCCATTTTTCCAAATTCAAAACACAGAAGTGGCAGAAATTAATTAAAAATTAATTCCCACTGTCAAAACAAAAAGCTTGTTTTTAAGATATAGTAACTATCAAAAGATTGAGACTTGTTTATGTTCGGTTTAATTGTGAAATTATGTCCAATGACCAACATTGTATTAAATGGTAAAAATATATTCTAAATATACTTCAAACCCACTCAAATTCATAATTTATCAATATAAATTATTTCGATTAAAAAAGTTTTTTTTAATTAAAATTTAGTAATTTTCACTATTCATCAAAATATTAAAGTTATCCAAAAAGTACCAAAATTTCACCTTAGGATAAATTCGATATTCCGAATCCAAAAATGAAGTCCATTTTAAAATATAAAATATATATAATTTCAAAAAGTAGGTATTAATATTCATAACGGCTAGTTTGATTAGTTATGGTGTGTTAGAACTCGGTGTTGCGTACAACACACACTATCACATTATTCAAAGAGAAGCATACCGTAGAAGATTGGGGTGTTTCATTTTAAATTTTTGATTTCACCATTTAGTCAAAAAGTTTGAAATATTGTATTTAAAAAGGGTTCACTATTAAAAGTTGGTAAAAGTGCAATACTAAAAATGAATTTGTTCTTTCATTATGTCTAAGAAACTCATAATATGGATTCTAAAATTATAAGGATTATATAAAGTTTAAAATATAGTTAATACTATTCATAACCTCTTTTGAACGGCTTGTTTGGTAAGTCATGGTGTGCTTGAACTCGGTGTTGCGTGTAGTGCAAGTTATTGAATTATTTTGAAGAAATAACACCCAATGAAATTTTGCGGTGTTACATTCTCCCCTCCTTCAATAAATTGCGTCCTCGCAATTTGAAATTGTTCTTCGAAAATAAAAAGTTAAAAATAGAAAATATCTTTGTGGGAAAACCCATATCTGAAATTGGGTTACTAAAATTTAGTCTTAATATGAGGATAAGAGAAATGAAAGGGTCACCACCAAATTATGATCTCGATTAGGAGAACATTGGTGGAAATTAGAGACATATAATTGGAGGAAAAATGTAAATATTTATAGGTAGTGATTGAGGTCATAAATCACAAACAAGTTTAAAATTGAGGTCCTTAAATTCATCAATCTATGATGATTTGAAATAACATCGGTTCAACAAAACACATGGTATTTGGATAACGCATTTTTGGTTTTAGGATTCCTTAAATAAAGTATAAGAATTATTTTCTTCATAGAATAAGAGAAAAAAAATATATATTCTTGACAAGTAGAGTTCCATCCTTTATCTAAATTATACCACATACTCATCTTTCACTATAAAAGATAATAGAACTTAAAAATAATATTCTATTTATCCTATTCGTATAGGGTACAAAAAATGAATTTATAATTCATCTAGCAGAACCATTAAAAAAACGACATTATTCAAACTAGGAAATAACGTGGGTCAGTGGTAGGTGATAGACCCTTGTAACCCTTCGGTTGTGGGTTCAAGTCTCGCGGCCTTGCCTGACGCGATGGGTTGCCGCCCGACCTTCGGGTTGTCGTTTTATGGAAATCCAAAATAATCCAAACTAGAACTATCCAAAATACTTCAGTCCAAACTTTATAAGGAAGGTAAACACAATAAAGATCCATTTTTCCGCGTAATAACATGTGAACACCTTCATCATGTATACTTTTAAAACACTGCAACATCCTGAATTACCATAAAACCTTATTGATTACATTCATGATCCCTTATTCCTTAAAGAATAATAGATATACTCCTTCAATCCAAAAATGTTTTAAACCCAAACAATGATGGAATATACAAATCATTATTCAGTTTCAAGGTAGTCAAGAATATCCAATATAATTTATCCAAATCAATCATATATGATTCCAAAATCACTACCTCGGTGTCAGAACTATATTATGGTTTATCATTCTCTCAACCATATATTTTCCAAAAAATTTATCCTGCTATTGAGTCACTTTTCTTTGTTCCACACAATCTCAAGTCCTTAATGAAATAGTACTATAGTACAATACTTATATACTCCATAATTATTATAACAAGTACATTGTTGATACAAAACTCAATTGACATAATCAACATAAGAACTCTAATCATTCCTCTTCATCTGTGGTAGTATCATAACTTGATTATTATCCAATAGCATCATTTGCGGCATAGTCTGATGACTGGGACATAGGTTCACGTAGGGTCCAAACTCCTTGAAAATGAAGCATTGTATATTTGAAACCATTTTCTTACCCTTGCAATCACGTACTTTGTGCCCTTTTCCTCCACACTTATAAAAAACTCCCATTCATTTCAGGCATGTTCCAGGGTGTTTCTTCCCATAGTTATCACATATGTGAAAATTCTTCTTTTCCATCTTCCCTTTATCCATCTTTCTCTCTTCCATACTTTTCTTCTCTTGCTTCCCTTCAAATCCATAGGACTCAGTAAAATATTTACTTATCTTATCAACACATGATCTTATTTCTTCATATGATGATAATACATGGGAGACTATTTCTCTTATAAATTCTGGCTTAAGACCATGAAAGATATGATCCTTCTTTATCTTTGGATCATGTGCATTGCTGGAGTTCTCATTCCTTCTACTGGGCACCATTTCTAAACAATGGCATACACTAGATTAGTTTATGAATAACAATACCTAATCCCAAACTTGTAAGACACATAACATAAATTAAATAGTTTATGGATATAATCCATAATCATAAAAATTTCTCCTTTGAAGAAGTATATACTCATAAACCCTTCATAATGATTTGTAAAGAAAATGAGAGTTATCCTAAGAATATCCCCCGGGGGTGTCGTAACCAAGAGTACAGAAAGGCCCGTTGTCGTGCACCAGTTCCCATTCGAGTCTAGCTCAGAGTGGTGTTTTCAGGTTTTACCCCTAGGTACATCTGTGCCAGAGCCGCCTCTACCTGCTCGTATCCAAACAGGGATGTATTTCTCGGAAAACTCACAACATCTCTACAATACCAAAATTCTAGGAAGTTGTTCTATACTAATCCTCAAAGTCCATCTTAAATCTATGTTCTCTAATCAGATTTTATCTAAATCTATCTTCCAAGGTTTGTACTAAACTTCTTCTGATACCAACTGTAACGCCCCTACCCCAGTTACCTAGAGTCGGTGCATTATTACATAACATTGGAATGATCACAAAAAAAGATCAAATCTTGAAAGACCAATTGGTTTAGTAGCCTTGGAGACACTTGATATATTCATAAGTCTTACATTATATCATAAAGTGAAAAACTACTACAACAAAATATTGTATCCAAATTTCACACTCATATCCCCACATAATATCCCTGCAGGTCATTCATAATTTACTTATTCACTTCCTGGGAAAAATAAAACATAGAAAAGGGGTGAGCTCAAATGCCCAGTAAGGATAACAATATAGCAGAAACTTTCATAAATAAGAATAAACAGTTAAGGCAATGTATAACTAAAACAAAATCCTTTTAAACTTGAACTTCAACATAGTATGGAAAAATTAAAATGAAATAATGCCATTTACTTATTCACATGGATATTCTACTAATCGAATAATCACATGCAATATCAATAACCACTTTCATAATGATGGAATGCATAATGCCAGACTATCATAACCACATAGCCAAGGCCTCGTGCCAAGACTACAAATAAGATTTTGCCAAGGCCTTGTGCCAAGACACTAGTTTGTCTCATGAGACCTACCAATTCATCGAGGAGCTATAGCGGGCTCCACCCGTCACATATTAAGTCCAATGTATTCCTATATGAAAAGGTTTAAACATAACATAAACATTCGTATTAAAACTAGCATACGAAATGTCAATACTTTCTCCATAAACCATGAATAGTATAAAAATAACACATCCACAGTAAAACATATCACAAAACCTTCAATACAATACAAAAGTTTTATATCATAATAAATCAACTTAAAATAAGCTTATGATCCACCAAAGGATGTTGACATAGATGAAATCAAAACTATTTGGGAGAAATACCTCTTTTCTCTAAATCATTGAAAAGTCACACATTTATAAAGGAAGTAATTTAAAAGAGATTTTTGAATCAAAGTGTCCCATGCAACTTTGAAACTTTTGAAAAGAAATATCATTTCAAAACATTCATGTCCATATAAATAAATCTTTAAAATCATTTTGAAAACATGGACATTAATTAAAAATATTTAGAAAGATAAATCTTTAAAACATTTAAAATTATGATCTTGATAAAAAGTACCTTTCACAAATTCTTAAAATATTCATTTTGAAATAATTTAAAAGTCACATAATTATAAAATAAAACATTTACATTGAAAATATTCTTATAAGCTTCTAAGGGAAGCTTTGAAGATTTTATAACGGTGGTAAATAGCTGCACTCGCCGTATAAGTTAAAAAAATACATTCTTACCTTAAATTTGTCGAAAAGGTTAAAAGTGCCTTGTTTAGGAAACGACGGAAATATTCCTTTCAAAACACATAAGGGTATAAATGACTTTAACCCATTGTCTAGTAAATAGTAAAGATGTTTTTAAATACATTTTTAAGTAACATGGATGTGGATGATAAAGAGATCCCAGTAGATAATTGCGTATAAACAACCTCGGATAATGAAGAGATTGTGAAATAAACCCTTAACTTGTACTTTTCATTGGTTGGGGGTAGGATAAACTCCTGTATAATGGTGAAATAATTGTTATTAAATTATACAAGAATCATATACATTCATATGATATCATATATGATCTTTTAACATTGCTTTGTTAATAATATCTTAGAATTATCGTTGTTTCGGGTGTCAACTTACTCATTTTCTTTTATATGTTTTGTTACGTAAGACGTGGTTGTCATGGATAGGTTGTATATTATTAATATCCATAATGATATCAAGTCCTTAAACATTATTTTTAAATCATAAAATTATAATTATACTTGAATGGATATGATAGAGAATGAATCTCATCGCGTTCGTGGAGACGGTAGTCTGTACGTACGCACGAGCGACAATATCATTCTTTTGATATGAAAATAATATATAAATAGATGGTATATCATATATACAGAATCATTAACATGTTATATTTATTATTTACATGAGTTACACATCATTATTATACCCATCCAAATAATAATATATTGAATAACAATTACACCATGATGTAGAGACGGTAAGCCGTACGTACGCACGTATGGTGACATGTTATTCAAAGGGTGGATAGAATACTGAATATGGTTGTAACATATTTATAAGAAAATCACAGTATATATATGATACTGGATTTATTATTTTAGAATGGTAATAACAAAGGAAGAAGAAGTGGAAGAAGAAAGGAACTTGGAAAAGGGTGGTGAAATCATTACCTCTTCTTCGGGCTCTTCCTTTTGATTTGATCAAAAGGGCTCCTTAAGTTGGCTTTCTGATCAAACTAAGGCCACTAGGTTGTAGTGAGGGAAGTTGGGAGAGTATTTGGGCAGATTTTGGCCGAACCAAAAAGGTTTTGAAGGTGTGAATAAATGAGAATGAGGAGTGCCCTTTTATAAGAGGGGTGAGGGGCACCTTTAGAAAAGCTAGAAATATTAATTTATAATAAATTAATATTCGGTTTCTAATTGCTCCAAAGTTTATTAGTTAATTTTTAAGGAGGGGATAGGTCGAAAAACATTCAACCAATAGAATTTAGATAGGTTTTGGTTACTATATTAACCTTATCTTTTAGTTTTAACTCTTAGTTAATTAGTTTGACATTTACCATGTCACTTTGTATTTTTATATTATATAGTTAATAAACATACTATATACATCTAAGAGACCTTCAAGTGGTCCATTAATGACATACCTATCATAATATAAGTCTCTTGGCCGAACCTTAGATTTTTAGGAATTTAATATCAATTAATAATATAATATTTTCTTTAAAAACTCTTTATGTCAATTTTGACACTATTCAATAGTTAATTTTTGTGAAACTTATAACAGAATGATTACTTCAAAAAAGTCAATTATATCAATCCTAATATGTCATATTATCCTAGAAAATTAGTTTAATTCATTAAAAGTCTCAAATTATTTTTATTTTTGTATTTATAATATCAATTATTTTAATTTTTCACTATTATGGTAATTACTGCATCAACATTGTGTCATAAATAAATTAACTTATTTAACGTCTAAAAATTATAAATAAAATATCATTATGTAGTAAAACTTTTTATCTTTCTAATTAATATTTATAGTCGAAAATCCAACATACATAACACTATGTAAAAATTGTTTTTCTAAAAGATATATGCTTGTGTCATTTTTGTATTCATGTCAACTTAATTAAAATAAAGTGTCCCTATCACTTACAAGTGGCACCATGTGGTCCCACAATAGACCCAAAGATTCCCATGGTCGAACATGTATTAATAAATAAGATTAGGACACGTTTTAGGGTAATTTTTTATTATTATAATATTATTTTTTTAACCTTATTTACCGGATTTACCCTTTAACCATGGTAAATAAAATATTTACCGAAGTAATTATTCAAAATGTCTAAAAATAAACGTTTCCTATTTACACAATTTTAACATCCTGATTCCAAATATGTAATCCATTTCTCCAAATTCAAAACACAGAAGTGGCAGAAATTAATTAAAAATTAATTCCCACTGTCAAAACAAAAATCTTGTTTTTAAGATATAATAACTATCAAAAGATTGATACTTGTTTATGTTCGGTTTAATTGTGAAATTATGTCCAATGACCAACATTGTATTAAATGGTAAAAATATATTCTAAATATACTTCAAACACACTCAAATTCATAATTTATCAATATAAATTATTTCGATTAAAAAAGTTGTTTTTAATTAAAATTTAGTAATTTTCACTATTCATCAAAATATTAAAGTTATCCAAAAAGTACCAAAATTTCACCTTAGAATAAATTCGATATTCCGAATCCAAAAATGAAGTCCATTTTAAAATATAAAATATATATAATTTCAAAAAGTAGGTATTACTATTCATAACGGCTAGTTTGATTAGTTATGGTGTGTTAGAACTCGGTGTTGCGTACAACACACACTATCACATTATTCAAAGAGAAGAATACCGTAGAAGATTGGGGTGTTTCATTTTAATTTTTTGATTTCACCATTTATTCAAAAAGTTTAAAATATTGTATTTAAAAAGGGTTCACTATTAAAAGTTGGTAAAAGTGCAATACTGAAAATGAATTTGTTCTTTCATTATGTCTTTGAAACTCATAATATGGATTCTAAAATTATAAGGATTATATAAAGTTTAAAATTTAGTTAATACTATTCATAAACTCTTTTGAACGACTTTTTTGGTAAGTCATGGTGCGCTTGAAATCAGTGTTGCATGTAGTGCAAGTTATTGAATTATTTTGAAGAAATAACACCCTATTAAATCTTGGGGTGTTAATGGAAAAGGGAATTCTACCTCATTCATTAAAAAAATATCAAATTCCATTAAGTACCCAGTGGTTTTCCAGAAGCGACCAGGTGGTAGCTTAGTGGGGACAACCCTAGTAGCTTGTATTCAATGTATCTAGTGGTTGGAGACCATGTAACCGGTGTCCAAATATTACCACCTACCAAAAATATTATACTAAAAAATTTCTCAAAATTAACACTGAAATAACTTGTACATATCTCACCACCTCCAATTCTATGGTTTACGCTTTCAAAAATACAATGAATGGTTTCTATTTTTATCAAATTCCAAAAAAATCAAACATTCCCTCATTTTCATTAGTTCAATTTAAAATGATGAAATAGAATTCCCCCAGTATTTTAATTTATCTATTTAAATGTCACTAAAATAAAAATATTAGATAATGAATACTTGTTTTTATATTTCTAATAATTCATGTAAACATAAATTTGTTAATTTCAAAGATTTTTTTTGGAGATATTTCATGAATCTTTATCAACATACATGAAGTATGGCCTTTATCATCAAAAGGAAATTTATACTATTGATAAATAACTCATGGAAGAATCCCACTACTAAATCTATCCAAAAATATAGAACAATTCTATCAATTAGAAGAATAATATCAACCTTATAAATCCATTTCACATCTATATCTTTTGAATCACCCCTTTGAAAATTTTATAGACCATTCTTTTCAAAATAAAAAAGTATCTAATTTTATAAATCCTCATATTTTAGAATCCCCACATAAATTTGACGGTATACAATCTATATCTCTTATTGTATACCCTTCTCAATATAATTACATTGAATAATTTTGGAAGTTATATTTATAGAAGTATAAATAAATCTTAGTATAGGGATAAATATGGATGTTTAAAAATAATATTCTATAGTTCATCTCATAAAACCATCACCATATAAAAAAACCCACAATCATCATGACTGTTGAACTTGATGATATATTTTTCCTTCCAATAAAAACTATAACACCCTTAAATTCTAAAGTACAACTTTATATTCAATAGTGTTTATGACATGCAATACCAAGTGTAAAATTGGAATATATTAAAACGATACATGAAAATATTAAATATATATAATATATTATATAGATTTTAATGAATTGAATACCAAGTTATATTTGTTTATCTGTAAGGGAAACCTTTCTAGATATCTAGTGTTATACGTAAGACCGAGTTTCACTAAATAACAATGTATTATCAAAATATTATTATTTAATATAAAATGATATCATCTAGACATTATGTTAGTGGTGATGAAAAGTATTAACTAACTTATTAAAATTTATTTTTCAAATAAATATAAAATGAATTCAATGGTTACAAATTAATGAGAAATGAAAATAAGAACCAATTATTTATAAAAAAAATATTATTATTTTTATGCTTACAAAAGAATCTTGTCTTCCTAAATTTAATTAATTAAAATTATTTAATTATTTTAATTAAATATATATGTTATTTATTCAATAAAATTTTATTTATATTCATCAATTAGTTTATATAGTCATAATTAAAGAACAAACCCAATTTCACACATAAATACCTATATTTTTATTAACGCAATTTTAATGCCTTTAAATGGAGAACACATTTTAAATATAAATTTTGAAATAATAATTGATTAAATATTTAAAAAATAAAATTCATATTTTAAATCTAAACATCAAAATTAAGTTAGGGTAAATAATATGTATTTTTCTATAAAGATTTATTTTTAATGAATAGTGAAAAATACAGAATTTTAATTCAAAACATAATTTTCATATAATTTACTTATATGGTTAAATGTTAATTTTAAGTTATTCCAAGTTTAATTAAATAATTATTTATCAATTAATTCAAATGTAGTAATTTTAATTAATTTCACTTAGTAATTAATAATAAAAATAAAGCAAACTTTTGGATGTTTTTGATTTAAAAACCTGCATTATCGTCCCGTCTCTGGGATTAAATTTTAATTAATTTATTCCACTTATAAGATATGAATTGAGAAAAATGGATTCCATATTTGTAATAATCATAATTTATAATTTCTAGTGAGGTAAAATTATTTATTGACCTAAAATATTAGTGAAAGTAATTGTTATTAATTATAATCTTTAAGGAGAAATTAAGCTTCATAATGGACTAAACCATAAAATTTTGGAAACAAATCAACTATTTAATTTTAAAAACCCATTTTATAGTTATAGTTTGCAAATTAACATTCCTTTATTGAGTTTTGTTTTGGTTTTGGATGACCTTTCTTAGGTAAAAACGTTGGTACACCTAACTTGTTTTTAGAAATACAGTGTGAGTCCTTTTCGTCTACAATAACAGGCCACCACTTCTACTCCTTCCTCATAACCCTCCAGACACATTGGATAAACCATGATCTTCCAAAATAGCTCACAAACATTACTAACCTCATATTATAAGAATTATCGTGGTAATAAATCAATCCAAGTAACTCCTTTGTGAAAACCAAAAGGAGTTACCTGATTTAGAGGTAACATCATTCCTTAAGCTCTTTAGTTTCATTTCCATTCTCCAACCCCTGAAATATTATTATTATATTATTTTAAAACAACAAAAGATCCCTAAAATTACTATTATTTGTTTATATGTTTTATATCTACACTTACTCACACATCCATCTAATGGGTAATGAATATATTGTTTCTGTATATGGAAAGCGATTACTTCACCAAATGATGATTGTTCATTTTTCCCTTACCATATCTCATGGTGAAAATTATGATGGAAAATCCATTTATATATGATATATATGATATTTAATATGAATTTATACTTATTTAATACTTTTATAACACATACCTTTAATTCATTCCATTTTGAGTTAACATGATAACATCATTTGAGGAAGTGTGGATTACCACCCCCATAAAGCGACGTGATTCATTCACACTATACAAAGATTGTATAAAGGATGGATTTATTTAGAAATAAGTGAGATAAAAAACTCTATATTATATTCATGAAAAAAATTACCTTTATATATATATATATAATATCATTTTCATTATTACGCTTTCACACACATAAAAAGTGATAATGTCATTTGTGGACGTGTCGACTACTACCTCATTGACATGATGTGATTCCTTTTAAAATATAAGAATCTTATATATATGTATATATGATAAAATAGTATATATATTATTATATAATAATCATTATTTAATGATTGAATTTACTTACCTTCTTTCCATAATGATCATTGAAAAATGGGAAAGTTACTCATGTGAACGCATGACCTACCGTCACAAGGATTGTAAGGTTGATTTTTTTCATAACCATATTTAATAATCAGTTTTAAAATTTTAATGGATGTATAAATATAATAATTTTTACATTATTATAATTTTTAGATGTTATATAATTACCACTTTCACAATAGTTGACCAACCATAACTATTTTTGACCCATAATATGAATTTCATCAAAACAACCTACATAAACATAATTGTTTATTTAGATGTATAAAACATAGTAAAATGTTAAATAAAATTAATTATAAAAATAAAAAAGGTTCTACAGAATTTATATAATTAATATAACTTTGTTATTTTGGAATATAAAGACACACGAGACAAATCAGATGCAAGGTAAGGGATTCTCAACTCATTTTTTACATTCGTGAGATAAATTTCACATTCACCACATACATGTTTTTTGTGCTTTATCTAATACCCCATTTATTATACTATATAATTAATAAATTTATCTTCATCTCATTTTATGATTTCATTTAATGTTATTCCTTCATGAGAATTATGATTTAAAATGTTTCAAAGTGGTGTGGGACACATTGGAATGCTTAAAGATTATTTTCCTCGATAATAAATTTAATTACCTTTAAATAGTATTTATATTTAATGAAATTATATAACCATTTTCCAGTAAAACCAATAAAATTTATCTCCTATGGTTATTCATGAACTTTTTCAGGTATAAGTGCAATTTTTCTACTCTTTTGTAATAAAAGTTTTTTAGAAAATTTATTTTATAAAACCCAACATTATTTATCTCTTTAAAAGAAGAACCTACTAGATTTTAAAAACCATGTTTTAATAAGTTTCTTTCAAAAAACCTAAAATTATTTGGAAAATAAATTTTTTCATTTTTTTATTTTACCATTTTTTTTCAAAGGAATCTTCTAGTTTGTTTCTGATCATTTCATTTTTTGAACCTTGTACCATGAAAAGGAATGTATTTTAACTCATACGGCTTGTAAAAAGTTACCCACCATAATTTATTTGTAGCTTCCTTTTCATTTTTAAATGTTTACTTTTAAAATAAAGTATTTTTAGAAGTGATTTTTAAGGAAAAGGTTTTCCAAAAAGGTATTTCATAATAAAAGGATATTTTCCTCATTAAAATTTTTAAAAAATATTTTTATAATATTTCTATTTATCAATGAAAAAACCCTATATTTTACTCAAATTAGGATAATATTTATTGATACCATCATTATTCTTCCTTTGGATGATTAGTGATTGAATTTACTAAGGATATTATTCACTTCCTTGATTCATCTATGACTCCGCTTGAAATATTCAATTTCCTATGACCATTAAACATTGAATTTACCCTAATTTTCACATCATTTATCGTGGATATGTTCATTTCCTAAACCATATATCATTTTTCATATGTTTTTAATTATGAAAGATATTTGATTATTTGGTGAAATGTTGAAAGAACCGTATCTTATACTCCATATGAACATTTGATACGGGACATTATTAAATAGATTATTTGATAGATGTGGATTATTTTGAAGAGGTACTTCATGGGTGGGTCCTAGTTGTATATTTCCCTTCAATTCATCGATAGTATTATAAGATGAATTAGTTGGATAGCCAATTTAGATGGGTTTTTTCCTAATATGCTAGACTATCTTGTGAAGAGTCTTGACGGTAATGGTTCAATGTACTTAGGAAACATGGAATCTAATAAAAAATCTTTTATCGCATTTAGTTTTAATTATTATTCATCCACGATGTATTATATTGAAATATCTGTGGAGAAATTTCATTCTCAGTCCACTGAATAGATAACATGTTTTTCAGTTTCTTACCATTCTATATTGATTTTTACGTATTTTTTTATTTGAATGGAATTTGTTTCATTTTATTACCTTTCCATATTTTTATGCACTTCTTTCTTAACATTTTGATTACATGGTATGTGTGGTCTATTTTTTAACATTCCATAATTATTATTCCCACTGATTCATTATTTATTATGTTATACTTTACCTTTACTGGTCATTTGAGATCACCCTTATTTTCTTTCATTTTCCCCAGTAATACAACAATTGTACTATGAAATATATGCATGGATATACTATATAGAATAAATTTATCCTCAAAGTTATTTATTTTGAAATAAGAAACAATTATGTTGAGATTAGTGAATTCATTTGTAATATAAGACTCATTTAGTTATCTGGCTTACCAAGAAAAATAAACTCTTTGGTCCTTCATGATTTTATTCATTGTAATCATGCCAATGTAAAATTAGCAGACACTGACTCTAAGAAATAAGGGGTTAGGGTGCTAAAGTTAGTATCATAAGAAGTTTAGTAGTAGGCTTGAAAAACATATTTATTAAAACATAAATTAGGGAACATGTCCTAAAAATAGAATTTGAGGATATTTATAGAAGAACGTCCTAAAGATTTAGTTAGATAGAGATTATGTAGTTTTACTTGCAATACATTTTTTCTGGATACAACAAGTGGACGAGGTTCTGGAATAGATACACTGAGGAATAACAACTCTGAGATGGTGTGTCAGTCCTGACTCGATGTATCCTGGTGCACGAAAATGGGCCTTACTACGCACCTGGTTTGACACTCCCGGGTAACCACCAATAAAATTCGGCAAGTCCATGGGGATTTAACCCATGACCAAAGGATGATAAGGGTTTCTTTCTAGCCAATAACCTATATAATGTCCTGGTTAAAATATAATTGTTTTTTGTTAAACATTTGATGAATAAATATTAATGATAAACCATTAGTGTTTATTTTAGGTTTAGAGATTAATTTATTAGCCATATTAGTTTTTTTATGATAGTTAGAGACAAATTGTTGACTTATCATGATTTTATGGGACTTAATATCCTTTAAAAACATATTTTAATGCTTCAGGCATCAAAATTTATTTTTGTATGAACTAAAAAACCAATTGAAGAATAGGTAAATAATGAAATTATATATATATATATAAATATATCATGTAAGTACATTTCCTTATATACTTAGTTAGTAAATTATTTATTCAACATTAGAAAAATGATTTAAATTTTTTTTCCCTAAAACCTAAATTGTTATTTGTACTGATGGTCTTCTAAGTCATCATGGATTTATGGATTTGATACCCACAACATTCCATTGATAACTCAATTTTTTTATTGATGACCTTCATCACTCGGTATAAATATTTATATTTTCCCTCAAAGTATGCATCTCAACTTGTAACTAATGTTCTCATACTAGGAGAACTAGTTATATGTTAGTCAATGTGACCTTTCTACATTCCATCCTCTCTTTTCTAGAAGATGTTTTACAAAACCTTCTCATGATATGGAATTTTAGTGTATGAAATATAAAATAATCTATTACGAAGATCAATTTTAAAATTTTTGAGGATGTAATTTCATTATGGTGGGGAAAATTTAACACCCAAAAATTCTAAATACACCTTTGTATTGAATAGTGTCCATGACATGTAACAGTAAGTGTAAAAGGGGAATATATTAACATGATACATTACAATCATAAATAAATATAATATATTTTATATCTTTTAGTGCATGAAACACCTATTTAGATTACATTACACGCAAGAAAGACCTTCCTCGATAGCTTGTGTTACATGTTAGACAAAGTTTCACCAAACAACAATGTATTATTAATATATTATTATTTAATATAATATGATATAAATGAGATGTTATGTTAGAAATTATAAATAATATTAACTATCTTATGAAAATATATGGTTTATATAAATATTAATCGACTTGAATGGTTACCAATTAATGAGAAGCGAAAATAAGAACCAATTGGATATAAAAAGGAATATTATTATTTTTATACTTTAGAAAGAGTTTATTATTAATAAACATAATTAATTAAAGTTAGTAAATTATATTAATGAAACATATATTTTATATATTCAATACACCGTTTTTTATTTTTATCAATTAGATTTGATAGGCATAATATAAGAACAAACCCAATTTCATACATAAAAACCTATATTTTTATAAAGGCAATTTTAACAGCTTTTAAGGATGAACTAGTTTTAAATATGAATTTTGAAAATTTAATTGATTTAATATTTCAAAATAAACAAAATTTTTGAAATATAAAAATAAAAAATAGGTTAGGGTAATTTTTTTTATTTTTCTATGAAGGTTTATTTTTAATGAATAGTGAAAAATATTGAAATTTAATTCAAAATTTCTTTTTCATAAAAATTATTTATAATTTTAAATTATAATTTAAATTGGTTTTAAAGTATAATTAGATAATATTATAATAAATTAAATCAACTTATGGAATTGGAATAAATTTAACATTGAAATTTACTATAAAAACATAGCATACTTTTGGACGTTTTTAATTAAAAACCCCACATTATTGTCCTGTCTCTAGGGAAAAAATATTTAATTTCTAACAATTATATTATTTTAATTTTTGAACATTTAATAAATATATGAAATAATAATAATATAAATTTTGTATTAAGTTGAACTTTTTATTTGACCCAAAATTTTGGTGGATGTATTTAAAATTAAATACAATCATTAAGGAAAAATTAAGCATAATGAAGGACTAAACCTTTAACTTAGGGTCCCAAATAACCTATATATTTTTCAATAACCCATTTTATGGAAATAATTATTCCATTAACCTTAAATTATTTAGTTTTTTTGGTTATAAATTACTTTTGTTAAGTAAAAATGTGGGTATACCTAACTTGTTTTAAAAAACACCAACTGAGTCCTTTTCCTCCACTATAAAAGGCCACAACTTCTCCCACTTCCTCACACCACTAAATTCACATTGGATCTACCAAGATCTAAAAAAATATCTCCTCTAAATACCTCCCCTCAATATATAATAATCCCCTTGGGATTAAAGAAATCCATGTAATCCTTTTGGTGGAATCCAAAAGCAGTTACCTAATTTAGAGGTAACATCTCTCCTCAATCTCTTTAGGTTCATTTCCATTTTCCATCCCATAAAATCTTATTATTAAATTATTGTATAAAACCTATAATAATAAAAATATTAGGACTTTTTATTCAAATTTTTTGACCTACACTTACACAAACATCCATCTAATGGGCAACGAACATATTGTTTATGTGTGCAGCAATCTACGGCCTCACGAAACGATGATTGTTCATTTTTTCATTACGAAAACTCATGGTGGAAATTATTATCTAAAATATATTTATATATGATATATATGATATATATTATGTCTTTATACTTCTTTAGTCCTTTTATAATGCATACAATTGATACCTTCTATTTTGTGTTAATACAGTCACATAGTTTGATGAAGTGTGGACTACCACCGCTCAAAGAGATGTGATTTGTTCACACTATACAAGGATTTCTAAAATGATGGATTTAATTTAACATATGTTAGATAAAAATTATACATATTATATTGATGACATAATTACTTTTCTTGATATTTTATATATATCATTTTCTTAATTACCCTTTCACACACTTAAAAAGTGATAACGTCATTTATGGATGTGAGGACTTCCTCCTCCTCGACATGATTTGATTACATTAACATCCTAAGAATTATATATATAATTATATATGAATAAATAATATCATATTTATGATATAATTATCATTATATAGATATTGATGTTAATTACCTTATTTCCATAATGATCATTGAAAAATTGGAACGTTACTCATGCATACCTTGAACCAACCATCTCCATGATTACAACGTTGATTCATTTTTCAAAACCATATTTAATTATTGGTTTTAAAATTATAATTAGTGTATAAATATAATAATTATTTCCTGATTGTTATTATAGATATGTTATATGATGACCCATTTGACCATAGATGACCAAACAATGTTTTTTGACACATAATCTGAACTAGGTTAAAACAACAAACATAAACATAACTATTTAAGTATTTGTATAAAACATAGTTAAAAGTGAAATAAACATAATTATAACCCTGAAAAAGAATATCAATCAAGTAAATAATTAACATATGTTTTTATTAATTAATATAAAGACACAAGAGAAAAATCATATATAAGGGAAGGGATTCTTGCCTCACTTTTCTCATCTGTGATACAAATGTCATGTTCACCACTTATTTATTTTGTGTGGTGTATCTACTAACCATTTTGATATATTATATAATTAACCATTTTATCTTCTTTTTATTTTAAACATTAATGTAATGTTATTCCTTCTTGATTATTATGATTTTATATTTTTCAATGTGGAATGCGACACTTTGGAATGTTTAAATATAATTTTCATCAACAATAACCTTAATGATATTTTAATGGTACTTTCATTTGAGGTAATTATATGACCATTGTTCAATAAAACCATTCAATTTTCTATCCTCTAGTTATTCATGACCTTTTTCAAGTATTAGAACCATTTTCCACACATTTTTACTCAAATAATTTTATAAAATATTTTCATAAATCCATAATTTGTTTCTTTCTTTAGTCGAAGAATCTATTTTTATATAAAAACCATTTTTATGATGTTGTTTTTGAAAAAAAAATTAAAATTATTTGGTAAATAAATAATTACTTAATTTTCATTTTACATGTTATTTTAAAGGAATCTACTAGTTACATTCTAAATAAGGCATTTTTAAAACCTTTTACCATGAAAAATGAATGTTATTTTTACCTCATATGACTTGTACACATTTAACCTCCACCATTTCATTGAAGCTTCATTTTTAGGATTAAATTTTTAATTTTTAATGAAAATATATTAAAAATTGATTTTCAATGAATAGGTTTTTTATAATAAATGGGTATTTTCCTCAAGAAAATTTTGGAATATCTTTTTATAGTATTTATATTCATCAATGAAAACCCCCTTTTTTTACTCCAATTGGGATATTCTTTATTGATACCATCCTTATTATTCCTCTGGATGGTGTATGATTGATTGGACTGAGTATAATATTCACTTTCTTGATTCATCTATTAGTCCCCTTGAAATATTCAATTCCTTATGATAATCTGACATTGAATTTCACTAAATTGCCTATATAATTTATCATGGATATCTTCATTGCTTAAACTGTATTCCATTTTTCATATGGTGTTTATTATGAAATATATTTGATTAATTTTGGAAATATTGATAAATATGTATCTTTTACTCGAAAAATATATTTGATAAGGCACATTATTAAACTATTATTCAGTAGATGGGGAATGTTTTGGATAGGTACTACTTGGGTGGGGCCCAGTTATATATATCCCCTCAATGCATCGATAGTCTCATGGGATAATTTAGTTAGCCAGATTCTTTAGATGGGTATTTTTCTAATATGCTAAACTATATTGTGAGAGGACTTAAAGGCAATAGTTCCATGTACCTAGGAAACATGCCATCCAATAATTAAGAATTTACCATATTTAGTTTTAGTTATTGTTCATCCATGAGATTTGGGATCAACATATTTGTGAAAAAATTTCATTTTCAAATCATTGATTTGATGGCATAGATTTCATTTTTTTACCTTTCCATATTGATTTTTTATTTATCAAGTTATTTGAATGGAATTTGTTTCTAGTTATTAACTTACGATATTGATTATGAACTTCCTTCTTAGTTTTATTTATTGCGTGGTATATGTGCTCAATTATTTACCTTTCCTTAATAATTATTCTAACTGATTCATTATTGCTTCCTTTATACTTTAAAAATACTAATCATTTGAGATGACCCATATTTTTTTTCCTTTTCTTAAAGAATATAATAAGTGTACTATGAAAGATATATAAGGATATACTAGATGGAATAAGGTTATCCCCTAAGTTATTTATTTACAAAGAATATAAAATTATGTTGTAATTAGTTTATTCATTTGTAATACAAGACTCAATTATTTATCTAGTTTAGTGAGACTACTAAACTCTTTAGTTCTTTTTTATTTTATTCCTTGTAACCATAAAAATGTAATAGTTTCTGACACTGTCTTCAGGCTATCTGGGGTCAGGGTGCTACAATAACACCTTATAAAGGTACTCTTTCACTTATTAATGGTTTATATGTGATCATATTTCATTCCTAGAGATATTGGGTGACTCTTTATCCAATGTTGGATTATATCACATACTACACATATAAGGTTCAAATTAAATTATTTCCTTTCCAAATAAATTCAATCTACTTTTCCAGTGCCTACTCCAAAATACATCATAAACCACTCCTTGGTACCATTATTTCATGATGTGTCCTAGTTAGGACTCCTATTATGTCAGTAACAAATTAAAGAGTGATATGCCAAGCAAGTCATCAATGGGACACACATTGATGGATGAAATATATATTATAATCACTGAAATGGAATTACATTCCACTTAATAAAAAATTTATCCAACGATATATGAAAAACATAAAATATGAATCAATCAAGATATCCTTGATAAATAATAATCATAATGAGTATCCATTTCATGAAATTTTATACAAAATTAAAAAGTATTAAGGATAAATAATGGTAGACTAGGTACATACCACAACCTCGAGTGTACATCAAATGAATGTAAAATTGAATAAAAGAAACTCACCCAAATATATATCAATATACTTGATCTATTATCTCACTGTACAATGACATTATACAATTAATATAAAATTATATATATATATACACATATATATATGAGGTGTGATAATATAAATATGCTCAATTTGTTCTTCTCTTGATCTCACATGATATTTACTTAGAAGGGGACAATAATTCCTCTATGAATGATGTTGATAAAATAATATATTATATTCAAGGTAATTCAAATATTAATTTTATCCTTATTAATCACATGAAACACACTCCACCATCCAAAATAGTATTTTCATGAATAAAAAATGAATTTTCAGAGGAGCTATCCCTATAATGTCCCATAAACCACATCCATAAGAATCATTTGGAAAAAATAATAACAATTAAAAAACCTCAATCGTACATATACTAATAAAAACTATGATAAATAATATAAATATACAAAAATAAGATCATATCCCTCTATCATCATTATCTATGTAGATACAATAATAATAATTATATATTTATACACTTCTAACAAAAATAAAAAATCATACACTACCATTATTACAATGTTTTTGGGGAAGGATTCCTTATAATGATAGAATAAAATATTTTCTTAATAATAAGAATATATAAACACTTAACACTTATACCAATAATTTTTATTAATAACTCACCAACATACTCTATATTATTAGGTTGTACAGTCATAATTCCACTATAATAAGTCCAAAAGACTTTTTTCAGTCACTACACATCCACTTTGAAATCACATTATCCATCGCCAGGACCTTTATCAATATAATTCCACTGAATAATTAAACATATTTGTAGATAATTTTATTATACTAGGAATTATCTATATTGTATATTCATAATTCCTAATATTAAGAGAATATTATGAATTTCAAAATTAATCTCTCAAATAATATCCTTCAAGAATATGCATATTAGAAAATCTATATATCCATATAGTACATTTAATATATTGGTAATTAATTTTTTAAAACATTTCAAAAGCCTATATAATAATTGTAACTCCCCATATTCATATTAAGATATCAATCATGAAAAAAAAACTAAGATATAAAATATCATATGTGGTATTGTATTGAGGTGTGAAGATGATTTCCCAACTTTAGAACTATTGAAAAGGTATTAGTGAGCTTCAGCTGGAGCACCGGTGGAGCTATCATAATGGTGAACTATAGAAACTATATTATCAATAGTGGTTCATTATAATGTTGTGGAGGATGATTTTATCACTTATAGGGAGAACTTATATGGTGGAATTGTAGTTTCCATGGTGTTTTTAATTATGTTAGTGAAACTATATTAAACAATATACAAATATTTTAGAGAATATTTGGCCGATGTGATAAATAATGATTAAATAGATGATATGAGGTGTGCATATAAATAAATTTCTAATATATGGGAGTTCAAATATTAATTACTTCTCAAAGTAGTGATTCATAATAACTTGTAAATTAAATGTTTATATCTATTATTATTTTTAGATTATAGTGTTTCTTATTGGATGAATGAAAACTCACAAAACATGCTAAATTTATTATTTGAAACCAATATGTTTCTTGAGTACTTGAATTTTTCTCCAATCAATCATTTGTAGATTTTTGGAGTCCTTGTTCAATACAATTCCTGGTTTATTTCATGGATTTAACATTATTAATGTCCTATTGATTTTTTTATATTTATTTCTGGCTTGATGTCCATGGATTAACCCATATTATGGGATTAATAAGTTTTTTCATCTATATTTATATTACTAAAAGATTGCAATACTTTAGGTAAGTATATTGTTTTTCATATTCAGTGCTTGGTTTTGGGTGCTCTTTTAAATGTATTTGGTATTAAAATTAAAAAAGGAAAGGATTGGTAGGTTTAAGGAGTAAGTTTTTGTTTTTTAGAAGATGGAGATAGAATATTATATATTTTGAATAGTTCTTGATCTATCATTAATTAGTTTTAAGAAATATAGAATATATAAAATGAAATGGAAGAATATTGACCAGAAGTCAAATATGGTTTTATAGATGATGTTTTCATATATTGTTTCTTTTAATATCCATGTGATAAAGAGCACTACTAAGAAAATTTATACACTGGAGAACTTGTATGAAATCGCATAACCCTATTAATAATGTGTTATTAATGTGGTGATTCTTTATTTTAATGATTACTTGAGTGAAATATATGGATATTCATGTGAATTTTTTCAACATGATTATATGTTAGTTAGACTCTTTGAATATGATGTTTGGGAGTGACATTTCATTATTGATATTGTTATATTATTTTCCAAAATCATGGGATGTGATGGTTACCATTATGAGAAGATCAAGCAGTATGTTTGACACAGGGTTTTAGGATATATAAGATATAATTCAAAATAAATATATTACATGGTTGGAAGCAAAAAAATAAACATAAATAATAAATATTTTTGAGGGAATGATAAAACTAATTCAACAAAGATGTTAAGAGGTGAGAATTGGATCTTGGGAAAGGAGTCAAATGTAATTAGTATGTCCATGTATAGTATGTTGGTAGTGTGTGGAGAATGTACATTTCATGATATATTGAATGGAACAGAGGAAAATATCAAAGGTTTATCTACAAATACCAAATCCAAGGAAGATAAGTATGATTTTTTAATAAAGTGTCAAAAGTCTATTGGGTCCATGGATCATTGACCATAAAGAATCATTCCAAACTACTTATAAGAGTAGGTGTGTGGAAAATTATATGCTCAAAAATATTTTTAAGGATTATATTTCTAATCATACAGATTTCAAGATTATAGGGAAGAGTTATATGGATATTTGAATATCAAATAGATGTTTACTAAAGTTACAAGTGGTTATTCACATACAATGATTGGAAAGAACTTAATTTTAGTATTATAGATACATATTATGGGGTTCTATTAACATATTTATGAATTTTGTGTGTAAAATCACACATGGAGACATTATGGTATCAAAATTTATGAAAAAAGAACCATTATATCTGAAAATATTAATATATTGGACTATAATTTCACTATATCTAGTTAAGATGCTCAGTTGTGGAACTACCATATTAGTCCCATGAGTGAGAAGGGGATGACTATATTTGATACTAAATGATTACTAAAATTCAAAGATAGGGAATATAGAATGTGTAAAGTGTATATCATTATAAACCAGAAAGAGTTTCTTTTGTTTTGAAATGTCAGGCACATAAGACCTTGAAGTTGGATCTTCTATATACAGATATATGGGGAATAATTTATTTATGTTATCCAAGAAGGTAATTATAATATGTTGCCTTTATAGTTGATTATATATAAAATTTTTAGTTTACATTCTTATGAACAAGTCATAAGTTGTTGAATCATTCATTATATGGATATCATAGTGGAAAATTTGACAATTTTGATGTTGAAATTCATGAGATAACAAAATTTTAATGAGTTCAGTAAAAAATAAGTCAAGAAATTATACTTTAACACATGGATAATTTTTTAGAAAATTATTCTATGTATAACATAAAAAAATGGTGTGATGAAACAAATGAACATGATACTAAATGAATGATCATAAAGCATGCAATTTTATTTTGTTTTAACTAAAGAGTTTTGGGTAGAAGTTGTAAAAAAATTTAATTATCTTATCAATGTGAGTCTAATAATGGAATTTATGAATTATAAACCTAGGTAAAATTGGGTTGGTAAGCCATTGAATCCCTCCTCATAAAAGTATTTTGAATTGTAACTTATATTCATGTTGATTCCTGTGATGTGGATAATTTCAAAGCTTACTCTAAAAAATGTTTCCTTGTGGGGTATTATGAGGTTGAAATGTTTTTTTTACTTTAGGATAATTATGAAAAAATGTTATTAGAGTTTAATATTTATTATTTAACAAAGGGATCATATTCATGAATTGTAACATGGAAGAATAAGTTATTGAGAAAATTGAATCATTAGAGCATGTCAAAGTAAATCTAAAAATTATTGGAAAGACCAGTTGGTTATGGATTACTAATTTTTTTAGATATAAAAAATTAAAGAAATATAAAAATAATATTAGATTATGGAGGTATGAGGAGTTCCATATAAACATTAATTTTTCAAAAACATTTTAATCGTTGATAAGAGTTTTGGATGAAGTAGTTGATCCTTAGGTTTAGTCGAGATGGTAAACTAGGGTTTGAATATGATGGATCACTTTTTGGATTAATTTTAACTAAATAAGATGAATAAATATCATTGACATAGTAACAAACTAAAACTATCAATTCTATATTTTATTAAGACATAATATCTCAATATAAAATATGTTATTATGAAAAATATAAATGAAACATAGTTAGGAAATATATATTAGCAATAAAACAACATATAAATAAAAATAATATAAACTTGAAATATTTATGCACAGAATCATGTATGAAGAACTAAATATTAAATATAACTATGCAGATAATGAAAATAATTATAAATGTTTAATATATGTTTTTAATTAAATTGGATTACGGATTTTAGGGAAGTGCATAAGGATATATATGGAATGTAAAAAAAGATAATTTTATAACCATATTATCATTGGGAATATATAGTCCTTGGGAGTATAAAATAATTTCAAATAAGGGTTTTTGATGATATTTTATTTTATTATATGGTTAGGAGAACTATCATTTGATACAAAATAAAATTAATCATGATATGATATCATTTTAAAATAATTTTTAATATGGTGGTAGTAAATAGAAGTTTCCACATTGCAAAATTTATATATAATGGGATAAATTAGGGAATAAAGTAGTAAATGTGTTCATTATGAGTGTTTATTATTTGATCTTTGAATGGAGTTAGCATTACTTGGATTTTACGTTGACCATACTAAGCTAAACTTCAAAATGTGTTGTTTGAGAGAAATTATCTAGAAGATAAGTTCAAGAATTTTGAAATTAGTATGAGAAACATTCTAGTTAAATAAAATAACCATGTATTCTCTGATTTTTTATCTCACCCTTAATAATTATATAGATTTATTAAAATTTTTTATGTAAGATTTATAATGTTATCAATTTGAAATTATTATTATTTGGTAAGAAATATGAATAAATTAATTTTATGTTTCTAAAAGATATTTTTCGAATAATTTTTTTCATGTGTTTTGAAATTTTATTTTTTAATTTAATTATAATATATTTTAGAGATTAAAATATTGAAATGTATTTTTTTAATATTATGAATTGGTATGTTAAAATTATATAATATGGTCCATTTCATTTTTTTGGAAAAATATATGTTACTGATGTAAAAAAATCGTCTTACCTTGATAAAGGGTAAAATATGGTAAATGAGTTAAAATAAGGAGTAAATTCCTCAAATATATCAATATTTCATCACTAAATCATATTGATTTGATAATTAATAAAATTAAACCATCCTTTTTTACATTTCGGAGCCAATTACATTCAATAATTTCATTACATATACCATAAAATGGTTATTGTAAAATATGTCACTCAAACCCATATATAAAAGGATCCATCATCTACCCATTATAAACCAAATCAAAATTTTTATTTTCACACTAATATATAACCAAATTACCTCACTAAAAAACACCTCTCTTTTTTATTTACCACTTCTCTCAAAAAGTATCCCAAAATCCTTGACAGACGAAGAAGATTTCTAAAGGAGGGCAAGTTGACACTTAGTAAGTAAAAACTGATTCTATTTATTTTCCTTATATCTCTTTATCCTCAACATTCCTAAATATTATTTACCAATCTAGTAAAATATAAATAATATCATCATAATAATGTTCTAAATATATTATAATTTAATGAGATCACACTTATCCATTAAATTATTGTGCGTTCTGGTTTGGGTTGGTTTAACAGCATATATGAACTATGCTATAAAATTTTCAATATGGATAATTATGTGAACCAAAATTATGTAAACTTATGAAATAAATAGTTAATTTACCTTATTTATAAATTTTGAAGTGGAAATATATATTATTATATTTGTTAAGAAAATTATATTGATTCTATAACAAAAAATTAGGACATTTCTAATCAATTTTATGAACCATTACTGTAACTTACATGAAATAATCATAGAAATATAAAACAATATAAATCATATCATATCTTTTCTAATAGATTTTGTGATATTATGATATATTATCAATAAAAAAGGAACGAAAACACCATAATGAAGAAATAATGGAACAAATGGAAAAATTTACACCCTATAATTATTAGTCATGTAATATAAAATATAAATTAATAGTTTAATTAAAATAAATATAAATAAATATTTTAATCTACGAGTAATAAACCTATATTGATTATATAAGGAGGTAGAACACATTCAAGAAAGAGAGAATCCAAGGTAAGGTTTTTCTTAACCCTATCTCATTTTATTGAATTATAAACTTTCTTGTTTGGTAATGTTATTCCAAGCCGAGTATATTCTCCCTCAACAATATCTTATATTTTTACTCATTTTTTATTAATATACCTATATTTTTCAAAATATACATTTTGATTCATTTTTTACTTCATAAAAATACAACATTTCAATAGATATCATTCACTATATATTTTGGGTAATTCCATTACATATTAAAGTTCCTTATTATAAGAAGTATTTATTTTTATCTTTTTAAAATTTGAATACGTATGTTAATCATTACTTATCATATTTATGTATAATACAGTTGAATAATAAATTTTATTCCTTTTACCGATATGGGTTACATTAAAACCATTTAAAAATTATTTAAAATAATTCTTTCAACTTCCACACCATTTTGAGCATAACTTTCCTCAAGAATAACATTATTTATTTTAAAGGCCCCATAATTAGGCCCTTTATTTTTCAAAAAAAATTTAAAAACTTTTTGACCTTTCTAAAATGATTTTTAAATTTAATTATATCTTGTTAATATGATATTATCAAATTTTTAAGAAAACAATTTTCATCCATCACATTTTCATGTTCTTATTATATATTTCTTTTGCATGATTGAATCATGGAAATCTTTCAATCAATGTTTTTTACTACATATTTTATGATATCCTATGAAAATGTTTTCCAAATCATTTTATTCTAATATATTAATCAATTTATATTTTTAAATGGATGTATACTTATTTTAATGTGGCACACAAATATATAGTGTATCATTATGTGTTTTTTGATATTGGAATTTTATCTATCTCTAATACACTATATAAAGGATTCTATTTCATGAGATTATTATGCAATATGGGCAGATATTCCCAATATACTTGGTTATAGGATGTGGGTTCAAATTCCAAACCAACTATATTATGGTATGAGTGTAATTATACCCATTACACACTGTTATGATGGTCCTTCCAGAGAACCTTTACATATGAAACTATTTTATATGCTTATTAATTTACAGCATTCCAAATTTATGAATCCATGGGTCATGATTACTTTATTAGGATTCCATATTTTTATTCCACGGTTTACATTATTCATAATATTTCATCATTTTATAATTACATGTTTAGATGTTACAATATATGATTATTTCATCATATATAATGACTATTTATTATGATTTCATGATCTTATACCATTAATCATTCAATTAATCCAATGATGATGTTAATATCAACTTTATGGTATAATTATATGGAATTTATGAATCAGTTATAATATTTTACTCTTACTAACAATTTTATCTCATAATTTTACTATGTTTTCCTTTTTCCTATGTAATGATGAAGAATATTTTGTATGGCATGTCTACATGGGAATCAAGTATGAAGAATATTTTTTAATAATTTAAAATTCTAACAAAAATGGATATGCAGTTAATCTACAAATACACTGAACCATAGTGTTATGTGGGTAAATTTTATTATAAATATGTAATGTATACTTATCAAAAATAAAAGAAAAAATATATATAATTTTTGTATAAATTATATCAGGGTTGTTTTTACTTAATTTTAGGGGTTATTTTTGGAACTATAAGTGGATAAATCTCAATGTAACCTTGGTCAAAATGTAGGTATTATATGATATTATATGTTACAGTTTATTTTTTATATTTATATTGTTTATTATTATACTTTAATTAATATTTCATGGTTTAGTACTCATTTTATAAATTTTGGTTTTAATAAATGTGATAAACCAAAAGGAAACAAGTGAACAAATAATATAATGGAAAATGCATTAATTTTCAAAATGAAAATTTAAATGGATTATTATTTAGTGAGAAAAAATCATGGCTATGATATATTAGGTAATAAGTACTAATATAAATCTTTTATATCTCTTAAATGAACTATTTAAGTGAAACTCACTATCTATTACTTCATGTGACAGTAAAAAAATCCTTTTAAGAATCTTTAGATCCATTAATTGTTGACTGAGGGGTCAATGTGAAAAATTAATATTTTCATTTATTCAATGTCTATATAATTAAAAAATAGTGTTTTATATTTTTCATTTTGAATAATAAGAGGGAAAATAGTGCAATATACTCATGAACATGAGGAAAAGTAATAAATTAACTTCATATAATGGAATGTGTTTAAGAAAATATTTTCCAAAAAATATTTTCATTGATCTCTTAACATAAAAAAAGAGGGGTAATTCCCTCATCATTAGAGAAAGGAGACAAAAATATATTGATTCCTATAGAGAAACATCTATTAGACCTAAAAGGTGTGCCTCCAATTCTATCATTTATCCAATATTCAAAATCGATCAATTCTATAGTTACTTAAATCTAGGGATTGAACAAGTACATATGATAAGAGGTCTTGGAAGCTTAGAATAATTTGATCAATGGGATATTATAGTGAAAATAGGAATTATATACCCATTATTCACATATATTTATGGATAAAAAAATAAAATATATTAATGGAATTTAAAATAATGAGTCTCGTGGGGAATAAATTCAACTACCCACCTATCAAAAAATATGGGAGGAATCACCAATGGAATTGTAAAAAATGAATTGAAATTTTCTTTATATAATTTAGTGGGGGTTATAAAATACATTATTATTGGATAAATATGAAAATAAAAATTAAAGACTAGAAAAATTAATGTTCTACAAAATACACCATAAATACATTAATGTTTCAAAGGTAATATGTTTGGGAATTATACAAATCAATGAATCCATGGGACAATGATGAATAATGAAATTAGTAACCTCTATAATCAAGGGATCATCAAAGAGATTATGTAATTACAACCTCCAATGTAGATCATGAGAATAAAGTGATGAAGGGTACACTTATTATCTACTCAATAATTAGGAACATATAATTTGATTATGTTTCAATAAATTGCTTCATATCTTGAATTTTTTTCAAAGAATATTGATTAACTATATAAAATATTAAATATTGAGTTATTAGTGAAAAAAATTGGTGGTGTGATGATTATATACTAAGAAGAAAACACTTCTATGATTCAGGTTTGTGTGAAGATACTTCATACAAAAATATTTTTTCTTTTCATGGTATAATTTGATAAGATATTTCATGTGGACTAGATCACTCTATATAGATATAATGTTAATTTTCTATATATAGGGATAAAATTTTAAATCCAATATCATCCTATGAATATATATAAATATATATTAATTCAAGTATGATTATAAAAATCTTTTGTCCAGTAATTCTTTAATATGGGTCTTGATACCCAATAATAATGGATATTTGGATGAAAGGGTAGGGTAAAATCTGAAAATAAAATATATGAAATTGTACAATATTATGTCAATTTATTTTCTAAATAGTTTCATGTTCTTCCTGCATATTTTTAAGTTGATTTTTTAATTGAACTCATACATGGTGTTCTGCCTATATCAAAGAGTCCTTAAATAATGGACCATATTGAATTAAAGTAATTAATATAGAAACATTAGAAGAATATATACAAGCTTCATTATTCCCATGTGCTTCACTAAGGTATTGGAAAGTTCTCTTGGTTAAGAAGAAGGATTGCCCAGTGTCTCTTTTCATTGAATACCATGATCTTAACAAGAACCCTATCAAGAAATTTTTTTGTATACCTCATATTGATGACTTTATTATCAACATTTCATAGCATAATACTTATCAAAGATATTTATTTGATCTTCATATCAGCAACTAAGGGTGAAAAGGGAAGTTATACCTAATAAAGCATTTCATTCGTGGTATGGAAACTATATATTCATAGTGGTTCCTTTTGGACTTTAAAGATCCCATATAATCATTAGTGATTTGATAAAGAAAATCCTAAGAGATCACCTAGATAATTTTATTTTAGTATTTATTGATGATATTCTCTATTACTCTAATATAGAGGAATAATATGAATAAAATTTAAGGATTTTTCTAAAGACCTTAACAAAGGAAAAATTGTATTGTGAATTTTGAAAATGTAAGTTTCGGCTATAGAGAGTATCATTCATGTGTATTCTATTATAACTGGGGTATTATCTACATATCCGTTAAAAATTATAATGATTTAGGTATATTATAGACTAATATAATCTTAGTGATATTTAGTGTTCTTATAATTGTTGGATAGTATCAATACTTAAGGTGAAATTTATTATGATTCTAAAATCAGTAAAAAGGATCACTCTGAATGGATTAAATTTTCTCTAGATAAGAGAACGAGAAGAAAGATTCATTGAGCTTAATAAGTGACTAGTCATTTCCCCAAGACACTAATATATAATGGATAATTTTTTGTGAAATATAATGATACTTCAAATAATGGTTTGGGTTGTATTATTATTGAAAATGAAAATGTGATAACTTATTCTTTACTTGAGTTAGTGGATCATGTGGTAAATTACTAGACAAAATATCTGAAGTTAGTAGAAATAATATGTTTATAAAATATTTGTTGGAATTTTATTTATCAATGGAGGTGTGATGAATATACTGAACATATAATCTCAAATTATATATTAACAAGGGTAGATATGAACACGAATTGAATGAGATGGTCAGATCTTATCAAGTATTAAAAGTTATCAACACATTTATTTCCTAATAAGTTATAAAATGTGGAATATTCTCACAACATAAAAGATCATTCAAATTTATCAACGATGGGGATTAAAAGAAACCCAATCATTTGGGATATTCAAAGGATGAAAATGTAAATCATAAGAGAAGGGATGGGGTCATACCTTTTAAAAATTATTACTCATCCATCCATATATGTGGAAATCAAGGAAGAAAAAAAAGAAGATATAGAGTGATAGAAGCAAGTGGAAATTATTAATGTTTCCAATCTTGATAAAGAGGGATTTATAAGATTTGGACCATTATTATTTTCCTCATCAATGTTAGACCAAAGGAATGAGACTTTATATAGTAAACATTACTCATCATTCTCTATTCGTGTGCGATGTAAAAATTGATATATATATATATTAAGGATTACATATAGTAGGATAATATTAGTGGGGAGATTATGGAGTATACATATTAATTCATTAATTTATTATAATTTAAGGTTAAACATTTTATTTTTAAGGTTATGATGTCCCCACTACAAATATCTATAAGAAATTTAGAGAACATTTCTATGGATTTCATTGAAGGTATTCTAAAATATAACTAAAAAATAATGAAATATAGTTTTGGATCGCTCGACTAATTAAATTTACATTTTATATTTTTATTTAAAATTATTTCTCAATTGTTAAAATTTACATGATAGAAATAAAATAATTTGTATGTATCCAGAGAGTACCACCTTCAATTGAATTTTATTGAGATATGCGGTCCACTTCAATGTTTTAGAGTAGTCTTAAAAAATAATATATATATCCGATCTTTAGAACCATTATCATCTCCAAAATAATGATCCATATAAAAGAACATTTTAGACATTGGAATACATGCTATGATATTTATTGATAGATTAAAAGGGAGTTTGAGATTAAAATATTTCATTTGTGGTGTTCTTATATAATAAAATCTCTCACTTGAGCATTCACATGGAACTATATGGGAATCTGTATAGGAAGATATGTAGAACATAATAAGATTTAGTTGAAGCTAGTGAGGGAATGTTATTAGGTATATTTATTTATCAAGAAATGAAAAATAAGTTTCAAACCATTTAATGATATATTAAGAAAATCATAAAATCAATAGAATAGTGAGGTAGATAATCATCAATGGGATCTGGAGTTCTGGGCTGGGAAAATGTTTTCCAGAAAATATCACTATGAAAAATGGAAATGATATTGGGGAAAAATAGAAATATAATACATAGATACATAACCCCCTTTAATATTGTTTATCACACAAGTAATGCAGTTTATCAATTGGTGCTTCAACCAAAACTCTCATGCATTCTTGATGTGTTATGTCTATCAATTTCGAGGATTACATAATAGATCCATCACATATACTGAATTGATAGATTGTATTACTATAACATGATCTAGCTTATGAGACATGATCATTTTAGATCTTTGTACAAATAAATAAAAAATTATGGAACACGACCACTCACCTTGGAAAAGTATTGAGGAAAATAAAAAATTCATTGAAGTGATTTGTAATTTTTGAAATGTAAGGAGAATAAAACCATCATTTATTCTCATTTGAGAAATGAAATTTTAGGGATTACATTTTTTAAGGTTTTAATAATATGATGGGCCATATTTTTCATATAAATTTCCCTTCAATAATATAAAAAATTATACATCACAAAAATATAAACAAATGAAAAAAATAATTATTTTTTAAGGTAGAATATTAAAAATATAACTAAGATATTTTCATAAATATAAATAAAAAAACTGTGGAAATTATAATAAGAATAAATCTAGATTTAAATAAGAAATACAAATATCTTGAATTATCCATCCTCATTATCTCTCTTCAATAACATGATATCATATATAGCTATTATAAAGAATAAAAACAAATGAAAAGTAATTTTTTTTTGAGGATATATGTAACATCCCGACTCATATTACACCGATAGATCCTCAATTTAGTTCTCTATAAGATCACAATCATGCTTAGTCATTTTCTAAAGGCTTTAAACTTGGAGTGGGGGTCTATGGTTAAACTGGGAGAAGTTTTTACCCCCATATCAGAGTGAAAAAAAAATAATTGAAAAAAAATTATAGACCTCATAGTAAGAGGAATGAATAAGTAAATTGAAAAAATATGTTTTCTGTATAAAAATGAAATAAAATGGAGGCCCAAACGGTCATGTTGTACATATAGATGACTTTCCATTAGGCCAGTTTATCAAAGATACAAAAACAATAACATGAAAAAATGTATATACTACATCACCAAGTTGATTCTCATCCATTACCTAATTACCATTTAATCTATCATGATTGATCATGCATAACCCAAAACAAAAACATCCCTAACCTGTTCCTAAAATAAACATGTTAGAGATTCTTAGGTGCCATGTGAAGTAGTGGCATGAGAAGCGAGTAAGTTTAACTCTATAGGCTACCTATAATTGTTTCTATAACAAATACCAATATGAAAAATAGTGTATGCAAGTAAATGGTGAAATAAATAATGAGTAAAATAAATGGAAATGCATCTCATGAGAAACATAGTTTATCTGGTTACCCAATTGATCTCAGGTTATAGGGTGACACCTATGATAACCAAACCTATATTGATGTTAACCAGTCTTCCAAAAGCATATCAGATGGTGATATATGCTGTAAAAAATAAAAAGGCCTTTTAATTTATCATCTATCACTAAGATATGTAAACATAAATATATGAAATCCCTAGGACCATAGCTCATTTCTCAATAGTACACAAAATTAATTGTACCTAGATCATCAATCTTGCACTATCCAAAAGATAAGGATCATCATTACATCATCATAATCCATGGATTAGGACCACCATGAACAACACACAAACCATAGGTGATGACTGCCATAACCATCACATTAAACTATGTGTGAGGACCTCCATAGCCAACACTCTAAATCATACATGGGTACCCGAATGAACAACACTTGAATCCATGGGTGATGACCACAATGAAAAACATGAAAAACTATAGGTTGTGATATCCATGACTAAAACATAAGGCATGGGTGAGGACTTCCATTACCAACACCCTAGACCATAGGTGAAGTCCACCCAGACCATCACTTTAAACAATTTCACCAACAATCACTTTTTATGGATCAACATCATGACCTTACAAAACATTCAAAAACTAAAATAAACCCTTTTTAAACTATTATAATTTACCAATATCCCATTGGAACGTTCACACCAGAACAAGGCCAAAATCCTTCATTTCATGAGAATCATTAAAATGGAAATCATTGAATTTAACCAAATTTAAATCCACATATCCATTTAAATTACGTATTTTAAACCCATTTTTAAATCCCTATTTGAAAACCACATGCAGGTCAATTACCCATTTTAAAACAAGAACTACATATAAACAAGGCTTTCTCCCTTTAAAACCCAAAACAGGGTAAAACCTCATTGTACAAATTTAAAACCATTTCAAAATATTCATAATAATTTTTATAAAATATTAACACAAAAAAATAGTTCAAATTATCCATTAAAATATTTTAAACAAGTGATCTCAAGCCCTACCAAGTAAAATATAACCATTCAATTTAGCTAACCAACTAGATAAGCTATTATAATCTCAAAATCCACTCTCTTTACCCCTTTACAACCCCATTTTACCAGTTCCATGGAATGTCGTACCCCAAAGGAATCCATATATTAGGTCTTATAAATTCCCAAAGATCCAACAGGGTCTATGGAAGGTCTAAGGTACCAATCCTAAGATGAAAACAAATTTAATTAAACCAACGTACCCAATGCAAAACACATGTTCATTATAGAACATAATATATGAATATGATAACCAATAAAAAGCCTATTGTTATATTTATTAGTCCACCTAACTCATTAAAAATTCATTAAAAATGATTCCAAAGAATAGTGGTAATTCTACATATAGTCCAAGTCTCATACAAACTCATAGACATCCAAAAATGGATGTCTCAACCACCAAAAATCTAAACTCAGACCAAGAATTAACAATAAATAAATTTAGACAATTACAGTAGATTTATTAATAAAAAACTCATCATAATTCCGAAAAACTCATCGAGCACTCACTACTTATTGAAAGTACATACGTCCACCATGGGTGGTCTATAACGGACTACTAAAACCATTTGTTTGAAAATAACTAATACACGATACCATTTAAACAATTAATTAAATTAATTTATTATGTTTAATGTATTAAATTTCTACAAAAACAAATATATTAAATAATTGCCAAGAAATTATATGACAAAGTCAACTAAGGATCCCCTCTACCAAAGTTGACCAAAGGCCTCATCGTCCTTGGAAGAGTTTACTATGATCCAGTGGAATCAGAATCAAATCCCTAAACTCAGACATACAAAATGATAATAAACCAAGGACATTGGGAAAGGGGTGGAGGAGATGAAGAAATTTTATCTTAATCACTAAATAAATACACTAATAATACCTCCTTAGTGATGTATAAAGAAGCGAGGAATAGTGGAGGAACCCTTATTTTCATTTGCGTAAGGTAAAGGAAAGAGAGTGGGGTATCATAAAATAACAGGGGGTGTTAAAATCATCGTTTTATGAAATTATGGACAAATCACATAGTTTGGTAGCACATTTTTTCAAACCGTGCACCAACATTATGGTTGGAACTATCCAAGTGAAAATCCCCAAATGGTTTGGTCATATAGTTAGACAAACTATTCCCTAACTGCATAGAACCCACTGGAACAATTTTGAAACATGGCACATGATTTTTTTAACTATGTTCAAGTTTTTTACCATGTATCAGAGCCTCCATTAAAGCAAATTGATTCTTCTTTATCTCACATGGATTAACCAAAACCGTTCTCAAACCATTAAACTTAACCATACATAGTTTAAAGTTAACTGAAATTCCCTTATGCATCAAGTTATCACACAGTTTGTCTTAAATCATTCAAACCAAACCATACACCTTCTATTGAAATCTCAAAAACTCTTAATTATTAACATGAAACATCCACCGCTCACTTAAACACACAGGATAACTCATTATCCTCAATCCTAATCATAAAATATCATATTGAGGCATTCCAACTCTCAGAATCTCATTCTGGTCCCTTGTTTATAGTTCAACCCATCTATTAAAAAAATTCCTTCAAAAATTTCCAACTTGTCCATATCTGGGATCTTACATCATTCCTACCATAATACTAATCAACCCCAATATTCATCAATGGTTATCCATTTATTCCACACAACCTATTTCAATATCCAATTATATTAAATAACCTCATTCTATTTTTGAATACCTAAAAAAATATCCTAATAACAAGATCCAACTCGAGTAACTAAATAATCAAAACCCAGATCCAACACTTTCTTCTAATTACCAAAACAAAAAATTTCCAATTCTTAGATCCTCAAACATTAGAAAACTACCAAAATAAACATAAACTCAGACTTCTATAATTCATTAATCATGGTTTCTAAAATAATTCTACCTAAAATATCTAATAATGGTAACAATAATCAGCACCCATCCTCTTCATAAAAAACAAACTATAACAGCTAAAAACTCAACAACCATGCCGAAACTAAGAACATACTAGATTTTCCATTAAATACCAAATCAAACCCAAAACAAACCCATTTTTTCCTAAAACAAATTTCTTAATATAGCTTGAAACCTACCACACCCACATTTTGCGCTAACTCAAGTCAGATTATCCTCATATGACTCATTCCATAAATGATCATCTCCAACGATTGATAGGCTCCCACCCCACATTCTCAAGAATCCTTCACACCCAAAGGGATTCCATGATCACATGAACACACCAAATGGAGTATATACATAAATCCCAGTGAGAGTCCTTTGTCAAATACATCACTACACCAACAACATATCCATTCTCCACCATACATATCAATTAATCTCCAACACAAGAACCTCAAATAACTTTTCAAACCCACCCTGAGCCCCTAGCCATGCATGTATTGACCATCCACCAAAAATAATTCCCAATAGATTTCCCTATTGTTTGTAAGAACATACCTCATTAGTTCCTCACTATCATCATAATTCCACCACAACTATTCAATGGTCAATTCAATACACCTGCATCCCTTCAATCATGACAAGCACACCTCTATGACTGAGACATCATTCCCCTCCATAAGAGTTTCATTATCATTACCTAATTAAAATAACTCCAACCACAATGTACCATTATCCAACTAATGATTACTTAATAATTTGATATGACCATCTAAAACTCAATTGGGAGACAAAACAAAACACTATCACCCATTCTCATCACATGAGAACAACACCCATGGTATTCACTAACATACAATATGTAAATGGACTTACTCATAGATGGATGATGGTTCACCTACCCCCATATGGATTCACTTACACAACTCCATGAGATATACCTCTAAAAATTCCCTCCATAAAAATAATAAAACCTTTAGCTAGCTTGGATTATAGTCATTTCTCTCTTAGCAATACTAAGAAAGAACTCAATATATAGTGCACGGTCATCTGTTAACTAATAATACACTAATATTTTGTCAACGAATACCACAAAAAATGGTCTATTTATAATGTAACCTCTAACTATATTAACATTATAAACCCATTCAAAAGTCTCAGGTATCCCTCCCTTCATGCATCTCATCACACTGACACTGGTTCCAAACCTAATCACAGCTATTTTCTTAACTCAAGAACTGCAATGTATAATCTTGTAACTTCTGATCTATAAACCAAAAAACATGTTGTCTCATATCACATGTGTGCCTCTAAAATCCCATTAATGTTTTACCATTACACACTATTGTGTAACCCAACTTTAAATAAATATCCCTAACTCTAGCGAGTCGCGTCTCTTAAAAAATTGACTCAAAACCTATTTTTATTAGATATTACTCTCATTCGTGCTTGTGTCGCCCATCATGGGGAACCCTTTATGATTTCAAAAAGAACAGAATCTCACTACTCCAAAACCACTTGATCGACCCCTCAAAACTGAAGAACCATTCTAAAAATTCCACTATATCCATTTACGCTCTTATTTCATTACTAAAGACTCTCCTGGAGCTATCTATGATAGAAACCTGACCAGTCTTACACTAAAAAACCATAATTTATATCAAAACATCATATCTCCTAGAACAATCCATGTCAAGAAAATAATACATATTCATGTTCCTAATACCAAATCAACATATATTATATAGTTTCAACCCAAATAAAATCCACGAAAAACCATGTTCTCTCATGAAACTCTTATTATCTTGGACTAACTCATAACCATCAAGAACATATCGTCTACAAAACTATTACCTACGCTACGCACCCAAAGCATTCCAAACCACTATATACCAACCAAGATTCTGAATACTTATAAGGAAAGTTATCCATCTATAAAACAACATTAATCCAATGCACCTAAACCTCATACTATGTTTCATCTTTCATGAATTGCTGTAAAATACCTCAAACATATACTTGTGCCTCATGTACCCAAAGGAACAAACAACTATATAGAACCATCTATCAGATCACCCTTAAAATCTATAAAAAACTAACCACATTAACTAGAGACTTTTAAAGAAGGACATCAAGCTCTTTCACCTAGCCCCACCGGTAAAGTATCACAATAAGTTTCTTGGTCCAACCACTAAGGTCTATGCTAACTCATAAAAGGCCAAAACTCATGGGGTTTCAAAAATGCTCTAATACCAATGTCACATGGAATCTACATTTCAAATCACCCATATCTAGGGTATCATGTATTAAATTTGTCACAAGAAACACCAGCTGTGTATTTCCCTAGAACACTTCTTCCCTGAGAATCTTAACATCGGACCACTCTATGGAGGAGGAGTCTAGATAACCAATACCTATCAAAAGAAATCTAAAAAGGATCAAACAATTATATACCTACACCATTCTAACCCACCTTGGTTACTACACTAACAATTCATGAGGACTACACCAGCGACCTAGTCATCAAGCATCTCACCATAGACTTATCAATCCTTACATTAGAAGGAAATCCATAAAAATCACACATTATAATGCTTATAAAATGTATACCCTACATGCCTAACGTGATGCATGAGATGAATTTTTCCTCTATAAGGAATGTGTCAAACCAAATCATAGGCCTCTTTCTAATGGTCCAAGAGAAAAATATCCATCATGAATCATTAAATAAAAACAACATGTGTGTCACCCAAATTGAAAATCATATACAACCGCAATTTCAAAAACCAAGAAAATCAATCATAGTCTAGGTAACATAGACTTCCCACTAGAAAAATTGTTCATAATAGACTATTCCTATTTCCATCAAGTTCTTTGATAGATTTATATATATTCAGCCTACCAAATACCAAATAGTAAAATAAAGGGAAGGTAAATAGATATGATACCACTTTATAACATCGAGACATAGATTCCACAAACTAGTTTCCCAAATTAGTTCACCACAAGACATCAAGAAAACCTCCTCAAACTCTTGAGGGTTCCAACTAATAAGGGTTATAAGGTGGAACTATGGGGATATTATACACCATTATCAGAGTTCAAAATAGATGTAATTGTATGAACATCATACATATTAGTGTAAAAGGATTGAATATTTAAAAATGAAACATAATCATGATGTATCATATTGAAATGTAGTGGATGGCCAAAAAAACATGTCATACATATAACTTAATTCCCATTGATATAGTTATCCGAATATATAGAATAAAATAAATAACATGAAAAGGATGATATACTAAATCACTAATAAAAACCTCATAAAAGATATTTATACCATTTAAGATATCATGCTAGACTCTTCATAACCCAATATGGCCTAATCCCAAACCTATTTTTGCAATAAAAATGTTAGAGATTACTTAGTACCTATGTGTAGTGGATGCTAGAGAAATGTGTGAGAACTACTCAGTAGGCCACCAAAAATGGTTTATAAAGAAAATATAATTCATTGAAAGAGTGTATAGTGGTAAAAATTGAAATAGATAACAAGTATAGGAAATAAAAATACATCTTAGAAGAAACACAATTTATCTAATAACTCACTGGCTCTCTTGTTCTCAGTTGACACCTAGGCAATCCAAACCTACATAAAACAAAATTGATCATGTAAAATTATTACATAGGGACATACTTACTATGAATAACAGAATAAGGGTTTTCATTTATCATCTTTCTCTGAGAGAAAAACAACAATTTCTGAACGTTATATGTCCTTATCTCATCACCCAGCCATACATAAACACTAATGGTTCATAGATAATATGTCTAGAACTATCCTAAAGATGAGGATAATCAAACCAATATTTAAAACCATGTATAAGGGCTGTCTTCAAAAACAACCTAACCATGGGTGATGAATTCAAGGATCACCACCTTAAATAATGGGTGAGGACCTCCATGACCAACACCCTAAACCAATGTTTAGGATCACCATGAAAAACAACTTAATCAATCCATGAGGATCTCCATGACCAATAACCTAAACCATATGTGAGTACCTTCATGACCAAAACCTTAAAACATGAGTGAGGACCACAATAACTAACACCCAGAACCATAGGTGAGGTGTTCTATTACCAAAACCTTAAACCATTTCACCAGTAATCACATTTTAAGGATCAATATCTTTACCAAACAAAAACTTTTGAAAATACCGCAAAACCATTTAAAACCATTATCATTTACAATGATACCAAATGAAAATTCACACCAAAATAAGGAAAAAGTCACCATTTTCGTCAAAATATTCTAAACACCCAACAAGGAATTTCCCCAAAGGGACATCCAAACACCCATTTCAAATAAACATTTGAAATCCATTTATAAAGGTCTTTTTATAAACCACATGTATTTAAATACCTCATTTTAAAATAATAACTACATCAAAACAAGGAATCCCCCTTTGAAATCCAAAACAATTTCAAACCCCAATGAGAACATTTAAATCCATTTAAAAATCCTAAAATACATTTTCATAAAATCGTAATATATAATAAAATTCTAATCATCCTTTCACATATTTAAAAACACTTATCCCTATCTTCTAGCATGTACCCCTTAAACACTTAATCAATACAACCAATTATAAAAACTAGGTTTTATAAAAAAATGCAATCTTTTACCCATTTATATCCCCAATATACCATTTCCATGGAGTGTTTCACCTGAAGGGAGTCAGTAGGTTCAGTCTTATAAATTCATATGCATCTAACAAGATCTATGAAAGGTCTATGTATTAATACTAAGCCCAAAAACTTTTCTTAATGTAGTGTGGAAAATACACAACATATATAATTTAAGGAACATACTAAATAGACATGAAAACTAATAAAATTGAATATAGCTAAACCTCTCCGAAATCATACCACATTAATGAAGCTTTCAAAAAAAATTCTAAAGCACGAAATCCTTTCCAATTCCATTCCAATCCTTTTCTAAACTCATCAGATTCAAAAAAAATCTTATCTCAACCACCCAACCTCTAACCTCACACCAAGAAACAACAATTAATTATTTATTTAAATTAAAATAATATAATTGATCAAATAAAAACTCAGAGTAATACTAGTAAAATCAACGTCTTCTGGCGACTTATAGAGTCTAAAGACAACCACCATGGGTGGCCCACAATAGAACAATGACATCATTTTTTAGAAAACCCTTTAGAAGTGATTCTATCTAAAGAATTTTTTAAATTAATTTATTAGGAAAAACCTAAGAAAACTCACTGCAAAAAAATACCATAACAAAATTCCATGAAATAACATTTGGATGTCATCTTAGAATCTTCTATAATGAAGCTAGCTGAAATACCCATCATCCTTGTCTAATTACACCATTCTCTAGTGGAATCAGAATCAAATCTGTAAACTCTCACATTTGAAATTAAAAGTAACCAAGGAAGGGAGAAAGGGGTGGAGTGGAAGAGGAAATATCAACTTAATTACTCATGAAAGCCACTAAGAACGCCTCCATGGTGAGTCACCTCCATAGTGAGTCTTAAACAAGGGTGGAAGGTAGGTAGAACCCTACTCTAGTTTATTCCGAAATAGAGAAATAAAGGAGGTAGAGTTGCCTAAAATCATGGGAGGAAATTTTTATAAAATCACCATTTTAATGAAAATTTGGGAAGCCTCATCATTTTTTCACACGGTTATCCAAACTGTGTTCTAAAAATTCTATTCGCACTATTCATGAAAATACCATGGAATAGTTTTTCCACACAGATGGAAAAATCATGCACCAACCATGAATGTAGAGACCCATACTTTATGTACATGGACATTACATTACTTTTTCGGAATACTTAATACATAACAAAAACCAACCCACAAGGACTTTAATAGTTTTCTATCTTTGGAAACTCGGAACATAATCTTCTAATCATGGTGAAAGATCTTCAACATATCCCGTAAAGATCTTCCCCTTTAGTTTTTTACCTAAAACCATTCTTTATATCCTGTGGAAAATAAAACACATAAAGGGTGAGCTCAAATGCTCGTTAAGGGTAAGCATAGAGAAAATAAAACAAACCATATAAATTTGAACTTAAAAGAATGAACATAATGTTTAAACATAAAAATCTTGAGCAATGACATAAAACATGGCAGTACGTAAGGAATATATCATAATGGAACATCAATCATCTTAAAATAGCATGGTAATAAATCATATAATTGTGGAAAACCATTAAGCACATGATATTATTTCCATAGTATCCAAGGCATTACTACCAAGACCATCTTAGTGGAAAAAGTCCCTTTATGAATCGAGTTCACTCCTCGTTCCAGTCCTGTATCACTAAACCAGATTAAATTACCATTCCAGCCATGTCTATATCATGAGATATAATTCTTCACCCAATTAATCAGAGGGAGATATAGGTTCCACCCATCTCATAATGAAATAATTTTACTTGTGCCACAATATAAACATAAATCATTCATCATAGCCCAAAGAATAAAAATGGGTTTCATAAACATCATCCCATCATAACATAATCCATATAAAACAAATGGATATCATTTCATCATAAGAAAATTGAAACCATGTAAATCATAGAGATATTATACTTGAAACATACACATATGAAATAATATCATCTTATATGGAAAATGGTTTTGATAAAACAATTGAAATAAATTCTTGAGGAAAATATACATTCTTCTTAAAAATCATTTTCTTTTCAAAAAATGCCATGAAATTTTAAAAGAAAAGGAGTTTTTTGAAAATACTTATGAAATCATGTATATTAAGATTCATTAAAATAAGGAATTATGAAACTGTAAAAATCCATTAATGCAGTATAAGTTAAAAAACATTCTTCGTGTACTTTTACCGGAAAAGTAAAAAAAGTACCTCGTAACGTAAACAAAAGAAATATTCATTACATAACATGTAGTTAAAGTAAAAAATGGTTGAAAAGGACTTTAAAAATACATGAAACCATTTTTAGAAAACAGGGACATGGATGATAAATATGACCACAATAAATACTTACGAATAAACAATCTCGGATAAAAACGAGATTGGAAAAGTTATCCCTTACCTTAAGTCCGATATGATTCGTACATATCCGAAACTCCTATATAATGATTTAAATAATTCCATTGAATTATTATAGAATCATATTCATTGTTATGATATCATATATGGTTCACTTATGACTTTATATTACCCGTTCTTTTGTAAATTCCATGTTAAAGCAAAGTTTTGGGTAAAATTGTTTTATTTATCGTACGTGTTTGGACATGTTGTTCTTGATATTATTATTAGTTATATCATGATTCACTTACTTCTATAATGTAAATAATGATTTATATATCATATATATTTAGTATATATATATATATAATAGATAGATAAATCAAATGAAATACACTGTTCATGGAGACGGTAGGTCGTACGTACACATGAACGTTGTATTCTTTTCCTTATTGCCTTGAATGGAAGTAAGTAGATGACATATATATATATACATAAATCCAGTAGATTTATCATGTCATATATTTCATTATTATTCATTATATATACTTTATAATCATTCTTGAGTGGTTAACATGGAGAATGAATCTCATCGCGTCGTGGAGACGGTAATCCGTACATACGTACGGGCGATGATATCATTCCAATAATTATTAAATTTAATTGGAGTGGATGATATAATATCTCAGAATCAGTATTATGTTATAATAGATATATATAGTTATTCTTTACACCATTATACCCATCCAAGTAATGTGGTGGTGGGAAAACAGATTACACCACAGCGTGGAGACGGTATTCCGTACGTACGCACGCACGGTGATTTCGTTTTCCGTAGGATGGATAGAAGGTGAAATAGGGTTGTTTAATATTTATAATAACATATCAGTATATAATTAATACATATGTTATTAATTTATAATGAAACAACTAAAGAAGAGGAATTAGAAGAAGAAAAAACCTGAAAGAATCTGTAGAAGAGATTACCTCTTCTTCGACGCACCTCTTTTAAGCTTCCTCTTAAGGCACTAGATTTTGTCTTTTGAGGAGACCAGAACCTCTATAATGTTTATAGGGAATTTGATAAGGCAAATGGGTAGGGGTTTTCAGAGCTTGAAAGCTCAGAATTGTGTAAAGATAAGAGGGAGGAGGTGCCCTTTTATAATGGAGGGGAGGGGCACCTTAGAAAAAACATAAAATATTATTTTATAATAAAGTCATATTCAGTTTATAATAGATCCTAATTGATTTATATCGAAGGTAAAGTGGGTATGGGTCGAAATCCTGTCAACCAATAGGTTTTATACATGTTTAGGTTACTATTTCAACCTTATCATTTAGATTTAACTTTAAGTTAAATAATTTAACTTTTACCATGTATTCTTGTTTTCTTACACTATATGGTTAATAAACTTACTATAACAGGACAAACGAACCCCAAGTGGTTCATTATTAATATATATAACCTTATCTATGTCATTTTGTCTATCCTTAGATTTTTATAAATAGAATAACAATTAATAATATAATATTTGTTTTAAAAACAATTTTATGTCAATTTTGACACTATTTGGTAAATGATTTTTTGTAAAAATTATAACAGCATGATTAGTTCGAACAAAGTTAATTAAATAAATAATAACATGTCATATTAACCTATAAAATTATTTTAATTCATAAAAAGTCTCAAATTACATTTACTTGGTTATTTATAATATTAATTATATTAATATTTCATAAATAAGGTAATTACTACATCATTCTGTCATAAATAAATTAAATTATATAATGACTAAAAATTACAAATAAAATACCATTATGTAGGAAACCATTTTATATTTCTAATGAATATTTATAGTCTAATTTTTCTTATGTATGACCCTAAATTAAAAATGTTTTTAGTTATTAAACTTTGATTTTAACTATTTTAACACTTCTTTAAATAAAATAATAACAAATGTCCTAATCTAATCCAAGTAGACCTAAAGGCTAATATCTTATTCTTAAAGTTGTTTTTGGTCTTATTAAACTTATCCAATAGAATTAAGACATGTGTTAGGGTAATAATAATATCATTTTTACATCTAATTACCCTATTTAATTTTAACCGTGGAAAATAAAACTAAAAAGTTACTATTCACAAAAAATTATTTTTATCTTATTAAACCACATTTTACTTCTTGATATTAACCGTGTCTCTTGGATTTTCTAAATTCCACTCACAGTAGAGGTAAAATTACTTTTTATTACATTTTCAAATTCTTTTAGGAGGTGGGTAAAAGACGGTGAAAAGTTCAATAAAATTTATATATATCTAAAATTATTATAAAATGACTCCAATGAATTACATTGAACTTATATATGTATTATGTATCAATTTTTACCTAAAATAAATTTAAATAAAATAAAAAATTAATTAAATAAAAAGTCGGTTTTTAAATAGTAACCCAGTGTTTTCACTCTTCATCAAAAATTGAATGTTTTAAAAAAATACCGAAATTTCACCCTAGGATAATTTCGATATTCCGAAACAAAAAATGAAGTCCATTTTGAAAGATAAAAATTATAAAATTTCAAAAAGTTGGTATTAGTATTCATAACAACTAGTTTATAATAATATTATAATAATACCTCGTTTAGTGAAACTCCGTATTGCGTACTACACACACTATCGAGGAAGTTCTTGATTACATGTAATACAAGCCAAGTCAGGACTGCGTGAAGTGAAATATCTGTTTGGTGTTGCGTATAACATAATCAAAACATATTTCATTTATACATTAAACAAAATCTATACTTAATGTTTCATAGAATAATTTCTACAAAACAAACATGAAATTGTGTGTAACACAAGCCAAGAATAGTGTTGCGTATACTGCAAGTTAATACGGTGTTGCGTATATCACAAGCTAATTTTGGTGTATCATAAAACACAGGACATCAATGAAATTAAAAAGAATAATTCTCATAAAATCTAGGGTTGTTACATTCTACCCCCCTTAAAATGAATTTCGCCCTCAAAATTCAGCGGGGTTATAAATGGTTTACTAGTTGAAAGTTTTATTCATAAAAACCCACATCGTAAAAAGGAATACTAAAACTTAATTTTAAAAAGTAAAGTATGAAACATAACAGTTACCCAAATTAACTCATCAATGGGTTTCCACATAAGAGAACATAGGTGAAAATATGGATATGGAAGAGAAATCTAATCATCAAGTTCTGATGGAGAGTGGTAGAGAACATGGCTATGAAAAATACAATAATCACAAAGCCATAAATTTGTGATGATCTAAGGTACCGTCTGATTCATCAGATATAATAGCATTAGGAAAACATTTTTGGTTTTCAATATCCTTTCCCTATAGTTTAAAATTTTGAATTAGAAGGAATACTTACTTGATTTTGGCAGAATATCACTCTTGTTTGTGAGTTGAACAATTTCTACTTCATCTCTTAATGAAATGAAGTTGAATTTGTCTTCTGTGAAGTGTTAGCAGATCATGCGATTGAATGATAGGTCATTCCATCTGTCTCAAACAAAATGTTAGAAAAATTTATATACATAAGTCTATCTATGGTGAGATTAATCATATATGGTTCCTAAAATGGACTTATACTTCATCCATCATACTGCTTAATAAAATAAAACTAGTTTCTACTAACCAGGGACTTCCTGTAGGCCAGTGGTAGGTGATAAAGTCCTGTCACACTTCGGTTGTGGGATCGATTCCCACAGCCTCATCCGATGCGACGGGTTGTCTGTCGTCCTATAGGTTTTCCTTTTTCTAAAACTACATTATTATAACATTACAGAAATAATATCGAAAAAAGTACAAGCCTTAAACAACACTATTTGATGTCCAACATAATCAATTCTAATCTTTAGACTAATCCAAAATACATCTGTCCAATCTCATAGTATAAAGAAAACGATTACTGGAAATGTCATCTACCGAGCATGTGAATACCATCATTCATCATACAATATATCTTGTTGGTCACATTCCAAACATGTGAATACCTTAATCATGTATTCTCTTAAACATGAATTACCATAGAACCTTAGTGAAAATATGAATGCTATCAAAAGTTTACTCTTTCCACATACCAAAATCCAAAAATTTCTATATTCTCAATCCATGATATCACTTTGTCCTTGTATCATTCATGAGATCATGAATACTATCAAAAATTTCATTTTCCCATTATCCCTTTATTATGCGCATATCATCTCCTTTCCAAAAATATTTCAATCACTTTTTATGGTTTCCAGTACCATATTTGTAACAACCCGAGATTTTATGAAGATTTTTTTTCAATTTTGTTGATGTCATGTGTTTTACGCTACACCAAAGGAAGATTTCACTACACGCAACCCTGACTTGGCTTGCATTACACGCAATCGCGACTTTCCTCGAGAGCGTGTGTTGTACACAATATCAGGTTTCACTAAACAATGATATATAGTTATAATATTATTATGAACTAGCCATTATGAATAAGTATTAAATAAATTTTGAATGTTATACCATTATTCTTTCATCTTACACATTTTCTAGAACATGGTATGTGAAGAAAATAAATTTTTCGGGAAAAATAAGTATTTTTTAAAAAATGTAGTTTTGTCACCTTTTAATGGCGCACCCACATTAAATCTAGTTTTGACATGTTTATAAGTTCAATTTTAAAAAATAAACTTCTTATTTTGAACCAGGATATAAATATTTACATTGTATAAAGTTTTGATATTTTTCTGATAACTTTCATATTTTAATGAATAGTAAAAACAAGCTATATTTCAATTAAAAACAACTTTTTTCCATCATAATAATTTATATGGTTAAATTATAATATTTAATGGTTTTAAAGTATAAATATAATATATTTTTACCATTTAATATTATTTATGTCATTATCATTGATTTTACCTTGAATTCGTAGGTTAAATCAATTCAATCTTTTGCAATGTTTTAAACAAAAACCCATTTTCTTTCGACAACGGGATTAATTTTAATTTAATTTCTGAAAAATTTGTGCATTGAATTTGGAAAAATGGATTCCATATTTGTAATCATTGGGTCCAAATTACGTTAATAAGCTACTTTTTATTTTTTTGGCATTATGAATAGTAACTACGGTAAATTTTATTTACCATAGTTAAAGGTAAATTGGGTAATTAAGGGTAAAAATAAGATTATAAAATTACCCTAAAACTTTCCGAAATTCTATTGGATGAATAAAAGTCAACCCATATCACCTAAGTTTCAGACTAGATTCATTTCATTGAATTTGGACCATGAAATAATATAATTATTATTAAAACCAAAGAAAGTTACAACATGTCACTCTCTTAAATCTTATAAGTATATTAATTTTAATTTAGTGATAAACTTCATGAAACTTCAGAAATAAATAGTATCAAGAAAGATAATAAAATTATCTACATCATATAATTTATTTATAATTTTAAGGGATTAAATAATTATCATTAAGGTGACATAATAGTGATGTCGAAATTATTTTATTAAGAGAAATATCAAATAAATGGTTTTAAAAATATTAAAATAAATTTTATATGAACTATTTAATATTCTACACTAATTTTATAGATAAATATGACATGTTATGAATATATTAAACCTTTTAGTTTGAATATATCTTCTGTATATTTTTTATTTAAATTCAAATAAATGAATAGTGTCAAAATTGACACTATTGTTATTTTATAAAAATAACATATTATAAAATTGTTTAAAAATCACAAAAATATTTAAAAATTTTAAATTTAAAATTATATGGTCTAAAATGTTATAAATTATCCAATTATGGACAATTAACAACAAATAAGTAATTATTTATAATAATTTAAAATTTATAATGTTATTACCACAAATAAAATAAAATTGATAAATAAGGATAAATCAAGTTGATAATGTTTAAAATAAATTCCTAACATGTATAAATTTTATTGGTTGATGATATTAAAACCCTATATCATCTAAAATTAATATATGAGTCATTTTGAAAGTTTTTAAGTGGGGTTGGTATTTAATATAAACTAATATTTCTTATATTTCCAAAGGTGCCCCTCTCCTCCCTTATAAATGGGAACCTCCTCCCTCTCTTCCTAACACCATTTTGAGCTTTTAATATCGTCCATCCTCTGCCCATTTTACTTCCCCACTTCCCTAGAATCATCTTAGAGGTCCTGGTCTTCTTCAAAGACCAATTTTAGTGCCCTAAGAGGAGGTCTCAAAGAGGCACTTCAAAGAAGAGGTAATGTCCGTTACCGATTCTTTCAACTTTATTTCTTCTTCTACTTCTTTTTATTTAGTTGTTTAATTATGATGTAATAAAATAAGTATCACTCATACACTGATATGTTATTAAAAGTATGAAACAACCCTATTTAACCATCTATCCATCCTACGGAAAACGAAATCTCCGCGCGTGATACATATGGAATACCATCTCCACGCCGTGGTGTAATATATTTTCCACCACCACCATACATGGATGGTTATAATGATGTAAATAATGAATATATATGATTATTATAAAGTGATATTTATTCTTAAATAGTATACATACACTCCAATACAATTCCACGATCATGAGAATGATATCATCGCTCGTGCGTACGTACGAACTACCGTCTCCCGGAACGCGATGAGATTCATTTTCCATGATTAACCATTCAAGAATGATTATAAAGTATATATATTGAATAATAATGAAATATATTACATAATAATTCTACTGGAATTATGTATATATATATGTATGTCATCTATTTAATTTCATTCAATTCAATAAGGAAATGAAAACAACGTTCATGCGTACGTACGACCTACCGTCTCCATGAATGGTGTATTTCATTCCTTTTATCGATATATAATATATATGTATATGGTGAATATATATTATATATAAATCATGTTTTACATTCTGGAATTATGTAAATCAGGATATAAGTAATAATATCAAGAACGACAAGTCGAAACACATACGATAAATGAAATGATTTTACCCAAAACACTACTTTTACATGGAATTTACAAATGAACAGGTAATATAAAGTCATAAGTGAAACATATATGATATAATAACAATAAATATGATTATTTAATAAGTCAATGACATTATTTAAATCATTATACAGGAGTTTCAGATCCATATGAAGCATATCAGACCAAAGGTAAGGGATAACCTTTCCAATCTCATTTTTATCCGAGATTGTATAATCGTATGTATTTAATGGGGATATTGTTATCATAAAAGTCCATGTTTTCTAAAAGTTTTTTTATGTATGTTTTAATTACTTTTTATCCATTTTGACTTTTACTACATGGTGTGCAAAGAATCTTTCTTTTACGAGGTACTTTTTGACTTTTCCAGCAAAAGTACGAGAAGAATGTTTTTTTAACTTATACGTCATGAAAGGATTTTTATGGTTTTATAAAGAATTATTTTCATAAATATTCCTCCAAAATATTTCATGACTATTTTCAACAAAATCCTTTTCTTTTAAAAATGCATGACATTTTGTGAAAAGAAAATGATTTTAAAGAAGAAAGGATATTTTCCTCAAGAATTCATTTCAAGTGTTTTATCAAAACCATTTTCCATCTAAGATGACATTATTTCATATTTTTATGTTTCAAGTATAATGTCTCTATGATTTAAATGGTTATACTTTTCTTATTATGAAATGATATCCATTTTTATATGGATTATGTTATGATGGCATGATGTTTAAAAATCCCATTCTATTACATGGGTTATGCTATGATATATGATTTATGATTTTGTGGCACACGAAAGTAAGATTTCATTATGAGATGGGTGGGACCTATATCTCCCTCCAATGCATTGGGTAAAGATTTATATCTCATGAGATAGACATGGCTGGAATGGTAAGTCAATCCGGTTCAGTGTTTCAGGATTGAAACGAGGAGTGAACTCGATTCAGAAAGGGACTTTGTCCACTAAGATGGTCTTGGCAGCAATGCCTTGGCTACTATGGAAATCATAACATGTACTGAATGGTTGCAACAATTACATGTTTTATTCCCATTATATTTTATCATGGTTGATATTCCATTATGATATATGCCTTACATACTTCCATGATTTATGTCTTTGCTCAATATTTTGATGTTTAAATTTCATGTTCATGTTTTTGATTTCAAATGTTTATGGATTGATTTATGTTCTCTATGTTTGCCCTTACTGATCATTTGAGCTCACCCTTTTTGTGTTTTATTTTCCCCAGGAAATAAAGAATGATTTTTGGTATGGAAACAAAAAGGGGTAGAATGTTATGGGAGTTGTTGAAGATCTTTCAACAGGATTATAAGATTATATTCCAAGTTTCCAAAGACACTAAACTATTACGATCCTTTTGTGTCTGTTTTTGTTATGAATTAAGTATTCCGCAAAATTATTGTATTGTCCATGTACTTCATGATTCGGGTCTCTACAGTTGGTATCAGAGGAAAGGATTAGTTAACCTTTGGAAACTAGGATTCGAAAACTTTAGTGAAATCCCTAGAGATATTTCTAAGGAATGTATGGGGATGTCCCTAAGGTTAAGTAAACGTATAGGTTATAGTCCTAGAATTGCGCTAACGATCTATGAATTAAACCTAAGATATTAGATATTGAATTTACTCCCCCTTTATTATGTTGTTTTCCCTATCATGGTATTTTCCTCTCACACTATTATTTTTTGGGTTTTAGACGATGGCTGGAACCCGAAGGAACTGTGTTGATCAACGTAATGGACAATGCAAGGATTGTCCTCATGACCAAACCAATGTCATGGGAGATGGAGTGCACAATATTATTTCTATACTTACACAATCTATGAATCATTCTTTACTTCAAAACGAGCAGAGAAAGGAGAAACATTTTGTTGAATCCTTCATGAGGCAACACCCACCTTCATTCAGCGGGTCTTCTGATCCCTTTGTGGCTAGACAATGGATCAGTACCACTAAAAAAATATTTTTAGTTCTACAATGTTCTGAGAATGATAAAGTCATTTTAGCAGTATATCGTTTGGAAGGTGATGCTGATAAATGGTGGAATATTATCAAGAATATGATGCAAAGTGATGAAATCGAGTCCATGGAATGTGACAAGTTCAAGAACTTGTTTTTCAGTAAGTAATTACCTCGTATTCTTCGAACAAAGATGGGAAAGGTGTTTCTTGAGCTTAAGCAGAAGGATGATGAATCTGTTGGTATATATGAAGCGAATTTTACAAGACTTGCAAGGTATGCATCTGGCTTCATCATCCAACCTGAAAGTAAAGTTGATCGATTTTTCGGTGGCTTAAAACCAAGTCTTCGAAGGGCATTAGCTATAAGAGACTTCAGTAGCTATGAATAAATTGTGTGTTGTGCTATCAAGGTAGAACTGGAAGTTGGTGTAACATATCCATCTCATGGTTTTGACAAGAAACAAAATATGGAGTTCAAGGAGAAATCTCAGAACAATGGTGAAAAGAAGATGAATGATTCTTTATGCTCAAAGTGTGGAAAGAAGCATGGTGGAGATTTCCTAAAAGGGACTAGAAAATACTTTAAGTGTGTAAAATAAGGTCATCAAGCAATTTATTGTCGAAGTAATGGGAAAAAGGTTTCTAATGATGTGAATAGAGAAAAGACTACAGAGAACTCTCCACCAACACTTCAATGCTTCAAGTGCAAGGAAATGTGGCACTATGCTAATAAATGCCCTAATCCACGGGTTAATGATGATCAACGTGAGCATCCTCTTAAAGAAAAGGGTAAAGAGAAGTCTCACGCGATCACTATATGTGATGTTGAGTATGAAAATGATGTTGTGTAACGATTAAGTTTTTATGTAATGGGATTTAAAAATAGTTTCATGGAATCTCATTTATGGTATTGTGGGATTTTAAAATATCTATGTATCGGTTTTCAATTATTATATGGTACTAGTAACCATGAAAAAGTGATTGAAATATTTTTGGAAAGCAGATGAAATGCGCATATGGAAGGGATAAGGAGAAAATAATATGAGAGTAATCATGAGATCATGACTAAAATAAGGACAAAGTGATATCATGGTTTGAGTATATAGAAATTTTGGGATTTTGGTATGTGAAAAGAGTTAACTTTTGACAGCATTCATGTTTTCACTAAGGTTAAATGTGTATTCATTTTTCAAGAGAATCCGTGATTAAGGTATTCACATGATTGGAATGTGATCAAAAAGATATATCGGGGATAAATGATGGTATTCACATGCTCAGTAGATGACATTTCTAGTAATTGTTTTATTTATAAAATATGATTTGACAGAAGTATTTTTGATAAGACTAAATATTTGAAATGGATTATGTCGAACATAAGTTAGTTTAAGGATAGAACTGTTTTCGATATTATCGATGGAATGTCATAATGATGTAATTTTAGAAAAAGGACAACCAGTAGGACGGGAGACAACCCGTCGCGTCGAACAAGGCTGTGGGAATCGAACCCACAACCGAAGTGTGACTGGCCTTTAACGCATACCACTGGCCTATAGGAAGTCCCTGGTTAGTAGAAAAAAGTTTCATTTTATGAAGCGCTATGATATATGAAGTATAAGTTCATTTTTGGAATCGTTTATGATTAACCTCACCATAGATGGACTTATGTATATTTGATAACTTTTTCTAACCTTTTGTTTGAAACAGATGGAATGACCCATCATTCTATCACATTATCTGTTAACACTTCACGAATAAAAAATTCAACTTCATTTCTTTAAGAGATGATGTGGAAATTGTTCAAAGCATGAAGAAGAGTGAGATTGTACCAAAATAAAGAAAGTATTTCTTTTAATTAAATATTTTCAACTTTAGGGAAATGATATTGAAAACCAAAAATGTTGTCCTAGTGCTCTTATATCCGATTAATCAGATGTTACCTTATATCATCACAAATCTATGGCTTTGTGATTTTTGGCTTTTTCATATCCATGTTCTCTACCACTCTCCATCAGAACTTGATGGTTCGATTTTTCTTCCATATCCATATTTTCACCTATGTTCTCTTATATTGAAACCCAGTGATGAGTTACTTTGGGTAATCATTACATTTCATACTTTAGTTTTTAAAATTATGTTTTAGTATTCCATTTTACGATGTGGGTTTCTATGAATAGTAAATGATTTATAACCCAGACGAAATTCGAGGGCGAAATTCATTTTAAGGGGGGTATAATGTAAGACCTCGAGATTTTATGAAGAATTTTCCTTTAATTTCTTTGATTTCTTGTGTCGTACGCTACACCAAATGGAGATTGCACTACACGCAACCCTGACTTGGCTTGCATTACACGCAATCACGACTTTCCTCGATAGCGTGTGTTGTACGCAATATCAGGTTTCACTAAACAATGATATATGGTTATAATATTATTATGAACTAGCCGTTATGAATAAGTATTAACTAAATTTTTAATTTTATAACATTATTATTTCATTTTACATATTTTCTATAACATGGTATGTGAACAAAATAAAATTTTTCGGGTAAAATAAGTATTTTTAAAAAAATGCAGTTTTGTCGCCTTTTAATGGAGAACCCACATTAAATCTAGTTTTTGACATGTTTATAAGTTCAATTTTACAAAAATAAACTTCTTATTTTGAATCAAGATATAAAAATTTACATTGGCTAAAGTTTTGATATTTTTCTGATAACTTTCATATTTTAATGAATAGTAAAAACACGCTATATTTTAATTAAAAACCACGTTTTTCATCGTAATAATTTATATGGATAAATTATAATATTGAATGGTTTTAAAGTATACATAGAATATATTTTTACCATTTAATATAATGTATGTCATTAGCATTGATTTTACCTTGAATTCGTAGGTTAAATCAATTCAATCTTTTGCAATGTTTTAAACAAAAACCCATTTTCTTTCGACAACGTGATTAATTTTAATTTAATTTTTGAAACTTTTGTTTATTGAATTTGGAAAAATTGATTCCATATTTGGAATCAGTGGGTCCAAATTATTTTAATAAGATAGTTTTTATTTTTGGGCATTTTGAATAGTAACTACGGTAAATTTTATTTACCATAGTTAAAGGTAAATCAGAAATTAAAGGTAAAAATAAGATTTTAAAATTACCCTAACACTTGAAAAAATACTATTGGATGAATAAAAGTAGACCCATATCACCTAAGGATCGTACTAGATTAATTTCATGGAATTTTGACCATGAAATAATATAATTTTTATTAAAACCAAAGAAAGTGACAACATGTCACTCTCTTAAATCTTATAATTATATTAATTTTAATTTAATGATAAACTTCAAGAAACATAGGACATGAATAGTCTACAGAAATCTAATAAAATTATATATATCATATGAATTTATTTATAATTTTTAGGGATTAAATAATTATCATTAAAGGTGACATAATAGTGATGTTGAAATTATTTTATTAAGAGAAATATCAAATAAATGGTTTTAAAAATATTAAAATAAATAATATATTAACTATTTAATGTTCTCCACTAATGTTCTAGATAAATATGACATGTTATTAATCTATTAAAATTTTTAGTTCAAACATATCTTCTATATTTTTTTAAATTCAAATAAATGAATAGTGTCAAAATTGACACTATTGTTATTTTATAAAAATAACATATTATAAATTTTTTTAAAAATCACAAAAATATTTAAAAATTATAAATTTAAATTTTTATGGTCTAAAATGTTATAAAGTATCCAATTATGGACAATTCACAACAAATAAGTAATTATTTATAATAATTTAAAATTTATAATGTTATTACCACAAATAAAATTAAATTTATAAATAAGGATAAATCAAGTTGATAATGTTTAAAATAAATTCCTAACAGGTATAAATTTTATTGGTTGATTATATTACAACCCTATCTCATATAATAATCGGATATGAGTCATTTTGGACGTTTTTAAGTGGGGTTGGGATTTAATATAAACTAATATTTCTTATATTTCCAAAGGTATCCCTCTCCTCCCTTATAAAAGGGCACCTCCTCCCTATCTTCCTCACACGATTTTGAGCCTTGAATCTCAGCGAAACTCTACCCATTTCACTTCCCCACTTCCCTAGAAACATCCTAGATGTCCTGGTCTTCTTCAAAGACCAATTTTAGTGCCCTAAGAGAAGGTCTCAACGAGGCGCTTCAAAGAAGAGGTAATGTCCGTTACCGATTCTTTCAACTTTATTTCTTAATCTACTTGTTCTTATTTAGTTGTTTCATTATGAAGTAATAACATCAGTATCACTCATATATTGATATGTTATTATAAGTATGAAACGACCCTATTTCACCATCTATCCATCCTATGGAAAATGAAATCATCGCGCATGCGTACGTACGGAATACCGTCTCCACGCCGTGGTGTAATCTATTTTCCACCACCACCTTACTTGGATGGGTATAATGGTTTAAATAATGACTATATATAATTATTGTAAAGTGATATTGATTCTGAAATATTATACATACACTCCAATACAATTCCACGATCATGGGAATGATATTATCGCTCGTGCGTACGTACGAACTACCGTCTCCACGAACGCGATAAGATTAATTTTCCGTGATTAACCATTCAAGTATAATTATAAAGTATATATAATGAATAATAATGAAATATATGACATAATAATGCTACTGGATTTATGTATATATATATATATTTATGTCATCTATTTGTTTTCATTCAATTCAATAAGGAAACGAAAACAACATTCATGTGTACGTACGACCTACCGTCTCCATGAACAGTGTATTTCATTCCTTTTATTGATCTATAATATATATGTATATGATGAATATATATTATATATAAATCATTTTTTACATTCTTTAATTATGTAAATCAGGATATAAGTAATAATATCAAGAACTACAAGTCGAAATACATACGATAAATGAAATGATTTTACCCAAAACGCTGCTTTTACATGGAATTTACAAAAGAAAGGGTAAAAAAAAGTCATAAGTGAAACTTATATGATATAATAACAATGAATATGATTATTTAATAAGTCGATGACATTATTTAAATCATTATAAAGGAGGTTCGGATCCATACGAAGCATATCAGACCTATGGTAAGGGATAACCTTTCCAATGTCGTTTTTATCCGAGATTGTTTATTCGTAAGTATTTACTGGGGCTATTGTTATCATCCAATTCCATGTTTTCTAAAAAAAATTTATGTATGTTTGAAGTACTTTTTACCCATTTGTGTCTTTTACAACATGGTGTGTAAGTAATCTTTCTTTTACGAGGTACTTTTTGACTTTTTCGGCAAAAGTATGAGAAAAATGTTTTTTTAACTTATACGTCATGAAAGGATTTTTACGGTTTTATAAAGCATTAGTTTCATGAAGCTTCCTCCAAAAGATTTCATGACTATTTTCAACAAAATCCTTTTCTTTTAAAAATTCATGACATTTTGTGAAAAGAAAATGATTTTAAAGAAGAAAGGATATTTTCCTCAAGAATTCATTTCAAGTGTTTTATCAAAACCATTTTTCATCTAAGATGACATTATTTCATATTTTTATGTTTCAAGTATAATGTCTCTATGATTTAAATGGTTCCACTTTTTTTATTAGAAAATGATATCCAATTTTTTATATGGATTATGTTATGATGGCATGATGTTTAAAAATCCCATTATATTACATGAGTTATGCTATGATGTATGATTTATGATTTTGCGGCACACGAAAGAAAGATTTCATTATGAGATGAGTGGGACCTATATCTCCCTCCAATGCATTCGGTAAAGATTTATATCTCATGATATAGACATGGCTGGAATGGTAAGTTAATCCAGTTCAGTGCTTCAGGACTGAAATGAGGAGTGAACTCGATTCAGAAAGGGACTTTATCCACTAAGATGGTCTTGGCAGTAATGCCTTGGCTACTATGGAAATCATAACATGTACTGAATGGTTGCCACAATTACATGTTTTATTCCTGTTATATTTTATCATGGTTGATGTTCCATTTTGATATATGCCTTACGTACTTCCACGATTTATGTCTTTTCTCAATATTTTGATGTTTAAATTTCATGTTCAAGTTTTTTCTTTCAAATGTTTATGGATTGTTTTATGTTCTCTATGTTTTCCCTTACTGAGCATTTGAGCTCACCCTTTTTATGTTTTATTTTCCCCAGGAAATAAAGAAATGTTTTAGGTAAGGAAACAAAAAGGGGAAGATTGTTATGGGAGTTGTTGAAGATCTTTCAACAGGATTAGAAGATTATATTCTGAGTTTCCAAAGACACTAAACTATTATGATCCTTGTGTGTCTGTTTTTGTTATGTATTAATTATTCCAAAAAAGTAATGTATTTTACATGTATGTCAAGATTTGGGTCTCTACAGTTGGTATCAGAGGAAAGGATTAGTTAACCTTTGGAAACTAGGATGTGAAAACTTTAGTGAAATCCTTAGAGATATTTCTAAGGTATGTTTAGGGATGTCCCTAAGGTTAAGTATACATATATATTATATCCTAGAATTGTGCTAACGATCATAGAATTAAACCTAAGATGTTAGATATTAAAGGTACTCCCACTTTATTATGTTGTTTTCCCTAGCATGTTATTTTCCTCTCACACTATTATTTTTTGGGTTTTAGACGATGGATGGAACCCGAAGGAACCGTGTTGATCAATGTAATGGACAATGCAATGATTGTCCTCCTGACCCAAACAATGTCATGGGAGATGGATTGCACAATCTTATTTCTATACTTACAAAAGCTATGAATCATTCTGTACTTCAAAATGAGCAGAGAAATGAGCAACATTCTATTGAATCCTTCATGAGGAAGCATCCACCTTCATTCAGCTGGTCTTCTGATCCCTTAGTGGATGAAGAATGGATCAGTACCACTGAAAAGATATTTTCAATTCTACAATTTTCTAAGCATGATATAGTCATCTTAGCAGTATATTGTTTGGAAGGTGATGCTGATCAATGGTTGAATCTTATCAAGAATATGAGGCAAAGAGATGAAATCGAGTCCATGGAATGGGATGAGTTCAAGAACTTTATTTTCAGTAAGTACTTCCCTCGTATTCTTCGTACAAATATGGAAAATGAGTTTCTTGAGCTTAAGTAGAAGGATGATTAATCTTTTGGTATATACGAAACGAATTTTACAAGAATTGAAAGGTATGCATCTGACATCATCATCCAACCTGAATGTAAAGTTGATCAATTTTTCAGTGGCTTAAAAACAAGTATTTGAAGGGAATTAGCTATGAGAGACGTTAGTAGCTATGACGAAATTGTGCGTTGTGCTATCAAGGTATAACTGGAAGTTGGTGTAACATATCCATCTCAAGGTTTTGAAAAGAAACGAAAGATGGAGTTCAAGGAGAAATCTCAGAACAATCATGAAAATAAGATGAATGATTCTTTATGCTCAAATTGTGGAAAGAAGCATGGTGTAGATTTCCTAAAAGGTACTAGAAAATGCTTTAAGTGTGGAAAAGAAGGTCATCGAGCAGTTGATTGTCGAAGTAATGGGAAAAAGGTTGCTAATTATGTGAATAGAGAAAAGACTATAGAGAACTCTCCACAAACAGTTGAATGCTTCAAGTGCAAGGAAATGGGGCATTATGCTAATAAATGCCCTAATCCATGGGTTAATGATGATCAAAATGAGAAACCTCTTAAAGCAAATGATAAAGGGAAGTCTCATGCGATCACTATTTGTGATGTTGAGTATGAAAATGATGTTGTGTAATGATTAAGTGTTTATGTAATGGGATTTCAAAATAGTATCATGGAATCTCATTTATGGTATTGTGGAATTTTAGAATATCTATGTATTGGTATTCAATTATTATATGGTACTGGTAACCATGAAAAAGTGATTGAAATATCTTTGGAAATCAGATGAAATGCGCATATGGAAGGGATAAGGAGAAAATAATATGACAGTAATCATGAGCTCAGGAATAAAATAAGGACAAAGTGATATCATGGTTTGAGTATATTGAAACATTGGGATTTTGGTATGTGGAAAGAGTTACCTTTTGACAGCATTCATTTTTTCACTAAGGTTAAATGGGTATTCATTTTTCAAGAGAATACATGATTAAGGTATTAACATGATTAGAATGTGATCAACAAGATATACCACGGATAAATGATGGTATTCACATGCTCGGTGGATGACATTTCTAGGTATTGTTTTCTTTATACTATAATCTTGGACAGAAGTATTTTGGATAAGCCTAATGATTTGAAATGGATTATGTTGAACATAAGTTAGTTTAAGGCTAGAACTATTTTCGATATTATTGATGGAATGTCATAATGATGTAATTTTAGAAAAAGGACAACCTGCAGGACGAGTGACTACCCGTCGCGTCAGACAAGGCTGTGGGAATCGAACCCACAACCGAAGTGCGACTAGCCTTTATCGCATACCAATGACCTATATGAAGTCCCTGGTTAGTAGAAACTAGTTTTGTTTTATTAAGCGGTATGATATATGAAGTATAAGTTCATTTTTGGAATCATATATGATTAAACTCACCATAGATAGACATATATATATTTGATAACTTTTTCTAACCTTTTGTTTGAAATAGATGGAATGACCCATCATTTTATCACATGATCTGTTAGCACTTCACAAATAACAAATTCAACTTCATTTATTTAAGAGATGAATTTGAAATTGTTCAAAGCACGAACAACAATGAGATTGTACCAAAATCAAGAAAGTATTTCTTTTAATTCAAAATTTTTAACTATAGGGAAATGAAATTGAAAACCAAAAATGTTGTCCTAGTGCTCTTATATCCGATGAATCAGATAGTACCTTATATCATCACAAATCTATGACTTTGCGATTTTTGGATTTTTCATAGCCATGTTCTCTACTACTCTCCATCAGAACATGATGGTTAGATTTTTCTTCCATATCCATATTTTCACCTATGTGATCCTATATGGAAACCTAGTGATGAGTTACTTTGGGTAATCGTTACATTTCATACTTTAGTTTTTAAAATTAAGTTCCATTATTCCTTTTTATGATGTGGGTTTCTATGAATAGTAAATGATTTATAACCCCGACGAATTTCGAGGGTGAAATTCATATTAAGGTGAGTAGAATGTAACACCTAGAGATTTTATGAAGAATATTCTTTTAATTTAATTGATGTCTTGTGTTGTACACTACACCAAAGGGAGATTTCACTACACGAAACCCTAACTTGGCTTGCATTACATGCAATCACGACTTTTCTCGATAGCGTGTGTTGTACGCAATATCAGGTTTCACTAAACAATGATATATGGTTATAATATTATTATGAACTAGCCGTTATGAATAAGTATTAACTAAATTTTCAATGTTATAACATTATTATTTCATCTTACACATTTTCTAGAACATGGTATGTGAACAAAATAAATTTTTCGGGTAAAATAAGTATTTTCAAAAAAATGCAGTTTTTTCAACTTTTTAAGGGAGCACCCACATTATATATAGTTTTTGACATGTTTATAAGTTCAATTTTATAAAATAAACTTTTTATTTTGAATCATGATATAAAAATTTACATTGGATAAAGTTTTGATATTTTTCTGATAACTTTCATATTTTAATGAATAGTAAAAACACGCTATATTTTAATTAAAAACAAATTTTTTATCGTAATAATTTATATGGATAAAATATAATATTTAATGATTTTAAAGTATAAAAAGAATATATTTTTAACATTTAATATAATTTATGTCCTTAGCATTTATTTTACCTTGAATTCGTAGGTTAAATCAATTCAATCTTTTGCATTGTTTTAAACAAAAACCCATTTTCTTTCGACAACAGGATTATTTTTAATTTAATTTCGGCAACTTTTGTGTATTGAATTTGGAAAAATGGATTCCATATTTGGAATCAGTGGGTCCAAATTATGTTAATTAGCTACTTTTTATTTTTGGGCATTATGAATAGTAACTACGGTAAATTTTATTACCATAGTTAAAGGTAAATCGGGTAATTAAAGGTAAAAATAAGATTTTAAAATTACCCTAACACATGAAAAAATCCATTTGGATGAATAAAAGGCAACCCATATCACATAAGGGTCGTACTAGATTAATTTCAAGGAATTTTGACTATGAAATAATATAATTATTATTAAAACCAAAGAAAGTGACAACATGTCACTCTCTTTAATCTTATAAGTATATTAATTTTAATTTAGTGGTAAAATTCATGAAACCTCGTACATAAATAGTCTCCAGAAAGCTAATAAAATTATATACATCATATGACTTTATTTATAATTTTTAGGGATTAAATAATTATCATTAAAGGTGACATAATAGTGATGTTGAAATTATTTTATTAAAAGAAATATCAAATAAATGGTTTTAAAAATATTAAAATAAATATTATATAAACTATTTAATGTTCTCCACTGATTTTCTAGATACATATGACATGTTATGAATCTATTAAACCTTTTATTTCGAACATATATTCTCTATATGTTTTATTTAAATTCAAATAAATGAATAGTGTCAAAATTGACACTATTGTTATTTTATAAAAATAACATATTATAAAATTGTTTAAAAATCACAAAAATATTTAAAAATTATGAATTAAAATTTATATGGTCTAAAATGTTATAAAGTATCCAATTATGGAAAATTCACAACAAATAAGTAACTATTTATAATAAGTTAAAATTTATAATGTTATTACCACAAATAAAATTAAATTTATAAATAAGGATAAATCAAGTTGATAATGTTTAAAATAAATTCCTAACATGTCTAAATTTTCTTGGTTGATGATATTAAAACACTATCTAATCTAATAATAGTATATGAGTCATTTGGAAGTTTTTAAGTGGTGTTTTGATTTAATATAAACTAATATTTCTTATATTTCCAAAGGTGCCCCTCTCCTCCCTTATAAAAGGGCACCTCCTCCCTCTCTTCCTTACACCATTTTGAACCTTGAATCTCGACCAACCTCTGCCCATTTCACTTCCCCACTTCCCTATAAACATCCTAGAGGTCATGTTATTCTTCAAATACCAATTTTAGTTCCCTAAGGGGAGGTCTCAAAGAGGCGCTTCAAAGAAGAGGTAATGTCCGTTACCGACTCTTTCAACTTTATTTCTTCTTCTACTTCTTCTTCTTTAGTCGTTTCATTATGAAGTAATAACATAAGTATCACTCATATACTGATATGTTGTTATAGGTATTAAACAACCCTATTTAACCATCTATCCATCCTACGGAAGACGAAATCACCGCGCGTGCGTATGTACGGAATACCGTCTCCACGCCGTGGTGTAATCTATTTTCCACCACCACCTTACTTGGATGGGTATAATGGTGTAAATAATTACTATGTATTATTATTTTAAAGTTATATTTATTATGAAATGGTATACATACACTCCAATACAATTCCACGATCATGGGAATTATATCATCGCTTGTGCATATGTACGGACTACCGTCTCCATGAACGCGATGAGATTCATTTTCTCCGATTAACCATTCAAGAATGATTATGAAGTATATATAATGAATAATAATTAAATATATGACATAATAATGCTACTGGATTTATGTATATATATATATTTATGTCATCTATTTAATTTCATTCAATTCAATAAAGAAACGAAAACATCATTTATGCGTACGTACGACCTATCGTCTCCATGAACGGTGTATTTAATTCCTTTTATCGATCTATAATATATATGTATATGATGAATATATATTATATATAAATAATTTTTTACATTCTGGAATTATGTAAATCAGGATATAAGTAATAATATCAAGAACGACAAGTCGAAACACATACGATAAATGAAATTATTTTACCCAAAACGCTGCTTTTACATGGAATTTACAAAGTAACGGGTAATATAAATTCATAAGTGAAACATATATGATATCATAACAATGAATATGATTATTTAATAAGTCAATGAAATTATTTAAATCATTATACATGTGGTTTGGATCCATACGAAGCATATCAGACCTAAGGTAAGGGATAACCTTTCCAATCTCGTTCTTATCCGAGATTGTTTATTCGTAAGTATTTACTGGGGCTATTGTTATCATCCAAGTACATGTTTTCTAAAAGTGTTTTTATGTATGTTTGAAGTAATTTTTAACCATTTTGACTTTTACTACATGGTTTGAAGGAATCTTTCTTTTACGAGGTACTTTTTGACTTTTCCGGCAAAAGTTCGAGAAGAATGTTTTTTTAACTTATACGTAATGAAAGGATTTTTACGGTTTTATAAAGCATTTATTCATGAATATTCCTCCAAAATATTTCATGACTATTTTCAAAAAAATCCTTTTCTTTTAAAAATGCATGACATTTTTTGAAAAGAAAATGATTTTAAAGAAGAAATGATATTTTCCTCAAGAATTCATTTCAAGTGTTTTATCAAAACCATTTTTCGTCTAAGATGACATTATTTCATTTTTGATTGTTTAAAGTATAATGTCTCTATGATTTAAATGGTTCCACTTTTCTTATTATGTAATGATATCCATTTTTTTATATGGATTATGTTATGATGGGATGATGTTTAAAAATCCCATTCTATTACATGAGTTATGCTATGATGTATGATTTATGATATTGTTGAACACAAAAGAAAGATTTCATTATGAGATGGGTGGGACCTATATCTCCCTCCAATTAATTGGGTAATGATTTATATCTCATGAGATAGACATGGCTGGAACGGTAAGTTAATACGGTTCAGTGTTTCAGGACTGAAACTAGGAGTGAACTCGACTCAGAAAGGGACTTTGTTCACTAAGATGGTCTTGGCAGTAATGCCATGGCTAGTATGGAAATCATAACATGTACTGAATGTTTTCTACAATTACATGTTTTATTCCCATTATATTTTATCATGGTTGATGTTCCATTATGATATATGCCTTACGTACTTCCACGATTTATGCCTTTTCTCAAGATTTGGATATTTAAATTTCATGTTCATGTTTTTGATTTCAAATGTTTATGGATTGTTTTATGATCTCTATGTTTGACCTTACTGAGCATTTGAGCTCACCCTTTTTATGTTTTATTTTCCCCAGGAAATAAAGAAAGGTTTTAGGTAAGGAAACAAAAAGGGGAACATCGTTATGGGAGTTGTTGAAGATCTTTCAACAGGATTAGAAGATTATATTCCGAGTTTCCAAAGACACTAAACTATTACGATCCTTGTGTGTATGTTTTTTTATGTATTAAGTATTCCAAAAAAGTAATGTATTGTCCATGTACGTCAAGATTCGGGTCTCTACAATATTCTAATGAAAAACCACAATGGACCAATACATATATATTCCAAGATACCATAAAATTACCTCAACAACATTATTATTTAATACCAATACATAAACACTTCAATCCATCCTCTTCAATGATTTTCATGGAATAATTACTTCCTTGATTTAGAAGTAACCTCTTTGGTCAGGGCATTGAGTTGGGCAACGTACATGTTCTCCACAGATAAGACATTGAACTCCATAACAGTCAGTCACTCTATGACCCTTCTCCCCACATAGATAACATCTTACCCTCCATTTGATGTATTCATCAAGGTTCTTCTTCCCTTATATAAAAATATCAATCTTCCATTCTATATTCTCCTCACCATGAGAACATGCATAAAAGTCCATCTTCCTCTTATTTGTCGAATTAGGAATACCACTAAAGTTCACCTTGTTAATCATATATCACGATGACTGATTCGGCATAATCACAATGTCTTTCTTGAAAGGAATTACGCAATTTCCTTGCTCATAGTCACCAATTTTTCCATTGGATTAAATGTTGACCCAATTCGTTCTTGTTCCCTCCATTGAGTAAAACGAAAAACCATGGTGTAAGAAATAGTTAAAATAATGAGGAACCACATAATCATAAAAATTATAACTTATCACAAATTCTTTAATCCATGACACCTTAGGTTCACACAAGGTTATTCATGATCATCAAGATAATTCTAGGAATGTAACCTATAGTTATACTAAACTTTAGTGACATCCCTAGACATACCTTAGAAATATCCTTAGGGGTCTCACTAAAGTTTTCGCATCCTAGTTTCCAAAGGTTAACTAAACCTTTCCTCTGATACCAACTGTAGAGACCAATACTTGGCGTACATGGGCATTACATTACTTTTGGGTAATACTTAATACATAATAGAAACCAACCCACAAGGACCATAATAGTTTAGTGTCTTTGGAAACTCGGAACATAATCTTCTAATCATGGTGAAAGATCTTAAACATCTCCCATAAAGATCTTCGCATTTTGTTTTCTTACCTAAAAACTTTTCTTTATATCATGGGGAAAATAAAACACATAATGGGTGAGATCAAATTCTCAGTAAGGGTAAGCATGTAGAAAATAAAACAAACTATATACATTTGAACTTAAAAACATGAACATAATGTTTAAACATCAAAATCTTGAGCAATGACATAAAACATGGCAGTACGTAAGGAATAGATCATAATGGAACATAAATCATCATAAAATAACATGGGAATAAATCATATAATTGTGTAAAACCATTAAGCACATGATATGATTTCTATAGTAGCCAAGGCATTGCCGCAAAGACCATCTTTGTGGATAAAGTCCCTTTCTGATTCGAGTTTACTCCTCGTTCCAGTCCTGTATTACTAAACCGGATTAAATTCCCATTCCATCCATGTATATCTCATGAGATATAAATCTTTACCCAATGAATTGGAGGTAGATATAGTTCCCACCCATCTCATAATAAAATTATTTTACTTGTGACACATCATAAACATAAATCATTCATCCTAACCCAAAGAATAAAAATGGGTTTCATAAACATCATCTCATCATAACGTAATCCATATAAAACAAATGGATATCATTTCATCATAAGAAAAGTGAAACCATGTAAATCATAGATATATTATACTTTAAACATACACATATGAAATAATATCATCTTATATGGAAATTGGGTTTGATAAAACACCTGAAATGAATTTTTGAGGAAAATATCCTTTCTTCTTCAAAATAATTTTCATTTCACAAAATGCTATGCAATTTTAAACGAAAAGAATTTTGTTGAAAATAAAAATGAAATATTTTATAGTAATTTTCATGAAAATAATGCATTATGAAACCATACAAATCCATTCATGCCGTGTAAGTTAAAAAAACATTCTTCTTGTACTTTTGCCGGAAAAGTCAAAAAAGTACCTCGTAACGTAAACAAAAGAAATATTCCTTACATAACATGTAGTAAAAGTAAAAAATGGGTGAAAATGACTTTAAACATACATGAAACCATTTTTAGAAAACAGGTACATGGATGATAAATATAACTCCAGTAAATACTTACGAATAAACAATCTCGGATAAAAACAATATTAGAAAAGTTATCCCTTACATTAGGTCTGATATGCTTCGTACATATCCGAAACTTTTGAATAATTATTTAAATAATGTCATTGACTTATTAAATAATCATATTCATTGTTACGATATCATATATGGTTCACTTATGACTTTATATTACCCGTTCTTTTGTAAATTCCATGTTAAAGCAGCGTTTTGGGTAAAATCGTTTTATTTATCGTACATGTTTGTAATTGTTGTTCTTGATATTATTATTACTTATATCATGATTTAATTACTTCTATAATTTAAATAGGATTTATATATCATATATTTTCAGTATATATATATAATAGATAGATAAATGAAATTAAATACACTCATTGAGACGGTAGGCCATACGTATGGATGAACGCTGTTTTCTTTTTCTTATTGCCTTGAATGGAAGTAATTACATGATATATATATATATACACACACATAAATCCAGTATCTTTATCATGTCATATATTTCATTATTATTCATTATATATACTTTATAATCATTCTTGAGTGGTTAACATGGAGAATGAATCTCATCGCGTCGTGGAGACGGTAATCCGTACGTACGCACGAGTGATGATATCGTTCCCATAATTATTGAATTGAATTGGAGTGGATGATGTAATATCTCAGAATAAGTATGATGTTATTAAAAATATATATAGTTATTATTTACACCATTATACCCATCCAAGTAAGGTGGTGGTGGAAAACGGATTACACCACGGTGTGGAGACGGTATTCCGTACGTACACACGCACAGTGATTTCGTTTTCTGTAGGATGGATAGAAGGTGAAATAGGTTTGTTTCATATTTATAATAACATATCATTATATAAGTAATACTGATGTTATTACTTTATAATGAAACAACTAAATAAGAGGAAGTAGAAGAAGAAAGAAATTTGAAATAATCGGTAGAAGAGATTACCTCTTCTTCGAGGCACCTCTTTTAAGCTTTCTCTTAAGGCACTAGAGTTGATCTTTTGAGGAGACCAGAAACTCTATAATGTCTCTATGGAAGTTTATAAGGGAAATGGTAAGGGGTTTTCTGAGCTTGAAAGCTAAAAAATTATGTAAAGTGAAGAGGGACGAGGTTCCCTTTTTTAAGGGAGGAGACTGGCACCTTAGAAAAAATATAAAATATTATTTTATAATAAAGTCATATTCAGTTTATAATAGCTCCAAGTAGATTTATTTCGAAGCTAAAGTGGGTATGGGTCGAAATAATCTCAATAAATAGGTTTTATACATGTTTAGGTTACTATTTTAACCTTATCATTTAGATTTAACTTTAAGTTAAATAATTTAACTTTTACCGTGTATTATTGTTTTCTTACACTATATGGTTAATAAACTTACTATAACAAGCCAAAATAACCCTAAGTGGTTAATTATTAATATATATAACCTTATCTAAGTAACTTTGCTGAACCATTGATTTTTAGGAATAGAATAACAATTAATAATATAACATTTGTTTTAAAAACTATTTTATGTCAATTTTGACACTATTTGGTAATTGGTTTTTTGTAAAACTCATAATAGCTTGAATAGTTCGAAAAAAGTTAATTAAATCAATACTAACAAGTAATATTAACCTATAAAAGTTTTTTAATTCATAAAAAGTCTCAAATTACATTTATTTGTGTATTTATAATATTAATTATGTTAATATTTCATAAATAAGGCAATTACTACATCATCATTGTGTCATAAATATATTAAATTATTTATTGTCTAAAAATTACAAATAATATAACATTATGTAGGAAATATTTTTATCTTTCTAATGAATATTTATGGTGGAATTTATCTTATTTATAACCCTACATTAAAAATGTTTTTAGTTATTAAACATTGATTTTAACTATTTTAACACTTCTTTAAATAAAATAATAATAAATGTCCAAATCTAATCCAAGTGGGCCTAAAGGGTAATATTTTATTCCTAAGGTTTTTTTGGTCGAATTAAATTTATCCAATAGAATTAGGACATGTTTTAGGGTAATAATAATATCATTTTTACCTTTAATTATTCTATTTACTTTTAACCGTGGTAAATAAAAGTAAAAAGTTACTATTCACCAAAAATTATTTTTATCTTATTGAACCACATTTTACTCCTTGATATTAACCATGTCTCTCAAATTTTTGAAATTCTACTAACAGAAGTGGTGAAATTATGTTTTATTACATTTGGAAATTGTTCTAGGAGGTGGGTAAAAGAGGGTGAAAAGTTCAATAAAATTTATATATATATATAATTATTGTAAAATGACTCCAATGAATTACATTGAACTTATATAGGTATTATGTATCAATTTTGACCTAAAATAAATTTAAATAAAATAAATAATTATTTAAATAAAAAGTCGGTTTTTAAATAGTAACCTAGTGTTTTCACTATTCATCAAAAATTGAAAATTTTCAGAAAAATAACAATATTTCACCCTAGGATAATTTCGATATTCCGAATCCAAAAATGAAGTACATTTTTAAAGATAAAAATTATATAATTCCAAAAAGTGGGTATTACTATTCATATTGGCTAGATTATAAAAATATTATAATAATATATTGTTCAGTGAAACTCGGTATTGCGTACTACACATGCTATCGAGGAAGTTATTGATTGCATGTAATGAAATCCAAGTCCGGGCTGCATGTAGTGAAAGCGCTGTTTGGTGTTGCATATATCATAATCAAAACTTATTTCATTTATACATTAAAAAAAATCTATACTTAATGTAGCATTGAATAATTTCTACAAAACAAACTTGAAATTGTGTGTTACACAAGCCAAGAATAGTGTTGTGTATACTGCAAGTTAATACGGTGTTGCATATAGCACAATCTAATTTTGGTGTAGCATACCACACAAGATATCAATGAAATTAAAAGGGACAATTCTCATAAAATCAGGGGTTGTTACATTCTACCCCCCTTAAAATGAATTTCACCCTTGAAATTCGTCGGGGTTATGAATGGTTTACTACTTGAAAGTTTTTTTCATAGAAACCCACATCGTAAAAAGGAATACTAAAACTTAATTTTAAAAAGTGATTTATGAAACATAATGGTTACTCAAATTAACTAATCACTGGGTTTTCACATAAGAGAACATTGGTGTACCTCTCGTATCCCTCGTGGTTTAATTTTCATGATCACAATCACTCTCGTATTTATCTAATTTTGTTTTAAGTGTTTTTGGATGATAGGAATGATTTCAGGTTGCCAAGGAATTGGGCCAAGAAAGCCAAGAAGGAAAAAGTGGACTGAAAATCAGTCCACCAGCCAACCGGTGGATGACCACCGGCCAGCCGATGGAGTCTTGACAGAAGGCTTCTCTTCTGTCCAGACCACCGGCCAACCGGTGTCCCATCACCGGCCAGCCAGTGGAACCCAGACAGAATGGGTCAGCTACTGCCTCAGCACCGGCCAACCAGTGGCCTCCTCACCGGCCAGCCGGTGGTGCCTGAGCCCGAGCCCTCTCCCTTTTCCAAAGCACCGTCCAACCGGTGGCCAAGCACCGGTTAGCCGGTGGAGCCAGTCAAACTAGCCGTTGGGCTTTGACCAGACTTGTCCACTTGCCTCCCAACGGCTCCGAAGGCCTCTCCAATGGCTCTGAAGACCCCCAAAGGCCATTTGAGGGTTCCCCCTCTACAAATAAAGGACTAGGAAGCCCCGGAAACACACGGAATCCCATGGGAACATTTTTGATCATTTGGCGAACCTCCGGCGCATTCCTCCAAGGAACCCCCAATTGCTCCAACACATTTCCACATCCAAGGAGCACCACCATAGAAGCTTGGGAGCGCTCTTCATCAACTCCATCAATCCTTTGGCGCCCAAGGCTTCTCCTCATTACGGTTTTTCTTGTTTTAATTATTTTGAGCATCAATTTGGGTTTGTGCCTACAAACCCCTCTTTCTCTCCTCTCTTTCTTTTGGGTTTTCACACAACCTTCAAGGTGTGAAGAGGTTAGTCAAGCCTTCCCTTTAAAAGTCTTGTGTCATAGGTGAGCTATCCTTCAACTGTAAGAAGGCTAGTGGGTTCTTGCTCAACCAATAAAAGCAAGCTGTAATAGGTTATATACTACCTTAAAGTCTAGTGGGTTTCTTGCTAAAACCATTAAAAAGAAAGCGGTAGTAAATCTCTCAACAATTGAGTTGGGATCGGAGACGTAGGCTTTGGTTTAAGCCAAACTCCGTTATCAAGTTTTGTGTCTTGCCTCTTTTATTTCCGCTGCACTTTTAACTTTGTTTTAAATTGTTAATTATTTTTTAAAAGGCAATTCACCCCCCCCCTATTGCCATCACTTCTCCGCCCAACAATTGGTATCAGAGGAAAATTTGAGTAATACCCTAACCAGTTTCAAATTCAAGATCCATTGTGATGGCTTCAACTTCTTTCGCCCCCGAAGGCTATTCTTTGGGTTGTGCTCTATTCTTTGATGGAACCGACTACACCTATTGGAAAACCCGCATGACCACTTTTCTTAGAAGCATTGGTTATCCTATTTATAAAATAGTCATGCATGGTTATTCTCTTTCTTCTCCCGATGAATCCAAATGGACCCAAGCCGATATTAGAAATTTCGAGCTTGATGGAAAATCCATGAATGCTCTTCATTGCGGTCTTGATCGTAATGAATTCAATCGAGTTTCTACATGCACTTCATCTCATGAAATATGGAATCTTTTGGAGGTTACCCATGAGGGGACCAACAAAGTCAAGGATACTCGATTGGATATGTTCCGTCAAGATTTTGAGTCTTTTACCATGCACCCACATGAATCAATTACTGAAATGTTTACACGTTTTACTGATGTTTTCAATGGAAGAAAATCTCTTGGAGATGATGTTTCTACAGAAACGATGGTCAAGAAGATCCTTTGGATCTTACCAAGCACATGGGCACCGAAAGTCACGGAAATTCAAGAAGAAAAAGATATCAAGAACATGCCGGTCGAAGAGCTCATCGGATCCCTCATGACCTACGAGATCACCATGAGGAGGCAAGCTAAAAAAGAAGGCAAACCGATCAAAGTTCCAAAGAACATCCCCTTCAAAGTTCAAAAAGAAGAAAGCTCCTCCTCCTCATCATCTTCCTCTTCAAGCGGCGATTCAGAAATGGAGAATCTTGCCCGCAAAATGCACAAATTCATGAAGAAGCACAAGAAGAAGAAATCCCACAAGGCTCAACCCAACGAAAAATCCGAGCCCGAGGTGACATGTTACGGGTGTGGCAAGAAATGCCATTACAAGCCCGATTTTCCACTCAACAAGAAAAAGGCCAAGCAAAAGGAAAAGAAGAAGGCATTCAAGGCCACATGGAGTGATAGCTCCACATCCTCCTCCTCCTCCTCCTCAAGTGACAACGGTAAAAAATGCCTAATGTCATTTCATGAGGTAACCTCTTCCGACTCCTCTTCCTCTTGTTCTTCAAATTCTTTCAATCATTTATCCTATGAGGATCTCCAACATGCTAGAGATCAATTGGAGGAAGGTTTTCATGAACTTTCTTCCAAATTTATTGCTTTGAAAAAGAATTTCAAAAAACTTTCTTCCGAAAAGGAACAAATTCTCAAAGAAAAGGAGGAGTTGTCCCTCAAGGTCCAAAACCTTCCCGATGTTGAGTCTATGGAATCAATAATAAAGGATTTAAGGGAATCCCTTGCTAAGTTCACCGAAGGTGAACATAACCTTTCGAAGCTCCTTGGTTCCCAATGCATATCTAGAACCACCCAAGGGCTTGGCGATTCCAAGCAAGCTTCCTCTTCCCATGCTCCAACTATTTTTGTAAGGGGGAGCTCTCAATTTAAATTTTGCAACTATTGTAAAAAACCCGGTCACTTAATTTATGAGTGCAATTGCAAAAATTCCCAGTATGGAAGGCCCAAAACTATTTTCTTTAATGATGAATTTCATAGGAGAAGACCCGCCACTAGACAAGTGTGGATTGAAAAATCCTTTTTAGCGAGTCTCACCGGACTAAAATTTGTCTCGGTTTCAAAAACCTCTCCCCGGTGATTTGTTGTTTTTATTTAGGGGGAGTTTAAGCCTTTTTACTTTATTTTCAAAATTTCATTTCAAAACTTTAAATTTTCAAATATTTCAATTCAAAACTTTCAATTCAATTTCAAAAATTTCAATTGGTTTAAAATCTCTATCTTGTTTTTCAACTCTTTCCCTCAATCAAGTTTTATGCCCTGTGCTATTTTGATAATCACAAAGGGGGAGAAATTCTTGGTTGATTGGGGGAGAAATCTTTCTCTCATGCTTTTCTTTACTTTTCAATTTATCCTTTAAAGCATGCCTTTCATTTCGATCTTTTACATTTTTTGTTTTGGTGATTGTGATCATCAAAATAGGGGGAGATTGTTGTACCTCTCGTATCCCTCGTGGTTTAATTTTCATGATCACAATCACTCTCTTATTTATCTAATTTTGTTTTAAGTGTTTTTGGATGATAGGAATGATTTCAGGTTGCCAAGGAATTGGGCCAATAATGCCAAGAAGGCAAAGGTGGACTGAAAATCAGTCCACCGGCCAACCGGTGGATGACCACCGGCCAGCCGATGGAGTCTTGACAGAAGGCTTATCTTCTGTCCAGACCACCGGCCAACCGGTGTCCCATCACTGGCCAGCCGGTGGAACCCAGACAGAATGGGTCAGCTACTGCCTCAGCACCGGCCAACCGGTGGCCTCCTCACCGGCCAGCCGGTGGTGCCTGAGCCCGAGCCCTCTCCCTTTTCCAAAGCACCGGCCAACCGGTGGCCAAGCACCGGTCAGCCGGTGGAGCCAGTCAAACTAGCCGTTGGGCTTTGACCAGACTTGTCCACTTGCCTCCCAACGGCTCCGAAGGCCTCTCCAACGGCTCCGAAGACCCCCAAAGGCCATTTGAGGGTTCCCCCTCTATAAATAAAGGACTAGGAAGCCCCAGAAACACACGGAAGCCCACGGGAACATTTTTGATCATTTGGCGAACCTCCGGCGCATTCCTCCAAGGAACCCCCAATTGCTCCAACACATTTCCACATCCAAGGAGCACAACCATAGAAGCTTGGGAGCGCTCTTCATCAACTCCATCAATCCTTTGGCGCCCAAGGCTTCTCCTCATTATGGTTTTTCTTGTTTTAATTATTTTGAGCATCAATTTGGGTTTGTGCCTACAAACCCCTCTTTCTCTCCTCTCTTTCTTTTGGGTTTTCACACCACCTTCAAGGTGTGAAGAGGTTAGTCAAGCCTTCCCTTTAAAAGGCTTGTATCATAGGTGAGCTAGCCTTCACCTGTAAGAAGGCTAGTGGGTTCTTGCTCAACCAATAAAAGCAAGTTGTAATAGGTTCTAGACTACCTTAATGTCTAGTGGGTTTCTTGATAAAACCATTAAAAATCAAGCGGTAGTAAATCTCTCAACGGTTGAGTTGGGAGCGGAGACGTAGGCTTTGGTTTAAGCCGAACTCCGTTATCAAGTTTTGTGTCTTGCCTCTTTTATTTCTGCTGCACTTTTAACTTTGTTTTAAATTGTTAATTATTTTTTAAAAGGCAAGTCACCCCCCCTCTTTCCATCACTTCTCCGCCCAACAAACATAAGTGAAAATATGGATATGGAAGAGAAATCTAACCATCAAGTTCTGATGGAGAGTGGTAGAGAACATGGCTATGAAAAAGCCAACAATCACAAAGCCATAAATTTATTATGATCTAAGGTACCGTCTGATTCATCAGATATAAGAGCATTAGGACAACATTTTTGGTTTTCAATATCATTTCCCTAAAGTTGAAAATTTTGAATTAGAAGAAATACTTACTTGATTTTTGGTACAATCTCACTCTTTTTTGTGCCTTGAACAATTTCCACTTCATTTCTTAAAGAAATGAAGTTGATTTTTTCTTCCGTGAAGTGTTAGAAGATCATGCGATAGAATGGTAGGTCATTCCATCTGCCACAAACATAAGGATAGAAAAAGTTATATACATAAGTCTATATATGGTGAGATTAATCGTATATGGTTTCTACCATGTACTTATACTTCATCTATCATACCGCTTAATAAAATAAAACTAGTTTCTACTAACCAGGGACTTCCTGTAGTCCAGTTGTAGGCTATAAAGGCCTGTCACACTTCGGTTGTGGGTTCAATTCCCACAGCCTCATCCGACGCGACGGGTTGTCTCCCATCCTGAAGGTTTCCTTTTTCTAAAAATTCATTATTATAACATTACAGAAATAATATTGAAAAATGTTCTAGCCTTAAAAAATACTATCTGATGTCCAACATAATCAATTCCAATCTTTAGACTTATCCAAAATACACCTGTCCAATCTCACAGTATAATGAAAACGATTACTGGAAATGTCATCTTCCGAGCATGTGAATACCAGCCTTTATCATACGATATATCTTGTTGGTCACATTGCAAACATGTGAATACCTTAATCATGTATTCTCTTGAAACATGAATTACCATAGAACCTTAGTGAAAAAATGAATGCTGTTAAAAGTTAACTCTTTCCACATACCAAAATCCCAAAATTTCTATATACTCAAACAATGATATCACTTTTTCCTTATATCAGTCATGAGCTCATGAATACTATCAAACATTATATTTTCTCCTTATACCTTCATTATGCGCATATCATCTCCTTTCCAAAAAATATTTCAATCACTTTTCATGGTTACCAGTACCATATTTTTATGAAAACCCACAATGGACCAATACATAGATATTCCTATATACCATAAAATTACCTCAACAAAATTATTCTTGAATACCAATACATATACACTTCAATCCATCATCTTCAATGATTTTCATGGAATAAGTCCTTCCTTGATTTAGAAGTAACCTCTTAGGTCTGGGCATTGAGTTGGGTAATGTCCATGTTCTCCACAGATAAGACATTGAACTCCATAACAATCTGTCACCCTATGACCCTTTTCCCCACATAGATAACATCTTCCCCTCAATTTGATGTATTCATCAAGGTTCTTCTTCCCTTATTTATAAATCTCAATCTTCTATTCTCTATGCTCCTCACCATGAGAACATCCATAAAATTCAATCTTCCTCTTATTTTATTAATTAAGAATAGTACTAAAGTTCACCTTGTAAATCATATATCGCGATGATTGATTCGGCACAATCAAAATTTCTTTCTTTCTAGGAATTGCGCAATTTCCTTACTCATAGTCACCAATTTGTCCATTGGATTCAATGTTGACCCAATTCCTTTTGGTTCTCCCCATTGACAAAAACCATAAACCATGGTTTAATAAATAGTTAAAATAATGAGGAACCACATAATCATAAAAAGTATAACTCATCACACATTCTTTAATCCATGACACCTTAAGTTCACCCTAGGTTATTCATGATCATCAACATAATTCTAGGACTGTAACCTATAGTTTTACTAAACCATAGGGACATCCCTAGATATATCCTAGAAATATCTCTAGAGATCCCACTAAAGTTTTCGCATCCTAGTTTCCAAAGGTTAACTAAACCTTTCCTCTGATACCAACTGTAGAGACCCATATTTGACGTACATGGAAAATACATTACTTTTGCAGAATACTTAATACATAACTAAAACCAAACCACAATGACCTTAATAGTTTAGTGTATTTGGAAACTCAGAACATAATATTCTAATAATGGTGAAGGATCTTCATCATCTCCCTTAAAAATCTTCCCCTTTTGTTTTCTTACCTAAATCCATTCTTTATATCCTGGGGAAAATAAAAATCAGAAAGGGTGAGCTCAAATTCTCAGAAAGGGTAAGCATGGAGAAAATAAAACAAACCATATACATTTGAACTAAACAACATGAACACAATGTTTAAATATAAAAATCATGAGCAATGACATAAAACATGGCATTACGTAAGGAATATATCATAATGGAACACTAATCATCAGAAAATAGCATGGTAATAAATCATATAATTTTGGCAAACCATTAATCACATGATATGATTTCCATAGTAGCTAAGGAATTGATTCCATGGCCATTTTAGTGGAAAAATTCCCATTTTGAATCGTTTTCACTCCTCATTCCAGTCCTGTATCACTGAACCAGATTAACTTATCGTTCCAACCATGTCTATCTCATGAGATATAAATCTTTACCCAATGCATTGGAGGGAGATATAGGACCCACCCATCTCATAATTAAATCATTTTACTTGTGCCACAACATAAACATAAATCATTCTTCAAAACCCAAAGAATAAAAATTCGTTTCATAAACATCATCCCATCATAACATAATCCATATAAAAAAATGGATTTCATTTCATCATAAGAAAAGTGAAACCATGTAAATAATTGAGATATTATACTTGAAACATAAACATATAAAATAATATCATCTTAGATGGAAAATGGTTTTGATAAAACACTTGAAATGAATTCTTGGGGGAAATATCCTTTCTTCTTCAAAATCATTTTCTTTTCAAAAAATGCCATACAATTTTAAAAGAAAAGGATTTTGTTGAAAATACTTATGAAATCTTGTAGATTATGCTTCATGAAAATTAGGCATTATGAAACCTTAAAAATCCATTCATTCTGTATAAGTTAAAAAAATATTCTTCTCGTACTTTTGCCGGAAAAGTCAAAAAAGTACCTCATAACGTAATCAAAAGAAAGATTCCATACATACCATGTAGTAAAAGTAAAAAAGGGGTGAAAAGGACTTTAAACATAAATGAAACCATTTTTAGAAAATAGGGACATGGATGATAAATATAACCCCAGTAAATACATAAGAATAATCAATCTCGGATAAAAAGGAGATTGGAAAAGTTATCCCTTACCTTAGGTCCGATATGCTTCGTACGTATCTGAACCTCCTGTATAATGATTTAAATAATGTAATTGACTTATTAAAAATTCATATTCATTATTAGGATATCATATATGGTTCACTTATGATTTTATATTACCCGTTCTTTTTTAAATTCCACGTTAAAGCAGCGTTTTGGGTAAAATCGTTTTATTTATCGTACGTGTTTGGACTTTTTGTTCTTGATATTATTATTACCTATATCATGATTTAATTAATTCCAGAATATAAATAATGATTTATATATCATATATATTCAGTATATATATATATAATAGATAGATAAATGAAATGAAATACACCGTTCATGGAGACGGTAGGTCGTACGTACACATGAACACTGTTTTCTTTCCTTATTGCCTTGAATGGAAGTAAGTAGATGAAATATATATATATATATATATATATATACATAAATAAAGTAGCTTTATCATGTCATATATTTCATTATTATTCATTATATATACTTTATAATCATTCTATAGTGGTTAACATGGATAATGAATCTCATCGCGTCGTGGAGACGGTAATCCGTACGTACGCACGAGCGATGATATCATTCCCATAATTATTGAATTGAATTGGAGTGGATGATATAATATCTCAAAATAAGTATGATGTTATAAAAAAAATATATAGTTATTATTCACACAATTATACCCATCCAAGTAAGGTGGTGGTGGAAAAACAGATTACACCATGGCGTGGAGACGGTATTCTGAACGTACGCACGCGCGATGATTTCGTTTTCCATAGGATAGATAGAAGGTGAAATAGGGTGGTTTCATATTTATAATAAAATATCATTATATAATTAATAATTATTTTATTACTTTATAATGATACAACTAAGGAAGATTAAGTTGAAGAAGAAGGAAACTTGAAAGAATCGGTAGAATAGATTACCCCTTCTTCGACACACCTCTTTTAAGCTTCCTCTTAAGGCACTAGAGTTGGACTTTTGAGGAGACTAGAACCTATATAATATTTCTATGGAATTTTAGAAGGGAAATTTTCAGGGGTTAGATGAGCTTGGAAGCTCAATATTGTGTAAAGAGAAGAGGGAGGAGGTTCCCTTTTATAATGGAGGAGAGGGGTACCTTAGGAAAAACTTAAAATATTATTTTATAATAAAGTCATATTCGGTTTATAACAGATCCAAATTGATTTATTTCGAATCTAAAGTGGGGATGGGTAGAAATCCTCTCGAACAATGTGTTTAAGACATGTTTAGGTTACTATTTTAACCTTATCATTTAGATTTAACTTTAAGTTAAATAATTTTACTTTTACCGTGTATTCTTGTTTTCGTACACTATATGGTTAATAAACATAATATTACAAGCCAAAAGAACCCAAATGGTTCATTATTAATATATATAACCTTATTTAAGTTACTTTTCCGAACCTTAGATTTTTAAGAATATAATAACAATTAATAATATAATATTTGTTTTAAAAACTATTTTATGGTCAATTTTGATACTATTTGGTAATGCATTTTTTTTAAAAATCATAAAAACATAATTAGTTCGAAAAAAGTTATTTCTATCAATACTAAAATGTCATTTTAACCTATAAAATTATTTTAATTCATAAAAAGTCTCAAATTACATTTATTTGGGTACTTATAATATTAATTATGTTAATATTTCACAAATAAGGTAATTACTACATCATCATTGTGTCAGAAATAAATTAAATTATTTAATGTCTAAAAATTACAACTAAAATACCATTATGTAGGAAATATTTTTAGATTTCTAATGAATATTTATAGTCGAATTTATATTATGGATAACCTTATATTAAAAATGTTTTTACTTATTAAACATTGATTTTAACTATTTTAACACTTCTTTAAATAAAATAATAATAAATGTCCTAATCTAATCCAAGTGGACATAAAGGGTAATATATTTTTCCTAAGGTTGTTTTTGGTCAAATTAAATTTATCCAATAGAATTAGGACATGAGTTAGGGTAATAATAATATCATTTTTACCTTTAATGACCCTATTTACTTTTAACCGTGGTAAATAAAAGTAAAACGATACTATTCACCAAAAATTATTTTTATCTTATTGAACCACATTTTACTCCTTGATATTAACCATGTCTCTCAGTTTTTTGAAATTACACTCATAGAAGCTGTAAAATTACGTTTTATTAAATTTTCAAATTCTCCTAGGAGGTGGGTAAAAGATGGTGAAAAGTCCAATAAAATTTTTATATATCAAATTTTTTTATAAAATGACTCCAATGAATTACATTGAACTTATATAGGTATTATGTGTCAATTTTTAACTAAAATAAATTTTATTAAAATAAATAATTATTTAAGTAAAAAGTCAGTTTTTAAATAGTGACCCACTATTTTAACTATTCATCAAAAATTGAATGTTTTCAGAAAAATACCAAAATTCCACCCTAGGATAATTTCGATATTCAGAATCCAAAAATGAAGGCCATTTTGAAAGATAAAAATTATAAAATTTCAAAAAGTGGTTATTACTATTCATAATGGCAAGTTTATAGTAATATTATAATAATATCTCATTTAGTGAAACTCGGTATTGCGTACTACACACGCTATCAAGGAAGTTCTTGATTGCGTGTAATGCAAGCCATGTCAGGTATGCGTGTAGTGAAAGCTTCGTTTGGTGTTGAATATAATATAATAAAAACATATTTCATTTATACATTAAACAAAATCTATACTTAAATTTTCATAGAATAATTTCTACAAAACGAACTTGAAATTGTGTGTAACACGAGCCAAGAATAGTGTTGTGTATACTGCAAGTTAATAAGGTGTTGCGTATAGCACAACCGAATTTTGGTGTAGCATACAAAACAAGAAATCAATGAAATTAAAAATAATAATTCCCATAAAATCTTGGGTTGTTACAATCCACACCCCACTGGATAACTTCTGGAACTAGGTGCATAGTTTATCTGGAACCGAGCGCCATGTCACAGACCCTCCCTTACCTCACATGGTTTCCCCTTTAGCTCACACGGTTCACCCCAAACCATTATCAATCTATTAATAATTAAAATACTAAATTAAAAGTGAACTGAAAATACCAATATCATCATGGGGTCACACAGTTTCTCCAAAACCAGGAATACTAAACCGTTCATCCTATCCAAAAATCTCCAAAACTACCAAATCTTAATATAATGCCTCCAAAGATCATCTAGAAACATGGGCTATATTTTGAGCCTCATTCCTCATATAAAAACATCTTCTTAAATAATTTGAACCCTTGTAATTTATTTCTAATTCCATGTTCATAGTTTGAACCATCTAGTAAACCTTAATTAAAATTCCTTCTAAAGTTTACAACTCATCTGAATGTGAGATCTTACAATATAAATATGATAATTGATTTCAAAGAAGTTTTTTAAGAACTATTTAGGAACATAAAATGTTAATTTGACCATTATATATCATTGGATCATATATAGACGTTGGGATTATATGAGCATTGGGTATATATAGTCAATATGTATAAGATTTAATAAAAATACAAATTATTTGGTTATAAAATTGGTGAAATTAATATTGTATACTCAATTATAGTAACAACTATATGTGATACTTGTTATGTAAATTTTTTATATAGAATACTAATATAACTAATTAGATTTTGAAATTTACATAGAAAGAGAGAAGTTTGGGAATAAAGTTGAATAGTTTTTTTATGAGGTCAATTTATATAAGCTTAGAAAGGAGGTAGCTTCATTAGTATTTTAACTTTATCGATCCTATTTTGAACATAAATATGTATGGATTGAGAGATATTATCCACCGAAGAAGTTAAAAAACATTGAAATAAATATGAGATCCATGATTGTTGAATCACCATTTCCAACTACCAAAATTTATTATCTCACCTTTAGTTTTTATGAAAATTTCTTATGGGGTTTTGAATGTATAATTTAGGATTTTATCAATATATAATTATTAATTTCATATATTATATTTCTTTAATAAAAGGAATTAAATTATATTTATATCTATGTTTATATATTATGAATTTTTATTAAATATATCACATTTAAAGAATTATTTTAATGATATTTATTATTTATGTATAACAATAAATGAATTAACCTCTATTGAATGATTATTATTTTTGTAATAGATTACATTAAATTTCATTAATATATATTAAAGTTGTTTTCCTAATAAAATGGTTTTCATGCGTTATACAATTTTATTTTGATCTTAATTTTAATAACTTTTAGAAATTATTATTTAATTAAAAAAATTACTATTTTTTATCATAATTACAAAATTAATTAATAATATCAATACCATTTTTTGGGGGAACACAAATAAGCTACTAAGAAAAAAAGGTGACGTACCATTAAAAATGTTAAAATGAGGTAAAAGGGTTAAAATTAGGAGTAAAGTAAAAAAAAATCCATAAAATGTGTTACTAAATTTAATGTATGGTGAAATTAATGAACTACCCTAATCATTTCCTAAATTTTCTCTCATTTCCTCATATAATTAAATTCTATACACATTATGAGTTGGGTATTTTATAATATATTACATAAACTCATCTGTAAAAGTCACAAAATTATACCAATTTGATACCACACATACCATATATTTTCCACTCTAATCACTGACATAATTTCTACTATAGAATCATTCTCCCGAATTTTCAAGCCTCTTTTATCAAGAAAGGTACCCAAATCCTTCAAAAGCATTGAAGGTTTTCAAATGAAATCATGCTTGTACATTATAAGTATCACTTCCTTCTATTTATTTCCATTTTTTTCTTCACATCATAACTATTATTAAATAATTTTATCATGATAATATCATATATATATTATCATTATCACTATATTATTATGATATTATAATTTAATAATTTTACATTCATTTATCACATTATAGTGAGTTCTTGTTTGGGTTAGTTTAATCATTTACAACAAATGTTCTATAATATTTAATTATGCATGGTTATATAAAAGAAATATTTTAGTAATATATGGTATAAATAATTATTTAATGTTCTTTTTTCAATACTAAAATGGTAATATATATAATTACATTTATTAATATAAATTATTTTTTAATTGATTCAATAATCATAAAAGTGGAAATTTGCTATTATTTCTCCATGAATTGTTGTTGAAACTTCCCTAAAATAATCATAGGACTCTGAAACACTATAATAAATAAATATATATATATATATATATATATATATAATTTATGACCATTCTGGAGGTTATCGGCATATAATCTAAGAGAAGGGATTGAAACATGCACACCTAAGTACACATGGAATATACGAGACAATTATGACTTTAGTATAAATACTAAATATGAATCATTAATAACTGGGTGATAAAAAATTAATTAATGGTATTAAGTAAATGAAATATAAATATGGATATGTTATAAAGTAATTTTTAACCTAAGTTGATTATATACAGATTTAGTTCATGTTTGGGAAACCAAGAATCCATGGTAAGAGTGTTTTAAGATAAATAACATATCATTGATTAATACTGTCTATTTTACTATATTATTATAGAAACATGAAATTTTCATACATAAATTTTGAATATGTTTTATTCATATTAATTACATAATATAATGATCGATGATAGAATGATAATGGTTTAGAGTCTTTGGAAACATTGATACAAAAAATGATTCATAAAATATCTATATTATCTTTGGTATTTATTAATAACTAGAAACCTTATTATCAAAATAACACTGATAAATTTTATTCATATTTTATGGAATAAAAAATCTAATAAAAGATGAGATATAATGATCGGTAAGTGTAAGAAAAGGAGATGTCAATTATCACATAAGAATATCATGACAAAAATGGTATTAAAACACGTGTGTAACATTTTAAAACTATCCATTTCATATCAAATATCATAATCTTATGTAGTGTCATTATAAATTAACTTTCATGAGACTTGAATCATAATGGAATGAATGATCATGAGCCATTATTGAATAACATATGTATAAGACATAATTTTTTGGAATACACTTAAGCATAGAAATTCATTTCAATAGTATTCTAGGATCACTACCAAGAGTATCAAAGTGGATTGATATCACTCCCAAAACTATAATAGTAGTCAAGGATCAGTCGTAATATTATAATATTGGATAGAGTCCCTTGATAATCTAGGTTCACAACGTTTTTCAGTCCTATTGGTCTCATTATATATCAATATTTACCCAATTAATTGAAGGAATATATAATTCAAAACCCACCTGTCACACAATGAAAAAAATATATATTTGTTCTATAACATCATGAAACATTAATAATATCAAAACCCATTAAAATAAAAAAAAATTATCAATATTTAATCATAGCATAACTAGTGGAAGAGAAATGGGTTTCATAAATATTACATCATTTCATCATAGAATAACTCCTAAAAATGAATGGGTTTCATAAAAATATTATCAACATAAACAAAAATCATCTGGAGAAAGGATAATGATTATTCTATTTTTCCATGTCCCAATTAAAGCATAATTGAAATAAATTTAATCATCTTTGAGGAATATAAACACCATTACAATATTATTAAATCATTATTAAGGAAAATACCATTTTCACATTGAAAATCACTTTAAATTTTTTTCACGATTTTAGGGAAAAAAATTATTTTAAAATAGCCTTGTAAGATTGTAAATTAATATTCAAAACCCTATGCATTCACGATGATGTGAAATTATGTTTTTTTGTATAAGTTAATAAAAAAATTACATTCACACTTTTATAAAAAGTCAAAAAGTATTTCATTTGGATAAATATAGGAAGATTAATTTTAATCCATTGGGTAAAATGTAAAACATTAGTAAAAAATTATTTAATAAATCATAGTATAATATTAAAAAAAATTCTTCAAAACGTTTTTATAAAACATTAACATATAATATAATATTTTTTTAATTAGAGATATAAATGAAGTTGGTTTTTCTTTATAACATTCATTTAGTATTTTTAGTAATTAAACAGAAGAAAAATAAATAAAAAATTTTATACATAAATAACCCGTGGAAATGAAGATTCAAAATTTTACTGAAATACAGGTCATGAAATTTCATTATATGAAACATAATCATAAATAATCCATATAAATAATGATATGGCAACATAAAACCCCTACAGATTTGGTAACATTTAAATAGTAAGCCCCATGGTACAATAAATTAAAATGAAAAATTAAATATCATTAAAAAATTTATAATCTAGAAATAACATTTTAATTTGATGTATATAAAACTCATAAAAGAATATAGGTACATGGTATAACATATTTCACAAAGAAAATAATTTGAGACGATAAACCATTACATTGTGTTCGACTAATTTTTAAAGCACTCTAGCCTATTGTGTAATAAAAGGAAATTTATTATATTTCCATACCTTAGTCATTTTAATAATTATTATATCATATATTATCCCCTTATAACATCTCAATAAATTTTATTAATAATTCTAAATTATAATCATTATTTTTACATGTTAATTGTTTCTTTTTTCATGGGAACATCATTTTGATATTTTAGGTCATTGTATATTAATCATGGTTCCATGATCTAAATAATGGTAATAATGATATAAATAATATATATATATATATATTAATCATATAAATATTTTAAATCATTAATACAATATAGAGAAAGAATAATGAATTACGTCGTAAATGGTTATGGTAGGTCGTATGCGCCCATGAACAATGTTTTCACTTTTCAACTAGTGGGATGAAATTAAGGTAAATAATAACTAACCTTAAAAGAATCATTATCATACCATATATATCATATATATCCATTAAAATTATGTATATTACAATCCATGAAAAATTGAAATAAAAAAAAATCATGTAACTTCGTAGAGGTGGTAGTCCACACTTACACACTAGTGACATTATCATTTTCCAATGGTTGTCAATGTGATAACGTAGATATTATGTCATCAAAAAAATTTAATTTTTTTTAATTAATATTATATAAAAACTTTACATCCATCATAATAACCATCCATGAAAAATGGTGATGGAAAATGAATTGTATCAATATGCGGAAACCAGTAAGTCGTATGTATGCAAGAGAGATACTTTTACTTACCATTTGATTGAATGAGGGTGAATACATGTGATTTCATTAACATAATAACATTTTATTAAATTTATGATAATGAATCTATTATTTTATGAATAATACAAAATATTTATACTAGTGAAATGAAAAATTAATAAGAAAGACATCAGTTAAGGATATTACATATTTTTTGAAACATCGACTTCAGATACTCTCTTAAGGACCTTAGAATTTTACTTTGAGAATGAAAATAACTTAAATAATGTTAATAAATATTTTTATAATGTCTTCTGGTGGGGTATATTCAATCTAGAGAGTTCAGAAGTTTAGAATAAGTGTGGGGAGAAAGATCCCATTTATAATTGAGGAGAGCTGAACTTCTGGAATTACATAAGAGATTAAATTATTATAAATTCATTATTAATAAAAAATTAAAGTGTATATATATTTGAATATTAGTTTGTATGTGTATTTATTAAAAGTAACGAATATAATTTTTAGAGTTTCAATGGTTGTTTTAAACCTTATCTTTTGGTTTAACCACTTAGTTAACTGATTTTAACTTTAACCTCGACAACAACTTTCTCACTCAAAAAGGGATATAATTTGACTTAAAATGTATTTATTGAATCTTAAATATATATTTTTTGAAATTATAGTCCATAAATTATCATAATATTCCAATTTAATGTTTTTTTATAAATTTATAATAATTTATTGAAATATTATATTCTTAAAATATCATGAATATAATTTTTGTCAATATTCAATAATTTTGACTTTGAGGACATCAATAAAAATATGAAATTAAAATATAATACATTTAAAACTCATAAATAAGTAATAATGTTATAAAAATTCATAAAAAAAATACAAATTTTTCAAAATAATGTTGATTTTAATATTTTTAAAATCATTTATTTTATTCTTCTATTAATTGAATAAATATGGCATTAGTGTTACAAAAGTATTTAAGGTAATTATTTCATCCATAAAAATTATAAATAAAATTTTAGGAAAAAATGAATTAATTTATATTTATTTTAAACTTTTAAAACTAAACTTACAACATTTTTTTATCTTATGTAATAATTTTAGATATATTAACCCCAATAAATTGACATTTTTTACATTATCTTTTACTTAAACATTATAAATGTCACTATCATTCAAAAATCACACCAAAATGCCTTATATATAATGACCCAAACCCAGTTTCCTAAAGCATGTGACTTAATTCATTAAATTGGAATGATTACATGAAATTCACATCCCAAATTAATGAATAGTTTAGTAGTTTTTGAAAACCAGATACATAAATACGGTTAACATTTCAACTTGAATGGAAAAAAGAATATAGATTATCCTTTTCCAACATCCATAACTCCTAGGTTATCCATCTATGTAATTAATAATATATATATTAATTTCATGGGAAAATGATACATAATAAATGGGTGATCTCAAAATCTCAGTATGGGTAAAACATATAGTAGAATATATCATAAACATAAACATTATGCATGTTGAATAACTAAAACACATGCCTTTAAAAATTAACCTAAACATATTATGGATGGAATAATAGATGAATAAATAATTCCATAATAAATAATAATCATTGGTATTATAATAGTCTAATAACCTCATGAACTTTCAATTACTAGTTTCAAAATGAGGGAATCCATAATTTCATACATTATAACCATACCTTCAAGGCCTCGTGTTAAGACCATAAATGACCATTTTTTCAAAGACTTGTGCTAAGTCCGTAGTTTGTCTCATGAGACCTAACATTACATAGAGGGGATATAGAGATCCCCACCCATAAAATACTAAGTCCAATTAATTCCTAATATGAATGGGGATAACCATAAAAAATATATAAATTCATATTGAAACTAACATATGAAATGTAAATAACTTTCCCCGAACATTAAGCATAAACAGTGACCATTCAAAGTAAATTGGTGAATGGTTTTAAGATAGAACATACACATTCAAACTAATCATAAACCATTCAATTAAAAATTGTATATGATATCACAAAAAATCAATCCCAATAATACATAATAATGAATATGAGTATTGAGACAGATGATGATACTCTTAAAAATCATCTAGTAATTCTTGAGATAAATACTATTTTACTTTCAAAAGAAGAAATATTTTAGAAAATTATTTGTATAAAAACAAGAGTTAATTAATATATTATTTTCATAATAAAAATTATAATTTTAGAATGATAACAGTTTCTAAAAACATATTATAGAGTTCCCTTGAAAATATGTAAGAATTTGAGAAACCCCATTGAATAGGGCTTGTATTTCGAGAATAATTTCTGAAAGATAATTTTAAAACATATAACTACAAATAAATAAAAATAGGATTATAGTTGGTAAAAATATATAGAATATACACACTAAATTTAGGAGGACTACATATTATTAAATAATAACTTAATTGAGGTATGTAGATAATAAGAGTGACCTGAATGAAAATAGTGGTTGGGGCAGAAAACCCTTACCTTGCAGAGTTACTCCTAAAATGTGATGTTTGGAACCTTCGGGGCTCGAGTCCTCCTTGGGGAGACTCATAGGAAGGTAAAACTACCATATAATTGAAAATGATGAATTTTTAGTGAAAGAAACTGAAGGAATGAGTGAGTATTTATAGTAATAAAGATAATGTTTTTTATTAATTTGTAAGTACACTTCATTAGTGGTATTTTCAAAACCATGGTCTTTCCCATGGTATTTTCTCATGGTATTGTCCAAATAGGACACCTCATATCATATATTAATTTACATAGGTCTAAAATAATTTTATATTAAATATTACATCATTATGATGTCATTAATCATATCGAAAACTCAAAACTATATTTTTACTATTTTGAGAAAACTAAAGTATTTTATAAAATTATCATAAATTTAGTGTAACCTAATATCAAATTTATGAATTTAAAAATTTACTCCATTTTTTGAAAATAATTCTCTAAATATAAATAATTTAATTTTTATATAATATCATAATTTATTTTAGAAATAACAATTTTAAAAATATATTTTGTTTTGTTTCATGTTGAAAAATTAATGAAGATCTCATTATCTTATAACCCTAAGACAATAAAATAATAATATGATTTACTATTCATAAGGGTCATTTTACTATTCATAGTACTATTCTTATGGGTATGTTTATATTCAAAAAAAATTAAGTTCATCTTATCAGATTCTAAATATCTTACAAAACACAACTATGTATGTCAGTTTTTTGAAATTTTAATTAGAGAGGTGGAAAAATTTTGTTTACTGGATAGATTATAAAAAGTGATTTTTCTATAGACTCAGTGTTTCATGAATTAAATATTAAATTTATTTTAAAAACCTTTTTTTGTTACATTCTACCATCCATACAAAAATTTAGTCCTATAAATTTATATAATGTTGACTCAAAAAAATATTTGGGCAGCTCTTCATCATATGCTCATTAGGCTCCCATGTTGCCTCTTCAATTTTGTGATTTTCCAATGTATCTTTACAAGTTGTATCTTCTGATTCTTCAAAACATCTTCTCTAGTTTCTAGAATATGGATAGTCTCTTCATAGTAAGATGGGTCAGGTTCTAATTCTATACCTTTAGAAGTGAGGACATGCGTTGGGTCTGGCATGTACTTTTTTAACAATGAGACATGGAACACATTGTGTATATTAGATAGGCTACGTAGCATAACCAAATGATATGAAAAAGCTCCAATTCTCTCTAGGATTTCTAAAGGTCTAATATACTTAGTGCTCAGTTTCCCATTCTTCCAAAATTTGGTAACACCCTTATATGAAGATACTTTTCAGAAAACACGATCTCCCACATGAAATTACAAATCATTCCTTTTATTATCGACATAGCTCTTTTGTCTTCTTTGAGATTCTTTGATATGGGTTGGAATATTTTTTACCTTCATTGTGGTTTCCTCCACAAGCCCTGGACCCACAAGATTCCTTTTACCAACTTCATCCTAATATGTTAGTGTACGAAATATCTTTCTATACAATATTTTATATATTTACATTTGAATGTTTGAATGGAAACTGTTATTGTTGGAATACTCCACCAAAGGTAAATACTGATCCCACATACCTTGAACAATAATTTATCATGATCTGAAAATGTCTTCTAATGTTTGGATCATCCTTTCTGATTTCCCATCAGTTTGAGGGTGATAATAAGTACTCAAATGATGCTTAATATCTATGGATTTATGATAAAATAACCAAAATTTCGATGAAAATCATGGATCACGGTCAAAAAAAATTGAGGGAGGTTCTCCATGATGTCCCACAACATCATTGATATATATTCATTCAAGGAAATCCAGTGGAAAATAATATCTTATAGAAAGGAAATGTACAAATTTAGTAAGTCGATCCAATATTACCCATATTGCATCGTTCTTTCATGGTGTTTTGTGTAATCTAGTGACAAAATCCATGGTGGTGTCATCCCGTTCCAAAGTTGTAATAGGTATAGGTTGCATGACTTCTCTAGGATGATTTCATTCAGCCTTCTCCTGTTGAAAGAATAAATATCTTGATACATAATCTATAATTTCCCACTTTATTTTGTCCCATAAAAAATGTTCCTTCAAAAATCTATACATCTTTGTGCTACTATGATGTATAGAAAAATTTGAACTATGTGTATCGTCCAATAACTCCCTTTTTAGATCAGGTATATTAGGCACACAAATCCTCTTTCGAAACATCAAAATTCTATCTTCATATATGAATTCTACCAACTTCCCATCTTTCACAACTTTAATTTTTTTTAAGGTTCTCATCATTGGTATTTGAGATTTTAATCCTTTATAAAAAATATATTTAGTCAAAAAATTGAAAAATTAATAATGATTCAACTTATTTGATAATTCCCACATCCAAATTTACAAGATCCATAAACACAAGATCCCTTTTAATCCTCATTTTGTTTAGGGATCCATGATCCTTTATACTTAATGCATCCGCCATCTTATTTTTCATCCTTAGGTGGTAGTTTATTGAAAAATCATAATCAATGAGTAGTTAGAGCCATCTTCTTTTCCTTATGTTTAGATCTTTCTCAGATAATATATATTTCAAACTCTTGTGATCCGTATATATCTAACACCTTTCAACATAGAGATAATGTATCCATATCTTGAGAGAAAATACTATAGCTTCAAACTCAAGATCATGAGTTGGGTAGTTCTGCTCATGAGTTTTTACCAAACGTGATACATAGTAAATGACTCTATCATTCTTAATAAGGACACAAACATGTATTTTCTCTGATGCATCACTATAGATAACAAATCCACCACCCCCCAAAGGTAGAGTCAAGATTAGATAATTCACTAATCTCCTTTTCAATTTTTCAAGACATTCATCTCATTCGATTGTCCATATAAACTTACCCCATTTACATGTAAGATTGGTCATTGGGATGGCTAAATGAGTGATTTTCGGAATGAAACATGAAAAATAACCTCATAAACCAATAAAAGTATGTAGCTATGTTATTGTCGTTAGTGTAGGATATTCTTGAACAGCCTTTCTCTTCATAGGATCAATAGACATTCCATCCTTATAGAAAATATGGCCATGAAAAGAGAATGATTGAAGCCAAAATTCACTCTTTTTAAACATCCCATATAATTAATTTCTTCTAAGAGTCTTCAGAATAATGCCCAAGTGATTTTCATGATATTTGTAGCTTTTGGAGTATAATAATATATCATTAATAAGTACCAGAACAAAGTCATTAAGATATTCCTTGAAAACTCTATTCATTAGATCCATGAATAAATAGAGTGTATTAGTTAGTCCCAAAGGCATTACTATAAAATGATAATGCACATACCTCGTTCGAAATCTTGTCTTTGAAATATCTTCATTCCCCATATGAAAATGATGATATCCAGTTCAAAGTTCAATATTCAAAAAATATTGGGTTTCATGAAGTTGATCAAATAAATCATCAATGTGATGTAGGTGATACTTGTTCTATATTGTTATAGAATTTATCTCCCCTTAATAAATGCACAACCTCATAGATCTATCTTTCTTTATAACAAAAAGAAAAGGGGCACCCCCTAGAGAGACTCTAGGGTGAATAAATCATTTATCACTCAATTCCTCTAGTTGTTTCTTCAGTTTTATTAATTTCACAGTGTCCAATCTATAAGTACTCTTTGATATAGTCCTTAAACCATAAATTTAATAAATAGAGAACTCAACTTTGCGCTCTAGAGGATGTCTAGGTAAATGCATTGGAATAACATCAATATATTCATGCATAATTGGTACATACTCAATTTTAGCATTTCTTTCCTCACTCGTTGATATCGAGTTCTCATTCTCCCAAATAATTTAATTCAATAGAGCTACTGAGGGTGGATCTAGATGAGAATCAGATGGTGATGTTTCTACCCTATAGATAAGGGATTCCACATCGACCTCAAAAATTGTAACCTCCTTCTTCTTGCAATAGATTATTTCTTCGTGATTCGAAATCCAATCCATATCGACGATTATATAAAATTAAATCATGGTATGATAATTAAATCATCAGATAAATCATGTTTATATTCAATAATGGGGACTTACTAACACATCATTGTTACAAATATACTTCTCCTATGAGTTTTGACTGACAACTCCATTATTAAATAAAATTGTAATTTTCTAAATTTATTTTAAAACTAGGATGATATTAAAGAATGTGAAGATATAGAATCAAATAAAGCATTGTCTATGTTTTAGGAAACAATTAAAGTACCTACCACCACATCATTAGGAACATTAATATCAACCGTTGTGATTTCATAATCTCAGTCTTTATCCATTGTCCTTCTTTAGGGAACATTTACTTGATGACTAGGACAACCATTTGACTAATTTCACTCTCATTGAAATTGTACCATTTAACATTGGTAGATTCTTTTTTCTACTTACAATCTTGGAATATGTGACCTTTTTCTCCACACTTGTAACAAACACCCATACCCTTCAATAAATTACTTGGGTATCTCTTCCCACAATTATCATAGTGTAGAAGGTCACCTCTTCTCTTCTTCCCCATTTCTTTATTTCCTTTTCCAATGTTTTCAATATCCCTCTTCTTCTCTTGATTTCCCTTAAAATCATAAGACTTAGAGAATTAATTTTCATTATTCATAGCACATGATTGTATATATTCTATTATTTGAAACTTTGGGACACTACAACACTTTTGAGGAATGGTTTTAATCCATAAAAAAAATTGATAGACCTTTATCCTTGGATTATGTATGTAGTTTTCATTATGTCTTGCAAACCTTGTGATGTTAGAATCATACTTTGAAATATTCTCATCCTCTTTTCGCCTCGTATTTAGAAACTACTTTTCCATATATTCTCACTGCTCACAAGGGAAGTATTTTTCTAAGAATATTTCCTTAAAATCCCTCCATTACATTTCATATATTTATTCTTTCTCCCTTGTCTTTTGAATTAAATAACACCACTGATCATCATCTTTAGATAGATGATAAATGACCATGAAAAACTTATCTCTTTCGTTATATACCAAAGAGATAAATATCTTCTCTAATGAACCGATCCACTGCCCCCCTATGAATGGGTTTGTAATTCCATTAAAGTATGGAGGTTGTTTTTACATAAAGAGGTCTAACATAGCTCCACCACGTTATGGATCAATATTTTCTAAATAGGTAAGGTTATTGTTCATAACCTGAGTCAAATTTCCCAGTACAGTTATAAGTTTCTCAGCACCAGTTGCAGAACCAGAGCCAGCATCATTCTCTTCCATCATATGTAAATCCATGCATGTGACACACACGTTCATGTGGTTTCCATTCCTTCCACTATGAATCATTTCTCAATAATGACATACAATATATTAATTTATGAATCATAATGTATAATATCAACGTTGAAAAATACGTAGAAAAAATTGAAATCCTATACATAGCTAATATCAGAATCAGAAAAAAAAATATTTGAGGAAAATTTTACATTTAGTTCATTCATAATGGTTTGTAAAAAAATGTGAATTATCCAAAGAATATCCTCCAGGAGTGTCAAAATAGGTGCATAGTAAGGCTCATTGTTGGGTAGTAGGATACCATAGGTCAAGCCTGAAACTCCTTGTCAGAGATATTACTCTTATGTACATTTTTTTCTAGAACCACGTCCACTTATAGTATCTAGATAGATATGTATTTTTTAGAAATATCCACAAAATATATTCCTTACCAAAATTACAAGACGTTATTTTATGTTTATCCTAGAAATCTATCTTATGGTTTTGTTCCCTAATCTAAATTTTCAAAATCTAATTTCTATGTTTTCTACCAAACATCCTCTCATAAAAACTGTAAAGACCCAAACCTAGTTTACCAGAGCTAGAGTCTTAATTCATTGAATTTAAATGATTAAAATAAAGTCATATCCTGAAGTGAAGAATATTTTTGTTGTTTTGTAAAATCACATACATACATAAGTTTAACATTACAACTTGAAAGGAAAAAAATATAGAAACTCCTTTGACAACATCCATAACTCCTTTCTTATCATTGTATATCATTCATAATATACTTATTCATGTCCCAGAAAAATGAACCCTAAGAAAGGGGTGAGATAAGATTCTTGGTATTGGTAAACAATACAACAGAATATATCAAAAACATAAACATTAGGCATGGTGAATAAATAAAAACACATGCCTTTTAAAATAAACCTAAACATGTTAGGGCCTGAGTAAGAGATGAATAAATAATGCCATAATAATTCATAATCATGGGAATTATACTAGTAAAAGAACCCCATGAACATTCAATTACTTGTTTCATAATGGGGAAATGCATAATTTCGGACATCATAACCATACTTTCATGTCCTTGTGCCAAAACCATAAATAACCATTTTTTCAAGGCCTTGTGCCATGATCGTAGTTTGTCTCATGAGACATACCGATGCATTAAGGGGCAATAATGGGCCACACAAGTCACTTACTAAGTCCAATGCATTCCTCATATGAACAGGGATATAATTAAAGAACATATACATTCATATTGAAACCAACATATGAAATGCAATTAAATTTCACTTAACATTAATCATAAACACTAACCATTCAGAGTAAATTGGTGAATGGTTTTAAGATAGAACGTTAACAATAAAACAAATAATAAACCATTAAATTAAATATGGTATATGATATAAAAAAAATATTAACCCCTATAATACAATAGAATCAAGAAGAGTGTTGATACAAATGAAGATACTCTTATAAAATCATTGAGTAATTCTTGAGATAAATATGCTTTTACTTTGAAAAGAGGAGTTATTTTGGAAAAGTCTTTGTGAGAAACCAAAAGTGAAGTAAGATGGTATTTTTTATAAAAAAAATGAGTTATTTTAAAAAGATAATGGATTCTAAAGACCGATTATAGAGTGACCTTGAAAATAGGTAAGAATTTGAGTAATTCCCTCGAATCGAGAATGTATTTCAAGAAGAATTTTTGAAATATCCTTTTAAAACATATAAATAACCATTAATGAAAGTATATTTATCATAGGTAATCATATATAGTACCTTCACACACAATTTATGAGGAGTAAATATGAATAAATAAGAATTTAATTATGGTGAGTAGAGAATTAAAGTGACATGAATGAAAATGGTGGTTTTGGGTAGAAAACCATTACCTTGTAGAGTAGCTACTAAAACATGAAGTTTGCGACCTTGGGGGATTAAGGAAAAATTGGGAGGACTCCTAGGGAAGTAAAAAAACTTGAGTATATAGGATAATGAATTTGGAATGAAATAAAACGAATGAATGGGTGGGAATTTATAGTAAAAGAGAGAGTTTTTTTTATTAATTTCCAATGACACCTCATAGTGGTATTTGCAAAACCATGGGTTTTCCCATGGTTTTTTCTCATGGTATTCACCACTTGGGATGCCTCATATCATATTTTTATATCCACAAGTTGACCATCATTTTATATTAATTATTAAATAATTATGATGTCCTTAATCATACTGAAAACTCAAAATTGTATTTTTACAATTCTTGAATAAATAAAGTATTTTATAAAATTTTCATAAATTCAGCATAACCTAATATCATAGATTTGAATTATAAAATAAACTATATTTTTTAAATATAATTTTTTAAATATAATTAATTTAATTTTTAAATAAAATCATAATTTATTTGAAAAATAACAATTTTAAAACTATAATTCGATTCATATCTCCTTGAAAAATTATCCATGATCTCATTATTATATAACCTTAAGATAATAAAATAATAAATTGTTTTACTATTCATAAAGGTAATATTACTATTCATATTACTATTCCAAAGGGTATGATACTATTCACCAAAAATTATTTTTTCCTTATAATACTCTAAATATCCTACTGAACGCAACCATGTATACCATTTTGTTGAAATTCAAATCACATAGGTGTAAAAATAATGTTTACTGGCTAGGTTATAATAAAGTGGTGTTTTGTAGAGACTTAGTGTTTCACGCATTGAATGTTAAATTTATTTTCAAAACCATGGGGTGTTACATTATATTAAGGAATTATATATTATTGGAATAAATAAACTCATACTATAGGATAAAGGTAATTTTAATTTTGACACTGAGTCCATATAATATTAGTTTTAACCTTAATTACTTCATTTTAAAATTACCGTGAAAATGAAAATTTACTGTGTTTGGTATTCATTATAAACAAAATTAATATTTACCTGTTTTCCAAATATGGACCTCCTAATTCCAAATATGGAAACCTTTTTTGTTATTAAAATCTTATAATTTGTTGAAATTATTTAATTTAAAAACACCAACCGCAATGAAAATCCATTATTTTAGAAAAAATTATTTACGTATAAAATTGTTTTCATATCATATTCAAGTATGAAATTGATTAAAAATACCATAATAAGATTTTTTTAATAAAAATGAACTAATTATATTTAAAATTAATTCAGTGTATAATTTTAATTCATAAAAAATTTGAAAACAAAATAAAGTTTTTAATAACAAAATAATATTTTCATTATTCATTTAAAAAACTAAAATTTTCAAAAATAAAATGTAGACATTTCACCATAAGAAAATGTTTATATTATGATTTAAAAATGGTATCTTTTTTATCATATATAATTAATAAATTTTATAGGAATTAATTTTAATATTTTCTAACAAAAAAATAAAACACAATTTTGGTGAAAACTTATTTTTGATGGATAAAACGACGTTAAAAAATGTAAGTGATTATACCTTAATTCAAATTTGAATTATCACATAGTAAAAAGAGTTAATTAAAATTCTTCTAAAAAGTAGGGAAAGAGAAATGCAAAGGTATTATGAAGAAACACATATCTAGATTTCTAAATTGGAAATAATTAGTACAGAATAAATATGTAGATATGGAAGAGAAAAATATTTCCCAATGACTAATAGAGAGTGATATATAACATGGCCATGATAAAGCTAACGAACACAAAAAATAAATTGATTAGGTGTGAAAAATACTATCAATTCAACAGAATTGAATGTAACAATAAAAATATTTGTTTAAATATCCATTTCCTAGAATTTAATAATTCTTTTATCAACTATACTAAGATCATAAGATAATATACTTACTTTACAAGTAAAATTTCATCAATTAATAAATTTCCACCACAACCTTACTTTATTCACCCAAATTATTAGTATTCAGGGTGAATTTTTCTTTCTTGAATCACTAAATTCTACTTCTAACAGATGAAAAAAAATTAGCAATATATTCCCCCAATATTTAGAAATTATAAAAATCTAACAATGGTTTTCAAAAGGTGTGATAATTCAAAAAATTATTGAACCATTTAATACTACATTTAATAGTAAATATTCCAAAATAACAACAAAGGCTCTAATTAAATAATTTTATAAATAACCAAACATACCAGAAAACCTCATGAGGCTCAATGTTAAAGAATGTTTTATCATAAAATATTATCTTGTACCTTCCACATTACTTTCCCAAAAATTAAATTTCATTCTTCCAAAATAATCATTCAGGGAAATTTATTACTTACACTTAATGGTTATATATACCTCATCCTAGTGAAAAATGTCTAAAAATATCATTAATCACCATGAAAAATCACTATAAAATCTAGTAACATAGTGAAATTCACTGATATATTCCTCAATATAATTTTGATACAAACTTGATATTTAATAATTATATTAGCTATAAATATCTCCAGTGATATCAAAATATCAATGAATTACTTTTCAACCATCAATATTTTCTATATCTAACTATGAAATAGACCATAATTAAATTAACATAAAATAATTTACTAACCCAAAGGGTTATTATAAACCTAAATATATTCTTCTTCTTAAAACCTAGTAAAAGATTCAAATTACCTCCAAATACCATCACTTAAAACCATAAATTGTGTTTTAATGCTATTGGACTTATGATAAACCTTAAACCCATGATGGTATCCATAATAGTTAATATAAACTCATAATGAGAAAATAAATGACTCCAAAAATTAACATAATCCTTATTCCTAAAATAATTTCATAGTCTATTTATTATATTCCTTAAATCGGAAAGTGATATAACCATCATCAAATATGACCAAAATCATTTTCTCACTAACTAAACAATTTATAGGTACCTAATATTATCCAAAAAATGTTAATCATATATTTATCCCCACTAAAAATTATAAATTTTCTTTGGTAATTGCTACCATTAAATATATGTTTTCATACACCTAATGAAAACTATTTCTGAATAATACATAAATGTTTCGCAATTCTTTATATCCAAAATATGATTGATATGAGTATTTAAACCCAATATAGAAAAACTTTAGTATATTCACTTCAAAAAGTGGCATATATTAGTTCTTTCCTTGGTCTATGAGTTAACCCTTGGATTATTTCATTGGTTTGTATAATTCCCATATCTCCTACACATGAGTCATTGTACTAAAAATGGTACCTTAGGATGGACTTCGTATTCCCTTATCAAACTATTAATTTTTCTTTAGAAATTACAGTCTCTATGTCATTAATTTCTATATATAAAAAGTATTCACATTTAATTGATACATTCCATTGAGTGTGTCTTCATATATTATTGTCTTTTAAGAAGTTGAATCATCGTTCCTCTGTGGTCTTCATGATACTCCCTCTTCCTCTTATAATGTGTTTTGAGAAACATGGTTTTGTAGATATTTTTTAATTTATAATGTGATAGATGATTATGAATGATCACACGTATTTTTATTACATACCATGTTTCATTTGGTTTCACATGAGTACAACTGTTTCATTATCTTTCACTGTTAACATGAATCTTTTAGTTTCCAACCATTGAATAAAACCAAAAAACATTGTGTGACCAATAATAGTTTTAGTAGAAAACCACATAGTCATGCAAAATAAATTATTTTACTTCTAAATCAAGAACATTATTCTCCATCTAAGACACCATAGGTTTAACATAGGTCATTGATGATCAATAACAAAACATTAAGATGTAATCTTATACTTAGACTTATCCCTGGGGTTTCCACTAAAGTTATCTATTCCTAATCCTCAAATATTAAATGAACCGTACTTTAATACCAACTATAAGACCAAAATATTACATAAATAATCATCAAATATTTTTTATTAATATTAAATACATAAAATTATAATCATCACTATAATCATAATGTTTTAGTTCCTTAAAAAACATAGATTTATAAACAACTAGTGAATAAAATATCTATATTATATCCATCTTATTTCTTCATAACTAGAACGCTTTCTTGACATATAAAAATTAAAACTTTTTTTATTCTCCTAGTGAAAATATAATAAAGGTTGATCTTTGATTCTTAGCGAGGGTAAAAAAAGGAGATATCAATGATCACAATATCATACCTTGATAAAAAGTGTATTATAATATGACCATAACATTTGAAACCATATCCTTCATATCATAGTTCATAATACTGAGTCCTGAAATAAGGTTTGGATGTTCATAATACAAGAATCATTAATAAATTAATGATCATGATCTATGAGATCATACCAATGGAATAAGACATTAGTTTCTGTCATATGCATAAGGAAACAAAATCATTTACAAATTTGTAAATTCTCATATCCATGAATATCATATTTCATTGAGTTCACTCTTTAATCCATCTTAGTATTCATTTTTTACTCCCAATATTATTATAGTGGATGGAGTTTCTTAATGAACTAGGTTCACTACCGATTCAAGTCCCATTTATCTCATATGATATCAGTATCTACCCAATGCATTGGAGGGATATATAATTTTAGTGCCAACAATTTTATAATGAAAATCATAAATATATTTTCCAAAAGATCATAAAAATTTCAACATATAAAAACCCTAGTAAATAAATTTGATTCATATACATTTAATCATAACATAACCCATGGAAAATAAACAGGTTTTGTAAACATTTCATCATAGCATAATCCATGGAAATGGAATGGGTATCATAAAAATCTTATCATCATAAAAACAAACCATCCATAAAAATAATATGGATTGATCCCTTTGATCATAAGACTTGTTAATAGTATGTGAAATAAAGGGTCGTTTCCTTTGATTAATAAAAATACAACTGCAACATCATTACAACATTCTTTTGAAAAATACATTTTCTACGTTGAAAATCAACTTTAAAACAAAAAAAAATTTAAAAAAATACTATGAAAAACTTTTTCATTGGAAATAACATTGAAATCATGTAATATAAGAATCAGAACATATAGTGATCATTATATATGGAAATTATGTTCATTCCATATATATTAAAAAAACATTCCTATCAAACTTTTGTAAAACGTCCCAAGTACCTCATTTGGAAAATGATTAAAAGTCTCATTTTAATTCATTTTTAAACAATTAAAATATGTGTAAAAATTTCTTTAATAAATAATTGGATAATATTAAAAAAATATATAAAACATTTTTAGAAAACATAGACATGGAAGAGAAATGATTTGTGACCAAAGAGGGAAATGAAATAAGTTATCCTTAAAAACATACTTTCTGTATATTGAGTACTTAAAGAGAGGAAAATGAATGGAAAATATTTATTATACAAAAAAACTACAGAATAAGAAAATTAATGATATTAATGAGAGATATATCATGAAATATCATCATCATAAACATAATCATAAATAGTCCTGATAAATAATGAGATTATAACATAAAACCATAACTGCCTGAAAATTTGAATTGTATACCCAATAAAAGAATAATTTCAAATTAAATTAAAAATATAATTAACAAGAGGATTATCATGATATAATATATCCAATGGTAGTGTATAAATCTAATAAAATAATATTGGTCCATAACAAAACATATGTCCCAAAGAAGATAATTTGAGATGATAAACCCTTACCCCAGGTTTGGCATTCATTGAAAGTTCTTTATCATAATGTATAATATATCTAAAGTTTTTATAATTTTATATAATAGTTTTAAAAAAAATTATAATAAAATATATTATCACCTTATAACATTTCAAAACCATTTTATTAATAATTACATACTAAAATTGTCATTTCTTGGTGTTAACTACTTCATTATACACGAAAATTTTGTTTTCGTATTTATGGACGTTCTAATTTGGTCATTTTTCTATAATATATATAATTTTAATCCTGATATAATAATAATATATATATTCATTCAGTAAAAATTTATAATCATTCTTAAAATATACATATATATAACTGAATTACATCATTCATGGAGATGGTAGGTCGTATATACACATGGACGTTTCTTTCACTTTTTGACGGGTGGAGCGAAAGAAAGGTAAATAATAACTCACCATTAAAGAATCATTAATATATCCTATATATTCATTAAATTCATATGAATTACCATCCATGTAAAATTTAACTGAAAAACTAATTACATCGCTTCGTGGAGGTGGTAATCCACATGTACGCATGAGCGACGATATCAATTTCCAATCTTTTGGATTGTACGAAGGTAGATATTATATAATAATTATAGAAGATAAATAATTTGATAAAAATTCCATATAAACATTAAACTCATCATAATAACCATCCATGAATGATGGTTATGGAAAATTAATTGAATCATTATGTGGAGACTGTAAGTCATACGTAGGCCTGAGGGATACATTCACATCAAATTTGATAGAAAAAGGGTGATTAATGGTGGTTTCATTACCAAAATAAAATTTCAGTATATTTAGGACACTAAATTTTTTATATGATTAATAATAAAATAGATTTAGAGTATGTAAAAGAATAATTAAAAAATAAACTGGTCAGTTAAGGTGATTACGTCTACTTTGAAACAACTACTTTATATATTCTCATAAATATCCTAGGGGTATTCTTTTGGGAAGAAAGGAACCTCTAAAATGTTGATAAGTAAGTTTATAATTTAGTTTTCCAATTTATTTTTTGGATAAAAGATTCAATCTGTGTGAATAAGGGAGTCAAGGAGGTTCCCTTTTATAATTGATGTTAGGGGAACTTTTAGTATTACCTAAAACATTAAATTAAAATAAATTCATTCTCAAGAAAAATACTTCAATGTGGTGATATATTTCAAGATAAGTTTTGATTTTTTTTATAATCCCATTAAATAATAAAATTTTGATAGTTTTACGTGGTGTTTTAAAAATTATCTTTTGTTTTAACCCCATATTTGAACCAAATTATCCTTAACCAATGTAACAACTTTTTCACTCATAAAGGATTATAATTTAATTTATAAGGTAAATATTGACTCAATAATTGGAAAGGATGTAATTTTAGACCACATATTATCCTAACTTTCCTCCTAAAATATTTTTATTTTTATAATAATGTAATAAAATATTATTTTTATAAAATATCATTAATATAATTTTTCAAACTATGCATTTATTTTTAATTTAAATACACTGTGAAAAATATTAAATTAAAATATAATACTTTTTCACTGCACTAATAAGTAATATGTATCTAAAAGTTTTTTGTAACATGATAATTTTTCTAAATTACATAACTTTTAATATTTTTAGATCACTTTTTCTATTTTTTGTTATTTAAATAAAAATTTTATAACCACTATATAAGATTTTAGCGTAATTATTTCATTTCAAAAAATAACAAATAAATTAGAATGAAAAAAATTTATTTATCATTAAAATACCCATTTACAACAAAAATTATACCCTTTTTGTGCTTATTTAACCACATAAGCGATATTAATGTCGTGAGAGTGACACAGAACTAGAAAATGGACCTATACCAGTGGTTTAGAAAACTATTGGTACTGATATCATAAAATAACCTGATACAAATGTATTGGCCAAAAATGTTCGTATATGTACCATTATATGACCACATACCAATTTGTTTTCATAAACCATTGGTATAGGTGATGTCTATACAATTGGATTGGATAAAACAATTCGTATAACCTCTATTGAAAGAGCTTATACCAATGGTTTTGCAAAAAATGTTAGTATTAGTGATGTTGATAACAATAGTTTGGAAAAAACAATTGGTATAGACTCAATTTAAAGACCATATACCATTGTTTTTTTCAAAACCACTAGTATAGGTCCAAAAAATCAAAGTACTTATACTAATGGTTTGAAAAACCATTGCTCTAGGTATATAGATTTTTAATGAATTATTTTATAAAATAGCATTGAATTCATCAAAAATTAATTTAATTATAAATATAAATATACATATTTATCATAATATGTTTTGAAAAATAATTATATCTTAGTGGATAAGTAATTGAAAAATAAATTGGAGCGGCATGGATCAAAACAAGCCAAGTTTTTTTTGAATTTCCTATAACAATGGTTTGGAAACCACTATTATATCCCACTAATACAAAACGTTTCCCAAAACTATTGGTATAGGTATATATCCCAACCCATTTCTATAGCCTATAATAATGATTTTGGGACCTATACCAATGGTTCCAACCCTTTGGTTCATTCTTTTTTTTAATAGTGACATTTTTTACTCTATCTTTTACTTAAATATTATCAATGTCATTATCATGGTAAAATGTAACCAAAATTAATTGTATTAGAGAATTGGATTGGATTAGAAGAATTATACTCATCTAATAGGATACATATATGATTTGTGTTTATTTTGAGACATTATTATATTTTTTTAATAAAAAGTATTCTATTTTACCTTTATCGTAATAATGAAAATTTACTATGGTTACTATTCATTATGACCAAAAGTAAGAGCGACCTATTTAACAAATTTAGAACCCCTTATTCAAAAAATTTAATAAATATTTCATGATTCAATTAATATTAGTGGTATAAATTAATATAACATAAAAATGTACAACGTAATGGAAAAAGCTTTTTCTAGAAAAAATCACTTTTAAGTATAAAAATGTATATATTATCAAATTAATGTATAAAATTAATTCCAAAAAAACATAATTATATTTTTTAATAAAACATATCTAATTATATTTAAAATAAATCAATATATAATTTCAATTTATAAATAAGTTAAAATAAAATGGAATTTTCAATAAAAATAGTATTTTTCACTATTCGTTGAAAAATCAAAACTTTTATAAAAATATCAAAATTTTTGTATAAGAAAAATTTGGTATTCTGATTTGAAAAATGATATCCTTTTATCATATAAAATTTATAAAGGTTCAATAAATTAATTATAATATTATCTTATAAAAAGTAATACAAACCATTTTTGAAAAAAATATATTTTTGAAGCATAAAATGACTTTTAAAAATTGAGTAATTATTCCTTAAGAATTAATCAATATATTGTATTGATTAGATAATTTAAATATATATTTATTAATTTGATTAACCTTATGTATACCTTCTAATTCAACAGCTTGGATATTACAGTCACATTTAAATAATAATATTTCACAGTTTATTTATGATATGTGTTGCATGTCATATATAAAATCTAACATAATGTGCTTGTTTAAAAATATCATGGTGTTGAAGTTATCCAAATATGGTCATGTTATACCTATTAAGTATCTAATGTTTTATTTACTATTTTTAGGGAATCTGCATCACTTTATTAAAATCAATTTTTTTATTCCTACCTTATTGTAGGGTCTTGAAAATTCTGCCAAGGGAAGAAAATACCAAACAATCACTTTCCAGAAGGAAACAAGTACTTCTATAAGTCTATCAAGGTGAATGGACTCAAATAAATTTGAAAATTACAAAAGAAACATGAATAAATTCATTTTTTCAAAGAAATTTCTATGGTTCTTGTACCATCACCGGGAAAGGTACGCTGAATAGATCGATCACGAACCACCAAGTACGCAGGACGATCCACGAACTGCTGGCCCGTAGAGCGATGGCTAGAAAAATAAGTCAGACCGTAAACCACATCATATAAGGAATTGTGCGCATGAATTCCATCCATGTACCATACTGCGGACCCATCAGTTTGCAGACAAAGAGAACCAACAGATTTCAGTGAACCATTATCACGAACCAAAGCCTTCACAAACCCTGGATTGACTAAGTCTTATGCGGGTCAGGATATCATTTCATGGGCCTCCACAAATGGTGTTGCGTGACCAATAGATACACTTGTCCCGATGCTCTATAAATGGTGCACAATAGACTGGACTGAGGATGGAAAACCAATGATTGAAGGGGAAACCATAGGTCAGAAGATAGGGTTTAGAGAATACTCTGGCTTCAGTATCGACTCATTGATGAAGCCCGAATCGCGAACCACATTCTCTACAGGTACCTCAGGCTGTGAACAATAAAATAGGGAAATTTAATAATAATAATAATAATATAACCAAGAACCTGAATGGTGAACCACAAACCACATTTTCTCGTGGATGAATTTCTCACGAACGATAATCCCCCGGACCCTCCTTCAACATGGTGCTCTGTGTATTGTACCGCTACACGGACTGAACCTGACACTGAGTACTGCATCAGTATGTGGATGGAAACCAATGTGGTGTGGTGATCTGCATACCACTATGGTATGTGGTGGTCTATACCCATGTTCACCTAAGACAACGGTACGCGAATGACCCCTCTTCCCACATACCACTACTACATGCGAAGCCTCCCCCATCCCGCGTAAGACATCAATACACAGAATGGGGTTTTATCGAGTATTATTTCCTCCGGTCCCAACCTCACCCTTCCATTACCATCAAGCCCTTTATATTCCCTCTACTAACTAGTCCTCCGAAATCAAGAAAAATCCAGTTGGATCGTATGATCAGACTATAGGCTGTATCAGCTTGCCCCTTTGAGTCTACATACCCTTGGTATGCGGAGTCACAAAGGCTATCCCCATAATGGTTTGGTCTTCGGGAATGCCTGTGCGTCCACATTCCCATGGTAACAGGGAGTTCAACCATGGGATATTGACGTGAACCTCCCCATTCTAGGGATTAAGGATGATCACTCTCTTTTTCATTCATTGAGGAATAGTGATCAGTCAAAGGGGTTATGTTCGCTACCCCCTTTGATGAGGAAAAAACTCCTCCCCTTCCTAGAATGTATTCTGGGGCCCTCCCATTGAGGTAAGTCCCCGATCTTCTATGTTCGGGCCGCATGACCGTCAATGTCACTTCACATTGAAAGGTTCATCGCTCTATGCCCTATCCCATGGTCACCCCTACCTCTTCCACTACAAGCTTACCCTCCCCCACCAATAGGGGAGGAGGCATGTGAATTTTTGAATCATTCACATCTACTTGTTTCTCACACTGAGCATGACTCACATGGATTTAGAGGTTTGTGATGATTAAAACATCCACATGATTCTAAACTATGTGAACTCTAATTCCTAACCAAATCAAGATATGTAGGATGCTTACTAGAAGTCCCGAGATCAAAAGGGTGCCCGTTCAAATGGTTCCACCCATCCATGTCTCCTCAAATGGGCATCTTTCATGCGTAAGCCCCACACATTCTAAACAATGAGAACACTGATTCCTGATCAAACCAGGATACATATGATGTCTTCCAGAAGGCCTGATCTCAAAAGGGTGCCCATCCATAAAGTTTCCACCCATCCATGCCCCCACAAATGGGTAGATTCCATGCGCAATCCCCACACAATCTAAACTACATGGGTTTTGATTCCTCTCCTGAGGATATGTAAAAAACCTACATTATGGGTCTGATCCCAACACCCAGTCACCTTATATCCCCCCCTAGATAATGATAAAATCAAGATCACCTTATTATATGGCTCAAGTTAGTGTCACCTCTGTAGCATCAAATATATGCATGCCTACGATGATCCTTCAAACTAAGGGTAGTCAGTGGACACATCCTTCAAGAATGAACCATGAATTCACAAACATATGAACATGACTAAAATCTATAAAAGCGTCTCAGAACAAGAAACAATCCTCCCCCAGAAGGGTGCTGTGAGCCTGACCTTCCATCCTCTCGACCAATGGAGTCCTTAAGTGTCACTGGTTGAATCATCAATCAACGAGCGCCTTCCATTGGAAAGAAGTTCCATGAATCATCGATAATAGGGCCATTGGGAATTCTTGGATCCATGAATAAACCCCATGGAGTTCATCCGAGGAATCTATATCCGAGAAGTACAAATTTCTCAAGTACTTGACCCCCACACAATCACCCACTGGGACTAACTGTTCTCGCAGGGTTAATCCAACCTTTTTTAAAGGATAACGAAATTGAACGGGTTAAAACTAAAGAAATGGTGAATTTTCAAGAACTGGTCTCTATATAAAGGGGACAGGTGATGATCCTCATTGTATCATTTCTGCCCCACCCTGAAGTGTGCCACCTCGAAGGTGGAAAAAAATGGTGAACCTGACGTGAATCCTTAACCAAGATGGCGATTCTACCCCAACTATAAGAGAAAAAAGGACACTGCACGTCAGACCATTTTGTTCTCCCCTTTATGCAGAAAAGTGTCACCTCAGAAGAGGAACAAAAATGGTTAACCCAACATGAATCCTTAACCATGTGGCGGTTTTACCCCACTCAAGACCCTTCACCCCGCAGCAAAAGAAAATGGAAAGGGGGCCAAGATGAATCGCCAAATATGTATATGTTTAAAAAATGATACTTTGGTGAGGTTTTGTGGTCTGTATGTCATATATTTATGTCACAGGTTCCCGTAAGGAAACATTTATTCCAAATGACACCCTGATGACCAATACAGACACGCACATCAACGATCCCACGGGAGGCCAGGGCCCCAACGGAGAGTAGGACCCCCTCACATACCCAGCATCTTCAATGTTGGGTATCCAACATGCTGATCAAAGGGTAAAACTGAAATGGTACTCTCCCCATGCTGAAATCCATGAGACAAGCCCTCCAATATGAAAATCTCTGCTAGCTACCTCTTCAGCCACGACTGGAACCATAGCACAAGGTTGCCCTGGTGGTCGTCTCAATCCGTTTCGGGAGCATGTCCCTGAAACGTTACAAAGAGTACCTCCCTTATCTTTGGGTGGAAAATGATGTTGATGCTGACATATTCATCTCAACTGCACAGTGGTCCTACTCATGGGACCCCAATAGAGAACGTCGCTGCTAACACTAGGAAACCAAGCCTCCTCTAGCTGAGGAGGACCTTATACTGAGGGAACCTGCCAAAGTCCAGAAGACCAGATCCCCTTGGGTTGCCCGCCAAGGGTGGAGAATATATAATCAGGAGCATGCTACCACCCTGATTCTGGAGGATCAACTATGCCGTACTAACGCAACGACATTCAACCGGTAGACATACAAATCTTCCCTCTCTATTAATGCCCGCCATAGAAATAGGGCGACACAATACGAGCACATGCACATTCCTACTAGTTCTCTCTAGTCCTGTCATGCAGAAAAAGTAAAAAACTATAGAAAAATGTAGATATTTTACGAAGTGAAAAAAACCCACCATCTAAATAGGGAAGCACTCAGCTACACACAGGCACAAACACCAGTTTTTGCACTTCAAGCCTACCATCTGAATAGGGAGGCACTCAGCTACACATAGGCACAAGCACCTGCTGATGCCTTTCAAGCCCGCCATCCAAATAGGGCAGCACTCAACTATATACAGGCAAAATACATGCTAATTCATATCAAGCCTACCATCTAAATAGGGAATAACTCAGCTATTCTTAGTAACAAATACCTATTGATTCATATCAAGCCCGCTATCCAAATAGGGAGGCAACCAAATATGAGCAGATTCAAATTCTGTGGATGAATACAAATCCCATGTGACAAATACAGCGAAAAGATAGTAGATAAAAATCCCGGATCATGATTATGAAGCACAACGGTCAAATATAATGGCAACTAGGGATGAAAACTGATGGCAGACTCATTGCTCTACCTAGGCACAAGAGAACTGCCAGTATTTACTAGAAACTCATTGAGGACCAGCGCGGGCACAAACTCCTGCTCTGATATCGGAATGGGACTTCATACCAATTCTATCCAAATATGTATCTCAAAACATCCTCACAATGATGAAAGATTAGATGTCGATTCAAGACCATATCTTCCAAACATGCCAAGATATCATTGTATCCATGGAAAAGTTGAGAAACCAGGCCCACAACCAGGTTGCCTTGTATGGAATGACTCACTCAAAAGATGACTTCGTCACTCTGGAGTAGTTATGCATCCGTTCTCCAGTCCAGAAGGGTCGATGACAATATCCTGCGATATACAGACAATCGGATCAGGAACAAATTCTTGTTCTAACTAGGGGCACTGGTCCAATGTGGTGGCTCCTCCAAGGAAGACATGTATCCCTTCCAAAACTCAAGATGCTTGTCGGCATATCCCAATGACATTACGAGACCCTACAAGACAGGGAACCATATATGAAGGCTATTACTAATATCAGACGACCCCAGTTACCCGAAAGGGCGTGCTCGAGGATAAAATGCGCCAAAGGATACCGAAAAATGAAGACCACATACATGATCCAGCTCTTCTAGAAGTAGGAGTTCTTGATGTCCTCAAGCATATATCAATAAATTCATAAGACCCTATCATTCCATTACCAAATTATGGAAGTGGAAGTAGCAGTTTCGAAGGCCCTCCCAACAATGTTTCTACTTGTAGCTTTGAAGGTCCTCCAAAGGGCACCCATGGGGGCTCACTATGTGGTCCAAAAATGATTGATCTTGAGAGACTATCTCCTGATTAGAATTAGGGTATCCCTCTCCTCAACATGAAGATCAAATAGCAAGAAATTTGTCCTTGTGCTTTTATCCTCCCTGATGGTCCTCCCCAGGGTATACACTGTAGATATGCTTCTCCCTGTTGTCAGACATCATGTCTTGAGGGTAGTCCTCTCCATGATGATAGTTATTGCGAAGGCCCTCCCCAAAAAGATAGTTACTATAAAGGTCCTCTCCATAGTAATGACTAGAAACAATAAGGTCATACCCTCTTTGTATTATCTACTAAATGCACTCCCTATGATGTACACTGCAGAAATTCTCCCTATAGCTGAGTATCGAGTCATAATGGTTGTCCTCACCATGATGACAGTCATTGAGAAGGCCCTTCCCACAATGACAGTTGCTATGAAGTTCCTACCCATAGTATTTACAATAAACAAGATGGTACTACCCTCATTACATTACATTCTAAAGGCCCTCCCCATGATGTACACTATAGAAATTCACCCTACAGCTAGGTATTGAGTCATGATAGTAGTCCCCACAATGATGACAGTCATTTTGAAGGCCCTCCATGTAATGACAGTTACTATGAAAGTCCTCTGCATAGTATCATCAAGAAACAAGATGGTCCTCCCCTCATTATAGTACATCCTGAAGGTCCTCCTCATGGTATATGATGTAAGGATATTTCACATGGTCGGGCATTGAGTCGCAATAGTATCCCTCACCATCGCAGCCCTAATTGTGAAGGTCCTCTCCACAATCAAAACTCATACTGATAGGAAGTTCCTAACCCCGTCGGAACAAACGTGAGAGATCCCTCATATGTTAAAGCACTAATAAAGTATTCTAACACACCAAGAAATCCGTCTATAAATAGTGACATTCTTTCTCAACCAGATGATAGATCAGGGCCATGCTCATCTTTTGAGACACCCATGTGACGTCCGGAAATCGATAAGTATTCCACTAGCCCGATTGATTGGAATGAAATTATTAAGAAGCAGTAGAGCTTGTGATATCAAGTAGAGGAGACTCTAAAACAACAATAATTGGATATTTTGTTTGTGAGAAGAAAAATATCTAGGGACAATATACTAGTGATATATTTGACTATAGCCACTTCTCACTTCGAAATACCAATATATTTGTTTTGGGAATGCATGCATGACATTTTCCTCAAAATATGGACGAATCTTCGTCAAGTGAAGGAAAAATTCCTACCCTACAAAGGGTATACCAGCCATGTTAGTACAATAGGGGAAATTCACCATATAATCGACCTAGAAGCCCTCCCATCCATAAGGCTGCCACAATAAAAAAGGTGAAAAAAATCTTGAACTGGCTTGCCTCCACGCACTGCATAAGTTACGCCACCTCATTGGAAATGCCCCAGCTGGAGTTCACTTTCAGTTGTGGGGAGAACATGAAGATCTACACTTCACCCCATGTCCCATATAGTAGGCCCAATTATAATTGACATCCTCTAACATCATCACCCAGAGGTAGCAATAAAATTAAACCCCTGCTTAGGGATGATTGGATACTCAACAAAAACTTGCACAGAGTAAGTCTCCAAAGCTCTAGGATTGAAGGGATTGATCCATCGAAAAGCATCTGAGTCAGGAAACTAGGAACATCCAATAGGCTTCTCACCTAAGGGATGCCAACCAGAACGTAGTTCCCAAGTCTTTGAAAAACCATAAACTCTGTGCAGGCCCATTTCTATACTCAAATCACACCCGCACGGGAGTACATGAAATTGAAAATGAGGAAATTTTGGCAGTTACTACCACAATACTGGAAAAAACCCATCCCACAAGGATGGGGGCATTTTTAAATCAAAATTCCCCTATGAGACCAACAAATATTGGTTGTAGAGCATCAACAGAAGAATAAGAAAAACCCCAACCCACAGGGCTAAGGGAATTTTTACCCCAAATCCCCACACATAAAACATATGTCTTCCACTATATAGGAAGAAAAATTGATAGAGGAGTCACCCGTTCCACCCCTTATCATGGTTTTAACCCTCTGGGACAGAGGCGAGATACGAGGTTAGACCAGGGCCACCTTCGGGTAAATATTCTCCAATAAATCTTAATAATACTATGGAATGGAGGGATAAAGTACAATAATGGGACCAAAAATTATTCCTAGCATTCGGCACCGAGTATACCACTCCCAATGCGGATTTCATCGGTGAAAGTGGTAAATGTCAATCCCACGTATATCACATGAAATGATGTAGAGGGAGAGGAAACAAATTAAGATTATTCACTACCAGCGACATCCTACACCAAGCATGATAGTGTGCACACCTGAAACCAGAGAGTGATCATAATTCTGGGCTCCCCCTTCGTTAATCTGTCGCTACCTCCCCATGAAACCCCAACAAGAAGAATAATAAATCCAAGGTTTTATATGACTCGCCTCCTCCTCCCTCTGAGAATGCATCCCTCAACCCCGAAGAAAGGTTCTCCAAGAAGGAGAAAGAAATGAAAGAGCTCAGACAGATTTATGTTGAGCTACATCGAGGGAGATACCTTAGACGATGTGTTCCCACTAAAGAACATCATATGGTTCTCCCAGAAGAGATTCCCATACCCCAAGAGCATATCTAGGTGAATGAAGACAAGATCAGAAGACCATTCAACCTAACCTCGGAAGGACTTCAAGAATTCCTCCTGCTTGGAAGGTAGCCAGAATATATTCAGGTAAACCCAAAAATGATACCCCTGGCTGTGTATCCACCCCAAATTCTAGCAGCACTGGCACGCCCATTCATGGCCACTACCAAACCAACTCAAGCTCAAGCCTGACATGATAAGAATAAAGGGATTTTAAAAACATTCAAGAAACTAAAAAATCAACTAGAAGCAATGGAGGGGTGGTGCACTCTAATATAGCTAGAGAAAAAACCCTACCCCGAGTGGGTAAGCAATGTTCTTCCACCAAAAAACTTCAAGAACCCCATATTCCCAGTATTCAATGGCTCGGGGGAACCAAAACATAATTCAATGGACTATGATTTTTATTGTGACCCCATGATGGGGACTACGGAATAGCAAAGGGTAGTAAAAATCAGGTTCTTCATATGAACCCTGTAGGGCTCGACTTTCATATTGTATAATATCCTTCCAGCCAATTTCAATCACCAGCTGGGAGGATATCCGTCAATAGTTTCTCTTCTAGTTCAGTTCAATGCTGCATTAGATGATGGTCAGTGATCTCATGAACTTCAAACAGGGAGAGAATGAAAGAGACTTACACTTCATTGCTAGATGGAAAAGCCTGCCATATTCCCTAAATCGGCCACTCCCCCAGGATGAGATGCTCTCAATGTGCATTGATAACCTTCGGGATGAACAGAGAAAACCACTCATCCCGGTGAAGTACATCAATTGGTTTAGATACTTCTCTTACATTTCTCAAAGGATTGAATAATCCTTGAAATGGACCAATCTTAAGTCCCGAGTGGCCCCATTATCCTTGGGGAAAAGAATGAGAAAATCTTAAGCATATTCTGTCATGCTTAATCCACCCCTAACACCAGCTCTAGTTGTGAGGCCCCCAACAAACCGTGTGGTACCCCTTGGATGTCAACAACCACTCCCACCTTAGAAAGATGAGTGACCGAGTGATAAAACAAATCAGTTCTAAGAATGAAGAAATAAATTTTATTCATTCCAATACGACCAGGTCCACGGCTATTTAATAGCCTCCATGAATTTCAATTTTCTCCAGCTACAAGAGCCAAGTAGAGATAATAAAGTGGGTATAGATGACCTTCCAAATCATTGTACTTATTACCAGATATTGGGACATACCATATAGAAATGATTCATTTTCAAGTATCTCCAAAAAAAGATAGTGGATTCTGGGTAATTCAAGTGGGGCCTACTGCTAGCACAAGTGGTGTATGTTTCAACCTCAGACTCAAGAGAGGAAGAGAAATGGAAAATAGTAGCTAGTACGAAGGAGAAAAAGATTGATAATTGGATGACTTGGGATACCATCAACCAAGTCCATGGTATCCTACAGGCATAGTTGAAACAACCAACTAGGCTCCTAAAAGTTCCTAATACAACACAACAGTCCTCCTTAGCCTTGCGGTCCTCTAAAGGCCCAAAAAGAAGAAATAAAGAGAAAGAAGATGAGATGACACCAAATCTGAAGTCTGTGTTGAATCTTTCAGACTTCATGCCAACAGACATGGTACAACGTGCATTACCCCGCCAAATGGTATAATGGGAACCCACCTACCAAATGGTACAACAGGCACCGCCCCACCAAACATCACCATTAGAAGAAGACAGTCAGAATGAAAAAGTTTCGGATCAAGAATCGGTCTTGGGATCCATTAATTTCATACACTTGATGGACCCCTTCTCAGATGGAGACTATGGCCATGAACGCAAATTTCCTGCACCCAGCCAGAGAGCTGGGGGAAGATCCCTTAGAAGCCAGAGGTTTTCTGGAGGGCATGATCATGGAAAGAGTAAAATTTCTAGCTATGATATAAATCAAACCATTAACCCAATGGAAACGTGTGGAAGGACCTTCCAGCAAACACAATAAGAACTGGAATTATTTTTCACCCCTATTGTAAGAAATCCAAGACCAGTTATCTTGGAATATCCATCAGGGGAAGAACAAATACCAAACACCCCAAGGCATACATGCAGAACAGTTCGGCCCAACCTAGAAAGGACCATAGCACCACTAGCTCCAATAATGGAGGTTGAACCATATACATACAAAGCGCAAACCCCTAAAGTGTCTTTGAAATAGAAACCCCATGTTGGGAAGTGCCAACCTTTAGAGCAGAAATATGATATTCTAAATCGGTTGAATTTAGTACTAGAAAATTTTTCAATCTTGGATGTATTAATCCAATCCATAGATCTTAGGGAGGCACTAATCGAAGCCTTACTAAGTCCCCAAAAGTTTGATTTTGAGGTAGTCGTGGCCAAAGTCTATCGAATGGAGAATAGTACGAAAGAATGTCATGCCATCATCTCTTTCATAGATAGTTATGACGAATCCATCATAAAAGGTCACATAACCCTTATATGTGTCTAAAAATATTAATTTAAATGATGTCAAGAGGATCTTCATTGAAAAAGTCTTGGGAGTTAACCTTGTCCCACTATGAACGCTTCACCAGCTAAGCTATAATGAAGACATCCTGACACCCTGCACGAAAACTCTATTGAGAAATGAAAAAAGCGAGCAGAAACCATTAAGAGGAATCAAGATTAAAACTTGGCTCAGAGATCACATGTCAAAATTGCGTTCCTAATAGTGCGGAAAATCCCAACATTCAACATCCTATTAGGGAGGCCTTGGATGCATCAGCATGCTAAAATTCCTTCACCATACCATCAGTGCATCAAAAATTGCACTAATGGAAAAAACATGACATTTCACACCGATAAAATCCCCATTTGAGTCATATGAGTTGCATTATATCGATGCAGGGTTCTATGAATCATAAGAAATTTTTTTTAGGCCGATAACATTGATTGGATAAATTCCCCAAATGCATTGGAAATAGCTCCCAACAACCCCCTCCAACAAATTGGGGAAGAGTACGTACTACCCATCAACCAAGTTGAGTGCATAGGTTTTAGTCCAGATGTAGGATCAATCGTCTACATGATCTCAATTGTAGAAACTAAGTCCAAAGACATAGAAGAGCAGGCTGACTCCCATGATGTTAGGAAAATCCTTAATGGTGATGCTCCTATCCCATACCTGGGACCTCAAACTACCCTTTCCTCACACACTAATGAAAAAGACAATTTTACTCCAACATTGGAGAGTTCGTCTCAAAAATACTCTCTCCATCAGAGGAGGAAGAAGATGAAAAATATGAAGATGACAAAGAGGAAGAATATTATGAAGACAATCTCATATATTACCCTCCTACATTCGAAGAAGGTGTCTCCACCATAATCGATGAACTTATGAAGACAAATATTGGAACTAGAGACGAACCGCAACCCACTCTGATCACTATGGCTATGCCTTTCGAGGAAAATGAGGAATACACATCCTTCCTAACACAAAATCGAGATGTGTTTTCTTGGAACTACATAGAAATTCCATCCCTCAATCCTGAGGTTTCCACTCATCATTTAGACTTACTAGAAGATCACCGAGGCTATAAACATCCAGCCAAATGGACCCACCCGATACATTCTTCCAAAATAGAGGCTGAAGTTGACAAGATAATAAAATCCAACTTCATACGGGAAGTCTAACATCTGGTCTAGCTAGAAAATATAGTCCCTTCCAAAAAGAAGAATGGTCAGATTAGAATCTACATTTTCTTCAGGGACCTTAACTGGTATTTCCCAAAAGATAGTTTCATTGTCCCGATCACAGTATTGTTGATCTATGCAACAGCCGGATATGAATCCCTCTCTTTCATGGATGGCTATTACAAATACAATCAAATACAGATGGCCCATGGATATGAAGAAGATACCTCTTTTAGGGCCCCTCAGGGAGTGTTTTGTTAAGAAGTAATTCCCTTTGGTCTAAAGAATTCTAGAACCACATATTAGTGTTCCATGCATCACATCTTAAAGACTTTATTTGGGAAGTTCGTTGAGTGTTATGTCGAAGATCTGGTGGTTAAATCATGATAGAACTCAAATCACTAAATTGATCTTGAAATTTTCATCAACAATTTTTGACAGCATAGTTTAAAGATGAATCCCATAAAATGTGATTTTGGTGTTACCTTAAGAAAATTCCACAGCTCTATCGTATGCCATCATGGAATAGAAGTCAACCCCGAGATGACAAAATACATTCTTGGATTGTCTCCACCTTGAAACCTCACCGATTTGATAGGTCTCCAGGGGAACCTTGCCTATATTCGATGCCTCATATCCAACCTAGCAGGTAAATGTTTACCTTTCACTAAGCTCATGAAGAAATAAGTTATTTATGAATGGTATAATGATTTCCAAGAAGAGTTCGACAATATAAAAAGATATATCCTAATCTCGCTGGTGATGATGCCACTATTTGAGGGGAGACCACTCATTTTTTACGCAACTTCCCTAGAATGGTCATCAGGCGCCTTCCTCAAACAGAAGAATGATTTCGGTAGTGAGAATAGCCTCTATTAACTCATTCAAACAATGATTGATGCCAAAACTCGGTATTAAAATATTGAAAAGAATTTCCTTGCCATAATATTCGCTGTTCAGAAACTCCATCATTACCTACAGCACCATGAGGTCCACCTGGTTTCACGCTGAAACCGGCTCAAATATATCCTCAACAATCCCATTCTAAATGGGAGCCTATCATGATGGGAGTTCATCCTACAATAGTTTTACATACTACAAATTCCCTATAAGGAAATAAAAAACGGGGTGTTATCAGACTTCCTAGCCGAGCACCCCTTGGAAGAAATAACATCATTGGATGCCGAACTCCTGAATGAAGTAGTGTTTTTCATTCAGGATGACCCCCAAATGTGGGAAATATACTTTTATTGTGCTTCCTGAATCCCAACAGTGAAAAGGATGGAGGATCCTGAGCTCAAAAAAGTGGGTCTGAGAGTTATACTTGTATCCCATGAAATGGTCATCTTTCCTTACAATTTCCTAGATTCGAAAGTATGTAAAAACAATGAAGCAGAGTATCAGGCCATCATTGTAGGCCAGGAGCTGGTACATCATGCACAAGCGAGAACCTAAAAATAAAGTGTGATTTAGAGATAGTCATAAAATAGGTCAATAGAGATTATACCATCAAGAAAGAAGTATTGGTACCTTTGATGAACCATGTTTGAGCACTGATGGAAGGATTCCCATCAGAACCAACATTGATCTATGTCCCCCAGTTAAAAAATGCCCAAGCCGATGCTTTAGCAAATGAAACCAAAGCCTTGACTGATACTGACTGGGATGATATAGTCATTATCATTTCCCACCACTGGATGGTCTTGCCATTCATCCAGAGTAATATAGAGGAAATCAATGAAATTAACCTCATTTATGAGATTTATAGTCACACCACTAGTTGGTTGATGCCCATTACAAATTACCTTCATAATGGGGAAATCCCACCAAATAGGGCTGGAAGGGAGTAGGTACGAAGATGGGAAGTAAATTTTTCCTTGTAAATGAGGTAAACCAAGAAAAGGATATCTAAAAACAAGGCATTGACAGAGACATTCTAAGTTTAATTAATGGAGAATAGATTGATGTCGTCATGAAATAAGTGCACACTAGAGATTGTGGAGTGCATCAATAAACAACCAAGCTCTCTCATCAAATTAGAAGGCTTGGGTATTACTGGACCACTATGATATAGGATTGTTCAATATTCACCATGAAGTGCCATTCCTGCCATGTTCATGCTAATTTCATACACAGAACCTTGGAGTTACTTCATACATCCAAGTACTCCTACCCATTCAAAGCTTGAGGGATGGATGTTGTGGGACCATATCCTCCCACTACAGCCAGAAAATTCATGTTTATACTCACAGCGGCCAACTTCTTTTCCCAATGGGCTGAATCCATACCACTTAAAGAATTAGGGATGAAACAAATTGTCAGCATTGTGAAGGATAATATCATAACCAGATTTGGTGTCCCTCATAAAATACATATGGGAAATGGCACCAACTTCTAATCTGTTGAGTTTGACATGTTATTCCATCAGTATGGAATTAAATACAATTGTTCGTCCCATTACCATGTGTAAACCAACGGGAAAATAGAGGCATTCATCATGACTCTATCCAACATAATTCGGAATATGGTTGATAAGGATAATAAATCGTGTCCATACAATCTCCTTCAAGATTTTTGGGCTTACCAGAACACAACCCACACTGCCACCCAGGCAACCCTGTACTCACTAGTATAAGGGGAAAAAGTGGTGTTACCTATCGAAATCCAAGTGACGTCACTTCGTGTGGCCATTTGCGATCAACTGTCCATGGATGATCAATCCCAATGATAGTTTGATGAGTTGGAGCAGTTAGATGAAAAAAGTATGCTCACGTTCCACCATTTAGAAATCTACCAAAACCGGATTGCACGAGCCTTCAATAAAAAGGTTTTCCTTCAATCATTCCTCGGTGGAGAAATGGTGTTAGTCCTCAGACCCCTGATGATACTCTGGAAGAATCATCCAAATCTTAAACCAAAGTGAAAAGGACCATATTTCATTCATAGGGTCTATTCTAATGGATTTTATAGCCTGATAACAATGTATGGAAATCTCATCATAGCTCCCACAAATGATTTTATTTAACAAGTGCTTTTCATATTAGTTGATCCCAATGTTATGGTCCAAGCTCTATAACCCTAAACTAAGAGTTATAAAACCCCAATGTAATGGTCCAAGATCTATGACCCTAAACGATGAGTTATAAAACCCTCAATGTTATGGTCCAAGATCTAAGACTCTAAACTATGAATTTTAACAACATGTTAAGGTCCATGCTCTAAGACCTAAAATATGAGTAATAGCACCATGTCATGGTTCAAGCTCTACGACCGTAAACAATGACTTATAACCCTCCATGTTAAGGTCCAAGATCTAAGACCGAAAACTAGGAGTTACAACACCTAGAATTTGTGGTCCAAACTCTATGACCTTAAACTATGATTCATTTTCCTCTCCATGTGACATTAAACTGTAAGGAACCCATCCATGAAACATGATAGTAAACTTTGACTCATTTCCTTGTTGTAAGACGTTAAAATACATGACACAGAATGTCCTAATTGTATGATAATAAACTACATGATCTCTCATAGAACTACATATGGCTTGATTCCTGCCCTTTCACGATACGTAGCAATGCCTCAACCCTCAATCTTTTACTAATCTCACCAAGATTAAAAGAAAATTCCTCCATCATATCCTCTACCTATCAAAACCTATGAAGGAAAACCTATTTCCACTTCTTGTTTCTCACAATAAGTATGGCTCATGTGAGCTAATTATTAGTGGTAAGGATTCTCCTACGCAAATAATTTATGGAAAGGTATGGTGGACATGGAACCCCTAGAATATGAAACGGAAATGTCCCTATACATGTACCAAGACGAATAGATACATGGTACATTAATAACTACATGCGGCTTAATTCATGCCCTTGTAGGATATATAGTGATGCCTAGATTTTGTATCCCAGACTAGCCATATTAAACCAAAAAGAAAGAGAAAAATTGTCCTCAAATTTCCATACACATCGAGTGAACATTTGTTGGGAACACCAAGAACTACGTGTGGCTTGATTCCTTCCCTTATAGGATGTGTAGTGATGCTCAGATTTGGCATCCTGACCCAGCCACCATCAAAAAAATTCCCCTTTTCCCCCATACATAGGTCATACTTGTATGGGGATTCAATGAATGGTCCTATCACATGACAATAAACTGCGAAATTATTTAAGAGTTATGTGTGGCCTAGTCCTCAGGGTTACGACATTCCGCACATTCCCCTCTATCATTAGAAGTCATAATATAATGCTTCCCCTTATACATATGAGCCAGACCTATGTCGGAGCCCCAGTAGTTCATAGTTAATCATGGTATGGGTACTCTTTATGTTCCCAGGCACATCGTTCCCATTTTTTAAACTCCATACTCCATGAAAACTCGGATCCCCATAATCATTCATGGCCATATGATATGGAAATCCATTGTCTAGTAGACACCTTTGATTGACTATTAACATCATGCCCTAGTGGATCTACATATGTTGCCCATAAAAATGGTCATCAATCAAAGGAAAATTTATCCCCAGGAGAGTTCTCTCCTATCTCAGTACACCCAACAGCTTCCAATCCCCATGTCATCCCTACTAATTAAAGTTTCTATAGGGAATATGGTTTGAGCCTTCTATCATCACTCACATCTAGGGAACCCGAGAGAATCATGATTTTTATTAACTCAAAACTATTAAATATATTTATGACAGTGTGATCGTCCTCACTATAAGACTCTAAACTGTACATTATTATGTCCTCACAACATGACATTAAACTACATATCCAAAACCGTCCTTGTTGTACGACATTAAACTGCATAGCAATGACTTAAGCCTAAAGTTCCCTTTGGTGTAGATTTTTGTATTCCTAGGTAATGAAATGTAATCCTCATAATCCCTTATTTCTCAAACCAAGCATAGCTCACTTGAGCTTAGGGATCTTAATGAGATATCCACAATGACATTACGACAAAAAATTCCAGGAATTTGGTCCTAGTAGCACGACCCTAAAAGGCATGTCATGGTTCCCTCCCCTGAGAGGAACCCCACATCTAAGACATGTGACGTTAAATGACCAGGTATCCCATAGATGGAATGAATTCCTCACTATGAATACGAGTTAGATCTACATAACGGACACCTGATTACAACAGTAATTTTTTTCCCAAATGTCTCCAATATGGCTAGAAACACTCCTATCGTACCCCAAACTCCATACTCTAGGAAAACATGGATCCCTATAATCATTCATGTCCATCTGAGCTGGAAGTCCATTATCATGTGGACACCTTTTATTTACTATGCACATCTTTCCCCAGTAACTCTACATATATTTCCCACAAAAATGGATGCCAATCAAAGTAATATTCGTCCCTTGGAGAGTCCTCTCCTATCTCAATATTCCCAACGACTTCCAAGCCCCTTGTCATCCCTAAATATTCAAGTTTCCCTCATTACTATGGTTTACTGCTTTCATCCCTCACGTATAGAGAACACCAGAGAATCCTGATTGCGATTAACTCAAACCTATTAATGATCTTTATGACAACATGATCATACTCACCACAAGAATCTAAACTGCATAGTATTATGTCCTCATCACACGACATTAAATTGTGAGGCCAAAATCATCCTTGTGGTACAATATTAAAATGCATATAAATGTCTTAAGCCTAAAGTGACCTATGGTGTTGATTTTCTTATTCCTAGGTAATGATATGGAATCTCTATAATCCCTTGTTTCATACATCAATCATAGCTCACGTGAGCTTATGGATATTAGTGGGAGATCCACCATGACATTATAGTAAAACAATCTTGGAATTTTGTCCTAACATCATGACCCTAAAAGGCATGTCACAATTCCCTCCCCAGATAGGAACCCCACATCCTGGACATGTGATTTTAAATGATCAGGTATCCCAAAGATGGAACGAACGCATCACCCTGCATATGAGTAAGATCTATATAAGGGACACATGATTCCATGAGTAAATTACAACCTAAATGTCCCCAATATGTCTAGATACAGTCCTACCATACACAATACTTTATGCTTTGAGTGATATTGAATCCCCATATTACTCCAAGGCCATCTGATATGGAAGGAAAATTTATTACAGACACCTTTGAATGATTATGCATATCATTCACCACTGTCTATGCATATATTTCCCCCCAAAATGGTCATCAATCAAAGGAAAATTCGACCCCAAGAGAGTCCTCTCACATTTCAGTACGCCCAATGGATCCCAAGCCTCATCCCATCCCTCCTGATTCAAGGGTCCTCAAAGTCATTGTTTAAATATTCCCCCTTTCTCAAATCCTGAATATATCAGAACATACCGGCCTAATTAATCTCTGGTTTCTTTTGAGGTTTCTAAAGATACCACATCTGAATGCATGAAATTGATCCGCATACAAAAGTAGAGTTCCCCTACTCATTTCCAGGTGTCCCCAAAAAAGTTCAATATAAATTACCCTTTTTTTGTTCAGGTTCACCCCTTATCAAAGGTAACATACCGTATTTTGAAAGTTTCAAATCTCCATAATCCTTCATAGCCATCAGAGACTGGAGACCAGTGTCCTGGAGACACCTTTGATTGACTATGAAAATCATGCCTCAGGGTCCATGCATATGTTTCCCATAAAAATGACCATCTATCAAAGGAAAATTCATCCCCAGGAACATCCTTTCCAAGCATCCATATGCTCAAATGACATTCATATCCTATCACACATCGGTTTCGGAAAACTCCTGGATAATTGCTTACGTACCTTTTTTTTCAAGTACCCATGACATAAAAATGACTCCTAACTGAACTGATCATTCACCATATCACCCTCACGCATGTAAGAACCATACGAGAATAGTTGTACACTTAAAGCCAATAGGAATGTCCCAAAAGTTTTCAGACATCACTTCTCAGGCCATCCACCCAATGTGGATCCTGACTTTAAAATAAATTCAAAATGTTGCAAATCCCACCAGGCCATCGAAAATGGAAGCAAAGTGTCCTGTGGACACCGTTGACTGACTATGATCATCATTCCTTAGTGGATCCGCCTATGTTTCCCACAAAATTGGTTGTCGATCAAAGGTAAATTCATCCCCATGAGAGTCCTTTCCTACTTCTGTATGCCTAAAACAGCTCCCGAGCCTCAGGCATGACTAGAATTCACAAATATAGGGTCAATAAAAATCCTTATTACATGTCTAAAGGATATTAGAACATTCTTGACTAACGATCCCAATTCAGAGCCCTGCCCCTTTTAGTTTGGTTAAAGTGGTTCAAACTATAAACATCAGTAATAAGTCTGATTGTCCAGACTGTGAACTGCTATAAAAAGAAATAACATACTTGCTAGAGGGAAAATCTGAAAAATGAACCTCTGGGTAAAAGTCAATTATTAGTTCATTAAAGAAAAAAACATTGATCCATAAAAAGGCGTAAATCTTGATAGGTCGAAAACCCCCAAATGGTGGCCGAAGAAAAAGTCATGTTTTTCTTGCTAAGCCCATGTCAAGTAGGCTTAGGAAAACATTAGGGTAATAATTAAAAAGACATAAAAGTCCATAGAATTTTCCATGAAACCATAGTAATACTTGAATTATGATCATTGATTCATGCGGATCAGGCAAAAATTATAGCCCGATTCAATTATTTCAATTTACTAGTTTCAAGTCATGGTTTAAAATTAATACCTGATTGAAATAATGTTTATATATTTTATTGATAAATTGACATAACAGGAAAAGGAAAATAAAGAGAATGTAGAGGAAAATAGGTTCCATCATATTCCATAAAAATATATGGTTTTCATCCACAGCCTGGAGCATATCCTTGTATGCAAGACAGGACCTTTACAAGATACATTCAGCAGAGTCGCAAAGTTGCATCAACGATTTGTGAGACTCCTCAAAATCTCAGAAAAGCTTTAAAAAATTTGAATTCTATGCACCTACACTTTCCCTTAGTACCTCATCTTCACTCATGGCTTGGAGGATGATCTTTTCTCCCTCATGCATTAGCCATCGCCCCTCTTCAATAGCGGTTGTGGCCCGATCCGGCTTCTATTTGAGTCGATCTAGTTTCTGGATTTGTTGCTCCACTTTTTGATCATGTTGTTCAATCATTGTATCTTAATCTGTGAGTTCTTTTTTCAACTTTGCAACCTTTATAGAAAGAGTGGAAGCTTTTTCCACAAGTATTTTCCATGTAGCAGCCAGATTAGTTGTTGACTCTGCTATGGAATGTCAGGATTCATGGGAACAGGTTGCTTCCCGAGTGGTGACCACCTACCTTACTATATTATAAATTCCATGATAGTTAAATCCATTGAAAAAAAGACCAGAAACTGGCAGTGTGACTTTGGAAAATTCATTGTCATCTCATCCAATAAAGTTAGGGAGATTAATCTCCAAATGTTCCTCCACGCCTTTTTCTGAGTGGGAAGAAGATCGACTTGGACTTCTCGATCAGTCTCAGAGTCACTAACTGATGACAAAATGTAGTTAGTAATGAATGTCACCAGAGAGGGACTTGATTTTTTAGCTACAACATGGATTGAACCTGAAATAGCCTCGTCCATGTTAATAGTAATAGATGATGAGGTAGGGGCATCCTCTACTATTTCCAAAGCTTGTGGTTTTGATTCTAAGGATGGAGGGGATACAGCTTCAATGCCTCCCACCCCAGTAGTGGTACTGCTATCTAAAATAGGTGACACTACATCCTCAGTCTTCATTGGAACTCTGTGGATATGTGGGAATACTGAATACCCAAGGCCATACTTGGATGAGACAGTATCACTCAAGGAGACTCTCATAAGGTAGTCGATTAATATAAGGCTTTTCAGGATGGTCAGTCTAGATAAAGATACTAGTCTAGAAATACTAGGAGCAGAAAACATAACCCCTCCAAAATATGGAAAAAAGAGCACGATAGACCACTCCAAATTTTTAGGGGATGCAACATTAGTCTCCTTGATTATGACATTACCAGCGACACTATGTGTAGAAGAAACAACAGTCTATGAATATCCTCCCTCTACATGGGAAAAAGTCGTTCGATTGAGATTAATTGGTTCCTCAATATTTAAATCCTCTCCAAGATCCAGCAAGGCATGGGGATTGCCATCGGACTTGGGTCCTACTATAAAAGCCACCATGTCTCTCTCTATGAGAGTCGTATCAGCATAGTAAAGTGATAACTCAACTTCTTTACATCCTTCAATCGTTGGGACATAGATTTTTTTAGTGGGAGCAGGCACACTTGAGGGTTTAGCAGCTCCCTAGGTCTCTTCAGATAGACCTGCATCCCTATTTTGATAAACTATGACATATGGTGACTCGTCCTCTATGCTAAAAGGGATAGTATTTTTAGATGCCTGAGTAGTTTTCATCTGGTCACCAATAGGCCTTATTTAAATGTAAATATATGTACTAGTGATTTAATAAGATAAGGTTACTTGGTTCAATCACCAGATAAATAGACATTTACTTCTTACCCCCCATCGAATACGATTAGACAACCGAGAGGCATGTTGTCGTTTCTTTGACTGCTGGTGGGATGACACCTGAATATGATAACCCAGAGAAGATGGAGGAGGAAATTCCAGGGAAGGATTTACAATAACCACTTCCCTATATTATTAGGCTCTGGGGGATCCTTCGGTAGTACCCCCTACCATTGATGGGGTGTAATCTCATCTATAGTACCCCCAGAAGAATAATTCGGGGGGAAAGTCGTTCCCTGATACCCAGCAGGCCCCTGATTAAAATGAGAAGGAAAGGGGGAAACATTCTGCATCTTTGCAATAAAATAATTTAAGGCCAAAGGTTATGACCAGAACAACCTCTCTCATCAACTATGGGAAAACATCCATTAATTCCCTATGGTCCTATCAGTAATGCCTATCCATATGAGCGTGAAGACACATTTCCATTTTAGTCATATAATCTACCACCTCATCATGCTCTTCGTTGACTAAAATACAGGTAGAAGCAATGGCTTCCCCAAATACTAGAAGATTGAAGCATTCCCTCTAAAGTATTTTCGATATATCTTCATCTGAATCACTCTCCCACAATTCATCCCAGACTCTCCATGCCTTTGAAAATGAATATTTAATTGGTATGGCTAGTGATGGAGGGATGGTACAGGGGAGCAGATCAGGTTTTCATAACCACAAATGTTTCCCAAGTGTCCCTGCAAACTCAAGACCTCGTGAAGAGGAATGTTTATGAGACGATGGAAGTAAGTAAGAATACTTTTATGTGGAAGCCATAGTAGGCAATATAACAACTTCGTCATCAACATCAATAATTTCTAGTCCTAGCATGGAAAGTACCCGATCTGAGTACTTATGCCGACCACTTTGAGAGTCGATGAGTGTCTCAAGGTATTTAAGATAGAAACTCAGCTGATCTGAATCCTCATCAAAAGAAATTCCATCTGGTTCTAAAATGTTGCTAATGTTAGTAAGGGCCACTTCCCTAGTCTAGAGGAGCTTCCATAAATCATGAGGGGACCAGTCATGGATAGATGGATGACCTTTAGAAAGGTCTCATTGCCTTTAGGCCATTGGAAAATTTTCCACGAAAGGAATGGATGATGAACCCCTACAAACAACTATTGCATCTTGTTCGGTCACCCAGAGGTCATAAACCCATCTTTCAAAACATTCCTAGGGGATACAATAAACCTTTGGAGGACTTTTATCATTTGATATTATTCAAAAACTCACTTTACCCCCCTTTCCTTTCACCTTGTATGCCTTAGAAGTCATCACAGTAGGCACCGGGTCGGCTAATCAGCCATTGGGAAATGACTTAACCCAGGCCTCAGTATAGTTCTTGGTAAAGAAGGGAACAAAATCACATGAGTCTGGACGTTTGGCCTGGCTCTGGGTGTCCTCTTAGGTAAACATTGTCCATAATTGATGGGCTGTCATCAGATGTTTCTCCTGAAGAGCAGTATTTAGAGAAGGAGGGCACAATTCTGGATATAGTTGAACTATAGACTAAATCTGCAGGTTTCATAGCCCACGCAAATAAGTTCCCCTCTAATATGATCAACCTAGACTCCTTCTTGTAAATAAATTAATTAACCTTGGTTGATGAAGTCTTTAGATTCACTATTTATAATAGTACCAGTCGAAGAATATTAAGGGTGGTAAGAGAAACGTTCATAAACGTTGAGGCAAGCCATTAAGTCCTACTTTTTCTTTTCAATTTGCTCATCTTTCTTATCCTGTGAAGCCCATGCCGCTGACATCATCCCACTGGTACTCTGAAGGTATGTTTGGAAGGTGGAATGTGGAATTGGTAGGTAATTGTTGAAGGAATAATCCCCTATGTGGGCTCCCATATATCCCCAAAGAATTTATAAAGGGTCGGTCATCTGGTAAGGTGACCCCCCTTTGCTGATTAGACCCAGCAGGAGGTATGTCTTGACCAACACTGGGATATCCAACTTGACACATTTTTTGGTGGATAACTATGCAGCCTTGATAAAATTAGAGGCTCTTAAGCCACCAGATTCCCTCACTCATAGGAGACACCCACTCAGAAACAAGGCCAAGAAAGCCGCTAGTCTAAATAACTCATGGACGTTAGGGATGATCCCCCATCCCCATTTCTGAAAATCCCCCTTTTCCAAGGTGGGAGAGTAAGTACCCTCTCACATCAAGGTGGTTTTGGTGGGACAAGACCTGGGTCTCCATGGATCAGTCTCGAGACCAGAATGCTTAACAAACTCACCAAACCCGTCATCAAAAGAAACATCCTACTTTGAATAGGGATCACATTCCTTTAGAAGTGACTTCTCTTGTACAATGAGTTTCTTGGATAAAGGGGGTTCTTTCCTCATCATCCCAAGCTGGGGAGGGATAAAGAAATTCATCATAAATGTCCCTGATGATAGGACCTCCCTAAATCAGTTTTATGTCCCAAATAATGATGCTGACCTCCTCGTGGGTCAAATGGAAAGTATTGGTATCTAGTATCTACCTGCTTAAAAGATTTGAAATAAGGGTAGTGGGATGATGGGTCTATGTTTGAGAAACCCAAGTGGCCACATACAATCCCACAGTCTATAACTTAGCACAGCTCTGGAAAACCCAAAAGGGCCACCCTCAGTCCAAGCCAAATAATCCCCTAGGGTGATGATCCCACTGGGATGACCAACGATGATTGTCATTTTCTATAGCCTTCCTTGAGATGCTTTGGCAATAATGGTCCATATTATTGGGATTTCAATGCATCCCCTCTAATTTTGGAGGTGTGTAGTTTAGCAAGGACACGAAGGTATAATATCTCTGAAGGTACCACCCCTTGGAAGAAATAAATGCCTTTAGAATAGAGGTATTAATTATCTAGGAAGTTGGATGATCAATCGGGTTTGCCACTGGGATCGCAATGTCAAACAATAGACCAGACCTGTAAGAAGGAAGTTTGTCTGAAGATTGGTACTCTCGTTGCCCCGCTGTGAGCAGATTCTGCAAAGATTGATGAAATGGAACAACCATAATTTTGTCATCAACTGAAGCCGCTATTCTCTTTGACCATTCATTGGCAGAAAAAAGGGGCACCAATAATAACCTCAGAAGAAGCAGTGACATCAGCAGCAGCCTCTGAAGCAGCCATTGTAACTTACACAAGAAGATCTGGAAGCCTACAAAAAGTAATTCCAATAAAAAAATTTTTATAATGGCTACGAAATAATGAAAGAACTCAAAATTTGTCCAAAAAAGGCTCCGCGTAATGTTTTTGGAAATGGTACATAGTAGCCACATCCTGCGTACTGCATAGTGAGTGAAAGGAATAGTCTGTGTACTACATGATACATAGAGGTAACGCCACCAACATACACGGTACACAGATTCCTATCACTACGTACAACCATCGTATGTGAGCCATCCGTGAGATGTTGACCCACCGATCGATGGTCTGTGAACAAAAAGGTTCACAGAAAGAGGATGCTATGAACCTAGGCCTTAATTATGTTCATGTTCACGAATTGTGAATTAAATTTAATTCTAGTGTATTAATTCTTAATGTTTGGTTCACCAATCCATGTTCGGTATGAGGATAATCCACCTATATAGACTCCTCCTATGAGAAAACCCGATTTTAGTCTTAAAATTCCACAATACTGTTCGCGAAATCCAAAATAAGGTACGTGGATAGATAAATGGTGAGGAAATCAATTTATGGTGCGTACGAAGTGGTTCTCACACAAGATTTTCGTAGGGATCATGATACGTGAGAGAAAAAGAAGCAGGGGAATTTGAGATCACTTTTCACCATAAGAAATATTAATAGACAAATGACATGGACCCTATATATAGGTGTGGTCCCCTCCTACTGGGTCCATTTGTTCTACTACAAACCATTTCTATTCAGGACCGCTTCTACATCAGAATAGTCCCATTTTTTTCTGAATGGACACAATCCTGATGGGGGTATTTGTAGGATCTTTAAAATTAATCCAAGGGAAGAAAATACCCCCATAATCACTTTGTAGATTGAATCAAGTACTTATAAAAGTCTAGTAAGGTTAATGGACTCAAATTAAGTTGAAAATTATAGAAGAAAATTGAAGGAATTCAAGTTTTCAAATCATTTCCAGTGGTATGTATACCATCACCGGGAAAGGTATGCGGACCAGCCCGATCGTGAACCACCAGGTACATGGGATGATCCACGAACCGTTGTCCTGTAGAGTGATTGCTAGCAAAACAAGTCTCACCATGAACCGCATCACTGAAGAAATTGTGTGCACGAATTCCATCTGTGTAGCATATCATGAACCCATTAGTTCATGGACTAATTGTACCAACAGGGTTCTGCAAACCATTATCGTGAACCAAATCCTCCGCAAACCCTAGATTGACCGTGTCTTCCATGGGTCAGGATATCGTTTCATGGGCCTCTGAAAATGGTGTCGTTTTCCAAATAGATACAATTTTCCCAATGATTTATAAAAGGAGAACATTATAATGTAAAAATAACAAATGATGAAATCTGGAAGGGGAAACCAGAGGTTGGAAGAAAGAGTTCAGAGAAGACTCTGGCTTCATTCTTGATTCATCGATGAATCCCGAATCACAAACCGCATTATCCACAGGTGGCATCAACCACGAACCATAAAATAGGGAAATATAATAATAATAATAGAATGATGAACCTGAATGGTGAACCACGAACCACATAACTCTCATAGATGAATTCCCTAAAAACCATAATCTTTAAGACCCTCCTGCAACATGGTGCTATGCGTAGTGTACTGTTATGCAGACTGAACCTGGAACCACGTACTGTTCTAGTACGCGGATGGAACCCAAAGTGGCGTGGTGAGACCTATACCACTATGGTATGTGGTGGTCTATACCCATGACTGCGTAACTCAATGATATATTGATGGACCCACTACCCACATACCACTACGGTATATAGAGACTCTCTCATTCCATGTAAGACATTAGTACGTAGAATGGGGTGTTTTTGGGTATTATTTCCTCCAGTTCCAACCTCACCCTTCCATTACTGTATAGTCATCCATAGTCCCTTCACTAACCAATCATCATGCATCTGGAAAAAGCCTCCTCCAAAGACACCAGACCCGTATGATCAGACCATCAGGTGCATCAGTTCTCCCCTTTCAGTCTACAAATCCAGGGTAAGAAAAGTCACAAAGGCTCTCCTCTCAATGGTCCAGTATTTGGGAACGCCTGTGGGTATACATTCCCATTCTAACCTAGAGTCCAACCTTGTGATGCCTACGTGAACCTCCCCATTATAGGGATTAAGCTTGATCACTTTCTTTTACATTCAATGAAAAATAATGATTAGTCGAAGGGGTTATGTTTGCTCCCCCATTTGACGAAGACAAAACTCTTCTCATTCCCATATCATATTCTGGGGCACTACCATTGAGGTAAGTCCCCAATATTCTGAGGTCAAGCCATGTTACCATTAATGTCATTTCATATTTAAAGGTTCATTACTTCATTCACACTCCTTTGGTCACCCCATCCTCTTCCATTGCAGTCTCTCCCTCCCCCACCAATAGGGGAGGAGGCATGTAAATTGTTGAATCTTTCGCATCCTCTTGTTTCTCACACCGAGAATGAATCATGTGGGATTAGAGGTTTGTGATTATTACAAAATACACATGGTTCTGAACTATTAGAACTCTTACTCTTAACCAAATCAGGATAGATAGGATGTCTGAAAGAAGGTTTGAGCTAAAAAGGGTTCCCATCCAAAATGGTCCAACTAACCATGTCTCCTCAAATGTGCATCTTCCACGCGTAATCCCCTCACATTCTGAACAATGAGAAATCTTATTCCTTATCAAACCAAGATACATATGACACCTTCTGGAATGTCTGATCTAAAATGGGTGCCCAATCCATAATGGTTCCACACAACCATGCCCCCTCAAATGGGCAACTTCCACATGTAAGCCCCACACAATCTGAACTACGTGTGTTCTGATTCATCTCCCGATGATATGTAGGATACCTACCTTATGGGTCTGATCCCAAAATCCAGTCACCTTCCATCCCTGTAATGATGATAAAATCTAGAGTGACTTATTATAAGGATCATGTTAGTATCACTTATATAGCATCAAATATATGCATGTCTACGACAATCCAGCAAACCAAGGGTAGCTCGTGGACACACTCTTCGGGAATTAACCAAGTATTCACAAACATACAAACACGACTTAAATCTATAAGAGAGTTCCAGAACAGGAAGAAATCCTCCCCTGGAATGGTGCGGTGAGCCTAACCTACCATCATCTCGACAAATGAAGTCTTTAAGTGTCGTTGGCTGAATCATCAACCTTTGGAAATCAAGTCCATGAATCATGGATACTAGGGCCATTGGGCATTCCTAATTCTATGAATAAACCTTCTAGAGACCATTTGAGGAAGTTATTTCTGAGAAGGACCGATTTCACAAGTACTTGACCCCCACGCAATCTCCCGCTGGGACCAACAGTTCTCACAGGGTAAATCCAAACTTCTTTAAAGGATAACGACGCTGAACGGGTCAAAAAAATGGGGAATTCGATGAGAACCCTTCTCTATAGAAAAGAGACAGGAGATGATCCTTGTTAGACCATTTCCGCACCACTCAAAAACGTGCCACCTCGGAGGCGAAACACTTATAAAAATATGACATTATAAATTATAAAATATAATCTCTATTTTGTGTACTTTTCATCCATATACTTTTTCAATCTTAAAAATATTATTATTATTATTATTATTACTTTTAAATTTGTATTTTCATCAATAATTCACATATTCCACATTAATACTATTAAAATGGAATTTTTTTATCCCTTTAATCAATGTAGATTTAATCAAAACCATTTAATATTACTTTAAATTATTTCATTTAACTTCCATTGAATTTACTATTTTTAACATAAATTTTTTAATTTACCATTATTTATTTTAAATTCTCCATTATTAGGTGGTTTTATTATTAAAATAATTTTTTAAATTAGCTTTTCACCTCTTAAAATTGTTTTTTAAAGTGACTTATTCATTGGTTTTAGGGAAATATTATTAAAATATTATGAAAAATATTTCTAAGATTCTCTTCCATTTTTCTTACTTTCCCTATAATATCCACTATCTTGGTATCTTATATTTCCTATATCATGCTCTAAAATATATTATGATATTTTTCTTTTATGTGATTAAATTTTTAGTATCTTATGGACCAATAATTTACTACTTATTTGGTGATTCTTTATGAAAATGTTATATTTCCCATTATATTTTGCTGGATTAAGAAATTTATTATTTTAAATGAATTTTTGATTTTTTATGGAACATATATGTATAGTCTATCATCATATAATGGGTGTAACTATAATTATATATACCTCAAATACATTGGATAAATATTTTCATGTCATGGGATAATATTGGGATGTTGGTTGTGTTTCCTAATCCACTATGCTATGGGATGTAGATACTGATTTTGATGAATAATCCCAGAATTCCATCTAAATAGCTATGTGAGTCAATTATCCTGTAACCCAAATATTTTTACCAATATCCATGGGTTATAGACATGCACATGGGCATCTAGAATTATCTTTTGGGGAAATTGTTTTCCATAATAGAAAATAATTTTGAAGATACCCTATGGAAACCTGATAAAAAAATCAATACATATATCTCATAGTATAAAGAGATGCTAAAAACATAATTTGGAACATAACAACCAAAAACCATCTTGGAGTTTTCCATGACCACTCAATATGTACAAAGTCATCCACCCTTTCTCACCCTATCATGAACCCACAAACAAAAATAATAGCACGTGCACTTGCTATATGATCATAAAGGATACAAACACCAAATGTTTAAGTTAGGTGTGATCTATAGAGCACAATATGATTCTACAAAATATACAATGTACATAATTCATAAGGAATGTTTAATATAGTAAAAGATGACTAAAATAAATAGAGTATGAAAATTATTTTAAAATTGATTTTTAAAAATTTCAAAATTATTTATCAAAACAATCTTTTAAAACATTCCTTTTGAAAATTTAAAAACTAATCATTTTCTTGAAAATATCTAAAAACCATTTCAAAAGATTAATTCATATCAGATAATAATAGTAATAACATCCACGTGATATCAAGAACTATACACGAAAAATTAGAATAGATTAAAAGTTTGTTATATTAATAAACAGATCAATCAAGAGTATAAATAAATCAAGAAATGAAAATACATTTCCAAGTAGTGATAATGAACATTTTCACGTATTGAGTATCATGTATCTGGATGTCATGGGTATAAAATATATAAAATAGCCATCCCTCCATATTGAAGCTATTAAAAATATATGATGACTTATCACTAGGTTTTTTCCCATCCCACGGGTCTAAAGAAAACCAGTTCTATGCACACTCGCTTTCTTGGCCACATATCCTTATCCTGAAAATTTCATTTTATGTATAGATCTAATAAGTTGGGTGTGAGTCTTCAAGCAAGGAATATATATAGGTTATCCCATATAACTAAAATGTTTATCATGATCAGTCAAAAGAGGTGAGTGAGATAATAAAGTTACAAGGATAATAACGAGGATCCTTATCAATGTAAATCACATGATCATTACCTCAACATTTCAATCATGGGAATATGAGCTCAAAAAACCTCTCTATCTCCCCCTCCCCAATATCCCGCTATTTAAATAATCCAATCTTAAATAACCATAAATGGGAATTAGAATAATGGTTAATATTACAATAATGGATTATTATAAGATAGGATATTATAAAGTACATAAGAGGCTGTCAAACATCAAAAACTAAATTCAAAACCTCTTCTTCAATTCAGACATTAAAAATGGTGTTTATAATTTCTTCCATTCACAAAATATCTTGGTAATAAAAAACGAGACTTTAAAATAATTATTTCTTTCAAAATAGATCAACAGTATTCATGGAATTTTAACAATTTTAAATGGCCTAAAATCAACTCCAAACATGGGTTTACACACTATTTCTGTGTGAATAAATCACTCATATCAAATTACCTAAAAACTCCCATTTCAAAACTAGGATAAAATAGTTCAAATATTGTTCATGGTCATTTAATAAAATCCATGATTTGAAACTGTTTATAAAACATAAAATAGTTTAAATCATTTCATTCAAATCAAGTCATTTCATTTTAGGAATAAAAACCTATCCTAAATCCGAAATTTACACAAGGAATCCTTTAAATGTTATTTTTGACTAAAAATTTATAATCATGGAATTGAAAATTTCAAAAAATGTGAGAGAGATCAAGATCATATCCATTCAATTCATTCCATGTTCAATTCAAAGACAATAGGATCAAAGAAACATTCAAATGGAATTTCAAGTACATATTTTAAAAAACATGTGTTAGAAATTAAGAAACATTTATCTATGAATTATCAAGAAATAATGAATTACATGATCAAATAAGAGTATAGAAACACCAAATTAGAAATCAAGAATACAAGCGTAATGAATCTGATATGTCTCACATCTAATGGAGATCATCAAATCTTGGAAGAGAGATCTCGATATAAGTTAGAAGAGAACCTAGATCTAATATTCCACATCAACCATTGATGATCAAATACAACACAATTCCATCATAAACTCTAGTAATAACAATTACAAACAATAATAGAGATCTATGTATGGCAATAAAATAACTCATCAGAAGAGGATCACCACTTAGATCTGAACTTCGATCAACAAAGAAATGTTGTTGGGATAGCCAAAACACCTCAAGAGGGCTCCCAAAATCCAATGGATTGAATTAAGACAGAGTGGGAGGTCTTTAGGGTTAATTATGGGGTTTTGGTATTTTAATTAATATTTTTGGGGTATTAAAACTCATGCACATAGTTTCTTGGGTAAATTCACATGGTTAAAACTAACCATGTGCCTAACTGTGTGCCAGAAACATAGACACTAGAAGAGTAGCATGGTTTGTTTTATGTTGAATATTCCATGTTACCCTTTATAATCAGATTTCATGGTTTGGTTTTATGTTTTCTCTAAACGTATTCCATCCATGCACCACTGCTTGGGTTATTGGAAAGGTTTCACAGTTTGGATACATGGTTTTTCAAAGAATGTTCCGGTTATGCATCGACCCAAAAACTTTCAAAATACTCTAAAAGCTGAAAAAATAGACTAAGAAGTGATTCAGTCAAAGGATTCTCAAATCATTCGGTATAAAAACCTATATGATGTTAACATGATGTTATGTTGATTACAAATCTACTATATTTTGTTATGAGGGTATTTATCTAGGGTCAACTATGTTATGATGATCTTGGAATAGATATGTGAAATTTGTTATGATTTTTTATTCTAATACTTGCAGTATTGTCCAAATATATTTCTCTGTGGACTAAGATTATTGTCTCATGATTTCACATGTGAATTTTATGCTATATTTTCTCTTGAGAAATCATATCTTTATAGATCTAAATTTATATTAGAAGATATATTATTATGTTATCAAGCCTCATGATCAATTATTATTTATCTATTATCTTATTCAATTAATAATTTCACTTATCCTTTATTGATTGTCCTCTCATGTTTATTATCTAATGATATGTTTTCTAAGACCCATTGATATAATTTTTCTCATATTGAATATGTGATTTCACCCATTTCCTATGTTTCTAATTTCCTCAAGTGTGGATGAAGAATTTTATACAAGATATATCTTTAAGGTAGTAAAGTATAAATAATGTTCCTAAAAAAATATCAGTTGTATGTATAATTCAGTTGGATATATAGATAACATAAAAATACACTAATTTTGTTTGTTTTTATAGTTTGTTTTTAGACATTTCAACCATAATAAACATAAATAATACATCATTTTACCTGAATATTAATTACATATCATAATAAATCACACCGCATAACTTATAGGTTTTGTTTCTTTAGAGACATGATACATAAACAACTTATTTCATTAAAATTATTCAACATCTCCCACAAAAAATCTTTATACAATATATAATTCTAGAAATATTACACATTTTTCTCAATTTCATTAACATGCGAATGGAAATATAAGAATTGGTGAGATCAGAGGATCAGTAATGAGTGAATATAATAGATATCAATTGAATTTCATAAGTGACCATAATATTAAAATATGTGAATGTGGACATAATCATGGTTGATGAATATAATAAACATAAATAATTCCCAATAAAATATTTACCACAAAACAAGATTAATGTAATGAGGATTTTTACATAACATATGAAATGACTGGTACGATTTTGGAAATATGATTCAAGAATCCTGAGCTATAAATCATAACATATAATTGTTTTATAATATAGTGTTTTGGAATATACATAAGCATAGAAAATTATTTCCTATGTAATGTCTCCCCCATAAGACCATAATCTCATTGTGTAAAGAGTCTAATAGTGTATTGGGTTTACTCTGCAGTCTATGACATGTTATCTCATGAGATATAAGGCCTTACCCAATTCATTAGAGGGATATATAATTATTAGTCCACTAGTATCTTGGGGTTTTGTCTTTACTTCTCATTATATGTCATCTCATGACATATAAAACATTACATAATGAAATATAAATATATATAATTTTGATCCACCCCATCACATAGGCGTATGGGTTCACCCCCAATTCTTTTTCATCAAATGAGATATAAATCTTAAACCAATGCACTGAAGAAATATATAATTCTAGTTCCACCCACGATAAAATTTAAAAATAATAAACATGTGTAATACATGAACATAAACATGCTAGAAAAAAATGGTTTTCATGAGAACATCCATAAGAAATTATTATAATCCATCTCGATAATGTGTAAGGACGGTTTCATAAAATAATATCCCTATTTAATTATAAGAAATAGTAAAGTACATTAACATATATGAAAAACATTTTTAAGAGAATTATAAAATATTATTGAAAAATAAGAAGAAATATCTTTTATTTTTTGAATTTTTTTTAACGTAAGTAATTTATAAAAAAAAATTAGAGTAAATAATTAGTTGTAAAAATAGGAAATAATAGAGAGGAATCATTGTAATGAAAACCTAAGAATATGGTAGGGAAATGAAATCAATAAAAAAATTAAAAAAGATGTTCCTCTTAAAATATTGTAAATAAAGTAAAAGAAAATAGAATGTGACATGTGTGTAAAACATTAAAAATATATTTCTATATAATAGAATAATAGGGAATGTAATTTATAAAACCAAATAATGAATATGAACAAAGAGGATAAATATTACTAACATAGAATGTATTGGCTTGGATTTTCCACAATTTTGACTATGTTCCATTTTTTAATTTTTAGAGACTCGGGACCATCTTATGGTTAAAAAAGTTAATTTTACCAGAAAAGGAAGCTTTCAAAAAAATTGTAAATATTATGCTAGTTCTATAGTAAGGGTTTTAATTTCGGGTGGGTTGGAGTGGAAAAGTCATTGTCATAGATCCTCGGAAGCATTATAAATAAAATATTATATAATTAGTATTCCCATGTGGGATAGTTTTTTTTTCAAATTCCCATATCAATTGAATGGAATATTTACTAGAGAAAATATGAACATATTTGGATCTATAATATGGGTTTTACAATATCAGAAATGTAATTATTTTTCATTAGTCATTATGATGGTGCGCTATCACTGACAGATTAAATAAGGAATTAATTTATTGATTAATTATCTAATTAATTCTACAATTATATTTTAAACTCATTTAATCTAAAAATTAATAATTTTTTAGAAGGATCTATAGGGTTAGTCACATAACCCTTTAAAATAAAATTATAGGAGAGATCTCATTGTGGAGACCTCATTGAATGTTCATGACAGCTCATGAAACCAATATTGACTGTAATGGATTCACTAATGATATCTCTTTCAGGAACATTATTAACCAGTGATTGAAAATAAATTGATGTATGTAACATTATTGTATATTTATCCCTCTTTTGATATCACTGAGATTGGAGATTTATTCTTTTATGTATTTAATCAATAATCATACTTTTCTAAGACTGATTAATTTATATTTTTATTAACCCTATGATTTTTGATTCATGGATGCCGAAGAAATCTATATTTATCTATTTACATTGATTCCTAAATTGTTTATAATGTTGGATCATATACAGTCATTGTTGGTTCTAAGCTTTTTATGTGTCAAATATCCCACATGTTCTTCATGCTTCATCACCAAGATTAAGTTTGGTTAGTGACTCAACCTTTCCCAATGGAAAGTTTCTTTATGCGATCAGGTATTGGTTTTTTGGTTCAATGTTATGGATTCACCTTTTTTTATCATGGTATGTAAGTGGATCATTTATGAAAACATAAATATATGGAGAGAAAGGGAACCACTTATTTCGAGTTAGGGCATGTGTTAAGATATGGCTTAGATAAGAGATGAGGATTCTGGTAATCAGTGGATAGAAATGGGTTCTGACAATGGATGATCCATGGATAAATGGTTTAAATAGGTTTAAGTGATATTGGTAGCAGAATCAAAGGAATGAGAGTGATATATGAATTTGTGTTGAAAGAACACACAATGCCTTCTATGGTTGATTTTTTCTACAGTTTTTATCTTAGTAAAATATGACATAATTATGTGGTCAGTCACACAAGTTGTGTGACCCTAAATGTGAATCATGGAGTGTACATGATTTATATTCTCAGGGATATTAGGTTGAAAACACACAATGTGTACATAGTCTACACCATGTGTACCAGTCAGTATATCATGAATCGAGTGTTTAAATACAAAAATAATGATGAAAAAATACTATATATCTTTTGAATCATATTATATGTCATGTAGTTAGCTTTATGGATTTCTTGTTGAGTGGTAGTTCCTGGTCGGGATGTTAACCTAAGGCGACACATTGTGTACCACAATGTACATGTCATTAAATTTCCTTTCACATGGATAGATACCATTAAGAGGCCTCTTCATAATAGGTTTCCTTATAAAATATTTATGTTAGAGTCCAATTCCCCCTAGAGAGGGTCTGGTATCCCACCATACTACATATTTTGTGTGATATCTTATCTATAGGTAGATCAGGTATAGAGTCATGTATCTAGTGGAGAATGGGGTTATGATCCACAATTCTGTTTCTCCAAGGCATGGTAAGGTATCTTTTTACCCTCTATTGTATATGTGATCCCCTCTGATGGGAAAATACAAATAGAATTAGGTATCCCCATGTGGCCAAAGCCGTGATCCTTTATATGTGAGTTAAAATATAATAGTGTTGGCTATCCCAAATTTCTCATGGCACGATCCTCTATCTGTGAGTTCAATTCCATAAACTAATGAGTCTTTTTGTGAGACATGTCATTCCTTTTGGAATTTCCTTAGATATCACTCGTATCTATTTCCAATTGTATGTTATTGGGGTGAAACATAAAGAATTATTTTTATATGGATATCATTGAGGTTAGGGGACTTACTTGATTACTTTTTCCCTTCGTTGATAATATTTGGGTTTATTCATTACCCTTGGACTGCATGTTCTTCCTCAGTACGTAATCATAATATAGTTTTGACTGGGATCCCATTTTTTCTTTTTCCAGTAGTGAGGATATTAGAAGCCTATAAAGCGTAGTCTTCTTTGTTAATTTTAGTTACTCATCATTATATGGTTACCTTAGTGATGAGGTATATATATAACTATCAATTTTATGATATTTGGTTCCTCAGTTATTGAGACACCTCTAGCTACTCATGTGACATGGATTTTGAGGGAGCTGAAATGACCACAACCACACTATGTCACTAACATTTCACGCATTTGAACATATCTTGATTATTCTTATTACATTCATTTTTTATACTTATTCTTACTAGGATCTTTGAGAGGAATTTTTTATTTGTTCCTCTTGATGGTTTTCATGGATTCTTATTGATTATATTTATTCCATCCATTTCAATCGCCTTGGTCCCTAACAGGTGTAATCTCATAAGATGATGCAGTGGTCAGAGATTGTCTTGTGTATATGTAGTTAGCATGTATTTTTTTGTGTAAATGCATAGAAATCGTGGGGATGTGGTGATGGTGGAACTTTAGGGTACTATGATCCAATGGCAGTCAGTGATGTTTGTACAAAGATACTTCTTACAGTGATGAACTCTATGTCTTGGCTAGTTTTCATTTTGTAATTTTTCATATTGGGTGTATATTTTTTCCCATTTTATATTATGTTATTTGTACCATTTTTTTATGTGTATATAAATATATTTATCATGTATGTGTTATATATTGTTTAATTGGTTACATTTATATATATCCCTATTATTTTTACTTTCCATATGCATTGGAGATATTAGTCTGTAATATGATTTTATAGGTTAAGTCCTCCAATGTGTATTTTTTTCTACTTGGTGCTAGTCACCAGGACATAGCCTATAAGATATTGTAATGGGGGAACATTTGTCTTACAACAAGTCTATGTGGGATCCCATGGGGATAGTTTACGTCAGAGTGTCATCAACGCATCTCAATCCAAGGTAATGTTTTCAGATATATTAGTCATGGGATAATTGGTTTGGGATGTTTTTGTAATAATGTTAAGGGGTCATGAGTTTGGTTAATAGACTATGGAAACTAGTTTAGTTATTTTGGGCAACATATCCATTATCCAATACTTTAATAGCCTTCTAGTTGACTAAGAACCCTAATATATCAATTCAAGGGTACGGGTAATTCGGTACATGCATCGTATAGTTTTCAGTCATGGTATTTCTTTTTCTTCATATGTAAACATATTTAAATACTATCTAACCCTTACAAGTGGGTCCTATAAGGTGGTACCTTCTAAAGTTAATCTTGATTATAGTTTAATGTATATGATAACCATATCTCTGTGTGTATTCATCTCACATTCAAGAAGTGAGTGATTATATAAGGCCCCAACCTTAAACCTTACTTAATCTTGAGTTATTACAAGATTACACATTGAGGATCTTTTCAGGTTTAGAGTTTTAGAGAATTAGATCATAAAACTTTCATTACATTCCACATATAAACAAAGTGGTTACATAAATATAGTATTCTTCTTTCCCATCAATAAAAATATATTTAAAATAAAACATGGATTTTTTCTTGACACTTCCTTGACACTATCATCATATCATTTACCTTTCCCTTGACCTGTGAAAAACATTTCAAAAAACTTGGAATGAGCATAAAAAGCTCAGTAAGGGATATAAAAATATGAAAAGGAATAATGGGTACATATATACATAAGAATGAAATCATACATTACCCATAAAACATAAGCACTTTAACATACCTCATAAAATCATTAATAAATCATAGAAATCATAAGACATAAAGGTAACTTGAGGCATTCATAACATTCTTACGTAGGGAGTAACCCTCTTGGTTATGTTTGGAATACCCATCACAGTATATTCCCTAAATCTCTTCGGGGAAACCTTAACGTTTCACTCCTTCGCGTTACCCAATGCATTGGAGAGCTATATCGGGCTCACCCACCCGTAGTTTATCACGGAACCACCCATCTTCATAATAATGCCCAAGAACCTCAACATAATCGTATCACATAAAACACGCATAAAGGAAACATAACATTTCCACCTTTCAATCACAAGATATCAATACATCACATTGATATAAAAACATTACGAAAACCATTTTCAGTACCAAAATAAAAGAAAAGTAAAACATGGTATTTATTTTTCTTTTAAAAAAAGGTATGGCTTGTAGAGGAAGCCGAAACTCAAATAACGGTCATGGCGGCGGAGAAGTCGTTGTCGCCGCATACGTATGACAAAAACATTCTATTTTGTCATTTAGTAAACGCTTCGTATAGAAAATATTCCTTTTGAATAAATGTAAAAGTCAAAGGGGTTTATACACCTTATAAAACAAGGTTGTGTATAAAACAAAATATGCCTCAATGAAAGGAGATTGAGACAAAGTCCCATACCTCAGGTCCGACTTGACTCGGTCGTTCTTTAATCTCCTGAATAATAAACTTGAGTTAATTTCTACTTGTTTAAGAACCTTTTTAAAGTTCATTATTCCTTTTATATCACTTATTTCCATGTCATGAACACTATGTAATTATTTAAGTTAATAACGGTCGTTTTAAAGATCATTGATACTTGAGTAAAGAATAAACCCTTTATAATTACAAGTTGTTCAGGTATCCATTATATCCAGAATGGTATTAATGATTTATATATCATAGATATCATATATATCCAGTACATTCATGCATTTATAATATTATATAACATTTAGAGGTAAGAAATGAAATGCACCGTTCATGGAGACGGTAAGCCGTACGTACGCATGAACACTACTTTCATTTCTATTTCGTATTTTATAGAATAGAATCGTAATGATATAAAGGTATATTATAATTTCAGTATAATATCATATATAATATCATAACTCCATCCTTTATACGTCCCACATATGGTATTTAACGAATCAAATCACTTTGAGGGGGCGGTAGTCCGCACTTCCTTAAATGAAGATATCGCGTTACCCATAATGGAAACCATAAAGGTATGCCCAAAATGAAAAATCTAGAAGCTTAAGGAAAAAATAAACATATTATATATCATATATAAATATAGTTACATCTTAATGGCCACCATTGAAGGTGTTAAAATAATGTTGAACAATCATCGTTTCGGGAGGCATAAATTCACCATCCACGGAAACAGTATGTCCTTTAACCATTAGATGTAGGTGTGTGTAAGTGTAGCTAGAATAATTCGTATAACAACATCCTAGTATATTTAAGATACTGGATTTGTTACAAAATAAATGAATAAAAAGAGTTTAGGGGGTTGGAGAAGCAAAATAAAAAAAAAGGACTCAAGTGAAGACATTACCTTAAAATCGGGTAACTCCCTTTGGTTTGAGATTAAAGGCTTACATGGGAAGACTTCTGCCCAAATTGAGGCTTCAAGGAGTAAGAGAGGGAAGTGGAGAGACAAAATGGGTAGGGGTTGGCCGAGCCAAAGGCTTTGGAAGCGTGGGTAAGGAGGTAGAGGTGTGGGCCTTTTATAAAAGGAGAGGATGGGAACTCTTGGAAAGTAAAGAAAGTTTACTGTATTTGAAAATGATTTTCGGATTCAAAAGGTCCCAGATTGATATAATTCTAGGGTAAGGTGATACAAGTTCGAAATACACCCATAAAATAGGTTTTGGACATGTTTAGGTCATATATTTTACATTATCATTTCATTTTATTTAAATCCTTTATTAATGAGGTAATCGCTACATCATCATGATGTCATAACTAATTTAATTTATTTAAAGTTTAAAAATTATGAAAAAACTACTATGATGTAGGAAATCTTTTTATATTTCCAATTAATATTTATAGTCTCAAATATCATCTATGTAGACAAAATAAAAAATGTTTTAATCAGGTGATACATTCTTGTTATATTTACTTTCTTTAAAAAAAATAAAAAGATAACAGGTCACTTTCCACAAAAGTGATTCCATGGGGCCCCCAAGTTTGGCACAAGGCATCCCATGGTCGCCCATGAGACAACCAGTATCCTTAGGACACATTTTGTGGTATTTTTGTATTATTATGATATCATTTTATTCTCTTTAACTACCTGATTACTCATTAATGAAGATAATTAAAGATAATTACCATCATTACTATTCATAATGTCAAAAATTAAAAGAGTCTTGATTACATAATTTTGAACTTCTGATTCCAAATATGTAATCCATTTTACCAAATTCCAAAAACAGAAATTGCAATAATTTATTTAAAAATAATTCCCATTGTCAAAACAAATAGCGGATTTTTTTGAAACAATATCTATGAAAAGTTTGGCATTAGTTTATGCCCAATTGCAAAGTGAAATTAATCCTAATGACCACCATTGGATTAAATGGTAAAAATATATTTATATTAAACTTTAAGACCAATTAAAAAGATAATATAATTATATAAATAAAGTATATTAAAAAGCAGTTTTGATGTAAAATGCAGTATTTTCCACAATTCATTAAAAAATGAACATTGTCAGAAAAATACCAAAAATTCACAGAAAGTAAATTGTGATGTCCCAATCATAAAGAATAAGTTTATTTTGAAAAATATAGATTATAAAATTGTCAAAAGATAGATTTAAAAATGGTTTTCCATCAAAAGGCAGTAAAACAATCATTTAAAAAATATTAGTGTATTCCATGCTTAAGATTGGATTTATTTTCATTTTAAGACTCTAAAACAATATCTAATTCATTAATAGACTTAGATAAAAATATCTATTATTCATTACTTACTTGGGATGTTACATATGAGACCTTGTTTGAAAATATTCAGTTGGGAGTAGTACTTTCATTGTGATTTATGATAGTCTCTATCCACTTTCTCTTAGATTGAATATTTATAATAGGGAATTTGGTTGTCTACACTATGTTTTATGATACTAAAAATGGACTGGTTATGCTACATGGGTTAAATGTAAGATACCTTGTGAGTTTTTTATGTAAGCTTGATCCTCATGTGATATGGGATCAGCAACACTGTGGTACTCACTTCCCTGAATGGATCAAGCTTTTCAATCCAATTTTTTTTTCATGTTTTAAAAATACTATACTAAACTATGAGAAATTATTTGACCATTAATTCTTCAAACTGAAAACGAGAATACTATACTATGTTAGAATTTTTATCCATTTTCGAATATGACATTTCAAATGGATTATGTTTATCCTTTTCCAGGGTAGTATGACCATGTTTAAGTTCAAGTCAAGGAACGTTGGAATTGTGAGGTATTTTTTAGGGATGGGTTTATATTTTAGTTTTTTGAGATTTATTTCTTGGATGAATCAATAGGAAATGTCTTTGAAATGTTATTGAGCCTTCTATCACTATCACCTATGTCATAGACACCCAAAAAATTCATCGTAGAGATGCACCCTTGTTTGAGGGAATGTTAGATTTTCTCTTGAAGAGAGTGAAATTAGTGTTGTTGTTGGATATCCACATTTTATATCATGAATTTAGTCATCTCATTGTTGTAGTCCTTAATTATTATCAAGATGTTATTGAGGAAGAACTCATTGTATGAGATTAATTAGCATTGGGGTGATGTATAAATTCACCACTATGATAACCATCCATGAGATGAATCATATATATAGTAGAGTACCAATGAACTATGATTCATCATGATGAACATAAAGGATTACTAGGCTTTGGATGAAGTTAATATGGATAGGTGTGTTACTTAAGATTAACTCCCCATAGACCCTCATATTGTTTTTAAGAAGAATGCGATGTTCCCTAGGTGTATTATGTTTATAAGTTAGAGTTTCCAATTAATCCTTTGGATGGATCCTTTTTAATTAGAAATATACTTTTAATGTTGAATATTATCTAATCATCCTCTTAGTTGGGTGACTTTGTGTCTTATGGTGAAGGATCTATTTTATTTAATTCCTTCGTATCAAAGGGAAGGTTTGATGGCACCCCATTTTGTATGATTTGGTCATCCTCTATGGACATTATGAGGAGTTATAGTTTTTTTGGATGGTATAATTATTATCAATTGATATCACAAAGACCCCTTTGGATTATCATGTTGATCCAACCCTCTAATTTCTTAGTTATTTTTACATTTTTTTGGTGAACCATTCATGTTATATATGTGCATATAATACATTCCCTTTCTATGAATGTCAAAGAATGCATGGGTTCATCAAAAGTGTAACCTATGTTTGACCTTCTACAAGAAGCCATTGTATGGATCAAAACATGCGAGGAGTAATGAGTAACTTTAGATAGTTATTATGTAATAAAATGAATATCTCTTTGTGGTGATTAATAGTTCATACTATTAGGACTTTGAGTTCTAGTAATATATAATCCAAATTCATTTAGTGGATTGGGTATCCATGAAAAATATTCATGGGGGCCTAGAGGAATAGAGTAGTGAATATATTTCATGGTGTTTATAATTATCCATTAAAGGACTCTATATCATTAAAATGGTTGGAGAATTTGAGTAGATATATTTTAGAGGTTGATTCATGGATGGAAAGGTAGGAATTTATCACCTAAAGTTTACAGTGGCATCCTAACACCTTTCATTTGTGTGAGGGATGTTATGAGCATGGAATTGATATACTAATCTTATGGGGGAAAAAGTATCCTTGAAGGTGTGAAAATTTCATCCACTTCATTAGGTTTATGGTGATTATTCCTTGGTGTACATAATGGGTATCATGATAGACATCTCGATCGAAGACCGATCATGTAAAGCATAGTCCTTGATGTGTCATTCCTTGTGGTTTTTTCTAGTAACACATACCCTTGAAAAACATTGTTTTTTAAAATAGGTTGTTATATTAGGGGATTATGTTTTTTTTCACTCCAAAAGGTTATTTCTTTGTGTTAGGATTCGACAAAGTTCGGTTATATGAATAGGAAAGACTCTCCAACTCAGATTGTGGTGGATTGGGTCACTTGAGGAGAAGTGGTGTGGTGTTGATCATTCAATTGGGTCATTTGTTTTGAATGATGTTTTTGTCAATATATTTCAAAAAAAATTACCAATAACCCTATCAGAATATATTTGACTAAGGGTGTGAATATGTTAAATGTCATAATGCTGATGTGAAACCCTGATAGATTTTGGCGTCTATATTTGGATGTAATCCCTTACTTATATCGTGCTCCAAGAAAGAGATGATATATCATATAACTTCATGGAAGGTTGTTGTAGTGATTTTATACAATAAAATATAAAAATCCTGAAGCCTTGAAGTCTTTCTAGTTTTTTCATGATATTTTGGCTAAGTGTTTATTGTTTTTGTGCAGTGTACATGGGATACTCTCTATGACGATCATTTGGATCACTCTTTAAAAGGTTGGGACTGGGGTGATCCCTCCAGGTTTGACCTTTTCAATGAACTATTATAGGGAGATATTAAGAGACTTGTGAAATTCATCTAGTCCCATGAGTTTTAATGACTCTCATATTGGGATGGTTTTCTAGCATTGTTGATAGGAAGCTATGTCTGGAGAATATGTATGTTTCCACATTATTTTTACATTAAATACACTTGAGAATGTATCTTTGTGGATTAAATAAGGTCTTCTATTTCATGATTATTATTTATTGAGATTCCAAGTTCTCATATCTATAAAGATAAATTATTTGAGTTTGATGGCATGGATTATTATGTATTGGGATGTTCATGAGATTTAATCATTTACTTATTTATTTTTTATCCTTTTAATGATGAAAATATTTAATATAGGGAGGATACATTGGCCCGAATTTTCCCAAAATTACAAATAGATCGATTTATCAATATATCGAGACCTTATCCGGGTTAAAATGGTAATTTTATTCTAGAAAGTGACATCAAAGAAATTATAAGGATTCCATTGGCTCTAGAGTTGTTATTTAACCCTCGACTTGAACTACTATGGAAAAGTGATTTCCACAGAGCCTCTAATTTTATATAAAAAAATATCATATTATTTTTATTATTATTCATGTGTGTTTCTCAAAAAATGCCTTTATATTATGAATAGAGTCTTGAATGGAGGAACTGAGATCATGGTTTGATTTGTAATGTGGGTTTACCCTGTGTGTTATGTATATCTTCTTTATGTAAAGAATTATGATGGAACATAGTCACAAGTAGATTAAATAAGGAATTAATTCATTCATTCATTCATTCATTATTGAAGATATCACTCTATTTAATCCTCATTTATAAATATCATGGTGGATTATCATGTAAACCTAGAGGAATTGAAATAGATCTAATGGGGAAAGCATCAATGAACTATCATGGAAGTCCATGAAGCCAAAAAAAGCATAATGGATTCGCCAATTATATTGCCTATGGAAATTTTATTCTTGAGTGATCAATAAAAAATTGAGGTAGGGATTTTTTTTGGATTAAAGCTTATTTTTAAGTCATTATGACTATATGTTAATTATTAAAATAATTTAATCTATAATTTAATAATACCAATCCTTTTCAATTTATAATTTCTTTATCAAGTGATTTCGGAATCACTAGTCCCAAAAAACATTTACAATGGACAACCATATATGGTCATTTTTTATTCATAAATATTTTTGTATGGACCCCCACTCTTTTCTCTATGTTTCTATAACTGGTATTTAGTTTGATTAGTGATTCAACCTTTCATAATAGACCATTTCATTTTGAAATAGGTTATTGGTTTCATTGTTTAAATTAATGAATCCCGATTTTGGGATTACATCATGGAAAATCTTTATAAACATAAATCTAGGTTTAGAATGGGTATAATGGTTTTTATAAACCGAGGTGTATGGGACAATGGTCCTTTGAAGGGAGATGAGGATTCTAGTTATAAGTGACTAGAAACTAATCCTGGTGATATTAGATCCATGAAATACATAGTTGGTAGAGGTTTAGGTGAGATTGGTGGAATAAACAAAGACACAAGTGAGAGATGAAGATATTTTATGAAATGGATGATAATCTAGAAAATTCCCAACTATAAGATGTGTTGTGTAAAAGAACACCTGTTGTGTTTTCTATTGAATGTGGCTCTAGGGTTTCTAACTGATTTAAATATCACGTGGTTATCTGGTTGGGTTCACATGTCATGTGACCCTAGACAGATATATGGGTTTTTATAGGAGGTAAAAACTGAGGGATAATTTGTAGTTACCATGTCATCTATTCCTATGTTACACCCCTTGTGAAACTTGATAAAATATGAATTAGATACTAAGGAACACGTTGAGTTCTAAAAATAGACATACATAGTGTGTGACTCATCTCATAATTAATTTACTTGGTTTTGTTCATTCCATGTTAAGCGGTAGTTCATGACCATGTTATTTACATGAGGTTACATGGTGTGTACCCCATGGACACAAAGTGTTATTTTCTGTCTCTTGGATTCTGACCTTAGAGAAATCTCTTAAAAATAAGTTTTTTATAGAATGTGAGGGAAGAGTCATTGATACCCTAAATAGGGTTAATAATACAAACCTAATACATAGTATCTGTGATCCCTTTTATATTTTTAGATTGTGGAAAGAGTTGGGTATCACCCCATGGGGCCTGAGGTCATGATCATATATTAATTTCTTCTTATATTGGGTTACGTTTCCCATTAACCTTATCCATATGTTTGATACCAAATTATAGTATTTTATAAATGGATTCTTGTATGCTACAATAGTCCTAGGACAAATACTATATATATATATATATATGGGTTGAACTCTAATAGATTCTAGTATCCCATATGCCCATGGTGTGATCTATGATATGTTATTTGAATTCCCTCATCTGATGTGTCTTCAAGTAAGGTCTGTTATTCCTTCAGGAATTTTCTAAGAAGTCTCACAAATATATTTCTAATAGTATTCTATAATGGATATAAATTAAGAGTAGTTTTGTATGTTTTTTTGGGTGGTCGGAGTCCTTTCTAGATTACTATTATCCCTTCTATGAGAACATCAGGTTTTATCCATCCACCCTTGGGAAGATAATTATATATATACAAAAACTAATTATACAAGGATGAGTTGAATCCAATTTTACATTCTATAAATTATGTGTATATTTTAACCCAATGTATGATAGAATTCTATAATATTTTTGGTTCCTCAAAATACTAGGTATTTCATTCAATATGAGGTACACATCTAGCTACTGAATTTAGAGTCTATGGACTCTTCAATGATCTAAGAACTTATAGCTACTTGTGAAATGTGGATTTCAAGTTTTGGTGCTCATTTTACAAGGACCTATCCATGTACCTGAGATATCTACTTCTTAAAAATATCTAGATTTTTCTTATTTAATTCCTTATGAAACGATGTTTTCAAGGATATGTTGTTTTGTGACCCTTTTTTATTTTTAGACATTCTACAAAGTATTTTTATACTTATATCTACCCAATCCTTTTACACATATTGTTACATTATTTTTAACATAAACATCCATCAATTACAACCTATAGATCACGAGTCCTAGTTTTTTTAGAAGACTATGATTATAAGACATCAAAGAAAACTAAAACACAGAATCATTTGTTTTTTCCACAGTGAGATCATATATCCATTTGATTTCCTAAAAATTCATGATATAGCCTGTGGAATACATAGAAGAAATGGGTGATCTAGAAAGAACTATGAGGGAATAAACATGATATGGAAACATAATGTGTGAGTCATAGATATAACATTTAATCAAAAAAAGAGAAGGAACATGAGTACTCACATGGAGGAATAACATAAATAACATGGTATAATAAGATCATGGAATCATAGGAAATGTGGTAGAAACAAAAAACATGAAATAAAACTATTTAAAGGATAATTGCTGGTAAAACATAACATTGTTGATGTAATCCCATAATGGATTAGTATCGCTCCCTAATCCCATACATGGCATATCCTGATACTAAAACATTACCCAATGCATTAAAAAACTCTATAATTCCATCCCATTAATCAATTTAATTTCATGAACATGAAAATTTATTCCATATAAGGATATCAATCATGTGTCTTAAGTATATGAATTTCTCGTAGATATAATTGTGTTTCATATTCTTGTCCCATAATATAATTAAAATAGACTTCTTAAAGAAGAAATTTGAGATAGGTTCATAAGGATTGTATTACCCCATAAAATAAATGGATAATAAGGTGGGTATATATGTAATAGAAATATATATTGAATTTTTAACCATTCTATAAAATTAAAGGTTGTTTTCATTGATAGATATAAATACCATTAAAAATATTGAACATTATTAAGGAACGTAGTCTTTCCACTTTAGAAATCACTTTTGAGAAACTAAAATTCTCAAAATATTTTTGAACTACTTTTATTATAAAATATACTTGGTAAAATATAAATAAAAATTAAACTAAAATAATGGTAATGATGGAGGGAAAATTGTTTATTTCATACACATTAAAAAAAATACATATTTTAGATTTTGAGTAAAACATAAAAAGTTCCATTTTCAAAATAGGATAAGAATATTCCTTTTAAACCATTTTGTAAAATTTAAATCATGTGTAAAAATAATCTTTTAAAATTATATTAGAATAGTAAAAACATTTTTTCAATTTTTTTTTTAAAACATCAAAATAGAAGAAAAAGGGGTATCGACCAAAGGGGGAAATGAAGTCAATTTTCATAAAAAAACAATTCTCCCCAAAGAGAGGGAAATTGTACAATTACTAGAAAAATTCATGAATAACTAGTGGAGAAAAAAATTAAAGGGTTTTACTATCCATTGGTCAAATAATTTCAAATAATTTAATTTCAAGCATAAACAAAATTGATTAAAATGAGATTAAAATATAAACCATTACCGCTTTGGTAACATTTGAATCAAAAAGGACCATGAATGAAGTAGATAAATTTTATAATTTGAATATCATTAAGTCATAATTATTAATGATATTATACATAAATGGGGAATTATATACACCATTTAAAATAGATTAGGTGTGTAAAATAACATGTGTCTCAAAGAAGGATTTTTTCAGACGAAACCCTTACAAAGTTCATATCATTGATGTGAGAGTTAACTAATGACGTTATTTTTGGGTATTAAATGTAAATCCATAAAAATAAAAATTTAAAACAAATCATTAATCAATAAAATTTCATTTCACACATAATCATTTAATAATATAATCAATGAAGTTGACATGAAACCCAATAAATGGAAATTGGCTAAAGAAACCCCATACATCATGATTCCCTTTAGTTGATCACTCTTTAAACTACATTAATGTTGTATTAAACATGTTAATAAAATATAATAAAATTATATTAATATTTATAATATCATATATTTTCCCATTTATAACATATTATCAACATTTTGTTAACAATCTTTCATTATCACTATTGTTTCGGGTGTTAAATGCCTTGTTTCCCATGTGTGTTTTTTCATGAAGGTTTCAGATCTCAATCATAGGATATATTTAAATAATATAAAAAATTATATTAATGTTATTAATATAATTTTTACATTAGACACATCATTATAATTACTATTTCATGTTGAACATGTAGAAATAATTGCATTATATTGTGGAAATGGTAGGTCATATGTATACATAAGTGACATTATCATTTTCTTAAGGGTGAAATGTTTAGGATGTGGGATGCATATTAATTTAAAAAATTAAATAATATTTAATATATATATATATATAATATTCATTAAATGTTTCATTTATTACCTTCTATGTATAATGTTAGTGAAAAATGAAGCAAATCACTTTGCGAAGTGGTAGTCTGTCGTACCCATGAAAGACGCTATTGTTTATTCAATGAATGGTAAGGTAAGAAATTATATGATATATTTATTTTCTAAAATTAATAATATTTCATTAATATCATATATAAACTTTAAATAATTCTTTATTACCTTCCATGTAATGTTTATGTGAAAAACGAATCACATCACTTCGCGAGGCAGTAGTCTGTCGTACACACGAGTGACATAATCGTATTCCATATGTAATGTAAATTAATAATGTATATGTGATATTATAATTCAATAAATATAATTATATAATAAATATAATATATTAAATTTTATAAATTATTATATCTATGCATGCAAAGTGTTTTGGGAAATTGAATTACATCTGTTCATAAGGCGGTAGTCTATCATACACCTGATCAGTGGTTTTGTTTCCCATTTGAGGGAGGAGGATATGTTTTAGGTGATTAAATTAACATAAAAATATATAATTATATTTAAAATGATGAGGTTATTATATTATAATGGTTTAATAAAATTTTAAGGAGTTGGAGGAAGAAATAAAATATAACACCCAGTTTAAGGATGATGCCTCTTCCTTGAAAAACAACATTTAATTTGAATAAAAATCATTTATTGGTTTGGTTTATAATAAAAAAAGGATTATAAGATGAGGTTTCACATGTAAGGAATTTAATTTTTGGGTTATTTTCTTAACCAATTGGTTTTGGATGTATGTAAAGGAGAGTAGAGGTGGCGGCCTTTTATAAGTGGTGAAGAGGTCACACATGGAATTTTAGAAAATAAAGAATCACACCCATGTTTTTATCATTAAAAAAGGATAAAAAATTGATCTTTTCAAACCTTAGAGTTTAAAATTTCAAAGTATGGATATACAAAATTAATTTTACAACTTTGAAGTCATTTTAACCATTATATATTTTGATTAAACCCCGAAAAATATGTTTTTAAATTAGCCTTGGTAAATAATTTTTATATTCTAACTATTCATTTAGGTCAATATTAAATTTAAATTATTATTTAATATAAATTATGTTGATTCAAAATATGGAATATATTTTTCCAATTTCAACTTATATCATTTTCATAATATAATTATAACTAAACATGAATATGTGTCAAATGTTTTTTTTACAAAAGATAAAAATTCAATAGTTGAAAACGTTTTTATATAAATAATAAATATGAAATTTATTCCAATTATGAAATTTGAATTATCTAATTTATAATTTTACTAATTTTACTTTTAAAAAACATTAATTTAAATTGGTTCTTGTAAATTATTTAAACAAAAAAAATTAATAAAAATTATTGTTCTCACTATTAATCAAAAAATGAAACGTTTCAGAAAAAAATATGTAACATTAACTCCAAGAGAAATTTTATTTATTGATTTAAAAAATGATGATCATTTTGAAACATAAACTTTCTAAATGTGGAAAAAATTAGTTTTGTATTATATGTTCAATTTGCGACTAAGAATCCTTTTAAAAAAATAATGTTTTTCATAAAACATTTATTTTTATTTTAAGTGATTTATATTTTATTTATAATCAGTAGATAATCATTGAATTTATTTCATACATGTGTAAACCATTTAAATATTCCTATTAATTCCCAATAATTTCTTTTCTTGATCACCATTTCATGTTTAGATAATAATATTTTAATACAGTACTGTGTTTCATTTAAACTAGGTGTTGCGTGAATCTCATGCAATTGAAGAGATAGAATTTATTTAATAGAAATATATCATAAATACTCAGGGTATTAGATTCTCATATAATATTTTTGTTTCATTTCATATAAATAATTTAAAATTTCAATGTGTTTCATTATACGCACTAAAATAAATTTTTTTCTCGTAATTTTAACTTCTTGGTATTCAATGTTTGGAAATTTGAAAATTCCATTGTGGAAAACCAACATTATAAAAAGGGTTAATAAAAATTTCACTTAAAAAAATGTAAATATATATATTAATGTCATACAAAAATTTGGATTCCATTTAATAGAACATTGGTTGGAATTTAAAACATTGATTTGGAAAGAATATCCATTGAAGAGATAACATTATACCCTTTTTTAAGAGAGAAGACACCATCAATTTATTGAGAGTGAATGAAATTTTTATTTAAAGATATTTTTCATAATGTTTGGGGATCATTTTTCTATATATGTCAATACCATAATGATATATACGTACATAAAGTGTATAATTTCATTCTTTAATTATTTTTCACTACAATATCATTTATTTCCCTAAACAATGAGTATTAATGTTGTCTTTGTTATTTCTGAAGCACTATAATTAACTTCAAACTAATAAAAAGACTCCAAAAAAAGAATTAAATATATTCCCCTTGTATTTAGATAATAAAAAACCATAAATGGTCCTCAAAAGGCATGATAATACCCAAAATGAATATATAAATCTTCAAAATATAATAATAAAACCAATAGTTTAATATAGGTCATTCCTTAAATAAATAACCATATATCCCAAAAAAAACCTCAATACCCTTAACATAAGATAAGGTTTTAACCTAAATGTTTATCACATACCCTTTAATATACATCTATGAAATATATTATTCTTCCCAAATAATCCTTTACATTAATCCTAGTAGTAATATATATGCATCTTAACCCAATAAAACATTTCCTAAAAATATGTTGAACATACCCAATATAACTTTAATCATCAAATCAGTTTGTATCTCCTAAGGTTATCTATATAGATTATTTTTTCCAAAAAATAAAATATTTTTAATTGAATATTATTACCTGAATATAAAAGATAGAATAAACCTGAATGGTTACCAATTCCATTAAACTATTTTCCATAAAATTAGAGGCATTCTTATTCTAATGGCATTTTTTCTAAAACCCATACTAAACCCAAGGGTTATATTTCCATGAACGTCTCCCAAAATACTCTTAATCATTCTAGACCTTGACAATTGAAAACCTAAAAAGAGGTATTTATGACATCAAACATGTGACCAATCTTAGACTTATAAACCCAACACATGTTATGTTTAAACTTGGTCATCTTTGATTATCATATATCCATGCCCTTCATGATGGTTTATAAAGTGTATGTGAATTTCCGAAACAAATAATTCATGGATGTCAAACTAGGTGTGCAGCAAGGCCTATTGTTGGGAACTAGGTGATATCCGAGTGCAGTTTAATGCTATCTTTTACGGTGATTATCCCAAGTAATAAATGATCCAGATCCACATCCAGATAAAGTATCCAAACATTTATGTAATTTCTTGGAAACCTCTCACAATAAAAATCCCCAAAATTATAGGATATTTTTCTATACTTAGATGTATCCTTATACTTATCCATATACATTTAAGCCTTATCCTATGGGTTTTCACTAATTTTTTCACATCCTAGTTTCAAAAGGTTAACTAAACCATTTATATGATGCCGACTATATCTATCCAATACTTGTACACATATTTTTACGTGATTTTTAATATAAAAATATATTAATTACAACGCAAAGATTGTGAGGCCTAGGGTCAGAAGTCAAGAATTACAATACATCAATAGAAACTAAAACATGGAATCCTACTTTATTCTATTATATAATGAGATACTAAATCTATTTGATCTCCTAATATTACATAGAATAACCTATGTAATTCATAGAATAAATGAGTGATCTAGAAATCCATATAATAGAATAGTCATGATATAAAAACATATTGTGTGTGTCATAGGTATAACATGTTATCATAGAAGAGAAAGATCATTTGCAATCACATAGAATCTGAACATAAATAACATGATATAATAAGATCATGGAATCATAGGAAATGTGTAAAGATAATAAAACATGAAATAAATATAAGTCTAGGCTAACTTATGAGAAAATATCACATGGTGGAAAGACTCCCGTAATTGATTAGGATCACTCCCTAATCCCATACATGTCATCTCGTGAGTCTAAATCATTACCCATTACAATGGAGGAATATATTATTCTATGCCCACCCATCACATTCATTTTATGTACATGGATATGGATGCCACATAAGGATATCAATCATAAGGAATAAATATAAGAATTACCAGTGGAAATAAATGGGTTTCAAGAATCTTGTCTCATAAGATAATTAAAATAGATTTTATAAATAATTAATTTGATTGATGATAATATGGATTTTTTACCCCATGAAATAAATAATGAATAAGGTAGGTATATATGTAAGAGAAATATGTATATATATATAATTTATATATATTCTATCACATTAAATGATGTTTTCTATAATATCTATGGGTTTTCTATGAGTTACATATGTTTTAAATTTCAGTCTGAATCTCAAGTTTAATCCTTATAAATGTGTCTAATTTATTAAGTATGGAATCAGGGGTTTATAAATCTTGATCCTATCTCGTATCTCTAAATTGTGGAGGAAAGGGTTAGGAACACAATTTGACAAAACTATGTGCTGAAGGTTGCATGGTTCAGACAAACCATACAGGATGCTACATGGATCCATGATGGGGAGGACATTGGTTGATCATGGTTCGACAAACCATTCTACCCAAACCATGTAGACCATTATACCTAGATAGTGGTTGGAACAGGGTATGAGTATGGTTTTTCCAACCATGCATCTAAACCATGGGCCTCTAATGTTTTGGGAAATTTTCAATTTTTACCCTCCTTTGTTTCAAAAGGGATAAACCATTTTTCATTTATTTTCTCCAGTAGCTGCCACCAAGGTTTGAGAATTCTCTCCTCCCTCTTTCATAGGTTTTTTGGTTATCCCTTCTTTTGGACATCTAATTTGAGTTCCATTTTCTTTGTTATATCACTACTAGTAAGTGATTCATTCCTCTTCATCCCTTCCTTGGATTTCTTCTCCATAAGGGATATGGTTTTCATGTAGAATATTAGGCCCTATTTTAAGGTCTTTTGTAAATTATTATATTTTCTTATGATTTGTACCAAATCATAGTTTGAGACTAGATGAGTATTCCTTAATTGAAATAAGGTGTCTGGTCTATACCTTTTCCAATACTCTCTACTTGTTTATACCTAGTTACTATTGTGTCACACATCGGACCTTCCGGGAATTTCTTCATAAATTAATGAAATCTTAAATAAAATAAAAAATTATTAATTAAAACATTCCATGACACCCTTGTTCATGGATGGAAGTTAGTGACCTGAACCTGAACTATAAATGGGGTGGTTTCATTTGTTTATCCCAAAAAATATCTCCATTTCTGTGAGTCGAGCTTGATTTTTTTTACTGTGAGTTAAATGTGAAAATAAAGTTTATTGTTAAAGGTTATAAACACCTTTAAACCTCTTTAATTTTTACATGAAATGAATGAAATGGGAATCACTTGGTTTGTGTGTGATTATGAAATGGTTAATGATATGGTTTAGAAGAGTTAAATGATTAAGGGAAAAGACATTGATATTGTATCTTGTTCCATTTTATAATTTTGTATTGAGTTCTAAAGGTATAAAACTGATGAGGGGGGTTTGTTGTATGGCATCGATGATGTACTTGGATACATGGGTCATCATACTGTGGATCTAGATTGATTAGAGAACCTTATAAATGATCATTGGGGTCCACCCAAGTATTTTCTGATTTTTTATGGATTTTCTCGTATGACTCTAGGGGGCACACTGGTCATTGGTCTTGGGTCCTGGCCTATGTAGGTAGGATACTTGATTACCTAGAATATGCCACTTATGATACTTTATATTTCTTTATAGTTATCCCTCATTTATTTTTTCTTTGTCAAAATATATTTTTTAGACTGGACAATCTAAATTCTACTTTTATCACTTTTATTTCTGTCATACATGCACACTAATTTATCTTATATTCACTAACTAGAAATGTTATAGAAAATGTTAGTGGTGGACTACTGATTGTTATATCACACCTTTTTTGGAACACCTTTTCATACTCATAAAGAAAAGTGGATATAGCTATAGATAGGGAATATTTCCCAATTGATGGATCTTGATTGATTATGGCATAGGAGGAGGGGGATCACAGGGATATGATATGGATCATGATTCTATATAGAGATTGTTTTTCCGTCTTTTTATACATTTGATACATTTTTATACTGTGTACTTTTTTAAAGGCATTTCTTGCCTTTTCTATATCACCATGACATACTCATAATTTTGAATATGAAATTTCCATTGGCTCTAATTATAATTAATATTGTATGGATGATTTATTTTTTGTCGTTGGTTGATATATTTTACCTCCTTTTATTCACTTATGATACCAATGTGTTACTCTGATCATGAGGTTGTAGTCTCCCCACCACACCATCATAGACCCTTTCTGCTAATCGACACCCTCTAATGTATGGGGGGGGGGCATTATCTAGGCTATGCGACCCATCAGACTGGGGTACCATTTAGTGGATCCCAGTTCATGATGTTACATTGGTATCAAAGGCTCTTTTATTTATTTTTATATTTCTATTTGTTATCAGTAGATAGGATATTATGAAACAGTTGGGATTTTTTAATAAGATATGAATGGGTTTAGATAACCCATGTATTTGGAAAATCCAAATTACCTGGTTTGGGACATGTTGTTCAAGATTTTTGTTATTATAGTTACCTTTTTTCACCATTATGTGATGCAGTTGTTGATTGATGTTATTTTTATGATTATTAATTTTTATCCTTTTTTAATATGGAAATAATGTATTGCGTGAAGAATCATGATATATACTTGAGGACTTATATGATATGCAATATTTCATGCCACGTTTACATACTTTATGAATTACATGTTGCATGTTTTGGAGTCTTTATTTCTATATTCATTAGATTTTGAAGAAAAATCATGTGGGGCATTGATATGTAATTGGTTTTGATAAAGTAGATGTAAAAAACCAATTTATAATTTATATGGTTCATTATAAATTAGATTTGGTGATCCATATAATTCAACCTTTCCAAATAGATTAAATATATAAGTACATATGAACTGAAATGAAACTGAATTTAGAAATGAATGGTCAATAGTAAATGTATATTACAATTGAAAATTAAAATTTTCTTCTTCTATAAATTGAAATTGAATGTTTTTATATCGGATCCTTCAACTTATTACAGATAAATTGACCCTGAACTAACCTTGTGGTGGGAGGTATGCAACATCTTTTACATTCTAGTGATCTGTAGGTCACCCAGACATTAATTTCGAAGTAGGTAGAGGGGTGTGACTTTTATATAAGAAGGCATGTACTAATACCATATGTATATCTATGATATTTTCATTACCAAAGATTTTATAAGGTGTGTTTTTGGAATTTATATAGATATTAAACCATAACGGCCTCTGGTTGTGTTCCAAGAGTGTGGTGATGGTTGTGCTCCAAAAGTGGTGGGCCTTGGGAGACCTATATAACCTCAAGTAGTGCCACTTTTTTCTCCTCTATTTATACATAATATGGGGTTTGATGAACCACTTTTAGATGTTTTCCTATTATTTATATAGACAATTCAGGTAACCCCTCAACATGCATTGTCTATAGAAAAGTGGATGTGTGAGTTCCAACAGAAGCATTCACCCACATTATTAGGTTATGGTGGCCCCTAGGATGCTGATTTAAAGCTTGAGTCTATCTTTCATGTCTTCGATCACCTGGATATGTCTCCAAAATGGGGGGAGAAGTCACAACTTATATTCTTTGAGGACCCAACATTAAATTGTGGGATTTCTTAATAAGGATGATAAAAATGAATATAAGGTTTAGATGGATTTTTAGTTCAATTTTTATGACTAATTTTTCCTTGTGACAATGTGGATTGATCATGCTATAGTGTTTATGAATCTGGTGTAGGGTGTTATGTCTATTATGGAATATTTAGATCACTTTACATATTAATAGTACTTTTCAGCCATCTATCTAACTGATGAGCCATCTAGGGTGAGATTCTTTGAGAAAGGGATCGTGAATTTACATTTATTTTAGGTAAAACAAAATAAATTTGGATATATCCTAGATCTAAAATAGTAAATAAAGATCTTATTACTAAATAACACCTAAGGAAAATTTGTGGGGGAAGAAATAGAGTAGTTTAGTTTTTTCACATGGTGGCATAGTGTTGGGTGTCAATAAAAACTCATTGAGACCTTTTTTGAGGGAAATAAAATCAAGTTCAAGAGGTATATAAATAATATTTTATGTCCCTAGTGTTATAGGTAGTGACATATGATGAGATAGTGTGATAGAAACCTAGTTGATTATTGATATTGCATTAGTATGGGTCGTCTGTTGTTGTTTTGTAGGACCTTCCCTCCAACATCTAATAAAAGCGATTTGACGCTGACTCTAGGTTCATGATTGGGATTCACTGCTCCATGTCTGGACGAGATCTAGAAAAAAACTGGTCATTTGGGCTGAGGTGGTGGTTGTGGTTGATGGGGCTTGAAAATAGTTTCACCATAACAACAAAGTGGACTAACTCTAGGTATTCATGCTGTTTCATAGGGCCATAGTTGGGGCTATATTTGTTCATCATATCCTAAACCAGATGAGAAAAGCATTAGGACATCTACAGCACAAGGTACAATCATTGTAGCTTCTACTCATGTATCCTCCCTTTCGATATGAGTTACTCGAATTCCTTTGTATCTTTCATTACAATAGAAATCCATGGGATTGAGTTTCAATTGTTTTTTGGTATGACGGATTTTGATTTTTTATTGGGAGTATGATAAAAAAATATACTCCTATGCAATAAATGTAACCTTGAAATTAACAGTTATCATCTCATAAGGGAGCTCTTTGTCCTTTAGATGATGTGCTTCAATGTCCTACTCAGAATGGACTGGGTGGTTCCTTATTGTTCCCATTTCAATTTCTACCACTAGAGGGTATCCTTCAAATTGCAATAGGGAGGTATATATGTCTACAAGGGTGAGTGGTATGCTAAGGAGGTTTATGTTGGACCTTATCATCATAGAGTGGGTCCGATGATAGACTATATTTGTATCTTATATCTAGATGATTGGGGAATGCATCTGGAATATTTCCCTATAGTGGTAGATTGTTTTAGGGATGTTTTCCTGAATAACTATGTAGGACTACCTCCTGATGGAGAGGTTGATTTTTTATCGAGATAGTTCTTGGAGATACACTAGTATTCATTCTCCTTTAAAATATGGCTAGTACTATTTTGTATGATCTCAAGTGGAAATTAGAGGAATTGGAAAAAAAATAGGGTTATTTGAACCAATACTTTTTTCTAGGGTTCACCAGTCCTTTTTACTAAGAGGGTGTTTGGAACCATTCATTTTTGTGTGGAATACCAGAAATTTAATCAGTTTTAGTTATGAATTGATATCCTTTACCCCATATACACTTCATATTTGACTAGATATAAATAGATAGGGTTTTCTTGAAAATTGATTTTTGGTTGGGTTATCATCAGGTTCATGTCAGACTGGAAGACATACCTCATATAGCTTTCCATAACATGTATGGTCATTATGAGTATCTTTTTATTTCATTTGGTCTCGTGAATGTGTCATCTATTTTCATGGCATTGATGACTTGGGTTTTAAACAGATATTTGTATTGTTTTGTAGTTGGTTTTTTGGATAACATCTTGTTGTATTCTTAGACTTGACACAATCATTCCAAACACCTTCAGATATTTCTAAATACATTGAGAGTTCATAGGTTATATTCCATGCTAAAAAAATTTAGTTTTGGATAAATATGGTACACTTTCTTTATCACGCCATCTTAGAGATAGGAGTGCATGTTGATACAAAGAAGGTGAGTGGTATTGTTTATTTGGGGAAACCGAATAATGTCTTTGACATCTATAGTTTTATAGCACCCGTATGTTTTTATATGATCTTAATCAAATAATTTTCAAGTCTTGGTGAACCTATCTTATGTTTGACAAAAAAGGGTGTGAAATATATATTGTCTGATGTTCGTGGAAATTCCCTTTAAGAGATAAAGGGTAAGTTGACTAAAGCCCTGATTCCGACTCTGCTAGACCCTAGAAGAAGATATACGAATTACTATGAGGCAACGAGAATTAGCCACTGAGATTTCATGATAGTGTGGGTTTAATCGGGGTGTATGTGTCTCACTATAGAGGCCTCATGAATATAATTACCCAACATATGATCTTAATTTTGTAGTCATAGTTTATTCCTTGTATTAATGGAAGAAAAATATTCTTGGAGAGTATTTTTTGGTTTAGACTACAAAATAACACGTCAAATACATATTTATGTATCATGACATGAACCTTATACATAGAAATTGGGTTTGGTATCTCTAGTTGTTTTCTTTATAGTTGGTATATACACCTAGTAATGTAAATATGATAGGTGATGCTCTAAGTTAGAAGAATAAAACCCAATAAATATGGGAGGCCTGTAGTGAATGGAAATTAATGTCCTTTTTCTCTGAGATAAACGTATAAGTGTGGGACACTCATGTGTAGACATTTCAATAATCCTTGGAATTTTATTTAATGTTTCTAGATAGGATAAAGATGATACAATTGTTATAACCTAAGGGATAAGTATTAAGGGAGAGTTTGGAGGGTGGGGACTTGCCACCTGCTGGGACCACTAGATAGGATGAAATTCTACATGTTCATGGTAACATTTGGATTCCAGGAGATGTATGGGAGGAATTTATGTGATTGTTTCAAACCTCTTCTTGGGAAGTTCATCATGGTCCTACCAAGATGTATCGAGATTTGTGCTGCCAATATTGGTTTCCTAATATAAAGTGGAAGGTGAATAGTTTTGTTACTTGGTGTTACACCTGTCAGTAGGAGAAATAAAAACACCAATGATCAACATGGTTTCTACAACAGTAACCCATTCCAGAGTGAACATATAATAAAGTCACCATGAATTTCATGACCAGGTTATCTAGGTCAATATGAGGTTGTGATGTATTATGGTTCATTGTGTATAGGATGAAAAAGGTATCCCATTTCCTAACTATTAGGGAGACCCTATCTGTAGATGAGCTTGAGAGACTATACATATATTAGATTATTCCCCTTCATGGGGGTTCTCATACCGTTTCATTAAAAAGGGCTGCTCAGTTTACATCTCAGTTTTGGAAGGCTTTGTAGAGGGCATTGAGTTTATAAGTTATTTTTGATAGCAACATACAACCATGATATCAATGGTTAGTGAGGTCACATAAACAGGTTCTAGAACTCATGCTTAGAGCATGTGTCCTTGATTTTGGGGGTTCATGGTAGAGGCATATACCCCTTGTTGAGTTCTCATAAAATAACAGTAATCAGTTGACTATACAAATGTCACCCCATGAGGCCCTATACAGTATGTTATGTTGACCACCCATGTGATTTATAAAGGAAGGCGATACAAAACTACATTGACCTTATCATGTTTAGGAGAATTTAAAATAGGTGTAGCAGATCTGAAAATGGATGGAACAAATAAATATATCCCGAAATCATATTTTCTTCACTATTAGTGACCTCTCGAGTTTGAGGTCGGGGATAATTTTTTTACTTTGAGTATCACCTAGGCTTTCTAATAAATAGATACAGAGGCACAGAAATTTGATACCTCAATTTTTTGGGCCTTTTGAGTTCTTTGAGATAATATGGTTGGTAGCCTACCGGTTATCGATACATCATAGGCACTGCTCCATGCACGATATATTCCATGTTTTACATATTCATCATTACCATGCTCTAACATCTCATAATTTTGATTGCAAGGATTTTTAATTGGATTTTTATGCTTTTTTTAGGTATATCCCATTAACATCCTTAAATAGAGAAAAAAATCTCTCGGAGGAAGGCATGTTCTGCAAGTATGGTTGTTATGGAAGCATGGAAAAGTGTAGGAATAAGCATGGGAGAGAAAGAAAAATTTATATTCCTAGTGGCTGGAACTCTTTGTAATTTTTACATCACCTAAGGAAAAGGAAACTAAAGGACTATTTATCTTAATAGGGGAGATTATAAGATCCTAGGTTTTTCAATGAGGTAAATAACTTTTCAATTTATGTTTGAATCCTCTTTTTTAACCTTAAAAACTTGTCTTATCACTTAATGATAGGGGTGTGAGTGGCTTATTTGGAGCTTGGAGCTCAGAATTACGGAGGAAAGGGTTAGGATCATGATTTGACCAAACCATGCACTAGTGGTTTCATGGTTTTGAGAAACCATGTAGGGTTTTGTAGGTCTCCACAGAAGGGAATACACTACATGAGCATGGTAAGAAAAACAATGCCCCCTCAAACATGTGGGAGATTTTCCTTGGATAGTAGATAGTTCGGGATTTTGCCAACTTTGCAGGAAAATCATGATGCACTTATGTTTTAGGAGTATTTACATTTTTCCATCTTTTGTTTCAAAAGGTATAAACCCATATTAATTTTATTTCTCCAGAAACTACCACCCAAGTGTGAGGACTCCCTCCTCCCTATTCCATGGGTTTAGGTATATCTCTTTCGTTTGATGTCCGGTTCGAGTTTCGTTCATCTCATTGGATTTCCACCAATAATATATTAATTCCTATTCTATCCTTACTTATATTTTTCACCATATGGGATGTTGTTTTCATATAGGATCTTATTCCATATTTTCATTTCTTTTTATACTATTTGTTTTTCCTATAATATAGACCAAATTAGATGTTATGACTGGATGAGTATTCTTCAGATGGAATAAGGTAGGTGGTATATATATTTTACCACAAAGTTTGGTTGTTTGTATATTTTTTTCATTATGACGCATCTTGGACCACTCAGTCATTTCTTTTTAAATTAAAAACCCCTTAATTAAAATCCAAAACTATTTTTTACGAAATTACATAACATAATTTTTCTTGTTTGATGGTTGCGTACCTCAACATGAACCACCCATGGAGTAGGTTATTTTCTTTTGTCAATGGAAATGTAACCATTAGGTTTAGCGGGGCTCATTTTTCTTTACAGGGAGTCAAATATAATAATAATGTCGATTGTCAAAGGTTTTATTCACATTAAAATATCATGTCATTTTTATAATAAATGAATTAAATTGGAATTATTTGGCTGGTGTATTATTATTAAATGGTTCATGATATGGTTGCGATGTGTTAAAAGATAAAGGTAAAGACATAGATATGGTCCATTTTCCCCTTATATAATCATGTTGTGGGGACTCACGGTATGGAATCGATGAGAGGGGTTCACAGTATGGCACTGATGACCCACTTGGATGCCTTGGTTTTCATACCTTGGATTCATCTTTCTTGTACCACATTGGCATACTCCTTCAGATCCACCCAATTCTTTTCATAGTTTTAAATGGATGTGCTCCATGGACTCAAGGAGGACACCATGGTTATTGGCCTTGGTTCTTGGATAATATTTTTATGATACTTGAATACCCGACATAGGCCCCTAATGATGATTTACCTTTTTTATAGTTATCCCTTATTTATGTTTGACAATTTAATGTGAGTTTTGGTAGAATGGAAAGTATCCCTTATAATTTAATCACTTTTTATTCCCATTATAAATGCTCACTGCTTCAATTTATATAAACATACTATACTTGTTATGGAAATTCTTGGTGGTGGCCAACAGTGTGTTATATCTACAAGGCCCCAGCCTTAAACCTTAATTAATCTTGAGATATTTCAAGAATACACCTTGAGGATCTTTTTAGGTTTAGAGTTTTAGAGAATTAGATCATAAAACATGCATTACATCCCACATTTAAACAAAGTGGTTATAATAAAAGATAGTATTCATTTTTTCCCATCAACAGAAACATATTTAAAATAAAACATGGATTCTTTCTTGACACTTCCTTAACACTATCATCATATCATGTACACTTACCTCGACCTGTGAAAAACATTTCAAAAACTTGGGATGAGCATAAAAAGCTCAGTAAGGGATAAAAAAATATGGAAAGGAAACACGAGTACATGTATACATAAGAATCAATGAAATCATACTTTACTCATAAAACATAAGCACTTTAACATATATCATCAAATCATGAATAAATCATAGAAATCATATGATATAAAGGTAACTTGAGGCATTCATAACATTCTTACATAGGGAGTAACCCTCTTGGTTACGTTTGGAATACCCATCACAATATATTCCCAAAATCTCTTCGGAGAAACCTTAACGTTTAACTCCTTCGCGTTACCCAATGCATTGGAGAGCTATATCGGGCTCACCAGCCCTTAGTTTATCAGGGAACCACCCATCTTCATAATAATGCCCATGAAGCATAACATAATCGTATCACATAAAACATGAATAAAGGAAACATAACATTTCCACTTTTCAATCACAAGATATCAATACAACACATTGATATAAAAACATTATGAAAACAATTTTCAATACCAAAATAAAATAAAAGTAAAACATGGTATTTATTTTTCTTTTAAAAAAAGGTATGGCTTTTAGAGGAAGCCGAAACTCAAATAATGGTCACGACGGTGGAGAAGTCATTGTCGCCGCATATGTATGACAAAAACATTCCCTTTTATCGTTTAGTAAAATGCTTCATATAAAAAAATATTTCTTTTGGATAAACGTAAAAGTCATAGGGGTTTATACACTGTATAAAAGAAGGTTGTGTATAAAACAAAATATACCTCAATGAAAGGAGATTGAGACGAAGTCCCATACCTAGGGTCCGACTTGACTCGATCGTTATTTAACCTCCTGAATAATAAACTTGAGTTAATATCTACTTTCTTAAGAACTTTTTTCAAGTTCATTATTCCTTTTATATCACTTATTACCAGGTCATGAACACTATGTAATTATTTAAGTTAATAACGGTGGTTTTAACGATCATTGGTACTTGAGTCAAAAATTAACTCTTTATAATTACAAGTTTTTCATATATCCATTATATCAAGAGTTATAATCATGATTTAGATATCATATATATCATATATATCCATTATATACATTCATTTATAATATTACATAATGTTTAGAGGTAAGAAATGAAATGCACCATTCATGGAGACGGTAAGCCGTACGTACGCATGAACGCTACTTTCATTTATATTTCACATTTTATGGAATGAAATCATAATGATATAAAGGTATATTATAATTCCAGTATAATATCATATATAATATCATTAATTCCATCCTTTATAAGTCCCACATATGACATTAACGAATCAAATCACTTCGAGGGGCCAGTAGTCCGCACTTCCTAAAATAAAGATATTGCGTATACCCATAATGGAAGCCATAAAGGTATTCCATAAATGAAAAATACAGAATATTAAGGAAAACATAAACATATTATATATCATATATAAATATATTTTCATCTTAATGGCCACCTTTGAAGGTGTTAAAATAATATTGTACAATCATCGTTTCGTGAGGCAGAAATTCGCCATCCACGGAAACAGTATGTTCCTTAACCATTAGATGTAGGTGTGTGTAAGTGTAGCTATAATCCTTCTTATAACAACATCATAGTATATTAAGGATACTGGTGTTGTTACAAAATAAATTAATAAAAAGAGTTTAGGGGGTTGAAGAAGCAAAATAAAACATAAGAACACAATAGAAGACACTACCTTTAAATCGGGTAACTCTTTTTTATTTGAGCTAAAAGGCTTCCTTGGGAAGACTTATGATCAAAGTGAGGCTTCTAGGTGTTATAGAGGGATTTGGAGAGACAAAATGGGCAGGGGTTGGCCGAGAAAAAGGCTTTGGATGTGTGGGTAAGGTGGAAGAGGTGGGGGTCTTTTATAAGAGGAGAGGAGGGGCACTCTTGGAAAGGTATAAAAGGATACTTTATTATAAAATGATTTTCGGATTTAAAAGGACCCAAAATTATATATTTCGAGGATAAGGTGATAATAGTTCGAAATCAACCCATAAAATAGGTTTTTGACATGTGTAGGTCTTAAATTTTACATTATCTTTTCATTTTATTTAAATCGTTAAATAATGAGGTCATCACTGCATCATCATGGTGTCATAAATAATTTAATTTATTTAATGTATAAAAATTATATAAAAATATATCATGATGTAATAAATCTTTATATATTTCTAATTAATATATATAGTAAAAAATATGACTTGTATAACCCCATTTAAAAATTGTTTTTGTTAAACAACTCATGTTTGTGACATTTTTACTTTAACATTAAATAAAATGATATTAATGTCATTTTCCTTCCAAAGTGGCTCCATGGGGTCCCCAAGTTGACCCATGGATTGTTGTGGTCGGCCATGACACATACAATAAGGTTAGGACATGTTTCAAGTTCATTTCATATTATTAAAACATTATTCTTACCTTAAATTACACTAATTACCTCTAATCGCGATTAAAAACTTAAAAGTTACTATTCGCCAAAAAAATTATTTTAATCCCATTGAACCACATTTTACTTCTTAATTACAACCATGTATGTCATATTTTTGAAATTCAAAACACAGATGTGGTAAAATTTCATTTAAACCAAAAATCAGTTTTTTTAAGTACCACTTAGTGGTTTCACTATTCATAACAAATTGTTGTTTTTCAGAAAAATACCAAAACTTCACCCTAAGATGTATTTGATATTCCGAATTCAAAAATGATTTCTATTTTAAAAAATTCAAAACATATAAGTTGCATTAATTAATTTAATAATTAAGTCTTGCTGTCAGAGCAAATAGCGTGTTTTTATGAAACAATAAGTATCAAAAGATTGACACTAGTTTAAGTCCAATTTCGAAGTGAAATTAATTCCAACGAAAACTATTGTATTAAATGGTAAAAATATATTCGAATTGAACTTTAAAACCAATTCAAAAGATAATATAACCATATAATTAAATTAGATGAAAAAGCAGTTTTGATGTAAAATGCAGTATTTTTCACTATTCATTAAAAAATGAACATTTTCAGAAAAACACCAAAAAATTATCCAATGTAAATTTATGTGTCCCAATCATAAATAATAAGTTTATTTTGACAAATAGAGCTTATAAAATTGTCAAAATTTTGATTTAAAAATGTTTTTCCATCAAAATGCAGTAAAACAATCTTTTAAAAAATATTAGTGTATTCCATGCTTAAGATTGGATTTATTCTCATTTTAAGCCTCTAAAACACTATATAATTCATTAGTAGACATAGATAAAAATATCTATTATTCATTACTTACTTGGGATGTTACATCCTTCCCCCCTTTAGAAAATTGCGTCCCCGCAATTTATTTACTTATCGAATAAGTGGGGGTATTTAGCCCTCATTGCATTTTCAGATTCCCATGTTGCCTCTTCAACCATGTGTTTTTTCCACAAAACCTTTACTAGATGAATCACATTATTCCGTAACACTTGCTCCTTGTGGTCAAGAATCTGGACCGGTTGTTTCTCATAAGATAGGTTCTCTTCCAGCTGAGCTACCTCTGGACTCAAAACATGAGATGGATCTGGCATGTACTTCCTTAACATTGAAACATGAAAACATTGTGTACCTGAGATAAACTCGGAGGTAAAGACACTCGGTATGCAATTGATCCAACTCTCTCCAAAATTTCATATGGTCCAATGAACCTTGGACCCAGCTTTCCTTTCTTACCAAATCGCATCACACTTTTCTATGGTGATACTTTGAGAAAAACATGATCACCTACCTCAAAAGATAGATCCTTCCTCCTATTGTCCGCATAACTCTTATGCCTGCTCTGAGCTGTTCTCATGTGTTTCTATATCAACTAAACTTTTTCTACCAACTCTTCTACCGATTCTGGTCCCATCAGCTTCCTTTCACCCACTTCATCCCAGAAAGCTGGAGTTCGACACCACTTCCTGTATAACGCCTCAAATGGTCCAATCTGTATACTAGAATGAGAACTGTTATTATATGAAAATTCAACCAAAAAAAGAAGTTGGTACCAACTTCCTGATAATCCATAGAACAAGCACGTAGCATATTTTCCAAAGTCTAAATTGTTCGTTCCCACTGCCCATCTGATTGAGGATGAAAAGATGTACTAAAATTTAATTCAGTACCCAACGACTTCTGAAAGCCTTTCCAAAAGTTAGATGTAAACCTGGGATCACGATTTGATACAATAGAGAGAGGAACTCCATGTAACCTGAATATCTCTTTAAGATACAAACGGGAAAGTTGATCTAGGGAAAAAGTATATCGTATAGCAAGGAAATGATAAGATTTATTCAAGTGATCAACAATAACCCAGATTGCATTATTACCTCGAGGTGTCTTCGGCAATCCCACAACGAAGTCCATGGATATATTCTCCCATTTCCATTTTGGTACTGGTAAAAGCTGAAGCATCCTATTCGGTAACTGCCACTCTTCTTTAACCTGTTGACATGTCAAACACTTCATAGTAAAATCAGCAATATCTCTTTTCATTCCGTCCCACCAGTAATACTCCTGAAGATTTCTACACATCTTAGTACTGCCAGGATGAACTGAAAATGGAGAACTATGAGCTTCACATAACAAATCTCTCTTCAACTATGAATCACATGGCACACACAATCTTTTCCCAAATCGCAAAACACAATAATTATCAATGTTGAATTCAGTCAACTTACCTTTCTGAACCAGCTCTACCTTTTTCTACAACTCACTGTCTTGCTTCTGTGCTTGCATGATTCAGTGTGATAGATAAGATTTCACTGAAACATGAAACAAAACAGAAGGACATCCTGCAGCAACAACTTCTATGCCAAATTTCATCAAATCCTTAACCAAAGGATCACATTCCAAATGCAACATTGTTAATGAAGCATTACCTTTTCGACTCAAAGCATCAGACACTTTATTTGATTTTCCCAGATGGTAATGAATTATACAATCATAATCCTTGATTAATTCCAGCCATCTCCTCTATCTCATATTCAATTCTTTCTGAGTGAATATATACTTTAAACTTTTGTGATCAGTATATATTTCACACTTTACTGCATACAAATGATGCCTCTAAATTTTTAAAGTGGAAACAACCGCAACTAATTCCAAATCATGTGTAGGATAATTTACCTCACGAGTTTTCAACTAACGTGAAGCATAAGAAATTACCTTATCATTCTGCATTAGGAAACAACCAAGTCCTTTCAATGAAGCGTCACTGTAGATAACAAACTCACCATTCCTGGAAGGTAGTGCCAAAACTGGAGCATTCACCAATCTTCTTTTCAACTCTTGAAAACAATTGTCACATTCTTTTGTCCAGATAAACTTAACACCCTTCCAAGTTAGCTTAGTCATTGGACTAGATAATTGGGAAAAATTTCTAACAAACCTTCGCTAATAGCCTTCAAACCAAGGAAGCTACGAATCTCAGTTACATTTTTGGGTCTTGGCCATTCTTCCACAACCTTTGTTTTTACAGGATCAACAGTTACCCCATCTTTAGAAACAATGTGACCAAGGAAAGAAATTTGTTGCAACCAAAAATCACACTTTCTGAATTTCCCATACAATTTATTTTCTTTCACGGTTTTCAAAATAACCCTTAAATATCTTTCATTCTCCTCTTTAATTTTAGAAAACACCAAAATATCATCAATGAAAACAACCACAAACTTATCCAAGAACTCATGGAAAGTTCTATTCATTAAGTCCATGAATACGGCAGGTGCATTGGTTAGCCCAAAAGGTGTTACTACAAATTCATAATGGCCATATCTTGTTCGAAACGCAGTCTTCAGAAGATCTGCTTCCTTTACCTTCAACTGATGGTACCACGATCTCAGGTCAATCTTTGAAAAATACTGCGCTCCCCAGAGTTGATCAAACAAATCATCGATATGAGGAAAAGGATATTTGTTCTTAACAATGATTTTATTCAAGGTTCTATAATCAATGCAAAGTCTCATTGAACCATCTTTCTTTTTACCAAATAAAATAGGAGCACCCCATGGTGATGTGGTAGTTCGAATGAAACCTTTCTCTAATAAATCTTTCAATTTCTCCTTCAAATCTAAAAGTACAATTTGAGCCATTCGATAAGGGGGTTTTGAAATTGGCTTAGCATCAGGAACTAAGTCAACAGTAAATTCAACTTCCCGATCTGGTATTTTTCCAGGAAACTCATCAGGAAAAACATCAGGATACTCATTTACCACTGGCACATCATTAATCTGAACAGTTCCTTTATTTTCAATGATATGTGCAAGGTAACATTCATTTCCATCTTTTACATGTTTTTCGACCTCTTGATAAGTTATCAACAGTAAGGGTTCATTATTGTACACAAATTGAAAGTCTTTCTGAAAATAAACTTCTTTAGCTCTATAGTGAATCTTAGCATGGTAAATAGAGAGCCAATCCATACCTAGGATAACATCAAACTCTACTTGAGGTAAAACAATAAGGTTGTCAAGTAGGTTCTTTCCACGGATAAGGATAGGAAGATTCTTATAAATTCTTTTTTCCTCAACATTTACCCCAGGTGTTTTTACCACATGTTCAGGAGTCATTTCTTGAGATGGTATTCCCATTTTACTAGAAAAGGTTTTAGAGATGAAAGAATGTGTAGACCCCGAATCAAACAACACACTGGCATAATCTGAAAAAAAACAAAAAAATTACCTGATACAACATTATTTGATGGCACGACATCTGCTGAAGTAGTTTCAAAGGATTTCACCACCCCTTTCTGCTTGTAGTCTAACTGCTTCACATCACTCAAGATCTTTGTCGGACACTCGTTTGCATAGTGACCAATCTCATTGCACTTTAAAAATTTCTCTAACTGTAAATCAAATTTGGTCTTACCTTCACCTTGATCTTTTTCAGTGCAATCACAAGCCTTATGTCCCATCTTACCACATTAGTAGCACTTTCCAGAATTCAGAAGACATTCCCCAGCGTGCCTTTTACCACATTTATCACAAACTAGAAACTTAGTTTTCTTACCATCAGTCCTTTTTGAAGAATTTTTTCTTTTCTCCTACCACCTCGGTCTCTTATTCTATTGGTTGTTACAGAACACTTGATCATTGGAAAACTCCATTTTCACCTTCTCAGCACATAGAACAATCTTTTCATAACTTTTTAACTCACGAGAATCTAAAGCCCTTCGGTATTTTGGCTTTAATCTTGAGTAAAAACGACTGATTTTACTATCAAGGTCCCGGATAAAATTTGGAGCATACCTTGCCAATCGAGTGAACCTTTCTTCATAGGCAGCCACTGAGTCTTCCTCTTGCCTCAATTCCAAGAATTTTTTTCCATCCTAAGTCGAACAGCCTTAAGAAAATACTTATCAAGAAACATACCTTTGAATTTATCCCAGTTGAGAGCATCAATCTCATCAGCGTCCCTGATATTTTTAACCATCGACCACCACTGACCTGCTTCACCCTCCAAAGGGTAAATAGAAAGACTAACCTTTTGATTGTCTGAACAACCAATGACATCGAAAATCTTCTCGAGTGATTTAATCCACCCTTCAGCTAGCATAGGGTCAGATGATCTCTTGAATGATGGGGGATATTGCCTCATGAAATGTTCCACCACTGACATGTTCCTTTGCGGTTGATCTGGCTGATCTCGTGCATAAATACTACCACCATTTATTTCTTGAGTCAACTGCTCCATTACTGCAAAAAACTGTTCAGTTCCAATTCTGACCATCTCTGGATTCTGATTCGGAAGGTTATTTCCTTCTATATGCCTTCCTAGCACTGCTTCCCCGTTTCCTCTGCGGAAAACCATTCTTTAACACAGAAATATCTTAGGCGAAGAAACACTGTAATATTTAAATACTATATCATTTCAATCATACCATAAATAAAATATTTTTGGATAATCATTTAATAGAATTCTAACTCCTAAAGTTATCTAAACCGACATTTGATACCAACTATAAAGCCCCAGCCTTAAACCTTACTCAATCTTGAGATATTTCAAGAATACACCTTGAGGATCTTTTCAGGTTTAGAGTTTTAGAGAATTAGATCATAAAACATGAATTACATCCCACATTTAAACAAAGTGGTTACAATAAAAGATAGTATTCATTTTTTCCCATCAACGGAAACATATTTAAAATAAAACATGGATTCTTTCTTGACACTTCCTTGACACTATCATCATATCATGTACCCTTCCCTTGACCTGTGATAAACATTTCAAAAACTTGGGATGAGCATAAAAAGCTCAGTAAGGGATATAAAAATATGGAAAGGAAACATGAGTACATGTATACATAAGAATCAATGAAATCATACTTTACTCATAAAACATAATCACTTTAACATACCTCATTAATTCATGAATAAATCATAGAAATCATAAGACATAAAGGTAACTTGATGCATTCATAACATTCTTACGTAGGGAGTAACCCTCTTGGTTACGTTTGGAATACCCATCACAATATATTCCCTAAATCTCTTCGGAGAAACCTTAAAGTTTAACTCCTTTGTGTTACCCAATGCATTGGAGAGCTATATCGGGATCACCCGCCCTTAGTTTATCACGGAACCACCCGTCATCATAATAATTCCAAAGAACCATAACATAATTGTATAACATAAAACATGAATAAAGGAAACATAACATTTCCAATTTTCAATCACAAGATATCAATAAAACACATTGATATAAAAACATTATGAAAACCATTTTCAATACCAAAATAAAAGAAAAGTAAAAAATGGTATTTATTTTTCTTTAAAAAAAGGTATGGCTTATAGAGGAAGCCGAAACTCAAATAATGGTCACGGCGGAAGAGAAGCCGTTGTCGTCGCATACGTATGACAAAAACATTCCCTTTTGTTGTTTAGTAAAACGCATTGTATAAAAAAAAAATTCTTTTTGGATAAACGCAAATTTCAAAGGGGTTTATACACCGTATAAAAGAAGGTTGTGTATAAAACAAAATATGCCTCAATAAAAGGAGATTGAGAGGAAGTCCCATACCTCGGGTCCGAGTAGACTCGATCATTCTTTAACCTACTGAATAATAAACTTGAGTTAATTTATACTTGATTAAGAACCTTTTTCAAGTTCATTATTCATTTTATATCACTTATTACCTGGTCATGAACACTATGTAATTATTTAAGTTAATAACAGTCGTTTTAACGATCATTGGTACTTGAGTCAAAAATAAACTCTTTATAATTACAAGTTTTTCATGTATCTATTATATCCAGAGTTATACACATGATGTAGATATCATATATATCATATATATCTAGTATATACATGCATTTATAATATTACATAACATTTAGAGGTAAGAAATGAAATGCACCGTTCATGGAGACAGTAAGTCGTACGTACACATAAACACTACTTTCATTTCTATTTCATATTTTATGGAATGTAATCATAATGATAAAAAGGTATTTTATAATTCCAGTATAATATCATGTATAATATCATTAATTCCATCCTTTATACGTCCCACATATGGCATTAACGAATCAAATCACTTTGAGGGGGTGGTAGTGCGCACTTCCTAAAATGAAGATATCGCTTATGCCCATAATGGAAGCCATAAAGGTATCCCATAAAGGAAAAATACAGAAGCTTAAGGAGAACATAAAAATATTATATATAATATATAAATATAGTGTCATCTTAATGGCCACCTTTGAAGGTGTTAAAAGAATATTGAACAATCATCATTTCGTGAGGCAGAAATTCACCATCCACGGAAAGAGTATGTTCTTTAACCATTAGATGTAGGTTTGTGTAAGTGTAGCTCGAATTCTTATTATAAAAACATACTAGTATATGGAAGATAATGGTGTTGTTACAAAATAAATGAATAAAAAGAGTTTAGGGGGTTGGAAAGCAAAATAAAACATAAGAACACAATAGAAGACACTACCTTTAAATCAGGTAAGTCTTTTTTATTTGAGCTCAAAGGCTTCCTTGGGAAGCCTTATGCGCAATGTGAGGCTTCTAGGAGTTAGAGAGGGATGTGGAGAGAAAAAATGGGCAGGGTTTGGCCGATTAAAATGCTTTGGAAGTGTGGGTAAGGTGGTAGAGGTGGGGGCCTTTTATAAGAGGATAGGAGGGCCACTCTTGGAAAATATAAAAGGATACTTTATTATAAAATGATTTTTGGATTTAAAAGGTCCCAAATTTATATATTTCTAGGATAAGGTGATAATAGTTCTACATAAACCCATCCAAAAGGTTTTTTACATGTGTATGTCTTATATTTTACATTATCTTTTCATTTTATTTAAATCGTTAAATAATGAGGGCATCACTGCATCATCATGGTGTCATAAATAATTTATTTATTTAATGTATAAAAATTATAAAACATATATCAGGATGTAGGAAATCTTTTTATATTCCTAATGAATATTTATAGTCAAAACTATGACTTGTATAACCCCATTTAAATATTGTTTTAGTAAAACAACTCATGTTTGTGACATTTTTACTTTAACATTAAATAAAAAGATATTAATGTCATTTTCCTTCCAAAGTGGCTCCATGGGGACCCAAAGTTGACCCATGGATTTTATTGGTGGTAAATGACACATCAAATAATGGTAGGACATGTGTCAAGTTCATTTAATATTATTAAAACATTATTCATACATTAAATTACACTAATTACCTCTAATCGCGATTAAAAACTTAAAAGTTACTATTCACCAAAAAATTATTTTAATCCCATTGAACTACATTTTACTTATTAATGACAACCATGTATGTCAGATTTTTTAAATTCAAAATAAAGAGGTGGTAAAATTTCATTTAAACAAAAAATCAGTTTTTTAAGTACCACTTAGTGGTTTCACTATTCATCAAAAATTGAGGTTTTTCAGAAAAATACCAAAACTTGACCCTAAGCTATATTTGATATTCAGAATTCAAAAATGATGTCTATTTTAAAAAATTCAAAACATATAAGTTACATTAATTAATTTAATAATTAATTCCCACTATCAGAGAAAATAGCGTGTTTTTATGAAACAATATGTATCAAAAGATTGACACTAGTTTAAGTCCAATTTCAAAGTGAAATTAATTCCAACGACCACTATTGGGTTAAATGGTGAAAATATATTCTAATTGATCTTTAAAACCAATTCAAAAGATAATCTAACCATATAATTAAATTAGACAAAAAAATAGTTTTGATGTAAAATGCAATATTTTTCACTATTCATTAAAAAATGATCATTGTCAGAAAAATACCAAAAAAATATCCAATGTAAATTTAAGTGTCCCAATCATAAATAATAAGTTTATTTTGACAAATAGAGCTTATAAAATTTTCAAATATTGATTTCAAAATGGTTTTCCATCAAAAGGCAGTAAAACAATCTTTTAAAAAATATTAGTGTATTCCATGCTTAAAATTGGATTTATTCTCATTTTAAGCCTCTAAAACACTATCTAATTCATTAGTAGACATAGATAAAAATATCTATTATTCATTACATACTTGGGATGTTACAATATCATACCCTATCTGGTCCACTCTTTGGTACTCAGATATAATTCATGGATGAAGGTTGGGAGAGGGGAATGTTCCTACTTAATTGTAATTGATGGATTAGGGCATAAGATTAGGGGAGAACCGAACATAGCTATGACTTGTCATGAAATATGGAGATAGTCTTTTGTTCCTTTATTTACTTTAGATTCATGTATTAAATTGGATACATGTTTCCATATAAATCTTATCTCTTTTATATCTTCATAATATACACGTCATTTTGTATATGACATTCCCCTTAGCTCTAATTATTATCAATAATATCTTTATGACTTATCTTTTATCATAGTTTTAAAATTTTCTTCACCTTTTTTTCGTCTATGATATTATTGTGTTACTCTGATCATGAGCGTATAGTCTCCCCCACCACATCATGATAGACCCTTGACGCTACTGGTATCCCCTAGCATACTAGAAGGCTCACTTTCATCTATGTGACCTACAAAATAGAGATATTTTTAGTTGCTCCATGGATGGGATATTAAATTATCATTGATGAATACGAATACCATTAAAAATAAAAAAAAATATTGAATGATATAACCTTTCATCTTTGAAAATCACTTTTAAAAATAAAAACCTCTCATAATATAATGTAAATACCTTAATTTGAAAACATTTTTGGAATATATAAAGTAATATTAATGAATAATAATGGTCATGATGAAGGAAAATACCATTCATGGTATACATGTTTAAAAAAAATTCTTTTTACATTTTCGGTAAAAGTTAAAAAGTACCATGTTTGGAAAATGATAGGGATATTCCCTTTAGAAAAATTTAAAAATAAAAAATTATTAAAAATAACTTTTAAAAATCATATTATAATTTTTATAAAATTTTTGAAAACATTTTTAGAAAACATGGAAATGGAAGAAAACTATTTTTCGACCCAAGATATAAATGTAATCCATTTTCATAAAAGCGTTTTCTCAATGATTTTATGTAAAAAAGAGATGTAAAAAGCTTAAATTACTTGAAATGTTCATACGTAACCATAGGATATTGATATTTAATTGTTTTACTAAGAAATTATAAAATTATTTCAAATGATTCAAATTCATGTATAAATAATCCAAATTAAAATGGGATTGGAAAGTAAACCATAGACACTTTGGAAAAATTTGAATTGTAACTTCATATTGATGGATTAGATCAATTTAAACAGAGAATATAATGCATTTTAAGGATTAATTATATATTATGTAAATTGTAAGTATATACACAATTTAAAATAGATTATATTTATAATAGAACATGTAACTCAAAGAAAGATGTTTTCACACGAAACCCTTGAAATAGTTCAAATCATTGAAGTGGGATTTAATCAATAAAGTTATTTTGTATAAAAAATGTGAATCCATAAAAATTAAAGTATATATACATTCTTAAATCAATAATAGATAATTTCAAACATAATAATGTCATAATATAATCAATGAAGTAGACATATAACATAATGAATGTAAATTTAGTTAATAAGCCCATGGCATCGTGCTTTCCTATAGTCGAGTGATTTTTAACATCTTTTTTATTAATTTTAAACATGTTATTAACTTTTACCAAAAATATTATTAATATTTATAATATCATATATGATACTTTTAATAAAACTTTGTCATCTATTCAATAAAAATCTTTTCATATCACTATTGTTTTGGATATTAAATTCATTCTCTTCTCCGGCATATTCTATCCTGAAAGTTTGGGATCTCACAAATTAGATACTCTTAAATAATCTATATAATGATATTAATTTTATAAATATAATTTTTTCATTAGACACACCTTTATAATCATTAATAAATTTTAATAATGGCTAATTAATCACATCACTTCATGGAGACGGAAGCTCGTACATACACTAGAGCAATATTATCATTTACATAATGGGTGAAATGGTATGAAATTTTATTTTATATTAATATTATTTAATAAATATCATTTCATATATATCATATATATTCATTAAATTTATCTTTTATTAAATTACATGTAAAGCATTAGTGAAAAATGAATCACACCGCTTTGCATTGTGTTAGTCATTTTTACACATGAATGGCCTTATTATTTATTAAATAGATTGTAAGGTTAGAAATTAAATGATATAATTATTTTAGAGAATGATTAAAAGTTTATTAATATAATATATATACATAAAATTAATCCTTATCATAATCCATGTAATGTGTAAGTGAAAAATGAATCACATCACTTCGAGTGGAAGTATTCTGTCGTACACACAAGTGACATTTTCATATTTTATATAGATGAAAATTAAAAAATGTATTTGTGATATTATAATTTAAGGACCATAATTATACTATAAATAACATGTATAGATTAAATACATAATTATATCTAGCAGTGTGAAGTGGTTCTGGAAAACAAATTATGTCAGTTCCCAAGATGATAGTTCACTATACGCTTGGTCAAGGGTTATATTTCCTATGTGATAAAGGATGAGATGGTTATTGGCCATCACCATAACATAAAATATCTAAATATTTTTAGGATATATAGTTCATTATATGAAAATGGTTTAATAATATTTTAATGAGATTGATGAAAAAATAAAATAAAACACTCGGTTAAGGACGTTACATCTTCTTCGAAAAATAGCTTTTGTTTTGATCCAAAAGACTTTATAGGTTAGATTTATGATAAAAAAAGTATTATAGGATGATATTTATGATTTAAATAAGTTATTTCTGTGGTTATTTTCTGATCCAATGAGTTTTTGAAGTGTGTAAAGGAGAGGATAGGGGCGGACGTTTATAAGGGATAAGACACAGTTGGAAAAAAATTTAAAAACGAATTACAACAATGTTTTTATCATTGAACAAATGATCTAAATGAATCATATTAGAACCTTAGTAGATATATGGTCCAAATATGACCATAAAATATGAATTTGATAAGTTTTTGAGCATTTTTAACCATTATTATTTTAGTTAAATCTCTTGGTAAACCCATTTTTACCTTAGTCATAGTAAATAATTCTTATTTTATTCTCCTTTCATTGGGGTTGAAAATTAATTTAAAATAAATATATAATATAAATTATTCATTATTTAAATATATATTCCATATTTTCAAATTTAAATCACATAAGTGTCTAAATTTAATTAAATATTAAACCAAAAAACATGTCGATTTAATAGTTTTCTCAAAAAAATCAATCAATTGTTGAAAAAATATCAAAATTAAATATGAAATTCATTAACATGACCTCATTTGAATTAAATAATATATAATTTAAAGAATTAACTTTTAAATCCATATTATGAAAATGGGTCTTGTAATTTTTTTTAAAATGGAATTTTGTAATAAAATTTGGTACTTCACTATTCAATAAAAAATGAGCTATTTTAGAAATAAATCCAAAACATAACCCTGAGATAATTTTGATATACTGATTTCAAAAATAAAGAAAAAAATTTTAAAATAATTTTCTACATGTGAAAAAAATAATTTAAAATTATTCCTACAAACCTTAACTAAATTTCCTATTATAAAAATATTTTTTTGCGAAAAACATTTCTTTTAATTTCATGTGATTTTTATTTTATTTAAAATCAGTAGATAATAAATGAATTTATTTTATACAAGTCTAAAACATATAGTTATACTTTTTCATACCTTCAAATTTAACATCTAGGTAATAATGGTCCTGATAATATGATTATATTTTAATATAGTATTGTATTTATTCCAAACATAGTGTTTCATGCATCGTAAGCTATCAAAGAGAATAAATTTATCTAAAATAAATATATCATAATGTATTTGGATGTTTGATTCTTTTCTAATATCCGTGTTTCATTTTATATATTCATTTTAAAATCTATGGGTTTTATAATACTCACCACTATGAAGTCCTTAGACCCACACATTTTTTATCTATGCTGATAGTGAACAGGTTGATGATGGTCTAATGGATATGGAGTTTACATTGATTCTTTTCATTTCAGGCATATAAACCATAGGGGATTCCGTGAAGGTGGATCTTTGTGGTAATGGGAACTAATGGTGGTTAGTGATATTTATTCTTGGAGTCATCTTATATCAGCAGCCTCAATAGTTTTGATGGTTGTTAGTTTTCTTTTTTTATTGGGCATTTATTTCTCTACTTTTTTAATTTTTTAATTCATAATAGTTATCTATTTCCATATTAGTAGATGTATCATTAATGTTATATATTTAGTTTATTTGGTTTCATATTATATATATATATATTCCATTAGTGTTGTTTCAATCCTTTTTTCAATAGATGTATGAGACTTTTCAATGTTGTTACTTTCTAAGGCATCCCATGTGTGTGATATAGCTATTCATTAATAGTAACTTCCCACTGACCCATTCGTGGTGGGATTGGGGTAGCACACTCAGATTATATCTAGTCCGGGGTGGATCCTGATATAGTAGGTCATGTCAGAGTGTTATTAGATTGTATATATCCTAGGGAGGATGTTTAGAGATTTTATTCATTTAATAATTCGTCTTAGAATTTGAGAAATTAATGTTAAGGGGGTCTTGAATTCGATTAATGAATAAAGAAAAAAAATGTTGGTGCAGTGACTGATAAAACCTTTCTATACGACTCTAATGACCTGTTAGTTAACAGAAACTATAAGACATAAATTTTTTCATATAACTAAGTTGATAAATTTATCATATAGTAGTTGTTGATGATCATCAATATCCTTCAATTTTCAGCTCATCTAGATATTCTCTAACCCTTATGGGTACATCCTATTAATTGTAGTGTTCTACCATTTAATATTAATCTTATATATAGTAACAACACTATTATGAGAACATGCATGTGGTTGTTTCTCTCTCTTCAAGATAGTGATCAATGGGGAATTTTTTGGTGACATTCATTTAGTAGAAGTATTTTCCCCATGTTCTGAGTTAGTCCCTCCCTCTTTTATCTTTGTGTTGATATTTCTCATGGATCAAATGTAATTCTCCATTATATTGGATGTGACTACTATTAGACAGGTTATGTTGCTTGGGTTCATTGATAGAGGCCTTGTGATTTTTTAAGTGAGTAAGATCATCATGTGATAAGGTATTAGAGAGATTCTAGGAATCACTTTTTCTTTATCCTAGGTATTTTTCTTCCTAGGTATCAAATCATGATTTGAGAATCCAATATATAACTATGATCCATTATTATACAAGGTGTTACTCAATCTTATAGTGGGTCTTCTCTAACACATCTGGAGTTGGATCCCTTTTCAGGTATGTAGTTTTAAATGTAGAACACCAAACCTTTAATAGGATTTCATGGTTGTATTTACAAACAGATCAGTGAATGTTGTCCTTATGATCTATTTTAATGATTTGTTTGTGTGTAGTTGTTTGTGTTTGGGGAATTGAAAGACTCCAGATGAAAATATTTAGATTTTTGGTTGATCCTTATTGAAATTCCACATGTTTCTAATTCAATTGAACTAATCTTGGTAAATATTCACCATATATTTAGAGAATTGTTAGCTTTTACTGTTAATATAACCAAATTACTACCATTTTTGGACTTCCATGTTGATGATAAAGAATTTACGAATCATGATGTTATAAAACCTAGTGTTTGTAAAGATTTTTTTAGAGAACTAGTGGTATGAGATACATTATAATAGAAACATTTATGGATTCAAAACCATTATCCACACCTTTGAGATTTATCATATCCAATATAAAGTACATATGACTTGGTTTGTAAGAAAATGTGAGAAGTGGATTCATATTCTTTAGAGAAAATTTTCGTGGATTAGAATGAAACTTCTGACTGATTCCCTATAGAAACTCTTGTTTTTTAAATATACACTCATTTATCATCTAGTGTCCAGTGTTTGAAATTCATAAATTCCAATGGAACCTTGGGTTAGATATTTTTTGTTCATATATATTCTTCTTATATTCAGTGTTATCCACTCGTCCTTCTAATGGGATGATTTTACCTCTAGTTGTGGGAGATTCCATTTCGATAATCACTTCATGTTATAGAAAAGTTGTGACAGTACCCACCTCAGTATGAATTGGTTAGCATATGTATGATCCATGAGGGTTTTGTGTTGGAATGTATGGAGTGAATTTTATCTTTTTCATTGAGAAAAACCTATATGCAGTGGAAAGAATAGAAAACCACATGGTTATTGAGTCATTTTTTGGTCATTTTGTAAACATTGATTTATACTTTTTATGCATGGATAAGTCATTCCCTCAATATTAATTTAAATGAATTCATGGATTCCTTATAAGGGTAACCTATGGTTGACTTTTGGAAATAAGTTGGTGCATGTAGCAACACATATACCTCAGCTAATAAGCACATTTATGGACTTCTGGTGTATTAAACTGATTCTCTCCTTGAGATGATTCTTATTGGATCCAATCAAGAATTCAAGTTCATGTATTATGAAACTCAAATTCATGGATTAGCTTGGGTCTTCAAACCTAAGGTCTTGGAGGCTCGAGAGATCCGAGTAGCTCATTCATGGCATGGTTTTTGGTATTCTTATCTCAAGGACTATATATCCATAAAATAGTGGAAGAATGTGAGAATTTTTCTATATGAAGTTGATTCTTACCTAGAAATGGAGATGTTTTTCACCATTAGTCAATGATGGTGTGCTCACAAATTTATTTTGTGTGAGGGATTCCATGTGAATGATATCGATATAGTGTTATTAAGGTACAAAAAAGATTTTGTGAAAGTGGGAATCACTATATCTACTTCCTCAGGTGGGTAGTGACTCTTCCCATGTTCATGTTATGTGTATCATAAAGGACATACCAATTTGATACCACTATAGTAAGGCATGGTGATTTGGGTTCCATTCCCATTGGTTTTGTTTTGGTACACTATTCCATTGGCACACCTTATTTGTGTAAAGAAGGATGTTCACTCGGGGGATTGCAAATATTTTTTAGTCATGTAGGTTCTTTTTTAGGTTTGGGACCAACATATGGAGGTTTATGAATTTTCAAGGATGTAAGGATTGGGTTTTAGTAGATTTTCTCACCAGACAAGTAGTGGTGTGGTGTTGATTAGTATGATGAGGTGAATTTTTTGACTGATGAGTTTATCAACAGATTTCATAAATGAGTAACAATAATCATATTGGGATATCTTACGCTGAGTGTAAGAATATATAAATGGTCATGATTTAAAATTGAAAGCCTTAGGGAATATAGTGTCTAGTTTTTGATGTAATCACATGATGCATTTATTCGACAATATAGTAGTGATGTATCTTGTTCCTTATTGAAAATTTGTTGTCCAGTTTGTTGATGAAAAAATATATAAAAACATGAAACCTTTCATATTTTCCAATGTCGATAAAAAATTTTAGTTATGTTTCTAGCGAGTCTTCCCATCATATATAGGTTTCTCTCTAGGATAACCATTTTTAATTATATTTGAAATATTGGGATAGAGGGACACATATTAGGGTTTACCTTATCAAAGAACTGTTCTGAGGCCATATTCGTATTCATGGGATATTTTTCCCATCCCATGAGATATAATGAATATTTTAAGGGGGTGGTTTTATATAAAATTGGATGGAAAACTATCTTTGGAAAAGATGCATGTTTGGGGAGTATACATGTTTTATAGAGACCCAATCATTTTTATTAGATTATTAAATTATTTTTAACATAAATATCCACATGTAGAAAAAAATTAAGGATAGAGAGGCTTAATGTATATTAGTGACTAGATTTATATTAAATCAACATAGAAATAAAATAAAATAAAATTTATTTTAACATCTATAATGAATCCATAAATCCTTTTAATATTATATAATAACATAGGATGACCTATGGAATACATAATGTAATGGGGTGTGCTATACATCACTGTAAGGTAATAACCATGACAATAAAGCATAACATATGGGTCAAATAGAATAACATGATATAATAAAATAAAAGGATCATGAATAATAATTTGGGGACATGATATAAAGTAAATATTATCATATGATAATATCAACATAGAAATGTGGAAACAACATAAAACATCACATAACCATAATTCAAGGCTCAATTTCAAGAAAACATAACATGGTGGATAATGTTCGATCATATATTACGATTACTCCCAAATCACATACATTACATATCTTGATAGATAAACATTAAAAAACTATAGATTGCAATCTAGGTGAAAAATCATAACACATTCTTTCATATGTGTGACATATGATAAAATCAAACATAACGAATAAGAATAAGAAATTCCCTTGGAAAGAAATGGGCCGCCAAATCTTGCCTCAATTCATAATAAAATGATATATCATATGTATTATAAAGAGTAGAATGAATTAAATATTTTCGATGTTTATATTTGAATCGATATTAACAAGCCATAAATATATAGGTTAGTTGAAAAAACTCATGAGAAAGGGTAGAGAATTGTGTATATAAATGAACCTTTTAAAATAGTGTTTTTAAGGAATTGGTAAAAGACATTTAGAGAAGGAATAATTATTGAATTTTATTTCCAATTATAGGTAAAAATAAATGGATAACCCAGAAATAGTTATTATTACATGAAATATTTAATGGGTAAAATACTTTAAGATATTATATCATAAATGGATCAAGGGATAGTGAAGTTTCCCTTAATCTAGTTTGATTTTAAATAAGGTACTGAGAAATGAACCAAAGGCATGTATAACCCCAAAAATAAAAGTAGAATAATGTATGAATTTGTGTAAGAAGCATATATAAATAATTAATAAAAATTATATAACATTAAATTGAGATGTAATGTGAGTTAGATAGAAAACCTCATAACTTACATAAATGAGGGTTGTTCAGATAGTTCCCTTATAGTGTGCCAAGATTTGTTATGCACATTCACTTGACCTCGTGAATAATCTAATTAGATTTATTAAATACATGATTAAAAAATATATTCGAGTATATTTGATTTATTATTTTACATTTATGTTAATTTAAATTCATTTAATTAAGATATTTTTTCTATTTTCACTTTCCCTATGTTGTTCGTTTCATGGTTCCAAGGTCTGATAAATTTGTTGGTAATTATGAATTTTTTCATTGAATGGTTCTATAACTCTATAACTGTAATGGTATGTATTTAATGTGTTTCTGTAAATTTAAAAAAATTGTATCCAATATTATTCATAGATCAGAATGATTTGTTAGGAATGGGTTTTATTACTATATACTTATTTCATTTTGGTGGGTATTCCAACCATGATGAACTTTGGGTTTCCATCAACATTATGCATAAATATATACATTATTAAGTGTGAAAGAAAATATAATATAATTATTTATATCATTTTAAACTATAATTACTGAATTTAAAATATCCATGAAAGCGGTGGAGAAAAACAATGTATGCTATTTATGGAGGTGGTGAACCAAACATATTTTGAACAATGTTTTTATTTTATAATGAAATGAGATAAGGTTGGATTATGAATATCAAATTTACACAATAAAAATAAAATATATTTATGATATAGTAATAATTATTTATATTTGGTTCAATTATTTTTGAGAATGAAGACCCAGAAAAATAAAAATACTTCACATATTGCATTACCATCTCCATCATACATCTCCTCTTAGGCACCTCTTCGAGAATATCGGAATGGTCTTTTCGTAAGAAAAAAACTCCTTAGACTTGGGTATAAGGTTTGGTGAAACAAATGGTATGATTTTTGGATATCAAATAGGCTTAAATGGTCTAATAATAAGATTTTGTATTTATAAGGGGAGGTGATGGGTGTTTTTCAATATAATATTGATTAGTTTATTATTTTCCATCAAGACTTCCAAAAATGATGAATATTGTAGCTATAAAAATTATCAGATAATTTTAGTTCAAAATAATGGTTTCTTACATCATCCATGACACATTAATTCATATATATAGCTTATTGTTGAAAATATTGTATTTTATCATATTTCAATATTCACCATAAAATCTACAATTTTAGAAAAATACAAAAAAATATGCCTAACCATTTTTTGACATGTATATTTCAAAAAATAAATCCATTTTATGATAAATAATTATTATGAATATGATAAAATTATTTTTTCAATAAAATCCAATTTTATTTGTAAAATAACAATTTATATATTATAATAAACTTTCCAAAACATTGAAAAATTAATTATGTTCTCATAAAATTATATTTTCATTATAATAAAACATAATATTAATTTGTAAAACCATTTTATAGAAATATAATTTCTTTTAAATTTTCATATTTATCTTAAATATATAACTAATACATATGTGTTTTATAAAAATCCCAACACATAATTTTCCATTTTTAAAACATCTATTTCTTTTGTTCAAGATATGATTTTTCTATATTTATATCTTATAATATAGCTAAAATTGTTTTCAGAATTACATCAGTGAGGTTACTATTCTAATAGTCATGTTATTATTCCTAATGGTCAGATTATTATTCCAACTATCAAATTATTATTCTAACTATCAAATTTTTTATGGAAATATGGGTTCCCTGACTTTATAAATACCTAATATTTTAATCAATCTTCATTAAATTATACAGTATCTAATGGTTATATATTTTTTCATTTTTAAAATGATTATTTCATTTCAAATATTTTATGTCATTTCTGTAGTATTTTTTATGAGGGAAATCATTCTAGGTGATCGAGATTATCCACATTTAAATATAATAATTATGTTATTTTCTATTTTCCCCAATTGTAACTCATTTAACTATTATGGATATTTTTATTTCCTAAATTTAAATTTGAAGGGGACATAATAAAATAATGTTGGTTCCATCATACAATGCATGAGGTTTATATAACACTACATTACTAAATATGAAAAACATATATAATTTGATGGAAAATTCCATTGAAATAAATTTTGGTCATTACATTCTTCCACCATTAAGAAATTTCACCCTTAAAATTTCATTTCACACAATAATATAAAGACAAATAAGGGTACATATATTTCATTTAATCCTCTAATTCCCATGTCACCTCCTCATACTTACGGTTCCACCATAGTACTTTGAATATGTGAGTCGTCTTGTCGTATACTAATTTGTTTTCTACTGTCCACATATTCACTACTTGATCCTTATAAAATAGATAATGCTCCAACTATACCACCTCATAATTCAGTAAATGTGAGGTATTTGGTATATAATTTCTTAAAAGGGATTCATGGAACACTTCATGTACTTAAGATTAGGTAGTTACAAGTTCTATTCGACAAGCCACAACTCCGATACAATCATGAATTTCCAAGGGGTTGATGTATTTGGGATTAAGATTTATCTTCTTCCCAAATATCATGAATCACTTCCATAGGGTTATGAATAATAATATTATCTCTAACCTCATTCTCTGTAACTTTGTGGCAGTTATCAGCATGTCTCTTTTGTCGGATATGATCTGTCTTGATGTGCTACTGAATGGTCATGACCATTTATACCATTTCTTTTACCATTTTAGGTCCCATATCTAACATCCATGGTAATATAAGATCAATTTCATTTTTTATGAATATTCATTAATTAAATTCATTATAATAATTTTCAATATCTTTTATAATCAAGTAGAAAATAGTATTATTCTAACTAAATTCATTATCATGTATTATTTGGTTATTTAAATGATAAATTTGAAAATTTTACCATTTTGGTTTTTAAAAAATTAAATTAATATTTAAAATAAAATAGTCAAAGTTATCATAGAATTATTTTTTAGTATTTTTATGTAAATATTTATTTTTATTTGAATGGTGAAAACATTGATTATTATAAAATATTAATTTTTTAAACTAGATACAATAATTTAAAAGTTTCATGAATTTTTAAAGTAACATAAGTATATTTTAACTATGAATAATATAATTAATTTAATATTAATCTACATATACTATATTTTAGTATAAGTTCACCTTTTTTATTTAAAGCACAATTTAATAAAAACTATTTTTTGTTGTGTTTTTCATTTTAATCTTAAATTAATTTATTTGAAGTCAAAATATTTAATATTAAAAAAATTATTTCCTTTTGAGAGTTGAGATTTTCAAATTTGGTAAGTTTGTGCTCTTTATGTTTTATCATTATGAATAGTACACATAGTAAATATTTTTCACCCATGGGAAGAACATGTAAAAGTGGGTTGAAACTAAGTGATAAGACCCAAAAATCATCCAAAAAGATTCCATTATTTCATCATATTATGTTTTATCCATCCAAAACCGCCCAAGGTTCTAAAATGTATTAATTCATTTTATATTTCCATTAATAATGACCTTAACCCAATTATTAGGAAATAATATAAACAAAATGTTAGTCTCTTTGTTTAAATAATTTTAATGTTTTGATATTGAAATTAAAAAAGGATATGTTTGATTCAAAATAGATATTTCAAAGATAAATTAATTTTTTTATCATCATAATTTTTTTTATTTTTTGGTTTGGAATATTTTTCTAAAATTCATAAACAATATCTACATAGTGCTTGTTCAACTAATAAAAAATTCACGTAAATGATTTTTAAAAATGTTAAGATTAAAATTGATTTGATGAATTATTATGTTTCATGAATTTCGTAGATATTTATAATATATTAGTTATCTATTAAAATGTTATATTCAAATTCCATTACAATATTGATGAAATAAAATTAAAACCATGTGCATAGTTTTCAAAATGACAATAATGGTATATTATGATAAAAAATATATTATTTAATGATATAAATTTATAAAAATATTGTATTTTGCTAGTTAAATGGGATTTTGTATAGAATATCATCCATTTTCCACTTATATATCACTTTTCATTTTTAGTATCTTTCATAAATCCTATAGAGTAAAAACTTGGATATCATGATAATCATCAAATGGTTTAATGAGGGGTTAAAACTAAGATATTAGGGTAAAAAATATCTTAAAATTGTCCAAATTTTATAGGATGAGATTATTTTAATTAATTCTAATCATATCATTGAAATTTATATGATTTGGAATACTTTATCATGAAAATAAATTTATATTAATTAAATAATTTAATTAATTCAAATAGTACACCTATCCTCACTTATAAAAGAGACCATTTTATCATCCCTTCCTCGCACCTTTTGAGCACTCTGGTCTAGTAGAGTCGTACCCAATTATCTTCCCAATATCCCTACCCTCATTTCGAAGTTCTCGGTTTTAGTAAAAATAAATCCTAGAAGTCTTAATGTGTATGAAAATAGTATATATGAGGAGAATGAGATAAATAATTTATGATGAAAAATATTTTTTAGGTTATTGATTTTTCTTATAAACTATTTTTAAAATGTTTTAGTATTTTTTTTCTATTTTCTTCCATAAAAATGTTCAATAAAAAATTTCATGAATTTTTATTTATCTTCAAAAACTATTAGAGGTCATTTTAAAATACAATTGAATTTCATTGCATGGTTTTAAAAGTAACATTGCTATCATTTTTGAATGATTTAATTTTATTAAAGGTTTGAAAGGAATCATTATTTTTATTTTATATTATGGATAGAATTTCCTGTCATCATGAATTTTCATTAAATTAAATATTCCAAGAAAATTTTCCATTATCATTCTCAATTGAGATTATATACATGATATTTTAATAGTATTTCATTTTAAAAAGTTTTTGAACTAATGTGGTATTTCTACCTACTTTTATGTAAAAATTGAATTTTCTTTATTTATGGGTTCAATGGAGTTTTTAAAATATTTTATGATGGAGGGTTCCAAGAATAATTTTTTTTTGTTTTGGATATTATTATTGATAATTATAGTTGATATTAGGTGATCTTAACACATCATATACTATGGGAGATCCTGAAATAACATATATAATGGGTTGGTATAATACATCTTATATGATGGGTGATCCCAATATAGATCTCTAATTCTTTGGTTAACATTCCATTTCATAAAAGTAAAGATAGAGGAGAGTTAAACAAGGAGTTTTTTCTATGGATTTAACTGTTATCCAATTATATCTAACATAAATGAATATGGGTTATGAATATAATCCTCTATGATTCCTAAAAGGTTTTTTATTTTCTTGTTATGGGTTTTAAATTTTTATTGAAAAAATAGTGTGTCTTCTATGTGGATGTGATTTATTTTATATGCACAAATAATAGTGTAGAAAAGGTGAAAATTTTATTGGTTTTTATTTTTTCACTGGACTAACTAATTTTTTTCTTTTATATCCCATACTGATATTGTTTTCTTATCCCATGTTTTTAAATTCGTTTCACAGGGTTTAAGGATAAAAATGAACAAATAAGAATTCAAGTTGAAAGTCATAAATATTTTTCATGAATGGAAAAAAATAATTTTAAAAGTTTTATATTTTCATACAATTGGAAACTGAATGAATTTTTTCACTTATTAATGTATTGGTTTTTTTATTTAAGAGTTATAATTTAATTATCTATAATATTATACCATAAAAACCCACGAAAAGTTTGAAAGTGAATTCTTCTCTAATAATTCATGATTATGTAATTTTTTAATGATGGGAATTATACTATTTTCTTGTTTTAACCACATTCATCTAATCATATAGGCATCCTATATCTCTTCCAATAAATATATCATATGAATCCATTTAGATGCCTAAGTGGGAGCTATAATTGTAAGAGTACTCCACCAGAGGAAGATATTGATACCATCCAGCATTAAAATCTATCCAAAATGGTCATATAATTTCCCAAAGTTTCTATATAGTCATCTCAAATTTCATATCTATTAGGGGGTGATAAGTTTTAATGAAGTTTAAGACAATGTTTTGATCATGTTGGATACTTTTACAAAACATGAAGGTAATCCTTGAATATTGATCGAATAAAATCTATATTGGTGTTCCATCCATCCTTACCATTTCTCTAATGTATATCCTTGAACTTTTGTTGTGAATTATGTATAGTAAAATTACAATATAGTGAGAATTATTTTTAAGATGGTCCCCTAGATCCCATATATCATTATTTCCTATAGATATCTTTGAATTACCTATGAAAAATACATGGTGATATTCTCTTATTTCAATATTGATATGGGTAATTTTTTGTCATCCCCTTGGAATTTTTCGTCTCATCCTTCACTTCATAACATACAAGATACTTTGAAATATATTCCATGATATTTTTCGTTACATTTTCCTACAAATATTGCTCTCAGATATCTTGATACATATTTGTGTTCCCCAGGGGAATCGAGAATGTTGAACTATGTGCATAATTTTACATTTCATTATTTGTCTTAGTATTGAATAGTAAAGATGGTCATAACACAAATATTATAACTCCTTATTCAATTTTCAACATTAAATATTTACATTCTCTTATAGATTATAAGTTATTTCATAATTCCACATAATTCCTTTGACCATTCTTTATCTTCTAAAGAACATATGGTTGAACAATCATTTGATCTAGGTAGTAAGTTTTTACTTCCTTTATGACTTATATATCTATCCATTTTTTCTAAATAAGAATGGATCCTTCTAAATTCTCATCATTGATAATTTTACAAGATCTTTTCTATTTATATCATCTGCCTCATGATTTACCTTCCTAGGATAGTAATGTATTGATCCATCATATTCTTTGATCCATACAACGATCTTAAACGGTTCATATTGACACCATTCTATGTCAATATATATTTGACTCACTTATGATCTGTAAATATTTCACACTTATCTTCATATAGGTAATGAAATAATATATTAAATGTAAAGATCATTGCATCCAACACTATATCATTTTTTGGATAGTTCTCCCCATGAAATTTCAACTACCTTGAGTTTTAGGCAATTACATTATCATTTTACATCAATGAACATCCCAAACCCTTCATTGGAGCATCATTTTATACCATGAAAATGTCCCCACTTTTGGGTTCTGTGAGTATTGGTGTAGTAATAAGCCCCCTTTTCTATTTCTTAAAGCAATATTTTCAATCATTGGTTCAAAAAAATATCACTCCCATTCAAGTTTTCTTGGACAATGGGTTTTAAAATCAAGATAAGTTTCTCACAAATAGTATAAATTATGTTTTTATTTCAATGAAAATATTGATCTCCATCACATATATTGGTTTTGGTCATTCCTCAGTCTCCTTTTTTATAAAAAGATCCACTAATTTCACTGTATTGGTGATATCATGCTACAATAATGATACTTCTTCCTTACAAAACTCACAAATATTGTAATTTTCATATAAATTATCCTTTCAAAATTTCTTTATCACCGGATTCAAATTATCCTTATTCTTCTCATTACATTTTAAGTATATCATAATATCGTCTATAAATATAGCAACAAATTTTTTGAGATAGTCTCTAATGACTATTAATTAAGTCAATAAATATTAATAGAGATTTAGTGAGTCTAAAGGGAATCACTATGAACTCATAGTGATTATACCTTTTTTAAAAGTTGTTCTTGGGAATATCTTTCATCATTATGTTTAATTGGACATATCCCAACTAGCGTTGCTTTAGAGAAGTATTGGGCTCCACATAGATGATCAAACAATTCATAAATCTATGGTAGGGAATAGATTTAAAGAAATAGATCCTTATATCTCATTCTTCTATATATATCTAAGGTCTATGGTGCTTATAGGAATCATGGAGTAGTATCTTTGGATTTTTGAAGATAAAATCTAAAAGTGTGTGAAGTTTACGATGTGATTGTTCAGTTTAGAACCTAAAAGAGGATTTCATCTGGCATAAGAGAAGTTCACAGCGTTTAATTCAAAACAATTATGGTATGTTCATGATATGAATAGATGGTATTTTGGACCAAATAAATATATCTTTGAAAACTCATAACATGAATATTAATTTCTTGATATGAATAAAACACATGTTAGTTGGATTTGGGGGATAATTTTTTTCGATGCTGTTAAATTCAGAACATCCACGATATGAATGAACCACTCACAACATGAATGTTAGTCATGAATAATTCCTATAAATCCTATTGCATCCATGAATTTCTTAAAAACCAATGATTTTCTTCTAATCTAACTGTCTAGACAACCTATCTTAATTCTTTTTGAACCATTTTTATTGAGATTGATCACTGGATTTCCTTGTTCAATTCTTGGTTAATGAAGGCGAGTCTTTCATTTGTTTTCTTGTGGTTTCTTCTCTGATTGGTCTTGTTACACCAATTATATCTATTTATGACATGGAAGATCAGATACTTTATTATTATAGGGTTTTTATGTAAATTGGAATGATTAAGTCAGGTAGTTCTTGTATAGATGTGGTTTTCTAATGAGAGAGTTGATCTTAGCTTTACTTTGTTGTTACATTCTTGATAAATAAAATTAAAGTATTAAGGTAGGGTATTATTGTCTTCCACTATTATTTTTATGTTAAATAATAAAGTAATCATGTTTCATATCATCAGATGATTGTGTTATTAAATATAATGAATATTAAATCAGATTAATGAAATTAAATTTTTTATGGTTACAGAAATCGCATGTTTTTCTAGTGAAATAATGGGTTTTACTCTTAAATTACTATATAGTGTGGTATCCATGTTTATGATTTGTTATCATGTTTTTCATGTTCAAGATATCATGGTAATTTGATGTAAATAGTTAAATAATGTAAATTCGGTAATGTTGGTTAGCTACAGTATTCAATAGGAATGTTTTTATAAACCGTTGTTATAATTTGATAGAAATAAAATGGTTGTTGATATAAGTTTAATTAATTTTTTCTTCCATATGTTATGATAAGTAGATAATGAATATGAATATGGAAATGATTTTTTTATAATAATAAATATTCATTTTTATTTAACTTTTCTTTATCCAATTTTGTTGAAAATAGAAGTTATGATTGAATGCATGTTTATATAATTAATATCCAATAATAGTTGATGCCTTAGGTTATCTGTAGTTGCAAATTGTGAAAAATGAATCAGTTAATCCAATATTGCATGAAACTAGTTCTTTGATAAAGATAAATGTTTATAGTTATGAATTCATATTTACATATGAAATTTTGTTCCCTTTTTTAGGTCCTAGATTCCATATTGACTATGTTTGATGTTTGTTGTATTTTTTTGTTTTCCCTGGATGTGATCCTTGTTATGCGATGTAATGTGATTCTAGAATGTTTGATGGTGTGAAAAAATATTAGTGGGGAGGCCTCAGTTTATGAAAATTGTTGATGACTGTAATGGAGGTAAACATATTGATATGCATGGTGGTCTCAGGGATGGAACTGGTCTTGATAAAATGCATTGAAGTTGTTAATTTCCATTGTTATACTAAAATCCAGGATACATTCTTGTTAATAAATATTCTTAAATTCTTGTTATTATGGTTTCTTTTTTCAGAATTACTTTCTCAACTACTTGAGGAAGATTGACATTATAGTTTTATAGATATCTTTTATATTAGTTTAGTATGTTTCTTAAAGTACCTAGAATTATGGAAGGATAATGTCTAAAAAATGTTTTAACCAATGGTGTTGGTGTTTAAATGGAATGAAATGTTGATAATCATGTGGTACTGTGGAATCAAGTGGATTATTCCTATAGGGAATGGAATTCAATTTATGGTTAATGAATGTAAATAGAATAATTTTAAATAATGGATAATAAATGAATTAACGTTAAGTGAAATGTTAAAACAAAATAATTTATTAAATGATGTTTCTTGAAGTGATTGTGTGCTTCTAATATATCTAGTTCTTAGAGGTGGAATCCATGTGCTCGATTGATGGTAGTGATAATTGAAACTAATACTTTGTTAAATACCATAGTGTTATTGTGTGCTATATTACATCCTATATGCTAAACAATTCTATATGCTACCCCAACCATTATAGTAGGGATAGTGACACCCATGGAGGTTGTTTTCCCCCATATATAGTTTGGTGAGGAATAGATGGCTGACTACACCTCTTTCCCATATTTATTCGCTAGGTAGTATTATGTGAGGGTATGCATGGTGTTTAACATTCCCATATATTTGTGTAGAAGGTTGTAATGGCTTGTGATACGTTTTACATGTTTAAATCTACAAATAATGTATCCTATGAACTATTATTGGTATAACATGTATGATATATGATGGACTTGGGTATAATACATGACATACGGGCTGTAGTGGCTCCATAAATCTACTCGGTTTCTATCTGGAGGTGTGGCATGGCATGATGCGATGTATAAGGTCTATTTTATGTTAAGACATACGGTGAAGCATGGGGTTCATGGTCTGTTATATTATCCAATGTGTCTTTTGGTTTTCCTTCTTCTGGAGAAAGATGGATCAGGGCATGAAACATTATGGAAGAGTAGAAAACTAGTGGGGAAGTGGTATAGGTGGTACATAACTTTTATATTATATTATATTATATCTTTTATGAAAATTAGTTGAGGGATAATGATGTTTAGGCTGGGAAATTAGCATACCATTTTAGGTGATGACTTAGCATCACTTGTTTTCCACTAGGATTTAGTATGATTTATTTCTCTTTTTCATGACATACTGCTAGTAGGATCCTACTAATTATAACTATTATGCTCACCCAATTCATATATAAATTGTTTTTAAGTCATCATGATATGTTTGGTGATCGGGCTAGAAATTCTTGACTCATGGGTTGTTTGGATGTTGTTTGGGCTTCATGGGAATTGTTGAGTTTATCCTTTCATGGTTTTATTTTCCTTTTTTCATTTGTTTTTTATTAAATAACATGTATGTCTTTAGCATATTTTTATTTTTTATGAGTATTATGTTATTTGTTTCTATAATATCTCTCCCATCCTATTCTTTTAGAAGTCAATACCTCTCATTTGTGTGTATTATATACCTATTATACTTTTTTCTAACTTGTGAACAAATAAATGTGTGATTTGGGAAATATTATCTCCATTATCTCTTTATTGGACTAGGAGGGGTATCTTTCATGGGACGGGTTGTGATATAGTGGTATTAAAATATAGTTTTGGGAAAGGATTGAGTTAAAAATTAGGCATTGGTGAGGACTATATATGTTGGTAGAAAAATGTTGTCAGAAAATTTTAGTAATCAATGTAATTAAGTAAGACCCCCAAGGAAACATGTATTTTTGTACCCATGTGACTAATGCTTGGAACATTATATCAACAAGATCTAATAAGAGAATTGATACTATTTGGGGAAGATACATATGAAAGTATCATACATCATTATTATTTGCACACGTGTTTTAAATGGGTAGACCATGGGATTAGGTGGAACCTTGAATAAATAAATTATTAAATCCAAAATATTCTATATTTTAGGTTTAAAAGTACCTAAAATTTTATTATATTGAAGGTATATCTTTTTGTAAACATCCTCATCATGTTCACGCTGAATATTTTTAGTAGTATTTTCTAAACAAAATCCATATAGATTAGAGGTCAATGATGATGAATCTTGAATAATGAAACTTTGAGAGTTTTTGAGTTCCATAGTCTATAAATTTATGAGAAACCCATTTCAAAATCGGTGATAGAAGACTAGTTGGTGGAGGTGGAGAAAATATTTAGGTTTATCTGTTCTCTAGAGGATCCTAGGGTTTCATTAGTGATGATGATACAATATGAATCAGTAAGTCTGTGGTGGTTCTTATTCAATGGGGATCATGAGAGGTAGGTCGTATCATGGGAGCAGTTATGTCACATGTTTGGAGTCATGTTTTGTCCTCCGGTCACAAAGGCATCCATTAACTCGGATATATGTACCATTTTAGTGGGGAATTACAGCATGCGTGAGTTCGAGATCTATTTGTGGACCCCTATCTATTACGCTCTAGACATGTTTCCAGATGAGGAGGGCATGGTGAATATTTTCAAGGAGGATTTGTATCTATATATCCAGTTCTGGGTCACCCCATTTATGATTTCAATACATATTGAGTTGTTTCTAATGAAAAACATCATTTTGAGGATGTTGGATAAGACCATATCATTATGATATGGGATCCATCATGATTCCTCACATAGAAAAGATATGGGCTTAGGTTATTAGTTGTATTGATAGAATAGAAACTATATATCTATTAGTGGGTACCATCCCCCATCCTCTAATATCTCTAGGGGTGGTGGCTCTCAGGCCCTAATAAAAGGATCACATTCATATTTTTTATGCAGAGGTTGAGGTCACATGTTCTGAGAGTACTTGACCATTATAAGAAGGAATCATGAATTAGGTGTTCCACTTCAGGTTCCTTTGTTGAGGAAATTTCATACTAGGTAGTTGCAGCCTGGTGATCCACATTTAGATTATTATCGTGGAGGTGATCTAGGTTGAGGACAGGCTAGATAAGATCATTATCCTTAGAGAGTAGATCACAACCATGGTGTTAGTCATCACTAGGGTCAAAGGGGTTATAGACTAGGTCATGATCACCTTCATGATTTGGGGTTTCAAATGAAATGAGATATAGGATTTATTCATAGTACTCTTTTATTTACATTGGCTCATTTTTTCCTTGATTCAAGTGCAAACACCCTTTCATATCACCTACCCTATTCTATGCATTGGAACATGAGGTAGAGAAGCTTATAGTTCCCTTGGTGTTGACTCTTCAAATTATAGGATGATCTTGTAACGCCCCGACCCCAGTTACCCAGAGTTGGTGCATTATTACATAACATTGGCATGATCACAAGAAAGATCAAATCTCGAAAGACCGATTGGTTTAGTAGCCTTGGAAACACTAGATATATTCATAAGTTTTACATTACATCATAAAATGAAAAACTAATACAACAACATAATGTTTCCACAATCCACACTATTAACCCCTCATAAAATCCCTGCAGGTCATTCATAACTTACTTCTTCACATACTGGGAAAAATAAAACATAGAAAAGGGGTGAGCTCAAATGCCCAGCAAGGATAACAATATAGCGGAAACTTTCATAAATAAGAATAAACATTTAAGGCAATGCATTATTAAAACAAAAGCCTTTTAAACTTGAACTTTCAACATGGTATGGCATAAATAAAATGAAATAATGCCATTTACTTATTCACATTGATATTCTACTAATCGAATAATCACATGAAAAAAATCAATAACCACTTTCATAATGTTGGAATGCATAATGCTAAACGTTAATTTCTTTGTCTAGGCCTCATCCCAAGACCTAGGGGTTACTTCTAACCGGAACCCAACCCGGAGTGCCTCTAATAACCGGACACCAACCCGGAGTGCCTCTAATAACCGGACACCAACCCGGAGTGCCTCTAATAACCGGACACCAACCCGGAGGGCATAATTTTACCAGTCCCTAACCTGGAGGGCATACTTTAACCAGTCCCCAACCTGGAGGGCTTACTTTTACCGGTCCCCAACCCGGAACATACTTGTTTAGCACATTCATCTGAAGAAAAGTTTGAAATATAACATAAACATTCGGATTAAAACTAGCATACGAAATGTCAATAGTTTCAACATAAACTATGAATGGTATAAAATAGCACATCCATAGTCAAACATATCACAAAACCTTCAATACAATATAGAAGTTTTGTATTATAATAAATCAACTTCAAATAAGCGTAAAATCCATTAGAGGATGTTGACATAGATGAAATCAAAACAGTTTTTAGAGAAATATCTCTTTCTATTTTTGAAATCATTTAAGAGCCATATAAAACATTTTCTTGAAAATATTCTTGTAAGCTTGTAAGGAAAGCTTTGACGATTTTATAACGGCGGAAAATAACCGCACCCGCCGTATAAGTAAAAAAAACATTCTTATCTTAATTCTGTCGAAAAGGTTAAAAAGGACCTTGTTTTGAAAACGACGGAAAGATTCCTTTATAAACCTCTTACAAAAAGTCAAACAAGGGTATAAATGACTTTAACCCATATTCCTGTAAATAGTAAAAATGCTTTGAAATACATTTCGAAGAAACATGGATGTGGATGATAAAGAGATCCCAGTAGATTATTACGTATAATACAACCTCAGATAATGAAGAGATTGTGAAATAACCCTTACCTTGTACTTTTCCTTGGTTGGGGTAGGTTAACCTCCTGTATAATGGTGAAATAATTGTTATTAAATTATACAAGAATCATATACATTAATATGATATCATATATGATCTTTTAATATTGATTTGATAATAATATCTTAGTATTAACGCCGTTTCGGGTGTTTAACTGACTCATTTTCTTTTATATGTTTTGTTACATAAGTCATGTTTGTTGTATCTTATTCATATCCAGAATGATATCAAGTCCTTAAACATCATTTTTAAATCATTAAATGATAATTATACTTGAATGGATACGATGGAGAATGAATCTCATCGCGTTCGTGGAGACGGTAGTCCGTACGTACGCATGAACGCTACTTCCATTTAATTTTTATTTTAAAAGAATCGAATCCAAATGATACATAGGTATATTACTATTCAAGTATAATATAATATTTTATATATGTTACTTAAATTCATTAACATCATCCTTTATACGTTCCATGTGTGGTATGAACGAGTCATATCATTTTAAGGGGGCGGTAGTCCGCACTTCCTCAAATGAAATTATCGTATGTATATACAACATGAAACGAATAATGGTATGAAATAAAATGGAATTACAGAGGCTTATATATAAAATATATATCATTAATATCATATTTAATTACAGTGCCATCATAATGGCCACCATGAGAGGCGGTAAGATGTTTTTGAACAATCATCGTTTCGTGAGGCGTTAGTTTGCCATCCACAGAAACATTATGTTCATCATCCATTAGATGGAGTTGTGTGTATGTGTAGTTTGAATACTTCTTATAAAAACATCCTAGTATATTTAGGATACTGGTGTTGTTACAAAAGAAAGGAAATAAAAAGATTTTGGGGGTTGAAGAAGCAAAATAAATGAAAATAATTTAAGAGAAATCGTTACCTTTAATTTAGGTAACTCACTTTGGTTGGAACCAAAGGACTTCTTGAAATGCTTTATGCCTAAGGGGAAGCTTCAAGGAGGAGGAGAGGGATGTGGGGAGCTTAGTTGGGCAGAGTTTGGACGATCCAAGTGGCTTGAGAGGTGTGTGGAAATGAGAAGGAGGAGTGCCCTTTTATAAGAGGGGTGAGGGGCACCTTTGGAAAAGCTAGAAATATTAATTTATAATAAATTCATATTCGGTTTGCAAAGGCTCCAAAGTTGACTATTCAAAGGATGAGGTGGGGATAGGTCGAAAACAACTCATCTAATAGAATTTAGACAGGTTTGGGTACTTATATTAACCTTATCTTTAAGTATTAACTCTAAGTTAATTAGTTTCACTTTTACAACGTCTCTTTGTATTTTTATATAATATGGTTAATAAACTTACTATATACATCCAAGAGACCCCCAAGTGGTCCATTAATGATTAAACTATCATAATATAAGTCTCTTGGCCGATCCTTAGATTTTTAGGAATTTAATATCAATTAATAATATAATATTTTTTTTAAGAACTCTTTTATGTCAATTTTGACACTATTCAATAGTTGATTTTTTTGAAACTCATAACAGATTGATTACTTCGAACAAAGGCCATTAAATCAATCCTAATATATCATATTATCCTAGAAAATTAGTTCAATTCATTAAAAGTTTCATATTATATTTATTTGGGTATTTATAATATCAATTATTTTATTTTTTCACTATTATAGTAATTACTGCATCATCGTTGTGTCATAAATAAAATAAATTATTTAATGTCTAAAAATTATAAATAAAATATCATTATGTAGGAAATCTTTTTATCTTTCTAATGAATATTTATAATCGAAAATCCAACTTGTATAACCCTATGTAAAAATTGTTCTTCTAAAAGATGTAAGCTTATGCCATTTTTATTTTTATTTTAACTTTATTAATATAATGTGTCATTATCACTTACAAGTGGATCCATGGGGTCCCAAAATAGACCCAAAGATGCCCATGGTCGACCATGTATCAACCAATAGGGTTAAGACACGTTTTAGGGTAATTTAGTATTATTATAATATTATTTTTTTAACCCTTATTTACCGGATTTACCCTTAACCATGGTAAATAAAATATTTACCGCAGTAATTATTCAAAATGTCTAAAAATAAAAGTTACCTATTTACACAATTTGAACATCCTGATTCTAAATATGGAATCCATTTTCCTAAATTCAAAACACAGAAGTGGCAGAAATTAATTTAAAATTAATTCCCGCTGTCAAAACAAAAAGCGTGTTTTTAAGAGATAATAACTATCAAAAGATTGACACTTATTTATGTTCGGTTTAATTGTAAAATTATGTCCAATGACAAACATTAAATTGAATGGTAAAAATATATTCTAAATATACTTTAAAACCACTCAAATTCATAATTTATCAATATTAATTATTTTGATTAAAAAAGTTGTTTTTAATTAAAATTTAGTAATTTTCACTATTCATCAAAATACAAAAGTTATCCGAAAAGTACCAAAATTTCACCCTAAGCTATAATTGATATTCCGAATTCAAAAATGATGTCTATTTTACAAAATTCCAAACATATAAGTTGCATTAATTAATTTTATAATTAATTCTCGCTGTCAGAACAAATAGCGTGTTTTTAAGAAACAATTTATATCAAAAGATTGGCAATTGTTTATGTCCATTTTCAATGTTAAATTAATTCTAATGAACACCATTGGATAAAATGGTAAAAATATGTTCTAATTATACTTTAAAACCACTAAATAGTATAATTTATCACAATTAATTATTTTTATTAAAAAAGTTGTTTTAAGTATTTTTCACTATTCATAAAAAATTGGAAGTTCTCAGAAAGTTACAAAAAATTCAACTTAGGATAATTTCGATATTACAAATACAAAAATGAAGTCCATTTGAAATATAAAATTTCTATAATTTTAAAAAGTGGTTATTACTATTCATAACGGCTACTTTGATTAGTCGCGGTGTTTTAGAACTCGAAGTTGAGTACAATGCAGGCTATTGCATTATTCAATGAGAAGCGTATCGTGGAAGCTCGGGGTGTTACATTCTCCCCTCCTTCAATAAATTGCTCCTCACAATTTGAAATTTTTATTTGAAAATAAAAGGTTGTAAATAGAAAATACCTTTGTGGAAAACCCACATCGGAAATAAGATTAATAAAAATATAACATTAAAAGAAAGAAAGAGAAGTACAAAGGTCATCCGAGATAGCCCATACTAGGGTTCTATGAAAATATGGATATGGAGGAAAAACAAACTAGCATGGTCTGATGAAGAGTTCTAGAAAACAGGATTAGGAGAAAGTTAACAATAAGAAAATCACAAACTTGTGATTGGTTAAACATTCATTGAATCCCCAGTTGGAAAAGTTAATCGACAACGTTTTTGTTTTAAGTAACCTTTCATAGAGGTGAGGAAATTATTTAAGAGATTTACTAAGAATGTGAGGAAATATACTTACTTATCATGTAGACTTTCATTAATAAATTTTTACCACAAACCATATAGAATAGGACAACTATTTTGTAATAACCAGGGACTCCCTGTAGGCTAGTGGTAGGAAATAAAGGCATGTCGCACTATGGTTGTGGGTTCGATTCCTGCAACTTTGTCCGATGCGACGGGTTATGCCCCACCCTACAGGTTGTCCTTTTCCTAAAACTATAGTATTATAATATTCCAAAAATAATCTTCATAAATTTTTTAACCTTAAACAATACTATCCAAAGATCAACTTAATCCACTCCAACCTTTCTAGTTATCCAAAATACCTCTGTCCAGACTTTCTCTAAAAGGTTTCTTAATTCCAAAATCAATTTATCAGATTCCCCAAACGAAGTAAAGTTTCTCTTATTGTCACATACTAAAAATATAATTACTTTCATCATATTAAAACCTTACTGAAATAAACAAGTACTGCAGTACAATCCATATATATATATCACATTATTCTTATAACCAGAATATAATCCTTGAGTCCAAAAGCACCAATACATTAATTATTCCACTTCAACTGTAATCACAGCATAAGATTGGCCTTGATCCCTTGGCCTTTTCTGAGGTAAGTTTCCCTGACACTTAGGACATTCATTTGCATAATGACCCATTTCTCTACAATTGTAGCATTCCACTTTGATAGCCACTTTCTTTCCCTTGCAATCACGAGCCTGGTGACCCTTTTCTCCACATTTATAACAAACTCCCATTCCTTTTAGGCAAGTACCAGGGTGATTCTTCCCACAATTATCACATAATGGAAAATCCTTCTTTCCCTTTTTCTATTTATTTGTCCCTTGTTCCACCGTTCCCTTCTTCTCTTGCTTTACTTTGTTGTCATAAGACTTAAAGAATTCCTTTTCTGTCTTGATAGCACACGAGACAATATCTTCGTATGATGAGAAGGATTGTGATACCAAAGCTCGACGGAGAAATGGTTTTAACCCATCAAAGAAACGATCAATCTTACTTCCTGGGTTGCGAATATAATCTCCGGCATACCCTAATAACCTTGTAAAGTTAGCCTCATACTTTGCGACATTCTCATCCTCCTTCTGTCTCAGACTTAGAAATTGCCTTTCCATATCTGCTCGATGGTCGCGAGGGAAGTATTTTTCTAAAAACAGATCTTTGAACTCCCTCCATTCCATATTTGATACTTCATCATCTTCCTTCATGTTTTGAATCAATGACCACCATTGATCAGCATCTCCAGTGAGGCGGTAAACTGCCATGATAACTTTCTCCCTTTCACTGCTCCCCAAAGCCTGAAATATTTTCTCTAGGGAATTTATCCATTGCTCAGCTACTAAGGGATTTGTACTCCCATTGAACATTGGTGGTTGTTGCCTCATGAATTGGTCTAACATTGATCCTCCACGCTGCGGATCAGGGTGCTCCATACGGGTAAGGTTATTATTCATAACCTGAGTAAGTTGTCCTAGTATAGTGATTAGCTGATCGGCACCAGTTGCATCACCAGCCCCACTATAATTATCTTGAGCAGGAGGGCAATCCCTACATTGAGTTCGTGCATTGATACGGTTTCCATTTCTTCCACTAGGCGCCATTTCTAAACAATGGCATAAACTAGATCAGTTTATGAATCAAAATACATAATCCCATACTTATAAAACACTTAACATAAATTGAACTATTTATGGATATAATCCATAATCATAAAAATGTTTTCTTTGAGGAAGTATATACTCATAAACTCTTCATAATGATTTGTAAAGAAAATGAGAGTTATCCTAAGCATATCCCCCGGGAGTGTCGTAACCAAGAGTGCAGCAAGGCCCGTTGTCGTGCACCAGTTCCCGTTCGAGTCTAGCTCAAAGCGGTGTTTTCGGGTTTTACCTCTAGGTACATCTGTGCCAGAGCCGCCTCTACCTGCTCGTATCCAGACAGGGATGTATTGCTCGGAAAACTCACAAAATCTCTACAATACCAAAATTCTAGGAAGTTCTTCTATACTAATCCTCAAAGTTCATCTTAGGTCTACGTGCTCTAATCAGAGTTTATCTAAATCTAGCTTCCAAGGTTTGTACTAAACTTCCTCTGATACCAACTGTAACGCCCCGACCCCAGTTACCCAGAGTTGGTGCATTATTACATAACATTGGCATGATCACAAGAAAGATCAAATCTCGAAAGACCGATTGGTTTAGTAGCCTTGGAAACACTAGATATATTCATAAGTTTTACATTACATCATAAAATGAAAAACTAATACAACAACATAATGTTTCCACAATCCACACTATTAACCCCTCATAAAATCCCTGCAGGTCATTCATAACTTACTTCTTCACATCCTGGGAAAAATAAAACATAGAAAAGGGGTGAGCTCAAATGCCCAGCAAGGATAACAATATAGCGGAAACTTTCATAAATAAGAATAAACATTTAAGGCAATGCATTATTAAAACAAAAGCCTTTTAAACTTGAACTTTCAACATGGTATGGCATAAATAAAATGAAATAATGCCATTTACTTATTCACATTGATATTCTACTAATCGAATAATCACATGAAAAAAATCAATAACCACTTTCATAATGTTGGAATGCATAATGCTAAACGTTAATTTCTTTGTCTAGGCCTCATCCCAAGACCTAGGGGTTACTTCTAACCGGAACCCAACCCGGAGTGCCTCTAATAACCGGACACCAACCCGGAGTGCCTCTAATAACCGGACACCAACCCGGAGTGCCTCTAATAACCGGACACCAACCCGGAGGGCATAATTTTACCAGTCCCTAACCTGGAGGGCTTACTTTAACCAGTCCCCAACCTGGAGGGCTTACTTTTACCGGTCCCCAACCCGGAACATACTTGTTTAGCACATTCATCTGAAGAAAAGTTTGAAATATAACATAAACATTCGGATTAAAACTAGCATACGAAATGTCAATAGTTTCAACATAAACTATGAATGGTATAAAATAGCACATCCATAGTCAAACATATCACAAAACCTTCAATACAATATAGAAGTTTTGTATTATAATAAATCAACTTCAAATAAGCGTAAAATCCATTAGAGGATGTTGACATAGATGAAATCAAAACAGTTTTTAGAGAAATATCTCTTTCTATTTTTGAAATCATTTAAGAGCCATATAAAACATTTTCTTGAAAATATTCTTGTAAGCTTGTAAGGAAAGCTTTGACGATTTTATAACGGCGGAAAATAACCGCACCCGCCGTATAAGTAAAAAAAACATTCTTATCTTAATTCTGTCGAAAAGGTTAAAAAGGACCTTGTTTTGAAAACGACGGAAAGATTCCTTTATAAACCTCTTACAAAAAGTCAAACAAGGGTATAAATGACTTTAACCCATATTCCTGTAAATAGTAAAAATGCTTTGAAATACATTTCGAAGAAACATGGATGTGGATGATAAAGAGATCCCAGTAGATTATTACGTATAATACAACCTCGGATAATGAAGAGATTGTGAAATAACCCTTACCTTGTACTTTTCCTTGGTTGGGGTAGGTTAACCTCCTGTATAATGGTGAAATAATTGTTATTAAATTATACAAGAATCATATACATTAATATGATATCATATATGATCTTTTAATATTGATTTGATAATAATATCTTAGTATTAACGCCGTTTCGGGTGTTTAACTGACTCATTTTCTTTTATATGTTTTGTTACATAAGTCATGTTTGTTGTATCTTATTCATATCCAGAATGATATCAAGTCCTTAAACATCATTTTTAAATCATTAAATGATAATTATACTTGAATGGATACGATGGAGAATGAATCTCATCGCGTTCGTGGAGACGGTAGTCCGTACGTACGCATGAACGCTACTTCCATTTAATTTTTATTTTAAAAGAATCGAATACAAATGATACATAGGTATATTACTATTCAAGTATAATATAATATTTTATATATGTTACTTAAATTCATTAACATCATCCTTTATACGTTCCATGTGTGGTATGAACGAGTCATATCATTTTAAGTGGGCGGTAGTCCGCACTTCCTCAAATGAAATTATCGTATGTATATACAACATGAAACAAATAATGGTATGAAATAAAATGGAATTACAGAGGCTTATATATAAAATATATATCATTAATATCATATTTAATTACAGTGCCATCATAATGGCCACCATGAGAGGCGGTAAGATGTTTTTGAACAATCATCGTTTCGTGAGGCGTTAGTTTGCCATCCACAGAAACATTATGTTCATCATCCATTAGATGGAGTTGTGTGTATGTGTAGTTTGAATACTTCTTATAACAACATCCTAGTATATTGAGGATACTGGTGTTGTTACAAAAGAAAGGAAATAAAAAGATTTTGGGGGTTGAAGAAGCAAAATAAATGAAAATAATTTAAGAGAAATCGTTACCTTTAATTTAGGTAACTCACTTTGGTTGGAACCAAAGGACTTCTTGAAATGCTTTCTGCCTAAGGGGAAGCTTCAAGGAGGAGGAGAGGGATGTGGGGAGCTTAGTTGGGCAGAGTTTGGACGATCCAAGTGGCTTGAGAGGTGTGTGGAAATGAGAAGGAGGAGTGCCCTTTTATAAGAGGGGTGAGGGGCACCTTTGGAAAAGCTAGACATATTAATTTATAATAAATTCATATTCGGTTTGCAAAGGCTCCAAAGTTGACTATTCAAAGGATGAGGTGGGGATAGGTCGAAAACAACTCATCTAATAGAATTTAGACAGGTTTGGGTACTTATATTAACCTTATCTTTAAGTATTAACTCTAAGTTAATTAGTTTCACTTTTACAATGTCTCTTTGTATTTTTATATAATATGGTTAATAAACTTACTATATACATCCAAGAGACCCCCAAGTGGTCCATTAATGATTAACCTATCATAATATAAGTCTCTTGGCCGATCCTTAGATTTTTAGGAATTTAATATCAATTAATAATATAATATTTGTTTTAAGAACTCTTTTATGTCAATTTTGACACTATTCAATAGTTGATTTTTTTGAAACTCATAACAGATTGATTACTTCGAACAAAGGCCATTAAATCAATCCTAATATATCATATTATCCTAGAAAATTAGTTCAATTCATTAAAAGTTTCATATTATATTTATTTGGGTATTTATAATATCAATTATTTTATTTTTTCACTATTATAGTAATTACTGCATCATCGTTGTGTCATAAATAAAATAAATTATTTAATGTCTAAAAATTATAAATAAAATATCATTATGTAGGAAATCTTTTTATCTTTCTAATGAATATTTATAATCGAAAATCCAACATGTATAACCCTATGTAAAAATTGTTCTTCTAAAAGATGTAAGCTTATGCCATTTTTATTTTTATTTTAACTTTATTAATATAATGTGTCATTATCACTTACAAGTGGATCCATGGGGTCCCAAAATAGACCCAAAGATGCCCATGGTCGACCATGTATCAACCAATAGGGTTAAGACACGTTTTAGGGTAATTTAGTATTATTATAATATTATTTTTTTAACCCTTATTTACCGGATTTACCCTTAACCATGGTAAATAAAATATTTACCGCAGTAATTATTCAAAATGTCTAAAAATAAAAGTTACCTATTTACACAATTTGAAAATCCTGATTCTAAATATGGAATCCATTTTCCTAAATTCAAAACACAGAAGTGGCAGAAATTAATTTAAAATTAATTCCCGCTGTCAAAACAAAAAGCGTGTTTTTAAGAGATAATAACTATCAAAAGATTGACACTTATTTATGTTCGGTTTAATTGTAAAATTATGTTCAATGACAAACATTAAATTGAATGGTAAAAATATATTCTAAATATACTTTAAAACCACTCAAATTCATAATTTATCAATATTAATTATTTTGATTAAAAAAGTTGTTTTTAATTAAAATTTAGTAATTTTCACTATTCATCAAAATACAAAAGTTATCCGAAAAGTACCAAAATTTCACCCTAAGCTATAATTGATATTCTGAATTCAAAAATGATGTCTATTTTACAAAATTCCAAACATATAAGTTGCATTAATTAATTTTATAATTAATTCTCGCTGTCAGAACAAATAGCGTGTTTTTAAGAAACAATTTATATCAAAAGATTGGCAATTGTTTATGTCCATTTTCAATGTTAAATTAATTCTAATGACCACCATTGGATAAAATGGTAAAAATATGTTCTAATTATACTTTAAAACCACTAAATAGTATAATTTATCACAATTAATTATTTTTATTAAAAAAGTTGTTTTAAGTATTTTTCACTATTCATAAAAAATTGGAAGTTCTCAGAAAGTTACAAAAAATTCAACTTAGGATAATTTCGATATTAAAAATACAAAAATGAAGTCCATTTGAAATATAAAATTTCTATAATTTTAAAAAGTGGTTATTACTATTCATAACGGCTACTTTGATTAGTCGCGGTGTTTTAGAACTCGAAGTTGAGTACAATGCAGGCTATTGCATTATTCAATGAGAAGCGTATCGTGGAAGCTCGGGGTGTTACAGATCTTATCTATATGAAGTACATAGAGACTTTGATTTAGTGTTGGGGAAGCACATCTCTTGGGGAGACCTTCTATGTTTACAGATACAATCATAAGACATTGTTCTTCACATGGAAGGTTTTTATTCAGTATAGGCTATTTTGGATTACTTTTTGTGAAAGATTGTGTTATATTATGTTTATGGAGAGTTTGTTGTTTTCATTAGAGGGCGAAAACCTAAAATGGGTTAGAGGTGTTTTCCAACCTTACCTTACATTATGTTCAAGGTAATACAAAGATCATCAAATATTATTTCTGATGATTTTCAAAAGGATGTGGAAGTTTCCCTAATGTCTATCCTAATTTGGTTGTGGTGTTACAACCACAATGGGATATTTATTTTGGGATAGATCTATAGCCAGACTCTTCTCTGATCATGATATCTCTATACAGAATTGATCCTTATGAGTTGTGATGGCTATACCCATAGATATATAATATTTTTTTTTAAATTTTATGTTCATTCAATCATGTTATGCTGGGTCTCTCTGGTCATATTTATGAATAAGGATAATGGTTGCATTCATTTCTTTATTGATAATTATAATTTGAATCAGGTGACACTAAAGAACCATTGTCCTCTTCCATAGATTGATGATTTATTTGATCATCTAAAAGGTGATAATTTGTTATCAATGATTTATATTTGGTTGGGATATCATAAGATGTAGGAAACTATGAGGATATTCCATATAACGCTTTCTGATGTCGTTATGGGTATTATAAGTTCATAGTGATGAAGTTAGGTATAACGAAAACTCCAGTTGTGTTCATGGGTTTAATTAATATAGTCTTTAGAGTGTTCCTCGATTAGTTTTTGGTGATTTTCAACAACAAAAACCATGTACAATGTTTTTCATATATGGAGCATGCAAACTATATATTTTTTGTTTTGGGTGTTCTTCATAGTCCAGAGTTGTTTGGTAAGCTGTAAAATTGTGATTTCAAGGACAATGATGTTTTATTTTTTGGGTATATCATATACTATAATGTGTGGTTTTGGATACTTTGAATATCGATAGAGTTGATTCATGGGAAACCCCCAATATTTTTGGGAATGTGCATAGTTTCCTGGGACTTGAAGGCTATTATAGGAAGGTTATAATCAATTTCTCTCTTGTTTCAACTCCTTTGAATTAATTTATGAAAAAGGATAATGTGTTCTTATGGAATGATCAGTTCTATGTAGCTTTTTAGTAAATACAAGAGATGTTTTTCTGTTTTCTAGTTCTTTTTTCCAAAACATGGATTTTAGTTCAGGGTTTTCTATGACACATTACATCTTGGTTTTTTCTCATCTATGATTCATAAGAGATAAGTTGATTATTATAGCTTTTTGAAGTTATTTCATGATGATGATAATTATTCTACCCATAATCCCATGTTGGATGTTTTTATATTTTCTATGATGTTATGTTGGAATAACCTCATCAGTGTGCATTTGGTGGTTTTTACCACTCATAAGATCTTGATTTATGTCTTCTCTAGGTATGATCTGAACTTGAAACAATGATAATTGATATAATCATTAAAGGATTATGATGTATATATTTTATAGACTCTAGGAAAGGGTAATTTTGTAGCTGATCTGATGAGTATGATGTAATATAGTGTTGTAATTCATGAATTAGGATATCCCAGCTGTGTAATGGAAGATATCCCAATGATAAATCATGATATATGAGTTTTTTTGTAGAGGTATCCTTTTTCATATGAAAAGGAAATAATATTTTTTGTAATATGTAGAGGATACCCAGCTTTAGGATTCTATAGAGGAGGTCTGGAGATACTACGTTATCCTTGGTGATTCCTCTGATGTTTTCTCAATGGATTAAAAACATCAATTGTTACTCCTGGGGAAGTTTGTTCATCCCTTTGGCAATGTATGAGGTGGTTCTCTATGAGTTACATATCCCACCCTTAATAGTAAATCTAGGTGTGATGAAGATGTATTGTGCTTGGATAGGTTAGTTTTTGTGGCGTTAGTTTAGGAATTCTGTTTCAGAGATCGTGTCTCGATGTTTGGTCTTCTAGATAGTGAATTCCTAGAACCGTGTTCCCTATAGTTTTATAATCAATTGTATTTTCATCACTGTAAATTAGATGTAATCTTGATAGACTTCATCTATGGTATACTTCGTGCTCATGGAGGCTTTGATGTTATATGGGTTATAGTGGACCATTTGACAAAATAATCCCAATTTATAGTGATCAAGAGGTTGATCATAATGGATGTTTTGTTGAGGCAATACCCAATGTAGGTGACGAGACTCCATGGGGTCCTGAGTATAATACTTTCGGATCATGATCCTCATTTTACATCTATGGGTTTAATATTTCCCCAACATTATTTTGGCTCTCGATTATTCGTTATAACTTTTTTTCATTTTCAAAAGGATGGTAAGACAAAGCAGACCATAAAGACTCTGGAATATATGATCCATGCTTGTGCCCTGGATTTTGTAGGTTTTAAGACAAGGATCCTCCCACTGGTTATGTTTTCTGGAAGAAATGGTTTTCACGCCATATTTGGTATGACACTGAATGAATCTTATTATAATTATCCTTATTATTTTCTATCATGCAGAACTAGGTTTGGAGGGTTAGTAATTATTCAGTATGGACAACTGTAGTGCATGGCATAGATGATTTAGGTGATTTGAGAGAGGATAAAGGTGGTGTGGGATCAGCAAAAGTTTTATAAAGATAAAATTATGGGACCTATGGAGTTCTATTTTGGATATCATATGTTTCTATAGGTGACTCCTCATTCCAAGTAGTGAATGTTTGGTTGTGGAAATAATATTTCTCCACATTTTATTTTTTCATTTGTAGGTGTTGTCTCATTTTGGTGATACTGTGTATCGGATAACAGTTCCCCCATAGATGATCCAGATACATGATGTCTTCCATTTATCACATCATTATTATTATATTTATAATAACTCACACATCATCAATTGGGGTGATATCGACATTGATAACGATGTGACCTTTAAGTAGTGTCTTTTAGAGATCTAGAACCTCTAGTATAAAATTTTGTGTGGGTATGTTACTCTCCTGGGTTATATATTATGGTGACATTGTGGAATGGGGGAGATAACATGGGAATGTGAGTCGCAAATGAGAAATAATTTTCTTGATTTTTTTTTATTTTTATCTTCAATATTATAGAGATTCTCATTTTTTGGTTCTTGAACTTTATCTGGTTTAAGATATGGTTTCCTGTTCCCTAAGTCCTTCTTTGTAGCCTTGCTCTTTTTTAGAGTTATATTCAAAAGGTGAGTGTTATTATATGGTTGTTGGTGTTGAATAGTTTTGAAAATGTTAATTCTGAGTAAGGTTGTTGGGATCCTTCAATAGAAAGATTCTTGAGATGTATCTCATAGGGTGGAAATTCGGGTGACCCATTTTTCTTTTATTTCTCACTAGGTTTTTTTATGTTCTCAAGGATAATATTTTTTTGACAGATATTTGATGTCAGGTCATGAATCCTTATATTCCAATCCATTCTTTTTGTATGATATATGTGTTAATTAGAGCATTCTGAGAGTATAGTCGGAGGATTTTTGGAGACAAAATAGAATTTCACAATGTGGATTATAGATAATGATGTAAGAGTTCAATTTATGGCCCAAATAGAGGTTATGAACATTCATAAGTAAATTTCCTAGAGTGTGATTCAAAGCATGTATGGTATTTTCATAATGTGAATGGATTAGGGTTTTGGAATTTATTAATTTCTCTCTGAAAACTCATTACCTAAACATGAATATCATGATATGAATGAATCCCCTGTTTTTTAATCTGAGTGACGTGTTTATCAGCAAGTGTTAAATTCGGGACATTGACAATATGAATGACACATTCCTTCCTAGAAATTTCATCTATAAGAATTCCTATAAATCATATTTCCCCTAATATTTTAAAAAATATATAATTTTCTCCCAACTCCATGTGGGTAGATGTGCTCTCTTAAAGAGTTTTACATCCCTTTTGATTGAGATTTATCATCGGTCTACCCTTTTTTATCTATTGTAATCCAAGGTGGGGTTTTCCTCTTTTTTTATTATTCTTAGATTGGTCATGTTCCTCTAATTTTGTCTTTTCATTTTATTTTATATGGTCTTCTATGTTCTTATAGAGTTATTTTGATTTATGTCAGTTTGGTTGTGGTGCATCATTCTTAGAGGGTCGTAGTTTCATTATAGGAGAGATGATCATAGATTTTTGTTGTTGTTCTGTTCTTGATCTAATAATAGTGAAAGAATATAGCTAGGTTATTCATGGATTATCCAATTATTTTTTTTGTGAAAACATAAATTAATCATGTATTATCTCCTTGGGTGATAATGGAATTAATGATAATGAATATTAAACTCAATTAATGGAAATGGATGGTTTATGGTTGTGCTGATAATCTATTTTTCCATCATGATAACTATTTTCCTCTTCATTTACAAGATTGGGTCTTATCTATGATTATTATTTGTTATATTGTTTTTATTCTTAGGTTACCATGTAAATTTTATGAAAATTTCTAAATAAAATAAGGTTAGTAATGTTGTTTGTCTAATGATTTAAAGGGTCATGTTTTTTAAACCATTATTATTATAATTTTTCATAAATAAAATGATGCATAATGAATGTTTAACTGATTTTTTCATCAATATGTTCGTTGAATTGGATAAAAAACATGAAGCTAGAAATAAATTTTGTTGATAATAATAAATAGGTGTTTTAATGAAATTGTTCCTATTTAATGATTATTGAAACTAGAAGTTATGCTTGAAATCATGTTTAGATAAATAAATTTTTTTAGCAGTTGATGCTTTAGGTAAACTATAGTTTCGACCTATGATAAATGAATTCTTCAATAAAATATGTTAAAAACCTATTTTTTTGATAGAGATAAATGTTAGGGGAAAAGAGAGACCATTTTCATGTGAAGGTTTGACGCACTATTTTTAGGTCCATGATGCCCTATTGACATTGTTTGATGTTTTATTCCTAATTTGTTTTCTATGGATGTTATACTTTTTACGTGATGTAATGAGATCATGGGATATGTGGTGGTTTGATGATATATGTCTGGGGATCCCTCGGTTCGAGGTTTCAGTTCACACCTATGATGGCAAGAAGCATGGTGATTTTCATGGTGATGTTTGGGATGACACAAAGTATTATGGAATGGGTTAAAGTTAAGACTTCTTATTATTGTGTTGAAATATTGGATTCTAGCATATAATTTAATCTGGTTAATGGTCGGTTGGATGAGTTACTTATTTAACTATTCATTTCCTTTCTACTTAACTTAGTTGTTCATTCTTGTTTTATGCATTTATTATAGGATGTAAACTATAGTACCTAGAATTATGGAATTATAGTGTTTAATAAACATTTTAACTCATGGGTTTGGTGTTTTAATGGAATGAATATGTTGATAATCCTATCGATCTATGGAATCAATTGGATTATGCTTGGAGGGAATGCACATCACTTGGTGGTGAATGAACATGAATGAAATTATGTTAATTAATGGATATTTAATTAATTGAAATAATGTGAAATGTTTAAATGAAATAATTAATAAAATAAAGTTTCGTTAAGTTCTTGTGTTCTTACATCATATTTAGTTTTTAGCAATGGTTATTGGGTGTCTGAGTGAAATTAATTGTAGTGGAGCCTTAGGATAGGTTAATTCCCCAAGAGTGGTTGTGAGGTATATTATATATTGTATGTTATGATATGTTATTGGTTACCCCACCCATGTTTTCTTAGTGTTGCGAATTATATTTAAATTTTATTTTTTAAAAAATTTAGAAAACCATTATTTTTTAACAATATTTTTATTTTATTTTTTTGATAAATTGAAATATCCATTCTTTTAAAATCCATTAATTCAAACCCCTTTATTGGTTAATTATGAAACCCATTAAAATTTAAAATCAGATTTTAATTCTTTTGTTGAACTATTCATTTTTATATCTTCATTTGATTTTTTTTTAAATTATTCAATAATACATTTCTTGATTAATCCCATCTATTGATTCAATGGTTTTTTTGTTCAGAATGTGTTTAATATTAGTATTTTTTTATTTAAAAAATTAAATATATTTGTGTAATTTATTTATTTTTAATCTCATAAGTTGTAAAAATACTTTTTTAAGATATTTATTTTATAAAACATATATATATTATTGTACATATTTCTCACATTATATACTTTGAATATATATATATATATATATATATATATTCGTATTGTTCATCATTCCTATCCATTATAACATCGCAAACCTCATACATATCTATATCCTCTATGAACACACAAGAAACACATCTCTAGTCTATGAGTAGTGCATCCTTCAAGCTTCATTTTCCAAGATCATCAGCAACTATTGTGGCGCCAACTTCTCTGAATCATGTAGCAGCATGAATTGGGTTTTATTTAATTAAGCATGGAGGATTCAGTTTCAATCAATCCATACAAAAAATCATCATCCTTTTCTGTCAATCATCACACTATTGCGACACCATGAATTTTTACAACACCATACATCAACATGATGCAACACACTAGTATCTCGCTCGACCTTACTCTTCGGCGTCACACATTTTGATGGCAACAACAGTGTTCCTCTATCTCCATCTAAGGTGGAAATAATAAAATATCCATTAAGACATCTCGGATTTCCCATGTAGTCAGCATCCTTTATTTTTCCCTCATCTATGGTACCTTTTAATTTAATAAAATTAGCTCTACCTTCATAGATTCATCATAACCTGATTGTAGCATCATCTATTTATTCTCTTCCTTAATGATAGATCATTGATAAGCTGAAATAATATATACATTTTTGTGTCATTTTGTTAATGATTCTACATGTTTTCAATCAATAATCCATTAGTTATGTGTTGTTTATTGTTGGAAATATAATTTAAGGTATCAAAAGAAAACCTATAGAAACTAACCAAAAATAAACATTACAAGTCACAAAACTCTATTACACGACATGTATTGAACTTTAACAGCATAAAGAAAATCCATAATGAGATTTGTGAAAACATTTCAAGCTATTAATCGGCTAAATGATGTGATTCCCAAATACATGTCGTGTAACTCTCAAACTCCATTCACACTTTCAAGATACATACTAATGGAAGATACATGTCAGGAATCCCAGTTACATGTCATGAAAGGAGTAAATTTAAAAATCTCAAAGATTTTATATGAGATTTGGATGAGATTCACGAAAATTCAAAATTTTTAGAGAAAAATTTTCAATGGAATTAAACGATGGCAATTCCCATTACCTTTGGTCCAATATCCCAATTATTTACCTATAGAAGGTGCACCGTGGAAAGAACTATAACAAACCTTCTAAAATTATCTCTCGTTTACTCTAATATTTGTCTCATTTTTCCTACCCAATTTCTCCCAAAACTCATTTTGAATCAATTTTATTCATATTTTTACATTTAACCAAGAATCATGGATTTTCTTGAGAAACTTTCTTCATTATTTTTTCATCAACACCGCCAAGCTATGCGCATTCTTTATCTTGATTATCATCATACAATGAATCCTTGATGTTTTTTCTCTTATTAATATTTCATGTAAGTAGTTGATTATAATTGTCATTGATTTGAGTTTTAAAATTCTTATTCCAGATTTAATGTTCGATGATTAATTAATTTCAATCCTTTCATTATTGTAATTTGTTTAATCTAAAATTACATTGGTGTGTTAATTTTGTTTCCAATTAATTTTTTATTTTCAATTGATTCTACCATGAGAATATAAACTATATATTATAGGGATCGACATTAGTGATTTTTGAATAAAATAAATATTTATGATAAAAATAGAAATCTTAAAGCATATTAATCATCTTAAATAAAAATTTGTAATAAAATTATTTTAAGTGGACATTAACATTGGATGTTTGAATGAACAAACCTAGCCTAATTGAAGTAGAATATGCTACAACAATTAACCTATGATACATTCTGATTTGAAGCTACAATTAGTGCAACTAGTTCATAGCTATATCTAGTCCAAGGAATAGTTTTCTCAGAGATAGAACTTTTTGGATTTACCATAGACAACTAGATACCTTTTCTTGATTTGTAGCCAAAACCTTAGGACCATAGCAAGTTGGAATTAAGATCATCAATTCTCAAAAGCCCAAAAATTGATCTTAATATCTTATTTATCTATATTCTTAGACCAAAATCCCCTTAAAAAATTTATTTTCAATCTCAAACACCTTGTGAAGAGTCCTAATCATAAGGTTTCTAATCTTTAGTTCCTATCCTCTAATAAAAATCCTTATGGGACCAACCCTGTACTACCACTATACTATTCCTTAGTAGAAAGCGTAGTTTGGGAAAAAATAAATCTAATCTGACCATATCCCATGAAAATTAAATGACACATGTGGGAATGTTAAATTTTGGAACCATTTCTAGGGATAAAAAGTTCTACGATTCACATAAAAACCTATGCCAAGAAACTAGGATTACCTACCCCTTTCCAGATTTCTCTTTTCTTTTCTTTTACCTTTTATTTTAAACACCTCTACATTCTTCTTCTTGTGTCATAATGCATGCATCATGGAAATTTGACAGATTTAAAGATCCTTGAAACAAAAGAACATCTTTCCTTCAGACCTAAAATATAAAGGAACATCTTTACACACATCCATTAAAAAATGGAATATCTCCACAATCCTGTAGGTTCAAACCATCTCAACCATCCCAACATGAAACCTGTAATACATGGAGAGAATTCAGTAAATAAAGATCACACCATCATGGATTATATATTTCAATCAATAAATGGTGAAACACCGAGTATCGTATTCTCTACAATATAGGAAAATATATTTAAAATTAAATATGGACTCCTCTATATGATCCAGAATATGGGTCAATTCAATGGACTTAATAGTGAAGATCCCCATGAAAATATCTCAAAATTTTGAGAATTCTATAAAACCTTTCGCAATATATTATTAACTTATAATTCCATAATACATAGAGTATTCCCCTCTTCACTACTAGACAAAGTCAATGATTGGATCAAAATTGAAGCACCAGAGTCCATTATGATTTGGGATTATTTATCCGTGAAATTGTTTGGATAAGAACTGCACTCCAATTCGAATATGGAAATTGTAGAACTCTATCCAAAAAATTTCTCATGAAGATGGAGAGTCGGAATGAAAATAATGTGATAGTTTTAATGAACATACCCTAAAGTGTCCATATTTTTGACTGGAGATGTGGATTTAAATCTAGACATTCTATTAAGGCCTCCAACTAGCTACTCGCACTTCCATTCATGCAGCCACTGGTGGGGGGTTAATGTTTAAAACGCCTATGGTGGGCCATGAAATTATAGATGAATACTCTCACAATTATAGTTTATGGTAGAATGGTTTTGGACCACCCCATCAAGTAATCCACCAATTTGGGGAGCATACTCAACTAGTTTGACATGTTAAGTCTTTGACCAAGATATTGGAATCATTTCAGCTACCTATTAATCCACCCACTCCTCCTCCTCCTGTAATGGAAACTCAATCATGAGAAATGTGTGATTTAAAAAATATATATCAAGAATTTACAACATGTGTTGAGTAGAAACAAAGCCAATATTATAATTACATTAATTGCAATCTTCAAAATCAATAATTTTAGCAATTGAAATATTAATATTAGTAGAGTCATGTGAAACAATATATGAAAGGTAATCATGGACATTTTTAGAAAAAAAGTATCCAAACACCATTTAGTAATTAGGGCCTACTAGTATATCCAACAATGAATCATATTCCTAGACCACCATAGCAAGAAATACAAAAACAAACCATCCTTTCTAGCGTGCACCAACAATTTCAACCAACTCCACAAAGACCTCAACAACTAGCCATCACTCTTCAAACAAACCTGGAAAACCTACATTCCTCCATTTATTAAAAGAAATATCATAGGATGACCACACTTGAGAATTAAATATATAATCAAAGGGTATCACTGCATAACCTCAAACATCAAATGGGCCATATCTCAAAGACCTTGACATAGAGATTGTCAGGTACTCTACCTGGAAATACAGAGATATGCCCAAGGGAAGAGGAAAAAGAAATGGTTCTGAGAATTAGAAATGTTCTGGAAATTAATAAATTCTATAGAGAAGAATTAAGACAAGTTCAGTAACCCAAAAAGAATAAAAAAGTCATAGAAAAAATAGATGATGATAAGACAACTAAAACTAATCAAAAGATACCTAAAAAAGAACCACCATCTGGAAAAGATATAATTCAATAACAACCTAAAGAAAAAGTCTATATTACACCACCACCATATCAAAAACCTATTCCTTTTCTAAAAAGAGTAATTCATAGAATAATTTAAGGGAAATACACGAAATTTTTAGAGATATTAAATAAATTACACTTCAATATTCCTTTTACTAAGGAAATAACTCAAATGCATGCCTATGTAAAATTTATTGATGGAATTATTTCTAAAAAAATAAAAAAAGATGACCAGTGATTTATTTAACTAAATGAAGAATGCTCTTCCGTTTTTCATCAAGTAATTCCCTCAAAAAATGAGAGATCATGGAAGATTCTCAATCCCTTACACAATAAGAGAATGTAACATCTGATGATCCTTGTGAGATTTAGGAGCCTATATCAACCTCATGTTGATGAGTGTTTTCTGAATGATGGGACTAAAATAAATCAAAATAACTATAGTATCACTCTAATTTCATGACTGGTTAGTAATGTATCCTCAAAGACTTATCTTAGATTTATTATTCAAAGTCATCATGTTCATTTTCCAGCATAATTCCTCATATGGACATGGAAGAGGAAGAAGACATTCCAATAATTTTCAGCTGACCATTCCTAGACATGGGAAAAGAATTGATTTCAATAAATCAAGGAAGACTCTTATTCCATGTAGGTGAAGAAATTTTTTTGTTCGAATAGGAAAAAATATCAAAAAAAATAGATGATTCTTTTGACTACAAAGCTATATTTATCATAGATGAAAGAGAGGGATATATAAACACATATGAAGATACTGAAGAGAAGCAATTTACTAGTGTGGATGGAAAATATCACTTTGAAGAAGTAAACTAACTAGAACCTATTACAAGAGAAATCATCCCACCTTTCATAACCACAATAATTCATCCACTGAAACTGGCACTAAAACCCTTCCCAGTACAATCCAATATTCACTTCTAGAAACCAATAATGTACAACCAGTCATCATTATCTCAGAACCATCACAACCATAAGGAGAAATATTGATTGATGTCCAATAAATACATCATAATTTAATTTCATAGGGGTGGATGACATTAAAGTAATCATTCCTGCTTTATACACTCATAATATTTTATTAAAAGAAGGTGCAGAACCCAAATGCCAACCCTAGAGGCGACTCACCACACCAATAAAACAATTATTTAGAAATAAGAACTACAAATTATGGATGTTGGAGTAATATTTTCAATCTATGATAGTAAATGGATGAGGCAATTGTAGGTTATACCAAAGAAAGGTGGCCTCTTAGTTGAAAACAATTATGGAGATGCATTAATATCAACTCACACCATCGCTGGATGAAGTGTATGTGTAGAATACATAAATCTAAATTTGTAAACATGGAAAGACAATTTCACCATATCTTTCATGGGTAAAATTCTGGAGAGACTCATAGGACATGAATTCTATTAATTCCATGATGTATATTTTGGATATAATCAAATTTTCATCAACATAGAAGATTACTCTAAAACAACATTCACATGTCCATTTTGTACCTTCACCTATAAGAACACGTCGTTCAGTATGTGTAATGTACCAATGACCTTTAAAAGGTGAATGAAACATATATTCTAGGATATGGAAGAGGAATTATTAGAAATTTTCATGGATGAATTTTCAGTTTATGGAAGATCTTTCGAGGTCTGTCTAAGAAATCGTGAGTTATTGCTGCAGTGAAATGAAGAGAAGTGTTTGGTTTTAAACTGTGAAATATTTTACATTATGGTCCAATAAGGTTAATTCCTTGGATAGAAAATTTATAATTATTGCATGAAAGTTGAGTCTACCATAATAAAAGTGATTATATATTTACTTTCTTCTTTAACAACCAAAGGTATAAGGATTTTTCTAGGACATGCAGGATTCTATTGGAAATTAGTAAAAGTTTTCTCAAAATTTTCCCACACTCTAATTATCTTGTTATAAAAATAAAATCCTTTTGAATTCATTAAGGAATGTTGATGGGAATCGATCTCTTAAATGAAAATCCTGATAGCCACTCCCATTATTATTTCACCAAACTAGGAAAAATAATTTATGTTGATGTGTGATGCTAGTGACATCACTATTGGCGCTATTTGAAGAAATATATTCAGTCACATGTTCTTTCCCATATACTATATTAGTCACACATTTAATAAAGATCAAGTAAACTACACATCTATAGAGAAGGATCACTTAGAAGTTGTCTTCGCTTTTGAGAACTTCTATCTAGTTTTTTCCAAATTCATTCTGCACATTGACCATGATTCCCTAAATTATTTTATGAATAAAAATGATACCAAGTCTAGACTACTATGATAGATCTTATTTCTATAAGAATTCGACATTTTCATAAAAGATACATAGGGAACATAAATTTTTGTTGGTGATCATTTATCATGACTTCCACTACCCCTTATAAAAGATGATGAGAATCTACACATTGAAGTGGATTTCACCAATGAAAACTTTTCAGCGTAAATTAAGTGGAAAAATTATATTTTTATAACATCGAAAACAATCTATCCGTGGGATATCTTTACCCATAACATTTTTACCAGCAAATAAGAAGATTTTCTATTCTTCATTCACACTACTGTATTTCTGAACTACTCCCTTTTGTGTATTGTGATGATGTATTTTTATGTCAACGTATTATATAGGATGAAATCCAAAACGTTTTAGAAATGTTCCATACATCACTAATGGGAGGACATCATGGACCAAAATGCATAATAGTTAAAATTTTACAAAGTGGACTTTTCTAGGAAATACTCCAACAAGATGCAAGACATTTGTTTCAAAGATATGATCAATTATAAATAATTATAACCATTTAAAAAAGAAATAAAATGATCATAAACCAAATCATGGAAGTAAAAGTCTTTGATGTGCGTGGAAAATATTTTTTAGGTCTATTTCCCAATTCACATGGACAAACCTATATCCTTGTTGGGGTTCACTGTGTTTCCAAGTGGGTCAAAGCTGATGCTACAACTCAGGAAACATCAAAGTAGTCATGAATTTCGTAAAAAAGAATATTCGTTCAAGATTCATATTTCTTATATTAATCATTAGTGACTGGGGATCACATTTTACAAATCAATCTTTTAATGGAATTCTGCAAAAATATGGAATCAGGTATAATACAGGAACTCCCTACCACCCATAAACAAGCGGGCAAGTTGAATTTTTATATATGGAAATCAAAAAAACCTAGAAATTTCCTTGAATGCAAGTCAAAGGGATTTTTTTCTAAAATTATATGATGCATTATGGATGTAATACACTGCATAAAACACCAATTTGTGAAAAAACATTCTGATTAATAAATGGGAAGGTCTGATATTTTCCATTATAGATTGAGAATCACTCATATTGTTAAATTAAGATGATCAATTTGGATTTTTAAAAAGATGGAGAATCTAGGATTCTATAATTAGAGGAATTAGAAGAAATAAAAAATGATTCTTATAAAAATTCAATGTTCTATAAAGAAAAAAAATAAAAAAATGGCATGATGAACACATTGCAAGTCATTATTTTATCCCGGGTAATAAGGTTTTTTTACTCCACACGCATTTGAAAATTTTCCCTATGAAGCTCAAATCCAGATGTTTTGAATCAATTATGGTCGTTTGAGTATTTACTTATGGGATGATTGAGATTCATAAATAAGGAACACCCCCTTTCAATGTCAATGGTCAAAGGGTAACAATCTTTCAAGAACCCCTCTAGGAAGGGTGTTCTATCAATTCAAAATTTATCTGAGCATCCATGTGTCAATATCTCAAAGTTAAATGAAGAGTTGACTATTAGGAAACCCAAGAAAAGTCACCCTAGGATAGGATAGGTTAGAGTAATCTTAGGCTAGGTTAGGGATTTCTGGGATAAAATTAATAAGGTCTAAGTAAAAAACTCCGCAAAAAAATTACATATCGTGTAATTATAACTCATGACATGTATTTTCGCAGCCAAAAATTTTAATAAAATTTACAAATACATGATGTGAAACCCAATTACAAATCATGTATTTCACAGATTCTATTTTTAAAAAATAGGTTGTGAAACAAGGATTCACAACCCCACAACCCACTCCTCTGACGTCACTCGAGGACGTGCCGCACCCTCCTACCCTACTTCCTTTCATCCCCCTTCTAAAAACTTACACCTTCCTCTTTCTCACATTATACCCCTCCCAAAATCCAAAACTTATCCTATGATGGAACACATGAAAACTGTTAGACTTTCCCATACTGATTCCACATAAAAGCGGGATGATCCACCTCCAGTGGAGAACCCACAGGGTACTACACATCCCTCACCCAAACCACCATCCATAACTTACCCCTCCATCTATCATATAGCACCTGACAAGCCCCCTTACTCAATAGGACTCCCAATATACCTCTAGTGGATTTTATGATGAAGACCATCCCCCTATTCACCCCATCCTTCACTTTTCATACACAAAACAACATGTGGTACATAATCGTTTGTAGGAAAGGGTGATGAGGACCAAAAAAACTATTGATATGGTCATCCTCACTCAACTGAATATAAATAATGAAGCCCTATATCTTCATGAGTGCCTACATATTTCATCTATTAATGAGGTACGTCGAAAATGTACCAAGAGTTATTTTAGGAGTCCTTTTCCACAATTGAGGTCACGGTTGATAGCATCCTTTTCAGACTAGGCAGACAACCTCATAATCCTTGCTTTGCTGAATTCATCATAGGCCTCGGGATTTACACTGAATATTTTTCCACATCTACGGTATTATCTACCATACAGCATGAGCCATAAAATTCATATTCAAAGAGGATTAGGGGGAGTATTGCACGGGATGCTCACAGTGAGCATAATCCCATGATCTTGAAATCCACCTAGCTATGAGGCGCATCACTCTACATCCTTCAATGGGACTTAATGCATTCCTTGTACCCTCATGTTAACTATCACAATATCTTTGTCCATATGGAAATCATCATCCTCACCACATCCATGGGAGGCCCTTCCATCAACATAGACTCTCAGTTCACAGCTTACTATAGAGATCATACATAGAGTATGTAAGGGACACTGATGGGGGGATCTATCATCACACATCTAGCCCATCATCTAAAAATTTTGGACACCATCCTTCCACTCAACTCTCTCAGTATGATAAAATCAATTTATTTTAACTTCTACACAAGATGAATCAGTTTTTCAAGGATTATGATACATACCGATGGGTTCCATGAGTACTTATGGCTGTTCAAAAATCCTCAACAGATCTTGTAGCAGACCATGTACCAAATCCAGCCAAAACTTCATTTCTAGCACCTATAGCTCCCAAACCCCCTCCGGAACCCACCCATGTCCCTACTGATTCACCCACTCTTTCCTTCCCAATATATCTTTGGGATATAAAGCTTTACATCCTAGAGAATCTACATCAGATCTCCCAGCATCTGCACATCCTTTTTATGGCGCTATACCATTTAACCACGCATCCACCATTATCATCTCCCACACTATATAAGCCACCATTATCCCCTACCAGCCCCTCATCATATACAAATCAAGCCCCATCCATATCCCTGGACTCTATTACTTCAGATCTGACAGACCTGTAACACCCCAAGATTTTATGAAAAATATTTTTTTTAATTTCATTAATGTATTGTGTTGTACGCTACACCAAAAGGAGCTTTCACAACACACATCCTTGACATTCCTTGCATTACACGCAATCACGACGTTCCTCGATAGCGTGTGTAGTACGCAATACTGAGTTTAACTAAACAACGATATGCTATTAAAATATTATTAAAACTAGCCGTTATGAATAGTAATAACGACTTTTTGAAATTTTGTAAATTTTATTTTTCAAAATGGACTTCATATTTGGATTTGGAATATCGAAATTAGCTTAGGGTGAAATTTTGGTACTTTTCGGATAACTTTCATTTTTTGACGAATAATGAAAATTACTAAATTTTAATTAAAAACAACCTTTTTAATCGAAATAATTAGTAGTGATAAATTATTAATTTTAGTGGTTTGAAAGTATATTTAGAATATATTTTTACAATTTAATACAATGTTGGTCATTGGATGTAATTTCACATTTCAACCAGACATAAACAAGTGTCAATCTTTTGATAGTTATTATCTTTTAAGAACACGCTATTTGTTTGATGACAGGAATTAATTTTTAAATTAATTAATGCAACTGATATGTTTTGAATTTGGTAAAATAAACATCAATTTTGAGTTCATAATATCAAATATAGCTTAGGGCTAATTTTTTGTATTTTTCTGGAAGCTTTCATTTTTTGATGAATAGTGAAACCACTAAGTGGTAGTTTAAAAAAAATAATTTTTTATAAAACATAATTTTACCGCTTCTGTTAGTGGAATTTATAAAATCCTAGAGACACGGTTGATTTCAGTAATTAAAATTTGGTTCAATGAGATGAAAATAATTTTTTGGTGAATAGTAACTTTTTACTTTTATTTACCACGGTTAAAAGTAAATAGGGTAATTAAGGGTAAAAATGATATTATTATTACCCTAACACATGTCCTAATTCTATTGGATAAGTTTAATTCTACCAAAAAAACCCTTAGGAATAAAATATGACCATTTTGGCCCACTTGGATTAGATTAGGACATTTATTATCAATTTACTTAAAGAAGGGTTAAAATAGTTAAAATCAAAGTTGAATAAGTAAATAATTTTTAATATGGGGTTATACATAAGATAAATTCGACTATAAATATTCATTAGAAATCTAAAAAGATTTCCAACATATTGGTATTTTATTTATAATTTTGAGATGTTAAATAATTTAATTTATTTATGACACAACAATGATGCAGTAATTATCTTATTAATGAAATATTGACATAATTGATGTTATAAATACCCAAATAAATGTAATTTGATACATTTTATGAATTCCAATAATTTTCTAGGTTACTATGACATGTTAGAATTTATTTAATTAACTTTTTTATAACTAATCATTTTGTTATAATTTTAACAAAAATCAATTACTAAATAGTGTCAAAATTGACATAAAATAGTTTTTAAAACAAATATTATATTATTAATTATTATTTTATTCCTAAAAATCTAAGGTTCGGAAAAATGACTTAGATAAAGTTATCTATATTAATAATAAACAACTTGGGGTTCGTTTGGCTTGTTAAAGTAAGTTTATTAACCTTATAGTGTTTGAACACAACAAGACACGGTAAAAGTAAAATTATTTAACTTAATGTTAAATCTAAATGATAAGGTTAAAATAGGAACCTAAACTTGTCTAAATTCTATCGAATGAGAGCATTTCGACCCAGACCCACCTTAGATTCGAAATAAATCAATGTGGAGCTATTTATAACTGAACTTGGTTTTATAATAAGATAGTATTTTTAGTTATTCCAAAGGTGCCCCTCTCCTCCCTTATAAAAGGGCACCTACTCTCTCTCTTCCTCACACCACTTTGAGCCTTCAAGCTCGGAAAACCCCTGCCAATATCTTCTCTCCACTTCCCTAGAGACATCCTATAGGTCCTAGTCTTCTTCAAAGACCAATTTTATTGCCCTAAAAGAAGGTATAAAAGAAGTGCTTCAAAGAAGAGGTAATGCCCGTTACCGATTCTTTCATCTTTATTTCTTCTTCCACTTCTTCTTATTTAGTTGTTTAATCATGAAGTAATTACATCAGTGTCACTCATATAATGATATGTTTTTATAAGTATGAAACAACCTTATTTCACTATCTATCCATCCTACGGAAAATGAAATCACTGCACGTGCGTACGTATGAAATACCGTCTCCACGCTGTGGTGTAATCTATTTTCCACCACCACCATACTTGGATGGGTATAATGGTGTAAAGAATGAATATATATGATTATTGTAAATTTATATTGATTCTTAATTAGTATACACACACTCCAATACAATTCCATGATCATGGGAACGATATCATCGATCGTGCGTACGTACGGAATACCGTCTCCACGATGTGATGCGACTCGTTCTATATGATCTTCACTGAATAATGATTATATAAATTAATTTTATGAATTAATATGATATATATTACACTAATACCATTTATTAAATGCGGTATCTATAACCTAAAAAGAAGAATAAGAATTTATTCGACAAAACACGCATAAGAACAAAAAGTAATAAACACTCGAATAACAAGTAGCAATGAAATATTACTAATAATAAGCTAAGAATATGACCATATATGATATCATAAAAAAATGAGTATGATTCTGGAATAATTTAATGACATTATTTAAATCATTATACAGGAGGTTCGGACACTTACGAAGCAAATCAGATCTAAGGTAAGGGAAAATACCACAATCTCATTTTATCCGAGATTGTTTATACTTTGGTATTTACTGGGGTGTATTTTATCATCCACATCCATGATTCCTCAATATGTAATATTGTTTTCATCCACCTACCATTGTTTAAATCCAATTTTACCCTTCGGTGAGTTTTTAGTAAAAGATATAAAATGATTCTTTTGTTGTTTTTCGTACGAGGTACTTTTTGACTTTTCCGACAAAAGTATGAGAAGAATGTTTTTTTAACTTATACGGCATGAATGGATTTAAAAAAAATTATTTCCAAGAAGCTTACTTTACAAGTTTTCAAGTTTATTTTTAATCAACTTCTTTTAGTTTATAATTGTATGACATGTTAAGAAAGGAAAAGTGTTTTTGAAGTAGAAAGGATATTTTCCTCAAGAATGGAGTTCAAGTGTTTTATCAAAATTATTTTCCATCTAAGATAATAAAGGGTTCTGTTTCTATCCCTATTATTACATTGATTTGACTATGTTGTGATGGAATTATTTTTATGAATTCCTTTATCTTATATGAATTGTTTTATGATGTCACGATGTTTAAGATTCCCATTTTTATTACATGGGTTATGTTATGATGTATGGTTTATGATTTTGTGGAACACATAAGAATGGTATCATTATGAAATGGGTGGGACCTATATCTCCCTCCAATACATTGGGTAAGGATTTTATATCTCATGGGATAGACATGGCTGGAATGATAGGTTAAACTGGTTCAGTGAAGCAGGACTAAAATGAGGAATGAACTCGGTTCAGAAATGGACTTTGTCTACTAAGATAGTCATGGCAATGAGTATTGACTAATAAGAAATGATTCTCTATGATTATGTGTGTACTCCACAAATTTTCATGTTTTAAGTTATGATTATTGGGATTACATTTCACTACTATGATTTATCCCATGTTATGATATTATGATCTCTTTTGCAGGTTAAGATTTCCAAAATGTTATGTTCTTATGAATATGATGTGATTGGTATTTCTTTTGATTACCCTTACTGAGCATTTGAGCTCACCCTTTTATGTTTTCTATTCCCTAGGATATAAAGAATGGTTTTAGGTAAGAAAAAAAGGGAAGATATTTATGGGAGATATTGAAGATCTTTCACCATGATTAGAAGATTTCGTTCCGAGTTTCCAAAGACACTAAACTATTACGGTCTTTGTGTTTGTGTTTTTGTTATTTACTAAGTATTCCTCAAAAGTAATGTAATTTCCTTGTACGTCAAGATTCGGGTCTCTACAGTTGGTATTAGAGGAAAGGTTTTGTAAACCATTGGAAACTAGAATGTGAGAACTTTAGTGAGATCCCTAGAGATATTTCTAAGGTATGTCTAGGGATGTCCCTAAGGTTAAGTATAAATATAGGTTATAGTACTAGAGTTACGGTAACCCAAGATGTTAGATATTGAAGGTACTCCTCCTTTATTGTGTTGTTTTCCCTAGCATGATTTTTGCCTCTCACACTGTTATTTTTGGGTTTTAGACGATGGCTGGAACCCGAAGGAACCGTGTTGATCAACGTAATGGACAATGAAATGATTGTCCTCCTGAACAAACAAATGTTATGGGGGATGGAGTGAAAAATCTTATTGCTATACTTACACAATATATGAAACATTCTGGACTTCAAATGAGTAGAGAAGGGAACAATATTCTATTGAGTCTTTCATGAGGAAACGTCCACCTTCTTTCAGTGGGTCTTCTGATCCAGTTATTGCTGAACAATGGATTAGTACTACTGAAAAGATATTTTCAGTTCTTCCTTGTTCTGATCATGATAAAGTAATCTTAGCAGTGTATCATTTGGAAGGTGATGCTGATCAATGGTGGAATATTATCAAGAATATGAGGCCAAGAGATGAAATTGAGTGCATGGAATGGGATGAGTTAAAGAACATATTTTTCAATATGTTCTTCCCTCGTATTCTTCGAACAAAGATGGAGAAGGAGTTTCTTGAACTAAAGAAAAAAGATGATAAATCTGTTGGTATATACGAAGAGAATTTTACAAGGCTTACAAGGTATGTATCTGGATTTATCATCCAACCTGAAAGTAAAGTTGATCGATTCTTCAGTGGCTTAAAACCAAATCTTCGAAGGGCATTAGCTATAAGAGACTTCAGTAGCTATGAAGAAATTGTGAGTTGTGCTATCAAGGTAGAAATGTAAGTTGGTGTTACTTATCCATCTCATAGTTTTGACAAGAAACAAAAGATGGAGTTCAAGGAGAAATCTCAGAATAATGGTGAAAAGAAGATGAATGTTTTCTTATGCTCAAAGTATGGAAAGAAGCATGGTGGAGATTGTCATAAAGGGACAAGTAAATGTTTCAAATGTGGAAAGGAAGCTCATCGGGCATTTGAATGCCACAATGATGGGAAGAGGATGTCTAATGATGCAAACAAAGGAAGGGATACACAGAATGAACCTACTACACTTCAATGCTTCAAGTGCAAGGAAATGTGGAATTATGCTAATAAATGCCCTAATCCAAGGGTTAGTGATGATCGACATGAGCAACCACTTAAGGCAAAGGATAGAGGGAAGTCACATGCAATCACCATTGGAGATGTTGAATATGAAAACGATGTGGTGGAATGATTAAGTGTTTATGTAATGGGATTCCAAAATAATGTTGTATATAGTATCCTGGAATATTGGAATATTTATGTATTGGTCTATTGTGGTTTTCAATAATTTTATGGTACCGATAACCATGGAAAGTGATTGAGATATTTTTGGAAAAAAGATGATATGCACATAATGAAGGCATAAGGAAAATATGAAATGTTTGACAGTATTCATGAGCTCATGATTGATATAAGGACTAAGTGATATCGTGGTTTGAGTATATTGAATTTTGAGGATTTTGGTATGTGGAAAGAGTTAACTTTTAATAGCATTCATGTTTTCAATAAGGTTCAATGGGTATTCATTTTTTTTCAAGAGAATATATGATTAACGCCTTTTAATGTTTGGAATGTGACCAACAAGACATATCTCATGATATATGGGGATCAACAATGGTATTAACATGCTAGTTGTATGAACTCTTTGGTAATCGTTTTCACTATATGAGATTAGACAGCATTATTTTCGATAAGCCTAAAGATTGGAATGGATTATGTTGGAAATAAGTTAGTATTGCTTAAGGATAGAATTTTTTTCGATATTATTTATGGGATGTTATAGTAATGTAGTTTTAGAAAAAGGAAAACCTGCAGGATGGGCGACAACCCATCGCGTCGGACAAGGCTATGGGAATTGAACCCACAACCGAAGTGCGACTGGCCTTTATCGCCTACCAATGGCCTACAGGAAGTACCTGTTTAGTAGAAACTAGTTTTATTTTATTAAGCAGTATGATATATGAAGTATAAGTCCATTTTAGGAACCATATATGATTAATCTCACTATAGATGGACTTATGTATTTTTTGATAAATTTTTTAACCTTTTGTTTGAGACAGATTAAATGACCCATCATTCTATCACATGATCTGCTAACACATCATGAATGACAAATTAAACTTCATTTCTTTAAGAGATGAAGTGGAAATTGTCCAAATAACTACCAACGGTGAGACTATACCAAAATCACGAAAGTATTTCTTCTAATTCCAATTTCATAAACTTTAGGGAAATGATCTTGAAAACCAAAAATGTTGTCCTAGTGCTCTTATATCTGATGAATCAGATGGTACCTTATATCATCACAAATTTATGGCTTTGTGATTTCTGGATTTTCCATAGCCATGTTCTCTACCACTCTCCATCAGAACATGATGGTTAGATTTCTCTTCCATATCCATATTTTCACCTATGTGGAAACCCAGTGATTAGTTTATTTGGGTAACCGTTACGTTTCATACTTTTGTTTTTAAAGATTGGTTTTGGTATTCTTTTTTTATGATGTGGGTTTCTATTAAAGAAACTTTCGAATAGTAAACCATTTATAACCCCGACGAATTTCGAGGGCGAAATTCATTTTAAGGGGGGTAGAATGTAACACCCTGAGATTTTATGAAAAATATTTTTTTTAATTTCATTAATATCTTGTGTTGTACGATACACCAAAAGGAGCTTGCACAACACGCATCCTTGACTTGCCTTGCATTACATGCAATCACGACCTTCCTCGATAGCGTGTGTAGTACGCAATACCGAGTTTAACTAAACAATGATATGCTATTAAAATATTATTAAAACTAGCCGTTATGAATATTAATAATGAATTTTTGAATTTTTGTAAATTTTATTTTTCAAAATGGACTTCATTTTTGGATTCGGAATATCGAAATTAGCATAGGGTGAAATTTTGGTACTTTTCGGATAACTTTCTTTTTTTGATGAATAGTGAAAATTACTAAATTTTAATTAAAAACAACCCTTTTAATCGAAATAATTAATAGTGATAAATTATTAATTTTAGTGGTTTTAAAGTATTTTTAGAATATATTTTTATAATTTAATACAATGTTTGTCATTGGATGTAATTTCACATTTAAACCAGACATAAACAGGTGTCAATCTTTTGATAGTTATTAACTCTAAAGAACACGCTATTTGTTTGACGATGGGAATTAATTTTTAAATTAATTAATGCAACTGATATGTTTTGAATTTGGTAAAATAGACATCATTTTTGAGTTCATAATATCAAATATAGCTTAGGCCTAATTTTTGGTATTTTTCTGGAAACTTTCATTTTTTGATGAATAGTGAAACCACTAAGTGGTAGTTTAAAAAAAATAATTTATCATAAAACATAATTTTACCGCTTCTGTGAGTGGAATTTCTAAAATTCGAGAGACACGGTTGATGTCAGTAAGTAAAATGTGGTTCAATGAGATGAAAATAATTTTTTTGGTGAATAATAACTTTTTACATTTATTTACCCCGGTTAAAAGTAAATAGGGTAATTAAGGGTAAAAATGATATTATTATTACCATAACACATGTCCTAATTCTATTGGATAAGTGTAATTCGACCAAAAACAACCTTATGAATAAAATATGACCATTTAGGCCCACTTGGATTAGATTAGGACATTTATTATCAATTTACTTAAAGATGAGTTAAAATAGTTAAAATCAATGATTAATAAGTAAATAATTTTTAATATGGGGTTATACATAGAATAAATTAGACTATAAATATTCATTAGAAATATAAAAATATTTCCAACATAATGGTATTTTATTTATAATTTTTAGACATTAAAAAATTTAATTTATTTATGACACAACGATGATACAGTAATTATCTTATTAATGAAATATTGACATAATTGATGTTATAAATACCCAAATAAATGGAATTTGAGACTTTTTATGAATTCCAATAATTTTCTAGGTTAATATGACATGTTAGTATTGATTTAATTAACTTTTTTGGAACTAATCATTCTGTTATAATTTTATCAAAAATCAATTACTAAATAGTGTCAAAATTGACATAAAATAGTTTTTAAAACAAATATTATATTATTAATTGTTATGTTATTCATAAAAATATAAGGTTCGGAAAAATGACCTATATAAGGTTATATATATTAATAATAAACAACTTGGGGTTCGTTTGGCTTGTTATAGTAAATTTATTAACCTTATAGTGTTTGAACACAAGAAGAAAAGGTAAAAGTAAAATTATTTAACTTAATGTTAAATCTAAATGATAAGGTTAAAATAGGAACCTAAACTTGTATAAATTCTATTGGATGAGAGGATTTCGACCCATCCCCACCTTAGCTTCGAAATAAATCAATTTGGAGCTATTTAAAACCGAATTTGGCTTTATAATAAAATAATAGTTTTGGTTATTCCAAAGATGACCCTCTCCTCCCTTATAAAAGGGAACCTCCTCCCTCTTTTCTTCACACCACTTTGAGCCTTCAAGCTCGTCCAACCCCTGACCATTTATTCTCTATACTTCCCTAGAGACATCCTAGAGGTCCTGGTCTTCTTCAAAGACCAATTCTAGTGCTCTAAAAGGTGGTCTCAAAGAAGTGCTTCAAAGAAGAGGTAATGCCCGTTACCGATTCTTTCATCTATATTTCTTCTTCCACTTCTTCTACTTTAGTTGTTTCATCATTAAGTAATAACATCAGTATCACTCATATATTGATATGTTATTATAAGTATGAAACAACCCTATTTCACTAACTATCCATCCTACGGAAAATGAAATCACCGTGCGTGCGTACGTACGGAATACCGTCTCCACGCCGTGGTGTAATCCATTTTCCACCACCACCTTACTTGGATGGGTATAATGGTGTAATGAATAAATATATATGATTATTGTAAATTGATATTTATTATGAAATAGTATACATACACTCCAATACAATTCCACGATCATGGGAACAATATCATCGCTCGTGCGTACGTACGGAATACCGTCTCCACGATGTGATGCGACTCGTTCTACATGATCTTCATTTCATAATGATTATATAAATGAATTTAATGAATTAATATGATATATATTACACTAATACCATTCTGGAAATGAGGTAGCTATAACCTAAAAAGAAGAATAATAATTTATTCGACAAAACACGCATAAGAACAAAAAGTAATAAACACCCGAATAACAAGTAGCAATGAAATATTACTAATAATAAGCTAAGAATATGACCATATATGATATCATAACAATGAGTATGATTCTGGAATAAGTAAATGACATTATTTAAATCATTATATAGGAGGTTCAGACACTTACGAAGCAAATCAGATCTAAGGTAATGGAAAATACTACAATCTCATTTTATTCGAGATTGTTCATACTTTGCTATTTACTAGGGGTGTATTTTATCATCCAAATCCATGATTCATCAACTTGTAATATTGTTTCAATCCACCTACCATTGTTTAAATCCAATTTTACCCTTCGGGGAGTTTTTAGTAAAAGATATAAAAGGAATATTTTGTCGTTTTTCGTACGAGGTACTTTTTAACTTTTCCGACAAAAGTACGAGAAGAATGTTTTTTTAACTTATACGGCATGGATGGATTTTTTTTAAAATTATTTCCAAGAAGCTTACTTTACATGTTTTCAGGTTTATTTTTAATCAACTTCTTTTAGTTTATAATTGTATTACATGTTAAGAAAGGAAAAATGTTATTGAAGTAGAAAGGATATTTTCCTTAAGAATGGAGTTCAAGTGTTTTATCAAAATTATTTTCCATCTAAGATAATAAAGGGTTATGTTTCTATCCCTATTGTTAAATTTATTTGACTATGATGTGATGGAATTATTTTTATGAATTCCTTTATCTTATATGAATTGTTTTATGATGTCATGAAGTTTAAGATTCCCATTTTTATTACATTGGTTATGCTATGATGTATGGTTTATGATTTTGTTCCACACATAAGAATGGTATCATTATGAGATGGGTGGGACCTATATCTCCCTCCAATGAATTGGGTAAAGATTTTATATCTCATGAGATTTACATGGCTTGAACGGCAGGTTAAACCGGTTCAGTGAAGCAAGACTGAAACGAGGAATGAACTCGGTTCAGAAATGGACTTTTTCCACTAAGATAGTCTTGGAAATGAGTCTTGAATAATAAGAAATGATTCTCTATGATTATGTGTGTATGACACAAAGTTTCATGTTTTAAGTTATGATTATTGGGATTACATTTCACTACTATGATTTATCCCAAGTTATGATATTATGATCTCTTTTGCAGGTTAAGATTTCCAAAATGTTATGGTCTTATGAATATGATGTGATTGGTATTTCTTTTGATTACCCTTACTGAGCATTTGAGATCACCCTTTTATGTTTTCTTTTCCCAAGGATATAAAGAAAGGTTTTAGGTAAGAAAAAAAAGGGATGATATTTATGGGAGATGTTGAAGATCTTTCACCATGATTAGAAGATTTCGTTCCGAGTTTCCAAAGACACTAAACTATTACGGTCCTTGTGTGTGTTTTTGTTATGTACTAAGTATTCCACAAAAGTAATGTAATTTCCTTGTACGTCATGATTCGGGTCTCTACAAGACCATACTACCGAGAAGAAGTATCTAATAGAGAACTCTTGTAGGGACAAGGGACCTAGTGTTACTACATACACTGAGGTACCTTTTTTCGATCCAGCTTCCACAACCATGGATACACTCTGGATTGGTACCTCCTGACAACCCACTACTAATATAGCTTGAAAAATAGTAACACCACCCTTCCGAGTAGATTACCCAACACCTTCATCCATTAAATCCATTAAAAAGGCATGGAAGATGCAACTACATTATGTTCGGGAGTGGAATATAGATGATTTCATTACTGACATTGGTTTTTCTTAGTCTAAATTAATCCCATCCCATTATTTTAGTATGTTTTTAGGGATCCCTTTTCACTTCTTGTATTCCCTTTCATTATTGTATCATTACACTTCATATATAAATGGGGTACTATTTTTTCTTTGTTTACTTGGCTTAATTTTCAATTCATTACACTATTATAGTAGTCATGTATAAATACTATCTTTCTTGAATTGTAATTTATGTTCATGTACTACCATATTCCCTAATCCTATAGATTACTCAGTAGTTGGTTGAGGTTGAACTTAAACTTTAAGAGTTATCACTTGATATTTGTGCTCATCATCCATAAAAAATAGTACAATTTCCTTTCCCTACACACTAGATCCATGTATATATGCCCCTAAAGTGATCAATTCATCCAAATGACCCTAAGATCTAGAATACAATTCCACCAGTAGCTACATAAGATTGAAGAGATTTAGACTGATAGACAATATAGACAGATACATTGGTCCATCCATCTAGATGATGATGTCATACATAGAATTTTATAGGAGGAAACCAATATTTGATCTATTTTTTCTCATTCAATAATTTTTTTTCTTTCCTATTCGTCCGTTTATAGTTTCCTCTTTTTTCTTCATGATTACCTTTAATCCTTATTGTATAAAGATACCCGGATTTAAATAAAATGCCTTTCATTACTATAAAATGTTTGCACCTGCCTATTTTACTTCTTAAAAAATTATTAAACACTATGGACTAATGTTTTATCTTGTCTAGAAATTATATTTCCCAATAATTGTTTAGGTATCCCAATTCAAAATTCAAGACCAGCCAAATTTACCCAAGGCATGCCACTCATTACTAGGAGATCTCAGTTCTTAGTATTTCATTTTCCAATTTTTATTTCTAAAATCAATGCTTTATTTATCATAATGATCACATGGTATATCCATGTAAAGTGTAGACACTTTCAAATTCTATGTGTGGGGGAGTTTTTCATGAGTTTAAATTTTGATACACTTGAATTATTTCTTATTTTCATTTATATAGGAGAATGTTTTCATTCAAGAGCACACATTAAACCAAAAAATTAATACATCTATTTAAATAAAAGAAGAACTTAATATAGAAATTGTTGTAATTTCATGATTCGGCCTTGTTTATATTTTTAGAATGATTGCTGAGATTGGAAATTTAATTCAAATTAAAATTTTTTAAATTACTTTTAATTGACTTATTATATGATTTTAAACACTTTGTGATTTCCAATGTTCTATATTTACTACCATTCATGAGAGGATTATGAACCAACGATTTCATCTTCTTTTCTGACCATATTTATTAAGTAACATCTAGGAAATGAAATCCTATCAGAATATTAATTGAGATCTTATTGAGGCTATGATTGAACAAATACAATTTTAATATTGTTGAGGATGTCTTTTTTGATCTATTTTTTCTGAGATCCACCCAACATCTTTCTTTCATTAAGAATGTAATTTTCCAGAAAAACCTTAGCAGAATTACTCCATTACAACACAATTTCTCCATCCTATCATGCTCTTTGTATAATTCATTCCATTACATTGAATAAGTGTGGGGAGTTTTTCAGCCATCCAACACCAGATGATTTTACATAGGAGATGTAATGTAGTGCTCACCAGACTACCTGATTGTGATCCATGTGTAATTTTTTCTATTCTATATTATCCAATTCATTTAGAAAATAAAAAATAAAAAATAAAATGATTATTGGGTTTTGTATTATGAATTTAAAAAATCACTATTTATAGACCGATGAATCCCTTGTAGGATTATATGTGGTTAGGGGATGGGTGTGATATTTATCCTAGAAATTACATTCAAAAAATAAAATATCCGAAATGAAAAACAAAAGTAGCATGATGCCTTCTTCACTCACTCGGAATATATTCATGGATCCAACATGAGATGTTGGGATCATGGTTGTTATTAGCTATGAATGAGTCATTTCATTGCACATTTCACAACATTCATGCATTATATATTAGAGCTGACCCTCCTTTTTTTAACTTGTTCTTAACTATTTTCCCACCTACTTATAGCCTTGTTGTAATTTGAACATAATTGTTGAATCCCTCATGATTTATTTTGTATTTGTCTTTACGAACTATAGATGATAGATCCAATTCAATCCTATGGTTATAAACATGTACTCATGGTATGAGCATAAATCTAGTTTCATTTCACTATGAGTTATGAGAGAAAATTCATTGAGTGCTAAATCAAGAATGTGTATAAAATTTAAGGAACCATTAAGAAATTGGGATTATAAGATTTACAATTTGTTTAAAGAACTGAACAAGGAGGCATGACTATTTTTCTATGAAGGAATGATTTTAGAAACTGAATTTTTTTACTTATACTTATTTTTATTTAATAAGATATAATAAATGTTTCCTTATTTAAATTTTTCGTACCTTTTGAAATCCCTGTTTGGATCTTTTTTCTAGATGACAAGAAATTGTTCATGTGGGGGGGAATTTCATAAGATAAAATCATATATATATTTTTCTATCATTCTTTTAAGGATTAACCATGTTTTTACATGAAAATACACTAGGTGTTTGTTTCTTATTGTATGTAATGGGTTTTTTAAGGTTTAAAAGGAAAAGTTGGAGAAAATTACCAAAACTTACCATTACATGTCATGAAGCTCTACTACATCATGTGTGGTTATGTTTAACAGCATCAGGACATGTTGTGAAGCACGTCGTGAAAGAATTTCAAGCCATTAAGAAATTTCATGATGTGATTACCTAATACACTTTGTGTAACTCCCAAACTCTATTCCCACTTTCAAGATACATACTGAAGGAATATACACATTGAGAATCCTAGATAAACATTGTGATTTGAGTAAATTACAAAATAACTATGATTTTAGATGAGATTCACATGAGTTTTACATAGATTCAATATTTTTGGAGAAAACCTTGGATCATAATTACATGATGTAAATACCCATTACACATTGTGTCATATCCTGGTTATTTACCAACATCAGGTGCACCACAGACATAACAGTAATAGACCTTCTAAATTTCTATCTCATTTTCTCTGATCTCTCTAACAATTTTCTTCCACCTTTTCTAAAAAAACTCGTTTGTGTTAAGTATTCTCATTTCTTTAATGATTAACCAAGAATCATGGATTGATTTTAGAATCATTCATCATTCTTTTTTCATCGACACTGCCAAACTACATGCATTCTTTGTCTCGATCGTTAATATATAATGAATCCTTCCTACATTTGTTCTTGTTCTTATTTCAAGTAATCATTTGTTTAGAATTGTGACTGATTCAAGTTTTACATTTCATATTCTGTATTAAATGTCAAATTAATGATTAATTAAAATCCAATCGTGATTTCCAATTTTTTATCTAAAATTGCATCGGGGTGATAATTATGTTTTCAAATCATTATTTTTTTTAATCAATTCTACCATGTGTAGCTAAACCACTTAGGATATGGATCAATAGTAAGGGTCATTGAATCTAATTAATCATTACTTATCAACTTGGTAAAATTAATGAATAGTAATCAAGTTAAATAAAAATTGTTAATCCATTTATTTTAAGTGACCTTGACCATGGGATGTTTGAATGAACGACCCTGACTGGGTTGGAGTAGAATAGGCTATGACCATTAGCATATGATACATTCTACTTTTGTATCTAGGATTAATGCATCCAGGTCACATCAATCTCTATACCATGGAATATCTATCTCTTCGTTAGATATTGATGGCTTGACAATTGTCAACTAGTGCCCTTTTCTTTCTTTTCAGACTAAACCTTAGGACCATACCTTATTGGAATGAAGATCATCCTTTCTCTTGAACCCAAAAATTGATCTCAATCCCTTCATTATCTCTACTCATAAACTCCAATCACCATAGAATTATTTATTCCCAAGCTCAACCACCTTGTTAGAACTCCTACTCAAAAGGTTCTAAGCCTTAGTTCCTGCCAGCCATTCCAAATCCTCATGGGATCGACCCCACACTACCACTATTCTATTACTTAGTAGAAAGTCTAGTTTAGGAAAAGTAAATATAATTGGACCGCAACATGGGAAAATTTTACGACCCATGTGGGAACAACAATCTTCCTTTTGTTCAATAGTATCTTTCCACCATAAAGCAATAGTATATCATCTATGATAGTAGTTCTAGAATTAGTAGCTCGCTAAATGGTATCATTTCAGTGGTAGAAACACCTCGATACGCCTAGGTATTTTTTTCTTCCACTAGAAAAAATAGTTTTCAAAAAATATATTTTTTATTAGTTTAACAATTTCAATTAAAATATATGTTTTAAATTAATATTTTATTTTTCTAAAAATATTATTTCATATTTTTTTGAAAATTTTAATTATATATAAAACCATATAATTTATTTTATTTGATGATATGTTTGAGTGGTATTTTATGAATTTGAATTACAACAATATTGATCAATTTGATATCAGTATTTTATTTATTTGAAATATAAATATATATTGTAATGACTTTTCCACAAGTTTTTGAATTATATGTTATCATAGAAATTCACATAAAAATAAATTTCATTTTATTTCTATTTCATTATGTTTTAATAATTGTTGATATATTTAGTTTTTAAAAGTTCATGAGATTTATTTTTATCATTCCCATTATTTTTATAATTCTCATTTATTATAAAGAATATTATAGAAATGGTTTTAATGATATTCTTGTAGAAATATAAGAGCGCGCGAAGTTTTTGATAATGAGTGAGGTATTTGGAAATATATGTAATTGTAATATTAGGTTTTTTATTCACTAAATCATGTCATGTAGTGATTGAATAACTAGACACCCGTAGAAAAGTTTTGGAATTAATCACTTGAGATTAGTCCATTGGCTTGTGACCATTGGATAAAATAAACTTCATTCAATTTCTTCAACATAACAATGATACAATATTCATGTTATACACATGAGTAGGAACTCCCACAATAATGTTTCACTTTATTGATATCACAATAGCTAATTTATCTTTTTCATCCATTTCTTTTGAAGCAAACATGATCATTGAACTTCATCATCTCCAGAATTTGATCTCTCCTAGATTAATTTGTTTTATTTTTTTCATAATATAATATTTCTTTCTTTTATTTGTAAATATTATAGTTGGTTAATGATTTTACCAATAAAAATTATGCCTATATTTTTAATTATACAACCCAAAAAGAAGTTCTTGGGTTTTAAATCTTGAAGAAAAGGTAGATCCAGATTAGGTTGTGACTCCTTGAAAAGTCAGGGTTGTGTCTCTTGGTATTGTAAAATGTTGTGTCTATAATTGGTTATCATACATATAATATTGAATTTATCATAGCTAGTATAAATCCTCTCATTGAGTAGATGAGTTTGATGAGTGGACTAGGATCATGGTGATTTGAACCACTATAAAACCCCTATGTTCATATTTTCATTATATCCAGAAGGATTAAAAATAAAAAAGATGTTATATCATAGACCTAGCTCTAATACAAATTTTTCGGTTAATATAAATCATGGTGAAACCATATAAACTACCTGAATTTGATCCAGAGACCGTTATATATAATGAAAAGGTAAAATAAGTCATCAATTTTAAATTGAAAATATTTTTTACTGTACTATATGTATAATTTTTTATAGTCTTGTTTTATATTATAAGAAATATCATATATTATTGACATTACATCATGTTACTCACTATGGGACATAAAATCATAAAATAAAAAATATAGCAATTGTCTAAGAAAAATACGTGGATTAAAATATGGGAAAATAAGGATAAATGAACTAGATGTTCCACCAGTTTAAATGTATTACAAATAGTATGAAGGGACATAGTGATGTATTGGATAACACAAATTTAAAAGAATGTGTACTGTGAGATATTCCCAAAAGATGGAATGAAAAGAAGGTGTAAATTGATGTGAGTAATATCATTAAATAATATACATTATATGAACTAAAAGTATCTTTGTTTTAGTATGATCTTGAATGAAAAACATTACTAATAAAGATTCTATAAATAGAAATGTTATAGATTTTAAATCTAATATTTATGACATATCTAACACATAAAAATATAGGTTTTTAGATAGAGATAAAGAGCTGGATCATTTTAGCAAGAATATTTTCAAATTTATGAAAACAATGTTGGAACGAGATAGTTTATAAGGAATAATGAAATGGAATAAAAGGAAGGTAATCCTAACCAGTATAATAATGTTTTGAAACTAAAAAATTATGAGTATTGTAAAACAGGTCACATAAATCCTAATTTCCCACAACTCAAGAATTCAAATAATTAAAAAATGATTGAATAAAGAAAACATAATATTTTGTTGGAGAATGGGACTGTTCAAGTAGTTCTGATTTAAGAAGTTACTTTATAAGTGAAAAGGAAATAAGTAAACCTACTTTGATGGGTGTAAAATGTTAGGAATCTGATTCATTGTTACTCAATTAATTAATCCTACTAATGTTCATCATAATTAAATATATCATGATTAAAAATAAACTAGTTTTTATTTTTATTTTGATTCCAATTCTATGAATTCTAAATTCAAGTAACAATATAAAGATAATGATCAATTAAATAATAATAGTATCATGATTATTGAAAAATATATTGACCTAAAAATTAAAAATATGAGGTGGATTAAATAAAATGAAAAAATAAAATAGGAAATTTGATAATTTAAATATTATTGTTTCCGAAAATGAGGAATCTATAATGAATTAAAATTCTAGGATATTGAAACTAATAGAGAAAAATTAAAGAATTAAATACTTTATGGTAATAAATAAAATGACCATGAAAGAAGATTTATTTATTTTTTTAAAAGAAAGGAATAATGTTTAAAATGATTATAATAAACATAAGAGAGGAAATAATAAATAGAAAAAATAAAAATTTCGATTATAATGAAATGGTTTATACTGATTTATAATCTATTCAAAAAAGATAATTAAATTTTTTAAAATATAATTATTAATCATAAAGAAACCTTCTCTAAAATTTCTCAAGAGATATATAAAAATGATAAAAATAAGTCTATGATGATACCAAACTATAAAAATAATTGTTTTGGTTATAATAGATTATCACCAAACATTAATAAGGATAATTTTGATTAAATATCAAAAGAGAGTTTTTTTATTGTGACTTTCTTCAAATATATAATACAAGGGAATTATTCCAAGGAATTTTCTTTTAGATTTACTCAATATTTTGGTCATACTAAAACTATTATATCTAAGATTTTATTTTTAAAAATACCAATAGAGAGGTGATTGAAATATATTTTAGAACCTAAAAGATCTTTAGTTAACATAAATGAATCTATGATAACCTTCGTACAAAAAGGATGTTACTCAAATCCTATTGGACATAATCTTATAATCTTTCTTATGTAAGTATTTTATTTCATCCATCATGCATAATATTTACTCTTTGGAAAAATATTATGATGGAATGAATAATATTTAATATTTCTTATGATGTTATTTTAATTTGAAAATATTAGGATTGTATATTAACTTCTATTTTGTTTTTTCAAGTAATCATGATGTACCCTAGCTTTAAAAGTTCATTTTCATAATTTTTTTTGTTTTTTACTTTTTCTAAAAATCTTCTTAATATTTTTTTCTATAGAGAAATAAGAATTTATGGAGAGTTACGCCTTGTTTATTAAAAAAATTATATAATTATATGAATGTTTTAAAATTAGTGTTTAAGTAGTTATTATATGAAAACATTAAATATGACTAGTGTTTTTGAAATAATCTTCAACAAATTTCTTATTCTATAGAAATAAAACATGTTATGGTTTTTAAATTGTAATAATATGATTTTACATATTAGTGTTTGAAATTTTTTATTTTTTCATTAGTTAACCTCCTATTATTTTAATATTTTCATTCTTGTAGTTATAGAAATATAATTTTTCCACACTCTTGATTTAGAGAATTTTTCTATGAACTTTTAAATGTCTTTTATGCATTAAAATTTAATTTATTAAATTATTCATTTTAAAAATATGTTTGAACTTCAATATTTTTCTCATAATATTGAATTATGTTAAGAAATTCTTGATTCTATAAAAGGTGAAATTTTATTCAAAAAAATTAGATGCTTTAAACACAAGGGGAGTTTGTTTTGTTATCCCTTAATGAAAAGTTATGTATCAATTTTTTAATACTATTCATAAGATTAATGTTTTTGTTACTATTAGTTAAAATGGTTACATGATCAATTCATAAATTGGTACTAGTATTAATTTTTTTAAATGGTCTTCCCTATTAATACATAGTATTTTATATTACTTTTCACAGAGAATATTTTAGAAATGTAGTTTTTTCATCTTTTTGTAAATTTTCCAAAAGTGGGAGAAAAATTGTGTTTATTATAGAAAAAATTTGTTTTTAAATACACAAAAAAAAGGATATTGTTAGTTTGGTGAATTATATATACATTTTATATGTTTTTTAAAATTATAAAAACCTTTCAATTTTAATTATATATTCATTTTATTTATTTTGAAAATGTCAAAAACCCATTCTTTTAAAATCCCTTCATTCAAATCCATTCATTGATTAATTGTAAAACCCATTCATATTGAAAAGATCATATTAATTATTTTGTTTCAATATTCATTTTAATATCCTCATTTAAAATATTTTAATTGTTCTATCTTTCTATTTAAATTAATAATCTCTATTTAGAAGTAAGGTTTTTTATTCAACATTATTTTTTTAGATTAGTATTTTATTTTAGTAACATATGTAATTATTAAATTTCTTTTATTAAGTTGTTTTTAATGTTATAAGTTTTTAAAATACTAATTTTTCAACTTATTTATTTATTTTAACGAAACATATATCATTTTATATATTTAATTATTTTTATATTTTGAAAAAATATTTGTCTGTGTGAACTATTCATCCTTCATCACCATGATTTCATCGCATGACCCCGATATCTCTATTTCCTCTATGAACACAGAGGCAGTTACTCTTCATTCTATGAATAGTGTGGCTGTCAAGATTCTCTATTAACAATCATTAATAACTATGGTGGAACCAGCTTCTCTAAATAATTTCATAACTCAACTTAAAATTGAGTTCAACTTCATCAATCATGGAAGCGTCAGCATCGACCAAACCCTAAGATAATGCTTCATCCTCTCCCACACATCAACACAATGTCACAACACCTTGCATCATTACAACACCAAGATTCAACTGGCAGTATACCACTAGAATCTTGATCGACTCTATAATTTAGAATTTCAAATTTCAATTGATAAAGAAGTGTTCCTCCATATCCATCTTTAGAAAACAGTGACATAAAATCCATGATGGAATCACAGATCTCTCATGTAGGTGACCTCCTCTGTTTTCACTTATCTACAGTAGTTTCCAATTTTCAATAGTAGTTCCTCCTTCATAGAAACACCATAAGTTTCCAGTAGCTCACATCCTTCAACAATAGCACCTTTAGTGACTCTATGTCACCAATACTTCTTCAAATGGTAGAATTTTTAATATGGTGTCATTTTCCACATCATTCAATTTTAGATAATTTTCAATAGTAGATTGTAATGATGGTAGCATCACTTTATCTCTCCATGGTATTGGAATCATCTTTACAATGGTACATCATTTGATGTGGTAGATTTATATACCACTCAATGGTAGCTCCTAATTAGTACCACTTCAGGGTAGCTACCCATAATGTACGGTACATTACTTATATAAATCCATGATAATATCATTATATTCCTTCTCTCTCTTACGGTAGCAACATCAAATTTTTCAGTAGTTGCAGAATCTGACACACTTCTTCATTAACAGTAGAGCATTCTACCATAAAATAGTATCTTTCCACCATATATTGAGGGTAGAACATCTATGATTATAGCCCATGTGATGGTAACGCACATGACCATATCATGTTAGTGGTAGAAACACATTACTACCACCATGTATTTTTATCTACTACATTTCACAAATAATTTATTAGAAAATAATATTGTTATTTTTTTATCAAATTCATTTGAAATTTAATATTTTTAATTAATATTTCTTTCTAAAAAAATGATTCCATGTTTGATTAAATATTTTAGCATGTTTTATTTAAGCGTACACACATGAAAAATATTTTCTATGATGCTCTATTTGAGTTGTATTTTATGAATTTGAATTAATGCATGTTTGATTGATTTTTTAACTGCTTTATTGATTTCAAAAATAAATAAATATTTCAATGAATTTTCCGAAAATTATTGAATTAAAACTTATCATATAAATTCCTATGAAAATAATTTTTCATTTTATTTCTTTTGCATTATGTTTTTATAATTCTTAAGATATTAAATATCTACAAGTTTATGCGATTTATTTTTGTCATTCTAATTATATAAATAATTATATTTTATTCTAAAAATATATATTAGAAATTTTCATAATGAGTTTTTCAAAAAAATATAAGAGCACATGATTTCATTGATCATGAGAATAGTATTTGGAAATAAAATTAATTGTAATATTGCATTTTTTATTCACTAACTCATGGAATATAGTGATTCACAACAAAAAAACTGATTTATGCAGCACTACCCTTTATCAATGCTAGTAAAAAAACACTGATAAAGGGGTTATCTTTATCAGCACTGATAAAAGGTACTTTTAAATTTTCAAAATTGTTTTGTTAAAGGCACCCATTTTTCAGTGCTTTTATACATTGATAATGGTACCCTCTTTATCAGCGACTTTTTTAGCATTGTAAAAGTGCCCCCCTTTATCAGTGCTTTTTTAAAATCCCTCATAACCCCCCCGCCCCTTTATTAGCACATTTTTACTAGCATTGATAAAAGGGTTTATTTCATAAAAAAACAATTAAAAATAATATATTAATATATAAATATATTTATATTGATATAAATATATTATATATTTTTAAATATGTTTTAGATAAAGATAAATAAAAATTAAAACTTAATATATGAAATATTTTGTAAAAATCTCTTATGAAATAATTCAAAAAAATAATTAATAATTTTGTAATTTTTATTGAGTAATAGTCATTTAAAAACTATTTGAATATAAAAAAATTATTAAAATATCTAAAATTAGTTTAAAATGAAACTCGAACTTCAAATGGCTATAACTTTTGATCTGGGTATCTCTTTGGGCTCTACCACATATCAAATCAAATTCTGCAATTTGATCTACACCATGATTATTAATGGTTAATACTCTGTCAAATTTTTTGAGGCCAAAAAAGTCATAAAAGGCCCCCCAAATTGGGATTTTAGTTGGCGTACCCAAATTTTTTAACATTTGATTAATTTTATGCCTCATTTAAGGGGGAATTATTTCTAATTTTTAGTGGAGATGGAATTTTTTCCTTGGGATTACATTATTGTTAGTATTATATATTTAATATTTTATCATTTTTCACAATGTGTTGTTATCTTTAATCAAATACATAACAATATATACATATTTTTAATATATTCACACATAAAAATTTAATTTTATAAATAAATAATTAAACATATGTACATATAGAATATATTTCTTAATATATAAACCTTATCTAAATAATTATTAATATTAATTTTATTTAAAAAAACAAATGTCTGAATATTTATATACCTATAAAATTATTATATATATTATGTGTGTATATATATATATATTTGTGTTTGGGTATTGAAAAACAAAGATATATTTTAATACATATTCTAATATATGTATATATATATATATTAATATACATATATATGGATATAAGAAATGTAACAAGAAAAATATATATATCATAAAATACTGAACAAAATAATACAAGTAAGTGGAAAAGGTGATTGAGTATGAGGGGGAGGTCTCAGGTTCAAAACCTAGGACTGGTAAGTGTGTGCAGGTAGTTGAAGGGTGGCATAGTGTTGTTAAAGGTGTGGTGGTAGTAATGTTAAAGGGTGGGAGTGTGGTAGCACCATTAAAGGGAGGGGGTGGGAGATTATCCAAGCACTGTCAGGGGGGTCGAGCACTCATAAAAAGGAGTTTGTCCACCATATGAATTTTTAGTGAAAAAATTATTTTTAAACAATTCAGTTTTTGACTTTTATTAGTGCTTTTTAGAAATCATATAAGGGGTCTTTTATCAGTTCTAAAAGAAGATTTGATAAAGGTCCCTTTTATCAATTATTTTTTAAACACTGATAAAAGTCCTTGTTTATCAATTATTTTTTATCACTAACAAAAGTGGTCTTTATCAGTGCTTTTTTTTCAATGATAAAAGCAAACTATTTTAATAGCACTTTGATTATCAGAAATTTTTTAGGACTCATAAAAGAAATTTCTATCACTTCTAAAATCCATGTCTATAGTACTGATTGGATAATTAGGCATGCCTACAATATTATAGACATAACCGTGATAGATTAGTCTATTGGTATGTGATCAATGGATTAAATAAACTTCATACAGTTTATTCATCATTAAGGTGATACTAAATTCATGCTACACATATGATCATGAACTCCCACTACCACTTTTCCGTTTCTTCCATCAAATATGCTACTTCAATTGTCTCATCCATTTCCACTAAAGCGATCAAGATCATCAAAATTCATTGTATGCATCATATGATCTCTACTAGTTTAAATTTTTTTCTGCTTTTTCTTCATTTAATCTTTCTTTCTGCTGTTTGTAATCATTATAGTAGGTTTATGTTTTTACCAATCAAAATAGTTTCTATATTTGTAACATCCCAGCCTTACTGATAACTAAAATGATAGTTTTAAGGTCGTCACATGGCCTCATCCATGCCTCCCCATATGCCAGAGGCTATAGACTAGAAACGAGGGTCAAATGAATTGATAGTGGAGAGTATATACCCTCATAATCCAAGTAGAATAGTGGAGAATCAGAAATTAAATATCAGACAATAGTTGAAGCAAAACTAAATGAAATAAATGTAGTGGTAGAATAATATAATATCTGAATAAAAGGGTTCATCATCAATTTAAAATAATTCATGTATAATAGATCATTATACAAGTACATCCAGTTAAAATTAAAAAAACAATATAATGTAGTAAAAGAACATTTCCAAATGACTATCTCTACTAGCACCTCAAGCACCAGCTCATAACCGTTCACCAAATCTATCCCATTAATGTGAATAAAACATTATAAGATTACTACTTCACTTTATCAATACTTGTATACAAAAAATATACTCCGGTACCAATGGTTCTTGAGCAGGGTGTGAGATACAATCTCAGTAAGCTAGCACCCACATTGTCTATCCAAAATACATTTAATGAAATATAAATTAATATATGTGTATATAATATGAAACAATAATTATTAAAGAAAAAATAAAACAAGTTGAATTAGGTTCCAATTAGACACATGGATAACTCTACCTACTTCAACTCACTTTCAAAAAGAATGTATGATCAGTAACTATACATATATTGTAACAATTTATATGTACATTCTATATTTTTGTATTAAATCCACATATATAAACCATGTGTGTGCAGACAGAAGTGTCCATATACCTAGAATACTACTTTCTGGTTGGGCCGGGACATTACTCAATCATCCATAATCATTCTGAATAAGCCTATAAGCTCATGCAATGGAGTATATTTCCCACATTTTAATAGAGTGTGAGACATCGTAAAACAAAAATCATGGTGATAAATGAGACGCCATGGAAACTCTATAATCATTGAATGTGGACTGAAAATCCCGACGCTCATATAGTATCACTAGTGTGGGACATCATGCTCAACACCCGATGTAAGGGTGCATGATATCTTCATGCTGTATTAAACCATTACCATCATTCAAAAGACTATGTATAAGGCATAATAATATCAATAATAAACATCCATGAGGCCAAAACCCTCACTACTTACATTTAATAATCCACTCTATCAAGGAAAAACAATTATAACAATCTAAATAAGTTTTTATTATTTATTTAACTCAAAGAGCATGGTCATACCACCCAATTAAATTACATTTCAATTAAACCATTTAATTCATGTAAGGAAGTCAATCCATCACGAAAATTCCAATACTATCTAATAAAATCCATTTAGTTTACTAATTAATGGATAATCCATTTATAAATATCAATGAGAACTTAGGAGGCGTCATTAGAGAAAGGTCATTTACCTATATGGGTATTTACATTTAAAATCTAGGTCAAGAACTTAGGGGGTGCCTTAGTTCATTTAACATTTATGTAGAAAGATTATAACTCCATTTTGTAATATCTAAAAATTCCATGCCCATGATGTTCCAACACTATAAAAACTAATGCAAAAACATTAGTAAACCCCCATTATATAAAGACAAGAAAGATGAAATTCACTAAAAATTACTATATAGTTTTGAGGACATTGCATTTCATCTAAGGGGTTTTATTATAAAAGCATGACATTGTTTACTTAAGCATTTATTCATAATAATTAAAAATCATTTCAAGAGTCGTACTTAATTCACATTAAAGAATCATTTCAACAAATTATACCAATATGATATCACCACATTTCACAAAAATCATTTATTCTAAAAAACATTCACAACTAATTAATAACCAAGAAAGGTGTGAATGGTGATCAATTAATGAATTCGTAAATTTAATGGGTAAACAGAAAGGAATCCTACCACATAATCAAGGAACATTTCTTTTCATGATGACAACATGAGAATTCCCTTTACTACTTTCATGGATATGAACCTTTTCTTATATGCAACAACACCTATCCCTTGCATATATATGTTCATGGACAAATATTTACAAGGGGGTCCTTACATATATTCTTATAATTGCATATACCATTTTTAATTACACATCTATTCATTTTCATATGACCATATAAGAATACTTATCCCCTTATATATATTCACCATTCCATGAGTGAATATATATAAAGGGGGACTTTTTCAGGTACATGTATACAAACACATACAAACTCATGTAGAAAACCCAAAACCATAGTAGCATGGTCTAGCAAACATAAAGAAATTTCCCAAAACTCAGAATCTTCAAAATCCCCAAATAAAATTTGGAAAATAATTAATAATGGAGGAAAAACTACCCAAATTTTATGATTATAAGACTTAAATGGTCTGAAACACTTCACCGTTAGTGGAGGATGTTGGAACTCAAACAAGGCCGGCACGAGAGAGCCACTTCATACCCTAACAATGGAAGAAAACCCCAAAAATTAGATCAAACCAAACCCTTGGGTTTGGCCAAGATATTTAGGATGATGGGGATGATAAAAAATCTAAAAAAAGGGAATATGAGAAATTTAAGAGTCTTACCTTGAGACATCAAGAAACCAGAAAAAATCTGGTGGACTCTACAAATGAAGAGGGGGCCATAGAGGGGTGTCTTGTGCACGAATGATAGGTCTATAAAGGAATAACATGTGTATATAGGGGGGAAGGGGGATTTGGTTTAGATTTTAATTTATTTTTGTTTTTATTTAGTTAATTTAATTCCTTTGAAAAACACTGTGTGTAGTTTGTATCACATGGTGAGTCAAACTGTGTGCCAACCGTATGATGAATAGTTGATAGGTACTACCTAGGTGGAACTACCTATATGGGATAGGCCCATGGTTTGGATAAAACATATGTAGCCTATGAGCATAAAATATTCTCACTAACACAAGTTTCATGGTTTGCTGTTGGGGGCCGCACAATTTTAGACAAACCATTCGCCTTGTACAGACCCACTAATATTGAGACTTCTGTGGTTCGGTGCTACTAAAACTAGAAGAGATAGCTAAGGGACCCCTTAGGACTTTAATGAAGCCTAAATAACAATTAAAGGTGTTCCAACTCTTGAAATTATTTTTCAATGATTAGTTTCAAAAAATCGACCATTTAGTAAATGAAAAATTTCAAACTCCTTTGACATTTACCTTGGCTCAAAACATGGTTCATTACAACCTTCCTACTTTATAACTATTAATCCTTGATAATCCATACGGAATAAGAAAAATAGCACCTAAACTACAAGGGTCTTAAATTTATGATCAAATGGTCATGTTTCATTTCCAAGAACCAATGCACCTTCATGCATCACTTAAGCATATGGAATATAAGCCATCAAACCCCATACCAACAGTAGTCGTCTGAATGAAACAAAGAAACAGTTCTTACCTGATCCTATTTAGTTAGAGACATGTTCACATCTTCATATCATTAAAAATAATCCCAATTCTTCTCCCCACCTTAGTTTTTAACACAAGAAGGGGCCAATTTCGAACCATGGTAGCTCCACAGTCAGAATTACCTACAAAGAGTGCCTCAAGTGTTCAAATGATGATCCCGACAAGTTTTACATAATATGGAGAACATGATTACATTTGAGGACATAAAAGGTTCCTCATTGGAAAGAAATTTTTTAATCCTAACTAACCAAACCAAAAATAGTCTCACATGATTTCAATGAATGACACCACTGACCTTAAAACCACACTTTCTTTAACCCAATGACTTGCTTAAAAATGATTTTCACCAACCATACTAATCAAGAAAGAAGAACAAAAGGTAGATCTACTTTGGAAGAATTATCCTAAAACACCTAGATTAGATGGATAGTGTCTTAAAATATAACCACAATGCCTACTTCCAAGGAATCTATCATTTACACTAGGCATGGTCACCTAAGTCCTCACTTGACTTCTTGTGATGATACTTGGTCAAACGACCACCTGGTTATTTGACTATTGTCCCTCAATGTGAAAAAGGGAGAAACCCAGATCCATCCCATTGGAATGATCACCTTTATTAAAAAATAACCTCTAATCCCAAAAAAAGATTTCTATAACATAAGATTCATTGAAATGGGAGTCTAAGGAACTAACCCAAGGTAGTCCATAATTCAGATTTTCAAAAAGATGTGTGTATAAGGTCAAGACATCCACATCCTACCACTGAATTTGCCCAGAGAGACATCTTAATAGTAGTCATTTCAAAGGAACAATTATGGTCCCCATGTTTTTCTCTATGGAATTCCTACATGGGAATCTTAGTTTCACTCAGGACTAACGAATCATAAAATTAAACCACACATCCAGAATGAAATCGGATAGAGATCACATCTCAAGAATAACGGATTTAAAACATTATCATGTTGTAGGACTGATGATCTTATAGTTTATTAAGTATGATGTAGTGATAGGGTTCATACACATTTATTTATAAATGGTACACTATGAGTAGACCAATTAATCCAACAGAAGAATGAATGGTCGAACCTCTCTCGGATGAATTTCTAAAAGATGCTTAGTTTTACCTCCTGACACATCCTCAACCAAACCATGATGCATTTACCATCCAAGTAATATAATGATAAGTTAATATTTTCCATAGAATCTAATATAAATACAGTGGTGTTTCTCAGGGGATTCATACATCTAAAACCAAATCAACATCGTGTTTCCAAGCAAGCACTGAAATGATTTGAAATTAAAATCCTCAAAGCATTCAAGAGAGACCAACCATTTCCATATTTTCCATTTCGGTTTAGTTCCCCTAATAAGAAGAAAATTAATTGACTATAACTAACATGATGATCCCTACCTTAGGAGTTTACTATTCTTTTAATGGAGAGAGAGACTAGCCACTCATGAGAGTGCTATATCAAAACTAGCTTAAATGAAAATGTAACTCCTTTGGACTGAAAACCAAACCAAACTGACCGGAATGTCGAAGCACATAATTATCCTATAATTCATACCATGATTTGGGACAAAATTAATTTCCTTAACACTTAGGTCACTCTACTCAAGAAATGACCTGAGATCATACTCAATAACACAAGGCTCAATGATTTCACTAAGGTCAACCAGTTTCTTCCATCATTTAGAAACTCTATGGGTACTACATATGTCAACAAATACTATCCTGAGATTACATGAGAAAATTTAACATCCTATATACTACCCATAGGATTATCATACCTATGCATTCATGAATTAGATGGCCCACACAAAAACTGGCTCAAAGTCATTATATCTCATAAAAACTTAAAACAAACTGATAACCTCTCAAGTCCCCCAAGGAATGAAAAACAGGGTCCCGAGATCTACGAATCAACCAACCATGCCCTTGTATTGTATAAGATACTAATGGTGAGAATTAAATAATGCTCACGCCCATATCAAGGGTCAAATATACCATTAGCAGCCATCCGAATAAGCCTGTCATTTCGAATTTAAGAGTTATACTATGGACAATGACACCTGAATGGTACAAAAAGTTTGAAAACTCAAGGTAATTAGGAAGTATTATAAGCACTAAGCATTCTACCGACTATAGTATATCCTCTTAAGAAAGAATAAGTGTCAACCCTATCACTAGGTCACACTAAACAGAAGTCACTAGGCTTAAGAGCCTATCATTTAAGCCCATGAAAAAAAGGAAGATGCCTACGGAAAATGATCACGATTCTATTCCAAGGAAACTGAAAGATATGTTTTAACTACCCTTACCTGTGATTTTGAACAAAGTACACTTTAATAGGTTCTACTTAAAAAGTTATGTTAAATCATTTTAATCTATGGGAATTTAAAATATTTTAAAATAGAATACCAATTACCAATTATAAAACAAAAGAACATGGTAAATATTATGAAAATTGGGAAATTACCCTCAAACATCCATTTTTAAACATAAAAAAATTATTAACATCCCATCATAATTGGAAAATTTATCAAATAAATGTCGTTTAACAGATAAGGTGACCTACAAGGGTCCCATTAAACCAACATGGGTCATTCACAATGAAACCAAATAGTAGTTGATTCATTATTGAAATTATAAACACCCATAATGTGTTATACCATTAAAAAAATACCCCATCTGACCTACTTGGTCCCAGTTGTTCATTTAGCTATTAACCAATAGATTTTAATTCCCTTGTGATTTAGTCATAATCCATTATAAAGGAAACCGTCAATAGTTTAAAATTTAAATAGATTTTACATTTATAACCATTTTAAAATATACCATGATCATATACAATTACTTAATTATATGGGTTTACACACCCCAACCTATAAAGCACCCATACACTTTATAGATCAGAGTAAAACTCCCATTTAATTGGATAAAAATTCACTTTAACACATTAACTTTAGCAGTATTTTCATTTTAACAAGAGCCTCTAAATATATATAATGGTTAAAAGATGGTTCATGTATGAATCTTTCCTTTCCCCAATTATAAGGTTCCCATACACCATACAATGGATAACTAGATAGTGTTGTAAGCACATCCAATTGAATTTATCCCATGCAACCAATTATATATCATAACAATGAAAAGAGAGTTATCTTAAGTAATAAACACAATGAAACACGATATAACCACAAAACATGATAAACAAAAATAGATGATAAATAAACTGGTAGCATGGAATATATATAGGCATACTAAATAAATACCTAAATAGGTACAAAACTAAGCATGACATACCACTTGAGGCACATAATCCAAATCAATAGGAAGATCTACAAATATAATTACTTGGCATGGAATACACATTGGATGTGAATCTCTATGTTCCAATAATTATTCATGTAATGTTTCATCCTTTACATACTAATACTAGAATAAAATACCATAAATTTCAGAAACAAATAAGTAGTGAAAAAATACACCAGTCAATCAAGGTGAAATCATACACAATTATAATATAAAATTGCATGAATAACAATCTCATCCCTAGTCACTTGGTAATTTCAACATGGGTGGGGTTATCAAAACCATAAACAGTTATTTATCAAGCAACGACACATTCCTAGTATCCCATTTAGAAGCCCAAAACAGTAATACAAAGGAAAAATTAAAGCCTCTCATACCAATTTGTAACATCTCGGTCTGACTGACCGCTAAATAAGTAGCTAGACAGGTCACCACATGGACACAAACATGCCTCCCTTTACACAAGAGGCATTTGTCTAGTAGAGAGGGTCTAAGAAGGTGATAGTGGGGATTCTATACCCTCATGATCAGAGTAGAATAATGCTAAATCAGTATGTAAATCGAAGACAAAAACACAAGAAATAATAAATGAAATATAAGTCATATAAGAATAATATAATATCTGTATAAAAGTGGCAAATTCCTATATACAAAAATTCATGTATAACATATGATGCATCATGTACAAGTAGTGATTTTTAAAAAAATAAATACAACATAGTAAAAGAAAAATGGATAATGACTAGTTCCATGCGCATCCCAAGCGCCCACTCATTTTTCTATCCCAAATCTATCTTAGTAATTTGAATCAAACATTGGATGTTTTCTTCTTCCCTTTATCAATTCTTATAGAAATAAAGTCTACTCGGGTACCAATGGTGTCTGACTAGGGTGTGAGATACAATCTCAGTAGGTCGGCACCCACAATGTCTAGCCAAATCCATTTCATGCAATATAAATTAAATAGTGTGTAGGTAATATGAAACAATAAATAATATAGAAATAATAACACTAGTCGATTGAGGTTCCAATTGGACACCTGGACAACTCTACCTACATCAGATCACTACATGAAAGAATTTATGATCAGTTACTATACATATATATTAATAATATATATTTATATAAAATATTTTTATATTTCATCCACCTATATGAACCAAGTAAATGCATATGTAAGTGTACATATACCTAGAATACTAGTTGCTGGTAAGAATGGGGAAAAACTCGTTCATCCATAAATAGCCTGAATGAGTCTATAATCTCAAGAAATATGAAATATTTGATACATCCAAATAGAGTATGATACATCATTCAACAACACTCAGGATGGTGATTGATCCTCCATGGAAACACTCTAATCTTGGGACATTTTGCGTAAATCCCAACACCCATATAGTATCACTGGTGTGAGGCATCATACTCAACAACCAATGTAAGAGAGTGTAATATCACCATGTTCTAAAGAAACCTTAAAATCATTCCACAACCTCTCTATAAGGTGTAATAATATTTATAACAAAGAACCACGAGTAAAAACTTCTAATTTCCTACCTTTAATAAGCCACTATATCAATTCATAACAATTATAACGATCTGTATAAGTCATGCTTATTTATTTAACTCAAGAGTTGTGGTCATACCACCCAATTCAATTCCATATCAATTTAACCAATTAATTCATGTAAGGAAGACAATTCATTATGAATATTCCAAAACCATTCAATAAAATCCATTTAATTTACTAAAGAAAGGTGAATCCATTTATAATGCTCAATGAGAACTTAGGAGGATCTATTAGGGAAAACCCATTTACCAAAACTGCTAATTCAAATTAAAAGCTGGCCCAAGAAATTATGAGGTTTCTTGGTTCATTAAACATTTATATAGAAAGGGGAAACTTGATTTCATAATATCTAAGAAGGAAATTCCCATGACATGCCATAACTCTACCAACAACTCTAAAAAGGAAGTAAGCTCCCAAGATGTAATGCAAATAAATATTCAATTAACTAAACATAACGTTGTAGTTTTGATGGTAGAAAACCTCATATTATGGGTTTTATTATAAAAACATGAAATTCTTTACCAAAAAATACATTTAGCATAATTAAATATCATTTAAAGATTAATACTTAATTGACATGAAATAAGTATTTCAAAAAATTAAACCAAGATGAGATCACCTCATTTCACATCAATCATTAATTCTAAAAATAATTCATCACTAATTAATATTAATGTAAGGTGAGAAAAGAATGAAATTAATTCATTATTAAATTTAAAGGGTAAATGGAAAGGGATACTACCACAATATCAAGGCACATTGATTTTTATGATGGAAACATGATCCATCCCTTTACCACTTGCATGCATATGCACATTCACTTATATGAAGGGAAACCTAGCCCATGTGTACATATTTTCATATCCAAATATGTACAAGGGAATCCTTACATATATGCTTATCTATGTATATACCACATATTACTTAAACATGTATGCATTTTTATATACCCATATATGAATATCTAGATCCATTAAATATATTAATCCTACAAATGGTGAATATTTAAAAAGGGGAACTTATACGAGTACATTCCAACCTATTCAAACACATACAAGTATCTTTTGACAATGAAAACCCAAAACAACCCCCTCATGGTCCAACACACATAATGAAAATTACCAAAACTCAGAAACTACAGAATCCCCAAATAAAATTTGATCAATAACGAAGAACAGAGGAAAACCTACCTAAAATTTATGATGTGTAGAGTGAACCAGTCTAAAATACTTGTACATTGGTATTGTATGTAGGAACTTGAACAATGATGACCCAAGAAAGACAATTAACACCCTAACAACAGAATAAAACATGGAAAATACAATCAACCCTAACCCCAGGGTTCGTCTGAACTACGTATGATGACATGGAAGAGAAAAATTCCAAACCAAGGGAAGAGGAGGGATCCAAGAGTCTTAAATCGAGACATCATAAAAAAACTAAAGAAGATATGGTGTATTCACCATACAGATAGAGATTTTAGGATGGGTGTCATACACATGACCGAGAAGTCCATCGAGGTTGTGTATCACACAAGTATGGAGGGGAAATAGTAGATTAGGTATTGGTTTAATTTTATATTTATTTTAGTTTAATTAATTTAATTTCTTTAAAAAATATCATGAATAGTTTGGGTGTTAGGGTCAAACAAAACATGAAGCAATCATGTGATAAAAAATTCATAGGTACTACCTAAGTGGAACTACCCATGTGTGCATGGCACATAATTTGGATAAATTGTGTGCAGCTCATGTGCTTCAAATCTTATCACTCCCACAAGCTTCACAGTTTGCTATTGGGGTCCGTACAATTTCAGAAAACCGTGTTCTAGGTGAAAACCATCTAAACATGAAATTTTTTGGGTTCGGTGCTCCCGAAACTCACAAGATACCCGAGGGACCCATCATCCCTTTGCCCAATCCTAAAAACAACACATAAAGGTGTTCCAACTCTTATAGTTACATTTTTTACATCAATTTTAAAAACATCCCATTTGGTAAATGAAAAAGATCAAATTCCCCGAAAATTTACAATGGCTCAAAACACTGGTTGTTACAATCTTGGGTATTCTACCACCGAAAATAATGTTCTTGGGTTTTTACTCCTAAATAAAATTCATTTCTAGAATTGTTTGGGGATCCTAGAAAATGTTTGATTCTTTCCTCCAGGTATTGTTATAGGAAGTGTTTACTACAGGTTATCACACCTATAATTTTTTTTATCATGGTGGGTACTAATATTATAATATAGTAAAGAAGTTTTATGAGTGGACTTGTATCTTGGTGATTTTTACCACTATAAAAACATAATGTTCATTTTTTTATTTCCACAACACTTTTTTCTTGAACATTGCACTCACTATAGTTTATTTAATTAATAAACACTAATTGATTATTTTTTTATAAAAGTTTTTAAATTAATATTCACCACCATCTCCCAAATGGTATATTTGTTTATTAAAATTGATCCAACATTTTGGTTGGGATACTGACATAAAGTTCACTTCGGGATGTTATTTTTCACAATATCCAAGTTTGTGAGGAATTGATGGTTGACTACCCCCTCTAGACTTACTCCCTTCCCATTGTATTGTTATATGTTGGTACACATAGTGGAAAACATTCCCATATATGTGTGTATATGGTTTTAGGGGATTGTGGTAATTTTTATACGTATATATCTAGAGATATAGTATTCTATGGATTATTATAGGTTTGATGTGTATTTTCTGTGAAGTATTAAGGTATAATACATTACAAACATATTTTGGTGGCTTCAAAAATTACTCAATTACTATCAGAATATGTTAAATGGAATTATGTGATGATTATATGCATAGGGTTCATGGTATTATACATTATACTAGGTTTATTTGAGATGTCTTAATTTTCGAGATTGATGGATCAGGACATGTGACATTAGAGAAGTATGGTAAACCAATGGGGAAGTGGTAAAGGCGTGCCTTCATTGAATACTATCATATATAATCTCTTGTATTTTATAATTGGTGAGGGATACCTAGAGTGAGGTTCGATACATAGAATAACTATTTTTTTGACAAGATACCTTTACTTATTTATCACTAGGATTTAGTGTGCTTTCTTTATGTTTTGTATGAGAGGATCTGATAATGATCCTATTATGTATATATGTTTTTCTCACCCTATTTATATATAACCTATTTTCCAGGTCAGTGGGAGTAGGTCAGTGATTGGTCTAGAAACTACTATCTCTTGGTTGTTTGGGAGCTATTTGGGATTTGATGTTACTATAATGTTTATCATTCGTTACATCTAGTTTTTATATTATTCCATTGCATTAAATGAAATTCATGTATTTTGAATATTTACCACTTTTATGAGCTGGCGTTATTGGTTGTCTCTATATTATCACTCTTTTATCATGGTCTTTTAGATTCTAATGCCTCCCTTTTCTATGTATAATACAATCTTGGTGCTTGTACCTTCTGGTGTGATTATATCCCTTCTCCCATTACCAATCTAAGAGGGGTACCTTTGGGATGAGAGGATCATGACAATATTTTTATCTTAGTTCTGATTTTATTAAGCTTAATAAAATCAGTGTATATGCACATTGAACCATACTTCTTCTTGGCGATGATAATTGGAACATCTTACAGTGAAGTACATGGGTATAAAAAACCCTTGACTAAATTTTCGTGTAACTACTTCTTCATTTATTCCAACTTAATGGTGTCCATTATCTAAGGAGTCTTAGATATGGGAAGAGATATGGTTATAAGATCAACTAATAACTCAACCTCCACTACCACAAATCCTGACATGGTATGTAACCGGTTTTATCAGCGGTAAGCAAAAACTACTGATAAAAGCCACACTTTTATCAGTGTTAGCTAAAAGTGATAATAAATGTAACTTTTATCAACGCTACATAAAACATTGATTAAGGTGTATCCTTTATCAATGATATTCTTAGCATTGATAAAAGTTTTAAATGAAATATATTATTAATATATATATATATATTTATATTATATTTATATTATAAAATAGTGTATATATATATACTAATTAAAAAATACATGTTTATAAATAATATATTTTTTTAATTATTAAAAAATATATATAATGTTTAAAAAAGTATATATAAGATTATAAATAAATAAACAAATATTTATATAACTTCAAAATTATAACATTTCTTATAATTATAAATATCATTATTATATTTATAATTATATATTTATACTTTTATATAAATATTTTTTAAATATATATTTTTTATAATTATAATTATATAAATAATTATTTATTTATATAAATATATGTCTTCGATGAATTTAGTAAAAAAATATATGTATCCAGAGATAATGACTATATTTCATACATAATTGGCATTATTTATGTTCATACATTGATGTGTGAGTACGTATAATTCACGTTATATGATAATAAGTTTATTTGTGGACATGATTCTGTGTTTTTATGTTTCAAATGTTTAAATTGCCTATATTATGATGGCACATGAATATGGTATGTATTCAGGAATCATAAGTGTTCATTTATACATTCAAACCCTTATTAATCATGCTTTCCATATATATGTGATGGCTCATTTTTTATAAAGTATACCTTGTTTTGTATGATTCATTCATGTTATACCCATTAACTTATTATGTTCCCATAAATACATATAAAATTTGAATAAAACATTATTTAAAAAATAAATATATTTATAATATTTAAAATTATTTGGATCTCAGTTCTCTTTCTGTGGATCATAGAAGATGACATTGGATGCCTCATCGAGGGGGACAAATCTGCAAGCGAGTAATAATGTTAGTGTCATGGGTGTGGCCGGAATGGTAAATCAGCTGCTGGTTCGTGGTCCATATTCTTTCATTTGTCATGGAAGAGAGGGTGATGGAAGAGGAAACATTATTCACAACTGTGATGGGGATTATTCTGTTTTTCAAGATTCTATTGTTTTAGGGCATCGTCTTTTCGATGGAGCAATGAAATCATCTGATCTGCTGAAAGAGGGTTTGATGGTGTGTGATGTGAATAAGATTTCAACATCTTCTTCTCTGGTGAAACTCACGTGCAAATTCCTTTCCTTCACTGAAGCGCTCTCTAAATATACACATCAGAAGTCTAATATTTTATTACATGATGTATGAGAACCCTGAATTTAAAAATCCAACAGCAGTAGATACATTTTCATTGAAGATATGGTGGAACTGAAAGAGAGGCTAGATGCCCATAGGATCTCACATATTGTGCATTTATTTCTGATTAAGGGGGAAACTGATGAACGTTGAGGCATTGAAATCCATGATTTCTCTTGTATGGGGCACCCCAAATTGTTGGATTGTCCCCATCGGCAGGGGCTATTTTAATCTTCTTTTTTTATCTGCAGCTGACAGATCGAAGTCCCAGATCACTAGTTCAACTCACTAAGTCCAGGTATTTTCCAACATTCTAATTGGGATTTTAATTTCAACCCATTTTCATAGATTCATTCAAATTCCAAAATATTGGTGAAAATCTATGGTCTTAGTTGGGTGCTTTGGCACCTTTTAATTTTGAAGGACATAGTTTCCTACACTGGTGCACCTTTGAAGATGGACGACAACACTGTGGAAATAAAATTCTATTATTTCTCTAGAGTCTTGGTGGATGTGGGTATGATGAATAGTCTACCTGATTTTCCCACAATGATGGAAAATGGTGAGACCATAGATATTGAATTTTAATATGAATACATCCCATCAGTTTGTAATTTTGGTAGGTTGGTGGGGCATGATGTTTTTTATTATTGAAATGTCAGAAAAATCTAGTTAAATCTAGTGGGGACTTCCTTAGAGCTTGGCAATGATAAAAAACAACATTGTTTGTCACATGTGGGAAATGAGTCACACATGAAAAAAATTCTCTTTTGGAACTATAACTAGGGAAATTACCCACGATGAACACTCCAAGGGGAATACTCGCAAGCCCTTGGAGTATTAGTCTCCTACCAATAATATCCAAGGGTAGATTCACGAAGAACATGTCTCCATAGACATACATCCTACTCGTCATGTTTTTGAGGTGATGTATAAATTGCCTAAGGTTTGTTTCACTAAGACAAGTCACCCCCATGGGGCATAATTTAAGGATTCTCTTATTGGGAAAACTAATATGATTGTTTATAATGATGATATTGAAGAATCATCCCTATATGATGTTGAAAAATAGGAGGGGAAACTTTCAAGAGGTAAGTCTCCCTTGATCTAACTAGTGGTAAGTGACAACATTGATAGTTTGATTTACATTCTCAATCGATCTAATACCAATGAAGTTTTTTCGTGATGAATTTGGAAATGTTTAAGAACCTTTTGAAGGAAAATCCCCAGGTGTTAAGACCATCAAAGAAAGAAGCATTACTGATTTGAAGAATGCTGCAAATCAAGATGACTTTTTCTGGATTCAAAAAATGATTTCACTAGGGGAAATGACTCTATTGATGAGGAAGATGATTCATTGGGCATTGATGATCAAGATAAAACATAGAAGGCCCCTATGCAATGGAAGAGAGGAAGACACCTGAAGGGTTGGTGTATCTCTCGAGGAAGGGGTGATAGACATAAAAGACGATGATTGTTGAATGACCAATTGTTTTCTAGTGGCATTGTTTGTGCGATTTTTTATGCTATTCTCATCATATACCTTACATGTGTACTTTATTTTTTTACAATAATTTTTTAGGACCATTGATTTTAATCCATGGTTTATGCCATTTATGGGTCTATTTATAATTATATAAATACTTTTAAAATATATTTATTTCTAATTATAATTATAACTATATATATATATATTTAAATAATTATAAAATAACAATAAATATATTTATTATTAGTTTATATATATATATTCATAATTATAATTATAATTTTATATTTATTTAAATAATTATAGAATTATAATAAATATATTTTTTATATTTTATAAATATATGTATTTATATATTAATAAATATGTATATATAAATATAATTATAATTATATAAAAATATTTATAAATAATTTTATTTATAATGATAATTATATATATATATTTAAATAATTTTAAAATTATAACAAATATATTTATTATATTTATAATTTTTGAAATATAATATATTTTATAAATATATATATAAATATATACAAATAATTATATTTATATTTATAATTATAATAATATATATTTATTTAAATAATTATAAAATTATAGTAAATATATTTATTATATATAATTATAAAATTATAAATATTATAAATATTTTTATTATAATTTTATAATTTGAAATAAATAAATATTTATTTATAGTTATAAGTCTAAGTAAGTGTATATTTATTTAAATAATTATAAAATGATAATTAATATATTTATTATATTTATAATTTTATAAAAATATATAATTAAAATATATATTATATATAACATTAAAATTATGAATATATGAAATTTATTTAGTATATATTTAGTATTATTTAAATAAATATATATTTATTAATAATTATAATAATAATTAATTATATATTTATTTAAAATATTATATATTAATGTAAATAATTATAAAATAATAAAAATATATTTATTATAGTATTATAATCATTTAAATATATCTATATTTATTTATAATTATAATTATTAATTTTATAATTATAAATATATATTTATTTATATTTATATTCAAATATTTATAAATATATTTATTATATTTACAATTATATATAAATATATATATATCTTTATAGTTATAATTATAAATAAATGAATATATATTCATTATATATATATATATATATTTGGGGATTGGGATGTATAATTACATTCAAACACACGTTCATGCGAGAAGGGTAGTCCATAACCCATGGGGATGACCTACCCATCAAACCTTATTTATTATTACATGGCATATAGGACAAGTAGCCATGAAGCTTATCACACCGACAAAACAATTTCCATTTCTGCATTCCGTCTTCGATCCCGTTGTCACGTCTGTCACACAGGTCAACCGAGAGCCATACACCAATTTTTTTCTCCCACCAGCGGCCAAAGACCCATCCTTGTATGTCGTCGCCACATCCCCCTCCCACAATCAGGAGCCTCGCCACTGATCGCAACCACCGAGTTCTTCACTACTGTCAGCCTTCCATAGTTCCATGGCAGGCTGAGATCAGCCATGCCACCCGACATTCTTTCAATTTAGCACACATAAAATCATAATCCCTTTTTTTTAAATAACCCTAATCGTTTGTCATCTCTCGCACGCATTCAAGCTCTTGTGGAAGCTGACTATTGTCATGCCACCACTCTCTCCAAACCCCACTGATGCCCTACCACCACTCCACTACTTTCATCGAACCTCACTAGTTCTATCACACAACCACTCTCTCACAACTATATTCACGCCATTATTTCTCTCACTAAACCCCACTGCCACCTCACCGAACCCCACTGTTGCCTCCCCCACTTCCTCGTGGAACTCCACTCCTGCCTCGCCGAGCCCCACTATCGCTGCATATCTTTTGTGACTTTGCTTAACATTTTTGACGAATCGGGACCCTCAAAACTATAATTATTCCATTCAAATCTTGTTTTTATGTATTTATCAACCAATTATCTTCATGGTTCACTTTTTTGGTTATTTTCAAACAATAGTCTATGCGACACCCCCTTTATGTTATTCTTGTGAATTAAATACTTTCTCTATTTATGGTCTTAGGTTGTTGAATGTAAAAAATTATTTTTTCAATTTGATATATTCTAGTTATGTGATGGGAAATTTGGTTTGGAAAGGTTTTATTTAATTTAGATGAATGTGATCTTCCAAAATTTGGATTTTATGTTTTGTTTATAATTAATGACTTTTTAGTATAAAAGTTTTTATAGGAAGGAATTTGAGTGTTAATATAATAATGACGGTATTTGGGTTCTTTCAAGAGATAGAGGTGAGGATGAGAATTCAGTTGAATTTTATGGTAAGTGTTCCAATAAAAGTTAATGTTTCGATTATTTTGTAATGGATTATAGATTCCTATTGTCAATCATTGAAATTTGTTAATTTTTCTATCGTTGGTTTTGATGGTTTAGTCAATGTATGGGGAATTTTGTGTTTGGGTGGCGGAAATTTGTTATGATAAAAAAAGTAAAACTCTTCATGAATTTTCTAACATGGAAGGATGGCTTTGTTTTAGGTAAATTATTTGTTTTTTTCATATGGTTAGGTCCTAAGTTACTTTTGGAATGTGTGAAACTTTGGACAAAGATACATTCAATATGCTTATAATAGTCTAATTCATATTAATATAATGTTTGTAAGAAACCATGATTACATTATTTTAGGTATTTGTAATTTCCTAAATGATATTCACTATCAAATTATAGTAATTAACCCCAAATGGGTGAATTTCTATTGATGCATGGTTTCTCAAACTAGGTATTTCACTATAAGGGTTATTTGTTGATTAGTGATTAGTTTAGCCAATTAAGAATCCAAATCATGTATTTTGGAAAAAATGTCACCGTTCTTATTTCATTTAATTAAAATAATTTTATAACTGTGTTGTTTTGGTGAAATATTTCATTCCATAAAAATATGGACATATAAATTTATTTTAAATTAATATATAAAGTAATTTTTTTAAAATATAAATATTTATAAAATGAATTTGGAAGGAAATATCATAAATATTTAAGACAGATTTCATGATTTGTTTTCAAATGATTAATGAGAGTCGTGTTTGATTTAATATACTTATAATGAATTCAAGGTTTTCATGTTTTTTATTTTATAAAAAAATCACATGGATAGTGTAAGACTCGAGATTTAAATACAATAAACATTTCATTATAATAATTTTTTTTTAAAAATGTTTTTTTATTTAATTACTTTAATGAAAAACAAAACAACAAAATTAATGTAATGAATCAACTTAGGTCAACTTACCATGTCACCCGAGTCGATTTTTCACAATTCCTGAAGTACTTTCTCGATCTCTATAGGCTGGAAACAAGAACTAAGGGAATAAAACACTAACGAGAGTATAATTATTATACACAACCCAAAGGGTGACATAAGTTTAATGTGGACAATAAGAGAATAATCCCTTAGACTAATGAGAGTGGAATTATTGGTGGAAACCAGAAGGCTAAAATAAGTGAAACCATTTCCAGGTAATCCAAAAATAGATGACCTATGATAATCCCTAAAATGAGAACACATGTTAAAATGTGTAAGAAATTTGGTAACCTTATCAGATATATATATATTGAACATTGGTTAGGAATGTTCCATCATTTTGAATTGAATATTTATATTCTCAGCTGGTAAAGTTACAAGGGGTTTCTTTAAAATACCTTTGTATGCTATGGTTCTTTTTTAAATCTTTTTCCTTGTGATTTTTAATTATGTAAACCCATTTAAAATTTGTATTTTATATCCAAAAATTTCAAAAATAAAATATTTTCCTAGAAATAATCAAAACCATCAAATTCAAATTTAACTTTCTAAAAGTGTTATAAAAGTATTTCTATAAATTTAAAATTTCACATCAAATCCACTTATTAAATTTCAAATTATAGTTTACACAAATCATTTTAAATTTATTAACTTTTCCCATTAAAAATATTAATCACATTACTATATTAAATACCTTGGGTATCATGTAATAACCATAGTTTTCTCAAATATATAGATTGTTGTTTTAAAATATATAATAATTTCATTTTTTTTATTTGTGAAACCATTATTATATTCAATAGCCATATTTTCAATTATGAAAATGGTTTTCAATAATAAAGATTTAATTTTTTTTATTTTAATTATTACATTCAATTGTTGTATTTATAAATTTTCTTCAATAAGTTTTTGTTTTTGATAATGTGGTATAATAAAACATTTTCAATCTTTCCATTTTAATTCATGAAATTCATGATATCCATCTTCAATTAAACATCTTATATGTATTTATTTTGTTAAATATTAATATTATCGAATCAAATATTAGGGATATGAATAAATAATGGATGGATAATAATCGTATGACAAAATTGTATGAAGTTGGAGTGAAAGAGTTCATCAACGTTTCAAAATATCGTTCATATGACCCTTCCCAAATCATTTTTTGTTCGTACACTATTGTATTCAAGAATAATAAATCTAGAGGAGTTATAAAAACACTTGATCTTTCATGGAATTGATCAATGTTATAAATGTTGTAATAAAAATGGGGAAAAGGTAAATGTAGCTATTTACTAGGATATTTTGGAATTTATGGATCATATGATATGATTACAAGTGTGTAAAATAATGAAGACTGTATCAAGGATGTGATTATATGTGTAAATAATGATGAAGACTGCATTGAGGAAATGAAAAGGATAATTTATTATGAACTTTTCTATTTCCCAAAAACATTTTAGAATTTAAAGAGTTATGGAAAGATGTCATTGTTTGCTGGTTGAACTAAATATACAACATTGTGAGCCGTACTGAAACTATTTAATTTGAAAGAAGAAATTGGTTAGAGTGACTCTAGTTTTACTGAACTAATTTCTCTCTTGAATAATATTCTCCTAGAAGATAATGATCTCCCTAAATGAACATACGACACCAAAAAAAATGCTATGTTAAATGGGTATGATCTCTAAAAGAATACATGTATTCTAAAATGAATGTATAATATTTTTCAAGGACCAAAAATAACATGAATAATTCCCCAAGTATGATGTTTCTGAATAAAAAAAGATGAATTGGGTCCCTTGAAATATTTATGATATTTTCCAATCTTTCCATGGATTAGGAGCCTATATGGAAGTGAGGAGACTATACGGAAATTGAAGGGGCACAAAAATACAGGAAATAAATATGGGAAACTATGTCACCCAACACACTCTCCTCAGTGGAAGGAAATTGATCATTAGTATCCTGAATTTTGAAATTAACTGAGAAACCTGTGTCTTAAGTTATCTAAATGTGGAGTAAATCGTTTTAGTTTTCAATGAATCTATCACTGTAAATAGTTGTTTATGTTAAAAAATTATTATATTACACTGTGTGTTGAGCATGGTGTTTCATTGTTTTTAATAAGATGTCAATAAGGTGTCAATTGTCAAAATGTGTATGGAAAAGCGGGGGTGATGATGATTGAGGAGGATAAGTTGTCCAAAGAAAATTTCACTTGTATAATCAATATGAAATGAAATTGGATATCATGATTGGAATTCCCACAAAACAATGTAGACTATTTTTGAACTGATCTTAAGTTACAAATCATGTTTCAAAAAATGGTACATTGTTACAACAGTTGAAGAACCCCATGCAATAATCTATAACATGATTAAAGTTCAATATCCATCCAATGGATTCTAATTGGATGAAGGCTGTGAATCAAATCAGAGGATTGATTGTGCTAATCTTCAAGGACCAATACATGTGTTAAGGAAAACACATTTATTACTACAATGCTTCAATGAATTGTGTTTCAATGCATGAGTAGTTGAAGAAGGGTTTCATCCATGGTTGGAAGAAGAAAGACAATTAATGTGTTTTGGGATTCATGTTTCAAAAAGAAATGAAGAAGTGAAAAAGAGACGGAAATGTGCATGTGAATGGATTTTTACGAAGTTACCGTGCTTGAATTAATATATTGTCCATGAATTACACCTTTTTTTGTTAACAAAATGCTTACATGGCTTACTCAAAAATAAAGGGCCAACCATGCAAGGCCACTGACCAACCTCAACCTCAAGCATATGTGGGACACTAGTTCAACCTTGACCAAGGGAGAACTACCGAGTATGGTTGTAAGAGGCATGTGTGTGGGCCATGTATATGCCCATTGGAGCATGCACAGTGATACACTCATGCGGCAATAGGGCATAGTGGGCGCTAGGAGTGTGCCAGAGGATCAGGGAGTGGCCATTGAGTGTGCCATCAAGTATCTGGTATGGAGAGGTACCAGTGGTGGGAGAAGAGAAGTTATTTCTAGGAAGATGTCGTGAGTTGATATTTAAACCCAGAGCATCCTGCATTCGTGTTTCATTGTGGGATGGGTTTTTAAAAAATGTGGATGAAATCTTGGTCGTCCATCAGATCTCGCGCAAGATCTCAACTGCCCTCTCTATCCCATGCTCCATGATATAATCTTCGTCATTCATGATCGATCGAGTTGATACAAATTCCAAGGAGAGGCACCAAGGTTTTCTTTAACCTTTGGACACCCACGACCACCCTCCTTGAACCAGTGCACCGAATAATTCTCCGAACCTCCTTGATCGAACTCAGAACAATGTTGAAGCTCGTACTTCAATACATTATGGTCGACTGAGTTACATTATACCATGCATTCAACTACATTTTCATGCATTAATTGATATAAAGAATACGAATGTGGCAAAGAAAACAGAGTTGCAAGGACACGTCTTGGAGCTCAAAGCCTTCGGGAATATGTGTTTCATGCATTCCTCTTCACATGCACAAAAGGATGACACCAAGAAAGAGTGTCCAACGGTTGAAAAAGAAACACCAGAGACTTGAGGAATATCTATTATCCCATGTTTGAATATTTAAAAGATGTAGATCAAGGATATTCAAAGCTATTAACCCCATGACATATTTTGAGGGATTTGATATTGGGGAAACATGTGTATATTCGCCTATAAAAGGAGGAGTTCCTCAGCTATTTTGTGTTGCTCATAAAATTGAGAATTCCATCATTTATGAAAGAACAGAGCACCGTTAAGAGAACGATTTTTCACATCCTTGCTATGTGAAAGGCATGTTTCCACTTATCCTTGCTACATGATGAAGAAGGTGTCACTCATCCCTTGCGTGAAGGAGAACCACAAACCATCTTGGTTCTCAGAAGACTAGTTCTGCACCCTATGCGTGAAGGAAGAAATCAGAAAGCATGTGATGGGTTCTTTTGAACCATTGTGTGTCTTTGAGAGAAGCTAAACCACATGTACACAACCGGTCTTTCACCATTGATGTATTTTGTGAAGATATAACCAAGAACTAGATATGGTTCTTTGAAGAAGATCCAAGAAAACCACATGTGTGAAGATAAAGAACTAGTGCCCTCCTATTTTCACAAAGAAGAACACCCTTCTATTAATATATATATATATACTGTTTTGCATATGTTCATATTTAAATAATAAGTTGATTGCATCAAGGGAAAATATTTTCTGTGCATTTCTTGAAGAATAAGAAACCTGAGCCCATGTGTATTCACAATGGAAGATGTAGAGTGCATGAAAGATGCACATGCATTCATATGCATGAAGTGAGACAACCCAGTGTAGAAGAACAAGACATAAATTGAATATAATGATTATAGTTTTAAAATGATCACAAATCAAGAAAGGATTGTGTGTGCACATTTGAAAAAGGAGGAAGAAATAAGAAGATCACACACATGAACTAAACCCATTCTAGTTTGAATAAACACACACTTACATTGAACGTAAAATAAATAATAAGTGTGTGTGAAAAGAACCAAAGACAAAAATTGTGTGTGATATTAAGTGAGAAAAATAACAGGTAAGTGTGTGTGCTCAAAATGGTATACCCTTTGGGTTTCTCACACAAATAAGAAAAAGATTGTGCATGCATGCATTCATTCACATGAACAAGTGAAGACACTTAAAAAGAAGAATCAAGATTGTAAGTGCACCTGTGTAGAAAAGAAGAAGCAGTACCCTGCAACTAATGAATGAAGAATAATTGATTGAGATATCCAAAACAATAAATTTGGATTCAATGTAATCTATGCATGAAGTGAATGAGAATTGATACTTAATCCAGAAAAAGTTAAAGAAGATCTTTTATCTGAGTATATAGTGTTTGAGTATCCAAGAAGGTAGACAGAGATGATATTGTTCATAATTTTTCTAAAATTCTTAAAGAGGTTGTATGCACCCCTTGCACACACATAAGTGAGGTCAGGTCTTCATCAGAAGAAGTAAGAATTTCCTGAGCATTTTGAAACTGAGGACTGATTAGAAAAGTGAACAGATTTATTAAGAAAGGACAAGAGACCATACCAAATGCTGTTGAAGATTCTTGAGGATATACATAGGCCAGTGTGATTTAGCAAGCCTGTGTGGGAAGAGCATATGACCATATACATTGAATCAAGAAAGAACTTAAAGAAGGAATTTTATCTTGTGAATAGAGATCTAGAAGAACCTTGTGAGATTCAGGAAGGAGAAGAAGTCTTCAGTGTGACTCTAAAGGAGGCCAGTGGGACTCTAGTAACACTGTGGGAAGTAGAATAAAGAACCTCTTGTGGTACATAGGAGTGATATAGTGAGACTATTTATTGACCATTATAATTGATAATAATATTATAGTGGAAATTGTGTTGTGGATAATAACCAACACAACAAGCAGTAGGTCATTGAACTAATCCTTGAAAATCCTTGTGTTCAGTGCCTTTACATTTAAAGCATCATTCGAAGTAAGGTAGAGAGACACAAGAAGATTGGATTGAGGATTTTTCTAGCCATAGAGGATTAATTGAAAATCATCAATTAGTAAAAATATTTAACGGGATCACTGATTCTCCCCTCCCGCTCTCAACAATTTACATTGATCTGGGCACATTAATTGGTATCACAGGAGAGGTTACCTCTAAATGATCCAAGGGATACTTTATGAAGGTCATATTTTGGGAAATGAGTGAGCAACCTCAAATAGAAATTCCAACAAAGACTCAGAAAAATAAAAAGAAGAAACAAGAAATGAATATGAATAAGAAGCTTTCTACTAATGGGGATACACCTTCTACTGAAGCTAATATGAAAGGAAAAACATGTGATAATTCTTATTACTCTTTTTATGATGTCTACTTAAACCATGATGAAAATAGACCAATTAGTGATCTTCAAAATGCACTGAAATATCATCCGAAGAAATTACCTAGAGAAATATCAATACATATTGATGCAAGCATTAGTACTCATCAAAATGAAAATTTTTATCTGAAAGAATAAGATTATGTCATGGAAGATGAATTAGCTAAAGGGGTTGGCATATCTAGTACTCTCACAAAACATGTGAAAGAAAAGGAAGAAATAATTTCTCTTTTCAATGAAATAATTGATGAAGTTGTGAAATAATTTCAAGGAAGTATTTGTGAGAAATAATTATTTGATATTGTATTTGTATAATATTTCCATGCATTTGAAAATTTTCACAAAGTTTCTATGGTTTTCAAAGGTGCTCAACTAGAAGACAAAGCTAACAAGGTAAAGGAGCATGACATAGCTTTTCAAGAATTAAGTAATAACCATGAAGAAAAAATTACAATACTGAAGGATAATGAGGAAGGAAAGATGATATAATTTGAGGATGAAAATAAATCCCTCAACATTATGTGGATAGAGATGGAGGTGAAAATGAAGAATCAATAATCACTCTAAGTCGGAACTTCCCAAATAGCTGAAAGAAGAGATGTTTCCACTCAATTTTTCATTGAGGAATATGATTACAAGAGGAATATCAGATAACCCTTTAATAAAATGGAAACATCCTCCATGAAAAATGTATCACATAACCCATTTATTTCTATTTCTACTAATGGATTTTCATTTTCAAGTAATGGTTCAAATATGAAATCTGGGAAGATGTGCCTTGATAAAAATGTTAATACATCCATAAAAATATAAACTATGGATGTTGAAATTATTAAGAAGAAAAAATCCCAAATTTATTATCCAAATAAAGAAAGGAAATTCTAGAAACAACAAAGCAATAAATTTATCCATTCTGATACTACAAGAAAAAGAAGGAGATTTATTGGCTAATGTTGGTGTTGCTGGAAGTTTTGGCATCAATCCAATGATTTGTGGAAGAATATGTCAGCATATGATAATTATGGAAGGCCTAAATTTAGTGAAATTAGATGTGAATAAATGAAGCATCCTGCAATGCAAAGGCAGAAAACACAGATGAAGAAGAATTTATCTATGAAGAACAGACTTGAATATCTTAAAGACGTTTGTGAAATTCGCAATAGAAGTGGTCGTAGTTATGATGAGTGTTTGTTTAGTCCTAAAATTCCTCATTAATATGTTGATAAGAATAATAAACCACAAAAAATATAGGAAAAAGGCAAAATAGTTGAAAAGTATTCCATTGTGAATGTGAAAAGCACTGAAGTCAAGAAAATAGTGAACGAAATTATTTCGAAGAAGAAGTTAAAGATAGATTCCATGAATTTCATCTCAACCAAAAAATATGCTTCTATTGTGGAAAGAAAATTCATACCATGGATCAATGCAAATAATCCATGGAAATTAATTGAAGCAAATTGAAAATAAAAGGAGAATCAGTCCATAAGAAGATTGGAGAGACTGAAGACATTCCTGAAGATAATCTTAATAAGTTTCCTAAGAAATGTAACTTGAAAACATTGAAGAAGCCATGTGGAAGCTCTAAACAAGAAAATGTTAAGAAGGATTGTTTAGTTATCTAGCATAATCAATGGAAAATTTCTAGATAAATGAAAAGAGATTAAGATGAAGTACTATATAATGCAAAGGTAAAGGGGAAACAAGTCATTACACATGATGAATAATTAGAATTTCATGAGAGGTTATTAGCACATGATAACCAATGTTTCTCACAAATACTATGTGGAAGATGAAAGAAGGCTGAAAATCATGAAAATTAATGTACAACTATTTTAACATGCCAAGTAGAGATGCTGAAAATAGTGGAACATGCACCAGTGGAATCTACTTCACTACTGGAAGAAGTAAAGACAAATAATCCACACAAGTTGAAGTTAAATGGAAGTAAATGTTCCATTCTTAAAATGAAAGATAAAAATTTCATATGGATAGGAAAAACTATCATGAAAAGTATTATACACTTTAGAGATAAAAGGAAAGGAGTTCATGGTTTGAGAGAAAATTATCTTCCCCAGTGCTTCTATTAAGAATATTACAAGTTTTCCATCTTATTTCATTATATTTTTTATATACTTGTGCTTACATTTTAGAGAATTAATGGAAAAGGTCATTCTAAAGATGAAAATTGGATGAGAAAAGTGGATAACTACATGTTGAAATCATTATTCATTATTTGTTAATTACTTGAAGTGATCCACAATGGAATATTATCAACAAGCATATCTTCAAACTTATCTGATGATATTCTCCACCATGGAAAATAAAAGGGAGTGCACCCATTGATGAGGAGAAAATATGAAGTAGATGATATCAACTATTATTTCATGACAAATATTGAAATTCATATCATCTCAAGAATCTGAAACTGAGGTATTCAAGTGACACTTTCATCCATGTTCTGAATTATATTTATCATTTTAATTAAGGGGAAGTTCTTGATTAATGACAATATGGAATAAAAGGGTGATATTTATCTTTTCACTTGAACTTTTTAATATGGTTGGTGAAGTATGTGCAGTATTTAGTACTTCATTGATAAATCTGATCCTTTTCAACCCCTCGGATAAGAGTTAATACATTTTGAGAATTATTTTACATGTATGGTTGTTTATGTACAGCATTGAAAAACATGGTAATATATCTCTTTCATTATACACTGGGTTATCCCAAAGTAGACTTAGAGTTGATTTACTAAAGGATCGTTGCTAAGTGAACCATGTGTCATCATCACACTGTCAGAAATATTCAAGAAGATATTATTCAAAGGGAGGAGAACATGTTTGGAGCAGACCCCACTGTACCTTTGCATTTGGATGCCAATAATGGGAGACTATTGAGCATGGTGTAGTATTTGTCGTCAATAAGATTTCAACAATGTTTCAATTTTCAATATGTGCATGGAAAAGTGTTGGTGATGATGATTAAGGAGGATAAGTTGTTCCAAAGCAAATGTCACTTGGAGAATCAATGTGAAATGAAATTGGATGTCATTCTTGGACATTCTCTATAACAATGTAGACTATTATAGAACTGATATTATGTTCCAAATCATGTGTCAAAGAATGACACATTGTTACAACATTTGAAAAACACCATGCAATACTCTATTGCATGATGAAAGTGGAAGATCCATCCAATGGATTCTAATTGGATGAAGCATATGAATCAAATTTGATGATTGATTGTACTGATCTTCAAGGACCAAGACATGTGTTTAGGAAATTTTTTTACTAAAATGTTTCCATGCATTGTGTTTCAATGCATGCAGATTTAGAAAAGAGTTCCATCCATGGTTGGAAGAAGAAATATGAGTAACGTGTTTTGGGATTTGTGTTCAAAAAAGGAATGGAGAAGAGGAAATGGAAGGAAAGGTGCACCGAAATGGATCTTGAAGAAGTGAAAATACATTAATTAATATATTTTCCATGAATTACCCTGTTTTTTTGTTAAAAAATTTCTTACTTGTCTTACTCAAAAATAAAGGGAAAACTATGCAAGGCCACTAGCCAACATTAACGTCAGACATATACAGGACACTGGTTCAACCACACCCAAGGGAGGACGACTGAGTATGCCTGTAATAAGCATGTGTGCGGCCAGTTTATAAGCCCACTAGAGCACTCATGGTGATTAACACATACGAATATGGTGAATAATGGGCGCTAGGAGCACACCCGAGGAGCAGGAAGTGGGCATAGAGAGCACCCGCAAGAATCTGGTACGGGGCGGTATTGGTGGAGGGAGAAGAGAAGTTATTGGTAAGAAGCTGTCATGAGTTCATACTTAAACTAAGAGCATCCTGCAACTGTGTTTCTATGTGGGAAATGTTTTTAAAAAATGTGGACACAATCTCCGCCGTCCATCAAATCTCGCACAAGATCTCAACCTCACGCTCTATCCTGCACTTCGTGATATAATTGTCATCTTTCATGATCGATCCGAGTCAATCCAATGGCCGAGGAGAGGAACTGAGGTTGTCTTCAACCTCTGGACATCTGTAGCCACCTGATGTGAACCAGTGCATAAAAAAATCTCCTACACCTCCTTGATCAAACTCTGGCCACCGTTGAAGCTCTTACTTCCATGCACTATGATAGACTGAGCTACACGATACCATGCATGCAACTACATTTTCATGCATTCATTGATATAAATAATTCGAACATGGCCAAATAAAATGGATTTTCAAGGCCACGTTATTGAGATCGAAACCTTTGAGAATATGAGTTGCGTGTGTTCCACTTCGCATGCATGAAAGGATGAAACCGAGAAAGAGGATCCCGTAGATAAAAAGTAATCAACTGAGACTTGCGGAATATGTATTATCCCGTGTTTGAATATTTCAAAGTCATAGATCACATGAATTCAAAGGTATGAAACCAAAATCATATTTTGTAGGATTTGAGCTCGGGGAAACATGTTGATCCATGCCTATAAAAGGAATAGTCTTTGGATGTTTTGTGTTGTTGAGAAAATTGAGAAATCTCTCATTCTCGAATGAACAGATCATTATGAAGAGAATTTTTCCACACAACCTTGCTTCTTGAAAGGCAGAATTCTTCAGATCCTTTCTACATGAAGAAGAATGTATCGCACATCACTTTCACGAAGGAGAATCGCAATCCATCTTGGTTTGCGGAAGATAATTTATGCACACTCTATGTGAATGAAGAAATCCTATAGCACATGATAGTTTTTTTGATCCCTCGTGTGTCTTCATGAGAAGATAAACCATGTGTACACAACCAGTATTTCACCCTTGTTGTATTCTACAAAGACATAACCCAGAACCACATTTGGTTCTGTGAAGAAGATCCACGTGAACCGCATGCATGAAGGGGAAGAACATGTTCCCTCCTATTTTCATAAAAAAACACCCTCCTGTCAATATATATATATACACTATTTTAAATGATTTCTTCATTAAATAATAAGGTGGTTTAATAATGGGTGAAGCTCGTGTGTGCTTTGTTTGATGAAAAAGAAACTCGAGCCCTCGCGTATTCACAAAAGAGGATAAGGAGTGCATGCATGATGCACATTCATGCAACTGCATGAATTGAGACATCCAAGTATGCAAGAAAAAATAAATACATCAAATATGCTCATTCTAGTTTCAAAAATAGAAAAAATCATGAATGGATTGTGTGTACACATTCAAAGAAGGAGTAAGAAATGAGGAAGTTCACACACATGAACTAAACCCATTTGCGTTTGAATAAACACACACGTATATTGAACCTAAACTAAATAATAAGTGTGTGTGTGCAAGAACCAAAGAAAAAAAGTGTGTGTGATATTTAGTGTGAAAAATAAAGAGGAAGTGTGTGTGCTCAAAATCATATACCCATTGGGGTTTTTACAAAAATAAGAAAAGGATTATGCATGAATGAATGCATGGACATGCACACGTGAAAACACTTAAATGAATAATCAAGATTGTAAGTGGACGTGTGTAGACAATAAGATGTACTACCATATAACTCGTGCATGAGGAATGATTTATTGAGATATAAAAAATAAGAAGTTTGGATTCCATGCAATCTATGCATGAAGTGAATGAGAATTGAGACTGAATCTAGACAAAGTTAAAGAAGATATTTTATCTCAGTATATAGTGTATGAGAATCCAAGAATGAAGAAAGAGCTGATATTGTTCATAATTATTCTAGAATTCATGAGGAGGTTGTGTGAACCACTTGAAAACACATAAGTGAGGCCAAGTATTCTTCAAAATAAGAAATAATTTCCTAAGAATTTTGAAACTGAGGACTTATCAAAAAAGTGATCAGATTTATTGAGCAAGGCCAACAGACCTTTCCAAAATCTGTTAATGATTTATGAAGAGATACAATGGAAAGTGTGATTCAGTAAGACTATGGGGGAATAGCATAAGGCCATGTACAATGAATCAATAATGAACTTAAAGAAGGAATATTCTCATGTGACTCAAGAGCTAAAAGAACCCTATGAGATTTAGGGGGGAGAAGAAGTCGTCAGTGGGACTCTGAATAATGCTAGTGGGACTCTCGTAACACTATGGAAAGAAGTATAAAGAACCTCATGTGGTACTCAAGAGAGATACAGTGAGACTCTATATCGACCAGTATAATTAATAATTTTAATATAGTGTATAATCTGTGCTGGGGAGAATTTCCAACACATCATGGAGTAGGTCTTTGAAACGAACCATGTAAATCCTTGTGTTTGGTGCCTTTATATTTATAGTATCATCCGGGGTAAGGCTGAGATACACAACAATAGTGTATCAAGGCTTTAACCATCCATATATGTTTAATTGAAAATAATAAATTAGTAAAATGATTGAAAGGGATCACTGATTCAACCCTCCCCCTCTCTATGATTCACACTGATTTGGGAACATCAATATGGCTAAGAATAAAATGAAAATAAATCATGTTATATATGAATATATCCAAACCAAACCAACTGGGTAATGATATTGATTTTTTTTGTCTCCATTGGTCGAGAATTTGAAATTATTATGGGATTTCGGTGTTATATTCAATGATGATTTTTGAAATGTAGATTTCATGTTGAGATCCATGTTGTACAAGATGATAAATGAGTTACCTAATAAGGAATTTTTTTTGAATATATCATTAAAGTAACTAAAGGCTGTCCTTTTTGAAAAAAAAGGTATACATTAAATTATCAAGAAACATTAATCAAAGTCATTTTTCTTGGACATCACATATTTCTACCATGAAGGCATTAGTACTAATCTTGTATTACATCATTCGATGGATTTTTAGAAGAAAATACAACATTGTATCCACTAACAAGTGGTCAAATTCAAGAGATAGTAAAAAATATGGAAAATTATTTTTCTAAACCATTTTAAAAAAACTCTTCTAAAAATTGGATGGAATAAGTGATTAGTTTTTTTGAATTACAATACCAAAATTGTTTGAATGTCATAAATTTTATTAATGTTATGCATGTGGGAAAAAATTGATAGTATAACTAGAACATTAATAAATGCACATAGAAAAACAAAATATGAACTTATGTAAAAGTTGGAAATGATTGACATGGGAATTCTGGATGATTTGGTGCTAGTGAAGGGTGAAAATCAAAATTTTCTTCCTCTAGATGCTTAAAATATTTCAAAGAAGAAGATATATCAGATTCGCAACATCTTGAAAGGAATAAAGGTTCCATAGGGGTATTTCATGATTTTTTTCCCAAAGCTATAATAATATGTTAATTTTGACTAAATACATTTCATATTATTTAGAAGAGAATATATCAATACCAATTGAAGGGATTTCCCCTTGAACATAAATTTGGACTCATTAGTACTGATGTCATTTCTAAAGAACAAACAGAAATAGATTCAAAAAAATGAATGAAATAGTAAAACAATTTTCCAACTTGTTTGAAGTAAAACTTAAGGATGACATACTTTTCTTAATACCAATGATATAGAGGAAAAATATACAATTTAATCATATCAAATTTATTTTTATTTCTTTTATTACTTATTCCATTTTTTGTTTTTAAGAAAAATTTGATGCTCCTTATAGTCAATTTGGCTACTCCAGACGTTTATTTCCTAGTTTTACTACATGGATACCGAACAAAACTACAACACATGATGAAGGTAGCCATTTTTTAAACACTAAATCCAATACATTAGAACAAAATTTCAAATTATATAATTTATGTTATGTTTTAATGGATATTATGTTACGATATGATGGTTTTTAAATATCATGGACTTCGTGGCATGAGGACATTCATTAAAAATAAGTATCAAAACAAGTTATAAAATATGATAAGTATTAGGATATATATAATAATATTTCACTATCCAAACACATATAAAAAAAGTAATTATTTTTATCAATATTTATCTAGTTTCTGAAATAAAAAATTAGAAAATATTGTGGTTGTTATGTTTGTATATTTACGAGAGAGATTGTATTCAATCAACATACTAGAATCAACAAAGAGTTATTTTCAATGATATTTACTGTTTAATTTAAAAATTTTATTAATACTTTGTTCATTTATATTTTTCCATTACTACTATGACTGTCAAAAATACTCATATACCCAAGATGCTAAAGAGTTTCTTAGAAATGAATTGGAAACACACGTAAAGGCAGAATGAACACAACTAGCATGAATATGTGACTTCCATATGAGTAATGGATTGTTTCATATTTATGTTTAATTTATTTATTTTTATTATTAGTCATATAATAATTTTTTATATTAAACAAGTGGATTCCTTTGTTCGTGTTGGGGTGGTTTTTTCTAAGCTACTCATGCTCATCAGATATTGGACTTTGAGGCTGCAACTAAGATAATGAAAATAAGGAAATGGGTCAAAATGTATGAAACCATCATGAAAAGGTAAATTACTAATACTAATTTAGTTAATTTTTTCATCGTTTTTAATACTATTTGTAGGTTATTATCTTTGTCATTATCTATGTAATACTTATTTAGTTTATTTCATAGATATTTTTATTCTTTACTTTTCTTTTCTTTGTTGAGCTGCAAAAACGCAATATTGAGTCGATGTTTATAGTTGAAAATCATTTCTCATTGAAATCCAGAAGAGTAGAGGAAGATCTTGTTCTCATTGTGGTGACTTATCATGTTATAATTGCAACATGAGCTTCCTCTACTCTCTTGTATTTCAATAATGAGAAAATATTTTTGGTTAAAAACATCTTGTCAATATAGACTGTTGGAATTTTGAAAAAAATGAAATGGAAATAAAGATAACATTGTATGTTAGGATTTATTTTATACTTTGGGGGAATATATGAATCAACCACACTTCAATCTGACATAATATGTGATAGGTATTACTCTAGGTTCTTCTTTATACTTAAAAATGATATAATTTTTAGTAAAAAACACAACTGGAATACTCAAGACCAATAAAACATATTCATATTTTTTTGATACCTTATGAAAATGGTCTATATGTCATTTCTAATGTGTAGGAATCAGTTACACCTCAATATGATACACGATGTTCCAGGTATGAATCAATGTGTCTATTATTAGTTCAAAATTTGAATTTTATATCATAAAGCGTAACACACTAAAAACCAATAAAACATACTTGTATTTTTATTATAATTTAGAAAAATTATTCATAATTAATTTTTGATGTGTTGAAATTGGTCTCATTTTGAAATGACACATGATGTGATCGTTATGTATCAAATTGTGTGTTTCCATTTTAAAATTTCATTTTAAAAAAATAAAAGTGGCATACTCAAAACCTATCAAATCCATTTGGATTGTTTTGATAATTTAGTCAAATTATCCATATGTAATTTTCAACGTGTATGAATTAGTTTCACCTCAATCCAACACATGGTGTAACTGTTATGACTCTAAGTGTGTTTTTTCATTTTAAATTGACATCAATTTCAGTAAAAAGGAAAACTAAGCTACCCAAAATCAAGAAATAGAATTCATTTTTTTTGATAATTTTGGAAAATTATCCATTAAGTTTTTTGATGTGTAAGAATCAGTATCACCTAAATATGATACACGATGTGCTCGGTGTGACTCAAAATTCACATTATCAGTTTAAAATTGATATTTTAGTTCCAAAAGTGTCACTCTTAAAATATCAATAAAATGAGATTAAATTTATTTGATAATTTATTTATATGAAATTTATGATTAGTAATAATCATTCTCAATTTAAATAGTCACACGATGTGAATAGTATAACTCAAAGTGGGTGTTTCTAGTTTAAAATAACATTTTAGTAAAAAAGATAAGTGATGTACTCTAAACATATTAAACTCACTCAGTTTTTTTGGATACTTTAGCAAAATAATCCATAATTCATTTGGGATGTGTAGGAATCAGTTTCATCTCACTCTAATGCACAATGTCACCAATATGGCATTAAGTATCCTTTTATTTAAAATTGACATTATTTTTATAAAAAAAGTCAATTGACATACTCAAAACAAAGAAAAAAATGTCATATTTTTTATACTTTATTAAGGTTTTCTATAAGTCATTTATGACATGTAGTAATCAGTTTCACCTCAATCTGATACATTATGTTCCCAATATCACTCAAAGTGACAGTTATCAGCATAAAATTGACATTTTATTTCAAAAAGTGTCACTCATTAAAAACCAAGAAAACTCAATAAGATATTATAGATAATTTATTACAATTATTTATATGTAATTTTTGATGTGTTTGAAATGTTCTCACTTCAAACTGATACACGATGTGCTCGGTATGACTCAAATTGTGTGTTTCCAGTTTCAAATGAAATTTTAATAAACAAACAAGTGAGATAATAAAAAATAAGCAAAAAAATTAAAATTATTTTGATACATTATAAAAATTAACCCTATGTCTTTTAAGATATTTCAGAATCATGCTCAGCTCAATCTGACCCACTGTGTGACCGGTATTATTCCAAGTGAGTTATTTATATAAAATTGACTTTAATTTTAGTAAAAAGGAACAAGTGACATACTGAAAACCAAGAAAATATTTTTTTTTATTTTTTTTATACTTTAGGAAAATGATTTATAAGTCATTTATAATTTTTAATAATCAAAATCACCTTAATCAGATGGTTGGTGTGACTGGTATAACTCTAAATGTGTAATTTTTAAAATTGACATTAATTTTAGTAAAATGAAAAAGTGACATACTGAATATTAAAAAAAATTATTCGAATTATTTTCTTACTTTAGGAAAAGAATCCATAATTCAGTTTTGATGTGCAGGAATCAACTGACGCTCAATATGATTTACATGGTGTATAGTATAACTCAAAGTGTCTCTTTTTATTTAAAATTGACAGTAATTTTTGAAAAAATATAAAATAACATACTAAAAACTGAGAAAACATATTCCTATTTTTTTATAATTTAGTAAAATGATAAATAATTCATTTTTAATGTGAATGATTCAAATAATCCTCAATCTGATGCATAGTGTGACTGATATGACTCCATGTATTTCTTTTTATTTAAAATTGATATTAATTTTAGTAAAAGGAAAAGGTGACCCGAACGGCCTGAAGTCCTTCTTTTTTATTTTATTATGGATAATCCCCCTTTTAAGGGTTGAAGGGGAACTCGTACATGACCCGTAGGCCCAAGGCACAAGGCCCGAAAAATCTGCAATACAAGACCCGAAGGCCCAGAGGCATACCATGCCCATTACATGACCTGTAGGCCCAACCCACTTGAACTTCCCCTCCCCAGATTTCTGCGTCATTGATCACCTAGCTCCCACCTTACATTGCTGATCAGCTAGCATTGCCCCGTACAAAGCTGCACGGTGCCTGGTCCCGATCGCGGCTAGCATACCCTCTCATTCTTCCAATCTGGTTAGCTCCGCATATGGTGGTTTCTACTCCTATTGCTCTGATCCTCTTCTGGGGCCTGTTTTGTGTGAAATGGGCTACTCTATGGTCTACGTGACCTGAAGACCCTATGGCCCAAAGGAGTATGATGGCTCGAAGACCTTGGAGACACGTAGGCCCAAACTGGTGGCCCGAAGGCCCAAATCGGGTGAATAGTTACAACTGCTACAATACCGAACAGTAACTGCTACAATGACTGCTATAGTGGCTGCTACAATGACTGTTACAGTACTAGTACAGTACCCCTAGAAATTTTCCTCCACCTTCTTTTGAACCTGGTTCTCTTGGATGCCAAGCAGGAGCCCTTACCACTCGGGTACGGGATCGTTGGCAAGGAAAAGGTGACATACTAAGAACTGACAAAACTCAATTAGTTTGTTTTGATACATAAAAAAATATTCCACAAGTCATTTTTACATTTATAAATAAAACAAACAACAATCTAATTCTTGGTGTGGCCGGTTTGATTGAAAGGATATATTATTAGTTTAAAATTTCTATTTTAGTTAAAAAAGTACTACTCAGTAAAAACCAAGAAAACTCAATTTTATTTTCATTATAAAGTATTAAAATGATTGATATGTTATTTTTTACGTTTAAGAAATTTTATCACATCAAAATGACACGGGATGTGTCCGGTAAGACTCGATATTTTTGTTTCAAGTTTTACATGACATTTTGATAAAAAGACAACTTAAATACTGAAAACTGAGCAAACAAATTCTGATTGTTTTGATACTTTAGGATAACTGTCCAAAAGTAATTTTTTATGGGTAGTAATCATACAATACTCAATCTTATTCATGAGGTGACAAATATTATTCCAATTGTGTCTATTTATTTATAGTTGGAATTAATTTTAGTACAATGAAAAAGTGACAAACTAAAAAAAATAGAAAACGCATTCTAATTTTTTTGAAACATTAGGAAAATGATTCATAAGTCATATATAATGTTTATAAATAAATATCACCCCAATCCAAAACATGTTGTTACATGTATAACTCTATGTGTGTATTTTTATTTAAAACTGACAACAATTTTACTAAAATGAATAAGTGACATATTGAAAACTAATAAAATGCATTCAGATTATTTTGAAACACCAAGAAAACGATCCATATGTCATTTCTAATGTGTAATAATCAACTACACCTTGATATAATTCATAGTGTGACTAGTATAACTGAAAGTGTATCTTTTATTTTGAAATTGACAATAATTTTAGTAAAAAGACTGAGTGATATACTGAATATTAAAAAAATGAATTTGGATTTTTCTGATAATTTTTAAAAATTATCCATAAGTTATTTTGATGTGTAGGACTCAACCAAACCTAAATTTGACACATGGTGTGACCTATATGACTCCAAGTATGTCTTTTTATTTAAAACTGACATTAATTTTAGTAAAAAGAATAAGTGACATACTGAAAATAGATAAAATATGTTTGGATTGTTTTGATACTTTAGCAAAATGATCCATGAGTCATTTTTAACATGTAAGAATACACTGCACCTCAATATGACCCACAGTGTGACTGGTATGACTCAAAGTGTCTATTATCTTTTTAAAATTGACATTTTAGTTCAAAACCTGTGTCACTAACTGAAAACCATGAAAATGTGATCTGATATTCTTGATAATTTAGTACAAGGATTAATTATTCATTTGTGATGTGTATAAGGTCATCTAATGTTATACTGATACCCGATAAATCTAGTATGAATCAATGTGAGTGTTTCTAGTTTAAAAATACATTTCAGTAAAAAAAATTACATACTGAAAACCAAGAAAATAAATTCATAATGTTTTCATACATTAGTAAAAGGATCTAAAGGTAATTTTTCAGGGGTAGGAATAGGTCACAACTGAATCTGATGTACAATGTGACAAGTATAACTCCAAGTGTGCCATTATTTAAAATAAAAATTTATATTAGTAGAAGGAACAAGTGACATACATAAAACCAATAAAATCTATTTGGGTTGTTTTGATACTTTTATACAATGGTCCATAACTAATTTTTGACATGTAGTTATCAACCTCACCTCAATAAGATGTATGGTGTGACCGGTATAACTCTAGGTGTGTGATTCTATTTAAAATTGACATTTTAATTATGTATTATTTCATATTAATTTTTAATTAATTTATTTATTTATAGTGTTTCTAACATATTTTTTCTTATATAGGTTGATTCTTTTTCTCAGGTTGAGTTAATTTTTTCAACAACTAGTAGTATGGGAAGAAATTTTTTAGAGGGGATTATGGGTTCCAAAAGATACAACATTAATGTTTTTAAATGTTTTTAGATAACTGTAAATGTAATTATATAAAACACAGTTTGAAATGTATATAATAGTGTTTTTATTCATTATATAATGTTTATTTAAATTAAGTTATATATTTTTCATAGGTAGGTTACCTGTTTTTTCTAGGAGTGTTGTTTTATGAATAACACACAATAGTAGGTTGGGCCTTTATTAGTGTTGAGGATAAAATATCCTTTTTAGTGCTCTTAAAAGAATTTTTTCACACTGTTAAAGGGAATATCTGTATTAGTGCTCTCAGTCAAGAGGAATTATAAGAAAATTATTAGAAAATACATGAGTGTAGTTTATTATAATGGGAATGTTTTCAAGCATGTTTATCTCTGTCATCTCAGCAATTTTGGTTAGATATACTTTCTCATAAGAAATAATTTCCAAGACTCCTAAGAAGATTAAAAAATAGATTCATCCTAATACTTACACATTTACAAAATCTATGGATGACTTGGAATATGCAGAAATATTTCACACACCAGGAATTTAATGTTTTCATTATATTAGGATAGTTAATCCATGCTCAGTATTGCATCAAATCCCACAGAGGAAGTATGAAAATATGTTAAGGAGGTTTAATCCAAAAATATTGACCAAGGAGAAGTTATATACTTGGGATGAAATAAATGACCGGTTTGTTGTTATCCCATATAACTCAACATCTATGTTTCAAGGGGTGTTTGAATAGTTCTATAAAACATTCATGATATGAAATAATGTGAATAAATAAAATTAAATAATACATTCTCTACTATTGAATGAATAATTTTTATACCTATAACTGCTTCATTATTAGGTTCCTCCTCAGTATTAGTGATAGAAAAATATCCTCCTTTCACTCTAGGTATTGGTGGTTGTTTTCGCTGATTTCCTCAAACAACAATTTCCTTAAGTCATTGGATTCCATATTGTTTATATTACTTGTAGTTGAAACACTAGACTACATGCTAAGTATTGATTGGAACCTTATTTTATTATATAGTATTTGTGGTCTTCTTCAGCATTTATTATTATGATTCCCCTCTTTTTTATACCTGAATCATCTCCTTGTTCCCTTAAGATAATTTCTGGGATGCTTCTTCCCATGCTTATGGCATGTGGGTAGTTGAGTTCTCTTTTTTCCTTGATATTTATCTATTTATGCTCCCAAAACGAAATATTTTTTCTGTTTTTTATCTTCATTCCCTCAAGGCCACTGATAATCAAAAATAACAATATCAACCATAATGGTACATTTTAAAATGTCTTCATAACTAAAAAATTATTTTATCTCAAAATATTTTCATAGATTCATCTTTAATCTGCTAAAGAATATTTCCACCTTACTTTTTGTTTCGATGAAAAATCCAGAGGATTACCATGAAATCAATACAATGTTTTTCTCATAACACTTAGTAGACCCATCTATCTTTTTCTTTGTCCTAATGAATTCCTTTCCATTTTAAGATGTTGAGTTCATGGAAAATAATTATTAAAAAATATTTTCTTGAATCCTTCCAATCCAATAGATTGAATTTCCTCTATGGGATTCATTTTCTTTATCAGTGTCTACAAGTGATTGGATTTTCCATCCAGGTTATTAATTTCCATTATGAAATTATCTTATTCCAAGAATTTCCAGATAGAAAATATCTTGTCAATAGTGTTGATCCATTATTCCTAGATGAGGGGATCTGAAGATCCATTAAAGGTAGAAGTCCTTTACTATATAAATTACTCAACTACAACCATATATTTCTTAGGATAAGAAGGGAATTTAACATGATTCAATTAAATATTTATAACTTGAGTTAGTTGAGATAATACTTCCATGAATTTTGTGACTCATATTGTCATTAGGTTAGGGATATCATTAGGGATATCATAAAATGTCTTATCAAAATGGTTGTTGGTATGAGTCCTATTATTTATAATAACTAACTATAATAAAGAAAAAATATTGTATGTGAATACTAAAATTAATAAGAACATAAATAGGAAAACTAAGAATATAGAAGGAATAACTTACAATTGACATGTATATCCCAACATATGAGTCTATAGGTACTAGTCGAGGTTATACATTGTAAATTTCCAAATATTTTTTTCTATCATTACAATATATTCTTGTTCTTTATTATTTCCCATAAATAGTTTGTGAAATAAGAACACATATCCCTCAAGAGTTTCAAACTAAGTGTTAAACAATGTCTCTTTATCCTTTACCAAGTACATGTCAAGTCAATACCCAGTGAGAACATTGGGGGATATTACACCTAAGTACTTCTATTCTAGATCCATATCCAATTATAATATCCAAACAAGGATTTCGATGCATGGAAATCACACACTCTATGCTTCCTGAAAATGTTAGTATGTTTTCCTATGCATAGGATTAGCAATAGTTTTTTACTAATCTATTACTTTCATAATACCCAAAAAGGACTAGAGATTTATCTAATACTATATATAGTTATGAAAACCTATGATACATGTTATTAAATTCTTTTTGTCATAAATACCCATGAAACACAACCCCAATATCTAAAGGCCTTGTTTCTTTTGGATACTAGGTTCATAATATGTCATTGTAGAACTAAAATAAAATATCCTTATTTTAATCTCCATAATGAGCTCCTAAATCTTATTGATCATCAAAAACTTCATAGGATAACCCAAGGAATGCATAAATAAAAGGGGTGAGTTATAAATCTTGGTAAGGGAATAAGCGTGATAATGGATCATAACATATAGGTCAAAAGACATAACATGATATAATAAAATACATGGATCACGAATAATCAAATGAGAGAATGAAAAAAAGAATATTCCACCATAAGATCATGGTAACATAGGAATGTGTAATCAACATAAAACATGACATAAGGATAACTCTAGGCTCACTTCTAAGACAACATAACATGGTGGACAGTGCCCCATCATAGAATTAGTTTACTCTTTAATCCCATATAAGTCATTTAATTTTAAATAAACATAACCAAATTAATGGGATCAATATCTTGATTCTCCCATTATAAAATGTATAGGAATATGTGTTTCACAAAAGGTATAATCATAATTATACTTGGGGAAAGTAATAGATTTCATTATACTACCTCAAATCATAGTCAAAGTATATATCATATGGATTCTAAAGAGTGGAAGGAATTAAATATTTTACACATTAATATTTGTATCAAAATGTATGGAACTAAAATATATAGTTCATTTCAAAATAAATTCATGAGGAAGGTTGGAGAATTGTGTATAGAATTGGATTTTTTTGAAATAGTGATTTTTATTGAATTAGTAAAAGACTTGTAAATAAGGAAAAATTTTATAATTTTATTTCAAATAAGAGTTAAACCAAAATGGTTAAACATAAAATATTTTATTTTCTATGATATCTTCAATGGTTAAAATAATTATATATTGTTTCATGAATATATTTAGGGATAGAAAAGTTCCCCTTAATTGGGTTTGATTTTGAAGAATGTTTTGTTAAATGAAAGTAAGGCATGTATAACCCCAAAAATGTAAGGTAGAATAAGATAAAAATATATGTAAGAGATATATATACATATATATAATTTAGAATAATTACATAAAATTAAATAGATATAAAAGTAAGATTGTGATAAAAATTCAAAACTTGAATAAAATAGGTTTATTCATATAGTTTCCATAAATCATGTCCAGATTCATTCTGTACATTCACTTAACCTCTGGGATAGTAAAATTAGATTTATTAAATACATAATTGTGAAAATTATTTTTATATATTTTATTTTTTTTCATTTATTTATGTTAATTTATAGTCATTTAATTGAGAATCTTTTTGTTTCCACTGACCCAAGGGTATTTGACCCATGGTTACAAGGTCAGATTAATTTGTAAATTATCACGGGAGTCCTTAATGAATGGTTATAAAACTCCATAAGTGTGATGTTATGGATTTAATGAATTTCCATAAGTTAAAAAGGTTCTTAGTATCCAAAATTATTCATAAATAGTCATGATTTACATGATTTAGATTGAATTATTATATGTTCAATTAATTTATGTGGATTTTCCTATCAGGATGAAATTATTGGGTTTCCTTTAATCTTATAGCTATATATATCCATTCCAGAATAAAAAAAATAAAGTATAATTATTTAGATCATTTTAATTGATAATAAGTTAATTTATACAAACCATGAAGGTGGTGGATCAAAACAAAGTATATTTTTTATGGAGGTGGTTAACCAACCATATTGTGAACAATGTTTTCATTTTTGAATGAAATAAAAAGATGTTGGATAATAGAAATTCCACTAAAAAAATATAATCCCATTATATTAATTATTCTTTATTCATTATTTCAAGTTGAATTTATTATTTTTCATATGGAGATGATAAAAGAATAAAAATCCTAGTTTAGGGTATTGCTTTCTCCTTAAGATGTCTACTCATATGCCACATATTAATGATCCTTAGAATGGTATTTTAGTAGGAAAATACTCATAGGATGTGGGATAAGTTTTATAGAAAAAAATGGAATTCTTTTGGCCTATCTAAATGTCTTAGAATGTCCAATGAGAATGGGTGGTAAGGGATGCTATTTATAAAGGGATGAGAGGAGCGTTTTTTATACAATATTTGTTAGTTTATTATTTTGGATTAAGAATACCAATGGTGATGAATCATGGGAATATAAGAAGTAATTTGTGCATTTGAGATTGAAATGATGGTTTCTTACATTAGTTATGAATCATTAATTCGTGTATTTAACTTATAATGTTAAATACTGTTTTTCACTATTCACTAAAAATTCAGATTTTTTAGAAAAATAAAAAAAATCATCCTAATAGTTTTTCAATGTATATATTTTGAAAGTTAATTTCATTTTATGAAAATAATATTATAAATATGATAAATTTTTTTTATTAATAAAATTATTATTTATTTGTAAAATATCATTTTTTATGTTATGATCAATTTTTTGACCCTTTGAAGAATTACTTATATTATCATAAAATTATATTAACATTATAATGAAACACAATATGAATTTTAAAATAGATTTTATGAAAATAAAACTACTTTTAAATTTTTTTACCATAAATTAAAAAAAAATATTTTATAAAATGAAAAAAAATTATTTTGTAATTTTTAGAACATCAATTTGTTTTTATCATGATATAAATTTGTTATATTTTGATTATATAAGATAAAAAATATTATTTTACAATTATATATGTGATGTTATTATTCTAATAGTCTAGTTACTATTTCTCATGGTTATGTTGTTGTTCCAATGGTCGAATTACTATTCCAATGGCCAGTTTTGTAATGGTATAATGGGTTCCATAACATCAATAAATACCTCATATTTAATTCATTCTTCATTAAATTTTATTTTCTATCATGGTTATATATATTTTTCATTTTAAAGATGAATATTTCATTACTAATATTATATTTTATTTCTGCAATATTGTTCATTGGTGCGATAATTCGAGGGGATCAATCACATCCAAATTTTATTATTTTCTATTTTTTATCACATTGTAATACTTGCAATTCTAATGGTATTATTTATTCTATAAATGTACATTTAGAGTTAATTAAACAAAATGATATTCTGAGGAACTAGCCTTAAACATTACATAATCTAGTAAATTCCTTTATAATTCACTTCTTTACATTAACAAGTATATTTTTTGTTTTGGGTTTTAGAATGTTAGGAAATAATTCATATATATCAACCCACATGAAAACCAAAGTGGGTATTACTAATACAATATCAATTTCTCCAATAATACAAAAACAAGAAATATTTTAATGAAAATTATTCATCGCCTTCATGTTGGCATATACTTTTCTCTTATCGATCCTAACACCCAAAGAAAAAAATTTTAAAACTTGATATGAGCACAAAATGTTCAGTAAGTGATATAGAAAGATGTAGAGAAACCATTATTTCTTGAATACTTATAAACATATGAACTCATTTTCACACAGAAAAACTTCTCACCCATAAATAATAATATACATACTTTGTGAAAACATGATATTTCCATAGAACATTTAAAATAATAAAGAAACTATATTGGTGAATTATGGAAATAATTAATTAATAATGTAATCCTCTTGGATACTTTATGATTTATAACCCTCACAGCTACCTTACAATATAACCCTCTTGGCTACCTTGTGATGTAACCATCGTAGTTACACTTGAAGTAGCCATAAAATCGACATCCAACGTCAACATACGTATTGAATTGGAGGCAGATATAGGTCACAAAATTCATTATAAACAAATCCCAAGAACCAGAACATGATCATAAAAAATAATACTTATATCTTATAAATCAATCCTTTAAAAAAAGAAATTAAAAGTGTATTTTTAAAGAAATGTCTCTTAAAAATATCATATATTTAAAGTGGGAGAGTTTATAAAAGAAAGGAATTTGTGTATAAACTATAAATACACATAATACATAATAATATAATAAAAATTAATTTCAAAAATTTTCTTAGTACCACATATTTAATGAAGTTTAAGGTTAACCCGGAAAATGGAAATTAGGTTAAAAATTTTGTTGCCTCGTGTTCATATTACATAATATATGTTTAAACATTATTTATAATTGTTAAATGAGTGTAATTAGTATTTTAAAAAACATAAATGTGTTTATAACACTTTATATGATCATTTTATAACATCATTCCACCCATTTATTAATAATATTTTGTTATTTCCATTGTTTTGGGTGCGGGCTTTACATGGTTTTCATGGTTATTTCGTATTGAATTTTCTTATAGAATGGAATAAAAACTCCAAAAATAGTAATGAAATGGAATTAATATGTTTCCATAATATTAAATGACACCATAAATAATTTTTTTCATATAGTATTATGAATCATTAGATTAAACATTAATTATATTCATTTAGATCATTTTGGCAGTTTTTCGATAATCATGAACTAGTTTCCTTATATAATTTAATATTATGTATATATGTTAATTCTAGAACATTAAAGAGGAAATATAATAAACATTAATGTATGTTTTATCCATTAAATAGGTTTTATGACCATCCATTAAGGAGTTAATGGAAATTGAAAACACATCATCCATGATGTGGGTAAATCGATAAACCACAGATGAAGTTTTTGTTTTTAGAATAAAATGGAGAGGAGAAAAAATATGATGATAAATTTTTCCATAAAAATGATAAAAAAAATACATGTATATATATGATAATGTAGTTTTCATTCCTCTTAGATAAGGGGAGGTAAAGAGACTATACAAAAATAAAAATAATTGAGAAGAGAATAAAAGAAAATGAAAGAGGATTTTTAACTCTTGATCTCATTTTCTTGAGATCCTCCATAAAGACTTTGGTTTTGTCCTTTTGGTGAAACCCATATGTCTTGTACGTGGGTTAGAATCTTGGTATGAGTATTGGGTAAAATTTAAATAGTTTTAAATGCTTGAGAAGTGTGATTAGAAGAGGGGTTACAGGATGGTATTTTAGTGGAGGAGAGGAGGGGTTTTTGATTATTTTATTCATTATTTTATTATTTTAAATCAAGACTATGAATAGTTTGTGAATTATCATAAAATATATTAAACAAAATCAAGGTTAGTTTAATATTATGGTACTTACATTATTAATTATGTTTGTAATATTGTATTTAACATATAATGTATATATACGGTAAATTTTCATAGTTCACTATTCACCAAAAATTCATATATTTTAGAAAAATCCAAATAAAATCACCCCATCCATTTATCGATGTTTAGAATTAAAAAATGAACTTCATTTTTTGAAAATAATTTTTTATTTATGCTTAACTTAATTTTCAAATAAAATCATAATCTATTCAAAAACTATCAATTCTAAAACTATAACGGAATTTATAACACCTTGAAAATTTAATCAAGGTCTCATTTAATTATATTATATACATAAGACAATAAAATAATAACTTATGATTACATTGTATGAAAATAAACTTTCATTTATATTATTAAATTATTCATAAAATTATAAATAAATAATTATGAATTACATAAATACCAACACTTATACTAAGATCATATTGTTACTTATAAGATTTCTAAATTATATTTATACATTCATTGGGAGGTTACTATTCATTTTTTCATATTAATATTCATAATGGAAATTTTACTATTCATAAGGGTCAAGTTTCTATTCATAAGGGACATGCTACTATTCACGAAAAATTAAGTTGATCCAATCAGACTCTAAATATCTTACTGATTGCAACCCTGTATGTCCATTTTTTAAAATAAAAATCATAGAAGAGGAAAAATTATAGTTAGCGGCTAGGTTATAACTAACTTCTTGACACATAGTATTGTTTTTCAGAGACTTATGGTTTCATTTATTTCATTCTATATGAAATTTATTTACAAATACTTGGGGTTTTACATTCTCCCCAACATCTAGAAATGGTTTCCTTGTAATTTTTTGTGCTTACATTTTAAAAAATTGAGGGTACCTTTCCTCGTAGAATATTTAGATTCCCATGTTTCTTCTTCATCCATGTGGTTTCCCCACAAAAGCATAACCTGGTAAATTTATTTATTCTGCAATACTTTCTCTCTAGGATAAATAATCATAACATTATTTTCATTATATGAAAGGTTCTCTTCCATCTAAACTACTTATAAGCTCAAGACACATGATGAATCAAGCACATACATTCTCCACATCAAAACAAGAAATGAATAGTGTACCTAAGATAAAATTGGAGGCCAATATACTCAGTAGGAAACAGGTATAACTTTCTCTTGGATTTTATAAGGTCCAATGGACTATGTAATTATATTTCCTTTCATACCAAAATGCATAACACTTTTCCACAGTGAGACTATAAGAAAAACATGATCACCTACTGCGAATAAAATTATTTCTTCTTATTGTCATCGTAACTTTTCTTCCTACTCTAACCTATCATCATGTGTTGATGGATCATATTCACTTTCTCATCAACTTCCTCAACTAATTATGGTCACATAAAATTCATTTCCCTAACTTCATTCCAAAATGTTGGAGTTCGACACCGCTTCCCAGGCAATTCCTCAAAAGGTTCCATATGTATACTGAAATAAAAACAGTTTTTATAAGAAAACACAACTAAAGATAGATTTTGGTCCCAATATCTTTGGTAGTCCATTGGACAAGCTCTAAGAATATCCGATAATGTATGAATTGTTCTCTGAGTCTTTCCATCAAATTGAGGATGAAACGTAGTGCTGAAATTTAATTATCTGCCCAATGATTTCTGAAGTGCTTTCCAAAAGATAGATGGGAACTTATGATCATGGTCAAATATAATGGAAAGTGGACCTCCAAATAACTTTACAATCTCTTTTATGTATAGTAGATAAAAATGATCCAACGACACAATATATCAAATATGAAGGAAATGTGATGATTTATTCACTCTGTCAACAATAAACCAAATGACATTATTACCTCAATAAGTCTTTGGTAGTCCAATCACAAAGCCTATGGATATATATTCCCATTTACACTATGGAACTAGAAAATAATGAAGCATCCCCTTGGGTAGTTTCTGCTCCACTTTAACCTATTGACATGTAAAATATTTCACAGTAAAATCTGAAATGTCTCTTTTCATTCCATCCCACCATTAATACTACAGAAGTTATTTCTATATCTTAGTACTTCCAGGATGAACTGAAATTGTAGAACTAGGATTTTCACTTATCAATTCTTATGTCAACAGGTATTCACAAGGAACAAAAAATCACTTCCCAAATCTCAAAACACAATCTTTATCAATATTAAATTATAGAAACTTACCATTTTTAACCAATTCTACATTTTTCTACAACTCACAGTCTTCCCTCTTCACTTGCATAATTTTTTCTAATATATATGACTTCACTGACACATGATACAAAATAGAGGAATTTTCTATAACAAGAACATCCATTCCAAAATTCATCAAATCATTAATCTGGGGTTCTTATTCCAAACATATTGTGGATAATGCCACATGATGGTTTCAACTCAAGGAATCCACCACTTTATTTCTTTTAAATTATTGTAATTGATCATGCATTCATAATCCTTTATTAGTTCAAGACATCTTATTTTCCTCAATTTTAATTGTTTCTGAGTTAATAGAAACTTCATACTTTTATGGTTAGTATATATTTTACATTTGTCTTCGTATAATTCATCCCTCTATATTTATAAAGAAAAAACCATAGCTATAATTCCAAATATTATGTTGTATAATTTCACTCATTATATTTCTGTTTTCTTGAAGCATAATCAATTAACTGATCATTCTATATTATAACAGAACCATGCCCCTTTAATGAATCATCATTGTAGATGAAAAACTCACCATTTCTAGAAAGAAGATCAAAAACTATAAAATTCACCAATCTCTTCTTCAGTCCCTGAAAATGAGAATCACATTCTTTTATCTAAATAAATTTAATGCCTTTTTGTGTTAACTTAGTTAGTGGGATAGATAAACATGTAAATTTATTATCAAATTGTCGGTAATAACCTGCTAATCCTATAAAAATAAAAATCTCTATAACATTTTTAGGTCTTGTCCATTCATCAATAATTTTTTGTGGGATCAATTGTTATCCCATCCTTATTTACAATCTTTCCAAGAAAAGAAATCTGTTGCAACAAAAAATCACATTTTTTAAATTTTCCATAAATTTTTTATTCTTTGAGAGTTTTCTAGAAAATCCTTAATGGGTTTTCATGATCCACATTACTTTTTTAAATCACCAAAATATCATTAAAAACAAAAAAATATTATCCAAATATTTTTGGATTATTCTGTTTATAAGATATATGAATATGGTAGGGGAATTTGTCAAACCAAATTACATAACAATAAACTCATAATGCTCATATCTAGTATGAATAAATGTTTTTGGGATTTCATCCTCCTTCACATTCAGCTGATGGTACTCGGATCTCATGGGAATATTGGAAAAAATACCGAGCTCTCTATAGTTGATCAAACAAGTCATCGATATGAAGAAAGTGATACTTTTTCTTAATAATAATGGTATTAAAAGCTATTTAATCAATGAAAAGGCTTATGGAACCATCTTTCTTTTTAATGAAAAAATAGGGGCACCCCATGGTGAAGTGATGGGATGAATGAAGCCTTTATCAAGAAACTCATTCAACTAATTTTTAAATTTAAGAAGTTCCTCTTGAGACATTCAATAAGGGGGTTTTGTAATTGGATTAGCATCCAGAACCAAGTCAATAATTAAATCAACTCCTCGATAAAATATAACACTAGGAATATCAGCAAGAAAAAAAATCCATGTATTAATTTACAACTAGAACATGATAAATATTAAAATTTCACTTTTTTCAACAATATGAGAATGGTAACATTCATTTCAATCTTTTAAAAGTATCTCTGCTTGTTGATATTTTATCAATTTTATGGTTTCATTCTTGTATAAAATCAGAAACTTATTCTGAAAAACAAATTATTTTTCTCTACAATCAATCTTATCAAGATAAACATAAATCCAATTCATACACAGAATAACATCAAACTCTACTAGGGGAAAAACAAAAATATCTCCATGTAATTTTTATCCACAGATAACAATAAAAAGATCCTTATAATGCCTTTTTTCTCTAATATTTCCCTCCTGGTGTTTTAACCAAAAGTCCCAATCTCATTTCATGAGGTGAAATTCCCGGTTTTCTAGAAAATTTCTCAAAAATAAAGGAATTTTTAGACCCCATATCAAATAAGGAATTAGAAAAATTTTAGTAAAAAAAGATGTGCCTAATACAACTTTATTGGGTGGCCCCACATCCACTGACATAGTCACAAAGGATATCACTGCACCTTTATTCTTATAATTTGGCTACTTTACATCATTTAGATCTTTCTTTGGGAAATTATTTGAATAATGACTAATCTCACCACATTAATGACAATTTATAGTTTTCTTATCAAGAGTAATCTTTACATCATTTTAATTAAAATATAAGGCCATATTTCCAAACATATCACATTGAAAACACTTTCTAGTTTTAGTAATGCATTCCCCAGGGTTCTTTTTACCACACTTTTCACAAACTAGAAACTAAAATTTCTTACCTTTATATTTCTTTGATTGATTCTTACCCATTACTGTCAATTGGGAATTTTCTTATACTTATTCTCAAAGTACATGTGATCATTTGAAAACTCTATTTCTAACTTATTTTAACAACAAACATCTTTCTCATAAATTTTGAATAATAAGGAGGCCACTACACTTTGGTGTCATTGTTTCAATCCTAAGTAAAAATTGACCGATTTTTCTATCAAGTTCCAAAATAAGATTTGGAGTGTACCTTTCCAACTAGGTAAATCATGATTCATACAAAACCATTGAATCATCCTCTTTTTGTTTAAATTCAGGGAATTTCTTTTCCATCCAAAGTCAAACTAGTTTAGGAAAGTATTTTTCATATAAAATATTCTTAAATTCATCCCATTCCATGGAATCAATCTCCTTGATATACCTAATATTTCTGACCATCAACCAACACTGATCATCTTTACCATAAAACGATAAATGGCATGACTAGCCTTTTGATTATCTGAACATCACATAACATAGAATATCATTTTAAGGGATTTAATCCTTTATTCAACTGCCCTGGGTCAAAAGATCCACTAAAGTTAGGAGGGTGTTTCGCCATAAATGTTCCACTATCGACATGTTCCATTGTGGTAGCTCTGGGTGTTCTCTTTCATGGATTCCACCACCATTTATAGCCTGCTTCAGCAGGTCCATTACTATTACAAATTATTCAGTTCCAATTCCTACCATTCCATCTTGAAGATTTGGAATGATATCATACTCTGAGTGCCTTCCTACTTTAGAGTCCCTATTTATTCTATGGAAAACCATTCTACAAAAACATATCTTAGATTAAGAAACATGGTGATCTTCATATTCTATATTACTTCATCATAAACATAAGGTAAAACCATTTATGATATTTTTTTAACATCATCCTCACCAATAAAGTTTTATAAACCATCCTCTAATACCAACTATAAGGACCCAGCCTTAAACATTATATAATCTAGTAAATTTATTTATAATTCTCTTATTTACATTCCCATGGATTTATTTGGTTTAGAGTTTTGTAAATTTAGGACACAATTCATACATATCAACCCACATGCATACAAAGTGGGTATTACTAATAAAATATCCATTTCTTCCATAATACAAAAACATGAAATCTTTTAATGAAAAGTCTTAAAGACATTAATCTAACCTTATACATTGAATTACCCATCCTTACACCCTGTGAAAACATTTTAACACTTGGGATGAGCACCAAAATCATAGTAAGGGATATAAAAATAAGGAGAGAAACCATTAGTCCATGAATACTTATAAAAATATGATATCATTTTCACAAAGACATACTTCTCACCCACAAAGTATCATATACACACTTTGATAAAACCATACAACTACATAGAAAGTATAAAAACATAAATAAACCATATAGGTGACTTGGGGCATTAATTACTTATTAAAGTAACAATCATGACTACCTTATGGTGTAACCATCGTAGTTACACTTGGAGTAACCATAGGAATGACATCTAACAAAAACATGTCCAATGTACTGTAGGGATATATAGGTCGTAAAATTTATCATAACAAATTCCCAATAAAAAAAACATGATCATAAATAAAATACTTACATCATATAAATGAATCCGAAAAATGAAATAAAAATATTATTTTTAAATAGAAAAATCCCTTACAAATATCATATATTTTAAGTGAGAGAGTTGAAAAAATAATGGAATATGTGTATAGACTATAAAATCACATAATAAAAATAATATAATAAAAATTAATTTCACAATTAACCGTAGTACCACATAATTAATTAAGTTCAAGTTTAACCCAAGGAATGGAAGTTGGGTTATGAATTCCCTTACCTTGGGTTTCTCTTTATTAAAATGTGTCTAATTTTTTTTATAATGATTAAAAGAGTATTATTAATATTTTATAGAAACATAATCATGTTTATAACACTTTATACGATCTTTTTACAATGTTATTTCAGAAATTTATTAATCATATTTTATTATTTTCATTATTTCGGGTGTGTGCTTTACAAGGTCTCCATGGTCATTTTGTATTGGATTTTTTTGTTGAATGGAAGAAAATATTCAGAAGTGGAATGAAATGGTATTAATTTGTTTCCATAATATTAAATGATACCATGAATCATTTTTTTAATATGTTATTAATAACCACTTTATAAAACATTAATGATATTTTTTTAGATAATATTGGCTGAAAATTAACATTTTGTTAATAAAATCACTTTTTAAGAAAACTGAGAAACCAGGCCCAATAAATCTAAAGGTTAAGCCTCATAAGAGAAATAAAATCCGTAAAATCATAGAATTATCCTATTGGTACTTTACTATCTATAAAGTTTCAAGTTCATAAGCCACACCTTATCATCAGGGTCTTCACCAATAACAACTTTGAAGTAAGACGCCATTTTTCCCAGGTTTGAATATATTATTCTTTACTAATTTTCCCGTTATTGAATCCTTTCATCATGATAATATCCGGTTTTTAAATCCAATTATCCCTCTCTCTACAGAACTCCACTTGAATATGTCTTCCCATCATCTCAACCTCTTCCTGTGGGATGTTGACATAAATAAATTCTTCAACCATGAAATAAGTTAGAAAATTTAATATTATGTATATATATTAGTAATATAACATGAAATAAGTTATATAATACACTTTACTATCTATTTAATCCATTAAAATAGTTTTATGACCATCCATGAAGGCGGTAATTGAGATTTAAAACACACCATCCACAGTGTGGGTAGATCGACACATCACATGCGATGTTTTTATTTTAAGAATAAAAAGGGAGGAATAAGAAGTATGATGATGAATTTTTACACAAACATTATATCATTATAGTATATATATGATACAAAAAGTTTCATGACTCTTTGATTAAGGGAGGTTAATAGAGTATAAACAATAATTAAAAAGAAAATAAAATGAAATCAATTAAAATTAAAGAGGATTTTTACCTCTTGATCTCTTCTCCTAAAGATCCTCCTTAAGGCCCTTGGTGTTGGCCCTTTTGTGAGACCTATAAGACTTGGACATGGGTAAGAGGCTTGTGATGATTATTGGTTAGATTTTATAAAATTATCAAATATTTAGAGGTGTGAGTAGAAGAAGGGGCGAGGGGTGGTATTTATAGTGGAGGAGAGGAATATTTTTTGGTTATTTTATTCATTAGTTTATTATTTTGGCTCAAGACAATGAATATTTTGAGCATTATGATAAGAATATTTTAAAATAATTATGGTAAGTTCTAGATTATTGTTCTTACATTATTCATGATGTTAGGAATACTATATTTAGCATATATTGTATATATACAGTAAATTACTGTATTTCACTATTCACAAAAAAATCACCTATTTTAGAAAAATCTTAAAAATCCACCCCAAACATCTTTTGATGTGTAGAATTCAAAAATGAACTCAAATTTATAAAAAAAAATTCTATATATGATAAATTTAAATTTTAAATAAAATTGTAATTTATAAGAAAAATAACAATTTTAACACTATAACTGATTTTATAACACCTTGAAAAAATTAATCAAGGTCTCATTTAATTATATTATATCTATAAAAAATAAAATAATAATTTATGATTACATTTTAAGAAAATAAATTTTCATCTAAATTATAAAATTAATCATAATATTATAGTTAAATATGTATGACTTACAAAAATACTAACACTTATACTATGATCATATTGTGACATATAAGATGCGTAAATTATATTTATACATTCATTAGTGAGGTTAGTATTTATTTGGTCATTTTACTAATCATATGGGTCAATTTACTACTCATAAGGGTCAAGATACTATTCACCAAAAAAATAAGTTGATCCCATTAGACTCGAAATATCTTATTGCTCGCAACCATGAATGTATTTATTTCGAAATTCAAATAATAGAAGCAGAAAATTATTTTTAACAACAATGTTATAACTGTTTCTTTAAGACAATGTGTTGTTTCATAGAGAGTCGCTATTTTAACATTTAATTCTATATTAAATTTCTTTATAAATACTTGGTCTGTTACAGATATTGGATCTATATTGTGGTACATGTGATTTATATGGTACTATATTGCTAAATATGGCATATTTATATAATAAAAATGTAAATTCCATTGAAAAAAATTGGGTTGTTACATGATTCTACATCCTTCGTCCATCAAATTGGCTAGACATGGTTTCTCCATTGATAAAAAATGTGTTATCCTTCATATAATATGATATATTGAGTTCACTTGTGGGATCATATCTCAATGTTAAGGCTCTTAGTGTGATAACATGATTTTTTCTTCATGGGGATTCTTGTGATTTTTTTGTTTGGAATATCTAGGATGTATAATTTTTGAGGATGAAAACTTATAATCTAGGGAGGATGTAGTGACATGGATATTCCTAAATTTATACTAAGCTCTATTTTTTAATTTTCATAGTCATAGAAAAATACCAAAGGTAAATTGGTAAATTTACACTAGTGATAATCTTTTGAAAAAAAATTGAGTGTCTTGTTTATTTCAGAGTATGGTATTTACCCCCTGAGTTAAGCTGACAAGTAAAATAAATAGTCATGGAACATTGAAAATAATATAATAAAAATGATATTTTATTTTTATTCATATTCATTAATATTTCTTACAAATTTTTGATATCAATTGAACAAACTATCAAATAGGGAATCCTATAAGGTTTTTGGATCTAAAATATGGGTTTTATCCTGTGTAAAATGTCTCTTTTGTTTATGTCATGTTTTGTGATGATGCATAGTAATGGATGGATTAACTATGGAATTAATTAGTTAATTAATTTTATAATTAATTCATTGTCCTAGATAATCCTATACTTAATACTCATTTATGAAAATCATCAGGTTTAGTCACATTACCCTTGGAAAAAATGGACGAGAGCTCTCATGGTGGAGACCTCGGTGAATGATCATAGAAGTTCATGAAACCAACAAAGAAGACTCTGGGTTATCCAATGACATTGTTGTTTTTGACATTATTCATATGAATTAAATCCTAATTAAATTTAGGGATTTATTTTGTGGATATATCATCATTTTTATATCATTGTAATTTAAAATTAATTATTCTTATATTATAATCTAGAATTTACCTATACTAATCCTTGTTAACTTAAATATTTGTCAAAACTATTATTGGGAATTTTTGATCCTTGAACTGACTATATTTATATTTTTCATTGGATACATAACCTTTTATGATGGATAATAATGTATTTTTATCATTGGTAGTCACCTTTTTTGTGGATCCCCACTCTATTCATCATGCATTCATCACTGATAATTGGTTTGGCTAGTAATTCAACATTTCCCCCAAAAAACCTTTAATTGAATTAATTATTATCAATTATATTGATCCATGTTGAAAATTAAACTTTATGGGTTATAGGAGAGAGGAGTATTGTTGATGAAAATGAAAATCTATGGAGAGGATATGAGTAATTTTTTCCATAAGATGGGATGTACAAGGTGAAGAGCCTTTGATGATCAATGAGGATTTGAGAAATCAAAGGTTGAAAAATAATTTTGAAATGATAGATCTATTAATGAAATTCCTAAACAATTTTTAGGAAATATTGGTGGTATAATCAAAGAAACGTGTGAGAGACCTAAAGGTATGTTGAAATGGCTGAGAATATGGAAAATTCCGGACTACATGATGTGTAGTTCATCTGAACACATGTTGTGTTTCATGGAGAATGTGGTGATAGGGTTTCTAAATGAATTAAATATCTCTTGGTTGTGTGGTTAGGACCAAAAATCATGTGACCGTAGATGAAAAACCTATTGTTTATAGGAAACCGAATCCCATGGATCATGGGTGGATAAATCATTGTATATACCTAGGTTATACCCAATTTACAACTAGGTTGAACATGAATCAGCATGTGAGGCACACATTGAGTGTCGAAACTAATACAAAAATCCATGTAACTCATCTAAAACATAGTGTAGTTGTATTTATATAGTATTTTTTAGTGGTAGTGCCCAACCAAGTTTTTTACTTGGGTTGACATATCATGCACCCCCATGTGCACACCATCCACATTCCGTTGACTCATATTGCAAACATTGAGTGACCTATTCAAAGTAGGATTCTATATATGATTCAATGGTAGGGTATTTGATCCACCTATATAAGGTCAGGTATCCTTCCCTACTATATTTGATATGTGATCCATTACTTCTGTGTCTATCATAGATAGATCCATGTATCCGATCATGGGTATTGGGGTCATCATCCATTATTCCTTTTTCCCAAGGTATGGGTTGGTATCATATTACCCTTATTTTAACATGGTATCCCTTCCTATGGGATGGTACATATAGAGTTAGGTATCCCCTGTGTCCTATGGGTGATCCTCTATATACGAGTACACTCTAATGATACTGTATATCCCTTGGTTTCAAGGGTTTGATCCAATATTTGTGAATTGAATTACCCCCATTTGATTTTTCTTTCAAAGAGTATTTTCCTTCATTTATGATTTTCCTAAGAGGTACCACTAGTCTATTTTTGATAGTATAATATCAAGGGTATAAATGAGGAATAATTTTTATATGGTCAGTTGTGAGGATAGAGGCCTTATTTCATTACTAGTATCATTTATAATATAACATCTAGGTTTAACATTTACCTTTGGATAGTGCAATCTATCTTAGAAATATTGCATGGTATAGGTTTGAGTAGACCTTGGTTTTTGGATTTGGGAAATGGTGTTGTTATTGGAATATTTTTTAGTATGGGCTTCCATGGGATTTAGAGTCCCTTAAATCCCTAGGGTTTCCTCTGAGATTCAGTATACAACCGGATATTGACTTTAATCTTCATAGACTCTTCATTGGGCTGAGTTTTTTAGCAAATCATGCAATGTAGACATTTAGCTTTTGATATGAGACAACCGATACCTCTTCATACCCTTAAGACTTATATTATTTGATAATATATAAATTATTCTTCAATAATTACTTCCTTATACTCCTCCGTACCATGATATTTAAGCTATTGTGTTTTTTTTGCCTCTTTGTGGTTTTCATTGTATACTATTGAGTATGTTTACACTCACCCTTTCATAGGTCTTGGGCGCACACATATTTTGTTTTTGTAGATGATACACAAATCAAATATGGACTTGTATATGTGGAGTTTAAATTTAATGTTAACATATGAATCTTGGAGGCCTTGGGGATTAATTTTAGGGATAGGATAATGATACAAGGAGATAATAGTAATAGGTGATGTTTTTTCTTGGAGCTAGATTACAATGGGGACCTATATGGCTTTACTAGTTTTTAGTTTTCCTTTTTGGCTATTCGGAATTATCTTCCCCATTTTTTTATTTATAATATATATAATATATGTCTATATTATTCTCAATATATGAATCAATCCTGTTTTTATTTAGTTCAATTGGTTTCATTTATATATATATCACCCGTGTTGTTTCATACAATGTTCATTGGATAAATGATACTATTTCACATTTTTATATTCTAAGGAATCCCATCTATGTGATCTTCCTAATAGGTTCTACTCACCATATCCTATTCTATTGGTGGTAGGATTGGGGTTTCACACATAGCTTATTTTCAGTCTAGGTGGGACATTGGTGGATCCAACCGTGTCAGAAAAGATAAGATATATTCGGCTCCACTTTTATCCAACCACTCAGTTGATTTTTGAACCAAATGGAGTTAAAATCATAAGAATAAATTTAAAACCAATAAATAACTAGATGAAAATAAAATATATAGGTTTTAGAGATAATTAAAATTAGTTTTTTTAACTTATATTTAGTCATAAACAATTTCGATTTCATATTATGATTTGAATTAAACCCTTACTACATGGTTAAATTTTGATTCAAAATATCTTGATAGAGTGAAATTGATATGGACTTGTAAATAAATTATAGTGTATGAAAATTGTACTAAAATATATATGTGATTATAATATACACCATTTAAAGTAAAAAAAGTTGTTAATATAGAACAAATCCTAATTAATGTAAATTTAGGTGAGAAACCATTACCTTGGGTTTTTTATTGGTCAAACATTCTCTGACTCCATTTATAAAAAATATATTATTATTATTCATATATATCATAGAAATATTTATATTCTTTTTTTACTTGATAACATTCATTTATAATTTCTTATTACCCATTTAAAAATCATTCATCATCAAAATTAATATCTAGGTGTCAATTGTCCTGTTAGATATGTGCTACCCTTGGTATGGAGGTTCCATAACATCATCCATGATCATTTATTCATTACCTCTAGAATTATTAAAAATACGTAGTATATGTTTTTGATATATTTCAAGAGTCCCATGTTCATTTCATGTAGAGTATGATGACAGTTATTATGGAATAATTAAAAATTTACTTTTCAGAGATTATTTAATTAATAATAAATTGAATTTTTTAGGAAATATAATTTAGAGTATTGAAACCCTAATACTATAAAAAATATAAAATTAATATTTATTACATTATATTACTAATATTTATGTTATCTTTTTCATTCCGGGTGTAAACTTTATAACATTTTTTAGCTGGATGGTAAAACCGGCCCAAACAGGAACATGTTATAACAACTGAATGAGTAAGGACAATTTATTTTACGGTAATGATAACAATTTTATTAAATTTCTAGGATTTCAAAAAAAAATATTAATGTGGATGAAGGAGAAAAGGATAATTTATTATGTAGAGGATATGTATAATGTTGAGTACTTAAATCACTGTTTATAGAGCCTCTTATAAATAAGGGATTTGGGTCTCCTTCTAGCCATAAGGTCCTAAAATGGGAAAGTATTTTTAAGTAGATAATTTGGGTATGGATTAAATAGAAAAATTAATGAAATTTGGGGGTTGATGTGGGTAGATTTGGCGTCTGTTTAATAGTTATATTAAGTGTTATTTCACAAATATCCATTCCTTGGTGATTAAGGAATGCAATTTCTCATGGAATTTGTATCCAAAATGAGAAAATAATTGATATAGGATAAGGGTATCATGATAATTACCTTATACACTCAATTATGGATAATTATTTTATGATATTTTATGTCATGACCCCCCCCCCTCCTTAGTACCCCATGGTCCGACATTGAATACTAGAGTGAACCACAATGCACGATGTAACTAGGTCACAGGTTGGTCACTAACATTGAAGGTATAAAGAAGAATAAAAAGGTTGGAATTACCCTCAATATATCTCATAAAATTATAGTTATCCACAAATTACCTTCATAACTTAAATAAATACCCAATCACAGTATATTAAATGTCATGAAATTCAATAATAATTGAAAATACCAAGAATAATTCTTAGGTAGCGTCCACGAAAAGAAGAACCTTCTGAAAAATTAATATGAACTAGTCACACCAGGATCGATCACTAAGAAAATCCTAAAAACTATAAAAATAGGTTTATATATATATGATTTATCATATAAATATTATTATTAGGATCCTCCCTGAAACCTCTCATTAAAATATGAAATAACCATGCTAAGGCCCATGAATAAATAGAGGAAATAACCTAATTACCTAAATCAGGTGAAATATAACCCAACCACAAAAATTATTTCTCTTTATGAAATTAATAGTAAAAGGTAACTTAATATAAAATGAATATATATTAATTAAGGTACCTCACAACCTCTTACAGGGTAAATAATCTCAATTCATTCAATTTATTACATCATTGTGATATCATCCCCTCTATAAGCCATCATGACCCCACCAAGACACCATATTTAATCTTGAGCCTCATGAAACCTATCACATACTACACCATTTTAATCACATAAAAACTATAACTATATATTAATACCAAATTCCATGATACAATTAACTACACCTCAATACATTTCAGCTCATGCATAGGTACTCATGTAGTAATCAGAGTCAATACAGTAGATATACATGTATATATTAAAAACTAAAGCTACTACATCCCTCACATAAATGTATAATAAAAATGTGAACCATAATATAATGTAAGATCATATACCCAATTATTTTATCCATTACATTCTATATATGACTACATATTATTCTATATCAGGAAGATAGAGAAGACTTGAAGATTATTCACCTATTTATTTGATTGACGTCATTGATGATGGTAAACACTTAGAACTAGAATCCAATATGTCGTCGACTTAGCTTTCAAATATAGTGTTGGAGAATAATATTTAAAAGAACATAATTATAGTATATTACACAAATAATAAAAGGGAATAATCCTACTCTAGAATCAAACTAAAGTTAACATCCCTCACAAAAACATAATTTCCATCTCTATAACTAAAAATCTATTGTTCAATTAAGCATAAAAGTATCTAGGTTCATAATCATTTATTATATATCAATTTAATTATTAAAATACACTTTATAGAACCCATTTAAAAAATTTTGTTTAAAATTTACATTCCATTAAAAATCCAAATGTTCTTTATTATTAAACATCTATAATTCCATATTTAACCTTTCTCTTTGATAATTTCAATAACTAATCAAGGTATTTGAATTAATGAATCATTTCCATTAAAAAACACTTCATATAGTATAATTTATAATTAATTTACCATTCCATAATTCATGGTATTATATAACACATCAATACCAATCTCCAAAGAGAGTGATTCTTGAAGGAATCAAGCACACTATAACATAAAGAAACATAATCACAATAGTCTACTAAGAAATGAACAATATGGGAAATACCAACTCTTAAATTATGCCATTTATCCCCATTAAATCCCTATAACAAAGACTATGAAACATGAAATCCCATATCTTAACATTGACCTATAATCCCAACATCTACAACATCAACCCACTACCACAACTAAAAAAAATTAAAAACAAAAAATATAAACTTTCAACCAATGCTAACCAACCCAAAAGTAAAAATTTTCATATAGAAAATCATAGAAAATATTATACATTATATGTTAATTACATAGAAGAATATCATATTCTTAGTATATAAAACTCAAATTAAAATCAATTCCATATCATCAAAAACATAAAAGAATAACAAAAACAAGGTTGGGCTTTACAGTAGTGCCAAACATTTAAATTTCAATAGACAAGATTTTCCATTACAAGAATTGTTTTACTAACTCATTATGGGGATGTTTCAATAAGAAGAAACAAATATCTAATAGATAATACAAACTAAAATCATCTATGTATTTCTCAAATAAAAACTTCCTAGTTCATTAGTTTAAGGAATAATGATAAATTCAGTTTTTATGCCTCATTCATTAGCTCCTTTAATATAACAGATTTACATTGTTAATCATATAATAGTAATTTCAAATATACTATGGAAAATATAATCATATTGGTACTAAATCATGTTATCTATAATTTATCATGAGAAACATATTATAAAAAATAATAATCATATGAAATCAATAAAAACCCTTAAGTTTTATAATTTCATTTATTATAATTAATTATATTAATTAAGGCTAATATCATCCATTTTCCCATTGAATATGAATTATTCTAATCCCATATTGAGATATAAAATAATGGGAAGTTTATTAATCCCCTATATTGATATGAATTGTCTAGGAACATAGAGGAAGAAGGAATCAACCACCTCAAAACTAATATAAACGACCCTTGGACATAACCACAATGATACATCAATAATCATACTCAAATATGAACAAAATATTCGTAAAACCCCTAGACCATAACCTCTGTGAAGGAAGTGAAGAAAGATAAATACCAAGGGGGAAAGTAGGATACCATGGAAAGTGAGAGAAATAGATCCCCATGAACTATATGGTTAGTATCCACTAAGAGATGGTAAACCCCCCCCCCAAAGGGGTTTGGGGGTCATCTAGGTTTTGATAGAATATAGAAAATTTTGAATCGTATGGAAAGACCACTAATTTATATAGAAAATTCAATTGGGCGATCACTATGGTGTGGAAACCTCAACAATGATTGTGGTTTCTTTATCCATTGACAAATATAAAACTCATAGCCTTCAAAATGAATCTCTCTCCTTATTCATAATTTTATTTTCACCCATTTAGTGTTAGGACCAATATTATGACTAAGGTGTTTTTTGTCTTTTTTTTTCAAGGTATGTTTTGAAGGAAGTAAATCACTTCACTTTATTTGTGGAAACAATCGTGCTACTTGTGGTATTGATAATAACCAAACTCATGGTATTTATAAAAATCAAACTGATGGGATTTATAAAAATCAAACTCATGGTATTGAATGAGACTCATGGTATTGGTAAAAATTGGACTCATGTATTCTAAAGAATCAGGCTCACTTTGATAGTCCATCATAATGAGAGGAAGATGTTTTTAAAAGAAGTGTTTTTAAGGAGAATCTGGGTCAATGTGACTATGAAGTTTTAATCATGAAAATAATTTTCTGATTTGTATTTCATATTGATGATGAGTTGAATTTAGAACTTCTGATGCAAGCTTGATGGATGAAAGTTGGAGTTAAAGGGGTATGGTGCCAATTTTTTGTATCACTATGTTTTCCATCAAACACATAATTAGAGATCGATTTCATGATAATTGTACACAGAATGATTGAAAAGGTGGTATTGATTGAAAATGTTTTCTTGATTGAAAAGATGGTATTGAATGAAAATTTTGTATTGATTGAAAAGGTGTAACCAATTTACTATAGCACCAATGTTTTTTATCAGATAATATAAAAACTTTTCCTGCCCAAAATAATCAATATCAGAATGATCAATCTTAGAAAGATCAATATCATAATAATCAAAATCATAATAATTGATATTAGTCTTAGTAAGAAAATGATCAATATCATGATGATCGAAATTAGAATGATTGATATCAGACTGATAGATACCAGGATCTAGAAGGAAAATATCAACATTAAGATGATCAAAATCAGAAGAATTGATATCTGAATGATCATATCTTGGCTAATCATAGCAAGGTTTGAAGAGATAGATTAACTCTAGTATTTTTTCAAATGTCTTCATCAAGTGGTGCAAGAGTTTATTTACTTTGTCTATCCATTGAAGTGTTGTTCCAACTAGGACAAGAGAAGAGGAGAAGAAGATGCCTTGTATTTAAGGTGGGTCAGGAAAGGTTTTAAAGAAGAGAATATGATCAACAATGTAGTCAACCATTTCAAAAGGGTCGAATTAATTTCTTTGGATGAGTTATTGAATAAAAATAGACCGCTGAATGATTTTTTGAGGGGGTGTTTAACTCACAAATACAAGATTTTTATTCCATGATGTCTTATCAAATGTAATCAATATTAGAAATTGAAATCAGACACAAAAATTAAAATTATATTTACATTGGAATTGGATGACTGGAGAAGAATAGGTGAATATTTTAGAGGGTTTGAGGAGAATCGGGAAGCGTTTACGAAGTCAAAATTGCTCTGAGATTTCAAGGGAAATTGAAATTTGGGTGAATTTAGGTGAGAGGGAATGATTTTTGGATTCCTAAACAATTCTGTTTTTGGTCACCTATAAAAGGAAAAAAAGTAAATTGCACCTAACCAATAATGGTGTAATGTTCATCGTAGTAGAGAGAGGAGATCTGAGTTTTCAATGAGATAAATTGATACCATTTTATATTGTATTTAAGACATTTAGATGGGAAGAATGTTGTATTTGGATGATCATCGTATCAAGATGGATTAATCAGTTTTGGGATTTCTATATTGGTTTTGTCGAAGTGAGGAATTATCATACAGTGTTTATCATACACAGATATTGAAGTGGTTTTAATTCATTTCTATTGTATTCTATTAGAAAATCATATTAAATGAATTATATCAGGAAGAATTGAACTTGGAGGAATCAAACTGGGAAAATTAAACCTTGAAAAATTGGAATGATTCTTTTATGAAAATGTCTAGGAGGTTCTACCTTTCTTCTAGGTACGTAATTGAACAATTTTATTTCAATTGAATACAATTGTTGAATTGATAATAACCACATGTAACAAGAGTTGTTACATATCAATTGTATTACCCTATTTGTGCTAAGAGGGCGCACACACAATTTTGGGTTGTCTTCAAAGTGTTACATGAGTGAAAGGGAATATCCTACTTTTTGTAATCCAGGGATTGTTTTATAGTGTATTGTATGGTATTGTATTTTCTTCATACTATACCAAGGGCGTAACTATTTGTATTGAATAGTGAACCATGTAAATACCTATGTTCTTGAGGATGTGTGTTTGTTTTGTTTTCAGCAGAGAATTTAAATTTTAATAGGAGGTGAAGGTTGTTTCAATTGAAATGAAAAATAAAATAAATAGTATCACCAATTCACCCCTCCCCCTCTTAGTGATACAAATACACTAGTTGGGAACTTACAAGTGGTATCTGAGCCGAAGTTTTCCTTCACTATTCTTTGCTTATGGATAATTTGAACAATGTGAACACTATAGGTATTATAGTCTTTGATGGAAATATCTATCACATATAGAAGGATAGAATACTGAAATATCTTATGTCTATCAGTTATAAAGTTATCGATGCAGCAACATTTCGGTTTCCACCCATTGATGATAAATCTCCACTTACACCTATTGATAAGAAGAGTCTTGAGAATGATATAAGGGAAATGAATTCTATATTATCATTACTTTTTGAAAGTGAATTCTTGAGAGTGAATTGTATTTCCATATCCAATTATATATGGGAAAAATTGAAAAACATATATGAAGGAAATACAAATGTCAAGAAGCAAAAAGTTCAAATATGTAGATTGAATAATGAAGACTTGAAGATGGGTGAGCATAAATCTGTTGGGTATTTATTTACTAGGGTGAATGATATTGTGAGAACTATTAGATTTTGTTGTGAAAATATAGATTTCTCTAAATTTGTTGAAAAGATTTTGAGAACCCGACATGGAAAATTTGATGATAAAGTTTCATCATTATAATACAGAGATCCTGAGATACTATCTCTTGATGATCTGCATAGCACTATTATCACTTATGAAATGAGAAAAGAGAATGCTATGAAAAGAAAAACAAAGTTAGATAGAGAAATTTATTTTAAGGATATGAATAAGAAAAGTTTATACAGATATTTATTGAAGAAGAATATGGTGATTCTATCTCTGGATATTGGGTATGAAAAAATCTTAATGATGTATTATCCTTGTTTTCCAAAAAAGTGAAAATAGGTATAGGAAAATAAAAAGGGAAACATTCTTTGAAATATTTTGAATGTGGAGAAGTTGGTTACATTGTGGATAACTATTATCAATGAAAGAAATAAGAGGGTAGTGATTAATAAGAAATAAAGATAGGAAGATCAGGTAAGAAATAGTGTAATATAGGAAAGTTATAATCGAAAGGGAAGGAAAAGAAATTCTTCAAATCCAACATAAGAAGTCTCTTATCTAAAGATGAATATTAAGAAGGCAGTGGTGTTGAATCTAAAAAATTAGTTCATAATGGTATTGAAAATACTTTTATAGAAATAATGAATGTAATATCACATTATATTTTCAGGTAATTTTGATGAATCTAAGTACCTCTGTTTTGGAGTAGTGACTTGGGGCGCATCTGGGTGAACTTTTAAAGAAAACTAAAGGACAGTGGGTTGTGCACGGTTTGCGCACAATTTTCTGTAACCTCGGTTTATGGTATGTAACCCCTTTATTGATTCTTTTCATGGTTTTAATGTAAGGGTGACAAATGGGAGAGTCGGGGGAACATTAAATAATGTTTTGAGGCAAAGGGGAAGTCGCACGGGCGGCGCACGGGTTGTCTAAACCGTGCGTAGTTGGTCTTGGAGGTAGTAGCTTCCGCATGGGCAGTGCACAGTTTTTCTAACTATGCGGCCAAACCGTGCGTGGAATATCTGCCGAGGTAGTGGCTAATTCATGGTTAGTGCACGATTTGTCTTACTATGCGGGAAAACCATGTGACCACATAAATGAGATCCTATAATAGTGGATCTCACTAGTTTTTTCCTCTAAGTTCCCCGTTTGTCCTCCTAAGCGGCCCTAACTTGGGATTTTGCTTCTCCTAAGGTCATAGAAGGTTATCCCATCATTCCAAAGGCAATCCAAAGGGTTCTCTCGGTGAATCGAAGATGGATTCTTGATCTATCTGATCAGTCTTCATCGTTCTTGATTTGTTTCTTAGATATACTTAGATCTACTTCTCCAATTTTCTTGGTTCTGTAGATCTATGCCTGTTATGGGTAGATCTATGTGTTTGGATTCCAAATATGATGAGATTTGGTTTTGATCTTTTTAGGAGAAGAGATCAAAGGCGGGTTCTTGGTGAAGCAACCCGGTTTTTCTTGAGCGTTCTTCAACCGTTGTGGTTTTTTTCAAATCCTTTGAAGTAGGTGGTTCCATCACAACTTGCTAAATTGATTATCATTGTATTTTCATATTTTATTTCAATTTTCGATTTAAATTCAATTTCTCAAATTATATTTCAATTAAATTGATAAAAACTCGATTCTAGTGAATCGAGACATTTGAAATGGTTTTGGCATGGAAATTTGGAAAACCCCAATTCCATTGAATTGGGTGTGTTTATGGAAATTGGTCGATTTAAAATACATAATTTAAATTGTGAATTTTATGGAAACGACTTCAATTAAATTGTTGAAATTAATTGTGGAAATAAATTTTTTAATTATAGAAGTGGTTTTGAATGGATTTCATGCTGGTGAAAATGGCTTAAAATTATTTGATAGAAACCCATTGGTTTTATCTTGTGAAAAAGTCATGTTTTTTAATAAAACCTATATGGTTTTAAATGGAAAGAAATTGGAATTTTTGAAATGGAAGAATGGGATAGTTCGTATTTTTAAGCATTCTTAAAATAGTTCACCCATCATGTAAGAGTTCATGCAAGCCTTAGGTAGTTTGTGAGTTATTTGGATACACTCTATGCTGTGCCAACGTTCTAAAACGTACTTGCGGTGGGTCATATCCCCGACAGGTTGGTGACGACTCTCCTTTTTCCAGTGTCATAGGGACGTGTGTATACACATTTTTCTGAGTTCACATATAGAGTGTGGAATCCTATAACTAGTTAATACTATCATACCTTTTGGCAGATGACCATGTTGCTCGCTTGTATATTTATAATTGAGATATAAATGTATTCCAATACTTTTGAACTACTTTACATGCCTACTGAATTTATATAAACTATTTTATATAAATGATTTATTTAATACATTGTCTTAGAAATATTCCATCATTTGTAAAATCATTCTTAAAATATTAATTTCCATCATCTAGAAATGTATACCATGTTTTTTTAAAATATGCTTTTGAATTTACAAACTTATTTATTTTAAAATTGATGGATTTTCTTTGGATAATCTATATTTGGAATCTGTTACAGAATCTCTGGTGGTATTCTACTGGTCTTAAGCTCTCACCCTAGTTTTGCCTTCGGGTGTTTGTGGGCTTTCTTCTTCCAGGTTCAACAAAATGGAAGGGATATCTTGGAGGTGGATCCAGCTGTTGATCTTTGGTCTTGGTGAGTTGTTTCTTTTGGGACCTTGGGGCTGTTTTCCCCATTTTTAGTACTTGGGTTGTAGTACTTTAGGCTTTTTATGCCTCTTTGTTTTCTGGTACATTACTCCTAGTGGAGTTTCTTTTTGTTATAGATATTGTCTTTTTTTCTTTCCTTTTGCATTGTTGGTGGAAAATCGTTCCCACTTGTATGTTATGTGATGCTAGGTGCTAGTCGACAAACCGTGGAGATCAGGAACTCCCTTCGGGATATGTCAGGGCCGACTCGGTTATCGGGTTACCAGGGTACCCGGGATGGTTCATGACAAAATGTTATCACAGTTCATGTTAAGCATCATTCCTTGATTACATTATGCATTTGAGTATTCTTGTCGGGACTTAGGAGTTATTTGTGATTGAGTTCCTGGCCATCTCTCACCGTAATGAACCTTAAGTCACTATGGTAGGTTAGGTAAATACGACTTGTGGATTAGTTCTAATATTTTACCTATTTTGATTTGGATAGAGTGGAATCCAAATATTGTTCATCCATTCTATTAAGAATAATTTTCCTTGTTACTCAGTTTGAGTGTTAATCGATTGTCTTCTGCTACTGAATCTCAGCAAGCATGTCCTATTGTGGATTTGAGTCTGGTTGATGTGATTGTATGCACTGTCCATGCTCTAGGATAGGAATGAACTCTAGTTCATGTTCAGGCTCTAGCTATATATCCTCATAGTGATATTCTTTGAATTCGTTCTCAAGAGTTCCTATGCTAGAAGCCACCAGTTTTCAAAGGCTCCACTGACCCTCAACATGCTTAGGAATGGTTGAGTAAGATTGAACGTCAGTTTGGGTTCTTGGAGACACCTGATGTGATCATGGTGAAGTGTGCCACCTTCGTACTGGAGGGACCAAGTAAGAGATTATGGGACACAATGGTGACGGCTGGGAAACATGAGTGTTTGTAGTGGAAAGACTTTTGGGTTCTTTTCACTAAGCAGTTCTATCTAGAATCAATTGTGTTGGCCAAGGCTATGGAGTTTTTCAAGCTTGAGCAGGCCATCCAAACCATGACTAAGTACTCAAATATCTTTTCTTAGTTGGTACAGTTTGATCCTGAGATTTTATCTAATGATAAGATGAAGGCTCGACGATTCGAGTTGGGACTTCGATCAGATATTCATTATCAGGTTATCTTACTGAAGCTACCCACTTATGATGTTGTGATGGATAGGGTGATGATGGTTGAGATGGACATGGCTAGAATGTTAGGGTTGAAGGAAGTTCATTTCCCTCTTTGTGGAAGTGTTGGTTCCTTTAATGGAAAATGGAAACACGATGTTTCTCATGCTAGTTCTCGACAACCGAGTAATTCCAGTCCTCTGATAGCACTAGGAGGGAATTCTTTGACTTGCTGTAAGTGTGGAAAGCCAGGACATTCAAAGAGGGTTTTCACTGAGACACCCAAGAACTGTATCTCATGTATACGTTTAGGGAACTTATAGAGATTCTTCCACCACTTTTCTACTCCACATAGTGGAACATGATCATTAGTACCTCCAAAAACTACTGGGAAATCAAATGCTTTACATACAAAAGGGTTCCAGCCACAGGTATCCGTAATGAAGCATCTTCACGTAGTGGAAGAGTCGCCAGAGGTTGCTGATACAAGTCCTACAACTATGAGAGGTACTATTACTATAGATTCATCTTTAGTGACCGCTCTTTTTGATTCTGGTGCATCTCACTCATTTATTTCAACCCATATTGTTAATCTGCTTAATCTACCTATGAAGTTTTTATCTTGTGTGATGGATATTACTACACCCATTGGTACAATGAGAGAGAAGGGTCTCTGTAGTCCGGCTTATGTTTACTCTATACTAGATGTTGATCATGAATGTTGTTTTTTGTTCTCAACATGAAATCTTTTGATATCATATTTGGGATGGATTGGATCATTGCCAATAAAGCCCGGATAGATTGTTATCTTCAACGGGTCTACCTTACTACACCCAGTGGTGTGCCTATTGTTTTTCAAGGAGAATGGGACCCATGGTCAAGTAGAGCTGGAACATCTTCTCCAGATCTGGGGAATTTTTTATCACTGTTTTCTTTTGATCTAGAGAGAGATTCAATGTGTAGTGATATTCCTCCAGTCGTCGCTGAGTTTCCCGATGTGTTTCCTTCTAACTTATCTGGTTTGTCACCAGTAAGGGAGGTTAATTTTTCTATTGAATTAATGCTAGGTACTCAGCCAGTTTCAATTCCCTCTTACCGAATGGCTCTAGAAGAACTAAATGAATATATGTCTTAGTTAGACGATCTTCTTGAGAAAGGTTTTATACCCCTGAGTGTGTCACCTTGGGCAACACCAGTTCTCTTTGCCAAGAAGGCTGATGGTTCTCTTCTCCTATGTGTTGATTATTGAAAGATCAATCGAGTTATGATAAAGAAAAAATATCTGTTACCACAAATTGATTATTTGTTTGGTCTATTGAAAGGGGAAAAGTGGTTTACAAAAATTGATCTTTGATCTAGTTACCATCAATTGAGGATAAAATATGACATTCATAAGACCACTATTCATATTAGGTATGTTCATTATGAGTACCTTGTTATGCCCTTCGGCCTAACAAATGCTCCTGTAGTTTTTATGGATTTGATGAACAAGGTTTTCTATGAGTATCTAGATACTTTTTTGCTAGTATTTGTGGATGAAATTATTCTCTACGCCATGTTTGAGGAGGATCTTGTGCATCCTATGATAACAGTTCTGAGTCTTCTAAGGAATCATCGACTTTATACCATGCTTTCAAAGTGTGATTTATGGATTCAAGAAGTAACTTTATTGGGAAATGTTGTGTTAGAACAAGGAATATCAGTTGATCCTGAGAAGGTGAAGGCTGTTATGACTTGGGAACAACCACGAAATTTTATCGAGATTCGGTGCTTCTTGGGATTAGTAGGATATAATCGCTGATTTGTTAAATAATTCTCAAAGTTAGCTTCTCTAATGACTGTTCTGACTTGAAAGGGAGTGAATGTTTCCTGGAATGATAAATGTACGAGTTTTTTTGAGCTAAAGCATCTTTTGACTACTATGCTAGTGTTAACTCTTCCGGAGGTTGGGATAGGTTACGTGGTCTTCTATGATGCATCGGGTTCAGGTTTGTGATGTGTCCTTATGCAAAGTAATCATGTTGTTTCCTATGGATCTCGTCAGCTTATGCCTCATTATAAGAAATATCCTACCCATAACCTTGCACTTGTAGCTGTAACGCACACACATAGGTGTTGGAGACATTACTTTTATGGAGAAAGGTTTACTATGTATTTAGACCACAAGATCTTGAGTTATACCTTCTCTCAAAAAGATTTGAATCTCCACCAAAGGCGTTGGGTAGAGTACCTTTAATCTTTCGACTATTACATTGCCTATACCCTAGGAAAATGGAATGTAGTTATAGATTAATTAAGCAGGAAACTTCCATCATGGGATGTGAATGGATCTTCAGAAGAGTGGAGTTTTATGGATCTTTTTGATCAGTTGCATATTGGAGTTCAGTGGAAGGGGAACAAAGTTTCTTTAGCCAGTGTCCAATTGAAATCTTCTCTTCTCGAGTTAATTCTTTGAGAACAACAAATGGATGTTGAATTCCATAGCATTAGGGACTCTCTTTATGGTGGGGAGACTGACACCCAGTGGTTATTATCCAAAGAGGGTTTTCTGTGTTATCGAAACCATTATGTTGTGTCGTTATCGGAAAGGAAGGATATGATGGGGGATTTCGATAACTCTCCGTGGGTTGTGAACCCAGGAACCACGAAGATGTTCTATGACATGCGGAAACAGTTTTGGTGGCCAAGTATGAGATGAGACATTTTTGAGTTTGTATCTTGTTGCTATACATGACGGCAGGTGAAAGCCGAGAACCAGAAACCTTCGGGTTTGCTTCAAACACTTCCAGTCTATACAGGTAAGTGGGATGAAATCTCTATGTACATTGTGTTTGGGTTACCTCAAACCCAAAGGAAGAATAACTCGATATGGATTGTGATCGACAGGCTGACCAAGTCGGCTCCCCTTATACATATTCGAGATACAACCAAAGTTGAGGAGTGGGGAAATATCTATATGAAAGAAATTGATTTTTTACACAGAGTTATGTGTGTTATAGTCTCTGATAGGGATCCTCGGTTTACATCTCTCTTTTAGATAGGCCTTTAGGAGGCACTAGGATCTCAGGTCCATTTGAGCATGGCCTACCATCCACAGTCAGATGGCCAGATAGATAGAGATATTCATATCCTTGAGGATATTCCCCGCACATGTGTTCTAAACGTTGGTGGGACTTGGGATGACCATCTGTGGCTAGTTGGGTTTTCTTATAACAATAGTTATCATTCTACGATCAAAATGGCTCTTTTTGAGGCATTGTATGGCCATCCATGTAAATCTCCATTGTTTCGGTCGAAGACTGGTGAACGTTCCTTGGAAGGATCGAGTTTTTTCCAAGAGACAACAGCTAAGATCTAGTTGATTCATCATAGAATGTTGACAGAACAGAGTCAGTACAAGTCTTATGCTGATCGTTGCCATAGACCTTTAGAGTTATCTGTTGGTGACCAGGTGTTCTTGAATGTTTCACCCCAATTTGGTCATCGATGGATTGGGAGGCAAGGGATGCTTTCTCCTCATTTTGTAGGACTTTTCGAGGTTGTTGGTCATATAGGGAATGTTGCTTACCATCTATCTCTACCACCACAGCTGATTTTGATACCAAACGTGGTCCATGTATCGCAGCTGCGAAAGTATCTCTCTGATCCATCTCATGTTTTGAGCTTATGTGATCTTGAAATTGAACCAGATTTATCTGTGACTAAACAGCCAGTCAGGGTTGTTGATTCTGAGACCAATGTTCTTCATGGGAGAATGATACCTCTGGTCTGTGTTCTATGGTATCATGGTTCTGATTCTCATGATATGTGGGAAAGGGAGGCATTAATGATAGAGAAATGGCCTCATCTTTTTGGCGTGGAGGTTTATTCAAAGGCTTTATGGCGATAGAAAATTCTTATGGTGGGGAGGTTGTAACACCACGTTATGTTTTCATGTAATTTTGATGTTTTTATGTACCTCCGTTTTGGATTAGTGACTTGGGGTGTGTCTGGGTGATCTTTTAAGTAAAAATAAAGGACAGTGGGTTGTGCATGGATTGCGCATGGTTTTTAGTACCCCCGGTTTATGGTATGTAACCCCTTTTTGATGATTTTAATGGTTTTAGAGTAAGGGTGAAGAATGGGATAGTCTAGAGAACATTAAATGATGTTTTGAGGCAAAGGGGAAATCGCACGGGCGGCTCCCGAGTTGTCAAAACCATCTGGCCAAACCGTGCATAGTTGTTCATGGAGGTAATAGCTTCCGCACGGGCGGCGCACAATTTGACTAACCATGTGGAAAAACTATACATTGAGTGTTTTCTGAGGTAGTTTCTAATGCACGATTAGCGTACGGTTTGTCTAACCATGCGGTAAAACCTTGAGGCCACTTAAATGATATCCTATAATAGTGTATCTCACTCATTTTTGCCTCTAAGTGCCCTGTTTTTCCTCCTAAGCGGACCTAACTTGGGTTTTTTCTTCTCCTAAGGTCAGAGAGGGTTCTACCATCATTCGGGTGGCGATCCAAAGTCTTCTCTTGGTGAATCGAAGCCTGATACTTGAGGTATGCGATCGTTCTTCATCGTTCATGATCGGTTTCCTAGATCTACTTAGATCTACTTCTCCTCTTTTCTCGGTTCCTTATATCTATGCCTTTTATGGGTATATCTATGTGTGTAGATGCCAAATATGATGATATTTGGTCTTTATCTTGCTAGGAGAAGAGATCTAGGGATGGTTCTTGAAGAAGCAACCTGGTTTTGCTTGAGCGTTTTTCGACTGTTGTGGTTTTCGTCATACCCATTGAAGTAGGTGGTTCTGTCCTGACATGCTAAATTGATTATCATTTTATTTGCTTAATTTATTTAAATTATTGATTAAAATTCAATTTCTAAAATTTTATTTCAATTTAATTGATAAAAACTTTATTCTAGTGAATCAAGATATTTGAAATGGTTTTGGTATGGAAATTTGGAAAACCCCAATTCCATTGAATTGGGTGTGTTTATGGAAATTGGCAGATTTAAAATTTTTAATTTAAATTGTGGATTTGATGGGAATGATATCAATTAAATTGATGAATTTAATTGTGGTAAGAAGTTGTGTAATGATGTAATTGGTTTTGAATGGATTTCAAACTGGTGAAAATGGCTTAAAATTATTTGATAGAAACCCAGGGATTTTATCTTGTGAAAAAGGAATGTTTTTGAATAAAACCTATTTGGTTTTAAATGGAATGAAATTGGCACTTTTGAAATGTAAGAATGGTATTGATTATATTTTTGAGAATTATTAAAATATTTTTTCCATAATTTAAGAGAGCATGAAAGCCTTAGGTAGTTAGCGGGTTATTTGGATACACTCTACAGTACGACAACGTTCTAAAACATACTTGTGGCGGGTCACGTCCCTGACGGGTTGGTGATGAGTATCCTTTGGCCAGTGTCATAGGGATATGTGTATACAAATTTTTCTATGTTCACATAGAGAGTGTGGAATCCTATAACAGGTTAATACTATCGTACCTTTTGGAAGATGACCATGTTTCTTGGTTGTAAATTTATATTTGAGATATAAATGTATGCTAATAATTTTGAACTACATTACATGCTTGATGAATATATATAAACTGTTTTATATAAATTTTTTATTTAAGACATTGTTTTAGAAATATTCCATCATTTTTAAAATCATATTAAAAATATTTATTTCCATTATTTAAAAATGTAGATCATGATTTGTTAAAATATGATTTTGAATTTCTAAAACTATTTATTTGAAAATTGAATGCTTTTCGTTGGATAATCTATATTTGGCATCTGTTACAGAATCTATGGTGGTATCCTACTGGGCTTAGGCTCACACACTACTTTTGCCTTCGGGTGCTTGTAGACTTTCTTCTTCCAGGTTCGAGCAAAGGGAAGGGATCCCTTAGAGGTGGATCCAGCTGTTGATCTTTGTTCATGGTGAGTTGTGTCCTTAGGGACCTTGGGGCTATTTTTCCCATTTTTAGAACTTGGGTTGTGGTACTTTGGAATTTTATGCCTCTTTTTTCCTTGTACATTACTCTCAGTGGAGTTTCTTTTTGTTATACATACTGTCTTTTTTTCTTTTCTTTTGGTTGCAAAATAGTTCCCACTTGCATGTTATGTGATGCTAGGTGCTAGTCACTGACCCGTGGGGATCGGGAACGCCCTTCAGGCTATGTTAGGGCTGGCTCGATTATCGGGTTACCAGAGTACCCAGGCTGGTTCGTGATAGTGAATGATGATGAATACAGATGTATAAGTTATTAATAAGAAGAGGAAACTCAACTTGAAATCCATTTGAAAGAGGAGTTTATAGAATGATTAAGAATGATCAAAAGACTTTAAAAGGAAAACAAAAGTTTGGAAGATGAATTCTCAATAATCCATGAGGGTTTTGTTAATGAGAGAGAAAATATGGAGAAAAATATTGATGATTTGATGAAATATATTGAAGAAGAAAATAATTCTACTGAGAATCTGGAGGTTATGATGAAGGAAAAAAGAAGAAGAGTTGCAACTTTTCCAACAAATACTATAAAAATCTAAATTGAGAAACTCATGTTTCCAAAACTCCATCACTGAGGTTGGTGAAAGTTCTCAAAATGAGAAACTAGATAAGGTTCAACAAAATCTACCTTCAAAGGGTGAAAATAAATATATAATTAAACAGAAAAGAACAATAATTGGAAAGGCATGTATGTGGCTAAAATTGAAAATGACGGGAATTACAATGTTTCAAAGAAACCTGAATCCAAAAATCTTTTGAAAAAATTCAGATCTAGAAAATCTAGAATGAAGAATAAGAATCTAATTGATAGAAATAATTTATATGGCTCAACAAAGAGTGATGATATGTTAGCGGAAAAATATATTCTCAATTATAATCAATGTGGAAGTTTCAGAGAGAAATACTCATTCTATGCCTATTACATGTATTGTGGGGGATTCAAACACATGAAAAGTATGTGTTCATTTAACCAGAAACATTACTATTATCACAAAAGTTATGAAATAAAAATATTTATGAGGATTCAATCACCTCAATGAATTAATACAGAGAAATTTTCCATAATGAAATCAGAGAAGGTGGGAGTAAATATTGAAAATAGGTTCTATCCCCTAGAAAATATTTCTAAAATATGTGAACAATATGGAATCCTTGAAAAAGAATTTATTGTTTTATAACCAGTTTAGAAAAATATCCTTATTTATTAGAATCTTTAGGTGAGGATGGTAAAAGAAGATGAAAAATCTCTTGTTATTGAAAATGCATTGAAAGCTACAATGGTTGAAATAAATTTTATACATGATAGTGTTTGTTCTTCACACATGACAAGAGACTTGAAATTTTTGAATAATGTTAAATATTTTAAAGAGGGAATAGTGATATTTGGAAATGATGAATCCCTTATATCATCCATCATTAGAAAAGAAAATATAAAATCTTAGAAGACATTTTATGTTGATGGGAAAAAGCACAATTTGAAAAGTGTTTCAAAATTTTGTGACGAGTGTATCAAAAATATCTTTAGGAATGATTTGATTTTTATGAAGGATTATGGGAATGGGAATATTTTTACAAGAGGCCAATGTAAAAAATGTACTTTGTTTCAGATTGGTGAAATATAAAACTATTTTTATGTGAGAATGGTATAGGAGAATCAATTGTCGCATAAACTACCTGGAAATATGGGGCATAGAAACCTGAGAATGTTTTCTAATAATAAAATTGTTCAATACTTTCTTGATTTTTAAAGTATAAGATATTTGTGTTTCACTATTTTTAAGAAAGTATATATTAAAAATGTTGGGCTCAAGAAAGTTGATATTTTTTCAAAAAACCCTATGGAGATGATTCATTCTAATATATATGGGCCAATGATAAAAAAATAAAAAAATGTAGATAAGTACTTAATAACTTGCATTGATGATTTTACTCAAATTACTTGGGTTATATAAATGAAACACAAATCAGAATCTTTGAAAATGATTAAAATTTTAAAAATGAAAGCTGAGAAAGAATGAGAGTATTCAGTGAAGAAGTTGAGTAAAGACAATGGTGGTGAATATATAAGTGAATAATATAAGAAGATATCTTGAGAATCACAGAATTCAAAATGTGAATAGCTCCCCATATACTCCTCAAAAAATGGGTTTGTTGACCAATTCTAATAGAAGTTTGGTGGAAGTGTAAATATCAATGTTACTTGAACATGGTCTTTCTCATTACTTTTAAAGGCAATCCATGAGTACATATGTTTACATTTAGGACTATTGTTTCTAAAGGCCTCAATCAGACATGACCCCATATGAATTTTTTTATGGAAAAACTACAAGTATGAATCACTTTATTTATTTTGGTAGTCCATGTGTTTTAAATAATAATTTGAAAAGTATGGAAAATTTGAGTATAAAGGTGATGTTGGAATATTTCATCGTTATTCTATGAAAGGAAGAGGATACAGATTATTCAATAAAGAAACAAAAACTAATTGTTGATTCTGTTGATGTGAAGGTGATTGATATAAGTAGGAAAGAAAAACCAACTAATGTAGAAAAGGAATTTGATCAAGTCGAAGAATGTAATTCTGTTAAAGAAGCGGACAATTTTTTAACTAATCAAGAACAAGAAACGGAATCTTATATTTCATGTGATTAAGATGCTCTCAAAAGTCTCATCCCAAGATTAAGAAACGAGTGGAAGCTCAAAATATAATTGGTGATCAACGTCAAAAGGTTAAAAATAAAAGGAATAAAAATTATATCACACATATTTCTCTGCATTCAAGATTGGAAGGAAAATATATGAAAAAAATGTTTTGAGCATCCAAATTGGTTCAAGACATGAATGAAGAATTGGATCATATTGAAAAGAATAACATATGGGAACTCATTCCCAATCTGGAAAACAAAAACCTTAATGGAAAAAATTCGTTTTCTAGAAAAAGTTCAATGTAGAAGGTGAAGTTATAAGAAACAAAGAAATATTTGATTTCAAAGGGTATTCATAGAATAAAGGAATTGATTTCGATGAAACCTTTTCTCTGGTAACCAAATTGGAAACATGTATAATATTTCTTTCTATTGATGAATAATGAGGCTACAAGATCATTCAAATAGATGTTAAATCCTCATTCCTAAATATTGATCTTAAAGATGAGGTTTATATAAAACAACCTTATGGATTTCTTATTTTAAAGGCTGAAATCTATGTATGTAGATTGAAGAAAGACTTTTATGGGATAAAATAACTCTGAGAGAATAGTATTCTAAATTGGATACTTTTTTAAGGAAGATAAACATTAAGAAAGGAAGAGTGGATAACAATCTGTATATCAGATAATGTCAAGAGTATTCCTTCATTGAGATCATTTATGGTTATGGTATTATATTTGTTGGGAATAATTAAAGAAGTCATAAAATTTTTTCATAAGAAATAAAGAAGGTATTCAAAATGTTCGTATTAGGGGAAATGGAATACTTTCTTGGGTTAAAAATCATTGAAAAGAAAGAATAAATTTTTATCTCCTAATAAAATTATGCTAAGGATCTTATTAATAGGTTTTAATGGAAAACTCTAAACCTACTTCCACACATATTTCAGTGGGAACCAATTTCAGTAAATATGGAGAAGGAAAAGAAGTGGATCCAAAAGAGTATTGAAAACTGATTGGAAGTATATTGTATTTCAATATCTGAAGACCCTACATTGTTTATGCAGTTACCTTATGTTCAAGATTTCAAAGATATCCAAAATAATCACATATTATTTATCAAAAAAAAATTCTCAAATACATCAAAGGCACAAAAACATTTGGGATCAGGTATTGCAGCTCATATAGTATTGATTTGTTTGGGTATTCAAATGTATATTGGCAGGAAATGTTGAAGGAATAATATCCACATCTAGTAGAGTATTATTTATGGGAAAGAATTGTGGTAGATGGAATTCAAATAAAAAAATTCAGTAACTCTCAGTACGGTTGAAGATGAGTACATTTTTGTCACTCAAGTGGATGAAAACAAAATTAGAATATTTACTTGTGGATGTGAAGTTACCCTTGCTCTTGGGATGTGATAATCAAAGCACAATCAATCTCACCTATAATCTAGTTCAAAGTTATTTTTAAAAACATATTGATATCAAATATCATTTTATCAAATAGAATGTGGAGAAGATAGAATTGAATTTGGAATATGTTTCAATATCAGAACATGTGGCTGAAATTTTCACCAAACCATTACCGAAGGATTCATTTTTTAGAATGAGGTTGAATATGGGATCACATCCTCTTTCTCATCAAGGAATAGGTATGTGGTTTTCTCCCCTCTCTTATATTTATTTTGGATTTTATTTCCAAGTAGTTGAACTGTATTTTTCTCATAAATCAATCCAAGCAATGATTGTAAAAAGGGGGATTTGTGGGTAAGATGTGAATTGAGAATTGTTTAGTGTGTGAACTATTCTAACAGTTTATTTGGGTGGTTGTATGAAAGAATTTGTTTTTTAATTTATGGAGGTTAAATAAGTGTCGAGGAAGAAAGATAAATATATTGTCATAATCACTACTTTTAGACAACATTTTATTTCTTTTAATTATTATTGTTTACTACATTCAGTTAGATCATGTAGTCTTAGAATTTTCAATAAGTAATCCATTTCTTGGGGATAAAAAGTTCAGTTATTTATGAAAACATGGTTGAAAACATAATCCAATGAGGTTGATTGTTTCGAAAAAGCTAATTATGAAGGTGTTTTTGTTGCCTTTTATTTTCAGTGTTTGATTTGATGGAAGGAAATCACTTCAGTTTGTTTCTAGAAAGAAGCGTTCTACTCATGGTACTGAAAAAAAATTAAACTCATGGTTTTGATAAAAAGAAGACTCATGGGATTGATAAAATTTGGACACATGATATTGAATCATACACATGTTATTTTTAAAAAACATACTCTTGTTTTTTAATGAATCGGACTCACTATGATAGACCATCATAATGAGAAGAAGATGTTTTGAAAGGATTGTCTATTTTTTAGAGAATTCGGGTCAGCATGGCTATGATGTTTTAAAGGTGAAAATGTTTTCATATTTCTATTTTAAATATATCATTACTTTAATTGATAACTTTTAATGCAAGCTTGATAGAAGAAGGGGGAGTGAAAGGATAAGTGGGGTCGATTTTTTATAGAATTTTTTTTCTAGCAACTACACACTTAATGATCAAAATTAGGATAATCATAGCCAGAATGATTGAAAAGGTGTTGTTGGTTGAAAAGGTGTTATTGAATTAAAAGTGATTATTGATTGAAAAGGTGGTACCAATTTACTATATCATCTAGGTTTTTCATCAGAACATATAAACACATTTCGTACCCAGAATGATCAATATCAGAATGTTCAATTTCAGAATGATCAATTTCAAAATGATCAATATCAGAATGATCAATATCATAATGATTTGTATTAGGCTCATGAAGTAAATGATCAATATCAGGATGATCGACATCAGAATGATTGATATTAGAATGGTTGATATCAATACTAGGAAGGAAAAGATCAATATCAGGATGATCAACTTCAAAATGATCGATATAAGAATGATCATATCCTAGATAATCATCTTATGGGTGGAAGAGATAGATGAATTCTGATCTGTTTTAAAATTTCTTCATCATTTGGGTCAAGAGTTTATTTACTTTTTCTATCCTTTTATGTTGTTTTTCAACTGGGACAAGAGAAGAGGAGAAGAATATTCCATGTATGTGAATTGGGTCAAGAAAGGTGTTGAAGAAGAGGAGATGATTAATAATGTAGTAAAACATTCCAAAAGGGTTGAATTACATAGTTTTGAAATGTTTTTAAAATAAAATATTTTATTGAATGATTTTTTGAGGGGGATCTTAACACTCAAATACAATATTTTGTTTCTAATCTGTCTTAACAAATATAATCAGCATCAGCAATTAAAATTAGACCCAAAAATTGAAATCATGCTGGCATTTGAATTGTAAATCTATAGAAAAAGTGGTTGAAATATATATGTTTAGAGAATAATTTAGAAGTGTTGTCGAAGACATAATTTCTCTGAGATTTCTGGGGAAATTGTAATTTGGGTGAATTTAGGTGAGTGGGAAAGATTTTGCGATTCCCACCCACACCTATTTTGGGTCACCTATAAAATGATAAAAAGTAGATTATACTTGATTGATGACTATGTAATATTCATCATAATAAATATAGGATCTCCATGTTTTCAGTGGGAGAAAGTGATATCGTTTTTTATTTCATTAAAGACATTTCAATGGGAAGAATGTTGCATTCGACTAATCATCGTATCAGGATGGATTAATTTTCTTTGAGATTTATGTATTGGGTTTCTCAAAATAAGGAAGTATCGTACCAAGTTTATCATACTCATAGATTTAAGTGGATCCAATTAATTTATATTGTATTCTATTAGAAAATTGGACTGAGAGAATTGTATTCGGAAGAATCGGACTCGGAGGAATCAGATAGGGAAAATGGGACCCATGAAAATCAGACTGAGCTTTTCATAACAAATTCCATGTTTTAATACCATTATTATGGGTAATGAATTGAATAATTGTATTTAAATTGAATAATTTTTTTTAATTTAATAGAAGAATAGGTAACATGAGTTGTTACATATCAATTGTATCACACTATTTGTGATAAGAGGGTGCACACACAATTTTGTATTGCCTTCAATGTGTTACATGAGTGAATTGGAATATCCTAATTGTTGTAACCTAAGTATTTTTTTATACTGGACTGTATGGTATTGGATTTTCTCCATACCATACCAAGGATTTAGCTATTCATATTGAATAGTGAACCTTTTAAATACCTGTGTTCTTGTAGATGTGTGTTTGTTTTGTATTCAGTAGTGAATTAAATATTTAATAAGTTGCAAAGGTAGTTTCAATTAAAAAACATAAAATAAATGGTATCACTAATTCAACCCTCCCCCCTCAGTGATTCAAATACACTGACAGGGCACATACAAGTGGTATTAGTACTGATGGTTTCCTTTTCTATTCTTTGTTGATAGAGAATTTGAATTGTGTGAATGGTAAAAGTATTCTAGTCATTGATGTAAATAATTATTATATTTAGATGTATAGAATGATGCCTTATCTTCTGTTTTTCAGTTATGATGTTCTTGAAGTTGTAACAGTTGGGTTTCCACCTATTGATGATAAATCTTTACTTTCTCCTATTGATAAGAAGAATCTTGATAATGATGGAAGGGCGAAGAATGCTATATTGTCATCAGTTTCTAAATGTGACTTCTTAAGAGTGAAAGGTGTTTTTACATACAAAAGTATATGGGAAAATTGAAATACATATATGAAGAAAATATAAATGATAAGAAGGAAACACTTCAAATCTAGAGATTGAAGTATGAAGACATGATGGTCGGTGAGCATGAATCTGTTGGGGGTTTCTTTACCAGGGTGAATGATATTTTGAGTACCATCACATGTCTTGGTGAAAATATAGATAACTCTATAGTTGTTGAAACGATTTTGAGAATCCAACCTATCAATTTTTTTGCAAAAGTTTCTTTATTATAATACAGTGATCCTGAGACACTATCTCATGATGATCTTCGTAGTACTCTTATCACCTATGAAATGAGAAGATAGAAAGCTATTAAAAGAAAAAAAGGTTTATAGAGAAATTTATTTCAAGTCTATGAAGAAAGAAATGTCAAATAAGATTCTTATTGAAGAAGACTATGGTTATTTAGACTTTGAATATGAGGTATGTAAAAATATCCATGATATCATATCCTTGTTTTCATAAAAAAAATTAAAAGAGGTATAGGAAAATAAAAGGAAAAAATCCCTTGAAATGTTTTAAACATGGATAATTTGGTCACTATGCAACTAACTATCCTTGAAAAAATAAATAATATGATAGTGATTAAGAAGAAATAAATCCAAGAAGATAATGAAAGAATCAGGGTGATAAAGTAACATTGTATTTCACAGGGAAAGAAAAGAAATTATTCAAATACAAAAGAATAATTCTATTATCTATTGATGAAGAATAAGAAAGTAATGATGTTGAATCTTAGAAATCAGTTGAGTATTGTATTGAAAATACTTTTAAAGAAATATTTAATTATGAATAATATGGAAGAAACAGTTCTAAAGAATAATAAGAAACTCAACTTGAAATCCATTTGAATGAATAATTAAATGAATGCCTAAGAAAGATCAGGAGACTTGAAAAGAAAAAAATGCTGGAGAATTAATTCTCAAGCAACCAACAGTGTTTTTTTAATGATAGATAAAAGTTGAGGAAATTGATTGATGATTTGATGAAATATCTTGAATAATACAAGAATCTTAATGAGCCTCTAGAGGTTTAGCTAAAGGAAAAAAGGAATAAGAGTTGGACATTGTCCAACAAAAACTCTCCAAAGATGATTTAAGAAACATCAGTTTCAAAAACACCATCACTAAGGTTGGTGAATTTTCTCTAAATGAGAAATATGAGAAGGTTCAATAAAATTTACCTTCAAAGGATGAAAATAAATATTGAATTGTTTTGGAAAAGAATAAAGATGGGAAGGTTATGTATGTGGAGTAAACCAACAATGATAGGAATTATGATTTTTCAAAGAAACCTAAATCCAATTTTTTTTAAACAATATGGATTCAGAAAAGTTGTAAAGAAGAAGAATAGTCCAATTTATATCATGAATGTTGGTCACTCATAAAAGAGAGATGATAAAGTTACTGAGAAATATATTCACAATTATAATAAATATGAAATTTTCAGAGGAAAATACTCATTCTATAGATATTATTTGCATTTTAGTGGCTTCAGACACACAACAAGTATGTGTTAGTTCAACAAGAAACATTACTATTATCACAAAATTTATGAAAGTAAAATATTGAGGGGGAGTCAATCAACATAAAGAAAGAAGATTGGGAAAGATTACATTAAGAAATCAGAGAAGGTTGGAGTAAAGATTGAAAATAGGTTCCGGCCCCAAGAAACTATATTTGAAAGATGTGATTAATATAGACACCTTAAAAAAGGATGTATTGTTTCATTACTGGATCATCAAAATATTCTTAATTCTAATAATTATAAGGCGGAGAAGGTAAAATAAGATGAAAAAGATCATGTTCTTGAAACTGCATTGAAAGCTACAAATTGAGAATGACCTTGGATACTTGACAACAATTTTTATTCACGCATGAAAGGAGACTTGATATTTTTGAATAATGTAAAATATTTTAAATATGACATAGTGAAATTTAGAAATGATTAATCCTTAAAGATCAATGGTGTTAGATCATCCATCATTGGAATGGAAAAGATGAAATGAAAGAATAAATTGTATGTTGATGGGATGAAGCATAATTTTATAATTGATTCAAAATTGTGTGATAAGGGTATCCGAGTTATATTTTTGAAATATGGTTTTTTTGTGAAGGATGAAGAATATGGGAAGATTTTTAAAAGATTACAACATACAAAAGGGTATTTGTTTCATATCAGTGAAATTCAAAACTATTGTTACATGAGCATGGTGGAAGTGAATCAGTTGTGGCATAAAAGACATAGGTAGAAGGGGTATTGAAACATGAGAAAGTTATCTAATAATAATAGTGTCCAAGAAAATCTAGATTTTCCATGAATAAGAGATTGGTTTTTAAATATCTGTGAGAAAAGAAAGATTGAAAATGTTGTGATAAGATAGTGGAAATTTGTTCAAAACAACCCCTGGAGTTGATTCGTTCTGATATATATGGGCCAATGATAAAACAATAAAAAAATAGAGATAAGTACTTAAATACATTCAGTTGTTATTTTAATCACATTATTTTGATTATGTATATAGAACAAAAATCAGATGCTTTGAAAATTATTAAAAGTTTTAGAATGAAAGATGAGAAAGAATGTGAGTATTCAGTAAGGATGTTGAGAACAGAAAATAGTGTTGAATATAAAAGTGAATAATTTGAAATCAATATTGATAAGAGTGAAATTAATAACGAATATAGCTCCCCATACACTCATAAAAAAATGGGTTGCTAAAAGAAAGAATATAAGATTTGGGGAAATGGGAAGAACAATTTTACTTGAACATGGTCTTTCTCATTACTTTTAAAGGAAACCCTTGAGTACAATGATTTACATTCAAAACTAGTGTTTCTATATGACTCAATCAAATATGACTCAATATGAATTGTTTTATGGAAAAACTCTAAGTCTGATGAACTTCATTGTTTTTTAGAGTCTATGTGTTATAAAGAAGAAAGGTGAAAACTATATAAAATTTTAGCAGAAATAAGATAATGGGATATTTCATGGCCATGATCTGGTAGGAAGATAACATAAATGCTTTAACAAAGAAATAAAAAGAATTTTTTATTATATTGATGTTAATGGGATTGGAATAAGTATTAATGAAAAACTACTAAAATTTGATCAAGCATAAGAAAGAAATTATGATATGGATGCAAAAAAATTTATTACTAATCAAGATAAAGAAACATACTTGGGTTTTTCAAGTGATAAAGATGATTCTTGAAAGTCCCATCCCCTACTGAGGACACAAGTGGAAGCTTAGAAAATAATTGGTGATCAACATCAAATGTTTTAAACCGATAGTTTATAAAATGAAATCAAAAATACAAATCTATAATCAAAAGTAGAAACAAATGATTTAAAAGAAGATTTTGAGCATCCAGAATTGGTTCATTCCATGAATGAAGAATTAGATCATATTGAAAAGAACAATACATTAGAACTCGTACCAAATCCTTAAAACAAAAACCCCATAGGCCCAAAATGGGTTTTCCAGAACAAGATGAATGAAGAATTTGATGTTATAAGAAATAAAGAAATATTAGGTTTTTAAAGGGTATTCACATATTGAAGTAATTGATTTCGATGAAACCTTTCCTCTGGTGGCCAGATTGGAAACAATTAGAATCTTTCTTGCTATTTTTTCACAACGAGGCTACAAGATCATTCAAATGGATGTTAAATCAGAATTACTGAATGGTGATCTTGAAGAGGAGATATATATTGAAAAACCTTGTGGATTTATTATTGTAAGGGATGAAAGATGAATATACATATTTAATAATGCCTTGTATGGGATAAAACAAGATCTGAGGTAATGGTCTTCAAAATTGGATACTTTCTTAAGGAAGAAGAACATTAAAAAAATAAGAGTAGATAATAATCTATATATCAGACAATGTCAAGAGTGTTACCTCATTGCGATTGTTTATATTGATGATATTATCTTTTTTGGGAATGATTAAAGAAGTTATAAAATATTTTCATAAGAAATGAAGAAGGTATTCAAAGTGTACATGATGGGGTAAATGAAATACTTTCTTGGGTTACAAAAAATTATAAAAGAATGAATACATTTTTCTCTCCCAATAAGTTTATACTAAGTAACTTCTTATGAAGTTAGACATGGAAGAATCTAAACCTTTCCCCACACCTATTTCGGTGGGAACCAAGTTGAGTAAAGATATAGAAGGAAAATAAGTGAATCATAAAGAGTATTGGAAGCTGATCGGAAGTCTATTGTATTTGACTTCCTCAAGACCTCACATTTTTATGCCGTTAACTTATGTGAATGATTTTTGAGTCCTCCAAAATAATCACATCATATTTCTAGAAAAGGAATTCTTAGATATATAAAAGGCACAATAGAATTAGGAATTAGTAATTTTAACTCAGATAGTATTGATTTATTTCGTATTCTGATTTATATTTTGTAGGAAATGATAAAGATAGAAGATCCAATTTTGGTGGAGTATTATTTATAAGAATGAATTGTGTTGTCTAGAATTCAAAGAAATAGGATTCAGTAAATATCAGTATTGATGAAGTTGAGTATGTTGCTACCACTCAAGCCGCTACTCAACACATGTGGATGAAAACACAATTGGAATATTTACTTCTGGAAGTGAAGTTACCCTTGATCTTGTGTTGTCACAATCAAAGAAAAATAAATCTCACCTAGAATCTAGTTCAACATTCCCATTCAAAGTATATTGATATCAAATATCATTTCATCAAAGAAAATGCGAATTAAAATGAATTTATGTTGGAATATGTTTCAACATCAGAACATGTTGTTCACATTTTCAAAAAAACCATTATCGAAGGAATAATTTTTTAGAATAAGTTTAAACATGGATGGCCAACCTCTTTCTCATCAAGGATGAGGTATGTGGTTCATTCCCCACTCTCATCTTTCCTTTGGATTTTATTATCAATGGGGATAATTGTATTTTTTTTCATAAATCAATATAAGTGATGCATGTAAAAATGGGGAGTTATGGGTAAGCGTTGAATTCAACATTGTTTAGTGTGTGATATATTCAAACTATTTTTTGGAGTGGTTTTAGGAAATATTTTTGTTTTGTATTCCTGGGAGGTTGGAGAATAGATGTAGAAGAAATATGAAGATTTTTTCATAATCACTACTTTTTGATAGCATGGTATTTCTATCAATGATTATTTTTTCCTACATTGAGTTAGCTCACGTGTGCTTAGAATTGTTGATAAATAATCCATTTCTTGAGGATACAATGTTTAGTGATTTATGAAAACATGTTCGACAAAAAAAAATCCAAAGGGGAGATTGTTAGGACCAAGCTGATGATGAAGGATTTTTTTTTATTTTATTATCAATGTATGCTTTGAAGGAAGGAAATCACTTTACTTTGTTTCTAGAAACAATAGTGTTACTCTTGGTATTAATAAAAAATCATACTGTCAGTATTGATAAAAATTAGCCTCATGGGATTGATAAAAATTAGACTCATGGTATTGAATTAGAATCATGGTGTTGATAAAAATCAGACTCATGTTTTGTAAATATTGGACTCACTGGGATAGTTCATCGTATTGATAAAAGATGTTTTTAAAGAAGTGTTTATTTTTCTAGGGAATCGATGTCACCGTGACTATTATGGTTAAAATGTGATCATGCTTTTCAAATTCATATTTTATATAGATCATGATTTGAATTGATATCTTGTGATGCAAGCTTGATAGAAGAAAGTTGGAGTGAAAGGAGAAGTGGTGCGAATTTTCTGTAGTATTTTTTTCCATTAACCAGATACTTAAAGATAAATATCAGGATAATCATTACCATAATGATTGAAAATGTGGTATTGACTGAAAAGGTCGAATTAATAGAAATAATGGTATTGATTGAAAAGTTGGTATTGGTTGACAAGGGGTACGGATTTACTGTAGCATCTAGGTTTTCCATTGGATGATATAAAAACTTATCATACCAAGAATAAATAATATCAGAATGATCAATCTTGGAATGATCGTTTTTAGAATGATAAATATCAGAATGATCGATATTAGGCTTATGAAGGAAATGACCAATATTAAGATGACCGACATCAGAATGATTGATATGATAATGATATATTTCAGGATCGAGAAGAAAAGATTAGTATCAAGATGATGGATATAAAGAAAGATTGATATCATTACTATAATCTATTTTCAAATGTATCCATCAATTAGGTCAAGATATGATTTACATTATCTATATTCTGAAGTGGTGTTTCAATTGGGACAAGAGAAGAGGAGAATAATATGTCTTGTATTTGAAGTGGGTCAAGTAAGGTGTTGAAGAAGAGAAGAGGATCAAAATTGTAGTCAATAATTTCGAAAGGGTTAAATTACATTTTTGGATGAGTTTTTGAAAGAAAAGAGATTGCTGAATGTTTTGTTGAGGGAGAGATTAACTCTCAAAAAAATACTTTGATTGAAATCAGTCTCAACAAATGTATTCAGTCTCAACAATTGAAATCGGACCCGACAATTGAAATTATACTAAAATTTGAATTTTAATTCTAGAGAATAAGAGGTGAATATTTTTGATGTTTCGAGAAGAATCTAGGTGCGTTGAAGACGTCATAATTGCTTTAGGATTTTAGGGGAAATTGATATTTGGGTGAATTTAGGTGAGCAGGAAAGATTATGGGATTCCCATAAAAACATGTGTAGGGTCACCTATAAAATGAGAAAAGGTACATTGTACTTGACTGATGATGGGGTACTATTCATCTTAGTAGATAGAGGAGCTATGAGTTTTCAGTAAGAGAAAGTGGTACCGGTTTTTCTCGTATTGAATTCATTTTAATGGGAATAATGTTGTATTCGAATGATCATCATATTAGGAAGGATTAATCAAATTTTGGATTTTTATATTGGGTTTATCAGACTGAGGAATTATTGTACTAAGTTTATCATACATATAGATTAAAGTGGTTCCAATTAATTTTTATTTTATTCTTTTGGAAAATCAGATTGAGGGAATTGTATCAGGAAGAATCCAACTCGGAGGAATCAGACTGATAAAATCAAACCCAGGAAAATCAGACTATGTTTTTCATAATAAAGTATAGGGGGTTCTTAACTTTCTCCTAGGTTATTAATTAAAGAATTTTATTTCAATTTAATGCAATTATTGATTTGAAAAGAATCATAGGTAACATGAGTTGTTACATATCAATTTTATTACCATATTTGTGCTTAAGGGGTGTGCACACAATTTTGGATTGTCTTTAACGCGCTATATGGGTGAAAGGGATTATACTACTCATTGTAATCTAGGGATTATTTTCTTCTAGATTTTCTGGTATTGGATTTTCTTAAAACCATACCACGAATGTAGTTATTTGTATTTAATAGTGAATGTTGTAAATACTTGTGTTCCTATGGATGTGTGTTTATTTTTTTCATAAGGGAATTGAATATTTAATAGTAGGAAAAGGATGTTTCAATTGAAATAAAACAAAAATGAAATAATATCATTGATTCACCCTCCCCCTCTTAGTGATTCAAATACACTGACTAGGTACTTACAAGTGGTATCAGAGCTGAAGGATTCCTTTGCTATTCTTTACTGATGGAGAATTTGAACTATGTGAACGGTAAAGTTATTCTGGTATTTAATGGAAAAAATTATAATATCTGGAAGGATAAAAGGATTCCATATCTGATATATATCAGTTATGATGTTCTCGAAGAAACAATAGTTGGGTTTTTAACCATTAAGGATAAATATCCACTTACACATGTTGATAAAAAGAATCTTGAGAATGACGGAAGGGCGAAGAATGCTATATTGTCATTAAAATATGAAAGTGATTATTTATAATGAAAGGTGTTTACACATCCAATGGTATAGAAGAAAATAGAAAAACATATATAAAAAAATAATCAAAGTCAGCATGGAAAAAAATCAAATCTGGAGATTGAAGTATAAAGACTTTAAGATGGGTGAGCATGAACCTCTTGGGGATTTCATTACCAGGGTGAATGATTTTGTAAGTACTATTAGTTGTCTTGGTGAAAATCTAGATGACTCTACAGTTTTTGATATGATTTTGAGAATCCTACCTGACAAATTTGATGTAATAGTTTCTTTATTATAAGACAGAGATCCTGAGACACTATCTCTTGATGATCTGCGTTGCACTCTTATCACATATGAAATGAGAAGATAGAAAGCTATGAGAATAAAAAAAGGTTGATAGAGAAATATCTTTCAAGGATATGAAGAAAGAAAAGTAAAATAAGATTCATATTGAATAAGAATGTGTTTATTCTAACTCTATAAATGAGGTATGTAAAAATATCAATGATATCTTAACCTTGTTTTTAAAAAATGTTAATGGAGGTACATAAAAATACAAAGGAAAAAACTCCCTTGAATTGTTTTAAATGTGGAGAAGTTGCTCACTTTGCAGATAAATTTCATCAAATAAAGAAAGAAGAGGATAATGATGAAGAATAAATAAATACAACCAGATAATGGAAGAAACTAGGTAATGAAGGAATGTTGTATTACACAGGGAAAGAAAATAAATTCTTCAAATCCAAAAGAATATGTCTCTTATCTAAAGATGGTGAATAAGAAGGTAGTAATGATGTATCTAAAAAATAAGATGAGTATGGTATTGAAAATATTTTTATAGAAATAGTGATTGATTAAGAATACGGAAGCCGAAGTTCTAAAGAAGTAGAAGAATAAGAACAAACACAACATAAAATACTTTAAAAAGAAGGGTTGAAAGAAAGTATGAGAATGATCAGAATACATGAAATGAAAAAAAATGTTAGAAGATTAATGATTAATAAATTAAGATTCTTTTGTTTATGAGAGATAAAATCTGGTGAAAGAGATTGATGATTTGAACAAATCTACGGATGAAGAAATGAATCGTAATGAGAAATAAGAGGATAATCTGAAGGAAAAAGAAGAAGAGTTAAAACTTTTCCATCAAAAACTATCAAAAGATAAATTGAGAAAGACATGTTTTCAAAACTCGATCACTAAGGTTGGTGAATGTTCTCAAAATGAGAAACCAGAGAAGGCTCAACAAAATTTACCTTCAAAGGGAGAAAATAATGATTGAATCGTTTTGTAAAATATGAAATCAGGGAATTTTATGTATGTGGAGAAAACCAACAAGGATGGGAATTATGAACATTTAAATAAACATGAATCCGAAAATGTTTTGAACAATATGGATCCATAAATTCTAAAAATAAGAAGAGGAATCCAATTTTTATAATTAATGTTGGTGGCTCAGAAACGAGAGATGAAAAAGTTGCTGAGAAACATATTCAAAATTCTAATCAATATGGAAGTTTCATAAGGAAATACTCATTCTATGGCTATTGTTGGTATTGTGGGGGATTCAGACACATGATAAGTATGTGTTGGTTTAACCAAAAAAATTACTATTATCACAAATGTTATGAAAGGAAAATATTGAGGGGTAGTCAATCACCTCAATGAAATAATACTGAGAAATTTTTCATGAAGAGGTAAGAAAAGGATGGAGTAAATATTGAAAATAGGTTCCATAACCTAGAATCAGTTTTTGAATGATGTGAACAATATGTAAAACATGAAAAAGGATGGGTTGTTTTGTTACTGACTCAGCAAAAGATTCTTAATTCTTTTAGAAAAAGATAAGGAAGGTAAAAGAAGATGAAAAAGTTATTATTGTTGAAACTTCATTGAAAGCTGCAAAAGGCGAATGATCTTGGATACTTGAGAGTAATTTTTCTTCAAAAATGATAGCAGGCATGAAATTTTTTAAGAATTTAAATGATTTTAGATAGGGCGCAATGACATTTCGAAATGATCAATCCTTTAAAATCAAAGGTTTTCGATCATCCATCATTAGAAAAAAGATATAAAATTACAGAATATATTGTCTGTTGATGGGTTGAAACACAATTTTCTAAGTGTTTCACAATTGTGTGATGATGGTATCAAAGTTATCTTGAGGAGGGATATGGTTTTTGTGAAAAATTAAGAAGATAGGAAGATTGTTACAAGTGGGGAACATAAAAAAGGGAATTTATATCAGATTTGTGAAACAAAAATCTCCTGTTACATGAGAATGGAGAAATAGAGTTAGTTGTGGCATAAAATACATGGAAACATGGGGAAGAGAAACCTATGAAAGTTATCTAAATATAATAGTGTTTGGGATATTATGGATTTTCCATGAAGAGATGAGTGTTGCACTATCTATGAGAAATGAAATATTGCAAATTTTTTCCTCAATAAAGTTTATATTTGTTCAAAAAATCACCTAGAGCTGATTCATTCTGATATATATGGTCTAATAATAAATCAATAAAATCATAAATATTAGTACTTCATCACTTTCATTGATGATTTTACTCACATTACTAGTGTTATATATATGAAACAAAAATTAGAAGCATTGAAAATGTTTAAATGTTTCATAAAGAAAACTGAGAAATAATGTGAGTATTCAGTGAAGAAGCTGAGAACAAATAATGGTGGTGAATATAGAAGTGAGTAATCTAAATATATATCTTGAGAAGCACAGAATTCAGCATGTGTATAGCTCTCCATACACTCTTCAATGAAATGGGGTTGTTGAAAGATTCTATAGAAGTTTGGTGGAAGTGGAAAGAACTATGTTACTTGAACACAGTCTTTCTCATTCCTTTTGGTGGTAAGCCATGAGTATAGATGTTTACATTTAGAACTGTTGTTTTTATAATCCTCAATTAGATATGACCCCATATGAATTGTTTTATATAAAAACTCTAATTCACAATCACTTTAGGTTTTTTGGGAGTCTATGTTTTATAAATAAGAAAGGTGAAAACTATGAAAATTTTCATCAGAAATGTGAAGATGGAATCCTTCATGGCTATGTTGCGAAAGGAATAGGATGAAGATGCTTCAACAAAGAAACAACAAAATAATTATTGATTCTGTTGATGTGAAGTTGATTCAAAGAAGTATGAAATAATACCTACTAAAGTAAAAAAAGCAATTGAATCAATTTGAAAAAAGAAATTCTGATAAGGATGAATATAATTTTATTCCTAATCAAGAAGAAGAAGCAGAATCGTCTATTTCAAGTGACAAATACAATTCCTGAATGTTTCATACCAGCCAGAAGAAACAAGTGGAAGCTCAGAATTTAATTGGTGATCAAAATTAAATGGATCAATCTAGAAGGACAACAACTACTATCACACACGCTTCTCTGTATTTAAAAGTGGAACCAAAGTATGTGACAAAATATTTTAATCATCCATAATGGTTTCAATTCATGAATGAATAATTGGATCATATTGAAAAGAACAATAAATTTGAACTCAAAGAAAATCCTAAAAACAAACAACATCATTGTAAAAAAATGGGTTTTCTATAATAATCTGAATGAAGAAGATGAATTTATAAGAAATAGAATGTTTGGTTTGTAAAGTGTATTCATAGATTGAAGTTATTGATTTCGATGAAAATTTTTCTCTTGTGTCTACATTTGAAACAATTACAATGTTTCATTCTATTACTGCACAACGGGGTTACATGATTATTAAAATGGATGTTAAATCCACATTCCTGATCATGAATGGTATGTTTACATTGAACATACTTGTGGATTTGTTATCGGTAATGATGAAATCTATGTATGAATATTGAATAAATCTTGGTATGGGATAAAATAATATCTGAGGGAATGGTATTCCTAATTAGATACTTTCTTAAAGATGATGATATTTACAAAAGGAAGAGTGGATAACAATATATATATCATATAAAGTCAATATTATTCCCTTATTATGAGAATTTATGTTGATGATATTATCTTTTATAGTAATGATGAAAGATGTTGTGAAAGATTTTATGAAGAAATGAAGAAGGTATTCAAAATGTTCATGCTGGGTGAAATGAATTACTTTCTTGGGTTACAAATCATGGAAAATAAAAAATCATTTTTCTCTCCCAAGAGAATTATGATAAGGATATTCTTAAGAGGTTCATCATGGAAAAATGAAAACATGTATCCACACCTATTTTAGTGGTAACACAGTTGAGTAAAGATGTTGATGGAAAAGAAGTGGATTAGAAAGAGTATAGGAAACTGGTTGGAAGTCTATTGTATTTGACTTTCTCAAGACCTGAGATTGATTATGAGGTTACTTTATATGAAATATTTAGGAGTTCTCTATAAGAATCACATATTATTTGTAGAAAAATAATTATCAGATACATCAAAGGGACAACAAAATTTGAAATCAGGTATTGCATCTCAGGAAGTATTGATTTGTTTGGGTACTTAGATATAGACTGGGAATGCAATGTTGATTATAGAAGACCCATATCTAGTGGATTATTCTATATTAGAAATAATTATGTTAGCTAGAATTGAAATAAATAGAATTAAGTAACTATGAGTACAGATGAATCTGAGTATGTTTCTTTCACTCAAGACACTACTCAACTCATGTGGATGAAAACAACATTGGAATATTTACTTGTGGAAGTAAAGTTACCCTTACTCTTGGGTTGTGACAATCAAAGCACAATCAATATCACTTGGAATCCAGTTCAACATTCTCGTTCAAAGCATATTGATATCAAATATCTTTTATCAAAGAACATGTGGAGATGAATGAATTGAAGCTGTAATATCTTTCAACATTAGAACAAGTGGCAGATATTTTCACAAAACCATTATCGAAGAAATAATTTTTTATACTAAGGTTGAACATGGTACTCCAACCTCTTTCCCATGAAGGCTAGGGTATGTGTTTATTTCCCCTCTCCCTTATTTCCATTAGATTATATATTCAATTGGGAGAATTGAATTTTTTCATAAATAAATCCAAGTGATGCATGTAAAAAGGGGATTTGTGGGTATGATGTGAATTCATCATTGTTTAGTGTGTGGACTATTCTAAATGTTTGTTGGAGTGGTTGTTGGAAAGAATTTGTTTTGTTTTCCAAGGAGCTTTAAGAAGAGATGAGGAATAAAGATAAACCTGATTTCATAATCCATACTTTTGGGCAGCATGGTATTGTTGTCAATGATTCTTGTTTCCTATATTAAGTTAGCTCACGTAGGCCTAAAATTGTTGATAAGTAATCCATTACTTGAGGATAAAATGTTAAATGATTTATGAAATCATGGTTGACAAAAAAACAAAAGGGGGATATTTTTAGAACCAAGCTGATGATGAAGGTGTTTTTTGTCTTTTATGAACAAGGTATGTTTTTAAGGAAGGAAATCACTTTACTTTGTTTCTAGAAACAATCGTGCTACTTGTATTATTGATTAAAGTAGATCTCATGGTGTTGATAGAAACTATACTCATGGGATTGATAATAATCTGACTCAAAGTATTGAATCATACTCATTGTATTGATAAAAATTGGAATCATGTTTTGTAGATAATTAGACTCACTGTGATAGTCCATCATAATGAGAAGATGATGGTTTGAAAGTGGAGTTTTTTTGCAAGATAATCGAGGTCTGTTGGAATATAATGTTTTTAATGTGGTGGTGCTTTTCTGATTCTTATATCATATAGATCATGAGTTAAATTGAGAACTTGTGATGCAATCTTGTTGGAAGAAAGGGTGACTGAAAGGAGAAGTGGTGCTGATTTTATGCATCATTTTGTTTTCCATCAACCACGTACTTAAAGATCGACATTAGGACAATCATACTCAAAATTATTGAAAAGGTGATACTTATTGAAAAGGTGTTATTGATGGAAAATTTTTAATTGAATGAAATGTTGGTATTGATTGAAAATGTGGTACCTATTTACTGTTGCATCCATGTTTTCTAATGGAATATATAAAAATTTTTCATACCAATAATGATCAATATCAGATTGATCAATATCATAATGATCAATATCAGAATGATCGATATCAGGATCATGAAGGAAATGATAAATATTGGGATGATTGATATCAGGATGATTGATATCAGGCTTTGGAAGGAATGATCAATATCAAGATGATTTACATCAGAATGATTGATATTAGAATGATCAGATCTAGGATAATCATAACAAGGGTAGAAGAGATAGGTGAAATATGATCTGTTTTGAAATGTCTTCATCAAATGGGTCAATTATTTACTTTTTCTATCCTTTGAAGTGGTGTTTCAATTAGGAAAAGTGAATAGGAGAAGAAAATGCCATGCATTTGATGTGGCCCAATAATGTTGTTGAAGAAGAGAAGAAGATCAACAATGTAGTAAACCATTTTGAAAGGGTTGAATTACATTATTTGGGTGAGTTTTTGAAAGAAAATATATTATTGAATGATTTATTTAGGGGGAGATTAACTATCAAAAACAAGATTTTGTTTCAAATTGGTCTAAGTAAATGTAATCAGTCTTCGTAATAGAAATCAGACCTAGCAATTGAAATTGTACTGGCATTCGAATTGGAAGTCTGAAGTTGAATTGGATAAAAATATATAAGTTTTGAGAAGAATCGGGAACCACTGATGGAGTTATAATTTCTCTTATATTTTATGGAAAAATTTAATTTGGGTGAATTTAGGTGAGCGGGAAATAGTTTGGGATTCCCGCCCAAACCTTTTTTGGGTAACCTATAAAAGGTGAAAATTTAAATTATACTTAACTGATGATGGTGTACTATTTATCATACTATAGAGAAGATATCTGAGTTTTCTGTGAGAGAATTTTATACCGTTTGGTATTTTATTGAAGTCATTTTTATGGGAAGAATGATGTATTTGGATGGTCATCGTATCGGGCTAGATTAATACGATTCAGGATTTCTATATTGGGTTTCTCAGACTAAGAGAGTATCATACTGAGTTTATCATGCTCATATATTTAAGTGGTTCCAATTCATTTCGTTTATATTATATTATAAAATATAACTAAGATAATTGTATCAAGATGAAACAGACTCAGAGGCATCAGACTGGGAAAAGAAGACACAGGAAAATCAGAATGAGTTTTTCATAACAAATTCTAAGAGGTTCTTAACATTCCTCTAGGTATGGAATTGATGAATTGCATTTCAATTGAATACATTTGTTTAATTGCAAATAAGTGCAGGTAATGTGAGTTATTACATATCAGTTGTATTTTTTTATTTTTTTCTAAGAGGGTGCACACACACTTTTGGATTGTCTTAAAAGTTCAATATGAGTGAAATGGAATATCCTACTCATTTTAATCTAAGGATTATTCTCTAGTGTATTTTATGGTATTAGATTGTCTCCAAACCATACCAAGGACGTAGTTATTTTTATTGAATAGTGAACCTTGTAAATAAATTTGTTCATGTGGATTTTTGTTTGTTTTTTTAGCAGGTAATTGAATCTTCAACAGGAGGTGAGGGTTGTTTCAATTGAAAGGAAACATAGAAGAAATATTATCACTGAATCACCCCCTCCACCTCTAAGTTATATATATACACTGACTGTAAACATACATTTAGAAGAGGATCAACTCGAACTAAAACGTGTTGGTAACCAACATGTCTATGTCACCACTAATGATTGATCCCATTGGAAGACCACTACATATTATAGAAATATCCTTCTCTATTTCAAGGTCACCATGGAAAATACCAAGGCATATAGATACCACAATATCTATTTCTCTACTCCCCACTAAGATCAACCTCAGCTCGACACAACTTCACTACTGCCACCAAAAAGTTCATTTCATCCTTCTATATTTCCCATGAGGGAATTCTGCAAGCATCATGACCATACCACAATCATTTCACTATCCCTGTGTTATATAAGGAACAAATATGAGAATCATTCCTCTCAAAAGAGGTTTTTCACTCCCTGGGTTCAGCAATAACATCTATAGATAGAACTCATGATCATAACACTAAAACATGTAGTATGAAGACCTCCTCTGTAGCTATAAACATGGGAATTTTGGACCCCATAGATCCAAAACTCAACTTTCCACCTCTAAAACACCTCCAAACTCCCTCCCAAAACCTCTAAATCTAGAAAAACAAAAAGGGGATTTAAAAAAATTGTCCCTTGCATTAGATAAATATCAAATAATTCTATTCCATGAGAATCAAAATAGGACACTTGAGGGTAAATAAAATGCATCAAGAAATACCATGTGTGATACCTCTAAATGAAATTTATATAATATGAATACAACCACAAACCATGAGAAAATAGTACATAATGAAAATTATTTAATAATATCATAAATATAAAAGTGTCATAAATATCATCCCAACGAAACCAAACATCGAATAACTAAAGATATTGAGCATTCAACTATAACTCACATTCCCAAGTATACTCCTACTAGATGTCATGTCTCCATAAGACAAAAATAAAAGTAACATCATTACCATACAATAACTTCTCCTAATGATCAAAACTCTAAACATCCAATTCTTTTATGGTTACATCATATTCAACATCTGACTCAAACGCATCACTAAAATTGGAATTGTAATAAAGATACTAATGAGTCTATAATGTATGGAATATTTCATGTGTCTGGTATTTCTATGCGGGTTGAAAACTAGTATGAAATTACTCCAACGCATAAAACACCTCAAAAATCTTCAATAATTTAAGGTGATGGTTTACTCCCATAACCGAAAATCCTCTTTCAATAATGAGATAATAACTTTAAAAAATCATGACCTCCAATATCAAATATAAGAGGCCTCCTATTATAATTATAATAAGAGTTTTTTATCTTAGGCTTCCTTCATCTTATGACAAATCACTTAAACCTTCTCTATCATGATTTACACCAGTTCTTAAATGAGTATAGATAACTCATCAAACTCATCCCAAAAAAATTAAGATCGGAAATCTCGGTCACATGGTTCTTCTAAAAGGGTCTTAATGATGGTGGAGTGTTAGTTTTTATTCTAATTAAACATGAGAAAAGGTTGTCACCTCACCAAAGAAACTCCAAAATCCATATCAAATAAGAAAAAAATCTATTCAAAAGTCTAGATATACTATCAGGTCTGACCATATTTCTATAGATAATTTTTTTCTGAGTAATAGCTCTATATAGGGGTTAGGAGATCAGAGTGAAAAATGTTTACCTTTGGAACCCCATGGAGCCTCACCGCCTCCTCCAGATACTGCCTTGATAAACAATCTACAACACTAAACTACTTAATCGCTAATAAGTGAGTAAAATTTATCAATAGTTCTGAAACCTAGATATAATCACATATTCCCTAAGAATAGGTAAATCAATGAGGAATTCCATCAAGATGTTCTCCTGTATCCATTAAGGAACATCGATGGGATGAAGAAACCCCCTACGGAAACGATGCCTAGTATTCACCCTATGGATAACCAAAAATCGAGATACAAACTATACAACAAAACTCTTTATCCTAGTGCACAAAAATGAACCTCTCATGGTATGATATAACTTATCCATTCTAGGATACACCACTAAGGAGTAATTGTGGATCTCAAGGATAAACACCTCACGTATTTCCAAATGAATAAGGAGCCTCCCTTGGAACAACACTAAATTTTTATCATAAATATACTATACTATAGAGTAACTACCTCAAATAAATCAATATCCCCAAACCTATACCTAATATCTCCCACATATGTAGCTCAAAAATTGGTAATACCACAGCCCCCTTTAGTGTTATCACCACAAGCGTCTAAACCCCATAGAGACAAAACTCAACTCTTAACCTCCAAAAAACCTCCAAAATCACTATCAACACCTAAAAATCATATACTTTACAAAATAAGGGACTTATAAAACCAATACCATATATTTTAGGTCATTACCCCATTGAAAAAAACTTTTACCAAATTTTTCCTTTTTCATGGTAATTCATTTTCTACCTCGGTAAATAATTTTTATGCCTATAATTGAAAATGACCTTATTATATAAAATCGACATGTTGATTCCAAATTAAAAAATAATTTTATTTGATTAAATTTATATAAGTGCAAAAAAATAATTTTAACATAATAAAACAAAATGTATAATTTTTTTTAGAAAAACGTATTTTTAAGCACAAACATATATGTATTATTATTCCATACCAAGTAAAAAACATTAAATTTTTATTAATTTGTTTGAATATGTTTAAAAAATTGGTTTCACCTAAATCATTCTTTAATAGAGATAATTTTAACTTATTAATATAAATACACAATCTATAAAAACATTAATTCTTTGAGAAAATAGGCTTTTAACATTAAATGATTTTAATAACATCGAAATATTTTTCTATCTTTTAACCATGAAGTTTTATCAATACATTTGTATTATAATATTTTCTTAAATTCCATTAACACAAAAAATCATTATTTTAAAATAGTACTGATAATAAAAATATGTAACAAAGAAAAATAAGTATTTTAAAAAAAATTAATTAATTGATATCATTTTAATTTATTCAATAATTATTTATTATTTTTGAATTATATAATTTATTATTCTTGACTATAAGTTATATAAAATCAATATAGTTATTGGATAAAATTATATTCAATCAGCATATATCCAATGTCAATATGTCTAACGACTGTATATACAGTGGTCATATGTTAATTTCTATATATATAAACATCATATTGCATTTATATACAAATTTACATAAATCTCTAAAATAATTAACCCCATTCATTTAACTCTTTCTCAAAATTTATTTTATATTTTTATTATTTTCCCTTTAATATTCATAATCTGGGGTTTAACCATCAAATTTTACCAAAAGGATAAATATTTCCTTTTCATGGTCTTTTTATTTACTTTTGGTTTTATTACTATTGTAGTTCTCTTAATGATTTATCATATTGCATTAATATAATGTATTAATTTTTAAAATATTTTTTAATGTTTTATCACAGTAAAATATACCATGTTTTGATTTACTTTAGTGTTTTGTGTACCTTAATATATTGAACACAAAGAATTTATTTAAAGGGAAATACATACTAAAATTGTAACGTATCATATTATACCCCAATAAATTAATTTCACCCTTGAAATTTCATTGCTTTGAAGAAAACATTTGGGTACTTATCCATCATTACATATTTGGGTTCCTAGGTCACTTATTTAAACTTTGGATTCCTCTCAATAATTTTAAAATGTGGGTGTTTTCATTTCGTAGAAAATTATCTCTATGATCTATGATTTTTACAAGTTTTTCCTCATAAGAGTGATAATGTTCCTATTATAAAATCTTTGATTTCTATACATATGAAGTTTCAGGTATGTAATTCCTTACAAGTGATACTTGTAATACATTTTTTACATGATAATGGTTTGGTAGAAGTGATTGTTGATAATACATTTTATCCACATGGTCTATAATTTTGAAATGGGAAACAAATATGGGTATCAGCTTTACCTAGTTCCTAAATATGATAACCCTCTCCCATGGTGATATTTTAAGTAATACCTTTTATCCAACTTCAAACTCCAAATCCTTTAAATGATTATCAGTATAGATCTTATATCAAATTTATACAATTTTAATGTGTCCCTAAATTTTACAAATATTCTCTAACATTTCCTGACCAATATCTAGTCCTATAATCCTACACTATCCTTCTTAATACCAATATATTGATGTTCTAAATATCTTCCCATAAAAAGCCTTATATAGTTCTATTTGAATGATATAACAAAAACTATTTTTATATGAGAATTCTACCTAGGGAAGGTGTTTATCCAAAACTCCTTTAAAATCTATTAAACATGATCTCAACATATCATCTAGAGTTTAATATTACTTAGTTTTAGCATTATTCTAAGGATGATAAGAATTATGGAATCATAACTGTCTATCTAATTCTCATTAATGGTTTCTCAAAAATCTTAAGGTTAACCTCAGATCATGATTAGAGATAATTGGGAGTGGTTCTCCATACATCCTTATAAATTCCTTTACTTATATTTTTTGATAGTTTATTTCATGTGAATTATTCTTTTATTGAAAAGAAACTTGTTTAATTCATAAGGTAGTAAGATACAATAAAAATATAATTACATCCTTTAGAAGTATTGGGACACCCTATGATGAAATATATAGTGTTGTATTCTTATTTAAATAAATGCGTGGATAATGGTTGTACCATACACTATGAATTGTTTTTCTCCCATAACATGAAGGAATTAAATAAATAGAGATATATATACTCTATAATATCTTTACTAATTTTTCCCATTAATATTATCCTTGAGATATCTATAAATATTTCTGAATTTTGGATGAAAGGAGAATAATGAGGTATGTGCAACATCTAGCAGATCCTTCAATTATAGTATTGAAGTGACACATATTTTTTCATTAATATTATTACTCCATTATTTGAGTATAAACTATGGAATAATCCCTACCTTCGTCTATAGAACCAAATCCTTTTTTATCCCTCTTTAATCATCACATGGACAAATGGTTGATTATTAATTTCGGAAAGATAGGATGTCTCACAATCACTTTTGATTAAAAAATCCATCCTTTTTGAATCCATGAGTACTATGTCTCTTTAAATCCTTATCATAAATAAGTTAGAATTATCCATCCTATAGAGAGCACTGCCCACCTTATTTTCCTTCCTTGGGTAGTAATGTATTATACAGTAATAGGCTATAATCTACTATAACCATATCCATTGGCGTATATCCAACTCCTTATATGTGAATATATAACTTAATATATTTTTATTGGTATATATTGATCACTTTTCACCATATAGATACTATTTACATATATTTAATATAAATATTACAATTTATAACTCCATTTCATGAATTGGGTAATTATTAAAATGGACCATTAATTAACATGGGAAATAGGCTACCACCACGTAATTTTTCATAAAGACACATCCTAATATATTTTTGATTCATCAATTTATATCACATACCCTTCTATATTGTTGTGTATTTTGAAAAAAAATGTAATACCCAACCATCTATTAAGATCTTTGTAATTTTATTTACATTCATATGTTCGGAGAAACCTGATTCCCTTCTGAGTTAACTTGTTTAATGGATTTTATAGCCATGAGAAATTTCTTAAAAAGAATACAGAGTATCCATGTAACTCCAAAAAACTAAGGATATCAATTATAGTGGTTGTTATGTTACATTACTTATGATCCTCTATATTTGAAGGATCCAAAGATATATCGTTTCTTGTGATTACATGACCCAAGAATGATACTTTCTGTAGAAATAATTTACAATTGTTAAATTTTTCATTAACTTTATATATTATCTTGGTCTTAAGTGAAATACCTAAATGATTTTCAAGATCTTAATTTCTCTCAAAATATATGAACCTATCATCAATAAAGATAATTAGAAATTAATCTAGGTAATCTCGGAAGAAAATTTTCATGAAATCTATAAACATAGAGGGTTGTTTATAAACATGAATGGTATAACATTGAATTTATAGTGCGTATATATTATATAAAAGATAGTATTAATTACACCCTCTATTTTCACCCTTAATATATGATATTAAAATATATTGTTAATCATTGTGGATTATTGATACCCGCGTAGTTAATCGAACAAGTCATCAATATAGGGTAAATGATACTTTTTTGTGAGCGTAGTCTTGTTATGTTCGTGATAATAAATGAAGAGATGCATTAATCAATCTTTATTAATAAAAAATAGAACTATTTCACCCCATTGTAAATAAATTATTTGTATATAATCATTGTCAATATTCTCTTGCAATATCCCCTTCTATTACACCAATTCAATCTGGACTAATCGATAAAGATTCCTTGATAATGGCATGGAACTAGGCATGAGTTCTATTGAAAATTGAACCTTGTGATCTAGAAAAATTCCAGGAAAATCATTAAATAAAATGTCATTGTATTCATTCATAATTGATAAATCATCAATATTGAGTTTCTCCGGAACCATTTAAGCTAAATACCTGTCATGATTGGCTATCAAGACCCACATAATTGCATTAATTTCCAAAAAGAGTTCATAGTTAGTATTTCACTACTATATGATCATAAATTGATTTGGGATATTAAATTTTATTTCCATATCCTAACAATTAATATGAGTTCATTGTGGAGAGAATAAATTCATGCTCAAAATAACATCAAATTCGGCTAAAGGAAGAATAATATGGTTTTTAAAAAGAGAATTATCACAAAAATCTATTATATTGGAGTTGTAAACATGGGATGAAATAATAATACCATTAATATTTTTAACTGATCATTCAATATCTATCTAATGAGGTTATGAATTAATAGACTTAGAGACTTTTCAATATGGTAAATAATTCCTAGAGTTAGGTTCAAATAAGATGTTTTCAATATTAACCATTCCTTCCAACACAACAATATCATGATTTTTTCATCATAACCTTAATAAAACCAAGGTGGTTAGTGTGATTATCAAGTAATAATGACCATATTATGAAATTATATGATAAGAGAAATTAATCCTAATATTTCCTAAACTATGATGTACTCATTTCAAGATATAAAATTTTAGGTACATCATACTTCATGTTTGTTATAACATAAGTTGAGTTAAGTTATAACCAAATATTCTTCATAACCAAATCCCTAAAGATAACTAAACCCCTCTCCAATAAAAATTTATATCACTTCACCTTAACACACACACACACACACACATATATATATCATCATGTTTTATGAATATTCATTATATCTCACAAAAAATCACACACCAAAACCTATAGGATTGGTGTGTTTGGAGACTAGATACATAACCAAATTATTTTACACACATTATTCAAAATATCTCATAAATAAAATATAAATATTATACCCTTCAAGATATGTTACAAACAATAATCCTCTTCATTATGTGCGGAATGGAAAAATAATAAGGGGTGACCTCAGATGCATAGTAAGGGGTGAACAAAAGAGATATCAATCAAAGATCAAAAGTGAGAATAAGATGAAAATTTTGGTGTGATGATATAAAAAAGTTATATAATCATGAAATAAGGAAATCCTAACCAATATAACATAGATAATAAAACACGATTCATGAAATGAGGATTTTCAATAACATAAGAAATGATCCATAATAGTATTGAAACATGAGTTAATAACCACATCCTAGAAAAGAATAACATAGAAGTTTTTTATAACATAGGTTTTAAAATAAAAATATTGAATATTAATAATAATTGAAAATAATTTCCTATAACAAGGCTCATAGACAACTCTAACATCATATAGTGGAAAGAGTCCCATATTAGATTGGGTTTACCCTCCAATCCATATCATGTAAAATCATGGGATATAAGGCTTTACCCAATGCATTTGTGGGTTATGTAATTACATTACGACATGTACCATAGGGTTTTGGATTTACTCCTTATTCCATAACATTTTATTATTTATAGAATTTTACCCAATCCAATATAGGGATATATAATTTTGATATAACACATCCATTAGTGGTTTCAGTTTACTACCCACTCATTGTCACTTAATGAGATATAAATATTTACCAAATACATTATAGGTATATATAATTTTTTCAAACCAATAACATAATTAAAAAATATACACATATGTACCATATAGATAAGAAAACATTCGTAATTCCAACATATCTTACTTAACACATGAGAAGGAAATATATTTCCTGAAAACATCTATAATAAATTATTATAATCCATATAGATGATGGTTGATGATATCATTAATGAATATCCCTAGTGAATAATAACAAATATTAAAGGATATTGATGTAGATGAAAAATAATTTTTATTATCAATAGAATTTTTTTTGAAAAATAAGAAGAAATATCATTTACTTTTTTATGACATCTATTTTGAAAGTAAATATTTTATATATAATTTGAATAATAATTAATATAAAATACCATGAAAACATAGAGAGAAATATTCATAAAAAATTAAATAAGGATTTTGTTAAATGTGATCGAGCTAAAAATCCTAAAATAGATTTATTTTTCACTTTTGTAAAGAAAGTAAAAGATAATAATAAATGAACTATGTGTAAATTATTACAAATTGATTCCTTTAATTATTTTTTAAATAAATTAAATTATAATGGAGGATTAATTTATAAAATATTTTATGCATAAATAAGTTTATTTATAAAAAATATGTATTATAAACATAGAGGATACATATTACAAACAATAAATATCAGACAGGGTCGGACCCACTAACAAGAAACAATCTGGTTTAATTATGAACCAAATGGATGTGAAATGGTAACAAGATATGTAAAATACATAAATAAGTATATGAAAATAATATATGTGGTTATTTATAGATAAATAACACTTAGTTTCTCCATGTGTAAATTTAGTCATAAAATGTGTCGATTGCAAAGTCGGATTGGAATCATACCATTACAAATTTCATAAGTTTTTAATCAAAATACTTTGAAAGGGAGAATATTAAATTTGTTTATAAATATAGTTAATTTCATAAAAAGTATGATAAAATAAAACCATGGATATTTTATACACTATATAAAATAAAACAATTATGGAATATAGAATATATCCCAATGAATGAAAATTGAGTGAGGAACTCTTACATCATAATTCTTCTTGGTCATACAAACTCTAAATCAAGGTATAATAAATAAATGTTTATTTTTCTTCTATATAAAAACAATATATAAATTTACTTAATTTTAACCATTAATTTATAATTTATTATTACCCATTTATTAATCATTCTCTGTTAAAATTAATATTTGCGTGTTAATTTTTCCATTTGTTTAATATTAACATTTTTATGGTGTTTCCTTTCATTTATATTTAATCATGGATTAATCACCTCCCAAATTTTAATCAAGATATAGAATAATCGTCTGATATATTTAGATATTACCATAATCATTTAATAGAACATAGTGTAACAAATCACATTGACTGCACAAAAATATCCTTTTAATTAATTATTGGATTAATAAATGAATATAATTTATTATTGAATATAATTTGGTATATTATAACTAGGGAAATATGAAAAAATATTAAATTTATCATTATTATATCATATTACAAGTTTTTAATTTTAATTTTTCATTCTTGATGTAAATATTATACCATCATTCGTTATAGTAGTAAACCCAACGCAAAAAAGAACTCGTTATAACAACTGAATGAGTAAAAATAGTATTGTATTGTTAAAATATAACTTTTAGGGAATCTATATTATTTAAAATAATTTTTTTAATGTTTTAGATTAGATTTAATAATATGTGGATAATAGTGTTAAATAAGAATGATTAAGGAGTGGATAACTCATATGTTGAAGACATAAATATTTTCTTAGAGGGCCACTTAGAAACGAGGAATTTGAGACTATTTTTTAGGACCAAAGGTTCATAAAAATGGGATAGTATTTTCAGAGAGATAATTTGGGTAGGTATTAAAAAAATTAATGGAATTTTTGATTTTATGTGGGTAGTGGAGGGGTCTTTTTATAGCTGAGCTTGAGTGGTATTTTCATAAATATCCTTTACTTAATGGATAGATGATGTAATTTTCCTATTAAATAGGATCAAAAGTAAAAAAATAATTGATATGGGATTATTGGATGTCTATAATTCCCTCATACACTCATTTAAAGATAATTATTTATAATAATTTAGTTTTTTGTCCTTAGACCATTTTAACGTATTTTACCTTTACCATGAAAACTCAATTTTTACCTCGGTAACTTATTTTTAGGCCAAAAAATATAATTATATATATTAACAAATTTTTAAATACTGATTCCAAATATTAAACTCTTTTTTTTGATTTAATTTTTGAAAATGATAACAATTAATTTTAATATAAGAAATTATAATGGATAAATAAATTTTTTTTAGAGAATGTAATTTTAAGGCATAAGAAATAAATTTATTCTTATTCCTCAACAAGAAAAAATCATTTAATAATTATTTATTTCATGCATATATTTAAAAATTATATTTCATTTAAATCATTTATTAATAGAGATCGGTTTTATATATTAACTAAAAAATAAAACATAGAGAAGAAAAATCTTTTAAGAATAGTTCTCTTTAAGATCAATTGATTTTAATCACATCCAAACAATTTTTTTATCTTCAAACAATTAAATTTTATCAATACATTCAAATCATAATATTTATATAAATATTATAGTCATGTCAAATAATTCTTTTAAAAAAATTTATAAATATAAAAATATATGTGCAATAGAAATACATATTTTTAATGAATCATTTTAATAAATTATATCTATTTATTTCATTTTGGGATTATTTATTATTTTTGAATTATATAATTTTTAACTTTTTACTAAAAGTGACATGAATTCAATATACCTATTGGATACATGTATATCCAATGACCTTATATACAGCAGCCATATATCCAACACACATATTTCCTATAACTATATATCAAAAAACCATATATATAACAATAATTTTATATTTCAATATATAGAATTTCATAAATCTACAAAATCATTCATATTATCCATTTCATTTTTCCCATGTTTTGTTTCATATTTCTATTGTAATTCTTTATTTTGATAGCTATAATTAAAGGTATGATTTTTTAGGATAACTACATGAGAGAAAAATAAATGTTCATAGTCTTTTTATTTACATTTAGTTCTATGAATTTTGTAAGTTTCACATTTCATTCTCATAGTGGATTAATTTTTAGCTTTTGTTATTATATTTTATTTCAATATGATATATCATGGTTTTCTTCAGTTCAATATTTCTTGTATTACAAATTATCGAACACACAATATCAATTTAAAGAGAATTATATACTAAAATTAGAGGTATTACTAATTTTTTGTGACATTTAATATATAATTATATCAAATGATTTAAAATAAATTAATTTTATATTTGGGTCATCTCACAGTTCTCCAAGTAAGAGTTTTTAATCAAAATTAAACTACTTTCTTAAAATAGATAGCGGAGTTCCGGAAGGCTTGCAAGAGGTTGAAAGTCTATGTTACTCAAAACCATGGGAGTTAAAAATAATTTAATGAATGGATTCCTTACATGTGAATGAAATAATAGAACTGATGGATATACCACATGGATATTGAGAACTATATTACATGAGGGTGTACCAATTTAAGTAAGAATTGAATGATAGGAAACAATACAATGAAATGATGGTTAAAAAAATATTTAAACAAAATTAAGGGATTAATTTCAAGGATATATTCTCCATGGTTGTGAAATATAAAAATATTAAAACAAATCTCATAAAGGTTTCATTAGAAGGTCTATATCTCGAGTAGGTAGATTTAAAGACAACATTCATTCATTGTTATTTTGAGGATACAATTTTCATGATGTAACTAGTATGTTGCAATGTAACTGGAAAGGAAGATCCATTATGTAGGCATAAAACATTCTATGGCTAGAAACATGCATCATGATAATTGAATAATAAAACTAATGATTTTAACAAAAAAAATACAACTAATGAAATGTAGTTCATTTTCATTACATTAGGGTGTTTAATGATGTAATAATGTGCGATATCACTCGAATATTCATGATAACATACCTTTTGAGTGGAAATAAGGATTTTAGTAATAAGGATTAATGGGCTAGAATATGGGAACAGTGGTTTTGATTCATTCTGACTATGCCGGGATGATTTTGGAACTATTGATAATGTTTAGATAAAATCAATTTACGGCCCCATTGGTTGGTCACATCTAGTGGTCCAAATATAAGGAACCTAGAACTTATTTTTAGAATATTTATATGGAAATGATTTTCAATGTATTGAGGGTCATAAGATTTTTGTATGTAATGGTTCTCACTAGAACTAACATTGCATTTACCATGGAATTTATCAATATGTATATATTGAATTCAATGAACACTAGGAATCTATAAAGTGGATACATTGATATAAAAAATAGATTATAGAATTATCTTTATGTGTTGAAACATATGTACCATTATTGGGATATTGTTAAGTAAATTTTAGAGGAAATACGGATAGATGAAAAGTTTCATGGATTATGTTTTCCCCTATTGAGGAACAGTAGTGAGATTCATGTGTCAAATATAATCTACAGTTTCACTATCGACCACAGAAGTGGATTATATGGTAGAAACAACATCTTAGAATGATTCTATATATTTAAAGATTTTAATAGATGAAATTAAATGGATATAAGTGAATGGATTATTATCCTGTGATGGTCATAGTGAAATTAATTTTGAAAAGTATCTAGTATTTAAATCATGAACAAAGTATACTCAGGAAAAATAAATTCATCAAGATTAATATACAAGGTAGAGTGATGAAACAATAAAAGGTGAGTCAATGAGAAAATCCAATAGATATATTGACCGAATTGAAAGTCTAAGAATGATTGAGGTGGTTTTGTGCCTTAGTGGGACTTGGATTACCATGTGGTGATACAAATCACTAGTATAGTGGAAACTAAAGGGAAGAGATATTTGGAAGGTGTCAAATCATGAATACTTGTAAACATTATTTATGTGGGATATTTTTTAGGTGTTTATCTTGTTTCCTCGCTCAAGTATTATTCATATGGTGTTAGTGGGCTTTAGTTGAAGCATTGGGGAAGTGATCACAATATTTTCCTATAACAACTAGAAGGTTAATGGTAGCGCACTGTTATGTGGTGGATACATATATTATTTATAATTAAGATAAATGTGGTGGTTTACATCAGGTTTCCAAAGTCTTATAATGTAATTTGATGAAAAGATTCTGAATAGTAACTAATGATGAAGGAACATTTAGAGAATATTTAATCAACATATTTGATAGTGATTGGACAAATGGTTATTGGTTAACCTAGAAATAGGTGGAATATATAGGGATGTTTATCATGTAATTATTTATTATTAATCAATTATAAATCAATAGTTTTTCATTCCTCTCTCTTCTAATGTATTTTAGTGTTTCTCCATGGACATATGGAATTTCATGAACCATGTTAAACTTCTTTTGTGATGGTGTGGTGTTCTGTATGTTATCCTGATATACTCCTAATAATTTTTTGTTTCTTTTGGGTTATTTTTTTTATCATGGTGTGTGGTATCATTCTTGTATATACATATATGAATTAATATAGTTTTTTATATTTGTTTTATTTTTGAAGATCGAAGAGTGATCCTTATTGTGGGCACAAAACATGATACAAGTAAAATTTTACCACAACCCCATTTTGATTTAGCATGTCCCCATGTAATTTTCATATTAAACATATGACATAATTGATAAATAGAATTGAACCATGGGAATGAGACAACTCGATTAACCGAGACCCCACCTGGTTTGTAAGTAAGCTGAGTGTGCCACCCCAATACCAAATCATGAATTCCAGGTGATGGTGACAACCACCAAAAAGGAAAACCCATAAATTGAAGGATTTAACCTCTAAAACTGTATAAAAACAGATATATCCATGAAAATATATGTGACATTGTAAACCCATATATAAACAACATTAGTACAACACGAATTCTATAAAAAAATGTCCCTATAATGAAAAATAAATCATTGCTAGTAAATAAGGGAAATATAAAAGTCCCAACACTTAACGGTAAACATGATCCTTAAAAAATGAGATAGATGAACTCTAAATAACTTCAACACTACCATGAGAACCACCATAAATAAATTCTACATCCTCCACAATGCGCCAACTCCATATCCACTAAAATACCAACCAAACTATTCATCATCTAAATAGACACAACACATATAGGAACATGGGTTGTTCAATGTTTAGTATAAATATACCCAATAGGATGATCCTTTATATAAATAAAAATTAAGAGTTCACCTCAACAAGACTGACCAATATATTTTTAATGGAAATAGATATCCAAGGCCATGTAGGCCTTCAATATTTAAATCTCATCTCTATAAAAATAATATTCTAATAAGAAATCCAAATTACCCAAATAAAAACAAATGTAAAATGACTCAAACTACCACACTTATGACACTTACACATCATACCATAGTAGTAATGTGGGGCCTTCACATTACCAAAAAGTGTACATCAATCTGGGGGCACCAAACCTGATGGTGGACTTTCACATGATTGTGTATAATACACTTAATCAAAGGGGATTGCCTAATATATATGTGGAATAATTTCACTCAAATATTATGGGTGGATACCTACTCTACTCTTTATTTGGAGTAAATATTCTTTCAAATCAATGTTACTCCAGTAGAATACTGACCATGTGTCTACCCAACCTTCTTTCCCACTCTTTAGGTTTATCTCCACCAATATATAAAAACTCCATTTTTAAAATATATCAATAAACCCCTAGATTATAAAGATATATTCACAGTCACATTCCATATGTAAGAACACTAAAAACATATTTTTAATGTATTATAATATAACCATAGAGAAATAATATATGAATAATAATCATAATTGTTCAATATATTGAATGTATTATAGATTCTATGATTTTTTTGCCTTAATAGTATTCAAGAACATTCCATCGTAGACCAGTTCAAGTGGGATAAACTTAAAAAAATATCCTTCTGGGATACATAGTGCGTGGGGCCCTCAGGAAAGCTAGACGTGTACTTCCATGGTATTTTTTATCATGTACCCCAAGTTCATGGAATATAATTCTTGTAATATGATGTATAGTGCCAAAGTGGTTGTTCAATATGCACACTGGGTATATGTTGTGGCATCTCACCAACTTTACACAATGTTTTTTGAAACATATATAGTGTATTGGTCTGATTCATTGACCTGGCATGTACTCGGGTACACACTGAGGTAAAAAACCTTGAGACACACAACATGTAACCTATGGTGACACCCTATCTAAAATTTAAAGAAACATATTAACCCTAACAATGATACGCATGTAGTACATGACATAGATTTTAGATATTTACATAGTGTGTCATTTGGAAATCTAGATCTAGTATACATTGTTCTCCCACTATTCATCTTACAACCACTATAATCACCTCTAACTTCAACCATGCCTCTTATTACAACCAACCCTAGCAATCCAAGTTCCTTTACCATACCTCATCAGAGACTCCATTTTCAACCATCATTCCCATTCATTTCCATCTTTCTTTATTCAATGATGTGATATCCAAAACATTCGTTGGTTTCCCCACTGTGAGTCCTTATTTTATCATCCAAAAATACCAATCACTCATCTATTCCATCATCATTGATCCCCATTGTCACCCATATATTTTCCTAGTTTCAATAATAGAATCATGATTATGAAAGAATAGATTAATAGTGGTGGTCAGCAAATATTATGGCCACCCAAAATTGAGGATGCATTCATGTACATTGAAAAACACATGGAATAATGGAAGAAAGTCTATTATCATTGAGGAAATTACTTTGAGATATAAATGTGTTGAGTAATTCTATATTCTAAGTTAAATATTATCATTAAGATTTATTATAAGGTATAAGAAAAATCCATTATTTCAAAATAAAATCCAAGAGAAATCCCATATTCAGAAATTATCAAAGGTGTCCTCAAATATAAATCAGAACATAATAACTACAAATATAAAATAATTATAATAGTTTCATTTATTATCTCTTATTTGAAAATCATAATTCATAATAAATAAATTTTGGTTTTAAAATAATTCATACCAAACATAATTGAATATTTCTAAAGAAAAGTATTTTAAGTTATTGTTCTATAATCTTATCATTCATCACCCAAAATATATGAGAAGTTTAATATTGAGTATAATATTTTAAACATGTAAATAATGAGACATTATATATTAAATAAAATTCTTACCTAGATGGAATATATTTAGTACTTAAAATATTTTTTATCAATCTGTGTTCATTGTTGAAACTGCCATGAAGAACCATTCTCCAACTAGTGAGGAACAATATATATCCTCTCTATATTTTTTCACCATAGAAAAAAACACCCCCTAGAAAAATGTTATATAATACTATATGTAACCTAAATTAGGTTAAGGGTGTAAATAATTTTGTACTTTAAATAAAAATATGAAATTCTCGATCTAAGTCCTGCAGCCCAAAAAATAAAAAATATACATATCCTAAAGAAAAAGGTTTATTACAAACAAAACCACAGTATTATAATTTGGATTTGTAAATTGCCTAAAAAGATAAAAAAAATCTGATTCGTGTGAATAAAAATAATGTCTTCAATACATTATTAATCTTTTGAATACCCGCACCACAAATAAAAACAAACCAACTTCATAAATACCATTATAGATATTATTAAAAATATTCAAGGACATTTATTACTAAGCGTTGAGTTGTTTCATACTCCCCACCAATAAATAATATCATCTTAAGAATCAAAACTCACATAAAGAGGTTAGGGTACTAATATCACATTTAATTTTCATTTTCACATGAGTTCTCCTAAATATTCCCATATTACCACAAGATACGTACCAAAGTAATCACTCACCCATAAAGGATATTCTCATTTAAATCCTTGATAACCAATGAATAATCCATAATGGAAGAGTAATCCTCAACATATATCTCGTCCTAGTTGATAATTTGTGATGGCTCGTACACATACTATCTCAGCAATGGAAAATGGAAAGTATTGTTCACCCAATACTTATACAAAGGTAGAGTTTTGTGATATGACACCTCCCATGACTTGATCAGAAAATGAAATGGTATGATTAACCTCAAGGAATAATTTATAACTTGAACAAACCTTAATAAACCTCACATAATTTACATTTAAGAATAAATTATCTCCATACTCAAAATCCAAATTTCATTATATTTAGTTTTCATAGAACATATGAAGGCTCTATGTTACCCTCATACACTTCAAGATCACATATAACTTCTAAATAATCATTCACAAAAGCATGTTCCCTATAATATATGACTCTAAAATCTCCATACAATAAAGTTGTGACCTATAGGTTTCCCTTTATAGGGCCTTAAAAGGTTTCATAGTAAAATTATGGTGTAAGATGTTATATAAAAACATTAATAAAGGTAACTTATGGACCAAACTCCCACAAAAATCGATCACAAAATCTCAAAAAATATCCTATAGAACATGAATGGTTATCTTATACTGACCATCTATCTAAGAGTGTACTACCACACTAATATAAATTTGGTCCTAAAAGCCTTTGTTAAGTTCCATAATAACAGATATGTTTATTGTAAGTCATATTCAGAGATGATCATCAAGTGTACCCCATGTTTTAAGGATCCCATCCATATAAAGACATCCCAAATTCTCTATTATTCTCTAATCCTTAATAGAAAAAATGATCTAATTTAGTCCACTATTTAATGATCCCCTAGATAGAATTAGAAAAAAAATATTATTGTAGTGCCATCACAAAATATACAGATATGTTGTCCTATTTCCACTCTGGAACCTTGAGAAGTTGGTCTAAACCTATATGAACATGGTTATCAACCTTCACCTAATGATAGGTGAGGATTTGAATGGTGGAGACGGATCCATTAGATGGAGTTGTGATGAATATCTAGTGACCAATATTGTACACCATCTTGAAACTCTCATGGTTCAGCCTCTATAGTGAGGACATTGTGGGTTATAGGGGAATCATGACCCTATTTAGGGGTATGGGAGATGATGGTCCCTTGAACAAATTATAGTGGTTTATAGAAATATTGACATAACACTAAAGGTTCAACTATAACAGTGTTGAAATTTACATTGTACTGTAGAATAAATGACCAGTGATACCAATATGGTACTATAACTCCTCAAACATTTTGATACTATTATTATAAAAAAATTGACATACTATGCAGTTTTAGGCTTCTAGAAATATGGGTTACATTAGAACTATCTACTTTATGATCTCATTTGGATATAGGGTTTCTTTACACTCTTTTAATTTCCAATAATTCACTCCCTAACATAGTAAAATTATTCTACCTATTCATGGACACAAGTATTATTCACAATCCACATAAATCATGTGTCCTATAATTTTATTATTATTTTTTTCATCTCCCTATTCATCTATAATTGACTATCATTAGAGATCCCTATATTTCTATAATATCAAGGCACTTCGAAATGAACTCGGAAACATTTTACTTCATTCATGGCTACACAAATTTCTCTTTATAGTCCCGATGCATCTTCAAAATGATAGAATGAACTACTATAGTGTAGGTTTTAAACTCCCTAAACTCATAATTCTACACATATATAAGAACCATTATCCACCCCTAAAAGAGGATTACATGCTCCCCACCATCATATAATCCATCTAGTACATATCTAGATAAAATATCATCTCATAGAATCTAAAAGTATATATCTATAAGTTGGACCACCTTTACCCAATTAATAAGTGTAGGTCCAATACCATCATTTGAAAGTAATAAATATCCCCTTCATCTACACAATCCAACCAAAAAAAATACTAACTGCATAGTTTCCTCTTCCATCATCCAAACAATATATTTCTTATTAAGGGTATAAAGCACTATACTATCCTTACCAAGAGTATCTAAACTTTTTAAATCATATTCCTATAGAAATTATATCAATCATCTTTCCTAAAATAATTGTTCTGCTTTGAAAATATATACATGAGGCCAATATGATCAATAAAAACAAAAAAAAAACTCAATGAGAAGATACTGTCTCAATATCCTTAAGGAAAACACTATTGTTACAATCTACTTGTTGTGAGATGCATGATTTTTCCCATGATGTATTAGCTTCCTAGACCCAAAAGAAACCATGATGTGTGTCTACATCATTATGAAACCAATTTCAATCTTGGATGCATCTTAATACACCTCATACTCAATTAATAACTTAGGTAACCATTGAACAGATCAATTGTTCTGCTACTTATTTAGCTCCTTGAATGCACTCTTGTAGTGATTAGACTACATGAATGGATACCCCATTCAGGTGTGGTTATTAATTGGGGATAAAATACATGAAAATTATTCCATTAATATATACTAATATCCCACCAATTCGAAGAAACTACACACCACAAACATTGACTATAGTGGTTCCAATACATATATCCTCAACCATTATGATATCAATATAAACTCTACCCTATGTAATGACATGTCATAAGAAATGAAATTCTTAAATCATGAATATTTACTTTGATATATTTCCATACAATTGATTCTCATGAAGTATGTCTAATAAATTCCTTAAATACTCAACATGGGACTCCTCTACATAAGAATAAATAATGATATAATCTATAAATAACACTTATAACTAGTCCACTAAAAGCTAATACATCCAACTTATGATTCTCATAAACACCACAATGGTGTTAATCAAGATCAAAGTTATCACTAAGAATTCATAGTGAATGTAAATAAATTTGAATGCAATCCTTCGAATGTCCTCCCCATAAACCAGAATTTGTTTCTAAAAAAACATGAGATCAATCTTCAAGAACCAGTTTTATCCTTTCTACTGGTAGATTATAGCATTGACTATCGGAAGAGAGAATTTGTTCTTGAAAATCATCAGGTTCATGTACTGATATTCAATATAAATCATAAAAATCTAGTTTTCATTCTTAGTAAAGAGAATATGAGATACCCAAGTGGACATACTAGGTTTGATAAATACTTTTTCTAAAAGATACTCTAATTACACATTAATCTTTATAAGATCAATTATGTAAATTTGATAAGATACAGATGTTGTTGGTGTGGTCTCATAGTTCAAATATATAAGTTCTAGTGATGCCATCAGAATTAATATCTATCTAAAATGTCTTCAAAAAAATGTTTCTATCATCAAACTATCATACTCCTACATAAATAATTATGGAAAAAGAGTTACATTTCATAGTATAACCAAGGAAACCAACTTTCATTTTCTCTCACTGCATCATATCCTTGTTCCAAACCATCAAAGGCACACCCAGATTTGAGAGGACATTTTGAAACTCTTAAGATCATCCCTAAGGTTCTATCCTATATAGAAAAATACCAAATTCTTAATCACTACTCATTTGATAAGAAACCTTTCTGAAAATTGGTTTTATCCCTCTTCTAACATCAACATGTTCATGGTCAACATCAAAAATATTTTAAAGGTTATAAAATGAAAAAAATTCTTTTAAAAATTGATGTGTTTATAAAAGGTATTTTCAAAAAACGATAATATAACAACCTCAATTTACAAGATAAGATACATGTTTAACCAGACCCAAACATCATGTAGTTCCATTTATAGAACATTCCACCTTATATATCAAGATAAAAAAATTAATTCAAGACATTGTTAATGGATCCTCTTTATGCTTATCGTCTTCATATAAAAAGTTTGTAACTCTACTTTTTAACAATAATTTTCCATGTTTCATATACAGTTCATTGAAACTGCTAGAAAATTTTATAGTATATCTTCTAAATATACATCTAATTCTAAACTATAAAAACTCATAGATCAATCCTTTAATATTCTCTATTATAATTAAATATTTTACTCACATGGTTTTTTCTAAATAATGGTTCTAAATCACATTAGTCATTTTATTAATGAATGAATACATGTAATATCATGAAACACCATAGATAAAGTTAAAACATACAATATCTTCTTGTGAACCTCAAAAGTAGGACACATTCCTATTAAAGGAATGTATACTTCTCTAAAACACCTCTCACCTACTCACATCAATGTAAATAAGACACCCATACCACAACCTCCATGTTCTAGTAGTTTGTTTCTTTGGAATGCCTAATCCATTTGAAAACATCTATCTATATGACATTATAAAAATAATGACCATTTGTCTGAATATCATTCCATCCAAAAATCATTGTTAATCTCTCAAGGTAGTCTTCAAAAAAACAACATTTGAATGATCAAGACCATGCCATGCTCCCTGTATCCCTATAAACCTATATTCTAGAATTATATAGAACCACTCTTTTTTTCAAAAATCTTAAGAACACCCAATTAAAGCATCCATAAAAAAACATCAAATCCCTTTAAAATAAAATTAGTGATGAAACACATATCCTTAAACCATGAACCAAGTGGGTTGTTAAACACTTTATAGAAAAAACAACAACCCTAATCAACTAAATTATTTATAAAATCACAAAAAAATATAATTCATAAAAGGAATTTTGGTCCCAAAAATTTTCTACCCAACCATTTCCTTATGAAAATCCAAATAAGTAACAAAATACCTGCCAAATCACATCAACATGTTGTTCCACATACATAAATGTAATGTAGTGTTGTCATCAAATTCACTATTGAAACCACCTTACAGGTCATGTTCTCTTTTTCCTTGTTGTACCTTACAAGAAAAATTGTGTGTCTATTGTTATCATGGTTTCCTATTATTTCAAAAACCACACTTCTAACACACTTTACATCAAAAGAAATTCTGGGCTATCAATGATTAATAAAACTAGTGTCCCCCAAAATACTAATCTTCCATTATTTAATATCAATCTTGATATCACACAGTTTTAAAGTCATCCACTAAAAATAATGAGTTCTCACTGAATTTGAAAATATTATGAGATAAGGACTATCTTCTATAATTATTTAGCAATATTCCTACCAATATCTAAATTCCACCTCAATAATAGAACATTCCTTAAGATTGCCAATATTAAGAATAATTTTGATATACCAAGAAAACCTTGGAACAACTTCTTCCATAATAATGAAAATCTTATATACATAGTAAACAAATTTCTCATAATTACTAAATATTCTTTCATTGAATATCAACACTACAAAAAAATAGATCTTCCAAAAATAAACGATCAAATAACCAAAAATGCCCATAACCAGGCTCTAGAAATAATGTCTAACACCAATTTTTAACGTTAGAAGGCTTTAAAAACCCACCAGTGCACTAATACCACTTTTTAGGAAGTTTTTCTATCACATAAATCTAAATCCTATGCATCTCATACAACATCAAAGTAATTCGAAACCAAAAAATCAGAATCACCACCTCATTTTACTGGAACTAAATTCCAACCTCAATTTATGGAAAAGGATCCTAGAAAGTTATTAATTTCTATAAAACACCACAAAGAATTCATTATCTAGAAATAAGAAAATAGGGCACCCTAACCACCATGTTGATTTGTCCTTCACATGGGTTCCAGTAACATCATTATCTTCTTCAGCATCTTATATAAATAATCAATTAAAAAATTACATAAATAGAACAAGAAAACAAAAAAGGAATAATTTTGTTTAAAATAATTTATACACTTTAGGATAACATACTATATATTTTATTAAATATAGAAAACTAAATTATAAGGGAAACATGTTTCAGAATGATAATAATCTTGAGTTATACGTGACCATCATCAATAACCCTACTTGAGGAATAGAATAACCCTAGTAACACTCTCCTAGACAATGTCTCATCACTTGTGTTGAGTGGGTAAGTCTTCCCCATGGGGAAAATTACCACTCCAACTCATTTTTTCATATTATTGTTCACCAGATCATATCATATTGACTAACTCAACCAACACCCTCTCTTTATAGAGGTTATCTATAGTCATTAATAGGTTCCATCAATTTAATATCTTTCTAAACTTCGTAGAAATCCCATTTTTCTGTCAATGCAACTTATTGATTCCCACCACCATAACTAAACCATATAGTGAGTATTCAAGATCTTGATTATCTATCACTTCTTCTGTATTCAAACACCCACTTCCAAAACCACATAAATCAGTTTCCACACTCCATGCATGATGCTATAACATCCTTCACTTATATATTAAAATTATACAATCCTTTACGTTAATCTGACATAGATTTTGAAACACCAAGGCTAAAAGGAGTTCAGATGAAGCACAATGTGATCACCAATATCTCAAACACATGACTCAAGAAATCTATAATATTAATCTCTTCTTATTTTTAGTGACTAAGAAACTTGTCCCACATAATTGTAGTCTTTGAACACCCTCTTTAGCTTTACCAATAGCCAAGGAACACATCCCAAAGATTTTTAGTGTGAGAACTTGTTGAAAAAATGTTGTTTAGAATAGGGAGTTTTACTTGATTAAACCTTTAACAGATCCACTCACAATGCATTTTAGGGATGGTACAATTGGGGATGATATATTTGATATAAAATATTTAGATCCATTGAGATATTTTGACATGGAAATGACTCTTTGAAAGGTTTTATAGATCTTTAAATTCATTTTCAATTTGATCTTGATAGTATTATTAATAACTAGTGATGCCTTACAATTGGACAAGGGATTCATTTTATAGGCTCCAAGAGGGAAAGGAAGATTCTAAAATTTGTTAGTGATCATGAATTTTTGTAGGATCACTATTACAGTGATTTTTACTATAATAAATGTAAGAATGAATTGTTTGGATCGATGGCACCGAATACCTGGAAGCCACCCATAAGTAGTAGTGGCCTACTAGGTGATGGGAGCTACTAGAAGACATGTTCCAGTTGGTTAGTATATAATAACTACGGTTTTAATAGTTTTATCATTTAAATATTTATATATATCTCCATATTTTTCCTCGGATTTGGCGTTGTGTTTCCAGTGTCACTTAATATAATAAAAATATTCAATATATTAAATTATACATGTGCATATTTTCAGGGATAATTATTTTTCCATTATTAGGGTACTAAAATATAAAATCTAGGAAAATTGTTGTTTTTGAACCTGAGGTTGACTCTATTCACAACATATTTTTTTTAGAAATGAGATGTTCTGTGGAAGGAATATGTTGGCGGGTGCATTGAATAAAATAAATAATAATTTTATATATTTTATTTTCTTCCCAAAACCTAATCTATACTCCATAAATATAACATTTGGAAAATATCTTAGGTTTGTCACATAACCCTAGAATAATAGAGTGGACGTGGAGGAGATAAACCATTGGAATTGATAAAATAGTGATCATGGATTGTCTAAAAAATCAAGGAGATTCATATTATTAATGAACAACATTGTGGATTCTTCAAAAACAATAATGGGGAACATGTTCTTCACCAATTATTTATTCATTATTAAGGTAGGGATAATTATTTTTTAGAATTCCACCAATTTTTTCTTGATTGTTGAGGATTGAATTCATTTCAAATTAATTACTTTATTTTAATTATCTACATGAACCAAGAATTTATTTCTTATTCTTGAACCTATTTAAAATTATTGTTTCACCCATACTTTACAACATTTATGGTATCTATTTTTATGAAAATTTTTTACGATTACATTTTCTAGGGGTATTCTCACCCTGTTGTCGAGACTCTCTCTTATCCTTTCATGTTGTTCTTTAGCCTTCAACTATGGGGTTATAAATTCGAAATTTATGGACTAGTATGAGTATGATAAATCCTCCGTATTCATGAAGGTTTTTTAGAAAGAAACATATTGAAGATTTTTGTAAGGATATCGAGAAAAAGGCTAATCACGATAGTTTTTTTGGGATTGAGACCCTATTTTTTATGATAGGCATGTCAGATCATGCATATTTGACTGAAATATTTATTTATAGCCATCTAGGCTAGGAATCAATGAATGAAGGTTCCTTCCCCCAATTTCAATAGATTTAGTAATCCCATGGTTAACTAAATATGTAGTCTTGATGGATATATAAAACTGGTTAAGGGATATTCATACAGTATCTAATAAAACTGACAATATATTGTGTAATAATAAAGAACATAAGCCGTATTATTTGGATTATCATAGTTATTGGTGTTTTAGTTTAAGAAAAATATCACCCATTATGTGATCCTACATTGGTAGATGAGTTGTGTGCCGAGAGAACACACCTCGGAACCTGAGTGTTTATACATGTCATGTTCCCTTAGTGACTTTCCTTTTGGATGTAAATGTCTGCTCGAGCTATGTACAAGGAAGAATACACCTAGGTATGTGGATATAATTACATGTCATGTTCTCTAATGCACATGTCTTGTACTCTCCCCATAACCTTGAAACTTTTGTTTCTCCTTATTTGAGTCTCAGATTTGGGAATGTGAGTATCATATCATGAGTATAATTCAACATAGGATATGTTGGTGGAATTTTTTTAGAGTCATATATATGATGTAAGGAGGTATGTGTGGAATGCTTATTCCAGCAATTCTTGGCCGATGGAAGTGATCAGGTATGATCATTGGAGATATTTTGGGGATGATACTCCCTTAACATACCAGGGCACATGTTTACCTATATTTTATATACAGGTAGAGTTAGTAATCCTCTACACAATAGATAGTGTAATTCCTTTATCTACTAAGTGGTAATCCACGACCATTATTCCCTAGTGTGGAGCAGGACATCCATAGTATATAGTTCTCCCTCAGTTGTAGAGAACAATAGTGAGGATAATACTATCCAATCATATTCTAGTGAGGTTGTGCAGGGTTATTCGAATCAAGGATTGGAACTCTAGAGTTTCATGTAGACCCATTGTAATATTTAATTGGATTTGGTGATTGATATCCCTACCATTTTTAACTGGTGTTTAAGTATGATCATTTATGATATTGGGTTTAGTATCCCTTTGACTTATAGGTTGATCTAACTATTTTATTTTCATCTTCCGTTTTTTCTTTCAGGGCATCCTACAATGTATGTTCATAAAAAACCTTGTATGGTTTTATCATTCATGTGTATTATCTTCTGCATAAAATTAAAAGATTTATAGTTGATTTAATGGACTTGGTATCAGAGGATCATAGTAGTGTTTAGAGGTGATGAATGTGTTCAGTGGTAAGACTCAGATATTGTTAGTTGCACCCTCCTCCTTATTTCTGCTTCCCCATTTTTTTAATGTTAAGATCACCTTTCTAGTTGGGTGTGAATTTTTACTTTTTATACAATTGTATTACCTTACTTTACATTAATGTTTTTATTAGATGCTATCGCATGAATTGATTACTCTCAATTTGTTTCAATTTTATTATATCTCTAAACTATTTCATAGATATAGGTGTGTGTGTAGGTACTTTAAGGTAAGTCCTCTCGTTTTAGTGATATGCCTACATGGTACTTATCTCCAACCCCTATCCTATTGAAGGTGGTCATGGGGTATCACTACCAACTTACATCCAACCATAGCAAGACCTCAGTGGGTCAGTTCATCAAATATTGGTATCAAAGGTGGTTTTAACTAGATTTGTGGATTGGAGTTAGACATTTCACAAGGGTTGGTTTGGGAACTTAGGGAAATGTTGTTTATGCGTTTTGAATTTGGCTCTCAGGCCAGTGAAGCTAGTTATGGTGCGGTGGCTGAAGTATCCATGTACTGGGGCTTTGACTACCTTCTTTTCCACACTTCATATAGAGGCCCAAGTTATAGGGAAACAAATGATACATATATGATTTTGACTTTTAACATCCATTTACTTCTTGATTTAGCTCTCCTTTATATGCCCATCTAACCATGGAATATCTTCTTAACTTTTAGGATTCCTTTATGAGGATAGCCAGCTAGGATTATGATATAGGGTCCTAATGATGACCATTTGAGCAATGATACCTCATTACAAGGACCCTTTCATAAGGTGTTTCCTATAGCTCATCATAGATAAGTAATCCCACCTAATTGAAATCATGTGGATCCACCTATAGTGTTTCAGGTGTATGATAGAATGAATATTTCATCGCTGATAAATCTAGATGTTTAGTACAATGATGTGTGAGATCCTAGCACATTTCATGAGTTCTAATGATAGAGACCGCCTAGGTTTCATGGAGATCAAGTGCCTCAATCATCAAAGGGTTGTCCCAAATTGGTGTTTTCAGTATTTGGATCATACAGACCCCAAATGATTAGATGGTAACACCAATAACAAGCATTCTTCATGGAGAAGTAGGGTATGAGAAGGGATTGATCACTCAAACCCTTGATGAGGTGATGCTCTCATAGATATTGTAATGTCCCAGTTCCAGAAGCCACCCAGAGGCGCCCCGTACTCGGTTGGCCACATGGCCTCAAGTGCATTTCCCTGCATGCCAAAGGCTACTGACTGGCAGCGAGTGCTTGGGTGTGATTATGGGGAAATTATTACCTCATTGGAAGTGTACACAGCAGAAGTAAACAACACACAATAGCGAAGCATTAAATATCAGACAACTGTAAATAGTGAAAGTATGGAATAATAAACAACTTGAGAACACATATATGAATAAAATGATGCATGATACATATGTCTAGGAAAACAGAAAAACAAGTCACAATGCTAGAATACAACATTGCTAAACCAAAGTGAAAAAAATAAGATAACTCCTCAGCATCGCAAGCCACATCTTGGTCTCATGCTCTCCATCTCCTCATCAAATCAAGTACCAGATGTCGAAGGGCGCTTTCCCTTGTCTATAACTGCAGAAATATAATCTGTATGGGCCAAAAAGCATGACCCAAACATGGTGTGAGACTAGATCCCAGTTGGAAACCACCCAAAGATATGTGCCTAAGAGTTTGTGAGTATATGGAAGCGTAAAAGTACAGAAAGCAGTATACATGAAGTACTCACCAGAAAAAATACAATCCACAGTTTCAATATTACGTAGTAGCTAAGCAAGTAGATAACACAACAGGTAACCCTCTGGGCAGTACTCACAGCCTTACCCCAATGGTTCAATCCAACAAGTACAAGCAATCCTCTTGGATGCACACACAGTCTCACCCCTCTGGTTCAGCTAAAGTATATACTCTCTGGGGAGGCACTCACCATTAATTCCCCCTATAGACTTGTATCATATTAAAGGTTCTCTAGGGAAGCACTCAACGTCAATTCCCCATGTGGCCCACGTCGAGGAACTACAGACACTCTGGGGAAGCACTAAACATCAATTCCCCCCGTGGTCTTGCATCATATAATTATAAAGACACTCTGGAGAAGCCCTCAACATCAATTCTCCCTATAGTCTACACACCAGGTTCTCACGACCATGTATAAGTAAAACAAGTGTTGTAGTGTGTAACGGACAAGGTAAACCTCATGAACTACTTGGCTAACATTCTATAGCACAACAACATAATAGAACAACAGTCACACCATCATACAATACCAGGCATGGGAAAGTAAACAATAGACCAATAGGAAAACAGGACCCAAAGTTCAAAACAGAAAAACACAAGCATGGGAAATACATCCAAGCACATAAAAACACCCTATTCATAGTTAGTTATCATCTACACATGCGTACCATTATAGTAGAGAAAAAATAGGGCTAAAATGGTAAACACGAAATACCATGTTCATGGGTATTGGGAAAAATTCCACATATAAATCAAAGAATTCCTACATAAAGGAACAAACCACCTACCTCGGGGTTATGAGATCGCTATATGTTAACCTAGAAGTTGAATATCCTTATAACTTCATAGATCTAAGAAAACGTCTAAAACATTCAACCCACAATATCTTGGATAAGAAGAGAAATCATAAAACAAGGTTCCAGCAGAAGAGAAAACTCACTGATGTGATTCCAATGCAACTGTTGGTGTTCGATTCAGAGGATGGATAGAGGCTCAGGTGCTTATCAATGATCCATGGCTGCTTAGCGCTCTTAGACAAATGAGACCTAAAAGAAGTTCGTTCTGGTGACTAGACGTGACCTTGGTACGTTTAATGAAAGAAAAACAAAATACACGGTGTGTAATTTTGGAGTACACGACATGTACTTTCTATTTCCATACTCGGCATTAGGTGACCTTTAGGTCATCACACATGGTCGTGTGCAAGGCCACTACATAGCTAGCACACGGCTACCCACGGTAATTGAGTACAGGGCGTGTACTCATAAATTACATGGCGTGTACTTCAAAAATTTTCAGAAACACCTCTTTTCTCCAAAACTCCAAGAAAAAGAAAAACATACCTGAAAAGAAGGTCCGAGTTCTTACAAACATCCCCCATTAAATAAATTCGTCCCCAAATTTCCATAGCATGGTGTAGAAGAAGAAACCCCGAACAGTTCTGGCCATTGTGCTCATACATCAGCCTCCCTCTCCCAAGTCTCGTCCTGCACCCGCCCGTGCTTCCACAACACTTGTACCAAGGGAACAGACCGACCACTAAGAACCTTTGTACTATATTCCACATTCCGGATAGGATGATCCTCAAACAACACATCCACTTAGAGCTCAACCTCCTCATGTTTGAAGACATGAGACGGGTCTCAAAAGTAACATCAAAGCTGAGAAATGTAGAAGACGTCGTGCATAACTCGGTACCTATGAGTTAACTGCAACCGATATGCAATCGGACCCACTCTCTCAAACACCTCAGACGACCTGGATTACCTTGGGGAAAGCTTACCATGTCTCCTAATCCTCTTGTGTCCCAACCTCTGGGTGACACACAGGAAAAACTATTCCCCAACCTCGAATTTCAGAGGTCATCTCTACTAATTAGGATAAGACTTATATCGATACTGTGCTTTAGCCATCCTCTTCTGAATAAACTCTATCTACTCTATCGTCTCCTGAACAAGACGAGGTCCCAGAAAAGCTTCCTCTCCTACCTCCATCCAACATAAAGTTGATCTGCATGGCCTACCGTACAAAGCCTGATAAGGTATCATCTGAATAGTTTCTTGAAAACTATTGTTGTAGGAAAACTCCACAAGAGTTATATGCCTCTCCTAAGAACCTCCAAAATCCAGAATGCATGCTCAAAGCATGTACTCAAGCACCTGGATCGTACGCTTGGATTGACCATCAGTCTAGGGATGGTAAGCTGTACTCAAAAGTACATGTTTACCCAAAGCCTTTTGAAGACCCTGCCAGACATGAGAAGTAAAACGAGCATCCCTGTCTGAAACAATGGAGTGTGGAACTCCATGTAGATGTACAATCTCTTGGATGTATAACTACCATATATCATCAACATTGAAGATCTCCTTGATCGGAAAGAAGTGATCAACCGTCGTGATTCAATCAATGAAAACCCAAACTGCGTCATTCCCTCAAGGCTACCTTGGAGAACTGGTCACGAAGTCCATTACGACGTCATCCCACTTCCACTCGGGAATGGGTAACTACTACAGAAGCCCTGCTGGTCGCTGATGCTCTGGCTTCACCTGCAGACAAGTGGAACACCTCATGAAGAAACCGGAAACATCCCTATTCATACCTGACCACCAATACTGAAGATGTAGATCATGATACATCTTGGTGAAACCAGGATGAACTGCCCAAACCGATGAATGAAAGTCCTGCATCAGCTCCTCGCATATATCTGTTGGCACCAATATGCGTCCCTGGAAACGCATGATCTCATCCTCACCTATTGTCTATCCATGAATAGGGTCCTCTCCTAAAACACTTTCCCGTAGGACTAGGCCTTCAGAATATGATAGTTGCCTCATTCGTACTCGATCAAGAAGGGTAGAGGTAACAGCTACAGAAGATAGAAAAGTATTTACATGTCTGTCATGAACCTACAAATTCATCTTAGAGAACATATCCCTAATAGTCCACTCACTAATGTCCTCTCAAACTGCTTGTATCTGAGTCCTACTGCTCAACGCATCATCCACTACGTTTCCCTTCCCAGGCGTATAGGCAAGCTCAAAGTCAAAGGACTATAGGTACTCAACCCACCCGCTCTATCTCAAATTCAGATCACATTGAGTGAAGAAGTAATTGAGACTCTTGTGGTCAGTGAAAACCAAAAAGTGCTCTCCCAGATGATAATTTCCCCAATAGAATAGGGCATGAACAACAGCTTCCAACTCCAGATCGTGTGTTGGGTAATTCCTCTCATATGGCCTCAACTGCCGAGACCCGATGCATCATATTAAGTAGTATAACTCTTTCCTGGCTCTGTAAAGACTAGTATCGGTGCTGAAGTCAACCTCCCTTTCATCTTCGGAAAGGCTGACTCACAAGGATATGACCATAAGAACTTCTCACCCTTCTTAGTCTGGCTCGTCAGTGGTACTGCTAAGCATGAAAAGTTCTGTATGAAACATCTGTAGTATCCAACTATCCCTAGAAAACTCTGCACCTCAAATATGTTCTCCGACTACTCCAAGGAAACCACAGCCCTCACTTTCTCTAGGTCTACTGATACTCTAGCCACTGAGATAACATGACCCACTATGTGAACCTGATCCACCCAAAAGTGGAATTTTTATGGCATATCATATAACTGATGCTCCCTCAGTGTACTCAAAATGATCTCAAGATGGGTAGAATGGTCGTATCGAGTGTGATTGTACACCAAGATATCATCCACAAAAACAACCACAAAGGAGTCGAATTATGGATGGAACACTCGGTTCCTCAATTCCATGAAAACCGCGGGTGTGTTCATGAGACCGAACGACATAACCATATACTCATATAGACCATACCTGCTTCAGAAGGTTGTGAGAGGTATATCAGTTGGTATAACGGGCAACTGATAATTACTGGACCTCAAGTCAATCTTCGAGAACACCCCGACTCCTTGAAGATGATCAAAGATATCATCAATCCTAGTCAAGGGATATCGGTTATTGAACATCAACTAATTAAGCTTTCGATAATCCACATAAATCATAAGGGTACCGTCTTCCTTCTTCGCAAACAGGACAGGTGAACCCCAGGGAGAAGTACTGGGTCAGATGAAACCCTTGGCCTGATACTCTTCCAACTATTTCTTGATCTCCTACAACTCTGGTGTATCCATATTATAAGGTTGAATGGACACTGGTGGAACCCCTAGCACAATTTCAATAGAAAAGTCTACCTCATTATCCGGAGGCAAACATGAAAAATCATCTGGAAAGACCTCTCTAAAACGATCCACCACTAGAGGAAAGTCTAACAGTGAAGTCCCCTGGTTATCTAGATAAAGACTAGTAATCTGGGATGTCACTGCTCCCTACCCCTGATGCTTTGGACCCTCTCTGCTCGCCTGTACATCCCACTCCCCCTTGTGAAAAAAATATCCACCCTATGGTGATATGAAACTCACCCTCCAGCGATAATAGTCGACGACTTCCTGGAAGGGAACTGGCCATTCCATTCTGAGAATGACATCATAGTCTGTCATCTCTAGAACATAAAGATCCCAAAGGAAGTGACACCCACCAACCTCAAGAAGGAACTCCTAGAAATGACGTACACTGGATGATCTTGTCCCCATCAGAGTTTCTAGGGTCAAAACATCAGCATAAGAAAAGATACAGAGCCCAATGATCTCCACAATAGCGACATATATAAAGCTATGTTTAGCACCATTCTCTAAAAGATATTAAGATAAAACTGAGGCAACTAGGATCGTACTTCGAACTGTAGAAGGTATGGGATCATGTTCCCGATGGGTCTGCTTCACTAAAAAAGTCTGGTCAGCTCTGCGGCCCTGTGACCCTACCTGACTACTCTGACCTGATCCACCCTACTGTCGCTGGTATCCTAGTGACTGACCACCACGGCCGCGACCTCCACCTCAGCCTGAACAGCGGAAACAACTCCAGTCCCCAGACTAGTGAGAAAATGGTGGAACTTCTCCTATACAAGGGGTCATAGATGGACCCTGGTCACCATATATTGGTGAGAAGACCTAACGAAAATGCTGAAGGTGTCCCAACTTTCTGCAAGATTGGCACTCCACCGGGTCTCTCTGGCATTATGGTCTCGTATGCCCATTTCTCTCGCACTGGTAGCACACCACATGGCTACCAGATGATGCATCCCACCTACTCCGATCTCCTCATGTAGTCTCCGTGTGGTGCTTCTGGATATCAGCTAGTGAAGCACTAACTCTGGGTGTCGAGCTACCCTGGCTCACAATTCCGGATTTCCTCATATTCGGCTCTATGATCTATGCATGGTTGACGATGGAAGCGATGGATTTCAACCTAAAGATATTCAACTAAGAGAGGATGTCCTGTCTGAGGCCATCCTCAAACTTCCTTGCCAGAAATAACCCATCTCCTCCAAGGAAGGGTGTGAAATGCTGAAGCTCGGCAAAACAAGACGAGCAGTCCATAACCGATAGGGTACACTACTCAAGGCTCATAAACTCCCGGGCTCGGTCTGCCCTTAGGGTCTCTGGATAAATGTTGTCATAGAAGATGTGTTGGAACTCCTCTCAGGCCATAACCTACTGATGATTGCCTATGAGATCACATCCCACCATCTCTTGGTGGAATCCCGTAGCATATAGGTAGCAATCTTGAACCACCTCTCTGGAGAAATCTCCAGATGATCAATGATTGTCAGCATGGATTCTAGCCATGACTCTGCAACCTGAGGTACTCCTTCCCTTGAGAAAGTGGGAGGATGATGCTGCTGGAAGAATAGCGTCAAATCAGCCTTTGACTGGGCAGTAGGAGACGATCTCTATAAGGTCTGCATGATCCTAATGAATCCTTCCCTTAATAGTGCATTAGCACCGGTAACAGGTATAACTACTGGTGCCAAGACCGACACAATATAAGGAACTGCTGGAAGTCCCTAATCAGCTGTATCTAGCATCTGATCACTGCCCTATAATTTGTAGACAACCAGAGGACGCCTTGGTGGCATGACTCTGCATGGTCAAGAGCACACCTTAAATCAGAACTATCAGGGACTGAAACAAGGATGTGTAAGAAGAGAACACGAGAACGAAAACATTCAAGTTTTATAAAACATGACTATACTGTGTGTACAATTGCTACACGACGTGTTCCCTGAAGTCATTCACATGGGCGTGTACTCCTACCAAAACTGGTTATCTAACGCCCCATGTACACAGCGTGTTGTCTTAACACACAACGTGTACTTGAATTCTCTTCCCCTGCCCGAGTTCTTTTACACAGTTAAGCCACACGACATTCCTAAAACAAGAATACACAGCGTGTTCAAGATAGACATGGTGTGTACTATACAAGCTTCACCTGGCCCGTGTTGTTAGTGACACGGCCTGACACATGGCCTACACTACATGGTGTGTTCTGAACGAACATGGAATGTATGTGGAGGGATACCACCGACCCATGTTGTTCGTGACACGGTCGGGTACCTGGTTCAGACTACATGGCCTGTTCAAGGTGGACACTGCGTGTATAAGAAGAGACTCCATCGACCCATGTTGTTAGCTACATGGCTGGGTTCCTAGGATTATACTACATGGCATGTTCAATCTCCACACGACGTGTAAAGCATAAGCTTTATCCATCCATGTTATTAGTTACACAGAGAACACGGGTTCATCACCACACGACATGCACAACTGGTACACAACGTGTTCCAACAAAATTTACCCTATCCCGTGTCTCTACCCACATGTCTTATGACACAGTTAGAGACTACACAATGTGTACATAAAGTACACAACGTGTACTTAAGGAAAACTATTTCTTCTTGAACAGAAGAACACATGGAATTTACTTAACATTACACAGAATGTATTCTGGGTTTTTCTGGATTGTAAGCCTCAGAAACTACTTCAAAACCCAGAAAGCACTGAAAAAAGCATTGAAAGTGCCAAATTACGATCCGTGAGGGCCCATACTCCGTGAGAATCAATGTTTGGAATCCTATAAATGTTATAAATAAGGAAACAGTTCAATGGTCAACCAAAATTATGACCCATAATGTCCCATAACACCTCAATAACCCATGTTTAACATTCATTCAAACAATATCTTACACACAATACCTTATCAAATTGTATTTATTTCTATCAAGGCTTCTATCACAACAACATGCATATTCTAAACAACATGTATCACAACAACATGCAGTTGCTAATGCATCCTAGACGGCATAGCAGGACTGCAAGACATGTGATTTCTAATAAGTGCATATATGATTCATGAGACGGAATACCCTCATTTCATTGGGTTGCAACAATAAAAAAGAACCTTAATAATATCAACGTTAACATAACAATACATGTGAATCACCCAATAGTGAAATCAAATCAACTGTAAATTTGAAAAACTAGAAAAATTGAAATAACGAGGTAGATTGGCTCTTCCCCATACATGGGTTAGCTACTCTCGGGCAAAACTTATTACCATGTACCTATTACTTTATATCCATGGATATAATATTTAAATAGTAAGACAATAAGAAGGAATCTCTCTGATACTACTTTGTAACGTCTCGGTTCCGGAAGCCACCCAGAGGCACCCCGTACCCGGATGGTCACATGGCCACAAGAACATTTCCATGCATGCCAAAGGCTGCCGACTAGCAACAAGGGCTTGGGTGTAATTGTGGGAAAACTATGATCTCATTGGCAGAGTATAGAGAAGAAGTAAAAAACACACAATAGCGGAAGCAGTAAATATCCGACAACAATAAACAACAGAAGACTGGAATAATAAACAACTAGAGCACATATATATGAATAAAATGATGCCTGATACATATGTCTAGGAAAATAGCCAAACAAGTCACAATACTAGAATACAATAGTGCTAAACCAAATTACAAAAGAAAGCCGATAACTCCTCAGCATTGCAAGCCATAGCTTGGTCCCATGCTCTCCATCTCCTCAAAAAATCAAGTACCTGAAGTCAAAGGGCACTTTTCCTTGTCTATACATATGTCAATATAATCTGTTTGGGCCCAAAAGCATGACCCAAACTGGGTGTGAGACTAAATCCTAGAAGGAAACAACCCGAAGATCTGTGCCTGACAGTCTGTGAGTATATGACAGGGTAAAAGTACATAAATCAGTAAACAGGAAGTACTCAGAAGAAAAAAATACAATCCACTGTTTCAATATCAAGAAGAAGCTAAGAATATAGCTAACACAGCAGGTAACCCTCTGGGAAGTACTCACAACCTAAACATTATTGTTCAACCCAACATGTACAATAAACCATCTGGGAATCACACACTGTCTCACCCCTCTGGTTTAGCTAAAGTATGGACTCTCTAGGAAAGCACTCACCGTCAATTGCCCCTATAGTTTTGTATCTTACTAAAGGTGCTCTGGGGAAACACTCAACCTCAATTCCCCTTGTGGCTAGCGTCGAGAAAATACAGACAATCTGGGGAAGCACTCAACGTCAACTCCCCATATGGTCTCGCATCGTATAATTATAAAGGCCATTTGGAGAAGCCCTCAATGTCAATTCTCCAAATGGTCTACACACCAGGTTCTCACAGCCCTGTGTATGTTAAGCAAGTGTAGCAGCGCGTAAAGGCCAAGGTAAACCTCATGAACTACTTGGATAACATTCTACAGAACAACAACATAACATAACAACAATCACACCATCCAACAATACTAGGCATGGGAAAGTAAACAGTATCCTAATCAGAAAACAAGACCCAAAGGTCAAAACAAGAAAAAAAACATGCATGGAAAATATATCCAAGCATAGAAAAACACCTTATTCATAATCAATTATCATTTACTCAGGCATACCAACATAAGAAGAGAAACAATTGAACTAAAATGGTAAACACGCAATACCTCGTTCATGGGTATTGGGAAAAATTGCACATATAACTCAAATAAATCCTACGGAAATTCACATACCACCTACCACAGGGCTAGTAGATCACTATATGTGAAACTCAAAGCTTGAATCTCCTTAGAGCATCGTAGATCTAAGAAAAATTCTAAAGCACTCAACCCAAAATATCTTGGAAAAGAAGAGAAATCATAAATTGAGGTTCCATTAGAAGAGATAACTCATTGATGTGATTTGAACACAACTGATGGTGTTTGATTCAGAGGAAGGACGGAGGATTAGGGGCTCGTCGAAGATCCGCGACTGCTTGGTGCTCTCGGATGAACATAACCTAAAAGAAGTTTGGTCTGGAAATTAGACGCGGCCCTGGTGCATTTAATGAAAAAAACAAAACACATGGCATGCACTTTTAGAGTACACGACGTGTAATTTCTATTTCTGTACTCCGTATTAGGTGGCCTCCAAGTTATCACACATGGCCATGTGCTAGGTGGATACACGGCCAGCACACGGCTACTAGCGGTAACCGAGTACACAGCGTGTACTCATAAAGTACAAGGCGTGTACTTCAAAAATTTCCCGAAACTCCTCTTTTCTCAAAAACTACATGATAAAGAAAAACATACCTAAAAATAAGGTCTGGGTTATTATAGATATACTTTCAATGATTCTTCCATGATGAGTATTTCCTTTTAATCCTAAACCCCATGTGGCTCTAGGATATTCTTGAGTCATTGTTGGGTGATATGTCATCAATTGATTATGCATTTTGGTTTCATGACCTTGCTCTCTACTGTATTAATATATTGTGAGATGGATACTTCCATGCATGAAATTTTGAGTAGGGACTCCACAAATACATTAAGTCTAGTGTGGTCTATTTATGAATTATCACTTATGTTGGAGTACTACCAAGGGACATGGTGATTGAGAGACTTCTCACATAGGGATCATGGGTATCTTTTGAAGATAGAAAAAACATCATGGGGTTGAGTCATATGAAATGGATATAAGTCATCATTCATTTGGGTCAGGAAGTAAGAGGCATACTCTTCCTCATACTCAGATGTGGGGATCTACAACACCAAGATTATGTAGAGGGTCTAGTTATCCTATTGATGGATAATGTTATGATTGTGATTGGTGAGGTCATATGGATCATGATTTCCTAACATGAAATGCTGCTGATGGTGGATAGACAACAAATAGACCTCCACGGAAGAGGAAGCATTATGATGAAAAAACACTTAGTAATGTTCTGGCCACCCCCAGGAAGATTATGCTAATATAGGGGAATGTGTATCCCTAGATGGATGAGCTACAGGTGGAGTGTGATGATATGAAATAATCCCACCACCACTATAGAGATTCCCATTCCAGGACTAGATGGCTAGTAGAAAATTCCATGGTTATTTAAAGGCAATGGAAGGATATAAACATCCTACACAAGAGATAATTTGAGGTATGATATGTGTCTTATCCACTTTGTCTCAAGTATTTGTTGAAAATTTTTAATTCATTCTTTCATCTCCATAAACCATGTGGAAGATATAGAGATGGTCATATTGTATTTGAAACATCAATTATGGGTAGAGGTTCCCATTAGGATAGGTTATTCTTTATCACACATCTTCAAGTAGTTTGAGTTGATACTCAGTGGATAGATTTTATCCTGGAACCGATTATTCATTACGAAAAAAAATTATGATAGGTATGGAATTGTTTTCTATAGTGTGTGACCAGATATAATGTCACTACAGGAGAGTTATATGCCTATGGATATATGGGATTAGGTTCTTCTTGTTTGGAGAGAAGCATATGTTAATAGCATATTAGGGCTCATGAGCCAGAATATGCAACCTATGAATTATTAGTTGGTCATTTTTTCCCTTGGTGTAGTGGGATTTTTGGACATCTATCTTCCCATGGTAATGTAGGATTATATTTATGTCATCGCTGAATATTGTTTGGGAAAATAGTGAATTTAGATATTTAATTATGCATTGAATTACATCAGGCTCCCACAAAGATATCTTTTTTAATCATATCTATTAGCCCTTTTTCAAATCTAGAATCATTGGGATTAGTTGGAAGACCTTCATGAGAAAGGTTTTATAATAACTAGTGTATCCCCTGGAGAGGCTTTAGTTTTTTTGGTGAAAATGGATGATGGGATCTTAAGGCTTTGAATTTATTACCATCACCTAAATAATGTGACAATCACGAACAAGTACCCCTTGGTTAGTATTGATATCCTCTTAGACCAGTTGAAAGGCATGACATGGTTCTCAATGATTGATCTCAGTTCACACTACCATCCATTGTGTTCATGAGGGTAATGTTCTGAAGATGGAATTTTGATGTCACTACTAGAAATAGGATTTTTTGGTGGTTAATTTTAGTGTAATAAATTCTAACCATTATGTTCATGGAACTTATTAATTGTATATTATTTCCCTTCTTCGACAAGTTCATGGATTTTTTATCAGTTATGTTCTCATTTACAAAGAATCTGAAGAGGATTATATAGAGAATTTGAAGATTATAATATACATACTCTGGGAGCATCAACTATATCTTAATATCTTGAAGTGTCAGTTTTCGATATGAGAGGTTCACATTATAGGGAACATAACCTATAAGCATAGTATAGTTGTAGACCTAATAAATTTTAATGAAGTGTTCACTTGGGAACCACCCTGGAGCATGTTGGGGGGGTAGAGTTTCCTCGGTTTGTAAGGGTACTATCATAAGTTCATGTAAAAACTTTTCAATATTGTAGCGCATTTAACATCTTTTACCTAAAAAGGAATGTCATTTTATTACACTATAAAATTTCATAGATCCTTTGAATATTTGATGAAGAGGTTGAATAGTACTCCTAGGTTGATAATTCTAGTGGAGGGAGTCGATTACATGGTGTTTTTATATGCCTTTATAGCATGGTTCATATTTATGTTGTTGTAGAGGTAATAAGTGATGGATTTTGGTTTAATTTAATTGATACCATATAAGATGAACTATATGATCAATGACTTGGAATTAGAAGTGGTAATAAACATCATGAAAATTTAGTTTCATTAACATCAAGAAGAGTGTTCCATTTTTTATTCAGACCACCATAGTCTTAATAACTTTATCACCAAGAGAGATATCAACCAGATACAAAATAATTGGGATTAGTTCTTGAGGAACTACGAGTTTTAAATTGTATATATTCCATGGAAGGGAAACACAATGTAAGATTCCCTTGTTATGAAATCTGGTTCTCATTTGGTTGGGGAGGTGCTAAGGATCTTTTCTTCATTACCGTTGGCCCCATTAGGGGATATATGGACTGATATTATTTAGTTTTTGGTGGTGACTTCACTGATTCTTCAGTATGTGAGAGTGGATCAATCAGGGGATGTCAATTGTGATTTTTTTCATGACCAAATATCCTCAGGATATTCACATGATGAATTTTTAAAGGTGGGGAGCATATAATATTTTTCTAAGGGTGCACAATAGTTCTGGTCACATTGCATGAGATGGTATTTTTTGGAGTTTCAAACTTCTCCTATAGTGGTACCTTTGAGACAGGAAAATATGTATAAATATATTTAATGGTGGTTTTTTTGGATGTTAATTAGGCATAATTTTTAATATTATCTTTCCGTATGACCTATATGTTAGCAGGTAAAGGATGAACATCGGATTATAGTGGGTATAAATCAAGAAATTCACATCCCAGAATTGATGTAGGTTAGCATGTAGATAGATTTTGAGATATGATGTATATAGATAATGAGAGGTCATGATTATATTTGGGTTATTTTTTAACAACATACTAAGATGTAAAACTTTATTTCCATTTGAGAGTATAGTTTAGTGGAGTGTTTCGGGGATTCTATAAATGCATGAGATTGTTCAACTTCATGGGGTTCCCATGAAGATCATCTTCGACTATGATCCTCTGTTCATGTCATGGTTGTGGGGAGGATTTTAGGATCCATTCAAGACCAAATTATGTATGAGCATTGTGTTTCACTACTATATATATGTCTATAATCAGTAAACTATATATATTCTAGAATATATAACGAGACCCTTAATTTTATACATTGTCTGGAGATGGGAGGATTACTTACCATTAGTGTATTTTTCTTATAATAATAGCTACCACTCCACTATAATAATGTGATCATTTGACCCACTATATAAGAGACTCAAAAGGTCACCCTTATATGAGACTGAGATTAGATATACATCTCTTATTGTGATAGAGCTGGTGTAAGAAATGGCTGAGAAGGATCAAGTGATCCATCTTCATATGAGTATAGGTCAAATTTAAAAAAAATTAGTATGCAGACAGATGTCGTAGGGCATAGGAGTTCATGCTAGAAGACCTTGTTTACCTGAGAGTATCCCTATGATGAGTGTTGTGGAGATTATTTTAAGGAAACATGTTATCCCTAAGGTTTATCATGTCATTCTAGATCATTTGAGTGGTTTACAAGGTTTCTTACCACTTTTCCTTACCCCCACAGTTGAACCAGCTACGTGAAGTCTTCTATGTATTATAGCAGAGGATATACATGCATGACCCATCAAATATTATTGACTGGGATCAGCTAGACATTAAGAATGGATCCACATTATTTGAGTACTCAATGGTGGTCAATGATCAATAAGAGAGGATCCTGTGTGGGTGGACCATTCCTCTAGTTTGAGTGCTTTAGCAGTATAGGAACATGCAAGAGACCTATTGAGAAAGTAATATCCAGATACAATCATAGTACCCTCACCTTTTTATAAAGCATGTCATTTTAATGATGAAAATATCTGAAGGTGGGGAGAATGAAATGACTTTTATGTAGCTTGATCCTTTGAATATTTTGATATATATTCTTAATTTTTTCAAGTTGTTGGCACTTTGTTTTAGGTGTCACCGGACCCCAAAACTAATATATTAAAAATATTAAACACATTAAGGTGATTTTTCACAGATTATTTGAATTTATGGTTTTCCCATTGATAAAGATCTCATATGGAAAATTTGTGACCATGGTTATTTCCAAAAAATGGAGTTTACCAATGGCATAACAAATATTTGGTTGGCATCAGAAATTTCGTGGAATGAAGATGTTAGTGGGTGCATTAAATAAAATAATTGATAATATATTTATTTATTTTATTCCCAGAACCTAATATACTTTCTATAAATATATGGATAAGGATAATCACCATGGTTACCCATGTAACCCAGTGAAATTAGATATGATGAGGAACTTGAGATTATGGATAGACGATGAACAAATCTAAGAGATTGATAGGATAAATAAAGAATGAAATAGATTCTTTAATGGAATTTTTAGTATGGATTCTATTTAACAATTACTGAGCCATTATCAAGGTAGGTTACATTATTTTTGTGAATTCTACCCTTATTTTCTTGATTTTTGACCATAGATTATTTATTTTCTTAGTTTCTTGATTTTTATTATTTGCGTGATCCATGGATCTAATTATTATTCTTGAACCTAATTAATAAAAATTAATTATCTCATAATTTACAAAATTTATAGATTTCATGTTTATGATCATTGGATGGGATCACATTAGACAATTGTAATCTCACCATATTATGGTGACTATATAATCTATGTTCTTCACATTCTTCCTCGTTGGCATGTGGGGTTAGCAAATCGACATTTCCAAACTGGTTCGAGAATAATAAAACATTAGTATTTTTTATGGTTTATTAAATTAAAATGATTTAAAACATTGTGTTAAGATCAAGAAGTATCAGTGGATAGTTGATATTTTTTTCAAGGATCTGGATCCCAACTTGTGAATGAATATAATGGTGTATCATGTGTGGTTGACTGAAATCAAGATTTTATCTCAAGAGAGGTTGGGAATAAATTATAGAAGGGTTTTTTCCTTGATTCTAGTGGACATAGAGAGTCAAAAACGAGATAAAGTGGTAGATTTATCAGATCTATAAAACTGTGTGGAGACTAGACATTCTTTATATGAAAACCCCAACTAAATTTTGTGTATTCTACAAGAACGCATGTTATGTTTATAGGATTATCAAAGAGGATAGGGTGTGAGATTGAAATTAATATCACACACCATATTACTAGACAAACAATATGTGTGAAACTACCCAAGTAGCCAATTTGGTTGCTAAGATCACGCACCTAGGTCCTCAGGTGATAAATGGAGTTTTTTTCCCTAAGAGACTCGTTGTGAGGGTGCAAATGGTTATTTAAACTATGTTTAGGGAAGAAAACACCCAGGTCTGCAGATGATATAATACACCTTGGTTCCCAATGCACTTGTCATATAACTTAACCATTAAATTCAACCTTGCATATCTTCTTCTTTGGGTATCATATTTGGTCCCTCGAGTAGCCTATATGAGTATAATTCCATATAGGATGTGACCGTGTCCTTCATTTTGGAATCAAAGATGCATTATAAGATGATACATGTGGGACACTTCTTCTACTAATATTTGGTTAATGATAGTGATCTTTTTTTATTATTAAATATATTATAGGTTGCATACTTCACAGACTCACTAGGGATCAAGTTCCCTCATATCCTTTATACAGTTAAAATTCATAATCATTCATACTAAAGAGTGTGTGGGAATTCTATATATGGAGTGTAAATCCACCATCATTAATATTTGATGGGGAATAAGTCCTCTATAAGAGATCATGATCCATTATTTGTTTATAATAGTAGCATGGAGCAGTGCCTCCACTCAGAATCTTGTGATATTGAGTGTGGTGATTTGTATCGGGGGTGGGACTCTAGAAGAATTTGGAAGACTCATAGTTAGCCTTATCATGTTTTGGATATTGATATTCTTCACCATTATTATTGGGGTTTTAGAATGAGGATATAAAATTTTAGGTTTCTTATCCCCCTAAATTATGGGTTAAGCTGACTGTTTTATTCCATTAATTCCCTTTTTTAGGGAGGAATAATGAGTATGTTAATAATCACACATGAATTATATTTTTATTCATGTCTAATGTATTATAATGATTAAATTATTATTGAACATATCTATAGTGGTTGTGGTTACAGAGGATCTTAGTAGTGGTTGGAGGTGTTGACCATGTTTTCTGGTCAGACTCGATGATTGTTAGATGGACCAACTTCCATATTTTCACTTATTGTTTTTTTATATTGGGACCCCCTTTCTCATTTGTTATATATTTTCTCCCTTTCACACTTTTATATTACCTTACAACACTTTCAAATATTTTCTTATAGGTTTTCACATGCATTGATTACTTTCTATATGTTTGAGTTGAATTCAATATTTACACTATTTATGGAGATAAGTATGTGTGTGTGTACATGTCATTTAGAATAAGGCCTTCCATTTCAATAATATGTATACAAGATTCTTGTTTCTATCCCTTGTAAAATTAGATAAGGGAATGCGGTGTCACTATGAGCATACTACCTGTTCGGGTGAGGGCTCGATGGGTTGGGTTGTGACAGAGTGGTATCAAAAGTGTTTTTACCTAGAGTTATTTATTCGATTTAAAAATGTCATGATGATTTATTTTGGAACTTTGGGAAACAATGTTGAAGTATTTTTTGTTCATCTCTCAGGTTAGAGAACCAAGTGATCGTGTGGCAGCTGACGTATCCATACACTAGGACTCTGACTAATTGCTTGTCCACTATGTATATTTAGGAATCAATTGTAGGGAAAATAATTATTCATGGTTCATATATGATTGGATATTTTAAATTATATTTCCTTCTTAAGTTATCAACCCATATATGCTCATATAACCTTGAAATGTCTACTAAAATTTCAGGATGCCTCCCTAGTGAAAACTAGCAAGGATTCTGATACAGGGTAATGATGATGACTAATTGAGTTATGGGGCCTCAACACAAAGGCATGTTCCTAAGGTATTACCTCCAGGTGATCACAATTAATTAATCAAACATAATGTAATTTCTATGGAACCACATCAAATGGGTCAAGAATATTATCAACTGCTTGATGGTACAATAGGTCTAGGAAACAATGCACATAAGGTGAGTGCATTGCACAAATTACAGAAATAAAGACCGCTCAAGTTTCATGCAGATCAATACCATAAAACATGAGATGTTTGGATCATGTTAGGGGTCTTAGTATTCAGGTTTTTCCAGTCCATAAAAAAATATTTTTTAATTTACAAACAACCTTCTTCATGGAGTAGTAGGGTGATGGTATGGACTGATCATGTAAATCCATGACAAGGAAATGATCCCCTAGACAAGCTTTCAATGCTAGATCTAAGAAGAGTAATACCATTCATGATTACACTCTATTTTGTTACAATAAATTATTGAGATATGCTGGGATGATATGTTAGTTTTTTATTAGGAATCATGGTTTACTAACATCACATGCTACTCTCTTTATATAGTTTAACATGGATACTTATAGTCTTGGATGTTTGAGTAGCACCTCTATAGAGACATCTCAGTGAGAATTGTCTCTTTCTATATTTAAACTTATATATAAGTGTATAAGAGGATATTGGTGACTGATAATTTTTTTATAGAGGTACATGAGGCATCTAGAGTAGATATTGGACACCTTAGAGCTGAGACACGTGTAGTGACTAGAAGGAGTCAGTCATCAAAGATGTTGCACAAAAGACATACTCATGCCCAAAATCTGACATAGGGACCTATAGAGTAGAGATTAAACTGAGGGACCATTCAACCTAGTTATAACACCTGAATAATTTTTAATATATTTATCTTTAAATAAATTTTGTTTCTTTGATATCTTGAGTTACACACAACAGTGATTTTAAACAAACTGTGATATAATATTAATATATCTTTATTTAAATGTGACTGATATAACCTATCTATAAAATTGGAGGGTATGAAAAGTATCAAATAATTTATGAAATATATATAAAGTTTCTACAAAATATAAATTTATTTTAAAAAATTTAATAAATAAGCACTAAATAGTAGTAAAGTTTATTATTCTACAAAAAATATGTTACCTTCAAAAATGATTTTTATTCCTATTATGGAATAATATTATAATTATTTTTTAGAAATTATATAAAATTTATTTAATAAAAGAAGTATAATTTTTTAATTATAATATCTATATTAACATGAGGATAAATTTTGGTATTTTTCATAAAATATTGATTTTTCAGTGGAAATAGTGTTTTTTTGTAAAAATGTAATTTATTTTTAATAAATTATTTAATTTAAAATATTATTATTTAATATTATTTATATGTAAAATAAGTATTAATTATATAAATTTTATCCAATTAATTACATTTATATAATTTCAATATAAGCTTTTAATATAAGTTTATTTTTAGGTTTTAAAACACATTTTTTTTAAAACTGTTTTGATGTGCATAATGTTTCTTCATTTTGCCTAATTAAAATAACCTATAATTAGGAATTATTTAAATGAGATTAATATATTATATATTTAAAAATATTATTTTAAATTCATTTAATAATTTTTACTTGTCATATAGTTGTTATAAAATCATCTTATGCTTGAAAAATTCATTCCTTGAAAAAAATGTTTTTACATGCCCATGGGTTTTATTTTAAATTAATTTATAACACTTACATGAATTTAATTTTATAAAATTAAGTCAATATTTTGAGTTAGAAAATTTAATATTATATAATATGGTCGAATTAATTTTTTTAAAATGAATAGTACAAATAGTAAAAAAAATTGATGTCGTGGTGAAAAATCTAAAAGGGTAAAAGTGAGTAACCACAGAGTTAAAGAGAATAAAATGATTAAAACATGTTTATTTTGAATTTTAGAGGTTTATGTTGCCCTTATATATATCCTACAATCCTTTATTTTTCAATTTTTTGTGCTTTTTATGAGAGTTATTTCTCATTATTTAATATTTTTGGGAATTTACAAGAATGTCACTCCTCCCATATAAAAGGGAACTCCCTCTTCTCTCTTATCCACACCAATCATGAAATTTTTCTAGAAAAAAATCGTATAAAAATGTCTGAAAAAAATTATTATCCACAATCTATAGATTCTTTTCTTCTCAAAACACCAACCATAGGGTCCTTAATATGATATTCAAAGGAGGTTCTTATTAACGAAGGTAATCGTATTCACCAAGCTCCTTCCTTTTCTTATTCTTTTTCAAATTAAATTATGTCATAAAAAAATAGAACATAGTAACATAAATATCTCAAATATGGTTATATTTTATTTATTTATGGAATAATGTTTATCCATCACCTCTTATATCAAATGAGAAACAAAACCATAATTCGTGTGTTAAGAGGAATACAGCCTCGTGAACTGATGTAATTTATTTTCTGTCATCACCTCTCATGACTTATAATAATAATGGATTTAATTTTTATATATTACTATCATGAAATATTAATAATCAATTAAATTTAATATATCATATGATTTTTTACCATACCAACCATTAAAATATGATAACATTTTTCATGTGTGTTGCAGACTACCGCCTCATGAAGTGATGCGATTTTTTTTACCATGCCACATGGATGTTATATGTATGTATATTTAATTAATAATTTTATATTGATTATATAATGATCATTTTTAAGGATGAAATAAACCTTAACTTCTTTTTCATGGTAATCAAAAAATATAAATGTTACACAAGCGTACATATGACCAACCGTCTCTATGATTATATCATAATTCATTTTTTGATAAACATAATTCCTAGTTATTTTTAAAAGTATAATTTATAAATAAAAATAAAAATTATTTCATTTTTATTATTATATATATTATTGAACATTTACCCCTTTGACCATGGTCATGATATCAGTGTCGTTTTGATATTATGAATTGGGAATCCTCAAAACACCTGATGTGTACATAACTGATTAAGTAATTAAATACATCATTAATATAAGTAAATTAAATGTAGTATTTATGTAGCAGTTACTATAGTAGTGTTTTAGCAGTTACTATAGCAGTACTGTAGAAGTTACTGTTCGGTACTGTAGTATCTGGAATTATTCACCTAATTTGGGCCTTCAGGCCATCGGTTTGGGCCTACGGGTCTCAAGGGTCTTCAGGTCATCAAAGGCATTTGGGCCATAGGGCCTTCGGGCCACAAAGACCATGGAGTAGCCCAGTTAACCCAGAACATGCCTCAAAAGAAAATCAGAGCAACACGAGTAACAGCCACCAGAAGTAGAGCTAACCAGATTTGAATAATGAGAGGGTATGGCAACCGCCATCGGGACCAGGCACCGTGTAACTTTGTACGGGGAAATGCTAGCCAATCAGCAATTCAAGGTGGGGAGCTATGTGATGAATGACGCAGAATTTGGGGAAGGGAAGTTCATGTGGGTTGGGACTACGGGTCGTGTATTGGATATGGTATTCCTCTGGGCCTTTGGGTCATGTATTGCGGGTCAATTGGGCCATGTGCCTTGAGCCTACTGGTCATGTACGGTTTCCCATTCAACCCTTAAAAGGGGGATTATCCATAATAAAATAAAAATGAAGGCCTTCAGGCAATTCAGGAAAAAACTATAAAGGAACTTATAAAAAATAATGGATATTATTTTATTATATATGAGATAAAATACGTGCATGCCAATCTTGGACTTAAGCTAAGGGTTTCTGTCTCAAAACATGTTTCTTAGAGATTCATATTCCTGAATAAACCTAATTTATTCTTTTGGGTGTATTAACCACCCCTTACATATTATATCATGAATATATCTTAATACATGGTATTTTAATTTATAATTTAATTATTTTATTCATGTTTGTTATGATTCAAAAGTTACCAAAGAGGAAAGGGTTTATGATTCAATCTCATTTTAATCAGGGTTATTTATGATTTAATTTCCATTGAAGGAAATTATTTGATACTAATTTAATAAAAACATATCATTTTCTTATCCTATAGTTAGTTATGATATTTTTAAGTAATTGTACAATTTTCCTCTATTAGGTAGTAGAATTGATTTATAAAATATTTTTAAGAAAATATAACATCAGTTATCTCTTAGGTTGAAGATCCCTTTCCCTCTAAATCCAAGTTTTATTATAAAAATTGAATAATGTTTTAAATTTTTTCTAATGGTTTATTAGAGAAATTTTAACATGTGTTTTCATTTTACAGAATGGTTTAAAATGAATCTTCCAATCATTTTTTGAATGAGGACATTTTTTATTTTTCATACTAAATATAAAATTATTGATTTTAAAAACCATTACAACATATAAGAAATTATATATTTTTCATTTTATTTGAATCGTAATTTATATTTTTCTAATTATATTTTAAAAAAATTTATTCCCAAAATACTTTGTGAATTTTAGTTTTTCAAAAGTGATTTTCAAAGTGAAAAAGTTATTTTTTTCATGAATGTTTGTTTAATATTTTTAAAGGTATTATTATTCATCAGAGACAAAAAAACATTAATGTTATAGATTTATTACAATATATATATATATGTGTGTGTCTATTATATATATACCTTTCTAAATCTCCCTTCCTTTGATGGGGAAATATATTCATTATTCTCATTTATTAAATGACTTTAATATAAAATTTCCTTTTATTATGATATAAGGAAAGATGATGTAACCCATTTACATTCCATAGGTAATTAGTATGTTTATTCCTTATGATTAATTTTTATATGTGTAGCACATATTAATGTATATTAAATGAATGTTATGGGTGCGACCATAATTATATAGCTCTTTAATTCATTGGATAATGTTTCAATCTCATGAGATGGCATATATGGGATTAAATATTGAAACTAATCCTTTTGGTGCTATCTCCACCATGCGATGTTGTCTCAGAAATTAGCCCAGAATTATGATTATTTTATGTTCCATGTTTCTACCACATTTCCTATATTACCATGATCATACGATACAATGTTCCTTATTTTAAACTCCCATGTGATTACTCTTGAAGCTTATCTTTTATTATTTCATGTTGTACCTTTATCAGACATGTTATTTTTCTTTATCATGTTTATTCCTTACTTTTATTTATAGATCAACCCATTTTTATTTGTATTCTATAGGATTTCACGTGTATTTTTAAATGCTTTATAGTATTTAGGATCTCTTTAAATATAATAAAACAAAAAAAAATCTATTTTAGTCACAACATGAGGTATTATAAGCTATATATTTCAAATATACTTGGCCTCACAATATTTGGGTTTTAATTAATAGATTATTATTTTAAAAATCATGAAATGATATGTGTAAAAGGACTGAGTCACTATAAGTGGTGTCAGAGCAATGGTTTAGTCATCCTTTGGAAACTAGGATGAGAAAACCTTAGTGAGAACTCTATGGAAAAGTATAATGATAAGTTTAAGGATATGGAAAAGTATAGAAAAAAATCATAGAATATTTGTGAAGTATATAGAGAGTGGTTCTTGATAATTACATCCCACTTTGGATACTATAAGTTGATGTGGTTCTATAACAGATATACCTAGGGGTAATAACTCCAAAAAAGGAACATTAGGCTTGAGATTATTGTTACCTAGTACCCAAAAATGGACCATAATGAATGCCTAATTTTACACTACTATATAGATATGTTTTATAAATTCACTTACTTTTTAGATACCATTATGAAGGACATGAATAAATTTTTTGGTTAAGGAACCTAATAGGATATATTTTCATGGATAACCTAGATTTAAACCTACAAACACCTAAATCGTAATATACTTATCAATTATAAGTTATTCCTTATAATTTTATAAGTTTTACTTTTGTATGTTAATGTATTTTCATATTGTTTTATTTATTTATTTTATTCAATAGATGGAAACAAGATAAATTATTCCAAAAACCAATATGATGGTAAAGGTAAGGATTTATAAAATGAAATACCTAACCAAATGGGAACAGAAGTAAAAAATATTGTTATCATTCCAAATGATATTTCAATGATTATGATTAATAACTTGAACATAGTTGAATTTTAAAAAACACTAAAGAATAGAAGGATGGAGTCTCATTGAAGTTAAAGTTCTAATGATGAAAAAGAAATAAGATTAATTTCCTACATGTCAAAAATAATGGAAGTAGAACCTTAAAAAATTTCATGAAGGAATTGAAGATTCTTTATTTAAGAAAAAAACAAGGGCAAAAATATTCTAATTATCGAAGAAAAATGAATAATACCATTAACAAGACATAGGGAAATAAATTTCATCCAAAGGCACCATAAATAGTTCAATGTCAAAATTTTGGGGAGATTTTTCATTATATAATTAAATTCCATAATAAAAATAATAATTTCTAAGGGACTATGTTAGGATAATCATTTAAGTAGAATTATTTATTTTTATCATTATCAAACCACAAAATTCATATTTTGAAGCATGTTTATCAATGGTATTATAGTTACAAGAATCCTGAAACATATAAGGATTATTCTGTAGTAGTTTTCGTTACAGGTTTACATGAATATTTTGAATGGTACTAATGGCCTATAAATTTGATTTAATATAAAGTTAATGATCCATGAAAAAACAAATGATTGAGTGATAGATAATCTTGGATAATTGATTGATGTTTAGGTTATTATATTCAATTAAAATTAGTTTATTTTGTGGAAAATAATGAGCTATATAGAATACCTTATAAGAAAAAGAAGTGATTTAATGACTGATGTTATTTTTTAAGATATACATAATATTATTGAAAAATTTATAGGATCATATAGAATTATGAATATGGTTATGAGAAAAGTTTTTTATATTTTTAGAAAAATCCGAACACACAATCGAGGTTAAACCCAATGCATCGAGCAAGGTTACTGGGCTTGAACCCACAATAGAAGCGAGATAAGTGTGAATCACCTACCACTGGCCAATGTGATGTACCCGTTAGTATAAAAAAAAATTCACATAAATTATTTGGTGTATAAATACTGCATTTATTTTTGGTAAACCTATTAAATGAATAAATATTTTTTTATTTTAGTATGTTGAGGTGATTAATGATATTTTGGGAAACATTATATTTGGTGGATATTTATATATATCCTTTAGGTTTACCCAAAATGACTCTTTGGGGTTAATGATATTATTTTTTAGAGATGTTAACTAAAGTGTATAAGATAACATTTGAGGTTGTTTGGGACATAGGATTACTTATTATAGTAATGTTCCATGTCAAACATTTGGTTTTATTGTTTAATTTTAGAGATTAATATATTCATATTCATTTTGGGAATTATTTTAACTTCTGATAATCATTTTGGTTTTAATAAATATATTAAGAATAAAATTTTACTCTTTTATGAATATTATGATATAGGAAAATTTAATTTCAGAGCTTCTTCATAAATAATTCATTTTGGATATTTGTTCTATTGAGTAAGAGGTGAAGTTATAATTTAACAAAGAACAATGAAATGATGAAATTGTGTTTACTAAATAAAAATATAATAGGAAAGTATATTTTTTGGTTTTCACTATCTTTATATAAAAATAATCCATTAACTCTAGGAAAAGGATCTTTAAAAAAAATTTGTATTACCTTTATATCCAATGAATCATCAAAATTTTAATTCATTTATGTTTTTGTGCACGGTCACTTTATCTTTATTATTCTTTGTCTTATGATAAATGATCTTTATCACTCTCAATAATTATTTAAATTTTTATTAAATTCTAATATTTTTACTTCGAACCAGTTTTATCCAATGTGTAAAACATGTTTTTTGATGACCTTCATATTTACCTTTCCCTCCTTTTAAGATGATTCTTTATTGACCCCTTTTATGATGTGGGTTTTCCAAAAAGGAATTTCCAAATGTTCAAGCCTTGATTATTGAGAACAATTGAAAATTTTGAGGATAAAATTTATTTAAGATGGTAGAATGTAAAACAATATGAATTTATAATATATTTATCTTTAAATAAATTTTATTTCATTGATATCTTACATTACACGCATCACCGAGTTTAAAAGAACTGTGATATAATATCAAAAAAAATATTATTTAAACATGACCGATATAAAATATATTTCAAATTGGTGGGTATGAATTGTTTTAAATAAATTTTGAAATATATTTAATGTTCATAATAAATATATAATTATTTTAAAATTTTTAATAAGTAAGAACTTAACATTAATAATGATATTTTGTTCTATAAAAGCATGTTTTCATCAAAAAAATATATTTATTTCTTTTATGAAAAATTCATATAACTATTTTTGGAAATTTTTGAAATTTAATTTTATAAAATGAAAATCATTTTTTCAATCAACATATTTATATTAACCTAGGGTTAAATTCGGATGTTTTTTTAGAAAATATTTTTTTCATTGAATAATGAAAAATATTGTTTTTTGGTAAAACAATCATTTCCCTTTAATAAATTAACTAATTTAAAACACTAATTATTATTTAATATTCATTAAAAGTAACATAAGTATTTTTTTATTTCAATTGTATCCATATATTTAGATTTAAATCATCTTATACTATATGTTAATATAAGTTTGTTTTTAGGGTTTAAAATAAATTTTTATGAAAACTCTCTTAATGTGCATAATGTATCTCTATTTTAACTAATTAAAATAACACTGAATAAGGAATTATTTAATTGAAATTTTTAGATAATATATCTATATATATTAATTTAAATTAATTTAACTCTGATTACATTTAATATAATATTTATAATATCATCTTATTCTTGAAAAATGTATTTCTTGAAAACCCTTTTTTTCGACATGTCTATGAATTTTATTTCAAATTAAATTCTTATAATTTTATAGATTTAATTTGATAAAAATAATTATATATTTAGAATATAATAATAAATATTATATAATAATTTGAAACAAACTTTATTTCGCGATGAATAGTAAAAGTTATAAAAAATTGTAATCTTGGTAAAAAAACTAAATGGGTAAAAGTGAGTAAACTTATAGGTAAAAGTATGAAATGATTATACGTGTTTATTTTGAATGTTAGATTTTTTATAGGCCTTATATCTCCTCCAATTCATTATTTTTCAATTTTTGAGGCACATTTCAGGAGAGTGAATTCCCATTATTGAATAGTTTTGGGTATTTATAAGAATGTAACTTCTTCACCGTAATAATAGGGAAACCTCTATCCTCTCTTCTTCATACCTATCAAGAACTTTTGAACAACCAACCCCCAAAAAAATATATCTCCCAATTACTTATCAACATCATATAACTTCTATTATTCTAAAAAGACAACACTTATGGTCCCTAATAAGAGATCCAAATGAGGTTCTTCTAATAAAGGTAATCAAGTTCAACAAGCTCCGTATTTTTCATCTAATTTTTTCCACCTTCAATTCTATCTTTAAAATTGAAATATAATAACTCCAGTATATAATATATAATAATATTTTTCATGTTTATTGAGAAATATTCATTCATATCCTCATCTATCAAATGGGAAATGAACCCATCATTTGTGTGTAAAGAGGACTACCACTTTGTAAACTGATGTTATTCATTTTCTATCATCACCTCTCAAGGATATTAATAATGATAAGTTTAATTTTTATATATGATATTCCCTTCATATTAAATAGTCTATATAATTAATACATCATATACTTTATTACCTTACCATCCATTGAAAAATGATAACATCGTTCATATATACGGTGGACTACTGACTCACGAACCAATGTGATTCATTTTCTTACCACATCACATGGATTTTATATGTATATATATTTAACTAAATAATATTATTCTTATGATAAAATTATAAATATGGAATTATAAAATAACACTTATCTTCCATCCATCATGATAATTTAAAAATGGAAACGTTGTACATGCATACGTTTAGGCTACTGTCTCTTTTATTATAAAAAATTCATTTCTCAGAACCATAATTCTTGGTTATTTTTAAAAGTATATGTTTTTATATATATGATAAATATTTCATGATTATAATTCTTTAGATTATGGGATAATGACCCATCTTACCATGTTCAACACATATGTGTGATATAAATATTATGAACTGAGCATCCTCAAAACATCTGATCTGGACATAACTAATTAAGTAATTAAATATGTCATTAAAATAAATGAAGTAAATGGTTTAATTAAGAGGCATTAAAAATTTTCATGGTTCCTTATTTAAAAAATTGATATAGTTTTGTTATACAGGTGATAAAAGTCATACAAAACAAGTCTAGACTCAAGATAAGGATTTCCCTTTCAAAATTACATTCTTTGATAAACATGTTATTTTATATGCCTGGTTTATTTTATATAGTGTATATAATGAAAATTTACATATTATATCATGAATCCTTATAACTTAGTGGTATTTAAGTAACAATTTATTTACTTCATTATTGGGTGTTCTGATCCAAAAGTTACCAAAGAAAAAAAGGGTTTATGCTTTAATCCCATTTTAATCGAGATTGTCTATGCTTAAATTCTCATTGAAGGAAATTATTAAATTATTTTATAATAAACCTGTATATTTTTATTCCACTATGTTTATCAATGAAATTTTAAATTAATTGCATCGTTTTCTTCCCTTGGGTACTGAAATTGATTGAGAACATGTTTTTAAGAAAATTTCACATCATTTATCTCATCAGTAGAAACTAATTTTTCTTCTAAATCCATGTTTTCTAAAAATGTTTAAAATAAAATTTTTAATATTATCTACTGATTTAATAAAGTAATTTAGACCCATATTTAGATGTCTAAAAATTTTAAATGTAATATTCCCATCATTTTTCAAATGAGGTACTTTTTGAATTTTCTTATAATATAATAATAGATTATTTTAATATCTTTTAGGGAATTTAAGTAATTACCCACCATAATATTCTTTAAATTTTCATTTATAGTTTTCTATGAATATTTTTAAAGAAAATTATTTCCACAATAACTTTCAAATTTTAGTTCTTCAAAATTTATATTAAAAGTAATGAGCTTTTTTCATCAAAAATGTTTTTAATATTTTTAAAAGTATTTATATTGATAAAAATACAACCATAAATATTATATAATACTTATAAAATATTTATATATGTCTCTCATAAGTATACCTTTCTAAATTTACCTTCTTTTTAAGGTATTATGAAAGACCTATGCACATTTCCCAAGTTATATTATTATGAAATTTCATTTGATTGTGATATGAGGAAATATTATGTATCCCAGTTTATTTCCATGGGTAATTGATATTTTTATTACTTATTATTGATTTCATTATGTGGAACATATATGAGTGTACTTGAAATGAATTTTATGTGTGGGTAAAAAAGTATATTTTCCAACAATACATTTGGAAATTTTTTAGTCACACGAGATTTCATGTATGGGATTAGTGAGTGTACCTAATCCATTATTGGACTTTGTCCACCATGTGATGTTGTCTCAGTATTTTTCATCGACTTAAAATTATTTCATTTTCTGTATTGCTTCCACTTTTCTTATAACTTTATAATCTTATGATACAATGTTCTATATTTTATACTCCCATGTGATTACTCTTGAGACTTATCCTTTATGATATCATGTTCCACATTTGACTCACATGTTTGGAATCTTTGTCTTGTTTATTTCTTTATTGGCCTTTCTAGATAAACCCATTTTACTTTTTATTCCCATGTTATCCCATGCTATTTTTGATGCTCAAAATGATTTAACAAATTGATGTGTAAAATAAATAATGCAGTTTTATTTTAGCCTCAATTTGATGTATTGTGAACCATGTCTTATAAAGACATTATGAATCATGATCTTTGGGTTGTAATTAATATATTTTTATATTATAAATCATTTAATGATATGTTTAAATGGCTTGGGTCTTTATACTGGTGTTGAAGGATACAATTCTTGTTATGAGTGAGGTTACATGGCTTGTGATCACCAAACCCGACATGCTAAAACTAGTGGAATGATAGTTGATGGATCTCCACAGATGTGGAAATGTCATCATTAGTGGTCATGCAGTCATAGTTAGGGTGGATCCTATGAAGGATTTATTGATTAATGGGAAGGTGTATCCATAGTTTGAGGAGCTACAAGTAGAGGATGATAATATGACTAGCTCCCACCAAAACCATTGAGTTTACCATGGCATGCTCAGAAGGTTGGTGGAAGAGAGTGTGGTTAATTGCAATATATAATGGTATATGGCTATATTTCACATGAGAGGATTTGATAGATGATATATATCTTCTATACTTTCTTAACATTGGAACAATTCATTCCTATATCTACAAGTCCCTTGTTCAAGAGCTATAGATTCCTATATATTCTTTGGGTCATTAGCTTTGGATAGAGGTATCTATAATGATAAATTATTCTATATCTTACTTCTATCGATGGTTTGAGTTGATTATAAGTGGAGAGAGTTTCTTATGGGACCTCTTGGTAATTATTATATAACCTTATGACATCATCATGGGAATGGACTATTAATCTATATTATCTACTCATATAAACATTCACAGTAGTAGAGTTGAATTATTATAGGTAGGTGGGATTAATGACTCATTGGAGAGAATTAAATTTTAAGGAAATGGGTTTGGATCCTAAGTAGTATGAATTAACTTATTTCTTATTCGATACATATTTTAGACCTTATTGTAGTGGCTTATTCATAAATATGGATTCTGGAGTTAGTGGAGGATTAGTGGGACGTCTTCCCTGATGTTTTTCTAGAAATACATCTAATGTGAGAGTTTGACTTCTAAATTTACTTGAAGCTTATGAGTTCATTGATGTCTTATATGTCATATCATATGGCCCTTTGTGAGCTATGAGATATAATGATGTAGTTGGATGGCCTTTTTTAAAAGGGTTTTCTCTGATCTAGTGCATTCCCCAAGGAAGCTCCAGTGTTGTTCATTAAAAAGGGGGATATTGGATTTAGCATATGAATTGAATACCATTTCATGAACTATGTGATGTTAAAAAATAAGTAACCCTTGATGAGGATTAATGAACTCATCAATTAGTTTAAAGGTGCAATATGTTTCTCAATGATTGATCTCATGTCTGACTACTATTAGTTGAGAGTTCATGAGGATGACATTCTAAAGATGGAATTATAATGTTTCTATGGGAATTATGAGTTCCTAGTGATTCCTTTTGTTATGATTAAGGATCCCACTATGTTCAAGGAACTTATGAATGAGATATTCTAGTCCTTGATAGATCGATCCATGGTTACTTTTATTTATGACATTCTCATTTACTATATGTCTGAGGAGGAGTATGAAGATCATTTGATGATGGTTTTAGACTTAATCCGGGAGCACTAAATAAATGATAAGACCAAAAAGTGTCATTTTTGAACCCTATAGTATCAATTTTTTGTGCATACTATCTCTGATCTTGGTGTAGCTATGGACCCAAAAAATGAGTGATGCGGTACTCACTTGGGAACCACCCATGATTGTGTCATAGGGGATTAGATTCTTCAGTTATCAGTGTAATATAAAAGGATTTTGGTCAAAATTTCTAGTACTATTTCCCCTTATAATTCCTTAACATAGAAATGGTTTGTGTTTTTTTAAATGATTGTTGTCAAAGAACCCTTGAGGATATAGTAGGAGATTCGAAAATGATATTTTATTGAGACTCCAAAATGAGGTAATTGAGTAATTAGTGTTTTTAGATGCCTCTAGAGTTGGGTATAGATGTGTGTTGATGCAAATGAGGGTAGTGATAGCTTATAAGTCAAGGTATTTGGGATCCCATGAAAATATATATGTTTCCCACGACTTATAAGTGGAAGTGGTGTTCTTCAACTTGATGATTTGGAGGAATTATCTTCTAGATAATCATTTTTCATTTTACTAAAACCACTAGAGTCGTAGGTGAATCATCACCTATGGAGATATCAACTATAGAAAGAGGTTTTGGTTTGAGTTCCTATAGGAATATGACTTTGAGATAGTCTATTCTCCATGGAAGGGAAATCTTTATGAATATAACATTAGTAGGAAATAACATTTTTTTATAGTGGAGGAGGTTTTAGAGCATTTGGAACCATTATAGCTGACCCTATTATAATAGATAGGGAAAATGATTCATTAGTCGATGATGGTGACTCCATGGTTTCTTTAGTGTGTGATCGAACCTTGGTTGGGGGATGTAAAATGTGAAGTTATATGTGACCAAATATCCTTAGGAGATGTAGCTGTTGGATTTTCTAAATATGGGAATCACTTCATCCATTTATGGGGATATAATGTAGCTCAAGTTGAATTATGTGAGGAGTTATTAAGGTATTTACATATCTTTCTATTAGTGGTTCATCTAGGAGTGGAAAATACGTACAAAAATCTTAATTGGTATTTTTGGTTGACTGGTATAAGGCGGATTGTTTCCAAGCTTATCACTCAATGCATTAACTTTCAGGAGGTAATGCTGGAACATCAGGTTCCAAAAAGTTTGACTCAACCTCTTGATAATTGATAATGGATGTCGGTATACATATCGATGGATTTTTTAATGCTCTTCTATAGATGTGGTGAGGAAACAATGCTACATGTGTGATTGTTGAATTACTTACTAAGTTTCAATAATTTTTCACTATCCAAGAGAAATTTTTTTGTAGAGATTTAGGGGTGTTTATACATAAAGGAGATCATCCAACTTAATGAGGTACCCACACCAATCATCTTTTACTAGGATTCTCAGTTCACATCATAGTTATGAAAAATCCTTCAGGAGGCCATTAGAACCCGATTACAGACGATCAAGTTTATTCACCCCTAGATAGAAGGTGAGGCTAAGTGAAATATCTAGTTTTTGGATAATATGATGACATCATATGATTTGGACACTATACCTAGCTTAGAGGATCACATTGGTGTTGTTCACCTATAATCAAATATTATCATGGAAACATTTGATACTGTCATGAAACAACCCGGGTTGACATTGAACTGGTCACCCAAGTCAATCTGTAGCAAGACCTGAGAGGCATTCTAGATCTTCCCGGGCTGGCGACAAGTGCCATGGCGTCAGCCGAGAACAAATGAGAACAATTTTTCCCAATGCTAAAAAATAAAGTAGTGGAAAAGGTAGATCAGCACTATGTAAATAAATTACACAAAAAAGCAAGAATGACTAACAACAACACAGTAACCTGACCATGACCAAAACACATCGTGACACCAAAAGTCATTCTCCAATCCACAACCAACTCTCTCCCATGGCGAACAAGATTGTGTAAAACCTCCAATAAAATTAAAACAGGAAAACACTATAGGAATGAGTATAAAAAGATATTAGGTGTTTCCAAAAAACTATTCCCAAAGCACTAATTTTAAATAATGAATTTTTCTAATTTCAAATTTGAACTAAATTGTATAAAATAGGAGTGTTCACATGCTCTTAAATTTATAAAACAAGTAACAGTTAATTTGCCTTTTCAATTTAAAACCGTGTTCTTCTTCATGAAAGAGACAATAACATTTTAGAGAGACATTAATTTTTCATTCACTTAGAAAGGATGAAAGAAAGTGAAAACGATTTTTAAGTAATTTTATGTAAACATTTACAAAAAAACTCATCACTTTCTCAAAGAGGACACACCACACAAGTAAAAAAGGGATAAAAAAACACAATAAGGGAAATTTAAAAGTGGCACATGGGGCCATCAACCAAACTATGCACCTCTATTATACACCATGTACAAATAAGCCATAAATAAAACATGGGTCAAAACTAGGTGCTCATGAAAAATCTAGAATGTACTATTATTGACACTCCATTTCATCAAATATTCTATAAATGAAAAATGGAATACCCTTAGAAATAAAAAGGGAAAATACATGAAGAAAATCAATATTTTCATAGGCATGAGTTTTGGGTCGCCTTAGTTAGACCAACAGAGAGTCAGCATGCAGCCTACTTGCAAGCCACAAAATGTCACACAGCCTACTTGCATGCCCAAACTCCTTTCACCCAGGGTCCTATATTATCCTATAAATAAACCCTTGGGGCCTCCATTTGTAAGTATGAATTTCCCTGAAACCCAATAGCTACTCTGGTCTCCCTAGTGCTTTGCCCAAGTCTTCTTGATCTTTCAAGACAGTTCTTCAACCCCTTGAGTAGAGGATTTAAGGGAGGATCATTGGACTTAAGTCCTTTTAGTGTTTGAAAACCATCACACTTGCATGCATAAAGGGCCTAACCTCCCCAAATTAGAAATACTTGTGCTCCGCCTATTCCATTCATAGGAACTTGAGCACCCTACTTTTGGGATCACCTATGAATACTCTTGAAGGCTTGAACAAGGTTTCTCCCAAGTATTACAATACAGGTTCTCCCTTGTTTAAGTGAACATTAGGTTTCCAAAGCCTACTTGCATGCTAATACTTGGGCGCCCTTATCTACTTGAGTGCCCCTCTTTGATTCACTTACTCTCTTTAGTTTACAAGCCATAAATCCTTCATCAAAGCCATTCATGGAAAGGATTCTTCTTCCTTGGCTCGCTTATTTGAAATATATTCTGTTGAAACCTCCACCACCTCCTAACTTATCAAACCATTGGGAAAATCACATCAGTGTGTCTCCTATTTGGGTTCTTATTTCCATAGTTAGAGGTTTCCCACATTTTTTTATAAGGGATTTAGGATACATGGAATGTTTTTGGGTTTTTATATCCACAGTCACATGAACATTTCTCCTAGAAATAGTGTTGGGATGTTCTTAGTTGGGAGGAAAGTTGGGTCTTGGAATCTCCCTTCTCGAAGTGATGACCCCGAACCTGAGGTCTCTAGTAGGGGAAGGTATGGTTCATACCTAATTTTCCTTTTAAAAAATAAAGGAGAAGTCTCCCTCCCATACCAGGATAAATTTCTGGAAACAATCCTGGCATAGGCTCCTAGAGTTTCTTGCAGGAGGTAGCATCATTGCTCCTCCTCTCTTCATCGGTGCCAAAGAATAGAGGAGAGATGGGAACCGATACTTTTTTTACCCTTTCCCTCTCCTGTTAGGCTTTGTCGCCATTGGAATCCCTCCTGGTGTAAGCCCCTAACCTTCATAACTTCTTCCTTACATTAGACCCTTGTCCAATGTATGTAGAACAGAGGGAAGGATCGTCCCTTAGACCTCTTCCACAGTCTCCTTTCCCTCTTCCACTCTCACCACCATAGGTACTCCCCCTTCCATGAGCAGAAGTGGAAAAGTTTGGATGCTTTTGTTGAATCCTTTAAATTCTTTTATTTCTCACACTGAACATGGCTCACGTGGGCTTAGATATTTTTCATGGTCACAGCATTTTCACAATTGAATTAACTACACGAACTAAGATTCCCACCATAATCGGGATACATAGGAAGCCTTCTAAGGTTTCGAGCTCACTAGATGTCCTCTTCAAAAATCCGACCCTAATTAACATAATTTGGGAATCCTCCTTAGTAATAAGAACCAAATTAAATCCTCAACTCACCAAGGTAGACTTTTCATGAAGTAATCCCAAACTCATTCATCTCAACAGACTATACTCTCCTATGAGACTTATATAACTACATGGGCTTTGATTTCCATCTATATAGGATACGTAGGAAGCCTCCTTGAAGTTCAAACCCAATACCTTAAATCAAATCTATTCTCCTTTGGCCATATTCCCAATAGGGTTTGATCCTACTTGGAAACCCATATCCTTTCCAAGTTCCTTGGTTTGCTTCACCATAAGTCCCACACTATGTTTTGACTAAGCACCTTCCGCTTAGATTTCCATACCACATGAAATTAAACTATATGGTTAGGTCCTTATCACATGACCTTAAATGGTATGATGTGTCCCATTTAGTGGAACTGAACTACGAGGGTTCTGATTCCTTTTACAAGGATACGTAGGTAGCCCATTTTTATGGGAACGATCCCAAGATCAAACCAAACCTTTGTCTCTCAGGATGAAAATAAATTCCATAGTTCCCCATTGAGTGTCTTAAAAACTAGTATCATCATAACAATGAATAAAATAATCTCTACACAGTATATGAGAGGATACCATTGATGGAGAACCTTGAATACGTACGGATATCTCCATTAATGAAGAACCTCAAATACATACAGATGATGTTAAACTTTTCACATGCTAAATAAATGATTGAAAATTCCAAGGGATACTTATGATATAATTGGTGAATTAATAAGGATTCAAAAAACTATCTTAAATTATAAAGAGAGTCCCAAAGTAGATAATATTTCACCCCCAAAAGGGTGTAATGAGTCCGACCTCCCATCCTCTCGACGAATGCACATTCTTAAGTATCATGAAGTTCAAACTTAATGTACATATTCCTTTGGAAAGCTGGTCCCCTTTGGATAAATATTCATTGGAAGTTTTCGATTCTATAAATAAATCCAATGGAAACCGCCTAGAAGAAGTGATTCTTAAAACTAGAATACACGTTTCAATGAACAATGAAACAACTATACATGTGACTAATCCTGAAGGCTTGCCCTACTCAATGGCGTCATAACTCCCTAATGCCCGACCATCACCCTACCTGGCCTGGTCGAGGTACCCAATCCCATAGTAATAATAATAGAATATCCCCTACTATGGGCCACTATCTAGTGTATAATCTAAAGTAGTGCAAGAAGCATTTATAGAAAATTCACTTACTATGATAGGTTCCCATGGAGAGTACTAAGTGGGGTAACTACCGACATAAAACAACAAATAAATCTCAAGTGAAATCATCCCACACAACAAATCACACAACGAATCTCCCCCAAGACACCCCACGGATTAGTCCCTTGATGTTTTTCAAAACAACTCAATTTCATTGAGAGCCAACCTGTCCTTATGTATCTTTTAAAAAAACATCATTTCTCAAAAGAAACCAATACATTTTATCACACATCATAAGAAATCATTTAACATAAAACTAGAACCACACATGAAAGCCCATGAATTATTTTAAAAGGAGAAACAGACATTCTATCCCTATTGTGTGACAATTCATCAAGAAAATATTTTATGTTCCATGAATAAAATAAACAGCTTCGTTTACATCAAATAATTTTTACAAAAAATAAGTATCTAATATTAGTTCTCATTTATCAACAAATAATTAAATAGAAAATAATAAATAAATTCTAAATTTAAATGTGAGTGCATTGGGGGACCTGCCTTGACTTGCAACTTGATCACAACAACGTGACACGCCTTGTACTCACACACAGTTACCCGCGACTCGATGGCTACGGTGTCACGACATTTACCTTTCCAACGCGCTGTAACAACTGAAAAAATAACTAAAATCACAAAAACATTTATTTAATGTAAAACAAAAAAGTAAATAAGGAAAAAACCACCTCGACATGTTTTCAAAACATAACTCGCACCATCTAAATTATTTACTAAACCACTTTAAAATTTGTAAAACAATTTTCAAAGAGTAACCCATGGCTTACACACCCAGAACCCCTTAAAAACCATATTTTATGATCAAACGCACATCCTCAACATACCATAATAGTATAAGTCTGACTTACATAGTCAAATAAACTAATTTCCTAGTTTTATGAAAATATAATAAAAAAACACATCTGGATTCCATCAAAACACGCCTTATTTCACATAAACATGGTACAAAGTAAAAAACACAAAATAAATTATTTTAAAAACTAAATTTTTACCAATATAATTAATCACAACACATGATAAAAAAATTATCTGATATTTAAGCAATGAAAAACACAATTGATCACTGTATTTCAAAACCTAAAGGAGAAAAAATTAAGTAGATTCTACCTCAATAATTAGAGGACTTCCCAAAACTGGTGATAAATCTCAATCGCACCACAACTGCATTATCTAAGAGATGAATATAACACCAAGAAACCAAAATGAACCCAAATTGAGGGATAAACATTAAACAAATCCTAAACATAGAAGAAAAACAAAGAAAGGGGGAATAATACTCACCAGTAGGGGAAGTCTCATTGAAAATAGGGATGTGCAGCCGGAAAAGAAGGGAGAGCTCTAGGGAGGGCCTTTGGAAGGGTGTTGTGCGCCGCATAGAGGTACTACAATGGGAATTCACCGGCTGGAAGGTTGGGGCTGATAGTGGAGATTGCTGGAGAAGGGAGGTTGCTCACGGGTTAGGTGTGGTGTGCTGAAGGTCGCGCTATGCACAAGAGTGGTGCCGGCATGGTGGAGCTACTCAGACAGGGGGGAGGGAGGGAGGTCACCCAATGTTCAGGTGGGGCGCTAGAGTTCGATGGCTGTTAGGAGGAGGTGATGCCTAGTGGAAGGGCCACACACTAAGGGTTTCGCTAGGGGGTGTGCTATGGGAGGAAGAAAGGGGGTGTGGTGCACCAATAGGGTTTGCGCCTCCCCTTTTTTCTCTTTTCATTTCCATTAAGAAAATTAAAAATTTAATAACAATAGTAAACATAATAGTAGTACTAATAAAAATAATAACATAATACTAATAATAAAAAGAGGAGTAATATTAGTATTAATAATATCCTTCATATAATAATTAACATAACATCAAAACTAATAATAACCATTATTTTGATTTTAATAATTAAAATGTTAATGAAAATATTTTAACAATAAAAATTATTAATAACTATAATAGTAATGATAGTAATAGAAAAATGATGAAGTGTTGTCATGAACACTCTCAAAAATATTTATACTAAGTGCAGCACAGTGGCGGACCTATGTTGATCTCTTGAGGAGCTGTCATAGTCAATCACTAACTAATTCTAATTAAATTATATATATTTAATAAAATGTTCAGAAATGAATATTGAGAACTGAAAATGAAACACTAAAATTAAACATGAAATGAAATTCAAACAGAATGAATGTAAACAGAATGATGTTAGACAGAAAAGAGATATTCTTGATAGAATCACCCAGGTCGAACCTTTATTGTCTCATTATTAGTTTCATATTTAATTAATAAACACACTCCATTGTATGTGTGAATATCATCTTATATATGTGTTTGTAAATATAGGGTGTTCTCAACGATTGCTGAGACACCGCACATCCACCTCCTCGTTCGAGGGAAAATATTATAGAAGAGAAAGTTAAGTCTCGGGTGGCAAGTGGAGACAAAAAGTCACCTTACCCACTAAGATCCCACTAGACGTAAATCTAATAAAATAAGAAACAATTAACATGAATTTTCAATGACTTGGGTTCAACACTGGATTGATACCTCGGGATGTTACTCGGGTTAGTTACTCTTGATCACGAGTATAAGAGATCACAGTGGAGATGGACGGGGTGGCAAACAAAAGATAAAAAAATAAATGAGATTAATAAGAGAAAAAATATATATTAAAAATTCATAATACTATTAAAATGGAAGGAAACTACAAAACTATGGAAAATGGCCACACAGAAGTGCCAATGACTTGAGAAGGGGTGATGATACATATTTATAGGTAGAGGAGGTGAATAATTCACACTCAAAAAATTTAATCCGAAGGATTCTGCGCGTATGTTCCATTAAATGATGAAATTTGTAATATTTGTATTCATCAATGTTGTTCCATAATATATCCTCCATTCTCCCTCAAAGGTTCAGCTTTCGTGGCCGTTGTATGTAGATGGTATGGCTGATTTAATCCGAGATCTTTAATCTGTCCATTTGACTGGACAAATTCGTATTCTTCAACTTCCTTGGACATAATGGCCCTCCAAAATGTCGGTTCACACTTTGGAGCCATAATAAAAGTTGTTCCCCACTTTATTTTTCATCTCTCCACAAAATATGGGACATTGTGGATGCGTTCTGTATATGTTATGAATTAATTTCTAAATTGAATAGTTTCTTCCTCGTGAGACGTTTCATCTTCCACATGTTTTGAGCATTCCAATAATACCATAATGAGGGTATTTTAACATTAAATTTATCATGGACTCGGCTTATGTAATCCTATTTTCTTTCTAGATAGAATCAATTCATTTTTATATGTTTGCTCCGAGTTATGATTCTGTTACATTGGTGGGTCCCATTCTGTCTTCTTGGAAATATCCTAATCTTCATTGATTTATTAAGCCCTTTATATGATCTATTAAGCCCATGGTACAGAATACAAAAATGAATGATATTAAATAAGGATTATAAAAAAAAATTAATCTCAAAATTTGGACATATAGTTTATGAGAAATGTCAAAAATACCCATGTGATAAAAATCTGTTAAAATTGAAGAATTAGACCATTTTTGCATTTAGGCTCAAAATAACACTAAAACCTAAAAACGTGAAAATTACCCATACAATAATAGTATGGTGGGATTATAAATAATGATTTACAGCATAAAATATATGAAAATTTGAGCTTCATCAAAAAAAATCCTTGAAAATAATAATAATATTATTCTCAACCATAATAATATTATTATAACGGTTGAAACATTTGTGTGACCTTATTTTAATAATCTTGCCACATTTTGTTTAATTTTATTTTACTTCATTATTAATAATAAAATTATTAATAAATTTTTTATAATTATGATAATATTAATGAAACTTTTTAATAATAACAATTACTGTCATAACAATAAAAATAGAAATGGGAAAAATATTTATTTCATTTTAATAATAATAATAAAATTATTAACAATAATAAAAATTTTAAATAACATAATAAATTACTAAATTTACTCATTTTAATTTGTCATATATCTGTGGATCGTTTTGTTCTCTGGGTGAAGCCGTATGGGGTTTCCAAGACACGCTCCACCCTTGCGCCCAATGACGTCAACTCAAAAATGCTTACTTTTTGACAAAACTCAAAAATATTATTTGAGATTCAACCCAAACCTTAAAAAAAATTAAAGACAGATAAATAAAAAAATAAAAATTTGATAGGTTGGGGTGTGATAATTCTCCCCACAAAAATTCTTTCCACCCCCAGAAAGCCACTACAAGATCTAGACCTAAAGATAAAACTTCTTAAGTGTCACCCACCTCCAAAAGTTTAAGCACTTCCAGTTGATCGATCCAAACAGACATCAATGTTCAATGAGTTATAACTCATCCTCAAATCAAAAACACATTAAACACTACCAAACAGAACCCATATCATCCATTTCATCCAAGGAATGAACAAACTTAAACCACCTTCAACACTTATTCCCATAATCTTAGTCTAATGGAATCGTTGGGTGTACTCCAATCCCCACGTTTATTCAAGAGGAAGAACATAGGGTTAGGTGGTTCCGCATAAGACAACCCACCACCAAACGATATATGAAAAGAAACTCTGATACTGACACGGGGAGGCCTGAACAGACTCCCCGCCCTAACAATTAGGCTAACATTAAATTACTTTAGATGTAACTCTGCAATACCTAATGTGGTTCTCCCCACTATAAGAACTGATGAGATAAACCGAACTTGAAAACTTCCCACACTAACCAAAAACCACTACCACGAGGGGGGATAAGTGAAGGGACCAACTAATATAACATAAAAACTACCGCCATCACCATATCAACAACATCACACCCTCATAAGAACACAAACAATGCCACAATAATGACATAGATTAAACCAAGTACGCTTTTCACCACTGGGGTTGTCGTGACTATGCTCCAGCTTCACTATGGGACCTATGGCTGGAGATTTGATGATTGAAGCATCTACTGCCTCATAGTTAGGCCTCATAAATTCTCAATCACAACACATAAAGCATAATTTTACCAAACAAACATCCATTAAAATAAAGGATTCAATGAGGTTTGATAATAACAATTTTTATAACTGGAGGAAATGAAACACCACAAAACTCTACAAGAGACGACCACTACGTCTAGGGAACACTATAAAGAGAAAACCCCAAACTGATCCCAAAAATTGTCCTACTCCTACTGATGAGTTGATGTGACCTTTAACGAGCTAGGTCTACCTTCAACACGCTTCTTGGAAACACCTCAGCAGAATCGCTACAAGTGACCCAGACACCCATATGTATGTAAGGGTCTTAGATCACTCTAGAAAATAGGCTTTTTATGACCCTTATTACCACCCTGGTGATAGATTAAAACATTGCACTCTAAATAAGTTTTCTGGAGGTCTATAAGCCTTTCAATTTCCCTAATGGCACCACAAGAATCAGGTCGATTCCCATTCTTCAAATCACTATCCTCTGCACTACATCCCAAAGCCAGATGAGGATTTACCATCCCACGTCCTCCTGCTAACTCAACTTCGGCGCGAAAGGATTTCCTCAACACATCGGAGAAGGTGTTTAGGTTGATTTCCTCCACCTTCGACTAAAATTTAGGATGGATCCCAAACTCAAATTTTCGAGCCATCAAAGGATCATTTTCTACATACCTTGGTTCATATGGGACTATGTCCACGAAGAGTCATTAGTATTATTGTTCTGATCAAACACCCATGATAATGACCACACAACATCATCTTCTTTATAAACATTTTAATCTTAGAGAAATGTTGTAAAATGAACAAATACTTGATGTTCTCCAATGTAAGATCCCTTTGGGGATTTCATTGAGTCACCAACTTCCACCATGTCCAGGTTGGACCTTCGATCATAAAGGTATCCAACTTTACCATGAATGACTCAGGAGACATGAGAAAAATATAGTTCCTATAAATATTCCACAATCACTCCTCCTCCTCAAGAGGATCCACTTGACCATAAAAGAGGGGGGGTTCATATTTTGAAACATGAGAATGTAGTTCAAAGGTTGATCAATTGGAGTGTTCTCCAATGATTTACCACCTAAAGTTGTACATTTAGCATTCATTGAATCTTTGTAGGGGTAGGAACTAAGCAACAAGGAAACTAGGAACTTGATCAAAACAAGGTTCTTACCATTTAAAATACCAAAATAACACTTTTCACAATGATTTGTTAAAAATTAAGGAAAACCCAAATGACTCACAAGGGAAAAATAGTACTGATGGGTTCCTCATACTAATGGTTGGCGGCCATATGACAGTTACACCACCATCACAGAGATAATTCTATGGAAATGACCCAGCTCCCCATGACTTTCCAGACCATAAGTGCTCACAAAGGTCACTTTCCTAGCTCCCATTTAATTTTCCAACACCAGGAAAATTATAAGAATAAAAGGACATCGACAAACCCGAACATCCCATGGTAACCTGATGTTTAGAATGAGAAAGGGTTTGTGATTTCCTTTCTGTTCCTACACCTCAAGCCCCGACAATCCTACTCCATCTACCTTAACATCCCCAAATAGAACAGGGTGATCTGAAAAGAAGTGTACGCTAAAGATCTAGCCTATGATGATACCATTTTTTCATGAACCTATCCGGTTTGACCCAGAACTGGTCACTCGAGATGATCTGCGTCAAGGCCCGATAGGTATTCCCAATCCTCCTAGGATAGCTATAAGTGCCAAGTCATCAACCGAGAATAAATGGGAACAATTTCTACAAATTAAAATAAATAAAGCATAGGAAAATGTAGATCAACGCTCTGTAAATAAATAACACAAAAAAGGAAGAATGACCAAAAATAACACACTAACCTGACCATGACCAAAACTCATCATGACCTCAAGATTCACTCTCCAAACCATAACCAACTCTCGCCCATGGAGAACAAGATCAAGTAAAACTTTCAAAAAAACTAAAAAAATAGGAAAACGCTATTAGAATGAGTATAAAAACTCAGTAGGTGTTCCCAAAAATCTATTCCCAAAGAACTGCAGTTAAATAAATAATTTTACTAATTTCAAGTTTGAACTACATTATATAAAACATGTGTTTTCACACACACATTATTTTATAAAACAAGTAATAGTCCATTTCTCTTTTAAATCTAAAACTGGATTCTTCTTCATGAAAGAGACCTTAACATTTTAAAGAGACAGTAAGTTCGCCCTCATATAAAAAGTAATAAAGAAAGTGAAAAACATTTTTTATGTTATTTTACATAAACATTTTCAAAACAACTCATCACTTTCTCAAAGAGGTTACACCACACAGGGAAGTAGGGACAATAACCACACAATAAGGGAAATGGAAAAGTAGCACATGGGGTCCAGCAACAAAACTAAACACCTCAAACATCTATCATGTAAAAATAAGCACAAAAGAATACATGGTTTGAACCTAGGAGATCATGAACAATCCATAACATACTATACATGTGACTCATCCTGAAGTCATTCCCTACTCAATGACATCATAATCCCCTAATGTATGACCATCTCCCTACCTATCATGGTCAAGGGGACCATCCCATATAAATAATGATAACAAAATATCCCCTACTATGGGCCACTATCCAGTGTGTAATATAAACTAGTGCAGCAATCATTCATAGATAATTCATTTACATTGCTAGGTTCCCATGGTGAGTACTAAGTGGGTTGACTACCAACATCATACAGGAAATCAATCTTAAGCGCAAGCATCCTATACAATAAATCACACAATGAATCACCCCCAAGATAACCCAAGGATTAGTCCCTTGAGGATTTTCAATACAATTTACTTTCATTGAGAGCCCAATAAGCCTTATGTAACTTTTAGAAAAACATCATTTCTCAAAACAAACCAATTCATTTGATCACATGTCAGAAAAAACATTTAACATCAAACCAGAACCACACATGAAAGTTCATGAATTATGTTCGAAGGCTAAATGGGCATTATTTCACTATTGTATGACAATTCATCGTGAAAATAATTTAAGTTTTTTGAATAAAATAAACGAATTTGATTATATAAAATAATAATTGCAAAAAAATAATTATCTAATATTACTTCTCATTTATCAAAAATCAGTGAAATATCATGTAATTAATAAATTATAAATTTAAAGGTCAGTGTAGTGGGGGACCTACCTCAACTCGCAACTCTATCACAACACTTCGATACGCCTCTCACTCACGCATAGGTACCCATGATCCAATGGCTACAGTGTCATAGAATTTACCTTTCCAATGTGTTGAATCAACCAACAAAATAACTAAAAGCACAGAAACATTAATTTATGATAATCCCAAGGAATAAACAGCACAATCCCCACCTTGAATTTTTTTCAAAATATAACTCACACCATCGACATTATTTACTAAACCACTATAAAATTTATAAATCAATTTTCAAAGAGTAACCTACAGCTTACACACCCAAAACCCCTTCAAACCCCTCTTTCATGATCAACCACACATCCTCAACAAACCAGAATAGTATATGCACAACTTGTACAGTTGAATAAACTAATTGCACAGTTTCATGAAATGATAATAAACATCACACATTTGGTTTCCATCAAAACACACCTCATTTCACATAAACATGGTACAAAGTATCAAACACAAACTAAATTACATTAAAAACTAAATTTTCACCAACATAATTAACCACAACACACACTGAACTAATAACATGATATTTAAGCAATGAAAAATGCAAGCATTCACTGTATTTTGAAACTTAAATGAGAAAAATGTAAAGGGATGCTACCCCAATCGTTGGAGGACTTCCCAAAAATGGTGTGAAATCTCGTTCGTACCTCGATTACATGATATAAGAGATGAATCTGACCCCATGAAACCAATACAAACATGACTTGAGGGATAACCCTTGAATAAATCCTAAGAATGGAAAAAAGCCATAGAAAGGGGAAGAATACTCATTGGTGGGGAAATCCTAGTTGGAAAGGGGGACGTGTGGCCGAACAGGAAGGGTGCATGCTAGGGAGGGATGCCAGAAGGGGGTCACGTGCCTCATGGAGGTACCAGAAGGGGCGGTCGCCATCTGGAAGGGTGGAATAGGTAGTGGAGATCTCTTGAGAAGGGAGGCCAGCTGTGGGTTGAGGGTGGCGCACCAACGGTCGCTCTGCGCACAAGAGGGGAGCCGGCGTGGTGGAGCTGCTCGGACTAGGGAGGGGTCACGTTCTATTCAGGTGGGGAACTGAAGATCGATGACCAATAGGATGAGGTGGCTCTAGGAGAAAGGGGCATGCACCAAGGGTCGTGCCATGGGGGTAAGGGTGTGTTACAGGAGGAAGAAAATGGGGGGTGCAGCGCACCAATAGGGTTTGTGCCTTCCCTTTTATTCTTTTACTTTCCAATAAAATCCTTAGAAAAATTAAGAACAACAGTAAACGTAATAGCAATAGTAATAAAAATAAAAATAACAACATAATAATAATAATAAAAGTAGAGTAATATTATAGTTAATAATATCCTTCATATAATAATTAACATAACATTAAAATTAATAATAAGCTTTATTTGATTTTTAATAATCATAATGTCAATAAAAATATTCTAACAATAAAAAAATATTTTAATAACTTTAATAGTAATGATACTAATAGAAAAAAAATCATTGAAAATAATATTATTATTATTCTCAACCATACTAATATTATTATAACGGTTGAAACATTTTCTTCGCCTTAATTTAATGTGCTTTCCACATTTTGTTTCATTTTATTTTATTTCTTTATAAATAATAATAATAATAATAACATTTTAATGTTTATTATACTATTAATGAAACTTTTTAATAATAATAATAATAATCATAATTATAAAAATAAAAATGATAAAAATATTCATTTTATTTTAATAATAATAATAACATTAATAACAAAAATAAAAATTATAAATAACACCATAAATTACAAAATTTATTCATTTTAAATTTTTGAAGAATGGAGGATCGTGTCGTTTCCTAGGAGAAGCTGTGCGGGGATTCTAAGGCATGCTCCTCCCTCGCTCCCAATGGTGTCTACTAAAAAATGTGCACTCTTTGAAAAAACTCAAAAACCTCATTTTGGATTCAACCAGATCCTCGACAAAATTTTTAAAATCCAAAGAAACAATAAAATAAAATAATTATATAGTTCAGGGTGTGAGATAGACATTATACGTGATACCACGTTGGTCACCCATTTGATGTACTGAGATTTGAGTTTCATCACTAGTTGGGACAAGGATGGTTTAGGAAACAAATGAGAAGGCTCGAGTGATCCTTAAGAATATTAAGACAACTCAAATTCAATATAAATCATACAAATACATATATCATAGGCCATTGGAGTTTGAATAGAGAGATAATATTTTCAAGAGAGTCTCCCAAAATTGAGTATTTTGGATATTTGGTCGAGTAAGTAAGTTATCCATGGGTTTTTTGGGCCATTCTACATCCTAGGGAGGGTTAGAGAGGTCGGTTACCACATGGCCTTAGCCTTGGAGATGGATTGGGTGCAATACATTTTCCTTGTGCCTCATATAAGGAGATACATGCATGTCTCGTTGCATGTTATTGACTGGGTGAGATATAAATTACGGTTGGAGACACATTCTCACAGTACCCAATGTTGATCGAGGATTGACAGTAAATAATCTAACATGGGTGAACCAGTCATCTAGTACGAGTGATTTGTGTGAAACTGTTTTTGTTGCTATGGTGTTAATTAATTAATTTTAATCCATTATTGGTTCCTAGGATTTTTAGGTTTAAAATATAAAATTTTGATGGGAATTGGTGTTGTTCATGGTTTGGAGTAATTGTGCGATGATTGTGGGTGAGGGTCCTGCACTTAGTAGTGCTGATTCATATGGTTTGAGCACAATTAGATTAGTTGTGTAACTCACTTATTAGTAACCATGTTGGTGCCTCTTTCTTTTCTAGTAGGGACATTATGGGTGATGTAAAGTTCAGTAAAACAATTTTCTTACCGGTGCGCAAAACCCAAATTTGTTTATTATTAATTTTTTATTTCCAATTTTTACCTCATTTGTTTTGGTAATTTGATCTCATTTTTCACCAATGTATCATGTGTATCCCCTATCCCAACATTTCCTCCTCCCTCATGTATTTTTAATCATGATGAGATCTTATCCCCACTAGGTTTCTCCCTTACACTAAGCACCCCATTTTTGATCCCTCCTCCTCTGACCTATCCCATACTCACACATGACAATGTCTGGTCAGACCCCGTACTCACATGAACAACCCCTGAGGACTCCCCACCACTTGTTTTTTTCCCTGATATTTTGTGGATTATCTATCCTTTAAGGTAATATCTTCTTTCCCCTCCTCCTTCCATTTTTTGAAATTTTCCCTTCTCCATATTTCAACATTCAATCGGTGGAACCAGATGCAAAGGGGGTTGGTTAAATTTTTGTGTTTTATCATTTTTATTTTTTATGGGTATTTGGGGTATTCTCATTCCATGATCAATTTTTCTTCATCAATGGAAGAACATTTTGTATTGTTCACCTCTGATTTGAGGTAGGTTTCCCTATAGAACTCCCTTGTATTTCATGTTATAAAATTAATTTGTTCTTTTAAAAACGTTTTATATAAATTTTTAACTCTATTATATAATTTTTTATGATGGAAATTATTTTATATAGGGTTTTAGAATTATTAATGGACCTTTTACATATTCCAAGTGCTTGTGTAATTTCCTATGTGGCTCTTAAAAAAATTCAATAATTTTAAAATGTTTTCCCATTAATTGAGATAAATGTGAAAGACTTACTGATTTTATTTTATTTCAAAATGGTTGTGAGGCATGTAATTGAACTCGGTATCATGAGAAGTATTGGATTAAAGTCCTATTTGTCTTTAATAAATGGATGTTAATTTTTTTTAATTATATTTTAAGTCAGTTTTGTTTTTGAAAAGTGTGCATTTTATTTTTAAGGTATATTTTATTAAAAATTGGAGAAATATTTCTTTTTTAAAATTATTTTGGACCATAGTTCCTGTTGTTTTTTTGAATAACATTTAAAATGTCTAATTTTTTGGTTTTCAAGTGGAAATTAATGTTTTGGTTATATAATGGCGTGAAAACAGTTCTATTTCCCAAACATTATGAAAACCATGATGTAAATTTATATGACATAATTTTAAAGTGGTATTTGAAATGAAAATTAAAATAACATAAGAAATTGGGCGTGGGGATATATATCTATAGTGGTGAGTATTAAAGGTTAATTTGGCACATTAAATTGTTTTATGAATGTGTGAATCCCATGTTGAACCCTATTTGATTAATATACCGATTATGGATTCTTACCCAGTGCATGATGCTTTATATTTCCATGCATGTTGTGATTCATAAGATAAGTTATTTGTTAGTATTTTTATTATGAGGGTGTGGGAGGTGATGCATGTGTGATTTTTAAATGATTTATATTTGATGTATGGGATTCATAATTTCTCACCTCTTTGATTGACTAGTCTTGTGATTCCTAGATAGATAGTTCACAACCTATGTGACAGAAAACACTAGAGTGATAGTGCATTGAACAGGGAAGCATATCCTAGCCATGATGAGATTATTAATTCATGAAGAGTGGTAGGGAAAAATTCTATATTTTTTTAAATTCTCTTATAGGCAAGGTGACATAGGGACACCCCATTGTTAGTCCAATGGGCGAGTACATCCAAGGGACAATAATACCCCTATTGATGGGGATTCATGTGTTCGAGGGATATTATCATGGGTAGTTCTGTGGCACTCCAGGTGATACTGATAGGTTGAGTAGTGTTTACCTAGGGTTTTTTAATAGTGTAGGTATTTGATTACAAGATCCTATAGATGAATCCCATGACACTAGGGCCTTTTCTACATATTAGGGGGTTTTATTTTATGATTCGATTATATTCCACTAGTTTGAATGAATATATTGGAACCATTACATGATTATGTTTTCTTTATGTTCGATGCCTTATATAGTTTATGAATCACCTTTTTTGTGTTTTTACATCTTTAGAATGATATATTTTAAAAAAATTTGAATGTATTCTTTTAGTAGGAAAAGTTTTTCCATATTTCATTAAGAGTTATAAAGAAATGAGTTTTCCTTGAAATTGTTTTCAAAAATATGATTTTCATGAGATGTAAAAGTGGAAAAAGTGTTTTAGATTTTTTTAATAGTTTAAATATGTAATTTAAAATAATTTTATTCTATTTTTTATTTTCTAAAAAGTGTAATTGTTTAAAATTTTTGTGTTTCATATTGATATAATATGTTTTAAAAGAATTTAAAAACCATATTTATACTTTAAGTTCAACTAGAATTTTTTAAATTTTTTTCCTAAGGGATTTCCATAGATTAGAAAGGTAGTGGTGTCCTAATGGTTTCTTATGTACTCATGCCTATAATATTATCTCAGTTTTTGGTATCTGGTTCTTCGTCAAAATGTTCTTTTATCATTGGTTTATCTAGGGATTCAAGGTGATTCATCTATTTTATTTTATTTTTTTAGTGTACTAATTAACTATTTTGGTAGGATCTACCTTTAATTTTTATATAATGTCAATAATGTTTCCATTTATATGATTTTAATTTTCTACTTAAGATTTTATTTCTTTATATGGTTAGAGTTATAATGATATTCTTTTGGACAAGGATAGACTTCTTATAAGGCCCCCAGCCTTAAACCTTACTTAATCTTGAGTTATTACAATATTACACATTGAGGATCTTTTCAGGTTTAGAGTTTTAGAGAATTAGATCATGAAACTTTCATTACATTCCACATTTATACAAAGTGGTTACATAAAAGACAGTATTCATTCATCCCATCAACGGGAACATATTTAAAATATAACACAGATTCTTTCTTGACACATCCTTGACACTATCATCACATCATGTACCTTTCCCTTGACCTGTGAAAAACATTTCAAAAAATTGGGATGAGGATAAAAATCTCAGTAAGAGTTATAAAAATATGGAAAGGAAACATGAGTTCATATATACATTAGAATGAAATCACACTTTACCCATAAAACATAGGCATATCAAATCATGAATAAATCATAGAAAACACAAGACATAAAGGTAACTTGAGGCATTCATAACATTCTTACGTAGGGAGTAACCCTCTTGGTTACGTTTGGAATACCCATCACAGTATATTCCCTAAATCTCTTCGGAGAAACCTTAACGTTTCACTCCTTCACGTTACCCAATGCATTGGAGAGATATATCGGGCTCACCCGCCCTTAGTCTATCACGGAACCACCCGTTTTCATAACAATGCCCAAGAACCATAACATGAATGTATCACATAAAACATGCATAAAGGAAACATAACATTTCCACATTTCAATAACAATATAACATTTTAGTATATTGAAATAATGAATCCATTCAAAAAGAAACCATTTCCAAAACCATTTAAAACATTTAATAAAGAGATTTTCGAATCAAAGTGTCCCATACCACCTTGAAGCTTAAAATTTTAAACCATTAATATCAATATAAATAAATCCTTAAAACCATTTTGAAAACATGGATATTAATAAGAATAAATAATTAAAACATTTAAAGCGATATTTTGGTCAAAGGGTTTTTACCAAAATTAGAGACACTTGAATACAATAATTGAGGAATAACATTTAATCAGAACTTTATAATATCATGAGAATAAATGGATTCATGATATAATATTTCAAAGGACAGTATATACACCATATAAGAGTGAATTGGTGCATAACAACAATGAAGTCTCAATAGGGATGTAAAATGTGATGAAATCCCTTATAAAGAAGGTATCCTTAATTAAGGATAAATCAATATCAAAATTATGTGTGACAAATATAAATACACCCAATATAATTTTTATTAAGTGTAAAACAATAAAAGGTCATTCACACATATTAAAAGGATGACATATTCAATAACTACATGTTGATCCCAAAGAAATCGAAATTGGGTTAAAAAGTTCCCTTGACAGCCTAACGGCATCACATCAAAATGAGTTGATGAGAGATAAAAAGAGTATCTCATCACTTGGACATAAAATTTACACCAATAAGGATATATGATAACATATCCCAACATAACAATATGTAAATTAAAATACCCAACAAAAGAAGTCTTTTAAAAAAGAGGAGGGTGAAAGGTTCCCTTACCGATTGGGTATCTTTCAAAACATACACCCCATCAAATAAGGACAATAGATCATTGATGTAAATTCTCATAAACGAAAGTATATTACACAAAGAGTAGAATAATGGGCAGTACATACACCACTCAATGGAATTTGTGGAAAATGTAGCATAAATCTCACGAGAATAAAAGTGAGATGAAAAATCCCTTACGAAAACTCGGCAGCCTAACGGCGCCACATAAAACTTCCGAATATGGATTGATGAGATCAAATAGGGTATCTCATCACATTACAATAAAATGTAAATCAAGAGGAATATAAAATAACATCCCCCAAAATTACAAAGAGGATCTTAAAAGAAGTGACATAAAGGAGAGTACGTAAAAAGAAAGAGAGAGGTTAGATCTCTTACGAAAGTTCGGCAGCCTAACTGCGCCACCCAAAACTTCCAAAATGGATTGATGAGAGAGAATAGGGTCTCTCATCACATGAACATAAAAATTACAGTGGGATTAATATAAAATAACATCCCAATCATAATAAATATGAGCTTAAAAGGAATGACATAAAAGAGTGTACTTAAAAAGAAAGAGAGGTGTATGATCCCTTACCTCGCGTCTGACTTGACTCGATCGTTCTTTAATCTCATGAATAATAAACTTGAGTTAATTTCTACATCCTTAAGAACCTTTTTCAATATAATTTTTCCTTTTATATCACTTATTACCATGTCATAAACATTATGTAATCATTTAAGTTTATAATATTTGTTTTGCCGATATTTGGTTCTTAAGTAAGTGGACTTCTTACAATTACATGTTGTTCATGTGGCCAAATGTTTATTATATCCAGAATTGTATTCATGATTTAGATATCATATATATCATATATATCCAGTACATGAATGCATTTATAACATTACATAATCATTTAGAGGTAAGAAATGAAATGCATCGTTCATGGAGACGGTAAGCCGTACGTACGCATGAACGCTACTTTCATTTCTATTTCATATTTTATAGAATGGAATAATAATGATATAAAGGTATATTATAATTCCAATATAATATCATATATAATATCATAGTTCCATCCTTTATACGTCCCACATATGGTATTTAACGAATCAAATCACTTTGAGGGGGTGGTTGTCCGCACTTCCTTAAATGAAGATATCGCGTTTACCCATAATGGAAACCATAAAGGTATGCCCAAAATGAAAAAAACAGAAGCTTAAGGAAAACATAAACATATTTTATATCATATATAAAAACATTGACATCATAATGGCCACCTTTTAAGGTGTTAAATGAGTATTGAACAATCATCGTTTCGGGAGGCAGAATTTCGCCATCCACGGAAACCGTATGTTCTTTAACCATTTGATGTAGTTTTGTGAGAGTGTACCTCGAATAAATATTATAACAACATCCTAGTATATTTAAGATACTGGTTTTGTTACAAAATAAATAAATAAAAAGATTTTAGGGGGTTGGAGAAGCAAAATAAAACAAATGAACATGAGAGAATGAATTACCTTTAAAAGTGTAACGCCTTTTGATTTGAGCCTAAAGGCTTCCTTTGAAAGGATTCTGCCCAAAGGGAATCCTCTAGGATGAGTAGAGGTATGTGGATAGAGTAAACGGGCAGGGTTTGGCCGAGCCAAAGGCTTGAGGAGTGTGTGAAATGAGGTAGAGGTGGGGGCCTTTTATAAGAGGAGAGGAGGGGCACTTTTGGAAAGTAAGAAATATTACTTTATTTGAAAATGTGTTTCGGTTTAAAAAGGTATCACATTGATATAATTCGTGGATAAGGTGTTAAGGGTTCTAAATCCACCCATACAATAAGTTTTGGACATGTGTAGTTCATAGAGTTTACATTATCTTTCCATTTTATTTAAATCGTTAAATAATGAGGTCATCGCTACATCACCATGATGTCATAAATAATTTAATTTATTTAGTGTCTAAAAATTATAAAAAAATACTATGATGTAGTGAATCTTTTTAGCTTTCCAATTACTATTTATAATCAAAAATCTGATCTTTATGACCCCATGTAAAAATTGTTTTTGTAAAACATATGATATTTGTGTCATTTTTACTTTTACATTAAATAAAAAGTTATTTATGTCATTTCCCAACCAAAGTAGCTCCATGGGGTCCTCAAGTTGACCCATGGCTTTTATTGGTCTTCCATGACACAACCAATGAGGGTAGGACATGTTTCAAGCTCATCTTATTTTATTAAATCATTATTTTTACCTTAAACTACACTAATTACCACGAATCGCGACTAAAAACTTAATAAGTTACTATTCACCAAAAAATTATTTTTATCCCATTGAACCACATTTTACTTCTTAATGACAACCATGTATGTTGGATTTTTGAAATTCAAAATAAAAATATGGCAAAATTTCATTTAAACGGAAAAATCAATTTTTATAAGTACCACTTAGTGGTTTCACTATTCATCAAAAATTGAAGTTTTTCAGAAAAATCCCAAAAATTCACCATAAGCTATATTTGATATTCCGAATTCAAAAATGAAGTTTATTTTACAAAATTCAAAACATATAAGTAAGATTAATTAATTTAATAATTAATTCCCGCTGTCAGAGCAAATAGCGTGTTTTTATGAAACAATAAGTATCAAAAGATTGACACTGGTTTAAGTGTCATTTCAAAGTGAAATTAATTCCAACGACAAATATTGGATTTAATGGTAAAAATATATTCTAATTTAACTTTAAAACCAATTCAAAAGATAATATAATCATATAAATAAATTATATTAAAACGAGGTTTTGAATTAAAATACAACATTTTACACTATTCATTAAAAAAATGAACTTTATCGGAAAGATACCAAAAATTTACACAAAGTAAATTTTGATGTCCCGATTCTTAATAAGAGTTTTATTTGGTCCAAAAGAATTTTTAAGAGTGAACAAAACTATATTTAATGATGGTTCAACATCAAAAGGTGATAAGTGAACCTTTAGTGAAAACTAGGGCATATGCACCTAAAATTGAATTCTTTCCGTATTTTAAGCCTCTATCCTTTATTGGATAAATGTAAAAACATTTAAAAACATATATAATCATATTTCAGTTATTTCTATCCATTCCCTCCATTACAATGGCTACATGTTAACTACCATTTAAAATAATATTATTTTATTATTAGAGTGCAACATAAGATTCCCAAGAAACTCGTTGTTGCGTATTGGGTACGCCATCGAGCACAGCATCCCCTTTAAAGTAATATTAATGTTTGATTCACAAATAGGGGTAAATATAAAGATTTCATATTCTTTATTTACCTGGGGTGTTACATCCTTCCCCCCTTTTGGGAATTGCGTCCTCGCAATTTTAAAATTGGGCTTGGAAACATCCTTGAAAGTCCCACATCGGAACAAGAGTCGGTAAAACAATCACTTTAAAATAAAGAAAGATAAGTACAGTCGTCACCCGAGTTAACCCATAATAGGATTCCGTGTAGGAAAACATGGACATGGAAGAAAAAGAAAAGGGTCATGTTCTGATGGAGAGTGATAGAAAACATGTTTAGGAGAAAGTTAACCATGAGAAAATCACAAACTTGTGATGGGTTAAACGGTATTCAATTCCCCAGTAGGAAAAGTTAATAGACAACGTTTTTGTTTTAAGCTACTTTTTATTGAGAAATTTATTCATAAGGAAACATAATCACTTATCATGTTGACTTTCAACTTTTACTAGATTCCTTAATAAAACTCATATTTTTTTTCCAAAAGACGAGTATTTAGGGAGACTTGTTCGCATTAAGAGTACTATAATCAACTTCTAGAGAATCACCTAATCCACAAAAGAGAACTATACAATTCCCATGTCTTCAAACCTTAACCAAAACTAAAGCCAAAAATGTTACTACAAGATAAGATAATCCAGAAAAGGATAACCCTTTAAAAAGAAAATCTATGCTTAATCTCCAAAATTTGTCCAACAAAACCCAAAGTTCAACGAAGAACATTAGATAAACAATTTGTCCATAAAATTCTTCAAAGTAAACCAAACTAATATCGAAACCCAAATATTTGAAGGATTTAGTCACATAGTCTTCCAAGTTAAATCGTAACATTTATCTCCAAACGACATCAGTTGCTCCTAAAGTCTCGTATTGAAAAGTAATTGACCTAATCACATATCCTCTATGATAGGTTAATCATTTTCATAAATAACCCAAAATCAACTTACTCTTAAAAAAAATCATTCAAACTAACCAGGGACTTCACGTAGTCCAGTGGTAGGCGATAAATACGAGTTGCACTTTGATTGTGGGTTCGATTCCCGAAGCTTTGTCCGACGCGACGGGTAGTCACACGGTCTACATGTTGTACTTTTTCCAAAACTATATAATTCTCAAATCATTCCCCAAAAAGGGATAAAATCATCAAAAATAACCATAACATAATTTAACCTCAATTTTTTCTCATGCCTTTCACTTCAATCATAAAATATAGTAACCCATAATTACCTCAAAAGTAAGGATCATATAAACCCAAATGGTTCTTTATAACTATGTCCACAAAAGAAAAGATAACTATTACTTGAATAAAATTTGCCTATATTAAACATCAGGGTTACACATAATATAAAAAGTCTTCTAATGTAACCCCATCATCAAAAGAGACTTAATACTCTTAAGAATTTCACCATAACTCTTGAATCCCTTATATGTTGACATCTTAATCATTCAACATTCTTCATGATCCATTATCCATTCCTTTCCAACTTATTCCGAAATACCTCTTTCCTACAAACAAAATCATGAATCATATCCTAAGATTCCAAAATAGTAAAACAATAGTCATGAAATAGTATATACCTTTGATTGGTCATTGTCAGTTTCTTCATCCTCAATCGGAATGGAATTAGGTAATGGTAAACGAATATTTGTACGCTCTTGGTGACCCCATTCACGAAACTTCTTCATAGGACATGTGTTTGCATAATGACCATGCACACCACATTTAAAACATTCTATTGATCCCTCAGAAAGAACATCTTTCCCTTTCCTCGAGTCAACTAGATGCTTCCTTTTTCCATGGAAGGTTATTGATTTATGACCTTCATTTCCACATCTATAGCATATTTTTGTCCCTTTGAAACATTTTCCTAGGTGTTTCTTTCCACATCTTTGACACATAGGTTTTTGAACACACTTACCTTTATGATTATTACCTGTACTTCCGTAGGGATTTGTTTCTTGAATATATGATGCCTTAGAGAAATCTCCAAGGTTTAGGTGGTCAATAATGACTCTAGATAGTTGGTTGAGGATAATCACAAGAGTTCTCATTGCAGCTCCCATATCATTCAGTTGCTTGCTCAAAAAACTTTCACAGTTTCCTTCACATCCACTGTTACTTTGGTGCCTGCTAGATCCAGCCATTTACTAAAACCAAAAAGGTCAGTGTGAGTATATCAACAAAACCATCATGTACTAATGAGTAAGATAAACACTAAGATATACTTACTCATTCACTTTATCTAAAACTAGGACTCTTTCTGAAATCCTAACCATTATGGTAATGTCACTTATGCTTAAAGAATACCCTAACCTCTAAAGTTATCTAAACCGACCTTTGATACCAACTATAAGGCCCCAGCCTTAAACCTTACTTAATCTTGAGTTATTAAAAGATTACACATTGAGGATCTTTTCAGGTTTAGAGTTTTAGAGAATTAGATCATGAAACTTGCATTACATTCCACATTTAAACAAAGTGGTTACATAAAAGACAGTATTCATTCTTCCCATCAACGGGAACATATTTAAAATATAACATAGATTCTTTCTTGACACATCCTTGACACTATCATCACATCATGTAACTTTCCCTTGACCTGTGAAAAACATTTCAGAAACTTGGGATGAGCATAAAAAGCTCAGTAAGAGTTATAAAAATATGGAAAGGAAACATGAGTTCATATATACATTAGAATGAAATCACACTTTACCCATAAAACATAGGCATATCATATCATGAATAAATCATAGAAAACATAAGACATAAAGGTAACTTGAGGCATTCATAACATTCTTACGTAGGGATTAACCCTCTTGGTTATGTTTGGAATACCCATCACAGTATATTCCCTAAATCTCTTCGGAGAAACCTTAACGTTTCACTCCTTCGCGTTACCCAATGCATTGGAGAGCTATATCGAGCTCACCTGCCCTTAGTTTATCACGGAACCACCTGTTTTCATAACAATTCCAAAAACCATAACATGAATGTATCACATAAAACATTCATAAAGGAAACATAACATTTCTACATTTCAATCACAATATAACATTTTAGTATATTGAAATAATGAATCCATTCAAAAAGAAACCATTTCCAAAACCATTTAAAACATTTAATAAAGAGATTTTTGAATCAAAGTGTCCCATACCACCTTGAAGCTTAAAATTTTAAACCATTAATATCCATATAAATAAATCCTTAAAACCATTTTGAAAACATGGATATTAATAAGAACAAATAATTAAAACATTTAAAGCGATATTTTGGTCAAAGGGTTTTTACCAAAATTAGAGACACTTGAATAAAATAATTGAGGAATAACATTTAATAAGAACTTTATAATTTCATGAGAATAAATGGATTCATGATATAATATTCCAAATGATAGTATATACACCATATAAGAGTGAATTGGTGCATAACAACAATGAAGTCTCAATAGGGATGTAAAATGTGATGAAATCCCTTATAAAGAAGGTATCCTTAAATTAAGGATAAATCAATATCAAAATTATGTGTGACAAATATAAATACACCCAATATAATTGGATATTAAGTGTAAAACAATAAAAGGTTATTCACACATATTAAACGGATGACATATTCAATAACTACATGTTGAACCCAAAGAAATCGAAATTGGGTTAAAAAGTTCCCTTGACAGCCTAACAGCATCACATCAAAATGAGTTGATCAGAGATAAAAAGAGTATCTCATCACTTGGACATAAAATTTACATCAATAAGGATATATGAGAACATATCCCAACATAATAATATGTAAATTAAGAGACCCAGAAAAATAAGTCCTTTAAAAAAGAGGAGGGTGAAAGGTTCACTTACCGACTTGGGTATCTTTCAAAACATACACCCCATGAAAGAAAGACAATAGATCATTGATGTAAATACACATAAATGAAAGTATATTACACAAAGAGTAGAATAATGGGTAGTACATAAACCACTCAATGGAATTTGTGGCAAATGTAGCATAAATCTCACGGGAATAAAAGTGAGATGAGAAATCCCTTACGAAAACACGGCAGCCTAACGGCGCCACATAAAACTTCCGAATATGGATTGATGAGATCAAATAGGGTATCTCATCACATTACAATAAAATTTACAGCAAGAGGAATATAAAAGAACATCCCCCAACATTACAAAGATGAGCTTAAAAGAAGTGACATAAAGGAGAGTACGTAAAAAGAAAGAGAGAGGTTAGATCTCTTACGAAAGTTCGGCAGCCTAACGGCGCCACCCAAAACTTCCAAAATGGATTGATGCGAGAGAATAGGGTCTCTCATTACATGAACATAAAAATTATAGTGGGAGTAATATAAAATAACATCCCAATCATAAGAAAGATGATCTTAAAAGGAATGACATAAAAGAGTGTACTTAAAAAGAAAGAGAGGTGTAGGATCCCTTACCTCGGGTTCGACTTGACTCGATCGTTCTTTAATCTCATGAATAATAAACATGAGTTAATTTATACTTCCTTAAGAACCTTTTTCAATTTCATTATTCCTTTTATATCACTTATTCCCATGTCATAAACATTATGTAATCATTTAAGTTAATAATATTTGTTTTGCCGATATTTGGTTCTTAAGTAAGTGGACTTCTTACAATTACATGTTGTTCATGTGGCCAAATGTTTTTTATATCCAGAATTGTATTCATGATTTAGATATCATATATGTAATATATATCCAGTACATTCATGCATTTATAACATTACATAATCATTTAGAGGTAAGAAATGAAATGCACCGTTCATGGAGACGGTAAGCTGTACGTACGCATGAACGCTACTTTCATTTCTATTTCATATTTTATAGAATGGAATAATAATGATATAAAGGTATATTATAATTCCAGTATAATATAATATATAATATCATAGTTCCATCTTTTATACATCCCACATATAGTATTTAACGAATCAAATCACTTTGAGGGGGCGGTAGTCCGCACTTCCTTAAATGAAAATATCGCGTTTATCCATAATGGAAACCATAAAGGTATTCCCAAAATGAAAAAAACAGAAGCTTAAGGAAAACATAAACATATTTTATATCATATATAAAAATAGTGACATCAAAATGGCCACCTTTGAAGGTGTTAAATGAGTATTTAACAATCATCGTTTCGGGAGGCAGAATTTCTCCATCCACGGAAACCGTATGTTCTTTAACCATTTGATGTAGTTGTGTGAGATTTTAGCTCGAATAAATCTTATAACAACATCCTAGTATATTTAAGATACTGGTGTTGTTACAAAAGAAATAAATAAAAAGAGTTTAGGGGGTTGGAGAAGCAAAATAAAACAAATGAACATGAGAGAATGAATTACCTTTAAATGTGTAACTCCTTTTGATTTGAGCCTAAAGGCTTCCTTTGAAAGGATTCTGCCCAAAGGGAATACTCTAGGATGAGAAGAGGGATGTGGAGAGAGTAAATGGGAAGGGTTTGGACGAGGCAAAGGCTTGAGGAGTGTGTGAAATGAGGTAGAGGTGCGGGCCTTTTATAAGAGGAGAGGAGGGGCACTTTTGGAAAGTAAGAAATATTATTTTATTTGAAAATGTGTTTCGGTTTCAAAAGGTCCCACATTGATATAATTCGTGGAGAAGGTGCTAAGGGTTAGAAATAAACCCATACAATAAGTTTTGGACATGTTTAGTTCATATATTTTACATTATATTTCCATTTTATTTAAATCGTTAAATAATGAGGTCATCGCTGCATCATCATGATGTCATAAATAATTTAATTTATTTAGTGTCTAAAAATTATAAAAAAAATACTATGATGTAGGAAATATTTTTAGCTTTCCAATTACTATTTATAATCAAAAATATGATCTTTATAACCCCATGTAAAAATTGTTTTTGTAAAACATATGATGTTTGTGTCATTTTTACTTTTACATTAAATAAAAAGTTATTTATGTCATTTCCCAACCAAAGTAGCTCCATGAGGTCCTCAAGTTGACCCATGGCTTGTATTGGTCTTCCATCACACAACCAATGAGGTTAGGACATGTGTCAAGCTCATCTTATTTTATTAAAACATTATTTTTACCTTAAACTGCACTAATTACCACTAATCGCGATTAAAAACTTAATAAGTTACTATTCACCAAAAAATTATTTTTATCCCATTGAACCAAATTTTACTTATTAATGACAACCATGTATGTCAGATTTTTGAAATTCAAAACACAAAGATGGCAAAATTTCATTTAAACGGAAAAATCAGTTTTTATAAGTACCACTTAGTGGTTTCACTATTCATCAAAAATTGAAGTTTTTCAGAAAAATCCCAAAAATTCACCATAAGCTATATTTGATATTCCGAATTCAAAAATGAAGTCTATTTTACAAAATTCAAAACATATAAGTCAGATTAATTAATTTAATAATTAATTCCCGTTGTCAGAGCAAATAGCGTGTTTTTATGAAACAATAAGTATCAAAAGATTGACACTGGTTTAAGTCTCATTTCAAAGTGAAATTAATTCCAAGGACCACTATTGGAATTAATGGTAAAAATATATTCTAATTTCACTTTAAAACCAATTCAAAAGATAATATAATCCTATAAATAAATTATATTAAAAAGTGGTTTTGAATTAAAATACAACATTTTACACTATTCATTAAAAAAATTGAACTTTATCAGAAAGATACCAAAAATTTACACAAAGTAAATTTTGATGTCCCGATTCTTAATAAGAGTTTTATTTGGTCCAAAATAATGTTTAAGAGTGAACAAAACTATATTTAATGATTGTTCAACATCAAAAGGTGATAAGTGAACCTTTAGTGAAAACTAGGGCATATGCACCTAAAATTGAATTCATTCCGTATTTTAAGACTCTATCCTTTATTAGATAAATGTAAAAACATTTAAAAACATATATAATCATATTTTAGTTATTTCTATCCATTCCCTCCATTACAATGGCTACATGTTAACTACCATTTAAAATAATATTATTTTATTATTAGAGTGCAACGTAAGATTCCCAAAAAACTCGTTGTTGCGTATTGGGTACACCATCGATCATAGAATCCCATTTAAAGTAATATTAATGTTTGATTCAAAAATATGGGTAAATATAAAGATGTCATATTCTTTATTTACCTGGGGTGTTACACTTCTGGTGGGCATCTTTTCCTTACAGGAGAGGGAGACTAGGCTGGTGAGGGAAATTTTTTGTGATCATTTTTGTTTACTAAATTCCATATTATCTATCTTGTTTATTTATTCCTGTTTTTGGAATGGATTTCCAATATTTGGATGTCTCATGAATAGAATTTAATATATTACTACTTCCATATTTTATTCTGATTATTGGGTGAAACTATTACCAAGTGTGTTCCTGTTATGCCCAATAACTATTTTCCAACCCATGGGGATTGAGAACACATATCAAGCTAATGGTGACCTGGTTCAAGAATCTTTCCAAGGGATAGAATGAATCGGTTAATTAAATATAGTATCATAGGTTTGGGTTATTATTAAAAATAGTTCTTAAGCCTTTAAATTAAATTTAGTTATTTAGGGTATCAAGATAAGGTTGAGTTAGAATGTTTCATTGAAACATAAGAGGTGGGTTCAAGGAGATTATAAGTAGATATTCATTTCTTTAAGCCTCAATATTCAAGGGATGTAGGGTTGAATTTTTAATTCATATTTCATGGGATTTAACGTTGATTATTTTTTTATCGTTACTGGTATAGTGAGAGTTTACTTAGATGTTAGGGTGGATTTTGGGATGGAATAATTAGATGGATCAGTGTCATGAGGTTGGTTTGAATGGATTGATCAACCAGGTAATAACCAAATTCTCAGTCCAACAACACATTAGGAATTGTTGTATGGTTGGCCTAGGATCTGCTGGGCTATATGGTGATGACAGGAAAGGTTCCACCACAAGTTTGGATTGTTGTTTAGACAACTCTAAATAGATCACTAATGGTGAGGGATAAATCTAGATGGTTCTTGTGATATGTTGATGATATGGAATTATAATTTTGATGTTCCTCATTTTGGGTGTGATTGTTGTGTAAAAGTATTTTTGTGAAAAAATTAGCACTTTTTTGGAATGAAATTTGTTTTCAAAGAATCCTTTGAGATTATTTATAAAATGGTTAGTATTTTATGGAATCAATATTTTTTTGAAAATTTATAATTTGTGCTGTTTATGAAATGAAATTGGTTTTTGAAAGTATTTTTGTATTTGTTTTCAAAATTGTTTTATTTGGTTTTTTGAAAAGTGATTTGAAGTTGAAAACATATGTGGGGTGTTTTTTTAAAACAAATGGTTGTTTTAATTTTATAAAAAGGAATAAATGAATTTTTTTTAATTTTTTTAGAGAAGGATATTTAAATTGGTTGGGAGGTCTCCGAAAATAGGTGAAAATGCTTTCAGACACCATTTGGTAAAAGGGTTCTTTTAAAATAAAATGCGTTTTTGAAAGAATTTTTTTTTAGGAATGTGGTGGGTTAAAAATAATGGGCTTTGTAATGTGAGTTTCCTCCTTTTCTTGGGTTTTTTTCGGATTTTTTCCGTTCAGGTTGGATGGTACCATTGAATATATTTAAGGAACATGGTCATGTTGATTCAATGTTCTATTGAATATAGTGCACTCCCCTTAAAAGGTATTGGTAAAACATTAATGTTTTCCTTTAGAGATAGTTATTAATTATTTATTTTTTCTCTTTCCTAGGCTCTATGTGAGTGAAAAATATTTCCCTTCCCCAGGTCCTTTTTTTGGTGATGTGGCAGTCTATTAGTTATCAGTTTTTTCTTTGGAAACTAGGCTTGGTGTGCCTTGGCTTGTCAGTTGGGTGACTTTATGAGGACTGACCTCCTTGATATTTTTTTGGTTTGATGGTTATTTTTGTGGTTTCAGGATTGGTGAGTTAATATGTTTGTTTCCTTGATGTGGTTTTTTTGTGATCCATGGGTTCTCTTTTGGTTTCTCTTTTTTGAGAAGTGATTGTTTGGGTTTTACCATGAAACTTTGTTCTTTATGCCTTGTTTTTAGAAGATATTTTTTGGTGTTGACCTTATGGTGTGGAACAAATTAAGGTTATTCACTAGAATGTGTTTGGTTAGTTTTGGTGGGGTTTACCATGAGAGGCTATCTTGGGTATGGGGTCCTAGTTTTCCTTGTTTTTATTAGGTTTTTATACAATTATAGATACCATTTAGTTTTTTTGTTTGATTCATGTGATAAATATCTACATGATTTGGGTGTTGATATTGGATGATTTGGGTAACCTGGTCTCATGAACTTTGGTGGTTTTGGATGTTTTGGCTATGGTTAATTTTGTATAATTCACTATGATCGTGATTTTTATTAGTTTTAGTGTCCTTTGAGTGTATAATGGATCATGATTACTCTTTGGATATGTGTTCATTTTGTATGCCCTTGATTAATGTAATCCCAAAGTATCTTTTAGTTTTGGGGACATTTTCATCATCTTAGTGATTCTCCCATTATAGAAGTGTTCTTTTTATGATTTTCCATTTAGACTAATTTTAAATAGTGGGGAGACCTCTATTTAGTTTCCATTAATTTAGATCATCTTGTTGGATTCTTTTTCATTTTTTTATTTAAGGTTTTTATCACTGTTCTAGGATTGTTGTGGTTCCTTAGATGTTGGAATATGTAGTGTATATCTTTTATAAAATTTTAATTGGTTGATAACTTTACCATGACTAGAAAATTTCTTGGGGTAAAGAGGCATATTGGAGAGTTTATGACAATCATTGTTCCCCTATGGAATTAATTAATTAATTTTAAGCCTATGTGGGTTCCTGGGATTTTTGAGATATAGCATTATTAATTTTAAGGTAATTGTTATTGTGCATGATTTTTTCATGATAAGAAGTAATTGTGTGTTGACCGTACGTGAGGGTTCGACACTTGACAATGGAAATTTTTATGGTTTGATCATGGTTAGCTCAACTATGTGATCTTATTAAGAGTAAAAATTTTAGAGCCTCATGCTTTTCCTAAAGGGACATAATAGTTACTTCACAGCTTGGTAATGCTTTCACAAAAAACAATTTCTTTTTAAAAAAATATTCTCTTTTCCAATTTTCCCTTATGTTTTTATGTCATTTGATCCCTTCCATCCCACTAATATCAAATTGATCCTCTTATCCTTTCATATCATCCTACCTCTTGTATACACCCTCACCACTCTCTCATTTCCCCACCAATGTTCTCTCTCACGCAGAGCTCCTATGCTTATGACCTCTTCCTCGGGACTCACCCTTAGGCTCATGTGATACCATCGGAGAAAACACCCAGCATTTCAGACCTGACCTTGTTACCTCTTATCCTGTCATGATTATTCTACGTTTCTTTGGTATTTTCAATCCTTTACGGTAATATCTCATCTCCTCTCATCTTCTATTTTTGAATATTTTCCCTTCTCCACATTTCCCATTTCATTCTTCTGAACCGAAGGAAAATGGGGTTGTCTCGATTTTTCAGTTCGTTCATTTTTAGGGTGTTTTATGGGTCTTTGTGGACATATTCCTCCATTATTGGGTGTTTTCCATCAATGTAAACACATTTTTCTTAACTTCCACTAATGTTGTGTATTGTTTTATTTGAAACCAACTTATATTGCATGTTATAAATTTCTTTTTTACTTTTAAATTATTTTTTATAACATTAAAAGCCTATTATATGATTTAGTATGCTTGAAATCATAGACACATGCCATTTTCTTATGAAATGTTGTGGGTGGATCTTTAAAAATATCTCAATAATATTGAAATTTTATCCCATGGATTTAGATATATTTTCAAACCTTATTAGTTTCTATGACTTTCAAAATTGTTTTATGTCTTATAATTGACATTTTTTTCATGAAAGTGTTGGATTGAATTATTGTTTTCCTTTTAAAATGTGAATTTATAAATTAGAAAAATGTAGTTATAGTCATTTTTTTTTTGAAAAGGTTGTGGATTATTTTTATAGATTTTTTTATAAAAATTGTTGAGTTATCCTTCTTTTGAAATGATTTGGGATCACAGGTCTCAGGGTGTTTTGGAATATCTTTAAAAATGTAAAAAATTTTCCTTTCAAGTGGATATTTAAAGTGCGAGTTTTTAAATGTTGTGAAATTGGTTTGACATCCCATTAATTGTGAAGTCTTATTTTTCACTTTTTATGAAATATTTTTAAAGTGGAATTTAAAATGATATTTCAAATGAATTCAAAAATAGGGTGTGTAGATTAGCATCATGGGTAGTGTGTTTTAATGTATAGTTTGGGACATTAAATTGTTTTATGAATGTGTGAATACCTCTTTGATCCATGTTTTATTTCTTTTCAAGTTTCGTAGTGTGGCCTTATGGGGGATGCTTTGATTTTTCTTGGCATGTTGTGATGCATATGTTTGAAATTTTATTTTGGATTGTTGCTTGAGAGGGTGTTGGAGGTGAGAAATATTTGATTTTCAAATTATATATATTCGATGAATTTTATTCCATATTTTTAACATTCTTTATTGACTTATCATTGGATTCTTGGGTCTATCATTCATGTCCTGGGTGATGGAAAAACCTAGAGTGATTGTGGGGTTCCTAGAGAAGCACATCCTGGCCATCCCGAGATGGTTAATATAAAAATAGTGGAAGTAACCAATACTTTCAAATTATATTTATATGTTCCCATGTCCAAGAATACATAGGGACACCCCATTGTTGGTTTGAGGGGTGAGTATGTCCAAGTGATAATTACACCCCTCTTCATGTGGAAAATTTCATTCTAGGGATGTTATCACAGGTATTTCTGTAAGGCTTCCAGTGAGGTGCATGTGTTTATTAGTTCCATACAAGGTTCCTTATCACTTTTTCGGTCTATTATTACTAGATACTATTAATTATGATAATTCTACTATATCCCTTTGGGCATTTTAAGGGATTTTGTTTCATAAAATGATTCTTCTCCCCTTGTTTAAATGATTGTATTAGCACCATTACTTGATTGGGATTCCTTGATATTGGTTTCCTTGTATAGTTTATGCACCACCTTCAACTTTTTTGGATTTCATTCAAAAAAATTATTTTAAAATTATTTTGAAAGGAAAATGTTTTGGGTATTAATTTAATTATTTTAAATAAATGAGTTTTCCTTGAAATTATTTATTAATATGGTATTTTCAATAGATCCTTAAAAATAGGAAAAAAAATTATATGTTTTTTCCTCAGTTTAAATATTTCATTAAAAATGGTAAATTATCCTTGTTTCATTAAAAAAGGGAATTTTTTTAAAATGTTTATGTGGAATTTTGATCTTCTTTGTTTTAAAAGAATGTGAAATCATAATTTATACATTATGTTAAAACATATTTTTATAAACTTTTATAAATGGATTTCTATAGATTATATGGTTAATAGTGGCCTACAGAGTGCTTCTGTGCTCACACATATATTATTATCTCAATTGATGGTTCCTATTTCTTATTTATATCTCTCTTTGAGAATTTATTTGTTTGGGGACTTGATGTGGGTCTTTAATTTATCGCATTCCACTAGTGTTCTTATGACTTGATTTGGTAAGACCTGATTTTAATTTTGATATAATTTCTATAAAGATTACCTTTATATGATTTTCTTTGGACAGTTATGATTTTATTTTCTTCTATTTTTAGACATTTAGTGATATTTAGGTGGATGAGTATATGAATTTCATGGACATATTTTCCTTGTAGTATGGGAGATATGGGTGGTGAGGGATGTTTTTTGTAACAATTTTTTTAATATTTACTTATTATCTGCCTTTTTTATTTCATCCTTTTTGTTCTATCATGGATGTATGATATAAAAAAAGTTCATGAAATATTTTTATTATATTCGTGATGTTGTATTTTTCTCATATTTTTAGGTAAAACTATTCCAAATTGTGTTCTTTCTATTCCTAGGAATTAGTTTCTAGGCTGTGGAGAATTAGGAATAACCTTTGGGTCTGTGAGGTCCGGTTCAAGAATCCTTTGGATGGATGAACCTAACTAGTTTTTTACTATTTAAAAGCTTGGTAATGTGAAGGATGACTATTGTGATTGAGAGATTCAGATGTAGGCTATATACCGTCACCTTTTTGTATAACTTGTGATTTTCATAGTAAACATCCATGAGGGTGGGGAGAATGTAAAAAATCTTATTTTCAAAGTTAAATGATTTCAATAATTCTATTGGTTGGAGTATAAACTTTAGAAGGGGTTAAATTCATTTTCCAATTAAATTTTCTATTTTAAAAAGATTTTAAAAACTAAATCTACAATTTATAAAACAACCTAGTGTACTAAAATAATAGAATTATATAATTAAATGTTTTTGAAATATATACCGAAACCTTAATCACAACTCAAAAAAATCAAAATTAACCTTTGAAATAAATAAAATTACTTTAAACAAGGTATATAAAACACTAATTAAATTAACTGTTAATGAAATATTTTTTTATATAATTTTTACTACTAAAACTTGTTTGATTTTTAAAAAAAAGTAAACAAAAAAAGACAATACACAATATAAAAGTATACGTTATTTAGTCTAAAGCCTACACATATTTCTCTACACATGGAAATAACTCACTACTAGGCGGTTTATTAAAAAATTGATGGATCTATAACCTTGAGTGGTTTTAACAAATAAAAACATCACATAGGTCTCCTGGGATACTCACATCCTCTTCCATTATTTTACATTATATAGAAGATATAAAATAATTAATGAAATATTATCTAGTACTATTAAACACAAAAAAAATAGCCTATGTTAAATAATAAAGGGATTAATGAAAACACAACTCAAAATGTGATCTAAAATAGAGAGACAAATAGATTAGAAAAGATAAAGTCTGAAGCATCTCAATCTAATCATCTTTAATTGATAACTTGTCATTAAGTATTCACATGAAATGAATCAACTAATTATTACACTATGAGGTTAAACAAATATAGTGTTATAGAAGCATTCATAGAAGTATAATTTTAATATTTCTCTCATGCACATGTACTATTTGTTTTACCATATGTGACTCTTCTTCTTAAGGAGAAATCCTTGTCTAATTATCTATTGGAGGATATTCCTAAATTATTACAAATAATTATTTCAACCTTAAATTCAATGAATTTATAATAAATAATTCAAAATATATCCATTTTATATTTGAATATACTTCCCTAATTTTGTCAGACTTGGTCACACAGTCTTAACTTAACCACAGTCACGTTGGATTGAGATTATTCAACATGTTCACTTGGAATGGTCACTTGGTGAAGTAAATTGGCATAGTAACCTGGCATATTCACTTTTCGTAGTCAATTGGTTTCTTCATTCAGTCACTTCACTTCTTTTTTTGGTCACATCATTTCTTCTTGTGTTACCTTCATTACTTCTTGTGGTCACTTCACTACTTCTAATGGTCACTTAATTTCTTATCAAGGTCACTTATTTTCTTATTTTGTTAGATTCTTTACATAATGTAGTATCTTATTTTCTTCTCACATTTAGTTGAATCCATATTTATATCACTTGATCTTAAAAGTGAAGATAGTTCATTACTTACAAAAATTATCATCGTATGCATGGTTACTTGAGTGTTCATGTGGTCACCTAGAATTCAACATGCGGTCACTTCCACATTGTCACTTGAACTTCACGGTTAGTTGAAATTATTCACATGTTAGGTTGACATAGTAACTTCAAGACTTATCCATTTTTAATTATTTTTTCCAAAAAAATCATTTACTAACATAAAACATTAAATTCATTAGTAAAAAATGTTGACATTAAAAGAAATAGTTTCTAGAACAATCCAATAATATCACCATTTTTGATTATCACAAATCATGAAAATTATATGAAATTAAATATATAAATTATGTTTTATCCTCTTTTGGGATCATCAAATGACTATGTCAGTTAAAAGAAAATAAAATTATTTTGAATGAAATACTAAAAACAATGTGATAAAATTAAAGACATGGTTAAACAAATTATTTTTTTAATATAAAATTGATCCCAAAAAATAGAATAAAACCTATTAGGTTCTCTAATAAGAATCAAAATTAGAAACATCTCTATTTCTAGAAGAAAGAATAGGACCCACACCTTTGGATGTAGAGGCTAAATCAGAAGGGTTTGGTTGTGGTAAAAAAATAGAAGCAGGTTCATGGATAACTACACACCTCAATATTGGATAAATATTAAGAACATATTCTCTTGTAAACAATCCAATAGGGTTAACAATGGAAATTTTATTATGAAGGTTTTTGAATAATGTAAGGAAGGATGAGCCAAGATAGTAGTGATTATAGTGTAAAGGTATAGATCAAGAAATAAAGTGAAATATTTAAAATCCCTTGATCCATGCTTTGTGGTATGAAATTAATCCTATTTAGCCTCCATAAAGTCTTCCTGAACTAGATTTTGAACTTTTAGATTTTCCACTTGACACTCAAATTCTTTAGTCAAGGGAGGCATTTTGATATCACTTGTCGCACCCCCATCCCTCCAAAAATACCCCTCCTGGGATGGTAATGATGAAATGGAGATAATGACCCCTGAGTCCTACCTCTAGTAGGCCCCGGGTTGGTGAAGATCACTAAGGTTGTAAAAATCCCATAAATATGGGATGTATTTCCATTTTGAAGAAAACAAGATGGATAGATAAGATGAATCAAGCATAATAAATCCAAGTCATAATATGAAAAAAAATCCAAAACTATCCAACATGCATGCATAAAATAGGACTAATACAAATAAAAAAGTTACAGAGTAACATACCAAAGGTTAAGCTAAGTAGCGACACAAAAAATGCCAAGATTTGAGATAGTAAGGTCAAACATGGTCTATGTAATCCTCTTGGAAACCAGAAAGAAGTGTATATACATAGGGTGATCATACAGGTAAACTTAGTAGGAAAAACCAAAGTCTCTCGTGCACATGTGGGTGAAGCATACTAATGCTTCTTTGAGAAAACTTTAGAATAAAATAGCACCTAAACAGATATACTCACCAGAAAAACCTCACTAAATAATGAATGTTATGTAATATAATGTACAACACATCGATGATAGTGTACCACACACCACATTCCCACTTGTTATTCCAATCTTTCCCAATGTCGGATATCCTAGTTCTCCTATCCCTTCTGTATACCAAAACACATCTGACACACACACACCTGGGACACAAACCACGCCATAACCTTTTTTCACACACCAGGGCCTCACAGCACATCACAACTCATCTCATGGAAACCTAGGAAAGCACAAACCACCACACCCACAAACACTTGGGCTATCACATCTCGCCCAAAGACACCTGGGCCACAACAACCAAATCACATCCCTCCCACAGACACCTATTCCACAAACCAAAAACAACATATAAGGAAACTAATATACCCCAAGCCATCAAAACTTGTTCCATACCTGCTTCTTTGAGAAGGGAGCTCAAAAAAGAGTGGGTACCCAACCATCCGTACTCCCCACTGGATGTTGCGAAAGACACCCTCTCTCATGATGATGGGGTGTTCGGTACACAATGATCAATTAGGGTGGGGTGCATATATAAATCACAAGGAAAAAAAATTTATACATATATTAATCCAAACACTCAAGACCAACCTATGGATTCTCAAACAAACAACCAACTCACAACACTATCAACTTTGCTTCTTCCACTAAATAAAAAACATCACACAACAAGCCACAAAATTCAAATCACGATCCCAACCAAAATATTTAACCATTTTCATTTCATTAACCAAACTAACTTAAGTCATTAAAAACATTATTAAATAGTAATTTCTTCATTCCATCACTCACTAAGAAAATAAGAAACATAAAAAAATTTCATGTAAATTAACCCACTTTACATTAAGGAAACATCAAACCATGACCTCTATGGTCAACACCCATTCATGATATAGCATATGTCAGTTTCTAGGTATGTGGTGAAGCTTTATTCATGTTATCAATACCGAAGAACCCATACGAACCATTACAATCCTTCTTCGAAGTCTTCCTGCCCAAACCACCATACCAACCCAAACAAATCCCGAATCACCACCACATCCAACAACAAATTAAACCACACTCAGTCGTACAACCCTATTGCACAGTCATTCCCACAACCACATCTCCATAACAACCAAATAAAAGAATATTTTTTGTTTTTAATATGTAAAACCTTCTTTAATTCCAATTTTTAATTCAGGGGTTATCACCGAAATAGTATGATATTGGGGAATCCATTTATTACCCTGGTGTATGTCATTAAAAATTTTCATATAAAAGTGTTAAATGAAAACAAAAACACATTTATTTCATAAAATATCCCATTTGAAAACAAGGACCCCAATGGCCACAATTTTCACTGGGTAGTTAGCCCATATAGATGACAATATCAACACAATAATAACACATCAAAAACATGTGTCACTTTTCCTAGCCCATTTTTATTGATTTAAAACTAGTTCAATTATCATTATTAATATGAATTAAAATATACATGAAAAGGACACATCCATACACCCACCCCATATTATGCACAAATAAGAGAGATGAAGGAAAACCTACTTAGAAGAAGAGATGGTTTTAACTTCCTGGGTTCACCAAAATAGGGGTGCCCATGCAACTAGGAAACCACCAGGAGAGCATGAACCAACTACTACACCCTGGCTGCATGAATTCTATGGGAAGAATAAATCTAGGAATCCCATATCAAGAGAAACTAATGAAGAAGAACAAGGGGGGAGGGTATCTTGTATTTGAAAATTATCTAAACTAATTCATGGGTATGGACATGTTTCTGATTTTCCAATAATGGAGGATCTGTTGAAGATAACACACTTTGGCCATTTAAAATCCCTCAGACCCTTATGAAATTAAGTACAAGATTTGATGACTTTGAATCGGTCTGAAATTCATTAAAATAAGGATTTAAATGAGTTTTAAGTCAAAGAATACATCAAAAGGGAAAAATAGGAAAAAGATGGAAACACTGTAAAAGAGGCACCATTAGATAAATCACTACTCGTCGAGGCACTTCTCATGAGCCAAAATTAGATGAAGAACCACCCGACAAGTCACCTCTCATGAGAGACCATTAGATGAGGCAGCACTCAGCAAGTGAATGTAAGATGAAATGCCTACCACCGTCAGTGAGTCGTCTCAAGGTGGGACACCGCTTGACAAGGCACTACTGATAGAGAAACCACTAGTGAGTCACCGCCAATGAGTTCCCGCCGGCAAGACATCGCTAGTGATCCACCACTAGTGATCGACCACCAGTGAGCAAACACCAGGGATCCACCACCAGCTAGCCACCACCAGTGAGTCACTACCAGCGAGCCATCACCAGTGAGCCACTGCCAGTGAGTTTCCACCAATAAGGGACTATCGAAAAACCTAGAAAATATATAAATATTCCAAAGTGTTGAAACGAGCCACCTTAACCTCCCAGGACACCTCAACCACTAGATTATCTCAATGGAATGGACTATATAGGTCCTGGGCATTACCTCATATACCTATGAAACTATTCCCTCCCTCGAAAAATCAAAACCAACTAGTAAGGAAAAGAGAGGAAGGGTCTGAACAACGATCCCTAAAGATATCTATCAAGGATATTACTACACTCCATACAATTCTTACCAACCAAACACATCAACATTCAATGATAAGTCACCCTGTGTTTTTCAAAAGCAGGAGTGGAAACATCCACATCCATGAACACCACCTCCCACATCTGCAACTCATGCCTTATCACGTCAACCCAAACAACCATAAAAAACACCACACAATCTTAAAAACCATGCCTTCTTGAACACACAAATAAGGTAATTCCATCTTCCATGTCAAGATACTCTCCACTCTTAGTGACACTGACTCGCCTGCATGGGTCTAATCACATCACAATTAATTCCTCTCAATTAGTAATCAAGTCTTTACCTTTTCACATGTCAATAATTTAACACACATCACACCATACACATCATGAAGCAAGGCGAATTCCTCATGGTAAGGTCAAAAAAATTCATCATAACGAAAAATAGAGAATGGAATAACTCAAAAAAAGTTACTAGGCAAGAATCTATGGATCTCACTCCCAAGTAATCTCTTTCTAGCCATCAGTACATGAGCCTCATACTAGTTGGTGAGGTATCCTTAAGTGCATCCACAAGACCCAAGTTCAAAAATAAGTAGAGGCATATTTTTGGGGGTACTGTAGTACGTACTGTAGCAGACATTGTAGCAGAACTGTACACTATATGGGTACTGTAGCAGAAATGTACACAATACGGTATTGTAGCAGTTACTCTAGCAGGTACTGTTCGGTACTGTAGAAGCTGGAACTATTCACCACTGGCCACTGGTTTGGTCTTGGAGTCCTTAAGGATTTTGGGCCACCCAATCCTTTAGGTCAGTAGGGATTTCAGGCCACCTTTAAGTCCTTCGGGATACCTCGAGGCCTTCAGGCCACATGTAGTTTCCCCATACACACAGCATAAAAAATCAGCCATAGAAGAGGATTCAGAGAAGGTGCACTCACCGGAGCAGAACCAAATGGATTTGTCATAATGAGAGGGTATGGCTATGTCATCAGGACCAGCCTATGCATGCATGGAAATCCTATCCAGACGACCATGAGAAGGTGGAGAGCTACTATCATGATGTAGATGCTGGGGAGGGGCAGTTCCTTATAGATAGTCTGGTTGAATTTCCTACGACCTTCGGGTCATGTAATCTCCTAAGCCTACGGGCCATGTAATCTCTGAGCCTACAGTCCATGTAAGGGTTCCCCCTCATCCCTTGAAAGAGGGGTTATCAAAATAAATAAAAATGAAGGCCTTCGGGCCATTCGGGCTCCTCCTAGCCATTATGCCTCCACAACACAAAAACTAATGAAATGGTCGATCTACACAAACAATATCCTGAAGATCCTGGATCTCCACTAGCCACACTGAAAGCATTGTTTCATACTCTATATACAAATCTGACCAGTCAATGAAATTTGAGTCATATTGAAGGTATAAGAAATGATGGGAGACATGAAAGATGTGATGTATCCTATCCAACTGTGGTGGAAATGCCAACTGGAATGCCACCTCACCAAATTGTCCCAACACCTCAAGGGGTCCAACAAACTTGGGAGAAATATTACTCTCTCTATCAATCCTTAGTTTTCCATACTAATGAGAAACCTTTAAGAACCCATGGTCTCCAACCTCGAGCTCCATGGAACTCCTCCTGCGATCGTTATAAGACTTATTTCAGTCATACAATGCTTTAATCATTTCATGAATAGTTTAAACTTCTATGTTGTGCTCTGAACCACATCAGGACTAAGAAGAGTTGTATCCCCAACCATTGTCTAGTACACCGGAGAATTTCAAATATATCTTAAAATGGATCCTTTACAATGGAAGAGTGACAAAAATGATTATAATCAAACTCTACCAAAGGGAGGTCTCATACCCAAGATCCACCAATGTCCAAGATGCACACTCGCAACATATCCTCCAATGTCGGGATAGTGCGCTCTGTCTTCCCACTTATATGAGGGTGGAAAGCAGTTATGAGTCATAACTAGGTGCCAAAGGCATAATAAAATCCCATCCAAACTCATGAGATAAACATCTTATCATGATCTAAGAAAATGGACTTCAGAACATCATTCAACGACACCACTTCACCAATTCACCTCTTGTTAAATGCATCCACTTAGCCAGATTACTTGATTGATAATAAGTGGTATGATTTCATCTTCCTATCCACTATCACCTAAATATAATAAAAATTAACTAGGTATTTGGGTAACCCTGTGATAAAATCTACTGATATTTCATCATATCTACACTCTTGAACATCCAAGGGCTGTAAAAAACCACCAAGAAAATGTTGATCAGACTTTACCTACTGGAAAACCATGCAGTTTTTCACAAAATCCTCTATTTTCCATTCATACCGTGTCACCAAAACTGTATCCTCAGTTCATGTTATATCTTTCATACTCTTAGTTGTACCTCCAAGGGTTATCTATGAAACTCACAAAGGACTCCACTGCGTATCACCATATGAACAAACAACTTCCTATGAAAGAACATTTGGTTCTGATCTTCTTATGACAATCCCTCTAGAGCATCACCATGTCTACCATGATCACACATAACCTTTTCCTTTGGGTCTTCCCACTGAGAGTATTCCACCTACTGCATTAAATAAGATTTCACTATAATATAAAACCAGCATCCGCTACCACCATCAACTTTTATATCTAGGTGCAAGGTCAGCAAATCCTCCATCGCTCTCCAAGAATCTGTGGATTCACAAAAAACCTCATCTTTCAACTTTATTCTCATATAATTGGCCACAACATTCCCTTTACATGAGGTGTAAGAGATCTAAAAATCATACTCCTAAAAAAACACCATCCACCTCCACTGTTATAGATTCGGGTCACACTGGTAAAAGATATACCTCAATCTATTGTGATCTATGAAGACCAAAAAGCGCTCCCCAATGAGGTATTGTCACCACAACATCAATACAAACACAATAGCTACTAACCGTAGATCATTGGTGGCATAGTTATGTTGGTGGGTGCATAACATCCTAGACACATAAGAGATCCTTACTCGTTACTACGTTAGCATGCATCCCAAATCCAGACGGGAAGCATCACAAAACACCTCAAACATTTCTCCATCCTATTGAAATCGGGGCACTATAGCACTGATTGACTTCCACCTCAGGTAACCGAATGCTGCCTGGCACTACTCACTCTACAAAAAATCTTGGTCATTCCCTTTGAAGGCTATCAATGGTGCTGCAACTGAAGAGAAATTGGGAACAAACCTACGATAATAGTCAAAACGATCAAGAAAACTGTGAACATCTATCATGTTATTGGCTACTACCCAAGAGACAATTGCTCCTACCTTCGATGGGTCTACTACTACACCCTACTGAGACACCACATGCTTGAGGAAACAAATCTCTCATGTCTAAAACTTACACTTGGACATCTTTCTGTAGAGTTGGTGGTGTTGAAGAACCTTTGAACCGGTTTTGAGTTACTTGGGGTGATCCTCCTCAAAATTCGAGTAGAACAAGATATCATCAATGAAAATTACAATGAACTAGTTTAGGAAATCATGAAAAATGAAGTACAAATGTCCCATAAACACATCTGGTGCGTTCCTAACATCAAAAGTCATGACTAAGAACTCAAAGTGTGCATACTGAATTCTAAAGATACTCTTTGGGATATCACCCTCCTTTACCCTCAACTGGTGATATCCAAACCATAGATCGATCTATGAAAACTCACTTGCCCCTCTTAACTGATCGAAAAGATCATATATCCCCAGAATATTGTAATAGTTCTTAATAGTCACCTGATTCAATCTCTAGTAGTCTATGCACTACCTTTGACTACCATCTACGTTCTTTGCAAACAACACTGGAGCACCCCAATGTGATAAACTGGGCTGGATAAAGACCTTATTCATCATATCATCTATCTGAATCCTCAACCCATATAACTTATAAGGTTCTATATGATAAGGATCCATCAAAATCAATTAAGCACTGGGTTGAAAGTTTATCCTGAACTCAACATCATGTTGAGGCGGTAACATCACATCCACCTCAAGTGAAACACCTAGGAACTATCTAACAACCCTAGGAACCTCCAACATAATAGCATCCGCTGACTCTATTAACAGGTCATCTATAAAAGAAATGATAAGCTCAAAATATTGACTACCCACTTGATAACCATGCATTCCAATGAAGACCACACATTGGCCATCTATGTCTAAGAACAAGACCCTCCTCTAGAATTATTCGATAACAACATGTATAGAATATAATATGTTGATGCTAGGAATGACACCGTATGAATGCATATACAATAAAAAGAAATACCTATGGGACTATTGTGGTCCCATATTCAGTCTACACCCCGAGCACACATCAAAAATGATAGTTTGGCCTTTGACTGACATACTCAACGCCAGGGGAATATGAAGCCTTTATACATATAGTTCCATAGCATGGGATAGAGAAGGTGCAACAAAGGAGTATGAAGCTTTTGAATCAAACAATGATTAAGGTTATGAAACAAGATGATCATACCTCTGAAAACCGCTAGCCCTATTGAAACTACTTCTTCTCCTGTGTGAAACTGAGCATGCCCAGTTTCTATGCTTATATACTAATGACCACCCCCATGGACACACTAGGTTAGTGGTACCTAAGAATTAATACCATCCTGAGGTCAGCCTCTACCTTCTCCAGCTCTTCTTGGTGGATCAAAGGCCTAATTCCCCTCATTACTAGAAAAACTACCTATACCCATGGTTCAAAACCGTGGTTATAGCCCCCAAAACCGTGGGTATAGCCTATACCCACAGTTTTGGGAACCGTGGGGCTGAGTGGCGTCGCAATAGGGGTATTAGGATATCCTCACGATTCATCCAAACCATGGGTATATATAGGGGTCACCGTGTACCACACCGCTGTACAGGTGGCGTAGGACTTCCCCCACAGTTTGAAAATCGTGGGAATTTATATCTCAAAAAATAGGGCAGGCGGGACTCAAACCCGGGGCAATTCACCGCATAACAATGCCTCTTACCAACTGAGCTATCGACTTTTTTGATATATACATATATATTTATATAAATATATTAATATTACCCTTTTTCGAAAAATCGAATGCGTGAAAATAATCGCTGTAGGCGGAATTCGAACCCAGGATGCTGCACAGGCGGAAGTACCTCTCTGACCAACCAAGCTACCGAATCATTTGATATACATATACATAAATATTTATATAAATATATTAACATTACCGGTAATCTAGAAAAGGTAAAAAGTGGGACTCGAACCCACGACAACTGAGAAGATGATTTATGACCTGGCCAACTGAGCTGGAAATATTTTCTTCATATTGTCATATATCTTTTTACTTATATTTGTAATTATATTAACCAAAATCATGTTCCTGCCAATTTTTTTTCGTTGTCCCGCGTAATTTTTTTTCCCGCCACAGGCTATACCCACGGTTTTGAAAAACATTGGGTATAGGTCTTCAAAAAAAAAAAACCCCAATACCCACGGTTTTTCAAAACCGTGGGTATAGGTATTCTGAAAAAACTCTATACCCATGGTTTGGCAAAAAACGAGGGTATAGGTCTTTAAAAATAAGCTATACCCACGGTTCTGGGAAAACCGTGGGTATAGGTGACCTATACCCACGGTTTTTGGAAACCATGTGTATAGGTCCCCATATTATCCCTATACCCACGGTTTTGGAAAACAGTGGGTATAGGTCCGTTTTCGAGTAGTGCCTGGTGCTGAAATAGCCTCATTGGAAATTAGTATTGAGGATAGCATTGAACTTGTGCACCTCTTCCAAACTAAACTCAAGGATCCATTGGGATCTTCCTATGGAACTGACCATGATCCCCACAACCACAACAATCTAGCATGAAGCTCCTAAGAAAATCATGAAAACCACTGGTACCAAGAGGCTGAAAGGGGAACTGTTGTGGTCGGCTCCCTTCCCATCGAAACCTCAATGTTCCTAGAAGCTACAACCTACCACTGACTACACTGCATCTCTAATAACTATTTCAGCTCCCATATCTTGGTATACCTCATCACGATTGGATCCACTCGATCACCTCTACCCTCTTCTGAACATGCAGATATGTTGGCAATATAAAAGGAGCAACAACATACTAAATAGAAGAATGTAGTGCCTCCTCAATACATCTCGCATGGGACTCTTTATCTAGGAATAGATCCAAGGGAAAAAATAAGATCCTTGATAATTATCCCAAGATCCTTTACTGACATACTCCCCGGATGAAGGGGGGGTTTCTCCTACCTCATCATAGTCTTCATGGTCGATGACAGGAACTCTGCTGGGAACTACTTCTAGAAGATGAAACATAAAATTTATACCTCCTTTTGCTCCACCAAATACAACATCCACCACTAACATAAAGCTCCCCATATCTAATTCACTTCCAAAGCGAACCAACACCCTGTTGGGGACCATATCAAGCTGAAGGAGATCTCAAGATCCTCCAATCATCCCTCTATCTCCACATCTAAAACACTACCCTCGTACTTTCCTAAAGTTTTCCATTCTAAAGTATGCAACTTCCTCTTCCACTGATCATCATCATTAGCTAGATTAACCCAACAATGATTAATTGGATTATCTTGATTAATCTCCACTACCTAAGAAACATGCAGATGACGACTAGGAGCTATAGCTGAAAGCTAAAAAAATATTTCCTATGCCCGGTAACATAGAATTTTATTAGGGTTCATTTTCAATTTTCCTCATTTATTCATTTTATGCTTCCAAAAATAATGAAAATCAAATAAGAACACAAGTCATTATGATGCATGAACCTTTCCTAGGTCTCTACCCTACATGTTGGTTTGTCTCACTTGGTCATTCAATATGCTTAGAGTCCATGCTTTGGATCATGGGGGGGGGGATCCCATTTCCCAGCTGGTCTACCTAGCCTATGTCAAACACCAAGGTCAACTGGAACTATTTCCATACCATCCCATGAAATCCTTATTGTTCCAAACGGCAAAATACATCTTATCTCTCAACCACCACCTCTAATACAACTCTTTCATAACCCCCCTTTCTCTAAATATACACCTCCAAGGTTGGAAATAATGAAAGGAGATAATGACACCTGAGTCCTTCCTCCAGTAGGCCCCGAGTTGGTGACAAGAACCAAGGGTGTACAAATCCTTAAATATTAGAGGCATTAACCTTTCTAAACAAAACATGAACTGTAGATAAGATGAATCATCCACAACAACTCCATGAAATAATATGAAAGAAATACAAACCATCCCACATGCATGCATAAAATGGGACTGATACAAATAAAAATCTCTCCAAAGTTAAATTCCAATGGTAAAGAAAATAAACGACACAAAAACTATCATCATCGAAGCTAGTAAGGTCCACCATGGTCTGCATAATCCTCTTAGAAACTTGAACGTAGTTAATATAAATAGGGTGAGCATACAGGTATACTCAGAAGGAAAAACCAAAGTATCTTATGCACATTTGGGTTAATAAAACTAATGCTCTTGTGAGAAAATAAAAGAACAAAACAAAACCAAAATGGATATACTAACCTCTATAACCTCGCTAATTCATGGACACCAAATAACATAAGTCATGTAATATAATGTACAAAAAATCAATGACAGGGTACCTTGCACCACTTTCCCACTAGTTATGCCGCTCTTGCCCAACGTCGAACATCCTGGAGCTCCCATCCCTTTTGAATTTTAGAACACATCCCGCACACACAAACATGGGCCAAAAACCACACCATAACCTTCTTGCACACACCTGGTCCTCAAACTCATCACAACTCATCCCGGATACACCTAGGAAAGCACAAATCACCATTCCCACAAGCACATGAGCTCTCAAATCTCACCTAAATACTCATGGGTGACCACAACTACATCACATCACACTCGCAAACACCTAAGCCACATACCAAAACTATCATCTAAGGAAACTAAGATACCTTTGGCTATCACAATCTGTGCCATACCTACCTCACCAAGAAGGAAGAGTGGAAAATATTGGGTAATCACCCATCCATACTCCCCTCTGGATGTTGGGAAGGAAACCCTCCCCGTGATGATGGGGTTGTTTGGCATGTAGTGATCAACTAGGGTGTGGTGCATATAGAAATCACAAGAAAAATAAAAATTTATACATATATGATCCCAAAAACTGATGCCCAACCTATGGGTTGTTAAATAATTAATCAACTCACAATACTTCCAACTTTTCTACTGCCACTAAATGCACATCAAGCCACAAAACACGAATCACATTCCCAACAAAATTATTTAACCATTTTATTTCCATTAACAAAAGTACCCCAAGTTGTTTCAAACTTGATTAAACAGTTATTTATTCATTCCATAGATCCCAGGGTAATTATGAAACATAATAACATATATGGTAAATTAACCCACTTCACATTAACGACTCATCGCACCATGACCTATACGTTCATGACCCATTCATGATATATAATATGTCAATATCTAGGTATGGGGTGGAGCTTTCTGTATTTTATCAATGGAGAAACACCCAAACTAACCACTACCATCCTTCTTTAAATTCATCCTTCATAAACCACTATATCAACCAAAACAACCCCCCCCCCCCCCAACTGACCACCACATCCAGCAAAACCTAAAATTACACATAGGTCTGCAGCCCTACTGCACAAATCGTTACAACAACCACATTTCCACACCAAAAAAGTAAAAAATATTAATGTTCTTAAAAATGAATCCCTTATTTAACTTCACATGTTAATTCAGGGTTTATCATAGAAACAATATGGGCTTCTGGCATCCATTTTTTAGCCGAGTATACTTGGCTAACAATTTTCATATAAAAGTGTTCAATGAAAGAAACAATATTTATTCCATAAAATATCCCATGCACAAATAAAGACACCCAAAATCCAAAATTTTCATTCAGTAGTTATACCATACATATCACAATATCAACAGAATAATAACACAACATAAAAATGTGTCACTTTTCCCAGCCCCCTATTTTTTCTTTAAAACCGGTTCAATGATCATTATTAATCTGAATTCCACTATCCTCACTAAGGAAACATCAATACACCCACCTCGCATGATGCACAAATAAGATATACAAAAGATAACCTACTTGTAAGAAGATACAATCAACACTTCCTAATTGCACCCAAATAGGAGTGTACATGTAGTAGGAAGACCTCCAGGAAAACTTGATCCAAATGCTATACTCTAGACGCATGACATCTACTGGAAGAAGAACTCTGGGCATCCTATATCAAGAGAACCCTAGGAACGATAACAAGGGAAATTGTATCTCAGCTTTGGAAAATATCTAAACTGAGTCACAAGTTAGATATGTTTTTGATTTTCCAATAAAGGTAGATCTGGTCAAGATAACATGCATTGACCTTTTAAAATCTCTCAGACCCTTATGAAATTAACTATATGATTTTATGACTTCAAATTGTTCTTAAAATCTTTCAAAAAGGCTTTAAATTCATTTTACATCAAAGAATAATTCAAAAAGGGAAAACTGGAAGAAGCTGGAAACACTATACATGAGCCATTATTGGACGAATCACCACTCAACGAGGCATCACTCACAATCCACCATTAGATAGAGCACTGTTCAGCGAGGCATTGCTTGTGAGTGACCGTTATATGAGGCACCTCTCCGTGAGAAACTATTATATGAAATACTAGCCACTATTAGTGAGTCATCGTGAGGTGGGACACCATTGGATGAGGCAACGTTGGTCAAGCGACCTCCAGCCATGCATTTCCTGTGAGCCACCGCCAACGAGTGATCGTCGGAAAACCTAGAAAATTGGGAAATCCTAAAAAATGTTTAAATGAGAACTGTGACCTCCTAGGATACCTCAAACACCATATTCTCACAAAGGAATGGACCGGAGATGCCTCAGTCATGAAATCGCTATCCAAGGTTCTAAACATGGTCTTCATATAAAATTTTGTGAAGAACATACTATGGTATAAATAAATTTCTCCTCTAATAATGTCTTTATATATACCGTATTTAATAATATAGTTTCTAGAAAACTCCAAGGTCTTTGTTGCATGGTTTTGAAAACTGTCAAACAACATATATTTGGTTTTATAAAACTCATTCAATACTTCTTTCAACTCATATTTAATAAGATTTTGGATATGATATTCACTAATATCTTATTATACAGGAGTAGTAGGTGGACCAGAAGAATATGTATGATCAAAAATTGAGGTAGAATCTTGGAAAACGTAATACATAAATCTATGATATAACTTCAACATTATATCATGAAGAACTGCCTACAGGGAACCAACTTGAGCCTTTAAATATGCAATGTCATTTCTCATGAGATCCAAATTTTTTAGAGTTTAGGATGAAAATGATAAATTACTAGAGTGAAAATATTTGATATTTCCTCTCATCTAATTAGTTCTATTAAGCTCCCAAAACCAATAAAAATTACTTTAGAGAACCCATTAAATCTGATTTGAACTCATTCAAATATTCTTTGTTTATATAGGAAGTGGAAGGGATAGAAGACAGTATTGGGATAGATGGGCCATAAGTTGGTTTACAACTATCTAAATCACCTTAAAACTTTCTAATATAGGTCCCAAAGACCAATATTCTTCTTGAGCATCATCTTCTACATCATTTTTAAGAATTTATTTTTGAAGATATCCAACATGTGTTGTCACTTTATGGTCTTCTAGATCCTCACATTTTCTATACTGGACTTGGAGAAGATACTTCAAGTCTTTACTGAGAATTTATATCAATAATGAGTGATCCATCAGGTTATATTTAAAAATACAAGATGCAAGGTCTACCATGGTATGGTGGACTACCCCCATCATTCCACATCTTTACCCACCCACCCATCGGTGACTCAAGTCACCATTCCACCTTCGAGTCACTGCTCTACCCAATCCAATCCCACCCCATGTCACCACTATTACCCGACATTGACTCAAGGGAGTCACCATCAACGTCTTCACTCACTGATTCCCCAGAACTCTATTCTCAAACCTTCTTCAATAATCACCAACACCTCTCAGACCACCATAAACAGTAGCACAATAGAGAAAAATGGCAGAATTAATAAATTCAAACAGCCACCTAAATAATCATGCAATAGGAATAATCAGATTCACAACACCAGAGTACATATGAATAATTCAAAAAATATATAGATTCTCGGGTTTTGTATCCAGATCTGAGTACATACCCCCAAATCATAACTTATTTTCCCACCACAATCCACCATTGTAATTTGAATCCAACGATTGAAACCACCGTGAGAAATGAAGAGGAACACAACAGAGAGCTCTAAGCCACTGAGTACCATGAATAATTTCAGAAGAGGAAGAAATCCAGTTGTTATCGTGACCCCCACCCCCACCCCCTCCCCTAGCAGAGCTCACCACTGCTGTTTGAAATCGAGAGTCATTGTCCACCGCCTTGAATCTGAACCCTCCACTGTTGCCACAACAACCTACCCCTTTCTCCTCCATGTTTCAAGTCAGAACCTCATATCTCCTTTGTGAATTTCCTAAACACCACCCTAGCCCCCACACCCTTCCTTTTTTTGAAAAAAGACGTAATCATTAATAATGAAGATCAGTGGAAGTACAATCACTTAACCATGAAGGAAAGTGGTCCAATAAGATATGGTCATTGTCAAGAGGGCCAATGGCTACCACCTGATGGGAAGCCTTATTTCCTTCCATTTTGATAATATAGAAGGTGAAAATTGTGAAGCTTTGACGAAGAGATTGGATTTTCTTGATAAGTGAACCAAAAGGTTGAAAATATCCACCATTGAGGTTGATAGACTTGATAGTAGTAAGACAGTCCAACTCTAGGTGGATTGCGTCCCATCCACGATCGTTAGCAAACATCATCCCAGAGAGGATGACGGAAGCTTCAACAACCACAGATTCCCAAAGAACATGATGTGCTTTATGTTTGGCTGCGATAGTCTTCCCAAAGTGATCCTGGGCCAAAAGACCAAGACCAATAGTTCTATCCTTGGGAAGAGACGTATCCACATTAATCTTGATAATCCCTTCCAGTGGAGGGCACCAATGTGAAGAAGGGGATGGGGTTTCAAAGGGCTTTTGTTGTCCAGTGTGATGCTGCTATCCCTCAATGCAGGAAAGTTCCCATTCGATCCAAAAACTGGGGGCTTACTAATGTGGTTGAAAATGGCATCGTTGCGACGCAACCACATGATCCTGGACAAAATGAAAAGTGAGCCCGCTTTGGCTGGTGAAAAATAGGATCACCTTCACATCAAGAAAAAGGGGAGGTCCGGGACCATGTCCAGTGAGAGATTCATACAGGAGACCTATTTGTGCCAAACCTCCTTTGCGCTCGGTCATTAGATGATAACATGGAAGGAAGTTTATGGGGTGCTCGAGGAGAAGGGGAAAAACATGTCACTGGAAATATGACGGAGGACGAGAAGGTCCTTTGTCAGGAGGATTCCATTGCACACCTGCCACCAGAAGTGGAAGATTTTTGGAGGGACATTAAGCTTCCACATCTATTACCAGGGCCCCCCATCCCCTCTGTTTGTCTGAGTGCAGAAGGTGAGACGATAGCCAGACTTCACTATAAAGGTTCCTGAGATGTCATTGATCCAATAGAGATTGTCAGGGCCTGCATTCGGAACAAAAGGGGTACTCTAGATAAGCCTTTTGCCCCTTTTGTTGAACTGCAAGTGATGTTTTTCCAAGAACCACTCATTCCCATTATCAGTAAAAAGGCCTTGGACAGTGGCCCCTTCAAAACCTAGTTGAGCAGGGGTTGATGCTCGCACACCTTACTTGTCAATCAGCCAGGGATTAGTCCAAACATTCACAGTTGAGCCATTCCCAATCCTCCTACCCAAACCTTTATTCAGAAGACTTCGGGATCCCTAGATACTTCTCTAGAGGAAGCTGGTTCGGGGACCCAGAGAGGAATCCTAGAAATCCTTGTGCGGGAAGTACTTTTCTCGGATTTCCCACACGTAGAGAAAGGATGGGCAGATAATAAGGTGCCATCCATGCTTAGCCAGCAGTGCATCATTAAAGTGAAAGAGGTATCGAAATCCCATAACTCCCTCTGATTTTGGTTGGAAGAGTTTATTCTAGGAGATCTAGTGGGTTTTATTCCTTCAATTGTTTTTCCCCCACCAGAAGTTGGCAATGCATGAGTGGATCTGGTTAACAATATCAGCAGGATGTTTGAAGAGGGACATGATGTAGCTGGGGATAATTTTTTTTAAATTTCTCTTTTTATTTTAATTTATTCATATTTGTAAATTTTTTATATTGTTAATAATATTATTAACATATTCAATATTGCATTAATTTTAAAAATATATTTATATCCAATTTTTTTAGGTAAATATTATTGTAAACGAAAATTAAATACTAATTACAATTTAACATAATTTATAATAACAATTATGTATAATTTAATAATTGTATATATATAATAATTGTATATAGTTATTATTATTTAATAATTAGTTATATTTTTATTTGTATATTTGGTTATATATATATATATTTATTATTAAATACCTATAATAATTTAATTTAATTTATTTTATTTTTAGTTAAAATTTTGTGCCAGAACTAATGAACATTTTAAAATAAGTGTTTCATGATGCCAAAGTGGAAGCAATGGTGCATTATGTTGGAGTTTCACCCGAGTCACTATATGGGGATACTATATAGTGAAGGAATTCCATCCAGAGATGAGAGAGATGATCCATGAGGGATTATAGTATTTTTCAAGGAAAAGAACACTTGAGAAGAAGTGGGAAGGAGACAGAATTTTCATAGAGATTATACATCTCCATCTGGTTATGAATTCCAGAACAATCGGCGAGAATCAGGGGAAGGAATAGATAGATACACAACCATTCCTCCAACTCACCCATTCAGAATCCATTATAGATCCTCTGATCAAACCATTAACTCCTCATAATCCACACCTCGACTGGATCAATCCACTCACCTAAGAATAGAGAACATAGAAAGGAGCAGGAAACCAAGAAAGGATCAGGAATAGGATTTGGAGCTCGGGCTTGACGGATAAATCTCACCATAGATGCTTCTACATCTCCTTATTCATTTTATTTTAATTTTTTCCCAAATATTAATAGATAAATTGTTTAGGGGTGTCGGGATAGGATGAATTGTATACCTTTAATCCATTATATTTTTATTAATTTAAATTTTTAGTGCATTTTTTGAGCTGGGAGGTCTTTTCTGAATAACTATCAGAATCTCTTTCCACAACCTATGAATCGATGGGTGAGGGAAATTATTTCTTTCACTTTGGATCATTAACCAAAGTATCAAAAATTGAAAAAGATCAATTTATATATTTTCCATAGTTAATAGGTTTATTCTTAAGTTGGGATTAAAATATCTTAATGAAATAACGTTCATCGAGCTATAAAAATTCATTGAAGCTACTTCTTAGTGAAGATTCACTTTTTCTCAAGAACTATATAATTGAATTAGTCTGATTATTACAGAAGAATATTTATTCACCATTCTAAAATAGCTTCTCGACCCTAATAAATCAACTTCCTTCCTCACACTTATTTCTTATTCTTGGTGCACCACTGCATCATTCTATTTCCACACATTACACTCCAATTTCAAAATTTTCATTTGAGTTTTGTATTTCTAGATTGTTTTTTGTTTATTTAGTCTACACATATTATTAATTTAATTTGGATCAACACCTATCTTACCATATTAATAGTATAAGTTGGTTATATAAATATTAAATATTTTCTGTCTAATGAACTCATAGTTAGGGTCTCTAACATCTTCATAAGATTCCCTATCTTTCTCATTGAGGTCAGCTAGCTCTATATTCTCTTCATAAACTTCTAAAATACCTCGATTATCATTCGATGAATTTTCAAAAAAAATATCTAGGCCCAAACAATGTTCCTCTTGGTCTCTTGGTCTAACTAGAATTTGAAATGGATTAAACCTTTCGTAAATCTACTCTTTGTTTGCTACCAATTCTTTTATCTAAGGATTCTGGATCAAATTCATGTTCTTAAATATATTATGATTTATGTAGAAACCATTAGAGGAAATTAATCATTCCTCCCCCTAAGGAACTAATCCGTTAAAATCTAAGAGGTCTGATACAATCATAGGATAAAAAAGTGAATTAAATTTTGATAAGGGGTTATAATGTTCAGACGCATGCCTCATGATATACCATAATAAAATCACATGAATTCCATTGTTTATAGAATAAAGAAAGAATAAATCATGACACATTATGAATCCAAATTATCCTTTACAAGGGTGGTACAAATGTTGTTATTCTACATTCTCTAAACTATTCTATAATAGTGGGTATTTGGGGAGAATTTTTCAAGTTAATTCCTCAAGAATGTTTGAAAATTACAAATGAGCATGATTTATAGGATATGATGTTTTTTAGTTTTCAAATTTACATATATGAGTCACACTAAAGATCATAGATGAGATTTTTGAAGAAAATAAAATATTTCACCATTGACAGTTATTATAATTTTTCCATAGGATCACTAGAAATAAATTTTATATCAGCATAAATATCCTTAAAAATCGACGGTAAAATGGATTACTGTTGTCATTAAACCATTCACTCCACCATTTTTCTAAATCTATTTCCAAACTAAATATTTTCTATAATTAATCCATTAAGAACCCACTTCGTTTTCTACATATATAGGGAAATCAATAAGATGAGTATTGTAGAGATTGACTATATTACTCAAGATACCATTTTCCATTCTAGTTTTATTTGAGGGAGGTGTTATAGATTAAGATGTTATATAATTACCTCATTTCTCTCTAACCATATTTACATTGTTAATTGAATCTCAAAGTGTTCATCTTTGAGTTCAGGAGATAGATTCCAAAAGAGAGATTTGAGATATTGATATAAATTAAGGCACGGAAAAAGAGAAAAGATTTTAAGGGAAGAGATTTGTGGAAATTTTAATTTTAATTTTAATTTTAATTTTATTGAATCATTTAGGGTATGAAATAATAATAAAATAATTAAAATCCTACCAAAACCCATTAAAAACATTTCAAACATAAAACAGACATGATATGTATACTGATCACAAACTCATGGTATCATTGATAATTAATGGTAGGGATACTGACTACAAACTCATGGTAGGTACACTAACCATATGACTAAATGGTCATAGATACATAACTAACTGTAATAACTAAGATTCACAATTAATAATAAGAGCAGTAGACATGCATATTAAATTAAGAATGATATTAAAAAACATAGATGTTATGAATTATAATGAGAATTAGAAAAATAGAAGAGTTAAAACTTAATTAAAGTATTTAGGAATAATTAATCATTAATTATTCATGTATGATATAATTCATTCTCTTAATATTCAATGGAATTATATATATTAAAAAAATATGTTCAAAACTAATGAATTCATGTGTTATATCATCCTTTGGAAAACGATCTCTCAAAAATTGATGCCTTACCTGAATATTTATTTCTTCAATGAGACTCAAGATTTTTTGAAATGATTACCACATGTATATTATAACATTTTATATAGGAATTTATAATATCCATAATCTAGTAATGTTTGTATCATCTATAGAATATATACAAGACAACTACATGCAGTTATTTACTCTACTTTAGAAGTGGATAATGTAACAGAATTTAGTTTATTTCTATAACATGAAAAAAGATACCCTCCCAAAAAGTGATATATTCTAGAGGTTCTTTTCCTATATAATATATATCCACAAAAATATATTTTTAATAACATTATAAGTTAAATTATTTTTCTTTCTTGTAAATCAATCTAAAGTTAGTTGTATTCATAAAGTATTTGAAATTTATTTTGACAATATATATCAGTGATTTTTTTGAGTTTTCTTGAAATCATGAGCACATGAACAAGCTAAACATAGTATCATGTTGGATATCTGTTATGTAAAGTAAACTTAAAATCATACCTACTTATATGGTTTGGTAAATTGGTTTCCCAGTTTAATTAGGATCCAATTTATAGGTGGTGCTCATTGGTGTATCACTTCCTTTTGAGTTATACATGACAAAAATATTTAGAAGATCATTTGTATACTTGTTTTTATTTAAAATTATTCCTTAATTGTTTTGAAAAATATAAAAGTTACGAAAGAAAATTAACTCCCCCATTAAAATCATTTCGAATTAATTTTGTTTTATTGTTTAAAATTCAATACACAATGACTTTTTGGATGATCCAAAAATAATATCATCATAAAATTTGTACTACCAAAACTACATTAAAAATTATTTTAATAAATATGGGTTCATCAGTTATACCTTCTAAAAATTACTTGAAAACAAAAACAAGTTGATCCTATCATTCCAAGATATGGGAGATTGTTTTAAACCAGAAAAATATTTGGATAATTTTAAAATAAGATTCGGAAAATGGGGAGTTTTTAAAATCTATGTGTATGTTCAATAGAATCATCATCAATATTATATCCATTAAGAAAAAAATATTTTCATGCATTTTATATTGTTAAAAATTTCAAACATACTTCATAAACAAGAAATATTCTAATAGATTCATGTCTTGAAACTAGTTCAAAGGTTTCATCATAGTCGATATCTTCTTCTTCATTGTATCCTTGTGCAATCAATCCAACTTTATTTCTTATCTTTATGAAATACTCAAAAACCATTTTTCTTAAAGACCAATTTAGTTCTAATGGTAACAAATTATTTAAGTCTACACGCTTGTTCCTATATTTTGTTTCTTTCAAAATAATTCAACACTGTTTTCATATCCATTACCCCAAATTCATCATCTAGAGCTTCATGGGTGTTTTTAGGTTTGAAATCTGATAAGAATTATTAATGTTAAACATGGTTTCTATGGGAATATCTTATTTGAGTACCTCTATCAAGATATCCAACCACCACATATAAAGGACTTTCTCTGAGTTATAATGTCTATAGGGATAGACATACATGGTACTTCATTTTATTCTATAGAGTTTTGGTTCAAATAATTCCTTGGTGATGGATAATATTTCTACAATAGGTTTTATAGAACAATTATTATTCTTGGTTTAGGTATTTATATTCATGTTAGAATGATCTCCCTCAAGATTTTATAAGGAAGGATGATGATAATGTGGATCTGTTTCATCAAAATTTACATGCACAAATTCTTACCAAATTTTGGTTCTTTTGTTAAATTCCTTGTTTGATTTACTTTAGGTTGACAAACTGAGGATGATTCCTTCATCACTTTTGGATGATATTTTATCTAAACCTACCTTTGTTTTGAGTATAAATACCTTGTAGAAAAAAAATTCTTATGAAATTATCCTTTCGTTACAATCTATTACCTAAATCATATGTTTTATTCTTTTAAAGTGGTCTAATAAGAACCATATTGACAATATAGTAAGATATTTTGATAGCCTCTACGAAAAAAATATACAGGTTGGTCATATTCATTAACCAAGGTCTGAGAAATCTCTTAAACGGCCTTATTCCATAATTCTACAACACCATTATACTAGGGATTCCATGGACCAAAAATGTTATAATTGTAGCCATTTTTTTTGAAAATGATGTTTTGAAATATATATTTTTAAACTCACACTTTGAATGTCTCATTAAGGTCATAATTGTAAGTCCACTAGTCTTTTTTATAGATTTTTCATATTTTAAAAAATATGAATACATTTCACTTTTTTGAGAAGAAAAGAATAGAAATGTGTATCTAGAATAGAAATCAACAAGAATATAAGATTAATGGTTCTCATTTAATATACAAACTCTAGAAGATCCAAATAATTCAATTTGAACCAACTCTATGGGTGGAAAAGATGAAACTTATATCATTGGTTTGAATGAAATCTATAACTCTTCCCTTTTTGACATGGGTTATAGATATTTTTTTGAGAATTATACTTTTAAAGGATTCATAACTAAACCCTTATTAGTTATCTTTATAATAGAGTGATGGTTACAATTTCTTAATAACCTATGTTATAGAAAATATTACCGGTGAAAGGCACCTAAACAAGATATGTCTTAAGAAAATCAAGAATCTAAATATCCTGCCTAAACATTATAATTACATAAATAAGTAAAGAATTAAGCATGTTTAGAATCATATTTTTTCAATAATTATTTTCAAACATTACATGATAACCATAATCACATAATTTTTAGGTACTAAATATATTAGAATTTAAACCATCAATAAAAAGACTTAAAATTTTAATAGTGAATTAGAGATAACTATTTTACCAAGTCTTATTACTTTTTATTTGGCGTTATAAAAAAATTGAAATTTAATACATCCATATTTATAAGGATATTAAATATTTATTAATATAAATTCATTTTCATATAATATCCAATGTCTAGCTACCATAAATTCTTGCTGGTACTCCTTGAAAATTTTTTCTTAAAAACATTTATGTCATAAATGATCTTGGTAAAAATAATTTCATGGGTATAGATAACTTTTCAATATTATATTTTTTGTATCCAAATATTTTAAAAATGTTTACGAAAGATACATTGAAGTTATTTATAAATAAAACCCATATTAGGTCTACAAAAATATGAAATATTTATAGAACTTGAAGAGATTTACCTACGAATAAATTTATTGTTATAAATTGTCCTTTGTCTTGGTAGGTATCTAATCTCAATTGTGTAATTAGGTGTGGTGTAAATACCGAGAATCCTGGTCAAGGTTTATTTCCAATTTTAAACATTTAAAACCCCATTGAATATGATTAATTGAATTGTTATTTTCATTTTCTCTTTTAGTAATAGTGCATTATTTTGTTTTACTATAGAAATCTATTATCTATACTAAAACGGGCTTTATCTAGCTTATGTGTCACCCTAATATGTAGCCACATCACCAAAAAAACTACAACCTCCCTCCAATATCACGCTTTCGTCGCTCGGGTCCCCATTCCCCCCGGTGTTCCTCGCTCGGATTTCAATCACAGCGATTAGTTTCCTCCACCTCTGCCTGTTCATCCTTTACCGCCCACGGCCTCTGCAAATCCCTCCACCTCCACATCCTCCTATTCATCCGATGGTTCCATCCGAAACCCCCTTCTGATACCTCCTTCCGCAATCTCTCTCCAATTTAGGGTTCACGCAGCGAGCTTTGGGTTTCTCCTGCTACCGATTTTCTGTCGTTCTTTTTAGGCGTCCCAAATATCCTCATATTCCTCCCCGACTCACCTCTCCAACCACGCCTCTGCTTGCAATCTCAAATTTGTTTCCCCCACTCCAAAATCGCGACTGTATCCCTCCACTGCTTGAATTTTCTCTCCGCACCATGTCGGGTTTCCACTACTCGCGTTCTCCCTTCGCCGCTCGTGTTTTCCCTCCGCACCTACCGGGGTGTCCGCCGCTTGCGTTCTCCCTCCGCCGCTCGCGTTCTCCCTCCGTCGCTCGCGTTCTCCCTCCACAGTATGACTTTGCGCCTCCGTTTCCGCCTAAGGCCTCCGCCTGCATCGCCTCCGTCCTCCTTGCCTGCTCCATCTGCTCCTCCTCCTCCTATGCTGCCTTCGCACCTTCTATGGATTCAGACTCCACCATCTGCTGGTGATTTTAATTTCCACTATCTGTGGTAAACTTTCATTTTCTCTTTTTTAACCTTGACCCACTACTAAACCACCTCGATCTCTAAATTTTAGTATTACTTTGTTCAATGTTAATATGTTTTATTCACAGTTAGTTTGTTTAATGATATTATGTTGTATTCACTGTTAGTTTGTATTCACTGTTAGTTTGTTCATTGTATTCACTGTGAGTTTGTTCATGGTTTGGTCTTCTCTATGGAATTAAGCTTCTTTAAGGTTTGATTCCAAAACTATAATGTTATATCACTTTTGATATTCAGTTTTATTTATCTGAAATCATTTTTTTGGTTGATGGAGAATAATGGCAGTACTGAATGATTTCCATCAAACTGTACTGATAAGAGCCAAGATTGAGGTAATTCCTACACCAATCAGAGCCCTAAATGATGAGGTAAACCATGCACTTATCACAACCCAGAATATATATCCATAATATTATTCTGATGTTGTATATTACACTGGTAGTCGTAGGTGTTTCCATTATTAGGGAGGACATAATACTCTTTCCTTCTAAGTTGTAGTAGCCAGGCTGTTGCTAACTGTAGAACATCTGATGAGGTATATAGCGCTGGTCAAGAGGAATTTTTTCTTTCTGACTACATGCTGCCTGGTAAACAAATTTAAGATGACGACAGGGCCTCAATGTTCTCCAACGCTTTGGATTAGGCTTGGGGTTGATCGCACTGGAAATGATTTATAAAATTCCTCAATGAAATCAGGTTGGGAACTCAGGTTGGGAACCCAATACACTACATAGCGCTGTTGTAGTAGCCAGGCTGTTGCTAACTGTATAACATCTGATGAGGTATGTAGTGCTGGTCAATATGAATTTTTTCTTTCTGACTACATGCTTCTTGCTACACAGAGTTAAGATGATGATGGGGCCTCAAGGTTCTCCAACGCTTTCGATCAGGCTTGGAGTTGATTGCACTAGACATGATTTATAAAATGCCTTAGTGAACTCAGGTTGGGTACCCAGTTTTTGTCATTGAATATATGTTTCCATTCACTATTGTCATGTTTTGCACTTTTAATATTTCCAATACACTACATACATGAACCTAGGTTGGGACCCCAGTCTTTTTTGTTGTATATATGTTTCCAATCACTGTTGTCATGTTCTGCACTTTCAATATTTCTAACTACATGGTGTGTGCTACACAGATTTAAGATTGCGGCGAAGCCTCAAGGTTCTCCAATGCTTTGGATCAAGATTGGAGTGGATTTCATTGGACATGCATTATAAAATGCCTCAGTGAACACAGGTTGTGAACCTAGTTTTTTTCATTGTATATATGTTTCCATTCACTATTGCAATGTAAATTCAATCAGCCTTCAATCCTACCTACCATCCATCATAGGTACATGATGACCTATATTTGTTGTTCCTGAAGGTAAGTGACTGATTACCAGATAATTTTTAAATTAAATGTAAATGCATACTGTAATTCATGATTCGTTTGTTATATGTAGACTTACGAGATATTTTTCCTTTTTTGGGGTTTTGATGTGTTAATTTTATTGATTTTAGGACATTTTTACATCTGTACCCACTATTCCTTAGAAGAAATTGCAACGGGTCGTTCCACATACAGTAAACTGTTCTTCCATACTTGTCCATACTATAAATTTTTTGACTTTTTTACATCTGTCCCCACTATTTTTTATCTGTCTCTTGTAATTCATTCTTCCAATTAACAAAAACTACAATTTGAAGCTGTTATTTATGGTATGTGTCTCATAGGTGAATTTTTTGATGCTTTTATTGTTTTCGAAGAAAAGTTATGGAATACCCCCCAAATGATTATAGCTATAGCATTTTTATTGAAGGGATTTTCCAAACCTGGGATCTTGAGAAAGGTATGTGCTTAATTTCATATAATATTTTGGAGCTTTGTTATTTTATTTTAATGCATGTTCTACCTAATTCGATATTATCCATGATTTGTACATTGTTTTTATGTTTCATGATAATTTTAATGGTTCCCAATGTGTTTATGGAAGAGGTTTTGAATCTCCAATTAGATGATATTGCTTCCTGATAACCAAAGAAAGTATAACTGACGTGATAGATAAATTTCCAATTCCTTTTCAACACATGATCTATATCTATTATCTATTATCTATACTAAACTTCGCTTAATTAGAAGGCCACATCACCTACAAAATTACAATCCTCCCATCCATTTTATGATTCCCTACATCCATACCCCTTCCCTGCTCGGGTTTCAGCTCGGCTATGATTAGGGTTCCTCCACTACTTCCTCATCTCTGTCGCTGAATCCCACCTCCAGTATTTCATCTGCCTTCGTATCTGGCTCTAAATGTGTCCATAAGTGGTTGGGGTGGACTTCAGTATTATTTGATGCTCAGAAAGGATACATTCCCTCTTAAACTAATTGGTATATGATCTGGAAGTTATATAAATATCAGGAGTTGACTGAATAAGTTAGATGTTTCATATGCTAATTATTGTTTACAGGCCCCCTTTCTCTAATTCTTTAAACAATACATGTGTTCTGTACCCCCCACCCACATGCAAGTCACCATCTTATTTTCAATACATAGAAATCCTTTGTTTAATTTAGCATGAGAATACTGATTCAACATTAGTATGGGAATATTTTCTGAATCTTTTATTTAAAATATCATATATATATTGTTTTATAATTTTTTATGAACCATGTTTCTTATCCTATGTCAAACATGTAAGAGCAAGGGAGAAATTTCATAAAATATCATCAATGGGTTCACTGAAGTTGCAAAATTTGTAGGTTATGTTAGTTATATTTTCACCTACATGTATGTTTCCTTTTGATCACCTAACGGTTAATTTATTTCCATAGACATTTATTTGAAACCATTTTTGGTTTACGCATTCAAGCCTCCAAACAATTCACCTATTCACAAGAAGATATCGCATATCCAAATGACCTGTGTCTGGTCGTCGAGGTGGACGATGACTTCAAGAAGCTCATACGCGAGATTAATCTTCCACGTGACATGCTTGACATTGAGCAATACCTGATGAAAAATGGGATAAAGCCCGCCACCAACATTACCGAGAGGAGGGCCTCTTCCAAGAACCATGGCATTCCGAACCAGCAGATGCTGAACCTGCTTCATATATTTTCTTCTATGTCAGTTGGTATGTACTAGCATTTATGATCCCTAAATTGTTTATACGAAAATTTTTCTCTTGTGAAACTATTTTCCTATTGTATTACATGATTTTTTACGGAAAATTTTATCAATCTCGGGAAAAATTCATTGTTAAGAAGTTAAATAGGGACTATATTTTGGAAGACATGTTGATTTATTTAGTTTCTAGGGTTTTGATATGATCATGTGTAGTTATATTATAGGATATATTTGTGTTTTGAATTATTAATTTTCAGTTTCTCATTATTTCAGTGCTTGTGAAGGGGGTGCATACCGAGAAGAGATGGTAAGAGGTCTTAATGGACATCGTATTGACTTCACTCAAGTTGAAGTTCAAGAGGAACTACAATCAACACTCAATAGTTTATACGAGAAATTGCCCATTTAATGTGTAGGTTTCTCTAACAACCCTCAATAAATTGTTATTTTACTATTTAAAAACATTTTTTTGTGTTTTCTAGGTAGGAAAAAAAGGACAACACCTCACGCACCTATTGAAGATCGAATCATACTATTATTGGGAGCAAAAACAAACATCAAAGTACCTATTTATATTTTTTTTAATGTATTTGATGGTTTCCACCATCATCTTTAAAGTGTATGCGAGACATTGACCATTTAATGAGTATGATTCTTTAAAAGACATGTAATGTGCAGGTTTCAGGTCACATGTTATCCAAGATGTTATTTAGTTGTATCTGTAATTGACATTTCAGAGACTATATAAGTAAATATCTCCTTGGATGGTGCACTCCATTACTATTTTTTCATTAATGATGTTCTTATTTACAAATAAAATAACATGTGTTATGTACCCCCCATACAAAAGCAAGCCACCAACTTATTTTCAATACATAGACATCCTTTGTTTTGTTTATGGACTGATGATAGGAGATCTCCTATCACTTTTACATTCAATAAATCCTGTCTCCATCTTATGGAATGTAGGGACATTTTATAACAGGTATGGATGTGGATTGAGGGTAAAGTTTTTACAAAGGCTCAGGTTAAAGCTGAAAGCTACCAATCATCAGGATGGGATAGGGCTAAATTCTCTAGAATGAATGAGGAAATCAAGAAATATAAGGATGATATTTTTCAATGACAAAACTGTTTTGGTAAACTTTACGTCCCCTCATTTGAGGAGGTTCTGTAACAGTATAAGATTGGAGAGCTAATTCCTACTAATTAAAGGATTCTTAAAAGGAAGTTGTACTTATGATGGCTCAAAGAGGGTGTTATAAGTACTCTATTTTTCCTTGTCATGAAGAATGGGAGAAGGATCCAAAAACATATCTCCAGCATTAAAGTGAATGAAAATACTTTTAATGTTGAGGGGAGCATATCTAATGCTTTAGTCCGTCAATTTGAATCTTTTTTTAACACAAAATGTCTTAGTGAAGACAATTCATTGAATGATGTGATCACCTAGATTATTAATGACATGTATAAGGTTTTATTTTACTATTTAATAACATTTATTATTGTGTTTTCCATGCAGGAAAACAACTGGAAAACACCTCACACGCCTGTTGAAGATCAAATCATACTGTTGTTGGAAGCATAAACAGACATCCATGTTTGTGTTTCTACATTTTATTCAATTTTTTTTTATGTTTTCCACCTTCCACTTTAAATTGTGTGCGAGACATTGCCCGTTTAATTTGAAGGTTTCTCTAGAAGACATTTTATGTGCAGGCTTCAGGTCAATGATATCCAAGATGTGATTTATTTATCTCTGTAATGGATATTTCTGAGACTATTGAGGTAAATGTATCTTTGGTTTATGAACTCCACTACTGTTTAAACTGTTACATTCTTATTTATTTCCTTAGTGCATGTGAATACAATAGGATGATCTGGAAATGTGTTTGATTTTATAATTTAGTTATGACCTAATAAGTTTTGGTTCTCTTTCTCCATAGTTTATGGGATTGTAGTTTGGATTGAAATATTGCTCAAGTTTATATCCATATAGCTTATAGTTGATATTTTTTATAGTATAAGGTACTGAATCCTACACCAATGTTTCATACAGTTCATGCTCATAGGATAAGCAGTTTTCAATGTTTTTTTAAACATAACATAGAGCCATAATTTCCTTAATTACCTTACATTGTCAATTGTATTTTTTTATTCTTACTTATATGACCTAAATCAGTATGTATGTGCCTCTTCTATTTTTCTTTGCAGTGATGTATAAGATGATCCGAATTCATTTCAATTGAGAATGATTTGGGTGATAAAAAATGATTTGATACCATACTCTCTCTCAAGATTGATGACTTCTATGGAGAACCTAGAAGTGTAGGCAACCTGGATATAGCCTACTATAGAGAACTGGATATAGCCTAATATAGAGAACCTAGAAGTGCAGGCTACCTAGATATAGCCTACTATAGAAAACTGGATTCCATATTGATCCTGTTTACTACCTACGTCTGCAAGATGATGAATCAATTCTAAATAGATTCATCTTATGTAGATTTTGATGAAGGTTATGGCAACATATTCAGGAAAAATTTGAAGTTAATATGAACATGGATAGTTTTGATGGATTCATTACATCCATCATCAATTTTGTCTAGACTGATCAAATCCAAATATTTCTGGTCACCCTAGTGTCTCCTGTCATTGATTATTTCTGGAAGGTTATAAATTCCCTTAACATTGAGAATCATAGGCCCTCTTTGCAAGCTGTGTTGAATGCTGTTTATAGGAAGGTCATGGAGAACCTAGAATTGCAGGCTACCTGGATATAGCCTACTATAGAAACCTGGATTCCATCTTGCTCGTGCTTGCTACCTATGTCTGCAAGATGATGAATCGATTCTAAATAGATTCATCTTCTTTAGATTTTAATGAAGGTTATGGAAACATATTCAGGCTAAATTTGGAGTTAATATGAGCATGGACAGTTTTGATGGATTCATGACATCCATCATCAATTTTTTCTAGACTGATCAAATCCATATATTACTGGTCACCCCAGTGGCTGCTGTCATTGATCATTTCTGGAAGGTTATAAATTCCCTTAACATTGAGAATCATAGGCCCTCTTTGCAGTCTGTGTTGAATTCTGTTTATATGACGGTCATGACAACTTCCAAAAAAATTGCAGGATGGTCATGATAGGCTTTCTCAGTAGAAATGACAGGAAGAGGAGGAGAGCATGAAGTAGATCTGAGGGTAAGGTACCAGGGGTTAGGGGTTAATTCTTGATATGTGTTTCTTCTGTTTGTTGTTTTTTATAGGGACAAAATATCAATATCATTACATAACTGCTACATAGTTTACCAAGTTTTCTCATGGACCCTCTAGCATGGATTGTCCACAAAATAACTGATTATTAAATTTTAGGCTGAAGTATTTCATATCTTTAGTATTCCATGTGTTCTCTTGTAATAGGTAATTGCAGCTAAGCGACCGAAAGAAATTTCTTTAGAAGTAGACCTATATTTTTATCACAATGCGAGTCAACCCAATGTGATTATAGAGGAGGTAATTCCTTTCCTTGAAGATTTAAGTCTGCAGCAGATTCTTAAAGTAATCTTGGTGACATTTTTTTTATTTTGTATTAACACTTAGGAATTCTATAAATCAGATTAATGGTATGAGAACATTTCTTTCAAATAAAAGGTGTTATAAAAGAGAATGTTTGGTGACATATTGGTGTTAAAGGTTTAAAGTTAATGTATTATTATTTTTTATTTTCTTTTTAATTCATGAAATTCATTGGGAATAGTGTTTTGATTGATTTTATTAAGAAATGAGTAGACTCAATCTAGAATAGTTCAATGACTATTAAGTAATTCAGATTTTTGTTGTTGTTCTTTTTTAATGTTTGTTCCCTTGTAATAGTTCCCACTTCACCAAAAATTTGTTGTAATTAGGCTTTAATTAGAAAACACTAAATATGGACTTTGAGTAACATGTGTTTTAGAAAAACCATCCCAAATGTTATCTTTTTTTTTATTTTGGTTTCCCTATTACTCATACATAGATATTTATGGAGTTCTTATTCAAGTGTTTCCCAATTTATCATAATTAGTTATTTAATATAAATTTTATCAAAGTTTATCTATTTCTTATTGAAGTGTTTACCTACCAGTCATACACATTATGTATTCTTAATTTTATATATTATTTGGTTTGCAGGTAAACATATTGGATGAATGTGTATGTGTTAAGTTGCTCGATTATTACCTCTTATTCCACCACTATAACTCCTCACTCCAAAAAATCCAGGTACAAAAATATCTTCAATTTCTTGAAAATTTTTCATATTGGTCATCAAGCATTGAGCTTAAAAATGTTATTATTTCTACTAAATCTAACAAAACATTTCTCAGAGTAGTGGATCATTTTTCACAATAGTGGATATTTTAATTTCATTGAGTATTGGATCATGTATTGTATTTCACCATTGGATAATTTTTTAGAGTAGTGGAACATGTTTTTCCTTTGATGCAGAAATTGGCGGTTCTGATGGGAGGAAGAGAAGGTTGTAAATGATTCCAAGAAGTCAGTCTTTCTATAAAGTTGATTTAAAATCATGTTATGGGTTTTGGAACATCTTATTATAGCCGATATTTCTCATTATGTAACTTTTATTCATGAGTTTCTATTAATTTTATTCCCATGCAGTCTTCTTTTGCTTTTGTTCCTTCATTATAATTTTGTTTGAGAAGGTAGCTCATTATGCAGCTTCTGTTCCTCGAAATCTGTAACTTTTCCTTCATTATGCATTTTTCAATATTATTTCAAATATTTTCAATATTAATATGAATTATTATGTTTGAAAAATGGTATTCTATTATTAATAATAATAATTAATTTATAGTGTCGTGCGAATGCACGGGTGGAGTACTAGTATTAGATATAATCGGAATATGTAACTCATGTTTTTTCTTTAAATTTTTATACATGTATTTGATTTTAATAAATTATTCCTCTAGTATAGTAAAATATTCAAATATAACTTTATTGGTAACATTTTCATCATTACATCCATCTTCATTGGTATTATAAATATGGGCAGGATATATAGGGAAATTATTTATTACCTTAGATGTGTTATCTATAAAATAAATATTTTCTATGTCAAATATATCCTCTCTACTTCAGTTAGACTGACCTAAATTGTCCCTAAGGGCAATCCAAGTTTTATTCAGTGATTTCATTTGTATTATTCTTTTATGATCATATATTTTCTTATATTTTAATTTTTTTACATTCAACTTTTATATTCCCTTTAAACTTGTATTTATAACAAGTCACTTTTCCTGGTTGATTTTCTTTTTTCCAGTTCACTCTTATATCATGCATTCCTCCATAATATAATTTCTTGATTAATTTATTCTTTATGAAGTTCTTAAATATTCTACCTAGATGATACATATCCTCATCACTATCAAAGGGTGACTCACCCCCACTTGAGCCATATTCTTTAATTTTATCTTTCATATTTGAGTCATAAGTTTTGAAAGATAATAATTTTATCTTTAATTCATCATATTATTTACTCATATTAAATTATTCTTTGTAAAAACTGATTTTTCCAATTATCTCCATTACCAAAATCTTTTTTATATATCATGATTCTCAAATGGACACAGAACTACCTCTTCATCGATCTTTTAATCTCAATAATAGTCTCATCACTTTATCTTTGTCTTAAAGTTTTTTTCTATGTGTATGAATTCTATGGAATCTTATCTTGAACCTGAGATACATATAAAAAATTGATTCATCATGTTTATTCTTTAAAGAATCATATTTAATTTTATAGTAACTCAGGCTCATTTCATTAATATTTTACATTCCTTCATGAGACATAACATGTGTATCACAAATTTCATATGAATTAGATCATCCAAAAATTATATTGAACTCGTCATCACCTAATTCAAAATATATTGAATGTGTAGATTTGAAATTAAAATCATAATAATTTATAGTGGAATCTAATCAATAAGCTCCAGTATCTTTACATTTTTCATATTTTAACTCTATTATAATCTAAATATCAAATATCATTCTATAATTTTTTTATTTTTATGTTAATATTATATTGAGAATAATTATTTCCCTTAAAGTATGGATTTCTATTAACAGATATCTCATCAGGCCTAATATTATCTACAAATATGTAAATATAGAATAAATAAAATATATATATATATTTGGGTAAAAACAAGATCATATTTTAAAATCTAGGTAGATAGAATTGCCTTTGATACCAAATATTGGTTGGAGTTTAAAACTCAGTAGGGGAATTTATTTTTCAATTAAAATTTATTTTTTAAAATGATTTTAAAATAAAATTCCCAATTTAGAAATTAGGAATGTTTACAAAATATTTTTAGTATATAATTCAAAATATTGAAAATATTTCTCAAAATCAAGATCAAAACTGATTTAAAATAATTTTAAAATTACTTTAATTTGATATAATTTGAATTATGTTAACACAGTATATAAAAAACATATTAAATATAACTATAAAAGTAATTTTTTTCTATACAATCTTCAAAACTAATAATGTTTTGGTTTTGAAAATAGAGTAAGAAAAATAATAAAATACATAGTGGAATAATACAAGTTGTTTAGTCTCAAGATGAGACATATACCTCTATATTTGGAAATCTCCTATGGCCTATCAGATTATTAAACAGTTAAAATGATCCACATCCTATATTTTTTTACATATAACAACTCCACACAGGTCATCCATTCTCCACAAAGCCTCTTTAACAACAATAAATCGGAGAATAGATAAGAAATAATGACTGGAAGATTATCTAGTACTCTTCAATACAGATAATGATATTGTGTTAAATAATAAATAGCGTAATAAAAACATATAATAGAATGTAATCTAATTTAAATAATGTAACAGATGAGAAAAGGTAATTTCTAAAGCATCTTAATATGATCACTTTAGTCAATCAATTTAATTTAAATCTATCCTTGAAAAGCATAAGGCTGTTTTTTCACTATGAGGTCAAAAAAATAGTGTTTTGTTGAAGTGTTTGAAAAGGTAGAATGTTAGTATGCACCTTATGCACACACTACTCCTTTTTCCATAAGTTTATATTCTTTTTAAATAGATAAAAATTTATAATTCTCCATTGGGGGATATTCATAAATTATTCACCATACTCATAATTACACTTAATCAATAATAAATGAATCAAAATATTATCATTGTTGATTTGGATATACCTCACAACTTAAGTTAGGAAAAGTCACTTAGTCTTCATGTAAGCATGTTCACATTTTAATATGTCCATTTATCACAACGATAGTCACTTGGCATGGTCACTTTTCACAATATACGAGCATGGTCACTTAATTTCTTCATACGACCATTGTTCTTGTTTTTATAGTCACTTCATTATTTTGTTACGACCTCTTCATTACTTATTTTTGTCACATAATTACTTATTTCTATTACTTAATTTATTCTCATGATCACTTATTCTCTTCTTTGAATAGCTTCTTTACATTATGTGTTATAAGTCTTTCTTCTCATGGTAGGTTGAGTCCTTTATGCGGTCACTTGATCTTCAACATGTGGTTATTTGAAGGCTTAGAGAAAATTTATTCATCTAACACATGGTTACTTTGTTTTTCATGTAGTGATTTGGATTTCAATGTGTGGTCACATCAACATGGTCACTAGACATTCATTGTAATTTAAACCTCTTCATACAGAAGGTTGACATGGTTACATCAAGATGTATCCATTGTTATAATTTTTCCTTGAAGAAATTATTACTAACAATGAATATAAAAAACATTTGCATTAAAAGAATCATGATTATTGGACAATAAAATACGTAGTTTTTGTACTAATAAATTTCTATTTGTACATTTATTTTTACTCAGATTTGGTTCTATGTTTCACTCTTCTATGGACCCCATAATTAAAATACATAATATATTAAAGGACTACACACATATATTTGAAATTAATGGTTTTCTCATTTATCAGGTACTCAAATTTGAAATATATGGTTGTTCTTGATTCCAAAATGTGGGTTTTATCACAGGAACAACATAATTCAGATTGGCATCAAACATTCCATGGATGGAATACATTGGTGTGTTGATAAATAAAATAATAGAAAAAAATATTAATTTATTTAATTCCCCAAAACTAATCAACTCTCTACAAATATAAGGTTAAGTAAAATCTATAGGGACAACTCATAACCCAAGGAAATTATAGAGGAGTAAGAGAGCCATTATGGGTATCGTAAAATTGATAATTGTGGATCGATGATGACCAAATCAAGCAGATTCATATAAATAATTATAAAGGAATAATATTCTTCAATGAAATCACTATGGAACATGTTATTTACCAATTAGCAATATATTCTTGATGAAGGGATTTATATTTTTTGGATTTACTCCCTTGTTTTATTAGTTGTTGAGCATGAATCATATACCTTCATAATTCTTTGATTTTCATTATTTTCATCTATATAGAATTTAATTATTATTATTTAACCTAATTAATAGTTTTTTCCATACTCGTGATTTACATCATTTATATTTTTTTTGTTTATGGTCATTGGTTTGGATCGCACCCTCCAATGGTAATATCACATTTTTCTAGTTTATCTCTCATCTTTGTATATCGTGCTCATCATTCTTGGAAAATGGGGTTTGCAATTTGATATTTTCATATAGGTTCAAGTGTTATATAACCCACATATTTATTGAATGTTTTGCAGATGTTAGTGGATAGAATCTTTGGGGAAACATTTAGAGGTGATGATGGATCATGTATATTTTATTATGGGGATCGTAACCTTATATTGATTATGTTATGAAAGGAACATTAGGGACAAGTGTCTGGACTACAAAATTTTGGCCACTATAGGGTGAGAATCATTAATCAAATGTTTGTTCCCTTGATTCTGTAAAGTTTGGCGAGCCAACAGTATACTAAAGAGGCGGTTTTAGTTGATTTGGAAAATCACATGAAGACCAGAATTATTATCTACGAAAAACCTGGCTAGGCATTGTGTATTTTATAAGAACACACATCTTATTTCTTGGAATCTCATTGTATCTAGGGTTTCTTCTAGAAATAAATATCACAAATCATGTGGTCAAACTCACACATCTTGTGATACTACATAGGTAGTCAATCTGTATATCCATAGCACACGACCGGGACCCCGGGTGATTAGACATTTTGTGTTCTATTAGGGTTATGTCATGTGGATATACATACTCTTCTAATCTTTTTCTATGGAAGAAAAAACCTAGTCTAGAGATGATATTACACATCTTGTTCACAGATGCACACTATTTTTACATTTTCCATAACCTTCAACCTTATGTATCACTTTATTTGGGACTTAGATTTGGGCATATGAGTAGGCCATATTGAGTATAATTTCATATAATATGTGATGGTGAATTTTTTTAATTAGAAATATGATGTGTGGGGATCTTTGTGTGATACATATTCCATTGATTCTTGGAAATTGTAGTGATCAGGTTTCATCAGTAGAGAGATGTCGAGGTTGGTACTCTCATAAAGAACCTGGGTATGGGTTCCCCCAATATTATATAAAGGTAGAGTCATTACCCATCCCACACTACATGGATAATGGGTTCACTATCTATAGAGTGGTACACCCCAATCATAAATATCGAGTGGGGATTAGTTCCTTCGCTATAGATAACACTCCTTTAGATGTGGAGTGAATTAGAAAAGAGAATGACCACAAATTAGTTTCTTGTACAGTTGTTCATGGGTCTTAGCATCAGTGATGGGACCTTTGGAGTAACTAGAAGACTCATCATAATCCTTATATGTATTTGGAGATAGATATTCCTCGTTTTCGACTAGTTTTTCAATATATGTATATCTGATGTTGGGTTTATTATCCCTTTGACTTATTAGTAGGCTAAAGAAAAATTCTTCCCTTCATGGTTTCATAGTGCCTTCTTGAGTATGATTATCCTCTACTATTAATGTAATTTTCCATCATGCTCCAGGTCTATCATAAACAATAGAAAAATTAATGGTGAATTAGGTGGATATGGTATTAAAGAAGACTTGTAGTGTTTGGAGGTGTTGATCTTTTTTTGAGTTCATACATAGAGATTGTGATTCAACCCCTCTTCCTTATTTTTAGTTTCCTACTAATTGTTTGATTAGGAACTCCTTTATATTTGGGTGTTATTTTTCATTATTATACTTTTGTATTACCTTATCACACCTTGAAGTTTTTCATAGATATTTTCACTTGAATTTATTACAATCTACATGTTTTGTATATATTATATCTATGTATTGTTACATGCAGCCTAGTGTGTGTGTTTGTTGTAGGTTTTTAGGACCAAACTGATAACTAAGTGTATCTTATTTATCTATTATCTTTTGATGTTAAGGAAGTTTGGGAAGAAAGGACATCACCTCACTTTGTATATGTGGATGATCATATTTATTTCCATACTCAGAAAATCAAACTCATGATTCATAAGAAATTTTATTTAATTTGTAACTAAAGATATTGCTGGAAGTGAGAGAAGTTACAATACTTTCCGTGGTAAATATGATAGTGCTTTTCCGGATTGTATTTCACAAATATCATAAGTTTTCTAGATATCATGTGATGCATGTTGTATGATTGTAAGGGATAGAATATGTGATTTCAATATTTTTCTGATTATACTAGAAAGAAAGATGTTATTGTATTACTATGAATCAGTATGGTTGGGATTGTCAAAGTGGATTTTTAGGTGGCATAGTCTCCCAGAGTTTTCAAAATTTTTAGTGTCCAAAATTTGGAGGATGGTGAGAATCTCTAAATATGGATTTCATTAAGATCTCATGAAAATGTGGAAAATTCATGTGTTTCATGATGAAGGGTTTCATGAAGATGAGATTCATGAAGGAATGAATATTATAATTATGATCTACACAATTATGAGAAACGGAGCATCGTGACTAGACGATGGTTTAATGGGGAGCTCTACTAAAACCTAAAATATCAATGGAGCATCACAAATGGAGGATCTCCACGAAGATATTTTTTAACGATTCATAAAATAACCTTGAGGTAGTGTAGAATCATGAATGGGTGATATTATAAATATAAGGTGACACCCACTTTGTTTCTAGCAAGAAAAATCATAGAAATCCAAAATTTATTCGATTTCGTGAAGGTACATGAGCTCCAAAAAGAGATATTTCTTTTCATGCTTCATAATCGTGAAATGAATTATAAATTATTTACTGATAGAAATTATTTTATGTAATGGGTTATTCTTGATTATGTGATTTTTCATGTTAACTAAGTGAGCTTCAGAAAGGCAGTTGGTTCTTCGAAGGCTGTTTACTTGGAAAAGGTTGTGAGCTTCGTGAATGGAGCTTTTTGATAGACCTTCGTGAAAAGAAATTTTGAATACCCAATTTATATGGATAGAGATTTCATATACAATTAAAAGAAGAATGGGGATTCAAAATAAGTATTGTTATGAAGTTATAGAGGTTATCAACAACTTCTAGGTAATAAAGATAATAATGTTTTTCAAAGATAAAATTTGCGGAACCAGACAAACAAGAATATTAGCAGTGTATTAAATCATTTTGTAATGGAAGATGCACACACACTATTGGATTTTTTATGTGCTACACGATTGTAAGGGAACACCCTACTCATTGTATTCTAAAACAAAAGGATTATTTTTTAGTGGATTGTGTGGTATCAGATTACTTACAAACCATACCAAGGAAATAGCCACTCTTGTTGATTAGTGAACCTTGTAAATTATTATGTTCATATGGATGTGTGTCTAATTTATGTTTAGAAGGGAATGAAAAATTACCAAGAGGTGATTGTTGTTTCAAAAGAAAGGAAACAAACTAGAAAAAAAATATCACTAATTCACCCTCCCCCTCTTAAGGATACATAAATCCAGACTAGAAAACTTGATTGGTACTTTATGATAAGGCCTCCAGTTTCAAGGATCTTTCTAATTGATTTTTTTCTCTATCCCCATGCTTATTGGAGGAATTATTGGGGTGTCATCCTTGGCTTACTACCAGCCTAGGAAGGGCCCCACTGGGTTGAGTTAGGATAGGGTGGTACCAATTTTTTTTCTTATATTCAATTATTGAAGTTGGAAATTTAGTGAGGATAGGTTTGGAAACATATGATAATGATATTGAAGTATTTTGAGTTTGGCTCCCAAGTGAGAAAACCTTGTGATGGTGTGGTGGTCGATGTATACATACACCATGACCCAAGAAAACTTTGTTTTTTGAATAAAAATACTGAGGCACCAATTGTATGAAGAAATGGTACATAAATAATATAGGATTGGGTCTTTATGCTTCCATGTCATTATAGATTAGATGACAATGTATGATCATTTGATTGTGGAATGTCTTGTTAATTATCAAGATTCCTCTATGATTAAAACCAACTAGGATTATGATATAAGGTTATGATGATGAACAGTTTCGCACTGAGGCCTTAGTACATGGACCGATTCTCAAGGTTTTCCCTCTATGTGAGCAATGAGCATTACTCCCAGTTAATAAATAATGCATGGATCCACCCCTAGTGGTTTATTAAAATGAATGACATAATATTGGGAATTGAATAGCTCCCTCAAGTTTTGACAATGATTCACATAGTCATAGAGAATTGTTTCGGTTCCATTGTTAGAGACCACTTAGTATTCATGGTGATCTAGACCCTTTGTATGTAAAGGATTTATTCAAGACATTTGACTCGGTTTTATGTCACATATGGTCCCCAAAATATCTGATGGTGTTTGGACTACATTAGATGGAGATGGTTTTGGAAGCTGAAAGATGTTAATAATGTATGTGTTGTCTTTTGTTGTCAAAATGAATGAAATAAAGTCAATTTGTAAAAGTTTGCAGTTATACTGGAAATCATATTTAGAAATTTGGTCTCACAATGGTAAAGAAATTTCATCAGATTGAGAATAATTTATCTAAATGAAAAGGATAATTTGGACTATCTGGGGTCCGGAATGGAAGGAAGGCCATAATGATAAGCTTATTCGGAGTCTGAATGGATCCGGTGAAAATTTAATGATTCTTTGATATTTTTAAATTCAAAAAAATTGAAACTATATGAGAATCATGGGATTAACTATTAATGAAGGAAAAGGGAAATAGGGATTCCAATCATATTCTGTCAGTGGAATGAGTTGTTAAAATACTTCCCATGGTAAATCATACAATGTTGATGTTGATCTTCAATGTATTCAAAGTCATGAAAATATTCATGATACGAGAATAGTGCTATGAAAAAGAAATTTTGTGAAGGAAAACCTTACTGGTCTTAGTCCATCAGTGTAAGTACACCCAAAACTCGTTTTTTTTTAAGGTTGTGAAGTTTTTTGTAAATGTGAAAAAATAAAGATACAAGTTTTAAGTTAGAGAAATAAGTGAAAAGAAAAACTATATTTAGAAATGGATATTTATTGGTATAGTAATAAGAAGAAAAGAATTTATTGAAGTCTATGCTGCTAATATTGGTCCATCAGATGCGGTATGCCACCGATCAACAGATTAGATCTAACAACCATTTTCGGAATGTAGCGGTGATTGATCTGTTAGACACAGGACGACACTGATAACGTGATTGGAAAAAATATCATTTTTTATAAAATAAGGAGAAAAGTTATGATTGGATATTTTTATATGTTTTTTCAAATGGGAAAAGAAATCTTTCTTAAAGAGTTTTAAGAACATATTTTACTTTTTTTATTGTTAATTAGTATAAATATTCATAATGAGAATAAGTCTTCATTTGGTGAAGAGAAACGTAATGAAAAATATTTCGATCTATTTATAATGAGGAAATATTAATTGGTAGATTAGTTCTTCTAATTGGTATAGAGTTTCGTAATAGGATAATTTGAATGGGAATCAGAATCATAGTGATGAATGATTATAAGTATGAAGAAAATTGATTTTGTGAGAATATTCAATAAGGATAAATAATAGTTGAGAAGCATTTATGGAGTCAAATATTCAACCATAATTAAATGGGAGTTGAGGTTTTTTAAAAATGGGATGATCATGAATGATTTTCAGGATCTCTTCATAACCATTTTTTGGTCATCTATAAATAGTGGAATTACCTTGTTCATTCCTGATAAAAGTACTATATATAAGTTAAGAGATATAATCTATGATATTCTAGGTAGAAGAAGTTACCAGATTCTACTTTCCTAAGAAATTTTTCTGCTAAGAATAATAAAGGAGAATATAAATATCATATTCAGAGTGTCTAGAATTATATTGATTAATCGCGAAGGGGTTTCTAGTCTCAGATAGAATATGTTCATAATTATTTTAGTGGTATTCTAAGAGAATTATACATTCCATGTCGAAAAATTAAATTGGAGTATCAGACTGGGAAATTTATAATGAGTGGTAACATAATGTCTAGAACAAATTGTTATTGTTGATGGGTAAGGAATTGAATATTTTTAAAGAATATATTTTTGAAAGTTGATCAACAATCACCAGAAGATGATTGTATCAAAAATTATATTACAATTTTTTTGAGACATAAATAACATGAACTATTGTATTGAACAAAGTGTTACCATGGTGTAAAGGAAAATACTACTTGTTATATTCTACAAAAAGGTGTTTTTATAGTGGATTTTATGGTATTGGATTATTTTCAAACCATACCAAGGAAGTAGCTACTCTTAATAAGTATTGAACCTCGTAAATTCATATATTTATATAGTTATGTTATGGGTATGTTTTTTAGAAAGGTGATAACTCTTTAACTGGAGGGGAATGTTGTTTCCAAATAAAATAAACTTAAAAGAAAAATATATCACTAGTTCACCCTTTACCCCTCTTAGTGATACAATAATCTTGGTAGGAAATATCAATTAGTATCAGAGAAGATGGTTCCCTTAATTTTATATTTTCTAATGTTTTTAATAGAATTTTATGGACATTCTAAATTATGTCAAAAGTAAAGGTAATCCACTCTTTGATGGCTAGATAAACCATGTCTATAAATATAGAATGTTTCTTATATTATTATGCCTATTTGTTATGATGGAATTGAATCTATAATAGATGGATTTAATCCTATCGATGAAAAGTTATTCTTACATATATTGACAATAAGAATCTATAGAATGGTGAACGAGATATGAATGATTTACTCTCCCTTTCTGAAAGTGAGTTCTTAATAGTGAAGGGTATTTCTAATGAAAAATGTATTTAGAATAAGTTGAAATCATTTATGAAGGAAATAAAAATGTGAAGATGGAAAATTTAATAATCTATAGATTTAAGTATGATGATCTAAAATTGGATGAGTATGAATATTTTTGGGACTTCATTTCCAGGGTAAATGACATTGTCACCAAAATTAGTTGTCTTTGAGAAATTTTGTAGGATTCTACAGCTATTAAAAAATTATTAAAAATTATTTCGAATAATTTTGATTACAATGTATTCTCATTGAAATATATAGATCCTAAAAATATATCTCTAGATTATATTCATTGTACTCTAATTACTTATGAAATGAGAAGGTAGAAAGTTATTAAGGAAAAAACAAAAGCTGATAGATAAATTTCATTCAATGAAGAAAACAATGAAAAGTTTAAGAAGGTTCATGAGGAAGATGATGTTGATGACTCTAACTTCGAAAATGAGGTATATAAAAATATTTATTAAATTGTTTTCTTGTTTACTAAAACTGTGAGCATATGTATAGATAAATATAAATGAAAACTTCCCTTGAAGTGTTTTGAATGTAGATTAATTGGAGAATTTGTATAAAATTTCCCACGAATAAATAACAAATATGATAGTGATGAAGAAGATACAGGGCCAAGAAGGTTGTGGAAGAAACAAGGTGATAAGTATAAATACTTTTCCATTGGTAAACATAAAAAAATATCCAAATCAAAATGTATAAGTTTCTTATCTAAGGATGATGATGGAATACACAGTGAATCTAAATTTAAATGAACCTTTAAGAAACACAGATATATTACTTTTATTTCAACAGTAAACAATGAATAATTCAGATGTTTTAGTTTTGAAGAAGAAGAAACTCAATTATAATTTCATCTTAAAGAATAATAAAAATAATGTCTAAGGAATATTGGGATACTTGAAAAGGAAATAAGAAAGTTTAAAAGATAAAAATATTCAACAAATAATGAAGAATGTGTTCTTAATGATAACGATAAATTTTTATAAGATATTGATAACATGAAAAAATATATTGAGAAATAAAATAGTTGTAATGAGCATCTATAAGTGAAGATGATGAAAAAAAATAATCGTTTGAACATGTCCAACGGAAACTTTCTAATGCAGAATAGAGAGTTACTAGTCTCAAAAACTCCACATCTAAAAGTAATGAAAGTTAAAATAAGGGTGAACCAAAGTAGGATTAATAAAATTTACCTTCATATGTGGAGAAGATATATATAATTGATTTTGTGAAGAATAAATATATGAATGTTATGTATGTTTCCAAGATAAAGTAAGATGATAAGTCGGAAGTTCCTAAGAATTAAATGTCAAAAAAGAAACTATTAATTATGATTTTGATGCTGAATAAAATAAAATATATATTAAAAATAGGATTTCGGTTGATAACATAATGTTTGTTGCTCAAAAATGTTTTGGTAATAAAGATATTAAGATTTATCAGAAACTTTCTCACAACTCTGGTCAATATGAATGTTTTAGAGGAAAATGTTATTTATATGGATACTTATGGTATTGTGGTTTATATGGAAACATGGAAAATTAATGTTGGTTCAATTAACAAAATTACAACTAATCTAAAAAAATTTATAAGGAAAATTTTAAGGGGGATTCAATCCCTTCATAGGAAGAAGTCTGAGATAGATGTCTGGAAGAAACCTAAGAAGGTTGATAAGAAGGATTAAAATAATTTCTAACCTATGCAAACTATTTGTGAAAGATGTGGAAAAAATAAACACCTTTGAAAAGAATATCATTTTTTTACAGACATAAAAAAAATTTGTTAAAAATTCTCAAAATATGGATGTGAATAAAAATAAATTGAAGGAGGAATATCATTTAATTGAAACCACTATCAAAGATGCTAAGGGTGAATGACCTATGATCCTTGATATTGGTTTTTCTTATCATATGATTGGAGAGTTAATGTTGTTGAAAAATTTGAAAGAAATCAAGGAAGGAACAATGAAATTTGGAAATGATAAATCTCTCATAATCAAAAGTGTTGGATCAGTCATTATTGTGAATGAAAAGTTAAATTCTAAGAAATATTTTTTTTATGGGATGAAACACACCATACGAAGTGTTTCACAACTTTGGGATGAAAGAAAAAAAATTATTTTTAGAAAATAAGGGTTTTTTAAATTGAGTAATATTGAATGATAGTTACAAGTGTCCTACATACAAAATGAAAGTTATTCCAATTTGCTGAATGACATAAGTATTATTACTTGATCAAGGCAGAAGATAATCTGTTGTTCCATAAAAGGCTGGGAAATTTATTTTAGAGAAAAATGAGCATTGTATTTAAGTGATATAGTTTTCTGTGGAATTCTTGATATATCAAGAATAAGATATTTATGTTTCACTATTGGTTCCTAAATGAAAGATTAAAATTCTGTGCATATGAATGATGACATTTGTTTAAAATAACCCCATGAACTTGTCCATTCTGATATTTGTAGGCCAATGATAAAAATAATTAACTAATTTAGATAAGTACTTCATCACTTTCATTGATGGATTTACTCGAATTACTTGTTTAATTGATATGAAACACAAGTCATATTCTTTTAAAAAGTTTAAAATTTTCATGAGGAAGGCTGAGAAGGAATGTGAGTATTCAGGGAAGAAATTTAGAAATTATAATAGTGGGTAATAAAAAATGATTAATTTCAAAGTTATATATAAATCATGTAATTTATCATTATTTTATTTCTCCATATAATAAAAAAAATAGGGGTTTTAAATGGAAGAATAGAATTACAGTGTAAATGGTGACAACTATGTTATTTGAAAATGGTCTCTCTTATTACAGTTGAAAGAAATCCAAGATCACTACTTTTTATATTCCAAATTGATGTTTCTACAGGAAATGTTCATATATGACTTCATAGAAAATATTTTATGAAAAAAATCAATGTTTGAAAAACTTATTTGTTTTTGGGAGTCCATGCATTATAAAGTAGAAAGGTGGAAACCTTGAAAGGATTGAGCAGATAGGTGAAGATGCAATTTTTCTAGGCAATAATCTATAATGAATATTATATTGATGTTCCAAAAAATAAACCGAAATAATTTTTGATTATATTGATGTGAATGTTATTGAAAAATATGAAGAATATAAATATACTCGTACAGGTAAGGAAGATGATCAGGTTGAATGAGTGTTTGTTGAACATTCTACTAAGGATGATGACAATAGTAATCCTACCAAAGAAGAAGAATCAGACTCCTCTATTTCGAATGAGGAGAAAAAACCTGAAAATCTCATCATAGTATGAGGATGAAAGTAGAGGATCAGAACATTATTGGTGATCAACATCTGAAGGTCCATATAAGAAGAACATAAATTTTTTTAACATACTTCTATATATTCAATAGTTGAGCCAAAATATGTGATTAAAGCTTTTGAGCATGTATAATGCATTCATTCTATGAATGAAGAGATAGATCAGATAGAAAAGAATGATACATGGGAAATCATACCTAATATAGATAAAAAAATTATTGTTACAAAATGGGTTTTCTACAACAACATGAATTAATATGATGAAGTTATAAGAAACAGACCAATATTAGTATGAAAATGTTACTCACATATAGAATTCATTGAATTTTATGATTTTTTTCTCCAGTGACAAGGTTAGAAACAATCAGTATTTTATCATCTATTACTACACAATAATGTTACAAAAAATTTCAAATGGATGTAAATTCAACATTTTTGAATAGTGATCAGGATGAATAAGTTTACATTGAACAACCTTGTGGGTTAGTTGTTGAGAAAGATGAAATTTATGTGTGTAAGTTGAAGAAATCCTGATATGGGTTAAACCTATATCTGAGAGCACGGTAATCCTAATTTTATACTTTTTAAGGAAGAAAATTGTTAATAATGAAATATTTGGTAGCAAACGTTACATAAAATAAAGTTACGAGTTTTCCCTCATCGTAATTTTTTAGTTTAATGACATTTTCTTTTCTAGATTGATGAAAAAACTTGTGAATGATTTTTTTGAAGTGATGATAAAGTTGTTTTAGATCTCCATGATTGGGGAAGTGAAATACATTCCTAGGTTACAAATATTACAAAATAAGAAACACATTTTTTTTTCTCAGGAAATGTATGATAAGAAAGTTATTAAGAAGTTCATCATGGAAAATTCAAAATTGGTTTCCCCTCCGATTTCAGTGGGCACTATGTTTTCAAAAGCTGGAGATTGTAAGGATGTTGATATAAAATATTTTATAAATATTATTGGATGTTTTTTTATCTTTGACATCCTCAAGACCATACATTGTTTATGTTGTTAAATTTTGTAAAAATATATCAGATTTATCAAAAATAATCACACTTATTAGATATAAAAATAATTTTCAGATATATCAAAGGCACGAAAAATTTCTAAATTAGGTATGATAGCACAGAATGTGTTTCCTTTTTTGGGTATTTAATTGTTGATTGGGTAGGAAATGTTGATGGAATAAGATCCTCATCTGGTAGAGTTTTCGATCTAGGTAAAATATGTGTTATTTTTCATGTAAAGAAATATAATTCATTAAATCTTAGTACGATTGAAGTTGATTATGTTGTTTCCACTCAAACTGATACTCAATATATATGGATGTAGATTCATTTAGAGGATTTACTTACTGAAGTAAAGTCACCCTTGATCTTGGTATGTTGTAATCAAAGTGCAATCAATCTTAAAAAAATTCTCGCATAAAATTATCATTGAAAACATATTGATATCAAAAATAATTTTATCAAAGATCATGTGGAGAAGAATCAATTGAATATGAATAATGTTCCTACAATGGAACAAGTTACTGACATTTTTGCAAATCCTATGTCTAAGAAAAAATTTCATAAACTAGGGTTTCACAAGGGAATCTAACCTCCTTCTCATAAAGGTTGAGGTATGTGTTTTTGTCCCCTCTCTTATCTTTTATTTGGATAGTATTGGAAAGGGGAGAATTATTTCATAAATATATACATTGAATATGTGATAAATCTTTTAAGGAAGCATGTATAAAGGGGTATTTTTGGGAAATCTTCTTATCCATCATGGTAATGTGTGAACTATTCTAACTGTGGGATAGAGTGGTTGTTGGAAACATCCGTTTTCAGGAAAGATAGAGAAATGAAGAAAGTTGTGAAGAGAATATGAGGACGTTTCAAGAGTCACTACGTTTGGACAACATGATTTTGATGGAAATAATAATTATTTTCTATAATGAGTAATCTCACATAGGAATAGAATTTTCTATATGTAATTATTAGCTAGATATTCCAATTTTTAGTGATTAATGACTCTTTATTGATAAAAAATCCAAAGGGGAAGATTATTGGGAACAAGTAGGATGTAAAATATTTTTGTAAGATGAATGAAGTTAGTGAAGGAATTGATGTCTTTTTTTGACACAAAATAAATAAATTCAATTTGGAAAAGTTGATAATCTGATTTTCCATCATATTTAGAACATAAAACTCACAATTATTAAGAAATTACATCAGATTAAGAATATGTTTTCTGAAAGAAAATGATTATCAGACCCAATAGAGGTCCATAATGAATGGATGATCTTAATGAGAAGATTCTTTATATTCTGAATGAATATGATGAAACTATGATGATGATTTATTGTTTTATAATCTCAAAAAAAAATTATTCTATGAAACTTCTGATGAAATATTGATTAAAGAAAGGGGGAATTGGTGCTTCAAATCGCATTCATGCTGGTTGGAAAAGAAGAAGTTGTTAGAGGAATGGTAAGATACAATACTTACCAATATATGTCTAGAGATGTTTAAGAATATCGTCAAAAAATTCAAATTCTATAAAGAAATAATGATACAAGATGAGTGTGAAGAAGAAGAATTTTTGTAAAGACAAACATTCCAGTCTCAGTCCATCTTTGTGAGAACACTATACACTCAATTGAATGAAGGATGGGAAGTTTTTTGGGAATGTGACAAAAAAAAGTTGTTGGTTTTTAGTCAGAAAAATAACCCAAAAGAAAAAAACATTATAAAGGTAATTTCATGTGTATCATAATTATAATAGAGAAGGAATTGTGTGTAGTCTAATCAACTTATACATGTCCATCGGAAGTGATATTCCACTGATCATCAGATTGGAGATGACACCCACTATCGAAATACAGCAGATAATGATCTGTCAAACATATTCTGACATCAATAACTTCATACGAAAAAATATCACTATTTTGAAAAAATAATAAGAATAATATTGTTTGGAGGTATTTAGATGTTTTTTCAGAGGGGGGTATGAAGCATTCTTGAAGAGTTTGAATAACACGTCTTGGTTTTGTCCAAATCAGTTCATACAAAGCATCATAATTTGAAGGAATTTTCATTATATGTAAGTCTTCAATTTCTCTATATCATCATAATTAAAAATCTATTGATTTCATTATAATGAAGAAATTAGGATAAAAAGTTTAGATCTTGTAATTGTTATGGAGTTTCATAATGGTATAATTGGAATGGAAATAGAAATCAGACAGAAGAAACATTAAAAATTCCAAGGAGAAATAAGTTTTTTTGAAGATTAGAGATGGATCAAGAAGATTTGAATAGATTTTAAGGATTCATATATTCATCCATAATTCATGAGAAATCAAGGTTTTTCGAAATTTGGATGAGAGGTACATATTTTCATGATCCCACCAAAATCATTTTTTGGAGGCTTATAAATAGTGGAAGTACCTTTTAATTTCCTAAAATGAGTACTGTATGAAAGAAAATAGAATGAAGATCAGATGTTCTATGGAGAATAAGTTTCTAGATAATGCATTCATGAGGAAGTTTTCTTGGTTAAAGAAGATATAAGATCATATTCAGAGATTAGAGAACCAGACTAGGGAATCAGAATTAGATTTATAGACTCAGATAGAAGCGGTTTAGAGTTTTTTCAGTGGTATTGTCATATTATTATACATTATATATTGACTAATCAGACTAGAATATTGGACAAAGTTTTAATAATAATTACAAAGGAGGTTATTTCATACTACAGGGTATGGAAGAAATGAATTTTTTAAGAATATAATTTATAAATTTGATCATATATAACTATAAAATTATTGTTACAAAAACATTATTACATATTTTTGTTCTACTTAAAGCACATGCACTGTTTTATTGAACACAGTGCTACAAAAAATGTACGAGAATATCCTACTAATTTTATTCCACACAAAATTGTTTTTTCTAGTGGATTGTGTTGTATTTTATTATTTCTAAAACATACCAAGGATTTAGATGCTCTTATTGAGTTATAAACCTTTTAATTCGTGTGTTCCTATGGTTGTATGGTTGTTTTGATTTTAAGAAAGGTGATAAGTCTTTATCAGTAGGAAAAGGATGATTCAAAAGAATAGAATGAAAAAAATGTATCATGGATTCATCCCCTCCCCCTACTAATGATAAATTGGCATTGGGGAAATATCAGATAGTTAAACTCATAAAGAACCATCATCCAAGAGAAGTAGGGTGCTGGTGGTTTACAATCACTAAGACCCATGATGAGGTGATACTCTTATGGATATAAATTCCATGCGTATTCTCTGATGATTATTAACATTTTATATTATGATCTGTGTGGATCTAGGTACTTCTCCAACTGAAGTTATGTAACATGTTAGGCTCTAAGTTTTCATTGAGGTTTATAGACCTCATGTTCTACTATCTCAATATAGTGTTTGACGGATACTTTCAAAAATAAAAGTTTTAAAGGGGACTCCATTGAGGAATCATGGATATTGTGATCTCTTTATGAATTCTCACTTGGGTTGGAGTGTTGTGTAAGGCCTTGGTGACAGAAATGTTTCACATTGAGGGGTGTCAGAAAGTTATAGAAGACAATGGAATCATGGTACAGAGTCATCTACACTAACTAAAAGATTCCAATCATTAAGATAACCATTAAATATGGAAACTCATTCCCGGAAACTGAAGTAGAGATATTTTGTGTGGGGATCATGTAGAGGGTCTATTCATCCAGGTGGTGGATGATGTTATGATTTGGATATGTGTAGTCACATGGATTGGGATTTATCAAATTTTAATATTGTATATGGTGGATAGTTAGTGGATGGTCCTTTATGATAGAGTTAACATCATGATTTTGGATCTCCCATGCATGGCCTGGGTATCCCCTATGGAGTCGATGTTGACAGAGGGGCAGGTGGATCATCATATGGATGAGTTTTAGGTGGTGGATGATAATATGGCCTACTCCCACCACCACCACCATGCGTCCCACGCTAGGCTCAAATGGATAGTGTTAAATGACATGGTCTGTTGCTGGCATTTGGGGGGATATGACTAGGTTTCACTGGAGATAATTATGGTACAATATTTTCCATCTCTACTTTAGCTCCAATACTTATTCACACAGGAATGAGTTATTTCATCATATTCATATCTTTAACGAAAGAGATATATATTATTGTAGAGTATTTGGGTCATCATCTATGGATATAGGTTCTTAAAAGGTGTGATTATTTTATATCACACATCTATCGGCAATGTGAGTTGGTGATCAGTGGAGAGAGTTTCTCATGGGACCTCTTTCACATTCTAATGAATCATTATAATTTTATATTGGGAATGTACTGGTTATCTATAGTTAATTCTCAAATAAAATATCATTTTAGGATATTTAGATACCAACAAGTGGATGGGACGATATTCTCTTTCTTTTCCATGAAGGAAATTCATGCATCATGAGTGGGGTTTGTCAGTATGATGTTATAAAGTATCACCCATCAGTTGGATATTTTTTCTATTAGTGTAATAGTGTAACACCCCAGGTAAATAAAGAGTATGAAATTTTCACATTTATACATATTTGTGAATAAAATATTAATATAACTTTAAAGGGGACGCTATGCTCAATGGCGTACCCAACATGCAACAACGAGTTTTTTGGGAATCTTACATTGCACTCTAATAATAAAATAATATTATTTTAAATGGTAGTTAATGCCTAGCCGTTGTAGTGGCGAGAATGAACAAAACTAACTACAAAATTATTATATATGTTTGTAAAATATTTTTACTCTTTACAATAAATGTTAGAGGATTAAAAATGCGAATAAATCCAATTTTAAGCGTAGACATTCTAATATTCTTTAAAAGGTCGATTAACCGCCTTTTAAAGGTGAACCTCTTTTAAATCCACTTTTTGACAATTTTATGTGTTATATTTGACAAAATAAAATTCTTCTTTATAATCGGGACATCAAAATTTACTTTGTGTAAATTTTTGGTATTTTTCCGAAAAAGTTCAATTTTTAATGAATAGTGAAAAATGTTGTATTTTAATTCAAAACCTCTTTTTAATCTAATGTATTTATATGATTAGATTATCTTTTTAATTGGTTTTAAAGTGTAAATAGAATATATTTTTACCATTTAATCCAATGGTGGTCAATGTAATTAATATCACTTTAAGATTGGACATAAACGAGTGTCAATCTTTTGAAAGATATTGTTTCATAAAAACACGCTATTTGTTTTAACAGCGAAATTTTACTTATAAAATTAATTAATGCAACTTCTTTGTTATAAATTTGGTAAAATAGACATCATTTTTGAATTCGGAATATCAAATATAGCTTAGGGTGAATTTTTGGTATTTTTCTAAAAAACATCAATTTTTGATGAATAGTGAAACCACAAAGTGGTGGTTATAAGATTTGATTTTTCATTTAAATGGGACTTTACAACTTCTGTGATTTGAATTTCAAAAATCCAATTTAAATTATTTTAATTGTTAAGTAAAATGTCGTTCAGTGGGAGGAAAATAATTTTTGATGAAAAGTAACTTTTAAGTTTTATTAATGGCGATTAAAGGTAATTAGTGTGATTTAAGGTAAAAATGATATTATAATAAAATGAAAATATATTGAAACTTGTCCTAACCCTATTGGATGAGTTATTCCCGACAAAGACAACCCATGGGTCGATTTTCGGTACCCCATGGTGCCACTTGGGTTTGATAATGACATTTATGCCTTTTATTTAAAGTTAAAATAAAAATGACACAAACATGAGATGTTTTACTAAAAAAAAATTTACATGGGTTATACAAGTCATATATTTGACTATAAATATTAATTGGAAATATAAAAAGATTTCCTACATCATGAAATATTTTTTATAATTTTTAGACATTAAATAAATTAAATTCTTTATGACATCATGATGATGCAGCGATGACCTCATTATTTAACGATTTAATTAAAATGGAAAGATAATGAAACATCTAGGACCTAAACATGTCAAAAACCTATTGGATGGGTGGCTTTTGAACCCTTATCACCTTATCCTCGAAACACATCAATGTGGGACCATTAAAATCCGAAAACGATTTGAAAATAAATTAACATTTTATACTTTACCAAGAGTGCCCCTCCTCCCCTCTTATAAAAGCCCCCCCACCTCTACCAGCTTACCCACACCTATCAAACCTTTTGTTCGGCAAAAATCTGATAATTTTGTCTCTCAACATCCCTATCCTCACCCTAGAAGCCTTACCTTAGTAAGGAAGCTCTTCAAGAAACCCCTTTGGTTCAATCCAAAGGGAGTTACCTGATTTTAAGGTAACGTCTTCACTTGTGCTCTTTTATTTTATTTTGCTTCTCCAACCCCCTAATCTCTTTTTATTAATTTCTTTTGTAACAACTCCAATATCTTCAATATACTGGGATGTTGTTATAATAAGTATTCGACCTACACTTACACACACATTCATCTAATGGTTAAAGAACATACTGTTTCTGTTGATGGCGAATTTCTGCCTCACGAAACGATGATTGTTCAACACTCATATAACACCTTCAAAGGTGGCCATTAAGATGTAACTATGTTTATATATGATATATAATATTTTTATGTTTTACTTAAGCTTCTTTATTTTTCATTTGTGTCATACCTTTATGGCTTCCATTATGGGTATACGCGATATCTTCATTTTAGGAAGTGCGGACTACCGCCCCCTCAAAGTGATTTGATTTGTTAATACCATATATGGAACGTATAAAGGATGGATTTAAAGTTATTATATATGATTTTATACTATAATTATAATATATATTTATATAATTATTGTTTTCTTTCCATTAAAGTATTAGATAGAAATGAATGTAGCGTTCATGCGTACGTACGGCTTACCGTCTCCATGAACGGTGCATTTCATTTCTTATCCCCAAATGTAATGTACTATTATAAGTACATGTATATAATGGATTTATATGATGAATGATACATATAAATGATGAATATAATTCTTGAATTAACATATACATACCTATCATTTAGTTTTAATTCCATTAATATGACAAAGAAATGAAAGTAGCGTTCATGCATACGTACGGCGTACCATCTTCATGAACGGTGCATTTCATTTCATACCTCTAAATGGTTATGTAATATTATAAATACATGTATATTCTGGATATATATGATATATATGATATCCAAATCAGGAATGTCATTATGTATATAAAGAACCTTTGACCACACGAACAACATGTAATTGTAAGAAGTCCACTTTTGACTTAAGAACCAAATATCGACAAAACAAACATTATTAACATAAATGATTACATAATGTTTATTACATGTCAAGAATTGATATAAAAAGAATAATTAACTTGAAAAGGGTTCTTAAGAAAGTGAAAATTAACTCAAGTTTATTATTCAGGACGTTAAAGAACGATCGAGTCAAGTCGGACCCGAGGTAAGGGATCCTACTCATCTTTTTCTTTTTAAGTACGCTCTTTTATGTCATTCCTTTTAAAATAATATTTCTTGTTATTGGGATGTTATTTTATATTAATCTTACATTAATTTTTATTTTCATATGATGAGAGACCCTATTCTCTCTCATCAATCCATTTTGGAAGTTCTGAGTGGCGCCATTAGGCTGCTGAATTTTCGTAAGAGATCTAACCTCTCACTTTCTTTTTAAGTACTCTCCTTTATGTAACTTCTTTTAAGCTCCTCTTTGTTATGTTGGGGGATGTTATTTTATATTCCTCTTTCTATAAACATTATGTTAATATGATGAGATACCCTATTTGATCTCATCAATCCATTTTTGTAAGTTTTATGTGGCGCCGTTAGGCTGCTGAGTTTTCGTAAGGAATTTTTCATCTCACTTTTATTCCCATGAGATTCATGCTACATTTTCCAAAATTTCCTTTGAGTGGTGTATTTACTGACCATTATTTTACTCATTGTGTTATATACTTTCATTTATGAATATTTACATCAATGTTGTATTGTCCTTCTTTCACGGGGTGTATGTTTCGAAAGATACCCATGTTGGTAAGGGAACCTTTCACCCTCCTCTTTTTAAAAGAATTTTTTTGTTATGTCTTTTAATTCACATAATATTATGTTGGGATATGTTCTTCAATATCCTTATTGATTTAAATTTTATTTCCATGTGATGAGATACCCTTTTTATCTCTCATCAACTCATTTTTTGAATTTTGTAGTGACGCCATTAGGCTGTCAAATCTTTGCAAGGGAACTTATTAACCCAAATTTGATTCTTTGGGAAAAACTTATACTTCTTGAATATGTCGTTATATGAATATCTGTGAATAACCTCTGATTGGTTTACACTTAATATCCACTTATATTTGGTGTATTCGTTTGTCACACATAATTATGTAATTGATTTATCCTTAAACCAAGGATACCGTCTTTGTAAGGGACTTCATCTCAATCTCCATTCATTGAGGCATATTTCGTTTTATACACAACTTTATTTTATACGGTGTATAAACCCCTTTGACTTTTACTTTTATACAAAAGGAATATTTTTTTACGAAGCGTTTTACTAAACTAAAAAAAGTAATTTTTCTTTTAACATACATGGTGACAACGACCTTTTCCGCCGCCGCGAGTATTATTTGATCTTTGGCTTCCTCAACAATCCGTAATGTTTTTAAAATAAAATAAATTCCATATACTATTTTATGTATTTTGGTATTGAAAATTGTTTTGATAAAGGATTCTATTTTGTCAATATATTTAAATGATATATTGTGATTGAAATGTGGAAATGTTATCATTCCTTTATATTGGTTTTATGTGTTATAATTTTATAATGGTACTTGGACATTTTACGGGTGGTTACGTGATAAACCATATGATGGGTGGTGCCGTGAATACCAGGATTGGTGGTTACGTTATAACCTCCAATGCATTGGGTATGGAAGTCGGCCGTATGGCTATTCCATTAAGTATGTATGGAAGTTGGCCGAATGGATATTCCATTAAGTGATATGTGTGGAAGTCGACCTTATGGTTATTCCACTTAAGTATGTTTATGTCCTAAGTTACCTTTATATGTTATGTGATCTTTATATGGGTTTTATGGTAATATTTTGGTTACAGAAGGGTAAGTAATGAACTTTTATTTAGTGAAGAGTTTTTACTACTTCGAAAAGGTGAAAAGTATTACTTTGATAATTTATACATGGTTTACTTGTTGTTTTGAAAAACTAACAGTTTTCATTATTTGTGTATCCCTTACTGAGCTTTTTATGCTCATCCCAAGTTTTTGAAATGTTTTTCACAGGACATAACGTGGAATAGGGTCAAGCATGGGATCAAGGGAAAGTCATGCAACCTATAACATGGAATTGGACATTTTTCTTTTTAAGAGTTTTTATTTTATAGAAACTTAGTAAAAGTTTCTACTTTGTAATCTTTTGAGATGTAATAGTTATGTCCTAATTCTATAATACTCTAAACCTTAAAAGATCCTCAATGTGAATTATTCATTTAATTCAATATTAAGTAAGGTTTAAGGACGGGGCCTTATAGTTGGTATCAAAGGTCGGGTTTGATAACTTTAGAGGTTAGGGTATTCTTTAAGCATAAGTGACATGACCATAATGGTTAGGATTTCATAAACAGTCCTAGTTTTAGATAAAGTGAATGAGTAAGTATATCTTAGTGTTTATCTTCCTCTTTAGTACATGATGGGTTTGTTGATATTCTCAGACTGACCTTTTTGGTTTTAGTAAATGGCTGGATCTTGCAGGCACCAAAGTAACGGTGGATGTGAAGGAAACTGTGATAGTTTTCTGAGCGAGAAACTAAATGATATGGGAGATGCAATGAGAACACTTGTGTTTATCCTCAACCAACTATCTGGAGTCATGATTGACCACCTAAACCTTGGTGATTTCTATAAGGCATCATATATGCGAGAAACAAATCCCTACGGAACTACAGGTAATAATCATAAAGGTACGTGTGTTCAAAAACCTATGTGTCAAAGATGTGGAAAGAAACACCTTGGAAAATGTTTCAAAGGGACAGAAATATGTTATATATGTGGAAATGAAGGTCATAAAGCAAGAACCTGCCATGGAAAAAGGAAGAATCCAGTTGACTCGAGGAAAGGGAAAGAAGTTCTTTCTGAGGGATCAATTGAATGTTTTAAATGTGGTGTGCATGGTCATTATTCAAACACATATCCTATGAATAAGTTTCGTGAATGGGATCACCAATATCATACAAATACTCATTTACCAATACCTAATGCCTTTCCGATTGAGGATGAAGAAACTAACAATGACCAATCAAAGGTATGGATTATTTCTTAAATTTTTTTTTCTATTTTGTAATCTTAGGATATGATTCGTGATTTTTTTTGTAGGAAAGAAGTATTTCAGAATAAGTTGGAAATTAATGGTTAATGGATCATGAATAATTTTGAATGAGTAAGAAGTCAACATATAAGGACTTCAAGAGTTATGGTGAAATTCTTAAGAGTATTAAGTCTCTTTTGTTGATGGGGTACATTAGAAGACTTTTTATAGTATGTGTAACACTAATGTTTGATATATGAAAATTTTATTCAAAGAATAGTAATCGGTTCTTTTGTGGACATAGTTATAAAGAACCATTTGGGGTTTATATGTTCGTTACTTTTGAGGTAATTATGGGTTACTATATGTAATAATGGAAAGTGAAATTCATGAGATAAAATTGAGGTTAAATTACATTATAGTTATTTTTGAAGATTTTATCTCGTTATTGGGGAATTATTTAAGAATTATGTAGTTTTGGAAAAAAACATCATGCAGACCGTGTGACAACCCGTCGCGTCGGACAAAGCTGCGGGAATCGAACCCACAACCAAAGTGCAATGGGTATTTATCGTCGACCACTAGACTACGTGAAGTCCCTGGTTAGTTTGACTAATACTTTTCAGTTAAATGATTTTATGAATAAAGAGTATGTTGATTTTGTGATATCTATGGAAATTTATTAACCTATCATGGAGGATATGTGATTCGGTTAATTACTTTTTAATATGAGACTTTAGGAGCAACTGATGTTGTTTGGAGATAAATGTTACGATTTAACTTGGAAGACTATGTGACTAAATCCTTCAAATATTTGGGTTTCAATCGTAGTTTGGTTTACATTGAAGAATTTTATGGACAAATTTTTTATCGAATGGTCCTTATTGAACATTGGGTTTTGTTGGACAAATTTTGGAGATTAAGAATAGATTTTCTTTTTATAAAGGGTTATCCTTTTCTAGATTATCTGGTCTTGTACTAACCTTTTTGGTTTTGGTTTTGGTTAGAGTCTAAAGACATGGGAAGTATATAGTTCTCTTTTGTGGATTAGGTGGTTCTCTAGAAATTGATTATAGTACTCTTAATGCGAACAAGTCTTCCTAAATATCCATCTTTTGGAGAAAATATGAGTTTGATTAAGGAATCTAGAAAAATTTGAAAGTCTACATGACAAGTAAGTATGTTTCATTATGATTCAGTTAAGCTCAAAAATAAATTCCTCCATGAAAAGTAACTTAAAACAAAAATGTTGTCTATTAACTTTTCCTACTGGGGAATCGAATACCGTTTATCCCATCACAAGTTTGTGATTTTCGTATGGTTAACTTTCTCCTAGACATGTTTACTATCAATCTCCATCAGAACATGACCCTTTGTTTTTTCCTCCATGTCCATATTTTCATACTTTGAATCCTAGTATGGGTTAACTTGGATGACCTTTGTACTTTCCTTTCTTTCTTTTAAAGTGATAGTTTAATTTACTCCTTTTCCAATGTCGGGCTTTCAATGAAGTATCCAATCCCAATTTTAAAATTGCGAGGACGCAATTCTCAAAAAGGGGGAAGGATGTAACACCCCAGGTAAATAAAGAGTATGAAATTTTCACATTTATCCATATTTGTGAATAAAATATTAATATAGCTTTAAAGGGGACGCTATGCTCAATGGAGTACCCAACACGCAACAATGAGTTTCTTGGGAATCTTATGTTCCACTCTAATAATAAAATAATATTATTTTAAATGGTAGTTAATGACTAGCTGTTGTAATGGTGGGAATGAACAGAACTAACTACAAAATAATTATATATGTTTCTCAAATATTTTTACTCTTTAAAATAAATGTTAGAGGATTAAAAATGCGAATGAATCCAATTTTAAGCGTAGACATTCTAATATTCTTTAAAAAGTCGATTAACCGCCTTTTGAAGGTGAACCACTTTTAAATCCACTTTTTGACAATTTTATGTGTTATATTTGACAAAATAAAATTCTTCTTTATAATCGGGACATCAAAATTTACTTTGTGTAAATTTTTGGTATTTTTCCGAAAAAGTTCAATTTTTAATGAATAGTGAAAAATATTGTATTTTAATTCAAAACATCTTTGTAATCTAATTTATTTATATGATTAGATTATCTTTCTAATTTGTTTTATTGTGTAAATAGAATATATTTTTACCATTTAATCCAATGGTGGTCATTGTAATTAATATCACTTTAAGATTGGACATAAACGAGTGTCAATCTTTTGAAAGATATTGTTTCATAAAAACATGCTATTTGTTTTAAAAGTGGGATTTAATTATAAAATTAATTAATTAAACTTCTATGTTATGAATATGGTAAAATAGAAATCATTTTTGAATTTGGAATATCAAATATAGCTTAGGGTGAATTTTTGGTATTTTTCTGAAAAACATCAATTTTTTATGAATAGTGAAACCACAAAGTGGTCGTTACAAGATTTGATTTTTCGTTTAAATGGGACTTTACCACTTATGTGATTGGAATTTAAAAAATTAAATTTAAATTATTTTAATTGTTAAGTAAAATTTGGTTCAGTGGGATGAAAATAATTTTTGATGAAAAGTAACTTTTAAGTTTTATTAATCGCGATTAAAGGTAACTAGTGTGATTTAAGGTAAAAATGATATTATAATAAAATGAAAATATATTGACACTTATCCTAACCATATTGGATGAGTTATGGCCGACCAAGAAAACCCATGGGTCATTTTTCGGTACCTCATGGAGCCACTTGGGTTTGATAATGACGTTTATGCCTTTTCTTTAAAGTTAAAATAAAAATGACACAAACATGAGATGTTTTACTAAAACAATTTTTACATGGGGTTATACAAGTCATATTTTTTACTATAAATATTCATTGGAAAGATAAAAAGATTTCCTACATCATGATATTTTTTTATAATTTTTAGACATTAAATAAATTAAATTCCTTATGACATCATGATGATGCAGCGATGACCTCATTATTTAAAGATTTAAATAAAATGGAAGATAATGAAACATCTAGGACCTACACATGTCAAAAACCTATTGTATGGGTGGATTTCGAACCCTTATCACATTATCCTCGAAACACATCAATGTGGGACCATTAAAATCCGAAAAAAATTTGAAAATAAAGTAACATTTTATACTTTACCAAGAGTGCCCCTCCTCTCCTCTTATAAAAGGCCCCCACCTCTACCACCTTACCCACACCTCTAAAACCTTTGGTTCGGCCAAGATCTGATCATTTTGTCTCTACAAATACCTATCCTCATCCTATAATTCTTAAATTAGGCAGGAAGCTCTTCAAAAAACCCCTTTAGTTCAATCCAAAGGGAGTTACCCGATTTTAATGTAACGTCTTCACTTGTGCTCTTTTGTTTTATTTTGCTTCTCCAACCCCATAAACTCTTTTTATTCATTTATTTTGTAACAACTAAAGTATCTTCAATATAATGGGATGTTGTTATAATAAGGATTCGAGCTACACTTACACACACCTTCATTTAATGGTTAAAGAACATACTGTTTCTGTGGATGGCGAATTTCTGCCTCACGAAACGATGATTGTTCAACACTCATATAACACTTTCGAAGGTGGCTATTAATATGTCACCATGTTTATATATGATATATAATATTTTTATGTTTTACTTAAGCTTCTTTATTTTTCATTTGTGGTATACCTTTATGACTTCCATTATGGATATACGCGATATCTTCATTTTAGGAAGTGCGGACTACCACCCCCTCAAAGTGATTTGATTCGTTAATACCATATGTGGGACGTATAAAGGATGGATTTAAAGTTATTATATATGATGTTATACTGGAATTATAATATATCTTTATATCATTATTGTTTTCTTTCCATTAAAGTATGAGATAGAAATGAAAGTAGCGTTCATGCGTACGTACGGCTCACCGTCTCCATGAACGGTGCATTTCATTTCTTATCCCCAAATGTAATGTACTATTCTAAGTACATGTATATAATGGATATATATGATTAATGATACATCTAAATGATGAATATAATTCGGGAATTAAAATATACATAACTCTCATTTTTTTTTAATTCCATTAATATGACAAAGAAATGAAAGTAGCGTTCATGCGTACGTACGGCTTACCGTCTCCATGAACAGTGCATTTCATTTCTTACCTCTAAATGATTATGTAATATTATAAATACATGTATATGCTGGATATATATGATATATATTATATCCAAATCAGGAATTTAATTCTGGATATAAATAACCATTGACCACACGAACAACATGTAATTGTAAGAAGTCCACTTTTGACTTAAGAACCAAATATCGACAAAACAAACATTATTAACTTAAATGATTACATAATGTTTATAACATGTCAATAATAGATATAAAAGGAATAATGAACTTTAAAAAGTTTCTTAATTAAGTAGAAATTAACTCAAGTTTATTATTCAGGACGTTAAAGAATGATCGAGTCAAGTTGGACCCGAGGTAAGGGATCCTACTCCTCACTTTCTTTTTAAGTACGCTCTTTTATGTCATTAATTTTAAAGATAATATTTCTTGTTATTGGGATGTTATTTTATATTACCCTTACTGTAATTTTTATGTTCATATGATGAGAGAACCTATTCTCTCTCATCAATCCATTTTGGAAGTTTTGAGTTGCGCTGTTAGGCTGCCGAATTTTTGTAAGAGATCTAACCTCTCTCTTTCTTTTTAAGTACTCTCCTTTATGTCACTTATTTTAAGCTCCACTTTGTTATGTTGGGGGATTTTCTTTTATATTACTCTTTCTATAAACATTATGTTAATATGATGAGATACCCCTATTTGATCTCATCAATCCATTTTTGTAAGTTTTATGTGGCACCGTTAGGCTGCCGAGTTTTCCTAAGTAAATTTTCATCTCACTTTTATTCCCGTGAGATTTATGCTACATTTTCCACAATTTCCTTTGAGTGGTGTATGTACTGGCCATAATTTTCCTCATTATGTAATATACTATCATTTATGAGTATTTACATCAATGTTGTATTGTCCTTCTTTCACGGGGTGTATGTTTCAAAATATACCCATGTCGGTAAGGGAACCTTTCACCCTCCTCTTTTTAAAAGACTTCTTTTGTTATGTCTTTTAATTCACATACTATTATGTTGGGATATGTTCTTCTATATCCTTATTGATTTCAATTTTAATTCCATGTGATGAGATACCCTTTTTATCTCTCATCAACTCATTTTCTGAATTTTGTAGTGACGCCATTAGGCTGTCAAATTTTTTCAAGGGAACTTCTTAACCCAAATTTGATTCTTTGGGATGAACTTATACTCCTTGAATATGTCGTTCTATGAATATTTGTGAATAACCTCTGATTGTTTTACACTTAATATCCCCTTATATTTGGTGTATTCGTTTGTCACACATAATTATGTAATTGATTTATCCTTAAACCAAGGATACCGTTTTTGTAAGGTACTTCGTCTCAATCTCCTTTCATTGAGGAATATTTCGTTTTATACACAAATTTCTTTTATATGGTGTATAAACCCCTTTGACATTTACTTTTATACAAAAGGAATCTTTTTTTACGAAGCGTTTTAATAAAAGACAAAAAGGAATTTTTTTTTAACGTACGCGGTGACAACGACCTTTTCCGCCGCCGCGAGTATTATTTGATCTTTGGCTTCCTCAACAAGCCGTAATGTTTTTAAAATAAAATAAATACCATATACTCTTTTATGTATTTTGGTATTGAAAAATTGTTTTGATAAAGGATTCTATTTTGTCAATATATTTAAATGATATATTGTGATTGAAATGTGGAAATGTTATCATTCCTTTATATTGGTTTTATGTGTTATAATTTTATAATGGTACTTGGACATTTTACGGGTGGTTATGTGATAAACCATATGAGGGGTGGTGCCATGAATACCAGGACGGGTGGTTACGTTATAACCTCCAATGCATTGGGTATGGAAGTCGGCCGTATGGCTATTCCATTAAGTATGTATGGAAGTTGGCCGAATGGCTATTCCATTAAGTGATATGTGTGGAAGTCGACCATATGGTTATTCCACTTAAGTATGTTTATTTCCCAAGTTACCTTTATATGTTATGTGATCTTTATATGGGTTTTATGGTAATATTTTGGTTACATAAGGGTAAGTAATGAAATTTTATTCAGTGAAGGGTTTTTACTACTTCAAAAAGGGGAGAATTATTACTTTGATAATGTATACATGGTTTACTTGTTGTTTTGAAAAACTAACAGTTTTAATTCTTTGTGTATCCCTTACTGAGCATTTTATGCTCATCCCAAGTTTTTGAAATGTTTTTCACAGGACTTAATGTGGAATAGGGTCAAGGATGGGATCAAGGGAAAGTCATGCAACCTAAAACATGGAACTGGACATGTTTCTTTTTAAGAGTTTTTATTTTATGGAAACTTAGTAAAAGTTTCTACTTTGTAATATTTTGAGATGTAATAGTTATGTCCTAATTCTCTAAAACTCTAAACCGGAAAAGATCCTCAATGTGAATTATTCATTTAATTCAATATTAAGTAAGGTTTAAGGCTGGGGCCTTATAAATAGACTCTTGAAAAATCTTGCTACCAGTGGTAATGGATGAAAATATGGATTTAGTCTCGCAATAAGTTCTAGTACTACATCTGAAGCATCTATAATAATGTAGGCACTCTAAACTTTTACGATGACCATCAACCTTATGTATATCTTTCTTTGAGTTTTAGATTTATACCAACAAGTATCGTATCTTGAGTATATGTCCACATAGGATGTGATGGTGGAATTTGTTTTGGAATCATAGACATAACATGAGGTTATAGGAGTGGTGTTATTCTTCTATATATTCTTAACCAATGGTAGTGATCATGCTTGATTCACCAGAGAGATGTCAGATTTAGTATTCCGTTGACTCACCATGACATGGGTTCCCCCATATCATATATACATGAAGAGTCGGTACTCAACCACACTAATGATGTTGTGGGTCCTCTACTTATTATTTAACTCCCCAAGAGTTGGTGGTATTTCTCTTAAATTTAACATCTTCGATAACTTATGTTTCATGCAATATCGAGCTTAAAACTGCGAAATACTATTAAATATTAACAATATTATTGTAATTTTAATTTGATTGTTAGGAACTGTAATCTAACCATTAGAATAATACCCCAACCAATGAAAGTATAAATAAAATATGTATAAAAATATGATATATTTATATTATTTAATAAGTATATATGTGTTTTAAAAAGGAAAAATTAAGTCTTGGTATTTTGGTGAAATATAAATGTTTATTTAAAATTTTACAATTATTGTAATGATTTAAATGAAAATATATTTTCATAAAATAGATTCATAAATTATTATTTTTCTTTATTAAAATTATAATATAATTTTATTAGACCATAATTAATTTTTCAATGTGTCATAAAATCGGTTATAATATTAAAGTTGGGGTTTTTCAAATAAATAATTATTTTAATTAATAAATTAAATTTCTCATATTTAAAAAACTATTTAACTAAAATGTACTATATATTGTATATCATCAGGGAAAAATTATCCAAGGGTGATTTTTTTTAATTTTCTAAAATACTAGATTTTTTTATTGAGTAGTAAAAATATACTTTTTCACATAACTGATGTAATTCAAATTACATAATTCATGATGTAATAATGGCATTATAATTTATAGAAATTTATGTTCTTTCATTTTATATTTAATTTAAAAAAATGATTAAAATAAAATAAACTCAATTTCCATACCTGAAAATAACTTTCCAAACCTCAAATCAAAACATATCATTTAAACTATATATTTTTCATTCTTTCCACTTTCTTTTTTAATTGACTAAATAATTGGAATTATAATTGGTATTTAATGTATTTAAATAATGATATTATATTAATATATGATTTATATTTTAAAAAAATCACTATTACATGTTTTTACATTGATATGTTATGTTATTCAATATTTTATACTAAAAATATCTCTCTCATCAAGTTTAAATAACCCGTATCCCTTCCCTTGGAAAACCACTCCACCCACCCATTAAAAATCAAAATTTCAATGAAAATTTGAAATATTAATCCTCTTCTAAATAGTATTTAAATTTTTAGTATAACAATTCCAATCATCAAGGTGTTATAGTGTCGTACCGTAGAAGTTATACTGATAATTATGTAATTTTTAATCCTCTTCTCTCTCTTTTTAATTAGTATTTCTCTTCAATTTATTTTTAAACTAACACTTTCACAAATAAAAATTAAAGGGATTAGTTAGATAGTATGTTAAAATTATATTAATTATTTCAACATGCTATATTCATCATACGACTATATATATATATATATTTTTTAAAACTTCTTCTTCCCGCTCTCCCGACAATGTTCCATCAAAGGTTAGTTATCCACCTACGGAGACATTTCCATGCTAATACATATAATAATCATAAAGGTTTGATATTATAAACAATTTAAAAATGTAATTATACGAATTATATGATTCTGAAATTAATTATACTAATTTATAAAGTACATTTAACAAAATTGCGTAGTCCTTGCCAAACGGGAAATGTTTAAGTAACACATGATTTCAAAACGCTAAAATTTCATAAATATAAATTAGATAAATATAAAAGAACTATTATAATTTATAAATAGTTATATAAATAAATATAATTAAATTCTGGGTCATTTTGGTTTAATAAATATAATTTTATTATCCAGGATGTGCAAAGGCGGAAAAATTAGGTGGGAATTAATGTAGTGGTTTTCTCATCTCACTTTTGTTTCTGTGGGATATTCCTTGTTCACCGATTTTTTATTTTTTGTAGTGTATATATACTTAACATTGATATATACTATCAATAATAGATATATATTCATGATATTCAATTTTTTATTTTATGATCATTAATTTTAACAGGTATAGGGTTCTCCCATTTATAAAGTTATAAGGGAATTCTTAACCCAATTTTCAATATCTGCATTAAAATTATACCCCATTGATTATTTCATGATATCATTATTATAAAATGATTTTTTATGATATTAATTTTCATTTCAACTTATTTTATGTGAAATTATATTTGATACAGAAAAATATATTCATTAGGTTAACGCACAAAACTTCTTATAAATATAATCTTTTAAATGTTTCTTTTTTCGATGTTTAAGGGAAATATTTTTTATCAACTCATATGTAAGGTGTATTTTACCACTTTATTGACTCCTTAATTTGTTAATAAATCCTATAATAGTTAATAAGTTTATTTAAAAATGAAAATTTTTGATTTTATAATTCCTTGAGTGTTTAAATAATTGATTTCAAAGTGAAGTGGCATTTCTCACATTAATTTTTCAAAAATTTTATTAGAATATTTTAATAAATGTAAAAACCCTTTGTTAGATATTATGATTAATTGAGGCTGAGCTATTATGATACCATATTACATATTTTATTGATTTTTTAATGATCATTTTGATTATGGATGTGCTATTTTGATATCATTCATCATATTTCACTGGATGGTTTCTGGTTTTTGGTCGAGGAAATTATTTACATTACATATGATAGTTTCAATATGAATGAATTTATATATTATGTTTCACCTATTTCATAAGAGTGATGAATTGGACTTACTATGTGTTTGGTGGATCCCAATATATCCACTCCATGCATCTATATGTATCATGAGACAAACTATCTTGGATTTTCACTAATGTATTCCTCGATTATGTTTGGTGTATTGGATGAAACCTTGATAGTATGTTTATGATGTCTTGAATTTTCAATCCCAATTTTTGAGATTAGTTATTGATAATCCATGTGATTATTATACCTTTAAAATATCCATGATTAAGTATATTTTTTATGTGATTATTTATATGGCATTATTTTATTTGGTTTTATTCCTTCCATATTATAATAAATGTTATGTTTTAATGTCTTCTGTTATTAGTTATTCACTTGGAATTATTTTTTAACTTTATTTATGATGGCTTCCATAGTATTACTTACCCTTTCTAAGAATTTTATATCTCCCCATTCATAGGTTTTATATTTCCTCAGGATTCCAAGATGTAAATTATGACTCACATATAGGGATAATATAAGAGAATATGGATGTTTCCAATGGAGTTTCTGTGTTGTATTTCATCTCAAGTTGTAATTTAAAACTTATGTTTCTATCCAGTTTTCCAAAGATACTAAACTATTTGGTCCATTGGGATGAAATATCTTGTTCATAGTACCAAAGTAATAAATTAAGGTACTCGATCCGGGATACTGAGGTTGTGGTATTTATAGTTGGTATTAGAGAAGGTTTTGTAGAAACTTTGGAGACTAGATTTTAAAAAACATAGATTATAGAAATGTAATCCTATAAAATACTTTGAGAATATTACCCAAGTAACCATGATTATGATTTAGATATTTTCTATACCTAAATTTTAAATTTCTGTTAAGTGTTTCATTTTTTTAGATTCTATATTATGTTTCAAAATGTTGTGATCAAATTTAATGTACAACATTGTTTAGAAATGTCACCTAGTGGATGGAATAGAATTTTTTTTTCAATGTGTGAAATGCATAAAGGTATTTCCATCCCATTAAAGATAATGATTCTAGAGCTAGTACTTCTACTGTAGCTAAAAAATTATAATTGTACTTGGACAACTGACTTAGGTTATGAGAAATAACCTTACCTATATGGAGAAACTTGATAAAATACTTTGTGTAAAAATATTATACCACTTCATTGGACATTATCCTCCATTATTCAATTGGACTACAAATACATTTGTAGTTGAACAATGGATATTTTTTTTAGAAAAGATATTTCTCACTTTGGAATGTAATGAAATGGAGGAGGTTAGCATGGAAGTATATCATCTATTAAAAGATTTAGATTAATTGTGTTCATCAATTCATAAAAATGAGGAGGAATATGAAATTTCAACTATAAAATGGAAGAATTTTTAGGAATTGTTTATGGAAAAATATTTTCATAGAGAACAATGAGCAGATATATGGAGACAATTCTTGAGTCTGAGATAGATAGGGGATAAAAATGTTTCTATGTAAGAATCAAACATTAGAAGGTTATAAAGGCCTGTTGAGGACTACATATGTAATCCAAGTAGAAATATTGACAATTTCTTCGATAGTATTAATCCAATTTTATAAAGGGATCCAGTTTACCAAAAATTATTAGCATATGAGGATATAGTATCATGTTCCATCAAGATGGAGAATGAATTTTCCAAGACATATGTCTCCAAAGGGAAGTAAGGTTAGAAGGGTGGTATTGAGTTCTATAGATGTTAAAATAAACAATAGGGGGAAAAGGTAAGAATAGAATTTATATATTGTACTAAATGTGTAAATAAACATCATGGAACATACCTATTGAGATTGGGAGTTTCTTACAACTATAGAGAGAAAGGACATCGGGCTTGTGATCTCACAGGAAGGAAAACAACTGCCTATTTCCAATGATTCAGTTGTAAGGAGATGGGAATCATGTAAACTAATGTAACAATCATCAAGGTAATATAACTCATAATAAGAAGAGTGATCAAGGTCATGCTTATGATGTTATTATAGTCGAAGTAAAATAATTAATCTATTTTTGAATTTATATTCAAGAATTATGTTTTAAATGATATTTTTGTTATAATAATCATTACATGTATAAGGATTTTACTGTAATACTTATTATTTAAGGATATGAAAGCATTCATGTTTCCATTATGGTTTTAATGTGGAGAAGGTGTTCACATATTTGGGATTAAGAGATAAAATATGATTGGATAATCTAATTTTAATTTTATTTCGAAAATTATCTGACCTTCCTTCTATTATTTTTTTCATTGAATGTGATGAAACATGTTTTGGATGAATCTTAAGATTAAATTCAAGTTGAATGGATTAATTTATGCTTTGGAAAATATTTTTTGTTGATAATAAATTTTAATTTGTTTTGGTTTTATTAGACATTTAAAGGATAAAGTAATGGCACAAAGACAACATAATTTATTAAAACTGCTTCATGTATAAAATAAATTCTTGAATATCAATTTCACAGTGTATTAAATGAAGTGAAAATATATCAAATCATATTCAAATGATGAGATTATTTTTATGAAATTGAAATAAATAAAGAAAGATCATTTTTTATAGTATCGATATATATAGTAAAAGAATTCCTCATATCTAGGAAAAGGATTTAAAAAAACGTTAACCATTTACTTTTCCTACTGTGAAATAAATGGTCTTTTATCTTATCTCAAATGTATTGTTTTTTAATGGTTAAATTTATAATTACCATGTTCTCTATAAATCTTCATAAGAACTTGATAGTACAATTTTTCTTCCATGTCCATATTTTCACTTTTTTTTAATATTATTCTACTTTAAATCCAAATGTTGTGGTATCCATCGCATTTTCCATTTCCCTCTTATTAAGAGGATGTTTTATTAACCCTATTTATGATGCGGGTTTCCCATAAAGTAATTTTCAAGTATCTAACATTGATTTTCGAAGTACAATTTTAAATTTCTAGGGTGATATTTATTGAATTAGTGGATATTTTAACACCCCAAAATTATATGGTATGTTTCTTTTATGTTTAAATTATTCTATAAGTTATGTTGTGAAAAACATGGAGTTTAAAACTGTGATATACTATTAAATATTAACATGGCCATTAGAATTGTAATGTGACCGATAAGAATATTAATATGATCATTATAATAATATACTTACCTATGAAAGTATAAATAAAATTCAGGTATCAAAATATGATATATTGAAATCACATATTAATTAAAAAAAAATTTTAGAATTGATAAATTACTTTTGGGTATTTTGGGAAATATAAATATTTATTTACAATATTATAATTATTATGATTATTTAAAATAAAATTTATTTTCATAAAATATATTCATGATAAGTATTTTTCTATATTATAATTTTATCATAAATTTATGATTCCATAATTAATTTTTAAATGTGTCATAAAATCGATTATAATATTAAAATCATTATTTTTTTTAAATAAATGATAATTTTAATTAAAAAAATGGATTTCTAAAATTTAGAAAATTATTTCTATAAAATTATGTCCATTTTTTAAATCATCATGTAAATACTTTCCATGGGTTATTTTTTGGTATTTTCCTAAAATACTCCAATTTTCGGGTGAATAGTATAAATACAGTTCTTCACATAACTAGTGTAACTCAAATTTCATCATTCATGATGTAATAATTACATAATTATTTATAGAATATTAGGGTAGGCCATGGTATATTTAGTTTCATAAATGGTTCATTAAAATACAATAAACACAATTTTCAAACCTAAAAATTACTTTCCAATACATAAAGTCAAAAGTTATTCCTTAAAATAACATTTTTTCTTTCATTCCACGTTCCTTTTTAAATAAATAATAAATTCGAATTATAAAGGGGTTTTAAAGTCCTAAACAGATTATATTATATTAATATATGATTTATATTTTCAATATAATCACTATTACATGTTTTATCTTTGATGTATTATTTTATTCAATATTTTATTCTAAAAATACCCTTTTCCTCAAGTATGAATAACCCCTCTCTATTCCCTTGGAAACACATTCCTCCCACACATTCCATAGATAAATATTGGAAAAAATATTCCCTATTAATCCTATTATACCACAAATGTATGTTCGAGATTAATTATACTCTAATCACCAAGTATTTATAGTTTCATACAAGAGAAACTACACTAATGATTAAGTAAGTTTCGATCTACATCTCTCCCTTTTAAGTTATTATTCCTCTTCTAATTCTTCTTCCACTAAAACTTTCGAAACAAAATTGAAAGGGATTAACTATGTTTTAATTTAAAATTATTATAATTATTTTAACAAATATTTAGTATCACACTACTATATATATATATAATTTTTAAACTTCTTCTTCCCGCTCTCCCGACAATGCCCCATCAAAGGTTGGTGAACCACCTACGGAGACATTTCCATGTCAAAAACTATAACCATCATCAAGGGTGGATATTATAAACTATTTAAAAATTAATTTATATAAATTATATGCTGCTTTAATTAATTATACAAGTTTAAAAATTACAATTAAAAAAATTAGTAAAATCATTGGAAAATAGGGAATTTTTAAGTAAAACGTGATTTCAAAATGATTTAATATCATCAATGGAAATTAATAAATATAATAAAATTATTATAATTGATTAATATTTATATAAATTACTATAATTCATTTCTGGATCAATTTTTTAATAGATTTTTTTTATTCAGGAGGCGCAAACCCACCCAAATTAAGAGGTAATTAAGGTAAGGGTTTTTTCATCTCACATTTATTTTTGCGGGATATTACTTATTCATAAATTATTTATTTTTTGTACTATATGTATACTTCCCTTTTATATATAATAGAATGAATATTTTTTATCTTCAAGATATTTAATGTTTTATTGGAAGATCATGAATTTTACTCCACATATGGTTCGACAATTTACAAAGTTGTAATGGAATTCTTAACACAATTTCCATTATCTAGGTTAATCATATACTCCATTGATTATGTCATGATATGATTATTGTAAAAGGAATTTTTATTATCTTAAGGTTTAATTCTACTAGTTTTATTCGAATTTAGTGTTGATAGACATGTTGTTAATTTGGTTAATGGTTACAACTTCTTTTAAAAATACTATTTTAAATGTTTCTTTTTTCAAGGTTTAAAAGAAATGTTTTTTAATTATATGGGATGAGAGGATTTTATAACCTCTATGTGGACTTAATTTATTAGGTAATCCTTTAAAAATTAATATGGTAATTTTTACATAAATATTTTTTATTTTATAATTTTTTGTCATTTTAAATAAATGATTTCAATGTAAAGTGGTATTTATGTTAAGAATTTATACATGAATTTATTACAATATTTTCATCTATGTAAACACCCTTTATCGGATTTAATTCTTAATTGAGGTTTATATCATATGATAATATATAATATCCCCAATGTGGAGGCCACTAAACTGGTGCCCCATGTCGGGTCATCACATGACCTCAGGCTCGCCTCCCCGTACACCAGAGTCTGACGAATACCAATGATGTTCTAATAGATCACGTGGGGAGTTTTTTTTACACTTTTCAAAGTAATACATAGTATAAAAAAAGGTAAAATGGAAACCTAGTAAACAATCACAATAAACATACATTTCCAAACACTTAAAAAATGGGTACAACCCGCAATCAATAGTATATATGATATGTCATGTTATACAGCGACACTTGAATGAAAACAAAAATAAAGATAAATAGAGAAATACCCAGAAAAGTTCCAAACTTCATTTACGGATCCCTCAACCATGCACATCCCATTCCAAAACCATAATTCTAGCATTAGGTCTTTTACATTCTCTTAACTTGTAACAATGAAGCCTTCTTGGGGACCCAATTGGAGCCCGAGTAGGATGTGAATATTATTCAATAGGCCACCATCAACAGTGTCTAAACAATTTCTAGTAAAAATAAATTGTGCATGAATGTTCTAAGTAAATTACAAGATAAGAAAAATATAACCTAGGCTACAATAGTTAATAATATTCACTTAAACCAGATTCATCATTTGTTCCATGGGTTATCCATTTACATCCATTACACTACAACCTATGTCGGTGTATTATTATATGTGAGGCGATAAATAATGTATCATATCTAAATAGTTATATACATTTCATAAACAATTACATCACACATACCTTGGAGCCTTAGTCTTTCTACTCTCATTAAATTAAACTATTAGGGGAATAGAGTCTTAGTCCCCTTCCCTAACCCATGAAATATATGAGTGGGGTTCAGAGGCTCATCCTAACCTGACCCATGGGAATATATCCTCTATTACAATACCCCAAAACCACCAAAACATCTTCACATTCTTATTTAACTGTTTACCACATATACCATATCACAAACCATGCTCAAATATTACACATTATAATTAAAATTAATATTTCATTCAACACATAAATCATCTTCAAGCCTTAACCCATTACCACATTTACCATTTACATTTCATAGCCTATTTGACCCATTTCCCTTTTCATATCTTGACCCATTAATCTTTTCTGACAATTCCAATAAATTTTCCCATTAATCATATTCGTCAATTCACATCCATTATCCCATTTATCATATTTTAATTACAAACCATAATTCATTTACAAGAGTCACTATATTCCATTTTACCCTTTCATATTATACTAAAATACCCTTCTTCTAATTTAAAAACTAAATAAAAATACCATTTACTCCATTAAATAACCAAATACTACATGTCAACACATTTTTTATTTATGTATTATATAACAAAACCAATTCTACACATGACATTTTAATTCCCATGTTCAAGACTTAGAACACACTATGGGTGGCCCAAAACCTGGTCCAATCATCTTCAATGCATCCAATATGGAACATGAGGGGTTAAATTCATCATTTACCCAACCCATTTAACAATTCTAACCAAATCCATCAAAATCACAATAAGAGGATATAATTTACACAATCGCGTACACATAACCCAACATCAGGACTATGGGATATAACTTGTAGACCACCTACCAAGATTCCAAAGATTAAATCCCACTTAACCGTATCCCATGACTATAATTCAAACACCATTTGATTCCCTAACTTATGATATACTAGAGAAAATATGGTTTTAGGGATTCAGAAGAAGAAGAAAAATCTAAAATCCCTAATCTGGAAAAGAGAGCTAAGTGAAGAGTTAGAGTCAGCTGGAGGTTTGATCTACACCCAATGTCACTATAAATGGGTTAGAAACAAATGATATAGACCTTTGATAATATTTGAGAGTTTTTTTATCATTTCTAGTGTTGTTGGGAGAAAAATAAGGAAGAAAATTAGGTGATATCTCATAAATCTCAAGGGGAAAATGGTAAATTCCATCTTTTTAAATGGGTACATGGTTTAGCTGCACGTGAGAGATATCATATTTTCGATTGGGGTTAGTTCACATAGTTATCTGGGGATCCCACATGGTTTAACAAACCATACACCAGCCGTATTAAATGGCTCTTTCCAATCCCACAATGTTTGTCCTTCCCCCTTGCATGGTTTTCCCAAAACTGTGCACCCTTCCTCCAAGAATGCACAATTAGGGAGAACAAAAACTACTAACCATGATCCAACCACTAAACATTCAATAGATGGCCATCCATCCATTTATTTCTTTTCCAAAACCCCATGAACACCCCTGAACCTCCTCCTACACCCAGTGAACGTTTTATTAACAAAATTTAAGGGATTTAAACACTGATTTAAATAGCAACATAACTCCATGATGTTTAGGATATTACAACCTCCCCACCTTATAACAGATCATCCCAGATCCATACTTCTCATGCATCAATGATCTTCTAAGTTAAAAATATCAGGCCACTGGGCCCACATATCTGTACCCCTCTCCCAAGTTTCTTCCTAAACATTACCATGATTCTATAACACTTGAACTAAAGGCACAGTCTTATGATTAAATACATTATCACTAGGATCCACAATATTAACTCCATGCTCCTCAAAGGGCACATAAGCCTTAAGCTCAACATCATCAACATAAATCACCTGATATGGTTTAGGGTGATACTATCGAAGCTAAGGCACATGAAAAATATTATGAAAAATAGAATACTATTGTGGAAGATCCAATCAGTACACCACTGATCTAATCCATCCATAATATCAAATGGATTCATGTACCTATGTGCCTAAATTTCCAATTTCCAAATCTGATGGTGGCCCAACCTTGGAGAATACCAAAGAAAAACATGATCACCCACCATAAACTCAAGAGGATGAAAATGTCGATCCACATAAGACTTCTTCCAACCCAAACCCATATCCATACACTTCCAAATCAACTGAACTTATTCTGATATATCTTGCATCATACTTGATACCAAAAACTCTGATTCCCCTGCCTCTATCCAACATACCACAGATCTGTGTGTTCTGCCATATATATCTTCATACAGTGCCATTAGAATTATTGTCTGGTAATTTTTTTAAAGGACAAATCAACAATAACCATGTTCTTCTCCCAAGATACATCAAAATATTGAAAATATTCCCTTAACATTACCTCTAACACATGAATAGTACACTCAGATTGCCCATCCATTTTTGGGTGGAATGCCGTACTGAAAAAACACATGGGTACCAAGTGCTTTCTGCAACCCCTTATAGAGGCTTGATGTAAAATTCAGATCATGATCTGAAATTATGGTTCATGGAACCCAATGAAACTTCACTATCTCCCTAAAATATAACTCACCCAACTAATAAATGGTGGATGCATCTCAAATTATAAATAAATGGTCCACTTAGTAAAACAATCAATAAATACTCAGATAACATCGTTCTTCAGAGGCATCCTCTAAATACCCATAATGAAATCCGTTTCCATGTCATCCCACATCTATTTCATAATGGGAAATGTTTGTAACAAATCATGAGGTCACTGGTGATCAACCTTTACCTACTAGAAGGTATGGAATCAAACCAAAAAACCCACAACTTCTTTTTTCATCATTGGCCACTAATACTTACTATGAAGATCAAGATACATTTTGGTTAAACTAGGATGCACCTCCCATTTCGATAAATGGAACTCACACAACAAATATTATCACATAAAAGTTGGAATGGAAACGTGGCCATTAACACAAGTTATCTCATAGTCACCGATAATCCAACTGTAAGGTACCAACCCACCTTCAAGACTATCCATCAATTATAAAAACTATATATCCTCATACTACTTTCCGTGATCTAGTTCAAAAGATTAAAATCAACTACCAATGATACAAGGGTAATCCAACCATGCCCATCCAATACCTCCAAATGCATCTTTACAAACAACACCTTAATCTTACAGTTGAAACAGGATTCCTGAACCAATTTCTTTTGAGTCTTCCAACTCAATGAATCTACAATGATATTTCACATTCTTGGTGTGTATGCAACCTCAAAATCAATGTAATAAATTTATTAAACCAATATTCACAATCAAAGATTAATGTCACATTGGGTGAATATATACTTAAGTATTTTATGATTAATATACATGGTAAACCACTCATCCAATAAGTAATTCCTCCAACACATTAATGAATAACCCAATGTGGCTAATTAAAGGTCATGTGTAGGGTAATTTCATTCATATGGCTTGTTATCCATAAAAAAAACCCAATCACCCTCAATCAATACTACCACAAACCCAACACCATATGAATCACAAAACAAGGTATACTCCTTACCATGATCAGGTAAGTTCCGAATTGGTGTGGTAGTCAAAAAATTCTTTATCTCTTGGAATGAAATCTCACATTCCCCATACAACTCTAATTTTATTCATTTCTTGGTAAATAATGAATATGGTGCTGCCAAATAGGAAAATTATTTGAAGAACCTTTTGTAATAACCCACCAAACCCAGAAAACATTGGACATCAAACTGACTTTTGGGTAGCTCCCAAGATACAATAGATTTCACTTTTTCGGGGTCCACTAACACACCTTCCATAGAGATGGTGTCACCCAATAAATTCACCTTATTAATCCCAAAATGGAATTTTGATATCATGGCATATATCTTAAACTCTATTATTGTAATCAATACGATATAAATATGTTGGTAATGATCATCTTGAGATTTGGAATATAGTATGATGTCATAAACAAACACGACTAAAAACTGATCCAGGTATGGGTGTTATAAGATTATATTAATTAGGTCCACAAACACTACTAGTTCATTTTTAATACCAAAAAACATGAAAAAAATTTGTATAGCCCACACCTACTTCAGAAGGAAGTCCATGGTACATCAGAAGGTATCACCCTCAGCTGATGATACCCAGTCTCAAATCAATCATGGATAACACTAAAGCACCTCTCATCTAGTAAAAATGATCATCTATTCAAGGAAGATGGTATTTATTATTAACTATAATCTGATTCATCTCCTAATAATTGACATGAAACTATAATGATCTTTCAAACTTCTTGAAAAAAAATGGAGACCCCCAATGTGTCATATCAAGATGAATGAGCCCCTTGTTCTCCAGTTCCTACAACTGATTCTTCTACTTATGGAGTTCTTCCAGTTCCATTCTGTATGGAGGAATATAAATTTGGTCTACCCCCAATATTAACTATATTATTACTCAACATTTATCTTATGTGGTATCCCCAATAATTCCTTAGGTAATACATCATGGAACTAATCCAACATGGTAGGAAATATAAGATTCTCTACTCCTCCATAATCAAGCATAAGATAAGACACTGGGGTTGTGAGTTAACCAAATTGTCGATAGACTATCTTTGTATGAATTTATCAGATATCTAATTCCCAATGAAAAAAATATGCATCCCCCATTAGGTATGTAATCATTACCCTATGATAATAACAGTAAATATGTTATTTTTAAAACACTAGACAATCCATATCCAAAATTAGATTAAATAATAACATCTCAAGAAAAAATATGTCCCAAGGAAAATGGTACCCACCAATATGAAGGGAAAACTCCTTAAAGTTTTAGGTATTTTCTTCTCTCAACAATAATAGTGTATCCATAGACATGAACCCACACATATGTTTCATTAATACTCCCAATACATTCAAAAAAATAATAATATCTATCAGAATGTGAAGCACTTGTATCAAATAAAGCACTAGTAATTGTGGAATCTACAATAATCGTACCTCAAACTATCGATGGCCCAACCTCGTCAGCTCTATGTGTTGACTAAACTACATGAAGTTAACATGACCCTATACCCTCGACCCTAGTCTAAATTCCATGATATTCACTTCCTTACCGGTATGGGTGATCTCGCCTAGAGTACCATGTCCACCACCTCATCCAGTACGGCTAGTAGAGCTCCAACTGCCTACCAGATATGAGGTAACTAAACCCCTACCTATACTCTACACTAACATTTATCCTCTATTAGTAACCAACTATCAAGGGTTACTAATAAAATTTTCAAATTCCCAAACCTTTTGCATGATTGGCACTAAACTAGTGGTCGAGAACACCGACCATGCATGTGCCCTAGTCTACCACACTGAAAGTAAAAAAACCTGGTCACCACCCAAAGAAACTAGTCATCCTCTCTAACTATGAAGCACACCAGTACGCTAGTGAAGACTCTCAAAGTAATTCTTCTTACATTTAGAAGTCACACCACATAGTCATCCCACTGGAACAACATGCCCACTAATCAATGCCTCCTTTATGTTCCCATTTTAAATAAGGGTATGATCCACCACCTCTTCAATATTATTTTAATGGAAGATGTTCACCTGGTACTTGATTTAATTTCTAGTTCCATCTTGAAAGTGTCTTTAAATAGCTTCTCTATCCCCTAGAAATGCTAGAAAAAATCAGTTCAAGTCAGTAAAATAGCCAAAAAAATCTATCATTAACATAGTATCCTTGGTAAACCTCATAAACATCACAATCCACTACTTCCTCAAGGTATCTAGATATAAGTTCTCCAAAAAATATTCATAAAATCTTTCTATAACATACCGGCATCTTACTGAGTCTGATCCAAAATATCCCACTCGTTTTTTTTCTATCCCCACAACATATAAGCATCCAACATGACACTCCTCTCAGAAGGAGTTTCCAAGTGATCCAAAATCATTTGGATAAATTCAATCCAGAACTATGATCCCTTGGGTCCATCCTATATAGAAAAATATGGAGGTTGATGCAACAGAAACTCTATAGTCAGATCAAACATACCTGGCACGATAACCCTGGGGTCATATTATATAGTCTACATAAAACTAGTAATGTTCTAAATGAACTGCTCCTCCCTCTTATTACCATGGGTTTCTGGGTTTCCATTCTCCATTTATGGAGGATAATTATTTGTAACATCCTTTTTCTCCAAACTAGTACACAACATCATGGTGGAAGATTCCAATAATTACAATCACAAATCTCAGAACACATAGCATAAAACATACACGATTTTACAAGTAAGGATCAGTACTAGTCATAAACAAATCATACTGCATACACTATCCCAAAGGATATAACCACACCTCTTCTACTAAACTTAAATATCTTTTCCTTATGTCATGGTCAACATGGAATAACCCATCTCACACAATCATGAGCACTTTTTAATCAGTTCTACTTTCCCAATGTAAATATTTCTCATTAAGAACCTTTCCTATTCCACAAATTGTTAGAACCAAATTTTTAACCCACTTAAAACTTTCATTAAACACTTTTATTTAACCATTATATCCCTTTACTTCCATTTATCTTAATTATTTCATCCTTATTAGACTCCACATCATTCAATTTTTTCAAATAATGTAAATACATTTTTCCTTTTAGATCCCACATATCCTCCTCATGCATGCCTACCATGATGCATGCCACTTATATGTCTAGGTGGCAGCATGAATCTACATCCTCATACCATTTCATACAATATAAAAATATCATAAAATAGTCACAAAACACAAAAAATTGCATCAAAAAATGGTGAAATAACATTCAATTGTAACAATACACATCTAGAACAACAATTCTCACCATGGGTTACATGGGTTTTCCCTCATACATGGGTTTGATACTCCAATGCATGTGCTCATTACCAATGCATGTACCTTCATAATCTCTTATATACCATTATTAAATAGTATGTAAATAGAAAATAACCTACTCTAATACCATTTTTAAACACCCCCAACACAGAGACCACTAAATTAGTGCCCCGAGTTGGGTCACCACATGACCTCAGGCATGCCTCCCCATATGCCAGAGGTTGCCGACTAGTAGTGAGGGCATAATAGATAATTTGGGGAGACTATAACCTCTCATTAGAGTATGTAAAATATATAAAAAAATAAATAATGTAAATATAGTAAACAATAATATTAAACATGCATTTCTAAACACTTCCAAAAACCAAGTACAAACCACAACCAGTAGTAAATATTCTTTGTCATGTCAAACAATGACTCCTGAAAGAAACCTAAAATAAGGATAAATAGAAGAATATATGAAATGGTTCATTGCTCTAGGTTTGAATCCCTATACCTTTCACATCCCAATCCCAAATAATCCTTCTAACATAGGGTACTTTCCTTTCTCGAGGCCTACAAATATGATGTATTCTTGGGTACCTAATGGTAGATCGAGTAGGGTGTGAGTACAAATGAGTATACCACCACAAACAGTTTCTAGAAAATATATATTCTATATTGATAGTAAATTCAATTGATAAGTAAATAATAAGTTAAACACACGATAACCCGGGAGTTATTAGTTAATGATATTCACTATAATCAGTTTCATCATTTGTTCAATGGGTTTAGCATTAACCTCAATTACACTTCAGCCTATGCTGGTTAGTTACTATGAATAACTACATAACTAATGTTCCCTATCTAACTAGGGATAAACATTACATAATCAATTACATCACACCTACTTTGGATCCACAGTCTAGTTAGTCTGATCTAATGAAATTGTTAGGTGCATAGAGCCTCATTCCCCTCCCCTAACCTATAGATTATAGGGGTAGGGCTTGGATACTTGGTCTAACCTAACCCATGGGCATAAATAATCAAGTCCTATACACCACAGCCACCAATCCATGTGCACATGCTTATTTAAACACATACCAAATATACCGTCTCATGAACCATGATAAAATATTACACATAATAACCACAATTCATATTTCATTCAACACATAAAGCATATTCAAGCCTTAACCCATTAACACGTTTATCATTTACATTGCATAGTATATTTTAACCATTTACCTTTTTATATACAGACCCATTAAATTTATTTGACAATTCCCATACATTTACACATTTAACATATTAATCAATTCACATGCATTATCCCATATAGTGTATTTCTTTTACAAACTCGTAATTTATTTAGCATAATCACTATATTCCATTTAACCCTTTCACATTATACCAAAAAAACCATTATACCAAGGTAATAGGTAAATACCAATACAATTAACACCATTTTATAACCCAAGATAACATGTTGAGGAATTTATTATGGCTCTATGACATAAAAAACCAATTTTACACTTGGAATTTTAATTCCCATGTTCTAGGGGTGGAACACCCCTTGGGCGGACCATAACCTGATGAAATCATCCTCAAAACATCCTATGGGGATCATAAGGGGTTCAATTAATCATTTAGAAAACCCATTTACAAATACTAACAAAAGGAATCAAAATCACCACAAGAGGGAACCATTAACACAACCATATACACATAAACTAACATCAAGACTATGTGATATAACTTGTAGAACACATACGTTGATTACAAAGATGAACTCTCAATTAACCATATCCCATGAATCAGATTCAATCACCCTTTGAATCCCCAAACTATGATCCAGTGGAAAAATATAGTCATAGGTATTTAGAAGAATAATAGAAAATCTACAATCCATAATCTGGAAAATGGAGTAATGATAAGCGTTTAATTCACCCAGATATTCAATATGTACATAGAGGCACTCCAAATAGCTTAGAAATGAAGAAGATCAACCCTTGGGAATATTTGGGCATTTTGGATCATCCCTATTGATTTTGGGGAACGAATATGGAATAAAATCGGGTGAAATCACATTAATCCCGAGGGGGAAATTGTAAATTACCACTTTTTAATGGGGCACAAGGTTTGTCCACACAAGTTTCCAAACTATACTCCAACCTCTATCGAAAGGGGTGGGTCACATGTTTAATTAGGGATCCCACATAGTTTAGCAAACCATGTGATGATCATGTAAAATGGCTATGTCCAAGCCTGCATGGTTTTCCCAAAAAATGTGTAGCCTTCCTCTAGGTATGCATGGTTAGGGAACACAGTCACAACTAAAATGCGCAATCCATGAAACAACCACAGGATAGCTATTATTTCCTTTCATTCATTTCTCGAACCCCTAGAATTCCCATGAACCTACTCTTACACATGATGAATATTTCATTTACTAGAGTTAAGTTATATAAACAAATATCTAAACAAGAACATACCTCCACGAAGTACGATATCTTACACAATCTACTATATTTTAATGAATTGTTTTTGATAAGTTTTATTGTGGATGTGTTGTTTTGATACCATTCATCATTTTCCATTGGACGGTTTATGATTACTTTTTGGGGAAATTATTTACCTTTGATATGCTAGTTTTAATATAAGTTTATATGTGGATTATGTTTCAACCCTTTCATAATAGTAATTCATTAGACATAGTAAGTGTCGGGTGGGTCCCGCTATAGCCCCTCGATGCATCAGTAGATCTCAGGAGACGGACAAGTTTGGGTTTTGGCTAATGTATTACCTGATTATGTATAGTGTCTTAGATGAATCCTTGATGGTATATTTATGATGTCTCTCATTATACATTCCATCATTATGAGATTATTTATTGATAATACACGTGATTATTCAACTTGTATAATATTCATGAATAAGTATCTTTATCAGGTGATTAATTATATGGTGTTATCTATTCAATTTTATTCCTTAGATATTATGTTCAAGAATGTGTTTTAATGGAATGTGTTGTTAATCATTTAACTCTCCTTAATATTAAGTTTTATTTATGATAGATTACACTTTACTTCTTACCCTTATTAAGCATCTGATCTCACCCATTTATTATGTATTATTTTCCTCGTGATTCCAAGATATTTGACAATCAAGGATAATCTAGGAGGATATGGATGTTTCTAATGTGGTTTTTATATTTTATTTCATTTCATGTAGTAATGTAAAACTTGTGTTTGAATATTATTTTTAAATTCTATGAATCTATTTGGTATTTAAGGATGCAATCACTTTTTCATTGTACCAATTTAATAATGTAATGAACTAGATGAAAGCTAATGGGGTCAGTGACTTTACATATAGATTCATACTCCCACATCATCGAGCTCTAGAATCATCTACCTACGATAGTTTCCCCTTGGTTATGAAGCATATTAGTGAAGAGGATACCCTCTTCCCATATTCTTGTGAGGTTGTCAATATTATTTGGAATTAGAGATGGAGCCTTTGGTGTTGTAGTTAGACTCATCATCATCATTATCTAGAAATTGAGATTGATATTCCTCCCCCTTTTCTACAAGGGTTTCAGAATAAACAAATCGAATGTTGGGATTATTATCCCTCTAGCTTGTGAGTGTATCTAACTATTTTATACTATTACTTCCTTTTTTTGGTTTTGGGGAGTCCAACTAAGTATAACCATACTCACCATAATATTGGATTTTCCCTTATGTTTGATGTCATATACAGATTATAATAATATCCATAATGAGTTTGGTGGACTTGGTATCAGAAGATCTTAGTAGTTTTTAGAGGTGATAATTGTGTTTAATGGATATACTTAGAGATTGTGAGTTGGACCCTCTTAATTATTCCCCCTTCCATGATTGCTAACAGTTTTTGACCCCATTTTTGGATGGGAATATATTTTCCCCTTATACACCTTTTTATTACCTTACTTCACATTGATGACTTTCCTAAAGTTTATCGCATTCATTGATTACTCTTTTGATATTTAATTATTTTTATATATTTTCATTATTTCATGAATCTATTTGTGTGTGTGTGTGTATATTTACTTTATATTATATCCTCTGATTTCAATTATATTCCTACGTGGCACATTTTTAGAGCCCCCGTCCAATTATAGGTGAGTTTGGTCTTTCAAACTCATCTTATTGTCAGCCCAGGTTGACTCTAGTGGATCTGTTTGTGGAATAATACACTTTAACTATATGAATTGTGGACTAATGGGGAAGTCATTGATCATGTATTTACCCGTGGTATTCTAGTGGGACTCCACTAACAATATTCTCCAGAGCTGGGCTGTTGACATTAGGGCATAGGTTGGTCGATTCCCAACATTGATAAGCAAGAGTTTTCTGCACTTATCCACACTCAATCATGGCCATCCCCACTTCTATATAAATCCTTTTAATGATAATCTAAGATGATTACATGGACTTTAAAAACAAAAAATATATAATACCATGTCTTCAAAATTATTGGAAAATATCTTTAAGAATCCATTGAATTCTTTCACTTGGTATTTAAACTGAACACTGAAACTCACTGGAAAGAAATTGTTACAAATATAGGATAGTGTTCATGATCATGAAAAAACCATGAGAGTTAGAGGTAGAATAATATCCTCATTTCTAAATATCATATGAAATTAATTTAAAATGATAAATCTTGTGTAAATCATGATATAATGAAATGGAAATGATCTTCATGATCATAATAAGATATTCAATGTGCTCAAGGAGTGAAATATAAGACAAACATTAAATTCCATATTTAATAATAAAACAATGAAAAACAATTTTAAAAAATCCACATTTAAAGGAAATAACTAATAATAAAATTTTTAAATTCAACTATAATAAAACAGTTACACAGTGAATAGTTCAAAAACATTTATAAATTAAAAAACAATAAAAATCTGGAAACTTCTACCACATTTGTGGAATAAAATCTAAAAAAATTATCCCTTTATGAATAAACATTTTCATAAATTTCTACCATTTTATAAAAATACACACAGATTTACCCCTTTGTGATTATCAATAAATGAAAAACAATGAAGGGAAGAAGAAACTAAAATGGATTTAAAAATATAGTTTAATAGTGAAAAATATTTTCAACAGAAATGTAATTTTGAAAAAAAAATTTATTAACATTTATACTCTTATTTAAAAAGAATATAGATATAGACAGATAGGTACGTTAACATAAAATGAGAGAAAAAAATAAAGATAAATGAACAAAATAAATAGATAGAGACACACAAGGAAAGATAAATAGTAAAATAAAATTGGTACGTACCTTTTCCAAGAAGCTCCATCCTTTATAGAATTAAATTTTCACCATTAAAATAGATTAAAGGAAAGAAATATTTTGAAAGTGAGATCATGACTTTAAATTTTACTTCTATTGGAATTCATTTAAATGCAACTCAAGATTAATGTTCGAGGGAAAAAATGTAAATTTTATTACTCCACATTAATCTTCCATTATGAGTAATAATATCATTTATATTAAAAAAGGAATATATACTTATATGAGTTTTTAAAACAAATTTAACTTAAAAAAAATTAATACTCATTTTAAAATTACTTAATTTATACAGTATAATTTTGAAATTTTGATAATAATAGTAACCCATTTTTAAAATTTAAAAATTGAAAAAGATATCTCTTAAGTAATATTTCAGATTTAAAATAGAAAAGGGACACCCTGAAATAATATTATATGTAATAAAAAGGATCATATCCAAGTTAAAATGACAATAGATGAAAATAAGCATTAAAAGAAATATTCTAAATGATATCAATATGTTTTTTGAAATAATTAAAAAATATAACTCAGGATAGTAATAGGCCAATTAAAGAATGACACAAGTGATCCATTCATAATTAACCTTTAATGAATTTTAAATGGTCAAGGGATTGAGGTTTTCTGAAGACATTAGTGAGTTGAAATTCTATCATAAAATGTTCTAATAATATATCACCTTACTGGAAGTGATCTTTTTTCAAATGGTGTCAATGGCCATTGTGTTTGGTGTGAGAGTACTTGATAATATTTTTAGAGATATTGATAAAACATTTATTTTCACACTTAATATGGATATGGTTAAACATATGCTTAAAATCTAAGAGTGTGTGTTTCATCTATAAAATTTTGTGTGAAAAAACTCTTAGTGGCTACGAATTTCTCTTCGATTATAGAAATATCAATGAAGTTCTTTTTACTACTCCAAGAGACAATGGAATTTCCAAGTAGGTGAAAATTCCGAATTTTACTTTTCCTTTGGAGTTGGAATCATAAAAAAGAAATATCATAAAAATAAATTAATTCAAAATATGATTCTTTTTGATAAATTTTTTTTATATATCAAAACATTATTTTGATGGATTTTGAAATGTTATTTTATGGGATCTTATTTAAAATGATCATAAAGACAAACAATGAACTTTATATCTAACCAATTCATTGTAAGGTAAATTGGACTACATATCATAAATCAATAAATATTCTTTTCAACTATATCATGGGCTTAATCAAATGTAAAATTAATAATATTACTCAAGGCCATACTGATTTCTCTATCATGATCCATGCCAAATAATTTTAAAAGTTCATTATTTTATTTTTCTTGGTTTAAAAACAATCCATAATTTAATTGAGAAACATGCAAAAGTGGAAAAAAAATTATTTCACCAATAAATATTTTTTTATTCCTTTTTTATTAAATAGAATATTTCTAAAGAAATAGATTCATTGACAGAGCTAAAAATATTATCATTAATATAATTTTGAATGCGTAAAATATCATTTGAGACGTGCTTAAAAATAATATTTGAATCATATTTCCCCATTCTAAAATAAATTAAAATAATATTATTTAAAATTATTTCATACCAAGACGAAGGGATATTTTTTAAACAATAAATATCTTTGAATTGTGGAAAATAAAATTTGTAATTTCGCATTTTCAAAAAATAAGGTGGTTGTTCCATAAAAACATTTTTGGAAATAAAAACCTTTAAAAAGTATCTTTTGACATCCATTTGAATGATATTTAAATTGTGATGATAGGTGAAATGTCATAATATACTAATGCATTCTAACTGAGTGATGGGTTTGAAATATTTTCCATTGTCGATTCGTTCTTCTTGGATATAACTTTTGGTAACTAAATGGGATTTATTTCTAGAGATATTACAATATTTTCCAAACCTATTTCTAAAAACTAATATAGATACTACAATATAATTATTATTAGTTATTTCTATGCATGTACACACATAATTCCAAGTGATATGATTTATTTTATCTTGAATGTTAAAATCCAAATTTTTATCCTTAAGGGAATCGTTAAGGTTTTATGGTTCAAGGTGAGATACAAAGGCTAAGTATTCAAACTCATTTATGAATGTTCTTGGAGTAAAATTTCCCACATGTAAATCATGGAAGAAAATTGTAAGGGGATGTACTTTTAGAATTTTAAATGCTTCAGAAAAATAATTTTAAGGATATTCGTATTCTTCTTTAGCTTCTCTAGTTTGAAAATGTTTATTTAAAACATCATTTTTAAAATCTTTTTAAAAACTGTGTTTTGGAAAATATCTATAAAATAAAAGATATATTGATTCTTCCACTATTTCAGTCCTTTTATTAAAGAAATAATACGATTTACTTGAGTTCCATTACCAAAGACGTATTATTTAATATTATTTATAGTCAAATTTTACAAAATTTTATTTTGTTTTTAAAATAAAAAATTTGAAACCAAAAACATTGGAAATATTACTTCATGTTTTGATAAATTCCAAAGTTTATAAGGTTTTTCTCTAATAAAAGGGCTTATGATAAAATAATTAATTATACTTCATGAAGAATACATGGAATCGGTCCAAAAATATTTTGTAAGATAAAATTCATTAAAAGGAGTCTATGAAATTTCATGGATAGATTGATTTCCCCTCTTTACTACCCTATTTTATTAAGGGGTTCAACGAGAATAAAAGAATGATTTCTTCCATTAGAAGAAAAGAAATCATTAAATTCAGTTTTATCAAAATTTCCACCATAATCACTATGAATAGAAATTATTTTAACATGTTTTTTTATTTTCAAACTTTTTAGAAAACTTGATGAAAGAATAGAAATATGAAATTTTATTTGGTAAGAAATAATTTCAACTAACTATTTTAAATTCATCCAAAATTATAAAAGTGTAGGATATCCCAACAAGACATCTGATTTTAGGAGGTATAAAAAGGTCAAGTTGAATTAATTATAGACATTTTGAAGGTGAAATTATATTTTTATATTTAAAAGATAATATTTTTTTAAAACATATATGTAAATACTTTAAAAACCATGATTACTTTAAAATGTAATTTGGGAAGATCTTGTACTAGTTGATAATGGTGGAGTTTGAAAATAGTTTTATTTCTATAATGAAAAATGTGTCAATAAAAATCCATAATTCACTCACTTGAGCACCCATATGTTTGGCATTTTCGCTAAAAATATATTCTAAATTTATAGCACATGCATTTTTAAATGGGATGAGGAAATAAATTTTTTCCTTCATGGTCAATAACATTATAAAATATAATTTTCAAAATAAATTTTAAAGCTAATATAACACAATTGACTAATTATTAGAAAATTTTTCATTATTTCATTGGAAAATTAAATTTTAATAATTAAATAAGAGTTAGAAAAACATATTTTACTTTTTGTGATTATAATTCCGTTAGAATTAGAACAAAATATGACATAACATCATTTTAAATTATTCATGTTATTTAATTTTTAGAGGTCCCCACACATGTGTGTTGAGAAACTATTACTAGGTACTATATTTCTTCAAGGATTTTTCTCATACTAAATTTTTTATATAAAATTAAATGACTGAAGGTTTTCATCCCCAAAAAAACATGGGTATTATTATATTATCTAATAATGATTTTAGAATAAATATTTCCTTAGAATGGGATTTTATTTTTGAAAAATTTTAATAAAGATGGATTGGTTTTGGTCTCCCATATCATGAATTTTTGTAATTGATTTCATATATTAAGTGAATAATTATTTTATAATAATAAATAAATATATTTTTGAAGAAACCATTAACAAAAATATTTTTCTATTCATTTTTAAAGGTGATATCATCATTGTATAAATGAAGACGAACTCGTTATTTTCTTTTTCTTTGATAATCCAAAATTTTATTTATATTTTTGATACATGGGTGAGTTTGGATAGATAAATTTTGAGTTTATTAATAGTGGATTAGAGTTTAGTGATACATAGTTTATTTTCAACATTATTGAATAATTATTTTATATATTTTAAGATAAAACCTTTTTCATTTTAATGATGATATTATTATTAAACCACTTTATTGTATTTATTTTCCTGATTTATGTATAAAAATGATTTTTGATTTAAACCATTTTCAAGTTAATTAGGGGTATATTTTAAGACATTATCATTAAGTTGAATAGAAGATCATGAATAATTAGGGAAGAAGTGTAGGAGGAGGGGATATAAATTGGTGTATTAACCTTGATGTCATCATCAACATGTGATATATGGTACTTGTGGCTTGAGTCACATTAGGTGGATAAGGATTTTGAATCCATAGAGTTAGAAATGCACCATTTGTTATGAATTTGAAAACCATATTACATTGTTTCTTTTCATTGAGATTATTCTTTTATACGAGTAAATCCATCTAGATGTGATCATTTTTTCTACATTTATTGTATTTCATCTCTATTTTTAACTTTTCATTTTTTTATAATGGATTTTTTAGAGAATTACTTCAGATATAAGAAATCATTCATGTTCTTAGAACTTTGAGTACAATTTACAACCCCTCATATGGATGATTCATTATTTTTAAATTAAAATTAAATGGTTTTATTTAATTTATTGACTTTAATGGCCACTTTTTCTTCTTTTCCCTTAATTGTTATTTTTTATTTCATCAAGGTTCTGATGATTTTCTCAATGTCCATTTTCTCTATATCTTTCTATTCTTAAATAGTTCAGGCATTAAGACCCCATGAGGTTGGTAAAACACATAATATATTCTTTATAAGAATTTATAAAGATAAATCATCACCAAGTGAAATTATACCATTTCAAATCTAATTAAAAATCATAAAGATTCTATTAATGGATTCATTAGGATGCATTGAGAAACATTAAAAAACATAATGGAATATATCTAATCTAGTGTCCCTAACATTACCAATTAATTCTTGTGTGACATATAATAATTTATAAATTCCACAATCTTGTTTTCGTATTTAAACATTATTAAACTCATTTCTATAAATAATATATTTTCTGGAATCTATATGTTTTCTATTAAGATATATACACCACCACATTCTCCAAAGACTGAAACATTAAATAGAGTGTTAATGAATCCAAAACACATCACCATGAAGGAAAATATGAATAATATTATGAACTATCATGTACATGAAATTTACTCCAGTATACAAAAATTATAGGTCTCAGCCATAGCTATGTACATGGCACTAAAGCCAAATTTTTGTGGGATAGACCTACATGTCATATACTAGTGGGGTACATAGTGTGTGGGACTCTCATTAAATCATAATGGAAACTATAATATAAGTCTCTTCAGTGTAACCAAATGTACACAATATGTAATTTATGACACATAGAGTATAGATAAATGTGTTCTGGTGGGTGCATGCACATAGTACCTTTTATGATATTTCTCCAGTTATATGTGATGTCTTTGGAGAAACACATAACATGTGGGTCTGTAATGTTGACCTGGGGTATATTTGGTTACACATTATGGTAAATCACCCTCATATATATGGAATGTGACCCAGGGTCACAAACAATGTAAAATTTAAGAAAACAATGAAATACTAGAACTATATGGTGTGTAATACATGTCATGTATTCTAGGGAATTACATAATTTGTAATCAATATTTCTAGATATGGAATATACTATTACCTCTCCCAAGTTTCTTCCTAAACATTACCATGATTCTATAACACTTGAACTAAAGGCACAGTCTTATGATTAAATACATTATCACTAGGATCCACAATATTAACTCCATGCTCCTCAAAGGGCACATAAGCCTTAAGCTCAACATCATCAACATAAATCACCTGAGATGGTTTAGGGTGATACTATCGAATCTAAGAAACATGAAAAATATTATGAAAAATAGAATACTATTGTTGAAGATCCAATTAGTACACCACCGATCTAATCCATCCATAATATCAAATGGACCCACGTACCTATGTGCCTAAATTTCCAATTTCCAAATCTGATGGTGGCCGAACCTTGGAGAATACCAAAGAAAAACAAGATCACCCACCATAAACTCAAGAGGATGAAAATGTCGATCAACATAAGAATTCTTCCAACTCTAACCCATATCCATACACTTCCAAATCAACTGAACTTATTCTGATATATCTTGCATCATACTCGATACCAAAAACTCTGATTCCCCTGCCTCTATCCAACATACCACAGATCTGTGTGTTCTGCCATATATATCTTCATACAGTGCCATTAGAATTATTTTCTGGTAATTTTTTTAGAGGACAAATCAACAATAACCATGTTCTTCTCCCAAGATACATCAAAATATTTAAAATATTCCCTTAACATTACCTCTAACACATGAATAGTACACTCAGATTGCCCATCCATTATTGGGTGGAATGTCATACTGAAAAAACACATGGGTACCAAGTGGTTTACGCAACCCCTTATAGAGGATTGATGTAAAATGCAGATCATGATCTGAAATTATGGTTCATGGAACCCAATGAAACTGCACTATCTCCCTAAAATATAACTCACCCAACTAATAAATGGTGGATGCATCTCAAATTATAAATAAATGGTCCACTTAGTCAAACAATCGATAAATACTCAGATAACATCGTTCTTCAGATTCATCCTCTAAATACCCATAATGAAATCCATTTCCACGTCATCCCACATCTATTTCATAATGGAAAATGTTTGTAACAAATCATGAGGTCACTGGTGATCAACCTTTACCTACTAGAAGGTATGGAATCACACCAAAAAACCCACAACTTAGTTTTTCATCATTGGCCACTAATACTTACTATGAAGATCAAGATACATTTTGGTTAAACTAGGATGCACCTCCCATTTCGATAAATGGAACTCACACAAAAAATATTATCACATAAAAGTTGGAATGGAAACATGGCCATTAACACAAGTTATCTCATAGTCACCGATAATCCAACTGTAAGGTACCAACCCACCTTCAAGACTATCAATCAATTATAAAAACTATATATCCGCATACTACTTTCCGTGATCTATTTCAAAAGATTAAAATCAACTACCAATGATACAAGGGTAATCCAACCATGCCCATCCAATACCTCCAAATGCATCTTTACAAACAACACCTTAATCTTACAGTTGAAACAGGATTCCTGAACCAATTTCTTTTGAGTCTTCCAACTCAATGAATCTACAATGATATTTCACATTCTTGGTGTGTATGCAACCTCAAAATCAATGTAATAAATTTATTAAACCAATATTCACAATCAAAGATTAATGTCACGTTGGGTGAATATATACTTAAGTATTTTATGATTAATATACATGGTAAACCTCTCATCCAATAAGTAATGCCTCCAACACTTTAATGAATAACCCATTGTGGCTAATTAAAGGTCATGTGTAGGGTAATTTCATTCATATGGCTTGTTATCCATAAACAAAAACCCAATCACCCTCAATCAATACTACCACAAACCCAACACCATATGCATCACAAAACAAGGTATACTCCTTACCATGATCAGGTAAGTTCCGAATTTGTGTGGTAGTCAAAAAATTATTTAGCTCTTGGAATGAAATCTCACATTCCCCATACAACTCTAATGTTATTCATTTCTTGGTAAATAATGAATATGGTGCTGCAAAATAGGAAAATTATTTTAAGAACCTTTGGTAATAACCCACCAAACCCAGAAAACATTGGACATCAAACTGACTTTTGGGTAGCTCCCAAGATACAATAGCTTTCACTTTTTTTGGGTCCACTAACACACCTTCCATAGAGATGGTGTCACCCAATAAATTCAACTTATTAATCCCAAAATGGAATTTTGATATCATGGCATATAGCTTAAACTCTATTATTGTAATCAATATGATATAAATATGTTGGTAATGATCATCTTGAGATTTGGAATATAGTATGATGTCATAAACAAACACAACTAAAAACTGATCCAGGTATGGGTGTTATAAGATTATATTAATTAGGTCCACAAACACTACTAGTTCATTTTTAATACCAAAAAACATGAAAAAAATTTGTACAGCCCATACCTACTTCAGAAAGAAGTCCATGGTACATCAGAAGGTATCACCCTCAGCTGATGATACCCGGTCTCAAATCAATCATGGATAACACTAAAGCACCTCTCATCTAGTAAAAATGATCATCTATTCAAGGAAGATGGTATTTATTATTAACTATAATCTGATTCATCTTCTAATAATTGACATGAAACTATAATGATCTTTCAAACTTCTTGAAAAAAAATGGAGACCCCCAATGTGTCATATCAAGATGAATGAGCCCCTTGTTCTCCAGTTCCTACAACTGATTCTTCTACTTATGGAGTTCTTCCAGTTGCATTCTGTATGGAGGTATATAAATTTGTTCTACCCCCAATATTAACTCTATTATTACTCAACATTTATCTTATGTGGTATCCCCAAAAATTCCTTAGGTAATACATCATGGAACTAATCCAACATGGTAGGAAATATAAGATTCTCTACTCCTCCATAATCAAGCATAAGATAAGACACTGGGGTTGTGAGTTAACCAAATTGTCGATAGACTATCTTTGTATGAATTTATCAGATATATAATTCCCAATGAAAAAAATATGCATCCCCCATTAGGTATGTAATCATTACCCTATGATAATAATAGTAAATATGTTATTTTTAAAACACTAGACAATCCATATCCAAAATTAGATTAAATAATAACATCTCAAGAAAAAATATGTCCCAAGGAAAATGGTACCCACCAATATGAAGGGAAAACTCCTTAAATTTTTAGGTATTTTCTTCTCTCAACAATAATAGTGTATCCATAGACATGAACCCACACATATGTTTCATTAATACTCCTAATACATTCAAAAAAAATAAAAATATCTATCAGAATGTGAAGCACTTGTATAAAATGAAGCACTAGTAATTGTGGAATCTACAATAATCGTACCTCAAACTATCGATGGCCCAGCCTCGTCAGCTCTATGTGTTGACTAAACTACATGAAGTTAACATGACCCTCTACCCTCGACCCTAGTCTGAATTCCATGAGCTTCACTTCCTTATCGGTATGGGTGATCTCCCCTAGAGTACCATGTCCACCACCTCATCCAGTACAGCTAGTAGAGCTCCAACTACCTACCAGATATGAGGTAACCAAACCCCTACCTATACTCTACACTAACATTTATCCTCTATTAGTAACCAACTATCAAGGGTTACTAATAAAATTTTCAAATTCCCAAACCTTTTGCATGATTGTCACTAATCTAGTGGTCGAGAATACTGACCATGCATGTGCCCTAGTCTTCCACACTGAAAGTAAAAAAACCTGTTTACCACCCAAAGAAACTAGTCATCCTCTCTAACTATGAAGCACACCAGTACTCTAGTGAAGACTCTAAAAGTAATTCTTCTTACATTTAGAAGTCACACCACATAGTCATCCCACTGGAACAACATGCCCACTAATCAATGCCTCCTTTATGTTCCCATTTTAAATAAGGGTATGATCCACCACCTTTTCAATATTATTTCAATGGAAGATGTTCACCTGGTACTTGATTTAATTTCTAGTTCCATCTTGAAAGTGTCTTTAAATAGCTTCTCTATCCCCTAGAAATGCTAGAAAAAATCAGTGCAAGTCAGTAAAATAGCCAAAAAAATCTATCACTAACATAGTATCCTTGGTAAACCTCATAAACATCACAATACACTACTTCCTCAAGGTATCTAGATAGAAGTTCTCCAAAAAACATTAATAAAATCTTTCTATAACATACCAGCATCTTACTGAGTCTGATCCAAAATATCCCACTCGTTTTTTTCTATCCCCACAACATATAAGCATCCAACATGACACTCCTCTAAGAAGGAGTTTCCAAGTGATCCAAAATCATTTGGATAAATTCAATCCAGAACTATGATCCCTTGGGTCCATCCTATATAGAAAAATATGGAGGTTGATGCAACAAAAACTCTATAGTCAGATCAAACATACCTGGCATGATAACCCTGGGTCATATTATATAGTCTACATAAAACTAGTAATGTTCTCAATGAACTGCTCCTCCCTCCTATTACCATGGATTTCTTGGTTTCCATTCTCCATTTATGGAGGATAATTATTTGTAACATACTTTTTTCTCCAAACTAGTACACAACATCATGGTGGAAGATTCCAATAATTACAATCACACATCTCAGAACACATAGCATAAAACATACATGATTTCACAAGTAAGGATCAGTACTAGTCATAAACAAATCATACTATATACAATATCCCAAAGGATATAACCACACCTCTTCTACTAACCTTAAATATCTTTGCCTTATGTCATGGTCAACATGGAATAACCCATCTCACACAATCCTGAGCACTTTTTAATCAGTTCTACTTTCCCAATGTAAATATTTCTCATTAAGAACCTTTCCTATTCTACAAATTGTTAGAACCAAATTTTTAACCCACATAAAACTTTCATTAAAAACTTTTATTTAACCATTATATCCCTTTATTTCCATTTATCTTAATTATGTCATCCTTGTTAGACTCCACATCGTTCAATTTTTTCAAATAATGTAAATGCATTTTTGCTTTCAGATCCCACATATCCTCCTCATGCATGCCTACCATGATACATGCCACTTATATGTCTAGGTGGCAGCATGAGTCTACATCCTCATACCATTTCATACAATATAAAAATATCATAAAATATTCACAAAACACAAAAAATTGAATCAAAAAATGGTGAAATTCCATTCAATTGTAACAATACACATCTAGAACAACAATTCTCACCATGGGTTACATGGGTTTTCCCTCATACATGGGTTTGATACTCCCATGCATGTGCTCATTACCAATGCATGTACCTTCATAATCTCTTATATACCATTATTAAATTGTATGTAAATAGAAAATAACCTACTATAATACCATTTTTAAACACCCCCAACACAGAGACCACTAAATTAGTGCCCCGAGTTGGGTCACCACATGACCTCAGGCATGCCTCCCCATATGCCAGAGGTTGCTGACTAGTAGTGAGGGTCTAATAGATAATTTGGGGAGACTATAACCTCTCATTAGAGTAAGTAAAATATATAAAAAACTAAATAATGTAAATATAGTAAACAATAATATTAAACATGCATTTCTAAACACTTCTAAAAACAAAGTACAAACCACAACCAGTAGTAAATATTCTTTGTCATGTCAAACAATGACTCCTGAAAGAAACCTAAAATAAGGATAAATAGAAGAATATATGAAATGGTTCATTGCTCTAGGTTTGAATCCTTATACCTTTCACATCCCAATCCCAAATAATCCTTCCAACATAGGGTACTTTCCTTTCTCGAGGCCTACAAATATGATGTCTTCTTGGGTACCTAATGGTAGATCGAGTAGGGTGTGAGTAAAAATGAGTATACCACCACAAACAGTTTCTAGAAAATATATATTCTATATTGATAGTACATTCAATTGATAAGTAAATAATAAGTTAAACACACTATAACCTGGGAGTTATTAGTTAATGATATTCACTATAATCAGTTTCATCATTTGTTCAATGGGTTTAGCATTAACATCAATTACACTTCAGCCTATACTGGTTAGTTACTATGAATAACTACATAAATCATGTTCCCTATCTAACTAGGGATAAACATTTCATAATCAATTACATCACACCTACTTTGGATCCACAGTCTAGTTAGTCTGATCTAATGAAATTGTTAGGTGCATAGAGCCTCATTCCCCTCCCCTAACCTATAGATTATAGGGGTAGGGCTTGGATACTTGGTCTAACCTGACCCATGGGCATAAATAATCAAGTCCTATACACCACAGCCACCAATCCATGTGCACATGCTTATTTAAACACATACCAAATATACCGTATCATGAACCATGATAAAATATTACACATAATAATCACAATTCATATTTCATTCAACACATAAAGCATATTCAAGCCTTAACCCATTAACACATTTATCATTTACATTGCATAGTCAATTTTAACCATTTACCTTTTTATATACAGACCCATTAAATTTATTTGACAATTCCCATACATTTACACATTTAACATATTAATCAATTCACATGCATTATCCCATATAGCGTATTTCTTTTACAAACTCATAATTTATTTAGCATAATCACTATATTCCATTTAACCCTTTCACATTATACCAAAAAAATCATTATACCAAGGTAATAGGTAAATACCAATACAATTAACACCATTTTATAACCCAAGATAACATGTTGAGGCATTTATTATGGCTCTATGACATAAAAACCCAATTTTACACTTGGAATTTTAATTCCCTTGTTCTAGGGGTGGAACACCCCTTGGGCGGACCATAACCTGATGAAATCATCCTCAAAACATCCTATGGGGATCATAAGGGGTTCAATTAATCATTTAGACAACCTATTTAAAAATACTAACAAAAGGAATCAAAATCACCACAAGAGGGAACCATTAACACAACCATATACACATAAACTAACATCAAGACTATGTGATATAACTTGTAGAACACATACGTTGATTACAAAGATGAACTCTCAATTAACCATATCCCATGAATCAGATTCAAGCACCCTTTGAATCCCCAAATTGTGATCCAGTGGAAAAATATAGTCATAGGTATTTAGAAGAATAATAGAAAATCTACAATCCATAATCTGGAAAATGGAGTAATGATAAGCGTTTAATTCACCCAGATATTCAATATGTACTTAGAGGCACTCCAAATAGCTTAGAAATGAAGGAGATCAACCCTTGGGAATATTTGGGCATTTTGGATCATCCCTATTGATTTTGGGGAACGAATATGGAATAAAATCGGGTAAAATCACATTAATCCCGAGGGGGAAATTGTAAATTACCACTTTTTAACGGGGCACAAGGTTTGTCCACACAGGTTTCCAAACTATATGCCAACCTCTATCGAAAGGGGTGGGTCACATGTTTACTTAGGGATCCCACATAGTTTAGCAAACCATGTGATGATCATGTAAAATGGCTATGTCCAAGCCTGCATGGTTTGTCCTTCCCCCTTGCATGGTTTTCCCAAAAAATGTGTAGCCTTACTCTAGGTATGCATGGTTAGGGAACATAGTCACAACTAAAATGCGCAATCCATGAAACAACCACAGGATAGCTATTATTTCCTTTCATTCATTTCTTGAACCCCTAGAATTCCCATGAACCTACTCTTACACATGATGAATATTTCATTTACTAGAGTTAAGTTATATAAACAAATATCTAAACAAGAACATACCTCCACGAAGTACGATATCTTACACAATCTACTATATTTTAATGAATTGTTTATGATAAGTTTTATTGTGGATGTGTTGTTTTGATACCATTCATCATTTTCCATTGGACGGTTTATGATTACTTTTTGGGGAAATTATTTACCTTTGATATGCTAGTTTTAATATAAGTTTATATGTGGATTATGTTTGAACCCTTTCATAATAGTAATGCATTAGACATAGTATGTGTCGGGTGGGTCCCGCTATAGCCCCTCGATGCATCAGTAGATCTTATGAGACAGACAAGTTTGGGTTTTGGCTAATGTATTACCCGATTATGTATAGTGTCTTAGATGAATCCTTGATGGTATATTTATGATGTCTCTCATTATACATTCCATCATTATGAGATTATTTATTGATAATACATGTGATTATTCAACATGTATAATATTCATGAATAAGTATCTTTATCAGGTGATTAATTATATGGTGTTATCTATTCAATTTTATTCCTTACATATTATGATCAAGAATGTGTTTTAATGGGATGTGTTGTTAATCATTTAACTTTCCTTAATATTAAGTTTTATTTATGATAGCTTACACTTTATTTCTTACCCTTATTAAGCATCTGATCTCACCCATTTATTATGTATTATTTTCCTCGTGATTCCAAGATATTTGACAATCAAGGATAATCTAGGAGGATATGTATGTTTCTAATGTGGTTTTTATATTTTATTTCATTTCATGTAGTAATGTAAAACTTGTGTTTGAATATTATTTTTAAATTCTATGAATCTATTTGGTATTTAAGGATGCAATCACTTTTTCATAGTACCAATTTAATAAAGTAATGAACTAGATGAAAGCTAATGGGGTCAGTGTCTTTACATAAAGATTCATACTCCCACATCATCGAGCTCTAGAATCATCTACCTACGATAGTTTCCCCTTGGTTATGAAGCATATTAGTGAAGAGGATACCCTCTTCTCATATTCTTGTGAGGTTGTCAATATTGTTTGGAATTAGAGATGGAGCCTTTGGTGGTGTAGTTAGACTCATCATCATCATTATCTAGAAATTGAGATTGATATTCCTCCCCCTTTTCTACAAGGGTTTCAGTATAAACATATTGAATGTTGGGATTATTATCCCTCTAGCTTGTGAGTGTATCTAACTATTTTATATTATTACTTCCTTTTTTTTGGTTTTGGGGAGTCCAACTAAGTATAATCATACTCACCATAATATTGGATTTTCCCTTATGTTTGATGTCATATACAGATTATAATAATATCCATAATGAGTTTGGTGGACTTGGTATCAGAAGATCTTAGTAGTTTTTAGAGGTGATAATTGTGTTTAATGGATATACTTAGAGATTGTGAGTTGGACCCTCTTAATTATTCCCCCTTCCATGATTTCTAATAGTTTTTGACCCCATTTTTGGATGGGCATATATTTTCCCCTTATACACCTTTTTATTACCTTACTTCACATTGATGACTTTCCTAAAGTTTATCGCATTCATTGATTACTCTTTTGATATTTAATTATTTTTATATATTTTCATTATTTCATGAATCTATTTGTGTGTGTGTGTGTGTGTGTATATTTACTTTATATTATATCCCTTGATTTCAATTATATTCCTACGTGGCACATTTTTAGAGCCCCCGTCCAATTATAGGTGAGTTTGGTCTTTCAAACTCATCGTATTGTCAGCCCAGGTTGACTCTAGTGGATCTGTTTGTGGAATAATACACCTTAACTATATGAATTGTGGACTAATGGGGAAGTCATTGATCATGTATTTAACCGTGGTATGCTAGTGGGACTCCACTAACCATATTCTCCAGAGCTGGGCTGTTGACATTAGGGCATAGGTTGGTCGATTCCCAACATTGATAAGCAAGAGTTTTCTGCACTTATCCATACTCAATCATGGCCATCCCCACTTCTATATAAATCCTTTTTATGATAATCTAAGATGATTCCATGGACTTTAAAAAAAAAATATAATACCATGTCTTCAAAATTATTGGAAAATATATTTAAGAATCCATTGAATTCTTTCACTTGGTATTTAAACTGAACACTGAAACTCACTAGAAAGAAATTGTTACAAATATAGGATAGTGTTCATGATCATGAAAAAACCATGAGAGTTAGAGGTAGAATAATATCCTCATTTCTAAATATCATATGAAATTAATTTAAAATGATAAATCTTGTGTAAATCATGATATAATGAAATGGAAATGATCTTCAGGATCATAATAAGATATTCAATGTGCTCAAGGAGTGAAATATAAGACAAACATTAAATTCCATATTTAATAATAAAACAATGAAAAACAATTTTAAAAAATCCACATTTAAAGGAAATAACTAATAATAAAATTTTTAAATTCAACTATAATAAAACAGTTACATAGTGAATAGTTCAAAAACATTTATAAATTAAAAAACAATAAAAATCTGGACACTTCTACCACATTTGTGGAATAAAATCTAAAAAAAATTATCCCTTTGTGAATAAAAATTTTCATAAATTTCTACCATTTTATAAAAATACACACAGATTTACCCCTTTGTGATTATCAATAAATGAAAAACAATGAAGGGAAGAAGAAACTAAAATGGATTTAAAAATATAGTTTAATAGAGAAAAATATTTTCAAAAGAAATGTAATTTTGAAAAAAAAAAATATTAACATTTATACTCTTATTTAAAAAGAATATAGATATAGACAGATAGGTACGTTAACATAAAATGAGAGAAAAAAATAAAGATAAATGAACAAAATAAATAGATAGAGACACACAAAGAAAGATAAATAGTAAAATAAAATTGGTACGTACCTTTTCCAAGAAGCTCCATCCTTTATAGAATTAAATTTTCACCATTAAAATAGATTAAAAGAAAGAAATATTTTGAAAGTGAGATCATGACTTTAAATTGTACTTCTATTGGAATTCATTTAAATGCAACTCAAGATTAATGTTCGAGGGAAAAAATGTAAATTTTTTTACTCCACATTAATCTTCCATTATGAGTAATAAAATCATTTATATTAAAAAAGGAATATATACTTATATGAGTTTTTAAAACAAATTTAACTTTAAAAAAAATTATTACTCATTTTAAAATTACTTAATTTATACAGTATAATTTTGAAATTTTGATAATAATAGTAACCCATTTTTAAAATTTAAAAATTGAAAAAGATATCTCTTCAGTAATATTTCAGATTTAAAATAGAAAAGGGACACCCTGAAATAATATTATATGTAATAAAAAGGATCATATCCATGTTAAAATGACAATACATGAAAATAAGCATTAAAAGAAATATTCTAAATGATATCAATATGTTTTTTGAAATAATTAAAAAATATAACTCAGGATAGTAATAGGCCAATTAAAGAATGACACAAGTGAGCCATTCATAATTCACCTTTAATGAATTTGAAATGGTCAAGGGATTGAGGTTTTTTGAAGATATTAGTGTGTTGAAATTCTATCATAAAAAGTTCTAATAATATATCACCTTACTGGAAGTGATCTTTTTTCAAATGGTGTCAATGGCCATTGTGTTTGGTGTGAGAGTACTTGATAAGATTTTTAGAGATATTGATAAAACATTTATTTTCACACTTAATATGGATATGGTTAATTATATGCTTAAAATCTAAGAGTGTGTGTTTCATCTATAAAATTTTGTGTGAAAAAACTCTTAGTGGCTACGAATTTCTCTTCGATTATAGAAATATCAATGAAGTTCTTTTTACTACTCCAAGAGACAATGGAATTTCCAAGCAGGTGAAAATTCCAAATGTTACTTTTCCTTTGGAGTTGGAATCATAAAAAAGAAATATCATAAAAATAAATTAATTCAAAATATGATTCTTTTTGATAAATTTTTTTTATATATCAAAACATTATTTTGATGGATTTTGAAATGTTATTTTATGGGATCTTATTTAAAATGATCATAAAGACAAACAATGAACTTTATATCTAACCAATTCATTGTAAGGTAAATAGGACTACATATCATAAATCAATAAATATTCTTTTCAACTATATCATGGGCTTAATCAAATGTAAAATTAATAATATTACTCAAGGCCATACTGATTTCTCTATCATGATCCATGCCAAATAATTTTAAAAGTTCATTATTTTATTTTTCTTGGTTTAAAAACAATCCATCATTTAATTGAGAAATATGAAAAAGTGGAAACAATTTTATTTCACTAATAAATATTTTTTTATTCCTTTTTTATTAAATAGAATATTTCTAAAGAAATACATTCATTGATAGAGCTAAAAATTTTATCATTAATATAATTTTGAATGCGTAAAATATCATTTGAGACGTGCTTAAAAATAATATTTGAATCATATTTCCCCATTCTAAAATCAATTAAAATAATATTATTTAAAATTATTTCATACCAAGACGAAGGGACACTTTTTAAACAATAAATATCTTTGAATTGTGGAAAATAAAATTTGTAATTTCGCATTTTCAAAAAATAAGGTGGTTGTTCCATAAAAAAAAATTTGGAAATAAAAACCTTTAAAAAGTATCTTTTGACATCCATTTGAATGATATTTAAATTGGGATGATAGGTGAAAGGTCATAATATACTAATGCATTCTAACTGAGTGATGGGTTTGAAATATTTTCCATTGTCGATTCGTTCTTCTTGGATATAACTTTTGGTAACTAAATGGGATTTATTTCTAGAGATATTACAATATTTTCCAAACTTATTTCTAAAAACTAATATAGATACTACAATATAATTATTATTAGTTATTTCTATGCATGTACACACATAATTCCAAGTGATATGATTTATTTTATCTTGAATGTTAAAATCCAAATTTTTATCCTTAAGGGAATCGTTAAGGTTTTATGGTTCAAGGTGAGATACAAAGGCTAAGTATTCAAACTCATTTATGAATGTTCTTGGAGTAAAATTTCCCACATGTAAATCATGGAAGAAAATTGTAAGGGGATGTACTTTTAGAATTTTAAATGCTTCAGAAAAATAATTTTAAGGATATTCGTATTCTTCTTTAGCTTCTCTAGTTTGAAAATGTTTATTTAAAACATCATTTTTAAAATCTTTTTAAAAACTGTGTTTTGGAAAATATCTATAAAATAAAAGATATATTGATTCTTCCACTATTTCAGTCCTTTTATTAAAGAAATAATACGATTTACTTGAGTTCCATTACCAAAGACATATTATTTAATATTATTTATAGTCAAATTTTACAAAATTTTATTTTGTTTTTAAAATAAAAAATTTGAAACCAAAAACATTGGAAATATTACTTCATGTTTTGATAAATTCCAAAGTTTATAAGGTTTTTCTCTAATAAAAGGGCTTATGATAAAATAATTAATTATACTTCATGAAGAATACATGGAATCGGTCCAAAAATATTTTGTAAGATAAAATTCATTAAAAGGAGTCTATGAAATTTCATGGATAGATTGATTTCCCCTCTTTACTACCCTATTTTATTAAGGGGTTCAACGAGAATAAAAGAATGATTTCTTCCATTAGAATAAAAGAAATCATTAAATTCAGTTTTATCAAAATTTCCACCATAATCACTATGAATAGAAATTATTTTAACATGTTTTTTTATTTTCAAACTTTTTAGAAAACTTGATGAAAGAATAGAAATATGAAATTTTATTTGGTAAGAAATAATTTCAACTAACTATTTTAAATTCATCCAAAATTATAAAAGTGTAGGATATCCCAACAAGACATCTGATTTTAGAAGGTATAAAAAGGTCAAGTTGAATTAATTATAGTCATTTTGAAGGTGAAATTATATTTTTATATTTAAAAGATAATATTTTTTGAAAAAATATATGTAAATACTTTAAAAACCATGATTACTTTAAAATGTAATTTGGGAAGATCTTGTACTAGTTGATAATGGTGGAGTTTGAAAATAGTTTTACTTCTATAATGAAAAATGTGTCAATAAAAATCCATAATTCACTCACTTGATCACCCATATGTTTGACATTTTTGCTAAAAATATATTCTAAATTTGTAGCACATACATTTTTAAATGGGATGAGGAAATAAATTTTTTCCTTCATGGTCAATAACATTATAAAATATAATTTTCAAAATAAATTTTAAAGCTAATATAACACAATTGACTAATTATTAGAAAAAATTTCTTTATTTCATTGGAAAATTAAATTTTAATAATTAAATAAGAGTTAGAAAAACAAATTTTACTTTTTGTGATTATAATTCCGTTATAATTAGAACAAAATATGACATAACATCATTTTAAATTATTCATGTTATTTAATTTTTAGAGGTCCCCACACATGTGTGTTGGGAAAATATTACTAGGTACTATATTTCTTCAAGGATTTTTCTCATACTAAATTTTTTATTTAAAATAAAATGACTAAAGGTTTTCATCCCCCAAAAAAACATGGGTATTATTATATTATCTAATAATGATTTTAGAATAAATATTTCTTTAGAATGGGATTTTATTTTTGAAAAATTTGAATAAAGATGGATTGGTTTTGGTCTCCCATATCATGAATTTTTGTAATTGATTTCATATATTAAGTGAATAATTATTTTATAATAATAAATAAATATATTTTTCGAGAAACCATTTACAAAAATAGTTTTCTATTCATTTTTAAAGGTGATATCATCATTGTATAAATGAAGACGAACTCGTTATTTTCTTTTTCATTGATAATCCAAAATTTTATTTATATTTTTTATACATGGGTGAGTTTGGATAGATAAATTTTGAGTTTATTAATAGTAGATTAGAGTTTAGTGATACATAGTTTATTTGCAACATTATTGAATAATTATTTTATATATTTTAAGATAAAACCTTTTTCATTTTAATGATGATATTATTATTAAACCACTTTCTTGTATTTATTTTCCTGATTTATGTATAAAAATGAGTTTTGATGTAAACCATTTTCAAGTTAATTATGGGTATATTTTAAGACATTATCATTAAGTTGAATGGAAGATCATGAATAATTAGGGAAGAAGTGGAGGAGGAGGGGATATAAATTGGTGTATTAACCTTGATGTCATCATCAGCATGTGATATATGGTACTTGTGGCTTGAGTCACATTAGGTGGATAAAGATTTTGAATCCATAGAGTTAGAAATGCACCATTTGTTATGAATTTGAAAACCATATTACATTGTTTCTTTTCATTGAGATTATTCTTTTATATGAGGAAATCCATCTAGATGTGATCATTTTTTCTACATTTATTGTATTTTATCTCTATTTTTAACTTTTCATTTTTTTATAATGGATTTTTTAGAGAATTACTTCAGATATAAGAAATCATTCATGTTCTTGGAACTTTGAGTACAATTTACAACCCCTCATATGGATGATTCATTATTTTTAAATTAAAATTAAATGGTTTTATTTAATTTATTGACTTCAATGGACACTTTTTATTCTTTTCCCTTAATTGTTATATTTTATTTCATCAAGGTTCTGATGAGTTTCTCAATGTCCATTTTCTCTATATCTTTCTATTCTTAAATAGTTCAGGCATTAGGACCCCATGAGGTTGGTAAAACACATAATATATTCTTTATAAGAATTTATAAAGATAAATCATCACCAAGTGAAATTATACCATTTCAAATCTAATTAAAAATCATAAAGATTCTATTAATGGATTCATTAGGATGCACTGAGAAACATTAAATCACATAATGGAATATATCTAATATAGTGTCCTTAACATTACCAATTAATTCTAGTGTGACATATAATAATTTATAAATTCCACAATCTTGTTTTCGTATTTAAACATTATTAAACTCATTTCTATAAATAATATATTGTCTGGAATCTATATGTTTTCTATTAATATATATACACCACCACATTCTCCAAAGATTGAAACATTAAATAGAGTGTTAATGAATCCAAAACACATCGCCATGAAGGAAAATATGAATAATATTATGAACTATCATGTACATGAAATTTACTCCAGTATACAAAAATTATAGGTCTCAGCCATAGCTATGTACATGGCACTAAAGCCAATTTTTTGTGGGATAGACCTACATGTCATATACTATTGGGGTACATAGTGTGTGGGAATCTCATTAAATCATAATAGAAACTATAATATAAGTCTCTTCAGTGTAACCAAATGTACACAATATGTAATTTATGACACATAGAGTATTGATAAATGTGTTCTGGTGGGTGCATGCACATAGTACCTTCTATGATATTTCTCTAGTTATATGTGATGTCTTTGGAGAAACACATATCATGTGGGTCTGTAATGTTGACCTGGGGTGTATTTGGTTACACATTATGGTACATCACCCTCATATATATGGAATGTGACCCAGGGTCACAAACCATGTAAAATTTAAGAAAACAATGAAATACTAGAACTATATGGTGTGTATTACATGTCATGTATTCTAGGGAATTACATAATTTGTAATCAATATTTCTAGATATGGAATATACTATTACCCATTATTCTCACTATGATAATTGCTGTTACCTCTCCCATTAGTCATGAATCGAATTTCATCCTTCTATGATGACCGCAATGACTTTATCTCTCATCATCATAGCCTTCTCAGTTTCTTATCATTATAGTTCATCGCTGTAATTCTTAATTTGGTGAAGTCACATATAATGGTTCTCTAATTTCCAAATTATTTCACTCCTTTATTCACTTGTGCAATATTAGTCATCGATATCTTTCTATACCATAATTGATCCCCATTAATCATGAATATAATTTTCCATGGAAAACTATAGCATTTCTAGAGGGGAATAAGAAACAAATTACAATTATCAGTGAAATTTAATTCCACTCAATATCATGAATTTTTTTATTTCCATTGAAAATCCCAAGGTATAAAATACATGAATCTATTACAATTTAGGAAATTATAAAAATATTCTATCCTGAAAATTCATACCAAGTTCTATTTTTAATATAATCATGAAAATCTATCCCAATGTATAATAAAAATCCATTAGTTCAAAAGAAAATCCTATAAAAATCACATATTAAATAAATATAAAATGGATTCCAGAAATTGTAACCAAAATAGTATAAATTAAAAAAAAATTATGATTATTATTATGCTCTCACAAATTATCTCATTTTCAAAAATTATTTAATAATCAGTGATGTGTGATTAAAAAAAGCAAAACCAAACATATTAAAAAATTTATATTGAAAATTATTTTAATTAGTATTCTAGAATGTTATAATGCTTTACACAGAAGGATAAGAATAATATTGGGTAGAAAATGTTCAACATGTTAATAATGAGTAATCTTTTATTAAATAAAATTCATATCTAATTGGTGAATGTCCGTGAATTTAATAATTCCACTTTGATCTTCATTTTTTATTGACTCCACCATAATGAAAAATTCACCAACATGTGAAGAAAGACATAAATTATCTCTAGGGGTTTTCACCATAGAGAAATATATTCCCCTATAATTTTTTTAAAAAAATATATTTATAACCTAAATTAGTTTAATGGTTCCAAAAAATCGGTAATTTTAATAAAAAAACTAAAAATTCTTTTCCAAGTCCCAAATCCTAATAAAGGTTATACCTCTATTAGGATAAACCACCTTCTATAAAAAACAAGGTGTTAGAATTTTAATTTACGACTCTATTAAGATGATAAAAATTATTTTCATGTATGTGACTAAAAAATATATTTAATCTAATATTTATTTATTAAGGACCAGTGTTTCAAATAAAAAAAATCAGTTCCGGGGCCACCTTTATAAATATTATTTAAAATATTCATGAAAATTTATTAAATTTTTTTTGTTATATGGAATGTGACATGCAATTTTTTTATTAATTTTATCACTATGCAAGGTAACATCTTCTTTAATGTAACTTCTATTAATTTGTGTGGTACTCATACCACCTGTCCTACCCTTATGTTGAATCTCATAACCAAAATATCACTTCCTTGTAGTTAAATATAATTTTATCAATTATTAAGGAAATAATAATTCTAAAATTCATAATTTCGAATGCCACTATGTAATATAAACAGTATATTATATTTTCTTGTATTATTAATAATTCTTATAATTTCATCATTATTCTAGTTGGCCATGAATTCTTTTTTTTAAAAAATTAATGAATAAAATTAAATACATACATAAATGTGTATTTGTATATATATAAATGAATAATGTATTCCCTGATATATTTTATCATATATTAATTTTTAATTTCAATACCTTCATATGATCTCAAGATTTTCTTGATTTATATAATAGTTTAAAATTCAAAACCATTATTTAATTATGGAGAATAAAAAATATGGTTTAGAGTATCCTACCACAATGATGATAAAAAATAATAGTCTTTCTTGGTTCTTCATCGTCTGATCTCAATTCAACAATTTTCTACATAATTTGGAGATTATCAAAATCCCATAAAATAATAAGAGAAAGATTGTGTTTTGTTAACTGTGTGTTCCAAAACCCTCTATTTATTATAAAATACGTCTTTCATCCTCATAAAAATTACATGTTTAACAACTTATTCTTGAAATGAAACACCCCTATTTATTTATTCCCTATAATACCATTTACATTCAAAAAATTTCCCTCATTATAAATCACATAACCCATCTAAACACCAAAATTTTGACTAAAAGGATGATTCTTAATACATAACATATAATCTATCAATTCCAACCAACCATCTCTATCATGACATTTAATTATAATATTTAATATAAAAATAATTAATCAAATTCCAATTATTTCCAAAATTCTAACTATCTAGAATTATTATTAAAAATACACTGAAGGACTAGTACCATATTTTGAGGTTAATGTCATATATTAAAATTTAATATGAGTTCATCAACTTGGTTAAAAAAACCTGTTATGTTTTGTTGAATAAATAACTAAAATAACCTCATTAATTTTGTAAACACCTATAATATGAATTTCCAGATTTCAACATTACCCTAAGGGAGCTTGAAATTTATTTCATAGGATTTAAGGACACCCATATTTAATGATTATGATAATTTGAGTTCATTCAAGAATTAAAATTTGTTAAACGGTAGTAATATTACCTAAAACACATATATGGTACTATATGATACACACTTTTTTACATTTTATTATTTGAGGGGATTAAGTATGTTATATATGATTTCAAATTTCATGGGTTTCTTTTCATGTTTTCCCCATATACAATCTCTTTAGTTGACTTCTAAATCCTTAGATGGCGTCTTTAAAGTAGTTATAATGGGTTTTATTAATCATTATAGAAGTTTAATTTTTAAATATAGGTATAAATTTAAAAACAAAGTGTTATAATAAATTATGAAATAAGTTTTAAATTAGATGAACATTATCCTTGTATTTGGGAAATACATAAACTACCATGTATCTTTCATTTAGTAACTAATGTATATATAAAGAGGATTAAACATCATCTCAACATATCTCATTGGTTAGAAAAATTCATAAATGAAGATATATTTATATCACAAAATATTATTCCGTTATTATTAAAAGTTTCTCTCATTCCTCGAAAATCACGATATTGTATATAATTTTGAATTTTTATTTGTTGGATTATGTGTCAACTATAGAGGAACAATCCAATTGGTTATTGATGAGGGATCTACATTAAACTCACTACGAAATAAGGTTTCAATATTGAGGTATATTTTTCATTTATCTCTATAGATTATTTTATTAATCTTCTTATAAAGGAATATGAGAAGAGGTTTTTTATTTCTCATTATATTTTGACTTGTGGTATCAAATCTAGTCCAATGATGATTTTGAAATATTTTTTAATTTTTATAAAATTATGTTTATATATGATTAATACAAATATATTATATGGTGACATATAATATATTTATTTATGAATTGGCTGATGCATTAAATGGAAAAAAATTTACCAATGGATCAATATATTGTTTATTATGAGAAGTGATATCATATAATATGATATGACTATCTCTCTTTTTAAAAAACATAGTAGTTTATCACTTTAAATGATATAAATCTAGTGCATGTAGTGATACATTATATTTAATTGTTTTTTATATAAAACTAATCATTATATAAGTAGTTCATATGAGGTTATATAAAATATTACCATTAGTATATTGTTTTTATGATAGGAAAATAAAGAAACACTTTTTCAAACGAATTTAAATGTAATATACCTAGTTATAATATAATGTTTTAAAACTAGTTGTGATATATGATATATTTATCTGAAATATGTAACATCACTCCTTGTGACATAAGGCCTACAATATTTGATCTCACAAAAAATAAATATTTTCATAAAAAAACTATGATATAAGTGTTTAAAAAATATTATTTGAGAAATGAATAATAATATATAAATTTTTATGGATATTAAAATGTCTAAAATATTTAATGCTAATATTTCAATTATTAATTTTACATAATATAATAGATACATATTTATAAAATAATTAGTGAATATGAATTAATCATACCAACTCAATACATCAAAAACCTCCACTGATGTGGGCCCTATAGGTGACTCTAGACCATAGAAAATTTAATCTAAATGATAATATCTTAGTCTAAGGTGATTATATTACATAGAAGTTATTTTGGAAAATATTATTATTTAATTAATGTGAATAAATAATATTATGAATTTTTCATTTGATTCAAGATATGGGATATAAAGGGACAATATTTCACATTTATTATATATTTTAATTAATATAAACTGTTTATATTTGCAATATAATTAATTATTTTGAGTTTATTATCAATATACATGTATATATATAATATTAACATGTTATTTTTTAAAAAATTAACTTTCCATATGTCTCATTATAAATTTTTTAATTCTTCATTCATTTTTAACTAATCATATATATGAAATGTTTCTATTATGAATATTTTCATGTTTTATTAAAATAGTTAAATTTATTTTATAAAATTGTATGGAATCCATTTATGAATTCTCATGTTATTTATTTAATATGTTTTAATTTAGTTTATACAAAAAATATATTTTTTTGATTGGTTCCAAATTTTATACTTATTATTATTCATATTTATTTTGAATGAAAATTTTTCTAAAACATATCATTATTAAGTAATTATTCATGGAAAGTGGTACTTTTGGTCATAAAAATCATTTTTTTAAATCTATATATAATAATTTGGGTTTCTAAATGTTTATCAATGTGTTCTCTTAATTTTTATTTTAGTTTTGTTTATTTTTAATCCATTAAATTAAAGTGGATTCTTATGTTGTTTTCTTGTGCATAATTTTGTATGTTTTGAGTGTTATAGTAAATTAGTATTGTGGACCCATGGCACATATCATTGGTTTTATATTAGTTATACATTAATATTACCGAAATATATTCATTTGACTAAAAAATATGAGATTCATAAATTAAATATATAGTCAAATTCATTCATATATGGAATGAATGATATGTGATATGCATGAGATTCATTAAAATGATGAGAACATTAAAAAAACCCCATAAAATATGAAGGTTTTATATTCTTACAAAATTATGTACTCTTTAATACAATTATCTTCCAAGCGGACTGGTAATACTGAATCTGAAGATTCATTGATCATTTTTTATAAAACATATATAATATAGACAACCATAAGAGTTAAGCTTATATATTCAATTGCTATTTTTCTGTTTTAAATTTATAGGTAACACTTATATTTTGTTAACTATAAGAATGAATTTGGGATAATTCATCATATGGATTCTGATAAATGGTTTTTTAGTCAATAATCCAAGTATTATTTTTAGAGAAGATACTTTCATTTTTTCATATTATAATTTAATGAATTAATATTCATAAATTTTATTTTTTAAGGTCAATCATCACATATTTAGTTTAAAAGAAAATTTTTAATTTATTATAAAAATTCCCTCAATTTAAATTTCAGAATGATTTTTTATATAATTTAAGTTTTTTATATGGAAAACATTAATTTTTGATGTTTTGATATTCATGAAATATGTTTCGAGAGATGAATATTGATGAAGAGAGAAATCTATAAAAGGAATTGTCTTTGGTGTTGAATAATTTGATAAATAAAAAAAATATTAGGTATATTTTTCAAAGGCTCTGATGTCTAAATGTCATTTGGATGAAAATAAAAAGGTTAACAAAACATATAAATGTTTCCATCCAGATATGTAAGAGTCCTTATGTGCCACAAGATGAAAATTTAGAAATTTACTAATATATTAAAGTCCCAAGGACTAATATGAAAAATTAACACATAAGGATGAATAATATTCACGTTTGAGAAAAGTATATATCCCAAATATAATATATAAAGGACATTTTCTCAATATGTATATGTTTTCAAAACACATTCATAAAGGTACCTAAAGGGAGGGTAATTTTATAAAGTAATAATCCTAACTAATGAATGTAAGAGTCGTAAAATCATATATACATGTACTAAAAATCACAAGGAAATATATTAGAGTCATTTTTCAATAATGATGAGGAAAATTGATAACCAATTAGAATGAATAAAAATTACTCAAATAAAAATATAGAAATTTAGAAAATCTCTCATAACTTTTATAACATATGGGTTGGTCTACTTATGTATTTGATATGTTTAAACTACTTGAAACTCCCTCTAATGTTGTAGGATTTATGACCACACCGTGAATATTCATGAGTGAATTGCAGTGAACTCTCTATTTGTATATTCCTACACAATGGAACAAGATAATTCCAAAATATAAAAGAGAGCGACATGAGAAGTATGAATTCTAGGTTGAAGTCTCACTATGGTATTTTTTTATGAGAAAAATATGAAATGTTATTTTTTATAAGATGAAATAGATCGATCAATCTTAAACATATACATGATAAAAAATATTTGGATATTTATAAGATATTGGATGATCATGTTACGTTAGTTATAGGAGTTAAATATAACATATTCAGAGTTCATAAATCTGGTTATTTACCGAGAAACATTCCATGAGGAAGGGTTTCATGCCATGGAGGTGAATTGGGTGGGAAATATTGGGTTAATAGTCTCAAAGTAACTAAGAATCACAATGTTAATAAATAAGTCATGAAGTGATCTAGTTACAATATCCAATAGAATCATGAAGATGGAATTTTGAAGAAAAAAATGGTTCTTTAAAAAAATAAAGAACTATGAGAATCCTAAAGATATCATCCATGTGGAAGGATCCTTTTGGGAATGAATATCGAGCATAAAAACCATTCCCTTAAACATTAAAATGATATGAAAGCTTAAAAATTTTATTTAAATGGTTGTTATCTTTTCATTGATTGGTTTGGTTATTGTATGATTTTTATTTAGGGTTTACTATCAAGTTTTATTTTTACTGAAATTGTTTTCCACAAATTTGAGTAAATAATAATGCCTCCCTCACTCATATACCATTTTTGTTACTTTATTTCAATTGAACCTATCTAATAATCATGATTTTGAATATTTATCCCAAATAGGGATCTATAGAGAGGTTTTAATTATGTTCATCAATCTCAAATATTTATTTCAAAATATTCTAGTTATTTTGTAATAATCAAGTTAGTTTTTTAAGGATCGATGTTGTGATTGTTTTCATATTGAATGTATTATCAAAATTTTAGTTTTTTCACTATAAACACATTTATTTCCTTAATTATATTAGGCATCCCTTAATATTATTGATGTGGGTTTTCCAAGATATTAAATACCATATAATGGAGCCAGGAATTGCAAGTTACCACATTATTGATTGATGTTTGTTCATTATTATTAACTAATATAGGGGGTGAGATTTGTTGTGCCTTAGAGATCTCTATGTGATGGTAAGTTTCACACTCAAAGTAGAGGATAATAGATCACGTATAATGGGATGAGTTATCAAATGAATTATAAATTATTAAAATATATAATGGATTATACAATTTTAAAAAACCTTGATTCACTATATTTGACACTAATTATTTATGTTTTTATATTTTCAGGTATATTTTCGCATCCATAACACAACACCCCTTTTCTTTAATGTTATTTATCAAATTCATAAAAAGTGAAAAAAATATGTTTCACGAATAGTGACTAGTCAAATATTGGATCCCAATGAGAATACGATAGTAATTGAACGATCAATTTCTACTCAATGAGTATAATTTATCATTCCACAAATTTTCTCCTTGTCTAGGTACTTGATTATGTGTTATTTCTTGTAATATTTATCATTACTACTTCCCTTTTTTCAAAATATGTTTTATTATCCCTCTGTATAATATGGGTTTTCAATAAAATAATTTTTCAATATTGAATAATTGATGATAAAGATAAAATAATAAGGAAATAATTTATTTAATGGGGGTATAATTTAATAAAAATAAATTTTAGAATATAATTCTTGATATCATTCTTAACACACAACACTAAGCTTTAAGAGAACCAGAATATACTATTAAAATATTATTATGTAATATGGTAGTTATCACCTAGACACTGGATTGATGAGTATGAATAAGATCAAAAAAATTATTAAAAATATGTATAATGTTTTTACATAATTTGTTTCTTAATAATAAATATGTATTAAATTTTTAATAAACTCATTTTACTCTTCAAAAATGGATTTTCTTAAAAGATATATTTTTTGAATTTTTTGAATTTAAATTATAATTAATTTATGTTAGTTTTAGAAATTTTATTTTATAAAATTAATATTTTTTTGGAAATATATTTTCAAAATTAACTTTGGGAGAATTGTTTTATTTTTTAGAACCGATTGATTTTTTACTAAATAATGAAAAATACTGATTTTTCTTATACTCTCATATATTTTCATTAAATAAATTATTTCAGAAATATCCATATATTTTGGATTTTATGTTAAATTGAAATATAATTCATTTTATTAAAAATAATATAATTAATTCCATTTAAATTATAAATATTCATTATTTTGATATAAGTTAATTTGTATTCTTAAAATGCCTTTTCTCTAAAAAATGTTTTTTGTTGCTTTGTACACATTTATATTAAAAATGATTTACTCCAATGATATATACTTAATCTTGAATAATGTATTATATATTTGGAATAATGTGTCTCAAATAATTAAATATGTCCCCATTATGTTTTTACATTATGAATATTAATCGTGGTAAATATTTGTCACCTTAGTGAGGGTAAAATGGGTAAACCATGGTTAAAACTATGAGATTAGGTCTCAAAATCAACCCAATTGTTTTTACTTATATTGAATAAAATAGACTAAAATGACACAAAATAATATATATGGTATTTTGGTTCCATTTTCACTTGATAGTTACATTTATATTATTTTTTGTAAAGAAAATTCCAAAAAAATGTCACTCTTTTGTATTTAATTTATTTTATATGTTTAAATGGAGGTAATTTTTTTAATGAATATTAAATGTAATTTTATGAATAATAAAATTATTTTCATAATGTTAATTTATTTATAATTTTTAGTGTTATATAATTACCTTAAACCCTTATAAAATGCTAAGATGGTTCTTGTGAATTCTTTAGAAAATTTTAAGTAAATAATTTTAAAAACATTAAAACTTATGTTTTTAGGATGAATAATGGTTAAAAATAAAATTTAAGTTAATAATAATATATTATTTATGTTGAAATGTATTATATTTTAATCCCATCACTTTATTGATGTCTTTAATGTCAAATTAAATTAATTGTGTCAAAATATACATTATTGATATTTTACAGAAAAAATTATAAAATCATTAAAAATTTGTAAAAATATTTAAATAGTATAAGTAGTAAAATATTTTTTGCCTAATTTAATATATTTAAAATTTATTAAAAAACTGTTACATTATATTAAAAATTATAAACCATTAATATTCAAAAATTTATTATTACAATTAATATTAAATTTGTTTGACAAAGGGGTAAAACCATAAGATAATGGTTAAAATTGAATAAAACTTGATTAAAAATATTTTTTTGGTTTGAAATTGACCTTACCATTATCACCTTTTAATAGGACACAATTTTAACTTTTATTCCAAGAAAGTGACATAATAATATTTAAAAACGTTGTAAAATTACAAGTGCTCTACTCACATCAACTATAAAAGGATGCCCATCCCCTCTTGTATTTACACCACATTGAGAAACCAATCCTGAAAAAACCCAGATAAATTCACTTATAAACCTCTCTATTCATTAATTAAAGGTTCTGTCCTTTATAAAATGGCTTTCCAAGGGTCTTTAATAAGGGATCTAAATGATTTCTATCGAAGAAGATATAACCATATTTATCGGATCTTTCATGTTTATATCTTCTTGTACATCCTCTTAATATGGTTTAAACATCCTAAAATAATAAATAAGTTATAATAAGTATAATAATATGTTGTTATTATTATTTTAATTACATTTTCTATCTTTTTTTTATCCTACAAAAATATAAAACATCACTCGTGCGTATGTACTACTTACCGTATCCACATAAAGGTGTAATTCACATTTCAACACCAATTTACATGGAAGTCTATAAACACAGAAATAGTGAATATATAATATATTTTTGAAATAATTATGATTCTGTAATTATAATATAAAATCTACCTTTTTACCTTCTAATATGTTGGAATGCAGTAATTTTACTCGGGTATACCTATCGAACTACCACCCCCACAAATAGATGTGATTAGTTTTTCATTTACACTTTAAATTATTGGTAATAAGGATATATTTATTTAATATATATGATATAATACTCATTCTATAAATGTTAATTATTATTTAAATTTCTTTTTTTTAATCTGTTGAGAAGTGAAAACAATATTCTTATGTACATATGACCTACCATCTCTAAGAACGATGTGATTCATTTTTATATATCTATATTTTATAGTATACTATAAAGAATTAAATATATATATATATATAATTTGTCTGGTATTAATATAATGATTAACATTATGAATATGATGTAACAATAATCAAAATACAGGTACTGGAACTACCAAAACGAATTCTCAAGATAAATGATACATTTAACACTTGAAAATGATTTTTTAAATATGATATTTTTAATAAATGGGTGTTGAAATTTTATAAGTGGATCATATATGATATTATAATTATTAAATTATTATTTATATAATTATAATAAATCAAAATATTATATACATATGTTATATTAATTTTGAAGCATGTTGAAATTGATGTATTGGGTTTCTCAAATTAATTTTCATTCAATGGGTCATAATTATATAATAAATATGTTATTCCATGATAATGTGTTAAATGACCTCTGATTGTATTATTTTTTATTTACACTTATTTTTATGGATTTAAATTTTTGTACATGGTGAGTTCATTGATTAATTTTCAATTCAATGATATGATCATTATTAGGTAATTCCTATCAATTTCCACTCAATTAAGAAAAGTTTCATATTACATGCCCATATATTTTTATGATGTGTATATATTTCCTCTATGATGTATTTAATGTAACACCCCGACCCTAGAATCCTACAACTATTTCATTATTAAATTAAATTGGATTTATTATAAGGAAGAAAACCTCGAAGTACTGTGCAGTTTAGTAGTCTTGGAATGAAATATTACATAAATGAAACCCATAATACATTTGGAAATCAAAATATAATATTCTACCCAATTAGGTGAAAAAAGTGTGTCTATAAATTCATATTCAAAGATATCTTCTTCCTAACCTCAGGAAAAACATAATAAGGTTGAGCTCAAATTCCCAATAAGGGTATGAAATGTGGAAGCAATAATGAATCAATATGGATAAATTAACATTTCATGGTGAATAATTGATAACACATTCCCTTCAAATAACTACATAAGGTGATATCAATATGAAAATTTAGGAAACTGAAAAACATTCCATTTAATCAATGAAATAAAGATGAAATGTATCCATAGACATGTCAATGAAATATAGCATTACTGACTAATAACTGAATATAAATGAGGGTAATAATTAATTATTAGGCACCATGTTTATTTGGTACATGGTACCTTTACCGCCAATACCTTTCACAATACTGTTTACAAAATATAGGGTAAAAACCCATCTAATTGGTCAAATGATTCGTCTCATGAGACTTATGATGCATCAATGAGATATCTATAATTGGGCCCCAGCCATGTCATACCAGTCCAAATAATTTCTTATATTCTGGAACAATGTGCTTTGACAAGATGTATCCATATTGAATAGAAGATACACATTTATCAACAACTCCCCAATTAATAAAATAATTGTCAAAGTGAACACCTCATGAAAATGATATACAGTTAAAGAAATAATAATATCCATTGTGTGATAATATGAATATATAAGGTATGTTCCAATGAAAAATGATTATAATAAAGTGATTTTTTCTGAAATAAATTTAACAATCACATTGGGAAGCAATATTTCAAAAATAATTATTAAAAAAATGTTTTTGAAAATTAATCATTAAATGTCCCAAAGTTCCCCATACCACTTGAAACATTTAATTACTATTCCCCATGAGGGAATGTCATGACCCGTCCCCAGGGACCCATGCCTTGACTACCCTAAGCCCGCCTTCTCTAGCCCAGGGGTAGGTGACTTGCACCAAAGACATAATTCTCTAATACTAGGAAGGCATTGCCTTTGTAACCTGTGAACACACACAACAGAGCACATGGATGGATACAAAATAATAAATAAACTGTATAAAAAAATAGTTCTAAAAAGTAAAATGGAAAGGAAATACAAGACCAACTATAAAGTACAAGGAACTGCAAGTACAAGTACAACTGAAGAAAGGAAAAATGGTTGTTGGGTCATCCTCTGGGATTCCTACATGAATGGTAGGTACAGATAGCCTCCTTAGCACTCCACGTCCGTTAGTCTCCTCCAGCTACCGACTCATCGTATGGTCAACCTCCGGGTAACGTTGAGTCCTGGTACTCTCAGCCTCAATCAGCGTTGTCCGTGGTCTGCAACCAACACAACAAGGTTCAGGCATAGCCTGTGCAGGGGTGAGTATAACGATACTCTTTAAGGACCCCAAGACCCTCAAGGTCTCAAAAAATCTAACAAGGATAAACCACAAAGAATGAAATCAACATATAACCCTACTTAGGTATATGCCCATACATATACCTAAGTTATCAAGTGGTCTATATCAATCATGAGGAAAACACAAAAATACTGACTCAGATCAACCAAAATTTTATTCACATTGTCGAAACCTCGTCTACTGGAGAACTCCAACTCCATCGAGTACAGTGGGCCTGCCGCGTCACACAGAGGCACTTCCCACTAACCTCATACTGTTCTGGTACTCCTACGGTTGAGTACCATGGGTCTGCTGCATCACACAGAGGCGCTCCCCACCGTGGGTCTGCTGCCACACCCAGGCACTCCCCCTCGTAGCCTACTGAGGTACTCTTCCTATAGAGTACTATGGGACAGCCGCGTCACGATGTGCGCTCATCCACCGTGGGTCTGCCGACACAACTAGGTGCTCCCCACTGGGCTAGTAGAGTCTCTCTGAGTGACACGGTCAGCAGTCGTCAGGTCTTAGCTAGCTACTAGGTCTCCACACTCTGCTCACTCGTCACTGGAAGGATCCGCTCCATGAGCTATTTTCCAATACTCCAAATGTCACGAAGCCCAACGCAAAAGTATCTCAAAGGTCTGCCACGTCATAGGGGTCTCAACGCAATAGACAGTGCGTCAATCAGATGCCCAGTCTGTGAGTTATTAGCCTTTTAGTCCCGGGGGCCCAGTAGGATTCGTGCACAATCCATCCTGACCGTATCTCAACTATACCCCAAACTCTAGTGGGGTATACTCAAAGGGAACACGATGCTTCAATATTACTAGGGTTGTTGACAGTTCATCAAACGGATGTCTGGTGCCATTGATATGGCCAAAAGAAAGTAAAGAGTCATAGTGGGCCTGGGTCCAGTTCAGGTCGGCCCGTCCCATTGGGTGGGCCAGCCCGTTGGGTTTGGCCCAGCCCACTGGGCCCAGCCTAGAAGGCCGTGAGGGGCTGTAGAGGGCCGTGAGGGCATGGATCGGCCACGGGTCAGCCTGAGGGCGGTTCGGCCCGGAGGGTGATTTCTGTGAGACACATCCCGGAGGGTGCCGTGGGGGCATGGTCCAGTTTTGTTGAGGCGCCACGAGGGGCACAGGAGGCGAGCTCGGCCGGGGCACCGCGATGAGCGCGGGAGGCCGGATCAGCTGGGGGCTCTAGAGGCCGGTGGATGGCGCGGTCGAGATGGCTCGGAAGGCCACCGCGGGGCTGGGGTGGTCGGAGCCAGTTCGGCTGGTGGAGAGCATAGCCAGGGTGGCTCGGCCTGGCCTGGCGTGACTCAGCAGGAAGGGCAGAGGCCACGGGGACAGTTCCGTCAGGGGCTCCGTGAGGGGGCATAGTCAGTTCAGCCAGCAGCCATGTGGAACTCTGCAGGGGCGGCCCGGGTTGCGGAGGTTGCGGGTGGCATGGCCTTTCCCTTCGTCACCTTCGTCGCCATTGTCAACTTCCTCTGTTTCGAAGAACACCACAAAATATAATGTCACAGGGGTCGATCCATGTTGGTTTGGTCCTCACCCTCCGCGTTTAGCGTGGTTGCATTTCGCTCACAAGAACAAATCACAACAAACCCTCCCTCAATGATTAATCCCAAACCCCGAAAAAGGTAAACAAATGTGGATCAACTAGTTAGACGTTGATCGGTGTTCTTTGTTTTAGAAGGTAAGAATCAAGGGAATAATATAATAATCAAATAAAATATATCCCTTGTTCGAAGTTGGTGGATGTTTGCGCAAGAAGGAGGACATCAATTTGTTGTAGACGAACACATCCTACGTCGAAGGAGGTTCTGAGGAAGAAAGTAGCAGTCAAGGTAGTTCTTCATCGAGAGAGAATTTTTCGTCGAGAGATGAAGTTCTTCATTGGATAATTTTATTTCTCCCAATATCTCTCCTCTCCCAATTCCACCCAATTTCCACGTGAGCCCCAAAATAAGATATTGAGTAAACTATTATTTTTTTGGAAAATAATTCCAAAAGAATAATTAATCACTTGGTTGGAACATTAAATGGCAAGTGTGTTGGCACAATAAAGGTAGAGGAGGTCAAGAGGCTCTCCCTCATTTATGATGTAGTTGAGAGGTTTTCCTCTCCCACCATTATTAGGGGGGTCGGGTGGTCCCCACTCCCAAATTCAAATTGGGTGGTTTTGAAAACATGGGTGGTCGCTACCACCATAACCTCTCATGGGAGGATAAGGTGTGGTGGTCCCCACCTCTAACTTCATCAAGGGTGGTTATAATAGATAAAATAAAATAAAATGTGTGTTTATTTTATTTTATTATTTCAACGAAAAACCAAAAAAATAACTTCCACCCTTAACCAAATACCATCGAGGTGAAAGTCTTCTTAAACGAATATCGGCGCTTTGAGTTCAACAGTGCACTCAGATTTTAATTCTGAGCATCGGTTCAACAGTTAGAAAAAAACCCGCTCGTACTTTTACTAAACATACCCGAAAAAAACATTGGAAGTTGATTCCAGGCACACCGGGCCTCGGAATCACGTGCCATCAATTTTTGAGGACTTTTAAAATCCCCATATATTTAATAAACATTACTTGAAATTTTCTAAGTCTTTATATTCTCCCACCCTCAGGATTTACATCCTCATAAGCCATAACTCAAAACAAAGGGAACAAGTGGGGGTACTAAGCATGCATCTGAGCCTCCCGCTCTCATGTTCTCTCTTGGAGGTTCCCATGTTTCCAATAAACATGCACTAGAGGTATCGACTATCCACGAAGGACCCTCTTTTGTCGATCCCCAATCTCTACTAGAACCTCTGTAAAATTCGCCCCATCATCGACATCCATCTCGCCATGGTAGATGATGATGGAAGGGTCGTTCATGTATTTCCTCAGTTGGGATACGTGTAAGATGTCGTGCACCCGATGCAACTGAGGTGGAGATCTAAGTGGTAATCCACCTCTCCAACTCTGATAAGGACCTAAAAAGGTCCGATGAACCTCAGAGATAACTTTCCACCTCAGCCAAATCTCTATAGACCTTGTCAGGGTGAGACCCACAGAAATACGTGGTTCCGTCCTCGAACTCCAGAGGTATCCATCTCTTGTCATCATAAAACTTCTGCCTACTCTGTGCAGTCTTCATCCACTCCTGGATGCTCTTCACCTTCTCTTTGATAGCCCGTACTATCTCTGATCCCATGAGTGCTGACTCCCCTGGGTCAGTCCATCACAAAGGTGATCTGCAAGGTCACTCGTACAACACCTCAAAAGGTGTCATCCGAATGGTGGAGTGATAGCTGTTGTTGTATGAAAACTCCACCAAAGGTAAGTGATCCTCACATTTGTGACCAAAGATGAGGACACAAGCACACAACATGTCCTCAAGGGTCTGAATGGTCCGATCATTCTGGCCATCCATTTGAGGATGAATGGTAGTGCTAAAATGAAGCTCTGTTTTGAAAGCCTCCTGCAACCCATTCCATAGCCAAGAAGTAAATAGTGCATCATAATCAGAGATAATCGTTGAAGGTACTTCTTGTAGTCACACAATCTCTTGCACATATAGGCGTCTAAAGCTCTCTACTGAACTCTGCTCCCGGATCGGTAGGAAGTGGGCCGACTTGGTGAGTTGATGGACGATCACCCAGACAGAGTCATGACCCCTGCATATATATGGATGTCCTGTGATTAATTCCATGGATATCCCATCCAAATTCTACTCTGGGACCTCTAAAGGCTGAACCAAGACTGTGGGTACCTGATTGTCGGCCTTCACTTGCTGACAAGTGAGACACCGAGAAACAAACTCTGCAACTTCTTTCTTCATTCTCGGCCACCGGTGCTATCGTCGGAGATCCTGGTTCATCTTCGCCACTCCTGGATGTACCGCTAGATGGGATGTGTGGAACTCCCTTAACAAATCCTCTTAAAGTGACACTGGTACAATGGTACGTCTTGTGAAGAGCATGGTGTGCTCCCAACCATCATAAAATCCATCAGGTGTCTGCCATGTGGATATATGAGCACGTAGGCTCTCGTAGTTAGTGTCCCCATGCTACGCCTCCCTGACTCACTGACGAAATGGGGGAGTGACTATAAGATACTGAAGAAATTGTGATCCATCTCTATCCACAAAGGATATCTGTAAAGTAGCCATCTTCTTTGTCGCCTCGCCTAGCAGTTGTACACCAGACCTCCTATTGAGTGCATCTGCAACAACGTTCCCCTTTCCAAGAGTATAGACTATCTTGAAGTCATAGTCCTGGAGGAGCTCAAGTCAATGTCGTTGTCTTAGGTTTAGGTCCATCTGAGAGGAGATATACCTGAGACTCTGGTGATTAGAGTACGTGGTAAAACGCTCGCCCAATAGATAGTGTCGCCACATCTTCAAGGTGAAGACCACTGTTGTTAACTCCAGGTCATGGGTAGCATAGTTCTTATCATTCTTTCTCAGCTATCTTGAACCATATGCGATCACTACTCTCTCCTACATCAGGACGCATCCGAGCCTGGTCCATGATGTATCGCAGTAGACTACGTACCCTATGCCTTCCACTAGAAGCCTCAAGATGGGGGCACTAGTCGGCCTCTGCCTCAGCTCTTGAAAGCTCTGCTGGAATCTCTCCTACCACAAAAAGGGTTTCCCCTTCTTTTTCAAGGCTGATAGTAGTGTTGCAACTCTCTAGAAGTCTGGTACAAATGTCCAGTAATAACAATCCAAACCCAGGAAAATTCGTACCTCCGTCACACTGCTAGGTGGCTCCCATGCAAATATTGCATCAATCTTTGTTGGACCCACTGCAACTCCAGCCTCCGAGATGACATTTCCCAAAAATTGAACCTCTCAGATCCAGAACTTGCACTTAGAAAGCTTACCATAAAGCTGGTGCTCTCTGAGTTTGTCCAGTACTACCAGCAAATTATAGGAATGCTCCTCCTCAGTAGTCGAGTAGATCAGAATGTCATCGATGAAGACTACGACAAAGAGATCGATGTATGGATGAAATATCATGTTCATGAGTCCCATGAACACTGTGGGAGAATTGGTTACATCTAATTTCATAACCAAGAACTCGTAGTGGCCATACCGACATCTGAATACCATCTTCTACAAATCCTCATGTTGAACTCTGAGCTGGTGATATACAGATCTGAGGTCTATCATCGAGAACCACCATGCTCCCTTAAACTGATCAAAGAGGTCATCAATCCTTGAGAGTGGTTACTTGTTCTTCACAGTCACCTGGTTCAGGTGCTGGTAGTCGACACAAATCCTCAAGCTCCCATTCGCCTTCTTGGCAAACAGAATCGGTGCTGCCCAGGGAGAAACACTAGGCCGGATGAATCCTTTCCCTTGCAAGTCCTCTATCTTTACTCGTAGCTCACGAAGATCTATAAGAGCTGTCCGATATGCTGGTGTAGATATCAGTTTCATCTCATGTTATAAGTCAATGTAAAATTATACCTCTCTGTGAAGGGGTAGACCTGGAACATCATCAGGGAAGACATCCGTGTACAATTCCACCACTACAGGATTGCTCGGACTCTCCACATCAACACCTCTGAGGGTATGTCTAGCCAACTGATTAGTGATCGGCTGAACTCTCCTCCGAGTAAGTCCATACTATGATACAAAGGTCCCTTCACTCCGGTGAAGGTAATCCTGATACCATATGTGCGGACACACCACACTTTTCACCTAATATAGTCAATATGAGAATGGATTGTAGATAACCAGTCCATACCCAAGATGACATCGTAAGGCCTCGACACAGCCACTAGGAGATCCTAGCTGAAGCTCTCTCCCCCCAAGAGTAATCTCACACTTCTGGCACTAGTGTGTAGTCGTCAAATCAACTCCCATAAGAGTCTCTAGCTGTAACGATCGAGCCAACAGCTATGTTGGAATCTCTGATCTCCGAACGAGGGAAGTGCCAATTAAAGAACGAATGGAACCTATGTCTATAAGAACTACATCTAAGGTGGAATATACATAGATGGCGCCTCGTATCATCTCTGGAGCACCGTGATCATATGCCTCAGATGCCTGGAGGTGAGCTCTCTCCTGTACACTTGCTCCCTAGGGTCGGCGTGGACCTCCTGGTGGTGGTGGTGGTAACACCTCGAATCGTCTTCCACCGCCAACTACACAGCTAGCTCCTTTGCCACATCTTCCTGCTCCCTGTGGACTACCTCGATAAAATCTTCGTCTCTACATGGGAGTTCCTTCAGCCTTCTACTAATCATCCGAATGGCGGGTCAGACAGTCACGAGCCATGTGACCTTGCCCGTCGCATGCGTAACACTGCCCACTCATGGCATTTCTGTCTCCGCTACGGGTGCCCCGCACAATTGATCTTGAGTCATGCGGTCTTCCACCTATAGGTCTAGTCCTATTCGACCTCCGTGACATCTATCTGCTACCAGATACAGAAGACTCCTCTACGTGTCAACTGGTGGTGGATCTTGCTACTTGAGACTACTCAGCAATGAAACTCTCCACTATGAGGGCTCTCTCTAACACCCCCACCAGCGTAGGGATGCTGAGTGAGATCATTGAAGCCCTAATCTCTCTCTAGATCCCCTTGCTCGAAGGTTCAGGCCCTAAATAATGGGTCCCACACCATATTAGTGGTGTAGCGTGAGAGTTTTCTCAACCTCGCAAAGTATTGGGCTACAGTCATGATGTCATTATACAGATGAAGTAGCTCCTAAATGCGCACTGAGCGAAGGGTCGCTGTGAAAAACTATGCCCGAAATAGGATCTCCTTGTCTACCCAGAGAAGATTAATCTCATCGTGGACCTCAAGAATCAAGCTACACTATCTTCCCACTGCTTCCTATAAGAAGGATGGTAGAAGGAATCACTAAGAGGACTTCTGGTGTACCTACCAGTCGGAAAAATCTTACCACGGCCTCTATCCAATCCTCAGCCGCCTGTGGGTCCATCTCTCCCCTGAACCTAGGTGGCCCCTGGCATTGGAACTCATGCAATGTGCTCAATCAGTGTCCATCGTTTGCTGTTGGGGCCGATGGAATCGGTGGCCCAACGAGGAGAGGTACCACTGGTGCCTCCACTGGAAAAGGGCCCTACATAGAATCCTCGTCGCTCAGTGGGCTATCAGCACGTACAACTCTCAGAACACTAATAGGCTGTCTGTGTGGAGTAATATTGAAAGAAAAGGATGTGACACAGTCAAAATATTATACCTGTTGAGCTGACCTGGTTGATCTGACTTAAATAAAACTTTTGAAAACATGCATGTAATCAGTGTTTCTGTGCACTGAGTTGAAAATCAGAAGTCAGGGTCCTGGTGTATTGATAAGTCGGTCACCGCACCAACACTGGACTCCATGAACTGAAAACCACACTCACTACACTTAACACTATTTCTTCATAGAAAGGAAAGATCAGAGTCCTATGTTCTGTGGTAGAACTAACTCCTCTGATACTAATGTTTCACGACCCGTCCCCTAGGGCTCGTGCCATGACTACCCCAAACCCTCCTTCCATAGGCCAGGGGCTGGTGACTAGCACCGAAGGGGTAATTCCATAAAACCGGGAAGTCATTGCCTTTATAACATGTGAATGCACACAATAGAGCACACAACTGGATATAAAACACTAAGTAAACTATATACAAAATGAGTGTTGATAAGTAAAAGGTGCTTAAATACAATCTCAACTGTAATGTACAAGGAACTGGAAGTACAGGTAAAACTGAAGAAATAAAAAATAGTGGTTGGGCCATCCTACTATATTTCTACCTAAAGGGTAGCTCGAGAAAGCCTCCTCAGCACTCCACGTCCGTCAGTATCCTCCACCAACCGACTCTTCGTAATGTCCACCTATGGGTACCGTCCAGTCCTAGTACTCTCAGCCTTAGTCAGAATTGTCCGTCGTCTGCAACCAACACAACAAGGTTCAGGCATAGCTCATTCAGTGGTGAGTATAAAGATACTCAGTAGGGACCCCGAGACCCTCAAGGTCCAAAAAAATACAACAAGGATAAGCCACAAAGCATGAAATAAACATATTACGTTACTTAGGTATATGCCCATACATATACCTAAGTTATCAAGTGATCCATCTCAATCATGAAGAAAACAAAAAAGTACTGACTCATCTCAACCAGGATTTTATTCATATTGTTAAAACCTCGGCTACTAGAAAACTCCTTCTCAATAGAGTATAGTGGGCCTACCATATCACACAAAGGCACTTCCCACTAACCTTGGACTGCTGACGCACTCCTCCTGTCGAGTATCGTGGGTCTGCTGCGTCACACAGAGGCACTCCCCATCGTGGGTCTGCCGCCACACCCAGGCGCTCCCCCTCAGAGCCTGTTGAGGTACTCCTCCTATCAAGTACTGTGGGTCTTCCGTGTCACCAATTGCGCTCTTCCACTTTGGGTCTACTGCCACAACCAGGTGCTCCCCACTGGTCTAGTAGAGTCTCTCCGAGTCAAATGGTTAGCAGTCGTTCGGTCTCAGCCAGCAACAAGATCTTCGCACTCTGCTCGCTCATCACTGGAAGGATCCACTCCACAAGCTACTGGTTGATACTCCAACTATCAAAAAGTCCCAAAAATAAGTATCTCAATGGTCCTTCATGTTATAGGGGTCTCAACGCAAGAGACGATGCGTCAATTGGATGCCCAATATTTGAGTTATTAGCGTTTTAGTCCCGGGGGGGGGGGCGTTTGGATTTGTGCATGATCCAACCTGACAGTATCTCAACTATACCCCAAACTCTAGTGGGGTATACTCAAAGGGACCATCGTTCTCCAAGATTCTAGTTCCACTAACATTTCGTCAAACAGACACCCGGTGCCATTGATGTGGCCAAAAGAAAGTAAAGGGTCTTAGTGGGCCTGGGGTCCGATCCGACCCGACCCAACCCAGTCTTGGCCGACTTGGTTCGGGTGGCCTGGCATGTTGGGTAGCATGGGTCAATGGGCGGGTCGTCCTGTTGGGTTCCGCCCAGCCCACTGGACTCATCTTAGTAGGCCGCGAGGGGCCACGAAGGGTCATGAGGGCGCGGACAGGCAGCGGGAGCGGGGATCAGCCACGGGGGCACAGACTGGCCGTGGGAGCGCGGATCGGCCACGAGGGTGTGGAACAACCGCAGGTCAGCATGAGGGAAGTTCTTCCTGGACGGCGCCACGCGAGCGACTCGGACCGGAGGGCACTGCGGGGGCGATGGCCGATTCGACTAGGGCACCACGAGGGGAACGGAAGGCCCGATCGACAGGGGCGCCGTAAGGGGCGTGGGAGGCCCGCTCGGCAGGGGAGAGACTAGGGGAGCGGGATGTAGGCTCGTCCGGGGCGCTGTGAGGGGCGCGGGAGGCCGACTCAGCCGGTGGCTCAGGAGGTCGGCGGCCGGCGCGACTGGGACGGCTCGGAAGGTCACTGCAGGGGCCAGGGTGGCTGGGGCCAGTTCGTTCGGCGAACGGTGCGACAAGTGCGGCTCGGGCCATCCCAGGGTGGCTCGGCCGAAAGGGCGGAGACTACAGGGGCGGTTCAGCTGGGGCCCCACGAGGGGTCATGACCGGTTTGGCCGGCGGCGGCACGGAACGCCGTGGGGGCGGTGTGGGTCGCGGAGGTCATGGGGGGCACGGTCGTTGCCTTCTTCGCCTTCATCGCCATTGCCGCCTTCCTCCATTTAAAATAACACTGAAAAAAATAGAGGAAGGGTTGGGCCATGTTGGCTTGGTCCGCACCCTTCGTGTTTAGGGTGGTAGCATTTGGCTCATAAGAAAGAATCACAACAAATCCTCATGTAATGATTAATCCTAAAACCCACAAAAGGTAAAAATATATGCATCAACTAGTTAGAAGTTGATCTGCATTCTTTATTTTAGAAAGAATGAATCAAGGGAATAATATCATATTAAAATAAAATCCCACCCTTGTTCGAAGTTGGTTGACGTTGGCACAAGAAGGAAGATGTCGATTCATTGTAGACGAACATATCCTATGTTGAAGGAGGTTCCGAGGAAGAAAGTAGTAGTCGAGGTCATTCTTCTTCTTCGAGAGTGTTTTTCATCAGGAGATGAAGTTCTTCATTAGAGAAATTTATTTTTCACAAGATCTCCCCTCTCCCAATTCCACCCAATTTCCAATGGAGCCCTAAAATAATAGATTAAGAAGACAAATATTTTGATGGAAAATAATTCAAAAAGGATAATTAATCACTTTGTTTCCACATTAAATGTAATGTGTGTTGGCATAATAAAGGTAGGGGAAGTCAAGAGTCTCTCCCTCATTTACGATTGAGTTGAGTGGTTTTCCTCTCCCACCATTATTTTGGGGGTCGAGTGGTCCCCACTCCCAAATTCAAATTGGGAGGTTTTGAAAACTCGGGTGGTCCCCAGAACCATAACCTCTCATGGAAGGTTAATGTGTGTTGGTCCCCACCTCTAACATCCACAAAGGTGGTTATAATAGATAAAATTAAATAAAACGTGTGTTTATTTTATTTTATTATTTCCAAAAAAACCCAAAAACTAACTTCCACCCCTGACCAACTGCCATTGAAGTGAAAGTTTTCTTAAGAAAATATCAGCGCTGTGAGTTCAACAGGGCCCTCAGATTTCAATTCCAAGAACCATTTCAGATGTTAGAAAAACCTGCTCGTATGATTACTGAACATACCAGAAAAAAACCATAGAAATTGATTCTGATCACACCAGGCCTCAGAATCACACGTCGTCAATTTTCACAGACTCGTAAAATTCCCATATATTTAAAAAAATAACATGGTAATTTCCAGGTATTTACAGAGAAAGTTATGCATACCATGAAAAAAATATTCTCATTATATAATTTATAAAATGGGTAGTATACACACTACAAAAGAAGTATGTGGTGTATATGTCGTATGCCTTAAAAAAATAAAAGTAAGACAATAATCCCTTGACTTATCCTTCATTTTGGTTGTGTGGTATTTAGAATCAAGAATAGTGGTTTAAAATATCTTAATAAATTATAACATAACCACACACATGTTTATAATATCAAATATTAACCTTTTATAATAATTTATTACCCGTTTTTTGACACTCTTTTATAATTTTAACTTTTTCAGGTGTTAATTTCCTACTTTTCTCAAGTAAGTTTTGTCTTGTTATTTGTTGTTGTTATTAAATATATCATGGTTTAATAATCTCATGAATTAGAATAATTAATAAATTATCATATATATTCATTACATGTGTAATTACAATATTCCATAGCATTTGGAGATTATAAACAGAGTGCATCGTTCATGGAGATGGTAGACCGTGCGTACGCATGAACACCACTTTCATTTCTTTGTTGAATTAATAGAATTAAAACTAAATGATACATATGTATATAATAATTTCTAGTATCATATTTATGTAATATATGTTACAATATTTTATTAAAACCATCTTTTATACATTCTATTTATGGAATAAATGAGTCAAATCGCTTTGAGGGGGTCGTAGTTAACACTTCCTCGAACGAATTTATCATATTTACACATGATGGGAGCATAATGGTGTGTTATAAATAAAAATTAACTTATAATGAGGAAATTATAAATGAAATATTTATTTTATATAAATAGATTTTCCATCAAAATGGCCACCATGATAGGTTGTAGGGGAAGGTTGAACAATCATTGTTTCATGAGGCAGTAGTTCGATGTAAAGAGAAACAATGTGTTAGTTATCCATTAAATGGAGTTGAGTGAAATTTTATGACTAAATCATAACAAAAAAACATCCTAGTATATTTCTTATACTTTATTTGATATTAAATAATATAATAATAATATTATTGGGAGTGGGGAAGGGAAATGAAACTAGAGAGCTTAAGAGAAGGTGTTACCTCTTAATCGGGTAACTTCTTTTGGAGTATACAAAAAGATTACATATATTTATTTATGAACAAAGGGTGGATTCTAGGTTGTAGGTAGGGATTTTGGGAGAAAATTTGGTTAGGTACTAGCCAATAATAAATTTCTTTAAAGGTTTTAGGAATGGGTAGAAGAAGTGGCCTTTTATTGGGAATGAAAAGGACTCACATTGTAGTCTTGAAAAGAAGTTAGGTGTATAAATTTTATAACCTAAACAAAGTCCTACCAAACAAACAAAACTCAATAATTTAATTTTTTGGTCTTATATATGTCCATAAAATGGGGTTTTGACAAATTTATAGTTTATTTTCTCCCTTAAACTTAGGGTTTTTGTCCATTTAAATTCTAATTACACCTTAATCATTGTAATTAATTTTAATCTGTTTCACTAATCATTATTGTCAAAAATTATTTTGATATTGTTAGACCAAAAATAAAATTTTTATTATTATGGTGTATGTTTTGTTTTCAAAATTCAAATCATAGAAGCAGAAAAATTAGGATTAATGTTAATCCTAAGACAGATGGATTAACTGGTTGTAGTAGAAAAATGATCAACAGATTATCATATTTTTATATTAAATTAAAACGTTTAATTGATTATAATTAAATAAATTTTATTAATAGATTTATAATTTATCCAATTTGACTTTAAAATAAATTTAGGATACAATTTAACATTAATAAACATTTAATCGAAAAGGTAGTTTTTAACTAAAACACATTATTTTTAACTATTCACTAAAAAATGATGTTTCTGCAAAAAATACCAAAAAATAGCACCATGATAATTTTCAAATTACGAATTAAAAAATTTATTTTATTTTATTAAATTAAATTCATACGTTTTTCAAAATTAATATTTAAAATCAGTTCTTCATTAAAATGTGGTAAAACTATTTTAAAAAAATATAGTATTTTATGTGAAATATTAGTTTTATTCTTATCATCTTCCTATTAGATTTGTGTAAAATTATTTTTTTGGATATATAATAAATAAATAAAATATCTATATGTGATATAATTTAATTAAATATTGAAAATGTGACTAAATAATATTTCTTTTAAATCGTGTGTTGTGTGTATTACAAAGATATCTACAAGTACATATGGTAAAGTCTTGGGGTGATACATTCTTCCCTCCTAAAACAAATTTGTCATAAAAAAATTAGGTTTATTACCTTAAAAAATGTGGGTAGTTTTCCTTCATTGAATCCTCTGTTTCCCATATTTCTTCTTCTATTTTTTGATTTATCTGGAGTACCTTTACTAGATGAGTCGCCCGATTCCTCAATACTTGATCTCTGGTGTCATGAATCTGGATAAGTTCTTCACAATAAGAAAGGTTGGGATCCAACTCTATTTCATCAAATGTGAGGAAATGTGTTGGATTAGGAATTTAATTCCTCATCATTGATATATGTGACAAATTGTGAACCTTTGAGATATTTGGCGGCAATGCTAATCGATATGAAATAGCTCAAACACTTTCAAGAATCTTGAAAGGTCTGATGTACCTGGGACTCAATTTCCCCTTCTTACCGAACCTGATAACACCCTTCTATGGAGATACCTTCAGAAAAAAAATATCTTCCCTTATAATTCCAAATTCATTCTCTAATTATCATTATAACTCTTTTTACCACTTTGATCCATTTTGATATGTGCCTGAATAGCCTTCACCTTTGTCATCATCTCATCAACATGTTCTGGACCTATGTGTCTCCTTCGGCTAACTTCATCCCAAAAAGTTGGAGTACGACACCTCTTTCAATATAATTCTTTATGCAGTTCCATTTTAATGGTTGAATTGAAACTATTATTATAGGAAAACTCCACCAAAGATAGGTATTGATCCCACATAATAGGAAAATTGAGTGGAGATGATCTCAATATGACCTCCACTATCTGAATTGTTCTTTTAGATTATATGTTAGTTTTTGGATGTAAGTAAGTGCTGAAATGAAGCCCAATATCAAGGGACTTATAAAGACTCTTACATAATTTTGATGTAAAGTGGTGGTATCAATCAGAGAATGTTGACAGAGGTACTCTATGAAGTATTAAAAATTCATTAATGTAGAGTCTTTCAAGGTGATTGAGAGGTAGATCTTCTCTTATAGCAAGGAAATATTCTGATTTGGTTAGGCGATCAACAATAACACATATTGAATCATTCTTTTGAGCAGTCTTTGGAAGTCATGTGACAATTTCAATGGTAATTTCATTCCATTTCCACAGAGGGGTAGGAAGAGGTTGTATAACTCATTTAGGATGTTGTATTACATCTTTCACTTATTGGGAAACCAGACATAGGGATACATAATCCGCAATTTCCCATTTCTTGTTATCCCACCAAAATTTTTCACTAAAGTATATATATATCTTTATACTCTGATGGTTTATAGAGAAATTTTAGCTATGAGAATTATCAAACAATTCCCTTTTTAGATCAGGTAAAGACGGAACACACAACCTCTTTCAAAATTTTAGAACACCATCTTCCCAAACAATGTCTGATAATTATATATCATTCACACCTTTAATTTTCTTTTGAAAGTCCTTATCATCAGATTGATAATTCTTTATCATCCCCATTAAAGATGGTTTTGTGATCATTTGTTAAATTTTTAGTGTTCCCCTTAGAAATTTACATATCCATCTTCACTAGAAGCATGAACATAGGATCCTTTTCAATCCTCATTTGGGTTAGAACTCCATGATCTTTCCTACTCAATGTATATTCAACCATATTTTATTTCCCTAGGTGGTAGTGTACTGAGTAATCATAATACTTGAGTAGTTTGAGCCATTTCCTTTCTTTCATGTTTGTATCTTTCTATGAGAAGATTTATTTCATGTTTTTATGATCCGTTTATATATAATATAATTCTCCATAGATGTAATATCTCTATATTTTCATAGCAAAGAATATAGATTCTAACTCAAAAACCTATGTTGGGGAGTTCTGTTCGTGAGTCTTCAATTTTCTTGATTCATATGCAATAAATGTTTCATTTTTTATTAAGACAGAACCATATCCCTTCTTTTATGCATCATTATATATGACATTCTCATCAATACCAGATGGTAGAGTCAAAATTAGAGTATTAACCAATCATCTCCTTATCTCATCAAATCATTCTTCAAATTCCTTCTTCCATAAAAACCTAATAACTTTACACATAATCTTGGTAAAGGGGTTAGATAATCATGAAATATTTTTAACGAATCATTGATAATAACCTACCAAACCAATGAAACTACATACCTCAGTTATGTTTGTCAGCCTAGCCCATTCTATGACATCCTTTGTCTTTGAAGGATTAGATAGTATTCCATCCTTGGAGAAAATATGTCAATGAAAATAGACTTCAAGAACAAGAAATCACATTTACTATATTTCACATATAAATGTTCCCTTAGAAGAGTCTTAAGGATGATCCGCAAGTGATTCTCACGATCCTCATAGGTTTTAGAATACACCATAATATCATCAATGAATACTACAATAAAATTTTCAAGATATTATTTGAATACTCTATTCATTAGGACCATAAAAACATATAGTACATTAGTAATCCCAAAATTAATTATTGTAAACTTGTAATGTCCATATTTTGCTCGAAAATATGTCTTCAGAATGTCTTCCTTCTTCACTCACAATTGGTGGTACCCAGAACAGAGATAAATATTTGAAAAATATTGGGCTTCGTGAAGTTGATCAAATAAGTAATCAATTCGAGGTATAGTATTTATAAACATTATTTTAATGGAATTGATTTTCCTGTAATCAAATCACTACCTCATGGATCCATCTTTCTTTATAACAAAGAGGATAGGGGCTCCCCATGGTAAAATACTAGGGAAAATAAATCCTTTATTACCCAAATCCTCTAGTTGTTAATTCAACTCTACCAATTATGTAGTGTTCATTATATAGGGTTTCTTTTATATTGGTGATTCAAGCATGTAGTAGGCTGTGGAAAAAGAATATTTCTATGTTTTCCTAGTGTAGAATAGAGGCTAACTAGGGTTGTTACACCTGTGGAGCTTTCTCAATTCATTCGCCTTCATAATCTAATTCACCTACGAAGTAATTATTATTTTTGTTTTATGTTTTATTTAATAAATTAACCTTAATAAAATAATTGAAATGAAAAATAATAGGAAACTAAAATTCAATTATAAATTACCATGCAATGCTAAACAGGAAGGAATTATTGAAGACAATAAGTTTTCTTGAGAGAACTTTCAGGGAGCACCTTCGTTGACCAACATCAAATATTCTTAGTTAACACACTCCATCGTATGTGTGAACACCTTAGTATACCCAGGTTATGAATGAAAAGCCTACTTAGAGATCGCCAAGCACACCCACCATCCACCTCCTCAATCGAGGGAAAATGGTTGTTGATTAAGTAGTTAAACTTTAGACAACCATAGTGTGGATTACACCCACTATAAATTATCCTTAGAATTGTCTCAAAGAATATTAATAACATGGTCTTGGGTTCATGAACCTTATTACTCCCTCAGAATATTCCTCAGATTAGTTACTCATGATCATGAGTATTATAGTTGATGATGGTAAGATGAGAAGAAGAAAATATGGTGGATTGGTGGACACAATAATAAAAACAATGCATGAATTTATTAGAAATATAAATTACAATTGAAAACTAAAACAAAAATTAAAAAAATTAAAAAAAAAATTAAAAAGAATGGGAGAAGAGTAGTGGTCGGCCTCCCTCGGTGGATATCTCTTCCTTGGTGCTTTGAAGGAATGGATGAAGAATGGGATGATTTGGGAAGGAGGTGAGGGACTCCTATTATGGGTGGAATTCTATCTCACGAAATTCAATGCATTGTATACCTAATAAATGACCTCTTCATGTGTTCCACCCTTCATGAATGTCTGTAAAAAATATCTTGGTCATCTCTCCTCAACATTTCAGCTCATTTTGACACAAGATGAATGAGTTATGAATTTTTAATTGGACTTTTTTTTCTGGACGCACCTTCTAGGAAGCATACCTCAACAATATAGAATTCATTGGTAACTTTAATCACATAAAAACTACCCCCAATTTGATGTAGATCCGGCCCTATATGTCTGCATGCTATCCCAGGTTGAAACACCACAATTGGATGTGTGTAGGCCGAGTTGTGGTTCCGTTACATTGGTGGGGTCCACGTTGTCCGCCCAGAAAAATCATAAAATTAATTGATTTTTATGCCCTTTATATGGATGAATCGGCTCCTATTCTAGAAGAAAAAGTTGAAGGAAGTAACATCAGGATTATAAAAAAATATGATTAACTAAATTTGGAATTATATTTTAAAAATAATAACAAAAATACCCTTGTGGTAATAATCTGTCAAAAGATCCAGAATTAAGAACTTTTCAAAAAAAATCTAATTTTTAATCTATAATCTAAATTCTCCAATATTTTTATAAAATAATTAAATACATGGGTTTTATCATTGAAAAACTTTGAAAAATCATCATTATTTGACTAAAAATATTTACATAAATTTTCTCTATCAAATACCCCCAAAATTAAACCATGCTTGTCCTCAAGCATAAAATCTCAACATGGAAATCAAAGGAAACCATTGTTACCAATATTAAAATTTCAGTGTAATATAATCAAAAAAAATTTAGTGTGAAATAAAATATTCAAAAATATTCATAAAATATCAATTTAATTTCCCATTTTCAATGAAACAAATATTTCACATATTATAATTTTCCCCTTTGGAAATTAATGGAACTTCTCATTTCATTCATTAAAGCTCCTTGATTCATAATTATTAAACATGAAAAGTCATGATTTACCTCACCTTTTATTTTTTTTCTCTCATCACTCATGATACAATTAAAGTATAGTTATGCTCATATCAAGAGAACATGCTCCCTATCCATAGGCTTGTAAATGAACTATTTCACCACATTGTAAAGACAAAAGACACAAAAAATTAGTAGGACTTGAAATAATGGGTCAAATGTCTCTAAGGCTTAATGTTGGTAGTATTTTATGATTTAAAAATTAAGGCTCAAGGAGGAGGCTAATCTCTTAATTATAATGCATGATATCAAAAGTAAAAATTTAATGAACTTCTCCTCTTCAAATTAGCAACACCCACTTCCCAAAACTCAAAGAAAAGGTTATGATCAAGTAAGAATAATGAATTATTTGTGAACCCTCTTGATTTTTTTTATTTTTTACCTTTTTTCCTTTTTCGAAATTTATGATAAGATAAAACCTCAAATCCATCACCAAACCACATACGATCATAAGATCATCGGTCTGAAAAATGATGATTTTTTGTTCTCCCAAATTAAAACCCATTTTTCTATTTATTTGGATATTTTTTTCATTTTTTTCATTTTTTTTAATTCAATAGGGGAAAACAATAGAGTATAATGAATGATTTCCCAACCTTTTACAATTCCCACAATAACACTCCCACCCTCCTTTCTTACATTGTGTATCATCTCATCCACCATGATTCCCTTTACCCCCACACTTCAATTTTAAAAAACCATGCATATACCAATAGTTGGGTAGGAATGAATACAAATGGATTGAATTATGGATCATCCCTATAAATTTCATTCATGGCCTCTATAGGATAAAATAAGGATTGATGTATAGGTGGTCATATAAGGAAAATTATCTTTTTAAAGGATTCCTTAGTCATTTTAATCGTGTTTTTGCACAGTCATATCTTTGACAAGTTTCAATACAAGTTCTAGTCAGTTACATGTCCCAAGATCAATCAAGAAATATGATCAAGAATAAATAGGAAGTACTTGGTCTAGAAATCAACTTCGGAATGGGAAATATAACATTGGACAATCACTCATGGCATGACTAATAATAAAAAATCATTTCACATGAACTTATGAAATTCAAAGCATGACAGATGGTAGGGAAATTTCATATACATGAATCAGTTAATTCCTTCAAAACATGATTCATCATTTCAATATCTATTATTCACAATTAAAAATTCAATTTTCCATTTAAATCATTTAATCATATAAAAATTGACATCTAAAACATGGCATCTGTGGGTTCATATGAAACTCATGTCTTCTAGATAAGTCGAGTAAAACATGAATTCAAGTGTGGTCATGAATTTTTATCATTAAAGCTCAGAATATGTTGTGGATTAAAATTTAGAGAGTTTAAAAGATAAAACACTAAAAGTGAACTCCCTTTTTTACATAAAACTTAGTCCTTAACCTTCACTATCTGGGGCTTCCTCCCACCATTATGAACTTATAATAGAAAAAAACTCAATTAAGAACAAGGATTGTATCATTTATGTGCAGAAAAGAGAATAGAGAGGGGCCACATCCAAAACTATTTCCTAAGAAATGAAATTTCAATATAAATTACTAGAAAGCATATAAAGATAAATCTTGGTATGATCCCCAAAGTAGACTCAAGAGTATTTTACTATCTCTAGAGGCAGTACTAGATTTTATCCACAATCTATCGGTGGATGAAGCTTCTTTGATTTGAACCACCACATATGGCTCTTTTTAGATTGTAGTTCATTGTTCTTATTGAGGAGGACTCCATGGAAAGAGTATACCATATTCACCCATTCAAAATGTGGTAAAACTTTCATGGAGGGGGTAGGATGAAGTAGGGAACCTCCACTACTTTTGTTGCTACTTTTGAAACCATCTTGTCTTCCAGTGCTGGCTTCATAGAGGCTTCAGCCTCTTGTCTGATTTCCTTAGCCTCAAAAACTTGGATCTCTTCATGATTGGTATCCTCCAGTTGATATTCAATGACTTCAGGGAGCTATAAGAGTTCCTCAATTGGGGCTTCATTTTTCACATCATCCTCCAAGGAGTAGTATGATTTTTCAGATTCTGAATAGTCAATATAATTAATAGAGATACTCAAATTATTTTCAATAAAATTAAAATAATTTTAGTTCAAGAATGTATCATCTCCCTAAGTTGGTTCGACATTAATATCATCTTCAATTTAAAGTGCCTCTAAGAGTTGATCTTCACTGGATGGAGATAGGTAGTCGGTCTCCTCCACCTAAAGTTTATCTTTGACTACATAGATGTCTTCAGGGAAATCTAGGAAGACCAGTGGCACTTCCTTCTTGGCCTTGAATCTTTTTACAACATCTTAATATTCATCGACCATGGCCATCAAATCATCCAGTGGGATCCATGTTGCTATTAATCTTTCTTTCTACTTGACCATTATCATAAGCACATCAACGCTTTGTTGGAGGGACTCCTCAGTGTAGTATTTTTTTTATTACACCTGCGAGAAATTATTAGTTTATGTAGAATAATAATCATTTGAATTCATCATGGAAATATTTTTATCTGTGTGTTTGAAATTTTAAAAATAAATTAAATCTACATAAGATGTGAAAATATAAAAATTAAAAGAATAACTGATTGGATCCATGGAAGTAGCGCCAGTTGTGATGCACGCTTGTCATAGGGCGTAGCAAATGCACAACTCTATGTTTTCCTAGTGTAGCACAGAGGCTAACTAGGGTCGTCTCACTTGAGGAGCTTTCTCATTTCGTTCACCTACTTAATCTAATTCACCTAAGAAGTAATTTTTTTTGTTTTATGTTTTCTAAAATAAATTGAACTTAATAAAATAATTGAAAAGAAAAATAATTTGAAACTAAATTTCAATTATAAATTTTCATACAATTATAAACAGAATGGATTTATGGAATAAAGGAAGTTCTCCAAAGATAACTTTCTGGGAACCCCTTCATTTACCAACTGTAAATATTCTTAGTGAACAAACTATATCATATCTGTGAACACCTTAGTGTACCTCGATTATGAATGAAAAGTCTACTTAGCAATCGCCAAGCACACTGTCCATCAACCTCATCAATCGATGGAGAATGGTTGTAGATTAAGAAGTTAAACATTAGACAACCATAGTGATGATTACACTCACTATAAATTATCCTTAGAATTAATTTAATGAATATTAAAAACATGGTCTTGGGTTCAAGAACCTGATTACTCCCTTTGGATATTTCTTGGATTAGTTACTCATGATCATGAGTATGATAGTTCACGATGGTAAGATAAGAAAAAGAAAAGACAGTGGATTTCTGGACATAATAATAAAAACAATACAAGAATTTATTAGAAATCTAAATTACAATGGAAAACTAAAACCAAAATAAAGAAAATAAAAAAAATAAGAATAAAGGGGGAATATGTGTGGCGAGCCTCCCTTGGTGGAGATATCCTCCTTGATGTCTTGAATGAATGGATGGAGAATGGGATGATTTTGGAATGAGGTGAGGGCTTCCTTTTATAGGTATAATTTTATCCTATTAAATTCTACTCATTTTATTCCTAATAAATTCCCTCTAAATTCGTTCCACCATTCTTTAATGTTGTGTATAAATATATTGGTCATCTCTCCTAAAATATTCAACTCCTTTTGACATCAGATTATTGAGTTATGAATTTTTAATTGAAGGTTTCTTTTTCCAGACGTAGCTTTGAGGAAGCTTCCTTCAAAAATATAACATACAATGGTAGCTTTAATAACTTCAAAACTACACCACATTTGTTTTAGATCCGGACCTATCTGTCCTCGTGCTATCCCAGGTGGAAACACCTCAATTGGATATGTGTAGGCGATGTTGTGGTTCTGTTACGGTGGTGGGGTCTATGTTGTCCTCTTGGAAAAATAATAAATTTCATTGATTTTTTATTCCCTTTAGATGGTCGAATCAGCTCCTAGTCTAGAAGACAAAGTTGAAAGAAATAAAATCAGGATTCTAAAAAAATAAGACTAACTAAAATTGGATTTATATTTTAAAATTAATGTCCAAAATACCCTTGTGGTAATAATCTATCAAAAAACCCAGAATTAAGAACTTTTCAAAATTTATCTCATTTTCATTCTATAATCCAAATTGCACAACATTTTTATAAAACTATTAACTACATGGGTTTTATCATTGAAAAACATTAAAAATAATCATTATTTCATTAAAAATATTCACGTAAATTTTCTCTGTCAATTGGCCTTGCATCAGGGATTAAATAAATAGAAAATTCATCTTCGCACTCTAGGGGATGTCCATGTAAATATTAGGAAAAGAATCAATTTACTCTTGAAAAATTGTTACATATTCAATTTTTAGATTACTTGTGTCTTAACCAGACATTTCTTTCTCTTCTTCACCAAGAATTTCATTACATAATGCTACGAAGAGAGGATCTAAATAGGAACCATATGATAAAGATTCTACAATAAAGATGATGGATTCATCATTTTCCCCACAAATAATAACTTTCTTTTTCTTGAAATAATTTTTTTTCATCATATTTCAAGATCCAATCTATACCAAGGATTATATCAAAGTCTATCGTGGGTGTAACTATAATATCAGTACATAAGTGATGTTTATGTGTCTTAATGGGGACTGACTGACACATCTTTTTTGCAATGATACTTTCCTTAGAAGTTTTTCAAACAACATTCTTATTAAATAAATATGGAAGTGTCTAATTTTTTTTAAAACTGAGTAATTATAAAAGAGTTTGATGCACCAAAATTAAATAATTCATTGGAAAAATTTGATGACAGGATTAGTGTACCTGCCACCACGTCATTTGGTACTCCCACTTCTACTGTATTGATTTCATAAGCTTGGTCATCTACCCCTGTCCTCTTCGATGCTATATTCCCTTGGCACCTAGGTAAGTCATACGAACAGTGTCCCTTATCCTTGTATTTATAACACTAAGCATTATGGTTTTCCTTTGTCCCCTTTCGTTCATTAACATGATGACCTCTTTCTATGAATTTATAGAGAACTCTTATTCCATTCAAGAATTTCCCTTGGCGATTATTTCCATAGTTATCTCATCTTCATCATCTTATATTATGAATTACTATTTTATTGGTTATCAGTAGACCTATTTTTCTCTGTTTCTATTGAATTCATATGATCGTGAGAATTCATTCTCAATATTGATGGAACATATAACTATTTCCTCATATGACAAAAAATCCTTGGAAACTGGTTCCCATCAGAGATTTGTCTTAATACCTTTAAATAATTTTTTCACCATGCACTCTGTGTTTCTTATATAATCCATAGCATACTTGGAAAACCTTATAATGGTTGATTCCAAATCCGCAACACTTTCTTCTTCCTTTTTCTTTATGCTAAGAAACTTTCTGTTCATCTGAATTTGTTGATCATGAGGGAAGTACTTATCGAATAATGTCTCCATAAAAGTCCTCAATTCCATAAGTTTGATTTCTTCTTTCTATCTTGTGTTCTAGATAAGTGACCACTAGTTATCAACATCACCTTGGAGACAATAGACTGCAAGTGTATATTTTTCCTCTTTGTTTCATTCCATGGCCGAAAATATATTATCCAGATACTTAATCCATTTCTAAGTGTCAATTGGATTATTAGGCCCACTAAATTATGGGGGATTATGTCACATAAAGTGATCCATCATGGGAAATTTTCTCTGTGGAATAGGTATCTCTATCCAGGTAAGGTTATTTGTCCTAACCAGACTAAACTGCCTCAAAATTTCCATAATTTGATCCATTCCAATACTAGATTTATTGATTTCCTTAGCGGGGAAGTATCAACATTTTCTAATAGTATTAACACCATTTTTCCTTCCAAGCACCACTTCTAAAAAATTTCATATAATGGATTAGCTCATAAAATCTTGAATTTCAAATATGGTATAACACTCAATATAAATTAATCTAAAATTGTAACTTTGATTACATTGATGAAATGTTAACATTTAAATCCTTCATAGTGATAGGTAAAAAGAATGTGAATTATCATATGCATATCCCCACGAGTGTCAAACCAGGTGTGCAGTATGACCCATTGTCTTGTACTAGTTTACCATGAGTCAAGCCTAGAACACCTTTTTGGAGTTGTTACACCTAGGTACACTTATGCTAGAACCATGTCCACATATTATATCCAGAAAGGGATGTATTTCTAGGAATACCGACATAATCCCAACCTTACAAAAATTATAAGATGTTTGTCTAATCTTGTACTCAACTTCTATCATAGGGTTGTGTTCCCTAATCTATGGTTTATAAATATATCTTCCATAGTTATTACTAAACCTCCCTTTGATACCAACTGTAATGACCCACTCCCAAATCCCAAAGTCTGTGCATTATTACATTAAATTGGTATTATTACGAGGAATAAAATCTTGAAGGACTATGCAGTTTAGCAATCTTTCAAATCTAGATTACATAAATGATACCCATAATATATTGTTAAAGAAAAATACAATTTTCTACAAAATAAACTGAAATAAACTGCATCCATAAATTCATATTCAAAAATTTATTCTTCATAACCTGGGGAAAACATAATAAGGGTGAGTAAAATTCTATATAAGGGTAAGAAATGTGGAAGCAATAATGAATCAATATGAATAAATTAACGTGTCAAGGTGAGTAAATAATGTTTTCTTTAAATCGGGGTCTCTGTGTATTGCAAATATATCTACTAGTAAATATGGTAAATTCTTGGGGTGTTACATCTGACATGAATATATATTTACTAATGATGATTAAATTTTTTGTTAAAACTTATTCTTCTAGGGTGTACATTTTTAATGTTACCAATGAAGTAAGAATTTATTTTACAATATAATGTTATTTGGGTTGATCTTATTTTCATTTAAGGAATCTACTTATATATTCTTTATAAAATCCATCTATTTTTTATCATATATATTTAATTATTTTAAAATATTCCCTCCCAATTTTCCTCTCTTTAGAACATTAATAAAGAAAATAAATGTTTTAAAAAATCTGATCATATTTCTCTATTGATCATGTATATGTTTCTTCGATGTCTATAATTTAGAAAATTGCATAAAGAAGTACTATTTATTTACTTAAATGATTTATAATGGATATTTTATGTTATTATTTACTACTTAAAAGGTTTTAATGGAATATTTATAATGTTTTCCAAAATGGTATTTTTTAAATTTCATTATAAAATTTCAAATGAATTTTTATTTTTAACATATATGTCGTTGACTAAATTTCTTTCCACCAAAACCAGTTTAAAATATTTGGATTATTCTAAAAGTTTCAATTTTTTTAGAAAATAAAACTCATTAATGAAAAGTAATTTTTAAACATCTCTTCTATTTTATTTTATTCTCCAAAACATAAGAATTAATTATAAAATCTATTTCCCAAGGATGTGATAGTCATCTTTCATCTCTGATTGATTTTTTAGTAATTAAATTTCTATTGAAACGTTCAATTTCTTGTGATAATCTTTCATTGGACATTACATTTATAATAAATATCCATATTAATTGTATTAAGGATATGATTATTTCATAAGCCATATACCATTTGTACAAATAGTTTTTTTACTATTAATTTTATTTGATAGACCTAAAAAATATTGATATTTCATATTACTTACACAATACAGAAATTTTTTATAAATAATTATATTTGAAAATTAAATTTAGTATTCAATATATGAGGAATTCATTAGACATGTAGTGACGGTTAGTTCCTAGTTATAGATATCACTTAGATTAATTGACATGTATCATGATATAATATAGTTGGATAAATTATTAATTGTGTTTTTGGTATATATGTACCAATCAATTAATCTATCTTGGGACAATTATTTTATTATAAATTTATCATGATATACAATATAAAACATTTCATTCATTTAGAATTTAGTATTATCCAAGAAATTTCTATAATGATTTTATTCATGGATTAATTTAATTCTCAAGTTATTGAATAGATGTATTTAGTTTTTAGATATTAACTTTTTCATATTGATTATTTTATATATATAAATGATTTTTTCCATTATATGTAACCCTCACTAATAATTTTCCTCATACCTTTAATGTGTCCTTTTACCCCAAGATTCCATAAAGTGTAATATGATTGATATAAAAGTATATTCTAGGGATAATAAATATGTTCTCAAAGAAAATACTATGTTTTATTTTATGTTTTCAAATATAATGTTCAATTGAATTATGAATCTAGTTTACCAAGGCTACTAATTTATTCATTTTTTGGGATGTGATCTCTTGAATCTAGTACCAATATCATAAATTAACCACCAACTATGAGTTACTAGGTTTGGGGACTTTATAATGTTGTAATGGAAAATATGGAAGCATAAGATGTATGGATTATGGGATTCAATCACACAGTGGTATTTGTACATGAAAACAATGGTAACTTCAATTTTGGGGAAGATGAATGTATCACATTGGGGGCTAGATGATCACGCCATAACATATTTGAAGATTGAGAAGATATTATAGGATTGTTCCATGATATTATGAGAAGTTAAATAGAATATTTTTGTATGTTGACCATGAATTACATTATAAATAATTGTGACACACCGTAGATGTTCTTATGAAGGAAATATTGGGGATCAAGTTTTCAAAAGAAGCTAAAAATCATGCTATGATCAAATAACTAATTCCATGAGCTAGTTACATGATCAAAGTGAATCATGAAAATGGATGACCAGTGATAAATGATTATTTTGAATAAATTAATATCTGATAAAATAATATAATATCTCTACTATTTGGAATAATTCTTTTATTGAATCGCTACATGGGTTAAATCCATTCCCATGCACATCACAAATCAGTGGAAACCCACTTATTTTTTTATACCATTAGTTCCTATTCATTGAGAGTGTTCAATCTCTGTCCAATTATAGTTTTGTTGTTATTTTCCTTTTTGCTTTTAATATTTACCATTTTCTATATATCTGAATGAATAATGTTTTTTCTCTCGATTTTCTATTAATTATCTTGTTTTCTTTTGATCTTACCTCTCTAATACTCATGTTTATAAGTAGTTAACCACATGAGTTATCCATGGGAAGGATTTAATTATTCTTTTAGTTCTACAATCATTATTTCATAATGTTTTAATTCTTTTTAAGAATGAAATAAGTTTGAAAATTATTAATGTGGTGATTATTCATCCATCGAGGGTGTTATCCATTATTTTGTTCCATTATCTATAAACAAATTCATTACACTTATTATCTCATGGATGCCTTCATACAATATATTTAGGATTGTTGAGTGATAAAAGGGAATGTGATGAAGCTAATTCATATATAGTTTCACGTTATCAATTATGGTGTGTTTTCCATTATTGGCTGATGATGGAGGAGTGATTTGGAGTTCTAAAGATATTTCATAAGGATGATATGTTTCACAATCAAATTGGAGGATGGTATCTCATGAATGATATGATAAGTTATCAAATTAATTATAAAATATTGAAATGGATAATAATAGATCCCATTTATCCAATCCTTGGATTGGTTATCCTTCAAAATAATTGTTTTCAATTTTATATATTCAGGTATTTGATTGTTTTTTTAAGAATTCATATCAAATCCTCATTCTATTTTTCATTCTTGTTTTAATTTTTTAAAAAATAGAAAAATAAAATAATTGTTTGGAATAATGAGTGATTCAGAACAATATCTTTGAGAAATGACATTGATCACCCATTGTGTTACACTATGATAAATATAAATAATATTTTATACCACATCATGATAAGTGGGGTCATCTATATATAATATAACTGACATAATTATTTATCTAAATAGTTATGTATTAATATGAACATAGAATTATACTCAAATAATAGTAAAATATGAATCTTTTAATAATTATAGATATGGTGTAAGGGGACATCACTATAGTGGGGGTATATTCAACAAAAGTGTTTATTGACCGTTTAATAAAAAATGATATGCACTCCGTGAAAAGATTTATTAGAGATTAAAATTAATGTAAACAATAGATAAAACATTTATTTTATTCTATTCTGTATTAGGAAGAGGTAAATGGTATTAATTTTTTAATAGTTACCAAAACATACGAATAATTATTATGTAGGAGGAAAAATTTTATATTCTAGGAATAAAATTCTTATAAATAAACCTATTGATAATATCAAAAAAGTATAAATGGGTTCTTATATAAATCATAAGAATGATATTCCTAACATTTTAATGAATTTATTTTCAATATATCTAATTTTTTAAAGGAAATAAGAAAATTTTGATGTATTTTAAACTGATAGATTGTAACACCATGGATATTATCCATGTTCATACACAAATTAATTTTTTGAAATGATTTATTTTTTTCTTAAACTCATGGAATTATTTTGTTTTCATATTATTATGATATTAGAGGGGAACCTGGGAATCAATATTACAGTGTTAACCTAGGTTCGGGCTGTGATTTTTCTATAGTTAGATCCCCACACCATGATAGGTGAGGTTCTTACCATGATTAAGGATGATTAGGGAAACATCAATATATGTCCTAGGGAAATTTTTCATCATGATATTTTATTTTGTGCGATTTAATTGGAGAGACCAGTTAATAATCATGTTTTGTTAGTTTAGGATCAAATCATTGTGTGTGTAACTTATGAATAACTTATAATCCATTTTTGTAGAGGTATTTGTCATTTCTTGTGGATTTGTGGCATGGGGAGGCTTCTATGTTATTATATTATTAATTCTTGTCAAGGACCGTGTTGTAGTCGGGGGATGTGAGACATGGAGGGTGTCTGTCTATAAATGGAATTCCTCTAGCATAAAATTATTTTTATAATAGGATTTTATGATCTTGTCATGTCCTAAATATGTCATGATGGGATAGGGATGCATAGAATTAATAACTTTATGATGAACTCAAGGCCAATATAATAATAAATTTTAAGGAAATGTAATATTAATAATCATACAAAGGGGTATATGCTCATTTCCATTACTATGGGATAAATCATTAAGTCTATAGGGGTAGTGTGCTAGTAAAAGGGGTATGGGAATATCAAGAAACAAGGCTGGGAAGGTGTTTCATATTATGAAGGAGGAGGTAGAACCATGAATTCCTATCCAAGAGAGTTTTTATTCATCGTAGATGTTGAGTTCCATACCCTGATGAAACAGGCTAGGTCATAAAGGCTTGTAGATGTTTTTTTGTTCTTCAAATGAGAGGGGGTGTTGTATCGTTGCGAGGGAGGCGACATTGAAAGGATTTCCTCAAGTGTTCATTGTGTCATGACATTTTTGGTCGTACCACATAGCATAACCTATACCATGTTTTAATAAATAATAAATAAAATGATTAAATATTAAAAATGGGTAAATAAATGAGGAATTCTTCATTTTCTCAATGGCATGTTCGAGCCTTTTTTTCTATTGTGTTTATTATTGAGTGATATCTCCCTCATTATTCAATATGATTTTATGTTATCTATTATATTGGTTCATCCCATTTTATATTTCATTCTTCCTTCATTTTCTCATAGTTATATATATTATGCTGGTTATTCCCATTTATGCTTATTTTTAGAGACATTCTCTAATATCATAATTCCATTCAAATACTATTAGTAAACTAATGAAATTAAATGGTAAAATTCCTACAAGAATAAAATAGTTGGTCCCTAATCTATCCATATGGTGTAATCTCATTTATATGTGTGTGTGATGTGTGGTTACACTGACCCAATATGTTCTTAGCCTAAAACTAAATTAAATAGTTTATGCCTTTGATTATTGTGGGAATAAAATTTTGTAGGTCTTAAGAATCTCGTTGATAAATTTAGAGCCTAAACCGTTGTCCATCAATTGAGTAAAGTCTTGAATGATGAAAAGGGAAATGTTTGAGGCAACCCAAGAGTGACCAATATGAATTTTAACTTAGAAAGATGAATATAGATACCCAAGGATTATCCCTATGATGAGATAATGTGTAGAATGTGGGATAGTATGGTGGTAACCATATATGAATATGGTTTGGGATCATGGTTGGTGGAGTTAAAACCACTTGATAACTATAATTTTAAACCTACGATTTTATATGTCTTGGAAAAATAGTGTTGCGGGAAAGGTATATGATTGGTCAAGTTTAAATTGTAAAAACTTGTTAAATATCTCATATTAATGTACAAAAATTAGAATTAATTATAAATTTATAATGGGTCTGGTGTTTATCCACCTATTGTTATATGATATTTTTTGAGGTGGGGAATTATTCTCCTCGGATATGGATATATATGAGATCTTTTCTAGGTGAGGTGTTATTCCCCCTAGGTATAGATATATTTGTGATTTTTCAGGGAGGGGTGTTAATCTACTATGGGTTTGGATTTATATGGGATAGGTATGGTGAGGAGTGTAAATCCTCCATAGGTACAAAAATATATGAGATGGTTCTTGGGAGGTGTGTAATTACACCTTGGGTATTGATATATTTGACTTAGATTTATGGGTGATATTCCTACTTGGGGTTTTTGTATCATGTTCAAAGACCACCAAAACTAATTGAAGTAGGTATGTTAAATCTTGCATATCCATGAGGAACTAAGTAATGATTTATTTTGTTGATATTATTTTTATTTATTATTTCATTTCAATATTCCCCTTATTAACCAAGATATATTTTAGGAAACCATTAGTGGTGGACTATTGAGTTGATCTCTCCCACTTCTCTTGCCATAGTGGTTTCTTGAGTAGACTTATTGGTTACACATATGGATAAGGTAAAGGGAAATATAATTGATTAATGATCTAGTAATATAGGATTTAGTTGGGAGATTAGTTGTTCCAAGGCTCGAGACCAATGTGGATATCTCCAGATTCATTTATTTTTAGGATAATTTCGACCTTGATGTATATGAGCTTCCCATAGGGGATCAAGATTATGTTGGTATTGATTTGTTTACCTCTATTATATTATATATTTTTAAATCATGGGTGGATTTATTCATTTATTGGTATTTATCTGTGATATCTATTTATTCCAATTCCTTTATGAATACTAATATTTTGGCTACTATCATTGTAATTTATAGTTACCCGATATAGGTGGTATAATATTCCCACATTATTATCAAAAACCCACTACTAGTTGGAAGCCTCTAATATATGGGATGGTTCACTTGAGGTATGTAACAACATGGACTTGTCGTGGTTAAGGTAAACTAGGTTAGGATATTATAAACTAGTATCATAACCATTTTTTTTTCTATTTTATTATTTGGTAATAGTATACAAGAGTTAGAATGTGTCAGAGCTTGGTATATATATTTTTATTGGTAGTATCTATCCCATATATGAGAAAAATATATGTTACCATGGGTGGGATCATTTTTATTATTTTTCAATTTTATGGTTGAGTTACATTACTAAATATGATAACATTGTTTTTTTACTTCTGATTTATGGGATTTTTATTCTTGGATATTTGTGTAAGGAGATCATGAATTTATGCATAATATTATGTGTGTAGGATACACTTGAAATTAATGTTATTTCATATGATTAGTCACTATTGTTATTATATATGTTTCAGTTATTTAAAGTGTCAAATAAACATATATATTGGTTTCTTATATAACAAGATGGTGACATTTTATCTTACTGATTCCTCATATGGTTATTAATATTACATATAATTTCCTATTATTCTTACCATATGGTATTGGTTAAATAAAATATCTATAGAAACTTATAGAGGGTCTTCCTTAATAACATGTTATATGAATTTCATTTAACTAATTCTTGGATATGATTCTCTTATTAAAGAAGAATTAAAATATAAATGAAATTATATTCATCTGTTATTTATTATTGATCTAGTTTGTGGGTAAATAATGATATAGAGAGAGATGAGGTTGTTAGATATTTATGATGTGGGTGTACAAAGGTTAGTGGGTTATTATACCTATTATTATTTTCTATAATCCATGATGTTAATAACTATGAGAGAAGTATTGTGAGGCATGTGGTCATTGTTTTCAAGACATTCCACCAATACACACTCTAACTAAGAACTAGGTGGGTGGGGATGATCATGCCCCACTGATAGTTAGGCTAGAACCCCTCATTTCATTGTTACTAACTGTGGATAATTAGATATGACATGGGTTATTATAGGTTTTGTAGTCTATGGAAAATGAAACATTGGGAGATATATATTCTATGTCTAAGTAGACACAGGAGTTTCAAATGTAGGACCCAAAAATGTTAATGTGTTATAGTGGCTATTAATCCATTATGATCTAGGTGGAGTTGATTCAATCCATATTTTATCAATTTAAAATACCCCTTGGAAAGATGGTAATGTTAGAGACCTATATGTTGTGTGGGATAACTAATCTTTGGTGGATTTTCTTGGTACAAGTGATATATCGTGATGGGTTATCATAGAAGAATTTTTAGGTCTGGATTTATGACCATTTATTCCCACATACCACGGTATAAAATATAGAATGTGAATTTATTCATCTTACATAGAAATGGATGTTTTTTATTGTGTTTGTAGTGATCTATACAAAGCTTCTTTGTTTTTCCTCAATGTTGTTTGGGTATGAGGCATCGAGAGATATATAATTTAAGGATGGTTTTATATATGTAATTCAAGTATAAGTAAATGTATTCCTATTGCTTTATTTTTATAGTTTTTGAACTGTGACCATAGGTTTGAGTGGAAAATAAATGAAGTTATAGGTTTTGGTCATTTGTCTTCTAGTAAAGTGGTCCATAATTGGGTCTTTAAGAGATAGTAAGAAACTCTTTTTTAGTTCTTTCTAGGATGATTATTGTAAGATTATCCAGTGAGGTTGTTTATTCTATTTTCAAAGGAGTACAGGTTTTGAAATGTTTTATAAGGGATGGAGACCTAGTCATGTTCATTATTAGTGCATTCGGCCACTAGTCAAGTGTTAAAAATACGGTAATATGGGGAAATAAAAGTAATTTTAAAGGAGTACTCTACAATAAACTAGTTATAGATGCTATTGAATGATGTTGGTATTATGAAATATTTTAGGAATTTTCCTACTATGTAGTATTTGGTGTTGTATATGTCCTTCAGGTTATGGTGGTGTATAGAGTTCCTAGGTGCAAGGGAAACAAAATTAGTGGGGAAGTGATTTTTTGGGTATTCTAGTTTTTTCTCAAAGCCATGGTTCTATCTAGTTTCATCCTATATAATATACTATTATAGAGTGGGATGTTAGGATATATATGATTCAAGGTGCGGTTATGGTATCTTTCCCCATGGTATCTACTTTATTTCGTATAAGTGCATCTCATTATTTAAAGTTTCCTCAATTCATTAAAAGACTATGGATATCCATAGAGTATATATATGAGTGTATTCCAATTGATATGACCTTAGAGACATGATACAATGGTATTATAAGGTTTTAGTAGTGTTCATTGATGATCATAGGTTATAGCTTCCTTTATGATTTCCATAAGACCAAATAATATATTTTAGTAAACAAATACATTACAATTCACAATATATAATCTTATCGTAATGGTAAATCGTCACTACTGAAAAAGTGTCTTTTAAAAGTTTTATAAAATTCATTTATCTATGGTAAAAAATATTTCTCATCTAAGTATTGTTAAAAGGTTGTCCCTTTTATCAGTGGTAAAAAAAGAGATGATAAAATACCTTTTTATTAGAACTTTCTCTAAGGCTGATAAAATGAATATTTTATCAGTGCTAATAAATTTCTGATAAAATGAGACTTTTATCATTCCATTTGTTTAGCGCTGATAAGATACCACTTTTATCATCCCTAAATAATGTAATGATAAAAGTCACAAAAAATTAAAAAACAAATATGTGTAAATTCAGAGGGGAGACTATTCTCGTTTATAAGGACCTATATATCCCTCCTCCTACCCTATTATTAGAGTTATAGGAACATACCCAAATAATCAGTGATTGGGAACACCTACCACTTTTATCAATGCTAGAGTACCTACTCCCCACCAACATGTGCCACTGCTTTCATATAGATTCAAACCTAAGACCTCTACATTAAGGATTTTCACCTTGTAAAGACCCTAAAATTTAAAGGAAATTTTTTTCTTATTTCTTTGGAATTTTAGGAGTCTGTGGTTTCTGACGGCACCTGATTCCAAGCCCCAGTGTGCCCAGACTCAATTTCTAAAGTTTTTTTCGGGTAAGTTCAGTAAACGTATGTCTGGGTGTTTCTATCTTTTGAACCGGTTCTTTTATTTGGAAACTGAGGACACCGATGAACTCACAGCACTGGTATTCAATTATGGGGACCTTTACCGGAATTGCATTTACTCGGGAGAAGTTAATTTTTTGGGATTCATTAAAAATAAAATAAAATGGTTGTGTTACAATTTTATTTAAGTGGAAGTTATTTCCTCCAAAAGGAAGTTATAGGTGGGGCCCATACCCCACCTAACTTCCCATGGGAGGATATAACTAAGGGTGGTGGGGCTAACATGAGCCCCTAACTTATCACCTACCCTAAACTCCATTGAAACCCCCCATTTAACTTCCCTTATGTTTATTTTGACAAATCCCCCTCATTTAATTGGGTTGAGCCTCTCCACATTCCACCATCATCATTAATGTTCCATACTTATCAATTTAATTAAGTGAGCACCCTATTTTTAATTAATTGGAAATGGAATGGAATATCTATTAAAAATTGGGGGAATCCTTACTATAATTTTGGCTTGGAAAATGTTGTGGTGGGAATCCTTGGAGAATTAAAAGGGAGATTTAACCTTCCATGAAGAACGAAATATTCTTCGATGAAGAATACCGATTCCACTAAAGAACGACGACATGACTTCCTTCCTCTTTCTTAGTGACAAGAAAGGAGATTCCACTTCCTCTTCGAATGCACCTCGACGTCCACAGAATTGATGTCTGTTCTCTGCAACACCGTCATCCGCGACACCTGACCACCATGTCGTTTGTCTTCCGCGGATCGTCGATGAACGAACCTTATTTCAAGGTAGGGGAATTATATAATTTTAGTTTGATAAAATTATACTCTTTTCGTTGATGAATGCGAATGATTGTATATGGATTATTGTTACTACCTAACACGGAGGGTGTGGGCCGAACAAACACGGCCCGACGACCCTCTGTCGTGGCACCCCATGGCGCCACACTATGGAGAATGATGGCCCGCACAGGGCGGGCCTTTATGGTGGATGAACCGGCCGCCTTGACGGCCAGCCGAGCGAAAGTACCCGTGGGGCTCATAGGCATCATGGGGGAGGGATCTCAACCCACAACTGCGGGCCGCTAGCAGCGGGAAGACCGGCCGGCTTCGGCTGGCCGGATAGGAGGGTGTCGCCGCTCGGCGCTGCCAGTTCGCGAAGTCTCCCCCCCAGCACCGGCTCAACCAACTGTGGGACGCGCCGGCTGGGCCGTGCCCCTCCCTACCAGGCCGCCTGCCACGGGTCGGGCCGACCCCCACCAGACCGGGCCTCGCATTTTTTGGGCAGGGCTGACCCCTTTCCAGGTCAGACCCGCCGAGCCAGGACAGACCAACCCACCAACACACTGTTCTTGACGGGCATGGCCCGTTTCACTTAAATGTGAATAACTTTACGACCGTGCGTCCGATCGATGCACCGTTTTTGGAACTAGGACCCTCATGACGAAGCGGTCCTTTTTCGATACTCTATGTGAGTTTTGGATGACTTTGGAAAAACGTCTGGGTTGGTTTGAAACCAAAACCAACGAGGCCCTCAGAGAAAAAACGCTAATAAATTAAGGATCAGATGTATGATTGACAAGCTATCAACAAATTTGGTTTCATTTTGATGAGATGGTTCTTTTGGCACACTCCACATGGGATTCAGATGATAATGGAGTATGGTCGGGTTGGTTTTAGCTTAAAAATCAACTTGGCCCTGGGAATGGAAAAGCCAATAACTCACAGACTGGGAATCCTATTGACACGCCGTCTATTGCGTTGAGACCCCTATGATGAGGAATTCCTTTGAGATACTTCTAAATGAGACTTCATGACACTTGTAGTATCGGATTCAGGCTCGTGGAGCGGACCCTCCCGGTGACGAGCGATCATATTACAGAGACCTAGTAGCTGGCTGAGACATGATGACTGCTGATTGATGGACTCAGAGTGATTCAGATGGCATAGTGGGGAGCGCTTGGTTGTAGCAGCAGACCCACGTTGGAGGGGCGCTTGGTTGTTGCAGCATACCCGCAGTACACGACAGAAGGATTACCTCTATAGGCTATGAGGGGGAGCTCTTGGTTGTAGCTTCAGACCCATGGTGTGAAGCGCTTGGTTGTAGCAGCATGCCCACAGTACTCAACAGGTGGAGCACTTAAGCAGTTCATGGTTAGTGGGAAGCTCTTGGTTGTAGCGGCAGTCCCACTGTACTCGATAGAGGAGGAGTTCTCCCGCAGTCGTGGTTTCGACATCGTGAGTAAAAATCATGGTTTGAGCTAAGTCAATGACCTTTGTGTTTTCCTCATGATTGAGATGGGTTACTTTATAACTGAAGTATATTTGTGGTCATATACCTAAGTAATGGTTATCCGTTGAAATCTAACTTTTTGGTTTATCCTTGTTGGATTTTATGAGACCTCGAGGGTCTCAGGGTCCTTACTATGTATCGTTATACTCACCCCTTCACGGGCTATGCTCGCACTACGTTGTGTTGGATGCAGAAGATGGACATCATTGATCGAGGTGGAGACTTGTAGAGCTGGATGGTAGCTGGAGGTGGACCACTTGGCGAGATGTACATGGAGAGGACGGTCAGAACTAAGGTGCTGAGGTGGCCATCTGTACCCACCCGTCAGGTGGGATTCTCGGAGGACAACTCAGTGGTTTCTATTTTACTTTATTGTAGTTGTACTAGATTTTCAGTTGTACTGTACTTATTTTTGGGCTTGTATATCTGGCCCCTTTCCTTTCAGCACTTACTTTTGTATTCTGTATTACATAGTGCTTTCTTATGTTGCGTACTCTGTTGTGTTCGTTTACTTTTATAAAAGCAATGTCTTCCATTTTTATCAGGATTTTATGCCATTGGTGCTAGTCGCCAGCCCCTGGCCTATGGAAGGTGGGCCTGGGGTAGTCACGACATGGGCCCCAAGGATAGGTCGTGACAAATTAGTATCAAAGGAGTTGATTCTACCACAGAACTTAGGACTCTGATATTTCTTTTCTGTGAATAAATAGTGTTAACGATACCGAGGGTGGTTTTCGGTTCAGGGAGTCTAGTGTTGGTGCGGCGGCCGACGTATCCATACACCAGGACCCTGACTTCTAATTTCCGAATCAGTTGATAAAAACACTGATTGCGTGTGTGTCTTCAAATGTTTTCTTTAAGTTAGCTCAACAAGGTTACCTCACTAGGTATAGTCTTTTTTTTGTATCGCATCTGTTCAAGATGCCTCCACAGAGACATCCAGTTGGAGTTCCGAGAGAGTACCCGATGATGGCCCACCAAGCGACGAGGCTCTAGTGCAGGTACCTATTACTATGTTGGCACCTTCGGGTGGTGTACCAACAGCACCACCACCCATTGGGAAGCATATTCCACCAGCCGTACTAGCAGACAATGCACACTGACAGAGCGCATTCCATGAGTTCCAGCAGTAGAGGACTTCGAGTTTTCGAGGCAAGATAGATTCCCAGGCAGTAGGGGACTGGATGGAGGATATTACTAAAGTTTTTCTCCTAGTTGAGACATCAGTAGAGTGGATAGTGGACTTAGATACTAGTGGTTTTTTAGTGAGTGACCATGAGGTTGGTCCACATAGTGATGAGGCTTCGGTACATGGACTGATGCCTGAGATAGTACCCTCAGGTAGTGTGGAACCTATATCACTACCCGTTGATCAGTAGTTACGACCGGCAGTACAAGTAGAGGAAACTTGTAGGATTAGTTCCTTACATGTGTTTCAGCTTCAGATACCCCTCAGGTTCGAGGTGAGCCTGACTCACAAGCGGCTGAGGACTGGCTTCAGGAGGGGGCTGAGAGTTCTCTAGAACTTATACAGCTTCGTCAAGATGACATTTCGGTAGCTGAGTATTCATCGAGGCATACTGATCGTTCCGAGTACTCGATGAATACGATACGATTAGTGCTTTGGGGCTCAGACTACCGAACGAGGTGTGTTTAAAGGATATCTGAGCCTGCACTTCTTTTCTATGCATTTCTACTTATGCTAGGGTGTTATAAAGAACCTTTGTGGTTGAATGTGCTTTGGATGAACGGATACAGCTAGTGAATGTCAGCAGTGGGAAAGCAGGGAAGTGACACCAGTCTCAGAGACTTGGGAATGTAAAATGTTTTAAGAAGAGGAAGTGTTAAGGACATATGAATCTACAGGGCTGTAGACGTGGAAGCAGATCTAGGAGAGTTGCATGAGGTGGTAAACATTTCGATATGTTATAACCATTAGCCTTTGTAGTCCCCTCCAGGCTCAGAGAGCTGAAGGGAAGGGGAATAGTGTATATGACTGAGGTCAAGGAGTATGACCCAAGGCCTTTAGGAATGTTTTGAGGTGTGGTATGTGTCTACTACTAGCTACCGTATCAGTAGACATAGGTACAAACCATTTCTTCCTACCACGGATATTGTCCCAGACCAAGAGTTTCTAGTAAAACCGTTGACTTGACCCTCACTTCTGGAGATACCTTTGGGAGGTGACTCGATAATCACAATTATGCCGATGGTGTGATCTGACCCTTGAGGTGAGAGTTTCGGTTCGAACCTCTTACTGGCAGCGTCGAGGCCTTACGATGTTAGTTTGGGTATGGACTGGGCAACCACAGTTCATACATAGATTGACTGTATTAGGCAAAAAGTTTGTGGTTTACCTACAACATTGGGATGGGTTTTCCTTGGATGGAGAAAAAGAAAACTCCATGAAGTACATGATGGATTCATGCATAAGTGGGTGTAGTCGATCACTCATTATTCGGACAGACTTAGATTTGTGCTAGACATCTTCAGAGTAGTTTCACTACTTTCAGCATTGACAAAGAAGGGGAAACCCTTAGTGTGGTCAGAGAGATTCCAGCAGAGCATTCAAGAGATAAGGAATAGGTTGAACAGTGCACACATATTGAGGCTATCGGAGAAGGTGAAGATCATCCAGGATTAGATGAAGACTGCACATAGCATACCGAAGTCCTATGCTAATAGGAGACAGAGACCACTGGAGTTTGAGGATGGCAACCATGTTTTCTTACGGGTCTCACCTCGACCAGGTCTATGGATATTTGACCCGGGCGGAAAGTAATCTCCACGATTTATCGGACCTTTCCAGGTCCTCAGTAGAGTAGGCAAGGTGCCTTACCACCTAGCCCTTTCAACTCAGTTGCACCGGGTTCATGACGTATTCCACGTATCTCAGCTGAGGAGATACGTGCAGGACCTATCCCACATCATCGACCACAGAGAGCTGGACATCAATGACGAGGCGACATTCATGGACATCCCGGTGGAGATCAATGATCGAGAGGAGCGGGTCCTACGTGGGCGGTCGATTCCTCTGGTGCGCATTTGCTGGCAGCATTGGAACCTCCATGAGAGCACATGGGAGTGGGAGGCTGAGATGTGTGTTCAGTGCCCCCATTTTTTCCTTAGTGTGTGTAGTATCTTTACGGGATGTAAAGCCTTCAGGTGGGATTAATGTAAAGACCTAGAAATTGAAAGAAATTTTTTTCATAATTCATTGGAATTTTACAAGTCTATGGTTTCTGACGGCACCTAATTCCGAGGCCCGGTGTGCCCAGAATAAATTTATGAAGTATTGTTGGGGTACGTTCAGTAAACGCATGTGTGGATTTTTCTATCTATTGAACAGGTGCTCAGAATTGATCACTGAGGACACCGATGAACTCACAGCGCCGGTATTCACTTAAGGGGATCTTTACCGCAGTTGCGTTTACTCGGGAGGAGAAGTTAATTTTTGGGGATTCATTAGGAATTAAATAAAATTGTTGTGTTAAAATTTTATTTTAATGGAAGTTATTTCCTCCAAAAGGAAGTTGGAGGTGGGGCCCAAATCCCACCTAACATCCCATGGGAGGATATAACTAAGGGTGGTGGGGCCCACATGAGCACCTAACTTATCACCTCCCCTCAGCTCCCTTGAAACCCCCCATTTAACTTCCCTTATATTTATTTTGACAACTCCCCATCATTTAATTGGGTAGAGCCTCTCCACATTCCACACTCTTCATTAATGTGCCAAGATTATCAATTTAATTAAGTGAGCACCCTATTTTGAATTAATTTGAAATGGCATGGAATATCTATTAAAAATTGGTGGAAGACTTAATATAATTTTGGCTTGGAAAATGTAGTTGTGGGAATCCTTGGAGAATTAAAAGAGAGCTTTAACCTTCCATGAAGAACGACGTCTTCTTCGACGAAGAACTCCGAGTCCACCGAAGACCGACAACGTGACTTCCTTCCTATTTCTCCACGACATGAGAGGAGATGCCACTTCCTCTTTGGATGAACCCCGACGTCCACAGAATCGACATTCTTTCTCCACGACACCATCATTCGCGATGCCCGACCACCGCAATGTTCGTTTTCTACGGCTCATCGAAGAACAAACCATATTTTGAGGTAAGGGAATTGTATAATTTTAGTTTGATAAAATTATACTCTTTTCGTTGTTGAATGAGAATGATTGTCTATGGCCGATTGTTACCGCCTAATGCGGAGGGCGTGGGCCGAACAAACACAGCCCGACGACCCTCCGTAATTTCTTATTTTATTAATTCGCAAAGCGAGGCGGTGGTGAATGGAGGTGGAGGTGATTGAAGGCGGCGGCCACGTGCCGGCCACGTGCGGAAGAACTGTATCCCACAACCACGGGCCACACGGTCGTAGAAGAACCGGTCGGCCATAGCCGGCTGGGCTTGTGGAACCGCGATGCCCCACGACGCCGTGCTGTGGAGAACCGTGGCCCGCACAGGGTGGGCCGCTCCAGCGGAAGAACCGACCGGCTCAATGGTCGGCTGGGAGGAAGGATCCACGAAGCTCATAGGTACCGCGGTGGAGGGATCACGGCCCGCAACCATGGGCCACTTGCACCAGGAAGACCGGCCTGCATTGGCCGGCCCGACAGGAGGGCGGCGCTGCCGGTTCGAGAAGTCCCCCCCCCCCCCCCGCACCGGCTTGGCCAGCTGTGGGCCGCGCCCCACCGGGTCGGGCCTCGCCCCACCCGGTTGGGCCGCCTGCCATGGGTCGGGCTGATCCCCACAGGACCAGGCTGCGCATTTTCCAGGCCAAGCCGACCCCGTAGCCGAGTTGGACCTGCCGAGCCAGGACAAACCGACCCGCCATCCCATGGGGCTTGATGGGCCAGGCCAATTTTACTTAAATGTGAATAAATTCAAGACTGTACGTTCGATCGACGCGCCATCTATGGAACTAGGACACTCACAATGAATCAGTCCTTTTGCAATACTCTAAGTGACTTTTTGACGACTTTGGAAAAATAGCTGGGTTGGTTCAAAACAGAAACCAACTGGGACGTCGGAGCGGAAACACTTATAACAGAAGGATCGGGCGTCCGATTGACAAGGAGTCAACTATGTTGGATTCCTTTTGATGAGAGGGTTCTTTTGGCATACTCTACGTGGGATTCAAATGATAATGGAATATGGTCAGGTTGGTTTTAGCTTAAAACCCAATTGGGCCTCGGGAACGGAAAAACCAATAACTCACAAACCAGATGTCTGATTGACGCGTCGTCTGTTGCTTTGAGACCCCTATGACGAGGTCGTCCTTTGTGATACTTCTACGTGAGACTTCATGACACATGGAGTATCACATTGAGGCTCGTCGAGCGGACCCTTCCGGTGACGAGTGAGCAGATTGTAGAGACCTAGTAGCTGGCTGAGACTTGATGACTGTTGATCGATCAACTCGGAATGATTCGGATAGCGCAGTTGGGAGCGCATGGTTGTAGCAGCATACCCACGGTGGATGAGCGCTTGGTTTTAGCGGCAGACCCGCGATACTCGACATAAGTAGTACCTCTATAGGATATGAGGGAGAACACCAGGTTGTAGCTGCAGACCCATGGTGGGAAGCGCTTGGTTGTAGCAGCATTCCCACAGTACTCGAAAGGTGGAGTACTTTAATAGTCCAAGGTTAGTGGGAAGCACTTGGTTATAGCGGCATGCCCACTGTACTCGACATAGAACAAGTTATCTAGTAGCCATGGTTTCGACATCGTGAATAAAAATCGTAGTTTGGGATGAGTCAATGACCTTTGTTCTTTCCTCATGATTGAGATGGGTTACTTGATAACTTAGGTATAATTATGGGAATATACCTAAGTAATGGTTATCCGTTGAAATATTACATTGTGGGTTATCCTTGTTGGATTTTGTGAGACCTTGAGGGTCTCGGGGTCCCTACTGAGTATCATTATACTCAACCCTGCACGGGCTATGCCTGCACTACGTTTTGTTGGATGTAGACAACAGACAGCACTGATCGAGGTGGAGACTATTGTAGTTGGACGGTACCCGGAGGTGGACCACTTTGTGAGACATACGCGGAGCACATGGTCAGACCTGAGGTGCTGAGTTGGCCAATCTGTACCCACCCTGTAGGTGGGATTCCTGGAGGATGACTCAGTGGTTCCTGTTTTACTTTACTACAGTTGTACTAGCTTTTTAGTTGTATTGTACTTACTGTTGGGCTTATATTTCCGGCCCGTTTCCTTTCAGCGCTTACTTTTGTATTCTGTATTACTTAGTGATTTCTTCTGTTGTGTACTCTATTGTTTTTTTACTTTTATTAAGGCAATTCCTTCCCTTTTTATCGGGATTTTATACCTTTGGTGCTAGTCGCCATCCCCTGGCCTATGGAAGGCGAGTTTGGGGCAGTCACGGCACGGGGCCTGAGGACGGGTCGTGACACACCTTTACCACTCTTTTATATGGGTTTTCTCTATTTTTTATATATCTATTTATTTATATATATTTCATTACAATTATATATATATTTATATGTACATTTAAATAATTATTAATAAATACATTTATAAAATATTTTTCTTTTTTGTGTGTTTATAAATACATATATATACATAAATATACATACATATATTTATTTTTATATATTTGTGTGTGTATAAATATAAATATTTATATTTATATTTATTTAAATATATAAAAAATTTAAGTATAAAAAACTATATCTAAATTATTGAAAAATTTGAACTAAAACCATAGGTAAAGAAATGGTTTTTTATTTTAAAAAACCTGTATTTCTATGTTCTATTGTTAGAAATTAATATACAATTCTCCCGTATTCTCTATAAATACCAATCCATCATACAATTCATCTTTATTCTAAAATCATTTAGTATATTTTCTACTTAGTTTCCCTCTTAGGAATCCCTACAAGGAGTTTCTAAGGTTTTAATGTGTTCTTCTCAATATTTAAGATGCTACATTACAAGGTAGGGGTTCCAAAACTCTTCCTTTTATTAGTTTTAAATATTTTCCAAATAACTATTATTATAGTACAGAGTTTTATTATTATTCTTATTTATAATTAAATTTGTATTATCAATGATAAATCAAAAATCCATCTCATTGTACCACCTTTATAAGTCATTATAATGCCCAACTATTATTGGAATCCCACGTGGAATATATAATTCTATGAATACATCCAAAAATTTTAGTAAAATAAATACCGTGAGGTTTACTATACATTTCATACATGTTTGGATACAAAATATTGGATGTAGGTTCAAACCCACATGTATCTTGGGGTTATAGCTCCAGAAAATGTTGGTGGTCTATTAACTCAACCTTCACTCAATTCACAATAAACGGGCCTAAATATAAATATAGTTTTCCACTCCCAGTTGATATGAATTGGTTGATCGAAAGGATCTTTCTAAACCATAATGAAGGGTTTGAATATATTTATAAGGGAAATTTTAATTTATATATCATAATTTTGTATGTGTCGCATGAGATCTAGAAGTGTAGGTTTGGGGGAAAATTTTAAATCAATTCATGGGTCTCCTGCCACTGTGAACTATTAAACTCAATGATTATTTCTTATTGTATCCCTACACCATGAATGTACCCTTCACTATTACCTTTTTTTATTAAATTATAAATTATCTTCTCATATCATTGTGAATATACTATATTTTAAGTTGAATGTTAAATATTCACCTAGATAGATATATTATTCAATTTAATGGAGACATTATAATATTCTATATTTTCTTTATTTCTATATAGATAGCCATTGATTTTATATACTTGATTAGGTTTCAGTTTCCCTTGGGAACATTATGATTTATTTTTTTTATTCATTATCTTCTTATGATGGATGTATTAGAATTATTATCTAACAGGTGGGGACCATAATTATATTTCCCCTCAGTGTATAAGTAGGTATAATGAGACAAACTATCTTCAGTAATTGGGGAATACATTACCCATTTATGTATGATGTATTGGCTTGATTTCTAGGTTATATGTTTATAATATCTGACAATATTCCTTACATCACTATAATATTAGTTATTATTATCCATCTCTTTATTTATTGTTATGTTATCCATGGATATATTATGCTCATACTTTCATTTGTAATCATATTATTATATTCAATTATTCTATAAAATTTTTTTATTCCATTATTATGGTATGATATATCATTTTGTATGATTCACCTTACTAAATGATTAATCCCACCCCTTTATATTGTCTCTAATTTCCCCATAAAACCATGAAAATTACAATATATGATATAAATACTGGAAATTAGAATTTTTAAGAACATGGTTCTTATTTTTGAGGTACGGGTTTCTTCTTTTCTCTTTTCCTTAAGTATTTTTGAGAAAATAAGTAAATGGAAAAAAATCCCAAATTTTGGAAGTACACACCGTGTACTTTTCCACATGTCGTGTACTTTTGTCCGTGTGGGATGAGTACACGGGGCGTGTGGCCATGTCAGCAATGAAGGGTGTAGAAACCGACTACACATCGTGTAGTGGTTCATTACATGCCGTGTAGTCAGTCGGCAGGTGAACAGTAAGGTGGTGGCCAGCTGTGCGACAGAACACACCATGTACTCAAGGAGACACGCCATGTAGTCATGTCGGCAGATGAATAGTGCCACTCTGGCGGGAAACTGCCATAGGAACAGTTAAAAATTGGAAAGTACACATCGTGTACTTGGAAATACAAGCCGTGTACTTTGTTTTTTCACTTAAAATGGGAAGTAGACCCCCTATTCATAGGGAAGGCTTAAAACGGGAAGAAGGAACGGGAGAGGGAGGCCGAAGCTTTGGAGATCCACCGAGCACATGTCGGGAATTCGTTTTCTACACCGTCAATCTCCCTGGAACCGCACGAGTAAGTTCTCTGCTCTCCTTAAGCCGTACTTACAAATTCATTCCCGAGGGGAAGTTATTTGTGTTTAAGCGAGTTTTCTTTTACCTCAAATCTACCTCATTCTAGGACGATTCGTGGAACGTCGTTCGAGTATACTGATCAGGGGCATATAAGGTAGGTGTCTTGGTGTTTAATTTCAAACTGTTGTGCATTTGTGTGTATTTTTATGCTAAAATCCCATGTTGGGGTGTCGTGTGGCTGAGGTCGTGGTTGTTTTAACTACCTAGAATTGTATAGGTAATTAAATGTGATAATAAACTACTATTTGGGATCGCTGCTTGGATTTGAGACCACCCCTAGGGTGCGTTCCTCTGTTTAGCCGTTTGGCCAGGATACTCAAGTGTATGCCATTGTAATAATGCTTATTAAATTTCCTTGAGAGTAATTGTATGTGAATTTCTTATTTACATGTTTGGCTCGGCCCAGTTACATGTGCCTTAGGGCGGTGTTTTACTATAGCCTGAGGGCATGACTAGATTAGCCTGAGGAAAACGTTCTTTTTCGCCTGAGGGAAACCTTTCGTATTCCTGAGGGTGGTGACTTCTATGCATGAGGGTGACACTTAGTATGCCTGAGGGAAATATCTGTTACGCCTGAGGGCAAGTACCTACAGTTTGGATTGTAATTACCCTCAGGTAAGGGTTTGCACGTCTGAGGACTCTGACTGTTTACATATAAATTCACTATTGTGATTTCTTATATTTAATGGATAAATTGAATAATAAAATGTAAATATAACTGGTAAGTTAGTTACTTTTGAGTACTTCTTAGTTTATTGCATTTTACTTTTTCACACTGTTGTTGCATGTTTACACACACTTGGGCACGGGCCTTTGGTGGGTGCCTACTGAGATTATTTCTCACACCCTATTTGGGTCATGATTTTTAGCCCAAACAGATTACGTTTCTTGCAGGTGTGGATAAGGGAAAGGGTCCCCATAAAGGTACTTGATTGCTGCTGAGGATTAGGGGAGGATGGGACCGGGCTTAGGCTCGCAATGCTACTGGCTGTTTGTTTTGTTTTGTTGAACTCTGTATTTTATTTTACTGCTATGTAACATGTTCTGGCTGTCTTATAGAATAGTGACATGTAGCATCTTCATATATATATATATATATGACTGATGGTTTTCCTTTTTGTTATCAGTTATCCATTTCAGTTATATATACTGTTATTTCATCAGCTGTTGTTGTATGTTTATATAATATTCCGCTCTGCTACACTTTTATAAAGGAGGGCATAGTTTCCCCACTATTAGACCTGGGCTCTCGCTGCTAGTCGGTAGCCTCTGGCATTTAGGGAAATGTGCTTAAATTCATGTGGTGAACTGGGTATGGGGCACCCGTTGAGTGGCACCCATAACCGAGAAGTTATGGAATTAATAAAGTTTCCTTATATTTAGATGATTTATATTGAGATTTGAAGGGAAATAATGTTTTTTTTATGTTTCTCGTTTCTTAAGAATACTAATATGTTGTATACTATGTATTGTGATTTAGGTATTCTATACCAATGTAATTAATTTAACAACAAATATATGGTATTGGAGTCGGTATTATTAGATTTGGTATCAAATCATGTTCAGTAAAAACTATTGAAATTATATTTAGAACAATATATTTAGATAACATAACAATTTTACAAACCCTTAAGATATTCTAAATATATTTCTATATTACAAGTAATTCATTTATAATAAATGCATTGGAATTATAAACTATGATTTATAACTGTTAGTGTTATTCATGGACAAATTAATATATGTCATTTTCTTCAAATGGAGCCTAATGGAAGGAATGAAAATCTTGTCAATGCCTATAATCAATATAGATATTTTGATCCAAATTAAATAAACGACCAGTTTAATGATGATCTGGTTATAAATTTATTAAATTACTCTTCTCATGTTAATAAAAAATCAAACGTGTATGGAACAACATGTTTAACCTCATTATTGTGTGACAATGTTGGATTTCTTTATGTGGAAATGTCCTCTACCATTCAATAAAAATACCAAACCATTACTAATAGATAAATGGATAATGTCAATATAGAATATATTTAGATCTTTGTTAGGTAATTAATGGGATAAGTTTATTATAGTTATATATCTTATAAGGGGAGATTCTAATCAATGTTGCTCCTTGATCAAGGCACCAAGTAGGAAAAGATGGAAAATATGTAGTGGAATTTCATTAAAGTTATATTCCTAGAGAAATATTTTCCTCAAAAGTAAATAGATAACATAAAAAAGAAAATTCATTTATTTAAGACAAAAAGATGAAGAATTTATGGTTGTGTACAAAGGTTACTTTACATGGTTAGTGAGGAAATATATTAATTATGCACATAACTCAGAAAGAAATATTGATCACTTCCTGGATTTATTAAATCCCAAACTATAAAGGGAACCAATATCTTAGTCATTCGCCTCTTATTATAAGATAGAAAATATTTCCATCATTAATAATAATGATTTCTTTTTTTTATATACATTAAAAAGGAAACAAGAGAAAAAGAGGGTGGTTTATAATATGTTTAAAAAAATTGTCAATGGAAACTATGTTAAGGGTATAATCTCCAACATGTAATAATTGTGGGAAGAAACACCATGGGACATTCTTGAAGGGCTTGGGAGTTTTCTTCAGGTGTAGGTATAATTTCTAACAAGTTCATGAGTGAAAATGAAAGAGACAATATGATAATGTAAAATGATTTAATATTAAGGATATGGTATAATATTCAACTCAATTCCAAAAGTAGAAATACAATTTACCCAAGAAGGGGGATAGGGTAAAAGGTTGGGATTGTAAAACCACAACAGTAGAAGTTGAGGTCCTAAATGATGTTATAGAAGGTAAATTGATCATAAAATCAAAACTAGATAATTAATTATTTTATTTTGGATCAATTCATAGTTTTAAATCATAAAATATTCCGAATAACTTTAAATCACCTACTAATTTATTAAATAATAATATTTCATAAAATACTTTTAACAAACTAACAGTCAGTGTTGCATTAATGTGGTACTAGGAACAACCCAATATTTTAGGAAGTTGGGGTTTGACTCCCAATGGTAGTAGATTTCCATTGGTCTATTTAGATGGGATATAGGTAGGTGGTGGATACATGGTATGGATGGTCTTTAGAGGGTTGTGATGGTAAGAAGTGATCTCAAGAACCATATGTGATTTGGGAAGGAATTCAGTGGGTGGTGGTTGTGGTTGGCTCAGTCAAGCACAGATGCACCAATAGAGGCAGACCGATGGCTAATAATGGTGGGTGGTTGTCTTAGGGTAAAAGATGTTAGGGTTAGAGGATTGTAACACTACATGTCACATGAGAGAGAAACCTTATTTATGGGGAAATTGAGCTAATGTGGTCCAGTCTAGGGCATTGGGCCATCTTATTGTTCTACGGGTCAGGGGATTTAGGGCCAATATCACTAGGTCTATGTGAAATTTAATGGGTTTCACTCTTCCTAGAAGGAAGGATGTTGTTTATTTATTTAATAAATATAGGCATCAAGAAAAACATTATAAAACTATTAATGAACCTAACCTTTTCGAAACAACATTTTACCCAAGATAGATCCCCATAGGGTGGAAATAATCACCAGAATCCAAACATGACCCATTAATAACATAAAAGTGATGAAATATCAATGTTCTTTAATGAATGAAAATGTTACATTAGAATGAGACATAAAAACCAATCCAAAAGTATAAACCCAAAATATTGAACAATATAAATATGAAATCCAAAAAACACTTCTCTTTATTAACATCTATCCCCACTATCCCATCCCACTATGAAGTGAATGAAAATATAGGGAATGTGGTGAGATACATTATCCCCCCTCCCTTTACCTATATCCTAGAAAACTAAATATAGAAACTCCCAAAGGAAAAGTATGTTGTGAACACTAAATCCCAATATAATACCAACAAAAATATATTTAATGTCTATCCACATGAATTAGTTTATTCTAGATTAAAAAGAAAAAATTTATAAATTATTTTCATTTGAGAAACACATTACATAAAACAACCTTTGGTTTTCTTTCAAGAAATTTTACACTGAAAACAAAAAAATAAAATAATAAAAATGAATCTGAATATAGATGTAAATAGTCAAGGAATTCATATCTCTAGAAATAACCACGTTTGTATTAAATTTATGATAAAAAAATTTATCCAAGATAATATAATCAAACTCGAGGGATCCATGTCCACACAAAAAAATCTAGGATCTGGGAGCATTATTTCTAGAAACAAGAACCCAAAGGAAGATCACCATGTCAAGATAAAAGTGGTGTAAAAATATTTTTAAAGAAAACCCCCTTCAAACCCAATTCCAAAATCCACCCAAGATGTAATTTCATAAACCCATATGCATATATTTAAGTTCAATGAATTTCATAAATCAAACTAAAGGATATTTATCATACAGAAATGTAAAACAAGGGAGATAACAATTGTATAGAGACATCGACCTTAATAATAATGAAAAATTTATTAACTTTGAAAACATAAATTAGAATCAGAGAGATCCTGTTCTCACAAACCTCGATATACTAGTAAAAAATAAAAGAGAGGAGAAACAACCTAAGATGTTTTTGGATGAGAGATGAACATCCAAATCCTCCTATGAGAACACACCAAATTATGAATATGAGCCAAAATGTAGATAACCAGTAGATTAATAGCATGAAACTGAGTCATAAGACACCATAACTTCCATCATTATGGTGTAATGTGGCTAGAGTAATTGTCCCAAAAAGACCAGGCGATGAATGATAATTCTCAAAAACAGAAACACCAATCACTACATCCTAGGGATATACACTACTATGTGGTGGATTCATCCAGTAGACCAACCACCAGCTTTGGACACACTCTGGACCTGAATCCCAAGAATATTTGGATTATTCATAGCCTCCAAAAACCCCACAGTGAAGCATATTGACTTTGAAACATAGGGTGACCACTAACAGGACATTCCTGGGACCAGAACCTATATTGGGGACAAGGAACCAATTAGTTTCACATAGGAAACACTCCAATACATTATTTCCACAACCACCACCATGTTCCTTCCCTTTTACCTTAGAGTGCCTTAAAACATTTTAAAGCTATTGTGTACCTCCAAATATCCCAAAAATAAAAAAAAAATAGGAAATAGAGGATTCATTCAAAATTACAATGTTAGGGTGTGACCATTCTCCCCACTATAAACGCTTTCTTACCCCAAAAAGCATGCATGATTCTGGACACACAAAATTAAAAGGTCATTCCGTCCATTTTGAATAATCCTAATCCCATGTCTTACGGTTTTCCCACCAGCATTTCAATAATACATGGACCAATGGAATTCTTTTTACCATGTAACCCTTTACCCTAGAAATCCTTGAGCTGAACTAGTTAATTAGCCATTGAGGTGTTGGTCTGAAGATCAATATCCTCCAACTATATCACATGAAAATGATCTCATTGATACCTCTTAAATTGGAAAACATGAAACACATCATGAATTTATGTCAATATATATGAAAGTAAAACTGATAATCCAACATTTAATTTTTTCCAATTATAATTAAAAGGATAACAAAAATCAGTGCAAACTTACCTAACTTACCCAAATGATAATGTCCCATGTCAGGTGAATCCCTGAGAAAAAACTCAATCACCCATTGCAAAGTATAATCGGCGATTATAATGGTCTACCTAAAAATATTGATTACTTTGATCTCTCTCAAACATCATCCAAATAAATATCACTATTTCTATAGTCCACTTACCACGTCTCGATACAATAAAGGAATATTCTCAAAATTCTTCCCATCATAAGGGAGATATGTATGGCCACCCAAACAATGCTTCAAAGGGAGCTATTATAATCATGTAATATTAATAATTATTATAATCAAACACAATCAAAGGAATATTTGTTTCCTAGGGACCAAAAAAATCAAGCATGAACACCCAATGTATGGCCACAAGAATTTGAATGGTGTGCTCAGTCTATCCATCTGCCTGATGGTGATACATCCCAATTAACTTCAATTTGGTTCCCATTTCCCCTATAAAAACTTTATAGAACCAAGATATAAATAGAGGGCCCCTAAGACAACAAATGAAACTCCATGAATCTTCCTGAATTCAAATACAAACTAGTTTATATGCTCTTCCGACATCATCATCTCTTTAATAAGAAAAAATTAAGATGATATACTAAGTTGATCAATAATCACAACAATCGAATAAAACATTATTATTCCTTAGTAATACAACAGTGAAGTTCATTGATATGTAATAAAACTTATTCACTAGAATAGGTAAAGGATGAATCCACATGGAAGGTATCTGATGCTCCACCTTAATATTCATACAAATAAGGAATCATGGCACAAAGTCTTCAGTCAACCACCTCATCCCTAACCGCTAGTACCAATGTATCAAATCTTGATACAAATTGGTATTCCAAGGTTACATTGCCTAACTAGACAAATCTACAATATCTATCAACACTTATCTCAAATATTTTTGAACAAAAAACCTACTTTATAAACACACGACACCATTATGATACTAAGACTAATCAACTAAGGTCTCCCCACCATTATGGATATTACTAACATTATAACAATTGATGTTTTTTCTTTCCCAAAAAATTCTAATCATAAATCCATGAATCATATTTCACACATACTAAAAAAACTTTCTTATCAGCCTCGTTCACATCTAAGCTTATCTAATCAAACAAACTCATGAAATACCACTCTACTACTAATTCCTTAAAGGATTACGTTGGATATTTTTTCTCAATTAATAAATGGGAAAATTAACCTTTATATGTGAATATGTAATATCAAAATAAAATTTACTAATATAATCAACCCAACATATTTTTCACAACCTCAGGTGTCTTTGGGAGAGAATATACATCAGAATCTTCTGATCTTAATACATAGCCAATGCTCACCAATGTTATAGTGCTATTAATATTTTATAGCATACATCTCTTTAGAAAAATATATATAATTGTTTGGATAAATATTCTTAATATGAATCATTTGGTGAGCACCATATTCGAACACATGTTTCCCCAACATTGAAACATGTACAAACCCATACCTAATAAATCACTGAAAACATCACATCATGAACCTAATTATAGAGAAAGTAGAACATCAGATAAAGTCAATATCACCTTCATCTCATAAAATGATCTTTACCACTTTTAATTATATTCAAACCCGACACTCTTATGGGTCAACTCAGTCATTGGAGATAAAATATTGGATAATTCTTAAACAAAAATTCATTAATAGTATGTTAAAATCAAGAATAGCCAAGTATTAAACATAATTGTAGGTTGTTACCAAGACATAAACTCTTGAATATCTTCAAAATTCCCATAGATTACCATATCATATACAATGTATCCAAGACACTATACCTCATTGATCTAAATATCACATTTAGATATATTTTCATAAAAATATTGTTCCTTTTGTGTCTCCCGGAAGATATCTAGATGATCCATGATTCCTTACCCAAACATAGAATATACCAAGTATTAATAAACATAAATTACCATAATATAGTATATGAATCAATGAAATATGTAATTCATCAAAACTGTAAACACCGCATGAGTGTTAGTGAGACCAAATGGCAAAACCAAAAACTCATAATGTCCAAACTTGTTCTTGAATCATATATTTGGAATATCTTTCTCTTGGGAACTTAATTTATGGTACCCCAAAAGAATATAAATATTATAAAACCACCTAGAATCCCTAAGTTGATCAAATAGGTCATCAATCCAATGCATTTTATATTTTTTCCTCAGGTTCTCTGGATTATGATTTTGATAATCAAAAAAATGATAGAGGCATAGGTATACCTTTTTTTAATAGAGAACTAGTGAAGTATAAGGTGAAATAATATGAAGAATAAATCATTTATAGTTAAGATCTTAAATCCATAAATTTATCTCATTTTACTCTATAGGTTACACACATTATGTTAACATGGAGATCAGATTCTTCCATGGATTCAAGTGGATGTAAAACATAACTTCCAATTGGGGTGTTAACAATGAAAAATAAACCAAAAATACCCCAAGGTACTCATGTACTTACAAAATAATAAAACTACTAGAAAAATGGTCAAATATTTCAAGAAAATTCTCTTATAACTTACATTAGATCATTCCATACTCCGAAACAATGGACACCATTCTTCCAGATCTATGATCCAACTCACCTGGAAACACATGAGTTGCCCCATTTAAATATAGAATCTAACCCCAGTTGTGATAACAGTCGATATAGTTTTTAAAGATAAAAATCCTTTCCATGCCAATTAAAATGATGAAGATATCATGATCAAGAACTAGAAAATATCATATAACACATGGTCAATAATCATGAGAAGGCACTTTGAACATTTGATAACATAGTCCTTCCTTCTTTCAACAGAGAGTAGAAAGATCCATTAGAAATGTGATAATATTTCAAAATAAACCCAGAAAATCAATAGACTTATATTATATAAAATAATGTCAAATACTTATATCAAATATATCTTGGGCTATATAGGATGAAATAATCATCATTCCTCTCATTATAATTAGACCTCTTCTAGATTCATCAAGTGCATACTCTATTACATATAGACATCTGAACTTAGATCCTACCTGAGATTTATTTACTAAAGGGGATTCCACCATTGTATAAGAATGATATCCACCACTATTTTCTATGTCAAAATCAGATTGAGAGCCTTTGGTAATGTAACACGCCATGTTTCCACGGTATTCTTCTCTTTGAATAATATAGTAGCGTGTGTTGTACGCAACTTCGAGTTCTAACACACCACATCCAATCAAACTAGCCATTATAAATAATAATACCCAATTTTTGAAATTTAATAAATTTTATCTTTCAAAATGGACTTAATTTTTGGATTCGGAGTATCAAAATTAGCTCTGGGTGAATTTTTGGTATTTTTCTGAAAACTTTCAATTTTTGATGAATAGTGAAAACACTGAGTTATAGTTTAAAACCGAATTTTTTATTTAAATAATTATTTATTTAATTTAAATTATTTTAGGTCATAACAGATATATAATACCTATATAAGTTCAATGAAACTCATTGGAGTTAGTTTATAATAATTTTAGATATATAAAAATTTTATTGAACCTTTTACTGTCTTTTACCCACCTCCTAGAAGTATTTGAAAATTTACATAAAACATAATTTTTCTGCTTCCGTGAGTTGAAATTGAAAAATCTATGAGACTGAGTTGATATCAGTAAATAAAATTCGGTTAAATAAGATGAAAATAATTTTTGGTGAATAGTAACTTTTTGCTTTTATTTACCATGGTTAAAAGTAAATAGGGTAATTAAGGGTAAAAATGATATTATTATTACCGTAACACATGTCTTAATTCTATTGGATAAGTATAATTTGACAAAAAAACCTTATAAATAATATATGAACCACTTTGGTTCACTTGGATTAGATTAGGACATTTATTATTATTTAATTCAAAGAAGAGTTAAAAGAGTTAAAATCAAAGTTTAATAAGTAATACATTTTTAATATATGGTTATAAATAAGATACATTAGACTATAAACATTCATTAGAAAGATAAACTTATTTCCTAAATAATTTTATTTTATTTATAATTTTTATACATTAAATAACTGAATTTATTTTTGACACAATGATGACGTAGTAATTACTATATTAATGAATGATTAAAATAATTGGTATTATAAATATCCAAATTAATTTAATTTGAGACTTTTTATGAATTAAAATAATTTTCTAGGTTAATATGAAATATTATTGTTGGTTAGATGAATTTTTTTCTAAGTAATAATACTGTTTTGAATTTATCAAAAACAAAATACCAAATAGTGTCAAAATTGACATAAAAGGGTTTTAAAACAAATATTATATTATTAATTGATATTCTATTCATAAAATTATAAGGTTCGGCCAAAATAATTATATAATGACAGTTGTATCATTAATGAAACACTTGGGGTTCTCTTGGAAGTATATAGTAAATTTATTCACCATATAATATAAAAATACAAAGAGACATGGTAAATGTCAAACTATTTAACTAAGAGTTAAATCTAAAAGATAATGAGAATATAGTGACCCAAACATGTCTAAAACCTATTGGTTGAGTTTTTTTCTACCCATAAACACCTTATCCTTTAAATAATTTATTTTTCATCCATTAGAAACCGAAAAGGATTTTATTATAAAATAAAATTCCAAGATTTTCCTAAGGTGCCCCTCACCCCTCTTATAAAAGGTCACTCCCCCTTCCCTCAAATTAACACCGTCAAAGCCTTTTTAATTGGCCAAACCCTGCCCAAATACTCTCTCAACTATCCTCCCTTCTTCCTAGAGGCCTTACTTCGGTCAAAAAGCCATCCTAAGCATCCCTTTTGAACAAATCAAAAGGAAGAACCTGAAGAAGAGGTAAATATTTCATCACCTCTTTCAAGTTCTTTTCTTATTCCACTTCCTATTTCTTTGTTGTTTACATTCTAAAATAATAACTCCAGTATCTTCTATATACTGTGATGTTATTATAAAAATGGTATAACCATATTCATTATTCTATCCATACTATGAATAACATGTCACCAAATGTGCATACATACGGCTTACCGTCTCCACGTTGTGGTGTAGTTGTTATTAAATACATTATAATATGGATGGATATAATAATGATGTATAATTAATGTAAATAATAAATATAACATGATTATGATTCTGTATATATGATATAACATCCAATTATATACTATTTTAATATCAAAATAATGATATTATCACTCATGCGTACGTACGGATTACCGTCTCCACAAACGCGATGAGATTCATTCCCCATAGTATCCATTCATGAATAATTATCATTAGATGATTAAAAATAATGTTTAAATACTTAATATCATTCTTAATATGAATAAGATACATCCTATCCATAACAAACATTACTTACGTAACAAATCATATAAATGAAAATGAATCAGTTAACACCCGAAATGACGATAATACTAAGATATTATTAACAAATTAATGTTAAAAGATTATATATGATATAATATTAATGTATATGATTCTATCATAATTCAATAACAATTATTTCACCATTATAAAGGAGGTTAACCTACCCTCTACCAAGTAAAAATACAAGGTAATTGTGAATTTCACAATCTCTTTATTATCCGAGGTTGTTTTTAAGTAAGTATCTACTGGGAGCTCTTTATCATCCACATCCATGATTCATAAAAATGTATTCCAAAACATTTTTACTATTTAATATTCTATGGGTTAAATTAATTTATACCCTTTCTTGACTATTTATAAAATTGTTTGAAGTGAATCTTTCCGTCGTTTTCCAAACAAGGTACCTTATGACCATTTCGACAAAATTAAGGTAAGAATGGTTTTTTTAACTTATACGGTGGGTGAGTCTATTTTCCAAAATTATAACATCGTCGAAGCTTCCCTTACATTATTATAAGAATATTTTCAAATATAATTTTTTTCTTTTATTATTACATGACTTTTAAATGATTTCAAAATAGAAAGAGATATTTCTCTAAAAAGGTTTTGATTTCATCTATATAAACACCCTTTGATGGATTTTAAGATTGTTTGAAGTTGATTTATTATGATCCAAAACTTCCATATTGTATTGAACGTTTTTTGATATGCTTGACTATGGATGTGTTATTTCATACCATTCATGGTTTATGGATAAAGTATTGACATTTTGTATGCCAGTTTTAAAATGAATTTTTATGTTATGTTTAAACCTTTTCATATGAAGAATGCATTGGACTTAGTAAGTGATGGGTGGATCTCACTATAGCTCCTTGATGCATCGGTTGGTCTCATGATACAAAGTAGTGTCTTGGCATAAGGCCTTGAAAAAAATCTAATTTGTAGTATTGGCACAAGGACTTGACTATGTGGTTATGAAAGTCTGGCATTATGCATTCCATCATTATGAATGTTTCTATTGATATTGCATGTGATAAATAGACTTGTAGAATATCCATGTGAGTTAGTAAATGGAATTTTTTTTATTTATATTTTCCATATTATAATTAAGTTTATGTTGAAAAGTATTTTGTTTTAGTTTTATACATTGCCTTAAATGTTTATGATTATTTAAGAAATATTTCGCTATATTGTTATCCTTACTGAGCATCTGAGCTCACCCATTTCTATGTATTATTTTTTCCAGGATGCAAAGAAGTATATTATGACTGACCTATAGGGATAGAATATGGGATCTCAGTGTTGTCTATGGAAACAATGTTGTTGTATTTTTCCATTTTATGATGTGATGTAAACCTTATGAATGTATCTAGTACTTCAAAGGCTATTAACTAATCGGCATTTCGAGACTTGATCTTTTGTGATCATTATAATGATATGTAATAATGCATCGACTCTGGGATTTTGGGGTTGGGGTGTTATAGTTGGTATAGATGAAGTTTAGTACTATCCTGGGAATCTAGATTTAGATAAACTCTGATTAGAGCAGATTACCCTAAGATAGACTTTGAGGATTAGTATAGAATAACTTTCTAGAATTTTGGTATTATAGAGATTTTGAGAGTTTTCCAAGAAATACATCCATGTCTAGATACGATCATGTAGAGGTGGCTCTATCATAGATGTACCTAGGGGTAAACCCTAAAAACACCGCTTTAGTCTAGACTTGAATGGGAATTGGTGCACGACAATGGGTCTTGTTGTACTCATGGCTATGACACTCATGGGGGATATGCTTAGGATAATTCTCATTTTATTTACAAACCATTATGAAGGGTTTATGAGTATATACTTCCTCAAACAAATTTTTTTAATGATTATGGATTATATCCATAAAATGTTCAATTTATGGTAAGTGTTTTATAAGTTTGGATTTATGTATTGCGATTTATAAACTAGTCTAGTTTATGCCATTGTTTAGAAATGGCGCCCTGTTGAAGGAATGGAACTGTATCAATGCATGCACTCCATGTAGGGATTTCTCTCCTACTCAAGATAATTATAGTGGAGATGGTGATGCAACTGGTACTGATCAGATAATCACCATGTTGGGACAACTCACTCAGGTTATGAATAATAACCTTACCCGTATGGAGCACCCTGATCCGCACTGTGGAGGATCAATGTTAGATCTCTTCGTGAGGAAATAACCACCAACATTCAATGGGGGTACAAATACACTAGTATCTGAGAAATGGATAAATTCCTTAAAGAAAAAATTCCATGGCTTGGGGTGTAGTGAAAGGGAAAAAGATGTCATCGTAGTTTACCGCCTCACTGGAGGTGTTGATCAATGGTGGTCATTGATTCAAAACACAAAGGAATATGGTGAAGTATCAAATATGGAATGGGGGAGTTTAAATAGATTTTATTAGAAAAATAATTTCCTCATTAGTCTCACAATCCTTCTCGTCGTATGAAGATATTGTCTCATGTTCTATCATGACAGAAAAAGAATTCTCAAAGTCTTACAACTTTAAAGAAAAGCAAGAGAAGAAAAGATCTGTTGAACACTCTGGAAATGGAAATAATGGGAAAAAAAGAAAAGTTGAATATCTATTCTACAATAAATGCAGGAAGAAACACCCGGGTACTTGCCTGAAAGGAATGTGAGTCTGTTACAAGTGTGGTGAAAAGGCCACCAAGCTCGTGATTGCAAGGGGAAGAAATAGGCTATCGATGTTGAATGCTACAATTGTATAGAAATGTGGAATTATGAGAATAAATGTCCTAAGCGTTAGGGGAACTTATCTCAGAAAAGGCCAAGGGATCAAGGCCAAGCTTAAGCCATCACTACTACTGAGGTTGAAGCTCTGAAAGATGTGGTTGCAGGTAATTTAATGGTTTCCTCAAGTTTAGCCAATGCTTTAATTGATTATGGATTATTACATTGTTTCATATCTTCCCAGTTTTCTAAGAAAATTAGATATATTCAATTTGAATTTACAATGGAGTTTTCAGTCAAAACTCCTAAGGAAAGTATCATTGCAACAAAGTTTTCTGAATCAGTTCTCATTAAGGAATATAAACGTTATTTATCTATTGATCTCATCATCATATGCATGATTGAATTTGATATAATCCTCAGTATGGATTGGATTTAGGTCCATGATGTGAAAATTTATTATAAGCATAAGGAGGTTACAATTTTCGATGATGATAAGAAGTACCTTATCTTTAGAGAAGAAACACCACCACCTAATTCTTATCTAGATCCACCCCTAGTAGCTCAACTAAATTCAATTATTGGGGAGGAATAGAATGAAATAATTTTGGGTAAGGAAAATAATGTTCAAATAGAGGATGTACCTATTGTGAAAGAATATGTTGATGTGTTCCATAGGTTTTACTTGGAGATCCTCCAGAATGAGAAATTGAGTTTTCCATTGATTTAATTCCTGGATCAAGGCCCATATCGAACACCCCTTATTGAATGGATACTATAGAGTTAGTTGAACTAAATAAACAACTAGAGGAATTGAGTAACAAAGAATTTATTCTCCCTAGTGTTTCTCCATGGGGTGCCCCTATCATTTTTGTTACGACGAAAGAGGGATCTATGAGGTTGTGCATGGACTATAGGGAGATCAATGATTTAACAATAAAGAACAAGTATCCCCTACCTCGCATTGAGGATTTATTCGACCAACTTCATGGAGATCAATACTTTTCAAAGATTGACCTTCGAATTGGATAACATCAACTATGTGTGAAGAAGGAAGACATTCCGAAAACAACATTTTGATCCAGGTAAGGGCATTACGAGTTTACAGTAATGCCTTTTGGATTGACTAATTCACCCTCTATCTTCATGGATATATTGAATAGATTTTTCAAGGAATATATTGATATATTGGTAGTGGTATTTATTTATGATATCTTGGTATACTCCAAAATATATAAGATCATGAAAATCACATGGGCATTATCCTGAAGACTCTTAAAAGACATGAATTATATGGGATGTTTAGCATGTGTGAATTCTAGGATGAGGATATTTGTTTTCCGGACCATATTGTCACTAAGGATGGAATATCTGTTGATCCTTCTAAGAAAAAATCAATCCAAGAATGTCCAGCACCAATGAGTATAACCAAGTTACGTAGTTTTATTGGTTTAGTAGTTTATTATCGATGTTTCACCCAGAATTTTTCTTGGTTGGATAACCCATTAACAAAGATTGCACTAAAAGGGGTTAATTTTTTTGGAAAAAAGTGTGGGATGAATGATTAGAAGAATTTAAGAGAAGATTAGTCAATGCTTCTATATTGACTCTACCATCATGGAATGAGGGGTTTGTTATTTATAGTGATGCTTCAATGAAAGGACTTGGTTGTGTCCTTATGTAGAATGATAGGGTTATTTCCTATACATCACAACAGCTAAAAATGTATGAGCAAAACTATCCTACTCATGATCTTGAGTTAGCAGCTATAATCATTCCTTTGAATATTTGGAGACACTATCTCTATGGTGAAAAATGGGAGATATATACTGATCACAAGAGTTTGAATTATATTTTCTCACAGAAAGAACTCCACATGAGGCAAAGGAGATTGATTGAACTACTCAAGGATTATTATTGCACTATACACTACCTCCCGAGGAAGGAAAATAAGGTGGCAAATTCTTTGAGCAGAAAAGATCGTGGAATTTTGAAAAAGATTAGAGTTGAAAGGGATCCTATTTTCATGGATCTAGTAAAGATGGATATGGGAATAACCATGGAAGGTGAAACATCAATGCTTTTTCATATGGTTGCCAAACCATCTTTACTATAAAAGATAAAAATTTCTCAGGCTAATGATGAGGTGTTTCGAAAAAAGATTAAAGATGTGAATAGCGGGAAACTGGGTGACTTTGTATATGAAGATGGAATTTTGAAATTTGAGAAGAGACTTTGTGTTCGTGATATAACTGATCTAAAAAGTGAATTGTTGGATGATGCTCATAGCTCCAATTTCTCTATACACCCTGGGAGCATCAAAATGTATAGCGATTTGAAGGAACATTTTTGTTTGGACAATATGAAGAGGGAGATTGCTGATTTTGTGTCAAGATGTATGGTTTGTCAACAAGTGAAAGCTAGAAGGAAATAGCCTAGAGGAGCCATGCAACCTCTTCCCATACCTGAGTGGAAATGAGATAATATTATGATGGACTTTGTCATGAGACTACCAAAGACTCCTAGAAGGAACGATGAAATATGGGTCATTGTTGATCGTCTTACCAAGTCATCACATTTTCATGCGATAAGAGAAGATTTACCACTTGAAAATTTAGCAAGACTATATATTAATGAAGTTATAAGGATTCATGGAATACCATTATTGATTGTTTCTGATCATGATCCCAATTTTACATCAAGATTCTGGAAAAGTCTTCAGAAAGCCCTAGATACTGAACTTTGTTTGAGCACTGCCTACCACCCCCAAACTGATGGAAAATATGAACTGACTATTCAAAACTTAGAAGACATGTTGAGATCATTCTCACTCGACTTTCAAGGAATGTGGGATCAATTTTTACCTCTGGTAGAATTTTCCTATAATAGTTTCTTCCATTCAAGTATTCAGATGACACCATATGAAGCGTTATATGGAAAGAGATGTCGCACACCAACTTGTAGGGATGATGTTTGTGAAAGAAAAACTATAGGCCCAGAACTTGTTGAGGAAATGATGGAAAAGGTGAAGGTAATCCAAACCCACATCAAAGCAGCTCAATGTAGGCAGAAGAGCTATACTGATAACTAAAGGAAGGATTTGGAATTTCATGTATGAGATCATGTTTTTATGAAGATATCTCCATGGAAGGTTGTTATACGTTTCGGTATGAAGGGAAAATTAAGTCCCAGGTACATCGGACCTTTCAAAATTCTAGAACGAATTGGGGCTATAGCTTACTGTTTGACAATGCCTCCAAGTCTCTTCAAAGTTCACGATGTATTCCGCATATCACTATTGAGAAAATATATTCCTGACCCAACGCATGTACTCACCTATGAGGAATTAGAACTGCAACCCGATCTATCTTATTGTGAAGATCCTTTCAAGGTTCTTGATACAAGATAACAAGTTCGGAGAAACCGGACGACTTGTCTGGTAAAAGTTCCATGGAGAAACCATAAGATGGAAGAGGCAATGTGGGAACATGAGGAACTTATGATAAAGAACCACCCAAGTCTTTTTATGAAGTAATACACTAGAAATTTTGAGAAAGAAATTATTTAAAGGAGGGGATAATGTATCACCCCAAGCTTCCGTGGTACGCTTCTCTTTGAATAATATAGTAGCGTGTGTTGTACGCACCTTCGAGTTCTAACACACCACAACGAATCAGACTAGCCGTTATGAATAGTAATACCCACTTTTTGAAATTTTATAAATTTTATATTTCAAAATGGACTTCATTTTTGGATTCATAGTATCGAAATTAGCTTAGGGTGAATTTTTTGTATTTTTCTGAAAAACATTCAATTTTTGATGAATAGTGAAAAACACTGAGATATAGTTTAAAACCAAATTTTTTATTTAAATAATTTTTTATTTTATTTAAACTCATTTTAGGTAAAAATAGATACATAATACCTATATAAGTTCAATTTAATGCATTGGAGTTAGTTTATAATAATTTTAGATATATAAAATTTTTATTGAACTTTTTACCGTCTTTTACTCACCTCCTAGGAGCATTTGAAAATTTACTGAAAACATAATTTTACCTCTTATGTGAGTTGAATTTCAAAAATATGAGAGACATGGTTGATATTAATAAGTAAAATGTGGTTCAATAAGATGAAAATAATTTTTTGAGAATAGTAACTTTTCCCTCTTATTTACCACGGTTAAAATTAAATAGGGTAATTAAGGGTAAAAATGATATTATTATTACCCTAACACATATTCTAATCCTATTGGATAAGTATAATTTGACAAAAAACAACCTTAGGAATAAAATATGAACCTATTTGGTCCACTTGTATTAGATTAGGAAATTTATTATTATTTAATTCAAAGAAGAGTTAAAAGAGTTAAAATAAAAGTTTTATAACTAAAACATTTTTAATATAAAATTATACATCAGATAAATTCGACTATAAATATTCATTATAAAGCTAAAAATATTTCCTACATAATGGTATTTAAGTTAAAAAAAATTATACATTAAATAATTAAATTTATTTATGACACAATGATGATGCATAATTACCATATTAATGAATTATTAAAATAATTGATATTATAAATATCCAAATAAATGTAATTTGAGACTTTTTATAAATTACTATAATTTTATATGTTAATATGACATATTAGGGTCAGTTAGATGAATTTTTTTTGAAGGATTAATGTTGTTATGAATTTAGCAAAAACAAAATACCAAATAGTGTCAAAATTGACATAAAATGTTTTTAAAACAAATATTATATTATTAATTGATATTCTATTCATAAAATCTAAGGTTCTGCCAAAAGACTTATATAATGATAGGTGTATCATTATTGAACCACTTGGGGTTCTCTTGGAAGTATATAGTATGTTTATTAACCATATAGTATAAAAATACAACGAGACATTGTAAATGTCAAACTATTTGACTAAGAGTTAAATCTAAAAAATAAAGTTAATATAGTGACCCAAACCAATCTAAAATCTGTTGGTTGAGTGGTTTTATACCCATAAAAAACATATCCTTTAAATAATTCATTTCTGAGCCATTATAAACTTAAAATGAATTTATTATAAAATAATATTTCTAGCTTTTCCTTAGGTTCCCCTCACTTCTCTTATAAAAGGGCACTCCCCCTTCCCACCAATTCACAACTTCAAAGCCTTTTGGATCACCCAAACCCTATAAAAATACCCTCTAAAATGTCCTCCCTTCATCCTAGATGCCTTACATTAGTTAGAAAGCCAACCTAAGATTCCCTTTTGATCAAATCAAAATGAAGAACCCGAAGAAGAGGTAAATATTTCCTCACCACTTTCAAGTTCCTTTCTTCTTCCACTTCCTCTTTCTTTGTTTTTTCCATTATAAAATAATAAATCCAGTATCTTATATATACTGTGATTTTATTATAGATATGTTACAACCATATTCATTATTCTTTCTATCCTATGAATAACATGTCACCATACGTGTGTACGTAAGACTTATCGTCTCTACGTCGTGGTGTAGTTGTTATTCAATACATTATAATTTGGATAGGTATAATAATGATGTATAATTTATGTAAATAATGAATATATCATGATTATTATTCTTTATATATGATATAAGATCAAATAATATATGATATTAATATCAAAATAATGATATTATCGCTCGTGCATACGTACGGATTACCGTCTCCACAAACGTGATGGGATTCATTCCCCATCGTATCCATTCAAGAATAATTTTCATTAGATGATTCAAAATAATGTTTAAAGACTTAATATAATTCTGAATATGAATAAGAAAAATCCTATCCATAAAAAACATTACTTACGTAACAAATCATATAATGGAAAATGAATTAGTTAACACCTAAAATGACGATAATAATAAGATATTATTAACAAAGCAATGTCAAAAGATCATATATGATATCATATTAATGTATATGATTCTTGTATAATTTAATAACAATTATTTCACCATTATACTAGAGTTTAACCTACCCTCTACCAAGTAAAAGTACAAGTTAAGGGTAAATTTTACAATCTCTTAATTATCTGAGGTTGTTTTTACGTAAGTATTTACTGGGACCTCTTTATCATCCACATCCATGTTTCTTAAAAATGTATTTCAAAACATTTTTACTATTTACTAGACTATGGGTTAGAGTTATTTATACTCTTTCTTGACTTTTTATAAATTTTTTTGAAGTGAATCTTTCTGTCGTTTTCCAAACAAGGTACCTTATGAGCCTTTCGAGAAAATTAAGGTAAGAATGTTTTTTTAACTTATACGACGGGTGCAGCTATTTTCCACCGTTATAACATTATCAATTCTTCCCTTACAAGCATATAAGAATATTTTCAAATATAAATTTTTTATTTTATAATTAAGTGACTTTTAAATGATTTCAAAATAGAAATAGATATTTCTCTAAAAAGGTTTTGATTTCATTTATGTCAACATCCATTGAAGGATTTTATGTTTGTTTGAAGTTGATTTATCATGATAAAAAACTTCCATATTGTATTGTATATTTTGTGATATGCTTGACTGTGGATGTGTTATTTCATACCATTCATGGTCTATGGATAATGTATTTACATTTCGTATGCTAGTTTTAATATGAATTTTAATGTTATGTTTAAACATTTTCATATGAGGAATGCATTGGACTTAATAAGTGACGGGTAAAGACCACTATAGCTTCTCGATGCATCAGTAGGTCTCATGAGAAAAACTAGTGTCTTGGTACAAGGCCTTAAAAAAATCTTATTCGTAGTCTTGGCACAAGGCCTTGACTATGTGGTTATGAAAGTCTGAAATTATGCATTCCATCATTATTAAAGTTGCTATTGATATTGCATGTGATTATTCGACTAGTAGAATATCCATGGGTGTAAGTAAATTGAATTATTTTGATTTATATTTTCCATATTATGATGAAATATATTTTTTAAAATATTTTTTTTAGTTTTTATAAATTACCTTAAATGTTTATGATTATTCATAAAAGCTTTCGCTATATTGTTATCCTTACTGAGCATCTGAGCTCACCCCTTTCTATGTTTTATTTTTCCAAGGATTTGAAGAAGTATATTATGACTGACCTGCAGGGATTGTCTTTGGGATCTCAGTGTTGTCTATGGAAACAATGTTGTTGTATTTTTCCATTTTATGATACAATTTAATCCTTAGTAATGTATCTAGTACTTCCAAGGCTACTAAACTAATCATTATTTCGAGACATGATCTTTTGTGATCATGCCAATGATATGTTATAATGCACCGAATCTGGGTTCTGGGGTCGGGGTGTAACAGTTAAGAGTGGATCCGACAAAACTTCCATGGGTACTCTTTTTAATAAATGATTAAGATGACTATATTATCCACAATGATAGAAAGTTATGGGTTCCACTATACATTTAGGAATAGTTAGTCCATGTTTCCCACAATGATAGAAAACCACCCAGTGTTTTCGGGAGGAATATCTTGAAACTTTCCCCGATGTAAAAGGGGCACCCTTATTATTCATCATTTTTAAGGGGCATGAAATATTCTAGAAACGTCTATCAATAATATAATATCTTCCTAATGTTGTCTTACCATACATGTATACCTCATCTAAAACTATTTTATCAAACACCTCAAAAAATCATAAGAAATAAGAGGATTAACATAAACAAAATATCTTCTATAAAATATATCTAGAACATCTGATAATTCAAGTAGTCAGTTCAAACAAGATCGGGTGATAAATGAACTAACATGGAAAAATAGGTAACATACTCCATAATTGAATGCTCCTCTTTCCCCAATGTAACAAATTAACGAGGCTTATCCACTTGCCATCTTTTACGATAAAATTATTGGTTAAATACACTATTTAAAGTGATCTAGGTAAGCTCCTCATGCAACTTAGATTGTATGATGGAGTCCCTCCATTTTTATTGGCCTTATGAAGATATAAGTTGTAAAAATCATATTTTATTCCTTTAGATTCCTCAATAAATTCAAGATCATCTAAATATATTCAAGAATATCATTAGATTATTAGGGTCCCATGTCACCACTACAAATAGGTGGATTATTCATGGAAAATTTTAAACCATAATCCAATTTTAATCATTGTTTTCCAATATCATTCTTATCAAGTGTCTATAATGTGAAGATAAATACTTCCACTAGTAATGAATCTACTTAAAGATTTTCCTAAAATACATTTCTCGCAGCTTCCCCTATTAGATTATTCATTTTTCTTCTCATTTTAATTTTCTATCAGACATAATAGAAAACACCAGATTATAGAATCCTCCAGAATATACATTAAGTCCCTTAAATGTTAATAATCTAAGGCATCAATATATTCATGGGAATTATAGAAGAAAATATAATTTTCTTGTAAATAAAACTAAAAAATAATGTTCATCAAAATAACCCAAAAAATCATAAATATTGAGTAAACCCCACAACTACCCATGGTAACTTGAACTCAGATACAAATGTGATCCATCCAAGAGCCCATTTTTAGTTATTAAATGAAATTCCATATTTTCATAACTCATGTGTAACCTAAACCAAACTCAGGTTTTTTCACTAAACTAACATCCTTGTATTCACATTGAAACTATTTTGTAAAGAACAAACCTAGTTTGGCATGACACGTCACAAGAGATAACTTTCCAAAAGGTGGCAATCAACCCAATAACCAAAACATGCATCATGTATAATAGAAAACTAATAAACCATCAAATTAGTCATGTAATAAAAAGGTACATAAGAATGATACATACAAACAAAGACAAAAGGATAAATCAATAAAACTAAACAAAGGCAAGACCAAAAGAAAAAAAATAAAATCTCCATCTATGAATATATTACAACCATTCCATCACACTATAAATTCAATTATGTCTGAAGTAATTTATTGAGATACATGATTCCCTTCCCTTCACCATTATCTTATAAAACTAAAACAATATATTCTTAAAAGAAAAAGTAGGGTGCCAGGACCAAATACCTATAGGATAGAACTAATAATCTATACAATGTCTATCCACCTATATTAGATAGGTCTATCTTTAAAAATAGTACTATATTATGAAGTTATTTCATTTAAAAACACTTTATAAAAAAATATTTTGGTTTTTCCTTGAAAAATTTCATACTAAAAAATTAAATGAAAATGAGTTTTAAAAATACAATATAAATGGAAATAATCAAATCATTCATATATCATTGTATGACTAAGTGATAATTTAAAATATGATGCACAAATTAAAATAAGATAATATAGTATCTATTGGAATCACCACATACCCAAGAGAAAATCTCAGACCGGGGATCACCATGTCCATGAAAAACCACCCGAAGAAATATCGCTAAGTATGTATCAAAGCTTTATCAAAAAATTTCAATGAAAAACCACCTAAAAACATTTTCAAATTCACCTAGAGATACTTTTATAAAACCACCATAATATATTTCAAATAATTTAATTTTCTTAATCAAACCAAAAAATATTTACAAGAATGCATATTAAAATAAGTGAGAGAGACATTATATAGATACACTTACCTAATGAATAATAAAAAACTTATTTACATCTACAAAATAGTGATTGGAATTGGAGAGATCAATTCCTTGTGAAACTCAATATACAAAGAGAAAACATATGAATAGGGAAACACCCTTAGACATTATCTGGTGTCAGATGAATATCCAAAACCTACTCTTTGTAAGCACTAAATATTGAATTTGATCTAAAAGGGAGAGGAAAATCATTTTAATAGGGTAAAACTAAGTAAAGAGATCCCATAAATCCCCTTATTAAGGTGGAATGTGGCTAGAGTGACCATCCCCATAAGATAAGGTTATTTAATTAAATTTTTAAAAATTGAAACCCCTACCACCACAACTTGGTTCAACCCACCATGACATGGTAGCCACACCTAGGAGACTGACCACAGGCACCAGCCACACCCCAGTCCCGGGGCACAGACCATTTTTATTTGTTCACATCCTCCACCAAGCTCATGGAAAGACTTAAAAGTTATAGAACATAGGGGTGACCACCAACAAGCCATTCTTGATATAGTGACCTACACATGGCATGGTGGCTCAAGCTATTTTTCATAGGAAATAGACCATCACACCACAAAACCACCACAATCATGATCCACGTCTTTTAACCTATAATTCCTAAAAACACTTCTTTTAAACAATGAGTACATACAACCCTCCCTAAAAAAATATAAATAAAAGATATGATTCATACCTAATTCCACAAGTTAGGGTGTGATACTAAATCTTGTAGAAATAATATATTAATGAATGCATATTGGTATATCTCCATTAAAATTCATCTAGGTTCATAATTTGTAAAATTGTTGGTAATTCTAGATATCAAAGTATAATGAAAATATTTCTTTTCATGGTGATGAGATTACAATATTTGAGAATGGAATGAAATTTATTATTTCTATATGATATACTTAATATCCTAAGTATTTTTTAGAACCACCACCATAGGATCATATTAATGAAATATTAGTGAGAATAAAGAAATGAATGAGAAGCATATCCTAAAAATATTGGATATAACTCTTATGAGGGATTATAAGAATTTATCTCCAAAATACATTCCTATATATCCACCTAAAAATGAATTTTAATAACTTATTGACATTATATCTAATGATAACCCCTTATATTATACTTCTTATAGAATATATCAAATTGAATTGGTGTAATTCAAGAAATTAATATAAGATTTGTCTGATAAGGGATATATACTGCCAAGTGGTTCACCTAGTAGAGAACCTATCTTATTTTTGAAAAAGAATGATGGTTTTATAAGGCTATACATAGAATTTAGAGAAACAAATTTAATTAATATTAAAAAGAAGTATCTTATACCATGCATTGATGATATATTTCATAAACTTAAAGGGGCTTAATACTTATAAAATATTGATTTCCATTATGGGAATCATTAAGTAAAAATCAATGATCATATACAAATAATAAATTTTTATACAAGGAATAGGTATTATGAGTTCTTGATAAAGCATTTTGGGTTTAAAAATGAACCCTTAGTATTCACTGATATAATGTATAGAGTATTCAAGGATTATCATGATAATTGTTTTATGGTTTTATTGATGATATCATGATATACTCTAAGTGGAATGAATTTCATAAATAATATTTACATATTTTTTTCAAGACTCTGAGGGAAATGGAACTATAGTAAAATTATATAAGTGTGAATTTTGGCTTTAGTATGTTTTTTCCGTTGTCATATTGTATCTAAGGATGAAATATCTATTGACCACGTAAAGTAAAAGGCAGTTAAAATATAGAACATAATAACTAATATAACTGATATATATAGTTTCCATGTCTTAGCCAGTTACAATTAGTGATTCATTGAAAAAATTTACCTATTATTAAATCCATTAACTAGGTTGAAACGTAAATGGGACAAATTGAAAAGGTTCAAAATATATGAATAAAAGTTTGAGTAATTAAAGAAAATATTGACTAATGCATTGGTATTTACATTACCATTATAAAAAAAGGATTTTTTATATATAATGATGCATCAAATAAAGGGATAGGGTTTATCCTTTTCCAAAATGAAACAGTTTTTTCTTATGCACCAAATAAATTTATGACTCAAGAAAAAAAATCCAACTCACGATCTTGATCAAGAATCTATAATCTAATATTTAATGATATGTAGAAAATATCTTTATGGTGAATTTAAATATATATATATATACATATATATATATCTGTGTGTGTGAGTGTGTGAATCATGAGTGATATAATTAAATATTCATTCATAAAAAGATTAAAATGAAATAAAGGATTTGGGAGGAACTACTTAAGGACTATGATTGTGAAATACACTAACACCTTAAGAAGGAAAACAAGATGGAAGATTCATTGAGGATAAAGGATTGGGGTGTTTTATCCCTAATGGTAATGAAAATGGATCCAATGTTTTTAGATATAGTAAAGCTAGAAATGTAAATTACCATGTAAGGGGAAACATAATTTCATTTCCATGTCATTTACAAACCATATTTACTATATAAGATAAATAGGTCTCAACAAGATGACAAGGGATGAAAAAAGAAAATAAAATCCATGAAATATAGTTGGTTGAAAGACATAATTTGAGAATATGGTGTGTAGATGTTTGGAATGTGGTTAGGTTTAACGTAAGTACCTAATATAAAGATAAAATTTCTAGTTTAATCTCTTTGATCAAACTTCTCTATGCACCTTGGTAGTACCAACATTAATATAGATCTAAGAGAGTTCTTCTCATGGGAGAACATGAAGCAAGAAATTGGTGACTATGTGTTAAGATATATGGTATGTCAATAAGAAATGGCTGAGAGAAACCTTTCCAAGTGTGCCATGAATCCTCTCCCTATACTAATGTGGAATGGGGATAATAGAAAAATAGACTTTATTATTGTAATTCCTATGTAATATAATATGAATGGTGTTATATGGTTCATTGTGACTGAACATACTTTATCTTCACATTTATTATATATAAGAGAGGATCCACCGATTGAACATCTTTCATGCCTCTATATTAATGATTATTTTTGGAATTCATGGTACACATTTATCAATTTTATATGGTCGTGATCTTCATTTTAATCATAATTTTAATTGAGTCATCATATGTACATGAACACATAGATACATTTGAGTAAGAATTATTAGCCTCAAATTTTTAGATAGTTGGAAAGGACTATCCAAACCATATAAGATATGTTAATTCCATGCTAAATTGACATCCAAGGGACATGAGACCAGTAACTACCTCTTGTGGAATTTTATTATAACAATATCTTCCATTCAAGCATACAAATTTCAATGTATAATGACATGTATGAGAAAATTATTCATACTCCAACCAATTGGGATGAATTTAGAAAAATGAAACTAGTTAGTCTAGATCTAATTGAGGGAAAAAATGAGAATGTGTGGCCTATATATAATAATATCAAAGCCACTCATAGAAAAAAGAAAACCTATTATGATAATTAGAGGAATGAATTGGAATTCCAAGTAAGTGATCTTATCTTTTTAAAGGTATCATTACATAAATAAGGGAAAATGTTTAGTAAGAAGGGTAAACTAAGTTTGAGGTACATCGATCCTTTTCAGTTTTTGGATATAATTGGAGTTTTGTCATATCATTTGTATTTTTTACCCAAACACTATAAAGTATAAGATATATTCCATGTTTTAATATTTAGGATATATATTATTTTCCCAACACATGCACTCACTACTAAGGAAATAAAGTTGTATCTAGACTTGTCTTATAACAAAGGGAATATCCATATTCTAGATAATAAAGATACATTATTTCTATAAAACCACAGTTTTTATGATATATTTTTCTTTTAATTTCATTGGTACTTGAATTATATGCAACCCCATGTCTAAATGAAGAGTTATATAGTATAGTGTAATAACCTAGCCATTAATATTTCAAGTATGAATATAAATAACCACATTATTAAAATAAATGTATACTATTTTTATATAATCCTTTTATTTTAATAAATTTATAATAAATAAGTAATAAATTTCTAGTAAAGTCATTTTATGCTTTAAAAATATATTTTCTTCAAAAATGTTTTTTTCTTTTTTTAGAAAATATTACAATTACTTTCTAAATAATTTAGAGGTCTAATTTTATAATTTTTTTTAAATAATCATGTCAATTTTATTTTAGGTTTAATTTTTGGGATTTTTCTAAAATGATTTATTTTCTATGTAATAGAGAAAAATACAATTTTTTGTAAAGCAATCATTTTCTTTAAAACAAGCAAATTAAAAGTACCATTATACTTTTTAATTTTTTAATTAGTTGCTATAATATTTTATTTTATTTAAAATAATATAATAAATTCCATTAAGATCAATATTTTACATGATTTTGATATAATTCAATTTTCTGGCTTAAAAGTCATTTTCTTAGAAAACGTTTTCTTCTTCAGTTTTTAGGGATTATTTTTAAATTAATTTTTAAATATTATAGGATTTTAATTTTATATAATGGATAAAATATATTTAATTAGGAGGTTAAAATTTGATAAATATCTCCATTTTATTTTTAAGCATTATGAATAGTAATCATGATAAAATTTATCACCATAGAAAAGGGAAAATGAGGTAATTATGGTTAACAATAATGTTATAAGACATTAAGAATCTATTTAACGGTAACACCCCGAGATTTTATGAAAAATATTCTTTTTAATTTCATTAATGTCTTGTGTTATACGCTAAACCAAAAGGAGATTTCACAACACACATATCTGACCTGGATTGAATTACATGCAATCGCGACCTTCCTCGATAGCGTGTGTTGTACGCAACACCAAGTTTCACTAAACAACGATATGCTATTAAAATATTATTAAAACTAGCCGTTTTGAATAGTAATAATCACTTTGTGAAATTTTTTATATTTTATTTTTCAAAATGGACTTCATTTTTGGATTCGGAATATCGAAATTGGCTTAGGGTGAAATTTTGGTGATTTTCGGATAACTTTCATATTTTGATGAATAGTGAAAATTACTAAATTTTAATTAAAAACAACTTTTTCAATCGAAATAATTAATAGTGATATATTATTAATTTGAGTGGTTTTAAATTATATTTAGACAATATTTTTACAATTTAATACAATGTTGGTCATTGGATGTAATTTCACATTTAAACCAGTTATAAACAAGTGTCAATCTTTTGATAGTTATTATCTTTTAAAAACACGCCATTTATTTTGACGACGGGAATTAATTATTAAATTAATTAATGAAACTGAAATTTTTTGAATTTGGTAAAATAGAAATCATTTCTGAGTTCATAATATCAAATATAGCTTAGGCCTAATTTTTGGTATTTTTCGGAAAACTTTCAATTTTTGATGAATAGTGAAACCACTAAGTGGTAGTTAAAAAAACTGAATTTTGCATAAAACTTAATTTTACCGCTTCTGTGAATGGAATTTCGAAAATCAGACAGACACGGTTGATATCAGTAAGTAAAATGTGGTTCAATGAGATAAAAATAATTTTTTAGTGAATAGTAACTTTTTACTTTTTTTTACCGCGGTTAATAGTAAATAGGGTAACTAAGGGTAAATATAAAATTACTATTACCCTAACACATGTCCTATTTCTATTGGATAAGTGTAATTCGACCAAAAACAACCTTATGAATATAATATGACCATTTAGGTCCACTTGGATTAGATTATGACATTTAATATTATTTTATTTAATGAATAGTTAAAATAGTTAAAATCAAAGTTTAATAACTAAAACATTTTTAATATGGGTTTATAAATAAGATAAATTAGATTATAAATATTCATTAGAAATCTAAAACGATTTCCTACATAATGATATTTTATTTATAATTTTTAGACTTTATATAAATTAATTTATATATGACACAACGATGATGCAATAATTACCCTTTTAAGGAAATGTTATCATAATTGATGTTATAAATGCCCAAATAAATGTAATTTGAAACTTTTTATGAATTACACTAATTTTATAGGTTATTATAATATATTATTGTTGATTTAATCAACTTGGTTCGAACATATAATTCTGTTATGACTTTCACAAAAATCATATATCAAATAGTGTCAAAATTGACACAAAATAGTTTTTAAATAAAATATTATATTATTAATTGTTATTTTATTCCTAAAAATCTAAGGTTCGGACAAATGACTTAGATAAGGATATATATATTAATAATAAACAACTTGGGGTTCGTTTGGCATGTTATAGTAAGTTTATTAAACTTATAGTGTAAGAACACAAGAAGACACGGTAAAAGTAAAATTATTTATCTTAATGTTAAATCTAAATGATAAGGTTAAAATAGGAACCTAAACTTGTCTAAATTCTATTGGATGAGAGGATTTCGACCCATCCCCACCTTAGCCTTTAAATAAATCAATTTGGAGCTATTTAAAACGGAACTTGACTTTATAATAAAATAATATTTTTAGTTTTTCCAAAGGAGCCCCTCTCCTCCCTTATAAAAGGGAACCTCCTCCCTCTCTTCCTCACACAACATTGAGCCTTCAAGCTCAGAAAAACCCTGCAAAAATATCTTATCCACTTCCCTAGCAACATCCTAGAGGTTCTGGTCTTCCTCAAAGACCAATTTTAGTGCCATAAGAGGAGGTCTCAAAGAGGCGCTTCAAAGAAGAGATAATTTCCGTTACCAATTCTTTCACCTTTATTTCTTCTTCCACTTCTTCTTATTAGGTTGTTTCATTATTAAGTAATAACATCAGTATCACTCATATACTGATATGTTATTATAAGTTTGAAACAACCCTATTTCACCATCTATCCATCCTACGGAAAAAGAAATCACCGCGCCTGCGTACGTACGGAATACCGTCTCCACGCCGTGGTGTAATCTATTTTCCACCACCACCTTACATGGATGGGTATAATGGTGTAAAGAATAACTATGCATAGTTATTAAAACATAATATTTATTCTGATATATTGTATAATCCACTCCAATTAAATTCAATAATTATGTAAATGATATCATCGCTCGTGCGTACGTACGGACTACCGTCTCCACGACACGATGAGATTCATTCTCCATGTTAACCATTTAAGAATGATTATAAAGTATATATAAGAAATAATAATGAAATATATTACATTATAAAGCTACTGGATTTATGTATATATATATATATATATTTATTTATTTCATCTACTTACTTCCATTCAAGACAATAAGGAAAGGAAAACAGCGTTCATGCGTACGTACGGACTACCGTCTCCATGAACGGTGTTTTTCATTTCATTTATCTATCTATTATATATATATATATATACTGAATATATATGATATATAAATCATATTTTATATTCTGGAAGTAAGTAAATCTTGATATAAGTAATAATAATGTCAAGAACAACAAGTCAAAACACCTACGATAAATGAAACGATTTTCCCCAAAACGCTTCTTTAACATGGAATTTACAAAAGAACGGGTAATATAAAGTCATAAGTGAACCATATATGATATCATAACAATGAATATGATTCTGTAATAAGTCAATGACATTATTTAAATCATTATACAGGAGGTTCGGACACTTACGAAGCAAATCGGACCTAAGGTAAGAGAAATGTCCAAATCTCATTTTTATCCGAGATTGTTTATACTTTGGTATTTACTAGGGTGTATTTTATCATACACATCCATGTTTCCTCAATATGTAATATTTATATCCTTCTACAATAGTTTATATCCAATTTTACCCTTCGGTGATTTTTTCGTAAAAGATATGAAAGGAATCTTTTGTCGTTTTTCGTACGAGCTACTTTTTGACTTTTCCGACAAAAGTACGAAGAATGTTTTTTTAACTTATACGGCATGAATGGATTTTTAGAACATTATTTCAAAGAAGCTTCCTTTACAAGTTTTCAAGTTTATTTTTAATCAACTTCTTTTAGTTTATAATTGTGCGACATGTTAAGAAAGGAAAAGTGTTTTTGAAGTAGAAAGGATATTTTCCTCAAGAATGGAGTTCAAGTGTTTTATCAAAATTATTTTCCATCTAAGATAATAAAGGGTTCTGTTTTTATCCCTATTATTACATTTATTTGATTATGTTGTGATGGAATTATATTTTTATGAATTCCTTTATCTTATATGAATTGTTTTATGATGTCACGATGTTTAAGATTCCCGTTTTTATTACATGGGTTATGAAATGATGTATGATTTATGATTTTGTGGTAGACATAAGAATGGTATCATTATGAGATGGGTGGGACCTATATCTCCCTCCAATGTATTGGGTAAAGATTTTATATCTCATGAGATAGACATGGCTGGAATGGTAGGTTATACCGATTCAGTGAAACAAGACTGAAACGAGGGTGACTCAGTTCAGAAAGGCACTTTGTCCACTAAGATAGTCTTGGCAATGAGTCTTGACTAATAAGATATGATTCTCTATGATTATGTGTGTATGCCACAAAGTTTAATGTTTTAAGTTATGATTATTGTGATTATATTTCACTGCCATGAGTTATCCCAGGTTATGAAATTATGATCTCTTTTACAGGTTAATATTTCAAAAAGTTATGTGCTTATGTATATGATGTGATTGATATTTCTTTTGTTTACCCTTACTGAGAATTTGAGCTCACCCTTTTATGTTTTCTTTTCCCAGGATATAAAGAAAGGTTTTAGGTATAAAAAAAAGAATATCTTTATGGGAGATGTTGAAGATCTTTCACCAGGATTAGAAGATTATATTCCGAGTTTCCAAAGACACTAAACTATTACGATCCGTGTGTGTGTGTTTTTGTTATGTACTAAATATTCCGCAAATGTAATATAATGTCCATGTACGTCAGGCTTTGGGTCTCTACAGTTGGTATCAGAGGAAAGGTTTAGTCAACCTTTGTAAACTAGGATGCGAGAACTTTAGTGAGATCCCTAGAGATATTTATAAGGTTTTTCTAGGGATGTCCCTAAGGATAATTATACGTATTGGATACAGTCCTATAACTATGGTAACGATCATAGAATTTAACCTAAGAAGTTAGATATTGAGGATACTCCCCCTTTATAATGTTGTTTTCCCTAGCATGATTTTTGCCTCTCACACTATTCTTTTTGGGTTTTAGACGATGGCTGGAACCCGAAGGAACCGTGTTGATCAATGCAATGGACAATGCAATGATTGTCCTCCTGAACAAACAAATGTTATGGGAGATGGAGTGCAAAATCTTATTTCTATACTTACAAAAGGTATGAATCATTATGGACTTCCAAATGAGCAGAGAAGGGAACAATGTTCTATTGAGTCCTTCATGAGGAAACGTCCACCTTCTTTCAGTGGGACTTCTGATCCACTTGTTGCTGAACAATGGATCAGTACCACTGAAAAGATATTTTCAGTTCTTCAATGTTCTGAACATGATAAAGTCATCTTAGCAGTATATCGTTTGGAAGGTGAAGCTGATCAATGGTGGAATCTTATCAAGAATACGAGGCCAAGAGATGAAATTGAGTCCATGGAATGGGACGAGTTCAAGAACTTGTTTTTCAGTAAGTACTTCCCTCATATTCTTTGAACAAAGATGGAAAAGGAGTTTCTTGAGCTGAAGCAGAAGGATGATGAATCTGTTGGTATATACGAAGCGAATTTTACAAGACTTGAAAGGTATGCATCTGGCATTATCCTCCAACCTGAAAGTAAAGTTGATCGATTTTTCAGTGGCTTAAAACCAAGTCTTCGAAGGGAATTAGCTATAAGAGACTTCAGTAGCTATGAAGAAATTGTGCGTTGTGCTATCAAGGTAGAAACGGAAGTTGGTGTTACATATCCATCTCATGGTTTTGAAAAGAAATGAAAGATGGAGTTCAAGGAGAAATCTCAGAATAATGGTGAAAAGAAGATGAATGTTTCCTTATGCACAAAGTGTGGAAAGAAGCATGGTGGAGATTGTCTTAAAGGGACTAGAAAATGTTTTAAGTGTGGAAAAGAAGGTCATCGAGTAGCTGAGTGTCGAAGTAATGGAAAAAGGGTTTCTAATGATGTGAATAAAGAAAAGACTGCAGAGAACGCACCACCAACACTTCAATGTTTCAAGTGCAAGGAGATGGGGAATTATGCTAATAAATTCCCTAATCCAAGGGTTAGTGATGATCAACATGAGCAACCACTTAAGGCAAAGGACAAAGGGAAGTCACATGCAATCACTATTGGTGATGTTGAATATGACAACGATGTGGTGGAATGATTAAGTGTTTATGTAATGGGATTCCAAAATAATGTTGTATATAGTATCGTGGAATATTGGAAAATTTATGTTTTGGTCTATTGTGTTTTTCAGTAATTTTATGGTACCGGTAACCATGAAAAGTGATTGAGACATTTTTGGTAAACAGATGATATGAGCATAATGAAGGGATAAGAAGATAATGAGATGTTTGATTGTATTCATGAGCTCATGATTGATATAAGGACTAAGTGATATCATGGTTTGAGTATATAGAATTTTGAGGATTTTGGTATGTGGAAAGTGTTAACTTTTAACTGCATTCATGTTTTCACTAAGGATCAATGGGTAATCATTCTTCAAGATAATACATGATTAAGGTATTCACATGTTTGTAATTTGACCAACAAGATATATCTTATGATATATGGGGGATAAATGATGGCATTCACGTGATTATTCTGTGACATTTCAAGTAATCATTTTCTTTATACTATGAGCTTGGACCGAAGTATTTTAGATAATCCTAAATATTAGAATGGATTATGTTGGACATAAGTTAGGATAAAACGTTTTTCGATATTATTGATGGGATGTTATAGTAATATAGCTTTAGAAAAAGGACAACCTGCAGGATGGGCGACAGCCCATCGCGGCGGACAAGGCTGTGGGAATCGAACACACAATCGAAGTGCGACTGGCCTTTATCGCCTACCACTGGCCTACAGGAAGTCCCTTTTTAGTAGAAACTAGATTTATTATATTAAGGAGTATGATATATGAAGTATAAGTCCATTTTAGGAACCATATATGATTAATCTCACTATAGAATGACTTATGTATATTTAATAACTTTTGCTAACCTTTTGTTTGAGACAGATGGAATGACCTGTCATCTACTAACACTTCACGAATAACAAATTCAACTTCATTTACATAAGAGAAGAAGTGGAAATTGTTCAAGGCACGAACAATAGTGAGATTGTACCAAAATAAAGTAAGTATTTATTTTAATTCAAATTCTTCAACTTTAGGGAAACGATCTTGAAAACCAAAAATGTTGTCTTAGTGCTCTTATATCTGATTAATCAGATGGTACCTTAGATCGTCAAAAATTTATGGCTTTGTGATTGCTAGCTTTTCTATATCCATGTTCTCTACCACTATCCATCAGAACATGATGGTTAGAATTCTCTTCCATATCCATATTTTCACCTATGTGGAAACCCAATGATTAGTTTATTTGGGTAACCGTTACGTTTCATACTTTTGTTTTAAAAATTGGTTTTGGTATTCCTATTTACGAAGTGGGTTTCGATTAAAGAAACTTTCGAATAGTAAACCATTTATAACCCCAACGAATTTCCAGGGCGAAATTCATTTTAAGGGGGGTAGAATGTAACACCCCGAGATTTTATGAAAAATATTCTTTTTAATTTCATTAATGTCTTGTGTTATACACTACACCAAAAGGATCTTTCACAACACACATCTCTGACCTGGCTTGAATTACCCACAATCGCGACCTTCCTCGATAGCGTGTGTTGTACGCAACACCAAGTTTTACTAAACAACAATATGCTATTAAAATATTATTAAAACTAGCCGTTATGAATAGTAATAACCACTTTTTGAAATTTTGTAAATTTTATTTTTCAAAATGGACTTCATTTTTGGATTCGGAATATCGAAATTGGCTTAGGGTGAAAGTTTGGTGATTTTCGGATAACTTTCATATTTTGATGAGTAGTGAAAATTACTAAATTTTAATTAAAAACAATTTTTTCAATCGAAATAATTAATAGTAATAAATTATTAATTTGAGTGGTTTTAAAGTATATTTAGAAAATATTTTTACAATTTAATACAATGTTGGTCATTGGATGTAATTTCACATTTAAACCAGTTATAAACAAGTGTCAATCTTTTGATAGTTATTATCTTTTAAAAACACGCCTTTTGTTTTGAGGACGGGAATTAATTATTAAATTAATTAATGCAACTGATATGTTTTGAATTTGGTAAAATAGAAATCATTTTTGAGTTCATAATATCAAATATAGCTTAGGCCTAATTTTTGGTATTTTTCTGAAAACTTTCAATTTTTGATGAATAGTGAAACCACTAAGTGGTAGTTAAAAAAACTGAATTTTTCATAAAACTTAATTTTACCGTTTCTGTGAATGGAATTTCAAAAATCCGACAGACACGGTTGATATCAGTAAGTAAAATGTGGTTCAATGAGATAAAAATAATGTTTTTAGTGAATAGTAACTTTTTACTTTTTTTTACCGCGGTTAATAGTAAATAGGGTAACTAAGGGTAAATATGATATTACTATTACCCTAACACATGTCCTAATTCTATTGGATAATTGTAATTCGACCAAAAACAACCTTATGAATATAATATGACCATTTAGGTCCACTTGTATTAGATTATGACATTTAATATTATTTTATTTAATGAATAGTTAAAATAGTTAAAATCAAAGGTTAATAACTAAAACATTTTTAATATGGGTTTATACATAAGATAAATTCGATTATAAATATTCATTAGAAAGATAAAAATATTTCCTACATAATTATATTTTATTTATAATTTTTAGACTTTAAATAAATTAATTTATTTATGACACAACGATGATGCAGTAATTACTCTTTTAAGGAAATGTTAACATAATTGATGTTATAAATGCCCAAATAAATGTAATTTGAGACTTTTTATGAATTAAACTAATTTTATAGGTTACTATGATATATTAGTGTTGATTTAATCAACTTGGTTTGAACATATAATTTTGTTATGACTTTCACAAAAATCATATATCAAATAGTGTCAAAATTGACACAAAATAGTTTTTAAATCAAATATTATATTATTAATTGTTATTTTATTCCTAAAAATCTAAGGGTCGGCCAAATGACTTAGATAAGGATATATATATTAATAATAAACAACTTGGGGTTCGTTTGGCATGTTATAGTATGTGTATTAACCTTATAGTGTAAGAACACAGGAAGACACGGTAAAAGTAAAATTATTTAACTTAATGTTAAATCTAATTGATAAGGTTAAAATAGGAACCTAAACTTGTCTAAATTCTATTGGATGAGAGGATTTTGACCCATACCCACCTTATCCTCGAAATAAATCAATTTGGAGCTATTTAAAACCAAACTTGACTTTATAATAAAATAATATTTTTAGTTTTTTCAAAGGAGCCCCTCTCCTCCCTTATAAAAGGGCACCTCCTCCCTCTCTTCCTGACACAACTTTGAGCCTTCATGCTCGGCCAACCCCTGCCAAAATCACTTCTCCACTTCCCTAGAAACATCCTAGAGGTTCTGTTCTTCCTCAAAGACCAATTTTAGTGCCCTAAGAGGAGGTCTCAAAGAGGAACTTCAAAGAAGAGGTAATTTCCGTTACCAATTCTTTCACCTTTATTTCTTCTTCCACTTCTTCTTATTAGGTTGTTTAATTATGAAGTAATAACATCAGTATCACTCATATAATTATATGTTATTATAAGTATGAAACAACCCTATTTCACCATCTATCCATCCTACGGAAAAAGAAATCACCGCGCGTGCGTACGTATGGAATACCGTCTCCACGCCGTGGTGTAATCTATTTTCCACCACCACCTTACATGGATGGGTATAATGGTGTAAAGAATAACTATGAATAGTTATTACAACATCATATTGATTCTGATATATTGTATAATCCACTCCAATTCAATTCAATAATTATGGAAATGATATCATCGCTCGTGCGTACGTACGGACTACCGTCTCCACGACGCGATGAGATTCATTCTCCATGTTAGCCATTTAAGAATGATTATAAAGTATATATAAGAAATAATAATGAAATATATGACATTATAAAGAAACTGGATTTATGTATATATATATGTATGTATGTCATCTACTCACTTCCATTCAATACAATAAGTAAAGGAAAACAACGTTCATGCGTACGTACGGACTACCGTCTCCATGAACGATGTTTTTCATTTCATTTATCTATCAATTATATATATATATATACTGAATATATATAATACATAAATCATATATTATATTCTGGAAGTAAGTAAATCATGATATAAGTAATAATAATGTCAAGAACAATAAGTCAAAACACCTACGATAAATGAAACGATTTTACCCAAAACGCTTCTTTAACATGGAATTTACAAAAGAACGGGTAATATAAAGTCATAAGTGAACCATATATGATATCATAAAAATGAATATGATTCTGTAATAAGTCAATGACATTATTTAAATCATTATGCAGGAGGTTTAGACACTTACGAAGCAAATCAGACCTAAGGTAAGGGAAATGTCACAATCTCATTTTTATCTGAGATTGTTTATACTTTGGTATTTACTGGGGTGTATTTTATCATACACATCCATGTTTTCTCAATATGTAATATTTATATCCTTATACAATAGTTTATATACAATTTTACCCTTCGGTGATTTTTTCGTAAAAGATATGAAAGGAATATTTTGTCTTTTTTCGTACGAGGTACTTTTTGACTTTTCCGACAAAAGTACGAAGAATGTTTTTTAACTTATACGGCATGAATGGATTTTTAGAACATTATTTCAAAGAAGTTTCCTTTACAAGTTTTCAAGTTTATTTTTAATCAACTTCTTTTAGTTTATAATTGTGCGACATGTTAAGAAAGGAAAAGTGTTTTTGAAGCAAAAAAGATATTTTCCTCAAGAATGGAGTTCAAGTGTTTTATCAAAATTATTTTCCATCTAAGATACTAAAGGGTTCTGTTTTTATCCATATTATTACATTTATTTGATTATGTTGTGATGGAATTATATTTTTATGAATTCCTTTATCTTATATGAATTGTTTTATGATGTCACGATGTTTAAGATTCCCATTTTTATTACATGGGTTATGAAATGATGTATGATTTATGATTTTGTGGCACACATAAGAATGGTATCATTATGAGATGGGTGGGACCTATATATCCCTCCAATGCATTGAGTAAAGATTTTATATCTCATGAGATAGACATGGCTGGAATGGTAGTTTATACCGGTTCAGTGAAACAGGACTGAAACGAGGGTGACTCGGTTCAGAAAGGGACTTTGTCCACTAAGATAGTCTTGGCAATGAGTCTTGACTAATAAGATATTATTCTATATGATTATGTGTGTATGCCACAAAGTTTAATGTTTTAGGTTAAGATTATTTTGATTACATTTCACTTCCATGAGTTATCCGAGGTTATGAAATTATGATCTCTTTTACAGGTTAATATTTCCAAAAGTTATGTGCTTATGTATATGATGTGATTGATATTTCATTTGTTTACCCTTACTGAGAATTTGAGCTCACCCTTTTATGTTTTCTTTTCCCCAGGATATAAAGAAAGGTTTTAGGTATAAAAAAAGGAAGATCTTTATGGGAGATATTGAAGATCTTTCACCAGGATTAGAAGATTATATTCCGAGTTTCCAAAGACACTAAACTATTACGATCCTTGTGTGTGTGTTTTTGTTATGTACTAAGTATTCTGCAAATGTAATGTAATTTCCATGTACGTCAGGCTTTGGGTCTCTACATTAACATTTTTTCATATTTCATTGGATGAGAATAATTCGACCATATTTATATAAACATTTAATATATGGCATATTAGTGCCATTTTATGTTGATAATGACATTTATATTATTTTAATTAAATAAAAATACAAAATGTCAGTCTCTTGCCTATAAATTTCAATTATATATTTTCCCAAAGATAAAAATAGTATTTTAATGTCAGTCTCTTGCCTTTATGATTTAAATTTATTTTTAATTTTTATTGATTATAAAATTACCCTGAATTATTAATCAATGCTTAAGCGTTTTGTAAGACCTTGAGTTTTTATGAAATAATTTTTTCAAATGGATTTAATTTATTCAATAGTGTTTATTTCACACAACATCATGTTCTTACAGACCAAAATATACTATTAATAATATTATTTAAATTTGAATTTTATAAAATAGCCTTTATCCTTGGAATTATGAATATTAAAATTCACATTTTAAAATTAACTAGAATTTTTTATATAAATAAAAAATAATGATGAAAAGTAATTAATATTTTAGTAAAGTCATCATATGATCAAAAAATACTTTTTCTTAACATATGTTTTTATTTATTTTTGAGAATGAATAAAAAGATAATTTTCCGAATTTAAGAGAAATTTATTTGAAAATTTGAACTTCATTTTTTGAATCAACATCTAAAAATTTGTTTAGGGTGAATTTTTTTGGTTTTTTTTTGAAATGTATAATTTTTTTAATGAATAGTGAAAAATCGGTTTTTTATTTACAACTGCCTGTAATTTATAGAATTTACAAGATAAAATTTGTTTTAAAATGGTTTTAAAATTATAATTAGATAAATTATATGAAAATGAATCCAATTTAGTTCTTTTTAATATAGTTCATACTGAATTTTTACATTAAACATTCTATACTTATGAAACCCTTTTCTTTGGAAAATCGTCTTTTCATCACATCTACAAGTTTACTTTCAAATCATATTCTATCACTTCATGGAATTTAATTTGGAAAAGGGATAATATATTTGGAATCAGAATAATTAATATTATATAATATGTTTAACTAATTTTTTTTCATAATTAATAGTAAAATTAGTAATAATTAATTACCACAGTTATGGATAAAACGGGTTTAGCGGGGTTAAATTCAACTAATAAGGTTTAAAATGGCCTATAAAATTTTCAAAATACTATTTTATGGCCATAATTTGACCTTATATCATATAATGTCAAATAAGAATCCATTTTGGAGTCTTTTGGCTTGTTTAAAATGTAGATACAACTTTTTTCAAAACATTTTAAGTATGTCCTCTGCCAACTTATAAAATGGTACCCCACATATCCTACCCTCTTTACACTCAAAAATCCTTTTGTTTCAGACAATAAATACCCTAATATCTTTCTTAATTCCTTCAACACTTTCTAGATTCAACATTTTTAGTACAAAACCCTCTTAAAATGTATTTTGATTTAAACCTATAGATTTTTTACTGAAGAAGATGTATTTTTCTTAACCGGTCATTTCTTATTTATTTCTTATTCCTCCTCCCAAATAAATTTTTAAACTATGATAATAAACTAAAATAATTATATCCTATATATTTATATTTTATTATGTTAATTTAATGACATATATCTATGTCCTCTTCTGCCAGATGGGAAACAAAACCTTCGAACATGTGTACAGCGGACTACCACCTCGTGAACTAATTTAATTGTTTTTCCATAACTAATTCTCACAATTGGATATAATTATGGATTAAACATATATAAATTAAATTTATGAAATAATTATAATTATTTAGTTAAAATTTCACTTCTACTTTTTTACCATCCACTCTGTTGGAAATTGATAATGGCGTTCATGCATATGTGTGGACTACCGCCTCCACGAAGCAATGTGACATGTTTTTAATTTTATTTTGATATGGATGGTAATTATGGTATATTTAATTAATTTATATGATATAAAAATGATTCTATTAAGATGAGAAAATATTTTTTTCCTTGAATCCCATTCATCGAGAAAATAGAAATGTTTTCATGTGTATGTACAACCTTCCATCTCCATGAGTGGTGTAATATATTTTATATATCTAACTTTAATGGGATACTCTAAATACATATATAATAAAATATATATATTTTTTATATAATTTATAACTTTTTTGAGATGATTTTACCATGATAAAAATAGAAGGACCAAAAATACCAAACCAAAACATACATGAAAAACAAGGTAGTTATGACCCAAAACGTGACTTTAACAACACAATTGTTAATAAATAGCTAATAAACTGTCAAAATTAATTAATATATGGTATGATATAAATTATAATGGTTTTAAATAGATTTATAATATATCTATATTTATTATATTAGTGTTTCGAATGTTTATGGAGAAATTTGTGACTTGAGGTACTATATTTTCATCTAACTATTACATTCATGGGACACATTCCATATTTAACACTATTTTATTTTTTGTGGTTTATGTACTGAAAAAAAATATTGTATAAATATTCTTATTAAATTTATGTGATTTACATATCAAAAATTATTTCTTTATTTTATGTGGCTTTTGATTCAAAAGTCATCATAGCGGTAAATTTTTTATTTTACAATGTCATTGTTTATTAGGAGTGTTTATGATTATGTTTATAGTGATGAAATCATATGTTATATCTCTCAAGAATATCATTAGATTTCTTATTTTCAAGATATTTATATAGAATAATTTTTTCCCTTTCATTTTACTCTCTTTAAGTACTCAACATACCAAAATAAGTTTTTTAATAAAAATCAACTTTATCACTCTCTTTAGTCAAAAAATCAATTTTCATCCACGTCCGTGTTTTCTAAAAAAATTAAATAAATATTATAAAATTATAAAATGTTTTTTAAATAAAATTTCACCCATGTTTTACTATTTACACATTTTTTAAAAGTAATATTCTTTTCAATTTCCGGATAAGGTTCATTTATTTTGTTTTTTGAAATGTGAAAGAATATTTGTGAATGGTATTTCCAACTGCCATGTCTTCTCAATGAGTTAATGATTAATTTACATGTTTTCAATTATTTTTTCTAAGAATTGTTTTCTTTAATATTTTGTATACTGTAATATTTTAAATAAGTGTTTTCCAATTTGAGAGATTATTTTATTTATGAAATTTTCCATGTAATTTTTCAAAATCATTTTCTATCTAAGATGACATCATTGATTTTATGTAATATTTAATGGTTGTAATTTACTATGATATGATAATTATTATTTCTCTATATAATTTAGGATCATGATTAAAAACGTTTATAAAACCTTTTTCATTCCAAAAATGTTGTGTTATGATTTAATTTTTAGGAAAATTATATCTTTCTCTTGGGTTTTGTTATAATGAAATGTGTATGAATTCTATTCATTTTCATGGGTTGTGATATGATGGATGTTTTATGATCTTGTGTCCCACAACTATATGTAATATGTGATGGGTGGGACCTATTTCTCTCACCAATGAATTAGGAAAAGATTGATTTCTCCTAAGAAAAATATGAATAAAATGGGGAGTGAACCTAGTTCAGTAAGAGAATATATCCACTATGATGGTATTGGGAGTGAACCTTGACTAATATGATGGTTCGGGGAGTGACCATTTCAATTATGATAGACTTGGATATGAGTCTTAACTACTAAGGAAATGATTTTTATCTTCCTCTTTATATTACAAAAATCTATGTTTTGTTCCAATGTTATATTTTTATGGCTTATGTTCTTTGATTCATTTATGTTTATTATTTTATGAACATCCAAGACTTATCCTGAGACTCAAGTTAAAAATTTATGATATTCAGGGTAAGGTTTTAAAATTTTCTTTTCTTTTTCTCATACACTTATATAAATGTTATGCTGAGATCTCCCTTATTTAACATTATATATTATTTGATGTCACACATTATTATGTTTCCTTTCCTGAGATTATGAATAATGTAATTATTTATGATATGTCTAGGAAGGGTGCTGGTAATGATGAACATAGTGGGAGATGATATAGTTCACTCATGAAACAATTTTTTTGTATATATGTTTCCAAAGTAACCGTACATATATGATTTTTTCATGGATCATTATGTTATGTAATGTAAATTCATCTATCAATATGATATATATATATATATATATGTAAAATGTTTTGATCATTATAATTCGTATTTGTGAAATTTTTTGTTAAACCTTTGGAAACTGGGATGAGAAAATTCTTGTTAGATCCCATGGGGGTGTGTTTAAGGATATGTATAAGGATAAGTTTATGGTTGTTATAATGTATACGAAAATGTCATAGAATTTTGGTGTAGGAGTAAGTTGTTTCCAGGATATTACTTCACTTTCTGAATTCTACAGGTGGTTGTGGATCTAGAATAACTGTATCATGGAGTAATAACTCTAAAAAGGGAGAATCGGGATTTTACTCAATCATCGCCTAGTGATTGAAAATGATCCTTGCATAACACCTGGTCTGACTCTCCTAGGGGATAGATTTCGGAAATTCACAAACTATTTATGAACCATCATGAATGATTTGAATATATTATAACCATGAATAGCCTAGGATAATCCTAAGGTGTCATATACAGAAAATAAGGTTTCATGATTACGGAATCTTATAACTGATTGATCACTCTAATCAATGAGACCCGAAGGTCTTACTGACCATTTTGATTTTACTATGGGATTGAAGAAAAAACAATGCAGTTTGGATGGACATAGGTATGCTCAAATATTTAAGTATCTTATTAGAGTTTATTTTTATAAATTACCTTATATGATTAAAAGTATTTATGAATGTTAATTCCTAACCTCAAGGATTAATTGTTTAATTAGTTTTAAAAATCCATAGTTCTTATGATGATAACAACCCAAGTCTATGATTATTCCCTCATTGTAGTTTGTGGGAATTTTCTTCTTTAAAACCTAGTTATTCTTACTCTAATTAAATTTGATGTTATTACAGAAATTGATTGTATTTCTCTATATAAATAAAAATAAATTTCCAATAAATATAATTTTTATTTGATATTCCAAACCAACTGATGATCATCTATTAGTGTGATAATAAATATAAACTACTGATGGAAATCACATCCATTTTATGTGTCTTGATTCCCATTAAAAAATAAGAGTTTAGCTCAGATGTTTGGGAGAAACTCAGAATTAATGATATCCCTATTATGTGGTAATTTATTGATGTCTTTCCAGAAGAGATTCCTAGTCTTCAACTGAATCATGAAGTTGATTTTTCAATAGAACCCATACCTGGTTCCATACATATTTAAAATAAATCTTATATAATGGTCCCAATTGAGTTTTAGGAATTTAATAATAAACTAAAATAGAACTTTTAAAAGTGATTTATTCAGTCAAAGTGTTTGACCTTTTGGTGAACTTTTTCTTTTTGTTAAAGATAATGATGGTTCATTGATAATTTTCATTGATTATTGGGATCTGAACAGGATCATAATCAATAAGTATACCCTAACCAATATTAAGGAAAATTTTAATCAATTTCATGGATATCAATACTTTTCTAATATTGAACTTCAATCTATATATCACCAATTGAGGGCTAATATAATATATATATCTAAGATATTATTTTTCACAAGGTATGGACACATTGATTATACAGTTGTGTCTTTTTTCTTGTTCATTCCCCTTCTATATTCATGGATTTAATGAACACAATATTTAGAGATTATCATGATCATTTTGGGATACTATTTATAGATGATACACTTATTTATTCAAATATAAATGAAGAACGTGATGATCACTTTATAATTGTACTAGAGACATTAACGAATGATAAAATGTATGAAAATTTAAAAATGATTGAAATTTTTCTTCAAAAGGATTCTTTTTTTGTTCATATAATCTCAACATTTGGGATATTAATAGATCCATAAAAGATAGAGGCTTTTGAACATTGGATTAGACTAACCACTGTGGCTAAGATATAATGTTTTCCGGGGTTTGATAGATATTATTAATTATATGTGGATAATTTCACATGACTATCTAATCCACTCACCATGTTAACTCAGAAGGGAGACAAGTTTCTCTGGAAATATGAATGGGAGGAAAATTTTGAGGAACTTAAGAGAAGGTTATTGAGTGATCTTATGCATACATACCCTATAGAGTAGAAGGTTTGTAATCTATAGAGATTAATTAAGGAATGTAATGGGATTTATTCCCATGTAGAATGACATTTTTATAGCTTATGATTCATAACAATTGAAGGTTCATGAATAAAAATAACCAAATCATGATTTGAAGTTAGCTGTAATATATTTTCATTAATTATATAAAGGAATTATGGTTATGGATAAAGGTGTGATATATATACTGATCCTAATATTTTAAAGCATATATTCACATGGAAAAAAGTTGAATATGTGCCATAGAAGATGGTTGAAGGTAATTAAAGACTAGAATACTCGATACATTAAAACCTTGGTAAAGGAAACAAGGTGGTCATTAAATTCAGTTGAGAGGATCATGGTAGTTTATCTATGATGAGGATCCCAACAGATCCAATCTTTTTGGATTTTCAATGGATGGATCTAGAAATTATGGAAGAAGTGGGAAACATTATCTTTCTCAAATGTCTGTTCAACCGTTTATCTATGTGATGATTAAAGAGGCATAGAAGGATGATATAGGGCAATAGAAAAAGGTCATAAGTTTTCTTAAGTTTAACCTTGATTACGATGGAATGATAAGTTTTAGAAACTATGTATGTTTTCCATCTATACCAGATCTGAATAAGGATATTTTAGAGGAAGATTTTTATTCATTATTATTTATTCAACCTATAAGTAAAAAAGTTGTATAGATATTTGAAAGAGTATTTATGGTGGAATGTCATGAATATATATATATATATATATTAGGGTTTTTATCTCTATGTGTGGTATTTTAGTACGTTAATAGTTGGAATAAAATGTCATAGGGGATTTTAAAACCATTACCCATACCAGAATGGAAATGGGAAAACATCACCATGAATTTTGTTGTTGGACACCCCAAAACATCTATATAGTACAATGATATATAGGTTGAAGTATATAACCTTATGTATTAAGCAAACTTCATTTCAATTAGAGAAGAGTTATATCTGGATCATATTTCCAGGATATACATAATGGAAGTGTTATGGTTGAATGGATTACTAAATTTTATTGCATCAAGTCAATATTTGAGTTTTAAATCAATGTTCTAGCAATGTAATTAGATGTATTTGAATACTAAGTTAAGTTTTATCATATATTATCATCCTCATATATAAGTTAAATATTAAATATAATTAAACCCATATATGATGTGTTGATATCTTTTTATTTGTATTTCAATGGTGGTTGGTATCAACACCTTACTCCAGTTGAGTTTTTTTGCAACAATATATTTCCCTTGAGAATTCGGATGTATCTTTATGAATCCATATTTGGAATAAAATATAGAAATAAAAAATGATGGGATGAAGTTGGAGAAATAATTATTTTTGGGACCTCAGGTAGCTGAATAAATTTTATAGAACGTCGGATCCATTCAACGCCACATCAAGATACCTCATAGTTGATATAATTTTTATTTTGAATTAATTAATGTGATCTCTTGTTTGAAGTTAGTCAAAAGGTTTTCTGTTGAATTTATCCATTTAATAAGGTTGTGGGATTTAGGAATATAGGAATAAATTATCCTTAGGTATATTTTATCTTTTGACTTTCTTGATGAAGTAGAGACTATTTCATGTCGTTTGGCGCTTCCACCGAACCTGTCTCAAGTTCATTACATACCTAATATTTCACGTATAATAAAATAAAAGGTCATACCACTAGATAATGATATTTTTCAATAATGGAAAAACTTTTGTGATTATAGATCATAGAGATAAAGTACAATAAAATAAGACCACTAACCTTGTAAAGGTTTTATGGTGAATTAACCAACTTGATGATGCTAGATGAGAACCTGAGGGAATAATTAGGAAGTAGTATCATGAGTTGTTTATATCCTAGTGATATAATTTAGAGGATGAAATTCATTTTAAGGGTGGTATAAGGTAACTCCCTTATATTTTATAAAATATATTTTTTCAAATAAATTTAATTTCTTTGATATCATACGTTACATGAAACATTGAGTTTTAACAAACTACAATATATAATTAATATTATTATTTAAAAATTACTATTGTATCCTAGAAGTTAAACTTGGATGTATTAATAGAAATAAAGAAACATATAAAATTAATTATAATGGTTATATATAATGAAACTATATTGATAAAAAAATACTTATATTATTAGTAAATCCTTTATATTCTTTGAAAATACTTTTTCTCAAGAAATGTTTTTATGGATTTTTGTGAAAAAACAATAAATTTAACTATTATGATTTTATGAAATTTATTTGAAAAAATTAATTTATTTATTGGAATTATTATTTAATATTTATCTTAGGGTTAATTTTATGTATTTTTTTAAAGTTTTAATTTTTAATAAATATTAAAAAATACTAATTATTATTAAAAATTCATTTTTTTAAAGAATTTGCAAGTTAAATTTTATTTTAAAATGGTTTTAGAAGTAAAATTAGTTAAATAATGTCATAATTAATCAATTTTATGTCATTTTAATCAAGTTCAAATATTTTTTTTATTAAAACATTCTATACTTATGAAAACATTTTTTTTGGAAAACCCTTTTTTCATCATGTATGGTGATTTAATTTCAAATAAAATTTTTCCAATTATATGAAATGTATTTGGAAAAATTATTTCCCTATATGGAATCTTAATAATGAATTTTATTTAGTAATTTTGATGTAATTTATTTCCATAATGAGTAGTACAAATAATAATAGTTGATTATTGCGGTTATGGTTGGAATGGGGTTACTGAAGGATGAACTAAAAATATAACGATTAAAATGAACTAAAACCTATATAAATACTATTTTATATTCATATTTATACCATTTCTCATATATATTTATATAATGATCCATTTTAAGACTTTCAGAACGTGTAAAATGTGGGTATAACTTTTTATTTTGAAAAATGTCAACTGTGTCCCGTCCCCCACTTATAAAATGGAACCCCTATCTTCTCCTATTAAAAAAACCAAACCAATTTTCTTCCAAAAACAATAAAAATATGTTCCTTAATTCCATACCCAACCAAAATATTCTTTATTTTTTTAACCGAGTGTTTTTTGATTAATTTCTTCTTCCACATATTTAAAATTTTATTTAACTACTATAGTTTTAAAAAATAATTATCTCAATTATAATTATATTTTAATATGTTAATTACATAACCTATACCCAATTATTTTACCATAAATGGAAAATGAAACCATCGATCATGTGTAAAACAAACTACCACCTCGTAAACTAATGTGGTTCGTTTTCCATCGCCACCTATCACAGATAGCTATTTTGATATATTTAAAATATTCAAAATATATTTAAGAAAGGATAATAATTTTTTAATTAAAATATCACATATAATTTCCTACCTCCCAATACTTTGTAATATGGTAAAATCACTAATGCATATGTGTGGACTACCAACACCACTAATCGATGTTGCACGATTTTCATTTTATTTTGTCAATGATGGTAATTTTGGAATATTAAATATATATATATATGTGATATATATAGTATAAAAAAATTATTTAATTTTTGAATTATATTTATCCTTCTTATGTTCTATCCATTGAGAAAATAGAAATAGGGCTCTTGCGTACGTTTGGCCAACTTTTTCCATGAACAGTGTAATTCATTTTCTATTTTTAAATTTTATGGGATACTATAAATAGATATATAATGATTATATATTATATTTATATAATGTTTAATATTATATATATTATGAAACCATTATCAAATTAATAGGACCATAAATTCCAAAACCAAAACATACATAAAAAACAATGTAGTTATTACCCAAAACATGATTTTAACATGTAAATTTTTATCAAATGGGTAATAAAAGGTATCCAGTAATTCATTTATGGTATGATATATATGATTATGGTTTTATAATATATATATATATAATGTACCTATATTTATTATATATGAGTTTTGAATGTGCATGAAGAAATTCAATACTTGAGATAATGGATTATCATCTTAATTTTACTTTTATGGGACAATTTCCATATTCACCCCTTGTATATTTTGTGTTCTGTATATACTTACCATGAATTTATTTTATGATTACGATTATTATAATTATGGGTTATAAATATACATCTCATTTTTTTATTTCATTAGTCTTATACCAAGAAGTAAAGGTTTTATGTAACAATATCATTCTTTATCAAGATTATTTTTAATAAGATTAATATGATTAAATATTATGATCTATCTCTCAATAAACTCATGTATTTTATTATACTATGGTTATTTATATAGAATAAATATTTACCTTTCATTTTCCTCTGATTAATTTCTCAATTGGTTGAAATATTGTTTTTAAGAAAAATCAACTTTATTTATATCCTTAAAAGAAAATCCTTTTTATTCCATGTCCATTTTTTTAAAAAAAATAATGATTTTATTTGAATTATACAATGATTTTTTGAAAAAAAAATTACCCATGTCTGAATTCGTAAAAATAGACTAAATGGAATCTTCTTTTCATTTATTTAACGATTTTTGTTACTATTCAACGAAATATGAAAGGAATATTAATTTTGACATTTACAGATTTAATGTTATTTCTTGAAATCATGGGTGCTCAATGATATAATGATTCCTTTACAATTTTATAAGTTTGTTTTAAAAAAAATTAATTTGGGAAAAATTTAAATTTTATGTAGGTGTTTTCAAAGTGTAATGGTTATTTTTGTTAAGAAATATTCCTTGTGATTTTTCAAAATCATTTTACATCTAATATTATATACTTTAATGTTACTTATGCTTTATTGGGGGTATTATCCAATGAAACCATACATAATTTTATTATCTATATGATTTATGATTTTGATGAACAATGTTTATGAATCCTTTTTGTTTCCCTTAAGTTATTCAATGAAGAAATGTTTATGAAATGTGTATTCTTTCTCATAGATTATGCTATGATAGAATATTTATTAAACTCATATATTTTTACTTGTAAAGATATGATTAATGTTTTAAAATCATTTTGAGTACAAGTGTATGCATTATGTGTCGTTTCGGAATTGTTTCACCCTCAAATTCATTGAATAATGATTTATATATCATGATATAAATAGGAATGGAATAGGGATTGTAAATAGTTCGGTATAGGACTTTTCCCACTCTGATAGTATTTGGATTGAACTTTGACTCTTAGAATGGTTCGATGAGTGAACCCATTCCACTATAACAACCTTGAAAATGATCCTTTACTACTAAAGAAATGATTTTCTATGCTTATATGTATTCTAGAAAAACATTATCTTATTCATATATTATATTCTCAAGGCTCATATTTATTTATTAATTTATGATTCATGTCTTACAAAGTTACAACATTTATGCCACAACTCGAGTGTATGTTCTATGATATAAAGGTTATGGTTTTAAAATTTTATCTGTGTGTTATCGTACCCTTATTATCATGTTTTGTTGATATCGTCCTTATTTTCCCTTGATGATCATACTATCTTACCCTTTTTATTGTTTTCTTTCCCTATTTTTTGAATAAATTTATTATGCATGATATTTCTAAGAAATGTTCTATTTATGACCAACTTAGTGGGAGATGATATAGCTCAATAATGAACTAGTTGTTTATATATCCATATTTCCAATGGAACTAGACCTATATGATTTTGTAATGGATCATTATGTTGTATAATGAATATTAATCTATTAAGATGTGATATCGATGTATTAACATGGAAGGTTGTTATCTAGTGCTTGTGCAAGCTTTGGTAAAATCAATGTAAATAATTTTAAAGACATAAAAACTATTGTTTTATGGATGAATAATGGTTACATAATAATTTTTTAGTAAAAAGAAGTGTATTATTTATGGTGAAAATGATTAAATAAGAATTCCATATTTTTCTATATAATTAGACAGAAATTAAATGAATTGTGTCAAAAAATACATTAACGAAATTTTCTATTAAATAATATATTATTAAATTATTTAAAAATCATAAATTCTTTATAGAAAAAAGTAGGATTATAATTAGTCAAACATTTCATCCCTTTTCCATTTATAAGATAATTTTTACCATATAATTAAATTAAATTCCTATTAATATGGAAAAATTCACTAATGTGGTTAAGGTTAAAAATATTATTGATGGGAATAAACAAAAATATATGGTTTAAAAACCAATTAAATTTGTCCAAATTTTATTGGTTGAAGTAAATTAACCCATTTCTAATATTAGATTCTATATTATTTCCACATGGTTCCCCTTTCTCATGAAAAGGGATTTATTATATTTTAATATTTTTATTATTTACATGAATGTCCTTTCATTCACTAAAAAAATGTATCACTTATCATCTATTATATACACCACCTAGATCCACATAGATCTACAAAAACATGAAAAAACACTACTAAACCCCCTTATAAAAATTATTAAGGCTCTATTTTTCCCAAAATACCAACCCTATATCCCTTAAGAGGACATCTAAAGGATATTTTTCAATAAATTGGTAATTATCTACATCAAGAATATTCATTTTTATTCATCTTTTACCACCATAAATTATGTCATGACCATTCAAATATAATAAAACTCTAATGTAAAATATACTGAGATTTTGTTTTGTTAATGGCATAATATTTAACAAACTTCTTATCCATCAAATTTAAACAAAACTATTACTCAGGTGTACAGCAGACTACCACCTCGTGAACCAATGTAAATTTTATTTCATTACCACCTCACATGACTTGTCATAGTGATATAAAAAAATAAATATATATGATAATTATGAAATAATTATAATTCATGAATTATAAAATATCATCTACATTCTTAACCTTCCACCCATTAAAAAATTATAACATTTTCGGTGCATATATATAACCCAATGTTTCCAAAAAGTGATCTAATTCATTTTTTTCTAATTATCATGGGTGATTTTAAATATTTATATATTGAATTTTTTTTATTTTTATATCATTATTGAAATTATTGATATGATATGACCATTATAAAGATAAAAGTACCATAACATCCAAATGAAAACATACATGAAAAATGAAGTAGTTAAAACCAGAAACAACAAAAATAATAAATTATTATTAATAAATATGTGATAAAATTTTATAAATAGATCATATATGATATTATATATATGAATATGGTTTTTCTAAAATTATAAAAAATATAAATTAATTATATAATAGGTTAAAAGTAAATATGAGTATATTTAATCTTGATCTAGTGATTTTATCTAAATTTCCACTTCGTTGATACATATTTTCTATTACGAACCTATTTAAATTTTCATGGTTTACGTACTAATCCATATATGCATTAAACATTAATATATACTTATTAATTATTATTAATGATTCAATTCATGTTTACTCTTTCATCGGGTTGTAATTTAAAAGTTATAAAAGAGGTTAGGATTTATTTTAGAATCTCATTTTTGGAATTATATTATTTTCATTGAGGGAACCATATAATATATATTTCATAAAATCCATCTATTTTCCTATTCTATATATATTTCAACACTTTCCATGTTCTCTTTTAACTTTTCTTCTCTCTTTCGTTTGAATTAAGAAACGGATTTTTAGAAGAAAAAACTGAATCTTATTTCTTTTTAAGTCGTGTATATTTTCCTTCTATATCCATATTTTTCAAAATTATTTTAAAAATGCCCTTTTTATTTAATAAAATTATTTATTATGGTAATTTCTTTATCCTCATATTTGTATAGGGTTTGAAAAAAATATTTTTACTATTTTCTGAAAGGGTCACTTTTGACATTCTTTATTAACATTAAAAATAATTGTTTCTTTTTAATGTGTATGGAAATAGTGTATTTTTTCACTACCATAACCATTTTATGATATTAACTTCTTTTATAAGTTTTAAATCCTTTTACAAAGAAAAATATTTAACTAAATCTAATATTTATGTCCCTTTAAATTTACATTATTTTCTCTAAAGGATATATCTTTATTACAAACCCTATATTTATAATGAATTGATAGTAATATTTTACCTCTTATTAATTTTTTGGATATTAAAATTATATTAAAATATTCACTATATTATGATAACTTTTCTTTGAATATTAATTTTCTCTTAAATATAATTTTTTTGTGTCATGGATTTGGGTATAGCCTAAACCGTATTCCATTTCACAATATTTTGTTTTACTATTAATGTTATTTTATTAAAAGGGGAAATATTAACATTTTGTATTCTTTATTAAATATAGATATTTATTAATAAGTAATATAGTTTATGAATGAAATTGAGCATTCAATTTATGAAGAATTTATTGGATATACAGTTATAGGTGGGGCCCAATTATATATAAACCCCCGATGCATCTACGAGTATCATGAGAAAAAAAGGTTGGCTACCCTTATTAAATAGGTTGTTGGTGTATACCTACCAATCGATTAAACTACGTTGGTGTAAGGCCCTGATTATAAATATATCATGATGCATGAGAACTTGATGTCCAACATTAATCATTTCATATGTTGATAATTCATTTATTATTATCCATACATAATTGATATTACCTATGGATGCATTTTATTCTCAAGTTATTGATTAAATAATTTTTTTTTCATTTATATACTTTTTTATATTGGTTATTCCTTATTTACTCATGACCACTTCCACTGTATATTACCATTACTGAAAAACTGATCTCACCCTTTATTTATATTCTTTTCATTTAGATATAAAGAAACATAATATGAATAATATAAATGATGAAATAATGTTACTTATGCAACATTTATTTTAAATTTACAATTTAATATAGGAACCATATATGTATATAGTTTACCAAGACTACTAAACCGATTATTTATACAAGATTATCTCTCTAATAACTTGTACTAATGTAATAAAGTAAACACTAGATATGAGTTTTAGGATTTAGAGATATTACAGTTTGTATCCAAGAATGATGATTAAGAACCATGGGAAATATATTTCAAATAAACATAACTAACATTAGAATCATGAAAATAACATATATTATTTAAAAAAAATTACCATTATGGGGATATTAATTTTATGGATCAATATATGTGATGAATATAAGCAAACACAGTGTGCGCTATTATTTATTGATAGAACCTAAAGGAATAAAAGGGAATCAGTGCCTAAAGTTAATGAAATGATTTCCCTACAGAAAAATCCAATATAGTGACTATTGAAACTAATTAGATCATGGAAATATAAGGTCATTTGACTCATTTTATGAGAAATAATCTTACCCATATGGAGAAATATGTTATCTCATTTCATTATTCACCTATGATAAATCATTTCTCATGAAAAAATACTCCATAATTTTTTTAAAACCTCTAATATATTGGTATATGAACAATGTATTAAGTCCTATAATTTTTTTTTCTTATCTTTGGAATGATACATTTAATAATAAGAATCATACTATGATAGTATATTAATGCTAAGATGAACCTGAACATTTAATGGAAAGAAATTTCATAATCTATTTTTTACTACATATTCATGAGGTATATTTATCTCAAATAGTTGGGGAGAAACTTGAAATTCAATATAATAATATTGTATAATAGTTTATTGATTTATTTTTAAAATAGTTCTCTAGTGCTCCCTAGAATTGTGAATTTTGTTTTCAATAAAACCCATACCTTGGGTTACACCTATTACAATGTCTCTATATGGAATATCTTGAATTGAGTTGAAATAATTAAATTATAAACTCTATAAGAATCTACATAATTGTTTTATTCATCCTAATGATTCCTCATGGGGTTCACTTATTCATTTTGTAAATAATAAAGATCGGCCAATGAATATTTTCTTTGATTGTCAGGAACATTAAAAAATCACTATTAAGAACATGTATCCACTGACTAGTATGGATGTTATTTTTGATCAATTATATAGAGCTTAATATATTTCCAAGATTGATATTAAATATGGATATCATTAGACGAGGTAAAATATTGAGGATAAACTCAATACATACATCCATACGATGTATGGTAATTACAAATTTACAATAAATCCATTTGGTTTTAACAATTCTCCTCTTATCTTAATGTATGTAATGTATAATTTCTTTATAGATCACCTTGATTAGTTTTTGGCAGTATTTATAGTGGATATTATTATATATTTTCATATGAATAGAATATAATAAATAAATTTTAATTATTTTTTTAGTGACACTAAGGAAAGATAATGTATATTTCTAATTTTCCATGTGTGAATTCTGGATACCAAAAAAGTTTCATTATTAGGTCATATAATTTCAGGTGAGGGTATATTAATGGATTTTTCATGGATGAAAGTTATTAAGTAATTCCCTAGAATAACCATTTTAGTCGATCCATAGTTTTATAGGGTACGTTGCTTACTAATGATTATTTTTGATTGAGTTTACAAGACTATTTTATCCATGCCCAAAGTTGACCTGAAATGGAACAAAGTTCTTATTGACATGTGAATCTGAGGATCATTTTAAAGAACTGGATATAAGTCTGATAAATGCATCTGTGCTTAAACTACCCTTTGTTGTAGAAGGATTTATGATATATAGTGATGAATCAATTAAGGGACTGGGATGTTTTATTATGTATAATGATATAGTGATAGTAAATAACTCTCAGAAATAGAAAAATAATGATAAAAATTACACGAATCATGATTAGGACCTGGTAGTGGTAATTTTTTCATTGAATATTTGGATGAATTATATTTATGGTTAAATATTTGATGTATATATATATATATATTGATCATAAAATCATGAATTATATATTTACGTAGAAAGAGTTCAATATGCACCAGAGAATAGGTTTTGATTTTATTAAATGTTATGATTTCTCAATACATTACTACCATAGCAATGTGACCAAGGTGGTTGGTCCTCTTATTCGGAAAGACCATGCTATTTTTTCTATGATGAATTTTGAAAGATAAAAAAATTGTGGATTTATAAAAAATAGATTTTGAAATTTTAAGGAAATGGGGAATATATTCTCTTTTTCATATGAATGTTGAACCATCCTTCCATGAGAGGACTAATAAGAAACAGAAGAATGGTTTGTGATTACAAAAGAAGGTGGGTAATTTTCTTTATTTAAACCATAATAATTCACCAAATATATTGTTCAAAAATTGAGTATGTGTTCTATCAATACTAGACGTAAAGAAGTAGCTATTGGAAGAAGCTCACAACTCATCATTCTCTATTCATACTAGAAGTATGATGTTTTATTGATATCTAAAATAGCATTTATATTGAGATAACATACAAAAAGGGTATTTTAATTAATGTATCCTGATATATAGAGGGTCATTAATTTTAGGCTAAGAGAGATAATTATAAGGGGATGTTATGATCATTACTCATACTAAAATCAAAATGGGAAAATATTACCCGGAATTCCATCACTGGACTCCCCAAAACATCTAAATGGAATAATTATTATTTTTTGGTACAAAAACATTATGAAATAAGTTTTTTATCACAATAATAGAATACTTATCTCTTGAACATCTTACTAAGTATTAGATTAATAAAATTTTGATATTACATGGTGTATCACCCGCAATATTATCTAATCCGCATATAGGGTTTACCTTAATGTTCAAAAGAAGCCTTCAGTGATCTCTTGATACATAATTTCATTTCAGTACTACTCATCATTTTTGAATAGATTGACTAGCTAAAAGGATAGTTAAAATATCTCCTTATGGATCCATCTATAGAAGGGTGTGTAGAACTCTAACATGTTGTGTTGAAATTAGAGAAATAAAACTATTGTTACCTAATTTAGATGATGAAATTTTAGAGAAAGTTATATTCATTCAATAATATATAAGGGAAGCTCAAACTCAAAAAAAATTATGCATATACTCGTCCATGAGATTTAGAGTTCAAATATAGTGAAAAGGTATTCCTATGAACATATCCTTTTAAGAATGTTCTAATATTTGGAATGATTTGGAATTTGAAACCTAAATAAATTGGTCCCTTTTAAATTCTTGATCACATCGGGACAATATCTTATGGATTGGAACTTTCACCAAATATATCTGAAGTTCACATTGTGTTCTATATATATCTCCTTAGGTAGTGCATACCAAATCCATCAAATGTACGAAACTCAAATGTTGTACTATTTGATAATGATCTATATTATGAGGAACAACTAGTTGATATTTTGGATTCTAGAGCTAGAGTGATACCAAACAATACCACTCTCCATGTTAATGTTTTTTGGTGAAATTATAATGTTGAGGATGTTATGTGGGAACCTGAGAATGTGATGAGGTAGAAGTATCCTTTGTTTTTTATATCTAAGTGATGTAATTTCAAGGGATAAATTCATACAAGAGTGTATAATGTGACACCCAATAATTTTATGATATATTTATCATTAAATAAATTTAACTTCTTTGATATCTTAGAATACAATAACCCTGAGATTAAATGATGTAATTTTTTCCATCAAAAATAAATTTTCTTTATAAATAGTTTTTTATTTATTTTGTGAGAAAATATTATAGTTAATTTCTTCGAATATTTGAAATTGAATTTTATAAAACTTTTATCATTTTATTTATCACCATTTAAATATTATTATAGGTTGAATTTATGATCATCCTCTAAAGAGATTTATTATTCACTAAAGAGTGAATGATACGGTTTTTTGTAAAATAGTAATTTCTTTTCTTTAAATAATCTAATTTAAAAGCGCCATTTTATTTTGGATTTGGTATTAATTTTATATAATATCCATTTTATAATAATTAATCTTATTGATTCTATTATGATGTTCATTTGAAAATATTTTAATATAAGTCAATTTTTAGGTTTTAAAACGCAGTTTTCTGTAAAATGTTTTTACATCGCCTGTTATGGGATTATTTTTTAATTAATTTATAAAACCTATAGATATTAAATTTAATAAAATGGATTCCATATTTTAAATTATTAGGTTCACATTTTTTAATTAGTTCCCTTTTATTTTTAGGCATTTTGGACAGTAATCATGGTAAACGTTATCACCTCTATAAAGGGTAAATTGTTTACTTAAGGTTAAAAATACTATGATAAATCATTAAAAAATTATATAAAACTTGAAATTTTTTAATTGGTTGATATTAATTCAACTATAGAGATCATAACATCAAATAAATGTAATTTATAGGCTATTTTCTTTTCATTTGGGCATTTATAATAATTTATATAAAGAAAAATAAAAAATGCCACTCTCTTACCCATAAATTTATTTTATATGTTCATTGGGGCATACCAATATATATTGAATTCATATTAAATTTTATTTTTATCAAAGTGAAACAATTTTTATGGTAATTTATTTATATTTTTTATAATTACTATAAATGAAACAATATCGATACAATGCTTGTGCAAACAGTGGAAATATCAAATTAAATAATTTTAATAACATTAAAGCTAATGTTTTGGGATAAATTATGGTTAAATTGGGATTTATATTTAAAATTTTAATTATTGAATTTGAGTAGGATTATATTTCAATACCTTATTTTTATTGTTTTATGCATAGTAAAATTAAATCAGTAGTTCCAAAAATGACATTATTAATATTTTATGATAAATAACAGTTTTTTAAATTATTTAAAAATTATAAAAAAAACTTTATTGTTGAAAATTTTGATATTAATATTTAAATGATATCATCCATTTTACATTTAATATCAAATTCTTACCACATAACAAAAATTATAACCCTTTATGGTTGAAAAAATCATTACTGTAGTTAAGGCTAAAATTATTCAATGAAGATATTAAACCAAAAGATATGGTTTAAAACACAAATAAACCAATCCAAATTTTATTTGTTGAAGGTATTTAAACAATATCCTATATTATATTCATAATTATTACCACATAGTTCCACTTTCACATGAAAAAGAATTTATTATACATAAAAAAAATTAATTCCATGAGTATCCATTACTTTATCATAAAAGGGACCCACTACTCCTCTCATCTATACACTACCTTGGCCCAATTATCTTGAAAAAATGAAAAATATAACTCTTATAAACATCCTTATAGATGTTATATTGGTAAAGTTATTCCCAAAATACCTATCCAATGTCTCATAAGAGGAGATCTAAAGGGGAACTTTCAAAGAAGTGGTAATTATATTTAATAAGCACTTTAATTTTTCTTCTTCTTTTACAACCTTAAATTATGTTCTAACCATTACAATATCATAAAAACATTGTATACCATATACTTAGTTTTTCTTATTTTTAGTAAATAAAATTTTTCAAACTAATTCACTATAAAATGGGAAAAAAACTCCTCGCTCGTGTGTACGACAGACTATTGTCTCAAAAACTAATGCAATTTTTTTTACATTACCACCTCACAATGTTTTTAATAATGATGGAACTGTTTGTGCATGTGCATATTTCCTTTAATTTTATTTCTTGTGATTTTGTTTGATTACTTTTCCTGTATATTTTGATGATATCTTAATTTATGTTATTTGGATTTTTGTGATTCTTATCACATTGGAAATATAAGATATTTATTTATATTTTATTAGTTAATGAGGAATTTTGAAAATGATTATCTATTTCTCAAAATATTCAATGAAGTTGCTACTGTGTTTTTAGAAACTCTACATTTCACTATTTTAAAACATTTATGTATTTATTTTACTGAAACTTCAAAAGTTGTCCTATTTTCATGAAACTTGATTCTATGGAAAGATAAAATGTGTATCTTGATTTCATTAGTTTACATAAAAGTCTAAAAATACCGTTTGAATGGACTTTTAGTTACTTAAAGTTATGATATTCTGTTTTGAAGTAGCAGTTTTTCCAGAATTATTTTGCTTCTCTTTTTTATTGATTTCGGGACCTGTAGATGTCAGTTTCAATTGATTTTTTTGTTCGAAAGATAATTAGTTTTTCTACAAATCATTTGTTTTGACCAAAGTCTGAATCGGCTGTTAAGAGCCCTTAAAAATTCACTGAACTTTGTCAAAACATTCTGTCCAGTTTATTATCTCAAAAGTAAGGATCAATTTTATCAAAAGTATGGTTTATTTGTTTATCAAAAGTATGGTTCATTTTTATCAAAAGTATGGTTCATTTTTTATCAAAAGTACGGTTCATTTTTTATCTAAAGTAAGGTTCATTTTTTTATCAAAAGTATGGTTCATTTTTTTTTCAAAATTAAGGTTTACTTTATTATCAAAAGTATGGTTCATTTTTTATCAAAAGTATGGTTCCTTTTTTATCAAAATTAAGGTTCATTTTTATCAAAAGTATGGTTAACTTTTTATAAAAATTGTGGTTCATTTTTATCAAAAGTAAGGTTCATTTTTTATCAAAAATACGGTTCATATTTATCAAAAGTTTGGTTCATTTTTTATCAAAAGTAAGGTTTATTTTTTATCAAAAGAATAGTTCATTTTTATCAAAAGTGTCGTTCATTTTTATCAAAAGTATGGTTCATTTTTATCAAAAGTATGGTTCATTTTTTTATCAAAAGTAAGGTTCATTTCTATCAAAAGTATGGTTCATTTGTTTATCTCAGAAAAGTATGGTTTACTGTTCATACCCTACATTACTGTTCATACCCTACATTACTGTTCATACCCTACGTACTCTTCATACCCTAAGTTACTGTTCATACCCTACGTTACTGTTCATACCCTATGTTACTGTTCATACACTACGTTACTGTTCATACCCTACGTTACTATTCATACCCTATGTTACTGTCCATACCCTACGTTACTGTTCATACCCTACGTTACTATTCATACCCTACGTTACTATTCATACCCTACGTTACTATACTGCTTGATCCGAAGTAATTGTTCGCTCTAAAGTTATTATTCATTCCGAAGTTACTGTTCACTCCGAAGTTACTATTCACTTCAAAGTTACTGTTCATTCCGAAGTTACTGTTCATTCCTTGCAATTTTTTAAAATTTGATTTTCTACAAATATATGGATTATTATTTAACGATTTTTTTGTAAAATACTCATTAAATATAAGGATCGTAATGAAAGAGTTTTTAACTTTTTGGTGTTATATTGAGAGAGAAAAATTATTAACGTTCTTCAACGTCTTTTACAAATAAATTTGGACGTTTCAGGATTGTTTAAATTTAGATGTTTGAATTTAATTCCAGAATCTGCTGCTAGTTTTCAGGAACAGTTTTTACATTGTTTAAATAATTTTAAATGGATTTAAAATTATGTTATGAATCATTCAATGCTTTTATTATTCTGGAGATTTTATTGGAAGACTTATTAAAAATATTTTGAAATTATTTATTAGATATTTATTCTACATTAATAAAAAGGCAATTATGCTACTATTTTTACGGAGATATTTATGGGATCTTTTGACTCAATTAGTTTTGAATATCCTAAGGAAGCGGAGTTGCTGCACCTTCTAGATATTTTTATTCTCTATATATATCGTTATTTCTTGCTAAAAAATAGACAACACAATACAAAGAGAAAGTGCTGTGAACTTTGAATCTGTTGTGCATTTGCAACCTCCTGTTACACTCTGCTTCACCACCTTCTTGGTCTCTCAAGTGCTGAATTAATTCTGCTTCTACTATAATTTCATTGACAAGACATGCTGAACTAAACCTCAAGAACCAGTACCTGTGATTTAATTTTTATATTCTCTTTCATCTGGTTCTGTGTCTGTAACACTCTTTCTCATCTCTCACACGCACTCAATTTTTTCTGTTTATGCTTTTGCACACAAAAGCATTATATTTTATTGTTTTTCTTCGGGTTGTGACTCCCGGATTCTATTAGCAGGATCTTAGGGTTGTGAATCCTTGTATCTAAAGTCAAGACTGTTTGGGTTTCGACTCCCAGTATCTGAAGTCAGGTTGTAAGGGTTGTGACTCCCCACACAAAAGTCAGTGTTGTGGTTATCCCTCTACTAGAAAAGGATTTTGTAATTGGGTTATGATTCCCCTTTAAAATCATTTTTTAGTGCACACGTATCTCTCACAGAGTAGAGAGGTATAATATTAGAGTAGGCCCACTTTGGACCGAACTACTATAAAAAAAATCCTTTCTTTATTTACTTTTTTCTGCTGCTAATTAATTTTAATAATTAACTTTGATAATAAATTTGTTTGATTAAAATTTGTAATCTGTTCTATTCACCCCCCCCCCCCTCTATACCATCTTCCATTACCCTGTCCGACCTAATAATTGGTATCAAAGGGTAACCTTATTAAGAATATTTTTTCTCTATCATTATATTTCATTTTACATGGTTGTTCCTTAAAGAATTTATCCAGTCATTTCTTTTATCTGTTTTTATATTTTATTGTGCTAACCAATTCTTAGACCTCACAGTTTAAGGATAAAGATCTTATAAGATGGCAGGATTAAACCCGAATGATGCTTGGATTCCTCAGAAGCCACCACATTTTGATGGTAATGATTATGGATACTGGAGATCTCGAATGGAGGCATACCTCAAACAATTGAGCATTGAGCACTGGTCTGTCATGTCAAAACAATACACACTTCTTGAAGCTGATCCAGATACTCATAAAGGAATTGATGCTACTAGATATGTCTTAAATTACAAAGTCGTTAATATTTTATATTTTGCTATTAATAGAAGTGTTTTTAGTCATGTTTCTACATGTAAGACAGCTCATGGGATTTGGAAGATTTTTCAAGTTACTCACCTTAGCTCTGACAAATTGATCTGAACCAAACTTGGAATGCTTCGTGCTGAGTATCAGGACTTCAATATGGGTGAGCATGAAACTGTAAACCAAATGTTCCATAGATTCACAAGCATTGTGAATGTAATGAATTCACTTGAAGAATCTCTGTAAAATCCTCTACTTGTTGAAAGATTCCTATGAGCATTACCAAAGAAATGGAATGCACAGAAGGTTTCCACTGATGAAAGAAATAACTTCGAAGAGTAGACACTTGATGAACTGATTGGATCACTACTCCAATATGAACTAGAACTGAAGAACATAGCTGATGAGGAGACAAAAAAAAAAGAAAAGGTGTAGGTTTTAATTATATAAATGTTATGTCTAAAAATTCTTCTGATTCTGATCTACATGATATTGAAAAGGAAGACATGGTTCAGATTGTAACTGGAGTCTATAAAATAATGAAAAAGAAAGGTTTCAAAAACCAGTTTAGTAGAAATCCCCAAAAAGAAAAATATAAGGGAGATAAGAAAGGTGATAAAAATTACAGTGATTCAGATATAACTTGTTATGAGTCTAGGAAGAAAGGTCATATCAAACCTGATTTTACCTAAACTAAAGAATAAAGACTGGTAAAAAAATAAGGATAGAAAGGCATTGGAAACCATCTAGAGTTGTACTGAAGAATCTGATTCTAGTGAACAATCTAGAAATGACAAAGAATCTGCTAACTTGTGTTTCATGGCATCACTAGATAAGGTTTGTAATTCTTGTTATTATTATGAATGTTCCTATTCTGAATATGAATCTGAAAACCCCAATGTTTTTGAATTAAATAAAGAAATTGAAATATTAAGAGAAGATATTTTCAAAGCTGCTGATTTATATAATAAGCATAAAGAAGATAATGAAAAACATATTTCTGAAAATAAAGTAATTTTTCAAGAAAATAAAAGGTTAAAAAAACTGCTTCTGCTTCTCATTCAACAGTTTATGATAATTTGAAAACTGCTCAATATTTAAATGAAAAATTAAAAAAGGAAGTTGAATGTTTTAAACAAAATTTATCTACTTTTATTCAAGGTCATGAAAAATATCATGAGATGATGTCTTTGACTAAAAATGAAAAATATAAATATGGTTTTGGTTATGATAAAATATTACCTCAAATGTATAAAACTTGTTTTGTTAAAAGTAAAAATGGTTGTACTTCAACTGTTACTTGTTTTAAATGTGGCATGAATGGTCACTATGCCAATGATTGTTCACTTAGATTTAAATAATCTTTGGGATTTACAAAAACTAATATTTCTAAATCATTGTTATCGAGAGTACCTTACAATACATGTTTAAATTCTGTATGGGTACCTAAAAATTTTATTAATAATCCTATTGGACCAAAAGAAGCTTGGGTACAAAAAATGTCAATTAATTTATTTTTGTAGGAAAAATGCCTTGGATGTCTCAAGAACGGCATATGGTACATGGACAGTGGATTCTCTAGGTATATGACTGGAGACCCATTAAATTTCACATCATACCACACATGTGATGGAGGCATTGTTACTTTTGGAGACAATTCCAAAGGCAAAGTAAAAGGTTTTGGTTAAGTTTATGACAACCCTGCTTTTATTACAAACATAATCATGATTTATTACATAAAACTTCACTTGATACAAAAAAGGAGATCAAGAGGTTTAGTGTATTTGGGGCTTAGGATCATTACATAAAAACTTAAAACATGAAATACAACATCTTTATTGAAAACATCCTTTACATGACCACTACATTCCCTCGTACTTGGCATTGCATGGGGTAACCTGAGGACATGCATAAGAAAAGGGTGAGCTATAAAGCCCAGTAAGGGAGTACACATAGAATAACATGAGGAGTGAAATACATGTTAGACAATAAGCATATCAATAGAGCATAAAAAAACATGAACATAAAGGCATGATAAAGCATGATAATCATAACATGGAAATGTGGCAACAACACTTAACATGGAAGTAGCGTGAGCCAAGGCTCATTGCAATAGAGCATGAGTAAATCCTCATTGCACATGAAGCACGATTAAAACCTCATTGAACTTGAATTATCATGAGTCAACACTCATTGCACATGACGTATCATGATAATATACTTTACCCAATTCATTAGAGCACTATTAGGGCAGACCCTTCTTAAACATTTCATTTCATGCATATGTGTGCCACATGGATCATAAGACATGGATTCATAAAACATAATCATTTATTACACGATAAAGGATTGTGGAATTCATAAATGAAACATTGTAATCAATACGTAAAGGTGCATAAAGTTGGATACCGTTGATTGGGAAATGGGCATGGTATCCACTACACAATGGCATTGGCTTAGAAAATCGGTGCGATTTCGGCAGCGTAACGGCGTGACATAAAATTCATAAAAATGGTTAATGAGAGAGAAAGGGGTTCCTCATAATATTTACATGTAATGGACAGTAAGGAGGTCATATAGACACATGTCCCAACAATTGTAATGGAATTTATATTCATGATACAAAATTATTACTTGAATGTAAAAGAAGAGAGAGAAGTTCCTTTCGGAATTTCGGCATAGTAACGGGTGTACATGGGAGACATTTAATGAGAGAGAAAGGGGTCTCCCATCATTAAAACAATAATAGGGCAGTATGGGGGAGGTGTGAAACCATACCCCAACATTTATAATTGAAATTAAAAGGGAAAAACAGCTTAAAGAAAATTGGACAAAAATGAGAAAGGAAGAAAAAAACTCTTACTTGGAAGTGTGCTTCCAAAGGCTAGAGAGACGCTTGTGAGAGGCTTCTTGGGAGCTTGGGTCACCTTGGGAGGATTCTAGAGATAGTATGGAAGAGTTTAGACGAACTCCAATGTCTTTTAGTGAGGAGGAAGTGGGAGCTTGGGTGGGTTTATATAGGAAAGGTGAGGGAATTCTTTATTATTTAGGTTTGGGTCCCCTTACATTAATTTAATCCAAACCACAAACCATTCCATGGTTTTTGCCTATGGTTTTTGGAAAAGGGAAGAGGAAAACAATATTTTATAAGGCCAAAGTCTGAACTTCATAAAATAATAAGGTTGCTTATGTGGAGGTGAGTCACACTCCCATGAAAATTAATTTAAAAAGGCAAGTTGTTGAATATGCCTTGAGTGGTCCAGTAATGCTTTGAAATGTAACTCAAACAAACCCAAAATCACATTATTTTTAGGGTAAAACATATATTTCCCGAACATAAAGATTATAGTATTTTATTACATCACTATTGGGTCATTATGATGTCATAAAACAAATTATATATTTAAACAGTATTTAATTTTTACCAAAAAATTTGACTGTCTCAGAAAATTATGAAAAATTCACTGTTGGATAATTTCGACATCCTAATTCCAGAAATAACATTTATTTTATATAAATAGTTTTATAAATACGTTAATTTTCACTTTTAAAATAAAAACCTACATTTATCGAAAATTCACGGGTTTTGACAGAAATGGCATTCAAACCTTAATAAAACTTTTAATTGAATTCTTAAAATTATAAGATCATTTATATTTAATAAAAATTAATTTAGTAATAAAAATAATATTTTATTAGAATATTATTTAATTAAAAAATCCATTAATTTCATAAAATAGATTTCTTAATTAAATAATAATTAGAAACACTATTTTTTACTTTAAAAACTATTTACAATGTATCAAAAACGACTGGAATTTATATTCATTGTTATATAAAAATAAATAATGTACATGAACATAGTACTTATTATTTGTTACATAACCCTTTAAAACAGTCACATAAGACCTAAGGGTAAGGTGTGAGATGGTGACAGACTCTTGGGGTGGCTCGGATAACATCGCTCGAGTGATAATTTCAATCAACTTCCACTTTTCCCATAGAAGGTCACGTTCAAGCTTGACATGATGAAGCTCCTCTTGGGCTTGGTCAAGGGCGAAGCCCAAAGATGCCACCTCTTTTCCGAGCTCTGACAAATGGGCTTTGTATGGGGCAATTCTACTAGATGAGGCCATTGCTTCCTTTGTCTGAGTAAAAAGGATTTGTCAAACCCCTATATTTATACTAATCATGTGATCACTGTTCAACGGCTATAAATGAAACGGTCACAATTCTTAACATAAAACCAAGGAAGTTGACATTTTATATAAACATAAAGATACATTTAATTAGATCAAGAGGGATTTCCATTAATGAAACTTTGGGTCGTTACAAAGTTGGTATTTCAAATTCTACATTTATTTCAAAAGTTTTATATGTTGAAGGTTTAAAACATAATTTAATTAGTATATCACAATTATGTGACGATGGAATGGAAGTTAAATTTTAAAATGATAAATGTTTAGTTTTTAAAGATGATTCTTTATTATTTTATGCTAATTGACAAGATAATATTTATACTATTAATTTTTCTGAACAAACTATTCAACATGTAAAGTGTTTGAATGCTGTACAGAATGATTCAATCCTTGGGCACTGACATTTAGGTCATGCTAATTTCAGAATGTTACATAAGCTCTCAAAGAATGAGAATGTTTTACAGCTTCCTTCTTTGAAGAAAGAACAACTTCATGTTTGTGACACCTGCATAAAAGAGAAGAAACAAAAAATTTCCTTTAGACCTATCAATTAGATAAGTACTAATAAGCCTTTACAGTTGGTACATCATGATTTATTTGGTCCAACTCAAATTTCTAGTCTTGGTGGAAAGAAATATACTTTAGTTATTGTTGATTATTATAGTAGATTTACTTGGGTATATTTTCTAGCTCATAAAAATGATACTTTATCTAAATTCACTGCTTTCTCTAAATTAGTTCAAAATGATAAAGTTTGTACGATTATTTCTATTCTTAGTGATAAAGGAGGTGAATTTCATAATTTAGATTTTAAAAAATTCTGTGAAAATAATGGATATTTTCATAATTTCTCTACTCATAGAACACCACAACAAAATGGTGTTGTAGAACAGAAAAATAGAACTCTTATGGAAATGGCTCGAACTATGTTAAGTGAATATAATATGCCTATATATTTTTCGGATGAGGCTGTTTTTGCTGCATGTTATATTTCAAATAGAATTCTTATTAGACCTTTTCTAAAGAAAACTCCTTATGAATTATTCAAAAATAAAAATCCTAAAGTTGGTTATTTTAGAGTTTTTGGATGCAAAGTTTTTATTTTAAATTAAAAGGATAATTTAGATAAATTTGATGCTAAAAGTGATGAAGGTATTTTTCTTGGTTATTCTAATAATAGTAAATCTTATAGAGTTCATAATAAAATAATGACCGTTGCTGATGAATCTGTTCATGTTATGTTTGATGAAAATAATGTTAAAATAAATTCTGATTCTAATATTATTGATAATGAGTTTAGCGATTTTAATTTTTGTGAAGATATTCCTCAAGATAAGAATGAATTAATTGAGGGGGAGCATACACCTTCTCTACCTGATCCATGATCATGGAAGATTCATAAAGATCATTCCGTTGAAAATGTAATTGGCAATGTTGATTCTGGTGTCAAAACCAGAAATTCTATTTTGAATTATTGTGCCAATTCTTCTTATATTTCTAATTTTGTTCATGTTAATATTAATGAGGATTTAAAAGATGCAAACTGGATTGTTGATATGCAAGATGAATTAAATAATTTTGTTAGAAATAATGTTTGGACTTTAGTAGAATTGTCTAAAGATAAGAAGGTAATTGGGACTAAGTGGATCTTTAGAAACAAGCTGGATGAATCTGGACAGAATGTCAAAAACAAAGCCAGACTTGTTGCTCAAGGATACTCTCAAGAAGAAGGTATAGAATTTGAAGATTAATTTGCACTTGTTTCCAGGTTAGAGGAAATTAGAATTTTTTTGGCCCTTGCGTGTTTTCATGGTTTTAAATTATATCAAATAGATGTAAAAATAACTTTCTTAAATGGTTTTACTACTGAAGAAGTTTATGTTTCTCAACCCCTGGATTCAAAAATGAAAAATTTCCCAACCATGTTTTTAAATTATCTAAAGATTTATATGGTCTCAAACAAGCTCCACGTGCTTGGTATGAGAGACTTTCTTTATTTTTATTAAAAAAATGGTTTCAGGAAAGGCAATGTTGATCCCACTCTTTTTATTAAAAGATATTCTGATGATATTTTAATTGTTGGAATTTATATTGATGATATAATTTTTGGATCATCTAGTGAAATAATTTGTAATGATTTTTCTTTATTGATGCCTTCTGAATTTGACATGAGTTTAATGGGAGAATTAAAGTTCTTTATTGGACTTAAAATTTCTCAATGGAAAGATGAAAATTTTCTTAATCAATCTAATTATGCTAAAGATTTAGTTAAACGATTTGGTCTTAATTCCTCTAAATCCATGAAAACCCTTATGGGTACTAATTATAAATTAAGTAGTGATGCATCTGGTAAATCAATTGATTTATCAGTTTATAGTGGTATGATAGGTATCTTGCTATATTTAACAGCATCTAGACCTGATATCATTTTTAGTGTTTGTTTATGTGCTAGATTTCAAGTTGATCCTAAAGAAAGTCATATTAAATCTGCTAAAAGAATAATTAGATATGTTAAAGGAACTATTGATTCTGGTTTGTTTTATCCAAAATATAACTATTTTGATTTAACATCTTATTCTTATTCTGATTTTGGAGGCTGTAGAATTGACCGAAAAAACACATCAGGTATGTGTCATTTTTTGGGAAATGTTTAATTTCATGGTCATCTAAGAAACAATTATATGTTGCTTTATCTACTGCAGAAGCTGAGTATGTCTCTACTGCTAGTAGTTGTGCTCAATGTTTATGGATTAAGCAAACTTTTTGTTATTTTGTTGTTTATCTTGATAAACTACCTATTTATTGTAATAATACAACCGCAATTTCTATTTCTAAAAACCCCTTACAACATTCTATAAAAAAACATATTGATCTTAGATTTCATTTCATTCGAGATCATGTGAATAAGGGTGACATTGTTTTAGAATTTATCCCTTCTAAAAAACAGCTTCCATATATTTTTACAAAGCCTTTAGACTCTGCTCAGTTTGAGAAAATTAAATTTTCTCTCGATATGTTGGAATTTTAAATTTTATTTGCTGCATTTGTTTAGGGGGAGTTTGTTTTCACTTTTTGTTTATTTACAAAAAGGGGAAGAAGTTTTGGGGAGAAGGTTTGAGGAGAGATAATTTGGTTTTAATCATTTTAAAACTTCATTTATGGTTTAAATGTTTTGTTTTTTTAATCAAACAAAAGGGGGGAGATTGTTTGTGCATGTGTATATTTCCTTTAATGTGATTTCTTGTGATTTTGTTTGATTACATTTACTCTATATTTTGATGATATATTAATTTATGTTATTTGGATTTTTGTGATTCTTGTCAAATTGGAAATATAATATATTTATCTATATTTTATTATTCAATGCGGAAGTTTGAAAATGCTTATCTATTTCTCAAAAAATTCAATGAAGTTGATACTATGTTTCTAGAAACTCTACATTTCACTGTTTTAAAACATTTATGTATTTATTTTACTGAAAATTATACAGTTTTCCAATATGTATGAAACTTGATTATATAGACAGATAAAATTTTTATATTTATTTCATTAGTTTACATCAAAGTCTAAAAATATCGTTTGAATGGACTTTTAATTACTTGAAGTTATGATATTCTGTTTTGAAGTAGCAGTTTTTCTAGAATTCTTATGCTTTGTTTTTTAATGATTTCAGGACTGTAGATTTCTGTTTTAATTTTCTTTTTGGAAAGATAATAAGTTTTTATACAAATCATTAGTTTTTACCAAAGTCTGAATCTGCTATTAAGAGCCCTTAAAAATTCGTTGAAGTTTGTCAAAATATTATGTCCAGTTTTTTATCTCAAAAGTAAGGTTCATTTTTATCAAAAGTATGGATCATTTTTTGTCAAAAGTATAGTTCATTTTTATCAAAAGTATGGTTCATTTTTTTATCAAAAGTAAGGTTCATTTTTTATCAAAATTAAGGTTCATTATTTTATCAAAAGTATGGTTCATTTTTTATCAAAATTAAGGTTCATTTTTTTTTATCAAAAGTATGGTTCATTTTTTATCAAAAGTATGGTTCATTTTTTATCAAAAGTAAGGCTCATTTTTTATCAAAAGTATGGTTCATTTTTTATCAAAAATATGGTTCATTTTTTATCAAAAGTAGGGTTCATTTTTTATCAAAAGTATGGTTCATTTTTATCAAAAGTATGGTTCATTTTTTATCAAAAGTAAGGTTTATTTTTTATCAAAAGTATTGTTAATTTTTATCAAAAGTATGGTTCATTTTTATCAAAAGTATGGTTCATTTTTATCAAAAGTATGGTTCATTTTTTGTCAAAAGTAAGTTTCATTTCAATCAAACGTATGGTTCATTTGTTTATCTCACAAAAGTATGGTTTATTGTTCATACCCTACATTACTGTTCATACCCTACGTACTGTTCATACCCTAAGTTACTGTTCATATCCTACGTTACTGTTCATACCCTATGTTACTGTTCATACCCTATGTTACTATTCATACCCTATGTTACTATTCATACCCTACGTTACTTTACTGCTTGCTCCAAAGTAATTGTTCGCTCTGATGTTATTATTCATTCTGAAGTTACTTTTCACTCTGAAGTTACTATTCACTTTGAATTTACTGTTCATTCCGAAGTTACTGATCATTCCGTGCAATTTTATAAAAATTGATTTTCTGCAAATATATGGAAAATTTTTAGCATTTTTTTTTGTAAAATCCTCATTAAATATAAGGATCGTAATGAAATATTTTTTAATGTTTTTGGTTCTATATTTAGAGAGAAAAATTAATAACGTTCTTCAATATCTTTTAAAAATAAATTTGGACATTTCAAGATTGTTTAAATTTAAATGTTTGATTTTATTTCTAGAATCTGCTGCTAGTTTTCAGGAACTATTTTGACTTTGATTAAATCATTTTAAATGGATTTAAAATTCTGTTTTGAATCATTCAATGATTTTTTTATTTTGGAGATTTTATTGGAAGACTTATTCAAAATATTTTGAATTCCTTTATTAGATATTTATTCTACGGGAATAAAAAGGCAACTGTGCTGCTATTTTTCAGGGAGATATTTATGGGATCTTTTGACTCAATTAGTTTTTAATATCCTAAGGAAGCAGATTTGCTGCAACTGCTAGATATTTTTATTCTCTATATATATCGTTTTCTCTTGCAGAAAAAAATAGACAAAACAATACAAAGTGAAAGTGCTATGAACTTTGAATCTGCTGTGCATTTGCAACATCCTGTTACACTCTTCTTCACCACCTGCTCGGTCTCTCAAGCGCTGAATTATTTCCGATTCGACTACAATTTCATTGATGAGACGTGCTGAACTAAACCTCAAGAACCAGTACCCGTGCTTTAATTTTTATATTCTCTTTTATCTGGTTTTGAGTCTGTAACACTACTTCCCATCTATCACACACACTCTATTTTTTCTGTTTATGATTTTGCACACAAAAGAATTGTTTTTTATTGTTTTTCTTCAGGTTGTGACTCCCGGATTCTAAAGTTAGGATCATAGGGTTGTGACTCTCAGTATCTAAAGTCACGACTATTTGGGTTTTGACTCCCAGTATCTAAAGTCAGGTTGTAAGGGTTGTGACTCCCCACACAAAATTTAGTGTTGTGGTTATCCCTCCACAATAAAAGGATTTTGTAATTGGGTTATTATTCCCCTTTAAAAATCATTTTTAGTGCACACGTATCTCTCATCGAGTAGAGAGGTATAAGAGTAGAGTAGGCCCACTTTGAACTGAACTAAAATAAAAAAACATCCTTGCGTTATATACTTTTTTCTGATGCTAATTAAATTTAATAATTAACGTTGATAATTAATTTATTTGATTAAAATTTTTAATCTGGTCTCACCCCCCCCCTCTCTAGACCATCTGCCATTACCCTGTCCGACGTAACAGGAACTAATGAATATAAATGATAATCATGAAATAATTACTATTAATTAATTAAAATATATCACCTACTTCTTTATATTTGTATTATGTTTTTGTCTCTACGTATTTGAAGTCCTGTGAGGTTTCCCCCTATACCCTTAAATGGGGTTTTATACAAAAATAAATAAAAAATTCATCCTCTAGGCCATTCAGTCATTCTACCATCTCCACGAAGTGACGTGGTTAATTTTTTATTTCTATTTATCCTTAATGATTTTATATTTTTATATAATGAATATTTATTATTTTTATATCAGAAATAATATTATATAAATGATATTACCATGATTAAGAAACAATAACCCTTACTGTAGAATCAAAACACACATGAAAACGAAGCAGTTAACCCCCATAACAAGGATAATAATAAAAGATTGTTAATAAATTGGTGATAAGAAGTTATAAATGAATCATATATGATATTAAAGATATTAATGTGGTTTCAATATATATTTTTAATAAATCTAAATATATTTTAAATGGTTTTGAAAGAACATATGAAGAAATTTTAACATTAGGTAAGTGATTTTGTCTCAATTTCCACTCCATTAAGACATGATTAGCATTGTGCACCAATTTAAATTTATATGGTTCGTATACTAACCATTTTATGTATTTATCTTGAATATATATTTATTAATGACAATTAATGTTTCTATTTAAGTTTACTCTTTTATTGGGTTACAATTTAAATGTTACCAATGTGGTAAGAATTTATTTTACCATCTAATTTTTTTGATTTATCTTATTTTCAAAAAATCAAACTTAAAATATATCCTTCGTAAAATAAATATATGTTATTATAATTTGGATATTTAAGGAGTTTTAATGTTTTTTATCTAAATTTTCCTCTCTTTTTTAAATGAATCAAGAAAAGAAAATTTTCAAATAAATACCTTATCCTATATCCTTTTATACTAGGAATATATTTTTTCTTGGCCTATGTTTTTCAAAATTAATTTAAAAAAGTAATTTTAATAACTAAAATTGTTTATTATGGAAATTTTATGTTCTCTAAGACTTTTCAAAATGTTATAAAGGAATCTTTATAATTCTTTTGAATGGCTCATTTTAAAATTTCATTTCAAAAAATAAAAATAAAGTTTCAATTTTAAAATTTATGGTTTTAATGGATTTACACCCTCCATAACTATTTTATAACATTTAACTTCTTCAATAATTATTCAATGGTCATACAAAGAGAACAATTTAATTTAAGGTTATTTTAATGTTTCTCTACCATTTTATTTATTTTCCCAAAAGGACAAAATTTTATTACAAAACCAATATTTATGATGAATTGTTGGTCATATTTTATCTCTTATTAATTTTTTTCATTATTTTATTATTGAAAAATTCAATTTATTATGATAATTTTTCATTGGAAATTAAATTTCTATAAAATATCCATATTATCTAAATCGTGGATATGAGTATTTCCTAAACTGTAAACCATTTCTATATATAGTTTTTCACTATGAAAGTTATTTTATTTACTAGAGAAATATCAATATTTTGTATTTTTTAGTCAATATTGATATTTTTTAAGAAGGCATATTTCTTATTAATTAAATTAATCATTCAATATATTTGGAATTCATCAGGAATTAAGTGTTATGTATGTGGTTTCGGGTTATATATTTCCCCTTGATACATCGATGGTTCTCATAAGACAAACCAATTTTATAGACGTAGTAAATAGGTTTATGGTGTATACCCACCCATCAATTAACTTGTCTTTGTGCAAATTTTTAATGGTAAAGAGTTATTGATGTTTGAAAATATTACATAAAGAATTATGAATTTCCTTCATTGAGAATTATTTTTTTTTTGTTAATGAGATTATTGTATTGATATTATCCATGGATTCATTTCATGATCAAGTTATTGATTTAATAGAATGTTTTTTCAGTTATTTATGCTTCCATGTTGAATATGTCGTATTTACTAATTATAGGATTCATTTTACATAACTCTTATCAATTATCTGATCTCAAAATTTATTTTTTTCATTTATCATAGATATGAAGAAGGATGTTATGAATAATTTCCATGATGGGATATTTTTCCTTATTCTATTTTTTTTTTAAATTTCCAATGTTTTATGGTAATCATGAATGTATCTTATATTCCAATACTACAAAACTAGTCAATGATAAATGGTGGTATCCACTATAACATTTATTGATATAATAAACTAAACAGTGGCTCTGGGTTACTGAATTATGGGTTGTTATAGTTACAGAATTGGAAAACCCAACTAGTGAATCTTCTTTGGAGGAATCCCAAGTTGGAAGAAGGGACATGGGAGACTAAGTAAGTAATAAGGAAGAATTGACTTCATTTTTTCATGTATTTAATGACACTCCATGTAAATACCCAATTAATGATATATTAAATAATTTAAATATTTATTATTATTCTTGAAATATTTATTTATATTGATTATAAATATATTAAGTAATTGTTAAAATAAAAAAAGGAAATGGTTTTATAAAACTCATTTCTTATAAGATTTTATTTAAAAGATTAATTTTCAAATAATAGAATTTTAATTCTAAATAATTTGTTTATTTTTAAAATTATTTATTTCAAAATTATCTTAGGATTGTTTTTTAAAAATTTCCTAAAAATATTGATTTTTTAATGAATAGTGAAAAATATTAATTTTTATTAAAAACAGTATTTTAATTTTAATGTATTTACATGGTAAAATTATGTTTTTTTATTATTTTAAGTTTTAATTAGTACATTTTTAATTAATATAATCCAATTATTGTTTTTTAAAGGGATTTTATACTGGAATTTGGTATAAAACATTCTATATTTAAAAAAACATTTTTCAGAAAAAAAACTATTTTCATTGCATTTTCAGGTTTAATTTTAAATTAAAATTTAAAACTTCTATATTTTTATTTTTTAAAAATTTATTCTCTATCCAGAATAATTTTTTAAAAAATTATTAAATACTACACTTTTATTTTGATAGAATATGAATAACAACCTTAGTAATTTTTAAGACTACGGTAAAGCATAAATCAGGTAACTTGGGTTAAAAATAAAATGATATGATCTATAAAATGACCCAAACACTTATATAAATCTTATTTCATGATTAGATCTAGACCATTATCATCTAATTGTCGAATGTATCACCTTTTGGGGATACTTGGATGAGATTACAGCCTATATAGTATTTTATTTTAATAATTTTTAAACATATCCCACTCATGATTTTAATAAGTGTAATATTTTGAATATAGTGTTATCCAGAGTATATGGTAGAATATAAATAGTATTTTGAGAGATAAAATATTTATATTCATCATGGTTATTTATTTTGAATTTTTAGTGATTAAATAATTTCCTTAAATTCTTTCCCAATGTTGATGTAGTAATTAATTAGTAAATTTAAAAATCAAATTAAAGATATCAGAAATATTAAAATAAATATAGTTCGAGATATGTAATATGATAAAATTATTTTATAGATGACCATAAAATTTTATGGATATAATAACTTTTTTATTTTAGGTGATTTATTTATATTATCAATGTCAAATTAATGAATAGTTCTAAAAACTGACATTATTGATATTTTATAGAAAATAAATTATAATTAAATGATAGAAAATTTATAAAAATCTTAAATAATTAAAATTGACTATTTTAAGGTCTAATATATCATAATGGTCCATTTATGAGTTTTTTATCATCTAATATTAACTATATTGACCCTCACGTAGTAAAAATTCATGTTGACACGACATGAGTTCAAGGGGTTAAACTGGGGTTAAAATCAAAATATAAGCGTATAAATAAAGCCAAACCATGTTTATTTTAATTTTACTAGTGTAGTTTGACCCATAGAAATCGATTATTATATAGAAATTAATTTTGACCAATTTTATATGAAAAATTAATTTCTATTAATTTTGTATTTTTATAAATTCCAAGAGTTCCCCTCCAGTCTCTTATTAAATGGAACCACTTCTTCTCAATGATTATCCATTAAAAACCTATTTGTTCTGGATAATACCTGATACAACACATTATTATAATCACCACCAACATTATATAGGTATTTCATTAGGAATAATACCAATCTTAGAGGTCTTAATATGTTTTGTAAATGAGGTTTTTCAAAGAAGAGGTTTAGTTTTTATCTGCATATTTTAGTTTAGTTTCTTCTTTCACATACCACAATACTTATTAAAACAAGATTATATAATAATAAAAGTATAATAAATACACTTTGGTGTATTTATGTTAATTAAACAACTTATATCCATCAATTTTTCCATCAAATGGGAAATGAAATCATCATTCGTGTGTACGACGGACTACCGCCTCACAAACCAATGGAATCTTTTTCCATCACTCTCTCTCCAGACTGATTATAATGATGGAATTAATTTTTATATATGATATTCAATAAATATTTTTCATTATTAAAATATAATATATCATTTATTCTTTTACCTTTCTGTGCACATAAAAATGATAATGTTGTTCGTCTGTGCATGTGGACTACCACTTCCAGGAAGCGATGTTATTCGTTTTTCATCGCCACATAACATGAATGATAAATATAAGTATATTTAAAGAATTAATATAATATTTAATATATTATTATCAATATGGAAATATAAAATTATAATTTCTTTCTATCCAAAATGATCATTTAAAAATATAAATGTTACTCTTGCGTACATACATCCTACAACCTCTATAATTTTAACGCATTTAATTTTTCAAAACCATGCTTAATGAATGGATTTAAAAGTATAATTGATTTTAAGAATTATAATTATTCCATTATTATTATTCTATTTATGACGGAATAATGGCCTATTTGACCATATTCAACATACCTAATTCATTTTTGATATAAGTACCAAATAACATCAAAACGAATGACATGAGCTTTATGGGTTAAATAATTATATATAACATGGAAATAAATGATATAAAATTAATAATAAACCTGAAAAATATTATCAATCATTTAAATAATAATCCTTAGTTTATTGTTTAATATGATAAAGAACAAACTAGACGAGTCCCACTCAAAGTAAGATACTTTCTTTCAAAAAATATATTTTTAATACTTCCCTTAAAACACACATTTTCTTCCATGTATATATTTTAAAAAAAATAATTTTTTTACTATTATCTAATTATTTTTCCAATTTATTTTTACTATTTATAATTTTTTACAAAATGGTTTTAAATGATTCTTTGTATCATTTTCTAAATGTTGAAATCTATGATTTTTTTGACAAACATACGGATGGAAGTTTTTATCTTATATGACATGAGTGGATTTTCCAAACATCGTGACACATTAATGATTTTTAAATTTCCATTATACATTTCCATAGTAAATTTAAATGAAAATGTGTTCTTTATGATGTTCATAGTTTTTTATTTTTGAAATGTTTTTAAAAGAAAAGGGTGTTTTGATATCTAAATGTGTTTTTATCTAAAAGCGTATTATAAATCATTTTATGATGAAAATATGGATGAATAAAATTTTCCATTCACGATTTTGTACTATAGTATTATATGAAATAGGGGCGAGTCTGATATAGCTTATATGATGGGTTGATCCCCATTATATCTCACGGGAGAGCTAGATATATTGTATTCAAAGGGTTGAGCCACATTATAGATCATTAAAAATGGGTGAGCTGGGTATAGCTTGTAAAAATTGTGATCCCCATTATAGCTCTCCAATTCATCGGTTAATGAATATGTTATTTATGGAATTATATAATACACTGGATGTATGTGCATTAGAATTGTAAGTGTTTTGAAAGGGTTTTATTAATATGATGTTCTATGTTTCCAAAATGGGTATATATTTAATTTATATGGGTCTTCAAGGTTTTAATTAAGAAAATATTTTGTGTGTTTTTCATGGGGAAATGTTTTATTTCATCTACTCAAATAACATTGAAGATAAAATTAAACATCACATGGGATTTCATGTTTTCACTAGAATAATGAATTTATTATTTTTATGTCCCTTATAGAGCTTTTTTCTTGTCTAACATTTTTAAAATGTTTTTCATATGGTTTTTGGATGGGTAAAAGAAAATAAGAAGTAATTTTTAAAGTCATGATTATTTTTCATGAAAAGGATTCATGTTTGGTTTTAAATGTTTTATATTGTGAAAAAAATTGATATTGAGTATAAGTGTCTACTTTTTAATATTTGAGTTGTTTTGATTAAGTTATGAAATATTTATATAGAAATATAAACCAAAAATATCCTTGAAATTGAAAGAAAGTTGATTTTATTTCAAAGTACAATATCTAATGGTGAAGGTTGGTTTATTACACCCCAAATTCCAAGGAATAAATTATTAAATATGGGATAATGTAAGAACTGATATTCAATAATAGTAAATATATACTTCACAATACACAATTTATTATTTAATAATAATGGTAAAACATATAGTAAAACAAAAACTAGCAATTTAGATTTATAATAATAGCCATGACTAGTGTGATAAAACACATTGAAATATAAAGCACCACCATAAAATTAAGCTCTGGAGGATCATTCTCGAAAATAAATGAAAATTATACATGATATATTATTTTTAAGAAGAAAATAATATGAAATTTAATAGACATGGTATATTAAATAATAATGGTATGTGATTAATCTTATGATATTATAATTAAATGTACATAAAAGTGTTAATATGACTATTGGAATATAACGTTTTAGAATCAGACTATTGTAATAGTATAGGAGTGGATATTCATGCAATTATATACTAAAACGAATAAAATAATTTGATAATAATATAATTAATAATGATTAAAAATTGATATTAATCAATAAATAGTAATATAATTTCACACATATGACTTAGAAAATAAAATAAATATTACTATAAGAAAGAGTTTTTAAATTTTTGGAAATAAAAACATGATTTTAAAATAAAAAATAGTTTTATTTAAATATTCAAATTATCGTACCTAAAAAATATCTTCCGAAAATATCTTAATTAATCAAACCAATATGTCAAAATTATCAAATGTTTAATTTTTCACGATTTTCTATGAAAGTCAAATTTTTCATTTAATAGTAGAATAACGTTGGAGTAAACAAGAAGTATTATGAAAAAATGATTTAAAAATGATTGAATAGTTAATATTAGTGAATCAATTACCAAAAATAATTTATTTTACTAATATAGATTATAAAAATGAATTAAAATGAATTTCTGAACCAATTAATAACATTCCATATCATAAAATGGAAAAAAAGAATGTAAAAACAATATTTTGTGGAAAATTATATTCCCATGAATAAAGTAATATTAAATATTGAATTTCAATTGTAAAATATTAAAAATTAAGAAATAATTTATTTAATTTCAAAAACCATAAACTAAAACCATGGTAAATAAAATGGCATTTCATTTTCCACAACCTATATTTTAAAGGAATATATTTTGAAATTGATATACAATTCTATCTCATTTCTTATAAATATCCACCCATCCTCCCATTAAACTTAATTAAAAATAAATATATCATGGTTATACTCTCTAATTACCTCTCAATAATCCCTTTAAGGAGTTCTTATGGTTCTATGGTGTTCTGCATAAGCTTTTAGAAGCTACCTTACTTGGTAAGGGTTCCTAACCACTTCAATTCCTTCTTTTTGAAGTCCTTTCAAATTCCATTCCATTACAAATTGAAGTGTTATTTTAGTTCATTTTTAAACAATTTATATGTTATTATCAATTATATATCAATTTTCACTCTCATTTCACCTCTTTTATATGTTCTTATAATTATCAAACATTATTGGAAACCCAAGGGATAAAACAAGCCATAAAAATATAGCTTAGAAATTTATGTAAAGTAAATAGTATGTAGTTTAATTGAAATTAAATACCTATCTGGATTATATAATTACATATGGGATTTGGATAAAATTCACATAGAGTTATTAACCCTAATAAATTTGGTTGGTTATTAACTCAATCTTCACTCAATGCACAAAAAATATGCATAACTATGTATCTACATTGAGACTCATGGTGGGTATTAATTGGAGGATTAACAGGATATTTATAAACATTAATGGAGGATTTAAATATATATTTATGGTAAAAATACAATTTATGTATCTAAATTTGTATATTCTTATCCATATCTAGAACTGTGGGTCTATGGGTGATTTTCCTAACATTGTTTTGGTCTCCTAACTTTGTAAACAATTAAAATCATTGAATTTTTTCAATTGATATCCCTAAACCATGAAATTAAACATAACTACTATTATGTTATAATTACTTTATAAGGTTACTTACTATTTTAGATTTTCCATACCTGTACACCCATATCCAGTTCAAAAAACATATTATTTTCATACTAAATTTCATACTAACTAACTATAAACAAATTAAAACGTACTTAATTGAAATATCAATAACCAAAATTGAGTTTCCAAGATACATAATACCTTTTGTCATTATACTTTTAGAGAATTTGGGAAAAACATTTCTAAAAAAACTATATATTTCTCATTGAATAGACATTTTTCCACTAAACTAAGAATTTCTAAATTTCAAATAAACCTTCAATATATCCCATAAAATTATCCAATCATGATACCCTTCAAGGAATATCGTTCATAAAACTCTTATTAATAGCCTGGGGAAAAAGAAACCTAATAAGTGTGAACTCAAATTCTTAGAAAGGTAAAATTACCAATAGTTCACAAAGAGTTAGATTATAAGATTTTAAGAAAACATTATCCTAGTATAAATATCTTAATAAATAGAATATGGATTCATAAGATTTGTCCATAAGGCATGAATAAATAAAAATAACATTAAAATATAAAATGTATATAATGGAAAAGGAATTAAGATATTTGAGATAGTAATCCTGATATACGGACAAAAATATAGTCATCTAACTGAGCATAGAAATGATGAACAAACCTAAACATATAAACCATATCATATGTTAAGGTTAACTAATAATACCATCATAATATAGTGGATCCTTAATCATAGACATTATATTATATCATAGTGTATCAAGCACCACTAATTATTTTCCATAGTGGATATTTTTGGAAATGTGTGAGGCCTAGTTTAATTGAAAGAAGTATATTGACCATATGGAGTAGTTCCAGAATATTTTTAGTTTATTGAAGTGCTGGAGGACACTCAGTTTTCCTTCAGCATCCTATAAGGAGTTTTTTATTATATGTTTCTTCCAATGAGTTCCATATCAGGTGGAACTATTCTTAAATTTTTTCTATGACATTTGTATGTTTTTGGGTGTTTAATTTTCTAAGAGGTTTCTAGTTTACCTTAGGAATTTATCACATTGAGGATTGTTATAGGAGATCGGATGGGAGAACAGTGGAACCAATAGAGTCCCAAATTTTAAGAGTTTGGTGAAACCTAATAATCAAAGGTTACTCTATATAAGTAGATGGTTGTTCCACCTATATTTGGATGTTTGCTGATAATTGGTGATATTTTGAGTACTTTTTTTTAGTAATCCACATTTACTCATCAGTCACTAATTTGTAATGATTTGTTTCTTTCCTAACAATTATAATACTATAATTTGGATCCTATGGATGTTGTACTTTCATTCCAAACCATATAATCAAAGTTTTTTGTTCTATTTTATTAATTTACTTTTGTTACATAGATGTTTTATAATCTGTTATATTTGATATGGATGATGTTGTTTCAAATAAGCAGGATGATTTGGGTGAACATTGTTTCTTTCGTGTTTTGAAGAATTAAGATCATAGAGTTCCATCTAGAATATTTTTCCTCTATTTTATTCTATCCTAACTTCTTTTTATTGGTTATTAAAATGGTAGGGTGAAGTAATTCAATACCAATGGTATTATAGTGTTTGTTCACATAAGGTTTAGTTGTTCACTTAATTGTTTAGGTAAAATTATCTTTCTTGTATATTTTTGAGATTTTAGTGGGATTCATTATTTTTTAGAAGAATTGTTTCAAAATATGTAATCGTTTAGATCAAAAAAATTATTTAATATATTCTAATTTTTCAAAAATGTAGATATACAATTATCTCATTCCAAAATATATAGAGTTACCATTAATGGGTTTCAAACCAGAAGAAAAAGATAAATATAAATGGGATAAGCTGGATTGGAATACACTTGGTTTGATATGAATGTCCTTCATTAAAAATATGGATTTTAACATTCATGGTAAGACAAAAATAGTGGATTTTATATTATCCCATGAAGATCTATATGAGAAACTTATAACTCTGAGTAAAGTGTGCTTGATGTGCAGGTTATTCAATATAAGGTTATCATAATGAAGATCTATATCATATCTGCCCAATGATTTCAACTCAATAAGATACTAGTTGTAGTTTATGGTGGTTACATTCATGGATAATGTTTGGGAAATTGTTTTATTATCATCTCTAATAGACTCTCAGGATCCACTGTGGAAATAGTGAGTTGTTTAACAAGAATTAATGATTTGGTGTTCAATAAAGTTTGGAACATGATTGTCAATGAGAAGATCCAGAGGAAGGAGAGTGCAACATCTTATGGTGATATATTTAATACAATAGGAAGGGGGATATAACATCATTTTATTAATTTAAGGTAATAATAGTTGAAATAAAATGAGAGGAGTATAGTGAAGGCTTCATGAAGTGGGAATGTTTGTGGGGATAATAGATAGAGAGGTCACCTCAATAAATGTATTCATGATAAGAAGACAACATCCAGGATGATTTTATCCTAATAGATGACTATGACAGAATATATTAGTTTAAATATACATGGGAATATTTCTATATAAATGGAATCATGGATCATATATTCTATATCTTCATTCCATTCCATTGTAAAATTGGAAGATAATATATTTTTGATGATGAACCTCATGATATTATGGGAATGGGAGATGTGAAATTTCAGTTGAAGAATAATTTTTTTCTTATATTGAATGAAGTGTGACCTATTATAGGTCATTAGAAGAAACTAATTTCAGTTTCCCAGATGGATGAATGAAGTTTTGGAATAATATTTGCAGAAATAGTATGGGAGAATACTAAAGGTTCTCTTTTCAAAGCCAGATGTGTAATATACGGTTTATCGTATCTTTCCAAAATTTATGGTGGTGTTAAAATTTATGTAAAATCATATTTTAGATGTTAATTACTTCAACATAATATTTTTGGGAACCTTAGCGAGAAATGTATGAATAATATAGAAGATCGATTCATAGTGAAGATGGATCATTTAAACTTTTGGGTTGAAGAGTTTTATATTATGAAATCCATGGAAGGTTCCTTTTAATGTTCCTAGAAGAACCCCAAAATTCGATAAGTTTGAATTACATCATACATGTGTTTTAGGACTTACCCTAGTTATTTATTATGGAAGTGCTAGTTAATTTATTACATTCATTGATTATTCCACAAGAAAAGTGTTGATATAAATTCTAAAAAATAAGGGTGAATTGTTTGGAATCTTTGTACAATAAAATGTTATAGTGGAAAGTGGAACCACTGAAATATGATGTTTCAGGGGTAAGATAGTGATGGGGAGCTTACAAGAATTATCTTTTGAAATTATTGTATGAAAAGAAGAATCATGCTTGATAAGACTATTCCAAGAACACCTAAATATTATATACCTAAGATAATGAATTGGATATTGATGGATAGGATAAAAAGTATGATACTACATTCTAGAATGCCTAAGGTTTTTTGGATGGACTAAATGGGTATAGAAACTAATTTAATCATCCCGATTCTATCCAAAATTGTTGTATAATGGATATTAGATGAACTTTAGTGTATAAGTTTTTTTAATGTTTCTTATTTCATATTATTTATTTGTTTATCATAGATGAATTTGGATGAAAAATAAAGTGATAAATATGAATGAAAATATCAAAAAATGATTCAATATAGGTTATAGAGAAAAATATTTTGGTTTTCATCTTTGGGATGATGAAAAGAATAAAATTTTAAGATGTCAGAATTTTCTCTTCAATGTGAAGATCTTGTGAAAAGATTAGGACATTGAGTATAAGGAGGTTTAGGATAAATATCCAACATCAATAAAAGTTAATTTTAATTGTGGTTCTAAAGTATCACACATCTTAGAAAGTTAAGATTCAACAAATATATTAAAATATAACATATTTTAGAAGTATTTTTTTTGGATAGTATATAATTTTTGGAGTTTCATCAAATATAAGAGATATATAAAATCATGGAAACTAGGTAAGATCAATCGAGAGTTTCAGAAAGAGAATCTACATAGCATATATTTCTAAAATAATCTAAATCATAGATTTATTTTGAAGATCATCAAGGATCATAATGGCAATGAAGATGTATATAAGTAATCTTTTTTTCTAACTTTTATCGTATTTAGGAGAACCAGAGAGTCTAGAAGATAGAACTACTATATATGATTCTGTGAAGTGGGAGTTAGCAATGTTAGAGGAGTTAGATTCACTCTTAGTGAATAAAACGTATGTGATAATGTAACTATCACTCAGAAAGAAATAACATGATAAAAAGTGTATATTTCAGTTGAAACAAGAGGCTAATGGAAGTAAGAGATATAAATTAATGACATTTTTCAAAGGGTTTCAATTGAATAAAAGTATTTACTTTATTAGGATATTCTATTTAGTAGTAAAACAAACTTCCATTTGAACTATTTTATGTTTGGTTCATTTTGAAAATTTATTTCCAGAAAAAATTTGTTTAAATAATGATTTTATTCATATGGATTTGTAGAAAGAAATTTATTTGATGAATCCTACTGGTTTCATTGAAAATTGTAATCCTTGATTGGATTGAAAAATAAAATGGAGTCTTTATAGATTGAAATAATAACCATGGTTCTGGGACTTGATGTTTCATTCCTTCATGGATGATAAAGGTTTCACATGAAGTCACTCTAATAATTTTTATTATTGGAAGTAGTTCAAAATAATTTTTTCATCATATTACTCTAGTATGTGCATGATATTTTATTAGTAGGTAAAAATATTCAATTTTTTGGTAACTTTAATGATGGATTTTCTAGAAACCAATATATAAAAGTTCATAGTTTTAATATGATCTTGAACATGAGGTTTCAACATGATAGTGAAATTCAAATCTTGGTTTTAATACTGAGGGATTACATCAAGAAGAACATTAATATATTCTTATTGAGATGCTGTAAGTTAATTTAAACATCCCTCATTTGTCACTTTAACCATTGAAATGACCAAGAACTTTGAAAATAATAAGAAGAAGATAAGTTCAAGTCGAATTTTTTGTATGCCTTAATAGTCGAAATATTTTTATATATACATTAGTATGAATGTGTTTAGATATTGAAAATGTTGTGTGAGTGGTCAGTTGGTTCAGGGAAAATCCTATTAAGGTTCATTGGGAATATTTTAATTTGATTATTTGGCCTTAGAATTGAATATAATTTACATCTCTTTGTTTCCAACAAGATGATCTATTACATGGGTTTTTAGATGCTGACTTTGGGGGTAATTTTGATTCTCAGAAGAGAATAATTGGTAATGTTTACACATTCAATGGAATCACAAGTAGTTGGATGTCTAGGTTACAACCAGTGATTTCAATTTCTATATTATAAGTAAAGTGTGTGGTTATTGGAAAATAAATAAAGGATAAAGTTTGGTTAAAGAGTCTAGATAAATAAATCAGATGCACTATGGGGAAAGGGTTATCTATAATGATAGTTAAATTTAAATTCATTTGACTAAGAATATAGTATTTCATTCAAGAACTAAACATATTGATATGATGTTCCATTATATCTAGAATATGTATTAATATAGTGATTCGGGATTATGAAAGGTAGCTACTAAATAAAATCTAGTGGATATGTTTGCAATCAGTTGGAGTCTAAATATATTATGGAAACAAATATTATTATTTGGGATTGGGTGAATGGAATGAGGTGGATAAAAATTTTATATAGTAGAAAAGGATGGTTGTTTTTTGGAATTTAAATGAGGTTTCATGGGTTTATTGGAAGAATTTTTCAAGTGAGAGACTATTGAGAATGTGTGAATCCAACTTCTATTGAGTGAAGTCTATTAACTGAAATGAGGGGTTATAAAGGATCTTTAGTTTTTGAATTAGTGTAAGTGGATATTTTTTCCTTCAACTTTCTGGAATGAGGTTAAAATAAAATGGTTCCTATGATGAGTTCAGTCATATGTGGTATTTTTTGGAAGTTCATCTAGGAATTATAGAAGTTTTTGAGTTTTCAATTGGCTATATAGGTTGTTGTTATACCATTTTAAATGATCAAATTGAGGATTACTATTAAAAATTGGTATTGGGAATGATGGAATGGAGGGAATCTCCTTTTCTAATAGATTTCTATAACCTGATGTCAAAAAGTTACTCTATATAAATATAGGATGGGCAACCTTTTTTGGATGGTTAATTAAACAAAACAAATATTTTATTAATTTTTTCTTGTAATCCAATGTTACTCATTTGACTATATGTTGTAATGTTTATTTTCTTTTTAGAGAAATGATATGCAGTAATGTTTCACCAGTAGATATAGGATTTTCTATCTCAACCATGTAAAAAAATTTATATATTTTCTTTAATGAATTTACTATCATTGCAAAGATGTTTTATTATATGTTAGAATTAAAATAGATAATGTTATTTTTACTAAGTGTGGTGATTTGGGAGAGCATTTTTCTTCCATGTTCTTAAACATTATACATAGAAAGGTCCATATAGAATTTTTTTTATAATAGATTATTATGGAAAAACATCTTCTAATAAGTTATTGAAATGAAAATGTGTAGGAATTATTAATGGATCAAACATAAAAACTCATTCCCCATAATTATCTCAAGAGATATATAAATATTTTAACAATGAATTGTACAGATATATAGGGCCTTCCTTTACATTATGATAAAACATATATATTTGTTCCATAGGAACTTTAATACATTATGTATTCTTTTTAACACTCATTTTTGTCATGTTAACATTAGAAAATTCAATGGAAAATAGTTCAAGTGGTAAATAGGTGAAGGGAACCAAGGAGAATCAACGAATTCACCATAGTTGAAATGCACACACACATCCCATGTACCAAGAGGCTCGCATATTCCCATATTATGTGGAAAAGAATAAGAATGCACACCTACATGAAGCACCTGTGTGATGGAACTACATAAGTGAATTCCTTTTCCCAAGGTCCTGAAATTTCCTATAAATATGAACTGAGGGATGTTCATTTAAAATGACTGGGAGATTAGGATAATCTATGGTGCTCAGTTTACCCAAATCATTTACCTAGTCCCTCAAAACTATTTATGTTTATCTCCAAAACCTAAGAGAAGTGTGAATTAATTGGAATAGAGGGATTATATTTCCTCCAATGTGGGATACACAAGATCACTACATGAAGATCTACTTACCCTAGTTGAAAAGTACTAGTGTGAAGGTCACCTCCCAAAATTAGAAACTTGAAAAGACCATTCCAAATACACCTAAAGAAACCCTTGGATCATAGATAATGTAATTTGACAAGTGTTGTCTTTGAGGTTTCCATCAACAAAAAGTCAACTCTATCTCACATAGGACCCCCATACGTAAAGAACTTCTAGTCGACCAAAATTTAACCTAAACAAGACACATTCATCTTGCCCAATACTTAAATAAAAATCCATCATCAACTCACCTACCCCTTACCTGTGTGATCCATCCTTTTAACCCCCTTTTCAAAACCCCAATGTCATTGAACCTCTTCCAGTGGATCCCTCTTCAAGGGGAAATAAAGGACCTCCCCCAAAGCCTCCAAAAATGTGTTATTAGTGCATAGGGAACGCTGATGTGTCCTATAGATGATACATTACCATGGTGATGGAGTCCCTGAATTTATCCAACCTAGTATATAGGATCCCAAAAATGATCTCAATTATATATTCTCTTGGTAATGAGGATCCCAACATTGGTTGACATTCGAGGGACCTCCGCATTCAAGATAGTGAGGGGAGCGACATTCCATTCTATTTGATTAGGGATTGTACCTTATCCTTATCTCATCGTCTCTAAAATTGGAAATAGGGAATCTCTCCTAGACTAAGCCTCTATGATTTCTTTTAGGTCGTACATTCATGGACATATAAGTCCGGACCCTGATTCGAAAAACGAGAGAGGAGAAAGGCACCTCAAATCCATTTCTCCATCCTACGGACCTTTCCTTATCCACCAGTGGATTAATGAGATTGTGTGGTTTTATAAATATTATACTTACTCTTGTTTCTCACATCGATCATGTCTCGCATGGTCTTACAGTTTAGTAATTATTATGAACTCTTCGCGATCAAATACATGTATCTATAGAGGACTATTTTTCTTATTTTCCTTTTACCATCCCTAAGGGCCTCTATAGGTGTGATTCCTCAAAGCCGTTATATACCCCCAAGGATAAAAAATATTCAGAGGGCCTCCATCGGTTTTGGTCCTCAAATCCATGTATCCATCTCAAAGGTCCATAACACATGTGATAGAAACCTTCTGATAGAACCTAAAGGCATGGATCCTCAAAGCCATGTATCCATCTCAAAGAGACATATCCTATGTGATACATTACTTTATAGGGTCTCCATAAGTGTGTGTCCTCAAATCCATGTATCTATCTCAAAGTTCCATATCCCCTTTCAGACAAACCTTTAGAGGGACTCCATAGGTGTGGGTCCTCAAAGCCATGTATCCATATCAAAGGTTTATATACCCTATGAGACAAACCTCTAGAGGTCCTCCATAAGTGTGGGTCCTCAAAACTATTTATCCATCTCAAAGTGATATATCCCCTATGAGCCAACCTTTAAAGGACCTCCTCTACTAGTGTAATCCACATCATCTGAACTACATGGGTTCTGATTCCCATCCAAATGGGATACTTCAGAAGCCTCATTGAGGTCCAAACCCAACACCCAAAACTCAACCTAATTTTATTTTTCCATATTATCAATAGGGTCACATCCATACTGGGAGTATACAACCATTTGAGTATCCATGGGCTACTTATGTAATGTCCCAACCAAGGATCCACTTAACTGGTGCCCCGGGTAGGTGGGTCACACGGCCTAAAGCATGCCTCCCCATATTCCTAAGGCTATAAACTGGTAGTGAGGGTCCAATTTGGTACAATGAGGAGACTATAACCTCATATCAAATTGGAATAATTGATAATGATAAATAAAAAAGACATTATCATAATCATATTATAACATATGGTACATTAGAAACTGATACAACAAAGAAGAAGGGGAATTATAAACATCTAAGAAACTAAAATGTAATCAAAATCAATAGGATGAGTCATTTAAAATGATTTAATGTCATGCTAATATAAAAAAGGGAAACAGTGGATACATGGGACAAGAATAAACCTCATGATATACAAGAAAAACAAAATATCAAAATACCGTTCATCCAGAATCATTAGAAAAATATCATTCCTCTAATCCCATGACCCATGTTATAAGTAAACATATCAAGAATCTATAACCAGAAAAGTTTACTTTTCCATGCATGTATACATAAGGTCTACTCAGGTACCGATGGAGTACCACGTAGGGTGTGAGATAAACGTACTAGTCCAACACAAGTGGTTTCCCCAAATAATATAGCCAGTATACAAAGCATAACATTGTGCATGTAAAATTAATAATGACCAATGATGAATAATAAATAATATCTTTCTCAGGTTCTTATAGGACATCATGTGGATTCTACTTGCTTCACCATAAGCTGGAATGAGTATGATTAGTAATAATAAATTTAGTAATCATATATATATATATATTATTTATAGATATATATCCACACTATATATGTAGAAATTTAGATCCGTATACACGGATACTGGGTTCTAGCTGAAATCGTGGAATAACTCAGGAATCCATAACTAGTCTAACTATCTAATAGCTCCATGAAGGTTACAAGCCCTAAGTCTCATGTGAATATAAGAAATCATTCTCATCACTTGAGATGGTGGGGTGATTCATCATTCCATACTCCCAAAGTACAAAAATGTGGAGCATCATTCCCATCATTCAAATAAAACTATAATGGTGTTAGACCTCATGACCAAGACCCAATTTAATGGATTATGAAATTCCTTTCTCAACAGAACCCTTAACCATTTTTCAATTGCCAGTAACCGTAGTGTAATAATAATAATACTATTAAATATGATGAATCACCTATAATGCATTTAGAACAATTTAGAATGAATATCCATGGGAACAAAATTCATATAATCCATGTTCATAGTTATAAAACATGTGTCCTGGCCTTTCCACTCATTTCTATTCATTTAAATTAAGCTATTAAATTTATAAGGCAATCCAATAAAATTTCAAATTCAAGTCAAACACTTATATGGTGTTTGGTTATTTAATCATTTATATAAAATAAGTAAATTTAATTTGGAACACCCTAAGGGGTTGAAATAAATGAGTTGGATATCCATTAATCATTCAATACAGTCCTTAGATGTAATTAAACATAGCCTAATTAATAATGGATTTTTTCAAACATTTTATTCCAACACATGAGAATACACAATGTGTATAACAATATAAAAATAATATGAAAACACTGAAAATATTGGGAAATATTTTTATACCACCTACTTTAGGTCCATAGATGACCACTCTTCAGGTATCATCATTTTATATAAAGAATAATGGATCAATATCCCAAAAGAATAATTCTCTAAAAATAGGGAAAACGATCTCACTCCAAAAAAAGTGAAATATATTGGAAGATAAATGATGAGAGGATGTAATAGAATTCTATAACATACTCTTAGATATCCAAATCTTAAAACAGAGGTCTGATCAGAGTCTACATCGAGGAGTTATCTTGATCCCTAGATGAGGAGGAGGAATAGCTCCTCACAGGACTAAAAAAAGGGGTTGTCTATTGGAGAGGGAATATAAAAGAGGGGGTTGTGGTATTAAGATATTTATGGGAAAAAAATATAAAGTAAACCCCTAAAAGCGAGTCACATAATTTGTCCACACATTTTTCCAAACCATTCCCAAGTTATGTTACCTCCGCAGTCCAATGACCCCCTTTGCATAGGCTATGAACATGGTTTTCCTTACTGTGTCCAGGATGTGAAAAATTACTTAATCAAAAAAGAATACAATTTCACATGGGTGTTAATCCTCACTCACATGATTGAAAAATCTATTTAAACTTCTATTGTATACATTTTTATTACATGGTTGTGTTGCGCGACTAACACTAACCATGTGCTAACTGTGCTTCCCACTCTGTTAGTCCAAGTTTTGGATATATGTGCTCTAAAAAATCCATAGATGATCCCAAAACATTCCTTAAGATGTAGGGAACGTTTATCAAGAAAATATGAAGGATTATAACTAAAAAAAATGAACCCTACCTTTATAAATTCCTAGTTGTTAAAACCTCCCCCCCCCCCTTAAATCAACTCATCCATGAGTTGGAATTTTAATTGTAAAGAGGGATCATCAGATAAATTCTCTACCTATTAAGCATGTATATCAACATACCATTCTCAACTCTCATATTGTACTCATCCATGATTCCATAGAACCCATAGTAAAGGAACTGACCTTCCTCGGAGGGTCTTCACACTCCGATCCATGATACACACAAGGTACTCTAAAAAGGAATAATATATCTCTTGTTTAACCACATTAGGTTAGAAAACATGTGTTGGGTTTGGATAATACTTGAAAATATAAGAAACATTAAAGAGATCATTAATAGATTGGTATCTTTGATGGAGTGTTATCATGTAATATTCTAGTCGAATTCACTTTTAAACATCAAATAGTGCAACAAATCAAGGCAAAATCTTTCCCTGCCTATGAATTCATCAATGGTACAATCTGGAAGAAAATTTCCTTAAAAACAAATCTCAAACCTAAAAATCAATTGGTATAAGGTATTGGTTGGAATATAACTATTTTATGGACTAAGATGTCAACATATTCTTCCTAATTAATTGGGCCAGCTCTGATGTCTCTTGGAAGAGACATGGCCCAAGAAAAGCTACATCCCCTTCCTCAATCCAGCATAGAGGTGATCAGCATGGCCTACCAAATAAGTACTCATAATTATCAGTATGAATGGTTGCTTAAATTATATTATTATAAGAGAACTCAGCTTGGGGTATGTGTTTCTCCCAAATACCCCCAATCTTAAGGAAACATTCATGGATCATACCCCCTTAAACATGAATCGTTGGATCCCTATGACCATTGATTTGAGGGTGATAGGTTGTGCTCATAAGCACCTGTGTACCAAAGGCCTTCTATAACCTGTTCTAGAACAAAGATGGTAGTCAATAATCCATTTCTTATATGATATAATGAAGAGCCCCATAAATATGTATAAACTCCCTAGATTATATCCTCCCTAGAACATCTATCAAGAAAGACTCTTGAACAAGTCAGGCATGTGAAAAATTCATCAACTGATCCGTGACTACCCAAACTATATCTTTACCATGATTTTATATGCGTAAACCTTTAAAAAATTCCAAAGATATATCTTTCCATTTTCACCCAATAATGAATAATGACTATAAATTTATGTTGATCACTGATGTTTCATCTTCACCTACTATCAAGTGGAACATAGAGTAATAAATCCAACTATCTCTCATTTTAAACTGGGCCACCAGTATTAATGAGAAAAGTATTGATACATATTGGTTATGTGTGAATGTACTACTCAAAATGAGGAATGATATTTACGAATCAACTACTTTTGAATGTCTTTTGGGACCCAGACAAAGCCATGAAAGTGTAATGTCTCTTCCTCATCCAAGGTCCAACTAGAAGACCAATTTTCATCTGAGACACTCTCCCTTTGGACTAAGGCCTCGGGATTTGAGATTTGACTTAGTCTTACCTTCTCCAGAATGGTAGTGGCCACTATTAAGGCTAAGAGGGTTGTATAACCACGATCCTCTTAAACCTAAACATGTTTTTCTAAAAACAAGAACATACATTGCCACTCACCACATGCCTCCTCAACTTCCTATGTCTTAGTATTATGGATCAGAAAATCGGGTACTGCATTTCCTTTCCATGACATTTATGAAATATCAAAATCAAAAAATATCAAGTATTCAAACCATCTTCACTTCCTGAGATTCTGATCATGCTGTGTAAATATGTATGTTAGGAATTTTTGTTTAGTAAATACCCTATAATTCTTCCCATGCAGATAATTTCTTCAACTGTGTAACGAATGAACTATAATAGATATATCAATGTCATTTTTCATGTAATTCCAATCATGAGGAATCAAATGGAAAGACTCATAAACCATGACTCACTCATAATGTATCAAAACTACTCCTAGCATAATTCCTGATGAATAACAATAACTATAATATATCCCACCGGTCTCTAAGAAGATTCAAGATCATTGATGAAGTCAATCTACCCTTCAACACCAGAAAGGATGCCTTTAATGTTTCATAGGATTGATATTTCAAAAATTTCTTATTCTAACTTGTAAGAGGTGATTATATGTGTGATTAATGATGGATGAAGCATTTTTAAAACCAGGCTAGACCCAAGAATCATTGTATATTAATGAATCTTTTGGGATGATCCCAAGAAACTATAGCTATCAAATTCTATAGGTCTACTTATAATCATGAATCTGAGATGATATTACCAAGTAAGTGAACTATATCTATCCAAAAGTGGAATTTTCAAAGAATATAATATTTTTGATTCTATCAAAATATGATAATAACAATTTCAAGTTGTTTGGCATGGTCATGTCTAGAATTATAATACACTAAGATGTCATCCACACAGACTACCGTAAAATAATCCAAAAATCGGTGGAAAACATGATTCATCAAAACCATGAAAATATTTGGAGTTTTTTTGAGACCTAAAAACATTTCCAGGTATTCATGAAGAAAATTCCTTCTCTAAAACGTTTTATGAGGTATGTATAATGGTTTTACATGAACCTGATGATTGTTTTACCTCACGTTAATCTTTAAGAAAACTCGAGCTCCTCAGAGTTGATCAAAGAGTTGTTCTATTCAACATAGTTGATATTGGTTCATTTCCATGAGTTGATACAACCATTGTTAATCCATGTAGAGCCAGAGGGTATCATCCACTTTATTGGAAAAAAATAACTGGTGAACCCAAAGGGGAAGTGTTGGGGTGTATAAAACATTTATCCTCTTTCTCTTCCAAAACATTCTTGAGCTCCAAAACCTCTATATGTATGACCCTATAAGGAGGAATGGACATTGGTTTCACTCTTGGAACTATCTCAATGGTCAATTCTACCTCTCTCACTTGAGGTATCCCAAAAAATTCGTCAGGTAAGATGTCCCTAAAATGATCCACCATTGATGGGAAAAGAGTAGGTCATAACACTTGATCATCCAAGAAGAGACTAGAAATTTGGGTTGTCACTATTCCAAGACCATGATTTTTCTTTCCTTCTCAAGAAGCATGGAAATACCATTCTCCCTTAAGGATATGTCTTTCTCCCTCTGGGGAAGTAAATGTCACCCTCTAGTGATTACAATAAATATGGTCTTGATCGGGGACTGACCAATCCATCCAAATAATTACATCAAACTCTATCATTTCAAGGGTGAAAATATTCCATATGAGTTTATACCTTCCTAACATAAGGGGAGATCCTTACATCATCGTAACCTCTCTGATCAACTTCCCAAAGGGGTGTAGAGTCTCATGATGCTAAAAAATTCTTTCTCTTGAGTCACTGATTCTCTTTATTTTCTCATATATAAAATAGTGTGAAATTCCTATGTCAAAAAATTAGACACTTATGTAGAGGCTACTAGAATATTACCTCAATTAATAGAGGTTTGGGAACTCTTATCCTCTAGTATATGATTTAATTCAAGTAACCATCATGTACCACAACCCTAATTCACATCCTGACTTCCCTATATAGGTCCTCTCAAATAGTGCAGCAAGTCCTTGGTCTGATTACCTCTCATCACCCACCACCTCTACCTAAACAGTTGATGGTATTATAGCTGCTTGGATGGTGAGATAATGTGTGCCCCACAACAAAATTTATGTATTTGTATATCCCCTATCACTAGTAAGTGATGGAAAATTCATGAAGAAGTGTTGGATATGTTCCATCCTGCCGCAACCTCTACACTCAACTGAATCTCACATACATGGAGGTTTTGTGTGTCCTAACATCCTGTACTGGTGACATGTATGGAAGTTTTCCACATGAACTGTCTGAATGGTTCCACCCCCATGGGAATTCTCAAAGTGTCACTTTCTCCCGCTAGACAAAATTCTAATAGGTCTGGGTGCTAAACCACTCTGGTTCCCACCATCAGCTTCCCTCAGATTCCACTCATTAATGAGGGCATGGTTGACTATCTCAGAAATAGTGGTCAACCAAAACACATTGACTTGAGATAAAATGTTTTATACTAGTCCATCCTTGAATTTACTCACGGTCATGAGCTTATTACCTTTTATAGATGGGGATAATCGCGATATCCTAGAGAAATATAAGGAATATTCCATCACATAAATGTTTCCTTGATTTTAGTTCATGAAATATCAAGGTTGTTCAACTATTAATGTATAGGAAGGAAGTAATAATGTAATACTTTCATGAAGTCCATCCAGATCATTCCTCAATATTGATCTGCATGGGTAGTAACATCCCACTATCTCTTGGTAGAACCGCATATCATATAGGTAATGATATTGACCCATCACTCTAGAGTCATCTCCAGATTCCTGAATATAGAAACAATAACCTCAATCCATGAATCTATAGAATGAGGTCTACCATCCCCTAATAAGGTGAGAGGATTATACTTCTGGAACTCTAGAGTAAACTCTTCCATATTCATGGAAAGATGAGAAACCCCTTGTATATTATTCATCATATGGAGAAATCCCTCACTAAACTGGGTGTTCGTTCCCATATCAGGTATAGAAAGTGGTGTCATAGGTGGAACAATAGAAGGGATCATAGGAGGATTAGGAACCACCAACCCCAGAGCATGGTCATTACCACCTTCATGGTGTATGAATCAAGGATTTCATGGATTAATTATTATACAATTCCAAATTCATGCTAAAAAATATAATTTAACAGTTTAAATTTTATAGATAGGTAATGGGATAGGTACACAACCTTCCTATATAAAAGGTCACACATATCTGCTTTCTCTAAATGCCAAGTCTATATGGTAACATAAATCCATAACTTGCTGTAAAATTTAGAAGAGAAACCCCCCAAAATTCCAACTAATAAGGTTGGGTTTATTTGTAGGTATCATATCACATGATGGAGGTTCTGGTATATGGAGTGTCAGTTAAAAGATATATTGGAAAACACTCTTTGTATTGAAATAGGTATCCCTATTTACCAGTAACAATTTTAATTTAAAATTTTAATTTCACTTTCGCTCATAGACTTATAGACAGAACAAACACACACACACACACATATTTATATATACATAGGCAAGTTAGATTCATCACAATTGACATTTTAAAAGACTAAAACTCATTATAAATTATAATTGGAAGGTCATATAACTACAACCTAGCCTTTACATCTAGTATTAAGATATAACAGGTCATAAAAAATTATTTGATTACATGAATCACCATTTAATATTTGTAGAATTTCTTAATCCATAAATCACATTTGGAATTCATGTAACCTAATCAACTATCATTGTTGTGGTCCATAGAACTTGTAGGTCTAAAACCCACAACATGGTATAATTGTATGATTAAGGTGTAATCACCAAGGTATACGGGAAAAAGCATTTAGATTGATGTAGGAACTTTAATTATTTCAATTATATATCCCTATAAGAAGCATTATCACATTTGAGTATATAAAAATCAAGGCACTAAACTACATGTAACATGAAAATGCATGTAGAAAGTAGACATGGAATAGAAAAATGCATGGCATGGTAGTTCTAAGTGAATATAATTATGAATGAGGTGTTAAATCCTTGCCATTCCAGGAAAAGTAATGAAGTCTATATCAATAACATCACCAATAATAATATCACAAAACACGTGTTCCGCCCAATGGGAAAATCGTATCAACTGTAACAGGCATAATCTAATAATATCCAATACCCATCCTAGGTAATTTGTGTTTCCCCTATACTTGGGTCATCAACTCCTAGAAATAGGCTCATTACCAAATTCCGTTACATATTAGTCTTATGTATAACTCCCATATAATAATAAAAAAGGAAAAAAGAGGGCTATGATACAACTTTATAGCATCCTGACTCGGGATCCACTTAACTGGTGTCCCAATCTAGTGGGTCACATGGCCTCAATAGTACCTCCTATTGCACAAGAGGTTGTCGAATAACTGGGATGGTGCATGTTCATACAGTGGGGAATCTATACCCACATATGAGAGTGGAACAATGGATAATAATAATAAATTAAAAAAAATAATAGCGGAATCATATTATAACACATTGAATAGTAAAAACATATGCAATAAATAAGAAGCAAAACTATAAACATATAAGTAATTGGAATGATAATCAAAAGACATATAATTAGTCATGTATAATGATCTCATGTCATGATAATATTCAAAATGGAAATACAGGATATAAGGGATAGGCATATACATCATGCTATAAAAAAATAAAAAAAATGCAAAAGATAGCTCCATTATCATTAGGTTCTTAAGCTTCGTCCTCTACTCCAATGACCCATTCTATAATTAAATATATCATGATTCTGTAATAGAGGTCTTTCCCTCATCCAGACCTATAGACATGAGGTCTACTCAGGTTCCAAAGGAGACCTGAGTAGGGTGTGAGATAAACTCAATATTCCCCCACCAGTGATGTCTATAAATAATCCATCCAGTGTACATAGTATAGTAGTGTGCAGGAAAAATGAATAATAACAAATATATATTAATAATTAATAGCCAGCTCAAGTTTCTATAAGACACCTAGCTGATCTGCTTTGAAATGGTCCAAAATGAGTCTGATAAATAACCATATATATAGAAATCATATATATATATATATACAATATGTATACATGTATGTGCACACTATACTTGAGGACATTTAGAGCCATATACATGGATACTAGGTGCTCGTTGGACCTGGGGCATAACTCCAGAATCCATTTCTATTCTAACTATCTAATGTCTCCAATAAGGGAACAAGTCATAACTATCATATGAATGATATACATCTAGCCCATCACTAGAGATGGTGGGGTGAGTCTTCATGGACAACACCTAAAGCAGAGGAATGTGGATCATCATTCCCATCATACAAATAAAAGTAAAATGGTTTGAGATGTCATTCCTGGAACCCAATATAATGGAGTATGAAATGACATGATCAACAGAACCCCTAACAGTTGTTCAAATATCCAATTACCATAGAATAATAAAAATAATAATAATAAACATGTGGTATCACCTCTAATTCATTTATAACTATTTAGCATAATTATAAAATGGTTCACAATTCTGATAATCCATTTTCATAATTATAAAACATGTGGCATAGCCTTTCCACCCATTTCCTTTCTTTTACATTATTCCAAACAATTTTCAAGGAACAAAATTCAATTTCCATGAAAATCATAACACTTAGAGAGTGTTTGGTTATTTAATTATATATATATAAGAGTTGAATTCAATTTGAAACACCCTAAGGGTTGGAAATAAACCAGGTCAGTATCCTATAATAATTCTATAATTTCCATGGAAATAATTAGATGTAGCTTAAAAAATTAAAGAGTTTTAACACATTTAATGGAAAGAGTGAGAATATCTGGTGTTTTTAACCATGGAAAAAAGTATTGATGACACTAAATCCATTTGGAAAGATTTATACACCACCTAACTTAGGTCCATAGAAGACTGCTCATTTGGTATCAGCCTTTGATTCATAGAAGAATGAATGGAGTCACCAAAAAATATAAATTCCCTAAAAATAGGGAAAATGAGCTCAGATCAAAATAGATTAAGATATAAGAATAAAAAATAAGAGGAAGAAAGAGGAGTTGATATCCTAGCATTATCTATCCAATTCTTATGAATATCATCTGTTCGAAATTCTGATTGAGGAATTACCATGATCCCTATATGAGGAAAAGGAAGATCTCTTCACCAAAGTAAAAAAAACAAGGTGACTATCTTCTGGAGAGAGAAATTAAAATATTGGGTGATATTTTAAGACCATTGAAGTAATAACCATAAAATCACCCCCAAAATTGGGTTTCATGGTGTTTTCATGTGGTTAGCCAAACCGTGTGCAAACCAATATACCTCCACTATCCAATGACCCCCTTTACACAATCTAGGAACATGATTTACCAAACTCTATGAAAGTCATATGAAATATCTCAATAAAAATGTATAAAATATCACATTGGTATGCATATTAGCTTATATTGTTGTAGAAAAACTATGCCGACCTCTACTGTATACAATTTCCCTACATAGTTAAGTCATATGGTTAGTACTAACCAGGCGCTAACTATATGGTCTACTCTGTTTTTTTCAAATTTACGGAGATTTATGATCTGAACAATACTTGGATGCTCTTTAATCCTTTCTTATGACATAGGTCATGTTTACGAACATAAAAAAATTGTTTGTTCCAAAAAAAACAAACTATATGTACCTTCATGAAGCGTAGGGTCGTTAAAACATCATTTTATTTCGCACACCCTCCCTTGACTAGGCACATTTCTCATAGATGTTCATGACACGTGACATTAAACTGGATGGTTTGGTCCTTATCACGTGACATTAAAAGGTCTATTGTGTTCAATTTATTGGCCCCAAAATACTTGTATTATGATTCTTTTCATAAGTATATGTATGAATCATGTATCATGGTCCTGATCTAGAGACCAAAACCACTCCCATCTTCTTGGATGATGATAAAAATCCATATTTCCCAATTTTGTTCCATTAAACCAGCATCGTAATAATAAAAAACATGAGAATCTATAATCCATTTATAAAATGATACCATTGATGGATAACCTAAGATATATACAGATGTATTCATCTATAAAGAACCTCAGATACATATTGATGCTTCTAATGCTGATGTATGCTAATAATTGATTTCTAAGCTAACAGTGGGTACTGTTCTATTTGGGATTTAATAATGTATTTTAGAATTTGTGTTTACTCTATAATAGAATCACATAGTAGGAAAAAATGACCCCCAAAATTTTATGATGATCCAAATCTCCCATCCACTTGACCAATGTGATCCTTTAAGGAAAATTGGATCCATTTCCCAATGACCACTTGCATTTGGAAATAAGGTGCATGAATCATCTTGAATAAGGAAACCAATGGGTGTTTTCTGATTTAAAAATAAAACCCATTGATGACTCTTGAAAATCGAAAAAGAAAACATGAATGATTTTTCAACATTCAACCCCCCCCATAATCAACCTTCAGGCGAGCCTTATTTTCAATAGAAATAAAAAATGGAGAACCAGACATGAATCCTTAACCAAAATGACTATGTCGCTCGCATGTTTGGACCCTTTCAAGACCTAGAAAATGAAATTGTTTCAACCATGGATCCAAAACAATATATTATTCATGATTTAATTTATTATGTTGATTTTTGGATAGATTTTTATTGATTTTTTTCTGATATATCCAGGGACTATTGATAAGAAATCCCTTAAATCTAATAGAATCCTTCCAACTATCGCAAATGTATGAACCAACTACTATACCTAATGGGTCCTCATCCAAATAGAGGGTTCCATTTTGAACCCAACATCTTCAACATTGGGTCTCAAATTCCTTGGTTTGGGGGTAAACAAATGGTACTATTTCGGCCCTGGAGGTGGCTCAACATGCCCTACAGCTAATGAATCCCCATTAACCGTCCACTCAACGGTGACTGGTGTCCCAGAAGTCGATGTCATAAGATAACATATCAAATTGTTTTGGAATATGATCCTATAAATGTAGAATAATGTTTTTCTGTTATCATAGGGAGGAAAATAATTAGGTTACTAAATGAATCATCAAGACAACACAATGCTCCCTCCAGTGTTCTCCTACCAGCAGCTTCTGCCGCCAACTCCACGTGACAATGAACCCTCAACCTGATGAGAGTTTTTTCCTCATGAGTCCGACCTAGGTCACCCAGACCTAGGAACTCAAGATAGCTGATTAAGGGAAGAGAATTGAAATCTAGGAGTACGGATACAGCCATGTTCATGTTACATAAGTATACCAACCAAATATAGCAGAAAACTATGAGCAAGAATGCACACATGAAGGTATCTACCAATCATGAAAACATAGTATATATTCACCCACAAAAGTCCTCTAATCAATTATAATATAAATCCATGACAAAAACAACCATTTTAACAAATGTAACAAGTCTTCTATCCAAGTCTAGTTGTATTAGGTGAAACTAGCTGGAAATCCCAGAAAAAAACATGGGGATGACCTATATTTCAGGCCCCTCAAATAATTGTTATCAGTATATAATGATAGAAAATAAATGATAGGATTAGTTTCACTATCACTACCCGACCCTACCTAGGCTCGAGCCGCAACTACCTCAAGACTGACTCCATAGGCCTGGGGATGGCGACCAGCGCCGAAGGCACAACAACTCAGGGAGGCCTTTTCCTAAGTACCTGTATACACACACACAACACACTCAATGCAAAAGTGCAGAGTAAAAAGAAAAGAAAAGTGCCAACTGCTATAAATAAAACACAATGTGAATCGACCTCTAAAAGTAAAAAGAAAGTACTTAATGTAAACTGAAAAGAAAAGGGGAAAAACACGTGCCCAATAAGAAAAGTGCCACAACCTGGAAACATGTAAACCAAAGAAAACACCTGGGAGAGTCCCACACCTGGAACCCGACTACGACCACAACACGTGGTCCATGATCCCGAACTCCTAAGCTCTGCTAAGGTCACGACACACTTGTCCGTCATCTGCAAAGGTACACCAAGTGCGGGCAAAGCCCAAGCAGGGGTGAGTATAAGAATACTCAATAGGATACCCTGAAGGCTCGAGGGAGCAAAAACGGAGGTACCGAAGGGTGAGCAGTAGATCGAACAGGGGAAAGTAAAAGAGTACAACATAAATTATAGTAAAGAGTACAGTAAAGAGTCCAGCTCAACCCAAAAAGAGGAAATAAGGTAGACTTGTCCAAGAACAAGGAGCTGGAAACGGTGAGAAGATGAACTTCCCGTAGAGTCTTCGCTACCTATAGCAGGAGAGTAGACTTGTCCAACAACGAGAAGATAGACATGGAAAGCACATGGCATACCCCGTGCGTCATCGCCTCTCCATGAATGAGAGTAACCAAACCCAAGAAGTGGGTAATGGAACAAGGTATATACATATCCATATGCTCAAACAAGAATCCCAAACAAGATCATAAGGGGATCTCCATCCCGTATCTCAGCCCAAGAAAGTGAGTAGCCAACAGTCCCAGAAGTAAACACCATCGATACCCAGCATCCCGCACGTCTTCCACGAACTGGAAGTCAAGGGGATCAAATCACTTCACCTAGAAACTATCTACTTTGGGTGGCACTGACTCGCCCTCATGGTTTTAGGTCGTGTCGCAAGGACGCGTCTCGGTAGGGAAAGCACCCCTCATACTTGAGAGTTCTGGGGGAACGTCAAGCCACACCTCGTCCCTGCCCCGCAGTAAAGAAATCTCCTCAAAGTCAAGAGCCTACCCCCCATGCCCAGCCCCGCTGTAGGATAATCCCTGGAAGCTGATGGGTTCCCTCTGGAGGGAGACCCGGCAAGAGTCGATGGGTGCCACACTGCCCAGTCCCGTAAAAGGGTAATCCACTAGAGGGAGACCCGGATAAAGTTGTCGAAGAGTCCCAATGCCCAGTCCCATAAAAGAGTTCTCCACTGGAGAGAGGCTCGGAACCATCATCGGGGACCACTTCCCAGACCCGCTGGAGGTAAGCCAAGCTCGGGGATCACAGCCCAGCAACGCTGGAGGTAATTCCGGCATCGGGGACCGATGCCCAGCCCCGCTGGAGGTAAACTCGGAACCTCTCTGGCCATCCCTGCTAGTTGGTACTTCTCGGTGAACACCGCTATACTGGCCATCCCTGCTGGATGGTACCTCACTGGCTATCCCTGGTGGAAACAACCTCCTAGGTAGAGGATTAGTGCCCGCGTAAAGTGTTGGTCACACTGAAACCACAAGAACTCTACCAGGTAACACAAAGGGATAGGAGAAACTCCTCAGCCTCTCAGGTCGATCACGCTCCAATCCACTGAGTCACTATCGAAGCGAACCGAGACAACTCACCCCAGAAAGTGGGAAAACACCCACGTGGTATGAGCACATGTAGTCATAATCAGTTCCACAGTCCGGTGAAAGGGCATGGTACTGAAAACCCTCACAGGTGAAGAAACAGAGGAACCAAACTATATCTACTGGCCAAAAGATAACAGAACCAGTGGGAAACTCAACCCTGCTGTTCAACAAACGTGAATGAAACCAGTGGAAAACTCAACCCTGGTGGTCAACAAACATGAACGTGGCTAGGGGAAAACTCAACCCTTCTGGTCAAAAAATAAGAACAGATCCAGGGGAAAACTCAACCCTACTGGTCAACAAATGAGAACAGAACCAGGGGAAGACTCAACTCTACTGGTCAACAGATGAGAACCGAGGAACCCTCTACATCGTGAGAGGTAAAAGGTATGAAAATCAGAACACGACACACACATGGGGCCCACACGACGTGTGGCCCAAAGTCAACTCCAACCAAGAGCACAAACGTTCTCAGGTACAAACAACCACATGCACCTCCATGCATTCTCGCATACTCCCAGAGTATGCCACACCTCCAGCCCAAAGGCTATCGTGCACACGGCACCCCACTTCAACGTGAAGGGCATAAAAATAACAACTCAAACTTTCCACCTCAACGTCTGAGGCACGGCCAACCACATCTCTTTAAACACCAACATCACTCTCCCAGGAGTGAACATGATCACACGCCAAGGGTCCTCTACAAACACGGTAGAGGAACTGCCACCAAGTCACCATCATATTCCAACATTTAATAAGAACATGTAAGAGGCTATGCTCGCCTGAACAGATTACACCATTGTAATCCTTGTGGAAAAACTTGTGAGATCGACTACTTACTCGCCTCCAATGGATATCTGATGGAAAATTCACCAACACCGCCTTACTCCCGAATGGCATCCCGTGGTTTCGAGCCTCAGCCCTGAAAATAGTCGGGTGCATTGCACCATTGTGATCCCCTTGGGAAAACACGTCAAAAGGACTGCTCACATGAGCAGAACAGATATCCGGAAAAAATGATGCATTTCGTCAAACCGCGCACGAGTGGTTCTACATGGGACCCGCAGCCCGGTTCCGAAGCACAATGAATGGATCACACTGTTGCGTTCCTCTAGAAAAAGTACACAAGATTGACTATTCACTTGTCCAAAATGGACACCCGGTGGTAAAGATGAAAAAAAACACCACCAACTCCCAAAACGGCCCCTCATGGGGCCCGCACCATCGTGCAGAATTATCGTGGTCGGATTGCGTCATTGCAATGCCCTTGAAAAAACACCCAGAAACGACTGCTCGCACACCCCGAATGGACGATCAAAGAGGAAGTCACTAAACACTGCTTGCAGCTCAACAGACGGGCCATGGGGCCACGCCTCATTTCTAGTTTCAACACCCGAATACGCCTTGGAAAATTCCGCCTCGATTACAGGGTTGCAACGCCGCTGACGATGCTCAAAACTGACTCTGGATGTGTCTATGCCGCCCAAAACAAGAACCCCTGGAGAAAACACCATTCCACTTAAAGGCGTGTCGTGCCACCGCCCTCCTGTACCGGGAATTAAAAATTTCCAAAAAAATCTCAAAATGTTCCCCTCAATCCAAGGAATGTGTCACCGCAGACGGAACGCAAAACAAATTCCCGTACAGGAAAATATGGGCGTTCGAAAACTGAGGGGGCAAAGCCCCTTGGGCTGGACCGGCCTGGGCCGGCCCGCGCTGGCCGGCCCGGCTCGCAGCACCGGCCTGCAGCTTTGCTGTGCGGGATGGCCGTGGACTCATGGTCCACGCGCAGACTGGCCACGAGGGCCAGTCGTGCCTGTCGTGTGAAGACCCACATCTCGCGGCTCTTGTCCCCGCGCGGGGGTCGCGCGCCGCCACCCCGCGGTCACTGCACCCCGGCGGCTCGCCGCCGCGCCGAGGTCCCGTCGCCCGCTCCTTGACAGAGGGGGGAGAAGAGGAGGAGCTTCCTCCTTCGTCATTGGGAGCTGTTGGTGCCAGGAAGAAGGGGGAGAGGAGAGGGGTGGGTTAAGTGTTTAAATAGAAAACACTTAACCACCCGCCCGTCGGCCCGAACCCAAACTTTCGGCGGGGTCAAGATTAAGCCTCTCCTGGGCCAAACACCACCTCCTGAGCACAACGGTGGTCTCAGAATTTTAATCTGAGGCCCCGTTCAAAAGTTATTAAACTCAACGCCTGAGGCCTCCAAATTACGAAAATTCCCCTGTGGCCATTTTTCACTGACGGCACGCGCCCGCAAAACTTATACTCCTCTTAGGGTAAACGGCACGCTCTAAACTCAACGGTGCCCTCGGTTTCCCCATCCAAGCAACCGTTAAATAGATACTTGAGTTAAACCGTTAAACGAATAAATTAATTATTTATTTTATCTATTCCATGCTCTGATAATGAGGAAGGGGTCCAAACATCCCGCGCCGACATGTTTTATGTCATTCCTAGGGTAAACACCTCATTCTGGACCCATCCATGCACTCGGATCTCTGATCTGAAACTCCGTTTGGGAGTTATCCCATTTATTTGGTAGGTCCAGTGTGAACACACTGAAAATTTAATTCCGGCCACACCAGGGATCGAAATCGCATGCCACCTGAAGGCGCTACTCTGGAATAATATCAATAATATCCCAAAGTACTTTATAGCCAAAAACCGTGTTCTTACATCATTCCCTCCTTCAAACTTTTCATCCCCGAAAAGCAATACCATGGAACAACTCAGGGTACTAAGCCCGCACCAGGCTCTCCCATACCTAGAAGAACTCATGCATAGCCCCGCATCACCGCACACAGACCAAAGGATTTGATCTGTTCAAGCGGGGTCTGCCCTTACTGATGACGTGCATAGGGGCATGCACGCATCTTCTCGAGTGAGTCACATGGGAGACACTATGCACCCAAACCTGCCTTTGGGGTTATGGAAAGCCGGTAGGGAACCTGGCCATACCTTTTGCATGGTCTCAAATGGCCTGAATACCTCGGGGGTAACTCACCTACCCAGCCGAACCCCTACGTCGTACGCTGTGACTGGAATCACTGCCCGCACCTGAAAGAAGGCCTGGTAATTATCTTCTTCATAATATCCGTATGGTGAAACACCCAAGGATATATGGTCACTCAAGATTTCATAGTCAATGTCTCGCAACCAAGACCCTCTTACATGCTTGGAAGCGAAGGATTCAACACCATAGAGTAAAGAGAAAGGTCTTACGCCTTTTAGCTTACCAAATCAGGGTTACACCGATGCCCCGCGCCACCCTGGTGACAACACAAATAAGGAGTAGGGAGAAAATCATTTCACACACAGATTCTAACAATTCTACTACAAAAAGTAGTGGAGCTGTAGAGTGTACCTCTTATCACTTCATGCTCTGCAGGATCGTAGACATCCAAACCTCGCAGCTGTCCGTGGTCCCAACTGTCAGCTCCCAGAGCCTGACGTGGACCTCCTAGTGGTGATGGGAAGACCTCGTAAAGTCATCCCCCACTATCATCTCCTCCCGCTCCTCTTCCAGCACCACCTCTTTAGGCGCTACTCTGATCACAGTGCTGCCTTTTCCGTGGTGGTGCACCTGCTGCCTGCTCGATATTCTTAGCCTGCCTAGTCGGGTAGTCCCGCGCCAGGTGACCTCGACCATCGCAACCATAACACCAACTCTCTTCGAGCTGCACTGGTGCCCTCCGGTGCCACTGTGGTGTACGACCACACCCCTGAGTCTGGTTGTCAGAAAGCCACAAGCATCGAGGTTATGCTTGCCGACGCCCGCTAGCTGCGGCAGACATCCTGGCTCCAACGAGCTTGCTGCCACCGCCAACTATAGAACGTGATAGGAAGCTCTCTGTCACCAACGCCTGCTCTAGCACCCAAGAATAAGTGGAAATGCCCAAGCGTACTATGATAGCAAGAATCTCTCGGCGGAGACCCTGCTCAAACATCCACGCTCGGATGTTGTCGTCATGGACCAAGTCCAGGTAAAAGTGTGCATGGTCTACGAAACTAGCCACGTACTCGGCCACCGTCATCCCTCCATGCTGAAACTGTAGGAGCTACTGAATCTGAACGGAATGCAAGCAAGAGGAGAAAAACTCCTCACGAAACAACAATTGAAAGCTGCCCCATGAAAGAGATGACTCGCCAAGAAACTAACGCCATGCTGCTCCGTGGAAAAGGTTGGTAGCCAAAGCCACCATAAGATCTGTCGGCGTCTGCACAAGCCTGAAGAGGCGAACCATTATCTCTAGCCAAACCTTTGCTACCTGAGGGTCTATCTCGCCACTGAACCTCAGTGGTCTCTATCGCTGGAAATCACGGTGCGCGCTCAACCTGCGCTCAAGCCCCGTCTGCTCAACTGAAGCTGCCTACTACTCACCAGGTGGGGCTGATGCTACCATCCCACATGGAGAAAGGGGCTCACATGATGGGTCCTAGACTGAGGCCTCATAGCTCACAGGGTCGTCGTCACAAACCAAATCTGGTATCCTGGTTGGCTATCTTCATAGAGATATCATGAATATTATCAAGGAGTGTCACGATCAGATTAGCATATATGTATATAATGGTATCAACAACAATGGGGAGCTGACTCAAGAAGGACAGTCAAAGACTCAATCCTATGTGATGCACAAACCAATTTTCCCTGCAATGAGTGTCTCAGCATGCAGAGTCAAAAAGAAAGTTATCAGGGTCCTGGTGAATGGATACGTCGGCCGTCGCGCCATCACTGGACTCCCTGGCCTGAGAGCCGCTCTCGAGACCCATTAAAACTATTTCCCTAAATCCCAACCAATTCCTTTTTAGGGATGTTCGAACAATTCCCCAAGGAACGAACCACCTTTGATAGCACTTTTTCACGACCCGACCCTACCCGGTCTCGAGCCGCTACTATCCCAAGCCCGCCTCCATAGGCCAGGGGTTGGATACCAGCGCCGAAGGCACAATAACTCGGGGCGGCCTTTTCCTAAGTACCTATACACTCACACACGACACACTAAATGAAAAAGTTCAGAGTAAAAAAGAAAAGAAAAGTACCAATAGCTATAAGTAAACCAAAATGTGCATCGAACTCTAAAAGTACAAAGAAAGTGCTAAAAGTAAACTGAAAAGAAAAGGGGAAAAACACGCGCCCAAACAGAAAAGTATCACAACCCGGAAACAGGTAAACAAAATAAAACACCTGGGAGAGTCCCACACCTGGAACCCGACTACGACCACCGAACGAGGTCCAATCTTCCAAACTCTTAAGCTCCATTGAATTCATGACCCACCTGTCATTAATCTCTAAAGGCACACCAAGTGTGGGTAAATCCCAAGAATGGGTGAGTATAATAATACTCAGTAGGATACCCCGAAGGCTCGAGGGAGCAACAAAAGAGGTACCGAAGGGTGAGCAGCAGATCGAATAGGGGAAAAGTAAAGGAGTACAACCGAAAGTGAAGTAAAGAGTACAGTAAAAAGTCCATATCAACCCAAAAAGTGGAAAGAAGGTAGAATCGTCCATGCACAAGTAGGTGGAAACGGTGAGAAGATGAACTTCCCATCAAGTCTTCAATACCTATAGTAGGAGAGTAGACTCATCCAACCACGAGAAGATAGATACAGAATGCAAGTGGCATACCCCACACGTCTTTGCCTCCCCTGGAAGGAGAGTAACCAAACCCAAGAAGTTGACACTAGAACAAGTTATATACATATCCATATGCTCAAACAAGAATCCCAAACAAGATCGTAAGGGGATCTCCATCCCATAGCTCAGCTCAAGAAAGTGAGTAGCCAACAGTCCCAGAAATAAACACCATCGATGCCCAGCATCCTACACGTCTGCCCCAAACTGCAAGCCAAGGGTCTCAAATCACCGCACCTAGAAACTATCTTCTTTGGGTGAAACTTACTCACCCTCACGGTTTTAGGTCGTGTCGCAAGGACATGTCTCGGTGGCGAAATCACCCCTCGTACTTGAGAGTTCTGGGGGAACGTCAAGCAACACCTCATCACTGCCCCGCAGTCGAGAGGTCTCCTCAAAGTCGATAGGCGACCCCCCTGCCCTGCCTCGCTGAAGGGTAATCCCTAGAAGTCGACGGGTTCCCACTGGAGGGAGACCCGACAAGAGTCGACGGGTGTCACCCTGCCTAGTCCTGTAAAAGGGTAATTTTCTAGAGGGCGACCCAGCTAAAGTCATCGACGAGTCCCAATTCCCAGTCTCGTAAAAGGGTACTCCACTGGAGGGAGGCTCGGAACCGTCCTCGGTGACCACTTCCCAGCCCATCTTGAGCTAAGCCCGGCATTAAGGACCACTACCCAGCCCCGCGGGAGGTAAGCCCGGCATCGGGGACCACTGCCCAGCCCCACTGGAGGTAAGGCCGGAACCGCTCTGGCCATCCCTGCTGGATGGTACTGCTCGGTGAACACCGCTGTACTTGCCATCCCTTCTGGATGATACCTCAATGGCCAGCCCTACAAAAAACAACCTCCTGGGTAGAGGATTGATGACCGCGTAAAGTGTTGGTCACACCAAATCCACAAGAACTCTACCAAGGAACACAAAGTGATAGGAGAAACTCCCCATCCTCTCAGGGAGATCCCGATCCAATCCACTGAGTCGTTGTCGAAGCGGACCGAGACAACTCACCCCAGAATGTGGGAAAACACCCACGTGGTATGAGAAAATGTAGTCGTAATCGGTACCGCAGTCCGGTGAAAGGGCACGGTACTGAAACCCCTCACAGCTGAAGAAACAGAGGAACCAAACCATCTCTGTCGGCCAAACGAGAACAGAACCAGGGGGAAACTCAACCCTACTCGTGAAAAAATGAGAACAGAACAAGGGGAAACTCAACCCTGCTGGTCAACAAACAAGAAAGGGGCCAGGGGAAAACTCAACCCTACTGATCAACAAACGAGAACAGAGCCAGGGGAAAACTCAACCCTACTGGTCAACAAATGAGAACAGAACTAGGGGAAGACTCAACCCTGCTAGTTAACAGACGAGAATAGAGGAACCCTCTACGTCTCAAGAGGTCAAAGGTACGCAAAGCATAACACAACACACACATGGGGCCCACACGACATGTGGCCCCAAGTCAACTCCAACCAAGTGCACAAATGTTCTCAGGTACAAACAACCACATGTACCTCCAAGTGTTCTCGCATAATCCCAGAGTATGCCACGTCTCCATCCCAGAGGCTATCGTGAACACAACACCCCACATCAACGTGAAGGGCATAAACGTAACAACTCCAACTTTCCACCTCAACAACTAAGGCACATCCAACAATATCTCTTTAAACACCAACATCACTCACCTAGGAGTGAACCCGATCACACACCAAGGGTCTGCTACAAACACGGTAGAAGAACCGCCACCGGGGCACCTTCATATTCCAACATTTAATCAGATCGCGTAAGAGGCTCTGCTCACCTAAAAACATTACACCGTTGTAATCCTCGCAAAAAAACATGTGAGATCGACTACATACTTGCCTCTAATGGATATCTGAAGGAAAAGTCGCCAACACCGCCTTACCCCTGAACGGTGTCCCGTGGTCCCGAGCCTCAACACCGAAAACAGTCGGGCACATCGCACCATTGCGATCCCCTTGGGATAACACGTCAAAAATACTGCTCACTTCAGCGGAATGGATATCCGGAGAAAAAGATGCATTTCATCAAACCGCGCACCAGCGGTTCTATGTGGGACCCGCACCCCGGTCCCGAAGCACAACGAATGGATCACACTATTGCTTTCCTCTCGAAAAAGTACACATGATTGACTATGTACTTGTCCAAAACGGGCACCCTGTGATAAATCTGGAAAAAGAAAACACCGCCAACTCCCAAAAAGGCCCCTCGTGGGGCCCGCACCATCGTGCGAAATTAACGCGGGCAGATTGCGTCATTGCAATGCCCTCGGAAAAACACCCCAAAACGACTGCTCGCACGCCCCGAACAGATGACCGAAGAGAAAGTCGCCAAATGCTACTCGCAGCTCAACAGATGGGCCGTGGGTCCACACCTCATTTCTAGTTTCAACACCCGAATACACCCTGGAACACTACGCCTCGATGCCAGGGTTGGAACGCAGCTGACGGCGCTCAAAACGGACTCCGGATGTGTCTGTGTCGCCCAAAACAAGAACCCCCCAGAGAAAACACCATTCCACTTAAAGGCGTGTCGTGCCATCGAACTCCCATCTCAAGAATTAAATTTTTTTTATACCATATCAAAACATTTCCCTCAATCCAAGAAAAGTGTTTCCACAGCCGATACACAAAACAGATGCCCGAAGCGGAAAATACAGGCGTCTGAAAACTGAGGGGGTAAAGCCCCTTGGGCTGGACCGGCCTGGGCCGGCCCGCGCTGGCCCGCGGCTTAGTCGCGCGGGCCGGCTGTGGACTCGCGGTCCACGCATAGACCGGCCACGAGGTCCGGTCGCGCCTGCCGCGTGAAGACCCGCATCTCGCGGGTCTTGTCCTCGCACGGGGGTCGCGCGCCGCGACCTCGCGGTCGCTGCTCCCTGGAGGCTCACCACCACCCGCTCCATGACGGAGGGGAGGAGGAGAGGAGGAGCTTCCTTCTTCGTCGTTTGGAGATGTTGGCACCAGGGAAGAAGGGGGAGAGGAGAGGGGTGGGTTAAGTGTTTAAATAGAAAACATTTAACCACCCGCCCGTCAGCTCGAACCCGAACTTCTGGCGGGGTGGAGATTAAGCCTCCCCTGGGCCAAACACCACCTCTCGAGTACAAGGGTTGTCTCAGAATTTTATCTGAGTCCCCGTTCAAAAGTTATTAAACTCAACGCCTGAGGCCTCCAAATTATGAAAATGCCCCTGGGGCCATTTTTCACTGATTTCCTGCGCCCGCAAAACTTATACTCCTCCTAGGGTAAATGGAATGCTCCGAACTCAACGGTGCTCTCGATTTTCCCATTCGATCCACTGTTTAAGAGATACTTGAGTTAATCCGTTAAACGAATAAATTAATTATTTAATTTATCCGTTCCACACTCCGATAGCGAGCGAGGGGTCCAAACATCCCGTGTCGATATGTTTTATGATATTCCTAGGGTAAAAACCTCATTACGGACCCATCCATGCACTCAGATCTCTGATCTGAAACTCCATTTAGGAGTTATCCCATTTATTTGGCGTGTCCAGTGTGAACGCACTGGAAATTTAATTCTGGCCACACCGGGGCTCGGAATCGCACTCCGTCTGAAGGCGCTGCTCTAGAATAATATCAAGAATATTCCAAAGTCCTTTATAGCCAAAAACGTGGTTCTTACATTCACACACTTTATCCAACCAATGAATTTTCATATATCCTCATTCTAGCTACTTAGGTCACCTAGGATATCCTAAAAATGGTTAAATTAAATACAAAAATTCTTTCCCATATCCTACAAACCTTTCAGTAGATATTAATGGTTATGGAATTGGTAGAGGGTTGGAAAAGAATATTTCCCCACAATTGCGGAGACTCGTCAATAATAAATTAATGTCACTATATATTTAATAATATATCTTCTCCCATTCAGTAGGGTCATGGGTCAAATCCCACATTATATAAGAAACTGGATGGCGATCATACCCTCTTTCCAACTAGAGGTCATCAGTCTACCCCAGTGGAAACTCCATGGTTGGAATATACCCCTACCAAAAATTACTGAAATATATTGGAAAATTATATCAACAACATAAGATATAATCAAACAAGCATTTATATATGGAATCTATTATCTACAAAAAGCATACCTAGTCACCCACAAGAGATAATCCAAAAAAAATGCATAACCAAAGGCGGTTGAAAAATGAAGAGTTGGTCCACAATCAAACTATTGTTAGGGATGTAGTTCCTTATTCCCTCATTTGTTTATATATATAGGTTTATTATCCTACTTCTTCATTTCTAAATTAAATAAATAGTTGTTGTATTTGTTTCCTCCCTGTGACTTTACTTCTAATTGTTTAGAGGTCCTTCCAATACATTTTATGATGCATCTTCAATTCATATCTATAAGATGATTAATCATGATATCCCATCTCCTGATGTGTTCCATGAAAACCCTTCACATGGTAATAATATCAAATATCAAGGAGGTTCTCCTTGTGATATCGTATACCTTAAAGGTCCTCCCCAGGGTATATACTAAATGAATTTCCCTTGTTGTTGGACATCATGTTGTGAAGGTAGTTTTCCCCATGATGGAATTTTATGTGAAGGTACTCCCCATAGTAACACTTCATTTTTTGAAAAATTTCCTCCCCTTGGTGAATCAATTTTGAGAAAACCCTCCTATCATGAGGCACCTGATAAAATGAGGCAAGTGATTCCTGATTCCTTTTCATTGACAAGTAAAATAATTTCTCAAGAAAAATATAGCCAAAGACAATGGTCATTATTTGAATAACCCTTGGATCAACTGCCACCTAATATAATACAGTAAATCCATACTAATCCCACTATTCTGAATGAATATGTGGGGAAACATCCACTTCGGTCAGATCAAGTTGAAGATCATCTAGAAAAAGATGAAGAATACATACTTTTTAGGAGTAGACGATTGAATAATTCAAATATACCTTTCATGTTATAGTCTATATCCAATACCCATTACAATATTCAAGTGGTGTTATCAGAATATTAAGTGCATGGAATTCACCGAAATATATAGACCACAATTCATCACTTAAAAATAAATGTGTCTCCTTACGATGAATATCCAAGACACATAAAGGTAATAAATGGTTAAAACATCCAATCTAATTAGAAGCTCTCTTATCTTCACGACACCAAAAATTTGGGAAGAAAACAAAGAGCCCTTCAATGTGCATGCCTCAATGCATTTAAATAATTCTGACATATGATCACCAATGCCATATATGGTGTTCATATTTCAAGATTGGGTGAACCTCGGTAGTTGAATTTTACCTCACACCCTAATCAACAAAGACTACCAAAGATTCCATCATTTATTGCAATATCCTTAAACTAGCTTCAAAAAATGAACACTTTTCATAGTAGATGGCATGCTTAGAAGAAATTGGTGATGACTGACTCTCTATAATGTAGGGACAGAAGAGAGTAAGCCATCAAAATAATCTGGAGTTATCCATCCAAAAAATATTAATCAAGCCTCCTACTAAAGTTTATCCAGTAATTATGAATCACCAAAAACTTTATAAACATGTGGCTCGGGTGTAAACAACAGAATCAACCAAACCCATGTCTGAAAAAATTTCATTAAAATCAAGAGATCGGCCACAAAAAAATATCCACAACAATCCTTAAGTAACCCCAACCCATAGAGAATTTGAATTTTAGTAACACAACCTCCAAGGTCCACAAACCATTCCAACGATTTTGTGGAAATGGAACAGAAGCATCCCCAACCCATAGGTATGGGGGATTTTCTACCTCAACCTCCACCTCAACAGAAGTTATTCTTTTCCCATTTAGGAAGGGAATTATACAATGAATTATCCTTGTTTTTCCTATTCCATGATTCAAATACTTTACCTAGAACATGAATGAAAAAATTATCTAGATATTCTCTTCGGATCCTTTTTTATCACACAATAATAAAATGAATAGAAAATGAAATCATGATGCATCATAAAAATCACAACCAAAATAAATCTCCCTTGGAGGATGATGAAACTCCTTCAATTCATTATGCATTGGTAAATGTCCTTAGAACCATCCCTAGATATGCTAGAGAACATGAGGTTGATACATAAGAACATGAGGAGGATGTTTATGTTCATAATAAGGTCCACATAAAATTGACTAAAGAAGGTGTATGATTCCAAAACCAGAGGCTTGCTATGCAGTTGGGGATTCCTTCAATTGATCCACTATTACCTCCTAAATAGGCAGTCTTCAAATAAAAGGATAAAGTTAAGACCATACACCACCCATATCCCAAAGAGATTGAACTCCTCACACATGAGGAAGGATTTTATCAGTAATTGAAAGAGATGAATGAGTTGAAAAGACTCAATTCATAAATACTATGTGGAAACATCCCTACAAGATACTTTCTATAAGGGGAACCTAACCCAAAATCCCTTCTAATGCACATCTACAAAGAGGGTTCATCCTAGTAGATAAAATATATAAAGAACATCTGATTAATGTGGTATACTGAGAACCAATATACTTGGTCCCGATGGAATCAAGATATCTAGAGTTCCCTTCCTTTGGTACACAACTAGGGATGGGTCAGACACATCCTCTTGTATAAGCCCATGTAGGTTACCCACCACGGGTACCAAAAATGATGCCACATATAGACCAAACTATTTTCACCCTTATTCAATCTCTTATTCAACCATACATCCATCAAATACTTATCAATACCATTGAGTCATTAGTATCCTAATTGGAATATATGGAATAATGAAATATACCATTATAGCCTGAAAGGGAACCTTACACAAAATGGGTTGATCTGATACCTCCGCAACTAAATTATTTCCACCCTAATTTTTTAATTTTTAATATATTAGGGGATTCAGAGTTTCATTTGATGTATTTAATGTACCATTTTGATCCCATGATGGGAACCCCCACATAATATGAAGTAGTGAAACTCATATTCTTCTTAAAAACACTGAAAGGCATAACCTTAATATGGTACACTAATTTTCTGGCTTGGACATTAATGGTATGGGAAGATAAATTTCGGTTGTTTCTCTTTAAATTAATCTCAATGTGGTAGAAGAAAACTGTCCTAATAAACTCAAACTATAAGTAGTGAGATAATTAGTGGGTATAAAATTTCATTTCACGATGAAAGGGTTTGGCCGACTACCTAAACAAAAAACTTCCCTAAGAATTTTATATTTCCATATTTGTAGATAATATTCATGATGAGTTGTGCACATTGCTCATCCCGGTGAAATATAAAGGATTATTTTGGTATCATGAAGAAGTTTCTTGAAGTTTGGAAAACTCTCTCTTGCAAACCAAGGCCAAGTCCTAAATAATTCCATCAGCTCAAGGGAAGATAATAGGGAAAGTATAGGATGTTGTAGTTAGGAGTAATCCATCCCCTACACTAGCTAAAACTCTAAACCCCAATCCATATCATGTGGCATGCCCCCCTAAAAATTAACAACAATTCCCACCTCCCTAGCATGAGAAAAATGAGAAAAATTGAAATCATTTGGAGGAACTTGAGAATATAGTTTATTCATTAAGAGATGTTAAATTTTTTTCTACATTATAATGACTTTGGATAACAACATTCTCAATTTTACAAATCCCAAGAGGCATGTTTAAGCTGGTCATTACGATCTCTTAATTTATTTCTAATATCACCAGACATTGGGGAACACTATTTAGGAATGATTTATTTTCAAAGATATCTTGAAAAAAATAGTGGACTCTGGTAAAGTGTGTAAGAACCTGGTTCTTATTTTTGAGGTACGGGCTTCTTCTTTTATCTTTTCCTTAAGTGTTTTTGAGAAAATATGGAAAATGGGGAAAAATACTAAATATTGGAACTACACGCCGTGTACGTTTCCACACAACGTGTACTTTTGGCCGTGTGGGATGGGTACACGGGGCGTGTAGCAATGTCAGCGACGAAGGGTGCAGGAACTGACTACACGTCGTGTAGTGGTCCTTTACATGTCGTATAGTCAGTCGGAAGGCCAAAACAGTAAGGCAGTGGAGCAGCTTCCAGGTAGGTGGCAGTACACCCCATGTAGTCGAGAGTACATGCTGTGTACTCATGTCGACGGATGAACAGTGTGGCGGTGCCGCCAGAGGAACAGTTAAATGAAGTTATTACACGCCACATACTCAGAAGTACATGGCATGTACTTTGTTTTTTTCTCTTAAAACGGGCAATATCCAACCCTATTTATAGGATTTGCTTAGAACCGGAGGAAGGAGCACGGGAGGACGGCTGAACCTTGGGAGATCCACCAATCGAGCACCGGGAATCTATCCACTCTTCTGTCGATCTCGTCAGAACCGCACGGGTAAGCCCTCTCTTCTCCCAGCGTGTTGCTGACCAATTATTCTCCTAACGGGAGTTAATTAAGGTTAACCGGTTTTATTCTTCATCAGATCTATGTCGTTCTTGGGCGTTTCTCGAACCGACATTCGTGTATATCGTTCGTTGGCGTATAAGGTAGGTGGATTTGTGTTAATTTATCCAAATTTCGTGTATCTTGTGCGTTTTTGTGCCACAAACCCATGCTGGGGTGTCGTGTGGCTGAGGTCATTGCTATATTAAACACCTAGAATTTAATAGGTGATGTAATTATGATATTAAAATTCTGGTTGGGATCGTTTCTTGGATCCGGAACCACCCCGGGGGTGTGTTCCACTATTTTTCCATTTGGCCAGGATACCTGAGGGTATGCCTTTAAAGTAGTAATTGTAGAATTTCCTCAAGAGGAATTTATTGTTTGTTACATGTTGGGCATGGCCCGGATACCTGTTTAGCCTGAGGGCATTGTTGTGATTAGCCTGTGGGCACTTCACTATTTAGCCTGTGGGAAGTAGTTATTTTTCCCTGAGGGAAACTTCTTTCATGCCTATGGGTAGCTGATTCTGTGCCTGTGGGAAACACTACGTACGCCTAAGGGAAAACTTTGTTATGCCTGAGGGAATATTCTTGTGTTGGATACTCTTTCCCTGAGGGTAGGGGTTTACGTGTCCGAGGACATTAGTTGGTTGCTTAGAATATTCACTGTGGTGATATTTTAAATTAAAATGATTAAAAAGAATATTAAAATGGAAATATAACTGGTAGTTAGTTACTTTTGAGTACTGCTTACTTTATTGCATTTTACTACTGCATACTGTTGTTTCATTCTTACACGTAGTTGGGAATGGGCCTTTGGTGGGTGCCTACTGAGATTTATTTCTCACACCCTGTTTAGGTCATGATTTTTCTCTCAAACAGATTATGTTTCTATAGGAGTGGATAGGGGTAAGAGTTCCTATACAGGTACTTTACTATTGATAAGGAGTAGGAGGGCATGGGACCGAGCCTAGGCTTGCGATGCCACTGCTAGCTTTTTTTTCTTTGTTTTGATGTACTCTACGTTTTGATGTACTGTGTTGATGTATAACATGTTCTGGCTGTTTTCATAGAACTTGAGACATGTAGCATCATTGTTTATCTATTGTTGGATATATCCACTGCTGTTGTTATTTCAGTTTTTTATGGTTTACTGCTTCTGCTGGTTCTTGTATGGTTTATTTTAATTTCCACTATACTACACTTTGACAAATGATGGCATAGTTTCCCCACTATCAGACCTGGGGCCTTGCTTCTAGTTGTTAGCCTTTGGCATTTGGGGAAATGCGCTTGAGGTCACGTGGCGAACCGGGCTTGGGGCACCCGTTGCGTGGCACCCAGGTCCGGGATGTTACAAAGTGGTATCAAAGGTTTCTTTTCTTTGAATTACTATTTTAAGTCGTAATCAGGGATAGGACGCACGGTAGTTGGTAATAAGCTGTGCTCAGGCGTAGCTAACCCGTGTAAAAGCCAATTTATGTTGTGATTGCAATTTTTTGATTTTGCAATATACAGTTGATTTGTTTTCACCTTTGGGTGACGCACTTGAGATTGCGCTGTTTATAATTTATCTGTGGGTTCTATTTTGTTGAAACCCAAATCGATGAGGGTATTCCATCTCATGCATCATATAGGCACATGCTAGATATCACAGGCCATGCATAGTTTCCACGCCATTTAGGTGCATTAGAAATTGCAAGTTGTTGTGATAGTTGTTGTGCTAATAAAGAATGTTGTTATGATAGGTGCTTGATAAATACCTGCTAGTGATATAGTATTTTTGTTTGAGCCTGTTATAGAACAGACACCAAACGTCGGTTTTTGGGGAGAATGGGCCCCCATCGACCGGAATTTGGTGGATCATTGTATATTTATTTGTTATAACACAGATAAGATGTCATACATTGATTCGTGGGGAGTATGGGCCCTCACAGATCTGAATTGGACACTTAGGTGTTGGTTTTTATTATTTTATGGGTTTCTGGGATGTTTCTAAGGAATACTGTTCAGAAACCCAGTATACACGCCATGTAGTCCTTTATACACATCATGTATGTTCTTATGTTCGGGAAGAAAAATGAACTTTTTGAGTACACACTGTGTACTCTGAGTACACATCTTGTACTCTCTTTCTTGGTCACAAACTGTGTGGGCGGCGACACGGGGTAGGGAGGAGCTTGGGTAAAACACATCGTGTGCCGAATGTACACACTGTGTAGTGTTGACTCGGATTCTGGCCATGTAACTAACAACTCAGGTCGGTGAACTCTTGTACAGAACACGTCGTGTCAATGATGAACACGCCGTGTAGTGTAACCTGAGGACTCGTCCGTGTAACTAAAAACATAGGTCAGTGTCACCTCTCCTTAAACATGTCGTGTTCCTGTGGGACACGCCGTGTAGTCTTGTCCAAGGACAGACCTTTTGGTGTAGCCGTGTTCCTGAGAAACAGGGTGGTGTACATGTCGTGTCTGGATGTAACACGCCGTGTAGTGTCAATCCGAGTATTCGGTCGTGTCACAAACGACACGGTCAGTTGTAAAATAACACCATACACACCGTGTAGATGTTATAAATGATGTGTAGTTTTTGTTCAACGGGAGCCGTGTGGCTTAGCTGTGTAGAAGGACCCGGGCAGGGGAAGGAAAGTCAAGTACATGTCGTGCAGTCAGTATACACGTCGTGTAGTCTTGTTTTGAAAATCTTGAAATGCCTTCTTCCTCTTGTTCCCTTTTATGGTTCCTTCATTTTCAGTCATTTTAATCTTGAATCTAAGGTGTGATTTTGACCTTGTAGTGTCATGTCACCTAGACAACCGCACGGTGTTCACTAGGAGAGCGGCAATGAGTATACTCCAGAGATGGTGGGCCATGGGATACCAGTTGATCCTCCAGTAGATCCAGATGCGACGTCATCTATTATACTAGACACAGGCATGAAGGCAAAGTTTCGTGAAGTCTTCATGCGGTTCATGCAGACCTTTTAGGGAGCACCGTAGGCTGCCACATCTATGGCTGAGCTGACGCGTATCTTCCAGCAGCAGCATCCGCCTACGTTTTCAGGGGATGGTGGACCATAGGCTGCGGAGTCTTGGTTTGGGTCGATGAAGAATATTTTAGAGCATCTTGAGATGCCTCCAGGGCGGATGGTCATGATCACAACATATATGTTGTGTGATTCCACCAAGAGGTGGTGGGATGTTACCACCCAGTCAGAGCATCACAGGGACATGGCGTGGGAAGACTTTTAGGAAGTCTTCTATGACTTCTTCTTTGCAGAGACGCTGAGGGAAGATATAGCTTGAGAGTTCATGAATCTGCAGTAGGTAACTATGTCAGTGATGGATTACTCTGCTCGTTTTACAGAGCCTCAGCTTTTTGCACCTGTGCTGGTGGGTGATGAGACATTGAGAGCCAAACATTTTGAGGATGGTCTTCGTTATGACATCCGAGCACTGGTGAATGTTTTAAGGTTTACTTCAGTACATGCTATTGTGAATCAGGAACTGATTACAGAGAGGAACCTGCAGGAATCTAGTGGCGTGGGCTAGGGAAGTTCAGCACCAGTTACTGGTATTATTTCTGCTAGAAAGAGGAAGAGACAGATGGACTTATCTTAGGGCGACAGTACCAGTCAGAAGAAAGCTTCAGGTGGCCAGGTTATGTGCTACAAGTGTGGTTGAGAGGGGAACAAGAGGCCATAGTGTCCACATGATCTAGTGGAGTGTCGAGCTTGTGGCAATATGGGTCATATGCATCACTTTTGTAGGGTGTTTCCATCAGTGGCTATTGAGAGGGGTTCTATGCAGACTCCGCATGCGGGATCAGGACCATTGGCTTCTTACCAGTCGGGGAACTGGAATACATCAGGGCGTGCAGGTAGAGATGGTGGTTGTGGCTGTGGTAGCCAGACACAAGGATCTCAGAGGCAGCAGGTTGGGACAGCTCAGGGTAGCCAGGCTGTGTCGCAGGGCTGTGACACTGGGTAGGCATATACCGTGCAATAGACCCAGCAGGAGTAGGATCCCGGACCTTCTACAGTCAGAGGTACTATTCTAGTATCTTCTGTCTTATCTTTAGTACTTTTTGATACGGGTTCTACACATATTTTTATATCTGTACCTATTGTGGAGAGCCTTGGGCTCGGTGTTTCTTCTTCTTCTGATGTTATGACGCTAGACACTTAGTTGGGGACTAGAACGGCTGGTGTGCGTGAGTTCAAGGAGTTTCCCCTTGAGGTTGGTGGGTGTCACTTTATTTGGGACCTCTATGTCTTAGATATGATGAGCTAAGACATCATTCTCAGGATGGACTGGCTGATCCCTATCGAGCCTTTGTAGACTGCTATCATCGCAGGGTGAGTTTCACGTCACCAGAGGGCAGAGAGTTTCTATACAAGGGTTAATGGGAGGTTCAGGCGAGTCTAGCTGGACCAGAGCATCATGGGTGAGGTGGAGTCACAGCCCAGATTTCTAGTTTGTATCTGGATTATCAGGGGACTTGTCAGATGGATTTCCCTCCATTTTTTGATCATTTTAGGGATGTCTTCCCGAATGACTTTTTAGGTCTACCTCCTGAGCGATAGGTGGATTTCTCTATTGAGCTCGTTCTAGGAGCAACACTGGTGTACATTCCTCCTTATAGGATGGCTACACCTGAGCTACAGGAGCTCAAGAGGAAGTTATAGGAGTTACAGGCGAAGGGTTTTATCAGAACCAGTACTTCGCCTTGGGGTTCTTCCGTCCTTTTTGCGAAGAAGGCGGACGGTACCCTTAGACTCTTTGTGGATTATCGAAAGCTGAACCAGTTGATAGTTAAGAACTGATAACCCTTGCTGAGGATTGATGATATCTTTGATCAGCTTCACGGAGCACGAGTGTTCTTGAAGAATGACCTAAGGATAGGATATCATCAGCTGTGCATGAGACCATCAGATATAGCGCTTACGGCTTTTCGGAGAAGATTTCGTCTGTATGAGTATTTGGTTATGCCGTTCGGACTCACGAACGCGCCAGCAGTTTTCATGGATCTGATGAATTGTTTGTTCCATCCGTATCTTGATTATTTTGTGCTAGTATTCTTGGACAACATCTTGGTGTACTCTCACACTCGACACGACCATGCCACCCATCTTGATATCGTATTGAGTACCCTGAGAGAGCATCGACTATATGCAAAGCTCTCGATGTGCCAATTTTGGATGGACCAGATTCACTTCCTGGGTCACATTATCTCAGAGGTAGGAGTTTCAGTAGACCCGGAGAAGGTGAGAGCAGTAGTTTCATGGGATCATCCTAAGAACGTGTTTGAGATACAAAGTTTCTTAGGGATTTTCGGTTATTACAGACGTTTCATACAAGAATTCTCCCGCTTAGCAGCACCGTTTATGGGTTGGACTAAGAAGGGTGTGAAGTTTGTTTGGATAGAAGCTTGCGAGATAACCTTTCAGGACCTGAAAGGAAGGTTGACATCAGCACCGATCCTCATACTCCCAGAGCTGGGGAAGAGCTATATAGTTTACTGTGATGCATCAGGGATTGGCCTAGGAGCAGTGTTGATCCAAGGCAACCGAGTTGTTGCGTACGGGTCTCGGCAGTTGAGGCCACATGAGCGGAATTACCCGACGCATGATCTCGAGTTGGCTGTATTTGTTCATGCGTTGCACTGTTGGAGACACTATATTTTGGGAGATCATTTTGTGGTTTTCACCGACCACAAAATCCTCAAGTATATCTTTACTCAGTGTGACTTGAACTTGAGGCAGGGGAGATTGGTCGAGTACCAACAGTCCTTCGATCTTGAGCTTGCCTACACACTTGGTAAAGGTAATGCAGTAGCCGATGCAGAGAGCAGGAAGACTCAGACACAGGCTGTGCAGGAGGCCAGTGGTGATTGGTGGCTTATGGCCTTGTTCTCTGAGATGCATCTGAAGGTGCACGATAGTTAGCAGCAAACTTATCTTTCCTCGTTAACTGTGACTTCTACCCTCCTGGACAGAGTGAGGATGAGACAGCTATTGGATTCAGAAGGCCTAGTTCTACGGGATTCGGTGGCAAGTGAGGACCCTCCTCCCAGTTGGGAGATAGGCGGTGATGAGGTTCTGTGTTTCCATGGACAAGTATGGGTTCCAGAGGATATATAAGAGGAGCTTATGCGGGAGTCTCATGCTTCATCTTGGGCAGTTCATCCTGGGGTTACCAAGCTGTACAATGACTTGAGGAGTCAGTAATGGTGGTCGGGTATGAAGAGAGATGTAGCTGTTTTGGATATGAGGTGTTCCACCTATCAACAGGTGAAGGTGGAGCACCAGAGACCAGCTGGGCTATTATAGAAGTTACCCATTCCGGAGTGGAAATGGGATGATATCACGATGGATTTCGTGACCGGTTTGTCGAGGTCACCTCAAGGAAATGATGTCATGTGGGTTGTTGTGGACAGACTCATGATGGTAGATCACTGTTTTCCGATCAAGGAGACATGTGGTGTTGATGAGCTCGAAAGGCTATATATCCGAGAGATCGTACGTCTTCATGGGGTCCCTCATTCTATCATTTCTGATAGGGATGCCCGCTTTATGTCTCGTTTTTTGGCATAGTTTTTAGAGGGCGCTGGGTACACAGGTGCTTCTGAGCACAACATACCACCCTCAGATAGATGGCCAGTCAGAGCGGACGATATAGGTGCTAGAGGACATGTTGTGTGCATGCATCCTGGACTTTGGGGGATCTTTGGAGAAGCATATACCCTTAGTCGAGTTTGCCTATAACAATAACTTCCAGGTGAATATGGATATGGAACCATATGAGGCTTCATATGGTAGGCCATGTTGATCACCTTTGTGCTAGTTAGAGTCAGGTGATGCAACTTTACTGGGACCACAGCTCATGCAGGAGACTTCTGAACAGGTCCAGTTGATTCAGAAGCGGATGGCTACCATGCAGTCTCATCATAAATCTTTTACTGATCGCCGAAGACGTCCTTTGGAGTTCATGGTCGGGGATCAGGTTTTATTGCGTGCTTCATCGATGCTAGGACACAAGAGGATCAGGAGATAGGGAAAGCTTTCAACGTGGTATGTGGGGCCATTTGATATTTTGGAGAGAGTTTGGTTGGTTTCCTATCAGTTACAGTTGCCGCAGCGGTACCGAGCCATGCACGATGTCTTCCATGTGTCTCAATTGCGTCGCTATCATGCAGACCTGTCTCACGTCTTTCCGCCTGAGGAGGTTGAGCTGGAAGCAGATGCGTCCTTTGAGGAGCATCTGATCCGTATTGTTGACAGGAGCACGAAGGTTCTTCGAGGCTAGTCAGTTCCTCTCATATGGGTGTTATGGCAGCATGGTCGAGTGCAGGACGAAACCTGGGATCAGGAGACCGATGTACATGCTCAGTGGATTGAATTGTTCACGGCTATATCTTCACCATCCTTGGAAGGAAAATTCTCGGACAAATTGCAAGAAGGGGGGAAGTTTGTAAGAACTCGGTTCTTAGTTTTGAGGTACGGGCTTCTTCTTTTCTCTTTTCCTAAGTGTTTTTGAGAAAATATGGAAAATGGGGAAAAATCCAAAATTTTGGAACTACACGCCGTGTACTTTTCCACACGCCGTGTACTTTTGGCCGTGTGGGATGGGTACACGGGGCGTGTAGCCATGTCAATGATGAAGGGTGTAGGAACTGACTACACGCCGTGTAGTGGTCCTTTACACGCCGTGTAGTCAGTCGGCAGGCCAAAACAGTAAGGCGGTGGAGCAGCCGCTAGCTGGGCGGCAATACATGCCGTGTAGTCAAGAGTACATGTCGTGTACTCATGTTGACAGATGAACAGTGTGGCGGTGCCACTAGAGGAACAGTTAAATGAAGGAAGTACACTCCGTGTACTGAGAAGTACACGCCGTGTACATTTGGTTTTTCACTTAAAATGGGAATTAGCCAACCCTATTCACAGGATTGTCTTAGAACCAGAGGAAGGAGCTCGGAAGGACATCCGAACCTTGGGAGATCCGCCGATCGAGCACCGGGAATCCGATCTCGCTTCTGTCAATCTCGTCAGAACCACGCGGGTAAGACCTCTCTTCTCCTAGCATGTTGCTGACCAATTCTTCTCCTAATGAAAGTAATTTGAGGTTAAGTGGTTTTCTTCTTCGTCATATCTATGTTGTTCTTGAGAGTTTCTGGAACCAACTTTTGTGTATATCATTCGTTGGCGTATAAGGTAGGTGGCTTTGTGTTAATTTATCCAACTGTCATGTATTTTGTGTGTTTTTGTGCCACGAACCCATGTTGGGGTGTCGTGTGGCTGAGGCCGTTGCTATATTAAACACATAGAATTGAATAGGTGATGTAATTATGATATTAAAATTCTGATTGGGATCGTTTCTTGAATCCGGAACCACCCCGGGGGTGTGTTCCACTGTTTACCCATTTGGAGAGGATACCCGAGGGTATGCCTTTAATGTAGTAATTGTAGAATTTCCTCGAGAGGAATTGCTTGTTTGTTACATGTTGGGAATGGACCGGATACCTGTTTAGCCTAAGGGAGTTGTTGTGATTAGCCCGTATGCACTGCACTATTTAGCCTGTGGGTAGTAGTTATTTCAGCCTGAGGGCACCTTCTTCCGTTCCTGTGGGCAGCTGATTCTGTGCCTGTGGGCGACACTACCTACGCTTGAGGGAAAACTCTGTTATGCCTGAGGAAAGATTCTTGTGTTGGATACTCTTTACCTGAGGGTAGGGGTTTACGTGTCTGAGGACATTAGTTGGTTACTTAGAATATTCACTGTGGTGATATTTTAAATTAAAATGATTAAAAAGAATATTAAAATGGAAATATAACTGGGAGTTAGTTACTTTTGAGTACTGCTTACTTTATTGCATTTTACTACTGAAAAATGTTGTTGCATGCTTACACGCAGTTGGGCACAGTCCTTTGGTGGGTGTCTACTGAGATATATTTCTCACACCCTGTTTGGGTCATTCTTTTCGGCCCAAACAGATTACGTTTCTGTAGGAGTGGATAGGGGAAAGAGTCCCTATACAAGTACTTGACTGTTGTGGAGGAGTAGGAGGGAATGGGACCGAGCTTAGGCTCACGATGCCGCTGCCAGCTGTTTTTCATTGTTTGGTTGTACTCTGCATTTTGATGAACTATTTTGATGTATAACATGTTCTGGTTGTTTTCGTAGAACTTGATACATGTATCATCATTGTTTATCTATTGTTAGATATATCCACTTCTGTTGTTATTTTAGTTGTGTATGGTTTAATGCTTCCGCTGGTTGTTGTATCGTTTATTTAAATTTTCGATGCGCTACACTTTGAAAAATTAGGGTATAGTTTCCCCCCTCTTAGACCTGGGCCCTCGCTTCTAGTCGGCAGCATCTAGCGTTTGGGGAAATGCGCTTGAGTTAACGTGGCGAACCGGGCTCGGGGCACCCGTTGCGTGGCACCCGGGTTTGGGACGTTACAAAGTGAACCCCAGAAATCCACCAATGCAAGTAGCATGTTTGTCTCCTGCCAATATAGAGGATGTGGGTGAATGGAATGATGTTTTTAGAAGAATTTAATAGAAATTTAAAGAATGTATGATTAGAAACACAATCAATTGAACTCACACTATCCTTATGGAATAGTTTAAAGAACCATATTTGAATCTCTCAGACATCATTTCTTTAATCCAAAAATCATGGGTACTACCCCATCAAATTGGTACCAAAATATTTGACCCACCAGGAATAATCCTTATTAGATGAGGAAATAACATTTGGTTGCATTAATTTCATTATATTAATGTATCCCTTCTATAATGACGAATATGGAAATGAACCAAAGCTCCTTGCACCTGGTTGGGGAACCAGGGTAAGTGGCCATGGAGGATGTGATACAAGGAAAGACGCAATTACAATAGAAATAAATACTCTAGACACATCCCTACATAGATCATCTATACTACAAAAACTCATGGGAGATCCCTCCAGTAGGCCCTATAAGAGTATGAATGTTCCCCAACATCTATCAGGGGTCTCCCTAACCCAAAAACCAAAGAAGAATGATCGGAGGAGACATAATTATATGTTCCACCTTGCCAAGTAGGTAGACATGTTTGGTTTATCCAATCAAGGATTGGAGCACCATCAATTCTTGTTCCAATGGCCGATCTGCCTACGTCACATGCTACAATTACTAAGGCACCCATGAGTGAGTACACTCAAACTAGGAACTGCAGACCTTTATCTCATATGTATGGAATTCAAAAAGAATCTCTGGTGATAGCCAAGTTGTCAATCCTGGATGACTTATGTCTTTGAAAATTCCTCCATGAAGCGCTTATAAAATCTTTCTTGATCGCTAAAGATTTTGATGATAATGTTTTCTTTTTAAAATATATCATACAGATAAAATCTTATAGAATATCACACAATTATATCATTCATGGAGTATGATGAAGTTGTCATTATATAATGAAACAATAGACCCTTGAATGTGTCTAGATGAATAAATGAGGTTTTTATCTGATGTGATTTAATTTACAATTGATCAGGAATCAACCTCAGTCTAGTATAAAAACATTATTAGCTATGTTAAATTGAATTCCACTTTTCACCTTCCACTCTCACACTACAGGGTTATGATAAAATAGAGAAAACCACTTCAACTAAATAAATCATAGGTCCCAATTTGGAGCCTCATATCCAAATCATAATTTCTAGTCATTTGGAATGATACAACTTTCAACAATCTTCTAGGAAGGCCTTGGTTGCATCATCATGCATGATTCCCCTCAGCATACAAAAAATGACTCAAATATTTCAATAATGGTCAAATTGGGTTGTTCCATGCTGATAAATGCCCATTAGAATTAAAAATACCCATTTTTTTCTTTTATGAATTCTAAATAGTTATACATATATTTCTAGAGCATAAAGCTCATAATGCATATGATTCTAACGCACGATGTGTCCAGAATTAATTTTATAAAAATTTAAATATTTTTATGTTACACATGAATGGTTTCGTAATGAAAATGGTATAAATATTAAATGGAATCTTGGATCAGAAATATGTGACCCTGGTTGAGTCCATAATGTGATTTTTACCCTAACTATGACCTAAAATGGGTTGGAGTGGGGTAATCTGAAATAAAAACCATTGGCGGGCACATTTAGATAAAATAAGTAATTAAATTTATTTATTTTAATTTGATTGAAATAATATAATTTTCATTAAATCCAACATTACGGAGAATCTTCTAGGGTTAGATGCATAAACCCTAGGAGGATCGAGTGACATTATTCCTCTCCTTCAATGGTGAGTCGACATCTGATGATGATGAAACTCCATATTGAAGCAGATGGAAGCGAAATGAATGCAACTAATCCTCTCAATCATTTGAGAGAAATTTATATGAATAAAAATGATCCAATATATATGTAGAAATATTCATTTGTGTATTCTAACTTATTTTATTAAATTGATGAGCATGCACAATCACTTCCTTTGATTTTTGATAATTGTGGACAATTTCATGCACACTTGTATTGAAAATAAATTGATTATTCTTTAGTTTCTCACATAGATATTGTTCTTCATGATCTTTGTCCAAGAATTATTCGTAACAATTGATTATACATTGTTTACGATGCTTTGAACACCAAATTTCTTGACATTAGTCTTAATTGGACCATAGGGTCGCGATTCGATATTTCTTGGTGGAAACGAACCTAATCGAACCCCCAAATTTGTGATGCTTTTATGTGCTATGAATAGAACAATGATTGATGAAGGTTTTTCGGTGGAAACTTTGTATAATATGTGATTTTTTCTTGGATCTAATATCTAGGGTTATAGAAGTGCGACATGAGGTGTGTAGTTCTTACATTAAACCACTAAGAAAAATCAAAATCCAATATCTGGTCAATGGATGGAAAAAAATGAATTGAGTACTTCCCCTAATATTCAAGGAATCATGGAGGTGATATATGTCACAGATGAGTTGGATCTAGAGTGTATGGTTCTAGGCCAAATATTTTTGATAAATCTTGAATACATGCCATGTAGTTTAGAAGAACAGACAAAATGTGACCCCTTGGTTGTGTAGGGTAGGTTTTTGAGGATTTATAAGTATCATGTGCATGTGGGATCCCCAAAATCCATGTGACATTATGTTGGTGCCCCAACATGTACTCCATGAGTTCATGGGAACTAGAATGGACAAGTATAATCCATGTTCCAATTTACCAGGACATGGCTAAACACATATAGCATCCCGCCATTCTATAACATAAACTTTCATTACATTACACAAAACTGAAGATCTTTAAGATCTAGTGTCTTGGAAACCAGGAACATAATACATGAAAACAACATAAAACATTCTTCTTAAACACTTGAAAGGATTCTCCTTATGTTCATCCTAGGTTCATTACTGCATCTCATAACCTGGGGACATACATCAAAAGAAAGGGTGAGCAGAAGGCCCAGTAAGGGAAACAAGAGGAACATTTTACATGTGAACTTGAGATACTTCAATAAGGACATGAAAAGAACTTTAAGGCATGAGAAAGAAATCATGAGGCATTTTATAATAAAAATAACATTTTCCATAACTTGAAGATGTGGCCACATCATTTAACATAGACAATCATGAACATATCACCAAGGTCCATCCCCAAGGTGTCATTTGAAAATTACCACGGTTATTCACCAAGGTATCGTGAAAATTGTAATCTCTAGTGGTTACATCATTACCCAATGCATTGAGGCGCTATCAGGGCGCACCCTTAAATTTGCCTTTATTATCATGTGAGCCACATATATCATCATCAAACATTTCATAAATAACCCACATAGCATAAAATAAATGGGTTTCATTTCATAATCATAACGTTTTAAAAACTGCTTTAAAGACATGATCTTTACGGCACTTTAAACCCACAGAAGGGGAAGTGGGTCTCATGTATGTAAATACCAGAATTTAAAATAGAAAATTTTGATATATATGTGAATACCCTTGTAGAAATAAGAGCTTTGAGTATTCACTTTATAACATAAAATAATTTTGAGAAAATAGAGAGAGGCATTTTGAGACGAAAATTCTGCAGCATAACGGCTATGTTTCGGGGTTTTAGAAAACATTGAAAAGAGAAGGGACATGGGTCACACACTCATAAATGATCCATAAAACAGTAAGGGAACATAATAAGAAGGATATATGGACATAGTAATGAAATTTTAAGGACATACCATTTGAAATAAAAAACATGGAAGGAAGACAAAAATTAGATTTCTCTTATGAAAATTCGGCAGCCTAACGGCGTCACTTAAACTTCAATAAAAAAGAATTGACAAGATAAAATAGGGACTCTCATAATATTATCATAAGAGATCAGTATGATAGATATAGAGATCATACCCCAATATAATAAAAAGGAACTTTAAATACTTGACATGAAAATCGAACTTGAAAAATGAGAAGGGTGAAAGAATCCCTTAAAAATTCGGCAGCCTAACGGCGTCACTTAAACATTCATAAAACGAAATGATGAGAGTAAGAGGGGATCTCTAATTATATAAACATGAAAAGTAAAGTAAGAGGAATATAAAATAACATCCTCTCACATAAGAACATGGTGCATAAAAGGAATGACATAAAAAGGATTACATGAAAAGAAAGAGAGAGGTCGGATCCCTTACCTTAAAACATGACTCTTGAAACTCAAAGTATTGGACCTTGAGGGCTTGGGGGCACCTTGGGAGGACAAATTGGAAGGTAAGGAGTCCAGAACTTCTTTGGGGAAGAGTTCGGAGTGAAAACTAAAGGAGGAAAGGGTGGGTATTTATAGGGAAAGTGAAGGGACAAGGCATTAATGGCCAAGGGACACCTCACTAGTGGTTTTGGCAAAACCATGGGCTTGCCCAAGGTATTTGCCCATGGTATTGGCCACTTGGGACACCTCAAACCTTATCTTACTATTCATAATTCGACCATATTGAATATATACTTAATACATCATTTAATGATGTCATTAAACACCCGTAACTTAAAAACTATACTTTCACTATTCACCGAAAATTCAACTTTCTCAGAATAATCCCAAAATTTCACCTTAACCAAATATCAATGCTTTGATTTCAAAAATGAAATCCATTTTATAAAAATAATTTTCTAAATATTTTTAGTTTAATTTTTAAATAAAAACACTATTCATCGAAAATTCATTTTTTCAGAAAAATCCCCAAAAATTACCTTAACATAATATCGATGCTCTGTGTTCAAAAATAAAGTCCTTTTTATAAAAATAATTATCTAATTATTTTTAATTAAATTTTTAATTAAAAACTCTATTCACCCTAAAAAACTAATACTTGATTAATAATTTATGAAACCGTTATTTACCCATTTTATTGAATCACATTACTTAATCTAGGTGTCTAAATTATATTAAAACTTTCTTTGAGTGAAATTACTAATCCATTTGGTCATATTACTAATCCTAAGCGTAAAATCACTATTCATAATTTACTATTCATCAAAAATTAGGTTGATCTTATTAGACTCCAAATTCCATACTGAACACTTTTGTAGAAGACCATTTTTTGAAAATCATTACACATCATTAGTTATTTAGGGTTTACATAAATATTTTAAAATACATTCTAAAATTATCTGGACATTTGAAATTTCACAAACATCACTAAAGGAAGAAATCTCAATTTATTCACCCGAAGGGATTACAAAAGGAAGCTAGGGTCTTGTCACATAGCCCCTTATAACACCAACATAAGACCTAAGTGTAAGGTGTGCTATGGTGAGAGAATCTGAGGGAGGCTCAGATAATATTGCCCTAGTAGTAATCTCTACTAACTTGAACTTCTCCCGTAGGCGTTTCCGTTCAAGCTTGACACGCTGGAGCTCGGCTTGGGCTTGGTCCAAAGCGAAGCCCACAGATGCTACCTCCTTCCCAAGCTCTGATAAGTGGGCTTCATATGGGTCGAGTCTACTGGATGAAGCCATCGACTCCTCTTTCTGCATTAACCATTAACATCTTATGAAATTAATAAGAGTAAGTTAATATACTACTCAAAAAGATTGGGTCGTTACATTCTTCCCCCCTTAAGAAATTTCGTCCCCGAAATTTACACTTGAGGCCTAGTCGAAAAGGTGAGGGTACTTTTGCTTCATTGTTTCCTTAGGCTCCCAAGTCGCTTCTTCATATTTATGATTCCTCCACAACACTTTCACAAGGTGGGTAGTCTTGTTTCGTAGGACCTTGTCTCTACGGTCCAAGATCTCCACTGGCTGCTCCTCATAAGAGAGGTCATGTTCCAGTTGTACCACCTCTGGGTTCAGTACATGCGAATGGTCGGGTATGTACTTCCTCAAGAGAGATACATGGAAGACATCATGAGCTTGAGCTAGGTTCGGTGGAAGTGCTAGACGACAGGCCACTGCTCCTATGAGATCAAGGATTTCTTAGGGGTCAATGTACCTAGGGTTGAGCTTCCCTTTCTTCCCAAACCGCATGACTCTCTTCCATGGAGAAATTCTAAGGAAGACTTTATCGCCAACACCAAACTCCAATTCCCTTCGACGATTGTCAGCATAGCTCTTCTGCCGACTCTGAGCAACCTTTATGTGTTGTTGGATGGCATGAACTTGTTCTGTCATCTCTTGCACGAGATCAGGCCCAAGAAGTTTCCTCTCACCAGTTTCATCCCAACAAGTAGGAGTTCTACACCGTTTTCCATAGAGAGCTTCATAGGGTGCCATCTGAATACTCGAATGGAAGCTGTTGTTATAGGAGAACTCAACTAATGGGAGGTGTTGATCCCATCCACCTTTAAATTCCATTGAGCATAATCTCAACATGTCTTCGAGTGTCTGAATAGTCCTTTAAGATTGGCCATCAGTTTGAGGATGATAGGCCGTACTAAAATTCAATTCAGTATTCAGAGCATGTTGAAGACTTCTCCAGAATTTTGATGTAAATCTTGGGTCACGATCAGATACGATGGATAGTGGTACCCCATGCAGCCTTACCACTTCCTTCACGTATATCTTGGCAAGCTGATCCAGAGAGAAATCTTCCCGAATAGAGATAAAATGGGTTGTCTTGGTGAGACGGTCCACAATAACCCATATCTCATTGTTTCCTTTGGATGTTTTCGGGAGACCAGTTACAAAGTCCATAGTGATATTATCCCACTTCCATACTGGTATGGGTAGCGGTTGTAATACCCCCTTAGGAAGTTGTCGTTCTGCCTTTACTTGCTGACACACCAGGCACCTTGTAGTGTAATCAGCAATCTCCCTCTTCATGTTATCCCACCAATAATGATCATAGAGGTCTCTATACATCTTAGTGCTTCCCGGATGTATAGAGAAAGTAGAGATATGAGCTTCATCCATCAGTTCTTTCTTTATCTCCAGAATAGATGGAACACATAGTCTTGTACGAAATTTCAATACACCTTCTTGATCAATATTGAAATCAGGGAACTTCCCATCCTTTACAGCCTCAAACTTCTCCTGCAGCAAAGGATCTTCTTTTTGAGCCTTCTTGATCTTCTCTAGTAATGAAGGTTGAGAAATCATTTGGGATAGGGTTGATGATGTCCCTTTCCTTATAATTCCCATGTCTAGTTTTACTGGATCTTTAATCAATGGATCTCCTAAGATCCTCATTGTTGCCAGAACAACAGGATCTTTCTTGCTTAATTAATCTGTGACTTTGTTTGCTCTCCCAGGGTGATAATGTATTGAACAATCATAGTCTTTAATAAGCTCAAACCATCTCCTTTGTCTCATGTTCAATTCTTTCTGTGTGAAAATATACTTTAGACTTTGGTGGTCAGTGTATATATCACATTTCTCCCCATAAAGATAGTGCCTCTATATCTTTAGAGAAAAAACAACTGCTGCCAGCTCTAGATCATGCGTAGGATAATTCTACTCATGAATCTTCAACTGTCGATATGCATAAGCAATTACCTTGTCATTTTGCATGAGGACGCACCCAATCCCTTTCAGAGAAGCATCACTAAAAATAACAAATCCTTCTCCGAGAGAGGGTAGTGTTAACACAGGTGCAGTAACCAATATCTTCTTCATCTCTTGGAAACTTTCCTCGAATTCCTTTGTCCAGATGAACTTAACCCCTTTTGGAGTCTACTTGGTTAGTGGATTAGAAAGCCGTGAAAAGTTTTTCAAAAACCTCCTATAATATCCCGCTAATCCAAGGAAACTACGAATCTCGGTTACTGTTGTGGGTTGAGGCCACTCCTCCACAACCATTGTCTTTGTAGGGTCAACCGAGATTCCTTCATTGGTTACGATGTGCCCCAAGAAAGCCACTTGTTGTAACCAAAACTCACACTTGCTGAACTTCCCAAAGAGCCTCTCCTTCCGTAGAGTTTTCAAAATAACCCTCAGATGATCTTCATGCTCCTCACGACTTTTTGAATATATCAAAATATCATCAATAAAGACTACCACAAAGTTATCAAGGTAGTCCTTAAAGACTCTATTCATCAAATCCATGAAAATAGCAGGAGCATTAGTAAAGCCGAAAGGCATAACAGTAAACTCATAATGCCCATATCTTGATCGGAAGGCAGTCTTTGGAATATCTTCCTTCTTCACCCTCAGTTGATGATAACCAGATCGAAGGTCAATCTTAGAGAAGAATTGAGCCCTGCGAAGTTGGTCAAATAAATCATCAATTCTTGGAAGAGGATATCTGTTCTTCACTGTGATCCCGTTCAGTTCTCTATAATCAATGCATAGCCGCATTGATCCATCCTTCTTCTTCACAAAGAGAACTGGTGCTCCCCAAGGAGACACACTCGGTCGGATAAACCCCTTCTCCAACAAGTCTTGGAGTTGTTTCTTTAACTCTTCTAGCTCCACATTTTCCATTCTATATGGAGTCTTTGATATCGGTTGGGACCCAGGTACGAGTTCAATGGAGAACTCTACCTCTCTTTCTGGGGGAGGTCCAGGTAACTCCTCAGGAAATACATCCATGTACTCCTGAACAATTGGAACATCTTCAATTTGTATGCTCCCTTTCCCTTCTTCATCATCACCGGTTAACTCCATAAAGAAAGATATGGGAGGTGCTTCTAGATAGGGATCAGTTCGGGATATCTCTCCTTGGAAGATAACTGTAGGTCGTTTATTCAAGACTACTGAGATTTCCTTACTTCTGCATTTGATCTTAGCATTATACTTTGAGAGCCAGTCCATCCCTAGTATAACGTCAAATTCCAACATGGGAATTACTACTAGATTTGCGATAAGATTGTGCTCAGTAAAGTAAACACTGGAGTCTCTAAACACTGTTGATGCATGGATAATCCCACTTTGAGTCTTGACTGACAACTCTACCTCTAGCAGTTCGGGGATTGATTCTATAATCCTTGCAAACTTGGAGGAAATAAAGGAACGCGTAGAACCAGAATCAAATAAAGTACTTGCTAGTTTTGAGAGGACAACAAGAGTACCTGCTACCACATCGTTTGGAACTTCAACTTCAATTGTTGTGATAGAGAAAGCATGACCTTGCTCCCTTGGCCTCTGCTGAGGTTGATGGTGATTCCCCTCCACCGCCCTCGGATTTGGACATTGATTAGAAAAGTGCCCAAGCTGTCCACACTTGAAGCATGTGACTTCGGGTAGGGCCAGAACCATCTTCCCTCTTTCGTTAGTGTTGGGAAGTTGAGGCTTCACATCACTACGACAATTCCGAGAAATATGGCCTTCTTTTCCACACCTATAGCACTTACCACTTCCGATCAAGCAGTTCCCCGAATGCTTATTCCCACATTTATTGCATGTGGAATGTTTCATATGCTTTCCACCTCTTTTCTGATCAAAACCTCTTCCCAGTCTTGGTTCTAGAGTTCTCTTCTTCTCATTATATTTGTGATACCACTGTGTCTCCCCAAACTCTAGTTCAACTTTCATAGCACTTCGAACAATTTCTTCATAGCTATCATAGTCCCTGTTGGCTAGATTCTTCCGTAGATGAGGTCGTAGTCCACCAAAGAATCTATCAACCTTCCCATTAGGGTCCATGACGAAACTTGAGGTATAACGGGAAAGCCTTGTGAAGTTCATCTCGTAGGTTCCAACTGATTCATTCTCCTTTTGCTTCAGCTCGAGAAATTCTTTCTCCATTCTCGTTCTCATCGAATGAGGGAAATACTTATTAAAGAATATTCCCCGGAACTCTTCCCACTCCATAGCTTCCATCTCTCCTCGTGGCTTCGTGTTTTTGATCAGTGACCACCACTGATCAGCTTCTCCCTCTAGGCGGTAAACAGCAAGGGTGACTTTTTCTTGTTCCGAACAATGAAGTACAGAAAAGATCTTTTCAATGGAGCTTATCCATTGTTCTGAAACCAATGGGTCAGTAGATCCACTGAATGTTGGTGGTCATTGATGTATGAAGGACTCAACAGAAAGTTGTTCCCTTCGTGGTGAGGTCGGCCTCTCAGCTTGATTCAAGTTATTACTCATAACTTGAGTCAGTTGGTTCATCATTAGCATGAATGTTTCCATTCCGGCTTCCATCGGAGGCCCGTCAGCACAAGGTGCATTGCGGTCACCATCGTCACGGTTCCTACTATTGCCCGCCATTTTCTAAAAGAATAAAACCTTAGTGAGAAAATTATTTCATTTATGGATCTTTTAACTAAGACTTCATGCTTATACAATTACACTTTTCTATAATTCCTTCGTAATGATTCATAAAAAGCTTGTGATTAACCAAACATATCCCTCAGGAGTGTCGTAACCAAGAGTGCAGCAAGGCCCGTTATTGTGCACCAGTTCCCGTTCGAGTCTAGCTCAAAGCGGTGTTTTCGGGTTTTACCCCTATGTACATCTGTGCCAGAGCCGCCTCTACCTGCTCGTATCCATACAGGGATGTATCTGTTTGATAAACCACTTACTCAATACTTACCAAAATACCAGGAAGTTTCCCTATTTTTAAACTTTTATATAGGGCTCTTCCTAAAGTTTTTATATCCTAATTTCCACAAATAACTAAACCATCCTTTGATACCAACTATAGAATCCTGCCATTTTATAACATAAACTTTCATTACATTACACAAAACTGAGGATCTTTAAGGTCTAGTGTCTTGGAAACCAGGAACATAATACATGAAAACAACATAAAAAATTCTTCTTAAACACTTGAAAGGATTCTCCTTAAGTTAATCCTAGGTTCATTACTGCATCTCATAACCTGGGGACATACATCAAAAGAAAGGGTGAGCAGAAGGCCCAGTAAGGGAAACAAGAGGAACATTTTACATGTGAACTTGAGATACTTCAATAAGGACATGAAAAGAACTTTAAGGCATGAGAAAGAAATCATGAGGCATTTCATAATAAAAATAACATTTTCCATAACTTGAAGATGTGGCCACATCATTTAACATAGACAATCATGAACATATCACCAAGGTCCATCCCCAAGGTGTCATTTGAAAATTACCAAGGTTATTCACCAAGGTATCGTGAAAATTGTAATCTCTAGTGGTTACATCATTACCCAATGCATTGGAGTGCTATCAGGGTGCACCCTTAAATTTGCATTTATTATCATGTGAGACAATATATCATCATAAAACATTTCATAAATTACCCACATAGCATAAAATAAATGGGTTTCATTTCATAATCATAACGTTTTAAAAACTGCTTTAAAGACATGATCTTTACGGCACTTTAAACCCACGGAAGGGAAAGTGGGTCTCATGTATGTAAATCCCAGAATTTAAAATATAAAATTTTGATATATATGTGAATACCCTTGTAGAAATAAGATCTTTGAGTATTCACTTTATAACATAAAATAATTTTGAGAAAAGAGAGAGAGGCATTTTGAGACGAAAATTCTGCAGCATAACGGCTATGTTTCGGGGTTTTAGAAAACAATGAAAAGAGAAGGGACATGGGTCACCCACTCGTAAATGATCCATAAAACAGTAAGGGAACATAATAAGAAGTATATATGTACATGGTAATGAAATTTTAAGGAAAACCCATTTGAAATGAAAAACATGGAAGGAAGACAAAAATTAGATTTCTCTTATGAAAATTCGGCAGCCTAACGGCGTCACTTAAACTTCAATAAAAAATAATTGACCAGATCAAATAGGGTCTCTCATCATATGATCATAAGAGATCAGTATGATAGATATAGAGATCATACCCCAACATAATAAAAAGGAACTTGAAATACTTGACATGAAAATCGAACTTGAAAAATGAGAAGGGTGAAAGAATCCCTTAAAAATTCGGCAGCCTAACGGCGTCACTTAAACATTCATAAAACGAAATGATGAGAGTAAGAGGGGATCTCTCATCATATAAACATGAAAAGGGCAGTAAGAGGAATATAAAAGAACATCCTCTCACATAATAACATGGTGCATAAAAGGAATGACATAAAAAGGATTACATGAAAAGAAAGAGAAAGGTTGAATCCCTTACCTTAAAACGTGACTCTTGAAACTCAAAGTTTTGGACCTTGAGGGCTTGGGGACACCTTGGGAGGACACCTTGGAAGGTAAGGAGTCCAGAACATCGTTGGGGAAGAGTTGGGAGTGAAAACTAAAGGAGGAAAGGGTGGGTATTTATAGGGAAAGTGAGGGGACAAGGCATTAATGGCCAAGGGACACCTCACTAGTGGTTTCGGCAAAACCATGGGCGTGCCCATGGTATTTGCCCATGGTATTGGCCACTTGGGACACCTCACACCTTATCTTACTATTCATAATTCTACCATATTGAATATATACTTAATACATCATTTAATGATGTCATTAAACACCCGTAACTTAAAAACTATACTTTCACTATTCACCGAAAATTCAACTTTCTCAGAATAATCCCAAAATTTCACCTTAACCAAATATCAATGCTCTGATTTCAAAAATGAAATCCATTTTATAAAAATAATTTTCTAAATATTTTTAATTTAATTTTTAAATAAAAACACTATTCATTGAAAATTCATTTTTTTCAGAAAAATCCCCAAAAATTACCTTAACATAATATCGATGCTCTGAGTTCAAAAATAAAGTTCTTTTTATAAAAATAATTATCTAATTATTTTTAATTAAATTTTTATTTAAAAACACTATTCACCCGAAAAAACTAATACTTGATTAATAATTTATGAAACCATTATTTACCCATTTTATTGAATCACATTACTTAATCTAGGTGTCTAAATTATATTAAAACTTTCTTTGAGTGAAATTACTAATCCATTTGGTCACATTACTAATCCTAAGCGTAAAATCACTATTCATAATTTACTATTCATCAAAAATTAAGTTGATCTTATTAGACTCCAAATTCCTTACTGAACACTTTTGTAGAAGACCATTTTTTGAAAATCATTACACATCATTAGTTATTTAGGGTTTACATAAATATTTTAAAATACATTCTAAAATTATCTGGACATTTGAAATTTCACAAACATCACTAAAGGAAGAAATCTCAATTTATTCACCCGAAGGGATTACAAAAGGAAGCTAGGGTATCGTCACATAGCCCCTTATAACACCGGCATAAGACCTAAGTGTAAGGTGTGCTATGGTGAGAGAATCTGAGGGAGGCTCAGATAACATTGCCCTAGTAGTAATCTCTACTAACTTGAACTTCTCCCGTAGGCATTTCCGTTCAAGCTTGACATGCTGGAGCTCAGCTTGGGCTTGGTCCAAAGCGAAGCCCACAGATGCTACCTCCTTCCCAAGCTCTGATAAGTGGGCTTCATAAGGGTCGAGTCTACTGGATGAAGCCATCGACTCCTCTTTCTGCATTAACCATTAACATCTTATTAAATCAATAAGAGTAAGATAATATACTACTCAAAAAGATTAGGTCGTTACAACACAAGTGTGAAACCCAATGTGGAGAGACACATCATGTACTGAATTAAAATAACATGGTAAAAGAACATGAATAAGGATTGGGATCATAGTAATAAACATGAGTGAATTAGACACGTTGTATATCCCTACATGGGAAATGAGATGTGAACCATCTGGGACATGGCTAGAAAATGTAGCGAGACCACACATCATGTGGGTTCCCTCACATGTAATTTACCCCTTTTGTAATTTTCAGGAAACTTCAACCTCTCATATCTCATTTTTCTGGACACATATTTTGGTCTTCGAGTAGCCTATCCTGAGTTTTTTCCATGTATAAAGTTATGGTGGACTTCATAGTGGAATTAAAGGTGTGATATGATATTTCATAGGCATGATTTTTATTTGGGTAAAAACCGATAACAATAATGATCTGGTTGATGATCATAAAAGACACTAGGGTTGAACCCTCCTAAGCCACCAGGGTGCAGGTCCTCCAATAACCACGTGGTAACCCTCTATCATATAGGGAGTGGGTCATCATAACATCAAAGTGGATCCCCCATAATTCACCAGCGTGTAGATCCTCTGTCTACTGAGTTGAATCCCGCCATTAGATAGGAAGCAGGTCCTCGTGACATGAGAGTGCAACCCATACAATTCATCAGGGTGTGATTCCTCTTCTTATCGAGTTGTAACCACTATCAGATAAGGTGAGGGTCATCGTGACACTATATTTGAACCCCCTGATGTACCAGGTAACGATTCATCAATCTACTAAGTGAAGCCCCCTACCAGATCGGGCACGGGTCCTCATGACACAAGAGTGGAACCCCCTAAATGAACTCGAGCATATATCCTCTTTCTACTAAGTGGAACCCCTTATCAGATAGGGTTTGGGTCTTTATGACACTAGAGTGGAACCCCCTAATTCACTAGGATGTAGTTCCTATACCTACATAGTGGAACCCCCTAGATGTGTCATGGCACGAGTCCTCTATGAAAAATTATTTAGTGTCACACCCCTGATGCACTATGGTGGGGGTCATCTACATGGGGATTGTTCCACCTCAACTATGCAGTACAGTGGTGAGGCGTAATACTCCACCAGATTAATTTTGGACAGACATTCAAGATACTGGGAATCATTGATGAACTTTTTGGAACTATTATCACAAATTTCTTTGGTAGGGCTACAAAAAAATATATCCCCTTATCTCACATTTGGGTCTATATATATTGAGGATATATATATATATATCCATGTTTTTGGGTTTGGTTACTCTTTTTCTATGGGTGGTAGATACATGACATGTATTCCACCTACACGACTTGTTGAGCTCTCTATGGTTGTATGAGGTTACATTTTTTAGGGTTTATCTGTCTATATATCTATTATAATTGTCTCTCTTACTCCCCAAATATTCTGGGGAGTCTTAATGGGTATGTATATACTCACGCATACATGGTATTTTCTCACACATGTCATGCATTATGAAGATGAAGTACATGTCAGCGATGACTACATATGATATCAGTGATACTTGGTGTAATTAGACCACATATAGTGGTTAGATCATGGAAATGAAGAGTCGAGATCTCTTATAACATTAACATTCCGTTTTTTCATGCTGGGAAATATTTCTAGTTGTGTGTGTATTTTACCTTTTTAGTTTTCAAATTTACTCTTTCGTACTTTTTCACACCCTACAAGTTTTTCACGGTTGGATTACATTATAGATTTTGTATCTTTCTATTATTATCTATATTCCCTTATTCATTTATTTGGTTAGGTTTGTTCATAAAGGTAAATTTGGAAAATGACTATCATTTAGGATATGCATTTCAGTGATTTTCTCCACACCTTGGCCTATGGATGCCAGTTTGGGGTGGTTGCGTCTTGAGCTGCGGTTGGGTTGGGCCATGAAAGATGGGTATCAGAGTAGTTCATTCAATGTGATGGTGTATATTTTAGTCCCCATATGATTTTTTTATTGGGTTTTAGGGATCTATTTTCAGAGTTTGTTGAGTGTGTTTCTTAGACCATAGAACCTAGTGATGATATGGGAAGTTGATGTATCCATTCACCAAGACCTTTACTACCTACTTGTCAACTCGGAATACCAAGACATTGGTTGCATGTATCAATGATACATGCATAATATTTGATTGAGAAATTAATTTTCCATCCCGAGTCAGATCCCAACCATATATATATGTGCTCATGTAACTGTGGTTAGTCTTGATTAAATTTGAAGCATGCTTCTGAGACGATAGTTAGCCATGTTACTATTACTAGATCCTGACGATGATCTGATGAGTGATGAGGCATCAGTTTATGGTCCATCCCATGAGACCCTTACTCTATGTGGATAGACATTATGAGTTAATATTGATTCTTTTTCGTGTGACTAATTCACCAATCATCTTCATGGATTTTATGGATCAGATCTTATAGCTATACTTGGACTATTTTTTGGTTGTGTTCATTGAGAACATACACGTATACTCTACATCATAAAATAATATTGTAGATCACTTAAGTATGGTCATAAATTTTCTTCAAAAGAACCATATTTATAGTAATCTTTCGAAGTGATAGTTATGGAATCATGAGGTTTACTTTATAGGGCATGTAATCTATTATCATACATTGGTTGTGGACCCAAAAAAGATCTATGAAGTTCATGATTGGGATCCACCCAAGAGTGCAATAGAGTTGTTGAGTTTTCATGCTTTAGATAGGTAATACATGAGGTTTTTGAAATATATCTATAGGATTGCTACCCCTTATACTACCTTGATATGGAAATGGAAGCCTTTTACCCAGATTGAGCAGTGTTGGAGGGCCTTTTAGAAGTTGAGGCAGAGGATGATGATTGATCCTATTTTGAGACCACCAGAGGAGGTTGTGGAGTACATGTTGTATTGTGATTCCTCGGGTGTAGGACTTAGCTGCCTGTGGATGCTACAAAAGATAGTTATCACATATGGGTAGAGGAAGTTGATACCTTATGACTATAACTACGTGACTCTTGATAAGGAGATGCCATCGATAGTATTGTATTTTAGAATGTGAAGGAACTATCTTCTAGGAGAGCTCTTTGTGGTGTACTCAGAACATTAGAGCCTCAAGTATGTCTTCACACCGAGAGACTCGAACCTTACACAAAGTAACTAGTTGGAGTTTCTGATGGACTATTACATCAAGAAAATATATACTCCAAGGACGGGCAGTGTGGTATAAGATACACATAGTAGGAAATTCTAAGCTAACATTCATCAAGAGGATACAATAAATTTGGCTTCCTTACAGCTGACCCTAGTTCAGAATGAGTGTGTCGGTTTTCATCAGTCAATGCTGTTGACTCCTCAACTCCTTCAGTGTGTGAGAGATTCATCGTTTGGAGAAATAGAATATGATGTCTTGTGTGATAATATATCCATATGAGGTTCACCATATGGTTATTCTAAATGATGGAATCATGTCATCCTTTTTCATGGATGGATGGTGGTCCCATTCACAATACAAGAGGAGGTGACATGAGTGTTCCACACATCTACTTTGGTTGTACATCCTATTGTGGGGAAGATGTACAAGGACCTTCAGTGGTAGTTTTTCTGGTCCGGCATGAGATAAATCATGGTGGAGTTCTTCTCTCGGTTCCTCACCTGTCAGCAGGTGAAGGTTGAGCACCAGGTTCCAAAAGGTTTTTTGAAAACTTAAATATCCCATAGTGGAAATGGGATGAAATATCCAAAGAAATTGTGACATGGATTCTTCGGTTATTGAGGTTCCATGATTCCATCTAGCCGATAGTTTACCAACTCATGAAGCCATCAAACTTCCTTGATATCAGGGAGCAGTGTTTTATGGAGAGTTTGGGGCTGATTTATGTATTGGAGATTATTCTCCTTCTTGGGGTTCCCAAAACTATTGTCTCCAAATATGTTTCACATTTTAAATCATGGTTTTAGAGAGGCCTTCAGGAGGCATTTGGTACCCAGATGAGGACGACAGCATCATTTCACCCCCTAACGGATGTACGAACCAAGTGCTCCATCTAGGTGTTGGAGGATATTTTGAGTACTTGTGTGCTAGACTTTGACTGGATTTGGGAGAATCACATTACATTTTTAGATTTTTTATACAAGAATACATACCACACTACTATCACCATTTTAAATTTTTAGGCCCTATATGGGAGACCCTTCATGTCACCCTTGTACCTGCCAGAGATCATCAAGGCATCTCTTGTGGGAGAAGAGTTGGCATATGTGATGATGATGAAGTTCCAGGTTATTTGTTAGTGGATGAATACAACACAAATTAGGCATAAATTTTATGCATATAACCATCGCAGGCCCTTGTAGTTTGAGTAGGGAGATAATGTTTTCTTGAGTGTCTACCCATGAAAAGTATTGTTGATATTTTTCTATGGTGGAAATTTATCATGTTGTTTTTCAGGAAATTCGAGATATTGTAGAGGGTTTTTGAGGTTGGTTACTATCATTCCCTACCCCCGAAATTATAGTGGGTTGATAAAGTATTCCTAGTGTCACAGCTGAGTAGATACATGAATCACCCTATGCACATTATTTACTGGGGAGAGTTGGACATCAAGAATGAATCCAATTTTGTAGAGCTCCCAGTGGTGATTGAGGATCGGTAGGAGAGGACCCAATGTAGAAAGACCTTCCCCTTGGTCCATGTGTTGTGGAACCACAAGAGAATGCAAGAGAGATCCTAGTAGTAGGAGAGCCAGATGCATACTCAATATCTGGATCTTTTTCTGTAGCTTTTATTTTCAAGGAAAAAAATCATGAAGGATGGAATTATGTATAGACTTATTTTTTTATTTTAGGAATTTGAAATATTTATACATATATTTTCATATCTAGGGACTGAGAAAACATTCAATTTTGAGTCTTGGTGTGACTGAAGTTAATTTCTTAAAAATATTAAAAATATTTTATATTACACATGTATGGATTCCTAAAAAAATGAGATAAATCATAAATGTTACATTGGATTAGAAATTAGAGGCCGTGATTGAGTTTGGAAAGAGATCTTTATGCTATGAGTGACCTAAAATGGATTGTCAAGGGGAGTTCAGATATAAGTACCATTGGTACGGTATGTTTAGATGCTATTAATAATTAAATTTATTTAGTTTTAATTAAAATTTCCTAATATAATTTCCTATAAATACGCTATTATGGAGAATCCTATAGGTTTTGATACATAAAACATGAGAGGACTGAAAGGAATTCTTCCTCTCCGCTATTGAAAAATCAAAATATGATGAGGATGAGACTCTAGATCGAATCAGGTTGAAGCACAGCAAACACAAAAACTCCTCTAAATAATTAGATAGCGCATTATTAAATGAAAAAAGGTTCAATATCCAAGTAGGAATATTCATTTCTATATTCTTCCTCATTTGATTAAATTCGTGAAAATGATAAATCCATTCTTTTGATCACTTCCAAATATGGACAATTTCAAGCACCCATGTATTGAAATTAGATTGAATATTCTTTCATTTATCACCCCATAAATCCCCATTCATGATTGTTTTCTGAGAACACTTAGAAAATATTTAAAAACGCTTTTTTTCCTTTATCCATAAATTTATTCACATTATTCATCATTGGACATTGAGGTCATGATTAGACATTGTTGGGTGAGACTAAACTAGATTAAACCTATGGATTCGCAAAGGTTTTTCATGAGACAAATGAATTAGTGATCAAGGATGGTTTAGGGAGAGAACATCAAATAATGGGAAATGTTTTCAGGGATATAAGATCTAGGTAAATGGAGGCAGTATGGGAGGTGAACAGTGCCTATAAGGAACCACTAGGACAAATCAGAATCCAATTTTCAGTAACCTGATTGTTGAAATTGACAAATTAAGGGATTCACATTCAATTTTGGGTAGCATGGACGAAATATTCATGGAAAATGAGAAAGATATGTAGTATGGATTTGTAGATATAAAATTCTTCATAAATCCTAACTACATGTTTTACATTTCAAGATAAACACATGGAACATGACCTGTTATCTATGTCAGCTAGGATTTCAAAGAGTTATATATATCACATGTCCTGTGGGAGCCCAAAAAATTGTGTGACCATATGTTGGCGGCCTAGAATTTAGAACAGGGGTACATTGTAAAGTGTACATCCATGCACTTGTAATGTGTTGAAGTACACAAACACAGCCAGAGACATAATAAAAACCTCATTTGGAGAGACACATCATGTATCAAAGTGCACAGACATGGGAAAATACTAGGAAAATGGAGCAGAGGAAGGAAATTGAGTGACTTGAATATTCCATTCATTCCCCCTACACACCATATATCCCTAATTGGGATGTAATCCATGTAAAATTAGGGGAAATGCCAGAAGATGGAGTGGGACCACACACCGTGTGGGTTCCCTCACATGACGTGTACCCCTTATATCCTTCGAAGGAAACACCAACCTAACGTATCTCCTTTATTTGGACTTATATTTTTTCTTGAGAGTCACATAAACTATGTGTTGTTTTGTAAAGAACATGATGCTGGAAACTATAGTGGATTTCAAGATGTGATGTGATTATTTTTTGGTGTGATGATTATTTAGGATGTACCTGATCATAACACTGATTAGTAAGAGGATATAAATAGGCACTAGAGTGAAACCCCCCTTATTCACCATGGAATGGTTCTTCTACCTATTGATTGGTACCCCCTATTATATAGGGTTCTCTTCCTCATGATATCATATTAGAACCCCCTTATACACTAGGGCGCGGGCCCGTTATCAACCAATGTTGAACCCCCAATCGGATCGGGCATGGGTCCTCATGACGTAAGAGTGGAAACCCCGGACGCACCAAGGAAAATTTCCTCTACTAATCAAGTTGTAATCTCTATAGGATAGGGTGAACGTCCTTATGAAACTAGAGTGGAACCGCTCCCCCCGCCCCTGATGCACCGTGTTGCATGTCCTCTATCTACTGAGTGGAACCCCATATCAGATAGGGCATTGGTCCTCATAGAACTAGAGTAAAACCCACCCGATGAACTAGGGAATGGGTCCTATATCTACTTAGTGGAACCCCCATATTAGATAGGGCATGAGTCCTCATTATACTAGAGGGGAACCCCCAAACACAATAGTGTGTGGGTCCTCTACCTATAGAGTGGAAGCCCCATGATGCATCAGTGAAAGGGTCCTCTATTGATACTTATTGAGTGGAGCCCCCTAAAACACTAATGTAAATTCTCTATTCTTGGAGATTATTCCCCTTTAACTGTATTTCACAATGGCGAGGTGTTGACCTCCACCCAATTATTCCGGGGTAGACATGTGAGATGTTTGGCATCATTTATTGAATTTCTAGAACTATTGGAACTCTTTTCCTAGGATGGGATGTGAGGTGGATATCCCATTTTCACTCATTTGGGTTTATTCAGTCCGAGGATATATACATATATATATATATATCCATTTTATTGGATTTTTTTAGTCTCTTTCTATGGGAGGAAGAGATGCGACATGTAGTCTACCAACATAACATGTTTATCTCCCTGTGGGTGGATGAGGTTATTTTCATGATTTGGGTTGATCTGTCTATCTATTTATTCCTATTGTGAATCTTACTACTCCCTCTTTAGCCTTCATGGAATCCTACTGGGTCTTTATTTACTCACCTGTGCATGGGAGTTTCCCATACATGTCATGTCTTTTGAAGAAGAAGGATTGGTTGATGGTGACTATAAAAGTGATTAGGGAAAACTGGTGCAATAGACCACATATTGTGGTTGGATCGTTGAGATCAAGAGTTTGGTTCTCTTATTACTTTTAAATTTTTTTGTTTCTAGTTGGGTCATATTTCTGGTTAGCAGTGTATTTTCCCCTTTCACTCTTCCATTTTACATTGTCGTACTCCAGTAAAACATAGAGTTTTTTCATGCTTGGTTTACATTCGAGAAGTTTCATCCATTTATTATTATTCCAATTAAATTCTACATTGATATGGTTGGTTTTGTGCATTCAGGTACATTTGGAAAAGGCCACTTATTTAGACTATTCCTTTCGGGGATTATTTCCACCACCTAGCCTATGGAGTTGATCATGGGGAGGTTCTTATAGTGCCCCATTTATTTGGGTCATGACACCAATCTTATGGATCACATTACTTTGTTATGGTATTCTACTAGAGGTAATAGAAACAACTCATGACTTATGGTGTTTCTTGAATCACTACCCCAAATGGTCTAGAAATTACCTGGCCAGTCCCATCAAACATATTAGTGAATAATATGTGCTTTCCATCAATAAAATAAAATCACTAGCCTAAATTTGGGTACATATTCAATAAACGTCATGATGTGAGTCCTAAAATATGATACCATAAGTGTTGAAGTGGTCATTGACTCCATATAGACTGGTGGAATCTCATGTGTAAATGTTATCATATCATCCCCTAGCCTTAAAAAAATCCATGCCTTATCAGTTGAGTAATAAAATACATTTATGTCACCAAGTGAGAGTAATGATTCTTCTTCACAATCCATAATCTCTCTTTTATCACTTTAATAAAAACCCATGTCATTATTCAGGTCAAAGGAACTTTCTTCACCTTTTTTATTTCAAAATGTTGACTCCCCTCCAAATCTGAGAAATTTTTTCAATCACCTATTTACCCTAAGAATATGGAATAAGAGGAAAAAGAAGATGAATGTGAAGAAAAAGTGGAAGAGAAAGAAGAGGAGGACCTCAGGGATGCCCCTCCAATATTCATGGTGGGTGTCTCTACCACTATTGTACAACTCATAGAAATATACCTGGGTATAGAAGAGGACCCATGACCTATAATGATTAGTACAAACCTATCATCCAAAGAAAAAGAGGTATATACCCCTTTTGTAATGCATTAGCAGGATGTGTTTTTCTAGAATATGCATAAATTATAAGTCTTAATCCTGAGGTGGACACTCACCACATGGGATTTCAAAAAAAAAGGCATTTAAACAGGAATCCAGAAGGACACAGTTGACTCACACTACCAAAATTGAGGCTGAATATTTCAAAAATCATCTTGATAAAGAAAAGTAATTTTCAAATCATGGTATTCTCCAAATTCATAGATCTCTTTGGACACTTTACGAAATATTATTTCCTAGTTCTGATCAAAGAGCTACTAATTGATGATATGGATGGATATCAGGCCCTTTCTTTCAGAGATGCAGATTTAGGGTATAATAAAATATTATTTTCTCTATAATATTAATAATACACCACCTTTATGGACCCAATTTATTATTCTTCTATCAAGTGATTCCCTATATCATAAATATTGCTGGTGCAACATATCGACCTTCCATGCATCACATCATAAAACCTTTTTGGTAAGGTATGTTGAATAACATTTTTACAATATGGTTCTTATGTATAAAAATATTTATAATTACCTAGATGATCTTGATACAATATCCAAAACATCACAACATCATATCATTAATATGACCCCATTTAAATACTCTTTCAAGGTTACCTACAGAATGTTTCTCTGATTCGGGGTATGACATCATGGAATCGAATTCGATCCTGAAATGAAAAAGGTTGTCCTTAATATTTATCCTCCTCAAAATTTAAAATAGTTGAGGATATTATAAATACACCCTACCCATATTCAGTGCTTTATATGAAATATCATAGTTATCTGTTTTCCCTTCACTAGGTTAAGGAAAATGGGGGTCACATATCAGTAGACAGACGACTGTCAGAAAACATTAAATAGTATCATGAAATATATCTTGATACCATCATTGTTAATGATCCCTATTGAGTGGAATACACTCATTTTGTATGTGAAATCTCTGGAATGGTCACATATTGTTTTCCTTACATAATAGAATGGGATAAGGAATGAAAATAGCCTTTATTATATTAGTTAAACCATGTTTTTTATCAAGACTCGATATAAAAATATCAATAAGAGATGTATGGTGTTAATATTCATCATTACAAAAATTTGTTACTACTTGAAACACCAAAAGGCCCATTTGGCCTCATGTAACAACCCACTCATACACATCTATAGTTGTCTTGTGTTTACTGGATGTTTGGCACAATGGGCAGTGATCTTGTAGTAGTTTGACTTTCAGTATGTTCCACAGAATGTAGTAAAAGGCTTGGATTTAGCATACTTACTTGGAGAAAAACCATATGTGAAAAATTGTCTTTGAATACTGAATTTATTGATGAATATATCTTCTCTATTCAAGAATTTCCTTAGATTTTGGAGATGTATTTTGAAAACTCTTCCCGAAGCCCAATGGGGATGATGATGGATGACCCGAAGCTCAAAAATGCTATATTGGGAGTCATTCTCATATATCTAGAAAACTAAATATTAGCTTACTCCATCATATCCACATAAGTCTATAAAAATAATGAGGAAGAATATCAGGTCCTATTCTATGGGATAAAACTGGATCTTCAAATTCTAGTGGAACCCTTGAAAGATAAAAGTGATTCAGAGTTGGTAATCAAACAGATCAATATGAATTATGATATCCATAAGGAAGAGATCATCCTAATTTTTGACTCTTTTTAGCGTATGATGGAAAAAATCCCTTCAAATAAAATATTGAATATGTATTTTATGAAGTCCTTCTCTAGTTAATTGATAGGGAAGAGACTATGTTTCCCTGAATAAATTACATACGGGGCATATGATGCCCACCAGTTAGGGTTTGGGATTTATAATAAGATTTTAAGGCTTGGATACTTCTAGCCTTCAATGAAATATGATTGAACTAAACTCACCCAGAAGATTCATTCAAATTTAGTGCACATCAACATCATTCATTAACCACCAGAGTTACTACACATAGAAAAATACTCCAAGCCATTTTTTGTATGGTGAATGGATGTTTTAGTATTGTATTCTCTAGATATGACCAAAGTTGTTCAAATACATCCTCACTACTACCAACTTATTCTCCAAACAGGAAGAGGAAATACCAATCAATAAAGTCAAGTTCAAGATCATTTTCAGCTTCATAAAGGCCAATATCATTACCATATTTGGTTTCCCTCATAAAATACTAATGGAAAATGGAACCAATTTCTATTATCTTGATTTAGAGAAGCTTTATCAAGAGTATAATATCATATTCATCCATTATTCTTGATATCATGTAGTGTATAATGGATAGATATAGGCCTCAAATAAGACCTTATCAAATATACTCCAAAATATGGTGGTTAATGATAAAAAAATTTGTCCTAAAAAGATCTAGCATTCCTTGTGGCATATAGGACTACAACATGAACCACAACAAGGGTGATCCCATATTCACTTGTATACAGGATTGAAGTAGTCCTTCCCATAGAGGTCTAATTTCCCTCACATCATGTAGTCATCTGTGACCAACTATTCACGGATGAGAAATCTAAAAAATTGTTGGATGTATTGGAGTCACCTAATGAGAAAATACAATGTATTTTTCATCATTTACAGGTCTAAAAAAACTCCATATCATGGGATTTTACCAATAAATTTTACCTTTTCTTGTTCCTCAAAGGAGATCAGGTACTCATCCCCTGGACCCTAATGATACCAGAGAAGAAACCTTTAAATACTGAGACTGAGTGGGAGGGACCTTATTCCATACACCAAGTCCACTCTTATGGATATTATTCCTTAATCTTGATAGATTGAGTGCTTTTAAAAGAACTTACACGTGCAATATTTATCCAAAAATACTTCATGTGATAAAGACATGGTCATATTTTCAGCATGACCTTTAACTCTGTAGCATCACTGATTCTTGTATTCAATACCATAAATGGCACACATTTCATCCTAGTCACTCGATGATAAACAATAAGAAATTTTTTATAGATTTAAGACAATAAAAGTTCAACCATATTTTCCTTGGCGTACAACCTAAAACTGAATGACACCATAGTCCGAATTGTAAGACATTAAACTACAAATTCTAACATCCTAGTCTTGAGATGTTAAACCATACAAAAATATTATTTCTATCTAATGTAAAACTGTATGGCTAACATCCTTCTTCCATGAATTAATACTACAAAATATTTTGTTCTATGATTGAGTGGATCATGATCCTTGGTGTTGGTCTCCCACTATACCTCCTTTGAGAACCATCTGTGGCCCGATTCTCATCTCAATAGGATACGTAGTGATTACTTATATTATGTGTCTATCCATGAAGTAAAGAAAATTTGCCTCACCCACATATTAACAAATATCTATATAGGGAACTTGAAACTCCACGTCCAAGGCCAATACAAATTCTTACTTTGTGCTCAGACACTTCCCTTTCACACATTGTACTCCTTGTCCAAGGAAATTTTTTATATCCATAAGATTTCCCCAGATATTGGTGATATAATATCATATTCCTGAGGACCAATATGTTTTTACTATGTATTGATATTCCCAATTATAGATTTTCTTAAGCCTCCCCTAAAAGGGATTATTAATCCAAGGAACATTCATTCCCAATAGATACCTATTGCATTTCTATAATCCCTAACAAAATCATATTAGAACCCACATTTTGAACATGATCCATAGCCACTCCTTTAATTCATATCTCATATCCCTTATCCTGATGCAGTAACCACAAAGATCATGGTTTAAAATTTCTTTCTTCATATACAAATTATTTCAAACCATCCTTTACCCAGTATTCCTTATATCACTCATCATTTCCATGATATATAGTAAACTTCATCCCGGTCGAATGATGTTAAACTATATATTTTCCAATAAATACATATAGATTAATTCTAATTTCAACGAGATATATAGAGGAATATAAATCCTACATACTAGTCAATAAACTAAAAGATTAAAATTAATATGTCCTTCCATTTTAGTCACCTTTGTGTGGTGAAAGAAACCATTATCACTCCTTATTTCTCACTCCAAGCATAGTTCACCTGGGATTAGGAGTTTTGGTAAAGGATTTCAGGTATGCTCAAGCATTACCAGTTCACATCAGGTTTATCATAATCATGGATGTAAGTCCTTAAAAGGAACACCAAACATATGTATCCCATGGTGTTAAATTGCATGGTCGGCACTCTTACATGACGTAAATCCAATAATTTTTTTGTATTTATTATCGCTTTGATGAGATTCATAATAAATTATATATCCTTTATATTGGGCCCAGTAGCAATAAAAATAAGGTGAGGATAATCCTATGAATATTTCATATCTTTATAATAGGGTCCTGTATAGGTCCTCACCACATTCATGAGCTCGTATTAAAAAAATTATCCTCTACAAACAATAATTCCATTAGAGTAGGGAATCTCCATTCTAGAACTACATGTGTTTTTATTCTCACTTTAAAAAGGAAGTTAATGATTCATAGATATTACATCTTAGGCCCATATATAATAAGAAAAATTCCCTTCCCTGAATATGGGTTATAGATTTATATGAAAAATTTGTCCCCATTGATGGGTGATTTTTAAAATAGATGATCCTTCTATACTCAAGAATTCTCCTTACACAAAACAACCACTATGTCTGGTGAAATATAAATATCCATAAACATTCTCTGACCATCAGTGATATAATGTATGATTCCGAAGGACACCTTTTTTTACTATGCATTGATATTACCTAGTTTGGTTTTACATGACTCTCCCAAAAAAAGGTCATGTCAACCAATGGATGTTGTTGTTTCACTATGCATTGATACACCCCATTTTGGATTCGAATAAGTTTACAAAAAAAGGTATTTCAACAGAAAAACCCTTTTTATTCAAGAGAAACCTCTTCTATCTATGTAGCCCCCAAAAACATTACACTTGAAATCAATTTTCGAATATGGTATGTGGGCATTACTTGCATACGTGTCCTATATCACTTCTTGGATATGGAATCCCTTAGATTATGTCTTACAACATTATTCCTTAAAAACCAAATATGAAGGAACATTCTTGGTCAGGTCACCATAAAATAAAAATTTTATAACCTCTTCTTCAATGATAAACAAATATAAATGTTATCTCTCAACATCCCTACTATACAAAGTTAAACTTCATGGTCTTTGTCCGGGTCACATGACATTAAACTACAGGATTCTTCAACCCTCATCAGGTAGGACCCATAAATCATTATGTTGTTCATCTACCATGTCACCCCAAAGAACTATGTATTACTTTATACATATTCCCTCAAGAAACATAGTGATACCTTGATCCTTTATTCTAGTCCCTGTTTCCATAGAAAAAAATGTTTGCATTACTCCATTCATGGGAATAACCCGGATCTCGGATGAAGGTTATGGATTTCTACATGGACCCACTCTTGGAAATATTATAATTAAAACAAAATTCTCCCTTTTACATAAAAACCAATTTTTTGTAGGATTGTTTTACCATTAATGGAAAGTTCCAACCTAGATACTCATTTCATAATCCACCCTTTATGGTCTAAAGAGATATGGATCATCATAAACTCATTCTCCATCATTAATCGTATTTATGCTACTTGAGGAAACATGTGTGTTGACTATGAATTGATGCACATCAATATGTATTTTCAAAAGTCACCCCCAAAAGAACATTCAACCAGAGGCACATTCATCATTAAGATAAACTTATTTTATCTTAGTAATCCTTGAAAATATCATGAAGGAAGCCTATTTTTAAACAATATTTTATGCCATTAATTGAATAATTTTCTCATTTCATGTTTCAGGTCTTGAAATCACAAAATCATGACTTAATATTCATTTTTTATACCTAAATAAGGTTAGAATATTCTAGTCCAGCAAGCCCTTCTTGGGTTTTCATCCCAAAAATCATGGTCAAATTTTTTGACCGAAAACACTAGATTATTTATTTTGGATTGAAACACTCTAAAATACCCATTAATAGAGACATGATACTCACTAGGCTAAAATATTGCAAAGAGAACTCAGGATAAGAGTTTATTATCATCTAACTAGATAGGCACTTCACATGGTTTTTGAAAAAAATTAGCAATGAAAAGAATGATGAATAAAGCTTGATAGGTTGAAAACATGAAATGGTAATCCTAATAAAAATAAAATTATATATAGCTAGGTCCTTTCCATATCTAACTTAGGAAAAAATTGGAGTGATCACATAAAAAACAAAATGTTTGTAGGGTTTCTCATATCAATCTAGCAACAGTAGAACTAAGATTTATAGAGAGAAAGGCCAAGGAAAAATTAGAGCACTCTATCATTCCTATAATTGTACTTCCAACTCATTTAAAAAATGTAATTTATCAAAATGATCTATTTATAGTTTCATGGTTTCAATAAATATAAGAGATCTATTTTTAGTATTATGGTAACAATAAAGTCAGGAATGCAGAAATAGATGATCAAGGAACAAAAAAATAAAATCTTTTTCATCCATGTTGTAAAATTCATTGGAACTTCTATAAGTAGGCGTCTCTATTTCATGTTTTACAAGTGTTCCTTGACATAGGCTTTGATCTACTGAACTAGGGCTCGAGAATTATCTATAGTTTTCTGAATACTATCCAATTGTGTTGAAACCACCTCCTCTGCATGATGAAGTTTCTCATTCTCCTCATCAATAAAATCTATTACTTATGCAAAGAACCTATTTAAGGATTGGTGAGTTTAGTGTATCTATTCCTTTAAATCATCTGGTTATTCTTGAAGGAATTCTAATTAGAGATAATTCTTATCAAGGTCACATCGATTCTCCTCTGCCTAATTATCTTAACTATGAACCGCCTGGAGAACAATATTTTTGAGTTCTTAAAATTGGCTTACATGATTTTCCTCAGTCTAATGCAATATTTTCTCCAATTATCATTGTCTAATGATTGACTTCATAGCATGGTGGACCATGTGGCAATCAAAGCTGACATACCCCAAAATAGGAAATAGGGTTGTAAGTCTATGAATTTGTGATGGAATGTATTCAAGAGGCATTACTAAAATTATCATCTCGATATCTTCCCATAAAAATGCAATGAGGTATGAAGGTATCATGTGCCTCCACGTCTGACTCAAAACTAGTTTCAATGGGAGAGATATACTCTAGGACTAATGGACTCATTGAAGAATCCTACTCTACTGCCTATAAAATTGTATTAGGTTCTCCTTCTGATATTGTCAGAATTGGTATGGAACATCCAACCACAATATCAGCTTCCAAATTTAATGGAACTTGATAACAGATAGGACCCATCGTTCACATCAAGGTTTAACAGATTGAAAGGGAAGAAAAACTACATGATTAGTTAATATCTCTCACCCATCCTGGGAAATGATACTGGAAATGATTCCTCCCTTTCACCCCCATACTCAATGTTTTGATTAAGGATCTCTAAAAAAGGAACATATTCTTAAGTATTCTCCAAAACAAGGATAGAGGGATCTATAGAATATCCTACTTCGAGACCCTTAAATATTGTTCCCTCAGTAATGGGATTAGTATGAACATTGATTCATTGATCATGAATCATCTAGAAATATATTTCTATAAACAAAGAAACAGAAGTCGATCTCTAGTGTGAGACATCAAATGTAAAGAAGCCGACTATTTTTAAATCATAAGAAAAACAAAACTCAAGTCCATCCAATTCCATAGAAAAGTCTGAGAACTCTTCTAGAAAGGTGGAAATATTAATATTTCTTAAACTATCTGAAAATTAAATTAGGTAATTATAAAATTTCCCACATATCACAACATATTCAATAGTACGGGTATCCAAGTCAGATGTTTGAAGACCCAAATTAGCTCCAACATTGATTTTATCCACCATCTGCTTGGTAGGCACAACTTATTTATGCCTTGTAGAGTCAAGATCAACATCGACAACTTTATTGGGCCATCCAAGATCCCATTAAACCCCTTCTAGAATGTAAAAAATGCTATTGGTTAGAGTTTTAGGGTCCACTAGTATACGTGATGGATCGAAAACATCATGAGAAATAAAGTTAGTGATCGATAAATAACACATTATGGTGTGCATCTAACATTAAATGGACCCTCCTCTATCTCTTTAGTAATGGGATTGGATAAGTTTGAATATCTCAATACTTATTCTATTAAAGGGATGGATTCACCAACATAAGTATTTTCCTCAACTGAAATGCCCCCATTGGTCCTCAAAGCATCAATGTTGGACCTCTTTAGGGTGAAGAATGAGGTTGATCCCGCAAAAGGAAATCACATTTAAATGGATATTTCATGTGAGTCAAGTGATTAAATGATATAAAAATACATATTGTGGTGTATACGACTGGCCATATTTTCCCCCCCTTTCATTTCTTCCCCTTAGATGGAGAGGGTCCCATATTGGTTATCTCAGATATAGATACTGGAGGTGGTAGTTCAGAAGACCCTCCCACCATCTTCGCCTACATAATCCTTTAACTTGGGGATAGATCTAGGGACTCAGGTGTGTTAGACACACTCTTATGGGGGTTCCTATCATCCCATATTTAGGTAACTTAACCGGTTGTCATTGAAGTCAGTCAAAGTATAAAATTTATATTCCTACTAACTACTGTATATGTGGCAAGAAGGGTCAAACCCATAATGAAGGTTATTGTGACCAGTGTTCTTATAAAAACTTTCAAAAATACCACACTGTTTTCAATAGTGAGATAGATTTCATATTTTTTTAATTTTTATTTTTTCTTAATGTGTTTTTATAAGGAAGAAAAGAAACACCACATTTTTTTTGTATTTTTAACTAGGCTAAGATGAAGAAGAAAGCATTTTGGAAACAATGAACAAAAAATATTAAGAACACTGATAAATGAACTATCAAAGTAAATTTACAAGGGAAAATCATCCATTATACTGATTTTAAAGTATTACAATTCACTTAGAAGTTTTTAAAATGTACCACCATTTAAATAGAATGACTTACTTCTCTCACTATGTGTTATGCTGGACAGGCTGATCAAGTTCAGAGTTCACCACTCCAAAATAGATCAACTATGAAAATTGTTATTTGAAAATGTCGACAGGATGAACTCAGAGTAAGTACTAAAGTGTTATGAATTTATTATCTTTTGAAAGATTTATCAATGATGAATCTCTCCAATTAATTGTGTAATTTTGAAATTAATTTCTGGTGGTGAAAAGAAATTAAATAAATTCCATATTGATCTCCCCGATCAATACTGAATACATCAAAATGAATAAGTTAAAAAGAAAATTTAATGATAACCAGTGGAACTTCAATTTATCCTCGAACTATGATATTTAGCTAGAAAACATGTTCATTTTCAAAACAGTAATTGAAAACTTGCAAAAGAAGAGTATAAGAATTTAAACACAAGAGAATAAGAACTCCCCAAAATATGCTCTGCTCCTATACTCCTTCAACTCCTAGGATTTCCACTGAACCTCGATGCTCCGGTGAGAGAGAATCTCTCAAATCTCTGATGAAGCTCTAATAGAATGTATGTCTTATATGTGTCTTTGATGTCTAAGATTTGTGCGTCAAATGTTAGAATCCCCCAAATCCCCTACTGCTTTACCTTTTAAACTGTTTTCATAAGCTACATTTCACACATGTTTTCCACCGATTTCAAGTGTCCTTCACTTGTTCACCGCACACATGTATTTTTTAGTGAAAGTCACGTCATTTTAGATTTTCCCTTGAATCTAAATCCCAATGAGTTAATTGAATGCACATGGTCGCGTTTCTGTCTCTTGAATGAACCTGTGAAAGAAAAACAAACAAAAAAAGTTAAAACATGAAGGAAATAATTAATTAAAAATTTATAATTTAAGACAATAACTTATTAAGAAGTATTTTAAAATAATTAATAAACTTTCAAATAATGTTATTAAATAAATTATTTTATTAGTATTATTAATAACTAGTAATTAAATTTTAGAAAATATATTAAGATAAAAAAATAATGTTATTAAAATAGTTAAATAATAATATTTAATTATATATTCAATTATTATTTTGTTTTTTAATATACTTAATGAAAACTATGTAAATCCTCATGAACATTTGAAGTTGAAAATTTTAATTAATTATTAATTATTAAATATTATTATTATGTATTTATGTAATTAACTTATTTGATTAATGTTAATTTTAGTTGTGAAAAAAGATGTCCATCAGTTCATTAATGATTTAAATTATGTTACTTTATTTAAATTTATAAGTTGTTAACATTTTAGTTATAAATATTATATTAAATATTTAAGTTGATATTTTTAAGTTAATTAATAATGTTAATAATATTTATTAAATTGATTATTATTTTTAATATTAAATTGTTAACTTATTAAATAGTTTATTTTATTCTAATATTATTTATAAATTATTATTAGTAATTTATTTTATATATTTAATTTTTAAAATAAAATATAGAGATTTGGTATGGAGCAATAAAAATAATAATTAATTTAAACATAATTTAAAGGTTATTGTTAATTAATTTAGTTTCATTTATGATTAATTTTAATAAATTAATATTTATGTTTTATGATATAATATTTATTATTTATTCATAATTATGATTATTTAGTATTTAACATAAGTTATTATTATTATTAATATTTTAAATTAAGTTTTTATTAATGTTTTATTTTAATTAATTTATATTATTTTTTAACATTATCTTCTCCCCTCATCTCATCTATTCTGCACTGAAAAGGATGGGGATAGGGTTCATCTTCCAAAGAATAGTGCCACAACTCAGCTCCTCCTCCTCCTTCTAGCTCTGATGGTGCAAAAATATTCCAGGTGAGGTCATCCTGCTTCGAGCCTTCTCGGGTTAATATTAGAGGTGCATGGACTTCTCCAACATTGGCAATGGATTCATGTAGAGATCTTGCATTCAATTTCACAAGGAAGTAGTTTCCATTCACTTGGCTCTATGTGGTGCAGCTCGGCCTCCTTGGACTGGTGCGACGACGCAGATCATAATGCAATTGGGGTGCTCCAGTGGAACGACTTCAGATGACCAGCTCTGGTGGTGAGAATAACCGGTTCATCCTATTTTGAGTGGAGTTAGTCGAGGTTGAATCACGCCCTCCTCAGCTCGACTGAAGATAATGAAACAAGACTATATCACAGTCCAGATCTGCATGAAATTTGTTGGATTTGAACATTTTGAAACTCCATTCCGAGTTCGGATGTGATTTTAAATGGTATGTGGATGTTATTATGGTGATAAATTTGGATGTGAGAGTCCAACAAGAGTGGAAACGATGGTGAGGGATGGAGATGATCAGCTGCAAGGATTGAAGGTGTTGCATTGGTCGTAGGGCTAGAAATGAGAGACTGATGCTGGTGATCGGTAGAAAAAAGAAGAAACTGATGAAGGATATGAGGGATCATTGTGAATATGTCTCATCGATGTATATCAATGAGACAGGATGCCTATTGGTGAGACAATAGAGAAAACAATAATTGGTGTGGAAGGGGGATATGTGAACTTTCGGTAGCAGGATAAGCCATCAGTGAGTCATGACTCACCAATGGGAGAAAAAAATGATTGGTGAGTGTGTGAGAAACTAACATAATAATAAAATAAATTAAGTCACTGATACTTAAAAATAAAAATGAGTCACCGTTAGTTAAAATAAAATAATTGGTGTGACGAGAAACCGATGAAATGAAATGAATGATGAGTCATGAAAAAAAGGATATGTGAATCTAGGGAATCAGTGTCAGGAATAGAGAATCGTGACACCGATCAAAAGGAGAAACTGATACTGACGTAAAGTGATCCGTGATTCGACTCATCAATAGTGATAAAAAAACATCGGTGCATCGCGGCATCATTGAATCACGACATCAGTTCCAAAATCTTAAAACATTTGTGGCACCAATGGTTAGGAGATTATCGGTGAGTCGACTCACTAATATAACAAATTGAACGTCAAACAATAAAAAATTAATATTAAATAGATAATAAAATGAATAAAACATTAATTAATTAAAACAATAGAAAATTTAACTAAACTATTAGAGGATAATTAATTAACTTAATTAAAAACTAACTAAATTATTACAAAAACTAAAAATGAAAGTGACTTAATTATAAACTAAGAATATATATATTAAGATTAATTAATAAAATTTATAAATAAATGAAAAACAAAAACAAAGAATTAACCGCAAACATGAAGTTAAAATATTTAAAATTAACTAACGATTTTGAACAATAAATTTGATAAAATGAAAACATAAAATTAAGAACACATTATTTTATTAAATTTTAACAAAAAAATTTACTTGTCTATTAAATAGAATAATTAAACTTGTAAATAAATAAAGTTAATTTATTTTAATAAATATGATTTAAAGGTTAATGTTTTAAATTAAAAGCTAAATTAGGCTAATGATAATAAAAATGAACAATTGATTAAATAAGAAACATTTAAAATTATTAAAAATGTTAACCAAATTAAAATTATTAAACTAAAAGTTAGATAAAATAATTTCAATAATTAGAATGATAAATTAACTACTTAATAGATGAAAAACACATATTTATTTATAAAAAATGATTAATTGATAGATATAGTGACTAAAATAAAAAAGTGCCATTAATTATTAAAAAGTTTTAAAATAAATAATTAAATTTTTAAAAATTAAATAAAAGATTTGGAAAAACTATGTAAAAACAGAGCCACATCAAATTACCCCACACTTAAGCATTGTTTGTCCTCAAACAATCCCATGCTTTATTATCTTTGAAAAACATATGTGAGTGTATTTAATATTTTTCTCAAAATGTAACTTTCCCAACACTTTTAAAACAGAGGACTAAAAATTGATTTAGTATTTTGGAAAATGATATTTTCAAAATATGTCTTTCCTAGAATAAATACTCAAAGGGTAATCAAGAAATAAAATATCATCCATAAAATAAGGTTTCCTACCTCATGTGTGATACTACTTAGCGACTCGTTTCAATCCGGGCTTATGTCCAAAGTCCAAGAGTGACAAAAGGTAAAATATTAGAGGAATCAAAAACATAATAGAGTAAACTTGTATTTTTACTCATCTCCTAGGTTCCAACAATATATATATATATATATATATATATATATTGAATCAGTATTTTGATACAACCTAAATAACTCCCATATAAACAAATTTTCCTCTTCTTCATTCAGATTTCATCATTCCCCTCACCATAATGAATTCATTTTTGACCATAGGCACTTTATTTTATTTTTTCAAATCCATGTATCATGTGTTAAGCACTGTGAAATGCACTTATTGAAGGTGTACATGGGGCTTATAGTAAATAGAAATGCACCTAGTATCTAGGGTCTCCGAGATTCACTGTGGGATCCCAGATGCCCAAACTACTCCAGTTTCAAAAGATTTATATAAAAATAAATTACATTGTCTCATTAAGGTGATTAATCTAAATGAATAATAAAAAAGTGTGTCCCCTATGATCAAAATAAATCTTTTAGTTCCAAGGGTTATGATAATAACACCACTAACAGGTTACCTAAATCAATACAAATAATAATCCCTAAACCAAAATTTCATAAAATCACAAAGTAGATTCACTCAAAAATCATGCAAACTCAATAATTTCATAATCAAAGTAGTTATAAACTACTAATCAAGCATAATCTAAAGGCAAGACCCATTTGAGAAACATTGTAAAACCTAAAATCATTAAAATAATGTTGAAAAAATTTACCCATTTTTTACAAAAATATTGAACTTGTAGTGAGAATTGATGGGATTTCAATAAACACAGTTTAGCAGAGTCAAGAATTGACCCCCTCTCCTATACTTAAAATTCAAAACATATTTTCAATAGAATATATTTATGACATAATAAAATGTTATCAATAAAGATCAACAGAATATTGTTTTGCACATTAAATAACTTAACAGCAGGTTCAAAATCCAAATATATGCATTATCAATTAAATCCAGTGACACAGATTTTCAATTCAGTACAAAATTAGCATATAACTTCTGGGTGCACATTGGATAGGGTGTAAGCATATTCAGAAACTATGATTTAGGTGAATGTTTAATACAATAGAAAAATTTCATTCTAAACACCCCAACCTAAAATAGATTCAAAAAGATCAGTAGCATATACCCCCACACATAGTTTAAAGTAGTGGAATGATTTTAACAGCAGTGAAATTAAATTTTTCATCAAGGAGGAAGAAAATGAATTTTTTTAAAGTGAAATACAGTAGAAAACTTTTAGTATGCTTAGATATAAAGCGGATTTTTCTTAATAAAAGAAGAATTTTTATAGCAGCAACAAAAATTTATAAAGTAATAGTCACTACTGATAGTAATAACTTTGAATTAACAGTGAATTTTATTAAAATGAAAAAGAGTTGAAAAATGAATATAAGAAGTAAGACACTTCCCTGAATAGGATTGTCAATAATCCTCAGCTTGGGAATCCCACTCTTTTAATGATACAACACAATCATCTTTATAACCCTGAAATAGAACCAAGAGACCATGAACAAGCACTAACAAGGACTTACCAAAAATAGATCACATAAGCAAAATATTATTGAAGGGTAAAAATGAAACAAAGTAAAGACAAAATGAACCATGGGTTTCCTCCTATGCATCACAAAACGTTTAAGTCTTCAGCCAGAATTTATTCCAGAACAGTTCTCAAGCTCAGAGAAGGAAGCCAAGACCATCAGTTGTCCCTCTAAATAATGGTTCACTCTTTTCCCATTAACCAAATTGTTTTTTTCTTCACCAACAATTTCTACTACTCCATTATTTAGAACTCTCTCTATAGTAAATGGTCCAGACCACTTGAAGTTCAGTTTTCTAGAAAGGAGTTCGAGTCTAGAGTTGAAAAGGGGGGCCTTCTGTCTAGGTTTAAACTTCGTTATTTGAATGATATAATACTGAAATACATTAGTAATCTCTTTATAAATTCTATAATTATCATAAATCTCTCTCATAATCTCATCCATATCACTCATCTCAAGTAATCTCTTCTCACCAGCACTTTTAAAAACAATGTTCAGAGCCTTAATTTTCCAATAAGACATGTGTTGCAACACCATAGGTAAATGATAATGTTTCCCAAACAACAGCCTATAAAGAGACATACCTATTGAGGTCTTGAAAGAAGTTCTATATTCCTATAAAGCTTTATCCAATTCTTGAGACCAGTCTTTCCACGAATTTGAAATAGTTTTCTCAAGTATATGTTTCAGTTCCGGATTTGAAATTTACACCTCTCCATTAGACTGTGGATGATAAGAAGTACTGGTTTTATGACAACAACCATATTTTTCCATCAAATAATTAAATTTATAGTTCTCATAATGTGTTCCATTATCAGTGATAATGTCTTTTGGGACTCTATATCTAGAAATTTTTTTCTTTTTGACAAATTAAATTACAGAATTGGCTTGATTGTTGGGAAGTGCCACTGCCTTAACCCACTATGTCACATAATCAACAACAACAAGAATATACTCCTTCCCATGAGAATATGGAAATAGACCCATGAAATCTAAACCCCAGACATAAAAAATATCTACATCTAGAATTAATTTTTGGGGTAAATCCTACTTCCTACCAACATTTCCTAACCTCTGACATCAATCACATCAAACCACAATGCTCCTATCATCCTTGAAAATATTGGGCCAATAGAGACTATATTGTAACACAATCTGAACAGTCCTTTCACCACCACGGTGACCTCCCCAAGGTGAGCAGTGATAACTCTCTAGGATAGGTATCATCTCTTCCTCAAGCACATATCTCCTAAGGATACCATCATCACATCTCCTAAACAACAGGGGTTCATCCCAAATGTAGTATTTAAGTTCATAAATAAATTTCTTCCTTTGGTTATTGGAAAAATTTTTAGGAAAGAATCATGTTGTAAGGAAGTTGAACAAATATGCATACCAAGAAGATTTACAAATAGAAATAGTGAGCAGTTTTTCGTTAGTAAATGAAGAGTTTATTGCCTTAGGATCTTCATATTGAGTAAGAGAAAGCGTAGAAATATGTTCATCAACTACATTTTCAGTTTCCTTCTTATCCCTAATCTCTAAATCAAAATCTTGTATCAACCAAATCCATCTAATCAGCCTGGGTTTAGTTTCTTTCAAAGACAACAAGTAATTTAAGGCATAATGATTAGTGAAAACGATGAATTTTGAGCCTAAAAAATATTTTCTAAACTTCTCAAGAGCTAACGCAACAACTAACAATTCTTTTTCAGTAGTGGTATAATTATTTTGGGCCTTATCTTGCAATAATATATAATAATACACCAAATGCAATTTCTTATCTTTCTTCTATCTAAGGGAAACACCTACAACCATGTCCCTAGCATCACACATAAGTTCAAAAGGTAGCTTCCAATCAGGTGCAGTGGTAAAGGGTGATGTTGTGAGTTTCTCTTTAAGAAAATTAAATGATTTCAAATAGTTTTCATCGATTTTGAAAGGTGAATCCTTGAAAATCAAAGAGCACATGGGCTTGGATATTTTGGAAAAGTCTTTTATGAATCTCTGGTAAAAACTGGAATGCCCAAGGAAACTTCTAACACCATTTAAATTTTTAGGAGTTGGAAGTTTTTGAATGACTTCAAATTTAGCAGTATCAACTTCGAGACCTCTCTTTGACACCTTATGACTATGCACAGTACCTTCTGTGGCCATGAATTGAAACTTTTCCCAATTAAGAATAAGGTAGGTTTCAATGATTCTTTCTATGACTAATTCATGATTTCCAAGACATGAATTGAATGTACAACCCACAATAGAGAAATCATCTATGAAAAGATCAATGATTCTTTCAATAATAATTCAAAATATATCTATAAAACAAGTTTGAATGGTGTATGGAGCTCCACACAACCCAAATGGAATCTTCCTATAGAAAATTGTCCCAAAGGGGCATGTAATATTGGTCTTTTTCTGATCCTCTGGTGCAACAGGAATCGAGTTGTAACCAGAATATCCATCCAGAAAACTGAAAAATTAATTTCCAGCAAGCCTCTCAATCATTTGATTTAAGAAGGGAATTGGAAAATGGTCCTTCCAAGTGGCTACATTCAACTTCCTATAATCAACACAGACTCTCTATTTTGTGACTTTCCTACCTCGGATTTCATCATTTTTTTTCATTTTTAACTATAGTGAAACCTCCCTTTTGGGGGAAAACCTGTACAGGGCTGACCCAAGCACTATCAAAGATGGGATATATGATTACAATCTCCATCAAATTAATCACTTCCTCTCGCACAACTTCTTTCATGTTTGGATTCAAACTTCTTTGACACTCTACCCTAGGCTTATGGTCGTTCTCCATAGGTATTTTATGCATGCCGAATGAGGGACTAATACCCTTGATATAAGCTATGGTATAGCCTATAGAAGATTTAAAATTATTCAACACACTCATTAGTCTTTGTTCTTGATTTTCATTCAATTTAGAAGAAATTATGATTGGAAAAGTGTAATTCTCAACCAAAAATGTTTATTTCAAATGAGAAAGGATTGGTTTAAGTTCAAGAGCTGGTGGTTCTACACTCAAAGGAAGAATCTTAGGCCTAGGAGGTCTAAGATCTTAAAAATATCTCTTGCATGGAGTATTGAATGATGAAATATTTTCAATATCAAGATCCGTTTCAGAATTTACAGTGCTACTGTCAAAAGAGGGTAGCACACTGTCCAGATTTTCCAGATTAGAATTTAACACGTTTATTAAAGAAGAATCATCATGTTGTCTCAAAAGTTCTCCATAAAAATCATCAAAATGCTCATAACGGTTGGTTTTAATATAAAAACCCTCAAATTCATTAAAAATTATTCTATGTTCAAGAAAAGAGGACTCTTCTACAATATAAACTGGACAGTTATCCAGTTCTGGAAAATTTTCCAGATTTGGTATTTGAGAAAAATTTTGAACTTCTAAGACAGATTCAATAGGATTTTAAGCTTCTAAATTATTTTCTTCAACATAGGATTTATTTTTTATATTCTTCAAAGTCTTAACATTGATTTTTATAAGAACATTTAGCTTCAAGGAACTCAATTTTTGAATAGTTTTCAGAATATGTTGGTCCCTTAATGTTGTTAAACACATTGAACTCTTATTCTTGTTCTCTAATTTTGAAAATAAGTTTACCCTTGGAGACATCAATAACAGTGCCACATGTGGACAATAAGGGCCAACCCAAGATGATGGGATCTTATTGATCACAATCTATATCTAATACTAAAAAGTCTGCAAGTAGAAACAACTTCCCAACCCCAACTAACAAAACATCTACCCTACCCATAGGATGAGTGAAAGATCTATCATCTAACTACAATATGACATGGTGGTTTGAATGTCACTCAACCTCAACTATTGAAACAATGATTATGTGAGTAGATCAATGCTATCACCTAAGTCACATAAAAATTTAAGCTGATCATAATTTCCTAGTGTGAAGGAATGTCAAATCTACCTAGGTCTTTCAATTTAGGTGGGATTTTCATTTAGAGTACAGTACTACACTCTTCAGTGTGGTTGTAGGTAGAAATTTATTCTATGGTATTTTTGTTTGAAACAATTTTCTTAAGGGATTTAAAGTAATATGAGATTTTAATTAAGGATTGAATGAAAGGAATGTTTACTTGATGTTTTTTCAAGTGAAAAAGGAATTGAAGAAGTTCATCCCTAGTGTTACTTTGTAGTTTTAGTTTCTCAGGGAATGGGATGGGTGGGGAAATTTTTTTAAGGAGAGTAGATATATCACTCACCTCTTTCTCAAATTTTCCTTTTCCTTTATTCTTTTTATTTTTAAATGAATTTCCAGCTTGTACTTCAGGTGAAAAATTCAGATTTAGATCATTTTCATGATTTTTTTGTGAATTTATAGCATCTGAATAAAGCAGTTTTTTGGCTCAGGTTTCAAGCTGATTTTTATTTTCGGCAATTTCATGGTCTTCTTCAACCACATGTTGAGTTCTAATCCCACTTCTAGTTACTACTTCCATGTAATTCTCTCTAGGGCTAAGTTTATATGTACTTGGAAGTCTACCTTTTTTCCTAGATGAAAAATCTCTTGCATGGTGGCCAAGTTGTGTTTCCTTGTTTTTCATTCTAACATTAATTTTTATTTTATCTGACTCATATAGATTTTGATGTTTGGTTAGCTAAGTCATGCATCTTTCCTTATGAGAGTTAATTTTTTTTCAAGATTAGATCAAGCTTAGAAGAAATTTGGTTATCATTATTTCCTTTTTCATTTTATGACTCTCCCCTTTGTTGATTTTCAATGTTTTTTTGGTTGATTATGATAGTTAGGGGTAGTGGATTGCTTAATTAGGCCTTTATCATTCCATGATAAAGTATGATGGTTCCTATTGACTTGATTATAATTGTTTGAAAATGGATCTTATTTCAGAGGAATTCTAGGACCACCATTAACAAAGTTTGAGTTTTCTTGTTGTTGGGTTAGCATATCAAAGTTATGACAAATGTTTTCAGTATTACCAGAAAATCCACACTAGACATACTATTCCATTAAAGATTGAATGGTGTTTTGAAAACCAAGTTGATTAACAGTTTTCTTAGAATTTTGGTTCATTAATGATTGCAATTGGTTGGTCATTTCAGGAAGTTGAGTTTGAGTTTCATTTGTTGAACCAGTGTTAACATTAACATTTATATTGACTCTTTTAGTTCATGAATTTTTATGTTGTGAATTCAGTTCAAGATTATTAAAAATTTGACTCAATTTTTCATCTGTCTTGTCAATATAATTACCCCCAACAGCTTGATCAACTGTATTCTGTCCATAAGAGGGTATCCCTTCATAGAAGGTGTCCATGAGAAGGAGATATCGGAGTTAATGATTAGGAAACTACCTAATAAGATCCATGAATTGATCCCATGATTCATAAAAAGCTTCTCCATCCTCTTGATAAAAACTAGTTATCTTAGTTCTAAGTTCATCTTTCAGTCTTTGGTGATAAAATTTCATTATAAAAGAATTGTACAATTGATCCCAGTTTTCAAAAATGTTCTCATATAGACTCAGTATCTAGCTCCTAGAATTCCCTTTAAGGAAAAAAGGAAAGGACTCTAATTCTTATCTCATTCTCTGTATGTCCTATAAGAGAAAACTCTGGCACAGTGTTACATAAATCTCTAATAAAGGCTAGAGAGTCCTCATTAGACAGTCCCTTAAATGCAGGAAGTAGTGAAACGTGTGTCTATTTAGCTCATTGTTTCAGGATCTAGGAGATAACCTAATAAAAGATGGTTTTTTTACACATGAGGAAGTTGGAACTCCCTCATCCCTGGACTTTCAACTTTATTTAAGAGTTCTGGTTGATTTTGAAAGTTGTTAGGTGAAGGAACTCTCTAATTTATATTTTTCATTTCAGATTTTTTTTCTTCCTTAGAGCAGTTAAATGTTTATCTAATTCAGGGTTTAGGGGCTTTAATCTAGTAGAAGTATACCTATTTTTAATGAAATAAGTGATAAAAAGGGAAATTCAGCATAAACAACAATAGAAGTACAGAAACACACAGAAGTTGACAGAATTGAATTTTTAAATAGTATTCAAAATTTTCAATTTTTTTGAGTTTTTCAATGTTTTTTTCAATGTTTTTTTTTGAAATGTAATGGCTTGTTTCTTCCTTAGAAATAGCACCTAAGAAATGGAGCGACTATTGTTGAAGTCTGTCAAAGTTTAGAATTTATAGTTCTACCAACTATTGTATATGTGGAAAGTTGGGTCAAACCCATAGGGATTGTGATTATGACCACTGTTCATCTAAAAATAATCAAAAGACCCCCTGTTGTTAGTAGTGAGATATATTTCTATTTTTTTTACTTTTTATTTTTTTTAATGTGTTTTTTATAAGGAAGAAAATAAACACAACATTTTTATATATTTCGAACTATGCTAAGATGAATAAGAAAACAGTGAACAAAGAATATTAAGAATGCTGATAAATGAACAATCAAAGTAAATCACCTAGGGAAATTCATCCATTCTACTGATTTTTAAAGTTTTACAATTCACATAGAAGTTATTGAAGTGTACCACTATTTAAATAGAATGATTTACTTCCCCCTCTAGGAGTTAAGTTGGACAGGTTGATCAATTTCAGTGTTCACCACTCTAAAATATATCAACATTGAAAATCATTATTTGAAAATGTCAACAGGATGGACTCAATGTATGTCCTGAAGTTTTATGAATTTATTATCTTTTGAAATATTTATCTACGATAAATCTCGCTAATTGATTCTGTGATTTTTCAATTATGTTCTGGTGATACAAAGAAATTGAATAAATTCTGTATCAATCTCGCCGATCAATACTGATTACATCGAAATGATGAAGTGACAAAGAAAATTTAATGATAACTAATGGAAATTCAATTTCTCCTCAAACTAGGAGATTTAGCTATAAAACATGTTCATTATCATAATAGTAATTGAAAACATGCTAAATTAGAGTATAAGAATTCAAAAAAAGAGAATAAGAACTCCCCGAAAGATGCACTACTCCTATGCTCCTTTATCTCCCGGGATGTCCATCGGACCTCACTGCTCTGATAAAAGATAAGTTCTCGATCTCTGATGATTATCTCAAGGAATGTATGTCCTGAATGTGTCTTTGAGGTCTAATAGTTGTGTGTCAAATGTCAGAATCCCCAAATCCCATGATTCCTTTCCCTTTAAACTACTGTCATAAGTTCCATGACACCCCTATTTTCCACCGACATCAAGTGCCCTTCACTTGTGCAACACACACATGCATTTTTTTAGTGAAACACACGTCGTTTTAGATTTTCCTTTCAAAATAACCCCAGTGAGTTAATTGAATGAACTTGGTCGTGTTTCTATCTCTTGAATGAACATGTGCAAGAAAAACAAACAACAAAGTTAAAAAATGAAGGAAATAATTAACTAAAAATTTATAATTAATGACAACAGTTTATTAAAAAGTATTTTAAAAGAATTAATAAAATTATAAATAATGTTATTAAATATATTATTTTATTATTATTTTTAATAAATTGTAATTAAATTTCAGAAATTTTATTAAGATAAAACAATAATGTTATTAAAAAAGTTAAATAATAATAATCAATTATATATTTAAGTATTGTTATGTTTATTAAATTATTTAATGAAAACTAAATAAATCCTCATGAACATTAGATTTTAAAAATTTTAATTAATTATTAAATATTTAATATTATTATTAAGTAATTATTAATTAACTTATTTAATTAAATTCAATTTTAGTTGCGAAAAAAGATGTATATTAGTTCATTAATGAATTAAATTATGTTACTTTATTTAAATTTATAAGTTGTTAAAATTTTAGTTCTAAATATTATATGAAATTTTTATATTGATATTTTTAAATTAATTAATAATTTTCATAATAATTATTAAATTTTTATTATTTTTAACATTAAATTGTTAACTTATTAAATATGTTATTTTATTCTAATTTTATTAATAAATTATGATTAGTAATTTATTTTATATATTTTAATTTTAAAATAAAATATTGATATTTGGTATGGGGAAATAAAAATAATAATTAATTTAATCTTAATTTATAGGTTATTATTAATTAATTTAGTTTATTTTAAGATTAATTTAAATTAATTAAAAATTATATTTTATTATCTTTTATTTATTATTTATTCATAATTATAATTATTTAGTATTTAACTTAAGTTAAGTCATTATTATTATTATTTTAAATTAAGTTTTTATTAAAGTTTTATTTTAATTTATTTATATTATTTTTTTAACATTATATTCTCCCCTTATCTCCTCTATTTTGCACCGCACAGGACGGGGAGATAGAGTTCATCTTCCCAAAGAACATTGCCACTTCTTGGATCCTCCTCCTCCTTCTGGCTCTGGCAATGCATAAATATTCTAGGTGATGTCGTCCTGCTTCGAGTCTTCTCCGGTCAACATTGGCGGTGCACAGACATCGCCAACACTGGAAATGGATTCAAGTAGCGATATTACAGTCAACAACCCTAGGCAATAGTTTCCCTTCACTTGGATCTAGGCGGCGCAGCTCAGCCTCCTCGGACTGGTGCGGTAGCGCGGGTCAGAATGCCACTGGGGTGCTCTGGTGGAACAACTTCAGATGACCATCTCTGGTGGTGAGATCAACAAATTCCTCATATTCTGAGAGGACGTGCTTGAGATTGAATCACACCCTCCTTATCTCGACTGAAGGAAATGAAACAAGACCATCTCACTTTCCAGATCTCTATTAAATTTTTTATATTTGAACATTTTGAAACTCCATTCCGAGTTTGGATTTGATTTTAGAATGTATTTTGATGTTGATCTGGTGATAAATTTGGCTATGAGAGTCAACAGGTGTGGAAATGATGGTGAGGGATCAAGATTATCAGCTATGAGGATTGAAGGTTCTGCGTCGGTCACATAGCTATAAAGGAGAGAACGATGCGGGTGATCATTAGAAAAAAGGAGAAACCGATGAAGGTTATGAGGGATCGGTGTAAATATGTCTCACTAAAGAATATTGGTGAGAGAGGATGCTTATTGGTGAGACAGTTGAGAAGAAAATAATCGGTGCTGAAGGGGGATTGGTGAACTGTCGGTAGCAGGATAAGCCACCGGTGTGTCATGACTCACCGATTGGAGAAAAAAATTATTGTTGAGTGCATGAGAAATTGACAGAATAAGAAAATAAATTAAATCACATATAGATAAAAATAAAAATGAGTCGGTGTAAGTAACAATAAAATAATTATTGTCAAAAGAAACAAATAAAAGGAAATGAATGGTGATTCGTGAGAAAAAGGATCGATGACTCGAGGGAATCTGTGTCTGTAACAGAGGATCTTAGCACCGAACAAAAGGAGAAACCGATACTCACTCAATGTGATCAGTGAGTTGACTCACCAATAGTAATAAAAAACAACGGTGCATCGTGATATCAGTGAGTCATGAAATCAGTGCCAAAATCTTAAACCATATGTGGCACCGATGGTTAGGAGATTATTAGTTAGTCGACTCACAAATAGAACAAATTGAATTAGAAATAGAAAAAAATTAATATTTAGTAGATAATAAAATGAATTAAAAATTAATTAATTAATACAAAAGAAAATTTATCTAAACTGTGAAAGACTAATTAATTAACTTAATTAAAAACTAACTAAATTATTAAACAAAATAAAAATAAAAGTGACTTAATTATTAAATAAGAATATATATATTAATATTAATAAATTAAATTTCTAAATAAATGAAAAACACATACGAATAATTAACCGCAAACATGAAGTTAAAATAATTAAAATTAACTAAAGATTTTGAAAAAATAAGTAGACAAACTGAAAACATAAAATTAAGAACACATTATTTTATTAAACTTTAACTTAAATTTTTACTTATCTAATAAACCGAATAATTAGACTACTAAATAAATAAAGTTAATTTATTTTAATAAATCTAATTTAAAGGTTAAAGTTTTAAATTAAAAACTAACTATGATTAATGAAAATAAAAATGAACAATTATTTAAATAATAAACATTTAAAATTATTAAAAATGCTAACCAGATTATGTTTATTAAACTAAAATTTATGTTAAAATAATTATAATAATTATAAGGACTAAATTAACTACTTAAAAGACTAAAAACTCTTATTTAATTTTATAAAATGATTAATTAATATATTTAGTGATAAAAATACGAAAGTGCCATTATTTATTAAAAAGTATTAAAATAAATAATTAAATTGTTAAAAATTAAATAAAATATGTGGAAACACTATGTAAAAATAGTTTCACATCAGTAACTAAGGATCCACACATGGTACCCCTTGTTCTACTCCAAACTGCTAGATAAATCCTCTTAACATAAATGATAATTGATGACGGAGGGAAAGTATAAGGAAAAAGAGATAGATACCTTAATAACATCAATTAATTCTTCACCTTCATCAGTTCCTTTATTAGGTACCACTTTAGTAGAAACTAGGTTAATCTTATCATCCACACGCATTGTTGCTACAATCATGTCATCAGTGGAAAATACCAATATCTCTAGCTCTTAAATATATTTCCCCACCAAAGAAAAATATACATTAGAGGTAATGTTAGAAGCTTCTAGGATATCCCAAATTTATGGATATGTACATTGAATAGGAGGAAAGCCCACAAATATCTAGTTTTATAGGATAAATCTTCCAAGGATTGGACTACCAGAGGCCACACATAATTTTTATTTTCCATAGCCAACTTCAAGGAAGACCGGCAATCATTTGACTTTGAGGTCCTTTTAGGCCTCTCCACTCTAATAATAGACTAGGAAAATAATATCTGGGGTCTCCTCTAAGTGATGATGATTAGAATGCCTCGGCCCAGAGGATGTAGTCTTTTCAACTATGGTTTATTATCTCGCTCTTTCTTGAGATTTCATTGAAGAAATTGGAGCTTCAAAATTGAAAACACTAGCCATGACCTTCATAACATGCTTACCATGCAAACGCATCATCATGAAATTAGCTCAAGGGATGGTTTCTGACAATTCACCTTGAGGGTAGGGATAAATACAAGAAATAAAGTACCTTGAGTTTATCCATTTGGATGCACCTCATATAGATGTATGTTGATTGATTTGTGGGTACCTCCAAGGCCATGAATATCCAAAGTTTTCAAGCCACCATCAGGTGTTTCTCAATCTGCAAAGGTTTGGGGGATATTATTTTATAGTTTTTGACCCTTAAACTAGTCTAAAAATTGATATAGAGCATATGACTCATATATGATCTTTCTCTAAATATGGTCTTCTGGTAATTTATCTCTAAATGGAATCATGTATGATTCCAAGTTGTTATTTCCTTAACCATTTTCAATATAGTTACCAAATATTAACATACATGTGTATTACATTATTTAAGATGAATATTCCACATATTAAAAAATTTCATGCTCAATAACTATAATAGTTTAGTGTCTTTGGAAACATGGAACATATTCTTCAATTTTTTTGAATGATATTTAATAAGTCCCTTAAAGGTATTCCAGTTTAGTACTCCTACTTAAAACCTCTCTTTATAACCTGGGGAAAGGAAACATAAGAAATGGTGAGCTTAGATTCTCCATAAGGGTAAATAAAGTATATATGTAATCATAAAATAAGCATAACGGTATGAGAATGTGAGCATAATATTGGAAAATAATACCCTTCGTATCAAATAATGTAAACTTAAATCATGGAATAAAGGTTGTATGTTCATAAGACATAGATCATAAGGGTGATAAATCATCATAAATCAATCCTGAACTATAATGTCATGTCATATAAGTTTGGAACCATCATAAATATAGACAACCATTTCATGTGTTAGGGTTAACTTCCAAATCCATCAACATAGTGGATTAGGACACACTTATTTTTTATAGTGTATTAGGATGCACCTGTTTCCCATTGTGGATTAAGACACACTTATTTCCTATTAAGGATCAGGACACACCTATTTCCCATTATGGTTCTGGACTCACCTTTTTCCCATTATGGATCATGATGCACCTATTTCCCATTGTAGATCAAGACCATTAACTTTCATCCCATATTTATCTAATGAAATATTAATCTTTACCTATAGCATTGGAGGGAGATATCAGTCCCACCATTCACATAATGAAATCATACATATGTGTTCCACAAAATCTTAAAACATTCATCATATCATAACCGATGAAATGAAATGGGTATAAAAACATGTAATCATATCTTAACCCTTGGAAAAGAGACTAGTTTTATATTCATTTCATGATACAATATCCTTTCAAATGAAGTGGGTTTCATAAATGCTTTATCATAGTATAACTCATTGAAGAGAAATAGATTTTATAAACAAATTATTATATTAAACATAAACCATTCAATGAATAATAAGAATGGTTATCTTGGATTATATCCTCAGTAAATCATAAAATATATCAATGGATGACATCTTAGATGGCGAAGGATTTTGAAAGATCTCTCGAAACATTTCATAAAGAAAATAAAAATTCTTTTTCAATCATTTTTTAAGCATAAACCATTTTCAAAATATCTCTCGTTGAAAAAATTTAAAAAATGTTTAAAGGAGGCTTTTAAAAATTATTTAAAACATTTCTTGAGGAAAATATCCTTTCCATTTCTAAATATTCTTTTTAAAACATAAATCAATTTGAAAACATTTTTCTTTTAAATGAGCTTTGAATACTTATTAAAGAATATTTAAAATCACTTAAAACACTATTTAAATGAAAAAAATTAAATACTTTTATTTAAAAATGATCTTAAAATATCAATTGAAAATATTTTTAGAAAACATTATTTTGAAAGTACATATATTTTTGACCGAAGAGAGAGATAAGTTATATTTTCTTAAAAACATTTCCATAATTATATTAAGTACATAAGAGTGAAAAAATGGTACCATTACATGGATATAACATTAATAGACAAAGGAGAAGAAAATAAGTAGATTGATTGATGAATTCATTATAATATTTCATTAACCAAATCATAATTATAAACAATCTGGTTTAACAATGAGATTACAAAAATAAACTCTCACCACATTGGAAACATTGAATTAAAATATACATGAAAGTACAAAATTACATGAAGCATAAAATATAATGAAAATAATTATATTCATTATATAACATGTAAAATGGGAAGTATATAAACCTCATAAAATAATATAAGTACGTAACCAAACAACTTTTTCAAAGAATTAAAATTGATACAAAAATTATGTTACCAATTAGGTGACTTTAGAACTATGAACCCCATGAAAGAGAGATCATAAAAAGGATATATAAATACACATAAATTTAATTTTAATAATCATATAATACATTATTGGGTATTATATACACCCCAAAAAAATAAATGAGTGGTGAATATGGCATAAGACTCGCAGAAATAAAAATGAGACTAGAAATCCCCATACCATTTAAGAAACTTTTGATTAATTATCCCCATGAAAGAATAAAATCAATTGAAACTTTTAATATCCAAAAATAAATAGAATTCACAATATATCATGTCATAGGGAAGTATATACACCACATAAAATAATCGAGCGGTGAATATGGCATGTATCTCACGAATATAAAAATTGAGATGAAATTCCTTTACCTAATGTCTTGAATTTCTTCATACATGTTCAAAACTCCTATATAATAAATATAATTTTATTATACATATAATATAGAACCACATTCTTATATTTCATACCATATATTATTTTATTGTGAATTTAAATAAATATTTTATTAATAATTTTATTTTAATGTTATATTTCAGGTAATAATTGCATTGTTTTTCATATCTATTTTGACATGTTATTCTTGATCCACTTACATTGATCCAGATATTATTATTTATAGAATATAGAGAATTATATAAATATAATATGTATTCATTATATAATTATATATAATAATATATAAAATATAGAAATATGAAATGTAATACACCATTCATGGAGATGGTAGGTCGTACGCATGGATGACCGTTGATTCCATTTTATTGTCGTATTGAAAGAGAGAAAGTAAATTAAATATATGTATATATGTCATGATCCAAGATAAGATTCCATCCAACCCAACACCCATCTTGGTCAGTGGCATGATTCGAAGAGCATTCCTAATCCCCACAGTTTGGAAACCAGTTCTTGGATATCCACAATATGCTTTGGGATTGAATTCACCCATTTGTATAACCAAAAACAACCAATAATAATAAACATCACATCAAAAAATAACCAAACCCAAATAATCCATAAAAACTTTGAAATTAAATTACTAAAACTTCAGGTAATACACCCAAAATTCTAGAAAAAATGGAATAACAATTATCCCAAAAACCTCTATAAAACAAGAGGCACATCACACTCAAGCCACAACCACCAACACCTCCATAAAGTGGAACTCTAGAAGCCACATCCTCTATCTCCATGATACATATTTCCTTTACCTCAGTCAAATATAACAAGTTCTATATACACCCAAAGGTGAATTTGAGATGTTAGACAAAGACTAGTAGGATGACACCTCAAAAAAGAGATTTCATGCAAAACATTATAATACAAATTAACATGTATGTTTTAGTAAAAGAGTTATAAACATTTTTAGAGAATTTATTTAAAGGAAACATGATTTTATTTTGAAATAAACAAAAAAAAGAGAATTCTATTCTTATATTATATACGATATCACAAAATAGCATTATGTCATGGGAAATCCTTATAAGATCTAGCTCTAGTGGGACTCTAGGTACCTCATATCTTGGTGAAATGTCATAAAGAAACCACAACCCACAATATCCTCATACACAAGACAGTAGAAAAGAATCCATCCAAATATCTAGAGGTCTCCAATCATCATTATAACATAGTTAGTGTTGTGATCGTAAATCCTACTAGATGAATCTGGGCTAACACACTTCCAAGTAAGCTAGCATGCTCGTCCTAGTCTGCCCACATAGATACCTAGGAATCCCTTCATTCTAAATTTCCATTTCATGTATCACTTAGATCATCAAATTCATATGAAAACACAAGAAATTTAAATACAGATATGAAACCACCATTTCTCATAAGAAGAACCTATTTTAAATTCACACGCACATCAAATCCACTTAAAAATATGGTTTTCACCACTTTGAAAATATATTAAGACACTTTCACAATTTGTAAAAACATATTTATGTAACACACAAAGAGATCACACATTAAACATGCCCCATTTCTTTTTGAAAAGTATCTTTAAAAACATTTTAACCTCAAATACATTCAAAAAAACATTTCACACATCATTCACAATACATATAACAAAAAAAATGAAGAAACGAATGCATATCAAAATCACCAAACAATGTTTAATCATGAAACCACCTACCTAAAGTATAGAAACTTTTATAAATCCATGTTAAACCACAGTTGCACCACCAAGGGACCCTATAATGTAAATATTGATCCAAAAACATCAATATTAAACCCTAAAAGTCATTATCCCACCCTAAATAGTCATCCAACATGTTGGAGGTATAAAACCTAGATAAAGAAGAAGGAAACCCCTAGAAAAGAGGACAAATCAATAAGAAAAACAACTTACTTGAATATTTATTGAATAATCCCCAAAAAAATAACCTTAAAATTTAGGACAAAGGGAGAAATGGGAAGGGGAAGTGGAACTTATTGTGAACAATCCCAAGTGGGGAGGAATGGGTTATTCAGGTTTAAAAATCAAAGGTGAAAATGGTAAAAATATAATTTTTAATGACCTGGAAAAGTTTCATAGTTTTCCCTCAAAATTTTCCAAAACATGCGTATATTATGTGCCACTCACTATCCAAGAGGGTAATTCCTCAAATCTATCCCACACAGTCACAAAAAATTTCACCAACTGTGTGGTTCACCTCCGTCCCAAAATGGAACTAGGTCATACAGTTTCCTAGGGAAGGGTGGATGGGTTTCCAAATCATGAACCAATTGTGTGCCACCTTATGTTATCAAAAAACTACCATTTACACCAAAATATCGTGTGAATACTAGGGGATAACATCCAAAATAAAAATAAAATGTAATATACATAAAAAACGACTCATATGTGACAATTCTACCCACCATGAAAACTTTTCATATCTGGAAAGTTAACTCGAAGATTGATCAGAGAATAAAAATTGATACTCTTGACTAAACCAGTATTTATTCTCCCAATTCTCATGCACATAATTACAATTCTTCCAAATAACTTAGACTAATGGAATATACATCCCAAATATCACTATCTCTTGGGAATCTAAAATGTACATTGGCTACTCAAACACTAAAAAATCTAATTCCAATTCCAATTTTTCCTTAATCAACGCACGAGATGGACCTAGGCTGTACTTTTTCAATTGAGAGACATGGAATAAATCTTGAATAAAAATCAACTAACAGGGAAAATATAACATGTATTCCAACATACCAATCCAATCTCTAATCTCAAAAGGTTTGCCATACATCGAAATTAGCTTCCCTTTCTTACCCAAATAGAGATTACCTAATCGAGGTGAAACTTTATAGAACACCCGGTCACCCATAGAAAACTCCAAACCTCTATGCCTCTAGTCATCATAGTATTTTTGGTGACTCTATGCTATAAAAAAATTCTTTATCAACATGACTTTATCATAAGTCTCTTTCACAAGGCTCGGTCCCAGTAATGAGGATTCGCCCAACTCATCCCAACACAAGGGAGACCGACATGGAAAACCACAAAGCACCTCAAATCAATTATTGGTAACTATTATTACATGAATACTCAACCAATATCAAAAGGATATCACACAAGCCTCCAAAATCAAACACACATGCCCAAATAATGTCTTCCAAAATTTGGTTTTCCCACTCTGTATAAACATCTGTTTGAGTATGGTATGTTCCAATCAACTAGATAGGTGACCCCATTGCCTTCTAAATGACTTCCCAAAACTATGGGGATAAATATGGGTCCCTATCAAAAACAATTTCCAATGGCACACCATGAAGCCTCCAAACCTCCTGAACATACAACTGTCCCATCTCACCCATCTTAAATGGTTCTTTGATCGGAATGAAGAGGATTTATTTGATCAGAAGATCTATCAATACACATATAGATTCCCCCCCATGGTGTATGAGGAAAACCACCATTGAAATCCATAATGATCTCATCCCACTTCTAAGTAAGAATAGGTAGCATCTTGAGAAAACCAAAGGGCCTTTTGTTCTCTATTGTGACCTGCTGACATGTGTAACACCATGATACAAAGTCAGTTATGTCCCACCCCATACTTGAACACCAGAACTCTCCAAACACATCATAAAACATCTTGGTATCACCAGGATGAATGGACCACTAAGACTGGTGTCTATCCTGCATCACAATTTTCATCATAGACAACGGAACTACAAATAAACCCAAGAATCATAAAACTCATTTTGTATCCAACAATCTATCAAAAGGTGTCTTCCCACCATTTAGAAACTGTATAGACTACTGGAAGAACTAATAAACAAGATTCTATAGCTGAATCAATTTAAAAAGAGAATGAGTTAGCTAAACACTGTCCAAGAACACACCTCCACCATACTCATTGGTCTCCAAATGCATTTGAGTAGAGAGTCTCATCAATGACCACTCCCAACTTGACTCTTTCAATGCTCGAACTAGAACCTTTATTCTCAATGCATCGGTCACATAATTACCTTTACCTAGGGTATAGACTATATAAATGTCAAAACCCTGAAGGTACTCAACATAATGATGTTTCCTCATATTCAAATCTTTCTGGGAGAAAATGTAGGCCAACCTCTTCTGATCAGAATAAACAATAAAATTCTTTCCAAAAATATAAAGATGCCACTTATTTAGGGAATTCATTATTGTTTCCAACTCTAGGTTATGGGTTAGGTAATTCTTTTCATGTCATCAGAGATGGAGAGAACCATAATCCACCACATGGACACCCTACATAATAACACACCAGAGACCGATTATAAACCAAATAACCCCTTATAGATTTTGGAAAGATAAAAACATGAGTTGTAGTTAGTCGTCACATAAGATCCTCAAAGGATTATTGACATTATGATCTCCATTCAAACTTTACCCCTTTATGGTGAGAACCATCATGGGTGATGTAAGCTGGCAAATTTCTCAAATGAACCACCGATAATACCTTTCCAGGCCTAAAAAACACCTAATATCAAAAACATTCTTTGGTTGTTCCCATGACATCACTACACTAATCTTATCATGGTATATCAAAACTCATTTCTCTGAGATTAAATATCCCATAAACTTCACCTCTATAATCCAGAATGTGCACTTCAAAAACTGTTCATAAAGATGATGGTCCTGAAGGGTTCCCAAAATGATCCTTATATTCTTATAATGCTTCTCTTTAGTATCAGAATAGACCAACATGTCATAAAAAATACCAAAATAATTTAATCAAGGTACTAAAGGAACACATGTTTATAAGCCTCATAAAGACCACTAGATCATTTTTCATCTCAAAGGGCATGACCATGTACTCCAAATGGCGATACCTTCTTTGAAAGGCTAGTTTAAGAACATCAGCCTCTTTAACCCTAACATGGTGATATCTCAAATGAAAGTAAGTTTTAGAAAAACCACATTACCCCCATTAATCTGATTGAAAAGTTCATCAATATGATGTAAAGGGAACTTATTCTTAATAGTCACATTATTCAACCTCATGTAATCAATGCCCAACCAGAGAGATTCATTGGCTTTTTCGCAGATAGAATTGGGGAAGCCAAAGGTGACATGATCTGGAAAATAAATCCTTTGGATTCCAAATTGTTGGGTTATACATTTAATTACATTAAATCGATGGGGGTAATATAGCATGAGGGAATATATATCAACTATGTTTCTAACACCAACTCAATATTGAACTTCACACCCCACTCTAGCGGAAAATCTAAAAATTCCAATAGAAACCCCACTAGAAACTCATCCACAACATGATTTAATCTACCCTCTAGAGTACCGCCATCATCCGCCCATGTGATCACTGATATTGGAAAAACAAGATTTCTTAATTTCATAAGTCTATTTCCAACACATCTAGACCAAGGATCCCATTCACCATGAAACACCGAGGTACATTCATCAGATCCCAAAAATCTCACTTTAAACTTATAATAATCGATGTGTGCTTGAAATCACACCACCTAATTCATATTGAAGATTCCTTCAATGAGGTCCATATCCAAGACAATGAAATCTCATTCCAACTTGACCCCTAAAACAGTGAGTGCACAAGATAAACACCTAAAACCCTTCTCTTTCTACTTAACAAGTAGAATCACCAACGCCATCACATATGATATAAGCTCAGTTGGGAACTTCAGCACATCAACTAGGTATATAGAAATAAAATAAATTTTAGAAATACTATTAAAAAGCACAACAACTAATTAATAAGCAATAAAAAATACCTAAAATTGTCATAGTCCCTGCATCTAATTCCCCTTATTCTCAATGCACCATGTAAAGTTGTCTAATATCATCTCGATCTTAAGAATGACCAATAGCCAGCGTATCCACCCTGAATTTTCTCTTCCCAGAAGAAATCTAGTTATTCCACCATGAACTCCAAACTGAGAACCCACTATCCTAGATGGCTCTGACTAGGGATATATTCCTCTAGAAGATACAAACTCTTCCCTGCACTAATAAGGATGTGAGTCCATGAAAAAAATATTGAAAGTGTCCCGTAACTCCACATTGAAGAAAATGTATCAGGGGAGATGTTAATATAAATCACATGTTCCCTAACTTCGCACACTAGTGGCACAAAACTAACGCAACATTGGAGGTTGAAAAAAATATAGCCTTGAAGGATAGCATGAACTACCACCACCCTTCTTCCCCTTCTCGTCTCACTTCCTCTTATTCTTTGATGAAATTACACAACCCACATTTGACACTGATCCCTAGACTCTAGGACGGTGACTACGATCTATCCCTACCATCATGGAATGGTCATCCACTTTGGAATTGGTATTCATATGAAACAAAAGACCTAATATCTGATTTTTAGCACCAACCCATCTCAAACCTTTAAGCCTTCATTTTCTCATTATAAATGAGCTCGGGTGCTTACTGAACTGACTCAGTAAAGAAGTTATCATATTACATCACTGAATGGTATCCCTATATCACCTACATGAACTCTCAAGATCTATAATAGTCCAATACCTCAGTACAATGCAACCCATTAAATATGACATTAAAGTATTTCCAACCCAATAAATCATTCTTTCCGTCTTCTATCACTGAGTCCCACCACATTGTACCAAGATAATCCAATATGAATGAGTAATATTTCACTACAACAGCCTTAGAAGTATCAAGGAACGTGAATACCAGCTATATTTTACCAATACACCCCTCTGCATCATGATCTTCCATGATACCTCAGAAATAAGGAGGTATTTTCATAAGGAAATCGGGAGTTTATTTGTTACCAGCACCCAGTTCGGCTTCTCTTACCTGCGTAGGACTAGATCCTACTCCTTATCCCAAAAAATTGACAGCCAGAACAACTAAATCCGCTAATATCTAGTCAATTAGTGAGGGATACATCTCTCCAACCTCTTCCCATGGTTTCATAGGAATTATTCGGGTCTGCATTTTTTATTCAAGAAGAAACAATAACATGTAAAGCCATCAATTAAACCATTATGAATATTTTTATCAAAATAACAATCATCATCACTTTCATAAATCAAAATATTACCAAATCCATCATAATAAAAATTCAACCAGACTACTCCACCCCCTCCTAGTGTCCATATACAGTATGCATCATGTACATCTCACTTGGAGGAGAATTAAAATCTAATCCAAACATCCCATGGTGACTGGAGATCTTTCATGAGGTGTAATTGTCAGGAACCCTACTCGTAACTAAAACTTAATGCCTTGATATTCTTAACTCTTGTCAATCTTGACCAAACAAGAAATAACTTGACACAAAAGAGTGTCACACCCTCTAATTCCATTTTTTCACAAACCAAGTCAGGCTTCCATTAAACTCGACACCACGCGTGTTCCATGGCATAACCCGAAGGGCATTCTTAAACCCCAAGTGCTGGTAACCAATGTTTGGGTATTAATAGTAGGATTTGGGAATGATTTCCCCCATTTGTATAATCATTAAAAATCAAAAAAATAAACATCACAACAATAAATATCCAAATACAACCAAGGAAAAAAATTCAGATTCAAGGTATACAAACATAATCAATAAAAAAATGAAACAATAAATGGGAATAAATACTATCCCAAAAACCTGCCTGAGAAAAGTGGGATGTTACACTCAAGAAACCACCACCAACACTATCATGAAGTGGAACTCTAGAAATTGGATCCACCATCTCCATGAATTATCTTAACATTACCTGAGTTAAATATAACAAGGTATAAATACACCCAAAGGTGTGTGTAGGGTGTGAACAAAAGTCCAGTAGGATACCACCTAAAAAAGAGATTCCATTCCAAAAATATTTAAGAAAAATTAACATGCATGTTTTATACAAAGGGGTAGCTACATTTTTATAGAAAATGTTTTAAAGGAAACATTATTTTATTTGGAAATAAAAAACAAAGAGGACTATATTCCAACAATAAGTATGATATCATAAAATTACACTATATCATGGGAAATCCCTATAGGCCCTAGCTCTAGTGGGACTCCAGGTACCTTGCCTCTCATTAAAATGTGGTATAGTAACCATAACCCATAACTTTCTCGTCCATGAGCTATTAGAGAGGAATCCATCCATAGTTCTTTGTGTTATCTAATCATCATCATAATTTATTTGGTGTTGTAATCGTAAATCCTATTAGATTAATCTAAGACAATCCACTTTCGAGTCAACTAGATTACTTGACCAATTCCACCCACCTAGATACCTAGGATTCCCTTCATGCTCAATTTTTATTTCATGTATCACATAGGTCATCACATTCATATTCACACACGAGCAATGTGAATACACAAATGAAACCCCCATTTATTGTAAGAAAATCCTATTTAAAATTCACACACACACACACACCAAATACACTTAAAAATAGGTTTCACACCACTTTCAAAATTTATTATTCCATTTTCAAAATTAATAAAACACATTTAAGAATCACAACATGTGATCACAAATTAAACATAACCCATTTATTTTGGAAAACCATCTTTCAACACACATGAACCTCAAAAACATTTGGAGCATATTTTTAAAATCATTAAAAATACATAAAACATAAAAAAGAATAAAATGAAGCATATAAAAATCCCTAAAAACGTTTAAACATGGAACCACCTACCTGAAGTGTTGAAACATTCAAAAATTGATGATAAAACAAAACCACACCACCAAGGGTCCCTATAATGGTAATATTAAACCAAAAACAACAAGATTAAAGCCTAAAAATAAATATCCAACCCTAAATTGGTCACCCAACCTTCCGGTGGTATGAAAAATCCAGAAATAATAATGGAAGACTTCTAATATATTATAAATCAATAAGGAAAACCACTTACATGAAGGTTTCTTGAATAATCTTAACCAAAATCCCCTAAAAATTGAGGTCCAAGGGATCACAGAGGTGGGGAGGAGGTTCCTATGTTGAATAATCCCAAGTGGGGAGGATTTTGGGTGCTTAGGGTTAAAAATAAAAGGTGGAAAGGGTAAAAATAAAAAAATTAATATCCTTGACAAGTTGCATTGTTTTTCAGCACACTCTGTAAAACCATGCAACAATGGTGCACCACTCACTATTCGAGAGGTACATGTCTCATGACTATCCCGCACGGTCTCCATATTGTGCATTAATTGAGATGTTTTCCTCTATACAAAAATGAAACTAGGTTTAATGGTTTCCTAGGAAATGGGGAACGATTTTTTGATCTATTCACTAACCACAAACCACCTTATTTTAGCCCAAAAACTCCTATTTTTCACTAAAATCTCATGGGGAAATTAAGGGATAAAATCCAAACTGAACATAAACAAAAAATTACCATAAAAAAAGACACAGAATTGAATATATATATATATGTATTATAATTATAGTAGAATTATTATATTATAAATATTATATAAACTTTCTAAACTCATCTTTAATACATTCCAAGTAAAGTGGGAATGAATCACATCGTCTTGAAGAGGCGGTAGTCCACATGTCGAAAAACGAAGTTATGACATTCCCATAAAATGGAAAACATGAAGGTATGTGTTATATACTAATTAAAGAAGAAAAAATAAATAATAAATTTCATATATATCATAAAAAATAGTAATCCTATCAATATTTCTGTTACATAAAGTTGGCAATGTAAAAATGAACTACTTTGGTCCGCGTAGCAGTAGTCTACAGTACACACAAACGGTGATTGTGTATACCATTTTATGGAAATGTGTATAGGTTCTGGTAGAAACCATAACATTAAAAAATATCAGTATATTGATTATATTTATTATATTATATAAACATTTAATAATAATAATTTAGGGGGTGAAGAAAGAAATAAAACAAAAGTGTTTTTTGAAGGATGTTAGCTCTACTTTCGATAGTTCCTTTTGGTTTTCACCAAAGGACTAACATGGTTTTCTTTCGGCCTAAAGTGAGGCTTATAAGATGATAAGAGTAAATTTTCTGGTCATTTGGTTTGGGTTTTTTCAAGACAATGTTCTTTAGAGGTGTGAAGAAGATGGGGGTGACTGCCCATTTATAGTGAAGGATGTGTGGAATTCTTGAAAATATAAAAAGGTAAACACTATTGTGAGGTATCCCTTATAGCATGTTCCTCCAATAATTTTTCATGTTTTATATAATTTATTATATGATCTAAATAAGGAAACACTATGGATTTTGGACTTGTATATTGGTTATTTAGATCCTTAAGTTATTGTTTAACCACTCAGTAAACTTGTTTTAACCTTAATCATTGTAAGTAATTTTAATTACTTTCACTATAATTTTTGTTCAAAAACAATGTTTACCATGATAGATATTATAAATTATTCTACTTCCAAATATTGAATCAATTTTCCCAATTATAAACATTTAATTTGTAGAAGTTAATTTAAAATTATTCCCACAGACAAGAAGAGACAACGTGTTTTTAAAGAGAACATGTCCAAAAGATTGTAAATTTTTTATATCCAATTTGAAAGTAAAATTTATTTCAAATAAATAAATTGTATTAATATATTTATAATTTTTCTAAATATACTTTAAAACCAATTTATAATATAATTTAACTATATAATAAATTAGATGAAAATGTGATTTTCAATTAAAATTCGATGTTTTTCACTATTCATCAAAAAATGAAACTTATGAGAAAAATTTTAAAAATTAAAATTTTATATTCCATTTTAATAAAACATGATTATTTATTCAGGTAAAATTTATATGAGTGTCAAAAATTATATTTATAATAGGGTCACTTTTAAAAGGTGGTAAAATTGCCTTTTAGAAAGAATATATATCTTTATTTGTAGAATTAGATTAATTCTTATATATTGTCTACAAAATAGATAAGATGAATGTTAAATAGTTGACTAAATGTAATATATATATATATATATATATATTTTATTTATCTATCCAAATTGGTTTAATTAATTTATTGATGTAAAACATGTTTAATTTCATAAATATAGGTTTGTAGTTAATGAGTTATTATATTTTCAAAATGGTTTTATATTCATTTCTAGTTAATTGGTAAAAAAATACTTATTATAATATAAATATGAAACCAATATTTTCAATATATAATTAATTTTATTCCTAAACACCATTAAAATGACTAGTTACCAACTATAATAATATTAATAGTACATTTTAGTTTGGTAAAAAAATGGTATTTCATGTAACACAAGCTATTGAAGAAACTTGGCATTATGTGTAACAAAAACCAAACATACTATTGTGTGTACCTAAATCTAATCAAATTATTTTAGGTAGAGACATATTAACTTTTCATTTCATGCAATGTAAACCAAACATAGTTCAATCATATAACACAAGCTATACTCTGTGTTGCATGATATGAAAAATATCAAAAATTATTAATTAATTGGAAAAAAAACATACAAAATATTGGGGTGTTACATTCTACCCCACATAAAATTAATTTCACCATCAAAATTTATTTGCGTTATCAAACGTTTAATAATAGAAATTTCATTTCATAGAAACCCATATCATAAAAATGAATACAAAAACTTCCTTTAAAAAAGAGAGTGTTGGAACCATTATAGTTACCCAAAGTAACACATAACTAGGCTTCCATATAGGAGAACATAGGTGGAGATTTATACAAGGAATAAAATACTAAATAATTATAGAGTGTGATAAATATCTCTGATTATAATAAAGTGGGTGGTCCAGATAAAGTTATCAATCACAAAACAAAAAACCGAAGAGTCTTGAAAGAGTTCATTATTATCATAAAAAACGAAGACAATAAGATAAAATTTTATTCAAAGATCCATTTCTTAAAATTGAATAATTTTCCTAAGAAAATGTACTCTCTCATTTTCATTCCATTTCATGAATACAATCTCACCCTTGGGTTATGCCTTGGTCAATTTCAAATACATATCTTATTCCATGAAATGGTGGTGAATTTTTCATTCATAATGCATTAGAAAGTCATGGGATATATAAATATAATGATAGATCATTCCATATATATTAAGTTATCATTTAAAAAATATTTTTCATTGGTTATCCAATATACATAAATCCTTGTATATCGATATAATACTTTAATATCTAAAATATCATCAGAAGATTAACATAAAGCATTCCATAAATTGTTAACCTCATAATCCTTCTGAAATATGAAAATAAAAAACATTAAAAATAAAATCACTAAATATATCAAAATCATATTAACATTGATCCCCCACATATCATAAAGTATCTCTTGGTTTTCACATTCCAAACATGTGAATACTTTTATCATGTATTCTCTTGAAAATGGTAATAACATTAATTACTATAAAACCATTATGAAAACATGCATGATTTTTTATTCCAAATATTAATGTATATTTTCCTTAAATCCAAAAAACATTTTAAAATTCATCCATTATAACATAGAACTCTTTTTCAACAAATTAATAATTAGTTCCAAGGTAATCAGTACTATAAAATTTACTTTATCCTTATCAATCATCTCTTTATCCAAGAAAAACGCAATTTTCTCGATATTAGGACACATTATGGGTTACCTTCCCTTAATAATATTATTAACTTTCTATTAAATCAATTTTACAGGTTATCAGCACCATCCAATATTTTTTTGTTATCCTTAATGGAAAACATATAACTCAAGAGTCATATAACATGTCTCTTGAATTCCAATGCATATGCACTTTATTAATCCCACTTATTTCTGAAACCATTAACTAGGATTAATCGTATTATTCCATAATAACCCTTTCTTAGAATATAAAATATTAATAATTTCTTAAGGTTACTCAAACCTAATATTTTCATGATTTTTATGTTTAATGTAAACAATACTGTTATAAAATCCCATACCTTTTACATGTAGTTTGTGGTCTCATTATGTCCATCATTATAACCAACACTCATAACACCTTCCTAATTCCCTTTAGGAGATTTCCACTTAGGTTGTTGATTTGTATGATTCCCTTACATTCCACTTCTGAAATAGTCAATGTTAACCCCATTCTATCTTGTTCCATCTATTGACTAAGACCAAAAAGCCTAGTGTGAGAAAGACTTATCTTTATTCAAAACCACATAATCATGGAAAATTAATAATTTGATTATTGAGTTATGACACCTGCTTTTCAATATATAATACCTTAGGATTATATTTAGATACATCCAAATATATATCCTTAGAAATATCACTAGAGATCTCACTAAATTATTCTCATCCTAGTTTCCAAAGTTTGAATAAACCTTTCCTTTAATACCTACTATAGCGACCCACTATTAACATACATGTATATTACATCATTATAGATGAATATTAAAAATATTAAAAAAATAAATTAATAAGGACTATAATAGTTTATAGTCATTGGATACTTAGGACACATTCCTCTAATTTGGTGAAATATTTTTGGCAACACCCTTAAAGATCTTCCCCTTTAGTAATATTATTTTAAGACTTTATTCATAACCTGGGGAAATGTACTAGAAGAAATGTTGATCGCGGTTGCTTAGTAATGGTAATAAAGTAGATACATGACATTAATATAATCATAACAATATGATAACATGAGTATAAAATTGGAAAATATTACCCAACATATCAAAGAACAAAAACATGAATCATGGAATAAAGGATGTATGTTCATAAGAAATGACTGATTAGTGTGATAAATCATCATAATAAATAATGAACCATAATATCATGTCATATATGTGTGGTACCATCATAAATATATAAAACAATTTCATGTGTCAATGTCAACTATTAGTACCATCGACATAGTAGACCTGGACACCCCTGTTTCCCATTCTGGATAAGGGAGCGCATATTTCCCATTATAGATTTGGATACAACTATTTATTATTATAGAGAAGGAACCACCTATTTATTATTATGGATCAGTACACAGTTGTTTCCAATTATTTATTAATCACGTCGACTTGTTTCCCATATTTATCAAATGATATATAAATCTTTATCCAATGCATTAGAGGGAGATATATGTCCCACCCTTTATATAATGAAATAATACATACTTGTTCTAAAATATCATAAACATTTATGTAACACCCCATGCTTCCATGGTACTCTTCTCATTTAATAATAGAGCAGCGTGTGTTGTACGCAACCTCGAGTTCTAACACCCCACGACCAATCAAAGTAGTCATTATGAATAGTAATACTCACTTTTTGAAATTATATAAATTTTATATTTCAAAATGGACTTCATTTTTGGATTTGAAATATCGAAATTATCCTATGTTGAATTTTTAGTATTTTTCGGAGAACATCTAATTTTCGATGAATAGTGAAAATACATAAAAACAACTTTTTTAATAAAAATAATTTATAGTGACAAATTATACTATTGAGTGGTTTTAAAGTATAATTAGAATATAATTTTACCATTTTATCCAATGGTGGGCATTAGAGTTAATTTCACATTGAAATTGGACATAAACAATTGTCAATCTTTTGATTGATATTGTTTCTTAAAAACACGCTATTTGTTTTGACAACGGGAATTAATTATAAAATTAATTAATGAAACCTATATGTTTGTAATTTTTTAAAATAGACATAATTTTTGAATTCAGAATATCAATTACATCTTAGGGTGAATTTTTGGTATTTTTCCGAAAAACTTCATTTTTTTATGAATAGTGAAACCACTAAGTGGTAGTTAAAAAACTGATTTTTCATTTAAATGAAACTTTACCACTTATGTGATTTGATTTTCAAAAATCCTACATACATGGTTTTCATTAGGAAGTAAAATGTGGTTCAATGGGATTAAAATAATTTTTTGGTGAATAGTAACTTTTATGTTTTATTAATCGCGATTAAAGGTAATTAGTGAAATTTAAGGTAAAAATGATGTTATAATAATATGAAATTACCTTGACACATGTACTACCCTTATTGGATGAGTCATGGCCGACCAATAAAATCCATGGGTCAACTTGGGGACCTAATGGAGCTACTTGGGTAAGAAAATGACATTAATAACCTTTTATTTAATGTAAAAATAAAATTGTCACAACCATGTGTTGTTTTACTGAAACAATTATTACATGGGGTTATATAATATAAAATTTCAACTATAAATATTAATTGGAAAGATAAAAATATTTCCTACATCATGATATTTTTTCTTATAATTTTTAGACATCAAATAAAGTAAATATTTTATGACACCATGATGATGTAGTGATTACCTCATTAATTAACGATTTAAATAAAATGAAAAGATAATGTAAAATATAAGACTTACACTTGCCAAAAACCTATTGAATGGGTATATTTAGAACCCTTATCACCTTATACTTGAAATATATAATTGTGGGACCTTTGAAATCTGAAAATTAATTCATAATAATGTAACATTTCATTACTTTCCAAGAGTACCCCTCCTCTCCTCTTATAAAAGGCTCACACCTCTACCACCTTATTCACAACTTCAAAGACATTTGGCTCGGCAAAAATCTGCCCAAATACTCTCTAAACTTCCCTATTTTACTCCTAGAATCCCCACTTTGGGCATAATTCTTCCCAAGGAAGCCTTTGGCTCAAATCAAAAAGAGTTACCGGATTTTAAGGTAATGTATTCTCTTATGTTATTTTGTTTTATTTTGATTCTCCAACCCATTAAACTATTTTTATTCCGTTATTTTGTATCCACACCAGTATCTTTAATATACTAGGATGTTTTTATGAGAAGGATTTTATTTACACTTACATACACCTTCGTCTAATGGTTAAAATACATATTGTTTCTGTGGTTTGAGAATTTCTACCACACGAAACGATGATTGTTCAATCTTCTTTTAACACCTCTCATGGTGGACATTAAGATGAAAATAATTTATATATGATATATATTATGTTTATGTATTCCTTATGCTTCTGTATTTCTCATTTATGGAATACCATTATGATTTCCATTATGGGTAAACGCGATAATTTCATTTTAGGATGTGAGGACTACGACCCCCTCAAAGTGATTTGAATCGTTTATGCCATATGTGGGATGTATAAACGATGGATTAAATGGTATTATACATTATATTATACTGTAATTATTGTATAACTTTATATAATTATGATTTCATTCCATTAAATATGAAATAGAAATGAAAGTAGCGTTCATGCGTACGTACGTCTGACCGTCTCCATGAATGGTGCATTTCATTTCTTACCTCTAAATGTTATGTAATATTATAAATGCATGTATATACTGGATATATATGATATATATGATATCTAAATCATGAATATAGTTCTGGATATAATGTATATTTTATCACATGAACAACTTGTAATTATAAGAAGTTTATTTTTGACTTAAGTACCAAAGATCGACAAAACGATCGTTATTAACTTAAATAATTACATAATGTTCATAACATGATAATAAGTGATATAAAAGGAATAATTAAATTGAAAAAGGTTCTTAATCAAGTATAAATTAACTCTAGTTTATTATTTAGGAGATTAAAGAACGATCGAGTCAAGTTGGACATGAGGTAAGGGAACTTCTTAACCCAATTTCCGTTATTTGGGTTAATCTCCTACTTTCAAATTATGTCATTATATTATTATGTAATATCTTGTATTTGTACTTTATTTATGTGTACTTATAGTGAATACACATAATAGATATATTTTATTTAAAAAATGATCTTTTTAAGGGACTTCATCTCAATCTCCATTCATTGAGGCATATTTTGTTTTATACTCAAATTTCTTTTATATGGTGTATAAACCACTTTGACTTTTACGTTTATTCAAAAGGAATATTTTTATACGAAGCATTTTACTAAATGAAAAAAAGGAATGTTTTTCTTGTCGTACGTATATGGCGACAACGACTTCTCATCCACCGTGACCAATATGTGAGTTTTGGTTTCCTCTACAAGCCATAACTTTTTTTAAATGAAAAATAAATAAAAAGTTTTAATTTTCTTTTATTTTGGTATTGAAAATGGTTTTGAAAGTGTTTTTTTATATCAATGTGTTGTATTTATATCATGTGATTGAAATGTGGAAATGTTATGTTTCCTTTATGCATGTTTTATGTGACACGATTGTGTTATGGTTTATGATATGTTTAAACCTGTTCATATGAGGAATGCATTGGACTTAATAAGTGACGGGTGGAGCCCGCTATAGCTCCTCGATGCATCAGTAGGTCTCATGAGACAAAATAGTGTCTTGGCACAAGGCCTTGGCAAAATCTTATTTGTAGTCTTGGCAAGAGGCCTTGGCTACATGGTTTTAATAGTCTAGAATTATGAATTCCATCATTATGAAAGTGGTTATTGATATTTCATGTTATTATTCGACCATTAGAATATCCATGTGAATAAGTAAATGGCATTATTTCATTTTACTTTTTCCATATTATGCTAAAGTTCAAGTTTAAAGTGCTTTTTTAGTTATACATTGCCTTAAATGTTTATGTTTATTTATGAAAGCTTCTGATATATTGTTATCCTTACTGAGCATCTGAGCTCACCCCTTTCTATGTTTTATTTTTTCCAGGATGTGAAGAAGTATAATATGAATGACCTGCAGGGATAGTATGAGGGGATATTAATACAAGATTGTGTTGTAGTTTTGTATTACTTTATGATTTAATGTAAAACTTATGAATGTATCTAGTGTTTCAAGGATACTAAACTAATCGGACTTTCGAGACTTGATCTTTGTGATCATGCCAATGTTATGCAATAATGCAGCGACTCTGGGTAACTGGGGTTGGGGCGTTACAGTTGGTATCAGAGGCAGTATAGTACTAACCTTGGAAGATATATTTAGATAAACTCTGATTAGAGCACATGGCCCTAAGATATACTTTGAGGATTAGTATAGAAGAACTTCCTAGAATTTTGGTATTATAGAGATTTTGTGAGTTTTCCGAGCAATACATCCCTATCTGGATACGATCAGGTTGAGGCGACTCTAGCACAGATGTACCTTGGGGTAAAACCTGAAAACACCGCTTTGACCTGGACTCGAACGGGAATTGGTGCACCACAACGGGCCTTGCTGGACTCTTGGTTACGACAGTCCCGGGGGATATGGTTAGGATAATTATCATTTTCATTACAAACCACTATGAATGGTTATGAGTATATACTTCCTCAATGAATACATTTTTTATGATTATGGATTATATCCATAAAAATTTCAATTTATGTTAAGTGTTTTGAAAGTTTGTAATTATGTATTTTGATTCATAAACTAATCTAGTTTATGCCATTGTTTAGAAATGGCGCCTAGTGGGAGGAATGGAAACCATATTAATGCACACACTCCATGTAGGGATTTCCCTCCGGCTCAAGATAATTATAGTGGAGCTGGTGATACAACTAGTGCTGATCACCTTATCACCATACTATGACAACTCACTCAAGTTATGAATAATAACCTTACTCGTATGGAGAACCCTGATCCGAAATGTGGAGGATCAATGGTAGACCGCTTAATGAGGAAACAACCACCAACATTCAATGGGAGTACTAATCCCTTAGTAGCTGAGCAATGGATAAATTCCTTAGAGAAAATATTCCATGCCTTGGGGAGTAGTGAAAGGGAAAAGGTTATCATGGCAGTTTACCGCCTCACTGGAGATGTGGATCAATGGTGGTCGTTGATTCAAAATACAATGTAAGATGATGAAGTATCAAATATGGAATGGAGGGAGTTTAAAGATATTTTCTTAGAAAAATACTTTCCTCATGACCATCGAGAAGATATGGAAAGGCAATTTCTGAGTCTGAGACAAAAGGAGGATGAGAATGTCGCAAATTATGAGGCCAACTTTAAAAGGTTATCAAGACATGCTGCAGATTATATACGTATCCCAAGAAGTAAGATTGATTGTTTCTTTTATGGGTTAAAACCATTTCTCTGTTGAGCATTAGTCTCACAAACCTTCTCGTCATATGAAGATATTTTCTCATGTGCTATCAAGACAGAAAAGAAATTCTCTAAATCTTATGACCATAAAGTAATGCTAGAGAATAAGAGAATGGTGGAACAAGAGACAGATAAAGGGAAAAGGGAAATAAGGATTTTCCATTATGCGATAATTTTGGGAAGAATCATCCCAGTACTTGCCTAAAAGAAATGGGAGTTTGTTATAAATGTGGATAAAAAGGTCACCAGGCTCATGGCTGCAAGGGAAAGAAAGAGGCTATCAATGTTGAATGCTACAATTGTAGGTAAATGGGGCATTATGAAAATGAATGTCCTAAGAATTAGGGAAACTTACCTCAGAAAATGCCAAGGGATCAAGGACAATATTATGTTGTTACTACAATTGATGTGGAATAATTAATGTATTGGTGATTTTGGACTCAAGGATTATATTCTGGTTATAAGAATAATGTGATATATATAAGGATTGTACTGCAGTACTTGTTTTTTTTCATTAAGGTTTTAATATGATGAAAGTAATCATATTTTTGTATGTGACAATAATAGAAACTTTACTTTGTTTGAGGAATCTGATGATATAATTGATTTTGGAATTTAGAGACCTTTTAGAGAAAGTCTGGAAAGAGGTATTTTGGATAACTATAATGGTTGGAATGGATTAAGTTGAACTTTGGATAGTATTGTTTAAGGTTAAAACATTTCTGAAGATTATTTTTGGAATATTATAATACTATAGTTTTAGGAAAAGGACAACCTTCAGGTTGGGGGATAAACCGTCTCCTCGCACAAAGCTGTAGGAATCGAACCCACAACCATAGTGCGACATGCCTTTATTACCTACCACTAGCCTACAGGAAGTCCCTAGTTATTACAAAATAGTTTTCCTAATATAAATGGTATGTGTTAATATTTGGAACCTTGTACGATTAGGATAAATATAATATTTTTGAGTTCTATTATCTTTTTGAGTGAAAGATGAGTTTGTGGTAGAAATTAGTTGAAGGTTGAAACTCTACTTGTCAAGCACATATATATGTATACATATCTCTTATTCTATGAAGAAATTAATTCTTATACTTTTATAAATGGATATTAAAACAAAAAATATGTTATCCTAATACCTTATGTTTTGTTGAACTGGTGATATTTTAAATCAACATAGATTGAAGGATTTGAGGCCCTCAATTTTACACTTGTTTGTGATTGATCACCTCAATAACTCTATACAAATATTTATGTTTTTCCTCTAATTATATGTCTCTAATTTCCACCAATGTTCTCCTAATCGAGATCATAATTTGGTGGTGACTTTCTTATTTCCACTTCCCTCTTATTAAGATTAAATTTTATTATCCTTATTTCCGATGTGAGTTTTCCACAAAGGTATTTTCTACTTTCAAACTTTTATTTTCAAAGAACAATTTCAAATTGAAAGGATTAAATTTATTTAAGGAGGGGAGAATGTAACACCCCAAGCTTCCATGGTACGCTTCTCTTTGAATAATAGAGCAGCGTGCGTTGTACGCAACCTCGAGTTATAACACACCACAACCAATCAAAGTAGTTTTTATGAATAGTAATACCCACTTTTTGAAATTATATAAATTTTATATTTCAAAATGGACTTCGTTTTTTGGATTCGAAATATTGAAATTAGCCTATGTTGAGTTTTTGGTATTTTTCCGAGAACATCCAATTTTTGATGAATAGTAAAAATACTTAAAAACAACTTTTTTAATCAAAATAATTTATAGTGAAAAATTGTACTATTGAGTGGTTTTAAAGTATAATTAGAATATAATTTTACCATTTTATCCAATGGTGGTTATTAGAGTTAATTTCACTTTGAAAGTGGACATCAACAATTGTCAATCGTTTGATTCATATTGTCTCTTAAAAACATGCTATTTGTTTTGACAATGAGAATTAATTATAAAATTAACTAATGCAACTTATATGTTTGGAATTTTGTAAAGTAGACATAATTTTTGAATTCAGAATATCAATTATAGCTTAGGTTGAATTTTTGGTATTTTTCTGAAAAACATCAATTTTTGATGAATAGTGAAACCACTAAGTAGTAGTTAAAAACCCGATTTTTCGTTTAAATGAAACTTTACCACTTATGTGATTTGATTTTAAAAAATATGACATAAATGGTTTCCATTATGAATTAAAATTTGGTTCAATGGGATTAAAATAATTTTTTTGGTGAATAGTATCTTTTAAGTTTTATTAATCGCGATTAAAGGTAATTAGTGAAATTTAAGGTAAAAATGATGTTATAATAATATGAAATTACCTTGACACATTTCCTACCCTTATTGGATGAGTCATGGACGACCAAGACATCCATGGGTCAACTTGAGGACCCCATGGAGCCACTTAGGTAAGAAAATGTCATTAATAACTTTTTATTTAAAGTAAAAATAAAATTGTCACAAACATGTGTTGTTTTACTAAAAAAATTATTACATGGGGTTATATAAGGTAACGTTTCGAATATAAATATGCATTGGAAATATAAAAATATTTCCTACATCATGATATTTTTTTTATAATTTTTAGACATTAAATAAAGTAAATATTTTATGACACCATGATGATGTAGTGATTACCTCATTAATTAACGATTTAAATAAAATGAAAAGATAATGTAAAATATAATATTTACACTCATCAAAAACCTATTGGATGGGTAGATTTATAACCTTTATCACCTAATCCTTGAAATATATAATTTTGGGACCTTTTAAACCTAAAAAGAAATTCATAATAATGTAACATTTCATTACGTTCCAAGAGTGCCCCTCATCTCCTCTTATAAAAGGCCCCCACCTATACCACCTTATTCACACCTTAAAAGCCATTTAGATCAGCAAACCTCTGCCCAAATACTCTCTCAACATCCCTCTATTACTCATAGAAGCCTAATTTTAGGCATAATTCTTCCCAAGGAAGCCTTTGGCTCAAGTCAAAAAGAGTTACCCGATTTTATGGTAATGTATTCTCTTATGTTATTTTGTTTTATTTTGCTTCTCCAACCCATTAAACTCTTTTTATTCCTTTATTTTGTAAGCACACCAGTATCTTAAATATACTAGGATGTTTTTATGAGATTTATTTTATTTACACTTACACACACCTTCGTCTAATGGTTAAAGAACATACTGTTTCTGTGGTTGGAAAATTTCTGCCTCATGAAACGTTGATTGTTCAATCTACTTTTAACACCTCTCATGGTGGCCATTAAGATGTCAATATATTTATATATAATATATATTATTTTTATGTCTTCCTTATTCTTCGGTATTTATCATTTATTGAATACCTTTATGATTTCCATTATGGGTAAACGCGATAATTTCATTTTAGGATGTGTTGACTACCGCCCCCTCAAAGTGATTTGAATCGTTAATGCCATATGTGGGATGTATAAAGTATGGATTAAATGGTATTATATATTATATTATACTGTAATTATAGTATAACTTTATATAATTATGATTTCATTCCATTAAATATGAAATAGAAATGAAAGTAGCGTTCATGCGTACGTACGGCTTACCGTCTCCATGAATGGTGCATTTCATTTCTTACCTCTAAATGTTATGTAATATTATAAATGCATGTATATAATGGATATATATGATATATATGATAGATAAATCATGAATATAATTCTGGATATAATGGATATTTTACCACATTAACAACTTGTAATTATAAAAAGTTTATTTTTTTTACTTAGGTACCAAAGATCGACAAAATGACCGTTATTAACATAAATAATTACATAATGTTCATAACATGGTAATAAGTGATATAAAAGGAATAATGAAATTTAAAAAGGTTTTTAATCAAGTATTAGTTAACTCTAGTTTATTATTCATGATATTAAATAACAATCGAGTCAAGTCGGACACGAGGTAAGAGAACTTCTTAACCCAATTTCCGTTCTTTGGGTTAATCTCCTAATTTCAAATTATGTCATTCTATTATTATGTCCTATCTTGTATTTGTACTTTCTTTATGTGTACTTATAGTGAATACACATAATAGATCTATTTTATTTAAAAAAAATGATCTCTGTAAGGGACTTCGTCTCAATCTCCATTCATTGAGGCATATTTTGTATTATAGTCAAATTTCATTTATATGGTGTATAAACCCCTTTGACTTTTACGTTTATTCAAAAGGAATATTTTTATACAAAGTGTTTTACTAAACGACAAAAAGGAATGTTTTTCTTGTCGTACGTATATGGCGACAACGACTTCTCCACTGCCATGACCATTATTTGAGTTTCGGATTCCTCTACCAACCATAAGTTTTTTTAAATGAAAAATAAATAAAAAGTTTTAATTTTCATTTATTTTGGTATTGAAAATGGTTTTGAAAGTGTTTTTTCTATATCAATGTGTTGTATTGATATCTTGTGATTGAAATGTGGAAATGTTATGTTTCCTATATGCATGTTTTATTTGATACGATTATGTTAGGGTTTATGATATGTTTAAACCTGTTCATATGAGGAATGCATTGGACTTAATAAGTGATGGGTGGAGCCCTCTATAGATTCTAGATTCATCGGTAGGTCTCATGAGACAAATTAGTGTCTTTTCACGTGGCTTTGAAAAAATCTTTTTTGTAGTCTTGGCACGAGGCCTTGGCTACGTGGTTATGATAGTCTGGCATTATGAATTCCATCATTATGAAAGTGGTTATTGATATTGCATGTGATTATTCGACCAGTAGAATATCCATGTGAATAAGTAAATGGAATTATTTCATTTTACTTTTTCCATATTATGCTAATGTTCAAGTTTAAAAGGCTTTTGTTTTAGTTATACATTGCCTTAAATGTTTATGTTTATTTATGAAAGCTTCCACTATATTGTTATCCTTACTGAGCATCTGAGCTCACCCCTTTCTATGTTTTATTTTTTCCAGGATGTGATGAAGTATAATATGAATGACCTACAGGGATAGTATGAGGGGATATGAATACAATATTTTGTTGTAGTTTTGTATTACATTACGATGTTATGTAAAACTTATGAATGTATCTAGTGTTTCAAGGCTACTAAACTAATCGGTATTTCGAGACTTGATCTTTGTGATCATGCCAATGTTACACAATAATGCACCGACTCTGGGTAACTGGGGTCGGGGCGTTACAATTTATCATATCATAACCCATGAAATTAAATAGATATCAATAACATTGAATTATATCATATCTTTTGGAAAATTTATAGGTTTTATAAACATTTTATAATATAATAACCAGTGAAATGATGTGGTTTTCCTAAGAGATCGATCCTGGTATAACCCATGGAAGAGAAACAGGTTTATAAAAAAATAATTATCTTAAAAATAAACCATTAAAAGATGGATAAGAATCTTTACCCTTGATCATATCCCCAGTAAATCAAAAACTATGTCGAAGGATCACATCTTATCTGTATAAGCATTTTAGAAATATCACTTGGAACATTTATTAAGAAAAATGATCATTCTTTCACAATATTTTTTTTAAAACATGAAACATTTAAAAAAAATTTACTAAAAAATAAATTCAAAAAAATTAAATTAATATTTTAAAAATAATTTAAAACATTTCTTAAGTAATTTAACCTTTCTGCTTTGAAAAATTATTTTGAAAACATAAATCATATTGAAAATATTTTTCTTTTAAAAAAGATCTGAAAACATAAAAAAGATGTTTTGAAAATAATTTAAACAACTTTTATAACATTTTTTGTTTAAAATAATTTTCTTTTAAATGAGTTCAAAACATCATTTGAAAAAAAAAATTAGAAAATATTATTTAGAAAGAACACATAATTCTAACTGAAGAGATAGATAAACTCAGATTTTCTTAAAACAATTACTAAATAACTTCAGTACCATGGATAGAAAAAATTGTATATTTACATGGATATAAAATTAATAACCATATAAGAATAAAATTAATTATATATATTTATATATTCGTCATAATATTTAATCAATGGAAGAATAATCATAAACAATCGCAATAAATGATGAGATTACAGAAATAAAATCTTACCACTTTGGTGACTTTCATTGAAAATACCCATTAAATAATAACATTAAATAAAGCTTAAAATATCATTAAAAGATTAATATTCCAAATATATTATTTCCAATTGGTATTATATACACCTTTTAAAATAATATAGATGCATAACATAATATGTGTCTCAAAGATGTCCTGTTGAGAGAAAATTACATTACCGGTTTGGTATGTTTTGACCAATGAACCGCATGAATGATAGGTCATCAAACGGATATATAAATACCCATAAATTTAATTTTAATAATAATATAATATATTCATGGGTAGTATATACACCACAAAAAATAGTTGGGGAATATGGAATAAGTCTAAATGAAATAAAAGTGAGACTAGAAATACCATTGCTACGTGAGAAACTTTTGAATCATGATCCACATGAAATAACGACATCAATTTAAACTTTTGATATCATTAAATAAATAAAATTCCTGATATAACATGAAATATGATAGTATATACACCACATAAAATAATCAAGTGGTAAATATGGCATGTATCTCATGGATAAAAAAGTGAGATGAAATTTCCTTACCTTAAGTCTTGACTTTCATTGTACACATTAAAAAATACTTTATAATAAATATAATTTTATTATAAATATACCGTAGAACCATATTATTATATATCATTCCATATATGATTTCATTATGTCTTTATATTTACTATTTATTAACAATTCCATGTTAATTTCATTCGGTGTTGGAGAGTTACATTGGTCAATGTATGCGTCTTGAGTCGTCTCTTCGAATGACGCACTATGATGGTGTTTATATGGAATTTTAATTTTGAAAATTTATTTCAAAAAAATTCTCAAGAGTATTTTTTTGGTTTTGGATGGTGATGGAATGATTACAGTATGGGTTGAACGATATTATGTTTTATGGGTTGATGATAAATGATGACAGGATGTCTACTACTCTGTTACTACTATTTTTTTAGATCTGGTTTTTGTGTTTCAAGTATGGTGAAGTTTTATTTTTTGATGTTTTTTATTTCTATTTATTTGAATTAGGTACTATGAGGTTACTACTAACCCAAAAATTGGTATATAGAAAATAATTAAAAAAATAGATTTGGATATTAATGTTATATTTCTGGTAATAACCAATTTGTTTTTCATATATGTTTTGACTGTATATTCTTGATCCTCTTAATTATATAAATATTTCATTATTTAGAGAATTTAAGACATAATAAAAATATCATATATATTCTATATAAAATTATTTAAAATAATATACAAAATATATAAATTTTAAATGGAAGAGACCATTTAGGTAGACGATAGGTCATACGTTTACATGAACACTATTTTAGTTTTCTTTTCATATTGAAAAAAAAAAGTAAATGATATATATATATATATTAATTATAGTTTAATTATTATTTCATAAATAACATATAATTTTACTAAACCCATCCTTACTATATTCCATATAAAGCGTGAATGAACCTCATTTCTTTGAGGACGCGGTAGTCTACATGTCCACAAATGAAATTATAGAATACCCAAAAAAATAGAAATCATGAAGGTATCTGTTATATAATAATTCCAGAAGCATAAATAAATCATAAATATTATTAATATCATATAAAAATAGTAATTCCATCATTATTTCCAACTTTTAAAGGTTGTAATGGAAGAAAAAAACATCGGCTCGTGAGGTAGTAGTCCGCCACAAACACAAATGATTATTGTGTGTCACATTTGAGGGAAGATTATGTTGGTCTAGGTAAAACCATTAACAAAAAAACATATAAGTATATTGAGTATAAATATATTATTATATAATCATGGATAAGAATAATTGATGGGTGTATAAATAAATAAAATAAAAGTTTTTGTGGAAGGATATTACCTATTCTTTGAGTAATTCCTTTTGGTTTTACCAAAGGACTAACTTGATTCGTTTTTTTCCCAAAATTGAGGTTGCTAGGATGTGAGTTTAGAATTTGGGATCAAATTTGAGGTGTTTTTTTCTTATCTAAAGGTCTTGATATGTGTGAAGAAGTGAGGGGGTGAGTTCCCTTTTATAGTGGAGGAGTGGATTTCTAGTAAATATAAAAAGGTAATACTATTGAGTGGTCTACCATAGATAATGTGCCTCTAATAAGGGTAAAATCTCTATAAAATGGAGTATGTGGTTGAAATATTGTCATAAATGGATTTTGTACATATGTTTTGGTTATTTGTCTCCTTAAGTTAATTTTTAAGGACTAAGTAAACTCATTTTTACCTTAAGAATTGTAATTAATTTTAATTATTTCACAAATACTTTTGGTCAACAACTATGTTTAACTTTTTTGAAATTATAAATTATGGTAATTAAAAATATTTAATCCATTTGTCCTAATTCTAAAAGTATAATTGGTATAAGTTAATTTAAAATTAATCCAACATACGGGATGAGACAACGGGGTTTTAATGTGAAAATGTTCAAAAGTTTTAAATGTTTTTATATCCAATTTCAATGTGAAATTGATTCCAATTACCTAAATTGTTGTTATATATTTATAAATTATCTAAATATAATTTAAACCCAATTTAAAATATAATTTAAATATATAAATAAATTGTAATAAATTTTTTTTTCAATTAAAAATCTGTGTTTTATCAAAATTCATCAAAAAATCCAACTTCTCCAAAAAATATTAAAATTTTAACCCAAAAAATTAAGATATTCATCTTTAGAAAATGAATTTTATTATTTCAAATAAAATTTACAACAGTTTCAAAAAATATATTTAAACTATGTGTGTCATTAAAAGGAGATAATATTTCATTTTTGACTGAATATATATCTTTATATGTGAAATTTGATATATTCTTATCCCTCATCTAGAAAATACATAAGATGAATGTTAAATTGGTGACTGAATATATATATATATATATATATATATATATATATCTGTGTGTGTGTGTGTGTGTGTGTGTATGTATCACTAAAATAATTTTCCAAAAATGATTTAATTAATTTATTGAGGTAAAATGTGTTTAATTTCATAAATATAGTTTTCCAGCAAAAGAGTTCATATATTTTCAAAAGGGTTTTATTTTAATTTATAGTTAATTAGTCCCCAAATAAATCTAATTATATTCATTTTTAAACTATATTTTCATAATTTTATTAAACTTATTCATAAATACAATTCCAGTATCTAGGTGAAAACTATAATAATATTTTAATAATACTATTAATAGTACATTGTAGTTTGGTAAAACTAGGTCTTACATGTAACATATTCTATTGAAGGAACTCATAATTATTTGTAACATTAGCCAAAAATAGTGTTTCATGTGCTGAAAGATAATCTAAGTGTTGCGTGTAGTGAAAGATTAACTTGGTGTTTCATGAAATGAAAACAAAATTTAGTGATTTCATATAACATGAGCTATATTCAGTGTTGCATGAAATGAAATATACCAAAAAGTTTAAATTAATTTGGAAAAAATCACAAAATCTTGGGGTTTTACAGTCAACAAATGTTCCCAAAATCATATCACCATATGGAAGAAGTTAAACTCTCCTATTATATCTAGTTACTTTCGTGATTCGATATATTTCAAAAATAAATGATGGATACCATAATTAAATAAAATGAAAAGGAGAAACTATTCTTCATTAACCAAAACTAAAATTAAACTGGAATAAGTGATGAAGTGTGCTACAATCCACCCCCACAACACTTGAAATTTCATAGAAATTCAATACATGGCCTTCCTAATATACACATGAAACAAAAACGGGTAGATTTTTTCTACATTAGGGATATCCATCCCTATGTGGTTCCTTTATTCTAATCTGGATGGTATAAATAACTTCTTAGACCTCATTCCACTGTTAGATTCATAGATCATTAGTTGGTAGGTACATAATCACATCGCAAGAAAGACGATGAGACTATTAGTTTTATAGATCTCAGACATTACCTTATAACCGCCAAGTTATATTGGACTTGTTACAATGTAGGCCATAATTTTATAGGAATGAACCTATTCTCAAATTAAGGGCATTCCTTTGGGGTTCTAGAGATTAAGACCTTCCCCTTTTTTATGAATGAATTCCTTTATCCATGATTCAGTATGGGAATAACCACTTGGGCAAGGTTCTTCCTTCTTAATCATCGGGGCCATCATCAATAGCTCATGATCCAGGGAGGGAGTCCTTTCAGTGTCATCCCTTGTGGATTTCAGTGAGATGAACTCATCATACATCTCTTTGATAATTGGATCCCCTATGATCTTGTAGACATCCCATAGGCTAAGGTCAAACTCACCATGTGTCATATGGAATGTATTTGTATGAGGGATCCATTAGCTTAAAATTTAGGGATGATGTCTAGGATCCTGTAAACATTAATCTACACCCCTTAAATAGATCATAAATGTCGACATTTTTCAGCTCTATCTTAATTTTTTCATAGGTTTGGCACACCCAATATTCCCACATCCATTCAGGCTTGACTCCCCCTCTAGAACAGTAGTCTCAATACTCCTTCTATGATTATGGTTGGTTTTTATTAGAAGAAAGGATGATAAAATAGTATCATGTATGTTTCCATTCATGGGTGTGAGGCTTCAGATCATGGACACTGAAGTTCTAATACATGATACATTGCAATAGGAGATGTTCTTTAATTCATAGATACACTCTTTTAAGAGATGATGGAAGCTAGACAATTAGTGTAGTCTCTGAACCCATAATTTGTCAAATAAATCAGTATTTGGGATAATGGTATCTCTTATATGTAGTTCATTATATAAGGGAATATAGTCACATCATGGGTATTAACATTGGTACTTCATCAAGTGTTTCATTATGTTCGAGAGATTGGAATCGTACATGTCGTAATAATATGGCCTTATGGTTTTAAGAATTTATGAAACATGAAAAAAAAGTTGTTTATAAGAATCCCATTGAGATTATATTATAAATATTTAGAGAAAACATGATAAGGGTTATTATAGGAAAGTCCTTAGTTTAGAGTTTTTATGAATTTTGACAAACAAGTGGCCTCGCGTATGAAAATCGCTCAAGTGGCATCATGCAGGCCACTCACTCATGTGGATTTGTGAAGGCCACCCCCTCTAGTGGACTCGCATTGGGAACCCACTCAATTGGACTCCCATATGACACCCACTCATGTGGCCTCACACAGCCCCCTTACTCAGGTGTTCGACATACATATGAAAGCTACATGGAAAGGGAATTTCAAATGACCAAACATGGGAATGTCAGTGTAAACGAATTGACGATGGGTGAAAAGATGAGAATAGAGGTAAAATTATTTAGAAAGGAAAATCTATTTATAGACACTTGACCACCTATGAAGCTGAACTATGTGTCCAACCAACACGGAAGACCTATGTGAATTACTTTCACAACTGATATGAGCAGTGGAAATCTGTATTCCTCTAGATTTAGATCATACCCTCTTCTCCATATCAGATTCAATCCTGAGGGGGGTATTTTTTTAAAATTATTTTTGTCACATGTTAATGAGAATATTCAAAACAAAATTCCTCAAGTAATTAAGAGGTAAAGGGAACCAAGGAGAATCAAAGAACTCACCCAGGTCAAACATGGTGCACCAATCCTACACACCAAGAGGCTCACACAGGACCGAGCTATATGATCAATTGAAAGATGGTATACCTTTATAATCCACCTATAATATAAAATGGTATGTATTAATTTATTTACCTAAGGCCCCAAAAATTCTTAGAAATATGAAGCTAGGTATCCTCATTTAAAAATAATGGAAGATCAAAATAAGCATTGATGCCCTACTTGCCCAGTACTTTTCCCATGCCCTCAAAACCATATAGGTGGATCTCAAAAACCTAATCGAATAAGGAATTAATGGGTATAGTGATATTATAGTTCCTCCAATATGTGAAACAAAAGATACATGCATGAGGATTAAGTTCCACCTAGTTGATAAGTACTCGCACGAAGGCCTCCTCCCAATCTCCAGACCTATGTGAGACCCTTCTAAAGACACTTTATAAAACCCTTGGAGACTAGAGTAATGAATAACCCAATTTTTGTTTTCTAGGATATCATTAATCAATAAGTCACATCTAGCTTGAATATGTCCACACTTTGTGAGGTGCATTTAGTAAACCATGGTATACCCTATAGGAGTCACCTTCAGCTGACCCATGTCTAACCTATGAAATCCATGTTCAATAGCCCATCCCATATCTATGTAATACATCCTTTGAGACCCTTTTTCAAGCCACCAATGATAGTGATCCTCTTACCTTGGATCCATCATCTGGGAGGGAACAAGTCAAGACCTCTCCCAATGCCTCCCTATATATGTGATTAGAGCATATGAAACACTAGTGTGTCCTTTTGATTATATATTCTCATGGTAATAGATGGAATACATTTATCCTAACTATTATGTGGTATGCTCATAAATTTCTCAATTATACATTCATATGGTAAGGGGTATCCAGAAAATGGTGTAAATTCAAGGTACCTCCACATTTTAGATAGTGAGGGGATCCCCTTTCCTTTACCTTTGATGAGGGCTAGTGCCCTAACATTCTATTATATTCTATGAAATATGGAATATGAATCCATCCTAGAATAACCCCTAGTCATTATTATAGGTCATACCCACTCGAGAACGTATGTCCTGAACCTAGTTATGAAAACAAGAGAGGATACGGGAACCTAAAATCCCTTTCTCTCTCACATATCCATAGCCTAATCCACCAATGGATGAAGGAGATTGTGTGGTTTTTCAGATATTATGGTTACTTTAATTTGTCACACTAAGAATGACTCATGTGGGGTAACATGTTAGTGGAAATCATGACCTCTTCATGATCAAATATATGTCCCGGTAGAGTTTCCTTTTCTAAATTTTATTTTTCCCTTCCTTGAGGGCCTTCATTGGTTTGGGTCCTCAAATCCATATATCCATTTAAAAAATTTCATATCCCTACAAGACAAACCTTTAAAGTGCATCCATGTGTGTGGGTCTTCAAATCCATGTATCCATATCAAAGGGTTGTATCCAATATAAGAAAAAACATCATAGGTCCTCTATATGAATGGGTCCCCAAATCCATGTATCCATCTCAAAGGGAAATATCCCATGTGAGACAAACCTTCAAAGGGACATCATAGGTGTGGGACCTCAAATCCATTTATCCAACTCAAAGGGTTATATCTACTATGAGAATAACCTTCAGAGGGACTCTATAGGTGTGGGTCATCAAAGACATGTATCTATCTCAAAGGACCATATTCCCTATAAGAAAAACCTTCAAAGGGACTCCTCTATAGGCATAAGCCCAAATATCTAAACTATGTGGGAATTAATTCCCTTCCATATGTGATACATATGAAGACTCCCTAAGGCCCAAACATAGAACCCCAAACTCACCCTAGTTTTCTATGATCCATATTCCTGGTAGGGTCACATCCATCCTAGGAGCCAACATCCCTTCTAGGATCCTTGGTACACATTAGTGTTTGTCCCACACTAGAAATTTACAAGGAACCTATCTCCTAGACATGCCTTTTTTCATGATTTTAAAATACACTGTTCAATCCTTATCACATGAACTTAAAAAGAATGATGTGTCCCATTAAGAGGAATTGAATAATGTGGGTTCTAATTCCTTTTAGATGGATATGTTGGAATACCATCTCATGGGCCCAATCCCAACACCAAAACAACTCCCATCTTCCTAGATGATGATGAATTCAAGAGAACCCCATTGCATGGATTAAATCTATAATCGTAACAATAAATGAAATAACAATATCTAATTAGTTTAAAAATGGGTACCATCTATGGAGTACCTCAAATACCTATATATATCTCTATCAATGAATAATATTAGATATATACAGATGATTCTAAATCCAATATATATTGATAGTTGATTGCTAACCTACGGGTAACCCATGTTATATTTGGGAATTATTAAAGGATTTATGAAAATATATTAAATTTTTAAGAGAGACCCGAATTATATAATAATTCCCCAAAAAATATTTGATGATTCCAACCTCCCATATTGTTTACAAATGTGAGTCTTTATGAATTTTGGATCCATTTCCTAATAACAACCATCCTTTGGAAAGAAGGTTCCTGAATCAACTTGAATAAGTAAAATGTTGGGTGTTTTCGAATCCATCAAAAAACCGATTGGAAGATACAAAAAAATGGTAAACCCAATTTTAATGATTGTGAAACATTCAATCCCCCATAATCAGCTATCTAGAAAGCCTGATTTTACTTGAAAACAATTCCATCATAACTTGATTTACTCATTGAAAAATAAATTGGTTTCATGAAAATATCCACAATAAATTATCATAATCCATCCAAATAAATATTTCATATGTTTTCATTAAATTATATTCCTAATTATGAATAAAAATATTAATTTATTTTTATGTATATATGAAAAACACTTTTATAAAATCATTAGGAACATGCTTTGAACAAAACAAGGAGAAATATTATTTCATTTTTGGAAAAAAATATAAAAAATAGATATATACAAATGAGAATATGATTATCCTTAAAAAAAGGAAACATATAAATGAAACATAATACAAAATTAATGGACATAAAAAAGGTAAAATGTGATCAAGTGGTGAATGGTAAAAACATTCTTTTTACACTTTTATAAATAAAGTAAAAAATAACCCATACAAAAACATTGAAAAATTTTCCTTTTAAAAAACTGTTAAAAAAGTTAAATATAGTTGAAAATGGCCTTAAATAATCACTGAAATATATAAAATAAAATTATTTAAGTATTATAAATAATATATACTTAGATAAAAAATTTGGGTAATAGAATTCAAAACATTAAAAGTAATGATTTTAAATAAAACCTCTTGTGACCTTTAAAATTAAAACATCCATGAAATAAATAAATAGAGATGGAAAATAAAAAAATAACAATAAAAAATATATTCATGATATAATATGTCATATAGGATTTATTTAAACTATATAAATGAATATAGTTTCATAATATTAAATATGACTCAATGCTCTGAAATTGAGATGAAAACCCGTTATGACTTTATATCACTAAAATAAAAATTCATTGAAAAAAATTAATTTGGATTTTTAAATTATATGAATTAAATGTAAAATATAATATAATATATTCAAGAGGTATTTAATAAATAAAATACAATATAAAATTAAACATTATACATAAAATTAAATTGGTAAAAATGAATTGAAATGTAGACCAAGAACTCATACCTCAGACTTCTACATAGTCTAATACAATGTAACCATCATGTATAATAAATTTCAATTTATTATTATGATTTATATAAACCATATTCATAGTTATTTTAATTTATACCATATATTTATAATTCTTTTTTATCCATATATTAATTTTTTATTATTAAAATAATTATTCAGGTGTTAACCATTTTGTATCCCTTACATGATTCAGTTTTTTAGTTCCTTTTGTTGTGTATTTTTTCTTGGTTCGTCACCTATAAAATTTTCATTCCAAGGTATTTTAATTTTTTTGACATATTTATGTGTTATTATACTCATTTTATAGAATTTATGGATATAAATTTTCATGAAATGATTAAAAGTCCCATTTGGTGATTATTAGATTAACAAAATAATTGAGTTTATTTGTATATATAATTTTTTATATTATAAGTATATAATTCTTAATATATCCTAAATTAATAAAAACAATTATATAACTATTATCATTTAATTTTTTTTCATCCATGAGATAAAAATTTTAAAAATTTTCATGCAGGTGGTAAAACCGACCAAAATAAGAAGATTATATAACAATTGAATGAGTAAAAACATGTTAATATATAATGATAATTTATATTTTGAAGAAGAATAATATATTTAAAAACACTTCACAAATTGATATGTCACATTAAATTAGTTTTATATGAAAAATATAATATAATGACATATTAGATGTCATTACTTACAATGAAGAAATCATCCCACATCTTGGAAAACTTCTTGGTTTTAAAGGGTTTTGGGAAATATCTAGAGAACAGAATCTGAAAAATGTTTGAGAGGGTTGATAGGGAATAAAATCTGGATGATTATAGGTTATATTACAAATTTTTTGTTTATATTTTAATTGGTGGTGAATGGATCCCTTTATAATTGAGTGGGTGGGATTTTTGTAATATTAATTTCATAATGTTAAATGATGAAGTCATTATCAAGAAATATGGATCCAATATGGATAAAAATTTGAAATGTATAAGGGTGATTTAGATAAATCCTCTATAAATACTTTTAAAAATATAATTTTTTTGTGATATTCTTTGATTTTATCCCTTAATTTATCCATTTTACCACATTTAACCCTTAATAGGTGACAATCAATTACTATGGTAATTTTTTTTATGAATAAAAATGAAATGGAACATATAAACTAATTTATACATTATGATTTAAAATTTGAAAACCATTTTTAAATTTTCAGTTCCTATAGGTGGTTAAAAAAATTAATAAAAGTATGCTTAATGAAAAAAATAGTTTTTAAAAATTCCATTTTTAAGCATAAAAATGAATTTAATACATAATAAATTATAACATTTATTCTCATAAAATTTATTAGTTTATAATTAAAAAAGAGATGTATTTTTTGACTTTAAAATCATTTGAAACCCGAAGGGACCATAGTGAATACATAATTAAAGGAAAAGGGCCAAATAGTTTTTTATTTGGATAAAATATAAATTATGTTTGAAAAATTCATTCATATGTTTCTTCAAATTATTAATTTTAAATATATTATTTTACTCCATAATCTAATTTACTTTCAATAAAAAAATTTCATGAATTTCTAATTTAAGCTTATATCATAGTTATTTCATAAAATTTGCAGTATTTGTAAAAACTATATTTTTACTATTCATTTAAAAAATATCTTTTTAGAAAAAAACTAAAATTTTACACTAGGCTAATTTTAACACGATTAATTAAAAAATAAATTTAATTTTATCAAAATAAAATTCTAAAATTTACAAATTTATCTTTTAAATAAAACATATATAATATACAATAAAAATAATATTTTAAACAAACATTTTTTATCCTTGAATAATTAAATTAAAATTTCTTATAGCATCATAATTATTTATTACATATTGAAAATTTATTTTACCAATTATTCCTAGAATTTAATTAATAACTTATATTGAAATAATTCTTAAAAATTGATAACATTAATAAAAATACATATTTTATGAAAATAATTACTTTATAATAGATTGTCTTTTCACAAATGAGTTTTCACTTTTTCTATATTATAAAATATTTTATTTAAATTAATACATAATAAAACCTTGGGGAGTTAAATTACACTACATAAAATAATTTTACCCTTTAAATTTAAATTATTATTCACTAGTGAAAATAAAAAGGGAAATATATAAGAAATACAAGATTTGAGACATAATTTATATTGATATATGAACCTCACTATCCTAGGTGTGGCTGGCGAACACATATTTTTCCTTATAATAGGAATACAATTATATTTTCATTTTTTATAACCATTTGTTCCAAATATACTTTATCTACTATAATAATAAAGTATATCTAGGAACATACTTTCCATAGAATTATTTTTAAGATTTTGGTTTCAACTAAATAATTACACCAAACCAGTTATGATAATAATCGATAGACAAAATAAGACATAACATAATTTTTTTGTCCATTAAAATATCCATGTTTAGCATAATATATATTAGACTCAACTATGAATTTAAACTACAAATCATTTAATTAAACTTATATTTTATTATGTTTAATCTTATTAATATCAATTACCCAATCCCCCAAAATAACTATACTTGAATTTACTAAGATCATGCAATATTCTAAACCCAAAGTAAAGAAAATTTATTATCTTGAAGTTAAAATTAACCTTTATCCCATGAAAATTTAATAAATTTCAAAATCACAACCCATAAACATATAAATTATTCATATATACTCCAAAAATGATATTAATATTTTCCCAAAATAACCTGAATTTCCTTATCACCAAATCCCTTTTCAACCTCCTAGGTTATCAATACTAATCAAATTATATTCCCAATTATAAATATTTACTACAAAAAAAATCACATTCCAAATAAAAGGGTTATATAAATCTAAATAAATTATTCTTCCAAAGTCATACTAAAAATATATCAAAATATCATTAATCACCTCATGATTAAATCACATAATACCACACAGGGGGGTATTTATTCCCTTGAATATATGATCGACCATAAACATATTAACCCATCATGGTATCCATGACTCTAAAAAATATTTCTCCAAAATAATTATATTCTCTAAAATTATCTAACCCTTCTCCAATACTAACTAAGACACCCCAAACTCAAACACCTAGATCTGGTGTTAGAAACATGTTATTTTCATACTGGGTTTGATACTGACTAATGTGACCCAAATTTAACCATATTAAATAAAAAATATCAATCACCAAAATTGAGTCTTTTATATACCACATACCTTTTAGGATTATATATTTAGAGAATTAGGAAAAACATTTGCTAAAAAATCCAAATATTTATCATCCAATGGGAATTTTTCTCACAAAGCTATGAATTTATAAATTTACAATAATATATCAACATCTATGATAAAATTATCCATGTATGATATCCACATATACATATCATAAAAAATACACATCTTCACAGCCCAAGGAAATAGAAACATAAGAAGGGTGAGATCAAACACTAAATAAGGTAAAACATGTCAACAATTCATAAAAGGGTATATCATAAGAAAATTAGAAAACATGGAAATGGGTTAAATATTTTATTAAATGGAGAATGGAATATTACGAGTTTTTAATACATCATGAAAAGAATATAACCTAAAAATATCAAATATATACCATGGAATAGGAATACAGGGACATGGGACAATAGCCATGGAACATGGATAATAGAATAGGAATGTGAAGCTGAATATAAATATGGCACACACAAAAGAATAGAAACTGTATCATTTGTAAAGGTTAACTACCAACACCATCATAAAATTACAGATTATGCATTACTACCTATTACTCATATCATAGTGGATGAAATGTCACTAGCCATTTCCCATATTGGCTCAACTTCATAACTCAATCACAATAATTATCTCATGAGATATATAAAGCTTTATCCAGTTAATTGGAGGGATATATAGGGACCACCCATCATATAATGATAATATATACATATTTGTCCCCCAAAATGTTGAAAACCATTATAATTCAATCATATCATAGTTAACTCTTAAAAAAGAAACAGATTCATAAAAAACAATAATACATTATCATTAGTTATCTAGAGAAATAAGGTGGATGGTGTCATTTTATAAAATTCTCAGTGAATCATATGAAAAACTAAGGTTATTTACATAGATAAAAAACACTTTTATAAAATATTTATAAATATTTTTTTAAATAAATAGGACAAATTATCCATTCATTTCTGTAACTTTTAAAAAATGAAAAATTATCAGAATAATGGGAAAATTACTTTCATTGAAAAACCATGAAAACTTGGAAATAATTATTACTTAAAAATATCATATATAATTATGGGAAAATTTTATTATGTATTAAATAATAAATACATTATTTTCACACCTGTATAAATAAATTAAAAAATAGAAACGTATGAAAAAAGTTTGGAATATTTCTTCTAAAACAATTTTAAGTAAATTAAAATATAGTTGAAAATTACCTTAAACAATAATTAAAATATATATAATAAGATTCAAGAAATAATATAGTGAATATAGATATGGAGAAAAAATAGTTGGGTTGAAGACTTATAAAAATTTAATTTAATGATTTTAAATAATAATCCATGTAGATTTTAAAATAAAAACTCTTTGAAAGAAATAACCTCTTAAGGAATATAAAATATAATGAGTATAAATATATTCATGATATAATATGTCAAAATAGGTGATACATGCACCATATAAATAAATATAGGTTCATAATATGATGGACCCCTTATGGATTTTATTACACATTAATCAAAATAGATTGAAAGAAGGAAAATTATTTTGATTCAAAAATAACATTAATTAAATGAAAAAATATTATATAATATATTCCTGGTACATTGAATCAAAATAATGCATATAAATGTAAACACAATGTAAAAAATTTAACAAGTCTCAATGAATTGAAATTGAGGCTAAGAACTGATACCTTGGAATTCTTCTTAGTCAAGCTCACTTTAAAATTATTGTATAATAAATTTAGGTTTATTATTCAAAATAATAATGAATTTATTCATATTTATTTTAATTTATACCATACATATATACTTCCTTATATCCCATATATAAATTTTCTGTTTTAAAAATTAATATTGGGTTGTCAACTCTTCGGTTTCCTTTACATGCTACGATTTAGTAGTTCCAGTCCATGATTAATATTCATGGGTTAACCACTTTTAGAATTTTCATCACAAGTAATCTCTTATTTGTTATATTGTTATATAATACCATAGTCATTTCATGGAACATATTTTGACACTTCTCATAAAATGATTTAAAATTCCCTTTTTTGATGGTTACTGAATTAAAAAAATAATTAAATTTGTTTTTACATATAATTTTGAATATTACCACATAGTTTTTTTTTAATATCTTAAATTAATAATTATTAAATTTTATTTCCCTTATTTCATTTTTCTTAATCATACATGAGATAAAAATTATAACAATTTTTATATGGGTGGTAAAATCAACCAAAATAGTAACATGTTATAATAGTTGAATGAGTGAGAAAATATTGAAACTTAAAGATAATATTCATTTTGTAGAAGATTAATGGTTTAAAAAATGTTTTTAAATTGATAAATCAAATTCATGAATATGTACAAGGAAAAGTTAAATGAAAATTGAGATAAGTAATCATTAATTACAAAGAAGAAACCACCTCTCTTCCTGAAAACCTTCTTGGTTTTGAAGGGATATTAAAAATCTATAGGGGCCAAAATCAAACGAATGTGGGAGATGATTTTTTATAGAATTAAATATGTTATATTGTATTTCATAATTCTAATTTTTTTGTATCATTGAATGGGTGGTTTATAGCTTCTTTAATAAGTGAGAGGGGTTGAATTTTTAAAATAGTAATTACATAATATAAAAATGTGAAGTCATTATCAAGTAAAGTGGATCCAATATGGAGAAAACTTTATAATGGATAACAGTAAAGTCGATAAAACCTCATTACACACATTTACTAATATTTTTTTATTATATTTTATTCCTTGGTGACTTAATTTAACCATTTTTTCACATTTAACACTTATCGAGAAGATAACCCTTTTCTACGGTAATTTGTTTTTATGACTAGAATGGAATGAGACCTTTATACTTAATTTCCACGTGATTATTAAAAATTAAAAATAAAGGTTTCAATATTCTATTACTAGATCTGATAATAATTAATTTTAATAAAAGCATGCTAAACATTTAAAAACTGATTTTAGAAAAACTATTTAAGTATAAAAATGAATTTTACACTAAAATCATGTAAAGTATTAATTACCATAACATTTTGTCATTTATTATGAATTAAACATGAGTTTTATGAAATTAAAATAAATTGAAAACCGAATGTATCATTTTCAATACTTAATTAAATGAACAGGACCAAAAATAGTATTCATTGTAAGAAAATATAACTTAGTTTTCAAAAAGTCATGCATAGATTTCTAAATTTAAAATATTAATATTTAATGTATTATTTTACTCATTAAATGAGTTATTTTTCAATAAAATTGTTTCATGTATTTTAATTTTTTTCTATATCATAGTGTTGTCGTAAAATTTATGATATTTGTAAAAACTATATTTTCTCTATTCACATAAAAATATAATTTTTTATAAAACCCCAAAACTTTACCGTAATAAAAAGTTGAAATAATAAATCCAAAAATATAGTTAATTTTATCAAAAAAAAAATTAAAAAAATTATAAAATTATCTTTTAAATAATACATATATAATAAAAAATAAAAAACGTTTTTGTTTGGCCATGAAAAATTAAATTAACAGTCCTTATAGTTTATTAATTATTTCTTGTATGTTACTAATTTATTTCATTAATAATTATGTTAATTTAATTGATATATTATGTTAGTATCATTGTTAAAAAATAATAACATTAATAAAAATTCATATTTTATAAAAACAATTCCTAGAGAATAAGAGGAGTTTTGAAAAATGAATTTGTATATCATCTCTATTTTAAAATAATTGATTTAAATTAATACATACTAAAATATTAGTGTTTTAAACCATTTAACTATTAACATACTATAATTTCTAATATTATTATTCAATATTCACATATATTTACACATTATTCTATTGAATAGAAAAATTATTACATTCTATATTTTTATTATTTATATATCAATAACCATTAATTACTTAGCCATGATTATGTGCGAGGTTCCTTGTATTACATTTTGGTATATATTATTTTCTAATTCTCTTCATATAATTTATGGATTGGAGTTATTATATGATGGGTGGGTCTTGGAATTATACTGCCCTTCATGGCATCAGTATATCTAATGTGAAAAACCGACTTTGGTATTTGGTGTGTGTCTTCACTGTTCAGGTATGATGTCTTGGAACAAGGGCTTGATGATATGTTTATGATATCTAAAATTATGAATACAATAAATAGTATATCATTTATGTTTATTGATATGTATATTTATTGTTATGCTATCCAAGGATATATTATGCGCAAAGTTTCATTTATTAAGTAATTCTTCTTTTTATCCATTCTTATTATTTTATTTATTCCATGTTTATGCTATGATAGCCTCTATTGTGCACTACCCCTTATTGAGTATATAAGCACATCCATTTATATTGTTTGTCATTTCCCAAAGAAACCATGAATATTTCTAGATTTGATATAAATATTTTAAAGGATAAATCATAATTTTTTCTTATATTCAGTTGATGAGTTTTATATTTCATAGTGATATAATGTTCATTTATATATCTATTTTCCTGATATTAATAATTTTTTTGATCTTATGTATTTTGATCTAAATATTATGTACCAATTTACTAAAATAACCACCGGCTCTAGGATACTGAAGTCAGGGTTTTCATAATCTCCTCATACCAAAGATGAGAAGTTTCTATGTGATCTTAAAAATAGAATAGTTGGTTTGTTATTGAGACAAAATCAACAATTATTATTGAAAATTATCATTTATGACTATTGAGGGTGAGATATATACTTATTTTAGGGAGTGGTATTTATAATAATTCTATTTGGGACCGTAAATTCTACAGTTTGGGTGGATAACATTCCAGTTTTCAAGACTTGTTAGGGATGATGAGAGGACATTACAAGAGAAATTTCTTCTCTATGTTGACCAGTTTCATGAATTTTTTCCTGAGTTTTTTTTTCTGGGTTTCCACCTGAGTGTCAGATTGAGTTCATGGTTGATCTTTTTCCTGACATGGATCCCCTATTTAATCCACTGTATAGGGTATCTCCAACAGATATTTAAGAGATGATGGATAAGTTGGAGGATTTGGAAGTGAAGGGATTTATATATCTCAATATATTCTCCTAGGGTACTCTAGCCTTATTTTTTTTACAATATTAACGATTCTTAGAGATTTTTTAAGGATTAACATAAGTTGAAATGGGTGAAGATCGAAAACTAGGGTTCACTTCAACATATCTATGATTTAGTTAACCAAATGAGAGGGTCTAGAGTATTCTCCAATATTCATATATGATCAAGTAATCCCAATTTGAAGTTGAGGATTTCTGAAATATCTCATACTAATTTAAAGAGTAGGTATGTCCTATATGAGTAACTTGTAATGACACTCAATTTTAAAAATGAGATATCTAGGATTATATACATCATGAATTAGGTCTTCCATTCTAATTTGAATTTTTTTGTAGTTATATTTTCAAAATATATTCTAGTTTACTTAATATTTATGGAGGTGAATTCTATACATTTGGATATTATTTTGTGTAAAATTAGAGATAATTGTTTCTATTCCAAACTCACTATGTGATATTTTTGGATTTCATAGTTGAACTTATTTGGTAACGTAGTATTATATGATTGAAAATAAATATTCCTCAAGAGAGTTAAGGTTGGGGTTTCTTTGGATCACCTCATGGAATTTTATTATATCTATAGTTTCTTGGTATTGGTAGGTCACTAATAATGGTCCATACAAGATATTTATAGATAGGAAGTATTGATGATGACCTTGACTAAGAAAGGGATGAAGTTACTTTGGTTATATTATTTTAAAATATCTTTTCATTTGTTGAAAGGGAAGTTGATGACAACGCTGATTCTAGAATCACCTAAACCAGGTATGGAGAATACTCAATATTGTAATAAATTTAGAGTCAATATTGGAATTATTATATTATAGTGGGGTTTTTTAGTCACATATGGGTGTAGGTTGTTGAGGAAGAATGAGTGGGACTACATGACATATGATAATGAGTTGGCAGTGGTGGTGCGCACATAGATTTTTTGGTAGTACTATATTTGGGGTGAACATTATATGGTGTATAAAAATCATAAGAGCCTAAAGTACATTTTATCATGTTTTTATCTAAACCATTTATTGTGAATGTGGATGGAGTACCTATAGACTTTTCATTTTGAGGAATAATATACCATCAGAAAGGGGATCATTATTTCTAATTAATTCAGTAGAAATACTCATTATCAATTAGTGTAGGAATTAAGAAGATAATGGAATATGTTTAGTTTTTTCATAGATTTATGTCTTCATATTCAGGTTTATCAATGTTGAGTGATTGTTACATATTTAACGATCACATCCTCACTCCTCATGAGTCTGAAAGTTAATTAGCTATCAAATTGAGAGTGTGTAGTGATAAGAGATAGTATATTTAGTGGAGATACTCCTCTTTAATTGTCTCTTAATGAGATCTTATACATCCAATGCTTGGTTGTGTTCCTTTTGATCATGCATGAGGATCTAATTTGTGACTCAATTTCCTAGATATAGGATTACCACCTGAGATTGAACCTAATGTACAATGATATTCATAGACATTATTTGTTGATTAGGTTGAAGAGAAACATAGTTGGTTTGGTCACATGGTAAGCTACCTATCAAAAGTTGAATGTTGTTCACCAATGGACCGCTGGCCTTTTTTAGTCATTACCCACTCTAGGGTGGAAATGGTATGATGTTCCTATAGATTTTTTGATAGGTTTTTCGAGGATTCCCTGAGGTAGCAATGTGATCAGGATTGTTTTAGACTGATTAACAAAGGATTCTAATTTTCCACCGATCTGAGATATATTCTTTATTAATGATATGGATAAGCTATATGTTCAATAGGTAGTGCATCTTCATGGGGTACCTTTGGGCATGGTTTCTAACCATGATTCTAATTTTACATCATTATTTGGAAGAGTATTATATAATTATCCTGATATACAGGGGTATCTGGTCAGGGATTATCATACCCAGAAAGAAATGAATTTTTAGTGTACCATTTATATATCAGAGGAAATTATATTGGGATGGGCCCTAGATTTTAAGGTGTCATGTGAGAACCATTTAGTGTGTTTATATTTTTTTTTTCAAAAAACACTTATTTGGATTCAATTATGATGAATACTTTTAAGTTATGGTATTATAGCTCATGATGATCACCCCTATATTGGATTTAAGTTAGATAATCAATGGTTATTGGGTTGATTCTCATAAAAGATACAAATAATAATATCTTGAAAATCAATAAGTAGAGAGTGCTCAAAGAAAGTAGAGGTTCTATGTTGACCGGTGATGTTTTTATATATATTTAAAGGTGATATATTAGTTTTTCTTATGAGTGTCTCCAAGATTGGTACATATTTTTATTTATAAGTAATTGAAATTGGTGCCCGGTTTTCTAAGAGTATATAATATTTTAGTGATAATGGTAACAATATCATACTAGTTATATCTTCCTCAACATTTTTGTATCATGATTTATGTGTTTTTTCAATCAAAGACATAGTGATATCATACCAACCCTTATCATATAATTAATACATATGATTTAAAGTTTGAGTTTGATGTTTTGTTCAAGGAGTGTATAGATCATATAGTAGAATGGACAAAGAAGACATTGTGTTGTGTGAAGGTTCAACTATTATGATTATAGTAGTAGCATAAGCATATCTAGTAGTATATATGGGATAATGAGTCTAATATGTGGGAACAGTTGCTATAGTTATTCATTAATGGGGATCTATGATGTTTTGGAACACAACTCAATGATAAGAAGCTATATAATGGGTATTTGATAACACCCCAAATCTTATTGAGGTATGAAACCTGCCTAATTTTTTTGAATCGGTTTGTATTTTTTCATAACCTCATGAAATTTCAATGTTTTTCTATGTTTGAGGTATTATTGAAGAACCTGTTAATAAATTTATGATAGTTATCTAGGTCTTAAACTATGATTTTTCTAAATTTGTATCATCACATTTTGATGGTTGGGAATCACACCATGATGAGGGATTAGTAGGGAACTATCACACCATTGCATAGGGTATTATTCCATTATTACATGTGTCGACATGTGATTAAATTGTTGATTCTGATTGATGATCATGTCATAGAGGTTTGAGATCATGTCATGGTGGGTTTTTCATATGAATAACTCATGATCTATTTTATGATAGGTCACATCATGGACTAGGGTGTAGCTATATGGTGAGGATTTCATGCGATTATATTGTAATGGTTTCTCAAATACCACATCATAGCAATGGAATTTTTAGTGTGGTGAGTGTCTTCATAGTAATGAAATTCTTCTGGTGTAGGATTAACTATCTATTGGGATTCAAGGATCATTCCATTTCCTATATTAATCACATCATGGAAGGCCTACCTAGGATTAGCCTACATGGTATGAACTATGTTCAAGCATGATTTTATGTTTTATAGACATGTAAGATTTATAATATTATATAGGGGTTGGTTGGTCATTCCAAAACTAGGGGTTGTTTCATGGATCCTAGAAAGGTTGGAACCATTGAATGTTGAGGTCTGGTCATGAAGCTAATATTGGATGTAACTTTACAGCATAATGGAGGAGGCCATTCCATGAAGTCCTAGTCTTGAGAGATTTATTCAACCCTGAGGAAGTGTTCCATGTTCTGAATAGAGAGTATATATCTTAATGGAATAGATAATGGGTTATTAGTTCTTCCAATTATAGGGGTTTCATTCCATGGTTAGGGAGGTCATTTTATAAGGAATACCTCATGTGGTCATTATATCATGACTTATATGGTCATTTTGTAGTACCTGGACTATAACATTTTTTAAGAAATGTTTTTATTATAAAATTTAATATTTAAAATTAGTAAATAAAGGAGGTATTCCTCATTTTCTTAGTATCATGTTTAAATATCCTTAGGTCATATTAGCTAATTAAATGTGGATGAATCAGTGGTTTTATTTTATGAATATTTTCCTTTAAAATATACAACTTAACTAGTTAATTTTATTGACCTGCTCATTGATATCTCACAGTCTCACCACTTATGCATAAATGATAAGAGAGATAACAACACATGATATTTACAAGTTTTGGTACAAATACCTACTCCTTACATTTTTTTAGACCCCCAAACATGGATTATCTACTCTAATATCATTATTAATTGAAATATTTTATTTAGAAACTAATTATACACCTCAGTAGTCAATCCTTCAGTCAATCCTGGTTATACTCCCCAGTAATCAAACACTTATTCCTTGGTTGGTTATACCCCCTAGCCATCTTCTCCACTACAAGTTGTACAACCCAACCATGAGCCTCTTCAATAACTAGTTATACCACAAGTCACAAGATCTTTCTTCTTCTTCATGTTGATCCTATAATAAAAATTCATATTTCCTTTTAACAGTCATCATCCTCTATAAGAATACTAAAACTTATCCTCATGGGTATTCTTATTAAATCGCCCTTTGAACTTTCTAGTCTTTATCAAATATATCTTATCACATGTTTATAATCAGTTTCCTTAATAAAAAAATTATTTGGAAATTATTCTTTCTAATTTTGAAGTCCCAGTCTCAATAGGATGTGTGAAAGAGATGCACACAATTTCTTCAAGTATTATTTTATAAATTAATATTCTTGAACTACTCAAAGTGTTCTCTATTTGAATTCACCATATTCTGTTTAGTTATTTTTCTCAATATTACACCACCGACACTTCAATCATGAATTTCATGGTCTTATAATTCAAAACCCTAGTACAGATAATCTAGTAATTATTTAATATACACTTTTTTTATTCTTTTTACTCAAGGTTCCATGTATATTTTGGCCAAAATGTTTTATGAATTAATTTTCTTCTTCATTCAACCCACTCTCTTCCTCACAAAAACCATAATGATTATAGATATCATAGTTATTCTATGCACATGTATATCACACAAGTTCTTCCTCATGTGAGAAAAAGGTCTTTTCAAAGATAAATGTATACAATGAATTAGTGATTCTTGTCTTATCATTATCCAATGAGATTCGTAAAAATCAGAATGGAATTTCATAAAAGTTATTCATGAAAATTATGAGTTCATCATAAACTCAAGTGTGAGGTATTATAAAACATAATAAATTCTTAAAAAGTATTGGGTAACATCCTCTCTCTCATGTAGACATGTTTGGCTCATGGGTGGCCTTATTCTTCACAAAAAATAGAGAAATTCACAATTCTCTATTTGACTTTAGAAAAAGAGATCATTGATATATTTCAATGGAAGTATAGTCAATAGGCCTCGCTCCCTCTATATTTATAGGAGATGTCTAAACTACCTATCCTATGAGTTTCATACCATGTCAAGGTTTAATAATAATATCATAAAATATCTTATCATTTATGTTTTCTTCAAATATGTTTTTCCACACTAACATCTTCATGACACCGAAAATAATTTCATCTATTCTTATGCAATTATTTTTTGTCAACCTCAATGAAATATTTAGAAATAATTGGTTACCCTTATGAAGGTACCCTTATATTCTTCATTACCCTTACCTAGGTACCCTAACACATCCTTATTACACTTATACATGTACATTACTTTCTCATTACCTTTTTTGGCACTTTTGATATCTTTATATAAGTAAGGAAAATAAAGAGTTACCTTTACATAGGTACATGATTTTCTAGTTAACATTATGTAGTGATTATTATAACATTATATAGAATAGTATCAACTCATATTACCCTTACATAACATCAATATAACCTTATGCAGTACAGTATCAACTCATTTTACCATTAAACAACCTCAATGTACCCTTATGTAGCATAATATCAACTTGGATTACACTCATGTAGGTAATGACCCACAATTAAGTAACCTATAGAAAATGAGACTTACCTAATATAACTAGACGATTTAATTCAAAATCACATAATCCATCTCAAACCTATTCAAAAATTATTCCATAAATCTCATAGCCTTAAAATAAAACTCGTAAATCTATAATATTTATATTACATGGACATATTTTATTCCTCTTATTTTTTACCATGTTGTAAACATTGATTCATTATTGATACAAGTCTTTGAAATTAATGAAAACCACCAAAATCAGCCCAAATAATAAGGATAATTGCTCATGCTTGACATCGAATGACATTTTTTGAAACCATGTAATTTTTTCAAGAATAATTTCCTTACCTCAACTCACCAAACATGTATTTACTCATTGAAAAAAAATCAATACTTAATTGGGCTAAAAATCTCCCATTATTTATTTTTTTCAATATTTCATCACATAATAGAAGTAAATATTCTATTTTACATATTATATCACCCTTATTGAAAAAATGAAAATGATAAGTGGGTCTTTTCGCCAGAACATGTTCTCCTCCCTCATAAAATTTTTTCTTGATCAATTTTGATATAGGGTTGATATCACATGGTTTTTTAGAAAATATACTTTAGTTCATTAACTCTAAGTTTATGCGGAATTACCTAATATAGAAAAAAATATATAAATAACCACTGTTTATTATGTTGTCTATAAAGTACCATGAATGTGAAATCATGCCCATAAATTCTCAATTATCATTTTAGTGGTTTCATGTAATCAAATCTATCAATAAAATTCAAAATCATACACATGCTTTAATGAATGCATCTGAATATTCAGGTGAAAAATATATAGATCACCTTTATTTGTTCAATATCAACTCCCCATTAATATTTATTTTCATATTTCAATATTATGAAGCTATTTAGAAATTCCACATTCACTATGTAGTGAATATTTAATAGCTTCAACTCGTCAATACTACCCCTCAAGGGATGCATTGATCTCCTTAAATTACCTAAATTTCAATAAAATAACATACACACACACACACACACACACACACATATATATATATATATATATATGAATAAGTAGGGACATTAATGTTCTTTAGGAGTAACATTCAGGATGAGAACCGTCCCTAAATCTAGGCCATTCCTTTTCTTACCATCTCTTCATGGGAAAATTTCTTTAGAATCTTATTTATATTTTGTGTCCAGTACTTTTTATTATCATATTTCTTAAAATAAACTTATTGTTTATGTGAAATACATTTTTCTACCTCAGTTTCTATATCCACTTTCTTTCCTTTAGCTTTAACATGTTTTTTTATCCTCTTATATTTTTTTAGCCAATTAAAATATAATTATCCAAACAACTAGGCACTCTTTCATTACATTCTCTATCTTCGTAGAATATTCACATGAATTAAAACTAATTTTCTATTATAGTTACTTCAATTTCATAATATATGGAATATCTCTAGATAGTGTTCTCATGAATTTCTCATTTGGGTGACACTCCTTATTACATCTTTCAAAAACTTATTCTTTATTATTCCTATATATTATGAATTGGAATCTTGGATGGATTTATGGCCACAAAAATTATTTCATTGATAATCTAATCTCCTATGTTCACCATGGATCCCCCATGAATCATTACTATTTCCTAGGAATAAAATACTTTCCTAGAAATAGTATGATTTAGGCTCATAACTTTCATCGCGTCAACAAAAACCCACAATCTTAAATCTTAAAAATTGATATTAATTATATATAGACACTTAATTTTTCTCTAATTATTCAAATAGATCCTTTGTGTTCTTAGGGGTAGTGATTTTATTAACGTATTTATTTCTCCCTTTAGTGTAAGAGAGGATATCTTGAATATATTCTTGGTAATAGTTTTCTTCATATGTTTACATCCCAAGGATGACTTGTCACATTCTTTCGCAACCTTACTCTTTTTGTTGTTGTGATCTTATATTAACATTATTGGATGATTTTTTCATGATTGGTACATACCATCACACATCATAATAGCAACCAATTTTATTGAAATACTCACAGAAATATATAAAGTGTTCTATTTTTATTTATAAATAGATTCAGCTTTGTTTCATTTCTATTCTATGAAGCATGTATTCTATTTTCTTCCTCCCCCCTAAATATAGGCCGTATATTATTTTCATAAATTTGATTGTTATGTAAACATTCCAATGGATTGTTCCCAAACTTATAGAATCACAAAAAATAGCCTATTAATCTTATTTTCTTCTTTTCTATTGTATCTTATCATGATTTATAGTGTGTACCTTACTATTTTTGAGTGAACCCACCACTCTTTCAGAAAATTATTAAGGAATTCGTCTTTATACATCTTTTATCATCCTCCCTTGATGTCATGGTTTTATCATTATTTTACACCATCCAAACATTCCTATAATTTTATTTTAACCATGTATTAGTAATTAAAATAGTATTAATATATAAAAAATCTTCTAGTTTTTGGGATGCCTTCTTCTTGGAGGATTTTTTGATTTCGTTTTAGGATGATATCATTCTCTTCATAGAGTCACGCTACTCAATGAAATATTGTTTGGAAGCATCTCTTTTTCTAGAAATTTTGTAAATTCTAGTATGTGGTGACTTCTTATTATCCTTAGCTCACCTTCATATATAAACACATCTTGTTGAGAGTGTTATTATCATCCTAAAATGATCTCATTATATATTACAAATCCTCATCTTTGTTTTTTTTTGACAAATTTCACTGGATTCTTGTGAATAATTTTGATGCTATGTTACCTTGTTTTCTTTAACCTCTAGTTGAGAAGCCTTAGAATCAAAATAGACTTCATGAAATTCTTAAATTTTATAAAATATTTTACAAATTAAATACTAAAAAATTATTTGTCACAAAATTACTTTGTAATTATTAAATTTCTTCAGTAACTCTTTCATTTCAAAGAGGTATTATTTTATTGTTTTCTTGGAAAAGTTTTGTAATAGGGTTATATATTTCCACATTTTTATAAAAATATTAACCCATATCATTATTAAATTCTTCCATATGTAGTTTTTCATCTTAAATACCCTTGAATGTTCCAAAAAAAATACCTACCACCTTTTGGTAACATTATTCAGATGTGTCTCTACATTTTCTATAAGATTATTCTTTAGCTTCATTACCAATTTTTTCTTCATGTTATTCTGAGACATGTAATAAATATATTGATTCTTATCCATATGATAAGATTATCTTCTCTTCATCTATGTAAGATCACTCATTTTATTAAATCTATACTTTATAAAATATAATTTTGATCATTAGAGGAAACCTTGCTCTAATGCCAATTAAAGAGCCATAGGTCGAATTGATTACTAAGATGGGTGGTTCAGTGGTTTACTTTTTTGAATTATTTTCTATTGAATTCAACCCCTTTAAATTTATAAGGTTCTCAATCCACTCAGTGATGCCACACATTATCACCCCATGTGGAGAAATGATAATATAAAGAAAGATATTTGGTATTTACAAGGTTTGGAACAAATACTTACTTTTTATATGTTTGTTAAATCCCCTTACATTAATTCAGTAGTATAATATTATTATCAATTACTATTTTTAGCCGGAAACTGGTTATACAACCTAACATTCGACCCTCTAATGGATTTTAGTTATACCCCCAAAACAACCCTACTCTTCTTCTTTAGTTGGTTATACCCCCACTTATCTTTTCCTAGAATGGTTATAAATCCCATCCATAAGCCACATAAATAATTAGTTATACCTCTAGTCACAAGATCCTTCTTCTTTGATGTGTTGGCCATGTAATAGAAAGTTTTATTTCCTTTTTAGATTAATCTTCCTCTACAAGCATACTATATCTCTTCTTCTCGTGTAAACCTATTAAATTGCCTTTATATAGTGATGGTCTTTCTATAATATATATAATTAATTATATATTATCAGATTCCTTAGTGAAACAATGCTTTGAAAATTCTTTAATCCAATGTTGAAGTCCCATCCTCAATAGGAAGGGTGAAATAGATACACACAATTTATTCAATTATTATTTTATGAAATAAAAATCTTGAACTACTCAAATTATCTCCTTCTAGAATTCATAATATTTTTTATGTTTTGTTTCTAAATATTACCTTAATGGAACTTCTTGTATGAATTTTCAATACTTTTCCTTTAAAAACCTAGTACATATAATCTTGTTGTTAGTTTATTAGAACGTTTTCAAATTTTTTTATTCATAGTGCCTTATAGATTTTAGCCAAACTATTTCATGCATGAATTATATTCCCCATGGAAACCATATTATTCCTTATGAAAAACTAAATGGGTGTGGTTGTTATAGTTATTCTATGTATATGTATGTTGAAAAAGTTCTTCCTCATGCGCAACAGATGGCTTCATGAATCTCAAAGTATATGAAGAAGCTATTCTTCTTTCCTTCACATTAGATAAAGAGCTTCATGCAAACTAGTATGGCTTTTCAAAATAATTCTTCATTAATATGATGAGTATGTTAAGGATAGAATCTATTTTTATATTTTAAAATGGCACTTTTAATGGGTAAGTGTCAACCCAAAAAAACATCAACCAATTAAAAAAACATAAATGGAAAGCCATCTAATATAGAAACTACAGGAAATTCCCCTCCCAAGCGATTACATAATTATGGAAAGCCTCCACCATCGCATGAACATTTGGCTAGCCATCCCGTGTAGGGTTTCATGGGCCTAGTACATATGGAAGAATCCATACCCTCTCATACATCCAAATCCGGATAGCCAATCATGGGTGAAAACTTCTTCTTCTGATTCATCATCTGAATCTATTTCTCAGAGAGTGTCTAGGTTCTTTCCCATAACAAAATAAAAAGTCATCGTAGAACATCACATACATGATGTTGTAATCCTCTAAAAGAAAATTGATACAAACCACCACAATACACCTATAATCGCTCTCCCTCACATCCCGAAGAACCATGAAGACCACCACTCGGATCTACCTCAGAGAGAGTGGTGGGGTTCGGGGAAAGAGTAGATGAACGAGCGGAAGATTCCTTCAACAGATCAAGTCCCCATGGATCCCCAATGCTGACAACCCCCACCTAAGACAAAGAAAAATGAACTAAATAGAACCTAAAAAACAAAACCCAACTCATCCAACTCATCAGATCATTTAACCTTTCACAAAAAAACCCTCAGAAATAACATTTCAACAATGTATGTGGTTGCTCAACCTCACTTCCCAAAACACCATGAATACCACCACTCAAATAATCCTTGGAGAGAGTGGCAGATTCTTGGAGAATGATCAAAGGAACAAGATTCCAATAGTCACGAGCTGGCACCCAAACCACTTCAAACAACATTGTAATCCAACAATCCAATTCCTCTATACACCAAACCGGTGGTCTTCTGAGCAGTAAAAACATGACATGAACAAAAAATAGATCATTAAACATACCTGATTTATGAAATGACCATTGCATAAATACATCTGCAAAATCTAAAAAATATTCACAAAATCTCATATCCTTCATGTAGCTGATTATGACACACTATAGGACTTCATCTTCACATAGATAGAGAGCTTCATGGTGATCTACTTTACTCATTAGAATGTGAGCCTCAAGATATTTGAATAAAATTAGAATCTATAGGACTTGGTCCCTATATATTCATAGTCTTATTATCCACTGACACTCCTATGATTTTCATGTTTTTTCATGGTTTGAAGATAATATCACTAAAGATCTCCACATTTAAATATTTTTGGAACAAGGGATTCCATCTTAAGATCATTGTGATGTTTACAATCGTAGAATCCTTTCATATGTGATGAGTTGTGATCAACCTTTACATGATATATAGAACTCATATCTTTCCCTGATATAGGTACCCTTACATGGCCTCATTACCCTTATGTAGGTACCCTTATGCATCCCCATAACCCTTACATTGGTACCCTTAAGTATCCTTGTTTCCATTATATGGGTACATCATTTTCTCATTGCCTTTACATAACACTTGTGATAACATTACATCAATTATGAAAATAAATAGTTACCTTGAAATAGTTATATTATTTTTTCATTACCTTTACGTAGTACCTGTGATAACCTTATGCAACATGGTATCAACTCATTTTAACATTTGGTAGACTTAATGTACCCATAAATAGCATAGTTTCAACTTGTTTTACCATTAAATAGCTGTAATTCACCCTTATTCAGTGAAACATCTAATTGTTTTAGCATTATATAGTTGATGATCCATCTTTAGGTAGCCTATAAAAATTGATGTTTACCTTTACATAACTCCCTAATTTAATTCAGAATCATTTAGGGCCTTCTCAAACCTCTTCAAAAACTATTTATGAAATCACATAACCTTCATATAAAACTCATCACTTAATAATTTTTATATTATATTATTTTATTTAATTCTTCTTCATCTTCATAATATTGTAGAAAATGTTTTATCACTGAAAAAAATCATTTATAATAAAGAACACCACAAAAATATTCACAATTAACAAGGATAATTTCTCAAGCATGACTTGCAATGTCATTTGCTAAATCCATAATAATTATAAAAGAATTATAACCTCATCTCAAATCACTAAAAACATATTAACTCATTGAAAAAAAAACCAATACTTACTTGGGTTCAAAAATATCTAAGCCCTATCCTCTCTTATATTGCTTTCAACTTGAGAAATATCCCCCTTTCTCGTTAACAGAATCACACGCCTTTAATACCATTGGATCATCACTGGTGAGTCTACCTTTCCTCTTGATATATTCCTTAATTTTCTCATTGTAGCCTATAATTCTACTGATTTTTTCCAATTATTCTTATTTTCATGTTTTTCCCTGATTTCCTGATTCAGGCTATTTGGAACTTGACCAACTAATGATATTCAATGAGAATCTTCCTAAAATAAAAATATAGGTGGTCCCAATGTTATCCCTAATTTGTAATCTCACATCTATTTGCATATAATCTGTGATTGACCATAAAATTAATTAAATGGTTTATGAATTTTTTCATGTGGTAATTACCTTGTTCGAGTATATTGATGCCTGGAAAATGAGAATTGGAAAATCAAAAATGGAAGAAATACCTAAATATGGATATTACTTCCTCCAAATAGTGAAGGAAGAATATGGGGGGGAAATCACATGGATCGCATGTACCTCCAAAAGATACATTATTTCATGATCATCATAATTTCATGAGAAGTATCATTCACATCGCATAGACTATCGAATGATCCCATAAAACCAATTTGACAAACCATACTTGTTTTTGTGAAGGCATCCAAAGACAATCGATGATCATGAAGCAGCTGCCAGACGAGCACCCCCAAATCACGTGAATTGTAAGGTGTTATGTTCCATAATAACCATCCTAAAAATATTTAAAAAATAATGTTAACAACATTGAAATATCAGGATCCTCTTGCGATCATAAATATCACATAAAATGCTGATGTGGTTTGTAGGACAACTCCAATACTCAGTGGCAAGTTCGCCTAATCTTGAGAAAGCCCGCGGGCATATCAATCTCACCATGTGAAGGGTCTTGGACATGTCCAAGAGTACCTGGGCACCCCCTATATCCCCAATAATAAATAAAAGGGCATGTCTATCAAATGATTGTGAATCACCAAATGACCATTATTTTCCCACGCAACACATCGCCAATGGTGAAAGTGGTCATCGTCGACAACAACCATGAAAGTTCAAAAGATCCCCAAATCATTGAAAAAAATAAAAAAAAGATGAAAAAAAGGGATCCCTTCACAGTTGTAAAAATCACACAACAAACCCATGATACCCGAAACACACTATAGAATCCTAGATGACAGGTCTGCCTGGTCACACAAGAGCCCACTGGCATGCCACCCCCATCACACAAAGGGATTTAGATATGTATATATAGTCTTCTACAGATCCTTTGAATCCATAGATAAGTAGGAGGGTCTTTCCATGATAATTATTTTTCATAACCATAGGTCCCTTTGTTGGTCATGCGAAACATCACTGATGGGGAGAGTGTTTGTCTTCAACAAAACATGATAAAAAATGCGAGACCCTAGGCCCTTTGAAAAATAAAAAAAGAAATTAAATGGGAAAATGTGGGAGAGTCTTGAATTCATAAAATTCATGTGATGTTCTCATACACTCTAAAAGACATCGCAAAAACCCTTCTATATAATGAGATGATCTCACGAAAGACCCCAAGACAAGCCACTATTATCTCATGGAATATCCTAGACAATGCATCCTGATCTCACAAAGGCCATTATACATGACAACTTGAATATGTGAAAAAACCTAGGAATTACCATATGTGAAGGAAATAACCCATTAATTAGATATAATCCAATATATTAGGAAGTGATGGGATCGTCTTGTAGTCACTAAAAGTCATGTGATGCCCTCGGAATGACCTATAATAAGACATTGTGATAGTTCATTACATCAAATCCCTCTACCAAATCTGGCCTGGATTTTTGCAATATGTGCTATGAAAAGAAATAATTAGGGTTCTTAGGCCTATAAATCTCCCACCCCAACATGAAAAAGTGTCTTGAAATCTTTGTATCCTCGCACCAGCACACCCTGGAATCATAGCAGATTTCTTAGAGCAGCAGATATCATGATTGGAAAGGGTTTTTGAAAGGTAAAATCTACGGATCCACTTTATAAGATCATGTGACATGCATAGGCAGTTCACATGATCACTCATAGATCATGTGAAGGACTTTTCTAGGTTATTCAAAGGACATCCTGCATATCTGATCAGTCTTTATATAATTAAACAAACAAACACTGTTAAAATCTAAGGCGCATCCAATAAAATGAAATATTAAAGAATAAAAATATGGGATACTTATGTGAAGAACATATATATTGATCATCATGCACATCGCATGAACCATCCATGTCATACAGATCGCACGACACTCCTTTGGTATACCATTTTTATCATGAAAAGTCCCCTTGATGTACCAAATAAAGTCAAATGGAACCCTCTGAGCATTCCACCCGATTCCCAGAAAACCCTTTGGGGTCTCCATATAGACCTCGTGAAGACCTCTAGGAATGTTTCCCAAACCATAAGATGACACCAGTACATGTTATATAAGTCTTGTGATGGAATCAAGATAGGTAAACTGACTCTTACGACATGCTTATAACAAGCCAGTCAGATCATGTGACATCCTTCATAGAAGCCAGTTCGATCTTGTGACATCCTCCAAACATTTCATCTATCTTTTTTTATGGCACCCAGAAAAGTCAGTTAGGAAATGTATCACCCTCCAAACATTTCACACTGACTCTCACGACACCCTCCATTCATGTCATCTAGCTTTCCTGATAACACCAGGGAAATTCAGGTGAATCATGTGATGCCCTCCAAGAATGTCAATTAAGATCATGTGATGGACTCTAGGATCATCCATACGGGTCTTGCGATATCCCCCAATCAATTCATACATGGACATGCGATGGCCTCCATACATGCCATCCATATTATGCAATGTCTCTCAAAAAATTAAACTGGGTTATGTGATTTTCATTAGGCATATAAAAAGATATTATATGACATGTCAAGTAGATAATCAAGGAATATCATACAGAAAAAGTTTACATGTGAGGTAGACAAGAAGAACAGGACAAGAAGGCATCCCAAGACATGATAACATTTTCCAACCAACATATAAGGGAAGACTCTATGTGTAATCCCCAAATTAATTAACTATGTAAACATTGATCCCTACCACAACTAGGATATATATGATTCCTTATTAAGACATGATCTCCATGTCAATCCTACAAATGAATCTCCTATTTCATAAGTAAAGCATCCATAAGTAGTGATACTGATTATTTTCTATCCCGTGTTTATCACATAGAGCATTTATCATGTGTTACTAGAGAGTTTAAATAATCATATCATTCACATAATAAGCCTCTATTGAGACATAGAAACCATAGTGTGTAAACCCCGATCAGCGGAATAATTTGATATGTCCCATATATAAGGGATTCCATAGTGTGTAATCCATGACTTAACAAACTATGAGAACATTGATTCCTTCCATAACTAGGATACGTAGAATGCCTTCCTAAGGCCTAACCTCTATATCAAACCTCTAAAGGATTTCCCTAGTGCGTAATTCCACATTCCATAAGCAATGAGACTGATTAGTTTATATCCCTTTTTTATCATAGTAATCAAAGATCACGTTGGATTAGGGAGTTACAATAATAATATCATTCTCCTCATAAGCCTCTATAATAAAAGGGAAGCCTTAGTGTGTAATCCTTGGTTAGCTTAATAATATGACATGTATTGCATATAAGGGAAACCTCAATATGTAAACCCGAATCAGTTGAACTATGAGGAATCTGATTCCTTCCATAACTAGGATACATTGGATGCCTTCTGAAAGGTAAGAGCACAAATGGGAATCCACTTTAGTGTAAGTCCTATCATGTGTACAGCATTCCAACCATCGGGACCCAATCTCTCCCATTGTATAATCATCCTTCCTTAACCACCAGATGATTTACAGATCATTGAACTATGATTACCGTAATTCCTTCCATAAGTTATCTAGTATTCCTTCAAAATGATTGATCCTTATATTAAATATCAAATGGAATTTACCATCATAAGATCCATTCATCCATATATAATGATGTTTAATACTTGTTATACCTTTTTCATTGCACTAAGAATAGTTCATGTGGGCTTAGGGACTTGAAATAATCACATCATTAGTATCATGAATCTCCATCATCCAGGGAAACTACAGTATGCAATTTAGTGTCCCCATTCGGATTAGCCAATGAAAAGTTCTTTCAGGTTGGTTTCCATAGGTCTTAGTTGCACCTCCCAAAATTCCAAAGGCTTCCACCTATTAGAGAGGGTGTGAAAGGGAGAAACGTTTTGAGGATATACCCTCAAGGGATAGAATAATAATGGTCCTAATATATATTTATAACAAGAATCATAAGGAAGGACTCATCAAAATTAAACTAGACCTACCAATGGTGGAATCTAATTCAATATCAACAACACCTAAATCATAATTAAACAAAATAAGTGGAAATAAAATAAAGAAACCAAAAATTACACTAGTAGGAACTAAAATAAAACATGCATCCAATATGTTTCATACAATATAATATATAGAAAAGGGGTTTACAATGCATGGGTAATGGTATAATATAACATAGGCATGATGAGAAGAATAAGGAAACTAAAATACTAAACTCCAATTGATGTAGGAACCTCAAGGTCCCCTTACATCCATGCTAACTCAAACTAAGATCTAACTCTAGAGCCTGAACCCTATCCTAAATATAAAATCATAATGTCTATACACATCCCAAAGGGCCCATGTAGGGTGTGAGAACAAGTCTCAGTAGGGTACCACCCAAGTGTACATTCCCAACATAAGGGTTCAGGAAGGTATACTATAAAATTAAAAATTGAAAAAACAAATGAAATTTAAATTAAAACAATGTTACTTTGTTCTCAACATCCACCCGGAAGTTTTCACCTACTTCAGCCAATGTCGGAATCACTGAAGAAGAGAAGATATTTGGACTATGGCCCAAGGTGCCCTCTGATTCTAAATAGCCCTGTTTAAACCTTTTATTTCTACGTCAAAATTCATTGAAACTTCATGCCAACATGACACCTTGTTTCCAAGTAAAACCATTGATGTACCGCAGTCACACCAAAGAAAAAGTAATCAATCCCTTGGACCCTTCCTCAAATGCAGCCTCTGGCTCGAATCGTGATGTCCGGAGGCACAATGATTTCTTTACTAAAATAAAAAACTACATTGTCTCATAAGATAACATCCCCATGAATAGTGATCTCCATCCTCCCATAATAGTCTAGGCCCAACAGCCTCAACACGGTGAGTCTCAACCCCTAATTGGTTGCCTCAAAATTATCATCAGGAGGATCCTCACCTTCCTTGTTTTTTTATATGGAAATAACCCCTAATCCAAATAACTAATCCTCACTACTGCGGGCCTCTACTCACACAAGTTTTCAAAACCACCACATCACTAAATCAACCTATGTGAACATGATTCCAAGTCGTGCTTTCGCCATCATGGGTGAGAGAAAATCAAAAAATTAATACCTAATCCACATCCAACCAGCACCTGTTTCCCCTAAGACCATGTATCTCATGTCTGGTGGCCATGCCATCCCATATCATGGGCCATGTACTCAACGTGATGGAACTGCCACTGCAAATTTATGACCATGGGGCCAAACCAGTGATCAAATCATCCTTGTAATTTGGGCCAAGCCCAACCAAATGAAAAAGTCACCTCAATCCAAATGTCCATGCCATCCCAATTCCTTGGGAAGATCCCGTTGCAATATAATGGATTACAAAATAAACTCATATAAATATAAACCAATTCATTTTAATAACAATTCATTTTAACATGAATGAATTGAAAATTATAAATAAACATAACAATTAAATTTAATTGAATTGACTATCCCAATTTAAAGAAATCAATTCAATTTTAAAAAAAAATGAGAAAAATTAATCTAGACAACCCACCTGGATAAACTACAAAAGTGGTCGATGGAATCTATCCCAACCTTTCATGAACAAAAGTCATTTGGGAAAACCCAAAAGCATACAATAATATTGAAAAATTAATTTAACATCAAGCAACCAATTTGAAAAGGGTATCTCTCAACTACCCAATGGCATGCTAAAATTCATGCCCCAAAAACAACTACTAAAACATGAATAAAGGTATGTACCACATATCTTGGACTCATAGATGTGGGTTTATCCAATATTAACCTCTAACTCGAAGCATTTTAGAAAAAATAAACGATTCTGTCAAATTCCCTAAAAATATAGAAAAAGGACTCAAACGAATTTAGCACATTCTAAGGCAAGAAAAAAAATAATAGAAGAGTCATGGGTGAGGAGAGACTTGTTGAGGTTGTTCCAAAAAACCGGATAGTAGAAAAAATAGAGCTCAAAAAATTTATAGAAAGAACACCCTTATTGAAAGAAGAAAATGTAGAACCTCCCCATGCAGCATACGACCAAGAGTGGAAAAGGAAGTAGGAAGAAATAAAAATAATGCATGGGTAGATTAGTATTTTGACCCATTTATTGAAGCCTAATTGTTATATCTCATGGGTTTAAAACAGTGTGGCCACTGTGTGGCACCAACTACCCAAAGATCCATGTATCATAGTTACCCCACATGATTTTCCAAACCATGCACAAACATTATGTGAGCCCTTTTTCAAAAGATACATACATGGCTACATGATCATGTAACCCACATGCATGGTTTTCCCAAAACCTTGATTAGTGAAAAAAAGATCTGCACTATTATATGGAAGAGGACACATTGTTTTCCCAAAACCATGTGTCTTAACCTGCAACTTTCAAAATAGGCCTTTAGGCATTTGATGCACCAAAAATCCATCCAAACACCCAAGGAATCAGATAATAATCTAACCCATCCATAATAAGGTTATTGTATTAATAGAAAACTCAGAATTATTTTTTGATGAGAGAAAATGAAATTGGCATACTCACCAATTCCAAAAAAATAAATAAGCGAGAGTTTTTTTCACTCACACCAAAACCCTAGGATGTTACAATCTCCCCGCCTTAACATAGCTTATCCAAGACATATAAAATAAAACCCATTGATGGTACCAAACATACCCATCCAAAAAAACCCATACTACCCCAGTCACAAGGGTACAGTTCAACTACCTCAAGGGATCCATACCTTAGGAGTGACCTACCCTGGTCTATCCTGAACAAAACTCTTATAAAACAACTAGTCCACCTACCATTTATGGACTTAAAAGTCCTATTGTGATGCATCATGACACCCACACCTCATTACTTTCTCTCATGTAATATATGACACCCATTAGGATTTTGTATCACATCGATGCCCGCCTTGTTCCCATGGCTCACATGGAACACATGAGGCCATGAATCTCAATTGATGCTAAAATAAAACCCCATTGCCTCACACCTCAATAATTACCATGTATAAATGGCTTCCAGATTCCCTAATCCTCATGTAACTATATATCCTTGATTCCACGATGCCAAAACATCTTATCATACATGCATCCAATGGTGCTTAAATATATATCCTAGATCCACTCACCTCATGTGTGTATATATATATCATCAACTTGATCCAGTTCCAACCTACTAACCAGCATCTAGTTAGTATATACATACAACCCGTACACCTCATGCACTTAAAACAGACACACCTCTAAAGGCAATTCCAAAAGGGAACAAAAGTATGACTACTCACATGACTTACCTCTAATCATTATTAGATCACAGGCCTACATAGTACATGAATTCTCCATGCCATGCACATGTCCTGAAGTTCAACTACCTAATCATGTCCTCCCTATGGGGTTTCACTATCTCCCAACCACAGGCCACACTGCTTTTTCTACCTATCTCTTCCACATCATCCAAGTGCAATTGAAGTTCGGCTACCATCAAATGGAACCAATCCCAATCCGACCCTTATAATCCTATGTTCATCATAGTCCCTAAATTCTTGCCATCTGAGAAGGAATCAACAGAACCTCTCAAGATGGCTGACCTAACCAGATGCTTGGCACTCCATTGTAGGCTGCTCACACTGAGTGAATACATGCCCTAGTTTCCCATACTAGAAGCAAACCATTGACAACCCAATTTGATGTGGCCTACATGAGTCTTTATCCTGACTTCCCTACTAAAACTCATCCCATCCCAACTTATTTCTATCTGAATCATCACCAATGAAGTAACCTAGATCAATCACCCTTCTTGAATATGAAAAGTCAGTCATGTTTCCCTCAACTATGAGTGTCTAGTTCACCACCTCAGAGAATGAGTCCAACCTAAAGATGTTTACCTACCTCCAAATAGCATAACATAAAGCATACATGAAGTACCTCACGTTTGATGTGACATATCTCACCATATTGAGTGAAAGGAAATGAAATTCAGTGAACATTGTAGCATATTCCATGATGGACTTGTCACCTAATTGAAGGATCAGAATTTTATGAGTTCTATATGCCCATCAATGTCTCAGGGAAGTAATTTTCAAATAACCTATACTGAAATTCCTTCCTGGGAAGTCCCTCATGTATTCATTCCAACACTTGTACATACCACCAGTTCATAGACGTTCCTCTGAGTATATATGTATTCAGCATCACCCTCATCCCTAGAGGTGTCTCTAGCTACTATAATTCCATCTTCATAGACTCAATCCACTTCTTACTATCCTTTAGACCACTATCACCCTAAAAAAGAAATGGGTTCTACAGATGGAACTCCCGAGTAAGATATCCCAATGAAGGATATGCTCCCTCGTCACCCCTTTTTGATACCCTAGATAACATGTACTAGGATTTTTATGATTTTCTCTTTTGGACATGAACCAAACACTACCAACTATGGATGCTTCCCCACTTACACTAGGAACTATACCTAAGTCCGAGCCTATTACTCATGATCTGACTAGATCTCAAGGGTCTCAACATGCTCATTATCCTACGGAAATTCATCTCCACCCTCCTAATGCTCCATCCAAGCCATCAAGGTGGAAACCCTCTGAATTCCTTCAAAGTTTCCAAACAACCCTGCTATAACATGTATATATATATATCAAATGAATATAGATAAAGTAGTAACAGGAAGTGAATCCTCCCTACCCTTACTCACCCCCATCATAACCATGCGACAGGACATCCTTTCCTTATGGTCTCCTTACCCACCCTCAACAGATCCAAGTTTCAAATATTCCACGAGCCACACATGTCCCGATGATCACATCACCTCAAACCGATGACCACATCACCCATCCTAATGATCAACATCACCCCATTTAATCACACATGCCTTATCCTAAATGATCCAAGACCACAACACATCACAAAATATATATAAATTACAACATATACACATTTCAAAATAATTTCATATCCCAAGCTCATGCATATAATAATTAAACATCCTACATTATGCCTAATAAAAATCATAACCAATCATAGAAAATACAAATTTACTTACCAATAAAATGTTGGAAATATCATTCCTTTTCATACTAGGATAAGGTTCACAAGTATTAACATTTAAAAATTCATAATTCAAAAAAGGCCACTTTAGGTGGAAATCACAAAAACATTAAAATGGGAAAATATTGTAGCAATTTCATCCCATGGCAACTTGGTATATCCCTCATACATGGGGCTGCAGGATTCCATGCACAAGCTATGAATCCTCTTCTAACAAAATCCTAATCTCTAGTCTACCATAGCCCAAATAGTAAGACATGTATAAAAGAAAAGAAATATTGATCTCATTATTATCTAGAGAAACGTTCATAATAAATACCAGTCAAGAACCACTCTCATACCACTTGTAGCATTACTGACCCAATTATCAATGAAATGGTGCTTCTAGGCCGGGTGCCACTATCCCTAGGAAAACCACCCCAAACTCCAAGGGTTTCCAACTATCAGTGATGGTGTAAACAGGGGAAAGTGGGGAGGTTATACCCTTAGAGAATGATATAATAATGGTCTTAGTATATATATAACATGCAGTAGAAAGAAAGACTTAGCAGACTTGAACCAGACCCACTAATAGTGGAAGTACATTCGATATCAACAATATTATAAGCATAATTAAACAAAAACATAAAAAAAATAATGAATCCAAACATACCACTTGTAGCTAATAAAATAAAAAATTAATCCAATATGAACATACAATACAATATCCAAAAAAGGGGTTGTGAATGGATAACCCATAGTACGATACATATATAATCATTCTGAAATAGAAAAGGAAATCTAAAATAGGGAAATCCGGCTGATGCATGAACCTCAATGTCCCCTTCTATATATCCATGGCAACTCAAATTAGAATCCATCACCAGAGCCAAATCCCTTACCTAAATTTAAAAGCATAAAGTCTACACACATCTTGAAGGGCCCATTTAGGTTGTAAGAATGAGTGTCAGTAGGGTACCAACCAAGTTTAAAACCCCAACATTAGTGTTTAAGAATGTGTAATATAAAGTTTAAAAAGTAAAAAACTCATAAAATTTAATTAAAAAAGGTTCATTGGTGCTCAATTTCCACCATAAAGATGTCAACTACTTCATCTAATGCTAGAATCACTGAAGAGGAGAGAATCCTTGGCCCATGGCCCAAGGTATCCTATGATGCCAAATAGCCTTTGTGAACCCTCTAGCTTCACCTCAATGTTCACTGGCTCATCATACCAACCTGAAAACCTGTTCATAATTAAAACCACCAACATCTTAAAGGAAAAAACAAGAATAATTAATTGGTTCCACAAACCCCTACTCAAAAGCATCTATCATCTTGAAGAACAACATCTGGATGCACAATAATATCTATCCTCAAATAAAAATCATTATCAACTCATAGAATGATGTCCTAAGGAATGAATATTTGTATCCTCCCATAATAGTCTAAAAAAATGGCCTCAACACGGTGAGACTCATCCCCCAATTGATAGCCTCAATACTATCATCTTAAGTCTCCTCACCTTCCTAATATATTTCTACAACAATCACCGCTAAAAATAATAACTAATCCACACTACGAGGGGAATATACCCATATTAGTGGTCAAAACCACCCCATCACTGAGTCTGTGTATGTGTACATGACTCCAAGAAGCGCTTTTTCCATCACGGTTAAGCAAAAATCCCAAAATTAATACCTAAGACACGTTCAATTGGCACCTCGTTCCCCTGCAACCATGTCACTCAAGTCTGATAACCATTTCATCCAATATCACAGGCCACTCCCTCAAACTGACGGAATTTCCACCTCAAACCAGTGTCCATGATGCCAAACCAGTGATCACATCACCCAAGTAATCTGGTCTAAGCACAACCAGATGACCATGTCACCTCAACGCTGATGGTCACACCATTCAAATTCCTTGGGATGATCCCATCACAATCCAAGTGATCATAAAAGAAACTCATATAAATATAAATAAAATAAGTTTAATAAAAACTCTATTTAACGTGATTGAATTTAAAATTTTAAATAAACATAAAAATCAATTTAATTGAATTATCTAACTCTGTTGAAAATAATAAATTCAATTTGAAAAAAACTAAAAAAATTAGGATATATAACACACCCTGCTAAACTATCCAAACATTCAACAGACTCTAACCCAACCCTATATGAGAAAATGTGGTTTAGGAAAGCCCAGTGACATTTCATAAGGTCATACAATTAATTTAACATCAAAAAACCAATTATAAAAGGGCCTCACCCAACTTCCCAATGGAACACTAAAATCCATGCCCCCCAAACAACCATGAAAACACAAAGAAAGGTATGAACTCCCTAGCTTGGATTTATAGACATAATAGAGTATGGTATTAACATCATACATGAAATGATTTTTGAAGAAATTAATGATTTAATTGAATGCCTTGAAAATAGATAAAAAATAAATCAAATGGATTTAGAGCTCTATGAGGTGAAATAAAAGAATAGAAGTGGCATGGGGGAGTAGAAGGTTACTGACATGGTTTCAATGCACTTGATGGATGATGAAAAAAATCTTAAAAGAGGGAGAGGGATCACACCCTAGATAGAATAATACAATATAGAATATCTCTATTCAGCATGCGATCTAGAGAGGAATAACAAGGAAGAAGAAAGAAAAAGTATGGAGGGATATATAAGTAATTTTAGCCATTTAATGAGGCTTCATGGTTAGCTCTCATAGTTTTCAAACCATGTGGAAACTGTGCAGCACCCAGTTCCCAAAGCTATAAGTATGCACAGTTCACCAAACTATGCAAAAAATATGTGTTAACCCTTAATCGAAAACCATAGACATAATATCATAGCCATGAGTCCAACACAAATGGTTTCCCTTAAACCATTCTCAATAAAAAAATGGGTTTGATGGTTAGTTACAAGAGGTTTCATGGTCTTCCCCAAACCTTTCTCCTTGACCTACAACTTCCAAAATAGGAATTTGGGCATCTAACGCACCTAAAACCCATCTGAGCACTCAAGGATTTAGAAAAATCACTAAACCCATCCAAAATAAAGTATTATATTAAAAACTCAAAATTATGTTTTGATTAATGAAAAAGAAATTGGTATGACCATAAATTCCAAAAAAATCAAAATGGGAGAGGTTTTTGACCCACTCCCAAAACCTAAGATGTCACATGTAAGACTTGATTAGTGGCATGATATAACTACCCACCATAAAATGGTATCTACCTTGAGAAAAATAATAGGGGTGTGACAAAAATATGATAACTATGATTCCTTCCATGACCAAGATATGTAGGGTGCCTCACTAATGTTCTAGCTCAATACCTGGTGCCCAAGTGGCCACATATATATCCTTTATGTATGATTTTAAACTAAACAGGTTTAATGAACTAAATGGGTTTTGATTCCTGTTATAAAATGGGATATGTAGGATGCCTTATAATTGATGAATCACATCCTTGGAATATTAAATGCCTTCTTGGATAATAAAAAACTCTGAATTACCTATTCATACGACCCCAAAAAATAAGAATCTACCCACCATTGAGAAATAGATGATGAAATTCGGATACATATAGATAGATTCACTAATAATGTCCCCCTTTTTCATATAAAGATACTTAACCTATAATCATATTTTTAGGGTAACTGGTCCCATATCAGGATTAGGAATAGATTTTCAAAGATATCTCAAATCCATAAGACTGTCCTGGAGTAGGAAACAATTCCCCCTAAAAGGGTGTGGTGATACAAAACTCCCATTCTCTTGAAAAGTGAGAGCTCATAAGCATTTTTGGGTCTGAAACCCCAAAGGACCATATGCCTTTGGAAATATGATATTACCCAGTTATGGATATGTGAGTCATCGGAAGTTTTTGTTAGGGATAAATAAATGGTAAGATCAAATTTAATGTTTCTATAAAGACATTGATTCCCCACCATAATCAACCCTTCAGATCAGGCCAGTCACGTCATTTTGATGAAAAAAATGGAGAACTAGGTGAGAAATCATTTAACTATGACATATCCTTCACAATATAAAAAAGATAGATTGACCAATTCTCATCAGACCATTTAGTTCCCATCACATGGTTTGTTATTTATCCCTCAAAAAACCCACGTGAAATAAAAACAGTGAACCTGATGTGAATCTATCTAATAATAAGAGGATAAGATTATTATTCGTCTGGTAATTTTGTTTTAATTTATTTCATATAAAATATTGAACCTAACTTGAATCTATAAAATAGAAAGATGATTGGTTGACCATGAAATTTATCTTAAGGATAATCCTCTATAGTAGGGGTTCTCATTAAATAATTCCATCTTTTCTTTGATAAGTCCATGGGAGTAGAATGGTTGGATTGGTAATAAAAAGAAAATTGTGTTACCCATGCATATATGATCAAGCTTATATCATGCCTATAATAGTGAACTGATCCGTGACCTTGTTATTTATTGTCATCATTGTTTTAGACACTTCTCTCACAAAAAACACCCTGATTCAACATGTCTTTATCCAGAAACTGTTCTGGAAAATCAGCTAACGAGTCTACATCATTCAAAGTAAGCTGTAGAAAATCAAGTGGACCTCGTTTCCAAAGCCAACCGCCTCAGAATCCCTAAATCATGACAATCCCCAACTTTATTATATTATGAATTTGGGTTAAGGATACAATTATAGACCGCTTTTGGTTCAAGGGATGCCGAGAAGGGATCCTATCAACCATCGTAGCCAGCACCATCTCACTAAAACCCTTCAGTCACCTGTCGAGGGTAACAACCAACACACTTCCACCTATGACTCCCATGAATGGGAAACAAGAAAGAAACCTTAGTTGTAGATGTCTATGAATAATATTGGGTGGTATCATATCCCCACTCCCACTGATGATGTCTACCAACATATTTCAACTGTATCCATCAAGAAGGCCCATATCCCCGCTCACTCGGAACAAGTCTATGGGTATATTCCTGCGATAGGAATGGAGGAGGTGCATATTTATACCCATGTGTATGATGTCCATTTTAATATCCCAATGTTAAAATGAGGATAGATTTGGGTTCATATCCCCACTTCAATTGAAAATATATTCCTGTACATAGTGGAGATAGAAAATGTATTGGCTTATATCCTTATGCACACTTCGCTAAAATGCCATTACATCTTAGAAAACAATTGAACAACTCCTCCGGAATATTCCAGAACTTCTATAGATATAGGGAAAGGTTCATATTAATATCTCAATAGTCGTAAATCTCAAAATATTGATAATTATAAACAATTGGTTACTCTGGAGTAAGCACACATTCTTTCTCCAATCCATAAGTATTATTGGCATGTTCCAGTAATGGAATAAGAATCATACTGGGATCATATTCTTGTTCAAACCAGAGATAACCAAGTGAGAGAGGCATATTCCACAGGATAGGGGGACATGCCTGTTAAAAAATTCCATCAGTATATCCCAAAGGCCTAGGATCGGGAACATATATCCGTTCTAGATGGGGATCACCAAGTGTGATGGGCACATGCCTCGGGACATGATCATATTCCTATCAAAGAAGAACATATGTATACTCAAATGGAATACGATCGATCCCATATCCCTGTTCTGTCCTAGGATTACTAAGTGAGAATGAAACATGCCTTGGGACAGTCTCATATTCCTATCAAGGAATCTACCTAGCATATTTCAGTAGATCAAAAAAGACAGGAACACATTTATAGTTCCTCCATTGAAATACTATAATATAAACTTTATGAGGCTATACAGTATGAGGCTTATATTTATTCTAACATTCTAGAGTTCCATTTTCATATTCAGACGGGAAATCCATATACGAACCGGAATCATATTCCAAATCCAACTGAGGCTCACAAAGTGAGAGGGACACATTCCTCAGGGCAAAATCATATCTCCGCTAAAAAAGACCAACAGAATATTACAAAGTCTTGGGATCGAGATCATACTATCATTCTAACTGAGGCTCACTAAGTAATAATTACATATTCCTTGGGACATATTTATATTCTCTCCATTAATAATGAAATCCATTGGAATATTTTAGCATCTTTTCAGTAGCAGACTCATACTCCTGCCACACCATATGGTTAAAAACACGTTTTGGTAGCCGACATACAACAAGATCATATCCCGGTATAATTCCATAGGTCAGGATTTCATATACCCACCACAACATAGAACAAGAATCATATTTAGAGTCTTCTTAGCACCAGTGTCCTTGATTTTTTTTTGATACACATTCTCATCACCCCAATGTTCCATAAAATCTTTAATAGAAGGAGAAGATGATCATTACTATGATAGTGCTCCTCTTAGTAGTGTAAAGATGGATTACAGGGAGTCTACTCCTAGAATTAATTACATTCAACCTCCCTATGGTAATATCTTCCATAGAAAAAGAAATCATCTCATTGACTACATACCTCCACATAGAGACGTGTTCAGAACTTAGATGCCTTCTTATAGAGAGGTCCCCGAAACATTGTCATCAACAAAATATTATTCCCTATAAACTTCTTGTAACATTCCACTCTAGTACGTAAGTGACCCTAAGAATCACATTATATGGTATGATTAGATAGATACATCTAAATCTAATGAATATGAATACTAAATTAATATATGGATAGGGTTATCTAGAAAAAAACCTACCCATCAGGTTTTGGACTCTTTCCACTTCTGACTATGTGATATCATATGAGCTAGAGTAGGAGTTCATAACTTATCTAAGAAACAATATGTGTACAATGAATCTATGACTAAATACTAGACACCTCTTTAAACTAGGATATGAGGGTCACCTTTAGACAATCAAGATACTTTTTTTAAACTACAATTATCTTCTATCTTCTTATCTTAGATCGAAAACAAGAAAAGAACATTGCAAATATACAACATTCTTACCACTATCGTGTCACCTCTCTTTAGAAATGGATATCTAAGCCCAAGTCATGTATTTATATTCAAGGCTGAATAAATTATGGAGAATTACATTTCATCTCATCCCTGGAATTTCATAACCCCTCAGATACAACATCGTGTGATGTCATAGCCTCTCGAAAAATCATTGAACTTGATGAACCTTATGATAGTTCTTCACTACAATGAAATGATCCTACTTCAATGGTGCCAATAAATCAATAAAGGAGGAATAGGATTTCCAGGCGTTCACTGAACTGGGCCCCTTGAAGTAATAAAAATTCATTTCAAATAGGTAAGATAAGGTTTTAATCAACTCAATGGCATCTTGTGGAAACAGATTCATGTCATGGACATCCATTGCACTCAGATCCTACATGATCACAATTATGCTACATCAATGATGATATAGTAGTAGCTACCATAGAATTCATCTAAGAGAGAATCTATCCCATCATGTTGGGAGAATATTTATCACTACATAGAATCTCTAATAGTCAATTCTTGAGAAAATTCAGGAAATATCAGTAGCAGCTACCAATAAAACCCAACCCATTAGGCTGGGGGATGCATATCTCAATCACCATCACTAGGCTCATCATCCCCTTAGTGTATCCAAGTTAAATAAATGGTAATTATAGATAAAAACCATCCTGTTAGTCTGGGGGAATTTTTATCTCAATTCACATCCTAGGAATCATAAAATCCTCATTTGGAAGAATCACTTCCTCAATAATATGATCAATAAATGCTAATTGACAGCTTGTATAACCACTGTCCACCAGGGTTAGGGTCATTTTCATCATAATCATCACCATGGGGAGATTCAGTCTTCTCTACATTTGGAGGTAAATATCAACATTTGGCATCTCATATGTTCCTCTCTCCACACGAAAACCCTATTATATTCAGGGAATGTTTGTTAATCATGACCAGAAACTCCCTCAAGTTCATTGCTCATAGTTTGAGATGGGAGGAGCGTACGATGAATGAAATCATACCCCACATAGGTCGCAAAAAAAACTTCCCAATATGGTCAAGAGTTCAAGAAATGACCCTAACGAAGACAATGTAGTGTCATCATGTTGTGTGTAATTTAATGGGTCACATACTATTTCCCGATACACCTCTAAAAAATTTAACTCCATAAAAACAAAATAAAATTTGTTTCATGATACAGATATAGTGGGACACAATATCGAAAATTTTCCCCGAGAAGAGGTTGATTTGGGTGCCCCAAATGAGGTTGCATGCACCTAGAACCAAATAAGGCCCAAAATCTCTCACACCCAAATATTGATTTTCCACCTCCATGATGGAACATTTCCAAAGACAAATGGAAAAGTGAGGAAATATCCTAATCACCACCCGAATGAGTAAAAGTTCCATTCACAAAGGAATTAATAGCATAATATGAGAAGGGGATATAAATTCTTGGACAAGTAAATAAGGAGATACTCAGTGGAAAAATTCTTTATTGGGTATTGTCTTAAGATAGAGGTGAATATCCCTACTCCTATACAATTTTCAAATAGTCGATCCTCCTACAACAACAGCATATGAGTGTCAAACCAGCTCCACATCTAGGCAGCTAGTCTATAAAAACAAGGTAGTCAAAACGATCATGAATTCCCTCCATTAAGGTTCTAGCCTCTCCCTCACCATGGAAATAATTCCATCTTTCCGTGAATTGAGAATCATTGGGAGAGAAAAAAGGGTCCACCTTATTAGGCCCTACCCTCTCCCTATAGATGAGAGGAAGCTCAAAAAATAGTACCTCCATAATTGTTGGATGTGATCAAGTCCACGGATACTCGAATAGAATCCATGGAAGGGAAACATGAACCTATGAATCCTGAAAAAAAGCAATATCCATAATGTGTAGAATACACTTTTCCCCCCACCCTATTTTAGAAATCCCACCTTCTCTACTTTTGATGGCATTGGATACCCCAAAAAAACATCTTACTCAATTTGTAGCCTAATGTTAACTAATGATGGGACATTGATATCAATATGAGTCAACCAAGATATGGTTTTTTATATAGACTTTGGTTGGGCCATCCTTTATTATAGGATCCTTCTAGTAGGATTTGTTGTAGGATGTGAAGACATTTGTTGTCAATTCCTTTAACATTCTAGCCCCACACTGAGAATGAAGACAATTTTTAACCTAAAAACTGAAAGTAATGTAAAAATGATAGGTTGTATGATTTCTCAGCTAGATGGAAGGGTTTAACCTATTCACTCATTATCCCTCTCCCATAGGAAAAATTAGTGGAAATCTATGCTGAAAAATAATATGGATGTGGAAACACCTCTAATCCCAATTAAATATCCAGGTGTGTTCCATGAGTTCACAAATATGGACCAATTTTTGGAATATTATATTAAGTGAACTTGAGATAAATCTCAAATCATTCCTTAATAATTGAGAGAAAGGCTTCGTAAGGAATAAGTTTTCATTGTTACCCTTAAACTAGTATTAGCTCCAACTCAAGCACCAATGTAGGTTCTGAACCACTCAGTGCCTCCTGTCGAGCGACAATGACCAAAAAATCACCCTCATCTATAATCCTAAAGTAATCATAGTTTCCCAGGTTTTGAGGGAAAATGAATAAAACATACTCCTTCTGAAATGAACAGGTCCTGGTTTATTTCCTTACAGCCATGGGCAATAACATTCTCAAGAAACCACAGCCCAAGAAGACTAATGGGGTCATCCTCACTAACCATCCTTACTAATTCCCTTTTCTATAGAAGGTAGTAAATTTATTCATAATTAATGATGTCCATAAATGAATGGTCGATTCTCGATATGTTATGTTAGATAACTCCTCATTGTGGGTGGCCTACATAATCGTTGACTAATCCGATGAAGAGGGTTATTGGAAAAATATTCTGGCTAGGCAAGGGAAGAAGTTCAACAACTGGATAACGTAAAATCTAGTTGACTGAGACTAGGAAACCCTCAGAGAATAGTTGCATAAACCCAAAGAAGATCCACCAACCAAGAAGGTGACATTAGATATGTCTTCTAAATGTGGATGAAACCATCAGACCTAGGAAGAAACAAAAGAGGAAGAGTTATATTCTGCTCTAAATTAATCTCTAACTCTTATAGATTTCTTCCATGTAATATTAGATGAATAGGAACCACCCCATAAAACGGAATAATAATTTGACAAAAATCTCATATTTGGTTTTTTCAACAAGATACACTTTGTATACACCTTATTTGATGATGAATATGCCTCCATGTATGAGTTCCAAACACCAAACTAGGGAATAGGAGGCCGCATGTGCAGGAACTGAGGGTACACATGACAACACGGGAGTCGTCGGACCTAATTTTTTGTTCATGTCCCCATATAGGACATATATGTAGCTGAGTCCCATGATAAAGCACTCAACCAAGCCCAAAAGGGACATAGAGGTGTCTTAGAATCCTCCAACAGTCATCCACACCGATTTGTCTTGTATGCTCAACTAGAGGTTGTGTAATTATCATATCATCCCATGAAATAGGGAAGGCATCATGACCCGTTCCACTATAAGTAGATGCTCTCAAAGACTCTATACAAGATCTAATACCATATACCTAGAATGCCTCAGTTTATGAGCCACATGTGAATGAGATAACCAAACTTGGTAAATTTTGACCTCTGGAAGAAATGTATGACTTTCTGGAGTATATGGAAGTTGTCCTGGTCAAGCTCTCAATCATGGATGCACTCCATATTTTAAAATAACTCAAGGATCCACTCTTTATAGCACTATTGTGCCCACAAAAGTTTGAAACACTACATCCTAGGTCTATCTAGTGGAGATAATGCCAACAAAATGTCATGTCACCATCTCATTCATAGAATAGGGTCAGGAAGAGGTCATCCAGAGACACATCAAACCCCTATATGTGTCGAGTAGACTTGATAATGTAAATATCCTAAGGGAACTAATTTACAATTGTTCTGGGATCAATATCATCCCAATTGAAACCATCTAATGTCCGGTATATAGTGAAGGGAATTTTTCTCCCACAAAGATGACCATTCAGGGGTATGATAAGCCTAAGAAAATTCCTCTTTGGAAGATCAAAATCAAAGATATGTTTGGGTATCTAACATTGGACATTGAATTTATGGTTTTCCAGCAAGACACTGCATACAATGTTCTTCTTATAAGGATCAGGCTCTATAGACACATGAAATTACCTTCATCATTCCATCAGTTCCTCAAATACCCCATCGATAGAAAGGTTGGAATACTACATGGGGAAATTCCCCCCTTCTATACTTGTTAAGACAAATATGTTGGGGATCATTTTTAAAAAATGGAGGCCAAACAACCAATGTTGATTGATGATATAAAAGTTTAATCCCCTAATAGAATAGGGACGACCCCCAAAAATACTTGGAGTATGCTCTATAGTAACGATTTTCACCCTATAAATTTAATTGTGGGAATAGACCTGATCCCTGAGTTTAATTTCCATTCTATCCCCAGTGATGTTTTAAAAGACAATCAGCTTTGGATATCTCTTCAATGAATCTAATGGTAGAAAAAGATAATGTCTTTTCTCATGGCCTCTCCCACCTCGACAATGATAAATATTCCCCCATATTTTTGAATTTTTATGAAAATTCCTTCATAGACTCAGAGGTGGAAAAAGAAGAGGTTAGCCCCATAAAATCCCCTCAGACATTCAAGGAAGGCCCTCTACCACCATTGATGAGCTCAGACTAGTAAATCTGGTAAAAAAAGAATGTACATGGCCTACAATAATTATTCCCACCATGAATCTCAAAAATAAAGATATTTACATTTCATTTATAAAGAAACATCGATATATATTCTCTTGGAACTATATAGAAATTCATAGACTGAATCCAGATGTGGTTATGCACCATATTAGCTTACCCGATGACCATCAAGGCTTTAAGTAGGTATCCGAGAGGATTCTCCAATCTCATGCTACAAATTTAGAGATTTATGTTAACAAATTTATCAAACAAAACATTGTCTGAGATGTGCAATACCAAAGACGTCTTTCCAATATTGTCCTTCTCAAGAAAAATAATGGGTAGGATAGGGTCTTCATCGATTTTAGAGACCTTAATCAACATTTACCAAAGTAATAATTTCCATTTTCGAACACATAACTCTTGATCGATAAAACTTCTATCTTCTAATACCATTCCATCATGGATGGATATTTAGGGTACAATCAGATAAATATATCCCCTGAAGAATAAGAAGATTCCAATGCCTTCAGAGAACCCCAAGGGATCTTTTTATATTAGTTCACTCCATTTGGCATAAATAATTTTGGTTCCACTTATCAACACACTAAGAATCATATCTCCAAGACATTCTTGGGAAGGATAACTAAATTTTATGCCAATGACCTAGTGGTCAAATCCCAATAATGATGTGATCACTTCATAGATCTTCAAAATATATTCCACAAGTTGTGTCAGCATAGTATGATGATGAATCCATAGAAATTATTTTTTGGGGTAACGTTAGAGAGGACCCTTAGATTTCTAGTATGCCACCATGGAATTAAGGTTGACCAAGAAAATACTATTTCTATTTCAGTAATGCAACCCCCCCCCCCATAAATCTAAAATAATTAAGGTGACTCCAAGTGAACCTCTCTTATAATATGTTTTTCATAGCAAAGCTACCCGAAAAATATTTCCCTTTCACATGGAAAATGAATAATGTAATATTCTATTAATAGGATGAGGACTACCAATAATCCTTAGAAAGTATCAAGAAGTGTATATTTCACCCACTAGTCTAGATGAAACTGCTGGATGTAAAGCCACTCATCTTATATTGGCCTCCATTGAATTCTCACTTGGATCCTTCATCACTCAAAATAAAAATATAGGGAATTAGGGAATTATCTACTACATCATCTGAACGATGCTAGGTACTAAGACCTGATACTCGGATGTCGAGATGGATATCCTCACACTCATATTTTTAGTATAGAAGTTGTGGCATTACTTACATCACCATGAAGTTCATATGGTATCTTGTATTGACCATGTCAAGTATATCATTAGTCATACCATGTTGAATGGTAATCTGGCCTAATGGGAAGTCATTCAGTAACAATATTACATCTAGTTCATGTCACAGAAGGTCGTGAATGGGAATTTTCTAATTGATTTCCTCACAGCACATCCCACCCTAGAAATTACTCCAATGGACACCAAAATCCAAGAAGATGCATTTTTATATTCCAATGACACTCCTTATACATGGAAGATATATTTTGAGGGTTCCTTCCAAATTTGTATCGATAAAATAATGGAATATCCAAAGAACAATAGGGTTGTCTTTGGGTTTGTATTTTTTATCCAAACAAAACAATTTTCCCCACTCTTTCTCACTAACCAATAGGTACATGAATAATGATGCAGAATACTAAGCCCTTATCGCTGAGTTAAAACTAGCACTACAACTAATAATGGCCTAAATAAATAGAAAAAATGATTTAGAATTAATGATAAAGCATATTAATGCTGAATATTCCATCAAAATGAAATAATTGACCACTTTCACTAGCTATGTTAGGGGGATAATGGTGTATATACCTTTTGAAATAGCATTACATCATGTTCCCCAATCACCGAATGCTTACGTCAATGCATTGGCTAATGAATCCTCAGTCCTGGATGAACTTGGATGGGAGGAAGAAATATTTCGTATCATACACAAAAGAAAGGTCTCATTGATAATAGTATGCAATATGAAATAAATAAACCAAGTCAAAACCAACCCAAAGCATGAATAATCATTATCAACCATGGGATAGATGGATGCTATAATTGGTTACCTCCAAAATGGAATTCTCCCAATAGACCAATCCAAAAAGAAACATATTATGAATCATATAGGAAACTTCACCCTATGTGATGGTCCAAATTTTCAAAAATCCCCTTTTAAGTGAGGAATTTGTGGAATCCACTATAGATGCATAGAAAAACAGTAGATTCACTCCATCATGTAACAAGTCTATACAAAAACATACAATTCTTATCAGTTTGGGACCATTCTTTCCCACCAAATCAAGAGTCTGGGTTACTACTTGAAAACCATGATACAGGAAATTGAATAATTCTCCATGAAATTTAATACATTCCAAATCCATGAAAACTTCATCCATCATACCCAATAATTGTTAAATATAACAAAATATTGCTATCCGTTTTTTAGATGGCACCGCACTATCCTGGAGAGCAGCGGCTTTAGGGTTTCCACTCTGTTGGTTTCCCCAAACGAGAGTCGGCTCTTTGATCCGGCATCGGCTTCTCCCACCGGCGGTCCTCTCTTTGTCGGTTTTTGCATCGCACCTCCAGCTCGTCCCAACGATTTTGCAATGGTTTTCTCTATTCATTTCTCCTTCATCAGTCACGCATTTCATCTTCACTGTGTTTCTCTTTGGTTTTCCGACTTTCGGATCTCCGGTGGAGTTCGAGGCGCTCTCTGCGAGACATCTTCCAGGGACTTGCGGGTGGCGATCATCTTGCAGCGGACCAGAATTTTGTCTCTACCACCAGATCTTTCTTCAGATCCGGACACGATCAATTTTTCAGTGGTGGCGCTTATTTGAGCGGCATCTTCAGAGGCCTCTGCGCAACGGTGAAGGATGCCGACTGGGCTCGGTCATTCGAGCGGTGGTTTCTGATGTATTGGAGGCGGATTGCAGACTCTGATTTAAAGGGGGTCGGTTTCTTCATTCTTGTCGAGATACCCTGGTTACTACCTGCTCGGGATGGGATTTTTTCTCTGCTGTTGGGTGACTTTTCTACCATTGAAGGGCTTGGTTTGGATGAGGACTTTCTACAATTTCGTGTTGGAAGAGTTTTGGCTTGGTTTTTTTGCTGCATTTTGTGTGTGTGTTTCTCTTGGTTTTCTACATGCTGCTTTGGATCTGAAGGTTGCTTGCACTGGACTGTTTTCTTTGCTTGGTTCTGCGAGTTCTTGAGGAGAATACCTTTTATGGATACTGGATTTTATTATTTCATTTGGTGCGGCATTTTTTGGTGTCGCTGGGTGGGCGGCCTCGAAAGAGGGATGGGTGTGTTGACGCCCATCATCTAGCCATGTGTCATCACATTGATGGACGTATGGGTGCCTCATCATGACATTTTCTCAGTGATTTATGTCTTTTTTTGTGTTGCATCAGGTTGACATTGCTGGAAGTCGCCTTCATTCTTTGTCGTGTGGGCGGCTCGAAAGAGAGAAGGGTGTGCTGGCATCCTTCATCCGGCTCTCCTCCACTTTCTTTGTGGGTTGGAGAGGTGCTTTGCCTTATTATACTGCCAGCACAGTGCAACTCTTGGCAGAGGAGGTGATGCATTTTCTTGACTGATCTCACTATGGAAATGTCTGGCAAGGGGAGCGATGAGGATTTCCAGTTCCTGTTTTGACTTTTCTTCTTTTGTACTTGTCGGACTTTTTTGACTTTTGTCTTTAAGGTATCTTTCCCTTATTGTAATGGGTTCCCTCTTTTCCAATCAGAATTGAGGCTCTATCTTTTTTAATTCAATTCTGGGGGATTTTCTCTCAAAAAAAAATTGGGTCACATGGGTCATCAATAAATTTTTTGGATCTATTTATTCCACCATGTAGAATTGGTGTTGGCTCTCAAAACCACAATGATACCAATGAATAAGCCTATAAAGATGGAACCTATTTGGTATGGGGCTTATATAACACATAATTTCTATCACAGTATAGCCTAACAATTAGACTCAATGGATGGGGGGTGTGTCACACCTCCCACCAATGTGATGTTTCTCAATAAATACATGCATATATGTCATTAAGTGTCAAGTACTTGCATAAATACTTTAATCTAGTAAACATATTTCTTCCTAACCACATGACTCTAAATTGTATGGAGAATGTCCTCATTACATGGTTCTAAAAAATACAAATCATATCCTGGTTGTAATATAATAATCTATAAAATATCTCATGTCCTAACCACATTATGTTAAACTATAGGGAATAGGTCCTTACCGCATGAAGTTAAACTGCATGGAATATTTTCTCACTATATGATGCTAAACTACATGAGAATCACCATCTCACCAATGAATCACTGAACAAAAGGTAGATCTGTGTGAAAGAAGGATGAGAATCCCCCATCCTTGTGTGAGAGTCATATCCACATATGGAATCACCTCATCCAAGAACTATGTGTTTCTTGATTCCTACCATCATAGGATACACATTGAATCCCAAACCACTATTCATGGTCTCAGCCACATTATTACTTTCCTTTCGTGTAAGGTGATCCTTGTTTTTACTGTATGACATCAAATAGATTGGAAAATTTCCTTATCACATGTTATAAAACTACACAGATCCATTAAATCCATCTTCGTTCATGTTGGGTGGCCCTCATCCGTACCACAAGGTGTTAAACTATATAGATGATGTCCACTTTGCATGAAACTAAAATGAACGGTTCCCAAAAAATGAAATTTTATTGATTCCTATAATCATAGGATATTTAATAACACCTAAACCTTCATTTCCTAGTCCAACCACATCATTAATCCTCTTTCACTTTGAGTCACCAACGTTCTTACCATAAGATATTAAACTGCATGGGTGATGTCCTTGCCACATGACATTAAATTGAACGGGTTTCTAGAACTATGAATGGATTGATTCTCATTTTAATGAGATATGCAGGGATTCCTTGATCCTATATCTTGGTCTATCCACCACATGATATGAAATTATCCTATCATATCCTTAATTTCCTCTACTTGGTGACAAGAACCCTTTCTGTTCCTTATTTCTCACACCGAGCATAGCTCACAAGATCTTAGTAATTTCAGTAAGGGATTTCCCACATGAAAAAGGAATACCACCTCATGAATGTTTTGTCATGGTAATGAATGCAAGCACTTTAAAGGTGCACAATGAGTCCGCTCCTCGTGATGTTAAACTACATTTTTGGTGTACCTTTCGTGACATAAAACAACACATTCCTTTGGACCTCACTCGAGATGAACACTATGGATGGGTTGATCACCTACCTACCATCATTCAAGAACTATGTGTGAATTTATTCCTAATATCACTGTATATGTGGTGAAGGCCAAATCATAAACCTAGGTACAGTTATAGAAATTAAATATAAGAATTCCCCCTCCATGCATACAGGTCAAACATGCACAAGAAGATCCTATTTTAATAAATATGTGTGGTTTGATTCCTATTACCATTGGATACATTGTGATACCAATATTTCTATCTTCAGGTCAAGCTACAATACTCTTTTTTTATGATAGGGATCCTATATCCTTTTCACATGATGTTAATCTACACAGTTCCTAAAGAACTACATGTGGCTTAATTCCTATCATCACAGGATACGTAGTGATTCCAGGATCTCCAATCATGAGCCCAGATACAATAATCAATAGAAAAAAATCCCACCTCTACATACTATTTAGACCATAGTAGATAGTTTCTTATTCCAAGAAATAAGTGTGGCCATATTTTTATCATCACAGGATACATAGTGATGCCTAGATCTCCAATCATGGGCCCTACTATAACAACCAATGAAAAACATATATCCCAATACCATAAAGGTTGAGTCATACAAGATCATATTACCTAAATTTGAGTCAGATATTCATACGACTTTCTTGTGCATATAATATATCTTTCACAAGTCTTCACATTGGTTCCCACATCCTTACATCATGAAATTAAACTACAAGGAAACACATATGTACTTACAACATGATGTTAAACTGCAAGGAAAATGTCTTGGTCACATGACATTAAAACAGAACAAAAAATTTGTCCCCACTACATGATGTTAAAATTTTATATCCATCACCCATTTTCATCCCTTATCAATGGACCACAATATCCTCATCCTAGTCAACCAGAGTATTGGGTGCATCTACCAAATTTTTAGAACCACAATTCATATCACACACCTCGTGTCTTAAGTTCCTTAGGAAGCTTAAAACCTTCTTTGGACCATGGAAAAAGATAATCGGCTTCAGGGGACCCTTTGTTTGGCTATGAACATATTCCTGTAACTTCTACATATGCATCTATGGTCATCAAAAAACTATTTGGTTTTCCAAAAATGGGTTTCGGAACCTCGTGATTTGGATGACTTTGTGGTGGGACTCAACACCTAATGGTGTTCTGGACCATCCTCAATATGATTTCCCCATCTCATTACTCATGTCCTGAAAAAATTGATTTGTGACTTACAAAATTTTCATCTCCCACTCAGAAGTATGCTGGACTGCTCTTGACACTGAGTATCCTAATTGGTCCCTTGTGTAACATCCCCCCATATTAGGTCAATGTGTTTCATGACCTTAAACTACCTACACATTGGTAAAATATGTATGACTTTAAACTCTATCCTATAATGGTCTAAATCATTTGACCTAAAAATGTCAGTGAAAGAGACACAAAACATGTCCGGTTTAAATCCTGCAATGAGTGGCCTATGAAAAATTCAAGTCTTCCCTCATTGAACTCTTATTATCTAGAGTTTTGGAAGAAAATAGGGTGTGAATAGATAATTCATGAAGCTCATATGACATACTTTGTATCCCTAGTAAACAAAGAATCTATGCTCTCTAGGACCCCATGTTCATGAAAAATTTAGGTTAATGATTTTTCACATCTCTTCACTATGAGAATATGTTCTCTAGGTAATGACACGACTTTTTGGGTTCTCGAGACCTTCTTGGATATTACACTTCCCAAAAAATCACACTTAATGATTTTAGTTCTGTATATCACTATAAACCTTCCATGGACCTTAGAAAAGGACACCTGGCTTCAGGGGACCCTTTGTTTGACTATGAATGTTTGCATATGGTTTCTTCATATGTACCCATGGTTTCCAACCAATTGTTTCCCTCTGTAAAAGGTATTTCTGATCTTTTTGAGCCTTATTGTCACTGTGGAAGAACTTAACACCTCAATGTGTTTTGGACCATTCCTGGTATGATTTTCCCATATTATTTTCTTGGCTAGAGCACTTTGGACCATCATTTACAATAACCATACTAGACTATCTAAGGGGATTCAATATACTTGATGTTACCTCCCCATGTTTTTTTACCATTTCTCAAAGAAGGAATGTGACTCTCCATTCTCAAACCATTGATAGACCACACCACATGATTTTAAAGCACATGGAATATGGATCGATAATCATAAGTAAGATATGAACTACCCTAGGGTGTCATAACCCTTCTTAGATAGCATTCCTCTTATACCGAACATCGTCTTCTAGATTCTTGAGTCTTCAAAAATATTTCATAGACCTCGAAAAATAAGAGATATCATCTTTTCTTGACCATGCTATCGAGGCATAAAGGTATTGACCTACTAACCAGAGGCATATCCACCGAGAATAAAGGATCTTAAATATTTTTCAGCCCTAGAAATACCATGGTGGAACTTGTCACACCAGGATGTTATGGTTCATCTCCAGCATGTATTCCCCATTCCATATTCACTAACTCAATATTTTGGGTTAGGACTTATATCAGATGTATTCCAACTATCCAGATGAACCTAGTCTCCCTAGTATTTCTCCCTCATCCAATATCACAACCATAAATATTCCATGACCCTTAGAAAATAGTAGATAAACCTCTTTTTGACAATTCTACCAACAAATAAGGTCTTTGACCTACTAATCAGATTCATCTCCCCTTGTAGGAAAGGATCTAAAATCCTCATGAGACTAGGTGACACCAAAGAAGAACTCATCTTCCTAGTGTGTTTTGAGTCATTCCGGGCATGTTTTCACCATATACCATTATTATAAATCATTTACTTACAGTAATACATCAAACTGTATAGAAACCCAAAGTCCAAGCTAAAAGACCCTAAACTACAGTGATAAAATATCCAAGCTAAAAGACCCTAAACTACAATGATATAAGGTCTGAGCTAAAAGACCCCAATCTATGGTGATATAAAGTCCGATCTAAAATACCTTAATATACAATAATATAATTTCTGATCTAAAATTAATTAAATTGTATCCCCAAAAAAAATTAGTCTACAAGGATGGAAGAGATCCATATTTTAAGAGGTCCACCATATGGACTTAGTAGAAAATCAAGCTATACTCTACAATCCTATAAGCTTTGGAAAAATATAGATCACCCTCTATAAAGGACATATATTCTTCCCAAATTGTACTTCTATGAATCAGGTGAATTAAATGTAGCTAGAACAGACATAGTAATGAAGAATCCTTTATTGGTTGGAATTTATAAGCATTTCCCAAGAAGAATCTATCAGAATTTCAACATTCAAAGCCTGAAATTTAGGTTTACTTGATATTATTTAAAGGATGGGTATATTTGATTATTATATAACACCAAATTAGGAAATTGACATGCATATCATGATTAAAATATGACTAGACATCAACATAGAAGGTTCAGAAATTCCATTCATTGGTATCATACTAAAGGTGGAATCTCTACATTTTGGAGTCTCTCCAATAATTTCATTATATATATATATATATATATGTATATATCAACAAAATACAATAATATTCAATCAGATGAGATGGCCAAGTTAGAAACAGACTAGTGGGAAGTATCAATTGATCACTGATGCATCACTATCCCCACCTTTTCTTCTTATTCCATGGGATAAATGGTATTGATTAAATTATTTATATCTTCAACTATTTTTTGAGTAGTTTCCAATGAGGATGAAAATGTTGAAAGGTCAGACCTCATGTGAGATATGATTTCCTCATTCCTCATTAACTATATAGTCTAGGAAACCATATTGTCTTGAAAATTAGATAAAAACAGCTGACTCTGGTCCAAAGCCTCCAAATCCTTATTCATTTGTTCAGCTAGGGGACCCCATTTTCAAGAACATTCAAGCCCCTCTAATTGGTGTCCAAATATTTCTGATTTAGGAAAAGTTTTCCCATGATTTCATACAATGGTTGGTGGTCAAATACATCTTCCCCTAATTCTTCTAATAGATGATGAAGGCCTTCCTCTTGATCATGAAACATTTTTAGATAATTCCATGTAATGAAGGCATGAATGTGCTTCCAACTCAACCTGCACTTTTTAATTGGTTGGTGAAATGGATACGTCATAAGGAGGAATGGTTGACTGAGTTTATGAGGAATTAGAAGATGAATTCCCATATATTCTTCTAATAATAGTTTAAACATATGTTTATTGTGGTGAATTACTAGATTCCTAAATTTTTTCGTCCCTACTGATGGGATAGTCATCACTATGATGAGGGTGCTTCCACGAAGACTCACCATTTTCCTAAATAAACTCTATCAGTTTCTATACATATGAGTCAATAAGAAAAATGGTTTTCCCAAATGGAGGACTAATCATTTTATCACACCAATGAGGTAGGATACCACTCATGCCTAGGCATAATACCAAGAGGGAAAGGTAAGAGAATCAGAAGATGGAAGAACGATCTCAATATTGATTTTTTCACGTGCCAACATCATCTAAAATTTTCGGATGGTCCTGGGGTGTTGTTATCATCGCATGCTGACTGAAGTAAGAGGGGGAACCTTTGGGAATAACCAAAATAATGAGAAAACTAAAAAGGTTTATATGTCATACAAATTATCATCTCATCCATCCTCTCTAAAAGAACCTGGTCCTGATGGGATATCTTTTATGACCTTTTATCAAGAGATCCTCCCCCATTATCAATGATTTTCCCAACCAGTGCATGATATAGATTGAAATCAAATATATTGTATTGACTCAACATATAAACAACCTCATCGGGGCCAGAAAACATGACCCCAACCCCGAATATGTTCATCAACATGGAATGAAATAAAGATCTAGGAATCACGAAAATATTTTAGTGTTCATAGTGGTAAAAATTATCTTTTATCTAGAAAAACTAAAAATGGAAAGGGCCACTAATCTTATAGGGGAAGTTTCCCTGGTGATTATGTCTCAATAGTTGGTGAAGTAGTACTATAGTTTCTACCACATGATTTAGGTATTATACCTCTACTAGTCATACTTCCATCACTAGAGTACTGACATGAATTCTAGAGCATGCACCCCTAGATGAAAAAATAATATCGTTCGAGAACATGTCCTTGAAGCCTGTCAGCCTAAGGTTTAGAGATATCCTTGGTTTCACTCAGTATCCCCATGAAGTATGATCCCCAAATTTTAATATGGATAAATAAAAACTATCATTTTCATGAACCTTCTAGGAAGGGACCTTATTGGGGAATATTGTAGTTGGTCTAAATCTACTATGATAAAAGAAAATGACAATCCAATCATTGAAAGAGACGAGATAGATCCTAGTCAGATCCATTCTTAACTTATTCTTTACAATGTTATGAATGGCCCTCCCTAAGACTATAATTTTTAAAGAGTCATCCTAGAAATCTGTGGAAGTATGGAATTCATTGTACATCTCCCAACGAGGAGATACCCCACCTAGCTGATAAACATCTTAGAGCCCGGTTCCTACCTCACCATGGGATAGGTGAAATGTGTTGGTTCTAGGGAACCAAAGACTTACGAATTCCATGATTATATCATATTGGTAATAAAAAAATGAATTGGGAACACACATGTTTTTGTAGAGAAGGCCAGTGTATAGCTAGTTAGGGAACTCCAGAAGTAATGCCTGGCCCAGCATGGCCACACCCATTCATTAAAAAATTCCATCTGGTTGGAGATTCCATTTTGAGTTGCATCTTCCACTATGGTTTCTCAGAGAAGAGACAAATATGGTATAATAACTCTATGAAATGGGATGGTGAGAAAAAATCATAGTCATCTGACCCAGAGGGTCTGAACATATAAGAGAACCCATAGGAACAATCTACAACCATTTTTTCATCATCATAAATTTTCATCTGAATGCATTTAAGAGATGTTGACACCCAGCAGGATGGAATGTTCAAGTCCAGCGAAGAGATGGAAACATTTTCTAGAATACAAAACCCATATAGATGAATTCAGTGCATTAAAGGATAATTCTAGAGCATGTAAAGAACAATTCATTTCATAACCTCATTTCCATTACACACAAGATACCAAGTAACGATATTACATTTCCTTATAATAATATATATCTAGTTATATGTTTACAAGGAAGTATGATGAGATCATAAATCCATCTATATAAAAACAGGAATCATAAGTTGGCTGAGTGAAATCACCTTAGTGGAAATTCATAAACTCCAGCAGCCTCATGATCATTGTATGAATCACTAAATGGACTCGTAATCGAATAAAGGATTCATGAATCGTCTGTCTCATGAAGATCTTGTAGACCGCATAAACCCAAATAAAATCATGAACCCATGTAACCCATCATAAGAATCATGATCGCGTGACCTTGAAATGGTCACACAGGCATTATAATAGTTGAAGGATCACATTATTAAGCTATAAGATCCCATGAAACCTTCAAATATATCCATGTATTTATATGGAAAAAAGTTCAATCCATTACATAAATTTATTTTCCGGTTCATTCAAACAAGTTTCAATGAAAAATAGATCTTGTGAATCAGTTCTCATGAGAAGTTATTGTAAACGAATATCATGATATGTTCTTCTAATAGGTTCTTATCAAAGGATTATGTGATGGTGTTAGGGTGAAATAGCTCTAAAAATTGAGAAGTCGATGAATGAACCACTCTATACTCCCCTATTTAAAAGGAATTTCATGGAATACCAATCATCATCTGAAAGACCAGGGGTATCCCAAATACTCTAATTGTCATTAGTGTAAATCTCTTAGGTAGATATTTAATTTCTTTATAAGCATCAACTTGTCCCCATAGACATTACTCTTGAGGGGGAGGGGGATTTGTTGGTTCCTACCAAATGAGAATTAAAAAATCCATAAGGGGAGAAATACTTGAATATGGGTATTATTTCCTCTAAAAAGTAAAGGAAGAAGAAGGTTTCTGTAATCATGCAGATCATGTGAACCTCCAAAGGACACACAATCACATGACCATCGGAAGGTTATCTGGAAGATCATTCACAATGCATATCCCACCAAAGGATCCCGTGAAACTCATTTGACAGGCCTTCCTTGTTCTTATAAAGGCATCCAATGAAAGTCATTGATCATGAAGCACCTTCCAGACGATCACCCCTAAGTCATGAAAACTTTTATGTGGCGGGCGAATGAAGAACCATACAAAAATTATTGGAAACTATGGAGAAAAATATCCAAAGGAGATAACCTCTTGTGCTTGTAAATATCAAGAACCACATCTATTAAATTTGAAAGACACCACAAGTCCCTAGTGACATGTCCACCAAATTTCATGAAATCCCACAGGAATTTCACCCTTGCCAAATGAAGGGTCTTTTATATTTCTAAGTGAAATTGTGCTCCCACTATAAACCCAAAGAAAATAGAATGGTTTTTCCAAGAAATGATTATTCTTCACCAAATGAACACTTATTGGTTATGCGATGTATCGCCAATAGGGAGTGTTATTTTATTAGACAATAATCATGCATGTTTGTGAGATCCCAAAACCTTTTAAAAATAAATGAAGGGAATAATAGGGAAAACATGGGATACTTTCATTATTGTAAAACTCACACGACACACCCATTAATCTTACTAGACAACACAGAAGTCCTAGTGACATATCCTCCTGGTCATGCAGAAGCCCACATGCATCCCCCCTGTCACATGAAGGGCTTAGAACATGTCCACCTTGTTCTATGATCCTTATTCACATCCAAATACAAGAAGGAGGGTATTTCCATGATAATTATCATGCATCTCCATAGGACCATTTGTTATTTATGTGACACATCACTGATGGGGATAGTGTTTGTCTTTGACAGCATCTAAGGCAACTCATGAGACCCTAGGTCCCTTAAAACAATACACAAGGAAATGAAAAAGGGAAAAGGTGGGAGCCTCTTGTGGCTATAAACATCATGAGACACACTTGTGCGCTTCACAAGACCTCATAAAATACCTTCATTATAATGGAATGATCTCATGAAAGACCCTCAGACATGCCACCATGGTCTTCAAGAATATCCCAGACATGGAATCCTGATCTCACGAAGGCCCTTACATATACCGGCCAAACAATTTGAATTCCCCTTGGCATGACCATACGATTAGGCATGAACCCAATATTTATGTACAATCCAATAAGTTATGAATTGAAGGAATGGTCTTATGGTTGATGAATATCATGTGATTCCCATAGAATGACATATGGCAATAACTCATGAAAAAACATGACATAAAATCAATCCATCGACTCAATCATGGATTTTTGCAATATGTGCTACATAAAGAAGTGTATAATCAGGGTGGGGTGGCCTATAAATCCCCCACCATAGAATGAAAAAATGTCCTTTTTATCTTTGGTTCCTCACACTATAACAACCAAATATCATAGTGGAATTCATGGAGAAACTAATCTCATGATCAAAAAGGTTTTCCAGCAGGTAAAATCCAGGGATCCACCTAAGTAGATCATGTGAAATGCATAGGCACTTTGTGTGATCATTCATATATCACAGAAAGGAATTCTGGTGGGTTATTCAATGTACATACTGAAAACCTGATTAGCCACATGATACATAAACAAACTAACTCTAAACAAATTTAAGGCCTATGAAATAAAAGGGTTGAACAAAAAATAAAAAAATAGGATACTTATTAAATGAACATATATGTTGATCCTCATTTGCATCACATGAACCAGAAAAATCCTATTAAATCACCAGGACATGCTGTCTAGTTTATGATACACTCCTTTGGTATACTATTTGGATCATGAAAAGTCCTCTATAAGTTTTAGATAAAGTCATATGGAACCATTCGGCCATGTCTCCCATGTCTCATGAAACCCTATAGGCTCTCCGTCCACACGTCATGATGACCTCTAGACATGTCTCCCAGAACATACGGTAGCAATAGTTCATATCAGTTAAGTCTTGTCATGCCATCAAGATAGGTCAATTTTCTCTCATGATGTCCTCCGGACAAGCTAGTCATATCTTACAATGTCCTCCTGAAATATTATGCAACTTTTACGATGACACCCAGTAAGTCAATCAGGACATGAAGAAATCTCCAAACATGTCACATTGACTCTTAAGACACCCTCCAAGAATTTCAAACAGATTTCGTGATGACACCAAGGAATTTAAGATAGATTATGCAAAGCCATCCAAGCATGTCAGTAAAGATTATGCAATTGAATCCAGGATCAGCCATTTGGGTCTTGCGATTTCCTCTGGAAAAGTCATATGTGGTCATGATAGAACCACCAGACATGCCATCTAGATTATGTTATGTCCCTTAGAAAATTCAAATTCCTCATGTAATTTTCATTGGGAAGGCCAAGAATATATTATTTGACATGTTAAAAAAACAAAAAAGGTGTGTCAAATAGACAATCAACGCATGTCAGGCAGACAAGAAGACCAGGACATGAAGGAATCCTAGGACATCATATATTTTTTAGCCTACATATATGGGAAGCCTCAGTTTGTAATCCCCAACATAGAAAACTACAATAAATATGATTCACTCCATAATCAAGATACCTAAGATGCCTTCCTAAGTCCCCAACACCATATCGAACCTTCAAAGGGCTATCCAAGTGCATAAGTCCTACATTTATAAGTAGTGAGACTGATTATTTGTTATCCCTTGTTTCTTGCACTAAGCGTAGCACACATTGGATTAGCGAGTTTCAATTATCATATCATTATCATCATAAGCCTCTATAGGGATAGGGAAACCTCAAGGTGTAATTCATGACTAGTGGAATAATATTATATGTCTTGTATATAAGGCAATCCTCACTGTGGCTGTTTCGACTTAATGAACTATGAGAACTCTGATTCCTATCATAACCAGGATACATTGTATTCCTTCCTAAGTCTTCAGCTTCATATCAATCTTCTAATGGGTTGTACTTGGGCATTAGTCATGCATCTATATATAGTGAGATAGATTATTTTCTATCCCTTGTTTCTCACACTAAGCATAGAACATGTGGGATCAGGGAGTTGCAATAATCATATAATTTTTGACATCAACCTCTATCAAGATAGGGAAACATCAATGTGTAATACCAGATCAGTGGAATAATATGTCATATCTCACATGTAATGGAAATGCCTGTATGAAAGACATGACTAGTTGAACTAGGAGGACTCTGATTCCTGCCATAACCAGGATACAAAGGACACCTTCCAAAAGGCCCAAGATCAAATGGTAATCCACTTCAGTGTAATTCCTACTATGTCTTTGACATTATAACCATTGGAACCAACTCTATACCTTGGTCTAATCATATTACCTCATCTACTAGAGGATTCAGAGATCATTGACCTATAATGAATCTGATCCCTATCATAACTAGGATACATATGACACCTTCCAAAGTCCTAAGACATATATTTAACATACAATGGGTTTTACTAGCATGAAATTCCAACATCCATATTGAATGAGGATGATTACTTTCTATACCTTGTTTCTCACACCGATCATTGCTCACATGGTCTTAGGGAGTTGCAATGATCACATATTCGGAATCATCAATATCCATTATCCATGGTAATCTCAGTGTGTAAACCTTGATCATTGGAATGATATAACTACCCACCATACAAAGGTATCTACCTTGGGGAAAATTTAAACTTCAAAGTACAATTTTTATTTTCAAAAACATTTAAGGGGAAAGTGAGAACCCTCATAGATAACCAATTTAAACACAAAAAGATACTAAAAATTTTGTTAAATAATAGTTGGAGCTTATTGGAATCAGTCTCCCTAAACAATATCCAGGGAATAGAATTTACGTGAGTGTCTTGATCATCCTTTAATATGTATCCATAATGATATTCCATGTTGTCCCAATATTTCATGTATTCTTCCTTATTAATATTCCCCATGTTGAAGCTTCCAATTAGATACACACCAATGAGAAATAGATGAATAACCTTTGATAGAAAATATGTATTCACTAATAAGATAACCTTTTCATATATGGATACATAAACTATGATCATTATTTAGGGTAACTGATCCCATATCTGGATTTGGAAGAGATTCTCAACCATATATTAAATATATAAGAGATTCATGGATTACGAAACAATTTCCCACAAAAGGGTGTGATGAGCCCGACCACCTATCCTCTCGACCAATGTGAGCTCCTAAACATCATTGGGTATAAAACCAAAAATCGACTTCCTACCTTTGGAAAGAAGGTCTGTACCCAGTCATGGATAAGGAAATCATTTGGAGTTTTTATTAGGGATAAATAAATTGTAATGCTAACTTGAATGATTATAAAAATAAACTGAACCCCCACCACAATCAACCCATCTAGTTAGACCAGCAACATCTTTATAATGAAACAAAAGTGGAAAACTATATCAGAAATCATTAAAAAGGGGCATCTCCTTTACAAGATAAAAAGGATATATTGATTAATAATCATTGAACTATTTATTTACCATCACATGGGTGGTTTCTAATCCCTCAAAAACCCATGTGAAATAGAGTCATATGCAGTCTATTAGTAAATGTAGATCCTAAAACATTACATATCTAATGATTCATTCCTTGAAAGAATAAAAAGATGAATTTTGGAGGCAGTTCAAGGGGCTCCATAAGTTAAATTATGACTTAGCAAGTTAAATATAGATTCCTTTAGATAATCAATAGGATTATATGATGTCGAAAAAGTGGGATAGAATAGTGGAAGACCTTGATGAGTATAGTTTGGGACCTTGGTCAGGTGAGTGACAACCTCTTGATATATTAAATGTTAAACCTAGGAATTTACATTTCTTCACATAATAGAAAAATTGGAAAGCTACATGTCTGGTTTGAATTAAATTATAAAAACGTTTTTGATATCACATATTAAAATATAAAAATATATTTTCTTTTTATAAAGAGGTTATGGGTCATGTTCTTATCCACCCATTTTTATATCGAATGTTTTTTTAGGAGGGCCACTATTCCACTTTGGGTATATATATATATATGAAAAGGTTCTAGTTGGGACCGTTATTTACTCATTTTATGGATATATTTATGATTAGTCCACTAGGGTGAGATTCAAATCCCCCTAGGTATATAGATATAAAATATAGTTCTGGGGTGTAGTGCCAATCCCCCTAGGTATGTATATATATTATTGTTTTAGGTAGGTGATTTATTCCCCCTGGGTATTGATATATTTGAGATGGATCTGAGGGGAGTGTTTTCCACCCAGGGTATTTGTATGTAATGTACATAGACTACCTGCACTAGATGAAGCAGGTATGGTAGATCTCATTTGTCACTATGGGAATTTGGGATTTATAGTGGTTAATTTTATTATGATTTCAGTTATTTATTGTGTAATATCATCATGTATCCAATTATATTGGATATGTTTTGGGATATTGTTGGTTGTGGCCCACTAGGATATACTCACACACTACTCAGGTTATCGTAGGTACCTAATTAGACTTCTAGATTGTAGGTCTAGATAAATTAAAGGTCAATATGGTTGATGGATGATCTAGTTAACTTGTATGGAGTTAGTAAATGTAATTGAGTCGAGACTTGTGAGAAATGTTTCTAAGGATTTTGGTTTCAATTATTTTTGGGTTATTTTAGGCATTGACATATATGATTCAACCATGGCGGATCTTTATTATTTATTTATGCCTTGTGTGACATGTATTATGGTTCATATTTTTATATCATGGGTTTATGTATTCATTTATTGGTATTTATTTTTGATTTATATTTATTTATATTCTTTTTATATGAATTTTATTGTGTCTGCATCCACAGTTATTTATTATTACTTGATCTAGAGTGTATATTATCCTCATTTTATCATCTTACCCTCACTGCTAGTATAAATACTCTATTGTATGGAAAGGTATTATTGAGGCATGTAATTACATAGTCTAGTCATCATCTTGGTGAACCAGGTGAGGGATGTTTCATAGATAACCTAAAAATTATTTATCATGGACAAGTTATAAATTAGTGATATAAGGTTTAAAATTAATTATTTCCATGTAAGATTTATAAAAAAACCTTAATTGCATCTCATACATAATATTATTGGGTTCATAAATGATTTGTAAAATTTGGGTACACCTCTAAAGTTGGATATAACTATGAATTTCATTTCATAATCATTATTAATGATATTTTATCAATTTTGAATAAATAATACAATGAAAAACTGTGATAATACTTTAAATATACTCCTAAAAATGTTATGGTTTATTTATTGGGTCATGGTAGGTCTTAGATAAAATACTATTATGATTAAAAATAGATCAAGGGTAAATGATTGATTGAGGTAAAGACAAATTTATCCATTATAGATCACAAATGTACATCGAAATCATTAAAATTAAAAGAATGTGACTCTACAGAATCGAGGAAATTTCAATATGGAAAGTTAGATATTGTAAAATAAATTTCCTATAATACATAAATAAGATGAAAATGTATCATATAGACTCCACATTTTCAACTAATCTACCTATTAGAAATTTCATTCATGACATTCTTAATAATGACCATATATGGATCTTATAGATAAATAAAATTCATGTCAAGTTTACGTACTCTTTTTCCCAATATATAATAGTTAAGGTGAACTCTAACAATTAAGTTATTTTATTTTAATTTTTATGAAAAATGTAATCTAAGGGACCATGTGTCTCTCTTGGAAGATCTCTCCTCCTTCAACTAGTGAACATTGTCTTTGTTTATTGGCGGGGATTTCAATATTATCCTTGACCATTCTAAAAAAAATATGGATGTAGCTATCCTAGTAAATCCATGAAATATTTCAATAGATTTATGGATTCTAAGAAATTGATAGATTTAATATTTTATAGTGGCCAATATACCTGGTCTAAAAACAAGTATATAAATCATATGATTCAGAGATTCCCTTGTAGCTTCTTGTCAAATATTCAAGGGATATCTTGTTTTCCAAAATCGTTATCCTCTAACTTGACTAGGCCCATTTTGAATCACTTTAAAATCATACTCACTTTGTAAGTACCTAGTGGTGATTATAATAGATTCTATTTTTTAAGTGTTTTTCCCAATAATGTGATTTATTATCCATGTTACAACAATATTTATCTCTTCCCATGTGTTTCCATCCATGTATAACTCTTTGATGGAAACTTAATAAAGGGAAAGGAGTCCTATAATTTTGATCTTATCGAAGAGGATTCTATACTCTAAGAGTATAGATTATAAGTGGTAGATAAAATTATCAATATAGATCATAGTTTCACTGGTTAAAATAAGGATATAGTAACACATCCTACTTTTACTCCTATATAAAAATGAGATTCAATAGTAACCTCAATTTTCAAATAAAGGATTTCACCAATGATCTTAGCATCTCTGGACCTAAGGTTGTTAAAAAAATCTGTAATTTTTTGAAGGACATGATAATTGTTGAGAATACCATGAGGAGGAATCTAATGATGCCTTTTTAAATATCATCCCCACTTCTATTGACCCTCAAATTAATTCACATCATGATTACGTTCCATATTTTAATGAAAATAATAATACTAACAGATATTTAAACATAAAAAGAACCCCAAGTCTGAATAGTTTCCTTGCTCATTCTTTATGGTATCCTAGGAGATTATCAAGGAAGATATCATAAGATCTACTCAAGAGTATTTTTTACGGTTCCACATATAGATAGTAACTTTTGTAACCACTCTAGTTTTTTTTGAAAGTGAAGTATCTTATATTTTTTGATTAATTTCTCCTTATCAGTTTATGTAACTTCATTTATAAATTCTTAGCTACAGTCAATAGTGATTGGCCTTCCCCTCTTCTCACCTATTCTTTTATATGAATAATATTGTTTATTAAAAAGTATAAAAATCCAGTGCATCATTTCCTTAACTCAATAAATGATCCATGATATTAACATTAAAGTGAATAGAACTAACATAATGGTTTACATGGATATTGAAAAATATCATAACTAAATTGAATGAAGTTTCGTCATCAAGAGTATGTACCATCAACTTTTATCATAATGTATTTTTTTCTACACCTTGTTTTTTAGTATCCTTGATGGTAATGAAGTTTGGTTCCACAAAATATATTAGAGGTTTAAGGAAAAGAGATCAAATCTCTCCAGTTTAATATTAAAGATTATACATTATTAATTTTCTAAGATATATTAGGTGTATAGTTTTATATAATTAGGAAAATCATACATTACATAGGAAATATTGTAAAATGATGTACATTTTTTCCAAAAAAATAGGTTCTTATATTAAAACTCATGTTATATTGATGATACATTTTTCTTCCTTCAATATGAGTCACCATAACAAGAACTTTGAATTTGTTAATATACATATTCAACCTTAATCCCTAGTAAAAACATTTAAAAATATCGTATGAAAAAAAATCCCATTAAGAGATATTAAAAATATTAAACCCATTATTCCTTTGAAAAATCATAAAAACCCATAATAAAATTTTCATTTATCATTAAATAAGCATTTAATTCATAATAACAAATAACAAATTTTAAAATCAACCTTTGATTTATAAAATATTTAAAACTCATAAAGATAATATAAAAAATATGAACGTATCTTATTATATCATATTCCTAGCCCATGTTCACTCATATTTCACTCATAATGGAATAAATTAAAACCAGTTAATTTTGATAATCATTTCTCTAGAGAATAAATCATTACCTAATTCATTGTATGGATATAGCTTAGGCCTACCCATCATCATTTATAATGTTAAATAACTATTATAAGAATGAAAAATATATAAGATTTCATTTTTCATCGTAAATATCATTTGAACCTATAATTAAAATCCCTTCCAAACATCTAGTAAAAATACGATTAAATATCTATTTCTTTTGATAACTCATTAAAAACAAAAAAAAATCCCCAAAATAAAATTTACCTTTGAAAACCATTAAAATTTTAAGAGTAAACGTTTTATTGAAAAATGTTCATGAAGGAAAAAAATTGGTCATGTAGAAAATGATAAAGAACATTATTTTCTAGTATTTTAAAAGAAATTTAAATATGACTCATATTGAAAACATTAAAAGGGTTAATTTTTGATAAATTTTAAGTAAAGTAAAATATATTTGAAAATGAAATTAAACAATATTTATACTATAAGTATTAATATTTTTGAAACATTTAAAACAACATGGACATTGAATGAAAATATTTTAGAACATTTAAAACAAAGGTTTACATAAACAATTCTTTCCTTGAGTCCTAACTCATCATATTCAGCATTTAATTTACTAAATAATAAACTTATATTAATTTTTTAATTTCTTTTTAACCTTTTCCATGATTATTACATTAATTTAATTTAGTAACATGTTTAATTTAGTAACTAAATTGGTTAATCTCATGCAGGATGTTTTGGGGTCATTCAGTACAAAAATGTTTTAGTCTGTTGAACAGGGTAAAAGGGGTCAGAAATTGGTTCTATAATCTTATACTAATAGTAATAAATCATATTTATTCATTAAATACAATTTTAGAATCATCCATGTAAGGTAGTGATGAAAAGTGAAACATTTTATTCATGAAAGTGGTAGATTTTATTTACACATGAGTGACATTTTCAATTTCTAATGGATGGAATGAAAAGAAGGTATATCATGATTTATCATTCTAAAATCATAATTAGGTTATTAACATAAAATTTATTCATTTAATATATATTTATAATAATCCATTTAATGTGATGATGTAAAATTAAATATGTCGTTCATGGAGACAGTAGTATGCATATACACATGAGTGATGTTTTCAATTTTGATTAGATAGAAGGGAAGTAGATGATTGTAATGGAACATACCTCGCTGGTCTATTAATTTTTCAAAATCTATTAACTAGGGTTTTCTAGGAGGAAATGGTAACCCATTTCAATAGTTTTGGAAAATACCAATTTTTCTATTGGTGACCCAGCGTCGGTAGGTCAGGTCATCAGTAGGTCAGGGAATCTGTAGGTCCGGGTGTCGGTAGGTCATGGCGTTTATAGTTCATGGCCTTAGTAGGTCAGGGCATCGGTCGGTTAGGGCATTGGTAGGTCATGGACTTGATGAGTGGCATCGGTGATTCGCATCAGTGACTTGTTGTCGGGGTCATTTTAGTGAATCACATCGATGGGTTACGTCAATGAATTGCATCGGTGACTCATGTCGGTGAATCACCCATTAGTGAGTCATTTCCATAATTTTTCAATTTTTCCAGTTTCACCCCTCTTATATTTTATTTGAAAAAAATCGAGTCTAAAGCATTTTTTGAGAATTTATAAAGGCACTTAAAATGATATAAATTATAACATTAATATTCTAACTATCTCGGGTCCTTGAACTGGTCAAAACACATAATCATGAGTGTTATCCAGCTTTAATGGACCTTGAAACCATTTCCTTATGTTTATATATGATCCATCTCTTCTAAGATGAGATATTATCTTCCTAGTGTGTTTCTATTTCTTCTTGGTGTGGCTAAAACCTTTCTTCCCCAAGCAGTCACATCTGTGTTGTAGATTTCGATCAGGTTTTCCCATGGAGTATCTTGCTGCTTGTGTGACCCCCCAATATTTGTCACAAGGAGGAGTTTTTGATCATCTATTCTTTGAGTAGGAATTCCTTCGTCTCTATTTTAATTGTGAATCTAGTGGGGTGGGTGTACTAATGTCTTCTTGTGGGTACAGTTGAAACCAATTTAACAATGATAAATGAGGGGAAGAGAAGATGATATTAATGAGGATAATATAACCTATTACTTTAGTAATAAATGAGGTAGGGGTGATGTTGATGTTGATCACATTGTTTTATATGTTATACTTGATCCATTTTGTGTTTGTAAGGGCAAAACGCCTTCTAAAAACTTGGTCATTGGTGGCCTCTGTTTACACATCTGTATAACTTGTGAATATATGTTACTATTTGTTTTTTTGAAAGGATTAAATTATGAAATTGATTAACCATGTACATTTGGATAAATAAATATATCCCCTAGGATTGAACTATTCTCTATGATCAACCCTGAATATTGAAAGTGAAATTAAAGAATGAGTGATTCTAAATATAAATACACTTTGCGTGTTTTGGTATGGTTGTGTGCTATGTGTGGTTCTAGCCTAATGTCTTATGCTAATCATATAGTGTTGTAGCATGGAGTGTGGTTGTGAGTATGGGGTGGTATGGGTGGTGTGATGGTATCTCAAGTTGAGAGATTGATTGATTGTGGAATGGATGAACTTGTTATGCAGTGGGACTACATTTGGGTAGTGTTTCAGAATTAGGGCTATAGTTTTAGGTTGTTTTATGTTTATGTTACCGAGGGTGGTGTTGTTATGTATTGGGAATGGTGATTTTGGTCGTTAGGAGGTGTGTTGGGGTTTTTCTGGTTTATAGGAAGGAAAGGTCATCTTTACTTTGAAGAATGATAATGGCAGTGGTTGGCTCGGGTGCTATGTGGGGAGGAAGTGTGCGGTGGGGTGTATAACCATAGTTTTCTTCCACTATTTGGCTTGGTTGTGATGTTAGTTTTGTGTTGTGGTTGTTATTTTCCCAGGTAGGGATGGAATAATTAATTAAATGAGTTATTAAACTAGAATGATAAATTGTTAGATGAATTGGATGGTGTTATGAATTATGTATGTGGCTGGCTATGTGGTTTTGCATTAGAGGTGGTATGAATGAAAGTTTTCTAGGGTCTTTATTTTTTTTTGAAAATGCATATAATGGGATGAGTGTTTGGTACCTATATATATATATACATGTATTTCCTTGTGATTTCTATATGCCCCCACCCTTTTTGAGAAATACATTTTAAACACCCTCATTATTATGGGGGTGTCATTAACCAACATCTTAGTGGGAGGATGGATGTCTAGTTATTGTATCTTCTATGATCCCTCTTATGGGTATTAGTTTCCCTAGACTCATAGGGCAGTCTATAATGCATTTGTGAGGGCCAGGTGTCTATGGGTGAGGTGTTCTTCTCAAGTATCTTCAGGATGAGATATGTTTCACTTTCTTAGGTGTCTTTAGGATGAGGTTGTGGTTTTGTGGCCCAGGTGACTGCGAGTGGGATGTGATGTGGTTGAGGCCCAGGTGTTTGCGGGCAGAATATGGTATCTGGACTAGGTGTCCGTGGGATTGTTTAGAAAGTGGGTCTTATGGAAGAGATAGGTAGTGTCATGATGTTCTCCATTAGGGATGAGAAGTTAACCAGTTAAAAATGGTGTGGGGTACCTAAATATCGATATGCTTAATATATTACTTTAATTCGTTTTCATTGTTTGGTGAGTGTTCCTTTGAGAGGTTAGGTTGGATAGTATACATTGTTATGTGCTTATGGGTTTTTTGTTCTCTCAAGGGGGCATTATTATGCATTCCCACTTATGAACTAGATACTTTGGCATTTCCTATCAAGTATACTTATATTATCACCCTACATATGTAATACTATTTTAAGTATTCCAGGGAGATTATGTGGACTATGTTGGAACTTACTAGCTCAAACATTTAGGACATTTTTTGTGTCATTGCATAGTTTTATTTTGGTATTTACTTTAGAGATTTTTGTTGTATTTTTCAAGCAGGTTTACGTTAAACATACATGGGGGTGGATTTTGGATTCTTGTATATATATATATATATCTTGGAGTTGTTTTGAGGTTGATACATCTTATCTTCTGATCTTGGTTACTATAAAAGGTTAATGCCTCCCATTTCATGAGATTGAATAACCTAAGTGATGGTCGCCGCCCTAAGGCCTATTGGAGGTGGGACTCAGAGGTCATTGTCTACTTTTCCTCTTGAAAAGGAAGGTCATGACACTTTTCCATCATGTTACTCCTCTTGAAGAAGGATTGTCATGACAGAATGGCATTAAAGGTGATGGTTGAGAGATAAGATTGAGTTTAGAGTTAGGCTCAGTGAGTATTGCATGGGTTGGTAGGGAAATAATGTGAGGTGATCATAGGGCATGACATAGGTTAGGGAGGATTGTATAGGACATGGGATTTTAGGACCCCCAGTTATCAGATGCAAGGACTTTAAGCTTACTGAAAAACCAAGTGAGGCTACACTGTTTGTTGGGTAGAAACACCAGGAAAGGTACATGAATCATGATGACTTGTGTTCTTGTTTATTTTGGGTGTATTTTGGATATAAAATATAAAATTAATTAAAATTAATCCTAAATAAAATTCCAGACTACTCGAGCTTAGTGTTTCCTTGTTTACCATTCATCTATGGTATTGGGAAGTCATCCATGAGTGGATCTGGCAGTGGATGTTCAGAAGGCCAATATGGGTGATCGATGGAGGGATGATCTGAAGGGTGAGGAAAACCACTGGTTGATAACATTACATGCCTTATAGCGATAGACCCTGGTAATGTACGAGGGCAGTGTCTCAGACATGGTGATGGAGAGGTGTCTGGAGGATATTGAGATCAACTTCAGCCTTATCTGGGCTTCGACATAGTACTGGGTTCTGTTGGATGTTAGTTAGATGAGGAGAGCTGCATGTTAGTGGTGGATGTTTTATTTGTGGGAGAGGAAAGAGGTTAATGTTATGTTGGTAGATTTTTAGAATCATTTCGGGTGGAATTCCTTTCTATGACCATGAAGGTCAAGAAGAGGCAGGAGATACTTTTCCTCCAGTAGGGGAGTATGTTGGTAAGGGAGCTGGGGATCAAGTTCAATGATATCCTTCAATTTGATCTAGATCTCTTTCCATATGAGGAGTCTCGTGCGAGATTCTTATAGGAGGCACTATGTCCTTCCCTCCAGTATACAGTTACTCCCTTCACCTTGCCAACAGACCTAGAGGTTGAGAAGAAAGAGGAAGTGGTTGAGAAGATTCACCCACAAGGAGGTATACTATAAGAGAGGATCCATCAAGGTTCTATGAAGGGAAATTCTTCCAGTAGTAGTTCTAAATCACAAGGGCCTTCAAGGTTTTAGACAGTGGGGAGTCGAACTCAGGATTTTCAGTTTCAAACTTATGGTCATTGATCTTTTCCCACAGTCTTAGGACCATGGTTTTTCTATTAGGGGGGATACAAGAACATTCAGAGTCAGTGCCCAGTTCGAGCTCAGTATAGTTGTGTGAGAAGGTTTAGTTCTTGCATCACCAACAATTTCTGGCTAGTCTGTTTCAGTAGCAGGGACGGTAGTTCCTGCCTTAGGGACCTCAACCCGATCATGGCCTAGGAGGCAGTCAATAGAAGAGGGGCATAAGAGTTGGACTTGGTCAGTTACATGCCACAGAGGCATTAGTTCTAGTGGGGTCAAAGATCTTTCAAGGTATGATCTATGTGTTCGGTACTCTTTCTTGTGATTTGTTTGATTTAGGAGCTTCACACTCCTTTGTTGAACCCTATCTAGAACATGCTCTAGGACTAGACATAGAGATACATTCCATTCCCCTGGTGTTTAGTACACTAGTCAGAGGTCAGACTAGGTTGTTTGATGTTTTCTAGGTATGTATAATAATGTTGGGGCTACATTAGACTAGTGGGAATATCTTATTACTATAGATATAGCCATGATATTTCATTATTTTCATCGAATGGTCATTTTCTATTCATTATTTCAGAAAATGTTTCTAGATGAGAGTCGTGTTTTCAGACACAGATGGACAATGTGTGGCTTTCATTGGTGAGCATAGTTTTCTGTTGGGTAGTCGGCGTTTAGAGACTCTTCATTCCTTGTTGGTCAAGCTATCTGTGGAGTTGGTGGATGCTAAGATGATGGGGGTTCCCATTGTTGTTGGGGAGTTGATGTATTTTCTTCCCAATGAAGTTGTGACTCTACCCCCTCAACATGATGTTGAGTTCAAGAGAGGATTGTATCCAAGTTCTTCTCCGATCTCGATGGCTCCTTATCGGATGGAACCTTCTAATCCGTGGGACCTAAGATTCAGGTTGACAGTCTGATGAAGAAGGGATTTATCTGGCCAAGTGTTTCATCGTGGGGTACTCTGGTCATGTTTTTGAAAAATGAATATAGTGATTTGAGGTTGTGTATAGACTACAAGAGGTTGAATCAGGTAACAGTCAACAACCGTTACCCTCTCTCAATGATATAAAATCTTTTTGACCAACTGAGGGGAGCAATTTGGTTTTCTACGATCATTCTATGGTCTAGGTATCACCAGTTGAGGGTGTAGGATGGTGGAATCCAAAAGACTTCTTTCAGATGTAGGTATGAAAACATTGATTTCATAGTTATGTTGTTTGATGTAACGAATGAACCTTCCATGTTCATGGGACTTATGAACTCTATATTTCATGAGTTCCTAGACCAATTCTTCATCATGTTCATCTATGACATCCTTTTCTACATGAAGTCATAGGAGTAGCATACCGACCATATAATAATTGGCTTGGAGGTTCTTCAACAACACTAGATCTATGGAATGTTTTCCAATTTTAATTTTTTGACATTAGAGGTCCACTTACATGGACATTTGGTGTCTCAGTAGGGTGAAGCAGTGGACCCATCGAAGGTTGACGCAACAGTTTCTTGGGAAACACCTAAGAATGTGGCGGATGTTCTTAGTTTTCTTGGTCTGGGAGTCTATTATCCGTGGTTTTTACTTGATTTATCTGAATTTTCAGCTTCGTTTATGGATCTAACAATAAAGGGTCAGGCCATTGTATAGAGTGAGCAGTTTCTGGTAGATTTCTGCTATCTGAAGGGTAATTTGTTCAGTGCTCTAGTACTCTAGTTTCCAGAGGAAGTGGTGATGTTCGAGGTGTTTTGCATTTATTATCATCTAGTATTGGAGTGTTTTCTAACACATCAATGGGTATTTATCCCTTATAGGTCTAAGAAGTCACATTCCCATGAACGTAACTACTCCATCCATGATCTGGAGCTAGAAGTGGTCATGTTCATGATGAAGTTGTGGCAACATTACCTCATTAGTAAGTGCTTTTTGGTCTTCATAGATCAAAGGAGGTTAAGGTAAAACTTGTCCCAAATGATATCTGAACATGTGGAGCAGAGGTGGATAGATTGTATTCCGGACTACGACTTTGATATCTCTTACACCTCATGAAAGGCGAATGTTATGGCAGATGCATTAAGCTAGAAATCGTAGATGGAGGTTGTTTGGGAATATTTTGATTCTTGGAGGGTGATGGAGGAGTTGGTTTCCATGAAATTAGATGGAATAATGGATAGATAAATATGATGTCTATTTAAAATTATAGTTCATTCATCTCTGAGGTAGTTGTTGGTGGAGTCTCTGTGGGGAGACTCGAAGGCGGCGGTGTTGTGTGATTGCATTGACCAGGGGGGATGCTTTGGAGGGATTCTCAAAGGATAGACAGAATTCTATAATAATCCTTGAGAGTATATTTTTTATTGGGGTTATGTGTGATGGATTTTTCTATGAGTTTCATATCTCACCCTTATTAGTACACCCAAGAGTTTCCAAGTTGTAATTCGGCTTGAGAGAGTAGTTTTGGTGGCCCGGGGTGAAGCGGGATGTGGCAAGTTTTGTGGAAAAGTACTTGGTGTGCCATCAAGTGAAGGCTGAGCACCATATTCCTGGTGGTTTGTTTCATTCCATTGATGTCCCAAAGTGGAATTGGGATGACATCTCAATGGATTTTGTCAAATAATATCCTATTGTTTAGGGAGTATGTGATGCAATTTGGGTAGTAGTGGATCGACTGATTAAATCAGCTAACTTCTTAGAAATTAAGGAGTTGGGAACAGTGGATGTCTTACTACAGAAGTATATGGATGAGGTGGTGCGGCTACATGGGGTTCTAATATCCATCATCTTAGATCAGGATACGCATTTTACCTCATGATTTTGTATGGGATTAGAGCATCTTTTTGAACTCATTTATGCCTGAGCACTACTTTCCACCCTCATAAAGAAGGGAATACAGAGAGAACTATCCAGACATTGGAGGACATTCTACGAGTGTGCATCTTAGATTTTGGAGGATTTTGGGTATGATGATTTCCCTTGGTGGAGTTTTATTACAATATTTATCACTCTAGCATTGATGTGGATCCATTTGATTCTCTATATAGAAGGTTGTTTCATTCACCCTTGTGATATACATAAGTTGGGGGGGTCACAATTCTTGGTATGGATGTGGTGTATAGTATGACTAAGAAGGTATAGCTTTTCCGTGGAATGATAAAGGTATAACATGACTAGAAGATGTCGTATTCAAATCACATTAGGAGTCCCTTGGATTTTTAGGTTGGATACCACATGTTCTTGAAGGTGTCCCCTTGCCGTGGGAAGTGGAGGTTTCTTCGAGGGAGAATGATTTCTACTAGGTTCATCGGACCCTTAAAGGTGTTGGTGCTGACACCACAGTTAGAAAGGATCTGCAACGTCTTTTATGTCTCTCATCTTTTTTGGTATCTTCACAATGACTCTCATTTCATTGATTGGAGAGGGTTTGATATCGAGGACGACGCAACATTCATGGAGCGACAAGTTGAGATCCAGGATCATCAGGAGAAGGTTATGTGTGGATAGACCATTCCTTTGGTTCATGTGTTATGGAGGAATAGTGTCCTAGAATAGAGTAGTTGGGAAAGGGAGATAAAAATGTGTTCCCACAACCAAGAGTTGTTTTGAGTTTTGTTTGTGTTCCTTTTTTTGTGATTAAATTCTGGAACATTGTTTGTTATGAGATGTGACGTTTCCTTTCTCTGTAAACTTGTGATAAATTCCTGACCATGAGGATGGTAGGAACCACATCCTAATCAAGGAACATTAATTTAGGTGTAATTAAACCCATGTGGGTGAGTCAGTGATGCCCAGAGAGGATAGTATCTTGAAATAGAGAAAGAAATTATCTAATTCAAGTGTCTGGGAATTTGGTGATTGTGTGGGGTATCTTGTGGATGTTTGTTTTATAAGATGTGGGAAGATGTGTTCTTATATTTTGAGGTTTCTCTCTAACTTTATAACAACACAGGGTGGTTTATCCTTGATAGGTTTCTTACGGGGTGGTTGTTTGAACCCCTCTTTCTTCTGGTTTCGGTTTTGAATTCTCAATGGTGAGAATAGTTTGATAGGTATTTAATGTAATGGCTCAGACCTTTCCGATTCTTTACAATGTCAAAATCTAGTGTTTGGTGTGTTCTGGGAGGCTAACGTATCCCATTTCAATAATTTTTAAAAATTCTAGTTTTTCCATTGGTGACTTAGTGTCGGTAGGTCTGGGCGTCAGTAGGTTAGGCTGTTAGTAGTTCAGGGTGTCGGTAGGTCAGGGTGTCGGTAGGTCAGGGGGTCGATAGGTCGGGGCGTCGGTAAGTCATTGTGTCGGTAGGTCAGGGAATCAGAAGGCCAGGTTGTTGGTAGGTTAAGGCATTGGTAGGTCATGGCATTAGTAGGTCGGGCATCAGCGAGTCATGTTAGTGACTCGTATTTAGTGGGTCACGTTGGTGAATCAGTTTGGTGAGTCGCACTAGTGACTCACGTCAGTGAGCTAGGCTTCGGTGACTCACTGTCAGTGACTCACGGTCAGTGACTCACCCCTTGGTGAGTCAATTCCATATTTCTCTAGTTTTTTCAGTTTCACCCACTAACGTTTTATTTGAAGAAAATTGAGATTAAATCCTTATTTGAGAATTTAAAAATGTGTTTCAAAGGATATAAATTGTATCCATAATATCCAAATGCTCCTGAGAACATGAAACTGTCAAAGAATATAATCTTGATCATGATCCATCTTTAATGGATCTTGAAACTATTTTCTTCTATTGAAATAGGATCTGGATCTTCTAAGTCAAGATCTTCTTTTCCCATTGTGTTTATGTTTCCTATTTGTGTTCCTAAAACCTTTCTTCCCTAAGAGTCACATCTATGCTATAGACATCAGTTGAGTTTTCCCTTAGAGTCCCCTACTACTTGTGTGACCCCCTATTTTTTATGCTAGGAGTAGTTTTTGGTCATATATTATTTGAGGTTGGAATTCTTTTTTCTCTCTTTTAATTGTGTATCATTTGGGTGGGCATACTGATGTCTTCTTGTGGTTATGTATGAATCCAATTTAACAAGGATAAATGAGGGGAGAGGAATATGATAATAACAAAGATAATCGGACCTGTTACTTATGTAATAAATGTTGGATGGGTTGATGTTGATGTTGATCGCATTGTCTTATATATTATCCTTGGTCTATATTGTGTTTGTAAGGGATGAATGCCTTCTAAAAATCATGGTCATTAGTGGCCTCTGTTTGTGAACCTGTATGACTTTTGAATATTTTTTGTTGATTCCTTGTTGGATGATTGAAATTATGAAATTGATTAACCATGTAAATTCAGTTAAATAACTGGATTCGCCGAGATTGAACTAGTTTCTACAATCAACCCTGAATAATGAATGTGAAATTAAAGAACGAGTCCTTTTAAATCTAAATACACTTTGAGTGTTTTGGTGTGGTTTTGTGTTGTGTGTGGTTTTAGCCTTGTGTATTGTGTTGATCATATGGTGTTGTGGCTAGGAGTGTTGTTGTGTGTATGGGGTTTTATGGGTGGTGTGATGGTATCTCAGGTTGAGATATTGATTGATGGTGTAATGGATGAACTTGTTAGGCAGTGGGACTACATCTGGGCAGTGTTTGAGAAATAGGGTTGCAGTTTTGGGTTGTGCTATGTTTATGTTACTAGGTGTGTTGTCGTTATGCAGTGGGGATGTAGAGTGTGGTTATGATGAGGTGTGTTGGTGATTTTCTTGTTGATAGAAAGGATAGGGTGGATTTACATTGAAGAATAATAATTGAAGTGGTTGGATTGGGTGCTAAGTCGGGAGGAAGTGTGAAGTGGGTTGTTTTACCATAGTTTTATTCCTCTGTTTCGATTGGCTGTGATTCTAGTTGTGTATTATGGTAGTTAGTTTCCCATGTAAGGAAGGAATAAATAAATAAATAAAGTATTAATGCAGAATTATAATTTCTTAGCTGAATTGGCTGGGGTTATGAATTAATTCTATCGTTGGTTGTGTGCTTATGCATTATAGGTAGCAGCAAGGGATTTTTTGTTTGGGATAATTGTATTTTTTTAATCCATAGGATTGGATGAGTGTTTGGTACCTATATATATACATGTAGTTCGTGGTGATTTCTATAGGCACCCCACCCATGTTGATAACTACATTCCAAACAGCCCCATTGTTTTGGGGTAGGGTGTCCTCTCCCGATATCCTGATAGAAGGATGGATGGCCGGTTATTAGTTCTTCTATACTCCCCATTCTAGGAATTGGTATCCCAAGACTTTTCAGGTAGTTTGTAGTGAGTTTGTGAGGCCTAAGTATCTTTGGTTGTGGTTTTCTTTCCATGTGTATTCGGGATGAGATATGTTGTACTTTCCATGTTGTCTTTGGGATGAGGTTGTGGTTTTGTGGCCCATGCGTCTGTGGGAGGGTTGTGATGTGGTTGCGACCTATGTATTTTCGGGTGGGATATGGTATGTGGATCAGCTGTATAGAGGAAGGTTCTGACAGTGGCTTTTGTGGAATAGAATGGTATCATCAGGGAATTCTTCATTAGGGATGAGCAGTTAACCAGTGGGAAATAGTGTGGGGTACCCAAATATCTATATTCCTACTACTTTACTTTACATTACATTTGTTATTTTTTGATCATGACTTTGTGAGGTTGGGGTGGATAGTATAACATGTAAGGTTCTTCTGGGTTTGTTGTTTTCTCATGGGGTATTAGTATTCTTCTCCACTTGTGTATGAGAGAATTTGGTTTTCCCTACTAAGTATACTTGTATTCTCACCTTACGTATGTAAAATTGTTTTCAGGTTTCCAATAAGATTACGCAAATCGTGCTAGACCTTACTAACTTTGACATTGGGGAAAATTGTTGTGTCACTAGTTAGTTTTGTTTTTGCATTTACTTAGGATCTTTTCATTTAATTTTTCATTCAGTTTTTCTTTAAACGTGGATGTGGGGTGGATTTTGGATTCTTATATATATATATATATATATTTATATCTCTGTGTGTGTGTGTGTCTTTGAGTTGTTTTGAGGCTGATACATATTATCTCTTCATCTTGGTTACTATAAAATGGGTAATTCCTCCCATTTTTTGAGATTGAATACCCTTGGTGTGGGTCTCCACCCCAATGCCTATTGGAGGCAGGGCTGAGGGGTCATTATCTCTTTTTCATCCTGAATAAGGAAGGTTGTGACACTTTTTTATCCCTTCCCTATCTTGAAGAAGGAGGTTCATGACAATAATGGTAGTTTTATAAACATAATAACATTTTAGTACACTAATATTACTAATTTTAGTGTGTTATAATGGTTGAAATATATTTGGAGATAGTATAAGAATAAAACATAACACAATTAACACTTCCTTGGGATCCTCCTTTCGATTGAGGTTAAGGCATTTGGAGGAGTGGTTTTTGGTCACACGAGAGGCATGGTGACATGGTATGGGATTTTTAGAGAAGTATATGTTTAATTTTTTTGATAAAACTAAACTCGTATTTGTTTTTGGAAAGTATAGATTGAGTCTTTTGAAAGGAAAAAATCAATGGAGTTTTTGAAAATATTAAAACTTAAGTGCCAAGAATGAACTTTCAAGATGGAAAGTGACTCACTAATAGACCATGGTTGAAATTTTAGACAATTTACTAGAAAAAATTTCTATTATAATATTTTTTATTATTAAATCAATTAATAAAATATTTTTTTACATCAAATATCCTTAAAGTCATTTCCAGGACTATTCCCATAATTTGTCATCAAAAATTTTATGATAAAAATGGATCTCTAATGTAAACACTTAAATCAACAATTATACTTAATAATTATCTATAAAATTGTTGGAACATCACATTTCATCCAAACCTTATATCATTTACTATTTTTAAAATAATTTACCTTATTTTTCAACAACTTGAACAGGAATTGTGTCTACGCTACGTAAGTGTTCTAGCTAATTATATTATTATTTAAAAATAAAAAATAATATTAAAATAAATATATTTTATTATTAATAAATATTACTATCCTGAACTATTAATATTATATTTTTATTTTTATAATTATCCTGAAAACATGTTAAAAATACTAATTGAGAGAGAGTGATGTTTTCATGAATACTCTTAAATTAAAATAAAAGAAATGTTACTTTCAAAGGAAAGTGGAAAAAATGAACAAAGTTTTAAATATTTGAAAATTTCGGGTTTAAAAATACCCATATGACCAAATTTAAAAAAAATTATTTATAATTTTGGCCTTATCACATATATTAACCATATAGATCATTTAATCTTAACCATGGTGAGTAAATTTTTTCATAGGTAACCTAATTTTATGACTATAAGTAAAATGAAAAAATATTACCTTACTTGAAACTATTTATCCCAAATATGAAATTCATTTTATATTAGTCAATTTAAAGAGGTGTTAAAATTTATTTTTAATAAAAATAATAAAAATGAAATGATTTTTTTAGAAAATTTTCTTTTAAAACATTAAATTGAATTTAAACCCAAAAAATTTCTAGAATTGATCTCTAGAAAATTTATTGTTTTATGAATAAAAAATCAATTTATTTAAAATTTATTTAAAACCAAAACTAAATTTCACCTTTCGAACCTTCAATTAGATGCAAAGAACCAAAAATAGTTTTTATTAGAATAAAATATAATAAAGGTTCCAAAAAGTTAAGCATGAGTTTACAAATTCAAAATAATGTTTTCAAATGATTTCATATACTAATTAAATACATATTATGTTAAGATAAATGATTTATAAATGTTTAATTCATACTTATATCGTAATGATATCTTAAGAGGTACAATATTTTTTTAAATGATATTTTCTCAATTCACCCAAAAAACAACCATTTCAGGAAAACATAAAAATTCACCCTTATCTAAGTTTCATATGGTTATATCAAAAATTAATTAAATTTAATAAAATTCAAATCCAAAGATTTATAAATTTTAATTTTAAATAAAAAATATAATTCATTGAAATCAATTAAGTTATAATAAAATTATTGCTTTTTCAAATGAAAAATAATTTTTTTTCCTCGTGACTTCATATAATTATTTCAAATAATATAATAAGAGTAAATATAATTAAATATTTATATAATTAACATAAATAATCATTTATAAAATATATAATAAAAATTTTTAAAATATATTTAATTTTTAAATAAAACACCATTTTAAAACAAAGTAAAAATTGAAATTTATAATTTATAATTGGTATATAATTGATTATATAATATCATTTGAAGTTATATATGTCTAAATATTATACATCAATTTTTAATCATGAATATTATTAAACCATAAATGTGATATATTATTAAAAATACCTGGGTTGTCACATTATTTTTTCTTACTCAAGAATCTCTCCGTAGGAATATTAACTATGTATTCTCATTTAGCCTTATTCTTACATTCATGGGATGGTATTGTACCCCTACTATTTCACACATTCTCTTTGCTAATGGTATATTTTTTTTCAAAATTGAATGTGTAAATCGTTCCTTTTACTCAAAATAAAATTGAATAATTATGATAAATGGAGTATTTAGTGGGAAAACTTGACTAAAAGAAATGTTTATATTTTTAACTCATTATTTGTAGACCATATCTCATAGATTTTGAGATAGTTTCTTTTTACTCATAGCTCTCTTCCCATGGTTTATTTGGGTTCTCCTCATTCCTCTAAAAAAATAAAAATACATCACTTTTATATCATAGTACATAGCATTATGGGAATAATCAATAACCGGAAGAGTCAACAACTATATATTGGTGGGTGTATCACTCTCATCAACAATATCCTGAATCCTATGAACACACTTTTGATCTATATCAATATATTTCCCAAGACCATCCATTGGAACAAAGAAAAATCAATAAATACTTTCTTATGGGACTCTCGAGAGGAAGGCATTGCACACTGGGATAGTAACAACCACCTATCAAAACCCATTAATGAAGGTGGAATTGGTCTAATAAATATATAGGTTTTTATGAAATCAATTCATGCTAATCTCTCATAGGATGTGATAGTATGGAATTATTTTTATTTTGATTATGATATAGACAAATGTGGTAATGTATCTAATGAAAATCTACCCATCTCATCCTTCTCTCCTCATATGTGTTGTAGCCTTTATGTTCTACATTTAATTATTCTTGATCAATCATGATGGGTAATCAGATGTGGTGACAATAAACTTTTGAAATAAAAGTTGTCTAGGAACATGTTCTTTTATCCATATTTCTCTATTCCAGCATTAGTTTCATTGAGGATAATAATTTCTCTAACTTCTCCTACTGCATTATTAATGAAGTCCAATGGACTCTCTTAAATAGTATTTATCTTGTGGATGAAGGGAATCATAGTTTCTTATCTTCGTCTAGCTTGGGGGAATTAAACTCCAAAGGATATAAAAATCTATTAAATCCATCACCCAAGTATGATCCTTGGGGTATGTTATTCTGGATTGGGACTTACCTACATAATACTACTTTTTATCTGGGGAATTTGGAATTTATCTATCCCAATAGACCATGGAATCCAACAAAAAGAAGTAAAATTATAATCCAAGTTTCATTGTTTTATCATTCGTAAAACAGATTTAGAAGAACAAATGTTATTCGCATGTGATTGGGACCTTTATATCTAGTCTTTCCTCAGGAATATAAAGGGAATAGATCCTTATTAGGAAACTTTTGACACAATTCTATATAACTAGTTTGAAGGTGAAGGTCTTTCCTTTGACCATGGAATTTTTCACAAGGTGGATCTCTTTACGAGCTTCTATATATTCTAGGATTTTTGAAATGATTAGAAACATTATGGTAGAAACTTCACTCCCCCTAATTTTAAATTTAATTTTCTCACTATGATTCAAGATTTGGTGATCCTTCTCAACTTTAATTATCTATAGAATTAATACATTAGATTTAATGTGGTTCAGTAGGTTGTCCATGGTAATATAGTACACTAAGTCAATTAGATTCCCCATAGCTTAGGATTAAATCTTAACACTAATGGATCATGTTCCAAATATATTATATTTGGTGGAGGAAATGTTCATGATAATTAGGGTTTTGTCATCCATAACATTAGTATGTTTTATTGTGAAGGTATAACTCTCCAAGTTTAGGAATAATATTTTCTTATTGATTTGAATATTTATAGGCGTAAGAGGATTAATCTCTCAATGGTTGAATCTCACTCGATTTTGCTCATTATATTCAGATAAGGATCCTTCATAGTCAACTAGTCCATGTATTGTATCATCTAGGAGTGAGGAATCCTTCTTAATAAAAATATAGTGATCCATCACACCATAAATGTGGGAAAAATGTGTTGGACATACTAGCAACCAAAAGAAAGAAAATCATTCCCCTCATAATTTCTCATCTTTAGGATCCTTAATATGGATTATAATTCAGTGGTGGAAGAGGATCCCTTAGGCCTCCACCACTACAAACCACCTTGACGTCCTTTATAATTTTAAATTTACCCTTTAATTTCTCTAATTATGAATCATGGGTATGAGATACTAACATTTAATTACACATTTATGATTTTTCAAATAGACTCAGAAGTAAATAAAAGATTGATAAAAGGACTTGTATTTTTTTCCTTGATCGATATTGAGTATCTATTTTGGCATGGAAATATATGATCTACTCTAGCCATGTGGGTGGTGGAAGTTTTTTTTTAATTTTTTGAACTTTTTTTGGTTTTGTGTATTAGTGATGAAAATTATCTCTATGCCTAGTGTTTTATATAATAATTTTTGGATTTTAATAAGTAAAAAATATTTTTATAATGAACGAGGTTTATGAAAAAAGTTATTCTTATAAATGATTTATTTATGGTTTAATGAAATTTGGAATAGTATAAATCTTATTATTTTAAGAAAATATATAATAAAAAATAATAATTATGATTTGGTAAAATTATTAAGTTGATTTAATAATAACGAGGTAATGAATAATTAACTATGTAAAGTCTATTAATTATATGTTTTATGTGGAATTGGTACAAACTTTTATCATTTAAATATTCTTTTTAGTATCTGTTTTAGATTTTATGAAATAAATAAATATTATAATTATGTTACATTCAAATAATGAATACACCATATGTGGTATGGGTTATACAATGTTCTAATGTTTTTCTTTTATAAGGATTATATTTTTTGAACCATGTGTATAAAAGTTGTATGGATTCATATTTACAAGGATTATTTATGTCTCATCATAACACATTAATTGATAAAGAATAATTTTTTATGGACCTAGTGGGTGAAAAAACTATCTTAATATTTTCAATTAAAATAAATAATAATTATTTTTGAGATGTAATTAATAGGTTTTATATAGACTTTTTTACCTACGATAAGATAATACTAGTAAAAATATTTGGGTTATATCCAAAAATACGTAATAAGTACAAAGGTTGTGATAATTATATTTAAAATTAAGAATAATTTCATTGTAAAAATTTAAATTAAATATTGTATGATGATAATAAATATAAATTTTAATTTTAATTAGGTTTTTTGTTCTTAATTATTGACCCACAAAAGTTCCTAGTTTTTTTATTTTCATTTTAGAGTATAAAAGATATTTTTTAGAATTATCAAGGTTTTCTCTTAGTTAAAGGTATATGGCCTCACCAAATGTGTAAAAATGTTATTCATAGCATCCATACAATTAAAAAAATTAGTGGTATAGATAATTTAAGATGTTTTTCATGTGGTTTTAAAAGATAATATATAAATTTATTTGAAAAAATATTTATCATAGAAAAAATAAGTGTCATGTAAATCCTTTAAGTATTAATTACAAGGGTAATTAGATCAAATGAACTTTATTTTGACGTTATATGAGTTTCAGAGGTATTATATATGATATATATTATTAATATACAATATATCATAATTTTGATATTATCAATAGTTTTTTATCAGTCATTCTTTATTATATTTTCTTTAATTACATATAATTTTAATATCAAATAACTCTTACAATATAAACATTGATTTATCACTAATTAATTATCATCAAGTGAATTTATGTATTGTGATGATATTTTAATATTAGAATGGGTGGGGGATCATATTGAGATACAAATATTACTCATAGGTAGAAGTATGAAATATTTTCTTAACTATTCCCCCTTGAGTATGCCATATATAATTTCATACATATATGTAATTGGTATACATAGGGAATATACATTTTAATAATCCCCAGTAACAAAATTTAACAAAGTACCATATATTTGAACATTAATACTTCTATAACTTTCTTATATTAGTCTTAGATATTGAGCTAATCAATAGGTGTTTGGGTATGCTTTTGATCCTTTAGTATGTTTTCTTATACAATATTGGAATTTTACACTTGTGTGATGGGTATGAAATATAGTCCCTAAATTTATTTAGACTAAATAAATTAATGTTATAGATTATTTTACTACCATGTGATGTTCATTTCTATATAGATGGATGGCATATGATAAATTTATCAATTTTAGTAAGTTTATATGATAGAGTTAAAAATGTAGAAGTTTTCTTATAAAGTATTAATAGGTTATACGTATAATGGATATTTATGATGACTCGGATAAGGGGTCCTTTTTAATGAAATTTTTATATATAATGATACATATGTTGTACATGCTTGTAATAAGATACATGTGAAGATGGTAATCACACTAAATTGAGGGGTAATGAATTTTTGTTAAAGGACGTCTTTTTTTTATAATTTTGAATAGAGAATTCATAATAATTTTTAATGATGGAAAATATCACAAGGTAACACATAATAATATATTAATGGGGTGTTTTTTTATAAAATTTTTATCCAAAAATTCAGCAATATTATATGATATATAATATATCTCACTATATGATAGGCATTGGTTATGTATGTGATAATTGATATTGTACATCATGGTTGTATTTTCATGATTTTTATGTATATTATCACATTAATTCACTAACACATCATAATATGATGTGTTTACATAATTTATAATGTGATTTATTAATAATTGAAAGAGAAAAATTGTTAAATAGAGTTATATATATGATGAATGTGTGTTATAATTTATAAACATTAGGCATGAATTTTTTAAATCCATAATATCCTAGTTTCACCTTTATTTAATTGAGGATTCTGATAAAAGGAGTATTATATATCATAGGAATGTATCTCACTGGTTTTAAGAAAAATATAAAATATCTCATTCCTTCCCTTTTCCTCCTTAAATGTAAAGAGGTGCAAGAAAAAATTAGGAATCATGTGAGGTATTAATATTATGAAATGTGATTCCATCACTAGTTTATCAACAACAAATTAAATATAATTATGGTTAATTGTAATGTATTTACACCAAACTCCCAATGAAATGGAAGTATCAATAGAGAATTCTGTTTTTTCATTCATATTTGTACTATAATTTCATTAATATTCTTATATATTTTGTTGGGAAATGTGTAACACCCCAAGACAATAAAATATTTTCCTATTAGAATAATTACTATTTTGTCTATATTTTTATGTAACACCATGTTAAAATTATTTTACACACCACACTGAGTTAGCTTTCTTTATACACAAGACTAATTTTTACCATCTTTTAAGGGCACGCCTATTTTAAAACTAATTTTTATAATTTTTATAATTTTTTTTCAAAATAAACTTCATTTTTGAATTCATAATGTAAAAATTATCTTAGGGTGAATTTTTTTTTATTTTTTAAAAAAGTTTCATTTTTTGATGAATAGTGAAAAATACTACATTTTAGTAAAAAAAACTTCCTTTTTGTTTAAATAATTATCAGTGTTAAATTATATCTGAAATAGTTTTTAAATTAAAAAATATATTAATTATTCATATATTAATCTAATTTAGGTAATTTTGATAATTTTTATTTTGTAATTAGATGTAAAAACATGTTGAACTTTTGAATGTTTCTACTTTAAAAAAGGGCATTCTCGCCACATGTGCGGGATTAGAGTTAATCTTAATTTTATAACTTTTGTGATTTGAATTTTGAAAAATTCACATATAAATTTGTAATTAGTAATATATTTGTGTAATAATAAGATCAAATTAATTTTTGACAAAAAATAATAGTGAAAGTGATTAAACTAAATTATGGGATTAATGTAAGATTAAAATTAATAAGGGACTAAACCTTAATCTTAAGGTCCAAAATGACCAAGAACTTGTAAAGAAGTCATTGGATACCAATAATTAAATGATATTCCCACTTGGTTCTACTTTTATGGGTTTTAGTATAATATTAAATGGATGTTACCTATATGAATGGTTAAGTATGGAAAAAGACAAAAAGGGAACTTCCCTTACCTTTAGCATTTATAAAACATTATGATATGTAAAAAAACATCATATTTTAGGTTATACATATCCTTTTGAAAAATAAGTGGGTTATTTTTATCATAATAATATATCTATAATTTTTAGATATGGTTTAGTTACTTAAAATTCTTAAGAAATGCTAGTGTAGTGATTATTTAGTTAATACCTAACAAAAATAAATGATTCTATAAATATTAAATGTGAAATGAATTGATAGAATTAATGTATTTATTTATTTTTTTAGAATATATAATTTTAAAAATCATTAAACTTCATATATTTTAATTCAATTATTGTTTTTATATTTTAAAATTAAATTAATAATGTCTAAATTGATATTATTTTGATTTTACATAAAATGATATTTTATAAAATGATTTAAAATTAATAAAAATCATATATTATTCCAAGTTATTTTTAAGTTTTAATAAATATTAAATAATGGGATATTAATAAACCAATTTATAGATTATAATTAACATTTTGACCCGTATATTGTAAATACATTATTAACACAGACCGGGTTTAGGGAATGTTTTAGCATGTCACATTCGCTTGTTTTAAAATTAATTTCCAAAACACTTTGGTTTGTTATTTTTTAAGTTATATATTATTTTAATAATTAATTTTATCCCTATTTTCTAATAAATATAACATTCTTTTAGTCTTAATGGTTAAATTACTTAGGTTCGAAGACTAGATGCTTTATTAAAACCCAAAATGATACAATTGGGGAATCTTGGAGATAAGGAACCAAATTATTAAAATTAACATATTTTAATGTGGTGTAGGATTTAATAGGCCATTAATACCATTTAATACATTTGTTTTATATTTTTTAGTAACTTTAGGTTTGGTATAACACCCATTAATGAATACCTTTTGGTAATTACAGGAGTGTTGCTCCCCCTCCACTATGAAAAGGAAAGCACTCTACCCCTTACCCACACCTCTCAAGACACCTAGGTTCACCCAAGATTTTATCAATTCACTTAAAAATACCCTCCCCTATACCTTGAATCCTCACTTAATTTAGTAATCCTTACATGTAATCCTTTTGGTATAAACCAAAAGAAGTTACCTGATTAAGAAGTAACGTCTTTTCTCAAGATCTCTAGTTTCATTTACTTTATCCACCCCATCAAATATACATATTATATTATTGTATAACAACACCAGTATCATCAATATAATATTATTTTTTATTATAATGGTTATAATTACACTTACACACACTTCCATATAATGGGTAATGAACATATTGTTTTTGTGTATGGCGAACTACTGCCTCACGAAACAATGATAGTTCATTTTTCATTTAACACCTATCATGGAGTCCATTCTAATGTAAAATTTATTTATATATGTTATATATGATATTTATTATTTCTTTATTCTAAGTTTATTCTATTATAACACATAACCTAATACATTCTACTTTTTTATAAATACGATAGCATCGTTTTTTGAAGAGTGGGTTATTGCCTCTTCAAAGCGATGTGACTCGCTCACGCTTTACATGGAACATATTAAGGAAGATTTTAATAAAAATATGTAATTTTAATAACATATATATGATAAATGAATTATAATATACATTTGAATCATTTTTTTTATTTTTTTTTAATGAAAAGGAAATGAAATTAGCATTCATTCGTACGTACGACCTACCGTCTCCATGAATAGTGAATTTATTTCTTATCTCCAAACTCTTTCAATTATTATAAATAAATATATACTAAATAAATAAGATAATTAAGTCTTGTTTTAAATTATTAATATGATTAAATCATGATCTATGTAATAGGATAATAAAATAACAAGTGAAAACATACTTGAGAAAACTAGGCAATTTATACAAAAAATAGTGAAAATAGAAAAATATTGTTAACAAACTGGTAATAAGATGTTATAAAAAGTTTATATATAATATTATAAACATATTTATGTTATTTGTATAAATTAGTAACATATTTTAAACCAGTATTTAGAAAGATAAATAACACAAAACAAAAGTAAAGTTAAGGTAAGGGATTTCGTCCCAATTTACATTCCATTTAGTATTACTTGTTATTATGCACCAATTTACTTTTAATTGGTGTATTTACTAACCATTAACATGTTATATCATGAATATAATTACTCTCATGATATTATAAGTTTAATTTAATATTATTCCTTTATTTTTTTATGATTTAAATGTTTCGAGGTGGTATGGGACACATTATAATGTTTAAAATGTCATTTCCCTTAAGGTAGTTTTTATTATATTTCAATGGTATTTTCAACCCTTAATGTCAAAAAACCTTATTTTTACTAAGACTACACTGGGGAAATATTAATAAATATATATCCATTATTCAATATGGATATTTTTATAATTCACATTGTCCATGAATTTGGGGAATTCTTTTGACCAGTATGGCATGGGTGGGGCCCAATTACAAATAGCTCATTACTACATCGGTGGTCTCATTAGACAAATTAGAGGGAAAAATCATAATCATTACACAATATATTTATAGGAAACGTATAATTTTCTAAGGAAACATGATGTTTGATGATTAATAATTTCATTTATTTATAATTATGTTAATATTTATCCATGATATTTTACATCGACATATTTAGGGATGTATTTAATTTTTAGTTCATTGATTTAATGAAATTTGATTTCATCTCCATACCTTTCCACATTCATATTTCCTTATCTATTTATTTTAATGTCTTGTGTTATCATATGTTTACCAATCCCAGTTAATTTATTTCCATTGATTCATTATTTATTCTGATTTACTTACCCATATTGAGCATTTGTGATAACCCTTATTATGTTTCTTTTCCATATGTTATAATGAATCATTATTTGAATAATTGTTCAAGGGTTTAGTTTATTTCATTTTACTATGTATCATGTTTTTATTTTATATTTACAAATTTATTATGGGTAGATTGTGTGTAATTTGGATTTCCAAGACTGCTAAACTAAATTCTCCTTCATAATTTGATTCCATATAATCATTCCAATTTAAAAAAATGATGCACTAACTCTGAGTTTCTAGGGTCGAAGTGTTATAGTTGGATTTAGACGATGTTTAGAAAAATCATTGGAAACTATATTTTAAAAACATATATTAAAGAATATAACCCTAAGATAGAATTTTCAGATAAGTATAGAATAACCTCATAGAATTTGGTAATGTATAAATTATGTGGATATTCCTAGCAATACAACCATGTCAAGATACAACAAGTGGACTTGGTAATGGAATTGATGTGTCTAAGAGTAATAACTACAACAATGTGTGTCAGTCCGGACTTGGCATAACATATTATATGAAAACATGCCTTATTGTGTACCTAGTTTGACACTCCTAGGGGATACGCTTGGGATAGTTCACAGTTTCTTTACCTACCATTAGAAAGGATTTGAAAGTAAATATTTTACAAAAGTAACCAAAGTTTATGATTCAAGGATTCATGATGAATAAGTTTATGTTATGTGATATACCATATTATGAATTATACATTATGTTATGATTTAATCTAGTATATTCCTTTTTTTAGAAATGGTGACTTGTATAAGGAATGAGAACTCCACCAATGCACATGATTCAAAGAGTAAGAATGATCTTACATGTTATGGTCTTAGGCCAACATTTAGAAGGGAAGTAGTGTCCCAAGTATTATAATCATATGAGGAAATAGTATCATGTTATAATGATATAGGTAATTAATTATCAAAGTATTTTTTATTTTATGGGAATTAATAGGAGAAGAGGATTGTAGAGAAAAATATGGATGAAGGGAATAAGGGAAAGAAATATTTTACCACATTTGATAACTGGGTAATGAAACACCCTAGTACTTCCTTAAAAGAAATGGGAGTTTGCTACAAGTGTTGAAATAAATGCCACCACACTATTTATTGAAAGGGAAAGAATATGGTTTCTAATGTAGAATGATTCAACTATAAGGATGTGGGAAACTATGCAAATCAATGAATCAAGCATCCAAGGACCACATCCTAAATAATGATATTAGATAATGGTAAATTTATTCCACTACCACAGATGAAGAGAAATGATTAATATTAATTTTCAAGTATTATTTCATTAGAATATTTTATGAGTGATGTACTAGTTATAAGGATTTTTAAATATATGAGGATTGTAATGAAACACCTTTTTCATTATGGATTTGAGATCTTATTCTGAATGGTACCAAGAAAATTTTTTCATTAGAAAGTAAAATGTTTTTGAAAACACATGGTTGAGGGAAAGATAACCATAAATATGTTTCTAATGTTAAGACAATGATTATTTAATAAAGAAAGTATTGATTTGGATATTTACTAACTACCTTGAAAATGAGTGATGATTTATTGACAAAGTGGTTCATGCTACCATTGATGGAGTTTAAAAACCTTTTAGATTTATGGAATATATCCAATAATATTTTTTTACATAATAATAAGGAAGAATGCATGATACCAATAAATTATTATTTTAATTCAAGTTATTATCATATTTAAAGATAATACATGATTAAAGTGTTTTCATATTCGGTATGTTATGATTAAAGATCTAATTCATAAAGATGTAAGGCTAATGATATGTTCATTTTGTAAATTTAGTTTCTTTCCAAAGTGTCAAATCATATTACTTTTTAAAATTTAACCATTTATAAAATGTTTGATCATTGGATGATATTTTATAGGTTAATATATTACATCACCATATGATGTATCATGTGATAAGAGATGAATTACAAATAATTCAAGGCGTAACCAAATGATAACATTGTGTTTATGAAATATAACTTATATTTACTTATATTATTAGAGAATGAAAGAGCAAATCAACTCTAGGAAAAATGATCTTGAAACAAAAAAAATTCCCTAGTACCTTCATTTCTGATTAATTAAATGCATTCTTATATTTTCGCAGATTTATGGCCTTGTGATTGTTAACATTATTTTAACCATGTTCTCAAGCACTCTCTATCATAACTTAATTGCTAGATTTTTATTCTGTATCTATGTTTCCCTTTCCCACATATGTTATCATACTAGAGAACCTAGTTACATGACCATTTTACTTCACTTTATCTCTTATTCAGAAGATTTGTTATTAACACTATTTATGTTGTGGTTTTTAAACAATAGATTATTTTTAAATATCAATTCCTTGATTTCTAAGATCAAATTTTAATTGTGTTGGCATAATTTAATTTAGGTGGAGAAAATTTAACAACCCAATACATTAAAAAAATTTCATGTTAGAATAAATATTATTTTTTCTCTCTTTATATACAACTCCATGTTAATCTTATTCTACACACCTCAATGAGTTAGTCTGCCTTACATGCTATACTGGGTTTTACCGCCTTTTAATGGGGCACTTGTTTTAAAAATAAATTTTATAAATTTTTTATAAAAATAATTTTGAAAATAAACTTTATTTTTTAATTTGTTATTTATAAATTATCTTAGGGTGAATTTTTTTTATTTTTTTAAAGGGTTTCATTTTTTGATTAATAGTGAAAAATACTACATTTTAGTAAAAAAGACTGCCTTTTCATTTAAATAATTATTAATGTTAAATTATATCATAAATAGTTTTTTAATTCAAAATAGATAAATTAGTCATACATTTAACCAATTTAGTTCATTCAAATATTTTTTTATATTGAAATTAGATATAAAATCTCATTAAACTTTTAGAACATTTCTATTGTAAAAACTCACATTCTCACCACTTGTGCGGGACATGTGTTAACATTAATTTTCTCACATCAATGATTTTAATTTTGAAAAACATACATACATAGTTGTAATTAGTACAATATTTTTTCTACAATAATATTAACTAAATTTTTTACCAAAAATATTATTGAAACTGATAAAAATCAATTATAGTGATGAAGGTATGATTAATCGTAATATGGGACTAAACCTTAATATTAAAGACCAAAATGACTTTGAAATTTATTTATTTATTTAGATTAATATATCATGTTAAACAAAAATAATCTTATTATATCTTAATTATATTATTTCATATTTTAAAATTAAAATAAAATAAATAATTTAAAATTTCACAATATTGTTATTTTACAATAAATGATATTTTAATAAATGATTTAAAACTAATAAAAATAATACATTCTTCAAAGTATTTTTTAGTGTTAATAAATATTAAATAATGTTTATTAATTTACTAATTTATCCTTTTTAATTAACATATTGAACCATATATTGTAAAAATGTTGTTAACATGGTTCGAGTTCAAGTAGTGTTTTAGTGTGTCACATGCGCTTGTTTTTAAAATTAATCCCCAAAACACCTGATATTTTTATTTTATAAATTAGACATCACATTAAAATTTAATTGGATCTATATTTTCTACAAAATCTTACATTAGTTTATTAATAATATTTAAATTACTTAGGTTGGAAAACTAGATTCTTTAATAAGACCCAAAATGATAAAATTAGGGAATCTTAGAAGTTACTGGACCAAATTATTATAATACACATAATTTTGTATGGGGAGATTTAATAATACCATTAATACCCTTTAATAAATTATTTTTCTATTTGTTAGTCCCTTTAGGTAAGGTAGACCTCCCATTATTGAATACCTTTTGGTATTTACAAGAGTGCCACTCCCCCTACACTATAAAAAGGAAAGTACTCTACCCTTACTCACACCTCTCAGGCCACACAGGTTTGTCCATGATATACCAAATTCACTTACCAACATCCCCTCACATTTAAATTGAATCCTCCCTTTAGGCAGGAAGCCTTATTATTGAATCCTCTTGGTACAAACTATAATAAGTTACCTGATTAAGAGGTAACGCCTTCTCTGACGCTCTCTAGTTTCATTTCCATTCTATATCCCCTAAAATATCATTATTCTATGATTGTATAAAAACACCCATATCCTAAATGTACTGTTATTTATTTATTCTATTTTTTTACCTACACTTATACACACTTCCATCTAATTGGTAATAAACATACTATTTTTTTGGTACGGTGAACTACTGCCCCCGGAAACTATGATTGTTCTTTTTCAATTTACCACCTATAATGGTGGACATTATGATGTAAAATATTTATATATATGTTATATATGATATTTATTATGTATTTATGCTTATTTAATTCTTTTATAATAAATAACCTTATACTTTCCATTTTTTATAAATATGATAACATCCAATCTGAAAGTGTGGACTACCACATCCTTAAAACAATGTGACTCATTCATGCAATACTTGGAACATATTAACGATGATTTTAATAAAACTATGTAACATATATCACTTATATATGATAATTTAATTATAATATACATATGTTAAATTTATGTTTCATTCTTTTAGTGTGAAAAATAAATGAAAGTAGCGTTCATGCGTATGTACTACCTACAGTCTCCATGAATAGTGCATTTCATTTCTTATCTCCAAAATTTATAGCTTATAATAAATACATATGTACTGAAAAATATAAATAATTAATTCATGGTTTTAATTATTTATATGACTAAATCATAATATAATTAATAGAAGAATAAAATAACAAGTCAAATCACAATTGATAAAACTAGGCAATTAACACCTGAAATTGTAAAAATAATGAAATATTGTCAACAAATGGGTAAAAAGACGTTATAACAAGATGATATAAAATATTATAAACATGATTATGGTTCTCATATATGTTATTATCATAATTTAAACCACTATACAAGAGGATAAAGACCACGCAACAAAATTAAGGTTAATATAAGTGATTTTTTCTCAATTTACATTCCTCTGAGACTTCTTTGTTATTATGAACCAATTCACTTTTACTTTGTGTATTTACTGACCTTTAACATTTTATATAATGAATCTAATTACTCTCGTGATATTATAAGTTTCATGTATTATTATTCCTTTATTGGGTTTATTATTTAAATGTTTCAAGCTGGTATGGGACACATTGGAATATTTGAAATGTAACTTCCCTCAATATTGTTTGTATGGTCTTTCAAAGGTATTTCCATCCATTAATGTCAAAAACCCTTATTATTACATAAAATCCATTGGTTAACTATTAAAAAATATTTATCCTTTATTCAATATGGATATTTTTATAAGGCACATTGTTTATGAATGTGAGGAATTATTTGGACTGGTACGACATGGGTGGGGCCTGGTCATAGATTTCCCCTCGATGCATCGGTAGTCTCATGAGATGAATTATTTGTCCAAATAAGAAATGTTAAAATATATATTGATGGTAAAGGTATCATGTTCTTGGGAAACATGACATCTCATAATTAAGCATTTTCTTTATTGAGAATTTAGTTTTAATTTTTCCATGAGATTTTGCGTCGACAAATATATAGATGCATTTCATTTTTAGATCATTGATTTAATGGGATTTTATCTAGTTTCTTAACTTCCCATATTAATATTTCCTTATCTAGTTATTTGAATGGCATTGGTTATCATATTTTTACCTTTCCATGTTAATTTATTTTTTTTATTCATTATGGTTTCTGTTTTACTCACCCTTAGTAAGCATTTGAGATCACCCTTATCATGTTCCTTTTCCCCATGTTATGAAGAAGAAATATTTGAATAAGAATTAAAAAATACCGTTTATTTAGTATTATTTTTTATCATGTTTATATTTTCTATTTCCCAATGTATTATGGGTATTATGTATGTAATATGGATTTCCAAGACTGCTAAACTTAATTTTCCTTCTAGATTTGATTCCTTGTAGACATGCCAATGTAATCGAATAATGCATCGGCTCTGGGCTTCTAGGGTCGAGGAATTACAAAAGGTTTTATACTTATTTTTCTTTTATAGATATTTTGTGTCTACAAAATTAATCATTATGTTATTTACAATCTTTTGTTACTTTATATTGTTTAGGTAATTTTTAAATTAAATCTATTTTTAAAAAATAACCTTTCAAGAGGAAACCAAAAGTTTTTATTTTTTTTAAGAATATTTTTCAAGATTTTATTTTGGAATTATATGGAATTATGAATAAATAATGATTTTTTATTTGAATTTTAATTCTAGTGAGCTATAGATAATTTTATATAGTATCGGGTCATAGCTTTAGTGCACAAAGATTTTCCATTTTTGGAAGGATAACAATAGTGATCACTAAGATGTATTGAGAGTTGTGGTGTCATACATTCCAATGACTTTGATGAAAAATTACCATCACTATGATTTTAATGAAAACTATTCTCAACCGACGAAAAATAAATAGAAACCACTCTATAGTGAACTCATAAAAGCAATTTACAATTGATCATGATGTGAAGATAGAATATAAGATATGAAATAGTTATCTCCGCATTTTTATATCCAGATAGTTGAGGAATTTATAATAAAATTGGGAGTGTTAGTGAAACTAAATCATAATTAATGGTCATTATCCAATAATAGTGGAATTTTTACAATGTTAGGGATCTTGTGTAAAAATTATCATCATTATAGTTAAATATAGAAACATCATGACATGGTGCACTAAAACCATTCCATGGTCAACCTAGGTTAATAAATATTAGTGTTTCGGATTTTTAGTGAGGAAAATTTGAAATAAATAGAATTAATTAGATTTATTTTTATTTTATTATTAAATACAATTTATTTTAAATTATATAACCATTTTTTGAATTTTTAAATCAGTTGAGTAACTTTGATTTCTTATAAGTATTTTAATTCAATGTTATATTATTTATATTATAAATCAATTATTTTCATAATTTAGAATTATTTTCTTAATATGGACAATACATTCATGGTCTAAATATCTTTTATCATGAGTGTATAGTAAATTAAAAGATAAGGGACCAAGAATAAGTAACGGTTACTTAAAATTTCCATTAAAATCATTCATAAAAATATTTTTTTAATTTAGAATCATCATGGGACATAATTATTATCATATTATTTTATAATTATTTTTCTAAGAGAATTACTAAGGGTGGATTACCAAGGTTATTAAGAGGATTAAATTTTTAACAACAATTTAGAACCATTTTTTTCTTTTTTAGGTTGAGCGTAATGATGTTGTTTTAATTTTTTATCAAAATATTTAAATTTATTTAATTATAATTAGTGGATCGGATCATTATTAAGTTGGTTAATTATCCTATAAATTGTTTAATTCAGTTAATTTTTGATAAAATAGGTAAATTATTTTATCAAAAATAATACTTTGAAATTGGTTTTTTATTTCTTTCTTTTATTAATTATCTTTCATCACATTATAATTTATGTTACCAACGAATCATAGTATTTTTAAAATTAGAATTAAAGGTTAAAAATTTGTAATTCTTTATTTTATAGATTATTTTATATTCCTCACAGGAACAATATTATACTTTCAATATTCTATATATTATCAGTGTAGATAAAAATTGAGTAATTTAATCAATTTTTAAACAAAAAACCCATATTGGAGGTAATAACACCAGTGGGTGTTGTCATGTTTTTAGCACCATTATTAGGGGCTGTATATAACATAAGGATGGAAAAATAATTTTTTAGTAACCCAAAAAATTTATCATCCCTTTTCAATTTTTTCTTTTATTCTCTTTCTTTGCATGGATAACTTGTTTTTTTTCTTTTGTGGGTTTGTTAGAGCATGTGAAAAACACAGTCCAATTGACAGAAGAGTGTATATTGTATAGAAACTTTAGAGTAAAATACTAATAGAGATAGTTACCTTTTAAACCCATGAAAATCAATCATGACTAAACATAATCACCCATATGCATATGACTAAACATTAGGAAATTTTACCCATGAATAATATCAAGAAGCATTACAAAGTTTCCATAGACTAGAAATAGAATAGACTATATTAAATAACCTAATGATGGATCTTCCCTATACATTTTCATCCTCCTATTCGTGTAAAAAAATTGATCGATTCTATAATACTCTCTAGGATGTAAAATATGATACAATTTGGAGTGCTGAAACATAAATATCTTCATGGTTGTTGGTCCAATTTCATAGATATTTATAATAATTTTAATCATTATCGAGTTTCAATGAATTTTATAATATTGAGTATATTTATATTTTTTCTCAAGGAAAATGTGAAAGACTTTTTGGATAGTTTTTGTATTATTCCATTACAAATTGGGATATTTTTTAAAACAAATATCTAGATAAATACTTCCTACAATTCATGATGGTAGAGATGGGAAAAATTCCAAATTTTGTTCAAAAAGATAGAGGATCCATGTTAAAATAATTTACCTGGTTTAAATATATTTTCATAATTATACCACACCATGGACTCAATGTTTTTATTTAAATAAAAAAATTACAATAGTTTAGAAATAAAGTCTCGAGTTGTGATTAATGTTTCAGCTGACAGAGGATTAATGATAAAAACTATTGAAGTTTCATGCGAACTCCTTGATGATTTCTATAATATTTTTATCTTTTATAGAAGTGATATGTAACCACCAAGTAGAGGAATACATCAAATACATGATACTACTCACTAGGTTTCCCAAGTGGAATCCTTATCAAAGAAGTTGAAAACTTTTCAATTGGTGGAACCTTAAACTCTTAACTCACACATGTTTTAAAATCTTGTGAAAAATATATAAGATTATATAATTATCAATACTTACAAGATATAATATAATATAAATAAAAACATTATTTTAATTATGTGAATTATATCCAACCCCCATAAAAATTTAAAATTCTTATGAGAGGCTAAGAAAGCTCCATTAAAACCCAAATTTGGGTTGGAATCAACAAAAAAGTGGATGAAACTTAAATAAGAATCAAGGTCCCCAAAAATACAACCCTTAACATCAAGTACCAATACAATTTTGTTAAGTATTCCCTCCCCTATAAACCTTAATTTAATTATACTCTCTAGTAATTACAGCCATAGAAACAACTGTAATATATAAAACCTTCTCTCGAGAACATCCAAAAGGATTATCTTCAAAATTTAGATCATTAGATGATAACCAATAGAATTTATGAAAAACATAGTAATTATTTATTTTGAAACATAATTATTAATAAAAAAATCCTAAAAAATATCATAATGATTACCCATTACACTTATAAGTAACAAATAGAAAAAACCTAAGAGAAGAGATAAATGTTATGATGCTTTATATTGGGAGAGAGATTATTAAAAGGATTTTAAGGGGGATTAAAATAAATTGTAAAAATATAAAAATAAGGAGTAGGTTATTATAAAAGAGAATATAGATATATTATATTTAAGAATAAGAAAAGTATAGGAAAGAAAACTAAGAGGAAAGTCCAGAGTAATACAAAAACCATAACCATGAAATCCCACTCTACCATTCCTAGAGAGGAAGAAAACAATAAAATGAAAATAATAAATGTTCCTTGATATCATTATGAAATAACACATAAATATACCCTTCATCAATTTAATCTCTCAAATTACAATTTATGTGATATTTTTTAAGTTGTTACATTCCGATAAAATAAAATAGGAGGATCATAGAGTAATATACTTTAGCGAGGAGTGGTTCATTATTACTCAATGGAAAATACATTCAAATTTAAAATATTTTATATGTTTTTCCACACCATATATAATTGGTTCAGAAATATTTGTAAATTCATTTTGAAACTTAGAATAAATAATCCATTTAATACCCTTAGGAATTTTTCAAAAGTTAATATTGGATTAAAATAAACTATCAAGGATTGAATTATAACTCATTTCTCATTTAGTAAAGTACCCTCATTAAATTGTTTAATATGTTCCTGTAAATATGGGAAAGATCATATTTTCCATCAAATTTTTTATTATTGAAATGGATGAAAAATGTGATGTTCCCATTATAGATGGGTTACTATTACTGAACTTGGTAAAAGATTTGTTAATTTTGAAAAAGGGAGATTAATTTTCAATATTATTGATAGGGAAGTTACCTTTGAACTTATGAAATTCGTTAATAAAAAAAATAAAATAGAATATTTTCATCTTATATTTTCAATAGAATAACATTAAATAACCATGAGTTTATAGAAATATTAAGAGGATAAAATAATGAGACTCAATTATGACAAGGTGTATATAAAAGGTTCAACTTATAACTCAAAGGAAGAATAAAAAGTCATAGATATATAATGGATATAACACTTCTCAAATGAATCATAACCATATTTTATCCCTCTAATAATCAATCTATTTATTCTGGATCTTAAAAATCTTCTTTAAACATTGATTAATTATTTTTTGAAAAAAATTGACTATTATGATGATTATCAATATATATTTGTGAAATTAATAAGGGGAAAACATTTACAAGTGTTGGTAAAATGTAATCAAGTGATAACTTTGTGAATTTACAAAATCAACTGCATGAACATGAATATTCTCACACACAAGGTACATCTAGAGGAAGTATGTAAGCCCTGTTCACAAACATAAATAATGATTTCACCCTTGATGAAGGAGGTTGTAAATGAAAAAGTTTTCAATCAATTTGATTCTTAAATAATCTTTTCAATTTCATATAGTGAATGGATCATCCCACTCTAAGTTTCACTAATGAAGGGTAGTATGAAGGAGATAAAAGATTATGAATGTGAATTGATCCCAACAAATATTATTATATAATGAAGACAGTGTATTGATTATCAAAATATAAATATAAAAATAATAAATGGCCACCTTCTACTCCCATTCATTAAAAAAATACTTGAAGGTTTATCTAGACATGTGTTCCATTTATTTTTATATGAATATTTTAGTTTCAATAAAATACCAATACTTATAGTGTACCAACAAAAAAATTAAATTTACACATCTATATATAACCATCACTTATCATTACATGTCTTTTATCATTAGTAATACACTGGTGAAAGTTAAATGGTGTATGACACATATATTTCATGACATTGAAGAATTTTTTTTGGATATATTCATGGATGACTTTAAGATTATAGAATATAATTTCAATTAATCCATCAAAACATTGAATTAGTAATAAAAAAATTATGGGAAATGTTTCTAGTTATCTATTGGGAAAAGTTTCATTTCATGGTTCAAGAGTGAATCATTCTTCGACATTGGATATAAAAACAAGAAATATATGATAGAACCAGTAAAATAAAGCTAATACAAGATATTCCAAAGAAAATTATAGTGAAATGGATTTGAATCACTCTTGTAAATGAGGGATTTTACCATTGTTTCTTAAAATATTTCTCCAATATAATGTGGCCACCCCCCTAATATCGAAATAATATCCATTAAATATTGATCAATCGTGTAAGGAAACCTTCAATACTTGGAAAATAATTTTTTTGTCTTCCAAATCATGATCTCATAAAATTAGGAGAACTATTTTTATTTGATGTGTGATGTTAGTCAATTCATTATGGGTGATTATTTGAGACAATATATTAACCATATATTATTACCCATTTATTACTAAATCCATACTCCAAAAAATTCACAAATCAATTAAATTTCCAAAAATAAATAATTTTTATTAGTGGATTTTATTTTTATAACTTTAAATAATATTTAGTGTTATACAAGGTAATAATTATTAAAATTATTCACTAAAATAACCACTATAGTGTGGTGGTTTAGACCACTTCATGGTCTGCCCTGGGATAAACCAAGTTATTGTGAGTGTTTCCACATCAAAAAGTAATACATTAAGGCTTCATGTGTTAATTGATAATGCATGGATCTTCCTTATTCTCATACTCTATGATTTTATAATTGGTTTATTATCATGTGATGATAATCTAGACAAGTTTCACCTTCCCAAAAATTCATTTAACCATTAAATAAATAAATAAATATCGTAATTTTTAATTGAAAAATATTTGTAACAAATAAAACATTTTTGAAATGTTTAATTTTATAAAAAAACGTTTTTGTAATCCTAAAGGCATTCTACAAAGCATATAATAAGTCTAATATAGTATTTAATTTTAATAAAATTTAAAATGCTATGAAACTCCTTAGAAAAACTAATCATTAAATGTTGATCATTTCTAAACATTAAACTCTAATTTATATAAAAATATACATCCATAGTGGTCATTCCAAAGAATTGTATGATCTCAAAGATATGTGGATTCCATAGAAGGGAGGAACATATTTGATTCTTCTAAATTATAATTATAAAAAATAGTTATTTAGTCATTAATTTGTTGGTGTAATGTATTCTATTTTATTATTTTTATTAATAATTTCAAATGTATAGATAAATTACTTATTTTTTTATTTTTTTATTTTTTTCTTTTACTTTCATTTAGGACAATTATTTTTCTTCTAAAAACCTTTTGTGTTATTAGAGACAATCTAACAATGTTTGGTTTGATATTTTCTTAAATAATGAAAATTGGAAAAAATGAGCTTTCTAGGTGTCAAAGATTAGTTCAAAAAAATGATTTTTTTTATAATGATACTAGAGAATGATATATATATAAATGAATATAAGAATTATTTTCGTGATATCCTAGAGGACACATCATAATATATGCAAAATATTTATTTCATGAAAAGATAAATATCTAAAAAACAATATAGCATCTTATGATGTTGCTCTACGTCATTGTCAAAAATACATTATTGAATGGTAGCCTTCAAAAAAAGGACCTACCATGGAATAGTGGAAGTAGCGAATTAATTTTGGAAATTTTAACATCCTGTTAAAAATATCATGGCCAGTAAAAATGGCATATCCAAAATAGTTTCATTCCAAAACACCCACCAAAAATAAATATCCTAAAATAGAAAATGTATTACCCAAAGTAATCATGTTATTTTCTCAACAAGTGTTTACACAACATGTTTTGATCCCATATGAATTCACAAGAGAGGGGTGAATTGATAATATAATAAAAATATATATTTTTGAAAATTATAAATTAAAGCTCCATAAATTTATAATACTATCCCAGTTAACAAATATAGTCAGTAAATATAATTAGATAATTCAAAATACATAATAAAATTCTTGATCAAAGCCTAGTAAAAATAACTAAAATTTTTTATATTTAAAAAAATTAAAAATAACAAATGCATTTTACATCACTTTTTAATGTAAAATATACTAAAACATTTTACTAAAATAAATTTTAAAAAAACTCACTGAAGGTCAATAGTTATAAAATAATTTTTTAGTGAATCTAAAAACAACTGGGTTAGAGAAAATAATATACTTGGTATAATTGAATGAATGATTATCTTTAATATAGGGCTTAGTCCTCTCCACATTATAGTAATCCACTACCATGAAAATTTATTAAAACCTAATAAACAGAACCACAACCAAGATTAGGGTTTTTTATAAAACAATTTATCAAAGGGTAGATCTAGCTATAAAAATCCTCTTCTATAGTTCTTTATGGGATAACAAATGTAAATAAAATTGTGTAAAGGATTATAGGATTACACCTCAGTATAGTGAATTATAATTTCTTGTTATGTGTACAATATGAATAAGCACAACTCAAAATGTAAAATAAATAGATATATAAAATAAATCCTTTTTAGGTTTGATTATTCTTAATCTCTATTCAAATTTTATTTTATTATTAAGGTTCTCCTATATGTCTAATTATATGATAGGCTCTATAATTAATTTTACAGCCAATTCTCCCTTCTTATGGATGTTTTTAATTTCATCCCGAAAATGGAGTATCACAGGTGAGTGAAAATTCTTGAGTAAAGCACCATCACACCAGAAACACACATTCTTTCGTGAGAGAAGCTTACATGAATTTGAAGAGCCTTATCTTCCAAGTATTTATTATGGAATTATGATTCTCATACTGATATACGTTAACTACTTGAAAAAGTCTCACTAAATGGTAAAACTATCCATTGGGATTCTTATCTTTAGATATGGTATCCTCCTCACTCATGGTCAATACACACACACACCATGAAATAGCTTCACCCTTAGGTAATCTTGTTCTAACTCAATATGTTCATGCAGTTGATTCGATTTACAGTTATGGTCACATCATCCTTCAATTCTCTATGTCTTAATTTACTTCATACAGTCTCTTAGAAGTATAATGTGCATTTACTTAACTTCCCTCGTAGGTTTAGTTCAATACATAGACAAATTTTGGCCGGTTAACATGGTCGGTTGAAATACATCTTTCAGCCACTTAATATCTTCATGTATTTTCTCAAAACATCATGAAATTTCTCTAAAACATATAGAAAATTATTAATGGTTTCTTTAATGGTCATTTAGTTACAAAGCGTAACTTGATGTTAATAAACTTCTTATTTTGGTAGCTCAAACACTTAGATGAATTTTATCTAACATTCGTTGTTGCTCTATATGGTAGGTAATATTTCCTCATGTGGTCTCTTTCCATAACATGCGGTGGTTTCCACAATTAACCAAATTTCACTTTTTTAGGAAAAATATTACTATCATAAAATATATAATTCATTAGAAATGTAAGAAATGTGATTTGTGATCATTAAAATTAATAATTGGTAGACTACGACAACAATCTCCCCTATTTGATGGTCATAAATAATGACAGGATGATATTTTAAGGTAAATCATAGATTTATTAGAGAAATAATTTTTTATACTTTTTAAAAATTTGAGTAATATAAATAGAACTTTAATATTAGAGATATCTCCTATTTCAGATTAATCAAAAAATAAGAAAGATTGTAAAAGTTATCTCAAAAATATAATCAAGATAATAATAAATATACTCAAGGTAAGAATAAAATTAATTCATTTTGAATAAACATAATAAATATACAAAACCTAATTACTATATCAGATAATCTAATTATAATATAAATTATATTCATTCTCTCAAAGGCTAGAGGATCAATTGGAGCATCATAGCTCTCTAGAGATAGATGAGTGCTAGATTGAGGTGCAGGTTTAGTGGAGAGAAAAATGGTATATAAATGAAAAATCCTTTTGCAATAAGTATGATATGTTTAATAGAATATTATAAAGTTAACTTAAATAGAGTTATATATGGACTAGTTGAGGTAGACATAGTAGGTATAAGATTTGGATGTACTGAAGGGACATGCAAGGTTGATGGAGACACAATAGCATTTTGATAACTTTAGAAGTTTGACACCATCAAATACATGAAATATTTTAAGGATAAGGATTTTTTCTCCATAATATGGAAACATTGGCTCTTCTATTTCACAAATATCTTTAGAAGATGTGTTATAACATTCAATCATTCGATATGAACTTTGAAATCATGAGTCAAGGGAGGCATCTGAAGGAATCTAGATAGAGATAATAACATGGTTTTAAAATATCTTTAAGTAGAGATACTAATCAAATAATGACCATTCCACTTCTGATCAATTCTATTTCCATTCCAGTTTTATGAGAATCACTCTATTCTACTTCAAGGGTTTTAGCCACATTAGTCTAAAAACAGAAATGTATTATTTCTCTTATCTTATATAAATCATCCAAAAAGTTCATCACATCTCTATAAAATTATCTAAACATATTATAATCCAAGGAAACAAAAAATAATGGTGGATAAGGTGCATCATGTGGAAGATTAGTAGAAAACAAATGTATATCATATGGTATTCAAGTAACATTGATCAAGATTCAACATCATATCATTCAAGTCAGTCAAAAATTATCCTACATGGCCTCTCATGTAGTAAATCTCTTGATTCATATGATCAATCTTCAAAAATATAATAGGCTAACTATTATCTAGAAGAAGAGACACAATGTAAAGACTCTTGTTTTTTGGGCTTCTAAATTTGAGAAAATGTTTGAATTTTTTGTATCAGAGGCTCATGAGGGGTAAAATGGTCATTTTTTATTTTATATTATCTTGGATAATTTTTCTTTACCACATAGTTGGTCTTGAAATAGGTATTTTACCCAAGGAAATATTTTTGGTGGAATTCTGAGTAGTTCGAGTTTTCGAAGAATATTTAATATTTAAAAAATTAAATATTAAATTATCCACATGATTTTAGTTGGTGATGTATTTTAAACTGAGAACCATAATGAGATTCTGACTCTATGGTTAAGTTTTTAATGGTGGGGGGGGGGGGTTATTAGGTGATGTATAAACTTACTTCGGGTTCCAAGACATGGGTTGAGTGTTTAAATGGGAAATTAATTATTTATTAATTTAGTTAAGAGAGTTAAAACACCTCTTCCCAACCCCACCCCCCAATTTTCTTCTCATACATGACAGGATAAGGTGGAGAGGGAAATCCCTCATGTGAAACCCATACTGGGAGGATAAATGGGAGGAGATAGAATTGGACTTCATCTATAGTAGATATTGGGATCATATCATGGTGTAATGGCTTCTAAGAGTGAATTTATACCCAAAGATTTGGTGTTTACACCATGAGGTAGGCATGTTTTTATGTTTTTTACCATAATCATTTAGATTAATTATTTTCAAGTTTTAGATACATATTATTATTTATAATGATCCCATGGGGGTTTATCTATAAAAAATTAAGGAAAATGAGGGTCTTGGGAGGTTCGTAGGGTTTTCCCATTCAGAAACACTGACTACACTAAGTGTGGTTTTAAGAACACATGCCATGTGTTCTTCCCATTCAGGGAAGATGGAATTTTTATAATTAAATTCCATGTACTTTAATAAAATACCATTTCATATTATATATATATATGTACCAAGCCATGTGGCTAAGTACATTTAAGATGTAGTTTGGAATGTACACGCCATGTACTATAGGTACACACTGTGTAGTAGGACATGACCATGTTGCCATATACTTGAAAAAAACCCCATAAGAGGGGTACATAGCCATGTATCAGGGATGGTGATATGAGTTTCCATATTATGTGACTCTTTAGAGTTGGTTAATTTTTTGGTTTTGGTTACAAAAGATCATGTAATGGTTTAGTATTGATCAAATCTAGGAGGCACAATCACTAGTAACATGTTTTGTCATTTGTCTTGTTGATAAGACATTATGAGAGTGTATGCCGGAAGTGTTTCAGTTTTGGAGGTAGCTATGAGTAATCTAAGAACCAATGTCGGTGTGATGACATGCTTGAGCATAGGGAGGACCAGGGGGTTTTGAATGGGTTGAACTTGTCCCTACTGATAGAAGTGACACCAAAAATGGATGAGTTTTTGGTTTTATTCATCAATGAAATATTTTGTTAATCCCAGTATATAAATGATCATTCTTAATATCTTAATACCATCCTAAGTACACTATGAAATAACTGTCTATACACCAAGTTATGTGGATTTCACATTGGTTTGATAGATGGGCTCTTAAGAGGTGGAGCTCATGGAGTGGTGTATTTGAAGTCATATGGTTGGACTTCACCATCAGTTTTTGTGGGTGAGGCCCTCATGATACATCATATGCTAAATAATATCGATGGTTTTTGTTCTTAGATGTTAGGAATGGGGAATAGTTTATGTTTTTTTTTCTCTGGTGGGAGTGATATGGTAATGCCAGATCAATGGAATGGTTGTGATTGGGGTATGGTCTATAGAGATGGTGTTCGACTGAAAAACTTTTTTGGGTATGGTTGAGGATGCAATGATGACCACATTGACTGTGTTGGTGGACTGCCAAGGATGTGTCTTGATATGTGAAGTTGATGGTGGGAATCATCTTGGATCAGAATCAGTAGTTGTGGCTTAAGTTCTATGTTGGGGAGCACCATGAGTTTGATAATGATTTTTAAATGATTTTAGGACATCTTAGGATGGATATTTGGGGTTAGGAAATGTCAAAGTGGTTTTTTGGTAGTGGAAAGTGGTGGGTTGAATATGGATGAATTGTACACCTTTTCATTTTAGTTGTGAAATTTAATTTGGTTAGATTATTCATGTATAACCCAGTGATTTGAGTTTCAATTAATGAAAAAAGTGGGTCAAGAAGTGTGGTTAGAGGAAAACATAGGCTTCTTGAGGATGAGAGGGTTTATGGTTGGGATGTTTAAAATACCCATGTTTTTCTAGCCTTCAAAATTTGAGAAGAAGCTTGAATTTTTGGTATTATTGGATTTTGAGGGGTAATATGGTCATTTTTCCTTTCATATGACCTCAGATAATTTTTCTAACCACTCCGTTGGTCCCAAAATTAGGTGTTTACCCTATGAAATAATTTGGGTGCAATTCTGAGAAATTTGGGTTCGGGTAGAATATTTAATATTTAATAAATTCAATACTAATTTATCTGCATGAGTTTTGGTGGAAATTTATTTTTACTAGAGTGTCGTATTGAGATTCTAACTCTATGTTTGAGTCCCGAAAGTGGGGTTTTATTTATGGGAGGTATAATCCTTCTTTATGTTCTATGACTCAAGTTGAGTATTTTAATGCGCAATTAATTAATTAATTAATAGATGTAAAACACCACTCACTTCACCCCACCCATTTGCTTCTCAGGCATGATAGGAGAATGGAAGATAGGGATATACCTTATGTGATGCCCAGTCCAAAAGGATAATGGGGATCACATGCCACCATAATTCATCCTTGGTGGAGATCGGGACCGGATTTAGGTGTAGTGGCTTCCAGGAGCAGATTTATACCCATAGATTTAGTGTTTACGGCATGAGACATGATGGGTTTTTAGTTTTATTCCTAGATCTGTTTATATTACTTGTTTTTATGTTTCATAGCCCCATTATTTTAGTTAAATACCCCATATGGGTCTATTGGTACCAAATTAGTGGGTAAAAGGGGATTGGGAGGTTCACAGGGGTTTCCCATTCAAAAACCCCGACTACATGGTGTGTCGTTTTAAGAACACATTCCATGTTTTCTTCCCATTTAAGGAATATGGAATTTTTAAAAGCATGTTTTGTGTACTTTAAGTACACTATATGTACCAATACATGGCCATGTACCTAGCCATGTGGTAGAGTACTTGGGAAGACGATGTTTGGAAAGTACACACCATGTACTATGGGTACACGTTGTGTAGTATGACATCATCATGTAGACTTGTACTTAGGAGGATCCCTAAAGTGAGGGGTATAGAGCCATGTAGTGTTACATGGGAAGACCCCTTGTATTCCTTATCCATGTAGGAGTATATGGGAAGAACCCATCTCTACTCTGGCCATCTAGAAGTACAAGTCCACGTGAAGGTTTGATAGTATATTCCATGTACTCGGAAGTAAACATTGTGCACTTTTTCTAGTAAGGGTATTTTGTTGTTTTATGCCCCTAAGTTATAATAGGACTTTTGAGTAGTTTGTTTTTAGTTTTATTCTCTATAAATCATGATTGTGAAACCCTTTTAGTGTTTTGAGGACTTCTAAGAGGCAGTTTTGGTCTAGTAAGTTATGATTCAGATGTTTTCCACTAGAAAGAGATTTTAGCAATCTCCTGAGAGGAATACATGGACTAAGACCTGGGAGAGGGTCATGTGAATGATTGGAGGATGTGAAATTATATTTTTAGAGACCTAAATTGGATTTGGGGTGATATTTTCCCTAGTTAGAATGACTAAGTTGTTAAATGAGTTACTGGGTATGTTGGGGGTCTATGTCAACCCAATGTTTCTTGGAAAGGGTATGGTCATGATTATCTCTTCCCATATGATTACTTAAAGTAATTGAGGCTTCTGATGTTATGATATTCTATAAACTGGGTTAAAGGATGTGTTACCTAGAGAGATAGGTGATGACCCACGAGAATGGTTATTACCAGTCAATGAGGTAGAGATGTTTATGAGAGGTGTGGGATATTATATTGGACTTGATATGTTTTTATTGGGTTATGTTGAGGCATATTGTACACACATTGGGTGGTAAATATATGGTTCAGTTTCTATTTTGAATATTGGTATACTTTTAGGGGATGCGATCTCTTGACTGCTCGACTAAGGCTCCAGACACATTGTTTGTATTTGTTTGATATAGTGGATGTGATGTTCTATATATATAAATATATATGATATTAGATAATATATTGAAACTTCAGGAACTATGAGATTAGGTTCTTAATTGATTCTCTAGGCACCATGGGATTAGGTTCTGGACTGATGCCCCATGCACGATGAGATTTGGTGTCATTCTGATGCGCCATGAACCATGAGATTAGGTTCCAGACTGACACTCTAAGAACCATATTATATGATGATATATTGATGTATTGCATCCATGGATTTAGTTTTGGAATAATTCTCCAAGAACTACTAGTGATATATATTCTGTATGATATGTATGGTGGACTAATTATCTGCGTCAATGGTGTGAGTGAAATAATGATGCTCTAGGGATTGATTTTATTTTGGGTGGTATGGATGGGGGATTGACACTCTGAATCAATGGATTGAGTGATAGATTAATTCTATAGGATCAAATTTTATATTTGATAGTATGGACAGTATACTAACACTATACATTAATGGTTTAGGTGTTAGGATGAAGCTCTGTGAACTATTATTTGAAACACTTGGATGTGATGTTCAAATCATGAATCTTGGTACCGAGTAAGAGATAATGAGTCAATTCATTAGTTTTGGTTGGGGTTGTGATGAGAGTTTTGAATTTGTGTTGTTTGGTATGCACGGTCATCAAGAAATGTTCTTTGAAACCCTTACACAAGATAAAGTAGATTTGGTAGATCAGATTTAGGAACACAAGGATGGACAATGGCTTTATTTTGAATCTGTTTTGGTTATGTTTCAGATAGGCTGCCCATATTTTACAAGAATTCACTTATCAAAACATGGAATAGGTTCAAAATTGGGGTGGACTACTGAGATTAATTTCTCACCCTCTATATATGAACATTAGTGTTCATACCAACCTTATGTCTACATTCAGGTTGAGAACAAATGCATGAGGGATAGAGTCAAGGCTAAGGAGTTCATGGATAAGAAGGATACTAGTGTGGAGTCTGATGATCGGTCTAGATAAACATGGAAGGGTACTGGAGACTGGGTATCTGATATGGCACAATGTTCGAAATAGTTAATGATGTATTTATTTTATTTTGTTTGTTTTTTATATTTGATTATCCTAGTGGTTGTTCTATGTTTTATCTATGTCATTGATATTCATACCTTTACTATATTTCATTTATTATAGAATTTTTCAGTTTCAGTTCATATATTCTTCTACATTCTCTAATGTGTATGATGTTTTTTTGTTTACTTCTGGTTGTGAACTCTGATATAGGGGTATATTCTCTTTGGAGTTCCACCTTAGACCCCTGCTAGTCGGTAGCCTCTGGTGTTTGAGGAGGCATGCTTGATGTCTTATGATGAATAAGATTGAGGTGCCAGTTTTAGTGGCACATGGTCTAGGATGTTACACACAATCTAGGAAATCTATTCTTCTCGTTAATTTGAAAGTGAAGCTTCAAACTTATAAAAATTCTAATCCCGTTCATAAAATCCTCATTGAACTCATATAAATATTCTTTGGAAAAATGGGGATATAGTACAAGGAGGAGTGGTTGAATATAGTTCATTATTTAAAGAAATTTTAGTAATTTATTCTAAAAGAGGGATTTTCTATCAAACATATGACACCCTACCATCTTCTCCAATATCAAAACCCAATTCTTTATAAATTTCCCCAAAATTTCCAAATTCAATCAAATCTGTCCCACCAAATTTATTAGGATCTTTATCACCACTATACATAAATACTTCACTATATTATACATAAGTAGGGTTAAACACATTACCATAAATTTCATGAACTAATGGATTGATCTCACCTCAAGGTAATACTTAACTAAAAGAATAGGGTTTAATCTTTCCTTCAAGTTAAATTTAATCTAAAATAGACCCCTTAGGATATTTGGGTATGGATGAGATGATCGGTCTACCAAATCAAGGTGGAGTCCCCCATTATAATCCACATAAAAAATTTAACTATATTTTATTCCTTGATTACATGTTTCCCTTTAAATAGGTCTTGGAGTACTTCCAATCAATGATATTTTTCTCCATTCACTACCTGAGAGAGTGCTTCTCTCCAAAAACACATATTATGTATTGCATTATTTACTTTCATATTCCTCACTACAATATTCATTCTTAGATTTAGGATTTATCTCAATAAGATGATATAAAACATTAGTATCATCATCATCATCACCTACATTTTTTCCCTCATATGGCATAGATAGGGGAGGTTCAAGAAATCTAAAGAAACAACCTTATGAGAATATATTTCTTCATTTATTAACTCATGAGAGTTTATTTATTCTTTATAAGCACTATCGTCTTATTTATTTAGATCAACAACATCATTTTCATCTACAAATTATTCCTTGGAATTATATTCTACTACCTCATCTTTTTCTATTCCTAGAATATTTTAATCCTTAGGTATTATAGGGTTATTTGTTGTATTTAATTTCTCATATGGTATGTCATTATCAGCTACCCAAATTTTTCTCCATGGAATCCAATTATTCCTCATCCTCTTATAAATATTTTGATTCAAACAAACTCCACTCAAGGTTATTAAATTTACCTCCCCCTAAGGAATTATGCTTTGGAAATAAAAAATATCTAAAATAAACGTGGAATATAGCAGTGAATTTAACATAGAAAAAGGTTTTCAAAATTCTTCCATGTGCCTCATTAGAAACCTTGGTAATCTTATATGTACCTATACCTCATTAATTTTAGTAATAATATATCATGATATCATAATATTTTAAAATCACCATTCCATGGGAAGATTAAATCTTGTATTATCATTACAAATATCTATAATTTACCATCAATCTCTAAAATAGTATTTTATTTAGGGGTTTTATCCCTATTCATCTCTAGTAAAGCTATTTCATTATCTAAAGTTACCGAAACCATAGATTAATAACACTATAAATCATCATAATCACCTTTATAAGGCATATTCAAACACTTTTCCCTTAGATTGGAAGAAACAACCAACTTCTCTCTATCCATATATGTCATAATGAAATCCATCTTATCACCCATCTCTAGTTCTATATTTAAATAGAACTTTTTTTACTAACCTTAGATAAAATATCTTGTTGTCAACACCAAAAAATGCATCCAAACCATGCTTCTGAATAGGCTTCCAAACTAAATACTTAAATGTCTTTAATAATTCAATATTTACTTCCTTTTTAGGCACCACTAGTCAAGTTGAATGATACGATTTAATAGGTTCGACAGTTGCACCTTATTAATAATTCCTTCTCTTTGGGGAATACATACATACAAGAGAGGAACAATCAAAAGGGTTCTTCATCATAACCATATTCTTTTGATATTTTATGTTCTAGAGGCTAAGTGGTAGTTAAATGAAAAAGGGTTGAGTTATAGGGATTCAACATAAAATGGTTTCAGTTTTTTGAGAGTAAAAAATGATTCAAATTATGATTAATGAATTTTTAAATTAATTTAGGGAATTAAATAGTAATTCAAGAGAAAAATATATATTTATATTAAAATTAAAGAATATAGTAATGGCATCTTGAGTGACCCTTTTAAATGTATTATAGTATATTGAGTAACCTGGATCAATACAATTCCTTGAGACAAAATGGTATCTTAACCTACTGCACAAGTAAAAATTCATGAAATCTAGGGGTATTGTAGTAGCCTTACCTAAAACATGACCAAGCCTTATAGTATAATTCTAAGAAATCATATCCTGATCTCTTTCACCACTTTTCCTTAAAACCATTTAATATTTATGGTCAATTGAGTCCTTCCAAAACAGATTAATTATATGATAAATATTAAATTATGAAAATAAAAGTTGAGTAATTTATCATAACTAATTCATGTCAGATATAATTCAATATTTCAATGTTCAAATGTTTTTTGAAAATATCATCAATATAATACTCATTACATTTCAACTTGAGAGTGATATCCCTTAATTTAAAATGTTCTCTAAAAAACTTATTTCAAATATCATTGTGTTTGTTGTTTGAATGATATTAATTATTCTTAAATTTTTTAATCAAACTTACATTGTTATAATTTATATAGACATGTCAAAATTGATTACTATAGTCTTGTAATTTTTCTTTCATCCAAAACATTTCTGTATACTAGCTTATTGTAGCTATGTACTTAACTTCAATGGTAGACAATGCAATAGAGTTTTACATTTCACTACACTAAGAAACTGGGGACTTTCCCAAAATGATTCTTATTATATTGGTTCTTTTTCTATCTAAATTATAGTCATTAAATTCTAAATAAAAGTAACTTACTAGTTAAAATTCATTTATGAGTAATATAATCCAAAATTGGTTGTATTTTTAGGGTATTTATAAAATATTTTGACAGTATTTAAAGGATATTATTTGGGATTTTCATGAAAATGTGCACACAAGCACACACTAGACAATATATAAAATAATCTAGAAGATATGTGTAGTAAACTCCCAATCATACTTCTATAAGTAGATTGGTCAATTGATTTCCTTGTTTCATCCAAATCCAGTTTATATCTTAAAATCATTATAGTATCACATCATTTTGTGTAGTCTAGAACAAAACATTTTAATAAATATTTTGTATACTTATTTTGGTTTAACACAATTCAATTTTTTTGGAAAATATGAAAAATAAAGAAGAATTTCAATTCTACCATTAAAATAATTTCAAATTAATTTTGAATAATATTTGAAAATTCAACCCATAATGAATTTTTATATGAATAAAAAATAATTACTGTAACATAAATTTGTAAAACTAAAACATATTTTGAAATTATTTTAATAAATAAACTAGGACCAGCTATACCATTTGACGATTAAACTAAAATAAAAAATGAGTTGAGAATATCATACCAAGATATATTATCATGTTTTAAACCATAAAATGTTTTTGAATGTTTGAAAACCTGATTTTTTATTTAAGGGTGTGAAAATGAAGGGATTTTCCAATTAAAAATATAGAATAATATAACCATTAAAGAATTCACTATTGATATTCATTTGATATAGTTTAAAATTATGATGTGCTCTATAAAGAAGTTGTATTTTAATATATTCAAGTATAGTTTATGGTGAAAATGTCTCTACATAATAAATACCTTCCTCTTGACTATAACCTTGTGAAATCATTCTATCCTTATTTAAAACTATAATTTCTAACTCGTCTACTTGGTTTCTATAAACCTTTTTTCTACCAATAATTAAGTAGTATTTAACACTCTCAACTACTTTAAACATGTTATTTCTTCCAAACTGGTTCAATTATTCTTAAATAGCTATTACCCAGTGTAAATAATTGATTTATTTGGTGATATTCTTAGGTTCTAGATGAGACAAAAAAGATTTATGTTCATCCTAGTTTCTAAGAGAGGTTTAGGTTTGAGTTCCACAATCCATATTACCTAAAATGACATCTAAATGATTTTATCTATGGGTCCTTACGGTTATAGAAATTGAAGTACTTAGTTCTTCTAAGTCTTCTTCAAGTTCAAGATAGTCAATTTTGTTTTTGATGGTATATTTATCCTGTGAATCAGTTGAATGATTATAGGTTTTGGAGGTTATAACTCCCTAACCCCATAATCCTACATTCAGTTCATTATTACGTATCATTAGCATGATCACAAAAGATCATGTCTCAAAAGACTGATTAGTTTAGTTGACTTGGAAGTACTAGATACATTCATAAGGTTTACATTACATCATAAAATGGAAAACTACAGCAGGATTGTTTCCATAGAAAACACTGAGATCCCATAGACTATCCCTGTAGGTCAGTCATAATATACTTCTTTGCATCCTAGAAAAAATAAAACATAGAAAGGGGTGAGATTAGATTCTTAGTACGGATAAAAATATAGCATAAGCTTTCATAAATAAGAATAAACATTTAAGGCAATGTATAAAACTAAAACCAAAGCCTTTTAAACATAAACATCATCATAATATGGAAATATAAATCAAAATAATGTCATTTAATTACTCACGTGGATATTCTACTAGTCAAATAATCACATGCAATATCAATAGCCACTTTCATAATGATGGAATTCATAATGCCTGACTTTCATAACCACATAGTGAAGGCCTTGTGCCAAGACTACAAATAAGATTTTGTCAAGAACTTGTGTCAAGACACTAGTTTGTCTCATGAGACCTACCGATTCATCAAGGAGCTATAGCGGGCTCCACCTGTCACTTACTAAGTCCAATACATTCCTCATATGAAAAGGTTTAAAAATAACATAAACATTCATATTAAAACTGGCATACAAAATGTCAATACATTATCCATGAACCATGAATGGTATGAAATAAGACATCCACATTCAAACATATCACAAAACGGCCAATACAATATGAAATTTTTGTATCATAATAAATCAACTTCAAACAAACTTAAAATCCATCAAAGGATGTTGACATAGATGAAATCAAAACCTTTTTAGAGAAATATCTCTTTCTATTTTTAATTCATTTAAAATTCACTTAATTATAAAAGAAAACATTTATATTTGAAAATATTCTTATAATATTGTAAGGTAATCATTGACGATGTTATAACGGCAGAATATAGCCGCACCCGCCATATAAGTAAAAAAACATTCTTATCTTAATTTTTTTTTCGAAAAGGTTATAAAGTACCTTTTTTGGAAAATGATGGAAATATTCCTTTCATAACATATAAGGTTAAATAAGGTTATAAATTAATTTACCCCTTTATATAGTAAAAAAAATTTAAATACATTTTTAAGAAACATGGATGTGGATGATAAAGGGGTCCCAATAGATACTTATGTAAAAACAACCTCAGATAATAAAGAGATTGTAGAATTAACCCTTACCTTGTAATTTTATATGGTCGAGGGTAGGTTACCTCCTGTATAATGGTGAAATAATTGTTCTTAAATTATAAAAGAATCATATATATTAATATGATATCATATATGATCTTTTAACATTTCTTTGTTAATAATATCTTAGTACTATCATCGTTTTAGGTGTTAACTGATTCGGTTTTCTTTAAATGATTTTTTATGTAAGTAATGTTTTTTATGGATAGGATGTATCTTATTAATATTCAGAATGATATTAAGTCTTTAAGAATTATTTTTAATCATATAATAAAAATTAGTCTTGAATGGATACGATGGGGAATGAATCTCATCGTGTTCGTGGAGACGGTAATCCGTATGTACGCACGAGCGATAATATCATAATTTTGATATTAAAATAGTATATAATTGGATGTTATATCATATATAAATAATCATAATCACGTAATATTCATTATTTACATCAATTATACATCATTATTATACCCATTTGAATTATAATGTATTGAATAGAAACTACACCTAGATGTGGAGACGGTAAGTCGTACGTACGCACGTACGCACGTATGGTGACATGTTATTCATAGGATGGATAGAATAATGAATATGGTTGTACCATATTTATAATAAAATCACAGTATATAGAAGATACTAGATTTATTATTTTATAATGGAAACAAAAAAGAAACAAGAAGTGGAAGAAGAAAGGAACTTGAAGGGGTGATGAAATATTTACCTCTTCTTCGGGTTTTTCCTTTTGATTTGATCAAAAGGGCTCCATAGGCTGACTTTATGACTAAATAAAGGCCTCTAGGATGAAGGGAGGACAGTTTATAGGGTATTTGGACAGGGGTTGGCGGAGGAAAATGGCTTTGAAGGTGTTAATTTGAGGGAATGGGTTCCCTTTTATAAGAGGGGTGAGGGGTACCTTAGGAAAAGCTAGAAATATTATTTTGTAATAAAATAATTTTCTATTTATTAATGGCTAAAAAATGGATTATTTAAAGTATAAGGTGGGTATGGGACGAAAACCATTCAACCAATAGGTTTTAGATAGGTCTGGGTAACTATATTAACTTTATCTTTTAGATTTACCTCTTAGTTAAATAGTTTGACATTTACCATGTCTCTTTATATTTTTATATTATATGGTTAATAAACATACTATAAAGTTCCAAGATAACCCCAAGTTGTTCATTTATGATACACCTATCATTATATATGTATTTTGGAAAAACTGTAGATTTTTTCAAATTAAATATCAATTAATAAAATAATATTTGTTTTAAAAACACTTTTATGTCAATTTTGACACTATTTGGTATTTTGTTTTTTCTAAATTCATAACAGCATTATTATATAGAAAAACATTCATATAACCTACCCTAATATGTGATGTTAACCTAGAAAATTAGGGTAACTCATAAAACTTCTCAAATTACATTTATTTTTATATTTATAATATCAATTATTTTAATATTTCATTAATTAGGTAATTACTGCATAATCATTGTGTAATAAATAAATTTTATTATTTAATGTCTAAAAATTATAAATAAAACACCATTATGAAAGAAATATTTTTATATTTCTAATGAATATTTATAGTCAAAATTATCTTATTTGTATCCCTATATTAAAAATGTTTTAGTTATTAAACTTTGATTTTAACTCTTTTAACTCTTCTTTGAATTAAAAAATAATAAATGTCCTAATCTAATCCATGTTGACCTAAAGGATTATATTTTATTCCTAAAGTTGGTTTTGGTTGAATTAAACTTATACAATAGAATTAAGACATGTGTTAGGATAATAATAATATCATTTTCACCCTTAATTACCCTATTTACTTTTAACCGTGGTAAATAAAAGCAAAAACTACTATTCACCAAAAACTATTTTCATTTTATTGAACCAAATATTACTTACTGATATCAACTGTCTCTTTGGGATTTTTGAAATTCAACTCACAAAATGAGAAAAATTAAGTTTTTATGTAAATTTCGAAATGCTCCTAGGAGGTGGGTAAAGACGGTAAAAAGTTCAATAAAATTTTTATATATCTAAAATTATTATAAACTGAATCCAATGAATTACATTGAACTTTTATAGGTATTATGTATCTATTTTGACATGAAATAAATTTAAATAAAATAAATAATTTTTTATTTAAAAAAATTCAGTTTTAAACTATGACAAGTGCTTTTCACTATTCATCAAAAATTGGATGTTTTTAGAAAAACACCAAAAATTCACCCTAAGCTAATTTTGATATTCCGAATCCAAAAATGAAGTCCATTTTAGGAGATAAAATTTATAAAATTTCAAAAAGTGGGTATTACTATTCATAATGGCTAGTTTGATTGGTTGTGGTGTGTTAGAACTCGAATTTGCGTACAACACACGCTATTGTATTATTCAAAGAGAAGCGTACTGTGGAAGCTTGGGGTGTTAAATTCTCTCCTCCTTCAAATAATTTTGTCCTCAAATTTTCTAGAATATTACTTTATAAAAAGACTCTGGTGGTTCTTCATCCTAAGTTCCTCGAGTTCCCACATTGCCTCTTCCATCTTGTGGTTTCTCCATAGAACTTTTACCAGACAACTCGTCCAGTTTCTCAGCACTTGTTCTCTTGTATCAATAACCTTGATAGGCTATTCGCAATAAGACAGATCAGGTTCCAATTTTAATTCCTCATAGGTGAGTACATGCGTTGAGCCAGGCATGTATTTTCTCAACAGTGATACATGGAATATATCGTGAACTTTGGAAAGACTTGCTGGAATTTCTAAATAGTAAGCTATAGCCCCAATTTGTTATAGAATTTCGAAAGGTTTGATGTACGTGGGACTTAATTTTCCCTTTTTACAGAAACGTATAACACCATTCCATGGAGATACCTTCAATAAAACATGGTCTCCTACCTGAAATTTCTAATCCTTCCTTCAATTATCGGCATAGATCTTCTTCCTACTTTGAGGTTCTTTGATGTGGGTTTGGATTACCTTCACCTTTTCCCTCATTTCCTCCAAAAGTTCTGGGCCTACGAGTTTTCTTTAACCAACATCATCTCAATAGGTTGGTGTGAGACATCTCTTTATGTATAACTCTTTATATGGTTCCATCTGAATACTTAAATGGAAGCTATTGTTATAGGAAAATTATACCATAGGTAAATATTGATCCCACATACCTTGAAATTCAAGTGATCATGATCTCAACATTTCTTCTAAGGTTTGAGTAGTTAGTTATGATTATCCATCAGTTTGGGGGTGGTAGGTAGGGCTCAAATGAATTTTAGTATCGAGGGATTTCTGAATACTTTTCCAGAATCTTGATATAAAATGTGGATCACGATCAGAAATAATCGATAGAGGTACTCCATGAAGCCTCACAACTTAATCAATATATAGTCTTGCTGGATGTTCAAGTGGTAAATCTTTTCTTATAGAATGAAAATGTGCTGACTTGGTAAGACGATCAACAATGACCCATATTGCATCATTCTTTCTAGGAGTCTTTGGTAGTCCCATGAAAAATTCCTTCATAATATTATCCCATTTCCACTCAGGTATGGGAAAAGGTTGCAGGAATCCTCTAGGTTGTTGCCTTCTAGCTTTCACATGTTGACAAACCATACATCTTGACACAAAATTATCAATCTCCCTCTTCATGTTGTCCCACCAAAAATGTTCCTTCGAATCTCTACACATTTTGGTTCTCCCTGTGTGTATAGAGAAATTGGAACTATGAGAATCATCCAACAATTCCCTTTTAATATTAGGTATATCGAGAACACAAAGTCTCTTCCCAAATTTCATAATTCCATCTTCATACACAAAGTCACTCAGTCTCCAGTCATTCACTACTTTAATCTTCTTTTGAAATTCCTCATCATCAGCCTGAGAACATTTTATCCTTTATAGTAAATATGGTTTTTCAACCATTTGAAAAAGCATTCATGTTTCACCTTCCATGGTTATTCCCATATCCATCTTTACTAGATCCATGAAAATATGATCCCTTTGAACTCACATCTTTTTCAAAACTCTGTGATCTTTTCTGATCAAAGCATCTGCCACTATATTTTCCTTCCTCGAGTGGTAGTGTATCATGAAATCATAATCCTTCAGTAGTTCAAGCCATCTATTTTGCCTCATGTTGAGTTCTTTCTGTGATAAAATATACTTCAAACTCTTATGATCGGTATATATCTCACATTTTTCACCATAGAGATAATTTCTCCATGTATTCAAAGAAAATATTACAACTGCTAACTCTACATCATGAGTAAGATAGTTTTTCTCATTAATTTTCAGCTGTCGTGATGCGTAGGCAATAACTCTATCATTCTATATAAGGACACAACCAATTCCTTTCTTTGATGCATCACTATAAATAACAAACCCTTCATTCCCCGATGATTGAGTTAAGATATGAGAATTGACTAATTTTCTCTTCACTTCTTCAAAACATTCATCACACTCTTTTGTCCAAACAAATTTAACCCCTTTTCGTGTGAGATTTGTTAATGGATTAGCCAACCGGGCAAAATTCTGGATGAATCATCGATAATAACCTGCTAATCCAATAAAACTATGTACCTCAGTTATACTTGTTAGTGATGGCCATTCTTGGATTTCCTTGGTCATAGAACGATCAATATAGATTCCATATTTAGATACAATATTTCAATGAAAAGAAATCTCTTAAGGCCAGAATTCACACTTGCTAAACTTCACATATAATTCATGTCTTCTAAGAGTCTCCAGGATAATGCGCATGTGTTTTTCAAGATCTTCATAGCTTTTGGATTATACCAAGATATCATCAATAAATACTACTAAAAATTCATCAAGATATTCCTTGAAAACTCTATTCATTAGATCCATGAATACTGAGGGTGCATTTGTCAATCCAAAATGCATTACTGTAAACTCGTAATCCTCGTACCTTGTTCAAAATGCTGTTTTCATAATGTTTTCCTTCTTCACACACAACTGATGATATCCATATCGAAGGTCAATCTTTGAAACGTATTGATCTCCATGAAGTTGGTCGAATAAATCATCAATGTGGGGAAGGGGATACTTGTTATTTATTGTTATACCATTGATCTCCCTCTAGTCAATGCACAACCTCATAGATCCAACTTTCTTCTTAACAAAAAGGACAGGGGCTCCCCATGGAGAAATACTAGGGCAAATAAATCACTTATTACATAATTCCTCAAGTTGTTTCTTTAATTCCACTAATTCAATAGTGGTTATTCTATAAGGGGTCTTCGATATGGGCCTTTATTCAGGAATTAAATCAATGGAAAACTCAATTTCTCATTTTGGATGATGTCCAGGTAAATCCTCTAGAAACACATAAACATATTCTTTCACAATAGGTACATCCTCTATTTGAACATTATTTTCCTCACCCATAGTAATTTCAGTCTCTTCCCCCCCAATAATTGAATTTAGTTGAACTACTGGGGGTGGATCTAGATAAGAATTAGGTGGTGACGTTTCTGCTCTAAAGATAAGGTACTCCTTATCATCATCAAAAATTGTAACCTACTTCTTCTTACAATAACTTTTCGCATCATGGTCCAAAATCCAATCCATACCGAGGATTATATCAAATTCAATCATCAGTATGACGATGAGATAAGCAGATAAATAATGTTTATATGCCTTTATCAGAACTGATTCATAAAACATTATTGCAATGATACATCCCTTAGGAGTCTTGACTGACAAATCCCTTATTAAATCAAATTGAAAATATCTAATTTTCTTAGAAAACTAGGAAGATATGAAACAATGCGATGATCCATAATCAAATAAATCATTTTCTAAACTTGAGAAAACCATTAAATTACTTTCCACCACATCTTTCGGATCTTCAACCTCAACAGTAGTGATGGAATAATCTTGGCCTTGATCCATTGGCCTTTTCTGAGATAATTTCCCCTGACTCATAGGAAATTCATTCGCATAATGCCCCATTTCTCTACAATTGTATCATTCAACATAGACAACATCTTTCTTCCCCTTGTAATCACGATCTTAGTAGCCTTTTTCACCACACTTGTAACAGACTCTCATTCCCCTCAAGAAAGTACCAGGGTGTTTCTTCTCGCATTTACTGCAGGATGGATATTAAAATTTTCCCTTCTTCCCCTTATTTCCATTTCTAGAGTGTTCAGCAGATCTCTTCTTCTCTTGCTTTGCTTTAAAGTCATAAGAATTAGAGAATTATTTTTCTGTCTTGATAGCACATGAGACAATATCTTCGTACGACGAGAAGGATTGTGAGACTAATGCTTGATGTAGAAATGGTTTTAACCAATAAAATAAATGATAAATCTTACTTCTTGGGTTACATATATAATCTTCATCATGCCTCGCTAACCTTGTAAAGTTAGCTTTATACTTTGCGACATTCTCATACTCCTTTTTCCTCAGACTCGAGAATTGTCTTTCCATATCCGCTTGATGGTCATGGGGAAATTATTTTACTAAGAAAATCTATTTAAAATCCCTCCATTCCATATTTGATAATTCATCAACTTCTTTTGTGTTTTGAATCAATTACTACCATTGATCAGCATCTTCAGTGAGGCTGTAAACTTCCATGACAACTTTTTCCCTTTCACTACTCCCCAAGACGTGGAATATTTTCTAAGATAAAATTTTCCATTTCTCATATACTAGTATATTTTTACACCCATTGAATGTTGGTGGTTGTTGCCTCATGAAGCGATCTAACATTGATCCTCTACGCTGCGGATCAGGGTGCTCCATATGGGTAAGGTTATTATTCATAACCTGAGGAAGTTGTCCCAGTATACTGATAAGCTGATCAGCACCAGTTGTATCACCAGCTCCACTATAATTATCTTGAGTAGGAGGGGAATCCCTACATGGTGTGAAATCATTGTTACGGTTTCAATTCCTTCCACTAAGTGCCATTTCTAAACAATGGAATATACTAGATTAGTTTATGAATTGAAATACATAAATCCAAACTTGTAAAACACTTAACATAAATTGAATTATTTATAGATAAAATCCTTAATCATAAAAATGTTTCCTTTAAGGATGTATATACTCATAAACCCTACATAATGGTTTGTAAAGAATATTAGAATTATCCTAAGAATATCCCCCGGGAGTGTCGAAACCAAGAGTGTAGCAAGGCCTGTTTTCGTGCACCAGTTCCCATCCGAGTCAAGCTTAAAGCGGTGTTTTTGGGTTTTACCCCTAGGTACATCTGTTCCAGATCCGCCTCAACCTACTAATATCCAAACAGGGATATATTGCTTAGAAAACTCAAAAAATCTCTACAATACAAAAAATTAGGAAGTTCTTCTATACTAATCCTCAAAGTCTATCTTACGATAATGTGCTCTAATCAGATTTTATATAAATCTAGATTCCAAGGTTTGTACTAAACTTCCTCTAATACCAACTGTAACACCCCAACCCCAGAATTCTAGATTCGGTGAATTATTACGTATCATTGGCATGATCACAAAAGATCATGTCTCGAAAGATCGATTAGATCACTAGCCTTGGAAGTACTAGATACATTAAAAATGTTTACATTACATCATAAAATGGAGAACTACAACAACATTGTTTCCATAGACAAAACTGAGATCCCATAGACTATCCCTACAGGTCAGTCATAATATACTTCTTCGTATCCTGGGAAAAATAAAACATAGAAAGGGGTGAGCTCAGATTCTCAGTAAGTATAAAAATATAGAGGAAGCTTTCATAAATAAGCATAAACATTTAAGGCAATGTATAAAACTAAAACAAAAGCCTTTTAAACATAAAATTCATCATAATATGGAAAATATAAATCAAAATAATCAAATTTACTTGCTCACATGGATATTCTACTAGTAGAATAATCACATGCAATATCAATAGCCACTTTCATAATGATTGAATGCATAATGATAGAAATTCATAACCACATAGTCAAGGCCTTGTGCCAATACTAAAAATAAGATTTTTTCAAGGCCTTGTTCCAAGACACTAGTTTGTCTCATGAGACCTGCCAATGCATCTAGGAGCTATAGCGGGATCCACCCATCACTTACTAAGTCCAATGCATTCCTCATATGAAAAGGTTTAAACATAACATAATCAATCGTATTAAAACTGACATACAAAATGTCAATACTTTATCCATAAACCATGAATGGTATTAAATAACACATCCACAGTCAAACATATCACAAAACCTTCAATACAATATGGAAGTTTTTTATCATAATAAATCAACTTCAAACAAACTTACAATCCATCAAAGGATGTTGACAAAGATGAAATCAAAAACATTTTAGAGAATTATCTCTTTCTATTTTGAAATCATTTAAAAGTCAGGTAATTATAAAATAAAACATTTAAATTTGAAAATATTCTTATAATCTTGTAAGGGAAGCTTCGATGATGTTATAACAGCAGAAAATAGCCACACTCACAGTATAAGTTAAAAAAACATTCTTATCTTAATTTTGTCGAAAAGTTCATAAAGTACCTTGTTTGGAAAATGACGAAAAGATTCCTTTCAAAACATATAAGGTTAAATAAGTTTATAAATTACTTTACCCCTTTATCTAGTAAAAACTGTTTTGAAATACATTTTTATGAAATGTGGATGTGGATGATAAAGAGGCCCCGGTAGATTTTTACGTAAAAACAACCTCAAATAATAAAGATATTGTAGAATTGACCTTTACCTTGTACTTTTCCTTGGTCGAGGGTAGGTTAACCTCCTGTATAGTGGTGAAATAATTGTAATTAAATTATACAAGAATCATATACATTAATATGATATCATATATGATTATTTTACATTGCTTTGTTAATAATATCTTAGTATTATCATCGTTTCTGGTGTTGTCTGATTCTTTTTCCTTTATATGCTTTGTTATGTAAGTAATGTTTGTAATGGATATGATGTATATTATTCATATTCAGAATGATATTAAGTCTTTAAATATTATTTTTAATCATCTAATGAAAATTAGTCTTGAATGGATACGATGGGGAATGAATCTCATCGCGTTTGTGGAGACGGTAATCTGTAGGTACACACGAGCGATAATATCAGTATTTTGATATTAAAATCGTATATAATTGGATGTTATATCATATATACATATTCATAATCATGTTATATTCATTATTTACATCAATTATACATCATTATTATACCCATACAAATTATAATGTATTTAATAACAACTACACCACGACGTGGAGACGATAAGTCGTACGTACGCGTGTATGGTGACATCTTATTCATAGGATGGATAGAATAATGAATATGGTTGTACCATATTTGTAATAAATTCATAGTATATAGTAGATACTGGATTTATTATTTTATTATGGAAACAACAAATAAAGAGGAAGTTGAAGAAGAAAGAAACTTGAAAGAGGTGATGAAATATTTACCTCTTCTTCTGGTTCTTCCTTTTTATTCGATCAAAAGGGCTCTGTAGGTTGGATTTTTGACTAAAGGAAGGACACTAAGATGAAGGGATGATAGTTTATAGGGTATTTGGTCAGGGGTCGGTCGAGCCAAATGGCTTTGAATGTGTGAATTTGAGGGAAGGGGGACTGCCCTTTTATAAGAGGGGTGAGGGGTACCTTCGGAAAAGCTAGAAATATTATTTTATAATAAAATCATTTTCAGTTTCTAATGGCTCCAAAATGTATTATTTAAAGGATAAGGTGGGTATGGGTCAAAAACCACTCAAACAATAGGTTTTATATAGGTTTGGGTCACTATATTAACTTTATCTTTTAGATTTAACTCTTAGATAAATTGTTTGGCATTTACCATGTCTCTTTGTATTTTTATATTATTTGGTTAATAAACTTTCTATATACTTCCAAGAGAACCTAAAGAGGTTCATTAATCACACACCTATCATTATATAATTCTTTTGGCTGAACTTTATATTTTTAGAAAAATAATATCAATTAATAATATAATATTTGTTTTAAAAACACTTTTATGTCAATTTTGACACTATTTGGTATTTTGTTTTTTCTAAATTTATAACAGCATTATTACTTTGAAAACAATTAATCTACCCAACCATAATATGTCATATTCACCTAAAAAATTAGTTTAATTCATTAAAAGTCTAAAATTACATTTATTTGGATATTTATAATATCAATTATTTTAATATTTGATTAATTAGGTAATTACTGCATCAACATTGTGTCATAAATAAATTTAATTATTTAATGTCTAAAAATTATAAATAAAAAACCATTATTTAGGAAATATTTTTATCTTTCTAAAGAATATTTATAGTCGAATTTATTATATTTTTAACCCTATATTAAAAATGTTTTTGTTATTAAACGTTGATTTTAACACTTTTTACTCTTCTTTAAATTAAATAATAACAAATGTCCTAATCTAATCCAAGTGGACCTAGAGGATCATATTTTATTAATAAGGTTTTTTTGGTCGAATTACACTTATACAATAGAATTAGGACATGTGTTAGGGTAAAAATAATATTATTTTTATCCTTAATTACCCTATTTACTTTTAACTGTGGTAAATAAAAGTAAAAAGTTATTATTCACCAAAAATTGTTTTCATCTTATTAAACCACATTTTACTTACTGATATCAACTGTGTCTCTCGGATTTTTTAATTTCAACTCACAGAAGCGGTAAAATTAAGTTTTATGTAAATTTTCCAATGCTCCTAGGAGGTGGCTAAAAGACAGTAAAAAGTTCAATAAAATTTTTATATATCTAAAATTATTTTAAACCGACTCAAATGAATTACATTAAATATATATAGGTATTATATATCTATTTTTATCTAAAATAAATTTAAATAAAATAAAAAATTATTTAAATAAAAAATTCGGTTTTAAACTATATCTCAGTGTTTTTCACTATTCATAAAAAATTGAAAGTTTTTAGAAAAATACCCAAAATTCTCCCTAAGCTAATTTCGATATAGAGAATCCAAAAATGAAGTCCATTTTGAAAGATAAAATTTATAAAATTTCAAAAAGTGGGTATTATTATTCATAACAACTGGTTTGATTGGTTATGGTGTGTTAGAACTCAAAGTTGCGTACAACACATGTTATTGTATTATTCAAAGAGAAGCGTATCGTGGATGTTTGGGGTGTTACAGAGGTATTATTGATAATTACAGTAGGAATATCATCCTCAATGTTTTCTACAATAGTTTTGGGATCATGTAATGTTTTCTCATTAAAAGTGACTTGTATAGATTCTTCTACGACTTTAGATTAATGGTGAAAAAATATATTTCATTTACCAGTGGTTGAATAACCAAAGAAAATTATTTCATAGCTCTTTGGTTTAATTTTTTTAAATTTTTTTTTATTTATAATAAATACATTATAATGAAAAACTATAAATTAATTCACCTTTGGTTTTTTACAAATCCATAATTCATACAAAGTATTCATTAAGATTTTTCTAATAAAAACCTTATTAACCTCATCAAAAATTCTTTGTAGCTTTAACCAAAATATAGATATGTAATTCATATTCACTAAACATGGTCTATGTAATTTCTTCAAGAGTTCTATTTCTTCTTTCATCACCCCCATTTTTTTCAGGTTTTCTAGGTGTATAGAAATTTTGATTATTTACATCTTTTGACCATAAATATTCAAATTATTTATTCTAAAATTCATAGTCTTGATCAATTCTCAGAATCTTGATGGTAAGTTCACTATAGTTTTATATATAGTTTTTTATAGTCTATAAAACAGGAAAGAGATTCACTTTTTTGATCTAGGGAGAATGACCATGCGTATCTTGAAAAAAAACATCAATAATCAGATAATCATAATGCTTTATAACTCAGTTAGAATCTATAGAATGTCCAAAAAATCCATGAGAACCAATTTTAGTGGTTTAGTGGTTAATACCTCTTTCTTTGGCTTGAAATAAATTCTGGGTTTTTTTCTTTTTGATAGGGATTGAATACATTGCCTTTTGGAAATTATAACTTCGGTATATCCTTAACTAATAGTTTTATATCTAGATTCCTAGTATATTTTATATTATAGTGTCCTAGTATTCTATTCCACAACCACGATTATCTATATAAATTACTTAAGAAAGAAACAATTTGAGAAAATAATAAATCTTAATTAATAGTATAATCAATTTTATTTCATAATGTAGTAAACACTAAAACATGCTTGTAATAAAAATTCATGAAAGAATTATTATCAAATTTTATATAATATTTATCATCACATAATTGTTATATACAAAGAAGATTATATTTTTATCCATCGAAAATAAATCTTTAGAAATAAGAAAACTTTCAGAGTTACCAATTTGGGCAAGGCCAATTATTTTTCCTTCTACATTGTCAACGAAAGTGACATGTACTCTATCCACTTTTTTCAAAATCCTAAAAATTGTGTAGTATCCAATAATATATCTTGATCATACACTATACAAATACCATATAATTTTACTATATCTCTTTAAATACTTTACCTATACAAAATAAAATAAAAAAAAATATTTTGGTACCAATATTTTCCTAATTCTAAAAAAGTTTGCAATCAAAACTGTATGAATCTGTGTTTATTTTATAGGCTTGTTCACCTAGAATTAACAGATTTTGAAAAAAAATTTATTATTTATTACAAAATAACAAAAACTATTTTTATATCTAGAATACCCTTTAGATTTACATATTATGGCATTATTCTTTGAATTTGGAACAAAATAGTTTTTATATGGCTTCCTTTGTTTTTCAGATATATATCCAATTCCTGGATTGAGTTTGAGAGGTTTCTGTATTCCCAAAATCAAATTAAAAGTTTTATTCCAATTTTTAATCTTAATATTTTTTTTATTTTATAATTTTCCAATTTCATTGTTGTATTCTCTTTTAAAAGGTTTTCATTCTTTTCTATTTCAACAGAAAGTTCATTCTCAGTATTTGTATATAAAGCATGCACCTTCTTCAAAATACTATACTTATCTGTATGTTCATTCATGGTGTATTAAACCATATATAAGTACTCAAAAATTTATTCACTATAAATTCTAGTTTCATCTAAAACATCATTATCTAGTAGAGTTAAAGTAATAGTAGTATTTTATACCTCAGATACAGTGTCCATAAAGTAAAAAATTTGATTTCTCACTTTCATCAAATCTATATAAATTATAATTAATAGATATGTCCATATATTCACTCCATGAAACTTTCATTACATTCTTTGATTTATTATCTCTATCATCGTACTTATTCTAACACATCATTTTAGGATAATTATCTTTAATATGTCATTTACTATTGCATTCACTGAAATGTATTTCACTAGAGGAGTTATTTTTCCTCTATTTATTTTTCCAAATTTATTTTTTTCAAACATTCCAAAATAATTAGTCTTTATGAATAATTTAATATTATAATATATTTTTTTGAATCTTCTAGCTGGATGATTTATTTCCTTGTCACTTTTGAATTTGGATTCATCTCCATTTGAATCATCTTTGATTACCAATTTTGGATTTATACTCATATGTATTGAATTCTATAATCTTATACTTAATTTAAATATCTTTATTAAATACCTTTAATTCATCCTCACACATAATAAACTTTCTAATCAGTTCTTTTACTGAGATATTTATAATGTTATAGGATTCTCTAATCAAAATAGAAGTTCTTCTCCACCTATCTATTAAATATCTTAGTAATCTTTGAAATTTTTTATCATACATTGGTTTTCCAAGTGCCTTCATATTTTTCAATATATCATTAAATATACAATAAATTTCATAGATCAACTCATCAGGTTTTTTCTTGAATGAATCATACTTCAGGGTATATATATTTAATCTCATTTCTTTAATACTGCATGTACCTTCATAAGAAACAACTAAAGTATCTCATACTTCAAAATTACTTTCACAAAAATATATTCTATAGAAATAATATTATCCTAAATAAAAAAATAGAATTCATAGATTTATAGTTTTAATCATAATCATTATTAGTTAGAGCATCTCATTCCTTTTTAAAAGTCTTGAATTTTTCAAAAAAAATTCTATAGTTCCCCAAATATGAAATCTTAAAATTTCTAAATATTTTTTCATTCTTATTTTCCATTGATCATAGTTGGTTCCATAAAAATAAGATGATTTATTTATATTACAACCCTTAGGTTTATCATCCATAATAATGTTCTATTAATTCAACTAAAATAACATATATTTCACTCTGGACTTGATCAATGTAAAAATTGAATAAATATAGAAAAAATAGGGATTCGAAAAATAAGATATTATAAGATCTATGATAACAAATATTTTCCCTAGACTAACGCTCAAGAGGGTGGTAAATTTAGCTTCCAATATAAATTGTATCTAAAATTTATAAATGTAAATCTCCCCAGTTTAAAATATTTTCCCAATTTACAAATGTAGTGGGTATATAAAATTTGACACGTTAAAATATTTTCTCAACAGATCCTTAAATTCCTAGTTGAAAAAACTAAAATAATTTATTATTTAAAAATAATATACTTATATCAAAAACAATATATACAAAACTTTTAAATGTAAACAATAATTTACCATTTTTCTAAACTAAGTTTAAAAAAACCTCAAAGAAAATCTACTATTAATAAATGATTTTTCAGTGAAGTTAAAAATATTTAAATAAATAAAAATAATGCACATAGTGGAATTGAATAAGATGTTAGCATCATGATAGAGTTTAATATTCTCCACTTGATAGTAATCCAATACCAATTTTTTTGTAAATACGCAATAAATAGATTCATAATCTTGATTAGGGTTTTTACAAAAGAAATTCTCACACAGTAGTCTAGGATATAAAAATACTCTTCAATAGTTTATTAAGGTATAGAAAATGTAAAGAAAAAGGTATTAAGGAGTATCATATTATTATATAATATATTTTGTGAGAAGTTATTAGTAAGTGTAGAATAAGAATAAACACAACTCTAAATGTAAAATAAATGAAGATATAAAATAAAACATTTTAATTTTGAGGATTCTCAGTATATGAATGAATTTAAGTTGATCAGGAAGGTTTTCCTCATTTTATGATTATCTAGAATGATCTAGAATTAATTTTGTAGTCAATTTTCCTTCTTCTATGTGTTTTAAAATCCATAAAAAACAACGTATCATAGGTGGGTGAAAAATCTAGTGTAAAACACCATCATTCCACCCACATGCTATCTTTAATGAGGGATGTTTCTTATATTTTTATATAACTCACAAAAAAGTACTAATTTGGGAATGATAATTATTAATAAAAATATCTTAACTAATTTGAAAAGTCTCATTAAATTCCAAAACTAATCATTTTGGATTTTGAACATTATCTGAGGTAGCTTTATCACTCACATTCGATGTGGACACACATTTTTTTAGCTTTTCCCTTAGGTAATCTTATTGTAGCTCAGTATTTTAATGTGGTTGATTGGATATAGACTTGTGGTTTATTTATCCTTCAATGGACAGTCTCTTGATTTCCATTATCAAGTCACTTGGAAGTTCATTGTGTGGTCTCTTATCTTCCTTCATACAATCACTTCAACACTTAGAGAAATTAATGCTTTCTTGAATGGTAATTTTAAATACTTATTATTTTCAATTCAAGTATTCATGTGTTTGATCCAATACATAATAAATTAAATTCACTTCTTTATGCAGTGGAACTGAAACATAGAGAAATTTATCAATGGTCACTTCAATGGTCATGTGGTCACTTGTCTTAACTTTTTATCAATTAGCTTCTTCTTATGATAACTCCAACACTTAAATGAATTTTATCTAACTTCCATGGTTTCTTCATGTGATTGATATTTTTCCATTATGTGTATATCTTTCATAATGTGTTTTAGCTTCTAAACTTGTTAAATTTTACATTTTTTTTTATAAAAACACATTAGTATCTTAAGATAAAAAATTCAATACAAACATGAGAAACATGATTTGATATCATTAAAATAGAGAATTTTTAGAATAATCTAAAAATAGGGAATACCACATCATTGTGAAATCCTTTATGAGGATAATTTAAAAGAAATATATATTTTTGTTAAAATTATCAAAAACCTTCACTGGAATGGCCTCTCTAGAAATATGATGAACATGAGGGGAGCATTAAATAGAGACTAAATTTTTTTGGTCATATGTTATCTAATTTTAAACTTCACATGCAAGGTTAAAGTAATGTGAAAAATATAAGTGTTTATATTTATTTATTATTTGGTCAAAAATTAACATTAAAATGTTTATATTTGTAACCATATTTGTAAATATGTTTGATTTTATGTAAATAGATTCTTAATTTATTAGATATTTTTTATTTCTTTATAAAATTAATCATAAATGCATTAAATTTCTAAAATGTGAAGGTGTTATTATTAATACTCTAAAAATGATAATATGAAAAGTTTATATTGTATAAAATTTAATTTTTCATGTTTATTCATGATTAAGTTATAAAGTGTTCAAAATTTATTTATGAATTATTTATAAATGTTTATCTCATGTTTAAATATTTGAATTTTCATTTATTTAGTTTGTTCCTTCATTTATTATTAATGAATATAAATTTTATATTATTTATTTTTATGTATGTTTTAGGTTAAAGTATTAACCTATATCTATGTTATTTAACATGAATTTACGGAGTTGTGTACTATGTGAGATAATTGATTTATTTTTTCTTCTATCGTGTCTTTAGATTTTGTATAGGTATTTTCATGAACCCCGCATATATTTGTTTTGAACTAATTTATTTAGTGAAAATAATATGGATTACAAACAAAATATTTATAAGTATGAATACATGTAAAGGGAATACATAAAATAAGATGGTGATATTAGATCTCCTTTAAAATAATAAGTGGTATATTCATTTCAAATAAAACACTTTTCAAGACCTCAACTAATATATGGGGTAGTTTCTACTAAAATAGGGCCCCCAGATTATCTTGTGTGTAGAAATCAATTAATGATGAGTTCCTAATATTTATGTTCTTTGTTTATTGCATTTCCAATAGGTATCACCTATATTGGATACCCTTAGAATGTATTCTAAAGGAACAGTGTTTAGCGTATCCATATGATGGACTCGGTAAATAGTTTTCTGCTCATCCATCAAAGAGTTATATATGGTATTGTTAGAATAATATAACTCTTAAATAGATATGTGGTGAGAGGAATTTCAAATTGGACTCACTACATAGTGAAATATGGATATTTTTTCACTATTTATATGATATATACTAAAAGTATTCATCATGTTAGTGTGATTATATTTTATAAAACCTCTTATTGAATGAATCTAAGATATGATACTCATCTAGTTAAAGCTTTATTGTTGATAAATGATAGCATCATAATAATTCATGACTTTTAGATCAACCCTATTAAATGATAATCTTAAATTTATTAACTTCATATACTAGTATAAAAACATAATAATCATTCTTAAAAAATTGAAGAAAAATATTATGTGTTGGAATAATTCCATTAAAAGTTACCAAATATTGAATTTGTTCAAGAAGTGAATCTCGATGCTTACAACAAGAACATATGGATTCCCATGAGGTTATAAAATAATTAGCTACAAAATTAAAAAAGTAAATTTTATTCTTAACACATTCATTAAATTTTATTATGTGTGTTAAAGAATTAGAAAGACTGGATAAATCCTTTAATTATTTTTATAGACATATAATTAATTCTATAATTTCTATTGTAAATATTCTAAAAAATTTAATGAGTTTAATAAAAGTTTACCTTGTTTTCCCAAAGTGGTTAGAATATTTGAACTAGGAATGATATATCTAGGTTTTTTTACGGTATTGTTAGTAAAAATGGGTAAAACTTCAAAATAAAAAAACATTGGTTTCGATGTATAAAAATGTTTCTTTGAGGAACTAGTCCAAGTTAAACAAACCTAAATGGGATTTAGGTAAGGTAGGAAAATTTTTCCATATGATGGAATTTTCTAGAATATTTTATGGGGTTTGATAAGCACCAAGGAGATCTATGTTTTTTATTAATATTATATAAACAGTTCTTTAAATTTCAAGGGTATATGATACCAAATATATATATATATATATATATTAAAACTTTTTAAGTATAAATGAGTTCAAAATGGATGTAATAATTTATGAATCTTATATTTTACATTCAAATTATAAAGAAATCAGTTTCTAAAACATGGATTGCATAAAAATGAATATTTTAAGCTACAATGGATCTAAATAAAAAATGTTTGTTTTCATCTTATTTTTCTAATATAAACATTGAAGTTATCTATTATCATTGATTTTATATGGATAAATCGGATTATACATATGGTTTATGATTAATCAAAACTCTATAAAATGTTTGAAAAAATATACTAAGAAACAATAAGATGAATTTTGGATAAATAAGTTTATCCAAGTTATTTGTTAAAATATGAGGGAAAGAGTTCCCACCACTCAATAGTGACATATTTTAAATAATAGTATTCTTTTCAAAATAATAATCCAAAAACATAGAACACCATATAAGATATAGATGTGGATAGTTTATTTATTAAATATTATCATTAATCAAAATAAGTGTTATTTCATACACACAAAGGATTTTATGTATCTTATCATTATACTATGAAAATAATATAGTTTCTAAGAAGCTATGGGAGTATGTTTGAACATATAGAGGTCAAAAGTGTAACAAGTAAAATATGAAACCAGTATAAATTCAAAATATATGTCACTTAATATTATAATAGTGTTTAGGGTATATGGGAAAAGGGAAATGTAAATAGTTTCATTTAGTTAAAAATAAAATATCACTTTATATCCTATATTATTTTAGGATTTTTTGGTAAAAAATAATATAAAGGTATAAATTAATTACAAAATTTTCTCAAATTAAAATTTTAAGGAAAATTTATGATAATGGTGTTGATAATGAGCTTAGAAATAGTTCTAATATGAAAAAAAATGTTATTAACATCATAAAATTATATGTTCAAAGGTAGAAAAGATTGAATAGTATGTTCAATGGGTTGAACATTAGGAATGTGATTCTTAAGTCTCACTAATATTTAAATAGACATTCTTCATATATTTTTCTAACTAAAATAATTTAGTGAGATGGTTTTATTATATTCCCATATATAGATTTAATAAGTTTAACGAAACCTTAAAAATGAACTAAATATAAGACCTCTCTAGTAGTTTATCATATAAAATATTATTAAAAGGGAACTATTGTATGGTTTTCTATAATTCTTAAAAGAGTTTAAGAATATTAAAAGTATCATTTCATATAAATCTTAGTCACCACTTTATCATTATTTCATATTTTATGCATATATTATTTGAATTGAAATGATAATTTACTTCTCAATGTATGTATTTGAGTCATCCCAAACCAATTTTCATCATGGAGAATTATATTTTGTGACAAAAATTTCATGTTAGTGCGGGTATGATTTAATATATATATATATATATATTAAATAATATCATGAGTTATGAAAGGAGTTTTATCACTTTATTAGCATGAATGATACCATATGAAGTGTCATACACTATATTTGGTATACTAGGGGTCTATGTTTCATATTGAATCTTCATATCAAATGAAAACCATTATACATTAATCCTTTCTTATACAATCCATGAGTCTTAGCTAGTCAAGTGGTGGTTGAGTATGTTGTCGATCATGATGTCAATTTTAGATAAACAAAGATTTAATTTTTCCTCTTGTGTGACAAGTATGATATGTGTTACCTTCATTGAGATAGATCAAGGAAGTTTATTTTCATACCCAGATAAGGTAAATGTGATGTTCTTATCTATTTAGATGATGGGAATATGATATTCTAATCGACTTAGATGAATAAAAAGTGATGTATTTTTTTATCTAATCATTATATATTCATAGAATCAATAATTTTTGAGTATGATATATGGGATTAATATACATCATTCCCCATGGTAACATGATGTCTTATAAAAAGGGATTATAAGATCATGCATACTTTTATATAATAAATTTTGTGGTAACAGATATGAGGATTCAATTATTTGAGAAATAACATTTCAATTCCTTTTATATATTCAGTTGCATTGATGATTTTCTAGAGGATGAAATTTTATTTCATTTATAGATTTTGGGATTTATAATTGTCATCAATGCTAAAAAAGACATGTGGGGTTATACTTTTTGGTTGTTTGAATAATGATCATGTTTATAAAACTGTTAGAGAACCCCAAAATGTGTTTTAAAGGATATATGAAAGAAGTTCTAGATGAATTTTTACAATTTTTTAAATATTATGTAATAGGTAGAGAAAATTATATATATATTATCAAAAATTAGTTTTGGACATGATATCAAGAGATATTATATATGATGTAAAATAAAGTGAAAATGTTTTAAGTTCATGAGTCTTTAGTGTTACTAAAAGATTATTGAAATTTTCCACTAAAGAAACCATCGTGGTAAAACAGTTCAGACTATTTCATTGTATTCCTTATGATACGTCACAATTTTCGGAGTTTTATCATAATATCAAGTTTTACATGGTCGTTTCATTTGTTATTTAATAATATATCCATTATCTTTATTATCCTACTCTAAGATATCATGATCGGATTATTTCTAAGTAATCGTAATCTAGTGGGGTTTGAGAATCCCAAACATTTACTTTAATGTTAAACGAATGAATAAAAAAAATTAAGTTATAGTGATTTGGGACTTATAAAACATTTTATTTAATATCCAAACATTTTTAAATCCTAATGGACTCCTCTGATGGGTTTATAAATAAGATCATAGTATGTGATTCAAGTGGCATCCAAATTTATATAGAAATACTCAATTTAATTACTCTAAATATCTCAATTATATCCTTCTATTAAACTCTAGGTAATAGAAAATCATAGGTTGAGAGAGGTCCTTCTGGATTTTTAGAAGATTACCGTAATATGTGGATAACCATGTAGGGAGGAACCCATCATTTTATCCTCAGTGATCATTATTAAAGAATTGTTTAAATAGTAAATCTATTAGTGTAAGGTGTGAATTTTTATTATTCATGTTCTCATCGATATAAAAAATATAGATATATTCTAGGTGTTTTTGGGTTTCAATGATGTTATTTCATTGTGTTTACAATAAGTGGTATCCCTTCAAAACCCTTCAATGGTCTATACTAATCATTCCACTTTCAGATTATTGCTAAAAAGGGATGGAAACCCATGGATGATCCAATATATATTGTTATTAAAATAGATTGATATTTTAATCAAAGATAAAAAGGTTAGGGATAATGTTACAGATAACCAATTTTCATGATTTCTATTGAGTAATGTATAATAAGAGGAGGATATTAATATTGATGACTAGTTCCTGGATAAGTAACCCTACTATATTGATTTTAAAACTTTTATTCATTTTTATAGTATTAATAATTACATATAATATGTAAATATATACCAAAATATTTGTTACCAAAAAAAGAAATGATTCTTGGCTAGTGTGACACATTAATTCTAGGATGGTCTATTTTATCCAAGGAGTGTAGAGATAAACTAATTAGGTTATGTGTTTCCAAATATTATTTAACTAGAACTCTTTAATTTCTCCATTCATTCATGAGTAAAAGATAATATATAATTGATATAATAGTGGTGTAGATTTATTAAAGCGTATTATTTTTTCCCACTCTCCAAATAATTAGGGGGAGTTATTGTGAACATGTTTTCGATGTTAAAGGATGTAAAATATAAGAAAGAGCAATAAAATTCATTAACACCCAATTTTGAAACAATAATTTTTTTATGTTTATTGAATTTATTTCATTGTAACTTCATAAACTCTTTCAACAACACATGGATTCCATTGTATCTACACTGCATGTCTAAGAACATGGAATCTATGGGAGTAGTAAAAAATAGACTAAGTGTTTTCATCAAATATTTAAATAAAAGCATGTTTTCCCAATTTTCAATCCATTGGATACTCATTATTGATAGTGTTAATCACTTAAATAATCACATATTGAAGTTAATACTATGTAAATATATAGTTATATATAATATAAGTACCCTTTATGTCACATCTCAACCCATGTTGGGGCTCGAACCACAACTAACCCAATCCCACCTCCATAGGCTAGGGCTGGTGACCATAAATGACGGTATAACTAACTTAGGGAGTCCTTTACCTAAGTACATGTACACATGTACATAGACAACTCAATGAAAACGTTCATATGGAATGAATAAAATATTCAATACTCCTATAAAAATAAACCGAGCATGCATAAACCTGTAGATAGTACAAAATTATGGTACTGTAAGATGAAAATTAAATGGGGAAAATACACACCCAACCCAAAATGTTCCCCAACATGAAAGAAAATTGGAAATGTAAAACAAATGAGATAGCTCAGCTCCTAAATCCCATGTATTCACCACAATAAGTGTTCCAATAACCCATTATCATTTAGCTCCTCTATAGTCATGGTCAACCAGTCCATCATTTTCATAAGACATGACATGTGTGAGAAAACCCATGCAGGTGAAAATATAAACATACTGAGTAGGATTCCCCGAAATATAAATGGGGTGAAGTAAGAGATACCAAATAAAAGAAATATAGTAGATGCATAGTGTACATCCAAAGATTATAGATCAACCCAACCAGAGATTGGAAGTATGCTCCTCTAAACACAAGGGTTTGGACATAATGATTAGATGAACAACTCGTCGATTCTTCACCCCTTATATCAAGAGACTGGACTCATCCAACCATAAGAATCTATACATAGAAAGCTTGTAGAATACCCCGTGCATCATCACCTCTCTTGGAAGTAGATTATCCAAATCCCAGGTGTGAATCTAGAAGAATGAATATATATATATATATATGCTTAGTCAATGAATCCAAAATGAGAGAGTAAGGGGATATCTATCTCATAGCTCATCCCAATAAGAAGAGTATCCAATATTTCCAAAAGTCCATCAATTTTGCATAGCATCCCACACATCTGGCTTGAACCCAAAAGTATGAGGGACTCAATCAGAACACCTTGACACTATCTGCTTTGGTAGGCACCAACACACACAGATAGTTTAGGTCAAATCATAACAACACGTCTCGATGGGAAAAGCATATCTCTTCCTAGTGAGTCTAAAGCTACATCAAACCACATCTTCTCACTATGATTTATAGTCAAGGGTACAAAAATATAGGTAAGGATCTGAGGTCGTAGCATGATAGGATGGTAACACTCTTATAGTCATTGGGGAACTACATTGCCTAGTCTCACTAGAGGGTAACGCTCAGGAATATCATCAGGGATCTCTATTGCCCATCTGTGCTGGAGGGTATCGCCTAGAAAGAAGTTTGTCAGGAAACCCTACTATCCAACCATTATATAGGGTAATTCCTAGAAATAAGGTCATTGTGGAACTCCACCACACATCCCTAGTGGAGGGAAACACCTAGAATAAACCATCAGGGAACTCAACTACCTATCCCCGCTAGAGGGTATCACCCAGAAGAAGCCATCATGAAAATCCACTACCCCGCCCCACTAGAGGGTAATTAATTGAAAATGGTCATCAATAACTCCATTTTTTATCCCTATTAGAAGGAAATTACCATAAATTAACCTCTAGGGACTCTTCTACCCATCCCTGATAGAGGGTAACACCCAAAATAAGTCCTAGTTATCATTCACAATGGTTTTTTTCATCGGGTGCTATATCAATAAGTTATAATCCTATAATAGTTTAAATCATATCCCCAAATCCAAAATTGAGGGAACCATCAAGTTCTACATAGAATAACACTCAGGATGGGATACTCACATGCCACAATCCATGTTCAAACAAAGAATATAGTGAGGGAAGATGTTCTTGAAAAATGAACCCAGGGGAACAAGGTGTGTAAGGGGTCCCACACGGTGTGTGGACCCTCTCCATAACCTAGTAGTTCCCTTTGGTTGACACGTGACTTCAATACCTCATAGTATGATAGGCCATATAGGTGGACTATATGTTTTGTCCAGTCTAACTGGTACCAGGGATGTGTCTTGTTGGTTGTGTCTATATATCAGACCCCATTTCCATGTACCTGACCTTGTGGTCGTGTACAATACACTGTGTCTATGTGGTACATCACATGGGTTCCCATCTAGGGAAGGGGTACATGACATGTTAATGATCTATACACCATGTTATCCTTAACTTTCTCAAACCCTAGATACCACTACAGAAAGGGGATACGCATTTTGTGTTTATCATGGAACATGGTGTGCAGTCAAGTTTTTCAGAAAAACTTTATATATGGAGTTGCGCCTTGAATCAAGACTTTCAACCTTATATTTTTACATGAAATGGCCCAAATTTTTTGGATCTAGCTATCGATAGTGGATCTTGTCCATTTCTCATCATGAATCAGCCCTCCATGAGGGTTTCTTTGATCATTCTACACACTATCATTCCTTTTTTTCGATATGTTATCTAAATAGTAAATTGATCATCCTTGCTTTGTAATAATCTTGTATCTATTATTATATTTCAAAAATATTCTCATTCAATCATTCCACTATGAATCTAGGGGTTTGATCAATCATGGTACCTCCTAACAAGTTGAACTAGGTCCTTAGCGATTCCACCAATGAAGAATGTAATAAAACATGGAACAAAGGCACCAAAAAAGTTTTTAATAACATCGGCCAAGCATTCTTGGCAGCAATCAACAACAGGGATTTTAGGTCACATAAAAAAATCAAAAATAATTTAAACTCCAAACTTGGGAACATGCGAAGGGTGTTCAAGTAATACATCAAAGAACGAAGAATGATCTAATAAAACATTTAATCCAAGGAATAAAAACACCAAAAGATGAGTCCTACCTCGTTTTTGGATCAATATCTAGTAAAAATTAACCTATCAATGATTTAAAGGAATCTAATGCGCTCATTTATTCCTGATCTGATAGGATCTGACATTTTATTTTTGTTTTCCAAAGGACTTGTTGACAAAGGAGGTAGATAGCTCTCTCTTGGGATGGTATAATTATGAGAAAACCCTAGAAAATTATACCTAAGGATATATTTGTAAACATATCATTAGGTAAAAATAAAATTAATTTTTTAAATTAATAATAAATTAATCCTCATAAACATACCACCAGTGATCAAGGGTCTGAAAGTACCATACCGACTCATTTTATGTCGTGTATAGAGTAAAAACCACATTACGGACTCAATTGTGGCCTCATATTTTTGATCTAATCAACCGTTTAATATTTATCCAATTCTATTTAATTAACCACATTCACGCAATATAAAATATATTTAATTTTTTTATAAAATTAATTTTGGGTGCACCTAGACTTTGAATTGTATTTCATCTCAGTGCCTAACTCTTTAAATTTATATAGAAATATTTAAATGTCTTAAAAGGTAGGCACCAAGTCTCTAAATCATTCCCTCCTCTAATATTTTTATCCCTGACAAGAAAAACTAGGAAAGAAACTCAGGATACTGATCACATACTTGGATCTCCCACTCCCAGGATCTCTCAGGCACATTTCCATTCTTCCATAGCACAAAAACCAAAGGGATGGTTCATCCACACATAGTCTACTACTTCTATTCCTCGATCACCACTAGGTGCTCCACAAATTTGGCTCTATACTCAATTTTCATCATTCCCTAGTTGATGAAATGTATAGGTTCATGCATGTATCTCTTCAGCTACAACACGTGGAAGACGTTGTGCACCCACTACAGCTATTGAGGTAGAGAGAGGCAGTAGAAAACCTCATCAACCCTCTTTATAGTCTCTAATGGCCTAATAAACATTGGAGATATCTTTCCACCATATTTAAAACTCCACAATATTTATCGTGGGTAGAATTTCAAGAAAACATGGTCTCACTATTTTAACTATAAAGGCCTATGATGATGATCTATATAGGATTTCTGTCTACTCTAGTCCCTCTTCAATCGCTCGTAGATGGCCTGCACTTTCTCTATTATTTCTTGAACCAACTCTGGGCCCCAAGAGATGTCTCTAAAATCTCTATCCAGTATAAGCATTACCTAAAGGGTATATTTTATAGGGCCTTAAGAGGTTCCATGATGATCTTAAGGTGGTAGATATTATTGTACGCAAACACTACTAAGGGAAAGTGATCATCCCTACTCCGACCGAAGTCCCACATGCAAGCTCTTAGTATATCATCCATCACCTGGACAGTTCTCATAGTCTAATTATCAGTCTAGGGGTGAAAAGTTCTATTCATCTTCAATTAGGACTAGAATAACTCATGCGGGCCTCTCCACAATTATGACATAAACTGCACATCACGATTAGATACAATCATCGAGGTCACCTCATGAAGGTGAATGATCTTTAATATGTAAAACTACCCCAAACACTCATTAAACATTACTCCCTGATAGTAAGTATATGTGAAGAATTCATGATTAGGTTAACTATCACCTAGATGGAGTTATGGCCCTTTATTATGCATGGAATCCCTGTGAAACAATTCATGGATATACCACCCTTCTTCCACTCTGGTATCCTTGGAGGATGCAACAACGCTGTCGGAACATGGTGCCCAGCCTTCACCTGCTGACAAGTGAGGCACAAAGACATGAACTCAGCTACGCTTCATCTCATGTCGGACCATGAAAACTTCCACTAAAGTTCTATGTACATCTTCCCCATGTTGGGATGTATATCTAGGGGAAGTGCAGAACTCCCGCATTACCTCCCCTTGCAATGTGAGAGGAACCATTGTTCTCCCCATGAACAAGATGGTGTGATTCCCTCCTTCATAATATCCATATGGTGCATCTCCTATGGATATCTGATATAAAAAAAAGGCCTTATAGTTGATATCTCTAGGGTAGGACTCTCTCATATTCATGGGGAGTGAAGGAGTCAACACCATCGACTGAAAAATAGTTTTACCCTCATACTCTACCAGGGTTAGCCGCAGGGAAGCTAACTGCTCTAAATCGTCCTACACTAGGAGAGGTTTTTACTTACTTATAAGGGAATATGATACAATGTTTCCCTTTCATGAATTATATACTATATGGAATTCATTTTCCTATATAATCTCTAACTAGAATCTTTGCCTTAGGTTCAGGTCTCTCTAAATGAAGATGTACCTGACACTCTGGTGGTCTGAGTAAACCAAAAATCACTCTCCCATAAGGTAGTTTCTCCAGATCCTCATATAAAAGACTACTTCTCCCAAATCTAGGTCATGGTTTTTGTAGTTCTACTTAGGGGGTCTCAAATTCCTCAACCCATATGTGATAAATTCCTATTGTTGCATCAACATGTAGTCAAGTCCATATCCTGAGGCATTTAAATACACAACAAACTACATGCTCTCCTATGGTAGTCACAAAACTGGAGAACTCTTCAACCTCTACCACAACTCATCAAAGGCCCTCTAGCACTACTGACACTAGATAAACAAGTTCCCTTTATACAACAGGGTGGTCAAAGGGGCTACGATTATGGATAAGCCTTCCAAAAATCTCTTGTAGTACCCCACCAATCCAAGGAAGCTCTATACCTTTGAAAAATTCTTAGGTGGCTCCCATGAAATAATTTCCTTAATGTATTCTAGATCCATGGATAAAACATATTCATAAATTAAATTCCCTATAAATTGAACCTCTTGTATCTAGAATTAGAAATTTAAGAGCTTTCAGTAAAGCTTTTACTCTCGAAGCATATCAATTACCATCATCATGTGCTCTTCATGATCCTCCTTTGATGCAGAGTAGATAATTATATCTTTAATAAAGACAATAAAAAACTAGTCTAAGTATATATGGAAGACCTGGTTCATCAAATCCATAAACACAGTGGGAAAATTCATCACACCAAAGGGCATTACTAGGAACTCATAGTGTCTATAGGGACATCAAAATTCCATCATTGGAATATCAGCCTCTCGAACCCTCAACTGGTGATAGTCTAACCTAAGATCAATCTTCAAGAACCATATCTCTTCTAAAAATGGTCAAAGAGGTCATCAATTCTCTACATGGGTGCTTTTCTTTATTTTTTTCCCAGTTTAGGTGATAATAATCCACACAAAGTTGTAATCTCCCATCTACCTTTTTCAAGAACAGTTTAGGAGATTCTCATAGGGACACACTGAGTTTGATGAAACCTTTCTCATGATGGTCCTACAACTTCAATTGTATCTCTCAGATCTTAGTAGGTTCCATCCCATAATCCACAGAAGATATTGGGGAACTCACATGATGTAAGTCAATGAAAAACTCAATCTCCCACCTCAGAGGTAGTCCCTTAACGACTTCAAGAAATAATTCCATATAATCCTCCACAAATGAAGTAACCTATATTCATGAATAGTATATGGAACCAATAAATACACTCTCCAAATGATGGGTTACTGGATAAAACCTCCTGATCATTGCATCTATATGTCCTTCCATGTGATCTCCCTCACCAGAAAAGGAGAATCACATCCCATCAGTACGCAGGCATCTAACATGTCTATGGTGACAATAAATCTAGGATCGTACCATGTATAACCAATCCATACCCAATATGAGTTCATAGGATTCCATTTTGATGACCAAAATGTCTCACATGAACCTCTATCTAATAAGAAATAGCTCAAACTTCCAGAAAATAAAATATATAGAAGAATACTTCTCTATAGGAACCTTAATAAAAAGTTGCTTTTCTAGAGCCTCTATTGGGAGCTCCAACTCTCACATTAGGAGTTGAGAGATAAAGCAAGGATTGAAACATATTTCTAATAATACTAGGAAAATAATATAATAAACACAAATCATACCTTGAATCATCTCATGTGTTGCGATATCATAGACATCCAAGGCCTGCTTTTGTCCAAAGCATCGGCCACCAGATCCATGAGTCTGATGTGGGCCTTCAAGTGGTTGTGGTGGAAGGATCTCATTTCAGCTTCCACCACCCAATGATCCTCCTATTCCTATACCAGCTCGGCCTCCTTGGGTACCACACTATCCTCACAGAGGAGATACCTAACCGTTTTTATTCCTCATCCCCATATGACTACGTGCCTGAGCCTACTCATGAAAGGGTCTCCTACTCCAGGATCCTTCCAACTAGCATCTTTTATTAGCTACTATAGATGACTCATCTCTTGGATTCCCACTTCTATATCTAGCTACCTAGAATCCCTCTGATAGAAATATCTCTCTCACAAGTTCCCTTTATAGCAGTCGATATAGGTTGGGATGCAAAAGGTTTCAACAATGGCTGGGATCTCTCTGCAAAGTCCCTGCTCAAACATTAATTGTATTTCCCCGACCCCAGTTACCCAAAGTCGGTGCATTATTACATAACATTGTCATACTCACAAGAGATCAAATCTAGAAAGACCGATCAGTTTAGTAGACTTGGAAGTACTCGATACATACATAAGTTTTACATTACATTATAAAATTAAAAACAACAACAACATTTTCTCCTTTGAACACATTCTTATCTCTCAGACTATCCCTACAAGTCTATCATAATATACTTCTTCGCGTCTTGGAAAAAATAAAACATAGAAAGGGTTGAGCTTAGGTGCTCAGTAAGGATAACAATATAGAGGAAACTTTCATAGATAAGAATAAACATTTAGGGAAATGTGTAAGACTAAAATACAAGCCTTTTATACTTAAACTTCAGCATAATATGGAAAAGATAAATAAAAAAAATCCATTTACTTAATCACATAGATATTCTACTAGTCTAATAATCACATGTAATATCAATATCCAATTTCATAATTATGGAATGCATAATGTCAGATATCATAACCACATAGTCAAGGCCTCGTGCCAATACTAAAAATAATATTTTTTTCATGTCCTTATTCCTAGACACTAGTTTGTCTCATGAGAACTACCAATGCATTGGGGAGCTATAGCGGGCTCCACCCATCACTTACTAAGTCCAATGCATTCCTCATATGAAAAGGTTAAAACATAACATAAACATTCATATTAAAACTAGCATATGAAATGTAAATACTTTAACCATAAACCATGAATGGTATAAAAATATCACATCCATAGTCAAATATATCACCAAACCTTCAAGAAAATATGGAATATTGTATCATAATAAATCAACTTCAAACAAGTGTAAAATCCAATAAAGGATGTTGACATAGATGTAATCAAAAGTATTTGAGATAAATATATATTCCTATTTTGAAATAATTTAAAATTAATATAATTTTACAAGAAAACATTTATTTTGAAAATATTCTTATAAGAATATAAGGGAATCTTTGAAGGTGTTATAATGGTGGAAAATAGATGCACCCACTGTATAAGTTAAAAAACATTCTTTCTATAATTTTTTCAAAAAGATCGTAAAGGACCTTGTTTAGAAAATGACAAAAGGATTCCTTTATAGAAATTTTATAAAAAGTAAAACAAGGGTATAAATTACATTAACTAACAGTCTATGAAATATTAAAAAAATTTGAAATACATTTTTAAGAAACACGGATATGTATGATAAATAGGTCCTAGTAGATACTCACATTTCAACAACCTCAGATAATGAATAGATTGTAGAATTAACCCTTACCTTGTAATTTTTCTTGGTCGAGGGTACGTTAAAATCCTATATAATAGTTAAATAATTTTTATTAAATTATTCAGGAACCACATACATAAATATGAAATCATATATGATCTTCTAATATTTCTTTGTGAATAATATTTCAGTAGTATCTTTATTTTGGGTGTTAACTGATTCGTTTTCCTTTATATGATTGGTTACATAAGACATTTTTTTGTTATGGATAGTATGTATATGATTCATATACAGAATTATATTAAGTTCATAGACATTATTTTTAATCATAAAATGAAAATTAATCTTGAATTATTATCATGGGGAATGAATTTCATCGTATTCGTGGAGATGGTAATCTGTACGTACGCACGAGCAACAATATCATTATATTGATGGTGAAATAGTATGTAATTGGATATTATATCATCTATAAATAATCATTAACATGTTATATTTATTATTTACATCAGTTGTAACCATTATTATACCCATCCAAATAAGTAAGTGTTTGAATAAAAAACTACACCACGACGTGGAAATGGCAAGCCGTACATACGCACGTATGGTGAATTGTTATTCATAGGATGGATAGAATAATGAATATGGTTGTAACATATTTATAATAAAATCATAGTATATATAAGGTACTGGATTTATTTTTTTGTTACGGAAACAACAAAGAAAGAGGAAGTGGAAGAAGAAAAGAACTTTGAAAGAGGGGGTGAAATTATTACCTCTTCTTTAGATGTTTCCTTTTGAGTTGATCAAAAGGGCTCCATAGGTTGGATTTATGATAAAAGTAAGGCCTCTAAATATAAGTAAAGATAATTGGGAGGATATTTGAGCAGGGGTTGGCTGATCCAAATGGCTTTGGAGGTGTGATTTGGAGAGACGGGGAAGTACCCTTTTAAAAGAGAGGTGAGGGTCAGTTTAGGAAAAGCTTGAAATATTATTTTATTATGCACTCTTATTTGGATTATAAAGGATCCAAAAGAATTTATTTCTAGGATAAGGTAGGAATGGGTCCAAAAGCATCAAACCAATAGGTTTTATATTGGTTTAGGTCACCATATTAAACTTATCTTATATATTGAACTCTTTGTTAAATAGTTTAACTTTTACCATGTATTCTTGTATTATTATAATATATGATTAATAAACTTGATATAAAAAGAAAATAAAAACTCAAGTGGTTAATTATTGATATATATAACATTATTTAAGTCCTTTGGCCAAACCTTTGATTTTTACGAATATTATATCAATTAATAATATAGTATTTGTTTTAAAAACTCATTTATGTCAATTTTGACACTATTTGGTATTTTGTTTTTGTGAAAGTCGTAAAAACATTATCAATTCAAAAAAAAAATATTTAATCAGCCCTTAAATATCATAGTAACCTATAACATTAGTTTAATTCTTCAAAAGTCTCAATTTAAATATATTTGGATATTTATAATACCAATTATTTTAATCTTTCAATAATAAGGTAATTAATGCATCATCATTATGTCATAAATAAATATAATTATTTAATGTCTAAAAATTATAAATAAAATACTATTATGAAGGAAATATTTTTATCTTTATAATTAATATTTATAGTCGAATTTATCTTATGTATAACCATTATTAAAAATGGTTTAGTTATTAAACATTTAATTTAACACTTTTAACTCTTCTTTAAATAAAATAAAAATAAATGTCTTAATCTAATCTAGGTGGACCAAAAGGATTATATTTTATTACTAAGGTTGATTTTGGTCAAAATAAAATTATCAAATAAAATTAGTACATGTGTTAGGATAATTATAATATCATTTTTACCTTTAATTGCCTTATTTACTTTTAACCATGGTAAATAAAAGTCAAATGTTACTGTTCACAAAAAATTATTTTCATCTTATTGAAACAAATTTTAAATACCTATTTCAACCATGTGTCTTGGTTTTTTTAATTTCAATTCACAAAAGTTGTAAAATTACGTTTTATGCAAATTTGCAAATGCGCCTACAAGGAGGGTAAAAGATTGTAAAAAGTTCAATAAAATTTTGATATCCAATATTATTATAAAATGACTAAAATTAATTACATTGAACATATATTGGTATTATGTATCTATTTTTTCAAAAAATAAATTTAAATAAAATAACTAATTATTTAAATAAAAATTCAGTTTTAAACAATATCGAAGTGTTTTTCACTATTCATCAAAAATTGAAAGTTTTCAGAAAAATACCAAAAAATCACCCTAAGCTAAATTTGATATTCCAAATCCAAAAATGAAGTCTCTTTTAAAAAATAAAATTTATAAAATATCAAAATAGGGTATTACTATTCATAATGGCTAGTTTGATTGGTCGTGGTGTGTTAGAACTCGAAGTTGCGTACAACACAAGCTATTGTATTATTCAAAGAGAAGAGTACCATGGAATATTGGGGTGTTACATTTGTGATTAGAAGTACCCATATTGAATCATGTCAAGGGATTAATGAATAAGGTCTGTGAACCACTCTGTGTACTCTAATCCCTTTATTCTTCATCTCTAGAAGCTCATGAATCTAGACCAAGCATAAGGAGGGGTAGTAATCTTCACAGAACAACTATTGGAAGTTGTCCCATGAGAGTGTTGAATCATAATGCATCTATGTAACTAGGATCCAATAATTCCCAACTACTCCATGAAATGGGGTGGAAGCTATATCTACCACCTTATCTTTTGGGGTCTGAATATATAGACCACTAACTCTAGACAGTCCTATGTTGCCATATGATTTGGATGACATAGGAATCTTAGCAGTCCCTAACACTGGAACTCATAGAGTGTGCTAAGCCTGCACAAGTTTCATCCTGCTCTATTGGGATGATCTACTACTTGACAGATGGTGGTGTCGCTATCTTCCCACCTAGATGAAGGGGATCATGGAATGAACCCTGAACTGAGGCCTCATCGCTCATAGGGTTTTCATCATGAACTGAAGCTAGAATCACAAATCACTATCATTGTGGAGGCATAATAAAAGTTATTAAGGAGTACCTTGGTTAGATGATAATATTTATATCGAAAAAATGTGTATATTACTCATGAAGGATAGTAAAAAACTCAATCCAACATGATGTATGTAACATTAATCGCTTCAAAAAATTTCTTGGCATGTAGAGTCTCCAAGAAGGTATTTAGGGTCCCGGTTAATGGATATATTGGTTTTTGCACCATCATTGGCTCCCTGGCCTAAGAGATACACTCGAGACACTATGAAACGGTTGCCTTAAAACCTAACCAAATAATTTTTACGGAATGTATGAACAATTTCCCAAGGATAAAACCACCTTTGATGCCAATCTGTTATGAATCGATCCATGCTGGGGCTCAAGCCACAACTACCCCAATCCCACCTCCATAGGCCAGGGGGTGGTGACTAGAACTAATGGCATAAATAACATGGGGATTCCTTTACCTAAGTACCTATACTCATGCACACAACCAACTCAATGAAAAAGTTTATAGAGAAAAATAAAAGATGAAATACTACAACAAAAATAAACCTAACAAGCTTAAACCTCTAGATAGTGAAAAAGTATAGTAGTGTAAGCTGAATAGTTAAAGGGGAAAAGTTCACGCCCAAATAGAAATAAGTCCCAACATAACTGAAAAATGGAAAAGTAAAATATATGAGAGATCATATCTTCTGAATCCCAATCTATGATCATGGTACGTTTTCCAAGCACACAATATCCTTAAGATCCTTTGTTGTCACACTCAACCTTATTATCATTTATATAATACATGACACATGTGGGAAAAGACCATGAAAGGGTGAGTATTAAAATACCTAGTAAGATGCTCTGAAATCTAAAGGGGGAGTAGTAAGTGATACAAAAGAAGAGAAAGAAAGCAGATACATGAGTTATAGTGAAAGAGTACAACTCAACCCAATATGATAGTGTAAATAAGATCATCCAAACCTAAGGGTTTGGACATAGTGAGTATATTAACTAATCATCTAGTCTTTTCCACCAATAGTAAGATAGTAGATGCATCCAACCATGAGAATCTAAAAATACAAAGCATGTTTCCTACCACGCACGTCTTCACCTCTCCTAGAAGGAGAGTATCCAAATATTAGGTTTAAATTTAGAAGAAACAATATATATATATATATATATATACTTAGTTAAATAATCCAAAATGAGAGAGTAAGTGGATCTCTATCTCATAGTTCAGTCTATGAATAAGAGTACCCAATGGTTGAAAAAATCCATCAACTTTTCTTATCATACCACATGTATTCTTTTAACACACAAGTCTAAGGGACTTAATCACTACACCATGATACTATCATCTTTGGCTGGAACTGACTCACATGCAGAGTTTTAGGTCATTTCACAAGAACACATATCAGTGGGGAAATATTTCCTTTTCCTATTGATTCCAAAGCAACATCAAACACCATCTTTTCACTATGTATTATAGTCAGGGATCCACAAGTATTTGTAATTATCCCATGACCTAGTACGATATGAGGGTCCTACTCTACTAGTCACCGATGAACTCCACTACCTAGCCCCACTAGAGGGTAACGATCATGAATATGATTGAAGAACTCCAATTCCCATCTCTACTAGAGGGTAACACCCAGAAATAAGATCGTCGAGGAACTCCACCACCCAGTCCTACTAGAGGGTAACACCCAGAAGAAGTCATCAGGTTACTCCACTTCTTAACCCCATTGGAGGGTAATTCCTAGAAGAATCCATTAAGTAATGTAACGTCCCGGTTCCGGAAGACACCCAGAGGTGCCCCATACTCGGTTGGTCACATGGCCTCAAGCGCATTTCCAAGAATGCCAGAGGCTGCCGACTAGCAGTGAGGGCCTTGGGTGTGATAGTTGGGAAACTATGACCTCATTAGCAGAGTAACACAACAGAAACAAAATAGATAGAAATACCATAATCTGTAATAATATCATACAACAGTAAAAAAACGGAAGTCTAAAAGTAATAAAAACTAGAGCACATATATAAATGATACATGATACATATGTCTAGTAAAATATCCAAAAAAGTCACAATACTAGAATATAGTACTATACCAAAGTAGAAATGAAAGTAGATAAAACTCCTCAGCATCATAAGCCTCATCTTAGTCCCATGATCTCCAGCTTCCCAACAGTCAAGTACCTAAAGTAGAAGGGTTCTTTCCCTTATCTATACCTACAATAATATAATCTATTTGGGCCCAAAATCATGACCCAAACCGGGTGTGAGACTAAATCCCAGTAGGCAACCACCACGAGATCTATGCCTAATAGTCAGTGAATATATAAGGTAGGCAATATGCAAAGAGAAGTAGTAAACAAGGAATTACTCAAAAGTAAACAATCATATAGTTTCAAAGCATTCAGTTCTACATAGAAAGTAAACAAATAATCAAAAATAGGTAACCCTCTGTGATGTACTCACAGGCTAATCCCCTATGGTTCAACCTAGAAAACACAAGAAACCCTTTGGGAAGTACACATAGTCTAACCACTCTGGTTTAGCTTTTGTATAGACTCTCTGGGGAAGCACTCGACGTCAATTCCCCTTATAGTCTTGTATCGGTAACTAAAAGGCACTTTGGGTAAGCACTTACATCACATTACTCCTATGGCATGCGTCAAGGAACTGCATACACTCTGAGGAATCACATACGTCAATTCCCCCTGTGTTCTCACTTCATAAAATTAAAAACAGACACTCTGGAGTAGCCCTTACGTCCATTCTCCCTATGTTCTACTACACCATGTTCTCACGGTTCTGTGTAAGTCAAACGAGCACAAAAATGCGATACGGCCAAAGTAAAACTCAATAACTACATGGATAACAGTCTACAACATAACAGCATGTCGTATAAATAAACACTCCATCCTACAGTACTAGGCATGGTGAAAAACAAGGCAGTCTAACAGGCTAAGCAAGACCAAATGGTCATAAACAAAACATGCATGGGAAAACACTTCCAAAGCATAGTAATTAACCCTATTCACATTCAATTAACCTCTATTAAAGCATACAATAATAGAAGGAAATTAATAGGGCTAAAACAGTAAACACACCATACCCCATTCAAGGGTATTGGGAAATTTTGCACATATAACTCAATGTAATTCTACAAAAATGCATAAACCACCTACCCCGGTGTTGTAGGATCGTTATACGTGAACCTAAAGCCTTGAATCACCTTAGAAAATTGTAGATCTAAAAAAATGTCTAAAAATTTCAACCCATAATATCTCAGGAGAGATAAGGAATCAGAAGAAGGTGTTTAAGAAGAAGGGAGAACTCACCTATGTGATTCCAACGCAACTGACAGAGTCCGATTCAGAGAATGTATGCTCTATTGAGGGATGGGCATAGATCGGCATAATTCAAACACTCTAGGATGAACTAGGTCAAGAGGGATATGGTTCTATCAGCCATACATGACCCCAATAAGTTTAATGAAAAAAATATAGTACATGGCATGTACTTTTGAGGTACATGGCATGTACTTTCCCTCACCGAGCCCCGCTTTAGGCAGCCTCCAGGTCACCACACACGACAGTGTGCATGGTTGTTACACAGCCAGCATACGGCTACCTATGGTAACTGAGTACAAGGAGTGTACTTAAGAAATTTCCAGAAAACTTTTCTTTTTCCTCAAAATTCCAGAAAAAGGAAAACATACCTCAAAACAAGATCCAGGTTCTTAAAAACTTCCCCCATTAAAGAAATTTGTCCCTGAATTTCCTTAGCAAGGTGGAATAGAAGAAGAATCCTCGAAAAGATCCTCAAACAAGGCATCCACCTCTAATTCAACCTCCTCGGGTTGAAAAACCTGATAAGGGTCTGATAAGTAATGTCAAAGCTGAGAAATGTGGAAGACATCATGCATAGCTTGGTACCTCTGGGGTAACTACAACAGATAGAAACCAGACCAACTCTCTCCAACACCTCAAACGCCCGACATACCTCAGTGAAAGCTTACCCTTCATCATAATCCTCTTTTCCCCAACCACGATGTGACACACAGGAAAACCTGGTCCCCGACCTCAAACTCCAGTGGTCGTCTCCACTAATCAGCATAAGACTTCTGTCGAGACTGTGCAATAGTCATCCTCTTTTGAATCAAATCTATCTACTCTGTGGTCTCCAGGAAAAGATAAGGTCCCAGCATAGCTACCTCTCTTTCCTCCAGCCAACATAAGGGTGATTGGTATTTCATTCTGTGAAAATCCACATAAGGTGACATCTAAATAGTTTCATGAAAACTATTATTGTAGGCAAACTCCACAAGAGTTATGTGCTTCTCCCAAGAACCTCCAAAATCAAGGATGCATGCTCAAAGCATGTCCTAAGAATCTGAATCGTATGCTCATACTGGACATCTGTTTGAGGGTGGTAAGATGTACTCAAAAGTACCTATGTTCCTAGAGCCTTCTGTAACCCCTTCGAGACTCGAGAAGTAAAATGTGTATCCCAGTCTGAAACAATGAAGCATGGAACCTCGTGTAGACGTACTATCTCACGGATGTACAATCGTCCCAACTCATCAAAACTGAATGTCTCCTTGATCAGTGAGTAGTGAGAAAACTTTGTGAGTCTATCAGTGACAACCCATACTGCATCATTCCCTCAAGGCGACCTCAGAAAACCTATCACAAAATCCATCGCGACATCATTTCACTTCCACTCAGGAATGGGTAACTATTTCAAAATCCCTGCTGGTCGCTGATGATCCGCCTTCACCTACTGACAGGTGGAACACCTCATGATGAAACTATAAACATCTCTCTTAATACCTAGGCCACCAATACTAACTTTGAATATCACAATACATCTAGGTGACACCAGGATGAACTACCCAAACTGAGGAACGAATGTCTCGCATCAACTCCTTGCGTATGTCTACTGACACCCATACGCGCCCTTGGAAACACAAGATCTCAACCTCACCTATGGTCCATCCAGGGAAAGGGTCCTCTCCTAACACACTTTCCTATAGGACTAAGCCTTTAGAACCTAATAGTTTCCTCATTCACACTCGATGAAGAAGAGTAGAGGTAACAACTACAGAAGAAAGAAACCTCTTCCCCTCTATGTCATGCACCTCCAAATGCATCTCAGAGAATATAGTCATTTGTTACCACTCACTATTGACCTTCTGAACTACTTGTATATGAGTCCTCCTGCTCAACAAATCATCCATAGAGTTACCTTTCCTAAGAATGTAGGCAAGGTCGAATTCAAACGACTGAAGGTACTCAACCCATCTTCGCTGTATCAAATTTAGATCACATTGAGTGAAGATATACTTGAGATTTTTGTGGTCGGTGAAAACCACAAAATGCTCTCCCAGAAGATAATGTCTCCAATAGCATAAGGCATGAACAACAACTTCCAAATCAAGATCGTGTTTTGGGTAATTCCTCTCATGTGGCCTCAACTGTTGAGACCCATACTCAATGACTCCTTTTCCCTGCAAAATCTCTGCTCCCAGCCTGATACCTGAAGCATCATAATAATTAGTATTGATCTTTCCTGGATCTAGCAAGGCTAGTATTGGTGCTAACGTCAACCTCCCTTTCAGATCTTGAAAGGTTGACTCACAATAATCTGTCCACAGGTACTTCACACCCTTCTTAGTCAGGCTCGTCAGTGGTGATGCTAAACATGAAAAGTCCTGTATGAAATGCATGTAGTATCCATTCAGCCCTAGAAAACTTCTCACCTCAAATATGTTCTTCGGATTCTCCTAGGAAAATACTGCTCTGACTTTCTTTGGGTCCACTGATACTCCTGTCTCTGAGATAACATGACCCTAGAAGTGAATTTCATCTATCCAAAAGTGTCATTTTGAGATCTTTGCACAAAATTGATGCTCTCTCAGTGTACTCAAAATGATCTCAAGATGGGTGGCATGATCATTTTGAGTGTGAGAGTACACCATGATATCGCCCATGACGTTTTCCACGAAATAATACAAGTATGGATGGAACACTCGGTTCATCAGTGCCTTGAAGACTACAACCACGTTCGTGAGACCAAACGGCATAACCACATACTCGTATAGACCATGCCTTCTCTGAAAGTATGTAAGAGTTATATCAGATGGTCTAATGTGAAACTTATGATAACTGGATCACAAGTCAATCTTTGAGAACACCCAGGCTCCTCGAAGCTAATCGATGATATCATCAATACTCGGCAAGGGATATCGGTTCTTGACCGTCAACTGGTTCAGATTCCGATAATATACACAAAGTCAGAGAGTACCATCCACCTTCTTCGCAAATAGAACAGGCAAACCACAAGGAGAAGTACCGGGTCGAATGAAACCTTTTTCCTACAACTCGTATAACTGTTTTTTTAGCTCCTGTAACTATGGTGTATCCATCCAATAAGGATGAATGGACATTGGGGCCACTCCTGGAACAAGTTCAATAGAAAATTCTACCACACGCTCTAGAGGAAAACCTAAAAAGTCCTCTGGAAAGATACCCCTAAAATGATCCACCACTAAAGGAAAATAAATCTATAAAGTTCCCTGGTCATCCAGATATAGACTAGAAAACTGTGCTGTAACTCCTCCTAATCCATGATGCTTTGGTCCTGCTCTACTCTCCTGGACATCCCACTCGCCCTTATGAAGAAACGAAATGTCCTCCGGTGATGTGAAACTCACCCTACGGCGATAGAAATCAACAACTACATGGAAGGGAAATAACCAATCCATTCCGAGAATTACATCATAGCATGTCATCTCTAAGACATAAAAATCCCATAAGAAGAGACACCCACCAACCATAAGAGAGAACTCCTTGCACTATTGTAGACTAGTCGTTCTTGTCCCCAACGGTGTGTCTAATGTCAAGATATTAGTAGAAGAAAAGATACAAATCCCAAGGCTCTCTACAATAGAAAAAGATATAAAGCTATGGGAAGCCCCTGTATTGAAAATAGCATGAGCTAATACTGAGGCAACTTGAATCATACCTCTAACTGTAGAGGGTTCGAGATCCTGCTCTTGCTGGGTCTGCTCCACTATAAAGGTCTGGACTATACCGCGGCCCTGTGTCCCTGCCTGACCACCCTAAGCTGATCTACCCTATTGTCATTGAAATCCTGGTGACTGGATACCATGGCCATGACCTCCACCTTGGACTAAATGGCTGGAAGAACTCCAGTTGCAAGACTAGTGAAAAATTAGTGGTGCTGCTCCTAAACGAGGAGTCATAGAAGAACCCTTATCACCAGATGTTGGTGAGAAGAACTGATAGAAGTGCTGAAGATTTCCCATCCTACCGTATGATCAGAACTCCACTGGGTCCCTCGGGAAATGTGGCCTCATATACACACTCTTCCTACACTGGTAACACACCACCGAGATACCAGAAGAAGTGTCTCACCTCCTTGGATCACTGTACGATGACCCACCATGACACTTCCTGATGATAGTAAGAGGGATACAAACTCTAGATGTCGAGCCGCCCTGGCCCACACCTCTATAATCCCTCAGATTGCGCTCTGTGATCATATCCTGGTTGACTATAGAAATGATAGACGTCAACCTGAAGATATTGACCTGAGATTGGATGTCGTACCTCAGACCATCCTCAAACTTCCTTGCCAGGAATAAATCATCACCTCTTGGGATGGGCTTAACGCACTGTAGCTCTATGAAGAAAGAAGAATACTTTATAACAGAAAGACTACCCAACTCCAGAATCATGAACTCCCAGGCTCGATCGGCCCTCAAAGTCTTCGTATAGAAGTAGGCATAGAAGGTATGCTGAAACTCATCACATGCCATAACCTACTGGCATCCCACCTGTGAGATCACATCCCACCATCTCTTGGAGGAATCCCGAAGCATATATGTAGCAAGCTTGACCCTCCTCTCTGGAGGCGTATCCAGGTGATCGAAGATAGAAAAAATGGCTTCTAACCATGACTCTGCAGCCTGAGGTCATCCTTCTCATATGAAGGTGGGAGAATGTTGTTGCTGAAAGACCCGCGTCAACTCTGTTATAGAAGGGGAAGGATGTAGTACTCCTCAGAAAGTCTTCATAAACCTCATAAATCCCTCTCGGAACTATGCATCAGCACATGTGTCTGATATGATGGTTGGTGCCAAGACTAGCATAATTGGTGGATCTATAGTAAGTCCTTGATCAGCCAGGTTTGTCATCTAATCACTACCTTTCAACTAGTGTACAACCGGAGGACATCTCAGTGGAATGAATCTGCAAGGTCAAATGCACACTTTTGATCAAGATTATCAAGGACTGAAAACTGGAATGGTAAGAAGGGAACAGGAGAAAGAAAGCATTCAAGTTTTACAAAACATGGATACATGGCGTGTATACTTAACTACACGATGTTTTCCCTTAATCCTTTCACATGGGAATTTACTTATGCCAAAACTAGTCATCTAACACCCCAAACACACAACATGTTGTCCTAACACACAACATGTACCTAAATCCTCTTCCCCTTCCAGAGTCCTTCTACATGACTAAGCTACACGGTTCTCCTAGAACAAGACTACACAGCGTGTTTTTTTTCAGACATAGCATGTACAAGAAGAGCTTCACCGACCCGTGTTGTTAGTGACATGGTTGGTTACATGTATAACACTACACGGCGTGTTCTAGATGGACACAGCGTGCACTAAAGTATTTCCACTGATATGTGTTGTTAGTTACACGGTTGGATTCTAGAGATCTAAACACATGGCGTGTAAGTCTGGTACACAACATGTCCCACAAAAATTTTCCCAACCCTATGTCTCTTCCCACATGTTCAACTACTTGGTTAGAGACTACACTGCGTGTACATAGTGTACACGGTGTGTACTTAAGAAAAACAGTTTCTTCCCAAACAGAAGAATAGATGGTGTGTATTCAAAACTACACGGCGTGTATTCTGGGGTTTTCTTGACAGTTAGCCTCAGAAACTACTCTGGAGCCCAGAAAAACACTAAAAGAAACATTAAAGTGCCAAATTATGATCTGTGAGGGCCCATAATCCCCACGAATCAATGTTTGGCATCTCATACATGTCATATACAAGAAGAACAAGGCAATGATCCACCAAATTTTTATCCATGAGGGCCCATAACACATCAAGAACCCAAGTTTGGCGTTCATTCAAACAAAACCTTACACAAATCAATACCCTATCAAACAGCAGTTACTTTATCAAGGCATCTATCACAAAAACATGCATATCTAGCACAACATCTATTACAACAACATGCAATCGCTAATGCACCCTAAATGGCATAGTAGGAATACATGACATGTGATTCCTAGAAAGTTCATATATGATGAATGAGATGGCTTACCCTCCTCTCATTAGGTTGAAACAAAAATAGAACCTCAAGAACATCAACAATAATAGCACAACACATGTGAATCAACCAATAGTGAAATAAAATCAACTGTAAAATTGAAAACCCATAAAATTGCAATAAATGAGGTAAATTGGATTTTCCATGTACACATGTTAGATACTCCCGAGAACAACTTACTACCAAGTACCTATTTCTGTTCTATCCCTGAATATAGGCTTCAAATAGTAAGTCAAGAAGAAAATAATTCTTCTGATACCACTTTGTAATGTCCTGGTTTCAAAAGCCTCCCAGAGTCACCCCGTACCTGGTTGGTAACATTGCCTCATGCACATTTCCACAAATTATAGAGACTACCGATGAGTAGTGAGGGCCTCAGGTGTGAAAATGGGAAACTATTCCCTCCTTGAAAAAGTAACATAGTAGAAACAAAATAGATAGCAATAGCGGAAGCAGTAATAATATCATACAACAGTAAAAATCGGAAGACTAAAATTAAGAATAACTGAAGCACATATTTAAATGATGCATGATACATATATCTAGGAAAATAGCCAAATAAGTCACAATGTTGGAATATAGTAAGAAACCAAAGTACAAAAGAAAGCATATAAAACTCCTCAGCATCTCAAGCCTCAGCTTGGTCCCATTCTCTCCAGCTCCACAGTAGTCATGTACCTAAAGTAGAAGAGAGCTTTCTCATATCTATACCTGCAACAATATAATCTATTTTGGCTCAAAAGCATGACCTAGACAAGGTGTGAGACTAAATCCCAATAGAAAAACACCATGAGAACTGTGCTTAACAGTCAGTGAATATATATGGCAGGAAATAAGCAGAGATAAGCAGTAAACAAGGAAGTACTCAAAAGTAAACAATCCTATAGTTTCAGAGCATTCAATTTCACATAGCATGTTAACAGATAATCACAAACATGTAAAACTTTGGGATGTACTCACAGCCCAATACCCTCTGGTCCTACATAGAAAACACAAGAAAATCTATGGGAAGTACACACCATCTGACCCCTCTAGTTCATCTTTAGTATAGACTCTCTAGGGAAGCACTCACCATCAATTCCACCTATAGTCTCATATCGGTAACTAAAAGTTCTCTCGGGAATCACTTATGTCACATTCCCCTTGTGGCCCAAGTCGAGGAACTACAGACACTCTGATAAAGCACTTACGTTAATTCCCCCTATGTTCATGCATCGTAAATGTAAAAACAAACACTTTGGAGAAGCCCTAACATCCATTATCCCTATGTTCTACTACACTAGGTTCTCACGGCCCTGTGTAAGGAAAACGAGCACAGTAATGTGATACGGCCAAATTAAACCTCAAGAACTACTTGGATAATAGTCTACAGAATAACAGCATGTCAGATAAATAGACACTCCATCTTACAGTACTAGGCATTATGAAAAACAAGTCAGCCTAACAGGCTAAGCTGGACCAAATGGTCATATACAAAACAAGCATGGGAAAACACTTCCAAATCATAGTAATTAACTCTATTCACATTCAATTAACCTCTATTCAATCATATAGTCGATGAAGGAAATTAATAGGGCTAAAACAGTAAACACGCAATACCTCATTCAAGGGTATTGCACAATTTTTCACATATAACTCGAAGACTTTCTATAGAAAGGCATAAACCACCTACCTCAGTGTTGTAGGATTGTTATACATGAACCTCAAGCCTTGAATCCCCTTAGAACATTGTAGATCTACAAAAATGTCTAAAAAATCAACCCATGATATCTCTAGAGAGAGAAGGAATTAGAAGAAGGTATTTAAGAAGAAGAGAGAACTCACATATGCAATTCCAACGCAACTGAAGGAGTCTGATTTAGATCACGGATGCTCGATCAAGGGCTCGACAAAGATCCACATCATACATATACTCTCAAATGAACTAGGTCGAGAAGGAGATGGTTCTGTCCATCATACGTGAACTCAGTACGTTTAATGAAAAAAAGTAGATGGCGTGTACTCTTGAGGTACACGGCGTGTACTTTCCCTTACTGAGCCCCACTTTAGGTGGCCTCTAGGTCACCACACATGGTCGTGGGCACTTCCATTACACACCCAGCACACAAATACCTGTTATAAGCGAGTACACGACCTTTACTTAAGAAATTTCCAGAAAACTCCTCTTTTCCCTAAAAAACACTAGAAAAAAGAAAGAATACCTAAAAAAGAAGATCTAGGTTCTTACAAGTAACTCTACAGTCTATCCCTGTTGGAGGTTAATTCCTAGAAAAAGGTAATCTAAGAACTCCACTCCCCATTCCTATTAGAGGGTAATGCCCAAAAAGGACACTTGGGGAACTCCACTGCCTATCTCTACTATAGGGTAACACTCAAAAGAAGTCCTAGTGATCCTGCACAATTTTTGATTCCATCGGGTGCTATCTTGGTGCATTCCAATCTTGGAATAATTCACATCATATCTAAAAATACACAACTAATGGAACCATTATTTTCTATGTGGAAAAACACTTAGGATAGGATACTCATGGGAAAAAATCCATGTTAAAATGAAGAAGATATGGAAGGTAGATGTTCTTCAAAATGTAACCTAGGGGAAAATGGTGTGTGAGGGGTCCTACATGGCATGTGGACCCACTCCACTACCTAGTCGTGTCCTTTGGTTGGCACACAACCTCAATCCCATGAAGTAGGAAACACCATGTGGGTGGACTATATATCGTTTCGGGTCTAACCAGGACCAGGTTCGTGTCATGATGGCCATGTCGGTGTACTAGACCTCATGTTTGTATACCAGATACCATGTTTGTGTGGTCCATAAGATGGTTTCCCATCTAGGTAAGTGGTACCCAATGTGTCAATTATCTACACATCATGTCATCCTTAACTTTCTCAAACCCTAGATTCCTCCATGGAAAGGGGATATACACTATGTGTTTATCCAGGAATAGAGTGTGTAGTCATGTTTTTCATAGTAACCTCATATCGAGAGTTGTGCCTTGAATCAAGCCTTTCCACATTAGATTCCCCCTAAAAAGGGCCTAAAAATTTTAGATTTAGTAGTGGAAAGAGGATATTTTCTTTTTCTCATTATGAATCATCCTCTTTTCTCCGTGAGGGTTTCGTTGATCGTTATGCACGTCATCATGCTTCTGTTTTCCCCATATATGTTCTCTAAATAATGAATCAAGCATCCTTTCTTCTTAAAAATCCGAGATCTAGGGTTTTCTAACAAAACCATTCCTATTACATCATTTCTTCAGGAATTCAGGGGTCTGAATGAGCTTGGTACCTCCCAGAAATTCAAATCAGTTCCTTAGGGATTCCACTGGTGAATAATGTGAAGAAATATGAAACAAAGGTACCAAAAACAATGTTTTAAATATAACTGGTTAATCGTTCTTGGATGAAAATCAAGAGTAGGTCACCAGGTATAAATGAAAAAAATTAGAAAAAAAATTAAACTTCAAAAATGGGCACATGTGAAGGGTGTTCAAGGAATAAACCAAAGAGAGAAGAACGATATACTCAAACATTTAATATAAGGAACAAAAACACAAAAATATGATTCATACCTTGATTTTGGATTGATCATTGGCGAAGAATGCACCTTTCAACGATTCAAAGTAATTTGACTGATTCATTTTGTCCTGATTTAATCTGATCTGATGTTTCATCCTCATTCGACAAAGGATTCGTCAGCGGAGGAGGGAAAGAGCTCTCTCCATCAATGGTAAAATTATGAGCCAACCCAGGAAAATTATCTATAGTGATATATTTATAAAAATATCTTTTGGTAATAATAAAATAAATTAATTAATCTAGATAAATGTACCTCCGGTGATAAATGGTTCTGAATGTCTTGCGCTGACTCATTTTATGTCACACCTAGGGTAAACACCGCATTTCAGAATCAATTGTGGTATCAGATTTCATATCGGATCAAATATTTAAGTTTTATCTTATTTTATTTAAAATAACAATACACACACAATATAAAATATATTTGATATTTTTATAAAATTAATTACAAGCACACTGGGCCTCGAAATTTCATGTTGTCTCAGCACCTAGATTTGCAAATATATATAGAAATTTTTCGAAGTATTACAATCCAAAAACCAATTCTCAACATTTTAGCACACATAATGTTTTTTGGAAGTAGAATTTTCTATCAAATAAATTAAAAATCTTTGAGAAAATAATAATCTCTAACTATAATAGTTGGCGAAAGAAGCTTGATGATTCCTTTTGTGAATAATATATGTCCTTTAAAATGCTAATTGGTATGTTCCCAATCAATTTACTCTACAGAAATAAATACCACTTGTTAGTGGACATTCATCATTGATCACATTATTTTGTGTGTACTTTCTACATGGATTTATATCAATTAAGGAAAAACAGTCTTTTATTATTATATTGATAGTATAAAATTAGAATGGATGATTATGAAAATTAGAATATTTACAAGGATAAGGAAAAAAGTGGAATGACTGATACATCAAATAAAAAATAATTCTCAAAGATAAGGTAGTATTTATTAACTCATTTTTTATATTATTTCAAAGGAAATTGAATTCACATTGGATTGGACCCTTCATGGTGACAAAAAAAACCCATAAATAGAAATTGAGATTAAAAGGGAGAACATGAACTCATTCATAGTCAATAAAAAAAGTTTGGATACTCTAAAAGGATAATTTTTAAGAAGGTTATGTTTTATCTCTTAAATGTTATTGAATAACACATTGTACTCTGTAATTTATCTTTTTAATGAAGCATTGGCTGGGAGGAAACCCTTATATATTCCAAAAAGTCAAAAATATTTCCTCTTTTTAAGATTTTATTCATTATTCCTTATTATCATAGAAATTTTTCATAGTTTTTATTAAGGTGAAACATAGGATAAACCCCCTAAAAACACATGTTCGTTGAGTGGAGAATAAGATGAGTTGTAGAAATTAAGTAAAATAAATGGTAAAAGTAAAATAAATAGTTTATAGAATCATATATCACTATAATGTGGTGTAGACCCAACCATGTCATAATTAAGAAAGATTGATGCTAGCGGGGAGTAAAATAAAAAAACCAACAACATATTAGTCATTTTATAAGATGTGTTACCAATTATCACCCAACCATGAGATGAAACCATGTCATAGTGAATCTTAAGCCCCATTTTTTATGGGATATACGAGTCACAAGACATCCATTATGAGAGTCCTCCACCCATGTACTTTCCTATTTTCATAACCAGCTTGGTCATATAACCATGACCCACTATCACCCCTATTTTTCAATTTAATTTTCTTTAAATATATAAGAAAAATAGACAAATAATAACTAACCACTTCACAATTTATTCAAACCATTCTATACATGAATTTTTCTATAAAAAGTGAAATCTACCATATCTCACTCACATGTAGCATCCAATTTTCCCTATACCAAACAATAAAAATTAATTGGCCCCAAACTATTTTACCGCATATTTTCCCAATCCCAACCCATCATCAAATAAGAAACAATAACCTCTATAAAACACTTTTTTACTGAATTTCCCATTCTACTTTACCTAGAATCCATGAAATCCATAAAATACCCATTTCCTACCCCTTTTAATCATTTCCCCTTAATTTGACCAAACCCTGACTATATAATTGGTCATTTAACCATGGTCCTAACCTCTAGAGATTTCGTTTCAAACCAAAATGTTCGCCACACCCTAATTCTTCCCATCATCCCATTTTTTCCTAGATCCAATATAAAAATGTTGAGGTCTATCTTAACACATCATGGTAATGGAACCCCACCCTAACCTAAACAACTATACCTTAAACCCTATCCAACCCAAACCATCCACACCATTACTACTCAATGTTTATTTTATTTTGAAAACATTCCAAACCATGTCATAGTTATTTCAAAAATACAACTTTTTTTATTATTTGTAAAAAATATAAGAATATGAATTTATACACTGTTTATCCTTAACCCTAATCCTACTATACCACTTCTCTGAATCCCTCGTCACAAAATACATTCTCTTTCCTTTGATTTATCCACCCAAACCACTCTGAATCCCTTAACCCATTAAATCCACACATCCCATACCCTAGTATTCAACCTGTACCAAAACCATTACCTTTCACCAATTATATTCCCATTTTAACCCTCTATTAAATTTCTTCTCTTGAAATTTATCTGACCATACAATTTTTTCATAAATATGAAACTTATTATATTTTCAACTTTTCACACATATTTAAGAGTAGTAAAAGAACCTCACATTAACCTATTTCTAAGAAGACAAATTTTTTCAACCAATTTCAAGAAAAACCATATACTAAACTCCCTTGTGTAAATATTTCAATCTTTCTATAAGCCCGAAAATAACCCACATCATATTACCATCCCCCATCCTACCTAATCCACTTCATCATCTCTTTGGAAAGACTCTGTAGACTCTATATTTTCATAGCATTCAATCGTCCTCAAATTTTAAAAATTCAAAAGGAAAAATAATAGGGGGAACTTGAGTTACTTTCAACATAAAATATAGATTATGATAATATTTTGGATCATTTATTACTTCATGGTATTGGTTTGGTGGTAGTATTTAGGGACTATTTACATAAATTACACTTTGAATAAATTTTCTAAATCCTAGAGGAGACTCATAGAGAGATCATTCCTGAGATTCTAAAAACTCAAGAATATGTCTATATAAATTAATTATTGATTTTTTTATGTATTAAATTTAGACTAACTATCACTAAATTTACATATAAGTATATTATATATTTAGAGAAGTTTTCTAATTTAGTGGAATATATGAGGGTGGCATTAAATCATAACCATAATAAATATTTCTTCTAATAGATCGGGATGATATGATATCTATGATCTCACCATGATCCTATAAAATATAATATATCATAATTAGAAAATATCACAATTATAGTGATACACAAGCCCATCACCACATCTTAGATACCCATATGGGGTAGCCAAGGGTGATCAACCTTCTGGAACTATTCATCCCACAATCTATTCTTTTGGTCCCTCCACCCAATTTAGTATGATTATTGATTAATAATTTTCAAGGTATGATGTTAAAAAGAAGAATTACCATCATGGAAGGCAGCTTTACTAAAAATTTATCCAACCCCTTCAATGTTTTTCATTCTTTATAACCACTCTAAACCTTTAAGAAGCTTTTTTGATTTCTTCACCCAAAAAAAATAGGAATTTTCATTAAATTAGGAAAGTGATAAGAATTTATAGAAATTGACCTAACCACACCAAAATAATAATAGAATTCACGATTATCCACTTTTTTGATATTCAATCCCTTGTGCATTAATTTTTCTAGGTCTCACCAATATCTTTATTTAATGGATTATATTGACTTGACATTGGCCAAAGTCAACTATATGACTAAGCTATGGGAATATATATTTTTTGTTATGTGGTTACTCACCAATAATACCAATGCAGAGAAACTATTAATTCTAATTCCCTCTCACACACTAGTTTATAAGGTGTAGTATAATTTATCCTTTGATAAAATTTCTATATTAGCTAATTAATTTCACATTGGTTCCACACTGACAACTATTATTAATTCCGAATCATGTTATCTACCTATATGTGATGAAACCCACTCTAATACCCTCTAAAACTAGTACCCGACCTAAATTTCCACATACCTGAACATTGTTCCACAACCCCAAGGGCTAGCGATAAGCCTCGTGCATCAAACAACAACAATAGAAACGATTTCACCCAACCTGAAGTAACAAAATGGTGTATATTTATACAATAGAGTGAAATAGAGTAAGAGATAAACATATTCCATAACTGAAAGAAGACAACATAATCAATAAAACTAAAAATCATTTAAAACATCCCAAATTAAAAAAAACCAACATTGGAGGAAAACTAAATAAAAAACATAATACTCCATGTGATAGCATGGGAAAACTCCCACCAACACATTACCAGCTACCCAAACCTAGCTCAAAACCTCTCCACCTCACTAAAACACATTTTATTTCCCTACATCAAAAGACACACAAGGTTCTATCCACCACCATAGGGTTTCCTAGGGTGTAATCCAAATAGGATCAGTTGGATCCCACCATGGTGTTCTATAAAAAGCCTATGTATAACAATTTGATCATGATCGACTTAAAAGAAAACAATGAATGATATATTGTTAACCAATTTTTATATAGTAATCATGTTAAAACATTTAATTTCCTTTTTTCCACATTTCAAAAATAATCCAAGTAAAATAGTTCAAATTATTTCATATAAAATTGAGCAGACAAATCATATCAAAGCATGTATCGCATATCATATCATATCACTATAAATATAATATAAAATAATAAATTCCAAAAGCATATGAAACATAATTCTATTGATCACTACATTTCAGGATAACATGGACACTTGTACATAATCATAGAAAATTGCATGCATCTAGTATCAAGATATGTGAATTGAATCAAGTGAGCATTGGAACACCCCATAAAATTAAACCCTTCAAAAGTTTTATCAAGTCCCTAGATAAATGGGCCTTGGGAGAAGAGGAACATACCATAAGATAACCCCCTTAAAAATGGATGAGACCTATTACCACACATTCCACCTAAGTACCCAAGGCTTCTTAGGTGCTCTATTTTCTAAACCATTTCACCAAACACTTAATTTTCAACCATTTTAGAAAAAAATTTCATAATGATTTAAAAATACCTATTATTTTACAAAAAACAATGGGAAATATATATTTTATCAAAAATGAATTTCTACATACAAAAATTAGTCAAGAAATCATGATATTTTATTTATAAAACACTTTACTAAAACCAGAGTAGTGCAGTTCATCAAACATATGCTAGGGACGAAACAACCTACCAAAGACATGGGTTTCACACACTCGCAATGAGATACACTAACAAAGAGTAACAAAAAATGATAAAAATTCCCTAGAATCAATCCTCACATCTCAAAATCATTTCAATTGGAAAAAGGGTCAGTGGAGAGGAAAGACCATAAATTGCCACAAAGAAACTAACATGCCACACAACAACCAACACAAAAATATTCCTCTAAAGGAATGTAACATTTAATATATTGAAATGATTAAGAATATTATAACTATAGATAAATGGATCCAATAACACAAAACAATGATGGTACTTAAATCAATGGTAGTAAAGAATCCGAAGGATTACTCACATTGATAAATGCACCACAACCGCAACTGAGATCAATCACTAGATGAAGTGATCCAAAAAGAGATAAGGTCTCTAAATTTTTTTGGGATAGCTCCCAGGATGAGAGAGGATATACTTTTGGATAAATTAAATGAAGATATTCAAGCAACACCCTAAAACTCCAATTCTTGAGAATTACACGGTGTGAAACCCCTTTTCATGTTGTGTAATACTCAAAACCCAAAAATGTAGAAAAATGCATCAGCTCAGATGAAAAAAATCTAGATTGTACCATTTAATAATGTGTAATATATTCATAGTGTGTAATATTTTCAATACCTATAACATTTCATGACATCTTCTTAATGAACCCAATACACAACATGAACATTTTACATGGTGTGTAAAACTTTCAAAACATTAAATCAGTTTACACAATGTGTAATCACCCAATAAATAGAAAAAATACAGATTCAGTAAAAATCCCAAACCACCACTAGTATTCTACAAACATGGGGTGAACCCTAAGACTCCTTTAACACAGTTATACCTAGACTCCATTAATTTAAATAAATATACATCACTGAACATTAATTAATTTTACCATGCAAATGATCTCCATCCTTAGGAGTCCCAAAATGTGCCTAATTGAAGTGGGAAGTGAAAAGAGAGAATACTAATACCTAGAAGTGGTTAAAAGGATGTTACAGACTTCCCAAAAAAAATAATTTTCATACCTGGGAAGTCATGTGTAATAATGATGTTTGGATCCACTTCTCCCTCATCAATGAATCATGCTACCAATTATCTTGAGAATCTGATCTATGCCACCATAACACTCTAACCAATGAAATCAACTTCCCATGAAAGTTTTTAATTAATATCCAATGATATTGACCATATAATCCACAATATAAACTTCTTGATCCAAATCAATCTCTTCCCAAATAAAAATGAGAGAAGGATCGGGATGGTATTTCCTGAGGTGTGATGTGTGGAAAAAATAATGAATACCTATAGAATGAACCTACAATTCCAATTGATAAGAAACATTTCCAATCCACTGAATAACCTCAAACATTCCAAATCATCTCATAGCCAACTTTACCTATTAACTATGTTGATGGTGACCCATCCTAGGAGAAAATTTCAAGAAAACCGGATCACATTTATAAAACACCAAAGGATGAAACTTCCAATCCACACATGATTTCTATCAACTATTAGCTATAAACAGATATTTATGTATATCTTAAATCCACACTATAATATATTGAATGAGACCTGGTCCTGCTAAAGAGTCTTCTCCCATCTCTTCTCAAAAAAGAGGTGATTTTCATGACCAACTGTATAAAGCCTTTAAGGGAGACATTATAATTAATGGATGATAATTTTTATTATAATAAAAGTCAACCAATAGTAGATGGTTATATCATGAACCACCAAAATACAAGACAAAGGAATGGACTATATCCTCTAGGATCTAAATAGCTTGCTCTGTATGGTCATCTGTCTTTTGATGGTAAGGCATACTCATCTTTACCTAAGTCCCCATCACCTCCTCGAGACTCCTCCATAACCTTGAATTAAACCTAGGATCCCTTTCTAAAACAATGTAAAAAAAGGATCCCCATGTAAACTCATTATCTACTGTATATATATCTTACAAATATCACCAACTTTAGTGGTTTCCCTAATAAAAATGAAGTGATGAGACATTGTTAACTAATCAATCACTACCCAGACAACATTCCTCCCTTGAAAGTTCATGGTAATACAACAACAAAGTCCACGAAAACTTTTACCCATTTCTACAATGGAATCTTAATAATCTATATAAAACCAAAAGGTTTCAAATGATCTCCCATTATTTGTTGGTAGGTGTAACAGTGAGACACATAATCTGTAATGTCACACTTCATACCTGGCCACTAGAATCATCATCTCATATAATAATACATCATCATGGTGGCTGAATGAATAGCCCATAAAGGACAATAAATTTAAACAAAATTTATATCCTCACAACTACTGGGATGAAAAACAAATCCCCAAAATGTATAATATCATCTTAAGATAGAGACAAACCAAAAATAGTATCCCCACCATATAGGGTTTCTCGAATTAGTTTGAACTTTTCATCCTACTGATGACCCTACTGAATATTCTCAAGGAGATATGATAATAACTAAACACTTGACAGACCCCTGCCGATAACATACTATTAAGAATACTGATGAAACTGAGTGAAGATCACCATAAGGTTCCAATCCTCCTTAGATTACAAAACAAGTTGTGATGGTATTATTCTACTGAGAGTTTCAATTGCATTATTCTTCCCTGTGGTGTAGACGATGACAAATTCAAACATCTGGTGGTATTCCACCCACCACCTAAAACTAAGATTAAATTATTTCTAATAAAAGATATATCTTATACTCTAATGGTAAAAAAATACTATGAACCACTTTCTAAAAAGATAGTGTCACCATCATTTAGGCACATGCATAACCATGGGAATCTTTAAATCATGAGTGGGGTAATTATCCTCATTAATTCAAAGCTACTGAGATCCATAATTGACCACATGATCATCCTGTATAATCACACAACACAAACCATCACTAGAAGAGTCATAGAAAAACACAACAAAAAATTATTGACATATTCATGGAATATATGATTCATCAAATTCATGAAAACTGTAAGATCATTAGTCAGACCAAAAAAATCACAAGATATTCATAATCGCCATACCTTCTCCTAAAATCCTTCTTCATTATATTAGACTCCCAAACTATGAGTCGATGATGACCTGACTGAACAACATTCTTTGAAACCCACTTTTAAACCTTTAAAAAATCAAGGATATCATCAACAAATTTCAAAGTATAATTGTTCTTAATAATTGTCTAGTTTAACTTCAAATATTCCACACACAATCAAATTAAACCAGCTACCTTCTTGGAAAAGAGTATAGGGGCTTCCTAAGGAGAAAAAAGGAAAATAAAACATTTTATAATCAAGTAATCCAACCGAATATTAAGATCTTGTGGCTCTATTGGTTCAATATTATATGAGGGTCTCAAAATTGGATGTGTACCAGGTATTAGGTAAATTTTAAACTCTACCTCCCTCTTCAGATGAATACCGGATAAATCATCTATGAAAACATCAAGAAACTCCTAAAAATAGTAGAATGGTCGATAATTAAAGAAACATCATCATGATAAACTACTACAGTAAACAAAACACTCATGAGATCTAGGTGGGATGGTCATGCATGACCAGACCTTAGATCACACTCTCCCTAAAACACCTGAGATATTTTATCAGACATAATAAATAAGACACTATGATGATAAAAATAAATTTCACCATTATGACTAACAAGATATTCCATCTCATTTATTATGTAAAAAAGATCCATATTGAGAGTGAGAAAATATTGGACTAACTCTGTATCATCGATAGAAAGAGAACAAGAAAGAAACTAAAACTCCTTCTCTTTAATCGTCCCAAGAGGGGTTTCTAACCCCATAAAAAAACACGTGAGATTTGTTAAAAGTCTAAAAATATCAGGAAAATGGATAGATATAAATGGGTGTTAAGAAAAATTATCAAATAAATAAATCGCTATTAATGATGTAATAAAGATTGTATCTCTCTTTATCAGAGGACCCACGTCTACCCCCACCCTAAAATTTTCTCTTGTGTAAATTTGCTTTACTCTTAAGGCATTTGAATAGAGATTTATAGTATTTAAAGCATATTATTGCATTTTAGTAGACTTTGTAGTCAATATTCCCTTATATATTTAGGTGTAGACATCGGCTAACAAAAATTCTACATATGGCCATACATCCCATAACTATTGCACATCATTGCAAGTTCAGAACAAGAATACTGGGTGTAACTTACCATTCCATACTAATAGTAGTTATGGGGAACATTACTAGCTGAAACTGAAGGTTTATAGTAGTCTTGATACAGAGAACAACCACCTACACTTCTATGATGATCATTCAATTTCAACTTTTTCCCCTCCATGCCACTGAAGTTTCCACTAGGTGAAAGATAATGGATGTAATAACCAACCTTTCCAACCGTATTCATCTCTTACATCATCACAATGTCTATCATCTCCATATAGGTCAAAATATTTAGCATAAATACCTATGATATGATATCCATTCACAAAACCTGTAGGTAATTTTGAATAGTCTTCTATTAATTTTATCTACATTCAGATAAAAACAAACCAACTCATCAAACTGATTAGTGTACACTGGCTTTGAATGCTCTCCATACTGAAAATAGAGAAACTCTAGAGACTTTTACATCATCAGTGAATCTTGAAAAAACTTCTAGAATAAACATGTCTTGAAACCCTTACAGTCTAAGCCCAGATGACAATTCTCATATACCATAGAATCCCACCATCTCTTGTTAGACCCTCAAGTCTAAACATTGCACACATCACCTTGATACTCTAAGGTGTATCCAGAAAGTTGAATATATAGTCGATCTTATCTAGCCAGTCCACTGCCTCTTGAGGTTCATTTATACCTTTAAAGGATGGTGGAATCTCATGAAAGAACTCTTTTGATCAATCCATTTCTCTGATAGCTTCTGGATATACCTCAATAATTGTGTTCTAGACTTGTGGTATATTTTTTGATAGCTTGAAATACCTGCATGCTCGCTACTATAAGTTTTTTTCTTGTAAAAGACTTACCCTAAGGAGAATCAATTTCACCCTCCTATAGAACTCGTGGAATACATCTTAGAGGCATATCGTTGCACATCGAAATAAATTAAATGATCAAAAAAATAGAATATTAGGAGTTCAAACCAGAAATTTTTAAGAAAAAACTAATATAAAGCTCAAGAACTCAAAATAGAAGACACACATACCAATGTCCCATGGTAACATGAGTATCATAATTGAAAGATCTAGTGAGGCATTCATTGCATGATCCCAACCTAGATACCCACTCAAACTAGTACCCAACCCAAATTTCCACATAATCGAATGGAATACCCAATCCCCATGTGCTGGAAACAAGCACCCATACATAAAATAACAACCAGAGATAAATATTTCTCCCATCCTAAAGAAACATCATGGAATATATATATATATATACACACACAACATAGATAAAAATTGAAAGAGATAAACATATTCCATAACTGAAAGAAGACAATAGGATGGATACAATTAAAAATAAGTCATAACATTCCAAATTAAAAAAAATCAACATCAACGGATAACTAAACATAAAAATAACTACCCCATGTGGTAGTGTGGAAACTCCCAATACATCACCACCATCTACCCAAACCGAGATGAAAAAACCTCACCACATCACTTCGGTGCCTTTCCATTCCCAGCATCAAAATATATACAATGATTAAATGCCATCATAGTGGTACATAGGGTGTGAAATAAAAAGGATTAGTTGGATCTCACTCAGTTGTTCCATAATAAGTCTATATATGAAAATTTGAACATGTTCAACTTTAATGAAAACAAGGCATGATATATTATTAACTTGTTTTTATAGCAAAATCATGGGAAACCTTTTAATTTCCCATTTTTCCACATTTCTAAAATAATCCATGTAAAATAGTTCAATCCATTTAATATACATCAAGAGAAGTTAAATCAAAGAATATCACATATCATATCATATACATGGTTGTACAAGATAAAATAGTACAAGATAAAACCACAGGTAACATCTTGACAAGGATCACTATAGGTTAAGCTAGCTAGGAAACTCATACCTAAACATAAAAAATCGTAGTGATCAAGTCTCTAGATATATACAAAAAAATATAGATTAGAGGAACACCCCAAAAAGTGAACCACCAAGTATCTCTACTAACTCCCTATATCAACATACCTAGGGAGCGTTGGAACACCCCATGAGTTAACACCCCCCCCCCCTAACAAATAGATGAGTCTTATTACTGAGCCTTACACCTAAGTACCCAAGGCTACCCATGTGCCCTATTTTCCAAACCATTTCATCAAGACAATGCTTTGAAACCCATTTTAGAAATCCATATCCCAATTAATTAAAAATACCATTTTTTACCAAAAAGAAATGGAAAAGCATATTTTATATAAAACTCATTTCCGAACACACAAATCAATCAATGAATTGTAAAATTTCATTTATAATTTTTTTATCAAATCTAGAGTAATATAGTTCATCCAACATAGGCTAGGGATGGTACCACCTACCTCAAACTCGGATCATACATGCCTAAAATGCCATCCATGAATAATAGAAAACAAAAAATGACAAAAAAATACTTTGAATCATTCCTTAAATCTTAGAATCAATACAACATGAATAGGGGTCAGAAGATAGGATAGATCACAACATACCTCAAAGAAACTAATACGCCGCACCACAACCAAAATTATGGTTAGATTTTGAAGGAAGATCACACAATGGATCTATAAAAACTCAAGAATATTATCATTATATATCAATAAATATAATAAAAAAACACAATGGTGTTACCATAATTAACTAAAATGAAGATGAACAAGGATTACTTACCCAGAGAAATCCACCACTACAATAATGGAAATAAATCACTGAATGAAGTGATCTTGAAGGAGTAGATATCTCTAAAATTGTCTGGAAGAGCTGATATGTCAAGATAAGAGTGACATTAAGCTAAATTAAATGAATATCATCAATCAAGTAACCTAATAAATTCCAAATCCTAACAATTACATGGCATGAAATACATTTCCAAATCATGTAATCTATGAAACCCAAATACACTGAAAAACATGTCACCTCATATTAAAAAATCATAATTTTAACATTTCATGATGTGTGATATATTCAATGCATGTAATCTTTTCACACCCTATACCAATTAATGAAATATTCCCAGTTCTCAATACATGACATGAGAATTTTACCAGGTATGTAAAACTTTCATGACATGTAATCATTTTACACGGCGTGTAATCACCCAATAGATAGAAAAACTATAGATTCATCAAAAAAACTTATACCAACACTAGTATTCTCTAAACTTTGGGATAAACCTACAAATACTTTATGAAATTTATAACTACACTCTATTAATTTAAAAAAACTTGCATCCTCAAACTTTAGGTCATTTTTAACAGAAAATTCTCTCCATCCCCAAGAGTCCCAAAACACACCAAATTAATTAGGTAAAGGAAAATTGAGAATATAAATTCTTAAAATCATGTAATGGGATATTAAATAGAACCTCAGGTAGCCAAATATCCCCATCACATAGACACTATATTTTCCTATGCTTCTTTATCCCTTGTAGAGAAGTATATTCATGATATTACAACATTAGTAAAAAAGAAATAGGTTAATATATTTTCCAAAGGAATTTTACTTTTAAGTATTACACCACCACCCCAACCTAAATAGAGGATGATCTATCTGTTTTGGTGTAAATGATGGCAAAATAAGAGGAAGTTGAAAGTAAGTATAAATTTATTTTTGAAGGAATCTAAATAAGGGTTAAATTTTTATCAATCATGACGTAAAAAGAAGGTTGGAATTTCCATCCAATTACTAGTTATATAGTCATTGTAGCTTCTAAACCTAAAAATATAGTAAATATTGTTATTTCATCCTCATCTATAACTATAATTTTTTGTCCCTCCACTATTGTGATTACTCCCATAATTGAAGAGCTCGATACCAAAATTACAACATCTTCATTGGATATAATGTATATTTTAAAGTATTATATTACCACACACAAGGAGTTAAATATTGTCTAACAACCTCCCCTGGTATGATCATTATGTGATGAATTAATAAGATATGAAATATTCATGGTCCCTTAACCAATCATCAGGGAAAATTACACTTTCCACTTAAAAACTCCCTCCCCCTTTTTAGTATTGGATCATATAGGTTACATCCATTAAGGATTTTCCTAAGGTTATTGATATTATAAAGGGGGTTTTGTGTGTTTATATCACCCATTTAAAATATTTTAATGTTGTGGGAATTCTTGTCTCACTTATGGTGGTTTTCATTGGTCTTAGTATTCCATCTCTCTATGATTTTTCTCATTTTTTCAATAGAGATTTGAGATTAAAGATTAAAGTGATTATAAGTATTTTTGACATGAAAATATTTTCTCTTCATTTCCTTGAGGTGACTAATTTCATGAATGCATAGTTTATATATCATTTTTATTTTATAAATTTTTTGTATTTTATTATAATGGTATATTGATCTTTATATGGGAAAATACAATGTTCTAGCTTTGGTTTGGGTGAGATTTCTAGCCTTTACTTTCCCCATTTTCAATCCTATAATTATGATTCTTTTTGGTATCAGATGTTTTATAATTATTTGTTAGGGATTTTATAAAAAAAATCATCAAGATTATGATAATTTTTTCAAAAAGGGTGAATTATCAAATCCTTTTCCTATTTTTATTTGGATTTGTATTTTAGGTAAATATCACTTCAAGAATAAGGTGATTTTTGAATCTCATACCTAAATTCAACTTATCTGTATTTGTAAAAGAAACAAAAGTCACTTTTTTCATAGGTATTATTTTTCTATTAGGGTACATCCTACTCTATTAAAGGAGGGAGAAATGATCGATTGGAATGAAGCTTGTATGGTGGTTTGAATTTCTAATGAGCGATAGGTGGTGTGAAGAAGGTGTGTCCTCATTAATTTGAGGATATAAGACTTGAGTTTTTCTCTTATCAAGTCTCTAACTAGGTTTATGATTACTGTTTTGAGATCTATATTTATAGCATTTAATTGTGGGTAGAACTTCTCGACTGATGGTGGGGAATTTTCATTTTTTGGATTAATTGCTAATTAAATGTAATTAAAGTCCACAATTAAATTGATGATGAAATTTTAAATTATTTAGTCTCATTCAGGGTTTGGATATTCCTTATAAAAAATGGTAATGAGGATAATATCCATGGTGTGTTCACAGGATTTATATTCAAGCATCCGAATAAGGGAAAGGATAATTTTTGTTCATGTGATAACCATTCTAGTTTTATTGATCCTGGTATATAGAACTAGTTTAGAGTTATAGGGGAATTTGGGATAGGAAGAACTAAGAAATAAAGATATAGACAAGTCCTTTAAGATTTAGTGGGGATAGCTATAATCATGTAGTTGGGGAATGATTCCCTTTCCTTGTTTTGTTTCTAATAACTAGTTTAGAGTTATATGGGCATTTGTGATGGGAAGAACTAAGAAATAAGGATATAGACTACTCCTTTAATATTTAGTGGGTCTAGCTACAATACAGTAGTTAGGGAAGGATTCCCTTTCCATGTTTTGTTTCCAAGAACTAGTTTGAGAAGTTATTTTATAATCCCAAGGATGGTGATTTGTGAAAAATAGTAGAGTACAGAATGGAAAACAAATATATTTGGGAGGATAGATAAGAGATAGAAGGAATATTCCAAGCTTCATAGAAAGTAATATGTTCTCAAGAAGATGAGTGTTTTGAATATAGCTTTAAAATTTAAAAAAGGCCCTTATAGAATTAGGGGGGTCACTCTTTGGCTTCAGGGAAGAAGGTTAAGTGACATAAGAAATACTCTAAATTTTCAAGACCTATGATGATTGGGTTAGAAACAAAATTGGGAAGGTGGTGAATCATAAACCTAATCTAGAAAATCATGACCAAACTAATGGATTCAATATCATTGTTAAATCCTAATAAGGGAATGATGTCCAAACATAGGCTAATCATGAAACCTATCTCTATTTTTTCCATGATGTTCCTAACCCGGTGGTTTTTGTAGGAGGATCAGAGGAGGATCTTAATTTGGATCTCATTCTGGAGGATAACTCTTGGCTCAAGATAATTTTTCCTCCAAATATTTTTTCTTATCCCTATCATTTCTCTAAAAAACATGATATCTATCTATGATAAATTATGAAAAGAATCTATAGAGGAATTATCTTTAGCTTAGTGCATTAAATTACATATGTAACTATAATATTCCCATAAAATTCGAAACATGCATGTTCTCAATGTCCTTAAAGGAATTCCTCACCTATGGTTTTGAAGAAAACTTAATGTCATTCACTTGAACTTTTTATATGTTCCATTATTCATTGATGACTTATTATTGGTCTAAAACTTATTATGTACTATTATAAAGGAAAACATTTGGTTCAAACTCAAATTTTAAATCATGGATATATCTTGTAAATACTAGTGAACATCAAATGTTCATAAATGTTAGCTTTTAGCTCAGTTGATTTTTTTCTATCCTTCTTTATTTCGTTATTATTTTTTCTATTTTTCTATAGTTATGGATTTAGAATCCTATGCTACTTTGTTTTAAAAGGTTTTTTATCCTTTCTTCCTTCAAATCCTTGATCTATGTCTTGAATCAAGTAGTTTTTCATAGGCCCTAATCTCATATCATAAAGTTTTAGTGGTAGTTTTAGGTTCTCTGGTTTTTATTAGAGTTGTGGTGTGTTGAAAATTAGAGGTTTTTTTGGTTATTTGTATGATTTGGTTTTTGTTTTTTTGTGCCAATGTAACCCCCCTCGTGTTTCATTAGATCTGGTAAAAGCTTGGTTCTATTTAGTGGTTGTTTTTTTTATATTTTCTTGCTTCCTAGTAGAATAATTTTTAGTTCCAACTAAACCCAAAAGTTATTCTTTCTTAATAAAAAATATCACTAGAGAGACATATAATATTGATGTGAAATTTCATTGATTGTTGGATTGAATAATTTATGAAGTAAAGGAGAAAAGTTTGGGATATAATCCTAAATTTTCACCTGAGAAGTATGAGAGGGATGATTCTCATGTTGATCCTAAGGATTATTAGGATCTATTTTATTAATTTTTATTTTTATATTGATATTTTTATTCCCTTATATTTTTTTTGTATTTAAAATGATTGTAATATATTTTTAGAGCTAAATAAAGGAATATAGGGATGATTTGGTTATGAAATATTTGGAATATGTTTAAAAATTTCCCAGCTTTATCATTTTTAAATAATGTCATAAATTCCATTTTAAAATAAAAAAAATTAAAATAAAATTGTTTTCATACATGAGAACCCCAAACATCAATATGGGATCAAAGGAGTATGAGGCTACTAAATTCAAAGTAGTATTTATCACCTCTTTTTACTTTATTTTCATCTTTTTATTGAAAAATAAATTTAACTCTCTCACTTTCAACTAAAATAATGAGGATTCTAGTTTATTTTAAGTGTGGGGGAGGTTTTATTGAAAGCACACTTATTTGTTTATCTTGGATTCATTTATTCAGTAAAAATTTTCTTAGGAAGAATCACTTACTTTATTAATATTGAAAATTAATCATGAATATTAAATTAAGAGACTTGGTTTGATATTTTTTAAAATAAAATACTTATTTGTTTTATGATTAAAATTTAAATGATTTATTAATTTATTTCTATATCTAATTTTAATTATCTATAATTAGCATTAATTGATTGATTACATAATATATATGTCATAGGTGATTATCTAATGTCAAAATTCCATTCTGTATAAGTTTTATAAACCCTTTTATATATTATTTTCAATACCTTATTTCATTATAGATTATAAATATAGTCACCACCACAATAACATGTTTTTTATTATTTTTTGAATCATAAGTATTTTGAATAACATTAATATGATAGAGTACACCTGTTTAATTTTTAGACACTTTAAAATTTGGACCTATCTTGTATTAGAACCTGTTTTAAACTTTTAGAATCTATGAAAACTGGATGGATAATCTATATTACAATCCCATTTATCATTCATACCCAAATTCTTTAGTATCATCGCATGATTTAAATTGAACTAAAAATAAGGGAATCATTTTTATTTATGGTTCTACTAAGAAGGTAGATATTAAAAGTAAAATAATGTGAGGTGATGATTATTATTTAAGGGATATTAGGTTTATAGTGGTATTTTAATTATTCCTACATGGCTACTTTAAAATCTATAAAAAATGTGAAAATAAAAATAAAATAAAATGGGGATTATTTTATTGTTATTTTGAATATATGTGTTTTTTAAACTATGAGAAAAGTCATAGGAAAAGATAAAAAATGTATGGGAGATTATGTTTTTTGTACATATAAGTGAGGAAATTTTATTAAGCTTAAGTGAATCATATAAATTATACTTAAGGAATCATGTCTACTTTTTTATCCTTTTTCATAATTATTTACTAACTATTAGCCTCAAAAAAACCTTTTCAAAATACCACTTGACTATTGTGGTTTGATTTATAATGTGGGTATTTTGATATCTTTAAAGTTTATGGATAATGTTCATATACTTTATATTTTTCATAAATACAATTAAATGATCTTGATTGGTGAGACAAATTGTTCTCTAGTTAGGTTGATAAAAAATGGGCATTAATATTTAAGGAAAGGTTGAGAGAATATAATGAAAGGGAAAATGAATTGGGAATTTAATTCAATTACAAGAAATGATTGAGTACCTAATTAGGAATAGAATTAGAAAATTGATAATTTTTAGTTATAAATTTTATCTATAGGTATGACTAATTTTTAGTTTCTTATATTAAAGGGAATTTTTTCATTGAATTATTTATTGATATTTTTTATTAAGGATAATGAAAATATTATGTATATAGAAATTTTTTTACTTCATTTTCATATTCATTTAATCATTAAATTTTATTATGAATTTGATTTTATTATACCTAATCCATATTTTTTATGATTATAGGAATATATAAACATTGGTATTGAATTGGGTAACTTTGAAGAATAAATAATAAAAATTAATGAAACCAAGATGTTTTGTTTCATTAAATATTTCATGGTCATCCTATATGAATATTAAATGATTATTTTATATTATTATATGTTGTAGAGGATATTAGATATGGTGGAAAGGGTTTTTTGAATTTGAATAATGACATTAGTGATGACCACTATAAAATGTTTAGAGTCTTGGTTCCTTATATTACAAGTTCATTAAATAAAATAATTATCAACAATAATAGAGTAAAACCATTTTCAACTAAATAACCATGATGAGAAACCGTATTGTTGTGATGTCCCATAATCCATTAAAAATTAATCATAATTTAAATATATAAGATAATATATTCAATGGTTATACCAACATATTTATCTATATATATCTCATGTATATTAATTAATATGGAGATTAAAGGTGAAACCATAATTTTCATCACTATCATGGTCTAAATATTATAGGAATTTTGGATATTTGTATATCTCATGGTGAAAGTTTTTATATTTTAGTTCTAGATAGAAACTCAATAATTTGGAATACTAAAACCAAACCATGGTATTCCTCAGTTTACAAATAATAGTGTTTTTCTATTTTTATAGAGGACACCTAGACATACTTAGCTTTATTTTGGTTTAAAAAAGATTTATAACTTCTTTTTTATTATAGTTGTGTTAAATTATTCATTAAATTCAGAAATTTTTATTTATTTTAAGAATATTTAATTTTTTTCTATTATTTTCAATACAAATCCCTTATTTCATTTTTTAGTCATGATTTTTAATGATGAAAATTCCATTGATGTTTTAAGTTTATCTTATCATGAGTACATAGTCTTTTAAGAGGTAAGTGATCAAGAGTAAAATAATGGGTACTTAAATTTTCTATTAAATTTATTCATTAAAATATTGTTTTATTTTGGAACTCTCCTAAGTCTTAATTATTATTTTATTCCTTTATTGTTATTTTATCAAGAAAATTTTCATGGGATAAATCTTGAGGTGGTTGAGGGGATTAAATTTTGGAACATATTTATAATTGAAATTTTGACTTTTATATTTTAAATTAATATTCTTATTTTACTTTATTTATTAAATAAAAATATTTAAATTTATATAAGTATAATTAATTTATTTTACCATAATTAAGTTCTTTAATTTTGACTAGCCTTCAAACGAATTAATGTAGTAAATTTATTAATTAAAGAGAGAAGATATTTTGTGAAAAAAATTATTTGGAAATTGGTTTCTAATTTCTTATATTTATTGATTTTATTTCATCAATTTTTACTTTGGGATGATAGTGAATCACAATATTCCCAAATTTTAGAATTGAGGGTTGAAAGTTTTTTATTTATGATTTTAAGGCTTATTTAATAGTCTTTATGGAAATGTTCTTTTACAAACACAATATATATACCTTATTATTTTAGTTTGGATTAAATAAAAATAATAAATTTCTAAACTTTGATAGTTCATCGGAAGTAACGATGGTGATGGGTTCTATTACAAATGATTCTCATGAGGAGTTGTAAAGTATTTTATTTTTAAGTCTTGAATTTTTACTCATATATTTTTTTATTTATGTTTAATTGGGTCATATATTGAATCTTATTTTGATGAGTTTTCATTTTTATGATTATAGGTCATTAACTAATGGAAATAAAAATTTTATGTGTGTTATAATTTAATAGTTTCATTTTTTTCATGAAACTTTTACTAATATTTTTATTTGAATAATGAATTCATTTATTCAATTTTTTTATTTATATATGTTAATTAGTTTAATTAAGCACTATTTCATTTATAAATATTTGGAAGATTTTTTTTAATGTTAGAGGTTTTGAATGAAATTTTATATAAAATACACAAAACTAGGGGTGGCTTAAACTAATGGTTGGTTTACACTAGAGGGTATGGTTTCTCTTTATATTGAATATTAAAATGTTAAAACGTTAGAACACATGGTGGTTGTAATTATAATTTGATATAACTAATTTTGACTCTAAAAAAATGTATTTAATTCCCAGTTATTGAAAAAAAGTTTTTATTCCATTTTATTTTTCTATAAAAAATTTAATATTTTTTTCTTGATGGTTTGGATCCAAAATTTCCAAGTGGGTTGATATAAAATCATGGTGTTCTTGAAAATTAATAAAAATACGATGTAAATTTATGTTTTCAACTAAATATTTCGATAAAATATAAATATTACATTATATAATTAAGAAGAATAAAATAATTTCATTGTTCATCCACCACTTCATAGTTATTGAAAAATAAAATATTTAATAATCTTGAAAATATAGTAATTTTATATTCAACTCATAATGATATGTGAAAAATAAACTAAAGATATGAATACCAACCCATTAATTTTATTATTACATAGTATTTAAATATTTATATATAAACCATGATGAACATATAGGTGGTTATCATGATATAAAACTGTCGTTTTTTGGTGGATCTGTTTGATATATAAGATTCAAGTCATAATAATCACCACAATATAGTATTATAAATATATAAAGTATTATATAGATAAATTCATTAGTTTGAAAACTCGTAGAAATATTTAGGTTATATGTTAATTCCATTTCAAGATTTTTTTAGATTTATATGTGGATCAAAGTGAAAAGTAATAGATTATTCAATATTTTCTCTTCCCATATTCTTTTATTTTATTTTGTGTAATTGTTAATCAAACATGGGTGATTAAATATTTTTTTATTAACGATGAAATTTTTTTGTGTATCATTGATATGGTATTTTAATTTTTTTTATATATTTTTTTTGTGTGTATATTTTTAAATTACAAAATTATTTTTATAATCATGGGTTGTATGGGATCATTACATGATCCTTAGTTCTGGTATTAAACCCAAAAATGGATCAATTTATCCTTGAAAGCATCAACTTTTATAGAAATAAATAACATGGTGTACCTATAAATATTGTGTAGTAGCCTTCATCATGATGGAGTAAGCTTGATGATGATCACCAAAGCTACAAAGATGGGTTTCCTTCCTGTGATGGAATTACACTGACCAAAGGATCCTATTTCACAACCATGGGATTCTTGTATGTATGAAGGGGTTCTAGAACCATGATTATCAAATTTTTAATGATGATATGAGTGAAGAAATTTTGGACAAGATCACATTTAATCAGTAATATCAAATAGGATGGATCATATCCCATATATACCCATCCTAAACACTGTTTATTAAATGAATAGAATCAACCATATAAAATTTATTAGGTTCCATATCATAGCACATGTATGTTACATCATGTTAGATTATATATTAAACTTATTTATTGAATGTAAAATAAATGTATAATTTATTCCTAATTAAGTTTTAATGAAGATTCATGTCGGAGATGATGTGGCGGTAGTGTGAGCTGAATGAATACATTATGTTGGTTGAAACGTAGTCTTGAGTTGCAACCTATAGACTCCATGTTATATTTCCACCAACGTATACCTGAGATATTACTTAATCATATGTTTAAAACAATTTATATTTAATATATATTAATCCAATGAATATTTCATTTAGTGGACATTAATTAATCTCCCACTTTCACTTAAATCCTTCAATAAAATTATAAAAAACTCCACAACTCTTTGTGAATCCATATAAACTCTTTTAGATGTGGCTCTATCATAATCTTTTCATTTTGGAATAAATTATTTTAAAAATAATAATCCTTGTCTAATGTTCTTACTGTGTGACCTTTTGGGGTTTTATAGTGTTGAAAACAAACATTAAATCCATATTTCATAGATTAAAGAAAACAGTGGCCTCTAGAAAAGAATCAATGCTACTTGAACTACTAATAGTTCTGGTGTGATCTGCATAAAAGATAATCATATATCATATGAACATTTATGCCACAATATTTATCATATAACTCATATTTATACATATATAATATCTTTTTTCATGACATTGAGTAACCACTACACATGGAACAATTCCAATATAGTATAGGTTATCTCATCTTTTCTTGATTCTCTAAAAAACTTACCATGTTGATAAATAAAATACATTTCATTTTTCTTGTTGATGAGAACATCCCATGTCCCTCATCCATGAAGTTGGGAAAATCTCATGTGACTCAAATAAGCATGTAAATAAATTTACTTAGTCTAATTCAATCAAGGGATATATGTACTTACTCAATATACAATGGGACAAAATATTATATTAGTTATACTCCAACTGATGATATTATTAACAACATACCCAACCCCCCATAATTTTCTAAGTCATAATAACTTTCATAAGAAATATATAAAAGTATGAAGTTTTAAATGATAGGTTTCTCCCCAACCTTAGGTAATAAGTATTGATAATAATCATACTCCCCTAAGAGGGTTGATGATTATATGAAATTCCATGGAATATAGTTTGGCTGGTCAATCCAAGTAATTAGTCTCTACTTATCACATCATGAGTCCATTCTTCATACCTCATATACAACTATTTGTAATGTGTATAATATTATATTCTTACTAATCTTAACATATCCTCGCAACCCATGATACTTTGTGATGATCATCGATTAGGGAGAACTTAAAGTCAATCTTATAGGGGATCCTATCATTCCATCATTCATCTAATGTAAATTTCAACAGATGTGAATGGATGAAAAATATATATTTCCTTTATTATAATAACATAATAAATTATTCAATCATTACATAATTTTCTTATGAATATTATACCAAGAAACACTGCATGACCCTTATTCTTCTAGTGTGATAATGGTTTTAACAATGGATTTTCTAAATTTTGTTTTCTATACAAAAATATTATCATTACATCACCTCTATCAATGGTCACTCATGTAAAATGGTATTTAAGAAATATATTTTTGGAACTTCAGTGAGACTAAGCTTTCTTTTTCTAAGAAATAGTTGTATTGTTTCCACAATAAATATCAATTTCTTTCTCAATTATAGAAACCACTTCATGTTCAGAGATTAAATTACCAATCCAAATATCTCTCTTAATGGCATCTAATATAGTGATGTACTCTACCTATATTGTGGAGTTTGCAATAGTATCTTGTTTAAAACACTTCAAACTAATAGAACCATAATTTAAGAAAAAAACATAAACCATATTTATATTTTATATCATCTTTGTCAGAATGGAAACTAGAATCTATGTAAAATTTACATAGATCTTATAATATGATCCAAAGATCAAGGAAATAGTTTTATTCCTCCTTAAGTACTTAAGAATGTTCTTCACAATGATCCAGTGACACTCACTTATATTGTATTAGTATATAGAAGTAATTCAAAGAGCATAGGTGACATTAGGTTGATTACAAAATATATAATAAATGACCAGACCTATGGCAGATATATAAGGAATTATATTCATCATTTCTAACTTATAGAAGGATCTTGGATCTTCTTAAGAATAATTCAATGTAACATCAGTATAGACCCATTTTGGAGTTCTCAATGTTAAACAGCTTTATCACTTAACTAATGTAAGTTCCCTTACCAAGTCCAAGTATCATCTTAGATCTATCACTATTGATAATTATTCCTAGTATTTTGTAATCTTCACCCATGTATTTCATTGAGAAGTATTTACCTAGAAATATCTTCATATAGTGAAGATTAATGATATCATTTCCAATAAGCATTATGCCATCCACATAAAATATTATAAATATCACTAAACTCCCATTAAACTTCTTATTAACATAGTAATCATATGTGTTTTTGATGAAACCAAACTCTTTAATTACATCATCAAACCAGATATTCAAACATCGAGAATATTTCTTCAATCCATAAATGGTATATCGTAGATTTCATAAACTAGAAATATAATTTGGAACATTAGAATATTTGGGTTGTATTATATATATGTCTTCAAATAAATTCTCATTAAAGAAAGTGGTTTTTACATCCCCCTAATATAGCTCATAATAAAAAATGAGTTACTATGGAAAGAAAAATCTAAATAGACCTTATCATCGAAATAGGTGAAACTGTTTCTTCATAGCCAATTCAATTACCTTTCTTGTAACATTTTATAATTAGACATGATTTTTAGGTAGATAATCTAACATCCATGTCAGTTTTATTATTGAAAACCCACTTGAACCAAATGGGTCTTACCCCTTATGGTGTATCAAAAAAAGTTCCAAACATGGTTAGTTTACATGGAGTCCATTTCAGATTCCATTAATTGTAACCATTTCTTGGAATCAAAACTCTCAATCGTCTTTTGATAGGAATGCGGTTCATCTCTATAAATGTTACTTCATCGTCATTCAATGAAATAAATTCATATCTCTTGGTTTCTTAGAGAATCATACCATAACTTCATGTTTCTTGTGTAACCTAAGCTAGTTATTCATCTATAGATCTTTATGGAACTATATCAACTTCCACTTTAGGAACACATCATGTTTGTTGGTCTCAAACTTATCTATGGTCAATATTCCTCCCACTGACTCCATGATCAATAAATTCCTTCAAAATGAATATATAAAATATGTCCATAGACACTTTTTTGGGTGGTATTATAAAAATAATATCCACTAGTTACCTTTGGATAATTAAATAGTATGATTTTTTCTGACTTCAAGTAGAGATTATTAGAATCCAATCATTGTATATATGCTTCCCATATACAAATATTTATAAAATATAGAATGCGGCATTTTCCAATCCATATCTCATATAGTGTCTTTGTACCTACCTTATATGGAACATAGTTTAGTATAAATTCATCCATCTTCATATCATAATCTTATAATGAAATAATAAGGTCAAATTGAACCATCATTGATTGAACCATGTCCAAAAAGTTACAATTCCTCCTCTCAGACACACCATTCCATTATGGTTCTCCATGATTATTGAGTTTTGAAATAATTCCACAATCTCTTATATGATCAATTAATTCATGGCTCAATTATTCACCATAATGATCTAATCAATGAATCTTTTTACTTTTTCCCAATTGATTCTATACTTTTTATGAAACTATATGAACTTTTCCATGGATTTATACTTTTTGTTTCAATAGAAACCCATATCTGTATTGAATAAAATCATCATTAAAGGTAAAGAAAATTCCAAAAATAAATACTTTCATGGGTAATAATTTGTCCACATAAATAACTATGTATGTGAGCTAATAACCCACTAGAACTTTCACCTTTTCCAAAAACAATTTCATTGGTTATCTTTTCTGATAAACAAGATTGATAATTCTCAAATGACTCACAATCCAATGAGACTAACATTCCATATCTATGGAGTATTTGAATTCATTTCTCACTTATTTATCCAAGGAAAAATTTCAAAAGTAGGTGGTGCTAAAATCTACCATGGACTATTTATTTTGAATTTTATAATTGTTATTATCCATATCTAAAATATATAAATATGTTTTCATGTTTCCAATTCCATTAAACATTTCATTCATGAATATATAAAAAAAATATTGTTCTTAATAGTGGAAGATAATCCCTTTTTTCTGAACAGTATACAAAAATAAAATCCCTATTTATGGAGGGAATATAATAATATATTTCCAATTCAATGACTAGTCTACTTGGTAAATTAATATCATAAGAACTGGATTTTAATGTACTGAATCTTGCTCCATTACTAACATGAAGATATACTTTACTCTCCCTTAATTATGATATATTTCTAAGTCTATTTTTATTAGCATAAATTTGTGATAAAAATTTGATATTTAAAACTGATGAGTTATAATTGGATTAATTGATCATTATAACAATGAAATTGATATGCTCAGAGTTCTTATCTTTTAGAAAACTTCTCAACCCTAAATATCAATATCTAACAGTTTTATAGGTCATATATATCAGTAACATCAATATGATTTTCAAAAATAACCCCATAATCTATACCAAAGAAATCTTTATGGTTGAGTATTTTGTATTATATCTTTTTATCCAGCAATTTTAATGAAAATAATCCCCATTAAAATAATTACCTCAAACATCACATTTATTTTCTTATCCAAGATCAATATTTAACTATGTAATGAGTCGACATTATCATTCATATCACCAATTAGTTATTTAGTTAGGGAATCATCCCAAGCATAACAATTATCATTCTTGGATAGTTGAGTAGGAAACAATTTTCTTAGATCTATCATATGGATAAACTCAACTCTATTCCTCTGATATCATATTTATTAGGGTTTCCAAGCTAAGTTTCACCTCAATAAATTCTAAGAATAACCTAAAAAGAAAATATATGGGCATCGTACTTAATCTAATCCTACCTAAGGATAATCTAATGTCGCCTATTTCCTCCTATCATTAAATAATATATTCCAGAGGTGTGCTGATTTGGTAAAACTAACCCAATTTAATGATCAAGTTATTGAAAATTGATTATTTAGAAGGAATATAATTTTTATAATTTCAGGGGTTTTCTTTTCAAAGTCCCACGAATTTAATATAAATCATATGAAAATTAAATTTCATAATTATTACATTATAAAAAATCATTATATTATCTTGTTTAATTCCATTTTTTTACATACTAATAAGGATTTAGTTTTGGAATCACTATTCTCTCAACCAAATTAATGTTTTAACACCACATTAATTTTTAACTCTTTACATGACCGGCAAGTTTTTCTTACTCACCTAAAAAAATAAGAAATGTTTATTCATATATATCTGAATTCCTATCATGCATAAGGTACATGAACTTTTCATATAAATTCACAAAGTTATATGAGATTGAAATTCCATGAATGAGTAATCTTGGAGTGATAGATAGCTAAACTCCCACCTATCTGGGACAAGGAATAGGCCACTCATCCAGTGGGTAGTCTAACACCAAGTCCCTCTCCTTAGGGAGAATTTACTCAATAAATAATTAAATTCATGATATTTATAATTCTTAATATCCAAAAAATATATTCAATAACTATTCTTGAGATTATAACTCTAAAAATAAATTGAGTTCATGCTAGATGAAAAACTAAAGCATATGATATTATACCTAGAATAAAATGCAAGGATCTTTCTCATATAAGAAATTTACCCTAAAAATATTTCCTTCACATTATTCAAAACATATAAAAAATTAATAAACATGAATAACATAAAGGAATAAACAATAAAATAAATATTTTACTTAACATGAGAAATAAGTATGAAATTTTCAAATTTAATATAGGATTGAAAACCGTGTTTTATAGATCCTAACACTTATACTTTATCAAAAATTTAAAAAATTTAAGTTAATTTAATTAAATTTAAAAATTAGTTTTTTTAACAGCATACCTGAAAATAAATTGACATGAATTGTATTGTTATAGTATAGAGAGTGGGTGTGGGGAGACATCGGTGGATGGAGTATGAGTGAAAAATTAGGAGAACCCCCATGAAGGTTTGCATGATGGTAGTGGTTGGGAAGCAGTGTGGATGCACAAGAATTAATTAAGATCCTTTAAGTGTGCATGGGGTGATAAACAATCCCCCCGATAGATGTATAAAGTGGGAAGAATTTGGTGGGTCACTATTCATAATTTAAGCATGTTCTTCCATCATGCTATATTGACACTCAATATAGTGTCACATGTGTACTGCACATAACATTAACACTCAACCGAATGTTATTTTGGAAAAACAATATTTCTCATTTTTCTTTGGTGTGTGACATAATCTATGTTAACCAATTAATGTATGTTTTGCTTCACACATTAAATTATGTTAACATATTAACATAATATAGAATCATAATTCATATTATTTTAACTGGTTAATGTAATTTCAATATGAGAACTTGATATTATGTTATCATACCATGTAACATCAAGAGTGTAAAACTGGTTATGTTTCAAAAAAAACTTTATTTAATGGTGACAGAAAAAAATGATTTTTTATGAAATAAGTTTACGATACCACTAATGGATTTTAAGGGATCATCACATGATCATTGGAAGTGTAATTAAACCTATATATTGATTGATCCATCCTCAGCGGCATCAACATGCATGGAATTAAAGAACATGTTATACCTATATATATTGGGTAATATCCTAAATCATGTTGGAGTAGTCCTAGTGGAGAACATAAAGAAAAAAATAGGATTCCTACCTTTGATGGAATTACTCTAACCAAAGGACCCATGTTCAAAACCTTATGATTCTCATATGCATGAAGTGTAATATAAAATCCTTGTTAAACCCATAATGTCTCTCGAATTCACTTTCCACAAGGTTTGAAGTTTGTTCCTGATCACCAAGGGGGAGGCGACCAGCACCAGGTTATCATACAAAGAAACATAGGAATAATTTCAGCCTCTAATAGACATATGATAGGATAAAAATAAATAGAGTATCACAGTTTATAACCAAATTATATCATATTTCAAAACAACAAACCATAAAGGTAAAATCCAAAATCTTGAAAATGAGTTCTCAATTAACAACAGAAATACCCTAAACATGGAACTCAAAGTAACCCATAGTTCTATATCCTCACGAATATAAGTCAACACCATCCCAACACATTAGAAATGAAATGAAATCTTATAGATTTTACCTTTATATTATGCTTTTCCCTTTATCAGTATCATATGAAAACAAGGCTACAAATTCCCAAAAGAAAATGTAGGGTGTGAGAACTAAATCATAGTAGAATACAACCAAATATTCTATAAAATTTCTATCCACATGCATCCATTAGTTATTATTTTAAAAATATTTATAAAAAACATTAAAAATAATAATTTCCCATATAAAATTCATCTTTTAATTTTCCTTCCAAAAAATCTTATTCCTTTTAAAATAATTCCATGTTTAAGTAAACAGAGCTATATGGAATATCACATATCCAAGGGAATAAATAGATAAATAAAAACGATTTTAGGAATCATTTTAAATATAACAATAAAGTTTGAAAATAAGAATAAGAAAATCCATACATTTAATATGATCTCTAATCATCTATAGAAGGAAATTTTTGATGTGGGGGTGTACACAACTAAACAACTAAGGTACGCATAGGAACACTATCTGATCTATGTGATTTTTAATGTTTGGATCATTTCTCCCTTTGATAGGCTACCCCCTGAGAATACATTGTAACAACCTATGTAATAATAAAATATACCATTTTCATGTTTAATAATATGAATTAGATAATTATATTCATTATAAAAATAAAAATTAGTTTTAACATCAAAAAGGAAATAGTTTTAACTAAACCTTTTCTTATAAGGTTTTTATTTAAATGCATAATTTTAAAATTTTAGAATTTGAATTATAAAATTTTAATTTCATTTTTCAAATAATCATATCAAAATTAACCTATGGTGAAATTTTATGATTTTTTAGAAAATATTGATCTTTCAGTGAACAGTGAAAATACCAAATTTTTTTAAATAAGTCATTTATTTTAATAAAATGTAGTAATTTAAAAAAAACATTCTATTTTTAATATAATTTAATTTTACATAATTTTTATCTATAAATATTTAATGTAATTAATTACTTTCGAATCAACTTTTTATTTTGTTTTAGTATTAGTTTATTTTTGGGTTAAAAATGGGTTTTCCTAAAAGTTGTTCTAATGTGCATAATGATTCTCAATCATTATTAATTAAGATAATACATAATGAAAAAAAAATTAAATTGGATATATATTATATATTAATGATTATTAATTTTCATTCATACAATATATTTTATTGGTAAGATAGTTAATATAAAATCGTCTGTTTTCAAGAAATATACACTTCTTGAAAAATAGACTTCTGGAGAAACCGCTTTTTCATCATATCTGTGGTTAATTTTAAATTAAAAATTTCCAATTTAAGGAATTTAATTTTGTAAAAGGGATTAAATATTTATAATAATTATAATATATATTATCTAATAAGTTCAATTTAATGTTTTATCATAATGAATAGTAAAACAATAAAAATTAATTATCACAGTTAAGGTGACAACGGGCTTATCGGGTGTTAACCATAAAAGATAATTGTTAATATGACATAAAAAATTTATAAAATATTTATTATGGATATATTTAGACCTTATCATGTCTAATTATCAATAATATTCTATTTTTTATCCTTTTGGAATGTAAAATATATGTGTACACCTTTTTCATTTAAAAAATTACAAGTGTGCCACTCTTCTCACCTATAAAAGGACACCCCCTATCCTATCCTATTTAAACCTTAAAATCCATTTTTCTAAGACAATAAATGACCAAATTCCATCCTAACTACTATACACATGACCAAGATCCATTATTTTTAATATAAATCCATCATAATTAATCTTTTCGTACTTATCTAATGAAGTTGTCTGAAAAGGATGTATCATTCTTAATCAAGCATCTTTATTTTATTTATTCTTACACATCCTTAAAATTTTATAAAATTATCATTATATTAAAAAAAATATCTATCACATATATATATATATATATATATATATATTCTATAATGTTATTTTAATAACCTAAATCCATCTTCTCTTCAAACACAATGAATAAGAAATCATCATTCATGTGTATCAAGGACTATCACCTTGCGAACTACTATCATTCATTTTCCATCATCACCTATCACAGATGGTTATAATAATGGATTTAAAGTGTATATATATATGTAATTTTAAATATATCTTTAATTATGGATTTCTTATTTCATGTATAACTTCTTACATTTCATTTTTTGGGGGATATGTTAACATCGCTCGGTTCCACCAAACCACCCTCCTCTATTGCATTTTCATGATACCGGGGCGGTTCCTTCTTCCTAATAGGTAGTTATTTCTTTCTCTCAGCTTGTGGATCTACCTCCCAGGTTATCTATGAGGTATTTTATGCTCAAGGGTATAACTATTAGCCCAAATCTACCTCTGGTTCCCTCAGTGGTCTCATTGGGCTCCTCCTATGAAAGTCTGAAAGAAGGAACACCCATTCTTATTATTCCAATAATGGAGTTTGAGGATGCTTCTTCAGTTCTTAGGGATACTTTAGTTTCCCATTTTGGGGTGGATTAGCCCCCTTTGGGGTTTATTCAGAATTTCTTCTACTCGAGGAGCTTGGACCGGCCGAATTGTGTTTCAGATCTCAACAGAAAAATCCTTCTTCGTTATTATTTCCTCAAGGGATTACTTCATCAAATCTTGTTCTAGGTCTCCACATATGGTGAATTGATGGAATTTCTAGCTATCATGTTGGTCTATAGAATCCCAACATGGAATGGACTCTCCTTTGGTGGTAGTGTGAATTAACATTGTGGAGTTGCATGTCCCCTACAGAACTCTACTTTCTTGGAAAGAGTTGGGAACCTTTTAGGATAATTTTTATGTGATGATAATCACACGTTATGTCTCCAGGTTTTCTCCATGGCTCTGATATGTGTGTCCATGGACCTCTACTCTCCTCCAACATCGAATTTGATCCTCTATGTAGAAGATGGACTAGAATGGGTTTAGTCATTGTATTATCCTTAGGCTCAAAGGTACTATTCTTTATGATTTCATCATGGTCACTCAGTGATGGCTTGTAGGAAGAAAATGTCATTCCCATCATCTCCCAATCAAGTTTCTACTATGGGTAGTGGTAGTTCAGGTCTGCAGGTTTTTGCTGCTTCTATCTTGTAGAGACCCGTAGCTTGACGTACATTGACATTACATTACATTTGTGGAATACTTAGTACATAACAAAAACACACCAACAAGGATCGTAATAGTTTAGTGTCTTTGGAAACTCGGAATATAATCTTCTAATCCTGGTGAAAGATCTTCAACATCTCCCATAAAGATCTTTTTTTTATACCTAAAAGCATTCTTTATATCCTGGGGAAAAGAAAACATAAAAGGGTGAGCTCAAATGCTCAGTAAGGGTAAACAAAAGAAATATCAATCACATCATATACATAAGCACATAACTTTTGGAAATCATAACCTGCAAAAGAGATCATAATTTCATAACATGGGGTAAATCATGGAAGTGAAATGTAATCACAATAATCATAACATAAAACATGAAACTTTGTGGCATACACACATAATCATAGAGAATCATTTCTTGTTAGTCAAGACTCATTGCCAAGACTATCATAGTGGACAAAGTCCATTTCTAAACCGAGTCACCCTCGTTTCAGTCCTGTTTCACTGAACCGGTATAACCTACCGTTCCAGCCATGTCTATCTCATGAGATATAAAATCTTTACCCAATGCATTGGAGGGAGATATAGGTCCCACCCATCTTATAATGAATCCTTTCTTATGTGTGCCACATAATCATAAATCATACATCATCGCATAACACATATAACAAAAATGGGATTCTGGAAACATCATGATATCATAAAACAAATCATATAAGGTAAATGGCTTCATAAAAATAATTCTCTCACAACATAATCAAATCAATGTAATAATAGGGATAAAAACAGAACCTTATATTATCTTATATGGAAAATAATTTTGATAAAACATTTGAAATCCATTCTTGAAGAAAATATCCTTTCTACTTCAAAAACACTTTTCTTTTCCTGACATGTCATACATTTATAAAATAAAAGAAGTTGATTAAAAATAAACTTGAAAACTTATAAAGGAATCTTCTTGGAAATAATGTTTTAAAAATCCATTCATGTCGTATAAGTTAAAAAAAACATTCTTCGTACTTTTGTCGGAAAAGTCAAAAAGTACCTCGTACGAAAAACGACAAAAGATTCCTTTCATATCTTTTACAAAAAACTTACCGAAGGGTAAAATTGGATATAAACTATTGTAGAAGGATGGAAATAATATTACACATTGAGGGAAAATGGATGTGGATAATAAAATACACCCCAGTAATTACCAAAGTAAAAACAATCTCGGATAAAAGTGAGATTGTGATATTTCCCTTACCTTAGGTCCGATTTGCTTCGTAAGTGTCTGAACCTCCTCTTTTTGACGCGCCTTCACTTAACCTCCACTTAAAGAACTATGGATGGTCTTTGAAGAATACCAGGACCTCTAGGATGATACTAGGGAAGTGGAGAAGAGATTTTGGCAGGGTTTGGCCGAGATTGAATTCTCAAATTGGTGTGAGGAGGAGAGGGAGGAGGTTCCCTTTTATAAGGGAGGAGAGGGGCACCTTAGGAATATCTCAAAATATTATTTTATATTAAAGTCAAAATCGGTTTATAATGGTTCCAAAGGGTCTTATTTCGGAGCTAAAGTGGGGATGGGTCGAAATCTTATCAACCAATGGGATTTAGACAAGTTTAGGTTATTATTTTAACCTTATCAATTAGATTTAACCCTAAGTTAAATAATTTAACTTTTACCGTGACTTTTTGTTTTCTTATACTATATGGTTAATACACATACTATAACATGACAAACGAACCCCAAGTTGTTTATTATTAATATATATATCCTTATCTAAGTCATTTTGCCGAACCTTAGATTTTTAGGAATAAAATAACAATTAATAATATAATATTTGTTTTAAAAACTAATTTATGTCAATTTTGACACTATTTGGTACATGATTTTTAAGAAATTCATAACAGAATGATAAGTTCGAACCAAGTTACTTAAATCAATAATAACATGTCATATTAACCTAGAAAATTAGTGTAATTCATAAAAAGTCTCAAATTATATTTATTTGGGTATTTATAACATCAATTATGTCAATATTACATTAATAAGATAATTACTGCATCATCGTTGTGTCATAAATAAATTAAATTATTTAATGTCTAAAAATTAAAAATAAAATACCATTATGTAGGAAATATTTTTAGATTTCTAATGAATATTTATAGTCAAATTTATCTTATTTATAACCCCATATTAAAATGTTTTAGTTATTAAACTTTGATTTTAACTATTTTAACTATTCATTAAATAAAATAATATTAAATGTCATAATCTAATCCAAATGGACCTAAATGGTAATATTATATTCATAAGGTTGTTTTTGGTCGAATTACACTTATCCAATAGAATTATGACATGTGTTAGGGTAATAGTAATATCATATTTACCCTTAGTTACCCTATTTACAATTAACCGCGGTAAAAAAAAGTAAAAAGTTACTATTCACCAAAAATTATTTTCATCTCATTGAACCACATTTTATTCCTTAATATTAACCGTGTCTCTCGGATTTTCAAAATTGCATTCACAGAAGCGGTAAAATTATGTTTTATGCAAAATTCAGTTTTTAACCTACCACTTAGTGGTTTCACTATTCATCAAAAATTGAAAGTTTTCAGAAAAATACCAAAATTTCACCCTGGGCTAATTTTGATATTCCAAATCCAAAAATGATTTCTATTTTACAAAATTCCCAACATATAAGTTGCATTAATTAATTTTATAATTAATTTCCACTGTCACAACAAATAGCGTGTTTTTAAGAGATAATAACTATCAAAAGATTAACACTTGTTTATGTCTGGTGTAAATGTGAAATTACATCCAATGACCAACATTGTATTGAATTGTAAAAATATATTCTAAATATACTTTAAAACCACTCAAATTAATAATTTATCACTATTAATTATTTCGATTAAAAAAGTTTTTTTTAATTAAAATTTAGTAATTTTCACTATTCATCAGAATATGGAAGTTATCCGAAAAGTACCAAAATTTCACCTTAGGCTGAATTCGATACTCCGAATCCAAAAATGAAGTCCATTTTGAGATATAAAATTTCTAAAATTTCAAAAAGTGGTTATTACTATTCATAACAGCTAGTTTTAATAATATTTTAATAGCATATTGTTGTTTAGCGAAACTTGGTGTTGCGTACAACACACGCTATCGTGGAAGGTCGCGATTGCGTGTAATTCAAGCTAGGTCAGAGATGTGTGTTGTGAAAGCTCCTTTTGGTGTAGCGTATAACACAAGACATTAATGAAATTAAAAAGAATATTTTTCATAAAATCTCAGGGTGTTACATTCTACCCCCCTTAAAATGAATTTCGCCCTCAAAATTCGTCGGGGTTATAAATGGTTTACTATTCGAAAGTTTCATTAATCGAAACCCACATCGTAAAAAGTAATACCAAAACCAATCTTTAAAAACAAAAGTATGAAACGTAACGGTTACCCAAATAAACTAATCACTGGGTTTCCACATAGGTGAGAATATGGATATGTTAGAGAAATCTAACCACCATGTTCTGATGGAGAGTGGTAGAGAACATGGCTATGGAAAAGCTAGCAATCACAAAGCCATAAATTTGTGACGATCTAAGGTACCATCTGATTAATCAGCTATAAGAGCACTAGGACAACATTTTTGGTTTTCAAGATCATTTCCCTAAAGTTGAAGAATTTGAATTAGAATAAATACTTACTTTATTTTGGTACAATCTCACTGTTGTTCGTGCCTTGAACAATTTCCACTTCATCTATTAAATAAATGAAGTTGAATTTGTTATTCGTGAAGTGTTAGCAGATCATGTGATAGAATGACGGGTCATTCCATCTATCTCAAACAAAAGGTTAGCAAAAGTTATTAAATATACATAAGTCATTCTATAGTGAGATTAATCATATATGGTTCCTAAAATGGACTTATACTTCTTATATCATACTGCTTAAAACTAGCTTCTACTAAACAGGGACTTCCTGTAGGCCAGTGGTTGGCGATAAAGGCCAGTCGCACTTCAGTTGTGGGTTCGATTTCCACAGCCTTGTCCGACGCGATGGGTTGTCGCCCGTCCTGCAGGTTGTCCTTTTTCTAAAACTATATTACTATAACATCCCATCAATAATATCGAAAAAAACTTCTATCCTTAAACAATACTAACTTATGTCCAACATAATCCATTCCAATCTTTAGGCTTATCCATAATACTGCAGTCCACTCTCATAACATAGTGAAAACGATTACCAGAGATTTAATACCATCGTTGATCCCCATATATCATAAGATATGTCTTGTTGGTCACATTCCAAACATTCAAAGGCCTTAATCATGTATTCTCTTGAATACCCATTGAACCTTAGTGAAAAAATGAATTCAGTTAAAAGTTAACACTTTCCACATACCAAAATCCTCAAAATTCTATATACTCAAACCATGATATCACTTAGTCCTTATATCAATCATGAGCTCATGAAAACTGTCAAACATTTCATTTTCTCCTTATCCCTTCATTATGCACATATCATCTACTTTCCAAAATATTTGAATCACTTTTCATGGTTACTGGTACCTTAAAATAATTGAAAACCACAATAGACCAATACATAAATATTCCAGTATTCCACGATACTATATACAACACTATTTTGGAATCCCATTACATAAACACTTAATCATTCCACCACATCGTTGTCATATTCAACATCGCCAATAGTGATCGCATGTGACTTCCCTTTATCCTTTGCCTTAAGCGGTTGCTCATGTCGATCATCACTAACCCTTGGATTAGGGCATTTATTAGCATAATGCCCCATTTCCTTGCACTTGAAGAATTGAAGTGTTTGTGGTGCGTTCTCTACAGTGTTTGCTTTATTCACATCATTAGAAACCCTTTTTCCCTTACTTAGACACTCAGCTGCTCGATGACCTTCTTTTCCACACTTAAAACATTTTTTAGTCCCTTTAAGACAATCTCCACCATGCTTCTTTCCACACTTTGTGCATAAGGAAACATTCATCTTCTTTTCACCATTATTCTGAGATTTCTCCTTGAACTCCATCTTTCGTTTCTTGTCAAAACCATGAGGTGGATATGTAACACCAACTTCCATTTCTACCTTGATAGCACAACGCACAATTTCTTCATAGCTACTGAAGTCTCTTATAGCTAATGCCCTTCGAAGACTTGGTTTTAAGCCACTGAAAAATCGATCAACTTTACTTTCAGGTTGGATGATAATGCCAGATGCATACCTTGAAAGTCATGTAAAATTCGCTTCCTATATACCAACAGATTCATCATCCTTCTGCTTCAGCTCAAGAAACTCCTTTTCCATATTTGTTTGAAGAATACGAGGGAAGTACTTACTGAAAAACAAGTTCTTGAACTCGTCCCATTCCATGGACTCAATTTCATCTCTTGGCCTCGTATTCTTGATAAGATTCCACCATTGATCAGCATCACCTTCCAAACGATACTCTACTAAGATGACTTTATCATGTTCAGAACATTGAAGAACTGAAAATATCTTTTCAGTGGTACTGACCCATTGTTCAGCAACAAGTGGATCGGAAGTCCCACTGAAAGAAGGCGGACGTTGCCTCATGAAGGACTCAATAGAATATTGTTCCCTTCTCTGCTCATTTGGAAGTCCAGAATGATTCATCGCTTGTGTAAGTATAGCAATTAGATTTTTCACTCCATCTCCCATAACATTTGTTTGTTCAGGAGGACAATCATTGCATTTTCCATTTCATTGATCAACACGGTTCCTTCGGGTTCCAGCCATTGTCTAAAACCCAAAAAGAATAGTGTGAGAGGCAAAAATCATGATAGGGAAAACAACATAATAAAGGGGGAGTACCCTCAATATCTAACATCTTAGGTTAAATTCTAAGATCGTTAGCGCAATTCTAGGACTATAACCTATACGTATACTTAACCTTAGAGACATCTCTAGACATACCTTAGAAATATCTCTAGGGATCTCACTAAAGTTCTCGCATCCTAGTTTCCAAAGGTTGACTAAACCTGTCCTCTGATACCAACTGTAGAGACCCGTAGCTTGACGTACATTGACATTACATTACATTTGCGGAATACTTAGTACATAACAAAAACACACCAAAAAGGATCGTAATAGTTTAGTGTCTTTGGAAACTCGGAATATAATCTTCTAATCCGGGTGAAAGATCTTCAACATCTCCCATAAAGATCTTTTTTTTTATACCTAAAACCTTTCTTTATATCCTGGGGAAAAGAAAACATAAAATGGTGAGCTCAAATGCTCAGTAAGGGTAAACAAAAGAAATATCAATCACATCATATACATAAGCACATAACTTTTGGAAATCATAACCTGCAAAAGAGATCATAATTTCATAACATGGGGTAAATCATGGCAGTGAAATGTAATCACAATAATCATAACATAAAACATGAAACTTTGTGGCATACAAACATAATCATAGAGAATCATTTCTTGTTAGTCAAGACTCGTTTCCATGACTATCTTAGTGGAAAAAGTCCATTTCTAAACCGAGTCACCCTCATTTCAGTCCTGTTTCACTGAACCGGTATAACCTACCGTTCCAGCCATGTCTATCTCATGAGATATAAAATCTTTACCCAATGAATTGGAGGGAGATATAGGTCCCACCCATATTATAATGAATCCTTTCTTATGTGTGCCACATAATCATATATTATACATCATCGCATAACACATATAACAAAAATGGGATTCTTGAAACAACATGACATCATAAAACAAATCATATAAGGTAAATGGCTTCATAAAAAAAATTCCCTCACAACATAATCAAATCAATGTAATAATAGGGATAAAAACAGAACCCTATATTATCTTAGATGGAAAATAATTTTGATAAAACATTTGAACTCCATTCTTGAGGAAAATATCCTTTCTACTTCAAAAACACTTTTCTTTTCTTGACATGTCATACAATTATAAAATAAAATAATTTGATTAAAAATAAACTTGAAAACTTATAAAGGAAGCTTCTTGGAAATAATTTTTTAAAAATCCATTCATGCCGTATAAGTTAAAAAAACATTCTTCGTAATTTTGTCGGAAAAGTCAAAAAGTACCTCGTACGAAATACGACAAAAGATTCCTTTCATATCTTTTACAAAAAACTTACCGAAGGGTAAAATTGGATATAAACTATTGTAGAAGGATGGAAATAATATTACACATTGAGGGAAAATGGATGTGGATAATAAAATACACCCCAGTAATTACCAAAGTAAAAACTATCTTGGATGAAAGTGAGATTGTGATATTTCCCTTACCTTAGGTCCGATTTGCTTCGTAAGTGTCCGAACCTCTTCTTTTTGACGCGCCTTCACTTAACCTCCACTTAAAGAACTATGGATGGTCTTTGAAGAAGACCAGGACCTCTAGTATGATACTAGGGAAGTGGAGAAGAGATTTTGGTAGGGTTTGGCCGAGCTTGAATGCTCAAATTGGTGTGAGGAGGAGAGGGAGGAGGTGCCCTTTTATAAGGGAGGAGAAGGGCACCTTAGGAATATCTCAAAATATTATATTATATTAAAGTCAAAATCGGTTTATAATGGTTCCAAAGGGTCTTATATCGGAGCTAAAGTGGGTATGGGTCGAAATCCTATCAACCAATAGGATTTAAAAAAGTTTAGGTTATTATTTTAACCTTATCAATTAGATTTAACCCTAAGTTAAATAATTTAACTTTTACCGTGACTTTTTGTTTTCTTATACTATATGGTTAATACACTTACTATAACATGCCAAACGAACCCCAAGTTGTTTATTATTAATATATATATCCTTATCTAAGTAATTTGTCCAAACCATATATTTTTAGGAATAAAATAACAATTAATAATATAATATTTGTTTTAAAAACTAATTTATGTCAATTTTGACACTATTTGGTACATGATTTTTAAGAAATTCATAACAGAATGATAAGTTCGAACCAAGTTACTTAAATAAATAGTAACATGTTATATTAACCTAGAAAATTAGTGGAATTCATAAAAAGTCTGAAATTATATTTATTTGGGTATTTGTAACATCAATTATGTCAATATTTCATTAATAAGATAATTACTGCATCATCGTTGTGTCATAAATAAATTAACTTATTTAATGTATAAAAATTACAAATAAAATACCATTATGTATGAAATCTTTTTATCTTTCTAATGAATATTTATAGTCGAATGTATATTATTTATAACCCCATATTAAAAATGTTTTAGTTATTAAACTTTGATTTTAACTATTTTAACTATTCATTAAATAAAATAATATTAAATGTCATAATCTAATCCAAGTGGACCTAAATGGTCATATTATATTCATAAGGTTGTTTTTGGTCGAATTACACTTATCCAATAGAATTAGGACATGTTTTAGGGTAATAGTAATATCATATTTACCCTTAGTTACCCTATTTACTATTAACCGCGGTAAAAAAAGTAAAAAGTTACTATTCACCGAAAATTATTTTCATCTCATTGAACCACATTTTAGTCCTTGATATTAATTGTGTCTCTCGGATTTTCAAAATTCCATTCACAGAAGTGGTAAAATTAAGTTTTATGCAAAATTCAGTTTTTAACCTACCACTTAGTGGTTTCACTATTCATCAAAAATTGAAAGTTTTCTGAAAAATACCAAAATTTCACCCTAGGATAATTTCGATATTCCGAATCCAAAAATGATTTCTATTTTACAAAATTCCCAACATATAAGTTGCATTAATTAATTTTATAATTAATTTCCGCTGTCACAACAAATAGCGTTTTTTTAAGAGATAATAATTATCAAAAGATTAACACTTGTTTATGTCTGGTGTAAATGTGAAATTACATCCAATGACCAACATTGTATTGAATTGTAAAAATATATTCTAAATATACTTTAAAACCACTCTAATTAATAATTTATCACTATTAATTATTTCAATTAAAAAAGTTGTTTTTAATTAAAATTTAGTAATTTTCACTATTCATCAGAATATGAAAGTTATCCGAAAAGTACCAAAATTTCACCTTAGGCTGAATTCGATACTCCTAATCCAAAAATGAAGTCCATTTTGAGAGGTAAAATTTCTAAAATTTCAAAAAGTGGTTATTACTATTCATAACGGCTAGTTTTAATAATATTTTAATAGCATATTGGTGTTTAGTGAAACTTGGTGTTGCATACAACACACGCTATCGTGGAAGGTCGCGATTGCGTGTAATTCAATCCAGGTCAGAGATGTGTGTTGTGAAAGCTCCTTTTGGTGTTGCGTATAACACAAGACATTAATGAAATTAAAAAGAATATTTTTCATAAAATCTCGGGGTGTTACATATCTTGTCTGTTCAACCTTCCAGCCCGATATCACTTAGTGGTGGCACTCTAGATCCACCCTTGGGTGTTTCTCCCAGCATTCCTATGTCGCACTTTCCTCTACCCAATCCTTTCATGGCAATAGTTTCCTTTTTCCCAAGGGTGGGTGACTTCCAGCGGCTCATGTATGGAGAAAACTTCCCCAGTCCTGCAAGGTTGGTTCTCAAAGGGGAATAAATCTTATGACATGTGTCTCTCTCTCAGTCTTTGTAGCATTGGGACTCTGTGGCATCTTGTTGCATTTTGGTCTTGACTGCCAACAGGTTCAATGTTTTGAAGTTGATTCTGAAGGTATTAGACCTTGTTTCCTCAACTTATAAAGAATTTTTTAATATTATCCCTTCGGTACCTAATGAATATATTCATGGACATGATTCTCATCCCAAATAAAATGGGTTTGAGGTGGTGATTTTTTCACCAGATACACCTTGTTCTTTTTTATGTTTATCCTAGGGATCATGTTTTCTTGATTCTCTATTAGGTGGAGTGTTAACAAGATCCCAATAGAAATGTAAAATGATGTCTTCTCTTCCAGTGGTATATTTGAGACTATTTGTGCATGGGGATTAATCCAAGAACCTCCAATTCAAATTATTCTGATTTTGGTATGGAACGCCCGAGGTATTGGTGTCCGGGTGAAAAAAGATTTTCAAGTTCATGAAAGGTGTCGTTTTAATGTCTTTGTGATAGTTATTTTGGAACCCAAACAACGTTCTGCTATGAATCAAGACTTCTCCCACCATATTGGCTTGTCATAGTACATGCATGATTATTTTTTTTAAACCCATATATTGATTTTATATGATGCCTCTTGTTAGGTGAATTTTTTTTTAATCAGATCAATATATTTCTACTAAAATTATAATTAGAAATCAGTCCTTTAATTTTTCTTTCATGTATGGAAAATGTGATGTGGTAGACATGGAGTCTCTGTGGTTGGACCTTGATGAGTTTAATCTGAGTATCTCTCCTTGGATCCTTAGGGGGGTTAATGCTATTATGGATCTAGAAGAATAGAAAGGGGTAGTCCAGTTTCATGGAAGAGATGCAGTAACATTTCTTCCTTCGCTGCAAGAAACGGTCTCTTGGACCTAGGGTGTTCTGGTGGTCATTTTTCCTTGTGAGATAACCATGAGGGAATATGGAGAATGTGGTATTTTCTTGATATGTTTTTCTTCAATAATTTGGAAATTTTTTCTTTTTTGGCATGAGGACTTTTCATTTGGTTACATCCTTATTAGATCACTCTCTCATTATCATCATTCTTGATTCCAAATCAAATGTGCACAAGAAGTTTTTTTCTATAAATAGTGGATATTTGATCACACCTTTGAGGCCTTGTTTAATGATCATATAGTAAAATCACTTAATTCACCTTGTGGGTGGTCTTACATAACAAGTTGCAGTGGATAAAATTTTATCTTTCTACCTAGAGTATGAGTTGGAAATTACCATTCTCAGATGTAGAATCTATAAAAAGGGGGACTGGGTAGGTTGATAAAAGACTATAAGATGAATGGGATGAGATTATTTTTGGTGAACTCATTATAATAAAGTCCAGGTTCATGGATAAGATGTTGGAGTATGATAGGGTGGCCCGGGAGATCTATTGACATTTGTGTCTAAGAGAGGAAGACTGAAATACAGGTTTCTACCATTATTTTATCTGGGAAAATCATAGATCTATTACTCCTAACCATAAAATGGAGGATGGAACCTATATTAATGATTTGAATATAGAAGGAGAGATGGTTGGTTCTCATTTCAAAACTCTTCTTGGTGATTTCAATCCCCTCATGCAAGATAGATATCCATTGGGGAATTATCCTCTCTTTGAAAACATACTAGAATTAGTGTATGATTCAGTGAATTTTGATCTTGGATGTATTCTCAATGAGGATTAATTTTGGATGGAGTATAAATATTTCAATCCTATGAGTGCTCCAGGGCCTAATGGGTTCCCCAGTTCATTCTATGTAGCAACATGGAGCATCATCAAATTAGATTTGATTGAAAGTATCCAAGACTTCTTTAGGGGGGTGGTCTTCCAAGGGTGGATTGTCCTATATCTATAGTTCTTATACCGACGATCAAGGACCCTTCTTCAATTAGTCACTTCAGGCCCATTAACATGTGAAACATCCCTTCTAAGGTTTTGGATATTATTATAAATAGGAGGCTTGCCCCGTATTTTTAGGGGTTAGTATCGAAGGAGCAACATGGCTTTATTCAAGAGAGATCTATCCAAGGCACTATTGGTCTGGAACAGGAGATGATTGGGGATCTAAACATCAAAACAATGGGTTCTAATATTTATCTTAAATTTGATATGGATAGAACATATGATAGAATAAAGTTGAACTTCATCATCAGGATAATGTCAAGAATGGATTTTTATCTAGTTGGGTTATTGATCTTATTTTTAGATGTTATAGCTTGACATGGTTTTAGATATCTCTTATTAGGAGTAAATATGGGTCTTTTAAAGCAGTTTGAGGTCTAAGATAGGGGGATCCACTTTCACCCAGAATCTTTATCATTTCTTAGGATTCTCTTTGTAGATATTTCACTAAGAGCATTATTGATGGTTCTATTTTACTGTATCGTTGCAGATCCAATGTCACTGGTATATCTCATATACTCTTTGCTGATGATATTCTTGTCTTTATTAATGGAAGTATCAAGGCTATCTGGTACTTTAATAAGACTCTGGAAGAGTACAGAAAATGGTGTGGTCAATATATCAATATGCACAAGAGTAATGTCTTCATTTATAGACATTGTTCAAAAATTAAGATTATGAAGATTGAGTCTTATCTGGATATCTCAAGGAGGAAGTTTTCAATAGATTATATGGTTTATACTATTTCTCCAGGTCGGGTGTGTATTCCCCATTTTTATGGGATTTTGGATATAATTTTCAATATTATCAATAATTAGAAGAATCATTTTCTATACTTTGGGGACAGGTTACCTTAATCAACAGTGTTCTATCTTCGATTCCTATGCATATTTTATCCTCCCTTTGTGTTCCTAAAATGGTGATCTAGAGAATAGAGAGGATGTTTGGGAAATTTTTTTGGGATGCTATTGATGATGGGAAATTCTATTGGGCTTCATGGGAGAGCTTGGCTAAGGAGGTGGAGGTTGAGGGAATAAATGTGAGAAATATGGAGGAGGATATATGCTACTTACAAGAAAATCATGCTTTGGATGTTCTTGAGGTCCAATATTTATGCGGGAAGTTCATTTTTAGGAAGTATAAGTTGGCTATTGACGTTCCAAATGATCAAGCCAACATAATGTTGAAAATGTAACAGCCCAAGATTTTATAAAAAAAAATTATTCTTTTTTATTTTACTAATGTCTTGTGTTGAACGCTACACCAAAAGGAGCTTGCACAACACGCATCCTTGACTTGCCTTGCATTACACGCAATCGCGACCTTCCTCGATAGCGTGTGTAGTACGCAATAACGAGTTTCACTAAACAGCGATATGCTATTAAAATGTTATTAAAACTAGCCGTTATGAATAGTAATAACCACTTTTTGAAATTTTGTAAATTTTATTTTTCAAAATGGATTTCATTTTTGGATTCGGAGTATCGAATTTAGCCTAAGGTGAAATTTTGGTACTTTTCGGATAACTTTCATATTCTGATGAATAGTGAAAATTACTAAATTATAATTAAAAACAACTTTTTTAATCGAAATAATTAATAGTGATAAATCATTAATTTGAGTGGTTTTAAAGTATATTTAGAATATATTTTTACAATTTAATACAATGTTGGTCATTGGATGTAATTTCACATTTACACTAGACATAAACAAGTGTCAATCTTTTGATAGATATTGTTTCTTAAAAACACGCTATTTGTTTTAACAGCGGGATTTAATTATAAAATTAATTAATGCAACTTCTATGTTATGAATTTGGTAAAATAGATTTCATTTTTGAATTCGGAATATGAAATATAGCTTAGGATGAAATTTTGGCATTGTTCTGAAAAACATCAATTTTTGATGAATAGTGAAACTACTAAGTGGTAGTTAAAAAAACTGAATTTTTCATAAAACTTAATTTTGCCGCTTCTGTGAATGGAATTTTGAAAATCCGAGAGACACGGTTAATATCAAGGACTAAAATGTGGTTCAATGAGATGAAAATAATTTTTTGGTGAATAGTAACTTTTTACTTTTTTACCGCGGTTAATAGTAAATAGGGTAACTAACGGTAAATATGATATTACTATTACCCTAACACATGTCATAATTCTATTGGACAAGTGTAATTCGACCAAAAACAAACTTAGGAATAAAATATGACCATTTAGGCCCACTTGGATTAGATTAGGACATTTATTATTAATTTATTTAAAGAAGGGTTAAAATAGTTAAAATCAAAGTTTAATAAGTAAATCATTTTTAATATGGGGTTATACATAAGATAAATTAGACTATAAATATTCATTAGAAAGCTAAAAAGATTTCCTACATGATGGTATTTTATTTGTAATTTTTAGACATCAAATAATTTAATTTATTTATGACACAACGATGATGCAGTAATTATCTTATTAATGAAATATTGACATAATTGATGTTATAAACACCCAAATAAATGTAATTTGAGATTTTTTATGAATTACACTAATTTTCTAGGTTACTATGATATATTAATGTTGATTTAATCAACTTGGTTCGAACATTTAATTTTGTTATGACTTTCACAAAAATCATATATCAAATAGTGTCAAAATTGACACAAAATAGTTTTTAAATCAAATATTATATTATTAATTGTTATTGTATTCCTAAAAATCTAAGGTTCGTCCAAATGACTTAGATAAGGATATATATATTAATAATAAATAATGTGGGGTTCGTTTGGCATGTTATAGTAAGTGTATTAACCATATAGTGAAAGAAAACAAAAAGACAAGGTAAAAGTTAAATTATTTAACTTAGAGTTAAATCTAATTGATAAGGTTAAAATAATATCCTAAACTTGTCTACATTCTATTGGTTGATAGGATTTAGACCCATCCCCACTTTAGCTTCGAAATAAGACCCTTTGGAACCATTATAAACCGATTTTGACTTTAATATAAAATAATATTTTGAGATATTCCTAAGGTGCCCCTCTCCTCCCCTATAAAAGGACACCTCCTCCCCCTCCTCCTCACACCAATTTGAGCACTCAAGCTCGGCCAACCCCTGACAAAATCTCTTCTCCACTTCCCTAGAAACATCCTAGAGGTTCTGGTCTTCCTCAAAGACCAATTCTAGTGCCCTAAGAGGAGGTCTCAAAGAGGCACTTCAAAGAAGAGGTAATTACCGTTACCAATTCTTTCATCTTTATTTCTTCTTCCACTTCTTCTTCTTAGGTTGTTTCATTATGAAGTAATAACATCAGTATCACTCATATACTAATATGTTATTATAATTATTAAAAAACCCTATTTCATCATCTATCCATCCTACGGAAAAAGAAATCACCGCGCGTGCGTATGTACGGAATACCGTCTCCACGCCGTGGTGTAATCTATTTTCCACCACCACCTTACATGGATGGGTATAATGGTGTAAAGAATAACTATACATAGTTATTACAACATCATATTGATTCTGATATATTGTATAATCCACTCCAATTCAATTCAATATTTATAGAAATGATATCATCGCTCGTGCGTACGTACGGACTACCGTCTCCACGACGCGATGAGATTCATTCTCCATGTTAACCATTTAAGAATGATTATAAAGTATATATAAGAAATAATAATGAAATATATGACATTATAAAGCTACTGGATTTATGTATATATATAAATATGTATGTCATCAACTTACTTCCATTTCAAGACAATAAGGAAAGGAAAACAGCGTTCATGCGTACGTACGGACTACCGTCTCCATGAACGATGTTTTTCATTTTATTTATCTACCTATTATATATATATATATACTGAATATATATGATATATAAATCATATTTTATATTCTGGAAGTAAGTAAATCATGATATAAGTAATAATGATGTCAAGAACAACAAGTCAAAACACCTACGATAAATGAAACGATTTTACCCAAAACGCTTCTTTAACGTGGAATTTACAAAAGAACGGGTAATATAATGTCATAAGTGAACCATATATGATATCATAACAATGAATATGATTCTGTAATAAGTCAATAACATGATTTAAATCATTATACAGGAGGTTCGGACACTTACAAAGCAAGTCGGACCTAAGGTAAGGGAAATATCACAATCTCATTTTTATCCGAGATTGTTTATTCGTAAGTATTTACTGGGGTGTATTTTATCATCCACATCCATGTTTCATCAATATGTAATATTATTTCTATCCACCTACAATTGTTTAAATCCATTTTTACCCTTCGGTGAGTTTTTAGTAATATGTATGAAAGAAATCTTTTGTCGTTTTTCGTACGAGGTACTTTTTGACTTTTCCGACAAAAGTACGAAGAATGTTTTTTTTAACTTATACGGCATGAATGGATTTTTAAAACATTGTTTCCAAGAAGCTTCCTTTACAAGTTTTCAAGTGTATTTTTAATCAACTTCTTTTATTTTAAATTTGTATGACATGTTATGAAAGGAAAAATGTTTTTGAAGAAGAAAGGATATTTTCCTCAAGAATGGAGTTCAAGTGATTTTCAAAATTATTTTCCATCTAAGATAATAAAGGGTTCTGTTTTTATCCCTATTATTACATTGATTTGATCATGCTGTGATGGAATTATTTTTATGAATTCCTTTATCTTATATGAATTGATTTATGATGTCATGATGTTTCAAGAATCCCATTTTTGTTTCATGTGTTATGCGATGATGTATGTTTTATGATTATGTGGCACACATAAGAAAGGATTCATTATAAGATGGGTGGGACCTATATCTCCCTCCAATGCATTGGGTAAAGATTTTATATCTCATGAGATAGACATGGCTGGAACGGAAGGTTATTTCGGTTCAGTGATACAGGACTGAAACGAGGAGTGAACTCGGTTCAGAAAGGGACTTTGTCCACTAAGATAGTCTTGGCGATGAGTCATGACTAACAAGAAATGATTTTCCATGATTATGTGTGCATGCCACAAAGTTTCAAGTTTCATTTTATGATTATGGTGATCTTATTTTCACTTCTATGATTTGTTCCATGTTAAGATATTATGATCTCTTTTGCAGGTTATGATTTTCAAAAAAGATATGATATGATTTTTATTTCTTTTGTATACCCTTACTGAGCATTTGAGCTCACCCTTTTATGTTTTCTTTTCCCCAGGATATAATGAAAGGTTTTAGGTAAAAAAAAAAGGGATGACCTTTATGGGAGATATTGAAGAACTTTCACCACGATTAGAAGATTGCGTTCCGAGTTTCCAAAGACACTAAACTATTACGATCCTTGTGTGTGTGTGTTTTTGTTATGTACTAAGTATTCCGCAAAAGTAATGTAATGTCCATGTACGTCAAGATACGGGTCTCTACAGTTGGTATCAGAGGAAAGGTTTAGTCAACCTTTGGAAACTAGGATGCGAAAACGTTAGTGAGATCCCTAGAGATATTTCTAAGGTATGTCTAGGGATGCCCCTAAGGATAAGTATACGTATAGGATATAGTTATAGAACTATGGTAACGATATTAGATTAAACCAAAGATGATAGATATTTAAGTTACTCCCCCTTTATTACGATTTTTGCATCTAACACTATTCTGTTTGGGTTTTAGAAAATGGCTGGAAACAAGATGATTCACAATAATGGAGGATATGATGGACAATGGAATGATATTCTTCATGAGCAACCAAATGAAATGGGATTTGGATGTCCAAACATCATTATTATGACGAATCAGCAATCTCACAACATGATCAATAAAGTAAAATTTGGTAAGTTTCCTGACTCGACTAATAAGAGAAATATGAAGTTCCATGATGATCATAGAGGAAAGAAAGTTGAATTTCCCCTATGTAAATCATGTGGGAAGAGACATCAAGGAGAATGTTTCAAGGGAACTGGAAGATGCTTTGGGTGTGGAAAAGAAGGACACAAAGCAAGTAAGTGCAAAGGAAAAGGGTCGGTTAACACCATGGATGAGGATAATGGTATTGCTACGACATCAAAAATGGTTAAGTGTTTTAAATGTGGAATGTATGGGCATTATGCAAACAAATGCCCTAAGGGAAAGACTCATGAAGAGAATCAGTATGGTCATATGGGTAGTATTTATGTGGATGATGATGAAGAGACTACAAATGATATGTGAGATGAAAGAATTTTTGAAGCTCGGTCAATGGTTTGAGAATGTAGTGGAATGATTACATGTTTATCATGTGTAATTTTGGAATAAAGAGACATCTATGGATTGTTACACTGTTGCCTTTCCTTGTGTTTTGAAAGTGTATGATAAATGTTACCAGTATCCATGAAAGGTTATTCAGATATTTTTGGAATGTAGATGATATGCGCATAATGAAGGGATAAGGAGAAAATTAAATGTTTGATAGTATTCATGAGCTCATGATTGATATAAGGACTAAGTGATATCATGGTTTGAGTATATAGAATTTTGAGGATTTTGGTATGTGGAAAATGTTAACTTTTAACTGCACTCATGTTTTCACTAAGGTATTCAAGAGAATACACGATTAAGGACTTTGAATGTTTGGAATGTGACCAACAAGACATATCTTATGATATGTGGGGATCAACGACAGTATTAAATCTCTGGTAATCGATGTCACTATATTATGAGAGTGGACTGCAATATTATGTATATGCCTAAAGATTAGACTGGATTATGTTGGACATAAGTTAGTATTGTTTAAGGATAGAAGATTTTCGATATTATTGATGGGATGTTATAGTAACGTAGTTTTAGAAAAAGGGACAACCTGCAGGACGGGCGACAGCCCATCGCTTCGGACAAGGCTGTAGGAATCAAACCCACAACCGAAGTACGACTGGCCTTTATCGCCTACCACTGGCCTACAGGAAGTCCCTGTTTAGTAGAAACTAGTTTTATTATATTAAGCAGTATGATATATGAAGTATAAGTCCATTTTAGAAACCATATGTGATTAATCTCACTATAGATCGACTTATGTATATAATTTTGCTAACCTTTTGTTTGAGACAGATGGAATGACCCGTCATTCTATCACATGATCTGCTAACACTTCACGAATAACAAATTCAACTTCATTTATTTAAGAGATGAAGTGGAAATTGTTCAAGGCATGAACAATAGTGAGATTGTACCAAAATAAAGTAAGTATTTATTAAAATTCAAATTCTCTACTTTAGGGGAAATGATCTTGAAAACCAAAAATGTTGTCCTAGTGATCTTATACCTGATGAATCAGATGGTACCTTATATCATCACAAATCTATGGATTTGTGATTACTGGCTTTTCCATAGCCATGTTCTCTACCACTCTCCATCAGAACATGATGGTTAGATTTCTCTTCCATATCCATATTTTCACCTATGTGGAAACCCAGTGATTAGTTTATTTGGGTAATCGTTACATTTCATACTTTAGTTTTTAAAGCCAAGTTTTGGTATTCCCTTTTACGATGTGGGATTATATTAAAGAAACTTTCGAATAGTAAACCATTTATAACCCCGACGAATTTCGAGGGCGAAATTCATTTTAAGGGGGGTAGAATGTAACAGCCCAAGATTTTATAAAAAAAATTATTCTTTTTTATTTTACTAATGTCTTGTGTTGAACGCTACACCAAAAGGAGCTTGCACAACACGCATCCTTGACTTGCCTTGCATTACACGCAATCGCGACCTTCCTCGATAGCGTGTGTAGTACGCAATAACGAGTTTCACTAAACAGCGATATGCTATTAAAATGTTATTAAAACTAGCCGTTATGAATAGTAATAACCACTTTTTGAAATTTTGTAAATTTTATTTTTCAAAATGGATTTCATTTTTGGATTCGGAGTATCGAATTTAGCCTAAGGTGAAATTTTGGTACTTTTCGGATAACTTTCATATTCTGATGAATAGTGAAAATTACTAAATTATAATTAAAAACAACTTTTTTAATCGAAATAATTAATAGTGATAAATCATTAATTTGAGTGGTTTTAAAGTATATTTAGAATATATTTTTACAATTTAATACAATGTTGGTCATTGGATGTAATTTCACATTTAAACTAGACATAAACAAGTGTCAATCTTTTGATAGATATTGTTTCTTAAAAACACGCTATTTGTTTTAACAGCGGGATTTAATTATAAAATTAATTAATGCAACTTCTATGTTATGAATTTGGTAAAATAGATTTCATTTTTGAATTCGGAATATGAAATATAGCTTAGGATGAAATTTTGGCATTGTTCTGAAAAACATCAATTTTTGATGAATAGTGAAACTACTAAGTGGTAGTTAAAAAAACTGAATTTTTCATAAAACTTAATTTTGCCGCTTCTGTGAATGGAATTTCGAAAATCCGAGAGACATGGTTAATATCAAGGACTAAAATGTGGTTCAATGAGATGAAAATAATTTTTTGGTGAATAGTAACTTTTTACTTTTTTACCGCGGTTAATAGTAAATAGGGTAACTAACGGTAAATATGATATTACTATTACCCTAACACATGTCCTAATTCTATTGGACAAGTGTAATTCGACCAAAAACAAACTTAGGAATAAAATATGACCATTTAGGCCCACTTGGATTAGATTAGGACATTTATTATTAATTTATTTAAAGAAGGGTTAAAATAGTTAAAATCAAAGTTTAATAAGTAAATCATTTTTAATATGGTGTTATACATAAGATAAATTAGACTATAAATATTCATTAGAAAGCTAAAAAGATTTCCTACATGATGGTATTTTATTTGTAATTTTTAGACATCAAATAATTTAATTTATTTATGACACAACGATGATGAAGTAATTATCGTGTTAATGAAATATTGACATAATTGATGTTATAAACACCAAAATAAATGTAATTTGAGATTTTTTATGAATTCCATCAATTTTCTAGGTTACTATGATATATCAATGTTGATTGAATCAACTTGGTTCGAACATTTAATTCTGTTATGACTTTCACAAAAATCATATATCAAATAGTGTCAAAATTGACACAAAATAGTTTTTAAATCAAATATTATATTATTAATTGTTATTGTATTCCTAAAAATCTAAGGTTCGGCCAAATGACTTAGATAAGGATATAGCTATTAATAATAAATAATGTGGGGTTCGTTTGGCATGTTATAGTAAGTGTATTAACCATATAGTGAAAGAAAACAAAAAGACATGGTAAAAGTTAAATTATTTAACTTAGAGTTAAATCTAATTGATAAGGTTAAAATAATATCCTAAACTTGTCTAAATTCTATTGGTTGATAGGATTTCGACCCATCCCCACTTTAGCTTCGAAATAAGACCCTTTGGAACCATTATAAACCGATTTTGACTTTAATATAAAATAATATTTTGAGATATTCCTAAGGTGCCCCTCTCCTCCCCTATAAAAGGACACCTCCTCCCCCTCCTCCTCACACCAATTTGAGCACTCAATCTCGGCCAAACCCTGCCAAAATCTCTTCTCCACTTCCCTAGAAACATCCTAGAGGTTCTGGTCTTCCTCAAAGACCAATTCTAGTGCCCTAAGAGGAGGTCTCAAAGAGGCACTTCAAAGAAGAGGTAATTACCGTTACCAATTCTTTCATCTTTATTTCTTCTTCCACTTCTTCTTCTTAGGTTGTTTCATTATGAAGTAATAACATCAGTATCACTCATATACTGATATGTTATTATAATTATGAAACAACCCTATTTCATCATCTATCCATCCTACGGAAAAAGAAATCACCGTGCGTGCGTACGTACGGAATACCGTCTCCACGCCGTGGTGTAATCTATTTTCCACCACCACCTTACATGGATGGGTATAATGGTGTAAAGAATAACTATACATAGTTATTACAACATCATATTGATTCTTATATATTGTATAATCCACTCCAATTCAATTCAATATTTATAGAAATGATATCATCGCTCGTGCGTACGTACGGACTACTGTCTCCACGACGCGATGAGATTCATTCTCCATGTTAACCATTTAAGAATGATTATAATGTATATATAAGAAATAATAATGAAATATATGACATTATAAATCTACTGGATTTATGTATATATATACATATGTATGTCATCAACTTACTTCCATTTCAAGACAATAAGGAAAGGAAAACAGCGTTCATGCGTACGTACGGACTACCGTCTCCATGAACGGTGTTTTTCATTTTATTTATCTACCTATTATATATATATATATACTGAATATATATGATATATAAATCATATTTTATATTCTGGAAGTAAGTAAATCATGATATAAGTAATAATGATGTCAAGAACAACAAGTCAAAACACCTACGATAAATGAAACGATTTTACCCAAAACGCTTCTTTAACGTGGAATTTACAAAAGAACGGGTAATATAATGTCATAAGTGAACCATATATGATATAATAACAATGAATATGATTCTGTAATAAATCAATAACATGATTTAAATCATTATACAGGAGGTTCGGACACTTACAAAGCAAGTCGGACCTAAGGTAAGGGAAATATCACAATCTCATTTTTATCCGAGATTGTTTATTCGTAAGTATTTACTGGGGTGTATTTTATCATCCACATCCATGTTTCATCAATATGTAATATTATTTCTATCCACCTACAATTGTTTAAATCCATTTTTACCCTTCGGTGAGTTTTTAGTAATATGTATGAAAGAAATCTTTTGTCGTTTTTCGTACGAGGTACTTTTTGACTTTTCCGACAAAAGTACGAAGAATGTTTTTTTTAACTTATACGGAATGAATGGATTTTTAAAACATTGTTTCCAAGAAGCTTCCTTTACAAGTTTTCAAGTGTATTTTTAATCAAATTCTTTTATTTTAAATTTGTATGACATGTTATGAAAGGAAAAATGTTTTTGAAGAAGAAAGGATATTTTCCTCAAGAATGGAGTTCAAGTGATTTTCAAAATTATTTTCCATCTAAGATAATAAAGGGTTCTGTTTTTATCCCTATTATTACATTGATTTGATCATGTTGTGATGGAATTATTTTTATGAATTCCTTTATCTTATATGAATTGATTTATGATGTCATGATGTTTCAAGAATCCCATTTTTGTTTCATGTGTTATGCGATGATGTATGTTTTATGATTATGTGGCACACATAAGAAAGAATTCATTATAAGATGGGTGGGACCTATATCTCCCTCCAATGCATTGGGTAAAGATTTTATATCTCATGAGATAGACATGGCTGGAACGGAAGGTTATTTCGGTTCAGTGATACAGGACTGAAACGAGGAGTGAACTCGGTTCAGAAAGGGACTTTGTCCACTAAGATAGTCTTGGCGATGAGTCATGACTAACAAGAAATGATTTTCCATGATTATGTGTGCATGCCACAAAGTTTCAAGTTTCATGTTATGATTATGGTGATCTTATTTTCACTTCTATGATTTGTTCCATGTTAAGATATTATGATCTCTTTTGCAGGTTATGATTTTCAAAAAAGATATGATATGATTTTTATTTCTTTTGTATACCCTTACTGAGCATTTGAGCTCACCCTTTTATGTTTTCTTTTCCCTAGGATATAATGAAAGGTTTTAGGTAAAAAAAAAGGGATGACCTTTATGGGAGATATTGAAGAACTTTCACCACGATTAGAAGATTACGTTCCGAGTTTCCAAAGACACTAAACTATTACGATCCTTGTGTGTGTGTGTTTTTGTTATGTACTAAGTATTCCGCAAAAGTAATGTAATGTCCATGTACGATAAGTTTCGGGTCTCTACAGAAAAGGCTTCAAGGGAATGATAGGGAGCTTCATCGCCATTCTCTATTGATTGTGGGGTGTATGGATATTAGATATTGGAATCAGAACTGGGAAGGTATTACTTTTAGATTCCTGGGATGTCCCACTCCAAATATTACATTCAAGGAGGCAAGTACATACCCACTTCTCATCCAAGATACTCTCTCTTTGTAGGAATGTGATGTGTATAATAGTATTCTACTCAATGATGAGAATGATAGGCTAGTGTTCGCATGTTCTCCATCAGGTTATTTTAACTCCAAGTCATACCATTCTTTTCCTCACAATCTGGTGCTTAGTGATTGATGGGGGATTATGTGGAATTCAGATATCCCTATTGAATTTGTTTTTCTGGTCTGGAGAATCAGACATAAGGAAATTTATACCATCTATGAGGTTTAGAGGAGAGGCATCCCTCTCATTTCAATGCATCACTACTACTCAAGGACTGGTGTTGAGTCAACAACTCATCTCTTTCTTCATGGAGAGTGGGCGCTCGATGCCAGGAGTAGTCTGGGTGCATTTTTTGGTTTCGAAAGTCACCACGAATCCATGTAAGACTTCATACAGACATGTTTTAATAGTATCAGTTCAAATAAACTTGAATAGTAGGAATGGTTAATTCTTCTTGTAGTATGATATTGAACAATTTGGCAGGCAAAAAATAAATCTAGGTTTGATGGTGCTTGGTGTTCGGAGTTTGCATTGCTAGTAAAAATCTCTTAGCATGGCGATGGATATTAGTCTTTTACTGAAGAATTGAGAGCATGCTCCATCATTGATGAGGTTGTTTTATGGTAGTAATCCTAGGTTTATGGTGCAATGGGTACCCTCACAGGGAAACTTGGTGAAATGGAATCCACCTCAGGTTGAATTAAAGGATAATACTAATTTTTATTTCATGAATGGGTCTGCTCGGTGTGGCTCTGTGGTCTGTGATAATAGGGGATCTTTGGTTCTTTATTTTTCTTCTAATTATGGTCATGGAGACTCTCTGATGTTGGAGTCTAGGTTAATGCTCAATGGCATGGATATTTTCAAGGTGTGAGCTTTGGAGTTTGAGGTGGGGGAGGCAGATTCATTATTCGTCTCTAATTCTCTTCATAGGAAGGCAGTTATCCCATAGAGTATCAGCTATATCATTTGGAGCATTAACTCTCTCCTAAGTGGTCAGGGGTAGGTTATCCATACATGTCATGAAGGAAATAAGGTTTCAGACTACCTTGAATCTAGGAATATTCAGAATGGGAATATCACTATATTTTCTAATATGTGTTCATTCCCTCATAAATGTGTAGATATTTTTAGGGGTGATGCTCTAGGATTACATTTTTATCTCCCCTAATGGACATGCCTTGTTTTTGTCTATTATTTAATAAAAATATTTACATTGTTTCCATTCATGTGTACGTGTTGACTAACACCTCCACAAAATAATGTCACTCTTTTTCATAACTAAATCACATGAATGATATATATAAGTATATTTAAATAAATAATAAGTGATTTATTATATTATGATAATTCTTTAAAGATAAAATTATACATTCCTTCGTTCGATAATGATTATTTAAAAATGTAAACATTACTCATGCGTACATACGACATGTCATCTCACTAATTGTAACGTAGTTAATTTTTCATAAACATTAGTAAAGATTAGTTTTAAAAAGAATAATTGATTAATAAATATGGTAATTATTTAATTATTATTTTTTATATGTTAAAATAATGATCTCTTTGATCAAATTTAACATATCAGACCCTTTTTTAAAATATAAGCTGAATACCATCAAAACTTATGAAGTGAACTTATATGATTTAATGATTTTATATATTATATTAAGAGATAAAATAAAAGGAATAATAAAAGGGAAAATGTTCCTAAGAAAGAAAATAATTAATATAAGTTTATTATTCAAAATGATAATGAACAAGAGTGATGAATCGAACTCGAGGTAAGGAACTTCATCCCAATTTCCTTTCATTGAGGAATATTTTGATGGTATGCACCTATATTATTTTATGACATGTATATACAATACCCTGGAAATTTTCTATTATAAATTATTATATTATCATGTTCATTAATTTTTTTTAATATTTTTATTTCACGTGGCTTATGATTCAAATGTTTACAAACTGGTAAGGGATTTTTTATTTAAAAAATCATATTTAAAATTTTTCCTTCAAACACACTTTATCTTCGACGTACATGTCTTTAAAATGATTTTATGAATGTCATTATATGGAAATAAGATTGCTAAAAAATAAATTTATTTCTTTCTTTCAATTATTTTCAGAAAAGGAATCTTTATAATGAATTTTTTACTTTCTTTACAAATGAAAAATGAATTTTTTACTTTTACATGCATGGCAGCAAGAACTTTTTCAGCCATTGTAACCATTATTTGATGTTTAGATTCCTTTACAATATTTCATGTTTCTTTCAAATAAAAACCCACATTTCATTTTTTTGTATTTTTTTATTGAAATGGTTTTTAAAGGAAATGGGTATTATGATAATTGAAATAGTTTTCTTATATGGTATTAAAAGAGACTTGAGGGGTTTTATGAAGAAAACTCAAGATTTCATGATTTTTTGTTATGTTATAGATCCTTGTAATTATTTATGATGATGGTTGGTTCTATTATAAACCATGTATGGTTGTTTATTTTATTTAACTAGGATATGTGGTTCTATGACAAACCAAGTAAAAGTGGTTCGGTGATAAACCAAGGATGGGTGGGTCTTTGATAACCTTTAGTGTATTAAGTACTCTGAAGAATGAATTTAACCATATCATTTATTCTATTTGTATCAGTGACAAGAGTGATGATGGATAAAGTTACATACATGATTTATATGTTCTTTCTATGGGTTTTAAGTTATTTATTTGAGTAAAAAGTGTGTGTGATTTCATGTGAAAATGATTTTATTGCATTTTTTCTCAAAGATCTTTATGATAAAGGTAAAAATTTCATGGGTTTTAATGTTTTACACTAGACTAAAGGACTTCTTTTTTATGTCCCTTATTGAGATTTTTGTGCTCATCCCATTTTTTAAATGTTTTTCATAGGGGTTACATATGGGTAGTGGAAAGGAAGACTTCAAGTTAAAAGATGTGAAGATTTTTCATGAAAAAAAACCATGTTTTGTATTAAAAGTTTCATATCAAGGAAAAAATGGATACTAATTAGAATCTTACACTTTTTATATATATGGTTTTGTAATGTATGTGTTATGGCCTAATTCTCTAAAATTCTAAACATGAAAAGATCCTCAAATATAGGAGAATGAATTGTTGACTTAAAACACAAGATTATGTAATGTTTAAGGTTGGTTCCTCATATCCATTTCATCAAGGAAAATATGCCTAGTGATATATTACTCTAATATGGCTCATCCATGTTTATTTTTCACACTAACCAAGAAATCCAATTTGTTTTATATCATAATTTTGTTCAAGACACCAATTTCGTGTTTTATAAAACATTTTCCATGGAAAAATAAATTTCATTTCCCATGCCCACAATTTCATAAAACATTTTCTATGTTGATACAAAATTTATCTCATACTTGAAAACCCATTTAAATTTTAAGTTGTATTTGAGGCATCTTATCAAACCTATAAAGTGTATAAAATCCAGTTTTCATAGAATACATTTTCTGAATACCCATTTCAATTTCCCCTAAATATTAGAACCAATTTCATCAAATATAAATTAAAACATTATAATAACATAAGGATATATAAAGTATAGACCATAGGATAGAGTCACCTGCCTCAACAAAGATGAAAATGGTGTTTCCTCCTTAACCGGTGATGAGAGGGAAAGTGATCAGATCCTAGAGAACCTACAACTGAAGAAAAAAAATTCAATTCTCCATGTCTAATAAACCTCACCATTCCAGGGGTGTCACGCTCTGCACCCCTTTAAAGAACGAAATCCCCATTATGGACCCCACGTATCAAATCCAGGCAGTGCCTTTGAACTTTATTTTGGGTATTGTCTGTGATACCTCTGTAACTACTGGGACATGTTGACTTCATAGGGACCCTTAATTTTCAATATAGTCATTGGGACATCGATCTATATGTTCTAATAGCTTCCCCGCAGACACATGATGCCCCTTTCCTAGGGCCCACTATGCTTCCACTATACCACATGTCCCAAAGTGCATCCCAAATCTCCATGAGTTAATGATAAGCACTAGGGTGTCATACAATGAAATGTGGGAATGATTTCACCCTCTATTATACATATGATATGATAAAAATAAAAATTTATCACAATAAATAACCATAATATATCATATTTCAAATAAATATACCATAAAGGTAACATAAAACATCTCTTTAACAAGGTCTCAATGAACATCAGAAATACCATTAATAAGAAACACGAATTAACCCATGGGCCCATATCCTCATGACCATAGGTAACCACCATCCCAAACCAATGGAAATGAAACATGGTCCTATAGATTCATCCTATACATAATTATCTTCCCTTTACATTTATCTTGTAAAACCAAGGCTAAAAATACCCAAAGTCAAAAGTAAACTGTGAGCACAAAAGCTCTGTAGGATACCACAAGAGAATCTATACAATGTATATTAACAAGATGGATTTATATATATTTAATGGATGAATTTATTTAAGATATATTTATTATTTATTCAATAATTCATTGAGTTTTGGTTTAATTTTTTCATAAATAATAATCAATTCTAAACAAAGAGGATTTGTTGTATTTTAATAAATTTTAGACATTACACGTTTTGAAACCTGTTCACAACATGAATTTCTCAACCATAAAATTACGGAAAGAAAAAAATATAGTCCATGAAACTTGTATAGGTCATAAATCCTATAGGATAATACATTATATGATGTTCACATATTACAGTATTTGAAATAATTGATTTATGCTCCAACTTAAGATCCAAACTATGAAATTTGGAAGAAATTAAGGATATACAAGTTTGTAGAGAATTTATCAATCTGAGTTCATGAAATTAATTATATTACATGTCTTGAATGTATCAAAGGAGAATTAATTTAATGATAAATCAAAAATTGAGACATTTACACATCATGAGTTTCACATGCCTATTTATATTCTAGAAATCAAAATATTTAGGGATAACAACACATTTTTTTTTTCTACGTTTTATCTTCCTCGCACATTCTCATAATTTTTTGTCCCATTCTTTCCTTTCTATTTATTTATTTAATCTATTGATGCAATGTGATTCCAAATAATGTGGATTTTTGTTCATGGTATAGTTTTTGATTCAATTGCAAACACTGATTTCAATTACAATTGATACATTCTTTCCTGTTTCTTTATTCATGTAAGTTTTTCATTAATTCTGAATTATGTTAATAGTGTATTGTCTAAATCAGAATTTTTTAATTAATATGTCAAGAATTTTTCTACTTTATTCTATGTTTAATACCATTTTTATCATGAGCTGATAATTCTTTAGGGTAATGGGTTGAGAGTCGGTGCTTTAGACCTAATGAATCTTTAAGTCAAAACTCGAGGTAACCCTTTGGATATTGATTAGGTTAAAGAATAGTTATAAATCAAATTATATTACAAAACCCTGATCCATGGAATTGGAATAGAAGTACCTATAACTAGTTAGAGTTGATAATTATAGGACTAATAGCCTATGATGGTTTATTCCTTTAATCCAAGACATATGCATGTGGGTTGTTAACTACCTCCAGAACAAAGAGTAGTTTCCATCCTATGTAGATTCAATTGGTTTGACCAAAACCAATTGGTGTCTTATTCACTACCTTGCAACCTAAAACAAAGTAATATCCAAAGATAGATATATGAATAAATTTTTCATAATCCCTGAAATTGACCATGATCCCTATATTTTACTTAAATTAAAACTAAACTATGTAATCCATCGAAATCCAAATTTCAATGAGTCACATGAGGAATCAATTTACAGGGTTCTAATCGTTATGTCACTGGTTTTCCATATTCTCCCTATGGTTTTGACCCTACACTTCTATTTTTCTATTCTTTTGTATCTAGTGCATTTTAGGTCTTATAAATTTCAAATATGATCTACACCCATGCAGAATCAATAATAATCCATGGGGTGGTTAAATTTTAAAATTGTTTCAGAGGATTTAGATATTTCTTAGGCATGGTCACCTCCAAGGAAGAGCTAGGATTAAGTAACATATTATTTTATATCTATCCTTTATTTTTACAATTTTAACACATGGAATAGCACCTACATTTGTATCTTTTTTTAGTTCATGAACTAGGGTACTTTGACTCGTTTTGAGATCTTAGACACTCAATAATTACATTCTTTTAACCCTAAAATAACAATATAACTTTTTGTATGTCAAATATTCTTCATGGATTAGAACAAAAATCTCACACCACCTAACCCTCAAAATGTTATATATTTTCCACATATATAATAAGGAAGGTTATTCATGTTGTAGGACCACACCATCATGGATTATGGATTACTAGCCATTAGTATTGTTGTGACCAACATAATTTTTCCTCTAATAAGTAAAAACCTTATAAATAATACCTAGACTCATTCACATGATCAATAATTTTGTATAATTTAGTGTAGTTTGTAGAAAATATCCACATGAACACATTTCAGGTTATTTAGAAGTTTGCAACACCTTCTAATATCAATGGGTATCTTCTAACATGATCAGGATAAGAGTGTTCCCTTTGTCCATTCATGGAAGATCCTAGGATTGGCTCAAAATCCAGGATCCTGAATACATTATGACTTAGGATGATTTAGCTATAAAGTGTTTAGATAAATATTTTCCACCTATATGCTCCTAAAATCTCCAAAATGAGATAAAAAATTCACCCAGAAATACAAAGAGTAATATTGAGAAGCTTGGGATCAATTTAAAGAACTCACTTATAATTTCCCACATCATGGAATTGATGTGTGGCTATAGATTCAAACTTTATACCATGTAATCCAACCAATTTAATGCACTATAGTGGATTTCACTACTGGTGTAGAACTCATTCTCAAGATACCAGAATTTGACATAGTAATTTTGGATGAAATTTTCCATAATTCCAGTCTATGGTAGAGTGACTAAAGACTTAATTGATGTGTAATTCATCAGTTCAAATAAAGTACTCACCTTTCATCCCATGTTTAATCCCTCATTAAAATGCTCCAAAATTTTTATCAACCTTCTCCATCGATGCCACCTCCTACCCCAATTATGGGAATTCAAACCTATGAAATGTGTGGAGACTCGAACCCTTACCAAGACTGTAGAGAAAAAATAAAAGAGTCTAAAAATTTGGATTGTAATGACATAAATTGTAATCAGTAAAAATGAACATTTCAATAACCCCAATAACACCAGCAACTTTATTGTCAATAAATATTGTCTTAGAATCTACAAAAAAATAAAGGTTACTACCAAAAGAGGAGTGCTAATTAACTAACATGAAATCTAGGACCATTTGGGTACCCACCATATAATCAAACTCCTTGAATTCAAAAAAAATCCCTCAACAACATTTCCTCCCTAGAGCCCAAAAATTTCCATTCCAATGATAGTTTTAGAAAGACCCACTGGGGCATCCACAACAATCCCCACCTCAATAATAAAATCTTAAGAACCTTCTCACTTGATATGTTCAGAAGGTGGATCATAGAATGACTAACCAATAAAATGATATGTAAAATTATAAGTATTTCCTATGAAATATTGACCACTAAGTGGGAAAAATATTTAAGACCCTATTGAACTGATTACTGGGTACTTTTCCCAGTAATACTGAGAGAAATATGAGATATAAGGACAAATTTGTTATCCTTATGAGTGGAAAAGTTATTAATTTATAGTATTAATTCTTAGGTGAAGAAAAAAATCTTGAATAATCTTAGATACACGCAAAAATAATCAAAAAAGATAGTGATGATAACACACATAAAGCTATTAAAGAATGAAATATGGAATCTCCACTAACTAAAAAATATCTTATACAAGATAAAACTAAAAGAAAAGATATTTAGGTGGCACTACTACCATAAAAACACCCTCTTCCCTTTCCATAGGGAATGATATAAGTAAAATTGAGTAATTTTACAAAAAAATTAGATAGGTTTATGAAGTTACACATCAATTTCCCTTTTGTAGAGTTGATCACTCATATGAATGCTTATACAAAATCATTGAAGGATTTTCTCTCCAAAAAAAGAAAATTAGAATACCTAGAAGTTGTATCCTTGAATTAAAAGTTCTCCAAAGTTGTTCATGTAAATTTCCCACTAAATATTTGAGACTCTGGAAGATTTTGGATTCTCTTCTCTATCAGAACAGGAAAATTCATAAAATCCTTGTGAAACCTTGGCACAAGTATAAAGATCATGCCTACAATTTTCTTCTAATAATTAGGTATCAAATATTTGAAACCACCAAGTTTTTTACTTAAGCTGGATGACCAATTGGACAAGTACCCTTGAATAATTTTTAAGGAAATTTTAGTAAAGGTTGGTAAATTCATTTTCCTATTAATTTCCTTCTCTAATACGGAATAAAGAAGATACATCCACATTATTATAGGGGGACCATTTTCACCACTTTTATTGTGTTGATTGATGTGAACCAAGGGAGGCTATTTTCATAAGATTTTGATGATGAAGTAGTGTTTGATATAGTAAAAGACTCCAAACAAGTTGGTGATTCATTTGATTATATATCTAACTTTATAAATGATGAGGAAGTTGATTACCTGAATATTGAGGCTGATAGAGAGATCTTATCTCCTAATGAAAATGAGTTTAGTGATTATAAGGATGTCTATTACATTGAACCTCTGATGAGGGATTCCATTACACCGTCCATGACCTCAATCATCATGCCACTAATGTTAGAATTAAATCCTTTTCCAAACACATTGATGTTCTAATTGATTGGAACTATAGTAGCAGTACCAGTTATCATTAGTTCATAGTTGAATCAAGTGCATAAAGACAAGCTAATTGAGGTTTTGAAAAGGAATAAGAACTCACTTTCATGTTTTTTGGATGACATCAAGGGAATCATTCCCCTAGTTTTCACTGAAACAATTATATTGGAGGAAGGTTCTAAACCAAAACATCAACCCCAGAGGTGACTCACTCCATTGAAGAAAGTGGTATCCAAGAAGGAAGTAATAAAGCTTCTTGTCACTAGTATAATATTTTTTATCTCTGAAAATTAGTGGGTGAGTCCACTGCTAGTCATCCTAAAGAATGGTGGCTTGAATATTCTTAAAAATAATGAATTTGATTTAATTTTAACTTGAACCATTTATAAATGGTGAGTATGTGTTGACTATATAAATATCTACCTGGAAACTCAGAAATACCTTTTTTCTACTACCATCCATAAATCATATTATTGAGAGACTAGTTAGGCATAATTTTTTTTATTTTCTACATGGATATTCTAGATGAAATCAAATTGTTGTCAACCCAGCTAATTTTTCAAAATCTACAGTAACTTTTCCTTTCAAAAACTTATCCTATCTAAGAAGTCCATTTTAAATTTACAAAACACTTGAGAAATTTTAATATTGGATGACAAAAATTTTTCATAATATGTATGAGGAGTTTATGAATATTTTTATGGATTAATTCTCCATATACATATGATCTTTCAAAGTATATCTAAGAAATTAAGAGTTATTTATACAGTGCTTTGAAGTGAATTTCCTAGTATTAAACTAACACGAATTTGATTTTATGGTCCATGGAGGAATATTTCTCAAACATAAAATATCAAAACATGGAATGGAATTTGATCCATCAAAGATCAAGGTGATTTAATATTTACCTGAACCCACAATAGTGAAGAGTATTAATAGTTTTATGGTCCATACAATATTATATCACTACTTAATACATGATTTTACAATAATATCCTACCCACTAACACAATTATTTTCTTAGGATATCCCATTTTAATTCACTAAAGAGTGTCTGCAGGCATTCAACACTCTAAAAAATAGCCATGTGGCCGCTCCTTTCGTAGTTTCACCAAACTGGGATAGATACTTTGAACTGTTGTGTGATGCCATGGATTTTCATTTGGGATATATTTTTAGAATGTAGGTTGGAAATATATTAATCCCCATCTATTATTCCTTTAATACCCTAAATGAGTCTCATGACAATTATGAGACCAAAGAAAAGAGCTGCTGGAAGTAGTGTCTTATTTTAAAATGTGTCAATCATGCCATGTGATTTCTAAAGTTGTGGTGTATATAGATCCGGAATCACTAAAATACTTATTGATAAAATGGATTCCAAACTTCATCTAATATGGTGGATCATGTTGTCAAATGAATTTTAAATAGTTATAAAATATACAAAAGGGACAAAAAATTTAATTGATGACCACTTATTAAGACTTCAATTTTTGAGTTTTGAGGATGATTTCCCAAATTAAATACCATTCAATATAAATATGAAAGTGCGACTGTAGTTTTCTGATATTTATAGTTATCTTTCAAATGGATCTATATACTCACACTTCTCCTATCAAAAAAATAATAAGTTCTTCATCGAGGCTTCAAACTATTACTAGGATGAGCTGGTATTATTTAAGCATTGTGCTGATATATTGATGTGACGTTTCATTGTAGAGGATAGAATTAAAAAATTCATTGTAATGTGTCACTTTTTTTAGCTAGAGGATGTCATGGTCCTAAACGCATTGTTTCTAAGATCCTATAAATAAGAATATTTTGTCCCACACTCCATTAGGATTTTAGGGTAATTATATAGATTGGTGATTGGTGCAAGAGAATAGGAACCATGGGAAAATCAAAAAAATCACTAGAACCCTATCCTTGAAGTTGAGATCTTTGATAGATGGGGAATTGGTTTCATGGGATTATTCCCCAATTCTTATGGAATGTTTTTCATCCTTGTCGGTCTGGGATACTTCTCAAAGTGGGTAGAAGGTACAACCATTAACCATGAAACAACCATGGTGGTCATAAATTTTCTAAAGAAAAACACTTTCTCCATATTTGGATTTCTTCAATTACTCATTAGTGACTGATGAATTCACTTTACAAATACTTCTGTTAAAGGACTACTGGAAAAATATAGAATTCAACTAAACATTGTAACTACGTACCACCCATAGACTAGCAGGTATGATGAATCTTTTAATTGGGAGATCAACAATATTCTGAAAAATATAATGAGTACAATTATGAGTGATTGGAGTCTTAAATTGGATTATGCACTTTGGATATATCACAAAATTTATAATTCTTTTATCAGAACTACTCTATTCCAACTTGTATATGGAAAGCCTTGTCACCAAAAAGTAGAATTAAAGCATCTCTCTTATTTGGAAAATAAAAAATTAAACATGGATGCTCAAAAAGAGGGGGAAAATATTACTTCAAAATGGATGATATAAAAGATATTATAAGAAATTCTAATGAAAATGGTTGAATTTATAAATATAAAAAAAATAAATTGAATGATCAATGCATTTAATGGTGGATCTTAACACCAAGGGAAAAGGTTCTAATTTTTAATTCCCATAGAAATATATTCCCTAGGAAACAAAAATCAAAATAGTCAAGTCCTTTTGAATTTTTTAATGTCTTCCCCAATGGGAAAATTGAAATAAAAAGAGGAAAAGGACCAACATTTAAGGTCAATGGTCAAATATTAAAAATTTATCAAGAACCATTTCACAAGGGGTGTATTCTTTCTTTAAAATTAACTTGACTTGAATCATGTCTAGCTCTTGATGATAAAAAAATACCATACTAGGAGGAAAATCAGAATATGTTTAATATATTAGATTATATTTTATGAAGATTATAAAGGTTTGATAAATTTTGACATGGGTTAGAGGGTTTTTAAAAAAAATATGCACAAATGTAACATTTCACATCATGTAAACTTTGCACAACATGAATAGGTCGAGGCATTGAAAAATTTAATTCCCTAATTTTATATATCATGAATGATCTACAAGACATGCAACATGTGTTTCATATTTAAAACCTATAAAACAAGGTTTCACATTCTATAACGGTTCATTTTCACTCTACTGTATGCTCTTCCCCTGACCACTAGCCCCCCCTCTCATCGCAGGCTCACCGCTGACTTGCCTCCTCCCTTCTTCTTTTACTCCATCTCCCACTAAAACCTTTAGTATGTTTCTCTACCTTCCCTTCTCATTCCCATCATCATAATTCCCTCCACCAAAACCATCATGTGTGCATCCTAGTGTGAAGACCCTCCTGTACCCAAATTCTCATTGCATGATCTGCCACCACCACATGTAGATCCATCGAATTCCTTATCCATATCAAGTTCTACCACTCCTAGAGCTTCTAACCTTTCTGACTCCTCTAACAAGTCACAGGTCACTGCCCAATACCCACACCATCACTCCTACCTATAGTTTTCTGAGCCTTCATAGTAGGTTATCTTGTCCACCTTTAGACTAAGAACATAAGGGCCCACAACATTCTAGACAAATATTTTATCGAGAAGATCCAGGTGTATGAGTAGGTCATGGAGATCATTAGAAATATCTATCTATCAAGAATAGACAAGGTATATGAGGATACATACTAAGAGATATTCTTGAGTCCCTGACTATGTTGGATGACTAACTCACTCATGTCACCTTCCATCTTGGTGGATGGCCTTGGGATCCCACTTTGGGGGATTTTGGTGTCAGGATATGTATCTACACCACTAATTTCATCACTTATCCAACCAAAACTGCCTTACTATAGAGACTCATGCTTCTTATACATAGTTATTACATATTTTTAGATCAATATTAATTTTATTACACGTTCAGACATCTGAGGACCATAATTTTTTGGTGCCTTTGGAAACATAAAACACAATCTTCTAATCTGGTAAATGATCTTCAGTATTTATCACAAATATCATCCCCTTTATTACTCTTCATAGACATAAACTACATAAAACCTTCCTTCGTAACCCAAGGAAAATAAACATAAGAAATGGTCATCTCAGATTCTCATTAAGGGTAAACATAAGAGATAACAATCTATGATCATATGAAATCATAAGATAATCATATAGTTATTTGATCATAAACATAACTTATTATGTTCACAAGCAACCTATCATAGATCATAAGCATTATTCATCGCTTAAAACATTATCATTTCCAAAAAAATGGCTCAAATGTGTGATAAATCATTATAAATCAATCATAAACTATAAGCTCATGTCAAAAACTTGTGGCACCATCATAAATATAGAAAACCATTTCATACATAAAGACTAAATACTAAGTATATCAATATAGTAGATCATGAATTACCAACTTTTTCTCATTGTGGATTAGTACACACCTATTTCTCAAAGTGGATTAAGACACACCTATTTACCATGGTGGATTAGGAAACACCGATTTCTTGAAGTGTATTAGGACATGCATGATTTCCATAGTAGATTAGAATACACTTATTTCCCACAGTGGATCGAGCCTGTTGAATTGTTTCCAGTTTCTATATCATGAGATATAAATATTTACCCAAGTTATAGGGGGAGATATAGGTCCCACCCATCACATATTGAAAATAATACATATGTGTTCCATAATATTATAAAACATTTGTTATATCATAACCCATGAAATGAAATAGATTTCATAAATATTTCATCATATCATAACCTGTGGATAAGTCTATGGGTTCATAATCATTTAATAATTTAATAATATCATAACCTTTGAATATTAGTGGGGTTTATAAGAATTTTATCATCGAATTACCAATGTAAGAGAAATAGGTTTCATAAACTTCTTCTCATCATTAACATAAAACATTTAGAGAAATAATAAGAATGGTTTCCTTGGAAAATATCCCCAATAATGAATAATTAACCTCAAAGGATGTAATCATATAATGAAAATGGATTTAATAGATCATTTAAAACATTCCCATGGGAAAATAACTTTTATTTAAAACATAAAACTTTTTTGAAATCCTTTTCTTTGAAAATATCCTTGAAAACTTATAGAGGAAGATTTAAAAATCATTTAAAACATTTTGTGAGGATAATATCATTTCCTCTTTGAAAACACATTTAAAAAAACATTTTTAAAATCAATTTATTTGAAACAAATCATGAAATCCAATAAATTAATCATCAATTCAAATAATGGTAATAATGAAAAGAAGTTTTGTTCATGTCATATTTGGTAAAAACAAAGATTCCTTTCACATTTTTAGTAAAATCCGAATTGGAATTGTTTGGAAAATGAAATGAATATTTCATTAAAAATTATAAATTAAATCATGGGTAAAATGTCCTAAAATTCATAGAATAATAATATAACATTTTTTAAAACATTTTTAGAAAACATGGTTTTGAAAAAAATGGATTTCCGACCGAATATATAAATAACATTATATTTTCTTAAAAAATATAAATTAAATTAAGTACCAAAGAGTGTAAAAATAATGATATTACTTGAAAATATCATGAAAAAAATAGAATAAGAATATTCTTATGTTTCTTGAGAGATGTATCATAATATTTTATCATTATAAACATAATAATAAACAATCCTGATAAACGATGATAATGTAACATAAAATCATTACCACTATGGTAACTTTAAATCGTAAGACCCATGAAGGAATAACATTAAATGGAACATAAAATATCATTAGGATAAATAAATTCATGATATTACATGTCAAAGAGGCTGTATATACACTTTTTTAAAGAATATAGTTGCATAACATGACATATGTCTCAAAGAAGAAAAATTACGAAGAAAAAATCCTTACCATTTTGGTAATGATTTAACTATAAACACCATGAAAGAGAGATCCTAAATTGGTTATTTAAATAAAAATAATTTTAAGTATAATATTAATAAAATAAATTCATTTTTATTATATAAAACACATAAAAGAAACATATAGTGAATATAGCATTTGTCTCACATAAAACAAATGTGAGACGGAAATCCCTTACCTTAAGTCTTGACTTCAATCGTACATGATCAAACCCCATAATATATATATATATATATGTTTATAATAAATATATTAAATAAACCTATTTATATATTTCATACCATATGTGATTTTCTTATGGACTTTTATTAAACATTTCTTAAAAATTCAATGTTAAAGTTATGTTTCTGGTAAAAACGCTTTGTTTTTTATATATGATTTGATTTGTTATAATTTTTGTACTATTAATTTGATCATGTTTATATAATATATATAATTATAATAATTAAATAAATATAATATATATTCATTATATATTAATTTATAGTAGTCTATAAAATTTACTGATAGAAAATGAAATACATTGTTCATAGAGATGGTAGGTTGTACGTACACATGAACATTGATTCCCTTCTATTTTTTGATTGAAAGAAAAAAGTTAAATGATATATCAGAATTAAATAATAATTTTATTTTCATATATATATCATATTTTCATTAAACTAGTCCTTAATACCTTCCATGTAAAGTGTTAACGAATCACATTTCTTCGTGGGGCGGTAATCTGTTGTACACACGAGAAACACTATCGTATTCCCAAATAATGTGAAGCATTAAGATATGTGGGATTTCATAATTAGATAATAATAATAATAATAATATCATAAATATAATATATAAATAATAAATCCATCATTATTTTTAACTGTCATAGATGATAATAGAAAAATGAACAATATCAGTTCGCGAGGCGGTAGTCTTCCGTACACACAAGCGGTGTCTTCATAACCCATTTGATGGAAATTTAGATAGTTATAGGTAATTAAATTAACATAAAAATTTCTAATTATATAAAAAATAATTATTATTTTATATCATCATGGTATAATAATAATTTAAGTGTGTGGAGGATGAAATAAAATAAAAGCGCTCATTAATAAACATTACCTCTTTTCAGGTATCCTCCATAGGTTTGCACTAAAACCATTACTTGGTTGGATTTATATAAAAACTAAGTCTTATATAATTATAGGAGGAAATTGTTTAAGTCCTATAGTCATTAATTTTCCAAAATAAGAGGGTTTTAATGTGTTAATATGAGAGGATAGGGGGTGGACTTTTATAAGTGTGAGAGAGGACACACTTCATATTTTTGAGAAAAATTGAGTTCTCCCACATTTATCTTTTGTGAGAAGTGTCCAAAATGGTAAATCATATGAAATTATAGGTTTAATGGTCTAAATAAATCTATAAAATAGTTTTTAGAAAAATTTATATGTTATTTTTACCCTTATCATTTTAGTTTAACCCTTGAGTAAACCCATTTTTACCTTAACTATGGTGATTAATTTTTATTGCATTCACTGCTAATTTGGGTAAATAAATTAAGTTAACATAATTATAAAATATAAATTTTTATGATTCAAAATATTGAATCCATTTTTAAGAATTACATTCACATAAGTGGAAAAGTTTTATTTAAAATAAATCATACACATGTGATGAGAAAACAGTTTTGTAATTGAAAAATGTGCAAACAATTATAAATTTTTTAAATGAAAAAACAATATAAAATTGATTAAACTGATAAAAATTGAATTAATGGATATATAATTGAACTAATTTAACTTTAAAATAAATTTATAAAATAATTTAACTTTATAAATAAATAAAATGAAATGGAATTTTCAATTAAAATTTTGTACTTTCCACTATTCATATAAAAATGAAACTTTTTAGAAAAATCCAAAAAAAATTACCCTAAGATAATATTGATATTAAAATTTTGAAAATGATGTTTTTTATTAAAAATAAAATTTTCTAAAATTAGAAAATTTTAATTTTTAAATAATTGTGTCAAAGTTGACAAAACTGCTTTCTTCTAGAAAATACAGTTTTAAGCATAAAATTAGATTTTTTATTTTTTATTATTTATAAAACATATATAATGAATGTTAAATATTTTATTTAATATATATTATATAAATTTCATTAAAATAATTCAAAAAAATCATTTTGTTAATTTATTGTTGTAAAATACATTTTTATGCATAAAAAATGTTTTTCAGAAAATATTTCCAATATATTCAAATGGGTTTTATTTTCATTTATAATTAATTGGTCCCCAAATAATTAACTATATATACACATGTAAATGATATTTTATAATTTAGTTAATAATATTCATATTCTCCATTCCAATGGATATGTGATAACTGTTAAATAATAATATTTTAATAGTATACCGTGTTTTGTTTATACTCAGTGTAGAACGTAACGCAAACTAGGCTCGGGGTTGAGTATAACGTAAGATAAAATTATTGTTGTGTGTAATAAAATATAAAATTAATATTTCATGTAACAAAAAATATAAAAATATTTAAATTAATTAATTAAAAAAAATATTTCACAAAATATTAGGGTATTAGATTCTACCCCACTTAAAATGGATATCTCCCTATAAATTCATCTTGATTATTAGTGGTTTAACATTTAAAAATTCCTTCATATAAACCCATACCGTACAAATGAATTGTAAAAGTCCCCTAAAATGGAAATTTGGAAACATAAATTTTGCATAATTTAAATCATAGCTAGGTTTCCACATATGAGAACAATAGTGGGAAGTGAATTTTGGGACATTAAAGAAAATCATAAATAATTATAGAGAGTGATAGAGATCATTGATCACAAGAAAGTGGGTGATATAGAGAAAGTTAAAAACAAAAACAAACCATAAACAAATGAGCCATTAAAATGTAATAGATATCAGAAAAATAGTGATAATAATACATCATTTTATTTCAATATCATTATCCAAATTTTGAATAATTTTCTTGAGAAAACACACTTACATGATTTTATGTCATTTTATAATCACAATATCACCATTGGGTTGTTCCTTGATCGATTTCCACGTCATCTTTTACTCCCAAAAATGAAGGTGAATTTTTTATTCATGAAGCACTAATGGATCATAATATCCAAAAATAGATTGATAATTAATTTTGTCTATCATTAGTTATCATCACAACAAAATGGTTATCACAGGTTATCCAATATGCATAACTTTTTATATATTGAAGCACTAAATTAAATTCTAATTCCTTGTAAAAAGTGAATCTTAAACCATTCCATGAATCTTTAACCTTATAAAGCTCCAAAAATATGAAAATATAAAACTTTATAAAGGATGCCACTAAATATACAAAATAAAATTATTGTTAATACCCTAAAAAAAATGAACTAGCTCTAAATTTTCACATACAAAACATGTGAATACCTTGAGACTTTTTTCTCATAAAACATTGTAATAACATGAATTACCACAAAACCTCAATGAAAAAATGAATTCTTCCTCACTCCTTGAATAAAACCATATATTATTGAACATATTCCATAGATCCAATAATTTTCTAAACTCCATTATTGATAACATAAGACACTTTGTCAATAAATCCTTTCTCCGTTTCGAGGTCATTAATACTATCCAACTTACTTTATCTATATTAATCATCTCTTTATCCAAACTAAAAACTAGTTTCTCAACATTGGAGAGATATTATGTGTTACTGTCCCACAGTAAAAATATCAATTGCCATTATATCACTTTTTAGGTCATTAGAATCATTCAATATATTCTTTAAAATCCTTAATCAAAATTTTATAATGTAAAATACTTATATTTAATAATTCTTGAATTCAAATACATAAGTACTTAAATAATCCCACTTCCTTCTCAAAACATTAACTAGGCTTCACCATCTTATTCCCCATTACCTATTTCCTTTTATATAACATTTGTAGTCTCTTCATAATTAGTAGAAAAACCATTACTCATACCACCATTCTAACTCTCTTCACAATATTTCCCCGAGGAAATCGATTTACATAATTCCCATACATTCTATAGTTAAACAATTCATACATTTATAATACCATAGGGATACCAACATTTACATCCATTGCATTAAATGAAATTTTAATTTTTCCTCAACTATATCTTACTGTATATCCTTCATTTCCACACATAAAACATCTTCTCATCCCTTTAAGACATTCCATTGTGTGCTCCGTCCCACATTCTCAACATATAAGAAATTGAATATTCTTTTCTCCATGGTCTCCACTACCCAAACTCTGAGATAAATCTATCCTTCTCTTCTTTAGTGAGTCTGAGAGTTGGTTAAAGTTCACATTGATAATCATGTTCTATGAAAACAAACAAGGCATAATCACAACATCCTTTACTCTAGTAATCATCCCATTTGACTACTCGTCAATAAATTCTCTACCACATCCAATATTAACTCAGTTCCTTCTTGTTACCACCATTTAACAAAACAAAAAGGAATAGTTTTAGCAACACTTATCATATCATAAAACCACGCAATCATTAAAAATTACTTATAAGATGTCTAAATAATGACACATTGTTTTATATATATAACTCCTTGGTATTAACCTTGTCCATCCATGATCATCATCTATTTAAATCCTTCATGATGGGTCATAATGAGTATGTTAATTTTTAGATAATACCCCTCTTAAATGACAAACCAAGTGTCTAGTAAGGAATGTTGTCATGCACTAATTCTTGATCGAGTATTAATCAATATAGTTTTTCAGAGTTGTGAGGTACATTTGTACCATATCCAGATCCACTTGTAGTATATAGAAATGGATGAAATATATTGGATACCACTCTCTCTATCCTTTACCAAAATTCCAAGAAATTTTCCTATACCTCGACTCATCCTTATAATTATCCTTAGACATGTCCTTAGGGATATTAATAAGGTTTTCTCAACCTAGTTTCTAAATTTTAACTAAAAATATACTCTAATACCAACTATAGAGACCTAGGATTATCATATATAGATATTAAATATTTTTTTATAAATATTCATTAAATTACACAAACACGCACCTGAGGATCGTAATATTTTAGTTCCTTTGGAAACTTGGAACACAATCTTCTAATATGTTGATAAATCTTCTATTCTTCCAAAAAAATATATTCTCATTTAGTACTTTGTATAGACATACACTACATAAAAGTTTTTTCTCATAAAATGAAGAAAGGAAACATAAGAATGGGTGGGATCAAATGCTCAATAAGGGTAAACATAATAGATGTAAATATATAAATATATGAAATAATAAGATAATAATATTATTATTTGATCATGAAAATTACTTACAAGGTTCATACCCAACCTGTCATAGATCATAAACATTTTTCATGGAATTAAAAATTTGCATTTCCGAAATCATGTCCCATGAGGGTGATAAATAATCATAAATCAATCAATAACCATAATACAATTTAAAAAAATTGTTTCACTATAAAAAATGTATTAAACCATTTATTATGTTATGGTAAACTACCAATACTATAAAAATAGTGTATAATAACTTATTACCTATTTTCCCAGTGTGGATCAGGACACACATGTTTATCATGGTGGATCAGGACACACTTATTTCCCTTAATGGATAAAGACACACATGTTTCCAAAAGTGTATCATGACACACCTATTTCCCAAAGTGGATTAGTACACACCTATTTCCCATAGTGGATCAGTACACACCTATTTCCTATATTGGATCAATCCCATCGACTTGTTAACCATTTTTATCTCGTGAGATATAAATTTTTACCCAATGCATTAGAGGGAAATATAGGTCCCACCCATCACATAATAAAAATCATACATATGTGTGTCATAGGATCATAAAACATTTATCATATCATAACCCATTAAATGAAAAATGTTTCATAAACGTTTCATCATATCATAACCTATATAAAAGAGACATATTTCATAGTCATTTAATCATTTCAACATATCATAACCCATGAAAATAAGCATGTATCATAATAATTGTGTATGGTATAAACCATGAAAGAGAAACATGTTTCATAAACATGTTATTATCGTAAGTATAAACCATTCAAATAATTAATAATAATGGTATCCTTGTAACATGTCACCAATAAAGCATAATTAACCTCAAAGGATGTCATATATGATGTAAATTGATTTTGATCGATCATTTAAAACTTTTCCTATGGAAAATAAATTTTATTTAAAAATTAATTTTTAAAATTTAAAATATTTTCAAAATCATTTTCTCTAAAAATAAAATTTAAAACATATAAAGAAACCTTTAAAATCGTTTAAACATTTCATGAGGAAAATATCCTTTCATATTTGAAAAAATAAATTAACAATAAAACATTTTTATAATTTTTTAATTTGAAAATTACCATGAAAACATATAAATGTAACTTAAAATAATATAATGGTCACAATTATGGGAGTTTTATTTCATTTCATACATGTTAAAAACAAATATTCCTTTCAAATGTTCAATAAAATCCAAACATGCTTTGTTTGGAAGATGACCTGAATATTTCTTTTCAAATAATTTTTGTAAAAATTAAAACATGGTGTAAAATATCTTTTAAAAATAATAAGATAATAATATAACATTTTTTAAAACATTTTTTGAAAACATGGTTTTAAGAGAAAATGGATTTCTTATCGAAGAGATAAATAAAGTCATATTTCATTAAAAAACATTATCAGTTATATTAAGTACATTAGAGAGTAAAATATTTAATATTAATATAATATATCATGAATAACCATAGGATAATATAAGTCAAGAGTTTCTTGATATATAGATCACAATATTTAATCATCTAAAACATAATCATAAACAATCTCGATACACGATGAGATTGTAACATTAAATCATTACCACTTTAATAACTTTGAACCATAAGCCCCATAAAAGAATAACATAAAATAAGACGTAAAATATAATGGGTATAAATAAATTCATGATATTATATTTTAAAAGGTGTATATATACACTTTGTAAAATAATATAGGTGCATAATGTGACACATGTCTCAAAGAAAGAAAATTAAGACAAGATACCTTACTATTTTGGTAACATTTTAACCGTAAATCCTATGAATGAAAGGTACCCAAATGGATATGAAAATACTAATAATTTTAATTATAATCATCATAGAAAACATTCATGGTCATTATATACACCACACAAAAGAAACATGTGGTGAATATAGCATTTGACTCACAGAAAGTAAAAGTGACACAGAAATCCTCTACCTGAAGTCTTGAATTCTATCGTACATGTTCAAACCTCCTATATAATAAATATAAGTTTATTATAAAAATATTATAGAACATTAATTTTATATGTATTACTATATATGATTTTATTATGGAATTTTATTTTTTTTATTAATAATTCCATGTGAAAGTTACTTTTCGGGTAATAATGGATTTGTTTTTCGTATATTCTTGGATTTGTTATATTTATGGTCCTATTAATTTGATCATGGTTAAATAGTATAAAAATATTATAAATTTGATATAAATATAATATATATTAAATATATATTTATTTATAGTAATCTATAACATTTATTGATAAAAAATGAAATACACCGTCCATGGAGACAATAGGTCGTACGTACGCATGAACGTTGTTTCCATTTTTTTGAATTAAAATAAAGAAATATAAATTATATATTATCATTAAATAATCCATTTAATGTCATATATATCTCATATTTTCATTAAAATCATACTTAATACCATCCATGTAAAGTATTAACAAATCACATCGCTTTGCGAGGCGGTAGTCTTCCGTACACATGTGTGACATTATCGTATTCCAAAAAACAAGAAAGCATGAATATATATATTATATAATAATTCTAGAAGCATGATAATGTCATAAATATCATATATAAACAATAAAACCATCATTATGTCCCATTGAGAGAGGTGGTATTGTAAAAATGAACAATATCAATTTGTGTGGCGGTAGTCCATCGTCCACAGAAATGATGATTTCATAATGCGTTTGATTGAAGTGAAGATGGTTTTTGGAAAATAAATTAACTTAAAAAACATATAATTAGATGGAATATAATTAGGTTATTATATCATCATGGTATATGAATAATTTATTGGGATGGTGGAAGTAATAAAACAAAAAATGGTTGAGTTTGGATGTGATTAAATTATGAGAGTAGGGAAGTTTGAAAGTGATTTTTAATGGAATTATCTGAATAATTGTTTTAAGGTGTGAAGAAGAGAGTAGAGTGGGTGGCCTATTATAACTGGGTGAGAATACACACTTGGTATTTTTGAAAATAATTCAATGCTCCCATGTTTTTCATATGTAAAAAGGGTCCAAAATGATTAATTCTCAAAATTATATGTTTCATGGTATAAATATGTTCATAAAATAGTATTTATAATATTTTATAAGAAATTTGTACCCTAATATTTTTAGTTTAACAAGCCATTAAACTCATTTTTACCTTAACTACGGTAATTAATTTTTTCTACATTCACTATTCATTTTGGTCAAAAAATTATTTGAAATTATTATATAATATAAATTATGATGATTCAAATTATTTAAATCATTATTCCAAATTCCATTCACATAATTAGAAAATTTTAATTTAAAATTAATCTTGCAGATGCTACAAGAAAGGACGATTTTTAAGAGAAAATGTTCAAAAGCTTATAATGTTTTTATATAAAAAATCAATAAGAAATTGATTCCAATGACATAAATTAAATTAATCGATGTATAATTGAATTAATTAAATTTTCAAAAAAAATTAAAATATAATTTATCTTTATTAATAAATTAAAAAAGGAATTTTTCAATAAAAAATCAGTATTTTTCACTATTCATCAAAAAAATAAAACTATTTGGAAAAATCCCAAAAAACCACCATAAGAAAATTTAGATATTATGATTTACAAAATAATTTCATTTTTTCAAATATGTTTTCTAAAACTGGTAAAAATTAATTTTAAAATATGTGTTCCAAAGGTGATAAAACCGCTTTCTTTTAGAAAATAGAGTTTTTAGTGTAAATTTGGATTTATTATTTTCACTTATATATAAGGCACATAAGATGAATGCTAAACATTTTTTTGAATATATAATATAATAATTTAATTAAAATATCTATCCAAAATTTATTTTGTTAATTTATTGATGTAAAAAACATTTGTGCATATAAAAACTAGTTTTTTAGAAAATATTTCCCTTATATTAAGAGGATTTTATTTTCATTTATAATTAATTTGGTCACCAAATAATTCATTATATATACATACGGAAACCATATTTTAATAATTTAGTTAATAATATTCCAATCTGTCATTCCAATGTTTATATTAAAATTATTAAATAATAATATATTTATAGTTTTCCATGTTTCATTTAAACTCAGTATTACATATAACGTAAGCTAAGATTTTTTCTTCTTGTAATTTAATATAAACTCATTTTTTAGTGTAACATAAGCTAAAAATTGTATTTTTTGTAACACAAAATATCAAAAATATTTAAATTCATTAACTAAAAAATTGTAGTTCACAAAATATCAGGGTGTTACACTTGCAAATTGATCCAAACAAGGGAGACACTACACAAAGATAGGCATTGATCGCCCGAGACATCCAAAGATTTCATGTTTCATGGAAAGAAAATAAAACCCATATAGGGGTTACACCTTACAGATAGTGAACTAGTCTCTCCTATACTTGGCTTTCTAGAAGGGATTTTCTCAAGAGAATCAATCAGATAGAGTTTTTCATCTTATCTTCTTCCATGGGCATCTATTCCATCAACTTGGATTACTATTTCACACTCTACTACAAGGACTAGGTAATGAGGGCTTGTTATACCTTTATAAGAGGTAGATTTTTCAACCATATCACTCTTCATCTTGGAATATTTTATGGATCTCAGCCTCTTTACTCTATTGGTAATATGGAGTCGATTGACCTCTTCATGCTCAACAATATGGGGATCCTGAGAAAGATTGGGAGGAACTACAAGTGGGCCCTTGATTACGTCTAAGATTATGACAAGGCCCCAAATCATCATGCTCCATCCCCAACACATAATACTGCATACCTAGCTACTACCATTACCAATCCATCATCCACCCTTGTTGACCTACCCCATAGCTCACATACCCTACATCCCAACATGACTTTTTAGCGAACCAAGCTCTATAGGGTAAGGGACTTTCCTTACCTTCTTCTTATGTGGTGTCCATCATCGATCAAGTTTCCATAAATTTGGACCCCATATAGTTCAACACATGCCCTCCATCTTTAATGATCGATCCAGGTTCTAATACTACAGAACCTTTTATGGTTGTTGATCCGCCTTCCCCTGTCCCCATTACTTCCATAGACATAGAAAGGTAGATTCAGACACCCATTGTTTGGGGGGGTGGAAATGTTATGATGATAGTAGTGATTCAGCCCACACTCTTTATTCTTGTCCATGTATACCTATAAGGACCCGTCCTTAAACATTTCATAATATTTAATTAAATGAATAATTCACATTGAGTATCTTTTCAGGTTTAGAGTTCTAGAGAATTAGGCCATAACTATTACATTACATCTCAAATATTACAAAGTAGACACTTCTACTCAGTTTCTAATTTTTTCACAAAATAAAATTTCATAAAAAAAACATTTCTAGTTCAATGTTTTAGACAACATGACTTTTCCTTGATCCCATCCTTGACCCTATTCATCTTTAAGTCCTATGGAAATTATTTCAAAAACTTGGGATGAGAATTAAAATCTCAGTAAGGGTTATAAAATAAGGAAGGAAAACATTAGCCCATAAATAAATACAAATCAATGAAACCAATACTTTTCAATCAAAACATACCTTACGAAATCATAAGATTTATGAATAACACACAGAAATCATAAATCATAAAGTTAACTTATGGAATTCATAACATACATACATTGTAGCTATCACAGCTATATAGGGATTCACATTTGGAATAACTATCATGGTATATTCCCTAAATCTCTTAGGAGAAACATTAACTTCAACCTTTTTCACGTTCCCCAATGCATTGGAGAGCTATCTCAGGCTCACCCACCCTAGGTTTATCACGAAACCACCCATATATGTAAACAATGCTGAAGAACTATAACGTAGTCATAACACATAAAACAAGTATAAATGAAAGATAATATTTCCACATTGATATCACAATATATTATTTCAATATATTGACATAATCAATTCATTATAAAACTATTTTAAAAAAACAATGTAAAACATTTAATAAAGAGATTTTTGAATCAAAGTGTCCCATACCACTTTGAAACTTTTAAAGTAATTAACATATGAAAACATTAATGTATATATAAAAAAATAATTAAACCCATTTTCAAAACATGTACATTAATGAGAAATATTTAGAAGAATAAATATTTAAAACAATATTTTAGGTAAGGAGTTCTTAACCAAATGAGAGATGCTTGAATACAAATAATTGTGGAATAACATTTCATAAAAACTTTATAATACCATTAGAATAAAGGTATTCATGATATAATATGCTAAAGGACAGTATATACACCATATAAAAGTGAATTGGTTCATAACAACAATGAAGTCTCAAGGGAATGTAAACTGAGATGAAATCCCTTATAAAGACGGTATCATTAGATTAAGGATAAATAAATTACATAATTATGTCTGAAAAATAATAATACACACAATATAAATGGATATTAAGTGTAAAATAATCATAGTAAATTCCCACATATTCATAGTATGACATAATCAAGAAGTATAAGTTTAACCCAAATAATTGAAATTGGGTTAAGAAGTTCTCTTACAGAAATTCTACAGCCTAATGTTGTCACATTAAAAATAAGGAAATGAGTTGATGAGAGAAAAAATTATATCTCATCACTTGGAAATAAAATTTTAAAAAATAAGGATATATAAGAACATATCCCAATATAACATAATGTAAATTAAAATACTTAACAAAGAATAAGTCTTTAACTAAAGAGTGCGGTGAAAGGTTCCCTTACCGATTTGGTAACTTACGAAACATACGTCCCATGAAGAAGGATCATACAATGAAGATGTAAATAAACATAAATTAAATTATGTTACAAAAATAAATCAATCATGGTTATTACATGCACCACACAAAAGGAAATAGTGGAAAATTTTGCAGGAATCTCATGGAAATAAAAGTGAGATAAAAACCTCTTACCAGATTGTAATCGATCGAGTTGTATGAAAAAAAGATAATAACCACCAAATGAATAATATAATACCATGACTATAAATAGAATAATGATAATATATATCAAATTTAAGTACACAATACACTATATCTAATAAATAAGTGGTGAATAAAGGAAATCTCACAGAATTAAAAGTGAGATAAGAAATCCCTTACCTCTTTTCCGACTTGACTTGTTGGTTCCTTGTTTTTTCTGAATAATTAACATAAGTTAATTTATACATTATTAATAACACTTTTTCAAGTTTATTATTCATTTTATATCACTAATTACCATTTTATAAACATTATGTAATCATTTAAGTTAATAATGGTCGTTTTCATCGGTATTTGGTACTTGAGTCAAAAATGAACACCTTATAATTACAAGTTGTCCATGTGGTAAAGACTACATTATCTATATAATTATATTCATGATTTAGATATCATATATATCATAAATATCTATTATATATATTTATTTATAACAGTACACAATATTTGGGGATAAGAAATGAAATGCACCTTTTATAGAGACGGTAAGTTGTACATACACATGAACACTACTTTCATTTCTATTTAATATTTTAATTTAATGAAAAATTAGTGATACGTTGTGATATTATAATTATATTATAATATCATATATAATTTCAATAACTCTATCCTTTATACATCCCACATATGGTATGAATGATTCATATCACTTTGAGGGGGTGGTAGTCCACACTTCCTCAAATGAAATTGTCGTGTTTACATATAATAGAAACCATAAATGTATTCTATAAATTAAAAATAAAAAGGAATAAATAAAACATAAAAATAATATATATCATATATAAATACAGTTCCATCATAATTTCCACCATAAGAGGCGGCATAAGATAATTGAACAATCATCGTTTTGCAAGGAGTTAGTTTGTTATCCACAGAAACAATATGTTCTTTACCCATTGGATGGAGGTGTGTGTAAGTGTAGTTTGAATAATATTCTTAAAAACATCCTAGTATATTGAGGGTACTATTTTTGTTATAAAATAAAGGAATAAAACAAAGTAGTGGTTGGATAAGTAAATTAAAAGAAAATAACTTAAGAGAAAACGTTACCTTAAAATCGGGTAACTCCCTTTAGTTTGAACCAAAAGAATTCCTGAAGTTCCTTTTACCTAAGGTAAGGCTTCTAGGTGTAATAGAGAGATATAGGGAGATTAATTAGGAATATTTTTAATGATCCAAGGGGCTTGATAAGTGTGAGGAATGGGTTATAAGTGAGGGATTGTTTTAAAGGGGAGGAGGGGCTCTTTAGGAAAATGTGAACATATTATTTTATTATATAATGATTTTCAGTTTCTGAAGATCAAAAACTCATTACGGAAGAATATAAGATGACCCATGGTAGAAATAAAATCACCCAATAATAATTTTATAGTTTGTGGATATTATTTTAATCTTTATAATCTTATTTACTTAAATCATTTATTAATGAGGTAAACACTACATTATTATTGTGTCAAAAATAATTTTATTTATTTGATGTCTAAAAATTATAAAAAAAATACCATGATGTAGGAAATATTTTTATCTATCCACTTAATATTTATAGTCTAAAGGATAGATTATATAACCCCATGTAAAAATTGATTTACTAAAAGATATTTGTTTATGTCATTTTTTCCTTTACTTTAAGTTAATTAAAATAAAGTTTCATTATCACTCTTAAGTGGCTCCATGGGGTCCCAAAATAGACCCAAGTATTCCCATGGCCGTCCATGACCCATCCAATAAGTTTAGTACAAGTGTTAAGGTAATTTGGTATTATTATGATATTCTTTTTACCTTGAATTACCCTATTTACCTTTAACAGTGGTAAATAAAAGTCAAAAGTTACTATTAACCAAAAATTATTTTCATCTTATTGAATCACATTTTACTTACTAATAACAACCATGTATGTCATATTTTCATAATTCAATTCACAGAAGCGGTAACATTTCATTTAAATGGAAAATTCATTTTTTAACCACTACTTAGTGGTTTCATTATTCATCAAAAATTGAAGTTTTTTCAGAAAAATACAAAAAAAATCAACCTAAGATATATTTGATATTTTGAATTCAAAAATGATGTATATTTAACCAAATTCAAAACATTGATGTTGGATTAATTAATTTAAAATTAATTCCCATTGTCAAAACAAAACAGCGTGTTTTTAAGAAATAATAACTACCAAAAGATTGACACTTGTTTATGCCCAATTTCAAAGGAAAATTTCTTCTGATTATCATTGAATTAAACTATAAAAATATAATAAAATTACACTTAAATCCATTTAAAAAGATAATCTAAATATAAAAATAAGTTATATTAAAAGGCAGTTTTGAATTAAAATACAGTATTATTCACTATTCATTAAAAAATGAATTTTATCAGAAAAATACCAAAAAATTACCCATAGTAAATTTTGATGTCCCTATTCTAAAGAAGAATTATATTTTTTCAAATAGAACATATAAAATTGACAAAAACTAGATTTAAATATGGTTCACCATCAAAAGGTGGTAAATCGACCTTTTAAAAAAATATTAGAGTATTTATTCTTTAAATTAGTTTCATTCAAATTTTAAGCCTCTAACTTTTATTAGATAAATGTAAAAACATTTAACTAACCTGTATAATCATATTGTAGTTAGTTCCATTCATTCCCTCCATTACAATGGCTAGGTGTTAACTACCATATAAAATAACAATATATTATTATTATTTAGTATAATTCAACGTAGTGTGCAACATAAGATTTCAAAGAAATCCATTATTGCGTATCGGGTACGACATTGAACATAGCATCTCCTTTAAAGTAAAATTAATATTTAATTCAAAAATATTAATAAATTTAAAAATGTTATATTCTTTATTTACCTGGGATGTTACATCCTTCCCCCCTTTTTGGAATTGCTTCCTCTCAATTTTAAAATTGGGCTTGGAAACTTCATTGAAATTCCCACATCGGAAAAAAAGTCAATAAAAGTATCACTTTAAATGAAAGAAAGATAAAAAAAAGGTCACCTAAAATAACCCATACTTGGATTACATGAAAACATGGATTTGGAGGAGAAAATAAGTGTCAAGTTCTGATGCAGAGTGATAGAAAACATGATTAAGAGAAAGTTAAAAACAAGAAAACCACAAATTTGTGATGGGTTAAACGGTCATTGGTTAAATGGTCATTGGGTTAAACTGTCATTGGGTTAAACGGTCATGTGTTAAACATGTAAAATTTCATCATTTATAAAATTCTACGACAAACTCATATTTTCTCCAAACGATGAGTATTCAAGATGACTTGGTCACATAAAAAGTTCTAGAATCAACTTCTAGAGTATCACATAATCTATAAAAGAAGAACTATATATTTCCCTTGTCTTTAGACATCAACCAAAACCAAAATTGGTTATTACAAGATCAGATAATCCCCAAAAGGATAATCATTAAAAAAATACTACTCTTAATCTCCAAAATTCAACAAATAGTACCCAAAGATTAAAAAAGACCATTAAATATAAAATTGTCCTTAAAATCCTTCAAATTAATCCAAACTAAGATTGAAACCCAAAATTCAAAAGGATTTGAACACATATTCTTCTACAAAAATCTTAACATTTATATCCAAAAACATCAACTACTCTTAAAGTATATAAATGAAGTGTAATTAACCTAATCACATATTCTCTATGATAGGTTAATCATTTCTAAAAATAAACCAAATCACCTTATGTAGAGAATAAAAACATATATTCTTCCAAAATAATATTTTAACCATTACTCCACAATTTTTATCTCATACCTCACATTTTCATCCCATAAAAACTAACCTGTAATTTTCTAAAAAAAAAGATCATATGAACCCCTAAGATTATCCATTATGTCCACATAAGAAAAGATAAGTTTTTCTTGTATAACATTTTCACATATCAAACTTCATGGTTACACATACTAGAAAAAGTCTTCCAAAGTAATCACATTATCAATAGATCCTTAATACTTTTAAGCATTTCATCATCCTAAAATGTACCATAACTCTTGAATCCCTTATATTCATACTTTTTACTCATTAAACGTTCTTCATGATCCATTAACCATTCTTTACCAACTTATTCTTAAATACTTCTTTCCTACAATCAAAATCATGAATCATAACCTAAGATTCAATAATATCAAAACATATACTAAGAAATAATTCATACTTTTCATTGTTCATTTTTAGTTTCCTCATCTTCAATTGGAATGGAATTAGGAATTGGTATAGACATACTTGTGTGATCCTACTGATCTCATTCCCAAACCTTCTTCGTAGGACATCAATTTGTATAATGACGATGAGCACCACATTTAAAACATTCAACTGATCCTTTGGAAAGAACTTCTTTCCCTTTCCTAGAGTCATCTGGATGCTTCCTTTTTCTGTGAAACTTTCTTGCTTTATGACCTTTATTCCCACATCTATAGCATCTTCTCATCACTTTGAAGCATTTTACAAGGTGTTTCTTTCCAAATCATTGACACATAGGTTTTTGAACATACTTACCTTTATTATTATTACCTAAACTTTTGTAGGGATTTTTTTCTCACATATATGATGCCTTATAAAAATCAATATGGTTCAGGTGGTCAACCATGACTCTATATAGTTGGTTGAGAATAACCAAAAGAGTTCTCATTGTAGCTCCAATTTCATTTAGTTTCTCATTCATAAAATTGTTACAATTTTCTTCACATCCACTGTCACTTTGGTGCCTGCTAGACCTATCTATTTACTAAAACCAAAAAGGTAAGTGCGATTATATTAGTAAAATCATCATATAATATCTTACACGGAGGGTAAATACTAAGATATACTTATTCATGTTATCTTAAATTGATTCACTTCATCTAAAATAACTACAAATCTTTCTAAAATCCTAACCATTATGGTAATGTCACTTATGCTTAAAGAACACCATAACCTTTAAAGTTATCTAAACTAACCTCTGATACCAACTATAAGGACCCAACCTAAAAAATTTCATAATATTGATTTAAATGAATAATTCACATTGAGGATCTTTTCAAGTTTATATTTTTAGGGAATTTGGCCGTAACTATTACATTACATCTCAAAATTTACAAAGAAGACACTTCTACTCAGTTTCAAATTTTTGTACAAAATAAAAACTCTTAAAAAGAAATATGTCTAATTCTATGTTTTAGACAGCATGACTTTTCCTTGATCCCATCCTAGACCCTATTCATCTTTAATTCCTATGGAAAGAATTTAAAAAACATGGGATGAGCATAAAAAGCTTAGTAAGGGTTATAAAATAAGAAAGGAAAACATTATCCCATCAATAAATACAAATCAATGAAACCAATACTTTTCAATCATAAAATACCTTATGAAATCATATGATTTATGAATAACACACAAGAATCATAAATCATAAAGGTAACTTATGGAATTCATAACATACTTAAATTGTAGCTATCACAGCTAAATAGGGAGTCACATTTGGAATACCCATCACAATATATTCCCTAAATATCTTAGGATAAACATTAACGTTTACCTCTATCACGTTACCCAATGTATTGGAGAGTTATCTCAAGCTCACCCACCCTAGGTTTATCACGGAACCACCCGTATAAGTAAACAATGTTGAAGAACCATAACGTAGTCATAACACATAAAACAAGCATAAAGGAAAGATAAAATTTCCACATTTCTATCACAATATATTATTTCAAGATATTGACATAATCAATTCTTTATCAAACCATTTTCCAAAACCATTTAAAACATTTAATAAAGTGATTTTTTTAAAAAAGTGCCCAACACCAATTTGAATCTTTTAAAGGAATTAACATTAGAAAACATTAATGTTCATATAAATAAATAATTAAAACCATTTTTAAAACATGTACATTAATGAGAAATATTTATAAGAATAAATCCTTAAAACAAAATTTTAGTTAAGGAGTTCTTAACCAAATAAGAGATTCTTGAATACAAATAATTGAGGAATAACATTTCATGAAAACTTTATAATATCATGATAATAAAGGTATTCATGATATAATATGTCAAAGGACATTATATATACCATATAAAAGTGAATTGTTTCATAACAACAATGAAGTCTCAAGGGAATGTAAATTGAGATGAAGTCCCTTATAAACACGGTATCCTTAGATTAAGGATAAATCAACTACCTAATTATGTGTGAAAAATAAGAATAAACCCAATATAAGTGGATATTAAGTTTAAAATAATCATATTAAATTCACACATATTCATAGTATGACAAAATCTAGAAGTATAAGTTTAACCCAAAGAATAGAAATTGGGTTAAGAAGTTCTCTTACAGAAATTCAACAGCCTAACGTCGTCACTCTGAAAATTAGAAAATGAGTTAATGATACATAAAAGTATATCTATTCACTTAGAAATAAAATTTTAAAAAATAAGTATATATAAGATAATATCCAAACATTAGATAATGAAAATTAAAATACTTAGCAAAGAAGAAGTCTTTGACTAAAGAGTATGGTGAAAGGTTCCCTTAATGATTTGGTAACTTACAAAACATACACCCAATGAAGGAAGGATCATACAATGAAGATTTAAATAACCATAAATTGAATTATATTACACAAATAATGCAATCATGGTCAGTACATGCACCACACAAAAGGAAATAGTGGAAAATATAGCAAGAATCTCACAGAAATAAAAGTGAGATGAAAACCTCTTACCACATTGTCATCAATCGAGTCATATGGAAAAAAGTTAATAACCACCAAATGAATTATAGAATAACATGAATATAAATAGAATCATGATAATATATATCAACTTTCAGTACACAATACACCACATGCAACAAATAAGTTGTGAACTAAGGAAATCTCATGAAATTAAAAGTGAGATAAGAAATCCCTTACCTCTTGTCTGACTTGACTTGTATGTTCCTTATTATTCATGAATAATAAACTTAAGTTAATTTATAATTGATTAAGAACCATTTTTCAAGTTTATTATTCCTTTTATATCACTTATTACCATGTTATAAACCTTATATAATCATTTAAGTTAATAATGGTCCTTGTGTCGATATTTGGTACTTAAGTCAAAAATGAACACCTTATAATTACAAGTTGTCCATGTGGTCAAGAGTCCATTATCTCTAGAATTATATTCATGATTTAGATATCATATATATAATATGTATCCATTATATATATATATATATAACAGTACATAACATTTGGAGATAAGAAATGAAATGCACCGTTCATGGACACGGTAAGTCGTATGTATGCATGAACGCTACTTTCATTTATATTTCGTATTTTAATTGAATGAAAAATTAATTATACATAGTTATATTATAATTCTAGTATAATATAATATATAATTTCAATAAATCCATCCTTTATACATCCCACGTATGGTATGAAGAACTCATATCACTTTGAGGGGGCGGTAGTCTGCACTTCCTCAAATGAAATTATCACGTTTACTCATAATGGAAACCATAAAGGTATGATATAAATTAAAAATACATAGTCATAAAGAAAAAATAAATATCATATATATCATATATAAATACAGTTCCATCTTAATGTCCACCATAAGAGGTTGTATGAGATAATTGAACAATCATCGTTTCGTGAGGCGTTAGTTTTCCATCTAGAGAAACAGTATGTTCTTTACCCATTAGATGGAGGTATGTGTAAGTGTAGTTAAAATCCTACTCATAAAAACATAATAGTATATTGATTTTATTTTTTTTGTTATAAAATAAAGGAATAAAAATATTATAGGGGTTGGATAAGTAAAATAAAATAAAATAACTTAGGAGAAAATGTAACCTTAAAATCATGTAACTCCCTTTGGTTTCAAAAAAAAGAATTTCTTGAAGTGACTTCTTCCTAAGATAAGGATTATAGGTGTAATAGAGGCATTTAGAGAGATAAATTGGGTAGATTTTTGATGAGCCAAGGTCTTGAGAAGTGTGAAGAATGTGTTATAAGTGAGGTATTTTTATAAGGGTGGATGGGATCTTTAGGAAAATGTGAAAATATTATTTTATTATATAATTATTTTCAGTTTCTAAATGTCCAAAACTCATTAAGGTCGATGATATGATGACTCATGGTCGAAATAAAATCACCCAATAATAATTGGATAGGTTTTGGATATTATTTTAATCTTTATAATCTTATTTATTTAAATCATTTATTAATGATGTAAACACTACATCATATTGTGTCATATATAATTTAATTTATTTGATGTCTAAAAATTATAAAAAAATTACCATTATGTATTAAATCTTTTTATCTTTACAAATAATATTTATAGTCTAAAATATATCTTATATAACCCCATGAAAAAATTGATTTACCAAAAGATATTTTTTTATGTCATGTTTGCCTTTACTTTAAGTTAATTAAAATAAAGTGTCATTATCACTTTTAAGTGGCTCCATGGGGTCCAAAAATATACCCAAGGATGCCCATGGTCGTAAATTACTCATTAAATAATGTTAGGATAAGTTTTAATGTTTTTTTGTATTATTATGATATTCATTTTACCATGAATTTCCCTATTTACCTTTAACCGTGGTAAATAAAAGTCAAAAGTTACTATTCAACAAAAATTATTTTCATCTTATTGAACCAAATTTTACATAATAATAATATCCATGTATGTTAGATTTTTGAAATTAAATTTACAGAAGCAGTAAAATTTCATTTAAATGAAAAAGTCAGTTTTTAACTACTACTTAGTGGTTTCACTATTCATCAAAAATTGAAGTTTTTCAGAAAAATACCAAATATTCAGACTAAACTATATTTGATATTCAGAATTAAAAAATGAAGACTATTTAACCAAATTAAAAACATAGAATTTGGATTAATTATTTTAAAATTAATTCCTGTTGTCAAAACAAAAAGCGTGTTTTTTAAGAAATAATAACTATCAAAAGATTGACACTTGTTTATGCACAATTTCAAAGGAAAATTTCTTCCAATGACAATAATTGGATTAAATGGTTAAAATATAATCAAATTAAACTTTAAAACCATCTAAAAATATAATCTATCCATATAAATAAGTTATATTAATAGGTAGTTTTGAATTAAAATATAGTATTTTTCACTATTCATTAAAAATGAATTTTATCAAAAAAAATACCAAAAATTTACCCAAAGTAAATTTTGATGTCCCGATTATAAAGATTTTTTTTGTCAAATATAACATATAAAAGTGACCAAAACTAGATTTAAAGAGGGTTCTCCTTCAAAATGTAGTAAATAGTCCTTTAAAATAATATTAGAGTATTTATGCTTTAAATTAGATTCATTCAAATTTTAAGCCTCTAACTTTTATTGGATCAATGTAAAAACATTTAACTAACCTGTATAATCATATTTTAGTTAGTTATTTTCATTCTCTCCATTACAATATCCAGGCATTAACCACCATATAAAATAACAATATATTATTATTTTTTAGTATTACTCAACGTAGTGTGCAATGTAAGATTTCAAAGAAACCCATTGTTTTGTATCGGGTATGACATAGAACATAGAAAATCCTTTAAAATAAAATTAATATTTAATTAAAAAATATTAATAAATATGAAAATTTTATATTCTTTATTTACTTGGGATGTTACAACACCACTCCCCTGTTGTACTCTATCTTAGGTTTATTTTTTTACTCTTTGTATACCCTATTCCTGGATTTAATATTTATTATATCTAATGGATGGGATTTTATTTTTTTCTGCAAAGCTGGTTTATATTCTCATTATTAACTATGTATTCATTTAGCTATGTCTCAATATAATTAATCTTCTATGGTTATTGATGAGTCTTTTATACTAGCATATGGCCTACCACATGAGGTATTTCCTCGAGTGGCTGATGTACAGGGATGAATCCAAGAGCTTCATCTATATATTATAAAGGATTACCCTCCAAGGCCTTAATGGATACTACAACTATCATATGAGATCTTTGGTCATCCCATTACAGAGGGGGTAAACCCCACTAATATCCCACATACACTCAAGGATACATCAACTAGTTGCTACAAGAGGCAAAGGAAAGGTGAGTTGATTGACCCCTATGATTGATCCTTATCCATCTGTCTCGATGAAGAAGTCATATTAGTGCTTCATGGAAGGAAACCTATATTTTTTTATACTTCATTGATAGTATTTATCATTCATTTTTATTTATTTTTGTTCATATTTCATTTATTACTCAATTTTATTGTACTTTTCTCATTGTGATATGTAGTATTATTCCTTTCCAACTACTGTGTGAGAATTCTATCTTACTACTTTACATTTGGTAATATCATGTTGTTATATTTTATTATCTAATATAGGTATATTTATTTCTATTTTTTTTCAAAAATCCATTTTTTTCCTTCTATATCTGTCATTTTCTCCATGGAATAACCTTTATTATAGGGAGATCTTGATTCCCTAATTTAAATTCATAATTTTCATCTCAAATATCTCTATGATTCTATTTTTATCTCTCCCACATATATTTCCAAAATAGTATCGACACAGTTTCATTTTATGTGTGGGGAATTCATTATTGAGATTTATTTTTTGTACATCAGGATTATTTCTTGTTTTCATTAGTCTAGGAGACATTTTCCATTGAAATCAGGATTTAATTTGAAATATCATTACACCCATTTACATAAAATACCATGTTTGGTTGGAGAATGTTAAAATCTAGTTTTATTCATTCTTATAATTTTATCACGATTGTTTAGTTGAGTAATTTACCTCTAATTTTCATTTCTTTCATTTTGTTTTGATTGAATTATTGCTGATTTTTAGGCCCTGAGTGATTATCCTAATTTTTTTATTTCTATTCTAATAGGACACTGAACCGAAATTTTCATATTCTTTTCTGATCATATTTCTTGAGATATATTTGGTTCATTTCAACCTATCAAAACATTTATTAGAATATTATTAAGGTTATGGCTGAATAAATATAATATTGAAATGATTAAGTTAGTCTTTTTTATCTATTTATCATGAAACCCTACTATACATTTACCCTTATTAATATCATAGAATACATTAATGACCCTATTATGATTGATTTGTGTTACAAGACCATTTTATCCCTTATTACCATACTCTTGATATAATTTCATGATTTTTAGTTGAATAAGTTTCTAGGGAGGGGGGATAATTACTGATAGATGTGGGATTCTTACTTCTGAGGATATGTATGGTGACTTTTCTAGATGATGTGTAAGATGTACTCCATAGTTCTTCAGATGTACCATTCATGATTATCCTATTTTAAAAAAATAATGAAAAAATTTCAATATCGGTCATGTATTAGGAAGGTCAAAAATTACCAGTACCAGACTGATGAATCTTATAATGGATATCATATGGTTAGGTGATCGATGTGAGATCTAGAATAAAAAAACATTTGAAAAAAATAAATTGGATTGTTTCATTGCAATTTTATGACACATCCTTGTACTGAACTAAGATTTTAGAAGGGTTGAGGTTCCATTTTATGGAGTATATTTTTCATTTCATTATTCCTGATGATCATGTATTATACTTGAGTTTTTAGCCACCTTTTTTAACATTATTATTATCAACAACCCAAGTACCCTCATCCACAATCATTTGAACCTTAATGTCGAATCTTTCATGATTTAATGTGTGTTTATCTTTAAGGAGTTGAGACGTTATAACCATTAAAATAATAAGGTTAGGGACATGTTTTCTAGGTATTATCCTAATACCCGTTACATTTTCCCTTGAGTGATGGCATAAAATTCATGGTGAGTTAAATTAAAATATGGGTATAACTTCTAAAGAAAAATTGAAAATTTTAATTAAATGAAGAAAGGATCTGAATAAAGAAATTAACCATGATGCATGAATTATTTTCTATATAAGAGTGATTTTAGAGGAATTTATTTCTCCACTTAGACTTAGTTTTATTTTCATGGTTTTAATGCATGTTTCCTTTTAAAAAATCCACTAGAATCCTTGTTGGGATGCTTTTTTCTTAAGGACAATAAATTATTCAAGTGTGGGGGAATTTAACAAGCTTAATTTATATATATATATATATATATATATTGGATTATTTTCTTTAATATATATTTAGGATATATTCATCAATGAATTGGGTTTTGGTTGGTTTTTATAGGAAAAAGGAATAAATTCTCTAAAGAGGTGTTACTGTATTTTAAACAATTTCATACATTACATGTCATAAAACCAATTCATGATTTGCATTTCTCATGAAAAAAATCTCAGAAACACGAATTTTAACCCATGAAACTGATATAAGATGTGAATCTTCTAGGCCAACACTATATATGGTTTTTGCACATTATATGAGGTGAAATATTTAATGTTTCAACCAACCAATGATTAAACTCGTGAAATCTAGAAGAAATAAGGGAGATATAATATTTGTAGAGAATTTTTTGGATCTAAGTTCATTCCATAAATAATATTACACAATACGAATTTCTTGAAGGTGAATTCATTTAAAGAAAACACATGATGTAAAACATTTACAAGTAATTAGTTTTTGGGCCTATTTATATTTCAGCACTTGATAGATTTAGAGAAAATCGCAGTATATTCTCTCTCTATTTCACTTTCCATAAATCTTTTATTCCATTCATTATTAACTAATTTTTTATTTCCTCTAATTATACACTTCGATTCCAAGGTTTTTGGATTTTTGTTAATGGTTTGATTTCTGTTTCAATTCCAATCACCAATTTCAATTCCAATTATTATGTTCTTACTTGTTTCATTATTCAAGTATGTTTTTGGTTGATTTTGAATTTCTTTAATCATGGGTATTTTAAATATATATTGTTTAATTAATATGTAACTCATGTTTTCACTTTCTTCTTTATTTGATATTGTCATTATCATGCTTGGATAATCCTCTAAGGTATGGGTTGATTGTATGTGTTCTTTAAACCTAATGAATCTGTTAATAAAAAATTTGGTGACCCTTTGGCTTGTTATTAGGTTAAATAACAATTATCAATCACATTCTATTATAAAACCTTTATCCGTGGAATTTAAATAAAATAACTCTATCCTTGATAGAGTTGATTAGGCTACGACTAATAGCCTGTGATGGTTTCTACCTTGATGTTAAGACATATGCACTCGGGTTTTTGATTACCTCTAGACCAAAGATAAATTTCTAGACTAGTTAGATCCAATTATATTTACCAAAACCAATTGGTGACTTCTACACTGCTTCATGGCCTATTCCATAAGACTATCCCAAGCTAGGTTTAGGATTATCATTTTCATAAGCCTTGAAATTGACCCCAATCCCTCTATTTCCCTTGAATTTAAACCAAACTACATAATCCTTAGAAATATAAATCCCCAATATTCTCATGAACAATCTATTTACTAGGTTTTAGTCACTAGGTCATTAGATTTCCAGCTTCTCCCTATGGGTTCGACCTCGTACTGGCACTTTTCTATACCTTTGTTACACGTCTAGTGTGGGACTTGTAAATTTATAATCAGATCCACACCCATATGGAATCAATGAAGTTCCATGAGAAAATCATCTATCCAAATACGACTATTAGTTCATGTTTAACATATATTTTCTAAATAACTTTTAAAATAAATAAATTTCTATATAAAAATAAATATTTCTTTCTTTTCAATGTCATGCAATATTCAAGTAAAAAAATTAATATGAAATGTCACATATCTAATGGCATAAAGAGATAAATAAGTCAATTTTAAAGTATAATTGTACATGTCATAATCAAGTGGGAAAAATAAGAAAATCAAAAATCCATATACATAATGAAATCTCAATGCATATAAATAGGGCATTCCATGAAACGAGGGGTGTACTAAATTAAACCACTAAGATGTACGTAGGAACGCTATCTGTCATATGTGACTTATAAATTTAAATAACCTCAATCCCATAAAAAGGATACACCCTAGACTCTATTTCATCAAGGGAAGACCCCAAAGTGATAGCATACGCCACTAAGTCTCATCCATGTTTATTTTTTTCCTGAAACTCAAGGTCTTCCAATGTGCTTTATATTATCATTATGTTCAAGAAACCTATTTAATGTGTTATAAAACCCCCAGGTAAAAAACATTTCATTTCCCATAAACACATTTTCATATAAAAAATTCTATAGAGATATAACACCACTACCAGGCTTAAAAATATTTTCAATTTTAAACCATATTTGGGGCATTTTATCAAGCACAGAAAGTTCATAAAATTTGATTTTCAATGAAAACCCATTTTAAAGACCCCTTTACATTTCCCCAAATATTAAAAACAATTTCAATATTCAAAAACAAAGGAAATAATCATAATAACACGATGATCATCAAGTTATAGACTGTAGGATAGAGACACATATATCAAGAATAATGAAAATGACATGGCCTCCTTAAATTGTGATAAGAAGAAAAGAGATCGGATCCTATAAAACCTAGATCTAAAGAAAATAATGTCAATTATCCAAGTCCATTAAGTCTCACTTTTCCATGGGTGTTATGTGAAGAGTAATTAGCACCTTTTCTATTGGATGATGAATAATGTTACGAGACAAGATAGCTTTGAAATGTATTCATGGAATCATTAATATCCAATAGTAGGGATCATATCCCTTATATATTTATCCATGATTATCTTCATTAAATTAATAACATCATCCATATTAAACATATAAGGTTACATCTCATGGAACTAAGATATTAGAACTAGTTAGAGTATACGTTGAACTTATTTAATGAATTTTCAATACCTGTAAAATTTATTCCAAATGAATTATAACAAAAAAACCATGTAGGAGATGGAATGTTGGTTGTTCTAGAAGAATTCACACTTTACATTGAGTGTAATGTTGTCTTGGGTAGCATCATATGAAATTTGGACTTTGTTTACACAAATATATGCATGGGGTCTTAATTAAGGATACATTGGAAAATTTTAATCCATAAGATATATTCAACAAATGAATATAAATTTTACTGTACATCAAAAATATCATTCTAAGAACATTGAAATTTGGAATGGAAATCAAAATAAATTATTCAAACTTTGTTGTTTTATTTAATTATAATTATTTATTTATTTCAATTCCAACTACTTAAATAGTATTTTATTTCTAAAATAATTGGATTAATTTATTTTATATAACAAATAGATAATTTAATTAATAATTACATAATAATATCAGTCTAATAATTTTTTATACTCAAATTTTGCAATGTTCAATTCTAAAATCATTAATTATTTCATAAATACCTAATATAAACCTAAAAGGTATATATTTAATTCTATAATCTCATTGAAATTTTAAAAAAATTCAAGTTTTAATAATTTTTTAATTTCCTTAATTAATTTCATCAACCATTCAGTTGAAATAAATCATTATAATTATTAAAGTATATGTAATACTCTAAGAATCACTCATATCCATGGGGCCTATACTTTTTTTACTTTAATTGTTATTATATTAAATTTGGTAGTTAAAATTATAAATATTATAATTTATAATTTTTACATCTTTAATATAAATATATCAGACTCATACCATATTTTGGCATAATTTTTTAGAGTGAGTGAAAATAAATGAGGGTAATATTTTCTATATTCCTTCAAGTCCTTTCTTTTCCCTTTTTCATTTTTTTTATTTTTTATGACCTAGTGTGTTTGATATGATTTTAGGATGGTTTTATATATGTTCCCTAAACTAAATAATGGATCACTTATTATTTTATAAATATTTTTACTTTTGAAAGTATTTTTTTAGAAACAAATAAGAGAATTAAGTATGGATAAAATTAGAAAATAATCAAGTAACATTAAAGTTATGAAAATAGGAAAGCAGTGTCAATTAATATTAATGTATTATGGATTATACTCAATCAATGAAGTAATCTATATAATTATAGATCCTTTGATCACTTCTAAAAAAATTAAATAAAATTATAAATCATTCAAATAGTACAAATTAGCATTCAGTTTAGTGGATTATCACATGAAATTCTTAATGAAAACATAGATAGTTTTCTTGAACTATGTGATAATTTTTAATGAAATAGAGTTTTCAATGATATTTTAAGGACAATAATTTTCATATTTTCCTTTAAATTAATTGTTAAAACATGGATTAAAATCATTTCACTGCATTCCACTACTGTATGGGATGATATGCTAAGAATATTCTTAAAAAAATGTTTTCCTCCATCAAGATCAATGAATATACATGTTTATATCTTGAATTTAAATCAACATGACATGAATTATATTTATGAAATTTGGGTGAGGGGAAATAAATTCTTAATAATTTTTACCCATTATGTAATAAAGGTGTGATTATTATTTAAATATTTTTATAATGTCTTTCCTCAAACAAATAGATTCATTGATTATTACATTATGGGAGGTTCATTGATGAGGAAAAAATTATAATAGTCATACAGATTATTTTAATAAATATATATTAATAATATTTAATTTAAATTAAATAAGAATAATTAAAGATAATAGTTCACATGGTTGATACAAATAAATTCATGTTTACAAAAATCGTTGCACCCACCAAGAAATCGGATAAATTCATGTTATTATAGAAAAATTAATGTGAATCAATAGTATAAGAAATATCATTATTTTTAACTAGAAATAGAATTTAATTCAATGATAGAGGAAATATACAAAATATAGATAGATTTATCATGGTTTATTATAAAATGTAGGATCTCTTAGATTTAAAATGTTTTCAAATAGAAATATAATAATTTTAAAAATAAATAAAGTTTCATGTTAAAGGGAACCAAGATATAAAAAAATCATTAAGATCTTGGAAGTATCCCACTCTTAATAAATCCTTTCATCACCCATGTTACCTTCTTTTCATGTGTGATAAATCTTTATTTTATTGGGTTTAGTTATCCGGTACTCCCTCATTATATGTTGACGAGTGGACTAAATTCATGAACATAAGAAACTCAATTATAAAATACAAATCAATTTCAATATATTCAAATGCGTTATTTTTTCTCTATAGATAGTTATCCCACAAAAAATTATCATGGATTTGGAGAGGATGGTGTTTATAGCCTTGAAAAAATCATCGAAATACAACATTACTGAGACCCTTGAGTATGGAATGTTCCCTCTATCATTCATTAAGTCAATGGAATATGATTAATTAATTTCCATCGTATACCCTCTATCTAAAGGCATATATTAAATCCATTTACCATCCCTTAGAATTTAAGGGGGTATTTTGATATGATTATTCAACAATCCTGAAATACTCATGCAAGGAATTATAAACATTCCCTAAATTGTATAATATTGGTTTTTCATTATTACATGGATATTCATGATCAGGTGGTGAAAGCACATTTTCTCAAATAAATGTCACATTTTTTGTGAGGTTAAAATAACATCTAACACCATTTCACAAGATCCATAATATGAATAAATTTTTTAAGAGATGTGTTGCAAATATTTTGAGATCATATAAAAAAAATTATACCAAATGAGGAAATATTCATTTGAGTTTCTAGAAATAAAGTGATAAATTTCTAGAAAAAAAAAAGTAGCACAATCACCATTTAGAATAATGTAGAGCTATAATTCCACAATCGGGAGATTACAATATATACATTTAGAGGATAATGTGATACCTATTTTTTGAATCACATTTCCAGTTAGTAAATCACTATAGTGAGCATGATAAATAAGGAAGATATAATTTATAAATATATTGGTATTCTAAATTAATTTTTCCCAAGAGTCTTTTCCCTATAAAACATTTTTGAGTTTATGATAATAATTTATATTAAACCTATAAAATTATTAAGGGTTGAACATATTGTGTTCTTTATACCCTATGATTTAAATGTGGAAAAATATATCTTTTTATTTTTAATTGAGGCATGTACTAGTTAATCTTGTGTAGTTTTTGGTCATCCTAAAACACATGTTGGGTGTTAGAAAACTATGGAAGAAGAGTGTTCTCCCTGCCAAGTAATATTTTTAGAAAGAAATATCCCCCCTCTTGATAATTCACCATGAATGAAACAAAATTAAATGAAGTTATTTTTTATGTTAATCCAAATGGTGTAAATATGAGGCCCAAAACTATGGATATCATCTAAGGTAGACCTATTGATTGGATCACTGGAATGAATGATCAATAATAAGATGAGGGATGAATCGGTGTTGAAAAAGTTTCTTCTTAAAATAAAATCTCCATCAGTATAGTTAAGAAATGATCTTTCAAACTCCAAAGATATGAAATTTAAATGATGTTTACAATATATTTAATAAGGTTTTCCCCAATGAGTGTGATTTTATACCCCTATTATAGTGGTTTTTATTGCACACACAGATGCAAAATTACTTATTACCAAGAAAGACTAATGGAAAGGGAATGTCCTTGGACCCTTCAAAATATATAAAAAACCAATTTGTTTCACAACTAACTTTATATAATTAAATATAAATGAAAATTTATTGAAGAATTATTACCAAAACAATATGGGGTCTCTATGGGATTGTGATAGCCCTAAATGTCAATTTATTGTATACACTTATAGTATTAAACTATTTTATGGGTTTGGAATGCTGAAGGTGAAACTATATAATTTTTTTATACTTTATAGGGTCATATGGTTAGGAACAAGGTTTAGAAAATCATATAGTATAAAATTTGTTACCTCTATAATTTTTTATAGTGGTGATTGCACGATTTGTCAAACCATGTGAGTAAACTGTGTGACCAACACATGTTTGGTTATTTTTATCTTTTCACATTATTTTTAATATGTCTCCCCATATCTTTCCTCATTCAATTTTATCTACCTAGGTAAATCCCCATCCCTCTTATTCCTTCCACAATCCCTTCTAAGGTGGTTTTTGATGATTTATTAGTGTTTCCTCTATTAAAACTAAAGGTAAGTTCTTTTCCTTCTTATTTAGCTTGGTTTTATCTATGTTCCTCTATTTTATTCTAACCCTAAAGTACATTGAGGTTGAATCTCATACATAAGGGTGTTTTAAATTAATAATTTCTTTATCGGGGTTATAAGCCTTCCCTTGAAGCATATTCTAGTGACTTTTGTTGAAGCCGATATAGTGATGTCGGTTTATATAGGTGTTTCATTTAATATCCTTTTTCTTGATAGTTCCATGGATGATTTACATTTTTAAGATATTTTTGATATTTTTAAATATGGTATATGATATCCTGATGATATTTTTCAAAGGTAATCTATAAATTATTAGAGATTTTCTTTGAAAAAGGGTGGATTTTATAGTTAAAGGAGTTTCCATTTTAAATGTTTTGTAATACACTCTAAATGTTTGACAAAATTATAATAATATATTTCTTAAACAAAATTAATTTATTCATGTTTTTTGGGGGACATTGAATTACTAAGTGCAGTGTACAAATTTTAAAGGCTTTCAATGTTTTGTTAAAGAGGTGTAGGTCCTTTGATAGGATTATTCTATGATGCCTTTTGTTATTAGGGAATAATGGTGTTTTTATGTTTTTTATGTGATTTATAAAATTTAAATTATTTTTAAATGTGGTTTTAAAAATGTATTTCCAATTTTTTTATTCATAGTTTCAAAGAAAATGCTAATTTGGTATCTTGTGAGAAAGGTATTTTATTGATTGATGGTTACATCATTTTTGAGACCTATTTTTATTAATTATTAATGAATGTATTAATGTATTTAGGGTAAATTAAAGTGTGATTTATTCTTGTGATTGTGGTTATGGGTTTGGTATCTTGTTAAATTGGTGATGGAGGTTTGATGAAGCTTTTTAATGGATTATGTTTCCTTGGACGATGTGGATTATCATGAGATTGGTGTATGATTGTTGAGTAGGCCACCTAATTTTTATATTCAATGAGGAACCCAAGGCTGCTAAGTGGGAAATAAAGTGATGGATACCTTGGAAGTTAAGATTTATGCACCAGATAGTAGCCCCTAGTTGGATATTATGACCTAACAAGGGTATGTGTCACTAATGAGGCTAGTTGAGAGTCATTCGGGTGATTATTTGTAGGATCATTAACATTTCAACTATTGGTTCTACATATTCACATTGAGTATTGTCTCATTATACAACATGGTGTTTCATCATGATTTGTACCATATTTATTATTCTTTATTTTTTATTAGAATTCAAGATTATTATATCTTGGATTGAGTTTACTTTTATGTATTGTCCTCTTTTATGGTAAAGTTTGGATATTGACTAGTTTTATCCATTCTATTATTATAATTATTATATCAGATTCCGTATCTTTAAATTATAGTATGGTTTACCCTTTTTCCTTACTTATATTCAAGGAGTGTATGTTAATGTTTCCAAAGGAAAATATGGGTTATTGTTTTCAAGTTCTAGACTTTTTTAAAGCTCCTTGGAAGTTGTTTTAAAACTATGTAAATGGTTTGATTTCAAAATTTGTGTTTTAAATGAAAAGGGAATGTTTAACATGGGTTTTCAAAAGAGATTTTTTTAAAGGGGAATGGTTGGTCTTTAAAATCATAATACCTTGGAAATATATATTTGCAGCATGTTTTATAAATAGTATGTTCTAAAAAAGGAACATGAGGTGTTTCTAATTTATTTCCATATCAGTAAAATAAATGAAAACCTACTTTTCCATTATTTATTTACAAACTAGAATTGTTTTTATCCAATAAAATTTGTGAAATTGACTCATTATTGTATCCTATTGGGAGTTGTCTCATAACCTATGTACTTACATTGGTGTGTTGGTGGTGTTCATGTATTTTAAAGGATTTTCATATTTTGGATTACATGTTGGATTGTCACCACTTTCCTTAAAATGGGGATGGTTTGGTTTGCCTCACAATCCCACTGAAATGTTTTGGGTTGTGTTGTGTTTAACACCCCATGATTTTACTATATATCTTTTCTTTAAATAAATATAATGTGTGTGATACCTTATTACACATGAAATACCAAACTAAAACAATCCATGAAATATTAGATGAATATTATTAATAAAATTATAAGAATAATAAAATCACTGTTAAATGAAATGATATTACTCAACTAAAATTTCTTACATCTAGAGCAAAAATAATTAATATGATTTAATGATAAAAAGGATTGTTTTCTCTCAAAAAAAACTATTTTTTAATTGTTGTATATTTAATACTAATAAATAAAATTAAACAATTTTAAAATATTATTATATATTAAGTAATATATAAAAAAATTTAAATTATAAATTAATATGGAACAAAACTAAGAACACTTAAAAACATTATTTTCTAATAAAAATATTTTTTCTTTATATTTTCTATTTTTCATTTTAAAAAATAAATTTAAAAAAAAATATTTAAATTTAAAAAATAAAATTTATTTTTTAATTTATCATGCCAATATTAGCTTAATATATAATTTTAAATTTTTTTTGAAAAGAATGATTTTTATATGAATAGTGAAAAATAACATTTTCACAAATACCAGGACATTCATGACATCATTAGGATATAAATAAAACTTAAAAAAAATTGAAACAATTTTCATAATCAAATTTGTATTTAATATGTAAAATTATAAATTAAAATTAAGTTTAATTTAGAAAACCTATTTTTAATAATTTGGAGATCAAGTAATATTTTATTCCATTAAAACTATTTTGGGTATTTTATTTACATTAAAAATTCACATGGTGCAATACATTTTAGGATTTATTTTGAATCCACATAACTATTATTTGTTTCATAATAACCTAATAAATTTCATATAAATCAACAATATTGATAATTTTATCATAAACATTGTTTTTATAATTAAAATTTACTTTTTATAAAAATGGGTTTTTACGCATTATATGCACTAATATTAAATATAAATTTTATCAATAGTATAATTTTTTTTCAAAAAAAAAATTTCACATTTGGAATATTTAAGATTAAATTATTTAATAATTCCTAATTTATTTTTATGCATTAAAATTAAATTACTTTGGAAAAAAATTATCAGGGTAAAAAAATTGTAAAAGTGAAAAATATAAGAGTAAAATACTTAGAAAATGTTAAAATATGTGTTCAAATGTATGGTTGAGGATTTATAGACCTAACCTATACCTCTACTCAATTATTTTCCATTATTGGATCCAGTTAACCTTTTTATAATGACCTTACCTTTATATTATTATAAAAATGTCACTCCTCATCCTTATAAAATAATCTATCACCGCCAAATTTATATCCACTCCATTATATACTTATATTAAACCTAAATATACAAACAAAACATTTATACACTTTCTATAGGTTTTGGTATTCTCAAAATACCACCTCTCAAATCCTTAACCATTTTCAAAGGAGTGCTTCAAAAAAGGTAAATTTCTCAATAACTCCATTTACATTACTTTTCCTTTCTTACTTATTCTACCTCCATTGAATTTTTTATAGACATTTTAAAATAATTACATCAATATCATAAAAATACAGAAAATTTTATTATATCTATGGTATTTCCATTTTCAACATTCCTCCCAGTCATTAAAAAAACAAAAATGTTGTTTGTGTTACGTACGAATTACCACCTCCATTAGTAACATGGCCTATTTTTTATAACCTCCATACGTGTATGGTAAAAAGGGTGTATTTAATTAATATATTTTATATTTAAAAAATTATTAATATTATTAAAATATAAACCAATATCGGACATATTTATATTCTATGGAAATGAATATGTCGCTCGTGCGTACCTGTGAACTACCGCCTCCATAGAAGTGTTGTATTTTTTTAATAGAGTATTTTATTCTTTATAAAAATATGTTACAATATATTTAACCACCTTAAAATCATGTAAATAATATCATTAATCTTCTATAATAATGATATTATTCCAAAATAATCGCTTTCTTAACCAGACTCATCCATAGATTATAGCATGTCCGTGTTTTTGTCAGTTTAACCACAAATTTGACTAATTATATAAATTTATATCATGGATTAATATGAAAAAATAAATTCTATTTTCATTATACATTAATGGTAAAATATTGTTTGGTTTACGGTTCTTGAAATATTATACTAATATTTAACTTATTATTATTGTAACTCATTTTAATTCGTTAGAGATTTCTAAAACAAGAACTTCCCCAAATTCTTCATCATAAATCATAAGAAAAATACAAATGAAATGAATTTTTAAGATTATAAACCATTATAAAACATCTATTCCAGTACCTATAATTATATCATAATTATAAACCTTGAATATATAAAAAAATCTACACCTCCATTACGAAACTAGTACTAAACAAACTGTCTAAACTAATAACATCTAATGATTAAAATAAATTATAACTAATATATATTTAATAAATTATTATAAATTAATTTTATAAAAGGTTATATGTAAGAATAAGTTTCTGAAATAGGTGATTAATATATATTTTGTATACATTTGGTTAGAGCATGTTCAACTAGGTGAGATTAAAGTTAAGGTGTATTCTTGACTCAATTACTTTTCTTGAGTCATAATGATTTCCCTTTGACTATGGTTTTAGAATATAGGATTTGTTATGATATATTATGATATTATAATGAATTTAATCCATTTATATGGAATCATATTGATTTATTTCTTTCTTTGTAAAATTTAATGATGTTATGAAAAAATTTCATCCTCTTAAAATGATATTTTTCTCTCCTGTATTCATATTCACTTTTCCACCAGTGTTCTACTATTATTATCTTTAAATAAAAATATGGTTCATTTTTAGTAATATTAAAATGTATCCTTAACTATTTTAAAATGAAATATTTATAGAACTCTTTACGATGTCAGTTTTAATATAATTATTTTTAAAATATTTAAAAATATTTCCCTTTCATTTTTTTATTTTTATCTTCTACTCCAAAATTCCTATGGAAAACATTTAAGACATTTTTAACGATCCATTATTCGGATTTATTTTAAAACCTTATTTTTATAAATTATTTTATGTTAATTTGTTTAAAATTATTTTTCAAAATTCATTCATAATTTCTCCTATATACAAAAATGTTAAGAATTTTTTTCCAAAATCTCTTTTTGATGGTTTTGTTTCTATTTTCATATTTAAAAATTATAATATCTATAGAGTTATGTTTTATGAATCTAATTATAAAATAATTTATGAAATAATATTTTTGGGTGATCAAATATTGGTATCAATTGATATAATACCTAATTTTAGTTTAGTAAATACCATTTGGAATTGATATGAAACCCATTTTTCATTCCATAGTTCCACTATGATATGATTAATGATTTATTTTAAATTGAAAACATATTTATATGTGTTGATGGGTGTAGTATGATATCTATCTCAGTGCATTGTTTTGGATTTTATATATAAATATATAATGTATCATGGGCCTTATAAGATATTCTTACAAATTAAAGGGTTTTCCATCATAGATATGCTCAATGACAAGAGGGTGGTCCTTCTTAGATGTGCTCACTATATGATGATGCCATTTTCTTATGTTTGTTCCAAAGTTATTTGTTATGCTATGTTTCAATGTAATGTTTCATTTATCTATCATATACATATTAGTATGAACCATTGTTCATGTTAATTATCTCATGATTCCATACACTTTTAACATGGTATAAATTTGTTAAATTGAGATTACATGGAATTCTATCATGATTTATGGATAACTCTTATTATTCCATGTTCTTCTTAATAACATATTTCTCACATGCTCATGTTTTATGATATATTTATCATATAAATCTTGATTATAAATTGATATGTTTTCCCTTACATAGCATTTTAGAATTCCCTTTTCTTATGTCGCCACTCCACAAATTTTGAGGATGAGTATAACATATGAGAATCCAGAAGAGAGTCTAGTGTGTATCAATTTTGGATAAATTTTAACATGTGTTACAAAATAAGTTTCTTATATAGATAGTTATCAAATATAATAAACCATTAGTTCTTTGGATCATGTGATTATTGTGAGATGTAATGTCTAACTTTTGAAAATTATGTAAAATAAAGATATGTTTAGATTGGCTTATCTCACTTTTTATTAAACAAACATATATGTAGAGTATGTATTTTTACCATCGGATTTTGGAGTGTGGGTCAAGGGAACCTCAGTTGGTATTAGATAAAGGTTTAGTTATTTTTTAAGATTATTTTAGTTATTATAAATAATTAGTATGAGATCACTACTGAAAACATAAGATATACCAACTGTTTTAAAACGTTGGTATAAGATGGAAAACCATTGGTATAACCTGTACCAATGGTTTTACAAACCATTGGTTGTTGAGGAATGGGGTATCCCAATACCAATGGTTATTCATTAACCATTGGCATAGGAATCTATAAATTTCATTATCCCAATGGTTTGAAGTAACTGTTGGGATAGATGTTTACCAACGGTTTTATACCATTGGTATATATATCTCATTAAATCTAAACGAATGGTTTATAAACTTTTGGTATAGATTTTTACAATGGTTTTATAAGAACTGTTGGTATAGATTCAGTTTTCTGATCTATAATAATAGTTTAGAAACCATTGTTATAGAGTGCTCCATTTCCAGACAGCATCATACAGCAGCCTCCCCTCTATAATTACCTTCAATTGAAATTATATTACAGACAATACAATGTATAGAATTCAAAATAACACTAATTTAGATGATATAAAAAATACCACACTGAAAATAACAACACCTAAAAATACTCTACAAACATTTATAGTCACCTAACGATGTGAGACATGAGTTGGTTTCCAAACCCATGACCCTCAAAAGATAAATTCAAGTTACAACACATGCATGAGGTGAAATGAGCCTACACCATTAATAAATTTAGAGATATTACAAACACACGTGACATTAAAACACATATTAATGATAAATAATTCTCACCTTTTTATCTAATCATTGAAACTATTCCCTATCAAAAGAAAAATCATCTGGTATAGAAGTCCCTTCAATCCATCCCTTATGTGAGGCCCACGGTAGATCATGAAGATATTTCCACTAAATTGCTTCCTTCAAGGTTCTACATCTTCAGGTGTCTCTCATTATAACATGAAAATGATAATAAATTAGATCATCATTTAAGTTATATCCCCCACATACAAGTAATGAGGTTTTTTCCAATGTAGCCTTGTGTGGATTCAAATATTCATGAGAATTTGATGAAGTGTAACACTTACAGGTTCATCTTTAGTCTAACACAACAAAAATAAAAATATTTAAACTGTATCAACATCCAAAATGAGATCACTCACCGCAATCACTCAATATATATTGAAATAATTTTGAATCCAAAATTCCATTAAATTTTTCATTATACAAATACATCATATTAACATCAATGTGAAGTATTCCAAAACAAAAAAGAATTCATTCCATCATAATTCCACAAAATCATGAAAAATGGATCACATAGTTATGTCCAATTTGAAAATGAAATTGGACAGTTCTCATTGGATTCAAAACTCAACTTAAACTTAAATTCAAGTTGCAAAAAACTTTAGTATCTAAATATCTATGTTCTATGAGGCTTGATTCAAAGATAAAATCATAATGTTCTACAAACATCTATAATAACACTACAAAATAATCATGAATACATCACCTAAAAAAACACTGCACTAGAAAAAACACCTCACTTTAAATACACCTAAAAATACAGAAAATATAAAATACAATGATCTGGAAAAAGAAAACACTATAAAGTACACCATTACACTTGAATACATCTGAAAATAAGGATGGTATCTACACCAAAATAAGGATGATATCCACACCAAAGTGAACACTAGGGAAAAAGAACACCTGATAGATTGAGAAATAGAAATCCAACCTTATTGTGTTTCTATTATTTATATATGAGTTTAGTATTTATAACACTTGACATATGTTTTAGAATAGGTTCTTGGTGGTAGTTACTGATTTTTATAGACATATTTAAATGAAGGGATGTAATGAAATTGAGTATAATCTTACTTAGATAGAGATTGAAGAAATCAACCATGGATTTATGGACGAATGGAGCCATCATCATCACCTCGATGATGAGAGACCAATCACCTTGGGAAAGTGGGAATGAGGCTAGATCAAAATGGTGTCCCATAATTTAAATCATCAAAATATAGTGAATCAGAGGAATATAAATAAGAATTGGTATAATGACAATGAATAAGCTCAAGTTCTTTAGTCAAGAGTTTGATTGTATGCTTTGGTTGATCTTGTGACTCACTGATGGTTTCCTGGATAGTGTGAAGGGCCATTGGGGATTCATTAAGAGTATAATAGACATAAATGTGATATAATTGTTTTCCATAATGTTTTAAAATGATGTCTCTATGGACACTTCCATAATAAATTCCATAAGTACTGGAATAGTGCACAACCCCCATGTACTTGAAAAGATGTCATGGCACTATAATCTATCATAGAGAAACTATTGTAGGATCCAACATAATATTAGAATCAAAAATATTATTATATAAATAAGAGATGTTGATTATGATTGGACTTTCTAGAATATCTATCATAGTGGTCGCATAATTGGAAGTTAGCCCATGAAGAAGAGAAAAGAGGCATATCTAACCACATTTGGTTATGGACTCTATTGGTGTCTCTAGAATAGTTCATTGTTCTAGGATCCCATATCGATATGATTTAAATAATCTATATCACATGGGGAAGGATTAATGTTGAATGTGAATATTTAAAATATTTTTAATGGGGTATAAAACACACTTTATATTTTTTTTCTTAGGGTACATAAAAGTTACCATAATTGTTGTGTGGGTAACCTCATTAATAGAATGTTATATGGAATTGAACAATAAAGAAAATATTTTAATAAAATACAGTTTCCATGCCTTATACTTGGGATAGATTAATGAGGGAGGATTTACCACCAAATGATAATCAAGGTTCATACCCTCAAGAGATATAATTACTATCTTTCTCTAGACAGAAAATATTGCATTGTTCAAATAATCATCTATATGACATGTGGAGGCTTTGATGAGTTGTATAAGATTGAAATAATCTTCCATGGACCTAAAGGATACTAAAATCACTAAAAAATGAAATTTTAATTTATAATATGTGTTGGTATAGAATAACTGGAAACCAAGTGTTCACGTAAAGTGAGAAGGTGTGTTTTTAAAAAAATTCTATTAGTCAAACACAACACTGTCAAAGGCTGAGACAAAAAGAGGGGTGGGATAGTAAGTGAACCAATTCGGATGGGAGAGGGTGGTAAGGATATAACATGGAATGGGGTACTATGAGGGTCCATGGACATAGGTGGTCTTTGTAGGGAGGGTGGTGTTTTGGGGAGGGTGTCTTGGATAAGTATAGGTAGGGTTGTAAAATATCTTTGATACTATGTAAAAATATAATTCATAGAATCCATAACTCCATGTCAGGTTATGTTTTATTATTTATAGATATATAAATAAAGATACAATTAAGACTACTGACCTAAAAAATCCATTGAATGTTGAATCATATATTAAATATCAAATTAAACTAATTAAAACTATACATTAAGATGTTGTGATTAAAACTATATAGTATTTAGGATACCCGAGTCAAGCATAATGTGACCTACAAAATCACACATATATTTAGACAAAACAATTCATCAAAAATCAAATGTTATTAATATCATTCAAAAATGTAGAAAATCAACACATCCCACATCATTATCACTATCATCATCATCATCATTAGCCTCATCCTTTTCCTCATCCTAATCCCCATCGTCATCCCCATCCTCATCCTTATCCCCATCCTTGGCCTCATCCTCTCCCATTTCCTCCACCTCGGCCTCATCCTCACCCTCTTCCTCCACCTCAACCTCTACCTCATTCTTGTCCTCAAACATGGTCTCGGCATCATCCTCATCATCTTCATAACTAGGAACGAAATCATCTTGACCACCACTAGAATCACTGCCTAATGAACTATATAATGAACACATCGATGAAATATATTCATCACAATCTATGCTAGTCTCTAGTGTAAGTGATGGACATAAAACATTCATCTGTTTCATAAATTCAGTGTTTTCCATTTCAACATATTCTTCCACCTTTGTGAACCTTTTTTTGAATGTTCTTCCCATGTATTATCCTTTTCCAACTTGGTGGTACTACAATTGGTACCTGAAGAGGGCCAATACCTCTTCGAGACTATACTCTTCTAAAGTTGGTAGTGTACTCTTACATGGTGCTCATATCCCAACACTTGATGTAAGTGGTCATTTAGACCAAAATTGTAATGTTCTTGGGCATTTAGGCCCCCCAAAGTAGCATGTTACAAATATAAATATATTATTAAGTTACAAAGTAGATATTAAAATTTGAAATGAGAATATTAAAACTTATAATCTTCTATTGTGTCGCTTCGTTAACCACACTTCCATCCTTTTTTCCTTCTACTATAGAAGAATAGTTTTTCTCGAGGAACACATCCTTCAATATTCAATACATGTCTCTACAATAGCATTGAATGTAGGAAACTATAATTAAGAATAGGTTACCAATAAGGAATTTTATAACTAAAATTTTATCAAACCTTTAAAAATACAATAAATAATAGAGGAAACAATAGAAATTGAATGTTCTAAAGAAAAATTATAAATAATTATCATATTTTATTCTTCCTCTCATGATCTTCCATTATAGTATGCCCCAAAGTGTGGAAGTTTTTTTTCATTAATGTTTTTTTATTTTTTCCAAATGATTCTTAAATAAAATTCAATTATAAAAAAATTTAGTGTTATTTCAAAAAATGGAAATTTTCATTTCAAAACCTCAAATATGATTAATACCTTAAACTTGTTAGTCGTCCAATGAGTAATAATTTGTCGATGTTGTTCTATCAGACAGTCATCCATGATAGGTACTTCCTATAACTCTATGCCAACTCTAACAAACTATAAAATATACAACTCATGCTTATAGGCTCTCCAAAACTCACCTAATTCCATTAGACGTGTTGGTCGTGCACCCTCACTATTGGGAAAATTAAAACTAAGTTGACACCAAAATATTAATTCATATAAATAAAAAATGATATTGCATTAAATCCAACAGATTATTTTACCCATATTTGTACCCAAGAATTATCCTTAACTTTATTTGGAAACTTTCTCTATGAGATAGGTCTGGAGGAAATTATGTCAGTGTATTTGGATAGCATTGCCAAAAAACTCCAACATTGCTACCCTATGTTTTCAATAAATTGACTGTATTTGTTGTAGTCCACCATCAAATGCACGCAGCGGTTCCACACCACATGCATACATGTACGCCCTTACCAACTATTAGTATATGTATCTGTTATGAAATAAAAACAAATATTATATCAATACATATTATAATTAAAATAAATTGTGGTAAAAAAAATTTAGGGTTCTAATATATACCTACAGTAGTCTGATCAATGGGCATTTCTGGATCCATAGGCATTGAAGGAACATTACCCTGTATAGGTGGAGTGGGTTATGGTGTATACTCCGTAGGCATGGACTGTGTCAAAGTAGGAGTTGAAGAAGAAATAAAGGATCTCAGAGATAAATAATTAGATGGTAAAGAATATGGAACAAATGGATTTCCAAACGCATGATATATATGAGGAGTGGTAATCATCATCGGATACAGTAAATATGGGTGAGGAGGCTCAGATGTAAAGGATTGTGAAAACATGGGAGGCGTAAATATCATGTGTGTCTTTAACGAAACAGAAGGATCAGAATGCATGGAAGATGGTATGATAGTGGGAGAGGTAGGGTCTAATTGGTTACACCTACTGCAGCTCTTAGCTCTCAAACAACCCCACCCCCCCCCCCACTCCCCCACCCCTCATACCACCAGCCTGGGTACTAGGCTGCTCATCAAATAACTTAAGCACAAGTGGTGGATCCTACATAAATTTCTAAAACAAAATTAATTAGATGAAATTATATGTTATTGATGTATATATATATATGTGTGTGTGTGTATGAAATATAATACTCAAAACATGAAATAATAGAGGAATGCCTATCTCATTCATTCAGAAACTATTGTTTGTCATCATTTTTCTTCACTGCTCCTCAATTGGTTTTATTTCCTTCATTTGAAACATGGTGGATTTAATGGAAAATCATTGTATAATGAATGATCTATCTTGGATAATTATGAGAAAATAGTTGGAATTATGTATAAATTTATAAAGATCATTGTATTTCATAATTAATGATTTATTTCTAATCAATGGTGTCATTTTAGTATTGGTGAACAATGTTGTTTTTGATACAGTGTGTTATTTAAAAGGTATCCATCTTGGTGACATGAACTAGAAGCATGTAGGTTATTAACAAAAATGATATAAATCCATCAAGATGAGTTATTTAAGGGTTGAAAGACTTCATAGTATACCCCAATGTGTTATATTTACCATACTCCAATACATGAAAATATTTTCAATAGATGCCCCACTTTAGGATGAGAACTTCATTCTAACTTTGTGGACATATAATAGTAAATTATTTCCCTTAGGATAAAAAAATGGTACTTCTTCAAATGCTTCACAAGGTTCAGAAGTGTGGGGTCATATAATAGGGAATATCATGGTAAAAAAATATCCAATATCTAATAGATGCATTCAGAAAATTCTTTTCCAAAATATAAATAATTTTCTAGTCCATTGGAAGTTTGGAAGTAGGTAGGAAATATTATATTAGTACCAATGTAATTATTTTAATGTATCATTGAGTAAAGGATATCTTGGGTAAAATTTGGTTTAATTCCATCTATAATTGGGTTTTTATCTTTGGACATGAATTTTTAAATGTCATGAATTATTACCAACTACCCCACATAGGTCACTTCTCTCAAGTGCATCCCACAAGTCACTTCACCAACAAGCCTCACACTGGTCACTTAGTTGATGTGACTTGCACATATCACTTCATCCAACTTCTTTTTGGAACTTATTTCCCATTATGTAATCAATTATTTGAATTCATATATAGAGTATTCATTGAAGAGTTATGAGAATAGTGAATTTTTTTCACCTAAAAAAGTGAAACTAAAGGTGCGGACCATCATGTAGACATCACAATTTATAAACATAATACTGAACCATGTGTCCAACCTACATGAATAAAATTCAAAATAAAAAAGTGAAAAATACATACAATAATAAAGGTAATGTTGGAAATATTAAAACAAATAAAGGGAACTAATGATATTTGTGAATGTGTGGTGACCAATGAAAATGAAAATGAAAAATGTGTGTTAGGACAGTCCCAAAAGGTCAAGTTGTGTTAAAACATTAATAATTATTTTATTTTAATAAAATTTTACAAATTTTTATGCCATACATTTCTCATTATATATGAAAAAAGAAAACGGTATTAGTAAAAAATGTATTTTCCATTAATCTCTTAAAAACCAAACCATTGCATAAAAATTTCAATAATTAATTGTTGCAACTCCTTTTTTGATGAAATAAATTAGTTTTTAAGATAAAATACCTCAAAATTTTAATTTGAAAATGGTCAATGGGGTAAATATAGTCATCTTAAAAAATTAATATTTTGTAACATGTGTGGGAAAATTATAGATGGTGGTAGTGGTTCGAGAAGGGACATTCATTCCCAATGTGTAAGATGAAGTATTTGGATCATTCCAATTTCACATTCAAGAACAATAAACTGAAAACCCTAAATAATAGATATTTTAGGCCGATGGGGAAATAAACTAAATGTGGTATATAAAGATCCAAAATAAATATAGGCTGAATTTATAACTCAAACTCACCAATTTGAAGTGGAAGAAACCGAATGATTGAAACTAGGATGGATTGCCTGTGAGGAGTAGGAGTCGTCGGCAGGGATGAGAGCAGCCCTATTGTTGGGGAAAACTCAATCAGATCTGGAATGGGGAGGGGTAGTTATTTTATTAGGGAGAAACCTATCACCACAGTTTTTAAAAACTAGTGGGACATATGTTCTATACCAACAGTTGTTAAAAACCATTGGCATATACTAATTTTAATAATCTTATTCCAATGGTTTATTAAAACCATTGGAATTGGACTAGTCTATTCCAATGTTTTTCAAAACCCATTGGTAACACCATATTTTTACATCCCTATCCCAATGGTTTTTGAAAACCATTGGGAAAACATAGTATACAATATCCTTTTCTAATGCTTTTTAGATAATCATTAGTATATGGGGCATATCCTAATGTTTTTATGAAATTTTCGGGATAAGGGTGTTGGTATAGATCAGAATTATAATAGTGTATAAATTTAGTAAAAACCATAGGAATCATTCTATTTGCAGGGAAACATCCTGAAATTTTGGAAAAAAATTGAGTATCTGGTTTTCCTAGAAATTACATCACTATGTAGATGTTGTAAAGAAGGTGTGAATGTGTTATAGATGAACCAAGGGGTAATCGACCTGAAAAAGGATATTTGAGTATAAAAATGATTTTTAATCTATGCAGGATGAGTGGGACTAAGAATACACACCTGTATATACACTTATAAGGTATTTTCTTTGATTTATCATATTCTCTTTACCAACCATTATGATTAATTTTAGATCATATTTATGGCATGTTTAGAGAACCTTATAAGATATAAACAATGAATAACCTATAATAAAATCTAGAAATTTATGTAATTTATGATTTAACACTTTAGTATAAATAGTGTTCATTTTTAGATTAATAATTCTTATCCTTAACTATTCCTTATTTAAGAAATTATCGGATCAAGGAGAAACTAGGTTAATCATGGGTGTAATGGTAAATGAAAATACTTCTCCAATGAACAAATAAATGTTATGTGAGCATAAGTATAAAATATAAGGATGATTCTCACAAGAATCTCCCAATAAATGGATAATAAAGAAAACAATGTTAATCTCTTTAAAGAACTATGAAAGGATCATATTGCAATTGGTTCTTTCATGCAACAACATCCACTATCCTTTAGTGGCTCTTCCAATATTTTTTTTGAGTAATGGATCAATGTGATGGAAATAATATTGTATATTCTTTATTTCTTAATTCATGAGAGGGTTTTACTAGAAATTTATCATTTAGAATCTAAGGTTGATCAATGGTGTAATCTCCTTAAAAATACAATAAAAAATGAGAATATAGACTCTATAGAATAAGATGCGTTCAAGAAAGTATTCTTCACCAAGTATTTTCCTTGAACTCTACACATGAATATAGAGATATAATTCTAATATTTGAAACAAAATGTGGATGGATCTATTAGAACATACAAAAGAAAACTTCATGAGACTCATGAGGAGATCCCCTAGTTTTATATCTCCCTCTAAGAGTAAAACTGATTTTTTATTTAGTGGATTAAAGATATGTATTCAAAAGTATTTATCCATAATATATTTTACAATCTGTGAAGAGATTGTCCAATGTGAATTGAAATTGGAGATAAAAATTGGAGAGTATTATTTTTATGGAAATATAAAAATGAAGGTATAGTATCATAGAAGCTTCATAATAAGTCACTTGGTGGAAAATAAAGTTCAACTGACTGCATATAAAAAATGTGGGAGGAAGCACTTGGGTAATTTCCTCCAAAGAAAAATTAAGCATTTCAACTATGGAAACATTGTACATAAAGATAATGATTGTCAAAATATGACTATTATGCAAGTTAATGTGATTGAGGGAAAACAATTCCCCAAATAATGTTCTAAAAATAACTTAATGCTTAACATGCAAGGATTTTGGGAATTATTTAAATCAATGCCCTAAAACCAAATATAATGATGAGAATAGCCACCCCCCCCCAAATTCCTAAACTATGGGATCAAATAATAGAGTATGTTATCACCAACACTGAGTTGTATTATGATTATAGGGTGATGAAAGGTACACTCATTATCCACTCTATAACTTTTAATACCTTATTTGATTTTTACTTCTTTAAATTCTTTCATTTAATCATTTATTCTAAGGATATTGATTCACCACTTCAAGTGTTTGATATTGAACTATATGTGAATACACATGATGGAATAATTATCATACCTAAGTATATAACTCTTCTATGATAAAACATTGTGGGAATATACTTCCTATGGATCTAGTTATTCTTCCATTTGTTAAATTTGATATAATATTGGGTATGGATTGTCTTTACCTACATAAAGTACATATCAATTATTGGGATAGAGAAATATCATTTCATATCTATAATCATCCTATTATAAAATATCAATAGAGGGATGATCATAACTTCCTTTTCATGAAAATTCAAAAATATGGGTATTGATACCAATCAATGATGGACTTATAGCGAAAATGACCAGGGAGGAAGTCTACATTGGTGAAATTTCTATTATAAAGAAATATAATAATGTGTTTCTAGATAAAACGTTTGATATTACCTTAGAGTATGAGGTTGAGTTTTCAATTGAACTCATACTTGGATCACTACCTATATTAAACAGTTCTTATTAAATAACCCCTATTGAATTGGAAGAATTGAAAAAAGTTCTATAAGTGAACCTGGAAAAGGGTTTCATGGTCCTTGGTATATCACCATGGGGTTCACCAGTCCTCTTTTTCAAAAAGTAGGATGGATAAATGAATCTTTGTATTGATTATCACGATTTTAATAAAATCATGATCAGGGAATAATATCTTATACCCCATAATGAGTAACTTTTTTATCAACTCAAAAGGGATCAATACTTCTCAAAGACTGAGCTTTGATTTGGATATCATCAGTTAAGGGTCAAAAGAGATGATATTTCCAAGACAGTTTTCCAAATGAGGTTTGACCCCTAAAAATTTATAGTGATTCTATTTAGTCTTAATAATGTTCCTTCTATCTTCTTGGATCTACTGAAAAAAGCCTTTATATATTACCTTGATAAAAAAATTATTCATATATGATATTCTCGTAAATTATATTATCAAGGAAGATAATGAAGTTAATTTTTTGATTGTATTGAATGCCTTAAAAAAATATAAAATGTATTTCAAGTGATAATTATGGATGGAAAAAGTATCATTCTTGAATCATATAATCATAAGAAATGGTATATTTTTAGGTCCTTCAAATATAGAAGTTATTGAATAATGGACCAACCTAACCATACTAACCAATATCTATAGTTTTTTTGGGTTAGATGGATAATATCTATGCTTTGTGAGAAATTTATTATTACTATAAAATACCTTGACTAAGTTAACATAAAATGGTGTAAAGTTCCTTTGGGATGAATAATGTGTAGAAAATTTCAAGAAACTAAAGAATAGATTGGTCAATGAACCATTACAATACCCTATAGTAGGGAAGGGATTTTAATATATAGTGATGCTTTATTATAGGGATTAGGATGTTTTCTCATAAAAATTGATAAGGTTTTTTCTTATGTCTCTCATTAATAAGAAAATCAGGATAAAAATTACTTGAAGAATTATTTGGAGATGGAAGCATTGATCTTTGAATTAAATTTTTGGAAGAATTGCCACTATAATGAAAAGTGTCATATGTTAACTATCAAAAAGATCTTGAAATATGTTTTCACATAGAAGGAGTTAAACATGTTCCAAATAATATGGTTATAATTGATCAAAGACTATAATTGATCAATACATTACCACCTAGGTAAGGAAATTAAATTGGTTGCTTCTTTGAGTAGGTTAGATTATGATACCTCATCCATAATGAAGGTTGAAAATACCCAATACTCATGGATTATAAAGGGATAAATCTTGAAGTCATAATGGAAGATGTAAAATCCAATACTTCTAAATGAATTCTCAACTGTACATCTAGATGAAGATCATATAATCCTATAAGGATGATGTAAATCTATATAAAAAGGCAATGAATGTTTTGGAGTACACCTTTGATAAAGGAGGATTTATAAGCTTTGGAACTCAGATATGTGTTCTATCAAAACCATTCCTATAGAGGGAACTTTTGGATAATTAAAATTTCTCATCCTTATATATTCATACAAGAATAATGAAGTCATATCTCGATTCTTGGTATATTAGAAAGTTAAGGATGAATAGGAGAATATTGAGGGGATGATGAATCCATTTCCCATACTAGTATGGAAATAGGAAAACATCACCATGTATTTTTTTCATAGGACTCCCCAGGACATATAATGTCTATAATTCCATTAGGGTTTTAGTTTATCTCCTTAAAAATTCAATTCATTTTATTTCATCAAATAAGATTTCCCACTTGGATAGTTTTCCAAGATATACATAAGGTATGGGTAATGCTACATGGAGTACCACTCACTATTATATCTAATCAAGATCTAAGGTTTACCTTAAGGTTCTATAGAAGTATTTAGTAGGCATTATTAAGAGAGCTAAATTTTATCACTATCACCATCAAGAAAACATTCAATATTACATGACCATCCAAACTCTTGGGGAAAATTTAAGATCTGATTTAGTGGATGCTAAAGGATTTTGGGATCAAAACTTTCCCCTGATAGAGTTCTTATACATTCTGAGGAAGAGATGGAAGATGAAGATTTTGATATTAACATTTCAAAGGTGAAAGCAGATAGAATGTATTAGAGATCAATTTGAGTTGATCTTAACAAAGGGAATGTTTATTGGATCTGCATGAAAGATCGGATTTTGGATCATGGAATCAAAATAGGTAGAATAAATCTAGAATAATACATTTAGACCTGGGATAGGTTGTTCTATCGATTTTAGGATCTCATCAAAGAAGATCGAGACACAAAGGTTACATATATCTTTTAGATCTTATATACGGTGATTAATTCAAAAAAATTAATGTTTTTATAGAATAGTTTGGTAATTTGTTATGAGGTTTGAATTGGGTATGTCATGTAAACTTTTTGGGTTTCTCACTTTCCCTAAAAAGTGATTAAATAAATAAAAATTTTAAATTTAAGAATAATAAGGTGTTCCTCCAGATATCTCCTTAGAAGCGGGTTGTTTGATTTAGGAAAAAAGAAAAGATGAACCCTAGGTATGTTGGTCCCTTTGATATCCTTTATCATCTTGAGGTTGTAGCTTATCACTTAACACTCCCTTCATACCTCACCCAAATACATGATGTGATTAATGTATTTATTTTGAGGATGTGTATACGAAAACATTTATTTATACTAAACTCATGAAGATATAAAGTTATAACATGATCTATCATATAAGGAATAACTGATAGAGATTGTGGATTAAAGAGATAAAGTTTTTTGAAACAAGACCACTCACCTGATCAAAGTTTTTTGGCAGAATCATAAGTTTGATGAAATTACGTGGGAACTTAAGGATTTAATGAGACAAAAATAACCTCACCTATATTCATCATAGTAATAAACAAATTCAAGAATGGAATTATTTTTAAGCGGGGTAGAATGTAATTCCCCAATATTTTACTATATATCATTACATGAATTAAATATAATGTTTTTGATAGCTTTCTTCACAAGAAACATTGAACTGAAAATAGCAGTCAAATATTAGATAGATATTATTAATAAAATCATAATAATAATAAAACATCTAGTAAGTAAAAATATATTACTTAACTAAAATTTCTTACATTTAGAGGATAAATAATTAATATGATTTAATATTATAAATGATGGTTTTTTCTCAAATAACTATTTTTTAAGTGTTTTATATTTTATCATAATAAGTTAAATTTAAATATTTAAAAATATTAATATATATATAAATATATATTAACATTATTGAAATTATAAATTGATATGAGTTAATATTAAGATCACTTAAAAACATTATTTTTCAGTAAAAATATTTTTTTCTATATATTTTCTATTTTCATTTTAAAAACTAAATTTTATAATTTTATAATTTTATTTTAATAAAATTATATTCAAATTTTAATTTATAATTTAAATATTAAATTACGATTAATTTTTTATATTATTTTGAAAATATTGATTTTTAGATGAATAATGCAAAATACCATTTTCATAAATACTTGGATTTTCATGACATTATTATGATATAATCACAAATTAAAAATTTATGAACACTTTTTAAAAATAAAATATATATTTAATAAGTAAAATTTTATTTTTAAAATTTTAATTTTAATTTATAAAAACTATGTTTAATATTTTGGAAGTCAACTAATATTTAATTCTAATAAAAATATTTTTTGAAATTTTCTTTTAATTAAATATCCAGATGGGGAAATTTGTTTTTAGATTTATTTCAAATACACATAAATAATATTTTTTTTATAATAAACCAATTAATTTAATGTAAATAAACAACATTGATAATTTTATCATGAAAATAATTTATATTTTTAAAAATACACTTTTTATAAAAATTGGTTTTCACACCTAATATACACTAATATTAAAATTATTTTTTATCACCCTTATACATTTAAATTTAAAAAATATATTTTATATTTTTAATAATTAGTTCTAAATTATTTAATAAGGACCATTTTTTTATATGAATTAAAAATAAATTATTTAGGCAAAAAGTAGTTACCAGGATAAAAACCAAAAATGGTAAAAGTAAGAAATATAAGATTAAAAGACTTGAAAACATGTTTAAAACATGTTTAAAATGTATTTTTGAGGATTTATCAGCCTTGTATATTTCTCAAATCCATTATTTGACATTATTAGATCCATATGAAATTTTAATAGTGACTTTACCATTTATATTATTATAAAAATTCCCCTCATCTCCCATATAAAATAATCCATCAACACCCCACTTGTCTTCACACCCTACGCCACTTATATTCAACCAAAATATTATCAAATAACTCCTAAAAAATCTCTATATGTTTTTTTATACTCTAAATACAACCTCTAAAATCCATAATCCATTTTTCGAAGGAGAACTTCTTGAAGTAAGGTAAATTTCACAATTTCTCTCTTATAATTATTTTTCCTTTCATAATTATTCTGCCACATATGAATATAACATACCCATGTTGACATAATTACTTTAGTATCATAATTATAAAAAAAATTATTATGTTTATGGTATAATTATTTTTTAACTTCCTCTCAACCATTCCAAAAATGAAAATGTCACTTGTGTAACATGAGAATTATCACCTCCATAAGCGACGTGATCCATTATTCATAACTACCTTACATTCCTAGTAGAAAAGAGTTATTTAATGAATAAATATGATATTTAAAAAATTCTTAAAATTCTTAAAATATAACAAAATTCTTATGTTCTTTACATTATATGGACATGAACATGTCTCCCATACATACATGAAAATTACCACCTCTATGAAAGTGACATATTTATTTTTTTCATCCTATCTTTTATTATTTTTAAAAATATCTTAAAATATAAATCATCACTTTAAAAATATAAATTATATTGTTAATATTATTTAATAATTATATCATGTTAAAATAATCACTTTTTTAACCAAACTCACCCATAGATTATAGATTGTTATTGTTCGTTTCGGTTACACCACCCACTTGAAAAATGCTATATATTTCTATCATGGATGACTATGGAAAGATAAATACTATTGTTATTAAAAATTTATATGTAGATAATGTTTGGTTTATATTTTTGGAAAATATTTACTAATATTTAACTTATTATTATTCTACCACCTTTTTGTTTGTTAGAAATTATTGAAACATGCTCATCACCAACTTCATCATCATGAAACAAATCCAAAATTATAACACCCTGAGTTTTAATGAACCTTTTTCTTAATAAATTAATTTTATTTTATGTATTTATTTTCACACTACACCTTGTTAATATTTAGTTATATGCTTCAATTAGTTAATCTTGCACTACAAACAACACCGACTTGGCTTGTGTTACATGCAAAACTGAGTTTCTATGAAATAACATTTTATTATTGTAATTATTTTAAGTGAGACAGTTATATCAAAGCTATTAAACATAGTAATATGAATAGTAAAAAATAATTTTTTTAATTTAATTGTATTCACATTATATAGATAACATAAATTGATAATAAGACATAAAAGTTTTTAAGTAAAGTCTTTGTATGTTTGAAAGTATAATTTTCTTAAAAGAACTACTTTTAAAATCCTTCAATAAACAATGTTAAAATTAATTTTAGTCACTGTTATAAATTGAATTTTATTAAAATAAAATTTATTTTTTAATTCATAATGTCATAATTATCTTATGGTTAATTTTTGGGATTTTTTTGAAAAACTACATTTTTTTATGAATAGAAAAAAAAATTCAAAATTTATTTGTCATCTAATTTATGTATATAGTTAAATTATATTTTAATTTTTTTTTAAAATTTTAATTAGATAAAATATACATTAAATAATACAATTTAGGTCATTATATCCTATTTCACATTGAAATTGGATATTAAATCAGTTCAACCTTTTAAACATTTTCCCAAACAAAACTCATTTTTGCACAATGTCTGTGGGGTTAAATATAAATTAATTTATACCAATTTTGATATTTTAATTTATAAAATTGTATTAAATATTTTGAAACATAATAATTTCTAATTTATAAAAATTTTAACATATTTTTTTACCAAAAAGATTAGTGAAAGTGATTAAAATTAATTACAATGATTAAGAGAAAAACTAGCATAATAAAGGACTAAACCTTAAAATTAAATCCCAAAATGACCTCGAAACTTGTCCAAAATCCATGGTATATTAATATATCTATGATATAATAATTTGAATCTATATTTTACCATTATTGTATCCACTTTTTATGGAAAACAAGGGAATAATTCCTTTTTCAAAAAATTACAAATTTTCACTCCTCTACTACTATAAAAAGGATCCCACCCCTACCCATTATTCACAATTATAAATAAATTTGTCTTATAAAACCTATGACTAAATCTCTTCCCAACATACCTACCTTCATCTTATAAAACTAACTTTTAAAATGAATCTATCCAAGGAATCCCTTTAGTGTAAACCAAAAGGAGTTACTCGAAGAAGAGGTAACATCCTTCCTCAAACTCCTTTGTTTCATTTTCATTTTACACCACCTTAATTCCTATTATTAAATTATTAGAAAAAAAATTATTAAACTCAATATTCTGATATGTATTTATTCTAATTTTTCTATATACACTAACACACACTTATATCTAATGGGTAATGAACTTACTGTTCTTGTGTATAGTGAACTATCACCTCATTAAATATTGTTATTCGTTTTTCCTTTACCACATATCATGGTTAGTAATTTTGAGGTAAAATAAATTTTTATATGATATATATGATATTTATTATGGATTTATTCTTATTTAATTATTATATAACGTATAACTTCCATATTTTTATTTTTTTAAATACGATAAAATCATTTGTTGATGTGTGGACTACTGCCTCCACAAAACGATGTGTTTTGTTCACACTCTACATGGAATGTATTAAGGATGTGTTTAATGAACGTATAATATATATATGAAATAATAATTCTACTATAATTATTTTATATATATATATATATATCATTTAATTTCTTTCTTTCAATATGATAATAAAATGGAAAATGCCCCCATGCGTATGTACAACCTTTGTCTCTATTAATAGTGTATTTCATTTAATATTTATATATTTTATATATTACTATAAATATATTTATGTATACTGACTATATATTATATGTATTTCAGGTTTTACATTGTTTAAATAATGAAATCATGATCTAGTTAAGAGGACCATGAATAAAAGTCAAAACATGTATGAAAAATAAGGTGGTTATCACCTGAAACGTAACTTTGGAATGGTGTTATTAATGAAAGGGTATTATCAACTCATAAGTAAATCATTTTAGGTATTATATATATGAATATTTTATGTTATATATTTATGATAAACTTATACATTATATATAGGAGGTATGAACGAGTATAACGAGAGTCAATACATAAGGTAAGGGTTTTCTTGTCTCACTTATATTTCTATGAGACTTATGCCTTATTCACCCCTAATTTCTTCTATGTTTTGTGTATACTACCCATGAATGTATTCTATTATTCATATAATTAAATTTATGGGTATTTAAATATCCATTTTATGATAACTCTTTCATGGTGTTTATTTTTCAAAAGTTTCTAAATCGGTGAAGTAGTTTTGTCTCAATTTTCATTCTTTGAGACACATTCCATGACATTCACCTATGTTCTTATACAAGGTGTATGAAATAATATTTGAAATATTATATCATGAATTGAATTATTTTTATGATATATTATGCTTTATGATATTTCATTTTCTTACATGGGGAGTATGATTCAAAGTTACCATGTGGTAAGAGTTTATTGAAACAATCTCATCATTTATCAGGATTGTTTATGATTATGCTTCCTTTGATGAAATATTATAATCCATTTCTTAATAAATCTAATTAAATTTCTTATACTCTATTCATTCATGATATATTCATGTATTGGTACCATTTTTCTACTCTTTCGTACTTAAGATAGTTAATAAAATGTTTTTAAGAAAATGTGATCTCATTTATCTTTTCAGTTGGAAATTTATTTACATAAAAAATAATGATTTTAGAAATGTTTTTAAAAAATGTTTTTAAAATGATCTTTAAAGATACTATTTAAGGATAAATGATTTTAAAAAAATTATAAGTCTTCAAAATTATTTTTTAATAAAAATGTTTTCAACAAGTTTTCAAGTTTTGTTAATATGTTTTCAAAGAAAAAGGTTTTAAAAAGTATCTATGTTTAAAAAATCAAAGAAGAAAGGTTATTTTCCTTAAGAAATTTTTTTAAAGGATATTTCCAAATTATTTTCCATCTAAGATGAAATATGTTGGTGTTACTCACGCCTTTCTGGGAAAATGTCCCAAATGTTCCATTTGTATTCTTTATATGAATGATTTATGTTTCTATGGCATGTAGTTTAAGAAACCCATTTCTCTTTAATAGGTTATATGTATATGAAACTCATTTCTATTTTAGGGTTTACATATCTATAAAAAACATTTATTTTTCATGGGTAATATTCTTATTAAACCCACTTCCTTCCACTAGTTTTTCATTGATAAAATTATTATAAAACCTATCTATTTTTCACAAGTTATGGTATGATTACATGTTTAAGATACCCATTTAATTTCATGGATTATGATATTATTGTTCATGATATATTGGTACAATTATTTATGATTTAATTATGAGATGAGTGGGAACTATATCTCCCTTTAATACATTGGGTATAAATTTATATCTCATGAGATAGAGATGGATGGAATAGGGGTGAACTCAGTTCAGAAAAGGAATTTTCCCACTAAGATGGTATTGGGAGTTAACCTTGACTACTAAGATGGTCATGAGAGTAATCCATAACTAATAAAATAATATAGAGAGTGAATCTATACTACTAATATTTTCTTTGAAGCAACTACTATGGAAATAATTTTATATACTTATGTGTCTACCACAAATTACATGTATTATTTCAATTTTATGATTTCAAAACTAATTCTCTTGATTAAGTTATGTTTAATTCTTTATTAAATTCCAATAATTATGCCATGATTAATTTTTATGATCTTTTTAATGTTGGGTATGATCTTTTAAAGTCAAGATCACATTCTCATACCCTTATACTTTTGTTTATGTCAAACTAACCAAGCTTAACGTACATGGACATTTAATTTATTTTGAGGAATACTTAATACATTACAAAATAATATACTCCAAAATATTATATTAGTTTAGTTCCCTTCTAAAATTGAAAACATAAACAACTGATTCATAAAACATCTACATTGTCTCCTACTTTATCCAACATAACTAGAACCCCTTTTTAACACATCTTACTTAATACCCTTCTTCAAATCTTGGGGGAAAAGAAACATGAAAAGGGGTGAGTTAAAATGCTCAGTAAGGATAATAATGTAAAATATCTTACAAAACATGAACATAATAATGAACATAAGTTTTAAAAAAAAAGATACCACATTTAACATATACCAAAATCTAAACTCATGAAATAAATCTTGGTAGTTCAAATGGCATAAATCATAATGAAATCATGAACCATGAGAAAATAACGTTGGTATAAAACATGGAATTGTGGAAAAAAAATATTATAATATTATTTCAATATTATCCATGTTATTGGTACCAATACCACCATACTAGAAAAATTCCATTACTGAACCGGGTTTACTTGTTGTTCTAACCATGTATTACTGTACCGGATTTACTTGTCCTTCTAGACCTGTATTACTGAACCGGATTTACTTTTCATTCCAATCATGTTTATCTCATGAGATATAAATATTTACCCAATGCATTGAAAATATATATAGGTCCCCATCCATATCATAATGAAATCATTCATACATCTTCCACAAAAGCATAAACCATTCATCATAACATAACCCAATTAACAAAAAATGGGTTTCTTAAACATCATTCCATCATAAAATTATCCATATAAAATATGATTAAATCATTAAAAAAATAAAATCATAGTATTAATAGTTATATAGACCTAAAACTATTTAAATATTGTCATCATAGATGGATAATAATTTTCATAAAACACTTAAACTTAATTCTTGAGGAAAATATCATTTTTTCTTTAAAAATGTTTTCTTTTCAAAAAATGCCACGCAATTTTAAAAGAAAATAATTTATTTGAAAATAAACTTTAAATAATGTTGAGTAATATTCATGGAACTAATTATTTATAAAGACGTAAAAAACAGTTCATGCCATACAAGTTAAAAAAATATTCTTCTCGTACTCTTGCCAGAAAAGTCAAAAAGTACCTCCTATGGAAAATGAACAAAAGATTCCTTCCATACCATTTAATAAAAATTTACCAATGGGTAAAATTAACTTTAAAAAACAGTATAAGAATATATATAATATTATATATTTAGGAAACAAGTATGTGAATAATAAATATACCCCAGTAAATACTTAAAAATAAATAATCTCGGATAATAATAAGATTGCAAAATTATCCCTTACCTTAGGTCTGATATGCTTCATATGTTAATGAACCTCCTATATAGTGGGTTTAAACATATTATAAACTTGTAACGTAACCATAATAATATTTATGATATAATATATGATTCACTAATGACTTTATATTACCCATTCATTTATCAGTTCCATGTTAAAGCAATGTTTTGGGTAATAATCATTTTATTTACCGTACACGTTTTGACTTGATATACTTGATCTTATTACTTAGATCATGATTTAATTACATTAATAATGGTAAAAATGATTTATATATCATATATATTCAGCATATAAATATATATAATATATGGATAAATGAAATGGAATCGTTCATGGAGACGGTAGGTCGTATGTACGCATAAACGTTGTTTTAATTTCATTATTGAATTGAATGGAAGAAAGTAAATGGAAAATATATATATATATATATATATATATCCAATATAATTATTATTTAATATATTTCATGCTTATTTATTATATATACTTTATAATCATTATTGAATGGTTAACATGGAGAATGAATCTCATCGCCTTGTAGAGATGTTAGGTCGTACATACGCACGAGCGACGATATCATTCACTTAATGGTTAAATGGTATGAAATTGGATGGTATATTACTTATAAGAAATAATTATCCTGTTATATTCAGTATTTAAATCCTTTATACTCATCATTATACCCATCCAAATTAAGTATTTTTTATTAACAAATTACACCACGACACAGAGACGGTAAGTCGTATTTATGTACGCGTGGTGATATTGTTATTTGTAAGATGGATAAAAGGAGGTATGAGGTAGTAAAATAATTATAATAACATGTTATAATGTATAGTATACTGGATTTTTTACATTAGTATGGAAACAACATAAGAAGGGGAAGTAGAAGAAGAAAATAATTTTGAAAGAGGTGATAAAACAATTACCTCTTTTCAAGTATCTCCTTTTGATTTGCACAAAAGGAATACCTAGGATGCATTTCTGCCAAAATTGTGGCCTATAAGAGAAATTGAGGGATTTTTGGAGCTTATTTAAGTATAATTTTGATGATCCAAGGGGCTTGAGAGGTTTGATTAAGTGGGTAGAGTTGGTGGCCTTTTATAAGAGGGAGGAGGGGGACTTTAGAAAAGTCTTGAAAAATTATTTTATTATAAATTTTTTTTCGAATTATAATTGTTAAAAAGTTTTAACTTTTTAGGATAATATGAGAATTTTTCGAAATACTCTTTAACAATAGATTTTAGACACGTTTAGGTCACAAAATTAACTTTATCTTTTAGCATTAACCCTTAGTTAAAAACATTAACTCTTTCTATGTCTTCTTGTATTTTCATAATATATGGTTACTATAGTTACTATAAAATGACAAGAGAAAAAAGTATATAATTAATGAAATTTTTAACATTATATAAGTCATTTTGGTGAATCATAGATTTTTACGACTATTATATCATTTAATAAAATAGTATTTGTTTTAAAAACTCATTTATGTCAATTTTGACACTATTTAGAAATTGATTTTTATTAAAGTCATAAAAACTTGATTCCTTTGAACCAAAAGCATTAAATAAAATATAATATTTCATAAGAATCTATAAAATTATTTAATGACATAAAAATGTTCAAATTATATTTATTTTAATATTTATAATGTCATTTATTTGAATCATTCATTAATAAGTTAATCACTACATCATCATTGTGTAATAAATAAATAAATTTATTTAATGTATAAAATTTATAAATAAAATACTATGATATAGGAAATATTTTATCGTTATAATTAATATTTATAGTAATATATTTCAATTATATTTATTTATATTAAAAAAATTAGAAAAAGACACATGTTTATGTTATATTTCTCTTTACTTTAAATTAAAAATTATAAAAGGTAATTATCGCACCCAAGTGGCTCTATGGGGTCCTAAAATCGACTCTAAGATGATCATGGTCAAAGATATCTCATTCAATAGTATTTGGACACGTTTTATGGTAGTTTTATATTATTACAATATTATTTGTTTACACTTATTTTCCGTATTTACCTTTTAACCATTATAAATAAAAATAATTACTGAAGTTACTATTTATAATGTCAAAAAATAAAAGGTACCTAGTTACACAATTTTGACCTTATGATTCCAAATATGGAATCCTTTTTTTAAAATTCAAAATATATAATTGGCAGAAATTAATTTAAAATTAATTCTCATTGTCAAAACTAGAAAGCGGGTTTTTAAGAAATAAAAACTATCAAAAGATTGACATGTGTTTATGTACAATATAAATGTGAAATTAATTTCATTTACCAAAATTGGATTTAATGATAAAAAAATAATATAATTACACTGTAAACCCAATTAAAAATATAATATATCTACATAAATAAATTAGACAAAAATGTAGTTTTGAATTAAAATGCTGTATTTTTTTCTATTCATTAAAATATGAATCTCATCAGAAAAATACCAAAATTTTTACGAAGGTAAATTTTAATGTTACAATTTCAAAGAAAAGGTTTATTATTTTAAATAGAACTTATAAAATTGTCAAAAATAATTTTAAAAATAATTCACTTATAAAAGGTGGTAAAACTGTACTTTTTGAACAATACTTCTTTTATCGAACAAATTGAATTTGTTCTTATATAATATCTAGAAAATATATAAAATAAATTTAAAACATTAAATTGAATATATTACATATACTTTTCACTAATAAAATCAATAAAGAGTGATTTTATTAGTTTATAGATTCACTTATTTCCATTTAAATAGTTTTTTTAGAGTGAAGTAAATATTATTCATACCTGCCATTATAATGACTAGGTTATAATATTTAGTTATCACTTATACTCAGTATTAACTGAAATTAATTATATCAAAAGAACTTGAAATTGTGTGTAACACAAGCCAAGAATAGTTTTGTGTATCCTGCAACCTAATACAGTGTTGCGTATTGTGCAAGCTAATCTTGGTGTAGTATACAATACATAAAATAAATTAAAAAGAATCTATCTCATAAAATATCAGGGTGTTACATTTTTTATTAAAAGAAAATATCATTAATGACGAAGATCAGCATAATTACATGTGCAAATCCATGAAGGGATACTGTCCAGCCATAACTGGTTTTTAATGAATGGGCCTGAGGCCACAAGCTAATGGGCCGCATTGTTTCCTTCCCTTTTGGTGAAGGAGAACGTGCATACTGAGATGATTTGGATAAGTGAAATAATTCATCTAGTGATGAATTCAAAAGGATGGATTCCTCTGTCCTTGTGATTAATAGCATCGATTACGGTAAGGCAGTCAGACTCCATGATGAAATCACCCCATCCACGTTCTAAAGTGAGAATCATACCAGTAGGGATGGTCATGGCTTCAACAACTGCTGGTTACCAAAATGCCAGGTGCGGTTCATAATTAGCAGCAATGATTTGCCCCAGATGATTTCAGGCAAGGAGGACGAGGGTGAAAATCCCATCCTCTGGAAGAGACACATCCACGTTAATCTTAATAATCCCTTTCGGTGGGGGATTACAATGAACGGGATGGGTGGGGGGAACACCCAGCATAGAATGTCCATTTTGGCCTTTCCAACCCTCAATCCAAGAAGTGGACCGATCAATCCAGAATTCGAGGGGTCTGTGGGCCTGGTGAAAAACAGCATCGTTACGCTGGACCCAAATAATCCAAGCCATAGTGAAAAGTGAACCAACATATGCCGAATAGATAGAGGAGCAGAAATGTGTTAGAAGATCGAGAAGGTCATAGGCTAATGCTAGTGAAGCAACAGAAGTCGTGCCCCATTTATTCTAAATTTCCTTAGCTCCTAGGCAGTGAATGATAGCGTGAAAGGGAGTTTCTAAAATGTTTGGGTAGAAAGGGAAATAACAGAACTGGCCATATAACGGTAAACGAGAAGGATCATTGTTGGGAGAGTGCCCGAACAAACCTTCCACCAAAATTGATGAATTTTTTGAAGGATGTTGAGCATCCAAATCAATTTCCATGGTCCCTCATCCCGGCTGACTGAGTGGGTTCCAAGAGCAAGTCTGTAGCTAGATCTCACTATGTAGCTGCTCTAGATGTCATTGATCCTGTAGAGATGGTCAGGGCCTACATTTGGTACCCAAGGAATGCTGAGGATAATTCTTTATTCTCTTTCATTAAACCAATCAAGGATCTTTTCCAAACACCACCCATGTCCCTGGTCGGAAAGGAGGAAGCTGACAGTGGCGTCTTCAAGACCTGGTTGGGCAGCGGATATAGCTCATAGACCATATTTATCAATAAGTCATGGATCAGTCCAGATTTTAATAGATGATCCAGTCCCAATCCTCCAACCTAATACTTTAGTCAAGATCTTCTAGGCCCCCCAAATGCTTCTCCAGAGGAAGCTATGACGGGGACCAAGAGAGGAAGCATGAATGTCCGTGTGGGGAATGTACATAGCTTGAAGAACTCGTGCACATAGAGATTATGTAAGGTTAATAAGGCATCATCCTTGCTTGGCCAGTAGTGCATCATTGAATAGATAGAGATTACAGAACCCCATCCCACCCTCTGATTTGGGTTTGCAAAGATTCTCACATGCTATCCAGTGGGGTCGATTCCTACCATCATTCTTCCCCCACCAAAAATTGGCAGTACGTGTGTGGATCTGGTCGATAATGGCTGTCGGGAGCTTAAACAGGGACATAAAGTAGCTGGGGATAGATTGGATGACAGCTTTGATGAGGGTCTCTTTTCTAGCTTTAAAAATTCTTTTTGGGGTCCAGTGTTGAATTTTTTTCTCAATCCTATCCACAAGAGATGTGAAGAATTCTTTTTTGGACTGGCCAATCACTGTGGGAAGAACGAGATACTTATGATGTTTATCAACCATATGGATGCCAAATGATGTGCAATGTTTATCCTTCTTAGAAAGAGGCACCCCTACACTGAAGTATATTTCAGATTTTCGATGATTTATTGATTGGCCAGACGCCCTCTCATACTGGTGGATCTCTTGACAGATCACCTGGCATTCATTAATTGTTGCTATGGAAAAAAAAGAGGCAGTCATCATCGAAGAACAGATGCGACACTAGAGGGATAACATGGCAGACCTTTTCCCCATGAATTGACATAGAAGATGCAGCCCTAGAAATAAGATTTGAAAACATGTCAGCCACCAGAATGAAGAGAAATAGAGAGGGGGGTATCCCTAGTGAAGGCCTTGGGATGGAGCGAATTCTCTAGTAAGCTCCCCGTTGACCTTGATATTGAAAGAGACAGTCGAGACACAGTTCATGACCAAATATTTCCAATTAGCACAAAAACCCATTTTCTGCATAACGACTCTTATGAAGTGCCATTCTACTCTATCATAGTCCTTGGTCATGTCCATTTTCCATGCCATGGTTCCTATTTTCACGTTGGAGCTTGATTTCATAGAATGGAACACTTCATGGGCCATAATATCATTATCTATAATCAGTCTCTTGGCCACAAAGGTGCTCTATTTTTCAGAGATAATATCAGGTAGCCAAGGTCGCAGCCGATTGACAAGGATCTTTGAGAATATCTTGTATGAGAAATTGAAGAGGCTGATAGGTCGAAAGTCCGGGATCACCAGAGGTTTCTTTATTTTGGAGATGAGGACGAGGATAGTTTTGTTGATGGTCGCAATGCTGGTATTCCCAGCCCAAATATTTTTAAACATATTTCACATGTCGGGACCGATAATGTGCCATTATTGCTGAAAAAAATGTCGTGGAACCCATCTAGTCTTTGGGCCTTAGTGGGATGAATATGTTTCAGAGCCAGGTGTATCTTTTCATCTCTCACATATTTGTTGATCTGCCTATTGATCCCTTCAGTGATCACAGGTCTGATACAGTCTTCCACCTCAGCAGACATGGAAGGGGTCCCTGCAGAGAAGATGTTATATAAATAGCATGTCAAGGCCTTGTGGATTCCATTGGTGTCAGAAACTATGCTTCCATCGGGTTGGCAGATGCAAGTAATAGAGTTCTTCTGACACCTGTATGTTTCTCTTTGGTGAAAATATATGGTATTGGTGTCCCCTTATTTTATATGGTTATCCCGCGCCTGCATAGCCATGTAACTCTCCTTGATATGTAGGGTTGTATCCAGCTCTCTTTGTGTGGAACCAATCATAGAGAGATTTCAATAGGATGTGGGTTGCTTGAGGATATTGTTCATTATCTTTTCAAGGATTCCACAGTGTCGGTCGGGGTGGCGGAATTTCTTATTTCTCTAAGACCTCATATCGGAGCTAACAACTTTTTATGTTTATGTTCCCTATGTTATGAATATATAAATTATGTTTGATGTGTCTATGAAGGGTGGTAGTCATGAAGAACCTAGTATGAGATAATGTTTCTCACTTACATACCAGTGTTTATGTTTCCATGTTTCCAAATGCACTAAACTAATACGGTCTTTGGCCAACTTTTTTGTGTGATGTAATAAGTATTCCCAAAAAATAATGTAATGTTAATGTTTTAAAAGAGAGGGTCTCTATAGTTGGTACCATATCAAAAGTTTATTTAACCTTTGGAAACTATGATGAGAAAACCTTAGCGAGAAACTTAAGGACATTTCTAAGGATAATTTTAAGGATAAAGAACAGTATAGGAAGATTTACTATAATTTTGGTTAAAGGATATAGAGAGTGGTTTCCTAGAAATACATCCATGTATATATACAACAAGTGTATGTGGATATGGAACAAATTTACTAAGTATTAACAAATCAGAAAATTTGTGCCATGCCTTACTTGAGTGTAACCTGGTATATGACAACAAGTCTTACTACACACCTAGTTTGACACTCCCAGGGTATATTCTTTAGAAATTCACAAACTCTTTATGAAACAACACGAAGGATTTAAATAGATGTTTTCAGTGGTTAACCAAGGATAATCCTAATAGTTCATATACTAAATAAGGTGTCTTAATGTATAAATCCTTTATGTTTTTTTTCAAGATTATGTGGTTTCCCACTATAATTATTGTTTCTTACTCTATCCTTATAGGTTTTAGTCAATAGATGTAACCCAAAGTAATTATAGAAATGTTTATTGTGATTGAAAATGAAATCATTGTTCTCTGTATCATTTGAATGTTATGGAAGCTGGAAGTAAATATCTAATTGCAATGGTAACTCAACTTTCTCAAGCTATGAATCATTCTAGACTTCCAAATGAGAAAATTATGTAACAACATTATGTTGTGTCCTTCATGAGGAAACATCCACCTTCTTTCAGGGGTTCTTCTAATCCACTTTTTTCTAAATAATGGATCAGTACCATTGAAAATATATTCGCTGTTCTCTAATGTTCATAACATGAGAAATTCATTATGGTTGTTTATCTACTATAAGTAAAATTAGACCAATGGTGGACTCTAATAAAAAAATATTATGTATCAATATGAAATTTAATCCATGGATTGGGATGATTTCAAGAACTTATTTTTCAGTAAGTACATTCCTCATATTCTTTATACAAATATGGATAAAGAGTTTCTTAAGTTAAATAAAATGGAAGATGAATATGTAGGTAACTATGAGGCTAATTTCACAAGACTTGTGAGGAATGATTTTGGTATTATCATTATACCATAAATTAAGGTTGGCCAATTATTTAGTGGCTTAAAGACAAATCTCATAAGGGAATTGGCCATAACTATCTTTAGTGTCTATGAAGAGATTGTGTTTTGTGAAATCAAGGATGAAATGGGGGTTGAACTTTCATATCAATCTAATTGTTTTGACAAAAAAAATGTGGATTTCAATGAAAAATATAAAAACCATGAAGAGAAGAAGGTGGTCTTTCATTTATCCTATAAGTGTGGAAAGAAGCCTAGAGAAAATTTTCATAAGGGGTCTAATAAAAATTTTATGTGTGAAAAGTAAGTTCATTGGGAATTTTATTACAAAAGTGATAGGAATAGGTCCAATAACAATGAAAATGGAGAGAAAAATGCATAGAACTCACCTATTCCACTTAAGTGCTACAAATCTAAGGATATTGGGCATTATGCTAACTAGTTCCCAAACCCGAGGTTTGGTGATGATGATAAGAATGAGAAACCTATTAAATAGAGGGAAATGGGGAAATAACATGTAATAGCTATCTATGATGAGGGGTGTGATAACAATGTGGTGAAAGATACACTTACCATCCACTCTAGAACAAATAATGTCTTATTTGATTATGGATATACCCACTCTTTCATTTATAAATAATTTTATAAGGGTATCAAGAGTCCACCAAAACAATTAGATGTGGAATTAGTAGTAAAAATCCCTAATGTTGTTATGATTTCATCTCAAGTATATTATTCCACTCCGGTTGATGTTTATGGGAATGTGTTTCCTATAAATCTTATCAGTCTTCCTTTTGTTGAATTTAATGTCATCTTAGGCATGGATTGGATTTCTCTTCATAAATCTCACATCAATTTTCAAGGAAGGGAAGTTATTTTTGATATTTCAAACCAATATATGATCATATATCAATTTAATGATATGTATGAACCTCCTAAAGATTTTACATCCACTGTATGGTTCTTAATTCCCATTCAGAAGGGTGGTTTATCTTAAATGGTTGGAGAGAAAATCAACATTGATTATATACCTATTGTTAGGGAATTTGTAGATGTATTTTTAGAATATTTTCCTAGAATTACTCTAAAACATGAAGTGGAGTTATCAAAATATCTCATACCTGGTTCAGTACAAATTTCAAAGAATACTTATAGAATTTCCCCGATTAAGTTGCAGGAATTGAAAAAGAAACTCCAAGAAAACCTTGATAAGGGATCCATCCATACAAGTGTGTCACATTGGATTTCACCTATTATTTTTGTGAAAAATAAATATGGATCAATGTGACTCTACATTGATTATTCGGAGTTTAAAAATATAACAATCATGAAAAAGTAGCATCTTCCCTGTATTGATGGCTTGTTTGATTAACTGTGCAAAGCTCAATACTTTTCCAAGATTAACCTTCATTCTAGATATAATCAATCGAGGGTCAAGAAAGAAGATATACCTAAGAAGAAATTATGTATAAGGTATGGACACTATGAATATATAGTGATTCTTTTCGGTCTTACTAATTCCTCAACAATCTTCATGGGTTTTATGAATATAGTCTTTATAGATTTCCTCAATCAGTTTTTGGTATTCTTTATATATGATATTATTATCTATTCAAAGAGAAAGTGGGAGAATGAAGACCACTTAATAATTGTACTAGAGACCCTAAGGAGGGTTAAGTTTTATGAAAAAATTACGAAGTGTGGATTTTGGATTAAAAAAATCATTTTTGGGTCACATAATCTCAAGATATAGTATTGAAGTAGATCTATTAAAAATGGAGGTTATTGAATATTTTTCCTAGACAAACCACGATGACTAAGATCCACTGTTTTTTTTTTTTTTGTTTAGATGGATATTATCAATACTTATTTGATAATTTATCCCAACTATCCAAACCTCTGAAGAATTTAACTTGGAAGGGTGCCAAGTTCCTCTAGATAGATGAGTGTAGGGAAATGTTCAAGGAAGTGAAGAGAAGGTTAGTCAGCGCACCTATGCTTACTTTACCCTATAATAAAGAAGATATTTTAATATATAGTGATGCATCCAAGAATGGATTAGTATTTTTTCTTGTGAATAATAGCATTTTTATCACTTATTCCTCATGATAGTTGAATATTCCTAAGAAAAATTACCCAACTCATGATTTGGAGTTAGCTGTGGTAATTATTTCATTAAAGATATGGAGGATTTATCTTTATGGAGAAAAGTGTGATATATATATATATATAATGATCATAAAATTATGAAATATATATTCACATATAAAGAGTTGAATATTATCTAGAGAAGATGGTTAGAGCATATAAAGGATTATGAATACTCAATACATTACCACCCTTGAAAAGAAAAGAAGGTGGTCGATGCTTTGAGTCAAAAAAATCATTCTAGCATATCTATGATGAGGATTGTAAAAAATACAATATTTATGGATTTCAAAAGTATGAATCTAGAAATCTTAAAGGAAGGGGGAAAGTCTTATCATTCTCAATTGAATGATTAACCCTCCGTCCAAGTGAAGATTAAAGAGGCATAGAAGAAAGATATAGAGCTACAAAATAAGGCTAAAAAGTTTTAGAGTTTAACCTTGATCGGGATGGAATGATAAGGTTTAATAATCTTGTACGTATTCATTCCATAAAATATTTGAAGAAGAATCTTTTAGAGGAATCTCATAGTTCTTCATTACATAATCATCCTATAAGTATGAAGATGTGTAGTGACTTAAAATAATACTTCTGGTGGGATGGAATAAAGAGGGATATTGTAGAGTTTGTTTCTCGGTGCTTGGTATGCCAACCATTTATGGATGACAGACTAAATTCTAAAGGGATGTTGCATCTATTACCCATACCAGAATGAGAATGGTAGAACATCACTATGCATATTGTCATTGGACTTCCCAAAACCTATAAAGGGTTTAATGTTATATGGCTGGCAGCCGACTGTAATACTAAGTCAGCACACTTCATTTTTATCAAAGAATACTTCTCTCTAGATAAAATTCCCACTATATAAATTAAGTAAGTGTTAAGGTTTCTTGGAGTACCACATTCTATTGTATATGGTGAGGATCTGAGGTTTACCTCAAAGTTATGGATAATTATTCAACAAGAACTTGATAAAGAATTGAGTTTTATCACTTCTTATCATCATCAGATGGATGGTCAGTCTAAAAGAAAAATTCAAACCCTATTGGATATGTGGATATCTTTTTTATTGGATTTAAAATGAGTATTGGATCAAGACCTTCCTCTAGTTTATTTTTATTACATTAATATCTTCCACTCAAACATTTTTATTCCTCCTTATGAATACCTATGTGGTAAAAATGTAAATCTCCAACTTGCTGGGATGAAGTTGGAGAAAGAAAGATATTGGGACCTAAGATAGCTGAATAAATTCATAAGAAGGTTAGATCCATTAAGCATAATATCAAGGAAGATCAATATTGATAGAAACATTATTTTTACAACTAGGGTCATGATCAAAGAACAACCAATTGAAATTTCGGATAGTATAGATAAAGTTCTATAAAAAAGACCACTAAACTAGTCAGAGTTTTGTATAGAAATCACTAGTTATGGGAAGCTACATGGGAACTTAAGTATATGATGAGGTAGAAGTATCCTTATTTTTTGTATTATAATTATGAATTTTAAGGGAAAAAATCATTTTAAGGGGGGTTGAAGGTAACACCCTAGTTTTTTATGATTATTTTTCAAATAAAAAAAATTTCTCTGACATATTTCATTGTATGATACATCAAGTTAATCATTATTTATATGCTGTAAAGAGTTAGTCTTTCACTATAGGAAACACTGACTTGTCTTACATTACATGCAACAATAAGTTTCTATGAAACAAAATTTTATTATTATAATTATTGCAGTGAGATGGTTATAAACTAGATATTAAACTCAGTAATTTGAATGCTAAAAACTAATTCTTAAACATTATTTATAATGGTTTTATATAAATAAAACATATTGATAATAATAGATACATTTTTCAGTAAAGTCTTTATATGTTTGAAAATAATATTTTCTTAAAAGAACTTCTTTTTATGTCCTTCTATGAAAAATAATAAAATTAATCATAGACAATATTAGAAATTTAATTTTATAAAACAAGATTCATTTATTAATTAATAAGGACAAAATTATCTTAGGGTGAATTTTTTGTATCTTTCTAGAAGACTTCATCTTTTGAAGAATAGTAAAGAAATACAGAAGTTTCATTCAAAACTGGTTTTTCATCTATTTTAGTTATATAGTTAAATTATATTTTAATATGGTTTTAAAGTTTAATTAGATAAAAATACATAAAATAATATAATTAATGTTATTTTATCCAATTTCACAATGAAATTGGATATAAAATCACTTCAAGATTTTAAACATTTTCACAAAAAAACCCATCATCGTGACATGTCGGTGGGATTAATTTTAAATTAATTTCTGATAATTATATGATTATAATTTTGACCAATGGATTGCCTTTCTTGGATAATATTAATTTGTAATTTTAATATGTTTAAATTAAATATTGACCTCAAATATTAGTGAAAGTGATTAAAAATAATTATAGTTATTAAGAGAAAAGATATCTTAACAAAGGACTAAACCTTAAAATTACGGCCCAAAATGACTTATAAACTTAACTAAAATCCATTATATGTTCATATGTGGACCCTATACTCCATTTTATCTATTTTTTACCATTATTAGATCCACTTTTCATGTTAAAATGTTTGTGAAATTGTATTTTTAAAAATTTACAAGAATAACACACCTCCTCTACTATAAAAAGGTACTCACCCATCTCACTTAGTCACACTTATAAAGCCCTTTGTCTTAGAAAACCCTAAATAAATCTCTACCAAAAATTTCTAAATTTATCTTAGAATCCTCCCTTTGGGAATAAATATATTCAAGGAAGAACTTTGTTGAAAACCAAAAGAAGTTACCTGAAGAAGTGGGAACATCCTTCATCAAGATCATTTGTTTCATTTTCATTCTACATCACCTAAATTATTCATATTCCTTTCTTACATAATAATATTATTATCCTAAATATAATTATATGTTTTAATTATAATGTTACTACCTAAAATTACATAAACATCAATCTAATTGGAAATGAACTTACCATTCTTGTGTACAGAAAACTATCACCTCACAAAAAGATGTTGTTCATTTATCCTTTAACACCTCTCGTGGTTGATAATTATGATGTAAAATATGTTTTATATCAAATATAATATATTTATGATGAATCTATTCTTATTGAATTATTATATAACATTTGACCTCATGATTTACATCTTGTGTGAATATGATAACTTCATTTGTGGACGTGTGGACTACCACCTCCTCAAAGCAATGTGATTCATTCACACTCTACATGTAATGTATTAAGGATGGGTTTAGTAAATTTATGTGATATTTATTACATAATAATAATAATTCAATGATATATATATATATATATATATATCATTTAAATTCTTTCTTTTAATATAATAAGAAAATAGAAACATCGTTCATGCGTACGTACGGCCTACCCTCGCCATAAACGATGTATTTCATTTAATATTTATATCTTTAATATATTATTATAAATACATATATAAATACAATATAAAATATTTATATTATGTTTTACATTATTTAAATAAGTTAATCTTGATCTAAGTAAAAGGACTGTGAATAATAAGTCAACACATGTATGAAAAACAAGGTGGTTATCACCCAAAACTAACACTAGCATGGAGTTATTAATGATTGAATATTATAAAGACATAAGTAAATAATTTATGATTTTATATATTTGAATATGGTTTTATGATATATGTGTAATAAACTTATACTTATTATACCTGATGTTTTAATGAGTACAATTAGAGTCAATACATAAGTTAATGGTTTTGATCTACACATTTCGTGGGGCGTGGAAAAACAATATTTAATATTACCAAAGTATAGTCTAGTGGTTAAATCTAGGTAGTCTGCTAAAGTGGATTCCACAAAAAATAGTTTTCAGATTAATTTGAGAAATAATTAGAAGTTTTTTTTGAAATTGTTTTGGTTTTAAAATAAATAATGAAAAATGAAAATAATGTTTTAACACAGGTGTTAGATAGAGTGATGGGTTTAGGATAGAATTTTTTTTCAATGTAATCATTTTCGTAGATATTAGTCTCGTATCTTCTTATTGAATGATAAATGATTGACTCCTTGATTGAGTTTGAAGTCTCCTTTGGATGAGGGATGCAATGAAAACCACTCATGTGTGCATAAAAGTTCATTAATCATTCTCAAACAATTAAGGAAATTACGGATTATGGATTTTTTCCCTTATAAATATAGAAACAATTAACTTATTTCACACACATGCCAATGATCGCTAGACACTCACCACCTAACACAATTTTCTCGATCGAGACAAATTTCACTAAGAAGAGGTAGTTTAATGTTCTTCCATAAAATATATAAAAAATGAATGAAAAAAAACCCAAAATACAATTGAATTAATTCAATTATGCACCGCTACAAATAGAGATCATTCAACATAAAAATATATTTTTATATTAAAGAACAATACTCAGACATTATAAAAGGGAAACACTCATTCCCTGGTCTCTCAAAATCTTTACCTCTCCATGAAACGAGTAATAGAGATGAATGGAGAAGAATAAGGAAATATAAATATATGAAAATAAAATAAATGAAAGAGAAATATGAAAAGTTTTCTTACTTAGTGCCCCAAAAGGAATGGGATGGAATGAGATTATATGAGATGAGAGGATCTCCCCTCCTTTTATAAGTAGAATGTTTCTTTAAAATTTGAGGACTTGTAGTCAAAATTAATGAGATAATCACATGTTTCATCCTTTAAAAATGTTTTCTAATACATGTTTCACATCCACCCTCAAAATTTTAGATTAATTTTCCACCATATGTAGGAGTTATGAATTTTTTATTGACTATTACATTTTTGGAAAAAGGTTCCACATAGCTTCCTTCAAAATATTTCATTCAAATTCCACCTTGATAATCTCATAACTCTATGTAAGTTATTGAAAAAATAAATCAATTATTCCTCTTATCATTACAAGTGGAATCACCTCAATTATAGGTGTGTAGACCGAGTTGTGCTTATGCTATTGAGGTGGGGTCCACTCTGTTAGCTCGAACACTTCTACAACTATAATAAATTTTTATGGCCTCAAGGTGGTCGAATCAGATATTACCCCGAAAGAAAATTTTGAAATAAATTACTCTAGGAATCCTATAAATAATAATCTCTTTATTAGTATTTTAAATGTTATTCATAAAATACCCTTGTTATAAAATTCTATCAAAATCCATATTTAACCAATTTTTTAAATTTTTTCTCAAAAAACACCATAAATCCAAAATTGATTCAATTAATCTCAAATTAATAAATTTTTAGGAATTAAATAAATTAAATTCATATATAAAATAAAGAAACTATTAGTTCTATTATGTTTTCTCATCTCACGTTTATTTCTCTAAGACTTATGCCTTATTCACTACACATTTCTTTTATGTAGTGTATATAATACTCATGAATTTATTATATGTTTATTATAGTTAAATTTATAGTTATTTACATATACATTTTATGATCTCTCTTTCATGGGTTTTCTGTTTCAAAAGATACCAAATCGATAAGGTGGTTTTGTCTCAATTTTCTTTCTTTGAGACACATGTCATGATATGCACCCATGTTCTTTTATGAGGTGTGTAAACTGATCTTTGGAATTTTATATCATAAATATTCTTATTTTAATTATATTTTAATATTCATGAAATTAAATTTTATTACATGGGGATTATGAGTCAAAGTTACCAAGTGGTAAGAGTCTATTGAAACAATCCCATCGTTTATCTGGATTATTTATGATTATGCTTCCATTGATGAAATATTATGATCCATCACTCAATAACTCTCATGAATTTTCTTCTCATATAATAATTCATGATATATTAATGTATTTGTACCATTTTTTCACTCTTTGGTGCATAATATAATTAACAAAATTTTTTTAAGAATATCTTATCTCAATCCCCCATTTAGTCAGAAATCATTTTACTTAAAAACCCATTTTTTCAAAAATGCTTTTAAAAATAATTTTAAAATGATATTTAAATATTATTTTCAATAAAAAGTATTTAAAAAGTTTAAATATGTCTTAAAAACTAATTTTAAAGACAAATATTTTCAAAATGTTTTCAAGTTTCCATAATATGTTTTGAAAGAAAAAGTTTATCTAGAGGCTTTATGTTTTAAAAAACATTTTTCAAATAAGAAGGGATAATTTCTTCACGAAATTGTTTTGAAAGATCTTTCTAAATTATTTTCCATATAAGATGAAATCAATTAGTTTTACTCATTCCTTTCTAGGAAAATGATCTAAGTTATCAATTCATATTCTTTCTTTGAATGGTTTATGTTTCTATGGAATGATATCTATAAAACCCATTTCTCTTTCATGGGTTATATGTCTATAAAACCCATTTATATTTTATGAGTTATATGTATATGAAACTAATTTCTCTTTCATAGGTTATATTATTATAAAACCCACTTCCTTTAATGGGTTATGATTTGATGAAATGATTATGAAACTTATCTCTTTTTCACAGGTTATGATATGATTACATGTTTATAAAACCCATTTCATTTCATGGGTTGAGATATGATTGTTAATGATCTTCTGGAACACGTATCTATGATTTAATTATGATATGTCTGGGACCTATATCTCTATAAAATTCAATGGGTAAAGATTTATATCTCATGAGATATACATGGTTGGGATGGGGAGTAAACTTTGTTCAGTAATGGACTTTGTATACTAAGATGGTATTGGGAGTGAACCTTGACTACTAATATGGTCATGTGATTAAACCATGACTACCAAGATGGTATGTATATTGAACCCATATAACTAATATTTCCTCATAATTGATTACTTGACTACTATGGAAATGATTTTATATGATTATGTGTCTACCATAAATTTCATGTCTTATTCCTATGTTATGTTTTCATGGCTTATTCTCTTAATTCCAATATGATTCATTTCTTATGAACTGCTAGTATTTATGAAATGCTTACTTTTTATGATCTTTTTTAATGGTATGATCTTCTAAATTCATGATCACCTTCTCATACCCTTATTCTCATGCTTATGCTTATACATCTCATTTTTTTCATTACAGAGCATCTGAGCTCGCCCCTTTTATCATTCCTTTCCCCAGACTATGAAGATATGTGTTATGTTTGATGTTTATAAGAAGGGTGATAGTCATAAAGAACCTAGTGGGAGATAATGTCACTCATTTATGTTTCATTGCTTATGTTTCAATGTTTTCAAAGGCACTGGACTAATACGGTCTTTGGCCATCTTTTTGTGTAATCTATTAAGTATTCCGCAAAAATGATGTAATCTTAATATTTTAAAAGTGAGGGTCACTATAAAAATTATTATGAAATAAAATTTAAACATTATAAATCATTATAAAAAATCTATTCTGTTATCTATAATGATCCCTGAATGTTGAAATTTAGATCTATAAACCATAGTTGGAACTGCCATTACAAAACTAGTACTAAACAAATAATCAAGACTAATAACATTGGATGTTGAAAATAAAATATAAATAAATAATATTTTTCTAATAAATGATTATAAAATATGTTTATAAAAGTATAGAGATATTAATAATGTTATTAAATAGGTGAATTGGTTACTTATATTTTCTATACAGGTTGTTAGAGCATGTTAAGTATAGTAGGATTAAAGGTAATGGGTTTTCTTAACTCAAATTCTTTTATTCAGTCATAATGATTCCTCTTTGACTATGGTTTTAGAAGATTGTTTTTCTTATATTTTTTTATATTATATTTTTATTTATCATTATTATCTACGGATCTACAATGATTAATTTATTTTTTCTTAAAATTTAATGATGTTAAGAATAATTCATATCCTCTCAAAATGAAATATTTCTCTTTCGCATCTACATTAAATTCTCTTGCAAATATTCTCCTACTATTATCTTGAAATCAAAATTCGTTTTATTTTTAGTAATCTTAAAATTTCTCTATACCTATTTTAAAATGAAATATTTATAACTCTCTTTATTATGTGGGTTTCAATAAAATTATTTTCAAAATATTAAAAAAGTATTTTCCTTTCAATATCATATTTTTATCCTTCAGTACACATTTCATATGAAAACCCTTTAAGTAATTTTCAAGGATCTAATATTTGAGTTATTTTAAAGTTGTGTTTTTAAAAAATTTAGTACTTCACCCAAGAAAATTCATTATTTTGTTCACCATTAAAGTAATTCTTAAATCCCCAAGACTGAAAAGTTGATTCATATGGAACTAAAATTAAACACTTAAATCCAAAAGACCAGATCCACACATTATTGTCTATATGATTGATATAACCTATTCTTCGATATTGAAAGAAATTTTTTTTAGCTGTTTACATATATAAACTCATTGTGTTTAAATCAGAACTCGAAATAAGAGAATAGCCTAATTTCTATCCTAAATTGTGTGTTTTCTGTAACTAAAACAAGTCACATTTTCCTTGTAATTTTAAATAAAATATCTAATTATATAAAAAATCAAATTTTAGATAAAATAATGTTATTATATATAAAAAAAATAAATTATACATTAAAATTGTAAATAACAATTTCAAATCATTAAAAATGAAACTAAAAGTAAATAGAATCTGAATTTTTTTGAAACATATCAGATTTAAAAAGGGAATGCATAATAAATTAGTGTGGAAAATATATTTTGTTAAATAAAAAATTCAAATACATAATAAATTTGAAATATTTTATTTTGACTAATCAAGTTAGAAAGAAAAAATAATAAAATAGGATATGAAATACAAACCTAAGATTTATCCTCGGAATCATTTCCTATAAGGGTTAGCATTTGGAATCTTATCAAAAATGTAATGTATTGGGATTAATTTATTATCTATGTCATGTATCGAAATATATAGGTTCTCAAAATCATTTGGTCTATTCCATTTATGAATTGAATATTTAATTTTTTATAATAATGATAAAAATGAGTAACAAAGATAACTGAAAGGTGAGGTATTTTGATCATACTGTAAATAGTAGGACTCATCATTGTTTTGATCATTACCAATGTAAAATATAAATAAAATTACTAAAAAAATAAAACATTATGTAAATATTTAAAAATCATATAACAATTATGAAAAAATATAAAACTATATATGAAAAAAAATATAGCAAATGATGTTGAAATAATTTTTTTCGAAAATAAAAAGAGAAGAATTAAATAGAAAATAACATGCTAGTGTATAATGGAATTGATGAATAATATACCAATAATCTTCACTACAACAGTTTCCTAATTAGATAATTGTATAGTAGGCCTAGTGAATTTAGGATAACTAAGAATAAATATTTGTGAGACAACTCCTTGATCGATGGAAAGTAGAGGTTTGTCTTGGAGATGGATAAAAAGTATCATAGATTAATAGTGGAGAAATAATAATAGAGAATGTAAATGTTAAAGGTGACTCCTATAGATCATTAAGTTGAAATAATTTTGAATTATGAGTTCAGGTGTGTGGGTAGGATATGATATGGAATGGATAGGGCTTTCGATAGAGTACTTATTTAATAGAAATCATGAGGGTGGAGGGAAAGAAACTTGGGTTTTCACAAAATCATGGGTTCCAACAACATGAAAAAATTTAATAGAATAAAATTGAAACCCATAAAATGTAAAAAACATTGCAGAGAATCAAAGTTTCAAAGAATAACCCATGGACCAGCCAACTAAGTGATAATCAAGAATATGTGAGGATTATTTGAGAGGTGATCATAGATAACATAGAATGTTCATAAAGAAATGCACTGAGGGGTGGATAGTCATGGAAGAGGATATGAATATGCATTCATAAGTGTGGAGGTGGTGAGAGGGAGTCTCTATATATACAATCACTACTACATGAATGGATGAAAATGGTGGCCTTAAAAAGGCACAACATGGAGGCCAATATGTGATTGATAATACCAAAATCTAACTTAAAGGGGGGGCCCAGATGTGAAGATGTAGAGGATGGGGATAATAATGAAAAGAGGATAATGGAACCAGAGGAGGAGTAATCATAAGAGATATTCACATAGATAGAGCCTAATTTCTGGTGGATATAAGCATGATTTAAAAAGGTAGAGATAAAGGTGGAGATTCAAGGAGAAAAGGATGACATCATATCAATAATTAGATGATGAGTATGATGTTATAAAAAGTGAACCACGATTTATATAGGGGTATGTGAGAGAAAATTGTTGATCAAGTAGGAGATGAGGGATATATGGGAGTAGAACATCAATAAGGGAGGTTGGATGGTAATAGTATGGACTATGGGAAACCTAAAATTTTGGATCTAGAGAGGAGGGTGATACATGAGAGGAATTTTAGGAGTAGAGGATATTGGGAGGGTAAAAATTTTGGGAGGAAAAAAATATAGTAGGATATGACATGTGTGCAGAGGAAAACTTGAGTTCAATATATATAGTATATTATCATATTCTTTCCTAGAAATTATTTTTTGAAAGTGATTCATAGTTTCATCTCTTTGTGATAATGTTAATAATTGTATCCTAAAATCTCTTTTTCATGGTTTTGTTTCCATTTTACTCATTAAAAAATATAAATCCTATAGAGTTATGTTTTATTAATCACCCTATAAATACCTCTATGAAATAATCCTTTTGGGGAATTGAATGTTATAATCAATCAATATAGCTCTGATTTTAGTTTATGCAATACCATTTTGAAATGATATAAACCCAATTTTTTCCATGGGTTCTTTTTGATATAATGAATGATTGATTCCAAATGGAATAAATATGTATGTAAATTTAGGGTTGTGGTACTATATCACCCTCCAATGTATTGGTTAAGGTTTTATATCTCATAAGATAAGGTATTTTGGGCCTTCTTGGATATGATAAAAAATTAAAGGGTGATCCCTCTTGAATATGATCACAGACTAAATGGTGGCCCTTCTTAGATATTCTCACAATATAATGATACTTTTTTCTTATATTTTTTCCAAAGTTCTTTATTATGTTATATTTATAGGGAATTTAATATTTACAAGCTATATGAATATGATTATTCTTTTTGGTTATTGTTTATTATCTCATGATACCACACTCATTTTCATAGTATATGTTTATTCATTTGATATTACATGTCCTTTTATCATGACTTATAGAAAACTATTATTTTTTCATGTATTTTTTAATAAGATATTTCTCCCATTATCATGTTTTAAAGGATAATTTATTTGAACCTCATTATAATAATGTTTTCAAAATTCTTCTTTTTCCCTTCTCAATTTTTTTAATGTTATCTATACTTAATATTTTATAACAATGTTTAAATTGTTTTTTGAAAACTTTTTTATTTTCACTTATATTTTTCCTCTATATTTTATCTCTCATAAATTGATGTTTTGACCATCCTATATATTTTCTTATGATATAATTCCTTTTGTAAAATGTGATTTTTGATATCATATAATATTTCAATTTTAGGTTATGTAATGTTTTTAGAAATTTTATAAACTCATTCTTTTTTCCATTGGTTTTTCATGATATTTTTTTATTGATTTTAAGTTACACGCATAGTCATAGATGATGATGATGAGGGTTGCGGTCCTATATCTACCTCTAATTATTTGGTTTAATTTTATATATCATGAGATAAAAAGGGCACACAAGTAGATTTAACCCATTCCAAAGGGGTACGTGAGAGGATTTATCCCAAGTCAAATAGTATATAGGAGGATTTATCCAAAGCCAAAGGTCTATAAAAGAAGTTTTATCCCAAGACTAGAGTGGCACCAGATTATTATCCAAATCCTAAGAAGGTAAAAATGGGGTTAGCTTAATCCTACCATATAATTAATGTCTTGGTGGGTATCCTTGACTTATGGTTTCTATGCTTATGTTTATGCTACACTCTTATGTACTAATCTTGTTCATATGATTATTATCCTTGAAAAAAATTAACTTCTTATGATTCCACACACTTTTTACATGGTATATGTTTTTTACTTTGAGATTTCATGTCCTTATATCATTACATATGGAAAACTCTTATTATTCTAGGTTCTTTTTAATTAGAAATTTTTCCCCTATTCATGTTTTCTCAGATTCTCATTATTTAACCATTTATGAAATATTGATAAGTTTTACCTTACTAATAATTTTAGATCACTCCTTTATTATGTTTCAATTTTGAGGATTATGAAGATTATTTTAACTTATAAAAAGTATAGACAGGATTCTAGTGTGGCTCAATTATAGATAAATGTTCCCAAGTGTTTTGAAATAGGTTTCTTATAAATCTAGTTCTCAAATAAATTGAACCTTTGATTCTTGGGATAGTGTATTTATTATGATATTTTTGTTTAACATATGGAAATGATGTAAAATAAAAATATTTTTATCTTGGTTCATTTTACATGTCATTTTATCCTATGTGCAAAGTGTGTGTTTTTAGCAATAGTTCTAAGAGTTAGATTCTAGAGTACCTCATTGTGTATTGACCTCTTCATCCCTTCAGAATTATTTTATGGTTCTGGGTTATAGAATGAAAAATTTTAAATAAAATGATTTTTTGGGTTGGTAAATTTTTTGGTAAAATATTTTGGTTATTATTAACTATTATTCTATATTTAGATATTATTGATTTAGTAACTGCTTATTTTCTTAGTGTGGTAAACCAATTAATAGAATCCTCATTTTAGATTCCTAGTTGTAAATAATTGTTTGTACTTGTTTTCTTTTGGGTGAAATAATTCCCAGTTGGTAACTTGTGATTCCCTGGCACTGATTTCCAGCCCAGGGAAATTGGGAACATGCCTTGGGCCTTATAGTGGGTTGACTTGGGTGACGTGTTGATTAACCAAAGTTGGTTTGTTACAAGTAATTTATAGATCTGATCATATTCCTCATGTCATAGAAACCTCTAGTTATATTAAAAACATATTTATCAATTCTCTTATACACGGTAACTATATTATTCTATTCCACTCTTCCAAAATTTACATCTCACACATTTATAAAACAAAATCTCAATTAATTTTTATTAATAAATTCATTTCTCAATAGCCAAAAAATTATTATTTTTCACACCCTTATTAGGTATAAAAAACAATTATATGGTTCATAAAAGAATAACTAAGAAAATTAGGAAACAAATTCTAATTTAAAATTTACTCAGAGATATAAAATTCTATGGAAACTACCTCCTCATGGTGTAACTATAATTATTACTGCCTAACACATCTCAAATACCAAAACCATTTAAGAAATATCACTTATATTACAGAGTGTCATAATATATTATGGAATGGAAGCCTTCAATCAATAATTCCCCCTAAAAATACTCTCACATGTGTTTGGGTATGAGAAATTCCTTCACAGTACAAGGATTGTCCATCACAAGATAGAGGGACACCTAAAAATAATGAGGGATTCATTGTGATGTGGTCATTACCTATAGAAACATGTGTCATGGTGTGACCTCTATAATTACTATGTGAACTCATAGAGTATAAAAAAATAAAATTAATAATTCAATTCCCTAGACAAGGTATTATGGTGTATTTTAGATATTTCATCATGATACAATTAACCATAATTATCCATATCTTCATGTAATTATCATAGGGTATACAATACAATGTGACTAGTTCCTCCAACTTAGATTCATAACCAAATTTATATTCCCTTATGGAATGAACATGTGATCCATGGTACATCACTTCAGCCTCCACTAGAGGTTTAATATAATGTATAGGTTTTGTGGGGTGATCTCCCCCAATGTGGTGTGATGTGGTTTCCTTTATAAAAACACTGATCTAAATTATTTTCACACCATATTCAACCCGAATACTATTCAAAATCCACCTCATGACACATATTTATAACAATTAGAATATCATCATCATCTAGGAGACTAAAAATATACCCCTTTATATTTTTTATATGTACTACTCAATATTTTAGTTTAAATATTTCCTCAAGGTATTTCTTTAAATAAATTCATCCTCATAAACTGGAATGTAAATTATTTTATCTCCCTTAAACAACTAACTTTTTTATAATCAAATCTCAAATTCTATTTTTCGCAAACACTCAAGATCCAAAATTTCTTTTTTATCCTTATTTAAAATAAGGACAATGGGTCCTAAATTTTAGTGATACCACTCATCTAAAAGTAATTATTCATGAATTAATAGACAGTAAGTCGATATGGTCTAGTTCAATGTAGAAAAAAAAGTTACTAACTCACATTTCAAATTTATCCATAGATAATTATACATATGATACCACTTGTTAAAGCATGACATCATGAAACTAAAAACTAAATTATCAAGTAGTTTCCTACACTCATCTCATCAAATGGATTAAAATCGTTTATACATAAGTAGTTTTCCCCCTAAAACACATATCTACCCCTTTATATCAATGAAAACATACTTCATAGTGGGGTAAAGTATCTGGAACGTACCTCAATAATGTTAAGGAATGTGTTGCACACCCATACACTACCTTATCTTCTCATTATTCTCAATCAGAATAGGTATTGTGAGGATATTATGAAATTTATCTTTATAAGGAACAAATCCTTTCTTCAAAGTTCCCTTAGCCACCTTCTCCTTTAAGAAATGATATTTTATGTCCATGTGATTTGATCTTGAATAATTAAATGGTTTATTGGATAAATTTAGCATGATTTTATTATCATAACCAATTACTAATGGATACTTGGAATAAACACACATATCTTTGAGATCAGTCTTTATCCATATATTTTTGCAGTTACCTATGATATAGAAACATACTCATCATTGGTGGTTCTCAAATTAATAGAGTATTTATTCTTATTCTTCCATGACACACATCAATCCCCAATGAATAATGCTTCCTCGGATGTAGACTTAGGGTCGTTAATGTCATAACCCGTCCCCTGGGGCCCGTGTCGTAACTACCCCAAGCCCGCCTTCCAAAGGCCAGGGGCTGGCGACTAGCACCAAAGGTGTATATCCTGATAACTGGGAAGGCATTGCCTTTATAAAAGTAACAAACACCAAACAGAGTACAAGCGGAAGCAAACACAAAGTAAAACTGAAAACAAAAGTAGTGATGAAAGTAAAGGGGCCGGAAATACAAGCCCAACTGTAAAGTACAAGGTAAAAGACAAAACAGCCGGAAGGTGAAAAGCATCTCATGGATCGTCCACCAAGGATCCTACCTAAAGGGTAGGTACAGATAGCGCAGCTCCTGGATCGTCCACCACGGATCCTACCTGAAGGGTAGGTACAGATAGCCTCCACAACGCTCTTTCCTGTCAACCTCCTCTGAGTGTCGTCTCATCGTGAAGTTCACCACCAGATATTGTCTCGTTGTGAGGTCCACCTCCGGGTACCATCCAGTCCTCGAACACTCAGTCGCTGACTGAGTTGCCCGTCGTCTGCAACCAAAACAACGAGGTTCGGGCATAGCCAGTGCAGGGGTGAGTATAACGATACTCAGTAGGGACCCCGAGACCCTCAAGGTCTCACTAAATCCAACAAGGAAAACCACAAAATATTTCAACAGATAACCTCTACCTAGGTTTATGACCATACATATACCCAAGTTATCAAGTAACCCATCTCAATCATGATGAAACACAAATATTATGAAATCAATGGATAACCACTATCCAGGTATATGCCCATACATATACCTAAGTTATCAAGTGACCCATCTCAATCATGAGGGAAACACAAAGATCATAGAATCAGCTCAAACCAGGATTTTCATTATCGAAATCGTAACTGCTGAAGATCCCCATCTCTGGAGTGTACAGTGGTCCTGTCACGAATCTGAGGTACTGCTCAATAACCTAAGACTGTTGAGGTACTCTTCCTGTCAAGTACTGTGGGCCTGCTGCTACAACCAAGCGCTTCCCGCCATGGATCTGCTGCTACAACCAAGTGCTCCCACTCATAGCCTCCAGTGGTGCTCCTTCTGTTGAGTACCGTGGGTCTGTCGCTATAACCAAGCGCTCCTCCGCCGTGGGTCTGCTGCTACAACCAAGCGCTCCCCCTCATAGCCTCGAGAGGTACTCCTTCTGTTGAGTACCATGGGTTTACTGCTACAACCAAGCTCTTGTCCACCGTGGGTCTACCGCTACAACCAAGTTCTCCCCACTGGGCTATCCGAGACACACCGAGTCGATCGGTCAAGCAGTCGTCAGGTCTCAGCCGGCTACACGGTCTCCATAATCCATACACTCGTCTCTAAAAGGGTCCTCTCCACGAGATATTGGTCGATACTCCAAGTATCACAAAGTCCCACGAAGAAGTATCTCAAAGGACCGCCTCGTCATAGGGGTCTCAACGCAGCAGACGGCGCGTCAATCGGACGCCCGGTCTGTGAGTTATTAGCCTTTTCGTCACAGGGGCCCGGTTGGTTTCGTGTACGAACCAACCCGACCGTATCTCAACTATACCCTGAACTCACATAGGGTATACTCATAGGGACCGTTTCTCAACGTGATCACCAACACCGCTGACGGTTCGTCAAACGGACGTCCGGTCTGAAAGTTATCAACTTTTCCGTTCTAGGGGCCCGGTTGGATTTCGGGTATAATCCAACCCGGCCACTATCCTGCTACATCCAAACCATGGGTGAAGTATGCCAAAAGTTTTGTCTTCTCAAGAGGAATTCAACAAGACAGACGGCGCGTCAATTGGACGCCCGGTCTGTGAGTTATTGGCTTTTTCGTTTCAGGGGCCCGGTTGGATTGGGGAGAGAACCAACCTGACCATACTCCGACGGCATCCAAACATCGAGCGGAGTAAGCCAAAAGTTTTGTCTCATCAAGAAGAATCCAACAAAGTCGACGGCACGTCAATCGGACGTCCGGAGCTCAAGATATAGGCGTTTCCGCTCCGAGGGCCCGGTTGGTTTCGTATCCGAACCAACCCGACTGAACCCAAAGTTCTCTGAAAACTTGAGTGTAATATACTAAAACGACCGTCTCGATCCAAGGATCACTATGCAACTGACGGTGCATCGATCGGAGGTCTGTAGCCCAATATATGGGCAAAAGACCGAAAGTGATCTGAAAACGGGGGGTCTGGGCCAGGACACACCCGGCCCAACCCCCCCAGGGTCGGCCCGAACTGGGTCGAACCGACCTGGGTCCGTGTCCAGCCCATATGGGCGCGGCCCGGCCCAGTTGGGCATGGCCTGGCCTGACTGGGCGCGGCCCGGCCTGGTCCACTGAAGTCGGCCTGGCTCGACCGGGTGGCTCGCTAGCTCGGTCAGCGAGCCGGTGCTCCGCGGACATGGCGCGCGCCTCGTCCCCCCTGGATCCCGCGTGGCTGCGGGATCCACCAGCTCGCCGCCGCGGCTGATGTCGCGGCGGTTTCTCCAGGCGGCGCATCGGAGCGCCGCCGCCTCCGGGCGGCCAGCCGGTGTCGGCCGCCGCCTCCGGCCGCCGGCGCTGCCGGTGGTGTCTACGGGCCACCGGAGTTGCTCCGGTGGTCCGTTTTCAATTCCGACTGCGCCGATGCTCATCCCGGGTCTCGTTCTTTACTGTGAAAACATCAAAACGTCTCTGCGGCCCGTTCTGTCAATGCATGTTGATCCGCACGTCAAAAGAACAAACTGCAGAGTCTTTCGTTCGCCTTCGCGGTCCCAATTACGACCAAACTTTCATTCGGCCTTGACGGCGCCGCGCAACTACGCCGCGCATCCTTTCCACATCCCTATAGGTTCTCGTGCGGTGCCATTGCACCATGCCGCCATCTTCCAAACCGCAACAACGCAACAACATAGGGGGAGGAGGGTCGGTCGTGTTCGTGCGGTCTGACCTCTTTCCATTAAGATGATAACAAGCGGCCCACAAAAAAAAGACGAGGAATGACAAAGGAAGTTTCACGAACAAGAAGCAATAAACCCCTACAACTTCCCGCAACAAATTATTCCCAAGACACAAGCAAAAATTTCGTGGATCAACTAGATAATAAGTTGATTCGTGTTCTTTGTTTTCTTTAGAAAGAAATAATCAAGGGAATAAAATCATTCTCAAATTAATTCCCCTACCTCGAGAAAGATCTGCGGTAGCCGAGCATCGTGGATGACAGTGTCACGAAAGGGCGGATGTCGGCTCATTGACATCATCGTAAGGAAAGAGATGAACGTGACGGCGTCTGTTGGTGTTCGTCGCTTTCGTAAAGTGCCTTTGATCCTGGCTCGAGCATCGTTCGTTGGATCCAACACAGGGAAGATGTCAAAGTCAACATAGATCGTTGTGTCCGCACCACGCCACCGATCCCTCCTCATTCATCAGTGTCTCGTCGGAGAAGATGGAACCTCGATGGTGGTGCAACAATGGAGGAAGGAGAGGGAGGTATGGAAGGAGAGTAAGTTCTCCAATGGACCCCCCTCTCATTAAAAGGCTCCTCCCTTAATAAAATATTAGACTTGACTAATATTTTCATTAACTCATCCATTTTAAATTCATACACCACCCTCATTAAATTGGAGGATTCAATTATTAATTAAGGTGGTGTCATGAATTAATGGATGAGAAGAATGTGAAGAGGTCCCATAAATGAGGTGAGTTATCAAAATTTAACAAGGGGTTTTGAAAAAAGGGTTTAATATAGTTAAGGGAAGATGAAAAGGTGGGGGCTCGTGTGGGCCCCAACTCATCTTAAATCCTTTCAAGGGAAGTTAAAACATCAGGGGGTTCCACCCCAACTCCCTCACAGGGGCTAAACCACTTAGAAGAGAGAAATTAAGTTGAGACACAACTTAATTTTCACTTATACAGCTTAGTGAAGAAATAAAAATATAAAACAATTATATTTTTTATTCCCCATCAACACCCGAGCAAACGCAACTCCGGAATAGGTGTTCCTAAGCAAATACCGGCACTATGGTTTCATCGGTGCCCTCAAATTTTGATTCCGAGCACCGGTTCAAAAGTTAGAAAAAACCTGCTCATTCGTTCACTGAACGTACCCGAGCTAAACTTCAGAAATTGATTCCAGGCACACCGGGCCTCGGAATCAGGCGCCGTCAGAAACTGCGTACTCTTAAAATTACAAAGAAATTAAGAAAAAAAATCTCTTGAAATTTCCGGGTCTTTACAGTCAACATGACCAACCAAATTGGATTAAATAAATCCTTGTAATTACATATCACCATATGTTTCATTTGATAGGACATAATTGGATGTGTTCTTGATATAAATTAGAATTTATTTTTCTACCATAAATTGAGACTCCTCGGGATTTATTAACACCTAGCATAAAGTGTGATGGAAAAGATGATATTCAACCTTATGATTGTCAAATACAATATAATTATAATCAATTTCTTGGATTAATTATCATCGATAAATTTAACTTCATTATCCTTACTCAATATTATTCCTATTGAAATTTGTGTACACACACATCTTTATTATTACATGCTATATATTTTTAAAATATCTTTTTTATACTTTACTTAATAGATAAGGACATGATCAGCAACTTAAGAATTTTTAAATCTACGAAGAAATTCATCTCACCAAGTAAGGAAATATCAAACATGATTTTTTTTTTTTGAAATATATTCACACAGTGGTTATTCATCACTAAAAATAATATATAATCAAAATATACAACCATAATGATTGAATTAGTATTTGAATTTCTCACATATAAGTTGTTATTCACATGAACATTTTTTTATTCCAGGCTCTTCAAATATGAATCATACTAAAAATACTAAGATCACGGGGGCTTGTTTCAGCCAATAGAGAGACTATTTTAATTCTAATACCTTATTACCATATTTATAAAGAAAAAATCCCCAGTTTTCATGATATAGACCTCTTTATTAAAATCACCATTCAAGAAAGAAAATTTCATATCCATTTGAAGGATTTTATTATTTCTTCGTGTTGTAATGGTAAGAAATATCTTGATGGTCTTGAGTTTGGATATAAGGGAAAATTATTCATAAAAATATATTCTTTAAACATGATAATATATCATTTAAACCAATCAAAATTTGTTTCAAGAAACCTCACCTTTTTCATTTTGAAAAAAACTCATTTTCTACCAATGATATTCTTCTCTTTATGTATGGGTATATGCTCTTATACCTCATTATTTTAAATATGATTCAGTTCATAATTCATAGATTTAATATATTACTAGTAATTCAAATATTAATCAATATTATTAATTTTATCTATTTAAATAATACTAGTGTGACTAGCGACTTTAATTTTCCTTCTATTTTCATTTTGATATACAATGATGTTTCTAACACTAACATGCCTTTTAATTTTAATATTTTATCTAGTGATCTTATAACTCTCATAATAATAACTAAAATAAGAATAATATACATCTTTATAACGTATTTCTCTATTATCTTCATTTTTACGGTATGTCTAGTAGTGATTTCACTAATATCATCACCATATATGACTAATTTTATGAATTGATCATAATTCTCAATGACTATCATATCATCATTTTCATCTATCTTTTTAGATTACTTTTTTTAGAAATGATAAGAACTTCCATTTGTTTTATAACTAATACATTTTCCATCATGAAATTTCTCATAAAAGTTTCAACCATTTTTTCCTTTCCTCTTGATCAAGCATGGACTTCCAAATACTCTAAAGTGTTTTATATTTGGTTTCTTCATGAGCAACATTTTATACAGACTCATATATGAATTCATACAAAATAAAAAACTATTTGTATTGATTATATCAATGTTAATATCTCTAATGAAGAAACATTATAAGGAATCATGCTCAATTATCATTGTTCTGACCATATCAATAAGAATCACATTTTTCCTTTTAGCTACTCTATTTTTTATAGAGTGTCTATTACACTAAAATCTTTCCTAATGACATGTTTTTAAGATATTATGACAATTTTCCATTAGAATATTCACTCCCATTATTGGATCTCAACCTTTTGAAAGAATAAACTATTTTTATCATTTTTTACCTGAAACTTTTAAACACTCTCAAATCTTGGGATTTATGAGACAAAAACATAATGCACATCATTAGTATAAATTAATCAATTAAAGTGATAAAATAATTATACCCACTTGTTTAATTTTTGTTTGGTACCAAAAATATCAAAGGGAACCAACTGTAATGGGCTTCAAGTTTTAATTTAACACCTTTTTTACTTTTATTAACCATTTTCCCCTTCTGAAACATTTTACAAATGGTTATCATGTCTCTTTTCAAGGAAATAATATTTCCACAGACACCTATTTAATTAAAATTCACATTCTATTTTATCCAAAATGAATAATAATTCTATTATACAATTTATTTTTAGTTTACATACTCAAATAGTAGTCTTTTTTTGCTTGGTCAGCATGAAATAGGTTCCCATGAGTTATCAGTCCTCTAGATATAATTTCACCTTTTTTATCATATTCACTATGAAACAACTCTTTCCAAAAATCACCTTATTTATATCATCATAAATTTATGTCATGATCAACAAATTGTGTTTCATCCCATAAAAAATAGTACATTTTTTGAATTTAGTTTATTTTGGCCAATATTTTCAACTCCAAAACTATTGACATTCAATAAACTATCATTACAAAATTTAACATCTCCACATTAATACTTTATAATATTTTCAGATTATTTAAATCACTTTTCATGTCTAATGAGTAAATTCTATCTATAATCCTTGGATTCTAAGTTTTGTATGCCTTATAGGCAACCCTTACGACATATGTTTTATGTTTTCTTTTAATATAATTTTTTTAGTTCTCTATACTAAAATTTAGGTTTAATTGAGATTGAAGAGTAGTATGTAACTAATCTGAAGTGTTTCCTTCTTGTATAAATCTTCCATGGACTTCTTTAAAATTTCCAAATCTATTTTTCTTTGAACCATGGATTGTTATATTGGATTTTTTATCAAATAGACACTCAAAAAGTAAAGGTCTGGAAGTTATTTTGAGTCAAGGGTACATGTTTTGAAAGTTAGAAGTTGTGAGAGGTTTTTTATAAGTCTGAAAAAAAAGGTTGGAGGTTTGTTTTAACGTTTTTATGTTACAAGAACAAACCACATTGTGATAAAAAAATACCATTATGTCAGTGAAGTTCTTAAAAATTAAAAAAAGTGTTTGATACCTCCCTCTAAATCTATAAAAGGCATGAAATATGTATGATATTTTTTAAATATAATAAATTAATTAAATAATTCACTAAAAATTGGTAAAGGAATATATATTTTGTGACATGTAATATATTATTTATAGTTCATATAAAATTGGTTGAGTTTTGAGTTTTCCCTACAAACATAAAGAATTTGGGGGATACATACAGCTTTTTGAAAGCTTTAGAAAATTGGTAAATGAAAATTTCTCCCTTTATACATAGGTTTTTATTTTTCTATGTATTATATTTCAGTTTTGTTAAATTTGGAAAAGTCCACATAGGAACCCATATGTAAGGATTATCAGTGAAACATAATGTTTTATACTTTTCCACTAGGAGAAGGAAAGGAATTATTGAACCATGATCCATAGCTTCATTTGTGGCATCTACATACTTGGTAAGAAGTATGAGTTCATAAAAACTCTTCACAATATAATGGATAAATCTTACACCACAAGAATATGGGGCACTTCATGGCTGCACGATGAAAATTGTAAAGTCTAAAAACATAAAGGTATCTATTCCAATGTGTTATAGTAATGGATTAGAGAATTTATTGGCTATCCATGGATTATGACATTCTTTATAAATCATAAAATATGATTAATAATGATCATGTTCTTTAACTGAATCATTTAAATTATATAATCAATCATTGGACTTAGTGACTAAATTAATGATATTGAAATCATAAAGAAAATTCTCAAAATGCTACCTCCTTTTTACAATTCCAAAGTATTAACTCTTAAAGAGAAATATCTCAGAGAAATTTTACATTAAAATCTTCAAAGAAATTTTGTGGGTTGTGAAATGAATGTGAAACTAGAGATAACATCCAACTAATAATTAAAATATATTTCTTTTAAATTCATGGAGAAACTATAGATACATGAAACTAAAATAAATGGAAAATAAGTGAGTGGTGAATTTATATCACTTCTATCAACAAATTTCAAGAGAGGTAAATAGGGTATGGAGGTATGATACCATTTTCTTGTTTTAAATAGGGAAATATTTATTACATCCACTAGTAGAATACTAACCTATACCAACGGTTTGGAACCGTTGGTATAGGCCTCCAAACCGTTGGTATAGCCTATACCAACGGTTTGGAGAACCGTTGCGAAGTAAGCCGTTGGGATAGGTCTATACCAACGGTTTTCCCAAAACCATTGGTATAGACCTATCCCAATGGTTTTCAAAACCGTTGGTATAAGTAATATGAAAATCTATTCCAACGGTTATAAAACCGTTGGTATATGTATTTTAAAAAAAACATGTGGTGGGATTTGATCCCACAACCCCCCGTTTATAATTAAACGCCTTAACCACTAACCTAACATAACTTTTATAAATATGACTTCATAAATATATATATATATATATATGTATTATCATAATTATTTAAAATTTATATTTATATAATGTTCTCGGGTAGTAGACCTGGAAGAAATCAAAGAAGCTATTCGAACGATTCTCAAAACCGTTGGGATAGGTGATAATTTCTAGGGGCGAATTCTGGATTTTGGGCTGAGTTTTCCCAACGGTTCTCCCAAACCGTTGGGAAAGGGGGGGTCTTTCCCAATGGTTCTCCCAAACCGTTGGGAAAGGGGGGGTAAGGGGGGTCTTTCCCAACGGTTCTCCCAAACTGTTGGGAAAGGGGGGGTCTTTCCCAACGGTTCTCCCAAACCGTTGGGAAAGGGGGGTTGGGAAAGGGGGGGTAAGGGGGGGTCTTTCCCAACGGTTTGGGAGAACCGTTGGGAAAGGGTGTATATAATTGTTGGGAAAGATCCGATTTCCAGTAGTGATCATTTAAATATGACCAAGAAATTATGAAAATATATCTAAGGATAAATTTAGGACAACACATTAGAGAAATGTTCCTTAGGATAAAACTTTAAATAAACCAATCCTCTTATGAATAGGTTACAATGGAAAAAATTATTATGAAAAGAGAAAGAATATTATGAAATATGTTTTAAAGATGGTGGGGATGAATTATTTCTATATATAGAATATGTTATGATGTAATATATATAAAATCGATTTGAAATTGAGGATGAAGACCAACCAGAATGATTTATTAATCTGAAAATAAAACTCAAAGGATAACGTGCAGAGTTAGATATTCAAATCAAGAAAAATCAGATGATTGGTTGCCTAATAAAAGAATAATTAGAATATATTGATCAACTTGAAGCTAAAATTTCTTGGTTATTAAAATTAGTTGAAGAAATTGAGAATTATCATTTCTCTTCTAAATAAGTGGTTAATCTCAAGTTAAAGATTGAAGAGTAAGAAAAAATTATTGATGATATTAATTCTATAATGGAAGATAGAAAAAAGAGGATTGAATATATTAAAGAATAATTATCATCATTATAAAGTAATATTGAGGTTGGATCAAAAGACACTAGTGATAAAATGAAGTTGTATTTTTTAAAAATTTGATAAAGAGTTAACAGAAAGAGAGGGAATAGGTATATAAACTATTGAGGAAATCGCAATTAAACATAGGCCAAAGCCTATGGGTAAGAATGGTTTAATTTTTAGAGCATATACATCCAAAGAAATAGGTTCAGTTATAATGAATAAATTAAATAAAAAACTTGGTGGTAGTTATTAACTTCCAAGGACTCATCGGTAATTAAGAAGCTAATTAGAGGCTAGAAATATGTGGATAGGAAGAAATGATAAAATCATTCCTTTGATGAAATACTAATTTTGTGGACACCTCAGTCATACATTTACCTATTTAATGTGGAAAATATATACTTGAGGGTTTTAACTCTCTATATTCAACACTCAAGAATAATAAAATCTCATACAACATCGAGAAAAAATAATTTTTAAGGATTTTTTTATAATTTTTCAAATATTGATCACAAAGTTATAAACTATATATATAGATTAGAAGTTAAAACTAATCAAATATAATAAAAGTTTTAATGGTTTCCAAATAATTAATATGATATCCCCTTAAAAAATAGGTTTTATACTTTGGATGAAAATGAGTCTGATCTCATGGTTTATGTTGAGGAAAAAGAGGAGAGAATAACTTTCATCTCAAATCAAACAAGAATCTCTTGGAAGGAAACGAGAAAGAATGATAAGACTGTCTTGAATGAAATTTCCCTAAAATCAACCAAAAATAGAAGCACATATATTCTTGATAGTGGTTGTTCATTCCACATGAACAAAAACATGAATTTTTGGAAGAACATGAAAGCATGAGTTGATGTCACGGTTAGATTCAGGAATGTCAAATCTCTAAAAAATGTGGTAATTAGAAATAAAAGTATGTATGGAGATGAGATAAATAATATATATGTTATTTATGTGTATTTTTATCAACATAAATTTTTGATTGTTAGTCAATTATGTGACTCCGTACTAGATTTCACATTCAATAGGGATGTATTTCTTATCAAATAAAAAAATAGAAACTCATTGGTTAAAAAATATAGAACAAATTACAATTCATAAAATTGGATAGTAAGGAGAAAACTTCAATTATTTTATTTTAAGAATAAAATGGTCTTTTTCATTGAAGTATCATACATATAAATCAAAAAAATCATAAAAATATATCAAATTTGAAAGTTATGAGAGATATTAAAAATATGATATGTAATCAAAAAAAATCTGTATGATATCTATATAAGATAAAAACTTGTGATAAATTTGAATTGGATTAAGAAGAAAAAGAGGGCCTAAAATCTAATGGATCTAATTTAAACTGATTTGTGTGGAATCTTGAATGTTCTAGGGACATACAATGAGAAGAATGTTATCTTATTCTTTTATGACTACAGTATAATGGGTTATATTATGTTCATTAATAAAAATACATAGTAAATGAAGTTTAACAATTGGTTTTGAAGAAAAGTTGAGAATAAAGTTGGGAGATTTTTCAAAACTATCCAATATAACAATGTCTTGGAGTGAACCTTTCATGTGAAAGAATATTACTTAAATGAAAATGGTATTAAGCATGATGTATCATCTGTAAGAACACCCCAACATAACAGTGGGTTGGAAGGTGAAATAATAGGGTAAACAACATGGAAAAGACATTTCTCATTGAAAGATTCATTTCTCATCACTATTGGAAGTAATTCATGTGAGTAGTAGTGTACACACAAAACTTGACTTTGCTTATCCCTGTAGAGAATAAGACTTTTTATGAGATGTTTCTTGGAATAAGTCTAATGTTGAATCATTTTAAATTTTTATGGAAAAATTATTACCTCTCGAATAAGGAAATAGATCAATGTAAATATGATGATTCAATAGAAAAATGGATATTTTTAGGCCATTACTTCAAGATAGATTCCTAAACGTTTCTCAATAATAGGTTGAATATGAATATAGGAAGTAGTGGTGTTAATTTTATTTGGAATCAATGAATTTAATGTTATTAAAGAATATGTTGTGAATAGATCTATAATTCCATAATTATGTGAGTTCTATAAATAATAAGAAGAAATAAATACAAACTCTAGTGGGATACACAATCCCAAATGCAAAGAATACTCTATAGATGATTATGTGGAAGAAGAATCTGGTGAAGGGAATCAACCAATGACTCTAGAGAGAATAAAAAATGATCTTAGGTTGATGATTCAAAAATCATTAATGATAAATATACAACAACATAGATATAGATAATCATAACTATAGAGTACATTGCTCTGTTATATCAAGTAGATTTATCCTCACTTGAAGATTTAGTGCAAGATGAATTATGAGTTAAGGATATGAATGAAGATTTAGATAAAATAGAGAAAAACTAGTCTTATGAGCTTATAAAGAGGCCAAAAACTCACAATTTTATAGGAACAAAGTGGGAGCTCAAAAATAAATATAATGGTCATGGAATTGTGATCTGAAACAAATTAAGGCTACTATGAAATGGATATGCACAAGTAGAAGGAATTAATGTGGAATAAAACTTTAAACTAGTGGAAATACATGAGTCTATTAGACATTTTTTAATGTTGGATCTTCAAAGAAAATTTAGAACCTACATGATGTATATTAATATGGAATTATTAACTAAAATTTTCAAATAATAAGTCTACATCAAACAATAAGTGGGAATCTAGTCGGTGGAGATGAATCAAAAGTGTGTGGTTTGATGAAATCCTTTTATGGATTGAAACAATCACCTCAGGACTACTACATATAGTTATACACTTTTGTAAAGAATTTATAATTCATACGATCTGGATTTGATCACAATATTTATTTGAAATTAACTATGAAAGAGAATTTTATAGTGATTTTATATATTGATGACATCATATTTGGAGGAACGGAGTAGAAATTTATGGAGGAATTTTCACATTTTATGAGCTCGGAGTTTTAAATATAGATGATCATATAAATAACATTATTTATAAAGATATAAGTTTATCAAAAATAAGAATATATATTCATTTCCTAGGTAAAATATTAAAAGGATCCACTAAATAATTTTTAGATAAATGATAGAAATCCAATTTCATCGCCAATTATGGTTGGAACCAATCTTGGAAAACATAATGCAGGACGAGTAATTGATCCAATACTTTACTAGAGTAGGATTGGTAGATCTTTGTATCTCACATCAAAATACAATATATTTTATTTTTTACATGCATGGTTTCCCCCATCCAATTTTTCCAAAGGATGAGTATCTCTTGGTTGTGAAATAGAACATTATTTATATTCAAGGCATGCATGATTAAAATTTAGTAAATTATTTAAGGAATGATAAATATTTTTATGCATACTCAAATTTTTATTATATTGAGAAATTTTTTAATAGAAAATCCATGAGTGTAGGATTCTTTTTTATTATATGTAAATTAATAGGGTGGCTCAGTACGAAGTAAGATAAATAATTTTCTGCAGGGTGTCATTACTTCCTATGAGAGAACCAGTATAGAAATTTTAATTCATAACCTACCTATTAACTGTTGAGGATGAAGTATAGAATATAGTATCCTAAGGTAGAAACCATATCTAATAGATTAATAAAACACTTAAAAGAATTAAGATAAACGAAATAAAAGTAAAAAATGGAAACATCCATCGAGAGAAATATATACCAAACATCATAAATCTATGTTCATGTATTAGTAAAGTTAACAGATAATTAACTAATCCATGTTATTGTCATAATTAGGTATGATCAATTCAATAGTCTTGATCATTACTCTATATTCTGAAAACCCTCATTTCTAAAGGTCAAGTACATAGATTAATTAATGGGACAGGATATCCAAAACCTTACTTAAATATATCTACTCTAAAATGAAAAATGGTTATGTGTGACTTAAAATAATTGGATAATGCATTGAAAAAAACCCCTCACCCTTACACAATGATCATGAAAAATAAGTAATAAAGTGATAATGAAATAGAGTGTAAAACACAGAATCCTAACTTCAAATTAATCATAAAAAATATAAATTAATAAAAATATTCCACCTAAATAGATCTAATATTTTAAATCATTTTTATGTGAATTTAAATGATTTAATTCCCCCAAATTTTTATTTTTAATAGAACATTAAACATTTTTGGTTATCTTGGATATTTTTTATTTAATTATAAAAATCGATTAATTCATGGATTTTAGGTGTTTCAAATCATATATAAAATTTATTAAATAATACTTTATTTTATTTGAATTATTTTAAAATTTATGTTATTGAACTTGAAAAGTATGAAGTTTTGGTTAATTCTCGGCTCATATGAATTTCAATTATTTCATAAGAATTCATTAAATTTTTTATGGATTTGAATTTTCATAAGACTTTCCTTTACCAAATATCCATTTTTCATGTGACTTTTAATCATTTAGTAAGACTTGTGATAAATTTTTATAACTTGTGGTGAGATTTAATAAATATTTTTTTTAAATTTCGTAAGTATTTGAAATCATACAAATTATTCAGATAACTTTTCTAGATAATTCATATGACTTTGGATTTTTTTAAAGTCTCTTTCCTTTTCCAAAAATTGAGTCTCATGTGACTATATTTCATATAATATGAATTTGGTAAACCTAGGTTTCATATGAATTATTTTTTTATGAATTATAAAGTCATAAAAAATAGAATTAATTTGATCCATATAAATTCTTATGATTCTATACTTTGTAAATTTTCTGTAGGAGCCTCATTGGATTGGTGATGACTGTGGTGCTACTTAAAGGTATCCAATTACAGCTACATCAAGGGAAACAAGGAATCCGAGTTGTTGTGTAAAAGAAAAAAAAATATGTATAAGGGTATAAAGAAAAAACTAGGTATTTTTATAATTGTATTACAGTCGATCCATGTTTCCTCATTTCAAGAAAGATATCAAGAATTTAATCGCATTGGATGGTTATAAGAAGATTAAATACATGGTTTGCATGAGAATTAAATGGCCATCCATATGATTGAAGAATTTGTTTCTTCCTCCTAGAGATGATCATGAAGTTTCTACAACACACGCTTTCAGGTTCCTTAGGAGTGATTAAAGTCTAAAAGTCAATTCAAATATTTTCACCTCCACTTTTTGTATAAATATAAGAAATAAAAATTCATGACTGAATGAATTATTATGATCAAACGTTTGAGTGTGTGTTTTGTATTGTTGGATGGAGGTTTTCATGAAGTTTCTTTGGCCAAGAGGAATGAAGAATATAGTAGTTTATTTTTTCATGATTGTATAAACTCCCAAAGCAATTATGGTATTAGATATCCAAGGATAATCCCTTTAGATTTTATGTATTTCATTGTGTTTTTCTTCTATTTTTTTGGAAGCATTGTTTTTAAAGGAAGAATATTTTTTTCTTTCTCAAATGATTTTTATTCTAAATCATTCTAGATTTTTGTTCAATTAATGAAAGTAAAGGGAATTTTCACAATATTTAAACTTATTTGGAAAGGCCATTCCATGGTGTACAGTGGGTTCAACTAGGTTCAAATTCTCATAGTTATTTGATTTTTAGAATCACTTATATAATATGATCGACATCTATAAAACATTATAGGTATGGTCTTTAATCGAATTTTGGTGTTCAATTAGAGTTATTTGATTATTCCCTGAGAAATAAAAATAGATAATCATTTTACATAAAGAATAATGGAGAGTTGAAATGATCAAGAGTTGTCTAATGGTTCTTCCTTCAAAATTTTATTTCCATTCCCCTTTTATTTTTTTATTTTATTTTTGAAACTCCACTTTCAAAATTCTATTTCCTGAATCTATTTTAGTTTAGTTTTAGTTTTATTCAAAAAATTAAATACCTAATTAAGATATAATTTTTAAAAATAAAAAACAAATTCATATATTGAAACTTAATTAAAAACCTCCCAGCGAGACAACCCAAGGGACTTCTATTATGTATTCTTATAAAGGATAAATTTTTGAAATAGTTAATATGATTTGAACCTCTTCTTTTAGATGGCATTATTTATGGGTAGGTTACTTAATTTGAATATTTTTTTCAAGTCTAGAAATTATAACCCTATTTTTTTACAATTTTATCCTAAAATTGGATAAACTTATCATTCTCGGACTATATATATTATAAATTCCACATTGTCTTGTTTTGAACCTATCACCAATTCATCAAGAATAATATAACACCCTAGGTTTCTTAATAAGAAATAATATTTACATAAACTATTTGTTTATAATTCTAAAAAAATTATTCAACTTTTTCAAAGGAATTGAAATAGATTAGAAAATAAACCATATATGATAGTAATTAAACTAACAACACTTTATTCATTTATATTAAAACATTACGATAAAATAAAATTAAAATAAGTATTAAACACCATGAATTATTACTCACCATGGATTATTACATGATTTAAAAGTTCATAAATTAAAATGGGGGATAAATATAGAATAATAAAATATTCAATTCTAGGATATCTCTTGGATCTTGTTCACCCTAAGAGGATCACTAATAGCCAAAGAAAACCAATAATGAGGATGAGCATCATGAAACGTGAAATCATATTGTGAGATAAAAAATGAAAACTAAGGAAACGAGAAATGAGAATTAAGAAGTGTAACACACCACAAATTTTTAATATATTTATTTTTAAATAAATTTTATTTCTTTAATAGTTTGTGTTTCATGCAACACTGAGTTTAAACGAACCATGATATAATATTAAAATATTATTAATTAAACATGACCAATATAACCTAGCCATTAAATTAGTGGGTATGAATAATATTAAATAATTTATAAAATATATTTAAAGTCCCTACTTAATATTAATTTATTTAAAAATTCTTAATAAATAAGTACTCAACTTTAATAAATATATTTTATTCTACAAAAAAAACAGTTTCCCTTAAAAAATGTTTTTTATTTATTTTATGATACAATATTATTTTTTCGGAAATTTAAGAAATTTTATTTTAGAAAAATAAAATATTTTTTGGAATTTTCATATCAATATTTACTTAGGATTAAATTTTTGGTATTTTTTGGAAAATATTTTTTTAATGGTTGGGGTCAAAACCTCATTTATTATGTAGAGAAAAGACATCTTTCAAACTAGGTATAGGGCGACCCATTACAAAGCCAAAAGTCCTAAGACCACATGGTCTAAGTAAAAGGCCCTAAATCCCTTTTTTCCAAAGGGCCCTTTGGTGAATAGTACTAATATAGTACATGGGCTGCTATAGTACCATTGCCGTTACAGTTCCTACTATAGTGCCTCCACCACTATAGTGCCACCACTACTATAGTTCCACCCCTTCTATAGTACTAATACAGTACTACTTTAGTACCCAGAAATTCTTCCCTGCCCGGATTTGATCTTAGGCCTTTTGGATTTCACGCAGGAGCCTTTACCACTTGGGTACATATTTTTTGGTAAAATATTAATTTCTTTTTAATAATTTAAGAAATTTAAGTGTTTATTTATTCTTTAATTTGATATAAAATTAATCTAATTATTATTTAGTTATATTTCATCAAATTTATTACTTTTAAATCATATTTATATGGTATTTTAGTATAAGTTTATTTTTAGGGTTTAAAACCCTTTTTTCTCAAAAGTGTTTTAAAGTAAATAATATTTCTCTACATTAACTAAATAAAATAACCCCTAATGGGAAATTACATAAATAAAATTTATATTATATAAATATAAATATTTATTTAAATTCATTTATTTGTTATAACTTATCATATTGTTATTATAAAATTATCTTATGCTTGAAAAAGGCATTTATTGAAAACTATTTTTTACACGTCTATGGGTTTCATTTTAAATTAAATTATAAAAATTATATGAATTTAATTTAACAAAATGGATTATATATTTGTAATCATAAAAATTTATATTACATAATAAGGTCAACTTATTTTTTTGGTCATAATTAATAGTAAAAATAGTAAAAAAACTAATTACCATAGTGAAAAAATAAAATGGTAAAAAGTGAGTAACCTTTGAGTTAAATGAAGTAACATGTTAAAATATGTTTATTTAGAATCTTATATGTGTTTATCATCCTTATCTCTCCTATAATCCTTAATTTTCAATTTTGGAGGCACTTGGCATGAGAGCGACTACCCATTATTAAATAGTTTTTTGGTATTTACAAGAATATCAATCCTCCTCCTTTATAATGGCCACCCCCTCTCATATCCTTTACATAATTACAAAACCTGTTGGTTCAGCCAATCCCTATCCAAATCACTTCTTTAATTCCCTTACCTTATCTTAAAATACTTAGTATGATCATAAATCCAATCTGCAAAGACTTTAGGTATAATCCTAAATAGGACACTACAGGAATTATTAGTTATACCAATGGTTAAAAAACCTTAGTGTATGATAGAGAACCATTAGTATAGCTTATACCAACAGTTCTCTATAATATTGGATCATATTTTATTGATAAAGGGTTATACCAATGGTTTTTAATAAACTTTTTCTTAGGATTAATAATATTTTAGTTTACCCAATAGTTATTTAGAAACTGTTGGTATAGGCTTACTCCAATGGTTTCAACCCATTATCATAGGCCTATATCAATGGTTCCAACCATTAGTATATCACTATACCAATAGTTTGAAACAATTGGGATAGGTCTATATGAACTTTTCTAATATAATCATTGGTGTATCTTAATACCAACAGTTTTGAAATAATTGGTATACACCACCCTTAATTCCCTAGGTTGCATCACCCCCACCCAGCCCAAACAACAGCCAGAACTGCAGAAACCCAACCAGAACCTAAAACAACCACCATAACCTACCTAAATAGTCACAAAAATTCATATAATTACCCCATATTGGTCAATTACATGCAAATAAACATCACCAAAAAATATAAAAAAATGATAACATGTGAAACAAATTAATCCATTCAATCACTGATAACACACATTCAAAACATCACATATATTCATTCAGAACTAATCATAAAATGTAAAATGTCATAAATATCAGTCAAAAAAGTAATAGATCAGTTTTTCCCTCATTACCATCACCATAACCGTCATCACTTTCATCCTTGGAATCATCCTCACCCTCATCCTCACCATCATCATCACCATCTACATTGCTACGAATGTCATCATCCTGACCCCCACTAGGGCCACCACTAAGACCACTACCCAGTGCACTATATAAAATATGCATCTTCGACATATATGCATCACAATCCATGGTGGTATCTGGTGGAGGTGATAGACATAAGACTTTCATAAATATCATAAATTCATTATTGGACCTATGATTCCATTCACACTCATGTATGACCATTTTTTGGGCCTCTTATACCTAGGCTTGAGCCTGTACTACCCATGAATTATATTTTTCCAATTCACTGAAACCAAAAATGGCACCTAATGTGGGCCAATATCTAGTGGGTAAAATACTCTTCTTTATTCAATAACGTACTTTTCCATGGTGTTCATAACCCAAAACTTGATTTAAGTGATTATTTGGCCCAAATTTGTCAGTTTCCTAATCATCAAGGACCTATAAGGCACACTGTAACAAATATAAATTTTTTATTTAGTTATAAAATAGATATTACAATTTTAAATTAACAAATTAAAACTTACAATCTCCTTATGTGTCAGTTTTTTATCATGCTTCCATCTTTATTATTTCTTCTCAAGAAAAAAATATTAAGTCATATGCATTTCAATATTCAAAACCACCCTCTTAAATGATATTAAATTTAGAAACCCACAATTTAAAATAGGTTATTAATAATGAATTTCTTAAATAAAATCAAATGGATATACCTCATGATGCAATATGATTTTCTTTAATGATTGATTACTTTGTGCTAGTATGATATGAGCTTATTAGCAAAAAAAATTATATAATTAATTGGGATAATTGAGAATATGATTAAATAATGATTTTATAAATTAACTTAAAGTGAAATTTAAGGGATCTTGTTTATATATATTATTTCTATGAACATGAGGGAAATGAAATTATAAAATAATGTAAATGAAATGTCTTTATTGAAAAAACGAATCAAGATTAAATAAATTTATAATATGGTAAAAATTAAAGGTTAAAAGTATGCTAAAGGTGTTCTTATTTGATTTTCTAAGTTTCTATGATTTAATTTAAAAGGGGTTAAAATAGGGAAAGGCAAGGTAAATTTTTCATTGATGAAAATTGATGAAAGTGTATAGTCAATATTAGTGTTTTTTTATTAAAAATACTCATGAAAGAATATGATTTATTGTTTATTTGGTTAAATAATGTTAATGCTTAGTTAGAATGAGAATATGTAAGGTCATATTGGTTTTTATATTTGTTGTTCCTTTTCAATTTTACATGGTATAATTTTATTTGGTCCTTTTTTATTCAATTTGGTTAATAATTGTTCAATTAAATTTATTTGGGTTCAATTATATTCAATTTCTATTAATGATGTATGATTTAATTATTTTTTGATTATTTTTTTCATTATAATTCAGTTTTGTTTTTTCTATATATTATTTTTTTATTTTGATTCAAATATATTTTTTTATAACTTTTCATTTCAATTTGATTTAGTTTTTCCATCCATCATATGATTCAGTTTGGTATCTATTACTTTATATTCATTTAGTTAAGTTGTCTTCCATTTGATATTTGTTAATTATGTTAAATCCAATTTTATTAGTTTTAGTTTTATTTATTTCATTTTTTAGTCACTTTTTTGGATCATGTTTAGAATATTACATTTAGGATTTTCCTTTTAATGTTGGTTTCTCTTTTAGTTAGGTTGATTTAGTTTCATCAGATTGCAGCCATTTAAATTAGGTATTATTAAATTTTTGTTCATTATTGATTTAGTTATTTTTTTGGATTGGTTGGTTCATGATATATTGGTTTGGTTTTGTGCCTTTATTATTGGTTTCTGTAGTTTCATATTCATTCAGTTTGGTTGATTTATGGCTAGTTAAGTCATTTATATTAAATTTGTATAGATTAAAATTACGATATTTCTATTTTATTTTCTTTGTATAACGTTGAAATTTTTTGTTATTTTCAATTAAATTTAAATGTATATTAATTGATTCTATTTTTTTTTAAATTTGGGTTGGGTTTTTTGTGATTATTCAGTTTGATTCAATATAAGAAAATTTTATTTTAGTTGACTTTTTTTGGTTAGTTTGATTTTGGTTTGGTTTGTTTTAGGTCAAATTATTTCAACATAGTTTATGACAGTTGATTTCTATTTGATTCACTTTGGATTGGTCATGGTATGTTTTGTTCAGTTTAAAGGGTTTTGTTTATTATGTTAGGTTTGGGTTATTTTCTAATTTTTTATTTTATTATCATCTATTCAATTCAAACTAGTGGATATAGTAATGCGTAATACTCATGCCTTTACCATAGGTGGGGATTTTAGCCTAGTGAACACACTAATATATAAGATTCCCTAGAAAATATATAAAGTTTTATGCCTTTCCCATGGAGGAGGGATAGTCTGTATATAAGGGTTATTTTGGTTGATGTAGAGTATTCCACTTCAAATAAAAGGTAATACATAAGTGTCATGTCCTTTCAAAAATCATAATATGAAAAGATTCCATGGTGTTCCATGCATCCCATAATACTTAACCATTAAATGTATTCTTGAATGACTCATTTATCAAAGTACAACTTTTTGAAATAGTAAATGGATTCTATTGGAAATTATTTTTTTATATTTAAATTTTTCTAAATTACTATATTTTGGTCCCTTTAATATATTTGAAATAAAGGAGTGTGGGGTTCATTTTTTCCTAGAATTTTCATCTTGATGCTATAACTTTCCTGGGTTGGTGCATCTCAATAACCACATCTTAGTTTCTAATACTAAATTCTACTACTATATTTTGGGGATTATAAATCAGGATAGATTCAATAATATAGAGATAAACCTTAAAATTTAAATGAACAGAGTTTTTATTAAAATTATGTTTGGAAATGATCAGTAGAATGTATTAGAAATCAACTACACATGTGACTTCTCTATATTCAATAGGGTGAGAATTCAGGTTTATTGTAGAAGGTATACTAGATTAATCCTATCCATATAGTAGTATACATGTGATGTCTGGTTAAAAATAAAAACATATTTTATTGTGAAGGGATGCCTGATGCCTATAGGTTTTAGGTTTATCATAAGATATTCCAATGTTTGGTAACTTTTTTAATTTCATAAAGATTGTGCCTTAATAATTGTGTATATATTTGTGATGGAATTATCCATCCTAGTGATCAATATTTCAAGGTATCATAAATGTGGAAAGATCTATCTATAAGTGTAATACATCTCCCTTGTGAAATAAATTAAATAGAGTGTCAGCTATCCCTCATGGAAACTCATTTCGGACTGATAAAATTGAATAGAATACTAAAAAAATATTAAAACTTGGGGGAAATAAGTTTCATAATTTTATTGTTATACCTTGATCCAAATTTTTACCATTATAGTGGAAGATTTTCATTATATAGCTAATGTAAATGAATAATGAGGCTTCAAATGAGCAGCCTATACTAGTTGTTCCGTGGTTAATAATTTTTCATCCTATATATATTATACAATGGAGTGATCATTTTCATTGCATTATGTCTTTAAACTAGACATAAACAAAGTGACATAAGACTTTTATAGGGCCTTCTTATGCCATGATATTTTCTTCTTAATTTCTATTTCATTCGTGGTTATTATATGGAATACCTATTATAGTGTGGTTAACTCTAAGGTATATTTTGATGTGTAAAGACCCTCACTTTAATAGGTTGTGTTTTTAAAATGAAATTTTAATTTATAATTTTTATCAGGGCATGATGCCTAGTCTAGGAATGAAACCTTAGGTTTCTGCATGTCAAAAATTACTATAGAGAAACACCCAAGTTGGGTGTTTTTATTATGTATCACCAAAGAGGTACCACCTGTCGTAAATAGGGTAAGTGTTGAAATGAATAGGTTGGATGTTTCACTGGTCATTTATAGGGTATAAATTTGTTATGAGTTTTATTTTAATGGTTTATATAGATATGTAAAAATCAAATGAAATAAGAAATTTCATTACATACTCACCAACATAACAATAATAATCATAAAATTTCAGTACACATTAAATACTTTCAATAATAAACTAAGGAATTCATAATCATTTATCTATCTGAATTAGAAATGGAATGAAATATGGAGAAAATAAAAATTATAAATGAGTATAATACCTACTTCCAATCATTTTCCGGTATCATAGCCATCCCCAAAGTGTGGGGGTATTTAATAGCATCCTTGTTTTTTTATTTCTTATTGATTCTTCCTAAGAATAATTTTTAATAATAAAAAACTATGTCTTAATGAAAATCATGGTAACTTTCATTCAAAAACATAAAATTTTATTAACACCTTAAAATCAGTACTCATCTAATAACAATCATTTCCCAATAATATTATACTAGACACTCATTCGTGATAGGTGTGGCCTCTAAATATATACCTACTTTAGTATGTTACACACTATACAACTCATGAATATATTCTCTCCATATCTCACTTAATTCCATGAGTTTTCATATCCTCATAGCCTCACTATCAGAAAAATTATAACAAAACTGACACCAAAATATTAATTCATATAAATAAAATAATAATATAACAGTAAATCCAGTGAATTTTCTTACCCATATTTATGCCCCATGCATTATCCTTTACTTATTTTGGAAGGTGTCTCTGGGATACTGTCCTGACGGTATTGATGTTAGATTATTTGGAAAGAGTCTCCATAAAACTCCTAAATTCTCACCATGTTTGTCCATTCATTTGATTTTCCTCATTTTACTCCACTATTAGTTGTTTTTGGTTGTACCACACCACATGAATGGGTGTACACCCACACCTCTTAGTGGTGGTTCCATATGTTAAATAAAAAACAAATATTATATCAAATCATATTATAATGAAAATAAATTATGGTCAAAAAAATTACTAGGGTTCTATAAATATACCTATGGAAGTCTGATCAATAGTTTTCATTGGATCCTTAGGCTTTGAATGAACATTAACCTATATAGATGGAGTGGGACGCAATGTATTCTAAGGAGGATCAAAATGTTTAGGATTGTAATTTGAAGGAGCATGAATGTAGAATCTCAAGGAGAAGGAAGTAGAAGGAAAAGAATATGACATAAACATATGTGGAAATTCATAATATGGATGGGTAGTGGGAGCCATCATAGAATAAGGGAAAGATAGGTGAGGAGGATCCGATGTAAATGGTGGCAAAAAGATAGGGGTCCTAAATATCTCGATTGACTCTAATGACACAACGGGGTTATAAGGTGTTCTGGATGGTATCTCATAGGAAGGTATGGGGTGTTATCGGGCACACTGAGTAGTGCACATAGCTCTAGTACCCCTATGTATCCTCTAGCTAATCACTTGTATCTCTTCAATTGAGAGAGATGGTATTTTTATCTCTTTCAATTAGAAATTATTTTATATCATATTTTTCCTTCGTATCTCTTCAATGTTTTTCATTTACTAAATTTTAAAATAAATATGGAATTAATTATAAATACAAAACTAATTTTTATTCCAAACAAGAAAGAAGATGATACATGGCTTAATTAAGGAATCCAAATTGAAAAACTAAATAAAGGATACATAATGATAGATAGATTCATCATAGCTCAGTTGTTTGATTGAGTTTGATTATTTTTTATTTTAATTAGATTATTTTGGTTTATTCTTGTTCAGTTTAATTTAGTTTGGATCACATCATCACTTTTTGTGTCGAGACATTGTTGTTGAATTTGGATTCATTTAGTTTTGTTTGTTTTGTGTTGAGATGGTTTTCTTTGACTTAGTTTAAGAGTATATAAATTATTTCATTTATTTTTTATTATGTTCAGTTAGGGTTGATTTAATTTGAGTTAGTTCATGTTATTGTTATTTAGTTCGGTTCAGGTTGATTTGACTTGGTTTAGTTTTTTTGTTAATTAGATTTAATTAGTTTCAATTAAATTCAGTTTTAGTCAGGTTAGGTTACGTTAGTTTATTTATATTTGGTCTACTTTTATTTGGTTTGAGTTGTGTATCGTTAGTTCAAGTGTACATGGTTTGGTTTAATTTCATTTTTTTCAATTTAGGATAGTTTTATTTAAAGTGGGTTAGTTTAGTTCAAATCGTTTTGATTTATTTTTATATGAATCAATTTAATTTTTTTGGTTTGGTGTTATTTTATATGGTTCAGTTGAATTTGGTATGGTTTAGTTCTATTCAAGTTGGTTCAGTTTGCATTTTTTTTTTGTTTAAATATTTTCTTTTTTAGTTTTTTTTCTTGGTTTGGTTTATTTTAAATCTATAATATATCATTTAGGTTGGATAGGTTCAGTTTATAGAAGTTCAATTAATTTTTATACATATTATATTTCTTTAATTCAATTTTTTTAAGTTCTAGTTAGTTTATTTTGTTTGATTTGGGTTAGTTTAATTTGGGTTTGTTTTGTTCATTTTGGGATGGGTTGGGATAATTTAGTACATTTATTAAATTGGGTTCTATATTTTCTATTTTATTCAGATCATTTTTGTTCTGTTCTATTTGTTTATGTTTTGACTGGTTCTGTTCAATTTATTTTGGTTGGGTTTGGTGTTTTTATCTGGTTTGGGTTGGTGCATTCTAATTAGGGTTTTATTTATGATTTTTTAAGTATGTTACTTTTTTGTTCATTACTATTGAATTTTAATTAGTTAGTTTCAATTTAGTTCAGTTAATTTTATTTTAGTTCATTTTGATGAAATTTAGTGTATTTTGGATCTACATAAGTCTACCTTGGTTAGATCAAGTAATTTTAGTTCAATTTAGTTGGTTTGGTCAAGTTGGTTTGGTTATGATACAGATATGATTTGGTGGTTCGGTCGGGTTTTAGTGTGTAAAGGTTTTATTTGATTGGTTCATTTATATTCAATCCTAGTTAGGTGAATTTTGTACAATTCAATTTTATTAGGATTTGATCAATTCATTTAAATTTAGTTTATTTAATGTTGAATTTGGTCTTTATAGTGTATTTCACTTTAGTTTGGTTTGGTTCCATTTTTTTATTTATGTCAAGTCAATTCGGTCCTATTTGTCTAGAGTTAATTTTGATCCATTTTGGCCCATTCAATTTAGGTTGATTTGGGTAATGAAAATCTAAATTAAAATGAATGAATCCAAACCAAACCAAACTAGTCTGAACTAACCCAAATAGGCATGAACTGAATATATGAAAGCCTAAATCAAACCATATTAATCAAGATCAAAATAAACTAAATGCGGACAAAAAAAGATTTTATCATGGTTTTTTTAACCTAGAATAAAAATTATATTAATGGTTGATATAATACATGAGTGATTTGGAAGGAATAAATATAATATTTAAGAATAATGAAATGAAGTAAAGAATAGATGAGAGATTATCATGGGATGGGAAGAAAGTGTAATGATGAAGGTTGTTGGTTCTTGTGTTCTAGATGAAAGAAAAAAATCAATGGTGTTTTATTAATAATTGATAAAACATGAAAGAACATTTCAGAAAACAAATATATTACATATGTACCATAAAAATTAATGTTTCCTCCCAACCCATTACACATGTAACACAATTTTTTCTTGAGGCATAATGATTTTGGTACTGATATAAATTTTGTTCTAATTATATTAACAAAAATAACTTTTAGAACACAAAAATTAGAACAAAATATATATTTAAAATTATAAACATATAGATTATCCCAAGAAATTTAATTTGAAATAAAATGCCTTTAATTGCATAAATATTGATAAAAAATAAATAAAATTCACTTGAGTAATAAAATATCATTCCATAAGTGTAGTATTTAATAGATGATATCCTTTTATTGTATATTTTTAAAAATATATTTCTATAAAATTCAAGATCATTTCAACTATATCATTTTATATTTTATTTTTATCAGTTATTCTCAGTTCTAACATCTTTTTTAAGTTTAAATAAAATATTTTCCATGTTCTACCTTTAGTTGATAAATTGGAAAAATCTCCATGGACATTTTATAAAAAGTATATGTTCATCCACTCTTTGAGTTTCTCTCATATAGAAAATTCAATATTATACTCTCAAAATACAATATTTTTTCATCTAAATTTTATTTGTTTTATGATTTTTATCTATAAAAATATCAAAATTTTGTTGGAAAACTATATAATTTCTTGAATCTGGAACTCCAGAATTGTGCAAGAAACTCCATAATTGTGAAGGAAACTCCAAGGAAAGTTCATATTTGTGAAGGAAAATAAAAAACCGTGCAGAAAAATCATGAGGTGAGGTTCTACATGGCCTCAAGTAAACTAAAAAACTTCTAGAGTTTGAGAACTAGCACCTAGGATATGCATATATCAATTAAAGAGTGATTTAAAATATAATTGACTATAAAAATTACCAATATAAATTATCCAACAATAATAAGTTATGGAAAATAAAATAATTACAATCAATACTTTAGAACAATATCCCAAAAACTATGATGTATAACATTAATGAAATCATTATTTTACTCAATATTAAATCTTTTTTACCAGATTATAAGCATTACAATTGAAATTTCACTTAAATATATACCAAATCAATAATTATTGGTATACCACGTGTTGCAAGGATGTACCACTTGTATAAGAGACAACACTACTGGTTGGGAAAAATCTAAAGAAATACATAGTTTTGTCAATATAGAATATTATAAACTTTTTAAGTGATAATTTATATAATGGGTGTTTATTTACAAAATGGTGTGGTGGTAGTATAGAGTACTGTTAATGGTTATATTATATCATGATTTCTATTTTATATAAAATTAATTTGTGGATTTATTAGGGAATGTAATTTATTATTCATGTTCTTTAACTATTTTAAAATTTAATTTGGATTAGATATGGATTATATTATGGAAAATCATCTTCAGTTAAAATAATTCATGGAATATTCTATGTGTTAGATATAGAAATAACATCTAGATTCTTTTACAGGGTGTCGTGGAATAATTTTAATTCTATAGAGGAATCAATGATTATAGATTTATGAGTAGGGAGTTAGAACTATTAGTATCAAATATTAGTGAATAAATTGGTAAATATTTATACTATAAGTATTATTGAGGGTTGATTTATCATTTTTATTGAGTTTAATAAATGTATAAAGGTTTATTGAAGTGACCTAGGATAAAAATTGATTCAATTATATCACATCTACCATATGGTTATGTTATCATTCCAAAACAAATTTAACTATATATCTTGATATAAGACTCACTAGAGTCTATATATTTCATACAATCAACAATTAACACATTCATAAAGTTGAGATAAGAAAGTTAATGAATACCATATTTAAATGATATCAAGTTAAATCATATATCTTGTCACATTTATGTAATTCATAAGGTGATACCATTATCTAATATGCTCTTACAAATGAGGCTCAGATTAATGATTCCTAAAAATATTTTTACACAACTACCCATGAAAATAGAACAACTTGGCATTAAAAGGTAAGATCTATGGGTATAAAATAATGTATCATAAATCACATAGTGTATGTAATATGTACATCTTCTAAATCAAGAGCAAAATTTGCTCAAAATTATATGAGATCTCATCTCGAGGTTAAGACACTCCTCCCCAAAGTATAGATAATAATTTTATAGAATTTATAATTAACCTATGAAATTACCTCACTATAGTAAAAATAAAATATCTAAAAAATCAAAAAAATGTAATATATCACATCCATCATATCACTACTCACCAAAATCAAATCTTAATATATTATTGGAAATCACTATCATAACAAGAATATAAAAATGGGTCTTCAAGGTGGGATAATGAATAAAAATATAAATTTCACTATATTAATTAATAAAATTATCCAATAAAGGAGACAAAAAAATCAAATAATGAAACAAATTAAATCCCTTAATCAAATCATTAAATGGGAAGTCAAAGTGGACCCAACAATAAAAAAATTATTATTTATCCCTCAAACACATGTTCTGAAACTCAAATCATAGCATCTATGTAAGATAATATATATTAGACTATATTAATTTAAATCCTCGGTATGTAAGTATGAGTAATTCCCTTTCACAATAAATCTTGGATAAAGGTTGTCTCATCACCACTATATTCATAGTGGGCTTTTTTTAAAGAAACCACAAATCAAATCTGGTGAAACTGCACATGGGGAATACTAGATAACAGATCTGTAACTCAGAAAATTGATGTTGAAGAACAAATAAATTAAAATATAAACTAAGTATGGGTTATCTTGGTTGGGGAATAAGATGAAACACACTCATAGGGTTCACTATCGTCAGTATTCTGAACTAAGGAGGTGAAATATGCGGTTGTAATTTGGGTGGAATTTTATACCAATGATTTTTAAAAATATTTGGTATAGAAAACTAGATAACTATAAACTAATGTTTGATTATAATCATTAGAATTTCATTAAGTATTTCAGAATATACCAATGGTTTTTTAAAACCATTGTTATATAGTTCACCCATTCCAACAGTTACTGTAAAACCATTGTAAAATTGAATTTGTTAGGCCTCCATACTAATGGTTTTTAAAAAACATTGGTATAGATTATGTGTAAATAACCTATACCAATATTTCTATGAAAAATATTGGTATAGACTTACAAAAAAATTAAATCCCAATGCTTTTAAAAAAAATTGGTTTATTCCCATTGGAATAGGTATTGTTTCCATTAATTGGTGGTTCGAATAAGAGGTGACGTTCTTAACCGAGAATCTTTGTTTTATTTCTTCTTCAACCTCATTAAAATCTTACTAAATCTTGATCATATAAAAAATCAATATATCCAATAAAATAATATTTTATTATGTTAATTTAATGACATAAATCCATCTCTACTTTTATTAAATGGAAAATGAAATCATCAATTGGGTGTACGGTGGACTACCACCTCACGAACCGATGTAATTTTTTTTCCATCAGCACCTCTCATGGATATTAATAATGGTGGATTTAATTTTTTTTATATGATAATAATAAAATATAGAACATTATAGAAAATTAATATATCATATAATTTCTTACTTTATCATCCATTTAAAATGATAACATCATTCGTTTGTATGATGCACTACCTCCTCACGAAGCGAAGTGATTCATTTATTTTATTACCGCATCACATGTATAGAATACATAAGTGTATTTAAAGAAATAATATGATATTTATTATATTATTATCATTCTATAAATATAATATAACACTTACCTTATTTCCATCATGATCTTTTAAAAATGAAAATGTTACACAAGCTTACGTACGACCTATCATCTCTATGATTGTAATGTTGTTCATTTTTCATAACCATAATTCATGGTTATTTTTAAAATATAATTTAAGTATAAAAATGATAGTTATTTCATGATTATTTTTCTATATATTATTTAATAATTACCCCTTTGACAATGTTCAACACACTGATGCCATATTGAAATAATGAACAGATCATCCTCAAAACACCGGACATGGACATACGAGTTAAGTAATTAAATACTTAATGAAAATAAATGAATTAAATGGTTTAAGTATAAAGGATTAAATATATAAAATGTAATTAAGAAAAAAATAATTTATATATGTTTATTATGAAGTAGATAAAATACATATACAATAATCCTAGACTCGAGGTAAGGGTTTTCTTCTCAAAACTTATTTCTTTGAGCTGTATGTTCTATTATACACCTAATTTATTTTATATGGTGTATATACTACCCATTTACATATTATATAAAAAACTTCATAATTCATGGTATATTAAGTCATAATTCACTTACTTAATTTACAGGGATTATGATTCGAAGTATGCCAAAGCAGCAAGGGTTTATGGGTCAATTTTATTTTAATCGAGATTATTTACACATGAATTTACATTGAAGAAAATTATTTTATTTTTAACTAATAAAACCATTTTATTTTCTTATCCAGTATTTATTTATGAAATTTTCATGTAATAGCACCATATTCTTCTCTTAGGTAATTAAAATTAGTGAGAAAACATTTTAAATAAAATCCAACTCTATTTCTCCCTTCGGTCAAAAAAAATCCTTCCAAACACATATTTTCAAAAAACGTTTTAAAGAATTTTTTTTATATTATACAAGGATATCTTAAATAAATTTTCAGTAATTTTTTACTTTAAGAAAATTCAAAATTAATCTTCCTATCATTTTCTAAAAAAGAAACTTTTTGACTTTTCTTAAAAAATTTGAAAGAAATGTTTTTTTAACTTATACGACATGTAAGGAATTACCCACTATAATTTTATTTTAATATTATTTTATAGTTATATTTTAAAAAATATATTTCAAAAATATTTTTTGAATTTTAGTTTTTAGAAACAGATTTTTAAAGGTGAAATTTTATTTTCCTCAATAATTTTTTTGTATCTTTTTAAATATATTTATATTCCTGAATGAAAACAACCATTAATGTTTTTGAATAATTCTAAAATATATATATATATATACTTTTCTCACTCTCCCTTCCATTATCATGGTAATTAATTTCTTATGCTCATTTATAAAATGACTTCATTATGAAATTTTCTTTGATTATGAAATGAGGAAAGATTATGTAACTCATTTTCTTACCATTGGTAATTCTTATATTTATGATTTATGATTGACTTTTTTATGTGGAACACATATAAATGTAGGTAAAATTAATGTTACATGTGATCCTAAGATTTTATATCCCTCTAATGCTTTATTTAATGTTTTGGTCTCAATAAACTTCAGGTGTTGTATTAGGGAGTGAACCTAATACATTGTGGGACTTTGTAATCTATGTGATGTTGTCTTAGCAGTTATCCTTGACTTATGTTTATATAATCTTTTATGTTTCTTCCAAATTTCTTATGGTTCCATTATATTAGGATATCATGTATTTATTTTATTATTCAATTTTATTACTCTTTAGCCTTATATTTTATGATATCATGTTATACCTTTGACTCACAAGTTATACTTCCTTATAGTGTTTATTTTCTTATTGGGATTTTTAGCTCACCCATTTTGTTTATATATTCCCTAGTTTATCCCATGTAGTGTTTGGATCTTGATAGGTTTTAGGATATCCTTATATAGAATAAAATAAAATGTTTTATTTTCATTTTCACTTTGAATTATTATAAACCAAGTCTTACAAATACACTATGCCTCGTGATCTTTGGTTCATAATTAATGAATGTTTGTGTTAAAAATCATGTAATAATATATGTAAAAGTCTTGGTTCAATATAGTTGGTATCAAAGAAAGGTTTTAGTTAACCTTTGGAAAATATAATTATAAAACCTTAATGATAACCCTAGATATAAGTCTAAGGATGAGTTCAATGATAATAGTAAGCATAGAAAAATATCACAGAATCTTGGTGAAGTATAGAGAGATTCGTTTTTCAAAAATTACATCCCTACATGGATACTATAAGTGGATGTTGTTATAAATTAGATGTACCTAGGGATAATAAATCTAAAAAAGGCATATTGGGCTTGACTTGAGCATTACCCGGTACACAATAATGGTCTTTACAGTGCACCTGGTTTGATAGTCCTAGGGGATATGTTTTAGAAATTCACAAACTCTTTATGAACCATTATGAAGGACTTGAAAAAATTGTCAGGTTAGGAAACCTAATAAGAATCATTATCATGGATAACTGATATTGAAATCTAGAAACACATAATTTAGGATATAATTATACTTTATAATTTATTCCATAAAATTTTATAATTTTTCCTTTTTGTATGTTAAATTATTCTCATCTTAGTTTTTATTTATTTTAGTTAATACTGATAAATAGGATAAATTATGAAAAAAACAATGTGATGGGAAATGTAATGATTTCCGTAATTATATTCCTAACCTATTTGGAATAGAAGTTAGAAAATGATGGTGTCTCATGGAATTTCAAGTACTAAAGATAAAAAATAAAATAGGAATAAGTTTCCAGCATGTCAAAAATATGGGAAGCCAAACCATGGAAATTTCATTAATGAAAATAGAAGATGGTTTATCTGTGTAAAATGTGAGAACAAAGTAGCTAATTTCAAAAGAAAAATAAAGAGTCTATTTAACAGGATGTAGGGAAATAAATTTCAACCTAAGGAACCACTAAAAGTTCAAGGTCATAAATGTGGGGAACTTGGTAATTATTTGAGTCAATTCTATAATCAAAAGATTAATTCCTAATGTCCTATGTTATGAAAATAATTTAAGATGAATTATTGAATTATTTAGGTGTTGGAACTCACGAATCATGTTTTTGAAGTATTTTTTTCTATAGTATTCTGGTTATTAGAATCATGAAACTTCTCAGGATTTTTCTACAATGGTTTACTTTAAGAATTTTCAAGAATATAATTAATGGTACAAATGACCTAGAAAGTTGATTTAATGTTAATTTTTTATTCTAAATAAAAATACATGATTTAGGAAAAGATAGTCTTGGAGAATTTCTTGATGTTGAGGTAAATATAGTCTATTAAAAATAGATGATTTTGTAGAAAATTGATCGAAAACCATAGAGGTTTAAAAATATTATTTTATTACTAATTTTATTTCTGAATATGTTTATCATATTATTGATAAAATTATAGGATCAAGGAAAATAATCAATATGATTATCACATAAAATTTTCTTAGTTTTAGAAAAAGTATATCCCATAATTCGGGTGACAACCCGTCGCATCCAACAAGGTCACGAGGCTTGAAGCCATAACCAAAGGGTATTAATGATGTTACACCTACCATTGGCCTATATGATGTAATGGTTAGTATGACACTATTTTTTCAAAATAAAATGGTGGATAAATAATAATTTTGGTTTTGGAAAACATATTATACAATTAAATATTTTTAAATTTATGAGGTTCTGAGTTGATTAATGATATTTTGGTAAATGTTTTATTGGGATTATATTTATATAATCTTTAAGTTTAACATAAAAACTTATTTATGGATAATTCTATAATATTTATGGATATGTAACTTGAATTTTATGTGATAAACATTGAGGTTAAAACATTCATTCATGTTGAGGCTGTTGAGTTTAATTGGGTTATAAAGTTACTTATATAAGGAATGATCAGTGTTAAACCTTTTTTTATTGTTTAATTTTTAAGATTAATATATTCATATTAATTTTCGGTATTATATTACATTATTATAATAATTATTCTTTTAATAAATATATAATGAATAACTTGGTACTCTTTTATGAATATTATGATCTTTTAAAATTTAATTTTAGCGATTCAATAAAAAAATCATATTTCATATCCATTCCATATACTAATAGGTGAAGTATAAATTGATCTAAGCACGACAAAAAAATGAAAATGTGTTTATGAAATAAGAATATATCATGTAAGTATATTTTCTAGTGTTCTGTATCTTGATAGAAAAATAATCTCTAAAATATAGGAAAGGGATCTTGGAATAAAAAAATATCTTATTTCCTACATATCTAATGAATCAATGGTATTTTAATTCATCATATATTTATGTTTTTTTGGTTTTTAACTTTCTCTTGGTCATTCAGTTTCTTATGATCAAGGAACTCTATCACTCTCTATAATTATTTAATATTTTCTTCCATATCAATATTTTCACTTCCCAATAATGTCATCTTATGTGTAAACCAAGTTATTTGATGACCTTAATATTTCCATTTAAATTTTTTAAGGAGAAGTTTTATTAACCCCTTTTACAATGTGGTTTTTCCAAAAGGGAATTTTCAAATTTCCAACCCTTGATTACTAAGAAAAAGTTTAAATTGGTGAGGAATAAATTTATTTAAAGGCGTACAATGTAACACCCTGAGAATTTAGAATATATTTATCTTTAAATAAATTTTATTTCTTTGATAGCTTTCGTTACACACAACACTGATTTTAAAGAAACTATGATATAATATTAAAATATAATTATTTAAACATGACTAATATAACATAGCTGTTAAATTGGTAGGTATGAATAGTATTAACTACTTTATGAAATATATATAAATTCCTAACAAATATTAATTTATTTAAAAATCATTAATAAATATTAACTCATCTTTAATAAATATATTTTATTTTAGAAGAATTCCATCAAAATTGATTTTTATTTCTTTTATGAGAAAATATTATTTTTTGGAATGTTTAGAATTTTTATTTTATAAAATTAAAATAATTTTTAAAATCATCATATCTATATTAAATTATGATGATATGTTGGTATTTTTCTGAAAAAAATTTACTTTTTAGTGAATAGTGAAAAATACCAATTTTTTTGTAAAATTGTCATTTTTTAATAAAATAAGTAATTTAAAAGTCACATTATTATTTAATACTACTTAAAAGTAAAATAAGTATTATTCAGTTATATTTCATCCAAATAATTACTTTTAAAACTTTTTTATGTATTATTTTAATGTAAGTTTATTTTTAGGCTTTGAAACACTCTTTTCGGAAAGATATTTTAAAGTGCATAATATTTCTCCATTTTAATTAATTAAATTAAGACCTAATGAATAATAATTTAAAATATATATATATATATATATATATTAATTTAAATTAATTTAGCTATTATTACTTTTCATATAGTTGTTATAAGATCATCTTATGCTTAAAAAATGCATTTCTTGGAAAACTATTTTCCTGACACGTCTGTGAGTTTTAATTTAAATGAAATTAAGAAAATTATATGAATATAATTTGATAAAATTTATTAAATATATTTAATCAACATAATTTTTATTATATGATAATTAAAAATTAATTTGTTTTTATAATGAATAGAAAAAATAGTAAAAAAACTAGTTATCATGGTGAAAATTGAAAATGGTAAAAAGTGAGTAATCATTGAGGTAAATGAAATAAAATGTTCAAAACATATTTATTTTTAATGGTAGATTTTTTTTATCTATATTATATCTCCAATAATCCATTATTTTTTAATTTTTTATTCACTTGTCATGAGAGAAACTTCCCATTATTGAATAGTTTTTGGTATTGACCAAAAATTCACTCCTCCTCTCTTATAAAGGGAACCCCCTATCCTCTCCTTTACACACTTCAAATCCTAATTATCTAAGAAAAACCTACCCAAATAAATTCCTTAAATCCCTAAACTTATCCTAAAATCCTTTATTTTATCATAAATACAATATGGGAAGGATTTAGGTATAATCTTAAAGAGGTTGTCTGAAGAACAGGTAACGTTCTTGAACGAGCATATTTTTTTATTTATTATTTCACCTCCTTAAAATATTACTTAATAATTATCATAAAAAATATAATTATCTACCATATAATAATATTTTATCATTTTAATGGAATGAACTAAATATATTTTCACTTCTATAAAATGGGAAACGAAACTTTCGATCGTGTATACGATAGACTACCATCTTGCAAACCAATGTAATTTTTTTCCATCATCGTCTCTCACAAAAATACATAATAATTGATTTGATGTTTATATATGATAATAATAAAATTTTAACCATTCTGTAAAATTAATATATTATATACTTTCTTACCATACCATCCATTGAAAATGATAACATCGTTTGTGTGTACGGCAAACTACAGCCTCACGAAGCGATGTGATTCATTTATTTTTTTAATTAATAACATTTATGATATATGTATGTGTATTTAAATAAATAATATGATATTTAGGATATTATTATCATTATGTAAGGATAAAATAACATACACCCCTTTTCCATTATGATCGTTGAAAAAGGGAAAAGTTAGGTATGTGTTTGTATAGCCTACCATCTCCATGATGGTAATGTAGTTCATTTTTCATAAAAAAATTCAGAGTTATTTTTAAAAGTATAATTTATTTATATAAATTATAATTAAATCATGATTATTATTTTTAATATGATAAAACAATGACCCCTTTTACCATGGTTAACACACCGACGTCGTTTCAAAATAATTAACTGAGCATCCTCAAAACACCTAATGTGAACAAAACTGATTAAGTAATTATAAAATTCATTAAAATAAATTAAATAAATTATTTAATTATAAGGTACTAAACCTATATAATTTCTTTAATAAAACAAATAATTTATATAAGTTTATTATACATGAGATAAAATACATAAATGATAAGTTTGGACTCAATGTAAGGGTTTCTATCTCAAAACTTCATTATAGTCGATGCATGTTCTTTTATATAGTGTATATAATTCCCCTTTAATTATTAAATATATAAAAATTAATATTTCATGGTATTTTAAATTAAAATTCACATACTTATTTCATGGGGGTTATGATTTAAAAGTTACCAAAGATATAAGGGTTTATGCCTCAATCTCACTTTAATCGGGATTAATTGTGCTTGAATTTCTATTAAAGTAATTTTATTGATCTTTATTTAATAAAACCCATAAATTTTATTATCCAATTGTTATTTATGAAGTTTTCAATTAATGGTACAATTTTTCTCTCTTAGGTAATTAAAATGATTCAGAACTTTTTTTTAATAAAATATGACTTGATTTCTCTCTTTTTCCGAAAATCATTTTTCCTTTCAAATCCATGTTATATAAAAATGTTTTAAATAATTTTTTTTTATATTATACAATTTTTTATTAAATAAATTTTTACACATTTTTTTATTTAACAAAATAGTTTAAAATGAGTCTTTCCATTGTTTTATAAATGACACACTTTTTTAATTTTCTTACATAATGTGCCAGGAATGTTTTTTTAATTTATATGTCATGTACGGAATTACCTGCCATTTTTTTATTTAAATATTCCTTTATAAATATATTTTCAAAAAAATCAGAAAATATTTTGTGAATTTTAGTTTTTCAAAATTTATTTTCAAAGTGTAAAGGTTATATTCCTCAAGAACTTTTTTTATCTTTTTAAATTGTTTCTATTAATAAATGAAAAAACATTAATGTTATGGAATGCTTATAAAATATCTATAATTTTATCTTATATATATACCTTTATCACTCTCCCTTCCATTGTTGGGGTAATATGTTCCTTATGTTCATTTCTAAAATTACTTCATTATGAAATTCACTTTGATTGTGATATGAGGAAATATTATGTAACCCATTTTCTTCCAATGGGTAAATCTTTTGTTTATGACATATGATTGATTTCCTTATGTGCCCACATATGCATGTACATGAAATGAATGTTATGGTTGGGCCTATAATTATATATCCCTCCAATTAATTGGGTAATGTTTTAGTCTCACAAGACTTCATGTATGGGATTAGGGAGTGAACCTAATCTGTTATGGGACTTTGTCCACGATGTGATGTTATCTTAACCGTGACTTTTTTTATGTCATGTTTTATATTTCTACCACATTTCCTATGATTCCATGATCTTATGATTTCATGTCCTCTATTTTACGCTTCCATGTGATTAATTTTTAGCCTTCTCTTTAAATATATCATGTTATACCTTTAACACACATTTCATGCTTCCTTATCATGTTTATTTCTTTACTTGTCTTTTTATCTCACCACTTTATCTATGTATTACCCAGTTTATCCCATGAAATTTTATGAGCTTGAAAGTATTTAAGAGTTCTTTATGGAGAATAAAATAAATAGTTTTATTTTTAGTCTCGCTTTGATGTATTGTAAACCTAATCTTCCAAATATACTAGGTCTCACGATATTTGGGTTGTAATTAATGGATTTTTATGTTAAAAATCATTTAATAAAATGTGTAAAAGCATTGGGTCACTATAAGAAGTGTGAATGGAATGAATGAATTAAGTAAGGCTTTATATAGAAATTAAATATATTCATTATAAATATATTCATTGTAATCATGGTCATTGAAAATATGTTTGTTGTATATAAATGTATCCAATAGGTATACTTATGTTATGTATTGTTAGTAGTGAATCTAACATAATATAATTCATGAATAATAAAAATTAAAATTAAAATTAAAATTAAAATATTTGTATATTTATGGGTTGCGTATTATTATTAATATTATTATTATAAAAGTTTTTTATGATATATTTATAAAATTCAAAGAAATATATTAACATTAATTTATTGTTAAAATTAAATTTTTAGAATATAGATAATAGATTTTAATGGTATTAGTTGAAGATTGTTTAATATAAAAGTAACTTTTTTTCAAATAACATATTCTTTATGTTCTTTATTTTTAAATAATCTTTACTCAAGAATTCTATTTATAGATATATATTTATAATATTAATAAAAAGTAAACTAACATACATCTAATAGTCATTATTAGGCGTATAATATGGATAAATTCATTTTATTCTTAAAACGCATTTTTTATAAAATTGGGTCTTATGATATTTATTTAAAGAATTTAAATATGTTATAGATAATAAATACTGATTATATGAACAATATATTAACACAAATATAATTAGTAATTGATAGGAAATAAAAGTAGTAATAGATAAATATTTTAAAAAAAAAGTTATTTTCCTATGAAAATAGTTTTCATTATATTTTTATATTATTAATGAAAAGTTAAATTTTAGAGTTTTAATTTGAAAATATTAACTTAATTATTATATATATAATAAAAATATTATCTTATTATAAATTTTATTTGTTTTTCTAAAAAGATTGATTTTTAGGTGAATAGTAAAAAAATATTGTTTTTACAAATACTATAACTTTTATGAAATTAATTGTATATAAGTATTACTTGAACATTTTTTAAACCATTTTCTAGAAAAAAATATGTATTTTATAAGGGAAATTTTAAATTTAGAAATATTTATTTTAGTTTACAAACCTATATTTAATATTTTAGAACTTAAGTTACATTATTCGCTAAAACTAATTTTAATATATTATACATTTATTATTTTAAAATTAACTTTTATGAATTTTATAAGGTGAATATAATAAAATGTACTTTATATTTTGATTTATAAGTTCCATATTATCTAATAAGTAAATTTTTATGTTTAATCATAACAAATGAACTACTTAGGTAACAACTAATGACCACCGTAAAAAGAAAAATGGTAAAAAGGGTTAAGCAAAGTAGTAAAAGGTCTAACATGATAAAAATATGATTCTAATAGATTTTTTAGGTTTTAATAAACCAACCCTTATATTTACTCTATTATTTTCCATTTTATTATCTTCTTTACATGTGAAACATGGGATCTCTTTATATTAAGATGAATAATGTCTTTCTTGTTGCTTATAAAAAGTTCCAATATCCATCCCTTAAAAACCACTCTAAATTTAGGTTTTGTCTTGAAACTATAACATTTAACCATCACATATAATCATTTTCTACTTAATTTATCTTTATTTCATAATAAGTTGTCATAATCCATCCATATCCCGGGAGTCCCATAAGGGAAAACTCAAGTTCTCAACTTGAGTACTAATCTTTCCCTAATTTCTTTCCTTTTCCATCTTACTTTTCAAAATATAATTTTCTAATTTTAATATAATTTAATTGGTATTTTTTTATATTAATATTTATCATTATAAAGTAACAATCTATAACCACCTTTCCCAATTTTCATTAAGAAAAATGAAAACATCATTCGCGTGTTTTCACGTACTGCCGCATCTATGAAGTAACGTTTCTCATTTTTCGTTGAATTTTTTATTTATTAAACTATATTATAATATTATTAACCATCTTAAAGTATCTACTAATATAATTATTCTTCTTTAATAATTATATTATTCAAAAAAACTCTTTCATAATCATACTCATACATTAATTATGGTATGTTCATGTTTGGGTCGGTCTAACCACCTACTTGGAAAATTATATAAAATAATATCAGAGATGACTATGAAAACATAATTATGTATAATATATGATAGAAATATGTAAATACTGATTTTATTTTAGTTTTTAAATTTTAACTTTAATATTAAACAAAATAATTTATTTACTAACATTTTTTCATTAAAATACTTAAAATATGCTCTTCATAGATTTCATCTTTAAGGATCATAATAAAAATTCCCATAGAATGAAATTATATAATTATAGATAATTATAATTCATCAATTCCAGTACCATTTATGGTATGTTAATTATTATAATTTAGAGAAGAAATAAGAACTATACCACTATTATGAAACTAGTTCAAAATTATCAAGATTACTCACACCCGTTATTGAAAATAGATAATAACAAATTAAAATACACATAGAGAATAATTATAAATTAAGTTTATAAATGTTTATATATATGAATAATGTTCTAAAATAGGTTTTTAGTCTAGTTATTTTTATTATATTTTTTATTCAACTGCATTTAGTGGAAGTCACATATTAGGGTAAGGGTTTTCTTATCTCAACTTTATTTCTTTAATCATAATTATTCATTATTGAATATAGTTATAAAAATATGGTTTTATTTTGATCTATAATTATATTATAATTCCTTTCCTTATTACCTTATATTAATTACGCTAATGAACTTACTTCTTCATAATGGTTGATGTTATTAAAAACAATTATCATTCTTTCTAAATGAGCACTTTTTTCTTCCATATCCATGTTTAATATTCTTACTAATGTTCTCTTATTCTTGTTTTGAAATCCAAGTATGATTTATTTATAGTAATTTTAAATTTATCATTTCCAATTTTAAAAATTAATCTTTATTATCCCTTTTTAAAATGTGTGTTTCAATTAAGGTATTTCAAATGTTTTTCTTTCCATGATTATTTCTTTTATTTTACACTCCATATTTTCTTCAAATAATCTTTATATATTTTTAAGGATCCATTATTAAGGATTATTTTTAAAGGTAAATATTTTCAAAAAAATCACATTCGCTTTTCAAATTAAAATATCTTTTGAAAGTTACTTGTAACTTATTCTTTTATAATAATGTTGAAAACATTTTATGAAAAATCCGTTATGGTTTTTCCTTCATTTTCATCTTTATCTCAAAAGAATTTATTTACTTGGAAATTTCATTTCATGAATTTCACTCTAAATTATAAAAAAAACTATTTTAGGAGATTAAACTCATGGAAATATATTAATTTCTTTTTAATTCTTATACATTGAATGACTATGATTTTTTTTCTAATTTTCTCCCTCTGTGAACGCTCTATATTTCCTTCCATCAATTTAATGGTGTTTATCTTGATACCATACATCAATTGATTAATAAAATTATTAAATTAATTATATACCCTTTATCTATACGGGGTAAATACCATAAGATCTATTATCTTGATTAAAGGTAGTTTAATACCCTTTTATTTTACATTGGTATATCATGTTATGATTATTGATAGAAATATGAATGTTTCCTAATGTGATTCCATTTTAAAATGATTAAAAAATCATTCTATTTATGTTAGTTCTTTATGATATGATGATGATTGGTTTTTTGAGGAACACATATATAAGGATGGTGATGAGTGGGGTCCTATATATCCCTCTAATACATTGGTTAATGTTTTTTATATCATGAGATAATTTATTTGTGGGACTTCTTGAATATTCTCAAAAATTAAAGGGTGATCATTCTTTGATATGATCAAAAAACAAAACTGAGACTTATTGGATATTCTCACATTATAATGATTACGTGTGTTTATGTTTTTTCCAAATTTCTTTTTTATGATATTTTTTAAGGGAATGTTACATTCTTATTCCATAAGATAATTATCTATGGATCATGTTTATTATCTAATGATTGCTTAATCTTTTTTCATGGTATATGTTTATGTATTTGTGATTAAATATCCTCATATCATGATTTGTGTATAACTCTTATTGTTCCAAGTTTTTTAATATAAATTTATACCTTATCAAATTTTATCATATGTTTATGGCCTAACCCTTTGATCCTTACTGAGAGTTTAATATCACCTCTTTTCTTATGCTTTCATTCCTTATATTTTAAATATAATTATAACTTATGATAATTATATAAGGGATTCTATTGTGGCTCAGTTATATAAGAATGTTCACAAATATTATAGAATAAGTTGCTTATGTAGTTAGTCCTCAAAGACAATAAACCTTCCATTCTTAAGATTGTGAGATGATTTGTGAGTTTTATTGTTTATAATATAGAAATAATGTAAAATAAAGATATGTTTAGCTTGGGTTATTATAGTTGTTTTCTGGTTAGGGTTCAAATAACCTTAGTGTTTAGGTTGTTAGTTAAGGATAATTTAAGAGTTAATAAGTTAAGTTTGATCATAATTTCAAAGTTATATTTAACCCTTTAAATTATTTGAGGTAGTATTTAATATGTTATTTCAGTATTAAGATAAGAAAACTTTAGTGAAAACCCAAGGGATAAGACTAAGTATAGTATAAAACCCTAATGTTTTGGTAATGTAGATATAGTGTGGTTCCCCTAGTAATTAAGTCCCTATTAGGATACTAGAAATTAGATACATCTATGGTACATAATCATCTAGGGGTAATTACCCTAAAAGGGGTTGGTTGACTATCAACTCAATATTAACATAGGTGCATGGTGATTGGGTCTAACATAGTACAATTGGCTAGTCACTCCCAGTGGATATACTTTAGTTAATTTACATTCTCTTTAGAAACCATTATGAGAGGTTTAAATATGTTTAAGTTCGAGAAACTAATAGAAAACTATAATGTAAAACCTTCGAGTTATAGTTTGATCTAATTTTATTATAGTTAAACCTAAATTATTACAGTTTGAAATGAAGGCATCATTGGAGAAGACATATTAGGATTTAGTTTTGATATTCCTATAATCATTTACTATGATATTATCTAATATATAATAATTTTTTGTTATAGTATTTGGTTGGAATTTGAATCATAAAAATAATATGTATAAGGTATGTCTCTAGAAACTCCTAATACTTAGCTATAGAGGCATATTTGATATAAATGGTTAAGAATATTAATTGTCACGACCCATCCTCGGGACCCATGCTGTGACTACCCCAAGCCCGCCTTCCATAGGCCAGGGGCTGGCGACTAGCACCAAAGGCATAAATCCCAAAAGAAGGGAAGGCATTGACTTTATGAAGTAATAAACACAATAGAGTATGCAAGTGAAGTATTCACTAAGTAAAACTGGGTACAGGATAAGTTTTGAAAAGTAAATGGGCCAGTATACAAACCCAACTGAAAGTACAGTACAACCAAAAGGAAAGTACAACAGCAGTAAGTAAAACAGCAACACCGAGTCGTCCTCTGGAAGTACCACCTGAAGGGTGGGTATAGAGAGTCTCCTCAGCTCCTTGGGTCCGGTCGTCTGCTCCGTGTACGTCCCGCCAAGTGGTCCACCTTCGGGTACCTTCCAGCTCTACAAGCCTCCACCTCGATCAGTTTTGTCCATCATCTACATCCAACCCAATGTAGTGTGGGCATAGCCCGTGCAGGGGTGAGTATATGATACTTAGTAGGGACCCCGAGACCCCCAAAGGTCTCTCAGAATCCACGAAGGATAAACCACAAAGGAAAAGATACAATCACAAAGTATCAAATGACTCTTCTTAGGTATATGCCCATACATATACCTAAGACATCAGTTACAGTTCGGCTTCATCTCCTGAGCCCAAGAACAACCCAGTCTACATAGGAAAGCACAACCCAGTCCACACAAGAAAACACAACCCAATCCACACAGGAAAGCATAACCCAATCCACAAAGGAAGACAAGTCAACCACATCAATGATAAAGATTGAGAATCAAGACTCAGCTCACACAGTTATACACTTCATAAGGAGATAGAGATGATCATATGTAGCCACTGATTCATTTAAGCTGTCGGACCCACATAAGATACAAGACCAGCTAAGCTATCGGACCCACAAAGGATACAAGACCAGCTACTCTGCTAGACCCACACAGGATAAAAGTACAAAGGCCGATACTGCCAAACCCACATAGGATACAAGATCAGTAGTCATCGCCATCGAACCCACGTAGGATTCTAGTACGGTCATCATCGCTGCCGAACCCACGGAGGATCCAAGTACAGTCGTCGTCGTCGTAATCACAGCCAGCTCTAGGGTTCCCACACACAGCATGCCTGATTCTGGGAGGGTCTGCTCATCAAGAAAGAGATTCGATACATCAACTGTTACAAAGTATAGAGTTTATGTATCCCAAATCTCCGTCTCTCCAAAAGAAACACAACGCGATAGACGATGCGTCAATCAGACGCCCAGTCTGAGAGTTATTGGCTTTTCCGTTCCAGGGGCCCGGTTGGGTTTTCAAGCTAAAACCAATCCGACCGTACTCCTGCTGCATCCAAACCTCAAGCAGAGTAAGTCAAAAGTACCATCTCATCAAGAGTAATTCAACGCATTTGACGGCATGTTAAACGGACGTCCGGTCCTTAAGTTATAAGTGTTTCCGCTCCAAGGGCCCGGTTAGTTTCGGGTTCAAACCAACCCAGTTGTACCCAAAATTTTCCTAAACCTCGAGTGTAATATACCGAAACGACCGTCTCGATCCAAGGATTCCTACGCAACTGACATTGTATCGATCGGAGGTTCGTAGCTCAAGTTATTAGTGAAGGACCGAAAACGGTCCGAAGTGGGGGGTCTGGGCCCGGTCCGTCTCGGCCCAACCCCCCTGGGTCGGCCCAAACCAGGTCGACCCGACCCGGGTCCGGGTCCAGCCCGATAGGGCAGGGCTCGGCCCGGCTGGGCGCGGCCCAGACCGGTCCGCGCAACCCTCCCCGGCCCGGCTGGGGGGTGCGCTGGCTCGACGAGCGGGCCGAGCAGGGGGGATGCGGTCCCCCCCTTTATGCTTCGCGGACGCGGCGACCGACGCCGCATCTCCCCCAGATCCAGTGCGGCCGCAGGATTTGATTCCTCGCATCTGCGGATTCAGCCGCGGTGGGTTCCTACCGGCGGCACGCCAGGGCGCCACCGCCTCTGGGCGGCCGACAGGAGATTTCTGCGGGCCACTGGAGTCGTTCCGATGGTCCGTTCTTGCTGATGTCTGCACCTGCAGTCATCTCGGGACCCGTACATCACTGCGATGGCCTTCCATCGCCAAAACGGTCCCGTTTCATCGTCGCCAAGGATTCATCACATCAAGAACAAAACAGCGGCGGGTTCAGACTTATTCATTAGTCCGCACCCACCGCGTTAGTGGTTCTAAACATCACCAACAATAAAGCATGCCATGTCGAGGGTATAAAAAATCACATGAATAAATTTTTACAAAAACCCCTACCTCAACAAGGAATATGATCGTCGGCGTTGCGGTAGACGGCGTCGCGAAGAAGAGGATCGTAGGCGTTTTCGGGGTGTGTCGAGGAGGAAGCAGCGTCTCTTCTCTTGCCACGGAGAAGGGTAAGGGTGGCACGTCATCGATCTCCGAGTAACCGGCGTTCTTCGTCGTTCTTCGTTGGAGGATGGCGTTCTTCCTCGCACAATGAAGCTCTCCTCCTTAATCAAAATAAATAATAGGTTCCACCTATTATTTAGTTTTACCCATAAGGTAACTCTCCCATAATTAATTCACCACATTAAATAAGATGTGATGACAATTAATTGAAGAAGGGAGAGAGATGGTCCCCCATTATTAAATGCGTTGGCAGTTAAATAAAAAGGGGGAAAGAGGAAGGATCCTCATTAAATTATGGGTTGACATAATTTAATGGATTGAGATGACATTTAATGGAGGTTTTCCAAATTAATGGGGGTTCTTAAAGAGATTTAGAGGGAATTAAATGGTGGGACTCATGTGGGTCCCACCTCTCTAATATCCACACATGGGAAGTTAAGTGGTTGTGGGCCCCACCCTTAACTACCCATGGGAGGGAAAAACCTCCTCATGAAATAAAAATTGTTCAGACAATTTTTTATTTATTTATTAAACAAACCCCCAAAAATTATCTTCTCCTCTTTTGAGAACGCATCTATGGTAAGTGTCCCCTTGAGCAATTATCGGCGCTGCGATTTCATCGGTGCCCTGGGATTTTAAATCCGAGCACCGATTCAAAAGTTAGAAAAACCCACTCGTTCATCCACTGAACGTACCCGAGCTAAACTTTGGAAATTGATTTCAGGCACACTGGGCCTCGGAATCAAGCTCTGTCAGAAGCCACAGACTCGTAAAATTCCAAATTATTTTAAAAAAAAATCCTTGAAATTTCTGGGTCTTTACATTAATATATTCTAATTATGAGGAAAAAGATATGTAACCTGGTCTTCTATAAGATAAAAAGATTTATATCTCTTTATAATCTATATCATGAGTCATTATTATCTATTATAAACCCTTAAGTATTTTAATTAGTGAGTGATAATTAAAATTTTGAGGATGCAATTTATTTAAGGGGAGATAATGTAATTCCCTAGGATTTTTAAGAAGCGTATTCTTTCCATAAACTACATTTTTATAATTATAATCTATTTCTTATATTTGTTCAAATTAATTTAAATATATTAAGGAATAATTCATACAATATAGGAATTAAAATATCGATACTTTATTCATTATTATTAAAACATTACAAAAAGCACATGAAACTAAGTATTAAACAATGTATATTATTTCTCACCATGGATCATTACATCTATTAAAAGTGTATTAATTAAAAGGGGTAAATATAAAGGAATAAAATCTTAAATATTAAGAGGTCTACTATATCATATTCACCCATTAGGATCACCAATATCTAAATAAAACTTATAATTACGAAGAACATCCTAAAAAAAGAAATCATATCGTGAGATCTAAAATGAAAACTATGTAAATAAGAAATGTGACTTAAGAATTTTGAGTGGAATGAATGAATATAGTAAGGCTATATATAGTAATGAAATTTGGTTATTATAAATATTTTCATTGGAAATATGGTCATTGGATATACATGTATTCAATAGGTAAACTGAAGTTTTGTATTGTTATTAATAAATTTAATATAGTTCCCAAATAATAAATAATGAAATAAAAAATATAAATAGATATATATTTATGTTATATGTATTATTATTATTATTAATGTATGATATAATTTATTTATAAAAATATAATAAAGGTAATAGTATTAATCGATTAGTAAAATTAAATTTTTAGAATATAAACATTTGAATTTAATTGTATTTGATGAAGATTATTTAATATAAAGGTAATATTTTTTCAAAGAACTTTTTTTATTTTATATTTCTAACTAATATTCACTTAATAATGATTTTAATGTAACTTATTTATAATATTTACAAAAAAAAATAAACAAACATTCATTCAATAGTTATTACTAGTAATGTAATAATGATAAATTAAATATATTCTTAAAAATGTATTTGTTTTCTAAAAATGAATTTTGTTTTCTTTATTTAAAGTAACTAAATATATTATAGAAAATATATATTGATGATATAAGTGATATATTAACCCCAAAATAATTAAAAATTGATAGAAAATGAAAGTAAGAACAGTTAAATATCTAAAAAAACTTATCATCAAGTGAAAAAAAATTCAATATATTTATATGTTTTTACTTAAAAGAAAAATTTTAGAAATTTAATTTGACAAAATAAACTTAATTTTTGTATTTATAATAAAAATATTATATTATTATAAATCTTTGGGATTTTTCTAAAAGTATTTTTTTGGTAAATAATGCAAAATACTATTTTTTACAAATACAATGAATTTTATGAAATTATTAGTATATAAGTGTGACTTAGAATTTTATCAAAAAATTATAGAAAAAAATATGTATTTTATAAGAGATATTATAAACTTAAAAATTTTAATTTTAATTTAAAAAACATTATTTGGAATCTTAAAACTTAAGTTACACAATTCTCTAAAAAAAGTTTTAATACATTATAAATTTATTATTTTTTTAAAAATAATATCACTTTTAGAAAGTGAATATAACAAAATGGAATTAAATTTTGAAAATATAAGGTCCATATTATGATATAATTATGATCTTTTTAATCATAAAAATTAAATAGTTAGATAAAAAACTAGTTACTACTATAAAATTCAAAAAGTTAAAAAGGGTTAACCTAAACATAATAAAAAAATATTTATAATTGAGTTATTGAGGTTTGTATTGGCAAAAAAATATCTTTACTCCATTATTTTCTATTTTTTCAGTCTTCTTCACATGTGAAAAAACTATTTTCTTTATATTAAGATGAAATATTTACAAGAAAGTCATTCTCGCCACTTATAAAAGAGATCTATCACCACCCCTTAAACACCACTCTAAATTTAGGTTTCCTCGTGAAAATATTTCATTTTAACTTAACCTAGAATATTTTTCACTTGCTTTATATTTTGGTCACAATAATTTATCATAATCTAACTATTTATAAGGATTCCTCTAAGGGAAAACACAAGTTCTCAATGTGAGTACTAGTCATTCTATAATTTATTTTCTTTTCATGGTTACTTTTCCAAAACTAATTTTATTATTCCTTTATAATTAAATAACTTTTGTAAAATGAATTTCATTATTCTAAGGTACCAATATTTAATTGCATTTCCCTTTTTCCCTAAAATACATAAAAACGTTATTTGTTGTTCGGACTACCGCCTCCATGAAGTAACGTATCTAATTTTTCATCTAGTTTTTTTATATTTATTAAACTCTATTAAAATATAATTGACCACATTAAAAATATTATGGTATCTTCATGTTTTGGTTAGTCTAGACACCTATTTAAAAGTGTTATAATATAATTTTATGGATGTCTAAGAGAACATAATTAATGATAATAAATGATATAAAAAATTAAATAATGATTTGTTTTTGGTTTTTTAATGGTAATATTAATATTAAACTCGTTAATTAAGATACCAAAATATGTTCCTTAAAAATCACTAAAACATTCTCATCATCGATTTCATGTTTAATGATTTTAACAAAAAATCCCAAATAATGAAATTATAAATTTATAAATAATTATAAATAATCAATTATAATAACTTATATTATCTAGTAATGATTAATAGTTAGATAAAAATAAATAGCAACACTGTTATAATGAAACTAGTTTAAAACAATCAAGATTACTCACACCCAATAATGAAAATAGATAATAACTAAAGAATATACATATAGAAAATAATTACAAATGAATTTCATAAAATATTATGGATATGAATAAAATATTCAAATAGGTGGTTAAGATATTTATTTTTTATACATTAGATTCATGCGCTTTTAGTGGAAGTTGGGAATTAATGAAAGAATTTTTCTTGATTCAAATTCTTTTTTTAAGTCAGAGTGATTTCTTCTTGAGTATAGTTATTAAAATATGGTTTTTATTCTGATATATGATAGTATTATAATTCCTTTCCTTTTTTCTATGTAATTACATTTATGAACTTCTTCTTTTATAAAATATTATTTTAATAATAATAATAATAATTCTTTCCAAATGAGCTCTTTATATTCAATATACATGTTTACTCTTCCCAATAAAGCTCTCTTATTATTGATTTAATATACAAGAATGTTTTATTTACATTAGTTTTAAAATTTAAATTTTCCTCTTTTCATAATGAATCTTTATTAACCCTTTTTACGATGTGGGTTTCAATAAATGTATTTTAAATGGTTTTCCTTTCATGATTGTGTGTTTTATTGTACACTCCACATTTTCTTGAAATAATATATATATATTTTCAAGGATATATAGTTGAGGAATATTTTTAAAGGGAAATGTTTTCAAAAGTTTTCACATCACCTTTTAAAAAGTCTTTTGAAAGTGACTCGTAATTTCTTCTTTTATAACAATTTTAAAAATGTTTTCCAAAAAATATTTTATATTTTTTCTTCCATTTTCCTATTTATCTCAAAATAATTTATTTCCTTAGAAATTTAATTTCATACATTTCCCTTAAAATTCTCATATACTATTTTGTAGAATTAAAATCATGGAAATAAATTACTTCCTTTGTCTTTCCAATATATTATATGTTTATATTTGTTCTTAAAATGTATTTCCTCTATAACACTCAATATTTTCTTCCATTGACTAAAGGGTGTTCACTTAGATTTCATACATATATTTATTAGAGTAATTATTGACTTAACCATATACCCTTTGTCTATATGGTTTAAATATCATATGATCTATTATCTTGATTGAAGGGTATTTACCTATAGAGTTTCAAAATATATTTGGATTCCCATTAATTTTCCAGAGGTAAATCATGTTATGATTATCTGTGGAATTATAAATGTTTCCATACATTATTCCATTTGAAAATGGTATAAATCTCATTCTATATCTATGGGTTCTTTATTATATGATGATGATTTTTATTATATGACACACATATATATAGATGATGAAATGTGGGGTCATATATTTCCCTCTATTTCATTGATTAATGTTTTATATCTCATGAGATAACTTAGCGTGGGCCTTTTGGGATATCCTCACAAATCAAGGAGTGATACTTCATAGATTTTATCACAAAATAAAGGGTGTGTAATCTTAGATATGATCACAGTATGATAATTCACAATTCTTATGTTTGTTCTAAATTTTTCTCTTATACTATGTTTTAGGGGCATGTTATATTTCTAAGACATATAATTATGATCCATGGATCTTGTTTATAATCTCAAGATTCCTCACTCTTTTCCCATGGTATATGTTTATTAATTTGAGATTAGATATCCTTATATTATGATTTACGGATAAATATTGTTGTTATATGTTCTTTTCAATAATAATTGTTTTTTTGATCATGATTTATTATATACTTATGATATAACCCTTTGATGACATGTTAATATAATTTTTCTGTAACAGCCCAAGATTTTATAAAAAAATATTCTTTTCAATGTTATTAATGTCTTGTGTTGTACGCTACACCAAAAGGAGCTTGCACAACACGCATCCTTGTCTTTCCTTGCATTACACGCAATCGCGACCTTCCTCGATAGCGTGTGTAATGCGCAATACCGAGTTTCACTAAACAACGATGTGCTATTAAAATATTATTAAAACTAGCCGTTATGAATAGTAATAATCACTTTTTGAAATTTAGTAAATTTTATTTTTCAAAATGGAATTCATTTTTGGATTCGTAATATCGAAATTAGCTTAGGGTGAAATTTTGGTACTTTTCGGATAACTTTCATATTCTGATGAATAGTGAAAATTACTAAATTTTAATTAAAAACAACTTTTTTAATCGAAATAATTAATAGTGATAAATTATTAATTTGAGTGGTTTTAAAGTATATTTAGAATATATTTTTACAATTCAATACAATGTTGGTCATTGTATGTAATTTTACATTTAAACCAGACATAAACAAGTGTCAATCTTTTGATAGATATTGTTTCTTAAAAACACGCTATTTGTTTTAACAGCGGGATTTAATTATAAAATTAATTAATGCAACATCTATGTTATGAATATGGTAAAATAGACTTCATTTTTGAATTCGGAATATGAAATATAGCTTAGGATGAAATTTTAGCATTGTTCTGAAAAACATCAATTTTTGATGAATAGTGAAACTACTAAGTGGTAGGTTAAAAACTGAATTTTGCATAAAACTTAATTTTACCGCTTCTGTGAATGGAATTTCGAAAATCCGAGAGACACGGTTAATATCAAGGACTAAAATGTGGTTCAATGAGATGAAAATAATTTTTTGGTGAATAGTAACTTTTTACTTTTTTTTACCGTGGTTAATAGTAAATAGGGTAACTAAGGGTAAATATGATATTACTATTACCCTAACACATGTCCTAATTCTATTGGATAAGTGTAATTCGACCAAAAACAAACTTAGGAATAAAAAAATGACCATTTAGGCCCACTTGGATTAGATTAGGACATTTATTATTAATTTATTTAAAGAAGGGTTAAAATAGTTAAAATCAAAGTTTAATAAGTAAATCATTTTTAATATGGGGTTATACATTAGATAAATTCGATTGTAAATATTAATTAGAAAGCTAAAAAGATTTCCTACATGATGGTATTTTATTTGTAATTTTTAGACATAAAATAATTTAATTTATTTATGACACAACGATGATGCAGTAATTATCTTATTAATGAAATTTTGACATAATTGATGTTATAAACACCAAAATAAATGTAATTTGAGATTTTTTATGAATTCCACTAATTTTCTAGGTTACTATGATCTATTAATGTTGATTTAATCAACTTGGTTCGAACATTTAATTCTGTTATGACTTTCACAAAAATCATATATCAAATAGTGTCAAAATTGACACAAAATAGTTTTTAAATCAAATATTATATTATTAATTGTTATTTTATTCCTAAAAATCTAAGGTTCGGCCAAATGACTTATATAAGGATATATGTATTACTAATAAACAATTTGGGGTTCTTTTGGCATGTTATAGTAAGTGTATTAAACATATAGTGAAAGAAAACAAAAAGACACGGTAAAAGTTAAATTATTTAACTTAGAGTTAAATCTAATTGATAAGGTTAAAATAATATCCTAAACTTGTCTAAATTCTATTGGTTGATAGGATTTCGACCCATACCCACTTTAGACTCGAAATAAGACCCTTTTGAACCATTATAAACCTATTTTGACTTTAATATAAGATAATATTTTGAGATATTCCTAAGGTGCCCCTCTCCTCCCCTATAAAAGGACACCTCCTCCCCCTCCTCCTCACACCAATTTGAGCACTCAAGCTCGGCCAACCCCTGCCAAAATCTCTTATCCACTTCCCTAGCAACATCCTAGAGGTTCTGGTCTTCCTCAAAGACCAATTCTAGTGCCCTAAGAGGAGGTCTCAAAGAGGTACTTCAAAGAAGAGGTAATTACCATTACCAATTCTTTCATCTTTATTTCTTCTTCCACTTCTTCTTCTTAGGTTGTTTCATTATGAAGTAATAACATCAGTATCACTCATATACTGATATGTTATTATAAGTATGAAACAACCCTATTTCACCATCTATCCATCCTACGGAAAAAGAAATCACCGCGCGTGCGTACGTACGGAATACCGTCTCCACGCCGTGGTGTAATCTATTTTCCACCACCACCTTACATGGATGGGTATAATGGTGTAAAGAATAACTATACATAGTTATTACAACATCATATTGATTCTGATATATTTTATAATCCACTTCAATTCATTTCAATATTTATGGAAATGATATCATCACTCGTGCATACGTACGGACTACCGTCTCCACGACGCGATGAGATTCATTCTCCATGTTAACCATTTAAGAATGATTATAAAGTATATATAAGAAATAATAATGAAATATATGACATTATAAAGATACTGGATTTATGTATGTATATACATATGTATGTCATCTACTTACTTCCATTTCAAGACAATAAGGAAAGGAAAACAGCGTTCATGCGTACGTACGGACTACCGTCTCCATGAACGGTGTTTTTAATTTTATTTATCTACCTATTATATATATATATATACTGAATATATATGATATATAAATCATATTTTATATTCTGGAAGTAAGTAAATAATGATATAAGTAATAACGATGTCAAGAACAACAAGTCAAAACACCTACGATAAATGAAACGATTTTACCCAAAACGCTTCTTTAACATGGAATTTACAAAAGAACGGGTAATATAACGTCATAAGTGAACCATATATGATATCATAACAATGAATATGATTCTGTAATAAGTCAATAACATGATTTAAATCATTATACAGGAAGTTCGGACACTTACAAAGCAAGTCGGACCTAAGGTAAGGGAAAATATCACAATCTCATTTTTTATTCGAGATTGTTTATTCGTAAGTATTTACTGGGGTGTATTTTATCATCCACATCCATGTTCCCTCAATATGTAATATTGTTTCCATCCACTTGCAATAGTTTAAATCCAATTTTACCCTTAGGTGAGTTTTTAGTAAAGAATATGAAAGGAATCTTTTGTCGTTTTTCCGTACGAGGTACTTTTTGACTTTTCCGACAAAAGTACGAAGAATGTTTTTTTTAACTTATACGGCACGAACGGATTTTTACGGTTTTATAAAGCCTTATTTTCATGAACCTTCCTCCAAAATATTTCATGACTATTTTTAATAAAATCTCTTTCTTTTAAAATTGTATGATGTTTTGTGAAAAGAAATTGATTTTGAAAAAGAAAGGATATTTTCCTCAAGAATTCATTTCAAGTGTTTTATCAAAATTATTTTCCATCTAAGATAATAAAGGGTTCTGTTTCTATCCATATTTTTTTACATTAATTTGACTATGTTGTGATGGAATTATGTTTATGAATTCCTTTATCTTATATGAATGGTTTTATGATGTCATGTTGTTTAAGAATCCCATTTTTATTACATGGGTTATGCAATGATGTATGATTTATGATTTTGTGGCACACATAAGAATGGTATCATTATGAGATGGGTGGGACCTATATCTCCCTCCAATGCATTGGGTAAAGATTTCATATCTCATGAGATAGACATGGCTGGAATGGTAGGTTATACCGGTTCAGTGAAACAGGACTGAAACGAGGATTACTCGATTCAGAAAGGGACTTTGTCCACTAAGATAGTCTTGGCAATGAGTCTTGACTAACAAGAAATGATTCTCTATGATTATGTGTGTATGCCACAATGAGTAATGTTTTAAGTAAGGGTTTCATTTTCACTACTATGATTTATCCCATGTTATGAAATTATGCTCTCTTTTGCAGGTTAAGATTTCCAAAAATGTTATGTTCTTATGAAAATTATGTGATTGATATTTCTTTTGTTTACCCTTACTGAGCATTTGAGCTCACCCTTTTATGTTTTCTTTTCCCCAGGATATAAAGAAAGGTTTTAGGTAAAAAAAAGGAAGATCTTTGTGGGAGATTTTGAAGATCTTTCACCAGGATTAGAAGATTACGTTCCGAGTTTCCAAAGACACTAAACTATTACGATCCTTGTGTGTGTATTTTTGTTATGTATTAAGTATTCCGCAAATGTAATGTAATGTCCATGTACGATAAGCTTTGGGTCTCTACAGTTGGTATCAGAGGAAAGGTTTAGTCAACCTTTGGAAACTAGGATGCGAAAACGTTAGTGAGATCCCTAGAGATATTTCTAAGGTATGTCTAGGGATGTCCCTAAGGATAAGTATACGTATAGGATATAGTCCTAGAACAACAGTAACGATCTTAGAATTTAACCTAAGATGTTAGATAATGAAGTTATTCCCCCTTTATTATGATTTTTGCATCTCACACTATTCTTTTTGGGTTTTAGAAAATGGATGGAAACAAGGTGATTCACGATAATGGAGGATATGCTGGACAATGGAATGATATTATTCATGAGAAACCAAATGAAATGGGATTTGGAAGTCCAAACATCATTATTATGCCGAATCAGCAATCTCACAATATGATCAATAAAGTAAAATTTGGTAAGTTTCCTGACTCGACTAATAAGAGAAAGATGGAGTTCCATGATGATCATAGAGGAAAGAAAGTTCAATTTCCCCTATGTAAATCATGTGGGAAGAGGCATCAAGGAGAATGTTTCAAGGGAACTGGAAGATGCTTTGGGTATGGAAACGAAGGACACAAAGCAAGTAAGTGCAAAGGAAAAGGGTCGATTAACACCATGGATGAGGATAATGGTATTGCTACGACATCAAAAATGGTTAAGTGTTTTAAATGTGGAATGTATGGGCATTATGCAAACAAATGCCCTAAGGGAAAGACTCATGAAGAGAATCAGTATGGTCATATGGGTAGTATTTATGTGGATGATGATGAAGAGACTACAAATGATATGTGAGATGAAAGAATTGTTGAAGCTCGGTTAATGGTTTAAGAATGTAGTGGAATGATTACATGTTTATCATGTGTAATGTTGTATAAGTAATATCATGGTACTATGGAATAAAGAGACATATAAGGATTGTTACATTGTTGTCTGATTAATGTTACCAGTAACCATGAAAGGTTATTCAGATACTTTTGGAAAGTAGATGATAAGTGCATAATGAAAGGATAAGAAGATAATGAGATGTTTGATTGTATTCATGAGCTCATGATTGATATAAGGACTAAGTGATATCATGGTTTGAGTATAAATAATTTTGAGGATTTCGGTATATGAAAAGTGTTAACTTTTAACTGCATTCAAGTTTTCACTAAGGTTCAATGGGTATTCAAGAGAGTACAAGATTAAGGCCTTTGAATGTTTTGAATGTGACCAACAAGATATATCTTATGATATATGGGGATCAACGATGGTATTAAATATCTGGTAATCGTTTTCACTATGTTATGAGAATGGACTGCAGTATTATGAGCCTAAAGATTGGAATGGATTATGTTGGACATAAGTTAGTATTGTTTAAGGATAGAAGTTTTTTTCGATATTATTGATGGGATGTTATAGTAATATAGTTTTATAAAAAGGACAACCTGCAGGACGGGCGACAGCCCATCGCGTCGGACAAGGCTATGAGAATCGAACCCACAACCGAAGTGCGACTGGCCTTTATCGCCTACCACTGGCCTACAGGAAGTCCCTGTTTAGTAGAAACTAGTTTTATTATATTAAGCAGTATGATATGTGATGTATAAGTTCATTTTATGAACCATATATGATTAATCTCACTATATATCGATTTATGCATATAATTTTTGCTAACCTTTTGTTTGAGACAGATGGAATGACCCGTCATTCTATCACATGATCTGCTAACACTTCACGAATAACAAATTCAACTTCATTTATTTAAGAGATGAAGTGGAAATTGTTCAAGGCACGAACAACAGTGAGATTGTACCAAAATAAAGTAAGTATTTATTAAAATTCAAATTTTCAACTTTAGGGGAAATGATCTTGAAAACCAAAAATGTTGTCCTAGTGATCTTATACCTGATGAATCAGATGGTACCTTATATCATCACAAATCTATGGATTTGTGATTACTGGCTTTTCCATAGCCATGTTCTCTACCACTCTCCATCAGAACATGATGGTTAGATTTCTCTTCCATATCCATATTTTCACCTATATGGAAACCCAATGATTAGTTTATTTGGGTAACTGTTACGTTTCATACTTTTGTTTTTAAAGATTGGTTTTGATATTCCTTTTTACGATGTGGGTTTCTATTAAAGAAACTTTCGAATAGTAAACCATTTATAACCCCGACGAATTTCGAGGGCGAAATTCATTTTAAGGGGGGTAGAATGTAACAGCCCAAGATTTTATAAAAAAATATTCTTTTCAATGTTATTAATGTCTTGTGTTGTACGCTACACCAAAAGGAGCTTGCACAACACGCATCCTTGTCTTTCCTTGCATTACACGCAATCGCGACCTTCCTCGATAGCGTGTGTAATGCGCAATACCGAGTTTCACTAAACAACGATGTGCTATTAAAATATTATTAAAACTAGCCGTTATGAATAGTAATAATCACTTTTTGAAATTTAGTAAATTTTATTTTTCAAAATGGAATTCATTTTTGGATTCGTAATATCGAAATTAGCTTAGGGTGAAATTTTGGTACTTTTCGGATAACTTTCATATTCTGATGAATAGTGAAAATTACTAAATTTTAATTAAAAACAACTTTTTTAATCGAAATAATTAATAGTGATAAATTATTAATTTGAGTGGTTTTAAAGTATATTTAGAATATATTTTTACAATTCAATACAATGTTGGTCATTGTATGTAATTTTACATTTAAACCAGACATAAACAAGTGTCAATCTTTTGATAGATATTGTTTCTTAAAAACACGCTATTTGTTTTAACAGCGGGATTTAATTATAAAATTAATTAATGCAACATCTATGTTATGAATATGGTAAAATAGACTTCATTTTTGAATTCGGAATATGAAATATAGCTTAGGATGAAATTTTAGCATTGTTCTGAAAAACATCAATTTTTGATGAATAGTGAAACTACTAAGTGGTAGGTTAAAAACTGAATTTTGCATAAAACTTAATTTTACCGCTTCTGTGAATGGAATTTCGAAAATCCGAGAGACACGGTTAATATCAAGGACTAAAATGTGGTTCAATGAGATGAAAATAATTTTTTGGTGAATAGTAACTTTTTACTTTTTTTTTACCGTGGTTAATAGTAAATAGGGTAACTAAGGGTAAATATGATATTACTATTACCCTAAAACATGTCCTAATTCTATTGGATAAGTGTAATTCGACCAAAAACAAACTTAGGAATAAAAAAATGACCATTTAGGCCCACTTGGATTAGATTAGGACATTTATTATTAATTTATTTAAAGAAGGGTTAAAATAGTTAAAATCAAAGTTTAATAAGTAAATCATTTTTAATATGGGGTTATACATTAGATAAATTCGATTGTAAATATTAATTAGAAAGCTAAAAGGATTTCCTACATGATGGTATTTTATTTGTAATTTTTAGACATAAAATAATTTAATTTATTTATGACACAACGATGATGCAGTAATTATCTTATTAATGAAATTTTGACATAATTGATGTTATAAACACCAAAATAAATGTAATTTGAGATTTTTTATGAATTCCACTAATTTTCTAGGTTACTATGATCTATTAATGTTGATTTAATCAACTTGGTTCGAACATTTAATTCTGTTATGACTTTCACAAAAATCATATATCAAATAGTGTCAAAATTGACACAAAATAGTTTTTAAATCAAATATTATATTATTAATTGTTATTTTATTCCTAAAAATCTAAGGTTCGGCCAAATGACTTAGATAAGGATATATGTATTACTAATAAACAATTTGGGGTTCTTTTGGCATGTTATAGTAAGTGTATTAAACATATAGTGAAAGAAAACAAAAAGACACGGTAAAAGTTAAATTATTTAACTTAGAGTTAAATCTAATTGATAAGGTTAAAATAATATCCTAAACTTGTCTAAATTCTATTGGTTGATGGGATTTCGACCCATACCCACTTTAGACTCGAAATAAGACCCTTTGGAACCATTATAAACCGATTTTGACTTTAATATAAGATAATATTTTGAGATATTCCTAAGGTGCCCCTCTCCTCCCCTATAAAAGGACACCTCCTCCCCCTCCTCCTCACACCAATTTGAGCACTCAAGCTCGGCCAACCCCTGCCAAAATCTCTTATCCACTTCCCTAGCAACATCCTAGAGGTTCTGGTCTTCCTCAAAGACCAATTCTAGTGCCCTAAGAGGAGGTCTCAAAGAGGCACTTCAAAGAAGAGGTAATTACCGTTACAAATTCTTTCATCTTTATTTCTTCTTCCACTTCTTCTTCTTAGGTTGTTTCATTATGAAGTAATAACATCAGTATCACTCATATACTGATATGTTATTATAAGTATGAAACAACCCTATTTCACCATCTATCCATCCTACGGAAAAAGAAATCACCGCGCGTGCGTACGTACGGAATACCGTCTCCACGCCGTGGTGTAATCTATTTTCCACCACCACCTTACATGGATGGGTATAATGGTGTAAAGAATAACTATACATAGTTATTACAACATCATATTGATTCTGATATATTGTATAATCCACTTCAATTCAGTTCAATATTTATGGAAATGATATCATCGCTCGTGCATACGTACGGACTACCGTCTCCACGACGCGATGAGATTCATTCTCCATGTTAACCATTTAAGAATGATTATAAAGTATATATAAGAAATAATAATGAAATATATGACATTATAAAGATACTGGATTTATGTATGTATATACATATGTATGTCATCTACTTACTTCCATTTCAAGACAATAAGGAAAGGAAAACAGCGTTCATGCGTACGTACGGACTACCGTCTCCATGAACGGTGTTTTTAATTTTATTTATCTACCTATTATATATATATATATACTGAATATATATGATATATAAATCATATTTTATATTCTGGAAGTAAGTAAATCATGATATAAGTAATAACGATGTCAAGAACAACAAGTCAAAACACCTACGATAAATGAAACGATTTTACCCAAAACGCTTCTTTAACATGGAATTTACAAAAGAACGGGTAATATAACGTCATAAGTGAACCATATATGATATCATAACAATGAATATGATTCTGTAATAAGTCAATAACATGATTTAAATCATTATACAGGAAGTTCGGACACCTACAAAGCAAGTCGGACCTAAGGTAAGGGAAAATATCACAATCTCATTTTTTATTCGAGATTGTTTATTCGTAAGTATTTACTGGGGTGTATTTTATCATCCACATCCATGTTCCCTCAATATGTAATATTGTTTCCATCCACTTGCAATAGTTTAAATCCAATTTTACCCTTAGGTGAGTTTTTAGTAAAGAATATGAAAGGAATCTTTTGTCGTTTTTCCGTACGAGGTACTTTTTGACTTTTCCGAAAAAAGTACGAAGAATGTTTTTTTTAACTTATACGGCACGAACGGATTTTTACAGTTTTATAAAGCCTTATTTTCATGAACCTTCCTACAAAATATTTCATGACTATTTTTAATAAAATATCTTTCTTTTAAAATTGTATGATGTTTTGTGAAAAGAAATTGATTTTGAAAAAGAAAGGATATTTTCCTCAAGAATTCATTTCAAGTGTTTTATCAAAATTATTTTCCATCTAAGATAATAAAGGGTTCTGTTTCTATCCATATTTTTTTACATTAATTTGACTATGTTGTGATGGAATTATGTTTATGAATTCCTTTATCTTATATGAATGGTTTTATGATGTCATGTTGTTTAAGAATCCCATTTTTATTACATGGGTTATGCAATGATGTATGATTTATGATTTTGTGGCACACATAAGAATGGTATCATTATGAGATGGGTGGGACCTATATCTCCCTCCAATGCATTGGGTAAAGATTTCATATCTCATGAGATAGACATGGCTGGAATGGTAGGTTATACCGGTTCAGTGAAACAGGACTGAAACGAGGATTACTCGATTCAGAAAGGGACTTTGTCCACTAAGATAGTCTTGGCAATGAGTCTTGACTAACAAGAAATGATTCTCTATGATTATGTGTGTATGCCACAATGAGTAATGTTTTAAGTAAGGGTTTCATTTTCACTACTATGATTTATCCCATGTTATGAAATTATGCTCTCTTTTGCAGGTTAAGATTTCCAAAAATGTTATGTTCTTATGAAAATTATGTGATTGATATTTCTTTTGTTTACCCTTACTGAGCATTTGAGCTCACCCTTTTATGTTTTCTTTTCCCCAGGATATAAAGAAAGGTTTTAGGTAAAAAAAAAAAGGAAGATCTTTGTGGGAGATTTTGAAGATCTTTCACCAGGATTAGAAGATTACGTTCCGAGTTTCCAAAGACACTAAACTATTACGATCCTTGTGTGTGTATTTTTGTTATGTATTAAGTATTCCGCAAATGTAATGTAATGTCCATGTACGATAAGCTTTGGGTCTCTACAGTTGGTATCAGAGGAAAGGTTTAGTCAACCTTTGGAAACTAGGATGCGAAAACGTTAGTGAGATCCCTAGAGATATTTCTAAGGTATGTCTAGGGATGTCCCTAAGGATAAGTATACGTATAGGATATAGTCCTAGAACAACAGTAACGATCTTAGAATTTAACCTAAGATGTTAGATAATGAAGTTATTCCCCCTTTATTATGATTTTTGCATCTCACACTATTCTTTTTGGGTTTTAGAAAATGGATGGAAACAAGGTGATTCACGATAATGGAGGATATGCTGGACAATGGAATGATATTATTCATGAGAAACCAAATGAAATGGGATTTGGAAGTCCAAACATCATTATTATGCCGAATCAGCAATCTCACAATATGATCAATAAAGTAAAATTTGGTAAGTTTCCTGACTCGACTAATAAGAGAAAGATGGAGTTCCATGATGATCATAGAGGAAAGAAAGTTCAATTTCCCCTATGTAAATCATGTGGGAAGAGGCATCAAGGAGAATGTTTCAAGGGAACTGGAAGATGCTTTGGGTATGGAAACGAAGGACACAAAGCAAGTAAGTGCAAAGGAAAAGGGTCGATTAACACCATGGATGAGGATAATGGTATTGCTACGACATCAAAAATGGTTAAGTGTTTTAAATGTGGAATGTATGGGCATTATGCAAACAAATGCCCTAAGGGAAAGACTCATGAAGAGAATCCGTATGGTCATATGGGTAGTATTTATGTGGATGATGATGAAGAGACTACAAATGATATGTGAGATGAAAGAATTGTTGAAGCTCGGTTAATGGTTTAAGAATGTAGTGGAATGATTACATGTTTATCATGTGTAATGTTGTATAAGTAATATCATGGTACTATGGAATAAAGAGACATATAAGGATTGTTACATTGTTGTCTGATTAATGTTACCAGTAACCATGAAAGGTTATTCAGATACTTTTGGAAAGTAGATGATAAGTGCATAATGAAAGGATAAGAAGATAATGAGATGTTTGATTGTATTCATGAGCTCATGATTGATATAAGGACTAAGTGATATCATGGTTTGAGTATAAATAATTTTGAGGATTTCGGTATATGAAAAGTGTTAACTTTTAACTGCATTCAAGTTTTCACTAAGGTTCAATGGGTATTCAAGAGAGTACAAGATTAAGGCCTTTGAATGTTTTGAATGTGACCAACAAGATATATCTTATGATATATGGGGATCAACGATGGTATTAAATCTCTGGTAATCGTTTTCACTATGTTATGAGAATGGACTGCAGTATTATGAGCCTAAAGATTGGAATGGATTATGTTGGACATAAGTTAGTATTGTTTAAGGATAGAAGTTTTTTTCGATATTATTGATGGGATGTTATAGTAATATAGTTTTATAAAAAGGACAACCTGCAGGACGGGCGACAGCCCATCGCGTCGGACAAGGCTATGAGAATCGAACCCACAACCGAAGTGCGACTGGCCTTTATCGCCTACCACTGGCCTACAGGAAGTCCCTGTTTAGTAGAAACTAGTTTTATTATATTAAGCAGTATGATATGTGATGTATAAGTTCATTTTATGAACCATATATGATTAATCTCACTATATATCGATTTATGCATATAATTTTTGCTAACCTTTTGTTTGAGACAGATGGAATGACCCGTCATTCTATCACATGATCTGCTAACACTTCACGAATAACAAATTCAACTTCATTTATTTAAGAGATGAAGTGGAAATTGTTCAAGGCACGAACAACAGTGAGATTGTACCAAAATAAAGTAAGTATTTATTAAAATTCAAATTTTCAACTTTAGGGGAAATGATCTTGAAAACCAAAAATGTTGTCCTAGTGATCTTATACCTGATGAATCAGATGGTACCTTATATCATCACAAATCTATGGATTTGTGATTACTGGCTTTTCCATAGCCATGTTCTCTACCACTCTCCATCAGAACATGATGGTTAGATTTCTCTTCCATATCCATATTTTCACCTATATGGAAACCCAATGATTAGTTTATTTGGGTAACTGTTACGTTTCATACTTTTGTTTTTAAAGATTGGTTTTGATATTCCTTTTTACGATGTGGGTTTCTATTAAAGAAACTTTCGAATAGTAAACCATTTATAACCCCGACGAATTTCGAGGGCGAAATTCATTTTAAGGGGGGTAGAATGTAACAGCCCAAGATTTTATAAAAAAATATTCTTTTCAATGTTATTAATGTCTTGTGTTGTACGCTACACCAAAAGGAGCTTGCACAACACGCATCCTTGTCTTTCCTTGCATTACACGCAATCGCGACCTTCCTCGATAGCGTGTGTAATGCGCAATACCGAGTTTCACTAAACAACGATGTGCTATTAAAATATTATTAAAACTAGCCGTTATGAATAGTAATAATCACTTTTTGAAATTTAGTAAATTTTATTTTTCAAAATGGAATTCATTTTTGGATTCGTAATATCGAAATTAGCTTAGGGTGAAATTTTGGTACTTTTCGGATAACTTTCATATTCTGATGAATAGTGAAAATTACTAAATTTTAATTAAAAACAACTTTTTTAATCGAAATAATTAATAGTGATAAATTATTAATTTGAGTGGTTTTAAAGTATATTTAGAATATATTTTTACAATTCAATACAATGTTGGTCATTGTATGTAATTTTACATTTAAACCAGACATAAACAAGTGTCAATCTTTTGATAGATATTGTTTCTTAAAAACACGCTATTTGTTTTAACAGCGGGATTTAATTATAAAATTAATTAATGCAACATCTATGTTATGAATATGGTAAAATAGACTTCATTTTTGAATTCAGAATATGAAATATAGCTTAGGATGAAATTTTAGCATTGTTCTGAAAAACATCAATTTTTGATGAATAGTGAAACTACTAAGTGGTAGGTTAAAAACTGAATTTTGCATAAAACTTAATTTTACCGCTTCTGTGAATGGAATTTCGAAAATCCGAGAGACACGGTTAATATCAAGGACTAAAATGTGGTTCAATGAGATGAAAATAATTTTTTGGTGAATAGTAACTTTTTACTTTTTTTTTACCGTGGTTAATAGTAAATAGGGTAACTAAGGGTAAATATGATATTACTATTACCCTAAAACATGTCCTAATTCTATTGGATAAGTGTAATTCGACCAAAAACAAACTTAGGAATAAAAAAATGACCATTTAGGCCCACTTGGATTAGATTAGGACATTTATTATTAATTTATTTAAAGAAGGGTTAAAATAGTTAAAATCAAAGTTTAATAAGTAAATCATTTTTAATATGGGGTTATACATTAGATAAATTCGATTGTAAATATTCATTAGAAAGCTAAAAAGATTTCCTACATGATGGTATTTTATTTGTAATTTTTACACATAAAATAATTTAATTTATTTATGACACAACGATGATGCAGTAATTATCTTATTAATGAAATTTTGACATAATTGATGTTATAAACACCAAAATAAATGTAATTTGAGATTTTTTATGAATTACACTAATTTTCTAGGTTACTATGATCTATTAATGTTGATTTAATCAACTTGGTTCGAACATTTAATTCTGTTATGACTTTCACAAAAATCATATATCAAATAGTGTCAAAATTGACACAAAATAGTTTTTAAATCAAATATTATATTATTAATTGTTATTTTATTCCTAAAAATCTAAGGTTCGTCCAAATGACTTAGATAAGGATATATGTATTACTAATAAACAATTTGGGGTTCTTTTGGCATGTTATAGTAAGTGTATTAAACATATAGTGAAAGAAAACAAAAAGACACGGTAAAAGTTAAATTATTTAACTTAGAGTTAAATCTAATTGATAAGGTTAAAATAATATCCTAAACTTGTCTAAATTCTATTGGTTGATGGGATTTCGACCCATACCCACTTTAGACTCGAAATAAGACCCTTTGGAACCATTATAAACCGATTTTGACTTTAATATAAGATAATATTTTGAGATATTCCTAAGGTGCCCCTCTCCTCCCCTATAAAAGGACACCTCCTCCCCCTCCTCCTCACACCAATTTGAGCACTCAAGCTCGGCCAACCCCTGCCAAAATCTCTTCTCCACTTCCCTAGCAACATCCTAGAGGTTCTGGTCTTCCTCAAAGACCAATTCTAGTGCCCTAAGAGGAGGTCTCAAAGAGGCACTTCAAAGAAGAGGTAATTACCGTTACCAATTCTTTCATCTTTATTTCTTCTTCCACTTCTTCTTCTTAGGTTGTTTCATTATGAAGTAATAACATCAGTATCACTCATATACTGATATGTTATTATAAGTATGAAACAACCCTATTTCACCATCTATCCATCCTACGGAAAAAGAAATCACCGCGCGTGCGTACGTACGGAATACCGTCTCCACGCCGTGGTGTAATCTATTTTCCACCACCACCTTACATGGATGGGTATAATGGTGTAAAGAATAACTATACATAGTTATTACAACATCATATTGATTCTGATATATTGTATAATCCACTTCAATTCAGTTCAATATTTATGGAAATGATATCATCGCTCGTGCATACGTACGGACTACCATCTCCACGACGCGATGAGATTCATTCTCCATGTTAACCATTTAAGAATAATTATAAAGTATATATAAGAAATAATAATGAAATATATGACATTATAAAGATACTGGATTTATGTATGTATATACATATGTATGTCATCTACTTACTTCCATTTCAAGACAATAAGGAAAGGAAAACAGCGTTCATGCGTACGTACGGACTACCGTCTCCATGAACGGTGTTTTTCATTTTATTTATCTACCTATTATATATATATATATACTGAATATATATGATATATAAATCATATTTTATATTCTGGAAGTAAGTAAATCATGATATAAGTAATAACGATGTCAAGAACAACAAGTCAAAACACCTACGATAAATGAAACGATTTTACCCAAAACGCTTCTTTAACATGGAATTTACAAAAGAACGGGTAATATAACGTCATAAGTGAACCATATATGATATCATAACAATGAATATGATTCTTTAATAAGTCAATAACATGATTTAAATCATTATACAGGAAGTTCGGACACTTACAAAGCAAGTCGGACCTAAGGTAAGGGAAAATATCACAATCTCATTTTTTATTCGAGATTGTTTATTCGTAAGTATTTACTGGGGTGTATTTTATCATCCACATCCATGTTCCCTCAATATGTAATATTGTTTCCATCCACTTGCAATAGTTTAAATCCAATTTTACCCTTAGGTGAGTTTTTAGTAAAGAATATGAAAGGAATCTTTTGTCGTTTTTCCGTACGAGGTACTTTTTGACTTTTCCGACAAAAGTACGAAGAATGTTTTTTTTAACTTATACGGCACGAACGGATTTTTACGGTTTTATAAAGCCTTATTTTCATGAACCTTCCTCCAAAATATTTCATGACTATTTTTAATAAAATCTCTTTCTTTTAAAATTGTATGATGTTTTGTGAAAAGAAATTGATTTTGAAAAAGAAAGGATATTTTCCTCAAGAATTCATTTCAAGTGTTTTATCAAAATTATTTTCCATCTAAGATAATAAAGGGTTCTGTTTCTATCCATATTTTTTTACATTAATTTGACTATGTTGTGATGGAATTATGTTTATGAATTCCTTTATCTTATATGAATGGTTTTATGATGTCATGTTGTTTAAGAATCCCATTTTTATTACATGGGTTATGCAATGATGTATGATTTATGATTTTGTGGCACACATAAGAATGGTATCATTATGAGATGGGTGGGACCTATATCTCCCTCCAATGCATTGGGTAAAGATTTCATATCTCATGAGATAGACATGGCTGGAATGGTAGGTTATACCGGTTCAGTGAAACAGGACTGAAATGAGGATTACTCGATTCAGAAAGGGACTTTGTCCACTAAGATAGTCTTGGAAATGAGTCTTGACTAACAAGAAATGATTCTCTATGATTATGTGTGTATGCCACAATGAGTAATGTTTTAAGTAAGGGTTTCATTTTCACTACTATGATTTATCCCATGTTATGAAATTATGCTCTCTTTTGCAGGTTAAGATTTCCAAAAATGTTATGTTCTTATGAAAATTATGTGATTGATATTTCTTTTGTTTACCCTTACTGAGCATTTGAGCTCACCCTTTTATGTTTTCTTTTCCCCAGGATATAAAGAAAGGTTTTAGGTAAAAAAAAAGGGAAGATCTTTGTGGGAGATTTTGAAGATCTTTCACCAGGATTAGAAGATTACGTTCCGAGTTTCCAAAGACACTAAACTATTACGATCCTTGTGTGTGTATTTTTGTTATGTATTAAGTATTCCGCAAATGTAATGTAATGTCCATGTACGATAAGCTTTGGGTCTCTACAGTTGGTATCAGAGGAAAGGTTTAGTCAACCTTTGGAAACTAGGATGCGAAAACGTTAGTGAGATCCCTAGAGATATTTCTAAGGTATGTCTAGGGATGTCCCTAAGGATAAGTATACGTATAGGATATAGTCCTAGAACAACAGTAACGATCTTAGAATTTAACCTAAGATGTTAGATAATGAAGTTATTCCCCCTTTATTATGATTTTTGCATCTCACACTATTCTTTTTGGGTTTTAGAAAATGGATGGAAACAAGGTGATTCACGATAATGGAGGATATGCTGGACAATGGAATGATATTATTCATGAGAAACCAAATGAAATGGGATTTGGAAGTCCAAACATCATTATTATGCCGAATCAGCAATCTCACAATATGATCAATAAAGTAAAATTTGGTAAGTTTCCTGACTCGACTAATAAGAGAAAGATGGAGTTCCATGATGATCATAGAGGAAAGAAAGTTCAATTTCCCCTATGTAAATCATGTGGGAAGAGGCATCAAGGAGAATGTTTCAAGGGAACTGGAAGATGCTTTGGGTATGGAAACGAAGGACACAAAGCAAGTAAGTGCAAAGGAAAAGGGTCGATTAACACCATGGATGAGGATAATGGTATTGCTACGACATCAAAAATGGTTAAGTGTTTTAAATGTGGAATGTATGGGCATTATGCAAACAAATGCCCTAAGGGAAAGACTCATGAAGAGAATCAGTATGGTCATATGGGTAGTATTTATGTGGATGATGATGAAGAGACTACAAATGATATGTGAGATGAAAGAATTGTTGAAGCTCGGTTAATGGTTTAAGAATGTAGTGGAATGATTACATGTTTATCATGTGTAATGTTGTATAAGTAATATCATGGTACTATGGAATAAAGAGACATATAAGGATTGTTACATTGTTGTCTGATTAATGTTACCAGTAACCATGAAAGGTTATTCAGATACTTTTGGAAAGTAGATGATAAGTGCATAATGAAAGGATAAGAAGATAATGAGATGTTTGATTGTATTCATGAGCTCATGATTGATATAAGGACTAAGTGATATCATGGTTTGAGTATAAATAATTTTGAGGATTTCGGTATATGAAAAGTGTTAACTTTTAACTGCATTCAAGTTTTCACTAAGGTTCAATGGGTATTCAAGAGAATACAAGATTAAGGCCTTTGAATGTTTTGAATGTGACCAACAAGATATATCTTATGATATATGGGGATCAACGATGGTATTAAATCTCTGGTAATCGTTTTCACTATGTTATGAGAATGGACTGCAGTATTATGAGCCTAAAGATTGGAATGGATTATGTTGGACATAAGTTAGTATTGTTTAAGGATAGAAGTTTTTTTCGATATTATTGATGGGATGTTATAGTAATATAGTTTTATAAAAAGGACAACCTGCAGGACGGGCGACAGCCCATCGCGTCGGACAAGGCTATGAGAATCGAACCCACAACCGAAGTGCGACTGGCCTTTATCGCCTACCAATGGCCTACAGGAAGTCCCTGTTTAGTAGAAACTAGTTTTATTATATTAAGCAGTATGATATGTGATGTATAAGTTCATTTTATGAACCATATATGATTAATCTCACTATATATCGATTTATGCATATAATTTTTGCTAACCTTTTGTTTGAGACAGATGGAATGACCCGTCATTCTATCACATGATCTGCTAACACTTCACGAATAACAAATTCAACTTCATTTATTTAAGAGATGAAGTGGAAATTGTTCAAGGCACGAACAACAGTGAGATTGTACCAAAATAAAGTAAGTATTTATTAAAATTCAAATTTTCAACTTTAGGGGAAATGATCTTGAAAACCAAAAATGTTGTCCTAGTGATCTTATACCTGATGAATCAGATGGTACCTTATATCATCACAAATCTATGGATTTGTGATTACTGGCTTTTCCATAGCCATGTTCTCTACCACTCTCCATCAGAACATGATGGTTAGATTTCTCTTCCATATCCATATTTTCACCTATATGGAAACCCAATGATTAGTTTATTTGGGTAACTGTTACGTTTCATACTTTTGTTTTTAAAGATTGGTTTTGATATTCCTTTTTACGATGTGGGTTTCTATTAAAGAAACTTTCGAATAGTAAACCATTTATAACCCCGACGAATTTCGAGGGCGAAATTCATTTTAAGGGGGGTAGAATGTAACAGCCCAAGATTTTATAAAAAAATATTCTTTTCAATGTTATTAATGTCTTGTGTTGTACGCTACACCAAAAGGAGCTTGCACAACACGCATCCTTGTCTTTCCTTGCATTACACGCAATCGCGACCTTCCTCGATAGCGTGTGTAATGCGCAATACCGAGTTTCACTAAACAACGATGTGCTATTAAAATATTATTAAAACTAGCCGTTATGAATAGTAATAATCACTTTTTGAAATTTAGTAAATTTTATTTTTCAAAATGGAATTCATTTTTGGATTCGTAATATCGAAATTAGCTTAGGGTGAAATTTTGGTACTTTTCGGATAACTTTCATATTCTGATGAATAGTGAAAATTACTAAATTTTAATTAAAAACAACTTTTTTAATCGAAATAATTAATAGTGATAAATTATTAATTTGAGTGGTTTTAAAGTATATTTAGAATATATTTTTACAATTCAATACAATGTTGGTCATTGTATGTAATTTTACATTTAAACCAGACATAAACAAGTGTCAATCTTTTGATAGATATTGTTTCTTAAAAACACGCTATTTGTTTTAACAGCGGGATTTAATTATAAAATTAATTAATGCAACATCTATGTTATGAATATGGTAAAATAGACTTCATTTTTGAATTCGGAATATGAAATATAGCTTAGGATGAAATTTTAGCATTGTTCTGAAAAACATCAATTTTTGATGAATAGTGAAACTACTAAGTGGTAGGTTAAAAACTGAATTTTGCATAAAACTTAATTTTACCGCTTCTGTGAATGGAATTTCGAAAATCCGAGAGACACGGTTAATATCAAGGACTAAAATGTGGTTCAATGAGATGAAAATAATTTTTTGGTGAATAGTAACTTTTTACTTTTTTTTTACCGTGGTTAATAGTAAATAGGGTAACTAAGGGTAAATATGATATTACTATTACCCTAAAACATGTCTTAATTCTATTGGATAAGTGTAATTCGACCAAAAACAAACTTAGGAATAAAAAAATGACCATTTAGGCCCACTTGGATTAGATTAGGACATTTATTATTAATTTATTTAAAGAAGGGTTAAAATAGTTAAAATCAAAGTTTAATAAGTAAATCATTTTTAATATGGGGTTATACATTAGATAAATTCGATTGTAAATATTCATTAGAAAGCTAAAAAGATTTCCTACATGATGGTATTTTATTTGTAATTTTTAGACATAAAATAATTTAATTTATTTATGACACAACGATGATGCAGTAATTATCTTATTAATGAAATTTTGACATAATTGATGTTATAAACACCAAAATAAATGTAATTTGAGATTTTTTATGAATTACACTAATTTTCTAGGTTACTATGATCTATTAATGTTGATTTAATCAACTTGGTTTGAACATTTAATTCTGTTATGACTTTCACAAAAATCATATATCAAATAGTGTCAAAATTGACACAAAATAGTTTTTAAATCAAATATTATATTATTAATTGTTATTTTATTCCTAAAAATCTAAGGTTCGGCCAAATGACTTAGATAAGGATATATGTATTACTAATAAACAATTTGGGGTTCTTTTGGCATGTTATAGTAAGTGTATTAAACATATAGTGAAAGAAAACAAAAAGACACGGTAAAAGTTAAATTATTTAACTTAGAGTTAAATCTAATTGATAAGGTTAAAATAATATCCTAAACTTGTCTAAATTCTATTGGTTGATGGTATTTCGACCCATACCCACTTTAGACTCGAAATAAGACCCTTTGGAACCATTATAAACCGATTTTGACTTTAATATAAGATAATATTTTGAGATATTCCTAAGGTGCCCCTCTCCTCCCCTATAAAAGGACACCTCCTCCCCCTCCTCCTCACACCAATTTGAGCACTCAAGCTCGGCCAACCCCTGACAAAATCTCTTCTCCACTTCCCTAGCAACATCCTAGAGGTTCTGGTCTTCCTCAAAGACCAATTCTAGTGCCCTAAGAGGAGGTCTCAAAGAGGCACTTCAAAGAAGAGGTAATTACCGTTACCAATTCTTTCATCTTTATTTCTTCTTCCACTTCTTCTTCTTAGGTTGTTTCATTATGAAGTAATAACATCAGTATCACTCATATACTGATATGTTATTATAAGTATGAAACAACCCTATTTCACCATCTATCCATCCTACGGAAAAAGAAATCACCGCGCGTGCGTACGTACGGAATACCGTCTCCACGCCGTGGTGTAATCTATTTTCCACCACCACCTTACATGGATGGGTATAATAGTGTAAAGAATAACTATACATAGTTATTACAACATCATATTGATTCTGATATATTGTATAATCCACTTCAATTCAGTTCAATATTTATGGAAATGATATCATCGCTCGTGCATACGTACGGACTACCGTCTCCACGACGCGATGAGATTCATTCTCCATGTTAACCATTTAAGAATGATTATAAAGTATATATAAGAAATAATAATGAAATATATGACATTATAAAGATACTGGATTTATGTATGTATATACATATGTATGTCATCTACTTACTTCCATTTCAAGACAATAAGGAAAGGAAAACAGTGTTCATGCGTACGTACGGACTACCGTCTCCATGAACGGTGTTTTTCATTTTATTTATCTACCTATTATATATATATATATACTGAATATATATGATATATAAATCATATTTTATATTCTGGAAGTAAGTAAATCATGATATAAGTAATAACGATGTCAAGAACAACAAGTCAAAACACCTACGATAAATGAAACGATTTTACCCAAAACGCTTCTTTAACATGGAATTTACAAAAGAACGGGTAATATAACGTCATAAGTGAACCATATATGATATCATAACAATGAATATGATTCTTTAATAAGTCAATAACATGATTTAAATCATTATACAGGAAGTTCGGACACTTACAAAGCAAGTCGGACCTAAGGTAAGGGAAAATATCACAATCTCATTTTTTATTCGAGATTGTTTATTCGTAAGTATTTACTGGGGTGTATTTTATCATCCACATCCATGTTCCCTCAATATGTAATATTGTTTCCATCCACTTGCAATAGTTTAAATCCAATTTTACCCTTAGGTGAGTTTTTAGTAAAGAATATGAAAGGAATCTTTTGTCGTTTTTCCGTACGAGGTACTTTTTGACTTTTCCGACAAAAGTACGAAGAATGTTTTTTTTAACTTATACGGCACGAACAAATTTTTACGGTTTTATAAAGCCTTATTTTCATGAACCTTCCTCCAAAATATTTCATGACTATTTTTAATAAAATCTCTTTCTTTTAAAATTGTATGATGTTTTGTGAAAAGAAATTGATTTTGAAAAAGAAAGGATATTTTCCTCAAGAATTCATTTCAAGTGTTTTATCAAAATTATTTTCCATCTAAGATAATAAAGGGTTCTGTTTCTATCCATATTTTTTTACATTAATTTGACTATGTTGTGATGGAATTATGTTTATGAATTCCTTTATCTTATATGAATGGTTTTATGATGTCATGTTGTTTAAGAATCCCATTTTTATTACATGGGTTATGCAATGATGTATGATTTATGATTTTGTGGCACACATAAGAATGGTATCATTATGAGATGGGTGGGACCTATATCTCCCTCCAATGCATTGGGTAAAGATTTCATATCTCATGAGATAGACATGGCTGGAATGGTAGGTTATACCGGTTCAGTGAAACAGGACTGAAACGAGGATTACTCGATTCAGAAAGGGACTTTGTCCACTAAGATAGTCTTGGCAATGAGTCTTGACTAACAAGAAATGATTCTCTATGATTATGTGTGTATGCCACAATGAGTAATGTTTTAATTAAGGGTTTCATTTTCACTACTATGATTTATCCCATGTTATGAAATTATGCTCTCTTTTGCAGGTTAAGATTTCCAAAAATGTTATGTTCTTATGAAAATTATGTGATTGATATTTCTTTTGTTTACCCTTACTGAGAATTTGAGCTCACCCTTTTATGTTTTCTTTTCCCCAGGATATAAAGAAAGGTTTTAGGTAAAAAAAAAAGGGAAGATCTTTGTGGGAGATTTTGAAGATCTTTCACCAGGATTAGAAGATTACGTTCCGAGTTTCCAAAGACACTAAACTATTACGATCCTTGTGTGTGTATTTTTGTTATGTATTAAGTATTCCGCAAATGTAATGTAATGTCCATGTACGATAAGCTTTGGGTCTCTACAGTTGGTATCAGAGGAAAGGTTTAGTCAACCTTTGGAAACTAGGATGCGAAAACGTTAGTGAGATCCCTAGAGATATTTCTAAGGTATGTCTAGGGATGTCCCTAAGGATAAGTATACGTATAGGATATAGTCCTAGAACAACAGTAACGATCTTAGAATTTAACCTAAGATGTTATATAATGAAGTTATTCCCCCTTTATTATGATTTTTTCATCTCACACTATTGTTTTTGGGTTTTAGAAAATGGATGGAAACAAGGTGATTCACGATAATGGAGGATATGCTGGACAATGGAATGATATTATTCATGAGAAACCAAATGAAATGGGATTTGGAAGTCCAAACATCATTATTATGCCGAATCAGCAATCTCACAATATGATCAATAAAGTAAAATTTGGTAAGTTTCCTGACTCGACTAATAAGAGAAAGATGGAGTTCCATGATGATCATAGAGGAAAGAAAGTTCAATTTCCCCTATGTAAATCATGTGGGAAGAGGCATCAAGGAGAATGTTTCAAGGGAACTGGAAGATGCTTTGGGTATGGAAACGAAGGACACAAAGCAAGTAAGTGCAAAGGAAAAGGGTCGATTAACACCATGGATGAGGATAATGGTATTGCTACGACATCAAAAATGGTTAAGTGTTTTAAATGTGGAATGTATGGGCATTATGCAAACAAATGCCCTAAGGGAAAGACTCATGAAGAGAATCAGTATGGTCATATGGGTAGTATTTATGTGGATGATGATGAAGAGACTACAAATGATATGTGAGATGAAAGAATTGTTGAAGCTCGGTTAATGGTTTAAGAATGTAGTGGAATGATTACATGTTTATCATGTGTAATGTTGTATAAGTAATATCATGGTACTATGGAATAAAGAGACATATAAGGATTGTTACATTGTTGTCTGATTAATGTTACCAGTAACCATGAAAGGTTATTCAGATACTTTTGGAAAGTAGATGATAAGTGCATAATGAAAGGATAAGAAGATAATGAGATGTTTGATTGTATTCATGAGCTCATGATTGATATAAGGACTAAGTGATATCATGGTTTGAGTATAAATAATTTTGAGGATTTCGGTATATGAAAAGTGTTAACTTTTAACTGCATTCAAGTTTTCACTAAGGTTCAATGGGTATTCAAGAGAGTACAAGATTAAGGCCTTTGAATGTTTTGAATGTGACCAACAAGATATATCTTATGATATATGGGGATCAACGATGGTATTAAATCTCTAGTAATCGTTTTCACTATGTTATGAGAATGGACTGCAGTATTATGAGCCTAAAGATTGGAATGGATTATGTTGGACATAAGTTAGTATTGTTTAAGGATAGAAGTTTTTTTCGATATTATTGATGGGATGTTATAGTAATATAGTTTTATAAAAAGGACAACCTGCAGGACGGGCGACAGCCCATCGCGTCGGACAAGGCTATGAGAATCGAACCCACAACCGAAGTGCGACTGGCCTTTATCGCCTACCACTGGCCTACAGGAAGTCCCTGTTTAGTAGAAACTAGTTTTATTATATTAAGCAGTATGATATGTGATGTATAAGTTCATTTTATGAACCATATATGATTAATCTCACTATATATCGATTTATGCATATAATTTTTGCTAACCTTTTGTTTGAGACAGATGGAATGACCCGTCATTCTATCACATGATCTGCTAACACTTCACGAATAACAAATTCAACTTCATTTATTTAAGAGATGAAGTGGAAATTGTTCAAGGCACGAACAACAGTGAGATTGTACCAAAATAAAGTAAGTATTTATTAAAATTCAAATTTTCAACTTTAGGGGAAATGATCTTGAAAACCAAAAATGTTTTCCTAGTGATCTTATACCTGATGAATCAGATGGTACCTTATATCATCACAAATCTATGGATTTGTGATTACTGGCTTTTCCATAGCCATGTTCTCTACCACTCTCCATCAGAACATGATGGTTAGATTTCTCTTCCATATCCATATTTTCACCTATATGGAAACCCAATGATTAGTTTATTTGGGTAACTGTTACGTTTCATACTTTTGTTTTTAAAGATTGGTTTTGATATTCCTTTTTACGATGTGGGTTTCTATTAAAGAAACTTTTGAATAGTAAACCATTTATAACCCCGACGAATTTCGAGGGCGAAATTCATTTTAAGGGGGGTAGAATGTAACAGCCCAAGATTTTATAAAAAAATATTCTTTTCAATGTTATTAATGTCTTGTGTTGTACGCTACACCAAAAGGAGCTTGCACAACACGCATCCTTGTCTTTCCTTGCATTACACGCAATCGCGACCTTCCTCGATAGCGTGTGTAATGCGCAATACCGAGTTTCACTAAACAACGATGTGCTATTAAAATATTATTAAAACTAGCCGTTATGAATAGTAATAATCACTTTTTGAAATTTAGTAAATTTTATTTTTCAAAATGGAATTCATTTTTGGATTCGTAATATCGAAATTAGCTTAGGGTGAAATTTTGGTACTTTTCGGATAACTTTCATATTCTGATGAATAGTGAAAATTACTAAATTTTAATTAAAAACAACTTTTTTAATCGAAATAATTAATAGTGATAAATTATTAATTTGAGTGGTTTTAAAGTATATTTAGAATATATTTTTACAATTCAATACAATGTTGGTCATTGTATGTAATTTTACATTTAAACCAGACATAAACAAGTGTCAATCTTTTGATAGATATTGTTTCTTAAAAACACGCTATTTGTTTTAACAGCGGGATTTAATTATAAAATTAATTAATGCAACATCTATGTTATGAATATGGTAAAATAGACTTCATTTTTGAATTCGGAATATGAAATATAGCTTAGGATGAAATTTTAGCATTGTTCTGAAAAACATCAATTTTTGATGAATAGTGAAACTACTAAGTGGTAGGTTAAAAACTGAATTTTGCATAAAACTTAATTTTACCGCTTCTGTGAATGGAATTTCGAAAATCCGAGAGACACGGTTAATATCAAGGACTAAAATGTGGTTCAATGAGATGAAAATAATTTTTTGGTGAATAGTAACTTTTTACTTTTTTTTTACCGTGGTTAATAGTAAATAGGGTAACTAAGGGTAAATATGATATTACTATTACCCTAAAACATGTCCTAATTCTATTGGATAAGTGTAATTCGACCAAAAACAAACTTAGGAATAAAAAAATGACCATTTAGGCCCACTTGGATTAGATTAGGACATTTATTATTAATTTATTTAAAGAAGGGTTAAAATAGTTAAAATCAAAGTTTAATAAGTAAATCATTTTTAATATGGGGTTATACATTAGATAAATTCGATTGTAAATATTCATTAGAAAGCTAAAAATATTTCCTACATGATGGTATTTTATTTGTAATTTTTAGACATAAAATAATTTAATTTATTTATGACACAACGATGATGCAGTAATTATCTTATTAATGAAATTTTGACATAATTGATGTTATAAACACCAAAATAAATGTAATTTGAGATTTTTTATGAATTACACTAATTTTCTAGGTTACTATGATCTATTAATGTTGATTTAATCAACTTGGTTCGAACATTTAATTCTGTTATGACTTTCACAAAAATCATATATCAAATAGTGTCAAAATTGACACAAAATAGTTTTTAAATCAAATATTATATTATTAATTGTTATTTTATTCCTAATAATCTAAGGTTCGGCCAAATGACTTAGATAAGGATATATGTATTACTAATAAACAATTTGGGGTTCTTTTGGCATGTTATAGTAAGTGTATTAAACATATAGTGAAAGAAAACAAAAAGACACGGTAAAAGTTAAATTATTTAACTTAGAGTTAAATCTAATTGATAAGGTTAAAATAATATCCTAAACTTGTCTAAATTCTATTGGTTGATGGTATTTCGACCCATACCCACTTTAGACTCGAAATAAGACCCTTTGGAACCATTATAAACCGATTTTGACTTTAATATAAGATAATATTTTGAGATATTCCTAAGGTGCCCCTCTCCTCCCCTATAAAAGGACACCTCCTCCCCCTCCTCCTCACACCAATTTGAGCACTCAAGCTCGGCCAACCCCTGCCAAAATCTCTTCTCCACTTCCCTAGAAACATCCTAGAGGTTCTGGTCTTCCTCAAAGACCAATTCTAGTGCCCTAAGAGGAGGTCTCAAAGAGGCACTTCAAAGAAGAGGTAATTACCGTTACCAATTCTTTCATCTTTATTTCTTCTTCCACTTCTTCTTCTTAGGTTGTTTCATTATGAAGTAATAACATCAGTATCACTCATATACTGATATGTTATTATAAGTATGAAACAACCCTATTTCACCATCTATCCATCCTACGGAAAAAGAAATCACCGCGTGTGCGTACGTACGGAATACCGTCTCCACGCCGTGGTGTAATCTATTTTCCACCACCACCTTACATGGATGGGTATAATGGTGTAAAGAATAACTATACATAGTTATTACAACATCATATTGATTCTGATATATTGTATAATCCACTTCAATTCAGTTCAATATTTATGGAAATGATATCATCGCTCGTGCATACGTACGGACTACCGTCTCCACGACGCGATGAGATTCATTCTCCATGTTAACCATTTAAGAATGATTATAAAGTATATATAAGAAATAATAATGAAATATATGACATTATAAAGATACTGGATTTATGTATGTATATACATATGTATGTCATCTACTTACTTCCATTTCAAGACAATAAGGAAAGGAAAACAGCGTTCATGCGTACGTACGGACTACCGTCTCCATGAACGGTGTTTTTCATTTTATTTATCTACCTATTATATATATATATATACTGAATATATATGATATATAAATCATATTTTATATTCTGGAAGTAAGTAAATCATGATATAAGTAATAACGATGTCAAGAACAACAAGTCAAAACACCTACGATAAATGAAACGATTTTACCCAAAACGCTTCTTTAACATGGAATTTACAAAAGAACGGGTAATATAACGTCATAAGTGAACCATATATGATATCATAACAATGAATATGATTCTTTAATAAGTCAATAACATGATTTAAATCATTATACAGGAAGTTCGGACACTTACAAAGCAAGTCGGACCTAAGGTAAGGGAAAATATCACAATCTCATTTTTTATTCGAGATTGTTTATTCGTAAGTATTTACTGGGGTGTATTTTATCATCCACATCCATGTTCCCTCAATATGTAATATTGTTTCCATCCACTTGCAATAGTTTAAATCCAATTTTACCCTTAGGTGAGTTTTTAGTAAAGAATATGAAAGGAATCTTTTGTCGTTTTTCCGTACGAGGTACTTTTTGACTTTTCCGACAAAAGTACGAAGAATGTTTTTTTTAACTTATACGGCACGAACGGATTTTTACGGTTTTATAAAGCCTTATTTTCATGAACCTTCCTCCAAAATATTTCATGACTATTTTTAATAAAATCTCTTTCTTTTAAAATTGTATGATGTTTTGTGAAAAGAAATTGATTTTGAAAAAGAAAGGATATTTTCCTCAAGAATTCATTTCAAGTGTTTTATCAAAATTATTTTCCATCTAAGATAATAAAGGGTTCTGTTTCTATCCATATTTTTTTACATTAATTTGACTATGTTGTGATGGAATTATGTTTATGAATTCCTTTATCTTATATGAATGGTTTTATGATGTCATGTTGTTTAAGAATCCCATTTTTATTACATGGGTTATGCAATGATGTATGATTTATGATTTTGTGGCACACATAAGAATGGTATCATTATGAGATGGGTGGGACCTATATCTCCCTCCAATGCATTGGGTAAAGATTTCATATCTCATGAGATAGACATTGCTGGAATGGTAGGTTATACCGGTTCAGTGAAACAGGACTGAAACGAGGATTACTCGATTCAGAAAGGGACTTTGTCCACTAAGATAGTCTTGGCAATGAGTCTTGACTAACAAGAAATGATTCTCTATGATTATGTGTGTATGCCACAATGAGTAATGTTTTAAGTAAGGGTTTCATTTTCACTACTATGATTTATCCCATGTTATGAAATTATGCTCTCTTTTGCAGGTTAAGATTTCCAAAAATGTTATGTTCTTATGAAAATTATGTGATTGATATTTCTTTTGTTTACCCTTACTGAGCATTTGAGCTCACCCTTTTATGTTTTCTTTTCCCCAGGATATAAAGAAAGGTTTTAGGTAAAAAAAAAGGGAAGATCTTTGTGGGATATTTTGAAGATCTTTCACCAGGATTAGAAGATTACGTTCCGAGTTTCCAAAGACACTAAACTATTACGATCCTTGTGTGTGTATTTTTGTTATGTATTAAGTATTCCGCAAATGTAATGTAATGTCCATGTACGATAAGCTTCGGGTCTCTACAGTTGGTATCAGAGGAAAGGTTTAGTCAACCTTTGGAAACTAGGATGCGAAAACGTTAGTGAGATCCCTAGAGATATTTCTAAGGTATGTCTAGGGATGTCCCTAAGGATAAGTATACGTATAGGATATAGTCCTAGAACAACAGTAACGATCTTAGAATTTAACCTAAGATGTTAGATAATGAAGTTATTCCCCATTTATTATGATTTTTGCATCTCACACTATTCTTTTTGGGTTTTAGAAAATGGATGGAAACAAGGTGATTCACGATAATGGAGGATATGCTGGACAATGGAATGATATTATTCATGAGAAACCAAATGAAATGGGATTTGGAAGTCAAAACATCATTATTATGCCGAATCAGCAATCTCACAATATGATCAATAAAGTAAAATTTGGTAAGTTTCCTGACTCGACTAATAAGAGAAAGATGGAGTTCCATGATGATCATAGAGGAAAGAAAGTTCAATTTCCCCTATGTAAATCATGTGGGAAGAGGCATCAAGGAGAATGTTTCAAGGGAACTGGAAGATGCTTTGGGTATGGAAACGAAGGACACAAAGCAAGTAAGTGCAAAGGAAAAGGGTCGATTAACACCATGGATGAGGATAATGGTATTGCTACGACATCAAAAATGGTTAAGTGTTTTAAATGTGGAATGTATGGGCATTATGCAAACAAATGCCCTAAGGGAAAGACTCATGAAGAGAATCAGTATGGTCATATGGGTAGTATTTATGTGGATGATGATGAAGAGACTACAAATGATATGTGAGATGAAAGAATTGTTGAAGCTCGGTTAATGGTTTAAGAATGTAGTGGAATGATTACATGTTTATCATGTGTAATGTTGTATAAGTAATATCATGGTACTATGGAATAAAGAGACATATAAGGATTGTTACATTGTTGTCTGATTAATGTTACCAGTAACCATGAAAGGTTATTCAGATACTTTTGGAAAGTAGATGATAAGTGCATAATGAAAGGATAAGAAGATAATGAGATGTTTGATTGTATTCATGAGCTCATGATTGATATAAGGACTAAGTGATATCATGGTTTGAGTATAAATAATTTTGAGGATTTCGGTATATGAAAAGTGTTAACTTTTAACTGCATTCAAGTTTTCACTAAGGTTCAATGGGTATTCAAGAGAGTACAAGATTAAGGCCTTTGAATGTTTTGAATGTGACCAACAAGATATATCTTATGATATATGGGGATCAACGATGGTATTAAATCTCTGGTAATCGTTTTCACTATGTTATGAGAATGGACTGCAGTATTATGAGCCTAAAGATTGGAATGGATTATGTTGGACATAAGTTAGTATTGTTTAAGGATAGAAGTTTTTTTCGATATTATTGATGGGATGTTATAGTAATATAGTTTTATAAAAAGGACAACCTGCAGGACGGGCGACAGCCCATCGCGTCGGACAAGGCTATGAGAATCGAACCCACAACCGAAGTGCGACTGGCCTTTATCGCCTACCACTGGCCTACAGGAAGTCCCTGTTTAGTAGAAACTAGTTTTATTATATTAAGCAGTATGATATGTGATGTATAAGTTCATTTTATGAACCATATATGATTAATCTCACTATATATCGATTTATGCATATAATTTTTGCTAACCTTTTGTTTGAGACAGATGGAATGACCCGTCATTCTATCACATGATCTGCTAACACTTCAAGAATAACAAATTCAACTTCATTTATTTAAGAGATGAAGTGGAAATTGTTCAAGGCACGAACAACAGTGAGATTGTACCAAAATAAAGTAAGTATTTATTAAAATTCAAATTTTCAACTTTAGGGGAAATGATCTTGAAAACCAAAAATGTTGTCCTAGTGATCTTATACCTGATGAATCAGATGGTACCTTATATCATCACAAATCTATGGATTTGTGATTACTGGCTTTTCCATAGCCATGTTCTCTACCACTCTCCATCAGAACATGATGGTTAGATTTCTCTTCCATATCCATATTTTCACCTATATGGAAACCCAATGATTAGTTTATTTGGGTAACTGTTACGTTTCATACTTTTGTTTTTAAAGATTGGTTTTGATATTCCTTTTTACGATGTGGGTTTCTATTAAAGAAACTTTCGAATAGTAAACCATTTATAACCCCGACGAATTTCGAGGGCGAAATTCATTTTAAGGGGGGTAGAATGTAACAGCCCAAGATTTTATAAAAAAATATTCTTTTCAATGTTATTAATGTCTTGTGTTGTACGCTACACCAAAAGGAGCTTGCACAACACGCATCCTTGTCTTTCCTTGCATTACACGCAATCGCGACCTTCCTCGATAGCGTGTGTAATGCGCAATACCGAGTTTCACTAAACAACGATGTGCTATTAAAATATTATTAAAACTAGCCGTTATGAATAGTAATAATCACTTTTTGAAATTTAGTAAATTTTATTTTTCAAAATGGAATTCATTTTTGGATTCGTAATATCGAAATTAGCTTAGGGTGAAATTTTGGTACTTTTCGGATAACTTTCATATTCTGATGAATAGTGAAAATTACTAAATTTTAATTAAAAACAACTTTTTTAATCGAAATAATTAATAGTGATAAATTATTAATTTGAGTGGTTTTAAAGTATATTTAGAATATATTTTTACAATTCAATACAATGTTGGTCATTGTATGTAATTTTACATTTAAACCAGACATAAACAAGTGTCAATCTTTTGATAGATATTGTTTCTTAAAAACACGCTATTTGTTTTAACAGCGGGATTTAATTATAAAATTAATTAATGCAACATCTATGTTATGAATATGGTAAAATAGACTTCATTTTTGAATTCGGAATATGAAATATAGCTTAGGATGAAATTTTAGCATTGTTCTGAAAAACATCAATTTTTGATGAATAGTGAAACTACTAAGTGGTAGGTTAAAAACTGAATTTTGCATAAAACTTAATTTTACCGCTTCTGTGAATGGAATTTCGAAAATCCGAGAGACACGGTTAATATCAAGGACTAAAATGTGGTTCAATGAGATGAAAATAATTTTTTGGTGAATAGTAACTTTTTACTTTTTTTTACCGTGGTTAATAGTAAATAGGGTAACTAAGGGTAAATATGATATTACTATTACCCTAAAACATGTCCTAATTCTATTGGATAAGTGTAATTCGACCAAAAACAAACTTAGGAATAAAAAAATGACCATTTAGGCCCACTTGGATTAGATTAGGACATTTATTATTAATTTATTTAAAGAAGGGTTAAAATAGTTAAAATCAAAGTTTAATAAGTAAATCATTTTTAATATGGGGTTATACATTAGATAAATTCGATTGTAAATATTCATTAGAAAGCTAAAAAGATTTCCTACATGATGGTATTTTATTTGTAATTTTTAGTCATAAAATAATTTAATTTATTTATGACACAACGATGATGCAGTAATTATCTTATTAATGAAATTTTGACATAATTGATGTTATAAACACCAAAATAAATGTAATTTGAGATTTTTTATGAATTACACTAATTTTCTAGGTTACTATGATCTATTAATGTTGATTTAATCAACTTGGTTCGAACATTTAATTCTGTTATGACTTTCACAAAAATCATATATCAAATAGTGTCAAAATTGACACAAAATAGTTTTTAAATCAAATATTATATTATTAATTGTTATTTTATTCCTAAAAATCTAAGGTTCGGCCAAATGACTTAGATAAGGATATATGTATTACTAATAAACAATTTGGGGTTCTTTTGGCATGTTATAGTAAGTGTATTAAACATATAGTGAAAGAAAACAAAAAGACACGGTAAAAGTTAAATTATTTAACTTAGAGTTAAATCTAATTGATAAGGTTAAAATAATATCCTAAACTTGTCTAAATTCTATTGGTTGATGGGATTTCGACCCATACCCACTTTAGACTCGAAATAAGACCCTTTGGAACCATTATAAACCGATTTTGACTTTAATATAAGATAATATTTTGAGATATTCCTAAGGTGCCCCTCTCCTCCCCTATAAAAGGACACCTCCTCCCCCTCCTCCTCACACCAATTTGAGCACTCAAGCTCGGCCAACCCCTGCCAAAATCTCTTCTCCACTTCCCTAGCAACATCCTAGAGGTTCTGGTCTTCCTCAAAGACCAATTCTAGTGCCCTAAGAGGAGGTCTCAAAGAGGCACTTCAAAGAAGAGGTAATTACCGTTACCAATTCTTTCATCTTTATTTCTTCTTCCACTTCTTCTTCTTAGGTTGTTTCATTATGAAGTAATAACATCAGTATCACTCATATACTGATATGTTATTATAAGTATGAAACAACCCTATTTCACCATCTATCCATCCTACGGAAAAAGAAATCACCGCGCGTGCGTACGTACGGAATACCGTCTCCACGCCGTGGTGTAATCTATTTTCCACCACCACCTTACATGGATGGGTATAATGGTGTAAAGAATAACTATACATAGTTATTACAACATCATATTGATTCTGATATATTGTATAATCCACTTCAATTCAGTTCAATATTTATGGAAATGATATCATCGCTCGTGCATACGTACGGACTACCGTCTCCACGACGCGATGAGATTCATTCTCCATGTTAACCATTTAAGAATGATTATAAAGTATATATAAGAAATAATAATGAAATATATGACATTATAAAGATACTGGATTTATGTATGTATATACATATGTATGTCATCTACTTACTTCCATTTCAAGACAATAAGGAAAGGAAAACAGCGTTCATGCGTACGTACGGACTACCGTCTCCATGAACGGTGTTTTTAATTTTATTTATCTACCTATTATATATATATATATACTGAATATATATGATATATAAATCATATTTTATATTCTGGAAGTAAGTAAATCATGATATAAGTAATAACGATGTCAAGAACAACAAGTCAAAACACCTACGATAAATGAAACGATTTTACCCAAAACGCTTCTTTAACATGGAATTTACAAAAGAACGGGTAATATAACGTCATAAGTGAACCATATATGATATCATAACAATGAATATGATTCTGTAATAAGTCAATAACATGATTTAAATCATTATACAGGAAGTTCGGACACTTACAAAGCAAGTCGGACCTAAGGTAAGGGAAAATATCACAATCTCATTTTTTATTCGAGATTGTTTATTCGTAAGTATTTACTGGGGTGTATTTTATCATCCACATCCATGTTCCCTCAATATGTAATATTGTTTCCATCCACTTGCAATAGTTTAAATCCAATTTTACCCTTAGGTGAGTTTTTAGTAAAGAATATGAAAGGAATCTTTTGTCGTTTTTCCGTACGAGGTACTTTTTGACTTTTCCGACAAAAGTACGAAGAATGTTTTTTTTAACTTATACGGCACGAACGGATTTTTACGGTTTTATAAAGCCTTATTTTCATGAACCTTCCTCCAAAATATTTCATGACTATTTTTAATAAAATCTCTTTCTTTTAAAATTGTATGATGTTTTGTGAAAAGAAATTGATTTTGAAAAAGAAAGGATATTTTCCTCAAGAATTCATTTCAAGTGTTTTATCAAAATTATTTTCCATCTAAGATAATAAAGGGTTCTGTTTCTATCCATATTTTTTTACATTAATTTGACTATGTTGTGATGGAATTATGTTTATGAATTCCTTTATCTTATATGAATGGTTTTATGATGTCATGTTGTTTAAGAATCCCATTTTTATTACATGGGTTATGCAATGATGTATGATTTATGATTTTGTGGCACACATAAGAATGGTATCATTATGAGATGGGTGGGACCTATATCTCCCTCCAATGCATTGGGTAAAGATTTCATATCTCATGAGATAGACATGGCTGGAATGGTAGGTTATACCGGTTCAGTGAAACAGGACTGAAACGAGGATTACTCGATTCAGAAAGGGACTTTGTCCACTAAGATAGTCTTGGCAATGAGTCTTGACTAACAAGAAATGATTCTCTATGATTATGTGTGTATGCCACAATGAGTAATGTTTTAAGTAAGGGTTTCATTTTCACTACTATGATTTATCCCATGTTATGAAATTATGCTCTCTTTTGCAGGTTAAGATTTCCAAAAATGTTATGTTCTTATGAAAATTATGTGATTGATATTTCTTTTGTTTACCCTTACTGAGCATTTGAGCTCACCCTTTTATGTTTTCTTTTCCCCAGGATATAAAGAAAGGTTTTAGGTAAAAAAAAAGGGAAGATCTTTGTGGGATATTTTGAAGATCTTTCACCAGGATTAGAAGATTACGTTCCGAGTTTCCAAAGACACTAAACTATTACGATCCTTGTGTGTGTATTTTTGTTATGTATTAAGTATTCCGCAAATGTAATGTAATGTCCATGTACGATAAGCTTCGGGTCTCTACATTTTCCTTATTGAGGGTTTGAACTTTCCCCTTTTATTATTATTCGTTTCCCGATGTTATGAAGTTGATTATAACTTAGGAGAAGTCTAGAAGGGAGTATTTTGTAGCTCAATTATGGTGTAATGTTCACAAATGTTGTTGAATAATTTTCTTATATATACAATCTTCAAAGACACTAAACATTCCATTATTGAGATTATGAAGTAATTTATGAGTTGTAATGTTATTTTATGGAAATTATGTAAAATAAAGATATGCTTGACTTAGGTTATTATAAAGAAAAACTTTGGTACCTGAAATAACTATGGATGAAAATATAATGCTTAAATAATTGGTTTCATCCTATGAATACAATCAACAAAACTCAGTAGAATAACCTAATGCACCTGTTGGATTTGCAATTAAATCTGGTTTTTTCACCAACTTCCCAAATTTAATGGAATATCAGGTTAAGATCAACATAATCATCTTTAAGAATTTTTTAACCTCTATTTAAACATAAAACAACAATTAATAGATTGAAATCAATTAAATTAAGATAATTTACTTTTTCTTTATAAGGAGTTGAAAATAATGTTGTTTATATTCACATTCACCTTTTATTAGAGATTGTAATGAATTAAAGAGGATTTTTTTTAAAACAAATTCTTGCTTCTAGAACTACAATCATTAGAAAATAAATATGTTGGATTAGGAAAACCTAAGGTGAAACTTGAAATGAACACTAGGAAAGATTAAGGTGTCTTTTCTAGTTTACCCCACCACCAAATCAGTAAATAATTTTTTATCCAATATTTTTATAAAGGATTATTCCTTATTAATATAATCATGATAGATGCTATTTTATTAGAAGATTAAGTTGAACAAAACCAATTTTTTCTAGGACTTTAATTAGAAACATGATCTAAAAGGAACAAATTTTTTTTATAATAGTCCTTTTAAATGTTAAATATTATCAAGAAGTTCCCACTCCCACTTCTAAAAATAAAATAATTATGGTTTAAATTAGTGATATTACCACCATATTGAGGTCAGTGATATTGTCTAATACTTCACCAATCCCACCCAAAACTGAAACCAATTTTCAATTACAAGTAAACTATATAATATTTCTTCTAATGACCATTTTATTAAACTATTTCCTTAAATGAAAGAACCTTCATAAACTTACAATGATGCTTTCCTAGGAATCTACCTTCAATAAAACTAATAAAAATATTTTCAACCTAATAAAAATTAATACCAAGGCTATAATAATGAATCCCATGATAGGTTTAGAGAGCCCGAATCACCAAAAGATTTTTCCATGTGAGTTAATTAATTTTCAACTGAGATGATTCTATGAGAAATCTAATGTTGAACCTAAACAAATAATCCCACATGACTTGTTTAAAAATATGAAATTGTTTTGATGAAATCCTAATAAAATAATAAATCCTACTAAATACTTTGATGAAATGGGTAGGAAAATTGGCTACTAATATGGGTGGAATTAAGAATCAAATCAATGGAGTCTTTATTATAAAACTGTAAATTAATCCTAAAGATAAAGTATAATAAAATGTGAGTACTATAGAACTTAGTAGAAGAACCAAGCTAAAAAACCCTCAAACTAAAAATTTTATAGTTAATTTTGAACTCAAACTTGAACAAGATATTTACACACCATTTTCACCTATTTTAAATCATGTTTTAGAATAAAAAAATGTTGTTGAAGTATAAAAATTTTAAAATCTATTTTGAATCCAAAATTGGTTCCATAAGAAGAAGATTTTCTCAAAATAATAAAGAAATATTGGAAAAATAAGTTGTTAACTTCTGTTAAAAGTTGTCAAAAATCACCCAAACCACTATTACCTTATCTTGGGAGAAACCCACCAATGAAGAAAAATTTTTAAAATAGTTGGATAAATATGTTTTAGAGACCTTTAACAAATTTTAAGTTAATATCTATTTGTTATATGTAATGAAAAAAATTATGAAATATGAAATTTTTTGAAAGAGATATTCTCTCATAAAAGGAAACTCAAAGGAGGATAGAAATTAAACATAATGAGAAATGTGTCCCCCATGATTAAATATCCTTTTCCTATTAAAATTAAAGATCATGGGACTTTTACTATTCCTTTCACCATAGGGGAATGTGAATTCTAGGATATCATGCATGATTTAGGAGATTCTATAAATTTTTATGACATACTATTTTTATTCATCTTTATAGGTTATAGAACTGAAACCTAATAAAACTTAAATTCAATTTTACAACCTTAGTAATAAAAAGGCCTATTGGAGTAATATAATGTGTTTTTATTTAGGTTATACCTAAAGTTTTCCAATTTTATTTTTTTTTGTCATATATATGGAAGATGGTCGGTTTAGTATGCATTTACTCCTAATTCTTGGGAGACCTTTCTTGAAAAATACTTTTTCCATCATTATTGTCCATAAATTAATTTTTCAATTACAATTTTTAAGGTAAGTAGTTCATTTCAATATTTTCAATCCTTGAAATAATCAGTGAAAAATCATTCATCTTCTCAAGTTAACATGATTGACTAGTTTTTTACAGATAGGTTTTATAGTTTTTCATGGAATGAATAACCAAATGTTTTTCTTAAAATTAAATTTATTTACTATTGATATATATAAACCACAAATGAAAAAAAATTATTCATGTAAGGAAATACTGAATGTTCAAACTACCTCTTTTAAACCCTCATATTTTGAGTATTTTTCATCTAAATTCTATGAAATTTTTGACAATATAGAAAATTTTGAATCTAGTTACTATTTAGATAAAGTTGAAAATATTTAATGTAAAACAAATGATGAGTATGAAGAAACTATTAAGGATACTACATGTATATTTGCTGAATTATTTACTTGTTTTTATATTTGTGATGAAACTATTAAAAACTTGGAAGCTGTTAAAACATATTGTTATTATCTTAAAGAAGCTCAAAATTATGAATGTCAAACCACTACTGAATGATTAAAAATTGATAATATTGACGTTAAAAATTCTGAACATTCAAATTCTTTAAAATCTAGAAATTTTCTAAAAAATCAAACCTACAAACAGACTACTGGACAACCAGTTGAGCCAGCCTTTAATTAAAAATATACTCATTTTAGTAAAGAATTAAGAGTTTGAATTTATGTTACTGATTCACCTAAAAATAATTTAAATAATTAATATTTTCCCTATGAGTTAAAGATAAAACCATTACTTGAAAACCTAAAATATAAATTCTTATGTGAGAATTAGAAATATCCTATGATCATTTATAAATAGATGTCAAAAAACAAGAGAAACAATTTTTATGAGTCCTCAAAACACATAATAAATCCTTAGGATAGAATTTATCTGACTTAATAGGAATAATTCCTTCATCTTTAAAGTATATAAATTTTTTAGAGGAGAATGTCAAACCTATGAGGCAATTTCAAAGAAGATTCAACTAGACTTTTGAATAAGTTATTAAGAATTAATTCTCCACCTTATTGGATAAAGTAATTATATTCCCTATCTTTAATGGAAAATGGGTGATCCCCAAACAAGTTTTACCTGTGAAGAGTGGATTTAAAATCTCATAGAATGAATTTGTTGAGCTAATCCTTGATGGGATTCCAAACAAATAGAGGATTTGCGTTGATTATATAAAAAACAATCTAGTGACTAAAAAGATCATTTTCCACTTCAATTTCTTGATCAAGTTATTAAGAGATTAGATTGATAGACACATAATTATTTTCTTGATGGTTTTTTTGATTACTTACAAATCCATATAGCACTTGAAGATCAAGATAAAACCACTTTCACAAGCATTATTGGAACTTTTTCCTATAAAATAATTCCCTTTGATTTGTGTAATGTGACATAAAATTTTAGAGATTTATGATGACATTTTTTAACAGACTTATATATGAGTTCATAGAAGTTTTTATGGATTATTTTACTATTTATGGAATATATTTTAAAAGTTTAACTAAATTCCTTGAAACTTTCATTCAAAAAAATCTTGTAATTAATTATGAAAAATTAAATTCTATGGTGGAATATGGAATTTTACTTATCCATGTTGTGTCTCAAGATAGAATTGAAGTTAAAAAATACAAGGTTGAGGTAATTTCTTCCCTAACCTATCCAAAAACCATGATATGTGCGAGATATTTCCTTAGACATGCTAGATTTTATAGAATATTCATAAAAGAATTTAGCAAGGCTTCTTTTACCTTATAAATATTACTCCATAAAGAGTCTCTGTATGTTTTTTATTAGATTTTTAAATAATACTTCAAAGATATAAATCAAAATTTTATCATCTCACCCATTTCCCAACCACTAAAATTGAACTTTCCATTTGAAATAATAACTTATGCCTCTAATTTTTTAGTTGGGATATTTTTAAATAAAAACATGAAAAAATATCATGTGATTTATTATACATCTAAGACTATAGATCAAACCCAAGAAAATTACATAACTAATGAAAAATATTTTTTGGTTGTTGTCTTTTCTTTTTGAGAATATCAAATTCTACTTATTGGGCTTCAAGGTGATTTTTTTTACTTATCATCCTATAATCAAATGTTTAATGAACAAACATAATTTGAAACCAAGTATTTTGATATATATATTATAGCGCTAATAATTTTATGTTAAACAAAATATAACAAATGAAGTAAAAATATTGTTGCTGAATATTTAAGTCTAATACCCAAGGATTTGGATGAAAAAAAATTGGATCTATTTTCATATCAAAGAAACCTTTCCTGAGGAAGAATTATATGTTTTTGGGAGTGAGAGATCATGGTTTTGTGACCTAGTGAATTATTTTTCTACTATTGAAATCCCGTATTAGTTTTATAAAAAAAACTATTAATCTTAAGAGTGATTTAAATAATTTCAGTTTGGGTGATCTTTTATTGTGGTATATTGGTAATGATCAAATAATTAGGAGATGCATTCAAAATTATGAATTTAATTCAGTCTTGAATTTTATCACACTTATAACTATAGAGACCACTTTTATTCCCAAATAACATCTAAGAAAATACTTTATTGTGGTTTATATTGTCCCTCTATTTTAATAGATACTTTTTAATTCTTCAAAACTTGTATAACATTCACGTTACAAGGTTATATTTTCAAGAAAAATGAAATTCTATAACAAATATTTCTATTTTGTGATGTATTTGATTTCTAGTTTATGTATTTTATAAGAACCTTTCACAATTCATTTAGATACCTTTATATATATATATATATATATATATATATATCTTGTTTTGTATTATGTTTCAAATTGTCTAAAAGTTATTCCCACTTGAACTGATGATGTAAAGGTTGATACTAAGATTGTAAAATGAAAACTTTTCCCTAGATTTGGTTTTCCCATGTTTTTAATTTCTAATAAACATAACCAATTTTATAATAGGTCCTTATATTCTATGTTTAAGAAATATGGATTTCATAATATATTCTATACACCCAATAAAACACAAAAAAACGAGATGGATAAATTATCAAAAAGAGATATCAAATAATTTTTATAGAAAATTGTGCACCCAAATAGAAAATATTAGAATTTTAAATTATATGATACACTTTGGTATTATAATAATTATTTTAAAACTCCAATTATAATGAATAATTTTCTATTAAAACTATCAAATATCTTATCACCTACCTGTTAAGTCAGAACATGTAAGAACTAGGATCTTCATTTCAGGTATGGATCTTTATTTCGAGTTTTTTTAGGAAAAGTGAAGAAATGGTAAATTTAATAAGTACATGCCACGTAGTTTTGAGTACACACCATGTACCCAATTTCCATGTGTAGCCACGCACTATCTATTTAATGGCCAAGTACATGGTCGTGTAGGTGACCTAGTAGACCACCTAAAGTTGGGGATGGTTGAGGCTAGTACACAGTGTATGTATTAAATGAACACACCATGTACTTTTCTTTTTAATTAATGAGTCGGAGCGGGGTCGGGTCTCATATCCAAAATAAATTCTTCTCCCCTCGATTCATATAGGAGAGTGACGAATGGTCAAAGAACATTCAGATCGTCCTGATTCTTCATTCGAACTCCGATTGAGATGTCACCGGGTGTGTTGGATTCCCACCAGTGAGTTCTCTATTTCCCTAGATCCTTTATTACTGATTCTTCCTCTCTCATGATTTATCGCGGGTTTATCATTTTTACCCTTTTTATATATCTATGTTGTTTTAGTTAGATTCAAGGGTAGGCGTTCAAGAGTGTTCATCGTACAATGTCAAGGTATGTGGTTTGTGCCTTTCTTTGATTTTTTGAGGATTATATATTCTTAAAGTGATGAATACCCATGTTTAGGGTATTTTGTATTTGGAAATTGACCCTGTTAAATACCTTCCAGGGTTTTTTTGTTTGAGAAAGTGTGATTTCTTATGAATAAGGTCTTATACCTTTGTATGGGATTCCCCATGGGTGTGTTTCCCGGATTGACTATTTATGGTCGTTTGGCCTAGGTTGCATATGAGGAAAACCTTGTGTTCATGCCTTGAATTTTTTAGGATGGATTTGATTGATTATATGAATTTTATGTGTTATGATTGTGAATGATAGCCATGAAGAAAATATAGATTGCATGTGCTTCCATGTTATGATATGCACATTGATCTTCCAATGGACCGTGAGAGCCTTGGAACAAGAAAACTATGGGGGTTTCCAAGTTATTTATACAAGACTTTGATATCCTTGGTGTAGACTTTGACCTAGGGGTATTGATCATAAGAGCTACCAAGGAAGTCATTTATGATTATTTGTGCTATGTTGACCAAGGGGGTATTTATTGTGAGAGCTACTCAGAGGTTGTTTTTGTTTTATTGATGCCATGTTGACCTAGGGGTATTGACCATGAGAGGTACCTAAGTTTTCTTTTTTATTTGATTATTTCTATGTTAAACCAAAGGGGTTAGATCGTCAGAGCTTTCCCATGGGGGTTGTTTTGAATAATTGAATGACTGTGATGATTCTTCTGAGACAAAGCACAAGCTTGGACTCAGCCTTAATTGGTTGTTTATATGGTCTTCTAAGACGTCTGTTATTACTATTACAAGGAGGGATACAGAGCTTAAGCTAGATCCCGTGATTCATTACTCAACAGTTTGAATAATTAATAAATTTAAATGAATGTAATTGAAAACTATATGATTGTTTACTTTTGATTACTTCCTAGTTTATTGCTTCATTTCTTCCTTTCTATATATATTCACTCACAGTTATGCATGGATATTTTGGTGGTTTCCTACTGGTATTTGTCTCACACCCTATTTTGGCCATTCTTTTGGGCCCAAATAGATTATATGGTTTCAGGTATAGATAAGGACAAGCACGCTTCTTTATCTGGTACTTGATTGTTATTGGAGTTGGAGAGAATGGGACTTAGTTGAGGCTTGCGATGCTGTTGGAGTTTACTAATTTTCTATAATTTCGTTTATTATTGTATTTCTAGCATTATGACTTGTTTGGATTCTTTCTTAGACACATGTGGCATGCATCATTTATATATATGCTCTAGTTCATTATTATTATCAGTATTATATTGTTTACTTTGTTTTGTGGTATTACTGCTTCCTCTATTGGTTATTATTTGTTATTTCATTGTGAATACTCTTCCAATGAGGTTATAGTTTTCCCATTATCAGACCTTGGCCCTCATTTCTATTCAGCAGCCTCTAGTGTTTGGGGAAATGTGCTTGAGGTCATGTGACCAACCGGGTACGGGGCACCCTTGGAAGGCACCCAGAACCGGGATATTAAAAAGTGGTATTAGAGGTACGGAGTTTTATAGGGATGGATGGTTACTACAGGTGCTTTATACAGGACTTCTCATTTTTAGTAGTGTCACCTAAAGGCCTGACTAAGAAGGCTGAAAAGTACTTTTGGACATATTCTTGTGATTTTGTCTTTCATGTGATTAAAGGGATATTGACTTTAGAACTGAAACCGATTCTTCCTGAGCTGGGAAAGAGTTCAACCATTTAATGTGATTCATCAGGTATTGAGCTGGGAGAAATTCTTATGCAAGGTGAAGGAGTCTTTGCATGTGGGTCTCGGTAATTGAGGCCATATGAGAGGAACTACCTGACGCATGATCTCGAGTTAGCTGCAGTTGTGCAAGCTTTACGCTATTAGAAACACTATCTTTTGGGAGATAATTTTGTGGTATACACTGACTACAAAAGTATCAAGTATATATTTACTCAGTGAGATCTGAATTTGAGACAGCGAAGGTGGTTTGAGTACCTTCATTATTTTGACTTTGAGATTGCCTACATGCCTGGGAAAGGCAACACAGTGGCTAATTTGTTGAGCATGAGGGCTCAGATACTGGAAGTTTAGGTGGATAGTAGTGAGTAGAATCTTATGAATCTATTATTTGAGATGCATTTGGAGGTTCATGATAGACAAAGGAAGATGTTTCTTTCTTCTATAGTTGTTACCTCTACTCTACTGGATATAGTGTGAATGAGGCAGCTATCAGATTTCAAAGGCCTAGTCCTACGGGAGAGTGTGTCAGGCAAGGACCCTACTCCTGTGTAGACTGTAGATGACGATGAGGTCTTTAATTTTCATGGGAATGTATGGGTATTAGTAGACATACGCGATGAGTTGATGTGAGATATTCATTCCTCATTTTTGGAAAATTTATCTTGGTTTCACCTAGATGTTTTGAGATCTACACCATCATTATTGGTGGACAAGTAAGAAGAAGGATGTAGTTGGTTTTGTTATGAGATGTTTCACCTATCAGTAGGTGAAGGTGAAGCATCAGCAACCAGTAGGGATTTTACAGTAGTTACCCATTCCCGAGTGAAAATGGAATGATGTCATGATGGATTTTGTGACAGGTTTACTATGGTCACCTTGAAGGAATGATGTTTTTTGGGTTGTTGTTGACAGACTCACGAAGGTTTCACACTTCTTACTTATTAAAGGAACCTTCATTGTTGATGATGTAGGGAGCTTGTACATCTGATAGATTGTATATTTTCATGGGGTTCCACACTCTATCATTTTAGACTTGGATGTATGTTTTACTTCTCATGTTCGGTAGGGACTACAAAGGGCTTTGGGTACATAGGTACTTCTGAGTACAGCTTACCATCCCCAAATAGATGGCCAGTCCGAGCACACAATTCAGGTTTTAGAGGATATGATTCGATCATGCAACCTTGATTTTGAGTGCTCTTGGGAGAGACACATAACCCTAGTGAAGTTTTCCTATAATAATAGTATTTATGTGAAAATTCAGATGGAACCTTATGTGGCTTGGTACGGTAGGTCATGCTAATCACCCCTATGTTGGATGGAGGTAGGAGAGGCAGCTATTTTGGGACATCATCTTTTCTAGAAGACCAATGAGAAGGTGGATTTGATTCCGAAAAGGATGTGTACTATACAATCTTCCCAGAAATCTTATATTGATCGACAGAGATGACCTCTAGATTTTTAGGTCATAGATCAGGTTTTCTTACGTGTCACACCGAGGTTAGGACATAGGAGGATTGGGAGATAAGGGAAGATTTCACCAAGATATGTCGGGTCATTTGATATTTTGGAGAGAATCAGGCTTTTTTCATATCGGTTGTAGTTACCTTAGAGGTATTGGGCTATGCATGATGTCTTTCACGTTTCTCAGATACAGCATTACTTTTCAGACTCGTATCATGTTTTCCAATCTGAGAAGGTTGAGTTGGAGGTGGATGCATCCGTAGAGGAGAACCCTATATGGATAGTGGATCATAGCAAAAAGTTTCTTCATGTCTAGTATGTTCCTTTGGTATGGGTGTCATAGCAGCATGGGCGAGTACAAGATGAGACTCGGGAGTGGGAGGTCGACGTACGATCACAGTGGCTAGAGTTGTTTGAAGTTTCTTCTTCACCACCCTTAAAAGGGAAATTTGGGAATGAATTTATTTAATGGAGGGAAGTTTGTAAGAACCCAAATCTTCATTTCATGTATGGATATTTATTTCAGGTTTTTTTTTTGAAAAAAGGAAGAAATAGAAAATTTTCTAAGTAAACGCCATGTACTTTTGAGTACACACTGTGTACCAAATTTCCACATGTAGTCGTGTACTTTCCATGTAATGGCTGAGTACATGGTCATGTAGGTGACCTAGAAGACCACCTAAGTTAGGGGTCGGTTGAGTCTAGTACATGGTCTGTACATTAAATAAACATGTCGTGTGATTTTCTTTTTAATTGTTGAGTCAGAGCGGGGTCACGTCTCATCTCCAGAAAACTCTTCTTCTCCCCACAGTTCATATTGGATAGCAACAAACGGTTGAATAACTTCAAGCTCATTATGATTCTGCATTTGACCACCGATTGAGATTTCACTGGGTGCGTTGGATTCCCACCGGTGAGTTATCGCTTTCCCTAGATCCATTATTCCTTATTCCAACTCTCTTGTGAGTTATCGTGCGTTGATCATTTATAACCTTTTCATAAATCTACGTCGTTCTAGGCTAATTCAAGGGTCGATGTTCAAAATTGTTCATCGTACAATGTCAAGGTGTGTGGTTTATCCTTTATTTGATTGTTTATGGATTATATATGCTTAAAGTTTTGAACACCCATGTTTAGGGTGTTGCGTATTTTGGAATTTGACCCTATTAAATACTTTCCATGGTTTTTTTTACGATAAAGGGTGATTGCTTATGCATAAGGTTTTATACCTTTTTATGGGACACCCCATGGGTGTGTTTATCTAATTGACTATTTGTGGTTGTTTGGACTAGGTTGTCTATGAGTCATACCATGTTTCCATGCCTTGAATTGTTTATAATGGATTTGATTGATTATATGAATTTTATGTGTCATGCTTGTGAATGTTAGCCATGTAGTAGTTACAGATTACATGTGTTGTCTTGTTATGATATGCATGCTGATATTCCAATGGACCATGGGAGCGTTGGACCAGAAAAACTATAGGGGTTTCTATGTTATTTACACAAGACCATGAGATCCTTGGTGTAGAATTTGAACCAGGGGTATTGACTGTGAGATCTACCCAAGAGGTAATTTATGATTATTTGTGCTATATTGACCAAGGTGGTATTGAGTGTGAGTGTTACCCGGAGGTCATTTATCTTTCATTGATGTCATGTTGACCTAGGGGTATTGATAGTGAGAGATGCCCAGGTGGTTGTTTGTATTTGAATAGTGTTATGTTAAACCAAAGGGGATAGACTGTGAGATCATTCCCATAGGGTTGTTGTGAATAATTGAATTACGGTGACGAGTCTGTCAAGCCAAAGCACAATCTTGGACTCAGTCTTAATTGGTGGTTTAGATGGTCTTCTAAGACGTCTAATGTTACTATTACATGGAGGGACAAAAATATTAGTCAAGATCCTAGGATTCATTATCTGATGGTTTTAATAATTAATAAATTCAAATTAATGTAATTGAAAATTGTAGGATTATTTACTTTTGATTACTTCCTAGTTTATTGCTTCATTTCTACATATTTCCTGCTATATATATTCACTCACTATTAGGCACAGATATTTTGGCAGTTGCCTACTGGGATTTGTCTCACACCCTATTTGGGTCATGATTTTGGTCCCAAACATATTATATGGTTGCATGTATGGATAAGGGAAAGCTCCCTTCTTAATCAGGTACTTGATTGTTATTAGAGCTGAAGAGCATGGGACCAAGTTGAGGCTTGCGATGTTATTGGAGTTTACTACTTTTATATACTTCAGTTTAGTGTTATATTTATAGGATTGTGACTTGTTTGGATTCTTTCCTAGATACATGTGACATGCATCATTTTATATTCTATAGTTGTTTTATTACTATCAGTCTTCCATTGTTTACTTTGTTTCATGGTATTACTGCTTTCATTATTGGTTACTATTTGTTATTCTGATGTGCATACTCTACCAATGAGGGCATAGTTTCCCCAATATCAGACCTTGGACCTCACTGCTAGTCGAAAGCCTTTGGAATTTGGGGAAATGCAATTGAGTTCATGTAACCAGCCAGGTACGGGGCACCCTTGGGCGGCACGTGGAATTGGGATATTATAGAACACACAAATTTTTGGGTTGTTAAAACAAGTAACATGAATTTGTTTTCTAATATAAAATAAATATAATTCTTTATATAGGATCCATAATCAACCTAAAACAATTATTATGAAGGTATCAAGATTTATAAGGGTAAAATAATGGATTTTTAGGATGGAAGGATTCTCAACAAATACTTCAAAAAAAGAGATAAATTGTTGTTTTTTGACTCCAAAATGAATCTATTTTTAGGTAAATTTTATTCCAAATAATAAGGACCTTTAATTATTTATCATTATTTTACTTTTGGTGTTTTCTATATTAAAAAAATAAAATAAAAACACCCATTATAGTAAATATCCACCATATAAATCTATTTATAAAAAATTATCACAAGCCTTTAGGGGAGGAGATCCACCTTCAAGCTGTAAATTATAATTGAGCATTAGGTTGTTTATTTCCTTCCCAAATAATTTTTGTGTATCCACATTTTATAATTTTATTTTCTCAAATAAATTGTTCCAAAATGAGTACATCCCACCAAATAAGTGGGGGATAACATCCTTGTTTGTTAATGATTTTTTTGTTTTATTTTCAAATTCTACTTTCTATTTATTTTTATTTTTCTACAATTTTTCTTATTTATGTTTCAGTTTTTTTTATTTACAAATATGTTTTTTTTATTTTTAAAATCCATATAAATTATGGATCCAATTTAACCCATGAAAATTAAATTAAATGAATTTGGAAATAAATGTGTTTTAAGATAAATGTTTTTTATAATTTTCTTAAAAACCATGTAATTTATGGAGAAAATTTAACACAAATATGTTTTTCATTTTTTAAATCCATGTAAACTAAAAAACTAATTTATCATGTGAAAATAAAATTAAATTAATATTGAAATAAATTTGTTTTAAGATATTATTTTATAATTTTATGAAAAACCACTTATTTTTTAATCACATACCATAACTAACTATCCATATTTTGAAATCACATTCCAATGAGGATTTTAAAACTTTTTGATTTAATATTCACTTTGACTACATTTTTTGAGTGAACCAAATCAGACTTATTTAAACTAGAATTTTCTAAGTTTCTATCAAAATATGAGAGATTGAGGTACTTGTTATTAGATGATTGAGGAAATTTATTTGATATTAAATCCCAATTTTCAAGAGAAATATTTTTATTCAAGGCTGAAAATAAATTTTAATCCATATATCCCTTTTTATCCATGAATATAATGTTTAGTTAGCCACATTACTAGCCAGTTTTTCTTATCTAACTAGCTATGGAATTAAAACTTTCATGATCTAGTTGAAAAAAAGTTTGGGGGAAGGATTATTGTGGTGTGATGCATCAATTTGGGCTTCTTTGTGAGGAAGATAAAAATATAATGATATGTTTTGAGGCTATTTTAAAGTTGTCATGTTGCTCCTGTTATGAGTTTATGTTCAAAAACATAAATCTATTTTTGAATATGTTGAGATGAAGATACAATAAAATCAATGAATAATTATTTTTGGAATATGAAAAATAAGTGTTTTTCATAAAAGAAAATGGATGATAATTTCACATTATATTTCAATGTAAAAAAATGCACCCCTATTACCCTCAAAATCTCAAATTCATATTAAATTTCAGAACTAAAAAATGGATAGCACTATTATATAATGATGTAAGAGAGAGAAAAAATTCATATTTCTGATAATAGTCAAAAAAAATTATAAACTCTCCCTTTATAATTTCAATCTGACGAAGTTAATTCACCGCTAATAGAAGTATAGAGGGCCGATTTCTTGAGTGAAAATTGAATCATTCATTTTTTTCTTCTAAAAATAGCAAAAACACCTTATTCTTTATCATAATTTTCTGAATATAAAACCTAACAACCCTTAGCCACTAAAAAACCCCAAAAATTCCTTATAATCAACATAATTCCTTGACTCATCTGGGTGGTGATTTATAAACTTTTCAATAATATGGTGACCCTTATATGTGTTTGAATGATAAAAATAATTATCAAAAGTCTACATGTGTGTGGATAGATAAAATTCATGTGATGTAAGTGTTTTGTGTTCATGGGAGGATAAATAAAGTGTAAATAGATTGAATTAATCTAAAGGATAATTTACAATGATGGTTTTTTAGGAATGTTAATTTTTGTTTATTGGTGTTAAATCGATGGATCTCGTGGGTATGTGTTTTAAATCTTCTTTGATATGAATGTGATTTTCACTTGTCCAAGGGTCTAAGTATTAAGTGTGGGGAAACAATAGGAATTATGTTTTTAGTACTTATTATATGAATTACAGTGATTTAATACACATTAATTAATCTTTTTAGATAAGTTAAATCATTTTTTATCATAGATATTTTGGATTTAATTGTAAAAATATATCAATTCATTGTTTTTAAGTGTTTTTAATAATTTATGGAAATTATTGAATAAGATTTGATTTTAGTTTCATTCTATTTAAAATTTTGTTTTTGAACATAAAAAGGCAGAAATGTTTTTTAAATCTAGATTCAAATTAATTTAATTTATTTTTTAAGACTTAATTGGATTTCATATGACTTTAAATTTTCATAGTTCATGCCTTTCTTAGAAACCTAGTTTTCCTATGAATTTTAATTATTTCACAATACTTGTGTTGATTTCTTATGACTTCTGGTGTGTTTACATAAGCCTTTGTTTTAAATTTGATAAGTCATTAAAATCATAAGACTTGATCATGTGACTTTTATTTCTATTTCATATGAATTTGTAATTTTTATAAGTCTACTTAATTTTCCAAAAATTGAGTCTCATATGACTATTTTTCCTTATTATGTCACTTTTTTGAATCTAGTGTTTCATATGAATTAATTTCATATGACTTATTAATTCATATGAAATAAAATTCATATGATGCATATGAAGTCTTACAATTCTGTAAGTTTTGAATTTTCAGGAGGGATCCATGTGGTATGATGATGGCCACATTACTATATAATGGTAGATTATTTTATCTATGTTAAGGTGAACAAGGAATCCATTCTGTTTTGTTAAGTTCATAAGATATGCATAAGGGAATACATAATGAAACTTGGTATTTCCACTACTGTATTTAGGAAGATCCATGTGACTTCATCTCAAGAAAGAGATCAGGATTTGAAGCTCTTGGGATGATTCTACGGATATTAAATTCATGGAAAACATGAGAATTAAATGCTCATCTATGTGATTGGAGAACTTTTTGTTTCTTCCACCAAGATATGATAACAAATTTGTTGTTACACATCATGGATGTTCACAAGGAGTGATTTAAGGATGGAAATAAATTAAATATTTTTCCCCTCCACTTTTCATGGAAATATAAATAAGAAGCATCCATGACTGAAGATAAGATAAGGATCAAAGGTACTGGTGTGTGTTATGTATTATTGGCTAAACGTTTTGCACAAAGTTTCTTTAGTCGAGGAGAAGGAATAATATGGGAGTTGATGTAGCCATTCATGGATAAAATCCTGAATAAGTTATTAAAGTTGATATACAAGGAAAATTACTTTCAATTTTATTTATTTCATTATGACTTTCTTGTATTTTTTAGGAAACTTTGTTTCTAAAAGAAATTATTTTTCTTTATCAAATGATTTTTTATCCAAACTATTCTAGATTGTTGGTCAATTTAGGAAATAAAAGTGATTGTTCTCATTATTTAAACTTCTTTGACAAGGTATTTCCCTTGATCATAGTGAGTTCAATCATGTTTAATTTATCATAGTTCTTTGAGTTTTAGAATCACTTCCATAATAGCGTAAACACCCATACCATGTTCTTGGTGTAGTGTTTAAGCAGAATTGGGTGTTCACTCGGTGTTATTTGAGTGATAACTAAGAAATAAAATTAGATGATGAATTGAATCCTTGATACTCAGATTGGGACTTTGGGTCATGGGGTCTTTGGTCCATCAAAAAAATTACCGAGTCTCTAAATCGTTGGGACTTCGGGTCATGTAAGGGTTACCTCTAAACCCTATTGAAAAGGGTACTATATTTCCAATATAAAAATGGGTCCTTTACCATACCTGTTAAAAAATTAGGTAATAATTTTATAAAAGTAATAATATGGATTCCAAATTATCAACACTTATTCACGTTTTTTGTCTTTAAAATATGATTTTCATTCCTCTTTTAAAACTGTTTTCAAAACTCTGATTTTAATCTTTCAATTATTGTATTTGTTTTATTTTAGTTTTAATTTTTTTCAAACAATCAAATCCTTAATTTAGATTTTATTTACAAAAACTGGAAAAAAACAAAATGACAATATGAAACTTAATTAACAACCTCTCTATGAGATAACTTGTGGGATTTCTCTTTTACATTCTTATAGGGGATAAATTTTTGAAATAGGTAACATGAATAAAATCTATTCTTTCATCCATTAATTATATGTTTGTATCAAAATAAAATCAACCCTCTTGGTAAAATTGAGAGGGAATAACATAAAATAAAGTAAATTTACCTAGAAATAACAAGAATCTAGTTATAGTAACTTCCACAGTATACTTAGTCCTCAAGAACCTAGATGATCAAATTCCATTTACACTATCAATCACCACCTTTTATAGAAAAATATCTTCAAGATATCATTCATGTGCCTACCCGTATATCTCCAATATCTTCTCATAATATCTATAAAAATTAAATATTCACTCTTACTCCTTTAATATGAATGCAATATTTGTGTGATAATCCACTTGTATCCCACTTAAGATATATCAAAAAAAATCTATGAGAGAAGATCTAGATGGATCTATTTATTTTATATCTATATTTCATGATTTAAATAGTGTTTCACATCCCAAACCATACTTAGACAAAAAACTCATTTTCATGGTCATTCATGAACCACACCAAATCCCATTATCATCAAAGTGAAAATCAATATCCTCCAACATGTATCATTACTACTCGCAAGTTCACTTCACGAGCTCCAACCTTCACAACATGATGGGTCTCACACAATTCTAGAATTTTCTCTACAGAAAACATCATGAAATGTAGAAACTTTTTGTGGTGTGAACTATTGAATAATTAACACTTTATAATAACCATTTTTTTCTCTCATAATTCACATTACTAGCTCAAACTTCTCTTTGATCCTTTATAGTAGTCTTCATCTTCACAGGGGAAGAATGAAATTTTTTATGCATGGAATTATTTTTTCATAACAATGGAATCCTCAAGTTATTTTTAGAGTATCTATGGTGACTCTATGTCTCATAATACTTCATATATAAGGGAAAGATATTTATCATTAGCTTATATGTTGGATTGGTACATGTCACGAATGAGCAGGATGCAGCATGAACCTGAAAGAGGCTTTATCTTTGGAAGAATATACGAATATCACTCCAAATGGTGACATTTTTCTTAAAAATGTATATTATACGACTACTTTCCTATACCACATAAAAATTTATATGAGGAGGGGGATCATTTATTAACCTTAGTGTGGTATTATAATTCTAGAGTTTAATTTCTTGGGCTTCTCTAACTAGGTTTCCTCCTACCCTTCATTCTATTTGATACACTGCCCAATGTTAACCTAGGCTAACCTCACCTATGCATTCCACCCCTATTTAAATTTCTCTATTCCAAAATTAGCTTTAATTTAGAATTTTCTAAATTTACTCTTAATAAATCATTTTGTTCCAAAGCTTATTTTACTCTTCTCCTAATATAAAGAATGTAAAATAATAAAAATTATGGAAAAATATCAATTTAATTCTAAAATTGGTAAAATTAATTTAAAAAAATGTGTTCATTAAAAGTAGATATCAAGAGAACTTCTCAAAATACATCTCAAGTGGAATAAATTTCAGAAACAAAATCATTTCTAGAACTAACATGGATGAAATATAAACTAAATGATCTTTGAGAATATGTAAAGAATGGTAGTCCATTGTGATAACCAAGGTGATATTGAGCTGAGAAAGAATCATGTACAATATTCACAGATAAGGAATATTGAGATATAAAAGAATTTAATTAAGAAGGTAGAGCTAGGTATTATCAAGATAGAATATGTTGGTACAATCAAAAAGTTTTAGTAATCTTCACAAAACTATTTTCCACTCCATAATTTAAGAATCATCTATTGAACCATGGTGTTCAACCACCTCCCACAACTAGAGGAGGTTCGGATACTCCTTTATCGCCTTAATCATAATTATTTAAATATATTTTTTTTCAAGTGTTTATATTTTCTAGGGTGTGATAAGATATGGGAAAACAAAATCCATGGGTAATTAAAAGTGGGAAAAGGTGTGTTCAGAAAATATGGATAGAATTATAGAAATTAACCATTTATCGCGTTTCCTACACCAAACATTGACTCATATAGGCATAGAGAACTTTTTTAATATTGATTTAATTATTTTTAGGTTCATTGGATGTTTTATGTATGATTGAACATGCACCAATCTATAAACTAAAGAACCCCTTGAATTTTATTTTCAAATGTGGAGAATTTTTGTAAGGAGATCATAAAGTGATGGTTTGTGGATTTATCTATGGATGGAATCAAAATTGGGAAGATGACTACTAGGGTATATTCATGATGTATGGGATAATTAATTATGGTTTATTCATTTATTCATTTAGGTATTTCCAAAAAAATCCAATGGGTGATATTTTTGGAACCCTGGCTTGTTACATTAGATTTTTTTTCTATTGGAAGCTTTGAAGGTAAAGGTTAAAAATTGGTTATGGTTGAAGGTTGCATGTTCCATAAGTAAGAAGTTGTGAAAAGTTTCTTTTAACTATAGAATAAATTTATAGGTAATTTATGAAGATATAATATATTACAAAAATAAAACAAAACACAATCATAAATACCACAACATGAGTGGAGTTCATAAAAAAACTGAAAAAGTGCCAGAGATCACCCTATAAATCTGTAAAAGGCATGGAATGTGTATGATATTTATTTTATGTATGAAATTTATTGAATATGACCCTAAAAATAGAATAGGTTTATATCTTACAAGATATGTTATATATTCCATAGAGTTCACAAAAAAACTCCATGTTTTGAGCTTTCCCTGTATGCATATAGAATTTATAGGATACGTAAGGTTTTTAGAAAGATTTTGAAAATTTAAAAAGTAAAAATGTCACCAAGTAAGTGTAAGTTTTTTATTTTGGTGTGAAATATATTTCAATTTGATGAAATTTTGAAAAACATTTATAGGAACACATACATGAATATTATTAGTGAAACACAAATTTGTGTACTTTAGCAATGGGAAAAAAGGAAAATTATTACACTGTGGCCCAGAGCTTCATGTCTCAATGTCTACATGCATGGGAAGAAGTTGGAGGCCATGCAAATCCCTCGTAATGGGTCACTATCAAACCACTTTTTATTTCCCTTGATTCAATGATTTCACCAAGATCTTTTTATAGACTCTTCCTTTGGTATTTGGGGTTGATATAGATATTTTTTAGAATTTTTCTCTCTTTGGATGTTATTATATTTCAAATTCTCTTCTGAATCTTCAACTAAGGTAACAATTTTTTTTCTCTATTCACACACAAACATTATATTTATTTAAGTTTCATCATTAGAATATTTATATTCCAATTCATGAGATCTTTTTCCTTTTTGATTTTGATACTCATAAAATTGTTTTATATCCTTGATTTTATTTTCAATAATCTTTGAGCTTTCACTTATTTATATAATAGATTTGGTGTAATTAAACATGGTTTAATTTATATAATACTTATCTTCATAAATTTTTAATATTCAAAATAATAATATCTTCATCTATAAGAATGATAGTAAAATTCATAACATCAATGATCTTTTTTTATTTGCATTCTCAAACATTAATTTCGCTACATCTTTGACCAGATATGTTTTATCAATATGTATTTTTTTCCTTCATTAATTTTTTATTTTAGAAGTTATTTTTTATCTCTTATACTTCCAATATCCTTTAATAACATCTATATTTCAACTCTCATGGTGTACTCCTTAGTTGATTCAAATTTTTCAATGAAAAACTCACTATCAAGTTGAATATCATCTTCTAAATATTCAATTTCATCGTCTTATTAATCCATAAAAACTAATTGGGTAATTTATTTCATACTATCATCATTACTATTTATTCCCTCACTATTATAAGCATCATCTTCAAGAGATAATAATTTCATTTTGAAGAAATTTGTAACCATATTCTCCTATTTTAAATGTGGTTGATTTATTTTGAATGACTCTCATTTCGTGTAGGATCCTTTGGATTACTCACCATATTCATCATCCTTTCTTACACATTAGGGATACTTGGGAGAAAAATTTCCAATTATACTATGGTTAATAAATTTAAAATGAAATTCACCTTGAAACTTTCCTTTTCCTATTTTTAAATTTTCTTAATAACAAAGGGATGGTTTCATCAAATATTTTTATGTTCTCATATTAATTAAGATTAGATTATTCATCTTCAATATTAATATTTATAAATTATTTAAATGAATTATCATTTTCCTTCTTAACCATGTTTTTAATATATTTTAATCTTCTAATCCCATAGAGAACTATAATGTTATAAAAATGATCAATTGTATAATTATCATGATATCTATCTTCAAGGTATGATATCTTGGAATAAAACTTATCTAGAATAATTATCATAAACTTATTTTACACTTTGGATTATTAATGTGTTTCTCCATATCCTCTGATGGTGTTGAATATCATGTTAACTCTGGTGAATAACTCATCAACGGACTCATTTTCTTGCATTCTCATATATTCAAACTGACTCCAACATATTTTTAACTTTGATTCCTTTTCCTTTTCCACCTATATAGATATAATGGTGTTTTGTCTAGATATCTTTAATGGTTTGGAATCCCATGACTTTGGTTATATCTTTCTCAAAAAATGAAGATAGTGTTTCATTACTTATCTTTTTTTTACTCTTAAAATTATTCTTATCAGATTGATACTAAGAATTATTTACTTTTAGAACTATAAAACCATGAATAATATACTCAATAAAAACAATTCTAAGAAATTTTATATATAGTATCATTCTTTACATCCATATATGAAATCATTTTTCATCAAATGTTGGAATCCATTTAGTGTTGACTAGATTATATTGATTATGGGAATCTTTAGTGAGATATCTTCAAGATTGATTTGTGTATTTGATAATAATTGTTAGGATCACTTGAATAAATGATCAAAATTGAAATGGTGTTGAATCAGTGCTGAAATGTTTTTCCTTCAAACAAAATTGATCTCAATGTGATTGAGAAATGATATATCAAACTCAAAAGATGCATAAATTAAATGATGTGCATAATATATTTCATGAGGTTCATCCCTAATGAGGGTGACTATATCCCCGATGTGTGGTGACTATTTTACCAAAAACATATGATTGATATCTTATTATCAAGAATAAACAATGGAAATGAAATGTCCTTAGAACCTTAAAAATTCATGCACCAATAAATTTTTGTAAGAACCAACTTACTATAATGAATAAGTAAAAAAAACTTCTTGAAGAATGATCACTATGAAAATTTTGGTTCTCCTTAGGAATTAATGGATCTAATATTCTTACTCATTGTATAGAGACCTCTATATTTATAACATACTTATTCAACAATTATATTATACACAATAGTCACATTAAGATATTCCTCTAATCTAAAATTCTCATCTCATACACAATCTCAAGAAATGTTGTTGGGGACCTCCATATATCAACGACCATAAAATTACCAGGTATCACCCTCTTATTGAGCATAAAAAACACATAATTATATCATGAAAAACCAAGTCAATAACTTGGAAAAACATCCTATTAGAAATTTATTTGAATCTATAAAACTATATAGAAAGTATTTCATCATGACATGGACATCATTATTGCAGTGTGACACATATCATCTATTAGATCCTTAAAATAATTACCCCTAATGGTATGTCATGTGACATTAGATTATAGTGTGACACACTTCAATCACCAATTCCCCTGAAACTCTCATATGTGTTTTGGTAAGAGTGATACCTTCATGGTGCATGTCTTCTCTATCATAAGATAGAGAAACACATGAAAATCATGGGGACTTCATTGTGACATGGTCTTTCCCCAAAACATCATGTATCAAGGTGTGAATTATCTTATTACATCATGAACTAACCAGCCATAAAAAATCAAAGTATCAATGATATTCTATGGATTATTCATTGTAATGTAATTTAGTTATCAGTCTTGATTACTTCCCATGTAGAAATAAACAATGACTTAAGAAATTTATTGGGTTATATTGAACTATTTATATTCAAATTTAAAGGTTTAATATTTATCTAAAATGATCTCAAGAATGATTTTTCTTTATTCACTAATTATTTAATAAATAAAATTGGAGAAAAAGTATCCTTTACTTTATTTTTGGCATCCCACTCTATTGTTTTTACCCATTACGGAAAGAAAGGCTGAGAAATTTTGAACTGTCAAGGATCCCATGATGTTAACATCACTAGTGAAAGATCAAAATTCAAGTTGTTTGTTAAAATTTCCATGTAACTTACTATCCATAATGAAATCAAGAAAATACATTACATTTTTAACCCTCTCCTTGAGCCATAGGTTCTTGGTTTTTTCATGCACCATATGTTATTATTTAAGGTAAAAATTTTAAAGTTTTTTTTAGAGATAGGATTTTAAGAAGATTATCATCCCAACTATCTTAAAGTCTTTTTTCCAATAATCTAAATTTATCAATGAAACTATTATGTGTCAAACACATGAACTAGTTTGGATTTTATCCATTCCTGTAAATTAGATTTCTTATGTTTATTCTTCTACTATAAAACATCCCACGGTTGTCCTTAAATTAGATTATCCTTAGTTTTTTGTGTTGCCTATATGAAGTCTTTTTCTAGGAACCATAAATCTAAGATACAAAATAGAGCATTATTAGAAGTATGAGATTATATATTAATGAGAAAGGGGATATGATCTCATATAATATGATCAATATATGAAACTAAGATGTTAAGAAAATGGAAGTTCCCTTAAATAAATGAGATACATATATTTAAGAGACTTTAGGTTCTGTGTTGACATTTTTTGTTATTATACTAGGATAATCGATCATGTAACATCCTGTTACCATTTTCAGATATTCCTAAAAACTCATTTTTAATTTAGCTTTGGTTTAGTTTCATTTGCGGTTGTTTCAGGTTGAAAATTTGGGAATCTTGAAAATTCTTGGATAGTGTATGGTTAGCGCACATCTTGTGCATGTTTTTCCAAACTATGCACCCAAAAAACTAAAGGAATATGGCAGGTTTTGGATAGAGAGATCCATATGGTCAGTGCATGGTTAGTCAATCCATGTTCCCTTTTAGTAAAACCTGTGAGACCCATTTATAATGGGCACATGGCCTATGAAAAAGTTTTCCAAATCGTGCATTATTTTCCAAGAAACCATGCGTACGGGTTTTTATTATATCTGATTTTTTTTAAAAAATTACCAAACCCTCCTTTTAGGTCCCAAACATACCTCCTTCGACCCAAATTCAGTTCTTCCTTCCTTGGATCTCTCAAAGATGATTATTGATCCCTTGGATCCATCCCAGAATCTATCCGAAGCTAGGATAATGTTGGATAATCTCCTTCCTGTTAGTTTTCTCCTCCCATTATCAATATATAATGGTCTCTCTCTCTTTTCCTAGGGTTTTATATATCTATGTTCTTATTGGAGGATATAATACCCACTTTTATAGATCTAACCCTAAGTTTTATTCTTCTTTCTCCTAGATCTAGTTGTTGTTTTTATTCATTGATGAATCTCAGCTAGGGCTTGGTGATCCAATATCTATTGATCCCAAGGTAGGTGGTTCCGTTATGATGCCCAATTTTTATTAACCCTAGTTTATTTTTTTAAATTTCAATTTATTGAATTAAACTCAACGTTTTGATTTTGGATAAAATGGATTTCAAACATTTTGTGGAAGAGATCCAATTCCAGTGAATTAGGGTTTTTAAAGAAAATGGGGTTTTGGAATGAAATTTAAAAACAACTAATTACATTAAATATGGGTGTGTTTATTGAATTGGGGTAATTTAAATTATTAGATATAAATTTTGGTTTTTATATAAATTGAATCAATTGACTGAATGAAAATTAAATTTTTTATTTCAAACACTTTAAAGGAAAAGTGAGAAACCAAACGTTAACCACATAATGATAAAGCATAGTCATTGAAAGGAAATTTAATTATAAATGAATCCATTTCCCTAAACAAATTCTAGGAGATAGTGGTTACCAGATTGCTTGGTTCATCCATTATCGGATCTTCAACAGAAGAGGGTTGCTTGTTATAGGATTGTATATACTCCTCAAGGCTGATCTTCCCATTGTTGATGTAATGTCTCGAAAATTCCATGTAATTTTTTTTTTAAATTTTATGGGAATATTTTGAGACCAGCGCTCAGACGGCACTTGATTCCGAGGCTCAGTGAGCCCTAAATAGAATTTTGAACTTTTTTTAGTTCTTTTAAATAAACATACGAGTAGGTTTTATAACTTTTAAATCAGTTATTAGATCAAAAATATGAGGGAGTTATTGAACTCAAAATGTTGGTATTCTCTTAGAAAAAACCTAACTTTGACCATTGAGGGTCAAAAGAAAAGGATAATTTTCGGACTTTTTGGAAGAGAAATAAAATAAATTAAAAAGTTATTTTATTTTTCTTTTCCTCACCGTTGAGCGGTGACACATCCACACTGCAGTGCGGTGAAGAGGTGATGACGAACCCCATTAATGAGGCTCTTTAACTAAAGCATAACAGATATTTGGTTTCACAAATGAAATAGTGTAACGATGCGATGACGCAGTGTAATAGAAATGTTGTGCCACATTTCTCTTTTAATTAGACAATAGGTTATAGAAAATGGTTGGAGGCCTGAAAATTTCTCTGAAAAATCTTTGGCAAGGAATCCTCTCCAATGATGAATCAAGATGCATTCTCCTTCCACCCTTCAAAGGATCTCTAGCAATGTGGTCCTTGGATCAAGAATGGAGAACAAAGGTTCATGACCCCTCTCTTCCCCAACCAACATTTATCCCAGTTGGGGGGTTTATTTTAAGTGAATATTGGCTTTTCAACATCTTTCTTTTAAATGACGGACATGGGTTAACTCACAAACAAGTTAACTTATCGATCGGTTGTTCATGTGGGATGGTTAATGATGTGGTATAAAGGGGATATCTTGTCTTATTAATTATTCCACTTTTTTCTTTGGGACCCACTAATAAGAACACATCTAGGTCAACACGAACAAAGACCTGGATCATTTGTTGGGTGTTCTTTGTGAACACTCTCTCTCTCCCCCCACTTTGTTCTTCCCAGTGAAATAGTGATGATGCATCGGCCGAGGAAGCGCCGAGTGAAAGGACCGCATCTAGGCTGGCCATGGCATCAGTGGCATGAGGCTGTGGAGACCAACCGCAGCTGCAGCACTGGGCCGTGGTACCCCTACTGCGGTTGCAGGAGGGAGGTGGCAGGATGGAAACATGATGTAGTGGTATCAAGGATAGCCAACACCCAGGACGGTGGTATTAGGGTCGTGGTACCCAAGCCACAGTGGAGGAGGAACCTGCGACACCTAGGTCATGGGAGGTGGCAACGACGGTCTACTGCATAAAGCCACAGTAGATGGAGGGGACCTACGATAGCGCCATGGGTCGGTGTTGGCCACACAGACCAGTCGTGTGTAATGCGGGTTGGTCGTGTGGAATGTAGGTCAGTCATGTTCTTCCGGCAGGCAAACCCCCGTGGAAATAGGAAACGGGGATCGGGTCAATGTGGGTTATGCCTCGTTGACTAAGAGAAGGGTGTCGCAGTCACCGACCATGTCCTCCCAACTAGAGGAATCCAGCCGCTCAAGTGGCCGGGGTGGGGCATGAGCTAGGCCGTAGGGAATACTCGGGGTGGGAATGAACTATCCCGCCGGTTACGGGCTAGGCCGGATGGAACCGAGTCACTGGGCGACCCCGCAGGATGGACCCTCGGCCAAACCGGGTCGGGTCCAACAAGACTCAGTGGGCCCGTCCCTGTATCTAGGTCAGATCGGGCTAGCCCAGACCCAAAATGGGTTGAGTTGGATTGTTCAAATGAGGCTGGGGCATGTGGGGCTCCTGGGCCGGGATGGTCGGGGTAGTCTAACCGGGTTAGACTGGGCCCAGACACGACCGACCCTCGGTTACTAAAACGCCAATATCTTTCAAACTGGGTGTCCGATTGATGAGTTTTTTGTAGATTTGGAACCCTTGAGATGAGGCGGTTCTTTTGGCATACTCTAAGGAGGTTTTCCAAGAATATGAAATAAGATGAATGTCTTGAGGAGTGGTTTCTCCTGGAATCAAGCACACTGCATGCAGGAATCTTGTGGCTAACTAATACCTGAAGACAGCTGACAAGAGACCCTAAGTAGATCAGCTACAAGTGAACATGTGTGGATCATATACGATGGACCAATGGGAAGAGACTTTGTGTGACCTGATAGACCCACAATGGGGAGCAGCTCTGTGTGACCTATCAAACCCATGGTATTCATCCGGGATGAGTACCTCAGTACAATGGCCAAGGTGGGAAGCAGCTCTATGTGACCTGGTAGCCTGACGGTGGGGAGTGGCTCTATGTGACCCAGCATACCCATGGTACTCATCATGGATGATTACCCTAGCAGTCAAAGGTGTTCAGTATTGAGACTGATGGTGTTTCTTTCGATACTCTAGATTATACTTGTGTGAGTTGTCTTGCATCATAATCATGATTCGTGGTTAGTTTTGTAGATTGATTTTTGGTCTTTCCTTTGTGTTTTGGGGTCCCTAATAGGTATTTTGTTACTCACCCCTACACAGGATTCTCTCACACGTGTTGTGTCTAGTGCAGACGACTGCCACCTTGACGGAGGACTTGGTGGCCTAGGACTCGGTGGTTCCTAGTGATATGAGGCAGCTGGGGCATGATTCTATTGCTTTCGATAGCTACTCTACACTTACCCATCAAGTGGGTTTTCATTGGATATATTTTCATTGATCTTCTGTACTTTCCTATTTTTCAGTTTTTCTTTTGTTGGGTTTTATTCTATCCCATTTGACCTACATCTTGTACCTTTTCTCAGTGGTTGTTCAGTGGAATGCATGTTTTTCCTTTCTAGTTTTTGGAATGTGGTTGTGTGTGTGTGCATACATTTAATATGAAAAATGCCTCCCATTTACAGGTTGATGCCTTCTGTGCTAGTTGCCAAGCCCTGCCCATCGAGAGGCAGGCTTGGATGAGTTACGGCACAGGCCTAGGGGGACCGGCCGTGACAAAGTGGTATCAAAGGTGTTCAGTTCTACCTCAAATATCGAGAGTATGTTGTTTTGTTTTTGAGAAATATTGTTAAATTTTTCAAGTTCAACTTTCAGATTCGGGGAGTCTAGTGTTAGTGCGGTGGCTGACGTATCCACACACCAGGACCTTGAATTCTTCTTTTAGTCTCTAAAAATAAAAACATTGGTTTCATGCGTCGTATAAGAATTGAGTGTTTCTTCATGTTCTTCTTTAATTAGATTCTTCTTACTAGGTATAATCTATTGACTATGGTACATCTTGATCTGTTTCAGGATGCCTCCATGAAGACAGCTAGGTATGATTCTAATGCATGACTATGAGGAAAGCCTGCCAAGCGATGAGGCATCAGTTCATGGACATGTGCTAGAGATTTCCCCTCTAGTTGGTGCACCAGTGTTACCACCACCCATTTATCATTAGTCACTATCGGCGTTACTGGTGGAGGACGCATGCAGGTTCAACGCTTTTCACAAGTTCCAGGTGTAGAGACCTCCCAGGTTCAAGGGAGCGACACATCCTCATGTTGATGAGGAATGGCTGGAGGTAGTGATGTGAGTCTTTCACTTAGTGAGGATGACGCTTGACCATATGGTGATCTTAGATGTTAGCCTTCTTCAGGTCTCAGCAAGGAGATAGTGGAGCTTGACAATTCAGACTCATGATGAGGGGACCCTCTCCTGGGATGACTTTGAGTATCTTTTTTGGGAGGAGTTCTTCCCTACGACCATGTGATCAGTGTGCATACAGGAGATGCTTCAACTACAGAAGGGAAGAATGTTAGTGGATGAGTACTCTGTGAGATTAACAGACCTCTCCCACTACTCTACGGATATGGTATGGGACCCTTTATTTAGGGCATGAACCTTTGAGAAGGGAATTCAATAGGAAATCAAGGTGTCGATGATTTCCCTCATCATCTCCACTCAGGATGGGGTACTAGAGTGATCCCTTCTTGTGGAGTGCTTCCTGATAGATAAAGCACCAATAGCTAGAGCAACCAGTAGACACCAAGTGGAAGTCTTCAATGGTGAGTAGTAGGAAGTAGACACAGGGACCCAATCGGGTCAGGTATTTCAGGAGATGACCCCAATACTCAGGGTCGATTTTGAAGGGCTCCCAGAGTAGAGGGAGTCAGCATGGAGTCAGGTTTTTCTTCACATGAGGCGGGTAGGGACACATGGCTCATGACTACCAGACCCACTACATAGACGATCAGTAGATGGTCAAGGGAACGCTGAGGTAGAGGCAGAGGTTCAAGCGAGGAGGTCTGCAGGGTGGTGGACGTGGAAAGGGATCCTTCTGAATAGAAGGTGGTGGGGCGACGGTTCGAGGTACGACCTCCACCACCCACAGGTAGTCCACCATGGCCTCAGGGAGCAGGTGGAAGGGGGCGAGCTCAGCTTCATGAAGTGGAGGCCTATGACCACGGCGCTCCAGAAATGATTAGAGGTATGATCTGTGTCTTCTCCACTTTAGCTGCAACTCTTATAGACACATGTGCAAGTCACTCGTTCCTTTCCACATTCCTCGTTCGTGGTTCGGAGATTCCAGTGGATCTGTTGGCTCGATCCTTACGATTGGAGACTCCTACAGGAGGGGATTCGACAATTACACACTAGTGCCGGTAGTGTGATCTTGCTCTTGGAGGCGATAGCTTCAGCTCGGATATCCTAGTAGAGACATCAAGTCCTTACAACTTCATCTTGGGTATGGACTGGTTATCCATAGTTCATGCTCAGATCAACTTTATTAATCATAGAGTGCGGTGTGTCGATAAATATGGGACTAGATTTTCCTTCATCGGTGGGAAGAGAACTCTTGAAGCATAGGAAGGACTTTCTTGTAGGAGGGTATAGCCGATCACTCACCAGTTGTCTATCCTCACCCTTGATGTGGTGAACTATAGGAGTCTGATCTTTCCTTTAGTGGTGGACGAGTATGAATACATCTTTTCTGATGATGTTCTGGGACTACCTCCTCATAGATAGGTATACTTCTGCATCGATCTGTACCCCAAGATGGCATGAATATCCATTCCCGCATATCAGATAACTCTCATAGAGATTCGTGAGTTTAGGGTACAGTTGGAGGACTTACTGAAGAAGGGATACGTGAGGCCCAGTGTTTCACCATGGGCACCCCAGTGTTGTTTTCCAAGAAGGAAGATGAAATCTTGAGGATATGCATGGACTACTAGTGTCTAAATTAGGTGACCATGAAGAACAAATATCTGCTACTGAGAATTGATGACATCTTCAACCAACTGAAGGGAGAGAGGTGGTTCTCAAAGATAGACCTCAGATCAGGTTATCACCAGCTTCATGTACAAGATGAGGATGTACTGAAGACAGCCTTCAGATGTTGGTATGGTCACAATGAGATCTTGGTGATGCCCTTCGGCATGATAAATGCCCCAGTAGTGTTCATGGGACTCATGAACATGATATTTTATCCTTACCTTGATCATTTCATGGTGGTCTTCATTGATGACATCTTAGTGTACTCAGCGTCAGAAGAGGATCACTATACACACCTATGGATAATCCTACATATACTTCGAGAGAACCAGCTTTATAGGAAGCTCTCAAAGTTCCAGTTCAGGATTCAAGAAGTCCACTTTCTGAGACACATCATCTCAGAGGTTGTATTTGCAGTGTATCCAGTGAAGATAGAGGTAGTGCTTTCTTGGGAGCCACCTAGGAGCATGATTGAGGTGTAAAGTTTCTTGGGGTTGTATGAATACTTCTAGAGGTTCATGCCCGACTTTTCTAGAGTAGCATCACCCTTATCATCTTTGACACGGAAAGGATAGCCCTTCGTGTGGACGTAGAAGTTCCAGAAGAGTTTCCAGGAGATGAGGTGGATACTGACGAGTGCCCCCATCTTGATACTACCATAGGAGGTAATTGGGTATATAGTTTTTGGTAACACATCATGGACCTGACTGGGTTGTGTCCTGATGCAGGAGATAGTGGTGATCTTCTATAGTTCACGGAAATTGAGGAAGCATGATCAGAACTATGCGACCCATGACCTGGAGTTAGCAGTAGTGAACTTTTCTCTGAATATTTGGTATCACTACATGATGGGTGAACAGTTTACCATCTACTCCAACCATAAGAGTATCAGATATATCTTCTCCCAAAATGACCTAAACTTGAGGAAGTGGCGATGGCTAGAGTTCCCACAGGACTATGACTTCAAGATAGTTCATACTCTTAAGAAGGAGAACGTGGTGGAAGACTCTCCTAGCATGAGGTCTGGTTTGCAGCTGCGGAGTGAGGCGACGGATCAGCTAGCCCCGATGCACATATCCTTTTTGGATGATGATGGAGCAGCTTACCTTCTATCGATGACTATCACTCCCCCAATACTACAGTGAGTTAGGGAGGCACAACTTGTGGATGTTGACTATGAGGCCCGACGTGCTTGGTTATCTTCAGGACAGGCTTCTGATGGATTTTATATTGGTGGGGAGAACGTCATCCTTTTTATAGGCTGCATATTAGTACCAATGTCATTTTCAAAAAATATTTTGAGGGAGTTCCATACCTCCCCCTTGGTGGTACATCCTAGAGTGGTGAAGATGTACCAGGATCTCCGACGTTAGTGCTACTGGCTATGGATGAAGAAAGCAGTGGCTGAGTTCATTTCACATTGCCTCACAAGTCAGCTAGTGAAGGATGAGCATCAGGTTCTAGTAGGATTTTCATATCCACTTGAGGTACTGGAGTAGAAGTTGTATGGTATCTTGATGGACTTCATGATGGGATTACCACACACGTCCAAGGGCCATGATTCTATCTGGGTGATCATTGACGGACTCACCAAGTCGTCTCACTTCCTACCCATCCAAGAGTAGGGATAGGTAGAGGGCTTGGGACGCCTCTACATTTATGAGATAGTGCAGCTTCATGGGGTGCCTTAGATGATTGTCTCAGACCATAATGATTGCTTCAGTCCTGGCTATGGAAGGGATTACAGGAAGCATTCAGGACTCATCTGCGCTTGAGCACAGCTTTTCACCCATAGACTGATGGTCAGATGGAGTAGACCATATAGAGCTTGAAGGACATGATTAATTCTTGAATCCTTGATTTTGGTCATACTTGGGAGGACCGCTTGCCACTGGTGGAGTTTTCATAAAACAATAGCTATCACTCCACCATTGGAATGGAACCCTTTGAGGCTTTGTATGGACGACCTGATAAATCACCTATATGATGGACAGACCCATGGGAGTTAGAACTCATGGGTCAATAGTTGGTACAGAATACCACTGAGAAGGTGCGGATCATCCAAGAGCATATGAGGAAAGCACAAGGCAAGCATAGATCTTATTTTGATAGGATACGAACTCCCTTGGAGTTCGAGGGAGGGAGACCATGTGTTTCGTCAGGTATCACCCCAATGGGGATTGTGAAGATTTGGTCGAGGAGGAAAGTTACCTTTGAGTTTCATCGGACCTATCTAGGTTCTGAGCAGAGTTGGTGAGGTGATGTACCTCGTAGATATTCCCCCACAAATGCACTGGGTGCACGATGTTTTTCACGTGTCACAGCTGAGGAGGTGTGTGTATGATCCATCACATGTCATCGATTGGGGTGAGCTGTAAATTGATGATGGGAAATATTTGCATAGTTCCCAGTGGAGATAGAGGATCGATAAAAGTGGGTCCTTCATGGAAGGTTGATTCCTAGGGTTCACATTTAGTGGCAGCACAGGAATCTCTAGGAGATCACAAGGGAGCGGGAGGCTCAGATTCATGCTTAGTACCCCCGTTTGTTTGTTTATCCTTTTTTGGCATACGAGGGATGACGTGAAGCCCAAAAAATGGTGAGTAATGTAATTTATTGGAAATCCCATGTGATTTTTTTCTAATTATATGGGATTATTTTGAGACCAGATGCTCATACAGAACTTAATTTTGAGGACTGGTGAGCTCAAAATAGAATTTTAAACTTTTTTTAGTTCTTTTAAAAAAACATCCGAGTGGGTTTTTCTAAATTTAAAAGAGGTTATCACATAAAAAATATAAGGGTTCCATTGAACTCCAAACGTCGGGATTCTCCTAGAAATAACCTAAATTTGACCATAAAGGGTTGACAGTAAAGGATAATTTTCATTCCTTTCGAAATAGAAATAAAATAAATTAAAAAGTTATTTTATTTTTCTTTTCCTCACCGTTGAGTGGTGGCACGCCAGCACTGCAGTGAGGTGACGAGGTGAAGATGAAACCCATTAATGAGGCTCTTTAACTGAATCATAATAGAGATGTTGTTTCATAAATGAAATAGAGTAACAACGTGACAACACATCATAATATAAATGATGTAATGTGTTTCTATTTTAATTAGATAATATGTTGGAGAAAACTGTTGGAGGCCTTATAATTTATCGGAAAAATCTATAGAAAGTAATCCTCTCCAATGAAGAATGATGATTCATTCTCCTTCAACCCTTAAAAGTATCTCTAGAAACGTGGGTAGTGGATCAAGAATGGAGAATAAAGGTGTGCAACCCTTCACTTCCTTGTCTAATGTTTATCCCAGGTAGGGGGTTTATTTTAAGTGAATATATGCTTTTCCCCATATTTTTTTTAAATGACGAATGTGGGTTAACTCACAAAAAAGTTAACCCATGGATATTTCATTCATGTTGGGTGGTTAGTGATGCAGGATAAAGGGTATATCTTGTCTTATTAATTATTCCACTTTTTTCTTCGTGACCTACTAACAAGAACGCATTCGGGTCAACATGAACAAAAACCCAGATCGTTCATTGGGTGTTCTTTTTGACCCCTCTCTCTCTCTCTCTCTCTGTTATTCACGGTGCAACGATGATGATTCCCCTATAAAGGAACCACCTGGAGAAATGAATGCAGCCAGGTGGGCCGCAGCACATGCAGCACAAGACTGCAATGACCAACTACAGTAGTAAGCCGGCAGTGCGTCGTGGTGGAAAAAAGGACCACCGGCACCCAGGCCAGTGGCAGGAAGCAACAGCATCGCAGTACCTAGGCCGTGGAAAAGGAGGAACCTGGGGCACCCAGACCATAGGCGGCAACTACAACGGTCCACAGAACGAATCCGCAGAAGACGGGGGGTGGACCCACAGCAGCGCTGTGGGTCGATGCTGGCCACACAGACCGTCTATGTAGAACGTAGGCCGACCACGTTCGTTCAATGGTCTAACCGCCACGACAACCGGTCGTAGGGAGTGGGTCAATGTGGATTATGTCGTGTTGACCAGGAGAAGGGTGGTGCGGTCAATGACCGCATCTACCTAGTTGGAGGAATTCAGGTGCTCAAACGGTCGGGGTAGGGCACGAGTCGTGCCGTGGGGCAGACCAAGCTAGAATAAAGTTGACCCTTTATTGTGGGTTGGTCGAGTGAGATATAACTAGGCCACTAGGTGGCCTAGGGTGGGGACAAAACAGCCTACCGGTTGTGGGATGGTATGGATGGAACTGGGTCGCTCGGTGACCCGACGGGCTGGACCCCCGGCCGAACCGACCCGGGTCCAGCTAGGCCTAATAGTCCTGGCCCAGCGGCCAGGTCAGACCGGGCCATCCCAGACCCAAAATAGGTTGGGTCAAATCAATCGAACTAGTATGGGGTATGATGGGGGCCCCGGGCCAGGTTGGTTAGGTCGGTCCAACCAAGTCAGACTAGGTTGAGGCACGACCGAGCCTCGGTTACTAAAAAGCCAATATCTTTTCAAACAAGCGTCTGATTGATGATTTATTTGCAACATTGGAACCCTAAAAATGAGACAGTTTTTTTTTTGGAATACTCTAAGGAGGATTGAATGGACTTTAAAATGTGAAGAATGGATTGGGGATTAGTTTCTCTCAGAATCAAGCGCACTACGTGTGGGAATCCTGTGGTTGACTGAGACCCAAAGTCTGCTGGAAATCAACCCTGTGTGGATCTCTTACAAGTGACCCTATGTGGAACATCTATGATGGCCCAGTGGGAAGCGTCTATATGTGACTCAATAGGACCAGGGTGGGGAGCATCTCTTTGTGACTCGGCATACCCATGGTACTCATCAGGGATGAGTACCTTATTATTATGGCCAAGGTGCGAAGAGGCTCTATATGACCCGGCAGGCCCACAGTGGGGAGCAGCTATATGTGACTCAGCATACCCATGGTACTCATCAAGGATGAGTACCCCGGCAGTCCAAGGTGTTCTGTATTGAGACTAATAGTCTTTCTTTCTATACTTTAGATTATACCTGTGTGAGCTATCTTGTATCATGATCATGCTTAATTGTTTGTTTTTTGGATTTATTTGTGGTCTTTCCTTTGTGGTTTGGGGTCTCTACTGATTATTTTGTTACTCACCCTTTCATGGATTTCTCCCTCAAGTGTTGTGTCTGGTGCAGACGATTATTTCCTTGATAGAGGATGTGGCAGCCTAGGACATGATGGTGCCCAGTGAGATCAGGTCGATGGGGAATGATTTTACATATTTCAGCAACTACTCTAAACTTACCCATCATGTGGGGTTTTCATTGGATGGATTTTCATAGATATACTTTACTTTCCTATTTTTCAGTTTGTCTTTTGTTGGGTTTGTATTCTGGCCTATTTGACATACAATGTGTTCCTTTTCTTAGTGGTTTTTTAGTGGCATGCATGTTTTACCTTTCAAGTTTTTTGGACGTGGTTGTGTGTGTGCATACAGGTACTCATGAAAATGCCTCCCATTTTCAGGTTGACGCCTTCAGCGCTAGTCTCTAACCCCTAGCCTTTGGGATGTGGGCTTGGGGGAGTTACGGAATGGGCCCTGGGGGACGGTTTGTGATAGTTGAAGACCCCAACCAGGATCAGGTCCTTTTTTCAATCCAGGGTTATTGTTCCTCATTTAGAGTCACCCTCAGTGACCTCCCCATCATTTTGGTCACTTCCCTTTCCTAAACATTGAGTAGCAAAACCTGCTCAATCACTTCTTCTTCTGAACTTATAAGAAAATCCAAGGTTTGTTCACATAGACCACATGATTTCCATTGACACACATCATTGTTGTCCATCTTCACATCATTTTTCTTTTTTTTCTGATCGAGTCTCCAAAAGGGGAGGAAAAGAGGAGTAGTCCTTCCTACCCTTCTTCATCCTGTTACTCTTGTTACTCCTTAGGCTTGAAACTTCCCATGTGTAATGATTTTTATTGATTTCATTGGGCTTCTCCACATGGAACCCCTTTGTATAGGCTGAGTCTTCTGGGTTAGTGCTCAGAGCTTCCATTACAAGGCCTTCAAATCTATTTCTCAACTAGATTGGATTCTAATTCCTTGGAGTAGAACCCCCTACCTTACCAACTAAATTTTTTTCCTCCACATCCTATGTAGACCCTTGACGTCCCTTTCATAGGGCACCACTTCCCAATATCACTACCTCTGCATAAGAAGCAACAGTAACATCTTTTTCACTGCCCGCCACTTGAACCACAGTAGCATTACTCACACCATTTTGAAATTCTCTACGAGTAGCATCAATCTGGAAAAAAAACTCACATCCTCTATTTTTATTTCTTTTAAGATCATTTTATGTGGATAGACTAGTTAGATCATGTATCGATCTATTAAAGACTATATAAACCTATGGGTTATCCTGAAACACCATTGCATGTTTCCCCTTAATAGTGTACGACCTATTCAAACCAGAATCCTTTCCATCACTTTGAACCAAACCATCATGAACCTCCATTGACACATCGTGATACACTAAGACACTAGTAGGACTCTCATGTTCTAGACCTGCCTCAACATGTGCCTCTGTCTCCTATCCACTACCATCTCCCATCTTCATTGTTGGAAACTGAGACCCCCATTGACAATAATCCATCAAGTGTCCCAGGAGCTTTCTAACAGATCATAATTCTATCTAAAATTCATACACCATGTGTTGTTTGAAATGGTACTCCTCACCAACTTTAATCTAAACATACTGAAATGGAACTATTGACACATCCAATTCAACACAAACATGTGGATTGATAGGATGGAAAAGGGACTCGGTGTGACTATCTGAACACATATATCTACCAATAAGGTTCCTGAGCATACTAATAACAGAAGGGTTTTGAAACGGTAGGGGAAGTTGGGAAAAATCACCCAAATCACCATTGTAGGAGGATCATGCTTCATATGAAAATCAAAAGACCGTATGAATAGGTAAAAATAAAATTTCTTGAAGCTTTGAGGAGAACTTGACCAGGCTTTGATAAGATCTGACTTTGATGAAAAAAGAATCATAATATGGTGATTGTCCAGGAGACCTTGTGTCACCCTTTCCTTCAAATCCCAAGCACTTAAGACATACCTATCAAATAAATCAACTGATTGCTGTTATTGTTTAAACCTAGCCACCAAAGTAAGCTTTATGAGATCTGGGTATTCTGAGAACTCCACTTTAGAGATCAGGAGATTAGGAAAACCATCAAGAAAATCCAGAACTAATAAAAAGAGAGAGACTTGTGAGAAATATGGAAGGAAATCGGAATTTGAGAAGGGAAAGAAGGATGAAGTTTCTCCTTTATTGGATGTCGAGGATCCCTCCCCCACCGTTGGCAGAGGGACTAGTGCAGTAGCTTCTACCATCACGAATAGGAGAGAATCACATCTAGGTTTTCCTCCCAAGTTGAATCAATTGAATTGTGTAATTTAATTAAAGAAAATGTTTTCATGGAATGATTTGTGAAAAACTCCAATTCCAATGAATTTGGGGTTTGTGATAAAATTTATGGAATTATATAAAAATTAAATTATTGAATTTAATTTTGAAATTGGATTGTGAAATAGAATGGTGAGTTAATTTCAAATCCCTATTTATGGAAATGGATTTAAAATGTTTTTATGGAAACCTTAGGGTTTTATCCTGGTGAAAAGGCATGTTTTCTATTAAAAACACATTATGGTTTTTAAAGATAAAATTGGAATATTTAGAATGGAATTTGGGATTTAATAGTATTTTAAGAAGTCTTGAAATAAATTGTCCAAAAAAAATTTTACTTGATCACATGCAATCCTTAGGTATTTAGTGTGTTGTTTTGGGTGGAACTTTATGACTTATAATGTTCTAAAACATCATATCAGTACATCACATTACTTAGGTGATGGTGATGAGTCCTCTTTTCCTTAGGTCTAAAGGGGTGTATGTGCATACATTCCTTTCACAGTGTTGGATCCCTATAGCCTAGAACTATCATACCTATTTGGCACATGACCATGTTTCTCACTTGTTGTATTTCAAATGTACATTCCATTGTTACAAACTGTTTTACATTCCTTGAGAATTTATATAAACTGTTTTATATCAAAGTGTATATTTAATAAATTTTGTTAAAAGTTCCATTTGTGTAAGGCATCCTTTGATTTAAAGTGAAATTACATCTTTTGAAATGTATTTCCATAAAATGAAATGTGAAGCATGATTTGCTAAAGTATTTCCATCTCTAAAATTGTAAATCATGATTTTTTAAAATATTCTTTTGTAAATTCCAAACTTGTTTGTTTTGAAAATTTAAAAAAAAAATTGGTTAAATTTATATTTTCATATGATGGTAGAATATTTGGTAAAATCCTACTGGGATTTAGATCACACCCTTCTTGTTCCTTCGTTTGTTTTTATATTATCTCCTTCTAAGTTCGAGTATAGGGAAAGGATCTCTTGGAGGTGGATCCAAGTATTGAAACTTGGACTTGGTGAGTTGTGTCCTTGGGGACTTAGGTAGTGTTTCCCTATTTTTGTACTTTGGTTGTAGTACTTTGGGATTTATTTTCCATTTGACTTGTGGTACATTACTCCTAGTGGATTTTCTTTTTTTATTCATATTTTCTTGTTTCTTTTATTTCCGAAATTGTTAGTGGAAAAATTGTTCCCACTTCAATTTTGTATGATGCCAAGTTCTAGTCATCAACCCATGGGGATCAAGAATGCCCTTCAGGCTATGTTAAGACCGGATTAGTTATCAATGTGCCAGGGTACCCTTGCTAGTTTGTGATAAATTGGTATTAGAGCATGGTTGAGCTTTTTTCATGAAGTAGGTATGAATTTTTTGAAATCTTATTGGGACTTAGAAGGTAGTTGTGATTGAGTTTATGGCCATCTCTCACCATAATGAACCTTAAGTTTCTAGGGGTGGTTAGTTAAATGTGACTTATGGATTAGTTGTGGTCTTTTTTCTATTTTGAACTAGATAGTTTGAAATCCAAATTTGGTGATCATATTTGTTGGGATTTATTTTCCCATGTTGCTCTATTTGAGTGTATATATGGTGTCTTCCTTGTTGTATGTTGGTGTTATATAGAATCATGTCTTCACTAATATGTGAGAATAGAATCTAGAAGGAAGCTTCTACTCAACCTTAGGGATCAAAAGCTATTGTTTATCCAAATATGATTGATATGATTGTGCACACTATTTAAGATCTGGGATAGGAACTACCTTCAGTTCTCGTTCATGCTCCATCTATGGAACCTCATAAGGATGTTCTCAAGGATAGTTCTCAAGAGTCACTTCACCAGAAACTATCATAGTTTAAAGGCTCAAATTATCCTCAAGAGTTTAAAGATTGGTTTTGTAGTATGAAGCATTTTTTGGGTTCTTGGACACGCCCGATGAAATCAAAGTGAAGTGTTCCACATTCGTACTAGAAGGACCATGCAGAAGATGGTGGGACACTATGGTGATGATGAAGAAGCATGAGGTATTGGATTGGAAGAACATCAAAGTTATTTTCACCGACCAATTCTTGAGAAAGTATTCATATGCCTGAGTGTGTCTCCTTGAGTGGCATTGGTTCTCTTTTCTATGAATTATGATGGTTCACTTTTCTTATGTGTTGATTATATGAAGCTCAATCAATTTACCTTAAAGAACAAGTATCTATTTCAATGGATTGATGATATTTTTTATCATTTAAAAGGGGAAAAGTGGTTCTCAATGACTGATCTTTTCTATGGTTACCATCAATTAAGAATAAATGAATCTAACATTAAGAAAACTATTTTTTGGAGTAGGTATGGTCATTATGAGTACCTTTTTATTCTCTTTGGTCTAACCAATGCTCATATAGTTTTCATGGAACTAATGAATAGTATTTTCCATGATTATCTTGATACTTTTTTGGTATTATTTGTCAATGACATCCTCGTATACTCTAAGTCTAAGGAGGATCATTTTCATCATTTGACAATAGTTTAGGGATTGCTGACAAATCACCGACTTTATGCCGATTTCTCAAAATGTGATTTTTGGATTTATTATGTGAAATTATTGGGAACATGGTGTAGAAACAAGGAATATTATATAATCCTGAGAAGGTGAAGGATGTTATTACTTTGTAACAACTACAAAATTTCTTTAAGATTCAGAGCTTCTTGGGCTTAGCCAAATATTATCGCCAGTTTCTAAAGGACTTCTCGAAATTGGCTTCTAAAATGTTGACACTGACTTGGAATAGATTAAATTATTCTTGGGATGAGAAAGGTAAGAATTATTTTGTTAAGATGAAACATATTTTGACTAATGTTCCATTGTTGACTCTTCTAGAGGTTGGACAGGGATATGTGGTATTTTTTATACATCAGATTCAGGATCGGTATGTGTTCTAATACAGGGTGATCATGTGGTTGCTTATGGATCTCATCAGCTTAAGCCACATGAGAATAACTATCCAACCCATGAACTTGAACTTGTAGATGTGATGCATGAAATTAAGAGTAGGTGGCATTACCTTTATGGTGAAAGGTTTACCATGTTTTCAGACCAAAAAAACTTGAGTTATATCTTCTCTAAAAAAGATTTGAATCTCTTCCAGAGGAATTAGGTGGAATACATGTAGTATTTCAATTTTAAAATTTCTTATACCCCAAGGAAAGGGAACATTGTTGAAGATTCTTTGAGTAATAATATTCTGACCCAAGTAGTAAAAGAATCATCATAAGAGTGGAACTTGATGGATCTCTTTGCACAGTTTCATATTAGAGTTCATGAGAATGGGGCCAAGGTTTCTTTGTCTTGTTTTCAGTTGACATATTCTCTTCTCAAATTGATTCTATGGTAATATAATCTTGAAGATGATTTATGTATCATTAGAGACTCTCTTTATGGTTGGGAGGTAGTTTCATAGTGGTTATTCTCTAAAGTGGTTATTTTATGCTATCGAAATCATTTTGTGGTTCCATATTTGGTAAGGAAAGTTGTGATGGGGGATTTCTATAGCTCCTAGTGGGTAGTGCACCCAAGAACCATAAAATTTTTCTATGAAATGTGGTGCCAATTCTTGTGTCCAAGTATGAGATGAGGCATTTCTGAGTTTGTTTCTCATTTTTATACATACCAAGAGGTTAAGGTCGAGCACCAGAAACCTTCAAGTTTACTTCTACCAATTCCAGTCCCTACTTGGAAGTGGGATGATATATCTATGATATTTTTGTTTGGGTTTCCACATACCTATAAAAAGAATATGTGATATGGGTTTTGATTGATATACTGATGAAATTATCTTACTTATTACCCATTTGTGATATATCCAAAGTTTAGGAGTTGGGAAACCTCTATATGAAAGAGATTTTTTGTTTTCATGGAGTCTTGTCTGCTATAGTCTCTGATAAATATCCTCGGTTCACTTCTCACTTTTGAGATGCCTTTAAGAGGCACTAGAATCTCATGACCATTTGAGTACACTGTACAATCTATAGTCATATTTCCATACAGAAAGAGCTATACAGATTCTAGAGGACATACTTCATGCTTGTGTTCTTGAATTTGGTGGAGCATGGTATGATCATTTGGGATGGGTTGAGTTACCTTATAACAATATTTACCAGTCCTTGATCAGGATTACTCCTTTTGGGTCCTTGTATGGTTTTCCATGTAAATCTCTGTTGTGTTGGTTGGAAATTGGCGAGAGCTCCTTGATTTAACCGAGCTTGGTACAAGAGATGAAAATACGATTAAGTTTATTAGTCATAGACTGATGATGACACAGAGTTGATAGAAGCCTTATTTTTATCATAACCATAGAACTTTTCAGTTCTCAGTAGGCGATCATGTGTTCTTAAAGGTTTCACATTGGTTGGTTCATCGACAGCTTGGGAGGCAAGGGAAGCATGTTCTACATTTTGTTGGACCTTTTGAGGTTTTTGTGTAGGTGGGGAAAGTTGCTTATCATTTGTAACTTCCACCATAGATTATATCAATACAAAATTTGTTTTATGTATATGATCTTTGAAATTATCTATCTGACCCATCTCATGTTCTGATTTGGTGTGATCTTGAAGTGGAACCTAATTTATCTGTGATTGATCGGCCAGTTAGGATTGTTTATTCTGAGACCAAGGTACTTCATGGGATGACAATAACTTTGGTCTATGTGTTATGGAAGCATGGTTCTGATTCTCATGAGATGTATGAGAGGGAGGTACTGATGAGAGAGCAATGTCCACATCTTTTTGACATGGATTCTTTTTCGTAGGCTTTCTGGGGATAGAAAGTTCCTATAGTGGGGAGGTTTTAACATCCTGCTACCTTTTACAGGTATTCCTAAACCCCCATTTTTAATTTAGATTTTGTAGGGTTTAATTTGGGGTTATTTTGGGTTGAAAAGTTAAGAATCTTTAAAATTATGGGCTAATGCATGGTTATCACGCGGCATGTGCACGGTTTTCCAAACCGTGTGTCCTGCTATAGGAAAATGGAAGGCTTTTGATAGAGAGCTCTGCATGGCTAGAACATAGTTAGTCAATCCATGTTCCCTATTAGGAAATATCATTTGATGAACTTATAATTGGATAACATACTTCACATGGTTTTTCCAAACCATGCACCATTTCCTAGGAAACCGTGCGGACAGGTTTTTATTATATCCTAATTTTTGTTAAAAATTCATGAACCCACTTTTTAGGCCTAGAATGGACCTACTTCAACCCAAACATAGTTCTACCTTCCTTAAATCTCTCAAGGAGGATTATTGGCCCCTTGTATCCCTCCAAGGAGAGATCCAAATCTAGGTGAACGTCGGACGATTTCCTTTCGGTTAGTTTTCTCCTCTCATTCTCAATCTCCCACAGTCTCTCTATTTCTTCCAAGGGTTATATAGATATTTGTTGTTGGAGGAGGATCTAATACCCACTTTTATGGATCTAAAACTTGGTTTGATTATTTTTTCTCCTGGATCTAGTTTTTTTCATTCTTTGTTGATGAATCTCAGCTAGGGTTTAGGGATCCGAGATCTGTTGATCCCAAGGTAGGTGGTTCCGTTACGATGCCCAATTTTTTTTAACCCTGGTTTATTTGTTTAATTTAAATTGATTAAATTAAAATAAATTGTTTTATTTTGGATCAAAATTTCTTTCAAAAATTTTGTTGAAAAGACCCAATTCTAGTGAATTTGGGTTTTTAAAGAAAAATGGGGTTTTTCATGAAATTGGAAAACTGCTAATTTGATTGAATTGGGGTGTGTTTATGGAATAGTGGTAGTTTAAATTGTTAGATTTAAATTTTTCTATTAATTTAAATTGAATAAATTTGTATTTTTTAATTTAATTGAAGAAAATTGTTTATGGAAAGATTTTTGAAAAACCCCCAATTCTACTAAATTGGAGGGTTTGTGATATAATTGATGGAATTGTATGAAAATTAAATTGTTGAATTTAATTTTGAAATTGGATTGTTAAATGGAATGGTGAATTGATTTCAAATACCTATGTTTAAAAATGGATTAGAAATGTTTTCATGGGAACCTTAGGGTTTCATCCTAGTGAAAATGCAAGTTTTTGATTAAAACCCCATTATGGTTTTAAAGAGAAAATTTGAATATTTGGAATGGGAGATGGAATTTAATTGTATTTTAAGTAGTATTGAAATAAATTTCCCATCATTGTTTATACTTGGGAACATGAAATACTTAGGTAGTTAGTGTTTTATTTTGGGTGGAACTTTATAATTTACAACATTCTAAAACATTATTTCATCACATCACATTCCTTAGGAAATGGTGATGTGTCCCCTTTGCCTTAGGCCCAAAGGGGCATATGTACATACTTTCCAATTCACAGTGTTGGAACCCTATAGACCAGAACTATCATACCTATTTTCTACATGACCATGTTGCTCACTTGTTGTATTTCAAATGTATATTCCATTGTTATAAACTATTTTACATGCCTTGAGAATTTATATAAACTATTTTATATAAAAGTGTTTCTTTAAGCCATTTTGTGAAAATTTCCTTTTTTTAGGAATCCTTTGATTTAAAGGTAAATTTAATCTTTTGAAATGTATTTTCATCAAATGAAATGTGAAGCATGATTTGATAAATTATTTTAATCTCTTAAATATTAAAGAATTAATTTTTTAAATATGATTTTGTAAATGAAAAACTTATTTGTTTTGAAAATTGAAAGCACGTTATTGATTATATTGATATTGGAATCTTGTTATGGAATATTTGGTGAAATACTATTGGGATTTGGATCACACCCTACTTATGACTTCAGGTGCTTGTAGATTATCTATTTCTGGGTTTGAGTAAAGGGAAAGTATCTCTTGGAGGTGGATCCAAAAATTGAACCTTGGACTTGGTGAGTTGTGTCCTTAGAGACTTGGGAAATGTTTACCTATTTTGGTACTTTAGTTATAGTACTTTGGGATTTATTTCGTATTTGACTTATGGTACATTACTCCTAGTGGAGTTTCTTTTATTATGCATATTTTCTTGTTTGGTTTATTTCTATAATTGTTAGTGAAAAAATCGTTCCCACTTCCAGTTTGTATTATGCTAGGTGTTATTTGTTAACCCATGGGGATCGATAATGCCTTTTGAGCTATGGCAGGACTGTCTCGGTTATCGAGTTACATGGGTACCCAGGATGGTTCATGAAAAATCCCCTAAGAAACCAATATTCATCAATTGGAAGTCCATTAGAAAGGAACAAAAGTATTCAATTACTTTTCTACAGAAAGGTAAAGTGTATTTATTCTCTAGGGGATTAAGGATCATTATAAATTTTATGCTAATCTACCTTGGTGCATTACCTAGAATAAAATTAGAGAGGCCTTTCTAAAGGATCATTCTCTCTATGATATCACATTTAGCATAAAAAAATTAAATATAAACAATTGATCATACCAAGTAAACTTGATGAAGATGTTTTGTGAAGAATATTAAAACATGTCAATTTGAAGATAATTCTTCCAAAAAATCAAAATATGGGTATTACATGGATTTCATAGAAATTTTATTTATATTCTTTTGTACTAAAATATTTGATGTTTTTTTATTATTTTTTTTGTTTCAAGGACACAAAAAATAGAAACATGGTGGAATTGGGATTTTGTAGCCATGAACTCATGTTTATTTGGATTATAAGGTACCTATAATTCCATATTATCATTGAGATCAGGATTAGAATTTTCACAAACCAACCTGATTCGACCATGAATTGGTCACCCAAGTCAATATGTGGTAAGGCCCGAAGGGTGTTCCTGATCCCCAGGGGATAGAAATAAATATTGGGCATCAAAAAGGCATTAAGAGAAATATTTATCCCAATATAAATAAATAAATAAATAAACTAAACATTGGAATTAGGTAGATCATCCCAATAAATATATAAATAACCAAAATGGTCATCATTTATACAAAATCTATAAATACAAAAAACTTCACCACAAAAATTAGGTTAAACCTGATGTCCACAAGACCTCCATGTGATCCTAAGGGTCACTCTTTGATACCAAAACCAACCTTCTCCCACAATGATCAAAACCAAGCTAGAACCTTCATCCCAAACTAAAAATAAGAAATTATTATAGGCATGGGTATTAAAAAATAGTAGGCATTATTGAACAACTTAATCCTAATGTAATTCCTTTAAATAAAAGGAACATTAACTTCAGGTTTAAAATATAATATATAAAAATAATCTTTACCACACATTTTCCACTTTAAAATAAAACTCTGTCCACTTCCCCTTTCCATTAAAACCCACATTATTACCTAATAGGGAATCCATTATCATTTAAAAAGGAAGGAAGATGTTTTTTTAAAAAAATGATGAAAATTTGTGCAAAATGATTTCCAAAACATTTTCCATAAATCTTTAAAATCCAACACACAACTTTTATCAAATAAGAACACCATGCAAGTAAGTTATGGTAGTGATCACATAATAAGGGAAATGGAAATAAGTACACAAGGATAACCAACCAAAAAATCATCTCAATTACATGATATAGAAAACTAAGTTTCAATAGACATGGTAGAACCTAATAGCTTGTGAAATAATCCAAAACATACTATACATATTGACTCATCTCGAAAAGCTTGCCTCACTCGATTACATCAAATTTCCACCACACACTCAATCATACCCTATCTGTTATAACCGAGGGGAACTATCCCATAGTAATAAATCAAAACAAATCATATCATATACTATGGTTCACTAGTCAAAGAGAAATCCTAACTAGTGCATCAAATGTTGTCATAAAACTTTCTAGCTATATTTGGTTCTCATGTAAAGAGTATAAAAAGGGTGAGCCAACTGATGTCAATCGAGCATCCAATAACATTCCCATATATCATATATAATTAATTCACACAATAAACATCACCCCAAGTCTCCCCAAGGATCAATATCTTGCCTTATAACTTATAGCTCTCAAAGGAGTCCACACCAAGGATCTCCTATTATACTCAAAGTAAATGGGTTATGAGGAGTCAACAATAAGGAAATCACATCCATTAAATATAAATGGATCACAAGTATTCCATAGCGAGGACATCCCATCCATTCAATATAAACAAGTCAATAAGATTATCCATTTGGAGATTTCATAATAAACATTCTTACCAACTTCACAAAAGTTCCAAACGGGCCTTAAGCACTCTGTTTCCAAATAACTACAACCACCTTTCCAAAATGGTGAAAACACACCATTTTATATTTCACAATAATTTAGAAAATTTCATTCAAAACTAACACCACATTTACAAACCAATCCACTTCTATCAAAGTGCCAAACGGGCCACACATCATCATTTCATGTTTAACCACTTTTCAAGAACCCAACGCACACCATTTCTAAGTCTAAAACCATTAGAAACCCATTTTAGAAAACCAAATCACCACTTTAGATGTAAAAAAAAGATTCATAAATCCAAACCATGCTTTAAAATACATAAATCACATGAGAAATCCAACCAGTCATTTTATCAAACACTTGGTGTGCATGGTTCAAAAAACAATGGCTTATACTTCAAAAAAATTATGAAAAACACCTCATTTCACATCAAAAAATTATTAAAACGGTCACACATCATTATTTAACATATAATTAAGGTGTAAAAAGTAATAAACCAAATATTATTAAATTTCAAGGGTAATTGAAAAGGGAAATCTACCTCACACTCACAATTCTTCAACAACGCACACCTGAAACCACCTCATGAAAGTCTGAGGAAGAAAGAAAACCCACAAGAAAACTTAAACACACAAAACCCACAATATAAATCAAGGGAAACATGAAACCTAAATCCACATGTCCAAGGGAGAATAATAACTAATATATTATGGAAGGAGAAGGAAGAGTTAGAATTATAGAGTAGAATACCTTGAGAAATCTTGAAAAAATCTTAAATAAAACCCTATATCCACACCTTGGGAAGAAAGGGGGGCTTTAAGAAAAAGGGAAAATCCTTCTTTAGGGAATAAAAAACAGGGGAATGTGTAAATGGGAGATTTGGTGTAAAAATACTGAGAGGTTAGAATAAAAATTTTACATATTTAATGGGATAGACATGTCGCATAGTTTATCAAACCATGCAACAATCGTGCATCCCTCACTATCTAAGAGGAGCACACCACAAAATTAGTCTACAATATTTACAAATTTTGCTCCAACCATGCATCCCTCACTATCCAAGAGGAACAAGACACATGTTTTTTCCACACAGTTTAGAAAATTGTGCACCAATCATGTGGTCATCACTGTCCAAACTCAACATTAGTCGCATGGTTTCTTGGGAGAGGGTGCACGGTTTACTTTAACAATGTTCCAACCATCCTCCAACTTTTTTCAAGCCCAAAATCCCCAATTTCCACTAAAAACTTCTAGAGGAACTGACGAATTAACATGGGACCAAAAATAAACAAATTATCACCTCTAAATTTGAATTCGTCACACATAGAACTCAAGAGAAAACCAAAATCCAAAAGCTAAACCAAAAAAGGGAGAAATAAAAAAATCTAGGTGTGATAATTCTTCCCACCATAATGCTTTCTACACCTGTAAATCCACATCATATCGAATTTATTGATCAAAAATAAGGAATTCCCACAACTTCATGAATTCAACCTCCCAACCCAAGAATACCTCAACCACCACCGAAAAAACTCATACCACTTTCTTGAGATGAACCAACAAACCCAAACCACTTTTTGAGAAATAATGGAAAACTTGAGCTATAAACCACACAACTTAGCCACATACAAAACTGTTGGGTATACTATAAAATCCCAATGTTCCCCCAAATATAGAGGAACTCAAAATTTAGCTACTTTATATAGAACCACACATTTCCAAGACAACACCAAAAATAAACCAGGTTATCAACATAGGAGGCTAGAACAGATTTGCCACCGCAAGAAACCAACTAGAATCAACTAACTTTTAAAGATACCACAAAGAGACCAGTGGTGGGTCTCTAATGCACGCATGTCGTAGGGTGTGGAAAAACAAATATTTCCTAAGTTAAAATGCAGTAATTTGGTTGACCTAAGATGTCTCTTGAAGAGAAGTGCACAAAAAATAGTTTGTCACTTTAAAATGAGGGTAAAATAATGTTGTGATTTTGAAAGGAAATTTGAAATTCAAATGATTGAAAAACTATGATATTAAAAGGGTTATTAGGTCAGGTTCAGTTTCCTAATTTTAATGCTATCCTTGTTCAATTTAATTCAATCCTCTTCTTATAAATTGATTAAACTGAGTTTCCACAATCGTTTCCTCTCACTTCAGTGGTGAAATTATAATGGTGATAGAAAACCTTACCAAGATCTCGGTTTGGTCAACTCTCCTTCCATGTGTTAAATAGTTGTACTGAATATCTTTAATTGACATGTGCAATACCTGATCGGGTCTTGTTTATCCCAAACAATCAATAACATTCACTACACCTTTTACACATACTGACGATCGTCGAGTACTTCACCACTAATCCTTGGTTTATTCCATCGTATATAAACAATAAATTAGTGGAGGGAGATAATTATTATTTTACCAAGGAAAAAAATGAATAAAGGAATTAAAATTCAAGAATGATTACACTTTATAATAAAATATTCTATATAAAATTGAAAACATATTTGAAGAAGAAATAAATTTCATTCAATTACGTCCAAGAACTGAACCATTAGAAAATAGAAAACCAACCCTTCCCCAATCACTCCAAATTTTTACCCCACCATGGTAATAGTAATAGAGATGAATTGGTAATAAGAAGGTATTAAAAAACTATTAAAAACAAAATAAATAAAAGAGAAATCTGAAAAGTTCTCCTCCTTGGTGTCCCAGAAGGAATGGAATGGAATGAGAGATGCTTTGTGAGGGAGGACCTCTCCTCCTTTTATAGCCAGAATTCATCTCCCGAATGTTGATGAATTTTAACACCCATTAAATGACATCTTCACTCATTTCAACCTTCTTATATTATTCTCATAATTATTGTGGGCGCATCCCCTAAAAATATCATCGGATTTGCACAATTATTCTGAGATTTATGCTCGTTTTACTCTGACTGTTTATTCTGTCCAGTCAGACTCTCCAAAACGCCAACCCTCAGATTAGGAAGCTTTAATGGGCCCTTAAAAGGCCAATTAACGTGGCCTTTCCTTCATGAAAGATATTCCCCAACTCCTTTCTCATCCAACCATAGAATTCCACAACAATTGAGCCCACCAATAATGGGTTATAGACCCCACACCAAAAATTGGCAGAACTGTAAATAGTTTTCTTGAGACATTTTGTGAGCTTCCTTTGAGCTTCCATATTGTTGATTCAGCTTTTGGTCCAAAAAGATTAAATGGATCCCTGTATATTTAGCATCTGGAAAATAAATAATTGTGAAATTTGGATTAGTTTAGAATATGTTATGTCCAAACTATTGAAATAATTTAAAACAGGTAAAAATCCGAAATGGGCCATTTTTACTGTTCAGATCAAAATAACACCAATATCATAAAAATTAAGCAATTAATCTTAGAGTAAAACTTTTTTGGATTTAAAAAAATGAAATTAAATGTAAATTTAATTGAAAATATTTTCTCTATCAATTCCCCCACACTTAGCACTTGGACTCCTGGACAAGTAAAAATCAAATCAAATGAAATCCAAAACACATACCAATGAGATCTACCAAATCCATACTAAGAAACAAAAGGATATAATGCTTAATCAAAAAAAATTATTTCAAGTTCTCCATTTTATATTATATAATATATTTCCACTTCATTTCTTATCCCATGCACACAAAACACCTACCTCACATGAATTTTTTCTTATCTCACAAATGTAAATGCTCAACAAGGATTTTCTCATCCAAACTCACACAAGAGTCACCATAAGCATGATAAATTCCTACTTCTCCACCCAATGTGAGTTAAGGACATGTGTTTCTCACGAGGACTTTTCAGGGTTGTTATGTGGCTTCAAATTGGGAGGATTTAGATGTTAAAAATTTTGAGGCTAAAAAAGGAGGGCTTCGTTCTTTTTGAAGCAAAATTGCAAGATTATAATTTTCACTCAAATAGGGTCTCATTCTCTTCCCCTTGTAGAAAATAGGCTCCATCATCAATAAATCATATCAGAATTTTAGTAGCAAAAATTTCAATATTTTCAAACATGATTTTTCTTGAAAGCTCGAGATAGGCACAACTTTCTTTTTACATCAGAAGCTCCAGAAAGGCACAGCTTCTCTTATACTGAAAGCTCCAGAAAAGGAACATCTTTTAACAAATTGAAATATTCAGTAGAAACATCATCTCTTAAACATTTTATATTCAACCAAAAGTATCACCAAATGGGGTATTACACCACAATACATCTTCCCTCACACTTAAGTTCAACTAGATCATGAAATTTCACTTCAAGAGCAGGTTAGATAGGGAAAATTGACTTGTAATGCAGCTAACCTAATAATATATCCATGGCTACTAGAGGCTAGAATGATTAATGTATAAGGTAGGACATAATGAAAAGGATAATTTTGAAAAGGGAGATTAAACCAAATAAATGCCTCAATCATTTAAAACACAAGTATCTCAAAACCTCAAGTTTTGACAGGAATAAATCAAATTCTAGTTAAAGAAATCATGGTATGGTTCTCTCAAGAAATGAGGTGAATGAAAATAATATGAAAAAAATGGTTCAAAAGCCTCACAGGAAAGTGATTTCAAAGATATATATAGTGAAATATGGCATGGGTTTCAAAAATCAGTGTACTTTTCATGAAATTCCAAAAGATTTGAACTCAAAATAAAGTCATTTCAGCATTCATTTAATCACAGTTTCATGGAATAGATTAGTTCACTCATTTACTTGGGTTTCAAAAAATGGTAATGATAATCATTTCAGCTCAAAAGTTTAAAAAAACACCAAAAATTGAAAAATAAACACACAGAAATATGAAAACAGGCAATTTTTTTGTTTTATTTTTTTTTTTGAAAAACAAACACAAAATAAAAATCATAAACTAAAAAGGTTCCCTCCCCCAAATTTAAATGATGCAGTTTCTTCAATGCATTCAAGTGGATTTAACATGTAAGACATTTTTAAAATGAATTACAACAGTAAGAAAGTGTAAAGGAGAGGTATGACCTGACTTATTGGCAATGCAACGTTGAGTTTGGCTCCTAAGTGTTGCTCTTTGAAAACCTAAAAAAAAGGAAAAACATAACATAAGAAATGTATTAAAAGAAATGAAAATATAATTTTAATAAGAAAATAAGGATAAATCTTGGTTTAATCCCACAAGTGGGCCCTGGGTTTTGACAGCCTCCAGATGGGAAGTTCTAATCTGGTATCCCCAATCTGATGGTGGGTGAGGTTTCTTGCTCATGAACAAAACAAAATTCTTCTTTCCAGCATACAACTCTTCCTTTTTGTTGAGGAATCCAAGTATATAGCACAAAAAATCCACCCCTATGAGAATTACATAATACTTGAAATGCGGGGGTATGATAATGAATGAGTCATATTCCTTCTTGGTTTCCACTTTCACAACATCTTCTTTATGCTTCAGTGGTTGTTGAAGATATACTAAATCAACAGAAAAATCAAAGGGAATGTTAGAATGTAATTCTATTTGAACAAAATTAATGCATGATGTGTTAATATCAAATTCTTCCCTTTCAATTTCTATGTATTGTGTCTCTATTTCCTCAGGAAAATCCACTTTGATCTCCTCTTGAACAGCCTCCAATAAATGTTCAACAAGTTTGGGGATCTCCAGATGTTCCTCTTCAGATGAATCTTCTTTTTCATTGTCTTCCTCCAAGGAAATACATGTATTGGATGAGTCTGAAAAATTAAAACAAGGAGAGGTAATACTCAATTAAGTTTCAACAAAATCAAAAGATAATGCATTCATGAAATGATTATCTCCCTGAGTTTGTTCATCATCAATCTCTTCTTCAATGGACAACACCTCTTAAAGTTGAGTAGTACCAGGTAGAGGCAGGTAGTCAGTCTCCAATATATCTTGGATATCCATAGAAAAATAAGGGATGACTAATGTGGGGTCTTTTTGGACCTTGTAAACTTCATAAAATTCTGGAAAGTATTGGGAGAACTCAGTTATCTTTCGGGCCATCGCATCAAAATCTTCTTTGTTTATGTCCTCCCTTAGTCCATCTATGAATTGTTTGAATGTTTGACCCTCATTATTTGTTTTCCAAAATAACCTTACATTTCTAACAATAGAAGAAATGTCATCCTACTCAGAAAAGGTTGAGTCAATAATTGGTTCATTTATCAGTGGGTAATTACTCAATTAATTAAAGAAATAATCATTTGAAAAAAACATGGCAAAATATTGTTTTTTTAATTTGAAAAGAGTTAAATATTTATAATTAGTTTGTGGAACTGCCTCCCTGGCAATGGTGCCAAGTTTGAAGCACGCCTATCGTAGGGTGTGGAAAAACAATTCTTTCCTAAGTTAAAATGAAATAATTTGGTTGACCTAGGATGTCTCCCAAAGAGGAGTTCACACAAAATAGTTTGTCACTTTAAAACGAGGGTAGAAAAATGTGGTGCTTTTGAAAGGAAATTTGAAATTAAAATGATTGAAAAACTTTGATATTAAAAGGGTGATTAGGTCAGGGTCTGTTTCTTAATTGTAATGTTATAATTGTTCAATTTAATTCAAACCACTTCTTCTTAGTTGATTAAAGTGAGTTTCCACAATCGTTTCCTCTCACTTTCGTGGTAAAATTATGATGGTGAGAGAAAACCTTACCAAGATCTCGGTTTGGTCAACTCTCCTTCCATATGTAAAATAGTTGTATTGAATATCCTTAATTGATATGGGCAATACCCGATTGGGTCTTGTTTATCCCAAACAATCAAGAACATTTACTACACCTTTTACACGTACTGACGATCGTCTAGTACTTCACCACTAATCCCTGGTTTATTCCATCGTATATAAACTAGAAATTAGTGAAGGAAAATAATTATTATTTTACCAAGGAAAAAATAAATAACGAAACTTGATAATAAAATATGCCATATGAAATTGAAAATAACTTTGAATAAGAAATAAATTTCATTCAATTACGTCTAAGAACTCAAGAATTACAAAATAGAAAACCAACCCTTCCCCAGTCACTCCAAATGTTTACCCCACCATGGTAATGGTAATCAAGATGAATGGGGAAGAATAAGACATTAAAAATATTTGAAAAAGAAAATAAATAAAATAGCAAGCTGAAAATTTCTCCTCCTTGGTTCCCCAGAAGGAATGGGATGGAATGAGAGCTTCTTTAAGAGGGAGGACCTCTCCTCCTTTTATAGCCAGAATTCATCCCCTGAATGTTGACGCGTTTTATCCCCATTAAATGACATCTTCACGCGTTTCACCATTCTTGAATGATGTTCATAATTATCTTGGGCGCATCCCCTAAAAATATCAGTGGATTTGGACAATTATTCCGAGAGTTATGCTCGTTTTACTCTGACCGTTTATTCTGTCCAGTCAGACTCTACAAAACGCCAACCCTCAGATTAGGAAGCTTTAATGGGACCTTAGACAGAAAATTCACGCGGACTTTCCTTCATGAAATGTATTCCCAAACTCCTTTTTCGTTCATCCACCAAATTTCACAACAATTGGGCCCACCAAAAATTAGTTATGGACCCCACACCAAAAATAGGCAGAATAGTAAACAGTTTTTTTGAGACATTTTGTGAGCTTCCTTTGAGCTTCCATAGGGTAGATTCAACTTTTAGTCCAAAAAGATTAAATGAATCCCTAGATGTGTAGCATCTGTAAAAGAAAGAATTGTGAGATTTGGATTATTTTATATGATTCTATTGCTAAATTATATAAATAATTTAAAACAGGTAAAAATCCAAAATGGGCCATTTTTACTGTTCAGCTCAAAATAACACCAATATCATAAAAATGAAGCAATTCATCTTAGAGTAACACTTTTGTGGGTTTAAAAAAATTAAATTCAATGTAAATTTAATTTAAAAAAATTTCTTTATCAGTATCGCCACCATTAAGAAACAACTAGGTCAAACCACTAGCATAGAATAACTCATAAAACCCAACACGAACCGGCCCAAAACATTCCCATACTGACCAACCACCCCCACCACAAGGGGGTCCTGCTGAAAAAACTCAAAAAAATAAAACTAATCCACAAAATACAACCCTATAGGGACAAAAAATTAGATATTCAAATCTAAAAATGTTCAACCACATGAATTTTAAGGAAACAAGACCAGCACATCCTCTTGAAACCAAAGAGGAACTTTCCACAATAAGGGGAACTACAACAATAGAATTTAGGTCACCTACTCCCTAATAAAGAATAAAAGAATAGATGCAGGGTTTACCACACCCCTGACAGTATCCTGACTGAAATAAAAGCTTCACTCCAAGGAATATTAATGGAGCCCTAATGTTTTAAGAATTTTTTTCCCGGTAGTTAAGAGATAATGATCCTAAATTAGAACTCCTTTGGTGCTACAAGCATCCACACAGAACCCCAGGAAGAACCAAAAGATCATGACACACCAAAAAAATTTCTTTTCCCACACAAGGGAATTTCATCCAAATATATACCTAGAATATGCACATTCATAATCCTATTTTACCCTATCAAGAAATAGATAGAACAAGGCACATGCATAATACACCACCACTTAGACAGAAAACCCATAATTTCCAAGATACAAACACACTTCCATTGAAACTAGAGCTCTCAGAAGATCCAAAACATACCCTTTCATAATTTAAAGAAGACACAATGCCACAAAACACCACTATACACTACCATTACAACAAGGAAAGCATTACATAGAAAGAGACTTCAAACTGAGTCCAATCTAACACCTTACTCCTACAAATGGGTTGGGGTCTCCTTTAAAGATATGGATATGGATCCACGACACTTCATAGAAACACGCCAATATAACCCAAGTAAGTAACCTAGGAATCCATAGGCATGACAGGTATTTGGATCACTTATACACAATAAATTTTTATGATCTGGATTTCCAATCTAGTAACACACCATGATCATGTTCTTAGTATAAGCTGATGAAAGAGAAAGAGGCATTTCTATCCCATGGCTAGCACCAACAACTTCAAGCAACTTTCTAATCTCCTTACTAGAATTTACTTCACTACTTCTATAAACTAGAGGAAGGTCGGATACCTCAAGAACCCCTGTTATCATAGCATTAACATGAACAACTTTCCTCACCACATTGGCAACGGAGGATAAACCAAACTCTGACACTGTCAATTGCAGATCTAGACGAATACCAAACTCAAAATGTAGAGCCTTAGAGGAATCATCTATATCCCACTTCAGAAGGTAGGTAATTAAATCCAAAAGTGGTGAAAGTTCTCCAACATTGATCCATCACCTTGCTGAAGACATCACATTTCCATTCCCTCCCTCACCTTTACTATCTTAGATATGTACTTTCGAATGAACAAAGCCTTAAAGAACTCCCATGTAAGATATTCCCAAGGCTTGGATTGAGAGAATGACTTCCAACACTTCCAGGTCAGACCTTCAAGCATAAAGGTATCAAATTTCACCTTTAATGACTCAGTAAACTTGAGGAAACTGAAGTTTCTTTCAATTCTCCATATCCACTCTTCTGCTTCGAGAGGATCCACTTGACCATAAAATAAAGGAGGATTAAAATTATGAAAATCAAGTAGGAATTCCATATGTTGATCACTAAAGGGTCTATTAATGGTTAACCACCTGTAGATGTACCACAAATATCTATCAAAACATTGTGGGGGCATGCACTAGGCAATAAGAAAACTACAAACTCAATCAAAACTAATCCATCGACCAAAATTCACCACAGCCAAACACTAAAAAAGGGAACCAACTCAGAGGATTTCCAAAATATTTTTTTTCTAAAAACCCAATAACCATCATTTTTAAACCAATTCATCAAAAATATTTCTCAAACTCAAAACACTGCATAAAAAATTCCAAAATCACAAGAGAACACACCACAAAATTTATAGTTATAGAAACACATCAACTTCTCTTTCTATTGAAAACACTTTTTGGAAAGAAAAACAAATTTTATGCGTTTTACACTCACAAATGGTATTACATGGAGCCTCACACATGAATTTTTCCATTACAACCCAATCACTCATAAACTCATGCCAATCTAGGAACACATCTTTCTATTCCATCAACTATTCACATTTCCACTCATATATATGCATGTAGTCACCCATGGAAATACCAAAGGTAAAAAAATACAATTTTCATAAATAAAACAATCAACCCACTTGTTACATTCAAAATCAACCTTCTATTTCAAATTTCACAAAACCTCTCAAAATATTACTAACCATTCACTTAAAAATTCATTATCAAACTACACACTTCAATCCATTTTTTTATTAGAAAATAAAAATCCCATGAATTCCATTCAAAAATTCAATTCATCTTATTCAAAATATTTTCATCAGCTCAAAATCTAATTTCATAAAAAATAATTTGATTAAAAACTCTTATATTATTATTTTAAAATAAATTTTCAAAAAAACTTATGCCTCCAAACAAGAAACTTTGATTAATCCCATGTTTTGATTATAAAAATTAAATCACATTAAACCCATTACCATTTTACCCAAATGTTATATTACTAAATATCCATTTTAAAAATATTTCCTCAAAATAAATATAAAAAATCATTTTCTATCTTCCCAAAACAAAAACATTACCAATTAAAATTCAGTTTTCAGAATTTCAAAACAAGGGTTTTCAAAACAATTTTTAGAATCAGGAAGACCCAAAACAATTCAAAATGGGGAACTAGTGTTGGTGGGTGACTTGGAAATATGGTTGGATTCCATGTGACAACCATGTCACCATCATGGAGAGTCCTTCATGACCATTTCCCCGGCCCCATGTGGAATTCCAGGCCCTGAGAGCTTACTGAGACCTCCAGCCCAACCCTTTTTTGTTTCCCAAACACAAAACAAACCACAATAACCAAATTAACCAAAAGAAACTAGACTTACAATGGAAAATTAATGTTTGTTCTAGAAAGTGTTGGCCAGAAACTCCCCCATAATTGTACCCCAAGTTCTGACAACCCTACCCTTTCTACCTTCACATCCCAAATAAAAAAAGGGTTCTCTGAAAGTTAGGTCCTTTAAAGAACTAGCCTACTCGGATACCATTTTTTCTTGAACTAACCTGAGTCAACCCTGAACGGATCACCCAATCTGATCTGTGGAAACTCCCAAAGGAAATTCCCAATCCACATGGGATGGAAACAAGTGTTGGGCATCAAAAGAGAAACCAATGAACTGATTTCATCCAATATAAATAAAAAACTAAATAAATGAACAAAATAATTAGACAAAGTAACCCAATACATATATAAATAACCAAACTGATCATCATTTATACAAAATAAGGAAATAAAAAAACTACACAACAAATCTTTGGTTGAACCTGATGACCACAATGTCTCCATGTGACCCCAAAGGTCAATCTCCAATACCAAAACCAACCATCACCCTGAGTGATCAAAACCAAGTTGGACCCTGCACCACAAGCTAAAAAAAGAAAGAACTATAGGTGTGAATATTAAAACTCAGTAGGTGTGCCCAAATAATATATTCTCAATTAACATCCTTTAAAAAAGGAACATTAACTTTAGTTTTGAAATACACTATATAAAAATAAGATTATCGACACATTTCCCACTTTAAAATTAAACACTTTCTACTGCCCCTTTTTCCATTTAAAACCAAATTATTCCCCAATAGGTAATTCAATATAATTTCACAATTAAGGAAGATGTTTTTCTTTTAAAAAGGAATAAAATTTGTGAAAAATGATTTCCAAAAAAATTTCCATAAAACTTTGAAATCCAAAAGACAACTTTTATCCAAGAAGAGCACCATGAAAGTAAGTTATTGCATTGATCACGTAATAAGGTTAAAGGAAATAATTACTCAAGGATAACCAACCAATAGTTCATCTCAATTATCCATTGTAGGTTACTAAGTGCTAATAGACTTGGGAGAACCTAGGAGCTCGTGAAATGATCTAGAATATACTATACATCTTAACTCTTCCCAAAAAGAATACCTCACTCGATGACATCAAAATTTTCCCACATGTTCGATCGCACCCTATCTGGTCTGACCGAGAGGTACTATCCCATAGTAATAAAACAAAATAAATTAAATCACCTATTATGGACCACTATACAGAGAGTAATCCTAACTAGTGCAGAAATCATTCTCAGAAAAGTCTCTAGATATGCTAGGTTCTCATGTCGACAGTATAAAGAGGGTGAGACAACTAATTCCAACTGATAATCCAATCACATGACCATATAAAATATATAACTAATTCAAAAAAAATGAATAACCTTGAGTCACCTTAAGGATCAATATATTTCCTTACAACTTATATGTCTCAAAGGAGTCCATGCTGAGGATCTCTCATTCTACTCAAAGTAAATGGATCATGAGGAGTCCACAACAAAGACATCCCACCCATTCAACATAAATAGATCATGAGGATTACATAGTGAGGATATCCCATAAATTTATTATAAACATTCCAGGAATATTTTCTACGGATAGTTTTCATAATAAAAACTCTTACCAACATAACAAAAGTTCCAAACAGGCATCAAGAGCCCTTTTTCCAAAGAACCACAACCACCTTTCCAAAAAGGTGAAAACACACCATTTTACATTTCAAAATCATTTAGAAACTTCCATTTAAAACTCACACTACATTTACAAACCAATACACTTCCATAAAAGTTCCAAATGGGCTACACATCTTCATTTCATGTCAAATCATTTTTCAAGAACCAAATTCACACCATTTTCAAGTCCAAAACCATTATAAACCCATTTGATAAACAAAATCATCACTTTATATATCACAAAAACATTCATAAATCCAAACCATGCTTTATAATTCATAAATCACATGTAAAATTCAACTGGTCAGTTTATCAAACATTTGGTGTGCATGGTTCAACAAAATAATGTCATAAAATTCAAAACAATTATAAAAACCACCTAATTTCATATAAAAAAATTATTACAATGGTCAAAAATCATTATTTAACATATAAAGAAGTTTTTCAAATTAAGAAACCAATGATTCTTAAATTTAAAAGGGAAAATGACAATGGAAAACTACCTCAAACTCACAGCACATCAACAATGCACACCTAAAAACATCCTTGTGAAGGTATGAGAAAGTAAGAACAACCACAAAGAACCTTAAACACACAAAAAACCCAACATAAATCAAAGGAAACATGAACCCTAGATCCACATGACCAAGGGAGAAGATGAAATCAAGAGATAATGGAAGGAGAAGGAAGAGTGAGAAGATAAGAGGAGAATACCTTGATAAATATAGCCAAACCTTGAAGAAAAACCTAGATACATGCCTTGGGAGGAAGAAGGAGGCTTGGAAAAGGAGGTAGTATCTTCCTTTGGGTTGCGTGAACTAAAGGAATGGATAAGTGGGTGATTTGGGGTAAAAATCCCAATAGGGTAGAATAATAATTTTACATTTTTAATGACCTGGACATGTCACACGATTTTCCCACATGGTTTACCAAACCGTGCAGAAACCATGCATTCCTCACTATCCAAGAGGAGAAAAATGCATGGTTAGTCTGTGTGGTTTCCAAACCATGCACCAATTTTTCATCCCTTTCTATATAATAGGAATAATCTACATGGTTTTCCCACACTGTTTACCAAACTGTGCACCAACCATGTAGTCACCACTTTCCAAACTCAACATTAGCCACATGGTTTCCTGGGAAAGGGTGTATGGTTTCCTCTTACCATTTTAAAATCATGAACCACCTTCTTCTAATCACAAAATCCTCACTTTCCAACAAAAACTTCCTTCATAACTAAGGAATAAATACGAGACAAAAAAATAAGCAAATGATCACCTCCAAATTTAAATCCATCACACCTGGAACTCGAGAGAAAACTAAAATCCAAAAGATGAACCATAATAAAGGGTGAAAGAAAAAAATATGGGTTTGAAAAGAATGATCATAGCACATTAATGTAATGTGATGATCCCCTAAGTCATTTAATGTCCATTTCTAGTGTGATTTTATGATCTAGATCTAATGGACATTCCCGATGACTTGTATTTAAGGGGTTTTAGTAAGATTAATTTCATTATCCATCCCTTCTAGGATGGATTAAGGTAAAAATTCCCATCTAGGGTCATCAGGGAATTAAAAAAAATCCTCATCCATCATTGGGAGGGTTATCTCTTTCTTTCTACCCTTTTAATCATCTATAAAGGAAAAATATGGGTGATTAATTTCATCTAACTTATCACTAGATATTGAGACCACCATATTTACATTTTTAGTTGGGTTAAGAGATACACAACCTTCTCCTAACCAAGAATATATTTCATATAACACACTCAATTTCCATATATATTTTCACAAAATTATAGATTATTTTCAATAAACATATGATCTAAATACCCTTGTTTTATAATGCTTTATAAAAAGTGGGAATTTGTTAATGTTGATTCAAAATGAGTTTAAATGATGGTGATTAATGATTTATTTTCTAAAATATTGGTTTATAAACTTTTTTTGATATTTTATGTGTTTTTTGATTATATTAAGTGATTTATAGTGAATTATAGGTAAAAAGAATCACATTGGATGGCTTTCAACCTCAATTCCCCACAATCTAGTTAGCTAGGCTCTATTGAGCCCATCTGACTATGTAGATCCAAAGGGAAGGCCAAAAAAGTAGCAAGGTTTCATAGCAGATCAGGCCCATGAGGTGGAACATAGGGACTAAATATACAGCGTTCATAGCTAGGAAAAAAACCTGAGCACATAGGTCTGTGGTGATCTAGCCTATGTAGCTATAGGAGGAGAATCTCACTAGCACGGGGCAGTGCTCAATAGTGGTAGGAGTTATCTGGCACCATTCCAGATTCACTGGCTAGATGAAGTCATGATTTAGATTATAATCACTCACCGCTCCCTTATGAATTTTGATGTGGGATAGGTTTTCATGAGTTACTGTTCATATTTTAAGTGGTATGATGTTGTTCTAATCTCACTCATGTGCACCTCACCTCATACACCTAGTGTCGCTGCTCTCCACCTCATTTCCTCATTCATCCTCAACTTCTGTCACTTCTCTACTGAAGAACAACCATGCCCGATCCACTGAGGATATCAAACCAAGCTCATTATCAACTTACTCCACTTCAAACCACCATGGATGGCCTCTATTTCCTCATATGACCTTCATGAAGATTTCATCTAGCCACTTCGAAGTCCCGATGAAGGAGGAGCCTTCAAGCAGCTCTGATGCCACAACTACTATTTCCATGATGATACCTATAGCCCATACATTCTATGTACATGCATGAATAGGAGAATTTTTTCCCAAATAAACCATCGGTCTACACAATTCTTCATGTGCATTTCTTCCACAAGAAAATATTTAAACACCTCAGAATCTCAGGTGTATCTTTGAAGATACCCTCAGTCTCATGGGTGTGATTTCAAAGGGGTTTATACCAAGATTTGGGGGAGGATGAGGATCCTCCCCTTTCATATAAAAATAATCCATCGACCACTATCTAGGAGGAGAGTTTGAAATTGTGAGTGAACCTCAAGCTGGAGGCTAAGATCTATTAGCATTCTTCATTCTTTTATTTTTTATGTTTCTTCTATTAGTTTACTTTTAATATGTAATTTTCATTTAAATTTTACTAAAAAATTCATTATTTTTATAAATTTCTTCCACCCATACCCATATTATTATCTTATTATTATTTTTGTTATTTTTATTTTATTTTCTTTTCAATTTATTTCCTTTTCTTTTCTCATTTTATTTTCTATTTTATTTTATTCTCTCTCTCTCTCTCTTCTACTTTTTTTTATTTTATTCTTTTTATTATTTTCTCTTCTTATTCTCTTATCATCTTACCTCTGTGACCTATTACCCTAAAAATTTGGGGTTAACCTGAAACATTTCATAGGTGTAGTATGTGGTATTTACATTCATTATGCAAGTAAATTCATAAGTTTTGTTTACATTTGTGGTGAGCAAGATTAAAGTGCATGAGGGTGGTGGTTTTCAACTATGTAAATGAACTAAAACTCATTTCTATTATTTTTTAAAATAATTTCCCTCCCTTATAATAAATATAATGTCTTCATGAGAGGAATTTGATCCATTTAGTGGATGAAATAACATACGATGGATTTAGGTCCTAGAATATTTCCCACTCTAGATTAAGGTGTGTCATCAACCTTGATTATAGGTGGAGGTGGAATTGAGATTGCTAAAGGAATTCAAGACTTCACACCACTAAATAAAATAATAGTATCTTAAGTGTGATATTTTATTATTAAAATATAAAAATAAATTTAAACACCAACAAGAAGAATGATGGAACCCATAAACCCTACCAAAAAGTTCAAGTTCTTTATTTTATAATTTAATTATATCATTACATGTTAGTATACATTTTTGAATTTCATTTTTCTTCTCAAAATTACATTTCTTTCAAAGTTTAAATAAAAACAACCAAAAAAATTATTTTAGGTGAATTAGATTAATTAAGGGAACAAATGAGAAATCTTCTCAAGTGAGATGGCCCTGGTCAACCTCTGTGTTGCACTAGAAAAATAAATTTTATTTTTCCACACCCTACAACAGGCGTTCGTTCAACATTGGAACCATTTATAGGGAACCAATAATTAGTTTTATTTCTTTTTCTATTTTCACATAGTATATGGTATTTATTTATATAAAAAACCATAAAAACTTATTTTCCATGAAGTTTTCAAATGACCATTTTTTAATACATGGAATGGTTACTCAGGGGTGAAAGATCCAAAGAGGGTTCTAAAAAATTCTGAGAAGGCTCTCCTACAAAGGATGGATGAACTAACTGACCTGGATAAGCATATAATTAGTTTTCATGACACCAAACTTTCATTTCATGAACTGGAAGATATGCTTAGATAGATCAAAGTTTATTATCAAAGACTAGATCCCAAGAAAGAAGTGTCATTGGAGCTACCCAGTTTTTCAGAAGATGTCAAATAGGTTAAGTCACAACTCACAAAACATCAACATACCAAAAATCTCAAAGATCAAATCAATGAGTACCATGAAGAGCTAGAGAGTGAAGATAAATACTCACATGCTGATAGAAATATAGGGAAAATTTTAGATTAGTTTTAGAGTAACTAGTAAGAAGATGAAATAAAATGAGATATTACCATCTAGAAGATTAATAAATCCAAACCTAACTACCTATTTATAGACATATAAGATGAGGAATCCAAGTAAGTGATGGAATTTTAAGAAAAGATGGAGAGGCCCGATTACCAAGCTCTATCCACTATGATTTCAAGAGGTATATACCACTGAGGAAGTATTGAACCAAAAATAATTCAGGGAGATAATATTTATTTGAATTATTTATTTTATGATATTATTAAATCTAGTTTTATTATCACTCATTATTATTTTGAATTTTCAGATTTGTTAAATACTTTCTTTTCCTTAGAGGAAGGTGAATAAAATGAACATGCACCTGCTGAGGAACACATTGAGCTCCTTGATTTTATTGAAAATGAATTTGAGGAAGCCCATGAATAAATATAAGTAGTTGATCCTATGGATATCAATATAGAGTCTTCTCATTATGTAAGTTATAATTTTAATTTCAACTTAAATGTTATTCAAGAGAAATTACCTGCAAACTTTCCCTTTAAATATTCAATTCATGCAGCCTATGTTAATCCAGTACTATAAAAGTATGAGGTTGCACAAGTAGTAACCAAAGAAGGGGATGATCCATACTTCATCCTACCAATATCATGCAATTTTTACCTAATTTTTAAGGGGGAGGTTCTGTTACACTCTACCCGTGGATCATTCCTCACCAATAAGGAAGAAGCATAGGCTAGGAAAATCCTCATGTGGTGGTTCAAGTATAAAAAGCTTCATCGACCATCAGACTTTGGATAACATCTGGAACTACCCTATAGAGGTAGTAAAAATCTAGGTCCCACTATGGGGATCATATTAATACTTATCCCTTTATATTATTTCTAGTAATTTATATTTCAATTTCATTTTTATAATTATTCAAGCATACATCCCACTCCCTCTTATCTTTTTGAACTTTGATGACATGATCTTTGTGCTTAATTGAGTAAAACTATTTTTTAGGGCCATTATGGAACAAGGTAGCCCCAAAAAAATAGAATAAAAGTACCAAGCTTCATGTAAAAGGGAGTTCACTTTTAATTTGTATGTTCAAACTCTCAACATTTTTGTCCAAAAACATGTTTTGAGCTTGAAAGTATAAATTGAATGTCTATAGTTGAATTATTTATTTACTTGATTTATCTTGAAGATGGGTTTTTTATAAATACTATGATTCCATGTTTTAGATTTCAATTTTAATGATATTTAATGATTAAAATACATAATTGGAAGATTAAAGTGAAGCATGTATATTAAACCGAGGACTCATGCTTTAATGGAATTACTTTATTCATGTAAATGAAATTGACCAACCATTTTTTATTCTTTGAATTATTTAAATTCATGTAAATTTATTTTTTATTATTATTTATTCCTTGATCGATTGTACCAAATAAAATTTCTCATTCCCAAGAAGATTTCTAGTTTAATTACATCCTATTTTATCTTGAGCATATTTCTTGAGTGATCTTGGGACATGACTCCTGATAGAACATGCATTGAAACTTTTCAAATATATGAATTTAAAAAACCACATTTAAAATGATTAAGGCATCTTTCAAAACCCATTATCCTTTAAATACCATATTTACATTAATCCTTGTTTATCTCATAGAGACCATGAATTCCTTTTTTAGGAATGATCAATTATTCAACCCATTTTTCCATTCCTACCCTAATCTTACTATCTACATGATATTTTAAAGTTGAAGTGTGAGTGTGAAGGGATTCATGAAGAAAGGGATGAAATGAATCAAAATTTTTATGTATGGGGGTGATATATATGGGGATTGATAATGTTTTATATTCATTATTTTTTCCCCTCTTGAAATAAAATGATAAAATGACAAAAATAACTAACAAAGGAAAAGAATGAATTGTGACTTAGAATAAACAAAATTAACCATCATTGGATCGATTATTTTTATCAAATGTGGTTAGGTAGTGGATGTAAGTTTTATTTTAAGCCTGACTTTTGAAAAATAAAAATAATTAAAAACTACTTTGAAAAGTTATAAAATTAGAAGAAAAAATATTCAAGATGGTTCCCAAATCATTCATTTTGTTTTACTTTGATCATGACCTTACTTTGAGTTTTGGAGGAATTTGGATTTTCTACTTTGAAGGGGAGAATGTCATTACACTTTTAATTTTGATATCATGATTTATACTTTAATATATAAACCTCCTCTTTGAGCCTTAATTTTTTAAAGATAAATTCATACCTACCTTAAGCCTTAGAGACACAATAACCGTGATTCCAAGTCCTCATGATTTCATGTGTCCTTTTTCTTTACAAAGTGGAGAAAGTAGTTCCTTTAGATGACTATAGATAAGGATCATGTTCTCATGACATGATAATAACTCTACTTGAATTTCATCATGAGTTATGGGAGAAAATATTTATAAGAGATGTAGAACATGATTTTTCATTTTAAATAAAAATTAATTAAGGAGCTTGAATGAATGATAAGAGAAGTAAAATTATTTTCAAATGGGAAAAAGTAAAATGGTTGAAATGATTATCTCTTTAAAAGTGAGAAATTGAATTGATATTTTATGTAACATTTGAAAAAAAATTAACGTTGATAATTTTTTTATTTTGATATTTTTTTTAAATTTTAATAATGGTAACATTGGTGCCCTCTGAATTCCTTGTTGAGATTTTATACTTGAGGAAAAGCATAGTTTAAGTGTGGGGTATTTCACACTCAATTTTAATGAATGTGTTAAAATAATTATAAATCATTAAAAAATAATTTATAATCTAAATACCCATAATTTCCAATGTTTTATCAAAATTTTAATTTGTTAATGTTAAATTAAAATGAGATTAAATATTGGTTTTGATGATTTATTTTTTCAAATATTGTTTTATGAACATTTTTTGATATTTTATATGTTTTTTAATTATATTATGTGATTTATAATGAATTTTTTTAAAAAATAATCCCATTGGTTATCCCTCAACCTCAAAGCCCCACAAGACACTTAGCTAGGCTCTACTGAATCTAGCTAGCTATGCAGAGCCACAGGGAAGGCCTACCAAGTGGAAAGGATACACGGTGGATCAATCCCATATGGTGGACCATGGGGAGGAAATATCTGGGGTTCAAAGGTGGCCTAAATCCTTTTAGTTCACATGCACATGGTGGTTAAGACCACGTGGTTGCCAGAGGAGAAGTTTGTCGGCACGGGGAGATGTGCAGCAGGGGTAGGAGTCCTCCAACTCCATTGAAAATTAATTGTCTATATTAATCCATGATTTGGATTATAATTTCACGCCACTCCCTTATGTGTTTCAATGTGGGATAGGTTTTCATGGGTTACTATTCATATTTTAAGTGGGACAACGTCATTCCACTCCCTCTCCCGCACACTTCACTTCGGACACTCAGCATCACCACAATCTGCTACAATGTCGCCTTCCTCCTCAACTTCCATAACTTCTATACTAGAGAACCACCATTGTTGATACAATAAGGATCTCATCCCAAGATAATTATCCACTACCTTCACTCCAAACCACCACAGATGACCTTCGTTATCTCATACGACCTCCATGAAGATTTCATCCTACCACTCTGAAGGTCAGATAGAGGATGATCCTTCAATCATCTCTGACACCACCATTGTCGCTGTCATGAAGTGCCCCAAATTTCATGAATTACATGAATATTAATGAGGAGGATAATTCTTCCCGAAAGAAATCGTTGGTCCACAATGTTCCCATATTGGATTTCTTTCGAGTCGAAAGATTTAAACACCCAAGAATATCGGGTGTATATTTGAAGATACCTCAGGTCTCATGGGTGTAATTTCAAATGGATTTTCATGGAGATTTGGGGGATGATGAGGATTATTCCATTTCCTATAACAATAATCCATTCACAACTGATGATGATGATAGTTCGACACCATGAGGGAACCTCTTGCTGGTGACTGAGAGCTACTTCCATTCTTCATTCTTTTATTTTTTTATTTTTCTTTTGTTGGTTTATTTTTCTGATATAATTTTCCTTTAAACTTTAATAACACATGAGTTGTTTTAATAAAATTATTCCACCCTCACCCATCTTCCCTTTATTCTCCTTCTTCTTTTAATTTTATTTTCTTTTCAATTTATTTTATTTTCTTTTATGATTCTATTTTATATTTTATTTTATTCTCTCTCTATCTCTTATATTTTTTTTATTTTATTCTTTTTATTATTTTATCTTATTCTTCTCTTCTCATCTTACCACCATGACCTATTACCCTAAAAACTATGTGTTAACCCAAGACTTTTCCTAAGGTAAGTATGTGGTATTTCTATTCATTCTACATGTAAATTGATATGTTTTATTTATGTTTGTGGTGAGAAAGAGTGAAGTTCATGAGTGTGGAAGTTTTTCACTACGACACTAAACTCAAACACATTTATATTATTAGTTTTAATATATTTTCACCCTTACACTAAAAATAATCACTTAAGGTGATGAATTTTATAGGTTTAGTGGATGAAACGACATATGACAGACTTGAGTCCTAGAAGATGTCACCATCTTGATCGAGGTGTTCCATCAACCATGATTATAGTAGGAGGTGGAATTGATATTTCTGAAGGGATTCAAGTTTTAACACTATTAAATAAAATAATAGTAGTCTAATTGTGAGATTTCATGATTAAACTATCAAACTAAATTCAAACACCAATAAGAAGAATGATGGAACCCCTAAACCAAACCACAAAGTCCGAGTTCTTTGTTTTCTAATTTCATTATTTCATTGAATGTTAGTAGAAATTTTAGAATTTAATTTTTCTTCTCAAAATTAAATTACATTCATAGATTAAGTAAAAAAATCAAAAAGAAGTTGTTTAGGTTAATTATATTAATTAATTGAATAACTAAAAAGGATCCTCAAGTGACACAGCCCTGTTTAGCCTCTATGTTGCACTAGGAAAATAAATTTTATTTTTCCACACCCTACAATAGGTGTTTTTCATTGTCCATGATAACATGATCCTATTTATCTGTGGGAAAGAATTATCCTTTGTTGGTAGGATATTTCAGTCAATAAAGATCATTCAATAAGATAACCATAATTGTTGTAAATTATTGAGGCCATCAATTATATGATGTTATTAAAACAATCCCAACCAACTTCCACCCTAATCAAATAACCTTCCATGTAAATCAGATCATCCTTTGAATATATCATACTTGGATCAAGTTTGGAATTGTCAATTAATAATGAGTCCTATATTTTCTTATTAAGGATTGAAATAGGTTCATAAAGATTCAATTCAATAACTATAGGGGAGTAATTTAGTGTCTCAAAAGGGGGAGATTAGGAGTGGTTGAGGATCCACTAGTAACTTTAAAGTTTGTAGGTAAGGGATTCCTAGGATAGGCACCCCATATTATATAATTTCAAATCCCATAGACCTTAATATGATATATCTAGTAATATCCCACCTTTTATTAAAATATTATCTTCTTCCAGAAATACATATAAGTTTATTTTCAATGTAAGATGTATTAAAGAAATAGAGAAGGGAGTTTCAACTCAACATAAATGTGAACATTCATCATGTGTTTCATGGAGAGGGTTTAAGAATCAGCATCTAAAAACTGAATATAGGAATTTTTTATTTCTTTTAATTCCATGGGGTTTCAAAAGGTGAGAGGAAGGCTGAGAAGATGAACCCACATCATCATTGTATTATAATCCCATCTCTTGGAAAACCCTATAGACTATCATAATAATAGGTAGTTGTGTTTTTCACAAACCCAGTAATCTCATTCCTAGGATGAGATGAAGTACTCTTAAAATAATTTTCGGATGAAAAAACGATTTTTGATTAATGATTGATATTGTTTCTAATCCTAAAAGATCCCAAGTTTAAACAAATCACTCAAACATCGCCAAAATAGGAAGATACTTTTTAAATTTTGTGACAAGCATGAGGTTACGGTAATACACTACCAAATCAAACTCATTAATTGTAAGGGAAAAAAATCAGGGTTCCATTTAACTATCATTGCCTCCATAATATCCATGTTAATCTTAATGATATTAAGAAGGCATGTTTTCAGCATCAAAGGCCACTCCTTCACAAGGGTTGCTTTATAGGTGAAATAAGTTCTTGAAGATCCATCATTAATAGATTTGGTCACCTCTTCAACTTTGTGATGTATTGGTTCCTCTATTGACTAGAGAGATCTAGTGATATTTGAATTTCAAAAACAAACAATTAGGGGTGATTTCATAGTTTTTCGGAATTTTCATATAGGATTTCAGAGCATTATACCATCCAATCAATAAAAACCCCATTCATAACTAAATAATCCCATTTTTAAATAAGTATTATTGTTTACTTACACTTAAAAAACACCTTTTTATAGAGTGATTGAAGATAATAAAGAGGAAGAAATATTTTTTTAGGTTATGTAAATTTTTATGAAACTTCGTATTAGTACTACTATTATCAAATATTTAGTGAATATTCTCACATATTTTAAAAACTTAAAATACTTTCTATCAAACAAAAAGTATCTTCAGGGGATGGGTGCAATTACTCTCACAAGTTAACATTTAGTAATTATACCATGGATTTTACCAAATAAAAATAAATATCTAGATATATTTTCAATTTCATGTCTTATTAGATATTTTTAATTTGAAATATCATTAGTTAATTTTGGTTAAATTATTAACATCATAAGTTATTCAACTTTCAATATCTTGGGATTATAAAATATAAATCCTGAAAGAGTTCATCTTTATCTATTTGAACATCTAGTGATTATTACATAAGTTTTAATTGATTATTTCCTTGTAAAGGTGGATAAATTTTGTTTTTTGATGGATTTTATTATTATGGATATAGATGAGGATATAATATTCCTTAGTCATGGAAAATATTTCCTAGATGAAAAAAAATAACTCATTGATGTTAAAAATAGGTTGTCATCATTATGAGTTGGAGATGATCATGTGAAGTTCAATATTGATAGAATTTTTCATGATAAAGATGGTGGATAATATAATTTTAAATAGAATATTAAGATATAATTTTAGATTTTCATATAGTTAAAGTGAATAAAGAAGTAGAGGTTGTTAAAATGAATAAAGTTAAAGGGAAACAGATTTAAATGCTTGAAGAAATTGATTATAGTGTTTAGAAGGAAGTATTTGAGGAAGTGTAGTGTGTATAGTTAGTCTAATATTTCATTTTGGATATTAATTAACTTTAAAAAACTTTATGGATTGTACCTATGGAAGTGGATAATTTATTACCTCAAGGGAGAGTGAATGTTGTTTTAAGAAATGAATGAAATACATATTGATATATGAGCATAATTTGAGACCATCAAAAGATCTAGATTTAGTAAATTATTTACAATGTTTTTTTACTTGATATTTATATAGTAAATATATAACTAAAATATATTAAATAAAATTAATTTCGAATGATAAATAAATTTGTTAATAATTTTTCAAAGGAATATTTGTTAGGAATTCATTTTGGGATTATTTAGGAATTTGAAATTGATCACACTTTTTATTTTTCAATTTAACGGGAATGGAAAATCTAGTTTGATGAATTAATCTTTGGTTTTCAAGGTTATATAAAAAAATAGTTTGAAGTTATGATAAATAAAATTATGTACAAAAAAATTATGGAAGTAGAGTATTGTTTTCATTATTTATACTTTGCATTCCCAATATTTTGGAAATGATTTGAAATTTTCATGAACTCATACTAGAGTTTTTTATTATATGAATGAATTATGATGTATGAATTTTATAACAATGATACCATATACTATTTTAAATGTCACAATTAATCATATTAAATGAGTAATATCATGTGAAGATTTGTGGGGATAAAATAGAAACACTTCAACGATAGATCATGATTTGGATGAGTTGATTGATTCATAAAAGTGATTTTTTTTTATAATTTCATGTAAATTAGATGTTTATTTGAGAATTTATAAAATTATTTTAAGTATTTTAAAAAAAGATTTTATATTCTAAATTACTATTATGTACATGTGTGTGTTTTTGCACATGGGAAAATTTAATTTAAAATTAAAAAATAAATACAAGTTGAAAAAATGGGGCGTGAAAAATGAATAAAATAGACATTAGGTTGAATTTTTCTTAGAATATATTCCCCCTATATATATTATTCCTAATAATGATCATGTTAGTTGATTTGAAGTATGAATCAAAAAATTTAGTCTGGCTTGACTTCTATGGATTTTGGAATTCGGATCATTTACCCATTTATCATTTTTCATCAATTATATAAATATCATTGTGGGAAAATGTTTAGTGTGAAATTTGGTCCCTTTAATATGATTCTCATTAAAAAACTGAAAAGAAAGGAAAATTAGTGGAAAAATTATGTGTTCCCTTTACTTAATGGTAAAATAAAATAAAAACTTAGAAGGATTTTATAATTCAAATAAAAATATAAATATTCATATCAATTAATTATTTAAGTTATAAATGGGAGGAAAATTATATTGTATAGAATGATTATATTTTCTTGGAAAATGATAATTTACAAAGTTATTTTACCTATGAGTCATGAATTAACACATATTTTTAATATTTATTTAAGCTTCACTAGATTGTGGAGGTGGGAGAAAACCTTCCCAAACTAATCTTAACCAAACCAAAACGAAATATTGGTTTTTTTATCATGTCTTGGTTTGTGGTATGGATTGAATAGACCCTTGTAATATATGTTTTGGTTCATGTGTCAACAAAAATTGAACATATTAAACTAAATTTTATCTATTTTAAAAATAAAACTTTTCTAGTTTTCTATCAACCCAGTTCATGAATCTAATTGAAAGATATATATCCTTAAGGGAAAAAATTATTTCAATAGATATTCAAGGATGATATCATGTAATTTTATTAAAATATATGTATAAATTCCCTTCAAATTATCATCCAATTGTTTAAAAATATCAGGGATATAAATATAGGATGTTAACATAAAAAATAGGTTAATCTGAAATCTAAATTGAACCAACACATATATTATTAGTATATAAATTTTCTAATTTTAACCAAACTCTTATTAAATGGTTTTGATTTTATGTATAAAAATCAAACTTTTTGGTTTGGTATGGTTTTTATTAAAAACCCAACCAAACCAATCTGAACCCACCCCTATTAGATTGGATCATTACTCAAGTTATGATATATATTTTTTGATAATTTAGGGATCTTTATTTTAGGGAAAACAAAATTTTAAGTTTGAGGGGATTTTATAGTTTCATTTTTTCATGCATTTTTTATAATTTTTTTAATAGAATAATGACTTTATTTTTACTTAAAAATGATATATTGTGTTTTATATATGTAAATTTGGTTAATTAAAATTACTTTAATGCATTTAGAAATATTTGGTAGAGTTTGGGGAAGTTTGATGGTATTTAGAGAAATTTGGGGTAAATTACCCAAAATCAGGGCTATTTAAAACAAAGGGTTGGTTTACACCATGAAATTGGTTTCTCCCTATATTAAAATCCTTCATTTTTAAACTCTAATCCACATGGTGGTCACAATTAGTGGGAAGATTGAATTTTTTTATATCTAAGGATGTATTCCACAACTTTTAACTAAAAATAACATAGTTATTCCCTATAATTTTGTTATATAAAACTTCATAGATGTTTTCCTAATGGTTTTAAGAAAAAAAATCATGAAGGGTGATGTAACATCATGGTTTACATGAAAATAAATAAAAAATTAGTTGAAATAGAAATTTATAATTTTTCTAATTAATTATGGTTATTATAAAAAACATTTTTTAACACGTTTTTTAAATGGTTATCAGTCAAAGGTATGTCATCATGGAAAATATTTTCATAAATATAACTTATTTTTATTGGATTATTTTATTTATCAAATATCAGTTCGTTTTTTTTTAATTTCAATAAATTTTTATATTCATTTCAAATGAAAACTAAAAAAAATAAGTTTGATGAAAAATAACTATTACAAAAAAATTCAAAAAAATATGTGTGATGAATAATACATATCATAAAAAATGAGTAGAAGAAAAAAAAATTATTAGTGGAATCTTGTATATTCAGCACAAAATATCCATGTAAAAAAATATAAAACAGAGTGATGGCTTAATGTTTTTGTTAATAAGCCATCATTAAAAATTAAAAAATCATATATATATATATATATGGTTTCTTCAAGTTGAATGATGATGATTCTTTTAAAGGTCCTTCTATTAAGGGAGGGGTGATTTTTAGAAATCATAGTGGTGATATCATATTGGATTTTTTTTCATATCTTCTTATACTTACATAGTGTACCATGTAGGATATGTGGTGGGATATGAATCTATCTCTTAGAAAACTAATTCAGGTTTTTCTAATATTTACATGCCCACAAACTCTTTCATGGTTTCTGTAAGTTTAATGACCATTCATATCATTCTCATTTTTTTCTTCATATCATTGGATCTAATGGAAATATTGTGAAGTATCATAATTAATCGTTTAATCACTAATTGAGTGAATCAAATATTTTGGCTAATCTTATTTCCCAATATGGTTTTAATTTTAATTCACTAAAGTTATACCATTCTATTAGTGACCCATTTTTTGATATAATAAGAGCTTTCCAATACAACTAATAGGAAACTCTCCATATCCATATTTTATATATAACACCTTTAATTGAACACATAGACACACATAAATTAAAAACACCCAAAAATGAGAAAAATATTGATAAATTTATTGAAATACTGAAACAAAATTATGACATGTTTAAATTTTAATAAAAAAAATTAATTCATCTAAATCACTAATATAGTTGATCATTTATAAGGGTCATTAAAATTCCCATCACGATGAGATGATCGAGGATCTATATGTGTTTGGAACTTTATAATGGGTCATTTCCTTGATAAATTAATTAAGGAGGGTATTTGGTTTTTCCTATAACATTAGGTGATATACATATGGGTTCTTTTAAATTTTTTGTTTTGAATAGGGGATTGATTTTTATTTTGGGATTCGATCTTAAATTTAAAAGTTTATGGAAGAAATTAAAGGGTTTATTAGATATTTTTTGGCTTTTTTTAGGAGGTTTGGGAATTTAGGTAGGCTGATATATCGTAACTCTTGCAGTTTAAAACTACAGTTAGAACTGGGTTCTCAGTGGATGATACTAGATATTTGGTGAGTGAGGCAGAAGTGGTATGGTTCTAGAGGGATCATTGGGTACCCAATAGACATAAAATGGTTACTAGGTTGGACCATTTGATTTGAATTAAATTTTCTCCCATTGATAGTTCAAATGTCCAATTCTATACTAATGTGTATAGTCGCACTCGGGTCGAATCCTCGATGATGGTACTTTTTTTGAATCGATTGTTTTTGTTTTATCTTTTAAAGGTTGTTTGTTTGTAGAGTTCAAGTGAAATGAATGATTTGTGTATTTGGTTTAAAAATTTATTAATTATTGGAGTTATTTCATCATTATGGATTTTTGCTTTTTATATCCTTTAACTTTTCTATATATTTCATTTAATTAACACCCACTTCACAAGATGATTTTTTATTGTAATTCCCAAATGTTTTGGTTTTAATCTAAGAATCAACTATGGAACTAATCTCAATAAATTATTGTTAATGGAAGTTTCAATATTTCATAAACCCATGTTTACTTTTGGTTTTAATAATCCATGTAATCCACATGTTTAATAAAAAATGTCATTAATCCATGATATTTTAAGTTCAACATACACAATATCAATTTAAAGAATATTAATCAAGAAAAATATCACAATCACTTAACATACCTAAATTATGACTCACCCAAATGGTATATTTACTCATCTATTGAGATGGTTAATAATTTGGTTTAATAGTTTTATGGTTATTAATTACAAAAAATAATAATATAATAAAAGGGTTGTGCGCTGACACACACATAAACAGTGAAGAGTGTTAAAAATGAAATTTTGATTGAATAAGAAAATGAAAAAAGGGAATGATTTTAAAATTTATTTAAACAATTTTAATAAAATTAATATTAAACTACATAGGGTGGATGATTATAAGATAATAAGAATATGAAACATGCATTAAATTTCAAATGAAATTGAAAATAGATTACACAGTTACAATTGAAAACAATAGAATTACGTGAAAATAAAGCATAGAGGAAAGGTCTCTCAAGTAGAAAATTTAGTTTGTAAGGTCCTCCCAAGAATTTGGAAGGGATATTTTCATTCCAATGTATCCTTATATGTGCTAAAGTTCCAACCCCTTGAAAGGAGAATATGGGGATGTATTTATAGCCTAAGGTGGTGGATTGTTTGCCTTCCAAAATTTCCCCTCAAGTTGGCTCAACCATTTTACACTTTAGACATCTGAATATGAAGATATATTCTTATTTAAAGTTATTTATATGAATTTTTATGTTCATACAAAAACTTTGGTGTCTATTTAACTTTTGTGTCTAATGTTATGGATATTTTCCCAAACCATGTTGTTGCCCACTTTTGAGTCGAGTTTTTCCATGGTATAAATGCGAATGAATTTATATCTTTGAAGATTACATAAAATCAGAACCATTTAGTATAAAAAGTTTTGTTACAACATCTTGTATTTCACACCACAAAATTACAACTCAATTGGTTTATTGTATTGGGAGAAAATACAAGAATTTTGGGATTCTTTTAGTTCCCAAACAGAATTGTGGGTTGGACTTCAAAGCATCAGTTGGTCCCCATTTTGGTGGATTTGGGTCTTAGATTTTTTATCCAAGATTGTTTTGGATATTACAGAAAATATTTTGAATTTTAATCAAATTTGGGATTTTGTATTGATCCTAGAAATACTATCTTCATGGATGGTCTAGTTTTCATCACAGATTTGATGAGCCATATTGTGTGGTCCATATATCCCATTAGATGTATTAATTAGTTAAAGATCTAGTTAAATTATGTGTACCATATTTAATTAGGGACCCTAAAAACTAATAATCCAAAAATTTTGATAAGTAGGTTGAGAGTTATGATTAAAATAGTAAACTGAAATGAATCTAGATTAATTCAAATAAAGTGAAAAAATATGTTTAGTATTAAAATATGGGTATTTCACACCAATTATGAACTTTTACATGAAAATTACTAAAGATAGAAGAAAAAAAGTTATTAATAAATTAATAACATAAAATCTCCCACACTTAGTCTTGTGAATGTCCTCATGTGCAAAAAACATACAAAACATAACAAAATAATTTTCACTCACCAATAAATATTAAAAAAATCACCAATCAGTGGGGGTTCTAGAATAGTTCACTCATCCATAAATAATTCCAAAAATAATTGTTACAAAAATAATTTTTTGAAAACAATTCATTTTTTTATGTTCAAATTTTGAATTGGAAAATGTGGTCACTCGGAACTCACTCCTCTCAAGATGATAAAAATTTATTTATGGAGGTTCACTCATTCACCAACCAAAGCTAAAATCTTAGAGTTTTAAAGATCCCTCAGTTTCCATTACATTCCTAAAGTAAAAAAATAATAAATATGTATTTTTTAGGGGGGTTTAGTGGCTATGGTATGGTAGGAATATAATGTCCAAAAGATAGGAAAAGAGGGGTAAAACACCAACATGGAAAAAGAAATACACAGTTGTTTTGAAATGATATATGGAAGGAAATAGAAAAACATACTTATAATAGAATTAATGTTTTAAGGAAGACAATATATGGATAAAATTATAAGGCGATGAAAAGATGAAATCTGTCAAAAAACAAAACTTCTCTCAATGACACAAGAAAATATTATTCAAGTGTTCTTCTTTTCTCTTTTTTTTTAAAGTTTAACTTGAAGAAAATATCACACTAATATCCAAACCCTTTTTTATCTCCTCATGACACTAATTATAATATTTATAACAATATAAAAGGTTGAGGAAGAGTGATTGTTTACCCTCCTAATACACAACTTGTTCTTTTTTTCTTTTTCTTTTTTTCTTTTTTTAATTTTTTTGAAAACTTTTCAATATCATTTGTACAAGATTTCATAAACATATAAAAACTCCCAAAACTCACTCAATGAAAACCTCTCCCCTACACTAAAATATATTCTTTCCCTCAAGCATATGATGACACGTTGAAAATCAAGGAAATGGTACCCAAACTCAAATCCATTCCCTCCACACTTAAATTTCAAGAAATCATGCAATAAAAATCCATATAGATGTTTGGTCAGACAAGGTTTTTGTATTTTCATATGGCTATCAAAAAAATTCATAGGCTCATACATGTTTTCGAAAGGAGGATCAATATGAGGATAATGGGAGGCTCTTTGGATATTTTGAGTCTCATGTGGTTAATAAAATTCCTCTATCATATTAATGTACGCTAAAGTAGGAAATTCAGGTTGAAGGTCTAAAAATTTTAGACTCGTGATTGGGGTTGAAAAACACACAATATGAAAATATGTCCATAAGTGAAATTCGTAAGAAATCTAGTGTTTTTACTCACAGTCGGGGAAGAATAATTTTCCAAATTAAAAAATTACCATTCAAAATTTATTGGTCTTGACAAAAAAATTATTTATTAAATTTATAATGAAAATACAAAATGTTTGGGATGAAAATAAATCATCAGATTCTCCAAAAATGTTGGATAAAATTTTAAATTTTAATGGTAAGTAATTATGACTCACTTTTGTTATTTTTTTTGTGTTTTTATTAAAATAAAACCCACAACAAAAGAGAATGAGGAAAAAATAGTATTTTATTAAGAAATTGGTTTAAAAATGATAATGGGAGAGGAAGAATAATAAATATAGAGAGATATAGAAGGAGGATGAAGAGAGGGAGAGGGAGTTAAAGGGAAAGAGGTTCCCCTGGTTTGGATTTGGGGGGTCTTCATCTTCATCCAATGGTGGGTCTACTACATTAGTTACGGATCTGATGGAAGTCAATATAGTTCTTGGAATGTGTTTCCTCTCGTAGTGATGCTTTAACTAATGTACATTAACCATGAATTTCCTTTTGGAAGAGAGGTCTTGGACTTGTGTTACATCAAATGGGTAAACATTAGTAATAATAAAAGGACCTTACCAATAAGAATTAATCTTACCTTGGTGAATCCAAAATCATGAATTTAAAAGTATTACCTTTTCACCTTCACGAAATACGTTTCGCAAGATGTGTTTTTCATGGAGTACCTTATCATTTTATTTATAAATATTGGAGTTATTATAAGAATAAAATCAAAGCTCCTCCAGTTCATTCAGCAATAACAATCTCTCTTCACCATAATTTTCACAATCAAAATTACATGTTTTCATTACCCAAAATTACTTAAGTTAGATTTAGAAAGGTAAATGACACACTTTACCAAAAACTAGACTAGAAGAGACATACCAATGGGTGTTTTATAGGAAGTTTTATATGCCCAAAGTGATTCAATAAGTCTTTAAGGGTATTATTTTCTTGTAGGATTAATAATTCTCTCAAGAACTATTTTTTCTTCTTTATTAGAAATTTCTGCCATACCATTTTTTTGGGGGTGATATGTAGTTGATGTTTTATATACAACCCCATTATTTTTCAAAAGATATTCCATTGTCTGATTACATAAATTGGTTCTTAAGTCACATATCAAGGTACATGGTATTCCAAATCGATGGAAGATGTGGGTTTTGAGGAACTCACTAATAGTGTGTGAATCATCCTTCCTGGTGGATTTAACCTTGACCCACCCATAAACATAGTTGATCATAAAAATAATGTAGGATAATCCATTAGAATGGATAAATGGTCCCATGGAATCATTTCCCAAAAACATCAAAGGTATCATAGAAGATTAAAGTATTTTGGGGAATTTCAATTCTTTTTAAAATTATGCCATAATTTTGGAAAGTGGTACATGATTGAAAGAACTCATGTGTTTCCTTGAAGAGATAATTCTAGGAGAATCTGGAGTCAGGGACCTTTTAGAAGGTCCCTTTTGGTCTAAAGTGACCACATTCAAGAATTGAGTTGTATAATTACAAGATAGAGGAATATTAATCTGCATCAACACATCTTCTAATCACCATGTCAGCCCTAATTTTTTGAAGATTATTATCTTCTCAAAAATAGAATTTTGATCCACTTTTCTGCTTTATTTTTTGTTCTTTTGAAAGAAAATTAGGACAAACACCAGCAACGAAGCAATTTACAATTAGGGTATACTATGGTGACTTTGGAGTGATAGATGAGAGGTTTAGTGGGAAATTCAAGATAAATGATTTTATAATTAGAATAATTATAAATTCTACACAAATGATCAGTCACGGGGTTTTATTTTCCATTTCTTTCTTGGATATCAAGGTTAAACTCTTGGAGCATTAGGATCCATTTAATTATACTTGGTTTCAAATCAATTTTCTTGAGTAAGAACTTTAAAGTTGAATAGTATATGAAAATGATGATTTTGGAACCTAAGAGATTGGGAAGAAATTTATCAAAGTTAAAAACAACATCTATAAGTTCTTTTTTAGTGACATTGTAGTGAAATTGAGTTTCATCCAGTTTTTTAAGGAATGATAAATGAAATGGGGAATTTTTTCTCTTCTTTGACCAATAATGGACCTGATGTCCCTATTAGAAGAATAACACATCAACTCAAAGGGTAATGACCAATCTAGGAGTTGAATTATCAGGGTATATGTAAGAATAGATTTGAGTTCAACAAAGGCTCTCTTAAAAGACTCATATAAATAGAATGTAACATCATTTTAGAGTAGATGCGTGATTGGGACAGAAATCTTACTGATGTTTTGGATGAATATATGATAGAAACCGGCATGAACAAGGAAGGAACAAATATCCCAAACTGATGTGGTTTCATAAAGTGATTGTATCACATCAATTTTGGAAGAATCAACTTGAATACCCTCTTTAGAAATTATGTTCCCTAAAACAATCCCATTAGTAACCATAAAGTGACATTTTTTAAAATTCAGCACAAGGTTTCATTTGATACCCTTTTGTAGGACCATAGAGATTGAATGTAACCTGGTATCAAATGACTCGTCAAAAATGGTAAAGTTATCCATGAATACCTCCATGTAGTGTTCAATGAATTCAGAAAAGATACTCATCATACACCTCTGGAATGTTTTAAGACCATTGAAAAATCCAAAATGAATTCTCCTATATGCATATGTTATAAAGGGGCAAGTGAATATAGTATTTTCTTGGTCTTTAGGTGTGATTGAGATTTGGAAGTAGTTGGTATATCCATTAAGAAAATAGTAATTTGTCTTTCTTGATAATTTTATAGCATTTGATCAAGGAATGGAAGAGGGTAGTGATCTTTTCATGTCTCATCACTAAGTTTCTGATAATCTATTCACAAACTCCATTTTTTTTCACTCGATTTGTGACCACCTCTCCATGTTCATTTGTAACAAAAGTTATCTCGCCATTATTAGGTTACAATTGAATCAAAGTAACCCATTCACTAGCGGAAATTTGGTAGAAAATACCAACTTGAAGATGTTTGGTGATATCTTCCCTAACTACCTCAAGTATGACTGGATTTAGTCTTCATTAACGTTGTCTGATTAGTTTGTATGATTCTTCTAAATGGATTTGTTGCATGAAAAAGGTAGGGTTTATGTCAGTTATGTAATATAGGGTAAAACTGAAATCCTTTTTATTTTCCTCTAACACATGAAAAAGTTGGACTCCTTGGTTTTAGTAAGTGTAATAGAGACAATTACAGGATAAGAGTGATTATGGAAAAGAAATTCATATTTCATGTGCGTAGGAAGAGGTTTCAAACTGATTTTATCCTTTATTTGTGGTCCATAAAACATAGGCATAGTGTAAGGGATTTCAGTTGGTTTTGATTCATTTTCCTCAATACTATTCAAGGTGGAATAGTAGATATAAGATTTGAGATAGGATTCAAGAGATTTGTCAATATCCTTTATATTGATGGATTCTATGAATGAAAGGTCAAAATCAACTTCCCTATGTATGATTTTGTTAATCATGGTAATAATTTTAAAATCTCATCCATCATTAGAACATGATAAACATAATGGAGTTGGGTTGAATCTAGTCTTATAAGTTTCCTTTAAAGCATAGATAAATAATGAAGAGTGATCCTCTGATGGGTATCGCATGTCTTGAAAAATATTGAAATAGACCAATTGGTCACCAAATTCCTTAGATAGGATGCCTGCATAGACATCAATATTAGTTATAGTTTTTAATAGGAATGTTATTCCTATAATTAGAGGAGTTAAATAAGAAATTTTCTCACCTTACATGTCAAGTACATGGAAATTAGATGGAAATATAAGATCATTAATTATAATAATGAAATCCTTAATTATTCCCTTAGTACTAGTTGTTCTTTGATTGGATAATTAGATTACAACCCTCATTGTGTGAAAGGGGCCTAGAAAAAGGTTGGAGAATATGGATTTGGGCATGAAATTTATCGAGGATCCTAGGTCTATGAGTGCATCATAAAATTTGGAACTCCCTATTTGGTATGGAACTGTAAAGGTCCCTATATCACTGCACTTCATGGGTATAGACTGGTAGGTTAAAACATTTTCAATAGTCCTAAGTTGCCACCTATGGGTTCACAATACCTTAATAAACTTTTTATACTTATGGATTTTTTTTATGGCATATAATAGGGGAATGTTGACTTCTAGATCAGGTCAAAGGATTTGTTTGATATTTTCAGGATTGGGTTTAAAGGACTCCCTTGGCTTAGAGATGGCTCAAGGAAAAGGAATTAGGTTCCTTAAAGGAATGGAAGGAGGTGAGGGAGTGGCTTCAGGTTATTTTTCTGGCTTTTTGTTCTTTTAATTTTCAATATTAATATTCAAAGGTTCATTTGGGGATCCATCATGAGGCATGGAAAAAAATTCCTGATCGAAATGTAGTTTCACATACATTACCCTTGCGGTTAGGAAATAGTTGAGCTGGGAGTTAGGAAGGATTGAATTGTTTCTCTCTGGCTAAGGTGGGATGAAATTTAACAAATTTGGTTTTCAATGTTTTTAAGGGTAGAATGGGTGAAGGATCCAAGATCTTCCAAATCACTTTCCCATGGTTTCTTGGAAGGATACTCATGCCCCGCATTGGGATTACCTTGATTTTGGTTCTTGGTATAGCACTTGTATTGGGTTGGTAATTAAGAAGACTCACTATGATAGTGGAAGCTAGGAGGCGAATTAGGATGATTTCTCTTTTTATGTTGAGGTATAAAAGGATAAGGTTGTTGGAAGTTTCCACCACCTTTACTATATTGGAATTGGTTTGGATTTTGAGGAGGGAACTGAGGGGGATGAGAAACGGGATTACCATACCTCAAGATTGGATTATTTGTAGAAGATAAGGGCTCATAGTGGGGTTGGTTGGAGTTTCTAAAAAACTGACCTGATAGTTGAGGGTTGGTGTTCCACTGAGATTTTTCTACATTGAGCTCTATTAGTCTAGATGAATTTTATGGACCATATTGAAGTTGTGTACATGTGTCAGTTAGATGAGCTGTTGAGCTATAGATTCCAAAAAAAATGATAGGTCTAGTGAATAGTGATTATGGAGAAGATGAGTTTGGGGCTTTATCATCCACCTCTATTTGTCACAAAAGACCTATAAGTTCACTCATCCAATCAATCATCTTGTTAGGATATATGTATTGATTCTATTGTACTTTTTTAACTTGAGAATTTGCTTGAGTATGGAATTTTTGTGTGTTTGCATTCATGTTTCTTATGAGATCTCGTGCAGCTACTGGAGTTTTTTCAACAAGATCACCACAACTTCTATAATCAATGATAGTACACTCTATAGCCAATAACCCCTCATAGAAGTATTGTATCAATAGTTTGTTAGGGATTCAGTGTTGTGGGAAAGTTTCCACAATATTTCAGAACATCTCCTAGTATTCATAGAGTGATTCATTGGGGAATTGATGGATACCACTTATTTCCTTTTGGATATAATTATTTTGAGAAGTATGTATGAATATCTCTAAAAAGAGATGGTTCATTTCAATCCATGAGTTTATGAAACCAGGAGGGAGTTAGTTGATCCATGACTTTGAAAAGTCATCTAGGGGTAAAAGGAATTCTTGGAGTTTTATTTGTTCTTCAAAAACCCCTTAAGGAATCATGGTAGAGCACACCACTTGGAACTCTTTGTGGTTAATAACTAGATCCCAACCATCTAGCCTATGGAAATAAGGTATAAGATGAATCAAAACCTATTTGAGTTTCAAATATGTCTCAATGTTTGGATATTGAATACTAAGGGGTTAGTAATTCATATCAGGGGTTGTAAGTTCTTTAGGGGTTTTTACCTATGATTATCCATATCTAGTTCAATTGTATAATAAATTAATGGGCCTTGGTTTATTTGAATATTCTTAATGTTTCTACTAAGTCGAAGAAGATTTATCTTGATTTCTAGGTTAAAAAATCTGATCAATTTTTTAAGAGTCTATAGGGCATTTAGATATGTTTGTAAAGGATGAGGAATTCAGGTTTTTCTTTATTTTTTCCCATTTAATCTTTTTATGGAAATCTTATTTTTTCTTTGTGTTTTTTTTCAAAAAAAAATTGGTTTATTTTTTTTATTTTTGTTTTTGTTTTTTTTACAAAAATAAAAAACTATCGACATCTAGTTGAATTATCCCCAAAAACGGTACCATTTTATGTGTAGAATTTTGTTTCCTATCGACTATTTATAGGTCTGGTTCTCTAGTAATGTGTATAGAAACACTCAGGTTGAATCCTCAGTGACAGTACTTTTCTTTGAGTCAGTTTTTTTTGTTTTGTCTTTTGAAAGGGGGGTTTGTTTGCAGATATTATGTGACAATAATGAATTATGTATTTGGTTTAATAATTTATTAATTAGTAGTGGGAGTTCATCATTATGTAGTTAATCTTGTGATATCCTTGAAATTTTTTATATATTTTATTAAATTAACACCCACTTCACAAGATGATTTTTTATTGGAATTCCCAAATGTTTTGGATTTAATCCAAGCCTTAAAAAGGTCACTGATCTCAATAAATTATTATTGATGGAAGGTTCAATATTTCATTAACTCATTTGTAATTTTGGTTCCAATAACCCATGGAATACACATGTCAAGAAAAACGTTTCATTAATCCATGACATTTTAAGTTCACCATACACAATATCAATTTAAAGAATATTAATCGATCAAAAGCTCTCAATCACTTAACATCCCAAATTATGACTCACCCAAATGGTAGAATTACTCATCCATTGATATGTTTAGTAATTTGGTTTAATAGTTTTATGTTTATGAATTATAAGGATAATGAAAATAATGGGATAAGAAAAGGTTTGTGCGTCGAACACACACACGAACAATGAAGAGAGTTAAAAACATACTTTTGATTGAATAAGAAAGTAAAGGAAGGGAATGGTTTTCAACATTATTTAAATATATTTAAGAACATTATTATTACACAATATATTTTTTATCATTATAAGATAATATTAAGAAGAAACATTCATTGAAATTAAAATGAAATTGAAAAAAAACTTACGTGATTATAATTGAAAACGATCGAAGTACATGAAAATAAAGCACAGTGGAAAGGTATTACAGGTAGAAACTTGAATTTGGTAGGTCCTCCCAAGACTTTATAATGGATTTGTTCGTGCCAATGTATCCTATTATGTTCTTAAGTTCCAACCCCTTACAAGTATAATATGGGGATGTATTTATAGCCCAAGGTGTTGTATTGTCTTCCTTCCAAAACTGCCCCCCCTAAGTTTTCTCAACCATTTGACCCTTTATACATCTTAATCTGGAGATATCTTCTTATTAAAATTTTTATACATGTTTTTTTAAAGTTAACCCTCAAAATTTTGAGTCCATTAGACTTTTTTTCCAACATTATAGCTATTTTCGCAAACCATGTGTTATTGCCTAGTTTTGAGTTGAGTTTTTCCATTATCTAAATGTGAATGACTTTATGTCTATGAATATTACCTCAATTTATAACCATTTATTCTAAAAATTTGGGAAAATACATATTATGTTTCACATGAAACATTATCATCTCAATTGGATAATTTTATTGTGAGAAAAGACAAGAAAAGTGGGCTATTTTTAAATCCCAAATAGAATTGTGGGTTGTACTTTAAAGCATCAGTTGGACCCCTTTTTGGTATATTTGGGAATTAAAATTTTTATAGAAGATTTTTTGGATATTTAATATCATATTATGGAGTTTAATGAAATTTTGTATTATATATTGATCCCATAAATTCTATATTCATGGTTGGTCCATTTTTTATCATAGATTCGATGGTCCTTTTGTGTGGTCCATATATCCATTAAGATGGACGAATTAGATAAAGATCAAGTTGAATGATTTGTATCACAATGAATTGGTAACCCTATAAAACAATAATCACACAATTTTATTAAGTATGGTGAGATTTATGATTAAAATAATAAATTGAATCGAATCTTTACTAATTAAAATAATGATCAAAAATTATATGCAGTATTAAAAAATGGTAATTTCACATCAATTATGAACTTTTACTTGAAAATTAATAAATGTATTAGACAAAAAATTATGAATAAATTAATAACATAACCATGTCAAATTTTCATTTAAAAGGGGAATTACTTTCAATTACATTAAACCCTTATATCTCTTTTGATCTACCACTTAGAACCTCACTTTTTTCAACCATTTGATAGATCCCTTTAGGGATACTTTGTGGATTCCTTTGTAAAGACCCGGAAATTTCAAGGAAATTTTTTTCTTAATTTCTTTGGAATTTTACGAGTCCATAGTTTCTAACGGCGCCTGATTCCGAGGTCCAGTGTGCCCAAAATAATTTTCTGAAGTTTGTTCAGATATGTTCAGTGAACGAATGAGCGGGTTTTTCAATCTTTTGAACTGGTGTTCGGAATTAAAATCTAAGGGCACCTATGAACTCGCAGTGTTGGTATTCTCTTAAGGTAACCTTTACCGTAGTTGTGTTTTATGCAGGTTGAAAGTTAATTTTGGGGATTAGTTAAAAAGTTAAATAAAATTGTTTAGAACAATTTTATTCACCATGGTGGTTAAATCTTAAATGGGGAAGTTAATAGTGGGGCCCATCCCCACATAACTTACCATGTGTGGATATTTGTAAGGTGGGGCCCACACGATCCCCAACCTTTCATCTCCCTTGAAACCCCCCTTTAACTCCCTTGTATTTATTATGACAACCTTTCTCTTTATTTAAGTTTGTTAAACTCTCCACCTTCCTCCCAGTTAAATTTCCAACACATTATAATTAATTAAGTGGATTCTCCAATTAATTAATTATAGTGTTTGATTTTTAAATCAATTGTTGTGAGAATAAAATAATAGCAAGAGCTATTATTTTAGTTGTGAAATTGTGATGTTGGAGAAGACCTGGGAAAGATCTGGAGATATAGATAAAGAAAGTGTTCTTCTCTTCGACGAAGAATGCCCCCAATGAAGAACGACGCCTCTTCGACGAATAAGGACTTTCTCCCTCGACGAGGAACGCTCTACGATTCGAAGAACGTGAAGTCGCCAATGTTGTTTCCTCCTCGGATGCACCTCGACGTCCACGGAATTGACAACTGATCTCTGTGACGTCGTTCTCCAACGCCATATACCACGACGCTTGTCTTCTGTGGATGGACGACATGTGACGTCATTAATCGAGGTAGGGTGGATTTATTCAATTATATTTGAATAAAATTCTTATTCGTTCTACATGAAACCATGTTTAACTTTGGCAAATTGAAAACGCCTAACGCGGAGGGTGCGGGCAGAAGAAACATGGCCCGACGACCCTCTGCAGGTTGTTTGTTTGTGCGCAGATTGACAGGCGACAACAAAACGGGGATGCAACAGTGATTTGAAGTCGTCGTAGTGAAGATCAGGTCCCGGGAGAGCCATAGGCGCAAACGGTGGGTGAATCGAACCACCGGAGCGCTTCCGGTGGTCCGGGGAAGGCGGCGGCGGCGCACCATACCGGCGCGGCGGCACCGACGACTGGAGGTAGCAGCGCAATGCCGGAGAAGACTGTCACGGCGGCAGGTGAACCGAAACGGCAAAGTCGTTCCGGATATGTGGGGGCGCGGCTTAATGTCGCGCCAGCTGGGGGAGGTCGTGCCCTCCCCGCTTGGCCAGCTGGTCGACCGAGTACCCCCCCCCCCCCCCCCGGTCGGGCTACGGTGGGCCACGCGGGCCGCGCCCAACTGGGTCGGACCCGGACCGGAGTCGGGTCAACCCGGTTCGGGCCGACCCAAGGTGGGTTGGGTTCGGTCGGACCGAGCCCAGACCCCCCTTTTTCGGACCATATTTGTTTAAACGCCCATAACTTGAGCTAAGAACCTTCGATCGATGCACCATCAGTTGCGTAGGAATCCTTGGATCGAGACGGTCATTTCGGTATATTACACTCAAGGTTTAAGCAAAGTTTGGGTATGGTCGGGTTGGTTCGAACCCAAAACCAACCGGGCCCTTGGAGTGAAAACGCTTGTAACTTAAGGACCGGACATCCAATTGGCGTGCCATCAACTACTTTGGATTCCTCTTGAATAGACGGTTCCTTTGGAATACTCCACTTAAGGTTTGCACGCAGTTGGAGTACGGTCGGGTTAGTTTTAGCTTAAAACCCAACCGGGACCCTGGAACGGAAAAGCCAATAATTCTCAGATCGGACGTCCATTTGACGATCCGTCAGTGGCGTTGGTAATCTCGTTGAGAAATGGTTCCTTTGAGTATACCCCATGGGAGTTTGGGGTATAGTTGAGATATGGTCGGGTTGGTTCATACACAAAACCAACCGGGCCCAAGGGATAAAAAGTCTAATAACTCACAGACCGGGCGTCTGATTGACGCGCCGTCTATTGCGTTGAGACCCCTATGATGAGGCGGTCCTTTTATATACTTTCATGTGAGATTACATGAAACTTGGAAGTATCGACCAGTAGCTCATAGAGCAGATCCTCCCGGAGACGAGCGTATGGAGTACGGAGACTTTATAGTTGGCTGAGACCCAATGACTGCTTGTCTGATTCGATTCGGAGTGACTTGACTAGCCCAGTGAGGATCGATACTATGTTGGGGTGACAGACCCATGGAGGAGGAGCGCTACTGTGTTAGGGCGGAAGACCCACAGTACTCGATAGGAGGAGTACCTCTGTAGGCTATTAGGGGGAGCGCTACTAGGTTGGGGCGGCAGACCCATGGCGGGGAGCACTACTGTGTTGAGGTGGAAGACTCGCGGTACTCAACATAGGAGTACCTCAGCAGTCTAAGGTTAGTGAGTAGCATCTCGGAATTATGACAGGACTACTGTACTCGACATAGGCGGAGTTCTCCAGTAGCCATGGTTTCGTGAATAAAAATCATGGTTTGATCTGAGTCAATGACCTTTGTGTTTCCTTATGATTGAGATGGGTCACTTGATAACTTAGGTATATGTATGGGCATATACCTAAGTAAAGGTTATCTGTTGAGATCTTTATTTTTGGTTTATCCTTGTTGTATTTTGTGAGACCTTGAGGGTCTCAGGGTCCCTACTGAGTATCGTTATACTCACCCCTACACAGGCTATGCCTGTACATCGTTGTGTTGGTTGCAGACGACGGACAGCGCTAACCAAGGTAGAGTGTACGAGGACTGGACGGTACCCGGAGGTGGACACTCAGCGTGATGGCACACGGAGTGGACCGATAGATGTGGAGTGATGAGGAGTACATTTGTACCTACCATTCAGGTAGAAACCTGGAGGACGATCCAGGAGCTGCGTCACCATTCAGCTGTTGTCTTTTTAGTTGTACTTTTCTTTCAGTTATAGTTGTACCTTTCTGTTGGGATTGTATTTCCAGCCCCTTTGTACTTTCAACACACTTTTTATACTTCTTTACCTAGTGTTTTCTTCTGCTTGTTCTCTGGTTGTGTGATTTTACGTTTTATAAAGGCAATGTCTTCCTAGTTATAGGGATTTACACCTTTGGTGCTAGTCGCCAGCCCCTGGCCTATAGAAGGAGGGCGTGGGGTAGTTACGACAAGGGCCCCGGGGGATAGGTCGTGACAAATTGGTATCAGTAGAGTTAGTTCTACCACATAACTTAGAACTCGGATATTCCCTTTCTGTGAAGCAATAGTTTTAAGGGTACCGAGTGTGGTTTTAAGTTCAGGGAGTCCAGTGTTGGTGTGGCGGCCGACGTATCCATACACCAGGACCCTGACTTCTGATTTCTGACTCAGTGCACGAAAACACTGATTGTGTGTGTGTTTTCAAAAGTTTCTTTAAGTCAACTCAACTATTTCATCTCATCAGGTTTAAATCATTTGACTGTGTCGCATCTATTCAGGATGACTTCACGCAAACAGTCAGTTGGAGTTCCGATATAGTACACGATGATGGCCCACCGAGCGACGAGGCTCTGGTGCAGGTCCCCCTTGTTATATTGGCACCTTCGGGTGGTGTACCAGCAACACCACCACCCGTTAGGCAGCATATTCCACCATCCGTACTAGTGGATGGTGCACGCTGACAGAGCGCGTTGCACAACTTCCAGCAGTAGAGGCCTTCGAGGTTATGAGGCGAGACAAATTCCCAGGAAGCAGTGGACTGGATGGAGGTGATTTCTAGAGTTCTACACCTGGTTTAGACACTAGTAGAGCATATGGTGATCTTAGCTACTGGTGCTTCCCAGTGAGTGACCATGAGGTTGTTCCTCATAGTGATGAGGCTTCGATACGTGGACCAATGCCTGAGATAGTACCTCCGAGTAGTGTGCCAGCTATATCACTACCCGTTGGTCAGTAGTCTCAACCGGCGGTACCAATAGATGACACATGTAGGCTTAGTGCCTTACACGTGTTTCAGTATCATATACCCCTTAGGTTCCAAGGCAAGCTCGACTCACAAGTGGCTGAGGACTGGCTTTAGGAGGTGGCTGAGAGTTTTCTAGAGCTTATACAGCTTTGGCAGGACGACGTGTCGGTAGCTGAGTATTCATCGGGTCATACCGATCTTTCCTCGTACTTGATGAATATGATACGATCAGTTATTTAGAGCTCGGACCTCTGAGCGAGGTTTGTTTAAGGATATCTAAGCCAACACTTTTTCCTCTATTCATTCCTACTTATGCTAGGGTGCTAGAGATAACCTTTGTGGTTGAATGTTCTTTGGCTGAATGGATATAGCTAGATAATGTTAGCAGTGGGAAATCAGGTAAATAACACTAGTCTCAGAGACTTGGGCATGTAAAATGTTTCAATAAGAGGAAGTTTTAAGGACAGATGAATCTGTAGAGTAGCAGACGTGGAAGCAGATCTAGGAGGGCAACATGTGGTGATGTACATTTCAATATGTTAAAACCACCTGCCTTTGTAGTCCCCTCCAGGCTCAGGGAGCAGGAGGGCAGGGGAAAAGAGTAGTTGCATGCGGTCAAGGAGTGTGACCCAGGGCTCTAGGAATGATTCGAGGTACGGTCTATGTCTACTACTAGCTGGTGTAACAACAGACAATGATACGAATCATTCCTTCCTTCCACGAATCTTGTCCCAGACCTAGAGTTTCTGGTTAAGCCGTTGACTTGACCCTCACGTCTGGAGATACCTTTGGGAGGATACTATATAATCACGCTTATGCCGACGGTGTGATCAGACCCTTGAGGTGATAGTTTTAGTTGGAACCTCTTGGTGGCAGCGTCGAGGCCTTACAATGTTAGTTTGGGTATGGACTGGGCAACCACAGTTCATACAAAGATTGACTGTATTAGGCAAAAAGGTTGTGGTTTACCTACAATGTTGGGATGGGTTTTCCTTGGTCGGCGAAATTGGAAAACCCAGGCAGCATATGCTGGAATCATGCATAAGTGGGTGCAGTCGATCACTCATGAGTCGGCCAGACTTAGATTTGACAAAAAACTTCCCCAGAGTTGCTGCACCACTTTTAGCTTTGACGAAGAAGGGGAAAACCCTTCATGTGGCCAGAGAGATGCCAGTAGATCTTTTCAGGAGCTGATGCAGAGGTTGACCAGTGCGCCCATTTTGAGGCTACTGGAGAAGTTGCAGATCATCCAGGAGCGGATGAAGAATGCACAGAGCAGACAGTAGTCCTATGCTAATAGGAGACGGAGACCACTGGAGTTCGAGGATGGTGACCACGTCTTCCTACGGGTCTCACCTCAACGAGGTCTACGGAGTTTTGGCCAAAGTGGAAAGTTATCTCTGCATTTAGTCGGGCCTTTTCAGGTCATCAGCAGAGTAGGTGAGGTGGCTTACCGCCTGACCCTTCCACCTCAGTTGCATCGAGTGCATGACATCTTCCACGTATCTCAGCTGAGGAGATACGTGCAAGACCCATCCCACATCATCGACTATAGGGAGCTGGACATCGATGATGGGGAAACATTCATGGAGGTTCCAGTGGAGATTGAGGATCGACTGGATCGGGTCTTACATGGATGGTTGATTCCTCTAGTGTGCATGCGTTGGCAGCACAAGAACCTCCAGGGAAGCACATGGGAGAAAGAGGCTCAGATTCATGCTAAGTACCCCTTTAGTTTCCCTAGTGTGTGTTTTAGATTTAAGGGGACGTAAATCCCTGAGGTGGGAGTAATGTAAAGACCTGGAAATTTCAAGTAATTTTTTTCTTAATTTCTTTGTAATTTTACGAGTCTGCGGTTTCTGACGGCGCCGGATTCCAAGGCCCTGTGTGCCCGGAATAATTTTCTAAAGTTTTTTCTGGTACGTTCAGTGAACGAATGAGTGGTTTATTCTATCTTTTGAACCGGTGCTCAGAATTGAAATCTGAAGGCACCGCTGAACTCGCAGTGCTGATATTCTCTTAAGGGAACCTTTACCGCAATTGTGTTTTATGCGGGTTGAAAGTTAATTTTGGGGATTAGTTAAAAAGTTAAATAAAATTGTTTAGAACAATTTTATTCACCATGGTGGTTAAATAATACATGGGGAAGTTAATGGTGGGGCCCATCCCCACATAACTTCCCATGTGTGGATATTTTTAAGGTGGGGCCCACACGATCCCCAACCTTTCATCTCCCTTGAAACCCCCCTTTAACTCCCTTTTATTTATTATGACAACCTTTCTCTTTATTTAAGTTTTTTAAACTCTCCACCTTCCTCCCAATTAAATTTCCAACACATTATAATTAATTAAGTGGATTCACCAATTAATTAATTATAGTGTTTGATTTTTAAATCAATTGTTGTGAAAATAAAATAATAGCAAGAGCTATTATTTTAGTTGGGAAATTGTGGTGTTGGAGAAGACCTGGGAAAGCTCTAGAGATATAGATAAATAAAGTGTTCTTATCTTAGACGAAGAACGCATCCAACGAAGAACGACTCCTCTTTGACGAAAGAACACCTCCGACAAATAAGGACTTTCTCCCTCAATGAGGAACGCTCTACGATTCGAAGAACGTGAAGTTACCAATGCCATTTCCTCCTCGGACGCACCCCAACGTCCACGGAATCGACAATAGATCTATGTAACACCGTTCTCTGATGCCATCTACCACGACGCTCGTCTTCCGCGGCTCAATGACGTGCGACGTCATTAATCGAGGTAGGGTGGATTGCTTCAATTTTATTTGAATAAAATTGTTATTCATTCTACGTGAAACCATGTTTATCTTTGTCAAATTGAAAATGCCTAACATGGAGGGCACGGGCCAAAGAAGCACGGATCGACAACCCTCCGCAGGTTGTTTTTCTATGCGCGGATTGACAGGTGATGACGAAACGGGGCCGCAACGGCGATTTGAAGTTGTCGTAGTGAAGAGCGGGTCCTGAGAGAGCCGCAGGTGCAAATGGTGGGCGAATCGGACCACTGGAGTGCATCCAGTGGTCCGTGGAAGGTGGCGGTGGTGCGTCGCCAGAGAAAACCTCTACAGTGGAGTCGTGGTGGCAGGTGAACCGGAATGCAAAAGCCATTCCGGATATGTGGGGGTGCGGCTTAATGCCGCTCTAGCTGGGGGAGGTCTCACCCTCCCCACTCAGCGCCCCCCCCCCCCCCCCCGGTCGGGCTGCACCCAACCAGGCTGGACCCGGACCAGAGTTGGGTCGACCCGGTTCGGGCCGACCCAGGGTGGGTTGGGCCGGGTCGGACCGGGCCCAGACCCCCCTTTTTCGGACCAGATTCGTTTAAACGCCCATAACTTGAGCTACGAACCTCCGATCGACACACCGTTAGTTGCGTAGGAATCCTTTGATCGAGACAGTTGTTTCGGTATATTACACTCAAGGTTTCGGTGAAGTTTGGGTATGGCCAGGTTGGTTCGAACCCGAAACCAACTGGGCCCTCTGAGTGGAAACGCTTATAACTTAAGGACCGGACGTCTGATTGACGTGTCGTCAACTATGTTGGATTCCTCTTGAAGAGACAGTTCCTTTGAAATACTCTACTTGAGTTTTGGACGTGGTTGGAGTACGGTCGGGTTGGTTTTAGATTAAAAACCAATCGGGCCCCTAGAACGGAAAAGCCAATAATTCTCAGACCGGACGTCTGTTTGACGATCCGTCAGCGACATTGGTAATCTCGTTGAGAAACGGTTCCTTTGAGTATACCCCATGGGATTTCAGGGTACAGTTGAGATATGTTCAGTTTGGTTCATACATGAAACTGACCGGGGGCCCGGGATAAAAAGGCTAATAACTCACAGACCGGGTGTCCGATTGACGCGTCGTCTGTTGCATTGAGACCCCTATGACGAGGCATTCCTTTTAGATACTTCCACGTGATATTACATGACACTTGTAAGTACAGACCAGTAGCTCATGGAGCGGATCCTCTCGGAGACGAGTGTACGGAGTACAGAGACCTTGTAGTTGGCTGAGACCTAATGACTGCTTGTCCGATTTGATTCGGAGTGACTTGACTAGCCCAGTGGGGATCGCTGCTGTGTTGGGGAGATAGAACCATGGAGGAGGAGCGCTACTGTTTTGGGGTGGCAGACCCACATTACTCGATAGGAGGAGTACCTCTGTAGGCTATTAGGGGGAGCGCTACTATGTTGGGGCGGCAGACCCATGGCGGGGTGCACTACTGTGTTGGGGTGGCAGACCCGCATTACTCGACAAAGGAGTACCTCAGCAATATAAGGTTAGTGAGTAGCACCTCAGAGTCGCGAAAATACTACTGTACTCTACATAGGAGGATTTCTCTAGCATCCTTGGTTTTGTGAATAAAAATCCTGGTTTGAGCTGAGTCAATGACCTTTGTGTTTTCCTCGTGATTGAGATGGGTTACTTGATAACATAGGTATATGTATGGGAATATACCTAAGTAAAGGTTATCTGTTGAGATCTTTCTTTTTGGTTTATCCTTGTTGGATTTTGTGAGACCTTGAGGGTCTCGGGGTCCCTACTGAGTATCGTTATACTCACCCCTGCATGGGCTATGCCCGCACCTCGTTGTGTTGGATGCAGAGGACGGACAGTGCTAACCTAGGTAAAGTGTATGAGGATTGGATGGTACTCAGAGTTGGATACTCTGCGTGAAGGCACACGGAGCTGACCGATAGACGTGGAGTGTTGAGGATGACATCTGTACCGACCCTTCAGGTAGGAACCCGGAGGACGATCTAGGAGCTGCTTCACCATTCAGTTATTGTCTTTTCAGTTGTACTTTTCTTTCCGTTGTAGTTGTACCTTTCTGTTGGTCTTGTATTTCCAGACCCTTTGTACTTTCAACACACTTTTTATACTGCTTTACTTAGTGTTTTCTTCCTCCTGTTCTCTGGTTGTGTGAGTTTACGTTTTATAAAGTCAATGCCTTCCCAGTTATATGGATTTATTCCATTGGTGCTAGTCGCCAGCCCCTGGCCTATGGAAGGCGGGCTTGGGGTAGTTACGACACGGGCCCCGGGGGACGGGTCGTGACATCCTCTCACACTAAATTTTTATCATAATTAAATTTTGATCCAAGGGTGGTTTCAGGTTCTAAACCAAGTTAATCCTCATCCTCATCTTATTCCTCTTTCTTCCACTCTTTCCTTATATTTTCCCACTTATTATATGCAATTTTAATTTGTCTATTTCACCTTAGAAATGTGAAATATCTTCTTAACATAGAGGTTTACCCTTACCTTATTTAAAGTAATTTACAATTAGTTTTTTACTATCTAAATTTCCTTATTTAGATTCAAAGTAACTGATAGATGATTTATTTTAAGGTTTTATAATTTTGGGATGAAATTAGAATGTAATTTGTTGGTTTTAAATATAGATTTTATCTATTACGGTATCAAATGTATTTTAGGAGTTATATTCATGGGTTTCTTTTGGGATTTAGACTTCTTTAAATTTGGGTGGGTGTAATTTGTATTCATTGGTTATGGGATTTTTTCTAATGGTTATTAGGTGTTTTTGGTAGTCATTGGAGTATGACTTAGAGGTTTTTGATATTATTTAAGCTCACCCATGGTTATAGTAGGTGGTATCATCCTCTCATGTGAATTTACAAGCTATTTTTTGAACATTGCTACAATTTATTTTCTAAAATAAATTATAATAAACTATAGACCTTATTATTTTTGGAATTATGAATGAATGTTTTCTAATAATATTTTTATATAACAGGTAAAATATTTTCAATAGGATTTATATTTGTACCTATGTAAATTTTATTTTATACAAGATCTAGATTATTCATATTAAATTTAAACTTAAATTAGTATGGTTGAATATTCCCAATTATAATTTGTATTGTTTTCTTTGTACAATCAAGTATGATACTATTTAATGCATGGTTTTTTATTTGTTTCCATTTATGAAGTACATAGAATACACCTTGTTATATTAGTTGAAAGTTTTAATGAACTTGATGCATGATCATATATTCTTTAGTGGAAGATGTATCCCACCATTCATGACACCTAAGGGATATTAATAAATAGGGAACCAAAATCTGAATTGGACTCTATTAGGTAACTATTATATTTTAGGCTAATAAGTTATCTCAAAATTTTGCATAAATTTTATGAGGTGTGGTCATTTCTTCCCACTATAATCTAAATTAATTTCAATTCATGCTCTTTTCTTAACATTTAGTTAAGTTAATGCATCGATAGGGAGTAATGAATGGGTTAGCTAAGTTGTGAGAAATTATTTGAGCCTAAATATTCCTTGGTTTTTAATTGATAATATATAGTTTGATTCACCTAATATATTTTATTTATAAGTAGAGTTTAAACCTAAAAATTTCAAAAAGACCTTTACCCTATAAATTTTATATTTTGGTAAATTATTTATTATAAAGTCTATTTTTAAAGGTATTTTTCTTCAAAAATCATTCTTTTTCATGGTTTATTTATAAGTAAGTTTCTAAGGCAGACCAAGTGGTCTTCTATTCATGTGGAAAGAAAGTAATGTATAAATTCTCCACTTAAAATGATCTCCTTTTTTTAAATAATAATTTTCTTTAAATTAATTTTTAAATATGGAAAGTATATTTTTGAAAGGAACTTTACCTATAATGAAGAAAAATTATAGCCTATACCTTACTTGGTGATTTTTTTGATATTCTTAATTATTTCTATATTATAGTATCTCCATGGAATAGTCAATTAGCATGTATAGTTTAGATTTTTCCATGATTTAAATCATGTTGAAATGGTTTATAGAGTTTACATATAACTATGCATATCCTTTTTTGTATTGAACATGATAGTTGTTATGAATATAGTGCTACTTAATAATGTTTATGGATATATCTATTTTTGTTATATTTTTTTAGTATTATTATAATTTTTTAAGTAGGTATAGCCCATGGGATGGGTTGTGATACCTTGATCAAGTATACCCCCTTTCCCTTTGTAGTATATGGGTTCAAAAAACCCTTGACTCTACTATACACCTTCCCCTTTCCACAGGATGGGTCTTAGAACCTGACTTCATTGAGATATATTTTCTAATATATAAATAGTGGTTTTTGTATCCAGGTCATATCACATCCCAAGATCTAGGATTGAAGTAGGTTTGAAATGTTATATACCCTCCTGGTATAGGGAGTTAATTATTGTTGTCAATTCATGTTTGTATGGTGTTATATTCTTATTGTTTTCATGTTCTGTTGACTACTTATAAAAATATTTTGTTATATATTTATATAAATGAATAAAAATTCTCATGCATAAATCTTATTATTCACTATTCTTTTGATACACCATTGGTGGTTCCCTACTAAGTATATATATGATCACAACCTTCATGGAAACTTCGGTGGACATGAAACTCCATATGATGCATTTTAGGTATGATAGGTACATAGGTTATGCTTGGATTAACTTTTGACTAGTTGGGTTCTAGTTTGGGTAGATTTATTTAGAATCCATGTGGTATCAAAGTAGGATACCATATTTAGAATGAGTAGTATTAGTACATTTCTGGTTTTAGTCTATAATGCCTGAACATTCCAGGTGCAGCGGAAGTCGATCGGACCCATACCCAATGATGATTTTTCATTGAATATAATGGATAGTCCATAAGAACATGAGGAATAATCATCATGAATAATTAATATAACCAAATAAAAAATATAAAAGTAATCCCATAATGAAGTGATAAAATTTTTACATTAAATTTATAATTTATTTAATAACATGAATTACCTCAATTTTGATATTCTTTCTTCGATGAAGATAATGATTTCTCAAACCATGTTTGGGTTCTATCATTATTTAACTAAGAGTATATAACGTAGAATCCCACTAGTTATAATCCAAATATGCTCCAAAATATAAAATCATCACTAATGGAACTCTGGGTGTTAGGATGGAGGTGTCAATCATCTTGTGTAGCTCACCTTTGATGAAAACACAATCCTTTGAGTTAAGGATTATATCTTTTGTTCCCATGATCTTGATAGGGAAGAAGGTGATGATGAAATTATATTTTTATTGATAGTAAACCTTGAGATAATCTTCACAGAGAGAATTTTTCATATATAGGATGTGTTGTACACAGTAGAAATAATCTCACATATTCTCTAAAATGAAATAAGAGGGTATATATAGAGATAGGGTTCAAAATTAAAAATTTCATAAAGTCCCTTAATCAAATAATTAACCTAATATATTATCCATTATAATAATAATTATTATAATATATAATGGGTTGAGATAAATTTTTCAAAAATAAATATCATTTTATTCAAAAAATAATCACTTATTTATTTAAATGATATTTATGACTATATAATTTTCATTATTAGGTGAATAAATCGGCCTATCTAATTTCCTCCACATTTACCAAACCTCTAATAATAAATAGATATTATTCATTTGATAAATAAATATCACATTCACAGTATTGAAAATAAATATTTTTTTAATATTCAACTCACATAAATATGGTTACTAAATATTTGAAATTAATAGATACTGAATAAATATTATTCATAAGTCTTGTTAATAACATTTATTCAAACTATTAAATTCAAATAGAATTAAACTAAGATAAATGGAGACACTAAGTGTGTGACCTTCTAGGTCTCTTCCTCAGTGTAATTAAGGGGGATTACTTAAAGTCCAATATTAGTGTCTAGAAACATGTAAAGACACCCATAAAGGAAAAATTTAATCTCCTAGTGACAAAAATCACATATTAATTCTCATTGAGTAATATAATTCCTTTTTCTGAATATCTCACCGATCAGGTTGCATAATTTTGACATCAACCAAAAATATTGATATTTCTTTCTTTATATTCCTAAAATAAACTCAAAATCATCATGGAAATAAAATTTAGTTAGATAGTTACATTTCAATAAAAGGTTCAATATATAATCTTCTAGCCATGAAATGGAAAATCCTTATTGACACATTTATTAATTTCATATCACTCATGACACACCCAATGTATCTTAATTTATCATGAACATAGGTCATCATAGTTTTGAGAAATAAATCAAAGTATGTGACTCATGATATATATTAATAATAATCTCAATTATAAGTACCAATATGAACATTCACATATAGGAATATCCATTTACATAAAAACATGTGAAATTCCTACTTGAGAGTCTATCTTTGTAATGTCCCAGATAATTACAGGTTGTTGAAATCAAGAGAAATTTTAAATTTTAGTTCCTATGTGTAAATTAAGAAAAATGGAAATTTTTTATATCATATATTGATCTTGGATAATTTTTACAACCACTTCGTTGGTCACAGAATATGTTATTTTCCCTGAGATAAGAGTTTGGTTGAATTTTGAGTTGTTTAAATTTTTTGTGAAATATTAATATTTAATTAATCAAATATTAAGTATGTGTGCACATTAAAATGGTGTTATCTCTCGAACAGAGCATAAATTTGAGATTTTGAATCCACTGTTGAGTGTCAAATGGAGGTTTCTTCCTAGGAGAGACATAAACCTATCATGGTCATTAGGGTCGGGCTAGACCCTTTTTTTCTTTTTCTTTTCTTACTTTCTTTTATTTAGTTTCTTCTCTATTCCATATGGATTGCTTTGTATACCTAATAGGGACACCCCTTGTCATGAATTTGGTTAAGAGGATAGATATGGGTGGTAGAGTAAGGTCATGTTGAGGAGTGAGGGTGAAGTTGGATCAGGGTGTAATGATGACATCTGGTGGATTTAGGAATAAAGATTCAACAATTTTCACTCAGATGTAGTAATTATTTAATGTTTTATCCATAAATCCCCATTGAATCATTTAATTTAGTTTTTAAATTCCTTTTTTTGTTTTTTTTGTGCCATGATAGTTCCCATGTGTTTATTTTGGGTGAATCAGGGGTTTTGGGTGATCATAAGGGGGTTTCCATTTGGGAAACCCATCTATATAGAATGTAGTTCAAGGAACAAAAGTTGTGTTTTCTTTATTTTGGGGAATGGGGTTGTAAATGAGGAGTTTAGTTAATGTGTTTTTGAGACACGTCATGTAAAGGTGACTTTAGGTGTATCCAAGTACTCATCCAGACACCCCTTGTTAGAAAACTTGGTCATGTAAGGTACACAGACGGACCCCATGCAAGGTACACAACTAGTAGACATGTATAGTGGTTGTCCAGAACTGGTGTGGTGTACATGGATAAGAACATGGATTGACACCCCATGTGGTTGAAACATTGTGAGGATGTAGTACACATCATGTACCTGGGGAAGTACATGTAGAGTTAGCTAATGGTACATGGATTGAGTTAATGTTTGGGGGGTACACATTGTGTACACAAGGTGCATGTTGTTTACTTCCCCTTTTTAGAAATTTTTCCTATTTTCTCACCCTAGATTAAAAAATTTGACCTATAAACAGTCCATTATTAGTGTGTAATGAGAGCTAATTTTTCCCATATTTTTTCAGATTTTTATTTGAAATTAATCCCATAATTAATCTAAATATCAAGTAAATTATATATTTTTATTCTATAGTTAACTTTGGAATTCATTTTTTAAATAGCTAAATCATATTTTTTTATTTTTTATTAATCTTTTGGATTTTAGTGAAAATATATATATTTATTTATTTATGAATTTTATTATTTAAAGGATTTTAAATATCTATTTTATTATTTTTATCCATTCTGTACTTAATTTCAATAAATCCTATACTAAGGGATTTTATTTTCATGGTTTTTAGGAAAATTGAAAAGGGAAGCAATGTAAGGATTTGTTGGTATGAATGTAAGGCTTTTCCAGTATTAGTTTAATACTCTAAAACTAATTTTAAATCTTTTCCTAGGATCATAAGACTTTAGTACTTTACCAAATTTCTGTAGAGCACCATTGTACGGCTTTTCCGGACTCATTATAAGCCTTTATCCTTGAGAATAATATTTCACACTTTAGCATAATCCTTTGGGACCAAGAGTAAAACTTTTTAGAAGGGGAATCATTAGGCTTGAGAATAAGTCATCAATATCAAGTGTAAGGCCTGTCAGAAAAATCATCAGACTTCGCTAGCATCATAAGGCTTTAGGACTTTTCCATTTTTTTCGAGAAATTGTCTATCTAGGACCAGTCACACCATATCTATCAGTCCCAATTGTTAATTCCACAAACTCATACCCAAGTTTTTTTCATTGAATCCGAATATTTTAAAATACACTCCACCTAACACATGAACCACCTCCCTCCATTGACCTAATTTTTTTACTTTCACTATTCACATGACACACTGAAATATTTCTGCTCTGATTCTTCTTGAACAAGTATAGAGCTTGATCATGGGATAATTATGAAGCATGTGTAAGATGCAATATTATCTCAACTAAATCCATAATGACCCTCAAGATGGACATTTTCCAAGAATCTATGGAAGGATATTGGAGGAATCTTCTCATAGGCTCTAAAATCATTATAAAAGGAAACTTTAATTATGTTTCACATCTGAGAGAAGATACTGAAACATAAATAATATCTTAAAATTCAATTATAAGATCATGAACTATTCAATGAAAGGGGGATTCCACAATTTATTTTGATTTAGATTTTTGGTGCTACTATTTTCCTTATTTTATTTTAGTTTCTCAATAATAACTCTAGGGATGGAATACTAAGACCTTAGTGTTTGAGATAAGGAGATTCCCTATTCCCCCAATGTTGAATTCGGAATTTTAACTGAATATACCTTTTTTTCACCTTTCTATAATTGTTAAAAAAAATTGTAAATTAGGATATTTCCTTATTTATATGCAATTTGAATTCTTTTTCCATCTTCACTGGATCACACACATAGGTCACTTAGGTTTTCTATATTTCTTTTGATCGTGAGAAGGGGATTTATCTAAGGTTAATTGAAGATCTCTGATCACAAAGACATGTGCGGTTAGATAATGTTTTGATCATTACATCCCTCTAAGAAAGTAAAAACTTATAGGAGAGGATAGTTGAGTGAGGTTACACTTTGGTAGAAAGAGAACATGATATCTTTAATAAAATAATGATTTGACACACAATGTGAGGGGATATATGAGGTTATGAAACTTCCTTAAAAATTTGATTAAAAAACAATCCAACTCAACTGTTGATATTATATTCTAAACCCATTAAAAAGATAAGAACACACCTAAACACTCTCCTCTCTAAAGACAACCTGAGCCCCCGTACTACTACATTTTATTCTATTTCTAGAATTCATTTGATAGTGGATCTATAATAGGATACTCATTAACCCAGCATCATTGATGGAGAGTCCAATGTTTCTTCTTGATTATATTTAAAAATGAAATCAAAACATAACTAGATCTAGTTCATCTCACCTGATTAGTTTTGATCCAAAGGTTAAACAAATTGTACTGTAAAGACTCAGAAATTTATAAATCACTAAATAAATATAGATTTCTTAAAAATACATAGAATGAATCTCCCCCTTCATCTTATTCCTCCTAAATAGTAAACTTTGGAAACAAAACATGGGAGAAAATATTTCTCAATTAGATAATAGCTTGACAGAATTTTATGCACCCAATTTCACCATCAATAATCAAATTAACCAACCTAATAACCTATAAGACATTGATCTTAAAATGAGAATGATACAATAACTTACAAATTTGTATGGCTTAAAAGTATAGGAACATAATAAACACTTAAGGTAATTTAGTGATATTTTTATAGAACATATTTCCATTCTACCTTGAAGGCTATTCCAAGGAGTGGCCCTACAACCTCCAACTTGGAGAGATCACCACCTTGGATGAACTACAAAGATCCTTCCTCCAAAAATTATTTCTTTCATCAAGGAGTTCCCAACTTTGTAAGGAGTAATATGTAATCAAGAAAACTATTTTATAAACCCTTGATGAGTTTTGGGATAGATTCACATAATTAACAAACCACTATCCACATTAACCCTATGAATAGAAATATTTCCTAGTGTTATTTTACCAAGAATTGATGTAAAGTGATCAGAACCTTCAGTATTCTTCCGCTAGAAGATCACTAATCAAAAAATACACTAGTAAATTTATATAATTGATAGTATATTTTCACAAAACTCCCAAAAATTCAGTATAAGAACCAAAAAAAGTGGAGTACATGAGGTAAATAGTTATAACTCTCCTTTATTTGAAAAATATATGGAAGATCTAATCTCCCTTTCAATATAGTTAGTTGTTAAAAAAAATTTAGAATAATGCACCTACTATACCCCCTTAGGTCTAACAACTTTTCAACTCTCAATCCCACTATACTAATGGTTTTCCTTGATTTAAAGGAACTAATAGATGTGATTCCATATATCAAATAAAGTACCAACAAAAATCAGTAATATTTGATCAAGAAATCATATAGTATTCCAACATTCAAAATGGAGATAGAAACCAACAACCTCATAGAATACCCTTCCAATAAGGTTTTCAATAAACTTTCTAGCTACTGTCCTTTCATAGATAAATCTCTCAACCATCCACAAGGTGTCAACCAAGTAATTATGAAGAACTATAAATGAAATACTTTATGAAATAACTTGTGAAGTCCAACAGCTAGATCTTGACATCCTTTAATGAATTGAAAAATATAGGTATAGGAAAACTCTTTACTCATTCAATTCCTAACCCTAAAGGGATTGTTTGTTCTATCAAATTAAAGAGTGGAAAAAACTGAGAGATAGTGAAGAAGCATCATCTCAAGACAAATATTGAAGTGAACATCCCACTAAAACCGAATAACTTATTCTCAAAAAGGAACATAAAGGTGAACCACTTATAGAGACACCACCAATAAAGAACGATAAATAAAATTCCAAGTTTAAATACTCAAATTAGTCCCAATCTCTCTTACCTACAAGTATTAAACCCCCTGAGATACACAATGAATATTTATTATAAAAATAGATCCTATAAATATTCAAAAAGGTAGAGATCCATATTCATTTTCTATAATCGATCCACTAAATCCAAAATTATATAAAATTTATCAAGATGAGTGAATCGGAAAGAGGATTTTGTAAGGGAATGAAAAGTTAAATTTAAGATGAAATCAATTTTCCCTTATTACTCAAAAACTTCCTAGGAAATTCCATGACCTAGGTACATTTTGTTGAGATCAAGAGGTTTTTGAGGTTTTTTGAAGAATATTAAGGTGTTAAGAATAAGTTAGTTTATCTATAAGAATTATTTCTTTAATTGATGTATTTTTTCAAATGTAAAGAACTTAAAATTATTGAGAATAAATCACACTACTTTGTTAAGTTACAAAAATGATCAAACATAGTCCAATAGCTTGAGGATATCAGATAGAGTCTATTGGTATGAGGTTATCAGTCAAAGTGTGGTTAAGAATGTTTATCCAAGTATTATTAAAAGTTAAATTGAATATAATTTTTGATGAAGTTTAAATTATACGATGATTTTATAATCTTCAATGTTCTCAACAATGTGGTGACTAAAAGTTCTCATGATTCAAATTTGAGTCCAATAGAATAGTTTGAGTTATAAATGTACAAAGAACATATATGAAGTTAGATGATATAAAATTTTGAGGTTTATAATGATGAAAGTGTGTTGGTACATAGTTTTATCAGTCATACTTTTATGAAGTATGATGGTCAGAGGAATAGTGTCTGAAGTTTTGAGGTTTATGCAAACAAAGTCAGATCATATAAAGAGTTGTATTAAGTCTACCAGATAGAATTTTACAAAGGTCTTTATATGAATAAATGAATTTAGAGTGTAATAATTTCATCTAATAAAACTTTTATAAGTTCATAATATAGATATATCTGCATAGGTTCATAGAAAAGGGAATATCAAATTCATTATATCGAGTTCGCTAGAAAAACCTTTTTTAATGTCATCAGACAGAAGAATTTTTATGGAATATCTGGATAAAAGGGGTTTCAATGGATATCAATGAATTAATTTGAGAAATGTTTCTAAATAAAGTTCATCAGATAGAGGATATCTAGAAAATAAAATGATTTAAGATTTCCAAATCATGTCATTGACTGAAGGAAGTGTCTATAAAATGTATGATAACATGTTCCTAAAAAGTTTTTAAGGAACATTTTTTAGATTTATATTAGTCAAAATAGTATTATTAAGTTGTACTATATGGAAAATTATGAGAGATTTAGGATATTTTTTGTAAAATATTTAAATGTGATGATGATTTTCTAGATGATCAATATTTTTATAATCATGAAGGAAATTTATTATTAAAGTTTAGATTCTTGGAAGGTTTTGAATCTAAGATTGTAGTAATTTTAAAGAAGTTTTTTATGTTGGTTGGGTCTTATGGAAAGTTCCAAAATTTTACAGGAATTGAAGGTGGTCAAACAAAGGAAATTTTCAAGCGGGTCATTCAATATATTGAGTAGGAAGTTTGAATTAAATGTTCATGATTCTACCTAAGATTTTAGATATGTAATGACTATATAAAGGGGAGATAATGTGATGAGAATTTTTATGGAATTTTTTACAATTGGGTGATGTTTTTCAAAATTGAAGAGATGATCAGAAATATAGGGTGAAGTGGCATCGGTCAGAAGGACCCTGGATAGAGTTTCCTATCAGTTGGTATCAGATGGATGTTGTGAGTAGGTGATCCGTCAAATCATTTAAATAAGCATATGATTAACAGTGTGTTGAGGTAATCAAATAAATATGGAATAATGATTCTATCAGTCTATAGAAGGAACTAGAGAGAGCATGCTATACAGATGCACTAGATGAACTTATCAGACAAACAACTGCCAAAAAAAGAAGGTTCTTTCTTAATTCTATGCAAGAAAGTAAATAGGAATAATAATTACTTTCAATAAGGGAAAGTGTGAAGAAAGTTGATGAATTATAGTGACAATATGTAAAATCCTATCAGTGAAGGTTCTTATAGTTTTTTCAAAACATTGTTATATCTCTTATCTGTGTGAGGAGAACATGCATTATTGTTTGACTAAAGTTTTATACAAGTAAAATGATATTCCTAGGTTTATGTAACTACCAAAAGGATTATATTCTAGTAGTTTTTTATTCTTGGATTACTTCCAAACCATTCTAAGGACTATCTACTCTTATTGAGTATTAAACCTTGTAAATTCAGGTGTTTCAATGGTTGTAATTGTGTGTTTCTTTCATTAGGTTCATTTATCTCTAATCTAAGGAAAATGTGTTTTCTTAAGAAAGAAAACATAAAAATAAAAAATCATTGATTCACCCCTTCCCCCTCTCGGTGATCACAAAAATATTGATTGGTTCTTTTAATTGGTATCTGAGATAAGTCTTGTTTCGTTGAATCTTTGATGAATCTTGAAGAAAAGTTAGGTTTCCAAGGATGTTTATAACTCTATAAATAGTAAAGTGACTCATGTATTTGATCGGAAGAACTATCATATCTAAAGGTATAAAATTTTACATTATCTTATATCTATTGGATATGATGTTATTGAAGACACTATATATGGTTTCCCTCCTACAATAGAGGGTTTTCCCTTAACAGCTACTAATAAGAAGAATCTAGAGGATTATGGGAATGCTAGAAATTTTATACTTTCCTCACTCAATGAAAGTAAATTTCTGAGTGTCAAGGGTATTCAAGTAGATAAATGAATCTAGGATAAGTTTAAGAATATCCATGAAGGAAATATAAAAGTGAATAAAGAATAATGGATCGAAGTATAAATATATTGAAATGGGTAAATATAAATCTATTGGTAACTTATTTACTAGATTTAATGACATTGTAAGAACCATAAGATGTTTCAGTGAGAAGTTATAATGTTAAACTATTTTTAAAAATAATTATAGAATTATTGTGGATAAATTTGATTCCAAGTTATCATCATTAGAATATATAGATACTAAAACTCTATATTTGTATGATTTTCATATAATTCCCATCACTTAAAAAATTATAATATAAAAGGTTATGAAGAACAAAGAAAATAATAATCAAAAAATTTCATTCAAAGCTACTAAGAAAGAAAAATACAAGATTGTTCCTAAAAAATAAGTCAGTGAATCTAACACTAAATATGAGGTATGAAAAAAAATTATGAATTTACATGTTTTTTTATAAAAGGTTGAAAATAGACACATGTAAGTATAAAAGAAATTTTATTCTGAATTTCTTTAGTTTTGTAACCATTGGACATTTCGTAGTAAATTTTCCATGAAAAAAGGAAGATATATAAAGTGATAAATAAGATGGTAAGTAAGGAAGATCCCTTAAAAAGAAGGCATATAAATAAAAGTCTTATTTAAATGTAATGTATAATAAGTTATAAAAGTATAAAAGGAGAATTTTTTTCCCAAATGTGTGGAATATATTGATAGCAAGGTGGAAGCTCAAAATAATATCTTTCATCAAACAATAAATAATATTTCATAGTAAATTTTTCCTTCAAGCTTGATAATGAGAAAAAGAATTTGAATAAATAATATCTTTCATCAAACAATAAATAATATTTTTGTAGAAAAATCCAAGTTTCAAAAATAGATTTGTAATTTAAATAAGTTACTTGATGTAGAGAAAAACCTTAACATCAAACTTGAAGGAAAAAAATAAAGGAGGAGTAAGATTTTGATCTTTTTCAACCAGAACTTGTTAAAGTTGAGTGGGGAATAAAAAATTTCCAAAAATCATCTCTAGAAGTTGGTGAAAGTTATACAAAGTTTAAAACTTATAAGGATAAAAAAAATCATCATCATAGGATAAAACCATGGTTAAATAAGTTCAGAATAAAATCAAGTCAATAAGACCATGTATGTTGCCAAAATAGACTAGACGGTATGACCCCCTAGTCTATTATCTATATTATTCATCAATGCAAGGAGTACATTGGTCATGAAAAAATGAATAATACATGGAAAAAAAGGAATTTTATTTTGTGTATCCTTTCCATAAAGATGAATTAGAGCAATTCTCATATTATTTATTCTAATTTGTGTTTCTTTCCCACTGAGTATGCTCATTTTGTTAAGTCTAATGCTCTTGGTCTTTATTTATTTAGACCTCCTAGACTTTATACTAGGTCAATTTTCCTATCTATGATTAATAAAAGACCATACTTTGATGATGATGTATTTTTATGTTACCATAATAACAAATTTTATATAACAAATCACAAAATTTGTATGAGATAAAAGAAAAAGGAAAATAAAAGGCCTTATTTGTTGAAACTACTCTCAAATATACAAAAGAAGAATGGCCTTGAATACTATATAATGGATTTTATTTACATATGAATGGAGATTCGAAATTTTTTAATAATTTAGAATATTAAAAATAATGAATAGTGAATTTTGGAAATGATGGGGCCCTCATAATCAAAGGAGTTTGATCTGATATCAATGGAAAATAAAAGTTAAAATCCAAAAAGGTCTTATTTTTTGATGGAATGAAACAAAACTTATTAAGTGTTTCATAAATCTATGATGAATTAAATGATTTTTTTTAAATGGATGGCTTTTTTATCAAGATCCTTGAATATGGGAAAGTTTTTACAAGAGGAAAACAAACTATTTGGTGCATGTTTTAGGTTGGTGATGTGTAGAGTTCATGATATTTGAACATGATGGAAGAAAATAAACTATGGTATAATGGATTGGAGCATATTTGTTAGATAAATATAAGAAATGTGATTAAGAAATAAAGTATTTGGGATATTATAGACATGGTATGAAGAAAATATTGGTGTTGTTACATTTACTAGAAAGGGAATATTACAAACTCAGTATAAAATAAAGTTAAGATACATTCAACTCATCCCTTTGATCTTATTCATTTTGATGTATGAGGACACATGAGAAAGTAATGAAAAAATGGAGATAAGTACTTTATTTCCTTTATTGATAATTTTCATCTCATTTCATGCATTATTTTTTAAAAATATAAGTCATAGTATCTCAAGATGTTTAAGAGTTTCAAGATAAGTGTTGAAAAAGAATGTAGATATTCTATTAAAAAGATATGAACTAATAATAGTATCAGATACAAGAATGGTAATTTTAGATATTATATTAAAAATGATAGCATTCATCCTGAATTCAGTACAATATACACACCACAACAGAATGGTGTTACTGAAGGAAGAAATAAATGTTTGGTAGAGATGGAACAAACTATGTTGATTGAACATGATACTTATCAATTATTTTGGAGGAAATCTATTGGTGTATTAATTCATATTCAAAATAAATGTTTCTGTGTGAAAAACTCTAATATGACTCCTTTAAAGATATATTACAATGAAACCCCATGTTTGAAATACCTAAGGGTGTTTTCAGTCCTTGCATTATCAAATTCAAGAGATAGAATCTTGGGAAGTTTGATCATAGGGCTCTTAATAGAATCATTATTGTCTACCCTTAAAATTTCACAGAATATAGGTGATATAATAAATAAATATGAAATATTTTTAACTCTAAAAATTATAAAGTTCCAAAACAATCTTATAATAAAATTTCAAAAATAATTGCATATATTTAAGAAAGGGGATATGAAGTGGTTATGGATAAACAACATGAAAATTTTCTTGAAAATTTTATTAATATTATAGTTGTGCAAGATTTTTATTCTGACTCGGTTATTTTATGTGAGGTGGAACAATTATGTTCATCTCATCCTAGGATGAGGAAGAAATTGGAAGTCAAAAACATCATTGGAGATCAAGTAAAATAGGTTCAAACTAGAAGAACATCTAGGTTAGTATCACATAATTCCTTATATTCATAGGTTAATCCAAAATATTTTAAAGAATCTTTGGAACATCAAGATTAAATTGATTCCATTAATAAAGAGTTGGATCATATTATAAATAATGATGCATTGGAACTTGTAAAAAATGTGATTGGTACAAAATGATTTTTTTAAATGAGTTGAATGGAGAAGGTGAAGTGATAAGAAACAAGGCACAATTTGTTTTTAAAGGTTACTCTCAAATTGAATTCATTTATTTTGATGATATTTTTTCTCTAGTATCAAGGCATGAAACTATCAGAATATTTCCATCTATTTTTTCACAATGAAGATATAATATATTTAAAATGGATGTCAAGTTGAATTTTCTTGAAGTATATATAGATTAATGAGTTTATATTAAATAATTATGTATCTTTATGATTGGTAAAGATGAAATTTATGTGTTAAATATGAATAAGGCTTTGTGTGGGTTAAAACAAGATCTGATAGATTGGTATTCTAAATTGGATACTTTCTTTAGAAAGTTGAGTTTTGAGAAAGGAAGAGTTGATAGAAACCTATATATAAAATAAAATAAATATGTTTCCCTAATTGTAATTGTTTTTGTTTATGACATTATATTAATAGGTAATGATGAAGAAACATGTGAAAAGTTTACTGAGGAGATAAAGAAGTTTTTTGAAATTTCCATGACGGATAAATTAAATTCTTTCATAGACTAAAAATCTCTCAAAAAAGAAGTATATTTTCCTATATCAAGATATATATTCTAAGAAAATTCTAAAGAAAATTTTCATATAATAATAAAATACATTTTTCATAGCCATTTCAGTGGGGACAAAGTTTGAAAAAGATATGAAAGGAAAGTAGGTTGATCCTAAGTAGTTTAGAAAGTTGTTTGGAAGATTGATATATCTTACAGCCTCAAGACTAAATATAGTGTATATTGTTACACTTTTTTCTAGGTATCAAAGTGCACTAAAGTAATCTTATCTCATGGATAGAAAAATAATTCTTAGATATATTAAAGTTACAACTAATTTTGGGTTGAAATATGAAAGCATGGAAAAATTAATTTTTTTGGATACATAGATTCAGATTAGGTAGGAAGATTTTATAATAGAAAATCCACATCTAATAGAGTATTATTTATTGAAGAAATATTTGTTATATATAATACAATGAAATAAATTTTTGTAAATCTTATCACTACATAAGCTGGTTATGTATTTATTACTCAATTTTTAACATAGTTGATATGGATAAAGACACGGCTGTAAGATTTATTGGTTTATGTGAAGTTTCTCCTTATCTTGGGTTGTGATAATTAAAGTGTTATAAATATCACTAATATTTCATTACAAAATTCTCGATCCAAGTAGATTGATATTAAATATCACTTTATAAAAGTTCATGTGGAAAGAAATGAACTAAAGTTATATTTTGTTCCTACAATAGAGCAAGTTGCTTATATTTTTACTAAACCATTACTGAAGGAAAAAATTTTATAAATTGAGGTTGATCATGGGTGTATATCCTCACTCAATTTAAGACTAAGGTTTTAAGTTATCCATCCCCTCAGTCATATTGTATTTGGATAGTGTTGAAAATGGTGGAGATAATATGTAACATAAATTTATCCATTGGTATATGATTTAATTCTTGAGGAAGAGAATATATTTAGGGGGAGTTTTTAAAATGGGTAAACTATGATTTAAACATGTTTGAACTATTTTAAAAAAAATTAAGTGGATACATGAATTTTTTATATATTTAAAGTTAAAAGTAAAATATAAGATGGATGAGAAGTTTCTTATGAATATTTGGGAATGAAAGAACTTTAAGAAAAGTTTATTAAATCAATGATTAATGATAGCATGGTTTTTTTCAATGTTTCTTGTTTCCTACATCGATTTCTCTTACATAGGATTGTAATTATTGTATTAGTGATTCATTTCTTATGTTAAAAAGTTTCAATCGTGTTTCTTTGTTAACAACAAAATCCATAGGGTGTATTTTTTAGGACAAGATATTTTTTAGGTGTTTTTAAGAATATGGAAGTGTTAACAAGAAGTTGTTTTGGATGTAAGAAGGTTTTATTAAGTTTTTTATTTTATTTTTTAAAGTAAAATCACTTAAAACTAATTATAATAAATCACTTAACTTTGTTTAGTTACAAAATTAATCGGGTGGAGTCCGATAGCTCAAGGATATCAGATAGATTCCATTGGGCTGAGGCCATCGATCTAAGTGTAGTGTAGAATTTTTATCCAAGTATGATTATAAGTTCTATTAGATAGAATGTTTGATAAATATTAAATTAGATGATTCTTTTCTAATATTAAATGTTCCAAACATTATGATGACTAAAATTTCTCATGATTCAAGATTGAGTCCAAAGGAGGAGTTTGAGGTATGAACATAAAAATTCCATGTATAGTTTTTCGTCATATAAAAGTTATAGGTTTATGAAAATGAATGTATGACATTATAAAGTGTTATTAGTTAGAATTTTATAAATTCCTCTGATCAAAGGAATAATGTTCAGAGTTTTTGAGGTTGATGCGAACGAAGTCAGAATAGATTAAGATTTGTAAGAAGTGTACTGGATGGAATTATAAAAATATATTTATATGTAGTAATGAAGTTAGAATTTTTGAATTTAATACAGTAAAAATTATATAATTTCATTATAAATATAGATTTTCATAGGTTCATCAGATTGTGAATCTCAAAGTCATTATATTGAGTTTATCATATGAACCTTTTTCAATATCATCAGAAAAAAAAAAGAATGTTTATGGATGATCAGGAAGAAGAGAGTTTGATGGTTATATATTAAGTCATAAAAAAATGTTTCTAAATGAAGTTAATTAGATAGAGGTATCCTATAAAAGGAAACGGTCGAAGATTTACAAGGAATATCATCAAGTAAAGAAATTTTATGTAGAAAGTATTCTGAGATGTTATAATGATGTTATGTACAAACATTAGTTTGAATTTCATTGGTTGGAAGAGTGTTATAAAGTTTTACTATATTAAAGGTTCTAATATCCATAATAATTCTTCATAAAATCATTAAAAGCGATGATTCTTTATTAGACAATAAATGTTTTGATAATCATGAAGGAAAGTCATGATTAAAGATAAGATTCTAGGAAGGTTTGAAGTGGATATTGTAGGAAGTCTGAAGAATTTTTTTGATATTTGGGCTTATGGAAAATTCAGAAATTTCATGTGATTTTAACATAGTCAAAAAGAAGAAGTTTCCAAGTTAGTATACAATATATTGAGTGGTAAGTTTGAATTTAGTGTTTTTTCTTATTTCTATGATTCAAAGATACGATGCCTATATAAGGGAAGATGGTGTGCTGATAATGTGGGTGTAATTTTTTGAATCTAGATGAATTGTTGTAGAAGTAAAGAGATGATCTGATGAACAGGTTGAAGTGTAATTAATTGTAAGGATATCGGACAGAGTTTCCAATTAGTTGGTATTAGATAGGCGGTGTTATTAAGAGATCAATAAAGTAGGTTGAAGAAGCATCAAAATAATATTATGCTAAGGTGATAAAAAAAATAGGGCATCATATTAGTATCAGTTGATAGAAGGCACCGGATGAATTTTACCAAATGGATGAACTAAAAAAACTGAGACCAGTTGGAAGAAGGTTCTTGCTCACTGTTGTGAAAGAAAATAAATATGAATAAGAAGTAATTGCAAGAGGGAGGGTGTGAAGAAATTTCAATGAGAACAGTGAAAATGTATCAAATCCTACTGGTGAAGGTTCTTACAATTATTACAAACCATTTTTATATCTCTTATCTATGTGAGAATCACATGCACTATTAATTTACTGAGGTGATATGCAATTGAAAGGATATTCCCTTATTTATTTACCCATTAAAAGGATTATTTTCTAGTGGTTTGTGGGGTCTTAGATTACTTAAAAACCATTCCAATGAATGTCTACTCTTATTTAGTAGTGAACCTTGTAATTACCCATGTTTCTATGGTTAGGATTGTTTATTGTTTTTAGAAGGTTTATTTGTCTCTAATCAAAGGTGAAGGTTGTTTCTTAAGAAATAAAACATAAAAAAGAAAAGATAATTAATTCTTGCCCTCCCGATCTTAGTGATCACACATATCTTGATTGTTCTTTTCACATTCACTATCAGTTACACTATAGTAAAATTAACTTTTTCTAATGAACTGTGTGGTTTAGGATAATATATTAATGTAATGTCTTACTCTATTTATTCTTCCTTATAGATAGGGGAGTTCAAACCCTCTCATATAGTTGTTCAATATTTTAACTGGACCAATGCCTATCATTTTGGAGTACTAAAGGATGTTCTGGTAATCATAAAAATATTTTCATTCCCTATTGATTTTCACATCCTAAATATGGAAAAGGAGAAAATGTAAAGCTCACTCCCCTATCATCTTAGGTAATTTGTTTCTCAATATTAAAAAACAATAATAAATTTGAATGATGAAACTATTTTAATGAATTTTGGATAGAATATGATGAATTTTAATATTTGGATTTAATGAAATACCCCCATGAGGAGAAATGTTTTTTTATATTAAAATATTTTTATTTTCCTTATTATTATAATGAGGGAATTGAAAATTTTGATGACATAATTAAATTAGTATAAGTCCTAAAAACACTTAATCTTATTCATGAGTATGTTTTTTAAAATGAGTTAAATATACAACTTATAATGTTTATTGATGAAATTTATTTCAATGAGAATTATTTTGATAATTTACTCAATAGTGTAGCTAAAATTCTATTTTACAAGTTCAGGTTGCAAGCGTGGATAATACGGATTTAAAAACATCACTTGAATGACACCATAATCAGGAATTAAAACTAATCCATTTTAATTTGAAATGTTCTTTTCAAAAATTAAATATTAAATTTCTTGTCATAATTTCACATCAATTGGAGACTATATAAGAGAACCAACTAATAGAAATTCTAAGGAAAAATTTTAGATCCCATGGAATTCCCCCTTATATAATTATTTATGGAAGTTATTTTCATTTTCCTATTGGGATACAGCACAATGAATGATAGTTTGTGAATAAGGTAAAATTGGAGTTTAGAATATCTATAACTAGATAGCATAGGAATCTATAGATGATGGAATTGGGAAATATGATAATATAATCTTATAATAATTCACTATTATTATAAGGCCCCAGCCTTAAACATTACTTAATCTTGAGATATTTCAAGAATACACCTTGAGGATATTTTTAGGTTTAGAGTTTTAGAGAATTAGATCATAAAATATGAATTACATTCCACATTTAAAAAAAGTGGTTACATAAAAGATAGTACTCATTTTTTCCATCAACGGAAACATATTTAAAATAAAACATGGATTCTTTCTTGACATTTCCTTGACACTATCATCATATCATGTACCCTTCCCTTGACCTGTGAAAATCATTTCAAAAACATGGGATGAGCATAAAAAGCTCGGTAAGGGTTATAAAAATATGGAAAGGAAACATGATGTTCATAGGTACATAAGAATGAAATCATAATTTACCCATAAAACATAGGCACTTGAACATACCTCATAAAATCATGAATAAATCATATAAATCATAAGACATAAAGGTAACTTGAGGCATTCATAACATTCTTACGTAGGGAGTAACCCTCTTTGTTACGTTTGGAATACCCATCACAGTATATTCCCTAAATCTCTTCGGATAAACCTTAACGTTTAACTCCTTCGCGTTACCCAATGCATTGGAGAGCTATATCGGGCTCACCCACCCTTAGTTTATCACGGAACCACCCGTCTTCATAACAATTCCCAAGAACCATAACATAATCGTATCACATAATACATGCATAAAAAAAACATAACATTTCCACATTTCAATCACAAGATATCAATAAAACACATTGATATAAAAAACATTATGAAAACAATTTCCAATACCAAAATAAAATAAAAGTAAAACATGGTATTTATTTTTCATTCAAAAAAAGTTATGGCTTGTAGAGGAAGCCGAAACTCAAATAATGGTCATGGTGGCAGAGAAGTCATTGTCGCCGCATACGTACGACAAAAAAACATTCCTTTTTTCATTTAGTAAACGCTTCTTATAAAAAAAAGATTCCTTTTGAATAAGCGTAAAATTCAAAGGGGTTTATACACCGTATAAAAGAAAGTTGTGTATAAAACAAAATATGCCTCAATGAATGGAGATTGAGACGAAGTCCCTTACAAAGATCATTTTTTAAATAAAATAGATCTATTATGTTTATTCACTATAATTACACAAAAAGAAAGTAAAAATACAAGATAGGACATAATAATATCATGACATAATTTGAAAGTAGGAGATTAACCCAAAGAACGGAAATTGGGTTAAGAAGTTCCCTTACCTCAGGTCCTACTTGACTCGGTCGTTCTTTGACATCCTGAATAATAAACTTGAGTTAATTTCTAATTTATTAAGAACCTTTTTCAAGTTCATTATTCCTATTATATCACTTATTACCATGTCATGAACACTATGTAATTATTTAAGTTAATAACGGTCGTTTTAACGATCATTGGTACTTGAGTCAAAAATAAACTCTTTATAATTACAAGTTGTTCATGTATCCATTATATACAGAGTTATAATCATGATTTAGATATCATATATATCATATATATCCAGTATATACATGTATTTATAATATTACATAACGTTTAGAGGAAAGAAATGAAAGGCAACGTTCATGGAGACGGTAAGTCATACGTACGCATGAACGCTACTTTCATTTCTATTTCGTATTTTATGGAATGGAATCATAATGATATAAAGGTATATTATAATTCCATTATAATTTCATATATAATATCGTCAATTACATCCTTTATACGTCCCACATATAACATTAACGAATCAAATCACTTTGAGGGGGCGGTAGTCCGCACTTCCTAAAATGAAGATATCGCGTTTACCCATAATGGAAACCATAAAGATATGCCATAAATGAAAAATACAGAAGCTTAAGTAAAACATAAACATATTATATACCATATATAAATATAGTGACATCTTAATGGCCACCTTTGAAGGTGTTAAAAGAATATTGGACAATCATCGTTTCGTAAGGCAGAAATTCACCATCCATGGAAACAGTATGTTCTTTAACCATTAGATGTAGGTGTGTGTAAGTGTAGCTCGAATACTTATTATAACAACATCCTAGTATATTGAGGATACTGGGGTTGTTATAAAAAAAAATAGTTTAGGTGGTTGGAGTAGCAAAATAATACATAAGAACACAAGAGAAGACACTACCTTTAAATCGGGTAACTCTTTTTGATTTGAGCTCAAAGGCTTCCTTGGGAAGACTTCTGCCTAAAGTGAGGCTTATAAGAGTTATATAGGGATGTGGAGAGACAAAATGGGAAGGGTTTTGCTGAGCCAAAGGCTTTTGAATTGTGGTTAAGGTGGTAGAGGTGGGGGCCTTTTATAAGAGGAGAGGAGGGACACTCTTGGAAAGTTAAGAAAAGATACTTTGTTATAAAATGATTTTTGGATAAAAAAGGTTCCACAATTATAAATTTCAAGGATAAGGTGATAATGGTTCTAAATACACCCATACAATAGGTTTTTGACAAGTTTAGGTCTTATATTTTACATTATATTTAAATCGTTAAATAATGTGGTAATCGCTGCATCATCATGGTGTCATAAATAATTTAATTTATTTAATGTCTAAGAATTATAAAACAAATACTATGATGTAGGAAATAATTTTATCTTTACAATTAATATTTATAGTCCAAATTATCATTTATGTAGACAAAATTAAAAATGTTTTACTCAGGTGATACATTCTTTGTTATATTTAACTTTCTTTAACAATAAAAAGATAAAAAGTCACTTTCACACAAAAGTGATTCCATGGGGTCCCCAAGTTTGGCACAAGGCATCTCATGGTCGGCCATGAGACAACCATTAGCATTATGACACATGTTGGTGTCATTTTTTATTATTATGATATTATTTTATTATCCTTAACTACCCGATTACTCATTAATCAAGATAATTAAAGATAATTACCGTGGTTACTATTCATAATGTCCAAAAACAAAAGAGTCTAGATTACATAATTTGGACCTTATGATTCCAAATATTTAATCCATTTTACCAAATTCTAAACACAGAAATTGCAATAATTTATTTAAAAATAATTCCCGTTGTCGAAACAAATAGCAGGTTTTTTTGAAACAATATCTATGAAAAGTTTGGCATTAGTTTATGCTCAATTACAAAGTGAAATTAATCCTAATAACCACCATTGGATTAAATGGTAAAAATATATTCTGATTACACTTTAAGAACAATTAAAAAGATAATATATCCATATAATTAAATTAGATGAAAAACCATTTTTGATGTAAAATGCAGTATTTTTCACTATTCATTAAAAAATGAACATTGTCAGAAAAATACCAAAAATTTATCCAATGTAAATTTCAATGTCCCAATCATAAAGAATATGTTTATTTTGACAAATAGAGATTATAAAATTGTCAAAAGTTTGATTTAAAAATGGTTTGCCATCAAAAGGCATTAAAACAATCTTTTAAAAATATTAGTGTTTTCCATGCTTAAGATTGGATTTATTCTCATTTTAAGCCTCTAAAACACTATCTAATTCATAAATAGACATAGATAAAAATATCTATTATTCATTACTTACTTGGGATGTTACATCCTTCCCCACTTTTGAAAATTTTGTCCCCGCAATTTATTTACTTATCGAATAAGTTGCGGTATTTGGCCCTCATCGCATTTTCAGATTCCCATGTTGCCTCTTCAATCATGTGGTTTTTCCACAAAACCTTTACCTGATGAATCACCATATTCAGTAACACTTGCTCCCTGTGGTCAAGAATTTGGACCGGTTGTTCCTCATAAGATAGGTTCTCTTCCAGCTGAACTACCTCTGGACTCAAAACATGAGATGGATCTGGCATGTACTTTCTTAACATTGAAACATGAAAAACATTGTGTACCTGAGATAAACTCGGAGATAAAGCCAATCAGTATGCAATTGATCCAACTCTCTCCAGAATTTCATATGGTCCAATGAACCTTGGACTCAGCTTTCCTTTCTTACCAAATCACATCACACTTTTCCATGGTGATACTTTGAGAAAAACATGATCACCAACCTCAAAAGAGAGATCCTTCCTCCTGTTGTCTGCATAACTCTTCTGCCTGCTCTGAGCTATTCTAATGTGTTTCTGTATCAGCTGAACTTTTTCTGCCAACTCTTCTACCAATTCTAGTCCAATCAGCTTCCTTTCACCCACTTCATCCCAGAAAGCTAGAGTTTGACACCGCTTCCCATATAACGCCTCAAATGGTGCCATCTGTATATTGGAATGAAAACTGTTATTATATGAAAACTCAACCAAAGAAAGATTTTGGTCCCAACTTCCCTGATAATCCATCGAACAATCACATATCATATCTTCCAAAGTCTGAATTGTTCGTTCTGAATGCCCATCTGATTGAGGATGAAAAGCTATACTAAAATTTAATTCAGTACCCAACGACTTCTAAAGGCCTTTCCAAAAGTTAGAAGTGAACCTAGGATCACGGTCAGATACAATGGAGAGAGGAACTCTATGTAACTTTACTATCTCTTTAAGATACAAATGGGAAAGTTGATCTAGGGAAAAAGTATCTTGTATAGCAAGGAAATTAGCAGATTTAGTCGAGTGATCAACAATAACCCAGATTGCATTATTACCTCGAGATTTCTTCAGTAATCTCGCAACAAAGTCCATGGATATATTCTCTCACTTCCACTCTGGCACTGGTAAAGGCTGAAGCATCCCTTTTGGTAACTACTTCTCTGCTTTAAACTGTTGACATGTCAAACACTTCACAATAAAATCAGCAATATCTCTTTTCATTCCATCCCACTAGTAATACTCCCGCAGATCTCTGTATATCTTAGTACTGCCAGGATGAACTGAAAACGGAGAACTATGATCTTCACATAACAACTCTCTCTTCAACTATGTATCACAAGGCACACACAATCTCTTCCCAAATCTCAAAACACAATCATTATCATTGTTGAATTCAGGCAATGTACCCTTCTGAACCAGCTTTACCTTTTTCTGCAACTTGTTGTCTTGCTTATGTGCTTGCTTAATTCTGTCTGATAGAGAAGATTTCACTGATACTTGAAACAAAATAGAATAACATCCGGCACCAACAACTTTTATGCCAAAGTTCATCAAATCCTTAGCCAAGGGATCACGTTCCAAACGCAAAATTGTTAATGAAACATTACTCTTTCGACTCAAAGCATCAGCCACTTTATTTGCTTTTCCTGGATGGTAATGAATTGTACAATCGTAATCCTTGATTAATTCTAGACATCTCCTCTGTCTCATGTTCAATTCTTTCTGAGTGAATATATACTTTAAACTTTTGTGATCGGTATATATTTCACACTTTACTCCATACAAATGATGCCTCCAAATTTTTAAAGAGAAAACAACAGCAGCTAATTCCAAATCATGTGTAGGGTAATTTACCTCATGAGTTTTCTATTGTCGTGAAGCATAAGCAATTACCTGATCATTATTCATTAAAACACAACCAAGTCCTTTCAATGAAGCATCACTGTAGATAACAAACTCCCCATTCCTGGAAGGTAGTGCCAAAACTGGAGCATTCATCAATCTTATTTTCAATTCCTGAAAAAAAATCATCACATTCTTTTGTCTAGATAAACTTAACACCCTTCCGAGTTAGCTTAGTCATTGGACTAGATAACCGTGAAAAATTTCTAACAAACCTTCGGTAATAGCCTACCAAACCAAGGAAACTAAGAATCTCAGTTACATTTGTGGGTCTTGGTCATTCTTCAATAACCTTTGTTTTTGCAGGCTCAACAGTTATCCCATCTTTAGAAACAATGTGACCAAGAAAAGAAATTTGTTGCAACCAAAACTCACACTTTCTAAATTTCCCATACAATTTATTTTCTTTTAAGGTTTGCACAATAACCCTTAAGTGTCTTTCATTCTTCTCTTTACTTTTATAAAACACCAAAATATCATCAATGAAAACCACCACAAACTTATCCAAGAACTCATGGAAAATTCTATTCATTAAGTCCATGAATACAGCAGGTGCATTGGTTAGCCCAAAAGGCATTACTACAAATTCATAATGGACATATCTTGTATGAAACGTAGTCTTCGGAACATCTGCTTCCTTTACCTTCAACTGATGGTACCCTGATCTCAGGTCAATCTTTGAAAAATACTGAGCTCCCTGGAGCTAATCAAACAAATCATTGATATGAGGCAAAGGATATTTGTTCTTAACATTGATGTTATTCAAGGCTCTATAATCAATGCAAAGTCTCATAGAACCATCTTTATTTTTAACAAATAAAATAGGAGCACCCCATGGTGATGTGCTAGGTCGAATGAAACCTTTCTCTAATAAATCTTGCAATTGCTCCTTCAACTCTAAAAGTTCAATTTGAGCCATTCGATAAGGGGGTTTTGAAATTGGATTAGCATCAGGAACTAAGTCAACAGTAAATTCAACTTCCCGATCTGGTATTATTCTAGGAAACTCATCAGGAAAAACATCAGGATACTCATTTACCATCGGCACATCATTAATCTGAACAGTTCCTTTGTTTTCAACAATGTGTGAAAGGTAACATTCATTTCCATCTTTTACAAGTTTCTTGGCCTCTTGATAAGTTATCAACAGTAAGGGTTTATTCTTGTACACAAACTGAAAGTCTTTCTGAAAAGAAACTTCTTTAGATCTACAGTAAATCTTATCATGGTAAATAGAGAGCCAATCCATACCCAGGATAACATCAAACTCTACTAGAGGTAAAACAATAAGGTTCGCAAGTAGGTTCTTTCCACGGATAAGGATAGGAATATTTTTATGAATTATTTTTGCCTCAACATTTCCCCTAGGTGTTTTTACCACAAGTTATGGAGTCATTTCTTGAGATGGTATTCCCATTTTACTAGAAAAGGTTTCAGAGATGAAAGAATGTGTATACCTCAAATCAAACAACACACTGGCATAATCTGAAAAAACAAACAAAGTACCAGATACAACTTCATTTGATGGCCCGACATCTTCTGAAGTAGTTGCAAAGGATTTCACCACCCTTTCTGCTTGTAGTCTAACTGCTTCCCATCACTCGAGCTCTTTGTCAGACACTCATTTGCATAGTGACCCATCTCATTGCACTTAAAACATTTCACTAACTGTAAATCAAATTTGGTCTTACCATCACCTTGATCTTTTTTAGTGCAATCATGAGCCTTATGTCCTATCTTACCGCATCGGTAACACTTTCCAAAATTCAAAAGACATTCCCCAGCATGCCTTTTACCACATTTATCACAAACTAGAAACTTAGTTTTCTTACCGTTAGACCTTTTTGAAGAATTCTTTCCATTCTCCTGCCACCTCGGTCTCTTCTTCTGCTGGTTGTTATAGAACACTTGATCATCGGAAAACTCCATTTCCACCTTATCAATGCATCTAACAATCTTTCCATAACTTTTGAACTCACGAGAAGCTAATGCCCTTTGATATTTTGGCTTTAATTCTGAGTAAAAACGATTGATTTTACTATCAAGGTCTCGGATAAAATTTGGAGCATACCTTGCCAATCGAGTGAACCTTTCTTCATAAGAAGCCACTGAGTCCCCCTCTTGCCTCAATTCCAAGAATTGCTTTTCCATCCTAAGTCGAACAGCCTTAGGAAAATACTTCTCAAGAAACATACCTTTGAATTCATCCCAGTCAAGAGCATCAATCTCATCAGCGTCCCTGATATTTTTAACCATCAACCACCACTGATCTGCTTCACCCTCCAAACGGTAAATATCAAGACTAACCTTTTGATTGTATGAACACCCCATGACATCGAAAATCTTCTCCAGTTCATTAATCCACCCTTCAGCTAGCATAGGGTCGGATGATCCTCTGAATGATGGGGGATGTTGCCTCATGAAATGTTCCACCACTGACATGTTCCTCTGTGGTTGATCTGGCTGATCTCATGCATGGATACCGCCACCATTTATCGCTTGAGTCAACTACTCCATTACTGCAACAAATTGTTCAGTTCCAATTCCGACCATCTCAGGATGCTGATTTGTAAGGTTGTTTCCTTCTGTATGCCTTCCTAGCACTGCTTCCCTTTTTCCTCTGTGGAGAACCATTCTGAACAAACATGTCTTAGATGAAGCAACATGTTAATCTTCAAATGCTATATCATTTCAATTTGACCATAAAAAAATATTTTTGGATAATCATTTAATATAATTATAACTCCTAAAGTTATCTAAACCGACCTCTGATACCAACTATAAGGCCCCAGCCTTAAACATTACTTAATCTTGAGATATTTCAAGAATACACCTTGAGGATCTTTTCAGGTTTAGAGTTTTAGAGAATTAGATCATAAAACATGCATTACATTCCACATTTAAACAAAGTGGTTACATAAAAGATAGTACTCATTTTTTCCATCAATGGAAACATATTTAAAATAAAACATGGATTCTTTATTGAAACTTTCTTGACACTATCATCATATCATGTACCCTTCCCTTGACCGGTGAAAATCATTTCAAAAACTTGGGATGAGCATAAAAAGCTCAGTAAGGTTTATAAAAATATGGAAAGGAAACATGATTTTCATATATACGTAAGAATGAAATCATACTTTACCCATAAAACATAGGCACTTTAGCATACCTCATCAAATCATGAATAAATCATATAAATCATAAGACATAAAGGTAACTTGAGGCATTCATAACATTATTACGTAGGGAGTAACCCTCTTGGTTACGTTTGGAATACCCATCACAGTATATTCCCTAAACCTCTTTGAAGAAACCTTAACGTTTAACTCCTTTGCGTTACCCAATGCATTGGAGAGATATATCGGGCTCACCCGCCCTTATTTTATCACGGAACCACCCGTTTTCATAACAATGCCCAAGAACCATAACATAATCGTATCACATAATACATGCATAAAGGAAACATAACATTTCAACATTTCAATCACAAGTTATCAATACAACACATTGATATAAAAAACATTATGAAAACTATTTTCAATACCAAAATAAGAGAAAAGTAAAACATGGTATTTATTTTTCATTCAAAAAAAGTTATGGCTTGTAGAGGAAGCCGAAACTCAAATAATGGTCACGGTGGCAGAGAAGTCGTTGTCGCCGCATACGTATGACAAAAAAACATTCCTTTTGTCATTTAGTAAATTCTTCGTATAAAAAAATATTCCTTTTGAATAAGCATAAAATTCAAAGGGGTTTATACACCGTATAAAAGAAAGTTTTGTATAAAACAAGATATGCCTCAATGAATGCAGATTGAGACGAAGTCCCTTACAAAGATAATTTTTTAAATAAAATAGATCTATTATGTGTATTCACTATAATTACACATAAATAAAGTAAAAATACAATATAGGACATAATAATATCATGACATAATTTGAAAGTAGTAGATTAACCCAAAGAACGGAAATTGGGTTAAGAAGTTCCCTTACCTCGGGTCCGACTTGACTCGATCGTTCTTTAACGTCCTGAATAATAAACTTGAGTTAATTTATAATTGCTTAAGAACCTTTTTCAAGTTCATTATTCCTATTATATCACTTATTACCATGTTATGAACACTATGTAATTATATAAGTTAATAACGGTCGTTTTAACGATCATTGGTACTTGAGTCAAAAATAAACTCTTTATAATTACAAGTTGTTCATGTATCCATTATATCTAGAGTTATACTCATGATTTAGATATCATATATGTCATATATATACATTATATATATACATTTATAATATTACATAACGTTTAGAGGTAAGAAATGAAATGCACCGTTCATGGAGACGGTAAGTCGTACGTACGCATGAACGCTACTTTCATTTCTATTTCGTATTTTATAAAATGGAATAATAATGATATAAAGGTATATTATAATTCCATTATAATATCATATATAATATCATTAATTACATCCTTTATACATCCCACATATGGCATTAACGAATCAAATCACTTTGGGGGGGCGGTAGTCCGCACTTCCTAAAATGAAGATATCTCGTTTACCCATAATGGAAACCATAAAGGTATGCCATAAATGAAAAATACAGAATCTTAATTAAAACATAAACATATTATATAACATATATAAATATAGTTACATCTTAATGGACACCTATGAAGTTGTTAAAAGAATATTGAACAATCATCGTTTCATGAGGCAGAAATTCGCCATCCACGGAAACAGTATGTTCTTTAACCATTAGATGTAGGTGTGTGTAAGTGTAGCTCGAATACTTATTATAAAAACATCCTATTATATTTAGGATACTGGGTTTGTTACAAAAAAAATTAATAAAAAGAGTTTAGGGGGTTTTAGAAGCAAAATAAAACATAAGAACACAAGAGAAGACACTACCTTTAAATCAGGTAACTCTTTTTGATTTGAGCTCAAAGGCTTACTTGGGAAGACTTCTGCCCAAAGTGAGGCTTATAAGAGTTAGAGAGGGATGTGTAGAGACAAAATGGGAAGGGGTTGGCCGATCCAAAGGCTTTGGAAGTGTGGGTACGGTGGTAGAGGTGGGGGCCTTTTATAAGAGGAGAGGAGGGGCACTCTTGGAAGGTTAAGAAAAGATACTTTGTCGTAAAATGATTTTCGGATCAAAAAGGTCCCACAATTATAAATTTCGAGGATAATGTGATAAGGGTTCGAAATACACCCATAAAATAGGTTTTTGACTAGTGTAGGTCTTATATTTTACAATATATTTTCATTTTATTTAAATCGTTAAATAATGCGGTAATCGCTGCATCATCGTAGTGTCATAAATAATTTAATTTATTTAATGTATAAAAATTATAAAAAAATACAATGATGTAGGAAATATTTTTAGATTTACAATGAATATTTATAGTCCAAAATATAATTATGTAGACAAAATTAAAAATGTTTTACTCAGGTGATACATTCTTTGTTATATTTAACTTTCTTTAACAATAAAAAGATAAAAAGTCACTTTCACACAAAAGTGATTCCATGGGGCCCCCAAGTTTGTCACAAGGCATCCCATGGTAGTCCATGAGACAACCAGTAGCATTAAGACACATTTTGGTGTAATTTTTTATTATTATGATATTATTTTATTATCCTTAACTACCCGATTACTCATTAATCAAGATAATTAAAGATAATTACTGTCGTTACTATTCATAATGTCCAGAAACAAAAGAGTCTTGATTACATAATTTGAACCTTCTGATTACAAATATGTAATCCATTTTACCAAATTCCAAAAACAGAAATTGCAAGAATTTATTTAAAAATAATTCCCGTTGTTGAAACAAATAGCGGGTTTTTTTGAAACAATATCTATGAAATGTTTGGCATTAGTTTATGCCCAATTACAAAGTGAAATTAATCCTAATAACCACCGTTGGATTAAATGGTAAAAATATATTCATATTACACTTTAATACCAATTAAAAAGATAATCTATCCATATAATTAAATTAGATGAAAAAGAAGTTTTGATGTAAAATGCAGTATTTTTTACTATTCATTAAAAAATGAACATTGTCAGAAATATACCAAAAATTTATCAAATGTAAATTTCAATGTCCCAATAATAAATAATATGTTTATTTTTACAAATAGAGATTATAAAATTGTCAAAACTTTTATTTAAAAATGGTTTTCCATCAAAAGGCAGTAAAACAATCTTTTAAAAATATTAGTGTATTCCATGCTTAAGATTGGATTTATTCTCATTTTAAGCCTCTAAAACACTATCTAATTCATAAATAGACATAGATAAAAAATATCTATTATTCATTACTTACTTGGGATGTTATAATTATATAAGTATAAATCCAAATATATCCATTAAAAGATCATCCAGAAAATAATCCTTGATGTATGAGACTAAATATTAATGTAATCTTCAAGAATGAAGTTGATTACTAGTAAAAGTTATTTCCAAATGGAAAGGACAAACATTGTAACTAATACACGTCCCTCTTCTGTAGTGGAGATTAAATTATTTGAGTCACAACACCCCTTAAATGTGAATGGGCAGTTGGTTAAATAATACTATGAGGAATTTTGGAAGGAATAAATAGAGGAGTCTAAACTCCTCCCTACATCCCTTGGATAAAAAACTATCAGGATATCTATTTCCATTGTATTTATATGGATACTCATTCTATGAAACTAAATTTCCTTGATAAATACATGGTAGCATAATTGAACTTGTGCCTAAGATAAGTGTGGGGGATGGAAAAAGTAGCTTAATATGTAAATACCTTGTTCAATTTTCTTTTATTTCAAGAAAAAAATATCATAGTGTTAAACTTTGATTCCAAAACCTACACATGAAATCTCTTATCTATTAAATTTTAAACTTTTAGTGTTTTTTTAGGATAAGAAAAATTTATCCTCAATGATTTCATGATTAGGAAAAAAATGACATGCTAGAGTGGAAGGAGTTTATTGGTTCTAAAAATTGTGATAATTAAATGATTGTTGCGTTAATATGATTACTATTTTTATAGAAATTTGGATTTATAATTAGGAAAATGGGTGTGAGTAAAAATATATTTATAGAATGTAAATTATAACATGATGTCACTAGAATTTTGAAATTATTTTGAGGTAACTTTTACTTTTGAAAAAATAATGCCTCATGGATATTACTCAAAAAAAAATTATATAAGTCCTTTTAAATTAGAGTAAAATGGGTAATTGGAATCCCATTATAAATCTTTGATAAATTAGACACTAAGTGTGTGAGTAAATTGCATTTTTTTTATATTCAATAAGTGCTTTGTGCATACATGGCCAAGGAAAAAATTAATAATTTCCTAATATTCAAAAATGAATTCATTCAAGTGAGGGGAATATCAAACCAAAATGAGGAATGGGATAATTGTATTATAAAAAATTCATTTGAGTTGTATCAATTAAGTATAAATTGGAACTTCGGTTTAAGGGACTTAGGAGAGAGAGATAAGTATAGGTACTCCTTATTAAAATTATAATTCCACATAAATCTATCTATTCCACTCCTGGACTTAGAAATCTTTCTTGAATTAAAGTGACATAGTCATTTAAAGTCATAAAGGAGGCAAGATGATTCAAAAAATAGAGGAATCTATTATTTTCTTCTTCTATGGATTTTGTACTTAAGAAAAGGAAAGAAAATTATTTTAATAAATGGAATTCACTGTATCACTCAAGAGTGCAAGAATTTTTGTGTGGAGGTTATGAGAGATTATTTTTACCTAATTATTTAATGAATTTTATTAGAAATTAGTCCCCTAATTAATTTAAATCCTAATAAAATCATATATTTTTTATTCAATAGTGAATGTTTGAATTAACTTTTTAAATGGTTAAAATCATGGGTTTTAATTGTTCTATTCATCGATTCAATTTTAATTAAAACCCATAAATTAATTTATTGAGGAATTTTATTGTTTAATAGATTTTTTTTGTCAGAGTGAGTAACTCAAGAGGGGTGAATTGAGTTCATAGTAAAAATTTCTATTTAAAAATGCTTAAGGAAAAATCCCCCAAATTAATTAAAAATGAATTTTTAATCAAAAATAGTATAATAATATAAGTTTGATCTTTCAAATAATTTCTTATAAGATGGATTATGGCTTAGTGAAAATAATCATTGAAATGAAATTAACTTTTTAAACAAAATTACTTAATCAAATACTTTAAATAAACACATATTAAGACTAACTATCAAAGTAAAGTCTTGTTTTAGATTTTAAATAACAGAAGCAGTTTTAAATCAGAAATTTTGAAAAATCAAATCTAATAAAACAAAGATGGAATATAAACAAGGGGTTCAGTATCAAGTCAAGACTTAATCCCCTTTACTTGGAAATCACCTATTTCCAAGAAGTTTATTAAACAATAAACTTGATCCACATCCTGGATCAGGTTTTACAATCAAGAGAAAATTGGTTGTCCTATATCAAATCCTCTTCTATAGTTTTACGTGGAAATAAAAAAATAAACAGGTCACAAATGACCTCTTCCATGGTTTCTGTGGGTAAACAAATAAAATAGAGTTTGAGAGAGTAGTGGTTATTCTCCAGTTTAGGCATGGGAAATAGTGTGTATAGATAAACAGAGTAAAAAACACACTACTCAAAATCAAATCATAAATATATATAGAAAAATATTAGAGATTGTAAGAAGTGGTGATTCTTGGTTTGAGTAGATTATGATGCTCAAAGGTCCTCATATTTTTATTTGGGAAGATCTTTAATAGGTTTCTCTAAATGTATAGAAAAATAGAGTGTCATGGAAATCTAATGAGTCCTTATATTTTCAGTCTGTCAATATCTGTAGTTGAATCAGTGTGAGAAGGATGTAATCTCTAATAATTTATCACTCTTATATTGTTGATATTGGATCATTTTTTCACATATAGTTCCACACATTCACATGAAGGAGTTATTTAGAATATATAAATATCTAACTCTAATTATCTATTGAATAATAATAAAAATTCTGGATCCACATACTAGGCACTAAATTAAGATGTTATGACATATTATTTAATGCATCCATGGAGTGGTTTAGGAATAATGATTATTAAATCCAAATGTGTCTTTAATGAATTAAATTATATAAACTAGTCATTGAAGGAATTAATTTTTAATGAGAGCTTGAATATAAATGGCAACATACTAGTGTTATATTGGATTTGGAGTTATATTAGAATAATGGTAGATTTCATTTGATGGTATCATAAACCATTGGTAGATGTTGATGGTAGATCATCTAAACTGATGGTAGATATAATCAACAGTAGATGTTGATGGTAGATCATATGAACTAGTGGTATATATAATGAGTGATAGATCTAGTCTGGCAGTAGATCTAGTCTAACATTATATCTCGTCTGATGTTAGATCTTATATGGTGGTAGATCATCAAATGGTATATTAACTCTGGTTGTTAGTGCTCCAATGGTAGAGTCTTATGGTAGATATACTGACTATAGATATGTTAATGGTAGATGAATTTCACCAGTAGATCTTGGTTGAACTAATGATAGATGTAGTCAATAGTAGATCCCTCAGTGGTAGAGTTTTTTAGTAGATATAATCCACAGGTAGATCTGATCGAACTAATGATAGATCACCACAAACAATGGTTTATCTCTTTGAACTAATGGTAGATCATTACTTTACCAAATTTTATCACGGAATTACTTAGAATATGATTAAATATCATAAAACCTTGAACTTTTTAAAAAAATAGTAATCATGATTTTTGATCATTAAAATAAGGAGGTTCTAACAATATCCCTCTTTTTGATGAGCACAAATCATGGAATTTTATAACCAAGTATAGAAAAATAGTAAATAAGAATATAGAATATGATATGCTTAACAACTAAAATTACTAATGTGATATACTAATTTAGACATACTTAAAATGGAATTTTAATTTTAAATTTTATTCAAGAATACTCACCCTTTTGGGATTATCAAAAAGATAATAAAAGTAAAAAAAGATAAGGAAGAAAATATAAAACACAGATGGGTTCCAATAGATACAAAATTCATTAGAGTACATCTCAAAAAAGTAATACAAGGAAAAATAAAATCCCTATAAAATACTAGTCTAAAACAAAATAAATCTCATCTCAATGAGATGTACGGACCACTGAATCATTCCCTTTTATAGTGAAAGGAGGTATAAAGGTTGAAGATGAGGGTGTAGAGGTGGTCTGAGAAAGCTCTTGGATCACAACTATCCTGAGAGGCCAAACATCTTCAACATAAGACATTAAAAGGGTTGAAACTTTGGTGGAAGGCATGCGGAATAAAGTGAAGAATTGAAATCAGTCATAGGTATAGCTTTATGTTCCACCACTACAGTCTGAGAGACTTAAAAAACGGCATCATCGTGTTCAAAAAATCTATAAATATGTTTCCACCTCTCTCCATTTTTTTGAAGAAATCCTTCTTTTCCTCCATAAAAATCTTGAGCAGAGGGGCCAAAACTTTAAGATGGTTCACCTTCAATTTGAAGGCCCTGGTTACAGGAGGCATCCTTAAATTTTTTGAAAGAAATTTAAAATTATAATTGAGATCATGCATGCTATAAATTCTATAAATGTATTATTTTATGTATTTAGTGATAGTCTCTCTATCACTTATATCTTTATTTAAACACTCCCTAACCAATTTATAGATGTACTCACCATGTTTTGTGATCTATAAAAGTTCATCATAATGTAATGTAGTAATAACACCTAAGATAGCATGAAATTCATCCCTTACAATAGCTTTGGTCATCTTTTCATAAACTGAAGATGTAAGAGGTGGAGTAGTGGAAGTTGAAGCAACAACTGAAGGTAAGGTTCCAAACCTCTCCAAAAGGGATGTCTGTCCTGTGGAAAAAACTTTATCTCATGTCTTCCATAATGGACTTAAATAAATCTATATCATTAGAAAATATCTTATTATCAATATCCACTTCTTAAATTTTCAACATCATCTTTGGTTGGATATGAATGATAACTAACTCAAAGATATGTATTGTATCTTCTTCACTAAGTTTTGTTACCTTAGGAGATGCAGATACAAGGATCTCACTAATATTAGAAAGAATCCTCACTCAAAAAGTATCCAAAACATCCTTAGTAACATAATATTATGGTATAGGAGAATAAGGTAGAGGATAAGTAACCATTTTAGGTAAAATATCCACTATATTCTTAAATCCAGAAGCAACAACATCTAAATGAAAAGGCTTCCAACTGAATAGCCTCATCAATTTGCATCACCAGAGATCCCATAAAACCTTTTCCAAAAACAATTATTAAAATTTCACCATGATCAGGTGGACTTCCATGGTCATCATCATCACTATCATCACCCTCTCCATCTGAATTAGGGTAGGAGATTCCTTGAAGCTTGGAACAAGGTGATGGATCCCCCTTAGATGGTGCATCATCAACAATTATGGATAAAATAGCTAGTTCATCTCAATGAACTAATACTTAACTAGAAGATTATAGGGAATTATCCCCCTTAAAAGATTATTTAGGATCATATCTAATAAAGGAAGCATCAAAAAAATTCTAAGCCTCAAAAACTCTCACATCATCACCATTCTTACCTAAAGAAAAAACACCAGGAGAGTGATGAGACTGGTCTTCCTCACCAGCATCACCAATAGAATTATGACCTTCTGAGGCTTGAGGTCCATCACAATTCCCATTTTCATATCTATCAGAACCATCTATAACTTCAAATACTTCCCTTGATCATTCAAATAAACTTTTAACTTGTTCTTCTATTGAGTCTTGAGTATCCTCTTCTTCACCTTCACTTAACAATCTTCTTACAGCAAGAAGAGAAATATAGGGGCTAACAGCTCCATATGAAACATAGGGGCTCTTGAACACATCTGGTTTACTCTCTTCCTCAACTAAAATATCTACTAACACTTCTCTAACCAAGACTCCTTCTTATTCCAATTCATCATTATAGTAAATCACAACTTTGGCTGGCTCTAAATCATGATCAAATATGTCCTTACATCTTGTAGGGTACTACAAATGAGTAAAATCCTCATATATATTGTCATTGTCCTCCACCCATTTCTTTAACCACAAATCCCAATTTAATTTCATCCTATTACAGGTAAACTAGATCAAAAAAACACCACCACACTTTACAACTGCTTCTTCATCTTCTTCTACTAAGACATTGTATTCCAACATGACTGAGATAAAGTTAGGATAGATCAAGGAGTTTAAAAAATATAAGGTCTTTCTCATCTCCATCATGTGTACCATTAAATATTTGCATATGTTTACTTTATCCCTTTTTTAATAAGGAATAAAAGAAAAATATCTTGGTACCTCATCGTACTAAAGTACCCTTTCTTGGGATAAAGCATGTGATGGATGAATTTAAAGAGTAATCTAGACTCCCCATCAAGTTTTTTAGTTGTAGGTCTTCATATAAATTAATTTCTAGTTATATCCAAAATATCATTATCATATAAAAATAATTTTATATTACTGGTAATAGTTTCTTGAAATTTATTATATATACCTCAGTGAGGTACATTCATACAACTAGCCCACTGATTTGAAGAAAATTAACTTATTTTCCATAAATCATACTCCTAATAAAATCATTATTCTCCCCAAATTTATACTCTACATACTGGTGAAATTGGTGAACCAGCCTAGGAAATAATGGTCTATCATATCTTAAAAACATTCCATCCATCCTTGTTCTTGAATTACCTTGATAACTGATGAATTTTTTGAAACTATCCATTCAACATCTATCTCTTTCTCAGTAAAAAATACTCAACTCACATGTTTTTGGTTATTTTATTTGAATACAAAATAACTAGATTCTCCTTGAGATCTCTTAGTATGATGATATCCTTCAGGATATGACATAGAAACATGCTTCACTCTCACCATTACATAGAATTGAAAGGAGAAAGATGGGTGTGGGGAAGGTTTAAGGTCGGGAGAGAAGGGAGGTAAAAAGTTTCTAACTTAGGCATGAATGAGAGTGTTCCCAAAATCATATTTAAGGTTCAATTTTATCATTTAGGGATTTAGAATAATAAAATAAAATAAAATATATAAAAATAAATCATAAAAAAAAACATCGAAAATAAGACCATTAGAAAATAAAGAAAACACTCGATCGGTAGATCTCCAATAGTGGATATTCCAATGGTAGGTCGCCCAATAGTGGATCACCAGTAGTGGATCTTCCAATGGTAGATATTATAATAGTGGATCTTCCAATGGTGGATATTTCAACTATGGATCTTCCAATGGTGGAAATTTTAGGATAAAGGATTAACCGAAATTTATCATTCCTATTTCATGTTTGATATAGTTTAATCTCTTAGAATTCAAAGGCTTTGTAAAAAATTTAGCAATTTTATGTTCAGTTACTTTGAATTTAAGAGTTGTTCACCTTTTTAAAATTATCCCTCAAAAATTGATGTATTATATCAATATATTTTTTCCTATAATGAGATACAAGATTCTTGGAAATATTTATCGCACTTGCATTGTCACAATTTATAGGGACATGTTTAAATTGATATTAATAATCTAGTAAAGTGTTTTTTATCCAAAAAATATGAGTGCAGTAATTTCTTGTAGCTATATATTCATCCTCAGTAATGTAAAGTTCAACATATTTTTTATTTTTACTAAACCAAGATACTAGTGAATTTATTAAAAGGTGATATGTGTCAAAGGTGATTTTTCTCTCTAACCTACAACCACCAAAATATGCATCTAAATAAATCACTAAATCAAATTCTTGTCCTCTAGGATAGAATAGTAATAAACTAGTTATATACTTTAGATATTTGAAATTTATTTTAACAGCATGTAAATGTGATTATTTAGGATTTTCTAGAAAAAGTCGCACATACATACACTAAACATAATATCTGGTTGGATAGAAATTAATTACAGCAAGCTTCTAATCATACCTTTGTAATTGGTTTGATCCAATGACTTTTAAGATTCATCAAGATCTATATTACAAGTTGTAATCATGGGATTATCACTACTTTTTGTGATATACAAACCAAAAAAAATTAGAAGGTCTTTGGTGAACTTTGATTTAAAATAATTCCATATTTATTTTAAAAAATTTGAAAACAATGAAATAATTTTTTTTCTCCCATTAAACTCATTTAAAATTCACTTTTCATAATTTTTGAAAAATCATTACATAAAGAATTTTTAGAATATCCAAAAATTATATCATCAATATAAATTTTTACAACTAAAACATATTTTGAAATTATTTTTATAAATAGAGTAGGATATGTTATGCCTTTTTAAAAACCTTTAGATATTAAGAAAGATTTGAGCCTATCATACCAAGATCTAGAAGATTGTTTAAACCATAAAAATATTTAGTTAATTTGAAAATATCATTTGGAAAATGAGTATTTCTAAATCTAGTGGGGTTTTCAACAAAAACATCCCCAACTATATTGATATATTTTGAAATTAAAGTGTGCTACATAGTCCAGAAACATTCTAATGGATTTAAGTTTAGATACAAGTGAAAATTTTTCCTCATGTCCAATACCCTCTTCTTGAATATATCCTTGTTCAAAAAATCTAGATTTATTCCTAACTATACTCTTTGACTCATCAACTTTGTTTCTAAACACCTATTTAGTGAAAATGGTTAGAGTGTATTTAGGTTAATCTACTAGTTCCAAAAATTTATTTCTTTCAAATCGATTAAGTTCTTATTTCATTTAAATTACTTAGAATTCATCATTAATTGAATCATTGATGTTCTTAGGTTCAATATGTGACAAGAAAGCTTGATGTTCAACCTAATTTCTTATTGAATCTCTAGTTTTTGTTCCTCTATCTAGATCTCCAACTACATCATCTAAAGGATGGTATATATGAGTCCAAAATTTTCTAATAAAAGAGGGGCTAGTTATCTCATTATCCTCTACAGGTTCAGGTTTGGGTTGTTCCTTAGAACTGGAAGATTTTACTTCTTATTTCACAGAACTGTCATAATATTTTGAATTTATATTTATATTGGATAGATAATCTTCAAGGTTATCTAAAGGGGTCTTAGTATCATGTGTATGTGTTTCATCTTATTTGACATGTTCATATTATTCCATAATATTATTTCTTTTATTAAACACCCTATATGATTTACTAGATTTTGAATATCCAAGGAAAATTCATTCATCACTCTTGGAATAAAATTTATTAAGATTATCCTTAGTATTAAGAATAAAGACATTGCAACCAAAAACTCTAAAGTAATTAACATTTAGTTTTCTACCATTACATAATTCATAAGGGGTCCTTTTTAAGAGTGGTCTAATTAAAACTCTATTAATAATATGATAAACTATATTAACTGATTCTTCTTAAAAATAAATAGGTAGATCATACTCATTGAGCATGGTCTAGGAAATTTATTTAAGGGTTTTGTTTTCTAATTTCCACTGTACTATTATTTTATGGGGTCCTGGAAACAAAAAAGTTAGGATTATAGCCATTTTTTGATCAAAATGGTTCAAAATATTGATTTCCAAACTCACATCCATAATCACTTTTTAAGGACGTAATTCTAATTCCACTAATTGTTTTTAAATATTTAGCATACTTTTAAAATTAGAAACAATATTTACTTTTTTGAGGTAGAAATAATACCCAAGTATATCTAGAAAATTAATCTACTAGAACATAAACATAGTGTTTCCCGTTTAATCAAGAAACTCTATAAGGTCCAAAAAAAGTCTATGTAGACCAAATATAGTGGTTGAGAAGTTGAAACATCTTTATTTTATTTGAAAAAGATTAATATGGGTTACCAAATTTATCATTTGGGAATTCTAGTTTAGGTAAATCCTTGATTAAACCTTTCCTCGTTATCTTTATAAGTGAATGAATATCTCAATGGCCTAGTATCCTATTCCAAATCTAAGATTATTGGTCAAATGAACTTACATAGTAAATGTTTTTAGAAAAAAGGAATATAAATTAACAACATATACATTATTATTTCTTGAATCAGTAAACACTAAATCATTTTTAGAATCAAAAAAAATTAGGAATTATTTTAAATTTTAAAATGAAAATCATCATCACATAACTATGAGATTCTAAGACGATTATACTTTAATTAATATATAAATAAGACTTTAGAAATTAAAATAGTGTTAGAGTTACCGATTTGACCAAGTCTAATAATTTTTCCTTTGGAATTGTCACCAAAAGTGACATGTTCTCTATACACCTTGATTAAGTCATTGAAACTTGAATAGTCCCTAGTCATGTGACTGGAATATCCACTACATAGATACCATAAGTTCTTACTGGATATTTTAAAGCAGGTGTCCTATAAAATAAATTTTAAACCAAAAATAATTTGGTACCCAAATATTCTTGGGTCCATAAATGTTAGTAATAAAATATTTTGGAATACATAACTACTTAACAGGTTTTATATAATTTTAGAAATAAAAACTTTGTTTGGTCTAAAATAATAAAAACTAGTAACATGTTTAGCAGAGCTAGAGCTATGAATAAAATTATTTTTAATGATCCTTCATTGTCCCAAATGATATCCTATTACAGTAGTATATTTTGGGGTAGTTTTCTTTCCAATCATATGGGCAAGGTATTTCTACCATTTTTAAATATTTATAAAAAAATTAATTTCTCATTATATAATTTTAATTCATTGTTCTCTTTAAGAAGTTGATAATTTTTTGTCTTTTTCTATAGTAAGATCGGTATGAAAACTAGCTATCAGAGCATGTTTCTTCTTTAATTTTTTTATATTTATCTTTAATTTCATTAAAATTATCCTCTAAAATATTAAAATATTTAAACATTTATTCACTAGACATGTTTTCTTCACTGTTTTTATTTTCATAAGGATTATAAATATAAATAAGAGATTCCAAAAAAAACTAGATACCTTAGATGTGTTTTTGATAAAACACATGTTTTATATATCATGATTGTATTCTCTACTTGAATATGATTCATGTGAGTTATCCTATGAATAACTCCAAGTTTATTATATAGATTTATTATGTCTCTTATCCATATCCTCATATTTCTTGTTAAATTTTAACTTAGGATACTTAGATTTGACATGGTATTTTCTCTTTCTTTCATAGTAGATTATCTCATTTGTAGTATCATCATTCTTCCACTTCATTATCTAATTAATTTTATTGTCATACTTTTCTTTATAACTGGGTTTCCTTAATAACTTATTCTATTTATAAAATATATTGAATCTTATGGCCAAGTGGGCCATTTCTTTATCACTATCAGTAGATGACTCTTCATCACTTGAGTTATCAATCTTCTCTATTTGTTTTGAGGTGGTAGTTATGAAGGCTACTAACTTACTCTTTAGTTCATCATCTTATTCTATGTTTAATTTGATTTCTTCTTCATAAATCATGATCTTTTATATCATATATTTAACATAAAACTTTATTACATCACATGACTCTTGGATTCAAACTGGAGTTCTTCTCCATCTTTCTGGTAAACATCTCAACAGATGCATCACTTGATCTTTATCAGAAATTGGTTTTCCCACTGAATACATCATTTTCAAAATCTAAATAAAACTAAGATACATATCATAAATTGGTTAATAAAGTTTTATCTTAAAAGTATCATATTTAATAGTATAAGTATTTAAATGTATTTCCTTAACATTTTAAGTTCCTTAATGAAAAACAGAAAAACTATCACAAATTTCAAAATCGTTAGTACAAAAATAAATTATATTAAATTCTTCATCTCCTAAATCATAATATAAAGCATTCATAACTTTAAAATTATTATTATAATATGCTTTATTAGGATCACTCCATTTTTCTCTATCATTTTTGGGTAGTTCATATTTTTCTTCAACTAGAGTCCATATATCAAAACCCATGCTTTTAATATGCATATTCATTTTAATCTTCCACTAAACACAGTTTGTGATATTAAAATAACGAGGCCAATTTATATCATATACCTCTATCTATTATCCACAAAGAATTAAATTTAGAAATAACATAAATTTAAGATCTTTAAAAGTCAACTAAATCATAATTGAGAAGATATTTGATAAAGTTGTTCTGATACCAAATGTCGGTCGGAGTGAGTAAATCAAGTGGGGGTGGGTTAAATTGAGTTCCAAATAAAAACTTATATTTAAAAATAATTAAGAAAAAATACACAAAATTAATTAAAAATTCCTAGTTAATCAAAATATTTGAATAATATAAGTTTGATTTTTCAAATAATTTCTCAGAAGTGGGATTAAGGCTCTGTTAAAATAACCTTTGAAATCACTTTAACTTTTGAAACCAAATTACTTACTAAAAAATATTTATATAAACACATATTAAGACTAAACTATCAAAGTAAAGTTTTGTTTCATATTTTAAATAAAAGGTACATTTTTAACTCTGAAATTTAGAAAAAAATAAAATAGATAAAATACACGGCATAATATAAAAATGGGTTCAGTTCCAAGTCGATACTTAATCCCCACCACTTATCAATCACCTGCTAACAAGCATTTTATTGAATAATAAACTTTTTCCAAAAACTATAATAGGTTTTACAATCAACATCACATAGGATATCCTAGTTCAAATCCTCTTCCCTAGTTATATGTGGTAACAAAAACAATAGATAGGTCACACATGACCTCTTATATAGTTTCCATGAGTAAATAAATAAAAGAGAGTTTGAGAGAATATCAGGTGTTCTTTAGTTTAAGCACAGAAGATAGTGTGTACAGATAAACACATTACAACAACAAATTTCACAAAATTAAAGCATAATGAGATAAATGAAATGATTAGATATTGGAATAAGTGGTTCTTATCGGTCTGGATAACTTTATATGTTCAGAGATCCTCATATTTGTCTTTATGAATAGATCAAATAGGTTTATCTAAATGTGCAGGAAAATAGAGTTTTATGGATGTCTAATGGGCCCTTCTATTTTTGGTCTGTCGATATCTATAGTTGATTCATCATGATAAGTATATAATTTCTAGGAATATATCACTCTTGTATTGTTGATATTGGCTCAATTTTACATAGATAGTTCCATACACATGCATGAAAGAAGTTCTGTAGAATATATAACTCTCCAAATCTAATTATTACTTGAAGAATAATAATTGAAATATCCTAGATCCTTGTACTAGGAACTAAATTAGGAAGTTCGTAATTAGTATTTAATACATTTGTGTTGTGGTTTAGTAATAATGATTCTTAAATCCACATGTGTCTTGAATGAATTAAATCTTATAAACTAGTCGTTAGATGAATTAATTAAGAATGAGTGTCAGAACAGAAATGGTAGAATATTGGCAGTAGATCATATTTGGTGATATATTAGACTGATTATAGATTTTATCTGAAGGTGGCATAAACCAATGGTATATGTTGATTATGGATCATTTGAATTAGTGATAGATCTAATCAGTGGTAGATCTATTCTATTGGTAGATATAGTCTGATGGTAGATCAATTCTGATGGTAGATCTGGTCTAGCAGTAGATCATCTAATGGTGGATTAACTTTGGATATAGATCTGACTGGCGTTAGATGCTCCAGTGGAATAGTCTAATGATAGATGTTCTGACGGTAGATCTGTCATTGATAGATGAAGTTAACTAGTACATCTTGTTTGAACTAATGATATATGTCCTCAATGGTAGATCCATCAGTAGTAGATCCTAGCAGTACATTTAATCCACTAGTAGATCTTATTGAACTAATAATAGATCATTACAGCCAATGGTATCTCTCTTTGAACTAACGGTAGATCAGTACTTTACCAAATTTGATCACATAATTACTTAGAATATGATTAACTATTAGAAAACATTGAACTTGTTAGAAACATAAAAAACATGATTTATTATCATTAAAATAAGGAGGTTTCAACACTTTTAAATATTATTTGTATTCTTTTTATTCATTTCGTACTTAATTTTGATAAAGTCAACACTGAAAGATTTTATTTTTATGGTTTCTAGGAAAAATGAAAAATCTAGCAATATAAGGTTTTTCCAGGATGAACATAAGTCTTTTCCATGATGAGTTTAACACTCTACTATAGATTGAAAATCTTTTACTAATATTTTAAAACTTTGGTAATCTTCCAAATTTCCATGGATAACCATCATAAGGATTTTTCATACTCATCGTAAGCCTTTGGCCTTGAGCATAAGACTTTACTAGTAACGAACCAAGATTTCACTATATATCATCCTTATATAGATATTTTTTTAATAGCATGTTTCACACATAAAAATAGACTAAATCTAAAAAAATTGATATATTTTGAATATTAGACATAACCGATATAACTTAGCCTTTAAATTAGCTGGTATAAATTGAAGTAATCCGTTAATAAAACCAATAAAGAAGTAAGAAGAAATGGAATCCCAAAATAGAATAATTCCTTATGAAGCCCATTTATCTAAACTTAGAAAGGATGTAGCTTCTCTAGTTTTTACCCTTGACCAAGCCAAAGATGAACTTGAGTAATAACAGTTTGAGAAACATTGTACATGGGAGAAGTTCAAGCTTGTGGATATTTCTACAAGATCCATGTTTATTAAACTACCACCCAAAATTACAACGAAATATTATCTGATGCTTAGGTATTATATGGATATCATAAGAGGTTACATAATTATAAATTAGGATTACATCAAAATGTAATAAAATATTTATATGTATAGATATATCATGAATTTATATACTTTTTTAACACAATTTCTGCTAAATTCAATCTATCCTTAAAAAATAATTTTTTTAGAAATTGGAATTTTATTTCAAGTAATTAAGTTTACTATTATTTAATAATAACAAGATATATTTACACTATATTAATAATTAATTTATAAAAAAATATAGTTAATACACTAAAAGTCATTTTTTATAGATAGATTTTTTGCTACACTTTATGTTTTTCATTAAAAAAAGTTATAAATTTTAGGATTTTTATTTGAAATAATTATCATCATTTTTGGATTTATCATAACTATATTAGCTTAATATTAATTTTTATTATTTTTCATAAATTTTATTTTTAGTTTAAAAATGAAGGATTTATGAAAATTATAATTTCCATGATTTTATCACTATGTAAGCATAACCTAGAAGATTTAAAACCCATTAAAGCAATCAAATATGAAATTAAGAAATAAAATTATTCATTTTGAAATATTATTTATACATATAAAAACTATGAAAAACGTTTTTAGAACTAAAGAAAAATGTTACTTTAACAAAAAGAAAAAAACTATTTTTGGTCATCTCTTTAAATAAAGTATTTTCTAGGTGAGGTTCAATTTTTTCTTGGCTTTTAATCCTCATACATTTTATTCAATTCATAATAAATCAATTTATGTCTCTAAAATCCATAACCACGACAAAATTATCATATATAAATTTAAAAACTTCATAATTTTTTTAAACGATTATATGAATTTAAGTGTTTTTATTTTAAAATTAACTTTTCATACCTGTGGATATTTTATTGAATAAAATGGTTTTAAAATTTAAATTATAATTTTCAAATTAGGTAATCAAGTTAATTTTAATTTTTTCATTAAAACTAATTACTAATGTAAAATAATTAGTTAACCTAGTAAAAAGTAAAAATGGTAAAAGTATTTTACTAAGTGTTAAAGGCCAAAACATTTTAAAAAATGTTTCCAAATGGATTTTCAAGGTTTTTATTTTAAAACACTCACCCTATTTCATCGTTTTCCCTTTTTTAATCACTTGGCCTTTTAATAGTGAAATTGAATTATTGAAATTAAATGGGTATTTCAAAAACCAACCTTATCTTCACTTATAAAAATTTAACAATTCTGCCACTTCAAGACTCACCTATTGTAACACCCCATTGTTTTGTGATTTTTTTTGGAATTAATTTAACCTTTTTGATATTTTTCATTTCACGCAACACTGAAGATAGTTTATTTTATATTAAAGCACTATGTTTAGATTTAATTATATCTAACACCAAGTTAATCTTGAACTATATTAAATATAAACTTTATATTTCTCTACACATAACACCGAGTTTATCTTTCATTACATGCAATAATGACTTTCCTTGATGGCTTGCGTAACACACAAGACCGAGTTTTACCGAACAATAGTATATCATTAAAATGTTATTACTTAATATAATAAGATGTAACCAATATATTAAATTAGTAGTTATGAATATTATTAACTAATTTATGAAAATATATGGTTTAAAAAAATATAATATGAATTCATAGGTTACCAATTAATTAGAAATGAATATGAAAACCAATTGAATATAAAGGAAAATATTATTATTTTCACAAATTTTTTACCCTAATTAATTAAATTAATTATAATTAGTGAGTGATATTAATGTAATATATATGTTATATATTCAAACAAATATTTTTTATATTCATCTAGTACATGTTATAGACTTAATATAAGAACAAATCCAATTATATGCTTAAAACCTATATTTTTATAATGGTAGTTTAACCGCCTTTTAATGGAGAGACCATTTTAAATCAAAAATTTAGAACTTTTATATATTTTATATGTCAAAATAAACCTTATATTTTAAATATAAACATAAAAATAGGTTAAGATAAATTTTTGGTATTTTTCTATAAGGTTTTATTTTTTAATGAATAGTTAAAAATACTGAATTTTAACTCAAAACTTCTTTTTCATTTTATTTATTTATAAGGTTAAATTATATTTAAAATTGGTTTCAAAGCTTAATTAGATAATATCTTTATAAATTAATTCAATTTAGTTAATTAGAACCAATTTCACATTGAAATTGGATATAAAAACTTAACAAACTTTTGATCATTTTTACTTTAAAAACTAGTAGTGTCATCCCGTCAACGGGATTAAATTTAAATTAATTTCTGCCACTTATGTGTTTTTTATTTTGAAAATTGGATTCCATATTTTTAATAATAATAATTTCTAATTTCTAATAAGTTCAACTTATTTTTTTACCCAGTGAATGTGATTAAAATCAATTATAATGATTAACAGAAAAATTAGGTTAATGAAGTACTAAACCTTAAATTTAAGATACAAAACGACCTAGACACTTTTCCAAAATCCATTTTATAGCCCTGGTTCTGAAATTAACCTTCCATTATTGGTTTTTTTATGAATTTCTTTAGGTAAAAATGTGGTTACTCCTAACTTGTTTTCAAAAATGCCAAGTGTGTATTTTCTCTTCCTTATAAAAGGCCACCACCTCTCCCTCTTCTTCACACCTCTCAGACCACTTATATTTAGAAAATATCTTCCCAATACACTTCTAAAAATACCTATATTCCTCTTTTAGTCCTCCCCTTAGATATAAAGAAATCCAAATAAGTCTTTTGGCACAGACCAAAAGGAGTTACCCGATTAAGAGGTAACGTCCTCCCTCAAACTCATTTCTTTTATTTTCTTTCTACACCCCATATACTCTCTTTATTCCATTATTTTATAAAAAAACAAGTATCCTAGATATATTAGGATGTTTTTATTCTATGATTTTTACCTACACTTACACACACTTCCATATAATGGGTAACGAACATACTGTTTATGTGTACGGTGAACTACCGCCTCACTAAATGATGATTATTCATTTTTCCTTTACCGCCTCTCATGGTGGACATTATGATGGACAATATTTTTATATATGTAATATATTATATTTATTATCTCTTTAATCTTATTTATTCCTTTTTATAACACATATCTTTTTACTTTCTATTTGGTGTAAATATGATAATTTGATTAGAGGAAGTGTGGACTACCGCCCACTCAAAGCGATGTGATTCATTCACACACTTCATGGAATGAATTAAGGATGGGTTTAGATAACTTATATGATATATATAACATTATAATTACACTTTAATTATATTATATACATATATACATATATTTCAATTTATTTACGACAATTAAAATAGAAACAGCGATAATGCGTACGTACGGCTTATCGTCTCCATGAACAATGTATTCCATTTCATAGTTTTATATTATATATATTATTATAATAAAAATATAATGAATATTTATGATATTTATATCATTTATTAAATTATAGAATCGTGATATAGGTACAAGGACCAAAGATATAACAAATTAAGACACAAGTGAAAAAAACAAAGTGAATATTACCTGAAGCGTAACCTTAACATAAAATTGCTAACAAGAGAGTAATATAAAGTCATAATAAATCTATATATGGTATTAGATATAATAATATTGTTATTTAAAAGATGTATAATAAATTTATATTTGTTATACATGATTTTTTAATGAGTACGATAAGAGTCAAGATACAAGGTAAGAGGATTTCATCTCACTTTTTATTTCTGTGAGATACATGCTTTATTCACCACTCATTACTTTTGTGTGGTGTGTATACTGCCCAAGGATGTATTCTAGGATTATTATAATTAAATTTATGTGTATTTACATATCCATTATATTCTCTTTATTTTTTTTGGTTTATGTTTCAAAATTTACTAAATCGGTAAAATAGTTTTATCTCAATTTTCCTTCTTTGAGACTCATGTTTGGTTATGCACCTAAATTATTTTTTGAGTGTCTATAATTAAATTTTACATATTATAGAATGAATATACTTATTTTCATGATATTTTAAGATTTATGTAATTTCCTTTTATTACATGTATTGTATGATCCCAAGTTACCAAGTGATAATATTTTATTGAAACAATCTTGTCGCTTTTCAAGATTGTTAATGATCATGTTTATTTGATGAAATATTATGATCCATATCTCAAGAACACTCATGTGTTTTTTTTTCATTTGTTTATTCAAGATATATCTATGTATTAGTACCATTTTTCCACTCTTTTGTACTCAAGATAATTAAGAAAATGTTTTTAAGAAAATTTTACCGTATTTCACTCTTCGGTTGGAAATATGTTTTATTTTAAAACCCATGTTTTCAAAAATATTTTAAAAAATGTTTTAAAATAATCATTGAAGACCATTTTCAAGGAAAAAGTATTTTAAAAAATATTGTTTTCAAATCTTCCTTTAAAATATTTCAAATCTATTTTCAAAGAAAAATGTTTTCAAGAATGTTTTATGTTTAAGAAATATTTTAAACATTTTCAAGTATTATTAATAAGTTTTCAAAGAAAAAGGTTTCCAAAATGATTTAAAATATTTCTTTATAATTTTTCAATATTATTTTCAAGGAAATGATTTTCCAAAGTTTTTATTTTTAAATAAATCATTTTTCAAGAAGAAAGAATATTTTACCTAAGAAATGTTTTTAAAAGATCTTTCAAAATTATTTCTCATCTAAGATGACTTATGTTGATGTTACTAATTCCTTTCTAGAAAATAATCTATATGTTCCATTCATATTCTTTCTATAAATGGTTTATTATTTGATGTCATGATGTTTATGAAACCAATTACTCTTACAGGATTTATATGCTTTTGAAACATGATTCTTTTCACGGTTTATGCTTTCATAAAGTGATTACAAAACCTGTATATTTTCATAGTTTATGAATGGTTGAAATGTTAATGATACCCATATATGTTATGCATGGACCTGATTTCATGTTCAAAATGTTATGTGTGAACCAGATTACATGTTCACAATGTTATTTATGGACCTTTTTTGTCCATAAGTTAATGCATAAACCTTATTACATGTTCACAATGTTATGAGTGAACCTTATTACATGTTCACAATAATATGCATAGACCTGGTTGCATGTCCATAATTTTATGTGTGAACCTGATTACATGTTTAAAATGTTATGCATGAACCTGATTACATGTTCATAATATTATTCATAGACCAGGTTTCATGTCCATAAGGTTATGCGTAAACCTGATTACATGTTCACAATGTTATGCATGGACCTGGTTGCATGTTTGTAAGTTGAATCAGGGGCCTGAATTCATATCCTTAACTTAAGGAGTGAAACTATTTTTATTTATACATGTTCATAATGTTATAAACCAATGTTCATACCACAAACTCCATATCATATTCCTATGTTATGCTTTCATGACTTATGCTCTTAATTCTCTTATGATCCATTTCTTATGAACTTCTAATATTTATTATGATCTCTAATATGCAGGGTATGATATTCAAATGTTATTCTCAAGTTCCATAACCTTTTGTTCATTTTATTCTTATGAATTTCCTTTATTTTCCCTTACTGATCATCTAAGATCACCCATTTCTTATGTTTCCTTTACCCGGGTTATGAAGAAAGGTTTTAGGTAGAAGTACTAAATGTGGAGATCTTTATGGGAGATGTTTAAGATATTTTACCAGGATAGAATATTTTTTTCTAAGTTTCTAAAGATACTAAACTATTACGGTCCTCGGGCATGTATTTTTGTAATGTACTAAATATTCATCTAAAATGATGAAATATCTATGCATATTAAGCATGGGTCTCTATAGTAGGGATCAAAGGAAAGGTTTAGTCAACATTTGGAAACTATTATTAGAAATCATTAGTGAGATCCCTAGGTATATTTCTAAATATATGTCTAGGGATGTCTCTAATGATAAGTATAGGGATGAGTTAACATTTATAAAAATGTCATTGAATTTTGGTAAAGGATAGAGTGAGTGGTTTCCTAGAAATATATATTGGTCTAGAAACTACAAGTGGATGTTTCTCTATAACAAATATAACTAGGGGTAAAAACTCCAACAATATATTCTAGGCCTGACTCGGGGTAATCTGGTACACGACAATGGGCCTTGTTACACACCTAGTTTGACACTCCCAGGGGATATGCATTGGAAATTCACAAACTCTTCATGAACCATAATGAAGGATTTAAATGGAAGATACCTATTAATAACCTAGTATAAACATGAGTTTTCATATTTTAATGAAGGTATCATAAATTAGACATCCTATAAGTAATTATTTTTTGTGGTTACATGGTTTTCCACTATTATAAGTGTTTCTCACACCCTAATTTCTAGTTTTAGTGAATGGAGAGAACTATAAGGAGCATTGTTAACATTTAATGTTTCATATGTGGAAATTATGGGAATTATGAGAATAGATTTCCCAAGTGTAAATATCTTAAAGAAAATCATGAAGGTGGTATAAGTATTGGTTATACTTCTGAAGTTAAAGAGACCAAAAACGACATGTGAAAGGTATGTGATGTTCTTACAGTATTTTTTACAATAAACATAATAAGTATGATTAGATTGAGGTTGAGGAACATTAAGACATGATTCATATTTCATATTCCAGGAAATAGGTATTAAGGAATAAGTTGATGAAGCATGAGTAATGGTTTAAGAATAATGTTGGATGAATGAAGTATTTATGGTTTGGAATTCAGAGATTATGTTATATGAATCATGAAATATATAAGTATTTTTAATAAAAATTTCAATTAATGAATTAAAAGGATGTGTTCAATGGTGATTAATATATATAAAAATGATTACATGGAAATGTGATATTTTTATTAAGGGAAGGTAACACTTAATTAGTCTATAGAATTGAGATAATGATGTTTGGATAAAGATATATTGGATATGAATAAGTAAATTGGATGGTACAAATTACCCTAGAACTGATTATTAAAAAAGTGGTCTATGTTATTAAGGATGAAGTTTAAAACTTCTTAGATTTAAATAATGTATCCAGTAATCATTGAAATAAGGAATCATGCATATTTTCTAGAAGGATTTATGATAATTCATTTTATTACCATGTTTCAAGGGAATATACGATGAGGGTATTCACATGTTTGGAATGTGACAACCAATAGAAACTTTGTGATATAAAATAGATCAATGTTAATATGATTTTGTTTCATTATTTCTAAATATTTTGATTTTCATCTTTCAGAAGGGTTATAAGTTTAACGATTTTTGGAAAGTTTAACATAAACTTTGGATGAATTCAGTAATATTAAAGTGTTATCTCTTCATAATAGGATTTATGAATATTGGATAGCCTGTTCAAACTACTTTTTGTTAATGATAACTGATAAAAAATCGAATGTCATATCATGGATCTCATGATCTGTTAGCACATCATAAATGAAAACGTCACCTTCCTTTTTAAAGAAAGAGGTGAAGTGGATCAATGAACAACAAAGGGTGACATTATCCTAAAATCATGAAAGTATATATTTTCATGAAAATTATTCAACTTTAGGAAAAATTATCTTCATACTAGAAATTTTTTCCTAGTACCTTCGTTTCTAATGAATCAAATGGTTCCTTAGACAATCATAGATTTATAGCTTTGTGATTGTTAACTTTATCCTGACTAAGTTATTTATAACTCTACATCAGAACATGATAGTTATATTTTTATTCCATATCCATGTTTTAACTTCCCACTTATGTTCTCCTATGTGTAAACCTATTTATATGTTACTTTGGGTAACTATTATGGTTGCAACTTTCCCTTTTTAAGAGATATTTTAGTACACATTTTTGTGATGTGGGATTCTATGAATGAAACTTTCAAGTATTAAACCTTTGATAACATAGAATAATTTTGAGGGTGAAATTCATTTTAAGGTGGGTAGAATATAACACCTTAAGATTTTGGGATTTTTTTTTGAATTAATTTAACATTTTTGATATTTTTCATTTCACACAACACTGAAGATAGTTTATTTTATATTAAAAAACTATGTTTGGATTGCTTTATAGGAAACAAAAATTTAATCATGAACTATATGAAACATAAACTTTATCTTTTTATATATTTAATACTGAGTTTATCTTGCATTATATGTAATAATGACTTTCCTCGATGGCTTGCAGAACACGCAAGACCGAGTTTTACCGAACAATAGTATATCATTAAAATGTTGTTACTTAATATAATAAGATATAAACTAGCTATTAAATTTTAGGTTATGAATAATATTTACTAATTTATGAAAATATATGGATTACACAAATATAAGATGAATTTATAGGTTACCAATTAATTAGAAATGAATATGAAAACTGATTGAATATAAATGGAAATATTATTATTTTTACAAAGCTATTTTGACCTAATTAATTAAATTAATTATAATTTGTGAGTGATATTAATTTAATATATATGTTATATATTCAATAAAATATTTTTTATATTCATTCAATATATTTTATAGATATAGGATAATAACAAACCCTATTATATGCTTAAAACCCTATATTTTTATAATGGTAGTTCTACCGCCTTTTAATAGAGAACCCATTATAAATAAAAATGTTGTTACTTTTATAGATTTAATATTTAAAAATAAAACTTATATTTTAAATAGAAACAAAAAAGATAGGTTAGGATAAATTTTTGTTATTTTTTATAAGGTTTAATTTTTTAATGAATAGTTTAAAATACTGAATTTTAATTCAAAACTATTTTTTATATAATTTATTTATAAGGTTAAAATATATTTTAAATTGTTTTAAAAGTTAAATTAGATAAAACTTTTATCAATTAATCCAATTTATGTAATTTTAACCAATTTTACATTGAAATTTGATATAAAAACTTAGCAAACATTTGATCATTTTTACTTTAAAAATCAGTAGTGTCATCCCGTCAGCGGGATTAAATTTAAATTAATTTCTACCAATTATGTGTTTATAATTTAATAAAATGGATTACATATTTGTAATTAGAATAATTTATAATTTCTAATAAGTTCAACTTAGTTTTTTAACAAAAATATTAGTGAAAGTAAATTATAATTAATTACAATGATTAAGAGAAAAATTAGGTTAGCAAAGTACTAAACATTAAATTTAAGACCCAAAATGATCTATAAACTTTTTAAATATCAATTTTATGGATAGGATTCATCAATTAACCTTTCATTATTGATTTGTTTTGTGTTTTTATGACCGTTTTTATGTAAAAATGTGGTTACACCTAACTTGTTTTTAAAAATTCCAAGTGTGTCATTTCCCTTCCCTATAAAAGGCCACCACCTCTCCCTCTTCTTAACACCTTTCAAACCACTTATATTTGGAAAATATTTTCCCAATAAACATAAAAAAATACCTAAATTCATCATATAATCCTACACTTGATCATAAATCAATCCAAGTAATCCTTTTAGTAGAAACCAAAAGAAATTATCTGATTAAGAGGTAACATCTTCTCTCAAGATCCTTTATTTTATTTTCTTTCATCACCCCCTCCACTATATTTATTATATAATTTTATAACAACACAATTATACTAAATATTTTAGGATTTTTTTTATTCTAATGGTTCAACCTACACTTACCCACACTTCCATCTAATGGGTAATATACATATTATTTATCTGTACAATGAACTACTGTCTCACTAAACGATGATTGTTCATTTTTCCATTACCACCTCTCATGGTGGAAATTATGATGGGAACTCTATTTATATATGTAATATATTATATTTATTATGTCTTTAATCTTATTTATTACTTTTTAAAACACATATATTTTTACTTTCCATTTGGTGTAAATATGATAATTTCGTTTGGGGAATTGTGGACTACTGCCCCCACAAAGCGATGTGATTCATTCACACACTACATCTAATATATTATGGATAGGTTAAGTGAAATTATATGATATATATAAAATTATAATTCCAATTTAATGATATTATATACATATATACCTATATTTAATTTTATTTCTTTCTTTCAATATGACAATAAAAATAGAAACAGTGTTCATGAGTACGTACGGCTTACCGTCTCCATGAACTGTGTATACCATTTCATAATTTTATATTCTATAGATTATTATAATAAAAATATAATTAATATAAATTATATTTATATCATGGTTTAAATTCTTTAATTTTTATATAAGTATAAGGATCGAAGATATAACAAATTAAGATACAAGCGAAAAACAAAGTGAATATTACCTGAAGTGTAATCTTATCATGAAATTGTGGACAAGAGGGTAATATAAAGTCATAATAAATATATATATGGTATTAGATATAATAATATGTTTATTTAAAATATATATAACAAATTTATATTTATTATATATGGGTTTTTAAGGAATATGATGAGAGTCAAGACACAAGGTATGGGGATTTCATCTTACTTTTTATTTCTGTGAGATACATGCTTTATTCACCACCCATTCCTTTTGTGTGGTGTGTATATTGACCAGGTATGTATTATTCTATTATTATAATTAAATTTATGGTAATTTACATATCCATTATATTCTCTTTATTTATTGGGTTTTATGTTTCAAATGTTACCAAATCAGTAAAATAGTTTTGTCTCAATTTTCCTTCATTGAGACTCGTGTTTGGTTATGCAGCTAAATTATTTTTTGAGGTGTATATACTTCCATTTTAAATTTCATGTCATGAATATCCTTATTTTAAGGATATTTTAATCTTCATGTAATTTATTTTTTTACATGGATATTATGATCCCAAGTTACCAAGTGATAATATTTTATTGAAACAATCTCATCACTTTTCAAGATTCTTAATGATTATACTTCTTTGATGAAATATTATGATCCATATATCAATAACAATACTGAGTTTATTTATCCTTTGTTTATTAAATATATATCCCTTTATTAGTACCATTTTTCCACTCTTTGGTACTTAAGATAACTAATAAAATGTTTTTAAGAAAATTTGACTGTATTTCTCTCTTCAGTCGGAAATCTGTTTTATTTTAAAAACCATGTTTTTTAAAAAAGATTCCAAAATGTTTTCAAATGATACTTGAAAAACATTTTCTAGGAAAAATTATTTTAAAAAGTTTTTAGTGTTTTAATAACTTCCTTTCAAATATTCCAAATCTATTTTCAAATAAAAAGGTTTCCAAGAATGTTTTATGTTTAAGAAATATTTTAAAAAATTTCAAGTATTTTTTATAATTTTTCAACGAAAAAGGTTACCAAAATAATTTCAAGTATTTATTTATAATTTTTCAATTTTATTTTAAAGGAAATGGTTTTCAAAGCGTTTTATTTTTAAAAAAATCATTTTTCAAGAAGAAAGGATATTTTACCCAAGAAATGTTTTTAAAAGATCTTTCAAAATTATTTCCCATATAAGATGGCATCTATTGATGTTACTCATGATTTTATAGAAAAATATATAAAGGTTCCATTCATATTCTTTCTATGAATGGTTTATTATTTTATGTCATGATTTTTATGAAACCCATTTCTATTCAATAAGTTATATAATTTTGAAACCCAGTTCTTTTCATGGGTTATGCTTTCATAAAGTGATTACAAAACCTATCTCTGTTAATAGTTTATAATTTGATGAAATGTTAATGATACCCATTTCATTTCATGGGTTATGATTTGATGTTTATAAAACCTATGTATTTTTATGGGTCATGATATGATGAAAGTTTTATTTTGTGTCACATGTATGAATAATGTTATTATGAGGTGGGTAGGACCTATATCTCCCTCCAATGAATTTGGTAATGATGGAGGACTCGTGAGTATATATGTTATGCATGAACCTTATTTCATGTTCACAATGTTATGTGTGAACCTGATTACATGTTCACAATGTTATGCATGGACCTGGTTTCATGTCCATAAGTTTATGCATGAACCTGATTACATGTTCACAATGTTATGAGTGAACCTTATTATATGCTTACAATATTATTCATGGACCTAGTTTCATGTCCATAAGATTATGTGTGAACCTTATTACATGTTCACAATGTTATGTGTGAACCTAATTACATGTTCACGATGTTATGCATGGACCAGGTTTCTTGTCCATAAGGTTATGCATGAACCTGATAACACATCCATAATGTTATGCATGGGCCTAGTTTCATGTCCATAAGTTGATGAGGGGGGGATGATTTCATGTCCTTAACTTAATTAATGAACCTATTTCTACTTATACATGTTCACAACATTATAAACCAATGTGCACGCCACAAACTCCATGTCTTATTCTTATGTTATGCTTTCATGGCTTATGCTCTTAATTCTCTTATTATACATGTCTTATGAACTTCAAATATTTATTATGATCTCTAATATGTATGGTATGATCCTAAAATTTTATTCTTGAGTTACATACCCTTTTTTTCATGTTATGCTTATGCATTTCCTTTATCTACCCTTACTGAGCATCTGAGCTCACCTCTTTCTTGTGTTTCCTTTCCCCATGTTATGAAGAAATGTTTTAGGTAGAAGTATTAAATGTAGAGATATTTATGGGAGATATTGAAGATATTTAATTGGGTTGGAATATTTTTTTTACAAGTTTCCAAAGACACTAAACTATTACATCCCTCTGGCATGTATTTTTGTAATGTACTGAATATTCATCTAAAATGATGTAATATCCATATATGTTAAGTCTGGGTATCTATAACTACCCTTAAAAATTATCCTTGAAACTATTCTATTTTACTCTTTATATAACCCTCTCCCATGAACATAATCCCTCTATCACTCATAGTTAGCCTAATCTCTTCAATTTTAAGGAGACTTCTAAGGAAAAATTAAGTCTCAAACGTAAGTATTATCTCCTAATTTTTTATACTTAATATTACTCTTATAAATATATTATCATCATAATAATATGATTAATTTAGTATCATTATTATACTGATATGTTTTTAAATTAATTTTGTAGTTCTTTTTTTTCATTTACTTCTAATTATAAAAACAAATGAACGAAAATCATGTGCGTGTGTCCGGACTATTGCCTCCATGAAGATTCATTTTTTCGTTTTTCTTATAGTTTTTAATTCTGTATAAAAACATATTAAAATATATTTATCCATAATAAAAACATTCAAATAATTTCATTATTATTCTATTATAATGATATTATTTCAATATAATCACCTCTTTAACAATACTCACCAATTGATTTAAAGCATGTTCAAGTTTGGGTCGGTTTAACCACCTACGTGAACGATGCTATAAAACTCTATTATGGATAACTATGGGAACAAGAAAACTAATATTATTAAATTATAATAATAAAATAATTATTTTTATATGGTTCTAGAAATATTATATTAACTATCTAACTTATTATTAAAGTATCGTTTTCATTCTCCAAAATCACCGAAATAAGTCAGTACTGATTCCATTTTCACACAGAGTAACTAAAACGCTTATGGAATGATATACGAGACTTAAAAATTAATATATGTTATATATTAAATTATATTTAAATATATATTAAATATAAACTTGGTATAAATTAATATTTAATGAAATCACCATTATATAATGTGCGCAAATGGATAAAGTTATTAACACCTGATAGTTGAAAATAAGTTATAACTAACCAATATACACATAATAAATAATTATAAATTAGAGATATAAATGGTAACATGTGTGAATAAGGTTACTAAATATATGATTAATTTGGATGTGTTTGTTTTATAGGAAGTTATAGTGTCGTCAACTAATCAATGAAACAAGGTAATGGTTTTTCATCTCAACTTCTCTGCATTGAGGCATATTTTAATATTATGCATGAATTTATTATTTATATAGTGTATATACTGCCCAATAATTTATTTTGACATAATATATGATTTAATTCAAGTTATTTATATAACCATATGATTTTTAAACTTCCAATTACTTTTGATTCAAAAATTACTAAAGTCGTAAGGGGTTTTTGTGACTCAATTCTCTTCCATGGGTAATAATCACTCTACTTTTTCTATTATCTTCTATGATTGATATATTATAACCTATGATAATTTTTGTACATATTTAAACCTTATTTTATATTGAAATTATGTTTCACATTAAATTATTCTTCCTCAATGATTCTAATGTTTTGTTAAAATGAATTTTTGTTAAGAATAATTATCATTTCTTATTTCTCTAGTGGAAACTCAAAATGTTTTTATCTATAATGATACTTCGTAACCTTTATTAATTTTAAAACAAATGTTTCATAATAAATTTAATGATTTGGGTTTTCAAAAAATAATATTTCAAAATTTTCAAAAGGTTTTTCTGTCATTTTAAAATAAAAAAAATTATCATCTGCACCACATTTTCATTTGATAATTTTTATGTCTTTTTCAAGGTTCCATTATTAACAATTTTTTTAACAGTAAAAGTTTTCAAAGTAATTTAACTTCTCCTTTTTGAAACATGGAAATTCTAGTGGAAAGGATCCATATTTCCCTTCTCATAATCAATACTTTGTCCTAAATAATTATTTCAAGGTATTTTGGTATGTGGTATAACCAACTGCTAGCTTGAAATTCCTTGGTCCATTGAGTGGACTCCCCAATTAATAAATCTTGACTTGGATTTACTTAACACTTGAATCTATGTTTCACCAAGCCCTAGTTTGGTAGTCAACCCTTGATGTTAACTTATTTAATTCAATCCAAAACTTTAGTTATAACTCCTTAGTAATTGAAAACACCATAAATTTGGCTAGAAAAGTACATTTCACTATGGTTCCATTAATAACCTTAATTAATGGAAGGATTTTGACTTAATATTTACTTGAGGGATTTTTTACTATATCTAAACATAAATTATTAATATTATATGGATTTTACATAATTAAGTAACCATGTATTGATAAACTTTTTTATGTATAATCCATTTATTTTACATTATCTTTCATTTCTTGTTATCTTATTTAGTTTATGTGATCATGTTTAACATCATATAAAAATGCATTGCATAAAACAGATAACCATGCACTTGGATAAAATAAAATAAATTATGTGACTTGATTATGAGATTTCTAATGGTTAATTTATCGAGCGAACAATAAATAAACCTATATCCCTAAGGGAAAACTCTTTGAGATGGTATTTTCTTGAGTTACGATATTCCACCATTGACCTTAGTATCCTCTTAGTTGGTTTCACCTAAACTAGAGATTTGAACCTCTTCTTTTCCATGGAGCCCAATCCTTTACATGTTTTATACTCACACATTATTGAGGAAAATCAAGGGTATGGGATGCATAAAATAAACCATATACACATAGGTGTTACATAGTAGAGGTGTGAGGGATAACATGAAGGACATCATATTTAATTAAATAAAATTTATCACATGTAAAATCCCATATAATAATATTAAATTAAAAAAAATCCCAACACATACATTGGTTGGTTAAGCTCATTATCAATCACATATATGCAATGACATCACATTCATACATGCTGGAATTCATTTCAAAAAATTCTATTAATTAAGATAAATTTATCTTGAATTAATAATTAATTGTATATTTATTTATTTATTTATTTATTATCTTAATTATTAATCCAAATATTCATTGAGATACATAAGATTCTAATTCGCTATAATTTTTAAATAAATTAATTTTATTTAAAATTATATATGTAATTGGTGTGTACTTAGAGGTAACATAATGTATACCCCTTTAAACTGCACAGTGTCTTGTTCGGTTGTGTATTGTGTACTTACACGACATATAGCATACATGGTGTGTCATGTCATTACATAGTCTATAGTTATATATATCAAAACTAGTAGTCATCTTGGAATTTATGATACATTACATGTGTTAATATACATGACATGTACCATTTTTAATGCCTACAAAATAAATGGTGTGTATAATGGCCTTACATGACATGTAGTTATGAAATTAATGTGGAAATAAATTATGAATTTAATATTTTGTAAACCCCTATCACACGGTACGTATATCATTTGAATGTTGTGTATTTTGGTTTAGATTTCATGATTGATTTTATTCCACATAATTAATTTACAAGGTGTACTTTCTATATTGGTGTGTACTCTGCATAAACGGGTATGCATTACACAGTGTGTACAACCTACCACACTTCATGTACCATTTTTTTGTCATCATCAGTACATGACTAGGGACTCAGTGTGTGAACCATATGAAATAATACTATGTTATAGAGTGTATATTCCAACTCCACTCCATTTAATTATAGCTAACTTGTGTCTCTCAGATTGAATTCAACATGCATCATGTGTATTAATTACATGTAGTGTTTGTTGATCATAGGACCACCATGTCATGTGGTGTTGCAAAGTATGTATGATGGTTACACACTATATAACCTTTTAAACTATGCCCCATCCTCATATTCAATACATAGTGTAATTACTATGTAATTACACACCATATAAAGATCTCCCACATGACCAGCAACGATTGGATCAACTATGTGGGCATGCGGTTGACCAAGACTTCACACATCGTGTAATTGGGTTACATGGTGTGAAATCTGGTTAGGTAGCCAAAATCTTTGGCACCACCAGACAAAATATTCATTCATTATTCACCTATTATTATTCTTTTTTGTTCATATGATAGTGAATGAACTCATTAACTCAACTTAAAGGATTAAGAATGAAAACTAAAATAAAACCTAATAAAAGAAACATGATATTCATTAACAAATTAAATAAGTATAATTTTGGATGTAACTTGGCTCAAATATCACTTGAAGGTTTCAGGCACAGTATAAGCTGGTAGGGCCCATGCCCGATGATGGTTTTTCATTGGATCTAATGGATAATCCATAAGGATGTGACTCATAATCATCATTTCTAATGAATATAACCAAAGAAGCAAGATGAAAGGAATCCCAGAACGTAGATATGATTTGTTCACATTAAATTTATAATTAATTTAATAACAATAATTACCTAAATCTTGAAATTATTTCTTTAATAAATATGTTTATCATTTAAACCTTTTTTAAGTTGAACCATCATTTTGGTAAGAGGATCCAACGTAAAATCATTCAAGTGGTGATACAAACATGGTCTAAAATAGCTTCACTGATGGAAATCTGGGTGCTAGCATGGAGGTATTGATCATATTTTATTTCTCACTTTTGATCAAAACATAATCCTTTAGGTAGATTATTGTATCTCTTATCTCTCAATATTTAGAAGGAGATAGGAGATGGTGAAATTCTCTTGATCTTGAGAGGAACCCTCGATATGTTCTTCATAGGGAGAATTCTCTAGAGAGATGATGTATTATGCACAACACATATGATCTCCCACATTCTATAAAATGACATAAGTGGGTATATATAAAGCTAGGATTTAATATTTATTTTTACAAAAATGCCCTTAATAGAATAATAAACCTAATGTATTCCTCATGCCAATAATAATAATAATATAATGGCATGTGCTAACTTTCACAAACTAAATATCATTTTATTAAATAAATAATTGATTATTTATATAAATGAAATATATAATTTTATCATTTCAATTAATGGTCATATATCTTAACTCTCCCACCTTCATAATCATTTACCAAACCACAAATAATACATAAATATTATCCATTCTATAAATAAATATTATATTTATGGTCTTTTGAATAAATATTTTGTTAATATTCAACTCACATAAATATGGTGATTGAACATTTGTGATCAATAAATCATGAATAAATATTATTCCTTGGTATTTAAAATAAAATTTATTCTAGCTATTAAATTAAAATAGAATTTACTTTAATCAATAGAAACACTAAGTGTGTGACCCTCTAGGTTTATTCCTCAGTGGCATTAGGTGGGTTTGTCTAAAGTCCAATATCAACATATAGAAACACTTAAAGGCACCTATAGAGAAATAAGTTAATGTCAAAATGACAAAAAGTACATACAAATGATTACGGTATAATATAATCTATTTCTTTTAATTCTTACCAACCAGGTTGCATACTTGTGTCATCAACCTATAAGATTGATATTTATTTCTTTAACTCCATCAAATGAACTCATCAATCACCATGGTCATAGAATTTAGTTTTACAATTAAATTTCAATCAAAGGGACAAGATACCATCTTCCAAACTTGGAAGTGATAAATTCTTATTGAATTATTCTTTAATGTTATATCACTCGTGATGAACCTAATGTATCCTACTTTACTATGAACATAGGTCATCATGGTTTTGGTTAATATATAAAATTATGTGACTTGTGGTATTCATTAATAATAATCTAAAGTCTAAGGACCATTTCACACATTTTCATATAGGAATATCCAATGATAAGAAAACATGTGGAATTCCTACTTACATTTATGTCCTTATAGTATCCTTTGTTGGATATTACTAGGTGAAAACTTCGAGAGATGAATCCTATTCTGCTTACGAGAATCAAGAACCTGATATTTTTCATCATTTGTGTCCCATAAAATAATTTCATTTGACTATGGGACTTATATATTCTAGAATATTGACATAGCACTTCAAGGTTCTCATCATAGCGGTTGACTATTATAACCTTTTTATGACATAAATACTTTAAGGATATCATCACATGAATTTTATGTAGAATAACAATAAATATGTGACAATAAATTTATTAATAATCAAGTATTTTAATAGATAGGAAATCTTAAGTATGAAGCCACTGGTTCTAGGGTACCATCTCCAACGGTGTCAAGTATGATCTATGGTATATGGAATTGACTGTATAGGTACTTTTGGTATGGATTTATATATTTATTTTATTCATATATATATTTATTTACTCATTTATATAATTTTTTAGTTATTTTAATTCACATTATCTGTCTTCCATAGAGACATCCAACATATGGATGAGTTATTCTGGTTCTTAAGAGAACTTATTCATGACTTAATATATTAATATTATTAGTTAAATCATTTAACACTAATATATTGAGAATTTGGCACTAGTATCCAAACTATGGGGATCGAGGAATTCTCTTGGGGTCAATGATGGGCTAATTTAGGTATTATTTAGATATATGAGTAACAGTTATGACAATATTTATCCATAAACCACATTTAAAGAAATGAATTTCCTTAAGGGATTATTGATTATCCTATAGCTATTCATAAATATAGCATTACTCTTTCTCTCTCTCTATTGTCTTTATGTCTTCATTGTTATATCTTCTTATCATCTCGATAACCTCCTCTTGAGATATCTATCACTAAAAAATGTGAAGTGAATAGTTAAAATGTAATAACCTAGAATGGTTTTCTTATGGTTAATGATGAAATTATTGTGGAATTGTAGGAATTTGATGACATTTATAGTGAACCAATATTGTTCAAATGATCCTTCATAATAGTAATCACCCTATGTCAAAATACAGAAAATTTTATCTATTTCCATGGTCAGAGACTATGGCCTTGGGCTAAGACCATGGTCTGAGACTGTGGCCATGAAGGAGGTTTGGTTAGTGGTAGGGGTGAGGCCTATGAACATATTTTCCAACCATGGTTATAGGTTACCTACCCCTCCAATTATCCTATTTCCATGGTCAATGTTGATAGTGGTTGTAGAGTTTGAAAAAATATAGCTCCACCAAATTTGATCCCTATACCAGCTGTGTATGGTATCCAATCCTTTTCCACTTACATGTAATAAATATTACACACACACACACACACACACACATATATATATATATATAATTTTTTTTGTATTATTAAATCCATATACATCCATGGTTTCATGGTGGTTGTGACCCTAGACCCTACTCAGGATGCATATTGCCATAGTCATGGGGTAACTATGGTCGTAGCATCCTGAGGTGGTTCTACAACCATGGATTCCATGAAACTATGGCCATAGACCTATTAAAGAAGTCCTATAGACATGATCTAGTTTCGACTAAGGCTATAGTCTATTCTAGTGCACCTCCTATATAATTTTTTCCCCATGGTAGAGCACAAGAATTTATACCACCATGGTCCCATATTAGCTATGGTGGTAGATGGCGTGGTATCCCACATTTGTATACATGATTTTAAAGATAATTCCTTAAAAAATATTACATAAATAACTCTAAAAAACATTTTAGGTTTAGTTTCTTGTAAACAATTTACATAGTATAAGACTTAAAAGTTATAAAAAAATAAAACATAAACTAATTCTCAATTCTCTTGAAAGTCTTCCTTATTACCCCATCCTAGATCACCTCACTGTATAGGATTTTCTAGGGACATTTATCAAATGAAATTGGTAAGAATAAATCCCAGTAATGGTAAAAAAATTAAGAGAATATAATAGATGAAATATAAATTAAAACACAATAACTTGATTCCTAATATAAGTACATGAACATAAGAACAAGAGGAATAACATGGTAATCTGGATATGGAATAAACAAGATACATTCATAAACATATCACCAAATATCATCACCAAGGTATCCTAAAACATATTACCAAATATTTTGACAAAGTTATCATAAAACATTACTAAGGAATACTTCCAAGGTATCATGAACATTTCACCTCTATAAATTATTTCATTACCAAATTCATTGGAGCACTATCATGGACCACCCTTCATATGTTTAATATTATGTATGTTGCATAAATCAAAAAAACATAAGTGCATATAATTTATATCCCATAAGTAGGTAATGTTTTTTTCATACATGTATATCTCCAATAAATATTCTAATTATACATATAAATTAATACCCTTTAATTAAAATAGTTTTGGGTATTCATGATATGAAAATATAGCATGGAAAATAAAATGTTGATTTCGACAGCATAACGGGTATACAAAAGAGATCTTAGAATGGGTTTAATATAAAGAAAGGAAGTATATTATTAAAAATAAATCATATTCATAGTAATTTTGGTGTTTATAGAAACTTGAAAATAGAATAAATTAAGAATCAAAATTCTTATACAAAATAATCGATTGAATTGAAAAAGTGGAGGAAGAGAATCCTTACCCTAAGAGGATGCTTCTTAAAGCTAAAGAGGGACTCATTATAACTATAGAACCACTATATATATACTATTGTGAGATATATTGAAATTGGATTTGTTCTCAATGTATTTGGAGTAGAGTTTGAGGAGGTAATGGGTGGGTATTTATACTTGAGGAGGGGTGGTTTTAAGGAATAAAATAATAATTATTTTGTTATTAAGGCTAAATAATTTTGGGTGGCATTAATTTCAATGAATTTTGTTAGTAATTAATGTTTTAATTTTTTTTAAGTTCTTTAAATACATAAAACACTAATTTAAATTTTTAATTTTTAGTTATCTTAGGTTTTTCCCATTAAATTTTAACCTTTTACATTATTTTACCTTCATTGCGGTAATTGTTTTTTTACCTTGGGAAATTTTCTATGTGTGAAAATGAAATTTCCATGATTGAATAATTTGGACCTTATAATTTAAAATATGGAATCCATTTTACTTGATTAAATTTATAAAATTGATAAAAATTTAATTCTAATTTGATACACATATAACACATAAAAATGGTCTTTTAAAAAAAGATAAAATTGTGGTTCCAAAATGCTAAGCATGTGTTTATAATTGTAAAACATTTTGTATTATGTTATTAATTAAATAATTTTTTTGTAAAGAATAAGTATCAATAAATTTTAATTCATGATCATATCATGATTATATCATAATAGTTATGTTATTTTGTAAAAATTGTATTTTTTTCTTTTTACCCTAAAAATTATCATTTTTAGAAAATTACCATAAATTCATACTATTATAATTTCAATATGATGATTCCAAAAATTATATTTATTTTATAAAAACAATTATATAAATATAATAATTTTAACTTTTAAATAAAAATTCTTATTTATTAAAAATTAATTGTTTTTATGACATGATAAAATTTCTGACTGTTATAAAAATTTCTTACAACTTCATTAATAAATATTACCATTTAAAAAGTGTTTTTTAATATTATTTCATGAAAATAAATTTTATTTAAAACTTATAAATTTATCATTAAACTTATTTTTAATGGAATTTAAATATATTTATTGTTCCCAGAAAAATAAAATTTTGGTTATGTCATAAAACAATTATTAATGGTCACTTTATTGTGTCTACCTAAAAAATAATAATAATGACCAAATATATTATTGCCTAATGGTTATAATTCCTATTGGTCATATTGATCAAAAATCATAATTTTGAATGACCATATTTACCAATAAATACACTATCATTGTCACTTCATCAGTCACTACTTCTCTTATAAAGGTTATTATATATCCTTTAATAATGTATATAATTTTCCTAATGCTTCTCTTTATTTTTATAGTCATTATGGATAAAATGATCTTTATGGTATAATTCACTGCTTTGGAGTACCTTGTAGTGATTATTTGGTGTTTATATCCCTTTATTATTCCTAGTTTTAGTAGTCAATATTAACACCTAATATGTAAAGAAATGTAATAGTATTTTCTTATTATATTGTAAAATATAATAAAATATATTTTAAGAGACTATATTTATTTTATTAATATAATAATATTTCCTATTCTGTTACATTCCCCCCAAGAAATATTACATACCCACATTTTCTCTTATTAATTGATAAGTTGTAATTCATACCTTTAATTAAAATAATTAGGGTCTTCCTTAATGTTTTTGATATTTCCTTCATCCTTCCATATGAATTCTGAAACTCAAATATAGAAATGGTCAAGTCCTTAGTGGTGATTTCCTTTTCAAATGTGATGATAGAATTTATATTTTGAAATCAATTTGAAATGACACCATGATCCATATATATTTTTTAGAAATAAAAAATTTATTAGATAGATCAAATAGTTTCTTTCAGGTGAGTTGAATATTTGAAAAAAATTATAAATCATTCAAAATATATTTTAAAATAATAATGGTGATTAAATAATCTGGAAGGGATAAGAATGTTATATGGTATTTATTTCCTTCCATCTATAAATTATCATTGATCTGTTGAAAGGAAAAAAGTTAAAACAAGAAACTAATTATTTATAACCAAATTAAAATATTTTTAATTACCTTCTATTTCCATCTATTAACTAAAATAAATGAAAATTAGGGATTATAATTTCCAAACTATTAATCATATAAAAGGGGTAGCCTGTTAAAAGGGTACACCTCATGTAAGTGGGATTCACAATGTGTAATAAATCTGGTGTTAAAACCTTAGAGGTGATGCTTATTTCAGAAAAGTGGAAACTTTTTGAAAACCTAAGGATTACACACCATTTAATGGTTACACACCATGTAATGGTTACATGAAGTGTAATCGGTGGGATCTATGTTATTTTATAACCCTTTTAGACAAATTGTGTTTCATTCATCCACCTACCTTCTTTCTCGTTTTGGTAGAGCCCTAGGTTCCCTGAGGAGTTATTCAAACCCTCTTCCTTTCACTTCTATCTCTTGGTTATAATGGATCGTTGTTGGTAATCCATAGTAGGTTTCACTCCCTTTCTTGGTTGTTTTTATTCCATTATTTTTCTGAGGATTCACTGCAGTGATGTTGTTTTGATTTAGGGTGTGTGGTAGGATTAATTTTGATGATATTTGGGTATGTTGTCAGTTGATTTATGGTTTCCCATGTGCATTTGTGGTTTACAGGTGTTCCTTCTTCACCCTGATGTGCGTAGTGAGTCAACAAAGATTATTTTATATAGGGAATTCCCCATTTATATTTATTGTGTGTCATGCTGTAGGGGATTACTCTTGATTATCTATGGTTTATAGTTATTCTAGATTAATTGGAGATAAATAATTGGTTGGTTTCAAATTTAAGGGTAAATAGGTTTGTTTCATATGATTTTATAGCTTTGATATTATTTTGATATTGTGGATTGTACGCACTTGATGCCCTACTAAAAATTATAGTTTTGGGGGGCTTTGTTTGTGCTAGATGATATGTTCAATGACTGTTACTTTTGTTTTTATTATTGAGATATCACCCAAAAATGGAAAATTGATTAACCACTTATATTTGGCTAATGAAATAGTTTCCCCAAGATAATGGATTGTGTGATAACGACCCTAAAATAAAGTTGAATGTGATAAAATCCCATTTCAAAATTATGTAAAATGATCTTGATGTGTTGTGATGTGTGGTCATTTTTATGTGATGGTTATGTGTGTTTACAATGTGATGCGGGGCTGGTGGGTGAGATGTGTTCGTGATTTTGGGGTGGTGAGGTGGTGGTTTTTTTCTATGCTTTTGGGGAAATGGGGTGACAGTTGTTTGGTTGTGCTTCTGGGTGGAAAGGTGGTGGTTTTTTTGTCGTGATTTTATGGTTGTGAGGTGGTGGTTTTTTGGTTGTGCTTTTGGGGTGGCAGGGTGATGGTTGTTTGTTTGTACTTTTGTGGTGGTGAGGTGATGGTATGATAGAGATGATGAGTTATTTGTGATATGTGGTCTCTTTGTTCTAGATGCTCGGGTAGTGATGGGATAACTAATTTTTTAATAATTTTTGAAATGATTGGGGTTTAGATTGGTTAATGGGATGGAAATGGATAATGAATAAATAAATTATGGTATGTGTGGTTAATTGGGGATGATTCTAAATAATGAAATGAATATATTGTATAATGGAATTGGTTGGTGATGTGACTTGCGTTTGTGGCTTGTTTAGTGTTTTTCATTTATAGGTGGCAGTGAAAGTGGTGATGTTACGAGTTGATTAGTGTTTGGTTTTTAACCCATAGGATGGGGTTGTGTGTGGATATATGAATATATTTTTATATTCCTTGTGATTTATATACGCACCCCACCAACATCGAGCACTATGTGTCGACACCCGCATAGTCACACGAGGGTTGTTTATCCTGAAATCTAGTGAGGAGGATGGATGGTTGGGTACCTGGTCTTTCCAGCCCTCTTGTCTAGAAAAGGTAGGTATTTAATAGGTTGTTATGTAGAGAGGTCTATTAGTACATTATATGGTGGTTGTGATGGTCTAGGTGTTTTGGGAGAAATGTGATAGCCCAAGTGTTTTCTGGAAAGATGTGATATAACTATGCTTGTGGGTTTCCTTATGGTGGGATTGTGCATGATAGGGGGAGAGAATGATTTTGATGTCCTACATGTTCATGATACCCTACTATTGTGGTTATGGTAGTGGTTATGATGTGATAGTCTAGGTGTCTGTAGAAAAGATGTGATATGGTCGTGCTTTCGGGGTGATGAGCTCAAGTGTCTACGGCTGTGATGTAATGTGATCGTACTTATAGAGCAGTGTGGTATACGAAAGAGATGGGAGGTTCGGGATGTATGAGGTTGGGGTTTGAGAGTTTCATACTAGTGGGAAAGAAATACAAGGTACCCTTTATCGATATACTTATTGTCATATTATATTACTTGGATTTCATTCTTTAGTGAGTGTGCCTTGGTGAGGTTGGTATGGATAGATGACTTGTTTAGGTGTTGTTGGTTTTGATATTTTCTCATGGGTGCATTAGTATTATTTTTTCACTTGTGCATGAGAGCCTTTGTTTTTCTATCGAGTATACTTATATTCTCACCCAACATATATAAACTATTTTCATGTTTCCAAGAGGACTAAGTGGACCATACTTTACATTACTAACTCGGACCTTTGGATAGATGTTGTTTCACCACCTTAGCTTTTCTTTTGTTTACTTACTTTTGGATACTTTTATCTATATAAGTTTTATTTATACATGCATGTGGGATGTTTTTGGTTTCTTTTTATATTATTACATGGAGTTGTTTATGTATGATTCATCTTACCTCCCAATCCTATATTATTATAGAGGTTAATGCCTCCCATTTCATGATATTTTTATACCCTTAGTGTTTGTCACCAACCCGAGGACTACTAGAGGTGGGACTCAGGGGTCATTATCTCTCTCCCCTCATTATTATATCTTTTGAGGTAGGGGGTCATGATAGAGTGGTATCAAAGTTAATGGTTGAGAGATATGATGGAGTATGGATTTAGGCACAGTGAGGATTTCATGGGTTGGTATGGAAATAGTGCTAATTGACCTTGGTGTGTGACATAGGTCATGGAGACTGGCTTGGACATGAGATTTTAGGGCCCAACGTGATCTAGTGCATGAACTCTGATCTTATTGAATGGCCAAGTGAGGTGGAACTATTTACAAGGTAGATACTTATGAGAGGTACAGGCATCATGATGACTTGTGTTATTGTTTGAATTGAGTTGTTTTGGGAAGGTTAAAATGAATCATGTGAGTTAAAATGAACCTAAATAAAATTCCATACTATTAGCCTTATGAAGTTATTATTTGTTTTATTTTCATCTATGGATCATATTCATTGTCCATGTGTGGATCAGGTAGTTAGAGTTCAATAGGATGATCTAGTTGATTATCATATGGTTGATCTGGAAGAGGAGGATGAGGCTTAGTAGAAGGAATTATTTTATTTTCATCAACAATCTTTAGAGAAGTACAAGGGTAGTGTTTCAGATGTAGAGATAGATAACCGGATGGAGGATCTTAAGATCTCTTTCATTTTGATCCAATCCCTAATGAAGTATTGGGTCCATTTGGTAGTTAGTCGGATGCGGGGAGCTACACGTCAGTGGTGGACATTGTATCTAGGATAGAGGAAGGAGGTAGATGTTTCATGGGTTGACTTTTATAAAAAGTTTTGGGTAGAGTTCCTTTCATCGACTATGAAAGAAGTAAAGAGGTGGGATCTTCTTTCTCTTCAGAAGGGGATAATTTTAGTTCCATATTTGGGAATCATGTTCAATGACCTTATATATTTTTTCCAAATCATTTTCTAGATGAGGATTCCCATGCGAGACACCTTTAGGAGGCACTCCATCCTTTTTTCTAGTATGAAGTTAATCCTTTTTAATTTCCAATGTATTTTGGAGTTTTAAATGTAGGTGAAGGTGATCAAGAATATGCACTAGCAAGGAGGTTCACTATAATAGGGGAACCATCAGGGTTCCTTGAGGATCATAGTTTTCCGTGACAGGTATTAGGCACCGGAACCTTTGAGATTTCAATCGGTGGGGAGTCAACCTCAGCAATTTCCTTTACAGCCTTCTCAGGCTAGTGGTTTCCATTATTTTCCTGGGGTCTTTATGCCAGTTTTTTGGTTATGGGGTTTGTGTCCATCACTATAACTAGTGCCAAGTGGTTCCATGAGCTTTGTTTGATTGAGGTGGATAGGTTTAGTGCATCCTCATTATAAGTTTCCAATGAGACTGTTTTAGTAGTAGGGGAAGAAGGCTTATGCTATACCAAGGGGAGATGGATAAGGTAGAGGCTGACCTTAGGATTTTCCTCATGTTTAGGGACCTTGAACTGAGCTTGGTCATAAAGGTTGTCACCAACATAGATTTAGAGGATATGGGAATGGTTAGTTACACGCAGTGGAGGTGGCGGTGCTAAAAGGGCCCAAGATCATCAGAGGTATGATCATTTTGTTTAGCACTCTTGTTTGTGCCTTTTTTTTATTTAGGATATTCACACTCCTTTGTTTCACCCACTCTAGTAAATGATCTAGGAAGATATTTAGAGAGTCTTCCCATGCCCCTGGTGTTGACTATGCAAGTCATATCCCAAACCAACTTGTTTAATATGTACCTAGGGTGTAGACTGATGATAAGGCCTCATTAGTATCATGGGGATATTTTCTTTCTATAGATGTATCCATATGATTTTATCCTTGACATTGAGTGGTTTTATTTTTATGTTTTGTTATTTATTTATTATAGAGGAGAGATATGTTTTCATATGTGGATGGCCAATATGTGGTTGTCATCTATAGGAGAGGTTTTTAGGTAGGAATTCAATGTATGGATCCCATTCTTTCCATGATAGTTGAGTTACCAGTGTAATTAGTGGATATATGGATAGTGTAGGTCCCTAGGGACATTGGAGAGTTTCTGTATGTTTTTACCAAAGAGGTTGTGATTCTTACCCCTTGACGTGATGTTGAGTTTGGGATATACTTGAAGCCTGGTACTTCTCTGATTTTGATGGTTCCTTATCAGATGGAACCTTCTAAGTTGTGGGAGTTGAAAATTAAGATATATAATCTGATGAATAAGGGTTTTATCTATCCCAATGTATCACTGTGGGATTCTCTAGTGTTTTTTCCCAAGAATATGGATATTAGTCTGAGGTTGTGTATAGACTACCGAATGTTGAATCATGTGATGGTTAAGAACCATTACCCTCTTATGAGGATTGATGATCTTTTTGATTAGTTGAGAGGGGTGAGTTGGTTTTCTATGATTGATCAATAGTCTGGATATCACTAGTTATGGGTGAAGGAGAGTGATATCCTGAAAATTGTCTTCAGATTCAGGCATGAGCACTTCGAGTTTGTAGTCATGCCATTCGGTGTTATGAACACACCAACCATATTCATGGGGCTTATGAACTCCATGTTCCATGAATTATTAGATCGGTTCAACATAATATTTATTTATGATATATCGATCTAATTAAAGTTATAGTAGGAGAATTTTGATCATATTAGAGCTATATTATAGGTTCTTCAACGCCACTAGCTCTAAGTAAAGTTATCTAAGTGTAATTTTTGGAAATGAGAGGTGAAATTAATTGGGCATATAGTGTATCATCAGGGTGTGTCTATGGACCCATCATATATCGAAGTAGTTTTCTATTGGTAAGAACCTAATAACATGTCATAGGTTTGTAGTTTTCTTGGACTTAGTGATTATTAACGGAGGTTTGTGCCTGATTTATTTTAAGTTGATACCACATTGATAGTGTTGACTAGTAGGGACCATTATTTTGTGTGTATTGATTAGTTTCAAACAGTGTTTGGTTTCTTGAAGGGTAATTTAGTCAATGCTTTAGTTTCCTAAGGAGGTTGTGGTGTTTGAGGTGTTTTTTTATTCTTCCTGTCTAAGATTGGGATGTATGTTGATGTAGAAGAGGGTAGTGGTCTCTTATGGGTCTTGGTAGTTATTTCCCCATGATCATGACTATTCCACCAATGATATGGAGATAGAAACAATTGTGTTTGCATTTAAGTTATGGAAGGAATTACCTCATTGGGGAGCACTTTGTGGCCTTCACAGATCACAAAATTTTGAGGTATATCTTTTCTCAGCATGATTTAAGTTTACAGTAGAAGAGTTTTATAGAGATTCTTGGTGATTATGATTTCAATATCTCATACACCTCAGGAAAGGGAAGTGTTTTGGTTGATTCTTTGAGAAGGAATTCAGGGAAATATATTGTTTGAGAGTTTGGGGTTTCTTGGATGGGAATAGAGGAGTTGGTAGTCTTATACTTAGATGAAAGGGTAGATAGTGGTAAAGACTACTTTTTTTAGATGACAGTGTATCCTTCTTTGATTTAGTAGGTTTAGGATTCTCAGTGGGGATACTTAGAGGCAGAGGTGATGTGCGGTCATGCTGGCCATGGTGATGCTCCAGAGGGATTATCGGAAGATGGTCAGAACCGGATGTTGCTTCATGGGAGGTTTTTTCTTCTGGAGTTTATGCATGGTTGAGTTCTTTTTGAGTTTTATATCTCACATTTGGCAGTATAACTAAGAGTTTCCAAGATGTACCATCACTTGAGGATGTAGTTTTTGGTGGCTCAGGATGAAACAGAAAATGGAGGAGTTTGTGGTGAAGTGCTTGGTTTGTCAGTGGGTAAAGGTTGAGCATCGAGTTCCTGGAAGTTTTTATAGACTTTAGATGTTCCTGAGTGTATTACAGCATACTTTTTTCACTCAATTACTATGACAACCCTGCTCTTTATTACACATTAGTTCATGATTTGTTACATAATATTTCAAATAATACAACCCAGAAGATCAAGAATTATAGTGTCTTTAGGAATTAGGTACATTACATAACAACTTAAAATAGGAAATACATCACCATTATTGAAAACTTCCTTAACATGATCATAATATTCCTTCATACTTAAAACTTTATGGGATAACCTGGGGACATACATAATAAAGGGGTGAGCTATAAAGCCTAGTAAGGGAATAAAAAAGTAATAACATGATGAAAGTCATACATGTTAGACAATAGAAATATAAATGGTTCATTAAAGGAGTGATAATAATAAACATGAAAATGGGGCATGATATAGCATGATAACATAAAGGCAACATGGGAAATGTAGCGACAACTTAAAACATGGCATCATAAACATAGGTTAAGGATAACTACCAAGAAAACATGATTTAAAAAGTCCCATAATAGATTAGGTTCACTCCATAATCCCTTTAATGACATATCATGAGAATAAAACATTACCCAATGCATTGGAGTGCTATATAATTCTAGGCATACCTATCACTTTCATTTCAATCACATTCATAAGTGTGCCACATAGATCAAACAAAATGGAATCATTTATAATCAAATTTTATTAAAAGATAAAGGATTGTGTAATAAATATATGTAAGTTCCCAATCAAATAATAATAAGTTCATAAAGTTGAACACCCTTTATAGAAAATTGTTATAGGTATTCACTATATAATTTTTTGGCATGGAAAACCGCGGTGAAATTTTGGAAGCATAATGGGGGCATATGATTATTCATGTGAGGTATTGATGAAAATGAAAGGGGTATATAATAATGTATACCTAAAATTTATAATAAGGGGGATATGGAAGAACATATTCCAACATTAGGAAATGAAGATAAAATACATAATATAAAGAAGATTCTTGAATAAAGAGGAAAAGAATAGGATCCCTTACTAAATTATTATTTGGTAACAGTTGTACATAAGGGTTCATGAGATGGATTATATTAGAACCAAGGATGTTATTTTCTATAAATGGTGTATGTTTTGTGTTTTTTTCAATCCTCACATGGAATACCGGGGAGATTTCAAGGAAATGTATCATACAATTCAAGCTGAAGCAGTATTGAAGGTGGCATCGTCTCCCAGTGTTGGCCAAATTTTTGGGGTCAAAAATTTGGAATTTGTCTTTCAATATGAAATTTGGTTTTTCTTTAAGGCCTTATGAAAATATGGAAAATTAATAAGTTTCGTGAAGATGGCCTTTGTGATTTTTGTTTCACGAAGACATAAAGTTTTCTGACGGCGTGCTTCGCGATTACAACGGGCTTCGTGATCAGAGACTGAGTTCTCTATGATTACAAGTTTTGGATCTTTGCAATAATTGATGGAATTATTTGAGAAATTTATGGGTGCTACGAAGGTTTTTGAGTGAAGACTCTGTGATGATGATGAGCTTTGCAAACATATAATTTTCATGGTTCTCTATGAAGGGAGTAGCGTCGCGAGGGCGATTTCGATGATTCGTAAAATCTGTAAAGAGGCGGTGGAGATTTTCGATCAACCAAGACTATAAATATGAGGATACCTCTCTTCATTTGGATCGAATTTTTGAAGGAAAAATTTGGAAACTCTTTGAGTTTGTGAAGAGATTTGCGAACCGGGCTTTCTCTACGAGCTTGAGCATCACGAAGAGACTACAAGTCTCAACTGATGTTCAATGCTTTTGTTTAAGGGTACTTCACAATGATGAGGTATTTTTTGTTGATGTAGTAAACTTAATGAACATTTATCCATGAAGGCAAGGAAGTTTCATAAATATAGTTTGTTCTGTGAAGGCAAGGAAGCTTCATGAAGACAGATTATTCCGAAAAGGCAAGGAAGCTTCGTGAAGATAGTTTGTTCCTCAAAGGAAGGGGTGCTTCACGAAGAAGTGAGGTTTGAAAAGGGGATTCATGAAGGGAATTTTTGAAAATTTATTTTAAGTAGATAATTATTTAAAAGAGAATCAAATCAGGTATAATGAGAAAGCAGAGTCTCGTTCTAAGTCTGATACAAAGACTTTAATGCCAAATCATTGAATCGACCTTCAAGTCGATAAACTAAGTTATACTTCTCTCAAAGTAGTGATCTAGGGGGAGTTGATGGAAGTTATCATAGGTACATAGTGGGATACCCATAAAACATTGTAAAGGTAGTGATCCGGGCATAGAGTGACTATAGTTGAACCTTTGTATTCCATAGATAGTGAAGATTAGTGGATTTCGGTCTGACCGACACACTTTCGGTGTATACTCCTTGGAAGTTTCCCTTACTATTGAACCAAGTAAAAGTGTTGTGTGGTCTTTGTGCATGTGATTATTTGATTGTTGTTCTTATCCATCATATAGGTTTAATGAGTTCCTACCAATGTGGGAACAAGATCCATCACTTTAGAAGAAAAAAAAGTTGACACCCTGATTCACCCCTCCCCTCTCAGGGTGTTCCAAGGTCCTATAAGTGGTATCAGAGCATAAAGGATGCTGGTGTTTAATCTGTTATGTGGCGTCATGGATAATTCTTTCAATATAAAGGGAGTTCCCATATTCGATAAAAGTAATTTTCATATTTGGAATAATAGAATGAGATCTCATCTAAGATCTCTTGGCATGGAATTCCTCTTCTATACTATGCAAGGAATTCATATTTCTGATCCAAATGGGATATCTTTGAATGATACATACAGAAAAATTATTGATGCAGATGCTAAAGCACAGAATTCTCTCACCGCGGATCTTTATGATTAGATTTATCTAAAAGTGATGAGTTTTACCTCAGCAAAGTCTATGTGGGAAAAACTAGAAAATATTTATTAAGGATATAGTAAAGTGAAGGAGGTGAAAATAAAAGTCTTGTACAATATTTTTGATGATCTGAAGATGCGTCCTGATGATAATATGGATTCCTTCTTCAATAGAATTACTGAAGTGGTAGGAGCAATTCGGGGTCTAGGAAAATAAATCAAAGACATTGATATTGTAAAGAAAATATTGAGAAGACTTTCTCCCATTTACATTGTGAAGGTGTCATCCCTTGAGGAAAGGGATCTTTCCAAACTCTCCCCAGATGATCTGTTGAGCATCCTAGTGGCATAAGAGATGATATTCAAACCAAAATATGATATGACTCATGTAAGCAAGGAAATGGAATTCAAATCCATGGAAAAACTAAAAATCATAGGATATAGTGGTGATGATGATGATGAGGAGGAAAAATAAATTCTTTCTCTCATCACCAAGAAGTTCAATAGGGGAAAAGGTAAATTTAAAGGTATGTTACCCCTAGATTTTTTTCACTATAGTAGAGTTGGGAACATTGCCTCTCAATACTAAAGAAAGTTTGATGATAAAGAGAGCAATGTTGAAAATACTGAGAAGCCACAGAAAAGGTTTTTCAAAAAGCAAGAGTTCAAATCTAGAAAGAAAGTACAGAATAAGAGTTTTGTCTGTGAAAAGGAAAATGATGATAATTAATTATATGAAGAAGAAGAAGAACTAGAATTTAAAACTAGGAACCATGCTTCTATGATGGCTACCATTGAAAAGTCAGAACCATTGACAGATAAATATAGAGATAATCAGTTGATAACTAATGTTGATCCCAAGATGAAACATTATTCTTTTGGTAAGTTGGATAATAAGTTCAAGAGATGCAACAAATGGAAAGAAAATAAGAAAATTAAGAAATCCAACCTTGTAGAAGTAGCTATCAAAGCTACAAAGAGTAACAGCACCAAGATTCTTGATAGTGGATGCTCATCTCATATGATAGGAAATGTTGAACTATTAAATAAAGTTAAGAAAAATGTTGATGGAACCGTAAGTTTTGGTAATGATAGTTCTTTTAAGATTAATGGTAGTGGAAATACTACATTGGCCAGTGGAGAGCTGAAGAAGACTGAAGTTCTTTATGTGGATGGTCTACATCATAATATCCTCAGTGTGAGTTGACTCTATGAATTAAGGCTTATAGTAACTTTCAATCAAAAAGGATACACTATAAAGGTAAAGACAAGGAATTCTCTCATGAAAGCCTGCAGAATAGATGGAAACTTATATCTGGTTGACAGTAAAGAGAACACCTACTATCTGTATGTTGAAGAAGAAAACAACCTGTGACATTGAAGGTTGGGGAACATTAATCAACAAGACATGGAAAGGATTTCTAATATGAATATAGTCATGAATATTCCTATTCTGAAACGTGAATGGGAAAAGACTTGTGATGCTTTTATACGGGGGAAGCTGATCTACAGTTCATATCAGAAAAAGAAGAAAAGGGCATCACACCTTCATGATCTCATCCATACAGATGTATGTGGATTGATAAATGTTTTCAGAACTCATGGAGATAGGTACTTTTTCCTTTTCATTGATTATTATAGTATAATGTCTTGTGTTATGGTTATACACAAGAAAGCAGAAAGTACATGATTTCATGAAAACTTATCATTGAATTTCCGAGAATGATACTGGATAGACAATCATGGTTGTTCGATCTAAAAATGGAGGGGAATACATGTCCATTGAGTTTGAAAATTACTTGGAAAAACATAGAATACATCATCAGGTAGCTTTTGTGAAAACTCCGCACCAAAATAGAGTAGTTGAGTGCCAGAATTGACAAGTCAACAACATGTCTAGGACTATACTGATTGAGAGTTGTATCTATCACCATTATTGGAAAGAATTTTTTGAAGCTTCAGTGCACATTCAAAATCGAATGGGGCTTTATATGGGAGAGACGAAGACACTATATGAATTATGGAATGGAAGGAAGCCTTCTTTGAAATACTTCTATATTTTCAAAAGTAAATGTTTTATCCGAAACAAATAATGAAATCAAGTAAATTATGGTGACAATGTAGATAAAGGAATATTCCTTGGATATCCAATGAATATCAAAGCTTACAAATGTTTCAATAAGAATTTGGGAAGGATTTTGGAAAGCAGTTATGTTAAGACCATTGAAGACAAAACCACAAGTGCTTCAAGGAATTTCTATACTGATGAGATAGAAGATGAGGAAGAATGTGACCATGGAACAAATGCAAATACAGAAATGGAGAAAGGTGTACAAAACTCTCAGGAGTCACATCATGATGTTGACTCAAAAGAATAATATGAAGATGAAACCATGGCTGGAGTGAATTTGGTTGAACCTCAAATGAGGAATCAAAGAGTATAAATTGATCAATCTAACATCATTGGGGATTGGATTTCACCCACACAAATGAGGAGAATGAGGAGGAATTTACAATCTGTATTTCTATTAGTTGTGGAACCATCCTCATTTGAATAAGCTGCAAAGGATGAATCATGGGAGAAATCCATGAATGAAGAGTTAGATCATATTGACAAGAATCATACATGGGATCTAGTCAAGAGACCCAAAGGTCACAATGTTATTGGTACAAAGTGGATATTTAAGAACAAATATTATGATCAAGGTAATGTGATCCAAAAAAAGGCGTGGCTGGTGTGCAATGGATATTCATAGATTGAAGGTGTTGATTTTGAGGAAACATTTTCTCTAGTAGCTAGACTAGATTCAATCAGGATATTTCTTTCAATTGAAATACAAATAGGGTATATAGTATATCAAATGGATGTCAAGACAACTTTATTGAATAGAATTCTCGAATAAGAAATCTACATTGAACAACCAGTGGGTTTTCTTCTTGGTAATGATAAAATGAAGGTTTGAAAACTAAAGAAGGATCTCTATGGTTTGAAACAGGAACCAAGAACATGGTATTACCAGCTAGATTCTTATATAAAGAATCTTGAATTCAAAATAAGAAGAGTATATCATAGTATTTGTGTGAATAACTCTTATAAAGATCAGTTCACAATGCTATTATACATTGATGATATCATATTTGGTGGAAGAAGAAAAGGATCAGTGGATGAATTTTCCAATCACATGAAATTAGAATCTGAAATATCTATGATTGGTGAGCTCGCATACTTTTTTGGGATTCAATTGATTCAGAAGATGGATTACACTTTAATTTCTCAGGAGAAGTATGCAAGATAACTATTGAATAAATTTAGTGTGCATGATTCCAAATCAATGTGGACTCCAGTTGTAGTTGGAACAAAACTTGGAAAGCATGAGGATGGGACTTCTGTAGATCCTACATTGTACAGTAGAATCATTGGAAGCTTACTATACCTAACAGCGACACATCCAGATATTGTCTTTGAAACTTTCTTAGTGGCCCGCTTTCAGAGTAATCCAAATGAATAACATGTGGCGGAAGTGAAACAAATCATGAGGTACATTCAAGGTACTCATAATTTTGTGTTATACTTTACTTCAAGGAGAGATAGTGAACTATCAACATATTCTGATGCTGACTGGGCTGGAGATGTAGTGGATAGAAAGTCCACCAGTGGTGGAGAATTCTATATTGGGAATAAATGTGTGGGTTGGATGATAAAGAAATAAAAAAGTACTTCTCTTAGTACTACTGAATATGAATATATATCTACTAAAAAGGTGTGCACTCAATTACTTTGGATGAAGCAGCAACTGACTGACATTGGTGATGAGGTGAAATAACCAATGGTGATTTACTGTGATAACAAGAGTGCAATTGATCTTAAAAATAATCATTTTCAACATCTAGTATGAAACATATTGAAATCAGATATCACTTAATAAAGAAAAAAAGTTGAACAGGGTGTGATTAAAATGGATCATGTGGGAACTGATGAGCAAGTGGATGATATCCTGACCAAGCTACTATCAGCGTCTATGTTTGAGAAACATATATTGAACCTTGGTGTTTAGCCACATCCCAGTGCATAATGAGGTTATGAAATTCCCCTCTCCCCAATTGTTTTAACTGTGTTAATCTAATTGTGAAAGTGTTGTAGGTTTATGGGGGAGATAAAATCTAGGGAGAGTATGTTCTGATCTCTAAATTGAATGATTATCAGTCTTTGGGTTTATTTACAATGGGGGAGAAATGGCTAAATTCAATGAGGAGTGATCTGATTGAATTTATCTACAGATTTCCAAAAAACCCAAAGGAGAGATTGTTGGAACCAAGGTTGTTCTTTACTAGAAATGGTGTACGGTTTTTGTTTGTTGTTAATCCTCACATGGAAGAATGGGGAGATTGCAAGGAAAGGTATCATAAAGTTCAAGCTGAAATTAGTATTGAAGGTGGCTTCATTTCCTAGTGTTTGCCAAATTTATGGGGTCCAAGATTTTGAAGTTGGCTTTCAATGTACAATTTTTTATTTTGTTGAAGGACTTATGAAAATATGGAAAAGGTATGAGTTTCACAAATATGGGCTTTATGAGTTGTGTTTCACAAAGATATAAAGTTTTCTAATGGTGAGCTTTGCGATTACAATAGGCTTCACGATCGGAGATATAGTTCTCCACAATTACGAGTTTCAAAGCTTTGCGATTGGCCAAGCCTATAAATATGAGGCTACCTATCTTCATTTGGATTTATGTTTAGAAGTAAAAATCCAAAAACTCTTTGATTTCATGAAGAGCTTCGCGAACCGGGCTTTCTCTATGATTTTGAGCATCACAAAGAGACTAGAAGTCTCAACTGATGTTTAATGCTTTTGTTTAAGGGTACTTTGTGATGATGAGGAATTTTACATTGATGCAGTGAACTTCGCGAAGGTTGTTCTGTGAAGGAAAGGAATTTTTTCAAAGATAGTTTTTTCCATAAAGGCAAGGAATCTTTTCGAAGATAGTTTTTTCCACAAAGTCTAGGAAGCTTCATGAAGATAGTTTGTTCCTTAAAGGCAGGGGTGCTTCACGAAGGAGTGTGGTTCATGAAGGGGCTTCATGATGAGAATTTTTGAACATTTAGTTTAAGGGGATAAGGATTTCAAAGAGCATCAACTTAGGTATAAGGTGAAAGAAAAGTATCATGTTAATCCAGAGATAAATACTTTAATTCCAAATCATTGAAGTGACCTTCAAGTCAATAAACTAAGTTAGACTTATCTCAAAGTGATGAGATAGGGGTAGTTGACGAAAGTGATTTAAGGGATGCAGTGTGATACCCCTAAAACATTTTAAAGGTAGTGAGCCTAGAGCAGAGTGACTATGGATGAACCTTTGTATTCCAGACCTAGTGAAGATTAGTGGATTTTGGTACAACCAACACACTATCGGCGTATGCTCCTTAAACATAACCCTTAGTGTTTAACCAAGTAAAAGTGTTGTGTAGTATATTTGCATGTGATTATTTGATTACTGTTATTATCCATCATATAGGTTTAACAAGTTCCAACCAATGTGGGAAAAATATATATCACTTTAAAAGAAAAAGTTGACACCCTGATTCACCCCTCCCCTCTCAGGGTGTTTCGGGGTCCTGCATATTAATGAGAGTGAAATTGGTATATCGTCATTTATAAATAAAATGGATAGTAATGGGGATATAAAATAACATATCCGAACATGAAAAAATTTAAATTAAGAGGCATAACATAAAATAGGTGCTTGAAACAAAAAGGAGAGTGAGAGATCCCTTACACTGAGAGTGTGATTCCAAAAGATTTGGAGGAGCTTATTGAGAGCTTCAGGGTATCTTGGGAGGAATATAGAGAGTGTAGGTCAGATTAAGGACGTTATCCAAGGTTTTTGAGTGAATATAAATGGTATCTTAGGTGGTTTTATATAGTAAATGAGTGGGTAATTATTTATTATTTCTCAAACTTAGGTTTTGGAATCTACATAATAAAGTAATCAAAACCACCAACCTTCCCATGATATTTGACCATAGCTTATACAAAAGGGGAGTTTTTATAATTATTTTATAATACCAAGGTCCTAACTTGTTAAAATATTACCCTTGGGGATTTGGAAGTGATTCATGTCCTTAAATAAATGATTTTAAAACCTTAAAAAATTTTATAGGTTTTGGAGGATTCATAAAGGCTTTATAAAATTAATAAAATAATCTTAAAATCAAATTATTTTAAAGGAGAAACATATATTTGGTCATGAATACCCTTTATAGTATTTATTACATCATTTTTTGGTCATTATAATATCATAATACACACCGTATATTTATACCATATTTAATGTTTACCTAAAAATTCAATTATCTAAAAAAATTTCAAAAAGTTCACCATAGGATAATTTCTATGTTATGAATCCAAAAATAATATTCATTTTATCAAAATAATTTTTAAAATATTTGAATTTTCGTGTTTAAAATAAGAATTGACATTTATTGAGAAATGATGGGGTTTTTTGACAATAATAGTTTTCAAACCCTTAAAAAATTACCTTTGGATTCATAAAAATTATATGATAATTTATATTTAATAAAAATTATTTCATAATAATATTTTATTAAAATATTATTTATTTCAAAAATCTATTAATTCATCAAAATTAATTCCTAAATTGAATTGAATATTACCCAAAAATAAAATTTGTGTTTTATTGTATCAAAATCAAAATAATTTATAAATTAATAATAATAAAATGAAAATATATTCATTATTCAACAAAATATACATATTCATACTATTAGGTACACCAAAAAATTCTCAAAGGGTAAGGTGCGCAACGGTGAGACTTTCTTGGGGTGGTTCAACATATATGGTTTGGATTATGATCTCGATGAGCTTGACCTTCTATCATAAACAGTGTTGCTCATGCTTAAGTTGTTGGATCTCAAATTGGGCTTGGTCAAGGAAAACTCCTAGTGATGTTATCTCCCTTAGAATCTTTGATAAATGGGCTTCATTGGGTATGATCCTACTAGTTGAGCATGTCACTTCCTTTTTTTGTGTCAATTGGATTTTTTAAAACCCTATATTTATACTAATCATATGATCATTGTTCAACATCTATATTATCAAAAATTATGATGCTTAAAAGTTTTTTAAATATGATAGGATATAATAAAAGTAAGTAATTTCATATCTTTTCTATAACCATAATACATAATAAGACATTTAATTCAACCATAAAGGTAATTTTATTTATAAAAGTTTGGGTCATTAAAATCTTCCCACCTTTAGAAATTTCGACCTAAAAATTTTTATCTAACACACTAAAAAATATAAGGGTAATTATTTTGCATCACTTACACTAGTTCTCACATCACTTCTTCAAAAAAAATCTCCAGAACATTTTGACAAAGTGCATTTTCTTATTTCATAGAACTTTTTCTCTATGATCTAAGATATTAACTGGTTTCTCCTCATATGAGATATCATTTTCCAATTTCAACACATATGTATTTAGTACAAGTGAGGGGTATGGTATGTACTTCCTCAAGAGTGATTCATAGAACATGTCATGTACTTAAAATAGGTTAGGTGGGAGTTTTAATCGATAGGCCACCGCTCCGATGTATTCAAGGGTCTCAAAGGGACCAATGTATCTTGAACTAAGCTTTCCCTTCTTCCCAAATCTCATGAATTTATTCCATGGAAATATGTGGATAAATAACTTTTATCTAACCACAAACTCTAGGTATCATTTACTATTTTCATCCTAGATATTTTTTCAACTCTTAGAATCCTTTACATGTTGTTGAATGTTCTTGACCTTTTACACCATTTCCTCAACCATTTTAGGACCTATCAGTTTGTGTTTCCCAACTTCATCCCAACATGTATATGTTCTACACCTCTTCCCATAAAGGGATTTATAGGGAGACATTTGGATGCTTGAGTGAAAACTATTATTGTATGATAACTTTAATAGAGGAAGATATTGATCTCATACTCCTTTAAAGTCAATTGATAATGATCTCAACATGTCCTCAAGTGTTTGGATAGTTCGATCAGATTGGACATTAGTTTGAGGGTGATAAATCGTGATAAAATTCAACTTATTATTTAGATCATGTTGGAGAGTCTTACAGAACTTAGAGGTAAATATTAGATCTCGATTATATACAGCTGATAATTGTGTTCTATTAAGCCTCACCACTCCTCTAATTTATATCCTTTCAAGTTGATCGAGTGAGAATCCCTCTTGAATCACAATGAAGTGGAAAGTATTTTTAAGAAGATACACCACAACCCATAAATCATTATTTCCTATTGAGGTCTTCATAAGACTAATGACAAAGTCCATGGTTATGTTATCCCATTTCTATGTAGGTATGGGTAATTATTGAATCATCCCCTTGGATTTTTTCATCTATGACTTCACTTTCTGACATAAAATACACCTTGATATATATTCCACAACCTCCTTCATATTGTCCCACCAATATTTCTGTCAGAGATATTGATACATATTTTTGCTTCCTAGATGGATACAGAAGGTTGAGCTATGTCCATCATCCAACAAATCCTTCTTTAACTCATAATTAGATGGTACACAAAGTCATGAACCAAATATCACAAATCCTTCTTCATTAAAATTAAACTCATAGTATGTCCCTAGGCCTTCGAGCCATGTAATTGGCCTTCGGTTTGTGTTAGGCCTTGTTCCCTAGACCTATGGGTCATGTAGGGGTTCCCCTTCAACCCTTAAAAGGTGGATTATCCATAATATAAAGAAGGCCTTTGGGCCATTTGATGAACTCCTAAGATTTCCCTTTTTTTATAGCTTCCACTTTCTTCTTAATTCCCACATCATTTCTTTGAGCATCCTTTATCATATCTAGAAGGGATGGTTGGGTGATAATTTGTGAAAGTATTGATGATGTTCCTTTCTTTATGATTCCCATGTTCATTCTTTTTAAGTATAACATGATCAGATCCTTCTCAATTCTCATCAATGATAAAATTTCAAGATCTTTTCTACTTAGAGTATCTACCACTTTATTTTCTTTCCCAAGATGGAAGTAGATTGAGTAGTCATAGTCCTTGATTATCTCTAACCATCTTTGTTGGGGAATATTCAGTTTTTTATGTTTGAATATATACTTTAGGCTCTTGTGATCCATATATATTTCACATGTATCGCTAAATAGATAATACTAATAGATTTTTAATGTGAATATCACTGCAACCAACTATGATCATGTGTTGGGTAGTTCTGTTCATGAACCTTCAATTTCCTTGAATCGTAGTGTATCACTTTTTCATTCTTCATTAACATACATCACAATCCATTCTTTGAAGCATCGTTGAATACCACAAAAATTTATCCACTTGTGGGTAGTGTGGTTACAGGTGCAGTGATAAGCCTCTTTTTCAAATCCTTAAAGCTTTATTCACATTCAAATTTCCAAAAAAACTTGACTCCCTTCTAATTTATCTTAGTTAGAGGGTTTGAAAATCATGATAGATTTCTCACAAATCGATCATAGTACCCAGGTAATCCGAGGTAACTACAGACATTTGTCACAGATTTTTTCCTTGGATATCCTTTAATTAATTGAATCTTTTAAGGGTCCAAATATATCCCATTCCTTGTGATAATATACCCCAAGAATGAGACTCCATTCAACCAAAACTCACATTTTTTGTACTTTTCATAAAGCTTATCCTTTTTTAAGTTCTTTAGTATAGTTATGGGATTTTCTACATGATCCTCCTTAATTTTGGATTATATTAGAATATTTTCTATAAATACTACCAAAAAAATTTCAAGGTAATCTCTAAAGACTCTATTTATCAAGTCCATAAAGATTGATGGATCATTAGTGAGTGTAAATAGCATTACTATGAACTTGTAGTGCTTGTTCCTAATATGAAAAGTGGTATTGTGGATATCATCCTTCTTCACCCTTACTTGATAATATCTTGACCAAATATCTACCTTGTATAAGTATTGAGCTCCACGTATCTGGTCGAACAAGTCATCAATCCATGGAAGAGGATACTTGAAATTTATCATGATCTTGATGAGCTTGTGATAATCAGTACAAAGACACATAGACCCATCCTTCTTCTTAAGGAAGAGGACCATTGTACCCCAAGGTGAAGAACTTGAGCATATGAACCCTTTATTTAGATTCTCCTATAGTTGTTTCTTCAGATCCCCAAGTTCCATAATTTCCATTCAATACAAATTCTTATATAATGGTAATGACCCAGGTATAATCTTGATTGAAAATTCAACCTCTCGACTAGGAGGAAGACTATGAATTCTTTGAGAAACACATTAGTGTATTCCCTCATAATGAGCATGTATTTAAGGATGATCCTTTCCTTATACTCAATAATTTAATCTAGATATGATTTCTCATAGGGTGATAATATCCATGCTTGAGATGTTGATTCTAAAGAAGATCCATCCTCCTCCTTATACTTATTCAGAATCGGGGGTTGATTCATGATATAGTGAGTGATTTCTTTATAACGGAAATTTATTTTGGATTTATATATGGAAATACAATCCATTCCTGTAATTGTATCAAATTCTACTAAAGGGATTATCACAAGGTTCGTTGGGAAATTCATCCCACAAATTTTTCTAGGGGAGGAGTAATATTCTCAGGATGTAATAATTTATCCATTCTCCATTTTCACGGACAACTCCACTTCCATGCTTTGTGGTGGTTTTTTAATAGTTATATTAAACTTGCGTGATATGAAGGAATTCATAGAACCAAAATCAAAAATTATGTTCTATATTATTGAGTGAATAACTAGCATACCTGTCACCACTACATTTTCAAGATCCACCTCAATAGTTGTGATGGAATAGGCTCACCCTTTTTAACTTGGAGGTTGTTGGTTGTCTCTGAAAACCCTTGGCTTAGTGAATTGGTTTGCAAAGTATCATGGTTCCTTGTAATTGAAAAAACAACCAATGAACTAAGGTTTGACCGGAGTATTATTTTCCTCCATCGTGTTAGTTGGATTATCCCATTAGTAATCACTATCTGGGTGTCCTTCCTTCCCACACCTATAGCATTTCCTTTTCCCCCTTAGAAAATTTCTAGGGGATTATTTCCACACTTTTGGAAAATGGGGTGTTGAAATTTCATAACACCATTAGATTTATCCATTGCACTAAAAGAATTAAACTTCACTTTAAACTTATTATCCCCATGATACCCATGAGATTCACTAATATCCATTTTCACTTTGAGGTCACATCAGACAATTTTCTCATAGCCATCAAAGTCTTGGATCACCATGGATTTTTGTAGACTAGGTTTTATCCCACCAAAGAACGGTCAACCTTGCATTTGGGGGTAACAAAAAATCCAGAGGCATATCATGAAATTCTTTTGAAGTTTTCCTCATATTCCCTGATAGATTCATAATCTTTTTTCATTAGGGTAAGAAAATACCTTTCCATTTTAAGTCATAGATTAAGAGAAAGGTATTTGTTGAAAACATTTTTCGGAACTCCTTCCACCTCATTGTTTTAATCTTTTCCTCAGGATTCATATTCTTAATCAATTTCCACCACTAATCATTTTATCCCTTCATAGGATAAACAGTCAGTATAACCTTCTCTTAATTGGAGCATTGAAGGATGGAGAAGATATTATCAATTTAGTTGATCTATTGTTCTGAGATAAAGGTATCATATGATTCATTAAAATTTGGAGGCCCTTATCACATAAAGGTCTCAATTTCAACTTGTTCTTTCTTAGGGGGATTTAAGAAATCCTCCTGGACCATATTTCTATTCATAATCTGAGTTAGCTGAGATATTATCATCATAAAGTTCATTATTCCTTCTCTCATCAGTTTAGGCATCTCGTTTGGGAATTTATCACATTTCCCTTCAAATTGGTTACTTACTTGATTCCTCTTATTTCTGGTCATTGTCTAGAATAAATGGAAAATTAGGGATGAGTTTTTTAAAACTATTAAACACATAAATGGGAATCCAATTAAATTAAATGGATAACTTATAAATGATATGTATTTATTGACTTATGAATTTATAGGATTAAATATATGTTATCCATGATCTATTTCCTAACATATACTATTATGATAATTTTTGTTCCCTTAATAACAGTTCATAATGAGATTGTGAATTTACCAAAGAATATATCCTGGGAGTGTCAATCCAAGTGTGTAGAAAGGCTTGTTTTAATTCACCATTTCCTATTTGAGTCTAGCTAAACAAGGTGTTTTCAGATTTTACCATTATGTACATATGTTCTAGAGCCACATATACTTGTATTATCTAGAAAGGGATGTATTTTCTTAGAAACCACTTACTCTATACTTTACCAAAATTTAGGTATGTATTATTATTTTTATTCATATACCTAAGGATTTCTCTATATTTTTCTAATACTAATCCCAAAAATAACTAAACTTTCCTTTGATACCAACTATGACAACCCTGCTCTTTATTTCACAATAATTCATGATTTATTACATAAGGTTTCACATAATACAACCTGAAAGATTTAAAATTCCAGTGTATTTGGAAAGTATGTACATTACATAACAACTTAAAATAGTTAATACATCTTCATTATTGGAAACATTCATAACATGATCTTAATATTCCTTCGTACTTAAAACTGCATGGAATAACCTAGGGACATACATAAGAAATGGGTGATCTATAAAGACCAGTAAGGGAATAAAAATGGCATAACATGATGAAATTAATACATGTTAAACAATAGGAATATCAATGGGGAATAAAATAATTGATAATCATAAACATGAATAGTGAGTCATTATATAGCATGATAACATAAAGGTAACATAGTAAATGTGACAAAAACTCAAAACATGGAATCATAAACATAGGTCAAGCCTAACTACCAAGACATCATGATGGAAAAATTCCTATGATGGATTAGGTTCACTACCTAATCCCTTGTATGATGTCTCATGAGACTAAAACATTACTCAATGCATTAAATAACTATATAATTTTAGGTGCACCCTTCACTTTCATTTCAATCACATATATAAGTGTGCCACATAGATTATACAACATGGAATCATTTATCATCACATTTTATTACAAGATCAAGGAGTGTGGAATAAATACATTTAATCCCAAAATAAAAGAATCATAACTTCATAAATCTTAACATCCTTGATAGGAAATGGGTATGGGTATTCACCACATAATTGTTTGGCATGGAAAATTGTGGTAAAATTTTGGCAACATAACGGGGGCGTATGAATGTTAAGGGGAGGGATTGATGTGAGTGAAAGGGTTTTCACATCATTTATACCTAAAATGGTATATAAGGGGGATATATAAGAACCTATAAATGTTTTATTAAATGAATATAAAACTCATAAGATAAATAATATACGTGAATAAAGATGAGAAAAAGATCATCCCTTACTAAATTTCATCATGGTAACGGGTGTACGTAAGGGTTGATGAGGAGGATTAATGAGAGTGAAAGGGGTATATAATTATTTATACATAGAATTTAAATTGATTTTAATATTTAAGAACTTATCCCAATATTAACAAATGAAAATTTAGAGGTGTAACATAAAAGAGGTTCTTGAATAAAAAGGAGAGTGGGAGATCCCTTACATTGAGAGTGTGATTCCAAAAGCTTTGTAGGAGATTATTGAGAGATTGGGGAACCTTATGATTAATATAGATAGGGGATGGAAGAGTAAGCACATGATATAATTTTTTTATTAAAGAGAAATGGGATCCTGGTGGGTTTATATATGAAATGAGTGGGGAATTATTTATTATTTTTCAAACTTAGGTTTTGGACTCTATATAATAAAGTAATCAAAACCATAAACATTACTATGTTTTTTCCCATGGTTTATACCAAAGGAGAGTGGTTTTCATTATTTTATTATTCCAGGGGCCAAACTTATTAAAATATTAACCTTGGTGATTTAGAAGTGATTCATGTCCTTAAATAAATGATTTTAAAACTTTAAAATATATTATAGGTTTTTGAGGATTCATAAAAGCTTTATAAAATTAATAAAATAAAATAAAAATAAAAATATTTTAAGGGAAAACATATATTTGTTCATGGATACCCTTTATAGTGTTTATTAAATCATTTTCAGGTAATTATGATATCATAATACACACCGTATATTTATACTGTATTTAATTTTTACCCAAAAAATTGATTGTCTCAGAACATTATGAAAAAAATCACCATTGGATAATTTCGATGTTATGAATCCAAAAATAATATTAATTTTATCTAAATAATTTTCTTTATATTTTAATTTTCACTTTTAGAATAATAATTGACATTTATTGATAAATGATGGGATTTTTTACAATAATAGCTTTTGAACCCTTAAAAAATTACATTTGACTTCATTAAAATAATAAGATCATTTATATTTAATAAAAATTATTTAATAATAATATTTTATTAAAATATTATTTATTTCATAAATTCATTAATTCATCAAAATAAATGCGCTAATTGAATTTTATTATTACCCAAAAATAGAATTTATGTTTTATTAAATAAAAATTAAAATAATTTATAAAGTAGAAATAATAAAATGAAAATATATTAATTATTATAAATAATATATATATTCATATTATTAAGGTATTGATATATATCCCTTTATTACACTAGAAAATGCTCTAAGGGTAAGGTGTGCGATGGTGAGACTTTCATGAGGTGGTTTGGTGTTCATGGTTTAGGTCGTGATATTGATGAGCTTAAACTTCTCACATAAATGGTTTTTATCATACTTAAGTTGTTGGATATCATCTTGGGATTTGTTAATGTAAAATCTCAGTGATTATATCTCTTTCAAAAGATCCAATAAATGGGATTCATAGGGTAAGATCCTACTGGTTGAGGTCATCACTTCCTTTTATTGTGTCAATTGGATTTATCAAAACCCTATATTTATAGTAATCATATGATCACTATTAAATTCCTATATCATTAATGGTTATGATGCTTAAAGTTGTTTTAAATATGATAGGATATAATAAAATCAAGGAATTTTGTGTGTTTTCTATAACCATAATACATAATAAGATATTTAATTCAACCAAAAAGGGAATATTATTTATAAAAGTTCTGGTCCTTACAGTTATGCCTCTACACTGCTTTCCACCCTTAGAAATATGGGCAGACAGATTGGGCTATCTAGACATTAGGGGATATGTTGCAAGCGTGTGTCCTAAACTTTGGTGGATCCTGGGTACGACACCTACCTTTGGTAAAGTTTACGTATAATAATATCTATCATTATTCCATCAACATGGAATCATTTGAGGCTCTGTATTAATAGACATTTAATTCTATTTCATGATGGATGGAGGTTGGGGAGGTAGCATTTCTTGGTCTTGATGTGGTGCAGAGCACGACAAAGAAGGTTTAGCTTGTTTGTGAGAGGTTGAAAGCAGCACAGGACCAGCATAAGTCTTATGACAATTACAGGAGGAGTCCCTTGGAGTTTGAGATTGGGGATCATGTGTTCTTGAAGTTTTACCCTTTATTTGGTAAGAGGAGGTTTGGTATAGGGGATAAGCTTTCTCCTAGGTTTGTTGGTCCCTTTGAGGTGTTGGGGTGAGTTGATGAGGTGGTGTATTGGTTGGTGTTGGCACTATAGTTGGAGAGGATACATGACGTCTTCCATGTCTCTTGGCTTTATCGGTATCTTCACGATGACTCCCATTTCATTGAATGGGTATAGTTAGATATCTATGACAATGTGATGTTTTTGTATTGTCTAGTAGAGATCCAAGATCTCTAAGAGAAGTCACTTCATGGATAAACCATTATTTTGGTTCGTGTGTTTTGGAGGCATGGTAGACTAGAAGAGAGTACTTGAGAGTGAGAGGAGAAGATGAGTTCCAAGTAATAGGAGTTGCTTTGAGTTTTTATTTTCTCCATTTTTCTTTTTTATGTGATGTTGGATCCTTCTATTTTATTTGATGGGTTGTTTTCCTAGTTTTTTGGTGTTTGATGTGTGATAAATTCCTGACATATGAAAAGGGGAGGACCTAATTCTTAATTGAGATGCATTAACTTTGATGTTATTAAACCCATACAAGTGATTTATTGTTTCACAGAGTAGATATTATCTTAACATGGAGGATGGAATTCCCTAACTCATTTGTTTAGGGAATTTTAGTTAGTTGGTTACAAAGTTTGTTGGTTTGGGATGCATGTAGGTTGAGATGGTTTTGTAGTAGTGTGGTTGTGTGAGAGGATACAGTTTGTGGTTGTTTAGTGATGATGTTGTGTGAGATGTTATGTGGTTGTTTAGTTTGTCATGTTTGGTTGGTGGTAGCATTTGAGGTATGATGAGATCCTTGAGAGGTATGTCATGGGGTGGTTGTTAGGACCCCCTCTTCTTATGGTCTTGGTTTTAGAGTCTTGGAGGTGAGAATCTATTGATAGGAATCTGATTCAATGGTCCATGCCTTCCCATTCCATTAATCTTCTAATTTTTTTGGTTAGAGGTGTTTGGGGGACGTTCCAGGAGTTTTTGGTGGAGGCTGGAAGTGCAGCGGAGCTGCTGCAGGAAATACACTTCATGTATTGTCTACATGATTTGTAATGGTGTTTCATGACTTGTGTAACCGGGTGGTTCATAGCTTGTATGAGGCTAAGGGGTGTCCCTTGAAAAAGTTAGATTTCATGTAAGTTGGATTCATGGTATGTAATAAATTGGATGTTAAAACCTTTTAGGTGATGTGTTTTTTGATGAAAGTTGAAATTTTCAGAAAACCCAAGGATTACACACCATATAACGATTACATGGCATGTAACCAGTGGGATCTAGATTATTTTATAACCATTTATCCTAATTTTATTTCATTCAACCTCCTCACTTATCTCTCATTTTGGAAGATCCCTATAAGTGATAAGGAGTTATTCAATCCCTCTTCCTTATTCTTCAATTCCTTGGTTTTGATGGATCACTGTTGGAAATCTGTGGTAGGTTCTCCTCCCTTTCTCAGTTGGTTTTCTTTCATTCTTATTCTAGGGATTCATAGGGGTAATATTTTTTTGGATTGGGGTGTTTCTTGGGCTTCGTTTTGATGATCTTTGGGTGTGGTGTAGGTTGATCCATGGTTCACCATGTGCGGTTGTGGTTTTTGGTCATTTATTCCTCACCCTACGGTGTGTAGCGATTTAGAAAAACTTATTTTATGTAGAAAATCCCTCATTTTTCTTTATTGTGTATCATGTGGGAGGGGTTTACACTTGTTTATCAATGGTTTTTGGTTGTTATATATTAATATAATATTAAAAAAATTGGTTAATGTGAAATTTAAAGTTAAAGGGGTTTGTTTTTCATGATTTTATAACTTTGATATTATTATGATATTTTGGATTGTATGGTTTTGATGCCCGTTGAAATTGTGGTCATCAGGGGATTTTTTTATGCTGGATGATGTGTGTTATGACTTCTGATTTTTTTATTGTTTTGATATCACCAAAAATGGAAAATTTATTGGACACTTGTATTTATCTAGTGAAATGGTTTCCTCGTGATTATGGATTTTGTGATAACGACCCTAAAATAAAGTGGAATGTGATAAAATCCATTTTTTAAAACTATAAAATGATATTGATATGTTGTGATGTGTGGCCATTCTTGTGGGATGGTGATGTGTGTTTATGATGCAATTTGGGGCTGGTGGGTGAGATATGGTTGTGCTTTGGGGTGTCAAGGTGGTGGTTTTTTGTCCATGATTTTGGGGATATAGGGTGATGGTTTTTTGGCCATACTCTTGGGGTGGTGAGGTGGTGGTTGTTTGGATGTACTTTTGGGGTGGTGAGGTGGTGGTTGTTTGGTCATGCTTTTGGGGTGGTGAGGTGGTTTTTTTTCCATTCTTTGGGTGGAGAGGTGATGGTTGTTTGGCCTTGATTTTAAGATGTATAGGTGATGGTTTTATGGGGATAATGATTTGTTTATTATATGTGGTTTCTTTGTTATAGATGCTTGGGTAGTGATGGAATAATTAATTGTTTAATAATGTTTGAAATGGATTGGGTTTGGTTTGGTTAATGTGATAGAAATGGCTAGTGAATAAATAAATTATGGGTTGTGTGGTTAAATGTGGATGATGCTAAATAATGAAATGAATGGGTTAGATAATGGAATTGGTTAGTGATGTGACTTGTGGATGTTGATTGTTTGGTGTTCTACATTTAGAGGTGGCAGTGAAAGTGGTGATGTTGTGATTTGATTAGTGTTTGGTTTTGAACCCAAAGTTTGGGGTTTTCTGTGGATATATGTATATATTTTTATATTCCTTTCGATTTCTATACACACACCACCCACATCAATAACTATGTTCCGACATCGGCATAGTCATGAGGGGGTGTTTTTATTGACATTCAGTGAGGAGGACGTATGGATGGGTACCTGCTCATTCCCACTCTCTCTTCTATTAAATGTAGGTATTTCACATGATGTGATGGTTGGACATCTGTTAGATGGTGGCTATGATATCCCAGGTTTTTTCAGGTGAGATGTGATATAATTATACTTGTGTAGTGACTTATGGTGGGGGTCATGCATGCTAAGAGGAGGGAATGAGGTTGATGTCCTATATGTTCACAATCCCCTACTATGGTTATGGAAGTGGTTGTGATGTAATAACCTGGGTGTCTATGAGAAATATTTTATGTGTTCATGCTTGTGGGGCAGTGATCCCAGGTGTCTGTGGGTGTGATGTGATGTGGTCATGATTGTAGGGCAGTGTGGTATACAGAAGAGAGGGGAGCACCAAGATGTATGACTTTGGGGTGTGATAGCATCATACCAGTAGGAAATTGGTGCAGGGTACCCTTTATTGATATGCTTATTTTTATATTATATTACTTGGATTATGTTATTTTGGGAGTGTGCCTTTGTGAGGTTTGGATGGTTAGTTTACCTGTTTAGGTGTTTTTGGTTCTGCATTTTCTCATGGGTGCGTTAGTATGATTCTTTAACATGTGCATGAGAGACTTTGGTTTTCCTACTAAGTATACTTGTATTCTCACCCTAGGTATATAAATTTTTTTCAGGTTTCCATGAGGACTACATGGATAGTTCTGAACATTAATATCTCAAAACTTTGGATAAATGTTGTATCGTTGCCTTAGCTTTTCTTTTGGGTATTTAATTTTGGAGACTTTTATCTATATCAATTTTATTTATACGTGCATTTGGGGTGGTTTTTTTTTCTTTCTATATTATTTCATGGAGTTTTTCATCGATGATTCATATTATATCCCGATATTATATTATTATGGTGGGTAATTCCACCCATTTCATTAGATTTTTATACCATCGGTGTTAGTCTCCAACTCGGGGCCTACTGGAGGTGGGACTCAAGGTTAATTATCTCTCTCCCCTCATTGTGGTATTTTTGGAGGTAGGGGTCATTACAATGCTAGCAATGTGAAGTGGTAGTCTCCAATATCTACTGCAATGAGTCTAGCTCCGTTAGTGGCTCGTAGATCCACCTCACACTTGGAAACTCCACTGAATCTACTTGGTTCCTATAATTGGATACAAATATGATCACAAAAAAGTTATATCTAATACTCATTTTTTAGAAATGGAAAGATTTTACCCATTAACAAATGTTCTTAAAGCATACCCTTGCTTCTTTACCATAGTGCAGTTCTTCTTCAAATATCCCTTCTTACCTTATATGAAACAAACAGTGTCCTACTCTCTTTCTTTCTACTTAATCTTACTCCTCTTGTAAAGGTATTATAAAGAGGCATTATAATTGGAGTTATTCGTGGTGACTTTCACCTTTCCCTACTTCTTTTTTACCATAAGTACATAAGGCCCATCACACTTTATATATTTATCAACCTGTTGAAATAGAGTAAAGAGATCTTGGAGATATTTATCAATGTTTTTCATATTAAAATTTATAATAAATTTGGGTAATATCTAAGGGATTTAATAAAGTATGAGATCAGTGCACAACTCACCATGAAGTTAAAACCCTAGAATGTCTAGATGCGTAATGTAGTAAATCATCTTGACCACATGAGGTCCAGCTGGAACACCCTCTCCAAGTTTTCACATAAACAGTGTTGTGTAGATCTCAAACCTCTCTTTTCTATCTCTCTGTTAATAAATATCACAATGATGTTTAAGCATTTTGTATTCATCTATATTCTCATGTGACTTTTTGAGTTCATTAGACAATTAGGATAAAAAACACTGGACATTTAGTGAATCATACAGGTGTTTTAAGTTGATGTAGATCTCTTCCCCACTCACTACCTTAGTAGGAATATTAGAAACTATCCCCTCAAACATGTAAATATTTCATTCCTAGAATAGTATAATGCACAATCTCCAGTACCACTCCTAGAAGTTACTATTTTAGAGGAGGTTGTCTTTCACTAGTATAGATCATAGGTCTATCAATGAAATTTCCAGTTTTATAAAACAAAATAAAATAAAATTTGGCACTTTATCTTTTTTACAAAAAAATATGAGATGAAATACTTTTAATTATTTTATTAGTCTCATAATATTTTATCAAGTCATAATATCCCTTTCCATTGGATGCGTAATATCCTATCGCATGTAAATTCTAGTGGAAAGGATCCATATTTCCCTTCTCTAATCCATAATTTGGCCTAAAAAAATATTTTAAGGTATTTTGGTAGGCGGTCTCTCCAATTGCTAACTTGAAACTCCTGGGTCCCTTGAGTGGACTCCCTAATTCAAAAAACTTGACTCTGATTTCCTTAACACTTGACTATATGTTTCACCAAGGCCCAGTTTGGCAGTCAACCCTTGATGTTAACTTACTTAATTCAATCCAAAACTTTAGTTATAACTCCTCAGTAATTGAAAACACCCTAAATTTGGATAGAAAAGTACATTTCACTATGGTTCCATTAATAACCTTAATTAATGGAAGGATTTTGACTTAATATTTACTTGAGGGATTTTTTATTATATCTAAACATAAATTATTAGTATTATATGGATTTTTCATAATTAAGTAACCATGTATTGATAAACTTTTTTGTGTATAATCCATTTATTTTACATTATCTTTCATGTCTTGTTATCTTATTTAGTTTATGTGATCATGTTTAACATCATATAAAAATGCATTGCATAAAATAGATAATCATGCACTTGGATAAAATAAAATAAATTATGTGACTTGATCATGAGATTTCTAATGGTTAATTTATCGAGAGAACAATAAATCAACCTATATACCTAAGGGAAAACTCTTTGAGATGGTATTGTCTTGAGTTACGATATTCCACCATTGACCTTAGTATCCTCTTAGTTGGTTTCACCTTAACTCAGGTTTTGAACCTCTTACTCGCCATGGAGCCCAATCCTTTACATGTTTTATACTCACACACTGGTGAGGGAAATCAAGGGTATGGGATACATAAAATAAACCATCGACACATAGTGTTACATAGTAAAGGTGGGAGGGATGACATGAAGGCCATCATATTTAATTAAATAAACCTTTATCAAATATAAAAACACATGCAATAATATTAAATTAAATATAATTCCAACATATACATTTATTGGTTAAGTGCATGATCAATAACATGCATAAAATGACTTCACATTCATACATTATAGCATTCATTTCAAATCATTATATTAACTAAGATAAATTTCTCTTGAATTAATAATTAATTGTATTAAAAATTATTTATTTATTTATCTTAATTATTAATCCAAGAATTCATGGAGATACATAAGATTCTCATCCACTATAATTTTAAAAAAAAATTATTTAAAATTACTTAAGTACATGGAGTGTACTTAGAGGTAACATAATGTATACCCATCTAAACTACATAGTGACTCATTCAGTTATGTATTGTGTACTTACATGATATATAGTATGCATGGTGTTTCATGTTATTACATAGTCTGTAGTTATATATGTCAATACAAGTAATTAGATTTTCATTTATGATACACGACATGTGTAAATATACACAGCATGTACCATTTTTAATGCTTGTGAAATACATGGTGTGTATAATGGCCTTACATGACATGTAGTTATGAAATTAATGTGGAAATAAATTAGGCATTTAATATTCTGTAAAATCCTATCACACTGTGTGTATGTCAACTTCACGTCATGTATTTTTTTTTAATGACAAGAATAATTTTATTCCATATAATTAGTTTTCAAGGTTCATTTTCTAGATTGGTGTGTACTCCGCATAAACAGATATGCATTACACAGTGTGTACAACCTACCACACATCATGAACCACTAATTGTCATCAGCAGTACATGAATAGGGACTCAATGTGTGAACCATATGAAATAATACCATGTTATAGAGTGTTTATTTTAGCTCCACTCCATGTAATCACAGTTAACTCATTTTGCTCAGATGGAAGTCAACACGCAGCATGTGTATTAATTACATTTTGTGTCTATTGACCACATGACCACCATGTCATGTGGTGTTACACAGTATTTATGAAGTTTATACACTATGTAACCATGTAAACTATGTCCCATCCTCATGTCAATACATAGTGTAATTACTATGTAATTACACACCATATAAAGATCTCCCACCTGACCAGCCAAAATTGGATCAACTGTGTGGGAATGTGGTTGACCAAGACTACACTGCATGTAATTAGGTTACATGTGTGAAATATGGTTGTGTGGCCAAAATCTATGGAACCTCTAGAAAAAATATTCATGCATTATTCACCTATTATTGGCCTTTTTTTGGTTATATGATAGCTAACGAACACATTATCTCAACTTAAAGGATTAAGAATGAAAACCAAAATAAAACCTAATAAAATAATCATGATATTGATCAAAAAATTAAATAAGTATAAATTTGGATGTAACTTGGCTTTAATATCACTTGAAAGTTTCAATAAAAGCAGAAGATGGTAGGTATCATGCCCAATGATGGTTTTCCATTGGATCTAATGGATAATCTATAAGGATGTGACTCATAATCACCTTTTCTAATGAATATAACCTAAAAACAAGACGAAAGTAATCCCAAAACACAGATATGATCTGTTCACATTAAATTTATAATTAATTTAATAACAAGAATTACCTCGATCTTGAAATTATTTATTCAATAAATATTTTTATCATTCAAACCTATTTCAAGTTGTATCATTATTGTGGTAAGAGGATCCAGTGTAGAATCATTCAAGTGGTGATCCAAACATTCTCTAAAATAGATTCACTGATGGAACTCTAGGTGCTGGCATAAAGGTATCGATCTTTTTTCATAGCTCTCCTTTGATCAAAAAATAATCCTTTGGGTGGAGTATTGTATCTCTTGTATCTCAATCTTGAGAAGGAGAAATGATATGGTGAAATTATCTCGATCTTGAGTGGAGCCCAAGAGATGTTCTTCATAGGGAGAATTCTTTAGAGAGATGATGTATTATGAAAAACACATATGATCTCCCACATTCTCTAAAATGATATAAATGGGTATATATAGAACTAGGATTCAATATTTATTATTATAAAAAGTCCCTTAATAGAATAATAAACCTAATAAATTCCTCATGACAATGATAATAATATAATGGCATGTGCTGACTTGCACAAACTAAATATCATTTTATTAAATAAATAATCTCTTATTTATATAAATGATATATATGATTTTATCATTTCCGTTACTGGGTATATATCTTAACCCATCCACCTTCCTCGACATTTACCAAACCCTGAATTATTTATAAATATTATTAATTTGATAAATAAATATTATATTCATGGTATTTTGAGTAAATATTTAGTTAATATTCAAATCGCATAAATATGGTGATTGAACATTTGTGATCAATAAATTATGAATAAATATTGTTCATTGGTCTTGAGAATAACATTTATTCCAGCTATTAAATTAAAATATAATTTAACTAGGATCAATGGAAACATTAAGTGTGTGACCCTCAAGGTTTCTTCCTTGGTGGAATTAAGAGGATTTGTCTAAAGTTTAATATCAATATCTAGAAACACATAAAGGCACCCATAGAGAAATAAGTTAATGTCTAAATGACAACTAACACATACGAATTTTCATGGTATAATATAATCTCTTTCTCTAATATCTCACCAACCAGGTTTCATACTTGTGTCATCAACCTATAAGCTTGATATTTCTTTCTTTAAAACCCTCAAATAAACTCATCAATCACCATGGTCATAAAATTTAGTTTTATAATTGAATTTAAATCAAAGGGACAAGATACCATCTTCCAAACTTTTAAGGGATAAATTTTTATTAACTTATTCTTTAATGTCATATCACTCATGATGCACCTAATGTATCTTACTTTACTGTGAACATAGGTCATCACGGTTTTGGTCAATATATCAGAATTTGTGACTTGTGATATTCATTAATAATAATATAAATTCTAAAGAACATTTCACACATTTTCATATAGAAATATCCAATTACAGAAAACATGTGGAATTCCTACTTATATGTATGTGTATATAGTCTCCCTTATTGGAGATTACCAAGTGAAAACTTCATAAGATGAAGCATCTTCTGCTTATGAGAATCAATCACCTGGTAGTTTTCATCATCTATGTCCCATAAAATAATTTCATTTGACTATAGAACTTATATATTCTATAATATTAACATAGCACTTTAAGGTTCTCATCATAGCGGTGAAATATTACGACCTTTTGATGACATAAATACTTTAAGTACATTATCACATGAATTTTATATAGAAGAAAAATAAATATGTGATAATACATTTATTAATAATCAAGTATTTTAATATATATTAAATCTTAAGTACAAATCCATTGGTTCTAGGGCACCATCCCTAACATTGTCAAGTATGATCTATGGTGTATGGAATTGACTATTTATATATTTCTTGTATTCATATAGATAATTATTTACCCATTTATATAATTTTTTAGTTATATAAATACATGTTATCTATCTTCTATAGAGACTTCCAATATATAGATGATTCATTCTAGTTCTTAATAGAACTTAGTCAGGAATTATTACATTAATATTTGTAGGTAAATCATTCAACACTGACATATTGAAACTAAAGAACCAGTATCCAACCTTTGGGGATCAAGGAATGCTCTTGGGTCAATTGATGGCCTGATTTAGGTACTATTCATATATCTGAGTAAGGGTTACGAAAATATCTATCCCTAAACCACATATAAAGAAATGAATTTCCTCAAGGGATTATTGATTATCCTTCAAATATTCATAAATATAGCATTACTCTCTCTCTATTGTATTTATGACGTCATTATTATATCTCTTTATCATCTTGATAACCTCCTCTTGAGATATCTATCTCTAAAAAATGTGAAGTGAATAGTTAGATTGTGACTACCTAGAATGTTTTTTTCATGGTTGATAATGAAATTATTGTGGTATTTTAGGAATTTAATTACATGGATAGTGAACCAATATTGATCTAATGATCCTTCCTGATAGTAATCACATTATGTCACAATATAGTAAATTTTATCTACTACCATGGTCAGAGATTGTGGCCTTGGGCTACAACTATGGTCGGAGACCATGGTCATGAAGGAGGTTGGGGTAGTGGTAGGGGTGAGGCCTATGAACATAGTCTCCAACCATGGTTATAGACTACCTACCCCTCTAGTTATCCTATTTCCATGTTCAATGTTGACAGTGGTCATAGAGTTTGAAAAAAATATTGCTCCACCGGATTTGATCCCTGTACCAACTGTGTACGGTATCCAAGCCTTTACCAATTACATGTAATAAATATTGGACACAAATATATATATATATATATATATATATATATATATATAATTGTTGTTTTATTATTAAATCCATATATGGACATGGTTTCATGGTGTTTGTGACCCTAGACCTTTCTCGGGATGCATATTGCCATGGTCAAGGGGTGGTTGTGGTCATAGCATCCTAAGGTGGGTCTACAACCATGGACACCATAAAAATATGGCCATAGACATATTAAGGAGGTCCTATAGACATGATCTAGTTGTGACTAAGGCTATATTACATTCCAGTGCACCTCTTAGAGAATTTTTTTCCATAGGAGATCACAGGAAGCCCTACCACCATGATCCCATTTCAACCATGGTGGTAGATGGTGTAGTGACCCACCTTTTTATAGATGATTTTAAATGTAGTTACTTAACAAAATATTACATAAATAAATCTAAAGGACCTTTTTAGGTTTAGTTTCTTGGAAAAAATGTACATAGTACAAGAAATACAAATTATACAAAATGAAACATAAACTAATTCCCAATTCCCTTGAAAGGATTATTTATTACCTCATTTTAGATCACCTCACTGTATAGGATTTCCTAGGAACATTTATCAAATGAAAGTGGTGAGCATAAATACAAATAATGGGTAAATAATATAAGAGAAAATCATAGATGAAACATAAATTAAAACATAATAATTTGAGTCATAACATAAGTACATGAACATAAGAACAATAGGTGTAACATGGGAATATATCTATGTCTTAAACAAGATACATTCATAAACATATCATCAAATATCATCACCAAGGTATCATAAAAAATATTACCAAATATTTTTACCAAGTTATCATAAAACATTACCAAGGCATACTACCAAGGTATCATGAACATTTCATCTAAATAAATTAATTCATTACCCAATGCATTGGATCACTATCAGGGAGCACCCTTCATATGTCTAATACTATGTATGCCACATCAATCAAAAAAATAAGTGCATATCATTTCTATCACATAAGTAGGTAATTTTGTTTTCATACATGTATTTCCCCAATAAATATTCTAATAATACATATAAATTAATACACGTGAATGAAAATAGGTTTGGGTATTCATGACATGAAAATATAGCATGGAAAATAAAATGTTGATTTCGATAGTATAACAGGTATACAAAAGGGATCTTAGAATTGTTATAATGAGAGATAAATGAAGTATATAATTATAAATAAATAATATGAAAAATAATGGTGGTGTTTATAGAAATGTTAAAATATAGTAAATTCGGAATCAAAATGCTTATACAAAAGAATCACTTGAATTGAAAAAGTGGAGGAAGAGAATTCTAACCTTGAGAGGATGCTTCTTAGAGCAAGAAGAGACTCTTTATAACCTTAGAAATACCATGGAGAGACTCTTTATATACATATTTAGAGTGTATTGGTGCTAAATTTATTTTTAGTATAGGGTGAGTATGGAATGGGTGGGTATTTATACTTGAGGAGGGGTGGTTTAGAAAAATAAAATAATGATTATTTTGTTATTAAGATAACAAATTCTGGGTGGCATTAATTTCAATGAATTTGGTTAGTAATTAATGTTGTAAATTTTTTTAAAGTTATTTAAATACATAAAAATCCCATTTAAATTTTTAATTTTTATTTATCTTATGTTTTTCCTATTTAATTTTAGCCTTTTACATTATTTTACTTTCTTTACGGTAACTATTTTTTTACCTCGGTAAATTTTTTGTGTATGAAAATGAAATTTCCCTTATTGAATAATTTGGACCTTATAATTAAAAATATGGAATCCATTTTACTTAATTAAATTTATAAAAGTGATAAAAAATTAATTCTAATTTGATACATGTATAACACATAAAAACAGTTTTTTAAAAGATAAAATTGTGGTTCCAAAATACTAAGCATGTGTTTATAATTATAACACATTTGGTATTATGTTATTGATTAAATAATTATTTTTTAAAGAATAAGGATCAATAAATTTTAATTCATGATCATATCATGATTATATCATAAGATTTATGGTATTTTGTAAAGATTATATTTTTTGCTTTTTACCCTAAAATTTATCTTTTTTAGAAAATTACCATAAATTCATCCTATTATAATTTCAATATGTTGATTCCAAAAATTATATTTATTTTATAAAAATAATTCTATAAATATTATAATTTTAACTTTTAAATAAAAATACTTATTTAATGAAAATTAATATTTTTATGACATGACAAAATTCCTAACTATTATAAAAATTTATTACAAGTTCATTAATAAATATCACCATATAAAAAGTGTTTTGTAAGATTATTTCATGAAAATAAATTTTATTTAAAACTCATGAATTTATTATTAAACTTATTTTTAATGGAATTTAAATATATTTATTATTTTCAGAAAAATATAATTTTGGTTATGTCATAAAACAATTCCCAATGGTAACTTTATTGTATCTATCTAAGAAATAATATTGATGAACAAATATATTATTTACTAATTGTTATAATGTCCATTGGTCATATTGGTAAAAAAAATAATGTCACACGTCCATATTTCCCTATAAATACACTATCATGTTCACTTCATCATTCACTACTTCTCTTAAAAAGGTTCTTACATATCCTTTTATAATGCATATAATTTTCCCAATGCTTCTCTTTCTTTTTATATTCATTATGTATAGAATGATCTTCATGGTATAATTCATTCCTATGGAGTACCTTTTAGTGATAATGTTATTATTTGGTGTTTATATCTCTTCAATATTCCTAGTTTTAGTAGTCAATATTAACCCCTAATGTGTAAAGAAATGTAATAGTATTTTTTTGAAACTATTGTAAAATATAATAAAATAGCTTTTGTGAGACCAAATTTATTTTATTAATAGAATAATATTTCCCATTTAGTTTCATCCCCCCCCCCACAAAGAAACATTGTATCCCCACAATTTTATCTTATTGATTGATAAGTTGTAATTCATACCTTTAATTAAAATAATTAGGGTCTTCCTTAATGTTGTTTATATTTCCTTCATCCTTCAGTATGAATTATGAAACTCCAATATATAAATGGTCAAGTCCTTAGTGGTGTTTTCCTTTTAGAATAAGATGATAGAATTGAGATTTTGAAATCAAATTTAAAATACACCATGATCCATAAATATTTTTTAGAAATGAAAAGGTGTTGGATAGATCAAATAGTTTCTTTCAGGTGAGTTGAATATTTGAAAAACATTAAAAATCATTCAAAATATATTTTTCAATAATAATATTTATAAAATAATATGGAAGGCATAAGAATGTTATATGACATTTCTTTCCTTCCATCTGTAAATGATCTTTGATCTGTTAAAATGAAAAAGTTAAAACAAGAAATTAATTATTTATAACCAAATTATAACATGTTTAATTTCCTCCTATTTCCATATATTAAATAAAATATAGTAAAATTAGGGATGATAATTTTCAAACTATTAATCATATAAAAGGTAAACTATAAACATAAAATTTATAACTCATAAATGAAATATCCACCCCATATCATGAATTTTAAGGATTTAATATAGGTTATACATGGTTTATTTACTATCATTAAATTTCATAACCATTTTCCTTTTTTACCTTCATAATGGTTCATAAAAAGTGTTTGATTAAACAAAGAATATCCAATAGGATTGTCTTACTAGGTGTTCGGTCTTAGGCCTCTTTGTCATGAACTAGGTGATGATTGAGTTAATACTCAATCCTCCCTTTCAGGGTCATTACCCCTATGTACATTTGTGCCATAGATGCATCCACAGGTTAGTATCCCGATAGGGATTTATTTTCTTGGAAAACCATACACTCTATACTTTACCAAAATATATGGATCTTTTATTATATTTAATATTATCCCCATGGTTCTTAATAATGTGTTCCAATCCTAATTTACACAAATAACTAAACTTTTCATCTGATGCTAACTATGGTGTTCTACCTTTTTATATACAATTTTAAACATAATTAATTGATGAAATATTACATAAATAACTCTAGAGGTCCTATTTAGGTTTAGTGTCTTGGAAACTGTGTATGTATTAAAATTTATACAAGGTACATAAAAGAAAACATAAACTAATTTTCAAATCTCTTTAAAGGATTCTTTATTTTTTCATCCAAGATCACCTCATTACATAGGATATCTTGGGGGCATTTATCAAATGAAAAGGGTGATAATAAAGCCCATCATTGGATAAAAATGTTATAGAACATCATATGTGTAACATGAATCATAACATAAGATCATAGTCATAATAACTTGGGTCATAACATAAGTACATGAATATAAGAACATGAGGTATAACATGGAGATGTGGTTACAAAAAAATGAGACATTCATAAACATATCACTAAAGCTCATCACTAAGGTGTCATAAAACATATTACAAATTATTTTAAACAAGGTATCATAGAAAATTACTAAGTAATACCACCAAGGTATCATAACATGTCATCTCTAGAGATTAATTCTATACTCAATGCATTGGCACGCTTTCAGGGCGCACCCTTTATATGTTTAACATTATATACACCACATCGATCAAAGATCATAGGTAAATATCATTTATAACCCATGAGTAAGGAATTTAGGTTTCATAAATATATTTCACCAATAAATAGTCTAATTATATATCTAAATGAATACCCTTGAATGAAAATAGTGTTGGGTGACATGAAAATATAACATGGAAAATAAAGGATTGATTTCGGCAGCATAAAAGGTATACAAAACAGATTTTGTGAAGGGATTAATTAGAGAAAAAGAAAGTATCACATTAAAAATACATCATATGAATAGTAATGGTCATATTTATAGAAACTTGAAAATATAATAAATTTATAATAAAAATGATTATACAAAATAAGCACTTGAATTGAAAAAGTGGAGGAAGAGAACCCTTACATTGAGAGGATGCTTCTTAGAGCTAGAGAGAGACTCCTTAGAAACTTAAAACCACCTTGGAGAGACTATTGTGAGGGATATTGATAGAGGATTCATGCACAATTTATTTTTATTGGAGAGTGAGGAGATAATGGGTGGACATTTATACTTGAGTAGGGGTGGTTTTAAGGAATAAAATAATGATTATTTTGTTATTAAGGCTAACCACTTTTGGGTGAAATTAATTTCAATGAATTTTATTGATAATTAATGTTGTAATTTTTTTTAAGTTCATTAAATACCTCAACCACCCATTAAAATTTTTTCTTTTTAGTTATCTTATACCTTTCCTATTTAATTTTAACCGTTTATATAATTTTATCTTTGTTGATGTGACTACTTTTTTTAACATGATAAATTTTTTTAGCCTAAAAAATTAATTTAGCTTGTTAAATAATTTGGAACTTATAATTATAAATATGAAATCCATTTTACTTAATTCAATTTATTAAATTGGTACAAAAGTAATTCTAATATGATACACGTATAAAAAATTAAAACGGTTTTTTTGAAGATAAAATCGTGGTTCTAAAATGATAAGCAAGTGTTTCTAAATGTATCACATTGTGTATTATTTTATTCTTTAAATACATTTTTTATCAAGAATAAGGATTAAAAAATTAAGTTAAGATCATATCATGATTATATCATAAAAGTTATGGTATTTCCCAAAAATAAACTTTTTATAAATTATCATGAATTCATCATATGTTAATTTTGATTTGATGATTCTAAAAATAATATTTATTTTACCAAAATAATTATCTAAAAAAAGTGAATTTTAACTTTTAAATAAAAACATTTATTTATTGAAAATTAATATTTTTTATGACATGATGAACTTTCTGACTATTATAAAAATTACTTAGGACTACATTAATTTATAATATCATTTAAAAAGTGTGACATTTCTATTTCAAGTATGGATCTTTTTCAACATTTACGTAGATTTTGGTCATCTTTTTAGGTGTTTTGAGGCTCGTTCGAGGTGTATGGGTGGCTGAATAAGAAAAGGGGTTGATCCAGTGAGCGTGATGTATCTTAAAGAAGCTATAGGAGATCAACCAGCCATCTGGTGGGGATACTAGGAAGAAATGGATATGCCCAGTAGCCACTGGCCTCCCAGTAGAGGCCACCAGTAAGTCGATGGTGTCTGAAAGAGCCTAGGGAAAACACCAAACTTATAGTCATTTTTTTAAAACATGCCCTATGATCAATTTTACTTATTAAATCAGGCCCCATTAAACTCCCAATTCCCTAGTAACCCTCTATAGAAATTTTATAGTGCTACCTCTCCTTTACAACACCTCTATTCTATGCTTGAATGATGAATCAATCATGTGTTATTCATTTGGTGAATTATTATTCATTCTAGATCGATATCTTTCTATTATCCTTGATCAAACCCAGTTATATTCTTGATTAATTGACCTAATCTAAGGTTTTTGGTATGATATAAAAATGGATTTGTAGATTTTTGATAGAATAGGCACCTGTATTGAGAGAATTGGTGCTCTCACAACCTTTGGACTAAGATCATTGTCGAAAGTAGATATTTTTTGGTATGTTTAACCTTGACCTACCTTTAGGGTGAATTTTATTCTCAACCTTAATCCTAGTAATATAAACCATGTTGTTTTAGTAATGGTTCTAGGATTTGGTGGTGCTTTTGGACATAGACAGTGACACTTTTCCATCAATCATCATTGCACCTAAGGTAAGAAGCTCTTTACTTTAGTGCGTGTTTTATATGGGTTCTTGGTATGATTTTTGGAATTCATGTATAGACTTGAGATACCTATTTTTATTCATGATCACATGATTGCTTACATTTACTTGTATTACTCGTATGTGAATTATGATGGTTAGGATATTCTTGATCTATCATATGTATCATGTATCATATGTTTGTGTCGTTCTTCTGCCTTTTGTGGTTGAGTATACAGGTTGATCTTAGTGGACTATCCCTTGAGAGGGATGTGTTAGAAGAGTGGTTGGAATTTATTGGTTTATACTGTAACGCCCCGACCCCAGTTACCCAGAGTCGGTGCATTATTACGTAACATTGGCATGATCACAAAAGATCAAGTCTCGAAAGACCAATTAGTTTAGTAGCCTTGGAAACACTAGATACATTCATAAAAGTTACATTACATCATAAAGTGAAAAACTATAATAACATGGTATCCATAGTCCACACTCATATCCCCTTCTGACTATCCATGCAAGTCATTCATAAAATACTTCTTCACATCCTGGAAAATATTAAAACATTGAAAGGGGTGAGCTCAGATGCTCATTAAGGATAACAATATAGCGGAAGCTTTCATAAATAAACATAAACATTTAAGGCAATGTATAACTAAACAAAAGCCTTTTAAACTTGAACTTCAACATAATATAGAAAAAGTAAAATGAGATAATGCATTTACTTATTCACATAGATATTCTAATGGTCGAATAATCACATGCAATATCAAAAACCACTTTCATAATGATGGAATGCATAATGCCAGACTATCATAACCACGTAGCCAATGCCTCATGCCAAGACTACAAATAAGATTTTGTCAAGGCCTCGTGCCAAGACACTGGTTTGTCTCATGAGACCTACCGATGCATCGAGGAGCTATAGCGGGCTCCACCCGTCACTTATTAAGTCCAATGCATTCCTCATATGAACAGGTTTAAACATATCATAAACCATAACATAATCGTATTACATAAAACATGCATAAATGAAACATAACATTTCCACATTTCAATCACAAGATATCAATACAACACATTGATATAATAAAAACACTTTCAAAACCATTTTCAATACCAAAATAACAGAAAATTAAAACTTGATATTTATTTTTCATTTAAAAAAAGTTATGTCTTATAGAGGAAGCCAAAACTCAAATAATGGTCACAGCGGCGGGGAAGTCGTTGTCGCCGCATACGTAAGAAAAAAAACATTCCTTTTGTCGTTTAGTAAAAATGCTTCGTATAAAAATATTCCTTTTGAATAAAAGTAAATTTCAATGGGGTTTATACACTATATAAAGGAAAGTTGTTTATAAAACAAAATATTCCTCAATGAAAGGATATTGAGAGGAAGTCCCTTACAAAGATCATTTTTTTAAATAAAATAGATCTATTATGTGTATTAACTATAAGTACACATAAAGAAAGTACAAATACATGATAGGACATAATAATATCATGACATAATTTGAAAGTAGGAGATTAACCCAAAGAGTGGAAATTGGGTGAAGAAGTTCCCTTACCACTCATCTATTCTGATTTGTTTTGAAAATGACGGAAAGATTCCTTTCAAAAACGTATAAGGTAAAATAATGGTATAAATTTCTTTAAACCATTGTCTAATATATATTAAAAATGTTTTGAAAGATATTTTTAAGAAACATGGATGTGGATGATAAAGAGGTCTCAGTAGATAACTACATATAAACAACCATGGATAATGAAGAGGTTGTAGAATTAACCATTACCGCATGTCCGACTTGACTCGATCATTCTTTAATATCCTGAATAATAAACTAGAGTTAATTTATACTTGCTTAAGAACTTTTTTCATGTTCATTATTCGTTTTATATCACTTATTACCATGTTATGAACATTATGTAATTTTTTAAGTTAATAACGGTCATTTTTTCGATCTTTGGTACTTGAGTCAAAAATAAACTTCTTATAATTACAAGTTGTTCATGTGGTGAAATATCCATTATATCCAGAATTATATTCATGATTTAGATATCATATATATCATATATATCAAGTATATACATTCATTCATAATATTACGTAACATTTAGAGGTAAGAAATGAAATGCACCGTTCATGGAGACGGTAAGTCGTACGTACGCATGAACGCTACTTTCATTTCTATTTCGTATTTAATGGAATGAAATCATAATGACATAAAGGTATATTATAATTCCAGTATAATATCATATATAATATCATTTACTCCATCCTTTATACATCCCACATATGGAATTAATGATTCAAATCACTTTGAGGGGGCGGTAGTCCGCACTTCCTAAAATGAAGATATCGCGTTTACCCATAATGGAAACCATAAAGGTATGCCATAAATGAAAAATACAGAATCTTAAGTAAAACATAAACATATTATATATCATATATAAATATAGTGACATCTTAATGGACACCTTTGAAGGTGTTATATGAGTGTTGAACAATCATTGTTTCGTGAGGCAGAAATTCACCATCCACAGAAACAGTATGTTCATTAACCATTAGATGTAAGTGTGTGTAAGTGTAGCTCGAATAATTCTTATAAAAATATACTAGTATATTGAGGATACTGGTTTTGTTACAAAAGAAATGAATAAAAAGATTTTAGGGGGTTGTAGAAGAAAAATAAAACATAAGAACACAAGAGAAAACGCTACCTTTAAAACGGGTAACTCTTTTTGATTTGAGCTCAAAGGCTTCCTTGGGAAGACTTCTGCCCAAAGTGAGGCTTCTAGGAGTAAGAGTGGTATGTGGAGAGACAAAATGGGAAGGGTTTGTCCGAGCCAAAGGCTTTAGAGGTGTGGGTAAGGTGGTAGAGGTGGGGGCCTTTTATAAGAGGAGAGGAGGGGCACTTTTGGAAAGTTATAAAAGGTTACTTTATTATAAAATGCTTTTAGGATTTAAAAGGCCCCAAAATTATATATTTCAAGGATAAGGTGATAAGAGTTATAAATCCACCAATACAATAGATTTTTTACATGTTTAGGTCTTATATTTTACATTATCTTTTCATTTTATTTAAATCGTTAAATAATGAGGTAATCGCTGCATCATCATGGTGTCAGAAATAATTTAATTTATTTAATGTCTAAAAATTATAAAAAAAAATATCATGATGTAGGAAAAATTTTTTGGCTTTCCAATGAATATTTGTATTCGAAAAGTTACCTTATATAACCCCATGTAATAATTGTTTTAGTAAAACAACTCATGTTTGTGATAATTTTATTTTAACGTTAAATAAAAAGTTTTTAATGTCATTTTCCTACCAAAGTGGCTCCATGGGGTCCCCAAGTTGACCCATGGATTTTCTTGGTCGGAAATGACTCATCAAATAGGGGTAGGACATGTGTCAAGGTCATTTCATATTATTATAACATTATCTTTACCTTAAATTACACTAATTACCTTTAATCGCGAATAATTAAACTTAAAAGGTACTATTCACCAAAAAAATTATTTTAATCCCATTGAACCACATTTTATTTCCTAATGACAACCATGTATGTAATATTTTTTAAAATCAAATCACAGAAGTGGTAATGTTTCATTTAAACAAAAAATTAGTTTTTTAACTACCACTTAGTGGTTTCACTATTCATCAAAAATTGAAGTTTTTCAGAACAATGCCAAAATTCCACCGTAAGATATAATTGATATTCCGAATTAAAAAATGATGTCTATTTTTAAAAATTCCAAACATATAAGTTTCATTAATTAATTTTATAATTAATTCCCGCTGTCACAACAAATAGCGTGTTTTTAAGAAACAATATATATGAAAAGATTGACAATTGTTTATGTCCAATTTCAAAGTGAAATTAATTCTAATGATCATCATTGGATAAAATGGTAAAAATATATTCTAATTATACTTTAAAACCACTCAATAGTATAATTTATCACTATAAATTATTTTGATTAAAAAAGTTGTTTTTAAGTATTTTTCACTATTTATAAAAAATTGGAAGTTCTCAGAAAAATACCAAAAATTCAACATAGGCTAATTTCGATATTCTAAATCCAAAAATAAAGTACATTTTGAAATATTAAATTTATATAATTTCAAAAAGTGGGTATTACTATTCATTGTGGGTATTTTGATTGGTCGCAGTGTGTTAGAATCTCGAACTTGCGTACAATGCAAGTTATTGCATTATTGAAAGAGAAGCGTATCGTGGAAGCTCGGGGTGTTACATTCTCCCCTCCTTTAATAAATTGCGTCCTCGCAATTTGAAAAAAATTTCTTTGAAAATAAAAGGTTGAAAATAGAAAATACCTTTGTGGAAAACCCACATCGGAAATAAGGTTAATAAGAATATAACTTTAAAACAAAGAAAGATATGTACAAAGGTCACCCGAGATAGCCCATACTAGGATTCTATGAAAATATGGATATGGAAGAAAAAAACCATCAAGGTCTGATGGAGAGTTGTAGAAAACAAGATTAGGAGAAAGTTAACCACAAGAAAATCACAAATTTGTGATTGGTTAAACGGTCACTGAATCCCCAGTTGTAAAATTTAACCGGCAACGTTTTTGTTTTAAGTTACCTTTTATAAAGCTGAGGAATTTATTTAGAAGATTTACTAAGAACATAAGGGAATATACATACTTGTCATATAGACTTTCATTCTTTAATAAATTTTTACCACCAACCCATCTTTCACTCTAAAAGGTAATAAAACTCAAAAATATTCTATTTATCATAATTGTATAAGGTTCCAAATATTAACACATACCATTTAGATTAGGAAAACTTTTTTGTAATAACCAGGGACTTTCTGTAGGCTAGTGGTAGGTAATAAAGGCCTGTCGCACTATGGTTGTGGGTTTGATTCCTTCAGCTTTGTCCGACGCGACGGGTTATCCCCCGACCTGCAGGTTGTCCTTTTCCTAAAAATATAGTATTATAATATTCCAAAAGTAATCTTCATAAATGTTTTAACATTAAAAAAATATTATCCAAAGTTCAACTTAATCGATTCTAACCTTTATAGTTATCCAAAATACCTCTACCCAGACTTTCTCTAAAAGGTCTCTAAATTCGAAAATCAATTGTAACATCAGATTCCCCAAACAAAGTAAAGTTTCTCTTATTGTCACATACTAAAAATATGATTACATTAATCATATTAAAACCTTAATGAAATCAAAAAGTACTGCAGTACAATCCTTATATATATCACATTATTCTTATAACCAAAATATAATCCTTGAGTCCAAAAGCACCAATACATTAATTATTCCACTTCAACTGTAGTAACAGAATAATATTTTCCTTGATACCTTAGCTTTTTTTTAGGTAAGTTTCCCTGATTCTTAGGAAATTCATTTGCATAATGCCTCATTTCCCTACAATTGTAGCATTCAACATTGATAGCCTCTTTCTTTCCCTTTCAATCACACGCCTAGTGACCTTTTTCTCCACATTTATAACAAACTCTCATTCCTTTTAGGCAAGTACCAGGGTGATTCTTCCCACAATTATCGCATAATGGAAAATCCTTCTTTCCCTTTTTCCCTTTATCTGTCTCTTGTTCCACCGTTCTCTTATTCTCTTGCTTTACTTTATTGTCATAAGATTTAGAGAATTCATTTTCTGTCTTGATAGAACACGAGACTATATCTTCGTATGTTGAGAAAGATTGTGATATTAATGCTCTATGGAGAAACGTTTTTAACCCATCAAAGAAACGATCGATCTTACTTCTTGGGTTACGTATATAATCTGCAGCATGCCTCGCTAACCTTGTAAAGTTAGCCTCATACTTTGCGACATTCTCATCCTCCTTCTGCCTCAGACTCAGAAATTACCTTTCCATATCTGCTCGATCGTCATGTGGAAAATATTTTTTTAAGAAAATTTCCTTAAACTCCATCCATTCCATACTTGATACTTCTTCATCTTCCTTTGTGTTTTGAATCAGCGACCACCATTGATCGTCATCTCCAGTGAGGCGGTAGACTGCCATGACAACCTTCTCCCTTTTGTTACTCCCCAAGGCGTGGAATATTTTCTCTAGGGAGTTTATCCATTGCTCAGCTACTAATGGATTTGTACCCCCATTAAATGTTGGCGGTTGTTGCCTCATGAAGCGGTCTAACATTGATCCTCCACGTTGCGGATCAGGGTGCTCCATACAAGTAAGGTTATTATTCATAACCTGAGTAAGCTGTCCCAGTATGGTAATAAGTTGATCAGCACCAGTTGTATCACCAACTCCATAATAATTATCTTGATCAGGAGAGAAATCCCTACATGGAGTGCGTTCATTGATACGATTTCCATTCCTCCCAATAGGCGCAATTTCTAAACAATGTCATAAACTAGATTAGTTTATGAATCAAAATACATAATTCCATACTTGTAAAACACTTAACATAAATTGAATAGTTTGTGGATATAATCCCTCATCATAAAAATGTTTTCTTTGAGGAATTATATACTCATAAACCCTTCATAATGGTTTGTAATAAAAATGAGAATTATCCTAAGCATATCCCCCGAGAGTGTCATAACCAAGAGTGCAGCAAGGCCTGTTTTCATGCACCAGTTCCCGTTCGAGTCTATCTCAAAGCGGTGTTTTCGGGTTTTACCCCTAGGTACATCTCTGCCAGAGCCGCCTCTACCTGCTCGTATCCAGACAGGGATGTATTGCTCAAAAAACTCAAAGAACCTCTATAATACCAAAATTCTAGGAAGTTCTTCTATACTAATCCTCAAAGTCTATCTTAGGGCTATGTGCTCTAATCAGATTTTATCTAAATCTAGCTTCCAAGGTTAGTACTAAACTGCCTCTGATACCAATTGTAACGCCCCGACCCCAGTTACCCAGAGTCGGTGCATTATTTCGTAACATTGGCATGATCACAAAAGATCAAGTCTCGAAAGACCAATTAGTTTAGTAGCCTTGGAAACACTAGATACATTCATAAAAGTTACATTACATCATAAAGTGAAAAACTATAATAACATGGTCTCCATAGTCGAAACTCATATCCCCTTCTGACTATCCCTGCAGGTCATTCATAAAATACTTCTTCACATCCTGGAAAATATTAAAACATTGAAAGGGGTGAGCTCAGATGCTCAGTAAGGATAACAATATAGCGGAAGATTTCATAAATAAACATAAAGATTTAAGGCAATGTATAACTAAACAAAAGCATTTTAAACTTGAACTTCAACATAATATGGCAAAAGTAAAATGAGATAATGTCATTTACTTATTCACATGGATATTCTAATGGTCGAATAATCACATGCAATATCAAAAACCACTTTCATAATGATGGAATTCATAATGCTAGACTATCATAACCACGTAGCCAAGGCCTCGTGCTAAGACTACAAATAAGATTTTGTCAAGGCCTCGTGCCAAGACACTAGTTTGTCTCATGAGACCTACCGATGCATCGAGGAGCTATAGCGGGCTCCACCCGTCACTTATTAAGTCCAATTCATTCCTCATATGAACAGGTTTAAACATATCATAAACCATAACATAATCGTATTACATAAAACATGCATAAATGAAACATAACATTTCCACATTTCAATCACAAGATATCAATACAACTCATTGATATAATAAAAACATTTTCAAAACCATTTTCAATACCAAAATAAAAGAAAATTAAAACTTGATATTTATTTTTCATTTAAAAAAAGTTATGGCTTGTAGAGGAAGCCGAAACTCAAATAATGGTCACGGCGGCGAGGAAGTCATTGTCGCCGCATACGTAAGAAAAAAAATTCCTTTTGTCATTTAGTAAAAACGCTTCGTATAAAAAGATTCATTTTGAATAAAAGTAAAATTCAAAGGGGTTTATACACCGTATAAATGAAAGTTGTGTATAAAACAAAATATGCCTCAATGAAAGGAGATTGAGAGGAAGTCCCTTACAAAGATCATTTTTTTAAATAAAATAGATCTATTATGTGTATTCACTATAAGTACACATAAAGAAAGTAAAAATACATGATAGGACATAATAATATCATGACATAATTTGAAAGTAGGATATTAACCCAAAGAATTGAAATTGGGTTAAGAAGTTCCCTTACCACTCATCTATTCTGATTTGTTTTGAAAATGACGGAAAGATTTCTTTCAAAAATGTATAAGGTAAAATAAGGGTATAAATGTCTTTAAACCATTGTCTAATATATAGTAAAAATGTTTTGAAATACATTTTTAAGAAACATGGATGTGGCTGATAAAGAGGTCCCAGTAGATAACTACATATAAACAACCATGGATAATAAAGAGGTTGTAGAATTAACCCTTACCTCATGTCCGATTTGACTCGATCGTTCTTTAATATCCTGAATAATAAACTAGAGTTAATTTCTACTTTCTTAAGAACTTTTTTCATGTTCATTATTCATTTTATATCACTTATTACCATGTTATGAACATTATGTAATTATTTAAGTTAATAACGGTCATTTTGTCGATCTTTGGTACTTGAGTCAAAAATAAACTTCTTATAATTAAAAGTTGTTCATGTGGTGAAATATCCATTATATCCAGAATTATATTCATGATTTAGATATCATATATATCATATATTTCTAGTATATACATTCATTCATAATATTACGTAATATTTAGAGGTAAGAAATGAAATTCACCGTTCATGGAGACGGTAAGCCGTACGTACGCATGAATGCTACTTTCATTTCTATTTCATATTTAATGGAATGAAATCATAATGATATAAAGGTATATTATAATCCCAGTATAATATAATATATAATATAATTTAATCCATCCTTTATACATCCCACATATGGCATTAACAATTCAAATCACTTTAAGGGGGTGATAGTCTGCACTTCCTAAAATGAAGATATCGCGTTTACCCATAATGGAAACCATAAAGGTATGCCATAAATGAAAAATAAAGAAGATTAAGTAAAACATAAACATATTATATATCAAATATAAATATAGTGACATCTTAATGGCCACCTTTGAAGTTGTTATATGAGTGTTGAACAATCATCGTTTCGTGAGGCATAAATTCACCATCCACAGAAACAGTATGTTCTTTAACAATTAGATGTAATTGTGTGTAAGTGTAGCTCAAATACTTCTTATAAAAAAATCCTAGTATATTGAGGATACTGGTTTTGTTACAAAAGAAATGAATAAAAATATTTTAGGGGGTTGGAGAAGCAAAATAAAACATAAGAACACAAGAGAAAACACTACCTTTAAAATGGGTAACTCTTTTTGATTTGAGCTCAAAGGATTCCTTGGGAAGACTTATGCCCAAAGTGCGGCTTCTAGGAGTAAGAGTGGGATGTGGAGAGACAAAATGGGCAGGTTTTAGCCGAGCCAAAGGCTTTAGAGGTGTGGGTAAGGTGGTAGAGGTGGGGGCCTTTTATAAGAGGAGAGGAGGGGCACTCTTGGAAAGTTATAAAAGGTTACTTTATTATAAAATGATTTTCGGATTTAAAAGGTCCCAAAATTATATATTTATAGGATAAGGTGATAAGAGTTATAAATCCCCCCATACAATAGGTTTTTGAAATGTTTAGGTCTTAGATTTTACATTATCGTTTCATTTTATTTAAATCGTTAAATAATGTGGTAATCGTTGCATCATCACGGTGTCATAAATAATTTAATTTATTTAATGTCTAAAAATTATAAAAAAAATATCATGATGTAGGAAAATTTATTTTTCTTTCCAATGAATATTTGTAGTCGAAAATTTATGTTATATAACCCCATGTAATAATTGTTTTAGTAAAACAACTCATGTTTGTGACAATTTTATTTTAACATTAAATAAAAAGTTTTTAATGTCATTTTCCTACCAAAGTGGATCCATGGGGTCCCCAAGTTGACCCATGGATTTTCTTGGTCGGCCATGACTCATCCAATAGGGGTAGGACATGTGTCAAGGTCATTTCATATTATTATAACATTATCTTTACCTTAAATTACACTAATTACCTTTAATTGCGATTAATTAAACTTAAAAGTTACTATTCACCAAAAAAATTATTTTAATTCCATTGAACCACATTTTATTTCCTAATGAAAACCATGTATGTCAGATTTTTGAAAATCAAATCACAGAAGTGGTAATGTTTCATTTAAACGAAAAATCAGTTTTTTAACTACCACTTAGTGGTTTCACTATTCATCAAAAATTGAAGTTTTTCATAACAATGCCAAAATTTCACCCTAATCTATAATTGATATTCCGAATTAAAAAATGATTTCTATTTTACAAAATTCCAAACATATAAGTTGCATTAATTAATTTTATAATTAATTCCCGTTGTCAAAACAAATAGCGTGTTTTTAAGAAACAATATATATGAAAAGATTGACAATTTTTTATGTCCAATTTCAAAGTGAAATTAATTATAATGAACACCATTGGATAAAATGGTAAAAATATATTATAATTATACTTTAAAACCACTCAATATTATAATTTATCACTATAAATTATTTTGATTTAAAAAGTTGTTTTTAAGTATTTTTCACTATTTATAAAAAATTAGTTCTCAGAAAAATACCAAAAATTCAACATAGGCTAATTTCAATATTATGAATCCAAAAATGAAGTCCATTTTGAAATATTAAATTTATATAATTTTAAAAATTGGGTATTACTATTCATAATGGCTATTTTGATTGGTCGCGGTGTGTTAGAATCTCGAACTTGCGTACAATGCAAGCTATTGCATTATTGAAAGAGAAGTGTATCGTGGAAGCTCGGGGTGTTACATATACCTTCAAGGTGGATGTTCCAAACATTTTTTTGGACTATCCCATCAAAGGGGATGTGTCAAACTAGCAGTTGAAGTTCCTTCCAATATGGTACTGAAGATGGTAGAGTCAGTCTCTGAGGGATCAGAATATATGTTGTGTTATGTGATATAATATTAGTTCTTATACTCTATTTAATTTCATGGAATCCACTTGTATATATATTATTCACTTATGTTGAGGTTCGTTGGTAGTTTCCTACTGAGTCCTGTACTTACACCCTACTCCAACATTTCAGTATGCTTTAGATTCTAGGACTAGGGATCCAATGAAGGACAAGGTCCATGTGGTGGATGATTGAGCATGTTAGAAAGTGGATATAATCATTTATAGATGGATTCTGGATGGATTTATGTTACTACTTTTATTTACTAGATTTTCCTTGTACTTTAGATTCTTTTTTAATTTTGGTTTATATATCTGACATTCCATATTGTTACTACAAGGGGTGGTTTGTTTTTATATGATTCTACTCTGATGGTTATTGATTTATTCATTGTTTATTGTTTATTATTGTCACTTCCTTATTTTTACTCTGATTTTCACTTGGTACCGAGGTTATAGTCTCACTGAGATGTTCCGCAATCCCTTTCCACTAGTCGAAAACCTCTTTCATATGGGAAGGTGTGCATGAGGTTATGTGGAACCCCCAAATTGGAATCATTGGTTTGGTTTGGCTTGTTAGAAAATGGTATCAGAGTTCCAAGTTTACTAACTTGGTTCTTCCCTTTCCTTGATTTGGGATTGGATAGAAAGAAGTTGGGATGTTTGGGACTTAGGCATGAGAACTATGTTAGTGTCTTAAAAACACTATTTAGTCGACCTCCGAGTTACCATAAAATGGGAATTTATATTCTTGGTGCTTGATGTTACCATTGATTAAATTCACCTTGAGTGAAACACATGATGTTGGTATACTAATTTATAGGATTTGGTGTGTGTTAATTCATCATGATAGGCATGTAGTATCTCATTCCATATACATGTTGATTTCATTATATAGAGCCCAAATAATTAAATTTTTGTTGAAATTATGATATGTACTTGGTGTATTATTTATTTAATTCTTTTATTTGAGATTTTTTTATTCTATAATTGATTTAATATTTTTGGTTGTGACTAATGTGTAGGTATTTGAGGCTTGGCTTGGGTTATGGTAGTTCTTAGTGGGTTATGTATTATCCTTATGAGTAGCCTCTTAGTTTGAACCTTATTGTGAAACATTGTGTGTGTGTGCTTGTGTTTTGTAATCAGATTTATTGTTTAATTCATTGGATTTATCTGAGTTTTGTTCTATAATTTTAGGAAATGTCACCTCATAGATGTCTCGTGTAGCTAGTTACATCCCCTTGTTGTGCAGGAGGATGCAACTAAGTATGTTTCCTTAGTTTTTCCAATGGGTAAAGCAATAGAACCAGTTTAGTCAGGACTCTTTAGACTAATGATTATTCTGGATGGAGGATCCCACAGGGGTGGTCTGATGATGGTTGATTCTACTCTTGACTTTTAGCTCCAGTATCTCTTGTACTTATGGGTAACTTGAGGCCATCGCGATATAGAGTAATAGATACGGGTCATTGAGAGTATTTTCAAACTTATGGATACCCCAGAGGATCTAAAGGTCTATATTGTGACCTTTATACTTCATGGTGTGGTTGGATGATGGTGGAATTTCATACTATAGGCTAGTAGATGGGAAAGAGTAACTTAAGAAACCTTCAAGGATCTCTTCTTCAAGGGGTTTGTCCCTGATGCACTAAAGTTGGATCATACTCAGGAGTTCATGGAGCTCCATTAGAGAATGATGACGGTGTACTCCTATTTAGTATTATTGATAGAGATGGTTCACTTTTCCTCTCTTATGTTCATCAATGGGGCATAGAAAGCTCAAAAGTTTAAGATTGGTCTTCACCTGGAGATGAAACGATAGGTCATGAACTTAAATATAACAACCTATGTTTCCTTTCTTAATAAGGTGTTGTTGATCGAGAAGGGAATTGAAAAAGATAGAGCTATAATTATTCTTTCAGTTATCAGTGGGCCGAAAGGTAATTTGTCTAGTGCAGTCCTAATTGAATATTTTGGGAATAAGAAGAGTAAGTTAGAGTTTTGATGCCAAGGTGGTGGTCGTCAATCGGAACAAATCATAGGTTCCTTAACTCCCTTTGTGGGGAGTGACTCTACTAAGTGCTAAAACTATGGAAGGAAGGGATTCTTTCTCAAGTATTATACCTTCTATGTGAATAATTATCATATTTTAGTGAGACAAGGCATCTAAATTGGTTTTGTGATAAGGGTTTTAGGATGTGCTTAACAGGAGCAGACATAAGACCTTAGCAGTAGGTGTATACCCCACACGGGTTAGTAAATCAGGTGACTCATGAGACTTTGGGGCATCATGGAGTGGTGGATGTTTGGGATTATATGATTGATAAGGTTTCAACTAAGGGTAGAGAGTAACCTTCCACGATTTAAGTTAGGGTTATAATTTTTTATACTATATATGTTTATTTCTTTGATACAGGAGCATCTCATTCATTTATATCAACTCAAGTGGTTGTTGGGTTGGATTTACCAGTTAAATTATCTTCTGAGATGTTGTCTATCGATACACCCCTAGTAAGTAAAGTAGATTGTCTTCATATCTGTCTATAATATCTGATAGTGATTGTCTTCATATCTATCTAGACTATCAGATTTTGTCTATAGATTGTTTGGAGCTTCAAAATTTCAAAGATGATAGGTTTCAACATAATATTTAGAATGGACTAGTTGACCAGTTACCATGAAAACATTTATTTCTATTAGATATAGATAACCTTCACAACACCTAAAGGGTAAAGGTTCATGTTGAATGGTGTATGGGACATCGAGACAGGAAGAGTGGGACTAGATACTTGTTATAGATAATTCCTTTTAGAAAAAATGGGTAGTATGATCCATATAGTGGATCTGGTAGTGATTCCCTCTTATTTCCCTCCAATGGTTGACATGTACCAAGATGTCTTTCTAGAGGATTTATTGGGTTTACCTTCATATAGGGGGGTTGAGTTTGAGATTGAGATCATGCCATGTGTGCAGCCTATATCGATTCCACCGTATCTCATGGTGAACGCATTGTCATGAAAGGTCAAATTTATTATGTTTTTAAGGTTAATTTATAGTCTAGATAATACCCTAGGTCGTCTCTCAAGGAGCATTGGTGGTTTGTAGTGTGAATTTTTAATAAAAAGGAACAAAAAGGGGGGATGGTTTTGAAAACTGTTTTAAGAAAATGAATCGATTTAAAGAGTTTAATAGTTGATAAATAAATGTGGTGTTTTAGAATTATGAGATAAGGATATCATTTCAAGTTCACTACACATCTTGGTGAGTTCATCATTCTGAAAAATACACATGGTTTAATGGAACCCTTTGGTTGAGGATTTTCAAGATCTCAACTTTCCTCTTTCCTCTTAAAATGATGCTCAAAGAACCACCCCTTGACACAAAAATCGTGTTGTCAAGGTTTGGGTATCAAACATAGAAAAGAAAGGATATCAAAGCATACTGAAATTTTATGTATGTGTGAGATAAATAGGATTCTTGTCTTTTCCAATTAGAACAATACAATATTACCACTTGAAATCTCAACACAATCGGTGTTGAGATAAAAAGTGTTTCACTTAATTATAACAAAATAAATGTATTCATAGGAGAAGCACATCATGTTTAGACATGAGTTAAATGTTTATCACACAAATTACAAAAAACTAGTGGAATAAAAAGTGTCGTAACTCCCTCCCAAGTATGTTTAGCTCCCTCAAAATGATCATCCTCCATTTAGCTCGCCATCAAGAGGAGGAGGAGGCTCAGGTGGAACTTTGCCTTCATCCTTGATCCCCCAATGAGGATAGGGGAATCCAGATATTTTTGGATGAGGGTAGGACTCCTTTTGGTCTCCAAATTGGAAGAGCTTGTCCTTCTGGTTGAACTTACAAATGGGGAGCCTAAGGTTCCATTTTATAGGAAAATGGGAAGGTGTTTTTGAGCACACAGATTTTTTAAAACCACTTTTCACAAGTATTTTGACCTTAAAATAGCCTTATCTCACTTTGAAAAAATAATAAAGTTTTAGCCCCGCCTCCTGAATATCTCCACCGAAGGTTTGGCTGCATTTGGACACCTATAGCTCGAGATATGGATAGATCACAGCACACCACTTTTGACTTCATGTAGATTCAGTGTGCTAGATAGATCAAGTCAGTTGGGCCACCAGATGGAAGAATGAGGCTTGGCTTACCTAAAATTAAAAGTAGCTAAATAAATTTTGGACCAAGACACAAAATTTTATCCCATTTGGTTGCATGGCTCAGTAGTAGTGTTCAGTTTAGTAAACTGGTGTGCTTGGATCCTCAGCAACTTGGCCTATTTTTCTTGAACTTTCTCATGAGCCCTCTAAATCACATACACCTTCAATGCAATTATCAAAAAAACTAACATTATACTTTTTAATAGTAATAAATAAAAATAATAATCAAATATGAAGTTAAATTTTTTATTATCTTTATGATTTCCAATACAAAACTAGTTTAACAGAATAGTGTAGGTTGAAAATGAAATAGTGAATCACGGTGCGATCACACCCCCACACCTAAACATTTTCACTCTTGGACAAATTAATATTTCCAAAAATTATGCATGTAGATATTTCCAACTTTATAAAGATTTAACATTCAATGAAAATTTAATTCCTGATAGAAATGTGATCAAATCAAAAATCACACTGAGGAGTTATTCTCAGTGATCATGAAAAAAGATGTCTCCAAAATTATATCCAAATAAAATTACAAGAGATGCATGATACCAATAAAAGATAATAATTCAGAAGTTAATTATGTCACTAATTCTCCATGTGTGTGTGTGACAACCATTTCATGCTATTCTTTCCACTTTCTATCAAGTAAATATAAGTTATTTTAATAATTTTCTACTTACAAGATCCTTTCCACTGAACTTACCCCGCATCCTTTGAAATCAAATTTCAAGACCCACTCACTTAAGCATTCCCAAAAGTCAAACTATAATCTCCTAGCCTAGATATCCCCATTTGTTGTATATTTCATCACTCCCCTCATTTATTATTTTTTTCAAAAGTTTCACTTGGAAAAAATCTCACACTCTTCTCCCAACCCTTTTTTGATCTCATCACGACACTAATTTTAATAGTTATAACAATATCAAAAGTCAAGTAAGGTTGGTTTTTAACCTTCCCAATAAACAAACATTTTTTTTGTTTTCTTTTTTGAGGGTGTACAATAGTCGGATAACAGGTACACACGCATAGGTTAATCTGGTACAGTAATGAAATAGATCAGATAAGGAAATAACGTATGGAAAAATGATTTTGGAAAGTAGAGAAAAATCAACCAAACTTATTTTTACCTTTTATTAAGTATAAATTTTCACACTTTATGGTTGGGAGAAAAGTTATGCGGAGAAATTAAGTGACACAATTTTCCCTTAAACTATTCACAAAAAAATGGCACCATTCTTCTCAAAGGTTTCAAAATGATACAACCATTTATATCATCAAAAAAGAACTAAATTTCAAAATAAAGTCACACCATAGTATTGAATTCTTTATAAAATCCACATTTCATCAGATTTGTTTTTTTTTTTTTGAAAGTTAAATCAACATAAAACAGGGAAATCCCACATGAATTTTCAATAACTCCCATGATTAAATGGACATAATTTTCCATGATAAAGTGGGAATAACAAAAAGTAATATTTGTTCACAAAGGTGAGTGAGAGGGAAAGGGGGTGAGTGGGAGTGAAAGGGAGGAAAGTAACAATACAATTCAGAAAGCTAAAAAGAGAAAAAGAATAAAGATGATGAAAATTATTAACTAACCTAGGAATATACCCATCCCCCCACACCTAGAGTGTGCAGTGTCCTAACTATAATAAAAGAGAATGTGGGAAGGAAGGATAAAACCTAGTGGGTGTCATTGGTATGTTGCTTCTTGAACATTTAGTTCCTCCATCAGGGACTCTGAAAGGGCTTTGTTGAAGTGCTTCAGCCGCATCCCATTGACAGTGAAGGTTTGCTTAGTTTCTTCATTTTGAACCTGAACAACACCAAATGTGAGAGACGTTAGTAATAGTTTATGGTCTAAACTAGTATAAACGAAGCTTACCTAGATGAAACTTCAGCCTTGAATTATAGAGGAGGACCTTCTTCTCAATGTGGAACTGATGATGAAGGATGAGACAGTCATGGGTAGCCTTGGTTCGCTCCTTATAAATCCTAGAGTTCTCACATGCATCTCTTCTGATTTCCTCCATCTCTTAAATATGAAACTTCCTTTGAGCACATGCACTAGAAATATTAGAATTGAATTATTTGATGGCCAAGTAGGTCCGGTGCTTAATTTCAACGGGGAGGTGAAAACTCTTTATAAACACTAGTCGATATGGTGACATGAAAATGGGAGTTTTGAAAGCAGTACGGTAAGACCATAAGAAATCATCGAGTCTAAGACTCCAATATTTTCTATTAGGTTGAACTGTTTTTTCAAGAATTTGTTTTACCTCCCTATTTTACACTTCAAAGTGACCATTGTTTTGTGGGTGATAAGCAGTAGACACTCTATGCCCGACCCCATACTGATGCAAAATAGATTGAATTTTTTGGTTTTAGAAATGAGAACCCTTGTCACCGATGATGAACCTAGGTAAGAAAAACCTACATAAGATTTGGGTTCTCAAAAACCCTATAACTTCCTTAGAATCATTAGTACTTGTACATCATGCCTCTACCCATTTTGAAACATAATACAACTCCAAAATAATGTATGGGTTACCAAACGAATTGGGGAATGGTATCATAAATTCAATGCCCCAAACATCAAAAGTTTCATAGAAGATCAAGGGTTTTTGTGGAATCTCATTTCTTTTATAGACATTCCCCATTATTTGATAGTGAGGAAAAGATTTAAAGAAGTCATGGGAATCTTGAAACAATGTTGTCCAAAAGAGACCATAATCTAGGACCTTGCAAGCAATCTGTTGGATACCAAAGTGGCCCCCAAAAGCAAGAGTGTGGAGGAACCTAAAGACGGACTGAAACTTGATATCGGGAACACAACTCCTGAGAAATTGGTCACTATAGGTTCTCCAAAGGTAGGGTTCATCCCAAATGTACCAATGGGACTCATGTTTTATATGGTCGGCTTGGTTTTTGTTGAAATCATTAGGAAGGAAAGATGCTACCAAATAATTTACAATTTCAGTATACCAAGGAATATAATCTTACACTCAGTACAGTTTCTCATCAGGAAACATGTCATTTTTAGGAATATAGGGAGATGAGTTAATGTTTGAAGATGGGTGGATCCTACTAATATGGTCAGCCACCACATTCTCTGCTCCTTTTTTATCTCTAATTTCTAAATTGAATTCCTAAAGGAGGAGCATCCAGTGAATGAGACATGGTTTGGCTTCCAGTTTCTTAATAAGATACCGGAGGGCTGTATGGTTTGATAACACAATGAATTTGGATCCAAAAAGGTATGACCAAAATTTTTCCAAGGCAAACACAATGGAAAGTAATTATTTTTTAGTTGTGGTGTAGTTTTATTGGGTAGGGTCCAGTGTACGTGAGGCATAGGCGATGACATGTGGAGCTCGATTGACCCTTTGTGATAACACTTCCCCAACTACATCGTTAGAGGCATCACACATGAGCTCAAATGGTAAATCCCACTAAGGTGGTTGGATTACTGGGGATGATGTGAGACACTATTTTAACTTATTAAAATCTTCCTCTCATTCTTTATAAAAAAATTCTTTTTATTTTTGGATTAACTGGGAAAGTGGGAGTGCAATCTTACTAAAGTCACGAATGAAATGACGGTAAAATACAGCTTGACCTAGAAAAGACTACACATCCCATACATTTTTGGGGAATGGTAGGGAATAAATGACATCCAATTTTGATTTATCTACTTAGATACCATCCCCAGAAATTATATTTCCAAAAACTATACCTTTTCACACCATGAAATGGAATTTCTCATAATTTAATATGAGATTATTTTCAATACAGTGATGTAGGACTGAAGCAAGACTACTAAAACATTCATCAAAAAAGTATCCATAAATAATTAAATCATCCATGAATACTTACATGAAATTATATAGGTAATCAGAAAAAATACTAACCATGCATCACTGGAAAGTACCTGGAGCATTGCATAAACCAAATGGAATCCTCCTATATGAAAATTTTCCAAAGGGGAAGTGAAGGTTGTCTTTTCCTCGTCCTCAGGGGAAATATGGATATGAAAGTATCAAGAATACCCACTAAGGAAACAGTAGTGGGAATTACAAGCTAGCCTCTCTAGAATTTGGTCAATGAATGGAAAAGGTAAATGTTCATTCCTAGTGTGTTGGTTTAGTCGGTGATAGTCTATGCAGACACGCCAACTATTTTGCACACGAGTTGGAACCAAATCATTGTTTTCATTTTTGATTATTATAAGGCTAGTTTGTTTAGTAACTAATTGAAGGGGACTAACCCATTGGCTATTAGAGATGGGGTAAATGATTCTAGCAACCAATAATTTTGTTACCTCCTTTTTCATAACTTCTAAGATTTTTGGGTCCAGTCGACATTGTGCTTGCCTCGTAGGTTTAGCCTCATAATTTAATAAAATATGATGTGTAAAAATTGATGGTCTAATACCATGAAAGTCTGAAAATTTCCATCCCAAATCTTGTTTATACTCCCTCAAAAGTTCAAACAGTCACTATTCATGTCTAAGAGGGAGTGAACTAGCAATGATGATAGACAAATTGTTTTCATTCTCAAGATATGAATATTTTAAATCATAAAGTAGTTGTTTCAGTTCAAATTTAGGTGTATTTTGGATTTATGGGAGTGTGTGTGCAAGTGAGAGGTCATTAATCTCATCTAACTACTTAATAGTATCTTCTTCAGATGAGGAATGAGCTTTTATAATCTTAGCAATATCATCAATGGCCATTGGATCCTCAGTGTTCAAGAAATTATCAATTAATAAACATGAATGACACATTTATAGGCCACTATAATAATCAATGCATGATTAATTACCAATAATTTTAATTAAGGATGAAAACTCAGAAAAGGGATTAGTGGAATGAAAATAAGTGTTTTCAGGGAAAGAGAGCGCGTTAATTGAATTTATTGAGAGGAATGTTCTTCTAAGGGGTGATTCATGGCATCAAGGATGTTGAAATGTACTATGTCACCACCAAATTCCATAGATAATTTACCATTATGAACATTAATTATGCTTTTGGAAGTTTTCAAGAAAGTTCTCCCCAATATAATTGGGGCATGTCCATTCATCCTATCATCTTTCATTTTAAACACATAAAAATCAACATGAAAAGTTACATTTTTCACCCTCACAAAACATACTCTAACACACAAGTAGGGTGTGATGTACTCTTATTTTCTAGCTGAACGAATATTCAAGTTCGATTTAGTTCACCAACCTTTAAAGAAGAGTAAATTGAGTGAGGCATCACATTAATAGAGGCACCCAAATCAAACAAAACATTAGAAAAGGAATACTCCCCTATGGTGCACGAAATTGAGAATATTCCAGATCATTGCACTTGGTGGGAAGTGGTGGCTCTATCAATGCTAAAACGTTCCTCCCAAAGCTCACCTTTTCAACTCCACGAAGTCACCTTCGGTGTGTACACATCTCCTTTAGAAACTTGGTATATCGTGGAATTTTCTTCACAGCATCAATCAAGGGGATGCTAACCTACACTTTTTTAAAAGTTTTCAATAATTCCTTATCAAGTTCAATTTTCTTTTGTTTTCTTGGTTGGGTGGCCCTTTTAGGAAATGGAAGAGGAATGGTTGGGATAGGTGAATCATCAATAGACACACTCTTTACTTTGGAAGGGATTCTCTCAGGATAAGGTTTTTTAACATTTGGAATATTTTCAATGGTTGGGATGGTGGTTTCCTTAGGAGGGGATGAATCTATTGGTGGGGTAATTTGGATTTTAAGTTTATTTCCACTCCTAAGGGTGATGGAACTGACATTTACCTTATCCCTAGGGTTAACTAATGGCTGAGAAGGTAGTTTACCCAACCCATGGATTTGTATTTCCCCCCCCCCACCGAGTTGGCTAGTTGGCCTATTGGGTTTTTAGGTCTTGTATGGATGCTTGGGTATTTTGTTAGAATTGGATATTGTTGGCAGCCATTTGTTTCATCATGTCTTCTAAGCTAGGCTCGGGTTTTGGAGGGGGTTGTTGGAAAGGTCTTTGGGGTGGTTTAAGATTTCTGGGTGGTGGTAGTGGATGACTACTCTGACCCTATTAGTTCCATTATTGTTAAGGTTAGTTTGAATACCCCCCTTTCCTATAATATTGGTTTTCTTTCTACCTAGGGTTCGATGGATAGTAAGGTTCTTTTCTAAATGGTTGGTTATAGGGGTAGCCTGGAAATATATCCTCAAAACTCTCAGAAGTTTCTCTCAATTGGGGGAATTGGTCAGAGTAGTGGGTGTTAGAAGAACATATACCACAATATATGGGAGGAGGATATTGGGATTTCCCTTGGGAAAGATCAGGTTGTCAAATAAGGGTACTTACCTCGTCGAACTTTGTGTCCACCTTCTTCTCAAATTCAGCACTTTGCACCTCATGGAAAGCTCAAATGGGTACACTGGACCTTGAACCAAATTTTTGAGTGTTTTATGCCATTTTCTCAATTAGGGTTCTTGTAGCAGTTGGAGTCTTATCAACTAGTGCACCACGTGCAGCATCATTAATCATGTTTCAATCAATAGGAATTAAACCTTCATAAAAATATTGAATTAAAATTTGATCACTTATTTGGTGGTGTGGTAAACTTGAACATAACCTTTTAAATCATTCCCAATATTCATGTAATGTTTCCCCTTGTAAAATTATTATAATAAAATTTTATTTCTTTATAGTTTCATTTTGAGAGGCTGAGAAATATTTTTCAAGAAAAAGTCATTTCATGTCCGCCCAGCCTCTAATTGGTGAATTAACATAGTAAATCCAGTCTTTTGCAGTGTCTTCTAATGAAAATAGAAATGATCTGAGGTTTACTTGTTATTAATACAAATTTGTAGGTTTTAATGTAGAACATACAGTATGAAATTCTTATAAGTTCTTATGTGAATCTTTTCCAGCAAGTCCATGAAATCTTGGCAATAAGTGAATTAGACCAGATTTCAGTTCAAAATTGGGTGCCACACCATGCATTTGAATATAGGTGGGATGGATATCAACATAAGGTGATGTTAGTTATTTTAATTTTTGGTTGTTTTCAGACATATTATGCAAGTTTATTTCATTTTTGATATTGGTTCCAAAATAAGAATAAGAGGATGGATCAAGAAGAGTGTCTATGTTTTGTGTATCCTCCTTCAAAGGGTTCTCTTGTGTGTCTCGAGGTCACTGATGTAGGATCCTCTCCAGTTCGGGTTCGAAAGGTGGTAAGTCTCCTGGAGTCAAAAGCATTATGCACAAAACCTACAAAAGAAATAAATCAAAATACAAAAAATATAGTTAAATGTATAAGATAAAACAAATAAATATTCACAAAATTTATAAAAATCTTATCAAAAACACGCACTAAAACCAAAGCACTCCCCGGAAACGGTGCCAAAATTTGAACGCGTTGTCATGAAACGTCAAATCGATTATGATTTAAAGGTTTATTTATAGTATAGGGTAGAACCTAGGTAGTCTCTCAACGAGTGTTGGTGGTTTATAGTGTGAATTTTTAATAAAAAGGAACAAAAGAGGGGGATGGTTTTGAAAATAGTTTTAAAAAAATGAATTTTATTAAAGAGTTTAATAGTTGATAAATAAAGGTGGTGTTTTAGAATTATTATATAAGAAGGTCATTTCATGTTCACTTTACATCTTGGTGATTTCATCATTATGAAAAATACACATGGTTTAATGGAACCCTTTGGTTTAGGATTGTCAAGATCTTGACTTTCCTCTTGCCTCTTAAAACGATGCTCAAAGAACCACCCCTTTACACAAAAATCATGTTGTCAAGTTTTGGGTATCAAACATAAAAAATAAAGGCTATCAAATCATACTGAAATTTTATGTATGTGTGAGATAAATAGGATTCGTGTCCTATCCAATCGGAACAATACAAGATTTCCACTTGAAATCTAAACCCAATTGGTGTTGAGATAAAAAGTGTTTCACTTAATTATAACAAAAGAAATGTAATAATAGGAGAATAACATCATGTTTAGACATAAGTGAAATTTTTATCACACAAATTATAGAAAACTAGTGGAAGAAAAAGTTCTGGAACTCCCTCCCAAGTATGTGTTTCTCCCTCGAAATGATCGTCCACTGTTTAGCTCGCCATTGAGAGGAGGAGGCTCGGGTGGAACTTCGCCTTCATCCTTGATCCCCTAATGAGTATAGGGGCCTCTAGAGATTTTTGGATGAGAAGAGGACTCATTTTGGTCTCCAAATTGGTAGAGGTTGGCCTTCTGGTTGAACTTACAAATGGGGAGCCCAAGGTGCCAATTTATAGGAAAATGGGAAGGTGGTTTTGAGCACACAGATTTCTTAAAACCACTTATCATAAGGTTTTCGACCTTCATACAACCTTATATCACTTTTTTAAAAATAATAAAGTTGTATCCCCACCTCATAACTATCTCCAAAGAAATTTTGGCAACATTTGGACATCTACAGCTTGAGATATGGACAGATCACAGCACACCACTTTTGACTTCGTACAGATTCGGTGTTCTGGATAGATCAGGTCAGTTGGGCCAATATATGGATGAATGAGGCTTGGATTCCTTAAGATTAAATGTCTCCCAATTAAATTTGGATGAGGTAACAAAATTTTATCCAATTTAGATGCACAGTGCATTATAAATATTCGGTTTAGTAAACTGGTGTGCTTGGATCCTATGCAGCTTGGCCCATTTTTCTTGAACTTCGTCATGGGCCCTCCAAATCACATCCACCTTCAATGAAATTATCAAAAAAAAGTAACAATATATTATAAATACAAAATAATTGAATCAAAGATGAAGATAAATTTGTTATTATTTTTATGATTTCCAATACAAAACTAGTTTAACACAGTGGTGTAAGGGTGAAAATGAAATAGTGAATCGTGGTGCGATCACACCCCCACACCTAAACATTTGCACTCCTGGGAAAATTCATATTTCCAAAAATTATGCATGTAAATACTTCTAACTTCATAAAGATTTAACATTCAATGAAAATTTAATTCCTGATAAAAATGTGATCAAATCAAAAATCACATTGAGGAGTTATTCTTAGTGATCATGAAAAAAGACGTCTCAAAAATTGTATCTAAATAAAATTCCAAGATATGAATGATACCAATCAAAGATAATAATTTAGAAGTTAATCATGTCACTAATTTTCCATGTGTGTGTGTTACAACCATTTCATTCTATTCTTTCCACTTTCTATCAAGTAAATATAAGTTATTTTAATAATTTTTTAATTACAAGATCCTTTCCATTGAATTTTCCCCTCATCCTTTGCAATAAAATTTCAAGACCCACTCACTTAATCATTCCCAGAATTCAAACCATAAGCTCCCGACCTAGATATCCTAATATTTTGTGCATTTCATCACTCCACTCAATTATTATTTTTTTCAAAAGTTTCACTTGGAACAAATATCACACTCTTCTCCCAACCCTTGTTTGATCTACTCATGACACTTGTAATAGTTATAACAAGATCAAAAGTCGAGGAAGGGTGGTTTTTGACCTTCCCAATAAACAACCCTTTTTTTAGGGCATACAATAGTCGGATAATAGGTACACATGCATAGGTCAATCTAGTACAGTAATGAAATAGATCAGATAAGGAAATAACGTATGGAAAAATGATTTTGTAAAGTAGAGAAAAATCAACCTAACTTATTTTTACCTTTTATTAAGTAAGAATTTTCACACTTTATGGTTGGGTACAAATTTGTGTGGAGAAATTAAGTGACACAATTTTCCCTTAAACTATTCACAAAAAAGGGAACTATTCTTCTCAAAGGTTTCAAAATGATAAACCATTTATATCATCGACAAAGAACTAAATTTCAAAATAAAGTCACACAACAGTATTGAATTCTTTCTAAAATGAACATTTCATCATTTTTTTTGAAAGCTAAAACAACATGAAATATGAAAATTCCACATGCATTTTCAATAACTTCTATGATTAAACAAACATCATTTTCCATGATAAAATGGGAATAAAAAATAAATATTCATTCACAAAGGTAAGTGTAATGTACCAGAATTTCCATATAATTTTTTTTAATTATATGGAATTATTTTGAGACCGAAAAATCTGACGGTGTGTGATTCCGAGGCTCGGAGTGCTTGGAATGATCCGTCGAAGTTTTGTTAAACTTTAAATAGAGCGCGTAAGCAGTTTTCTTGAAAAAGTGGAATAACATTTAAATGGTTTTCCGAATCTAGAATCTGAGGGCATATTTGCGTTTAGGATGGAAGGTTTACTCTAGGTATGACTTAACTTTAGTCGGCGCAGGCCTCCTGTGAGAAAACATGAAAATGGCATGACCGTAAATAAAATTATTAAATAAAATTATTTTATTTTTCCAATGCTTATAACTCATGAACGGTAACTTGGATTGAAAATACGATATCACCACTAAACATGTGAGGGTATGCTTTCCTTAGGCTAATATTAACATTGGTTGGCGCAGGCCACCAGTGAAAGTTAGATTTTGGCCGTAAATAAAATAATTAAATGACAATTATTTTATTGTAAAAACCATAACTTCTAAACAATAACTCGGATTAAAAATACGAGAAAATTGTTGGGTTTTTTGGGTTGTTTTTCTCTTAGGAAGAGCCTAATATCGACCGGCGCGGGTCAAGGGTGTCTATTAATAATTTTTCTGAACTTTTTTTCGGGTACATTCAGTAAACACGCGAGTGGAATTTTCTAACTTTTGAACTGATGCTCGGATTAAAAATCTGAGGGCACCGTTGAATTCAAAGCATCGATATTCGCTTAAGGGAGACTTTTCTTTGACCATATTAGGTCTGGAGAAAAAGTTGAGTTTTGTGACTTTTTTAAAAAAATGAAATAAAATAATTTTATTATTTTATTTTTCTTTCTTCACCGCCAATGAACAAACGGAGTGTGGGACCAGTGATGTGTCAATCCATTAAATGGCTTGACCTTCCAATCCTAAGTAACGACATCGTTGGGGAATTAGGAAGGTTCCTAATTTATGAGCCCCCATTAATTCCCAACATCGTTACTTACCCTCCCCCTCTCCAATATATGTGAAGCTTGGGGAGGGGTATCGGACAGCTTCGCCAAGCAACAAAGTGATGAAGAAGTTTCGTGACATCAAACCCTTATAGGAAAGAGCTGATCCCAGCAGGAGGTGACAGGTGACACCGAACCACGAACCGGAGGATGACGTACGAGCGGCGTCGTTGGAAGCCTGTTGCGGAAACGAAGAACACAGACCCACCTTCAAGCATGGCCATTTCTCCGATGATTCAAGGTATGGGTTTTGATTTATTGTTTTGAATTCAAGTGAATTTATTGAACCCCCTTTATCATCCCCTTCATTTACATGCTAACGTGGAGGGCGCGGGCCTAATGAACACTTCTCGAACCCTCCACCACTTTGCTAATCTTACGCCCTCCATGGAAGACCGTCAGCACGGCAACACCAACTGGCAACGAAGGAGGTTTTGTGATGACACATGCTGCAAGAGGAGGTTGTGGGACTAAGCCAAAGTGGACATCAGAGCATTCGGCATCGGCCGGCCATGGAGGTGGTACGGAGCGCTATCGCGCTCCGCCGGTGAGCAAAGGGTCGCATCTTGTCAGTCGCGGCGAATGGAGGAGGCATCTGACATGACAGTCGAACGTGGAAAGGGAGGTGGCGGGACCATAGTGCTATCGGCGAGTGGGAGGTGGCTTGACCAGTGCGCCATCGGTGAACAGAAGCCACAGAGAAGGCTGAACTCGCGCCTCTGGCGGGTTCCACGGTGCCCACGTGGCGCCGCCTCTTTGCAAACCGAATGGCCTCTGGGTCATTTGGGAGTTCGAGAGATCGGGGGGTCACACCCACCATGCCGGCTTGGGCGGACCCCATAGTAAGTCGCGCTCCCCCTCAGGTCGGGCCGCGCTCTCCCTCGGACTGGGTCGCCGCCCTCCGGGCCACCCCCTTGCGGGCCGAGCCACCCCTTTACGGGCCACCCTATGCGGGCTGCCCTTTGCAGGTCAGGCTGAGTTTGTCGTGGCCCAGCCCAGACCCGGTCGAGCTGGGTCAGTCCGACAGGGTCGGGGCCCAACCGGGCCCAGAAGCTTTTAAAGGGCCATAACTTAGGAATTGGGCATCCGTTTGACAAAATGTCTATGGCACTAGGACCCTTGGATCAAGAAGACCCTTTTTGTTATAATCCACTTTAGTTTTGAAGAAATTTTAAGTACGGTCAGGTTGGATCGAACCCAAATCCAGCCGGGCTCCCAACGCTAAAACGCTTATAACTCACAGACCAGGCGTCCGATTGATGCGCCATCTATCGCGTTGGAACCCTTATGACAAGGTGGTCCTTTGGGTTACTCATTTTTGGAGCTTAGTGGCAGTCGATCTATGACCGATATCTCTAGTGACAGACTCTACGGAACTCGATCACACCGGGTGTGAGGAATCCAGTGGTTGGCAGTGAAGCGAAGGTTGGAGACGGATCATATGGAGGTTAGTACCGAGTGATCATGTGTGGGTCAGCACTTAGTGGTCCTATATAGATCATCACCTAGCAATCATGTGTGGATCACCACCTAGAAGTCCTATGTGGATTAGCACCTAGCGGTCCTGTGTGGATCAGTACCTAGTAGTCCAGTGTGGATCAGCACCTCGCGACCCGACGAGAACCAGCCTTAAAGTATCCCATCGTGGTTCAGCGATATACCGATCATGGGTGGATCAGATCCTGTTTGGGTCATTGCGGGGGTTAGTACCTATCGATCTTATGTGGTTCAGAATCCGTATGGTCAAAATAAGTGTCTCTTGATAGAATAATATGATCTAGCTTCGCAACTAATCATTTGTACTTCTATACTTCACTGATAACCTAGTTTGAGCTGAGACTCTAATTGAGTTGTGTATATTACTTTATGATTTTTTATTGAGATCATGCTTTTTGGTTTTCCTTGTGGAATTTGGAGAGACCTTTGGGGGTATCAGGGTCCCTACTGGGTATTGTTATACTCACCTCTGCACGGGCTTCGCCCGCATCTTGTTGTGTCTTGTGCAGATGGCGAGCAGCTGGTCTGAGATTTGAGGGAGCCAAGACTAGATGGTACTCGAAGGTGGACCGTTGGCATGATGTGACATGGGGACTACTGATCAAGAGTTGTACCTACCCTTCAGGTAGGATCTGTGGTGGACGATCCAGGAGCTACTTTTCACCTTTCAACTATTTTGTAATTTTCAGTTGTACTTGTAATTTTATAGTTGGGCTTGTATTCTGGCCCCTTTACATTCAACACTCTTTTTACTACAACAGTTTACTTAGTGATTGCTTCTTGTCGTGTTCCTGGACTGTGTGTCTGTTCAGGTTAAAAAGTAAATGCCTTCCCATTTTTGGGATACGTCTTTATGGTACTAGTCGGCAGCCCCTGGCATATGGAAGGCGGGCTTGGGGTAGTCATGGCACGGGCCCCAAGGGACAGGTCATGACAAAGTGGTATCAGAGGAGTTCGGTTCTACCAAAGGACTAGGACTATGATATTTTCTATGTGGTAATAGTGTTAAGTGTTATGAGTGTGGTTTTCATTTTGGTGAATCCAATGTTGGTGCGGCGGCTAATGTATCCATACACCAGGACCATGAATTCTGATTTCTGACTCGATAAATGGAAGCACTGATTGCATGTGTTTTTGAAATGCTTTTCTTATGATTTCTTGAGTCATATCCCTAGGTATAACTTAATGACTGTGGCTCACCTATCCCTTATCAGGATGCCACCACATAGACAGTCAGCCATGATTCCTGAGAGAGTTCACGATGATGGACCACCGAGCGATGAGGCTCCGATGTAGGGCCCTCTTACTGTGTTGGAACCTTTGTGTGGTGTACCAGCAGCACCACCACCTATTGGGCAGTAGTTACCACCATCCACACTAGCGGATGGTGCACGTCGAATGAGTGCGTTGCACGAGTTCCAGCTGTAGAGGCCTCTGAGGTTTCGTGGCGAGACAGATCCACATGCAGCTAAGGACTAGCTGGAGGTTGTGGCTAGAGTTTTCCGCCTAGTTGGGACACCAGCAGATCAGATGGTGATCCCAACTACTAGTCTTTATCAGTTCATGACCATGAGGATGGTCTGCATGGGGATAAGGCTTTGGTACATGGACCGTTGCCCGAGATGGTACCTTCGGGTTGTGTGCTAGCTATATCACTGCTTGTTGGTCGGTAGTTACAACTGGCAGTACCGATAGAGGACACATATAGGTTTAGTTACTTACATGTGTTTTAGCATCAGATACCCCTCAGGTTCTGAGGTGATCCCAATTCACAGGCAACTAAGGACTGGATTAAGGAAGTGGTTGAGTTTCCATCTATCCAGGGCACCATTCGATCTGATAATGGTTCTGGTAGAGAGCCTTCTACGTGGCTCAGTAGGACGATGACAGGGTTTAGGTTATCATGATCTTGCAAAGAGGTGACTTTTCTGTGGACAAGCTTGAGAACCTTTCTCAAAGAAGGGGGGTCTCTTGCCTTAAAGAGCTAAGGGATGAGAGTTCCCTAGAGCTTCTACAGCTTCGACAGGATGACATGTCGGTAGATGAGTATTCATTGAGGCATACCAACCATCCTAGGTACTCGATGAATATAGTACGATCAGTTCTTCAGGGCTTGGAATCCAAGCGAGGTGTTTTTAGGGACATTCCAGCCAGCACTATTTCTATATGCATTTCTACTTACATTAGGGTGCTAGAAAGAACCTTTGTGGATGAATGTTCTTTGGTTGAATGAATACAGCCAGTGAATATCAGCAGTATTAAAGTAGAAAACTGACACCAGTCTTGGAGACTTGGGCATGTAAAATGTTTCAAGGAGAGGAATTGTTAGAGACAGATGAATCTGCAGGGCGGAAGACGTGGGAGTGGATCTATGAGAGCAGCATGAGGTGGTATACATTTCGACATGTTACAACCACCACCCCAATGTGGTCCCCACCAAGCTCAGGGAGCTGGAGGAAAGGGGAAGGGAGTAGCTTCATGCGGTCAAGAAGTGTGACCCAAGGGCTCCAGGAATGATTAAAGGTACAGTCTGTGTCTACTACTAGGTTTCGTATTAATAGACATAGTAACTAATCATTCCTTCTTTCCATGAATCTTGTTCAATACCTAGAGTTTTTGGTTAAACCATTGACTTGACCCTTATGTCTGGAGATACCTTTGGGAGGAGACTCAAAAATCGCACTATACTGACGCTTTGATCTAAACCTTGAGGTGAGAGTTTCTGTTGGAACCTCTTAGTGGTAGCGTCGAGGCCTTACGACATTAGTTTGGGTATGGATTGGTCATCTATAGTTCATACTCAGATTTAATATATTAGGAAAAGGGTTGTGGTTTATCTATAATGTTGGAATGGGGTTTTCCTTGGTTGGTGAAAAAGGAAACCTGGGTAGCATAGGATAAACTCATGCATAGGAGGGTGTAGCCGATCACTCTTGAGTCAGCCAGCCTTACCCTCATGGCAGCAGGAGTTTTGATTTTTCAATTCCCAAAAGAAGTGGAAGAGTGTGGGGACATATTTTCAAAAGATGTTTCCAGGATTACCTCTCCAAAGGGAGAGATACGTCTGCTTTGGCTGGGTACTACCAGAGTTTTGAACCAGACTTCTACAGGGTAGCGGCACCCTTGACAGATTTGACGAAGAAGGGGGAGCCTTCCCTGTAGATAGAGAAGTTTCAGTAGAGATTTCAGGAGATGAAACAATGACAATGGCTAGAGTTCATCCAGGACTATGACCTTGAGATATTCTATACACCTGGGAAAAGGAACGTGGTAGCAGATGCACTCAGCAAGAGGTCTAGTCTACAGCTGCTGGGTGAGGCGTCAGAGTAGCTAGTCGTGCTATGGATATCCTTCATGGATAAAGATGTAGAAGATTACCTACAGTCTATGACTATCAATACCCCAATTCTTCAGTGAATTCGGGATCCACATCTTGGGACATTGACTGTGAATCCCAACGTGCTCAGATATCCTCAGGACGTTCTCTTGGAGGATTTTATGAAGGTGGGGAGCACGTTGTCCTCTTCAGAGGACGCACCATGGTGTTAGTGACACTTTAGGAGGAGGTGTTTAGGTAGATCCATACATCCCCGTTAACGATACATCCTGGAGTGGCAAAGATATACAAGGACCTCCGGTGTCAGTACTGGTGGCTAGAGATGAAAAAAGCAGTGGCAGAGTTTGTTTCACGATGCCTCACTTGTCAGTAAGTGAAGGTCAATCATCAGGTTCCAGTAGGCTTAGCTCAGCCACTATAGCTTCCAGAGTGGAAGGGGAATGGGATCTCCATGGAATTTTTGATAGGTCTTCCACGTACGTCTAGGGGGCATGACTCCATCTGGGTGATCGTTGACCAACTCACCAATTTGGTCCACTTTCTACCTATCCAAGAGCAGGGATCAGTAGAGGGCTTGGGATGCATCTATGTGTAGAAGATTGTACAACTTCATGGGGTGTCATCGATGATCATCTCTGACTGTGGTGCATGTTCTATATCCTGTTTGTGGAAGGGATTACAAGAGGCGTTTGGGACTCAGTTGTGTTTGAGCACCGCCTTTCATCCCCAGACGGATGGTCAGACAAAGCAGACCATACAGACACTAGAGGACATGCTTCGTGCATGCGTCCAAGATTTTGGCTGTGGTTGGGAGGATCACTTTCCCTTGGTGGAGTTCTTATACAAAAACTATTATCACTCCACCATCAGTATGGCACCATTCGAGGACCTATACAATCGACCTTGCAGATCACCTATATGCTAGATAGACCCAGGCGAGTCAACACTTATGGGTCCAGAGTGGGTATGGGATACCACTAAGAAGGTGCAGATCATCCAAAAGTGGATGAAGACTGCACAAAGCAGACATAAATCTTATTCTGATAGAATATGGAGACCTTTGGAGTTTTAGGAGGGGGACCACGTATTCTTTCAAGTCTCTCCTCGATGGGGACTATGGAGATTTGGTCAAGGCGACAAGTTATCACCGAGTTTTATTAGACCTTTTCTAATACTTAGAAGGATAGGTGAGGTGTCATACTTCTTGGAACTTCCACCATAGTTGGAGAGGGTGCATGACGTCTTCCATGTATCTCAGCTGAGGAGATACGTGCACGACTCATCTCACATCATCGGCCATGGAGAGCTAGACTTTGATGATGGGGCGACATTTATGGAGGTTCCATTAGAGATAGAGGATCGACATGAGCGATTCCTTCATGGACAATCGATCCCTCTTGTGCGAGTTCAATGGTAGTATGGGGACCTCCAAGAGATCACATGGGAGCAGGAGGCTCAGATTCATGCTCGGTACCCTCATTTGTTTGATTTGCCTTTGTTTTGACTTTCATGGGTGTAAATACCTAAGGTGGGGAGAATGTAATGAACCATAATTTCTGTATAAATTTTTTTAATTATATAGAATTATTTCAAGATCGTGAAATCTGACAGCACGTGATTCTGAGGCCCGGAGTGTCTGGAATGATCCATCGAAGTTTTGTTAAACTTTAAATAGAGCGTGTAAGAAGTTTTCTTGAAAAAGTGTAATAAATCTTAAATAGTTTCCCGGATCAAGAATCTGAGGGCACCGTTGCGTTTAGAATGGAAGGTTTACCCTAGGCGCGACTTAAGTTTAGTCGTCGCAGGCCTCCTGTGAGAAAACCCAAAATGGCATAACCGTAAATAAAATAATAAAATAAAATAATTTTATTTTTCAAATTCTTATAACTCATGAATGGTAACTCAGATTAAAAATATGATACCACCACTAAACTCATGAGGGTATGTTTTCCTTAGGCTGATACTAACATTGACCGGTGTGGGCCACCTGTGAAAGTTGGTTTTTGGTCGTAAATAAAATAATTAAGTGACAATTATTTTATTGTAAAATCCATAACTTCTAAATGGTATTTCGGATTAAAACTGTGAGAGTATCATTGGGTTCTTTGGGTCTTGTTTCCCTTAGGAGGAGCCTAACCTCGACTGGCAAGGGTCAAGGGTGTTTGTTAATAATTTTTCTGAAATTTTTTTCGGGTACGTTCAGTAACCACGAGAGCGGCGTTTTTTTAATTTTGAACCGGTGCCCGGATTAAAAATATGAGGGAACCATTGAATTCGTAGTGTTGGGGTATTCTTAAGGGAGAATTTTCTTTGACCGCAGTAGGTCTGGAGAAAAAGTTGAGTTTTTTGACTTTTTAAAAGAAATGAAATAAAATTATTTTATTATTTTATTTTTCTTTCTTCTCCACCAATGGAAAAACAGAGTATGGGACCAATGATGTGTCAAGACACTAAATGGATTGACCTGCCAATCCTAAGTAATGACGTTATTGGGAAATTAGGAAGGTTCCTAATTTATGAGCCCTCATTAATTCCTCACGCCGTTACTTACCCTCCCCCTCTCCTATATATATAGAGCTTGGGGAGGGGTATCGGACAGCTTATCCAAGAAACAAAGTGTTGAAGGAGTGTCATGATGCAAAACCCTTAGTGGAAGGAGTCGATCCCAGCGGGAGGTGACGGGTGACACCAAACCACGAACCATAGGATAGTGTACGAGCGCCATCGTTGGAAGCCTGTTGCGGGAACGAAGAATACCGACCCACCTTCAAGCGCAAGCATTTCTCTGATGATTTGAGGTAGGGGTTTTGATTTCTTGTTTTGAATTCAAGTGAATTTATTGAACCCCCTTTATCCTCCCCCTCGTTTATGATCTAATGCAGAGGGCACAGGCCTGAAAAACACAGCCTAAACCCTCCACCACTTTGCTAATCTTATGCCCTCCATGGAAGACTGTTGGCACAGTGGCACCGACCGGCTATGAAGTAGGTCATGCGCCGATGCACACCTCAAGAGGAGGCCGCGGTATAGAGCTGTGAAGGTCATCAGAGCGTCTGGCACCAGTCGGTCGCAGAGGTGGTACGGAGCGCCGTCGTGCACCGCCGGTGAGCAAAGGGTCACAGATTGTCAGCCGTGGAGAACAGAGGAGGTGGCTTCCATGATGGCCGGTCACGAAAGGGAGGCGGAGCAACCACCGCGCCACCGGTGAGTGGGAGTCGGAATTACCAACATGCCACCGGTGAGGGGGAGGCGATGCGACCACCACGCCACCGGCGAGGGGGAGGTAGTGCGACCAGCGCACCACCAGTGAACAGAAGTCATGGCCAAAGCCACGGTGGAAGCCAAAGCCATGGTGGAGGCCAAACCCGCACCTCCGGTGGGTTCTGTGGATACTGAGCGGCACCCACACGGCATCGCCACTTCGCAAACCAAACGGCCTCTGAGTCGTTCAGGAGTTCAGGAGACCGGGGGGTCACACCCCCCCACGTCAGCTAGGGCGGACCCCACAGTGGGCCACGCTCCCCCTTAGGTTGGGTCGTGCTCCCCCTCGGACCGGGCCGTCACCCTACCCAACTGTCGCACAAGAAGGTCTTCGCCCTACCAGTCTTCCGCCTCTCCGAGCTTCCCCCCTACCAGGTCGTCGCTCTAGCAGGGTACTTCCCTATCGGGCCCCCGCCTCTCCATGTCGCCGCCCTACCGGGCCACCACCTTATAGATCGGGCCGCCCCCTTACGGGATGGGGCCCCTTTTCAGGATGACCTTTGCTATCTTCCCTCCTTTTGGGCCGATTCCACCACGGCCCAGCCCAGACCGGGTCAGTTCGACAGGGTCGGACCGGACCCGGGCCCCACCAGGCCCAGAAGCTTTTAAAGGGCCATAACTTGAGAACTTGGTGTCTGTTTGATGAAACATCTGCAGCGCTAGGACCCATGGATTGAGATAATACTTTTTTGTATACTCCACTTGAGTTTTGAAGATAGATGGAGTATGGCCGGGTTAGAACGAACCTAAATCCAACCGAGGACCCAGAGCTAAAACGCTTATAACTCACAGACCGGGTGTCCGATTGACACATCGTATGTCACGTTGGAACCCTTAGGACAAGGCAGTCTTTTGGGTTAATCCTTTTTAGAGCTTAGTGGTAGTCGAGGTACGACCAATATCTTGGGTGACAGACTCTACGGAACTCGAGCACACTGGGTGCGAGGAATCTAGTGGTTGGCAGTGAGGCGGAGGTTGGAGATAGATCGTACGGAGGTTAATACCGAGTGATATTGGTTGGGTCAGAACCTAGCAGTCCTGTGTGGATCAGAACCTAGAGTTCCTGTGTGGATCAGCACCTAGCGGTCCTGTGTAGATCAACACCTCGTGACCTGATGAGGACTAGCCTTAGAGCGGCTCGTCGTGGTTCAGCAATATACCAATCCTGGGCGGATCAGATCCTATGTAGGTCATTGCAGGGGTTAGTACCTATCGATCCTATGTGGGTCAGACTTCATTTGGTCATAAGTAGTGCCTCTTGACAGAATAAGATGATCTAGATTCGTGACTAATCATATGTACTTCTATACTTCACTGAAAACCTGTTTTGAGCTGAGACTATAATTGAGCTGTGTATTTTGCTTTGTGATTTGTGATTGAGATCATGCTTTTTGGTTTTCCTTGTGTAATTTTGAGAGACCTTCGGGGGTCTCAGGGTCCCTACTGGGTATTGTTATACTCACCCCTTCATGGGTTTTTCCCGCACCTTGTTGTGTCTTGTGCAGACAACGAGCAGCTAGGATGGGATTTGAGAGAGCCAGGATTGGATGGTACTCGAAGGTGGACCGTTGGCATGATGTGATGTGGGGACTACTAATCAAGAGTTGTACCTACCCTTCAGGTAGGATCTGTGGTGGATGATCCAGGATTTTCTTTTCACATTTCAGTTGTTTTGTACTTTTTAGTTGTACTTGTAGTTTTATAGTTGGGCTTGTATTATGGACCCTTTACTTTCAGCACCCTTTTTACTACAGCATCTTACTTAGTGGTTTCTTCTTGTCGTGTTCCTAGATTTTTTGGCTGTATAGGTTAAAAAATAAAATGCCTTCTTGTTTTAGGGATACGTCTTTCCGGTGCTAGTCGCCATCCCCTGGACTATGGAAGGCGGGCTTGGGGTAGTCACGGCATGGGCCCCAAGGGATGGGTCATGACAGTGAGTGATAGGGAAAGGGGGTGAGTTAGAGGGAAAAGGGGTTAGTGAGAGGTAAAGGATGGAAAAGTAACAATACAATTCAGAAAGCTAAAAAAAGAAAGAAAGAAAGACCATGAAAATTCCTAACTAACCCAGAAATATAACCATCCCCCAACACCTAGAGTGTGCAGTGTCCTCACTGTAATAAAAGAGAATGTGGGAAGTAAGGATAAAACTTGGTGAGTTTCATTGGTATGTTACTTCTTGAACATGTAGTTCCTCCATCGGGGACTCTGGAAGGGCTTCATGGAAGTGCTTCAGCCACTTCCCATTGACAGTGAAGTTTTTCTTAGTTTCTTTATTTTGAACCTGAAAAACACCAAATGGAGAGACATTAGTAATATTGTATGGTCTAAACCAGTGGGAACGAAGCTTACTTGGATGCAACTTCAGCCTTTCATTGTAGAGGAGGACCTTCTTCCCAATGTGGAACTGACGATGAAGGATGATATGATCATGGGAAGCCTTGGTTCGCTCCTTATAAATCCTAGAGTTCTCATATGCATCTATTCTCATTTCCTCCATCTCCTGAATCTGCAACTTCCTTTAAGCACCTTCACCAGAAAGATTAGAATTGCATTGTTTGATGGCCCAGTAGGCCCGGTGCTCAATATCAATAGGGAGGTGACAACTCTTTCCAAACACTATCTGATATGGTGACATGCCAATGGGAGTTTTGAAAGTAGTATGATAATCCCATAAGGAATCATCGAGTCTAAGACTCCAATATTTTCTATTATATTGAACTATTTTTTCAAGAATTTGTTTTACCTCCCTATTTGACACTTTAGCTTGACCATTGGTTTGTGGGTGATAAGCAGTAGACACTCTATGCCCGACCCCATACCGATGCAAAAGATATTTCATTATTCGGTTGCAGAAATGAGAACCCTTGTCACTGATGATGAACCTAGTTTAGCCAAACCTATAGAATATTTGGGTTCTCAAAAATCCTAAAACTACCTTAGAATCATCAGTAATTGTAGCTCGTTCCTCTACCCATTTTGAAACATAATCCACTTCCAAAAGAATATATAGGTTCCCAAATGAATTGGGGAATGGTCCTATAAATTCAATTCCCCAAACATAAAAAATGTCATGGAAGAGAAAGGATTTTTATGGCATCACATTTCTTTTAGATACATTCCCCCATTCTTTGATGGTGAGGACAATATTTCCAGAAGTCATGGGCATCCTGAAACAATGTGTGTCAAAAGAGACCAGAATCGAGGACCTTGCGAGCAGTCTATTGGAGACCAAAGTGGCCCTCACAAGCAAGAGTGTAGCAGAACTTAAGGATAGAATGAAACTCGTTATCCGGAACACAATGCCTGAGTACTAGATCACTACAGGTTCTCCAAAGGTAGGAGTCATCCCAAATGTACCAACGGGACTCATGTTTTAGATGGTCGTCTTGGTTTTTGTTGAAATCAGTAGGACTGAAAGATGCTACCAAATAATTTACAATTTCATCATACCAAGGAATAGCATCTTGAACTCAGTACAGTTTCTCATCAGGAAACATGTCATTTATGGGAATATAGGGGGATGAGTAAATGTTTGAGGATGGGTGGATACTATTGATATGGTTAGTCACCACATTCTCTTCTCTTTTTTTATCTTTAATTTCTAAATTGAATTCCTGAAGGAGGATCATCCAGTGAATGAGATGTGTTTTGGCTTCCGGTTTCTTAAAAAGATACCGGAGGGCTGTATGGTCTGATAACACAATGACTTTGGATCCCAAAAGGTATGGCCTGAATTTTTCCAAGGAAAACACAATGGAAAAGAATTATTTTTTAGTTGTGGTGTAGTTTTCTTGGGCAGGGTCCAGTGTGCGTGAGGCATAGGCAATGACATGTGGAGCTCGATCAACCCTTTGTGATAAGACTTCCCTAACTGCATAGTTATAGGCGTCACACATTTGCTCAAATGGTAAATTCTGCCAAGGTGGTTGGATTATTGGGGGTGACGTGAGACTCCATTTTAACTTATTAAAATATTCCACACATTCTTTATCAAAAACAAATTCTTTTTCTTTTTTGAGTAACCGAGAGAGTGGGAGTGAAATCTTACTAAAGTCACGAATGAAACAATAGTAAAATCTAGAATGAGCTAGAAAATACCGCGCATCCCATACATATTTGGGGAATGTTATAGAATAAATGACATCCATTTTTGATTTATCTACTTTGATACCGTCCCCATAAATTATATTTCCCAAAACTATACCTTGTCACACCATGAAATGGAATTTATCATAATTTAATACGATATTCTTTTCACTATAGTGATATAGGACTAAATCAAGACTACTCAAACATTCATCAAAATAGTATCCATAAATAGTGAATTCATCCATGAATACTTCCATGCAATTCTCCAGGTAATCTGAAAAAAATACTAACCATGCATCACTGGAAAGTACTTGGAGCATTGCACAGACCAAATGGAATCCTCCTATATGAAAATGTGCCAAAGGGGAAGGGAAGGTCATCTTTTCCTGATCCTCGGGGGAAATATGGATCTTAAAGTATCTAGAATACCCATCAAGGAAATAGTAGTGGGACTTACCCGATATCCTCTCTATCATTTTTTCAATGAATGTAAAAGGTAAATGTTCTTTCTTAGTGTGTTGGTTTAGTCGATGATATTCTATGTAGACATGTCAACTATTATGCACATGATTTGGAACCAATTCATTATTTACATTTTTTATTATTATAAGGCCAGTTTTTTAGGAACTACTTGAAGGGGACTAACCCATTGGCTATCAGAGATGGGGTAAATGATTCTAGTATCCAATAATTTTGTTACCTCCTTTTTTAAAACTTCTAAGAGGTTTGGGTTCAGTCGATGTTGTGTCTTCCTCACAGGTTTAGCCTCATCATTTAATAAAATATGATTTGTAAAAATTGATGGTCTAATACTAGGAATGTCTACAAGTGTCCATCCCAAAGCATGTTTATACTCCCTCAAAAGTTCAAGTAGTCACAATTCATGCTTAGGAGGTAGTGAACTAGTAATGATTAAAGGCATCTTGTTTCTATTCTCAAGATATAAATATTTCAAATCTTGAGGCAGTTTTTTCAGTTCCAATTCAGGTGGATTTTGGATTTATGGGATTGTGTGTGGAAGTGAGTGGTCATTAAACTCATATAACTACTCAATGGTATCTTCCTCATATGAATAATGAGCTTTTACAAGCTTATAAGTATCATCGATGGTCATTGGATCCTTAGTGTTCAAGAAATTATCAATTAATAAACATGAATGAAACATTTCTAGACCACTAAAAAAATCAAGTCATGATTCATTACCAATAATTTCAATCAAGGATGAAAACTCAGAAATGGGATCAGGAGAATAAAAAGAAGTGTTTTCAGGGGAAGGGAGTACATTAATTGAATTTATTGAGAGAGAGGAATGTTCTTCTAAGGGGTTCTTCATGGAATCAAGGATGTTGAAATGGACTATGTCACCACCAAATTCCATAGATAATTTACCATTATGGACATTAATTATGGTTTTGGTAGTTTTCAAGAAAGGTATCCCCAATATAATCGGGGCATGTCCATTCATCCTATCATCTTTCATTTTAAGCACATAAAAATCACCAGGAAAAATTAAATTTTTCACCCTCACAAGAACATACTCTAATACACCAGAAGGGTTTATTGTACTCCAATTTTCTAGTTGAATGACTATTCTAGTTGGATTTAGTTCACCGACCTTAAAAGAAGAGTAAATGGAGTGAGGCATCACATTAATAGAGGTGTCCAAATCAAGCATAGCATTTGAAAAAGAATACTCCCCTATGGTGCACGGAATTGAGAATGTTCTAGGATTATTGCACTTGGGGGGAAGTGATGACTCTATCAATGATAAAATGTTCCTCCCCATGATCACCTTTTCATCTCCATTAAGTCACCTTCGTTGTGTACACATCTCCTTTAGAAACTTGGCATATTGTGGAATTTTCTTCACAACATCAATCAAGGGGATGGTAACCTGCACTTTTTTAAAAGTTTCCAATATTTCCTTTTCTAGTTCAGTTTCCTTTTGTTTTATTGGTTGGGTGTCCCTTTGATTAAATGGAAGAGGAATGGTTGGGCTAGGTGACTCATTAATAGACACAATCTTTCCTTTAGAAGGGATTCTCTCATAATAAGGTTTTTCAAAATTTGGAATATTTTTGATGGTTGGGATAGTGGTTTCCTCAGGAGGGTATGAATCTATTGGTGGGGTTATTTGTATCTTAAGTTGAGTTCCACTCATAAGGGTGATGGCACTGACATTTCCCTTATCCCTAGGGTTAACTAATGGCAGATAAGGTAGTTTACCCGACCCATGGCTTTGTATTTCCCCCACTGAGTTGGCTAGTTGGCCTATTGGGTTTTTAGGTCTTGTATGGATGCTTGGGTGGTTTTCTGGAATTGGAGATTGTTGTCATCCATTTGTTTCATCATGTATTTTAGTCTAGGCTTGGGTTTTGGAGGGGGTTGTTGGAAAGGCCTTTAGGGTGGTTGAGGATTTCTGGGTGGTGGTGGTGGATGACTACTCTAACCCTGTTAGTTCTATTGTTGTTGAGGTTGGTTTGAATACACCCCTTTCCTATAAGCTTGGTTTTATTTCCACCCAGGGTTGGATGGATAGTAAGGTTCTTGTAGAAATGGTTGGTTATAGGGGTGTCCTAGAAATATTGCCTCAAAACTCTCATAAGTTTCTCTCAATTGGGGGAATTGGTCAAAGTAGTGGGTGTCAGAAGAACATATACCACAATGGATGGGAGGAGGATATTGGTATTTCCCTTGGGAAAGGGTAGGTTTTCGAAGAAGGGTACTTACCTCTTCAAACTTCGTGTCCACCTTATTCTCGAATTCAGTACTTTGCACCTCATGGACACCTCAAATGGGTACACTAGACCTTGAACTGAATTTTTTGAGTGTTTTATGCCATGTTCTTAATTAGGGTTCTTGCAGCAGTTTGGGGTCTTATCAACTATCACACCACCTAGAACAACATCAATCGTGTTTTATCAATAGTAATTAAACCTTTATAAACATATTTAATTAAAAGTTGATCACTTATTTGGTGGTGTGGGAAACTTGAACATAACCTTTTAAAAAATTCCCAATATTCATGTAATTTTTTCCCTTGTGAATACCTTATACCAAAAATTTCTTTCCCTATAGTTTCATTTCAAGAGGTTGGAAAATATTTTTCAAGAAAAATGTGTTTCATGTCCACCCAGGCTGTAATTGGTGAATTAACATAGTAAATCCAGTATTTTGTAGCATCTTATAATGAAAATGAGAATGCTCTGAACTTTACTTGTTCTTCATCCACATTTGAAGATTTTAATGTACAACACATAGTATTAAATTATTTTAAGTGCTTATGTAGATCTTCTTTATTGAGTCCTTGAAATCTTGTCAATAAGTGAATTAGACCAGATTTCAGTTCAAAATTGGGTGCCTCACCTTGCAATTGAATATAGGTGGGCTGGATATTAACATCAGGTGATGTTAGTTCTTTTAATGTTCTATTTCTTTCAGACATATTATGTAAGTTTATTTTAGTTTTGATATTGGTTACAAAAGAAGAATAAGATGATGTATCAAGAAGAGTGTCTATGTTTTGTGTGTCCTCATTCGAAGGGTTCTCTTGTGTGTCTCGATGTCGCTGATGTAGGATCCTCTCCAGTTCTGGTTCGAAAGGTGGTAAGTCTACCAGAGTTGAAAACATCATTCAAAAAACCTAAAAAATAAATAAATCAGAATAAAAAAATATAGGTAAATTTATAATATAAAACAAATAAATATTCACAAAATTTAAAAAAATCTTATCAAAAACATGCACTAAAACTAAAGAACTCCCCGGCAACGGTGCCAAAATTTGAATGTGTTGTCATGACACATCAATTTTATTATGTTTTTAAGGTTTATTTATAGTATATGGTAGACCCTAGGTCATCTTTGAAGGAGCATTGGTGGTTTATAGTGTGAATTTTTAATAAAAAGGAACAAAAGAGGGGGATGGTTTTGAAAACAGTTTTAAGAAAATGAATTGATTTAAAGAGTTTAATAGTTGATAAATAAAGGTGGTGTTTTAGAATTATGAGATAAAGAGATAATTTCAAGTTCACTAAACATCTTGGTGAGGTCATCATTCTGAAAAATACACATGGTTTAACGGAACCCTTTGGTTGAGGATTGTCAAGATCTCGGCTTTCCTCTTGCCTCTTAAAATGATGCTCAAAGAACCACCCCTTGACACAACAATCACGTTGTAAAGTTTTAAGTATAAAATATAGAAAATAAATTCTATATAAGCATATTGAAATCTTATGTATTTGTGAGATAAATATGATTCTTTTCTTGTCCAATCAGAACAATACAAGATTCCCACTTGAAATCTCAACCCAATCAGTGTTGAGATAAAAAGTGTTTCACTTAATTATAACAAAAGAAATGTATTCAGAGAATAAGCACATCATTTTTAGAAATAATTGAAATTTTTATCACAAAAATTACAGAAAACTAGTTGAAGAACAAGTGTCGAAACTCCCTCCCAAGTATGTGTAGCTCCCTCAAAATGATTGTCCACCGTTTAGCTCGCCATCGAGAGGAGGAGGAGGCTCGGGTGGAACTTCGCCTTCATCCTTGATCCCCTAGTGAGGATAGGGGCCTCCAGATCTTCTTGGATGAGGATACGACTCCTTTGGGTCTCGGATTTGGAAGATATTTTCCTTCTGGTCTAACTTACAAATGGGGATCCCAAGGTGCCATTTTATAGGAAAATGGGAAGGTGGTTTTGAGCACACAGATTTCTTAAAACCACTTGTCACGTGGTTTTCAACCTCCATGAATCCTTATCTCACTCCAAAGAAAATAATAAAGTTGTATCACCACCTTTTTACTATCTCCACCTAAAGTTTGGCTACATTTGGACACCTACAGATCGAGATATGGACATATCACAGCACACCGCTTTTAATTTTGTGCTGATTCGATGTGTTGTAAATATCAGGTCGGTTGGGACACCAGATAGAAGAATGGGGCTTCTCTTCCTTAAGATGAAATGTATCCCAATTAATTTTGTACTAGTATAAAAAATTTCAGCCCATTGGTATGCACAGTGCAGTAGAAGTGTTCGGTTTAGTAAACTGGTGTTCTTGGATTCTGCGCAGCTTGGCCCATTTTTCTTGAACTTCGTCATGGGCCCTCCAAATCACCTCCACCATCAATGAAATTATCAAAACAAGTAAAATTTACCTTTTTAAAAGTGATAAATATGAAATAATTGAATCAAAGATGAAGTTCAATTTTTTATTATTTTTATGATTTCCAAAACAAAACTAGTTTAACACAGTGGTGTAAGGGTGAAAATGAAATAGTGAATCGTTGTGTGATCACATGGAACCAGCTGAGTTAAAAGAGATCAAGGTGTAGTTTTATGATTTTGAGGAAAAAGGCTTCATAAAACCAAAAACTAGGGGTGTCCATGGGTCACGTTGGGTTGGGTTGGGGGATTTTTTGGACCCAACCCAATTAAAATAAGATGGGTCGATTTGGGTCGGATCATACATTATTTTTATTTCAATCCCAACCTGACCTAACCCATCTTAGATAGGGTCAGCTTGGGTCGGGTTGATCAGGTTATTGGAAAAAAATTGCTTCCTATATCTTGTGTGATGTCTCTCTACCCCGCTCTATTTCTGCTTCCTTGTCACACTAGAGAACACCCCCATCCCTATCCCATCGATGAATCAACCCCAAGCTTCCTCCTTCATCAGGAAAAGTAAGGCTTTGATGGATCTTTAACCAGATGTGTCTTCTCTTCAGTGTAGTTCTTCATAGATGATTGAATCTAGTCAGATTCAGAGGATCGAATTTGGTCATCTTTGGAGGATCGATTGAATCTGATCAAATATGGTCGGCTTTGGCATCCTGGTCAAATCCAGTCAGCTTCGATATCTTGATCAAATACAGTCAGCTTCAGCTTCATCATCCTGAGTTCTTCAAATATGGTCAACTTCATCTTTAGCTTTGGCATCCTTAATTCTTTATCGGTTGAATAGAGGATTGAATATAATTAGGTTGGCTTTGACATCCTTAGTTCTTCATCTCAATAGGTCAGTAAAAAGAGCGACAGTCATCGATGGATCTGAGGTTGTAATCATAGTGGATACGGAGAGGAATATGTTGGTGAGGGTGAGGTACTTCGGTACGAATAAGGAGGAATAGGCAAGGAAGAATAGGGTTGTGAGGGAGATGAACTTGGGTTGGGAAGGAGAGGAGTATACAGGGAGAGTCTGATGAGATGGGTGGAGGTGGCACCGTATGGAAGATATGTGCAGGGGTCGTCGGGTTGGTTGGGTCGGGTTGGGTCATTTTTTCCCAACATGTGACCCAACCCAACCCGAACACAGGTCAACCTGAAGTATCCCAACCCATTTATATATATTTATAACCTGATCTAACCCAGTCAGGTTGGGTTAGGTCGATCGGGTTAGGTCGGGTCTAGACACCCTACCAAAAACTTCCCATGGGGTTGATTTATTATTGTTTTCCAAGAAGTTAGATAGTAGTATTTGTCATTATGTAGACTATCAGAAGCTAAATCAGATCACTATGAAGAAAAAGTAACCCTTAATGAGAATTTATGACTTGTTTGATTAGTTGAGGTGAGCCTAGTGGTTTTTGAAAAATGATCTATGTTATGGCCACCATCAAATTTTGTTCATAGAGAAATACATACTAAATATAGTTTTTAGGAGTAGGTATAGGTTTTATGATTATCTCGTTATTCCCTTTGAACTAAAAAATGATCTGATGATGTTCATAGCCCTCATGAACAAGCTCTTTCACCCATACTTTGACTCTTTTTTTATTGTGTTCATGGATGGAGTCCTTCTATATTCCAAGACATCGGAATCACATGTGAGACACCAAGATATCATATTGAGTATGCTTCAGGCACATCATCTTCATTCCAAGTACTCAAAGTGTTGTTTTTTTATATAGGAGGTGAAAATCCTTGGGAATATAGTTTCTAAAGAAGGAATATCATTTGATCCAAATAAAGTTGTTTTAATCATGTATTGGACATGACCAAGGAATGTGTTCGAGATATGGAGTTTTCTCAGGTTGGCTGGGCACTACAAGAGTTTTATTCAGAAATTTTATCCCCATACAACAACCATGGTCGTGCTGACTGAGAAGGGAGTCAAGTTTGAATGGACATATCATTGTAAAGAAGTATTCTTAGAGATAAATAAATGTTTAACGTCAACTCTTATCATAATTCTTCTTAAGCCTGAAGTTGGATATACAGTTTATTATGATGTTTCTAGAATTTTCCTGGGATTTATTCTAATGCAAGGTGATAAGGTAGTTACTTAAAGGTCCCATCAGCTATGACCACATGGGTATAACTATCCTAATTATGACTTAGAGTTGGAAATTATGGCTCATGCATTGAAATGTTGTTAACACTACCTCTTCAGTGGGATATTTTTTATGTATACATACCACTAAAGTCTGTGATTCATCTTTTCTCAGTATGAATTGAATCTTAGTAAAGGTGTTAGGTAGATTACTTTTAGATGTTTGAATTTAGATGGAATATACTCCTGTGAAAGGTAATGTAATTGCATATTCACTAAGTAGGAAGACACAATAAGTCGGAGAATGGATGTCAAAAGCTGGGTGGAAGCTCATAGATATGTTATCATATTGATAGATGGGAATATCTATGGATAGAGAGGTAGTGGTTTGTGCACCCTTAGTGATCACTCCCTTATTAGTGGAATGAGTGAAGGTTAGTTGGGAGCTTGATACAGAGTGTGGGGTGATGCATGAGAGGTTAGAAACTAGTGCTTCTATTTTAGATTGTTATTTAGATAGACATGGAGTGATTCCATTTTATAGAATAGTGATGGTTCTATCTTCCATGCGAGAGGATAAGATGAGAGACTCTCATGATTTATAGTGGGCAGTGCACCCAGGGTCAACCAATATGTACCATGATTTCAAGTAGTATCTCTAGTGTCTTGACATGAAAAGAGACATTGTAGGATTTATCTCCCATTATCTGAAATGTCATAGGATCAAGGCTGAGAATTGTAGACATGGAGGGTTTCTCTAGACACTTGCATCACTTGTATGGAAGTGGGATGATGTGATGAAAGAATTCATGATAGAGCTGCCCAGGACCCCAAGAGGTTGAGACACTGATTGGGTACTAGTGGATTGATTAACTAAGGTGGATCACTTTATACCAATCTGAGGGATGAACTCAGTGGATGAGCTATGCATTCTCTATGTTAGAGAGATCATGTGAATTCATGGAGTTCCTTCAACCATGGAATCTTATAAAGATGCTCAGTTTACCTCAAAATTTTGGAAAGGCTTTTAGAATTTGATCGATACTCTATTAAAGTTGAGTATATCATTTTATCCTCAAATCAACAAGAATTCAAAAATAATGATCCAAAATTTAGATGATATGCTTCGAGCATTTATTCTATATTTCGGAGGAGATTAATATGATCACTTGGATCTAGTGGGGTTCACCTACAATAATAACTTTCAATATTCTATTTAGATGGCCTTGTTTGAAGCTCTATATGGGAATCTATGTCGATCATCATTATGATGGAATGAGGTATGTGATTATTCTATATTTGGGCCGATTATGGTACAATAAACCTCAAAGTAGGTGAAATTAATTCAAAAATGATTGGTTACATATCAAAATAGGTAGAATTCTTATACTGATTGAATGAGACGACCCTTGGAGTTCATTGTGGGCGATAAGTTCTTCTTGTGAGTATCCCCTGGGTTAGGGAATAGGTGTTTTAGGAGGAAGAGAAAGTTTTCATCATAGATTTTTGGGTCATTTGATATCATCGAATGTATTAGTATGGTGTCCTATCGGTTGGAGATTCCTCCATGGTATCAAGGTATGCACAATTTATTCCACATGTCTAAGCTTTGAAAGTACAAGCATGATCCTATGAATGTGCTCGACTATGAGTTTGTTGAGTTGGAGATGGATGCATATTTTGTGGAATGAACTATTCATATAGTGGACCGAATAATGAAAGTGCTTTTAGGAAAGATTGTTCCTCTTTCTTTAGTTTTATGGTAGTACGGGCATGTTTAGGAAGTGACATGGGAGTGGGAAGCTAAAATTTAGGCACAGTGGCCTGAATTGTTTGAGAAAACCTCTAGAGACACTTCTTGGGAATAAGAAATCATAAGAGGGGTAAAATTATGGCACCTATATTTCATTTTATCCACTTTTTTAACCTTTACATTGATTTTGGGCATGTTTTTAGGTATTTTGAGGCTGGTTAGAGATTATTGGGAGGTAGAATAAGAAAAGGGGATGAGATGGTGAGTGTGTTGTAGCTTAAAGAAGCTATAATGGCTCCATTGGCTAGCTAGTGACCTCCACTGGCTAGCTAGTGGAGTATACAAATATACAGTATGGCTGTAGATCCCACCGTATCACCAATGACGTTTGACAGAGCCCATGGATCACTCTAAGTTTTTAGGATCTTTTAAAACACATACTCCTCTCATCATTACTTATTATCTCAGGACCATTTGTCTCCCAACACCCTAGGATACCTCTTCATCATTCCTGGAGTGATCTACATCCTTTCCAATACCTCCATTCCAAGCCTAAATGATGAATCAATCCTGTGTTCTTTATCTGATGAGTTATTCTTAATTCTAGATTGATCACCTTCCTTGATCAAACCGAATTATATTCTCGATTTATTGATCTAATCTAAAGTTTTTGGTATGGTCTAACAAGGGATTCATGGGTTATTAATAGAATCTACACCCGGATTGAGAAAATTTTTATTTACACAACCTTTGGACTAAGATCATTACTAGAAGCAGATCTTCTTTGGTATTTTTGACCTTGAACTACTTTTAGGGTGTGGTTTCTTCTCAACCTTGATTCTAGTAATATAAATCATATTTTTTTCAAGTATGGTTCTATGATTCTGTGGTGATTTTATACTCATACAATGACCCTTTCCATCAATCTTCATTTCACTTAAGGTAGGAAGACCTTGACTTTATATGGTGACTCGGATAGTGGTGCTTTTGGTGCATGTTTTATATAGGTTCTTGGCATTATTTTTGGTGTGTGTGTGTGTCCCTATGAGACCTATGCTGATGCTTGATCACATGATTTTAGACCTATGCTTGTGTTTCTCACATGTGTATTGTGATATTTAGGCTACATTCTTGATTTAAAGTGATGTTTGATCTATAATATATATCATGTATCATATGTTTTTGTTATTCTTATGTCTTCTGTAGTTGAGTATGAAGGTGAATCCTAGAAAACTATCCCCCAAGAGGGATGTGTTGATGAGTGGTCATCATGCATTAGACTATCCCATCAAGGGGGACGTTTCAAACATGTTTTTGGACTATCCTATTGAGGGGTATGTGTCAGGATAGTATTTGACATTCCTTCCAGCATGGTGCTGAAGTAGGTAGATTCAGTCCCTAAGGACATGTCATATATGGTGTGTTGTGTGATATACTGGTTATTCCTATACTTTTTTTACTTTCATGGAATTAACTTGTATGTATATTATTCCCTTCTGTTAAGGATCATTCTTGGAGTCCTACTAAGTCTTATACTCACACGCTACTTGGGAATTTTGGTGAAATTATAGATTTTATAAAAAGGGATCCAGTAAAGGGAAAGGGCCTTGTGGTGGATGGTTGAGCAGGTTAGAAAGTGGATGTGATCATTTCTGTGTGGATTCGAGCTGGATGTATGATTCTTCTTCTATTTACTGGATTTCCCTCATACTTTGGATCCTTGTTTAGTTTTGGTTTATATATCTACCATGATAAATTATTACTGCATGGGCGGATTTATTTTTATATGTTGTTACTCTGATGGTTATTGATTTATTCATTATTTATTGTTTATTATTGTCACTTCATTATTTTTACTCTGATGTTCACCTGGTACCAAGGTCATAGTATCCCCATGATGTTCTGCAGGCTCTCGTCACTAAACGACAACCCCTTATATAATGGGAGGTGCACATGAGGTTGTGTGGAACCCCCATATCAAACCCAGTGGTTTGGGTTATGGTGTTACAAAAAGTTTTTTTTGATATTATTTCATTAAAATAACTTTCATTTAAAACTTATAAATTTATCATAAAATATATTTGTAAATAAATTTAAATATATTTATTATTTAAAAAATAAAATAAAATTTTAGTTATATTATAAATCAATTTCCAATGGCCACTTTGTTTCATCTACTGAACAAACAATAATAATGACTAACTTTCTTATTGACCAATGGTCATAATTCCCATTGTCCATATTGGTCGACAGTTATAATGTTGAACGACCAAATTTCCTTATAAATACACTATCATTCTCACTTAATCATTTACGGCATTAATTACAAAGTTTTTAACATATCCTTTCATAATTTATATCATTTTTCTATTTCTTCTCTTTATTTTTACAGTCAATATGGTAGGAGTGATCGTCTTGGGATAATTCATGCCTATGGAGTACCTTTTAGTGATTATAATATTATTTAGTGTTCATATACCTTTACTATTCATAGTTGTAGTAGTCAATATTAACACATTATGTGTAATGAAATGTAATATTATTTCTATGTTCTTCTATTGTAAAATATAGTAAAAAATTTGTGAGATAAAAAGTCTTTTGTTAATAAAATAATACTTTTTGGGCCGTTACAGATGGCCTATAGCCACGGTCATTATTTGACTATGGTCATATGCTAGGATACGACTATAATACCCCAATATTTTTTTTGATATATTTATCTTTAAATAAATTTTATTTCTTTTTTGTCTTTTCTTACACACAATACTAAGTTTAAATTAATTGTGATATATTATTGAAATATTATTATTTAACTTGACAGTTATTGTCTAGCCATTGGATTGGAAGGTATAAATAGAACTAACTAAATTATAAAAAATTATTGTTTACACATTTATATAATTAATAATAAATCATAAATATATTTTAAATTGGTTATAAATGAATATAAAATCATCTGAAGCAAAAATAGATATTTTTCAGAAAACTATTTTTTATGTGCACAATGTGTGTCTGTCTTAATAAATTAAATAAATCATTATTGATGAATTTTTTAATGAAATTTATATATAATATATTAAATAAAATATTTTAATATTCATATAATTATTTTTACTAGGAAAGGAATAAGAATAAATTCAGTTTTATGCTTAAAAATGCATTTTTATAAAAAAAATGTTTTTCATTGCATTTTACGCATTTATATTAAAATTGATTTCTTCCAATTCTATAAATTGAATATTTAAAATGGATTCTATATTTATAATCATGAGGTTAAAATTATTTAAATTTTTCACTTTTATTTTTAGTCATTATGAGTAGTAACCATGGTAAAGATTTGTCACCTTAGTGAGGGTAAAACTGGTAAAACTGGGTTAAAACTATATGGAAAAGCTTTAAAATCTCTATAAAACTTTACTTTATCATTTTATGATTGGTTTTAAATAAAATATATGTTTAATTATTTAAATAATATATTTTTAATTTTTATTTCGAATTGGGGAACTCATGCTTGACTTTTATGAACATAAATAATATTTTATTTAAAATGAAAACTGTTTTTGGGTCTTTGCATTTAATGGTATGGTTGGAAGGTTACATTAGGTTTTTGATTGATAAAAAAGTCTAAAAATCTTAATTTTGATTATTTAAACCAAAAAATAATGTAAATCAACTTCTTACTTGAATTCATAGTGAAATGATTTTTAAGCTTAAATTGGGTATTTTCCTAAAAACTGTTTTTCATGCATTTTGTGTACTTATATTAAATGTAATTTATTACATCTATATATTTTGAATCATATAAAATGGATTCAAAATTTTAGTTAGAATTCCCATTTTATTTTTTTTCTTATAATTAATTTATCATGGTAAAAGGTTAAGTTATTACAGTTGAGGTTAAATTGGGTTTAAATGGGGTTTAACTAGCAGATAAGGCTTAATATGTCTTTAACACTTGTTTAGATTTGATTGGTTAAGTTTATTTCAACCCTGTAACATATTATATATGAATTTGGGGTCCCTTTTTTTCCACTTTACATGATTTTAATATGAATATATTTAAATCATTTAAGTAGTTCCAAGTGTGTTATTTCCCTCAATTATAAAATGGAACCTTGTTTTCTCATTTATTCGTGAAGTTTGAGCACTCTAGCTCAAACAAGACCTACCCTAATAGCTTCTTAGATTCCTTAAAAAAATTCCTATAAATTCTAGTATTCTCATAATAATATCCTAATAATACTTAAGGTGTAATCCAAAGGAGTTTTCTCACTGAAGAGGAGGTTTGAATGTGTATGAAGTAAGAAAAGACTTGAGGTAAGGGGTTTATGTTACAATCTAATTTCCTTTCAGGATTGACTATGATAAATTTCATTTAAGGGAAATTATATATATCTTATCCTTTAAACCCAATTTATTTTCTTCCCCTCTATTTACTCCTATAATTTTCAAGTAATAGTAACATTTTCCTCTCTTTGGTACTTAAAATGACTGAGAAAATGTTTCTAAGAAAAACTAACCTTATTTCCTCTTTAGTCAATAAACTTTTTCTTCCCTATTGATGCACTTTAAAATGGTTTCAATAACTTTTTTATATGATCTAGTAAATTTTTAAATTTATTTTAATCCACATTTTAATATATTTTCAAAGGTTTAAAAATTAATTTTAACAACATTTTATGAATTGGTTTTTTATGATTTTTTACAAAAAAGTGTAAAAGAAATATTTATTTTAATGTTTACCACGTGAATAGATTTTCCCATAATCATGAATACTATTTTCTTTGAGGATTCCTTTTTAATTTTACAAGGTTATTTTCAAAGAAAATCATTTTCTCAAAATTCTAAAAGTTTTTAGTTTTTTATGATACTGAAAGGAAAGGGTAGTTTCATTGTTTTAAAAGAAATGTTTGAATGATATTTTAATGGTATTTTTCATCTATTTCAACATCCTTTAAGTATTTTTATGCTTAACTAGGGATATAATAATAAGATTTTATCTACAATAATTCTCTAGATAGATTATAATTATTTAAGGATGATTCTATGAAACTCGTTTCATTCCCATGGGTTAATTAAGTTAAGATGAAATATTTATGAAAATCATTTCTTTTCCATAGGTTATGTTATTATGAAAATATTGAATTTTTATGAAATTAATTTCTTTTACATGGGTTATTCTATGATGAAATGATGTAATTTTTATTAAACATGTTTCCTTTCCATGGGTTATGATATGGTGAATTTATGAATGTTTTATGATCTTGTGGCACACACATGTATGGTTTTCATTATGTGATGGGTGGGACTAGAATTATATATCCCTTCAATTCATTTGGTAAATAATTATATCTCATGAGATAATATGGACTGGAATGGGGAGTGAATCTAATTCAGTAAGGTACTCTGTCTAATATGATAGTCATGAGAGTGAATCTTGACTAAGGAAATGATGAAACATGGAGTAAACCCAATCCACAAAGATAGTATTGGTAGTGATCCTTGACTAAGTAAATTATTTTATATGCTTATTAGTATTCCATAAACCTATGTCTTATTATTATGATATGTTCCCATGGATCATGATTTATTATTGATGATTCTACACCCTTATGACTTATGACTTTTTTTATAACAAAGCTTATTCCATGATTCATGATTAAATATATTTGACTCATTAGGTATGAATTTATTAAGTTATGGTCATGTTATCATACCCTTATGCTTACCTTATGCTCATTTATGAACATTGATTGATATCTCATATTTTTACCCTTACTAATTCTTTAATCTCACCATTTCTTATATTTCCTTTACTCGTGTTATAAAGAAAGGTTTTAAGTAGGGTGTGTGGGAAGAAATGTGTGGGAGATATTTAATATATTTCCTAAAATAAGATGGTTAATTATCTAGTCTCTAAATACACTAAAACTTTATGGTTATGGGGAATTCATTTTTATGAGATGTATTGAATATTCTTCTAAAATGGTGTAATATTTATGTATGAAATGCTCGTGTCACCTTAGTTGGTATCATAGTAGGGTTTATTTATTTTTAGAGATTATAATTATAGAATTTTATTGAAAACACTAGGGATAAATCTAAATATAGGATAACATCCTGAAGATTTGTTAAAGTAGATATTGTGTGGTTTCCAAGAGATTCCATCCATGTTTGGATATTGGAAAGTGGATGTCATTGTGGCATAGATGAACCTATGGGTAACAACTCTAAAAGGGGTTGATTGGGTATTAACTTGATCATTATCAGTTCATGATGATTAGGCCTAGGACTGCAAACCTAGATAGAAACTCTTGGGTAATATTCTTGGGTTAATTTACATTTTTTTATAAACCATTATGAAGGATTTGGATATATATAATTACCATGGATAACCTAAGTTAAATATAATGTGTCATATATTGAAAATAAAGTGTCATAGTTTAAACATACTATGATTTTTCATGATTATATGATTACTCACTATGATTATTATTACTCGCATTATGCTTTTTGGTTTTATTCAATGGATGGAATTAGGAGGAATCATGTTAATATTGAATGTGATGGACAATGCAATGATTTTTCTCATGAGAAACCAAATGAAATGGGAACTAAAATTTAAAATATTGTGATTATGTATATCCATCTATCTTGATATATGATTAAAAAACTCAACTTGGGTGAGTTTATTAACGCATCTAATAAGAGAAAATTTTAGTTTCAAGGGAGTTAATCTAATGAAGACCATAGAGGAAAGAAGATTCAACTTCCTACATGTAGATAATGTGGTAAGAAGCACCCAGGGAAATGTATCAAAGGAACAAGAATATTTTTTATGTGTGGAAAATAAGGGTATAAATAAATTAATTACTGAGTAAAAATGAATGGTTCGATGGAGGAAAATAAATTGCATCCTAAGGTACCATTTATAGTTCAATGTATTATATGTGGGGAACTTGGTAATTATCTGATCTAATTCCCTAATTTAAGGGAGAATTCATATAGCAAGGGAGGGATTTTACTATATATGTCACTAAATTGGATCATTATGGTTAAGGTGTATTTATCCTCTACTCCAGAGTTGGGTATTTCATGTCAAAGTTTGTAAGAATATTCCCTATGAAAATATTATTATTATTCCTTTAGTGGAATCTGATGTGATTTTGATCTTTGATCAGCTCTCTCTCTATATAACCCTTATAAATTACAAGAATAAGTAAATCACATTTGATATTCTAAATCAACCTATGATTGTATTTAGGTGAGAGGATAAATGTGAACTTTTTATGGAAATTACTTCTATTTTATAGGGATTACTACCTATTCATGAGGTATATTTATCTCAAATGGTTGGGGAGAAACTCAACATCAAATATGTGCTTATTGTTAGGGATTATAATGATGTATTTTCTAAATACTAGCCTATTCTTTTCATAAATTTTAAAGTTGAGTTTTCAATCAAACTCATACTTGTTGGTACTCCTATTTTAAAGACTCCATATAGAATGGCCCTGATTGAGTTGCATGAATTGAAGAAGCAACTCCAAGAAAATCTTTATAAGGGGTTTATACACCCTAGTGTGTCACCATGGGGTGAAACTATTATTTTTTTTAAGAATAAATGTGGGTCAATTCATCTTTTCATTTAATATCAAGAACTTAACAAGATCAATTTCAATAAAAAGTATTGTTTACCTCATATCGATGACTTGTTTGATCAACTATGTGGAGCTCAATACTTTTCCAAGATTGACCTTCATTATAGATATCATCAATTGAGGGTCATAAAGGAGGATATGCCCAGGACATCCTTCTATATGAGGTATGGTCATTATGAATTTATAGTGATTTCATTTAGACTTATCAATACCCCAACTATATTTATGTATTTAATGAATAGAGTCTTTAGAGATTACCTTGATCAATTTTTGGTAGTCTTTATAGATTATATTCTTATATATTTGAAGAGAAAGGAAGAGTATAAAGATCATTTTAAAAATTATGTTTAAGACCCTAAGGAAGAAGAATTTTTATTCCAAATTCTTTTAAGTGTGAATTATAGTTACATAAAGTTTCATTATTAGGTCATATAATCTCAAGCTAGGGTATATCTATGGATCCTTTAAAGATAAAAGTTAATGAATAATGGCATAGACCAACCACAGTGATTGAGATCCATAGTTTTTTTAGGTTTTCTAGAAACTACAAATGCATTTTGAGAGATTTATCATGGATATCTAATCCAATAATAAAGTTTGATTATAAGGGAGCCAAATCCTTTGGTAAGATAAATATGAAGAAAATTTCAAGGAGCTGAAAATAAAGTTGGTCAACACACCTGTACTTACACTACCCTATGGCGCAGAAGGGTTTTTGATCTATAGTGATGCATCAAAGAATGGACTAGGATGAATCCTCATGCATAATGACATGGTAATAACTTATGCCTCACTTTTATTAAAAATCCGTGAGAAAAATTACCTTAATCCTGATTTGGAGTTGGCAACGGTAATTTTGCACTGAAAATATGGAATAATTATATTTATAGTGAAAGGTGTGATATATATAAGGATCATAAAATATTGAAGTATATATTCACAAATAAAATAATTGAATACTCTACAAAGGAGATGGTTGGAATTGATTAAATATTATGACTAATCAATACATTACCATCCTAGGGAAGGCGAATAGGGTGGTTGATGCTCTCATTCAAAAGGACTGTGCTAATTTTTCCATGATGAGGATTAAAAGAGTTCCAATATTTATGGATTTATATAATATGGATATCAAAATCATGATGAATGGGAAAATGTCGTATCTTTCTCTAATGAATGTTCATCCATCCAACTATGTGAGGATTAAAGAAGCGTAGAAGGAAGATGTGTAACTACAGAAGAAGGTGGGAATGTTCCTTAGTTCAATAATGATTGTGATAGAATAATAATGTTAAATAACCGAGTATGTGTCCCATAAATACCATATTTAAAGAAGTATTTTTTGAATGAATCTTATAACTCATCATTCTCTATTGGAAGTATAAAGATGTATAGAGATCTAAAAGTGTATTTCTAGTGGGACAACATGAAAAAAGATATTGCAGAGTTTGTATCATGATTCTTGGTATATCAAAAAGTCAAGGCTAAGAGATAGAATTATAAGGGGATGTTATAACCATTACTCATACCAGGATGAAAATAGGAAAACATCACCATAGATTTCATCATCAGACTCCCCAAAACATTTAAAGACCATAATGTTATTTGGGTTTTAGTTGATTTCCTTTCAAAGTCAGCGCATTTCATTACAATCAGAGAAGATTTCTCTCTTGATCATATTTATGGGATATATATTAAGTAATTGGTAAGGTTTCATGTAATACCACATTTTATTATATCTGGTCGAGATCTGAGGTTTACCTCAAAGTTCTATAGAAGTCTTCAACGGGCATTGAATTCAGGATTGAGATTTAGCACTGCATATTATCCTCATAAAGATGGTTAGTGTGAGAGGACCATTAAAACACTATAATATATTTTTAGAGAATGTTATATGGATTTCAAAGGTGTTTGGGATCAAAAAATTTATCTGGTTGAGTTTTCTTACAACAATATATTTCACTTGAGTATTCAGATCTCTTTTTATGAAGCCTTCTATAGAATGAAGTGAAAAAATCTAACATATTGGGATAAAGTTGGAGAAATAAATCTATTGGGACCTGACATAGCTTAGGAAATTAAATATAAGGTTAGATCCATTAAGAAACATATTAGAGAGGTTTAGAGTTGATGGAAAATTATGCTGATGATCATCAATGAGATCTAGAGTTCAAAGTTGGTGACAATATTCCTATGAATATCTCCTTGGAAGAAGGTTATGATATTTGGAAAGAATGGTAGGTTGAGACCTAGATATATCAATCCCTTAGAAATTATTGATCATATCTGGATGGTTTATTATGAATTTTTTCTTCTATTGAATATATCTCATGATCATGATGTGTTCCATGTATCACTCTTGAGGAAGTGCATACTTGATCCTTCACATGTACTGAAATCAAAGGTCGTGCCACTGGATAAAGATCTCTCTTATAAGGAAAAACCGGTGGAGATTATATATTGGAGAGAGAAAGTGTTTCAAAATAAGACCACTCATTGGGTTAAATTTTTTTAGTGAAATCATAAATTTAAGAAAGTTATGTGGGAACCCTAGGATGTGATGAGGTAGAAGTATCTTCAGTTTTTTGTATCTAAGTGACAAAATTTCGAGGGAGAAATTATTATAGAATGTAATACCCTAAGATTTTATGATATATTTATCTTTAAATAAATTTTATTTGTTTGATATATTTCTTTAAAAACAATACTAAGTTTAAACAAACCCCGATATACTATTGAAATACTATTATTTAATGTGATAGTTATTGCCTAGCCTTTGGATTGTAACGTATGAATAGGACTAAGTAAATTATAAAAAATTATTTTTTACACATGTTTAAAATGAATAATCATTCCTATATAGACTATCAACTGGTTAGAAATAAATATAAAATCATTTGAGAGTAAAAATAGATTTTTTTAGATTTTTTTTTTTGAACAATGTATGTCTATCTTGATAAATTAAATAAATCCCTATTTATGAATGATTTTAATAAAATTTATATATTATATATTCAATAAAATATTTTATCATTAATCTAATGTTTTTTACTAGGTAATTAATAATAATAAATCCAGTTTTATGCTTAAAAACACTTTTTTCTAATAAACTCTTTTTTGTTGTGTTTTACACATTTATATTAAATTTGATTTCTTAAAATTCAATAAATTGAATCTTGAAAAATTGATTCCATATTTGGAATCATGATTTTCAAATTTGGTAAATATATCCCTTTTTATTTTTTGTCATCATGAATAGTAACCATGGTAAAGATTTTTCACCTTGGTAAGGGTAAAACAAATTAAACTAGGTTAAAAATATGGGGTAAAGCTTTAAAATCTCTCTAACACTTGCCTTTATCCTACTATATGAGTATTTTTTGACAAAATATATTGTTAAGGAGTTAAATAATTTATTTTAAAATATTATTTTGAATTTGGGAACCCTTTCTTGACTTTTATGAATACTTATATTAAATGCAATTTCTGCCCCCTATAGATTTAGAAAATGATAAAATGGATTCTAAATTTGGAATTAGAATGTCTAAATTTGGTTATAAGTCCCCTTTTATTTTTGTTCTTATAATTAATTTATCATGGTAAATAAGTTAAGTTATCACGATTAAGGTTACATTGGGTTTAAAAGGAGTTTAACTAGGAGATAAGGCTTAAAATGTCTCAAACACTTGTATAAATGTAATTAGTTGACTTAATTTCAAATGTATCACATATTATCTAAAAAATTGGGGTTCCTTGGTGTAACTTTCATTATTATGATATGTATTATATTTAAAAAATTTAATTGATTTCATGTGTTTCATTTCCCTCACTTATAAAAGGGAACCTCCTCTTCTCCTTTATTCGTGAAGTTTAACCACTCTAGCTTATCCAAGCCCTACCCTAATACCTTCCTAGATTAATTCCCAATATCCTAAAGCTTCTTGTATTCTCCTAAATCCATCCTAGGAAGTTTTTTGTTTTAATTCAAAGGAGGCCTCTCAAAGAAGAGAAGATTTGAATGCGTATAAAGCAATATGGGACTTGAGATAAGGGGTTTATGTTATAGTCTTATTTCTTTTCAGGATTTTCTATGCTAAATATACATTTAGGTAAATTATATTTATCTTATCCTTTAAATCCCATATATTTTATTCTCCTCTGGTTATTTTTATAATTTTCAAGTAATAGTACAATTTTCCTCTCTTTGGTACTTAAAATGGCCGAGAAAATGTTTTTAAGAAAAAATGACCTTACTGGACCCAGTTCAGTAAGGGGATCTATCTAATATGATAGTCTTGGGAGTAAACCTTAACTAAGGTAATGATGGAATGGATACTAAATACAATCCACTATTAAAGTCATGGAAGTGAGTCTTGACTAAGAAATTATTTTCTATGCTTATGTGTATCCAAAAAAACAATGTATTTTGTTTATGATGTGTTCTCATGGATCATTATTGATTATTGATGATTATGAACTCTTATGAATTATGAAGGTTTTTATTATTATTCCTTATAACATGATTCATTATTAAAGATATTTGATTGATTGGGTATGACTTTTCTAATTTATGATCAATTATCATGACATTATGCTTATCTTATTCTCATTTATGATCATCGATTTATATCTATTATGTTTAGCCTTACTGAGAATTTGAGTTCACCCTTTCTTATGTTTCTTTTTACTAGTTTCTAAAGAAAGGTTTTAAGTAGGGTATGTATAAGAAGTTTACTATGTGAGAATAAATTTATGGAAGATGTTGAAGATCATTCATGAAATAAGATGGTTATGTATCTAGTCTCCAAATACACTAAACCTTTACAGATTTAGAGTGTGTATTGTTATGAGATGTATTAAATATTCATCTAAAATGATTTACTATTTAAATATGAAAATATTGAGTCACCTCAACGGACATGGTTTTTTCACCGACCGTTGATACATTCGTAGTTGTATCTTGATTTTTCAATAATGTCAATCATCCTTATCAAAGGGGGAGTGGCCCGAGGATTGACCTGTAATAAGATCAGTTCCACCCTTGTTCTCATCTTAGCTCTCCCATATATGAGAAATATTTGTCTCGTCTACCTCCTATGAAATTTCAATAATAAATAAAATTATAAAAAATGCAATATATTTATAAAATATTTAAAATTTAAATAAAAAATATATGTGACTCATATTCCTATGTTTTTTCTCATCGACCACTTGTCCTGAACAACGATCAGTATACATTTTCCTATACACCTCAAACTCATCAAAGAATAAATCACTCAAACTTTTCATATATATATATATATATTATAATAAAATTAAAATAAAATAAATAGGTATTTAAATGAAATGAATGATGTCACGTACCATCCTCTTATGTTTCTCAACAAAACACACACTCCAAAATCTATGAGTTATGTCCTTGGTAGCTCAGTTATGCTTCCCTTAAAATGAATTATTCTTAAAATAATTGCATATCCATTAGGTAAAAAATCATCACATGCCTTGAAGGGAAGGTACTCTGGTCAATGACGTAGGAAACTCTCATCAAATACCCTTAAGGAAGTTAAATTCATGGATCTCTTTTATAGATATTGCAAACAAAAACATGACTGCTAACACATGCAAGGCTACCATGCTTCCCTAATTAAAGGTTGAGTGGACTCCTCAATAGTGTACCAATAACCCTATATTAAAATAGTTCTTATTTTATCATTCACCTTCATGATAATTTTCTCCCATGAAAACCAAAGAGAATTAAATTGGTTCCTAGTTATCACAACAGTTTGTCCAATGGTCGAAAGAAAAAAATGAGATAGTAATTTTAATAAAAAAATATGGTCAAATAAATGAATGGTGTGAGAAAATATTTAAAATTTATTAAGGAAAAAACATTAAGTTGCTTCCTCATATGATGATCAAAATGAATAAATGAACATTGATCTAGAACGATATATAAAGTAATCAACCTATTAGGGCCTTGAACCCTCCTCCTAGGTTGAGCAGTGCTACTAGATGTATCTCTATCTCCACTATATTATTTTGATAGTAAAACAGAGTCATCATTTGGTAACTCGACCTCAGCCATCACCTTGAGAATTTGATCACACTCCTCAATTGAAAAACATTTCTTAAAATATAAAAATATAAAATATATTTAATAGATATTATCATAAAGTTAATTTAAAATTAAAAAATAATGTCTAGATATTTAGTGTAATTAATATATTCTTTATTATTTTTTACATGTATCATCTCAATATCCATCACCATATTCACATGCATCTCCATCTTCATCAATTTCCATAACATATTTATTTACATAATTTTCTATTGTATCAAATTTATTCATTAATACATTACCCTCCATGATGTTATCATCACTAAATTTTAACTATGAAGTATCAATAATAATGAATGTATCACTTCATTAAATATGTAACATCCTGGGTTTTTAGAATGGGTCGTTTTCTGGGTAAATTTGAATTTTTGAGTTTGGTGAGCGGGCCAATTCTTTTCTTGATCTTCAAAACCCAATTCTAAAAGTTTCTTTGACCCAATGCCTTATTTTTAGATGGGTTTTAAGTCTTGATAAGTTCCTCGGGGTTTCTAAGGTTTTCTAGGAGTGTCGGGCCTGAAAACTCAATTTCAGGAATGCACGGACTGGGGTGCATAGTTTGGGAAAACCATGCGACCTCCCAAGAGTAATTGTGTGGCCATCTAGGTGCACTGAGCACGGTTTTTCAAACCGTGCAGGAGGGGGTACACGTCCGGGAAAGAACCACTGTAGTTTTTTATAGAGGGCATTCACATGGTTTGTGCATGGTTTGGAAAAATGCGCACCTAGCCAGTGCAGGTGTGGTTCTTAAGTAGGAGTCACAATGTTGGCACACGATTAGCCAAACCGTACGGCCAAACCATGAGGGTCACTTAAAGAGATGAAATTACCAAACTTACCTCACCTCTATTTACCTATTTTCTTCCTCCTCCTTCTCCCTTTCACGTAGATATCAAAGGGGGTTCTTTCTTTTTGGTCTTGCCTAGGCTTTGAGCCAATTCTTCCATTTGAGCTCATATCTTCCATCTGTTGGTGTCTACAGATTCATCTCGGTAAGGCCTTCGATCTTCTGACCTCTTTTCTTCTTTGCTCTCGATATAAGGTGTGCTAAATCTATGCAACCCATTTTACCCTATTTTCAGGGCATTCGTTTAAAACACTAATTTCTTCCGATTCGACTCTATTTAGAAGCTGATATCAGACGAGCGAACGTCTATCAATACAAGGTAGGTGGTGCTTATATTTCTTGTGATTTTTTGATTGTGTTGTGGGTGCTCCTAGTATGCGCCATGAGAGTCAACCAAGAAAGACCCTAATTAATTAAATGTTTGTTTATTAAATTGTTTTAGTAAAGATACAAGATGTCGTTGGGAATGCCCTAGTCAACTGAAAATGGTTAAGCCTAGTGAGAGGCTTCAAACAACTTGGGAAGATTAGGACAGGTGTGTAATTTAATTTAATTAAATTGTATTATTGAATTGCTTAGTTTCGTGAAAATGTATCAGGTTTGGCCCGAGGATTGAGGTGATGTTGATCACCTAGACTTAGGAGATGTGATTTGTCGGGTTGGGTGAGGCCTGATATATATATATATATATATATATATATATATATATATATATATATGGGTGAGGTTGATCACAAGTTGAGGCGACATGGTCTTCAGATTGAGGTGACATGGTTATTGGATTGAGGCGACATGGTCGTCAGATCGAGGCGACATGGTTTCCAAGATGAGGGCAAGGCCCGTGTGATATGAGATGGTGTTGACCATCGGATTGAGCGACATGGTCGCAAGGGCATGAGGTGTTGGGATGATGTGTCTTAGTTACTTTTTTGGGTGATTTCCACTCACCGTGATTGACTGACATGCCATTGGAGTCGTGTGCACACATATAGGACTCAGATGACGAGGTGGTGTTGACCACTCATGTGGGTAGAGGCCTCCATTAGTTTGTGGATTAGTATGGTATTGACCATCAGTGAGGTTGGAGATGCCTGTCATAGAAAGCCACATGGATGGTGATAGACCATCGGTCGATGGTGATGAGATCATCGGTTGATGGTTGCTGCTCGCCGTTGTAACAACCCAGACCTAAGCAGCCACCCGACAAAAGCTAAACGGGTAGGGTGTTACTACCTTAGGCGCACCACCCCAAACTCCAAAGGTTGCCGACTAGCAGGGAGGGTCTTTTAGGTATAGTGGGGAGGCTATAACCTCTTGGAGGATAATAATGGTACTGGTCCGAGTATATCATATAATGATGCAGTGGAACAAAAGACTCAGCAGACTCAAACCAGGCCCGCGGAGCGGAAGCACATTCAATATCGATAAACAGCGGAAGCAATAAATATGAACAACAGCAGTAGAAAGTAAACACAACAGCATGTTAATCACTGGTAACAACTAACAAACCAAACATGCATCTATAGCAAGTCAACATACAAAAGGGGCGTCAATGGCTAACCAACTGTAGCTACATAATAAGCATGATGATACAGGAAAGAAAACAGAACAAAGTAAACTCTAGCTAGGCAAGACCTCAAGGTCCATACCATCTCCATGCAAAGGTAATACAACCCAGCTCCTGAAGCTGGCCTCTATCATGCATGTAAATACATAAAGTCTGCACGTGTCCCGAAGGGCCCGTGCAGGGTGTGAGACAAATCTCAGTAGGATACCACCCAACGGTGCGTACTTAATATAAGTGTTCAAGTAGGCATGTATTTATAAGAAAAACAGTAAACATAACAATGCACAAATAAACACAAACTCTACTGGTGCTCAGCAGCCACCATGGAGTGTCACCTGCTTCGGCCAACGCCGAAATCTCTGTCGTGTAACCCAGCACCATGTGCCACCTAACATCGCGTGTCTCAAGTACCGGCGTCCCGAAGGCACACCCAAGAAGTAACAACCCAGCACCATGTGCCTCCTGACACCTCGTGTCTCAAGTACCGACGTCCCGAAGGCACGCCCAAGAATTAACAACCCAGCACCAAGTGCCTCCTGACACCTCATGTCTCAAGTACTGACGTCCCGAAGGCACGCCTGAGAAGTAACAACCCAGCACCATGTGCCTCCTGACACCTCCTGTCTCAAGTACCGACGTCCCTAAGGCACGCCCAAGAAGTAACCCGGATGAACAGTGATGTTTGTCCTCAAATAAATAACCTGAGGGACAGCGATGTCTACCTTCAAATAAACTAACCGGAGGGATGACGATATCTGCCCTCAAATAAGTAACCGGAGGGACAACGATACCTACCCTCAAATAAGTAACCAGAGGGACAGCGATACCTGCCCTCAAATCACGACGAGCCTCAGCCCCAACCCGATAGCCTCAAAGCTATCCCCTGGAGGCTCCTCACCTCCCACATGGCTTTCTACAGCAAGCACCCCCAACCAAAATACCTAAACCGCATCTACGGGGGCCTCTACCCACACAAGTGGTCAAAACCACCTCATCACGGAGTATCTCTGTGTGCACACTACTCAAAGTCTGGGTGAGCGGTAATCACCAAAATAGTACCTAAGCCACCACACATCTGACACCTCATGTCCCTGTGACCATGCCGCTCAAGTCTGATGGTCTCGCTATCCTAGTAACCCGGGCCATGCCCAACCTGACAGTCACACTACCTCAAGCCGACGTCCATGACGCCCAATCCTGTAGTCAAAACCAAGTAACCTCGGTCCATGCCCAACCTGACAGTCGTACTGCCTCAAACCGACGTCCATGACGCCCAATCCCATGGTCAAAACCACCCAAAGTAACCCAGGCCATGCCCATCACAACTTGAAGGTTCCAGTAGATGCAATTCAGCAAATACATATAAAACACATTTAAACAGAACACATAACAGGCAAAACCATCTAAACATATGAATTTCACTAAGCAAGTGATGTCTCATACCAACACTGAAGTTTCTAAGGTCTCCAACAATTCATATCAAGGTTTAAATAACTAAACCTAATAGTTTAAACCAATACATTTCAAGTATTATCATTTTGGCACCCCCGGCCAAAATGCCCCATGTGAGCAACGGCCTCTCGCCCGGCCCTGCTCAATCAAGAAAGGACAAAGGGCATACCCAAAGGTTTCTTATAGGTCTAATAAGTAATTTAAATAAGCAATAGAAAATAAATTAAAGTCTCTCTCAAAATACCCTAAAACACGTCATAGGATGCGCCACAAAAATTTCCATGAAAACATGAAAGAAGGTATGCACCACCTACCTGAGATTCGTACGATGCTACCCCTCTGATAACAGCCTCCAATTTGGGTTAAAACATGGTAGATCTACAAAAGAATCAAAACCTCTCAAAACCCTATAACTCGTTCTAGAATAGAAATCAAGAAAAACGGCTCAAGAGGAATCAAGGTCTTACCGAGGGGGTTCTAACGCATCAAACGATGTTTGAAACGGGGTTCGGACAAAGATCCGGGAGGGATTTGAAGGTCCAGTTGGCACTCCCCGCGTAAGCCCCGAGTGGATGGAAGAAAAAAAAGAGAATGGGAATTCTCGGGTGGCCTAGAACTTAAAAACCCTAATTTTAAGTGGTCGTACGGTTAACCTGCATGGTTTAGAAAACTGTGCGCCAACCGTGCAGTTGCCACTGCCTCACCCAGGAACTTCGCACGGCCAACCCGCACGGTTTGGCAAACCGTGCGCCACCCGTGCGGAGCACACTGTCTCACCCAGAGACTTTGCACGGTTTGTCCGCACTGTTTGTTCATACCGTGCGCACCTACACGACCTCCCCAACTTCAAAAGTTTAACCCAAAATTGTCCAAATTCTCTAGTTTTCTCATAAGTGAGTCAAAATTCAAAGAGGGTCAGGATTTTGACCTGTTCCAAAAAACTTGGGTTCTAACAATCTCCCCACCTTAACATAGCTCGTCCCCGAGCTATCAAACGAAACCCAGAGATGGCACCGAACATACCAACCCGATCAAAGAAACCCAGACTTCCCCGGTCACAAGGTTCTGGATAAATTCCTCAAGGGGCTCCCCACCTTAGGAATCACCTAACTCGGTCTCAACCCAACAAAACTCAGAACAAGCAAAGGTTCGCAAACCTGTGTTCCGGACTCAAGGTCCTCCTGTGATGCATCGTCACCCCTGCCCCTCATTGGAGCTCCCGTGTCGTTTCTGACACCCAAACGTATCCCGCACCGCATCGGTGTCCGCCTCCACGAGGTCTTGCATCCCATGGATGCTCAAAACGAACCTGGTGCCTAGCACCTCAAGTAACCTGCATCCTCGGTTCCTCGGTGCCCATAGCACCTCAAGTAACCCGCATCCTCGATGCCCCGATTCCCATGGAACCTCAAGTAACCCGCATCTTCAATGCCCCGATGCCCTTGGCACCTCAAACATATATATAAATTATATCACGCACATGAGATGGTGCCAATCCCACTGACCAGCATATAGTCAGTCCACATAAATCATGTGCACCTCGTGCACTCAAAACGGACATGCCTCTATAGGTCATGCCAAAAGAGAACAAGGAAATCACGGCCACACCCGTGGTGTACCTCTAACTGTCGTCGGCTCACTAGCCTGCTCAGCCTTTGGCAGCTCCATGGCGTGCACGTGGCCTGAAACACGGCTACCTGATGTCTGACCTCCCTGTGATGCTGCTCCAGTCACCGGCTACTGACCCCTCAGCTGGGTCCCACTTTCTCTATCATGTCCTCCACGTGAAGATGAACCTCGGCTACCCTCTCCTGGTACCGAACCTGAACCAACTCTAGATGCCATCGTCTGTCCTGGTCCCTGCCTACTGGCTGTCTGAGAAGGCTGCCTACAGAACCTCTCTAGATGCCTGACCTGCCCACATGCCTGGCACTCCTTTGGAGGCCTATCGCACTGAGTATGAAAATGTCCCGGCTGTCCACACTGAAAGAAAATCACTGAAGAACTACTACGAGGTGTTCTAGCTAAGTCCTTGGCTTAACCGCCCTGCTGGAACTCATCTCGTCCTCACTTCCTGCTATCTGAACCGTCACCTGAAGCCATCGTTCGGCCAACCTGGGGTTTATCCCTCTGGTTTCCCTCTGCTATGAGCGCCTGGTTCACTGCCTCTGAGAAAAAACCAAGCCTGAAGATATTCACCAGGACCCGAATGGCCTGTCGTAAGCCATCCTCAAAACGCCTCACCCTAGCCGCATCATCGCTTACCATACCAGGTGCAAAGCGAGACAGCTCTATGAAGGTAGTTGCACAGTCCATGACGGACATGTCTCCCTACTAAAGACTCAAGAACTCCCGAGCTCTCTCAGCTCTCAGTGTCTCCAAGTAAGAGTGCTTAAAGAACCTTTCCTCGAAGTTCTTCCATGTCAGCCCCTCATGCCTACGAGCCTGAACCTACACATCCCACCAACGCTTTGCCAGTCCTCTCAGCATGTATGTCGCCAGCTTGACCCTCCTCCCTGGAGGCGTCTCGAGCTTCTCGAAGATCATGTGCCTCCTGAAACCTCATGTCTCAAGTACCGACGTCCCGAAGGCACGCCCAAGAAGTAACACGGAGGAACAGTGATGTCTGTCCTCAAATAAATAACCTGAGGGACAGCGATGTCTACCCTCAAATAAAGTAACCGGAGGGATGGTGATATCTGCCCTCAAATAAGTAACCGGAGGGACAGCGATATCTGCCTTCAAATAAGTAACCATATGGATAGCGATACCTGCCCTCAAATCACGGCGAGCCTCAGCCCCAACCCGGTAGCCTCAAAGCTATCCCCTAGAGGCTCCTCAACTCCCACATGGCTTTCTACAGCAAGCACCCCCAACCAAAATACCTAAACCGCATCTACGGGAGCCTCTACCCACACGAGTGGTCAAAACCACCTCATCACGGAGTATCTCTGTGTGCACACTACTCAAAGTCCGGGTGAGCGGTAATCACCAAAATAATACCAAAGCTACCACACATCTGACACCTCGTGTCCCTGCGACCATGCCGCTCAAGTCTGATGGCCTCACTATCCTAGTAACCTGGGCCATGCTCAACCTGACAGTTGCGCTGCCTCAAGCCGACGTCCATGACACCAAATCCCGTGGTCAAACCACCCAAAGTAACCCCGGGTCAAGCCCAACCTGACAGTCATACTGCCTCAAACCGATGTCCATGATGCCCAATCCCGTGGTCAAAACCACCCAAAGTAACTCGGGCAATGCCCATCACAACCCGAAGGTTCCAGCAAATGCAATTCAGCAAATACATATAAAACACATTTAAACAGAACACATAACAGGAAAAACCATCTAAACAGATGAATTTCACTAAGAAAGTGTTGTCTCATACCAGCACTGAAGTTTCTAAGGTCTCCAACAATTCATATCAAGGTTTAAATAACTAAACCTAACAGTTTAAACCAATACATTTCAAGTATTATCATTTTGGCACCCCCGGCCAAAATGCCTCATGTGAGCAACGCCCTCTCGCCCGGCCCTGCTCAATCAAGAAAGGAGAAAGGGCATACCCAAAGGTGTCCCATAAGTCTAATAATCAATTTAAATAAGTAGTAGCATATAAATTAGGGTCTCTCTCAAAATACCCTAAAACGCGCCATAGGATGCGCCACACAAATGTCCACGAAAACATGAAAGAAGGTATGCACCACCTACCTGAGACTCGTACGATGCTACTCCTTCAATAACAGCCTCTAATTTGGGCTAAAACGTGGTAGATCTACAAAAGAATTAAAACTGCTCAAACCCCTATAACTCATTCTAGACCAGAAATCAAGAAAAACGACTCAAGAGGAATCAAGGTCTTACCGAGGGGGTTCTAACGCATCAAACGATGTTCGAAACGGAGTTCGGACGAAGATCCGGGAGGGATTTGAAGGTCCGGCCGGCTCTCCCCGCGTAAGCCCCAAGTGGATGGAAGAAAAAAAAGAGAATGAGAATTCCCGGGTGGCCTAGAACTTAAAAACCCTAATTTTAAGTGGTCGCACGGTTAACTCGCACGGTTTAGCAAACCGTGCGCCAACCGTGCAGTTGCCACTACCTCACCCAGGAACTTCGCACGGCCAACCCGCACGGTTTGGCAAACCGTGTGCCACCCGTGCGGAGCCCATTGTCTCACCCAGAGACTTCGCACGGTTTGTCCACACGGTTTGTTCAGATCGTGCGTCAACCGTGCGCACCTGCACGACCTCCCCAACTTCAAAAGTTTAACCCAGAATTGTCCAAATTCTCTAGTTTTCTCAGAAGCGAGTCAAAATTCAAACAGAGTCGGGATTTTGACCCGTTCCAAAAACCCGTGTTCTTACAGCCGTAACATTTGAGGTTGTTGGGCTAGGATATTGGGAGGATGGATATTGCCATGCCTCGAGACATTGGGCTTCGAGGTGACGGTGATTATTATTTAGCAGAAAAACATTGTTGTGCCTTAGAACGTTGGGCTTCAAGCCGACAATAACTTTTAGAGCTGAGGTCTGAGGGACCAGGTACTTGTTGGGTGTGTCGTTTTGAACATTAGTGACATGTTTGGTGACACGAGGTGTTGACTAGCATGAGGTGTCAGTGATACTTTTACAGGAGGTGCTTGAGGGCACTCCAGCTTGTTACTTATCAGGGGATGCCTTGGGATTTATTCAAAGGATCCTTGCCACTATAGTTATACATATGCAGACGTGTGTTGTATGCCATTTGTATAATTGGGGGCACGTGGTATATCAGTGTTGGGCGAAGCAGGTGATCACTTCCTTGTGGTTGTTAATCACAAGAGAAGCAGGTGTTTATTAAATGTGCATTTGCTACCCCTTTTATTTATATTTGATACACCTGCATAATTATGGATGTAAGATATGCACACGTTGGTGGTGGCCTGTTGAGATTCATTCTCACACCCTTCATGAGCCCTTTAGAACACATGTTGACTTTATATCTCTGAGATCATGTACGGGATCAGGCTTTAGATGTGGACCTTAGTGATTAGATCATACCTTGCATGGGATGGACAACATTGGACCTCATGGTTCTTGCATCAGCTGGAGTTTCCTTTTTGTTTTAGCATTCTTATTATATGTATGTACTGAGGTCAGCCACAGGCGACCCTTCCTACTTACTATTTTGTAAGACTTGACTTGTACGCATGCTTCTACAAATGCTATCTTGTTTTGTTTAGTAGTTACAAATGGTATGTTTTGGACTTATCATGTATTATTGTTGTTGTTGCTTTATTATTCTTTCGTTATTGATTGATATTGCTTTTATTGTATATGGTGTTTCTTCCACTCTTGTATATACAGACCATTATTATTATCACCACCTGAGGGAATAGTCTCCCCACTGTCATCTCTTTACACCATCGCTGCTAGTTGACAGCATTTGGCGTACGAAGAGGCGCGCCTAAATCCCAATGGTCAACCAACCTAGAGCACTGTTTAAAGTAGCATTCAGGTCAGGGCTCTACACAAGAGATGTATTCGGTGTTTTCTCTAGAAAATTCTCATTATTTTACACCTCAATCAATGCACTTTTATTTTCAATAAATTTGTTTTCACGAGATTTCATTTTTATAAAACTCCACCAATCAAGTATGTAACTCATAAAATCAAAGTATCTTATAAAATAGAATTGATATACTTGATGCGTTGGCATATAGGATTCATTTGAATCAAGATTACCTTTATACTTTATATCAACAAGTTCATGTCATGGATGAATGCTTAATCATTTATGATTATCAAACCAATAAAACATTGTAATGTAATTTTATCCAAGGTAAGATAACTCAATTGTTTCATCCATTATACCATAGAAGTCAATTTCACTTTCCATGTATGGGTTCCTTTTAAATGGATATAATGATTTGGTGATTTCTTTGACCAACCATATACATGTGTATGAAATCAAAATCCATTAATGACATAAACATCATGGTAATTGAGGCGACAGTGATAGTAGCGATTCATGTTTGTTCGATGATCGGTTTTTCCGATGGAGCTGTATTTGAGGTGACGATGATGCAGAGTTAGTGCTAAGACGACATGTTTTTGGATTTACAGTTTGAGGTCTCAAAACCCTAGGCTTTGACGATGCCTCTTTTGGGAGGCTGTGTTTGTTCAGGCATGGTGGGTCTTCCACTAGCTTGATCTGGCTTTATAGGGTTGTGATCTATAATTTGTTTCTGCTTGGATGGTGATGGATTGTAAGTGTTGTACTGATTTCCACTCAACCATGAAAGTGGCTTTTGAAAATAAAAAAAATGAATTAGAGAAATATATGGCATTGTATTGAGAGAATATAATTGAGTATCAATTTTATTAACATATTTTGATATCTTCATGTGTATTATTAATTATAAGATAATCAATATATGATTTTCTAAGTATTCATATAATGAAAATTAACTTACTAGTCACTAAAACCAGATCAAAAATGTTCTTTTCAATGTTCTTCTACAACTAATGTTTGGGAAAAAAATCAGATACAATTATCATATAATCCATAAAAAAAATTAAAAAAACATTTCAAAATATGTGAAGGTATCAAAAACTTATTACATGTGTCTTATTGCTTTCATAAAGTGTCAGGTGCGATAGAGCCTCTCGTATCTATGGGTACACACAACTCGTGGTAAATGAGCGCATGAGTTGAGATGGATCAGTTACTCTGTTTGATGGTGAGATGAAGAGGCATTGAAAGTATCTCTCCAACAAATCCTTTCTATCACTTAAAATAGTAGTGAGTGAGGTACCCCAGCTTATATGTGTAGAATAGTTAGCTTGGATCAAGGTCAAGCCCCTAAGAGGCTTTTCAAAAAAGATTTTTTCATCATAATTGAGAAGACCATACATGAGCTCATTTGTGTTCATCATATAAAAGTGAATGAAGAGCCCTTAGTGGGGATTGAATAGTCTTTGATGAATAGGGAAGTTAATGAGTTTAGGATTTGAAGAGTCTTATGAAATCTCGGTGTGAAAGGTACTTTTCATACCGCAATTGAGTGGACCATTAGATTTTTACTCTTACACAAGAAATCACACCATAGTGATTTGTTTTTTGATTATGAAAATGAAAGAACTGTTTTGACGCCCTTTATATTTATTAATAGTAGTGATTTTTAAAATATAATTAAAAGAAATACATAAGATCTTTATATTGCAATAAGTTATATATATGTATGTGTGTATCATATATTAGATAAATATGCATATCGTATAATGATACTAAAATGCTACATCTTTAAATACAATTAATAATATTATGTATATTATTATCTCATCATGTAATTATATTTAACTTTTAGCTTTATTATCTATAAAAATATTATGTTTTATTACAAATAGATTAAATTATTTTCTAAACTAGCTGGACAATAACATCAATGGAACAAAAAATCAAAAACTAAATTTTGATTTATTAATGAATCATCCATCATATTCACTCAGCTTTTTTCAAAACAAATGCATCATTGTCGATCACTTTACATTAATTTTTCCATCTATAATAGATTCTTAATACATTTAAAATCTAAAACCTATAAAAATCTAAAATTTTATAAACCTACACTAAAATCTTAACAAAAGCCCAATAAAGGTAATCTTTAAAATTAAAAACCATAAAGCCAAAAAAAAAAACCCCAAAACTACACTGAAACTTAAAAACCTAAAACTTCAAACCCAAATCTCTAAATCCTTAAACCCTAAACCATAATCCTAAAACCATTTAAAATTAAAAACATGACCACTTAACCCCATCTAAAAATAAAACCAATTAAAACTTCAAACCCAAGTTGGTTATTCACAATTAACTTGCCACTCCAATCATCTATCCATGACAGCCAATGTTTAATCATGACATACAAATCATTATCATTAAATAAAAACCTATCATGCCAAACCTCCTTTTAAACATGACAACTGAAGATCAAATCGCACAAATATACAAACACCACCATAAGACCAGAAGCATGCAAATTGAAATATTTACCTGCAAGCCAAACAGAACCGAGGTAGGAAAGTCCAATGCTTCTTCCCAAGAATACCCAGAGATAATACTAGCAAAATGGGATATATAGACAAGAACACGCCATCTCTCCCTGGAATTCCTCGGTTCAATTCCATGGAGGGGAGGGTTGCTTATAAACAAAATCTTGGGGCTGCACTGACCCATAACTCAGATCGAGATTATGGAGCTGTTCCATGAGCTGAGAGCGCCGCTCCTTGAAAAAATCCAGACGAGTCGTTAATTCTACAATGGTCGAAGATGGATGATGCCCTGGATAATCCACTACCTGGGGCACAAAACCCAATGATTAAAGAGGTAAAAAAAAAATTACCTTCAATATACCCATTACCAAGCATTTTTTGTCAATAAATAAAGTATTTAAATTTAACATAATGAGCATTTCAATTCTCATATTTCTGTTTATAGAATAGAGAGCAGTATGAAAGAAAAAAGGGGTATTGTTTTCTAAAGATCAATGTTGATACCTCAACGCTCCTCAAATTGGATGGCATCGAAGCAGAATCCACAGCGCAAAACTCGTCCATGGGGACACTCATATCAAAACTTCTGGGGTCACTGAGGGTTGTATCTATATAGTGCCTCCTTGTAGCTGGCCTTCCACTGCTGCCAGATGCTAATACTTGTGCCTTGGAACTCCTCCAGTCCGCCCCAAGTAATAAACTCTGCTGAAGGCAAGGAAAAGTTTACGCAAATCCCCAAAATAAACCACTCAACTTCCCCAAACAGAACTAAAATCACATGCTTTTAAACAGAGATGACAATTATGCAGACTGTGCAGTCCATGAGTGCGTCAATGTGGATTACAAGTTGGGATGGGCAGGCAGATATGGGTGATTTATAGTCCAGACTGAATTTGATAACTCAAAAAAAAAAATCAGACAACCCTATGATTTAAAATCTACAGATAAGAAATCCCGAAGTAATCATTTCCTTATTACATAATTTATATATATACATAAAACACAAATTTGTACATGTTATTCAACCAGATTACCTAACTTGATGATGTAATAGATAACAAACAAAAAAGGAAAAAAAATATACCTACACAATTAAAAAAAAAAAAAACTTGATCAATTTTTTTAGCACCTCCACCAACCAAATCAAGTTTATTATATCCATAACAAAAAACACCACCATATATAAAACTCCTAGTTCAGTTTTTTATTTTCTTTATCATTGTAGCGATATAATTTAAACATCAAAAGGTCGAGATCAATTGTTTTTCTAGGTCATTCTCAGACTTATCCAAAGATTGGCACGGTAAATTAATGCAGGCCAAGTGATTTTTGCTTTTTTTTCCCCTGCTTTGGGGGATGACTCACTCCATGTTTACTTTCTTCTCTCCTCCTAATCTAATTTCATTTTTTATCAATAAAAAATTAAAATAGCCTAATATTGCCCACTCGATTAGACTTAGGAGCATTAGATAAAAAACCTTGCCTTTATTGTTTTAGTATTTGATTGAACGTGTTGATGAGCCATGTATTCAATTTATGACATTACTTGTAACTCCATAAAATAAAAGTTTAATAACAGCCTAAATGGGATCTTAAATTACATTATAAAGTATACCATGATTTCATAAATATCAGTAAAAGAGAAGAATTTAAAGGTGTACCTCAGTTCTTTGCTTTCTCTCGTGATCACAATAAGCAAGGTTGGTATCAAAATCTGGCTGGAGAAATTTCCTGTAACAAACATATTTGCAATCCATACAATATAATTAGCAAGCCACAGGAATGAATAACCACATCAGCGGTCACTGTCACTAAAAAAATCTGTCTTTAAAATCTGCTTGGGATTTACAAAAAAATCAATAAAATTCACCAATATTTTTTAATTATAGTATCAAAAAACCAATACTCCATATTTAAATTTCTTTTAATTACCTCTCCTTATTAAGCTATCGTTTAACCATTCCGGTGTCTTAACCAAAGAAACCATGGCACCAAAATGCACTACCTAAAAATGTGCAAACATTATCTTACCTCAACAATGTAGGGAATAATACAACATATAATAATTATTATTATCATCATTATCATTAATTTAGTCACCATGGTGTATTCTTTGTATAAACAGACAAGTAATCAAATATTAACAGGAGAAAAAGATTCTAGATGTCATACTGTGGAGGATTCTGATTTGGGAAATGCTGAAGTCGTTGAAATGGGTCAGCAAGAGAACCATACTGATGCTGTCTCTGCTGATTAAGCTGCTGATGCAGCTCTGCAACCTTTTGCTTCAATCTAGCCACATCTGCTTCAGCTAGGGCTATCTCCTCAAGTTCAGCCATTGTCTTCAAACAAAAAACACAAAATTATATTTTCTTGATCCATCATTTTGGGTCAGTTCATTCATATTTAATAATCATTCAACAGATGAAATAATAAACAACACATCTTGCAATCATACGAACCTTAGAATCCATACCACGGGCACTGCAAAATTGTCCAGAAGAAATGCTAAGACCAACCTCCAAGGCAGCTCTAAGATCCCTTTCAGCTTGCAGCTGCTCTTGCAGTCTTTCCACCTAACAGTCGTCTATGAATCAGTAAACATCAATAGCAAGCAACAAAAGCATAATACACGCATAACACTTATTTCACTAAAACAGGAAAGGAAAAAAGACAAAAAATCCATAATGGAATTCGAGGAAATTTATTAAAAACATGGATATTTTTCCATGACATACAAAAGCCAAACCTAAAAAGGAGGCTGACTCATCACTGAACATATAGGTAATATTTACCTCTGTTACATAGGGAAAATTCTACAATTGATCGAGGACCCTACAAGCTATTTCACATTTGTATAATGATGTAGAAAAGAGAATTCATGGTAGTTCAATTACATACTGAACAAGAGTTCAAAGATCAAGCACATGGCACTTATAGCTTATACAGCTGAGGATTCTTTTCTATTACATGGAAAATGGGAAGGCCATAACCATTGAAACACTGCAAAAGATTCAAACAATCAATGCAGTTCGTCTGCGTAGAAAATAAAACACCATAACTAAAATCATGGCCAAAAAGAAGGGACACACAAACAGTTTTGTGTCACTTCTACAAGCCTAAGAGCAATTCTGCAACATCATTACTAAAAAACAGTCAGCAGTTTCAAGGCATGTTCTTAGCAATATGGATTCATACAGATGAATATGCCATCTGCAAGAAATGACACTTAGCATCATTCACTAAGGATGTTTTAGCTTGTAATAAATTTTTTTGAGAAATTTAAATCAGGAAGGTCAAGTGCTATACAAGCTTCGCTGGATGTGTACTTCAAGCTTTGTTGCTTTCAGCTTTGTTGTTCTATGTTTTCATCAGTTGATTGTACATATCTTTTCTATAGGAATGAAAAATACCTTATCATCCCAAAAAAAAACTAGCAATTAATTTAAGTAGACTGCAGGAAATCAAACTAGTAAAACTCATTAAAAGAAAGGTAAAACATTAACAGCTTTCATGTCTTAGGTAGGAAGTATACATCCTGTTCCAGTGCCAAACGCCTCTCGTGCAAAGCTTGCTTCCTTCTTTCCAAGCTAGCCTGTAAAATTGCATTTCCTCGAGCCTAAAAATAGAACAGTCAAATCCCACCACTCACATGCTAATGTCTAACTATTGGGAGCGTAAATCCCAATTGAAGCCATACCTCCTTTGCAATTCTTTGCCGCAAATCATTTTTTGTGCTCTCAAGCCTCTGTATGGCAAGCCTACAAAAAGGCCACCATGCTGATAAGGTCTCATCGAGTAAAACAGACCCACTCAATGAGCCCAATATCAAGATCATGCATAACAAATTATCAAGAATTGAATAGATTTCCATTCTATAACCACAAATCAAATGGAAAATATTTTTTGGCTGTTTCTGTTGCAATCTCCCTCGAGTTTGAAGACAAAAGATTCCTCCTAATACCAATTAATCTTCCTCTATGATAGAATAAAACAGCAGTTACAAAATTGCATATTGTCTGAAAAGACAACTTGAAAATCAAGTCTTGCACTCCGTAACATCTACTAGTTCAAGCTGGTTAAAAAATTTGCATATAATCAGTTCCACACTTGAATTCAACTTCACATGAGACAATGTAGCTTGTCCTTTGTTGGATTCACACTATTTATTAGAGTATTGTTGCTTGCCCATTTGCAACACAAAATAATACAAAATTTCAACACATTCCATCCCACTTACAGAAGTAACATGAGCTTTGCTCGTAGACAAAGCTTTTACTAGTTCACTAGTTCAAACTGGTTAAAATTTTTGCATATAATCAGTTCCTCTCTTTTGAATCCCCGCACTTGCCCAAGCTGGCAAGACCAAGCTTCTTTGTAAGTATTGCAGTATGAGAACCAGAATTACCTTGTAGAAGGAGGAGAAGAAGAATGAAGAAGACCTGAGGAATTCCCTAGGAATCCCCCCCCCCTCCCCCGACTCTCTCCCTGCTCCCACTTATAACAATTCCAACCCCTCCCTTTTCTAACACGTGGACTCAGCTGGCCCTTATTATTCCCCAGGCCCTAACTCGGTTTCTAATACTCACCGCCCCTTGAAACCAGTCTAGTCCTCAAGAGTGAATGAAAGGAGACGGTGCCTCGTTATGTTGATCTGTTTCGTGGCCCACTCTGCATCCCCATCCGCAGAGCCATCATTGCCCTCTCCTGGCAACAACACCCTCAGGTTTGGAGCGGTACACTTGTTCATCAGGCTATAGGGAAGCCCGCACAGAAAACATAGACCCTTGTGTCGCGAGTCCTCCCACTCCTGAGTCGTCAAGTGCCAAAGGCCTCTCCCACCCAAGGTTGTGTGACTGGCAACCTCTCGTCGAACTCTAGTGTCAGCATACTCCACCCGTTGGATGGGTGGTGGAATGGGCCCGATTGGCAAGTGTGGCATGGATGACCAGGTGGCTGCCATGTTTCAGATTCACGGGCCTTGTTAAAATTACGCAAGCCGCCGCTACGAAACTGAGTGCCTGCACCTCCTGTGAAAGCGAGCCTGACATGGCGAGCGGGCCGTATTGTTTGCAAGCGAGTGTTCGGATTGTGAACTCGCACCCAACTCCGTATGTCTTCGTGTAATCCAAGAAGTACCCCACGTACTGTGGCTCAAGATGCCGCGGAACCAAGGAGGCTAAAAACTCGAATTGTTCAATGTAGTCTGAAACGGAACCATTCTGATGTAAGGCAGCCAGTTCTTAAGGATTTTGGTTGTCTAGACCACTGAATCGAGCCTCAAACTCCTCCTTGAAAACTGACTAAGTGACATTCGAAAGGACTTCACCCAACACTGTAAACCAATGGATGGTGATGTCTTCCCTGCTAACTTGAGCGAGGGAGAGTTTCAAAGGTTCAGGTGTCTAATGAATGCAAAAGTACAGCTCAGCTCAGGGGAGCCATCCCTGGAGGTCGGTGCTAGCGAAAACAGGAAGTTCAACCCGTGGGACAAAAAAAAGTGGGATCCGGTGCGAGAGCAGGGGCATCCAAAACCCCGCGCACTGGGCACTGCAAGTCGGCCAGTGCACCAGACTACGGTCCAAGGGTTTTTGTAACCTCTGGCGGCAGAGGTTCACGCAACAACTGTTTCTTGAAATGGTACATCACGAATCGGAGGAACTCAGCTTGATCATTGAGCTCCTTCTCCAAGCGCTGCCGATCTTGGTCCGTTCATTGTTGGCTGGCAACCAACTCATTCGGCGTTGTTTTGAATCAGCTGAGGTGTTGCTCTAGGTCATCCAGTTTAGCTCGGTGTTGAGTTTCCATGGCAGGAAATCACATCTCAAAGCGGCAGGAATGGATGGAAAAACAGCAGTGACCGGTCGCGCTGGACGCGAGCTTGTAGAGGAAGAATGGCAGTGCATCTGCGGACCGGGTGTGCCTCCACAAAATGAACACCGATGGTGCACACTGCTGTTGGCCGTGTGCGTACCGCGCCAAAACAGAAAGCGAAGAAGATCCGGCGGTGCATGACGCGTTAGAACAAATAGTGAAAAACAGCTGCTAGTCAGACCAAGTAATAAAGTCCCGCACTTGTCCAGGCTGCCAAGAACAGGCTTCTTTGTATGAGTTCCTGCCCAAGCCAAGTACTCGATCCTCACAACAAAATTACCCCCCCCCCCCTCTTTTCTAACACATCGAACCAGCTGCCCCCCCCCCCCCAAAAAAAAAAAAACAAACTTCCCCAACAAAACAATTTTACCCTTATTATTCCCCAGGCCCTTACTCGGTTTCTAACAGGATGTAGCTTGTACTTTGCCGGATTCACACTATTTATTAGAGTATTGTTGCTTGCCCGTTTGTTTACTAATATAAGCAAAAAAAAAATTGTGGAGATCAATTCCAACCATTTCCCAAAAATAAAATTTACGCAGCAATTTTATGATTTATATGTACAATGACAATAAAATATTTATTTACTGATACAAGCAACCTATACAATGGCAAGACCATATTCATAAGTAATAATTTTGCGAAATACAAACAAAGAAACAACAATACTACAATTGTCAACAAAAAAACGTACCATAAAAAAAATATTAAAGAAAACAACTTACTCTTCTTCACCAGAAGAATCAACTGACTCCATGGAGAGGGTTTTCCTGGTCTGTAAAATTTAAATAGAGAGAATCACATGCCAAATACTTTCATTTCAAGATACAGAACAGTTGAAAATGAAACCAACAACAGCCAGTAATGCATGAAGAAATTTGGATTAAATGGCCATATAACCCAGGCCATGTTTAAACCCATCAAGTTTTCAGCTTCTTAATTGGCAGACTGAAAACCTAATAAAAACCAAACGCAGCCATTTTACATACAAGAGCACGTAAACCTCGTGAGGAAAGGGCTTTCTGTCACTCTTATCCATAAAGAGCTTTATGATTTTGAAAAAACATGATGCGAAGTATTTAGCATGAATCTTCAAATTTGGGGAAAAAAAGGAGAAAGAAGACCGGACGTCATTTAAAGCACCCAAAAAAACTCAAATCAGAGCAGCCGTCCAAACATTCAATGAAAAAGAGAAATGAAACACTTTAAACACAATATTAGAGAAAATCGCAAGGCTGTGCTAATTTAAAACACACTTCTCGCACTACTTATCATAACCAAGAATGAAAGACTAGAGACTTCTATCATTTGAGCCAACTTAAACGTCCCAAAGACTTGCATTCACCCTGGCCCACCACAGAACCTTCCGCAAAAGTCCATAGAAACCAAATGCAACTATTTTACATACAAGAGCACTTAAACCTCGAGGAAAGGGCTTTCTGTCGCACTTATCCATAAAGAGCTTTATAATTTTCATGACATGCATTCATAACTGAAAAAACATGATGTGAAGTATTTAGCATGAATCGTCAATTTTGGGAAAAAATAATAGAAAGGAGAAGAAAGAAGACAAGAGGTCATTTAAAGCACCCAAAAAAAACTCAAATCAGAGCAGCAGTCCAATCCTCCAACAAAAGAGAAATGAAATCCTTCAAACACAATATTAGAGTGTTGAACCCAGTTTTATTCTAAAGGGTATTTCCGAGGCCCACATCGGAATACTCCACCATGTAATCTATTTTACCCATCTATAAAAGAATGGCTAATTTAAAACACACTTCTCCCACTAGTGCTCATACCCAAGAATGCAAGGCAAGAGACTACTATCATTCCCGCCAACTTAAACGTCTCAAAGACTTGCATTCACCCAGGCCCACCACAGAACCTTCTGCAAAAGTCCATAGCCTGCGTCTTAACAGGGTATTCCCAGGCTTTTGGGTATTTCATATTTGTCACCTAAATGCTGACTCTTCACATGATTTTTTTTCAAGTCAACTTTATGCATATCTCACCTACAAAACCGTATCCTTGTGTTCTAATTTATCATGTCACCCACAGCACTCCCTATCATCTGCTCTTGCTTTCAGTTCCGAAACCTCACTTCACGCAGGTTTACTACATAGATCACAACAAGTTATGTTGCCATCGCAAATAGATGTCCCTCCATTAACAGCCCCAGTTGAGGCAAACATTGTGTCTTCATATCCAATGCTTGCTCCCTGCTCAAGTCTCCAAGCAGAATAATCTTATTGTCATCTAAGTATTTACAAAGGTACTACACGTCTTTTATATGGTATAATTATACAAACCTATCAAACCATCTATGAGTTTCCATCCACTTGAACATGCATTTGTCTTTGTTAGAGTATTTCGATAATTGGATATTTAGGTTAGGTTTGACTAGGTCAGCCTTATCACATGTATTTTGAATTTCAAATCTCTCTCTTATCTTTTGTATTTGTTTCCCTATAAATAAAGCAACCAACCTCACTAAAAGGCACACTTTCCGAGCCAGCCTTTCTACAGTGATAATTATACAAGCCTATCAGACCATCTATGAGTTTCAATCCAGTTGAACATGCATTTGTCTTTGTTAGAGTATTTAGAAAATCAGATATTTAGGTTAGGTTTGATTAGGTCAGCCTTATCACTTGTATTTTGAATTTCAAATCTCCCTTTTATCTTTTGTATTTGTTTCCATATAAATAAAGCCACCAACCTCACTAAAAGGTACACTTTCCGGGTCTGCCTTTCTACAGTGATAGGTATGGCTGTGTAAGGGAGCAGGTATGGAGTATCTAATAAATTGTCAGGGGCAACAATGTAATATTCTATAGAAAGTTGTTATAGTTGGTTGTTAGTAGGTTAGAGGTGGTGGTAGGCAGGAGGGTGTTCAATAAAGGGAGGGGCTCTAGGGTGGGGCACGGATTATTTGTAATAGTTTTCAGCTGCTGCTGGAACTCAGAGGGTTAGGCCCCAGCCTTTGGGAGCAGTGCCTCCTGAAGTCTTCTTTTTTATTCTCCCTTTTACAATCCCTGTTGTCTTCTGCAACTCCTGTATGATTGAATTGTTGGTCATAATAGAATTCTTTGTTTCTCTTTCTCACACCTATCAATTGGTGCTATCATTGAGAGGTTTTCGAGAGAGAGAGGAACTCAAGAAGGATCTGATCGAAGGTATTGAAGTTAACATGCAGAGGAAGATAACGACTTGCAGCTGTGGAGTAGAAGCTGCAGCTCGATCCTCACAGCTGCGAACGAACCAGACATGACAGCTGAGATGGAACGCAACTCACGGCAAGGAAGGAAGACGTCTCACAGTGGTTCTTGTTCAGCGGGTGCAACAGTTACTGGTCTGTACAGTGACGAGAAACTCTGGACGCGGCTGTAGCGGAACGCAGCAGCTTGGGGAGATTGAACGAGGCTTGCCGGAGAATGGTGACCACGGTGGGAGAACAGAAGCATCTGGCGACTGGCAGAGTACCAGAGAGCTTCATGAGTCTCGGTTATTACTGGAGAAATTTTCTACACGACGAGCAGAAATAAGAAACCAGAGTGTAGCAATGGTGATGGATCAGAGTGACTCTGCTCCAGTTAGGACAAAGGAGCTGTCCAAGACAGAGGAAATATTTCCAGGTCAAGTTCGTTCAGAAGAGAGCGGGTGGAAGACATTTGCGATAAAGCCAAGCTGCATTCAACCCTTGAATTTGACGATCAAGCTGCATGGTTGCCAAGGCCAGCACCAGAGCCTCCACCATAAATATTTCCAGATGCTTGGTGCTTTGGCAGTGGCAAGAAAGCGCCAATCGACAAGCTAAGCTAGCAGCTCATGACGGGAGTGGGAGTTCCCTATAATTTCACCTTTTCGCCTTGTGGACAAGGTAGCTTTAGGAGGGCGTAATTGATAGGTACAAGGTTGTGTAAGGGAGCAGGTAGGGAGTGTCTAATAAATTGTCAAGGATATGTCACAGTTGGCAGTAGGCAGGATGATATTAAATAAGGGGAGGGGGCTCTAGGGTAGGGCACCGATGATTTGTCATAGTTTTCAGCTGTTGCTGGAACTCGGAGGGTTGGGCCTCATTCTTTGGGAGCAGTGCCTTCCGGAGGGGTCATCTTCTTCTTCATTTCTTCCTCTCCCTCTTACAATCCCTGCTGTCTTTTGTAACTCCTGTACAATTCCATTGCTGGACATAATAGAATTTCTTGTTTCCCTCTCTCTCCCTCTCACACCTATCATTTTCTTGTTTCCCTCTCTCTCCCTCTCACACCTATCATACAGACTTTTAATATTTCATTTACTTAGAATTGGGTTTGATGTGCAAACTCAAGAAAATGTTGTGTGGTTTAAAGTAGCACCCACACGGTTGGTATGATACAGTGATGACGGAAGTGGTGTGGGTTGAGGAAGACAAATAGATAAGGGAGATCACTGGGGGGGGGGGGGGGCTAGCAAAATTTTGAACCAAAAACATGCAGGTTGTACATCTAAACCATCCAATAAAAACAGATTTTATCCAACTCTCCAAGGTTTCCTTGCATCCCCTGAACATCAGTAGTAATAGGAGCTCTTCAACGAGCTTCACCAACAAAAAATCCTAATTAGAAAAGTACTTAATGAATCGATCTCGTTGATAAAAATGACCATCCAAAAGATGCACAAAATAAATGAAGCAATAATGGTAGAGTATAGAGAACAAGTGTTGGGACCAAACTGAATGTACGCACTCTAAGGAGGGTGAATCAGGGTGCACACCAAATTAAAAAATTTCCTCTTGAAATCCCCTTGCTTGTACGGATCTTATCCCCTCATTGGAAGGAACAAGTTCAATCTCTCTTTCTCTCGTCCCCGATCACACTGAATAATAAATAAGAATGCAGAAAGTAAAGCACAAGTACACACAAGGATATTACTCTGTTCACGACTAAGGGCTAATCCAAGGAACATACACACGGCGATGTGCCGGTGTACAAGAATCCACTATCACACACTGTTTGGAGGATACACCTTTTACGTCACGGTCACTCTATGCCAGGGTGTTTTTCCCTTACAAGGTTTTGGAAAGACTCACTGTCGATCCAAAGGTCACTCTCTCCTTTGTGCACTGCTTCGGTGCAGGCAACGGTCAGTTTATAGATGTGGGGGTCTCTTCAACAGCTTATAGACATGAAGGTCTATTCCAGGTCAGTATAGGTTGCTGAGACACCTTACATCCTCATCTCCAAATAGTTGTTCCGTTAAGCTCCGTTTTACTGTGCTCTCCTTCAATGCATGATGAGATCAACTCCTCGATGTGAGGGTTGAGTCTGTCTTCCATAAAATCACAGCACCACCAACTACCTCTTCCAGATGAAGATTATTCCCTGTTGGGATAATCTTGTCTCACACCTACTTCAACGAACAGATGTAGCAGTGTAACCCTTATACTCTTTGAGCCCTCTTCCTTCAAAAATCAGATATGATCAATGAGGCTCCATCTATGGCTCTCTTGCCTTGTTCCCTGAACGGGATATGTCAATATGTTCAGACTCTCTTGTGTAAGCCAGATATTCAGTATTGTTTGTTCTCTTCCGCTACAAGCATTTTTATAGTCTTCTATGCATCCAACCCCTGATCTGGAGGATGGGATTGATTCTGCTTCACCATGATCATGTCATGTGTCCCACAAATTTAGATGTGGTCAAAGTCTTCCAATTGGGTCGAGTCAACACCCCAAATTCCGTGACAAGTCTCTTCATTTTAAATTCTAACCGAATCTGCCAGTTATTTCGGAAATAACCTGCTCACGGCGTAATGCTCCTCACAACAGCGTGGTCTTCTACTTCCTCAGCCTGATCACTGCATGATTCTTAGTCAACAATCAGATCCACAAAATCCGTGCAATATCTTATATTTAACTCCTCTAAATATCAAGGCGTGATCTTCCAACTCTTCTTGATTCTCAAACCTGTTGCAGCATGACAAATTCCCCACACAGCGCAAGCCAATAACCAGCTCCAAACAGCCCTGCTCTTAACTTCCACGGGTTGTTCGGAATGCAGTAGTTTTTGTAATAAGATGAAACTCCTTCCGGTGCGGAGGTTCCCGATTCTCTATGTTTTACTTACGGACCCCAACACTTAAAACCCCTACTTGCACCAATTTGTAGCTTTTAATCACAGCCTTTTGGGCTTCCTGCTTTTTCTCACATTCTTCCACAACACTGGGAGAGGAAAGAACGGATTTGTACACCTGTGAGTATGTAGTTGCAGCCAATCCCGCTGCATCTGCAGGAGTCGTTGCCCCCTTGCTCGCCTCCCTCACAACAGATACCACCAGCTGCTTTTCACACTCAACAGCTTCGTCCTCTGTTCACTTCTTTTGTGCCGGACTTTCTAAACGTTCTGACTTGCCAACGATAGCCTTCGACTGCTCCTGCAACACAACCCACTCTTGCTTCGTCTCCAAATCTGCACTGCTGTCAAGCAGGAGGCGCAGCTAAAGCCCATACATGCGCCTGCACAGCCTACGACTCCACTTATGGGTGCTGCTCGTTCACCTCTGGAGGTACTTTGACTACAGTACTTCGACTAGACATATTTTGTTGTTTTATGCTGTGCATAAAAGATTGCATTTTAATTCATTTTAGCTTACCAATAATTAATTCTATATCACTTGATTATATGGGCTGCTTTAATTCATATTTGCATGGCCACTGTTCACGTGGTGCCTATTTTATCTCTTGTATACATGTTTTCATTACTGTGTAGAGAAAAGACCAAGCTGCCCCTGACAGCTAATACACATTCCTAACAATTTCCACCCCCTTGAAAACCACTTTGACCCAAGGTGGAGCTCCAAAACTCGGCCCACCCCTTTTGCCACGATCAAGCGCCTTCCAGTGTGTTGGTTCTTGAACCTCTAAGTGCCCTTTACGCTCTCCAACATCCCACACTTCATCAAGGCGCTTCAGCCTAAGAACGACAACTTTGATTGCACTCTTTCTCCTCCTAAATTCAGCGGCCATGGTCAAGGCAATACTACCAGTGCTGCCTTCATTTCCTTTAGCAGCCCCCCCGCAATGTTAAAGCTTCAATGGTACTAACTCCAATTGCAGCAGCATCCAACCCACTCTTCCCCAAATTTGAACTGGTCCTGGGAAGAGCCGCGACTTGTATAACACCTTTCATTACAAATCTGTGAGGTGCCAACAACCAATGGGACCAATGCGTGTTCTGCCGCTCCGCTAGTATGGCTCCCAACACTCAGCTGGCTGCAATCTTGCTGTCTGAAACCCAGAATAGCATCAAGCAGTAGATTAACAGCCTCATCTTCAGAATTTGTTGGTCACCCCACTTGATCGGACTGCAACGATTGTACAGCAGCTCCGCAGGACTTGTCTGCTCCCTGCCTGCTCCCCACTGCAGACTCCCTGCCATTCCTCAATACCAGTTTGTCGGAGCGTCTTCAAAAAACGCAACAGATCCCCCTCAGTGGGTCTTTTGTACCTGTCCAAGAAGCGCCTGTTTGAACTGTTCCCAGGATGAACTTGGAGCAGAGCGTTGCCACGACAAAAACCAATACAAACCAGTACTCTCCGTGCACAGCTGTGCAAGATGAAGCTTCATGTCTTCGGGGGTTCGATTAACGAGAAAGTATGTGTCCGCTTTAGTAATCCAGCCGAAAGGATCATCTCCAAAAAATATAGGTAGCTCTACCCTACGCGAAACACTCCGCAACCCATCTATGAAGTCAGATGCCCTGGAAATAAATTGCTTCCCGAACCACGACCATCCTCGATAGTAACAGGATTTCTGCCTGCAAGAATTTCCTCAACTTCCGCACTTGGCTTACGGGATGCCGAACCAGGTTCCATATGTAACTCCATCTCCTTAAGTCGTTCCAAAATTTGTACTTCCATGTCTTGCATCCGAAGACAAAGACGTGCTTCCGTCTGCTGTGTCATCTGTTGACTCTCAGATTGCCCACAAGTCAATCTATTAAACTTTCTTGCATCATGGACAGCGTTCACTGAATGGAACCCATAGTTGTCTCAACGCAAGTCTCCATCCGAGTCTGCCTTTAAAGATCCTAAAGCTCGAAGTCAGTCATCTAGCAAGAACGTTCGTTCACCTCCCTCCAAAAAGCGCTTCCTTTTCCCCTGCAATGTGACTCTCAGCTGCAATCGTGCTTTCCCAATGTCAATCATCTTTCCCAGCGTGTGTGGTTTCCCAACGATCACGTCTCCCAGTGCGATCGTTTGTTCCCCAACGGTCGATCAAGAATTCTCTTACCAAAAAATTGTCCAAGAAAACCCTTTTCTTGAATTTTTCTCGGTCAAGAATCTTCAGCTAGCGTCTGTTTCTCTCTCCTGCGCTCATCCCAACCAAGAGCAATCGCAGCGCCCCTTCTGTTTCTTGATTTCCTCCCCATAAGGTTCTCCATCAGTACACAGAGTACACAGGATCTAAGAACTCTCAATGAAAACACAAATTGTTAGCGCCATGAATGCTAACGAGAGGGGAGAGAGAGAAAATAGGAAGAATAGATCCGTAACACTGTATTGTTATATTGAAGAAGCTGAAAAGAGAGAACCTACTCGAGAGAAATACAATAGAGGATGGATCCCCCCCCCCCCCGGAGAAGACCTCTCTCTCGAGGGACCAAGCTAAACCTTCCAAGGTTCCAGCTCCCAACAGCCCCACTGAAATGCTCAGAATGAATCATATCCCCCCCCCCCCCCCCCCCCCCCCGGAGAAGACCTCTCTCTCGAGGGACCAAGCTAAACCTCCCAAGGTTCCAGCTCCCAACAGCCCCACTGAAATGCTCAGAATGAATCATATCCTCCCCCATACAGCCTGCCTCCAATTTATGACCCCGGACTAAACATCACCAACTCCCAACCACTAACTAATAGGGAAAAGACCAAGATGCCCCAGACAGCTAATACATACTCCTAACATATATAATTAACTATAAACTATTTATAATTAATTTATACTCTTTATAAATTAAAATATTCCCAAAATACATTTTAATATGATTTATAAATGTTTAATAAACCATATAAATTTGAAAAAGATATTTTTAATATTAATATTAATGGAATATTTATAATAATTGTTTCAAAAGCATTTAATCAATTGACCATAAAACATTTTATAGTTAATTAATTTATAAAACACTTATAAATTTTATAAATATTTCAAAATATCTTTGCTACTATTTATAAACAATTTATAAATAATCTAATTCAATTCATAATTGAATTTTTCTAAATAAATAAACACTTTATTTATGTAAAAATATAGAGAGATGAACTCAATACCCAAGAAGTCTTTCTAAAGGAGGTCTTGGGGTTATTTTATAATGAAGAATAGAGATTACATGATACGTCAAGTCCGATGTAGGACTTGACACAACCTAATCTCTAACACTCCCCCTCAAGCTAGATGTTCCTAGCTTGGATACACAATAAAACAAAAATCAAAGCACAACACTCCCCCTCAAGTTCGTACATATATACTTATCATGCCCAGCATATTACACAAACATTGGACTCATGGTCCAAACACTCCTTTTGTGAGAACATCGGCAAGTTGATCAGAGGTGTGAACGTTGTCGAAGGCGATCTTCTTTTCAAAGTTTTCTCAAACAAAATGACAATCAACTTCAATATGCTTTGTCCGCTCATTAAAGACTGGATTTGTGGCAATCTTGGTAGCAGTTTGATTGTCACACCATATATGTTCTAGTTTCTTGGTCGTATACTCAATCTCGTGAAAAAAAATTTGTGCCCAAATAATCTCTGCAGTCACATATTTCACGGCACGATACTCTGACTCTGCACTTGAGCGGGAGATAACGGTTTGCTTTTTGCTTCGCCATGAGATCAAATTTCCTCCAACAAAAACTGCAAAACCAGACGTAGATCTCCTAGAAAAGAGACATTCAGCATAATCTGCATCACAAAATGCCTCAATGTCCGTATGCTCATGATCAGAATATAAAAGACCTAACCTTGATTCCTTTTTCACATATCTAACAATGTGAAGAACAGCCTCCCACTGCTTTTTTGTTTGAGGTACAATAAAAAAATTGACTCACTCCGCACAAGCAATATCGGGTCGAATCATTGTCAAGTAGTTGAGTTTCCCAACAAGTCGTTTCTATATATCAGGTAATGAAAACATCTCACTATCAGAATGTAGTGACATTTCCTCAAGTTTGAAGGATGAGTCAACCGAGTTAGCTTGAGTCGTTCCGTTCATTTGCTGAAAATCAAGAACATACTTCCTTTGAGATAGAAAATTTCTTTTGGCACATCCGGAGACCTCAATCCCCAAGAAATATCGCAGTGGACCCAAATCCTTTGAATGAAAATGTTGACGAATGATTTGAGTCGATCAATGCCATCAGTATCACTTCCAGTAATGATAATGTCATCCACATAGACAATCAAGAGAATGTTGTCTGTTGTAGACCGATGATAGAAAACAGAAGAATCTTTTATACTTTGACACATGCCAAAGCTAAGCGAAACGATACAAAAACGCTCAAACCAGGCACGAGGTGACTGCTTGAGGCCATACAATGATCGATGAAGGCGACAAAGCTTTGAAGACTCCCTCTGAGCAACAAACTCTGGTGGTTGCTCCATATAAACAACTTCATCAAGAAATCAATGAAGAAAAGCATTTTTCACATCCAGCTGATGGAGAGGCCAATGATAAGAAGCGGCAAGAGAGATAAATAGGTAGACTCATGCTATTTTGGCCACTGGAGAGAAGGTGTCAAAGTAATCAAGACCATACGTCTGCGCATAACCCTGCAACAAGTCGTGCTTTGAGACGATTTAGAGAACCATCGGCGTTGACGCGCACGGTATAGATCCACTTGCACCCGACAACCTGTTTATCCGCAGGGAGAGGGACAAGATTCCAAGTGTGGTTCGTTTCCAAGGTCTAAAGTTTATCCTGCATAGCACGTAACCAACCAGGATGAGATATGGCCTCAGCAACAGAGTGTGGTGTCGAGTAATCAATCAGTGTCTCAATAACTCTGGAGATAGACGCAGATAATCTCTGATAAGACTGATAGGAGCGTGAGCCTTTGCGGAGTGCAATAGGCAACTCTGGGGATGGAGCAGTAGGAGCAGGTGAGTCGTCAGGTGTGGTAGCGATAGTAGGTGGCAGAGTGGCAGATGTGCAAGGTGAGCAAGTATATATCTGGTCAAATCGTGATCCAACAATATCACTAGGAAGAAATAGAGGTGGTGGTGTACCGTGAAAATATGGCAAAATAATTTCGGAATCAGGAAGAGTATATGGTAGTGGGAACTCGGGAAAAAAAAGAACTGATGATTCGATAAAGGAAACATCAGCTAAGACAACATAGAAACACAAATCTGGAGAGAAGCATTGATATCCACACTAGGTATAGGAATAGCCAATAAAGATGCATTTTAGAGCACGTGCATCAAACTTGGTAATCGAGGGATAAATATCTCGAACATAACAGACACAACCAAAAATGCGGAGGGGTAGGGAATGAGGGGGTGTTGTTGGAAATAAGGAATGGAAGGGTGTCTCTCCCTGAAGAACAGACGAGGGAAGTTTGTTGATAAGATATGTGACTGTGAGAAAGGCATCACCCCAAAAAGTGGTGGGAACTTTTTTCTGAAATAAAAGTGTCCGAGCAACTACTAATAGATGGCGGTTTTTTTGTTCAACAACACCATTTTGTTAAAGTGTATCAGGACAAGAGGTCTGATAGATAATGTCATGGTCATTAAGAAAAGACTCAAAGGGTCCAGATAAATATTCACGACTATTGTCAGAACGAAAGCAGTGGAGTTTAGCGGAAAACTGGGTGGTGATTTCTTAATAATAAGAGCGGAACACGATAAAGATTTCAGAATGATTTTTCAACAAATAGACCCAAGTCATCCGTGAAAAATCGTCGATGAAAGTAACAAAATATCGATAACTCGGTCTATATGGACTAGGACTAGGGCCCCAGATATTAGAGTGTACCAAGTGAAAAGGAGTGGATGCTCGGGGAACTACTCGGGGAACATAGGTGACCTGGTGATGTTTTACGTAGTGACATGACTCGCATTCAAAAGAAAGAAAACGTCTCAATCCAAGAAAAAGGTTTTGGAAGAATGGGGGTAAGTGGATGACCAAAGCGATAGTGAAGCTGGAAGGCATGATCAGAGGTGGCAGGACAGGCGAGAGTGGGGGCCGAGTCAAGCACATACACACCACCCTGAAGTGGTCCAGTACCAAGCACCCGAGTCGTCGAATGCTCCCAAAATATAACCGAAGCAGGTGACAATATGGTGTGACACTTTAAGTCGGCTGTCAGTTTACTTATTCATGGTAAATTAAAGAAATAATGGGGAACAAAGGCAACATCGGATAGTGTCAAACCAGGTATAGTTGTACAACTTCCATAGCCTGCAATCTGTACTGTCTGACCATCGGTCACAATAATATTACCTCCAGACGAGGTCACTCTATAGGATTGAAGAATACCTGCACCTCCACTGATGTGCTCTGAGGCACCATAGTCAACAACCCGGGAGATGCACCGTTGGGAGAGACATGTTGTTGGAGTATTGCTATGGGCAATAGTGGCGCTTGATGATGCCAAGAGTGTGCTGAAAATGCACGGGGACAAGATGTTGAAGGTGCACTATTGATAGAGTATAGATGTTGAAAGTGCACGGCTAGACCATCCAGGTATTAATTAGATTATTTAGAAAAGATCAACATTGATTGCGTCGGGGCGTGGTTGCGCCATGTGGGGGGGGGGGGGCGTAAGGGTCCTTTGCAGGTGTTTCGTCGCACACGAGGGGGGGGGGGCATCGCAGTGACGCAAGGGCGCTGATGTGGGTGTCGCGTAGAAGCGCAGAGAGCACTGGGGGCGGAGACCACTGCGCGCGCAAGGGGGGCGCAGGTGGTTGTCGCGCGCACGAGATTGAGCCGCAGGGGGTCGTCGCGCCGTACAGGGTGTGTGCAGGGGGTCGTCGCGCGCACAGGGGGCAGCCGCAGGGGGGCATCGTGCCGAACAGGGTGGGCCGCCAGGGGGGCATCGCACGGGAGGGGCGCGGCAGGGGGGGTCCGCCCGAGAGTCTCAAAAAAAAGGGGAGAGAGAGAGGGTGGGTTAGGATTGGAAAACCCGCTATGACACCATGTAGAAATATAGAGAGATGAACCCAATACCCAAATTGTCTTTCTAAAGGAGGTGTTGGGGTTATTTTATAATGAATAATAGAGATTACATGGTACGTCAAGTCCGATGTGGGACTTGACACAACTTAATCTCTAACAATTTATTTATCATGAACATGAGAAACAAATATGAACTTTTAATATTTAATTTAGACTTGAAAAATCTTATTTTACAAAGCCTAGCAATTAACATTTATAAACAATTTATAAACTACAAGCAAATATAACAAAAATAAATAATTTTTAAACTTTTCATTACCCTTAAGCAGGAACCCTAGCTGTGAAAAGGTTGTTTGGAATTTCCCTTCTGCAGAGGCTTCTACGTAAGGGTAACCTGCTATGACCATTATGCGGAATGACCCTTAACACAGAATCCTTCTGTGTAAGGGTAACCACACGTGACCCTTACGCAAAACAGGCAAGGGTAAGCTGTAATGACCCTTACCCAGAACCGTCTGCATGAGGGTAGTTCATGATGACCCTTACGCAAAAAAGGACAAGTAACAAAACAGCATCATTTTCGATGTCTGTTTCCAGAGGCTGGATGGCAAATTCCAACACTGAAATACCAAGGGGCACCAATTATTATTCTGCATACAGTGGCACATGAGCCGGCGAACATCTTAACAGCTTCGCCAAAATGCTATTGGTCATAGACAACTTGATAGTGCAACTACAGCTATTCTGTAAAAGATTTCGGATCACTGTATCAAACCACACATTTTTTATCATCTGGCTTGATTGAGTCATATTACCACGGAATGAGTTGCCCAAATTAATCAAATAGAAGCAAATAGCCGCTTTTGCACAATCTTGCCACTGATTTTCTTTGCAGATTGGTACAGTTCCTACCTCAAAGAGAGGTGGAGACTTTCATTTATAGATAAAGGAAAATAATTATAAGTAGGAGGAAACCGATGTGGGACTCAGAAATACACTTAACCCGGAAATACAATTAACCGGGTCTAACACTCCCCCTCAAACTAGAACAGGTATAGCTTGGAAGAAGAGTCTCACAAAAAAGAAAGAAAGAGGACATCAAAAAACAAGACCGCACGCACCCATCAAAAAACAAGACCGCACGTACCCCCCTCAAGTTGGGTCGCTGATGCTGTAGATGTCTAGCTTGGTACATAAAGAGTCCAATCAAACTCCCGACAAGCCTTTGGGGAAGATGTCGGTAAGCTGATGAGTTGTTGAAATGTAACTAAAACTAATATGGTGTTGCTCAACGTGATGGCGAAGAAAGTGACAGTAAACCTCAATATGCTTTGTACGTTCATGAAAGATTGAATTAATCTTCGTGACTATCTGATTATCACACCAAATATGAGCAGAAGTCTATGGCGGGAAACCAATTTTATGAAAAGATGATGAAGCCAAAGAATTTCAATAGTGATCGTGGTCATCGCACGGTATTCAGATTCATCATTAGATATAGAGATGACAGTTTGTTTCTTGCTTCGCCATGGGATTAAATTTTCAACTGGAAAACAGCAAACCCAAGAATAGACTTTCGGGTAGCTAAGCAACCAGCATAGTCAGCATCACAAAATGCCTCAATATTTAGATGATCGTGATATGAATACCAAAGACCACGGGCAGAGTCTATCTTAATATACTTGACAATTCGAAGGACAGCATCCCATTGGGATTTCGTCGGATATTCCAATAATTCGCTAACCTTGCTGATATCACAGGCAATATCCGGACAAGTCATCGTAAGATAATTTGGTTTGCCCACAAGACGACGATACCTCCAAGAAAAGAATATGGGTTTGTGGCATCATGTAGAGATCGTTCCTCGGGTTCAAGAGGAGCGTCAATGGCAGATCTGAGACAAACCAGCATCCTGCAAGATATCCAATGCATATTTCCGTTGGGGAGGAAAGATGTCGTTTGGAGAACGAGAGACCTGAATGCCAAAAAAATATATCAAAGGACCCAGATCTTTCGTTTGAAATTGTTGTTGAAGGTAAACCTTGAGATGAGCAATGTCATGCGAGTCGTTACCAGTAATAACAATATCATCAACATATACAACCAACATGATACAGCCAGAGTACGTTTTGCGGTAGAAAACAGTGTTGTCCTTTATACATTGAGATGGACCAAATGTAGTGATGACAGTGCAGAATCTGTCAAACCATGCATGAGGAGACTGTTAGAGCCCATAAAGAGAGCGACAAAGCCGACAGACATGAGAACCGGCTCTTGAGGCAAGGAATCCAGAAAGTTATTGCAGATATACTTCTTCAAGAAAACCATGCATAAATGCATTGTTGACATCAAGTTGATTAAGAGACCAATGATGAGCAGCGACAAGAGAAATGGATAATCAAACACATGTCATTTTAGCAACCGGAGAGAACGTATCGAAATAATCGACACCATATGTCTGAGCGAAGCCTTTCGCCATAAGTCGGGTTTTAAAACGATGAAGAGTGTCATCTGCATTTAGGCGGACCGAATAAATCCATTTGTTGCCGACAACCTGTTTACCTGCCAGAAGAGGGACCAAATCCCAGGTGCGATTGATGTCAAAGGCCGGTAATTCATCCCGCATTGCTTGAAGTCACCCAGGGTGAGATTTGGCCTCGGCAACCGTACAAATAACAGATATCGTCTCCAGAACAGAGAGGTCATTGTATGAAGTTGGGTAAAGATGATAATTCTAGCAAGAGTAAATACCTTTCCACAATGCAATCGGCAAGTCATCGGTGCCCGTGGCAGGAGCGACGGATGAAGTTGGGGAAATGGTGTCCTCGGTCAGGACAGGAGGCATGTTTGATAGACAATGAGAGTAGACAGATCCAAAACGAAGACCATCTGATTGGGTCAACGGAGGCAGAGGTGGGTGAATAGTAAGAGGGAGACAAACATCGATGGTGAAATCAGGATGGGGAGAGGGTGGAGAAGGAAACAATTGAGAGTTTTCAATGAATGAGACATCAGCAGAGATGATATAACGTCTCAAGTCAAGAAAGAAATAACGGTAATTGCGTTGAGTATGACAGTATCCCAAAAAGATGCAACAGAGGGTCTTGGGGGAAAATTTAGAGAGACGGTGACGAGTGTCACGAACATAACAGACACCCAAATACGCAAAGTGGAGGAGGGTGAGGAGGAAGAGATGGAAACAGAGTCGAAAACGGACTCTTCCCCTGAAGGATAGAAGAAAAACGATTGATAAGATAGGTGGCAGTAAGAATAGCATCCCCAAAAAGGAAGAGGTACCTGCATGTGAAATAATAGGACTCGAGCAGTTTCTAAAATATAACGATGTTTACGCTCGACCACACCATTCTGTTGAGGGGTATTGGAGCAGGATGTTTGATTGAAGATACCAAGATCTTTGAGAAATTGCTTACGAGAAGAGGATAGAAATTCTCGACCATTGTCCGAGCGGAGACATTTAATAGGCTTGGAGAATTGAGTGTCAATTTCATGGTAAACAATTTTGAAAATATCACACACCTCTGAACGGTCACGAAGGAGATATAGTCATGTCATCTGAGAGAAGTCATCAATAAAGGATACATAATAACAGTACCCTGACTGACTAGGAACCCTATAAGGACCTCATACATCGGAATGAACTAGGTCGAAAGGATTCGCTGCACACGTCACCAATCGAGGAACATACATCACCCCAATGATGTTTAGCAAACTTACAGGATTCGCAATGGAAGGAAAGGTGTGGACTGAACAGGTGGCAAAGCTTATGTAAGACTGAAGCCAGTGGATGACCATGACGAAAATGTAGATCGAGGGCATGAGCAAAGGTGGATGAGCAACCAAGGGATGGTGGGGTATCGAACATGTACACCCCATCACTAAGACAACCTCTACCAAGTTCCCGATTCGTCGGCCGCTCTTGAAAAACAACACCAGAAGACGTAAATATAGCAACACAATTTAAGTCCTTCGTGAATTTACTGATGGAGAGAAGATTAAAAGAACTACGAGGAACATTAGCTACTGAAGCCAGGCGAATAGACGAAGTCAAGAAGCATGTGCCAAATCCCACAATAGGGATTGTAAATCCATCTGCAACAGTAATCGCAATGGCACCGATATACAGATGATAGGTAATAAGCATACCTAAATCACCTGTGAGATGATCAGAAGCACCACAATCAAGCATCCAAGTTGTCCGTCGACGAGATACACAAGCGGTAGGGTCGCCAATCTGAGCGATGGAGGCGGAAGAAGAGGCAGGCGGCAAAGCAGCCCGGTGAGAGTGTATAAGTGCAATCTCTTCCATTGGAAATGTCAGGTTGTGACTGAAACTGGATGGTGGAGAGGATGATGTCATGTCTGAAAGAAGATAGGAAACCTAGCGGGGACTGGTCTAGATAGTCAGAAAATGCCTCGGTAGGAATAGTCGAGTCGATAGTATAAAAGCGTGCAGGAACAGCACGCAGCAGGACCCTAATCAAATGTCTGGCAGGAACAGCCAGAGTGTATTAATGATGTGGAGACTTTCATTTATAGATAGAGGAAAATAATTATAAGTGGGAGGAAATCGATGTAGGACTGGGAAATACACTTAATCCGGAAATACAATTAATCGCGTTTAACATGCTTCATCGGAGAAATCATCTAAATAAGATGGTGCGGCGGTTGGTGCTCTCATTGCTTGTCAAACATAATGTTTGCAGCTTCCGATAAAAGCACCATGCTTGTAGCCACTTCTTCCAGTAAAAGCACTAACAGTACCACTACCAGTATTGGCAACAGATACCTCTATCGTGCTACTTCTTAAGAAAGCCATGACATCCTCAAGAGAAGTCAAAGCATCATAGGACAATTCTATATGCTTGTCATAAGCAGAATCAGTCGCCCTTGGTGTGGAAGGGCAATGCTAAAGAATTGATCAATGATCTGTGCAGAAAATTTTCTTACTTCAGCATTTGTATCAGCACAGCGTGTAAGATATACTGCAACTCTCTCTCCTGTACACAAGGCATCACGATTTGGCAACACAACTGCAGATGCTATGTTGGAAGCATTTTTATAAACTGCACCGTAAAAATTGTTTGTTGTATGCACATCTTTAGTGCAACCTACAGACTCCATTTCTAGTAAGGATACTTCCAATTGACAACAAATCAAACAATATAAGTTTCCGTTTCAACACAAAGTTTAATGGTACGACTCATAAGCTTAATGTCTCTATAATTCCCACAATTTCAAATCTCTCCTTTATTATCATACACAGGTACTAGAGAACTCTTCCTCCATTCAACGGGCATTTTCTTAGATTTCATAATCTCATTAAATAACCTAGTGAGCCAATTGATACCCAACTCTCCCGAATATTTTCACACTTCAATGTAGATGTTATCTCGCCCAACTACTTTACCATTTTTCATCCTTCTTAAAGCATCTTTAATCTCAAAAGGACGAACTTTTCGCTAATAATTGCAATTGAGTTCCTCTCTACTAATACTTAGATTATCTAAGCCTATAAAATGGAGGAGCAATTAACCCAATACCCAAGATGTCCACTAAGGGAGGTTTTGGTGTTTATTTATAATGAATAATAAAGATAAAATAATACCTTAAGTCCGATGTGGGACTGACTCAACTTAACCTCTAACACTCCCCCTCAAGCTAAATGTACCTAGCTTGGATACATAAGAAAACAAAAAAGAAACATTCACACACTCCTAATACTCTCTCTCAAGCTGAACATGCCTAGCTTGAATACATAAAAAAAAGACTAAAAAGAACAGTATCCCAATATGCATTGCCCACTGATTTTGCTCCACCTCTGGCGCTCCCGCCCATGGCTGCTCAAGAAAATATGACCATCGTAGAACTATCATGCAGAGGACAGCCCTTTCTTGAAGATCCCGGATGAAACGACGACAAACAAACGGCCTCAAAACGGCCGGGTGAAACGGCGCCCGACTAGCGAACCCAAAAGGCCAGGTGATACGGCGCCTGACTAGCAAACCCAAAAGGTCGGGTGATACGGCGTCCAACTTTGCGGACCCAAATTGTCGAGGTGAAACGACGCCCAACATTGAGGACCCTAAATTGATTCCGGTTGACAGCAAAGGGCTTAGGAACAACAGAGAGCTGCAGAGAAACTGATAGAGGTAAAGAATCCATCTCGCAACAGGTTGTGTGCAAGCAATGAGCAGATTTGGAGAACCCGGGCGGGAAGGAATGACGCCTGGGTCGTGCGCGCCTGGAAAAGGGGGAAACAGGTGTAGCGGGAGAGGTTGCGCGTTTTCTTCTCTCGGGTGGGCGCCAATGGTGAAGAAAGCGACAAAATCGGCCATACGGAAGTTCAAATCCACCCATTCAGGAAGAAGAAATTCGACGCATCCAGTGTTGGGAAGGCTGTCGTGCAGGAGACGTCGCGCAAGAGGCAGAAGAGGTCGTTGCACAGGGGGGTGTGGATGCGGAAGGGGGGGCGTTGCGCAGGGGCGAACGGGTGGAATAGGGGTCGTCGGCCGTCGCGCAGGGGCTAAGGTGCGGAAGGGGGCCGTCGGGGCAGACGGTTTCGACGGTGGCCAAGGGACGCGCAGGGAGTCGGCAGGGCAGGATCCGTCGCACGGGAGGGAGAAGCGACAAGCATAGGGTCGTCGCGCAGGAAGACGTTGGCAGGGAGGGGCCGCGCAGGCAAGCGGTGAGCAGGGAGGGACGGATGGGTTAGCGACGGAGGGGGGTTTTGGTGTTTATTTATAATGAATAATAAAGATAAAATAATACCTTAAGTCCGATGTGGGACTGACTCAACTTAACCTCTAACACTCCCCCTCAAGCTAGGTGTACCTAGCTTGGATACATAAGAAAACAAAAAAGAAACATTCACACACTCCTAATACTCTCTCTCAAGCTGGACATGCCTAGCTTGAATACATAAAAAAAAGACTAAAAAGAACAGTATCCCAATATGCATTGCCCACTGATTTTGCTCCACCTGTAGCGCTCCCGCCCATGGCTGCTCAAGAAAATATGACCATCGTAGAACTCTCATGCAGAGGACAGCCCTTTCTTGAAGATGTCGGATGAAACGACGACAAACAAACGGCCTCAAAACGGCCGGGTGAAACGGCGCCCGACTAGCGAACCCAAAAGGCCAGGTGATACGGCGCTCAACTAGCGAACCCAAAAGGTCGGGTGATACGGCATCCAACTTTGCGGACCCAAATTGTCGAGGTGAAACGACGCCCAACTTTGAGGACCCTAAATTGATTCCGGATGACAGCAAAGGGCTTAGGAACAACAGAGAGCTGCAGAGAAATTGATAGAGGTAAAGAATCCATCTCGCAACAGGTTGTGTGCAAGCAATGAGCAGATTTGGAGAACCTGGGCGGGAAGGAATGACGCCTGGGTCGTGCGCGCCTGGAAAAGGAAGGGGGCAACAGGTGTAGAGGGAGAGGCTGCGCGTTTTCTTCTCTCGGGTGGGCGCCAATGGCAAAGAAGGCGACAACATCGGCTATACGGAAGTTCAAATCCACCCATTCAGGAAGAAGAAATTCGACGCATCCAGTGTTGGGAAGGCTGTCGTGTAGGAGACGTCGCGCAAGAGGCGGAAGAGGCTGTTGCACAGGGGGGCGTGGACGCGGAAGGGGGGGCGTTGCGCAGGGGCGAACGGGTGGAATAGGGGTCGTCGGCCGTCGCGCAGGGGCTAAGGTGCGGAAGGGGGCCGTCGGGGCAGACGGCTTCAACGGTGGCCAAGGGACGCGCAGGGAGTCGGCAGGGCAGGATCCGTCGCGCGAGACGGAGAAGCGACAAGCAGAGGGTCGTCGCGCAGGAAGACATTGGCAGGGAGGGGCCGCGCAGGCAAGCGGTGAGCAGGGAGGGACGGATGGGTTAGCGACGGAGGGGGCGACCGACTAAAATGATTCTGCTAGGAGCCCCCCCCCCCCGAGGGAGGAAATCCTTGAGAAAAAATTAGGCAATGAGAGAGAGGATAGACGGAAGAGTTTGGTTAACCTCCTTTGATACCATGTTAAAATGGAAGAGCAATTAACCCAATACCCAAGATGTCTCACTAAAGGAGACTTTGGTGTTTATTTATAATGAATAATAAAGATGGCATGATACCCAAGTCCGATGTGGGACTCGCGTCAACTTAAACTCTAACACACACATTTGCTCTTCATTGAAGAGATTATTAAAATTGTATCTCCATCCTTTTCTCAATTTCCTCATCCTTGCCTCGTAGTCAGGCTAAATTGATTTTGAATCCATATGAGCATCAATAATCTTCTGAACATGTTCAAAAAGCAACCAAATTTTTCTCCTTTAATTGTTAGAGACTAGTGTAGCAAAAACGATCTACTCACCAAAGAGATTATTAAAATTGTATCTCCATCCTTTTCTCAATTTCCTCATCCTTGCCTAGTAGTCAGGCTAAATTGATTTTGAATCCATAGGAGCATCAATAATCTTCTGAACATGTTCAAAAAGCAACCAAAATTTTATCCTTTAATTGTTAGAGACTAGTGTAGCAAAAACGATCTACTCACCAAAGAATAAACGGAAAAAATCACTCAAGACACGGTTATGTATGAATTGTGTGATCGATCATATGTGGTACATAAGTGATACCAACATCCTAAAATCACACTAAAAGGATAGAACCCAAAAAAGCTAAGAAAACAGTAACACAAGATACAGACAGGTAAAATAGAACCACGAAACAGAGCGACCAACTAGAAAGCCTAGTTGAACAAGTTAAATTTCACCAATTTAATTTTTTATACAATACAAACCAAATAAAAGGAAAACCATCTAATAAAATTTATCTTGGCATAGGAAAAACAAAAAATAATATGCAAAGATAAAGCAAAGAAACTCACACTGCTTTTTCCCCAAAATGGAGATCGCTTTGCACTCATATTTTTACTGCCCATAAGTTTTTCAGCACAAGATTCCGGTCCAGATCCAGGAAAACTATTCCCTGGTTCAATTGAAGCCAATATCTCCCCCATTGATCTGTGAGATTCACCGTTCGGTGATCTGGTGGAATTTGACATCTCATTAATTTCATTTTCACCTCTTTGCTTCGATTTAGCATGTACTTCAGTAAATAGAGCATTAGAATCAGTAACTGGTTGAGGATCAATGGATAAATTTGAATTCATGGCTGAAACAAGACTGTTTCCATGGGACTCAGCATCTAGATCATCAACACCAAATGCCTGTGTACAGAAAAATATGTGATACGAAACATGAGTACAGAATCTTCTATAAGATGAAAAATAAAGTATAACACCAGGCAGCAACCGACATGGTCCAGACACACTAGAAAAAAAAATAAGTACATAAATACAAGAGATGCTGCTACAAAAAATATTTCAACGGTGTATTAATCAACCCAAAATATAAAAATCTGACAGCAAAAAAAAAGAAATGTTAGGAACTCCGGAAATTCATACAGGTGTTTAGGAGCATACCACCAGGTGTTGAGCTGTGGCTGCCGTCATTTCAATTACTTCTCTCCCAACCCATTTCCAATACTTACCCATAATATTTGTTTTTATTTCGATTGACAATCCATATACAGCTATAGAAAATGTTTTTTCACTCTGAATTTTTAGAAATGAAAGACGCTAAATAAAATGTTAGGTAGAATATTTGATGGAAGAACTGGAAAAATTTTGGAAAAACATGTTCAAATAGGAAAGCCTTGTATTTTGAAATCAATTCATCTAGAATTTCTCTTACATGTGAATCAACAGCTGAAGATAGAACTAGAACTGAATTTCTCTTTGTTTTCAACCCACATGAGTATAGAATTACAGAAACGGGGGTTTAAATAACATTTGTGTATAACAGACGAACAAACTTTGACTTCAAGGCATAAAATAAGCTCCAACGTCAATCTTGTAATGTTGTACATAGAAAATTTTGAGTAATTGCCATGGGGTTTGGAACAAAAGTTTTACCTCAAAGCTAGAGAAAATTGCAACAGGTAACAAGGTCATATAAGAATTTGACAACAAAATTCTTTCCAGATGATAAGTTTATGCAACAGGGGAATGAGGTGATTCATTTAACCATCTTGAAACATGCCCCAAATTTAGCAGGAACAACAAAAAATAAGGTTTTTTGGCTTTTAAATAAATGAAAAAGTATGTTCAGAATTTCATATAGTTACTGACTATTAACATTTATGTAGATATTGAAAGAATGCCATTACAAAAACTCCAGGGGGTTGTTTGGAAATTCTATGACTCTGATGTGCATGTATGTATTTTCCACTCGTGGTTCTCTCAATATCCACCATGCATTTGACCGTTTTGGCCTCAGCAAATCCATTCGTAGATTTTTATAGAGAAACAGCAGACACTTACCAGGTAATTTGAACTAATAAATAATTTAAAAAAAGCAATGAAAAGGCCATATTTGCAATCAAATTTATGTCGCAAATTGCATGGTTCAGTACAGGTATGGTTGGACCTTGTAGTCATAAAGATCGCTAGCAATGCAACAACTGCTTTCACTTGATTTTCCACTGAGTGCGCGTTCTGGACCATCATCAATCTCCAGATCAGCTCTATTTTCTCCAACATGAAAACCATTGTCTTTCATATTCAAATTTTCATCATCAGTTGAATCTTCACTGGCACTGTTTTCAATCCGAGAACCAGCTGAAATGGAGTAACTATGAGGACCATTGTCCTAAAACCATAAAAAGCCGAGCACCATTATCAACAACTTGAGCACCATTATCAACAACTTAAACAGAACGACTGCTCAAACAAAACTAACTGCAAAAAAACAAAAGCAACTCAACCATCACAAGAATGGCAGTGGCCAACAAAGACACGGGTTGCATAAAACTTTACAGAAAGTAAACAGAAATTAGAGCATAATATATAACCCAACAGCAAAAAATCATGCATCATAACCCCTTCCATTAGAATCTAGGCCCCCAAGACATCAAAAACACAACTGCGGTCATGCGTTATGTATGACCACATAAGACCACAATACCCAAGAAACCTCTCTAAGAGAGGCTTTTGAGGTTATTTTATAATGAATAATAAAGACCACATAAGACCACAAGTCTCATGTGGGCAACAATAGCAAAAACCATTGTAAGAGACTGGGCCAAAGACGAATACATGTCTCATTGACCATTGAGAGTAAACCTTAAAAAATTGAACTCGCTATCAAGGAAAATGCAATAAGAATCCAACCACTTCAAGAGACGGAGCATCCACATGTTATCATGTTTCCTAATAAGTATATGGACATCAGTAATAGGAGGAATTCAAGGATTCAATCATGAGCAAAAAGCTTCCAATATAAGTAATGGTCAAATATACTTTATTCACCTAGTTAATCTTAAATACTACAGACTAGACAACACCAACACATGCTCATAAAAGAGAAAGCACACATGCCAATCTCCATAACTATATTAGAGTTCATAAACTAATGACGAGTTTGGTTGTTTGACTTACTGAAGTAAATATTATTATTGTAGGATGAGGAAAATAGGAGAGACCCGAACCCCCAAGGTGCATCCTCTAAAGGAGCCCTTGGGGTGTATTTATAATGAATATTAAAAACCACACCGGACCTCAAGTCCGATATGGGATGCAGACTCCAACACTCCCCCTCAAACTAGGTGTACCTAACTTGGACACATAATGAAAAGAAAACAACAAAACAGACGCTAACACTCCCCCTCAAGTTGGACAGACCCAGCTTGATTACAAAACAGACGAAATAAAAAGAAAACTGCAAAGGTTGCTGCTCCCCCTCACGATCGAAGCTCCTGCGCAGGATGATGGATGGATGATGTCGCGGACGCAGCAGATGAACCACACAGAGACCGGGTCGGTTGACGGAACGCCAGGACTGCCGCACTAGTGGGGCCGGTCGATGAAACGCCGGGAAATCCAAACTAGCACCGGAAAAACCGCACTTGCTGGGCCGGCGACGGGAGGCGGGGATTCCGCAGAAGTGTTGCGGGATTTGGCGGGGCCAACGGGGCCCAAATCCTAGTTGGTCGTGCTGCTGCGCCAGCGAATGGACGTGTCAGCGGATAGAGATGCGGCTGCCGGGAGTCGTCGAGAGATGCCGGCGAGGCGGGGATGCCGCAGGAGAGGCGCAGGGAGATGCCGGTAGGGGGAGATCCGCCGGAAGAGAGTCGCGCGGGAGGGCGGAAGGAGCCGCCGGACAGCAGCAGACCGCCGGGGAAGGGAGGCCGCTGGTGAAGGGAGGCCGCTGGGCGAAGGGAGTCGCGCTCGGAGGCGCTGGAGAGTCGCGCTCGGAGGCCGCTGGTGAAGAGAGCAGTCGGGATGCCGGAGGGAGATCAGGCCGCCAGGAGGAGACGCTGGGAGTCGGGGGGACGACGCGACGCAGGCAGAAGGGAGGGCCGCCGGGGAATCCGTGGGATGCACGGCCTGCACAGGAGTGGAGGAAGGCGGGTCGCCGCTGGAGGAGCGCGCAGGGACGGTGCGAAGCCGACGGGAGAGGTCCTGCGCAGGAGAGGGGCGCCGCTGGAGGAGCGCGCAGGGAGCCGCGGGCACAGGAGGGCCGGCGGGAATCGCGCCTGGAACCGCCTCTGGGAAGAACCATCCACGGGATATGCGGGAGGCACGGGCTAGAGGAGCGCCGCGGAGAGAAACTGCCGGGAGGGGGACGCCGCGCCGGCAGTTACAGGATCCGGAAAGACCGCCGGGAGAAGTTGAGGAGGCGAGCCGCGACGGAGGGTCGCGCCCGGGTTGACGGGGCCGATGTGCGCAACCGAGAGTCGCGCCGGCGGGAGCGGACGAAGGAGACTGCCTTGGCGATCGTCACATACAGGAGCCGTCGCGGGAGGGAGGAAAGCCGTCGGGATACGCCGCGTCGGGAAGAGGCGCTGCGGGATCTGGCGGCGACGAGCGGGCCGGCGCCGGGACTGCGCAGGCGAGGCGGAAGCGCCGTTGGCGTCGCGCACAGGCGGGAGGAGGACGAGGCAGGTGCCGGCGTCGGGATGCCGCAGAAGGAGGCGGGGCCGTCGCGCAGGGAGGAAGATCCGCCGGGAGGGAGGGTCGCCGGGGCAGCCTGGGAGTCGAGCCCGGAGGGGCGTCGGCCTGCAGGGAAAAAAAACGTAGCCCTACATGAGGGGCCACCGCCCCCCACGGGGGAAGATTCTGAGAAACCCTAAACGGGGGGAAATAAAATTGAGAGGGTTCGGGATTAGGTTCCCTCTGATACCATGTAGGATGAGGAAACCCCCTTACCTCCTTACCTCAAAGTGAGGAGGAGGCGTTCTTTTATAATGAATGAAAAACTCCATATCGGACCACAAGTCCGATGTGGGATACAGACTCCAACATGGTATCAGAGGAGGTTTGATCCCTCCCTCACATATTTTTTTTTTTCCATCTAGGGTTCTTTGCAATTCCCCCGTGGGGGGCGGCGGCCTCAAAGCCCCGTAGGGTTACCACCGCCGCCCCTCCGCCTCTGCCCCACGCGGCTCCTGCCGGTCATCATTCCCGGCGGCCCTCCTGCCTGCCGCGGCTCCCGGCTCCCCGGCTCCCCGCGTCGCCCTCCTGCCTGGCACGGCTCCCCGGCGGCCCTCCTGCCTGGCTCGGCCCCTTCTCCCCTGCGGCGATCTTTCCGCCTCCCGCGAAGTTCCTCTACTCCCGATCCACCCGCGACGGATCTTCCCCCCCCCCCCTGCCGCATCTACGGCAGATTCCGGCGGTTGATCCTCCTTCCGGTCGTGCCTCCCGGCGGCGCTCCTACAACCCGCGACTCCCGCACATCCCGTCGACGGTTCTTCCCGAAGGCGGTTACAGGCGCAACTCCCGGCGACCTCGCCTGCTGCTCTCCGGCGTCCGGACCCAACGGCCTCCATGTGCGTCAGCCCGTGGCTCGCCTCTTCCCTCTGCGCGACGGACGTCGGCTCCCCCAATCCCGGCGGAATCCCTCCGCGCGCTCCAACGGCCCCTCTTTTTTTTCTGGCAGCTTCTCTCGCCCGACGGTCCACTGCTTGTCAGCCATCCCATCGACGGCTCCATGTGCGGCACCTCCTGCCCGACGGTTCTCCCCCCCCCCCTGCCGACCATCCCTTCCTGGCAGACTTCCATTCATGTCGGCTCCTCTAGCAGCCGGCCTCCAGCAACCGGCCTCCACCCTTGCCGGCCCCTCCACACCGGCGGCCTCCTTCGGCTTCCAGCGCCTCCTCCCACTGTCCTGCTCCCTCGCCGGCCTCCTCCTGCGCTCCTCTTCCGGCAGCCACCTGGCTCCAGTTTCTCCCAGAGGCTGACCAACTTCAGTTTCGGCTCTCCGGCACCTCCTGCGGCATCCCCGCCTCGCCGGCATCTCCCGACGACTCCCGGCACCCGCATCTCTATCCGTCGGCACGCCCATTCGCTGGCGCAGCAGCTCGACCACCTAGGATTTGGGTCCATTGGCGCCGCCAGATCCCGCAACGATTTATGCGGAGTCCCCGCCTCCCGTCGTCGGCCCCGCAAGTGCGGTTTTCCCGGTGCTAGTTTGGATTTCCCGGCGTTTCATCGACCGGCCCCACTAGTGCGGCATTCCTGGCGCTCCGTCAACCAGCCGATCTGAGTGGTTTCTTCTGCTGCGCCCGCAACATCATCCATCCATCATCCTGCGGAGGAGCTTTGATCGTGAGGAGCAGCAGCCTTTTGCAGCTTTCTTTTTTTTTATTTCGTCTTGTTTTGTCTTCAAGCTGGGCTTGTCCAGCTTGAGGGGGAGTGTTAGCGTCTGTTTTGTTGCTTTCTTTTCATTATCTGTCCAAGCTAGGTACACCTAGCTTGAGGGGGAGTGTTGGAGTCTGTATCCCACATCGGACTTGTGGTCCGATGTGGAGTTTTTCATTCATTATAAAAGAACGCCTCCTCCTCACTTTGAGGTAAGGAGGCAAGGGGGTTTCCTCATCCTACAATTATATTGGAGGGTGTAGAGGGTGAAAATAAGAGAGACCCGAACCCCCAAGGTTTTTCTCCAAAGGAGCCCTTGGGGTGTATTTATAACAAATAAGAAAGACCACACCGGACCTCAAGTCCGGTGTGGGATGCAGACTCCAACACTCCCCCTCAAGCTAGGTGTACCTAGCTTGGACACATAATGAAAAGAAAACAATAAAACAGAGACCAACACTCCCCCTCAAGCTGGACATGCCCAGCTTGATTACAAAACCAGACGAAGTAAAAAGAACGCTCCAAAGGCTGCTGCTCCCCTCACGATCGAAGCTCCTCCGCAGGATGATGGATGGATGAGGTTGCGGGCGCAGCAGAAGAAAACACTCAGATCGGCTGGTTGACGGAGCGCCAGGAATGCCGCACTAGTGGGGCCGGTCGTTGAAACGCCGGGAAATCCAAACTAGCACCGGGAAAACCGCACTTGCGGGGCCGGCGACGGGAGGCGGGGATTCCGCAGAATTGTTGCGGGACTGGCGGCGCCAATGGGCCCAAATCCGAGGATGTCGAGCTACTGCGCCAGCGAATGGACGTGCCGGCGGAGAGAGAGGCCGCTGCCGGGAGGTGCCGGGAGATGCCGGCGAGGCGGGGATCCGCAGGAGGAGGCCGGCGAGGTTGCAGGAGGCCGGGAGGCGGCGCTGGAAGCCGGAGGAGGCCACCTGCGTGGAGCGGCCGGCACGGGTGGAGGCCGGAACAGTCCGGATCTGCCCGGATCTGGCCGGAAATCGCTGGATCAGGCCGGAGCCGGCCGGAGTAGCCTGGATCTGGCCGGAAATCACCGGATCCGGCTGGATTCGGCCGGAGCTGTCCGGATCTGGCCGCCGGACAGCAGCAGGCGAGGTCGCCGGGAGGGGAGCGAGACGGGAGAGGCCGCCGGAGAGGGGTCGCCGGCCGGAGAGGGGTCGCCGGCCGGGAGAACGCCAGGGCGGGGCGCTGAGTGCGGGGCGCTAGGGCGCGACGCCGGGAGGTGGTGCGTCGGGACGGTGGGGCGAGCCGGGAGCCGGGGAGCCGGGAGAAGCTGCCGGGAGAAGCCGCCGGGAGGTGGGAGCCGCGTGAGGCCGCGGGAGCAGAGGGACACGAGGCGGAGGGCCGCCTGGGAGCCGCGGCGACGGGATGAGCGCGCAGGAGGAGCGGGCCGCGCGCAGAGAGCCGTCGCGGAAGGGAGCCGCTGCGGAAGGCGGGCCGTCGCGCAGGGTGGGAGAGCCGCGGGGAGGGAGAGCTCCGCAGGAGGAGGCGCCGGCGGCTGGAGAACCAGGGAGAGGCGCCGGAGAAAAAGAGCCCGGAGGGGGCGGCGGCTGAAAAAAAAAAAACTAACCCTACATTAGGGCCGCCGCCCCCCACGGGGGAGAAAATAAAAAGAACCCTAGATGAAGGGGGGAAATAAAATGGGAGGAAGAGGGGTCGGGTTTAACTTCCCTCTGATACCATGTAGTGGGTGAAAATAAGAGAGACCCGAACCCCCAAGGTTTTTCTCCAAAGGAGCCCTTGGGGTGTATTTATAACAAATAAGAAAGACCACACCGGACCTCAAGTCCGATGTGAGATGCAGACTCCAACAGAGGGCAACCATTCAACCCCTTCGTTCAAAAAAATCATCAGATATCAAGTAAATAAATCGTTTTGTAATTAAAAGGAATAGTTGAACAATCTTAAACCCAAAAAGGCAATAAAAACTTGACAATAAATGATAAAACCACTGAATGGTTTGAACATCAAGTAACAACTGGAAATACGTCATCAGTAAAACACAGGGGGAACAAGGCCTTGAAGAACTGGTTCAAGGAAAAGAAATCAAACTTTTTATGAATCACAATAAGACAATAAAAACATCACGACAATTGATAAACAATGAATAATTTGAATACTAAGTATCAACTAGAAATATGTCACTGATAAAACTTGCAGAGAGGCAACAAGGCCTTCAAGAACTGGTTCAAGGAGAAATATTAATGTTGTTCAGAGGCCAAATAGTGTTTCCCGAGGTTCACTCACCGACATTAAACTGTCTAGAAACGGAATAAGAAACCCTGATGACTGTCGGCACCACAGGGGCCAAAAATAAGGTTTGAAAATACAATTTGAAGCTATTGGAGCTGGTGTCTGTGAGAGGAAAGTGAGACAATTGGATAAAGGAAAGAAACTTACGGCAGCGAGAAATGAATACTGCCAAATGAATGTATGCATAAACAATGGATTTGAAAGAAGGAAGATAAATGATTAACATTTGCATAAACAGTGCATCTGATAGAAGGAAAGTATATGATGCTCTATTTTACAACAGTTTTGCTACCGTGGTGAAAAATGAAAACAGAGAATTACAAGCACATGCAAAAAGCAAGCACTCTTGGTCTATTCAACTTGACTAAAATGCACTTCCATATCTGATGTCAGGAAATATCATAAATGGGATACAAAGCTAGTAATGCAACAGCCACAACAACAAGGAATTTCAATTGCCTCCTTTATCAAGAGAAAAATAAATGAAAAGTCAATCCGCCCAAAAGTTTAACAAATCAGCCGCACCTTCAAAAGTGCACAATGGCACATATCAACATGTGCTAGACAGGATGTTAATGATCAAGATCACTGTAAGTGGACCCAAAAGCTAAAAAAGGAAGACAGCAGAGTCACCTATAGAAAGCCTGGATAATATCCTTAGTGTGATTTTTTTTCAATATCAAATTTTACCTTTGCCTCCAATTTCTAGTCTGTACTTGTCTCCATAAAATATACACTGATATGCAATAATATATCTAATTAATGATGCATACTCAAAAGCTCACTGACATCTATTTTAATAAACTGCTGATGGTAAACAAAGTTAGGCATTTACTTCGGCTTTTATACTGTAACACCCATTGGTCTCTGATGTTGCTTTGTTTACCAGCTCAATGATTTGTTTTCATGCAACCATATAGCATACTTATTAGCCAGACAATTCTTTCACTGGTAACCTTAGCATGCCTGATTTGGTAAATGGGATTATTAGACATGAACATACAAAAAAAAACTTTTATCGTATCATTCAAAATGAAATTGTAGCAAAAAACTGAAAACAAAAACTAAAGTAATTAAGACATTTACAACCATTAATCAATTGCAAAGGCCCTGAAACCATCCAGAATTCTCCTTGCTAAGAAAAATGGCAGCAACAAAATCCATGTTTAATAAAAAGGAAAAATATTAAATTTAATAAATTTTCTTTATAAACCAAAACAACAAATAATACATGGAGAATCACTTACATCAAAAATGTTTTCATACTCATCCAAAAGTGTTGTAATTATGGTTTGAGCATTATTTGCTGCATTTGCAGCTGCAAGAAGTTGAGCAGAATTATCACCATTCATGTCAAAGTTGTCCTCCAACTCACATTCACCAGCCAAAAGAGGGCGTAAAAGCAAAGGTGCCATGCAAGCAGCTACGGCTGATGAAGCCATCCGATTCTCTGAAGCATGAGAAGATATAGCGTGCATCATCTTTAGAATCCTGTACAGGAAAAAAAAACCTAAAATATGAACAGGGCATAATTAAACATTCAATATGTTCATCAATTAAACTTATAAAGACATACACCGTGAATAAAAGGAAATGAAGCAAGAGTAGGTAATAGTAACAACAACAACGCAACTAAGCACTTCACAGCATGTAAATTAATGTCACTGAAGACTAGGAAAAATATAGGGATTTGAGACATCAATGAAACATCAAACATACACGATGGAACAGAGCCAAAACTCATACTTAAGATTTGTGTGAAACATATCAACTGATATGAATTTAATTCATCAAAGGATAGGAGGCTATCCGCTGGCTCAAAAACAAATTATCTAAGACAAGTAGGATAAAAATTACCATGTCTCCATTAATTAAAGCCATCAAACACAAACTGGCTGTCTAATAGTTCTCTTTATCGCTGAATTCTCCTCCACCTGACCCATCATCAATTCTCCCCAGGTAGCTTTCACGTCTCTTTTAGCCTTCCCTGTCATCTCCATTCCTTTTTTCGCTTTTGATTAGAGGTTTGAAGCATCACTTCTTGCATTCATAACAATCAAATCATTTCCACCACCATCATTCTTCTTCCCTGATTTTCTTCACAATATATTTTCTCGTCTTAGTCCTTCTCTAGAACATCTTGCTAAACCCCCTATCAACTTACATAATCTCTTCATCATTTTCAACAGACTCATCAGCAACAAATCCGTTGCGTTTGATGTAGATTGCTAACTTGACACAAAATTTGGCCAAGTCTCTGATGTATCCACACAAGCTTTGCAAATTACAGGTGATCATACAATGGTGGGAACCCCTCACAGTGCTTTTGCCCCAACAAAGATATGGATAAGATTGGATGGACTAGATCATTTTTCTCCTTTGTCCGCCAAAACTGGCAAAAATATTTTACCAATTCTCTAGTGTATTGCAGAAATATTTCTCTCCTTGGAGAGAACTTTTGTTGCCTTGGGATAACTCGAGAAAGAAAATTTACAATTTATAAAGATAAACTTTATCTTTTCTCATATTTTAATCCTAATTAAAATATGACTAAAGACTTCCACCTAAAAGACTTGAAATTCCAACAAGGCTCAATCTCCATGAACTAACGGGTTTTGACTCCTACAATCGTTCATAATAGGCTCAATCGTTCATAATAAGCTTATGACATGGATTCTTTTGTTATTCAAGTATGAAAACATTCGGGGATCCAATTAAACCTTCTTGTGTTCATCTATGTCTTTTAGTCCAATACATCAAGATCAAACACAAGAGATGAATCATGTCAACCTCATATAGCAAAATCTATCGATTCGTGATTTCCATGTAAGCTAAAAAAAATGGGATACTATTAAGCCTCATTTCAATAATTCAACACAGACACCGCATTTTAACTATTCGAGCATCGCTATGCATTTCCTCTATTACTTTAATCAAGTTATACTCATATGTGAGCTTCATCTCTTCATACATGTCTCTAAATATATTTATCATAAAATATCATCATGACTCAATTTATGATAATTCCCTCCCGACAAATTTTAAAAAAAAAATCCAGGTTTATTGTTGTAAGGACTGACGGTGTTACGGACTAGTAAAATCGGGGGAAATTTGAAATTTTGAATTTTGGCCCCAAAGAAAGGGATGTTTTGAGAATTGGGACTTAGATTTGAAATCCGAGAGTTGGAACACCTTCGGGAAATGTTTTTGGATATGGTCAAAGGCCTGGGAGGTGCCTCGAGTGCTTGGGTGAATTTTGGAGTAATTTAGGTATTTTTGCCTTTTGACTGTTTCTCGAATTTTTCTCCAAGTATAGAACCTTAAGTATCACTGGGAGGAAGAAAATTATGTTACGTATGAATAAAAATATTATGCAAAGGGAAAAAATTATATTATGAGAAAATATTTTACGCATGGGAGAAAATACCTTACATAAGAAAACATTCCTAAGTTGAAAATGTTTCACATTGAAAATACATCACATATGAAACAATATATTACGGATGGGTCAAAATATATTACGTATGGATATTTGCATAATGGAAATATCATACGTATGAGAAAATATATTAAATATTAAAATTCTTCAAAGGAAAATATATTACATATGGAAAATTATCGTACGTATTGTAGAATATGTTATGCATGAATATTTTGCCCGAGGAAAATACCATACCTACGAAAATACATTATGTATCATATTTTTCCCAAGGGAAATATTTTGCGTATAGAATTCTGCCTAGTAATATTTTTCCTAAGGGAAAATATATTACGTGGGAAAATATATTATGTATGAGGTAATATATTACGTATTATGTATGACTGATATATTATGCATGGAAAAAACTATGCTAAGTATTGATGTTTTTTTAAAGGAAAAATATCAAATATATGGAAATATATTATGTACCACATATTTCATAAGGGAAATATGTTACGTATCAAATTTTTGTTAAAAGGAAAATATATCAAGTCTGATAAAATATCTTACGCATGGATTAAAAATATCATACGTATTGAAATTGGTAAGGGAAATATCATACATATGAACTTTGCCTTTGAAAATATGTTCCACATTGGAATTTTCCTAAGTAAAATATATATCGTATAAGTAATATATTACGCATGGGATAAAATATGTTACGTATGGATTTTTTCCAAGGAAAAACCATACGTATTGAAAGCATGTTACGTATTGAATTCTGGTCAAGTCAAATATGTTACACATGGCTTGAACATATTACGTACAGGGTAAAAACATTACATAGGGAGTTTTTCAGAAAATACATTATGTATGGACAGGGATCTTACGTATGAAAGGGGGAACTCGAATTTTGGCACACCTATACATAAAATATTATATATCTTACGTAAGGACTCAAAGGGAGATCTTGGGTGTTTTTACGACCTATACATAGGGAACTCGACCAAATGGAGTTCTTGTTCCCCTCTACTTCTAAGAGGGAGATCTTCATTGTTTTCGTTTGATCCTTAGGATTGCATAAGGTAAATCCAACACTCTGTATCAACTCTCTCGTTTCTTCCCCTCTTTCTCGTTGTTAAATTGTGAAACCCAAACTAGGGTTAGGGTCACGATTCCACTGGAGCATGGTGGAATCGTCTCGATATCAAGAGGTTTTTGCTTGGCTTAGCTAAAGGAGATCATAGGAGGATGATCGCACTAAGTTCTATGCGGATTCATTGAGGTGTGCCGCTATCCTAAATCATTAAGGGATTTCCAGCATTTTAGTCAAAAGATAATGGATTAAATGAAGGATTAAATTGGGGCTTTTTGTGTGCTAAAGGTCCGGATGGATGTCGAGGGTGGTGCGCACCCCTTTGTTTAGAGATTTAAGCTGCGGAAGTCGATCGTTGAGCGATTCATTGAAAATGCCCTAGATAATAATCATGGAATTGATTTTGGAATTGATTTTGGAAGAATGTGTCAATTAATTATAATGGTTTTATAATTTATTTGGATGATGGATTGATGGAGTTAGGGTCTCATGTTGATGGACGGTGGTCGGTCGGACTTAGACAAGCTTCAGCGGGGGCGATTGAGCTTGCTTTAGAGGGAATAACTCTGAAAATGAGGCGGGTGGTCCCTTAAACATCTCCCCAAGTATATGCATTTAATTTATATAGCATGTGATATGCGGTCTCATCACTTTTGTGCAATCGACCTTTAATTTAAAAATGAACTATTTCCTTTTAACTTCCGTGAGGAGATCAAAAGTGTCTTGAGGCACAATGGACCCTCGATACTAGTATGGTGCATCAGCCACTAATGACAGAGGGCCTGATCATAAATACATGCCAAGGAGTATGTGGACCCTAGAAGGGTGTATACTCAATGAATGAATACAGTGGCCCTTGGTAATAGGTGCCCTTAACCCCTCCCAAGAGAGGAAAGGGTTGGACAGGGAATGATTGGCCCGAGTAAGCCATCATGGAACCTTAAGATACATTATAGCCTTCAGGCTAGATGATTAGAGAGTGGGGTGAGTGATCCCCCCCCCACTAGTACGTGAGTACCCAGGTGGGTATGCCTTGGGTAGGATTTATGTATAGGTTTTGTTAAAACCCTTTTTTATTCTTCTGGGTATTTTCCGAGTCTCATATCGGAATACCTCTTTATGTATTCTTTTTTCTCATTCTATAAAAGAGAGTCTCCGCCTCACCTTAGGTAAGGAGATTTCCTCCTACATGGTATCAGAGGGAACTTAATCCCGAGTCCTCCCTCCCCTGCGGATTCCCGGTTCTGTCTGGCCCCGCCTCTCTTGTCCTCCCGGTTCTGTCAGGTGTGATCGCCCACTCGGGTGTGCCCTACGTGCCCCCCCTCCCCTTCCCTTCCGGCGATTCTCCCCTCCAGCACCGCTCCTACCCGACGGCCTCCCTCCCGGCCTCACATCCCGTCGCGGCGTATCCCGTCGCGCCGTCCGCCCTCGGTCCTGCGGAGCTTCTCCCCTACGGCGCACCTCCCGGCCTCGAGTCCCGTCGCGACCCCCGATCGCGCGCAACCTCCCGGCTCCACCTGCGCTCGCCTTCTCAACGGCTCTAGCCTTCCCCGGCGGTCTTTCCGGCTCCCGCAACTGCCCGCACCAGCTCTCGCTTCTCCAGGCGACCGAAACGGTCGGCTCCGCCTCTCCCGCTACGCACGAACCGCCCTCCCCAGGCGGTCCTCTCGTGCGCGCAGCACCTCCAGCGGCTCCGTCCCGAACGACTCCCAGCGTCGGCGGCCTCCCTTCACCAGCGGCCTCCCTTCCCCAGCGGTTCCATCCCGAACGGCTCCCTGCACCGGCGGCTTCCCTTCCCCGGCAACCTCCCTTCCCCAGCGGATCCATCCCGGCCGGCTCCCTGCGCCGGCGGCCTCCCTTCCCCGGCAACTCCATCCCGGACGGCTCCCTGCGCTGCTTCCCAGCGCGCCGGACCCCGCCTTCCCAGCAAGTTCGGCCGGCCGCGGCTCCCGGCTTGCGGCTCTCATACCTCCCGCAACTCCCTGCTCGTCTCTACCGGCTCCCGCACCTGCCGGCTCCAGCAACTGCCGGCTCCGCACCTGCCGGCTCCAGCAACTGTCGACTCGGCACCTGCCGACTCTCGTACCAGCCGGCTCCCACACCTGTCGGCTTCCGCTTCTCCAGGCAACCGCCCTCAATCCACGCGGCGCACCTACTTCGTCCAGCGACTCCCGACCTGCACCGCTTCCTCGCACGCCGACCCCGCCCTCCCAGCGCACTCGTCTGGCGACCTCGCCCGACCTCCCAGCGGATTCCTCCCGGCGCCCGCCCGTCCGGTTACTTCTATTCCAGTCGCGGCTCCAGGCAGCCCGACTCCCTCTCCAAGCGGTTCCCTCCAGGCAGACCGACCGACTCCCGGCGAACCGGTCCCGACGGCCCCCTCCAGGCAGTCCGGCTCCCTCCCGGCGAACTGGTCCAGGCGACACCCTCCCGGTGACCCGGCTCTTCCTGCGCACAGCTAGCACCGCCTCCCGACGCCCCTCCCGCTGTCTGCTACCTCTCGCGGCTTCACACGACTTCCCGGCACGCCCGACCTCCCGTTGATTCTGGCGCTGCCCACAACTGCGTCCTACACCGCTACTCGGCGCTTCCATGGCAGCCTCTTCAGCTCTACCCCAGATGATCACTGTCTCCACCCGCCTCGTCGGTCGTGACAGTAGCCGCTCAGGCCCTCGTGGTCGTGGCCGTAGGGGCGGTCGTTCACGTCCCCTCTGTCAACACTGTGGCAACCTCGGCCACTTGATTGATCGATGTTGGATACTTCATGGGCGCCCATCTCAGCACCTGCGGCGGGGTCAGACAACAGTCCAGGAGGCTCCCTCCTCAGTCGCCACTCTCTTATCATCTCTGGCCCTGTCTATGGCGGACATCCGGCTGGGTCATGATCCTCGGACCCCTGCCGGACCTGGTCCATCTTCGGCTTCTCTAGCCCATTCTGCTGCTTCCGCCGCCTTTGTTGATCGTCGCTCCCCTGCCTGGATGCTCAACTCAGGTGCCTCTGACCACCTCACTGGTGATGCTGGAATGTTGACCTCCTACTGTCCTTATAACGGCCCATCAGCCATCACCGTCGCCAATGGCTCCACTATCCTCATTGCAGGTTTCGGTGCATGCTCCCTGACGCCATCACTTCACTTGCCCTCTGTGGCACATGTACCCCGCAGTCCCTTTAATCTTCTTTCAATCAGTAAGCTCACAAAAGATTTTAACTGTGCTGCCATATTTACCTCCTCTGCTGTGGTTTTTCAGGAGCTGACTACGAATCGGGAACTTGGTAGAGGCACGCTTCGGGACGGGGTCTACATGTTTGATGGACCGACACCCGTGGCCTGCACATCTATCTCTGCTCGTGCCTTGGATCTTCATTCCCGGTTGGGACACCCGCCCGCCTCCACCATTCATCAGCTTTATCCAGATTTCAAACCACATACTTCTTTTCATTGTGAGTCTAGTACTTTTGCAAAATATCATCGCACTTCCTACATTCCTCGGGTGGATACGAGGGCTTCCAAACCTTTTGATCTGGTTCATTCAGACGTTTGGGGTCCCTGTACCATCTCGAGTCATTTGAGGTATAAATACTACATATCCTTCATTGATGATTTTTCGCGAATGATTTGGCTATACCTCCTTCGAGAACGCTCCGAAGTGTTTTCCACACTTCAAACATTTTACAATGAAATTCATAACCAATTTTCCACTTTTGTTAAATGTCTCCGCTCGGACAATGGGCGTGAGTACCACTCCACCCCTTTTCGGCACTTTCTCCAGGCGCAAGGCATCATTCATCAGACCTCCTGTCCTAATACACCCCAGCAGAATGGAGTGGCCGAGCGGAAACACCGCCATATTTTGGAGACTGCTCGTGCCCTCTTCCACCGACAGGTGCCTCTGCATTTTTGGGGAGATGCGATACTCACTGCTACCTACCTTATAAACCACCTTCCTTCTTTTATTCTTCAGGGGAGACTCCTTTTCGAACTTTGTTCTCTTCTCTCTCTCCTCACTCCCTTCCGCTTCGAGTGTTTGGATGCCTATGTTATATTCGAGACACACGTCATGGACTCTCCAAACTCTCTCCCAAATCTCTCTGGGGCATCTTCCTTGGCTATTCCCACACTCGGCGCGGATATCGTTGCTACTCACCGGACCTCCGGAGGTATGTCATCTCTGCTGACGTCTCATTTGTTGAGAACTCTCCGTTCTCTCTTCCCTCTCCTCATCCCGATTTAGCCATCGATGATTGCCTTCCTATCCTGATCCACCCTCCTCCAGTGTCCCCCCTACTGCTGACACCCATTTTGGTAGGGTATACTCCCGTCGTCCATCACCTGTATCCCCCGTCCCGGCCAATGACACTGTCGTTCCTGCTTCGTCCGATGCTCCTGCCCCAGCCCCAGAGGACTTGCTCATTGCTCTCCGGAAAGGTATTCTCTCTTGCCAGAGTACTCCTCTATTTGTATCTTCCTACAGGGGTCTGTCCACTCTGGAGACAGTTTCTATTCCTCGCATTGTGGGTGAAGCAAAATCTCACCCGGGATAGTTAGCCGCAATGCGGGATGAGTTGCAGGCGTTGGAAGAAAATCATACTTGGGATCTTGTCCCCCTTCCAGCAGACAAACAGGCGGTTGGCTGCAAATGGATTTACAGTCAGGCTGAATCCCGACGGCACTCTCCATCGACTCAAAGCCCGCCTTGTGGCCAAGGGCTTCGCCCAGACTTACGGTATTGACTATTTTGATACATTCTCTCCAGTTGCCAAGATGGCCTCCGTCCGATTATTCATCTCTCTGGCAGCTCATCATCGCTGGCCTCTTCATCAACTAGATGTCAAAAATGCATTCCTCCATGGATTTCTTGAGGAAGAGGTTTATCTGTCTCAGCCCCCTAGATTTTGTGCCTCCGGCGCCGAGTCTCAAGTCTGTCGACTCCGGCGCTCTCTTTATGGGCTCAAGCAGTCTCCTCGTGCTTGGTTTGGTCGCTTCAACACAGTCGTCATCGACTTTGGGCTCTCTCGCAGCATGAAAGACCACACTGTGTTCTACAGAACGACCTCCACTGGTTGCATCCTGTTAGTCGTTTATATGGATGACATCATCATCACCGGCAGTGACAGTGACGGCATCACCCAACTCAAGGGCCATCTTCACCAGCACTTCCACACTAAGGATCTCGGTCCTCTCACATACTTCCTAGGCATCGAGGTATCCTATTCTTCGGACACCATTTCCCTATGCCAACGAAAATATGCATTGGATATTCTGTAGGACGTTGGGCTAACACATGTCACTGCTGTCAACACTCCTCTGGAGCCTGGGGAACGGTCTCTTTATGACTCCACCGAATCATATTCACACCCAGAGCGATATCGTCGACTAGTAGGCAAACTCAATTATCTTACCATGACTCGTCCCGACATTGCCTGCGCTGTCGGCAAAGTGAGCCAATTTATGGAGCATCCGACCACCTCTCATTGGGATGCTGTCCTTCGCATCGCCAAATACATCAAGCGAGATCCTGCCCGTGGTCTACACTACTCCCCTCATGATCATCTCAATATTGAGGCCTTTTGTGATGCAGATTATGCTGGTTGCCTTGCTACTCGGAGATCAACTTCTGGGTTTGTCGTATTCTTGGCGGGCAACCTCATCTCCTGGCGAAGCAAGAAACAGACGGTCGTCTCCCGCTCCAGTGCGGAGTCCGAGTACCGAGCCATGGCCACTGTCACTACAGAGATCATTTGGCTTCGACATCTCCTCCAGGAGCTTGGCTTTCCTCCGCAGACATCTGCTCACATCTGGTGTGACAATCAGGCAGCCACCAAGATTGTTTCGAATCCCGTTTTCCATGAACGCACGAAACATATTGAGGTGGACTGCCACCTTCTTCGCCACCACCTGGAGCACGCTCATGTCAGCCTTAGCCACATCCCTACGGCGGATCAGCTTGCTGACATCTTCACCAAAGGCCTCTCAGGAGCTCGCCTCACCTCGCTCAGTTCCAAGCTGGGCATCCACAGCATCTGCAACCCAACTTGAGGGGGAATGTGTCCGGTCTTTCCTTGATGTTATCTTTCTTTTGTGGGACTCGTGTTCCAAGCTGGGCATGTCCGGCTTGAGGGGGAGTGTTAAAACCCTTTTTTATTCTTTTGGGTATTTTCCGAGTCCCACATCGGAATACCTCTTTATGTATTCCTTTTTCTCATTCTATAAAAGAGAGCCTCCGCCTCACCTTGAGGTAAGAAGATTTCCTCCTACAAGTTTGGTGTGAGATGACTGATCGAGGGTGACTTGGGAACTGAGATGAGCATTATGTCGTCTCTCCGGAGTGATGTCAGGGTGGTTTTTTTTCCCTATAAGGCCAGTGAGACCGTAATACGATCACGATAATGCTGAGGGACGTAATGCCCTTTGAGTGACGAGCTTCGACCCTAGAGTTGGGAACGAGATATAGGAACTCGTGTAGGACGTCTGGACTATGATGTGGCCTAGGGGGCCTCGGTGAGTACCCTAACTTATGATGACCTTGGGAGGGAGCGCACGGTTTAACAAACCGTATGAAAAAACCGTGTGACGTGAATTTAATTCTCCGATTATATTAATTTAATTCCTGAGACCCCCCTTTTTAACTCTAAACTCCTCCTAGTCGAAATTAATCTAATCCTTTAGTCCTTGGAGGCGAATTTGGCTCTCTTAACCTTGATTCTCCACGGATCAAAGTGTCGGTTGGTGCGTTGGATCTCTTCCAGTAAGTGTAATCTCTCTTTGATCATGGATTCTCCTTTCCCCATCTCCCTCTTTGAGAGCGGTGATCCCCCATGTCGTTGATGGATCTAGATCGTGACCTGATCAATTGTGTTTCTAGGATTCTCCTTTGATTGTTCCTGTCATCGATTCTCTATCGGTGGATCCCGTGTGGGTGTTGTTGATCTTGATTGAGGTGGGCTGTTTCGTAAGGCAATCTCTATCAATTGAAACCTTTGATGCTTGTTTAATTTAAATTCAATTTCCAATTGATTTCTAAAGCTTGGATTGAGTCTCTTGATGAATGATTTGAAATGGCATAGTGTGCGTGATGAAACCCTTTGACAACGTCTTTTGAAATTAAGTCTGATTTCTGGAAATATGATCTTGATTTGAAAAGAATGATTTGAAACATGATTTTGATGAGATGAAAAGGCGTGAAATGTTTTATGATGTGGAATGAAATGATTTGAAATGAAAGGCATGAGTTTTTGATAAAAACCGTTTGATGTTGGTTTTTGAAGCAAAAGGCATGTTTTGAAACTCGAACATGGGGCCGTTTGAAATGATTATTTAAAATGATTGATTGAAAAAAAAGATAGCCCCGTTTATGTTTGATTTACCTTGAAGCGCATGGGAGTCTTGGTAGTTAGGTGGGAAGAACGCACAGATTGACAATGACAACGCTAACTAAACTATATATGTTGCCCCGAATTGATGATTTGTTTGACCAGCTAAAGGGACAAAGTGGTCCTTAAAGATTGATCTTCGGTCTAGTTATCACCAGCTATGTTTATACTCCTGCTATGTTTATGGCATTGGTGAACTAAATATCCCACCAATACCTCAATTCTTTTGTACTGATATTTGTGGATGGCATCTTGGTTTACACCAATACCAATGAGGATCACATGCGTCACTTGAGAGCAGTTCAAATCATCTTGAGAAATCACCTTTATGCCAAGCTTTCCAGATGCAATTTTTGGATTCGGGAGGTAAAGTTTTTGGGACACATGGTTTTAAAACAAGGTATTCCAATTCATCCTGAGAAAGTGAAAGTCGTTATGACCTGAGAGGAACCATGATGTCCTTGAGATTTGGAGCTTCTTAGGCTTGGCAAGGTATCATCGTCAGTTTCTGAATGATATCTCAAAGTTGGCTTTTCCGGCAACAGCTCTCACTCAGAAAGGAGTAAAGTTCGTTTGTAATTCGAAGATGAGTTGAAGCATCGTTTAACTTCAACCCCTGTGTTGACTCTTGCAGAAGTCGGGCAGAGCTATGTGGTCTTCTGTGATGTATCAAGTTTGGGTTTGGGATGCATAAGTGATCACATGGTGGCTTATAATTCTCGTCACCTCTGACCCCATAAGAACTATCTCACACAAGATCTTGAACTCGCAGTTGTGATACACGCTCTGAAGAGTTTGTGGCATTACCTTTTCAGCGAAAGGTTTATCATCCACTCTGATCATAAAAGATTGGGAGGAGTACCAGCAGTCCTTTGACATTGACATTGCCTACACCTTTGGTAAGGGTAATGTTATTGTTGATGCTTTGAGTAGGAAACTTCAAACCCCAACCGTGAAAAAATCTTCTGAGGAATGGAATCTGATGGCGCTGTTTGCCCATATGCATTTGGGAGTCCGGGAGGATGAGACGGGGATTGCTTTGTTAAGTGTTCAGTTGATATCCTCACTTCTCGAGATGATTCTCCAAAAACAACAGCTTGATGATGAGTTTTGTGGCATTAGGGATTCTTTATATGATGAAAAGACAATCGGCGAGTGGTCTCTATCTTCTGAGGGTATCCTATGTTTCCGTATGACGTTCCTTTACCTTTGAGGAAGGTTGTGATGGGAGATTGTCATAATTCTCAATGGGCGGTACACTCGGGCACCACAAAGATGTTTTATGATATGAGGCGACGTTTCTAGTGGCCAAGTATGAAACGAGACATTGTTGATTTTGTTACTTATTATTATACCTGTCAGCGGATTAAGGTTGAGCATCAGAAGTCTTCAGGTCTTTTCCAACTACTTTCGATGCCGACTTAGAAATGGGACAAGATATCGATGGGCTTTGTTGTTGGGTTGTCGCGTACACCTTGAGGAAAGAACGCGATTTAGGTGGTGATTAACCGATTGACCAAATCGACTCACTTTATTCTCATTAATGATACGATTAAAGTTGAGAACTTTGAAAATCTATATGTGCAGGAGATGAATGTTTTTATTTACTGCATAGTCAAGTTGTGAGTGCGATCACAGAGTATGTGCATATCAAATAGAAAATGAATTCACTCATCAAGTAGTCATAGTTAGCTTGTTGCATCTTTAGAGGCAAAGCGTTGAGTAAAATCAAGTTATGATTTCTAGAAGTTGGGACTTCACTCAATAGTTCAAGGAGCTGCGAGTTGATGCAGTTGGCCAGTCAAATGCCTACCTTAAAACTTTCTGAGTAGCGACGTAGCCATAGCTTGGGCTATGACGAGAGAGAGGTTTCAGGGATCTTTGCCATTATAATACTCTAGCGACCGAGTATTCCGAGTCTAGTAGTGAGCTAAAATTCGATAAAATAGTGGGAGACGTTTAATAATTTAAATAATCGGTAATGTCAAATCGGTAATCAAGACAAAAGTACTAATCTGCTAGATATTATTTTGTAGAACAATGACAAGAAATACCACAGATACACTGCGATTAATTCGGACAAAGAGCATGTCTTCACTGGCACGAGTTTCCAAAGTGTAGTATAGGCGCTTGCGCAAAGTACTACAATATAGGAAATTCAATGTGCTGGAGTCCCCAATACTTGTTGAACTGCCTCAGGAAGCGAGGGTGAGAAAATGCTTACAGAAGAGTCATGTATGACGCATTTGATGTATACATCATAATGCAATCATCAATGTCTGATGTGAGTTGTGAATATAACATCAAGATATGAATGATTTAACATGTTGTCTCATCTACGAGAAGCTTGCGAGGAAAAAGTGAAACGAGATATGGATGGGCAAATTATTACACTGGATATGTGTAAGATCTTTTAATACATCCCTTTCTTATATATCTTTCACCCAATTACTTCAATTTCGTTTAAGGTTACAAAACGAACGGTATGGAAAAAACGCTACATTACCTTTTGGGTAAGGTTCGCCAAGTAAATAAGAACTTAAAAGTGTTGGAGTTTGTATCCCACATCGGACTTATGGTCCGATGTGGTCTAAATTATTCATTATAAAAGAAACTCAAGGCCTCCTTTAGAGAGTATCTTGGGGATTTGGGTCTACCTCCTTTTATCACTCTAACATGGTATCAAATGAGGTTTTCTGTCCGAAGGCTCTCCCCCCTGTCGGCACCTCCTTCCCCGACGTCCCCTCCCCGCTGTGCGCGACAGCCCCGTTCTCTCGCACGACTCCCAGCTCCCGCGACCGATCCTTCACAGCCCGCACGGTGTTCTCTCTATGCAGTGGTTGCGCTTCTCCAGCTTCCGCGACTTTTCCAGCGATTACGTTCTCAGCCGGACTCCACGTTCGCTCGCGTCTTTCAGCTCGCTTCATCTTCTGTTCTACGTCAGGCGAGCTCTGAACATTCCACACAGCAACTGCAGTGGATTAACGTCTTCCACTCTCCAATTGTCTTGCTCCAATATGTCCAGACCTCTCGCGCAGGACACTGCGATCTCTGTCCAGCGCTACAACAGTCAGACCTGTGTTTTCCTTCTCAGCAGCGACTTTACTCTCCAACGATGTTTTCCAACGGAGTCGCCAAATGTTATGTAAAAAAATTGTGGAAGGGAGAAATGAGAAGAAAAACACTATATATTGATGTAATCACTATATAGATCCAGCAGAATTGAGAAATACAGTAGGGAGGGAGAGGAATAAAGCAGTAGAGGAAAGAGATGGATGGAGAGTGAGAGAGTGAAGAACCCATAGAAGACCACTCTTCCAAGCCCCCTGCTGGACGTCCCAACGAACCAACGCCTCACAGCATCCTACTGTCATATAATCCCAAAAATGAATCTTATATCCTTACACAAATTGGCCCCCTTTATTTAAAGGCCCACCCAGCCAGCAAACCACCCAAACAACTAACCCCCCCCCCAACAAACTAACTGCTTCAGGCGTGTGTCCAGGTGGTCCCCCTCCCAACCGAGAATATTCCCCTCCTCTAACAGCCCAATTGCCTCATACAACACAGCCAACAGTTAAAAGTCCAAACTGCCCTTCCCACTTGCCAGCCTATATCCCATACATTTGACAGCCCAAGTATGAACAACCCTCGATGAGTCCACAACAACCCCCTGTCATCCCATATTCCTAACACAAAGTTTCAAGGAAATGTTTTTTTTAAACCTTATACGGCATGAGCGGATCTTCCCGCTTTCATGACGCCTTAATGCCTTGAGGAATCCTTTACAAGTTTACAATGTCATTTTCAAATAAAATGTTTTCATTTATAATTGCGCGGTTTTTTAAATAAATGATTCCAAAAATAAAAAAGGTATTTCTCTCAAGAAATTTTCAATGGTTTTGCTAAAGAGTATTTTCATCTATGTCAACACCCTCTATTGAATCTTATGCTTAATTGAGGTTGATCACTTATGATACCATCTACCATATTTTATAGAATGTTTTATGATCATAGTGACTTGGGATGTACTATATTGTTACCATTCGCCATATTACTCTGAATAGTTTATGATTATGTTTACTGACTGTGGAAATTATTTACATTTCATATGTTAGTTTCAATATGAATGTATATGTTGATTATGTTTAACCCCTTTCATATGAGAAATGCATTGGACTTAGTAAGCGTCGAGCGGGGTCCGCTATAGTCCCTTGATACATGAGATAAACTAGATATGATTTTGACGAAGGTCTTACCCATTTATTATATTTTTGGCATGAAACCTTGACAGTGTTAGATTTTTGGCATGAAGCCTTGACATTGTTAGATTCTAGGCATGAAATCTTGAAAGTAATAGATTCTTAGCATGAAGCCTCAACGGTAAGTTTTAGATATTCATCGTCATACATCTCATCATTATGAGATTAGTTATTGATAATTCATGTGATTATTTGACTAATAGAATATTCATGATTAAGTTTCATTTTCATGTAATTATTTATATAGCATTATTTGATAAGCTTTTATTCCTGTCATATTATGCTCAAGATTATATTTAAATGACATGTGTTTTTAGTTATTCACCTCACCTTATTGTTTATGCTTATTTATGATAGTTTTCGTTGTACGTTTTCCCTTACTGAGCATCTGAGTTCAACCCTTATGTTTTATTTTTCCCTAAAATGCCAAGAAGGTTATTATTGATGCGAAAACACAGGGAGTTGCAACGACAAAACAACGATTCGGAGAAGAGTAGAAGGAAAAAAAACAAGAACACAAGGATTTACGTGGTTCGGGAATAATCCCTACATCCACTGAGACAGAATAACTTCACTATATTAAAATCCGGGAGCACAATTTAAAGGAGTTTATCAAAGTTTCTCACTACACAAAACCCTAGCCCGAAATGGGCTAATAAAGAGGACGAATCACTATTCCACCAACACAGTACGGGCCTCAAGCATTCGGCCCAAACATCCAAACCGGATCGGGCTACACCAATCCAACAATTATAACTGATATGCAGGGTTAAGATTGGAGAATAATAGTGTTCTCAAAGGATTCACTGTGTTGTATTTTATATTTTAAATTGTAATGTAAAATTCATGTATGTAATCTGATTTCCAAAACTGCTAAATTGATTGATCCATTGGGATTCGAATCTTGTATGTATGTTAATGTAATAAAGTAAGGCACCGGTTCTGAGCTACTGGGGTCGAGGTTTTTACATTGATGATGGTGTCTTTGATGGGTTTTGATGATTGCCTTTGATGGTTTTATCTAATGACTTTGGTTGACATGCTGCTTTGAGACTTGTATTTGTCTAATTGGGGTATTTTCTCTCTTGCGGAGAGTCTGGCATACTGATTGCTTATTGTTTTATATCTGCTGTTTTATTTTGATGAGTTATCATTGTAGCGAAATCGTTCCCACTTAATTGTATTGATTCCGGCAGGCAAACAGGCGGTTGGAAGCAAATGAATTTTTACAATCCGCTTTAATGCCGATGGCACCCTTCATCGCCTCAAAACTCGCCTTGTGGCAAAGGGCTTTGCTCAAACATATGGTATTGACTATTTTGATACCTTCTCTCTAGTTGCCAAGATGGTCTCCGTTCGATTATTCATCTCTCTGACCACTCATCATCATTGACCCCTTCATCAACCGGATGTCAAGAATGTCTTCCTCCGTGGATTTCTTGAGGAAGAGGATTATTTGCAGCAGCCCCCCGGTTTTTGTGCCTTCGACGCCGACTTCCAAGTATGTCGATTTCACTGCTCTCTATATGGTCTCAAGCAGTCTCCTCGTGCTTGGTTTGGCCGATTCAGTACCGTCGTCACCAACTTTGAGCTCTCTCGCAGTATGAAGGACCACACCATGTTCTACAGGACGACATCCACCGGCTGCATCCTGTTGGTAGTATATGTGGATGATATCATTATCACCGGGAGCGACTCCACTGGAATCGTCCACCTCAAGGGGCATCTTCATCATCACTTCCACACCAAAGATCTCGGTCTTCTCACATACTTCCTTGGCATCGAGGTCTCCCGTTTCCGGACACCATCTTCATCTGCCAACGGAGATATGCGTTGGACATTTTGCAAGATGATGGGCTGACACGGGCCACCGCCGTTGACACTCCTCTTGAGCCTGGGGAACGGTCTCTCTATGACTCCTCGGAACCGTATTCACACCCAGAGAGGTACCGTCGACTGGTGGGCAAACTCAATTATCTCATCATGACTCGTCCAGACATTGCCTACGTTGTTGGCAAAGTGAGCCAATTCATGGAGCATCCGACCACCTCTCAGTGGGATGTTGTCCTCCGCATCGCCAAATACATCAAGAGACTCTACTTGTGGTCTTTGCTACTCCCACCACGCTCATCTGAATATTGAGGCTTTCTGCGATGCTGACTATGCTGGTTGTCTTGCTACCCAGAAGTCTACTTCTGGGTTTGCCGTTTTCTTGGCAGGCAACCTCATCTCTTGGCGCAGCAAGAAACAGACTGTCATCTCCAGATCCAGTGCGGAGTCTGAGTATCGTGCCATAGCCACCGTCACTACAAAGATCCTTTGGCTTTGTCATCTTCTCCAGGAGCTTGACTTTCTTCCGCAGACATCTGCTTATATCTGGTGTGACAATCAGGCAGCCACCAAGATTGCTTCAAATCTCGTCCTCCATGAACGCACGAAGCATATCGAGGTGGACTGTCACTTTCTTCGCCACCACCTCGAACACAACCATGTCAGCTTTAGCCACATCCCGACGGCAGATCAGTTTGCCGACATCTTCACCAAAGGCCTCTCAGGGGCTCGCCTGGCCTCACTCAGTTCCTAGCTGGGCATCCACAGCATCTACGACCAAGCTTGAGAGGAAGTGTGTATGGTCTTGTCTGATGTCATCTTTCTTTTGTGGGACTCCTGTTCCAAGCTGGGCATGTCCAGCTTGAGGGGGAGTGTTAAACCCTGTTTTTATTATTCTTGGTATTTCTGAGTCCCGCATCGGAATACTTAATCATGTATTCCTTTTTCTCAATCTATAAAAGAAAGTTTCTGCCTCACCTTGAGCTAAGGAGAATTCCTCCTCTACAAACATATTCATATCTTCCGACAAAAGAATGGTCTTCATCCAATGGAACGATAGGCCCGAAATTATGTTTGTAATGTTGTATCAAAAGAGAATTTAAATTATTACCCTCGAAATCCCATCAAGAAGGATTTTCAATGGGAACTGCGGTCCTCGAAATCAACAACCAAGACAAATATAGCAATTTTGCTCTGACTAATGCTCTGCACAACCTGACACCAAACTTCGACGGAAAAATAAACTTGTTTGGCACTATAAAATATGGTTCAGCTACTATTGGTTCGTCCAAACCAGACTTAACAACTTCATAATAAGCATATGTTGTTGCCTCAACAGCCAAGAAAAACCCCTTTTTCAGAATTTTCCTCAAAAAGTCATTTATATCAACTTTGTACACATGCACCTTTGTTCCTCAAAAAAACACGAAAAGTCTAGAAGCAACCCCAAGCAGAGATGGTGCAATTTTTGTGTCGCCTCCAAATTCATAAATAATATGCACGCACTTCCTCGGGTACAATTCATTCCCGTTCAATTCCACCCGACACGGAGCATTCAACTCCCCATACAGGGATTTCTTCCCCGACTTCGAACCGGTTCTGGGGAAAGTCACTATCTTATTCAGAGTATGTTTACTACGGATACAAGTGTTGAAGAAATAATATGCCTGCGCTTCCTCAGGTACAATTCATTCCCGTTCAATTCCACCTAACACAGAGCATTCAGCTCCCCATACGGGGATTTCTTCCCCATCTTCAAACCGGTTCTGGGGAAAGTCACTATCTTATTCGCAGTATGTTTACTACGGTTGCATGTGCCGAAGACTGATCCCGATGGTAATCTGCACGTCTTAGTTTTCCCGATTGGTGTGGTTTTCTTGTTGCAACTTTTCTCGACCATCTCCACGTCCAAAGGCAGTCTTCCCAGTGCTCGCAAGGCCTGTTGCAAAATCCATTGCACTGGATGAAAAAGTCTAAGTTGCATCGCCACCTCACCCAACTCCCATGTCTGCACAACTGCACAACCAGACCTATTTGTGAAGCTTCCACCTCCTACGTTGCGGGCATTGGCTCCTGCTCGAACCTCACCGCTAGCTCACCAACAACATCACTACCAGAACCTACAAAAAACTCCCCCCACGAAACTAGCACCAATTTCCTCTGGAAAATCAGGTTTGACTTCCGCACTTTGAACTACCACAAGATGAGTATCATGAGCCAAATCAACTTCCGCTTTGCTACATTCTTCTCATCTCGAGCAAGGGTAAGTAAGTTGATTATCATTAACACAGATAGTAGAAGGTAAGACATCAATCTATGTTCCTCACCTTTCCTATGCAACTAGCTAAACACTCGACCTCGCATCATCTATAATTGAAGGTTGTGCATGCAGTCCAAGTACAAGTCGCACCTCCATAGCGTCCCCTTCCATCACATTGTAATCCTCTTCATCTTCATTCCATTCTTCAGGTTTCGAACCAAATTCAAACTTGTCCATGCTACTCTGATCATTTAATCTGGTTTCCTCTAGCATAGGAGGTTTCAACTCCATAGGCTGCATTCACATGCCCTGTGAAATAAACTCCTGCGTCACAAGAAATGACTCATACCGCATTGCCTCCTCGCCTGGCTCCAAAGAGCATTCAGCACCACTGCAAGGTCGACCTTCCCCACGTGCAATAATTTGTTTCTCAAGAATTTGAACAACTGGAGCACGTTTGACTAGCTCCTCAACACTTTCTAGTGGCTACACGGAATGCTGCTTCTCGGTCTGTTGTCAATAAAACTCTATATGCTCCTTGTCGAACCCATATTTCTCCACAAGCGCCAGCTTCAGCCGCTCTCATGTCAAAGCTAGGCTTATCATACTGTCATGACAAGAACCAAAGAAGCATCGTGCGCGCCATGCAAAGTTGTGCCCACTGTATTTTCATGTCCTCTGTTGTTCAGGAAAAATGGAAATACTTTTCCGCTTTGATAACCCAACCATGCGGATCCTCTCCCATAAAATCTAGCAGCACAACTCTTGTTGCCATTTTGTTCAACCAGCCAGCTCAGCTGACCACAACAGAGAATAAGTTGAAAATTGAGAATATCCAGTAACCAAATTGTCAACCAGACAAAAACTTCAACGACTCCTTTCCGCTTGAGTTCAACTTCTGACACACAATGTTTTTTTAAATGTCTTCTTCCTTACAATGTTCGCAGTCCCCTGCGCGCTTCCCCAGCGTTCACATCTCTCTCTAGAAATCGCCTTCCACAATGAACGTGTCATAGCATCACATGACTAAAGATGTTCGGATGGCCATGGTCACCCTGCTACGATCATCCTCCAGTTCACACGCACTAGCGTCGATCGACTCAGAGTTGCGATCATTTTTTTTCCCTCCAACAGTTGTTTTCCCAGTGGTGCGTGTCTCATTGCTGCGTTCAGGACTCCAACGGTGGTCGTTGTCCTCTCGCAGCATACACTTCCCCAGTGGAGTCGCCAAATTGTTGGGACAATTTTTGAGAGAGAAAACGTAAAAATACAATCGTATATACTTGTTAGGAATAAAAGAGAGAAAGAGATCCGAGAGAGAGACCGTTGATGTTTGTATTTCCTGTAGGCTAAACTGTAGCAATATTGTTGTATTACAATGAAAATAGAAATAACTGCAGAAAGAACCTTGAGAGAATTTTACAGCAGGAAGAAATGTAGTAGAAGGCTGGAAGAAAAAGGAGCTGCTGAAGAAGACCACTCTCTGAAGCCCAAGTCGAACCTCCCAAGGTCGACCCCCTATTGCCAAGCAGAAATCTCCATAAATGAATTCGTACCCCCTCCCCTCAGCTGACTCCCATATTTATTGCCCCTAACCAACAACATACCAACTAACAAACTCCAACACCCTACTGCGAGCTGTCACCAGCCATGAACCAACTATCAAACACTAACAAACAAAAATCTGCCAACCAGAAACTCACAGACAACCCCCTATATTCCTAACATTACCACCCCCTTAAAAACCACCTTGTCCCCAAGGTGGACCGCCAAAACACGGCTTTGCCTCTTTAACACTGAAACGGTAGGCCCCCTTTGAAGATGGTAGCACACCTGATCCAGCTCCTGCATCATTCCCAAGCCCACTCCAGTTGCGAGTAGAAGTGTTTACGCACATAAGAAAAAATAAGTAAACCAGGTCTCCTGCCCTCCAAGCTGCCTCAAAGTGTGACTCAGCAAACTCAGCTTGCTGCAAAGATCGTATCAGCCCTTTGTAAAATATCTCATGTCTCAACTTGTCTCCTGATTTGGACAAACCAAGATGGGTTGTGGATCGAGATTGTTGAACAGCCCAACCAAGATGGGTAGGATCCCCCGATAGAACAGCTTCCTTCAAATTTGGTTTCACATCGGATTCAGGAACCTCTGCATCAAATGTCACATCCCTTTCGGCATCATTTTCAATCGTGACATCTCTCATATTAAGGGTTTTTCCTTCTATTTTTCCAACCACCTCAACTGACTCGATAGCAATTTCATGATGCCCCAGGTTTTCACCAACGCAATTCTAAGACGGAACCAAGGCACAACAAGCAAAACTATTTGGTGTTGAAGCTAATGCTACAGCTAAGCGTTCCATCTCAGACGCATATCTTGGCCCTAATAATCGGTCCAGGAAGCAAGATAACCCCACAGCTGCCATTTCAGCAACTGCTGCAACAAAATCCAAAATCTGCAACTTGCATGAAACAAATTCTGACGTACAGTCCAATAGTCTCCCACTAAAAATGAGCAAGGTGAACTCATGTTTCATCCACTGGTCTCGAGCACCAAGCCCTCCCACATTGGAAAAACAATCTGCTATCTCAATAAGTAAAGCCAGTGAAACAAACTCTTCCACTAGTGTAGCAGCACCCATGATCTTGCGAACACCGCCTAAAGGAAACATGCAGGGAAGATTGTCAGCCCTTAAAATTCCGAGACCACAACCGTAGCAATTTGTTTCGTCCTTGACATAAAATTCCGCCCACTTGAAACAGTCGTAGTGGCCAGATAATCAAAGGAGAGCCCGCCCACAATAGAAATCCATTCTCCAAACACCAACCAGTGAGAAAGGGATGCTCGGGCTGCAGTTGGCTCAGCCACAAGTAGATCTACTAACACTCTGGGCAGCCCCTTTCTTGAAAACCAGTGCTGGTTGTCTTTATCATAAATCACAGCCAGCCTATTTCGCCTTTCTGCGAATGCTGGAAGTGTTAATTGATCAGTCGAGTTTGCCAAAAATGTTATCCTCCTTGAAGAGGAGCTGGTACGGGGAGATGTGGATGCCATATATGTAAAAACGTTACTTTTTCCCTGCGCATATTACACACTGATCCTGCAGGTAGGCATGTAAAAACATTACTTTTTCTCTGCGCATATTACACACTGATCCTGCAGGTAGGCCACACAACTTGGGCAACCTGGCAGTTCCAACGTCCATGTTGTAGCCTTTTTCCTCCATCTCACCTGGACACAGAACATGATGAAGCTCCTTACGATGCGGTGGTTCGTGGTTCCCTTTGTCCCCTTTACGAACAACGGCATCCGCAGCGGCTGCCAGTCGCATGTAACTCCCCGTGACACCTGGGTGAGCTGTTTGTTTTCCCTTGCGGTCTTCCTCTCCAACTACAAAACAAATTTTGAGCTACTCACTCAGCCCGTATAAAACCTCGATCTCTGGCACCCTCCTCAACTCAGCCGCTGGATGTAGCTCAATGCACTTTGACGAATTAAAATTCAGACCAGAATTTTTCCCTTCAGTCCGAACTGGTGTGGAACCAATCTGCCCATTCACGCTTTTTCTTTCCAGATTAATCTGGAAACCCCTCCAGCACTCCACTAGTTCTTTCTCCCCTAACATGTTAGGGCTCCCTTGGCCAGATTCAATAGGGTATCCCACCACCAAAACCTCCCCTACCTGAAGATTCAACAGTGGCTCGGGAATAAACTGCTCCACAATCACACTTCTGTTGGACATGCCCTGTTCCAAATCTTATTCAATAAAGTCAACAAGTTCCGAGCCAAGATCAAACTTGTCCACACATAGTCATTCATTCAAACTGATCGTCTCCCAGGAGATCCTGCCTTGTTCATCTTTTCCAAAATTCAGATCAAGAAGTTTCACTGCAGGTTGCTCCAGAACCGAAACATAATCAGTTTGTCGGTGCGTCCCAAAAACCTGTTATGTATCCCCCCTTAGTGTCCTTCCCATACTTTTTCATGAGAGCCGGCTTCAATTGCTCCCAATCCGCACGATGATTAACATACTGCCAGGTCAAAAACCAATGCAAAACAGTGTACTCCATGCTCAACTGCGAATAATGCACTTTCATGTCTTCTTTCATTCGAAAATACTGAAAATATGCTTTTGCCTTAGTGATCCAGCCCAATAGATCCTCTCCTGAAAAATAAGGAAGCTCGCCTTTCTTTATCTCACCTCTTAATCCTTCAATTAGAACAAGTTCATCAAGTTTCACAATTCCTCCCGCGCTGCTACAGATCTCTAATTTTCCGCTGCTATGTGGAGTGACAGGGGTTGTCTTACTTAATTTTCCAGAATCTGAACCACATTCCACATGCAACTCATTCCCCTTCTATCATCGGTCCAGTGTTCTCCTGTTGATCCGACAATCCAGCGGAAGCTTCCATCTGATTCAGCAAAAACTCTATCTCTCGTTGCTGCCTATCAACCTCAACTTGTCTCCTACCAAAAGCTACAGCAAAAGTTTGAGTCTCTGGCATCTCACTTACTCAAAAAGCATCTCACATACTCCTCTGCCTTTGTCCTCCAGCGTTCGCGCCACTCCTCAGCAGTGACTAATTCTTGAGTTCCCAGCAAGCGTGTCTATGCCGCGATCCCCCTGTCGCGTCCACTTCTATCCCAGCGTCCGGACTGCTCTGTAACAGCACACCAATCTTTTTATTTTTTTTATTTTTATTTTTTCAGAAAGCAGCAACTTGCACAGCAGTGATCGTCCTTTTGTTGTCTCTCTCGATGAACAACACGCATGACAATTCCACAAAGTGATCGGCCTGCTCCAAACATCCCTACAGCATGCGTCCCCCTGCAATTGCTCCCCTACAGTGCAGAAATTCTCAGCCAGAGCAGCAGTAGCAATGGATAGTCGGCAACTCGGATCGTCCTCACTGCTCGTGCGAGTTCCCAAGCTGCTTCTGCTGCCTCAACAACGGCCACGCCTCACTACTTCAATGTCCGGCAAGCTCGGTTCACCTCAACTGATGTCCAAACTGTAGCAGAGTTCGCTTAACTCAACTCAGTGTACGCTTCTCCACGATCGCTCTCAACTATCAGCTCGCTACATCTGTTGTTCAACAACAGGCGAGCTCCAACAAGACGTTCGTCCTGCTTGCAACGCCTCTCCTCCAGCGAGGGTCCACTTCACTGGCACCTCTCTCCAGCTATCGCGTCTCCTCCAGTGGCGATCGTCCCTCTCGCACGGCACTCCCCAAGCGGAGTCGCCAATTTGTTAAGGAATAAAAGAGAGAGATCCGAGAGAGAGACAGTTGTTGTTTGTATTTCGAGTAGGCTAAACTGTAGCAGTATTGTTGTATTACAATGAAAATAAAAAAAACTGCAGAAAGAAGAACCTGGAGAGAATTTTACAGAAGGAAGAAATACAGTAGAAGGCTGGAAGAAAAATGAAGGAGCTGCCGAAGAAGACCACTCTTTGAAACCCAAGTCGGACCTCCTAAGGTCGACCCCCTGCTGCCAAGCGGAAATCTCCAGAAATGAATTCGTACCCCCTCCCCTCAGCTGACTCGTATTTATTGCCCCCTAACCAACAACATACCAACTAACAAACTCCAACAACCTACTGCCAGTTGTCACCAGCCCTTAACAACCTATCAAACACTAACAAACAATAATCTGCCAACCAAAAACTTACACAGACAGCCCCCCTATATTCAAAACAATACTGAATTGATTATTGTAGAAAACCAATAGAAAAGAAAAACTATAGTAGGGAGGAGAGTAGAAGAAGAGAAGAGAAGCTCCACGAAAGACCACTCCCTGGTGCCGCGGCCAAACCACCCAAGGCCGAACCTCCCTGCTGCCAAGCAGAATTCTCCAAAAATGCCAATTGTAATCCCCCCAACAGTTGTACCCCTTATTTAATACCCCACCTGCCCCTACCAGCCCAAACAACTAAAAATGAGTAAAAGACAGTGTTGCCACTTGGACAGCCCACCAGCCACGCCCAACCAGCTGACGGCTGAGAGGGATGTGGGGTTGTATAGAAATCTGCAGGAGGGCAGAGCTGGACTTTCATGGGGGGCCCACAAGCGGTTAGAAGGGGTTGTTACCTAGGGGGGATATGTTGGGGGATCCTGGGGAACCACAAGTGGTTAGAATGGGTTGTTACTCAGGGGAAATATGTTGGGGGATCCTGGGAGGAATATCCTGGGGATCCTTGGGGTAATATGCTAGGGGGGCACAGGTGGCTAGAAGGGGTTGTTATATATTGGGAGGGCAGAAGAGACTGAAAGGGGGGAGGATTATTCTGTTTAGGGCTGCTTAGCAGATCGGTCAAGTGGCTTGGGCAAGAAAATTTGGGGGTCTCGAGTTCTTCTCTCCTTCCATCTAACTTCTTCCTCCGCTATATTTCTCTTCTTGTTTTCTCAATTGACAAGTGTTAGTCCTCTGTTTTCTATCATTGGTCCGGCCTACCAGATACCTTCCTGGGGAAGAGACCACTGCCAGGAAATTGGTCGTTGTTGGTTATCTGCGCTACCGGAAAATTACTGCATCGCTGCCAAATTTCTCTTGTTGCAAAGGGGGACGCTGCCAGATATCCTCACGCAGGGAGGAGGCGCACTCCCGGATTACTTTCGGGGGAGGAGAGTGTTGCCAGATTTCAGCTTTCGCCCACATAGCAGTGGAGAACATCACGTTGCAGTGGCAACTGACTCTCAGCGCAGCTATTTGAATTCCTCAAGCATGGAAAATCAGATGCAGGAGCTCCAGGCAATTATGGCCAGCCTGGTCAGGTGCGAGGAGTGGCAGACGACCGAGCAGGTGATGATGCCGGTATTTTTTGGGAAGGATCCTGATTCTTGGATCACTCGGGCTGAGAATTATTTTTCGATCCACCATACTCCAGAAGAGATAAGATATTGAGGGCACAACTGTGCATGTCAGGTATGTTTGAAAATTGGTTTTTATCCTTGAAAGCAACTACGCCTGAGCTCACTTGGTCACAACTCAAAGAAGAGATGCTCCGAAAATATGTTAGTGCGACAAAGGAAGTTCAAGCTGCCCCAACTACTCAAAGTGAGATTAATTTCTCAATGCATCAAACAGGAATGTCTGACACACATTTAGAGATATCTGATGGTACCAGGCAACACAACCCAGCGAAGTCCCAAAAAAAACCAGCTAGGGGGTTGCGCACCCTAGAGATGAAGCTACAACAGGGAAATGAGCAGGCGTCCTTGGTTACGAAGGATTTAGGCACACGGTCGGATGGAACTGACGCCAAGGAGGCGCAATTGGGGAAGGTGACTTGGAGGGCACATCCGTCTGACGAAGCGCTGGGAACAGCGGAGCAGCACTAAGGTGTTCTCGGGAGGGAAAACATGACCCCCATCACGAAGAGCTGGAACACTAGAGTGAAAGTGTTTTTCCAAAAGCATGGGCGCGACATGGCCACAGACTCAAGCTCTGGTATCGATACCGATGCAATTGGGCTACCAAGACTGCACGGACTACCGGCAGGATTTGTATTCAATGCACGCAGTGATTGTACTGACTCTTCCTACAGGGCCGTGACTCTTACTAGTGGTTTTCCTGAGGTGATTCCTTCACAAGCAGAATATTTGGCTGATCTGCTTTGAAATAGGCCCACCATGGCTTCTCGTTCCGTGGAAGTTCTATTATTTTCTCCTTGTTTCGTGCAACATCAATCTGTGCAGGGGTACATAACAGTTGGATTATGGGTAATGCACCTGATGGTGTTCGGTTTTTGGTCTAACTCACCCAGGAATAGTTGGAACATCATCATCTACGGAGTTCTTGCACATTTGGACGGAAAGGGAGAGGTAGCTGGAAGGAACAGGCCAACAGTCACTGAAATATTGTGAAGCACTGCATCACAGACCACTAGCAAACCTGCCCACACCCAAAGGTTGTCTCCTTCGAAAGATCCAGCAATGTACTTCGGAATGAAAAAATATCTAAAGTGAAAGTGCAAAAATAGTAAACTGGCTCAAGGATACAAGGGGAGTGTACAATCCACAACTGCTCTTTTATACCAGTAGAATTTTGTTTCGGCGTGGTGTAAGTCATATTTTTATGGGCGGATTTGGTGGCTTCTCAAGCACTGTTTTGTTAGTGTTAGATGCATCAGGTGCACATGTTGCACAGCTGCTGTCAACACAGCCCCCTAATATCAGGCTCGGGGTTGTAGGCTTCAACATGGGCGCTGCATACCAAGCGGATCGGCCAAGTGGCTTGGGCGAGTACCGGGAGGTCTCTCAAGTTCTTCGCTCCTTCCATCTACCTTCTTCATCCCCTGTATCTCTCTTCTTGTTTTCTCAATTGACAACTGTTAGTCCACTGTTTTCTATCAGCAGCCCACACAAAGACATACCACTACTTGAGCCTTATTTAATACCCCACTCTCATATCTTATTTAAAACCTCACTACTCTCCTAACATAATAGATAGTAGAAATCAATTTGAACTTAAACTCTTATTTTTAAAGGAATTCAAATTCAACTGTATCGCTCAATTTAAAACCAAATTGAATTCGGATATTGACTTTCAAAATCAATGTTTTAAAGCCTAAAAAACATAAATTTAAATAAAAATATCATTTATAGATTTTTATCATAATTTTTCAACAAAAACTATGATTATATGGCACTTTTACTATTCACTGCCATACCATGTTATTAATAAAAAAAATTATTAAAATACTTTCCACCTAATCTTGACATATCGATTTAAAATATGAAATCTATTTTATTAAAATCAATCACTAAATATGAAAAATTAATTTTTTAACAATGAAAGATTATTCCTATTCCATACCATGAGATGATTGTTTCTAAAATAATCACAATGATAAATACAACTAAAAATCCATGAATATAAATTAAATAAATGTTCCAAACATATCAAAAACAAGAAATCAAAATGAGAAACATTATTTATCCTCTAAATAAAACATCTTTTACATAATTATTTTTTTATGTATAATGAGTATCTAATTGATCACAAATAACTAATTAATCATACATTTATATATTAACTCATATTTCAATGATCATATACAACGGCTACCTCATCGGTCATATAACGACCACCCTCAACGGTCATACAACAGCAACTACCCCCAACAGTCATGTAACGGCTACCCTCAATATCTCTCTATAAATATCTCCAAGAATCAACACCCAAAACCACTCTGTTTTCTTGTAACTTTCTCTCAATTTCTACAATGTCTCTTATTTCTAATATTTTGCTTTCTTAGTACAGTGAAACTCACAGGCAAGGTATTTGTGGGAAACCACAAGCCATTGGATTTTGAACTTCTGGTCTTTATATTTACTTGTTCTTATTGTCCTATTGTACTTGTATTAATATTATAGAATGTATTTATCCTTTGTAATGTTATATCATGAAGAAATAAAATAATGATCATTTCCTTCTGTATTACATGTGATTTATTCTATATAATAAAAACCAATTTCCCTATGACAGACATGCAATTTAGGAAAAGAAAATGAAAACTAAAATTTGGATGTTACGATGTATCTCTTTGATCTATAAATAAATCTCCCCGACTCTGATTGCGGTACGGGATTTTATCCTATATATCTCGAAATCGTTTATCACTATTATCTCTATAAATAAATAGTTCATACCTCATTCAAGAGGTGCGGTTTCTGGGTTTTTTCTTTTCGCATGGTATCAAAGCCCGAGAAAACCTGGGTTTCTCTCTCTTCTCCTTTTTTCAAACTCTCCTCTCTCTTTCAAAGAGGCGCGCCTAGATAGGGCTATTCAGGTTGCATGCCTCTGTGCAGGCCAAGCATACCAGCCCCACTCACGCGCACCGCTATCAAGCCCCCTACCGCACGCCAAAAACACACAAGCCTTCTGTGTACACACCCAATGCTAGGCTCTGTGTGCTCTCTGATAGGGCATGCGATGCCCAAGTCATTCTCCTCATGCTTGGCAGTGACCTAGAGCACCGCCGGTCACATCATACCTCATTCATTGAATGAGGTACGGTTTCTCAGTCAATTCTTTCTGCATCGTATCAAAGCCCAAGAAAACCTAGGTTTCTATCTCTCTCTCCTCCTTTTTCTCTTTCCTCTTCTATCTGTCAAAAGGGCACGCCTGGATGGGGCTATTCAGGTCGTGCACCACTACTCAAGCCAGGCACGCCATCCCCAATCATGCACACCACTATCAAGCCCCCTGCTCGCACGCCCAAGCCCTACATGTTTTCTGTGTACACACCCAATGCTAGAATCTATGTGTTCCCTGATGGGAGGTGCGATGCCTAAGTCACTCTCTTGCTTGTCACCGACTTGGAGCACCGCCAGTCGCATGTTGCTCATCCACAACCAGGGCTTCCCCACATGCACTTTGCACTCGCGCTTCTGCCAGGTCCAGGGAGCACCATGCCCAGAAGTGTCTGCCTCAACTCCTACCCAGACATGCCTGCCTTAGGTGAGTGCCACTCCTCTAGGCCAGACACGCCCCGCCCAGACCAGGTCTTCTGTCACGCGCCTCTGCAGACCAGGTGGCACGCCTTTGCTCTAGATCTGCTCCAGGCCCCAATGTCCTGCTTCCAGTTTTGCTTCTCCGGACAAAGTTCTTGTTCCAGACTTCCTACATCCCAGATCTGACACCCCTGCATCCAGATCTGCTCCTCTGCTCCAAATCGGTCTCCCACACCCAGTGTTGGACGACTACCTAATGGCCATCAGACTCGGCATTTGTTAACACTCTTCCAGGCAGCAACCTTACTCTATTCCAAAGCATCTATTGCGTTTTTCCAGCCCTGCTACTACTGCAATGAAAGCCCCTCTGCTACAAACCTATACTGCTTCTGCAGATTTCTCTGGGGACCCTGGAAACTGCCCAGGTTGCTCGCCATTGCTCCATGACTTTGCACCCCTTTGCAGACTACAGCGTTGTTGCTCTTCAACACCCCTCTGTCACATGTGTTTCTAATGTCACACAATCTCCCCACAAAGTCTTTGAAGAAGCCGCATCCAAACAACCTCTTCCAGATGCACTTTTCCAGATACCCTATTCCAGACGTCTTCTCCATGCCAGTTCCATCACCTTCTCTGGTATCCAAAATCATCACAACATTCATACAACTCATAAAAGATCGTCTTCAGTGACAGTACTGGTATCATCTACAAAGAAGCATCTCCGTACCAATTCCAACATCATCTCCAGAAGAATATTATCTTTGTCAGTTCTATGGTTTATTTATCCTAAATTAGGATCTCTTCTGTCAGTTCTGAAATCTTTTTAATTAGTGTTGCAAGTTGGAGTATGCTCTCCAACTTGAGGGAGAGTGATACTTACTGATCTAGATTCATTTTATTTGATAGGTTTTGACTCGATGTATCCTATCACTTATCCCTCTAGTTTGCATTTTGTAGTTATTATTTATCTGAAAACATGTATCCTTGTCTCTCTATAAATAGAGTTTCAGCCTCACTCAAGAGGCATGGTTTATGGGTCTTTTATTTCTACACATAACAATGTTCAAATGACCATAACATTATTATCATTTGAACATGCACTAACAAAAAACATAATCATTGTCCCCTACGCACCATGTGCTACCACAACAACATAGGTACACAACAAGGCACAAGATGAAAACAGAACCACCAAAAAGAAAAAGAGAAGACAGCAACCAAAAGCAACTTGCAGTAGGCATTCAAATAATTCAGCACATCGTTGAAAGAATGCCCGGAGATTGCCACAAGCATCACTAATTAAAGATGCATGTAGATGGGTGAATCCCCTTACCTCAATGTGAGGTGAGGTTGTCCTTTTATAGATGAGTAAAACTAAATACAGAGAGGGTAAGTCCGATGTGGGACTCAGAAATACCCAACTAAATGAAATGGGGTCCAACACTCCCCCTCAAGCTGGACATGCCCAGATTGGATTGAGTCCCACAAAGAAAAGATGACAAGACAAACTCATACTCCCCCTCAAGCTGGGCTATGGAGGCGGTGAATCCCCAGCCTAGAAGTGAGAGAGTCAAGGCGAGCCCCTGGGAGACCTTTGGTGAAGAGATCGGCAAGCTGATCTGCCGTCGGTACATGGCCAAAGCTGATATGGTGCTGCTCCAGATGGTGGCGGAGGAAGTGACAGTCCACCTCGATATGCTTAGTCCATTCATGAAAGACGGGATTCGAGGCAATCTTCGTGGCGGCCTGATTGTCACACCAGATATGAGCAGGGGTGTGTGCCGGGAAGCCGAGCTCATGTAGGAGATGACGAAGCCAGAGGATCTCAGTGGTGACGGTGGCCATGGCGCGGTATTCAGCCTCGGCACTGGATCTGGAGACGACAGTCTGCTTCTTGCTGCGCCAAGAGATGAGGTTACCGGCGAAGAACACGGCGAACCCCGAAGTAGACTTGCGGGTCGCAAGGCAACCTGCATAGTCGGCATCACAGAAGGCCTCAACATCCAAGTGAGCATGACGGGAATACTGAAGGCCACGGGCAGGGTCTCGCTTGATGTATTTGGCAATGCGAATGACAGCATCCCACTGAGATTGGGTTGGATGCTCCATGAACTGGCTGACTTTGCCAACGGCGCAGGCAATGTCGGGTCGCGTCATGGTGAGGTAGTTCAGCTTACCCACCAGACGTCGATAGCGCTCGGGATGAGGAAATGGTTCCGAGTCGGAATGGAGAGTACGTTCGCCAGGCTCAAGTGGGTGTCCACGTCTGGAAGGAGGCCCGCCGGGAGGTGGAGGCGCACCGAGAGGGAGGACCGCCGTGAGCAGGGGGGGCGCCGGGAGGTGGAGGCTCACCAGGAGGGAGGACCGCCGGGAGCAGAGGGGCGCCGGAGAGGAGGGGGGGGCCTGCCGGGAAAGGCTAGGGCAGCAGGGAGAGAGGCGGGGCCGGGAGGATGCCGGGAATCCGCAGAGGGAGGGAGGGTTCGGGATAAAAATCCCTCTGATACCATGTAGGTGGGTGAATCCCCTTACCTCAATGTGAGGTGAGGTTGTCCTTTTATAGATGAGTAAAACTAAATACAAAGAGGGTAAGTCCGATGTGGGACTCAGAAATACCCAACTAAATGAAATGGGGTCCAACAATGCAAAACATTAAAAAGAGGGAAATAAACTTTAAAAGGTCACTACCTCTGTAACAAACGCCGATTTGGTTCAGGAAATGTCTCCAATATTGCAGAGCGCATTGAGTTAACCCGAGCTTCCTTTCGATCAATCCCTGATGCATAACATCAAAAAAACATACATTACAAGATACAATCAATTCACAAATTTAAAACGAGGGAAAATTTTGCAGTTAAAAAGGAATAAAAATAAAAAATAGAAATATTCTTATGGAAGTTTCAATATAATCTGAAATATCAGCATCATTAGACTCGGAATAACATTTCTATACAGCCAAAAAGAGAAATCACAACCATCATATCTAAACAGTACAACAGTCAGGATCCACAGCTTAAACATAACAATCACAATTCTAAATGAGATATTTGTTTATATCGAATTAAATTGTTGGTTGAATAGAACATAAAACAGTAAAAACATTGAATTCAACAAGGAACAAAACAATGAATACTTTAAAACTAATGTTCAGACCAAGCTATGGCTGCTTGCGATGATGAGCGTTTCTGCTATATTTTTTTATGACCAAAAGATAAAGAAAAATGAGCAAATTTCAATACAAGTAATTAGGATTTGGTAGAGTAAGATACTCATTAACATCATTATATGGTACTTTCAGAAAGATAATTGTTATTTTCATGCCATCCAAACCTTTGTAATGTTTACAATAAAAAACTAAAATAATGAATGTAGTAGCAAGAAAACACTTCTTTAATTTTATTGTTGGAGTCCATGTTCACAGAATCACAGTATAATGCTTAATCAAGCCACAGCAATTGCAAAACAGCCATGACATTAATGAGGGGAGCGAGACAATCCAAGATCCAAATGAGCCATGGTGAAGAAAATCATAATGTGCAGAGGATAGGTCAGAACTCGCAGCTGTGTCAATGCTCTTTAAAAGGACCCAAGAGTTTTTTTACAAGTTAAATCATTATTGAGGAAATCCCAATAACTTTCTAAAGCTAATACATCACAACAATCAACCGGAGTCTCTCCATTAGGGACTTCACTGATCTTTGTGAGGAACGGATGCACCTTGAATAACCACAGGTCATGGCCACTTTAACCTGCCTGTTATAGACGGTAAAACATTGAGTCATGCTGAAAAAGAGTTAGAAAATAAAACTTATGGAAGGTAAGTGTATCTGAATGAGAGCAGAAAGAGTCAAGAAGGGTGTGGTTGCTAGGAAGCACAAGTTAACAGTGGGCTTCCAGCCTTCATGATAAAAAGGCTCCCATCACAATGTGCACAAAGGTGCCAAACACGTGTGGCATTGCGCATAATAGAGATCTTACGTATCAAATATGCATTAGACAAGAACTGGACATTGGGCCGCACCATATCATACAGGCTTCAAATCTCATTAGAAGCACAAGAGAACTAGATCTGACCCGGGAGTGTAAGAAGAATGGTCCCTTGAGTCCCACGATCATTGAGACATTAAATTGCACTAGTATTGAAAATTTTGGTTGTCAAGGATTAGATTGAAAAACCCACTGGTCCCACCAACACAGGGCATAGAACTTAACCAAGAGCCTTTATGGTTGAGTAAGCCCAGAATGATAATTAGGGATGAGGTTTCAGGCCTCTTTCCAAATAACTCAGGCATGGGTAGCCATGAATTTTTCTTTAAGACTAGACCCAACCACAGGCTCATGAAAAGGGTGAGCCACAAACCTGGATTAGATGGGCATTTAAAACCCGATAATAAGCCCAGCTTTGAACAGAAACGTGAATTTATCAGGGTATTCTATGGATTCTAGGATTTCTGTGGTGGGGATACAAGAGTGTAAACCATCATATCATAAAAATTTGGAAATATGATATCTCTAGCAAATCCAGTAGTAAAACAAATTTAGAACTGTAGAAGAATAGAAGAGGTAGACCCGAATCCCCAAGGTCATCTCTTACTGGAGGCCTTGAGGTTCTTTTATAATGAATAATAAAGACCACACCGGACCAGAAGTCTTACATGGGATGCAGACTCCAACACTCCCCCTCAAGCTAGCTGTACCTAGCTTGAACACATAAATAAAACAAAACAATCAACAGACTGCAAACACTCCCCCTCAAACTGGACATACCCAGCTTGATTACAAAACAAGACGAAATAAAAAAGAAACAATCAACGATCGAAGCTCCCCCTCAAGATCTCAGCTCCACTTCAGGATGATGGATGAAAGAAGATGTCGCAGGCGCAGCAGAGGAACCACACAGACCGGGCCGATTGACGGAGTGCCAGGAAATCCACACTAGCGGGGTCAGTCGATGATATGCTGGGAAAGCCACACTAGCACGGGGAAAACCGCACTTGCGGGGCCAGCGACGAGAGGCAGTGACTCTGCAGAGTCGTTGCGGGATCTGGCGGCGCCAAAGGGCCCAGATCCAGGGCGATCGAGGTGCTGCCCCACGGTGGAGGAAGCAGGGCGTGTCGGCGGACAGGGGAGACAGCGCTCTAGATCTGGAAGGAGCGCGCAGAAATGGTTCCGCCGGGAAAGGGAGGCGGCTGCCGGAAGAGCAGCGCAGGAGGAGGGGGTCGCCGCGCGCATTGAGGGAGCAGTGCTGCGTCGGATCGGAAGGCACAGCGGGAAGGGGGGCGGTCGGCATACGGGTGAGGGAGGCCGCGCGCTCAACGGCGAGAGGGGAGGTCGTCGTGGGATAACCGCCGCAGAAGGAGCGGCTGGATCCCATCGGGATCGGGAGGCACCGTCGGGATCGGGAGGTGCGGTGGAGGGAGAGGCAGACGGTCGGCCGAGTGACTGGGAAGCCGGCAAGAAGTGATCGCGGGTCGCCAGATCTGGGGAATCCGGCAGGAGACCCGGCAAGCAGCGCTGGCGCACAGGAGAGAAAAAAAATGCGGGAAAGGGCAGCGCTGCTGTAGAAGGAGCTTTGGCGCGGCGAAGGAGAAAGGGGCGCGGGGTTGGGGCTGGACGCGAAGCCGGGAGGCCGCGAGAGAGGCAGGGGTCTAGTGTCGCGAAGGAGGCGGGCCGGTACGGTGCCGCATCGGAGGCAAACGGTGGGGAGACAGAAACCGCGTCGCGCGGGCAAGAGTAGCCGGGAAACCGCTCGGAGGGCGACGGGACGTGTCGCGCTGGATGCGGGGGGCGAGACGCCGTCGGGGAGGAATCCTGCACGGAGGAGTCGCGAACCCTAGAGGTGCCAACGCGGGAGGGAGCTGCCGGGAGGGAAGGACCGCCAACGTTCGTCCAGCACAGCGAATCGGCGCAGGAGGTGGTGGCCGGAAAACTGCACAGGCCAGCGAGGGATGCACCCGGAAGATGGCAGGGGGCGGCCGACTGCCCTAGGGCCGAGGGGCCGCCGCCCCCAGCGGGGGGGGGGGGGAATTTTAAATGCCCGCCGAAAAGGGAAAAAAATAGATAGGGAGGGGTCGGGTTAGAATACCCGCTCTGATACCATGTAGAAGAATAGAAGAGGTAGACCTGAATCCCCAAGGTCATCTCTTAAAGGAGGCATTGAGGTTCTTTTATAATGAATAATAAATACCACACCAAACCAGAAGTCCAATGTGGGATGCAGACTCCAACAAGAACCAAGCCTTAAGGTCATCTAAGCAAAACAGGAATCCAAGGATCTGTGTAAACTATATACATCATTAGAAATTGAATTAAAATATTTTTAGCAAAATTTGTGTTTTCCTTCCCCTTTTCGTCAAACAACCCAAACCCATAATGTCTTCAAAACCTTCACCAGCAGAGCAAAATCCATGACAAAAACTGAGAATACAAGGTATCCAAACTAAATGAACAGGGATAACATAAGAAGAACAGTGACCCTTGAATGGTACAGACAGATATAAAAAGAACCCAGGCCCCATTTAGTTTGATAGAATCCAGATCAATAGAAAGATAATTATTTTGCTTTTTTATTTCAACCTTTTGATTGATTAGCATTATCAGAATTTGGATTCCTTAAGGGATCCAAATTGCATCATTTTAAGGAATGGGGATTCCTTCCTATAAGCTGAGAAATGGGTATTCTAGGAATCCAAATGCCATTTGATTTTGTTACTTTTCATCGCATTCCATGAATGTTAACTAACAGGGCCTTGATATTCTATCGTGACATGTTCCCGCCCCTTGCACCATGACAAACAAGATTATTTGCGCCCTAATCTTAATAATGAATTTATATCCAAGAATAAGCAGATTGATGCAAATACAAAACCAAACAAGACATGCCAGCAATCATTGATTTAAAGAATACATTACACAATGGAAGCAATTCAAAAATAATTTACAAACCAAATGATAAGATATACAAGCTCAGTCATTTAACATGATAAGCAGCAAAACTTACTATAAGCTTCCAGCAATGCAGTGCAACATGATGCTGGAACAGGGGATGAAGGTAGTTCCCGAAGAACATGCTGCAGATTACATGGCTTGAATGCAATGAGTTAAGCAACATAGACAAGCAGTAATCTCATACCAAGTTTCACAGAGTACCTTTACACAGTCAGCAATGACATGAGCATCCTCATCAGAACCAAATTCATCCTTTCCTAAATAACACGAGGTCAGCCTCACCACAAAGACATATACCGGAGTGCATGACCAAGCCTAGCATGTCAAACACAACAGCAATTCCTGAAAGCACCAGAAGTGAATAGATACCTTGTTCATATTCCTTTACTCTATGCTCTACTTCCTCAACATCAGCAGATTGCCGCAAAATCCCTTCTACTTTAGTTCCTTTAAATTACACACAAATAACGCTTAGCGGAACTTGAATAGAAATACAATAGTATTTAACTGAATTACTTTTTTGATAACATTAAGGTCCTAGGAACTAAAATAATTCAATCAACAGATCCTTAAAAAAATTATCACCTATGATATCATACATGTGAGATATTAGGAATCCTCCTCTCCCTATCAGTTCTTTTTCAATAACTACAAGTCCGTGTTTACTCAGCACGGAATGTCTTTTAGGCACCAAAAATGCTATCAAAAAAACTAACCAGCTCAACTTGCACAAAGGCAAAAGTCCATAAATAACAGAATACAAAACATTAAGTATTAATGGTAAACAATACAAATCAGAAAAAACACAGCAGGCATTAATCACAAAAGAAGTTGTGATCATTCAACGTTTAATTTCAAAACCAATAGGTAAAGATTATGCTGAGAATCTTACAGAGGAAGTCATTCAGCATTGTGGCGTTTTAACCACCGCGTTTAGTTAGAACCTAGGGCATGCCATGGCCAAAGTGTTTCATGTAACAAACCCATGAAGGTGTCTGGATCGATTTCCTCCAGCCCTAGGTCTCCCGGACCCACCACATAAGCACTTCTGGGATTCCATCCTAAAACCCATAGGTGTTAGGAGAAATTGTTCATCCAAACTTATATGTGAGTCACCGTCCTTTGTGGAATCCGATGTGGGACTTGGGTTTGTACCCAACAATCCTCCCCTCAAACCAAAGACCACACAATTGGGTCTCCCCTTCAACAATAATGCATCAAATCCAACCATCTTGCACCATCGTTTTCTTATCACCGGGACCCGCCGCCTGACCACCATTTATCAGGAAGACTTTTGTTGAACCCCATTTTATTATAATGGGTATTTCTGAGTCCCACATCGGAATATCCAACCTTGTAATTTATATTACTCATCTATAAAAGAATGTATTCACCTCACATTGAGGTAAAGGGAATTCGCCATCTACATGGTATCAGAAGGTGCTCTCTAACCCGAACCCTCCCTCTTTTTTCTCTACCGTCTAGGGTTGCCAGAAAATCCCCGGACTCCCGATTATGCCCGGCCCTGCCCTCCTGCGAATTCCCGATTCCGCCCGGCCCCACCCTCCCAGGCCCTCCCAGCTACGGCTGGCCCGCCTCCTTCCCCGACTCCCTCCAGGCGCAGCCTCCCCGCTGCACGTGACGGCCCCGCCCTCCCTTCTTCCTCCTATGCACGCGACTGCTAGGCCCCCTCCCTCCCACACGCAACGGCCCTCCCGTTGTACTCCAGGCGGACGACCGGCCCTGCCCCCGCTGCTCTGTCTCCCGCTCCCCGACAAAGCTCCTCTCGTCGGCCTCCCCGACTCCATCGCAAGCCTCACCTGAAGCGGGCTCCCGATCCCGACGCCCCGTCCCTCTAGACGGTCGTCGCTGTTCGGCGCGGGCCTCATTCCGAATCGCGCCATGTCCCGCGATCAGCCCCGACTTCCAGCGGGATCCCGCCGACCAATCTCCCTGTGCGACAGCTCCTCCACCACGGCTCCCGGCCATCCCCTCCTTGGTCTCCCGGCCCTCCCGCCCTCCTCGGCACTTCCATCCACCGCCTCCGACTCGGTCGCCCGCCCTCCAGCGGCTTCCCAGCTTTGTTCGGCCCCGCCCCTCTTCGGCATTTCCCAACCCTTGTCCTTCGCGCGGCTTCCCGACGTTGATTGCTGCCTCCCTCCCGCGGCACTCCTGCTCAGCGGCTCTTCGGCACTCCCGCCCTCCGGCGTCTCCCGGTTCTGCTCTCCTCAACAGGTCCCGAACCTACCCATCCAATGGCATACTTTGTCCTGCCTCCGCTTATTACCGCCTCCACCCGTCTAGTTGATGAGCGGCTCGACTCCACCAATTTCTCAGTTTGGCGGAAGACCGTGCTGATGTCACTAACCGGCATAGACCTCGATTCCCACCTCGAGGCTCCTCCACCCCTGCCTACCGATCCCAAATACAGCCCGTGGAAGCTTGCGGACAGCAAGATTTTTGCCTTGCTGGTCAATTCCATGAACCGCTCTGTCAAAGACGTCATCCGGACAGCCAACACGGTTAAGGAACTCTGGGATTCCTTGAATCACATGTACTCTTAGACCAATAATTTGGCTCGAGTCTCCAATCTTCTTCAGCGCCCGTCCCTCCTCCGCTAGCAAGCCCGTCCATTTCCGACGTACTTCATGGAATGGAAGGCTCTACGGGATGAATTGCTTGAGCTTTGGCACATTCCACAGACACCAGCGGAAGCCTCAGCCCAACGGGACCAATTATGCCTATTCAGCCTCCTCCAAAGCCTCAACCTAAAATATGCGACGACGGCTACGGAGATGCTCATCAGCCCCTCTTCGCTAGAGATTCCACAGGTGTAGCATCGCCTTAGGAAGGCTCATCGAGCACTTCCCCCACCCACCCCTAGCCTTGATCACACTGCCCTCCTGGGCCGTGGCAGTGGCTGCTCCTCAGGCACTCGTGGACGTGGTCGTGGGGAGAGTCGTCATCGTCCCCTCTGTCAGCACTGTGGCAAGCTCGGCCACCTGATCAACCGTTGTTGGGTCCTTCATGGCCGCCAATCTCAGCAACCGCGGCAGAGTCAGACTGCAGTCCAGGATGCTTCCTCATCCGCTGTAGCTCTTCCTTCATCTCTGGATCTTTCCATGGCTGAGCTCCAGATGATTTGTGGTCATCGGGCCACCTCCTTACCGGGCTCTTCTTCAGCATCTCTTGCCCACTCTGGTGGCTCCACTGCATTTGTCAGTCATCGCTCCTTTGCCTGGATGCTTGACTCAGGTGCGTCTGATCATCTTACCGATGATGCGGGTATGTTATCCAACTACCGTCCCTATAATGGTTCCTCCGCCATCACTGTCGTTGATGGTTCCACTATCATCATTGCGGGTTTTGGTGCATGCTCTCTGACCTCATCTATTGACCTGTCATTTGTGGCCCATGTACCACGCAGTCCTTTTAACCTTCTCTCCATTAGTAAGCTGACAAAACATTTCAACTGTAGTTTTATATGTACATCGTCTATTGTTATGTTTCAGGAGCGGACGACGAACCGGGAACTTGGTAGAGGCTAGCTTTGGGACAGGGTGTACATGTTCGATGAACCGACATCAGTCGCCTGCACGTCTGTCTTTCCGGATATTAGTCACCATGTTTCCTTTCATTGTGAGTCCTGTAAATTTGCGAAAGATCATCGCACTTCATATCTTACTCGAGTGGATACACGGGCCGCCAAACCCTTTGATTTGGTTCATTCAAATGTTTGGGGTCCCTATGCCACCTCGAGTCACTTAGGATATAAATATTATATATCATTCATTGATGATTTTTCACGTATGACTTGGTTGTACCTTCTTCGCGATCAGACTAAGGTATTTTCCACCTTTCAGACATTTTACCATGAGATTCATACCCCGTTTTCCCTCTCTGTTAAATGTCTCTGCTCCGACAATGGGCGAGAGTACTTGTCCATTTCCTTTAAGCAGTTTCTCCAGGCGAACAGCATCATTCATCAGACCTTCTGCCCTAATACCCCTCAGCAGAATGGAGTGGCCGAGCGAAAACACCGGCATATTCTGGAGACTACTCGCGCCCTATTCCACTGCAAGGTGCCTCTTCTCTTTTGGGGGGATGTCATCCTCACTGCTACATACCTCCTCAATTGTCTTCCTTCTTCTATCCTTCAGGGGAAGACTTCTTTTCAGACCATGTTCCCCTCTCTCACTCCTCACCCACTTCCACTTCATGTGTTCGAATGTCTCTTCTATGTCCGTGACACTCGTCCCAACCTCTCCAAGCTCTCTCCTAAATCTCTCTGCTGCATTTTTCTAGGATATTCACGCACTCAGCGTGGATACCGCTGCTTCTCTCCAGACTTACGGCGGTATATCATCTCCGCTGACGTATCATTTGTTGAGAGCACTCTATTCTCTCTTCCTTCTCCCCATCCAGACACTACCATTGATGAGTGTCTTCCTCTCATCATTCACCCTCCTTTGGTGTCTCCCCCTGTTGATCACCGCTTTGGGACGGTCTACTCCCGTCGTCCATCGACTGCGCCCCCTGTCCAGACCGAGGACACCATCGTCTCAGCTTTGTCTGATGCTCTTGCCCCAGCACCAGACGACTTGTTTATTGCACTCCGGAAAGGTACTCGCTCTTACCAGACTACTCCTCTCTTTACATCTTCATACAAAGGTTTGTCACCTATGGAGACGATATCTATTTCCCGCACGGTTGGCGATGCCAAATCTCACCCAAGGTGGCTACAGGCGATGCGGGATAAACTGGAGGCTCTGGATGACAACCATACTTGGGATCCAGTCCCCCTTCCAGAAGGAAAACAGGCAGTCGGCTGCAAATGGATTTATACGGTCCGTCTCAATGTCGATGGCACTCATCATCGCCTCAAAGCCCGACTTGTGGCAAAAGGCTTTGCTCAAACATATGGCATCGACTATTTTGAGACCTTCTCTCCTGTTGTCAAGATAGCCTCTGTCTGCTTATCCATCTCTCCGGTCGCTCATCATCACTGGTCGTTTCATCAACTGGATGTCAAGAATGTATTTCTCCATGGCTTTCTTGACGAAGAGCTCTATCTGCAGCAACCCCCCAGATTTCGTGCCTTTGAGGCCGACTCTCATGTTTGTCGCCTCCGTCGATCTCTATATGGTATCAAGCAGTCCTCGCATGCTTGGTTTGGCCGCTTCAACACTGTAGTCACCGTCTTTGGACTCTCTCGCAGTATGAAGGACCACACCGTCTTCTACCATACGACATCCAACGGTTGCGTCTTGCTTGGTTGAGGCCGACTCTCTATATGGTATCAAGCAGTCCTCTCATGCTTGGTTTGGCCGCTTCAAGACTGTAGTCACCGTCTTTGGACTCTCTCGCAGTATGAAGGACCACACCGTCTTCTACCATACGACATCCAACGGTTGCGTCTTGCCGGTGGTATATGTTGATGATATCATCATCACAGGGAGCGACTCCAATGGAATCGCCCAACTCAAGGGGCACTTTCACCACCACTTCCACACCAAAGATCTTGGTCCTCTCACATACTTGGCATCGAGTTATCCCGTTCTGAGGACATGATCTTTCTCTGCCGACGGAAATATGTCATGGATGTCTTGCAGGATGCGGGGTTGAGTCAGGCGACTGTCGTGGACACTCCTCTTGAGCCTGGGGAACACTCTCTCTATGCCAACACGGCACCCTTTCCTCACCCAGAGAGCTATCGTCGTCTGGTGCATTGTTGTCAAAGGCGCAAAGGCCGCTTGGGAATGCGGCGCGATGCGCAAATAAGGTGCATGCACGGATAATAAATTATATATAGTTTTAAACAATATTTTAAATTTAAAAAAAACTTAAATTCAATAAAAAAATACAAATTAATATATTCAATCAACTGCAATGAAAGTGAGGTGCCAGTGAGTGATGTTTTTATAGTATGTTATGTTTTTTTGTTAATATATTAAATTTTCTATTCAATTGAACTTACACCAATTTCTCGTGGTGCACCACGATTTCCGCCGATCGACCACACCCACCCCCGATCTCCATCGTCCTGCCCCGATCTCCGCCGCCACCTTGGATTTCGTCACCCCCGATCTTCGCCTCCCCTGTCTGTACCCCGATTTCCGCTTGTACCCCAGATTTCTATCCTACCCCGATTTCCACCGTCGCCCCCAATATCGTCACCCTGATCTCCGCCACCCTTGTCCGTTGTATTTGTAGCCAGGATTTCCACCCTCGTCGCTGCCGCTTTTTAGAAAGGAGGTCTTTTTTTTCAGGGGGTGCACCATTACAGCGCCTTGCGCCTTAGCACCTCCTAAGATGGCACGTGCTTTTGGCACGCCTCAGTGAGATCGCCTCGCCTCACCTGCGACAAGGCGCTCCAACTGCGCCTCGTCGTGCCTCTCGCCAAGGCGCCCTAAGGCACTCGCCTTTAACAACATTGGTCTGGTGGGCAAACTCAATTACCTAACCACGACACGACTGGACATTGTCTGCGTTGTTGGCAAAGTGAGTCAGTTCATGGAGCATCCGACCAGATCTCAATGGGATGTTGTCCTCCGCATTGCCAAATACATCAAGAAAGACCCTGCCCGTGGTCTTCGGTACTCACATCACGCTCATCTGGATGTTGAGGTCTTCTAAGATGCAAACTATGTGGGTTGTCTTACTACCCGTAAGTCTACTTCTGAATTTGCCATTTTCTTGGCAGGTAACCTCATCTGGTGGCGCAGCAAGAAGCAAACTCTCGTCTCCAGATCTAGTGCGGAGGCTGAATACCGTGTCATGGCCACGGTCACCACTGAGATCCTCTGGCTTCGCCATCTCCTCCATAAGCTTGGTTTCCCACCGCAGATATCTGCTCATATCTGGTATGACAATCAAGCGGTCACGAAGATTGCATCGAATCCCATCTTCCATGAACGGACGAAGCATATCGAGGTGAACTGCCGCTTTGCCATCATCTCGAGTAGAACCATATCAGTTTCGGCCAAATTCTGACGGCAGATCAGCTTGCCGACATATTCACAAAAGGCCTCATGGGAGCTCGTTTGGACTCTTTCACTATCAAGCTGGGTATCCACGGCCTCAGCAACCCAGCTTGAGGGGGAGTATGTACGGTCTTGTTCGATGTCGTCTTTCTTTTTGTGGAACTCTTGGTCCAAGCTGAGCATGTCCGCCTTGAGGGGGAGCGTTGAACCCCATTTTATTATAATGGGTATTTCTGAGTCCCACATCGGAATATCCCACCTTGTAATTTATATTACTCATCTATAAAAGAATGTCTCCACCTCACATTGAGGTAAGGGGAATTCGCCATCTACAACTTTTGACACAAGGCACAATGGATTCACATGCTTCAAATGAGCAACCGCTATCGTTGTCAAGCTGGTTTGGGGAATACTCCACCCTACATCACACCTGAGTTGCACCATGACTCTAATACCACTTGTCAGGAACGATTTCCTCTAGCCCTAGGTCTCCCGGACCCAACACATAAGCACTTCTAGGGTTCCATCCTAAAACTCATGGGTGTTAGGAGGAATTGTTCATCCAAGCTTATATGTGAGCCACCATCCTTAATGGAATCCGATGTGGGACTTAGGTTTGTACCCAGCAGAAGGATCTAAGGGAATGTCGAAAGAATAAAATTGCAAGTCGAGTGCATTTGGCCAAAGGGGAGACCCGCATTATGTTCCCTCCAAAGATGATGAATTGATATAGTTATAGTACACATTAAGAGTGCAAATTTGCAAGCACGCAAGAGAAAGCATTGAAAGTTACATATCAGATAAATGCTGGGTGTGATGTGGTACTTTAACTACTATGTGGGGTTCATTGCCGATGGATCTTGACACCCCATCCAAAGCTGCATTTACAATACAATTGGACTCTTCCCATCCAAAGCTGCATTTACAATACAATTGGACTCTTCCCATCCAAAGCTGCATTTACAATACAATTGGACTCTTAACTACGATTGACCTAAGTAAATGTTCTTAAGCCTTCACTTTTAAAGCTGTAGTGCGTGCATAATGAGTATAAGGTCACTAGACTAGTAATATTTACCATGCTTCTCCAGGAAACGAAGAGCTTTTTCAAGGAAGGATGGAGCCCCATCAATATCCTCAAGTGCTAGCAAAATTGGTCGTCGAACAACCATAGATTTAACAAGACGCTTATCCTTCCCTGAAAAGAAAAAAGAACATTTGAAAAAATGGGAGCAATCCTGCAAGCCTTACTTAATCCCACTCCGTCTCCCCCTCCCACCCACCCAGCTTGCCATATACAAGCATGTGCCAATGCAGAGAGATGGGCAAAGAAAGAAAAATCAGATCAGCAAACCCGAGGCGAATCACTGAAACACCACAAGAAAAAATCAGTGGCAGGGAATTATATACACTGATGAAAAGACCCTTCAGTGGAATCATTTGTGTCATGGAAAATCCCATTGTGCCCCATAACAAGGGCAGCATTCGGTGCCTGGGCAAGAGCAAGTTCCAAGGCTGTCTTCCATTCGTATAGATCCTCGGATGACTCTGCCTGGAAGATAAACAAAGAGAAAAGGCTAAATGCTGTCAAATCCTAATAGAAGAAATTAAATTAAGCATCCTGCAAGTTACTGCTTCCACAAAAAAAAAATGATAAATTCATCTGTTAGATTGAAGCACCTTGAGTGTGAATGCTCGCCCATCACGTCCATCAGGGAATAGTACAGTCAAGAGTTTTTTATCTTCTCGCACAATGACACTGCAAAATGGTCAGTTGCCTGTAAGCCAGTTGAGTAAAAAAAGACTACAAGAAAACAACATCAGCCATGAAATACCTCCCAGAATTGTTCAGGTCAATGCCACCTAAGGTTAGATTTACTTCGCCACCTTTCTGCGGAAGTGCACTCTACATCAGAGCAAAAATAATGATTTTTTCTATAAATTAACAGAATTCTTCAATAACAAAAATATACCAAAAGCCTAGCACCGCATTAACAGAATATACAACTACTGAATTGCCATCAAATAATTTATAATAAGTTCACTCACAGCCATGTCTGCTGTTTTAGGGTATCAAGGAGGCACAAGGAGAGGAAACATTCAAACAAAATGTCGCATTCCTCATTTGTTCCGTGATTATCGTATTACCAAATTTAATTTCATTTTTACATATATAGAGTTTCTACTATTTGTGTTTTGTAATCTTAGAATAGTTTAAAAGAGATTTTGTTTTTTAACAATATTCAATCAGGTATTGATGTACATTGTCTGATAAATATCTAGACTTGTACCAAGAGGAATTGTTAAACCCTCTTTTTTATTCTTTTTATTATTATGAGTATTTTCGAGTCTCACATCGGAATACTCCTTTGTGTATTCCTCTTTCTCAATCTATAAAAGAAGGTCTCCGCCTCACCTTGAAGGTAAGGGGGTTTTCCCAATCTACATGGTATCAGAGGGAACCCGATTCCCGAGCCCTCCCTCAATTTTTTTTCCGGCTCTGCCCTAAGTGGCATCCTTCCCTCCTAGGTCTGCCCTACGCGGCACCCCCCCTCTCCCTCCTCGGTCTTCCCTCCGCGGCCCCTCCAGCGGTGCTCTTGCCCGGCACACTGCGCCTCCCTGCGTCGTCCGGCCCCAGCCTCCGGCGCCCCCCCCCCCAGCGGCCCTCCTCTGCGCGCGGCGCTTCCCCCCCCCCCCCGGCGGCCCTCCTCCTGTGCGCGCGGCGCCTCCCACGGCCCCCCCGGCGGCCCTCCTCCTCTGCGCGCGGCGCCCCCCCCCGGCGGCCCCTCCCGCCCCCCCTGGCGGCCCTCCATCGCGACAGCCCCGCGCGACGGCCCCGCCCTCCATCACGACACCTCCCTGCGCTACTTCCCCACGCGACGGCCCCACCCTCCATCACGACGCCTCCCTGCGCTGCTTCCCCGCGCGACGGCCCCGCCCTCCCAGCGCGCTCGGCCGGCCTCGTCCCGTTACTCCCTGGCGACTTCGCCCGACGGTCCTCCACGCCGGCTCCATTCCCGGCGCATCCCTCCCGGCGCCCTCCTGTGATCTCAACGCCCTCCCGTGATCCCGACGTCCACACCGGCCTCAGCAGTTTTTTTTTTCCTTCCAGTCGTGGCTCCGGTTCAGACGAACCAGTCCAGGCGAACCGGTCCAGGCGGCTCCCTCCAGGCGAACCGGCTCCATCTAGGCGAATCGGCATCCTCCCGGCTCTTCCTGCGCACGGCTTGCACCAACTCCCAGCGCCCCTCCCGCTGCATCTCGCGGCTCCACACGGCTTCCCGGCACGCCCGACCCCCCGCTGATTCTGGCTCTGCCCACAACTGCGTCTTAGACCGCTACCCGACACTTCCATGGAAGACTCCTCCCCTCTGCCTCAGATGATCATCGCTTCCACCCGCCTTGTCGATGACTGGTTGGACTCCACAAATTTCTCCATCTGGCGGAAGGCTGTGGTGTGATGTCCCTGACCGGGATGGACCTTGATCATCACCTTGAGGATCCTCACCCGGCTTCGACTGACCCCAAATACAGTTCATGGAAGCTTGCTAATAGCAAGATCTTAGCTCTGCTAGTCAATTCAATGGATCGATCGGTCAAGGATGTCACCCGCACGGCGAATACAGTCAAAGAACTCTGGGACTCTTTGAACATCATGTATTCCGAGACCAACAACCTGGCTCGGGTTTCCGATATCCTCCAGCGCCTGTCCCATATTCGACAACAGGACCAGTCCTTCACCGCATATTTCATGGAATGGAAAGGGCTTCGTGATGAATTGCAGGAGTTGTGGCTCGTTCCCCAGACACCGACAGAGGCTCAGACCCAGCGGGACCAACTCTGCATCTTCACTCTTCTCAGCGGCCTCGCTCCGGAGTTTGTCACCACGGCAACCGAGCTGCTCGTCAGCCCTTCATCGCTGGAGATCCCACAGGTTTATCATCGGCTGAGCAAGGCCCAGCAGGCTCTTCCCCCTCCCACCCCGGTTATCGACCATTCCGCTCTCGTCGGTCATGGCGGTGGACGCTCCTCGGGCCCTCGTGGACGTGGCCGTGTGGAAGGTCATCCACGTCCTCTCTGTCAACATTGTGGCAAGCTTGGCCACCTAATCGACCGATATTGGGTTCTGCATGGACGTCCATCTCAGCGCCCGAGGCAGGGACAGACAGCGGTCCAGGAGGCTTCCTCGGCAGTCGCCACTCTTCCACCATCTCTGGACCTGTCTATGGTCGACATCCGGCTGACTCGTGATCCTCGGGACCCCGCAGGACCCGGTCCGTCCTCGGCTTCTCTGGCCCATTCTGTTCGCTCTGCTGCCTTTGTCAGTCGTCGCTCCCCTACATGGATGTTCGACTCAGGTGCCTCCGACCACCTCACCGGTGATGCTGGTATGTTAACCTCCTACTGCCCTTATACCGGTTCATCAACCATCACCGTCGCTGATGGCTCCACTATCCCCATTGCGGGTTTCGGCGCATGCACCCTGACTCCATCGATTCACCTATCATCTGTGGCACATGTGCCCCGCAGTCCATTTAATCTTCTTTCCATCAGTAAGCTGACACAAGATTATAATTGTGTTGTCATATTTACCTCCTCTGGTGTTGTATTTCAGGAGCGGACTACGAACCGAGAACTTGGTAGAGGCCAGCTTCGGGACGGGGTCTACATGTTCGATGGACCGGCACCCATCGCTTGCCCGTCTTCCTCTGCTCGAGCATTAGATCTTCATTCCCGGTTGGGACACCCGCCTGCCTCCACCATTCATCAGCTTTTTCCAGACTTTAGTCGGCATAATTCTTTTCATTGTGAGTCATGTACATTTGCGAAACATCATCGCACTACATACATTCCTCGAGTGGATACAAGGGTCTCAAACCCTTTTGATCTGGTTCATTCAGACATGTGGGGTCCTTGTACCATTTCGAGTCATTTGGGGTATAAATATTATATATCTTTCATTGATGATTTTTCCCGAATGACTTGGCTTTACCTCCTTCGAGAATGCTCCAAAGTGTTTTCCACATTCCAAACATTTTACAATGAAATTCAAAACCAATTTTCCATCTCTGTAAAATGTATTCGCTCAGATAATGGGCGTGAGTATCTCTCCACTCCCTTTCGGCAGATTCTCCAGACAAAAGGCATCCTTCATCAGACCTCCTGTCCTGATACACCCCAACAGAATGGTGTGGCCGAGCGGAAACACAGACACATTTTGGAGACTGCCCGTGCCCTCCTCTTCCACCGACAGGTGCCTCTGCATTTTTGGGGAGATGCAATTCTCACCGCCACCTACCTTATAAACCGTCTTCCTTCATCTATCCTTCAGGGGGAGACTCCTTTTCGGACTTTGTTCTCTTCTCTCCCTCTTTACACCTTTCCCCTTCGAGTGTTTGGATGTCTCTATTATGTTCGTGACACACGTTCTGGCCTCTCCAAACTCTCTCCCAAATCCCTCCGGTGCATTTTTCTTGGCTACTCCCGCACTCAGTGTGGATATCGCTGTTTCTCACCCGACCTACGGCGGAATGTCATCTCGGTCGACGTCGCATTTGTTGAGAGCTCTCTGTTCTCCCTTCCCTCTCCTCATCCTGACCCCGTCATCGATGATTGTCTTCCTCTCATCATCCACCCTCCACCGGTGTCAACCCCTGTTGACACCCATTTTGGTCAGGTCTACTCCCGTCGTCTATCAACCGTATCACCCGTCTCGGCCAATGACATCGTCGTCCCCGCTTCGTCCGATGCTCCTGCCCCGCCGCCCGAGGACTTGCCCATTGCCTTGCGGAAAGGTACTCGCTCCTGCTAGAGTACTCTATTTGTATCTTCATACAGGGGTCTGTCCACTCTGGAGACAGTTTCTATTCCTCGCACAGTTGGTGAAGCCAAATCTCACCCCGGGTGGCTAGCAGCAATGCGGGATAAATTGCAGACTCTGGAAGAAAACCATACTTGGGATCTTGTCACCCTTCCAGCAGGCAAACAGGCGGTCGGCAGCAAATGGATTTACACAGTCAGGCTGAATCCCGATGGCACACTCGTCATCGCTTCAAAGCCCGCCTGGTGGCCAAGGGCTTCGAGCAGACTTACGTTATTGACTATTTTGATACCTTCTCACCAGTTGCCAATATGGCATCCGTTCGATTATTCATCTCTCTGGCCGCTCATCATCTTTGGCATCTTCATCAACTGGATGTCAAGAATGTCTTCCTACATGGCTTCCTTGAGGAAGAGATTTATCTGCAGCAGCCCCTCGGATTTTGTGCCTCCGGCGTCGAGTCTCAAGTCTGCCGACTCCGCCGCTCCCTTTACGGCCTCAAGCAGTCTCCTCGTGCTTGGTTCGGCCGCTTTAGCACAGTCGTCACCGGCTTTGGGCTCTCTCGCACCATGAAGGACCACGTTGTGTTCTACAGGACGACCTCCACTGGCTGCATCCTATTGGTCGTTTATGTGGATGATATCATCATCACTGGCAGTGACTCTGCGAGTATCGCCTGTCTCAAGGGGCATCTTCACCAGCACTTCCACACTAAGGATCTCGGTCCTCTCACATACTTCCTAGGCATCGAGGTCTCCTATTCTTCGGACACCATCTCCCTCTGCCAACGGAAGTATGCGATGGATATTCTGCAGGATGCTGGGCTGACACAGGCCACTACTGTCGACACTCCTCTGGAGCCTGGGGAACAGTCTCTTTATGCCTCATCGGCACTGTATCCACATCCAGAGCGGTACCGTCGACTAGTGGGTAAACTCAATTATCTTACCATGACTCGTCCCGACATTGTCTGTGTTGTTGGCAAAGTGAGTCAATTTATGGAGCATCCGACCACCTCACATTGGGATGTTGTCATCCGCATCGCCAAATACATCAAGCGAGATCCTGCTCGTGGTCTTCGCTACTCCCTGCATCCTCATCTACATATTTTTGGCGCAGCAAGAAACAGACAGTCGTCTCCCGATCCAGTGTGGAGTCTGAGTACCGTGTCATGGCCACCGTCACTACGGAGATCATTTGGCTTCGCCAACTCCTCCCGGAGCTTGGCTTTCCTCAGCAGACATCTGCTCACATCTGGTGTGACAATCAGGCAGCCACCAAGATTGCTTCGAATCCCGTCTTCCATGAACGCACGAAGCATATTGAGGTGGACTGCCACTTTCTTCGACACCACCTGGAGCACAATCATGTCACCTTTAGCCACATTCCGACGGCGGACCAGCTTGCTGACATCTTCACCAAAGGCCTCCCAGGGGCTCACCTGGCCTCGCTCAGTTCCAAGCTGAGAATCCACCGCATCTGCAGCCCAACTTGAGGGGGAGTGTGCATGGTCTTGTATGATGTCATTTTTTGTGGGACTCGTTGTCCAAGCTGGGCATGTCCAGCTTGAGGGGGAGTGTTAAACCCTCTTTTATTCTTTTTATTATTATGGGTATTTCCGAGTCCCACATCAGAATACTCCTTTGTGTATTCCTCTTTCTCAATCTATAAAAGGTCTTCGTCTCACCTTGAAGGTAAGGGGGTTTTCCCAATCTACAGGAATAATTGAAGAACACTTGGTTGCCTTCATTGAAAGATTTAGGGTTTTAAAGCAAATGCTAGCTGGGGCATGCCTGAAGCAGGAGGAAGCGTCGGGGGAGACACATGCATCACCTGGGGGTGTTGTCCATTTTGTTTACTTAAATAAATGTTTCTATATTTATACAAAGGTCTATTGAGACATTTAATTGAGATGTGTGTCAATTTGGTAAACACCAACATGTAACCTTCCTGTTAAAAGTAATACTCGTGTCCGGTATGGTTATCAATTGTACTCTTTTTTTCTCATCTATAAATAAAGCAGCTTACCTCAGTGTGAGGTATGGGTTTCCATTTAATTGTACTCTTCTTCTCATCTATAAATAAAGCAGCTTACCTCAGTGTAAGGTATGGATTTCCATTCAACATGGTATCAAAGGAGGTTTAAAGAGTTGACTCTGCCCCCTTTGCACGCCGCCCCTCCCTACAAGACGGCCCCCTGTGCGCCCGCACCTCTCGTGTGATGTGCCCCCTTTGCGCGCAGCCCCTCCCTGCGGGACGACCTCCAGTGCGACGGCCCTCCAACGCGATGGCCTTTCTGCGCAATGGCCCTTCCTGCGCGACGGCCCCTTCCGCGTCGCCTCTCCCGATGCAATCCCTCCAGCCAGCCCCTCCCTGTGCGACAACCCCCTCAGCCCGTCGCCTCTCCCGATGCGATCACTCCAATCGGCCCCTCCCTCTGTGACAACCCCCCTCAGCCCATCGCTTCTCCATATGTGAAGCCCCAAAATGCACTATCACGCCCCGCCGCCATCCATGTCAATCGTTCTTCTATGACCTAATTAATACCCGGATGTTCTAGCTGTGCAATTTCAGTAGCTATTCTCTGTTGGGACCAAGTTGGATGGATAAGGAAGTAAGAAAAGTTTACTGTTACAGAGTGTTGTCTTTTGTTGTCAAAGAAGCTAAATCAATTCACTTTGTAAAGGACATGTAAACTATAATGATGTTTTGCTGATTTGTATTTCACAAATATCATAAGTTTGGAGAACTTGTGATGCAAGCCTTATGAAAAGTAAAGAAAGTAAAGAAGTGATTTTCGCAAAGGAAAGAAAACAGCGCACAAGCACTGGAGCGGCCCGCAAGTACTGGAGCGGCGCGCAAGTGTAAGTGGCGCGCAAGTCGTATTTCAAGACCCATCAAAATATGACAAAGAAAATAAAGTGGCGCGCAAGTTAAAGATTGGCGCGCAGTGTGTCACGCAAGTATATGTGGCGCGCAAGTCACCAAAATGCCTATAAATAGACGACTCGGCTCCTCATTTTTTAATGCTCAACACTTAAGAGAAGAGGGTGCTCTGATCGCGCAAGTAGCAGAGGGCGGCGCGCAAGCTTAAGTGGCGCGCAAGCTGAGGGTTATTTATAAGGCGCGCAAGTTTTGTCGCGCAAGTTGCCAGAGGCGCGCAAGCAGGGAAGTGCTTTCAAGAAGTGGGTTGTGTAAAAGCCAAAGGTGGCGCACAAGTTGTGAGTTGTGCTCAATGGTGGCGCACAAGTTGTGAGTTGTGCTCAATGGTGGCGCGCAAGTAGTGAATAGACGCGCAAGCAGGTGGCGCGCAAGCAGGGAGTGGCGCGCAAGCAGTTTGCACCAGGAGGTTCTTACCAGCTTCTGGGTAGGAAAGTGAAGAATTGTTTTGAAATATTTGATTTGTGGAAGTTCATTAAGAAGCACAGAATTATTACATTACCCTATTTGTGCTAAGAGGGAGCACACGCACTATTGGATTGTTTTCAAAGTGCTACACGAGTGTAATGGTATATCCTACTCGTTGTATTCCACATCAAATGATTGTTTTCTAGTGGATTGTGTGGTACTGGATTGTTTCTGTACCATATCAAGGACGCAGCTACTCTTGTTGAGTAGTGAACCTTGTAAATCTTGTATTTCTGTGGTTGTGTGTGTTCAGTAGGGAAGAAACTCTTTAACAGGAGGCGAAGGTTGTTTCAAAAAAGGGAAACTTAAAAAGAAAAAGATATCACTGATTCACCCCCTCCCCCTCTCAGTGATACTTGGATCCTGACTGGGAACTTCAATTGATATCAGAGCAAGGTTCCCTTCGTTTATTCTTTGCTGAAGTGGTTGAAGAGAAGTTGTGATGGAGAATCTAAATTGCGTGAACAGTAAGAGGATTCTGATTTTTGATGGAAAGAACTATCACGTCTGGAAGGACAGAATGATGCCTTATCTTATGTCTCTTGGATATGAAGTTCTTGAAACTACAACAGATGGATTTCCTGCTATTGATGACAAGGTTGCTCTTACTCCTGTCGATAAGAAGAATCTTGAGAATGATGGAAGAGCTAAAAATGCATTACTCTCATCTCTTTCTGAGAGTGAATTTTTAAGAGTGAAAGGTGTTGCTACAGCCAAAGGAATCTAGGACAAACTGAAGAACATCTATGAAGGAAATACAAAAGTGAAGAAGGCTAAACTACAAATCTGGAGACTGAAGTATGAAGACTTGAAAATTGGAGAATCTGAATCTGTTGGGGATTTCTTTACCAGGATAAATGATATTGTCGGTACAATCAGATGTCTTGGTGAAACGTTGGAGGATTCTACAGTTGTCGAAAAGATCTTGAGAATTCTACCTGACAAGTTTGATGCTAAAGTGTCTTCATTAGAAGATAGAGACCCTGAAACATTATCTTTGGATGATTTGCATAGCACTCTCATTACTTATGAGATGAGAAGGGAGAAGACTTTGAAGGGAAAAACAAAAGCTGATAGAGAAATGTCATTCAAGGCTACAAAGAGAGAGAAGTCAAAGAAGACTCTTATTGAAGATGATGTTGTTGAATCCGATTCTGAAGATGAGGTATGTAAAAATTTTGATGAAATTTTATCCTTGTTTTCTAAGAATGTGAAAAGAGAAACAGGGAAATACAAGGGTAAACTTCCCTTGAAATGTTTTGAGTGTGGAGCCGTTGGTCACTTTGCGGCTAACTGTCCCCAAGAGAATAAAGAAGAAGACAGTGATGATGATAACAGAAGGCCAAGAAGGTTGTGGAAGAAACAAGCTGACAAAGATAAATATTTTTCAAAGGGGAAGGATAAAAAGTTCTTCAAATCAAAAAGAAGAAGCTTTTTATCTAAAGATGAAGATGAAGAAGACAGCGAAGATGAATCCGAGAAATTATTTGCTAAAAAAACTAGAGAGAATACCTTTATTGCTGCAGTGAATAATGAAGAGTACGAGAGCAACAGTTCAGAAGAAGAAGAAACTCAACTTGAATATCATCTGAAAGAAGAGTTGAAAGAATGCTTGAGGAAGATCAGAAGGCTTGAGAAGGAAAACAACAAGCTGATAAATGAAAATTCCGCATTAAACAATCAAGAAGGTTTTACTAATGAGAAAATCAAGATGGAAAAGGAGATTGATGATCTGAAAAATTCTCTTGAGAATACAAAGAATCGTAATGATCATCTTGAAGTAAAGCTGAAGGCAAAAGAAGAAGAGTTGAAACTTGTCCAACAGAAACTTTATAAAGCTAAAGAAATGAATATCAGTTTCAAAAAATCTATCTCTAGTGAATGTTCCGGTAAGAATAAACCAAACAAGGATCCACAAAAGTTACCTTCAAAGGTTGAAATGAAAGACAGAACTAGTTCTGATAAGAACAAGGATGGAAAGACCAGGTATGTGGTCAAAATCAGCAATGATGAAAAATCAGAAGTGCATAAAAATCACGAGTCAAGAAAGACTTCTAATACTTCTGGTGCTGTTAAATCTGAACTGAGAAAGGGAGTTACAAATGAAAACATGAAGGTTGATGGTTAGCATAGTTCTATTAAGAAGGTTGTTGAGAAGCGTGTTCACAAATCTGGTAGGTATAGAAGTTTCAGAGGCAAATATTCTTTCTATGGTTACTGCTGGTATTGTGGTGGATTCAGACACATGGCAAATATGTGTTGGTTCAACCAACAACATTACAACTATTCCACAAGTTTTGAAAGGCAAGGATTGAGGGGGGAGTCAACCCTTTCAAAATAGAAAGTCTCCAAATAAATTTCAGAAGATATCTGAGAATACTGGTGTGAAAGTTGAGAATAGGTTCCAACCACTGGAAACTATTTGTGAAAGATGTCCCTTTCAAAATAGAAAGTCTCCAAATAAATTTCAGAAGATATCTGAGAATACTGGTGTGAAAGTTGAGAATAGGTTCCAACCACTGGAAACTATTTGTGAAAGATGTGATCAACCTGGACATCTTGCCAAGGGCTGCCTTAGTGTGTTACCAGAGCAACAAAAGATTCTTAATAATTCTCAAAAGCCAGAGTTTTTAAAAGCTAAAAGGAACAGGTCTGATAAGTCCGAAAAGAAAAAGTGCATGGTTGTCTGGCCAGAACACATTGACTTGGCTAGGAAATTGGAGGAAGCACAACAGGAAGTGAAGGAAAAGGAAGAACAAAAAGCTCTTGTTGTCGAAACTGCTTTGAAAGCTACAAAAGGAGAACGTCCATGGATTCTTGATAGTGGATGTTCCTCTCATATGACAGGAGACTTAAAGCTGCTGAAGAACGTGAAAGACTTCAAAGAAGGAACAGTGACATTTGGAAATGATGAATCTCTAAGGATCAAAGGTGTTGGATCGGCCATCATTGGAAAAGAAAAGATGAAATCCAGGAAAACACTATATGTTGATGGGCTGAAACATAACCTGCTTAATGTGTCACAACTCTGTGATGAGGGCAACAAAGTTATCTTCAGAAAAGATGGATTTGTTGTGAAAAATGAAAATGATGAAAATATAGTTACAAGGGGCCAACATACAAGAGGGAATTTGTTCCAAGTTGGTGAAGTGCAGAACTCTTGTTACATGGGTGTAGTGGGTGAAAATCAATTATGGCATAAAAGGCTGGGACATATGTGTCAGAGAAATATGTGCAAGTTATCAACGCGAGACAGTGTCCGCGATATTCCTGATTTATCAAGAAGAAGAGATTGGTGCTGCACTATTTGTGAAAAATGGAAGATTACAAACTCTTCATAAGAGAGTTGAAATTCGTTCAAAATAACCCTTGGAACTTATACATTCTGATATATGTGGACCAATGAACAAGCAATCAACAAATGAAGATAAGTACTTCATTACTTTCATTGATGATTTTACTCGCATTACTTGTGTTATGTACATGAGACATAAGTCAGATGCTCTGAAAATGTTTAAGAGTTTCAGGAGGAAAGCAGAAAAGGAATGTGAGTATCCAGTGAAGAAGTTGAGAACTGATAATGGTGGTGAGTATAAGAATGAAGAGTTTGAATGTTATCTTGAGAAGCATGGAATTCGGCATGAGTTCAGTTCACCATACACACCTCAACAAAATGGGGTTGCTGAAAGAAAGAATCGAAGTTTGGTAGAAATGGAGAGAACTATGTTGCTTGAACACAGTCTTTCTCATTATTATTAGAGGCAAGCCATGAGCACTGCTGTGTATATTCAGAACTGATGTTTCCTTAGACCAAACTCAGATATGACTCCTTATGAAATGTTCTATGGAAAAACTCCAAGTCTGAAACACTTAAGAGTTTTTGGGAGTTCATGCATTATAAAGAAGAAAGGTGGAAACCTTGGAAAGATTGAGCAAAGAGGAGATGATGGAATTTTTTTTGGCTATGATCCAAAAGGAAGAGGATATAGATGTCTCAACAAAGAAACAGGAAGAATTATTGATTCTTCAAATGTAAAAGTTGTTGAAAATGTTGAGAAAGAAAAGCAATCATATGTTGATGTGGAAGTTGAGCAGGATAGAGAAGATTTTGTTAACAATTCTGATAATGCTGCAGACTGTGTTAATCCTACTCAAGAAGACGAATCCGACTCAGAAATCTCAAGTAATGAAGATGGAGTTCAAACAACTCATCCTAGGTTGAGGAAGCAAGTGGAGGCTCAAAACATTATTGGGGATAAAAATCAGAGGGTTCAAACAAGAAGAACAACGAATGCTATATCACATACATCTCTTTATTCGAAAGTTGAACCGAATAATGTAAATGAAGCATTTGAGCATCCAAAATGGGTTCATGCAATGAATTAAGAGTTTGATCAGATAGAGAAGAATGATACTTGGGAACTTGTACCCAAGCCGGAGAACAAGAACATCATTGGCACAAAGTGGGTTTTCCGGAACAAGCTGAATGAAGAAGGTAAAGTAATAAAAAACAAAGCAAGATTGGTTTGTAAAGGGTATTCACAAATTGAAGGCGTTGATTTTGATGAAACCTTTGCTCCGGTGGCAAGATTAGAAACAATCAGAATCTTTCTTGCTATTGTTGCGCAACGAGGTTACAAAATCTTTCAAATGGATGTAAAAATCCGCATTTTTGAATGGTGACCTTGACGAGGAAGTCTACATTGATCAACCTTGTGGATTTGTTATTGGAAAGGATGAAAGTTATGTGTGCAGGTTGAAGAAGGCTTTGTATGGGCTAAAACAGGCTCCGAGAGCATGGTATTCTAAATTAGATACTTGCTTAAAGAAGATGAACTTTAAGAAAGGGAGAGTTGACAGCGATCTCTACATCAAGGAATGTCAGGAGTTTCCACTAATCGTTATTGTTTATGTCGATGATATTATATTTGCTGGAAATGATGAAAGATCATGCGAAAAATTTGCTGAGGAGATGAAGAAGTTATTTGAGATGTCCATGCTGGGAGAAATGAAGTACTTTCTTGGGCTTCAAATTTCACAGAAGAATCACGTTTTTTTGTCTCAAGAAAAGTATGCTAAGGAACTTCTGAAGAAGTTTGGCATGGAAAATTCGAAACCAGTTTCCACACCAATTTCAATGAGAACCAAGTTGTCTAAAGATGGAGAAGGCAAGGAAGTTGATCAAAAAGAGTTTCGAAAGCTGATTGGAAGTCTGTTGTATCTAACTGCCTCAAGACCCGACATTGTCTATGTTGTCACTTTATATGCAAGATTTCAGAGTGCTCCTAAAGAATCATGTTGGAGTCTGCATCCCACATCGGACTTGAGGTCCGGTGTGGTCTTTAATATTCATTATAAATTAACCCCAAGGGCTCCTTTAGAGAGAACACCTTGGGGGGTTCGGGTCTCTTCTTATTTTATCCTTCTACGTGGTATCAGAGGGCTAGGTTCCATCCTAACTTAACCCCCCGCCCTTCAATTTTTCCCCCCCTCCCTATCTAAGGTTCTTTGTTTTTCCCCCGTGGGGGCGGCGGCCTCAAAGCCCCGTAGGGTTACCGCCGCCACCCCTCCGCCTCTGCCCTGCACGGCTCCCAGGCGGGTCTCCCTTCCCATTCGGCGTGTCGCGACTCCTCACCCGTCGTGACTCCTCCCGCGCGGCTCCCTCCGTCCCGCGGCACCCGACTCCCGGCGGCCCTCCACGCCGACCCTCCCCGCGGTGTCGCAATCCCTGGCGGCTCCCTCTTGCGCTCTCGCCCGGCGGCCCTCAGCTCGCGCTGCTCCGGCGGACTCCCCCGCCCCTGCACCTCTTGCGCGCGGATCCCGCCTCCCTCCCGCCGCGACTCGGCTCCCCGGCGGCCTCTCTCTCCCGGCGCGGCTCCCCTCCCGGCGCCCTCGCCCGGCGGCGCCCTCGCCCCACCTTCACCCGCGCGCGAACCTCCGTCGACGTCTCATCCGGCACCGCCTCCCTGTGTTGTTTCCCGGCCGCCCTCCTCCCCTCCGCTGCGAAGCGTCCCGGTGAGTCCCAGCCCCTGCGCACAGCCATCCGCCAGCATCCCCCTCCTGGCGGTTTCCCCTCTCCACTCTTCCCGGCGGTCTTTCCGGCTCTCCGCTTACGTTGCGGCTTCCCGGCTCTCGTCGGCCCCGCCTTCCGCGACGCGTCCCGGCCCCGCCCTCACGCGGCTTTCCCAGCTACAGTCGACGGCTCTTTCCGGCAGCCCGCCTCCTGTGCGGGTGGTCCCTCCAACCGACCTCCATCCTAGCCGGCTCCATGCGCCGACGGCCTCCCTTCACCAGCCGGCCTCCATTCCCGGCCGGCTTCCAGCGCCGCCTCCCGCTGTGTCTGCGCTCCTCTTCCGACAGCCAGCCAGCTCCAGTTTCTCCCAGCGGCTGCCCTGCTTCAAGTTTCGGCTCTCCGGCACCTCCTGCGGCTGCCCTGCTTCAAGTTTCTGCTCTTCGGCACCTCCTGCGGCCTCCCCGCCTCGTCGGCATCTCCCGACGACTCCCGGCAGCTGCATCTCTATCCGCCGGCACACCCATTCGCTAGCGCAGCAGCTCGAACACCTAGGATTTGGGCCCGTTGGCGCCGCCAGATCCCGCAACAATTCTACGGAATCCCCGCCTCCCGTCGCCGGCCCTGCAAGTGCGGTTTTCCCGATGCAAGTTTGGATTTCTCGGCGTTTCATCGATCGGCCCCACTAGTGCGGCATTCCTGGCGTTCCGTCAACCGGTCGGTCTGAATGGTCATCTGTTGCGCCCGCAACATCATCCATCCATCATTTTGAGGGGAGCTGCGATCGTGAGGGGGAACATCAGTGATGCAGTATTTTCCTTTATTTTATTTCGTCTTGTTTTGTCATCAAGCTGGGTATGTCCAGCTTGAGGGGGAGTGTTTGCAGCTTGTTGCTTGCTTTGTTTTTTCTTTATGTGTCCAAGCTAGGTACACCTAGCTTGAGGGGGAGTGTTGGAGTTTGCATCCCACATCGGACTTGAGGTCCGGTATGGACTTTAATATTCATTATAAATTAACTCCAAGGGATCCTTTAGAGAGAACACCTTGGGGGGTTCGGGTCTCTTCTTATTTTATCCTTCTACAAATCACATCTGGTTGCTGGAAAAAGAATTCTCAGATATATCAAAGGCACAACAAATTTTGGAATCATGTATGATGGCTCAGAAAATATTGATCTATTCGGGTATTCTGATGCTGATTGGGCAGGAAATGTTGATGATCGAAGATCCACATCTGGTGGAGTTTTCTTTCTGGGGAAAAGTTGTGTTAGTTGGCATACCAAGAAACAGAATTCAGTAACTCTTAGCACAGCTGAAGCTGAGTATGTTGTTGCTACTCAAGCTGCAACTCAACTAATGTGGATGAAGATTCAGCTGGAAGGTCGACTTGTTGAAGTAAAGCTACCATTGCTCTTAGGTTGTGATAATCAGAGTGCAATAAATCTTACAAGAAATCCGGTACAACATTCTCGTTCAAAACACATTGATATAAAGTACCACTTCATCAAAGAGCAGGTGGAGAAGAATGAATTGAGGCTGGAGTACGTTCCTACATCTGAACAAGTGGCTGATATATTCACAAAACCTTTACCGAATGAACCATTTGCAAAATTAAGGTTGAACATGGGTGTCCAACCTCCTCATCAGGGTTAAGGTACGTGTTTTTGTCCTCACTCTCATCTTTCCTTTGGATAGTGTTGTCAAGGGGGGAATTGTTTCATAAATCTATCCTTATAGATGCATGCATAAAGGGGGAGTTGTGGGTAAGCTGTGAATCCAGCATGTATGTGTGTGAACTATTCTAACTGTTTGTTGGAGTGGTTGTAGGAAACAATTTTGTTTTCCAGGAAAGTTGATGAAGTGATGAATGTTGAAGTAAAAGATTGAAAGATGTTCTGAAGAAGGCTGAGGAAATACGATCATTCGATTTCATAGTCACTGCTTTTGGACAGCATGGTTTTTGCTGTTAATAATTCTTGTTTCCTACAATGAGTTAGTTCACGTAGCCTTAGAATTGTTGATAAGTAATTCATTGCTTAAGGTTACAAAGTTCAGTGATTTATGAATCATGGTTGACAACAAAATCCAAAGGGAGAGATTGTTGAAACCAAGTTGGATGGATAAGGAAGTAAGAAAAGTTTGTTGTTACAGAGTGTTGTCTTTTGTTGTCAAAGAAGCTAAATCAATTCACTTTGTAAAGGACTTGTAAACTATGACGATGCTTTGCTGATTTGTATTTCACAAATATCATAAGTTTGGAGAACTTGTGATGCAAGCCTTATGAAAAGTAGAGAGAGTAAAGAAGTGATTTTGGCAAAGGAAATAAAGCGGCGCGCAAGTACTGGAGCGGCGCGCAAGTATTGGCGCGCAAGTGTAAGTGGCGCGCAAGTCATATTTCAAGACCCATCAAAATATGACAAAGGAAATAAAGTGGCGCGCAAGTTAAAGATTGGCGCTCAAGTCAAAAAGTGGCGCGCAGGTATAAGCGGCGCGCAAGTGTGTCGCGCAAGTATATGTGGCGCGCAAGTGTATGTGGCGCGCAAGTGTATGTGGCGCGCAAGTGTATGTGGCGCGCAAGTGTATGTGGCGCGCAAGTCACCAAAATGCCTATAAATAGACGACTCGGCTCCTCATTTTTTAATGCTCAACACTTAAGAGAAAATTAGAGCTCTGACCGCGCAAGTAGTTGAGGGTGCTCTGATAGCGCAAGTAGCAGAGGGCGGCGCGCAAGCTGAAGTGGCGCGCAAGCTGAGGGTTATTTATAAGGCGCGCAAGTTTTGTCGCGCAAGTTTTGTCGCGCAAGTTGCCAGAGGCGCGCAAGCAGAGAGGTGCTTTCAAGAAGTGGGTTGTGTAAAAGCCAAAGGTGGCGCACAAGTTGTGAGTTGTGCTCAAAGGTGGCGCGCAAGTTGTGAGCTGTGCTCAATGGTGGCACGCAAGTAGTGAGTAGGCGCGCAAGCAGTGAGGCGCGCAAGCAGGTGGCGCGCAAGCAGTGAGGCGCGCAAGCAGGTGGCGCGCAAGCAGTGAGGCGCGCAAGCAGGTGGCGCGCAAGCAGGGAGGCGCGCAAGCTGTCTGCACCAGGAGGTTCTTACCAGCTTCTGGGTAGGAAAGTGATGAATTGTTTTAAAATATTTGATTTTTGAAAGTTCATTAAGAAGCACAGAATCATTACATTACTCTATTTGTGCTAAGAGGGAGCACACGCACTATTGGATTGTTTTCAAAGTGCTACACGAGTGTAAGGGTATATCTTACTCGTTGTATTCCACATCAAAGGATTGTTTTCTAGTGGATTGTGTGGTACTAGATTGTTTTTGTACCATACCAAGGACGTAGCTACTCCTGTTGAGTAGTGAACTTTGTAAATCTTGTGTTCTTGTGATTGTGTGTGTTCAGCAAGGAAGAAACTCTTTAACAGGAGGCGAAGGTTGTTTCAAAAAAGGGGAAACTTAGAAAGAAAAAGATATCACTGATTCACCCCCTCCCCCTCTCAGTGATGCTTGGATCCTGACTGGGAACTTCATTCTCTCTACCAACTGTGCACCTTCAGCACCTTATCATCGTGTATCTTCAACACACGGTCTCATCGTGTGGCGATGCTCCAGCGACATATCTATACCAACGGTCCACCTCATGGGTTCTTGACTCTGGTGCCTCATAGCACATTACTGGGGATGCAAATATTTTTTAGTCCTGTAGATCGACTTCGACCGAAGGTAATATTATTGTGGCACATGGTAAGACAGTGTAGATTGCTGGTTATGAGAGTTGTACGATTACGCTTGGCTGTACGTTATCCGTTGTTGCCTTTGTTCCCAATTGTCCCTTCAATTTAATATCTATTAGTAAACTTACAAAGCTGGCTTACAGAGTCAGACTATCTTCTCACCTGCTTCGGTTATATTTCAGGAGCATACAACGACTCGGGTGCTTGGTAGTGGACGTGTCCAGGGTGGTGTGTATATGCTTAACACGGCCCCAGCTCTCGCATGTCCCGCCACTTCTGATCATGCCCTCCAGCTTCACTATCGCCTTGATCATTCACCTGCCCCTATCCTTCAAAAACTTTTGTCAAAGTTGGGTTCTCTTCTTCCTTTTGAATGTGAGTCATGTCACTACGCAAACCATCATCGCGTCACCTATGTTCCCCAAGCAATCCTTCGTGCATCCACTCCTTTTCATTTGAATCATTCTGATATCTGGGGACCAGTCCTAGTCCATCTAAACTGGGTTATCAACATTTTGTTACTTGCATCGATGATTTTTCACGGATGACTTGGGTCAATCTGTTGAAAAATCGTTCTGAAATCTTTACCATGTTTCGCTCTTATTATCAAGAAATCACCACCCAATTTTTCGTTAAGCTTCACTATTTGCATTATGACAATGGTCGTGAATATTTATCTAGACCGTTCCAGTCTTTTCTAGATGACCATGGCATTATCCATCAAACTTCTTGTCCTAAAAAACCTCAATAAAACGGTGTTGTTGAGCGAAAGAACCGTCATCTGTTAGACGTTGTTTGTGCGCTTTTATTTCTGAAGAAAGTTCCAACCATTCTTTGGGGCGATGTCATTCTCACAGCCACTATCTTATCAACAGACTTCCCTCATCAATTCTTCAGGGGGAGACACCCTTCCATTTTGTATTCCCAATAACATCACCTCATCCCTCATCAGTTCTTCAGGGGGAGACACTCTTCCATTTTTTATTTCCAATAACATAACCTCATTCCCTGCCTCTATCCGCACCCAACGCGGATATCGATGCATCTCTCCAGATTTGTGTCGTTATGTTGTCTCAGATGATGTTTCCTTTGTTAAATCTTCAGTTCTTTTTGTTCTCGATTTCCCAACACTACCTGTTATTCCTGATTCCGAAGTTATTTTGTCATATTCTCTTGATAGACCACCACCCCCATCTCTTCCTAGTGATGTTGGGTCACGATTTGGCCAGGTATATACTCGCAGACCTAGCACACCTGTCACCCCAACACTTGATGCTGCTACCACACCTGATGACTCGCATGCTCCTAATCGTCAATCACCAGAGTTGCCTATTGCGCTTCGCAAAGGCTCACACTCCTGTCAGTCTTATCATGGATTATCTACAGCTACCTCGCGAGTTATTGAGACATTGGTTACTCACTCGACACTGCACATTGTTGTCGAGACCAAATCCCATCATGGCTGGTTACAGGTTATACGGAATGAACTTCAAGCTCTGGACGCCAACCATACTTGGGATCTTGTCCTTCCTTTGGGTAAGCAGGTAGTTTGTTGCAAATTGATCTATGCAGTGCACGTCAACGTCGATGGCTCTCTTAATCATCTCAAGACTCGCCTTGTTGCCAACGATTATGTGCAGACATATGGAGTTGGTTATTTTGAGACCTCTTCTCCAGTGGCAAAGATGAACTAGGTTCGCCTACTTATCTCTCTTGCCGCCTCCTATCACTGGGCTCTCCATCAGTTAGATGTTAAAAATGTTTCTCTTCTTGGTTTTACTTAATAAAGAAGTGTATATGGAGCAACCGCCCAAGTTTGTTGCTCAAGAGGAGCCCTCCAAGATTTTTCGTCTTCGTCAATCGTTGTATGGACTCAAGCATTCGCCGCGTGCTTGGTTCGGATGTTTTTGCACCGTTGTGCTTAGCTTTGCCATGTGTCAAAGCATAAAGGATTCTTCTGTTTTCTATCATCAATCTTCAGCAGGAAACATTCTTTTGGTGGTCTGTGTGGATGACAATGTTATTAATGGCAGTGATGTCGCTGGCATTGGTCTCAAGTCTTTTCTTTATCAAAATTTTCACACAAGAAATTTGGATCCGCTACAATGTTTCTTGGGAATTGAGGTCTCTAGATGTGATGAAGGAATTTTTTTATCTCAAAGAAAGTATGTTCTTGATCTGCTGCAGGAGACTGACATGACTCAAGTCGACTCGGTTGACTCACCCCTCGAACCTGGAGAAAAGTCACTTCATACTGACAGTGACATGTTTTCTTCACCTGAAAGATATAGACGACTCATTGGGAAGCTTAACTACTTGACGATGACTCAACCCGATATTGCTTGTGCGGTTATCAAAGTGAGTCGGTTTATGGAATCTCCAACAAAAATGAAGTGGGAGGTTGTTTTTCGCAATGTTAAATATGTGAAAAATGAACCAAATTTAGGTCTTCTATATTCTGGTCATGGGCATACAGATATTGAGGCATTTTGTGATGCAAATTATGCTTCATGTCTCTCTTCTAGGAAATCTAGTTTTGCAGTTTTTATAGGAGGAAATTTGATCTCATGACGAAGCAGGAAGCAGACGGTTATCTCCCGATCAAGTGCACAGTCGAAGTATCGTGTCATGGCATATGTGACTACCGAAATCATTTGGACACAACAAATTTTACAAGAGATTGGGTATACTACCAAGGAACCGGCACATTTTTTGTGTGACAATCAACTGTCAAGATTGTAAAAAATCCAGTCTTTCATGAGCGGACAAAGCATATTGAAGTTCATGTCATTTCGTTCAAGAAAACTTCAAGAATAAGATTACCTTCGACCATATTCACACCTCTAGTCAACTTGCAAATGTTCTCACAAAAAGGGCGCATGGACCACGCATGCAATTTTTGCGTAACAAGCTGGACATGATAAATATATGTCACAACTTGAGGGGGTGCTAAGAGTATTAGATATTTTTAATATTTGTGTCCCACGTCGGTATGGGTTATCTATTGTACTTCTTTTCTCATCAATAAATAAAGCACCCTACCTCGGTGTGAGGTACGGGTTTCCATTCAACACTTCCCTATTAGCATTAATAAAAGTACTAAACTTTTTGATCTTATTCATTCTCATAGAAGGGTCTGCTAGGACATTTAAATGATACCTAAGTCAATTTGGTAACATCATCTTGCAACCTTACCTGATATCATTAATAAAAGTACTAAACCTTTTGATCTTATTCAGCTTTATGCATGGAGGCCTGCATATGTTTTTAATATATCTGATTCTAAATTGTTTGTATCTTTCATAGATGATTACACCTGTCACTAGGTTATTTCTTATGAATGATAACAACAACAAACAAGCTTTAAACTCAATTAAATGGGGGTCACCTACATGGATCAAACGTCGCCAATTAGCTCTATTTAAGACCATATTTTCATTGAAACCATTTAAAACAAGATCATCTTGAATCATTTGTTTAAGGGTCTTCTTAAGCCTTTTTTAATAAGTGAATTAGTAATTAAGTTTACCTATTAAAAAAGGTATAGGTATTTGTACAAAACCACAGAATGACGCATACACAGAATATCCATTGGGAGCTTGTGCGCTAACAATGAAAGGGAATATGTAAATCAAAGCACATCAAAATTCTTCAAGGAAAATTTACCTTTGTATTGAGTTATAGAAAAAAATAACAAATTTGTAAAGATTAATAATAGAATCAGTTGAAAGCAAGCATGTCCGTGATTTTCTATAGAAACAACCAAATTGAAATTTATAGCAACTAGCATGTCCATTAAACAAAGTTAGAATTGGGAATGCTGAAGAGGGTCCCATTGCTGAAAAACTCAATAGAGAATGCCCATAAATTTAGCTCATAATAAAGCAGATATTGCCGATGCAGTTAAGTCAGTCAATTTATGCATAGATCGAGACAGAGATGCACACATGCCTTTAATTTTTTTTGCAATATTTGAAATTTTGTATCCTTGAGTAGCAACTTATTGATATTGGGAAGAAATAATGTATAGGGACCCTTAATAAAAAAAATATACTATTGATGTCTCTCAAAACCCAGTTCAATATGAGAAAACAAAGCATACAGAAAGAGAAACTAGATAATGGACTTATAGTGACAACATATATTCCCTCAAAACATTAACTGACGAATATAATTGGCAAAAGAGCCCCTATAGAGACCTTTAAAAGCAAGGTAGATTAATAGATATTCATTTACAAGCATGAACAGGGATGCTGCATTACTTGATTACTATATTAACTTAGTTATTATTTTCTTTCCTTTATACATATAGAGTTTACATTGATTGTATATTATATTTGTTAAGAGTGTTAGAATATTAGATATTTTTAATGCGCCGCTCCTCCTTGGGCGATGGCCCCCTGCTAGTCCGCTCTTCTCCTATGCGACGCCCTCTTTGCGCGCCGCCCCTCCCTGTGGAACGAGCCCCAGCGCGAAAGCCTCCCCTCCTGTCACCCCTCCCGTACGACAGCACCTCCAGCGCAACAGCTCACATGTGACGACCCCTCCCTGTGCAACAGCACCCTTCCGCCCTGAGCCCATACGCGACAGGCTCCCTTCCCGCCACCCCTCCCTGTGCGACCGCACCCCTCCCCGTTGCCCATCTCCGTGCAACACAACCAGCAGCCCTCCCCGTCGCCCCTCTCCAAGTGCGATCGCCCCTCCCTGTCGCCAACCCCACCAAACCAGCGCTTCCTTCTCCCTATGCGACGCCCCAAACTGCACAACCTCGACAAACCGTCATCCATGATACTCCTATGACTTAATTGATACCTGAATGCTTCGTCCGTGCACTTTTGGCACATACTTTCTACCCGTTGCGCACTATCAATGCTTTGTCCTTGCGTAACGTGCATCTTCAGCACTCTACAACTGTGCACCTTTAGCACCTTGTCGACGTGCATTTTCAGCACACAATCTATAGCATCATCGAGCATCATTGTTGCCCATGGCGATACTCCAGCGGCGTGTTTATCCCAACGATCCACCTCATGGGTTCTTGACTTCGGTGCCACAAATCACATCACTGGGGATGCAGGTATTCTTCGATCCTATAGATCAACCTGACTGGAGATAATATTATTATGGTCGATGGTCAGACAGTACAGATTGTTGGCTTGACACTATTCGTTGTTGCCTTTGTTCCCAGTTGTCCTTTTAATTTACTATATGTCAGTAAACTTACAACTGACTTACAGTGTCAGGTCATCTTCTCAAGTGCTTGTATTTCAGGAGCCTTCGATAACTCGGGTGCTTGGTAGTGGACGTCTTCAGGGTGGTGTGTATGTGTTTGATTCAGCCTCAGTTCTCGTCTATCCTGACACCTCTAATAATGCCCTTCAGCTTCACTATCATCTTGGTCATCCACCTACCCCCATTCTTCAAAAACCTTTCCCGGAGTTGGGTCCTCTTCTTCCTTTTGAATGTGAGTCTTGTCACTACACAAAGCACCTATGTTCCCCGAGCAACCCTCGTGCATCCACTCCTTTTCATTTGGTTCATTCTGATATCTGGAGGCCAACCCTAGTCCATCTAAACTAGGTTATCGATATTTTGTTACTTTCATCAACGATTTTTCACAGATGACTTGGTTTATTTGTTAAAAAAAACGTTCTCAATTTTTTACAGTGTTTCACTCTTATTTCCAAGAAATCACCACCCAGTTTTTCGCTAAACTTCACTATTTCAGTTCTGACAATGGTCATTAATATTTATCTTGACCATTCCAATCTTTTCCAGACTTCTTATACTGACACACCTCAAAAAAACGATGTTGTTGAACGAAAGAATTGTCATCTGTTAGAAATTGCTTGTGCACTTTTATTTCAGAAGAAAGTTATAATCGTTTTTTGGGGCGATGTCATTCTCACAACCATCAATCTTAACAATAAATTTTCTCCATCTGTTCTTCAGGGGGAGACACCCTTCCGTTCTTTATTTTCAACATCCCTTTATTCTCTGCCCATTTTTTGTTGTGTGTTATGTTCGAGATATTTGTCCATCGATTACCAAGTTTGATGCGAATGCTTCAAAATGCATCTTTCTTGACTATTCCCGCACCCAGGGCAGATATTGATGTTTCTCTGCATATTTGTGTCGTTGTGTTGTCTCAGCTGATGTTTCCTTTGTCGAATCATCAGTCATTTTTGTTCCCGAGTTCGCACCACCATCTGTTGATCCTGATTTTGAAGTTATTTTACCATATTCTCTCGATACATCACCACCCCTATCTCTTTCTAGTGATGTTGGATCACGATTTGGCCGGGTATATACTCGCCGACCTGGCACACCTACCACACCTGCCACACCGACACCTGATATTGCTACCACACCTAATGGCTCACCTGCTCCTAATCCTTCATCACCGGAGTTGCCTATTGCGTTTCGCAAAGGCTCACTCTCATGTAAGTATTATCAGGGATTATTTGCAGCTACCTCAAGAGTTATTGAGACACTAGCTGCTCACTTGACACCGCGCACTGTTGTCAAGGCCATATCTTATCCCGACTAGTTACAGGCAATGCAAGATGAACTTCAGGCTCTGGATGTCAACTATACTTGGGATCTTGTCCATCTTCCTTAGAGTCAGAAGGTGATCAGTTGCAAATGGATCTATACAGTACGCATCAATGTCGATGGCTCTCTTAATTGTCTTAAGGCTCACCTCGTTGCCAAAGGTTATGCGCAAACATATGGAGTTAATTATTTTGACACCTTCTCTCCAATGGCATAGATGGTCTCATTTCGGCTACTTATCTCTCTTGTTGTCTCCTCCCATTGACCACTCTACCAGTTAGATGTTAAAAATGTTTTTCATCGTGGTTTTCTTAATGAAGAAGTTTATATGGAGCAACCACCCGGGTTTGTTGCTCGGGGTCCTCCAAGATTTGTCGTCTTCGTCAATCGCTGTATAGACTCAAACAGTCACCACGTGCTTGGTCCGGTCGTTTTTGCACCATTATGCTTAGTTTTGGCATTTGCCAAAGCATAAGGGATTCTTCTATTTTCTGTCATCAATATGCAACAGGAAGCATTTTTTTGGTCGTCTATGTGGATGGTATTGTTATTACTGGCAGTGATACTGCTGGCATTGGTCGACTCTTAAGTCTTTTCTTCATCAAAATTTTTAAACAAGATATTTGGGTCAACTACGATATTTCTTGGGAATTGAGGTCTTCATATGTAACAAAGGAATTTTTCCATCTCAGAGAAAGTATGTTCTTGATCTACTGCAAGAAACTGACATGACTCGAGCTAACTCGGTTGACTCACTCCTCGAACCTGGAGAAAAGTCACTTCGTACTGATAGTGAGATGTTTTCATCACCCGACAGATATAGACGACTTGTTGGAAAGCTTGACTACTTGACAATAACTCGACCTGATATCGCTTATGCGGTTAGCAAAGTCAGCCAGTTTATGGAATCTCCAACAAAAACGCAGTGGGAGGTTGTTCTTCGCATTGTTAGATATGTGAAAAAGAAACCAGGTTTAGGTCTTCTATGTTCAGATCATGGGCATACAAATATTGAGACATTTTGTGATACAGATTATGTTGGATGTCTTTCTTTTGGGAGATCTACGTCTGGTTTTTCAGTATTTGTTGGAAAGTATTTGATCTCATCACGAAAAAAGAAGCAAACGGCTATCTCCCGATCAAGCGCAGAGTCGGAGTATTGTGCAGACGGTTATCTTCAGATCTAGTGCAGAGTCGGAGTACTGTGTCGTAGCATATGTGACTGCATCGATTATTTGGGAACAACAAATTCTTCAAGAGATTGGGTATGCTACCAAGAAAACGGCACATATCTAGTGTGACAATCAAGTTATCAAGATTGTCACAAATCCGGTCTTTTATGAGCGGACAAAGCATAATGAAGTTAATTGACATTTCGTTCGAGAAAATTTTGAGAAAAAAAAGATCATTGGTCATGCTCGCACCTCTGATCAACATGCAAATGTTCTCACAGAAGGGTTTTATGGACCACGTGTCCAATTTTTGTGTAACAAGCTAGACATGATAAATATATATGTCCCGGCTCGAGGGGGGTGTTAAGAGTATTAGAATATTAGATATTTTTAATATTTGTATCCCACATTATCAGTTGTATTTCTTTTCTCATCTATAAATTAAACACCCTACCTCGTTGTGAAGTACGGGTTTTCATTCTAACAATATCGTTATAATAGATTAAGAGAGATTTTCTTTCTTAAAATATTAGATTAGGTATTGATGTACAATGTCCTATAAATACTTGGGTTTATACTGGAGAGAATGAATAAAGAATAATACAATATTCTTGACTTGCTGCATTTTCCAACTCAAAACATTATCAGAGATATGTAAGCATAAAAAATTCAGTCAACCTTCTTCACTCTGCCCTCTGCATCTCCATCAGTGAACATGATACAAGTTCATTCCCCATGAACATGTCATTTTCAACCAGTACTCCCCCTATAACTTCCCAAAAATTCAGATCTCTACAAACATCTTTTCAGCAAAAAAAAATTGTTATCATTCGAACACATGAAAGAACAATAAATTTCCAATGCTTGACAAGACTTGATAATAGAACCCAATTGCCTGCAAGAATGTGCTATCACAAATATGGTAGCAATTAATTATTAGGCTGAACTGACAAACTATTGCAAAAAGAAATGAAATCGGACAATTACTGCTGAGAAGTAGAATGACAGATGAAAAGTGATGGAAGTGATAAGGCATAATTGAAAAATAAATAGCTCCTGACCGGATCATTTTTGAAAAAAACCAAGGAAGTGCGGGTGAGGATAAACCAACGCTTCTTCCAAGACTTCCAACCTATTCCTGCAGGTTAAAAAACAGCATTAAATTTAAAATGACATGACAGAGAATTCACAATCCTGAGCAAACAAAGGGATAACGAAGCCAAAAGATATAACTACACATTCCACGTATTATAACAAATCTCTAGGAGTGCCCAAGCAAGTTGCAATAAGCATCAATAAAAATTGATGATCGGTGAAGGTTACAACTAAAGAAAAATAGTAACAACTAGCATGACAGAAATGTAATGAAAAAAATGCATAGCAAAGGAGGTTCATACAAGAAGAGAAACTTGACAGAAAAATAAAAAAAAAAGGAATAAAGAGATAGACCTTTTGAAGATATAAAAAGTGGCCCACTTTTAAAAACCTGCCAATTCATTAAAAAATACATCTTCAGGCAATCAAGTAACACTTAAAAAAAGTTTAAGAAACCAAAGGCATAAAAAAATTACATTATAACGGTTATGCTGCATTTATATCAAGGAAAATATGAAGGCGAGAAAAATGAGAACAAAATTGAGATGCTCGACCAAAAGCACCAAAACCCTTATCCACCAGGGATCCTATAAAAATATGAAACGTAAAAATATAGTAATCATGGTTCATAGAAGTGGAAAAATAAAAAGTAAATAAACATACGTTATTAAACAAATTAACAAACACTAGAAGATCCAGGACCCAAAAAAAATATAATAGGATTTATTTTAGTTTATTGAAATTTCTATTTATGCAAGGAAATAATTTAGAATATTGATTTGAGCTTCAAATTAATTCAGTTCTAGTTTTAGAAATAATTAGGACCATTAAATTCATAAAGTGTTTGTAATTAAAATTATACTTCTCATTTCAATAATGTATCTAACCCTAAAATATGGTCCTTAAGACAGAATAGGTAGACTTTGATAATTGGATGAATTGCCATCAACTTTTCCTTGGCGAATGCCATTCTCAGAGGGGTTGCCGGGTTGAGCAGTCTGGTGTCAGCTTATGTCTGATTCATGCTATTTAATAGCGTGTGGCTGCAAATTTTCCACAGTGTCGTATCATGTAATGTGAGACACAATCCAATTATTGTCTTATTTTATCTTAGTGTAGTGTTGGTTCCGTTGTGCTACATCAAAGCTGGAAAAACGACCTTGCTGGTTTAAAACAACTGCATGCATCTTAAACTAAATTAGGAAAATCCCCCCATGCAATCAAATTCATTTACTCAATCCCCTAAAACAAGAAGCAAATAGGGTACTGGTAAACTGGCCTAAATGGCTGCAGGTCATTCGGCGACTGATCTGCCCAAAAAAGCACTCCCTACTAATGGCCTAAAATCACATTCACATCAGCCTTAAATCACAAGAGACAACTTGAACATGCAATGAGATAGCTGCACCAAGTTCTTGTTTCTACAAGGCGATGTTTAGCACAAACCAACGTGAACAGCAGAAAACAGCCAAGGCCACAAACCTTTTAGTTTGATGTGCATGGGCCAAACTACTCATTCGCAGGATGAGAAGAATGAAAAATAATGGGATTTTGCAAGATAGTTGAAGGCAACAATTCACCGTCATTGCAGCTTCAGTTCTCAATAAATAATGCAAATTCATCCAGATACATCATTTTTTCACATTATTTCTTCACCCTTTTTCTTTTTTTCTTTTCTTTTTCTGAGAGAAAACATTCACCCAAATACTCAAGTTACCACCTTGACCGAATATTTATAAGGAAGAAAAATCGATATCCTTATTAACATGCACCGAGCCAAGTGTTTACTAGCAACGGAAAGCATGGGTAATGGTTTGCACAAAAGTTCGGTAACCAATGAGGGAAGCAAATACGAGAAATCTAACCCAACGCCAACGAATTCAACTAACTTTGTCTGGAGAATCGAGCAAGGTGCTTTAACAACGACAACAACAAAAGCGTACCGTGTTTGGAGTTCCGCCAATTCGGTGACGTTCCAACACCGCCAGGGGAACCGACATCTTCACATGCTAACGAAGGCGTTGCATTCAGTACACACACAAACAACGTCCACTGCGACTCAAAACGCAAAAGACTCGAAGGAAAACAGCCGGGGCTACATCGCCGCCCATCGAGTGCACCACGAGGGTGCAAGCAGCAGGCGGGGGGGATTTTGGGATCGGGAAGTTCACCGGAGGGGCAATTCTCGAGATCTGGAGGTAGGGTTCAATCGAAGCAGCAGCAGCAGGAAGAGCAGGAACAGGAGCAGCGCCACCAACCAGGGGTATTCATTGCGCCCCCCGTGTTGTTTTCCTCTCTAATTCGGATGTTCTCGCGCAGCCCCTCTGCGTGGCACTGTTCAGCTTGTGAGGGATTAGCCGTTTGGCGTGCAATGGTGGCTTCCAGTGATTTTATATTTTATTTTTTCGCTTTTTTTTTTCAGGGTCTCGTTTTCACCCGCTTACGCATTGCCGTTGAGTTTGGTCCCGCGACGCGACCCAAGCGAAGACCCCGATGCCAACCATTTCCGTCTGTCATGTCTCGGAAATCGCATTATCCGGAAATTTATTTTTATTTTATTTTTTTATAATAATATATTGGATTGAGTATGATTAATGGTTAACAGGGTTTTTATAGGATTATGACATTGAATTTGAAACTTGATTAATATATTATTAGAGATTGGGTGATGGTGTTGAGATAATATAAAATTGAACCCAATTAGATTAATTATTGTTAATTTATTACAGTTTAGGGGTGGGGGGTAAAACAGTGTCTCTTCACTCTGCCCTAGATTGTACGTCGAGGTGAATAAATCACACGAAATTAAGATAAAAATTCATGATAAGCAGTAATTGAACCCCCGACTATGATGAACCCAACAAAAACCATCAACCACTAGGTCATACCGGTGAGTCTTATTAATTATATATTTTAAAATGATAATAGTGATTTAATATATATGTATAGAATTTGTGATTCATTCATTTTTAATTTATTATTATATTTTGAACATTTGAAACTATAAATGAATATTTCAATGGATTAATGTGGTTAACCGTATTTCAAAATATAATTGGACAGAGTTGGGATAGTGGGTTTATAAAATAGATGGGTTGCAAACGAGTTTGGGTTTTATTAAACTAAACGGGTTTGGGTTTGAGTATTCTATATTTTATGTTTACCCGGTTCATTGTCACTAGCCGGGATTAACATAGAAATACTTTCAAGTAATGAAAATTAATGTATTATTTGATATTTGCATATAGTTGAATATATGTATAAATATAAAATATAAAAGATATAAATACTATGTGTTTTATAATTAAATTTAAGTGCATTTATACGTGTGTACATGTTTGTGTGTGTGTACTCGTTTATTTATATTAATACATACATATAAGTGTATGTATATATATTTCTAAAAAAAATATTTAAAATTTAATTTTAAAAAATAAATGAAATTCGAAATTGAAACAATAATCTAAGATAAAGTGCAAATTGAGATTTAAAAAATTGAAATTTAACAATACATATACGCATATATATAGTGATATTTATGTACTTATGTGTGTATGTATGTACATACTGTCACTACTACAAAGTCTAGTTATTAGCACAGTTCAAAGCCATGACAATAGCCTCCAAAACTGTGACGACAACCTATCGTTGTGATTTTGGCAACTATGGTTGTAAGAGCTGTTGGGATAGGTTTATAGTCACGGTTTTGATCAAATCATTAGTGTATGAACCTCGTGGTCGTGATTTTTAAATTGTAACTGTGGATACCTACAGTCGTGCTTTTTGACCTATTAGCATGCTTTTAAAATTGTGGCAATTGGTATCCAGTAATAATGAAAAAAGTTGGTGTGAGGTTTTGAACCCTCAGCCTACATATTATTACACTGCCACAAATTCGGGTAAAGAATGCGGTGGGTTTTATCAACGCTAAACAAAAACACTGATAAAAGTGGGACATTTATCAGCACTAACTAAAAGCGCTGATAAATCTACCCTTTATCAGCGCTAATGATAACACTGATAAAAGTTTTTAATAAAAAATATTATTAATTTATATAAAATTATTATATTTATATTAAAAAACAATGTTTATCTGCATACATTAAATAAAAAACGCTTATTTGTAATTAATATATATATTTTTAATAATTCAAATATATATATATATATAATAAATTTAACTGAATAATAACTATATTTATTATATTTATATACTTATAATTATATATAAATACTTTTTAAACATATATATTTATAATTATATATAAATACCTTTTAAATGTGTATATTTATAGTTACAATTATATATATGTGTGTATAAATAAATATACGTTTCCAATAAATATGGTCAATTGATGTGTGCACGTTCATATGTTATGTATTCATCATGAGTGTTCATTTACACATTACACCCTCATTATTATTCATGTTGTCCATATATATATGACGACTTGTTTTTACGATCTATACTTTACTGGGTATACGATTCATTCATGATCCCGTGAAGTTATTATGTCCTCATAAATACTTAAAATCACGATAAATATATTTAAATAATAAATATATTTATTATGTTTGTAATTATAAATATTTAGTTATATATAAACACTTTTTAAAATGTATTTATAATTACAATTGTATATATATATATATGTATGTATTTAAATAATTATAAAATTACAATAATTTTTTTAAATGATAAATATATTTATAATATTTATAATTATATATAAATACCTTTTAAATGTATTTATTTATAATTATATATATATATATATATATTCATTAAAGACCTGTATTTATTGTAATTTTTTTCAATGATAAATATGTTTATTATATTTATTATTATATATAAACATTTTTTTAAAAATTACAATAAATACATTTATTATAATTTTATAAATATATATTTATATATTAATATACATATATATATACATCTAAATATATTTATAATTATATACAAATATATATATATATATATATATATGTATTTATAATTATAAATATAAATATATATATATATATATAATTAGAAAAGTATGATAAATATATTTATAGTAATTATAATTTTATAAATATATATAATTAATATAAATATATTTATAAATATATACAGATATTTATAATTATAATTATAAATAATGTATATATGTAAATAATTATAAAATTATAATAAATATATTTATTATATTTATTATATAGACTGCTTAACCACTGGACTAGGCTAGGAGTGGTGATGATTGTTTTCGAGTTACGATTGAATTCACCAAAAGGAGTGACATTAGAAGATTCATTGACCTTGAGATTTCAATCAGCGGCGATAGAATCCTTCGACAGTTTGCAAGGTGAGTTTCCCTAAAAGGTGGGGTTGTGTGAGTAGATTAGTTGGGTGGAAGGGGTGACGTGTTCTTCTACCGGATGTCAGTGGTTGAGTTGAGGAGTGGTACAGGGGATCAACAATCACCTGAATTCAACGAAAGGACCCCCGCAGAAGTCTTAGGTTGGTGTTATTGGATGATCAGTTGGACCTCTCTGTAAAAGTGAGGCGGGACCACTTGCACATGTGGCTTGCGAAGATCGGAAGTTTAGTGACCTACGTGGCGGTAAAGTCACGGGTGATCGTAAACCCTTGTATCTTCCAATAAAGTCACGCGTGGTTGTAAACTCTTGTAACATCCTCAACCCAGTTCTCTCTCACGTGATCGAGATGGGTCGTTGTGTGACCTCAAGCGCACCTCCTCGTATGCCAGATGCAACCGACTAGCAGCGAGGATCTAAGAAATATAGTGAGAATATTATACCTTATGGAATAGAGTAACAATCGCAACATAAAAGAGATAAACCAACACAAACATACAACTCAAACAGATGCCAGATGAATGCCAAACAATCCAAATGTAATAAGCAATGTCATGTCATACAGTATGCCAAACTAAACGTCATTGTCGAAAGTCATACAAGTAACCAACTAAAATACAAACTAAAAAAAAGACTAAAAAAAAGACCTGATCCCGAACCCCATGCCCGGTCCCGTCTCTATGCTCCAATCCCACCCAACATAGAAACCAATCAAGCACAGAGCCCCCTGCCCTTGTCCAAACCTACATCTATGAAGTTTGTATGGGTATCAAATGGCATCCAGACAAGATGTGAGTAAAACTCAGTGGGCCGACACCCGCACTGTCTAAGCAAATGCAATCTGAAATAATAATGCATGCAACAATACGATAATCAGGGGCATTAATTCATAAATTAATGCAGAACATCAAATAACCTGTCAACCCTCGGCTCCAGGTTGACACTCAGGGTCAACTAACATATGCTTTGGCCTAATGTTGGATATCTCTTTTTGTGCCATCTTCAAGTCCAGTCGGATTCCCATGCCAAGGACCAAATACTCATTTCGGGTGTCAAGTAACAGTGTATCTCACCCACGGGCATCAAGTAACCACACATCTCGCCCTCGAGAATAAAGCATCCATGCATCTTGCCCCCGAGCATCAAGTAACCATGTAATAATGGACTACATGTGAATTCCTACGCGAGAGCAGGTTACATGTTCCCAAGGCGCAAGACCATACCAAGGGAAAAAGTATCAATGGACCCAATGCAAATTCTCATGCTAGGACCACTTACATGCTCAAAGGACATCGTAATCTATATGAATTACCATGCTAGAGCCAATTTAACATTTCACAAACAAATGCAACAAGAGCCGATGCATTCCAATTCACCAAACATGCCAAACATGTCTACATATTCCATAATGGCTATTCCATCCAAATTACCAATTATCCTACCATTGAATTAGTTATGCCAAGTTACCCATTTACCGATCCACCATGATCATCTCTCAATTACCAATTTCATGCAAAATAACATAACAATGTGACAATTCCGATTCACTTATCAATTAAGCCCAATTACCATTCACATGCCATTATATCCATATTTCATAATGTCACCGTGTTAAATCCATTTTCATGTAAATTAGCCACTTATGAGCCAAGTGATTCTTTAACAATCCAATTATCTCAATTCACATGTTAAGCCAAAACCATAAATAATTCCTCATTTAGCATATGGCTCCAGGTTCATACATCCCAAGTTATAACCTAAGGTCAAGGGTAGGCACGCCTCTCGGGTGGTCGCAAGTCCAGGTATCAACGCCAACAAACCCTACGAGATTCGTGGGAGGTCTATGTATAGGGATTCAAGCCATACAAGAGAAACCCATTCACCAGGGGTCACTCGCATGGTGTGCCGACGCAATCCACTAGTGAAAAAAGGGGTTTTCATGTCGTTTTTTTTTTGTTTTTAACGTTGGTTACCTCATGACACCATTGTAGGTGATGTTGTAAATAATTTTTTCACATATTTTAATAAAAATCGATGCTATAAATTCTTTTTAATGTTGTTTTTCTAAAAACTATCATAGAAACCAACCTATAACTATATATCTGGAGGGATTTTTCACATCGCTTATATCAAAACCGACATGAAAAAGCAATTATCACATCGGTTATACAATAACCGATGTGGAAAATATTTTTTTATTAAAATAATATCAATATAGTCATTCATCCTAGCAGTACAACAACAGATCAGAAATAAGAAAACAACAACAACACAACCCAACATCACAAAATCAATGCAACTTAACTTTAAAATTTAAAATTTAAACTTTACAATGTATATTAAAAATAATCCAAAACCCAATCAGACCTACAAAATAATCCACCCATTATCTTTGTAAGTGTTTTAATACTTTCCTAGTATAAGGTTGAGGGTCATCAAAAGCCACAAATTAAAAAAACATTTAATATGTATTTTGAATATAACGAATAAAAAATCAAATGAAAGGTTATAACAAAATCTAACCTTCTAGAATTTTGTAACTGTCCTGATTGAAATTATTTAAAACATAAATCTTAAAACATAGTATCCACATTCCTTTACACATTCTTGAAGATGAAAATTCAATTTAAAAATAAATTTTCAATTCAAAATAATATTTTAATTACTATCATCCAAAATGTAGTAATTATAAATGAGAAGTTTCTTTTACTTTTACATATTTGATCTTTGCACTCTTATTTCATATTGTCTATCTAAAGTAATCTAATTCCCTATTTGAAAATAATATGTATGAAATAAATTTAAATGTCGTTATAATATTCAAATATCCAAACTTATGTGTTCAATACATTCTTAAAATTATATCGCATGTCACCATGTATAGAGCATAGCCAATAAGTTGTCTTCTCTCTTGGATAAAAAAACAGACAACATTTAATATACAAAAAAATATAATGTGAGTGGTTATTTAGTTAAGAGATATAAAACTTTATGAGATATATGTTTCATACTCTTGAAGATAAGGAAACATCCAACACTGGATTGCATTATTTTGAAATCTTGCAGCAATATAAACTTTTTTTTGTACCACTCATTGCCATCACTACAGGTGAAATAAATTATAGGTTAATAAATCCATATACAGATGTTGCATTATAATGCTTAAAAACTTTATAAAGAGACCTAATACAAATAAAACATAAACATTAAGTTTAAATAACTTAAAATAACTTAAAGATATATGACAACTGACTTACATAGAAAAGACTTGCATCGTGTTGATGCCCAACTGATCTTCAGTTACAAGTTCCATGATATATTTCTTTAAAATCATCACATTCATTGCATGCCCAAAAATGTCAGCATCCATTGGAAGATCATAAAATTCCAACAATAAAGATAAATATGTTGACAACTTATCAAGTCCAAAAGAAATTGTATTTGAAGTCACAACAGCCTGTACTTATTGTTGTCTACATAGTATGTCTTTACCTTTAAAGTATTCCTGTAAAAAAATAGATAAATATATAAATTTTAAAATGTTAAAACAAATTTAACACTAATATAAAATAAAGAATATAATCTACATATACCTCAATAGTAATTTGTCGAATAAGTCTAGATGGCCAAACTAAAAAATGGTCGATACATTGACCAACTGTAGTGACCTCATCTGCAGGAAATGGTATTCATGATGGTTTATCTATAATATTTTTTACAGTGACCCTAAGCTACTCTATATCTATCTGTTGATGATGAACGATACCCCCAATATAATATATAATCCCATATGCAATAATATGATGTTGGAAATCCTCAAAATATAACTCAAAATAAATGGGAAACTGTGGAGGAGGTGTAGGAGTGGGATAAGTAGGAGGAAGTGGAGGAATGAGATCTACAGATGGAGGTGGAGGATTGGGATCTACAAGGTGAGGTGGAGGAGTGGAATATGTGATCGTGTTGTCGAGGGCGTCAAATTAGATGTTTATTTTTAACTAGAATTTCTGCAGTATAGTAGCAACCCTAGGTCGTCTCTCGAATGAGCCTTAGATCATTAATTACAAAATGAGGTTTTGATTAAGAAACTAAAATGGGAAATAGGTTTTATAAAACTTGAGTTTTTTTTTCTTTAAGAACAGAAATTGAAAGTATATTACTACTGAAAGAAACCAGTTGGAGAAATCGTGATCAACCCGGGTAAGTGTCCCTTGATGCTTAATCCGTCATTGCTCTCAAGGGAAAGGGAATGATCATTGACTACTTGATTTTATACATACTGAAACCAGTAATGGTATGTGAGTTCTTACTAGGTTACCACCTAGGATTTGATTAATCAACCATATTGATTATCGACAACCGCTCAAAATCAACAAACATGAATCGATGTAAAAAACAGAACTCAATCAAGGCATCACATCAACAACATGATGAGATGACCAGATTTTTGTCAATGATAAAAATATTCCACAAGACAAGGACATTCATATTCATAGGTTTAAGCTCCTAGATTTTATCAACCGACACAATCCATTTGCACACTCATGAAAGGGAGGGGTGAGAAAAGATGCAACCACACTCAAATCATCACAAGATCCAGGTTATGCATGGAAGCATGTGGATTATTGTTCCTTTGATTTGTATTTGATCATACTAGAATAAACACAAATTTATAAGGTAGAAATGAATAACAATTTACAACAAACCTGTAAATCAATTACCTTATGAAAATTATAAGTGTGGAGCTCGGGATTACAACAAAGGACACTCCCCAAATTGATCACCAAGAGGTTTAGAAGTAAATGAGGGAGAAGAGAAATAAAATGGGTGTAGAGAGCTCTCCAATTCGACTAACCTTCACCCCTGGTCGTGAAACATAGATAATGAGGGGTAGGAGTGATTTTATGGGCAATTTACATCCATATTTTCACATAAAGTGGCCAAGTATCTAAAGGGCTAGGTGACTATTCAAGACATATTTTTTACTCCTTATTTATCTGGATGGTTGAATGACAAAAACATGTAAATATGACTTGAAATTTTGTAGAGAGTTGGGTATTTGAGTTATCTATCCAAGGGAGGTGGAATCAGACCAATTGGATCTCTGAGGCCTGAGTTATGGCCCAAATACAGAAGGGTGGTCCAATCTGGCCCGCCCAAAATTTCTTCACATTGTGGGCCTCCAAATGGACGAATTGGGATTCATGATCTTCTAGATAAATGTATCCCACATTTTTTTAACTCATACACCCATTTTATCCCAATTAGATACACAAATTATCTACAGTACAAATAATTGTCCACATGCATGCTTAGGCTCTCGCGCAGTTTGGCCCATTTTGCTTGAATTCCATCACGAGCTCTCCAAATCACCTCCTTCTACAATGTAAACATCAAAACAAGTAAAATTTCCCCATTAAATAGTGATAAACATTAATTCATTGAATCAAACATAAAGTGAAATTTATTATTACATTTTTAATATTCATTACAAAACCAGTTTAAAACAACAGTGTAAGGGTGGATTTGAATAGTGAATCGCTACGTGAGCACACCCCCACACCTAAACATTTGCACTCCTGGGAAAAGTCACATATCCAAAAAATGATGCATGTATATATTACCAACATCATGAAGTTTTAACATTTGAGGAAATTTAAATTCATTAAAGTAATGTGATCAATACACAAACCACACCAAGGAGTGCTTCCTAGTGAAAATGAAAAAGACGTCTCATAAATCATATCACAATGAAATTCAAAGAGATTAATGATACAAAATTGAGAAAGGAATTCAAAAGTCAAATATGCCACTAACTCTCCATGTGTTTATGTGAAAAACATTCCATGCTATTCTTTCCACTTTCTATCCAATAAATATAGGTTATTTTAACACGTTTTAGCTTAAAAGATTCTGTCCACCAAACTTGCCCTACATCCTTTGCAATCATATTTCAAGACCCACCCACTTAAGCATTCCTGGAAGTCAAACCATAAGTTCCCAACCTAGATATCCCCATATGTTGCACATTTCATCACTCCCCACATTTTTTTAGAAGTTGCATTTGGAATAAATCTCACACTTATCTCTTAACCCTTGTTTGATCTCCTCACGACGCTAATTGTAATAGTTATAACAATATCAAAGGTTGAGGAGGAGTGGTTTTTGACCTACCCAAGACAGAACCCAAATTTTTTTAAGGGTATGAAACAGTCAGATATCAGGTACACACGCATAGGTCAATCCGATATAGTAATGAAACATATTGGATAAGGAACGTATGCATGTAAATATCATTTTAAGCTGAAAAATATTAACCTAACTTATATTTAACTTCTAGTAAGTAAGAAATATTCACACTTTGTGGTTTGGTACAAAAATGTGTTGAGATATTAGTGACACTATTTTCCCAAAAACTACTCACACAAGGGGCATCAATCATCTTAAAGGTTTCATATAGATACAAACATTTATATCATTGACAGAAAACCAATTCACTAAAAATCACTCCATGATGTTAAATTCATACAAATATTCATTCCCTAACAGAGACGAGATTCATCAAATGTTAAAACAACATGGAATCAAAAATTTCAACATGAATTTTTAGTAAGTTCCATGATTTGGTGACCATAAGGGGGAGGGGGATGTAAAAATACCATAAAGAAGGCGAAAATGAGAAGAAAAAAGAAAGGAAATGAAAATCCTAATGAACCTAGAAAGATTAAAAAAGTGAAAATATCATAAAGAAGGCAAAAAAGAGAAGAAAAAAAAAGAAAATGAAAATCCTAATAAACCCAGAAAGACGGGGAAAAGTGAAAATACCATAAAGAAGGCGAAAAAGAGAAGAAAGAAGAAAGATGATGAGAATCCTAATGAACCCAGGAATGTATCCACCCTCCCACACCTAGAATATGCAGTGTCCTCACTGTAATAATTGATAATGTGAGAAAGAAGGATAAAACCTGGTATGTTTCGCTGGTATGTTGCTTCTAGAAGGTGTATTTCCTCCACTAAATTCTTTGTAAAATCCTCATAGAAGTGTTTAAGTCGCTGCCCATTGACGGTAAGACTTCGTCCACTCTGCTCATGCAAAATCTGTATTGCACCAAAAGGGTAAACATTAGTAACCGTATAAGGACCGAGCCATCGGAAACGAAGCTTACCTGGGTGGAGCTTTAGCCTGGAATTGTATACGAGGACCTTCTCACCAATATGAAACTTCTGTTGATGAATCATGCTATCATGGATAGCCTTTGTCTTCTCTTTATAGATTTGGGAGTTCTCATATGCATCACATCAGATTTATTCCAACTCTTGAATCTGCAACTTCCTTTGCTCACCTGCATATGAAAAATTCATATTACATTATTTAACAGCCCAATATGCATGGTGTTCTACCTCCACAGGGAGGTGACAAGCCTTTCCAAACACAATTTTGTATGGTGATATTCCGATTGGGGTTTTAAAAGCTGTACGGTACGCCCAAAGTGCATCATTCAAGCACAAACTCTAATATTTCCTATTGGGCTGTACCATTTTTTCCAAGACTCTCTTAACTTCCCGATTTGATATTTCTGCTTGTCTGTTAGTTTGGGGGTGATATGCAGTGGAGACTTTATGATCAACCCCATACTTATGAAGCAAATTTTTCATGTTGCGATTGCAAAAATGAGAACCCTGATCACTAATGATGAATCTTGGCAAACCAAACCGACTAAAAATCTGGGACCTCACAAAATCAACAACAACTCAGGAGTCATCGGTCCTAGTAGCATTTGCCTCCACCCATTTAGAAACGTAGTCCACAAATAACAATATGTACATTAAGCTAAATGAATTTGAAAAAGGCCCTATGAAGTCAATGCCCCATGCATCAAAGATTTCACAGAATAACATGGGCTACTGGGGCATTTCATTCTTCTTAGAGATATTCCCTATGAATTGACAACGGCTACATGACTTTCAAAATCGATGGGCATACCTATACAATGTTAGTAAATAAAGTACTAATTCAAGGACCTTTCGAGCTGTTCATTGAGAGCCAAAGTGGACCCCACAAGCCAAAGTGTGACAGAAGGTCAAAACAGAGGTGAACTCATGGTCAGGTACACACTGACGAACTACTTGGTCACCACAAATTCTACACAAATATGGGTCATCCCAAATGTACCACCGAGAATCATGTTTAAGTATTTAGGATTGGGAAGTGCTGAAATTAGTGGGGACCCTATATGTTGCTAGAAAATTCACAATGTCCGCATACCAGGGGGTAAGGTCCACAACATCACAAAGGTTATCATGAGGAAAGAATTCTCCAATGGGGAGGGATGAGTCAGCATGGTGGTCCAGTGGTGGAGAAATTCTACTAATGTGGTCAGCTACAACATTTTATACTACCCTCTTATATCTAATCTCAAGGTCAAACTCTTGGAGGAGGAGCATCCACCGTATGATGTGGGACTTAACTTTTGGTTTCTTTAAGAGGAATCAAAGGGCAACATGGTCAGAAAACACAATCACTTTTGACCCAAGAAGATATGAACGAAATTTTTACAAGGAAAAAAAATAGAAATGAGATATTTTTCAGTGGTTGTGTAGTCTACCTGGGTAGGCTCAAGGGTACGTGAGGCATACACAATGACATGATGAGCCTTCTCAACCCTTTGTGATAAAACTTCCCCAACTGCAAAGTTAGAGGCATCACACATAAGCTCGAAGGGGAGATCCCAACTTGGTGGTTGGATGATTGGAGGTGATGTGAGACTCCTTTTTAGTGAATTGAATGCACCCTCACAATTTTTATCAAACACAAACTCAGAATCTTTTTGTAATAACCATGACAAGGGAAGTGCAATCTTACTGAAGTCTTTAATGAATTGACGGTAAAAACCAGCATGACCCAAGAAAGATCGCACATCACGAACACATTTTGGATATGGAAGGGTTGAAATTAATTCAATTTTTGATTTATCCACTTGAATATCCTCTTTTGAAATAACATGCCCAAGAACTATCCCTCATTCAACCATGAAATGATATTTCTCGTAATTTAATACAAGATCTTTTTATATGCAATGATGAAAGATATAACCTAGGTGAGCCAAACAGTTATCAAAGGAAGTTCCATAAACTGTGAAAACCATCCATAAAAACTTCCACAACTCTCAAGGTACTCAGAAAAAATACTCAACATACATCGCTGAAAAGTACTAGGAGCATTACATAGATCTAAAGGCATCCTTTTGTATGCAAATGTGCCAAATGGATAGGTAAATGTTGTCTTTTTTTGATCCTCAGGGGCTATATGGATTTGGAAATAACCCAAATATCCATCAAGAAAACAATAATAAGACTTACCAGCCAATCGTTCTAACATTTGGTCAATGAAAGGTAGAGGAAAATGGTTCTTCCGCATGGCTTGATTCAGTCAACAGTAGTCAATAAAGACTCACCAACTATTTTGCACACGTGTTGGAACCAATTAATTCCTTTCATTTGACACAACTGTTATTCCTGTTTTTTAGGCACAATTTGCACTTGTCTAACCCATTTGCTATGAGATATATGATAAATGATCCCTACAACAAGTAATTTAATGACTTCCAATTTTACCACTTCAAGGAGAGTTGAATTCAACTGGCATTGAGATTGTCTCACGGGCTTAGCCTCATCATCCAAAAGTATATGGTGCATACAAATAGATGGGATAATCCTAGGAATATCAGCCAATATCCATCCTATTGCCTTTTTACACCCTCTCAAAAGTTTGAACAGTTTTGATTCATATTATTGAGAAAGGTTATTGACAATAATGACAGGAAATTGGTCAATACCCTCAATATAGAAATATTTTAAATTATATGGAAGTGGTTTTAATTCCAACGCTGGGGGTTTTTGGACCGAGTGAGGAGATTTAGGGAGAGTGAGGTCCATGATATTGTCCATCTGCTCATGTTTATTCTCTAGGGATAGAGAATCTATTGAAATGAGATTTTCAGAATCATTGACGGTCATGGGTACCTCAGAATGAACACACTCATCAATTAAAGCACAAAATTTACACTTTTTAGAACCCACACAACACTCAAAACATGAACCAAAACTCAAATCATCCAAGGGTGAAGAAGAGGAAAATGAATCAGAGTATGGATTGAGGAGAGAAGTGTGTGTGTGTGTGCATCGTTTGAGAGCACTTCCATCTAATAGATAGGAAGAGCGGAGTTCTCTTCAACGGGGTGTTTCATAGCCTCAAAGATGTTAAAACCTACCTTTTCTCCACCAAACTCCATGGATAGTGTACCATTGTGAACATTGATGATCATATTTGTTACTTTAAGGAATGGACTCCCAATTATGAGAGGGGAATGTCCTTGGGTTCAGGTATCTTCCATTTCAAGAATGTAGAAATCAGCGGGGAATATGAGATTCTTCACTCTTACAAGGAAATCCTCAATCACTCCTGTTGGATGCGTAGTACTCCAATTGGAAAGTTTCACGATAATGCCTGTTGGTTGAAGTTCTCCAACCTGCAGATAATTATACACGGAGTGAGGCATTACATTAATGGAAGCACCCAAATTCAGTATAGCATCAGAAAATAAGGTCTCCCCTATGGTACAAGGTATCATGAATGTGCTTGGATCCTTTCACGTAGTTGGCATTGCTGGTTGAATCAAGGTCGAAACATTTCTTCCTAGGTTGAATCTTTCATTCCCATTCAACCTTAGTCTATGGGTGCATAGTTCTTTGAGAAATTTGGCATAATGAGGAATTTGCTTAACTGCATCCAATAATGGAATATTTACTTGAACCTTTTTAAATGTATCCATTATTTCATTATCAATATCATTATCAAATTTTTTCTTAGATTTAGTGAGTCTTTGAGGGAAAGGAAGAGGAATGGATTGTTTATGGGAATCCTTAATGATAATTTGATCACTCTTTTTTTCTTGTTTTTATTTTCTTGAAACATTTTAAGGTTGGAGAAGAGAGTTTTCAAGAGGGGGAAATACTTGTGGTGTAGAATCAGTAGAATTAGAAACTACTTTACCACTACGAAGTGTAACTGCACATACGTTACCTTTGTCCTTCAGATTGGAAATGGGTTGGGATTGTAGTTGTCAAAAACCTTGCATCTTAAGATCACTGATGTTGTTCTCCAATTGTCCCACTTGAGTTCGTAGGTCTTGAATAGCTGATTGTGTGGTTTGTTGGAACTAGAGGTTTTGGGATGCCATTTTCTTCACCATGTCCTCGAGGCTTGGTTTAGATTTGGGAGGAGGAGTATGATTGTTTTGAGAAGTTAAAGGATAATAAGGTTTCATACCTTGGCCTTGTTGATACCAATTTTTCTTGGGATAACTTGAGTTTCCTCCTTGTCGGTACTAGGGTTTTGTTTGTTACCCATGGTTTGGATTTGGCCTGAATTGTTCCTGCTTGAAGGGAGGTGCTTGTTAGAATGGATTCCATGGAAAGACGATTGCACAAGACTCAGGTGAATCTTGAAGTTGTGGGCACTAGTCAGAAAAATAAGTATTTTCAGAACAAATACCACAATGTAATGAAGTAGGAGGATATTGTGAGTTACCTTGTGCTTGAGATAATTTCCTTAGAAGGGTATGCATCTCATCAAGATTGTTATCTACCTTTTGTTCTAGAGATGAATGACTTACCTCATGAACTCCTCGGGTTGGTGCAATAGCTCGTGTACCAAATTATTGTGCATTTTGAGCCATGTTGGCTATTAATTCATGAGCAACGGAAGGAGTTTTATCAACTAAGGAACCACCAGCTGCAACATCAATCATTCTATGATCCATGGGGATAAGTCCCTCATAGAAGTATTGGATTAATAGTTGTTCACTAATCTGGTGGTAGGGGTAGCTTGAGCAAAGTCTTTTGAATCTCTCCCAGTATTCATGAATGGTCTCTCCTTGTAATTGCTTAATTCCATAGATTTATTTCCTAATTGATGCACTTCGGGAGGCAGGTAAGAACTTCTCTAAAAAGAGTCTTTTAAGGTCATTCCAGCCCCCAATCATGGTAGGAAAATAGTAGAGCCAATCTTTGGCTACACCATCAAGGGAGAAAGGGAAGACCCTAAATTTAATTAAGTCCTCAAATGTAAGAACCCGGATCTTCGTTCAGGTATGTTTTTTCTTTTCTGGAGTTTTTAAGAAAAATGAACTTTTTGGAAATTTTCGAAGTACACGCCGTGTACTTTCTGAGTACACGCCGTGTACTCTTTTTCCGCTAGAAGCCGTGTGCTAGCCGTGTTCGGGCCACACACATGGTGTGTAAGGGTGAGGTAGAGGCCAGTTAAAGCGGAGTATAGAAAACTGAAGTACACGCCGTGTACTCAAGAAGTACACATCGTGTATTTTCTTTTTTTTGTCATTAAACGGACCGGGGTCGTGCTTGACGCATAGAAGCGTCTTCTTCTTCAGGTTTCGTCCATCCGAGAGCATCGTATGGCCGCATTTCTTCCCCAACCCGCCGTGCCTCCGTCCGACCTCTGTTATAGCCGCCGTCGATTGCATTGGAAGCGCAGCGGTGAGTTCTCTGTTATGCTTTAGCCTTGTTTCTTGATTCATCCTCATTTCCAAGTTATCATGGGATGAAAGTTTTTTGCGTTTTCTCAGATCTTCGTCATTATAAGGGGGATCTATCATCAAGGTTCACATATATTGATCTTCTAGGATCGAGGTAGGTGGTTTGTGCCTTTCCATAGAAGGTTGATGAGTATTTCGTGAAAATTCCACCAATACCATTGAACGGGGTATTGCGTGTTACCTGTTTTTCTCTGTTGTTTGCCTGCTTTTCTTGATTGCTGTAGTAGAGGGTTATTCTTGTGAGTAGAGTAATTTATTTTGTGCTCAGGTTGATTTTTCATGCTTGTTCTGCCTGTTTGGCATTTTTCCAGTTGCCATGACTAGTCATAGGATAGTGGAATTGCTACTTTTTATGCTGTTGAGCCTTAAAATGATAGCCAAATAGTTCTTGAGGTTTAATTGGATGATGTACGCATGCTGAGCATGTTTTATATTTCACTCAGGACTGTGAGAACCTAGAGTAGTAGACCAAAGAGAGAATTGACCGAAGGGCTTCTCCACAGTGTCTTTTAATTATGATGCGAGACCACAGGGGGAATTGACGTTGAGTGTTTCCTCAGAGAGTCTGTAGTTCCTCGGCGTGGGCCACAGGGGGAATAGACATTAAGTGCTTCCCCAGAGAGCCTTTAGCATGATACAAGACTATAGGGGGAATTGACGGTGAGTGCTTCCCCAGAGAGTCTAATAACTACATAGCTGAACCAAAGGGGTGAGACTGTGTGTGCCTCCCAGAGGGTTACTAGTACTTATAGGTTGAACCATAGGGGTTAGGCTGTGAGAACTACCCATAGGGTTACCTGTTTTATTTATTGTTTATGGCTGTTTATTTGTGTACTTTGTTTGTTAGAACTGTGGATTGTAGCTGCTTGTGCTTTTCTATTTACTGCTTCTTGTTTTATTACTGCCATGTATTCATTGACTGTTAAACACAAATCTTTGGGTGATTGCCTACTGGTATTGTATCTCAAATCCTGTTTGGGCCATGCTTTTGGGCCCAAACAGACTATGTTGCTATAGGTATAGATAAAGGCAAACACCCTTCTACTTCAGGTTCTTGATTGCACTAGAGCTGGAGAGCATGGGACTGAGCCGTGGCTCGCGATGATGAGGAGTTTACTTTGTTTTCTTTTGCACTTGGTTTCATTTGTATTTCAGCACGTTGTTGTGTTTGCTGTTTTCCTTAGATACTTGTACCTGCTGCATCATTATTATCATTACTATATGTATTCATTGCTTCCGCTGTCTGGTTTCTGTTGTTATGCATGTTGTTACTGCTTCCACTATTGACTATTGTTATTCCGCTGTATACTTTACCGAATGAGGGCATAGTTTCCCACTGACTCACCAAGGACCTCGCTGCTAGTCGGCAGCCTCTGGCATTTGGGGAAACGCGCTTGAGGTCATGTGGCGAACCGGGTACGGGGCACCAGTGGAGGGGCTCCGGATTCGGGTTGTTACAAAGTGGTATCAGAGGAGTTCTTTTCTCTTGCTTGCTATTTGGAGACTTTATCCAGGGATAGGATGGATTCAGTACTTGGCATTAAGCTGTGCTCGAGAGTAGCTAACCCATGTACAGGGAAAAGCCATACTACCTCATTAATTGCAGTTTTCTGGTTTTGAGATTTTATGATTGATCTGATTTCACCTAGAGTGGTTCACTTAACTTGTGCTATTATTGTTTTGATATTCCGGTTCTATTTCTGTCGCAACCCGATGAGATGAGGGTATTCCATCTCATGCATCATATAGAAACTTTTAGAAATCACATGCCATGCATTCTTGCCATTCCATCTAGGGTGAATTAGCGGTTTCATTCTGTTGTGATAGACTCTGTGTAGATTATGCATGTTGTTGTGATAGATTCTTGATAGATTCTCTACTATCATGTTAGAAAACTGGTTGTTTTTCTCTTTTCTTAAAAATGAACGCCAAATTTTGGTTCGTGAGGTGTTATGGGCCCTCATTAATCGGAACTTGGTGGATCATGATCTTGACCTATCTTGTATATGACTGTGGAAGATGCCAATTTTTGATTCGTGGGGAGTATGGGCCCTCACGGATCGGAATTTGGCACCTCTTTCCCTTGTTTTTAGTGTTTCTGGGATTCTGTGTAGTTTCTGAGCTACTGCCCAGAAAAATCCAGAATACACGGCGTGTACTTTTTGGATACACACCGTGTAGTTTTCAGGCCGTTTCACTGACCGTATGGGCAAAACACGGTGTCGTGAAAGTAACTTCGGGAACACGCCATGTACGTTAGGTACACGCCGTGTGAGTGCGGAGCCATGTACCCGACCGTGTCACTAACAACATGGGTCGGGGAAGCTTGGGTAGAACATGCCGTGTCTAGAGGGAACATGCCGTGTAGTCCTGTCCAGGTACCCGGCCGTGTCACGAACAACACGGGCCGACTTTACCTTCTTTTCCACACGCCGTGTTTGTTCGGAACATGCTGTGTAGTCTTGTCCAGGTACCCGGCCGTGTCACGAACAACACGGGACGATGTCACCTTCGCCTATACACGCAGTGTTTGTTCGGAGCACGTCGTGTAAGCTTCATCCATGTAGACGGATGTGTGCTTAACAAACACGGGCCGTCGAAGCCCTGTCTAGTACACACCATGTTTGTTTCGAACACGCCGTGTAGTCTCGGGTTGAGTCGGGCCGTGTGGGTTAGCCGTGTAAAGAGACTTGGGCAGGGGAATAGTTTTAAAGCATACACCATGTGTTGAGGTCCACACGCCGTGTAATTTGAGGTGTACACAACTTGTAGGGCAGGAGTACATGCCCATGTCAGTTGTTTAAGAAGACACGCCGTGTAGTTTTTATACACGCTGTGTATTCGTGTTTTGTAATCTTTTGTGTTTTCTTCCCCTGTTCCTGTTTAGTACTCTTGTGTTCTCTGTCCTTGTTTTTCTGATCCAAGGTGTACTTTTGATCTTTCAGAGCTATGCCTCCAAGATGTCCTCCGGTCGTACGTCTGTCGTCAGACAGTGATCAGACGCCAGACAAGGCTGATCAGGGACTTCCTGCTGATCCTCCAGTTGGGCCAGCCTTGGCACTGACTGTTATACCAGTTGTAGATGCTGATGCACAGTTTAGGGAAGGTTTCATGAGGATGATGCAGGCCTTCCAGGGAGTGCCGCCTCCTGCCACGTCTATGGCAGACTTGATGCGGGTTTTCCAGCAGCAGCATCCTCCCACGTTCTCGGGAGAAGGAGGACCTCAGGCTACAGAGTCATGGCCGGAAGCCATGCTGACTATCTTCGATCATCTAGAGACGCCTCCAGATAGGCGGGTCAAGCTCGCCACCTACATGCTCATAGAATCCGCCAAGAGGTGGTGGGACGTGATCTCATAGGCGGGTCAGTAACATGCTATGGCTTGGGAGGAGTTCCAGTGCGTGTTCTTTGACTACTTCTACCCGGAGACCCTGAGGGCCGACCGATCCCAGGAGTTCATGAGCTTAGAGCATTTCTATCATGGAGTATTCTGCTCGTTTCACCGAGTTGCAGTGCTTCACACCCCTCCGGGATGGGAGTGGGGTGTTCTTAGCAAGGAAGTTTGAGGATGGTCTTAGGAGGGAGATCCGCTCACAGGTGAACATCTTCCAATTGACTTCCATTACTTCCATCGTCAACCAGGCACTGATTGCGGAGCGCAATCTGAGAGACTCTGGAGCTGCAAGCCAGGGAAGTTCTGCTTCCAGAGCTAGTTTGCCTCCATATGACAGCAAGAAGCGCCGTAGAGAGCCTACACGCGGTGATCTGAGGAATCGAGATGCATCGTCAGGCAGCCAGGTGACATGCTACCAGTGTGGTTGGTCAGGGCACATGAGGCTGCAGTGCCAGAGGGACCCCGTGGAGTGCCGATCTTGTGGCAAGATGGGTCACCTTCAGCGTTTCTGTCAGGTTTTCTCCCCAGCATCTGGTGACCGAGGTTCTTCCATGACTCCTCGTTCAGGAGCAGCACCACCAGTTTCCCACCAGTCGGGGAACTCGAGTTCTTCCAGTCATCCGGGCCAAGGTGGAGGTCAAGGCCATGGCAGTCAGCCACCAGTTCCTCAGCACCAGCAGGGAGGTTCAACTCAGAGTGGTCAGCCAGGGGCGCAGGGCCGCGGTATAGGCCAGTCTTTCGCCGTGGAGCAGACTTATCAGGAGCAGGATCCCGACCCTTCTACTGTTCAAGGTACGATTTTAGTAGCCTCGGTTTTATCTTCATCCCTTTTTGATACTGGTGCCACACATAGATTTATCTCCATTGCTGTCGTGGAGAGCCTTGGGCTCTGCATCTTTTCTTCTGCAGACTCGTTGACACTAGACACACCTTTGGGAACGAGGACATCTAGTGTACGCCAGTGTAGAGAGTGCCCTCTCGAGGTTGCAGGGTATCGCTTCTTATGGGATATCTATGTCCTAGAGATGACAGGCTGTGATGTCATCCTCGACATGTACTGGTTGATTCCCTTTCAGGCAGTTGTCGACTTTTATCACCATAGAGTGAATTTCGTCTCACCAGAGGGTGAATCTTTTCTTCATAGAGGTGAATGGGATGTTCAGGCGAGTCGGGCGGGACTCAAGCATCTTGGGCTAGGAGGGGTGACAACCCATATTGCTAGTCTTTATCTGGATGATCAGGGGACTCCACAGTTGGACTTTCCTCCAGTGGTGGATCGTTTCAAGGACGTCTTTCTAGATAATTTTTCAGGTTTTCCTCCGGAGCGTGAGGTGTAATTATCTATTGAGATCGTGCCAAGAGAGGCACCGGTGTCCATTCCTCCCTATAGGATGACCACACCTGAGTTGCAGGAGCTCAAGAAGCAGTTGGAGGAGCTACATGCTAAGGGTTTCATCCGACCCAGTACTTCTCCTTGGGGTTCGCCTGTCCTGTTTGCGAAGAAGGCAGGCGGTACCCTTCGGCTTTGTGTGGATTATCGGAAGCTGAACCAGTTGACGGTCAAGAACCGATATCCCTTGTTGAGGATTGATGACCTTTTTGATCAGCTTCAAGGAGCCCGGGTGTTCTCGAAGATCGACTTGAGGTCCGGTTATCATCAGTTGCGCGTTAGACCATCAGATATACCTCTGACAGCCTTCAGGAGTAGGTATGGTCTATACGAGTATACATTCATGTCGTTCGGTCTCATGAACGCACCTGCAGTTTTCATGGCACTAATGAACCGAGTGTTTCATTCTTACTTGCACTCTTTCTTCGTGGTCTTCGTGGACGATATCTTGGTGTACTCTCACACTCGACACAACCATGCCACACATCTTGAGATCATTCTGAGTAAACTGAGAGAGCATCGACTTTATGCTAAACTCTCGAAGTGCCACTTCTGGATGGATCAGATTCACTTCTTGGGTCACGTCATCTTAGAGGCAGGAGTATCAGTGGACCCAGAGAAAGTGAGAGCTGTAGTTTCCTGGGAGCAGCCGAAGAACGTCTTTGAGGTACGGACTTTCCTACGGCTGGCTGGATACTACAGACGCTTCATTCAGAACTTTTCTCGTCTAGAAGCACCTTTGACAGGTCTGACCAAAAGGGGGAGAAGTTCTTATGGTCAGATTCTTGTGAGTCATCCTTTCATGAGATGAAATGGAGGTTGATGTCAGCACCGATACTAGTCTTGTTGGAGCCAGGAAAGAGCTACACTGTTTACTGTGATGCTTTAGGTATCGGGCTGGGAGCTGTGCTTATGCAGGGGGATGGAGTCATTGCGTACGGGTCTCAGCAGTTGAGGCCACATGAGAGGAACTACCCGACGCACGATTTGGAGTTAGCATCTGTTGTTCATGCCTTGCGTTTTTGGAGACACTATCTTCTGGGAGAGCACTTTGTGGTCTTCACTGACCACAAGAGTCTCAAGTGTATCTTCACTCATCGTGATCTGAATCTGAGGCAGCGTAGGTGGGTTGAGTATCTACAGTCTTTTGACTTCGAGCTCACCTATACACCGGGAAAGGGAAACACAGTGGTTGATGCGTTGAGCAGGAGAACTCAGATTCAGGCAGTTCAGGAGGCCAGTAGTGAGTGATAGCTTATGGCTATGTTCTCTGAGATGCATCTGGAGGTGCACGATAGATAGGGAAAAACCTTCCTATCTTCTGTAGCTGTTACCTCTACACTACTTGATCGGGTACGGATGAGGAAACTATCAGACTCAGAAGGCTTAGTCCTGTGGAAGAGTGTGTCAGGAGGGGACCCTCTTCTTGAATGGACAGTGGGCGAGGATGAGATCTTGCATTTTCAAGGATGCGTATGGGTGCCAACAGACATACATGAGGAGCTGATGTGGGATTTTCATTCCTCTGTTTGGGCAGTTCATCCTGGCGTCACCAAAATGTATCAGGACCTTCATCGCCAATATTGGTGTCCAGTTATGAAGAAGGATGTTGCGGGTTTTTTCATGAGATGTTCTACTTTTCAGCAGGTGAAAGCAGAGCATCAACGACCAGCGGGAATTTTTCAGGAGTTACCCATTCCGGAATGGAAGTGGAATGATGTTGCGATGGACTTCTTGACTGGGTTTCCAAGATCGCCTCGGGGGAACGACGTTGTTTGGGTTGTCGTTGACAGGCTCATGAAGGTTTCCCACTTCTTGCTGATTAAGGAAACCTTCAGTGTTAATGATCTGGGATGACTATACATCAGAGAGATCGTTCATCTGCATGGAGTTTCACGCTCTATTGTTTCAGACAGAGATACAAGCTTTACCTCTCAGTTTTGGCAGGGACTTCAGAAGGCCTTGGGTACACATGTACTTTTGAGTACAGCTTACCATCCCCAGACTGATGGCCAGTCCGAGCGCACGATCCAGGTGCTTGAGGATATGCTCTGGGCTTGCATCCTTGACTTTGTCGGTTCTTGGGAGAAGAATATTCCTCTGGTGGAGTTCTCCTACAACAACAGTTTCCATGTGACCATTCAGATGGCACCATATGAGGCTTTGTACGGTAGGCCATGCCGATCACCCTTATGCTGGCTGGAGGTAGGAGAGGCAGCTTTGTTGGGACCTCGTCTTGTTCAGGAGACCTCAGAGCAGATAGAGCTGATTCGGAAGAGGATGGATACAACGCAGTCTCGACAGAAGTCTTATGCTGATCAGCGGAGACGACCTCTAGAGTTCAAGGTCAGTGATTAGGTTTTCCTGCATGTCGCACCATGGTTGGGACACAGTAGGATTCATAGACATGGTAAGCTTTAACTATAGTACATCGGTCCGTTTGAGGTCTTGGAGTGAGTTGGGATGGTCGCCTATCGGTTGCAACTACCTCAGAGGTATCGGTCCATGCACGACGTCTTCCACGTCTCTCAGCTCTGACGTTACTTTTCAGACTCGTCTCACGTCTTTCAGCCCGAGGAAGTCGAGCTTGAAGCAGATGCATCGTTCGAGGAGAATCCTATCAGGATTGTCAATTGCAGTACGAAGGTTCTCCACGGACGGTTTGTTCCTCTGGTACGGGTGCTATGGCAGCACGAGCGATTATAGGACGAGACCTAGGAGAGGGAGGCCGATGTACGATCGCAGTGGCCGAAGCTGTTCGAGGTTTCTTCTTCTCCGCCTCGTTAGGGAAATTTGGGGACGAATTTCTTTAAGGGGGGAAGTTTGTAAGAACCCAGATCTTCATTCAGGTATGTTTTTCCTTTTATGGAGTTTTAAGAAAAATGAACTTCCTAGAAATTTTCGAAGTACACGCCATGTACTTTTTGAGTACACGCTGTGTACTCTTTTTCTGCTCGAAGCCGTGTGCTGGTCGTGTCCGGGCCACACACACGGTGTGTAAGGGTGAGGTGGAGGCCGGTTAAAGCGGAGTACGGAAAACTGAAGTACATTCCATGTACTCAAGAAGTACACGCCGTGTATTTTTTTTTTCATTAAACGGACCGGGGTCACGCCTGACGCACATAAGCGTCTTCTTCTTCAGGTTTCGTCTGTCCGAGAGCGTCGTACGACCGCGTTTCTTCCCCGACCCACCGTGCCTCCATCCGACCTCTGTTATATCTGCCGTCGATAGCGTTGGAAGCGCAGTGGTGAGTTCTTCGTTCTACTTTAGCCTTGTTTCTTGATTCCTCCTCATTTCCAAGTTATCGTGGGATGAACGTTTTGTGTGTTTTCTCAGATCTTCGTCGTTCTAAGGGGAATCTGTCATCAAGGTTCATGTATATTGATCTCCTAGGATCGAGGTAAGTGGTTTGTGCCTTTCTGTAGAAAGTTGATGAGTATTTCGTGCAAATTCCACCAATACCCTTGAACGGGGTATTGCGTGTTACCTGTTTTGCTCTGTTGTTTGCCTGCTTTGCTTGATTGCTGTAGTAGAGGGTTATGCTTGTGAGTAGAGTAATTTATTTTGTGCTCAGGTTGCTTTTCCATGCTTGTTCTGCCTGTTTGTCATTTTTCCAGTTGCCATGCCTAGTCATAGGATAGTAGAACTGCTACTTTTTATGCTATTGAGACTTAGAATAATAACCAAGTAGTTCTTGAGGTTTACTTGGATGATGTACGTGCGCTGAGCATGTTTTATCTTTCACTCAAGACTGTGAGAACCTAGAGTAGTAGACCAAAGGGATAATTGACGGAAGAGCTTCTCCAGAGTGTCTTTTAATTACGATGCGATACCACATGGGGAATTGACATTGAGTGCTTCCTCAGAGAGTTTGTAGTTTCTCGACACGAACCACAGGGGGAATAGACGTTGAGTGATTCCCAGAGAGCCTTTAGCATGATATGAGACTATAGGTGGAATTGACGGTGAGTGCTTCCCCAAAGAGTCTAATAATTACATAGTTGAACCAAAGGGGTGAGACTGTGTGTGCCTCCTAGAGGGTTGCTAGTACTTATAGGTTGAACCATAGGGGTTAGGCTGTGAGAACTACCCAGAGGGTTACCTATTTTCTTTATTGTTGCTGGCTGTTTACTTGTGTACTTTTTTTGTTAGAACTGTAGATTGTAGCTGTTTGTGCTTTTCTGTTTACTGCTTCTTGTTTTATTACTGCCATGTATTCATTGACTGTTAGGAACAAATATTTGGGTGATTGCCTAATAGGATTGTATCTCACACCCTGTTTGGGCCATACTTTTGGGCCCAAACAGACTATGTTGCTGCAGGTATAGATAAGGGAAAACGCCCTTCTACTTCAGGTTCTTGATTGCACTGGAGCTGGAGAGCATGGGACCGATCCGTGGATCGCGATGCTGAGGAGTTTACTTTGTTTTATTTTGCACTTGGTTTCAATTGTATTTCAGCACGTTGTTGTGTTTGCGGTTTTCCTTAGATACTTGTACCTGCTGCATCATTATCATCATTACTATATGTATTCATTGCTTCCGCTGTCTGGTTTCTGTTGTTATGCATGTTGTTACTGCTTTCGCTATTGACTGTTGTTCTTCCGCTGTATACTTTACCGAATGAGGGAATAGTTTCCCACCGACTCACCAAGGCCCTTGCTGCTAGTCAGCAGCCTCTGGCATTTGGGGAAACGCGCTTGAGGTCATGTGGCGAACTGGGTACGGGGCACTAGTGGAGGGGCTCCGGATTCGGGTCGTTACATCAAACACATTTTGTGGTTTCATGGTGGATCACACTATGTGAAACTCCTTAAGGTGTTTATGAGGGTCCTCACCGGGAAGACCACAAAATTTAGGAATAATGTGGATGAGGCATAATCTCAGATCAAAGTTGGATGCTTCCTTGGGATATTGGATGCACACAGGTTGATACTCCATATCCGGGGTGGTCAATTCTTTTAAGGTTTGATTATTTGCAGCCATATTTTCTTGGGTTTGACTAGGTTCAATTTTTTATTGGTTTATAGCCAATTGAGGTTCCAAAAGGGGTTCCTCAATGTTACTTTATTGAATATCTATGGATGTCTTGATTTGTGAATGGAGTGATTTTTCAATTTCAGGGTCAAATTCAAGTAGTGTCTCTTTACCAGATCTTGTCATACAACAATGATGTCCAGTTTATTGATTGATTGTTTTTTTTAATTTTTTTTATGAAAGATGAATGAAATAAAAATAATTAATAAATTAAAGGAGGAAAGAAAAGATAATTTTATACTACAAAATTATATATATAGATGAAGAAGAAGAAGAAGAAAAAGAGATAGAGAGGAAGAACACACAAAAACAACCAAAAATAGAAACAAAAAAACAAAACCAAAACAATTGAATGAGGGTGGGGTATTGAAAAGAGTATTAATTAAGAAGTAAAATAAATAAATAAAATGAAATAAAGAAAAAAATGATCTTGGATCCCCAGTAATGGTGCCAAAATTTGACCGCGTTGTCGAGCGCGTCAAATTAGATGTTTATTTTTAACTAGAATTTATGCAGTATAGCAGCAACCCCAGGTCGTCTCTCGAAGGAGCCTTAGATCATTAATTAAAAAATAATATTCTAATTAAGAAACTAAAAGGGGAATTGGGTTTTATAAATCTTGGGTTTTGTTTCTTTAAGAACAGAAATTGAAAGTATATTACTACTAAAAGAAACCGGTTGGAGAAATCATGATCAACCCGGGTAAGTGTCCCTTGATGCTTAATCTGTCATTACTTTCAAGGGAAAGGGAAGAATAATTGATTCCTTGATTTTATACATACTAAAACCAGTAATGGTATGTGAGTTATTACTAGGTTACCACCTAGTATTTGATTGATCAACAATATTGATTATCGACAACTGCTCAAAATCAACAAACATGAATCAATGTAAAAAACGGAACTCAATCAAGGCATCACATCAACAACATGATGAGATGACTAGATTTGTGTCAATGATAAAAATATTACACAATAAAAGAAAATTCATATTCATAGGTTCAATCTCTTGTATTTTATCAACCGACACAATCCATTTGCACACTCATGAAAGGGAGGGGTGAGAAAAGAGGGAACCACACTCAAATCACCACAAGATCTGAGTTATGCATGGAAGCATGTGGATTCTTGTTCCTTTGATTTGTATTTGATAATAAAAAAATAAACACAAATTTAGAAGTTATAAATGAATAACAATTGAAAACAAAACTGGAAATCAATTACCTTATGAAGATTACAAGTGTGGAGCTTGTGATTACAACAAAGGACACTCCCCAAATTGATCACTAAGATGTTTAGAAGTACATGAGGGAGAAGAGAAATAAAATGGGTGTATAGAGATCTCAAATTATACTAAACTTCACCCCTGGTCGTGAAACATATATAATTAGGGGGATGAGTGATTTTATGGGCAATTTACATCCATACTTCCACATAAAGTGGTCAAGTATCTAAAGGGTTAGGTGACTATTCAAGGAAGATTTTTTACTCCATCTTTATCTGGATGGTTGACTATCCAAAATGAGTTAAAATGACTTGAAATTCAGTGGAGAGTTTTAACTTCGAGTTATATGTCCAAAGAAAGTGGAATAAGCCTAATTGGGTCTCTGATACCCGAGTTATGGCCCAAATAAAGAAGGGTGGTCCAATTTGGCCTGCCCAAAATTTCTTCACATTATGGGCCTATTTTGGGCCTCCAAATGGATGAATTTGGATTAATGATCTTCTAGATAAATGTAGCCCACATTTTTTTTCACCCATACACACATTTTTAGCCCAATTGGATACATGTATTATCTACAGTACAAATAATTGTCCACATGCATTCTAGGGATCTCACGTAGTTTGACCCATTTTGCTTGAATTCCATCACAAGCTCTCCAAATCACCTCCTCCTACAATGTAAACACCAAAACAAGTAAAATTGACCTATTAAACAGTGATAAAAATTAATTCATTGATTCAAACATAAATTTTAATTTATTATTACATTTGTAATATTCATTACAAAACCAGTTTAAAACAACGGTGTAAGGGTGAATTTGAATAGTGAATCGTTATACGATCAATATGCAGCCTGAAACTATTTATGCATGTCTACAAACATTGATTGTACTGATGCTATGATCCTATCCTCCATCATCTCACCCATATCTTGAACTTTATCTTCCAAATATTCTATTTTCCTTTTATATATATATCCCCGTTTAAAGAATCTGCAGAACAATCGAACACTTTTTTTATTGATACACCTATCAGGTATCCTCATAAGTGACTTGAGTGTTTGAGATTTCCAAATATAGTAGCTAAAATATCCTTCCCACCATTAGGTATGAAGGTACCCTATGTGCTCTTCTCCTCAAGTAATTCTTGTATATAATATTTGAAAAATTCATTAATGAATCAAAATCTATCAAAATTTGAATTAACTTAAATTACATAAATAAATTAATTAACTTTCTATAATCCTCTCAACTACATCCCTTGACTATTCTATAAGATATTAACCATTTTTTCTCATTCAATCCCTCTTTAATTTTTCACGTCTAACTAGGGGAGGGACAACTTATGCAGTTCCAAAAGACTCATCTCCCAATTTTTGAAAATTTTCAACCATTATTTGTTCTTCCAATGACATATAACCTTCACGAGATAAAGTATGAGGGTATACATTTTTTGATTACATATTTTGATGAGATCTTATCATTAGATATAAATTAATAATAAACAAATCATTAGTATGATCATTAATATAAAACAAACTTCTAAAAACTAACATTGCACTTACCAAAAACAATTCTTTCCATATACTTTCAATAAACTGCTTCCATATATCTTCATCTAAATAAGGATGTATATCACATGAATTTTTATTTTGTATTTCCCAAAAAATGAAATATCCTATGAGGGTTGATTTAAAATCCCTCCATCTCTTAGCTGCAAAAGCTAAACATTTCTTCCTAATTTCTCTAGTGTTAGGTATGTCATATTCCATCTGATAAGAAGTGAAAAAAACCTATATTAGTAAAAAAATTTAATGATAAGTAAAATAATAACAAACGAGCCTACCAAAATTGTCTCCCATAATTAAGATATTGTTGATTTTTCGACACTTTTAAAATCACAAATCAAAATACTAACTTTTTATCGAGGTTTCATTGAAACAAAAGTCATAAATTGTTTTGAATTTAGACCCCTGGGACTATAATTATCATTAAACTCACATGATATCTTTTGGTCCTGACTAAGGGTGACTGATAATTTTGGTAAATGATTGCAACCACGTTTACCGACTCTGGAAGTCTTTTTTTCCCATGTGGAAGTAGATGGATCCTATACAGAAGGATAAGGAGGCTCATTAGCATAAGTTTGTGTATGGTCCTCCCCAGAAGCTCGAGGTGACTCAGATTTTTGATCTGACATTATCCTATAAATCAAAGTAACAAATAATTAGTACACAAATGTACAAAATCCAACTATTAAATATAAATTTAAATAAAAAAAGAAAAATTATCCAATAAAAAGTAAACTAAACTAAGCAAATTTTTATTCAAATTTGTTAAAGTAGTTAACTAAAATGCTAACAACATTAATGAGAGGTGGGTGAAATGACATAAATGAAGGAAAACAGATCCAACCGTTACATAAAAATTTGAATAACAATTTTAAAAAAATACAAACAAAACAAAACAATAATAAAAAAAAGAAAACAAAGATTAAGTAAACATTAATAAAAATACATTAGTTACATATAAAGTTGAATAATTGAAAAATGAAACAAATAAAATGAAACAAATATAAACAAACAATTTAACATATTAGTTATAATACGTGTTTTAAGCAAAAAACTAATATATCTAACATTTTTTGAAATTTTTAAAAACAAACAAGAAATAAATATATGTTACCTATAATATTAAGAAATCACTAAAGGATTGTTTTCCCATATTCTCTCCTCATGATCATTTCATATGACATAAACCATGTATTGGGCCCAGTGTTGCATTTTTTTCCACTAAGGTTTCAATATGTGTTTGGTAATAACTCTAATAATTATTTATGCTGATCTTAAATGTTCAAGACACATGTTAAGGAGGACACATTGTTTATAAAAATGATTGGAAGATGAAAGAAGTCCATGCAATATGAATTTCATGTTGCATGAAGTGAAGAAGAATTAAAGACAATTTAAATTGAAGGCCATGCAAAAATATAAATATATCTTTTCCATGATGAATACAAGAATAAGAGAAGAGGACTTGAGTTGGTTGGAATTTTTTAAGGATGAATTTGAATTTCCTTGTTACTTATAAATTCTCTAAGTATTTTTATGGTGGCCTCATATTAAAAATTAAGGCCAACTTAAGGGACAACCCTAGCCAGGCTCGACCCTAACACATGTGGGACCTGAAGGTCGACCACGCATAGGGAGCCCATCCAAGGCCACCCCATAGGCAGCAGGAGTTGGGACAAAGGCCCGCAGGGGCCATGTATAATCCCCAAGGAGTCGTGCTTGTGTATAAGGCCCGATTGAGTGTTAGTGGGCTGAAACCCATGTGGCGTGCAGTGCAGGTTTAAACGATGTTGATCCCTGGTAGCCAGATTGACTAGGTTGCAACACATGATGATTTATAACAATGATTGGAATATGAAAGAAGTCCATGAAATATGAATTTCATGTTGCATGAAGTGAAGAAGAATTAAATACGATTTAAATTGAAGGCCATGCAAAAATATAAATATATCTTTTCCATGATGAATACAAGAATAAGATAAGAGAACTTGAGTTGGTTGGCATTTTTTAAGGATGGATTTGAATTTCCTTGTTACTTATAAATTTTCTAAGTATTTTTATGGTGGCCTCATATTAAAAATTAAGGCCAACTTAAGGGACAACCCTATCCAGGCTCGATCCTAACACATGTGGGACTTAAAGGTCGACCATGCATAGGGATCCCATCCAAGTCCATCCTGTAGGCAGCAGGAGTTGGGAAAAAGGCCCGCATGGGCCTTGTATAATCCCCGAGGAGTCGTGCTTGTGTATAAGGCCCAATTGAGTGTTAGTGGGCTGAAACCCATGTGGCGTGCAGTGCGGGTGTAAACGATGTTGATCCCTGGTATCCATATTGACTAGGTTGCAACTCATGATGATTTATAACAATGATTGGAAGATGAAAGAAGTCCATGCAATATGAATTTCATGTTGCATGAAGTGAAAAATAATTAAAGACGATTTAAATTGAAGGCCATGAAAAAATATAAATATGTCTTTTCCATGATGAATACAAGAATAAGAGAAGAGGAATTGAGTTGGTTGGAATTTTTTAAGGATGGATTTGAATTTCCTTGTTACTTATAAATTCTCTAAGTATTTTTATGGTGGCCTCATATTAAAAATTAAGGCCAACTTAAGGGACAACCCTAACCAGGATTGACCCTAACACATGTGGGACCTGAAGGTCGACCACACATAGGGAGCCCATCCAAGGCCATCCCGTAGGCAGCAGGAGTTGGGACAAAGGCCCATAGGGGCCATGTATAATCCCCAAGGAGTCGTGCTTGTGTATAAGGCCCGATTGAGTGTTAGTGGGATGAAACCCATGTAGCGTGTAGTGCAGGTGTAAACGATGTTGATCCCTAGTAGCCAGATTGACTAGGTTGCAACACATGATGATTGATAAACCACAACGGAGCACGCATAAGAATTTGATGTGGGACGCAAAGGTTACATGTACTATTCTTGTTTCATTTAAATGACAGATAAAATGTGGATCATCCCTTTCGCATGATCTGATCCGTTCGATCAATTTTGTTGATCGTCTTCTTCCTCAACTCTCATCTAAGCATCTTAAGTACACCGAAGCACATGGACTGGCCACTGTTGATTGAGAATTTGACCTTCTTTGAAGATCATGATGAAGGGATTGGGCTGTTTGATCGTCCCTATATCATTCATGCAACTACATCTTGTATTCATGTGAAGAACTCAATGAATGAGCATTGACTGAACTACAAACCACAGTTTCAGGAGGCCATATGAATATGATGAGTTCAATCTTGAGTAAGGTGAAGCATGCGATCCTCATCACATTAACGTGAGGACATCACCGTAAAGGAGAAACACGAAGGCGCCCTGATTTGTGACATATTTTTGAGTTAAACTCGAATGAATCAAGTGTTTGAAGATAAACTAAGATACAACTTAATTCTTAGATATTTGAATGAGTACTTGGCATGACTTAAAATGTGAATCTAAGGTGGTGTGAGGCACTTTATTCACCATCTATAAAAGGATAATGAGTAAGCCTGAGAGTTTGTGTTGAGATTTTGAGAGGCTCTAGTTTCCAGAGAAATAGAGTACCATGGTCCTTTTAGTTTGAAAAGATAATATCTCCTCATGATAAGCTTTAAGTGAAGGAGAAGAAGGAATCCCATGACCCTTCAACAAGTGTTCAACACTCTCGAAGGAGATTCACATAGAATTGAGTTCTGCAAAGTATTTGGGGAAGCGTGATAACTCTTACGCATTGTCCTTCTATTTGCATGAACACAATATAGGCACTTCGAAGTAGTGTATACCAATACTGTCTTACACAAAGGTGAAAAGGAGTTATCACTATGCACTTGGTCTATGAACATAATCATATTGTGTGAATCTTATTATGCATAAGATTAAAGATAACGTGTGTGTGTATCTGTTGTGCGAAGGGGTAACACACACAAGGTATAAGAAAGGCACAATGCATGTGAACATGAATGTAGTACATGAATAAGAGAAGTACTGTTCACACCCATTCGAGTTTGTGATCAAGGTAGTGGACCATGTTACATGCTTGCAAGGCATGCACATGAAGAACTATTTGAGAAATCAAGATAAAAATACTTTGGAAGTTAGAAGCTTGAAGGATTTATGTTGAGTAAATACTTGAACAATTATTCACTATAAGGCAGTGTGGAACTTGTAATATAATAGCGAATAATAACACATAAAATAATATTGCAATAAATAATTTGTTCTAGGGTTAAAGATTCCATGAAATTTATGCATGGAGTAGAATTGATTTGAGATTATGAAAGTCCTATCTTGCATAAAATATTGAAGAAATTTGTGTGCACATCTTGCACACATATAAGTGAGGTCAGGACTTCAGTCATAAGGAATAATCCAATCCTGATCATTTTTCACTAAGGAAACTGGTCATTATAGGTGATTAGAATTATTAAGCAAGACCAACAGACCCAACCAGTAGTTATTAAAGGTACTTGAAAAGTTACATGAGCAATTTAGATCTTATGAGTTCATGGAGGAAGATCGGAAGATCATTATATAATGGATCAAACCTGTAACGCCCTGACCCTAGTTACCCAGAGTCGGTGCATTATTACATAACATTAGCATGATCACAAGAAAGATCAAATCTCGAAAGACCGATTGGTTTAGTATCCTTGGAAACACTAGATATATTCATAATGTTTTACATTACATCATAAAGTGAAAAACCACTACGACAACATAATGTCTCCATAGTCCACACTATTATCCCCTCATAATATCCATGCAGGTCATTCATAACTTAATTCTTCACATCCTGGGAAAAATAAAACATAGAAAAGGGGTGAGATCAAATGACCAATAAGGATAACAATATAACGGAACATTCAAAAATAAGCATAAACATTTAAGGAAATGCATTACTAAAACAAAAGCCTTTTAAACTTGAACTTCAACATAGTATGGAAAAAGTAAAATGAAATAATGCCATTTACTTATTCACATGGATATTCTACTAATCGAATAATCACATGCAATATCAATAACCACTTTCATAATGTCGGAATGCAATATGCTGAACTTTAATTTCTTTGTCAAGGCCTCGTCCCAAGACCTAGGGGCTAACTATAACCGGAACCCAACCCGGAGTGCCTCTAATAACCGGACACCAACCCGGAGTGCCTCTAATAACCGGACACCAACCCAAAGTTCCTCTAATAACCGGAGACCAAACCAGAGTTCCTATAATAACCGGAGACCAAACCGGAGGGCTTACTTTTACCGGTCCCCAACCCAGAACATACTTATCTAACACATTCATCTAAATGAAAGGTTGAGATATAGCATAAACATTCGGATTACAAATAACTTATGAAATGTCAATACTCTAAACAAAAACCATGAGTGACATAAGAATAACTTTTCCACAGTCAAAAATATCACAAAACCTTCAATAAAATATGGATGTTTTGTATCATAATAAATCAACTTCAAATAAGCTTAAAATCCATCAAAGGATGTTGACATAGATGAAATAAAGACTATTTTAGAAAAATATCTCTTTCTATTTTGAAATCATTTAAGAGTCTTATATTTATGAAATAAAACATTTTTTTTTGAAAATATTCTTATTATCTTGTAAGGGAAGCTTCGACAATTTTATAACGGCAGAAAATAGCCACACCCGCCGTATAAGTTAAAAAAACATTCTTACCTTAATTTTGTCGAAAAGGTTAAAAAGCACCTTGTTTGGAAAACGACGGAAAGATTAATTTATAAACATCTTATAAAAAGTCAAAAAAGGGTATAAATGACTTTAACCCATATTCTAGTAAATAGTAAAAATGTCTTGAAATTCATTTTTAAGAAACATGGATGTGGATGATAAAGAGATCCCAGTAGATTATTACGTATAAACAACCTCGGATAATGAAGAGATTGCAAAATAACCCTTAACAATTTGGTAAAATATGAAACATAAAACCCACGAAAGAGGTATCATACAATGAATATGTAAATATACATAAATTAGAGTGTATTACACAAATAATATAATTATGGACAGTACATACACCACACAAAAGGTGATGGTGGCAATATGGCATGAATCTCACGGGAATAAGGAGTGAGATGAAAACCCCTTACCTTGTACTTTTACTTGGTTGAGGTAGGTTAACATCCTGTATAATATTGAAATAATTGTTATTAAATTATACAAGAATCATATACATTAATATGATATCATATATGATCTTTTAATATTGATTTGATAATAATATCTTAGTATTATCGTTGTTTCGGGTGTTAACTTGTTTTCTTTTATATGTTTTGTTACGTAATCCATGTTTGTAATGGATAGGTTGTATATTATTCATATCCATAATGATATCAAGTCATTAAACATCATTTTTAAATCATCAAATGATAATTATACTTGAATGGATACGATGGAGAATGAATCTCATCGCGTTCGTGGAGACGGTAGTCCGTACGTACGCACGAGCGACAATATCATTCTTTTGATATTAAAATAATATATAAATGGATGGTATATCATATATAAAGAATCATTAACATGTTATATTTATTATTTATATGAGTTACACATCATTATTATACCCATCCAAATAATAATATATTGAATAACAATTACACCACAATGTGGAGACGGTAAGCCGTACGTACGCACGTATGATGACATGTTATTCAAAGGGTGGATAGAATAATGAATATGGTTGTACCATATTTATAATAACATCACAGTATATATATGATACTGGAGATATTATTTTAGAATGGTAATAACAAAGGAAGAAGAAGTGGAAGAAGAAAGGAACTTGGAAAAGGGTGGTGAAATCATTACCTCTTCTTCGGGTTCTTCCTTTTGATTTGATCAAAAGGGCCCCTTAGGTTGGATTTATGATCAAACTAAGGCCTCTAGGTTGTATTGAGGGAAGTGGGGAGAGTATTTGGGCAGAGTTTTTCCGAACCAAAAGGTTTTGAAAGTGTGAAGAAATGAGAAGGAGGAGTGCCCTTTTATAAGAGGGGTGAGGGGCACCTTTGGAAAAGCTAGAAATATTAGTTTATAATAAATTCATATTCGGTTTCTAATGGATCCAAAGTTGATTATTTAAATTTTAATGTGGGTATGGGTCGAAAACAACTCAACCAATAGAATTTAGACAGTTTTGGGTACTTATATTAACCTTATCTTTAAGTATTAACTCTAAGTTAATTAGTTTCACTTTTACAATGTCTCTTTGTATTTTTATATAATATGGTTAATAAACTTACTATATACATCCAAGAGACCTCCATGTGGCCCATTAATGATTAAAATATCATTATATAAGTCTCTTTTCCGAACCTTATATTTTTAGAAATTTAATATCAATTAATAATATAATATTTGTTTTAAGAACTCTTTTATGTCAATTTTGACACTATTCAATAGTTGATTTTTGTGAAACTCATATCAGATTGATTACTTCGAAAAAAGTCAATTAAATAAATCCTAATATATCATATTATCCTATAAAATTAGTTTAATTCATTAAAAGTTTCATATTATATTTATTTGGGTATTTATAATATCAATTATTTTAATTTTTTACTATTATAGTAATTAATTCATCATCATTGTGTCATAAATAAATTAAATTATTTAATGTCTAAAAATTATAAATAAAATATAATTATGTAGGAAATCTTTTTATATTTCTAATTAATATTTATAATCTAAAATACAACATATATAACCCTTTGTAAAAATTGTTTTTCTAAAAGATATATGCTTGTGTCATTTTTGTATTCATTTTAACTTAATTAAAATAAAGTGTCCCTATCACCTACAAGTGGCACCATGGGGTCCCAAAATCGACCCAAAGATGCCTATGGTCGAACATGTATCAACCAATAAGTCTAGAACACGTTTTAGGGTAATTTAGTATTATTATAATATTATTTTTTTAACCCTTATTTACCGAATTTACCCTTAACCATGGTAAATAAAATATTTACCGCAGTAATTATTCAAAATGTCTAAAAATAAAAGTTACCTATTTACACAATTTGAACATCCTGATTCCAAATATGGAATCCATTTTTCTAAATTCAAAACACATAAGTGGCAGAAATTAATTTAAAATTAATTCCCGCTGTCAAAACAAAAAGCGTGTTTTTAAGAGATAATAACTATCAAAAGATTGACACTTGTTTATGTTCGGTTTAATTGTAAAATTATGTCCAATGACCAACATTATATTAAATGGTAAAAATATATTCTAAATATACTTTAAAACCACTCAAATTCATAATTTATCACTATTAATTATTTTGATTAAAAAAGTTGTTTTTAATTAAAATTTAGTAATTTTCACTATTCATCAAAATATGAAAGTTATCCGAAAAGTACCAAAATTTCACCTTAGGCTAAATTCGATACTCCGAATCCAAAAATGAAGTCCATTTTGAGATATAAATTTCTAAAATTTTAAAAGGTAGGTATTACTATTCATAACGGCTAGTTTGATTGGTTGTGGTGTGTTAGAACTCAAAGTTGCGTACAACACACGATACTGTATTATTCAAAGGAAAGCGTACCGTGGAAGCTTGGGATGTTTCATTTTAATTTTTTTGATGTCCCCATTTAGTCAAAAAGTTTAAAATATTGTATTTAAAAAGGTTTCACTATTAAAAGTTGATAAAAGTGCAATACTGAAAATGAATCTGTTCTTGCATTATGTCTAAGAAACTCATAATATGGATTCTAAAATTATAAGGATTATATAAAGTTTAAAATTTAGTTAATACTATTCATAACCTCTTTTGAATGGCTTTTTTTTGGTAAGTCATGGTGTGATTGAACTCGGTGTTGCGTGTAGTGCAAGTTATTGAATTATTTTGAAGAAATAACACACTATGAAATCTTGGGGTGTTACAAAACCTTAGAATAAAGTGAAGTCTTTAGTTTGAGATTGAGCAAGAGAAGCCTCTCAGTTGGATTTAGGAGTGGGAGACGATTGGGGGGTATAACCAACCGGGGAAAAAGAGTTGGATTGCTGGGGGGTATAACTAGAATCAAATGAAGGATTGATTACAGGGGGGTATAACCAGTTGCTTCCTGAACCACTATAATTGACAATAAAGATTATAATGGAGAATATATGTTGGGGGTATAACCAATATGGAAAGGAGTAGGCCTTTCGTCCAAACCTTGTAATACTGTGTACTTATCTCTCTATTATTATTATTGCACAAGAGGTGAGTTTGAGAGATTATATTGAGTGAATCAATAATAATAACAAGTTTAAGAGGTTAAATTGAAAATAAAATGAATTCGTAAAAATAAACCACTGATTCACCCCTCCCCCCTTAGTGGTCAATCTGACTTGGGTCCCTTCAAGTGGTATTATATCATATGTCACCTCTAAAGATCCAAATGAGTCTTTATAAAGTAATAATTTTAGGACATGAGTGAGTTACCTTAGATGGATATTTCTTCCAAGAATTATAAGAACACGAAGAAAAGATAGTCAAGGAAGTTAGAGAATAATCTTGATGTAAATGAAGATACACCTCAAATTGAAGGTAATATGAAAGGTATAACTTGAAATAATTCTTTCAAAAATGATTCTTCTGATAAAGACTATTCAAGCTAGGATGATGATATATCACTTAGTGATATACATTCTGTATTCAAAGAACATCTGAAGAAGGTTCCTAAATAAGTGGTAAAATGTATTGTGAGAGGCATCAAGGGACTTATTTATTATAAAGCACAACTGGAAGAAGAAGTAGAAGAACTAGAAGATGCACCAGTTAAGAAGTTTATAAAGTGTATCACTATCACAGACTTGGTAAAAGAAAGGGATAAATTCATTCTTCATACTGAATAAGAACTAAAATGGCATGCATGTGAGAAAGTTGTTTCTAAAATTGTTGGTGAATAAGTCTTACATGCACTTAAAATATTGCACAAAGTTTTCATGGATGTAAAAGATGCTTAGTTAAAAGAGATTGAAATTTATTTTCAAGAGTCAAGAAAAATGAATTAATAATAGTTGAAGAATATAAAGTAATATTGGAAAGATAAGCTGATATCAGTTAAGAATGAGAAAAACTCCCTCAATATGAAGTGTTTTGAGCTGGAGGTGAAATTGAAGAATCATAAATCACCCTGAGATGGAACTTCCCAAATAGATAAAATAAGAGATGTTTCCACTCAAGTTTATAATGAGGATAATGATTTCCAAATGATTATGTGATCATCCTCTAATAAAATGGAATCATCCTCCAAGAATAAGGCATACTATATCCTAGAAACTATCTTGTGTACTGATGATGTTTCAATTGTTGATATAGGCTATAAAATAAACTCTGGGAAAGTATAGCTGGTGAAAAATGTTTATCCCACCACATTAAGGGTGGATAAGAAAATATGCATGAGGATATGTTCCCCAAGAGGTGTCTAAATGAGTGGTGGTTCCAATCAAAATAAGCAAGGTTCATAATATGTGAAACTTAGAAAGACTACACCACAAAATAAGAAAAGAAGGCTCATAGGTTATTGTTAGTGTTGCTAAAAATTTGGACACAAGGTATTGGAATTCTGGTATAATATGTAAAATATTGAAAATACCAGAAGGCCTACATTAAGGGGGATAAATGCTGAAGAAAAGAGAATACCTTCACTAGATAAGAGAAATTCATAGAAAATGAATCTCTCTACAAAGAACAGATTTAAATACTCTAAATATTTCTATGAATTTTGCAATAGAAGTGCCCACTGTTATGATAAATGATGGTCTATACCAATCATGAACAAATAATATAATAATGCTAAGAGAATACTACAACAAATGAATAGGCGAGTAAGAAAATAATGTGATAAGTTTGTCTTGAAATGTAAACAAAAGAAGAAGACTGTTAAACAGATTTTCACTAAAAGGAAAGATGTTGTGACTAGAAATTCATCAAAGCTACCAAAACTAAATATATATGAAGTATTTGAAGAAGTTTGTGGCATATGTAATAATAAGGGTCACAAACCTAAGAAATACTTGAAAATACTTCCAATAGATATTCCCTATACTAATAAAGAGAAAATGATGCAATAGAAAAAAGTGGCATGTCTTATGGAGATTCTAAGAAGATAGAAAATTTCAAGAAAGAATGCATTGTTGTTTGTACAAACCAACTGAAATTGGATATGAAATTGAAGGAAGCTTAAGAACTTTCTCAAGTTAAAGGGAAGCAAGTTATTACATAAACTGAGGTGGAAAAAGTTATTCCACACAAAGTTGATAATAAGTTGGCTGAGATTGGGTGAAAAGAATGGTCCAGGTTGAGTAGAAGTTCTCAACCCGTATGTTACTCCCGATGAAAAAAAGGTCCCTCTTTATTTCATATTATATATATATATATATATATGTTTTTTTACTAATATTCAGGGAATTAAAGGAGATGGATACATCCATTGATGGGGATCATTGATGAGATGAAGCTTCTAAATTTTCACTACATTATGAGTGTGGAAATTATAAATAGTATTATAATCTGGAAGATGAGGTATTCCAATCACACTTCCATCCCTCATTATTAATTTTTTTTATCATATCAATTAATGTGGAGTGTTTGGTTGATAATAAAATGAGATAAAGGTGGATCTATCTTTTCACTTGAACTTTCTAATGTGTTTGTTGAATTATGCACATGATTTAGTATTTCTTTGATAAATCATATTATTTATAACCCCTTGGATGATAATTGACCCATTATAAACATGATTTATCATGCATGATATTTTATGGAAAACTTATACATCCTTGGTTATATCTCTCTTGTTTTCCACATCGGGCTAGCCCACGTAGACTTAGAGTTTCTAAACTATAGGCTCTTTTCTTAGAGAACCATATGATATCATTTCTATCCCAAAATTATGTGAATCATGTGAAAACCTATCACTTTTCCATTTTATTTTGTTTACAATAAGGGTAAGAAAATTTTGAGCACATATTGACTCTTAAATTCGTTCCAATGAGGTATTGACAACAAAATACAAAGGGGGAGATTGTTGGAAACAATGTTGCATTTGTTGTCACTAAGGTGTCAATATGTGTTTGGTAATAACTCTAAAAATTGTTTGTGATGATATTAAATGTTACATGTGTTAAGGAGTAAAAATTGTTCACAAAAAATGATTGGAAGACGAAATAAGGCTATGCAATATGAATTTCATGTTGCATGAAGTGAAATAGAATCAAATATGGTTTAAATTGAAGTCCATGAAAAAATATAAATATATATTTTTCATGATTAATATGAGAAGAAGAGAATAAGGTTTGAGTTCGTTGGAATTTTTTGAGGATGGATTTGAATTTACTTGTTACTTAGAAATTCTCTAAGTATTTTTATGGTGGCCTCATATTAAAAATTAGGGCCAACCTAAGGGCCAACCCTAGCCAAGATCGACCTCAACACATGTGGGACCCAAAAGTTGACCATACTGAGGGAGCCCATCCAAGGCTATCCCATAAGCATCAAGAGGAGGTCCAAAGGCCTATAGGGGCCGTGTATAAGCCTTGAGGAGTCGTGCCTGTGTATATGGCCTAGTTGAGTGTTGGTGGGATGAAGCTCGTGGGGCGTGCAGTGCGTGTGTGACCGATGCTGATCCACAATAGCCAGCTCGACTGGGTCGCAACATGTGGTGATTCATAAATCACAACAAAGTAAGCCAAATAATTCAATGTGGAATGCAGAGGTTGCAGATACTGTTCCTGCATCATTTAAATGATGGATAAAACACAAATTGCCTATTATGCATGATCTGAGTCGTTTGATCAATTTTGTCGATCATATTCTTCCTCAACTCTCATCTGAGAATATCTAGTACATTAGAGAACATGGAAGAACAACTATTAATTGATCATTCAACCTTATTTGAATATCATTTTGAAGGGATTGGGTTGTTCAATCATCCTGATATCATGCATGGAACTATGTCTTTCATGCATGTAAATAACTCAATGAATGAGCATTGGCCAAACTGTAAATGATATTTGAAGGAGGTCATGAGAATAGGAGGAGTTTGAGATTGATTAAGGTGAAGCATGCGATCCTCATCGCATGCACGTGAGGAGATCATCGTAAAGGAGAAACATGAAGGTTCCATGATTTGCGGCTTATGTTTGAGTTAAACCTGAACAGCTCGGGTTTTTGAAGATAGGACAATATAAAACATAATTCTTGATGCTATAAATGAGTCCTTAACATAGCTTAAAATATGGGTATAAGGTGGTTCAAGGCACTATCATCATCATCTATAAAAGAAGAAATATAAATTCTGAGAGTTTGGGATGAGATTTTGAGAGGATATCATTTCTAGAGAAACAGAGCACTACGATCCTTTTGGTTTGTGAAGATAAGTCCTCCCTATGATAAGCTTTATGTGAAGGAGAAGAAGGAATCCCATAGACCTTCAATAATTTTTCAACACTCTTGAAGGAGCTTTATGAAGAACTAAGTTCCACAAATCATTTGGGGAATCACGACAACTCTTACACGTTATCCTCTTATTTGCACGAACACAACAAAGGCACTTCGAAGTAGTGTGTACCAAAACCGTCTTATGAAAAGGTGAGAGGGAGTTATCCCTATGCACTTGGTCTATGAACATAACCATATTGCATGAATCTTATTGCACATAAGATTAAAGACAATGTGTGTGTGTGTGTATCTTTTTCATGAAGGGGTAGTGTGCATGAGCTAGAAGCAAAGAACAGTGCATGTGCACATGCATACAATACGTGAATAAGAGAAGTACTTTTCACACCCATTCAGGTTTGTGAACAAGGCAGTGGACCATGTTGCATGCTTTCATGCATGCATTAACAAAGTCATGCACATGAAGAACTATTTGAGAACTCGAGATAAAAACACTTTGGAAGTTAGAATCTTGAAGGATTTATGTTGAGTAAATACCCGAACCATTATTCACTATAAGGAAACGTGGAACTTGGAATATAATAGTGAATAATAGCACATAAAATCATATTGTAATAAAAAATTTGTGTTAGGGCTACATATTCCATTCAACCCATGCATGAATTAGAATTTATTTTAGATTACACAAAGTTTTGTCTTGCATAAAATCATGAAGAGATTTGTGCACACCTCTTGCACACATATGAGTGAGGCTGGGACTTCAGTCAGAATGAATAATTCAAGCCCGATCATTGCTTCATTGAGGCAACTAGTCATTATAGGTGATCAGAATTATTGAGCAAGACCAATAGACCCGACTAATGGTTGTTGAAGGTACTTGAAAAGGTACAAAAAAAATTCGAATCCTATAAGATCACGGAGGAAGATCATAAGATCATCATACAATGGATTAACCCTTAGAATAGAGGTGAAGTATTTGGTTAGATCTAGAGTAGGAGAAGACTCTCAGTTGGAGTTGGGAGTAGGAGACAGTTGGGGGGTATAACCAACTGAGGAAGAAGAGTTGGATTGCTGGGGGATATAACTAGAATCAATTGGAGGATCTATTATTGGGGGTATAACCAGTTGCTTCCTGAACCACTATAATTGACAATAGAGATTAAAGTAGAGAATCCATGTTGGGGGGGGGGGGGGTATAACCAACATGGAAAGGTGTAGGACTTTCAAAAAAACCTTGTAAATACTGTGTGATGATCCCTTTGTTATTATCACAATACACAAGGTGAGTTTGAGAGATAATAATGAGTGGATCAAGAACCTTAACAAGTTCAAGAGGTTGAATAAAAAAGAAAAGGAATTCGTAAAAAGAAACCACCAATTCACCCCTCCCCTCTTAGTGGTCAATCTGAATTGGGGCCCTTCACCATGTCTATGACATTCTCATAAATATTCTTTACTAATATTTTTATGGAAGTAGGGATCTCACATAAATCAACATCATTGTCAAGTTATTCATCACCAAAATACTATTTTTTCCTTGTAAAATGATAAAATTTTACATATTTGATGGATCAAGAATATATAAAATTCTTTTTTCACATGTTTACATGATAAAAGGACTAGTTGTGTATTCCAATCTATTCAAATTAACTAGTGTCGTACTGAATTCATCATGTTTGACACTGTTGTTACTAATAACCCATTTGCAATTAAACATTTGAACTCAAAATTTAATATAATAAACCTCCCATATTTCTTCAATGACAACGTAATATGAACTTGATCTAGATATTAGGTTTTTTTCTTTGGCACTTAAAAATGCATTGCTTATGCGAACACTAATACACTACTATTCTGAAATGCACTTCTATTGTCCTGATCTTTAAAATGAAATGTATATACATTAATGTGGTACCCAGACTATATTATCAAATTTAAACTTGGTCCATCCTCTAACTATCATAATGTTTCTGATGTATTTGATCTACCATGCATGATCTCTTTAAACCATAACAAAAAAGTTTTTTTTATGCTCATTCAAAATCCACACATCTTTCTTCTTTGGATAACATTATTTTAACACATTAATATGCAATGTTATATATGGTTGTGTATCCTATATGTTATTCAAGATGTATAAATGTACCTTCTTTATCTGTTCACTTATCAATGATTTTACTTTCAAGCCATGAATCCCCTTTCCCCCTAATTGACTCGTTCATGGTGAGATGTAGTCAAACCAATGTGCTCCACTGTAGAAAAGTAACTTGTACAAAATTCCACAACCTCCTCGAAAATATACTTCTCAATAATGGAGGATTCATGTCAATATATATTATTAACACATACCTTCAATATATTCTTATACATTTCAAAAGGATACATCCAATGTAGATATATAGGTTCACAAAACATTATTTCTCACATCAAATGAACCATTAAATGAACCATGATATCAAAAAAATACAGAGGAGAATACATTTCCAATTCACAAAGTATAGAAACGACATCATTCTACAAATTGTTCAACAAATTAAGATCAATCACTTTGTTACAAATTGAATTGAAAAAATAACACACCTTCATGATAGTAATTCTGACATAGATGTGTAATATTCCATGAAATGCAACTGGTAGGAGTTGTTGCATCATGACATGACAATCATGAGATTTCATCCTTGTCAACTTTAAATCTTTTAATGACACGAATTTTTTTACATTTGAAGAATAACCCTACGACACTTTGATACCATGGAGACACTGACAAAAACTAATTTTCTCCCTCTTGGATAATGTATAAAAATATAAAGTTAGGCATGTTCGTCTTCTATTGGGAGTGGGAGCTAACTCCAAATGTATTCCCATTGAGAGTAAGTCCAATCTTTCATTCAACCCATATTTAACCTTTCCTTTAATAAATAACAATGTTCCAATCAAAATATCATAGATATTATTCTCTACATAGATGACATCAATTTTATATTTGACCTCATGATATCTCCAATATGAAAGCTCAAAAAATATTGACCATTTCTTCCAAATATTTATATCATTACCAAATTTTGTGTCTTTTTGAATGTGACATTGACACACTCATTTTTGTGCATATTTTTAATCAATTTTCAATGATTTTTAAAGGATTTTAATGAGTAATTTTATATATTTCCATGTTTTATTTAAATTTTGGAATTTGTAATAGAAGGAATGAAAGTGTAAAGAAATGAGTAAAAAATATTATTTGTTGGATTTGAATTATATATATATATATTGATGAATATTTTGTTAGTGATTTGAATTATCTTAACTTTTTAGGACATTGACAAAAAAAACTATCCAAGCATGGACAACCCTCAACCACAACACACACACACACAAACACCTGCAAGCTGCACCACACATGACCCATGTGGGCCTTAGGGACCACTCTACTCCCCCACAGGCTTGACCACCCACATGCTACCAATGCATGATATTTGATCCCTTATGCTCATGTTGACTTTGGATGGCTCTCCTGTGACCCTATTTGGTCAGCCAACCCCTAGTGGGCTAGCTGTAATGACTCAGACCCGAACAGCCACCCGAACAGTGCTTAACGGGTCGGGAGCTACTACCTTAGGTGCACCTCCCCTAACGCCAAAGGCTACCGACTAGCAACGAGGGTCTTATAGGTATAGTGGGGAGGCTATACCATCTCGGAGGATAATTACAATGGTACTGGTCCAAGTATAAAAATAAAGATGCAGCGGAATAAATGACTCAGCAGACTCAAACCAGACCCGCAGAGCGGAAGCACATTCAATATCAATAAATAGCGGAAGCAATAAATATGAACAATAGCAGCGAAAATAAACACAACAACATACTGATCACTTATAACTACTAATGAACAATAAAACATGCATCCCAAGAAGGTCATACATATCTAAAAATAAGAACGCCAATGACTAACCAACTGTAGCTACAAACAAGCATGTTGATACAGGAAAGTACGCAAAACATAGTAAACTCTAGCTAGGCAAGACCTCAAGGTCCATACCTTCTTCATGCAACAACTAATACAACCCAGCTCCTGAAGCTGGCCTCTTTCCTGCACGTAAATCCATAAAGTCTGCACACATCCCGAAGGGCCCATGCAGGGTGTGAGACGAATCTCAGTAGGATACCACCCAACGGTGCGTACCTAATATGAGTGTTTAAGAAAACATGCATTTATAAGTAAAGCAGTAACAAAACGATGCACAAATAAACACAAACTACACTGGTTCTCAGCAGCCACCATAGAGTGTCACCTGCTTCGGCCAACACCAGAATCTCTATCATGTAACCTGGTACCATGTGCCCCCTGACACCACGTGTCTCAAGTACCGACGTCCCAAAGGCACACCTAAGAAATAGTAACCCAGAGGAACAACGATGCTTGTCCTCAATAAGTAACCGAAGGGACAATGATGTCTACCTTCAAATAACGTAACCGGAGGGACAATAATGTCTTCCCTCAAATAAAGTAACTGGAGAGACAACAATGTCTTCCCTCAAATAACAGAGAGCCTCTGCCCCCAAACCGATAGCCTCAATGCTATCCCCTGAAGGATTCTCACCTTCCACGTGGCTTCCTACGACAAACACCCCCAAACCAATAGTACCTAAACAACAACTAACAGGTGCATCTACCCACATGAGTGGTCAAAACCACCTCATCACAGAGTCTCTCTATATGCACACTACTCAAAGTTTCCAGGTGAGTAGTAATAACCAAAATAGTACCCAAGCCATAATACCTTTGACACCTCATGTCCTTGCGACCATGCCGCTCAAGTCTGATGGCCTTGCCATCCCAGTAACCCGGGCCATGCCCAACTTGACAGTCATCCTGCCTCAACCGATGCCCATGACGCCCAATCCCGTGGTCAGAACCACCCAACCTAACCTGGTCCAAGCCCAACCTATGAACAACATCACTCAACAATATCCGAGCCATGCCCAACACAACCAAAAGGGTTCCAACATATGCAATTCATCAATTACATATATACACATTTAAATAGAACACAATAATAGGCAAAACAATATAAATAGTTGAATTTCACTAGCAAGGTGTTGTCCCATATCAGCACTGAGGTTTTGAGAGCCTCTAACAATTTATATCAGTCTTAATAAACTAAACTTATCAGATAAAACATCATAGTTCAATCATAACCATTTTGGCTTCCCCCGACCAAAATTCCCCAATTGAGAAATGACCCCTCGCCCAGCCCCGCTCAAGCAAAATAGGTAAAGGGTATACCTAAAGGCATCCCACGGGTTTAATGAACAATTTAATATTCAATATTAGATAAAACTGGGTCCCGCTCAAAATACCCGAAAATGCGCTGAAGGCTGCATCACCCAAATGACTACGAAAACACAAAAAGAGGTATGCACCACCTACCTGAGACTCGTACAATTATAATCCTCAGATAACAACCTCCAATTAGGTCTAAAACATGGTATATCTACAAAAGAATCAAAACCGCTCAAACCCCAATAACTTGTTCTAGAACAGAAATCAAACAAAATGGACCAAGAGGAATCAAGGCCTTACCGAGGGGGTTCCAATGGATCAATCGGTTTTCGAATTAGGTTCAAATGAAAGAACAGAAGGGGATTGAAATCCCGGCCGACTCTCCCCACTCAACCCGATAGAAGTATTGAGGTTCTGCCTCAATACGAGGCTACTGCCCGTTTTAGCGAAAAAAAAAGAAACTAGATGGTGTGTACTTTAAGTACACGGAGTGTATCATTTTATTGTTCATATGACAACTGAAATTCTGTTGCTGTTGTTCATATTTATTACTTTCGCTATTTATTGATATTGAATGTGCTTCCGCTCTGTGGGTCTGGTTCAAGTCTGCCAAGTCATTTATTCTGCTGCATCTTTATTGTTATACTTGGACCAGTACCATTGTAATTATCCTATGAGAGGGTATAGCCTCCCCACTATGCCTATAAGACCCTCACTACTAGTCGGAAACCTTTGGTGTTCGGGTAGGTGCACCTAAGGTAGTAGCACCTGACCCGTTTAACACTGTTTGGGTTCGGGTCGTTACACTGGCTATATGGTTGGTGGGTGCTGTGGTTGAGGGCTGGCCATACTTGGATAGTTTTTTTCGGTAAAGTCATGAAAATTTAAGATAATTCAAATCAACAACATAATATTAATAAAAATATATATATAAAATTCAAATCCAAAAAATAACATTCTTTGACTCATTTCTTTCCACTTTTATTCCTTACATTACAAATTCCAACATTTAAATTAAACATGGAAATATATGGAATTACACATTAAAATCCTTAAAAAATCATTGAAAATTGATTGAAAATATGAATAAAAAATGAGTGTGTCAAATACCCCCACACTTAAACTATGATTTTCCTCAAGCATAAAATATCAATAAGGAATTTAGAGGGCACTAATGTTACCAATATTCAAATTTCAAAGTAATAAAATCAAATAATTTTCAATGTCAAATCAAAATTTCAAAAATCCATAAGAAATATCAATTTAATTTCTCAATTTTCAAAGAATCAATCAATTCAAGAATTTTACCTTTCCACTTTTTAAAATGATGGAACTTCTCTTCTAATTCATTCAAGTTCCTCAATTATTCATTATTAAAAATGCCAAATCATGATTTAACTCACTTTTAAATATTTTCAATCATCACTCATGATATTTATTCAAGTAGAGTTATGCTCATATCATGAATACATGATCCTTATCCATAGATTTTTAAAGGAACTACTTTCTCCACTTTGTAATGACAAAATTCACATAAAATCATGAGGGATTTAATTAAAGTTTATAACGAATATCAGGCTTAAGGTTGGTAGGAATTGATGTTTTAAAATTTAAGGCTCAAGGAGGAGGCTTATCGCTTAAATTAAAAAACATGATATCAAAAGTAAAAGTGCAGTGACAGTATCCCCTTAAAAGTAGAAACTCCCACTTCCCAAAACTCAATGTAAAGTTATGATCAAAAGAAGACATAATGAATTATTTGTGCACCCTCTTGATTTTTTCTCAACTTTTATTCTTTTTTTTTTCAAAGAAAATTTTCATTTCTTTTTCTTTTTTGAAAGTTATGCTTATAATAAACCTCACATCCACCACCTAACCACATATGATACAAATAATTGATCAAGTATTGATGATTTTTGGTTTTCCCAAATCACAACCCATTTTTTTAATTTTTAGTTCTTTTTGTCATTTTATCTCTTTTTTGTCATCAAGAGGGGAAAACAATAAAGAGTAATGAATGAATTAACAACCTTTATCAATCCCCATATATAGCACCCCCACACTTCTTACTTACAATGAATTTCATCCCTTTTACCATGACTCCCTTCACCCCCACACTTCAACTTTAAAATATTATGAAAATACTAATAGGAGGGTGGGAATGAATGAAAATGGATTAAAACATGGATCATTCCTAACATGGTCATTCATGGTTTATATGGGCTAAAAATGATTAATGTAAAGGTGGTTGTCAATGATAATGGATTTTCAAAAGATGCCTCAAACATTTTAAATGTGGTTTTGCACATTCATAACCTTGACAAGTTTCAATGCAAGTTCTAATAGGTGACATATCCCAAGACCATTCAAGAAATATTCTCAATAATAAAATAGGAAGTACTTAGACTAGAAATCCTCTCAGGAATGGAAATATGATATTGGAAGATCACTCAAGAAATATACTCAATAATAAAATAGGAAGTACCTGGACTAGAAATCCTCTTGGGAATAGAAATATAATATTAGAAAATCACTCAAGGAATAATTAATAATATAAATTCAATTTACATGATTTTCATAAATTCAAAGCATGAAAAATGATTCAGAAATTTTATTTACACGAATAAACTAATTCCATCAAATAATGAGTCCTCATTTTAATATACATTATTCACTTTAATCATCCAATTATCTATTTTAATCATTAAATCTCATTTAAAATTGAAATATAAAACATGGAATCATATAATTACTAAGAAACTCATGTATCCTAGATAAGTTAAGTAAAGAATAATTAAAGCATGGGTATACAGTTTAAATTTAAAGCTCAAAACAGGTTATTGGACAAATATATAGGGAGTTTAAAAGATTAAAAATTAAAAGTGACCCCACTTTACCATGAAAATTAGTACTTTTTCTACACTACTTGGGGATACCTTGTTCCATCATGAAACTATAAAATAAAATTACTCAATTAAGCATAAGGATCATGTCATTTAAGTTAAAAAAATATAAGAGGGAGTGGAATGCATGCTAGAATAATCCAAAAAATGAAATTAAAATCTAATTTCCTAGAATTAAAATAAAGGGATAAGTCTTGGTATGATACCCCAAGTGGTCCCTAAATTTTTACTACCTCCAGAGGGAAGTACGACTGTTATCCAAAGTCTAATGGTGGTTGGATCTTCTTTGATTTGAATCACCACATGTAGATTTTCCCAGCTTGAATTTCTTTTTTTATTGGTGAAGAATAATCCATCGATAGAGTATACCATATACCCCCCTTAACAATTAGATACAACTTGCATGGTGGGGGTAGGATGAAGTATGAATCATCCTTCTTCTTGGTTGCTACTTGTGAAACCTCTTCTTGCATTTCTAGTGTTGGCTCAACATTGGCTGCATGAATTGAATGATCAAAGAGAAAATAAGTATGTTTTTTTACCTGAGTAAAATTTAAATTTAAATTTTTAATAAGTAATTTCTCCCTTTCAATATAAAAAACATTTGTATTTATTTACTTAGGCTCAACTACTTTTACTTCTTCATGATCCTTATCAAATGTATGTTCACCAAAATTAGGGAGCTGTATGTGCTCCTTAACAAGTGCATGCACAGTTTCTTCATCTTCCTCTAAGGAATGGAAATAATTGACCAAATCTAAAAATTCAAAATAATAATGAGTGATAATCAAATCATATTGAATAAGATAAAAATAATAATTTAAAATAATATCATCTCCTTGAGTTGTTCTTGGTTCAATCACTGCCTTAGTGGGAAGTGCCTCTTAAAGTTGGATCTCTATGGATAGAGGTGGGTAGTTGGGTTCCTCTATATTTTCTTCAAATTACACCACTTGGGTGGTGTCTTCATTTATCGGTTCTATCTCTTATTCTTTTAAAGGCATGGGGAGATCAATTAGTTCCTCACATTTATTCCAAATCCATCCAGATCTTGTTAATCTCCCACGTGTAGATCAGCAGGCAAGTCTTCCTCACCATGGATCAATTATTGCTCATCATGGTCCTCTTGGATCTAGTTATTAAAATGTTTGGACTATGGATGCTCCTCAATCTTGGAATCATCTTCAAGTATGTCCTCATAAAAACCAAGAAAGACCAATGACTCTTCTTATGGTTCAAGTTTAGGTTGCTCGAGGGATACATTGAAGTTCTCAGTTATCCAATCTATTATGCCTTGTAGATATTGCACCTTATCTTCCAAATTTTGAATATTGTATTTGAGTTTGTGTTTAGCTATTTGGTCCTAGAATTGTTTCAAGGGAACTTCTTCAAAAGTGTTGGGAGAAAATAAGGATGATTCTTCTTATGTCTTGGCCACTTCTTGATAAAACTCTAGGAATTAATCCCAAAATTCAATTAACTCTCTAGCCAATCCTTTAACCACTGGTTGTTCAATGGTCTCTTTAATCTCCTAGATTAGGTCCTTGAATTGCTCCTCTATGATTATTTTTCTTCCAGATACCTGTATCTATCTTGTAAAAAGGGAAACTTTATCTTCTATAGACCAGGTTTTTTCAACTATGGGTTCTTGAACCTATGAGTAGTTGTTATTTATAGAGTAATAGAAGTTTGGATGCATCATGGAAAAAATATTTTTTTATGTTTTTTTATTTGTAAAAGAATAAAATCTATCTAAAATGTGAAAATAGAAAAATTAAGAAAACTAATGATTTTCTCCTAGACAATTATGCCAGTTTTGACACACACCTTTCGTAGGGTGTGACAAAAGAAAACTTCAAAAGTTTTTCCTAGTGTAGTAAAATGGATGAATAGGGTCATCTCACTCGTGGATCTTCTCATTTTTTTCACTCACTTATTTTAAATCACCTAAACTAATTATTTTTGTTGTTTTCTATTATTTATCAAAGAAATGAAAAAATGTTTTGGTTTTGTTTATTTTCTAAGATATTGAAATGACATGAAATGTGAAATTTAATCTTATGCTCAATCATTATTCTCATTTATTTGTTTAATTCTAGTTTGATAATCCAAACATGAAATATCATGATGAATTACTATTCTTTTTATTTAGAAATTCTGAAATCTCAAATTTATTAAGTAATATCAATTCCACATCCCCATATAATCAAGGTTGATGGCACACCATGGTCTAGGGTGTGACATCTTATAGGACCTGACTCAATCGAATGTCATTTAATCCATTGATTGACTCAAATACATTATATGAAGAGCTAAATAATAAAGAGATAGAAAAGAGATTAAACAAAAGAATAGAAATAAATTTTAGTGCATGGCCCAAGGCGCAGTCACCACACTCATTCATGTTACTCTCATCTATCACAAACATAAAATAAACTTTAAGAAATAATTCAAGAACACCTTGACCTCCCTTAGGTCAAACCTCGGGTCAGCCCCTCATTATCGAGGGTAAGAGATCAATTAGTGGAATGAAATAAGAGAATAATAATAAAATAAAAATAAAAAGAATAGAATAAAATAAAAAGAATAAAAGTGAGAGAAGAAAAAGAGAAAAAACACATGAAATCACAAAATAAAAATAGAAGGGAGAGATAGAGAGAAGAAAGAACAGTAAATTAAAATAAAATAATAAGAGGGAGAGGAAAAGAAGAATCAAATAAAAAAAATAAAAAAAATAAAATATATAAATAGAATGTTAAAAGAAGAAGAAGAATGAAATAAAATATAAAAGAATAAGAAGAAGAAAGAAAAATAAGAGGTGTAATGGGTGGAACATTTTGAAGAAAATATTCATGAATTTATTTTTTTATAAAATAAAACTTAAAACAACTTCATATAGAATAAAATAAAACAAAAATAATGAACTAAAAAAAGAAAAAAAGAAACAAGAGCAGCCTTGGATGAGTAGTGGACTCTTTCTTTGGGTGTGGAACTCTCTTCAAGTGGTGTACAAGGCTCTCTTTTATAGGAAAGTAAAGGATTTCTCTCAACTTTAGCTGAATCAAATCTTCATTTACGTCCTCCCTTTTAAGATCTCCCTGAGACTCGAGAGTATTAAGTTTTTGAAAAATCCTTATCTCACAGGCTTTCCCAAATTGTAGAATGGTCCAGGATCTTAGAAGGAAGATTTCTTATTTTCCTTTGATCGTGCATGGCCTCGGTGAATGAAACATGCATATAGATGTGGCAACAGCTCTTGGAGGATGTGGCAAGGCAAAAAAGAGGGTGCTTCATGGAATGAGAAATAGTAATGGGTCCTCTAATCCTCCGGCCTTCATAGTGGTCGAAGGGGTATTCAAAGTGATTATTATGGGGTTTTGAGGTAATTTATAGTGGAACAGAGTGGATGTATTGGATAATGAGTCACCCCAAGCTCTTAGGGATGTTATCCATGGTGGATCTTAGTGGTGTAGGGGGAGGCATGCCGAGGATGAAGGCATGACAGCGGCAGAGCTTAGCGACGCATGGTGGGGGTGAGTGTTTGAGGCAAGTGAGGCATGAAAATAGCAGGGCGACACTATTTTTTCAAAAATATGAATGATACCTAGATTATAGGTGTCCCACATCGAATCATTGAAACAAATGATGCCTCTATATAAACCAAATCTTGGGATCCACACCTAAAACCATCTGTTGTGGGGATGGGCTCCCTCAAGAAACATGCACACACACCTTTGGGCCACACCACATGCAGCCCTTGCGAGACATAGGACCACTCTACTCCCCCTTGGGCTTAACCACCCACATACCACTTATACATGGGATTTGACCCCCATGCTCATCCTGACTTTGGATGGATCTCCCATGGCCCTGATTGGCCAACCGACCCCTAGTGGTCTGGCTATGTGGATGGTGGGTGTTGTGGTTGAGGGCTGTCCATGCCTGGACAATTTTTTTGGTAAAGTCCTAAAAAGTTAAGAGAATTAACATAAATAACAAAATATTCATAATATATATATATATATATATATATATAATTCAAATCCAACAAATAACATTCTTTTACTCGTTTCTTTCCACATTCATTCCTTCCATTACAAATTCCAACATTTAAATAAAACTTGTAAATATATGGAATTAATCATTAAAATCATTCAAAAATCATTGAAAGTTGATTTGAATATGCACCAAAAAAGGAGTGTTCCAAACATCAATGTTTTTAACCCTCTCAAAATACCAATTAGTGGACAAAGGTTTTGAACTAATATTAAATTCTTATGAGTTTTTGAATGCCTTTTTTAATCTTTGATGAGAGTGATCCATAGACAAAAAAATCTAATGAACCACACATACTGTTTTTATCCCATGTTATATTTGATAATATGAAGTCTGTTATTCACAAATTGGATGAGATTTATGCCCCTTAACACTGCATCTAGACAAAAATCCATATATTGGGAAGTCATTTATAGTGAACATAATCATTTCATGTAGTTGAAAATATTCCATTTTGTAAGAATCATACACTATAATACCTTCATCCCATAAAAGTTTCAAGTTTTTCAGTTAATGGTGACAATAAAAACATCAATATCATTTTCAGGCTATTTTGGTCTAGTAATCATTAAACTCAACATGATATATTTTTTCTTCATACAAAATTCTAGAGATAAGTTATAAATTATCGATAAATAAGGTCATGAACTATGTTTTCTACTAAGGTTTCAGTATGAATTCATTTTATCTATGCATAGTCTAAGTTTTAGATTTCTAACTTCACTTCCAAATGTAGGAAACTATTGATAAATTTTCTTCACTATGGACAATAAGTAGATAATGTTATTTTCCATCAAATATCCACTCATCTACATGTTATCTTAACCTTTGTATCATTTGAATTTGAAAATAAACAGTTCAAATGACCAAATTGACTTGGCAAGAGTCTCTGTAACTACTAAATCACCATGTGATTTTTATTTTAACTTATACCATGATATCCCATATTTAGGACACTCTAACAGACCTTTATATTCATTCCTATATAACACACAAACATTCGGGTAGGCATGTATTTTCTTGTACCCCAAAACCATCAGGCATAATATTTTCTTCTCATTATAAAGTGAATCTGGAAGATTATTGTCTTTAGAAAACACATATTTCAAAAGTTTTAGTAACTCTATAAAACTATTGTCAATTCATCCATTTTTCTCCTTCAAGTCAATCAATATTAACTCTGTTGATAAAACTATAGATTTTGTAAAACCTGGATATTATTGTTTTTATACATCACTATATAAGAACTCAATTATTGGTTCTTTCTCAATTGATTATACTTAAATATCAAAAATCATTTCTTCAATTTGACTAGACTTATCATCTTGAAAATCATCAACATCAATAAATCTTGAATTCTTCCCAGTTTCACCATTCTAAACCCAAGGGCTATAACTTGGATTAAAACCATGAAAAATTAAATGATCTTTGATTTCTATGCTTTTCAATTTCTTTATATTTAAAAATTTCAGGCATGGTTAGAAAAACAATCCATTTCTTGAAACATTTTGTTTATAAAATTCCAAACAAAGTATCAACACCTTCCTCATATTCATCACTTGTTCGCAGTGTAATAATCAAACTTTGAATCATTATTATCTATAATAAATATCATGAATTGAAAATAATTTATTATATATTGAAATTTAATTTCAAATTTAATTTTATATATAACAATAAAAAATACCATAAAATCTTTCACAAATAAAAGAAAGACAACATATTTGATAAAAAAGCACCACTTTAAAATATTTAATTATCATTCTTTCATAAAAAATCAAAAAGTATCATGAAATCAACCTGATCATATAAATATATATTATCAATACTCTGTATTTATACTTTACAATCCAATATACCTTCAACACACCCATTCAAAATATAGAAAACAAACCTTAGACACACATTAATTTGTAAATTAACATTATTTATAACATGAATTCATCAAATAATCATTTAATCAAACCTTAATATCAAAAAATCATACATCAATTAAAAAATACCTCAGATTCAGGAATAATAAAAATAGAAAAGACAAATAGAAAAGAGACGAAAAATATTAGCGGCGACATGGAAAATTGAAACAATAAACACAAACCACAAATATTTACTGGACAAGGGATGGAATTTGAAGTCGATGACCATGGAAATACAACATAGAGAGATAAAAGGTGGTGGTTAACGATAGATGGGGGTGGAAAAAATGGTAATGTCAACTAAATGATATTAGAGACCACTGGATTGAAGAATGAAGGGTCAGGGTTCCCCGTGTGAGAGAAAACAAACAACTATCATGAGAAAGAATGAACCCAAAATGAGTCAACCTGATATTTTATAAAAATTTTAAAGGTTTATCACATCAATTATTTAATATCTAATGTAATAAACCACATTTTCAATGTTAGTTATCTAACAAACAATGTTGAAAATAAACACTGTGTGTTTTTCAAGATAGTTATAAACTAACCAATGTGAAAAAATTATGATGTTGGTTATAAATAACTGATGTGAAAAATGCATCATGATAAATGTATTTTGTACTAGTGATCGCACAAGCTGGACAAATTCAAAAGAAAAGGTAGACCTTGGGGAGATGTTTTAGAACACATAACTAAAAATCAAGAAGAAGGTTCTCAATATTGATCATCCAACAAAATGCATAACACCACAATCCCCTATGGATAATTGTTGATACAATATATCAAGGCCAAAATAAGAAGATCCAAGGAGGAAACAAGAAGAATCCATCAAAACCTAGAAGAAATTACCGATTAAATTCATCCAAATTGGAGAACGAATCAAGAGATTAAGGAGAGGTGTTGGAGAAACCAAAGAAGCCTCAAAGAACCCTTCAAAGTCATAAATCCTAAATTAGGGTCAAAATAAGGGATTAAAAGGCTTAAACATGGGGTTTTGGGGGGCAGAAATACGATATTGTCCCTCACTTATTTGGACAAGATAGATACCACCATCTGCCATCGGTTAGCCGACGGGGTTAGCCCTAGCCACCATGTGGCTAGAAACCCACCAGTTGGATAGTGGGTCTCTTGTAGGAGATCTATTCTTTCCAGTCTACACTGGTTGGCTGGTGGATCTCACCGATAAGCTGGTGGACTTCCTGTAGCCCTTGTAAGCTATTGTACACTCCAAAATCTAGCCAGTGGACTGCACCAGTGATCTAGCGGAACTGCAACATCTCCCAGGCTACAAACCACCACTTAGACCACCTCCTCCGAGCCCCCCGAGTACCTATGTAACACCATTTAAAGCCACAGATGGGGCTTATTTATAAAATTTAAAGAGTTTTACAAAAACTTAAAGAGAGAAAGTGACTGAAGAAGGTAAGAGTCTTACAACCTTCCCACTATATAACAACTTTTTTCCAAGTTTTTCTCACATGCATCACTAAGAGGTATCAGTGAACAAGTTAGGCCACTATGCTTATATATTTGACACCCTCTTCCAGGTATCCTCCTAAACCTTCCCATGTTTCCACTACAATCACATTAGAGGGACAATATTTACTTAGATATTCTAATCACCACAGTCTATGATATGGATCAGATACTCCTTAAAGGATTCATCGACATCAAGCTCAGCATCATTAAAATATATCACGTGAGAAGGGTCAAGGTGATACCTATGAAGCTACGATGCATGAAAAACACCATGCATGTAACTATAGTGCTACGGAAGATCCAATCGATACACCACTGGACCGACCCTCTCCACTACCTTAAGAGGCCCAATGAACCTGGGCATTAACTTTCTCTACTTCTGGATATGGTGTTATCCCAGCCTAGATGACAACTGAAGAAAAACCTGTCGACTAACCTCGAACTCCAGAGATCATATCCAATGGACAATATAAGATTTCTACTAGCTTTATGTGGTTACTGTAATGACTCAGATTTTCCATGAATTATTTTTGGATATTATATAAAATATTTTTGAGACCAGGAATAGAGACAACATGTGATTCTAAGGCTTGGTGAGCCCAAAATAAATGTTTTAAATATATTAAATATATTAACATCGCGTTCACGTCATTTTCTTGAAAAAGTGGAAGAACTCTTTAATGGGAGACCAAATTAGAAATTTGATGGCACTATTGAGTTCAAAGCATGAGTTTTACCCTAAGAATGACATAACCTTTATCGGTATGGGGTGTTTGCAAAAAAGTTGTTGCAGACACTAATGAATAAAATAAATAAATAAATTTTATTTATTTTTGATGCAGTGACCGATAGCATCTATAAATACATGGTTATAAAGATGTATTAAGGTTGTATACTAAACCCTGGAGACCTAGAGAGACCGTTAGAGAGCGTTCTTGGTAGACGACACCAAACCAGATTAGGACCAAGGACTAATGTGCCAACGGAACATGTGGATCTCACCAATGATAGTGACATAGAACTATTCTTTATCAATGATCGATCCAAACTCCATATAGGATGTTGATTTTTTTATTTCTATCATGTTTCTTAATCTTGGCCAAACATGGATCAACTGCAAACAAGAATTTATGCACACATCGATGGTAAATTTAAATTTATGTATTTATTATTTTTTTCATTAATTTTATCCCTCTTCATTTATCTATTTATATGACAAAATATCAAGGATGAATAAGCAAAGGACGAGATTAGTTCCTCACATATGATGGTTTATGGATTTATCCTCCCATTCATCTCACATTCATCACGGGCAATTTCTTTGGCTCATAGTTTGATGAATACCCGATATTTGATCATTGCACGACCATTCTTCAGTTCAAAGAATCAATACCACATGTGTGGTTCATGATCGGGGGTACGATCGAGGTGTGATAATGATGAAGGATGATCAGATTCATATCAGAATGGATTAGTGGTACCTGTTCATCTCGGTTTTGATGGTTCAACCATGGAGAATGTGAGTGGGAATTTCCTGAGAAAATTCGAAGTCTAGATCTATGATCTCTAATGACTAGAGTCTTGGAAGACCCCAGATTTGTAGATTCTGGAAATAATGGAGGCTCTAAAAAAATAAAGAATAGTGCAGAGGAGAATCTGTGAGATCTAGAAAATCCCAGATTACATGAATTGTAATTTGGCGTTACACGCCACGTGGGAACCCCTGTGCGGTGCTAGGGTTTTCCCGTAGAGTTAAATATCACACGCTCTGTGACCCTGTCACACACCATGTGATATATGCTTAATGTATTGGTGTGCATCTTGTAGGATACACAGGCATGGAATGACCAAGTACATGAACACATCTAGGTGTATATGAGCATGACCAGGTGTACACAAGGTGGTACACGAGCACGACCAGCGGTACACGGGACGTGTTTGCTTGGAGTTATGAGACCCACATTGATCAGTTCCGCCATGCCCCTCTAGGAGTATCAATGGTACGTAGATTTCCTGAAACAGGTGAACCTTGGCAGCGAGGCAGATCCAAGACCCACATTGATCAGTGCCTCCATGCCCCTCGAGGAGAAGCAATTGTACGTATATTTCCTAAAACAACACCGTGACGTGTTTTCCTAGAGTTACAATGAGATGTCAGGACTAGATCCTCAGGTAGCCGTCCACTGTATCGGTATCCCGAAAAATCATTGTGGGTTCAAGAAGCCTCCCAGGAAGATGCCCCCTTCTCACGGTTCCATGGTCGAGGCCAAAGTTGACAAGCTCATCAGAGCCAACTTCATCAAGGAGGTCCAGTACCCAAAGTGGCTAGCCAACATTGTGCCAGTCAGGAAGAAGAACAGACAGATCAGAGTCTGCATCGACTTCTGAGATCTCAACCACCATTGTCCGAAGGATGATTTTCCCCTTCTAATGATAGAATTTTTGATCGACGCTACGACTGGGTTCCAATCCCTATCCTTCATGGATGGTTACTCTGTATATAATCAGATCCGAATGACCCCCGAGGATGAAGAGTCCACCACTTTCAGGGCACCCCAAGGTACTTTATATTACCAGGTTATGCCCTTCGGCCTGAAGAATTCAGGTTCCACCTATTAGAGGGCCATGCACCACATATTCAAGCCAATCCTTGGGACATTGGTAGAATGATATGTGGACGATTTGGTGGTCAAATCCCGCTAGCACCAGGACCATCTCAAGGACCTCGAGAAAGTGTTCGGTTTCCTCCATTCCCGCCACTTGAAGATGAACCCGTTGAAATGTGCCTTCAAGGTCACCTCTGGGAAGTTTCTTGGTTTTTTTGTTAGGTACCGGGGCATCAAGATCGACCTAGAGAGGATCAAGGCTATGACAACCCTGCTTTTAATATAAACTTAAACATGATTTATTACATAAAACTTCACTTGATACAAAAAGAAGAACGAGAGGTTTAGTGTCTTTGGGGCTTAGGATCATTACATAAAAACTTAAAACATGAAATACAACATCTTTATTGAAAACTTCCTTTACATGACCACTACATTCCCTCGTACTTAGCATTGCATGGGATAACCTGAGGACATGCATAAGAAAATGGTGAGCTATAAAGCCCAGTAAGGGAGTACACATGGAATAACATGAGGAGTACAATACATGTTAGAAAATAGGAATATCAATAGATAATAAAAGAAACATGAACATAAATAAATGATAAATCATGATAATCATAACATGGAAATGTGGCAACAACACTTAACATGGAATTAGCATGAGCCAAGGCTCACTGCACATAGAGCATGAGTAAATCCTAATTGCACATAAAGCATGAGTAAACCCTTTTTTCACTTGAATTAGCATGAGTCAACACTCATTGAACATGACGTATCATGATAATATACTTTACCCAATGCATTGGAGTGCTATAAGGGAGCACCCTTCTTAAACATTTCATTTCATGCATAAGTGTGCCACATGGATCATAAAACATGGATTCATAAAACATAATAATTTATTATACGATAAAGGAATGTGGAATTAATACATGAAACTTTGTAATAAATAAGTAAAGGTGCATAAAGGTGGATACCCTTGATGGATAAATGAGCATGGTATCCACTACACAATGGCATTGGCTTAGAAAATCGGTGCGATTTCGGCAGCGTAACGACGTGACATAAGAATTCATAAAAATGGTTGATGAGAGAGAAAGGGTTTCCTCATCATATTTACATGTAATGTAAAGTAAGGAGGTCATATAGATACATGTACCAACAATTATAATGGAATTTAGATTCATGATACAAAATTATTGCTTGAATGTAAAAGAATAGAGAGAAGTTACTTTCGGAATTTCGGTATAGTAACGGGTGTACATGGGAGGAATTTAATGAGAGATAAAGGGGTCTCCCATAATTCAAAAAATAAGAGGGAAGTATGGGGGAGGTGAGAAACCATACCCCAACATTCATAATTTAAATTAAAAGGGCAATACAACTTAAAGAAAATTGACAAAAATGAGAAAGGAAGAAAAAACCCTTACTTGGAAGTGGGCTTCCAAAGGCTAGAGAGAGGCTTGTGAGAGGCTTCTTGGAAGATTGGGTCACCTTGGGAGGATTATATAGAGAGTAGGGCAGAGGTTGGACAAACTCCAAGGGCTTTGAGTGAGGAGGAAGTGGGAGCTTGGGTGGGTTTATATAGGAAAAGTGAGGGAATTCTTTATTGTTTAGGTTTGGGTCCCCTTACATTAAATTAATCCAAACCACAAACCATCCCATGGTTTTTGCCCATGGTTTTTGGAAAAGGGAATAGGAAAAAAATATTTTATAATTACAAAGTCCGAACTTCTTAAAATATTAGGGTTGCTTATGTAGAGGTGAGTCACACTCCCATGGAAATTAATTTAAAAAGGCAAGGTGTTGATAAGTCTTGAGGGGTCCATTAATGCTTTGAAAAGCAAGTCAAACAAACCCAAAATCACATTATTTTAATGGTAAAACATATATTGGCCGAAAATAAAGATTATAGTATTTTATTACATCACTATTGGGTCATTATGATGTCATAAAACACATTATATATTTAAACGATATTTAATTTTTACCCAAAAATTTGACTGTCTCAAAAAATTATGAAAAATTCACCGTTGGATAATTTCGACTTCCTGATTCTAGAAATAAAATTTATTTTATATAAATAATTTTCTAAATATGTTAATTTTCACTTTTAAAATAAAAACCAACATTTATCGAAAATTTACGGGTTTTGACAGAAATAGCTTTCAAACCTTAATAAAAATTTTAATTGCATTCATAAAATTATAAGATCATTTATATTTAATAAAAATTAATTTAATAATAATAATAATATTTTATTAAAATATTATTTAATTCAAAAATCTCTTAATTTAATAAAATATATTTCTTAATTAAATAATAACTAAAAACACCATTTGTACTTTAAAAACTATTTACAATGTATCAAAAATGACTAGAAATTATATTCATTATTATATACAAAAATAATGTACATGAACATAGTACTACTTATTTGTTACATAACCCCTTAAAACAGCCGCATAAGACCTAAGGGTAAGGTGTGCGATGGTGACAGACTCTTGGGGTGGCTCGGATAACATCGCTCGAGTGGTAATTTCAATCAACTTCTACTTTTCCTATAGACGGTCATGTTCGAGCTTGACATGATGAAGCTCAGCTTGGGCTTGGTCAAGGACGAAGCCCAAAGATGCCACCTCTTTTCCGAGCTCTGAAAAATGGGCTTCGTATGAGGCAATTCTACTGGATGAGGCCATTGCTTCCTTTATCTGAGTAAATTGGATTTGTTAAAGTCCTATATTTATACTAATCATGTGATCACTGTTCAACGACTATATTAGCAATGATCATAATTCTTAACATAAAACCAAATAAGTTGAAATTTTATATAAACATAAAGAGACATTTAATTATATCAAGAGGGATTTCCATTAATGAAACTTTGGGACATTACAATATTCCCCCCTTAAGAAATTTCACCCTCTAAATTTTCCTTTTCCCACACTAAAACAAATATGGGTAACTCAGCTTCATCATATCCTCCGATTCCCAAGTCGCTTCTTCAAACTTGTGGTTTCTCCACAACACCTTGATGAGGGACATTGTCCTATTTCGTAGAACTTTTTCTCTACGATCTAAGATCTTCACTGGTTGCTCCTCATAAGAAAGATCATCTTCCAATTGTACCACCTCTGAAGAGAGTACATGTGAAGGGTCTGGTATGTACTTCCTTAAGAGGGATACATGAAGGACATCATGTACTTTGGACATGGAATGTGGAAGTGCTAGTCGATAGTCCATAGCCCCGACACGATCAAGAATCTCGAAGGGGCCGATGTACCTTGGACTTAACTTCCCTTTCCTTCCAAACCTCATGACCTTCTTCTACGGAGATATGCGTAGAAACACCATGTCTCCAACTTTAAACTCAAGGTCTCATCGACGATTATCTACATAACTCTTCTGTCGACTCTAAGCTGCCTTGATATGCTGCTGAATGGTTTTCACCTTCTCCACCATTTCTTCAACCATTTCTGGTCCAAGCAGCTTACGTTCACCGACCTCATCCCAACATGCCAGTGTTCTGCACCTTTTCCCATACAGGGCTTCATATGGTGCCATTTGGATGCTCGAGTGGAAACTGTTATTATAAGAGAACTCAACCAGAGGAAGATGTTGATCCCATCCTCTTTTAAAGTCCATTGAGCACGCTCTCAACATATCCTCAAGTGTTTGGATAGTCCGCTCGGATTGGCCATCAGTTTGAGGATGATAGGCTGTACTGAAGTTCAGTTCAGTATTCAGAGCATGTTGAAGACTCTTCCAAAACTTAGAGGTGAATCTTGGATCTCGGTTAGACACAATAGATAGTGGTACTCTATGAAACCTTACCACTTCCCTGATATATATCCATGCCAGTTGATCCAAAGAGAAATCCTCCCGAATAGCAATGAAGTGTGCAGTCTTTGTAAGACGATCCACAACAACCCAGATTGCATTGTTGCCTTTAGATGTCCTTGGAAGTCCGGTGAAAAAGTCCATGGTGATGTTCTCCAATTTCCATTTTGGTATGGGCAATGGTTGCATCACCCCCTTAGACTTTTGCCTCTCTACCTTCACTTGCTGACACACCAGGCACTTTGATGTATATTCAGCGATCTCCTTCTTCATATTATCCCAAAAAAAGTTTTCTCAGAGATCTCGATATATCTTTGTGCTCCCTGGGTGAATAGAGAAATTTGAACTATGTGCATCATCCAAAAGTTCCTTCTTCAGCTCCGGACTTGATGGAACACATAGTCTTTTCCCAAACCACACAATTCCTTCTTCATTAACATTAAACTCTGAGGATTTCCCTTTTTTGATAACTTACACTTTTTCCTGAATTCCCACATCATCCTTTTGAACATCCTTTAACCTTTACAAAAGATATGGTTGAGCAATCATTTGTGAAAGGATTGATGATCTTACCTTATTTATGATTCCAACATCCATATTCATCAAGTCTAAGAAGATTGGATCCTTATCAATTATCATAATTGATAGAATTGCTGGGTCCTTCCTACTTAGGGCATCTGCCACCTTGTTCGCTTTCCCAAGGTGGTAATGTATTGAACAGTCATAATCCTTGATGAGCTCTATCCATATTCTCTGGCGCATATTAAGCTCTTTCTGTGTGAATATATATTTAAGACTCTTGTGGTCAGTATATATCTCACATTTCTCTCCATAGAGATAATGCCGCCAGATTTTTAAGGCAAAGATCACTGCCGCCAACTCCAGATCATGCATTGGATAGTTTCACTCATGGATTTTCAACTACCTTGAGGCATAGGATATAACTTTATCATTCTGCATCATCACACAGCCTAAGCCCTTCTTTGAAGCATCACTGAAAACAATAAAAAGTTCTCCACTTGTGGGTAAAGTGAGCATGAGCACAGTGATAAGCCTCCTTTTCAACTTCTTGAAGCTTTCTTCGCATTCATCACTCCAAGAAGACTTTACTCCCTTTCGAGTTAGCCTGGTAAGAGGGTTGGAAAATCATGAGAAATTTCTCACAAATCATTGATAATATCCAGCTAACCCCAAGAAGCTACGGATATCCGTTACCAATGTTGGGCTCGGCCATCCCTCAATTGCATCTGTTTTGGAGGGGTCCACAGATATCCCATTTCTTGTGATGATATGGACCAATAATGAGACCTCCTTCAACCATAACTCACACTTGCTGTACTTTGCATAGAGCTTCTCCTTGAGCAAAGTCTCTAGTACAATTTTTAAATGCTCCTCATGATCCTCCTTGGTTTTGGAGTATATTAGAATATCATCTATAAAGACTACCAAAAATTTGTTAGGTAATCTCTAAAGACTCTATTCATCAATTCCATGAATATTGCTGGAGCATTGGTGAGTCTGAAAGGCATTACTATGAATTCATAGTGCCCGTATCTTGTACAAAAAGCAGTCTTGGGGACATCTTCCTTCTTCACCCTTACTTGATAATATCCCGACCGCAAATCCACCTTGGAGAAGTATTGTGCTCCACGCAGCTAATCAAACAAGTCAACGATTCTTGGGAGAGGATACTTGTTCTTTATCGTGATTTTGTTAAGTTCACGATAATCGATGCAAAGCCGCATTGACCCATCCTTCTTCTTGATGAAGAGGACTAGTGCACCCCATGGTGAAGCACTTGGGCATATAAACCCTTTATCCAGATTATCCTATAGTTGTTTCTTCAGCTCTTCAAGCTCAACAACCGCTATTCTATATGGAGTCTTGGATATTGGTAGCGCCCTAGGTATAAGTTCAATTGAGAACTCAACATCTCTTCTAGGAGGAAGACCAGACAGTTCCTCAGGAAACACTTCAGCGAATTCCCTCACAATAGGCATTTCTTCAAGGATGGTTTCTTCCTTGGACTCAATCATCTGAGCTAGATACACATGATCATAAGTTAGTAATATCCATGCTTGAGATGATGGAGCTAAAGGAGATTCATCTTCCTCCTGACACTTGTAAAGAATCGGGGGTCGATTCTCCATATAGAGTGTGATTTCCCTCTCCCGACAATTTATGTTGGCTCCATATAAGGAAATCCAATCCATGCCAAGAATTGCATCAAATTCCACCAGAGGGAGTATGATGAGGTTCTCCAGGAAATTAAATCCACAGATTATAACAGGGTAGGACTTATATTCATGGGATTCAATGATTGCCCCATTTTCCATACTCACCGACATCTTTACTTCAATGATTTGTGGTGGTGCTGGGATTGTTCTACTAAACTTTCTAGATATAAAAGAATGCATAAAACCTTAATCAAAAAGTACATTCGCTATTCTTGAATGAATAACTAGCGTACCTGTCACCACTTCATTGTCGGGGTTCACTTCGGCAGAAGTGATGACAAAAGATCTTCCTTGCTGCCTTGGAGGTTGTTGGTTGTCTCCGAAAACCCTTGGATTAGGGCACTGATTTGCAAAATGACCCGGTTCTTTGCATTTGTAGAATTGAACAACACGTTGAGGTTTAAACGGAGCGTTCCTCTCCTCTGTCGCAGTCGCGGGTCTTTCTTGCCGACAGTTAATAGCTAGGTGCCCTTTTCTTCCACACCTAAAGCATTTTCTCGTCCCCTTAAGGCAATTTCCAGGGTGTTTCTTTCCGCACTTTTGGCAAGTGTGGTACTGGATCTTATTAGAACCGTTGGATTTATCCATCAGACCACCAGCATTGAAGTCCACCTTACGCTTCTTGTCCCCATGATACCCCTGTGATTCCCCGATCTCCATTTCGACCTTGAGGTCACATCGGACAATTTCCTCATAGCTGTCGAAGTCACGGATCACTAATGCTTTCTGCAAGCTAGGATTCAGCCCACCAAAGAAGCGGTCAACCTTTCATTTGGGGGTAACGAAAAAGCCAGAAGAGTATCATGCAAGTCTTTTGAAGTTTGCCTCATATGCTCCAACAAATTCTTCATCTTTTTTCTTGAGGGAAAGTAAGTCCCTTTCCATCTTAAGTTGTAGGGTGCGTGGAAAATATTTATCGAAAAACATCTTCTGAAAATACTTCCATTCCAATGCCTCGATCTCCTCCTCAGGCTTCATATTTTTGATCAACGTCCACCATTTATCAGCTTCACCCTCCATACGATAAGCCACCAGGAGGACCTTCTCTTGTTCAGAACATTGAAGGATGGAGAAGATCTTTTCAATGGAGTTGATCCATTGTTCAGCGATCGTGGGATCAGATGATCCACTAAAAGTAGGAGGCCTTTGTCTCATGAAGCTCTTGATAGCGACTTGTTCTTTCTTAGGGGGGGTTGAACATTCCTCTTGACCTGTGTTTCTATTTAAAACTTGAGTTATATGAGAGAGAAGAGTGACAAAGTTCATGATTCCCGCTCCCATTAGATTGGGCATCTCATTAGTACAGTCATCACACTGATCTTCACAACGGTTGTTAGCCCGAGTCCTCCTATTACCAGCCATTGGATGGAATAAAAGGAAAGTTAGGGGTAACACATAAAGGGTAATACAAAGACAAAAGTTGATGACATATAAATAAAATTTTATTTCCCTACTCAAGAGTCTATAGGCTTCAATCTAGTCTTTTCATGATCTACTTTCTAACATATATTCGTAGGGGAATTTTTTTTAATTCCCTTAATAAGGGTTCATACTAAGCTTTTGAATTTATCAAAATATATCCCCCGGGAGTGTCATAACCAAGAGTGCAGCAAGACTCGTTGTCGTGCACCAGTTCCCATTCGAGTCTAGCTCAAAGTGGTGTTTTTGGGTTTTACCCCTAGGATACATCTGTGCCAGAGCCGCCTCTACCTGATCGTATCCAGACAGGAATGTATTTGTTTGATAAATCACTTACTCAGTACTTACCAAAACTTAGGGATGTTTTTATTATACTTAGTCTTGTATATAAGGCTCTACTAGGGTTTCCTAATCCCAAAAATAACTAAACCTATCCTCTGATACCAACTATGACAACCCTGCTTTTAATACAAACTTAAACATGATTTATTACATAAAACTTCACTTGATACAACAAAGAAGATAGAGAGGTTTAGTGTATTTGGGGCTTAGTATCATTACATAAAAACTTAAAACATGAAATGCAACATATTTATTGAAAACTTTCTTTACATGACCACTACATTCCCTCGTACTTAGCATTGCATGAGATAACCTGAGGACATGCATAAGAAAAGGGTGAGCTATAAAGCCCAGTAAGGGAGTACACATGGAATAACATGAGGAGTACAATACATGTTAGAAAATGGGCATATCAATAGAGAATAAAAGAAACATGAACATAAAGGCGTGATAAAGCATGATAATCATAACATGGAAATGTGGCAACAACACTTAACATGGAATTAGCATGAGCCAAGGCTCATTGCACATAGAGCATGAGTAAATCCTCATTGCACATGAAGCACGAGTAAAACCTCATTGCACTTGAATTAGCATGATTCAACACTCATTGCACATGACGTATCATGATACTATACTTTACCCAATGCATTGGAGCGCTATAAGGGCGCACCCTTCTTAAACATTTCATTTCATGCATAAGTGTGCCACATGGATCATAAAACATGGATTCATAAAACATAATAATTTATTCCACGATAAAGGAATGTGTAATTCATACATGAAACTTTGTAATCAATAAGTAAAGGTGTATAAAGGTGGATACCCTTGATGGAGAAATGGGCATGGTATCCACTACACAATGGCATTGGCTTAGAAAATCGGTGCGATTTCGGCAGCGTAACGACGTGACATAAGAATTCATAAAAATGGTTGATGAGAGAGAAAGGGGTTCCTCATAATATTTAAATGTAATGGACAGTAAGGAGGTCATATATATACATTTCCCAACAATTGTAATGGAATTTAGATTCATGATACAAAATTATTGCTTGAATGTAAAAGAAGAGAGAGAAGTTCCTTTCGGAATTTTGGCATAGTAACGGGTGTACATGGGAGGCATTTAATGAGAGAGAAAGGGGTATCCCATCATTCAAAAAATAATAGGGAATTATGGGGGAGGTGGTAAACCATACCACAACATTCATAATTGAAATTAAAAGGTCAATACAACTTAAAGAAAATTGACAAAAATGAGAAAGGAAGAAAAAACCCTTACTTGGAAGTGTGCTTCCAAAGGCTAGAGAGAGGCTTGTGAGAGGATTATTGGGAGCTTGGGGAAACTTGGGAGGATTCTAGAGAGAGTAGGGAAGAGGTTGGACAAACTCCAAGGGATTTGAGTGAGGAGTAAGTGGGAGCTTGGGTGGGTTTATATAGGAAAGGTGAGGGAATTCTTTATTATTTAGGCTTGGGTCCCCTTACATTAAATTAATCCAAACCACAAACCATACCATGGTTTTTGCCCATGTTTTTTGAAAAAGGAAATAGGAAAAAAATATTTTATAAGGCCAAATTCCGAACTTCTTAAAATATTAGGGTTACTTATGTGGAGGTGAGTCACACTCCCATGGAAATTAATTTAAAAAGGCAAGGTGTTGAATAAGTCTTGAGGGGTCCATTAATGCTTTGAAAAGTAAGTCAAACAAACCCAAAATCACATTATTTTAATGTTAAAACATATATTGGCCAAACATAAAGATTATCGTATTTTATTACATCACTATTGGGTCATTATGATGTCATAAAACACATTATATATTTAAATGGTATTTAATTTTTACCCAAAAATTTGACTGTCTCAAAAAATTATGAAAAATTCACCGTTGGATAATTTCGACATCCTGATTCTAGAAATAATATTTATTTTATATAAATAATTTTCTAAATATGTTAATTTTCACTTTTAAAATAAAAACCGACATTTATCGAAAATTCATGGGTTTTGACAGAAATGGCTTTCAAACCTTAATAAAAATTTTAATTGCATTCATAAAATTATAAGATCATTTATATTTAATAAAAATTAATTTAATAATAATAATAATATTTTATTAAAATATTATTTAATTCAAAAATCCCTTAATTTAATAAAATATATTTCTTAATTAAATAATAACTAAAAACACCATTTGTACTTTAAAAACTATTTACAATGTATCAAAAATGACTAGAAATTATATTCATTATTATATACAAAAATAATGTACATGAACATAATACTACTTATTTGTTACATAACCCCTTAAAACAGCCACATAAGACCTAAGGGTAAGGTGTGCGATGGTGACAGACTCTTGGGGTGGCTTAGATAACATCGCTCGAGTGGTAATTTCAATCAACTTCCACTTTTTCCGTAGACGGTCACGTTCGAGCTTGACATGATGAATCTCATATTGGGCTTGGTCAAGGGAAAATCCCAAAGATTCCACCTCTTTTCTGAGCTCTGACAAATGGGATTCGTATGGGGCAATTCTACTGGATGAGGCCATCGCTTCCTTTGTCTGAGTAAATTGGATTTGTTAAAGTCCTATATTTATACTAATCATGTGATCACTGTTAAATGGCTATATTAGCAATGGTCAAAATTATTAACATAAAACCAAATAAGTTGACATTTTATATAAACATAAAGCGACATTTAATTAGATCAAGAGGGATTTCCATTAATGAAACTTTGGGTCGTTACAAAGGCAATCAGCCAGATGCCTCCCCTGAGCAATATTCGGGAGCTTTGAGGTTTCCAAGGCCACTTAACCTACATACGCCAATTCATTTCGAATATGTCCGGAAAGTGTAATCCCTTTTCCTGGATCATAAATAAAGGCTCTGACTACAAATGGTATGAAGAATGCCAGACCACATTCGAGGGAATCAAGCAGTATCTACTCCAGCCTCCGGTCTTGATGCCACCCATCTCCAGAAAACCACTGATCCTATATGTGACTAACCTGGAATGATCTATTGGCGCCCTTATCGCTCAGAAGAACAATAAGGGGATGGAAAACAGTCTCTACTACCTCATCTGCATGCTCCTCAACACGGAGACTAGATACTCTCCCATCGAAAAGAGCTGTCTTGCGCTGGTATTCGCAGTACAGAAATTGTGACACTACTTGCAGCACCATGAGGTATAGCTGGTGTCTCAGGTAGACCCGCTAAAGTACATTCTGAACCACCCCATGTTGACTGGTCGTCTAGCGCGGTGGGCGGCGATCCTCCAACAATTTGACATCAGGTTCGTCCCCCAGAAAGCTATCAAGGGACAAGAATTGGTAGATTTTATTGCTTCCCATCCAACCTCTGCGGACCAGCCCCTGGACCTAGATTTTCCCGATGAGGAAATACTCTTGGTAAATCCTACCATCCCATGTTGGCATATTCACTTTGATGGTGCCTCCCGGAGCCCCACCGGCAGGAGAATCAATGATCCCAGGCTCAATAGAGTGGGCCCGAGTATCGTCTTTATTACCCCAGCGTAATCCATTCTGCTGTATTCATTCCTGTTGTTGGAAGGCTGTACCAACAACGAGACAGAGTATTAGGCTCTTATCACTGGCCTCGATCTGGCCCTCGAGATTGATGTGCCCCATTTTCATGTGAAAGGGGATTCCGAACTAGTCATCAAGAAAATCAACGGTGACCATGTTGTCAGAAATCCAGAGATCGTACTATTGTTGGAGCGCACCCTCCAGCTTATGGCCCAGTTTCCATCTTGGACAGAGGTTACTCATGTCCCTCGATCTCAGAACGGTCGAGCCAATGCCCTGGCCGACCTGAATGCATCACTTTTAGAACCCGAGGAGGATGATCTGATTATACATGTGGCACATCAGAGAGTCATTTCTCCCGTCACCTCAGATGATGACGATGGCCTACGAGTAAACCATCTTACTGCCGAATCCTCCACGCTGGGACCCCCAGGTTATTCAGATGCAGTGGTTGAAGCGACCCCCGAATGGAGATTCCCCTTTTTCGAGTATCTCCAAAATGGTTACCTCTTGGCCGATCGAGCTGAGCATGAGCGAATCCGACGCCACACACTGCAGTTTACCCTCCAGAGTGGTCCCAGTCTTGAGCAGATCCTCTACAAGCGCGGGTTCGATGGTGTTTTCCTCCGTTGCATACAAGGAGTCAAGATTTCTCAGGTCATGCACGAGGTTCATGCCAGTTCATGTGGGGCTCACCAGACTGGGCTGAAGCTATCCCATCAGATCTGGAGACTAGGGTACTTCTGTCCCTCCATGATCCATGATTGTATCGAGTTCGCCAAGAGATGTCATGCATGCCAAATTCATGCTAACTTCATGCATCAACCTCCATAACCTCTCCACTCCACCAAGTAATTTTTGCTATTTGCAGTGTGGGGATTCGATGTTATGGGACCTTATCCACCGGCCATAGCTCGCCAATGCAGGTTCATCCTAATTGCCACATATTTCTTTTCTAAGTGGGTAAAATTAGTTATGATCAAGGAGGTCAAGGAACATTTTATCGTCAACTTCATGAGCTCCAACATCATCTACCGGTTCAGAGTCCCTCACGCCATCCTCACCGATAACGACACCAACTTCCGTGCAGCTGAGTTGAAGAAGTTGTATTCCAAGTACAACACCCGTTTGAACCACACCTCCCGCTACCACACACAGGAAAATGGACATATCGAGGCGTTCAAAAAAAACCTCTAAAAAATCTTGCAGAAAATGGTTAGTCAGAACAAGAAGAGTTGGCCGGAAAAGCTCCCCAACGCCCTCTGGGCCTATCGGACGACGAATCGTAATTCCACCCAGGTGACCCCATATTCCCTAGTGTATGGAGCTGAGGCCATCCTACCCTTCGAGATCCATCTACCCTCATTACGCACAATGGTATATGACCAGCAGGCACCAGATAAGGTAGCCGAAATTCGTCTGGCTGAATTGGAAGCACTTGACGAGAATAGGCTTCGCGCCCTGCACAATCTGGAAAGGCATCAGAATAAGATAGCTAGGGCATTCAACAAGAAGGTTCGCCTCCACTCTTTCCTAAAAGGCAACTTGGTATTAGCCCTCAGGGTGCCAATGATCCCTGGAAGGAAACCACCCAAGTTGGAGCCCAAATGGGAAGGACCTTACATAATTTATAGGGTTTACCCCAATGGAGCATACTCCCTGGTGACCATGGATGGTGAGCGTATAACTCCTCCCACCAATGCCAAGTTCCTCAAGAAATACTTTTCCTAATCCTACTGGTCCTAAAAGACCTTAAACTGGATGGTCCCACATGACCCTAAACTGCACGATGGTCCAACATGACCTTAAACTGTCCGGTCCTACACGACTTTAAACTGCGCATCGTCCTACATGATGTTAAACTGCATCTTGAGAACTACGTATGGATTTATTGCCATCCTCATGGGATACATAGGAATGCTCAAGAATTTTTTCTTGACCATATCCCCTAAATTCTTCTCTTTGACTATTTCCCCCTGGGTATAGTTCTCTAGGGGGATCTTTGCATGATATGGTGTAGGCTTCCTTAGCCCCACTCATACCAAGATTATAATGGTCGCACCATGTGCCCACTCCCTGTTTTTCTATCCTACCACGTCCTCACCACATGATGTTAAACTACATGGCCTTCAATAACTACGTACGACTTGATTCCCATCCTCATGGGATACGTAGGAACGCCCGAACATTTCATCTGTTGGCCCATCCCAAATGCCAGAATCTTCTCCTCGGGACAAGAAATATGGTGGGGTGTAGAATTTTTACCCAATTTACATCGATCTCATCTCGATCCAGCCATACGTCCCACTCCCCAGAGGTGTCCGCCTCTTTCACCACCCTTCTTGACTTTAAAATGTATGGGTATAACTATGCTTCACCCACTCCTTTGATTGGGACTCCATCATCCTTCCCATCCAGAAGGGCCCCCGAATGGCATGGATTCTAGGCCCAAGGTCTCTCCTACCACTTCGGGCCAACACCCTCGAGGATGTTGAGAAACAAGCCGATACAAGTCCCACGTTGCGAATATGGTCAGTGGTCGATGCTCATTTTTTGTTCCCATTTCAGGTCACTATGGGGACGCTATGTTTAGAACATGGTCAATAGCTATCCTATGTCATTAGAACCACCCCAAGATGTCCCAAACATTGAGTGTAGTGATTCATTATGCCCCGTTAGGTCTCCAAGTGACGAACTCCCTTCGGGAAATTCCATCTATTAGACCCCATATGACAGGGAGAGCCGAGACCGGCTCCTTGTTTCCCACACTGAGCTCTACTCACGTGGGATTAAGAGCTGTGATGAGGCGGTAACCACACAAGAGGACATATGGCTTCCCATCTGAGGCCCAGCCTCAGGCCCCTTGGCCTTTTCAGGCCCCCATCCCAAGCTTCTATTTAGGATTGTATGTTGTGGAATGGGATTATGTCCTCATTCACGTCGGGTTACTCACCACGCCGTACACCTCCTGTATGTGGGGTATCTTACCCACTTTCATCCTCACCGCAAGACGTTAAACTGCAAACTGGTTGGGACTTCCCGTCCGAGGCCCAGCCTCAGGCCCCTTGGTCTTTTCGGGCCCCCGGACCAAGTTCCTATTTAGGGTTGTACGATGTGGTATGGGATTATGTCTTCATTCACGTCGGGTTACTCGCCGTGTCATACAACCCCCTCGTTAGGGTATCTTACCCCTATGTCCCTTCAAGAACTACGTGTGGCTTGATTTCCATCCTCATGGGATACATAGGACTGCCTGAATGTCTAGACTATGGGTCCAACCCCATGTCTCAGAAATCTCCCTTTCACCTTGGCCCCATGGCCTACCCTTTCCCAGGGAGGGGAGTATATGGTGTGGCATGGGATTATGTACTCATTCACATCGGGTTTGTAACGACCATGCCATGTACCTCTCCCTCTTGGGAATTCTCTGTCCCTGTATTCTATACTCATCCCTTTAAATCAGTTACTCTCAAGTTGAGCACCCTCTTCGACCCTCTTCGACGATTCACCAATGTGCCTAAGGGTACTCTAGTTTAGTACCTAGAATGTCGGACTCTACTTGAACATGCTTTCACCCATATCTCAGTTTTAGTGTTCCCTTAATTAGGGATTCCATCACCTTTCACACCCAAAGGGACCCCCAAGTGGCATGGATGCTAGGCCTAAGGGCTCTCCTACCATTACGGGCCAATGTCCTTGAGGGTCGCAAACAAAAAATCGATACAAATCCCACATTTCAAATATGTTCAGTGGTCAACGCTCATTTAATCGTCCCCATTTCAGGCTAACACGATATGGATGCTGTGTTTCGAATACGGTCAATAGTAATCCTCCATCGTTATGCCAACCCCATTAATCCCAAAATGTCAGTTACATGATTCACATCCTTCTCCACCTCATCATGTCCAAGTAGAACTTCAAAACTCTTGGTACTATTCCTCGGTGCGCATCCGCACGTTAAGAGGAAAAAATCCGCGATGATGTGATCATTCGTGGCTTCACCAGTTCCCCCTTTGCATGCATTTCACGTATTGTGAATACTTTATCCACCCTTGTTTCCTACACCGAGTTCAACTCAAGTAGGCTTAGGGATTGGGTTAAGGTCCACCTTTACTTGGGATAGTCCTGCTTCTCCATGGTCCGAGTTCTAAGAACTTAAACTAAGATCTTTTCATAGTGCCCCTTTGTGAGAACTACGTATAGCTTGATCCCCATCTTCATGGGATACGTAGAAGCACCCGGATGTCTCACTTTCGGGTCCAGATCAATTTGGAGCTAGTTTATCTTTCCCCTTACCCTCTAACCTCTGTTTTGGCCCCTTGGTCCGATGTTTATTTCTCAGAATCGCGCATGGTGTGGTATGGGATTATGTCCTCATTCACAACAGGTGTGCTTTATTGCACCGTCACTACTAAAAAAACGACCATTAGCGACCGCCAATGGCGGTCGTTATAGGAGGCCCGAATTTCGGCCTCTAGCGATCGCCAGGCGGTCGCTGCAGGCCTCCTGCCGGGCAACCTATAGCGACCGCTTTTGGCGGTCGCTATAGTGAATTTTTTTTTTAAAAAATGTCCACTGAAATAAATAAATAAATATATATATATATATTAAAAAAAATATTAACATATATACTATTAAATACAATATTTTAAATATATATATATATAAAATATATTTTAAATGTTTTAATATATATAATATTATATATATGTATAATATCGAATCATTGTGCTATAATAATTTAAAACCCCCGATTTAAAAAATGCTATCATTTCAGGTTTTTCGGAGCACGTTTGCTCCGAATTCGACCGTCGCACGCCGTTTTGGTGTTTTATGACTCCGGAAAAGCGTTTCCGGCCGCCGCGGTCAAACGGAACCTTCGATTGATGTGCCGTCTCTCCGAACATTTCACAATTCATGCAACGGATATTGTCGTGCGGTTTCGTGGCATTCAGAGGTCGTTCGAGTGGTTTTGACCCCCCAACGCGCCATTTCAGCGCGCGCCGAGCTGCTGAAAACGACGCATTCGGTCGTGACACGCGCACCGCACGTCCGATGGACGTGCCGCCTCCTCCTGCATCTCAGGAATAATATTCCTATCATTATCGTGCGGTTTCAGGTCTTTCGGAGCACGTTTGCTCTGAATTCGACCGCCGCACGCTGTTTTGGTGTTTTATGACTCAAAAAACGCGTTTCTGGCCGCCGCGGTCAAACGGCACCTCCGATTGATGTGCCGTCTATCCAAACATTTTAAAATTCACGCAACGAATGTTGTCGTGCGGTTTCGTGGCATTCAGAGGTTGTTCGGGTGGTTTTGACCCCCAACGCGCCATTTCAGCGCGTGCCGAGCTGCTGAAAATGACGCATTCGGTTGTTCCGCGTGCACCGCACGTCCGATGGATGTGTCTCCTCCTCCTGCATCTCAGGAATAATATTCCTATCGTTCTCGTGCGGTTTCAGGTCGTTCGGAGCACGTTTGCTCTGAATTCGACCGCCGCACACCGTTTTGGTGTTTTATGGCGCCGAAAACGCGTTTCCGGACGCCGCGGTCAAACGACACTTCCGAATGACGTGCCGTCTAGCCGACCATTTCACAATTCACGCACTGTCTGTTGTCGTCCGGTTTCGTGGCATTCGGAGGTCGTTCGGGTGGTTTTGACCACCCAACGCGGCATTTCAGCACGCGCCACGCTACTGAAAACGAAACATTCGGATGTGCCGCGCGCACCGCACGTCTGATGGATGTGCCGCCTCCTTCTGCATCTCAGGAATAATATTTCTATCGTTCTCGTGCGGTTTTAGGTCGTTCGGAGCACGTTTGCTCCGAATTGGACCGCCGCACGCCGTTTTGTTGTTTTGTGGCGCTGGAAAGGCGTTTCCGGCCGCCGCGGTCAAACGGCACCTCCGAATGACGTGCCGTCTGGCCGACCATTTCACAATTCATGCACCGGCTGTTGTCGTACGATTTCGTGGCATTCGGAGGTCGTTCGGGTGGTTTTGACCCCCCAACGCGCCATTTTAGCGCACGCCGCGCTGCTGAAAATGACACATTCGGACGTGCCGCACGCACCGCACGTCCGATGGACGTGCCTCCTCCTCCTGCATCTCCGGAATAATATTTCTATCTTTCTCGTGCGGTTTCAGGTCGTTCGGAGCACGTTTGCTCTGAATTGGACCGCCGCATGCCGTTTTGGTGTTTTATGGCGCCGGAAACGCGTTTCCGGCCGCCGCGGTCAAACGTCACTTCCTAATGACGTGCCGTCTAGCCGACCATTTCACAATTCACGCACCGGTAGTTTTCGTATGGTTTCGTGGCATTCGGAGGTCGTTCGGGTGGTTTTGACCCCCCAACGCGCCATTTCAGCGCGCGCCGCGCTGCTGAAAATGACGCATTCGGTCGTGCCGCGTGCACCGCACGTCTGATGGACGTGCCACATCCTCCTTCATCTCAAAAATAATATTCCTATCGTTCTCGTACGGTTTCAGGTCGTTCGGAGCACGTTTGCTCCGAATTCGACCGCCGCACGCCGTTTTGGTGTTTTATGACTCCGGAAACGCTTTTTCGGCCGCCGCGGTCAAACGACACCTCTGATTGACGTGTCGTCTGCCCTTACATTTAACAATTCACGCAACAGATGTTGTCGTGCGGTTTCGTGGCATTCGGAGGTCGTTCGGGTGGTTTTGACCCCCCAACGCGCCATTTCAGCGCGCGCCGAGCTGCTGAAAATGACGCATTTGGTCGTGCCGCGCTCAACGCACGTCCGATGGACGTGCCGCCTCCTCCTGCATCTCAGGAGTAATATTCCTATCGTTATCGAGCGGTTTCAGGTCGTTCGGAGAACGTTTTCTTCGAATTCGACCGCCGCACGCCGTTTTGGTGTTTTATGACTCCGGAAACGCGTTTCCGGCCGCCGCGGTCAAACGAAACCTCCGATTGAAGTTCCGTCTGCCCAACCATTTCAAAATTCACGAAACGAATGTTGTCGTGCGGTTTCGTGGCATTCAGAGGTCGTTCGGGTGGTTTTGACCCCCCCAACATGCCATTTCATTGCGCGTCGAGCTGCTGAAAACGACGCATTCGGTCGTGCCGTGCGCACCGCACATCCGATGGATGTGATGCCTCCTCCTTCATCTCAGGAATAATATTCCTATCATTCTCGTGCGGTTTCAGGTCTTTCGGAGCACGTTTGCTCCGAATTCGACCGCTGCACACCGTTTTGGTGTTTTATGGCGCCAGAAACGCGTTTCCGGCCACCGCGGTCAAACGGCACCTCCAAATGACGTTTCTTCTGGCCGACCATTTCATAATTCACGCACCGGCTGTTGTCGTCCGGTTTCGTGGAATTCGGAGGTCATTCGCAATTAGGTCTTCAACGCACAATTCCCTTTGCACGCTGGCCCGCTCTCTTTTGTGCCCAATGCTCAATTTCATGCCGACCTAGGCTTTTTCGCGCGCGCAATTCCTTTTGCACACCGTCCCGACTCCTTTTTCGTACAATGGTCCCTTTTGCGCACAAGCCTCCTACCTTGTGCGACCGCGATGTCCCTCTTCCGGGCATCATTTTCGGGCGCCTCCCATGGCCACAACACCTTCTCCATATAATCATTTCCCGTGTAACCTCCTAGGTTCGCACGAAGTAACTTCAAAGTCCCCTGGATGATATCGTCCATTGCGTTGCTTCGCCTCATGCTTCTTCGCATAGGCACGCTAACGACTATTGCTTCTTTGTATAGCCACACTAATGTGGATCCCCCAATGGTTCACTCTATGAAACTCCCTCGCCATGACTTTGCTTGTCCCCTCTCTGAACCAAAGAGCAGAGGGTACCAGTTATGTAAGTCCTAGGGGTGCGGAGTAAATCTACCTCGTCCGAGCTGTAGGATGTTAAACTGCCAAGCATCTTCATCCTCAGAACATGAAGTTAAACTATGACATCGCCCCGTGCCTTGCACGCGGGGTACCCCCACCTTGGACATTCTCCACGCCCACTGGTCTCCACAGGGGATGATATCCTCCTTATGGGAGTGGCGTTTGTCCGTAGGTAAAGGGAAACCATCTCGGTGTAAGCCCCTAGCTTTCTTATAGGAGGTAGCATCCCTGATCCTCCTTTATTCTTCTGTCCCCAGGGCCAGCAAAGGGCATTATTAGGAACAATGCTTCTCCTTTCTTCGGTCCCAAATCCCTCTCTCGCTGCGCTTTGTCGCCATCGGGACTCCCTCCTAGAGTAATTCCCAACCTCTTCAGGCTTCTAACCATGCATAAGCCCCTGTTTCCTCTTTGGGCTGCAATCACACGTAAGCCCCACTCCAATTCCCACTGATGCACCTTTCGCGACATGATCGTCAGGTCTCTGATGTCTCTTGTTTCTCACACCGAGCACGACTCACGTGGGATTAGAGAAAGCACCGACCATGACTTCCACCCTGGGTAGCCTAGAGTGTAATCCCCATGCCACCCCATGAACTACGAGGTCTTTGATCCTTTCCAAGGCAGGGTACGTAAGAAGCCTCCATGAGGTTCAAGCCCACCATCCATTGGACCCTAGGCCCTCCTCCACATCAGTTCACCGACACCTTGGGAAACCTAGAGTGCAATCCCCACACCCAACCACCTGAACTATGAGGTTTTTGATCCTTTCCAAGGCAGGGTACGTAGGAAGCCTCCATGAGGTTCAAGCCCAACAACCATTGGACCCCAGGTCCACCTTCACGTCAGTTCCCAACCACCTGAGCTACGAGGTCTTTGATCCTTTCCAAGTCAGGGTACGTAGGAAGCCTCCATGAGGTGCAATCCCAACAACCCTTGGACCCCAGGTCCACCTTCACGTCGGTTCCCAACCACTTGAACTACGAGGTCTTTGATCCTTGCCAAGGCAGGGTACGTAGGAAGCCTCCACGAGGTTCAAGCCCAACAACCATTAGACCCCCTGTCCACCTTCACATCCACACCCAACCTCAGGAACTACGAGGTCTTTGATCTTTTCTAAGGTAAGGTACGTAGGAAGCCTCTATGAGGTTCAAGCCCACCAACACCTGGTCGTTCCGATCCCCTTTATGTCAGTTCGCCCATGCCACCACCTAAACTACGTGTTCTTTGATCCTTTCCAAGGAATGGTACGTAGGAAGCCTCCCTGAGGTTCAAGCCCATCACCCATTGGTTGTTCCAACCCCCTTCATGTCAGTTCATCCCGTCCTGCATGGCGTTAAACTGTGGATCCCATCCAGCGGTAAGTCGTTGTGACCCCATCCAACGGTAAGTTGTTGTGTCCCAATCTAGCGGTAAGCCATTGAAACCCCTAATCGGTAGAAAGCTGTCATCAGACAAACTACATGGACTTTGATTCCCTGCCACGAGGATACGTAGGAAGCCTCTTTGAGGCTCAAGCCCAAAACCATCATCATCCTCATAACGGTTCCATCCCATTCACCACCCCCCCTCATGAAACCTTCCATCATCCATCCTGATTCTTACCCGGGCTGCCACATCCCAGTGGGATCATGCCACCCCATTCCCCATTCCAACTAACAGCATTCGGGAGTCCACCCACATGATGGCCCCAATATCGGTGTTCCCTCTAGGGGGTTCTTCTATCTGATCCACTCTAGTCAGTGTTCTGATCAGCCCGATCCGTCTCCGCTGGACGTTAAACTTGCGGCATACCCTGTGTTAAACATGGGAATCTGAGGGAAACCTTAGATACATACCCATGGAATACGATTCCCCACATTCTATGTGGTATGCCTCGGGCTTCCGCTCCCTCAAGAATCCCTATAATAAGGGACAAAAGATAGACATGCCAATACCTCAACATCCAGACATGCCAGTGATGCCCAACGTGACTAATCCCCTAACCGAAGGTTGATGCCCTGACCGGACCCCTTGGAATGTCCTGACAGAAGTAGTGTAATTAACTGGTGTCCATGAAGATATGGTGCCAGGAAGAGTTTCACGAACAACGTCTTAAGTCTATGAGGGAGACCCAGACTAGGTGAAGAGTTATGAGGAGGAATCCACAGAAGGAAGAACTGACATCCCATCATCCCATTTCAATCAAGGAGAAGACATCTCTGAATAAGGAGCGGATGCCGCCCGCCTTTGGAAAGCGGGAATGCAGGCAACAAAAACCGCGCCTCTCATCCCCGAACGAGACGGACACACATGCCCCGACAAAAGCGTCAGAAACAAATATTGAATATAAGGAAGCATCCAATACTAAATTTCATTATTTTGAAATCTTTATACAATATAAACTATTATTTTTGTATCACTCATTGTCATCGCTATAGGTAAAATAAATTTTGGGTCCATAAATCCATATACTGATGTCATATTATTCTGCATACAAACTGTATAAAGATAACTAATACAAATCAAACATAAATATTAAGTTTTAATAAATTAAAATAACTTAAAATATATATGATAATCAACTTACATGAAAAGACTTAATCTTGTTGACACCCAAATGATCTCCAATTACAAGCTCCGTGATATATTTCTTTAAAATAATCACATTAATTGCACATGAAAAAATGTTTTCATCCATTATAAGGTCATAAACTTCCAACAATAAAGATGTATATGTTGATAATCTATCAATTCTAGAATAAGTTGTATTTGAAGTCATAACAGTTTGTACTTTTTGTTTTCTATACAACATGTCTTCACCTTTAAAGTATTTCTGTAAAAAAAATAGATAAATACATAAATTTTAAATTGTTAAAATAAATTTAAAACTAGTATAAAATAAAGGATATAATATACACATACCTAAATGGTAATTTTTTAGACAAATCTGGATGAAAAAACTAAAATATTGTTGATACTTTATCCAGCTATAGTGACTCATTTGTAGGAAATAATATTCTTGATGATCTATCTATAATATCCTGTAAAATGAACCCAATCTACTATATATATATATTTTGATTATAAAAAACATCCCAAATATAATATATAATCTCATATGAAATAATATGATGTTGGGTATCCTCAATATATAACTCATAATAAATGGGAAACTATAGAGGATGAGCTATAGGAGTTGGATAAAAAAGAGGAGGCAGAGGAGTGGGATCTACAGGTAGAGGTGGAGGAGTGGGATCTATAGGCTGAGGTGGAAGAGTAGAATATGTAGCTTGAATTTTTTTTTCATGTCTGCAAACATTGAATGTATTGAAGCTACGACCCTCTCCTCTATCCTCTCACCCATATCCCGAACTTTAGCTTCCAAATATTATATTTTCCTTTTATATACATCCTCATTTGAAGAATCTCTAGAATGGATGAACACTTTTTTATTGACACACCTGTCGTGTATACTCATACATGACCCAAGTGTTCAAGATTTCCCAATATAGTGGCTAAAATATTCTTCCTACCCTTAGGTATGAAGGTCCCCTGTGTGCTTTACTCCTTAAGGAATTCTTGTATATAATATTTGAAAAATTCATCAGTGAATCAAAATATATCAAGATTTGAATTAACTTGAATAACATAAATAAATTTAATAACTTTCTACAATCCTATCAACTACATATATTGACTATTCTATAAGACATTGAACCTTTTTATCTCATTTTTCTCCTCTTCCATTTTCATGTATAACTGGGGGGAGGAGGGGCAACCTCTGCAGATCCTGAAGACTCAGATCTTAGTTTATAAATTTTTTTGGCCATTATTTGTTCTTCCAATAATGTATACCCTTCATGAGACAAAGTATGAGGGTCTACATTTTTGTATTGGATCTCCAGACGAGATCTCCTCATTAGTTATAAATTAAGAATAAAAAAATCATTAGTATGATCATCAATATAAAACAAACTTCTAAAAGCTAACATTTCACTTACTAAAAATTATTCTTGCCATATACTTTCAACAAACCACTTCCATGCATCTTAATCTAGATAAGGATATATATCACATGGTTTTTTATTTTGTATTTACCAAAAATTTAAATCTCTTGTGAGGGTTGATTTAAAATCCCATCATCTCCTATAATCCAAAGATAAACATTTCTTCCTAACTTATCTAGTGTCAATTATGTCATATGTTAGCTGATAAAAATTGAAAAAAAACCTATATTAGTAAAAGAATTTCATGATAAGTAAAATAATAACAAATTATCTTACCAAAACATTCTCCCATAATTAATATATTGTCACTTTATTGAAAAATTTTCAATCAAAAATAAAAATACTAACTTTGTATTTAGATTTCATTGAAATAAGTCTTAAATTGTTTTTATTTAGACTTCTAGAAATATCATTTTCATTAAACTCTCCTGGTATCCTCTATTCCCGACTTAGGGTGACTGATAATTTTGGAAAATGAGTGTAGACATGTCTACCAACCCTATAAGTCTTCTATACCCATGTGGAAGTAGATGTATCCTATACAAAAGGATGAGGAGGATCCTCAATAGAAGTATGTGTATGGTCCCCCCTAGAATCTTGAGGTGACTCAAATGTTTGATATGATATTATCCTACAAATAAAATTAACAAACAATTAGCACACAAATATAAAAATTCATCCATTAATTTTAAATTTAAATAAAAAAGAAAAATGATATGATAATAAGTAAACTAAAATAAATACATTTTTATTCATATTTATTAAAGTAGTAAATTAAAATGCCAACAAAATTTTCAAGAGGTGGGTAAAATGACATAAACAAAGGAAAAAAATCCAACTGTTACATAAAAATTTAAATAACAATTATAAAAACAAAACAATAATAAAAAAAGAAAACAAAGCTTAAGTAAAAATTAATAAAAATCCATTAGTTACATATAAATTTGAATAATTGAAAAATAAAACAAACAAAACTAAACTAATCTAAACAAACAATTTAACAGATTAGTTATAATATGTGTTTTAAGTAAAAAACTAATATATATAACATTTTATGAAATTTAAAAATGTAAAAAAGAAATAAATATATGTTACCTATAATATTAGAAAACCACTAAAGTATTTTTTCCCATATTCCTTCCTCATGATCATTCCATATGACACCAACCATGTCTATGAAATTCTCATCAATATTCTTTGTTAATCTTTCCATGTAAGTAGGAATATCACATAAATTAGTATCATCGTCATTTTTTTCATCACTAATATACTATTTTTTCCTTGTAAAATGATAGACCACTTCATATTTGATTGATCAAGAAAATATTTTTTTTTTCATATGTTTCCATGATAAAATAATCATTTGTGTATTCCAATCCATTCAGATTAATTAGCATCATACTAAATTCATCATGTTTGACACTGTTATTACCAATAACCCATTTGAAATTAAACATTAGAACTTGAAATTTAATGTAATCAGCCTCCCATATTTCTTTAATGACTTCATAATATGGACTTAACATGAATATTGAGTTTTTTATTTAACACTTGAAAAATTAATTGCTTCTATAAAGAACAATACACTACTATTATGAACTGCACTTATACTGTCCTAATCTTTCATATGAAATGTATAGCGCTTAATGTCATACCTAGACCATGTTATCAAATTTAAACTTGGGCCACCCACTAACCATCTCAATGTTTCTAATGCATCTGATCTAACATTCATGGTCTCTTTAAACCATGACAAAAAAGTTTTGTTATGCTCATGAAAAATACACATATCTTTTTTCTTTGGATAACATTGTTTTAACACATTAATATGAAATGTTATATATGGTTGAGAATCTTATATGTTATTCAAGATGTATAAATGTACCTAATTTATCTATTCACTTATCAACAATTTTACTTTCAAGCCATAGATCCCCTTTTCCCCACAATTGACTCATTCATGGCGATATGTAGGTAAACCGGTGTGCTCTACTGCATATAAGTAGATTGTAATTTTTTTTGAAACCTCCTCAAAAATATACTTCTCAAAAATGGAGGATTCAGGTCGATATGGATTCTTAACACATCCCTTAAATATATTCATATACCTTTCAAAAGGATACATCCAACATAGATATAAAGGTTTTTAGAGATTTATTTATTACACCAAATGAACCATTAAATGAACCATGATACCAAAAAAAGATAGAGGAAAATACATTTCGAATCCAAAAAGTATAGAAACTTCATAATTTTCCAAATTGTTCAATGAATTCATATCAATCACTTTATTACAAATTAAATTGAAAAAATTAGACACATTCATGATATTAATTATGATATATATGGTCAATATTCCATGCAATGCAACTATTAGGAGTTTTTTCATCATGATGTGACAATCATGAGATTTTATCACTGCAAACTTCAAATATTTTAATGACACAAATTTTTTTACATTTGAAGAATAACCCAATGAAACTTTGATACCATGGAGACACTAACAAAAACTAATTTCATCCCAATTGGATAATTTATGGCAATCCAAATGTATGCATTTTTATCTTCCATTAGGAGTGGGAGCTAACTATGAACGCATTTCAACTGAGAGTAAGTCCAATCTTGCATTCAACCCATCTTTAGTATTTCCTTTAATATATAGTAATGTTTTGATAAAACTTTCACAGATATTCTTCTCCACATGCATAACATCAATGTTATATTTGACCTCATGATATCTCCAATATGTAATCTAAAAAATATTGATTATTTCTTCCAAATATTTCTATCATTACTAGATTTTTGTGTCTTTCCAAATGCAACATCAATGTTGTTCACCCTCTAAAAATATTGATCAGTGGAAAAAGGTTTTGGAGCAATATAAAATTCTTACAATCCATTTAATTCATTTTTTAATCTTGTATAAGAGTAATACATAGAAAAAAACCTTCAATTACCCATGTAAACTATTTTTCTCCCATGTTGTAGTTGATAATATGAAGTCTATTGTTCACAAATTGAACAATCTTTATAGAACTTAACACTGTATCCATAAAAATTTCCATATATTTGGAAGTCATTTATTGTGAATATAATTATTGTATGTAGTTGAAAATGTTCAATTTTTCAAGAATCATACACTCTAATACCTTCCTCCCATAAAAGTTTCAAATAATCAAATAATGGTTACAAGAAAACATCAATATTTTTTCTAGGTTGTTTTGGTCTAGAAATCATTAAACTCAACATGATATATTTTCACTTCATACAAAATTCAGGAGATAAGTTGTAAATTACCAATAAAATAGGCCATGAAATATGTTTTATACTAAGGCTTCAGTATGGATTTATTTCATCTATGCACAATCAAAGTCTAAGATTTTTAACTTCATTTATTAATGTTGGAAAATACTGATCAATTTTCTTCCACTATGGTCAATAAGTTGGATGATGTAATTTTCCATCACATGTTCGCTCATCTACATGCCATATTAACCTTTTTACATCATTTTAATTTTCAAATAAACATTTCAAATGAGGAATTATAGGAAGATACCAAATTTCCTTGGTAGGAGTCTTTGTAACTACTAAATTAGTCTGCGATTTTTAATTCAACTTATACTATGATGTCCCACATTTAGGACACTATAACAAACCTTCATATTTTTTCCTATATAACACATAGTCATTCAAGTAGACATTTATCTTCTTGTACCCCAAACCTATCAAGAACAAAATTTTCTTCACATTATAATGTGAATCTGGAAGACCGTTGTCTTTATGATGTATGTCTTTCAACAACCTTAGCAAATCTATAAAACTTTTGTCATTCTATCCATTTTTACCTTCAAGTTAATCAATACTAACAACATTGATAAAACCATAAATTATGTACAACTAGGATACAATGCTTTTTCTACATCATCCTATAAGTGCTCAATTATCAATTCCTTCCCAATTGCTTCTACTTCAACATAACAGATCATTTCTTCAACATCATCCTATAAGTGCTCAATTATTTGTTCTTTACCAATTGATTATACTTCAATATCACAAATAATTTATTCAATTTCATCAGACTTATAATCTTTAAAATCACCAACATCGATAGATCTTGAATTCTTTCCAATTTCACCATACCAAATCCAAGGGCTATAACTCAGATTAAAACCACGAAAACTAAATGATATTTGATTTATCTAATTTTAAACTTCTTCATATTTAAAAATTTCAAGCATGGATAGAAAAATAAGTCATTTCTTAGAAAATTTTGTTTGGAAAATTCCAAAAAAGAATCAATAATTTCCTTATATTCATTATTTGTTCGTAGTGCAATAATACAACTTTGAATCATTGTTATATATAAAAAATATCATGAATTTAAAATAAGTTATTATATTTTAAAATTTAATTTCAAATTTAATTTTATAAATAACAATAAAAAATAACAATTTTTTCACAAATAAAAGAAGGAAAACATATTTTATAAACAAAAGTACCACTTTAACATATTTAATTATAAATTTTTCATAAAAAAAATCAAAATGTATCATGAAATCAGAAAATCATCTAAATATATATGATAAATACTCTACATTCAAACTTCATATTCCATTATACCTTCAATACACTCATTCAAAATAGAGACAAAAAACCTTATACACACATTAATTAGTAAATTAACATTATTTATAACACAAATTCATAAAATAACTATTTAATAAAAATTTAATCTCAAAAAAATCATACATGAATTAAAAAATACCTCATATTTAGGAATAATAAAAACTAAAAATACAAATAGAAAAGAGATGAAAAATATTAGTATAAATAGATATCATTAAAGAAAACAATCCCAAAACAATATTCAACAATTTAAACAAACATTGATGCATGAAAAATAAAAAACAATAAATAAAAAATGCAAATATATACTAGATGGGTGATGAATGAGAAGTCGATGACAATATAAATATGGTGTAAAGAGAGAAAAAGTGAAGACCAATGACATATGAGGGTGGAAATTAGTGGTAATGTAAACTGAATGAGATTATCACCCATAAAATTAAATAATTAAGGGTTAGAGTTCCCCATGTGAGAGAAAAAATGGATGTCATGAGAAAGAATGAACCCAAAATGAGTGGATCTAACATTTCATAAATTTTTTAAGTGTTTATCACATCCTTTATTTAATAACTGATATGAAAAATTATTTTTCATTTCATTTATTAAATAACCTATATGTTAAACTACACTTTCAATGTAGGTTATCTAACAACCAATATTGAAAAGAAATGATGATTTTTTTTCATGTAGTTTCTAAACTAATTGATGTGATTTTTTATGATGTTGTTTATAAATAACTAATGTGAAAAATGTTTCAAAATAAATATATTTTATTCCCGTGATTGAACAAGATGAACATACTAGAAAGAAAATGTATACCTTGGGGCAATGTTTTAGACCACCTACCTCAAAAGCAAAAAGAATATTCTTAAGATAGATCATATAAAACAATGAAAAACACCACAAACCCCTATGGATACTGGTGGATCCACCATATTAAGGATATAAGAAGAAGGTCCAAAGAGGAAACAAGATGAATCCACCAAAACCTAGAATAACTTACCGATTCAAGTCATCCAAATCAAAGAACAGATCAAGAGATCAAGGAGAGGTGTTGTAGTAGCCAAATAATCCTTAGAGAGTCCTTAAAAATTATAGTTGAAATAAGTGATTAAAAGGTAGACCCTAGGGAGATGTTTTAGACCACCTACCTCAAAAGAAAGAATAATATTCTGAAGATTGATCATCTAAAATAATTAGAAACACCACAATACCCTATGGATAATGGTGGATCCACCATATCAAGGCTAAAATAAGAATATCCAAGGATAAAAAAATATGAATCCACCAAAACCCAGAAGAACTTTCTAATTCAAGTCATCCAAATCAATTAACAGATCAAGAGATCAGGGATAGGTGTTCAAGAATCCAAATAATCCTTAGATAAGCCTTCAAATTCATAAATTTTAAATTATGGTTGAAATAAGGGATTAAAAGGCTTAAACGGGGGTTTGGGGGGGGATATGATTATGCCCCTCACTTATGTGGCCTAGCCTGATGCCGATGACTGCCACCAGCTAGCTGGTGGTGTTATCCCTAGCCCCTAGTGGTTAGAAACCCCATCAAACAACTAGTGGGTCTCCTATAAGTGACCCATTCAACCCATTAACCACTAGTTGGATGGTGGGTCTCACAAATTATCCAGCGGTCCTTCTATATCCCTTGTGAGCTACTGTCCAGTCCACCGACTAGCCAGTGGATTACACCAACAATCTTATGGAACTGAAGTATCTCCCAATCTATAAAATACCATTATACTACCTCCTTTTATCCCCTAAGTACATATGTAACACCATTTAAAGTCACATATGGGGATCATTTATATAATTTAAAGAGGTTCACAAAAACATAAAGAGGGAAAGTTCCTAAAGAAGGGAAAAGTTGTATAACCTCCCCACCATATAAAAACTTGTCCATGATTTGTTATCTCATGTATCATTGAGAGGTATCAATGAACAAGTCAGGCCACCATGCCCTTATATTCAAATCCCTCTCCTAGGTATCCTCATAAACTTTCCCATGTTTCCACTATAATCACACTAGAGGAATGGTCTTTCCTCTGGGATTCTTCTCACCATGTCATGTGATAAGGATCAAATGCTCCTCAAAGGACACATCGACATCAAGCTCAAACCACTGACATCTATCACGTGATGAGGCTTAGGGTGATATCTCTAAATCTATGACATGTGAAACATTTCATGCATGGCACTATAACATTGTGAAAGATCTAATCAATATGCCACTGGGCCAACCCTCTCCACCACCTTAAATAGCCTAATGAACCTAGGCATTAACTTTCCCTATTTCTGGATACGACATTGTCATAGCCTAGGTGATACCAAAAGAAAAACTTGATAACTAACCTCGAACTATAAAGGTTATCTCCAACGTACAACATCATATATTTTTTGGATCTGTGTGGTTTCTAACCATGTTCTATTCAACAGAACCTACTCAGATGTCTCCTGAAGGAGATTAGATCTAGTGAGGATTGACTCTCCCACCACTAACTATCATAAAGGTGAAAAAACGACCTTCTATATAAATCCTATAAAGGATCCATTTGGATCAATTCATTGGAGTTATTATTATAAAGAAACCACAAGTTCTGAATGATAATAACTTACAAAATCTAGAACACAGTCTTGCAACATATCCTCTAGAATTTTAATAGTATGCTTAGATTGACCATTGGTCTGAGGATGATATACTGTGCTTAGAAGAACTTGTGATCCTAGCACCTTATGAAGGTCTTACCAGAACCATGATGTGAAATGGGGATCTTGATTAGAAATAATACCACTCGAAGAACCATGTAATCAAACTATATCTCACACATAGATTTTACCCTAATCATTGATAGTGAACCTCTCCCTGATAGGAAATAAGTGGATTACCTTATTCAGTCAATCCATGATCACCCATACTACATTATTTTTCGAAGGTTTTCTGGGTAATCTTATCATGAAGAATATAGTAATATCATCTCACCTCTATTCTATAATGGACAAGGGCTGCAGTAACCCAGTAGGTCTCTGATGCTCTCATCCTTCACCTGATGACAAGAGAACCATCTCACCAAAAATCCTACTATATATTTCTTTATCACTCGCCACCAGTATGTCCTACAGAGATCATGATACATATTCATCAAATTGGGATGTACTTCCCATTTAGAATCATACAATTCCCTCATCAACTCTTCTCACAATCCTGTATGTACCCATATACAACAATGGACATGAAGAACCTCATTACTGCCAAGAGACAAACCTGGTGGTGTCTCCCCACTATATATATTTTCCCACAGGGATAAAACCTCTATATTAGATAATCATCCTCTCTTTATCCTTCTAAAATCACGGGAACAACAGATATCAAGTCAAAGTTGATATCCCCTTAGGAATCTTGAACAACTAGATGTATATCCACAAAGAGCACCATTAGTCACCACTCATCACAAGATTCCTACACTATCTCTAAATGCATATTCCTACTCAAATCATTGAAAATAATTTTCCCCTCCTGGAGTGTATGCTAACTAAAAGTCAATGTACTGTAAATACTCAACCCACCATCACTTTTGAAGGTTTAGGTCCCACTATGAAAATATATACTTTAGGATCTTGTGATCCATGTATACAAAAAACCTCCCTCCCTATAGAAAATGCCTCCAATATGTCAAGGTGTGTACCACCGTAGCTAACTCTAGATTACAAGTGTGATAATTCTACTCATAAAACCTTAGATGTATGGATCCATAAGCAACCACTCAATCCTCTTGCATCATAAATACTCCAAGACCGACTCCTGATGCATAAAAAAACATGGTATACTCCTTACTTGGATTAGGTAAGGAGAGGATTAGTTCTGAGGTCAACTTGTTCTTTAATTCCTAGAAATCCTCCTTGTAAGAATCAAACAAAAAAAATTCCACCCCTTTCTTGGTCATCCCATACATTGGTGCTTCTAGATAGGTGAAGACCTCGATAAAATGTCGGTAATAACCTACCAGACCCATAAATATCCAAATCTTTAAGAATTTATTGGGTTATTCCTAGGATACCATATCTACCCTTATCTAGGTCCACTAAAACTTTATCCTATGAGATAATGTGACCCAATAAGTACACTTTTTTAATCTATAAATTATATTTAAATAGCTTGGTGTATAACTGATTCTCTCTCAGCATACTTAGGATGATGTCAAGATATTGAGCATTATTGTCTCTAAAATGGGATTACACCAAGATATCATCAAAAACCCCACCACAAATTGATCCAAAAATGGATGGAAGATCTAATTTATCAAGGCCATGAATACTATTGATGTATTCATCAAATCAAACGACATTACCATGACCTCATACAAGATGTACCAACTTCTAAAAGCACTCCAAGGTATGTCTGACCATCTCACCTTGAACTGAAGGTATCTTGACCTCAATTCAATCTTAGAGAAAATTTGGTCACCTCTTAGCTGATCTAAGAGATCATTAATGTGAAGACAGTGTTACCAATTCTTGATTGTCATCTGGTTCAGCCTCTAGTGATCTATACATAATAAAAAATTTCCACCATACTTCTTGGAAAAAAACACACAAAACCCCATAGTGAAGTACTAGGCCACATGAATCCCTTAGTTTCTAGATATTCTAACTGGAATTTTAACTCTAGAAGCTCTACTGGTTCCATCCTATAATGCAATATAGAAATAGGTTAGATCCTAACACCAACTCGATAGTGAACTCAATCTCCCATTCAGGTAGTAAGATGAAGAAATCTTTAGGAAATACATCCTGAAAGTGGTTAACTACTAGAGGAAAAGTAATATGCTACAACTTGTCATCATCTAGAACAAGTATTACTGCTTGGTCTATGAGACAATCCAATCTTCTTTGAATTGGCCTTGCATGACTAGCTTGAAGATCTCATTCACCATGATGGATATATCTGTCCCCTTCTAGTGATATAAAAGTAACTCTCATATGATAATAGTAAATGTGGGACTAGTATATAACTAGTCAATCCATACCCAGAATCAAATCAAATCCTTCCATTTCTAGCATAAACATCTCTAAAATGAAGTGATAACCACTAATTTTGAAATAAAACTCCTTACAGAGTCTAATACCATCTGATTTCACCCTTAATGATGTATTGTTGGTCATAAACCCATCCAATATTTACACTTACAAACCCAAGATATTGGTAAATTGATCAGATATAAAGGAATGTGATTCCCCTGTATCAAATAAAATATTGACAAGGGCTGATGACATAAGAATCATACCTCTAACAGTGGAAGGTCGTGCATCCAGACTGGTTGGAGTATACTACATAGCGTACATGTGACTCACCTATACGCTCTAGGCTCTAGCCAAAATCTCTTATAATGCCCCCTTTTGCTGATACCGTCACTCTTGCACTAGGGTACCATGTCCTCTACTTTGCCCTGAACGACTGGTGGAACTCCAGTTACCTATCTGTTGAGGGGTAGCAGAGTCCTTAATAGAATTTGGTGCCTTCCATGATCCTCTATCACCACTCGACTACTGATTTATCCTATAGAAACTTTGTAGATGATCCATCTTACCACAATATTGGCACTCCAAAATAGTAAAAGGACACTATAATCACTTGTGGTAAAAAACGCCACACTGAAAGTACTACCCCTGGTCATAGTCCTATATTGGCTATCCACTCCCCTTTTTTCTCTTCTTGCCACTGGTTTGGTGGAAATTCTCATTGTGGTACTTCTTGTTTCCTGAAGAAGAGCTTCTAGATCATATTATTGAGACTATCTATCCACTATTTAGGGACTCCTTCAAGTTACCTTTTGTGATGAGATTCATATTCATCATGTTAGATAATTTTTTCAGGTGAAAGATGTTTACCTACAATTTGATCTCATACCAATGACCATCTTAGAAGTGCTTTACCCTAAATATATCATCTACTACCAAAGATGGATAAAAACACTATAGGTTGGTAAAACGTCCAGCATAGTCCATCATTGATATTCTCCCATAGGTTAGGTGTATGAATTCTCAATCCCTTTAATCCCTCAATTTATCTAGATAAAAGTGACCTAGGAACTTCAAATTGATGTCCTTCTAGGTTATCTATACTTTTTATCCAACTTACTCTATGACATCCCCCCAATACTTGGCTAGTTCCCATAGTATATAAACAATAAGCTTCACCTTCCTATCTATGAGTGTCATTAGGTGTTTATAGTTAATCTAGATGGACTTGATCTAGAACTCATCTACCTAGGGACCTCCCTCCCCAGTGAACATGGATGGGTGCTACATCTAGAACTCTTTGGTTAGATCAAACATTGAAGGCATGATGTGGTTAGTCTCCCTCTCCATGGATCGCATGACCCACAAAAAACTATCATAGAGTTGATCATCCATCAGGTTCCCTGGAGTTGCAGGAAGTTCTGGATCAACTGTGTGAGGTGTGTGCTAGTTACCACTCTCTTGAAACTCAACCAAAAGATGAAGTGAAGGAATTTTCTCTATAAGGCTCAACACACTCGTCAGATCATAGGATACATAAAAATATTTAACTTAAAAGGAAAAAATGACAACAGAGAACCACTGACACAAGGTTACTACAAAACTTGGATTAATGAGTGAATTAGCATGTTATAATAGTTTTTTTATATATCAATGGATTACATTTCACAATTTATATAGGAAGATATATCATATGCAGTAAATATGTTCCTAGCATAAACGATTCATGACAACATATTTCCCTACATGCCTACAATGATTCATGCATATGCAACTCATGCCATACCAGACCATGAGTAAAATCTCATAAAATAGTAACATCACAAAACAAGTGCATCAACCAAGGTGAAATAATATCACAACTATAACAAATTAACATCAAGATCAGTAATCCCATCCCTAGGAACTTGGGTTATCCCCTGCACATGGGTTAGATACTCCCATGCACGAGATCATTTCCAAGCTCCAACACATCCTAGTCTCTTATCTACCATCCCTAAATAGTAAAGCAATAGAAAAGAACCAATATTTTATACCACTTTGTAATTTCCTTGACCTAGATCCCTCTTAAATGATTGAGATGGGTCACTACGTGACCTCAAGCATGCCTCCCCATATGCCATAGGCTTCCGACTAGTAACAATGATCTAAGAAATATAGTAGGGATACTATACCCTTTAGATCAGAGTATAAATCATATTGGAAACATGATAAAACAATCAAAACATACAAATCAAGTAGATAATATATGAATACCAAATAATACAAATGTAATAAACCATTTCATCCCATACAACATGCCAACATAAATATTGTGTTGAAAGTTATAAAAGAAACCAACCAAAATACGGACTCCAAATAAAGACAAAAAAATACCCAATACCAAATATAGGTTCCAGGCACAACATAAGCACATTTTGTGGTTATAATATTAAAATTTATTTTAATATTGAGTTTCTAAAAACCCCATGAGAGGATATTTCACATTAAATTTATAATTAATTTATTTAGATATGAAATAAATGATATATCAAGGCTTAGGATCTTTCTTAATTGATGATGTTGATCTTCCAAAAACCCTTTCGAATTACCTTCATCACACTGTAAGGATTTAAGTATATAATTACTATATAAGTGATCCACACATGCTACTTTGATCTCTGAGCAATGCTAATTGATTTCTGGGTACTAGTGCGGCGAATCATTTATCTTGCATTATTTGTCTTGATCGTTCCAAGTTCATTTGGACTTGAAGGCACCCTTATTGTTTTTTATAGGAAGAGAGGAGGAAAATTTTAGAGGGAGAAGTTTATTGTACACAATGATTCTCAATTCTCAATTTTTAGTAATTCACTCAATAGAAATAATCGTCTATTTATAAAGCTAGAGTTTAGGTTAAAAATTATTATTTAATCGCATGTCAGCCCTTAAATAATATTATAATATTTAATAAACACTATGCCACATAATAATAATAATATTTTATGGGGCCAACATACACAATAATAAATAATATTTATCATCTTGTAAATAAATATTTATCAACGGACATAGTCTTGGTTCTTTTATCCTCTTTAGAATTTATTGAATACCAAAATAAATATTTAATTTAAATATTTCATTCATCAATAAATATTTTCAACCAATAAAACGTGAATAAAATTAATCCTTGGTGTTTTAAATAATATGTATTCTATTAATTAAATTTAAATATAATTTAATCGATATCAATAGAAACACTTAGCATGTGACCCTCTAAGATTCTTTCTCATTGGTATTAAGTGGGATTGCCTAAAGTCCAAGATTACTATCTAGAAATAGGTCAAGGAACCCAAGATAAATAACTTATTATCATAATGATGACAACCACATATAAATGATTATTGTGTAATATAATACCTTTGTCATAATATTTAATAAAGTGGGCTACACATCCGTGTCATCAACCTATGTGCTAGACAATTATTTCATTGACTATATGAAATAAACACATAGATACACCATGGACATGTAATTTAAGGTGATGATTCTATTCCAATCAAAGAGATAAGACATCAATTTCTATAAATATAGAAGGGACTAATCCTTCCTCAACTTATCCATTAATGACATGTCAATTATGATGCACCCAATTCACCCTACCTCATCGTGAACATATGGCGTCACAGTTTTTGTCAAAAAATCTAAGTGTGTGAGTCATGAAATGTATTAATGATAATATTAAATTATAAAGACCATTACACATGCTTATAGATAGGAATATCCAATAACACTAAAACATGATGGATTCCTACCAGCGAGTTTGTTCTCATAATCTCCTATCTTAGAGATTATCAAGGGTGAAATTCATGATAATAAGCCTCATCCGCTTATGAGTACTCACAACTAATATCCATGTTCTATGTGTCCCATCATAGAATGTTATCTAGCCATAGAATAATATTTAAGAATATCATAATAGCACTTCAAGGTTCTCATCACAGTAGGGGACTATTATGACCTTATCAATGTGACAAATACCATTGGAAATTATTACATTAAAGTCACAAAAAACAATTAACAATATGTAATGATATATAATTAATATTAAAATAAATTAATATACATGTAATCAAAGTAAAAATAGTTGGTCTTAGGATACAAACTCCAACAAACTCCCGCTTGGACTAGTGCCAACTGCCTACGAATTTTAGACTGCTCGACCTCACATGATAATCATGTTTCTTCTAAGTCAAGGCTTTAGTCAAGGGGTCCACCATATTGTTTTCCATATAAATACTACTAACTAGAACCTCAACTCTCTAAGAAAAATCCCTCAAGAGATGATACTTCTAAATTATGTGCTACGTTCGCTTATGTGACCTTGGATCCTTTACGAGAGCCACTTCTATAGTATTATCATAATAGAGCATGATATGATCTTTACTACTAGGTACCTCATCAATATCTTTAATTAATTTGTATATCCAAAATCATTCTTTAACTTCCTCATAAGATACAATATACTTAGAATATACTGTAAAATCTATGACCATAACCTACTTTGAACTCTTCCATCTCACAACACCTCTATTCAAAGTGAAGCTGTATCCTGTTTGTGATTTCATATAATCTTGATCTATTTGGAAACTAGCATATGAATATCTTATAATTACTAGTTCCTCATCTCCTATATAGACCAAAAACACATCCTTAGTACACCTCAGATACTTAAGGATAGTTTTGACCACCATCCAATGATGGTCACCTGAGTTAGCTTGATACCTTCCTACCACATTTAATATGTAAGTGACATCTAACCTAGTACATAGCATAACGCACATGAATGAACTAATCATTTAAACATATGGAATCATTTCCATTCTATTTATTTCCACATATGTATGAAGAAACATTTTATTAGATAGATGAATTCCATGTGACACTAGAAACAATCCCCTCTTGGATTTTTCCTTAATGAACCACTTTAGTCTCTTGTCAATATATGTAAATTGACTTAGGCTGATAAACCTCTCGGATCTATCATGATGGATCTTGATCCCAAGAATATATACTACCTCACCTAATCCCTTCACAGATATGCATTTATTCAACCAATATTTAATAGACTGTAAGGATGGTATTTCGTTCCCAATAAGTAATATGTTATCGACATATACTATTAAGAAAATGATCACACTTCCACTAAACTACTTATAGATACACAGGTCACATTAATTCTTTATGAAATTAAATTCCATTATGGATTCATCAAAATAAATGTTCCATGACATAGATTCTTTATTTAATCCATAAATGTATATTTACAACTTTTACACCTTATTGGAATCCTTTGGAGTCACAAACCCTTCAGGTTGTGTCATATAGACATCTTCTTGAAGTTTCCCATTAAGGAAGGCTATTTTTACATCAATTTTAAAAATCTCATAATCATAGAAGGAATCAATGGAAAGTATAATTCTAATGGATTTTAGCATTGTGACTGGTGAAAAGGTTTCTTCATAATCAATGCCTTGAAGTTTCTTAAACCCTTTGGAAACCAACCATGATTTATAGGTATTTAATTTCCCATCCAAGTCCAGTTTCTTCTTGAATAACCATTTGCAACAAACATTCCTTAAAGCCACTAGAATATATACTAAAATGCAGACTTGGTTTTGATACATGGAATCCATTTCAAAATTTATGGATTCTTTCCACTTGGAAACATTTGTGCCACTTACTGCTTCCTTGTAGGTTTGAGGATCATTATTATCTACTAATAACGAGTCACCATCCTTAATGACTAGAAAACCATTCCATTCAATTTATCTAACCACTATTGTACTCCTATATAGTATTTGTGTCTATGGAACAACTTCTTCTTTCACATGGATTTTTATAATCTGTTCACATGCTAACTCTTGTATAACTTTATCCTCAACTTCATTAAAGTATATCTCAATCCCACTATATATTTTAGGGATGTGCTCCCTCTCAAGGAATATTACATTTCTTTCCACTATTATCTTTTTTTATGAGGGTTAATATAGGTAATAACCTATTGTTTCATTAAAATACCCTATAAAGGTATACATTATTCATCAAGGTGAAAGTTTTTTACCTGAATAGGCCTTAATAAATTCTTCATGACCCCACACATGTAAGCATGATACCATAAATTTCTTTCCATTCCACAATTAGTATAGTATACCATCTACCACTTTAGTTCAAACTTGGTTTAGTATTTGTATTACTATGTATAATGTGTATCCCCAAAAGGATAAACGCATGGGCTTAAAAGCGTATCTTGGATGGATGACATGACATGTACAATCAAGATACATGTCATGTGGTCAGAATGTTGTGTGATCATAGAACCCATAGAGGAAATCAACGTGTTTATCAGTCATGACTACATGACATGTACAAGCCAACTATACACTATGTATCGCTCATGCCACATGTCTGCATAACTCGCCGAATGGCTCAGACTGTATTTCAGACACGGGAAATGATGAAATACACACCATGTACACCACATACACGTCATGTATATCATTAATGCTCTAATTTTTCAGTCTCATATGGTTTTACCATGTATAACGACCACGTGAATTGCACTAATTTCACCACTTACCCGTGAAGACTACACGACGTGTATGCCAACTATACACTACATAGTCTGACAACCTGTGTACCAAACTAGCCCGGTCTACATGTGGTGTGTAATAAATTCCCTACATTTAGTTACTATTTAGTATGTTGTGTATCCCATGGCACATCCAGATATAGTGTACTTGGGAACATGATGTGTAATACGACTACATGTCATGTAACCCAATCTTACTGGCAAAAAAATTGGCACTTCTTGATGGCATCTTCTATCATTCTTCATCTGTTCTTAGATCTATAAGAAAATGAAACACCGAATAAAGATGATTAATATTTCAAAGCATGTTAATTCAAATCAGATTAAAGAATGAATAATATGAAATGAAATATTTAACCATGATTGTGAATAAGGATCAACAATCAAATAAATAATTATAAATTTAAAATGGGACCCCTTTGATACCACTTATAGTTTTCAGGAACAACAAAAGTTTCTTTGGTGAGTGTAATATTAAAATTTATTTTAATATTCAGTCACCCAAAACCCTGTGAGAGGATTTTTCATGTTAAATTTATAATTAATTTATTAAGATCTAGAAGAAATGATGTACCTAGTCTTAGGATATTTCTTTATTAAAGATATTTATCTTTTAAAAACCCTTTCAAATTAACTTCGTTGCACTATAAGGATTCAAGTGTAGTATCCCTCTAGCGGTGATCCATTCATGCTTCTTTGATCTTCGAGCAACACCAATTTATTTTTAGATTCTAGTGTGATGAATTAATTGTATAGAATTATTCATCATGATCATTCTAATATCCTTCAAGATTGAAGGTGTTCTTCTCATTATTGAGAGGAAAATAGGAGGAAAATTTGAGAGGGAGAAGTTCATTATCTGCAATGATTATCAATTATCAATTTTTTTATAATTCAATCAATAGAAATAACTGTATATTTATAGAGTTACGAAATTTCATGTTGAACCTTAAATAATATTATACTCTTTAATAAACCCAATTCCACATAATAATAATAATATTATTTTATGGCACGTTCCAATTCATGCAATGATAAATAATATTTACCATCTTGTAAATAAATATTTATCTACAAAAGTGGTCTTGTCACATTTATCCTTCTCAACATTTATTTAATACCTAAATAAATATTTAATTTAAATATTTCATTAATCAATAAATATATTTGATTGATAAAACATGAATAAAATTATTTCTCAGTTTTGAGAATAATATTTATTTTGTTAATTAAATTCAAATAAAATTTAATCAATATCAATAAAAACACTTAGTGTGTGACCCTCTAAGATACTTTCTCATTGGAATTAGGTGGGATCACCTAAAGTCCAAGATTACTATATAGAAATGGGTCAAGGCACCCAAGATAAAGAACCCAATTTCAAAACAACAACAACCACATAAAAACACTCACTGTGTAATATAATCCCTTGGTCATGATATCTCATCAACCTATGTGCTCGAGACATCTTTCTTTGACCATTTGAAATAAATACATCGATACACCATGGACATGGAATTTAAAGTGATAGTTCAAATCCAATAAAAGGGTAGAGATATCAAATTCCATAAATATGGAAGGGACAAATCCTTCCTCAACTTATCCATTAATGACATGTCAATCGTGATGCACCCAACATACTCTACCTCACCACAAACATATGGCATCATGTTTTTTATCAAAAAATATAAGTGTACATGTCATGACATGCATTAATGATAATATTAAAGTCTAAAGACCATTACACATGCTCACAGATAGTAATATTTGATGACACCAAAACATGTGAAATTCTTCCTGGTGGGTCTTTTCTCATAATATCCAATATTGGAGATTACCAAGTGTAAAATTCAGAAGAAGAAGCCTCATCTGCTTACGACTACTCATAGCTAACAGTCACATTCTATGTGTCCCGTCATAGAATGTTATCCAACCATATAACTATATTTAATAATATCATCATAAAACTTCAATAATATAATAATATAAGGGACCTACTATGACCTTATCAATGTGACAAATACCCTAGGACATTATTACATTAAATTCATGCATAATAATGAACAATATGTAATAAGATGTTATTAATATTCAAATAATTGAATATACATGTAATAAAAGTACAAATAATTGGTCCTAGGACACCAAATCCAATATCAAACCCCATATTCAGACATATATCCATGATCTAATCCCATCTAACATAATAACCAATGAATCATAAGGCCCATTACCCTTTTCTAGACTTGCACCATGAAGTCTACCTGAGTACCAAAAAGTGTCTGAATAAGGTGTGAGTAAAACTCAATAGGTAAACACCCACAGTGTCTAAAAAAATATAGTCTAAAATAATAGTGTATGAAACAATATGATAATCAAGGGAATTAATTCATAAATTAATGCAGAACAGAAAATAACCCACCAAACCTCAAGATCTGGGTTAACATTCGGGCTCAGCAAATACCTGCTTTGGTGTCATACAAGATATCTCTATCTATGTTATCTCTGAGTCTAGGAAGATTCCCATTCAAAGGACCAAATACCCATTCCAGGTATCAATTAATAGTTTATCCCTCCCTTAGTCATGAAGTAACCATGAATCTCTCCCTTAGGCATAAAATTACTATGCATCTCTCCCTCATGCATTAAGTTACCATGTAATAATGGAATCTATCCAAATTTCCATGCTAGAGTCACTTACATGTTCCCAAGGCACAATACCACACCAAGGGGAAAAGTATCAATGGACCCAGTGTGGATTCTCATACTAGGGCCACTTACATTCTCATAGCACACCAGATTTTATAGAAATTCCCATGATATAGTCGATTTAACATTTCAAAAATCAAATGAAACAAGATTCAATTCATTCTAAATTACCAAACATTCCAAACATATCAAAATATTCCATATTAGTTATTCTACATGAATTACCAATTATCATACCATATAATTAGTTATACCAAGTTACTCATTTATCATTACACCATGCTTGATTCTCAATTACTAGTTTCATGCCAAATCACATAACATTGTGACAACTTTGATTCACCTATCAATTAAGACCAATTACTATTCACATGCCATTATATCCATATTCCACCATGTCATCATGTTAAATCCATTTTCATTCCAATTTTACAATTAAAATCCAAGTGATTCTTTAACATACCAATTACCCCAATTCACATGTAAATCCAAAACCATAAAAATTCCCCATTTATAAATAAAATCTAGGTTCTTACATTCTAAGTTCCAACCTAGGGATAAGGGTATTCACACCTCTCAAGTGGCCACAAGTCTTAGTATTAATGTAAATAGACCCTATGAAATTCGTGTGAGATCAAGGTATATGAATTCAAGCTATACAAGAGAAGTCCATTAAATAGGGGTTTCTCACATGTTGTGCCGGTACGATTTTATAAGTTTCACATATTGGAAAGTAAAAGAAGGTGTTAGGGAGACATTTTAGATGACCTACTTCAAAAGTAAAAAAAATATTCTGAAGATCAATCATTAAAAAAAAAAACAAAAAACACCACGATCCCCTATGAACATTGGTAGATCTACCATAAATAAGATCTAATGAGGAAGCAAGAGGAATCGACCAAAACCTAGAAGAAATTAATGATTCAAATCATCTGGATTGAATAATGGATCAAGTGATCAAGGGTAGGTGTTAGAGAAGAAAAATAATCATTGGAGAACCCTTTAAAGTTTTAAATCACAAATTAGTTCAAAATTTGGGATTAAAATGATTAAATGGGGGTTTTGGTTGTAGAAATATGATTCTACCCCACTTATGTGGCCCAGATCGACGCCATCAGCTAGACACTGGCCACCAACAGCTAGTAGGGGGTATCAACTAAAGCCACTATGCAGTTAGAAACCCCACTAGCTAGTTTGTGGGTCTTTTATAGGAGACCCCTTTTTCCCAGTGTCCATCAGATAGATAGTGGGTCTCACTAGCCAACTGGAGAGACTTCTATAGTCCTAGTGATCTATTTCCCAATCAACTAGCTGGACAATGGACTACGCCAACTAGCTGGTGGAACTACAACATATTCCAAGCTGAAAACTACCACTAGCCACCACTATACCACCACCTACAAGACCCCAGGAACCTTTATAACACCATTTAAATCCTAGAACAAGGCTTTTTTACATAATTTAAAGACATTCACAAAAACTTAAATAGAGAAAGTTCTAGGAGAAGGGGAATATCTTATAGTTTTTTCCAAGAGGTGTTTTACTGAAAGGTGGTGTTTTGTGAGCATATTAGTTATGTGGAAGGGATAATGTGTTCTTTTACCTGCTGTCAATGATCGAGTTGAGGAATGATACAAGATATTGATAGTCATCCGAGTTCAATGAAATTAACCTAATGAAATTCATAAGTTGGTGCTACTAGATGACTAGATGGACCTCTTTATAAAAGTGAGGTGGAACCACCTGCACATGTGTCCTGCAAATACTGGAAGTTTTGTGATCTATGTGGTGGTAAATTCATGAGGGATTTTAAACTCTTGTATCTATATAATAAGTAATAAAAATCAGTAGTGTTCTCCCATGGACATAGGACTTAATGTCCAAATCACATAACATTAAAATGTCCTTTAAATTTTCCATTTTTTAGTTGGTTGATTTTCTACGTGTGTGAAAATGTTGGTAGATTTAGTGCGCTGATTTAGGGTATTTTCATATTATAGAGTTCTGGTATACTAAGCTAAGTAGAGGAGGTTTTTGTTCTACTACGTGTGACTTCTAGTGGTTGAATTTTCAGTGGATCAAAGGATCCTAGTTCTGGTGAATCAATTTTTAGTGTTCTCATAGATTAACATACTCTCCCCCTAATAATTTGTATCGAAGCTCTATTTTATGAATCAAGAATCCTCAATGCAGCACTTTGAGATTTTGGAATATATATATATATATTCTAAATTAATACTATGTTCGGTAGCTTACACCACACACAACACTGAACGAAATAAAGATGCAACATATTAGATGAATATTATTAAGAAAATTCAAGAATAAAAACATATAATTAATAAAAATATTATAATCACTTAATAATGAATACAAAATAGGATTAATAACACTTAAAAGTTTAAACATTTCATTTTTCAATAAAAATAGTTTTTCTTTATATATTTTTATTTAAAAATAAAATGAATAAATTATAGAATTTGATTTTTTTAAAATGATCTTAACTTTTGAATCCAACATGTCAAAATACACTTAGATTGAATTTATGATATTTTTCTAAAAATATTAATTTTTAAGTGAATAGTGAAAAATATGATTTTTACCAAAATTGTACATTTTATGACTTTATCAATACATGATAAAAAACTAGAAGTTTATAAAAACTTTTAATTTATTATATATATATTTAAGGAGTATATATATATATTTTAGAATATCATTTTGAACTTATAAATCCTATGTTTAATTTTTATAATGTAAGTAACATTTTATTCTAATTTAAAAACAGTTTTTGGTCTTTTCTTTTAATCAAACATTTTTTTTGGTAAAATTCGGTTTTGGATTTATTTTAAAGCTAAAAAAATTTATATGTTTTATAAAAAACAAATTTATGTCATATAAGTTAATAAAATTAATTATTTTAACTTACATAAAAATTTTATGCTTAAGAACACACCTTTTCTAAAAACTATTTTTACACGTTATATAGGTTTATTATAAAACTAACATTTATCATATTTAGAAATTTTATTTGATAAAATTATTTTAAAATTTTAAATAATAATTTTCAAATTATTTAATAAGTTCATTTTTAATTTTGGTCATTAAAATTAATTTCCAAGGTTAAAAATTTATTACCAAGGTAAAAGTAAGTTAGAGTAAAAGTTAAAAAAGAAAAATAAAAAGTGTTATATCACTCTAATTTGTATAAAAAATGAGTTTTGGAGAGGATTATAGGCCCAATAACTATATTTACTTCACAATTTTAACATTTTTTATCCTTTTACCATTGAATATTAACATTATATTACTGAAAAGTAATGGGTACTCCCAAAATTACCTTTATATTCTCTTATAAAAGGGGAAATCTTACACCACTACATGCCACTATTATTTATTTGGATTTAATCTTGAAACTATTAAATTTTATAATAATTGAATCTTCTCTAAATTTCATAAGACTATGGTGAATATTTGATATCTTAAGGCCTCTATTTCTAAGGATATTTACAAGAGAAATCTTAAGTTCTCAATGAGAGTATTTCTTACTCCCTAGACTTTTCTTCTTAATATTTATCTTCAAAGATTATTATAGCCACAATAATATAATGAAACAATTATTATTAATATATTTTAATTTTATTATATTAATTTAACAACCATTATTCAATCATTTCCTTCTACTAAGAAAAACAAAACAACATCGATTGTGCGAACATGCAGACTACCACCTCCATGAAACAATATTGTTCGTTTCTCATCACTACTTATCATGGTTGGTGAAAAGGATGGTTTTTATGAATTAATATGTTTTACATGTCATAATTATAATTCTAAAATTATAATTTATCATATACCTTTATTTCATCCCATTTTCTGAGAAATATAATTGTTAATCATGAGTACGTGAGGACTACTGTCTCCATGAACGATGAATTACATTTATCATCACAACCCTTCATGAATGGTTATAATAATGAATTTAATGAATATAAATGATATTCATGACATGTTTAATCTTATATAAAATATATATTAACATTATATAAAAACATATCCATACTCATTAAATCATTATAATATGCTCCCATTGGGGTCAATTTTACTACCTATAATAATGATATTATAATATTTGTTTGATGATTTATTAGGGAATATTATTTCATGATAATATCTTTAAATAATAAATTATTTAATATTTCTTTATTCTTTAAATGATTTAGTTATATTTAATACATTTATTAATATATCACCTTTCGATCATTAAATACGCTGAAACCAATACTTCACAATTTCCTTTTTCACAAACCACACCATTATCATTAAATAAATGAAAATGGAATATGATGAATCATTGAAAAAAAATTATTATATTATTTTAGATTAATTGTTAATGACTTACTTTAAACTAATAATCAAGAATCAACCCCATCACTATGGTACTTACACGAAACAAACACTCAAAATTTCCTAAGACCCAATGATAAAAATAATCTATAAATGAGTAATATATTTGTCATATATGGTTATAAAATAAGTGTATAAAAGGTTATAGATAAGAAAAATCTTCTGAATCATTTTATTAAGATATTTATTTTTATTATACAGGAGGTTAGAGCATGTTTGAGTAATATGGAATATAAGGTAAGAGGTTCAATGTCTCAAATTTAATTCCTTGAAACATGTTTCTTATTCCACAACATGATATCAATGACATGACGTAATTATTACCTAATGAATTTATTTTACTATATCAATGAAATTCATGGGGATTTAAGATCCATATCATGTTTTTTATTTAAATGGGCATCGATTCAAAAAAATTACAAAGTTGTAAGGGTTTTTGTTAACTCAACTCCCTTCATTGAGTTATAATTATTATTCTTAAACTTATTTATTCCAATTTTTATTGCTTCCAGCATAATATTTTTATTTTATGGTACTTTTTATTCCTCTATAGGTATAATTAATTTTTAATTCAAATATTTTTCCTTGAATAATTTCATCATAAAATAGTATACCATTGTTGAGAATAATTCCCATCCTCATTGATGATGTCTATATTTTATTTTACCACTAATTTTATACTTTATAAAAGGAAAATAATTATTTTTTATCTCATGTGACCATCATAATCCCCTTATCGTCTTTTTAAAAGGATTTTTTGTTACCCTTTTTATTATGTGGTTTTTTCACAAAGGTATTTCAAAATATTTAAAAATGTTTCCATCCTTTCAAAATAAATTATTTTATCATCCACTCAAAATTTATTTTTGATAATATTTATATATATTTTAAGGATCTCTTATTGAAGTTTATTTTTAAAAGTGATTTTTTTTCTGATTTTTTTATCACCTTTTTGAAACCTTTATGATTTTCCAAGGCTCTTTTTTGAAGACTTTTTTCAAAAATTAAAAGTTTTCAAAATGTCTTCACATCATATTTTTAAAATATTTTTTCATTTTTCAAAGCTTAATTATTTATATTTAATTCGAAATATTTATTTTGAAAATTTCTTCTTTTATATTTCTCAAAATTCATCTTTATTAAAATGACATTTCAAAGCGACACGTAACTTCGTCGCTTATACTAAAGTTAAAAAGGTTATATAAAAAATCTTTTATGAATTCAGTACCATTTTACTCTTTATCTATAAAGGTTTTATTTCCTTGGAAATTATTTTTCCCTAATCAATTTATAAACTTTCTTATGAAATAAAATTTTGGGCGATTGAATCTTTGGTATCAACCGATCTAGTTTTGATATCATGCTATGTGATATAATTTGGAAATGATATGAAACTCATTTTATTTATATGGGTTATTCAAGTTATGATATTGGATTGATTTTGTGTGTGACACACATGTGTATGGGTTATCATTATGAGAAATTTTGGGCCTGATAAAGCCCTAATATGGTCTGAATTTGATAAATCCCTATGTCATTTTGGGTTAAATAAAGCCCTAAGACGGTTTGGGTTTGATAAATCCCTGAAATATTTTGAGTCCGATAAAGTCATAAGAAGATTTATAATCCAATAAAGCCTTAATATGGTTTGGATTTGATAAATCCATAAAATTTTTTGGGTCTGATAACATCCTGATATGGTTTGGTTTTGATAAATCCTTGATATGTTTTAAGTCTGATAAATCTATAAGATGGTTTGGGTTTGATAAATCCCTAATATGGGTTGAGTTAGATAAATACCTGAGATGGTTTAGGTCCTATAAATCCCTGAGATGAGTTAGTTCCATTAAATACCTCCAATTAATTGGGTAAATCATTTCATCTCATGATTTAATAATAGGAAATGAGTAGTGATGCTCAATCCACTATGAAATATAGGTTATGATGCTCAATCCACTATGATATGATTTATATGTTTATTTTTGTGCTAATTTTATATCTTATATTCCTATGATAATGATACATGGATCATTATTATTATCTCACACTCATATTTCATGGTTTATGTTTGTTCATTTGATATTATATGTACCACTTCCATGACTTATGAACAACTCTTATTTTTCCATGTTCTCTTTAAAAAGATATTTCTTGCTTGATCATGTTTTCTCATATGATTATGATCTAACACTTGATGAAATATTTTTGAGCTTTTAACTTACTAATATTCTAACCTCACCCCTTTATTATGTTTTCATTCCCCGCATTAAGAATATAAGTATAACTTATGAGAAGTCTGAAGGGGGTCTCGTATGGTTTGATTATAGAGAAATGTTCATGAGTATCATAAAATAAGTTTCTTATGTATCTGATCCTCAAATACACTAAACCTGATGTTCTTATGATAGTGTGATTATTTTTGATATGTAAATATCAACTTATGTAAATTATGTAAAATAAATATTGGTTCATCTCACTTTGTATCAAATCCAATGTTTAAAAAATGTGTTTTTAGCATTGGATCCGGGAGTCCGAGTCTGGGGTGCCTCACTCACAACATTCTCAAGTATATTTATTCAAAATTTCTATGGATTTATTTCATTTTCAATGGGATTTTACTATTTTTAACACCTTAATATTTTATAATATATTTTTCTTTAACTAAATTGTAAGTGTTCGATTTCTTTCTTGACATACAACACCGAACTAAAAACGAATCACGATATACTATCATCAAGATTTTAAATTGGATAGTATTAATAGTAAAAACCACATTATAAAAAATATGTATAAAGGTTTTAAATAATTAAAATTTATTTATTAATTCATAATAAATAAGCACTCAATTTTCAGTAAATTCATTTTATGCTTCAAAAATATATTTTCTTCAAAAGTGGTTTTATGGCATTTTGTGCAAAGAAATTATAATTAGTTTCTAACTTTTTAAGAAAATTTATTTTAATAAATTAATATCATTTTTTAAATTATCATTTCAATATTATCTTTGGGTAAATTTTTATATTTTTCCTATTTTTTTTCAATAAATAGTGAAAATACCGATTTTTGTAAAAAATATCATAAATTTTCAAAAAAAAGTCCCATTATGTTTTGAATTTTATCATATAGTAACAAAATTATCCTTTAATTATATATAATTTAATTAATTTTGTATAAATAATCATTATACTTTATTTTTTTATAAGTTCATTTTTGGGCTTAAAAACACATTTTTTATGAAAACTGTTTTTATGTACGCAATGTGTTTTTATCTTAATAAATTAAATTAATATCTATTTATTACTGGGTTTAATAAAATTTATATATTTTTATTAAATAAAAATATTTTAACATTAATTTAATGGTTTTTACAAGGAAATTAATATAAGTAAATAAATTTTTATGCTTAAAAATGAATTATTCTAAAACAAGTTTCTATTGCAGTCTCTGCGCTTATTTAAAATTAAATTATACCACATATAGAAATTGAATATAGTAAAATGGATTACATATTTATAATCATAATAATTAATATTTTTTAACAGTATTTACTTAATTTTTTGTCATAGTGAATAGTAAAAATTGTAAAATTTTGTTTCCATAGTTAAGGTTAAAATGAGTTTATTAGGGGGGGGGTTAAACCAAGAGATAAAGATATAAATGAAGACTAAAATTATATAATAATTATTTTTTGAAGAGATTTAAACCTTATATTATCTTACCGTCTAATTCGTGTTAATTTGGATCCACTTTCACATGAAAGTGACCTTATATCATTGAAATCTTTTTAAGAAATTTCAAGTGTGTCCCTCCCCTCACTTATAAACAGGAACCTATTCTCCTCCCTTATTCAAAAAATTTGAGCTTTATATATCATGAAATACCTACTCTAAATTCTTATTTTATTCATACCATTCATCATAGAGCTTATGGTTTTCTTATAAGTCCAATCTTTCAAGGATCAAGTTGCAATCCAAAAGAGTTCTTTTAGATAAGTGGTATAAATATTAACCAAGCTCTTTCAATTTTATTTCTTCTTCAACATTATTTAAACATATTGTATTCATAAAAAAATATTTATAAAGTATCATAAATATACTAACATGTTATTATGATGATGAAACAACCATTTACCACCTCTTATCCATCAAATGAGAGATGAAAGTATCGCTCGAGTGTACGTGTGGACTACTGCCTCTACATAGCGATATGATTCATTTTTCATCACCATATTTCATGATATTTTATTATAATGAATTTAATGTTTATATATGATATTTATGAAATAATAATTATTTTTTTAATTATAATATATTATCTAACTTCTTACCTTCTGATCCATTGGAAAACGATGACATCGCTCGTGTGTATGTGTGGACTACCATCTCCACAGAGCGATGTGATTCATTTTCCATTTTTTGACTAACTTTTATAGTAATAAGGATATATTTAATTAATATATATTATATTTATGATATAATAATTATTCCTTAAAGTTTAATTATCATTTAACTTTCTTTTATTCCATCCATTGAAAATTGGAAACATCACACGTGTGTACGTACAGATTACCATTTTCATGAAGTGATGTAATTCATTTTTCATTTCCAATTTAAATGAATGGTTATAAAATTGTATATAATGATTAAATATTATAATAAATACAAGATTAATATTTTAGAGATTATGGAACCATGATCAAAGTTCAAGGATCATAACTTCCAAACCGAAGCATACATGAAAAACGAAACAGTTAACACCCATAAACTACGATTTTATTAAAGAATTATCAATAAAAGGTTGTTAAAATATTATAAATAGATCATATATGATATTACAAGAATAAATATAGTATATATATATATATATAATAAATCTAAATTTATTATTTAGGAGGTTGGATCACTTACGAATCAAGTCAGTCATAAGGTAAGGGTTCTTCCTCTCATTTTTTTCATCGAGATATGTTTGATGCTATGAACCTATTTATGTTTATGAGGTGTATATAATGATATTTTACATGTTATATCATGGGTAATTATTAATTCATTTTATTTAAAGTTACAACTCAAATTATTTTATCCAATAGGATTTTATTCAAAAGTTACCAAAATGGTAAGGGTTTACTATTCATACCTGCCAATTTAAAATCTTGATAATAGTATATCATGGTACGTTTTATAAATTAATTGGAATAATTGAAGTATTTATGTATTGGGATTAAATAATTATATTTTATAAGTGTTTTATCAATGATATTCTTGATATAAGAATCATAAAACATCTAAGGATTATTTTATAGTAGTTTTGCTTTAAGGATTTTCAAGAATATGTTTGATGGTATTGATAACCTGGAAAAGAGATTTAGTGGTAAGGTGATATTTTTGGAGAACGCATTATTTAGGGAAACATAACCCTTAATATGAGAATAATATTTAGGTAATACTATTTAGTTATGATAAATAGATGGTTGACATTGATAAAGTAAATTGGATAGTATTAATGACCTTGAAATTGATTAGTGATTTGATGAAAAGTGATTTATGTTGAAGTTTATTAATTTTTTGGATTTATGGAATATATTTTATAGTTTGTGATTTTAAAGAATAATTATAGAGTTAATTTTTTGAATCATTTATGTTTCCATTGATTTTTTATGGAGATTCAGGTTATTTTGGGAAATTATTAACATATTTTATGAGAATATATGATCTCGACATTTAGGTGTTTGCCACAAAAAATCAATATTTTATTTTAAAAAGAGTGTTGACATGAATAGATCTGGGAAAGTAGAGATAATGAAAACTGAGGGGAAACAACTTATGGAGGTCTTAAGTAATGGATCCCAAGGGTGTCCCCTCTAACCAGGTTAACACCTTTGGGGGAAACGACCCTAAGCTCAAAAATCAGGTGATCTGAACCACTTGAGCAGCCAAGGAAGCAAGGAAATATACCACTTTATTCCATTATCTCCAAGTGTATAGAACCTCCATGTGATTATTTAAAAGACCCTCACATTTGTGGATGATATAATAGATAGATCAATGTATGGGGCCCCGACTGAGCATAGCGTCCTGAATAATAGTGGAGTCTGTCTCAACCACCATAAGATGAAGATCCTTCTAGATACAAAATATAAGTCTAGTAAGCATCACATTTAATTATTCTATAATTTAAGTTCCATTTCCAAAGAAAGCTTAGAAATCAAGGATAATATTTCCCTTGGGATCGCGAACAATTCCACTGCCCCTCATGGCCCCCATAATGCATGATCCATCCATGTTGAGCTTGAGACCTAAATGGTGAGGATTCCATCGAACCCATTAACCTCATGTGATGTTGGGTTTTGAGTGTTGGTATGATCTCACTATCATAAGGGAGTAAAGAGAGGGAGACTCATCCTAATTCTTGAGAATCCTTTTCAGGTCGATCAAGAGGTTCTTGGCATGAAAATCAATGGTTCTCCTTGCACAACAGATATTTTCATGGTTCTATTTATTTCTCACATTCCAAAGGCACCAACAACCCAATAAAAAAGTCATTGATCTTTCCTTTACTTCAGGAAATAGTTGAATACCCCCTAGAACCATAAGTTGAATAAGTAAGAGATAAAAATCTCCTGTTGAGGTAGACCGATGAAGTCACCAAATGAATACCAGACCAAACTTTCCCATTTTCCTTCATAGAATAAATGATTCACAGTTTTAACTTGAGGATCTCTGCAACATGATCACCTAGAAGAAAAATTAATGCCTAAGAGCCTAATGTCATAATTAGTTGTAAATTCTTGGTTTCTAATGTTCCACAAGAGAAAATTTTATTTTTCTAATACCTCCTTTCACCAAATAATCTCTCCCCTATTATCTAAACCTTTCATTAAGAATCCCCCAATACAGAATATAAGGATGCCACCCTTAAACATTACATAATATAGCTATTTTAACTAGATTTTACTTCTTTAAATTCCCAAATATCTTTTAAGTTTAGAGTTTTATAAATTTAAGACATAACTCACACATATAAACTCACAAGCATGTAAATTGGATACCACTAAAACAATATCCATTTCTTCCTAAATATAAAATTTATAACACAAAACAACGACACGATTTCTTTGAAAAATATTCATAACATTTAACTTGACTTAATTATTTCTCTTACACATCCTTATAACCTATTTAAAACATTTAAAAACATGGGATGAGAATAAAAATCTTAGTAAGGGATAAAAAATAAGGAAAGAAACCATTAGTCTATGAATACTTATAATCATGTGAAATCATTTTCACAAAGACATACTTCTCACCCATATATACTTACTTTGTGAGACATGAGATCTAAATAAATCATTAGAGAACATATATAAAACCATAAAGGTATATTGGGGAATTACACACTTATATTTTAACCCTTTCAACTATCATATGATTTGTAATCCTCATGAATACCTTATAATGTAACCCTTACAACTACCTTATGGTGTAACCATTATAGTTACACTTATAGTAACCATACAAATGACCTCCAACTTACACATACCCAATGAATTGAAGGGAGATATAATTCCCACCCTTAATCATAAATAATTCCCAAGAACCATAAAATAATCATAAAATATGAATAATTTCATAAAATAATTTCTTTTGAATTTTTGTAAAATAGAATTTTAAAAGAGGATTTTTAAAGGAAAGTCTTTTACAAATATCATATAATTGTTGTGAGAATTAATATAATGAAAGGAATATGTGTATAGACTATAAATACACATAATAAATCATAATATAAATGAAATTAATTACAAAAAATAATCTTAGTACCACATAATCAATGAAGTAGGTGGTTAACCCAAAGAATGGAAATTGGGTTAATAATTCCATTACCTCAAGTTCTTCTTACTTGAAACTTGTTTAAAACTTCTGAATAATGATTAAAAAAGTGTTATTAATATTTTAAATAAACATATTAATGTTTATAAAACCTTATATAATCATTTTATAACATAATTCAACCCATTTATTAATAACATTTTGTTATTTCTATTGTTTTTGGTGCGTTCTTCACATGATTTCCATGGTTGGTTCGTAAAGAATTTTCTTGTAAAATAGAATAAAAACTTTAGAAGTGGAATTAAATAGTGTTAATATGTTTCCATAATATTAAATGATTCCATAAATCATTTTGGTTATATAGTATGAGGATGAATCATTAGATAAATCATTAGTGATATTTATTTAGATCATTTTGGTGGTTCTTCGATAATCACGAACTTGTTCCATAATATACCTTAAATATTATGAATATAAGTTAATTACAAAACATAATAGAGGCCATATAATACACTTAATTTTTTTAACCATTAAAATGGTTTTACAACCATATTTAAATTAAGTAAAGGAAATTGAATATACATCATCCACGATGTTAGTAAATCGATACATCACAGGTGGTGTTTTTATTTTTAGAATAAGAGGAAGAGGAGAGGAAGAATGATGATGATTTTTTCCATAAACATGATAAAAATATATGATATGTATAAAACAGGATCTTTCATGCCTCTTGGATAAGGGGAGGATAAGATAGTATAATAAAAGAAAAGAATTTAATATAAAACATAAGAAAATGAAAGAGGATATTTACCTCTTGATCTCTTATCCTTGAGACCCTCCTTAAGGCATTTGGTTTTGGCCTTTTTGGTGGTATAAGAAGGTATTGGATGTGGGTAAGAGCCTTGAAAAGCGTATTGGGTAGAATTTAGATAATTATAAAAGATTGAGAGGTGTTAGAGGAAGAGGGGAGTGAGGGTGGTATTTATAGTGAAAGTGAGGGAGTTTTTAATTAATTTCAAAAGACACATCATTAGTGGTATTTGAAAAACCATGGGCTTGACCATGGTTTTTGCCCATGGTATTGGACACTTAGGACACCTCATATCACATTTTAATCCTCAAGAGTCTACCAAAATTATTACATCATTATTACATCATTATGATGTCATCAAACACACTGAAAACTTAGAACTATATTTTTACTATTTACCAAAAATTCAACTATCTCAGTAAAATCCCAAAAATCCACCCTAACCACTTTTCAACGTGTAAAATTCAAAAATGAACTCCATTTTTAAAAATAATTTTCTAAATATGAGAAAATTAATTTTTAAATAAAATCACAATTTATTCGAAAAATAACAATTTTAAAACTATAACTCATTTTATATCACCTTAAAGAATTAATTAATATATAATTATATTATAACCTTAAGAAAATAAAATAATATGATTAACTATTCATAAGGTTCATATTACTATTCATAAGGGCATGTTACTATTCACAAAAAAACAAGTTGGTTCTATCAGACTCCAAATAACTTACTGATTACAACCATAGATGTCCATTTTTTGAAATTAAAATCATAGAAGAAGAAAAATTATGTTTAAAGGCTAGTTTATAACTATCTCCTTAAAAAAGTTTCATCATATAGATATTTAATGTTTCATGCATTTCAATTTATTTTTAAAACCTTGGGGTGTTACATTCTCCCCACCTTCTAAAAATTGCATCCTCATAATTTTATTTACTTATTAAACAAATGATAATACCTTTCCCTCATAGAATTTTCATATTCTCATGTCGCTTCTTCAACCATGTGGTTTCTCCACAAAACCTTTACCTGGCGGATTACCTTATTCCGCAATACTTGTTCTCTTCGATCAAGAATCTGAATAGGTTTCTCTTCATAAGAAAGGTTATCTTATAGATGAACTTCTTCTGGGCTCAAAACATGAGATGAATCTGACACATACTTTCTCAACACCGAAACATGAAAAACATTGTGTACCTGAGATAAACTCAGAGGCAAAGATATTCAGTAGGTGACTGGTCCAACTTTCTCTAGGATTTCATAAAGTCCAATGAACCATGGACTTAGCTTTCCTTACCAAAACACATAACACTTTTCCATGGTTATATTCTAAGAAAAACATGATCACCTAACTCAAAATAAAAGTCTTTCCTCTTATTATCTGTGTAACTTTTTTGCCTACTCTGAGCCGTCCTCATGTGTTACTAGATCATCCTCACTTTCTTTGCCACTTCCTATACTAATTATGGTCCTATCAACTTCCTTTCCCTGACTTCATCCCAAAAAGTTGGAGTTCGACACCACTTATCATATAATGACTCAAAAGGTTCTATCTGTATACTATAATGAAAACTCTTATTATAAAAAAATTCTACTAAAGAAATATACTGATACCAACTTTCCTGGTAATCCATTGAATAAGCTCGAAGCATATACTCTAAAGTCTGAATAATCTATTCTGACTTCCCATCTGATTAAGGATGAAAATATATACTAAAATTTAATTATGTTCCCAACAACTTATGAAGGCCATTCCAAAAGTTATAAGCGAACTTGGGATCACGGTCAGATACAATGGAAAGAGGAACTCCATGTAACATGAAAATATTTTTGAGGTACATTTGAGAAATATAATCGAAAGAAATATTATCTCAAATAGGAAATAAATGAGAAGATTTAGTTAGTTTGTCAATAATAACCCAGATTGCATTGTTATCTTGAGAAGTATTTGGTAGTCTGATCGTACCACGATTCACTGTGTCATTTTCACCCTTACACCATTATATTAAACTGAATTTGTATTGTAAATTCCAAATATAATAAAAAAATTCACTTCATGTTTGATTAAATTATTTTGTGTTTATCACTATTTAAAATTCCAATGTTACTTGTTTTGACAATTTCATTGAAGGTGAAGGTGATTTGGATGACCCATGATGAAGTCCAAGAATAATGGTCCAAACTGTGCAGGATCCAAGCACACTAGTGGATTAATCTGCATACTTATACTAGACCGTGCATCCAATTGGGATGATATTTTGTGGTATGGTCAAAATTTAATTGGTATACATTTCTTATGAAGGAACCCAAGACTCATTCGGCAATCCAGTGGCCCAACCGACCTGATCTGTCCAGTACACTAAATCTGCATGAAGTCAAAAGTGGTGTACTATGATCTATCCATATATTGGTATATAGGCGTCCAAATTATGCAAAACTTTTGGTGGAGACAGACAAGATGTGGGGATACAACTTTTTTATTTTCTCAAAATTGAGATAAGGCTGTATGGAGGTCAAAACACATGTGACAAGTGGTTTTAATAATTCTATGTGCTCAAAACCACCTTCCCATTTTCCTATAAAATGGCACCTTGGGATCCCCATTTTCAAGTTCGTCCAGGAGGAAAATCTATGGTATTTTGGAGACAAAAAGGAGTCCTCTCATCATCCCAGGAGTTCTGGATACCCCTATTGTCACACCCGCCTTTTTTTGTCATTTTATTTATTTTATTTCTCTTGGCATCGGGTGATTTTTCCTAAGTGCGGGTGAGTCCCGGTTTAAATTTTTAATGTTGGGATGAGTTTATGTTTTGGGATAATGTGCGAACACCATGCGTTTAAGATGCACTGCCCGCTTGGGTACGTGCAGATGCGCTGTCTGCTTGGGTACCGTACGGTGCGCGAATATCGCACGGTCATCCAGTTTTAACGTTATTAATTAGTTGGTTGAGCATATAAATAAATAAATATATATATATATGTATATATGTTTATATATATGTTTATGTTTTAATGATATGTGTATATATATATACATATGTTTATAGGTGTATATATATACACATATGTTTATAAATATTATGTTTTAACGTTATATGCTAATGTGTATGCATGTTTATATATATGTTCATATATGTTTATATGTTTATATATGTTATATATATGTTTATATATATATATATGTATGTATCTATGTATCCATGTTTATATAAGTAGGTTTATATATGTTTATATATATTTATCTATGTATACGTGTTTATAATAATTATGATTTATTATTATTATTATCTTTATTTGATTAGAATTATTATTATTATTATTGTTTGTTATTTTGGTATAATTATAATTATTATTAAAGTTTATTATTATTATTATTATTATTATTATTATTATTATTATTTTTATTATTATTAAGATGAAAAAAATGGAAACCCTAAGCTACCCAGCCGCCCCCCTTTCTTCCCCATGCGAGCCCCCTTCCCCCCTTCCTCTTGTCTATCACGTAAAGCCCCCCCGAACTCTCTGTGCGCGCGTCGGCGACCCGGCTCCCCCCCATCCGACCTCGTCGCCCCGTCCGGCCCTGTCGCTCTATCCGACCCCATCGCCTCACCGTTCGGCCACCTCCCCCATCCGGCCGCCTCTTCCCCTTTCCGCTCCGGCCTCCTCCCGCTCCGGCCATCTTTGGCCTCTTCCCCTCCTCACCGCACCGTCGGCCCGCTCCCGTTCCCTGCACCGTCCGCCGTCGGTTGTGTCGGCCAGCTCTGCTCCTCCTTCCTCGGCCGTTCGCCGCCGCCCGAAACCCCCTTCCCAGCCAGATCTTCCATATTCCGGTGCCGTCCCGTTGCCTTGAACCTGCCATGCTGTTTCCCACCTCCGCTCTTGGCCATCGCCTTCCCTCTCCTCTGGCAGCCCTCCTTCTCACTCGACGAACCTCCCGCAACCTCGCCGTAGGTGCATTCCTCTACCTTGGGTTGTTTTATTACTTTGATAGGTTGTTTGGTTGGGGTTTGGGGTTTCGGTTGGTTTGGTTTTTGTGGAAATGGTTAGACTATATTGTTTTTAGGGTTACATAAATTCTTGTGATTTTTTTTTCTCTGATTTCAAGGTTGTGCAACGATGTGTCGTGACAAGCCGGTCCATACTCTGACAACCGTGATAGAGTGCGATTATGTTTTATCACCTACATTTTGGTAAGGATATTTTTATGCATTATTATATATTCTTACGCCAATTTAAGTATGAAATTGAGTTGCGGACCCCTGAGGTCTTTATCTGGTCCAGAGTCAGCTTTATCTGAGTTGTTAGATTTAGCAATGTTTTTCTCTTTGCATTGCAGGATATATATATATATACCTATGATGTATAATTATATAGTTATATATATATATATATGCAGATATGTATATATATATATGTATGCACTTCAAGGTCGCGTGCGCTTTGGACATGGGTTAACCGAGGTTGCGCAGTTGGTCTGTAGAGCGTCATTCCTCCTTCCGTTGGGGTTCTACCGTTTTCGCATGTGTCGAGGTAGGTGATCCAACCATTTTCCCTTTTGATTCAAACCTTGAGCACTTTAATGTTTTCAATTAATTCTTATATAGTATTTGCATCTCCATTATATTTATGAAAAACATCTAACAAGGTTATAAAGTTGTTTTAAATTTCTAAAAGTGGTTTTGATGTTGGTTTATATGAAATGCATAGGTTCTTGGTAAAGTTAAATTGAGTGCCTTGTGATGTGTTTGATTGAAATTTATGGTGATTGGGATTTGAAAATGTAATATCGGTTTGGTGTGTTTCTGGTTAAAAAAATTATACACTTATGAGTTGTTTTATAAAAGTTTTTGAAATGGTGATGGTTTGAAAAAGACATTTTTCTTTTAAAAAGTGATGTGATAGGATCAGGTTTGGTTTCAATACTAAAGTGTTTTATGAAGGATGGGTTCTATGGTGTTCCTCCTAAAAACTAGATGTTCCATTAGATGTTGGCACATCCATGGAGCGCTAGGTGCTCACATGGATGTGCCTCCAAATGAAAATGACACATTCAAACTATATTTTCTGAAAACTAGGTTTTTGATGAATGGTTGGAAGCGTGGTTGGCCCGATTGGATTTTTGTGTGAGTTGAATGGTTGTTTGGTGTAAAGGTCTATTTGAAATTTTAAAATGTAAAGGGTTGATTGTGTTGGATTTTGAGAAAGGTGGATGTGCCCGATTGGAAACCCAACCCATTTGTGAAATGTTTAAAGGTTCTAATGTTGTGAAGGCCCGGTTGGCACCTTATTGAATGTGAAAGAACTTTTGATGTGTGCATGCTTGCGGGACATCTCTACAGGGGGACTTCACTTGAGGGTTGTCGTGTAGCGGTGTCCGTGTAAGGGGTTGGCAAGTGCGGTGAGATGAGTCACACGTGCGAGGGCCTCCCACTTACACAGTATTACTAAAACCACCATGGGTTCCTGGGTGTCCTTTAGAATATCGAGTGATGGTTGCTATCCAGCCCCGATTAGACGGGTTGGTTCCCCCTTGGTAGGTAGGCCTTGTGGGGTGTGCCACTGGTTGGCTATTAGGGCGACCAGTTGGTTATTGACTATGGAGTACCACGCCGGCAGGTAGTCTGAAACCGAGTATGTCCTGGGGTTTTCTAGGGATGTTTAGGATCACCCATGGTTATTGCTTACTTCTGCTTGTTTACTTTTACTTGCACTTGGTTTCCAACATTTACTTATTACCTGTTCGTCTTTTGCATAATGTGATAAACATAGATTTGAAATCCAGTTATTTAGAAATTCATTGTTTTGGAAAAAAACTGGCTGTGGCGTGTGTTGGTTTTGAAATGGTAAATTAGGATCATTTTTCCTTTAAAATGTGAAAAACCTATTTTCTCTCATTGTATGTGAAAACTAGTGTTTTTTTTGGGTTTGTTTCTGGAAAGTGGTATTGGTTGGATCCTGTGGTTTACTTTGGCATCCCTACTGAGCATTTTTAATGCTCATGCCTATATTATCATTTCAGTTGCAGGTTTCCCCTGCTCAGGTTTTCATGGTCGAGTTGCTCGTTATGGGGGCAAGGTTGGCCTTAGTTGGGAGGTGACCAAAGGGTCACAAGGAGGTATGTGCCATTTTGTTTCTTTCCGCTGCTGGTTTTTATTTTTATCTTCAGTTTTTATTTGTCTGTTTATCTCTTTCGCATGGGCCAAATCCTTCCCAATGATTAAGGTTCTGATGCCCGACACTAGTTGCCATCCCGGGGGGATCGGGAACGCCCCTTGAGACTTGTCGCAGACCGACTCATGTGAACGGCTCAGGGTCGACCCGGGCTGGTACGTGACAAAATGGTATCAGAGGAGGCCCTTGTTTTTGGGGTGTCTGGTAGAAGGAGATTAGGACTGTCGGGGCTCAGGAGGTAGGTTACGGTTCGGTTCCTGATCACCACCACTCATGACGAGACCTGAGTTACCAGGGTTAGTCCGTGATTTGAGTCTTTTGTCTTTGGTTATTTTGGATTGAGGGGTGAAAATGGGAGCAAATCGGTTCACATTGCGGCCTCACGTGGGGTGGTGACCCATGTGGAGTCCAAGTGCCCGGTTTAAGGCCCTCTTAGTGTTATGTCTTACTTGGGGCATGGCTCACCACCATGTCACCGAGTTGAGTATAGACACTAGTCCCTCATTCCGATGGTTTATAGTTGGTTGTGTTTTTTTTAAACTCGGTCTATGTGTGTGTGTGTGTTGAAAATGAAAGTGATTTCGAAATGAAAAAAGGGGTTTTCTTCCAAATTGTTTTTGAAATTAGTAAAGTGGGTTTTTAAAGAGAAAGTGTATTGGTTTGGAACAATATGGTATGTGTTTGGATTTGGTAAGGAAATAAGTATTTGAACCTTGGCACTCCTTATGGAGGGTCACATGTGCATGGGTATGTACGGAGAGTGCATAGGGGCACTTGTTTGCAGAAGATGTGAGAGAGATTGAATGAACACACATGTGACGGTTCATAAGGTGCCACAGGAGGGTTTTAAATTTTTATAGAAATGATGGTTTTGGAAAATGATTTATGCTTGTGTTTGTATATGTTTGGCTTATGGGCCTATTGACCTTGACTTTTGTTGTTGCCTTGATTGAGTTTTGGCTTGATGACAGTTTCGATGATGTTTCTCATGTTGTCATGAGTATGCCGCCCAGAAAGGTCGTTAAGGTTGCTAATGAGTCATGCCCAGTTTCCAGTTCTTTCTGCATGTTTCCTATCGATCAAAGTAATCAAAGTCCATAGAGGCAGTTGTGTGGTTGTGAAATTGGAGTGGGTTTTCAGGTTGTTGGGAACTCCCAGGGTTTTTAGGGTGCGTACCGTCTCAGGTTTATTTGAGGGTTCAGTTTTAGACTAGTAAAGATGAGATGTCTCATCGTCGTTGGAGTTTTGTGTGTGATTAACGGTGGTCGACTTCCGCGAAGGTTTCCCACCTGGAAAGGAGTGCGGGCCGGTGGAACCTGTCTCCAAGAAACCATCCTCGTCGGTACCGGCTCATAGTTTGTCGGACCTCTCTCTTGTGCGCCACCAATATGGCATATCCAGACATTCTAAGTCGCCTTTCCGCATCCCTCTGAAGTCTTGATACCGTGTGGCTGTTCAGGCTACCAGTGAGAATTCTGGAAGAAGTGTCATCCGGGAGGAAGGAGCTAGGACCAGAGGATGCAAATGCTTGACTATGACGCAGGGGATGCTTCAGCCATCAGAGCCCCAACCACAGGTCTCGGGGTGAAGCTCGTGCATAGTCAGGAGTTGCCGAGGGTGTGTAGAACCTCGCTTCGGATTATGTTTTCAGCTTTTTGAAGGGAAATACCCAAAGTTTCCTTGTTCTGTTCTTGTCACCGTTGTAAGATCATCATAGTTGTGGTAATGTGATGAACTTGTTCTACCATAGTCTAAGCAGTATTATTTGTTCTTAGTGTGTTCTCAATCATTCGGTTTTCCTTGAAGGGTGTTGGGCCCTCGAATAAACGGGTCATTCTAATTTTGAGTTGGGTCTCAATTGTGTTCGTTAGGGGGATGTTTGGTTTCGTGAAATTAACGTGCGGTGTTTCGAGGTCCTTTGTGAGTCCGGGATAGAAATTCCCTAGTCTCTAGTTGCAGTGAGGTTTTTATTCGGTCGGTGTGTGAGGGGTTGAGTTAATTCTTTATCCTTGAGCTGTTGGGTCATTTCGTAGCAAGATTCCTGTTTAAGTCTCTGAGTTTTGTTCGGTCTATGTGGAGAAATTAACTGGGTTCGGTTTGGGAGTTACCGTGTTGGCCCCCTTATGGATGGTACGATCGGGTTTCAAGGTTTCCATATTTTTGAATTCTCATGGTGGGGAGAACCCTCATGTGTTCTCCCCTCAACCTCGGGCTTTAGTTTTTGCTTGAATTAGTCGGGTGTGACCAGTTGAGAGTAAGGTCATCCCGGGATTCATAGTTCTTCCTTGTTTTTTCCTGGGCATGGACTTGAGTTGTGTCAACTGTTGGCTTGGTGACTTTCTGGGGGTAGAAAGTGTTTGTGGTGGGGAGAATTGTCACACCTGCCTTTTTTTTTTGTCATTTTATTTATTTTATTTCTCTTGGCGTCGGGTGATTTTTCCTAAGTGCCGGTGAGTCCCGGTTTAAATTTTTAATGTTGGGATGAGTTTATGTTTTGGGATAATGTGCGAACACCATGCGTTTAAGACGAACTACCCGCTTGGGTATGTGCAGACGCGCTGTCCGCTTGGGTACCGTACGGTGCGCGAATACCGCACAGTCATCCAGTTTTAATGTTATTAATTAGTTGGTTGAGCAGATAAATAAATAAATAAATATATGTGTATATATGTTTATATATATGTTTATGTTTTAACGATATGTTTATATATATATATATATACATATGTTTATAGGTGTATATATATACACATATGTTTATAAATATTATGTTTTAACGTTATATGCTAATGTGTATGCATGTTTATATATATGTTCATATATGTTTATATGTTTATATATGTTATATATATGTTTTTATATATATATATGTATCTATGTATCCATGTTTATATAAGTAGGTTTATACATGTTTATATATATTTATATATGTATATGTGTTTATAATAATTATGATTTATTATTATTATTATTTTTATTTGATTAGAATTATTATTATTATTATTATTGTTTGTTATTTTGGTATAATTATAATTATTCTTAAAGTTTATTATTATTATTATTGTTATTATTATTATTATTATTATTAAGATGAAAAAAAGGAAACCCTAAGCTACCCATCTGCCCCCCCTTTCTTCCCCGCGCGAGCCCCCTTCCCCCCTTCCTCTTGTCCATCGCACAAAGCCCCCCTGGCTCTCTGTGCGCGCGCCGACGACCTGACTCCCCCCCGTCCGACCTCGTCACCCCGTCCGGACCCGTCGCTCCGTCCAGCCCCGTCGCCTCGCTGTTCGGCCACCTCCCCCATCCGGACGCCTCTTCCCCTCGCCGCTCCGGCCTCCTCCCGCTCCGGCCATCTCCGGCCTCTTCCCCTCCTCACCGCGCCGTCGACCCGCTCCCGCTCCCTGCACCGTCCACCGTCAGTCGCGCCGGACAGCTCTGCTCCTCCTTCCTCAGCCGCTCGCCACTGCTCGAAACCCCCCTCCCCAGCCGGATCTCCCCTGTTCCGGCACCGTCCCGCTGCCTTGAACCCGCCACGCCATTTCCCACCTCCGCTCTCGGCCATCGCCTTCCCTCTCCTCTGGCAGCCCTCCTGCTCACTCGACGAACCTCCCGTAACCTCGCTGCAGGTGCATTCTTCTTCCTTGGGTTGTTTTATTACTTTGATAGGTTGTTTGGTTGGGGTTTTGGGTTGCGGTTGGTTTGTTTTTGGTGCAAATGGTTAGACTATCTTGTTTTTAGGGTTATATAAATTCTTGTGATTTTTTTTCCTCTGATTTCAAGGTTGTGCGATGATGTGTCGTGACAAGCCGGTCCACACTCCAACAACCGCGATAAAGTGCGATTATGTTTTATCACCGACATTTGGGTAAGGATATTTTTATGCATTGTTATATATTCTTACGCCAATTTAAGTATGAAATTGAGTTGCGGACCCCTGAGGTTTTTATCTGGTCCAGAGTCAGCTTTATCTGAGTTGTTAGATTTAGCAATGTTTTGCTGTTTGCGTTGAAGGATATATATACATACCTATGATGTATAGGTATATAGTTATATATATATATATATATGCATATATGTATATATATATATATGTATGCACTTCAAGGTCGCGTGCGCTTTGGACATGGGTTAACTGAGGTTGTGCAGTTGGTCTGCGGAGCGTCATTCCTCCTTCCGTTGGGGTTCTACCGTTTTCGCACATGTCGAGGTAGGTGATCCAACCATTTTCCATTTTGATTCAAACCTTGATCACTTGAATGTTTTCAATTAATTCTTATATAGTATTTGCATCTCCATTATATTTATGAAAAACATCTAACAAGGTTATAAAGTTGTTTTAAATTTCTAAAAGTGGTTTTGATGTTGGTTTATATGAAATGCATAGGTTCTTGGTAAAGTTAAATTGAGTGCCTTGTGATGTGTTTGATTGAAATTGATGGTGATTGGGATTTGAAAATGTAATATTGGTTTGGTGTGTTTCTGGCTAACAAAATTATACACTTACGAGTTGTTTTATAAAAGTTTTTGAAATGGTGATGGTTTGAAAAAGACATTTTGCTTTTAAAAAGTGATGTGATAGGATCGGGTTTGGTTTCAATAATAAAGTGTTTTATGAAGGATGGGTTCTATGGTGTTCCTCCTAAAAACTAGATGTGCCATTATATGTTGGCACATCCATGGAGCGCTTGGTGCTCACATGGATGTGCCTCCAAATGAAAATGACACATTCAAACTATATTTTCTGAAAACTAGGTTTTTGATGAATGGTTGGAAGCGTGGTTGGCCCGGTTGGATTTTTGTGTGAGTTGAATGGTTTTTTGGTGTAAAGGTATGTTTGAAATTTTAAAATGTAAAGGGATGATTGTGTTGGATTTTGAGAAAGGTGTATGTGCCCGATTGGCAACCCAACCCATTTGTGAAATGTTTAAAGGTTCTAATGTTGTGAAGGACCGGTTGGAACCTTATTGAATGTGAAAGAACTTTTGATGTGTGCATGCTTGTGGGGCATCTCTACAGGGGGACTTACCTTAAGGGTTGTCGTGTAGCAGTGTCCGTGTAAGGGGTTGGCAAGTGCGGTGAGATGAGTCATGCGTACGAGGGCCTCCCACTTACACAGTATTACTAAAACCACCATGGGTTCCTGGGCGTCCTTTAGAATATCGAGTGATGGTTGCTAGCCAGCCCCGATTAGACGGGTTGGTTCCCCCTTGGTAGGTAGGCCTTGTGGGGCATGCCACTGGTTGGCTATTAGGGCGGCTAGTTCGTTATTGACTATGGAGTACCACGCCGGAAGGTAGTCTGAAACTGAGTACGTCCAGGGGTTTTCTAGGGATGTTTAGGATTACCCATGGTTATTACTTACTTCTGCTTGTTTACTTTTACTTGCACTTGGTTTCCATCATTTACTTATTACCTTTTTGTCTTTTGCATAATGTGATAAACATAGATTTGAAATCCAGTTATTTATAAATTCATTGTTTTGGAAAAAAACTGGTTGTGGCGTGTGTTGGTTTTGAAATGGTAAATTAGGATCATTTTTACTTTAAAATGTGAAAAACCCATTTTCTATCATTGTATGTGCAAACTAGTGTTTTTTTTGGGTTTGTTTCTGGAAAATGGTATTGGTTGGATCTTGTGGTTTACTTTGGCATCCCTACTGATCATTTTTAATGCTCACGCCTATATTATCATTTCAGTTGCAGGTTTCCCTTGCTCAGGTTTTTATGGCTAAGTTGCTCGTTATGGGGGCAAGGTTGGCCTTAGTTGGGAGGTGACCAAAGGGTTACAAGGAGGTATGTGTCGTTTTGTTTCTTTCCGCTTCTGGTTTTTATTTTTATCGTCAGTTTTTATTTGTCTGTTTATCTCTTTCGCATGGGCCAAATCATTCCCAATGATTAAGGTTTTGATGCCCGACAATAGTTTCCATCCCTGGGGGATCGGGAACGCCCCTCGGGACTTGCCGCGGACCGGATCGGGTGACCGTCTCAGGCTTGACCCGGGCTGGTTCTTGACACCTATCCTCATAGGGGGATCAAGGATAAAGGATAAGTTCCACCCGAGCTTCCTCCTCCTCCCGTTGTCAAGCTAAATGGTGGAAAATAATTTTGAGGGAGCTACACACACTTGGGAGGGAGTTTCAGCACTTGTTCTTCTACTGTTTTTGTGTAATTTGAGTTCTAAATATTTCAATTATTTGTTATATTTACATGATACTCCTCTTATTTTATTTCTATTGTTAAAATTAAGTAAAACACTTTTTTATTTCAACACTGATTGAGTTGAGATTTCAAGTGAGAATCTTAGGTTGTTCCAATTGGATAAGACAAGAGTCCTATTTATCTCACACATAAATAATATTTAAGTATGATTTGTTTGAACTTTTATTCTATGTTTGAAAACCAAATCTTGACAACACGATTGTTGTGTCAAGAGGTGGTTCTTTAAGCATCATTTGAAGAGGCAAGAGGGGATTCAAGATCTTGACAACATTAAACCAAAGGATTCCATTAAACCATGTGTATTTTTTAGAATGATGAACTCAACAAGATGTGTAGTGAACTTGAAATGATCTTATTCTCTCATAATTATTAATACACCACCTTTATTTATCAAATATTTATCTCTTTAATTAAGTAATTTACTTAAAATCTGTTTTCAAAACCACCCCCTCTTTTAGTAATTCTTATTAAAAATACATACTCAAAACCTATCAATGCTCCTTGAGAGATGACCTAGGGTATTCCCTAGACTATAAATCAAACTTAAAAAAAACATAATCAATTTGACGTGTCATGACAGCGAGGTCAAATTTTGGCATCGTTGCCAGGGAGTGCTTTGGTTTTAATGCGTGTTTTTGGTAATTTTCTTCGTAAATTTTGTAAATTTTATAAATGATTGTTTTATATTCTACCTTTACATTTGTTTTTGTGTTCTAATCTATTTGTTGTGTAGGTTTGGTGCATGACTCGTTCTAATCTAGGAGATTTACCTCCTTTCAAACCTGAACCGGAGAGGATCTTACGTCAGCGACCCCGAGACGCACAAGAGAACCCATTGAAGGAGGACACCCAAAACATCGACAATATTCTTGATCCTTCCTCTTATTCTTCGGGAAACAATATAAAAACTGAAATAAACTTTCATAATATGGCTGAAAACAACCGAACATTAAAATAACTAACCTCACCTGATGTTAATATCCAGCCCAACTATATTCAAATGAAAGGCGAGGCACTTAATTTTGAACTAAAATCTGGTTTAATTCATCTGTTACTAAGATTTCATGGACTTCCTAAAGAGGATCCACACAAGCATTTAAAATAATTTCATACTGTGTGTTATTCATTAAAAACTGAAAATGTGGATGAAGAACAAGTAAATCTTAGAGCATTCCCCTTTTCTTTAGAAGATACAACAAAATATTGGTTATATTATATTAATTCCCCAATAAGAGGCTGGGTGGACATGAAACACCTTTTTCTTGAAAAATATTTCCCAGCCTCTCGAACTGAAACTATAAGGAAGGAAATCTGTGGTGTAAGGAAATCACAAGTGAAAAAATTACATGAATATTGGGAACACTTTAAAAGGTTATGTTCAAGCTGTCCACACCACTAAATAAGTGATAAACTTTTAATTCAATATTTTTATGAAGGTTTAATCCTTATTGATCGAAATATGACCGATGATGCTATAAGTGGTGCGCTAGTTGATAATACAATTGCTACAAGAACCTTGATTGAGAACATGGTTCAAAACACACAACAATTTGGTTTAAGGTCCAATGTACCGATTCGAGGTGTCCATGAGGTGAAAAGTACTGAATTTGAGAAGAAGGTGGACACAAAGTTTGAAGAGGTAAGTACCCTTATTCGACAAATTTCTCTTTCCCAAGGGAAATACCAATCTCCTCATCCCATCCATTGTGGTATATGTTCTTCTGACACCCAATACTCTGACGAATGTCCTTAATTGAGGGAAACATCTGAGAGTTGTGAGGCAATATTTCTAGGCCGCCCTTATAACCAAACCTTTAGGCAATAAACTTACTATCCATCCAACCCTAGGTGGAAGGAGAACCAAGACTATAGGCAAGGGGGTATTCAAACCAACCTCAACAATAATGGAACCAACCGGGGCAGAGTAGTCATCCACCACCACCACCCAGAAATCCTCAACCACCCCAAAGGCCTTTCCAACAAACCCCTCAAAAACCCGATCCTATCCTAGAAGATATGATGAAACAAATGGATTCCAATAATATCCAATTCCAACAAACCACTCAAGCAGCCATACAAGACCTAAAAACCCAATTAGGCCAACTAGCTAACTCAGTGGGTGAAATTCAAAGTCTTGGGTCAGGTAAACTTTCCTCTCAACCAGTAGTTAACCCTAGGGATAAAGGAAATGTTAGTGCCATTGCCCTTAGAAGTGGAAAACAACTAGAGAGTAAATTTAATCCTCCATTAGAGTCATCCCCTCCCAAGGAAACCTCCATCCCAACCATTAAAAATTTTCTAAATGTTGAAGAACCTCATCCTGAGAGAATCCCTTCCAAAGGAAAGAGCATGTACATTGATGAGTCACATAGCCCAACCATTCCTCTTCCATTTACTCAGAGGGCCACCCAACTAAGAAAACAAAAGGAAACTGAACTTGATAAGGAAATATTGGAAATTTTCAATAAAGTGCAGGTTAACATCACATTGATTGATGTTATGAAACAAATTCCACGGTACACAAAGTTTCTAAAGAATATTTGTACACACAAAAGGTCACTACTGGAATGGAGGGATATACCAACACTTTGATGCCAACGGTTATAGAAAACCGTTGGTATATGTGGAGTACACACCTTTTTTCCAATGGTTTTATCAAACCGTTGGGATATCTCCCAATAGAACCCATTTTCCCCAAAGGTTTGATAAAACTGTTGGGATATCTCCCAATTCCACCACCTTTACCAACAGTTTTGTGAACCATTGGTAAATCTTAGTTTTCCTAATGGTTTTAAAAAACCGTTGGGGAAAAGTTCCTCCAAATACACAAAACCCCCAATTCTCCCCCAATTCTCTGTTCGCCCGACTGCAGCCCTGAAATTGAAGCTCTCCCGACGCTCTCTCGTTACCCAATCTCCTAAACTCCATCCATCCTCTTTAATCAATTTTTTTTCTGTTCTACACTTCAAATCTGTAAGTTCTACCTCAGTTATAATGTTATTCATCTATTTTTTTATTTTCTATTTTGATTTGACCTAAACGTGATGGATCTCTCTATACAAAGACTCAGAAACTCATTCCACTCATAGATCTATCTTAAATCAAACAATTTTGTAGTTCTACACTCTAAATCTGTAAGTAATACCTTATTTTTAATGTTTTTCATCTATTATTTTTGTTTTCTATTTTAATTTGGAATAAACTAGGTTGTGTTGTTTATGGAATGAGAAGGTTAGTGATATTGAGGATGAATTGGATGTTGGTTGGGTGATGGATTGGAATTGTGATGTTTTTTGGATTAAGTTTAGTTAATTTTCAACAAATTATTTGGGGATTTCCTCCCTTTAACAGATCCCCTACTCCTCATGGACCCTGGATACCCCCCCTCTTGGACCCTGTACAATCCCCCCCTCCTGGAACTTGGATAGCCTGCCCCCCCTCTTTCCTGAAACTTGGACAGCCCCCCTCCTGGACCCTGGACAACCCCCTCCACCCTCCTCCCAGGACCTTGTATATCCCCCCTCCTTCCTGGACCCTAGGAAGCCCCCCACCCTCCACCCTGGACCTTGGATAGCCCCCTCCTCGATGGACCCTGGATAGCCCCCCCTCCTTCCTGGACCATGGACAGCCCCTTCTCCCCTCTCCTTGACCCTGGACAACCCCCCACCCCCTTCCTAGACCCTGGACAGCCCCCACCCTCCTCCTAGACCTTGGACATCCCCCTCACCCCCCTCCTCAACCACCAAATACCCCCCCTTCAAAACTTTGACCACTAAACTTGGACATGCTGGATTTTCTCTAAAAAGTTAGATTTGATCCTCAAACCACCTCAATAATATCCTAAACAATGCTTATAATGTGGTTTTTACCACATAACATCCAATTGTATGCCAAGTCACTAGTCTATCCTCCCTTGGCTAGATTTTACAAAAAGCACTCAACCTTAAGGATCCAAATAAAAATAAATTGATATAAGACATTTGATAATGGATTAAAATTTCAAATTGGGATCCAATGAGGAATATTTGAGATATTATGCATCATGTCCATGAGTAAATCCATTTTTATATATCCGATAAGTTATTTTTCACAATTTTCACACATTAATTGTTTGTAAAAATGGGACAAACATTTATAAAGGTTCTAATATATAAAAATGAATCTATTTGTGGATGCAGCTTAACCAACAATGTCTTGCTTGTCTGCCTCTTCCATGATCATCGATGTGCACGTACCATCTCCATCTGACCTCGTACGACGGGTGACTCAGCATCTGGATGATGACGAGCACTAGATTCTCTTACTTCCACACCAGATTCACACCCGCTACGCTCCTGAAGTGATCAATCCCACCAAGCGTCTGGCTGATGACGAGCGCTAAATTCTCTTACTTCCACACCATATTCATGCCCGCTATGCTCCTGAAGTGATCAATCCCACTAATCGTCCCTGTGAGATTGATGACACGACCACCAGTTCTTGTAAGAGGCAAAGGAGTTATGAGCTGATGGACCTAGATGATTGACCAGTGTCCATCTATCTGGATGAAGACGTAAAACTTAGCGCTTCTTGGGAGGTAACCCATGTTCTAGAGTTTCATCATTTTTATTTTTTTACTTTGTTTTAGGAAATAAACATGGCATGTATGCAACAATTTTTTAGCTGCTTCTGATCTGTATGTGCACTTATCATTACTCTGCATGACTGCTTCTATTTTTTCTGATCCTTGGTGTTATTTTTTATGACATGATGCGGCTATGTGCTATCTATGTGTAGATTTTACAAGTACATAAGTATGTGCACTTTTCATTATTCCATTATTTCAGGGCTTAGGCCGATGGTACGAGGGAGGTTCGTACCAGAGGTAGACGAGCATCTCCGCGTACCCGACTAGACCCTTCCCCTCCCACTGACATGTCATCCTCCTCCATAGACCCCAGACATCCCCCCTGACAGCCCCCACCCTCCTCTTTGGTCCCCGAACTTCCCCCCAGACATCCCCCCGAATAGCCCCTCCACCCTCCTCCATGGTCCCCAGACAGCCCCCCGGACACCCCCCAGACAGCCCCCCTCACCCTCCTCCCTGGACCCCGGACAGCCCCCGACGCTCCTCCTCGGTCCCCAGACAGCCCCCCAGACATCCACCCTACCCTCCTCCCTGGACCCCGGACATCCCCCCGGACACCCCCCAAATGTGACGTGTACGAGTCAACCCCGCCTCAATACGAGGCTCGGTGTGGCCGACACCACTCAAAATGCCTCTGTTTTGTTAAAAATGGACTTAATTTTAAGTGAAATCAACAACTGACATATGGTAAACCAACCAAATGCATTCATATTCTATTGATACTATAGTACAACAATCCATGGGTCATATTTGATGTTTACGAGTCAACCCCGCCTCAATCCGAGGCGCGGTGTGGACGGTACCATTCAAAATGTCTCTTTTTTGTTCAAAATGACTTTAATTTTAAGTGAAAACAACAACTGGCATACGGAAAACCGACCAAATGCGTTCCAAATATGTTGAAACTTTAGGAAAATGGTCTATGGGTCATATGTGACGTGTATGAGTCAACCCCGGCTCAATCCAAGGAACGGTGTGGCCAAAACCACCCAAACTGTCTCTCTTTTGTTTAAAATGGATAATATTTTACGTACATACGCCAAACCAATCAAAATGATTCTGATTGTGTTTATAATTTTGCACAAATATCCATGAATCATATGTGATGTGTAAAAGTCAACCCTGCCTCAATTCGAGGCCCGGTGTGGCCGACACCACTCAAAGTGCCTCAGTTTTGTTAAAAATGGACTTAATTTTAAGTGAAATCAACAACTGACATACGGAAAACTGAGCAAATGCATTCTAATTATATTTAAACTTAAGTAAAACGATCCATGAGTCAAATGTGATGTTTACGAGTAAACCCCGCCTCAATACGAGGCTCGGTGTGGCCGACACCACTCAAAATGCCTCTGTTTTGTTAAAAATGGACTTAATTTTAAGTGAAATCAACAACTGACATACGGTAAACCGACCAAACGCATTCAAATTCTGTTGATACTACAGGACAATGATCCATGGGTCATATGTGACGTGTACGAGTCAATCCTGCCTTAATCCGAGGTGCGGTGTGGACGGTACCATTCAAAATGTCTCTCTTTTGTTCAAAATGACTTTAATTTTAAGTGAAAACAACAACTCGCATACGAAAAACCGACCAAATGCATTACGAATCTATTGAAACTTTAGGAAAACGATCCATGGGTCATATGAGACGTGTACGAGTCAACCCCGCCTCAATCTGAGGCGCGGTGTGGCCGGAACTACCCAAACTGTCCCTCTTTTGTTTAAAATGGACAATATTTTACGTACGTACGTCAAACCGATCAAACGGCTTGTGATTGTGTTGATACTTTTTCACAACGATCCATGACTCATATTTGATGTGTACGAGTCAACCTCGGCTCAATATGAGGCCTGGTGTGGCCGACACCACTCAAAGTGCCTCTGTTTTGTTAAAAATGAACTTAATTTTAAGTGAAATCAACAACTGACATACGAAAAACTGACCAAACACATTCTTATTCTATTTAAACTTAAGGAAAACGATCCATGGGTCAAATGTGATGTGTACGAGTCAACTTCGCCTCAATATGAGGTGCAGTGTGGCCATGACCACTCAAACTCCCTCTCTTTTGTTCAAAATAGACTTATTTTTAAGTGAAATCAACAACTGACATACGGGAAACCAACCAAACACCTTCGTATTGTATTAAAACTTTAGGAAAACGATACATGGGTTATATGTGATGTTTAAGAGTCAACCCCGACTCAATCCGAAGCGCGGTGTGGCCGGTATCACTCCAAGTGTATGTATTTTGTTTATAATGGACAATATTTTATGTACATACGCCAAACCAATCAAACGGCTTATGATTGTGTTGATACTTTTAAAAAATGATCCATAACTCATATGTGATGTGTACGAGTCAACCCCGCTTCAATCCGAGGCCTGGTGTATCCGACACCACTCAAAGTGCCTCTGTTTTGTTAAAAATGGACTTAATTTTAAGTGAAATCAACAACTGACATACGACAAACCAACCAAACACATTCAGATTATGTTAAAACTTAAGGAAAACAATCCATGGGTCAAATTTGATGTGTACGAGTCAACTTCGCCTCTATCCAAGGCGCGGTGTGGTCGAGACCACTCAAACTTCCTCTCTTTTGTTCAAAATTGACTTATTTTTAAGTGAAATCAACAACTAACATACGGGAAACTGACCAAACGCCTTATGATTGTGTTGAAACTTTAGGAAAACGATCCATGGGTTATATGTTATGTGTACGAGTCAACCCTGGATCAATATGAAGCACATTGTGTCCGGTATCACTCCATGTGTATGTATTTTGTTTAAAATGGACAATATTTTACGTACATACACCAAACCGATCAAACGGCTTCTGATTGTGTTGATACTTTTGCACAATGATCCATGTATCATATGTGACATGTTCGAGTCAACCCTGACTCAATCCGAGGCCCGGTGTGGCCGAAACCACTCAAAGTGCCTCTGTTTTGTTAAAAATGGACTTAATTTTAAGTGAAATCAACAACTGACATACGACAAACTGACCAAATGCATTCAAATTATGTTGAAACTTAAGGACAACAATCCATGAGTCAAATGTGACGTGAACGGACAGCCCCAGACAGCCTCGGACAACCCCCACCCCCCTTCCTAGACCCTGGACAGCCCCCCCACCCTCCTCCTTGGACCCCAGACAGCCCCCCGGACATGAATAACATTTTCCTTTTGTACCACAGTGTATGCAAGTAAATGAGACTCGTACGACTTATGTATAATTCTATTACAATTTTATTAAATGTTATACCTCATGGATGATATGTAAATGTAGGCATGCTGATTTCACATGCCTATTTTTATTTCTTTGATCATGCAATGTTATTTGGGATTATTCCATTTTTGTATGTCTTGAACTATATGAATGACTTGGTAAGATTATTAGCTAATGCTCCTCAAATGCATGTGATGATATGCTATAATTTGAATAAAAATCCTTGTTCCACATTCTCCATGACCCCCATACTCGCTCCCTGGAAATCTCACCTCCCCTCTTCCTGGACAACCCCCTCCCCTCTCTGGACATCCCCCCACATCACATTCAATGCAAGTCATGCATCACTCTAGATGATGCACAAATATTAACCACATTTTTAATTCACTTTATCACACATACCCCTCATGCACCAATTTCTATAATAATCATCACCTTTTTGAGTAAGAAAAAATTGATATGTGTGAACCCAATAAATTGAAATAGGTTAATTGGAAGAGTTGTTGTCATATGAAGATTGAAATGGGGAATTGTAGTACATGGCATGGTTGGAAGAGTGATGTTTTTATGTGTTTTTTTGTGCTATTTCCAATGTTTTTTGTGGTGTTTGAAGTATATTTCTAGATGTTATTTGTGATGTTTTTTATGCAGGTGTATCAAGGGGAGGTAGTTGTATGCAGGCTACTGGTTTTTTGTGAAAATACCCAATACCAACGGTTTAGAACCGTTGGTATACTTTGAGCATATATGAATATATACCAACAGTTTATCTAAACCGTTGGTAAAAATATATACCAATGGTTTAGAACCGTTGGTATGCTTTGAGCATATATGAAGATATACCAACAGTTTATCTAAACCGTTGGTAAAAATCTATACCAACGGTTTTAAACCGTTGGTATAAGCTCAAAAATATGAATTTCCCAACAGTTTTAAACCGTTGGTAAATCCTTTTGCCAACGGTTTAGAGGAACCATTGGGAAATTAAAACTTCCACCACCTTTTTCCAACAGTTTTCCTTAAACCGTTGGTAAAGGTCTTTCCCAACGCCTTACTTCCCTATGGTTTGGGAAACCGTTGGTATATCTTATACCAACAGTTTTACAGCCTATACCAACGGTTTTGAACCGTTGGTATTGTCTATATTTCTAGTAGTGGGAGACTTCAAGGTGATGAGAAAGTGATCTTGGGGAGGAATGTTTCAGCATTGATAGAGCCATCACTTCCCACCAAGTGCAATGATCCTGGAACATTCTCAATTCTGTGCACCATAGGAGAGTATTATTTTTCTAATGCTATGCTTGATTTAGGTGCTTCTATAAATGTGATGCCTCACTCTATTTACTCAACATTGCAATTTGGGGAACTGAAACCCACTGGAATTATTGTTCAACTGGCTAACCAGAGTACCACACACCCCTTTGGTGTGTTAGAGGATGTTCTTGTGAAGGTTCAAAATTTAATTTTTCCTGCTGACTTTTATGTGCTTAAAATTGAGGATGATAGGATGAATGGACATGCCCCGATTATATTGGGGAGACCCTTCTTGAAAACCTCCAAAACCATAATTAATGTCTACAATGGTAAATTATCTATGGAGTTTGGTGGTGACATTGTCCACTTCAATATCCTTGATGCCATGAACCACCCCTCATAAGAACATTCCTCTCTCTCTGTTAATTCTATAGATGTACTCCCTTCCCTTAAAAAAACTTTATTTCATTACCCTGATCCCCTTTCTGAGTTTTCTTCATTGATAGAAATGCTAGGAAATGATTCATGCATTGATTGTTGTAGTGGTATAGAAAAGTGTCATGCATGTTCATTGATTGATGATTTCTTGAACACTAAGGATCAAATGACCATCGATGATACTGCTAAGCTTGTAAAAGCTCATTCCTCATCCAAGGATGATACCATTGAGAAGTTAGATGAGATTAGTGACCTATCACTTTCACACACAATCCCATAAATCTAAAATCCACCTAAATTGGAACTGAAACAACTGCCTCAAGATTTAAAATATTCATATCTTTAGAATGGAAATAAGTTTCCCATCATCATTGCTAGTTTACTCCCTCCTGAGCATGAATTGTGACTGCTTGAACTTTTGAGGGAGTATAAACAAACTTTGGGATGGAAACTTGCTTACATTCTTAGTATTATCCCATCAATCTGTACACATAATATTTTATTAAATGATGAGGCTAAACCAGTGAGGCAACCACAACATCGACTGAACCCAAACCTCCTAGAAGTCGTGAAAAATGAGGTAACAAAATTATTGGCTACTAGAATCATTTACCCCATCCTTGAAAACCAATGGGTCAGTCCCATTCAATTAGTTCCTAAAAAGACTGGCCTTACAGTAATAAAAAATAAAAATAATGAATTAGTTCCAACTCGTGTTCAGAATAGTTGGCGTGTCTGTATAGACTATCTCCAACTAAACCAATACACTAGGAAGGACCATTTCCTTTTTTCCATTCACTTACCAAATGCTAACGAGGCTAGCAGGTAAGTCCCACTACTGTTTCCTTGATGGGTATTCTGGATACTTTCAGATCTATATTTCCCTTGAGGATCAGGAAAAGACAACCTTCACTTGCCCCTTTGGCACATTTGCCTATAGAAGGACGCTATTTGGTTTGTGTAATGTTCCGGGTACTTTCCAATGATGCATGGTTAGTATTTTTTTGGATTACCTGGATAATTTCATGGAGGTATTCATGGATGATTTCACTGTTTATGGTTCTTCTTTTGATGAATGTTTGAGTAGTATTGGTTCATTCCTACGTCACTGCATTGAAAATAATATTGTATTAAATTATGAGAAATGGCATTTCATAGTGCGACAAGGTATAGTTTTGGGACATGTCATTTCTTGGGATGGTATCCAAGTAGATAAATCAAAAGTGGATGTCATTTCTTCCCTACCATTCCCCAAAAATGTATATGATGTGCGATCTTTCCCAGGTCATGCAAAATTTTACCATCATTTCATTCACGACTTTAGTAAAATTGCACTCCCCCTCTCCCAATTACTCAAAAAAAAGAATTTGTTTTTGATAAAGAATGTGAGGAAGATTTTAATAATTTAAAATAGAGTCTCATGTCACCCCCGGTAATCCAACCACCTTGGTGGGATTTACCGTTTGAGCTCATGTGTGATGCCTCTAACTATGCAGTTGGGGTAGTCTTGTCATAAAGGGTCAATCGAGCTCCACATGTCATTGCCTATGCCTCACGTACATTGAACCCTGCCCAAGAAAACTACACCACAACTGAAAAATAATTTCTTTCCATTGTGTTTTCCTTGGATAAATTCAGGTCGTATATTTTAGGGTCCAAAGTCATTGTGTTCTCAGACCATGCAGTCCTCCGGTATCTCCTTAAGAAACTGGAAGCCAAGCCATGTCTCATTCATCAGATGCTCCTCCTTCATGAATTTAATCTAGAAATTAGAGATAAAAAAGGAGCAGAGAATATAGTGGCTAACCATATCAGTAGGATCCTCCCATCCTCAGAAATTGACTCATCCCCCTGTATTCCCATTAATGACATGTTTCCTGATGAGCAATTGTATCGAGTGAAAGATGTTATTTCTTGGTATGATGAAATTGTAAATTATTTTGTAGCATCTTTCATTCCTATCGATTTCAATAAAAACCAATCCAGTCATCTAAAACATGAGTCTTGTTATTACATTTGGGATGACCCCTACCTTTGGAACACATGTAGTGATCAAGTCCTTAGGCGTTTTGTCCCTGATAGCGAGTTTCAGTATGTCCTTAGATTCTGTCACACTCTTGCTTGTGGGGGCCACTTTGGTCCCCAACGGACTACTCGCAAGGTCCTTGATTCTGGTCTCTTTTGGCCAACAATTTTTTCAGTATGCCCATGATTTTTGAAAATCTTGTCCTCATTGTCAAATAATGGGGAATCTATCTAAAAGGAATGAGATGGAACAACAATCGTTTCTCTTTCATGACATTTTTGATGTTTGGGGCATTAAATTTATGGGTACCTTTCCCAATTACTTTGGAAACATGTACATTCTTCTAGAGGTCAAATTTTGGGGTTGGTAATAGAGTGTCTATTACATATCACCCACAGACCAATGGTCAAGCCGATGTGTCCAATATAGAGGTAAAACAGATTCTTGAAAAAACGGTTTAACCCAATAGAAAATATTGGAGTCTTCTACTTGATGATTCATTATGACCCTACCGTACTTCTTTCAAAACTCCCATTGGAATGTCACCCTATCGTCTTGTGTTTGGAAAGAGTTGTCACCTACCTATTGAGATTGAGCATCAGGCCTACTGGGCCATCAAACAATGCAATTCTAATCTTTCCGATGCAGGTTCTCAAAGGAAGTTGCAGATTCAGGAGTTGGAAGAAATGAGAAGAGATGCATATGAAAACTCCAGGATTTATTAGGAGTGAACCAAGGATGCCCATATCCATCTTATACTTCATCGTCAGTTCCACATTGGGAAGAAGGTCCTCTTTTATAATGCAAGGCTTAAGTTGTATCCAGGTTCAAAATGAAGAAACCAAGAAAACCTTTATTTTCAATGGGTAGTGGCTAAAGCACTTCTACGAAGCCCTTCTAGAGTTCCAGATGGAGGAACTCCATATTCAAAAAGTAACATACCAGTGAAACACACTAGGTTTTATCCTTCCTTCTCACATTCTCAATTATTATAGTGAGGACACTACACATTCTAGGTGTGGGGGGATGGGTACATTCCTGGGTTAGTTAAAAAATTTCATCATCTTTTTTCTTTCTTCTCTTTTTTTCCTTCTTTATGGTATTTTCACTTTTCCCCATCTTTATGTGTTCATTAGTATTTCCATTGTCTTTATACTTTCTTCTCTTTTTTCCCTTCTTTATGGTATTTTCATTTTTCCCCATCAAAAATTTCAAAGTTCCATGATTCGGTGACCATAAAGGGGGGAAAGTAAAAATACCATAACGAAGGTGAAAAATAATATCTGTATCAATTTAACATCAGGGAGTGCTTTTTAGTGAATTGGTTTTCTTTCAATGATATAAATGGTTGTATCACTGTGAAACATTTGAGATGATTGATGCCCCTTGTGTGAGTAGTTTTTGGGAAAAACGTGTCACTAATATCTCCACACATTTGTTCACCAAACCATAAAGTGTGAATATTTTTTACTTAATATAAGGAAAATATATGTTAGGTTAATATTTTTCAGCTTTAAATTATATTTCCATACATTCATTCCTTATCCGATCTGTTTCATTACTGTACCAGATTGACCTATGCGTGTGTACCTAATATATGACTGTTGTACACCCTATAAAAATGGATTGTGTCTTGGGTAGGTCAAAAACCACTCCTCATCAACCTTTTATCTTGTTATAACTATTGTAATTAGTGTTGTGAGGAGATCAAACAAGGGTTGAGAGATGAGTGTGATATTTTTTCCAAATGAAACTTCTAAAAAAACAAAAAAAATGAGGGGAGTGATGAAATGTGAAACATATGGGGATATCTAGGTTGGGATCATATGGTTTGACTTCTGGGAATTATTAAGTGAGTGGGTCTTGAAATATTATTGCAAAGGATGTAGGACAGGTTTGGTGAAAAACAATCATTTAAAGATAAATAATGTTAAAATAATCTATATTTATTAGATAGGAAGTGGAAAGAATAGAATGGAATGGTTTTCACACACACACATGGAGAGTTAGTGGAATGGTTTACTTTTTAATTCCTTTCTCATGTTGGTGTCATGAATCTCTTTTAATTTCATTATGATATGATTTATGAGACATCTTTTTCTATTTTCACTAAGAAGAACTCCTTGGTGTGGTTCATGCATTGATCACATTACTTTAATGAATTAAAATTTCCTCAAATGTTAAATATTCATAATTTTGGGAATATATAAATGAATAATTTTTGGAAATATGACTTTTCTCAGGAGTGAAAATGTTTAGGTGTGGGGGTGTGATCGTACCACGATTCACTGTGTCATTTTCACCCTTACTCCATTGTATTAAACTGAATTTTTATTGTGAATTCCAAATATAATAACAAAATACACTTCATTTTTAATTCAATTATTTTTTGTTTATCAATGTTAAAAATTCCAATGTTACTTGTTTTGACAATTTCATTGAAGGTGAAGGTGATTTGGAGGACCCATGATGAAGTCCAAGAAAAATGGGCCAAACTGCGCAGGATCCAAGCACACCAGTGGATTAATCCACACACTGATACTAGAACATGCATACAATTGGGATGATATTTTGTGGGATAGTCCAAATTTCATTGGGATATATTTATTATGAAGGAATCCAAGACTCATTCGGCCATCTAGTGTCCCAACCGACCTGATTTTTCCAACACACCGAATCTGCACGAAGTCAAAAGTGGTGTACTGTGATCTGTCTATATATTGGGATATAAGTGTCAAAATTATTCCAAACTTTCGGTGGAGATATCCAAGATGTGGGGATATAACTTTTTTATTTTCTCCAAATCTAGATAAGGTTGTATGGAGGTCTAAAAACATGTAAAAAGTGGTTTTAAGAATTCTGTGTGCTCAAAACCACCTGCCTATTTTCCTATAAAATGGCACCTTGGGCTCCCCATTTTCAAGTTCGTCCAGGAGGCAAAGCTCTGGTATTTTGGAGACCCAAAGGAGTCCTCTCATCATCCAAGGAGTTCTGTAGGCCCCTATCCTCATAGGAGGATCAATGATGAAGGCGAAGTTCCACCCGATCTTCCTCCTCCTCCCGATGTCGAGCTAAACGGTGGACAATATTTTTGAGGGAGCTACACGCACTTGGGAGGGAGTTTCAGCACTTGTTCTTCTACTGGTTTTGTGTAATTTGAGTTCTAAATATTTCACTTATTTCTTATCTTTACATGATACTCCTATGATTGCATTTATATTGTTAAAATTAAGTGAAACACTTTTTTATTTCAACACCGATTGAGTTGTGATTTCAAGTGAGAATCTTGGGTTGTTCCGATTGGACAAGACATGATTCCTATTTATCTCACACATAAATAATATTTAAGTATGATTTGTTTGAACTTTTATTCTATGTTTGAAAACAAAATATTGTCAACACGATTGTTGTGTCAAGAGGTGGTTCTTTAAGCATCATTTGAAGAGTCAAGAGGGGAGTCAAGATCTTGACAACCTTCAACCAAAGGATTCCATTAAAACATGTGTATTTTTCAGAATGATGAACTCAAAAAGATATGTAGTGAACTTGAAATGATATTATTCTCTCATAATTATTAATACACCACCTTTATTTATCAAATATTTATCTCTTTAATTAAGTAATTTACTTAAAATCTGTTTTCAAAACCACCCCCTCTTTTAGTAATTCTTATTAAAAATACATACTCAAAACCTATCAATGATCCTTGAGATATGACCTAGGGTATTCCCTAGACTATAAATCAAACTTAAAAACATAATCAATTTGACGTGTCATGACAGCGTGGTCATAGTCCCACAATAAATTCTATGGATATATTTTCCCATTTCCACTCTGGCACTGGTAAAGGCTGAAGCATCACCTTTGGTAATTTTCGCTCTACTTTAACCTGTTGACATTTCAAACATTTCATAGTAAAATATGCAATATCTCTTTTCATTCCATCCCACTAGTAATACTCTCGAAGGTCTCTATACATCTTAGTACTACCAGGATGAACTAAACATGGAGAACTATGAGCTTCATACAATATCTATTTCTTTAGCTGATAATCACAAGGCACACACAATCTTTTTCCAAATCTCAAAACACAATCTTTATCAATATTAAATTATGGTAACTTACCCATTTTAACCATTTCTACCATTTTCTGTAGCTCCCCATATGCCTTCTGCACTTTCTTAATTCTATCTGAAAAATATGACTACACTGAAACCTGAAACAAAATAGAGTAATTTCCTACACCAACAAATTCTAATACAAAATTCATCAAATCATTAATCAAAGGGTCTTGTTCTAGTCGTAACATAGTTAATGATTCATGATGTTTTCGAATCAAGGAATTTTCCACTTTATTTTCTTTTCTAGGATGGTAATTGACTGTGTAATCATAATCCTTTATCAATTAAAACCATATTCTCTGCCTCATGTTTAATTTATTATGAGTGAATATATACTTCATATTTTTGTGGTCAATATATATTTCACATTTGGATCCATATAAATGATGCCTCCAAATTTTTAAAGAGAAAACCACAACTGGTAATTCCAAATCATGTATGGGATAAAAAAACTCACGGGGTTTTAGTTGTCTTGAAGCCTAAGAAATTACTTAATCATTCTATATTAGAACACAACCAAGTCCCTTTAATGAAGCATCACTATAGATGAAAAACTCTCCATTTCGGAAAGGTAGGGTCAGAACTGGAGCATTCACAAATCTTCTTTTTAATTCTTGAAAACAGTCATCACATTCTTTTATCCAGATGAATTTAACTCATTTTTTAGTTAACTTAGTCAGTGGACTAGATAACCGGGATAAGCTTTCAAAAAAACTCCTGTAATAGCCCACCAAACCAATAAAACTATGAATCTTGATTATATTTGTGGGTCTTGGACATTCTTAAACAACTTTTGTTTTAGCAGGATCAACAATTATGCCATATTTAGAAACAATGCGATCAAGGAAATAAATTTTTTACAACCAAAATTCACACTTTCTGAATTTTCTATACAGTTTCTTTTATTTTAAGTTTTAAAAAACAACCCTTATATGTTTTTCATGCTCCTATTTACTTCTAGAATATACCATAATGTAATAAATAAACACAATCACAAAATTATCCAAGAACTCATGAAATATTCTATTCATAAGATCCATGAATACAACAGTTGCATTAGTTGACCCAAATGGCATAAAAAAAATTCATAATGACCATATCTAGTAAGAAAAGTTGTTTTTGTAATGTCATCCTCCTTTACCTTTAGTTTATGGTACCCAGATCTCTATTCAATCTTGGAAAAATACTCAGCTCCCTGGAGCTGATCAAACAAGTCATCGATGTGAGGAAAAAATACTTATTCTTAATAGTAATGTTATTAAAAGATATATAATCAATGAAAAGTATCATGGAACTATATTTATTTTTAACAAAAAAACACGAGCTCCCCATGGTGAAGTGCTAGGATGAATGAAGCCTTTATCAAGTAACTCTTGCAACTAATTTTTCAATTCAATAAGTTCCATTTGAGCCATTCGATATGAGGGATTTGAAATTGGATTAACATCAGGAACTAAGTCAATTGTGAATTCAACTTCCTGATTAGGTATTACATCAGGTAACTCATCAGGAAAAATGTCAAGGTATTCATTTACCACTAGAATATCATTAATATGAACAGTTCCCTTTTTTTCAACAATATGAGCAAGATAACTTTCATTTCCATATTTCAGCAGTTTTTCAGCTTCCTGACATGTTATCAATTTTATGGGTTCGTTCTTGCATACAAACTAAAATTATTTCTGAAAAACAAATTATTTATATCTATAATCAATCTTAGCATGATAAATAGAAATCCAATCCATACTTAGAATGACATCAAACTCTAATAAGAAAAAACAATAAGGTTTTCAGGTAGTGTCTTTCCACAGATAATAATATGAAGATTCTTAAAATACCTTTTTTTACTATAACATTTCCCCATGGTGTTTTAACAATAAGTTCTGGTCTCATTTGTTGAGGTGATATTTCCAATTTACTAGAAAATTTCTAAAAAATAAAGGAATGTGTAGACCCCGCATCAAATGAGACTTTAAAAAAATCTGAGTAAACAAACAAAGTACCTGATACCATTTCATTGGACAGCTCGACATATGCAGAAGTTGTCGTAAAGGATCTCACTACACCTTTCTACTTATAGTCTGGATGCTTTCCATCACTCGGATCTTTCTTTGGAAAGATATTTGCATAATGACCCATCTCACCACATTTGAAACAATTTATAGTTTTCTTATCGGGATTAATCTTAGGATCATTCTCATTACAATCTCGGGCCATATATCCAAACTTACCACATCAAAACCACTTCCCAGTTTTGGTAAGGCTTTCCCCAGGGTGCCTTTTACCACACTTTTCACAAACTAGAAACTGAACTTTGTTACCATAATATTTATTTTATTGATTCTCACCCATAGCTTTCCATCTGTAACTCTTCTTCTCTTTGTTCTCAAAGTACATGCAATCATCAATGAACTCCATTTATACCCTCTCAACACATCATACAAGTTTCTCATAAATTTTTAATTATAGGGAGGAAAATTCCCTTCGGTATCTTGGCTTCAATCCTGAGTAAAAATGATTGATTTTTCTATCAAGATCTCAAATAAGATTTGGAGCATACCTTTCCAATTAGGTGAAGTTTGCTTCATAAACGACCACTGAATCTTCCTCCTTTTGCCTCAATTCAAGTAATTGCTTCTCCATCCTAAGTCGGAACACCTTAGGAAAATATTTTTCGAGTAAAATAATTTTAATTCATCCCACTCTAAGGCTTCAATATTCTCTCTATCCCTGATATTCTTGATCATTGACCACCACTGACCAGCTTCACCTTCAAAACAATAAATAGAAAGACTAACCTTTTGATTATCTGAACATACCATAACATCAGATATCTTTTCAATGGATTTAATCCATCCTTTAGCCACTGCTTAGTCAGAAGATCCACTGAAATTAGGAAGGTGTTGCCTTATAAAATTTTCCACTATCATCATGTTCCTTTATGGTAGATCTGGTTATTCTATTAAATAGATTCCACTACCATTTATTTCTTGTGTCAGCTGAGCCATTACTATCACAAACTGATCGATTCTAATTACCACCATTCCTAGTTGCAAATTTAGAAAGATAACATCCTCTCAGTTCCTTCCAACTTCAGCTTCCCTATTTCTTCTACGGAAAACCATTCTAAACAGACATATCTTAGATGAAGAAACATGGTAATCTTTAAATGATATACCATTTTAACATAAACATAAGGTAAAAACAATTTATGGTTTTTTATTAACATTATCCAAACCCTTAAAGTTATCTAAAACATGCTCTAATACCAACTATAAGGACCTCACCCTTAAATATTACATAATCTATCTATTTTAACTAGATTTTACTTCTTTGAATTCCCAAAGATATTTTTGGTTTAGAGTTTTAGAATGCTGGACATAACTCATACATATTAACCCACAATCATGTAAAGTTGGTACCATTAAAATAGTATCCATTTCTTCCAAAAGATAAAATTTCTAACACAAAACAATGATAAGATTTCTTTGAAAAATATTCATAACATTTAACTTGACTTCCTTATTTTTATTACACATCCTTATAACCTGTGTAAAACATTTAAAAACATGGTATGAGCATAAAAATCTTAGCAAGAGATATAAAAATAAGGAAATAAACCATTAGTCCATGAATACTTATAATCATATGCAATCATTTTCACAAAGACATACTTCTCACACATATATACTTACTTTGTGAAACATGAGATCTACATAAATCATTAGAGAAAATATATAAAACCATAAAGGTATTTTGGGGCATTACTTACTTATATTTTAACCCTCATGGCTACCTTATTATTTGTAACCCTCACAACTACCTTATAATGTAACCCTCACAACTACCTTATGGTGTAACCATCACAATTACACTTGGAGTAACCATATGACTGACCTCGAACTTACACATACCCAATGCATTGGAGGTAGATATATATCCCACCATTAATCCTAAAAAATTCCCAATAACCATAATATAATCATAAAACATGAATAATTTCATAAAATCATTGCTTTTGAATTTTGTAAAATAGATTTTTAAAAGAGGATTTTTAAAGGGAAGTCCTTTACAAATATCATATAATTATTGTGAGAATTAATATAATGAAAGGAATATGTGTATACAATATAAATCCACATAATAAATCATAATATAAATGAAACTAATTACACAAATAATCTTAGTACCACATAATCAATGAAGTAGGAGGTTAACCCAAAGAATGGAAATTGAGTTAAGAATTCCCTTACCTTGGGTTCATCTTACTTAAAAATTGTTTAAAACTAATTTATAATGGTTAAATGAGTGTTATTAATATTTTATAGAAACATATTCATGTTTATAACACCTTATATAATCATTTTATTACATCATTCGACCCATTTATTAATAATATTTTGTTATTTCCATTGTTTTGGGTGTGTGCTTCACATGATTTCCATGGTTGGTTTGTATAGAATTTTCTTGTCGAATGGAAGAGAAACTACAAAAGTGGAATGAAATGGTTTTAATATGTTTCCAGAATATTAAATAATTCCATAAATTATTTTGGTTATATGGTATGAGGATGATCATTAGATAAATCATTAGTGATATTTGTTTAGATCATTTTGGTGGTTCTTCGATAATCACAAACTAGTTTCATTATATACCTTAAATATTATGCATATAAGTTAATTCAAGAACATAATAGAGGTCATATCATAGCCTTTAAAAACTTTTTAAACCATTATAATGGTTTTAATACTATATTTTAAGGAAGTAAATGAAATTGAATACACATCGTCCACGATGTCGGTAAATCAACACATCACATACAATGTTTTTATTTTTAGAATAAGAGGAAAATGAGAGGAAGAATGATGATGAAATTTTACATAAAAATGATAAAAATAAATAATATATATAATAGTGGAGATTTAATTCCTCTTGGATAAGGGTAGGATAATAGAGTATAATAAAAGAAAATAATTGAAAAGAAAACACAAGAAAATGAAAGGGGATCTTTACCACTTGATATTTTCTCCTTGAGATCCTCCTTAAGGCCTTTGGTTTTGGACTTTTAGTGAGATCAGCAGGTCTTGGATGTGGGGAAGATACCTGGGAAGGGTATTGGGTATAATTTAGACAATGATCAAATCTTTAGAGGTGTGAGAGGAAGAGGGGGGTGAGGGTGGTATTTATAGTGGAAGTGAGGGAGTTTTTAATTAATTTGAAAGGACACCTTATTAGTGGTATTTGAAAAACCATGGGCTTGAAAATGATTTTTACCATGTTATTGGCCATTTGTGAGACCTCATATCATATTTTAATCCTCAAGAGTTGACCATAATGATTACATCATTATGATGTCATCAAACACACTGAAAACTTAAAACTGTATTTTTACTATTCACTAAAAATTCAACTATCTCAGTAAAATACAAAAAATTAAACCCAACCATTTTTCAATGTGTAGAATTCAAAAATTAACTCCATTTTTTGAAAATAATTTTCTAAATATGATAAAATTAATTTTTTAATAAAATCATAATTTATTAAAAAAATAACAATTTTAAAACTATAACTCATTTTATATCACTATGAAAAATTAATTAAGATATTATTATCTTATAAAATTAAGAAAATAAAATATTAATATGATTTAATATTCATAAGTTCCACATTACTATTCATAAGGTTATGTTACTATTCACAAAAAAAACAAGTTGGTTTTATCATACTTCAAATAACTTATTGATTACAACTGTAGATTTCCATTTTTCAAAATTCAAATCATAGAAGTGGAAAAATCATGTTTAATGTATATTTTATAACTATATCCTTAAAAAAATGTTTCATCATGTATAGATTCAGTGTTTCATGCATTTCAATTAATTTTTAAAACCTTGGGGTGTTACACAGAACTTGTGAAAATAAATTTTTCTGAATCTGTGTTTAATTCCATGAGCTTGAAGATCTCACGTTGTCCCTCATCCAGAATAGAATGAATAAACACTGGGTACATACTTGTTTTCCTGAATGTGATATAAATAGATGAACACCCAAGAAATCATAGCTTGGTTCCAACCCAATTGTGATGACAGAACTTGATATATCCTCTAACCAAAATCCATCGACTATGATAGCAAAGTGTTGAGATAAGAGTTTGAAGCATGATCCAAATCAAAGAGGGATTCACCTTTAACATATCATTATCAATACCATACATGTCTGATATAGCTCTACCCCAAAGTGTAAGACCCTCAAGTACCTCCCAAGAAAACTTTTCATGCAAGAATTACATATTACCTGAAATGCTCCTGAAATTTATACCATCCTACTTCAAAGGTTTTTCCATTCTACCCCATGGATCACAATGGTGTTTTCCCTATGACTGAGAATCCCAAATGAAAGAGGATAAAATATTTTCAATACCTACTAATACTCCTTTCAGGAACTTAAGAGTTGAAAGAGGACACATAGAAATAGAGGAGAGGAAAGTGATAAATAATGTGATTCTACCTCTGAAGGATAAGAAAATAATTTTTAAATTCATAATCTAACCTGTGATCCTATCCACAATATTTTCAAAATGTTTTAAGTGAATCCTTTTAGGGTAGATCAGGGTGCCCAAATAATCCATAGGAATTTTTTTTATGCATGTTCATTCTATTTTTCTCAGGAATAGACTCACTTTTCCAAGCATCAGTTTGAAATTAAAAGGATAATATTCTCGTAATTTATAAGTTTTCACTCCATTTGAAATATTACCCAAGTGTCTTTTTGATACCTTGTATTTTTCTTTTATTGTTATTGAAAAAAATAACCGTGTCATAAAAAAACATGAGATGAGAGATTCCCCAGAAGCTGGACCTGAAACGATATGGTATAATACTTCCCTCCATGATTCCTTTATTAATGAGCTGGATAAGGATATCTAGGGCCAGGATAAAAGGGCTTAGGAAAAGAGTATCACCTTGTCTAAGACCCCTAAAATCTTTCAATAATACGCATTGCTTCCCCAATAAAGAGATAAAGATCCTTGTTGAATTGAAACACCGAAACATTAAATCAATATACCATGTAGATAATCCCATTATTACAACCACCTTGAGAATAAAGTTATATTCTATTCTATCACAAGCTTTGTTCATGTCTAACTTGATTATTATGTTTTCACTAAGCTCCTTATGATTAATTTTAGTTATCACCTCTTATTCTAATCCAATGTATCCCTGAATCAACCCCCTTGGACAAAACCATATTTTTATTTAGAGATCCAGTGAGGAAGATAAGAAGCAAGTATTTTATTAATTATGAAATACAATGACTTATATGGGAATTTTCATAAACTGATGGGTCTGTAGTATTGAAGATTATATGGATCTTTGATCTTGGGAAGGAGAATGACTGAAGTAGCATTGGACATGCAAGGGAGGCTTCTACCATAGAATAATTCTTGTACTACCTACACTAAATAGTGACTAACCTTTTCCCATGAATCACTATAAAAAGAACCTATAAATCCATTCAGTCCTAGTGTGCTCTATGGATTGAGAGTCCATACTACCTCTCAAACCTCCAACTCATCTAGATCCATCTCAAAAAACACGTTTTATTTATTAGTAACCTTACGAGTTATGGAATGGAAGATATATGCATGGCTGCTTAGGTATCCTTCTTGCATGTTGGTATTGGGACCTACTAGTAAATATTTGAATTACCTTTCCTCCATTCCTACCACCACGTCCCAGTCATCATTGTATGACATGTCATTCAAGAGAATATTTATCCTGTGGATTCTCTGCTTCTCCTTAGTGAAAGAATAGAAATAGGCCATGTTTTGATCTCTTTCCCTAAGACATTTGGTTATGGACTACTATTCCACTATGAGATTATGATGGAGGATCAGATCAGCAAGAAGGTTCTTGGGACGAGTAATCTTGATAAAAGTTCTCTTGTCCCAAATTTTTTTCAGACTGGATTCCATGCACTCAATATCCATTTTAAAAGTATCCATTTACTAGAAGCAATAAGGTTGATTGTTAATCTAGTAATTGAGATCATCCTTGATCTATATTAACTTCTTATGAAAATGGATCCACAAACTTCCCTAAATTGTCTTGTCCTAGGACTTCCTCACTACGTGGTGAAAGACCAATATTTTGGTCCACATATGGGAGAAGAAGAAATAGTTGTCACTCTCTTTCATAAGACACATAGAGACATGAAAAGGAGAGTGATCTAAAAGGATGTGAATGATATGTGTTACCTTAACATCCATAAAATATGAGATGGAATTATAGTTGTTGAGACACCTATCGAGGTGACACCATGTGTAGTAGTCTTATTATTGGTTATTTCACTGGGTGACGTGATCTCCTGAGTACCCGTAGTTAATAATTCTAGAGCTAACCATGAATAAGGAAAAGTCTTGGCTATATTTCTAGGGGAAATCCCATCCATCCTTATTTTCACTTGAATCCACCAGGATGTTGAAGTCACCACCTATGAGACATGATGAGATCCCAAGATTAAAGGCCCTTAGATCACGCCACATGGTATCTCTTTCATTGGAATCATACATGGTATAGATGAAGGATATGAAAGTGATAAGGACACTTGAGGTTATTTTGGTTGTGATGATCTGGTTGGAGGATTCTAATAATTCCACCGAAATACCATATTTCCAGAAGATCCAAATGTGAGTGTTTTGGGGTCTTCATGCATGAAATTACACACCTTGATCTCGTGTGAAAACTCAGTGATATTGGAGAAACACTATTTAGGTTTGAGAAATTAAACTAATAAAACATTTATGTTGCAAAGTTTAGAGGATACGAAGTCGGTTTTTACCCAAGAAATGAGGCCTCAGGCATTCCGGATAATGAATGGGATCACCGAACATGACTATGCCTGGATTTGGCCCCCATCATTATGGAACTTTTAAATTAAAAAAGATAACTGAGGGAAGAGAGTTTGGTATAAGACCTGGTGTATACCCCATTAGGGAGGGGATATGGAGTAGTTGTTGGAAACCCTAAAGCTTCTAGTGTCGAGGAAGCAATCTTGGACAACATATTGCATTTAACTTAGAGAGAAATGTGGGGTGATACGTTATTAGGTTGAGTACTAGGAGGCTCTATTCCTGAAGCCATCTTGAGAGAATCCTTATCAAGGAACTTTTATGCCTCTAAACCTAAAGATAAGGGGACTTGGAGGGATAAAACTTTAGCAGTAGGAGAAGGAGCCCTGAGAGGAGAAAAAGGGGGACTAGAAACACATCCCCATGGTCTAGGGTCTTGAGGAAAAGAGGTATGAGGGGGGGGGGGATATGGGAACCACCTCCTTCCCCTGAGCTTGAGAATCCTCAGAGGGGATAGATGACCCTGATACCTTATTTCGAGAATGAACACTATATTGTAAGGGACCAAGACCAAGCACAGAGAGACGTGACCTTATGGAGAATAAAACTCACGGGGAACTGGTTTCTACATGGTCAATTTAGTTAGGTCAGGGAGAGAAACTCTTTGATTTATAGCCTCTTACTCTGACCAAGACAGAAGGGAAAAATTACCTCTTAGGGATCTAGAGGCCTCATCATGAGGTTATTGCTCTAGATAATTCTAATCTAATTGATCCTATTGAAACTTCCTAAAAACCGGATGATCGTGGCCTTGGATGTGATAATTCGTGGAGAACCGAGGTAGTGGTGGATAAAGAAAAACTTGGATCCATTCAAATAGACCCTTCATGTGGAGAAGAATACAATCCTAAAGAGGTTGGGAGATTTCAATTTCAATGCAGATCTAGGTAGTTGATACTTCATCGAAGATAAGAGTGTGGTCAGTGACACATAAGAAGATCCATAATGAATCTTTGATGCCACACAGATAGGTAGTGTTTTGGAAAGGAATAGGAAGAGATGGAAGGGAAGTACAAACTACTTAACATGAAGAATATCATCCATAGTGAACATCCATCATCCACCAGATGATACAAAACTTCCATTGGTTGAAAAATCTGGGAGATTTGTACCAGGACTGAACAAAATCCTCACTTAAAGCTATAAAGATATGGAAAGATTTATGATTAAGCTCTGAGACCTTATCCGAAGAGTCTAAACCCCAAGAATCCAAAAAATTTTGGAATATGGGAAGTGGAGTCTTTTCTACACTGAAACAATACCCCAAAGTCCACTTTAGGAGGGCTAACACCTCCGAAAAAGAATAAACTAGCACTAAGAACACTGGGAATCCATCATCTAAAGCAACTTGAAGTGAATCCATGGAGATTTTCAGAAGAAATAGGACCTGAGAATCTTGGGAGAAAGAGGGGTGAAGAAGAGATTCCTTGAAGTTTGGTTCTCTCTTAGGGGTCAGATCTAGGGGATGAAGATCCCCTTCCAATAGGGGAACTGGGAAATCAACAGGTGAGGAACCATGACTAAACACTAGAAAGACTAGCGACACCACCTAATGGGAGACAATCGATGAATAAGAAATGATTATAAATTTTTGAAATCCAGGCTGTGTGTGATGTACGTTATTCAAATTTTCTATTTTCACATGTTTGGTGTGTGATATTATAAGATACTTTATGTTGGTTGGGGATAAATGTTAAATTTAATCTTGAAAAAAAGTGATCAAATATTTTTGATTTTTTTGGGTTTTCAATTTGTTCAAACATATTTTGGAGGAGTTTTAAGGTCATCTATTTATGGAATGGTTTAAGTTAGACTTTGAGTATTATTTTTTAGGTTTTATAGATTAATGTATTATTTAATCATATGAATATTTATCCATATTGGATAAATTGTTCTAAACATTTTGGATTTAGTAAATATCTGGAGATAAAAGTAATTAATATTTATTATTTTATGGATCTTATGATCTGTTAAAAGTTATTTTTAGTTTTTTAGGATTGAAAAATTTATCTTGAATATTTATTTTGTGGAGTAGGAGATGAGATGGAAGTGGAAATTAATCTGAGGACAACCAAAGGTTGAAATTATGTTTATAAAATGGAAATAAATCAAGTAATTATATTTTATAATTTTAAATATCTTGATATTAATAGAATTCCTCAACTCCCAGAAAAAGAACTCTGAAAATGAAAATGTTTTCCTTTTTACAGTCATTTCTGAAGAATTGATGGTCGTTTTCACCCCTCACTGATTTATGGTTTTGTGGTCATTAAATTTCTCATGAATATATTCTCTATCAATTTCTATTATTCTATAGACATTATATTTCTATTCCATATATATATTTTCACTTCCTTATAATATTATCCTTTTCTGGGAACCTGATTATGTGTTATTTCTAGTATCTTTTATGTTTCCCACTTCCCATTTTCAAAGGAATTTTTATTGTCCCTTTGTACAATGTGGGTTTTAAAAAAGGTATTTTCAAATATTGAACCTTTTATTTCCTAGATAAAAATTGTGAGGATGAAATTTATTTAATTTAGGATAATATAACACCATGATATTTTAGAATATATTTTTCTTTAACTAAATTTTAAGTGTTCAATACCTTTATTGACACACAACACCAAGCTTACAACGAACCGTGATATACTATTACATATCCTTTAAATTGAAAGATATGAATAGTAATAAACAAATTATGAAAAATATTTATAAAGTTTTTAAATAATTTAAATTTATTTATTAATTCATAATAAATAAGTACTCAATTTCTAGTAAAGTTATTTTATACTTCAAAAACATGCTTTCTTCAAAAGTGGTTTTTATTGCATTTCATGAATAAAAAATTTAGTTAATTTATAACATTTTTATAAATTATTTTTTAATAAATCAATTTAATTTTTTAAAATATCTTGTTAATATTATTTTAGGGTAAATTTTTATAATTTTTCTAAAAATATTTATTTTACAGTGAATAGTGAAAAATACCATTTTTTGTAAAAAAAATCATTTATTTTCAAATGAAAGCACCATGATATTTTGAATTTGATCTTAAAGTACCACAATTCACATGTAATTATAAATAATTTTATTAATTACATAGTAATCATCATTATACTTTATTTTGGTATAAGTTCATTTTTGGGCTTGAAACACATTTTTTCTAAAATCTATTTTTATACGCGCAATGTGTTTTTATCTTAATAAATTAAATTAATATATATTTATTAATGGTTATAATGAAATGTATAGATTATATATTCAATAAAATATTTTAAAATTTATTTTATGGTTTTTACAAGGAATGTAATATAAGTAAATTAAGTTTTATGCTTAAAAATGCATTATTCTAAAACGGGTTTTGGTCGTGGTTTGTGCGCTTTTTTAAAATTAAATTATGACACTTGTAGAAATTGAATCTATTAAAATGTATTTAATATTTTTAATCAAAATAATTAATATAATTAAATAGGTTAAACTTAAATTTTGGTTATAGTGAATAATAAAAACAACAAAATTTTGCAACCATGGTTAAAGTTAAAACAAGTTTACCACGGGGGGGGGGGGGGGGGGGTTAAACCAAGATATAAGGGAAGTAATTGAACATAAAATTGTTTAATTATTATTTTTTGAATATTTTTAAACATTATATTATCCCAACTTCAAATTAATTTCCATTTGGAGCTACTTTCATGTGAAAGTGACCTTATATAATTGACATATTTTAAAAAATCCCACATGTGTCCCTACCCACACTTATAAAAGGGTACCTATTATCCTCCCTTATTCACAAAATTTGAGCCTTCTATATCATACAATACATACTATAAAGCCTTAATATATTCCTTCCATTCATTCTAGAGCTTTTAGACTTCTCCTAAAACAAATATTTCAAGGATTAAGGTGTAAACAAATGAGGTCTCTCAAAGAAGATGTATAAATATTGACTAAGCTATTTAAATTTTATATCCTATTAAAACTTCTATAAACTTGATGTATCCATAAAAACATGATTAATATAGTATCATAAATATAATTATATGTTTTTATTATTATTCAACAACAATTACCCACCTCTTTTCTATCAAATGGGAGATGAAAGTATTGCTCATGCGTACGTGTGTACTACTACCTCCATATAACGATATGATTCATCTTTTATCACCATATTTCATGGTTAGTTGTTATGATGGATTTAATGTCTATATATGATATTTCTGACACAATTGTTCTTCTATAATTATAATATATTACCTACCTTCTTACCTTTTTATCCATTGGAAAATGATAACATCGCTCATGCATATGTGTGGATTACCACCACTACAGAGTGATTTGATTCATTTTTCATTTTCAATTAACTTGGTTGGTAATAAGTATATATTTAATGAATATATATTATATTTATTATATAATAATGATTATATAAATATGAATTATCACTTACCTTTCTTTTTTTACATCCATCAAAAAGTGGAAACATCACTCATGTCTATGTATGATTTAGCATCTCCATGAAGTGATGTAATTCATTTTTTATCACCACTTTATATGAATGGTTATAAAAGTGTTTATAATGATTAAATATGATATTTATGAAATTATTAAGGTTTTGTAGATTATGTAATCATTATCAAATTGCAAGGACCATAACTGTTGAACTAAAACATACATGAAAAATGAAATAAAAAAACACCCCAAAAAATGATTTCAATAAAGAATTATTAATAAATGGGTGTTAAAATGTTATAAGTGGATCATATATGATATTATAAAAATTTATATGTTTCTTTTGTATAATTATAATAAATCTAAATTTATTATATAAGAGGTTAGAGTGCTTATGAACCAATTCATACATAAGGTAAGGGTTCTTCATCTTAATTTTGTTTTGTTGATATATGTTTGATGTTATGTAGATATTTATGTTTATGAGGTGTATATAATGATCCTTTTACATGTTATATCATTTATAATTATTAATTAATTTTATTTAAAATAATAATTCAAATTATATCATCCAAAGGGATTTTATTCGAAAGTTACCAAAGTGTAAATGGTTTATCATCTCAAATTATCTTCTTTGGGACATATGTTATGTTGTAAAAATTTAATATATTATGAGGTGTATATAATAAAACTTGAATATTTTTTTATCATGAATATACTTATGTTCATGGTATTTAATGTTTTATTTAATGTTATCCCTTTCATGGGAATTGCGACTCTAAAGTTACCAAAGCAGTAAGAGTTTTATGTTACAATCTCATTTTTAACGAGATTATTTATAGTTAAATTTATGATGATGAAATTATTTGATATTTATCTCAAAAATATGATGTATTTTCTTATCTTGTGGTAATTTCTATAGATTACATGTTTTTATTTTATTTTCCCCTCTTTAATTACTCAAGACACTGAATGAATGTTTTTAAGGAAAACTGACTTTATTTCTCTCATTGGTCAGAAATATTTCCTTATATGTATATATTTTCATTAAAATGGTTTTATTTTTTTTAATATTATAAAAATATTTATTAAATTCATTTTTACCCATGTTTTAATTTTTATGCAAATAGTTTAGAATTAATCTTTGTATCGTTTTCCAAATGAGGTATTTTTACTTTTTTTACCAAAAATATGAAAGATATTTTTTTAATGTACACCACATGAAATATTTTTTATTCCATCATGAATAATATTTTATTTGAAGTTCACTTTACAAGTTTTCATGGTTCTTTAAAAGGAAATTTTTTCCTAAATATTTTGTAAAATTTTATATTTTAGAGAAGTGATTTTTAAATGAAAAGGGTATTTTCCTAAAGAAATGTTCCAATGATATTTTAAAGGTATTTTAATATATAACAAAACCCTTTGATGTTTCTTATACTTTATTGGGGATATGATACAATAAAATAATCTTTATTATTTATTTATATTTTTTATGATTATGATGATGAAATGTTTATGAAACCCATTTTCTTTCCATGGGTTATGATATGATGAAATGGTGAATGTTTTATGATCTTGTGGAACTCATATGCACGGATTATGATTATTAAATGAGTAATCCTGATATAGATTATGATGATGGTTTGGTATGTTATATCTCTATAATGCATTGGGTAATGATGACGAAGTTGAGAAACTCCTAAGATATGATGATGTTAATAAAATCATAAGAGATAAAAAAGTTAATAAACTCCTAAGAGATGGAAGAGTTAATAAACCATTTAGAGATGATGAAGTTAACTATATATAGGTTACTCCTAAGAGAATATTGGAAATTATTGGGTATACATTTCTAGTATAGGACTTTTTCTACAATGATAATCTTGTGAGTGGACCTTGAACACAAAAGTGATTTTCTATGACTATGTGTATGCCAAAAAATTATGCTTTATTCTTATGTTATTTTCTCATGAAAAGTGATTGATTATTGATGATTCCACACTCTTATAAATTATGTATTATGTTATGAAAAATATTTATTCCATGATTCATGATTAAAGAACAATGATTGGGTATGAATTTTGTATGTTATGATCATGTTATCATACCCTTATTATTGTCTTATGATCATTTATGATCATCTATTGATATCTTTTATATTTACCCTTACAGATCATTTAATCTCACAACTCCTTATGTTTTATTTCTTCGGGTTATGAAGAAAGGTTTTAAGTATGATACTTCTAAAAAGGGTTCTTGTTGTGATGAACTTAATGGTAAATAATGTAGATATTTTATGTACAAGTTGTTTATGTATCTGAGTTTCCAAAGACAATAAACCTTTATGATTTTGGAATGGATCATAATGACATGTAATAAATACTCATATAAAAATATGTAATATGTATGTATATAAATTTTGGGATACTATACTATTAGTGGAAGTAATGGCATCAGATGACAGTAAGGTTTGAGTTGATAAGTTCAACATAAAAAACTTTGGTTTATGGAGGATATATATGGATGATTATCACATCCAAAAGGACCTATAAGTTCCATGGGATGGAATCAAACTAGAGAATATGTATAAATCAGAATAAGAATGGATATATTATAAGACACATAGACTAGTTAGTATGTCATTAGAAGGGAATGTAGTATTCAACATATGAGAAAAGAAAACTATAATTGAGATGATAAAGGCCCTAATATATTCATGTGAGAAACCCATTGATTTGAATAAATTATTTAAGATGTAGAAGTTATTTAACATGAGGTTATCATAAGGAAGACCAAATATATACCATGATAATTATTTCAATATGACACATATTCATCTTGATTTAGTGAATGTAAAATTTACAAGAGATATTTAGGTGTTTCTTTCATTGTTATGTTTACTGGAGAGTTGGGTGGTGATGATATATACTATCAGTAATTCATATAGAGAATATAACTTAGTGTTTTAGTATTTCAATAAATTAATCATAAATTATGCTCTAAGGAAAATATATGTTCAAACACCTACTAGAAAATACATTGAATACATAAGGTAGAGGAAGGTCACCCAATTGGAAGACAAGTCAGAAGAAAGCATGAGATAAGTCTAGAGATAAGATTTTAGGTAAAACTACCAGAATCAACCCTATTTTCTGGAATTATGGTGAGAAAAGGTATCTCAATAAGGACTATAAGGATCATGGGGTGAATTCTAGAAGTAAAATTTCAGAAATTTCAAGTTCCATTAATTCAATGAAAGGGAGTAACAACTTCCTAATTAGTGTCAATGTTTTGGTGGAATCACAGGCAGTTTATTCTAGTGAATCATTTAATTCCATAATAGTGAAAGGGTACATGATGAATTATGTAGTCATAATATTTAAAAGGTTCACTTGGTGGATTATGGGGCTCTTGAAGTTTTCATAAAGGTAGATGTTAACATCTTAATGAAAAATGGGTGTTTCTTAAAGCTGAAGGAAGTTTGACACATACCAATATTATTGAAGTATTATTTCCATTGGATAGTTGGATAAAGAATGTTACAAGACAAATTTTACTAATGGAGTATGGAAAATTACTTTTATATCCATTTTGGTGGAAAAATGATTAAAGTATGAGACCTTGTATTTGACTGAAAGGTTAAATGGTTCAATGAGGCTGAAATGACAACTCATGAAAGTCTGAAGTTGTGGTATTATCAACTTGGTCATATTAGTGATAATAATATGAAGGATATAGAACCAAAGGGTAAACTAAATCTTGATCATACTAACTTAAAATGTGGTGAAAAATATATACTCAATTAGTAGGGGAATGTTTCATTTAATTTGAATGGAGGAAGGCCTTAGAGTCTGAAATTATAACCTGTTCATTCAGATGTCTAGGAAACAAACCTAATTTGATCTCCTAGAAAATCCCTATATGTTTTTATATTTATTGATGATGAAACTATGAATATTTGAGTATACTTCCTAAAAAAAGTGAGATGTGTTTGGTGTATTCATTTAGTGGAAATACATGGTGTAAAGGGAATTAATATGGAGGATAAAATGTCTAAAGGTCCAATAATAGTAGTGAATATAGTATAAGGAAGTTCAAGAACTAATGTGAGAATAAGGAAATCAGAATTGTGAAGAATATATTTGGAACACCAAAAAAAATGGTGTGTCTGAAATGATAAACATAACGTTAAATAGAAAGGAACAAATCATGAGACAACACTCCAAAATGTCCAATGATATTTGGGTGGAGGCACTAAATTTCACAATATACATAGTTAACTGAAGTCCATCAACACCAGTGGATAAATATATTCCTAATATATTGTGTTCTGGTAAACTAGTGAAAACTAATAACCTTAATTTTTTTTATAAGATTGATATATTTCCACTTTGATGCTAAATAAAGGTCCAAGATTGAGTCTAAGTAGTAGGTATGTTGCTTTGTGGGCTATGGAGATGAAAACTTTGGATTCAAGATCCAGATATATGATCATTAGAAGATAGTAAAATTATAGAATGTTATCTCTAGTGAGAGGGTATTTTACAAATATTATAACTTGGAATAGGAAGAAGTTGAGGAGAAAGAATCGATAGTCCATGTTCAAGTTGATCTGGATGGATTCTTTGAAGTCAAAATTCATCCAGAAGGTTTAGATGATGAAAAAGGGTGTATGAAAATTAAGAAAACAGAGGTTATACTAGAATTATCAAGGGTTTTAGATGCCAAAGGTTGATCCTTAGAAGGTAGTAATCTAAAAGTTATGACACCAAAAGATGTATTGCTAAAAATATAAAAAACATAGGTTGAGTTGAGAAGATCTTATAGATTCAGAAAAATGGTTCATAGGTTTGGTCATGAATTATAATAATTACTTTTAATGGATGGAGGAGAACCTAAAATCCTAGAAGAATCAGTTACACTCAGTGATTTAAGATAGTGAGAGTTAACTATGTAATAGAAGTTGGATTCATTACATTCCAATGAATATTGAGAGATAACCACTTTTCTATAAGGAAATAAAGTTTTGTAGAATAAGTGGATATTTTTATTAAAATAATAATTTAATAGAATTAAAAGGTATAAGTATAGGATTGTGGTGAAAGGTTTTCATTAGAATAAGGGAATATATATCTTAGAAACATTTTCACTGGTAGTTAAACAGACTACCATCCAGACCATTCTTTATATGATTGCCACTGATGATTTTTACTTAGAAAAAATGGATGTAAAAACTACATTACTTCATGTTGATTTATAGGAGTAAATTTATATAAGGAAACTGGATAGTTTTGTGTTTGATTGGAACAAGGAATTGATGTGTAATCTAAAATGAAATCTCTATGACTTGAAATAGCACTAAGATAATGGAACAAAATTTTTTATGTATTTATGACTGCCAGGGGTTTCGTGTAGAGAAACTAATTTAATTGTTGTTATAGTAATGTGTTTAAGGATGGTTGATTTATCACCTCACTTTTTTATGTTGATGACATGCTCTTGGTAAGTCCAACCATTCAATAGATTTAGGGTCTGTAATGTGATCTGTTTAGAAGTTTCAAAATAAAATATCTTGGAACAACCAAGAAAAATCTTGAGATGATATTTGAAAGAGATGAGAAAGATCTATGTTTAATTTTTTCTCAAATATATTACATCCATAATTTTATGAAACAATTTTCAATGACAGTAAGTAATCCAGTTTCAACCCCACTGGTTGGGCATTTCAAACTATCAAATGGGAATGCATTGATATCAGAAGATGATGTGAGGTACATGGATAGGGTTCTATTTTCTTTAATTGTTATAATTTTCATGTATTTTATAGTATACACTCTCTACAACTTTTTTTATTCAATGGGATTCATTAACTATTACATGGAATATTTTTGGAAGGAACACTGGGAAGTTGTAAAATAGATCATCTAATATCTTAAAGGAATGGAAGATAAAACCTTATTTTTTGGGTTGTTTGACCATTTAAAGTTTGAAAATGTATAATTTTAGGGTTATTATGATACTCAAAATAGTATAACTGAATATGTTATTTCATTCAAAGTGAACATTTTTAGCTGGATATCAAGGCTACAATCGGTGGTGGCACTCTCTACCATGGAATTTGAGTATGCTACAATAAAAGAAGCAATGAAGGAGTCGATATGGTTTAGGAATCTGTTGGTGAAACTTGGAAAGGGATTGGAAAGTGGGATACTTCACTATGATAGTGAGAGTGAAATACATTTAGTGAAAAATCAAGTTTTTCATTTAAGGAAAAAATATTTTGACCTAAAATATCACTAAATTTTAAAGTTTCTAGAAAATAAATATTTAAATTTATGAAACATAATTTTGAAGAATAATATAATTAATATGTGTAAAAAGGACTTAGTCCAATAAATCATGGGAAAAAACTATGGCTTAGTAGGACTGGGGTGACCAAAATGTGATGGATAACATGAAATGCTATGGAAAAAGAGTGGATGTTTGAAAATTTCCTTAGTGTTTATGGTTACTAAAATTCATTGAAAAATAATATTCCAGTGATAGATTTTTAAAAGTGGTGAAAAATATTTTAAAATTTTGATTGAATTCAAGGATCTAAAATATTTTTCATCCTTAAGGTTTTAGTCAGTAATAATAGAACATTTTTTAGTTTGCAAGATGATTGGAAGATGGGAGTGCAGACAAGTTGGTTTTGCAAGAAGGGGTTTCATTAGAAGGTGGGGTTGTGTGGGTAAACAATTTGGATGGGATATGTGATATGTTATTATATCAAATATTATTGGTTGAGTTGAGTAATTATACTATAGATCATCATTCATATGATTTTAATGAAAGGAACCCTAAAAAATTCATAGGTCGGTGCTACTGGCTGACCGATAGAGTCTCTTTATAAAAATGAGGCTGGACCACCTGCACATGTGTATTGTGAAAACTAGAAGTTTAGTGATCTCTGTGAAAATAAATACACAAGGGAGTGTAAAATATTATATTTTTTAGAGAATTAATAAAATTTATTAGTGTTCTTCTATGGATATATGACTTAATTCCCAAACCATATAAAACCAAGGTGTCCATTACTTTTACCATTTTCGATTGGTTGATTGTTTGTGTGTGTGAAAATGCCGGTATACCCAGTGTTGTGATTTAGGGTTCTTTCAGATTCCCAATTTATGGTACACTAATATTAATAAAGGTGGTTCATGTTATGCTATGTGGAACTTTCAATGGTTGAAGTTCCGATGAATCGAAGGATCCTAGTTCTAGTGAATCAATTTCCGGTGTTCTTACAATTTACTATCCTTTATCCCCAACAGACTAAGAAAAATTTTTTGTACACATTTGTCTCTATATCTATATATATTTGTGCATGTTGAAATAATTTCTAAATATGGAATGTTTAATATCATTATTAATATCATAATATTTAATAAGAAATTTGACCTATCGACACGATTTTTCTAAATTATAACTTTGGGTTGATCTAAGGTCATGGTTTTGGAAAATCGTTATTGTAGGTCTAGCCTACTATCATATTTTTTCAAAACCACAAGTATAGGTCAACCAAAACCACCCACAACCATGATTTTAAAAAATAGTGATTGTAGGTCACCTATGACAATGATTTTTGAAATTGTGGAAAAAAAATTATGACTATAGGTCAGTTTTCTAATAGCTTATAATTATAGTAATAAATTTATATATCAAAATTAAAATTTTAATTTGAATTTTAAAATATATATAGTTTCAATTTAAAATTAAAATTAAAATTATTAAAATAATTATAATCCATGTAAATAATGTATATATATGTATGCATGTATGAATAAATATATTATTTATATAAGTTATATTTATATTTGCATATTTTTTTTATATAAATTGTAAATTTTTATGAATTTGTAATAAATAAATAAATACAATAATATTTATTTTTATAAATATATAAATGTATATATGTACCAAATATATATATATATATATATATATATATATAAACATTAAATAATTTTAATAATGAATGGACCTTTATGTCAAGTGGAAAAGCCATGAATTTCTGAGTTTCATGTCATGAATTTGATCCTCATTGGTCTTCCAAGAACAATTTTTTTTCTTATATAGTTCACATTTATTGTTGTTTGTTTAATATTGATAATTTTAACCTTTATCAAAGTTAAATATTAGTGTTGAGAAAGAATTTGATTAATCATTATTGAAATTTATTTCATCAAGAAATTATATATTTCTTATCATTTTCTCCCTTGATAATGAGAAAGGGTGTCCTAAATATATTTTAAATATACCGTGCTATGTAATCCCCTTCTTTAACCCTCTAATGACGTCACTCTATTATACACATGAGATTCAAACTCACTTTTGTTCAATGATTGACCCTGAAACTTACATTGTGCTCTTAAAAAATCATGATTTTACTTTTTTGTTTATATGTATAAGTGTGTGTGTGTGTGTGTGTTGGGTGTGTGTGTATGTTGATTTTGTGTGTGTTTATGATTTAATATATATATATATATAGGGGGGTTGAGTTAGGGGTTATAGACACAATAAAAAACTATGATAATTGTTATCAAATAATGTTGTATTTTTATATGTACTATGGCGTGTTTTGAGACACAATTGTAACTATTTACATGAAAATATTCCATGTTATAACCATATAATATTTATATTGATAAAAATAGATGAATGTTAATCACATAGTAAGACACACACACACATATGTATGCATGCTTGCGTGCATGTATGTATGTATGGATGTGATAAAGAACTAAGTATAGATTAACGTTTAATCTAAATGGAGGAATCACAAAAAATATAAATCCTAATAGCTCCATGCTTATAAAATAGAAATCATATAAAAATATAAATAAAAAACATGTGTACCTTTCTCCTTCGACTACTACTACTGGTTGTGTTTGATAGTGACCACCAAATAAACTACCAAATGTTTCTTCCCTCCATGGTGTATCCGTGGTAACCACTGAATCACTCAAACAAATTTGGGTGGGATATTCCAAAACCTTCATTCTATGTTAGTAACCCTGTGATAAAGTAAGGAAGATGGATCATCAAGAAGGGAAGAATTTAAGCCAAGAGGATCGCATGGAGGTTCTCACCCTTTACCCAAGGTAATGACCACCATTATATAGGCTATGGTGATGCTCCCCAATCCATGCACCCATGCCATGAAATTACTCATATGTTTCAAAATATATGAGTAATGACTTCTATTACATAATATATAACTCATTTACATAACTCCCATATTAATTGATAATTGATTTGTAGGAGACTTTGAACACAAACACCTTAACATTCAAAAGATTGTGTGGGTCATGATAGTACCAAAAGTATCAAACCATTCAATAATTGGTAGTATAAATTGTTCATATCTTATAGTGTGATATGCCCATGTATCCTTTCATACAATATATCCATATCATATAATATGATATGCCCACAATGCTAAATATATTATACTTTATTTATACTTGTATTATACTCTACAACCCATTATGTTGTAAAATATGACATCAAGTCTTTAGGGAACATCCCTAAAAATATCCCACTTTCATTAAATCCTAAAATCCTTTTATTCTATTTCACCTTATATCATATCTTATATAATAAATTATTAAATCACAACTAAAAATCTTTTGGATGTATTCCAAAACACTTAAAAAATACATCATTAACCCTACCTTGTATTATAGCATATGTAACAATTTGTGAAAATCCCATCCAAAACTATTGGATAAAACTTTAAAAGACTTTTAGAGTAACACTATGAGTCAAACTCAATCACCATTTGGTCATCCAAAAAGGGTGACCAAACTAGCTTCTGTATCATTTAAAACAAATATGAATCACTAGATCCATAAACGTAATGAAATAGTAGTATCAACAAAGAATTAATGTGACTAAATCTATAAAGGTATCTTATGTGATCTCCATCAAATACTTGCATCTATTTATCAATGTCCACCAATTGTATCGAATTCTAGCATGAATTTTCATACGTTCCCTTTTTCCAAGATGTCGATTGACCATGGGACACAATATATACCAATCCCATATAGCCTCCATAAACATTCTCAATTCTTTGAGTATAAACTAATCAGATCAATGAATACATCACATGTTATTCTTCTAGTAGATAAGTACATCACATTTTCCTCATCCAGGTAGAAATGCACATCATATGTACCTTTTAAGTATGGCCATACATCTCCTCAGTCTATCTCAATTGAGGTCCCAAATGTCAAACTCTTCATATGAGAGTAGAAATTCCATCTTGATTGAGTTCCAACTGAGGAAATGATTATCCACATACCCAACCACCCCTGATTAGCTAATCCATAAGGCTTTCTTAAAAAGGGACTTAAAGTATGTAGGTTATCATGCTAGGTATCTCACCAACCTTAGGTAATTATGACTCCAAATATGAACAATTCACCCTTATTATAACAAATACGTGGTGTATGGAACTCTATGTGGTATAATTCATGGGTCATCCAGTGCACAAAACACTTTTGTGCCTCATGAGTATTTTCTATATTTCTATATGAGAATCCTACTCATACCAACCTTGACATTTCTCTATAAACTATAATACTCCATGATGAACATCAATTATGGATAAATCAAAGTTATAATTTGAGAAGTTAATTATCATCCCACTTCATGAAATTTATATCTATATATACATATATTCATCCAATGTGAAGAAATGATAAAGTGGATGTTTCCTTTTATATGATAAATTTTTCATTCTTAAAACACTTTTAAGAATACTTAACAAAACCCTACATAATCACCTATCTAATATATCATATATGATAAAATACTAGATAAACCTTATATTTCTATACTTTTTGTGGTTTTGTTAACTCATTACATCTATATGTAGTTCCCACCACATATCTATGTATCCATATAATAAAAATTTCTCACTAAATTCTTTAGTGATTAACATCTATGGAGAAAAATGGTTCAAATAGTGGTGATAATTAGGAATCATATTCTTAATGTTCGACTACTTGAACATATTCAAACTCCTTAACCCCACAAAATACAATTTTATGATGTTAATAACTCCTATTGTCTACTTAGAACTATTATAAGTGCATCATCATAATCCTTGAAACTCTTTCTATTTAAAATTTTCCCTTGAAATATATTAGTAATTAATATGTATCTTTACATAAAATCATGCCATATGCTAAATAATTTAGGATATCAAATTAAGTCCACTTTATTATAGTAACTAATGTAAATTTTAAATTTTCTTTACCATCATGTCTAAAGAGTCCATAAATTGATGAAGGTGTAGTATTTTTTTTAACATTTTTTGAAAAAAAGTTTCACCAACTTTGTATGAAAAACTATTTTTGAGTTTCAGTTGAGAATGAAGCTAACTAGAGTGATTTCACCAAAAGTTACACAATGTACTTATAGATAAATAATAGGTTCTTGAGAAGTTAATTTACCAAAATATTAATAAGCTAGGGTAATATAAAGGATGAACTACACTAAATAATTGATAAATTCCCTATGGTATCTCCTTAAAAAATGTAAGGTGAACATCTCTATAAGATACACTATAAAATATGTGTTCACTAGAAAAATAATCCACTAAAAGGTTAAGAAGACTGAGCTTACTTAAAAAGATTATAATTTCTAAATCAGATGATGTTTAGTTAACCTTGAATGTGTAAAACATCATTAGTACTCAAAGTAATTCATAATTCAAGTTGAGTAAATCAAATGATTAATTTGATCAGAAGTTAGAAGATAGACCTTAAGATATTAAAGTTTCAAAAGCTCATAATGGTAGTCATATTGATGAAATTGGGTGATAATAAACCTAATATTATGAAGTATGTGAGTACAATTGACTTATTCAGTGAATTTAGATGAGGAATCCTAGATTCATGTGAACTAATAGCATCAAATAATTAAGGATGAGTTGAATGAGGAAGAAATATCTATAAGTTGAAGTTAAAACATAGTTTAATTGAAATGAAGTTATATGACTAGAATCATGTGATTCATATCAGATCTTGAAGTACTAAAAGAAGAAGAAGATCGAGATGACCAGTGGAAAAGGAAGAACCTAAATATTTAGAGTGAATTATATGGATTTACATTCACCAAAAGATTCCAAAAGAATTTTCATTTATATAAATCCAAAAACATTATGAAAATTCTGATTTGTATGTTCAAATTTTGATATTCATGAAGGGAAGTTCATGATTCTAGTTAAGAATTGTGGAAGGTTTGGTGAAGATTGTTGACCTTGATATATTTAGAAGATATTGAGGGTGGTTAACTAAAGAATTATTTGGTGGGAAATTCAAACTATAGTCTACACATCCATTTATTTTATTAGAGGAAGATAAGTTATATAAAGGGAATTTATCATTTTTTTTAAAAAGTTAATGCGACTACTGATATTTATGAGAGTTGAGTTCACTATGAGGATCCAAACTTGATAGTATTAAATAATTTATTGGGTCAAAGAAGAAAAAAATTACAAATAATTTTTAGGAGATAAAAGGAGATCAACATATAGGTATGCATTCTAAGGCACTAAAAACACAAAATTATGATGATTGAAGTTTCTAAAAACACAATCCAGAAAACTTATGAGTAGAAGATAAGGGAAAATTTTTAAAGGCTCAAAGGGAAGTTTAACTTTTCACTGGTGGGCACTAATATTATAATTTCTTAGGATACATAAGTGTGGGATTCAATTTTTTGAAAAGGTATAATCCATTAATAAATAATTTTAATTGATAATAAGATTATAGTGAAAAAATATATGTATTAGGATAAAAACTGAATACAGTATGTAGTAGGTTCTATATTGTGAATGAACCTTGTAAAAATTTAGTGTACTTTTATCTCTTATTTAATTTCTTGTATAATGGTGATAAATATATTTTTATAGTTAAAATCTATACCTTAACATGTCTAAAAAGTTAACTTCAAGTTAAAGGAAGTTGTAAAAAGGAACCACTTATTTAACCTCCCTCAGTGGTTAACCCATCCTTGGGAATCTCATGTGGTGTCAGAGAAAGGTTCCATATAAAGATATATTTTGTGGAAATGGAGAATTTTAATTCAGTTAATAATCAAGTAATACTATCCTTTGATGGAAAAAAATTTCACAGATGAAAAAAATAGTATGATACCTTAACTCTTATTTATAGTGATCTCGACCCCAGTTTTCCAAAGCTGGTGTATGATTTATTACATTGGAATAAGAAAAAAAATTGCATTCTAAAGGGACAAATATTTTATTAGTCTTGGTGAACTATATACACACATGATTCTCATATTACATTTGAAAATTAGAATTACAAAATATTTTTTTTTCAAGAATAACATTATTCCCTCTAGCATATCCTTGCATATCAAACATAGTAAACTTCATATATTCCTAAGAAAATAAAAAATAAGGGTGGGCTAAAATGATTAGTAAGGGTTAATTAAAATGGAAGTTATCATTAATAAATAATAATAATAAATATTTTAAGGTAAATAAATAAAAACACATTCCATTTAATCAATAATTGAGAATAAAATTCATCCATATATAATATCATTGCGAAAATATCATGGATAATAATAAATGAATTCTGAATGAAGTAAATGATTAATTATTGGATATCATGTCTCAAGCACATGATTAATCAACTGTCAAGATCTATCCTCAAGATATTTTAAAACTACTGGGTGCAAACTAATTTGTTTTGGCCAACTGATTTAAAACTATTAGGTACAAACTCATTTGGTTTAGTCAACTGGTTTGTCTCATGAGACCTATTGATACATTGAGGGGATATCTATAATCAGTTCCCATCTGTATATTCATTTCCAAATCATTCCCCATATATCGAATGATTGATTTAATTTATGAACAATGTTCCTTATTGTCAAATATCTGTATTGAGTAAAAGATACAAATTTATCAATATTTCCTTAGTTAATCAAATAACTTTCAAAGTAAACACCATATGTAAAAATGGTATATTATTTAGGAAATAATAATATCTATCTCAAAATAATACGTATATTTAAGAGAAATTTAATGAACAATGAAAAATGATCATAAGAAATTGATTATTTCAAGAGAAAGTTAATAATCATAAAAGAAAGTGAGATTGTATAATAAATTTTACCACTTAGTAATTTTCAATTCAAATCCAATTAGATGAAATAATTTAAATTGAAACTTAAAATAACATGAATTATTAATGAATCATGACATTAGATATCAAAGGGGAAGTATATTTTCCATATAAATGAAATTAGGTTCATAACATTACAATATGCCTCAATAAAGGGAAATTGAGACAAAGTCCCTTACCTCACACTTCCTTTTGGTTGAATGTAATTTAACCTCATGTATAGTGATTTTAAATGTGTAATTAACTTATAAAAGAACTATATTAATATTTTTAATATCATATATTATCCTTTTATAACATCTTATCACCCTTCCATTAATAATCTTTCATTATTTTCATTGTTTCGGGTGGTAATGACCTTATTTTCTCATGCATGTTTCGTCATGAAAGATCTGGTTATTTCATATATTATAGAGTTATATCATCTAAAAAATAATAATAATGAAACAATTATCATATTTATACATAAATTATACTTTTAATATCAATATTGAAATATGGATTTGAGAAATGAAGTACGTTACGATCATGGAGACGGTAGGCCGTATATATGCATGAGTAACGTTTTAATTTTTCAACGATCATTAGGGAAAGGTGGTAAGTAATATTTCATATTTATATAATGATAATGATATAATAAATAACATATATTTTCTTTAAATATACATATTTATATCATCCATATGGTGTGGTTATTAAAATAGATTCACATTGCTTCGTGAAAGCGGTTGTCTACACGTACACGAATGATGTTATCCTCTTAAAGTGTAAAAAAATAAAATGATATATTATCTTTTTAGAATGATAAATATTTCATTAATATAATAATTATATCATGTATATCACATATAATTATTATATTTATCCTTATTACCTTATATGTAAAGTATTAGTTGAAAAAAGAATCACATCGCTTCGCAAGGTGATAGTCCACCGTACACACGAGAAATGTTATTGTATCCCCTGCGGAATGAAATGTAAAAAGGAATATATGATATAATGACTCTATAGATATAATTCTATTATAAATATCATATATATACTTTAGATATATCATCATACCCAACTGTGATATGTGGTAATTAAAAAACAAATGACATCAGTTTGTGAGGTGATATTCCACCGTACACACAAATGATGATTTCATAACCCATTTGATGGAAGTGGGAATGGTTTTAGGTCATTAAATTAACATAAAAATATATAAGTATATTTATGATACTATGGATATTATATCGTCATGTTTTAATAATAATTTAAGGTGGTTGAGGAAGAAATAAAATAAAAACGCTCGTTGAAGAACATTACCTCTTCTTCATCTATCCTCCTTAGGTTTGCACCAAAGCCTTTCTAGGATGGTTTTATTCACAAAATAAGGCTTATAGGACGATATAAGGGAAGTTGTAAAGTTATTTTTTTATGGTTTTGTTAAGAAAAATGGATTTAGAGGTGTGAATAAGTGAGGGGAGTGAGTTCCCTTTTATAATTGTAGAGGAGTTACATTTTTGTAAAATCCAAAAACTATTCAATAATGAGAATTCACTATCACACCAAGTGGCTAAAAAATTTATAATTAAATTGGTGGAGGGATGAAATAGTTTATCAAAACCTCCACCATAAATATAATGATGAATCCAGAATATATTATGTTCACAAATTAATAACATGACATATTTATCAATAAATTTAATGGAACATAATAATTCATTAAATTTCTTTTACTTTTAATATTTTTAGTATTTTTATTTTATTTTTTCTATTAACTAAATAATTATTGAGTTGGTGTTTCTTAAGTATTTAAAGTAATTATTTCATCTATAAAAATTAAAAATAAATTATCATGATAAAAACTAATTTATATTTCAAAATAGTATTTATAACTAAACATATGTTGTTTTTTTCCTATCCCAAATCTTTATAGATATTAAAATCATAGAAGGTTCCTTTTTTGTCTTTTGGTTACTTAACTTATTATATAAGTCAATTTTATGTAAAACTATACAAAAAACTCATAAAAATAGAGAATAAGGTGACAAGGGTATAAATATTTCCATACAATGGGTGTTGAATAAATTTTTAGGTCATTTTATCCCTTATATTCTTAGTTTAACCCCCTTGTAAACCCATTTTTACCTTAACTACTGTAATTAATTTTTACTATTTTCATTATTAATTTTTGTCAAAAATTAAGTCGACCCTACTAAATAATATAAATTATTTTGATTCCAAATATGAAATTAATTTTTCAAAATTATCTTCACATGAGTGGCAAAATTTAATTTAAAATTAATTATGCAGACGCGATGAGAAAGCAGGTTTTTCAAAGAGAAGACGTTCAAAAGTTTAAAAAGTTTTTATATCAAAATTCAATATGAAAATGATTCCGATGAACTAAATTTGATTAATAGACATATAATTGAACTAATTTTACTTTAAAACCAATTAAAAATATAATTTAACTTTATAAATAATTTAAACGAAAAGACACTTTTCAATTAAAATTCATTATTTTCACTATTCATCAAAAATGAAACTTTTCAAAAAAAAATACAAAAAATTCACCCTAAGAATTTTTTTATATTATCATTTAAAAAACTAATATTATTTTATCAAATAAATTTTCTAAAAGTGTTAAAAATTAATTTTAAATTATGGGCGCAAAGGGCGACTAAACCATCTTTTAGAAAAAAATTATTTTTTTCAGGAAACATTTTTTTTCTTTTAAATGATTCTTATTTTATTTCTAATCAATAAATAACCATAGTTTTCATAATTTAGTTTGTACTATTCATACCCACCTATTCTAATGTTTAGGTGACAACTATCTTATTAAATAATAATATTTAAATAATATTTCACATTTTTTTAAACTTGGTATTATGTATAATGAAAGCTAAACTTAGGGTTGCAGGTAACACAAACTATTGAAGAGATTGAATTTATTTTAAAAAATGTGTCATAAAGTATTGGTGTGTTATATTTTTTTTAATCTTTGTGTTTCATGTCATACACTCTATTGAATATAATATTCTTATTTTAGAATCTTGGGGTGTTACATTATCTATTAACCTTGTAGTGGTGGATGCTGTTACTATCAAATTTACACCATGGGAAAAATATTATCCTATTTACTTTGATGAAAAAATTAATTTAAAAGTTTATTTTAATTATTTTAATACACTTATTATTCCCTTGTTAGATAAAGTCTACACTAAGTTGATGGGTTTCTATACAACTAAGAAAACATGGGACAAGCTCGAGAGCATCTTTTAAGGTAATTTCAAAATAAAGGAAGAAAAAAATTTAAATATATAGATTTTATTTTGAATATTTGAAGATATATGGTGAATAAAATATCAACAATTATTTTATAATAGTCACTAAAATTTTGAGTAACATTTGAGGGCTTGGTGACCCCCTAGCTGGCTAAATAATTTTGAAAACATTAATGCGGGATTTCCTAGAAAGATTTAATCCCAAAATTTCTACCTTAAAGTATAGAGATGATATATCTATTGATTAAATTTAAAATATACTTATGGAATATGAAATAATAAAATACCAAATATTTAAAAAAAGGAAAAGGAAGAAATATATTTCAAAGCTATTGAAAAACTCAATATTAAAGAACCAAAAGAAGTATCTTTAAATGAATAAGAAGATGAATATGGTATGGATAATGATATCAGGAGAGTAATGCTACTTATTTCATAAAACTTTATAAAATGAAAAGGTTCTACTTAAATAATTTTAATGTGACAAAATTGGGTACTTTACGATGAATTTTCCTAAAAAAAGGTAAATAGATGTGAAGATGAAGAGTCAGATGAAAATACTTGGAAGAAGAGGTGGAGTAAAAAATTAAAAAGATGCTAAAAAATAAAGTGAAAAAAAGTATTTCTAGAAGTATAAGGGTCTTACTAAGTAAGGTAGAATAAGACTCATAGGAAGCACCATCATTCGATAAAGAAATTCCATAGAATTTAATAAACTTTTTAGATCATGTTAAAAGTGAGTAAACATCAAGTGAAGATAAATAAGGTAGTGAGGAAACTTATGTGGAACACATGTTGAGATAGGAATTAGAATCCTACCTTAATAAAAATAGTAAAATCAAAAAGGAAATTCTCCATTTGAAAAAGAAAAAAGAAAAGAAATTTTAAATAAAAGAAGACTTCCATGAAAAATAAGTGGTTTACATTGATGAAATAAAGTACCTAAAGTTAAAAGTTTCTGAGCGAGATAAAATTTTGAAAGACATAAATGAAAATCTTGAAACAATTAAAGATGAGTTTTTTAAGACATAGTCAAGATATCTCAAGTATAAAAATTTATTATATAAAATTAATTAATACTTTCACAAGGTAATAGAAGTTAATTGTGAGTCATCCTAAGTAATTAAAAAGTTTAACTCAAAATGTGAAGTGAGATCAATTCTATCAAGACATGGAAATAATTTTTTTCACATTATAAATATAGGAACTTTTTCAATAAATGAACAATTATGGATGAATAATGGTTATGCAAATATTCTTACTTCTACAATGAATGAAAAGTGTATTGACCATAAGATTGTTTCCTCTCAACAAAATATATAAAACATTCATGTTTTTGGTGTATCTCAAAAATAATTCTAGGGGAAAATTTTGTATTATGGAAGACCTAGACTTTATATATATTGTTGTTGTTTTGGTTTCTTTGGAAATAAATTCTACAACTATTGATACAATATATCTCTCCCTTAGAGAATGTATGATTTGAGTGGGAGTATTTTTAAAAGAAATGAAAGAAATTTTCAGAAGATGAAGGAAGAACCAGTAAAAGTAAAGAGATAAAATAAAGATTCATCAAGACAGAATCAGTTTGACTATCCTAAAGAAACCCTAAGAATATGTGACCAACCTAGTCACTTTTCTAAAAAAATGTATGACTACTTTACTAAGGAAAATAAAATGTTCCAATAAATAAAAGGTATAAGGTAAATGGAAGATGGATGAAAAATCATTCCTCATAAAAGTTTCTATGAAAGCTAACTGAAAAGGTAAATCCTAGATTCTTGATATCATATGCTCCTCACATATGATATGTGATGTTATGATCTTGGAAAATTTTGAAGAATAAAATGTAATAGTTATTACTTTTGGAAATGATAGTTCTATGAAGATTAGAGGAATTGGCATGACAGTTAGAGATCATCAAAAGTTGAGATCAAAATAAGTCCTATTTTTTATGGTTTTAAGTAAAATATTCTTAGTTTTGGTCAATTTTATGATGATGGTAATTAATTCAACTTTTGGAAGAATTGGTGCAACATTTGGTGTTAGAAAAATGGAAAATTCCAATGGAAGGGATAAGAACTGGAAGCAACCTGTTTCAAATTGGAGATTTATCTGAATCATGTTATTTGTGTTCAAATGATGTAAATGAGTTATGGAATATAATACATGGTCATTGGTTTAAAATAACATGAGGAATATTTTAAAGTAATAAGTAATCAAAGATCCACCTTTCTTGAAAAGAGAGAGAGATATAATGTTTGTTGTTTGTAAGAAAGGAAATATGGTGCAAAGAAGTCACAAGAGGGTAGAAGTTAATCCTACCCATACAATTAAACTCATAAATTCTAATTCATGTGGACCTATGAGGCACCAATCTAAAAATAGTGATTTTTAATTTATTAATTTTATTGATTATTTCACTAGGATGACTAGTGTTATGTTTATGAAACATAAATATAAAGTTGTGGATATGTTTAAGATTTATAGAAGGAAATTTAAAAAAGAACTTGATACATATATATAAAAGATAATAAAAAATAATGGAAAATATTTTACATACAACTCTTTTGACTCCTATATTTCAAATCATGAAATTATGCATTAGTATAATGCTCTATACACCCCATAATAAAATGAGGCTGCTGAATGAAAAAATAAAAGTTTAATTGAAATAGAGAGAAACATGATTTCAAAATATAAACTCTATATTTTTTTATTGATGGAAGATATGTGAATGATAATACATGCTCAAAATAGGTTCTTCGTAACATCTTGATATTCTAAAATAACACTATTTTGATAGCCTATACAATATGCAACACTGAGCCTAAACGAAACACAAAATATTATTATTTATATATGACCATTATAACCCAACCATTGAATTGATAGGTATGAATAATATTAGATAAATTATATATATATATATATATAAAATCTAAACAATACAAATTCATTGGTTGATTATTAGGAAATAAGTTCTCAATTTTCAGTAAAGTTATTTTATGTTTCAGAAATACGTTTTCTTCAAAAATGTTTTTGATTAATTTTTATGAGAAATTATCATAATTAATTTATAAAAATTATATAATTTTTATTTTATAAAAATAATATCATTTTTTAAATCATAATATCAAATTTATCTTAGGGTTAATTTTTTAGATTTTTCTTAAAAGATCGATTTTCCAGTGAATAGTGAAAAATACCGATTTTTATTAACTATAATTTTATTACAAGAATTTAAAAAGGTTTATTTTATTTTAAAGTGATTTAAACTAAAATAAATTATATTATATTATTAATAATATAATTAAGTTCATTGGAATAAACTTCATGATAAAATCTGGTATAAAAACATTTTTATACTCAAAAGGCATTTTTCTGAAAAAAAAATTTCATTAATTTTTGCATTTTGATTTTAATTTAAATAATACCACTTATAGGTATTGAATTTAATAAAATGGATTCCATATTTGGAATTATGAGGTTCAAAATTTTCAAACAGTTCCATTTTATTTTTGATCAATAGGAATTGTAACCGTGGTAAAATTTATCATCTTAGTAAAAGGTAAATCAGGTTAATCTAGGATAAAACTAATTGATATGGTCATAATATTTCATATAATTTTTATTATATGAAGTAAATTAGACCCCTATAACCATAGGATCTAAATTTATATGTTTAATGGACACTTTTCTATGAAAATAACCAATATAATATTTAAATCAAAGAAAATTATAAAATGTCACTCTCTTAGTTTTAAATATCTATTATGTGTCCATATAGGGAGAAAAGAAAGTTATGAATGAATATAAATTTAAATTTTGTGAATAATTAAATTATATTCATTATGATAATTTTTTTATAATTTTTATTGATTATATAATTACCTTAAATTATTGTGCAACGCTAATATAATATTTATTCAATTAATAGAAAAATAAAAAAAAATGATTTAAAAAATATTAAAACTGATTTAATTTGAAAGATTTAATGTGTACAAAAAAATTTATATATCTATATGACATATTTGGAAGGTTTTAAATAATTATATTCTAATCCACCCTTTTTATTGATGTATTTAAAGTCAAATTAAATGATAGTGTTAAAAATGGAATTAATTATATTTTATAATAAATAATATTTTATTAAATGATTAAAAATTCATAAAAATTTTAGAGTTATAAAAAATAATGGTATAAAGTTATAAAAATCATAAATGGTCCATTTATGTGTTGTTTTTTATTTTATGGTAACATTATTAACCCTTAAATGGTAGAAAACTTTACATTATAGTAATTGTCAAAAGGGTTAACGAGGGGTTAAAACTAAAAGATAAGGATAGAAACACAACTAAAACTTGCCCGATTTTTTATGAGAGTATTTAGACTGATAATCATCTTATATTCTAATTATATCAATTTTGAACCATTTATACATGAATAACAATTTATGTTAATTTAATACTTTAGTAAATTCCAAGAATTCCCCTCCCCTCTCTTATAAAATGACACCCCTTTTCTCAATTCTTCACACCACTATGAACCATATATATTGATGAAACCCTAACCATTCATATTATAAAAATCCGTATAAAATTTATTGAGGTGTTTTTCTCCCCAAAATACCTACCCTAAGTCCCTTAAGAAGAGATCTAATGGACTTATACCGAAGAAGAGGTAATCATCTTTACCGAGTCCTTCAAGTTTATTTCTTCTTCTACTTCCTATTAAAATGTTGTAACCATAATAAGATAATAAATATATTATAATAAATATACTTTTATGTTATTATTATTATGGTATGAGTATATTCTATCTCTTCTCTATCATATGAAAAGTGAAAACATCGCTCGTGCATACGTATGACTTATCATCTTCACGTAGTGGTGTAATTCATTTTTCATCACCATTTCACTTGGAAGGTTATAAATTTGGAAATAATTAATATATATGATATTTATGACATAAATATTATTATTTAATTATAATATCATATATACCTTCTTACCTTCCAATTTGTTGGAAAACAATAACATCGCTCGTGCGTACATGTGGACTACCATCTCCATGAAGCGATGTGTCTCGTTTTTCATTTCAGTTTTATTTAGATGGTAATGAGGATATATTTAATTAATATATATTATATATATGATATAATAATTATTCTTTAAATTATAATGATTATTTAACTTTCTTTTTTCTATCCTTTGAAAAATGAAAACAACATTCATGCGTACGTACGACCTACCATCTTCGTGAATGATGTAATTATTTTTTCTATATATAAATTTTAAAAATAACCCTAAATATTTATATAATGAATATAAATGATAAATATATCATTATTAACATTATTTATGTGATATAACCATGATCTAAGTTCAAGGACTAAAACTACCGAAGCAAAACATACATGAAAAATGAAGCAGTTATCACTTAGAACAATGATTTTAATAAATAATTATTAATATATGGGTTATAAAAGGTCATAAGTAAATAATATATGGTATGATATATATAAATATGGTTCTATAATATATTTATAATAAATCTATATTTATTATATAAGAGTTTTAAACACACACGAAGGAAGTCAGACTTGGTGTAAGGGTTTCTCGTCTCACTTTTACTTCCATGAGACGTATGCCATATCCACAAATTTTTTTTTATGGTTTATATAACCCCCCTTTTATATTTTATATCATGAATAAATTTATATTAATGTTATTTAAAAGTTTCATATGAAGTTATTTTTTTTATGGGTTTTATGATTCAAAAGTTTCCAAAGTGGTAAGAGTTTATTTCATAATATCATCATTATTTGAGATTGTTTATTTTTAAGTATCCATTGGGGGAATTATTTAATATTTATATCATAAACCCAATAAATTTTCTTATCCTCTAGTTATTCAGGAAATTTTCAATTAATAATACCATTTTACTCTCTTTGGTATGTAAAATGATTGAGAAAATGTTTTTTTAGAAAATCTGACTTCATTTCTCTCTTCGGTAGAATATCCTTTTTATTTCATATCCATTTTTTCTAAAAATATTTTCAATAATGTTTTAAAAAATCTCTAAAATTATTTATTAAATAAATTTTTACCCAGGTTTTATTTTTTCAAAAAAAAAAAGAATCTTCTTTTCATTTTTTGAATGAGGTGTTTTTGTCATTTTATCGAAAATGTGAAAATAATATTTGTTTTAATTTATATGACATGAAAAAAATTTCCCACCATCATGACCATTACTTGATTTCAATATTCCTATAAAAGTTTTAATTATTGTTTTTAAAGAAAATATTTATCCTAATATTTTATAAATTTCTAGTTTTTAAAAGTGATTTTCAAAGTGAAAAGGGTATTTTCCTCAAGAATGTTTTTAATGACATTTTTATGGAATTTATATTTATCAATGAAAACAACCCTTATTTTATTTATGCTCCACTAGGGATATGTTGTAATGATGCCATCCTTATTATTTTTCTAGATGGTTTATGCTCAGTTTGACTGGAGATGTTCTAATTTTATACCATTTTGCATATTACTCTAGATGATTTATGATTACGAGAAAATATTAACATTTAATATACTAGTTTTTCAATAAAAATGTTTGCATTAATCATATTTCACCCATTTCATATGAGAAATGCATTGTACTTAGTAAGTGATGGGCGAGAATGCTATATCCTCTCAATGCATTGATAGGTTTTATGAGACAAACTAGATTCAGTTTTGGATGAGGCCTTACCCATTTATTTTCATATGTCTTGGAATAAGGCCTCTATGATGCTTTCAAATGACTTAGAAAATGGCTTGATGATAAGTTTCAAATGTTTGACATTATGAATTCCACTATTATGAAATTAGTTATTGATTCCCATGTGATTATTCGATTTTTTATGATATTCATGGATAAGTTTATAACTCATATGATTATTTATATGAAATTATTTGATCATCATTTATTCCTACCTTATTATTATTCATGATCAAGTTATCGATTAAATGGAATGTGTTTTCATATATTTACCTTTCCTTGTTGATTATAACTTATTTATTTATGATATCTTATACTGTACACATACTTTTATGAAGCATCTGAGATCACCCTTTTATTTTATTTCATTTTTCTAGGATATAAAGAAGGATATTATGAATAATATTGAGTTTGAAATAATTATTTTATGCCATGTATTTTATTTTTTCAATATAATATGGGAATTATATTTGTATCTGGTTCTTCAAGACTAATAAACTATTCAGTCCTTTGGGATGAGATTCCTTGTATATAGTGATAATTTAATAAAGTAACCACCAAATCCAGGCTACTAAGTCTAGGGTCTTTACATGCACTCCTTATGAAATTTGGTACAAAAGTAAACCAATAGTGAAATATTTCAAAGTGTTCGAGCACCCTTCCTTATTAAAATAAAAAACCATAACTTAGTAAATTTTGATTAAAATGATAAGGAAATAATATTCATAGGGTATACAACCAAAAAAAGAATTTATAAGTTCTGGATCAATAAGATTCACAAAGTGATAGAGTTATATGATGTTGAATGTAACACCCCAAGACTTTACCATATTCTTATTTTAGAATAAATTTAATTTTGTCACTATATTGCTTTATACGCAACACCAAGTTAAGGTTACACTACACATAACATTTATAATATCTTGTTTGACATGAAATACTGAGTTATCTTGAGTTATACACAAGAAGGATTTTGTTTTATAGTTTGTGTTACATGCAAGATCGAGTTTTACTGAACAATAATATATTATTAAAATATTATTATTTAATAAAATAAGATATAAACTAGCCTTTAATTTGGAGATTATGAATATAAATAACTAAATTATGGAAATATATTGTCAAATTCATTGGTTAAAAACTAAATATAAATTAATATCAAAACCAATTGAATATATAGAAAATGTTTTTATAAAAAATTATTTTTATGCTCACAAAGTTGTTTTATCCTAATAAATTAAATTAATTAAAATTATTGAATGATATTAATGTAATATATATATATTATATTAAATCAAATATTTTTAATATTCATCCAATATATTTTATTAGCATAAGATAATAATAAATCTAGTTTTATGCTTAAAAATAGTATTTTTTCTAAAGGTAATTTTACCGCCTTTTAATAGAGAACCTATTTTAAATCCCATTTTTGGTAATTTTATAAATTATATATGTCAAAATAAAGTTAATGTTTTAAATTATAACATAAAAATTATCTTAGGGTGAATTTTTGGTATTTGTCTATGATGTTTCATTTTTTGATGAATAGTGAAAAATATTGAATTTTAATTGAAAACTTCTTTTTTGTATAATTTATTTATATGGATAAATTATATTTTAAATTTGTTTTAAATTTAAATTATATCAATTATACATAAATTAATCCAATTTAGGTAATAATAATAAATTTCACTTTGAAATTGGATATAAAAACTTACCAAACTTTTGAACATTTTTATTTTAAAAACCTGTATTGTTGTCCTGTCCGCAAGATTAAATTTAAATTAATTTCTGCCAATTATGTTATTTAAATTTGGAAAAATAGATTAAATATTTTACATAAGAATAATTTATAATTTATAATAAGTTCAACTTATTTTTTTACCAAAAATATTAGTGAAAGTGATTAAAATTAATTACAGAGATTAAGAGAAAAATTAGATTAACAAAGGAATAAATATTAAACTTAAGGCCTAAAATGACCTATGAACTTGTAAAAATACATTTTATAGACATATTTAAACCCTAAACTACATTTTATATAATTAGGACCATTATTGGATCCACTTTACATGGGGAAAACGTGGGTGTAATTTCCTTTTCAAAAATTTACAAGAATGCCACTCCTCTTTCACTATAAAAAGGCACTCACCCCTCCCACTTATTCACACATATAAATCCATTTGGTTTTCCAAAACTTTGATAAAATAATCTCCCAACATCCATAACCTAATCATATAAGCCTTACATTGGTCATAAATCCAACCAAGGGAGTCTTTTGGTATAAACTAAAAGGAGTTACCCGAAAAAGAGGTAACATTCTATAATAATCATTTTCGTTTCATTTATTTACCCACCCCTTAATTTATTATTATATTTTTCCTATATAATAAAATAATTAAAATAAATATAATTTCAGTGTTTATATGATAATATTTCTATCTAAAATTTCACACACATCTATCAAATGAGATATGCAATCATCGTTTGTGTGTACGACAGACTACCGCCTCACGAACTGATGTCATCCATTATTCCATTTACCACCTTTCAAGGTTGAAAATAATGATAAATTTATAGTTTATATATATATATATGATATTTATAATTTCTTTATTCTTATGTAATTTTTATATAACACCTACTTTCATGCGTTCCATATTGTGGGGATACGATAACATTGTTTGTGAATGTGTGGACTACTGCCTCCTCAAAGCAATGTGATTCAGTCACACTATACATGGAATGTATTAAGGATAATTTTAATTAACATATGTGACATATATGAAATAGATATTATGATATAATTTTAATATACATATACATCATTTACTTTTTATTCTTTTAATACGACAAATAAATGGAAGTAGCGTTTATGCGTACGTACGACATACCATCTCCATGCATGGTGCATTTCATTTCCATCTCCAAATTTTATGGATTATTATAAATACATACATAATGAATATATATGGTATTAAAATCATGTTTTACATTCTATATATGATGAAATCTTGATATAATTAATTGGAACAATAAGTAATAAGTCAAAACATACTAAAAAAACTAGGCAATTGACACCCAAAATAGTGAAAATAATGAAAGATTGTTAGTAAATGAGTAATAAGATATTATAAGAAGATAATATATGATCTCATAAATATTAATATTATTTTTTAATAATTTATTAAAATTCTTAAAACCAATATACATGAGGTTAAAGGATGTTTACACAAAATGAAACATATGGTACGAGATTTTCATCTCACTTTTTACATCAATGAGATAAGTGTCATATTCACCACTAACTTATTTTGCATGGTGTATCTTAATTTTTTTTATATATAATATAATTAATATTTTTATCTTCATGTTATTCATTGTTTTTATTTTAATTATCTCATCCAAGGGTTTGACTTGAAAATTACCAAATGGTAAAAGTTATCCTTATAATATCACTTTCTTTTGTGATCATTAAATTTATCTTGAAAAATCATTTCCATATGATGTTTTTTATTGTAAATTACATTTATATTAAATATCTATATTATCATGAAATAGATATTATTATTTCTAAACCATATACTATTTTTATTTACGATGTTCACTTTGAAAATTATTTGATTAACTGGGGAAATATTGGTAAATTTGTATCTTTTACTCAATATAGATATTTGATGAGGAACATTGATCATGAATTAAATAAATTATTTGATATATAATTAATAATTTGGATCAGTATGACATGGGTGAGTATTGGTTATAGATATCCCCTCAATGCATTGATAGTCTTATGAGATGAATCAGTTGTCCAAATTAGATGGGTTTTTACCCGATATGTTATAAACCATCTTGTGAAAGGTCTCGATAGTAAAGGTACCATGTACCTAGGAAACATGGAATCAAATAATTAAGAATTTACCTCATTCATATTCAGTTATTATTTATCCATGATATTATTTCTTTAACATTTTCTATGGATGCATTTCATTCTCAGTTTATTGAATAAATAACTTGTGTTTCAGTTATTTACCTTGTCATTTTGATTATGCCTTATCTAGTTATTTAAATGGAATGTGTTATCAGTTACTCACCTATCTATGTTTATTTATTATTATTTATTCATTATTTATTTTTCTTTACTCACCCTTACTGAGCATTTGATCTATTATGTTTCCTTTCCCTAGGTTATAAAGAGGAGTCTTTTGAATGAATTTCAAGGATGCTGAGCTTCTAATTATGTAATGATTTATTTTCTTTTCCCAATATATTATGGGTATCATGTATGTAATCTAGTTTTCCAAAACTTTTAAACTATTAGGTCTATTGGTATTTGAATCTTGTATCTATGCCAATGTAATAAAATAATGCATTGGCTCTAGGCTTCTGGGGTCCGGGCGTTACACTTGGTATCAGAACAAGTTTAGTAGAAAATTTAGAAATTAGATTTAGAAAACATAGATTAGGGAACATAAACCTAAGATATAATTTTAGGATAAGTATAGAAGAACATCCTAGAATTTTGGTTAGGTAGATATTATGTGGGTATTCCTAGCAATACATCCCTGTCTGGATGCTACAAGTGGACGTGGTTCTGGAATATATGTACCTAGGGATAACAACTCTGACAAGTTGTGTCAGGCCTAAATCAAGCATAACCTGGTACACAAAAGTGTTCCTTACTACTCACTTAGATTGATACTATTAGGGGATATGCTTAGGATAATTCATATTTCTTTACAAACCATTATGAAGGATTTTAATGTAAAGATATCCCCAAAGAAACCATGTTTGTGATTATGAGATTAGATACACATAATTTTTTTAATTATGTTATATATTTCACTAGTTTTGGGATTATAAATTATGTTAAATAATATTATGATCTAATCCAGTATATGTAATTATTTAGAAATGGAACTTGGAAAGAAGAAGTGTATCAATACTCATGGCCAATGTAGAGGTTTCCCAACTACGAAAGTCATTGTAACTAGTATTAGAACTGAGCAAGTTATGGATATATTAGGGAAAAATAACCAGGTTATGACACATAACCTTTATTGGATGGAAAAACCTATTCCATAATGATATTATCTAATGTTTGGCCGCTTTATGTGATATAAGCCCCCATCATTTAGTGGGACGACTGAACCAATGGTTGTTTAGCAATGGATTAAGTCTTTGGAGAAGATATTTATAGCCTTGGGATGCAGTGAAATGGAAAAGTTTACACATGTGGTCTATTGTCTCAAAGGTGATGTTGATCAATAGTGGTCCCTAATCTAGAATACTAGGGAGGAAGGAGAAATTGAACTCATGGTATAGAAAACTTTTAAGGAGACATTATTTGATAAATACTTCCCACATGATCAAAAAATTAAGATGAATATGAATTTCCTTAGATTAAAGAAAAAGGAAAAAGAACATGTTTAAGATTACGAATCTACCTTTACAAGGTTATCTAGGTATGCTAAATATTTTATACAAAACACAGAGTGTAATATTGATCATTTATTTGAAGGTCTTAAGCCAAATCTCCGAAGATCACTGGTTTCTCAGACTTTTTCATCATATGAATAGATAGATTTATGTGCCATCAAGATAGAAAAATAATTATCCAAGTCTTATGAATTCAAAGGGAAGTAAGAGAATAATATAAAGAAAGATAAAATAATAGATAAAGGGAAGAAGGGAAAGAAGGATTTTCCCACATGTGATAACTATGGAAAGAATCACTCTGGTAAATGATTTAAATGATTAGGGTTTGTTATAAGTGTGGAGAAAAGGTTCACCAGGTTAATTAATGGAAAGGTAAGAATAAAAAGTATACTATTTAGTGTTATTACCATAAAGTGATAGGGAAATATGCATAATAATTCCCCAAGCGTCAAGGGAATCTACCACAAAATAAGCTAAGGGATCAAGGTCAAACTTATGTTATTGATACAACTGAAGTGGAATGATTAATTTTATCCTATATTTAGATCCTTGAATAATATTGTAAAAGTTTGTTTTTAATGACTTCCTAGTTATAAGTATTATGGAATGTATAGGGATTGCACTGTAGTACCTTTTCATTAAGGATTTTAGATCATATGTTGAATGGTACTAAGAAAAGTGATTCAGTAGCAAGTTAAACTTTTGGAAAATACACAGTTGGGGGAAATAAAAGTCTTAATTTGTTCCTGATGTATAATGATACTTGGATAGCAAGATAATTTATATGGATAAAGTAAATTAGATACTACTAACTAACTTGGAACTAATCCTAATTTTTTTGGATCATAATACTTAGAAGAGTCATAAGGTTAACCATTTATGAAATTGGTTAAGTTGATATTTGAACAAGGTTTTAGAGATTAATTTAATACTTCACCATATGATGGAACCTATGCTAAGAAAAGAAGTATAAATAGTTCAAGGAACAACCAAAGGATAATATTTTGAAATAGAAACATATATTTACTTATATTCTTAGAGGGTGAAATAATTCCTCAATGATAGGAAAAGGGTCTTGAAACAAAAATGTTGTCCTATTATCATCATTTTTGATGGTATCGATGAACTTTATTTACACCTATGTTTTATGATTTTGTGTTCAAAAACTTTCTCATGAAAATTTTCTTTATCACTCTCCATCAGAACTTTATTGTTAGATTTTTCTTCTATGTCTAGGTTTTCACTAATATTCTCTTATTCGAAATCCTGGTTTTGTGGTAACCTTCACATTTCCTTTATCCTATTATTAAGAATATGTGCTGTTAAACCTATTTAAAATATGGGGTTTTTAACAACAGTATTTTAAAACATAAAACCCTCGAATACCAATATCATGTTTAAATCATGTCAAAATAATTTAATTAATGTGGGAAGAATATAACACCCAAATACTTTACCATATCCCCCTCTTAGAATAAATTTAATTTTATCACTAACTTGATTTATACGCAACAAAAAGTTAAGATTATGCTACATGAAATTTTTATAATAGCTTGTTTAACATGAAACATTGAGTTATATTGCATTACACACAAGAACAACTTTGTTCGATAGTTTTTTACACACAAGACTGAGTTTTACTGAACAATAATATATTATTAAAATATTATTATTTAATATAATAAGATATAACCTAGCCATTAATTTGGTGGTTATGAATATTAATAACTAACTTATAGAAATATATTTTTAAAATAATTGGTTAACAACTAAATATAAATGAATATCAAAACCAAATGAATATATAGGAAATGTTTTTATAAAAAACTATTTTTTATGATCACAAAGTCGTTTTATCCTAATAAATTAAATTAATTAAAATTATTTAATTATATTAAATTAATATATATAAGATATATTCAATTGAATATTTTTTATATTCATACAATAGATTTTATAAGCATAAGATAAGAATAAACCATGTTTTATGCTTAAAAATAATATTTCTCAAAAAGGCAATTTCACTGCCTTTTAATGGTGAACCTATTTTAAATCCAATTTTCGAAATTTTATAAATTATATATGTCAAAATAAACTTATTTTTTGAAATATTGACCTAAAAATTTTATTAGGGTGTTTTTTTGGTATTTTTCTGTGAAGTTTCATTTTTTTGATGAACAGTGAAAATATTGAATTTTAATTGAAAAATTCTTTTTTGTATAATTTATTTATATGGATAAATTATATTTTAAAGTAAAATTATATCAATTATAAATAAATTAATCCAATTTAGGTCATTGGAATCAATTTTACTTTGAAATTGGATATAAAGACTTAGCAAACTTTTGAACATTTTTACTTTAAAAACATGCATTGTCATCCTGTTTATGAGATTAATTTTAAATGAATTTATACCAAATATGTGATTAGAATTTGGAAAAATTAATTCCATATTTTTAATCAAAAAAATTTATAATTTATAATAATGTGAAATTAGTTTTTTTATCAAAAATATTAGTGAAAGTGATTAAAATTATTTACAACGATTAAGAGAAAAATGAGCTTAACAAAGGACAAAACCTTAAACTTAAGGCCTAAAATAACCTATAAACTTGTCAAAAATCCAATTTATTGAAATATTTAAACCCTATAATACATTTTATTTAATTCAAACCATTATTGGAGCCACTTGACATGGGAAAAAATGTGGGTGGAATTCCCTTTCCAAAAATTTACAAGAATGCCACTCCTCCTCCACTATAAAAAGGCACTGACCCATCCTACTTATTCACACCTATCAAGCCATTTGGATCAACAAAAATCTAATAAAATAATCTAAAAAAATACCTCCCATTAAAATAGAATCTTTTCCTTGGGCAGAAATCCAACCAAGGAAGTCTTTTGGTATAAACCAAAAGGAGTTACCTGAAAAAGAGGTAACATTCTCCAATGATCAATTTCATTTCATTTATTTTACCACCCCTTAATTTATTATTATATATTTTATATATAATAAAATAAGTACAATAAATATAATGGAGTATTTTTTTGAGAAGTTTTTGACTTAAACTTTCACACACACCCATCAAATGAGATACACAATCATCGTTCGTGTGTACGACATACTACTGACTCGCGAACCAATGTCGTTCGTTCTTCCATTTAACTCTTTTAAATGTTGGAAATAATGATGGATTTATAGTTTATATGTGATATTATGATATTTATAATTTATTTATTCTTATTTAATTTTTATATAACACCTACCTTCATGAGTTCCATATTGTGGGGATATGATAACATCATTTGTGGACATGTGGACTATCGCCTCATCAAAGCGATGTGATTCATTCATACTATACACGGATTGTATTAAGGATGATTTTAATAAAAACATGTGAAATATATGATATATATATATTATACTAGAATTATAATATAAATATATATCATTTATTTTTCATTATTTTAATATGGAAAATAAATAGAAGTAGCGTTCATGCATACGTACAGTCTACCGTCTCCATGAATGGTGCATTTCATTTCCAATATAAAAACTTTATGGATTATTATAAATACATATATACCGAATATATATTATATTTACATCATGTTTTTCATTATTTAGATGATGAAATCATGATATAATTAATACTAACAACAAGTAATAAGTTAAAACATACTTGAAAAACTTGGTAATTAACACCCAAAATAGTGAAAATAATGAAAGATTGTTAGTAAATGGGTAATAAGATATTATAAGAATATCATATATGATATCATAAATATTAATACTATTCTATAATAGTTTATTAACATTCTTAAAACCATTATATAGGAGGTTAAAGGATGTTCACACAAAAGGAAACATAAGGTAAGAGATTTTTATCTCACTTTTTACATCAGTGTGATAAGTGTCATATTGATCACTCACTTATTTTGTGTGGTGTATATACTACACATTTATATATATATAATATAATTAATATTTTTATCTTAATGGTATTTAAGGTTTTACTTTTAATTATCTCATCCAAGGGGTTTGACTTAAAAATTACCAAATGGTAAAAGTTATCCTTACAATATAACTTTCTTTTGTGATTATTAACTTTCTTATGAGAAATAAATTACTTATGATCATTTTTATTGTACATTAAATTTATATTAAATATCCATATTATAATTTAATGAATATTATTATTTTCTAAACCGTATACCATTTTTATATATGGTGTTTACTTTGACAATTATTTGATTAACTGGGTAAATATTGGTAAATCTGTATCTTTTACTCATTATGGATATTTAACAAGGCACATTGTTCACAAATTAAATTTATTATTATATATATGAGGAATTATTTGGATAGGTATGAAATGGGTGGGGCTTGATTATAAATATCCCCTCGATGCATTGGTATTATCATGAGACAAATCAGTTGGCCAAATTAGATGGGTTTTTTTTTTCTGATTTGTTATAAACCTTCTTGTGAAAGGTCTTAATGGTAAAGGTAACCTGTACCTAGGAAACAAGGAATCTAATAATTAATCATTACAGTAATTCAGATTCAGTTAATATTTATCCATGAGATTTTTTTTACATTTTCAATGGGTGCATTTCATTTTCAGTTTATTGACTAAATGACTTGTGTTTCAGTTATTTACCTTGCCATATTGATTATGACTTATACAGTTATTTAAATGGAATGTGTTATCAATTATTCACCATTCCATGTTGATTTATTATTATTGATTCATTATTTATTCTACTATACTCACCCTTACTGAGTATTTGAGCTCACCCTTATTATATTTCCTTTCCCCAAGTTATAAAGAGGAATCCTTTGAATGAATTTAAAGGATACCGAGCTTCTACTTATGTTATGTTTTATTTTATTTTCCAAATGTATTATTGGTATCATGTATGTAATCTTGTTTTCCAAAAATTATAAACTATTCTAGCCCTTGGTATTTTAAGCTTGTATCTATGCCAATGTAATAAAATAATGGGGCAGCTCTAGGATTTTGGGATCGGGGTGTTACATTGAAGTTATTATAAATAAATTCAAATTGATAGAAAGAGGAAAAGATGTTTTTAGAGGGTTAAAAAAATATTTCATACAATCAAATACAAGGAGATATGAATCATAATGAAGGAAGGTACTCACAATAAATCTTCATGTTCTAATGAAACTGGTGATAAAGAATAATCTTCCACCAAAAGCAAGAACTATGAATTCTAAACAATTCAAAGGTAGGTTGAACTAGATAAAATCATCAAAAAATTATAATACCTATTTGAAACCATAAGGAAATTGATAATGGAGAATAAAATAATACTTATTTCATTGGTAGAACCTTATTTAGTAGAGGAATTGGTTTAACACATTTAATGACTGGATGCTATAAATGGAAAGTAAGATCATATTGAGAAGAAAAATATACGGGAACTTGTTTTGAGACTAGAAGATAAAAATGTGATTAAGGATAAATGGGAATTTAAAAATAAGAAAAATGAAAAAGGTGAAGCTTTTAGAAAAAAATATAAGTTAGTTTGTAAGAGATATTCATAGCTAGAAGGTATTGATTTTGAAGAAAATTTTACCCCTACCATAAGACTCAAAACCATCTGAATGTTTTTAGAAATAACATCTCATCAGAAGTATAAAATTTATCAAATGGATCAATTTTCTTTAATTCTAAAGTATAAGAAGATATTTACATTGAACAACTAGTGAGTTTTGAACTTAATATAGATGTATATATGGTTTATAAATTCAAGAAGGATCTATATTGGTTAAACCAATCTCCTCAAGCTTGGTAGGAAAAACTTGATGAATACTTGAGAAAGTTAAAATTTTATAAATAGAAAATTTACACAAACTTATATGTGAAGCAGGATTGTTTTGGAATTAAAATTTTTATTGTATATGTTGATGATATATTTTTTACTGGTGAAAAGTAATATGTTTTTAAAGAATTCTCAGAATAAATGAAGCGTAACTTTGAAATGTTAATGTTTCGGGTGACGAATTTTTTACTTAGGATACTAGTAGTTCAAAAGGTAAGTTTTATCTTCCTTTTATAGGATATGTATGCCAATGAATTATTGAGAAAATTTGGCATGACATATTGAAATGAAATAACCACACTTATTTTAGTAGGTATGAAGATAATAAATGATACTATTAGAAGAAGTGTTACTTTACATCACATCATCTCAACTAGACTTTGTGAATGAAGTGACTTTATATGAAAGATATCAAAGTGATATTAAAGAATCACATTTTTTGTCCACCAAATGAATTTTGTAATATATTAAAGGAACTTTAAATTTTGTTTTGCTGTAAAAAATAAGTAGTTTGTTGATCTTACTTGGGTTTATGGATATAGATTTGGTTATAGATTATGATTATCAGAAATCCACATATAGAGGAAAATTTTTCTTATAAAACAATAGTGTTTTCTAGCACTGTAAGAAAAAAAATTATATAACACTAAGCACAACTGAGTATGCATACATTTATACAACATATTTATAAACTTAGATGATGTGGATAAAAGTTTTGTTATAGGATTTAAAGGTGGATTCCATAACTCCACTAAAAATTGATTATGACAATCAAAGTACAATTGATCATTCAAAGAATCCTATATAACAATCTAGATCAAAACACATATATATTCAGTATCACTTTATCAAGGTAAAATTTAACACTGTAGAAATTAAATTAGATCACATTTAAACAGAATAAAAAACTATTAATATATTCATTAGGTCCCTTTCTTGGGAAGGATTTGAGAAACTGAAGCAAAAAATTCAAGTTAATACTTCCCCTATAATTTAATAGAAGATGATAAAGGTTGTGTTTTTGTGGAAATTAGAGCATGTAAATGAGTTTTTAAGAGTTTAAAATATATCAAAAATAGATATTGGAGATCCCATGAATTGGTAAAGTTTTTGTTTTTGTTGTTAAAAATTTGTGAAAGAAAGTTTTTCTAACTTTGTATGATTTTTTTGAGTTTTAGGTGATAATGAATCTAGATGGATTGAGTTTAATAGATTTTACAAAATAAATTTCTAGAGAAAGAATAAGTTTCCAAGAAGTGATATTACTAGAAGATAAAGAATTTAGGGTAATATAAAGGACCAACTATATAGAAGAATCAAAAAAGTATATATGATTTATCCTTAATGAATTTAAGGTGAACATCACCAGATGATACACTAGAAAATTTGAGTTCAGTAGAAAAAGAATCAATTAAAATGTTGAGAATATTAAGATTAATAAAAAACATTGGAAGTTATAAATAATATGATACTTCACCAATCTTCAACATAACAAAAATCATGAGTACTAAAAGTAACTTATGATTCAATATGATTCAATCAAATGATTAATTTGATCAAATGTTGGAAGAAAAAATTTGATATGTTGAAGCACAAAAATCTCAAAAATGTTAGCCATACTGATAAACTTGGGTAATAATAAAACTAAGTATCTAAATTATGTGAGTAAAATTGACTTATTCATTGAATAAAGATGGGAAATATTAGATGCATGAGAACTAAAAGAATCATATTATGGAGGCTGAGAATAATGGGGAAGAAAGAGTTGTAAGTCAAAGTTTAAACATAATATACATGTAACAAAGTTGCTCCACTAGAAACATGTGATTCATGTTAGAGTTTAAAGTACTAAAATCAATATAATATTTAGTTGAGTATTGGGAAATGAAAAACCATAAGATAAATAGAAAATTCTATGAATTTAAATTCACCAGAAGATTCCAAAAGACTATATTTATATAAACCTAAACTCATTGTGATGATGTTGAGTTAGATGTTCAAAGTGAAATATTCACATATGGAAGTTCATGATTCTAGCTGAGGATTTTGAAAGGGTTGGAAAAGATTGTTGACCCTGATGTATATAGAATATATTTAAGGTGATCTACTAAAGAATGGGTTGGCAAGAAATTTAAACCAGAGTCTCAAAATTCTTCTCTTTTATTAGAGGAATATTAGTTATATAAATGGGAATGATCATTTCAAAAAAAGTTGACGTGACTATTATAGTCTATGAGAGTTGGGTTCATTTTGAGGATCCTGAACTACTAGTCTCAAATAATTCAATGGGTTAAAGAAAAGTAGAAATCCTGGAGAATTATGAGGATTAAAAAGGTGATCAAAATAGAGGTCTACACACTAAGGCATCAAAATCATAATCTTATAGTGATTGAAGTTTTAAACAACTCAATCCGAACAACTTGTGAGAAAAAGCTAAGTGCAAATTTTTGATGGCTTGAAGGGAAATTCAATTTATAATTGGTGGGAACTAGTATTATCATTTTTCAAGAGATATAAGTACAGGATGCACATTTGAAGAAAGGATAATCCATTCCCAAGAAATTTTAGTTGATAATAATATTATAGTGTAAAAATATGTGGTTTGGGATAAAAATGAAACATAATAAGGAGTAAGTCCTAACATTGAGACCAAGACTAGTAAAAATTATGTGTGATTTTATATCATGTTTGATTTATTATATACAGGTGAGAAAGTTCCTTTTTTAGTGTGAATAGATAACTTAAAAAGTCATAGAGTTTAACTTCAAGTTAAATTTGTAAAAAGGAACCACTGATTCAATCTCCTTCTCAGTGGTTCACCCATCCATGGGAATCTCATTATCCTATACCTTTTAGGACATCAAATGAAATTTACTCTAAAATTTAACTAAAAAAATATTTAGAAAGTAGTTATATTCAAATTCTTATAGTAAATAAATGTAAATTTTACATTTTTTTACTGTCATATATCCTAGACTTGTTTGGTTATGAAGTAAAAAACCACTTTAGTTTTATATTGGTATGATATTTTATTTGTTAAATTTAAAAATTTTAAGTCCAAACATACTCCCAATAGATTTTTAGAGACTATATTACATTAGTAATTCTAAGAAACACAAACTACTTTATGTCCAAAAATAACTCTTATTTTATTTTAGATGAATATACTCTTGAATTTAGGAAAGATATCTTATTTCCTTTTAGTAGGAACATTCAAAAAATAAACCATTATTTACATATCATATATGGTATTCCATGTGTTTTAAAATCCTACTAAAAGGAATATTTTATCAAATATTTTACTATTGGTGGTGGAATCCTATTCCATCATATTCTTGGATAAACACTTTATCACAAATAAAACTCTTTTTATCCTTATCTAATTTCTATGAATTTTATAAAATTTTGATGAATCATAAACCATTTTTATCAAAAATATACATATCATTTATTAAATAATAATTGTTTACAAGATTTAATCAAGTGAAAAATTATACAAATAATACATACCATTTTAAAAATCATTCATGCCTCAAGTTCTCCTAGAATTCAGCTTCTCAATGCAACAACTGCTTGCTCCATTACATAAAATCAAACCCCAAGATCCAATATTTAACTTTTATTTACTTTTGAACCATTTTATATTCATGACACTTATAAAAATGTAGTTGGTATCACATACCATTCATAATCTAAAAATTTATTTAAATAATATTAATACTTGAAGTGGGATCTCTATAAGGTTTCTTGGAAACTTTCATGTATTCTAGACAATAATTTTTTCAATGGCTTGATTTTCCACAATGGAAGTACTTCCCTTCCTTAATATTCTTTGGTTTAGGTGGATCTATAAACTATCCATGATCTATTTTCTTCTCTTTATGACTAAAATTTTGACATTTATCCTTCCATATCATTATGATGACACTTGATACTAGGCCACCCATGTCTTAATAAACTATCCTTAACATATTTATGAGATTGGGTAAACTTTTATTAAATTCATTTATATTATAATTCACAATGAACTATCAAAACCTTTCTAGCAGTAATTACAAAAATGAATTTCATGGTCAGATTGAGCCTAATAGGTGAGAGAAGCCTCTCCAAGACATTATCATACCAATTCATATCTAGCACACAAGTTGATATTGAGGTTCATTCTACCATTTTACACTAAAATATATCCATTTATATTTCATTCTTCTAATTCTTATCTTGTTCTTGATAAATAATTTTTAGGTTTTATATCATTTTATATACATCCATGGTCTCATGTTGCTTCTGTAACTTAGCTTCCATGGTTATAAGCATTAGGGTAGAGACTTCTAGTGAATCCCTTAGATTTTTATCTTAGGAATTGAATTCCATTTTTTGAACATATTCTTCAGATAACTATTTAGGAAGGGGTTCCTCCAACACATAAAATCTTTCATCTTTCTTGAGAACTATTCTCAAGTTCCAGTACCAGTCAAAGAAATTACTTCTATTTAGTTTTTCCTTACCCAAAATAGATCTCAAGGTCATTCTTGATGATTGTGTTTCCATTATCTACAACAAAATTTTTATTAGATGGTTATAATTTTTTACATACAATCAATAAGTACTTTAATTAAAGTACTCCCACTAAAATTGATGAAACCTTATATCATATCCATTTAGTGAGATAAGACTTGTATTTTACTAAGTAACGAGTCTACCTTGTCATTCCTCTAACCACTTAGTTATTTGGGTAGTTAATCATCCTGACCATATCATACATTATTCTTAGATATTTTAGTAAGTAAATCTTTACCCAAACTATCATATGGATAAAACCAAATCTATTCCTCTAGTATCCTAATTTTTAAGGTTTCATATATAAGTGCTTCCCAAATATTATAGTAGGATTTGGTTACCTAAATTTTAGTATTATCCTTTTCCAACATGTCATATATAAGATAATTCAAGGGCACCCTTCTTTTTTAGAACCTACCCAGTTGAATGATCAATGTCTTGACATTTTTTTGCCTTAGAAGGAATCTTAAACTTAGTATTTTGAGGGTTTTTTTAAAGTCTCGATAATTAAATATATATCATATGCATATTAAATTCATTATATCACATGCAATATTTTATTATCTCATGTTTTATTGCCTTATGTATGCATGATTTTAATGATTTAGTTTTGAAATTTTTATTTCATCCACCAAATCAATATGTTCACGCCATATTAATGTGTAACTATTTACACAACCCAAAAGTTTTTGTTACTCACCCATAAATAGAAGTCAAATATATTCATACATATCCAAATTCATTTCATGTATAAGGTGAATGAACTCTTCATATAAAGGTTTAAAATTATATGACATTGATAATCTTTGGAATAGTAAGCCTAGAGCCACAAATAGCCAACACCCACCTTTATAGAATAAAGTATTAGCCTTTAGTACAATGGGAAGTATGACCCAAAGTCTCTCTACTCAGGGATACATTACTCAAGAGATAATAAAATTCATGGTAACTCTAAAACATAAAATACATAAACTAGATCTAACAACTAAATTCAATCTAATAACTTTAATAACAAACTAAGGTCAAAGTAGATTAAAAATTAAATCTTATGTTGTCTTACCTAGCATGGGATGGAATTTTACAAGAAATAATTTATCTCATAAAAAATCATACATAATAACTCATGATATAAAAATTATATTTATGAATTAAAAATAAATAATAAATACATGAATAATTCAAGAATTTAACATGAGACAAAGTTTATGAACAATTAATAAATCAGTAATTATAACATTTTATAATTCATTATGGATATTCCATAATAAGATAAATATAAATACATTAGATTTATTTCCAATATAAACTTATTAACATTGTTTATTATATGGAATTTTATTTTAATATATGATATTTTAGGAAATATAAACATTTTATATTTCAATTTATAATTATATAAACATTTTACATAATCTAAATATTATATATTAATTATTATTTAAACATTTGATCATATCATTGTCCAAAACTCTTTTGATAAGGTTTAAATAATTTTCAAATAAGGATCCTTTTAAATTTAAACATTTTAAATTAATCATTATGAACAATTCAATATTTTATAAATATAAACACTTTATATTTTTCTATATTTTGTAATTTATAAACTAATTATAAATCAAACTTATAAATTTCATAGAAACACTTTATAATTAAACTATAATATATTCTATATAATATTAAAAAGATATTTTTCTAATATTAACACTCAGTATTAATAGAATATTTATTAATAAATTTTTAAAAACATTTATTTAATTATTTATAAACTCTTTATAATTAATTAATTTATATTTTTTATAAATTAATAAAAATACCAAAATACCTTTTATTATTATTTATATATGATTCAAGTTGAATTGTAAAGTATGTTTGATATAAAAACTATTACCGCTATCAATCATATTTTATGATTGATAGTCATGTCATATCCTTTATATCAATGTCGTATTTTATGACCGACTAGGATATCATAAGGGCAATATAATTCTTTTTTTATGAAAACTTGACATAGTGATCATATCCAATGATATCTAGATATCATATTCTATGACTATTGAAAGCCCTTAGGTTTATACTATGTCATTTATTACAATATAATATATCTTACACCATGATACAAAACCCACAGAAGAATATACTGTATTGTATTTAATGACTAGAAATATGATAAGTATTAGAAAATATAAAGTATTTATTTCTTAAATTATTTCATGGATAAAATATCATGGGATGGATTTTATACCACCAATAGATATCGAATAATAGATTAAAATTAAATATAAATGGAATAAAAAAAATAATTCCAAATCCCAATAAATCTATGTGTCTAAAACACAAATCATGTAAAATTAAAAATAAAGAACATGTTTCCTTTACTCCTTCAACTGCTACTGCCGATAGTTTTTTTATAACTATCATCAAAGGAATAACCTAAATGTTCTTCTCTCTATGGTGTATCCATGGGAATCACCAAATCACCCAAACAAATTTGATGGTATCTTCCAAAACCTTCACGCAATGTTAATAACTTGGTGACAAAGAAGGAATGAAGAGAGAGATTCAGGGAAGGAAGTGTTTCAACCAGGAGAATCATATAGAGGCTTACACTCTTTAAAAAAGGGATTATACTACTTTATATAGTCTATGAGTATTCTCCTCGAGCCATGCATCTACGTCATTCCATTACTCATACATTTCAAAAAATATGAGTAATGGATTAAGTTTCATCACAAGTAAATGATGGATATAACTCCAATTTTAAGTGATAACTAATGTGTAGGAGGCTTCAAACATTAACACTATAATTATTAGAAGGTTACATGATTCATGAAAATTATAAAAATATTAAACCATATTATACTTGGCACTATGACTTGTTTATATCATATAGTATGATATAACCATGTAACCTTTCATGTTATATCTCTATATTATATAATACAATATATGCATAGTGCTAAATATATTATACTTTATCCACACTTTTATTATTATTTACGACCTATCAGTTCTTAAAATAAAATATTTAGTCTTTAGGGTATATTCCTAATAGTATGTATAAATATATATATGAATGTATTCATGCATGCTTGTATGCATGTCCATGTTTACGTGTGCCTGTTATAATTATAGTAACATATGTATATATGAAAATTGAAATTGATTTTGAAATTTAATATATATATATATATATATATAAGTTATAAAACACACACACACAAACACATATTAAGTTAATATAGTAATGAATGATTCCTTTACATCAAGTGGTGAAACCACTCCTTTCTTGGTTTAATTTTTTAGCTTCTATCTACTTATGCCTTCCAATGATAGTTATTTTTCTCTATATAGTTCACATTTATCACAATTTATTTAAAATTTAGAATTTTGACCTTTCTCAACTTTAAAAATAAGTGTCAATAAATACCTTAATTTATTGTCAATAAAATTTAAATCATTGAGAAATTATATATCTATCTCTATTTTTTCTCATAGTAATGAGAAATACTACCCCAAATACATTTTAACTATAGTATGATGTGATTTCACCCTATTTTACCCCCAAACTATTTTTCTCTATTTTATATGTGTGAGTCAATATCATTTTTGTTTAATTATTTACCTGAAAACTTAAATTGTGTTAATCAAAACTCTTGATTTTTCTTATTTTATCTATATATAAGTGTGTGAGTGTGTGTTTGTCAAGATTATATGTCTATATTTATGATTATATATATTGATAAATAGAGGGATGGAGAGGTAGAGAATGATATATAGAAAGATAGAGAAATCATACGCACACACAAAATAAAAAACTATGATAATTGTTATCAAATATTGTTATAATTTTATATGGCCTATGACCTATTTTAAGATACAATTGTAATTATTTTCATGAAAATATTTCATTTTATAACCTTATAGGATAAACATGGATAAAAAATAGATTAATATTAATCATATATTTAAAGAATATACTGATGAAGTCAAAGAGTTCATTAATTAATCAACCAACCATATAACGAACCTTTTAGAATTACATGTATATATTTATTTTGTTATAACACACGGAAAATTATTATTGGTGAGTTGAAAATTCACTAAATTTATTATTAAATTGATTATATTCATAAATGATGGACTAAACATTGAGAATAAGTAAATTCATCTAGTGAGTGAAATAACAATACAAGCTGTAAATATTCATATTTCAATACAAGTGTATACATTGAAGTAGATCATATTGAGGAAATGATAATGGTGGTTAAATATAAGCCACATAGATAGTGTGAGATAGAAAAATTTATATATAATAATCATATTTAATTATTTTCATTTTTTTGTGTCATTATTTTTTTAAAATTTGAATGAAAAATAAAAAACTATGATAAGTGTTATCAAATATGATTATACTTTTACATGATTTATGATGTGTTGTAATAAATAATTGTAACTATTTACATGAAAATATTTTATGTTATAATTTTATAGGATAAATTTGGATTGATAATATATTAATGTTAATCATATATTGAAAGAATATGACAATGTGGTCAAATAGTATATTAATCATGTATTTAACCATACGACTGACCCTTCTAGAATTATATATCATTTATTATTATTACCTAAGGTGAATTAGTATAGATTACTTGGTAAAAAACTCAATTTGTTATGAAATTAATCATGGTTATAAATGTTAGACCAAACATGGAGAATAAGTAAATGCATGCAATGAGTGAAATAACAATATGAGTTATAAATCCCCTAATTTCAGTACATGTGTATGTAGCAACATAAATTGTATTAAAGAAATGGAAATAATAGTTAAAGATGAAATTTAAGACTGGTCTAAAATATTTAAGTGGTTGAATAACTATTCATACATTCCATTATATGATGGTTATACCAAATTTATATTGTTACCAACAATACTAAAACTATATAACTTGAAAGTGACCAAAAAATGGTCTGACCTTAATTTTATCAAACTATTCACTCTTTTAAAGAGTATGATACTAAATAAGATGAGATCACTTATATAATATATAAATCTAAATGAATGTTATGTAACATGGATATGAGCTATAAAAAGACACATTTATTCCCTCATGACTGCATTTTATTTCAAAAGGAGTACAATTAAATCAAAAATACTTTAACTGTAATGCTTCTTAGTATAAGAAAAACAAACCAAGTTCATATAAAATTGTATAATAATTTTAAATAATTCAAATATTTATCCATTTTCATGGTATTTCAAATACTATAATCCATTTAACATGGAACATAAATAAAAATTTTAATATAGAAAACTTCAACCCCCAAAAAATGCTCCTCGATGAAAGAAAATTCATCATGAGTGCCCCAAATCTTGAAAAAAAACATGAAACATTCATCTTGTATCATATATAGATGGAATGGTTATTTTTATCATTTAAAGAATCACTCACAATGCATAGTCAATTATGTCGGTAAATTATAACTTACAATCATGGTCTTTAATGAAGCTTAAATACATCTTTTTTTTCTACGCTTATTTTAGGGCTAGTAAATCATGGTAATTATATTAAAATTTATTTATATCCATTAATTAAATTTCAAAAATTGATGTGGGATATGCATGTTATAATATACTATGCACACAATAAAAAATATTTCACATTGAGTGTCATATTGTTTAGTAATACAAATGACAATCCCATGTATAGTAATTTTTAAAGGTAAAATGTTATAGGACGGTTAGGCTGTAATATATATGAAGTTGGCACAAAATAAATTAAATTTTTATGAATTCTATATTTATTAGAAATCATAGTTTTTTACCTTAACAACATTTTTACTAATGTTTGACCAAAATATGCAATAGGAAAATAAAGGGAGGTGTGTTACCTTATTTATTCACAAGCGATGAAAAATTTGAGTTGGTAAAAGATCATGTCAATACTTTTGGGAAACCATTATCTTTAAAGTTTATGATATTTAGTTGAAAAAAAATAAATTTTCTTCAAATAAACTTACAATATGTGTTTGTATATCAAATATTTTTTGAATTTCATGATGGAGACATGTGCTAAATACTTTAATCATAAAGTATGATTCATTTATATTGTATAGTATGATATAAATAATATCATATACCTTAGTCCTAGAATTATTATATGATATTATTTGTGTTTATTGTACCACTACATGTCATATAGTATGACACATGAAATTGTGATTTATTATTTGCCTGAAGAAAATTTTTCTTCCATTATGTAAAGACCCATGTTTTTCTAGATTGTAAAATTGAGGAGGAATTTGAATTTTTTCTTTCTGATTCTCATGAGGTGTATAATTATCTTTTTCCCATAGTATACGATCTTGGATAATTTTTCTGGACACTATGTTAGTGAAATAATATGGTGTTTACCCTAAGACAGAAGTTTGGTGGAAACCTAATTTGTTTGAATTTTCATAGAATAATTAATAATTAATAATTAATTAATTAAATATTAATTCATTAAAAAATGTTTATTTGGTTATATCTTTTGAAAAAAGTGTTTTATTGAGATTCTATCTCTTCTATTGAGTTTGGAACTAAGGTTTTTTCTAGTTGAGGCATAAAATCATGTTGGGTGCCAAGCCAAGGCTGAGCCCCATTTTCTTTTTTCCTTTTCTTTTTCTCATTTTTCATCTTCCCTTTTTCTTTCTTCTTCTTCCCTAGATTCATGCATACAATCCCTATGGTCTATCCTTCACTGTGACCTAGAGAAAAAAGGGATAGGGAGATAAATATAGAGATAGGGGGGATAAGGGAGGTGTCACTGTAGAGCTCGAGAGGAACCAGATAGTCGTGCGGAAGCTGTAGAGCCATAAATAGGGTGTTTACAAAACAATTTTGCTTAAATGGGTTGATAATTACAAATTATAGGGAATTTTACTCTATAAATTTGGAATTTAAAACTTTTATAATTGAAACCATGTTGATAGGTTTTGACCCTAGTATGTCGATGTTATCCATACCCCCCATAGATAGGGTTGAAAGGTGTGTTTAATGTCGCGTGTTGAGACAAGTGTTTGGATGAAACCCCATGAGATATGACCATGGTGAGAGGTCTGACCTTTGGGTTAGGTGGTCAAACCTAGTACCCCTATTATGATCTTTGACCAGTAGTGATAGATGAGAGACTTAGAGGCCCTTAATTATGACTCATACCCTTGTAGGTTGAAATTTAGTTTGATAAAGGGAAACCTATAAGAGGGGTTGGTTGGGGTTTAAAATTTCATTTTAAGGTAGTGATTTTAGTTTTACACTTGTGTAGAGACCAATTCATGGTAATTTTTCATGTTTTATGATATAGTCATGATGATGCCTTTGGTTTTTTAGGAAGCACCTTGGGTGCTTGGATACTGAGATTGGATTCCATGGGAATAACTATTTGGGTGCCTGACCCTATTGATCAGTGGTTGTGCAGTTAAAAATTTAATATCAGAAAAAAATATTATGTGATGGGAGATCATGCAATAAATCATGGAACAAGGGAGGTTTTCAATTTTGAAGAGGAGTTCCAATGGATCTTTTGTATTAATGAGACTGACGTGCCGTGTAGCACAATCAACTTTACCTTGTAGTGGACTAATCACAGGAGTGTGAGTCAGGTCTTGAACCAGGTGGTATGGGAGAATATACCTATTTTCTTAGTGTGATGGTAATGTTACATGTCAGTTTCATGAGGTACTATTTAAATAATAAATCATAGAGTGGTTGTGTATGATATAAGGACTGATGGTTTCAAATACTTTTCATGCGCATAGTTACCTGGGAGTTGTGATGAAATCATAAATGTATCTATGAGGTAGAGGAGACATTGAGAATAATTAGGTTCCATGAGATAGTTAACCCATGGGTGGACATTAACATGAATTTTTAGGAGACTTAGTGTTAGGTGTTAGTTAAGGAAAGTATATCCTAGTCGTTGTGAGCGTGGATCAGGGAGAGAAATACACACATATAAATGGAATCTTAGTGTAATCGTATTTTAGAGATGATCATTCCATATATATTGACATCGTTATAAGTTTTCTAAGAGAGTTTCAGCTATGAGTCGAGCTGTCTAAATACCCTATTTTATGTTTGGATTGAGGCCCCCCTAGGAGTTACGCTCAGGGAGAAGTATAAGGTAATCCATATGGTGGTCTTTTGAGGGTGGTCACCCTCGTTATGATTTGAAATTCAGATTTTCCATGGAAATAATTATTGGGAAGTGGGAACAGGTGACATTGTAGGTTGGATCTTGGGAATTAGTGGTTTTGGCCATGCCATTCATCACATTTAATGATGAATAGAGTGTGGGCATTTGAGCTTAGAGTTTAGTTGCGAGGCAGCGATAAGGATTCTCCTATGGAGGTGAGTATCAGATTGGTATTGGTTTGATGTATTCTATGAAGGAAGTTTTATGGATGCTGTGATAATATTCATTGGATAGTAAAGGTAGAATAGTTTTAAAAATTCTCGTGATGGGAGCATGACCGCTGTTTGACCACCAATGCTTCTTGAGGATGAGAAGGTTTATGGTGGGGAGCTTGTAAAGACTCATGTTTTTATAGACTGTGAAATTGGATAGGAATTTAAATTTTTTACTTTAAAATTATTATGAGGGGTAAAATGGTATTTTTAAGATATCATATGACCTTGAATAATTTTTTGGACCAATCCATTGGTCCCAAAACATGGTGTTTACCCTAGGACATGATTTTGGTAGAAATTTGAGTCGTTCAATTTTTCATGGAATAATTAATAATTAATAATTAATTAATTAAATATTAATTTATTTTCACACATTCATTGGGCTATATATTTTGAATATATAATCATATTGATATTCATTCTATGTTTTTGAGTCTAGATTAGGGTTTTTTTCTTAGTCGAGGCATAAAATCATGCTGAGCGTCGGGGCCAGACCCCTTTTTTCTTATTCTTTTCCTTTTCTCCCTTTTCTCTTTTCTCTTTTATTTTTTCTCATTACCTAGATTATTGTGTATTCACATTATGGTATCTAATTTTACATGATATATATTGAAAATGGAGAGGGATAGAGATAGGGAATAATGGATGTGCTGCCATGGAGCTTAGGAAGAGCCAGATCATCATGCGGTAGCTGCAGAGCCTGAATATGGGCGAAGCTTCGAAGGATTACTCCCAAAGGTAGAATGTTTTTAATTTTTTTTCTATAAATACCTATATATTTAACAATTTCTAGTATTATACCCTTTTATGATTACTAATTACCCCCACGGGGTTGATCTATACTTTAATAGAGGAAAATAGGTGTTTCGAGCTGATTACAAGGGTTCCTATTTGGAAAATCCTAATCACACAACGTGTGGCTCTATGAACAAATTCCATTCACTATTTTTATTTATGGAAGATGAATTTTTAGAAGTACATTCCATGTAATTGGAGTACATGTTGTGTACCAGTGCTTGGCCATGTAGCCAAGTACATGGGAATATAATTTTTTTGGAACTACACATCATGTACCAGGGGTACACGCCTTGTAGTAATACTCAGCCATGTTTCCAAGTACATGGATAGATAGCCTATGTAGGGGAAATTTACCATATAGGGTATATTTCTAGACCCTGTGTTAGTTACACCTCATGTATAAGTACATGACTAGGAAAATACATATGGCTCGACCTTGTGAGTGACATAGACAGGTGCCCCATGTAGGGTATATTCTTTGTAAAATATTTACACATAATGTACTTGGATTTTACATTCCAATTCTAGATAAATTATATTCATAGGTGGGGATTTGAGGGCACATGCTGTGTACTTGGGTATACACACCATGTACTCCTCCCTTGCAACCCTTTTGAGGGGTTTTCATGTTTTAATACCCCATAGTTAGAATTGGACACATGAGTAGTCCATTTTGATCATTTTTCTACATATATCACTATGGTGGAACCCTTGGTGGTGTTTTTAGAACTTTTAAGAAGTTTTTTGGGGAAATAGACTCAATGGAGAGGTTCTTTCTCCAGCCGATGAATTCAGCTATCTCTTGTGAGTGTGACTTGGAATGAGACCCAGTTGAGGGTCATGATAAATGGTTGATAGACTTGAAATGAGGTTACCAATGTCCTTATTTTGTGAATTTCTTAAGATATTCCATGGTTAGAAATACTAGGATTCAATTTGAGGAGATGGATAAGTTGGGTGTTTGGACTAACCTAGGGTGATACCTTGAACTAAGATGGTCCATGAGTCATCTCCCTTGACTAATGCTTATATATATTTTACCTTTAGTAATAATACCTTGGTATATATTACATTTTGGACCAATATGTTGTGAGATGTTAGATATGGGGTGTGGGATGCGTTCACCCCAAGAGCTAAGTTGTGACCGAGGATCCTATGTTGGATTCCTCCACTTACTCTTTCTAAGGATCCCATGTAGGATGACTCAACTTGCTTACTCTTTCCAAGGATCTTAAGAGGGATTAATTTTATTACATTATGACTTAAAGTATCCCAATAGGGATTCCTCTATGTATGTGTGAACCCCGAGGATACTTCATTGGATTCCACTCCTATATTTTGACCTAGGGAACCCCAGTTGGCGCCCCTATGGATGGTGAATATCGAGAAAGTGCATTATGGGTTTGTTAGAGATAATGGTGGGTGTCACCATAGAAACCATATCAAACATGTAATCCTGAGGGGATATGGTAGTGGTGTTATTTTTAGGCTTTTTCCACCCCCACTCTTATTTATGCATTTATTCTGTTACTTTTGATGCAACTATGATTCTAGATGTTCTTCCTAGAACTCATCCCATGGGGCTTGATAATATGTGATGCTATGATGGGGATTCCCAGAAGCACTTCCTAGGATTTAGATGTTAAGACTTCTTGATTGACTATTACATTATTGGTATCTTGAGATGCATTTCCTGGGATCTAGATATTGATCCTTTTTTTTGACTACTATATTATCAAGATGACTATACATACTTCCTAGGGTCCAAATTTTGAGCCTTACATGATTAACAATTACTATTACTAGAAGTCCCATTGTCAATAGGATTAATCACTATTGATGGATTATATAGAAGGTTTTGGAGGATGTTTCTAAACCCCTCTTTGAGATATTCTTGAGGATTGATGATGATCTCCTCGAGTGATGCCTAGGATACTCCCTAGGATTGGGTGAACGTACTATTACTACATCACCTAGATTTTCCTAGGATGGGTCTATTGAGCCATTTATTGAATTGATTGCAAGTTATTACCTCAGACCATGAGACCATCCTTTAAATATCACTTAAGGGTCACCCCCTTAGGGATTATTTGAGTCATAATGTCATGATTTTCTATAGGCAGAGACCTAAGATTCATACATTGGAATAGATTTACATGTATTGAGTGGTATGACATCTAGATCTATTCTATATTTATAGGATGTCCATATATCACTAGGAATACCTCATTTTAGTGATTGGAGGTGAGTATGGGTGAACCCAAGGTTAAGAAATATGTCCCCCTATGGTGATGTAGGTTACTCAGAGACATTTCCAGCATTAGACAAAGAAGGTATTGTCGATCTGGATCATAAACCCAAGGAATGATAGTAGATTTATTTTATTTATTTATTTTAGTTGTGCCTTTTCAAGGTTGATCATATTACAAGATCATGAACTTATGAAAGAAAATTATAGGTTCACCATCAAGGGTGGCATAATGAGATTATTTCTCACCCCATGTACATGCACCTCAGTCTGTGTGCATACCTTATATTTTCTTTCAGGTTGAGAATGGATATATAATGGATAGGTATGAGTCCCAGGGTTACATAATTGAGTGGATACACTTGTGTGAATATCTTATAATCAGGATATATTAGCTCGATAGTGTCATAGAGATTGGGTATGTGGTTTTACTTGGAGTTAGTAGTAGAGCCTTTTAATTTTATTTCTATTTCTTTTATTTACTCCTGTATATGTGATTGACCTAGTGTTAGATCAATGTTGTATGTATGGAATGGTCATTTGGGTCTTTAATGAATTTTATTTTATTATTATAGCCCAGTTTACATTTATTTCTTCCATACTTGGATTATTTACTACTATGGATGATGTTTTTTTATTTCCACTATTTATCTTACTCTGATATGAGGGAATAGTCTCCCCACTAACACACCCTAGGCCTTCACTATTATTCAGTATCCACTGGTTTACTATGAGGCATACTTGAGGCCTAGTCACCAACTAGTTTGGTTATTGTTTATAGAGTGAGCCAGGCTGGGACATGACAAAGTGGAATGAGAGAAATTCCTTTATTTTTGTATTACTATTTGAGATATGGTATATAGGATTATTAGAAATGTTTTAGAACCTATGATGGATATTAGAATGGTGCATCGAGAGAACCTATTTTGGTAAGAATTCCTGGTTTCCATGGATTTGGGATTGCTATTATTAAAATGTGATGTTACATCTATATATGATTTTCACTTTGAGAGACACACCAGTGGTGTAGATTTTATGATTTATTATAAGATTATAGTTATTGGACCATTATAGAGAGACCAATTATTGATTTTGACTCTTATTAGATAGAGGAAATATGGGTCTCATGCATTATATTTGGCACATAGGGTCTACCCATTATAATCATTCTAGTGTGTAAATTTACAATTGATGATAAGGATAACCATTTAAAGTTTCAACAAAATATCAAATGGTATTTTCCCATATAGGTTATTGGTGGAATTCTACTCAGTTAGGACTATATATACATGTATTTCCTTTCGATGGAAGGTTATGTGGATATATAGTGATAATTTTATCAATGAGGATGATGAGTCATTACTCATACAAAATATGTTCAGTGAACCTAGTGGTTTGATAGGGTACATGGTGCTTAAGTGTTTGATCCCATTATAGGGATTTTTTACATTGCTTTACTAACTTAAAATGTCAGTAACAACCTATTTGGTGTTTTACCACATAGCTTGGAAAGAAATTCTACTTAAATAAACCACATGAGTGATGTATAACACAAATCACTGGGATAATACTGCGTGTGTATCATTGAACCTTATAGGTCAATGTTGGTAGTTTATTCACTTTCAGTAGAACCCCTATGTGTGTTTCCTTTTCAAGTGTGGTTAAATAAAAATTCTTAAAAACCTAAATGTAGTTTTCCCATATATATTTCTATGATACTATACATAATTGACCTTTATTCATGGTTATCAAGTCGGATCCTCTTGTGTGACGTTGATAGGTACCTGAACATTTATAGCAAATGAGGAACTCAAGGGGGGTATTACCATATAAATATTCCTAGTGAGTATTAGTTCATTATATTTTCTATGTTTATATTGTGGCCCTTTATTAAGAAGTTCCTTATGAGAATTCTCAGAGAGGATTAGGGCCTAGTAGGCTGATTCTTGGTAGGTGATACCATTAGAGTTATTTCCTTAAGTTAGTAGTTACTAATGGGTTTCATGTAAATGGGTTTCCAATTAAAACTTATAGGGTGTTTTTCTCGATAACTTGGGAATTGAAAAATATTATAAATGAAACCATGTTGATAGGTTTTAAACCTAGTAATTAAATGTTATGCTTATCCCCCTCAGAGAGGGTTTTATATTGTGTTAGATTCCATGCATTGAGATGGGTGTGTGGATAATGGTTTGTGATATATGACCTTGGTGATAGGTCCGACCTTTAGGTTAGGTGGTCAGACCTAGTTCCCCTGTTTTGAGAAGTGATCGGTATGGGGAGGTGGGAGACCTAGAGGACCTTATTTGTTACTTATACCCTTATAGGTTAATGTTTGGTTTAATCAAGGGAAACCTTTGGAAGGGGTTGGACCAGGTTTATACATGCATTTTTAGGTAGTGATCTTGGTTTCACACTTGTGTAAATATTGATACAAGGTAAGTTCTCTGGTTTTGTGATACAACCATGATGATACATTTTGTTTTTTAGGAAGCACCTATGGTTCTTAGATATTGAGGCTAACTTCTATGGGTAGGACTATTTGGGTACCTCACCCTATTTACTAGTGGTAGCATAGTTAATAGTTTAATATCAAAATAAAATTTCATGTGATGGGCGATCATGGAATAAATTGTGGGATAATTGACATTATTTATTTTGAAGAGGACTTCCAAGGGCGCTTCTAGATTAATGAGATTGACATGTCGTGTAGCATAGTCATCTTGAACTTGTGATAGATGACTCGTAGGAGCTGAAATCAGGTCTTGAAACAGATGGTATGGAAGAATAAACCTATTATCTTAGGAGAGATAGTAATGGTACACCTCAATTGTTCATGGTACCATTTAAATCATAAATCAACGAGTGGTCATGTGTGGGATAAGGAATGGTGGTTTCAAAGACTTTCTATGTTCATGGTTACCAAGGATCTATGATGAAATGAGAAATGTATCTATAAGGTAGAGGAGACATTAGGAATAATCAAGTTCCATGAGGTAGTTGACCTATGGGTGGATCTTGACATGAATTTTTAGGAGACATAGTACCAGGGGTTGGTTAAAAAAAGTGTATCCTGGTCGCTATGAGCATGGCTCGGGGAGAGTGATACACGACTATCGATGGAAGTGTACTCCTAATTTAGGGATGATCATTCCCTACATCTTAGCATCATCCTGAATATACTAAGAGAGTTTCATTTATACACTAATATGTCTAAATACCCCTTTTATGTTTAGATAGAGGGACTGCCTAGGAGTCACTCTTAGAGAGTGGTATAAGGTAAGCCATATTGTGGGGAGTTCATGATTGACCAATTGAGGGTGGTGACCCCCGTTATGCATTGAAATTCAATTTTTTCATGGAAACAGTTCTCAGGAATAAATAACTGGTGACATTTCAGTTTAGATCTTGGGAATGAGAAGTTTTGGCCATACCGATCATTGAATTTAGTGATGGATGGAGTGTGGTCCCTTGAGCTTATATTTTGGTTTTGAGGTGACAATAAAGATACTCTTATGGTTGAGAGTACCTAATCGGTCTCGGTTAGACATATTCTGTGATGGGAGAGTTATGGATACTATGAGACCGATCATTGGATGCTCAAGGTAGCATGGTAGTTCAGATTCTTGGTATGGGAGCATGAATGATATTTGACCACCAAGGCTTCTTGGGGATGATAAGGTTTATGGTGGGGATGTTGTAAAGACCCGTGTTTTTCCAGGCTATGAAATTGAGTAGGAATTTTTTTTAATGCTCAAGATGATTAAAATAGTCTTTTTTCTCATAGAATATGATCTTAGATAATTTTTTTGACCACTATGTTGGTCCCGTAATAGGCTATTTACCCTATGATAGGATTTTGGTGGAAATCTAAGTTGTTCAAACTTTTGTGGAATAATTAACAATAAATATTTAATTAATTAAATATTAATTTATTCACACATGTTTGTTTAACTATATATTTTTGAATATAGTGTTGGATTGAGACCCCATCCCTACCGTTGAGTCCAAAATGGTGGGTTTTTCCCAGTCGATACATAAACTCATGATGGGTTCTGGGGCCGTACCCTTTTTTTCTTTTCTTTTCTTTTTCTCTATTTCCTTTTCCCTCTTTTCTTTATTCTCCATAATCAAATTCTCATGTACACCTCCTGTGGTCTCTCTTTCATCATTACCTAGATAGAACATGTAGAGGTAGAGATAGATATAAAGAGGTAATAAGGGAGGAGCTATCTCAAATCTTTAGAGGAGCCAGATCATCGTGCTGTAGTTGCAGAGCCTAGATATAGGTGAAGATTCAGTGGATTCTACCCAAAGGTAGTGTAAGATCCTAGTCTTTGTGAAGGTGTGTCATTGTTTAAATTTTTGTTTCAATATTTATTTTTAGGCCAATGAAATGTTTCCTGGGAGTATGTGGGGTCTCGGGGGTGTTTTTAGGGTTCAGAACATAAAAGGAAGGAAAAACTAGCCAAAATGTACAAGGAGCACAGTTGGAGAACAATCAAGTAAACCATGCTACCTTCCTAGGAATATTGTGAAGCCTTGTACAATGGATTAATTCATGGTTGTTGCATGGTTGTAAAACTATGCAAATCTTCTTAGATAACCATGTGACCCAACTCACTTTGGACAGCGTGTTGTGCACAATTTTTTCATGGTTTTGAAAACCGTGCGGGTAAATCATGCGGCCCAGTAAAGTTGGAAAAAAATTAAAAATTTCCATTATGGGATTTAAGAACCTCACCCCATTTTCATCCCATTTCTCCTCCTATAACCCCTAGTGATGAACCCTAGAAACCCTAGATTCCAAGAGGTGATTCTTATTTGATCCTAATCCATTTGGAGCACCGTTGGTTTTGGATCGAAGCTCTAGGTGAGTCTAATCCCTATCTTGTTTATATTTTTGGTTTAGGGTTTGAATCTTTCTCTTATATCTGTCTGAAGATTTAAATACCAATTTTTCTAGTTATATCTAGGTTGAGGCTTCAAAGGGTGGTTGAATCGGGATCTAAGGCTTTGATTAGGAGTGTGTTCGTCAACAGATTTGAGGTAGGTGGTATATAAGTTGCATCCTATAGCTTTTATATAGATTTGTGCATGTGAGGTTGTGTTCTTGTTCTCCCCTTATTGTTTTCTTGGTTCCATTTTCAAGATTTGACATAATGGGTGTCTAAATGAAAAATTCAACCCCTTATGATCCACAAGGTATGCATGGAGGATGACTTGATCGATTTAGGGACACCCAAGGGGTGTGTCGACCCTCCCGAACATGGATAATGGAAATTTAAAGTGTAAAATCAACTTGTGATTAAGTAGAGCCTATGAAGAACATATAAATTGGTCAATGTGATTATTAATAAAGGATTATGGGTAGTTATTTCTAGATGTGGACAATGGATAAAGGGTTATTTGGCTTGACATTAAAGTGTGCTAAATGTGATTAATGGGAATATACTAATTAAATTTTGAATATGCTTAGTGATTTATGCATGAAGAATGAGAATTAAGATAAATGGTTATGTTATATAAATGATAACTATGTTAATATATTTTGGCATAATATTATTTCCCATATTAGTTGTTATTGAATGAGATATTGTAAATGGAAATGTATATGGTTGATGGCGATGTGGTTTGTGTGTGGTGAATGGATAAATAAGCATGTGCATGTGGCTTGGTAGAGTGGGTATTTACTTGAGGTTATATGTCACAACCCAAACCAAGTTGGGGATCAAGCTACAAATACCCCAAGCCTGCCTCCATAGGCCAGGGGTGGCAACATGCGACGAAGGCATAACTAACTTGTGGAGGAATTTTCCTAAATACCTATACACACGCATGTAGCCAACTGAATACAAAAGTGTAGAGGGAAGGAAATAAAAGATGAAGAACTACTATAATGTAAACCAATAATTCTTGAACCTCTATATAGAACGAAGTATAGTAGTGTATATTCAAAAGTAAAAGGGACAAAATACATGCCCAAAGCAGAAGTATGTCCCTGCCTGAAAAAATTGGAAAAGAGTAAATGACTGAGAGCCCAAATCCTGTATCCTAAGCTACTACCACCATAAATGGTCCAAGCACCTCGTATACCTAAGATCTTCTAAGGTTATGATCAACCTATACACTGTCTGCAAAAGACATGATACATGTTGGGTGAAGCTCGTGTAGGGGTGAGTATATACATACTAAGTAGAATGTCCCAAACAGGGTAAAGGGGGAGCAGTAAGAGATACAACTGAAGAGGAAAGCAGTAGATAGAACAAGGTACAGTAAGTGAGTACATATCAACCCAACAAGAGAGTGAAAGTGAACTCGTCCAAACACAAGGATCTTGACACTGTGATAAGATGAACTTATCATCGAGTCTTGTCTACCTTTATCAAGAGAGTGGACTCATCCAACCATGAGAAGATAAACACAGAAATCACGTGGCATACCCCACATGTCTTCACCTCTCCTAGAAGGAGAGTAACTATACCCAAGTATTGGGTACTGAAGTAGGATATATATATATGCTCAGTCAAAGAAACCCAAATGAGAGAGTAAGGGGATCTACATATCACAGCCCAGCCTAAGAAGATGAGTAGCCAAAAATTCCAAGGTAAAGTCCATATGTGATGCCTAGAACCTCATGCATCTGCCAAGGGCACACAAGTAAAAGGGAATCAATCACCACACCTTGATATTATCCTCTCTGGGTGACACTAACTCATCTGTATGGTTTTAAGTCACGTCACAAGGATGCATCTCAGTGGGGAAAGTGTTCCTATTTATCGTGAGTCCAAAGGTATGTAAAACTAGGTCTCATCACTGAGCTTCACAGTCAAGGGGTCTCCAATTTTAGGAAAGGACCTTGTTCCCTTGTACGATAGGAGGGTCCTACTCTGGTAGTCATCGAGGGCTACCATTACCCAGTCCTACTGGAGGGTACCACTCGAGAAGGTCACTAGGGAACGCCACTACCCAGTCCCACTAGAGGGTAAACCTGATGAGTCATTAGGGAAATACCACTACCCAACATAGCTAGAGGGTCACACCTAGAAGATGTCATTAGGGAATGCCACTACTTATCCCTACTGTAGGGTAAGCCCAAAACATTGAGAAACTTCACTGCCTAGTCCTACTAGAGGGTAACTTGGAAAGATCATCAAGGAATGCCACTGCCCAGCCCAATTGGAGGGTAAGACTAGAACTACCATCGAAGAATGCCACTACCTAGCCCAGCTAGAGGGTAAGCCTGGTATTTATCTAGGGAATCTGTATGATCACTGCCATCATCGGGTGTCATCTTAGCACGTGCCAAACCCAAAACATTATCCCATCATATATCAAAAACCACTTTTGAGGGCACCATCACATTCTACATGAAAAAAAACTTCTTATAGGAATCTCACGAGCCAAATATATGAGTTCAAATGAAGGAGATATATATGTTTGAAGATCGCTCTGAAGAGATCAAGTAATACATGGCACGTGAGGGGACCCACATGGCATATAGTCCCTCTTCACATCCTATTTTTGTCTCTAGTTGGTACATGGGTCCCATCCGTTTAGGGGTATATTCCATGTAGGTGGACTAAATGGAATATCCCACCTATTTGGGGACCGATCCGTGTATGCTGGTCATGTTTGTGTACTCAGACCCCGTGTTCATGTACTTTGGAAGACAACATGTAGGTCCACACAAAATACTATCCATGTGGCCAACCCATGTCCGTGTACTTATACATGAACTACCAGTTTGTTTGACCCATCACATGGATTGTCCAACTGGGGAAGGGGCACGTGACATGTAAGGGAGTGGTACATGCCATGTTACCCTCAAGTTCATCAAAACATTAGCACCGCTGCTGAGGGGGCTACACGTCGTGTGTTATTCATCCAACATGGTGTGTAGTCCGGATTTTTTCCAGAATCTTTGGTTTTTAATTTATCTTCATCCATGATTTGAATCCATTCAAACCATCATAGATCCTGGCTCATTTCTTCCTAAAATATTTGGATCTAGCTATGAATCATTCTCGTTGGTCATCGTTCACCGGAATAAATGAGGGTTTCATTATTTATTCCACTCGTGCCTATCCATTAAACGCTCAATAATCCAGCTCTAAATCATCATATCTAGCATCCTTTAATTATGGTGATTCTAGATCTATGCCCCTCTCAATGAACCATCGTCGTTACGTCAATCAACCTCAAATATGGGCACCTGATCGGGCTCAAGTCGCCCAACAACTGTCAAACTAGGAACTGTGGGGTTCCAACGACAAAGAATGTTGAGAACAGGGAAACAAAAACACCAATTACAAAGGTTTTGATGATCTTTGGAAAATATTTCTTGGCCAACGATCAAGAATGTACAATCCAGATTAGAAACAATTGATGAAATAAAGTTTCAATACTCAGGCTCATGCAAAGGATTTCATTAGGGGTAAAGATCGAAGAAAAACATTCAATTTGATAAAAAAATTTATCAAAAGGGCATAAAAACCAATTGAAGAGTCCTACCTCTATATCAGATCAATATTCTGTGAATAACATGCTCGTGAAATAATTGGAGGAAGATGATGCATCTGTTACGCTTCGATCCGCCGTGATCCATAGGTTCATCATTCGTCATTCTTCGAAGGAATTATCCAAATGGAGGATTAAGATCTCACTGATGGAATCTAGGAATTATATGGCCAAACCTATCCAAATACTCTAATGACCTATTTAAAAAATTTTAATTAGGTCAAAAGGTAATTAATCAATTAATTCACTTAATGCACTTCCAACAAGCGAGGGGTCCGAACATCCCGTGTTGACTAATTTAATGTTGTTCCTAGGGAAAACACCGCGTTCTAGACCCAACTGTGTTCTCTGAATTCTGATCCAATCGAACTTTTAAGAGTTATCCCATTTTCTTTAATTAATCGCAGACACACAATATAAAATATTTTTAATATTTTTATAAAATTAATTTCAGACACACTGAGCATTAAAATTGCATTTCACCTCAGTGCCTAACTCTAAAAATATATTTAGAAATATTTTAAAGTATTAAAAGGAAAAAATATGGTCTCAAAATCATTTTCTACTTCAATATTTTCATCCCCAAAAATAAAAACTAGGAAAACAACTTAGGGTAATAAGCCTGCATCTGGATCTCTTGCTCCCAGGAACTCTCTTGCATGTTTCTGTGCTGCCACAACATGCGAATCCGAGGGATTGTCCATCCTCGATCACCACTAGGTGATCTACAAAGGTGGTTCCATCCTCGATTTCAAGATCTCCCATCCAATGACATGTGTAGGATCATGCACATATTTCCTCAGCTATTACACATGAAAGACATCGTGCACCCACACCATCTATGGGGGTAGGGCGAGGCGGTATGCAACCTCACCAAACCTCTTCGCGATCTCGAATGACCCGATGAACCTCAGGGATAACTTGCCTCCCCAACCGAACCTCCACATTTCTCATCGTGGGGAGACTCTCAAGAAGATGTAGTCTCCCTGCTCGAACTCCAAGTGCCTATGATGATAATCTGCATAGGATTTTTGTTTACTATGGGCCACATTAATCTATTCATGGATGACCTGATGGTATAGTGGAAGCTATTGTTGTACACAAACTCTACCAAATGCAGGTGATCCTCCCAACACTGGAATAAATCCAACACACAAGACCTCAATATATCCTATAACATCTAGATAGTGCACCTAGTCTTCTCATCGGTCTAGGGCTGAAAGTTTTCACTCATCCAAAACTGGATCCTGAATGCCTCCACTAGGACTCTTCACAATCATGATGTAAATTGCACATCACGATCAGAGACAATCATCGAGGGTACCCCATGAATGAGGAAGATCTCCCGTACATACAACTGCCCTAAAATCTCCACCGAACTCTATTACCTGATAGCAAGGAAGTAAATCAACTTTGTGATTCAGTCTACTATCACCTAGATGGTGTCATGACCCTTCGTTGTGTGCGGACTCCCTGTGATGAAGTCCATGGATATGCCATCCCATTTCCACTCTGGGATCTCAAGAGGCTGCAACAAACCTGCCAAAACTTGGTGCTCAGCTTTCACCTAATGACAGGTGAGGAACTATGAGATGAACTCAGCTTCTCTCTATCTTATGCTGGACCACCAAAACTGTCATTAAAGATCTATGTACATCTTCCCCACACCAAGATGTATATCTAAGGGAGAAGTGTGGAACTCCCACATCACCTCCTCTCACATCATGACTGGAACCACTATTCACCCCAGAAATAAGATCTAATTATTCCCTCCTTCAGAATAACCATCTAGTGTATCTCCTATGGATATCTAATCATAAAAAAACCTCACATTCTATTTCTCCAAAATGGGACTCTCTCATATGCTTTAGGAGCGTAGGATTCAACACTATCGACTGAAGAAAAATTGTACCCTCTGGCTCTTCTAGGGCCAGCTACAGGGGAGCTAACTTCTCTGAATCTTTATGCACTAAGAAATTCTAAGACTTCCTGCTAAGGGAATAATCTACCATGTTACCCTTTCTTGGGGTATAGACTATCTTGAAGTCATATTCCTATAGGAACTCTAACCAGTGTCTCTACCCTAGTTTTCTTTGAGTGAAGATGTACCTGAGGCTCTGGTGGTGTGAGTAATCCACAATGTGCTCTCCCAAAAGGTAGTACTTCCACATCCTCAAGGAGAAGACTACCGCTACTAGATGTAGGTCATGGATTATATAGTTATACTCATGGGGTCTCAACTACCTCAACCCATATGAGATTACTTCCTGTAATTGTATCAACACGCAACCGATTCCAAATCCCAAGGCATTACAATACACCACGAACTCAATGTATTTCTCTGGTAGCCTCATGATTGGAGCACTCATCAGCCTCTACCTCAAATCATTGAAGGCCTTATAGAATTTCTCAGACTAGGTAAATGGTTGTCCCTTCCACATCAGATTGGTCAAAGGGGATGTGATTCTGTAGTACCCTACCAATCCAACAAAACTTCACACCTCCGATACATTCTTGGATGATTCCCCAAAAAACACTACCTTGATATTTTTTGGATCCACGATTAAACCTTATTAAAAAATGACATGCCATATAAAGTGAACCTCTTATATATAGAACTGGAACTTCGAGAGATTTTTTTAAAACTTGTGCTCTCAAAGTAAATCAAGGACTTTCCTCAAGTGTTTTGCATGATAATCCTCTATTGTAGAGTAAATGAGTATGTCATCAATGAAGACAATAATAAATTTCTCTAAGTATGGATGAAATACCTGGTTCATCAAATCCATAAATACAGTGGGGGAATTTTTCACACCAAAGAGCATCACTAGGAACTCATAATTCCCATAGCGACATCAGAAATCCATCTTTGGAATATCAGCCTCATAAACCCACAAATGGGGGTAGATGGACCTAAGATTGGTCTTGACGAACCATCTCACACCACAAAATTGATAAAAGAGATCTTAAATCCTCATAAAGGGGTAATTTTTATTTATCATGGCCTGTTTCAAGCGATGATAATCTACACAAATACATCAGCTCCTATATTATTTCTTCACAAATAGAACCAAAGTTTCCCAAGGGGACACTGGGTCCGATGAAACCCTTATCACAAAGGTCCTCTAACCATAACCATAACTCCCTAATTTCAGTAGGTTCCATCTGATATACCTAAGAAGATATCGGGGCAGTCTCTGGTTTCAAGTCAATGAAAAAATCTATCTCCTACCTCAGAGGTAGTCCCAAAACATCTTTGGGGAAGATGTCCATATAATCCTACACAACTGAAGAAACCCATATGCCTAAAGAGCCTACTACACCAAGGGTTACACTTGTCAACTGATGGGTAATAAGTTGCAACCTCCTTCTTACAACAACCACTTGTCTTGCTATGAGGTCTCTCTCACCGAAAAAGGATAACCTCATCCCATTAGTGCATAGGCATCTGATTAGTCGACGATGATAGTCAATTTGGGCTCGAACCATGGAAAGACAATCCATGACCAAGATTATGTCATAGGGTTCCATCGTGACAACCAAAAGGTCTCATGTGAACCTCTCTCCTCCAAGCGATAGCTTGCACTGCCAGTAGGTGAAAGATACAAAAGAAGCATTCCATGCAGGAACATCAAGGCAAAGATATTGTGATAGAGTCACTACTGGGAGTTATATCTCTCAAAATAGGATCTGAGAGTTAAAGGAATGGCTGGAACCTATGTCTACTAATACTGAAGAAAGAGTAGAATAAACACAGAGTGTACCATGGATCATCTCATGTGTTGAAGGATCATAGACATCCAAAGCTTGTAGCTGTCAATGGCCCCAGCTGGTAGCTCCCTAAACCTGAAATGGGACTCCTGGTGTTGGTGTTTGAAGGACCAAATACCTTCGTCCCCCACTTGAATCTCCTCCTACTCCTATACCATCTTTACCTCCCTAGGGACCACCCTATCCTTGATTGGGAGATCCCTGGTCACAACACTATCTCTGCCGTGGAGGTCCATCTACTATCTTCACAGAATGCTCAGCTCATATGGTTAGGCATTCTCATTCTGTGTGACCTCACCCTTCACAAGTATAGCACCAACCCTCCCTGAGCTACCCTGGTGCTCTGCGTTTACCCTTCACTATACGACCATGTCCTTGAGTCTTCTCACAGAAGGGTATCCTATTCTAAGATCTCCAGCGCTTTCCTGATACTGAAGATGTCTTAGCCCTGTCATGCCCACTACCAGCTCTAGCTATCTAGAATACCTCTGACAGAAACCCCTCTATCACAAGTGCCTGCTCCAACACCCCGAAATAGGTGGGGATGCACAATGGAACAATGCTGGCTCAGATCTCTCTGCAGAGTCTCTACTCAAACTTCTATGATTATAAGTAGCCATCTATGATCATATTGAGAGAGTAGTATGTAAGATATGTGAACCTATACATGCACTCTTCCACTTTCATCCCTACCTTTAGAAGCTCCATAATCTCTTGGATCCGAACAGAGTATAATAAGGAGGGGTAATACTCCTCAAGAAATAGCTACTGGTGGTTATCCCATGAGAGTGTCGACTCATCATGCATCTGGGTAACCAGGATCCACCAACACCTAACTACTTTTTGGAAAATATTGGATTCCAAAGCCACAATTTGATCTGTCGGGGTCTGAATAAGTCTAAAGATATGGACCACCGGCTCTATCCAATCCTCTACTGCCTAAGGACTGGGCTCATCGTGGAACCTCAATGGTCTCTGACACTGGAACTCATAGAGTGCGGTCAGCCTACTTACATCCTCAACCTGCTATGCTAGGACAATTTTTTTACTCAATAGATGTAGGTGCTGCTACCTTCCCACCTAGAGGAATGAGATCATGAGATGGACCCTAAACTGAGGCCTCGTCTCTCATAGGGTCATCGTCACAAACCAGAGCTAGTATCCTGGCTGGCTTTCATTGATGAGGCATCCTAAAAATTATCAAGGAGTAATGTGGTTAGATGAGCATATATATATATATATATCAACAACAATGGGGATCTGACTCAAGAAGGACAATCAAAGACTCAATCCTACACGATGCATGTACCATTGATCCCTGAAACAAAAGTCTCATCATACCGAGTCGACAAGCATGTAGTCAAGGTCCTGGTGAATGGCTACATTGGCCACTGCATCATCACCAAACTCCTTGGCCTGAGAGCCTCACTTGATACACTTGACACTATTTCCCTAAATGAAACCAAAAACCTTTTTTCAGAAATGTTCAAAAAAATTCCTAAGGGTCAAACTACCTCTAATACCAATCTTTCATGACCCGACCCAAGTTGGGGTTTGAGCCAAAACTACCCCAATTCTGCCTCCATAGGCCAAGGGTGGTGAAAAGCATCGAAGGAATAACTAACTCAGGGAGACCTTTTCCTAAATACCTGTACAAACACACACATCCAACTCAATGAAAAAATTCATAGGAAAAAACATAAAATAAAAGATGCAACACTGTTGTAATGTAAACCAATCATACATGAAACTCTAGATAGAATAAAGTACAATAGTGTATACTAAAAAGTAAAAGGGTTAAAATAAAAACCCAGACTAGAAGTATGTCCCCACCAGAAAAAACTAGAAAATAGTAAACAATTGATAGATCCCATCTCCTATATCCCAAGCTACGACCACCGTACATGGTCCAAGAACCCCATATCCCTAAGATCTTCTGAAGTCACGATCGACCTATCCACTATCTTCAAAAGACACGACACGTTTTGGGTGAAGCCCATGTAGGGGTGAGTATATACCTACCCATTAGAATGCCCCAAAAAGGGTGAAGGGGGAGAAATAATATATATAACCAAAGAGGAAAGCAATGGATAGAACAAGTTACAATAAGAGAGTACAACTAAACCCAACCAAAGAGTGAAAGTGAACTTATCCAAACATAAGGAGCTCTATATGGTGAGAAGATGAACTTCTCATCGAGTCTTTTCTACCTATAATAGGAGATTGGAATCATCCAACCATGAGAAACTAAACATAGAAAGCACGTGGCATACCCCAAACGTCTTCTCCTCTCTTAAAATGAGAGTAACTATACCCAATAAGTGGGCACTGAAGTAGGATATATATATATGATCAGTCAAAAAAACCCAAATGAGAGAGTAAGGGGATCTCCATCTCATAGATCATCCCAAGAAGATGAGTAGCCAATAGTTCCAAGGTAAAGTCCATCTATGATTCTGAACACCTCACTCATCTTCCCAGGGCACACAAGTCAAAGGGATTCAATCACCACACCTTGATAGTATATACTTTCGGTGGCACTGACTCGCCCGCATGGTTTTAAGTCGCTTCACAAGGACACATCTTTGTGGGGGAAAGTGTCCCACTTTATCGTGAGTCCAAAGGTACGTAAAACCACACCTCATCACTATGCCACATATTTTAGGGGTCATCAGTTTTAGGAAAGGACCCTATTCCCTAGTACGATAAGAGGTTCCTACTCTGGTAGTCACCGAGAAATGCCACTACTTAGTCCTACTAGAGGGTACCACTCGGGAAGGTCACTGGTGAACGCCACTGCCCATTCCTACTAGAGGGTAAGCCTGGTGAGTTTTCCGGGAAACACCATTGCCTAGCCTAACAAGAGGGTTATGCCTAGAAGATGTCATCAGAGAACACCACTGCCCAACCCTACTGAAGGGTAAGCCCAAAACGTTGAGGAATTCCATTGCCCAGTCCTACTAGAGGGTAAATATAAAATATCATCGGGGAAAACCACTAACCAACCCAACTTTAGGGTAATACTAGAACTACCATTGGGGAGTTCCATTGCCCATCCTAGCTAGAGGGTAATCCCAAAACTATTTTGGTGAATCTGTACGATCACTGCTGTCATCGGATGTCACCTCAGCACATGACAAACCCGATACATTTCAATTAATTTATCAAAATCAATTTTCAAGGGAATCATCACAATATATGCAAATAAACACTCATGATAGGCATGTATCATGCTAAAATACAAGTTCAAATGAAGGATATACAGATGTTCGATGATCGTTCAGAATATCTCAAGTAGTTCACAGCGTATGAGGGGACCCACATGGCATGTGGTCCCTCTTCACTACCTGGTTTTGTCTCTGGTTGGTACATGAGTCCCATTCGTGTAGGGGTACATGCCACACAGGTGGACTACACGGCATGCCCCACCTATCTGGGGACTGTTCCATGTTTGTTGGTCATGTCCGTGTACTCAAACCCAGTGTCTATGTACTTTGACACATGACATATAAGTCCACATGGAATACTATCCATGTGGCCAACTCATGTACATGTACTTCTACATGGACTCCCCGTATGTGTGACCCATCACACAGATTGTCCAACTGGGGAAGTGGTACATGACATGTAAGGGAGTTCTACACTCTGTGTTACCCTCAAGTTCTTCAAAACCATATCATCACCGATGAGGGGGCTACACACCATGTGTTATTAATCCTATATGGTGTGTAGTTAGGATTTTTTCTAGAATCTTTGATTTTTCACATATCTTCATCCGAGCTTTGAATATATTCTAACCTCCATATATCCTATCTTATTTCTTCTCAAAATCTTCTGATCTATCCACAAATTGTGCTCACCGGCCGCCGTTCACCGGAACAAATGAGGGTTTTGTTTTTTGTTCCGCTCATGACTATCTATTCAACATTTGATAATATGACTCCAAATCATTGTATCTAGCATCCTTTCATCATGAAGATTCCATATTTATTCCCCTCTCAAAGAACCATCATCATTTCATCGATCCGCCTCGAATTCGGGCACCCGATTGGGCTCAGGTCACCCAAAAACTATCGAACCAAGGACCACAGGTTTCCATCAGTAAAGAAAACAGAGAATGTGGAAATAAAATCACCAAGAACAAATGGTTTTACGATCATTGGCCAAACTTTATTCACCAACAATCAAGAATGTGCAATCCAGATTATATATAATTAATAAAATAAAGTTTCCATACTCAGGCTCATGCAATGGCTTTCACAAGGGGCGTAGATCAAAGAAAAACATTTGATATACTAATTTTTTTTAATAAAAATGGAATAAACCCCAATTAAAGAGTCCTAACTCTATCTCGGATTGATATTTGGTGAAGAACGCGCTCGTGCAATGATTAGAGGAAGATGGTGCGTCAGTTGCGCTTCAATTCACCTTGATCCAGAGGTTCATCATTCGTCATTCTTTGAAGGAATTATCTAAAGGGAGGATTAAGTTTCCACCATCTTAATCCATAAATTATGAGGCCAACCCTATTCAAATACCTCTAATAACCTATTTATAAACTTTTAATTAGGTCCAAGGTTAATTGATCAATCAATTAATTCACTTAACGTGCCAACGAGTGGGAAGTCTGAACGTCCTGTGCTGACTTATTTTATGTCACACCTAGAAAAAAATTGTATTCTAGACCTAACCATGGTATTAGAATTATTATCCAATCAACCATTTAATATATATCCCATTTTCTTTAATTAACCGTGCACTCAATATAAAATATATTTAATATTTTTATAAAATTAATTTTGGGAACATCGGGCCTCAAAATCGCATATCGTCTCAACACCTAGATCTAAAAATATATTTAGAAATATTTCAAAGTATTCCAAGGTAAAAAACAGGTCTCTACATTCTACTCTTATGGGTCGAGTTGGACTAAGGTTCTAAAACCCACCCCTCAATGCATGGGTTAGGGAAGGGGACATAGATCTATTCCCCTAAAAGTTGCATCCCACCCGGACTGAGGCTTCAAGGTGAGGATAATATGGTTGTTGTGATGTGATTTCCCATAGCGAGATAGGGATTTGAATTATTCCTATTTTCATTGTAATTGATGAATATGATTAATCCATTAAACAAATGATGAGAGTGAATTAAGCACTAAAAGGTGTTATAATTATTGAATCTGGATTTAATTATGGAATAATCCAGGGGAACTTTGTTACTAATGGATATCTGAGCTGTATTTTATTTACTTGTCATTTATTTAATACTTGCATGCACTATCTGTTTAGACTAGATATTTTGTAGACACCTTTGGTGGTGGCCTACTAAGTTTCACACACACCCTACTTGGGCCGCCATTGGGTACCTAATTAAATTTCATGCTTGCAGCTCAGGAAAGGGGAATAGGCCCTATGCTTAGGAATTGAGTCAGATTTGGGATATGCATGGATGAGGATCTAGACTTGGAGTTAGGACCGTTTTGGGGATTCCACTCTTTTTTTATTTGTGGATTTTGTTCACTTGTCACTATAGCATGATATGACATATTAACTGTTGGTTGTGGTTTGTACCCAATTTTGGGAAATGGTTATTTATGCATGTTCATTGGTTACTCTGTGTTGGTTTCACAATTTTATCTATTTTCTATTGTGTATTACTCTGGTAAAGAGGGTATAGTCTCCCCCCATGTGACTTTTAGACCCTCAAAGCTAGTCAGCAACCTCTGGCATATGGGGAGGCACACTTGAGGTCATGTGGTGACCTAGATTGGGGCACTAGTTTAGTGGCTTCTAGGTTAGGGACATTACAAAGTGGTGTCAGAGTAGTTATTTTTTGTGACTTACTATTTTGGGAATGGTAAACAGGAGTTTAGGAAGGTGTCGTGCCATGGTAACAAGCTCATTCTTGGGAGTATCTAACCCATGTATGAGGGAAACCCCTAGTCACCCTAGTTGGGAATTGTTGTTCTTGTTGTGTGTTGTTTCATTTGATGATATTTCACCATAGAGTGATGAACTTGTCATATGATGTGATAGTTTTATGATTTTTTTCTCATGACCAGAATAGCATAGGGTTGTGCCTTCATGCATTATTCTAGGAACCTAAGTATATAGGTTACAGGCATCATGGTAGGTACACACACAGGATGGGTGTGTAGGACATAAAGGGTAGGATTCCTTTTATTTTCTTGGAATTGATGAAAATGGTGTCTAATGAAATGATGAAAATAAGTAAAAAGAGAAGTAAAATGTAAAATAATGATTAAATAATTGTTCTTAATAAGGGATTGTAAGTGTATTAAAGTTTTGTTGAAGTGAGTGGTGATATGAAAATAGTTTTGAAATGGTGTAGAAGGTAGGTCTTGTAGCCGTGTGAGTTAGTTACCTTGTGTTAACCATGGTCCTCATTAGGGATTGTCAAGGGTAGTGTTCTGGGTATGATAAGGTCTGTATGGATAGTCTATGAAAAAATGGTTTGTTTATTTATAGTGGTGAGCCTTCTTTTACATTTTGTGGAAGCTTTATGGTCTGTGTTATAAAGCTCGTTTTTGAAATTGTAGAGATATGCCACCAAGAAGACATATTCTGATTGGGTGACAAGAGGACGTTTCCAAGAATGCTCCTCCAGTAGTAGGTAAATAGAACATGGTGATCCAAGATAATATAGAAGAGAAGTTTTATGAGAATCTTGCCTACTTCATGCAAATGATGGAATAGGACCCAGGGTAGGTTGTGTCGAGCATGTTCAATCTAATCAGGGAGTTTCATCTGCATCAATCTTTGACCTTCACTATAGAGGGTGGGATAGAGGTAGTCGGGTTCTGGATAGAGTCTATCCAGATGATTCTTGATCATCTGGAGACTCCTTCCAAGAAGTGAGTCATGTTAGTGACCTATATAATGTAGGACCAGTCAAAGCATTGGTGGGACATCATGGTTTAAATAGAGTAGGCTGAAGGAATGATGTGGAAATATTTCTAGGAGAAGTTTCTTGATAACTTCTATCTAGAAACCTTGAGTTGGGAGAAGGTAGTGGATTTATGAGTTTGACCCAAGGGGAAATCTAAGTGATGGATCATGCTAGTCATTTCACCGAACTGTGATGCTTCGTTCCAGCATTGTCCGAAGATGAGGTAGCTGTGGAGAAATGTTTCCAAGACAGGCTGAGACATGAGATTAGGTCCCAGGTGAACATATTCCATTTGAAAAGGTTTTATGAGATTTTGGATTAGGCCCTTATCTCAGAAGGGAATCTGAAGGGAGATTTGGGTAATGGACTTATAATGCCAGCTGGGTGGGAAAGTGGTGAAATATCCGAGAACAGGAATCACCGCTTTGGAAGTTTCCATCAGGGTGAAAGTGTGAAGAGTAGTAATAAGAGAGATCCAATTCCTCAGGGTGGTGACTAGGTGTTTTGTTACCACTGTGGCATGCCATGTCACATGTAGGGTCAGTGTCCCCGACCACCATTCGAGTGCTATTTGTGTGCCAGGTTGGGACATATACAAAGGTTCTATAAGAAACCTCAATAGATGGGAACAAATAGAGGTCAAAGGAAGATTCTAAGTGTTGGTAGGGGGTCAATCACCCCGTATCAAGTAAGCAGTTAGATATCCATGGGTTGTATCGATAAGGGTGGTGTACGTGGAACTCCAGGGTGAGACCGTACATACCAGTAGGTTAGTACAATACAGGGTACTCAGGCTAGAACCTAAGGTAGTGGGGAAGGTCATCATTACACAGTTCATTCAATATATAGAGGTGGTGAGGTTGGACCATCTACAATTTGAGGTATGATTATCATATCTTCCATGTTTTTTAGTGATTTATTTGACACCTGTGCTATGAATTCTTTTATTTCTAAAACGTTTGTAGTTGTGTTGGGTCTAAACATGGAAATTGAGTGTGGGGTTATGTCAATTGATACTCTATTGGGGGTGTGAGTTGAAGATATCAGGAAATGTAAGGGTTGTGCTTTAAAGGTTGGTGGATAATGTTTTCTTTAGAACCTGTTTTTCCTTAATATGTCAGGTTTTGAACTAATTTTAGGTATGGAATGGATGGTTCTGTATTAAGCCCATATTGATTGTTACTGACACTTGGTAATGTCCACATCTCTCAATGGAGACACCTATGTCCTTCATGGTGAGTGGGATGTTCGATAAGGTCAGATAGGTCCAATTTTCTAGCATTTAGGAGAACTCGTAGCCTAAGTGGCTTGTCTTGTTCTATATGAAGGAGAAAGGGAGAAAATATACTTCCCTTTTACTGTGGATAAATTCCAGGATAGATTTCCTAAGGACTTATTAGGGATGCCACTCGAGAGGGATGTTGAGTATACGATCGAGTTTCTTCCAGGGGAATAACCAGTTTCCATTCCACCATATCTAATGGCACCGGTAGAAAATGTGGAACTTAAGGTTCAGCTTGAAGAGTTGGAGTGAAAGGGGTTCATCTATCCTAGTATGTCACCTTAGGGATCTCCATGCTAATTTCAAAGGTAGACAGATCATTGAGGTTATGCATTGACTATAGAAAGTTTAATCAGATGACATTTAAGAATACGTACCCACTTCCCAGAATTGATGACCTATTTGACCAATTATGGGGTGCTTCAGTGTTCTCCAAGATCTATTTTAGATCGGGATACCATTATTTGATGGTGATACCTTCTGATGTACTGTGGACAACATTTAGAAGTAGATATGGGTTGTATGAGTTTTTGGTGATTCCATTTGGGATGACCAACACACCAGATGTGTTCATGGATTTAATGAACTAGATATTTTACCCATACCTAGATCAGTTCATGGTTGTCTTTGTTGATGAAATCTTGGTGTACTCAATAACTCTTGAAAATCATTCCAAAAATATTGACATTGTCCTGAGTACACTAAGAGGGCATAGGATTTATGCCAAGATATCAAAATGTTAGTTCTAGATTTATAAAGTGAATTTCTCAGGTCACATCATTTCTGAGTCAGGTGTGTTAGTGGATCCAGAGAAAGTGTAGGCTATGGTGTCTTAGGAGTAGCCCAAGAATGTTTCTAAATTTTAGAGTTTTCTAGGATTGTATGGCTATTATCAAAGGTTTATCAAGGATTTATCCCATTTGGAAGCACCACTCTCAAGATTAACCAGGAAGGGATTTAAGTTTTAGTGGTCAGAGACATGTGAGAATGATTTTCAAGAGTTGAAAAAGCGGTTGACTGCCACATCGATCCTGATCTTACACAAACCAATTAAGAGGTACACCTTGTTCTGCGACACATCTGATGTTGTATTTTGGGTAGTGTTAATACAAGATGACCGGGTTGTGGAAAATGGGTAAATGAAGTTAAGGCCTCATGAAAGAAATTACCCTACTCATGATCTTGAGTTAGCCGTTGTGGTTTATACCTTAAAGTGGTGGAGGTATTACTTGTTGGGAGAGTGGTTTACCATTTATACCGATCATAAAAGTCTTAAGTACATATTAACCCAGTGGGATTTGAATCTTATATAGAAAAGGTGGGTCGAGTACCTGAAATCCTTTGACTTCGAGTTGGTTTACACACCAGGAAAAGGGAATAGTGTTGCAAATGATATGAGCCGGAAGACTCAGAATTAGGTGGTTCTGGAATCCAAATATGAGTGGAGAATGATGACTATATTTGCTGAGATGTTCCTGGAGGTGCATGATGGGAACAATAAAATGACACTTTTGTCTATAGAAGTTGAGTCTACACTTTTGAGCTGGGTCAAGGAGAGTCAATTGGAGGATCTAGAGTGTCTTGCTATGAATGAAACTCTTAAAGGTGGGGAATCACCTTCTAATTGGGCTATCTATGAGGATGGGTTTGTCAGGATTTATGGTCATGTGGTTGTGCTAGCGTGCTTGCAGGAAGATATGATGCATGAGTTCCATGCATCGTAATGGGAAGTGCATCATAGTTTGACTAATATGTACCGTGATCTTTATAGACAATATTTGTGTCTGTGAATGAAGAAAGAGGTTGTGGGTTTTGTGGAAGGATGCCTTATTTATCAACAGGTTAAGTATAAGAATTAATGCTTATGTGATTTGTTACAGTCATTGCCCATTTTAGAGTGGGAGTGAGATGATGTAATGATGAACTTTATAGTGGATATTCTGAGGACACCTCGAAATAATAGTGCAGTTTGGGTAGTTGTGGATTGGTTGACTAAGGTGGACCATTTATTATCGATCTAGGATACTTACATAGTTGATCAGTTGGGTGAATTATATGTTCAAGAGATAGTGAAGTTTCATGGTGTGCCAAGAACCATAGTTTAGATCATGACCTGCATTTCACATCATGCTTCTAGAAGAGATTACAAGAGGCACTTAGTGCCCAGGTGTTTTTGAGTACAGATTATCACCTACAAATAGACAGACAATTAGAGCATATGATTCAGGTAATAGAGGATATGTTGAGAGCTTGTGTTTTGGATTTCAATGGTTTATGGGAAAAAAATTTATCTCTTGTTGAGTTTTCCCACAACAACCTTTTTCAGGCTATGATTTAGATGACACCTTTTGAGGAACTCTATGGAAGACCGTGTTAGTCTCCGTTGTGCTGGTTAGAAGCTAGGGAATCTGAGATGTTGGGATCGAGCCGTGTGCATGAACATTAGAAAAGGTTCAATTGATTCATAAGTACATGGAAACATCTCAAAGTAGGAAAAAGCCATATACAGATAGGCATCATCGACCTATTGATTTTATGGTTGGTGATAATGTGTTTCTTTGGGTGTCTCTAAGGTTGGGTCACCATCAAATTCTAAAGCATGGAAAGTTGGTGCCTAGGTATCTGGGGTCATTTGAGATCGTGGAGAGGATTGGACTAGTGGATTATCAATTGGCTATTCCACATTTATATATTGAAATGCATGATGTTTTTTGTGTCTTGAAACTCTGACAGTATCACCCTGATTCATCTCATGTGATAAATGTTGGGGATGTCGAGCTTGAGGTCGATGCGTCATTTGAGGAGCATACGGTTGTCATTGTGGATCATAGTGAGAAGGTCTTGTGGGGAAATACTAATCCCTTAGTTTGAGTCTTATAGAAATATGGAAAAATTCAGGAAGAAACTTGGGTGTATAATCGGATATACGATCCTAATGGACCGACCAATTTTCTTCAAAAACTTTGTAATTCTTGGGAAGAGCGGCTCAAGGATGAGCCTTTATAAGGTGGAGAGGTTATAAGATCCCAGACTCTATGGAGGAGTGTACTTGTTTAAATTTTGGTTTCAATCTCTTGTTTTAGTCCAATGAAATGTTTCTCGTGGGTATGTGGGGTCTCAGGGGTGTTTCAAGGGTTATTAACACAAAAGGAAGGAAAACCAGGCCAAACTGTGAAAGGCGCATGGTCAAGTAAACCATACAGACTTCCCAGGAAAAGAATTCATCCTTGGATAGTGGCTTAATGCATGGTTGGTGAATGGTTAGAAAACTATGTTGAGTTTCCCAGGTAACCATGAGACCCAACTCAACTTGGACAGTTTCTTGCGCATGGTTTGGTAAACAATTCATGTAAAATGTGTGGCCCTATAAAGTTGAGAAAATTTTCAAAATTTCCATTACAGGATTTAATAACCTCACCCAATTTTCCTTCCATTTATCCTCCTATAAGACCTAGTGATGAACCCTAGTGACCCAAGCTTTTGAGAAGTAATTCTTATTTGATCCAAAGCTATTTGGAGTGTCATTAGTTGTAGATCAAAGTTATGGGTGAGTCTAATTCCTCTCTTGTTTCTCTTTTTGGCTTAGGGTTTGTATCTTTCTCTTATCTTCGTCTGAAGCTCTACATACCTTTTTTTGCGATATACAGGTTGAGGCTTAAAAGGGTGGTTGAATCGGGATGTAAAGTTTCGATTATGATTTTTTTCGTCAATAGATTTTAGGTAGGTGGTCTAGTAGTTATATCTTGCAGCTTTTATATATATTTGTGCATGTGGTGTTGTGTTCTTGTTCTCCCCTTGTTGTGTTCTTGGTTTAGTTTGTAATATTTGAAATAATGGGTGTCTAAATGAAAAATTGAACCCCTCATGACCCCTATGGGATGAATGGAGGATGACTTGACTGATTTAGGGCCAACCAATGGGTGTTCCTACACTCCCAAACATGGTTAAGGGAAATGTAAAGTGTGAAATTGACTTGTGATTATGTAGAGCACAAGGATAACACGTAAATTGGTTAATGTGATTATTAAAAAAGGATTATGAGTAGTTGTGTCTAGATGTGGATAATGGCTAAGGGGTCGTTTGGATTGACATGAAAGTGTGCTAAATGGGATTAATGGGAATGTACTAATTAAATTGTGAATATTCTTAGTGAGTTAGGCATGGATAATGGGAATTGGGAAAAATGGTTATGTGATATAAATAATTACCATGTTAATAGATTGTGGCATAATATTATTTCCCATATTAGTTGTTATTGACTGAGATATTGCAAATGGTAATGGCTATGGTTAGGGCGATGTGGTTTGTGTGTGGTGAATGGATAAATAAGTATCTGTACATGGCTTGGTAGAGTGGGGTATCAACTTAAGGTTCTATTCCCATGTGTCTATTTGGACTGAGGCTCTAAACACCACCCCTCAATGCGTGGGTTTGGGAAGGGGACAGAGCTCTATTCCCCTAATAGTTTCTTTCCACTTGGACTGAGGCTTTGAGGTGAGGATAATGCGGTTGTTGTGATGTGATTACCCCTAGTGAGATAGGGAATTGACTTATTCCAATTTTAATTTTGATTTATGAATATTCCTAATCCATTAAACACATGATGAGAGTGAATTAAGCACTAAAAGGTGTTATAAGTATTGAATCTGAATTTAATTATAGAATAAATGAGGGGAACTTTGTTACTAATGGCTACACAAACTGTATTTTATTTACTTGTAATTTATTTAATACTTGAATGCACTATCTTTTTAGACTAGATATTTTGTAGACACCATTTGTGGTGGCCTATTGATTTTTACTCACACCCTGCTAGAGCTACCGTTGGGTACCTGAGCAGATTTCATGTATGCAGGTCAGGAAAGGGGTAAGGGCCATGTTCTTGGGAATTGATTTAGATTTGGGATGTACATGGATGATTTTATGAACTTGAAGTCATGACTGTTTTGGTGATTCTTCTATTTTTCTTATTTATGGGTTTTGTTCACTTGGAACAATATCATGAAATTATATATTGACAGTTGATTGTGGTTTGTACCCAGTTTTAGGAAATGGTTATTTATGCATGTTCATTGGTTATTTTATATTGTTTCCAATATTATATCTATTTCTTCTTTGTATTACGCTAGTAAAGAGGGTATAGTCTCCCCATGTGACTTTTAGACCCTTGTTTCTAGTCAGCAACCTCTAGCGTAAGGGGAGACACACTTGAGGTTATGTGGTGACTTGGCTCGAGGCACTGGTTTAGTGGCTCCCGGGTATGGGGTGTTACAGGTAGTACATTTTTAAGTTTATAGTTCAAGTCCCTATAGATTTACCTCTTTATTGATTTAGAGCCCTTTTATTATTTTTAGGGACCCCTATGGTGTGGATCTATGCTTAAATAGGGGAAAATTGGTGTTTCAGGCTGATTACAAGGGTTCCTGTTTGGGAAATCCCAATCACATGGCATGTGGTTCTATAAACACAGACCATGAAATCTTATTGTAACACCCAAATTTTTTAAAGTATAAAACTATGTTTGATAGCGTATTCAATGGGAAACGCTGAGTTTAAACAAATCGTGATACAATATTAAAATATTATTATTTAAACGTGCCTGATATAACATAGCCGTTAAATTGGAATGTATGAATAATATCTACTAATTTATGAAATATATATAAATTAACTACTCAATATAAATTTATTTTCAAATTCTTAATAAACAATCATTCAACTTTAATAAATATATTTCATTCTTCAAAAATATGTTTCCTTCAAAACCGAGTTTTATTTCTTTTTTGGGAGAAAATATTTTAATTAATTTTTATAAATTTTAGATGTTATTTTATAAAATTAACATAATTTTTAAATAATCATATCTATATTAACTGAGATTGAAATTTTGGTATTTTTTTTTGGAAAATATCGATTTTTCAATGAATAGTGAAAAATATCAATTTTTTTTGTAAAATTGTAATTTCTTTTTAATAAATTAAGGAATTTAAAGGTACCATTATCCATTTAATAAGATTTAAAAGTAAAATAAGTATTATTTATTTATTTTTAATCTAATTAATTACATTTAAATCATATTTATACTTGATTTTATTATAAGCTTACTTTTTAGGCCTTAAAACACTTTCCCCCTGAAAATTATTTTAAAGTGCATAATATTTATCTATTTTAAATAATTCAAATAACCCCTAACTATGAATTATTTAAAATAAATTTATATTATATATATATATATTAAATTAAATTCACTTAATTATGATTACTAGTCATATAGTTAATACAATATCATCTTTTCCTTAAAAAATGCATTTCTTGAAAAACTGTTTTTTCGACATGTCTATAAGTTTATTTTTAAATTAATTTCTTCCACTTATATGAGTTTAATTTATAAAAATGTATTCCATATTCAGAATCAACATAATTTATATTATCTAATAATGTAAAATTAATTTTCTACCATAATAAATAGTGAAAATAGAAAAAATCATTTACCATGGTTAAGATAAAAACGAGTTTACCGGGGGTTAAACTAAAAAGTTAAGGGTTAAAAATGACCAAAAACTTGTCTAATTACTATTTTCTGGTAATATTTTGACCTTATATCTTATAAGGTTGAAAAATTGTCATTTTTTCAAAATGTGGGTGGAATTCTTTCTTTTCAAAAATTCTGAATGTTTCTTTTCCCCCATTTATAAAAGGACTCCCACTATCCTCTCATATTAATACATAAAAAACCCATTATTTAGGAAAATAAATACCCAAAAAATTATTTAATTCAATTTAATAATACAATAATCCTTGTTTTTATCATAAATATAACCTAGGAAGGATTTTGGTGCAAACTTAAAGAATTTGTCTGAAGAAGAGGTTCCATCCTCAACTGAGCATTTTATTTTATTTCTTATTCAACCTCATTAAAATATTTTTAAACCATGATGATAAAATAAAATTAGTATCTTAAATATACTTATATGTTTTTATTTTAAGGTAATTACCTATAACCATCTCCTTCTCCCTCAAATGGGAAATGAAACTATTGATTGTGTGTATAGCAGACTACCACCTCACGAACCGATGCAATTATTTTTTCATCATCGCTACTCCTGACAAGATATAATGAAATATTTAATTATTATATATGATATTTATGATATAATTACAATTTTTTAATTATAATATCATATATACCTTCTTACTTTCCATTCTGTAGGGAATACGATTACATCACTCGTGTGTAGGGATAACTACCGCCTCACAAAGTGATGTGATTCATTTTTCACTTAAACTTTAAATGAAAGGTAATAAGGATTAATTTTATGTTTATATATGATATTAATGACATATTAATCATTATTTAAAATAAATATGTCATATAATCTCTTGCTTTATCATCCATTGAAAAAATGATAACGTTGTTCGTGTGTACGAAGGACTACCGCCTCACGAAGCGATGTGATTTGTTTTTATTTCTACGTCACATTGATTATATATATAAGGGTGTTAAATGGAATAATATGATATTTATTATATAATTATAATACTATAAATATTAAATAATACACACCTCCTTTCCATCATGATTGTCGAAAAATGGAAATGTTACTCATGCATATGTACGACCTACTGTCTCCATGATTGTAGCATAGTTCATTTTTCATAACCATATTTCATGGTTAGTTTTAAAATTATAATTTCTATATAAAAATTATAATTATTTCATGATTAAAATTCTATATATTATTAAATAATTATCTATTTTACCTTATTCAACTTACCAAAGTGATTTTGGATATATTAGCTATTTATCGTTAAAATGTCTAATGTGAAATTAATTGGTTTAGTAATTGAATATGACATGGTAAAAAAATAAAAATAAATGGAATAATAAAATTGAAAAATGTTATTAAGTGAGTATAAAATTATCATAATTTTATTATTTAGGCGGATAAAGAACACACGTGACAAATCAGGCTTGAGGTAAGGGATTTCCCTAAACCACCCTTTTCTTTGGGTTATAGACACTCTTTCTCTAACTCACATTATCTATCTCTTTAAAATTATGAAATGATTCTAAATTATGTATATATGTCTCTCACATGTATACCTATCTTATTATCCCTTACTTTGATTAGGAAATATAGGCCTTATGACCATCTCTCAAATGCCTTCTATAAGAAGTCTCTTTTGATTTTTTTTATGAGACTAGATCATGAAACCCATTTCATTCCATGGGTAATTATTATATTTATATGTTATGATTGATATCTTTATGTGGCATGTACATGAAATTAATTTTATGGGTGGGCCCAAAATTATATATCCCTCCAATGCATTGGGTGATATTTTTGTCTCATGAGATGTCATGTATGGGAATAGGGAGTGAGCCTAATCTATTATGGGACTTTGTATACCAAGTGATATTGTCTTGGAAGTTAGCCTTGACTTATATTTATGTCATTTTTTATATCATTTCTAATTTTAAACATTTCCATGATCTTATGATACCATGTTATTTATGTTATGCCACCATTTTATTACCCATGTACCTTCTCTTTTATGATATCATGTTATACCTTTGGCTCATATGTTATGCTTCCTTATCATGTTTATTCCCTTATTGGTCTTTTTTTATCACCCTTTCTTACATGTATTCCATAGGATATCCTATACATATTTAAGAGATCAAATGAATTTTAGAATCTCACTATGGAGAATAAAACAAGGATTCCATGTTTTAGTTTCATTTGATGTATCAGGAACCTTGTCTTATAAATACAATTGTCCTTTACAATCATTATGTTATATTAATGGATATTTATGTTTAAGAATCATGTCATAATATGTGTAAAAGTATTGGGTCATTATACTTGGTATCATAGGAAATGCTTATTTAACATTTGGAACTAAGTTGAGAGAACTTTAGTGATAACCCTAGGGATAAGTCCAAAGATAATTATAAGGATAAGACTAAGTATAGAAAAATATCCTAGAATCTTGGTGAAGTATAGAGAAAGTGGTTTATGAGAAATTAGATCCCGATCTAGATACTACAAGTGGATGGGGTTTTGGAACATATATACCTATGGGTAATAACTCCGAAAAAGGTACGCCAGACTTGACTCAAGTATTATCTGGTGCACGACAATGTTTCTTACTATGCACTGATTTAAAACTCCTAGGGGATATATTTTGGAAATTCATAAAATAATTAAAAACCATTTTAAGGGAATAAAATGACCATAATATTTTATATTAGGAAATAAATCATTGATAACTTATATTGAAACCTATAATTTCATAAGTCAAGGAATATATATCACTTTTGAGTTTTCCCTTTAATGTTCATAGTTTCTTGTACATGTGTTTAATAGTTAAAAATACTCATCCCTAATTTTAGTTTTTTAGTCAATGTATGGAAAGAGGAGAAACCAATTCAAAAAATATTATAAGGGGAAATTTGATGATTTCCCAAATGAGATTCCCAATCTGATGGAATCATGAATCATGAAATTCATGAAAATAATTTATCAGTTAACTCAAGTTTAAAACCGAAAGATGAATCAGGAGGAACTCCTGAATCCCCCCAAGAAAGGGAAAATTGTGATTTAGAACTTTATGTGAAAAAGGCCTCCAATATTTAATGGATCTTTCAATTCCTTAATTATGGAACAACGGATCAACTCCATTAAAAAGATCTTATACATACTTAAATGCTTCAAGAAAGAGAAGTTTGTGTTGGATATTTATCATGTGGTGAGAGAAGTTGATCAATGGTGGATGTTAATAAAAAACACAAAGCATGAGGAAGATATCAAATAGATTGGGTGGAAAAAATTATAGATTTTTTTTCAGAAAATATTTTCCTCGCACTCTCAAAATTAAAATAGAGAGGGATTTACTTAACCTTAAGGAAAAGGATGATGAATCCATTAAGGTGTACAAAAAAACATTACAAGGATTTCATGATACACCTCCAAATTTTAAATATCTCTCAAAATTAAATTTTATCACTTCTTTGGTAGGATAAATCCAATTCTATGAAAAGGTTTAGAAATTTGAGACTTCAACAACTACGAATAAATTTTTATATGTTCCCTCAAAGTCAATATGGAGATCAATTAATCTCAAGGTTCTAATGGGTATAAGAAGTGGAAAATAGAGTTTAAATATAACAGTATAATGGAGAAATATAATGGTGTAAATAAATTCCAACATCTCACTTGTAAAAAGTGGGGGAAGAAGCATCATGGGAATTTTATAAAGGGGACTAAGAAGTGCTTTAGGTACGGGAATGAAGGGAACATAGATATTGATTAACAATGGAATAAACCCACCAATGTGATGTAATAAAGGAACGATCTAATAAAACCTCTGCTTCTTTTCAAATGCTACAAATACAAGGAAAAATGACACTATGAAAACCAATGAAAAGGCTAAGGGTTTTCAATGAAAACCAATGAAAAAAACCTCTGTGTTATAGAGAGTAATGTCAAGATTATGCCATCACAACTATAGAGGTGGGTCCAAAAAATGAAGTGGTGACATGTATGCTAGTTGTTAATTAATGAATAGAAAACATACTTTGTGATTATGGTTCTACACATTCTTTCATATCATGAAATTTTAGTAGAACTATTAAATCACCACATAAAAACATGGAAGTTGAATTATAAGTGAAGATGGTTAAAGGGTCAATTATTTAATCCTAAGAATATAACTCATACCATATACATTTTTGTGGGTTGAAATCCTGTAAAAAACATATGAAACTTCTTTTAGTAGAATTTTATGTAATTTTGGGAATGGATTGGTTTTATTTATATAGATACAACATAAAATTATAAGAGAAAGAAATCACCCTTCGAATCACAAATAACCCTCTAATTATATAAAAGTGAAAAGAGAAGGATGAATATTCTTTGGTATAATCATCTAAAGAACATATATTTTTTCCTTCTGAGAAATCATATCATGCTCAAATGATTGAGACTAAGGAAAATATCATGCTTCAAGACATACCCATTATGAGGGATTATACCGATTTATTCCTCGAAGAGTTTCCTAATATTACTCCCAATATTGAGTTTGAATTTTAAATCAATATTATACCTATGTATTTGAAAATATCTAAGAATATGTATAGAATAACCATTGTTGAACTTGAGGTGTTAAAGAAGCAACTACTGAAAAATCTGGATAAAGGGTTTATATGCCCAAGTGGTTCACCGTGGGGTGTATCGGTTCTCTTCATCAATAAGAAGTATGGGTCAATGTTCCTCTACATTGATTATTATGAGATCAACAAAATCATGATAAAGAACAAGTATCCTCTTCCATAGATAGATGTCTTGTTCGATAAATTACACGGGGATCAATATTTCTATAAGGTGGACCTTTGTCCAGGATACCACCAATTAAGGTAAAATAAGGAAGATATTCCCAAAATTAACGGTCTGATGAATCGCAGAGATAACTTGACACCTTGGCCAAATATCCGTATACCTCATCGAGATGAGACCTGTAGTAAGACGTGGTCACTATCCTCGAACTCCAGAGGCCTCTGTCTCCTGTCGGAATAGGACTTATATCTGCTCTATGCAATCTTCATCTGCTCCTGGATGATCTGCACCTTCTCAGTGGTAGTCCATACCATCTCTGGTCCCACTAGTGCTGACTCCCCTGGGTTTGTCCAACATAGTGGTGATCTGCAAGGTCGACCATACAAGGCCTCAAAAGGTGCCATACTGATGGTGGAGTGATAGCTTTTGTTGTAGGATAACTCCACCAAAGGCAATTGATCCTCCCAGCTGCGACCAAAGTTTAGGACACATGCGTAGAGAATGTCCTCGAGGGTATGGATGGTCCTCTCAGTCTGGCCATCCATCTGAGGATGGAAGGCGGTGCTCAGACGTAGCTGTATCCCGAAAGCCTCCTGCAACCCCTTCCATAGCCAGGAAGTAAACTGTTCATCACAGTCAGAGACGATAGAATAAGGTAATTCATGTAAACACACAATCTCCTGTACATAGAGGCATCCCAAGTTCTCTACTGAGCCCTGCTCTCTGATCTGTAGGAAGTGGGCTAACTTGGTGAGTTGGTTGACGATCACCCAAATAGAGTCGTGACTCTTGGATGTGCGTGGAATACCCATCACGAAGTCCATGGATATTCTATCCCACTTACACTCTGATACCTCTAAGGGATGAACCAAGCCTGCTGGTACCTTGTGCTCCACCTTCACTTACTGACAAGTGAGGCACCAAGAGACAAACTCCGCTACCGCCTTCTTCATACCTGACCACCATTGCTGTCATTGGAGGTCCTGATACATCTTCGCCACACATGGATGTACCGCTAGAGGAGATGTGTGTAAGTCCCTCAATACTTCCTCCTGAAGTTCTAATGGTACCATAGTATGTCCTCTGAAGAGTATGACGTGCTCCCCACCTACAGAAAATCCATCAGGTGCCTGCCCTGTGGATATTTGTGCACATTGAGCCTCGTAGTCAACATCCCCACGCTGAGCCTCCCTGAATCCCTAAAGAAGTGGAGGTGTGACTATAAGAGACTACAGAAAGGCTGCTTTATCCCGATCCACAAAGGATAACTACAACACGGGCAGCTGCTCCATCACCTCTCCTAGCAGCTGAATGCCTGATCTCCTGCTGAGAGCATCTGCTACAACGTTTCCATTCCTAGGAGTATAGACTATCTCAAATTCATAGTCCTATAGGAACTCAAGCCAACACCTCTATCTCAGGTTTAGGTCCTTCTGTGAGAAGATATACCTGAAAATCTGGTGGTCAGAGTAGACTGTAAAATGCTCGCCCATCAGATAGTGCCGCCACATATTTATGGCGAAGACCATTGCTGCTAATTCTAGGTCATGGGTAGCATATTTCTGTTCATGCTATCTCAACTGCTGAGAACCATAAGCGATAATTGCTCACTCCTACATCAGGACACACCCAAGTCCGTTCCCTGATGCATCACAATATACTATGTACCCAACGCCCTCCTCCGGTAGCCTCAAGATGGGCACACTAGTTAGCCTCTGCCTCAGCTCCTGAAAACTCCACTGGCATCTCTCTGACTACACGAAGGGTTTCCCCTTCTTTGTAAATGCTGAAAGTGGTTCTGCAAATCTAGATAAGTCTGGCAAAAATCTTCGATAGTACCCATCCAATCATAGAAAACTTCGTACCTTCTTCACACTCCTGGGTGGCTCCCAAGAAAGTACTGCCTCGATCTTCGCTGGATCCACTACAACTCCAGCCTCTGAGATGACATGTCCCAGAATGAGTACCTCTAAGATCCAAAACTGGCACTTCGAGAACTTACCATAAATATGGTGCTCTCGGAGCGTGTCTAGTACTACCCACAAATGGTAGGACTACTCCTCCTCGGTAGCTGAGTAGATTAAAATGTCATCGATGAAGACTACCACAAAGCGATCAAGGTATGGCTGAAAGATCCTGTTCATGAGTCCCATGAACACCGCTGCTGCGTTGGTTATGCCAAATGGAATAACCAAGAACTCGTAGTGTCCATACCGGAATCTGAAGGGAATCTTCTATACATCCTCATACCATACTCTGAGCTGGTGATAGCCCGACCGAAGATCTATCTTCAAGCACCAACACGCTCTCTTCAGCTGATCAAAGAGGTCGTCAATCCTTGGAAGTGGGTACTTATTCTTTATGGTCACCTGGTTTAGGCGCTGATAATAAACACACAGATGCAAGCTCCCATCCGCCTTCTTGGAGAACAAAATTGGGGATTCCCTGGGTGGAACACTGGGTCGGATAAATCCCTTCCCCTACAAGTCCTCAAGCTATACTTGCAGATCACAAAGCTCCACCAGAGCCATTCGATATGCCGTAGTGGATATTGGTTTCATCCCGGGTTACAAGTCAATGTAAAAGTCTACCTCTCTGCGAGGAGGTAGTCCTGGAACGTCATCAGGGAAGATATCCACGTACTGATCCACCACAATAGGAAAATTCGGACTCTGCACATCAATCGCTCCGAGAATGATGCTATCCAACTGATGTGTGATCGGATGCCCCCTCCTCTGGGTAAGTCCATCCTACACTGAAAAGGTTCCCTTATCACCGGTGAAGGTAAACCTCATCCCATCCTCGCGGACACACCACACTTTCCACCTAATGCAGTCAATTTGAGCATGAACTGTGGATAACCAGTCCATACCCAATATGACGTCGTAAGGCCTCGACGCCACTACGAGGAGACCCCAGTCGAAGCTCTCGCCTCCTAGAATAAGATCACACTACCAGAAATGGTGTGTAATCGTCAAGTCTGCTTCCGTAGGAGTCTCTAGCCATAAGGATCGAGCCAACGAATTATTCGGAATCTCTGAGCTCCGAATGAGGGCAGCAAAAATAAAATAATGACTCACACCTATGTCTATAAGTACTACAGAAAGGGTTGAGTAGACATAGATAGTACCTCGAAACATCTCAAGTGCACTGTGGTTGTAGGCCTCAACTGCCTGGAGCTGAGCCCGCCTCTGACCGCCAGCTCCCTGTGGAAGGGGTGGACCTTCTGGTGGTGGTGGTGGTGGTAGGACCTCGAAACGTCGTCCACCACTTGCTTCTCGGCCAGCTCCTCTTCCACGTCCGCCTGCTCCCTGTGGACCACCACGGTCGAACCTATGCCTCTGCCTGAGAGGTCCCTCTACTTTCTACTGCTCATTTGCATGGCGAGTCAGGCAGTCACAAGCCATGTGACCCTGCCCGCCGCATGCATAGCACTGCCTGCTCCTCGTATGGCTAGCTCTGTCTCGTGTGCCCCACACAACTGTACCAGTATCCTGGGGTCTCCCACCTAATGGCCTGATTCGCTTGGACCTCTGTAACATCTATCTACTGCCAGCTGCAAAAGACTCTGCTACGTGTCTCCCTGTGATGGGTCTCGCTGTTGGTGACTCATCAACAAGAAAACTCTACACAAGAAAGGCTCGCTCCAGCACCCCAGCCTATGTCGGAATGCTGTGGGAGATCATCGAAGCCCTGATCTCATGTCTAAGTCCCTGATCGAAGGTCCGAGCCCTGAAGAATGGGTCCCGTACCATATCCGTGGAGTAGCGCGAGAGGTCGGTGAACCTCGCTGAGTACTGAGCTACCGTCATGTTACCCTTCTGTAGATGCAGTAACTCCTGTATCCCCACCACACGAAGGGTAGCTGGAACAAAATTTGATAGGAAGAGACTCTCTAAGTCTTCCCAGAGTAGTAATGCCTCGTTATGCACCTAGAGAATTAGGCTCCACAATCTGTCTGCTGCTTCCTATAGGAGACTCGCGGAAAGGATCACCATGAGGTCGGATGGTGTCCCTATCAATATGAAAACTCTCACAACAGCCTCCAGCCAATCCCCAACTGCCGGTGGGTCCATCTCTCCCCTGAACCTCAGTGGCCTCTGGCACTGGAACTCGTGAAACACACTCAGATGGCGTGCACTCTCTAATGATGGAGCTAGTGGTATCAGTGGCCTAGTGGGTAGTGGTACCGCTGGTACCTCTGATGTGATGGGGCCCTACACCGAGGCCTCGTCGCTCAGTGGGATACCATCTCATACAAAACTCGGAACCCTGACTGGATGCCTACATGGGGCCATCCTAAAAAGAAACAGGTGCACCACAGTTAAAACAATATACCTGGTGAGTTGACACAAAGTAATCATGAAGAAAACTTTTCAAAGGAAACACACATGCAATCAGTGTTTTTGTGCACTGAGTTGGAAATCAGAAGTTAGAGTCCTAGTGTATGGATACATCATCTGCCGCACCAAAAATGGTTTCCCTAAACTGATAACCACACCCAAAACACTTAACACTATTGACGTTAAAATAATCAGAGTCCAAGTTCTACGGTAGAACCGACTCCTCAGATACCAATTTTTCACGATCCATCCTCGGGGCCTGTGCTGTGACTACCCCAAGCCCGCCTTCCATAGGCCAGGGGATGGCGACTAGCACCAAAGGTGAATTCCTGATTAAAAAGGGACGGAATTTCCTTTAAACCTATAACACACACAGTCTGAACACAAGCAGAAGAAGCAACAAGTAATAATATAGAAAAGAAAGGCATGCTAAAAGTGAGTGGGCCAATATACAAACCCAACTGAACAACAAGTACAAGTACAAGTAAAAAGGGAAAACATGTCCTGGATCATCCATCAGGGAATACTACCTGAAGGGTAGGTACAGATCTTGAAAAACTCATCTCTGAGGTGCGTCCCGTCTAGTTCAGCTCCGAGCAGCCTCCCATCCGTCACCCTCAACCTCGATCACTACTGACCATTATCTGCACAGAACACAACAAGGTGCGGGTGAAGCCCGCGCAGGGGTGAGTATAAAAATACTCAGTAGGGGACCCCGAGACCCTCGAAGGTCTCCCAGAATACACTAAGGATAAACCATAGTAGTAAGATACAATCATGAAGTATCAACCATCCCTACTTGGTATATGCCCATATATATACCTAAGTTACCAATCACAGTCCGGCTCCAACCCTAGAGCCCAAGCACAAACCATTCCATAAAGGAAGTAAAGTCAATCATCTCGATGATAACAACTGAAAATCAAGACTCATCTCACATAGGTACACAACTCAAGTAGAGGGGTAGGTATGATTAGATGTAGCCACTAAATCATCTCCTCTGTCGAACCCACATAGGATCCTGGAACAATATCAGAGCTGTAGAACCCATAGAGGATCCCGGTGCAGTAGTCATCACTGTCAAACCCACGAAGGATCCTGGTATAGTATCATCACTGTCGAACCCACGGAGGATCTTGGTACAGTAGTAGGTCCACGTAGGATCCTATCATTTCAGTCACAGCTAGCAATAGGGTTCCCGCACATTGCATGATCGATTCTGGGAGGGTCTGATCCTCGAGTCAAGTGTTGATACATCAACTAACACGAAGTCTCGAGTTGATATATCTTGTAGTTCCGTATCATCATAAGGAACCCAATGTGACAGACGACGCGTCAATCGGACGCCCGGTCTTTGAGTTATTGGCATTTCCGTTCTAGGGGACCGGTTGATTTTTAGGTTCAAACCAACCCAGACATATCCCAACTAATTCCAAACCCCAAGTGGAATATTCCAAAAGAACTATCTTGCTATAAAGTTTCCGTCGCCGCAGACGGTTCGTCGATCGGTCACCCGTAGCCCAAGATATGGGCGGAAAGGTGAAAACTGGCCAATCGGGTCCGGACTGGGGTCCGACCCGGTCTGAAGGGGGCGGCCCAGCCGAGGGCGGCCTGTCCTGAGGGTGGACTACCCTAACCGTGCCCAGGGGGGAGGTGCGCACCCCCTGAAATGCGAACTGATTAGCCATTCGGGTGGGAACCCTAACCGGTGCCAGGTGGCACCAGTCCAGGTCACGCGGGACCCTGAGGGTCCTGCTCCTCCCGGCTGGCATTGAGGTCGGCCCAGCCGGCCGCTTTGGCTCTTCCGCTGCGGCGCAATGGCACCGAGGTCCTGCTCCACCGCGCGGCGCAATGGCGCCGCGCCTCCTCCGCCGCGGCCCAGCCTGGCCACGACCTCCAGCTCGTCCGCGCGGCACGACGACGCCGTGCCACCTCTGCCGCAGCCCGACATGGCCGCGGCCCCTTGCAGCCCTCCACGTGGAGCAACAGTGCCGTTCACCTCCGCTGTGGCCTGACAAGGCCGCAACTCTCCTTCCGCGTGGTACGACGATGCCACGCCCTTTTGGCGATCCGGCGATTCTGCGCCGTCGATCTCTTCATGGCCAGTTCGACGCCAGTCGCGTTGCTCCGCCTTCATCATCAACAAACAAGGATAATCAAAGGGGGAGGGTCGAGCTGTGTTCGTGCGGTCCAAGCCCTCCTCGATATGGTGTTATCATTCAGTTCTCAAACCATAAAATGAATGACGAAGATTGGGAATACATTCAACTCAAATCCCCCTACTTCGTTTCGATGAACGTTGATGAAGTCACGGGAAAAGGCGGGCGTTGATTTGTCATTCGCCAGGTTCGTCACGCACTCCCAATACTGAAGCTCATGCGTTGGAAAGAGTTCGGAGGTGACGAAGTCTAAGATTGCATTCTTTGCGTTCTTCGTTGGAGAGGATGAAGTTATCCAAGGGTTCTCCAAAGCTCCGCCAAAAAGAATGTGCCAACAAAAATAATGGGTTAAGCTAACCCATTATTTAATTGTTGGCCAAAATAATTCAAAAGATTTCAAAATAATAAATTAAATGAGAGAGTTAAATTAATTCATTAAGTTGGTTGACACATTTAATTAGTGGGGGAAGTTCAAGGGTTTCCCCCACTTTATGGAGAGTTACATGGGGGTTAAAGCTCGTGTGGTCCCCATGTTAATTATCCTCCCAAGGGAGGTTATGTGCAGGTGGGCCCCACCACCATAACCTCTCATGGGAGGTTATGGTGTGGTGGCCCCCACCTCCAACCACCTCCTAGATATTTTAACCACCAAAGATAAAAATAAGCTACACACTTATTTTTATTTAATTTCAATAAAATCCCCAAAATCTAACTTCTATTCTCGATATAACAAAACTATGGTGAGGGTCTCACTAAGAAATCACCGACACTGTGAGTTCATTTGTGCCCATGGATTTCAGTTTCGAGCACCGGTTCAAAAGTTATAAAATCTCTTTCACACATTTACTGAACGTACCAGAAAAAAACTTCAGAAATTGATTCCGGGCACACCGGACCTCAGAATCAAGCGCCGTCAGTTTTCGCGGACTCGTAAAATTCCCATGTATTTAAGAAAAAAAAATCCCATGGAAATTCCAGGTCTTTACACTATATTTAAAATATTAGATTATGTGGTAGTCTAGTTTCTTTATGTTTCTATGCAACCAGAAGCTATATTTTTTTGTCTAGTTTATCTATATATTTTTATGATAATTTTTTTTATTTTCTAGTTTTATACTAGAATTATGATTTTTTCAAAGATGTAAGTAATTTTCAATGGGATTTTTCCATAAAATAAACAATTTCATTTTCTTCAAGTATATTTAATGAGTTTATGACTATTTTTCCTAATCTTCATGGTACTTATTTGTGTTTTGACTATATTATTCTATAAATTAAAAAATATTATTGGGTGGAATCAAAGGTTAGGGTTATGTACATGTCACTAGGTTTCTAGTTGAATTTATTTTCTATATTTTGTGTGACATTTTATTTGTTTATTATTAATTACATATAGATAATTGTGGTTAACTATCCTTTCAATAATATAGATGAAATTTTTTTGTTCTAGAATTTAAATGGTTATGTTTATGTCCGTGTCCTGGTTTAAGGTCTCATTTGAGGTCTATGAACTATTATGGATGTGGTGTTGAATCAAATGGAGGCCCTTAATTAAAATAAATATCCTATAGTTATGGAATTGAATGAAAGAATGGATCAAGATTTATGCATGTATAAGTTGGTAGGAAAGATATTGTTTGAGTGGGTTCTGAATATTTTTATACTTCAATCTATGCTTTGATGAGTTTGGAATTTATATCTATGGTAAAAAACTTGTGAATTATGAGGTAACATGTTTATTTTTAAGTTTATTCATGAATGCATGATATAAAAAGTGTTAAGTATGTCAACCATGGGTATGTGTGGGTTTTGGATTATTTGGCATGACAATATTTCAAAGATGATAAATTTATTAATTATTGTTGCCACTATAATAAAAACAGAGTGATACAACCAAAATCGATCATGTTTTTACCAAATAAATGAATATTGAAAAAAAATAGATTGAGGTGAAAGTTTCATACAAATTTATTCACTCACATGGGTATTTATTTGTTTGATTAGTAATATTTTTTTAAAAATAACCATATACTTATTTAAAAAAGAAATTTTTTTTCTTAGTTTTTATTGCATAACATGAAATTGTTTCATTTTTGGGTTCCATTCTTGGTGTGTAAATCAATTTTTTTTAAAAATTATCTTTAAAACCTATTTTATTATATCACTAACTATCAAAAAAATTGTTATTTATCATTTTAGTTACTTTATTTTATGCACACTAAACTCTAAAAAGGTTATGGCATATGAAGATATTATAGGGAGTGTTAAGAATCTCTTATTTCATTGTACAATTTTTTGAAGGGAGTGGTGCTGATACTGAATATGTTTTCTCTACACATAAGATGAAACTATATTTTTTAATTTTTTAATTTTGTTTGGTTGTGGTCAATGGTGTTTTGTTATTATGCGGTGTATGGTGATTAATATGAAATGATGATGTTTTTATGGGTTATTTTCTATGTTTTAGTGATTTTTAAAGATCAATAAATTTGGTTTATTAATATTAAAAAATATTTATATTAATTATATATATATAAAATAGTCAAGATCAAGTTTGATCTTGAGATCTAACATAATCTATTTCAACTTTGAGTAATAATTGAGCTAATTTCATTAGTCAATCTTAATTGAGATGATCTTAAGTACTAATTTCAAAAATCAATTCGTGCTTAATATTTCCAATTTAAATTCATATCGAGTCAAGTTGAGTATCGAGTATTTAAATTTTGTATTGATATCAAGCTTGAGTAGTATATTTCATCAGGATGAATTGACTCAATTACAGCCCAAGTTAGGATGAATGGATTATGAAATGTTCATTATTTCTTATAAAAAGAGATGAGTCTCACTATGAAAGTGGGGATATTGTTCGATCGATAGAGCTTGAGCTGCTACTACTACTGTAGATTATTTTTGTTAATTCATATTTTAAACTACTATCTAGGTTGGAATACTATACCCATAGTGTCAATCCAAGAAGATTTCCCCCACCCTTATTAATGAATTCTATTCTTAACGGATTAATTATTACCTTTTTGATTCATTTGGAAGTTTTTGTTTACTTAAACAATAGGAGGTATCCATAGATCATTTTAATTGGATTATTACTCTCTTATTCTTATTTTTACACATAATAAACCTAAACCTTTTTCATTTACCATGTGATGGAGGGTTGTATAAATTAATTTAGGAGTGATGGAAGATCTTTGATCAGTAGGACAAGTAAGAATATGAAATGAAATAATTATTTCACTTCACTGTTCAAGCATAAATTCTATGGTGAGGGAGATTAGTTGATGTTTCAGATGATTAGATAGCGAGATAAAGAGAGTTGAATCGAGTTAAGATTTAATAGGTATGTAAGAGAATATATTATGTGATACCATTATTTTTAAATTGAATTCAAGTTTCCTTTTTTATTTTTCATTCTCAAACACACACACTAAACCCGTCTAAACAATAAGGGAGGCATAATAAAAACTCACTCTATAGATATTACTAGAGTCCCATTATTCATTATATTTTACTTAATCTCAAATTTATTTTCTATGAGTACCATGATAGATACCACATTAATTAACTTGGTTAGATCCATATGATACGTTGAATAGAAACTGGCTCTATCCTTGAAAATAACTCAATAAAAAATTACACCTCTCATTAGTAGGAAAACTTGAAAAATATTAAAAAAAACATAAAAATAGAGGTCTAATACATGTGGTAAGATCTATTTATCCTTAGCTTTAACTAGACCAACCATCAAACTAGAAATATTTATAGTGATAAACCAACCCTACCTTAAACGTGGTCCTTCTCGACCTATTTGAAATTTCCACTCTCTAATAAGTGTATATAGAGTACTGGTAAAATATGAGAAATATACCCACTTTTAGTAGTAATTAATATGAACAAAAAACTAGGTTAACCAATCCATTCCTAAAATAACATACAAGGAATTCATATCAAGGGAGAGGAAATCCTAGGGATTATAGTAAGTTCATACCACAATAGCACAATATAAATAATTCTTACACTACTATAATCACTTTCCTAGAGGAGTATCTAGGATTTTAAGTTTTAAGTATGTTTATAGTTTTATTCCTAGAAGCGGTACCAAATAATCATTAATAAATTAATTATAATCCCTTATATCAAATAAAGTATAATAAAGTGTATAAGACACTAAAATTGTACCTATAATAGTATAAGGGGCTTATCTTACATTAGATGCATATTTCTTAGCTACATATACCTTACATGTTCCCTCAATAGAAAACTATAAATTAATTACCTACCCATAAGAATGTATAGTTGAATTTTGACTCTAATTACCCACCTTCATGCCTAACCAAGTCTATTAATAAGTTGCTGAATTCCCTTATTATTTATCCACCCGATCGATTTGGATATTATAGCGCCCTAACCCTAGTAGCTCTAATATGGTGTCTAATTTATTACATTGGCATAAGATACAAGGAATTTCACCTCTAAGGATAGAATAGTTTAGTAGTCTTGGTAAACTAGAAACATACTTGAAGTTCACATTACATTTTAAAACATAAAATACACAAAGAATTTTCTTTGAGAATGCCATTATTCCCATGAGTGTATCCCTGAATATCAATCAAAAAATGCTTATTGGTATCCTTGGAAAAATAAAACAAAAAGGGGTGAGATCATATTCCCAGTAAAGGTAAGAGTACATCAGAATCTTTGAATAAATAAGGAATAATCAATATAGCAAGATAAAAAACCGAAACACATGTCATTTAATCAATAACTTGAGCATAATATTTCTAGAATAAATGGTGGTCAAATAATTTCATTAAATTAATTACATAAGCATGAAAATTAACCATGTATATTCTAACTAATAAAATAATATTATATAATATCAATAACTGGATTCATAATGATGGAATGCATAATGCTGGACATCTAATGCAACACCCTAAAATTCTAATGTAAGAACATTATTTCTGATAGCGCGTATGACACGCAACACCAAGAATAGAAGGTAATATAGCATCATAAGACTTTAAAATATATTTACTATTTTTAATCAATTTAATAGTTTTCAATTCACACAATATTGAGTTAAGTTGCGTCGCACACAATAATGAGTTTCTTTGATATCTTATGTTACATGCAAGATCAAGTTTTACCAAACAAAAACATATTATTAAAATATTGTTATTTAATATAATAATATATAACCTAGCCATTAAATTAGAAGTTATGAATATTATTAACTAACATATAAATATATATTATTTAATTAATTGCTTACCAATTAATTATAAATTAATATAAGAACTAATTGAATATAAAGAGGATGTTTTTATAAAAAATATTATTATGTACTGAAGGTGTTTTATCATAATAAATTAAATTATTTACTATTAGTGAATGATATTAATGAAACAAACATATATATATATATATATATTATATAATCAATCAAATATTTTTTTTATATTCATCTAATAGATTTTATATGTATAATATAAGAATAAATCTAGTTTTATGCATAAAAATTGTATTTTTCTAAAAAAGAAAATTTGCCTCCTTTTAATGGCGTGCCTATTTTAAAAATGAATTTTGAAAATTTATAAATTTTATATTAAAAAATAAAATTAATTTTTTAAATTTTAATGTAAAAATTATCTTAGTGTGAATTTTTGGTATTTTTCTAAGAAGTTTCCTTTTTTGATGAATAGTGAAAATACTGAATTTTAATTGAAAACCTCTTTTTCATCTAATTTATTTATATAGTAAAATTATATTTTAATTTGGTTTTAATTTATATTTAGTTCAATTATACATTAATTAATCCAATTTAGGTTATTTAAATCAATTTAACATTGATATTGGATTTAAAAACATTTCAATGTTTTGAACATTTTCACTTTAAAACCTCGCTTTGTCATCCTGTCTGCGGGATTAATTTTAAATTAATTTCTACCACCTATGTGACCAGAATATTGAAAAATAGATTCAATAATTGGAGTAATATTAATTTATAGTGTCTGATAATTTAAACTTAGTTTTTGACCAAAAATATTAGCGAAAACAATTAAAATTAATTATAGCGATTAAGAGAAAAACTAATTTTACAAGGGACTAAACCTTAAAATTAAAACCAAATGACCTAAAAACATATAAAAAACCAATTCATGGAAATATTTTGACCATATACCCTCTTTTATCTAAAATGGTTCCTTATTGGAGGCATATGATGTAAGAGAGACCTCCCGATAGTGTTTACCTTTTTATATTTATAAGAATGTCACTCCTCTTCCACTATAAAAAGGCACTCACCCACCTCACTTATTCACACCTATCAAGACCTTTGACTCATAAAAAATCAGTTCAAATAAGATCAAAACATATCCACCTCATTTTATAATCCTCACTTTATATAGGAAGAAAAGAAGTAAGTATTTTGACATAAACCAAAAGGAGTGACCCGAATAAGAGGTAATGTTCTTCAACAATCAATTTTGTTTCATTTACTTATCCACCCATTAAATTCTTTTTATATCATGATTATATAATAAAATTAGTATCTTCAATATAATTATATGTTTTTATTATAATAGTATGACCTACACTTTCACACACATCCATCAAATGAGATATGTAATCATCGTTCGTGTGTACGATAGACTATCGCCTCACGAACCAATGTCATTCGTTCTTGCATTAACACCTTTAAAGGTTGGAATAATGATGGATTTATAGTATATAAATTATATTTATGATTTGTTTATGATTATTTAATTTTTATATAACACATAACTTTATGTTTTTTATTTTTTGGGAATACGATAACTTCGTTTGTGGACGTGTGGATTGCCGCATCCTTGAAGCGATGTGATTCATTCATGCTATAAATAGAATGTATTAAGCATGATTTTGATAAACATATATGACATAAATTACATAAATATTATAATATAATTATAATATACAAATATATAATTTTCTTTTCATTCTTTTAATACGAAAAAATATAAGTAGCGTTCATACGTACGTACGATCTACCGTCTCCATGAACGATTAATTTAATTTCCTATCTCCAAATATTATAGATTATTATAAATACATCATATATAATAAATATATATTATAATTACATAATTTTTAAAATTATTTATATTATTAAATCACTATCTACATAAGAATAAAAAAATAAAAAGTTAAAACATACTCGAAAAACATGCCAATTAACACTCGAAATGATGAAAATAATGAAATATTATTAACAATCTGGTAAGAAGATATTATAAGAAGTAAATTTTTAATATTATAAATATTATTATTGTTATGTTATAATTTAATAAAATTCATAAAACCATTATAAAAGAGGTTAAAGGATGTTCACACAAAAGGAAATTCAAGGTAAAAGATTTCTGTCTCATCTTTTCTTTTGTAAGGCATACACCATTTTCACCACTTATTTCTTATTTTTGGTGTATATACTTAACCTATTTAATTTTATATCATGAATAAATTTATCTTAGTGGTATTAGGAGTTTCATTTGAATTTATTTATTTCATAGGGATTATAATTCAAAAGTTACCAAGTAGTTAGGGATTTCATCTCAGTTTCATTTCATTGAGTCATATTGTAATGTTATGAACCTAGTTTCTTTTATATGGTGTATATAATGACCATTTTATATTTAATATCATGAATACATAACTATTAATTATATTTTGAGTTTCAATTTTAATTATTTCATCTAAGGGGATTTGAAATTAAATTTACAAATTGGTAAAGAAATTGCATAACTCAATTCCATTTCATTGGGTTATATTACTTCCTCGTTTTCATTTTTATTATATTATTATGTGTATAATGACTTAAACTATATATTTATGCATTTACATTCATTATATTTTTATTTACAATTGATACACATAATCAATTTATTTATTTATTATCACTTCAACATCATGATCATTTTAAGGGTTTATTTTACAATCTCATTCTAATCGAGATTACTTATTCTTAAAATTCCATTAAAAGAATTTATGTGATAATTGTTCAATAAAAACTTTAATTTTATTCTTCTATGTTTAGTCATGACCCTTTTCAGTTAATATTACCATTTTACCACACTCTGGTACTCAAAATTATTTATAAAATGTTTTTATGAAAATCTAACTTCATTCTCTCTTCAATCGATAATATGTTTTTCTCAAAACCATGTTTTTTAGAAATGTTTTAAAAAAGTTTTTAACTTTTTAAAAATGATTTATTAAATAATTTTTTACAAATTTTTTCTTTTATAAATTTTTTCAAAGGAATCTTCTTTAATCTTTCCGAACAAGGCACTTTTCTAAACTTTTTACTATGAAAGATGAATGTTATTTTTTAACTTGTATGACATGCATGAAATTACCTAAGATCATTTATTTGATTCTAACTTTGCAAATTTTAAAATATTTTTTTAAATAAATTGTTTTTAAAAATTATATTAAAAGAAAATGTATTTTAAAAAATATTTTTCAAAATGAAAAGGATATTTTCCTCAAGAATGTTTTTGAAAGATATTTTTTTAGTATTCATATTCATCAATGAAAAAAAAAATTTATTTTTACTCCAATTGGGATATTTTGTATTGATACCAACCTTATTCATTCTCTGGGTGGTTTATGATTTATTTGGATAAGGATAGTATTGACATGCACTTCATTGATTCATTTTTGTATTCCCCTAAAATACTAAATTTCTAGTGATCATTGAACATTAAATTCCCCAAAATATCTATATCATTTATCATGGATATGATTATTTCCTAAACCATTTACCATTTTTACATAGGGTTTTACTTTGAAAGTTATTTGATATCTAGGAAAATATTGATATATATGCATCTTTTACTCAATGTGAATATTTTATAAAGAACATTATTCATGAATTGAATTGATTATTTAATATGCGAGGAATACTTTGGACAGGTATGACATGGGTGGGGCCTGATTATAGATAACCCCTCGATGCATCGATAGTCTCATGGGATGATTCAGTTGGCTAGCCTCAGTGGGGTTTTCACCCAGTATGTTTTAAACTTTCATGTGAAAGGTCTTGAAGGTAAAGGTATTATGTACCGAGGAAAAATGACATCTAATAATTAAGCATTTACTTTATTAACTATTCAATAATTATCATAAATGAAATTTTCACTATGAAAAAATATATGAATGCATTTAATTCTCATTTTATTGATTAAATGGAATGGTTTTTAGTCATTTATCTTTCCATATTGATTATGACTTATCTAGTTATTTGAATGGAATGTGTTTTCAGTTATTTAACTTACCATATTTTTTATCCACTTACTTCTTAGTTTATTGATTATTTGGAATGTGTGTTCAGTTATTTAACTTTTCATATTATTTATACACATCCTTCTCATTTTATTAATTATATGGCATGTGTGTTTAGTTATTACCTTACCATATTTATTATTCTCATTGATTTAATATATCTTATAGTGTACTTAACCCTTACTGAGCATTTGAGGTCACTTTTGTTTTTTTTCCTTCCCCAAGAATCAAAGAAGTGTTTTAATAAATACATGCATGGATATTCTAACATAGAATAAAGTTATCCTTGAAGAATAATATATTTTAATTAGTGTATTCATTTGTAATAAAAGTATCATGTATGTATCTGTTTTACCAAACCTACTAAACTCATAGGTCCTTCTTGACGCATTTCCTTGTATATTTTTCCAATGTAATTGTAATAGACATTGGCTCTAGGATGCCGGGGTCAGGTCGCTACAATTGGTATCAAATGAATTTTAGTTCACTACTAGAAATGGGACCTAAACTAATGGATCTATACCCACAGTTTCTCTAAATTGTGGGTATATAGTATCTCATCCAACCTATACCCATAGTTTTTTAAAAACCGTGAGTATATTCCCTTATACATCCGACATCACTCGGGATCCTCCTCCCCCTCCCACTTTGATGAGCCATAATCCCCTCCTATGAGCTCCGACCTCCCCACCCCTCCCTGACTCTGCCTTGACCTTGACCTCCTAGCCTCCACCTCGACTTCCTAGCCTCCACCTCTACGTCGACTTCCCAGCCTCCGACTCCCAGCCTCTGCCTCCCAGCCTTCGCCTCTGCCTCAACCTCCTGATGTCCACCTCCTCCTTGACCTCCCGGCCTCCACCACTGGCTCAACCTCCAATCTTCTGCCTCTTCCTCAACCTCCCAACTTCCACCTCTGCCTTGACCTCCCATCCTCTACCTCTATCTCAACCTCTCAGCCTCCACCTCTTCCTCGACCCCCCGGCCTCCACCTCCATCTAGACCTTCAAGGTTTGTGTGATTTTTTTGTTATCTTTTCCCTAAAATTTCTAGATTTACCTCCAAACACTATCTTCTACATGTTGCAGAAACTTATATGGGGTATAATAAGACAATATATGGTTTATATGGAATATTATTGGAATTTAACTTGGATTAATGTTAGTGAGGGCCATATCTATTCATTTAAAATATATGTTTTGTAGGCATCTAGATTTACTCTATTAGAGTGGTATGCGTACCTATACAAACACCATTGTGTAATGTGTACACAGTGGCCATACGAGGTGTTACTGGCTTCCCTATTGAAATTTCAGGTAAAATATTATACCTTGATGTATGTTAGTTAGAAAGATAAGAAATAAATAGTTTCTTAAGCCTTTTTACATTTGATTCTGATCTGTTTTTGCATATGGTCTTACTCAATATACTTTTGAAAATTTTGAGTTAATGGTGATTGTATTATAGGTTTTTGAGTCAAAAAAATTATGCATGAATTCTTGCAAATAGAGTTAATAGTCACTAGTATGTTAATAAAATGAGCTAAGAATTTTAAGGATAAGGCATCCAAACCTACTTTATGGAATGCAGGTTTATAACCACTTTATCAGTGACATTTCATTTATAGTGTCATGATATCCAAGTGTGATTGTTCTCATTCCAGATCAGAATAAGTTTTGGCTTGAGTATTTACTCTTGTTTAGAGATATTCTTTGCTTCATAATCTCTAATTATAGTGCAACCTATATAAAAAATGTATGTAATTTTTTTTATTATATCTGGTGGAATGTATTTGTGACAACATGATGTAATTTATTTTCTCACATGACTATTGAGATCTTTTAGGGAGACTCATTTATGAAAATTTTCTTCATCATCTCTGATGCCTGTGCAACCTCAGGTTTTACACTTTTTGATTCTGTTTTTGTGTGTAAAGTTTCATGAAATTAGAGCCTAATTTTTTAAATAGATTCTTGATTGTTTTTGATTTTTTGGATTGAAAATTTTAACTTGAAATTTATTTCTACCTTGTTTTGAGGAGACACAGGACCTATAGAAAATATAGCAATAGGCTTAGGTATAGTTTGGATAGTTAAAGCAGTGGTAGGTGTAATTGGTGCCACAAAAGGAATATGCCTTGGAGGACTGTAGAAAAATAAATCCTTACCTGTAGAAGAAAGTGAAACAAATGTAAATTCTCTAGATTTTTAACATGATTCATGTTATGGAGATTTAGAGGTATGTACTACAACTTATATATAAACATCATACAGTAATGATATGAAGTAATGATGATTTATAGATATTAGGCATAGAGATAATAAAATCATCTCCATAACATATTGAGATACATTCATGATTTCATTTAATTTTCCACCATAAGGATCATTAATATAGTCCACTATATCATTTAATGACTCATATGTTCCTACACCCATATTTCTAACTGCCTCCCTAATGTCTTGGAATTTACCCTTAAGATCTTCCATGAAATCTTGCATTATCATTGGTGTTATCAATGATGAGAATATTATCTTATAATACAGCAGTGATAGCCTCTTCCAACTTCCCAAATATTTGATTATTTGAATTCCCTACATGTTAATAAAAATCAAATTAAAGGAGATAAAGAGGAGTAATTTCTCTTTAATTAGACCTGGAATTTTGATAGATGTCTCTCTACTGAGATCTCCCATACTTAAAACTTTATCATTGGGATAATCCTCAATCCTCTTTTACTAATTATATCATCATTTATCTTTGTAGACAACCTGATGTTTTCACTCTTCTCAATAGTCTTATTGTGTGTGTCCACTTTTATTGAATGTGCAACAAAGTGAAATGCAACCTTATGTGCTAGCTTATTCTTCTTCATATATTACTTTTTTTCTTGGTAGGAATGTCATACAGACCTTTGAAACATGACTAGTTACCTTCCATATCCTACATAGTTTCTCTTAAACATTAGGTTTTCCTTGTTTCATTTCCTCATAAACAACATTTTTTTCTTTAATTAGATCTCTATTTTTTCTTGTGCAATTTTGAACAGATTTAATACTTCTTATTTGACTCTTCTAATGTTTAGAAATCATTAGAGACTTATTTTAGGCGTCTCACTTGTATATTTATACATTATGGTATTATTTATATCTCTCATATAATTTCTTATTATTTTTCTTAGATTTATCCCATAAATTCATTATAGTTCTATGTTAATCACATGTTATTATAATAATTAAAGCATTTGTGCCAAAATATCCCACAACACAAATAGTTACCCTTTAAGTTTTGATCTTACAACATATTGGGGACTCTATATAAGAAATTATACTTTCTATACAGGCATCATACAACCTTTATTTAGCCTTCTCCCAAGGGAGTATTCTTGGTTTTCGTTAACTTCAATTTTCCTTTATGTTTGAGTAACATTATAAAATCTTAGTATAGCTAAAACACTATTTGTTTTATCTTTAGAATCTATATATTCTCTAAGATAATTATTCACTACTTCAAGAATTTTATTCTAGGATATCTAACTCAAATTCAATGTTCTTCTTATTTGGGTAGTTTCAGGTTAAATTTACACTTTACATTTAAAGAATGCCTGAGCATATAATTTATTTTTGGGCATTTCTTACCTTCTAATGCTTCAATCCGAAGGGGTACCCTGTGATGCTGAACACATCAATTGTTTTGTTTTCTCATAGTTTATTGGCATCAAAATAGATTAATGATAATTACATGGTTTGTGTTTACACTAAGAATTGATGAATGCTAAAAATCCCAGGTTTGTGTTGTTACATAATTGAATCAGATTCATGTTGATTAGTTTAGAAAATCTATCTTTGTTTCATTCATGGTTCAGGTGGTTAATGCTCTGGCAAGAGAGGAGTGACTAGTGGGAGATATTCCATGGAGGCTCTGCATCCCCGAAACTTTTTAGGGTTCTATTGTATGTTATTTAAATGTATTATATTCTATTTCAAATAAATTATTTTATGCTGATGAAATTTTATTTTGAGAACCATGATATAATTTTCTAGATAGAAAACTAGGGCAATCTACCCCCACACACACATAACAAGTTTTTAAAATTTGTTGGAATTTAATCTATTAAAGCTTCATTGAATTTTATTATTGATTATTTCTTCTTCTTTTACTGTGAAATATTTACAACATTGATCGGTATTTGTTATAATTTGTACTATGTTATCATTTATATATAGCATTTAGATAGATGGTCTGTTTCCCCTTACCAGCGATCAAGATTGTCTATGATTTGTTATTTGTAGATGGGATTTCTACTGAGGTTTTTTGAGATTCAGTTCATTTTCTTCAATATATTTTGACTAAAATCCTTGATAACATTGACATATAGTCAAATGATGAGAGGTATTTTTCGAGTATTATCTTCAATACAAACAATTTTATAACAATCCTTACCTTTTCTTAAAAACTGATTCATATACCCTGGTTATACATGATACATGTTTGATGAATTTCTTGTTGAATATCAAATGCATATTTTTACATTATCTAAAATTTACTAGAAATTGATTTTATTTGAAAAATTATGTTTTTTTGTTAGCTTAAATGCATATATAAGTCTTAATTTCACATAATTGACATTAAATAGTGGGTAATCATCTGTGATGTTTATAATCACTTAGGTTGTTCCCTTTGATGCAACTTTAACAAGTTATTTTCTCAAGCTAAGAGACAACTTTCTTTTTGTGGTAGATTACTTGTAATTTTCCTTCTTGAAAATGATGGGGTTATTGATATGGCTAAATAATTTGATATTTCTTGAAATTCAGAATATTTAAGCACTCCATTCAACAAACACCTTTATATTTACATCAATTGAAGTAAGAATCATTACCAACTTCCATTCTTCCACATTAACCTCTTCAATTTCTACTTCATATTTTTGAATTTCTTTCTAGTATGTGATGATCTAAGAGAATCATTATCATCTATTGATTTAATTTCTAGATTCACATTCCAAACTCTTTGTCCCTTGTATTTTTGGTTCATGTTTTAGAATCAAAACATTCAGATACTTCTTCGTCAATCATAGAACAAATACATCTTCTATACTCAGCATGAATCATGAACTATTTTCAAACAGTCATGATGATTGTTAAATTAAATGATCAGTATAGAATAATCTTATGTAACTTCTATAATATCATTCAAGAAACCTAAAATTATTCTAAATAATTAAACCTAATGTATCACTTTGATTGTAACACATATATATTATTTTCCTAGCTATTATGTAAGAAATTGTTAATCTTTGGTATCGATATGAGAATTCATTCCACATTCATAAGATATTTTATCTTCTAGTAAAGTATTATAAACCTTTTCAAGGCTGTCTCATTTAGCTTCCATTGATGCCTATACTTCCAGTGATCGGTACTTTATCTTTTGGATAAATAATAGCTTTTGTCCATGAATCATCTTTTTAAAATGTATCTTCATTCTTTCACTATTAGAAAATGGGTCTATACCCACACATCTATACCCATGGTTTTTTAAACCGTGGGTATATGTGGTTTATTTTGACATATTCCCACGATTTTGTAAAAACTATGTGTATACTGACCTCGATTTGAAGTTTTTATCAGGCCCCCCCTCCTAATTCGTCATTTACTCCCCCACATATCCCCCAATCCTTGGCCTCTCCACCCTCAACTCCCCGCCACAACCTCAACCTCCCGCCCTTGCCTCCACCTCTCAGCCCCCGCATCCCTCCCTCCACCTTTATACCTCTGCCTCTACATCCTTGGTCTCCTCTGTCTCCACATCCTAGCCCCCGCCTTTGCCTCCCAACCCTCACCTCCTCCACTACGGTCGCCTCCTCCTCCACCTCCGCGGCTGCCTCCTCTCGGCCTCTACCTCCCGATGTCAAAAGGTATTCCTATTCTCCTCAACTCTTCCTACTTTTAATTTCTTTTAATTCATGTTAATGAATTAAATAATTTTAGGTGAATCCCACCTAAGCATGGGGTAATTCACCTTGGATCAAGGGGATATCTATTCTCTTGTATAAAGGAGGATGATGTGGGTATCCTACAAACAATTTTTCTCTATTTTCATGGAAGGTGACCAAGGTATGGTGTGTCCTATGGTTTTCAATATTTTAGGGTGAAATTTTGGGATACTCTATTGTAGTTATTTGTTACTTTAGGCTTGTGGAATTTTGGGTTAATTTTTTTTAAATTGATTATATTGGTTTCTCTTAGGTATTAGTTATTCTTTGATTATAGATATTATATAATTGAGTTTATTTAGTGATAGAATTTGGTTTTAAATTTTTAGGTGATTATTGAAGGTTTTTTGGAGTATAAAAGATCACCTATGGTCTTGGTATACGATCTTGACATTTTTGATGAAAAATGCATAGGACACATTATGAATCACTGGGATTATGTAGGCGATTATTTCATATTGTTCATGTATATTGATAATGGTATGCCTATGATATTATATATATATATGTCAAAGGGTGATATTGATTGTTAAAAGACCTCGATAGTGATTGATATTCATTTATAGTAATTAATAATATATTAGATGTTCTCTAAAATAGATTATTGTGTGTTACATAATTACCATGAAAAAACCAAACCAAACCAAACTTGTACCTCTCCAAACAGAACTGACATGCACAAACCCATGGTAATCCAACATGAACCTTGTCAAACCAAACTGTATTGAATTGAATCAAAATTGAATCAACGCACCATGATCCATAATGGATAGAATAAAACCAAATAAAAAATATAATAAAACGTTTTTAGAAGAACATTCACAAACTAACCGAACCTTACTAGAATAGATGTAAATTAGAACAACCAAACTAGATCTGAATGATCAAAATTAAGAAAATATAATTCAAATAGAAAAAAATTTAATGAAACTAAATTGGACCAAGTCAAAATTATCTAACCTGAACTAATCTGATATTAAAAATTATGAATCAAATTGGACCAAATATAATGAATTCGAACTAATATGACCGCAACTAACATGAACTAAACCAAACTAAACCAAATTGATATGAACCAAATGTAAACAAATTGAGTCTATTAGAACCCAAATGATTGCAATTTTCTAAGATAATATAAATAAAAAAAAGATAAAATAAATCTAATGAAAATGTCCTAAACAAACCTGTATCGAACAAATCCGAACTAAGATAAAACTCGATCCAAATTGATTCTATACCATTAATTGGAAGAGTGATTATTAATTAATAGGACTCTAATATTTGACAATATAATTTTGAAACTTGGATCTATTTTCCCATTGCTTGCAAGAACATGATTGGACCCATGGGGCGTTGTGGTTCTTATATGTTGGGTGGTGACTTGTTTAATCATATGAGACAGGTATGTTGTAGTTGAGTCTTTATTTTATTTTCCTTATCTCATCGGCCACTTAGGCCTTTTACCACTTTCTACAGATGAAGGGTACTTATATTCTATGAAGGGGTCTAGAAGGGAACTGGAGGTGGCTACATAGTTTTCTTTATAGGAGAGGGAGATCGAGGTAGTTGAGGGATTAATAGTGTGTTTTATTTTTGTCTTCTTTTAATGTGTTGCTTCTGTTTATTTTCTTTTCCTTCGACATGGATGTCAAACATATGGATGTGTCATTACAAAATTTTATTTATTTTTCACAGTTGTTTTAATTAATTATCTGTGGGAGAAATCATTCTTAAGTGGTGATTCCCAAACTAGAGCTCATTATAGATTCCAAAAGAAAACTAACCCCAAATGATCAAACTATCAACTAAAGTCACAGGTAGAGGATAAAAATAAACAATACCTAGAAAAAAAACCCAATGAAAAACAATCTAATTTTACACTAGATCTTTCTAAGAGAGGGGATCACATCAAACAAAATGAGACATATAACCTTATGTGGTCATGTCCCTAAAATCCCACCATGTTGTCCCTTCACAAGAAAAAAACACATTATTTACCAAGATAGTCAAGGTTTTATAAAATACACATTTTGAAATCCAAGGAACCATTAAAATTGATCCTTTTTTATTCCAAAACCAAATGGAAATCATTTTACAATTCAACCATAGGCCCTTACATGACATGGTTATTTTAAAATGTCTCCAGAACTAATTTCAAAACAAACACCACTTGTTTTAAAACCAAAACACAGGATTATTTTACTTGGTTCACCTATACTAGTCTAGACTGAAGATTTTTCAAAGAGTCAAAATACTTTATACTCACTTTATATTGATATAAGTTTCGATCATGATCAATTCATGATAAGACACACTATCTTTATAAGGTTTATGGATTTTCTACCCCTCACCCAAGGGGAACTCTCTCTTATTCTCATTCATACACTACTATAGGGAATGTTTTTATTAGTTTATACACTTCAGGGTATCTTACAAATTTTATATACATAAAGGTCTCTTTTGTATCAAAATAAGTTACTTATTCACCTTACATCCTTGATTCAAGAATAGATTCTCTATTATGCTTCACTTTGTTGTGCTTCCAAAATTCTAAAGTTGGATGTGAAAAATTCCTTGTAAAGAGTTAAGTCTATGACTTTTAAAGATAGATGAGAATGAACTCTTAATATAAGTTCCTATTATTTATCTTCTAAATGAATAAAATAAAAACAATACATCTTCTATATTAATATTATTCAACACTAGAATAATACTTTTTACTAGATTTCTTCAACAATCAGATATTTCAATAGATCTTTTCATCTTCAAGTCTCTTCGTCTAATGAACCAGATATTGTAATAGAACTCATCTATCCATCTTGGATTTCTTATCGTCTGTGTAAACTAGATATAAACTATTTCTCTATTTTTTTTCATCTCAATAATGGATATGAAAATATTTTATCTTTATATTTAAATCAAAAACTGTTGTGTGAAGTTTTATGAGGCTCTTAAAAACTATAATAATTTCATCAATGGTTGGGATCAATATTCCTTTCTCTAATTCTCCAAGATTAAGCCATGTGTCCTAGTCATTTAGAGTTTTCAAAACACACCTCTTTAAGTTGATTAAAAACCCTAAATCTCAATCCAATTCTTCATCTCTTTAAATTCAAAACAAATCTTCAAGATATTATTGAAAATGACTCTTCACGACATTAAATTCCTCACTGTAGTGTGATCCAATTTGAATTCAACCAAATTTTAGAAAGAAAATATCTATAATGACATGAAAATTGATTCAATAAAAAATACCCAAAATATATATGAATATTAGGAGATAAAATTTGAGAAAAGAGGGGGATAAGAGGGAGAAATGACACTCTAATTGGTGAAGGAACATAAGATATTAAAATTGGAATCTATCCACTAGGTACCCATTGGATTTTTTTTATCTTGACGGATATTTCAAAACGACCAGTGTTTTTCTAAAATATCTTCTAGTTTTCTTCATAACACCTTTAAAATTAAAAATTCATTGAAATATATGAGGTTTTCAAAAAAATTAAATTGTTTCATGCTTTAAAAGATTTGGGGTGTTACAACTTCCCTGATATATAGTGTCTTGTTCTCGAGCTATATCTTTGAGCATAATTTAGCCTCATAGGAAAAAAAATCTCGCCATGACACTTGCATATAAAATTCACACTCCCATATCTCATTCAGGATCCACTTATTCCACCACTTCAATCATACCAGAGGAACCATCTTCTATTGAAGATTCTTACCACTCCAATCCATAACAGGCACCAGCTATTCCTCAAACAACATGGATACATCTTTACATACTCAAAATTGATCACATGACATGGATCATGATGGTATATCCTAAGATAAGATACATGATATACATCATTAGTCATATAAAAATTATGAGGAATAGATAACAAGTTTGTCACTATACTGCTCCAACCCAAATTCTCAAACGACCCCATAAACATGGGAACCAATTTTCCCTGCCTCCATATCTTCTTGTTTTCTAATCATGGAAACACTCATAGAAATGCTTGGTCACCCACCTCAAAATATAGAGGAAAGCATCACCAATCATCATATTACATCTTACATGTCTAAGAAGTTTCTAACTACTTCCTTATAAGATAAATATTCTCTGACATATCCTATATGAAACTTTTCCAAATAACATTTTATTTCCTCAACTCTCGCCAATAGAGAATTGATCTCCAAAACCTACCATATAAATCTTAAAAGGGTTCCATTTGAATAAAAACTTGATAATTATTAAAATCTAAGTTCTAGATAACTCTCCAATGAACACTTGAAACAAAGAACACATGACCAAAACATACCCTCCAAGATCTTGATAGTATGCTCAGACAACCCTTTTTTATGATGGATGTAAGTGATCAAGTGGATTTGGATATAGAGAACCTTATGTGATGAAATATTATTGAATAGAGAATATAATAGAGTATAAGATATTAAAACCATACATCAAACTATTAATAACCTGACATCACAATCTTTAGGAGTATTCTCAATAGCGTGTAACTAGATAGAGCATATTCTCTGTTATCCTTCATAACTCCCTTGAGAAGTATCACCCTGCTAACATTGTTTCTCCTACCTGTGGGAATTGCGTCCCCCACCATGGCTAAAACAACCTATGAAAACCCATATACCAGTTTGTTATGGAAATTCTAACCTCTCTCCTGAACCCTACATCTAACCAGATCTTATGCAACTAGTCAAATATTCAGAACTCCTACAATACTGATATAGGTAACCCATATTCATACACGATCAACACTCCACTAGGTTCCAGTGGAATAGAAATAGAACGCAACTAATCTTGTTTCACTGGTAACACTCTACATTCCTTCCTCCTTGAGGTGGAATAAATTAATTACTACTCTAGATACTCTATCCATTTCCCTTAAGACACTTAATAATTCCCCTTTTTAATATAAGACTACTTATATATTTTACCCTCATCCAGGTTTCTATTAGTTATAAGGGGTTAATTCATGACTCCATAAAAAGATGAAAGGTGATAGAAATTTTCGTGTACCAAAATAACATAATTCATAGCATCCTCAAAACTCCTAGACATGAATACCTCATTTTCATCTAGCATTAGGGAAAACAACAAATCTCTATAAAGTGTGTTTCATACTTTGTAATTAATATCCCCCTATAGGTGACATGCATAAACCCCTGCTTCATATCATCCCTCAATATCTCCAATAATAAATTCTCATAAAACTAGGTCATAAAGTCCTAGGATAACTCAAAAAGATATTCATTCTATATAAAGACTTTCCACCAGTGTTTGGTTGGTCCATGTTCCATATTGATCACCAGATTCACCCTACTCTCATGGGTCTCTTAAGATTTTCAAATACAATCTATATAAACTCCACCCAAATCTCAGCAACTTGGAGTCCAACCTCACTCATGAAAATTAGTGGATGTTATATTTAGAAATCCCATGTAAACTCAAACATAAAAGTAAAATCTCACAGTGTGTCCATATCCATAGGCTGTATAACCTAGAGAAGTATCCCTCAATGATTTTATTTTTTTGTTTGAACTAGAATTATATGGGGGTTTAGGTCAATTTTATGTGGGCCATGCTAGTCCCATACCTCCTGGAACTCCACTACATAACATTATGGTGGTATAATTCTACAATACCAAATAAATGCCTCAAGAAACATTTATCATAGGTCTTGATATCATAATTTATGAAAACAAGTTATAGGAATGGTGCCCTGAAAATTAATATACATTCTATATATTAGAACATATCACAATATGGGAACTCTTAATAGAAACATATACCTATATTAAAGGTCAAAAAACATACATAGGATCCATATAATTAATAAAAAGTTATTATTAACAAAACATATACAAAGAATTAGTTAGATAATATTCCACCATCAATTCATATATGAAAATACTATATATGTTTCTGGTGACACTTTAAATAACTGGTAACTATATTATAATTATGGTAACCAAGAACATGGAAGCACATGAATTTCATGTGAGTTATATATTCCTAGAATAATTCACGAACACATGCCCTCTTTCCATATAAATCCAAGAGTAAAAAATTACATACTCTATAAATCACAAAGAAAAATTCCTTAATAATCACAAAATCACAAATCTTGAAAACAATAGCATAATCCTCCCAAATATTCTAAAAATGCAAACCTATTATGGTGTGGTCTTCCAGTTTTGATGTTCCCTCATATTTTAGTATTCTCTAGGTTTTTATTCCATGGTGAAAAAATCAAAATCCTCATGATGCAACTAGAATGTTGAGGTGTGACCATTTCTTACTCTTCTCCAAATATCTCTTGGCTTCGACATGACATTTTCATCATAGTGTGACCCAATCTATATTCATGTTTCAAAACTACACCCATTTCTCACAGATTAGTGTTTTAGCATAGATCAATCACATAACCCTCACTTCACCAAATATATTATCTCATTGAGATCCCATTATGATGTAATGATATTAGTCATGGTGTGGCACTTAGGTAGTTATTATTACATGACCTTGAGTTATTTTTATGCACAATATTTTTTGGATAGGTTTACTATTACATAACCTTGGTTTACACTTATACCAGAATAGTTTCACTTTAGTATATTCCTTTATGGTGCATCCAATCATCCATCACTATATATTTTTCATACCTAGAATAAGTTTCAACTTTGTCTCTTCCTTCGTGGAGCAACACTCTTCCAACACAGGGTTTATTTATTCATATGTAGTTATCCTTGTAGTGTCACATATACTCTTACAACATGACATCTCCATAACTAATCTTATATATCATATGTTTTTTCTTACATGAAATCCATTATAGTATGATATACACTGTTATGGAATTATAATATCTTCTTTCACCAAACTTCCATTAGTCTTTTCCAAATAAGATAATGTTTTCTCCTACTTATTACACTATAATATCATGGTGTTCTATATTTCAAAAACTTGTCGGTGATTCTTGTTGGATAAAAATTCTAGATATATTATTGATTTATATCAAGTCTAACACAAGGATTTGGCCATGTGAAGGAGGCTACAGGGGGGTTGTAGGTGGGGGGGGGCTGCAGGGGCATGTGCAGGGGGGCTGTGAAGGGGGATGGAAGGGACTGTGAAGGGGGCTGCTGGGGGGGGGGGGGCTACATGAGACTGTGTAGGGGGGGGGGGTGAAGGGGGATGGAAGGGGTTGTGAAGGGGGATGCTTGGGGGATACAAAGGGCTGTAGAGGGCTATGTAGGGGGCTGGAAGGGGCTGTGAAGGGGGCTGTTAGGGGGTATTGGGGGGCTTTGTAGGGGGTCTGGAAGGGGTGCTGTATAGGGGGGCTACGATGGGGGCTATGAAGGGGGATGGAAGGGGCTGTGAAGGGGGATGATACGAGGATGTATAGTGAGGATGTGAAGGGAGATGGAAAGGGATGGGAAGGGGGATACTATTAAGGGGGCAGTGGGGTTATGTGAAAAGGGAATGAGGCCTATACCCACGGTTTGGAGAACCGTGGGTATATGTTCTTGTTGTTTTATATTATACATCTATACCCAAAATTTAAAAAGAACCGTGGGTATATCATAATTTCTATGACATATACCCATTGTTTGTTAAAAACTATGGGTATAGGTCTATAACGACGCCTCAGTATCCCATAGTTCATGGAACCATGGGTATAGCCTATACCCACAGTTTTTGGGGCTACAACCATGGTTTTGAACTGTGGTTATAGGTTTGTTTTCCAGTATTGGTAGAAATATTGGGAACTAGATTCAGTAAAACTTAGATTAGGGAACATAACTCTAAGATATACTTTGAGGATTATAATAGAAGCACGTATGCCTTTATTAACTTAAGAGTTATGGATACCATCACAGAATTATGATATTATGGTTGATCATAAGTTCTAGGTCTTAAACATATCTTTTTTAGGTTTTATGTAATTGGATTCTACCAAGATTAAGGACATTTTGGAGAAAATTATGGAATGTATAAGTTCTAGTAGAAAATTTTATTTGAGGAATAACTCTTTTACATTGTAGATACATATGTTTAAAAGTATTTATAACCTTTAGGGATTATATGATAAATAATTACATCATTATAATAGTCAAATAATATTATTACACTTTATAAAAAAATAGGATGTATTGAAAACAATAGAAAAATGGTTATTTAATGATTAAATTTCAAGTATATCCCTCATATTTATTTTGGAAATTATATTAATATGGTTTTAGAAAAAGGAAAATATGTATTTCTAGTGAAAACTAGTCAAATACGGTAAGGAGGTGGGTCTTGAACCCATGATCGAAGGACAATAAGTGTTTCACACCTACCACTGGTCTACGCGATGTCCTAGTTAATATGTCATTATTTTTAGTTAAAAAATTTAATTAATACATATTAATGATGAAACAATAGTATTAATTTTTGGTTTAGAGATTAAGGTATTAAACACATTTTTTTTGGAATATATTTAGAGAAATAAAAAAAATACTTTTTAACCATGTCATATATCTTACGATCTATTAAAAAGTAAATTTTAGTGCATCAGGTATAAGTAATGGATGAATTGGAAATTGATAAAAGCACAACCAAAGGATAAAATTATGTTTATATAAATATATCAACTAATTATATTTTATTATATCATTAGGTATTAAAATAATTACTCAACATTAGGAAAATTATCTTGAAATAAAATATTATCCAAATACCTAATTTTTTTTGAACCGATGGTGTTCTAAATCATCAAAGATTTATGGATTTAAGGCCCACAAATTTACATTTATAATTACCTTATTTTTGATCAATAACCTCAATCACCCCTACAAATATTTATGATTTTCTTCCATGTACGTATCTCCACTTTCCACTAATGTTTTCCTACTTAGAGATATGGTTATATGTTATTCCATGCGACCTTTGTACTTTACATTCTCTCTTATTAGAATGATATTATATTATCTCATCTAAATATGTGGTATTTAAAAAAATAAATTTTCAAATATAAAATCCTATATTTTTTAGATCATGTTTAAATTTTGAGGATGCAATTTAATTAAGGTGGGTAGAATGTAATACCCCAAAATTCTAATGTAATAACATTGTATCTGATAGTGTGTATGGCACACAACACCAATCGTAGAAGGGAATATAATATCATAATAATTAAAAATATATTTATAATTTTTAATCTATTATATAGCTTTAAATTCACATAATACTAAGTTATCTTGCATCACAAACAACAACAAGTTTCTTCGATAGTATGCGTTACATGCAAGACCGAGTTTTGTCAACGAAATATATTATTAAAATATTATTATTTAATATAATAAGATATAACCTAGATGTTAAATTCGTAGTTAGGAATAGTATTAACTAAATTATGAATTTATATGACTGAATTTATTGGTTACCAATTAATTATAAATGAATATAATAACCAATTGAATATAAATGGGATGTTTTATAAAAACTATTATTATGTGCCAAAGGTGTTTTATAATAATAAATTAAATTAATTACTATTAGTGAATTATATTAATTAAATATATATATTATATATTCATTCAAATATTTTTTATATTTATACAATATATTTCATAGGCATAAGATAAGAATAAATCCATTGTTATGCTTAAACTTTGCATTTTTCTAAAAGGGAAAATTTTCCTCCTTTTAATGGCGCACCTAATTTAAAACTAAATTTTGAAACTTTTATAATTTTTTATGAAAAAATAAACTTATTTTTGAAATTTTAATTTTAAAATTATCCTGGGGTGATTTTTTGGTATTTTTCTGAGAAGTTTCATTTTTTTGAGGAATAATGAAAAATATTGAATTTTAATTGAAAACTCCTTCTTCATATAATTTATATACATAGTAAAATTATATTTTAATTTGGTTTTGAAATATATTTAGTTAAAATATACATAAATTAATCCAATTTATTTCATTTAAATCAATTTCACATTGATATTGGATATAAAAATATTTCAAACTTTTGAGCATTTTGACTTTGAAAACCCGTGTTGTCGTCCCCTCTATGGGGTTAATTTTAAATTAATTTCTATCACTTATGTGATTGGAATTTAGAAAAATGTATCACATATTTGGAATCATCATAATTTATAATCAATAATAAGGTTAACATAGTTTTTGACAAAAAATATTAGTGAAAGAAATTAAAATTAATTACAACAATTAAGAGAAAAACTAGGTTAACAAGGGACTAAACCTTAAACTTAAAGAAAAAAATGACCTAAAAACTTGTCCAAAACATATTTTCTGGAAATATTTATACCATATCCTCCATTTAATATTAAATTGACCATAATTTTAGGAACATGATGTAAGGGAGACCTCCCAATAGTGTTTACCTTTTTATATTTTCAAGAATGTCACTCCTCTACTAAAAAAAGGAACCCACTCCCCTCACTTATTCACACCTCTCAATCCATTTTACTTATCCAAAATCTGGACATATAAGTTCCCAAAACCCTCATATAATCCTATAATCCTCACTTTTGGAATAAATAAAACCAAGGAAGTCTTTTAGTATAAACCAAAAAGAGTTACCCAAATAAGAGGTAACATTATTCAACAATCATTTTTGTTTTATTTACTTCTCCACCCCTTAAATTATTTTTATATCGTGATTATATAATAAACCCAGTATATTTAATATAATAATATTTTTTATTCTAATATTTAGACCTACACTTTCATACATCTTCATCAAATGAGATACACAATCATCATTCTTGTGTAAAGTAGACTACCGCCTCGCGAACAGATGTTGATCATTCTTGAATTACCACTTTTAAAGGTTGGAATAATGATATATTTATAGTTTATATATGATAGATATGATATTTATGATGTATTTATTCTTATTTTTGTTTTATATTACACATACCTTTATTATTTCCATTTTGTGAGAATACAATAACTTCATTTGTGGACGTATAGACTACCGCCACCTCAAAGTGATGTGATTCATTAATGTTATACATGAATTGTATTAATGATGGTTTTAAAAAAATATGTGACATATATGAAATAAATATTATAATTGAATTATAATATAAATATATATCATTTACTTTTCATTCTTTTAATATGATAAAAATGGAAGTAGCGTTCATGCATACATACGACCTTCCATCTTTATGAAGAGTGCATTTCATTTCCTATCTCCAAATATTATAGATTATTATAAATAGATATATAATGAATATATATTATAATTAAATCACGTTTTAAATTAATAATATTATTAAATCATGATCTACATAAGAAGAACAAAAATAACAAGTCAAAACATACTCAAAAAACATGCCAATTAACACCCGAAATGATGAAATTAATTAAATATTTTTAACAAATGGGTAATAAGATATTATAAAAAGTTAATATATGATATTATACATATTATTATAATTTTTTTAAGTTAATGAAATGCATAAAACTATTATAAATGTGGTTAAAGGATGTTCAAACAAAAGGAAATGCAAGGTAATGGATTCCTATCTCGCTTTTTCTTCCATGAGGCATACACTGTTTTCACCACTTATTTATTTTGTGTGATGTATATACACCACCTATTGTATTTTATATCATGAATAAATTTATATTAATTATATTTAGAGTTTCATTTGAATTTATTTATTTCATGGGGATTATAATTCAAAAGTTACCAAGTAGTAAGGGATTTCGTCACAATTTCATTTCATTAAGAAATATTGTAATGTTATGCACCAAGTTTCTTTTATATGGTTTATATACTACCCCTTTGAAATTTAATATCATAAATAAATAATTATTCATGGTATTTTTAGTTTAAATTTTAATTATTTTATCTAAGGGGATTAGAAATTAAAGTTACCATGTGGTAAAGGAATTTCATAACTCAATTCCTTTTCATTGGGTTATATTACTTCCTCATTGTTGTTAATATTATATTATTATGTGTATAATGACTTTGAAAATATATTGATGTATTTTAAATTCTTATATATGGATTTACATTTTATACACTTAATAAATTCATTGATTAATTCTCACTTTATCATTATGCTTATTTTAAGGGTTTATTTCACAATCTCATTCTAATCAAGATTAATTATTCTTAAAATTAAATTGAAGTAATTTATGTGATAAATGTTCAATAAAACCTTTAATTTTGTTCATCTATGGTTATTCATGAAAATTTTCAAGTAATAGTACAATTTTCCTAATATTTAGTACTCAAAATGTTTTAGAAAATGTTTTTAAGAAAACCTGACTTCATTTCTCTCTTAGGTCAGAAATATGTTTTCTCTAAAAAAATGTTTTATAATTTTTCTTCAAATATGTTTTTAAACTTTTAAAAATTATTTATTAAATAAAATTTTACCCTTTTTTTCTTTTACAAATATTTTCAAAGGAATCTTTCTATCTCTTTACAAAAAGGCACTTTTCTCACTATTTTACCATGAAAAAGTAATGTTCTTTTACCTTGTATGACATGGATGGAATTACCTACCATCATTTCTTTGATGATTCCTTTTAAAATTTTCAAATATATTTATAAATATTTTTTTAAAAATTTATCTTAAAAGAAAATGTATTTTCAATTTTTTTTCAAAATGAAAAGAATATTTTTCTCAAGAATGTTTTTGAAATATTTTTTTATAGTATTTCTATTTATCAATGAAAATAACCATTTATTTTTACTCCAATTGGGATATATTGTATTAATTCCATCCTTATTATTCCTCTATATTTTTTATTATTGATTTGGACAAGGATATTATTGACATTCACTTCCTTGATTCATTTTTGTAGTCCCTTTGAAATATTCAATTTCCAGTTATCATTAGAAATTAAAATTAACCCAAATATCCACCTCATTTATCTTGGATGTGATTATTTCCTAAAATGTATATCATTTTTACATATAATGTTTAATTTGAAAGTTATTGTATATATAGAGAAATATTGATAAATCCGCATCTTTTACTCAATGTAGATATTTGATAAGGCACATTGTTTATAAATTAAATTGATTATTTGATATATGAGGAATTATTTAGATAGGTATAACAAGGGTAGGGATGAGTTATAAATATTACATCGATGCATTAGTAGTCTCATGGGATGAGTCAGTTGGCTAGCCTTAGTGGGTTTTTCACTAAGTATGCTTTAAACTGCCCTATAAAAGGTCTTGACGATAAAGGTATCATGTACATAGGAAACATGAAATATGATAGTTAAGAATTAACTTCATGAACTATTTGATCATTATTATACATGATATTTTCACTATGAAAAGATCTATGGATGCATTTCACTCTCAATTTATTGATTAAATGACATGGTTCTCATTTATTTACCTTCCATATCAATTATGGCTTATCCAATTATTTGAATGACGTAACGCCCCGACCCCAGTTACCTAGAGTCGGTGAATTATTTTAATACATTGGCATGATTACAAGGAATCAAGTCCCAAAGGACCGATCAGTTTAGCAGTCTTGGAAAATAGATTACATACATGAATGTTACATTACATTATAAAATGAAAAAACAACAACATTGTCTCCATTGACCACATTCATATCCCTTAGACTATCCCTGCGGGTCGGTCATAATACACTTCTTCTCATCTTGGAAAAAATAAAACATAGAAAGGGGTGAGATCAGATTCTTAGTAAGGATAACAATATAGTGGAAACTTTCATAAATAAGCATAAACATTTAAGGCAGTGTATAAGACTAAAACAAAAGACTTTTAAACTTAAAATTCAGCATAATATGGAAAAGATAAATCAAATAATTCCATTTACTTATTCACATGGATATTCTACTAGTCGAATAATCACATGTAATATCAATATACAATTTCATAATGATGGAATGCATAATGCCAGACTTTATAACCACATAGTCAAGGCCTCGTGTCAAGACAACAAATAAGATTTTTTCAAGGCCTTGTTCCAAGATACTAGTTTGTCTCATGAGACCTATCGATGCATTTAGGAGCTATAGTGGTCTCCACCCATCACTTACTAAGTCCAATGCATTCTTCATATGAACATGTTTAAACACAACATAAACATTCGTATTAAAACTAGCATAAAAAATGTCAATACTTTATACATAAACCATGAATAGTATAAAAATAACACATCCATAGTCAAACATATCACAAAACCTTCAATAAAATATGGAAGATTTGTATCATAATAAATCAACCTCGATCAAGAATAATATTCTCTAAAGGATGTTGACATAGTTGAAAATGATCAGTAAAAAATATTTGAGAGAAATATCCATTTTCATGAAATCATTTAAAAGTCATATAAAGTAAGTCATTTAAAATATAGCTTTGAATCAAAGTGTCCCATACCACTTTTAAACTTTTTAAATGAATTAACAATTTAAAACATTCATGTCTATATAAATAAATCCTTAAACCCATTTTTAAAACATGTACATTAATGAGAAAGGTTTAGAAGAATAAATCTTTAAAACATTTAAAATGATATTTTAGTAAAAAGTCCCTTAAAAATAATCCCTTTGAAAACTATTTTATGAAATATGGACATGGATAATAAGATACTTACGTAAAAACAACCTCAGATAATAAAGAGATTGTGAAATTAACCCTTACCTTGCACTTTCCTTTGGTCGAGGGTACGTTTAACCTTCTGTATAATGACCATAGTATGTTATTAAATTATAACAGAACCATATTCATATTTATTATATCATACATGATTCATTTATTACTTTATACTACCCATTTAATAATTATTTCTATGTTAAATTAACATTTTGGGTAATAATCGCTTTCTTTATCATACGTGTTTTAACTTGTTATTCTTGATCATATCATTTAGATAATGATTTAAATACTTACATAATATAAAACTTGATTTATATATCATATATATTTAGAATATAAATATTTATAATAGATATATATATGAAATGGAAGGCACCATTTATGGAGACGGTAGACCGTACGTACGCATAAACACAGTTTCTGTTTTCATATCGTATTGAACGAAAGAAAGTGAATAAGATATATGTACATATATAAATACATACATACATAAATCTCCAGTAGAATTATTATGTCATATATTACATACTTATTAATAATATATATTTTTATAATCATTGTTGAATGGTGAACATGGGAATGAATCTCATCGTGTCATGGAAACAGTAATCCGTATATACGCACGAGCGACAATATCATTATATTAATAGTGAAATAGTATGTAATTGGATGTTATATAATATATAAAGAATAATTAACAGGATATATTTATTATTTACATCAATTGTACTCATTATTATACTCATCCAAATAATGAAGTGTTGAATAACAAACTACACCACGACGTGGAGACGGTAAGCCGTACGTACACACACTTGGTGACATTATCATTCATAGGATAGATAGAATAATGAATATGGTTTTACCATATTTATAATAACATAATAGTATGTATAAATTACTTGATTTATTATATTGGTATGGAGATAACAAATAAAGAGAAAGTGGAAGAAGAATAGAACTTTGAAAGAGGTGATAAAATAATTACCTCTTTTCGGGTGTTTCTTTTTGATTTTAACAAAAGGGCTCCTTAAATTGGATTTATTCACAAGGTAATTCTTCTAGGTTGAAGTTATGGAAGTTGGGAGGATATTTTATCATGGGTTGGCCTATCCAAATGGATTTGGAGGTGTGATTTTGATAGAAGGGGAAGTGCTCTTTTATAAGAGAGGTGAGGGTCACTTTAGGAAAAGCTTGAAATATTATTTTATAATAAAATCATTTTAGGTTTATAATGGCTCCAAAATGATTTATTTCTAGGATAAGGTGGGTATGGGTCGAAAAAAACTCAACCAGTAGGTTTTAGATAGGTTTATGTCACCATATTAACCTTATATTTTAGATTTAACTCTTAGTTAAATAGTTTAACTTTTTCTGTGTCTTCTTGTATTCTTACACTATATGGTTAATAAACATACTCTAAACTTCCAAGATAACATAAAGTGGTTAATTAATGAAATATATAATATTATTTAAGCCCTTTTTCCAAACCTTATATTTTTAGGAATATTATATAATTTAATAATATAATATTTGTTTTAAAAACTCATTTATGTCAATTTTGACACTATTTAGTATTTGGTTTATGTAAAAGTCATCAAAACCTGATTAATTCTAACAAGATAAATTGAATCAATAATAACATGTCATATTCACCTATAAAATTAGTGGATGTCATAAAAACTTTTAAATTATATTTATTTCAATATTTATAATACCATTTTTTGGATTTTTGCATTAATAAGGTAATTACTGCATCATCATTGTGTCATAAATAAATTTAATTATTTAATTTCTAAAAATTATAAATAAAATAAAATTATGTAGGAAATATTTTTATTTTTTAATGAATATTTATAGTAAAAAATATAACTTATATAACACCTTGTAAAAATTGTTTTACTAAAAGATATATGTTTATGTCATTTTTGTCTTTACTTTAAATTAATTAATATAAAGTGTCATTATCACTCTCAAGTGGATCCAAGTGGTCCCAAAATCGATCCAAGTATTCCAATGTTCGGACATGTATCAACCAATAGTAATAGGACACATATTAGGGTAATTTAATATTATTATAATATTATTTGTTTACCCTTATTTACCAGATTTACCCTTTAACCATGATAAATAAAATATTTACTGAAGTAAATATTAATCATGTATAAAAAATAAAAGTTGCCTATTTAAACAATTTGTATCTACCAATTCCAAATATGGAATCAATTTTTCCAAATGCAAGACACTAAAGTGGAAGAAATTAATTTAAAATTAATTTCCGTTGTGAAAGCCAAAAAGTGGGGTTTTAAAAAGTAAAAACTTTCAAAAGATTGACATGTGTTTATGTCAAATTTAAATGTGAAATTACTTATAATGACCTAAATTGTATTAAATGATAAAAATATAATCTAATTATACTTCAAAACAATTCCAATTCATAACTTAACACTATAAATTATTTCGATTAAAAAAGTTGTTTTCAATTAAAACATAGTATTTTTCACCATTCATCAAAATATGAAAGTTATTAGAAAAGTACCGAAAATTTATCCAAACTAAATTTTTATGTCCCGATTCTAAAGAAGAATTTAATTTTATTAAATTGAATATATAAAAGTGTCAAATATTGGTTTTAAAAAAAGGGTTCGCCATTAAAAGGCAGTAAAATTTCATTTTTTTGAAAAATACTTCTTTTATCTGAAAAATGAATTTGTTCTTATATTATTTCAATGAAACACATAATATAAATGTTAAAATTACTTAGAGTATATAAGATTTAAAATGCAATTAATTCAATTCATAACCGCTTTTTTAATGGCAAGTTTGATAAGTTGTGGTGCGCTCGATCTCGTTGTCGCGTGTAGCATAAGCTATTGAATTTATTTAATGAGATAATGTACTATGAAATCTTGGGGTGTTACAAATGACATGTGTTTTTAGTTATTTACCTTTTCATATTGTTTATCCACTTCCTTCTTAGTTTATTAATTATATAGAATGTGTGTTTAGTTATTTACCTTTCCATATTTTTATGCACTTCCTTATGAGTTTATTGATTATATGGAACATGTGTTTAGTTATTACCTTTCCATATAGATTTTTTCTCATTGATTTATTATTTATTCAACTATACTTAACCCTTACTGAGAATTTTATCTCACCCTTATTTTATTGCTTCCCCAGGAATCCAAGAAGTGTTTAAAGAAAGATATTCATGGATATTCTTAGTAGGAATAAATTTATCCTAAAACTATTATGTTGTAATTAGTGTATTCCTTTGTAATAAAATACTCATGTATGTATTTGGTTTACCAATACTACTAATCTCTTCAGTCCTTTGGGATGCATTTCATTATATATTATTCAATGTAATGGTATTAAACACTAACTATGGGATGCTAGGGTTGAGTTTCTATAATTGGTATTAAAGGAATTTCAGTAGCAACCTTGTAAACTATATTTAGGAAAACCTAGATTAGGGAACATAAACCTAAGATATACTTTAAGGATTAACATAAAAGAACAAATGTATTTATTAACTTAAGAGTTATGAATACCACTATAGAATAATGAGATTATGGTTGATCATAATTTATAATTCTTAAACACCATGTTTTAGGTTTTATGTAATGGGAGTCTACTAAGATTAATTAAATTTTGGAGAAACTTATGGAAAATATAAGTTTAGTAGAATTTCTTTTGAGGAATAATGCCTTTATATTGTAGAGACATAAGTTTAAAAGTATTGATAACCTTCAGGGTTCATATGATTATTAATGATAACCTGTATGCTTGGTGACAACCCATCAAATTCGATAAGGCGATGGGGATTGAACCCATGACCAAAGGATAATAAGGTTTTTTGTTGGACTCACCTATTTTGATAATCCCAAATCACGTATCATTTATATAAAGCATATTTTTTATTTTACATGATAATCATTTATGTGAAAATAATGCTTATCTCAAAGTAATACCTATGTACTGTTAATCTCACTGCTCTCATTTTAAGCATACAGTTCAGAATTTATCTAAGTACAAGGTCACTGATACAAGGTCACCGATACAAGGTCACTGATACAAGGTCACTGATACAAGGTCACTGATACATGGTCACCTATACAAAGGTCACCAATGCAAGTCTACTGTTGAAGGTTACCGCGAAATGTTACCGATGGAAGGTTATAGTTGGAGGTTGCCGATGTGCACCTGCTGTTGAAGGATACCGATGTGAAGGATACCGTTACCATTCTACCATAATCTTCTACTCTATACTTTGTCAAATTCTTATGATTATTCTAACGGTCATATTTTCTAACTTTAATGCTTGTAACTTAATTAATGCTTTGTAGGGTCCTAAAAATTCCTCAAGGGGGAAATCCAATTACCCCAAGACATGGAAAAGGACCAAACTGGTCCACGTACAAGCTCCCAGCAATATTACGCGGCCGGTTCGGCGAACCGCCCTCCTGCGGATGCTGTCGTTCGTGAAATGAAGGCGGAGCTCCTGTGCGGGCGAGAACCAGGAAGACCACTGGATGTCAGGCCGGTCCACCTCTGTGAAGAACCCCCTCCGCGAACCTCATTGTTCACGAAACAAAGGAGGAATCCGTATGCGGCTACAAACCACGTCTTTTGCGGAATAGAGTAGGAGTGGTGCACGGCCGCAGAGCAATTCCACAAAACGCGGATGTCGATTGACCGAGTCGTCCGCGGGTGGGGGTCCTTCATGGGATTCCGAAAAGAGTGTTGTGTGCCCATCAATTCAACCTCTTAGGGACTCTATAAATATTCACTAAGGGGCACCAAAAAAAGAGAGGAAGGATGGGTGAAACCCGTGGGGAGACACTAGAGGAATCGCTCCCAGCGGTGTTCCGCGGCCATCCCCGGACCGCATATCATCCGTGGATGAACTCTTCCATGGAGAGGAGAAACTAGTCCACGAACCACATGCGGCCAGATCCTCTGTGGCCAGCCCATAACGACCATTTCCTTCACGGATAGTCCCTCCGCGACCACCCCTTCCACGGACTAGTGTCGTTCATGAAATGGAGGAGGAACCCCTCCGCGGGCACAAAGTAGGACGGGCGCCATCCCCTTTGCAGACACACTTCACGGACGACCATCTCATCTGTAGACAACCTCCTTCGCAGACAGCCTCCTCCATGGAAATCATCCTTCATGGAGAGCCTCCGCCGCGGACAACTTCCTTTTCGTCCATCACATCCGCAGACACCCTTCGCGGATGGCCATCACCACCGCAGACAGCACCCCTCGCAGCCAGTCCTTCGCGGACATCTCCTCCGCGGCCAGTCCCTCGCAGCCGGAACCTCGCGGTCAGCTCCTCGCGGCCCACCCCATGCGGAAAACCCCATGCACTCGCTGGTCCATACCACGGGGGATATTCCTCCCCCCCACTCAGGGTCAGTGCCGGGCTGCGGTCCCGGACCTCCGGGATGGTCCATTCCCTACCGTCACTGACCCCCATGAAAAATTGAGAGTCGCATCGTGAACTTTTCAGGTTAGGTCAACAATATTTTACACTGCACCCTTGTGCCGCGCCAACATCCATCCTATACATTCCATGAGTTGAGCTACTCCTCATGACTCTCCTATAACCCCATTACCTAGCTCCTTTTGCTAGGTTCATCCAGAAAGGGCCGCCCTTGCATAAGTCCCACACCAACCATTTCTAGGTATCTCCTACCTAGTCGTCCTGACCACATGACGTTAAACTATATGACCCTTGTCCTGCTTGTGCACTTGCGCATAGGCGTTAACCCCCATTATATTCCTCAATCCACCAATGGGTTGAGATGCCCTCATAGCCAGACATGAGGAAGACACCACATGCATCCATCTCGGAGTAAGCCCCGACCTTTTGGGCCTCCTCAGAGTGTAAGCCCCAATCCATCGCCACAGGAATCCATCTCAGAGTAAGCCCTGACCTTTTGGTCCTCCTCAGAGTGTAAGCCCCAATCCATTTCCATGGGCGTCCATCTCGGAGTAAGCCCCGACCTTATGGGCCTCCTCAGAGTGTAAGCCCCAATCCATCACCATGGGCATCCATCTAGGAGTAAGCCCCGACCTTATGGGTCGCCCTCATGCGTAATCCCCACTCCACTTCTCACGGGCGCACCTTTCACGACGTGATCCTCTTGTCCCTATTGCCTCTTTTTTCTCACACCGAGCATGACTCACGTGGGTTTAGAGTAAGCATCGACCATGAAATCCTCTTATGGTCCTCCTCAGAGTGTAATCCCCAATCCTTCACTTTGGGCCTCCTTAGAGTGTAAGCCCCACTAAGAGAACTACGAGGACTTTGATCCATGTCAAGGCGTGGTATGTAGGAAGCCTCCACGAGGTTCAAGCCCACCACTCGGTCGTTTCTTCACGTCGAGTTCCACCCTCATCCAGCATGACGTTAAACTGTATGCCCTCATCTAGAATGATGTTAAAATGTATTCCCCCGTCCAGCATTACATTAAACTGTATATTCAAATTACGTGGACTTTGATCCCTGTCCCCTAGGCAGGGTACGTAGGAAGCCTCCCTGAGGTTCAATCCCATCAACCAGTCGATCCGACCATCTTCACTCCTAGCACCATCTCAATGAGTACAGACTCCATGGGGTCATTAATCCAACAAGGGATGGTAAAACTCATGCCTAAATGATTCTGAACCCCTACGTTCAGTTAACCATTGCCCACCAGGTTTAAATCCGTGGATACTATGTTTGGGTATAAACCAAATATTCGCGAACATATGAATGCATCTTAAATCTATAAGAGAGTCCCGGAACAGGCAATAATTCCCCCCCCCCAAAAAAGGGTGCGATGAGCCCGACTTCCCATCCTCTCAACCAATGTGAGTTCTTAAGATTTGCTGGTTAGACCATCCGGAGAATGACTACCTTTGGAAAGCAGGTCCATCAATCATTGGATACGGAACCGTTGGGCGTTTCGAGGCCCGAAAGCCAAAAAAACCACGAAACAAAAATGGTGAACCTGACGTGAATCTTTAACCAAACATGAATAATTTAACCTAATATCACCCTGTTCCCCCTTATGCTCTAAAGGAGGTCCAAGCAAGGTCATTAATTACGCATGGGATTATGAGATGCTGATTTGACGGGTTTGCTATTTGTATTTGTTAAAACGTTTTTTGACAGGCACTTTCAGAACTCCCTTCGATCCAATGGCATCGCAAAGGAACTCACAAGTGCGTGTTTCCAACAACGCAAGGACGGGACTTCCTAAACAACGGAGGACCCCGTCACCCACCCAGCATCTTCAATGTTGGGTTTCAGACGCACTGATCCGAGGGTAACACGTGAATGGTACTCTCCTAACAGTAGAGGCAGCCATGCACGCCCTCCAATCCATCAAGATTCGCCGGTCGCCTACCCGGCAGCGACGACAAAGGCAGATCCAGACAACCCTTGTCACTGTCTCCAACCGTTTCGGGAGTCTATCCCCAGAAAGGGACAATGCGTACCTCCCTTATCTTAGGGAGGTGGATGAGGTCTACATTGATGATTTCATCCTTGTCGAACGGGGGTTCCACTCTAAGGCCCCCGCCGGCAGACGTCATCGCGGTCACACCGCAACCCAACGTCCTCACGCCGAGGAGGATGTATCCCCAAGGATTCAGGCCCATATCCCCAAGCTCTGGCCCCTCGAACCGTCCGATGAGGGTGGCAGACATACAATCGGGGACCGGTCATCACCCTACTCCCTGAGGAGGAGCTCCACTGCCCAGCCATAGAGACGTACCACGAATAGGCACCTACACCTGTTCGCTCCTCCCGAGACCGCCATCCAGACATAGCGGCATCGTACGAGCCGACACACATCCCCAACGAGCTCCATCAAGCCCGTCTCTCACATAGGATGACACTTACTAGGCATGCACCTCTCCCTGCCCAGGGTCGTGAAGCCCACCAACCTGACATGGTGGTGACCCGACACCTGCAGGACCAACTCCTGGCAGTTTCTTCTGACGCCCGCCATCCAGGTATGGTGGATATCAACAAAGCCCGCCACCCAGATGTAGCGGCAAATCATAGGTGGGAACTTCTCCCCACCAACAAAGGCCACCAAATCGATATGGTGGGAAACTAATATATGAAGGGCCAGCTCCCTGCAGATGCAAGCAAAGTCCGCCACCCCGATTTGGTGGCGGACGGAGAGATAAACATGCGTATCCCAGTACATGGTAAGATTCGTTCACCTGCCCTGACACAGGAGAATTGTCAGTACCCACTGACCACTGGAGGACCGGAGGAGGATATTCTTACTTCAATACCGGAATGGGACTTCATCCCCGTTCTAGCAAAAGATGTATCTCTACATATCCTGGCAACGATAGAGGAGTAGGTATCGATCCCAGATCATAACTTACAGACTTTCCAGAATGTAATTGCATCAGCAGAAACAGCAAGGACTCGGGCCCGTGAGCCCATCTCCCCAATTGAGGTGACTCATCTAAGAGAAGAGATAGCTGCCTCGGAGCAGATCTGCATCCCTGCTTCTACCCAGGAGGGTCGCCGGCTATATTCTGCGATGCAAGGGCAACCAGATCGAGCAGATTCACTCGTTCCAATTGGGGGACACCCGTCCATCACGGTGGATGCTCCAGAGTAGGCATATATCCCTGCTAAAATCCAGGATGTTCGTCGTCGTATCCCAGAAACATCACGGGACCCAATTAGACAGGGACCCAAAGGAGGTGAAGGCCGTTGTCAGCAGCATACGGTCCCCGCTGTCCGCAAAAGGGCGCCCCGAACATGCCAAAGGAAGCCAGAAAGTAAAGAGAGGGTTCATGAATCCGCTCTGCTGGAAGCTGGGGTTCCCGACGCCGCTAAGCACACATCAAAGGCTCAAAACCCTGCCCGCCCATTACCATATTTTGGGAGCGGCATTAGCAGTTGTGAAGGTCCTCCCCGCAATGTCGCTACCAGCAGCTCTGAAGGTCCTCCCCAAAGCACCCATGGGGGCTTCCCCCGTGGGAATATAATGATCAATCACGAGAGCTCCTCTTTTGATGTGAGTCACGGAAACCCTCCACGTGACCAGAAGATCGACCAGCAAGAAGGTCCTCCACTTGCTGCGGTCTGCCCTGAAGGTCCTCCCCGAGGTATACGCTGTAAACACTCTCCATGCAGTGGGACCATAGATTGTGATGGTAGTCCTCGCTATCATATTCGCAACTGCGGAGGCCCTCCCCACAGTGAAATCTCATCACGACAAGAAGGCCCTCCCCTTGTCGTGGCCTTCCCTGAAGGTCCTCCATAGGGGTTACACTGCAACGGAACTCCACGCATCCAGGCATCAGGTCACGGTGGTAGTCCTCGCCACCCTAATAACGGAGGTCCTCCCCGTAGAGACGTCAAGAAACGAGAAGGACCTCCCCTCTTTGCGGTACATTCTGGAGGCCCTCCCCAGGATGTATCCCACAGATATTCTCCCTGCGGCAGCAGTAATGGTAGTCCTCTTCATTTCCGCAGCTGTGATGGTAGTCCTTGCCACTACGGCCACCATTGTGAAGGTCCTCCCAGCAATGGCCCCAAGCAACAAGAAGGTCCTACCCTTGTTGCGGTGTGTCCTGAAGGTCCTCCCTAGGATGCGTGCCGAACATCAAGCCATGATGGTCATCCTCACCATGATGGTAGTTGTTGCGAAGGTCCTCCCCGTAACGACGCTACGCAACCAGAAGGTCCTCCCCATGCTGCGACATGCCTTGGAGGTCCTCCCCAGGGTGTGCACTACAAAAGTCCTATATGCAGTGAAGCATCAAGCAGTAATGGTAGTCATCTCCATTACGGCCGCCATTGCGCAGGTCCTCACCGTGATGACATATTATTTCGACAGGAAGGCCCTCCCCCTGCTGAAGCAAGCACAGGAAAGCCCTCGTATGCCGAGGCACTCAGAAGGACGGGATCAAGCATGTCAGATTCCCAGCTTGTCTCTAGCGACGCCCTTCTTTGATCAGGTGACTATCCAGGGCCGCGTTCATCCTCTGAACCACCTTGGAATCACCCACATAATGACTCAGCACCTACCGGTCCCACTACCTCCGACCACGTTGGCGACAAGCGTCTCAGTTGAGCCAACCGGGTAGAGGAGTCACTAGCAGAGGAGTATGCCGATATGCTGCACCTGAGGAAACGACTGGCCAGAGATGATATACCAGTTATGTTTTGGCCCACGACCACCTCTCAGTTCGACATACCCAGAGAGTTTTCGGAAGAATGCATGCACGGCATCCGCCATAATATATGGACGACCCTCCGCCGGCTAAAATCGAGCTTCCTGCCCTATTATGGGTATGTAGACCATGTCAAGATGACATGGGACCTCCTACATCACATCGACCTGGAGGCCCTTTCCTTGATGCGACAACAACGCCCCGAGAGGCGCAAAGGGAATATGGAGGCATCTTGCCTCCGTGCACTGCACGAGCTGCGCCACCTCATCGGCGACTCTCTGACGGGAGTCCATATCAGGGGATGGGGGGAACATGGAGCTCTGCATTTCACTCCGCTCTCTGCCCAGAAGAACCCGTTCGGCATGGTGTCTTGCAACGTCATCGTGGCAAGATGACAATCGAGTGGACCCCCTTTCCAGGAAAGGCAACACACCCAAAAGAGTCGGGCCTTGAGTAAGTCCGAGAAGCGTCAGGCCCAGCGGGAACAAGCCATTCAAGAACTCCTGAATCAGGCCACCGAGAGGGGGTCCACTCGATTGGCCTCCTGACTAAGAGAGGCCAATCGATGATATTTTCCTACCTCCCCATAAGGGACTGATCCACAGGTGAATTCAGCACCAAATCCGGTTCACCCCTAGATGGGAGCACGTGAGACCAGTCAGGTCACAATAGTCGCAACCACTGCTGCCATCCAAGGTCAACCCCAACCTGCAGGGCTGGGGGAATTTTTAACAAAAAATTCCCTTATAAGACCAATAAAATCGGTAAGAGACTCAATGTCCAAGGAACGGGTCCAACCCCAGCCCTCAGGCATGGGGGCATTATTACCCCCTCAATAACAACCTCCCCCACGAGAGTCGGTATTATCTCATCTAGGGATGACAGTCAGAAGAGAAGGTTCCTGTCCTATCCCGTCATTTGAATCATCATCCCCTCCGAGAGGAAGGTGCACCATAAGGTCGCATCAAATAACTCTCCGCGTCACCCTTCGTCAAGAATTCCGAAGGCAATCCCAGGTCATTAAAGGGAAAGCCAACCGAAGACGCAGGAGATACTCTTCCTATTTGGAAGATGATGCCCCCTCCACCCTGCAATATGCATTCATCAACGCCATAGAGGCTAACCTCGTGGGTGACACTGGGGAAAATGAAAATCCAGATGGATTGGGAGACGATGGTTCTGGTCAGGTTGTGACTCACAATGAACCCCCAGGTGTGCACACCTGGAACTAGAGGGTCACCTTAAATATGGCTGCCCCTTCAAATAACCTCCCTCTACTTACCTTGCAAGCTCCCAACAAGGATAATAATAAAGGAACGGTTACCCTTAAACCGTCCCCTTCTCTCGATAAAAACGAGCCACTCACGCTCGAAGAGAGGTTCGCTCGACAGGAAGAAGAGATGAAAGAATTGAGGCGGCTTAACGCCGAGATTCTCCAGAGGAACAACCTTATTGAAAGTTCATCCCAAGAAGATCCACGTCATGCACTCCCAAAAAGTTCACCTCAAAGGATAAGGCTTTCCCCAAAAAATGAAGCATGATCAGGGCTCCTGCCCAATGAGGCGCCTGCTTCGTCCAGCTACCTAAACGTGGATGATGAATACCAAGATTTCCCTCCACTTAGGAAGCAACCAGAGCAAGTACACCTGAACCCTCTGAAGGTGACACAAATGGCACACGCACCCCTGGTGTCGGCCAATCCTGATCCTCAAGCAATGCCTCGGGCTATGCCTTCCCAGGACCAGGCCTAGCAGGATGTAAACCAGGGTCTCACCAACACCATCGAGGCACTAACGGCTCGATTGGAAGCGATGGAAGGTTGACGCGCTCCGATACAGCCAGAGCGGAAACCATACCCAGATTGGGTGAGAAACACACCACCTCCACCCAATTTTGGGAGCCCTGTATTCCCCATCTTCAATGGGTCAGGCGATCTAGAACAACATTTAATGCACTAAGCATCCTATTGCGACCCTATGATGGGGACTCCGAAACAGCAAGAAGCAGTGAAACTCAGATGCTTCGTATGGAACTTGTAAGGATCCGCCTTCTTCTGGTACATGAGTCTGCCGGCCCAGTCGATAAAGAGCTGGGAGGACCTCCGGCAGCAGTTCCTGTTCCACTTCAGCTCAACGTTGCCTAAAACAACGGTCAACGATCTCATGAACTGCAAGTAGAGGGAGAATGAGAGGGTCTTAGATTTCATCGCCAGATGGAAAGGTCTGACCTATTATTTGAATAGTCTAATGCCTCAAGATGAGATGCTATCCATATGCATCGATAATCTTAGAGATGAGCTGCGAACACCGATCATACCGGTGGAGTGCACCACTGGCTTCCGCCATCTCTCGTCCATTGCCCAGAGAATTGAGGAATCCCTGTAGCAGACTAATTCAAAGTCCCTAATAGCCTCACAGGCTCCGGTGAAAAGAGATCCTAGAGATAAAGCATCCGCTGTCACACTCAAGCCGGCCCCTGTGCCCGCTCCACCGCTCATGCATCCACCAAATAGTCAAGGGACCCCTTCATATCAGCGGCCACCCCCACCTAAACGAGACGATCAGAGAGGACCGAAGCAGAACCAATTTGAGGAACGAAGACAAAAAGTATACTCGTTCTGAGACAATCAAGTTCGTGGCTACTTCATTGCCTCCATGAACTGCAACTTGCTCCGCCTCCCGGAGCCAAGGAAACTTGAAGAAGTCGTCCACGATGACAGACCAGATTACTGCCCCTACCATCGGATGTTGGGGTATAGTATCTGAGAATGCTTCATCTTCAAAGACCTTCTGCAGAGGATGGTAGACTCTGGACAGGTCGAGCTGGGTCCACCCCCAGCACATGTGGCATGTATCTATACCACCGACTCCGACAAAGAGGAGGGGTGGCAGAAAGTCACCAGCAAGCAGGGGCAGAAATTTGACAACTGGGTGACTTAGAAGACTATCAAACGAGCCCAGGGCATACTCCGAGCTCAACTACAGCATCCGGTGTTGCCGCCAACAACCCCTGATGCTTCACAACCAACAGTATCGGCCTCACAACCCTCCACGATCCGGTCATCCAGGATTAATCGAAGGAGGAGGAAACAATCACAAGAGGATCAGTCCGCGACAGGGCCAAAGTTAGTCCCAACCCTGGAATACTTTATTCCCTCAAACTTGGTGCCACAGGCACCGACCCACCAAATGGCACCATCAGAGACAACAGACCAGGTTTACCTGTCAGAGGATGAAGAGCCAATTTTTGTTTCTATCAACGTCATCTATCTCATGGAATCATTCCCTGACTGAGGGTATGGTTACGAACCCAAGTTCCCTGCACGAGGAGCCGGGAGGAGGAATCACAGAGGCAGAGGATACCAGGGGAGGCACAGCCATGACCGAAACAAACCCTACGGTTGGACACCGGCCCAAACCATCAATATTGCAGAAACCCATGGGAGATCCCTTCAACGGACTCAACAGGAGAGGGAATGCCCCTCCACTTCCACAAGCAGCCACTCTGGCCCTATTGTTCTGTGATACGCACCAGAGGAGGAGCAAGTGTTTAGTCACCTAGTGCGCACAAACAGACCAGCCGGGCCAAGTCCTTAAAATGCGGGAACACTATCGACATTAGTCCCTACAGCCGGTCCTTCCTCGTCAAATTCTCCAGTTCCCAAAGCACCAGCTAAGACTCTCCCGCCAACAGAGAAGTGTCGACCGCTGGAGAAAAAGTACGACATCCTTAAGCATCTGGTGTCAGTACCAGACAAGTTTTCAACCTTGGATGCTCTGGGTTTGTCATCCGACCTTAGGGAGGTGCTTATCGAAGCTTTGATTGGCCCCCAGGAATTTCAGGCCGAGGTAGCTGCCGCTGAAATTTACCGGACGGAGACTGGCCCGACTGAATGCAACGTGGTGATCTCCTTCACCGATCAGGACAAAGATGCCATCATGCAAGGATACATCAGACCGCTATATGTTTCTAGCACGCTGAATGGTATTGAGATCCAGAAAGTCTTTATATACAATGACTCTGGAGTTAACCTCCTCCCCCTACAGACACTCCGTAAGTTGGGCTACAGTGAGGACAATCTAATTCCCTCGGCCACAACTTTGTTGGGTTATGACAAGAGTGAGCAGAATCCAATGGGATGGATTAAGCTAAGGACCCATTTTGGTGACCTGGTAGCCTACACAGAATTCCTGGTGGTCTGGCAGAGCACAACATTGAATGCCCTGCTGGGAAGGCCATGGCTCCATAAGTACATGGTCGTTCCTTCATCCTATCACCAGTGTATCAAGTACTGTGTCAATGGACAAAGTGGGATATTGCATGCCGAAAAGGTCCCTTTCAAGCTCTCTGAGTCACATTACATTGACGCCGAGTTCTACGAGCAAAAGAAAAAGAAGCCTTTGGTCGATGGTGTCGACTGGATCCCCACTCCAAATGGCCTGGAAATGGTTCCTGATGACCCCCTCAGGCGGCTTGGTAGAGATTATGTCCTTCCCAACAACCACATGGAAGGTAGGAGTTCAAGTCCAAACACACACTCAGATATCCTCATGACTTCAGCCATAACGGCCGAGTGTGATGATGTGGGAACATCCGCTGACCCTCAATAGGGGGGTGAAATCTCGAGCAAGGATGCCCACGACACCTCACATCCAGAATTCCAGGAACTCGTGTCAGGAGCTCTCTCCTCATGATACCAAGAAGATGAGGATTTGGGAGAAGAAGAGGGGGAAGATCTCAGGGATGCACCTCCCGCATTTGAGGAAGGTATCTCCACCACTGTGGACGAACTCAGGGAAATAAACCTGGGTAGCGAGGAATACCCAAGGCCCACTCTCATTAGTGCGGCCATATCTCCCAAGGAACACGAACCTAAGGAAACGCCGGGATGTCTTCTCCTAGAATTACACAAAAATGCCAGGACTCGATCCCGAGTTAGTGACGCATCACCTGGGTCTTCCAAAAGACCACTGTGGCTACAAACAGGCCACCAGAAGGACACACACCTCACATGCTTCCAAGATAGAGGTTGAAGTCGATAAGATCATTAAATTAGGCTTCATTTGAGAGGTCCAGTACCCCATTTTTTTAGCCAACATCGTCCCTGTCAAGAAAAAGAACGGAAAAATCCACTTCTGCATCGATTTAAGAGATCTTAATCGGCATTTCCCAAAATATGACTTCCCGGTTCTAGTCACCGAGTTGTTAATTGATGCAACGACCGAGTATGAGGATCTATCCTTCATGGAAGGCTATTCTGGATATAATCAAATCAGGATGGTCCGATAATATGAAGAATCCAATGCCTTCAGGGCCCCTCAAGGGGTATTCTGTTACAGGGTCATTCCCTTTGGTCTCAAGAATGTTGGTGCCACGTATCAACGTGCCATGCATCAGATCTTTAAGCCGTTCCTAGGGAAATTCGTTGAATGTTATGTGGATTACCTAGTGGTCAAGTCCAGACAGCACTCAGATCACCTTTCGGACCTTGATACCGTCTTCAACAAGCTCCGACAGCATAGCTTGAAGATGAACCCCTTAAAATGCACCTTCGAGGTTACCTCAGGGAAATTCTTGGCTTCGTTATACGCCATCGCGACATCGAAGTCGACCCTGAGAAGACAAAGGCTATCCTTGGCCTGCCACCTCCCCGAAATCTCACTGAGCTGAGGGGATTCCAAGGACACCTAGACTATATTAGGCAGTTCATAGCCAACCTGGTAGGAAAATGTTTTCCCTTCACCAGGTTAATGAAGAAGGGGGTCACGTACCAATGGGCGAACGACTGCCAAGAGGTGTTCGACAACTTGAAGAAGTACCTCTTAAGCCCACCGGTGATCATGCCCCCGGTTGAAGGTAGACCTCTCATTCTATATGTGATGGCCCTAGAATGGTCACTGGGAGCCTTCCTCGCATAGAAGAACGACGCCGGCAGTGAAAACAGTCTCTATTACCTCAGTCTAACCATGATTGATGTTGAGACTCGATATTCAAATATCAAGAAGAGCTGTCTGGCCTTGGTCTTCACGGTTCAAAAGCTGCGACATTATCTTCAGCATCATGAAGTCTATTTGATCTCACGGAGTAACCCGCTCAAGTACATCCTCAGTCACCCAATGCTAACTGGACGCCTATCTCGATGGGCGGTCATCCTACAACAGTTCAACATCCGGTTCGTGCCTCAAAAAGCCATCAAGGGATAGGCATTAGCAGACTTTTTGGTAGAGCAACCTTCAATAGGGACCACTACACCGAATGCTGAACTACCTGATGAAGATATCTTCTCAGTTCAAGAGGAGTTCCCAACATGGGAAATGTTCTTTGACGGCGCGTCGCGAAGCCCCATCGGGAAGAGGATGGAGGATCCCAGATTCAACAAAGTGGGTCTGGGGATAAAACTCGTGTCCCCAGAAAAGGCAGTTTTTTTTGTATTCCTTCCTCATGTCAGAGGCATGTACAAAAAATGAAGCGGAATATCAATCTCTCATTGCAGGCCTGGAGATCGCACTCCAGGCACAAGTAAAACACCTTAAGGTAAAATGTGACTCAGAGCTGGTCATCAAGCAAGTCAATGGTGACTATGCTATTAAAAAGGAGGAGCTAATCCCCATGTTTGACCATGTTTGAGGTCTAATGGACGAGTTCTCCACAGAACCAACATTGACTTATATTCCCCGGTCCCAGAACGCTCAGGCTGATGCATTAGCCAATGCGGCCACAACCCTAGCTGACCCAGACCGGGATGAAACGTTCATCAGTATTGCTCATCGTCGAATGGTATTGCCATTTGTTCAAGCTAAGATGGAATAAATCCACGAATTCAGTCCTGTCCCCGAGCCATATGCTCCTGCCACCGGCTGGATGATCCCCATCGCGAGATACCTTCAACGGGGAGAGCTTCCATCAGACAGGGCTGAACGAGATCAAATACGGAGAAGGGAAATCAATTTTGTCCTATATGGCAGCACGGGTCAGAAAGAGGTCCTCTACAAATGAGGCATCGATGGAGTTCTCCTTAGATGCATTGATGTAGAAGAAACCGCTGTCGTCATGACTGAAGTACATTCAGGAGTGTGTGAAGCACATCAACCAGGGACCAAGCTTTCCCATCAGGTTCGAAGGATTGGGTACTACTGGCCCATAGTGGAACGAGACTGCAATAATTTTACCGCGAAATGCCACTCATGCCAGATTCATGCCAACTTCATACACCAACTCCCGGAGTTACTTCATCAAGCTAAGTACTCTTGGCCGTTTGCCGTCTGAGGGATGGACATCGTGGGACCATATCCTCCCGCCACGGCCAAACATCTGAAGTATATCCTCATGTCAACTGACTTGTTTTCCAAATGGGAAGAATCCATACCCCTCAAGGAAGTCGGGGCAAGAAATACTGTCAGCATCATGAAGACCAATATCATCACCAAATTTGGTGTCCCTCATACTATACTGACGGACAACGACACCAATTTCTGCTCTGCTAAATTGGAAAAGCTATACCACGAGTATGGTATCAAGGATAACCACTCATCCCACTACCATGTGGCGGCCAACAGACATATAGAAGCTTTCAACAAGACCCTTTACAACATCATCTAGAAAATGGTGGACAAAGACAAAAATTCATGACTGGAAAGACTCCTCCATGCATTGTGGGCTTATCGAACCCCAATCTGCACCGCTACTCAGTCTACCCCGTACTCATTGGTGTACGGCATAGAGGCGGTCCTTCCCATTGAACTCCAACTTCCCTCACTCCGTGTTTCCATCTGTGATCAATTATCCGATGATGAGCAGTTAGAAAAGCAGCTAGGAGAATTGGAATAGCTATATGAGAAGCGGTTGCACACTTTGCACCATCTGAAGGTATACCAGAATCGGATTGCACAAGCCTTCAATAAAAATGTATGCCTCCAGTATTTCTTGGAAGGAGAATTGGTATTGGTCCTCCAGACCCCAATGATACCTGGAAAGAAACCTCTAAAGCTGGAGCCCAAGTGGGAGGGACCATACGTTGTACACAAGGTCTACTCCAACAGAGCATATACCCTGATCTCCATGGACGGAAAATTTACAACCGCTCCTATAAATGTGAGATTACTAAAGAAGTATTTCTCATAGAGACCAAGTGTACTCCACATCTTTACCGCATGACGTTAAACTGCACGGAGATCATCCTCACCGCACGACGTTAAACTGCGTAGACCCCCCTTTTTCCTTTCACGCCGGTTCCCCTATGTCCTCACTGCATGATGTTAAACTGTATGGACCATGTCCTCACCGCATGACATTAAACTGTATGGACCACGTCCTCACCACATGACCTTAAACTACATGACGTCCGTCCTTACCGCACAACGCTAAACTGCATGGATAATAAGAGTCAAGAATGATCCCTTCCCCCCGTGTACGGACCAGACCTGCACGGGGTGTATTCATCATCCGAACTGCATGACATTAAACTGTCGAGCACCCAATAGTCCAAACTCTATGACCTTAAACTAGGAGTATCACATCCTCACCGCATGATGTTAAACTGCCTGGAATATAGTAATACCCATCGTCCTAACCACATGACGTTAAACTGTATGGACCCCGTCCTCACCGCATGACGTTAAACTGCACGGATTTCAGAGAACTATGTACGGTTTGATTCCTACCCTCGTAGGATATGTAGCGACGCCAGGATCCCTAGTCCTGGCCCAGCCCCCTGAATAAAAAAAATTAAAAAAATTCCCTTTTCCCCCCCGCGTGCGAACCAGACTGGCACGGGGTGTACTTCTTGTCCTTACCGCACGACGTAAAACTGCACAGATAGCAAAAAAATGCTCCCTTTTCCCCATGTATGGGCTAGACCTACACGGGGTGTATGTCGGCATCCTTGCCACACAACGTTAAACTGCACGAACAATAATTTTAAAAATTCCCCTTCCCCCGTGTACATACTAGACCTACACGGGGTGTATAATTCATCCTTACCACATGACGTTAAACTGCATGGACTTCGTCCTCACCGCATGACGTTAAACTTCACGGACTTCGTCCTCACTGCATGATGTTAAACTGCACAGACTTCATCGCGACCCACCCAAGACACATGATGATACGAGATGAAGATACTCTTTGCACATTTGGATACATCCTTTCCATACATCAGACTCCACAACCCAGATAATTATGGATCCTCATAACCACTCATGGCCATCAGAAGTGGAAAGTCATCAACCCATGGACACCTTTGCATGACTATGCATACCATTCCCTCAGCGGCTCTGCATAATGATATCCCCTAGCTCATCTACCAAAGGCATGATTTCCACATGCAACACTCTTCCTAGCTCCGTACTCTTACCGGCCTCATAGCCCCCATACCATACCTCCAACTCTAGAAGTTTATGGCGAAGTGGTTTACAAGTTCATTCCCCTTTTCACATCCAGGTGTTTCCAGGGTATCCCTATCTGGCTAGCCTATGTGTCTGTCAGTGGTTCACATAGCTACCTACATCAATAAACATCAATCCAGGACTAGGCTACTTTGACTCAACGGACAATTGTAGTGAAGATGTTTCTTGTATACCCAGACACCATTATCCCCACATGCCGAACTCTGCACTATGAGCAATCGCAGATTTTCATAATCATTCATGACCATCGAAAGTGGAAAGTTATCGACCCGGGGACACCTTTGTACGACTATGCATACCATGCCCTCAACGGCTCTATATGATGATAGCCCCTGGCTTGTCCATCAAAGGAAATATTTCCTCTAGCAGTACTCTTCCTAGATCTGTACGACTACCGGCCTCAGATACCCCACACCACACCTCTTGATCCGGGAAAACTCAAAGTTGCAGTTTACAACCTTCACCCCCACCTTGTTCCATGTATATCAGAGCATGTTGACTTAGTTATCCTTCGAGTGACTGCAACAATAGTCACCCAATGGTCTGAGATCTATGACCGATAAACTAGTAGTACTTCATCCTTACATCATGACGTTAAATTGCATGGAATGAAGGCACACCCCCGCGCACAAAAAAAAAAGATCAGCACAGGGGGCTCTTTGAAACTCAATAAACAACCAGGGACATATATCCCCGACATGTCCAGACATTCTCCTGCCAAATGATAGAATTCGTGGCCCGGATAATTGCGGATCCTCATAACCATTCATGGGCATCATAAGTGGAAAGTTATCGACCTGTGGACACCTTTTCATGACTATGCATACCATGCCATCAGTGGATCTACATATTGATAACCCCTGGCTCGTCTACCAAAGGCAATATTTCCACAGGCGATGCTCTTCCTAGCTCCATATGCTTACCAGCCTCAGAGCCCCCATATCACCTCTCCTGATCCAAGAATCCCTGGAACCATGATTTACACCAATCAACCCCCCCCCACGTCTGGGGCATGTTGAGGTATTCAAGCTTGGTTACATTCTGATGAAGGGAGTCCTTTGTAACTACGTACTCGCCGCATGATGTTAAACTACACGGGATATCTTGGCTGCTTGGCATGAAACTGAAAAGGCAAAGTATTAACCATCTAGGGAAATGCCTCCAACGGAAAGCGTTTTCACTGGCTCAAAAAAAAATTCCCCCAGTCCTCGCTGCATGATGTTAAACTGCACAGCAACCTTTAAAAATGCCTCTCGTCCTTTCCGCATGACGCTAAACTGCACGGAATATGTCCCAACCACATGACAATAAACTACACAGTCATACTCGTCATGGGTTCAATGAGAAACAGAGGATTTTCTCCGTCCTTCAGTGCACGGGTCAGACCTGCACGAACCACCACCTCACACCAGCATGAGAAAGAATTACTTCACCCGTTCTCAGGAAGTTTAGTCTAGATATTTCCCCCGTATTCAGAAACCCTTTCATTATAAGCCATACTCTGTACTCAGAAAAAGGATAAATCTCATAAGCCACCCCTGGTGGTCCCAAATCTCAACTTCCTTGAAGTTTCTCGGCTATCAGAAGTGGATAGTCTTTGACTTAAGTACACCTTTGTACGACTATGCATACCATGCCCTCAACGGCTCTACATATTGATCATCCCTGGAACATCTACCAAAGGCAAGATTTCCTTAGGAAATGCTTCTCTCCGTATGCCTCTTGGCCTCTTAGCCCCCATTTCTATCTCGGGATTCAGAAACCCTCTGAGCTACATTTTACCAACCTCTTCCACAATCCTACCTGAATGCAGTGGAACGTCTTTGACGAGATTACCGAGAACCAGGATAAGTCGTTCCATTTCAGATGATGTCCTAGCTGCATGACTTTAAACTGCGCTGATCCCCAACCATCCTTTACGCTAGATAAATGCATAGGATGAGAACCTTGCTTCCACACTCCTGATTGGTACAGATGTTCTCAAAACCTTTCAGACATCACATACCCTTTCCGAGCCACCCCTGGTGGTTTTCAATTTTTTTTTCAAACCACCCATCGTGGTTTCCATGAGCCGGACTTCCATGAAGTCCCCTGGCCATTAGAAATGGACAAGTATTTCACTTAAGGACACCTTTGTATGACTATTCATACCATTCCCTCAGTGGCTCTGCATATTGATCGTGCCTGGCCCATCTACCAAAGGCAGGTTTTCCTTAGGCAATGATCTTCCTACCTCTGTACGTCGACACGGCTCCCATGCCTTGAGACATGCCCTCTATGCCCTTAAAATTTAAACATGTTTCCCCCCACGTGCATCTGAAGAGTATTGAGACATCTTTTAATCAATTGAACCCCATTGGGGACCTCACCCCACCATGTTTGGTCAATGCTGTTCAACCTAAAACATCAGTAATGATAGTCTTGACGGCGAGACTTTAAACCGCCCAAGAAAAGAGGCACATATCCTGTTAGGCCTAAAACCCGAAAAGGGCAACCTAAGAAAAAGCTGGGTTATACCCGTTGGGTCCACACCAAATGGGCCTAGGCAAAATCATGGCATTAAAAAGAAAAGACAAAAATTTTGTGGGGTTTTTGCTAAAAACCCTAGAAAAAGTCGAACTTTTCTCGTTGATTCCCTTAGCTTAGGAAAAATTTAGAGCATTGTCCAATCACTTGTCGATTTTCAGGACCACTCTACATCGGAATGGCCTCCTCTTCGTTCCGATCAGACCCCATTCCGATGGGGGGCATTTGTAGGGTCCTGAAAATTCCGCAAGGGGGAAATCCAATTACCCCAAGACATGGAAAAGGACCAAACCGGTCCGTGTACCGGCTCCCAGCAACAGTATGTGGCCGGTTTGACGAACCACCCTCCCGCGGACGCTGTCGTTCGTGAAATGGGGGTGGAGCACCTGTACGAGCGCGAACAAGGAAGACCTTTGGACGCCAGGCTGGTCCACCGCCGCGAAGCACCCCCTCCGCGAACCTCTTCGTTCATGAAACAAAGGTGAAATCCATATGCGGCTGCGAACCACGTCTTTCGCGGAATAGTGCAGGAGTGGTGCACGGCCGCAGAGCAATTCCGCAAAACATGGATGTCAATTGACCAGGTCGTCCGCGGGTGGGGGTCCTTTATGGGCTTCCGCAAAGAGTGCCGTGTGACCATCAATGCAGCCTCTTAGAGACTCTATAAATATTCACCGAGGGGAACCAAAAAAAGAGAGAGGAAGGATGGGTGAAAACCTGTGGGGAGACGATGGAGGAATCGCTCCCAACGGTGTTCCACGGCCATCTACGGACCCTATATCATCCGCGGATGAAATCTTCCATGGAGAGGAGAAACCAGTCCGCGAACCACATGTGACCAGCTCCTCTACGGCTAGCCCATTGCGGCCATTTCCTTCACAGATAGTCCCTCCGCAGCCAACCCTTCTGCGGACTAGTGTCGTTCGCGAAATGGAGGCGGAACCCCTCCGCGGGCGCGAAGTAGGATGGGCGCTAGTCCCTTTACAGACACACTTCGTGGAAGACCATCTCATCCGTTGAAAACCTCCTTCACGGATAGCCTCCTCCGCGGAAATCATCCTTCACGGAGAGCCTCCTTCGTGGACAACTTCCTTTTCAGCCATCTCATCCACAGACACCCTTCGTGGATGGCCATCTCCACCGCGGACAGCACCCCTCGCGGCCGGTCCTTCATGGACAGCTCCTCCGTGGCTAGTCCCTCACAGCCGGCACCTCACAGCCAGCTCCTCGCAGCCCGCCCCATGCGGAAAACCCCATGTACTCGCTGGTCCATACCGCGGGGACTACGCCCCCAAACCCCCGCTCAAGGTCAGTACCGGGCTGCGGTTCCGGCCCTTCGGTCCAGTCCCTTCCCTACCTTCACTGACCCCCATGAAAAATGGAGAGTCGCACCGTGAACTTTTCAGGCCGGGTCAATAGTATTTTACACTGCAACCTTGTGCTGCCCCAACATCCGTCCTATACATTCCATGAGTCTAGCTACTCCTCATGACTCTCCTATAACCCCATTACCTAGCTCCTTTTGCTAGGTTCATCCAGAAAGGGCCACCCTTGCATAAGTCCCACACCAACCATTGCTAGGTATCTCCTACCTAGTTGTCCTGACCACATGATGTTAAACTGTATGACCCTCTTCCTGACCACATGACGTTAAACTGTATGGCCCTTGTCCTGGCCACATGATGTTAAACTGTAGGGCCCTCGTCCTGACCACATTACGTTAAACTGTATGGAAACAGTCCTCTCTACATGACTATAAACTGTATAATTCCCTATCATTCAATAATTGGATGCCTCTTTCTCCATGAAATATATTCCTTATGCTCCAAGAATAAGATTCCTCATTCCATGATCACAGTGGCGTACCTTCAAGAGAATTGGAATCTATTCAAACATTCCATCACTCCGCCTCACGCTTTGCGTGTCCTTCATTCGGATCTTCATCCACTTCCATGTCCTAAGGGACCCCCTAACAGCCTGGTCCCATGCCGCATCGTCTCACCTACCATCCTAGGCCAACTCCCCAGAAGACTTTTGAAAAAACTTTGAGTCCGATCCTATGTTTCGAAAATGGTCAGCAGTCGACCCTCATTTTTTTGTCCCCTTTTCAGGCTAACATGATATGGATACTGTGTTTCAAACATGGTCCGAAGTTATCCTCCATCACCATGCCACCCTCATTGCATTCCGAATGTCGAGCATGTAATTCACACTTTTCATCTCCCTTTGTTTGGACTGATTCCAACGCCCTTGGTGTTATCTCGCTTGTGCACTTGATCATAGGCGTTAACCCCCATTATATTCCTCAATCCACCAATGGGTTAAGATGCCCTCATAGACAGACATGAGGAAGACACCACGGGCATCCATCTCGGAGTAATCCCCGACCTTTTGGGCCTCCTCAGAGTGTAAGCCCCAATCCATCTCCACGGGTGTCCATCTTAGAGTAAGCCCCGACCTTTTGGGCCTCCTCAGAGTGTAAGACCCAATCCATCGCCACGGGCGTCCATCTCGGAGTAAGTCCCGACCTTATGGGCCTCCTCAGAGTGTAAGCCCCAATCCATCTCCATGGGCATCCATCTAGGAGTAAGCCCCAACCTTATGGGCTGCCCTCATGCGTAATCCCCACTCCACTTCTCACAGGCGCACCTTTCATGACGTGATCCTCTGGTCGCTGCTGCCTCTTGTTTCTCACACCAAGCATGACTCACGTGGGCTTAGAGTAAGCATCGACCATGAAATCCTCTTATGGTCCTCCTCAGAGTGTAAGTCCCAATCCATCACTTTGGGCCTCCTCAGAGTGTAAGCCCCACAAAGCGAACTACGGGAGATTTTATCCATGTAAAGGCGTGGTATGTAGGAAGCCTCCACGAGGTTCAAGCCCACCACTTGGTCGTTTCTTGACATCGAGTTCCACCCTCGTCCAGCTTGACGTTAAACTGTATGCCCTCTTCCAGCATGACGTTAAACTATATGCCTCCATCCAGCATGACATTAAACCGTATATTCGAACTACGTGAACTTTGATCCCTGTACCCTAGGTAGGGTACATAGGAAGCCTCCCTGAGGTTCAAGCCCAATAACCGGTCAATCCGATCATCTTCACATCGGTTCACCGCGTCACTCCTAGCACCGTCTCAATGATTCTAGACTCCATGGGGTCATTAATCCAACGAGGGATGGTAAACCTCAGGACTAAATGATTCTGAACCCCTACGTCCAGTTGACCATTTCCCACCAGGGTTAAATCCATGGATACTATGTTTGGGTATAAACCAAAGATTCGCGAACATATAAATACGTCTTAAATCTATAAGAGAGTCCCGGAATAGGCAATAATTCCCCCCCCCCAAAAGGGTGCGATGAGCTCGACTTCCCATCCTCTCGACCAATGTGAGTTCTTAAGAGTTGCTGGTAAGACCATCCGGTGAACGCCTACCTTTGGAAAGCAGGTCCATCAATCATTGGATACGGAACCGTTGGGCGTTTCAAGGCCCAAAAGCCAAAAAAACCACGAAACATGATTATTGTAGACATATTACGATACCATATCTTGACAGTATGAGGTACAAGAAAGATCGCACGTGATGTACTTACTCATATTGTCAGACCTAAAATATGAAAGAGAAAACCAAGGAAGAAATATATATAGAGGCACAAAGAAAAATGAGTAATGAAGGTCCAAAAGTTAAATGCATAAGGAAGAAATTACTGAAGAACAAGGAAGAACCATTCGAGCACATTCACTGCAAACCCCAAGAACTTCAAGAATATAATTTCGGGAAAAAAACTTGAGGCTGCCTTCTGTTTCTCATAAAATTTCAACCAACTCAAGAATCAGAACACTCAATTCCTAAAAGCTAGTACCTGGAGTTACGACACTCTGTTTTGGAGAAAAATTCTCAAACATAAAATATTTCACTCCAAGGAGTCAAAAGCTGAACTACTAACACATAGAGCTTTCTAAACCCAAGATTATAGTCTTAGATCTATTGTGTTCTTTCATTTTACATTTTTGAGAAGTGTGTGTGTCTGTCTGTTTCACACACTGTCTCCTGTGCTTAAACTGGAGGATACTAAATATCCTCACATCATACTTCATCTACATTTGCTTCCCATGTATAACTGTGGAAGAGGTCCATGTGTGGCCTGGTTTTTTGTACCCACAAATAACTGTGGAAGAGGGTGTGAACCCTGGATAGTTTGTGAAAACTATTGTAAAGCCTGATACAGGCTGTGTGTCAAGTTTATTTCTAATATAAACTGCTTGGTGGCAGGTGATCACCAAGTGGAGAGGATTAAGTCTCAGCTTGAGACTGAACCTCTTGTTTTACTTCACTGTGCACTATATTTTGTTATACTCTATTTTATCTATTTCCCACTACTTATATTTTCTAAAACATAAAACTATTTTTCTTTCACTTTGATAGTTAGTTTTGGATAGTGTGTGCATTTTTTTAATTCAGTAAACTTGTTTCAAAAGTTGAATAGATGTTTTACATTGATTCAACTGAGGATTAATCACCCTTTAAGAAACCTGTTGACTAACTAAACATTTACATCTCTACTACCTTAATTAACCGGGCCATTTTAAAATTGGGGGATACTTTTAAAATAAGGTTTTTAACAGAAATTTTAAGTAGGAACTCAATTCACCCCCCTCTTGAGATTCCACTTTGACCAACATCTGGTATCAGAGTTTTTAAATTTTTTTATTGCTACCATATGATCTATTGGTGAAAGGTTTCAAATTATTCTCAACTGTGATTTTAGTTGTATCTTAAAGATCTTAAAATTTCTATCATATCTAAATTTTCAGTTCTTTAAATTCTAATTAACAATGGATAATAGATTTGAGGGTGCTGCTACTAATATTCCACCTTTATTTAATGGTAATAACTATGATCAGTGGAAATTAAAAATGAAAATGTATCTAGAGAGCATGCGACCTGAAATCTGGGACATAATTGAAGAACAACATATATTGCATACTACTACTAGATACACATGGTCTTAGTTGACTAAAGTCACATATAATAATAAATTTAAAGTAATGAATGCTTTTTATTGTTCTCTAGGAGATGTGGAATTCAATATAATATCTTCTTGTAAAACTGCATATGAAATTTGGGATACTTTAGCTGTTTCTCATAAGGGAACAACCAATGTTAAAGAAATGAGATTAAATACTTATACTATTAAATATGATAATTTTAAAATGAATCCTGGTGAAATTATTTCTGAAATTTATCTCAGGTTCAATGAAATAGTGAATACTATGAGTCTTCTTGGAAAACCAGTGGACAACAAGGACCAGATTATGAGATTACTTAGATGCCTACCTGACAGATGGAGAGGAACTTCTGTTTCTATCCGAGAATCTTTTGACACAGGCAAACTACCAGTGAAGGAACTAATTAGAAAGCTTATGATGTATGAAGAAGAACTTAAGGTGAATCAATAATTAGATGAAGAACTAAGGAATATATAGAATTCAAGACTTTTACCTCAAATAACAAAGATAAAGAAAAATTTCAAGCTCCCGTAGATACTTCCACAAGTGAAGACTCAGACTCTGACAGTGATGATGAGATGACTCATCTTTCAAGGAGATTCAAGAAGTTTTACTGAAAGAAAAAGTTCTTTATAAAATCAAACTACAAAATAAGGTATGCTAATAAATGAAAGTGGAAAAAGGACAGAAAATGGAATGAAAACACAACTGATATAGTCTATTATGAGTGTAAACAAAAAGGCCATGTGAAGTCTGATTTCTCCAAGCTTATGTTTAAGAAGAAGTATGAAGACAAGGGAAAGGGTTATAAAAAGGATATGAAGGCCACATAGAGTTCCTCAGAAGATATCTCAAGTGGATATGACACTTCTGATGCTGACAAGATCAAACGTGCAAATTTGTGTTTCATGATAGAAACATCCAAGGTAACACCCAATTCTTCTGTACATAATGTCTATTATTCTGGGAATGAAGGTGAATCAAACAATGATGAAAATATGACTAAGGATGAACTATTTGAATATTATGGAAATCTTGAGGATACCTTTAATGAACTCAAGGATAAATATAAAATATTGAAAAGACAACATGCTTTAAATGCTAATTACAATTCTGATCAAGATATTGAGAAAGAAAAACATGCTCAGCTATTAAAAGAAAATACTGAACTCAAAATATCAAATTATCAATTAAAAAGGTATTTGGAAAAATTTACTGCCGGTAGAGATAACTTGACTCAGTTTCTAGGGAAAAAGATTGCTCCAAAATACACAACTAGTCTAGGATATCAACCAGGATAGAGAAGGATTATTAAAACTAAATTTGTTCCAAAATATGGACAGTTCACAGCTAGTTCAAGTTCTAGAACATATTTTGAAAGACAATTCTCTAAATTACCAAAAAAATTGTTCATGTCTCAAAATATATCTGTTGATTATAAAAAACCTATGAGACAAGTATGGGTTCCCAAAGTTTTACTTTCTAACCTCTCTGGACCCAAGAATATCTGGGTACCAAAGTTACCCCACACTTAATCTGTTTTGTAGGAAAATTGTCTAAAGAGCTCCTGTAAAACTCTGTGGTACTTGGACAGTGGATGTTCAAGACATATGATAGGAGAATATTCATGTTTCAAAAGCTTAATTAAATTTGATGGTGGATATGTCACATTCGGTGATAATTCTAAAGGTAAGATTATCAGCTTAGGCTAGATTGGTAACCCTAATAAAATATTAATTTCCAAATTACTTTTTGTTGATGGGTTAAAATACAATCTTCTAAGTATCTATTAGTTGTGTGATGATGGATTCAATGTTAAATTTGAAAATGATGTGTGTAATGTTTTTAATTCTAAAAATGATTTAATATTTATTGCTCTTAGAAATGAAAATGTGTATGCTATTGATTTAAATTACTTATCCAAGTAAAATGTTTCTTGTTTAAATGTGTTTCATAAGGAATATTGGTTATGGCACAGAAGATTAGGACACACTACAAAATATTTCACCTTTTCCAACAGGAGAATATCTGTTGGTAAAAATTCATTTTCTATTGGTAAAATGTTTTACCAACATATATGTCATTGTCACTAAACTGTCGGTAAAAACTCTATCGCTAAATATTTTTGCGACAGATAAAACAATTCTGTTGCAATTATAATAATACCAAGAGATAATAGATATGTTGGTTAAAGTGTTTATCAATATGTTTTGGTGATAAATTTTTCTGTTGGTAATAATATTACCGACATATAATATTTATTTATAAATTACATTTGAATAAAAATTATAAATATTTATTTCTAGTAAAATTTCATATTACATTTATTAATTTATCATATATAATACATTTGTTTTAATTATTAAATCAAATAATAATTTAACACATACTCAAACTTATAAAAATAATAATTATATTAACAATTAAATTCATTACAAAATGAATCAATACAAAATCCATCCCCCAACAGGATCCATCACACCCATTAATACAAAATTCACCCCCCCAATGCCAACATCACCCATACATGCCACATTAGGGACCAACGATCACCAGAAACTCATCCATGCCTTAGGACCAGTGAGCCAACTCCATTTCTTCCATGCCACACCATGGACCAGCGAGCCAACTCCATCTCTTCCATGCCACACCATGGACCAACGAGCACCAACAACTCATCCATACCCCAGTACCAACGAGTCAACTCCAACTCAAATCAGTGAAAAATATCTACATGAATTGGAACCAAAATATGAATAGAGGTATAAAAAATGATTTGCATAGTAAGCATTTTTCATCATCCTTGTTGATATTTCATTATAGGTATGTAAACTCTAATCCATATATAATGTTTCCCAAACCAAATGAAACCCCCAAAAATAATGTTTTCCAAAATAAAATATTAATAGAGACAGAATTCAAACACCAAATTAATGAGCTTCTCCAAACTAAAATTATAGAATGCATCTCTCAGACCTTTGGAGTTTTAGAGGCTGAAGAAATTCAAAGTATCAAAGTATCAACAATGGCGAAGACAAACTCCACCCCAGACTCGATTGTGATGGACCTGATTTGGTTCACCACATCCAAAGAGATGTACATCACTCACACACATGCAGTTCAAACAGATCCCATGTGTTGGTCCCTACAAGTTTTAATACAAAAGCAAAGAAATAGAGTAGAGAATATGAAGATATCAACCAAGCTCCAATTTGAGTTATGTTTCAATATGAATATAAACCCACATATAACCTGTTGGATCATAGAAAAACTCTACTCTTGGATTAAAATGAAGACATAACTTGCTTGAACCATCACTTACATTCACAAAAATTATTTTAAAATAATTCACTGACTTAAAATTCCAAAACATAATGTTGAATGTCTGATTTGAGACAACACATCAACTTTTCATGAATTTGAGGTAAAACTAGGAAGTGATCAAGGAAGAAATTATAAAATACCTTCTACATAAAGGGACTTCATGGTAGTTATGTGAAGGACCTTGGTAGGGATTTTAACAGGTCCCTTGACTTTCAGCTGCTTGGACTTGGCACCACGAACTAGATTAGCACACTCTGAAAACAACATAAAAACATGGAAAAAAGTCACTTCTGAAATAACAGAAATAATAAATCATTGGGTCCAAGGACTAGAAGGCTTTTACATATTACTGAATCCATTTTTTCATTTTAATCATATAACTTTGCTCGAATGATCAAAGCTATTACTCATTTCTAGAACTTGTATTTGAACAAATTTAATTTCAAACATAATTTAAAGTGGTTAATGTTGTTACACTTAAACTCCGTACATGTGGAGAGCCAGTATACAAGGACAAAAAAAATCATGTTGAGCTAATGTAAATTCAAAACTAATGGCAACTGATTTTTTTAAGTGAATAAAAATCTAATTAATTGAAAAAAAGATCCATCCCAAACCACGATAAAGACAAAAATTATAACGAGAATAAAAGATTCCATATTTTATCAAAATATAATTAATAATCAATATATAAAATCAAACAGGAAATCATTGAAAGGAAACAATAGAAGACCTTTTTCGAGGTTCTTGACATTTTTTGAGGAAAGTGTGATCCTGATCTTGTGAATCTTCTCTAGGTGGTCCTCTATATAAGGTTTCCTTGGTTTTATAGTCGCATACTCCATGAACTCTTCTAAAACCAACGAAGAACAAAATAAATGGAGTGATGCAACTACAGGCTGGGTTCTCGCAACCCCCTCCCCCTCCATAATGTTCCTTCCATCTCCAACATCAGGTCCACCAGGATAAACTTGAAACAAAAAAATCACAATCACTAATTACAATTAAGAGTGACACATAACTTGTGACCAGAAACCATTGAGCATGACGCTAATTTCAATTAAGAGTGACACATAACTCAAAATTTTATAATCTTATAACACTGCATAAAATTCTATAATCAAGTAAAGCTACTTTCAATTTATAATGACACTACATTCCAATTGATAATGACACCTAATTCAATAGTTAGAGAACCATTAAGTGCAATGAAAACCTTAGGTGCTAAGGATAGAGTTACAAATATGGTCTTGAAGGAAATTATCAAATTGTATGAATATAATTGGGATCCAGATTAAATCAATGATGAACATGTTATATCATCTCCATCATAAATAGAATTGAGATTCAATTGAAGATGAAACATAAGGTCTCAAAATGTTAAGTGATAAATCTACCAATATCATAAAGACCAAAACTTTCATAAGTTTTGGGCATGAAATGTTGGATACCATGTACAAATCTGATAAAATTACAAAATTAAAAACCAAAATTTAAATGTTGGATCATCTTCTTTGATTTATAAAAAAAATTAGACTTGAAATTAGGTTTGAAATAATAACTTATAGGATCAGATTTTTCTCATCAGTGGGCCCAACATTATCAATAACCCTCTTTCCATCAATTATCTCCAAAACATGACAATAAATTTGTACACATTTGATTTGGTATTCAACTAACCAGTCAGTTCATACTCAGAAGCATAATATTCAAAGGTCCCCATTTCCATTGTGGAAACATGGGTCTTATCCCTAGTTGGAACCATATTGGGAAGCATAAAATAAGAGAGATTTATATTTAATTCATAATCCAAAAATATGATCAATGCTTTGAAATTATGGTATATTACATGGAGGTTTTTCTTCTCATGCAAGTATTCAAGTTAGTTTGTTACCCCATTAGATATTTTTATCTTGGCATTCCAATCCAAGGGCTTCAAGTTAAGGAAAAGTTTCTTCAGTTTGGCATTGTTTAAAGAATCAGTTTTTATGTGATTTATGAACACAAAATGAAGATAAATACCAAGAAGATGATCCTCTAGAGAACCATTTACTCATAGAAAATAATTCTCAGATCTCTATCAACATAAAAACCTGCCAATATTAGGAGGCTGGTATGGTGAAGAAGGTTCACCGTGAGGACCTCCACCTTGAATTTTTTGTTTTCTTGCAATAAAATATTGTCAAGTATCTTCAAACCACATACTAAGGAACATTTTACAAAAGAATAATAATCAAAATAGGAAATAAAGTAAAATAACTGGGAGAAAGTGCACCTTTTTGCTGCTCTCAAGGTACCCTTTGTACACCCTTCCAAACCCCCTTATTCCAATAGGAAATTGGGATCAAAGTTCATTGTATCAACATAGATCTCCTGGAATTCAAATATATGGGAAGGGATTTATCCTTTCTCAATTGATGACATTTAATCGGTGAGGAACCTCTACTTATCGCTATAACATTCGATTGAGACATGGGTGATGGTGGGAGGCATTTCTAGTGTCATGATACTCGGTGATTCATCACTTCAACACCCTTATGTTGATGTCCTCCATTGAAAAGAAACAGAAATATGAAACAAAAAGTGATGAAATGAAATGAAGGAATCCTAAGTCCAATATATAGATTCCAAGATCTCAATGATTGGAGAAAAAGGATCCATTTTAATTCATGATATATAATATAAAGTCACTGAAAAAACGCCCTATGGAAAGTGTATCCTTTCACATGCATTCATTCTATTATATGCATTTAGAAAAGTGAAAGAAAAGGATCAATAATTGACTCAGGAAACGATGATTTATTTACCATTTTCTAATTCATAAAAATATATAAACATTAAGCCATTAAAAAAAATCATGTCACAAAGGACACATCAACAAAAAAAGAGACACACAAAAGACTTGAGATGGCAAGATACAAATAGAAAATCTGACTCGCCAAAACATAAGATTTCTTCTCAAAATGCATCAATGGATTTCAAAAAAAATCAATTGTAGGACATATCCTTTAAGGAAATATATGTCTCATTGGCATTAGTTGCAATGTTAGTTTGTAAGTCATACACTTCTTGTATGATATCTTCTTCAATTTCAAATTAATCTCTTGGTATAGTAATTAAAACAACATGCTAATTTTTCTATTTATATTTTGTTATATAAAACACCTGTAAATATTGAGATGCAAGCACAAAGAGATCATTTGTTTTCATAATCCCCTTAATACTGACAAGAGTGAATCCAAACATATCTTCTTTGACACATTTAATAGGATTTACCAAAATCACTCTGAAATAAAATAACAATGATTCTAACTAGATAACTAAACTCAATAATTTTAGTCAAAACACCATAATATGATACATTACTAGTATTTGTTGTTTTGTTCACAAGAACAACAGAATTTTGAGTCACACTCTTCTTAGCAATAGATTTCACACACCATTACAAGAGACATTAGTTCAAGGGTTATACAGGTTAAAGATGAACTGATATAGAGAAAGGGAGATGACAACCAACCTTAGGGGAAAGGGAAGGGGCAGGCATTGAAGGAAATCCTAGGTAGCGACAAAATAAATGATAGAATGAAATAACGATCCAGGGTTAACCTTAGAAAATTTTCCACGTAATTCAACCCCACCTGGAAACACCCAGAGTCTCGATAATGTCTTCTAACCTGCCCAAGCTTTGGCCTTCCATCATCAATATCCTGCATTCCACTGCCATGTTATAAATTTTTGGGTTTTGATACATAAAATAATAAAATTATAGCAAATAAGTTGTCAAATTCCACGTGAATCCAAATTATTCTGCTTGAAAACACTCATACACCCAGAGAAGGATCACCAGCTGCAAAACCCCTTGCACCTAACACTCAGGGTATGACAAAGACGAATTCAAGTAAATAAACAGATATAAAAGTTATATTGAACTAAGAACAGGCAGTTAAACCCTTCACAAAAACTTTGCATTGAAACAAGCAGAGGATTCTTGAAAGCGTATCGACTCCTTTTAATTTGGAACAAAATGGCCACCTTTGCAGGTCGGGTGAATGCTTGTCAAATGAGAAGAAACTCATCTTTATAGCATATCGACTCCTTGTAATTTCACACACAATATATAGATTCCATATTTCACACAAAATTCATAGATTCCGAATTTCATATAGTAAGAAACTCATCCGAATTATACTTATAAACCCACCTAGATTCTACTTAGATTGCACACACAGATGAGGCACCAATCTATGTTAGTGAGAACACTAAAAACAATTATAGATTTCAAACAAAAGGAAGATTAAGGCATAACTCACGTGGGGAAGGCTAGGTGGGGAAGGCCGGGGATGGCGAGGGTCGAGCAGGGAAGGTCAGGGACGGCGGGGATCGAGCAAGGAATGCTGGGGAGGGAGGAGGTCTTCCGGTGGGGATGATACGATGGTCGTTGAAAGAGTGTGGTGGGTGTGGAGGGTCGCAGTGGAAGAGGCCAGTGACATAGGCAGAGGGTCATGGAGGGAGGTAGTGGGGGTCGTGAAGGAGGTGGGTGGAATAGATGGAGAGTGGTGGAGGATGCGGCGAAGGGCAACGAGGGGAGTGGTAGTCACGGAGGAGGCGAGGGATCAGGAAAGAGGAGGCAGTGTCAGCGTTAATGGAGGGCATCAATGCTGCGGGTCACCGGAGGAGGAATGGGTGGGGTGGATCGCACATTGGAGATGGGTGAATTAGGTTTGGGGATTGTTAATGATTTGAAAAAATAAAATAAAATAAATAAAATATCAAATTTTATTTAGTTTTTTAAATTAAAGATATAATAAATATATATATGAATGGTATAAAATTTTATAAAAATTATTAATTTTATTTTAATATAAAATAGAATTTCAATACGTGAATATAAATTATTATTAAAATAATATTAATCAATTGATTGTTATGTTCTTTATTTATTAAATTTAAATTATTAATTTTTTCAATTTATTTTGACTATTTTATTATGTTTATTAAGTTTAAATATGAATATTAAATTACTAAATATGTAGAGAATAACAAAGATATATGTAAATATATAAAATATCATAATGATTTAAATTTAATTTTATAAAAATTATTTAAATGATTATCAAATGAACAACATTAACAAATATAAAAACAATTAATATTAGAAAATTGAAAAATAAAATATGTTAATGAGATATTTTTAATAAGACCTCAAAAAATCGATATTTACTTTGGTTGTAAAAATAATAATATAATAAAAAATTTGGGTTCTCATAATTTTTTACTAATAAAATTTATGTTATTATTAAATGGTTAATTGTAAAATTTTTTATTGATGGTAAAAGATTTGTTGGTAATAGTTATAACTACTAACGGATTCACATCTTAATAAAAAAATGTTGGTATTAGTATGATAAAGCGATAGATTTAACTGATGGTAAAAGAATTTTTGGTATTGAATGATCAATAGATATAGATATATCTATTGGTAAAAATAAGTGTTGGTATTAAAAATTAATACCAATAAAACTTAATATCTGTTGAAAATTATCATTTTTACCAACATATATATTATCTGTCAATAAATTTCTGTTGGTATAGGACATTTGTTTTATAGTGACACTATAATGTGCACTCACTTAGGAAACTGACTAGGAAAGGTTTAGTTAGAGACTTACCTAAATTGGAATTCCCTTTTAACAAAGTGTGTAATCCTTGTCAAAAGGGAAAAAACCACAAAGTTTCTTTCAAACCAAAGAAAGAAGTTTCTAATTCTCAACCGTTTGAGTTGGTTCACATGGACTTGTTTGGACCATCTAGGGTTTCAAGTTCAAATGGGAAGCACTATGTTTATGTTCTTGTAGATGATTTTTCTTGGTACACTTGGGTATACTTTTTGGCTCACAAAAGTGAATCTTGTTCTTATTTTATCAAATACCCCAAGTCTGTAGAAAATCCTAGTGGACTTAGAATTAAGACCTTGAGAAGTGATCATGGCTGTGAGTTTGAGAATCAAGACTTTGAATATTTTTTCTCACAAAATGGCTATACTCACAATTTCACTGCTCCTAGAACACCTCAACAGAATGGAGTTGTGGAAAGAAGAAATAGAACTCTTCAAGAGATTTATAGGACAATGCTCAATGAATATTATTTGCCCATTTATTTTTGGGCTGAAGCCATTAACACAACTTGTTACATTATCAATAGAGTCTTAATTAGACCTATTCTTAAGAAGCCTCGTACTAAAATTGAAATAATATGAATCTTAAGGTTAATTACTTTAGTGTTTTTTGTTTTAAAGTCTTTATCCTTAACACTAAATATAATCTTGAAAAATTTGCTTCCAAAAGTGATGAAAGAATTTTCCTAGGTTACTCAATCTCTACTAAAGCCTATAGAGTATTTAATAAGAGAACCAAATGTGTGGAAGATTCTATTCATGTCAAATTTAATGAGACTGATCCACATGAACCCAAAACATCTCTTCAACATCTTGAAGAAGATATGCCAATTCTGGACCGAAATGACAAAGACAGTGAACCCTTAGTGAAAACAACATGTTCTGGAAACTTTCCAGAAACTATGCATGGTGAATCTGAACCTACAGATAATCATGAGGAGTCTAGTTCAACTCTTTCTAGAGGTATAAGAACTCTAAAAATCATCCTTTAGATGTTGTAGTAGGTGATCTAAATAGAGGGACACAAACTAGAGCTTCTCTGAGAAACCAGGTTGAACATCAAGATTTTCTTTCACAACTTGAACCTAAAAATATCAACGATGCAATCAATGATGAATTTTGGGTGATAGCTATGTAATAAGAATTGAATCAGTTTGAAAGAAACAAAGTTTGGGAATTAGTGGACAAACTTAAAGACACCTTGACCATAGGCACTAAATGGGTGTTTAGAAATAAATTTGATGAATCTGGAAACATAGTTATAAACAATGCTAGACTGGTAGCACAAGGATATATTCAAGAAGAAGGGATAGACTACAAGGAAACCTTTTCTCCTATAGCTAGACTAGAATCCATTAGGATACTACTTTCTTATGTAGCTCATCTGAATTTCAAACTTTATCAAATGGATGTCAAAAGTTCATTTCTAAATGGGTATATAGTTGAAGATGTATTTTTTTAACAACCCCCTAGTTTTACAAGTCTCCATTTTTCAAATCATGTCTTCAAACTTTCTAAAGCCTTATATGGTCTAAAACAAGATCTAAGGGCTTGGTATGAGAGACTTAGTTCTTTTCTTATTTCAAAAGGTTTTACTAAAGGAATAGCGGATCCTACTCTCTTTATTAAAAGGATTTACAAAGATGTTTTAATAGTACAAATTTATGTAGATGACATTATTTTTGAATCCTCTAAAAATTCTTTATGCACTAATTTTTAACAAATGTTGCAAGATTAATTTGAAATGAGTTTAATGGGGGAACATAAATTTATCCTTGGATTTCAAAATTTTCAACATAAAATGGTATTGTTTTAAATCAAAGTAAATATACTAAGGATCTTTTGAAACATTTTGGTTTGGATAGTAGTAAAGGTAGTGATACACCTATGAGTACCACTTGCAAGTTAGATGCTGATGAAACTAGTAAATTAGTGGATCAAACCAATTACCGAGGTATGATTGGGAATTTTCTATACCTTACTACTACCAGACCGAATATTGTGTTCAGTGTATGCATGTGTGCTCATTTTCAAGCCAATCCCATAGAGTCTCACTTAAATTCTGTTAAAAGTATTTTTAAATATCTCAAGTATATTATAAATTTATGACTATTTTATCCTAGAGGACAACCATTTGATTTAATAAGTTATTCGGATGCTGAATTTGCTGGTTTCAAGTTAGACAGAAAAAGCACCTCTAGAACATGTCACGTTTTAGGAAAGTCACTAGTATCATGGTGTAGTAAGAGACAAAATTTTGTTGCATTATCTACTGCTAAGGCTGAATATATAACTGCTGGTAGTTGTTGTGCTCAAATTATATGGATGAAACACACTTTACTAGACTATGGATATCAATTAAAACATGTCTCTATAAACTATGACAACAAAAGTTCTATTAACATCTCTAAAAATCCAGTATCTGATGCTAGGACAAAGCATATTGATGTGAGACATCACTTCTTGAGATATCACTATCAAAGAGGTGATATCACTCTTGAATTCATTGGCACTGAACACCAATTGGCTGATATATTCACAAAGCCTTTGAATTCTGAGAGGTTAAATTATATCAAACATGAGTTAGGTATGATAAACTATTTAGTATAGGACCTCACCGTTAGACCTTACTGATAAGACCTCACCGTTTGACCTTACCGATAGGACCTCACCGTTAGACCTTACTGATAGAACCTCATTGTTAGACCTTACCGATAGGACCTCACCATTAGACCTTACCGATAGGACCTCACCATTAGACCTTACCGATATGACCTCACCATTAGACCTTATAGATAAGACCTCACTGTTAGACCTTACCGATAGGACCCCACCATTGGACCTTACCGATGCCTCATTACCGATAGACGACTTGAGTCTGGGAGTTTGCATTTTTTTTTGTTTTTTGTGTTCTCAGCCGGAATCTGAAACGTTTTATACATATTACTTATTTATTTTATCTATTTCATTTTTTGATCCCTAAATGATAAAAATAAAACACATATCACATTTCGATCCACATCAAACCCTCTTCCAAACCTTTTGCTCCCAAATATCAGAACCTAAACCTATACTGACACCTCGAACCACTCCAGATCAATGGAGAGAGTGAAAAGGTAGTCGGTTGCTAATGAAGGAGACACACGAGATCCTAAGAGACCTAGAGATGGATCTAGCAGTGGAAGTCAGAAAGTGGCAAAGCTAATCAACCCGCATTTATCGAAAAAAGAAATAGTGGTTGAGAAGGAGTTAAGTTCAGAGTGGATGCTGTCAAGCCAGTCGTTAGTACTGAAGGTACTTGAAGATCAGGTATGGGTTGAGTGTTTTTCAAACAATAATGGACCCTATTACCCGAAGTTATTGAAGGAATTTTATGAGTATCTCAAGTTTGAGCAGTCTGTGGATGAGCACAAAATGTCTTCACAGGTGAATGGAGTAAGTGTGATCTTATCCTCTCCTGAATGGGCTGAATGTTTGAGAGTACCACATGAAGATATTTTTTACTATTACTCAAAATTGTTGCCTCCCACTACTAAGTTCTTTTGTTATGAACAAGGTCTGGCTGAACTGACAGGGAGTGGGATCCCTAGAAAAGTTATTACTGCTGAGATGGAAGGAGATGATAAGACACTTTTCAAGTTTATCCAGCATGTTTTAAGTCCCAGGAGAGAGGACTTTGCAACTTTAAAGTTTCATGATGTTTTTCTCTTGTATTTTTTAAAGCATGAAAAAAAGATCAACTTATCTTGTCTGTTGATGATTCAACTAGAAGATATGACCAAACCTAGTTCCAAATCCAATGCCCTATTTCATTCTAAGTTGATATCTCTTATGTTGAAAGTGAAAGGAGTTTCTGGTGCTGAGGAGGAAATTATTGTTGTGAAAGATAACCATTGCATCACCAAAGTGATTTTCAAACCGATGAAGATCAACTAGAATCCATGGATGAGGAGATGGGTGAATGATGAGGCCAAGGTATATAAAGATTTAAACCCTGTTGCTCATCCTATTAGGCCTAAAAATAAGAGAGACCCTGGTCTTAAGCCTGGTGAAGTAGATCCTGCTTATTCAGATGAAGAAGAAGAGGCTGCTATTGTGCAAGAAAGAGAGAATTCTTCTATAGATGAAAAGATTGATCCTGACCTTCCCTTAAATCCTCATGATAATACTATATCCTTTGGTGAGCCTAGACCACCAAAGAGATTTCCTAGAAGGGAGACTGTCTTAAGGGACAGTGATGAAGAAACTAGTGAAGAAGAAGGGGCTAAAAATTTCTTAAGAGACATTAGAGGTACCTCAGATGAGGATGAGGACACTGATTCAAGTCAAGATGACTTTGAGACAGATGATACTACAAGTGAAGATGAATTTTTAAGTCTCAATCCTCTAATAGGACATACAGAAAGGGTAGAAAGTGGAGACGAAGAAGTTGCTGATTCAGTTGAAGCTGGACTTGTTTTGGAAGTCGTTGAAGATTCTGTGGAGGAAGTGGCAGTGGAACTTCCTCTTAATGAATTTGATCAAGAAGGTCTGATGGAGATAGATGTGGCTGATCTGGATAATTCTCTAAGTGAGGGGGAGGAACATGTTGCTATAGGATTAGTTGTTATTGCTAATGAGATAGAGGACTGGATAGAAGCTCCTAGCTTTGTGATTTTAGGCTTAGATTATGGAGATTCTGAAGATGACCAGCCTATCATAATTCCTCCAATTCCTAATATCTCATAAACTACCATTATACAGCTAGTGGTTTTGTTACCTTGAGACTATGTAAAGAAGGATGGATTGGATTCTTTGAAATCAGACCTGAAGTGTCATATTGATGAGAAAGCCACTGAGATAGTGAGAACAATAGCTCACAATCAAGGACTCATGACATCTGCAGTAGAAAGGATAGTATCTACCTCTCACTTATCTATGTTACATGAGGTCAAGGAATGTCATAATCAGGTAAGAAATTTGGTAGTTTCTATGGAATCAGTGAATCAGTCTATTGCCATCTTAGATGCACATATGGATTCTAGGGATCAGGTGGACATAGACCTTAGATATGTTAAAAGTGTGGTTCAAAAAATGGTCACAGTGTTTGAGGATTTTAATAAGTCTATGGAAAAACATGTGAAAGACCAAGATGATGATGTAAAAAGGCTGATCAGTGGGCTAACCAAATCATTTAAAGAGAATGTGGATTTCTCTATGGAACCTTTGGGTGAATCTACATCTTCTCTAACCTCTCCTTCAGTTGACATTGAAGCCTTCAGTACCGTTGTTAGAGAATAAGTGGAAAAGTTCTCTGGTACCAGTACCTCAGACTCTCAGGTCACTTCCATTACCAGGTAAATTCATAACCTTGTGGGAAATTTTTTAAGGGAAGCTTCTCAATATTAGAAGGTCATCAAGGATCAAGTTGACTTCTATTACAAACAGGTATACACTAAGAATCAGATGGATGGTCACTTTAAGCTGCTTTTGGAAAATTTGAGAATCCCTCCAATCACTTAGGCATTTAAGGATCAAGTAAGCAAGCTTAGAGAGCTGAATCCTTCCTTGGAGAGATTCATAAAAAAAAATATGATTTCATTTCAGCTATAGAAAGAGGGGGAAACATCATTATAGACTTCAGGAATCTTCTGCTACCCTTCCTCCATGTGGACTACACACACACCATTGTTCCTCCTGCTTTTCCGGCTTCTTCAGCTGCCTCAGGTTCCACCAGTACTGCTCTTTTGATGACTCCTTCCCAGACCATCAAAAGTTTGACCCCAATGATTACTCAGAGATCTACTCACTATAGGTTTACTTATGCCTCAGTGGCTGCTCCTCCTACACTGCTCACTACCATCCCTCAGCCAATCCCTCCACCTTCAGAACCTGCCTCCTCATATTCCAAAGACAATGCTCCATTGGAAATCTCTAATGTGGATTGAGTGTGAACTATCTTAGCTGATAGGGATTGGTGTATTCTTTTTTTTTTCTACTGTAATACTATTTTATTAATACAAACACTCTATTTTCTCTCTCTTTTTTATGTATGCCTCTTTGTTAATCACAAAGGGGGAGAAGTGTTTATATATATATATATGTTCTGGCCTCAATGTAGTGTTCACCATATAATTTGTGTATGCTCACATCACTGATGAAATTAACAGATGTGTTTAACCTTGATTCAAAACTAATTAAAACCTAACAATTCAATGACATAATTTGTAATTATCAAAAAGGGGGAGATTGTTAGACTCACCTATTTTGATAATCCCAAATCATGTTTCATTTATATAAAGCATCTTGTTTCTCCTACATGATAATCATTTATGTGAAAATCATGCTTATCTCAAAGTAATACCTATGTATTGTTAATCTCACTGCTCTCATTTTAACTTTATAGTTCAGAATTTATCTAAGTACAAGGTCACCAATACAAGGTCATCGATACATGGTCACCGATATAAGGTCACCGATACATGGTCACCTATAAAAAGGTCACCGATGCAAGCCTACTGTTGAAGGTTACCACTGAAGGTTACTGATGGAAGGTTATAGTTGGAGGTTGCTGATGTGAACCTGTTGTTGAAGTCTACCGATGTGAAGGCTACCATTACTAGTATACCATACTCTTCTACTCCATACTTTTTCAAATTCTTATGATTATTCTAACGGTCATATTTTCTAACTTTAATGTTTATGACTTAATTAATGCTTATTGTAGACATATCAGGAGACCATATCTTGACAGTATGAGGTATGAGAAAGATCGCACATGATGTACTTACTCCTATTGTCAGACCTAAAATATGAAAGAGAAAACCAAGGAAGAAAGATATATAGAGGCACAGAGAAAAACGGGTAATTCAGGTCTAGACGTTAAATGCATAAGGTAGAAATTACTGAAGAACAAGGAAGAACCATTTGAGCACCTTCACTACAAACCCCAAGAACTTCAAGAAGATCATTTCGGGAAAACAACTTGAGGCTACCTTATGTGTTTTATAAACTTTCAATCAACTAAAGAAGCATAAAACTCAATTTCTGAAAGCTAGTACCTGGAGTTGCGACACTCTGTTTTGGAGACAACTTCTCAAACTTCAAATTATTTACTCCAAGGAGTCAAAAGCTGAACTGCTAACACATAGAGATTTCTAAACTCAAGCTTATAGTCTTAGCTCTATTGTGTTCTTTCATTTTACATTTCTGAGAAGTGTGTGTGTGTGTGTGTCTATTTCACACACTGTCTCTTGTGCTTAAACTAGAGGATACTAAATATCCTCACATCAAACTTCATATAAATTTGTTTCCCACGTATAAATGTGGAAGAAGTCCCTATGTGGCCTGGTTGTTTGTACCCAAAAAGAACTGTGGAAGAGGGTGTGAACCCTAGACAGTTTGTGAAAACTATTGTAAAGCCTGATACAGGCCTTGTATCATGTTTATTGCTGATATAAACTACTTGGTGGTAGGTGATCACCAAGTGTAGAGGATTAAGTCTCGGATTGAGACTAAACCTGTTGTTTTACTCCACTGTGCACTATATTTTTTAATACTCTATTTTATCTATTTTCCAATGGTTATATTTTCTAAAACATAAAACTATTTTTCTTTAACTTTGATAGTTAGTTTTGGTTAGTGTGTGTATTTATTTAATTCAGTAAACTTGTTTCAAAAGTTGAATAGTAGTTTTACACTGATTCAACTGAAGATTAATCACCCTTTAAGAAACCTGTTGACCAACTAAATATTTACATCTCTACAGCCTAAATTAACTGGGCTGTTTTAAAATTGGGGGATCTTTTCAAAATAAGGTTTTTAACAGAAATTTTAAGTAGGAACTCAATTCACCCCCCTCTTGAGATTCCACTCCAACCAACATTTTTTCTCCTGCCACTACCTACATGATATCCTGGCTAATATGTCATTGTTTTTAGTTAAGCAATTTTATGAATAAATATTAATGATGAACCAATTGTATTAATTTTTGGTTTAGTGATTAAGAGATTAACCATATTGGGTTTTAATATATTTATATAAAGAAAAAATACTTTTTACCATTTCATGTATCTTATGATCTATTAAAAAGTAAATTTTATCGCTTCAAGTATAAAAAAATTTGGATATTCAATTCTTGAAGTAACAGATTAATTGGAAATTGATAGAATCACTCCCAAAGGATAAAATTGTGTTTATATAAATATATCAAGTAAGTATATTTTCTTATATTATTAGGTATTAAAATAATTACTCAACATTATAAAAATGATATTGAAATAAAATCTTATCCAAATAGCTTAATTTTTATTTTACCGATGGTCTTTTAAATCATCACAAATTTATGGATTTGAGGCCCTCAACTTTAAATAGATCATTAAATTATTTTTGATCAATGAAACCAATCACCCCTCTAAATATTTACATTTTTCCTCCATGTACATATCTCCACTTCCCACTAATGTTCTCCTATTTAGAGACCTAGTTATATGTTATTCCATGTGACATTGGTACTTATAATTCTATCTTATTAAGAGAATATTTTATTAACTCTTCTCATGATGTGGGATTTCAATAAACTAATTTTCAAATATAAAACCCTATATTTCTGAGATCAAGTTTAAATTACAAGGATGCAATTTAATTAACGTGAGGAGAATGTAACACCTTGAAATTCTAAAGTATGGACATTTTATCTGATATCGTGTATGACATGAAACACTAAGCATTGAAGAGAATATAACATTCCTAGACTTTAAAATATATTTACTATGTTTAATATACTATATAGATTTCAATGCACACAATACTAAGTTTTCTTGTGTTGCATGAAACAATGAGTTTCTTCGATAGCTTGCATTCCACACAAAACTGAGTTTTACCGATCAATAATATATTATAAAAATATTATTTTTTAATATCAGAAGATATAACCTAGCCATTAAATTAGTATTTATGAATATTATTATCTAATATATGTATATATATGATTGAATTTATTTATTACCAATTAATTAGAAATGAATATAAGAACCAATTGAATATAAAGGGGATATTTTCATTAAAACTATTATTATGCGCCAAAAGCATTTTATCATAATATATTAAATTAATTAATATTATTGAATTAGATTAATTAAATATATATTATATGTTCAATAAATATTTTTGGATATTCATCTAAAAGACATTATAGGTATAAGATAAGAATAAATCTAGTTTTATGATAAAAAATGATTTTTTATAAAAAGGAAATTTTTACGTCTTTTAATGGCGCACAAATTTTAAAAATAAATTTTGAAATTTTTATAAATTTAATATGAAAAAATAAACCTCATTTTTTAAATAATTATTTATAAATTATACTTGGTGTAATTTTTGGTATTTTTATTAGAAGTTTTATTTTTTGATGAATTGTGAAAAGTACTGAATTTTAATTGAAAATTGTTTTTTAATATAATTTATTAATATAGTAAAATTATATTTTAATTTGGTTTGAAAGTTTATTTAGTTCAATAATATATCAATTAATCTAATTTAGGTCATTTTAATCAATTTCACATTGATATTGTATATAACAACATTTCAAACTTTTGAACATTTTCACTTTAAAAATCATCTTTGTCGTCTAGACTACATGATTAATTTTAAATTAATTTATGGATATTATTTGATTGGAATTTAGAAAAATTTATTACATATTTTTAATTCACATAATTAATAATTTATAATAATGTTAACTTAGTGTTTGACCAAAAATATTTGTGAAATCAATTAAAATTAATTATAGTGATTAAGAGAAGAACTAGCTTAACAAGGGACTAAACCTTACACTTAAAGTACAAAATAACCTAGAAACATGTAAAAACCCTATTGTATGTCCATATTTTAAAAATATTACCCCTTTTATAAAACAATGTACCATTATTGGTGTCACGAACCGTCCTTGGGGCCCGTGTCGTGACTACCCCAAGTCCGCCTTCCATAGGCCAGAGGCTGGCGACTAGCACCAAAGGCGTAAATCCCAATAACTGGGAAGGCATTGCCTTTATAAAAGTAAACAAAACACACAGAGTACAAGCGGAAGTAATACACTAAGAACAAAAGGAAGTGCTGAAAAGTAAGTGGGCTAGAATACAAATCCAACTGGAAGTACAACTACAACTGAACGAAAGTACAACAGAAAAGACAAACAGCTAGAAGAATAGAAGCAGCTCGTGGGTTTTCCCCCACGGATCCTACCAGAAGGGTAGGTACAGATAGCCTCCATGAATCTCTTGCCCGTCAACCTCCTCCAAGTATCGTATCATCGAGAAGTCCACCACCGGGTACCATCCATTCCTCGAACACTGCTCTTTCCCGTCAACCTCCTCCGAGTGACGTCCACCACCGGGTACTGTCCAGTCCTCGAACACTCGGCCTTCACCGGCACTGCCCATCGTCTGCAACCAACACAATGAGGTGCAGGCATAGCCCATGAAGGGGTGAGTATACGATACTCAGTAGGGACCCTGAGACCCTCAAGGTCTCTCTAAATCCAACAAGGATAACCACAAAGCAGAATCACAACAGATAACCCTTACTTAGGTATAAGCCCATACTTATACCTAAGTTATCAAGTAAACCATCTCAATCATTAGGAAACACAAAGGTTATGAAATCAATGGGTAACCACTACTTAGATACATTCCCCTATATATACCTAAGTTATCAAGTGACCCATCTCAATCATGAGGTAAACACATAGGTCAAACACTCAGCTCAAACCAGGATTTTCATTATCAAAACTGTAACTGCTGAAGAGCCCCATCTCTGGAGTGTACAATGGTCCTGTCACGACTCCGAGGTACTGCTCACTAACCTAAGACTACTGAGGTACTCCTCCTGTCGAGTACCGTGGGTCAGCCACCCAAACACAGTAGTGCTCCCTGCCGGGGTCTGCCACCCAAACACAGTAGTGCATCCCCCCTAATAGCCTGCAGAGGTACTCTACGGACGAGTACCGTGGGTCTGCACCCAAGCTCAGTAGTGCTCCGTCTTCCATGGGTCTGCACCCAAACAAATTAGTGCTCTGTCCACTGGGCTAGTCGACTCACTCCAAGTCGATTCGGTCAAGCTGTCGTCAGGTCTCAGCCGGCTACACGGTCTCCATACTCCGCACGCTCGTCTCCGGGAGGGTCCGCTCCACGAGCTACTTGTCAATAATCCAAGTATCACAAAGTCCCACGAAGAAGTATCTCAAAGGACCGCCTCGTCATAGGGTTCTCAACGCAACAGACGGCGCGTCAATCGGACGCCCGGTCTGTGAGTTATTAGCCTTTTCGTCCTAGGGGTCCGGTTGGTTTCGTGTGCGAACCAACCCGGCCGTATCACAACTATACCCCGAACTCTCATAGGTTATACTCATAGGGACCTTTTCTCAATGTGATCAACAACACCGCTGACGGTTCGTCAAACAGACGTCTGGTCTGAAAGTTATTGGCTTTTTCGTTCCAGGGGCCCGGTTGGTTTTGTGAGCGAACAAACCCGACCACAATCCGACGGCGTCCAAACCTCGAGCGGAGTAAGGCAAAAAGTCCGTCTCACTATGAGTAATCCAACAAAGTCGACGGCACGTCAATCGGACGTCCGAAGCTCAAGTTATAAGCGTTTTCACTCCGAGGGCCCGGTTGGTTTCGTGTACGAACCAACCCAGCCGAACCCAAAGTTTTCCGAAACCTTGAGTGTAATATATCGAAACGACCGTATCGATCCATGGATCGTATCGCAACTAACGGTGAATCGATCGGAGGTCTGTAGCCCAAGATATGAGCGTTTGAATGAAAACTGCCCGAGAATAGGGGGTTCGGGCCCGGTCCGAACCGGGTCGACCCGAACCGGGTCCGGGTCTGGCCCAATAGGGCGCGACCCAGCCCGGTGGCTGCGGCCCAGCCCGGTGGCTGCGGCCCGGCCCGGCCTGGGCGGCCCGGCGGCTTGGCCTGCCACGCTGGCGCGGTCGCATGGCCGCTCGGCTGTCCAGCTGAGCGGAACAGGGGGGTGCGGTCGCCCCCTTGAATGAATCCGTGGCCCCCCGTGTGGGGGCTGCTCCCTGCCAGCGAAGCGGCCCGACACCGCATCATCCTTGGTACCGTGAAGCCGTGAGACCAGCTGCCTGCCGCCGCGACTTCAGCCGCGGCGGCCCTTCCCTGCGGCGCATCGGGCGCCGCCGCCTCCTGGTGCCCGGCCGGTGCTGGCCGCCGGCGCCGCCGTGCCAGTGGGGCGTGCCGGCAGGATTTTCCGTGGACCACCGGACGCGCTCCGGTGGTCCGTTTTGCTCGCCGACTTCGCCAACGGTCCTCCCAGGACCCGACCTTCACCGTGGAGGCTTCAAATTGACTTAGAGGCCCTATTCCTGTAGCCCGTCAATCCGCGCACAACGATCAACCAACAGAGTCTTTGAATTGCCTCCGCGACCCTGACTCCGGCCACAGTTTCGTTCAGCCTCAAAGGTGCGGCGTGATGGCGCCACGCTTCTTCGTCGCGTTCTTTCTTATTTCTGCGCGGTGTCATTGCATCGCGCCGCCTTTGTTCATGCCACAACGAACATAGCAACAAAGGGGGAGGAGAGTCGACCGTGTTCGTGTGGTCCGACCTCCTCCCGTTAAGTTGATAACAAGCGGCCCAAAAGACGAAGAACGACAAAGGAATTTTCACGAACAAAAGAAATCAACCCCAACAGTTTTCCTCGCAATCAAGAATTCCCAACCCGCAAACATATTCTTCGCGGATCAACTTAATATTTAGTTGATCCGCGTTCTTTGATTTAGAAGGAAGTAAACATGGGTTCATTAACAATCACAAATAAATTCCCTACCTCGAGCGTAGTTGAACGAAGGCTCGTCATAGAAGGGAGATCGTCGCGTCGCGGAGAAAAGATTCGTCGGCGTCGCGTCGTCGATCTCTGAGGATCCGGCGTTTTTGTTGACCTTCATCGGAGGTCGGCGTTCTTCGCATTCTTCATCGAGTAAGGAGTGCTTCAAGGCTTTGAGTGATTCCTCCCAAGCCTCTCACAACCCAACCACTCTAATAAAAATAAGTGTTTGTCTTATTTTATTTCTCACGCCAAACGTTTTGAAATTAAAAAACAAAACAATCAATTAATTGAATTAATTGAGGAGTTTAAACCGCCCAATTAATTAGGCGTTTAATATTCAGTTTAAACGCAAGAGTTGACTTACATTTAAAGGGGGGGGGGTGCTGGTGTGTTACCTAATTAAAGGTGGGGGTTTCGTGGAAGTTGAAAAGGTGGGGCTTGTGTGGGCCCCACCCCACTAATATCCTACCTAGTGGATTAGTTAGTATGTAGTGGGTCCCACTTCAACCACTTATCTTAGGTTAAACAACTTTAAATAAAATAAATTGGTTGCCCCATTTTATTTTATTCATTTACTTAACCCAAAATTTAGTAACCACACCCGAGCAAACGCAACTCCAGAAAAGGTGTTCCTAAGCAATTACCGGCACTGCAATTCCATCGGTGCCCTCAGATTTCAATTCTGAGCACCGGTTCAAAAGTTAGGAAAACCCGCTCGTTCGTTCACTGAACTTACCCGAGCTAAACTTCGAGAAAATGATTCCGGGCCTCGGAATCATGTGCCGTCAGAAACTGCGTTCTTGTAAAATTACATAGAAAATTAGGAAAAAAATTTCCTTTAAATTTCCAGGTCTTTACATTACTCCCACCTCAGGGCTTTACATCCTCGTAAAGCTTTAACACAAACTAGGGATACAAAGGCGGTACTGAGAACGCATGTGAGCATTCTGCTCCCATGTGCTCACCCGGAGGTTCCCGTACTGCCTACGAAAGCACACAAGAGGAATCGACCGTCCCCATAGGACCCGCTCTTATCGACCCTCAACTCCACTAGAACCTCTATGAAAGTCACTTCATCGCCAACGTCCAGCTCCTCATGGTCGATGATATGAGAAGGGTCGAGCATGTATCTCCTCAGCTGAGATACGTGGAAGTCATCGTGCACCTGGTGCAACTGAGGTGGATGGGTCAAGCGGTAAACCACCTCGCCTACCCTGATGAGGACCTAGAAAGGTCCATTGAACCTCGGAGATAACTTGTTGCCTCAGCCACATCTTCGTAAACCTCGTCGAGGTGAGACCCGTATAAGGACGTGATTGTCATCCTTGAACTCTAGAGGTTTCCAATTCCTGTTAGAACTGAAACTCAAAATGACTGATGCCACGAGGGTAAGGTTGAACGACTCAAGAGTGATCGGTCGCACCCTCCTGTGCATGAGTTTATCTTGTGATGCTTGGGGTTTCCTTTTTGCCGACCAAGTAAAACCCTTCCCAACGTCGTAGTTAAACCACAACCTTTTTTCCTAATACCGTCAATTTGTGTATGAACTGTGATTGCCCAGTCCATACTCAAACCAACATCATAAGGCCTCGATGCTTCCACCAAGAGATTCCAACCAAAACTCTCACCTCGAGGGTCTGACCACACCATCGGCGTAAGTGTGATTATCGAGTCCCCTCCCAAGGTATCTCCAGACGTGAGGGTCAAGTCCACGGCTTACCGGAAACTCTAGGTCTGGGACAAGATTCGTGTAAGGAAGGAATGATTCATATCAACGTCTGTTACTACGGAAGCTAGTAGTGGACACAGACTATCCCTTGAATCATTTTTAGAGTCATTGGGTCACACTCCTTGACCGCATGCAGCCGCACTCTTACTCCGCCCTCCAGCTCCCTGAGCCTGGCAGGGACAACTAAGGCGGGTGGTTGTAGCATGTTAAAATGTACACCACCCCATACTGCTCTACTAGCTCTGCCTCCACATCTGCTACTTCTCAGACTCATCTCTCCTTAAGCTTCCTATTTTTGAAACATTTAACATGCCCGAGTCTCTAATACTGGCACCGGTTTCCTGTTTCTTACTGCACTGTGCAGTCTTCATCCGCTCCTGGATGATCTGCACCTTCTTTGCCTATGATCTGAAAGAGCTGCTAAGATTTCTCCCTTGCCGAAAAGAGAAACTCGGTCTCATCCCCTGGATGAACCACACCTATTGCGTAATACAGTCAATCCTGACATGAATGATGTATTAATGTCAGGGATGACGTCGTAAGGCCTCGACGTAACTACCAAGAGATCCAACTGTCACTCTCACCTCCAAGGGTCGAGTCACACTATCAGCATGAGTGTGAGGTCACTGTGTCTCCTCCAGTAGAAATCTATAAAATGAGGGTCAAGTCAACAGTTTTTAACCGGAACCTCTCAGTATCAACCGAACAAAAGGACAGGAAAGCAAACACACCAAAGATAAGTGTCTTTTATTATTGCAGCTCATAGTATAAAGTCACAAATACAAAAACAACATGGAACTAGAAGTAACAAGAACAAAAGTAATCCACTAGTTCCGCTCCTGTCCACCTGCTCCTGGAGCTCTACTGCCTTGTCCACCGCTCGGCTATTGCTCAAGCACCCGCCGCTGCTTCTGTCTCAGTGGCTCCTCCAACGCCTGCGGATCAACTGTGCGGGGGTCGGACAGTCACGTGCCAGGTGACCCTTCCTGCCGCATTCATAACACTTCCTGCTCCTCGTACGACTGGCTCTAGTCCTCTTGTACCTCCGCATCATCTGTCTACTGCCTACAGATGACTCGGCTGCGGATGGAAAAACATGCGGCAAAGGCAGCAGCTCCTGAACATGCTCGGGATGTAGAGCTACTGGTACAAACTCCACCCTGAAGAAGGTCTCGAAGTCTCCCCATGTGAAGGTCATCATGTTGCAAAACTGGAACAAGTGGCTCCACCACCTGCCTGCTGCTGCCTGAAGGAGGCTGGCAGCAATGATCATCATGATGTATGCTGGCGTCCCTACTAGCCTGAAGACTCTCACCACAGCCTCTAGCCAATCCTCAGCCGCCTGTGGGTCCGTCTCTCCCCGGAACCTGGGTGGACTCTAGCGCTGGAACTCGTGCAGCGCGCTCAAGCAGCGTGCATCGCCTGCTGCTGGGGCTAGTGGCATCGGTGTCCCAATGTATGGTAGTACCGCTGGTGCCTCCGCTGGTGCCTCTACTACAAGAGGGCCCTGTACCGAAGCCTCATCGATCGGTAGGCTGTTAGTACGCACATCCCTCTGGGATCTAGTTGGTCATCCGTGGAAAGGAATCCTGAAAGAAAAAACGTGACACGATCAAATGTTTATACCTGGTGAGCTGACCTGGGTTGATCTATTTAAAGGGAAAACATTTGAAAACACACACGCAATCAGTGTTTTCGTGCACAAAGTCAGAAATCAGTTGTCAAGGTCCTGGTGTATAGGTACGTCGGCCGCCTGCACCAACACTGGACTCCCTGAACTGAAAACCACACTCGGTACTCTTAACACTATCACTTCATAGAAAGAAAATATCAGAGTTATAAGTTCTGCGATAGAACCGAATTCCTCTGATACCAATTTGTCACGACCCGTCCTCGGGGCCCGTGCCGTGACTAGCCCAAGCCCTCCTTCCATAGGCTAGGGGCTGGTGACTAGCACCAAAGTCGTAAATCCTGATAACTGGGAAGACATTGCCTTTATAAAAGTAAACAAAACACACAGAGTACAAGCGGAAGTAATATACTAAGAACAAAAGGAAGTGCTAAAAAGTAAGTGGGCCAGAATACATACTCAACTGGAAGTACAACTACAACTGAACGAAAGTACAACAGAAAAGACAAATAGCTGGAAGAATAGAAGCAGCTCCTCAGTCATCCACCACGGATCCTACCTGAAGGGTAGGTACAGATATCCTCTATGACGCTCTTTCCCGTCAACCTCCTATGAGTATCGTCTCGTCGAGAAGTCCACCACCGGGTACCGTCCAGTCCTCGAACACTGCTCTCGCCCGTCAACCTCCTCCGAGTGAAGTCCACTGCCAGGTACCGTCCAGTCCTCGAACACTCGACCTTCATCAGCGTTGCCCATCGTCTGCAACCAACACAACAAGGTGCGGGCATAGCCCATGCAGGGGTGAGTATACGATACTCAGTAGGGACCCCGAGACCCTCAAGGTCTCTCTAAATCCAACTAGGATAACCCCAAAGCAGAATCACAATAGATAACCCTTACTTAGGTATAATCCCATGCTTATACCTAAGTTATCAAGTAACCCATCTCAATCATGAGGAAACACAAAGGTTATGAAATCAATGGGTAACCACTACTTAGATACATGACCATACATATACCTAAGTTATCAAGTGACCCATCTCAATCATGAGGTAAACACATAGGTAAAAGACTCAGCTCAAACAAGGATTTTCATTATTGAAACCGTAACTGCTGAAGAGCCCCTGTGTCTGGAGTGTACAGTGGTCCTGTCACGACTCCAAGGTACTGCTCACTAACCTAAGACTGCTGAGTTACTCCTCCTGTCGAGTACCGCAGGTCAGCCACCCAAACATAGTAGTGCTCCCCGTCGGGGTCTTCCACCCAAACACAGTAGTGCATCCCCCCTAATTGCCTACAGAGGTACTCTCCGGATGAGTACCACGGGTCTGCACCCAAGCTCAGTAGTGCTCCATCCACCATGGGTCTACACCCAAACAAAGTAGTGCTCCGTCCACTGGGCTTGTCGACTCACTCCAAGTCGAGTCGGTCAAGCAATCGTCAGGTCTCAGCCGGCTACACGGTCTCCGTACTCCGCACGCTCGTCTCCGGGAGGGTCTGCTCCACGAGCTACTGGTCGATACTACAAGTATCACAAAGTCCCAAGAAGAAGTATCTCAAAGGACCTCCTCTTCATAGGGGTCTCAATGCAACATACGGCGTTTCAATCGGACGCCCGGTCTGTGAGTTATTAGCATTTTCGTTCTAGGGGCCCGGTTGGTTTCGTGTGCAAACCAACCAGACCGTATCACAACTGTACCCCGAACTCTCATAAGATATACTCATAGGGACCGTATCTCAACGTGATCACCAACGCCGCTGATGGTTCGTCAAAGAGACGTCCGGTCTGAAAGTTATTGGCTTTTTCGTTCCAGGGGCCCAGTTGGTTTCGTGAGCGAATCAACCCGACCGCACTCCGACGGCATCCAAACCTCAAGCGGAGTAAGCCAAAAAGTCTGTCTCACTAAGAGGAATCCAACAAAGTTGACGGCATGTCAATCGGACGTCCGGAGCTCAAGTTATAAGTGTTTCCGCTCCGAGGGCCCGGTTGGTTTCGTGTACAAACCAACCCATCCGAACCCAAAGTTCTCCAAAACCTTGAGTTTAATATATCAAAACGACCGTATCGATCCAAGGATCGCATCACAACTAACGGTGCGTCGATCGGAGGTTCGTAGCCTAAGATATGGGCGTTTGAACAAAAACTGCCCGAGAATTGGGGGTTCGGGCCCGGTCCGACCCGGCCCGAGACCCCTTGGGTCAGCCCGAACCGGGTCGACCCGAACCGGGTACGGGTCCAGCCCAATAGGGCGCGGCCGCGTGGCCGCTCGGCTGTCCGGATGAGCGGAACAGGGGGTGCGGTCGCCCCATTGAATGAAGCCGTGACCCCCACGTGGGGGACACTCCCTGCCAGCGATGCGGCCTGGCGCCGCGTCGTCCTTGGTCCCACGTGGCTGCGGGACCAGCTGCCTGCCGCCGAGGCTTCAGCCGCGGAGGCCCTTCCCGGCGGCGCGCCAGAAGGATTTTCCGCGGACCACCGGACGTGCTCCGGTGGTCCGTTTTACTCACCGCCTTCACCAACGGTCCTCCCGGGACCCGAACTTCACTGTGGAGGCTTCAAATTGACTTTGCGGCCCCGTTGCTGTTGCTCGTCAATCCATGCACAATGATCAACTAGCAGAGTCTTCGAATCGCCTCCGCGGCCCCGACTCTGGTCGTGGTTTCGTTTGGCCTCAACGGTGCGGCACGACGGCGCTGTGCTTCTTCGTCGCGTTCTTTCTTGTTTCTGAGCGGTGCCGTTTCACCGCCCCGCCTTTGTTCATGCCGCAACGAACAGAGCAATAAAGGGGGAGGAGAGTCGACCGTGTTCGTGCGGTCCGACCTCCTCCCATTAATTTGATAACAAGCGGCCCAAAAAACGAAGAATGACAAAGGATTTTTCACGAACAAAAGAAATCAACCCCAACAGTTTTACCCACAATCAAGAATTCCCAACCCACAAATATATTCTTCGCGGATCAACTTAATAATTCTTTGATCTGCATTCTTTGATTTAGAAGGAAGTAAACATGGGTTCATTAACAATCACAAATAAATTCTCTACCTTGAGCGTAGTTGAATGAAGGCTCGTTGCGGAAGGGGGATCGTCACATTGCGGAGAAAAGATTTGTCGGCGTCGCGTCGTCGATCTCCGAGGATCCGGCGTTCTTGTCGACCTTCGTCGGAGGTCGGCGTTCTTCGTGTTCTTCGTCGAGGAAGGAGTGCTTCAAGGCTTTGAGTGATTCCTCCCAAGCCTCTCACAACCCAACCACTCTAATAAAAATAAGTGTTTTTATTATTTTATTTCTCACGCCAAACGTTTTGAAATTCAAAAACGAAACAATCAATTAATTGAATTAATTGAGGAGTTTAAACCGCCCAATTAATTAGGCGTTTAATATTCAGTTTAAATGCAAGAGTTGACTTACATTTAAAAGGGGGGGGGGGGTGGGGGTGCATTACCTAATTAAAGGTGGGGGTTTCGTGGAAGTTGAAAAGGTGGGGATCGTGTGGGCCCCACCCCACTAATATCCTATCTAGTGGATTAGTTAGGATGTAGTGGGTCCCACTTCAACCACTTAGCTTAGGTTAAAATACTTTAAATAAAATAAATTGGTTGCCCCATTTTATTTTATTCATTTACTTAACCCAAAATTTAGTAACCACACTCGAGTAAACGCAACTCCAGATTAGGTGTTCCTAAGCAATTACTGGTGCTTCGATTCCATCGGTGCCCTCAGATTTCAATTCCGAGCACTGGTTCAAAAGTTAGGAAAACTCGCTTGTTCGTTCACTGAACGTACCCGAGATAAACTTCGGTAAATGATTTCAGGCACACCGGGCCTCGGAATCAGGTGCCGTTAGAAACTGGGTTCTTGTAAAATTCCAAAGAAAATTAAGAAAAAAAATTCCTTGAAATTTCCGGGTCTTTACATTACTCCCACCTCAGGGATTTACGTTCTCGAAAAGCTTTAACACAAACTAGGGATATAAAGGCGGTACTGAGCACGCATGTGATCATTCTGCTCCCATGTGCTCACCTGGAGGTTCCCGTGCTGCCTACAAAATCACACAAGAGGAATCGACCATCCCTGTAGAAACCGCTCATGTCGATCCTCAACTCCACTAGAACCTCCGTGAAAGTCACCTCATTGCCAACGTCCAGCTCCTCATGGTCGATGATATGCGAAGGGTCGAGCACGTATCTCCTTAGTCGAGATACGTGGAAGTCATCGTGAACCTGGTGCAACTGAGGTGGATGGGTCAAGCGGTAAACCACCTCGCCTACCCTGCTGAGGACCTAGAAAGGTCCATTGAACCTCAGAGATAACTTGTCGCCTCGGCCAAATCTTCGTAAACCTCGTCGAGGTGAGACCCGTATAAGTATGTGATCTTCATCCTCGAACTCTAGAGGTTTCCAATTCCTGTTAGAACTGAAACTCAAAATTACTGCTACCACGAGGGTAAGGTTGAATGACTCAAGAGTGATCGGTCTCACCCTCCTGTGCATGAGTTTATCCTGTGCTGCCTGGGGTTTCCTTTTTTCCGACCAAGGAAAACCCATCCCCACGTCGTAGTTAAACCACAACCTTTTTTCCTAATACCGTCAATTTGTGTATGAACTATGATTTCCCAGTCCATACTCAAACCAACGTCATAAGGCCTCGACGCTGCCACCAAGAGATTCTAACCGAAACCCTCGCCTCGAGGGTCTGACCACACCGTCGGCATAAGTGTGATTATCGAGTCCCCTCCCAAGGTTTCTCCAGATGTGAGGGTCAAGTCCACGGCTTACCGGAAACTCTAGGTCTGGGACAAGATTCTTGTAAGGAAGGAATGATTCATATCAACTTCTGTTACTACGGCATCTAGTAGTGGACATAGACTGTCCCTTGAATCATTTTTAGAGTCATTGGGTCACACTCCTTGACTGCATGCAGCCACAGTCTTCCTCCTCCCTCCAGCTCCCTGAGCCTGGCGGGGACAACTAAAGAAGGTGGTTTTAGCATGTTAAAATGTACACCACCCCATGCTGCTCTCCTTGCTATGCCTCCATGTCTGCTGCTTCACAGACTCATCTCTCCTTAAACCTTCCTCTTCTTGAAACATTTAACATGCCCGAGTATCTAATATTGGCGCTGATTTCCTGTTTCTTACTGCACTGTGCAGTCTTCATCCGCTCCTGGATGATCTGCACCTTCTTTGCCTACGATCTGAAAGAGCTGTTAAGATTTATCCCTTTCCGAAAAGAGAAACTTGGTCTCATCCCCCAGATGAACCACGCCCATTGCGTAATACACTCAATCCTGACATGAATGATGTATTCATGCCAGGGATGACGTCGTAAGGCCTCGACGTAACTATCAAGAGATCCAAATGTCACTCTCGCCTTCAAGAGTCAAGTCACACTATCGGCATCAGTGTGAGGTCACTGGGTCTCCTCCAGTAGAAATCTCGAAAGTGAGGGTCAAGTCAACAATTTTGAACCAAAACCTCTCAGTATCAACCGAACAAAAGGATAGGAAAGCAAACACCACAAAGATAAGTGTCTTTTATTATTGCAGATCATAGTACAAAGTCAGAAATACAACAACAACATGAAACTAGAAGTACCAAGAACAAAAGTAATCCACTAGTTCCGCTCCTGTCCACCTGCTCCCGGAGCTCTACTGCCTTGTCCACTGCTCGGCTATTGCTCAAGCACCCGCCGCTGCTTCTGTCTCAGTGGCTCCTCCAACGCCTACGGATCAACTGTGCGGGGGTCAGACAGTCACGTGCCAGGTGACCCTTCCTGCCGCATTCACAACACTTCCTGCTCCTCGTACGACTAGCTCTGGTCCTCTTGGACCTCTGCATAATCTGTCTACTCCCTACAGATGACTTGGCTACTGATGGAAAAACATGCGGCAAAGGAAGCAGCTCCTGAACACGCTCGGGGTGCGGAGCTACTGGTACAAACTCCACCCTGAAGAAGGTCTCGAAGTCTCCCAATGTGAAGGTCATCCTATCGCAAAACTGGAACAAGTGGCTCCACCACCTGCCTGCTACTTCCTGAAGGAGGCTGGAAGCAAAGATCACCATGAAGTCTACTGGTGTCCCTACTAGCCTGAAGACTCTCACCACAGCCTCCAACCAATCCTCAGCCGCCTGTGGGTCCATCTCTCCCCGGAACCTGGGTGGCCTCTGGCGCTGGAACTCGTGCAGCACGCTCAAGCAGCATGCATCGCCTGCTGCTAGGGTTGGTGGCATCGGTGGCCCAACATATGGTAGTACCGCTGGTGCCTCCGCTGGTGCCTCTACTGCAAGAGGGCCCTGTACCGAAGCCTCATCGCTCGGCATGCTGTCAGTACGCACATCTCTCTGGGCTCTAGCTGGTCGTCTGTGGAAAGGCATCCTGAAAGAAACAACGTGACATGGTCAAACGTTTATACCTGGTGAGATGACCTGGTTTGAGCTGTTTTAAGGTAAAACCTTTGAAAACACACACGCAATCAGTGTTTTCATGCACAAAGTCAGAAATCAGTTGTCAAGGTCCTGCTTTATAGATACGTCAGCCGCCTGCACCAACACTGGACTCCCTGAACTGAAAAACACACACGGTACTCTTAACACTGTCGCTTCACAGAAAGAAAATATCAGAGTTATAAGTTCTGCGGTAGAACCGAACTCCTCTGATACCAATTTTTCACGACCCGTCCTCGAGGCTCGTGCCGTGACTAGCCCAAGCCTGCCTTCCATAGGCCAGGGGATGGAGACTAGCACCAAATGCGTAAATCCCGATAACTGGGAAGACATTTCCTTTATAAAAGTAAACAAAACACACAGAGTACAAGCGGAAGTAATACACTAAGAAAAAAAGGAAGTGCTGAAAAGTAAGTGGGCCAGAATACAAACCCAACTGGAAGTACAACTACAACTGAACGAAAGTACAACAGAAAAGACAAACATCTGGAAGAATATGAGCAGTTGCTGGGTCGTCCACCACGGATCATACCTGAAGGGTCGGTACAGATAGCCTCCATGAAGCTCTCGCCCATCAACCTCCTCCGAGTATCGCCTCGTCGAGAAGTCCACCACCGGGTACCGTCCAATCCTCGAACACTGCTCTCACCCGTCAACCTCCTCCGAGTGAAGTCCACCACCGGGTACTGTCCAGTCCTTGAACACTCAACTTTTGTCAGCGCTGCCTGTCGTCTGCAACGAACACAACGAGGTGCGGGCATATCTCGTGTAGGGGTGAGTATACGATACTCAGTAGGGACCCCGAGACCCTCAAGGTATCTATAAATCCAACAAGGATAACCACAATGCAGAATCACAACAGATAACCCTTACTTAGGTATAAGACCATACTTATACCTAAGTTATCAAGTAACCCATCTCAATCATGAGGAAACACAAAGGTTATGAAATCAACGGGTAACCACTACTTAGATACATGCCCATACATATACCTAATTTATCAAGTGACCCATCTCAATCATGAGGTAAACACATAGGTCAAAGACTCAGCTCAAACTGGGATTTTCATTATCAAAACCGTAACTGCTGAAGAGCCCTGTCTTTGGAGTGTACAGTGGTCCTGTCATGACTCCGAGGTACTGCTCACTAACCTAAGACTACTGAGGTACTCATCCTGTCGAGTACCGCGGGTCAGCCACCCAAACACAGTAGTGCTCCCCGCCGGGGCCTGCCACCCAAACACAATAGTGCATCCCCCCTAATAGCCTGTAGAGGTACTCTCCGGACGAGTACCGCGGGTCTGCACCCAAGCTCAGTAGTTCTCCGTCCACCATGAGTCTTCACCCAAACAAAGTAGTGCTTCGTCCACTTGGCTAGTCGACTCACTCCAAGTCGAGTCGGTCAAGCAGTCGTCAGGTCTCAGCCGGCTACACGGTCTCCGTACTCCGCACGCTCGTCTCTGGGAGGGTCTGCTCCATGAGCTACTGGTCGATACTCCAAGTATCACAAAGTCCCACGAAGAAGTATCTCAAAGGACCGGCTCGTCAAAGGGGTCTCAATGCAACAGACGGCGCGTCAATCGGACGCCCGGTCTGTGAGTTATTAGCCTTTTCGTCCCAGGGGCCCGGTTGGTTTTGTGTGCGAACCAACCTGGCCGTATCACAACTATACCTCGGACTCTCATAGGGTATACTCATAGGGGCCGTTTCTCAACGTGATCATCAACGCTGCTGACGGTTCGTCAAACGGACGTCCGATCTAAAAGTTATTGGCTTTTTCGTTCCAGGGGCCCGGTTGGTTTCGTGAGTGAACAAACCCGACTGCACTCTGACAGCATCCAAACTTCTATAGGAGTAATCCAAAAAGTCCGTCTCACTAAGAGGAATCCAACAAAGTTGACAGCACGTCAATCGGACGTCTGAAGCTCAAGTTATAAGCACTTCCGCTCCGAGGGTCCGGTTGGTTTCATGTACGAACCAACCCGTCCGAACCCAAATTTCTTCGAAACTTTGAGTATAATATATTGAAATGACCGTATTGATTCAAGGATCACATCACAACTGACGGTGTGTCGATCGGAGGTTAGTAGCCCAAGAGATGGGTGTTTGAACGAAAACTGCCCGAGAATAGGGGGTTCGGGCCCGGTCGGACCCGGCCCGAGACCCCCTGGGTTGGCCTGAACCGGGCGACCCGAACCGGGTCCGGGTCCGGTCCAATAGGGCGCGGCCCGGCCCAGCCTAGGCGTGGCCCGACCGGTTGGCCTGCCGCGCTGGCGCGGCCACGTGGCCGCTCGGCTCTCCGGTTGAGCGGAACAAGGGGGTGTGGTCGCCCCCTTGAATGAAGCTGTGCCCCCCGCGTGGGGGCCGCTCCCTGACAGCGATGCGGCCCGGCGCCGCGTCGTCCTTGGTCCCATGCGGCCGCGGGACCAGCTGCCTGCCACCAAGGCTTCAGCCGTGGCGGCCCTTCTCGACGGTGCGCCGGGCGCTGCCACCGGCGCCGCCGTGCCGGCGGGGCGCACCGGAAGGATTTTCCGCGGACCACCGGATGTGCTCCGGTGGTCCGTTTTTCTCACCACCTTCGCCAACGGTCCTCTCGGGACCTGACCTTCACTGCAGAAGCTTCAAATTGACTTTGCGGACCCGTTGCCGTCGCCCGTCAATTCGCGCACAACGATCAACCAGCGGAGTCTTTGAATCGCCTCCGCGGCCCCGACTCCAGCCGCGGTTTCGTTCGGCCTCAACGGTGCGGCGCGACGGTGCCGTGCTTCTTCATCGCGTTCTTTCTTGTTTCCACGCAGTTCCGTTGCACCGCGCTGCCTTTGTTCATGCCGCAACGAACAGAGCAACAAAGGGGGAGGAGAGTCGACCGTGTTCGTGCGGTCCGACCTCCTCCCGTTAAGTTGATAACAAGAGGCCCAAAAGATGAAGAACGGCAAAGGATTTTTCACGAACAAAAGAAATCAACCTTAACAGTTTTCCCCGAAATCAATAATTCCCAACCCTCAAACATATTCTTCACGGATCAATGTAATATTTAGTTGATCCGCATTGTTTGATTTAGAAGGAAGTAAACATGGGTTCATTAACAATCACACATAAATTCCCTACCTCGAGCATAGTTGAACGAAGGCTCATCACGGAAGGGAGATCTTCGCGTCGCGAAGAAACGATTCGTTGGCGTCGCGTCGTCGATCTTCGAGGATCCGGCGTTTTTGTCGACCTTCATCGGAGGTCAGCGTTCTTCGCATTCTTCGTCGAGGAAGGAGTGCTTCAAGGCTTTGAGTGATTCCTCCCAAGCCTCTCACAACCCAACCACTCTAATAAAAATAAGTGTTTGCCTTATTTTATTTCTCACGCCAAACGTTTTGAAATTCAAAAACGAAACAATAAATTAATTGAATTAATTGAGGAGTTTAAACTGCCCAATTAATTAGGCGTTTAATATTCAGTTTAAACGCAAGAGTTGACTTACATTTAAAGGGGGGGGGGTGCATTACCTAATTAAAGGAGGGGGTTTCATGGAAGTTGAAAAGGTGGGGATAGTGTGGGACCCACCCCACTAATATCCTACCTAGTGGATTAGTTAGGATGTAGTGGGTCCCACTTCAACCACTTATCTTAGGTTAAACAACTTTAAATAAAATAAATTGGTTCCCCGTTTTATTTTATTCATTTACTTAACCCAAAATTTAGTAACCACACCCGAGAAAACGAAACTCCGGAAAAGGTGTTTCTAAGTAATTATCGGTGCTGTGATTCCATCGGTGCTCTCAGATTTCAATTCCGAGCACCGGTTCAAAAGTTAGGAAAACCCGCTCGTTCGTTCACTGAACGTACCCGAGCTAAACTTTGGCAAATGATTTCGGGCACACCGGGCCTCAGAATCACGTGCCGTCAGAAACTGCATTCTTGTAAAATTCCAAAGAAAATTAAGAAAAAAAATTCTTTGAAATTTCCGAGTCTTTAAAATTGGAGGCACATGATGCAAGGGAGACCTCCCAACAGTGTTTTAGTTTTTATTTTTACAAGAATGCCACTCATCCTTCACTATAAAAAGACACTCACCCCTCACTTATTAACCCCTATAAAGCCCTTTGTATCATAAAAAATATGCCCAAATAATATCCAAAAATTTATATTCTCATCCTAGAAGCCTCACTTTTGGAAGAAATAAAACCAATAAAATCTTTTGGTATAAACCAAAAGGAGTTACTCAAATAAGAGGTAATGTTCTTCAATGATCACTTTTGTTTCATTTACTTCTTTAATCCTTAAATTATTTTTATATAAAGATTATATAATAACCCCAGTATATTAAATATAATTATATGTTGTTAATATAATATTTATTCCTACAATTTTACACACATCCATCAAATGGTATACACAATAATTGTTCATGTGTACAGCGGACTGCAACCTCATGAATCGATGTCGTTCGTTCTTACATTACCACCTTTAAAGGTTAAAATAATGATGTATTTATAGTTTATATGTTATATATATGATAATTATTATGTATTTATGCTCATTTAGTTTTTATATAACACATAACTTTATGATATCTATTTAGTGGGAATATGATAACTTCGTTTGTGAACGTGTGGTCTACCGCCTCCTCAAAGCGATGTGATTCATTCACACTATACATGGAATGTATTAAGGATGATTTTAATAAACCTATGTGAATAATATGAAATAAAATATTATACTGGAATTATATTATATATATATATCATTTACTTTTCATTCTTTTAATACAACAAAGAAATGGATGTAGTGTTTATGCGTACGTACGGTCTACCGTCTCCATGAACAGTGCATTTCATTTCCTATATCCAAATATTATGGATTATTATAAATAAATGTATAATGAATATATATGATAATTAAATCATGGTTTACATTATTTATATGATTAAATCTTTACCTACATAATAATAATGATAATAACAAGTCAAAATATACTTGAAAAACATGCCAATTAACACCCAGAGAGATGAAAATAATGAAAGATTATTAACAAAAAGGTAATAAGATATTATAATAAGTTAATATATGATTTTATAAATATTATTATGTTTCTGGTATAATTTAATAACATGAATAAAAATATTATACTGGAGGTTAAAGGATGTTCAAACAAAAGGAAACTCAAGGTAAGGGATTATTGTCTCACCTTTTCTTCCGTGAGGCATACACCATTTTTACCACTTATTTATTTTGTGTGGTGTATATAATGAACCTATTGTATTTTATGTAATGAATAAATTTATTTTCATGGTATTTATAGTTTCATTTTAAGTTATTTATTTCATGGGGATTATAATTCAAAATTTACCAAGTGGTAATGGATTTCGTCTCAATTTCATTTATGTTATGCACCTAGTTTCTTTTAAATGATGTATATACTAACCCTTTTATATTTAATATAATAAATAATTAAATATTCACTGTATTTTGAGTTTCAATTTTAATTATTTCATCAATGGGTAATTTAAATTAAAGTTACCAAGTGGTAAATAAATTTCACAACTCAATTCCTTTTCATTAGGTTATATTAATTTTTCATTATCGTTAATATTCTATGATTATGTGTATAATTAATTTTACTATATAATGATGTATTTAATATTATTATATTTTTATTTTTATTTGATACACACAATCAATTTATTTATTAATTCTCACTTCAACATTATGATCATTTTAAGGGTTAATTTCATAATTTCATTCTAATCAAGATTTTTTATTCTCAAAATTCCATTAAAATAATTTATGTGATACTTATTCAATAAAAACTTTAATTTTATTCTCCTATGGTTATTCATGGACTTTTTCAAGTAATAGTACCATTTTCCCACTTTTTTTTCATTCAAAATGGTTTATAAAAAGTTTTTAAGAAAACCCAATTTCATTTCTCTCATTGGTCAAAAATCTATTTTCTCTCAAAACCATGTTTTATAAAAATGTTTCTAACTTTTTAAAATGATTTATTAAATATTTTTTTACCCATTTTTTCTTTTATAATTTTTTAAAGAAATATCCTCATCTCTTTTTAAACAAGACACTTTTCTAACATTTTTACCATGCATTAGGAATATTATTTTTACCTTTTATGACATGTATGGAATTACCTGCCACCATTTCTTTAAAGTTTCCTTTGAAAAATTTCAAAGATCATTTTAAATAAAACGTTTTTAAAAGTGATTTTAAAATAAAAGGGATTTTAAAAATGTTTTTCAATATTAAAAGGATATTTTCTTCAAGAATTTTTTTGGAATATCTTTTTATAGTATTCTAATTCATCAATGACAAAAAACCTTTATTTTTACTCCATATGGGATATTTTGTATTGATATCATACTTATTATTCCTCTAGATGTTTTATGATTGATTTGGCCGAGGATAGTATTGAAATTAACTTCCTTGATTCTTTTTTATAGTCCCCTTTAAATATTCAATTTCCAGTGATTATTGAACATTAAATTTCCTCTAAATATCCATATCATTTATCACGGATATGATTATTTCCTAAACCATATACAATTTTCACATATGGTATTTAATTTGAGCATTATTTTATATATGAATAAATATTGATAAATACACAAATTTTAATCAATGTGGATATTTGTTAAGGCACATTGTTCATGAATTAAATCGATTATTTGATATATGTTGAATGATTTGGACGGACATGACATAAGTGGGGCTCGATTATAGATAGCCCCTAGATGCATCAGTAGTCTCATGGGATGATTCAATTGGATAAACTTAGTGGTTTTTCAACCAGAATGTTTTTAAACCATCTTGTGGAGGGTCTTGATAGTAAATATATCACGTACCTAGGAAACATGGTGCCCAATAATTAAGCATTACCTTCATTCACTATTTAATCATTATTATACATGATATTTTTCCCTAAGACAAAATCTATAGATGCATTAATTTTTATTTTATTGATTAAATGTAATGGTTTTCAAATTTTCCTTTCTATATTGATTATTCCTTATCCAGTTATTTGAATAGAATGTGTTTTCAGTTATTTACCTTAGCATATTTTTTATCCTCTTCCTTTTCATTTTTTTGATTATAGGACATGTGTGTTTAGTTATTTACCTTTACATATTATTTATACACTTCCTTTTTAGTTTATTGATTACATGACATTTGTTCCCCATAATTAAATTTCCATATTGATTATGCTCATTGATTTATTATTTATTCCACTATACTTAACCCTTACTAAGAATTTCATCTCACCGTTATTTTTTTTACTTCCCTATAAATCCAAGAATTGTACTAAGAAAGATATGCTTGGATATGCTAAGTGGGAATAATGTTATCCTAAAAAGTATGATATAATTAGAGTATTCATTTTTAATAAAGGACTCATGCATGTATATGGTTTACCAAGACTACTAAACTCTTTAGTCCTTTGAGACGAGTTTCCTTGTATCTTATTCCTATATAATGGTATTAGACACTGGCTCTTGGATTATGGGGTCAGTTCACTACATCTAAATCATACCATAAATGCTTTTTCTATGAAATATTATATCGTTGAGGCTTGTTCCAAGACCTATAATACCATCGAGGCTTGTGCTAAGAAATCTATATAAATGGGTAAGGCCTTGGCCAAAACTATATCTAGTTTTTCACGCTAGACCTACCAATGCATTGAGAAGATATAATGTCCCCACCTATCACTTACTAAGTCCAATTCATTCCTCATATGAAAGGGGTAAAACATAATGCACTTAAAAATTTATATTTAAAATATAATATGAAATTTAAACACTTTACCTAATCAATAAACATAATCATATACCATCCAGAGTAAAATGATTGGTATCAACATAGTACATCCCCAGTCAAACTGATCATAATCCATCTAGAGAAATAACAAGGATGGTATCATTAGAGTATATCCCCATTAAAGTATAAGTAATATAAAATAATGTCTTACAAGACAGAAAATTATTTTTAAAGATCACTTGGAACATTTCTTAAGGAAAACACCATTTCTTTGAAAATCACCCATTTTGTTTTAAAATTATAAAATTCATAAAATATTTTCAAAATAATTTTCTTTAAAAAACAATTTTAAAAACTAAGAATTTCAAGAATATTGGGTAAACAAATTTAGTTAAAAACAACCTTGTAAACTTTCAAATAAATATTCAAATAAATGATGGTCATGATGATGATTAATTTCATACATGTCATATAAGTTAAAAAGAACATTCCTTTTACACTATAAAAAGGTTAGAAAAGTGTCTATTTCCAAAAATGACATAAATATTCCTTCAATTTTTATTAAAAAACTATAAAATGGGTAAAATTATATTTAATAAATCATTTGGATAATTCTAAAAAAATTGAAAACATTTAAAGAAAACATGGTTTTAGAAGAAAATGGATTTTCAACCGAAGAGAGGAACAAACTCAAATTTTCTTAAAAATATTTTCTCAATCATTTTAAGTTCCAAAAAGTGTAAAAATGGTACTATTACTTGATAAATTTAATGAATAACCATAGGATAAGAAAAAATATTGATTTTACGATATAAATATAAAATAATTCCCTTAAAGGAAACTTAAACAAAAACAATCTCGAATAATGATGAGATTGTGAAATAAACCCATACCAATTTGGTAACTTTTGAATCATAAGCCAAATGAAAGAAATAAATTTAAATAAAACATTAAATAACATGAATATAAATTAATTAAGGATACAACATACAAAAAGGGTAGTATATACACTACATAAGAGAAATAATTAGTGAATATTGAGTATGTATCATGTAAGTAAAATTGAGATGAGAAACCCTTACATTGAGTCCAAAACATCACATACGTTCTTTATTTTTATAAATAATAAACTTATGTTAATTGTTTAATTTCTTAAGAACCTTTTTAAATATTATTATTACTTTTACTTAACTTTTTAATATGACATATATTATTATTCATTCAATTATTTTTATGTCATATGTTTCAATGATATTTGGATTATGTGTCAAAAAAGACTTTAGTAGGTTGACCATGGTTAAAGAGATTATTATTTAGAAATATAAATAATAATAATCATAAAATAAGTATCATATTTTTACATCAATTATAATTTTAAAACCAATCATGAAATATGGTTATGAAAAATGAATTACGTTACAATCATAGAGACAGTAGGTCGTATGTACACATGAGTAACATTTCCACTTTTCAATGATCAATATAAAAATAAGGTAAGTAATATTTTATCTTTACAGAATGATAATAATATATTATATATACAGTGTTATTTTTTTAAATATACTTATATATATCATCATGTGGTGTGGTGTTGAAAAGAGATTCACATCGCTTTGTGAAGGTGGTAATCCACACATAAACGAGCGACGTTATCATTTTTTAGTTTAGGAAATAATATGATATATTATATTTAATATTGATAAATATATCATGAATGTTATAATTATTTCATGTATATCACATATATTCATTAACTTTTACCCTTTTCACATTCCATTTTGTGCGTTAATGAAGGACAAATCAAATCACTTCGCAAGGTGGTAATCTACAGTACACATAAGCGACGTTATCGTATCCCCTACAGAATATAAAGTAAAAAGGTATATATAATATAATTATTAAATAGGTATAATTATGTTATAAATATCATATATAAAATTTATATCCATCATCTTACCCAACCTTTAGAGGTGGTAATGGAAAAGAGAATGACATCCACGAGGCAGTAGTCCACCCTACACACGAATAATGATTTCGTAACCCATTTGATGGATGTGGGGGTGTTTTAAGGTAATTAAATTAACATAAAAACATATAAGTGTATGTAATGTACTTAGGTTATTATATAATCACGAAGGAAGAAAATAAATAAAAACACTCATTGAAAAACATTACCTCTTCTTTGGGTGTCCTCCTTAGGTTTGCACTAAAGCATTCCTAGGTTGGATTTATGCAAAAAATATGGATTCTAGAATAATATAATAAGATTTATGAAGTTATTTGGGTAGTTAAATTCTAAAAAACAATGGTTTTAAGGTGTAAATAAGAGAGGATAGTGGGTGGATTTTTATAAGTGAGGTGATTGGCATATTTGTAATTTTTTGAAATAAAAACGTGTACCCGCATTTTGTACACGCCACAAGGGTCCAAAATGGTGTATCATAGAGTCTTAGACATTATAGGGTAAAAATATGTAATTAAAATAGATTTTATACAAATTTTTAGGTCAATTTAACCCTTATCTTTATAGTTTAACAATTGGTAAATCCATTTTTACCAAAACCATGGTAAATATTTTTTACTGTTTTCAATATTCATTTTGATCAAAAATTAATTTGGCCTTATTATATAATATTAATTACACTTCTTCCAAATTTTAATTTTTTTTCCAAATTAAATTCATATAAGTTAAAAAATTTAATTTAAAATTAATCTCAGTGACACAATGAGATAGGGGGTTTTTAAAGTGAAAATGTTCAAAAGTTTACAAAGTTTGTATATCAAAATTAAATATGAAAATAATCCATAAGAACTAAATTGATTTAATTGGAATAAAATTTAAATAATTTTAATTTATAACCAATAAAAAATATAATTTAACATTATAAATAATTTAAATGAAAAGGCAGTTTTAATTAAAATTCATCATTTTTCAATATTCATCAAAAAATGAAACTTTTCAAAAAAATATCAAAAATTAATGCTAAGATAATTTGTATATAATGATTTCAAAAATGAAGTTAATTTTTTCAAATAAATTTTATAAAAGTGATAAAAATTAATTATAAATAATGTGTGCAAAGCGTGGCTAAATTGCCTTATAGAAAAATACCATTTTTTAGAATTTTTTTTCAAATGGTTCTAATTTTATCTATAATAAATAGATATCCATTTTATTTATTTTATACATGTGTAAATCATATAATTTTCATAATTTAGTCTATATTGTTCATACCTATAAATTTAATGGCTAGTTTTAATGGTAATATAAAGGATAACGTTTCATTTAAACTGGATGATGCGTGCATTGAAATGTATTGAAGAGATTGAATTTATTAAAAAAATATCATAAAGTATTCAGATGTTATATTCCATAATATTATTGGTGTTTCATTTTATACGTCCTATTTAATATAATATTCATATTTTAAAATATCTAGGTGTTACATCTAAACTCCCTTAAATAAATTACATCCTCACAATTTAAACTTGATCTCGGTAATCAATGGTTTGAAATTTGGAAATACAATTGTTAAAAAACCCACATTATAAAAGGGTTAAAAAAAATATATTCTTAATTAGAGGGAAAGAGAAGTACAAAGATCATATTTAATAACACATAACTAGGTTTCTATATTGGAGAACATTGGTGGAAAGTAAAGATATGAACATGGAAGAAATGTACAAATAATTATAGAGAGTGATTGAGGTTGTTGATCATAAGCAAGTGAATGGTCAATGGAAAGTTAAGGATCTTGAAACCACAAATCTGTGAATATTTAAAATACCATTTGACTCATCATATATGAAGCTACTGGGATAATTTTTTTGTTTCAATATCCTTTCCCTGGAGTTTTAAGAATTCTTTTACTATATGAGAATATAAGGAAAAATAATTACTTGATATGTTTCTATTTAATAAGCACAATTTCATCCTTTGCTTATTCTTAAATAAATTTCCAATTCATCCCTTACTCTAAGATATGAATATCAAAAAAATGAAATTTTTATGAATGAAGAACTAAAATTCACATTTAAAAAATCATAAGGTCCACCAAAGAGTGACAAGTCTTTCTGTATGTCTCTAACTATTTTTCAAAACCAATATGGTTTGAAAAATTTATCCAATATGCATAAATCTTCATATGGTTATGTAATAAATTAATCTATAAAACCTCATCTAATGTTCAAATTAAACCATTTCATAAATGGTTAACCTTATGACCATTCCAAAATATTAAATCCAAAACTTTAAAAATAAGGTCACTGAAATTCCAAAATGAACCTATTAATAATTCCCAAAAAAAACATGAAGTAACACTTAATTTTCACATAATAAACATGTGAATATCTTCATCATGTATTCGATTGAAAAATGGTAACAATTTTAATTACCATAAATCCTTATTGAAAACATGTATGCTTCTTTATTCCATAAATAAAACATAGATTATTGGATATATTCCTTAAATCCAAAAATTCTGTAAGCACCATCAATGATTATGTAAACCACTTTGTCAAAAAATCATTAATCAGTTCCAAGGTAGTTAAAACTATCCAATTTATTTTATCTATATCAATAATATCATTATACCAACATCATTATCTCAACATTATCCTTCCCTTAATCTTGTGTTTTACATTAAGTTCAACTTGACACTGAATCATTTTCCTAGTCATTGCTACCATCAAACACATGATTTCAATCCTTAATGAAAAATTACTACAGTACAATCCTTTTTTCATTTCGATAATGTCATTAATAAAATACTTTTACAACATATTTCTTGGATCCAAATACACAATCACAATAATCATTCCACTTATTCTATAATAATAACATAATCTTGACATTGACCCATTATCTATTTTGTAGGTATTTCCCATTGACATATGGGGTATTCATTTGAATAGTGCCTTATCTCCTTATAGTGGAATTATTTCACATTGGGTGATTCTTTCTTTACCTTTAAATCAAGAGCATGGTGGTCTTTTTCTCCACACTTGAAGCAAACTCCTTTTCTTTTTAAGCATGTTCCATGGTGTTTCCTTCCACAAGTATCACATGTTAGAAAATCCTTCTTTACCTTCTTCCCTTTATCCATTTTTTTTATCTTACATCATCTTCTTCTCTTACTTCCCTTTTAATTTATAAGACTTGAATAATTATTTATTTGTCTTGATAGCACATGATACTATATCCTCATATGATGAAAATGTTTTGGAGACTAGTTCCCTTAGAAGGATTGGTTTAAGCCTATCAAATTAATGGTCAATATTTCTCTTTGGATTATGTTCGTAGTCCACAACATTCCTTACTAACCTTTTAAAGTTATATCTATACTTAGAAATGTTTTCCTCTTATTTCTGTCTTATATTCAAGAATCGTCCTTCCATATCTGCTCATTTCTCATGAGGAAAAAATTTTCCCAAGAAAATTACATTAAAATCCTTCCATTTCATGCTTCCTACTTCCTCCTCACCCTTAGTGCTTTTAGTCAACGGATACCACTGATACACATCTCCTAAGATATGAAAAACTTATATGATAACTTTCTCACTTTCAATACTTCCCAGAGTGAGAAATATCTTCTCTAAGGAACTTATCCATTGATCAGCTAAAAATGGATTTATAATCCCATTGAATAATGGAGGTTGTTGATGCATGAAGTAGTATAACATTATTACAACACATGGTGGATAAGAAGGATAATACATATGAGAAATTTTATTACTCATAACCTAAGTTAGCCTCCTTAATATGGTTATATTTTGACCAGTTTAAGATATAACTCTAGCTCCATCTTCACAAATTTTTTCCAGGAGGGAAATCTCTATATTGAGTACAAGCAATGATTAAATTCTCATTCCTTCCATTAGGTTCCATTTATATATAATTGAATACATTAAATTAGATCATAAAATTATGAAACATAATTTATAATCCCAAAATTATTGAAAAAATTAACATATATTGAAAATTTTATGCATAATTAATCTCATAATCATAAAAATGGTTTCTTTAGGGATATCTTTATTTTCAAATCCTTCATAATGGTTTGTAAAGAAAATGTGAATTATCCTAATAATATCCATCTGGAGTGTCAAACTAGATGCATATTAAGGCTCGTTGTCATAAAACAGGTGATGATCGGGTCAAGAACAATGCACCCTTTTTAGATTTATTACACCTAATCACCTCTATACCAGAATTGTGTCCACTTGCAGTATCCAGACATGGATGTATTTATAGGAAAACCCACATTATATATTCCTTACCAAAACTTTAGTATTTTCTTCTACACTTATCCTCAATGTTTATCATAGGGTTATGTTCCTTAATATATGTTTTCCTTAATCTAGTTCCCATAGTTTCTACTAAACTCCCTCTAATACCAACTATAACACCTTGACCTCAGGAGACTAGAGTTGATGTCTACTTTAATACATTAACATAAGATACAAGAAATTTTATCCTGAAGGACTGAATAGTTTATTAGTCTTGGTAAACTAGATAGACAAATTAAGTTCACATTGCATTTTAAAACATAAAATACAAAAATAATTTTCCCGAAGTGTTTCCCCTTAACTCATCCCTGCATATTAATCAAAAAATACTTCCTGGTATACTGGGAAAAATAAAACCTAAGAAATGGGTGAGATCAGATGCTCAGTAAGGGTAAGCATATGATAGAAGCTATGAATAAATAATGCATAATAAATATTGTAAGGTAAATAAATGAAACACGTGTCATTTAATCAATAACTTGAGAATAATATGGAATTAAAAAATGATGATCAAATAATGCCATAAAAATAATTACATGAACATGAAACGTATCCATGTATATTATAACTAATTTAATAATCACATGGAATATCAATAACTGAATTCATAATAATGGAATGTATAATGATAGAAATCTAAAACATACCATTGAATATTTTCCTAATACATCTAATACCGTTGAGTCTTATACCAAGACATATAATACTGTTGAGGTTTGTGCCAAGACATCTATATAAATGAGTAAGGCCTTATCCAAAACCATATCTAGTTTGTGTCATGAGACCTTCCGATGCATCGAGGGGATATCAAGGGCCCTATCCATCACTTATTAAGTCCAATGCATTCCTCAAATGAAAGGGGTGAAACAAAATGAACATAAAAATTCATACTTAAACTAGAATATGAAATATAAATACTTTCTATAATAAATAAATAAAATCACAAACCATCAAGAGTAAAATGAATTGTATCAACATAGTATATCCCTAATCAAACTGATCATAAACTATATGGATAAATAATAAGGATAGCATCATTAGAGTATATCCCCATTAAATAATAAGTCACATCAAATAATTTCTTCTTAGATAGAAAATTATTTTTAGAGATCACTTGGGACATTTCTTGTGGAAAATAACCTTTCTTTAAAAATCTCCCTTTTTATTTTAAAACGAGAAAAATTGTAAAATATTGTCAAAATAATTTCCTTTAAAAATAAATTTTAAAACTAATAATTTCAATAACATTATTAAGGAAATTTTATTTAAAAATAACCTTGTGAACTTACAAAAAAAGCTTAAAAATGATGGTTATAGAGGCGGGTGATTCCATACATTCTGTAACATTCCTTTTTCACTATAAAAAGTTTAGAAAAGTGATGCATTTTTCAAATGACAAGAAGATTCCTTTAAAAACATTTAAAAAAAAGTAAAATAGGGGTAAAAATTTCATTAATAAATCATTTGGATAACTCTAATACATTTTTTGAGAATATTTTATGAAAACATGGTTTTAGATGAAAAATGATTTTTCAGTCGAAGTGAGAAATAAAGTTAGAGTTTCTTAAAAACATTTTATTAATCATTTTAAGTTACAAAGAGATGAAAAATAGTACTATTACTTGAAAAAGTTCATGAATAATAAAAAGATAAGAAAGTATATTGATTTTAAGATAGAAATATAAAATAATTCCCTTAAGGCATACTTAAACAAAAACAATCCCAAATAATGATGAAATTGTGAAATAAATCATTGCCAATTTAGTAAATTTGAATCATAACCCCATTAAAGAAGTAACTTTAAAGGAAATTTTAAATACCATAAAAATAAATGAATTTATTGTATTACATAAAAACGGTAGTATAAACACCCACTACTTGAATTATGGATATTTGCGACGGGATCCCGTCGCAAATAGTCTTTAGCGACGGGGACCTGTCGCAAGTAGCCCATTGTAGAAAACGGTGTCGTAAATACATTTTTTTATGACGGGCTTATCGCAAATATTATTTTTTGCGATGAGAAAGTTTTCCATCACAAATAAGAAACCAATTATATACATTATATAACGATCAACCTTTTGCGATGGGCCCGTTGCAAATACTATTTGCGAAGGGTAAGTTTCCCGTCGGAAATAACAATCCGATTATATACATTATATATATATATATATATAAACATTTTCTGACGGGTCCGTCGCGAATACTAATAATAAAAAATTATATTTAGATTATTTGTGACGGGATCCCGTCGCAAAAGGTCTCATCACAAATACTAAACATAATAAAAAAAGTAATAAAATTATGATTGATGAAAAAATTATATTATTATTATTAAAATAAAAAAAATATTATTATTAGTAAAATAAAAAAAAATTAAAAAATATAATACTAAAAAAATATATTTAATAAAATTATGATTAATAAAAAATTTATAATAATATTATCAAAATAAAAAAAAATAAAAAAATATTAAAATTCTCAATATTTAGAAAAAATATAAAAAATCATAAAGTATTATTATTATTAGTAAAATAAACAAATATTAAAAAATATAATAGTAATAATAAATAATAAAGTATTAAAAAAATTATGCAATATTTGTACCAATATAAAAGAAATAAACTGTTAATAGTTCATATTACTACAAATATTGAATTCAAATGTTTTTAACATAAAAAACATCACTGGGGGTCGTCTTCTGGAGGAGGTGGAGGAGGTGGAGGAGATAGTGGAGGAAACTCCATCCCTAAACTATGAGTCAGACGGTGCATGTACTCCATCTGCTCGTGATGCTGCTACTACCGTTGCTGCTCCCATCGACGCATCTCCTCCTCGTGTTGCTGCTACTGCTGCTGCTACTCCCGCCGACACATCTCTTCGCGCTGCTTCTGCAAAATCTCTATAAGCTCAGCCTGAGTTCGCAACTGCTCCTAATACTGTGCGGCATAAGATAATGCCTCTCTATGAACTCCTCTTGATATGGACGCTGACATCACAGCAATACCATAGTAAGTACCAAGAGTCAAATGAGATCCGATACCAACTACTCGGCCCTTCTCAAATCCATACTGTGTCGCCTGCATCCATACTGCCTCATCGAAATGGTGGGCACTGGTATGCTCAGTCATCTCATCCTGACTCTCAGCCTGTGTCTGAGAGGTCGCAACCTCATATAACTCCTTCAATTCTAATTTGAAATTAAAATGGTGAAAATATTATATACGGTTAATTTTCAAACTGAAAAAAATAATACTAACCATAATCTAATGTAGAGACCCGAAACTTGACGTACATGGACATTACATTACTTTTGCGGAATACTTAGTACATAACAAAAACACACACACAAGGATCGTAATAGTTTAGTGTCTTTGGAAACTCGAAACGTAATCTTCTAAACGTGGTGAAAGATCTTCAACATCTCCCATAAGATCTTTTTTTTTACCTAAAACCTTTCTTTATATCCTGGGGAAAAGAAAACATAAAAGGGTGAGCTCAAATGCTCAGTAAGGGTAAACAAAAGAAATATCAATCACATCATATACATAAGAACATAGCTTTTGGAAATCTTAACCTGCAAAAGAGCTCATAATATCATAACGTGGGATAAATCATAGAAGTGAAAATGAAATCATAACTTAAAACATTACTCATTGTGGCATACACACATAATCATAGAGAATCATTTCTTGTTAGTCAAGACTCATTGCCAAGACTATCTTAGTGGACGAAGTCCCTTTCTGAATCGAGTAATCCTCGTTTCAGTCCTGTTTTACTGAACCGGTATAACCTACCATTCCAGCCATGTCTATCTCATGAGATATAAAATCTTTACCCAATGCATTGGAGGGAGATATAGGTTCCACCCATCTCTTAATGATACCATTCTTATGTGTGCCACAAAATCATAAATCATACATCATTTCATAACCCATGTAATAAAAATGGGATTCTTAAACAACATGACATCATAAAACCATTCATATAAGATAAAGGAATTCATAAACATAATTCCATCACAACATAGTCAAATCAATGTAAAAATATGGATAGAAACAGAACCCTTTATTATCTTATATGGAAAATACTTTTGATAAAACACTTGAAATGAATTCTTGAGGAAAATATCCTTTCTTCTTTAAAATCAATTTCTTTTCACAAAACATCATGCAATTTTAAAAGAAAGATATTTTATTGAAAATAGTCATGAAATCTTTTAGAGGAAGCTTCATGAAAATAAGGCTTTATAAGACCGTAAAAATCCGTTCGTGCCGTATAGGTTAAAAAAACATTTTTCGTACTTTTGTTGGAAAAGTCAAAAAGTACCTCGTACGACAAAAGATTCCTTTCATAGATATTACTAAAAACTCACCGAAGGGTAAAAATGGATTTAAACAATTGTAGGTGGATGGAAATAATATTACATATTGATGAAACATGGATGTGGATGACAAAATACACCCCAGTAAATACTTACGAATAAACAATCTCGGATAAAAATGAGATTGTGATATTTCCCTTACCTTAGGTCCGACTTGCTTTGTAAGTGTCCGAACCTCCTGTATAATGATTTAAATCATGTTATTGACTTATTACAGAATCATATTCATTGTTATGATATCATATATGGTTCACTTATGACATTATATTACCCGTTCTTTTGTAAATTCCATGTTAAAGAAGCGTTTTGGGTAAAATCGTTTCATTTATCGTATGTGTTTTGACTTGTTGTTCTTGACATCATTATTACTTATATCATGATTTACTTACTTCCAGAATATAAAATATGATTTATATATCATATATATTCAGTATATATATATATATAATAGGTAGATAAATAAAATGAAAAACACCGTTCATGGAGACGGTAGTCCGTACGTACGCATGAACGCTGTTTTCCTTTCCTTATTGTCTTGAAATGGAAGTAAGTAGATGACATACATATGTATATATATACATAAATCCAGTAGCTTTATAATGTCATATATTTCATTATTATTTCTTATATATACATTATAATCATTCTTAAATGGTTAACATGGAGAATGAATCTCATCGCGTCGTGGAGACGGTATTCCGTACGTACGCACGAGCGATGATATCATTTCTATAAATATTGAATTGAATTGGAGTGGATTATACAATATATCAGAATCAATATGATGTTTTAATAACTATGTATAGTTATTCTTTACACCATTATACCCATCCATGTAAGGTGGTGGTGGAAAATAGATTACACCACGGCGTGGAGACGATATTCCGTACGTACGCACGCGTGGTGATTTCATTTTCCGTAGGATGGATAGATGGTGAAATAGGTTTGTTTCATACTTATAATAACATATCAGTATATGAGTGATACTGATGTTATTACTTCATAATGAAACAACCTAAGAAGAAGAAGTGGAAGAAGAAATAAAGATGAAAGAATTGGTAACGGTAATTACCTCTTCTTTGAAGTGCCTCTTTGAGACCTCCTCTTAGGGCACTAAAATTGGTCTTTGAGGAAGACCAGAACCTCTAGGATGTTGCTAGGGAAGTGGAGAGGATAAATTGTCAGGGTTTGGCCGAGCTTGAGTGCTCAAATTGGTGTGAGGAGGAGGGGGAGGAGGTGTCCTTTTATAGGGGAGGAGAGGGGCACCTTAGGAATATCTCAAAATATTATTTTATATTAAAGTCAAAATCGGTTTATAATGGTTCCAAAGGGTCTTATTTCAAAGATAAAGTGGGGATGGGTCGAAATCCTATCAACCAATAGGATTTAGACAAGTTTAGGTTATTATTTTAACCTTATCAATTAGATTTAACTCTAAGTTAAATAATTTAACTTTTACCGTGTCTTTTTGTTTTCTTTCACTATATGGTTAATACACTTACTATAACATGCCAAACGAACCCCAAATTGTATATTATGAATAAATATATCCTTATCTAAGTCATTTGGCCAAACCTTAGATTTTTAGGAATAAAATAACAATTAATAATATAATATTTGATTTAAAAACTATTTTGTGTCAATTTTGACACTATTTGATATATGATTTTTTTGAAAGTCAAAACAGAATTATATGTTCGAACCAAGTTGATTAAATCAACACTAATATATCATAGTAACCTAGAAAATTAGTGGAATTCATAAAAAATCTCAAATTACATTTATTTTGGTGTTTATAACATCAATTATGTCAATATTTCATTAATAAGATAATTACTGCATCATCGTTGTGTCATAAATAAATTAAATTATTTGATGTCTAAAAATTACAAATAAAATACCATCATGTTGTAAATCTTTTTAGCTTTCTAATGAATATTTACAATCGAATTTATCTTATGTATAACCCCATATTAAAAATGATTTACTTATTAAACTTTGATTTTAACTATTTTACCCTTTCTTTAAATAAATTAATAATAAATGTCCTAATCTAATCCAAGTGGGACTAAATGGTCATATTTTATTACTAAGTTTGTTTTTGGTCGAATTACACTTGTCCAATAGAATTAGGACATGTGTTAGGGTAATGTTAATATCATATTTACCCTTAGTTACCCTATTTACTATTAACCGTGGTAAAAAAAGTAAAAAGTTACTATTCACCAAAAAATTATTTTCATCTCATTGAACCACATTTTAGTCCTTGATATTAACCGTGTCTCTCGGATTTTCGAAATTCCATTCACAGAAGCGGTAAAATTAAGTTTTATGCAAAATTCAGTTTTTAACCTACCACTTAGTAGTTTCACTATTCATCAAAAATTGATGTTTTTCAGAACAATGCCAAAATTTCATCCCAAGCTATATTTCATATTCCGAATTCAAAAATGAAGTCTATTTTACCAAATTCATAACATAAAAGTTGCATTAATTAATTTTATAATTAAATCCCGCTGTTAAAATAAATAGCGTGTTTTTAGGAAACAATATATATCAAAAGATTGACACTTGATTATGTCTGGTTTAAATGTGAAATTACAACCAATGACCAACATTGTATTAAATTGTAAAAATATATTCTAAATATACTTTAAAACCACTCAAATTAATAATTTATCACTATTAATTATTTCGATTAAAAAAGTTGTTTTTAATTATAATTTAGTAATTTTCACTATTCATCAGAATATGAAAGTTATCCGAAATGTACCAAAATTTCACCTTAGGCTAAATTCGATACTCCGAATCCAAAAATGAAGTTCATTTTGAAAAATAAGATTTACTGGATTTCAAAAAGTGGTTATTACTATTCATAACGGCTAGTTTTAATAATATTTTTATAGCATATCGTTGTTTAGTGAAACTCAGTATTGCGTACTACACACGCTATCGAGGAAGGTCGCGATTGCGTGTAATGCAAGTCAAGTCAAGGATGTGTGTTGTGCAAGCTCCTTTCGGTGTAGCGTACAACACAAGACATTAATAAAATTAAAAAGAATATTTTTTTATAAAATCTTGGGCTGTTACATTCTACCCCCCTTAAAATGAATTTTGCCCTCGAAATTCGTCGGGGTTATAAATGGTTTACTATTTGAAAGTTTCTTTAATAGAAACCCACATCGTAAAAGGGAATACCAAAACTTGGCTTTAAAAACTAAAGTATGAAATGTAACGATTACCCAAATAAACTAATCACTGGGTTTCCACATAGGTGAAAATATGGATATGGAAGAGAAATCTAACCATCATGTTCTGATGGAGAGTGGTAGAGAACATGGCTATGGAAAATCCAGTAATTACAAATCCATAAATTTGTGACGATCTAAGGTACCATCTGATTCATCAGGTATAAGATCACTAGGAAAACATTTTTGGTTTTCAAGATCATTTCCTTAAAGTTGAAAATTTGAATTAGAATAAATACTTACTTTATTTTGATACAATATCACTGTTGTTCGTGCCTTGAACAATTTCCACTTCATCTCTTAAATAAATGAAGTTGAATTTGTTATTCGTGAAGTGTTAGCAGACCATGTGATAGAATGACGGGTCATTCCATCTGTCTCAAACAAAAGGTAAGCAAAAGTTATTAAATATACATAAGTCATTCTATAGTGAGATTAATTATATATATAGTTCCTAAAATGGACTTATACTTCATATATCATACTGCTTAATATAATAAAACTAGTTTCTACAAAACAGGGACTTCCTGTAGGCCAGTGGTAGGCGATAAAGGCCAGTCGCACTTTGGTTGTGGGTTCGATTCCTACAGCCTTGTCCGAAGCGATGGGCTGTCGCCCGTCCTGCAGGTTGTCCCTTTTTCTAAAACTACGTTACTATAACATCCCATCAATAATATCGAAAATCTTCTATCCTTAAACAATACTAACTTATGTCCAACATAATCCAGTCTAATCTTTAGGCTTATAATACTGCAGTCCACTCTCATAATATAGTGACAACGATTACCAGAGATTTAATACTGTCGTTGATCCCCACATATCATAAGATATGTCTTGTTGGTCACATTCCAAACATTCAAAGTCCTTAATCGTGTATTCTCTTGAATACCTTAGTGAAAACATGAGTGCAGTTAAAAGTTAACACTTTCCACATACCAAAATCCTCAAAATTCTATATACTCAAACCATGATATCACTTAGTCCTTATATCAATCATGAGCTCATGAATACAATCAAACATCTCATTATCTTCTTATCCTTTCATTATGCGTATATCATCTACTTTAAAAAAGTATTTGAATAACCTTTCATGGTTACTGGTACCATTCATCATACACTTTCAAAACTCAAGGAAAGACAATAGTGTAACAATCCTTAGATGTCTCTTTATTCCATAGTACCATGAGATTACTTATACAACATTACACATGATAAGCATGTAATCATTCCACTACATTCTTAAACCATTAACCGAGATTCAACAATTCTTTCATCTCACATATCATTTGTAGTCTCTTCATCATCATCCACATAAATACTACCCATACGGCCATACTGATTCTCTTCATGAGTCTTTCCCTTAGGACATTGGTTTGCATAATGCCCATACATTCCACATTTAAAACACTTAACCATTTTTGATGTCGTAGCAATACCATTATCCTCATCCATGGTGTTAACTGAACCTTTTCCTTTGCACTTACTTGCTTTGTGTCCTTCTTTTCCACACCCAAAGCATCTTCCAGTTCCTTTGAAACATTCTCCTTGATGCCTCTTCCCACATGATTTACATAGGGGAAATTGAACTTTCTTTCCTCTCTGATCATCATGAAACTCCATCTTTCTCTTATTAGCCGAGTCAGGAAACTTACCAAATTTTACTTTATTGATCATATTATGAGATTGCTGATTCGGCATAATAATGATCTTTGGACTTCCAAATCCCATTTCATTTGGTTGCTCATGAAGAATATCATTCCATTGTCCATCATATCCTCCATTATCGTGAATCATCTTGTTTCCAGCCATTTTCTAAAACCCAAACAGAATAGTGTTAGATGCAAAAATCATAATAAAGGGGGAGTAACTTAAATATATATCATCTTTGGTTTAATCTAATATCGTTACCATAGTTCTAGGACTATATCCTATACGTATACTTATCCTTAGGGGCATCCCTAGACATACCTTAGAAATATATCTAGGGATCTCACTAACGTTTTCGCATCCTAGTTTCCAAAGGTTGACTAAACCTTTCCTCTGATACCAACTGTAGAGACCCGAAACTTGACGTACATGGACATTACATTACTTTTGCGGAATACTTAGTACATAACAAAAACACACACACAAGGATCGTAATAGTTTAGTGTCTTTGGAAACTCGGAACGTAATCTTCTAAACGTGGTGAAAGATCTTCAACATCTCCCATAAGATCTTTTTTTTTACCTAAAACCTTTCTTTATATCCTTGGGAAAAGAAAACATAAAAGGGTGAGCTCAAATGCTCAGTAAGGGTAAACAAAAGAAATATCAATCACATCATATACATAAGAACATAGCTTTTGGAAATCTTAACCTGCAAAAGAGCTCATAATATCATAACGTGGGATAAATCATAGAAGTGAAAATGAAATCATAACTTAAAACATTACTCATTGTGGCATACACACATAATCATAGAGAATCATTTCTTGTTAGTCAAGACTCATTTCCAAGACTATCTTAGTGGACGAAGTCCCTTTCTGAATCGAGTAATCCTCGTTTCAGTCCTGTTTTACTGAACCGGTATAACCTACCATTCCAGCCATGTCTATCTCATGAGATATAAAATCTTTACCCAATGCATTGGAGGGAGATATAGGTCCCACCCATCTCTTAATGATACCATTCTTATGTGTGCCACAAAATCATAAATCATACATCATTTCATAACCCATGTAATAAAAATGGGATTCTTAAACAACATGACATCATAAAACCATTCATATAAGATAAAGGAATTCATAAACATAATTCCATCACAACATAGTCAAATCAATGTAAAAATATGGATAGAAACAGAACCCTTTATTATCTTATATGTAAAATACTTTTGATAAAACACTTGAAATGAATTCTTGAGGAAAATATCCTTTCTTCTTTAAAATCAATTTCTTTTCACAAAACATCATGCAATTTTAAAAGAAAGATATTTTATTGAAAATAGACATGAAATCTTTTAGAGGAAGCTTCATGAAAATAAGGCTTTATAAGACCGTAAAAATCCGTTCGTGCCGTATAGGTTAAAAAAACATTTTTTGTACTTTTGTCGGAAAAGTCAAAAAGTACCTCGTACGACAAAAGATTCCTTTCATAGATATTACTAAAAACTCACCGAAGGGTAAAAATGGATTTAAACAATTGTAGGTGGATGGAAATAATATTACATATTGATGAAACATGGATGTGGATGACAAAATACACCCCAGTAAATACTTACGAATAAACAATCTCGGATAAAAATGAGATTGTGATATTTCCCTTACCTTAGGTCCGACTTGCTTTGTAAGTGTCCGAACCTCCTGTATAATGATTTAAATCATGTTATTGACTTATTACATAATCATATTCATTGTTATGATATCATATATGGTTCACTTATGACATTATATTACCCGTTCTTTTGTAAATTCCATGTTAAAGAAGCGTTTTGGGTAAAATCGTTTCATTTATCGTAGGTGTTTTGACTTGTTGTTCTTGACATCATTATTACTTATATCATGATTTACTTACTTCCAGAATATAAAATATGATTTATATATCATATATATTCAGTATATATATATATATATAATAGGTAGATAAATAAAATGAAAAACACCGTTCATGGAGACGGTAGTCCGTACGTACGCATGAACGCTGTTTTCCTTTCCTTATTGTCTTGAAATGGAAGTAAGTAGATGACATACATATGTATATATATACATAAATCCAGTAGCTTTATAATGTCATATATTTCATTATTATTTCTTATATATACATTATAATCATTCTTAAATGGTTAACATGGAGAATGAATCTCATCGCGTCGTGGAGACGGTATTCCGTACGTACGCACGAGCGATGATATCATTTCTATAAATATTGAATTGAATTGGAGTGGATTATACAATATATCAGAATCAATATGATGTTGTAATAACTATGTATAGTTATTCTTTACACCATTATACCCATCCATGTAAGGTGGTGGTGGAAAATAGATTACACCACGGCGTGGAGACGGTATTCCGTACGTACGCACGCGTGGTGATTTCATTTTCCGTAGGATGGATAGATGGTGAAATAGGTTTGTTTCATACTTATAATAACATATCAGTATATGAGTGATACTGATGTTATTACTTCATAATGAAACAACCTAAGAAGAAGAAGTGGAAGAAGAAATAAAGATGAAAGAATTGGTAACGGTAATTACCTCTTCTTTGAAGTGCCTCTTTGAGACCTCCTCTTAGGGCACTAAAATTGGTCTTTGAGGAAGACCAGAACCTCTAGGATGTTGCTAGGGAAGTGGAGAGGATAAACTGGTAGGGGTTGGCCGAGCTTGAGTGCTCAAATTGGTGTGAGGAGGAGGGGGAGGAGGTGTCCTTTTATAGGGGAGGAGAGGGGCACCTTAGGAATATCTCAAAATATTATTTTATATTAAAGTCAAAATCGGTTTATAATGGTTCCAAAGGGTCTTATTTCGAAGATAAAGTGAGGATGGGTCGAAATCCTATCAACCAATAGGATTTAGACAAGTTTAGGTTATTATTGTAACCTTATCAATTAGATTTAACTCTAAGTTAAATAATTTAACTTTTACCGTGTCTTTTTGTTTTCTTTCACTATATGGTTAATACACTTACTATAACATGCCAAACGAACCCCAAATTGTATATTATGAATAAATATATCCTTATCTAAGTCATTTGGCCGAACCTTAGATTTTTAGGAATAAAATAACAATTAATAATATAATATTTGATTTAAAAACTATTTTGTGTCAATTTTGACACTATTTGATATATGATTTTTTTGAAAGTCATAACAGAATTATATGTTCGAACCAAGTTGATTAAATCAACACTAATATATCATAGTAACCTAGAAAATTAGTGGAATTCATAAAAAATCTCAAATTACATTTATTTTGGTGTTTATAACATCAATTATGTCAATATTTCATTAATAAGATAATTACTGCATCATCGTTGTGTCATAAATAAATTAAATTATTTGATGTCTAAAAATTACAAATAAAATACCATAATGTAGTAAATCTTTTTAGCTTTCTAATGAATATTTACAATAGAATTTATCTTATGTATAACCCCATATTAAAAATGATTTACTTATTAAACTTTGATTTTAACTATTTTACCCTTTCTTTAAATAAATTAATAATAAATGTCCTAATCTAATCCAAGTGGGCCTAAATGGTCATATTTTATTCCTAAGTTTGTTTTTGGTCGAATTACACTTGTCCAATAGAATTAGGACATGTGTTAGGGTAATGTTAATATCATATTTACCCTTAGTTACCCTATTTACTATTAACCGTGGTAAAAAAAGTAAAAAGTTACTATTCACCAAAAAATTATTTTCATCTCATTGAACCACATTTTAGTCCTTGATATTAACCGTGTCTCTCGGATTTTCGAAATTCCATTCACAGAAGCGGTAAAATTAAGTTTTATGCAAAATTCAGTTTTTAACCTACCACTTAGTAGTTTCACTATTCATCAAAAATTGATGTTTTTCAGAACAATGCCAAAATTTCATCCCAAGCTATATTTCATATTCCGAATTCAAAAATGAAGTCTATTTTACCAAATTCATAACATAAAAGTTGCATTAATTAATTTTATAATTAAATCCCGCTGTTAAAATAAATAGCGTGTTTTTAGGAAACAATATATATCAAAAGATTGACACTTGATTATGTCTGGTTTAAATGTGAAATTACAACCAATGACCAACATTGTATTAAATTGTAAAAATATATTCTAAATATACTTTAAAACCACTCAAATTAATAATTTATCACTATTAATTATTTCGATTAAAAAAGTTGTTTTTAATTATAATTTAGTAATTTTCACTATTCATCAGAATATGAAAGTTATCCGAAATGTACCAAAATTTCACCTTAGGCTAAATTCGATACTCCGAATCCAAAAATGAAGTTCATTTTGAAAAATAAGATTTACTGGATTTCAAAAAGTGGTTATTACTATTCATAACGGCTAGTTTTAATAATATTTTTATAGCATATCGTTGTTTAGTGAAACTCAGTATTGCGTACTACACACGCTATCGAGGAAGGTCGCGATTGCGTATAATGCAAGTCAAGTCAAGGATGTGTGTTGTGCAAGCTCCTTTCGGTGTAGCGTACAACACAAGACATTAATAAAATTAAAAAGAATATTTTTTTATAAAATCTTGGGCTGTTACATCTAACGCTGGAAATCACCTCTAATCTCTCCAATGGATTGATCACTATACATCCTCCGATAAACGTCGAACTCAATAATATTGGGATGCTCGACTACCTACAGAAATATAAAATAAACTATTTATATTTAAAGTTATATATAATATTTAAAAAATATACTTACCAGATGCTCTCTATGAGTACTAAATGTATGACTACCAGCTCGATGCGTCACCTCCTGTCTCCCCCGGTTCTGCCATCCCACTAAATATATCCTCTGAAATTCACCACCCAACCAGTATAAACATAATCCATCCCAAACATGAGATGAAATGTACTCTGGTTAGTGGGCTCTACACGACTCATCAAATTCTGTCACTCCTGCTTTCTTAATGGTTGTTTTTCTCAAATTGTGCAAAAACTGACAGAAACGGTCACACATAGACACCTTCCATGCCGTGTGGATAACGTCACACATTCTATCATCAATGGGATACCATAAAACCTACAAATAATTTATAATATCAAGTTATTAATAAAATAAATTTCAAAATAAATATTCTTTATTTATGTATCAGCCAATGATCGAACATGTCACACCGCACATCAACGGGAATTTGTTCCCATGTGATCCATGGTTGAGAAAAATAATTGTGCAAGATAGCGCTCCCCAGTCCAATAGCTACATGCGAAAAACTTTGAAAAAGAAATAAATAATCAAACAATTAATATATATATATAAATAAATTAATGAATGCTAAATAAAATATATAGGTTACCATACCTATATGTGCGTGGATCGAAACCAAGACATGGACGTCGCTCAGGGATAGGGTCAGGAATCATCAATCATGCAAGACCGCACCCCCTCTGCGTACCCCCTGAACCATCAGTAAGGTGAGGGTTAGATGGTCCACAATCTCTCTCATCCAAAGGTAGATCAGCCTCATGAAACTCGCGAAATAGACCATGATCCATCTGAAACACAAAATAATTTTCGTTAGAAGATAGTTGAAAATAACTATTATATATAGATATATATTAGTTATGATTATAACCAATATTTAACTGTGTCAATGTCCATCTTCATCCTCATCTCCATAGTTTTCCATACCAATGTCTTCATCTTCCTCCCCAATATCATCAATATCCATATGAGTTTAAGTTTCACCATATCCTATCATTTCAAATTCATTTGTAACATCATTAACATCTTCATCATCATAGATCCTTAATTGTGGAGTGTCATCATTGATATTCATGTCTCTTTGTGAAAAAGATAGATTTTGAATAGTCTCTTGAAAAATTTTAATTCCTTCCACTTCAGCAGAATCACATTTAGTTTGATTAAACTGATTTTCCCAAGATTTCATTTTTATTATGATCCACCAATCACTCAAGTCTCTTGAAGTAACACAATACTTTGCGTAATAAATTTAATGTGCCTTTTGAGACAATAAAAATGGTTTATTTATTTCAAGAATACTTTTATATTTAATATCGACTATTCCATGAGTTGGATGAACATGAAAGCCTCTCTCAGTATCCAACCACCGACATTTAAACATCATTATGTAATTCAGTCCTAGATAACACAGCTCGATAATTTCATCCAAAATGCCATAAAAGTTAACTTTAGTTTCTCTGTGATGTGATCCTCTCATGAAAACTCCACTATTCATTGTTTTTTTTTATTCCCCATATGCACGTGTATGAAATTGAAAACCATTCACCACATATGCATTATAATATTTAACCATTTTGGATGGTGGGTTACTCAATATACATAATCGCTTATCAATTTTATCAACATGTTGAGACACCTGAAAATTTGTAAAACAATTATCAATATGATAAATAATAAACATAATTGATATTAAACCATCAATAATTTAGGTTACTAGTTTTTGAAACCATTGAGAATTTTTTTTGTGTTCTTCAAGAGCAGCTTCTATAATTTGTGGAAGTTGTTTCTTGATATGATTATCATATAACCTAAAAATAAAATAAGTTTACATACTACAACATAAATTATAGAATAAGTGATAGAAGCACTCACAACACAATTGATGACATTTCTTCACATTTGAGCAGAACATATGTATGAGCTCTGTGATGTTCATCATCTGAAATCCATCGTTCATGAACTCCACTAAAACCAAGATTTGGCTGATTAAAAACTGATAATTGATTTTCCATTTCGTCATTAACATTCCCCTCATTTCTTCCCATGATATTATGTTTTGAGGGATATTGAGATTCAAAATAATGAGAGCATAAAAAAGCAATTTCCTCTTGCAAATAAGCTTCAGCAATTGAGCCTTCAACTAATGCTTTGATACGTACTTTTTTCTTCAATTTCTGCATACATATCTCGAATGGGTACATCCATCGAAACTGTATGGGACCTCCACATTTAGCTTCATGTGGAAAATGTAATATCATATGTTCCATTGAGTCAAAGAAAGCTGACGGAAATCTTTTTCCAGTTTACATATAATTATAGCAATATATTTTTGCTATTTTATTAGGGAATTGTAGTCTGTTTTCGCTGCAAAAATATCTCGAAAAAAATATGATATGTCTGTTATTGAATCTCAAATCATAGAATTCAACAAAAATCTGAATCCAATCGGCATAAGTCTTTCCATTATAACATGAAAATCATGACTTTTTAATCCGTTAATATAACCATTCTTAACACATCTACCCAAATTGGAAGCACAACCATCTGGAAGTCTCAAATCTGCAATCCACTGACAAAATAATAAGCGACTCTCTTTGGATAGTGTATAAGATTCTTTTGGCTTCATTAACCTCTAAGATCTAACATTTTCAAATAGTTCAAGTTCTGGTCGCCTGCAAATTTGGGCAAGATCTAATAGTGCCTTTACAATATCTTTGGTCTTACCCGGTGTATCCAAAACTGTGTGAAATAAATTATAAAAATAGTTCTTCTCAATATGCATGACATCCAACATGTGACAGACCAACAAATCAGACCAATATGGAAGATCCCAAAAAATGCTTCATTTTATCCAATTATGTTCTTTCCTAAAGCCATTAATTTTCAGTTGGTTTATTGTTGACCCAAATGTGATGGGAGGTAATGAAAATACAACTAATTTTAACTCTTTACCTAAGATCATCTTTGGAGTTTCATCCCTTTCAATTGTACTTTTTTTGAAATGAGATTTGTTCCTCTGAAAAGGATTATCGGTTGGAAGAAATCTGCAGTGACAGTCATAATAACAACATTTTTTCCATTGACGAGCATAAATGTTTTGTTGTATTTCATACAATAAGGACATGATTTTAGACCATGAGTACTCCATCCAGGTAACATGCCATATTCCAGAAAGTCATTAATCGTCCATATCAATGCAGCTTTTAATATGAAATTTTGTTTCATAGCAGCATCATATGTACTAACACCATCACTCCATAATGCATTTAACTCATCAATCAATGGATTCAAATAAACATCAATATTCTTTGTCAGATGTCCTAGAATTAATAGAGTCAAAAAAATATAGTACTCCTTCATCAACATCCATAGAGATAAATTGTACAGAGTTATAAAGACATGCCAACATGAATACTGACTATCATAAGAACCAAAAAGACAGAAACCGTCGGTAGAAAGACCCAATCACACGTTTAGGGCTTCTAAAGCAAAAGACGGATGCAGACAGTCAAAATGTTTCCATGAATCACCATCAGATGGACGATTCAAGCTTTTATTAGTTGAAATCTTGGTTTTGTGCCATGAAATCATTGACGCTGTGTTCTGAGACATAAATAAATGTTGCAACCTGGGTGTAAGGGGAAAATATCTCAACTATTTTACTGGAATCGATCCAGACTTCCCTGGTTGAACTTCTTTATACCTCAATTTTCCACATGTGGGAAAACTATCCAATGACTCATTTTCACCAGAATATAAGATGAAATCATTTGGGAATGCATGAATCTTCCGATAATTAAGGCCCAGATTATGAACCAACCTCTTGATCTCATAGTAATTTACAAGCAACACATTTCCTTCAGGTAAAAATGTTTTAACCAAAGAAAATATCTGATCAAAACAGTTGTTTGACATTACATTATCTGATTTTATAGCCTTAAATTTTGCAACCGCTTCTAATTTTCTTATCTTGCAACCAATATATAATGTATCCTCAGCAGACCTCAACAACTCATAAAATTTGGATGGTGCCAAATCAGGAGTTAAATCACTATCATCTTGAGTTTCAGTTTGTTGAACAGATGGACCTGCAACATCATGTACTAAATTTTGAAACCGTGATGGATCTGGAATCAATTTATTAGTATATTCTCTTGAACTGTGTTCACCGTGTTGATACCAAAAAACATAATCTGGTTGAAAACCAAACCGCAATAGATTTTCCCCAACCTTGTCAAATGTGTCAAACGTTCTTAGAGCACATTTTTTACAAGGACAATTAATTGTGCATTCTAAAACATTTTCTGGTTTTGATGATGCAAATGATAAGAAAGCTTCAACACCCTCAATATATACAAGACTTAAAACAGAACCTTTTGGATTTCTGTGCTGATTTATCCAAGAGAGATCATCTAATAATGACTGATGTCGATTTTCTTTGTTCCATATTTTTCTATAAAATATAAATCATCACTATTTTTGAATAATTTGAAATTATAAAAACACTATCTGAAAAAAGAAGATAAATAATTACAACTACTTCTTAATAATTACCATTAAATTTAGGTGACACAATTTCTAGTGGATTGATGACTACTCTTTTGTCTTAAGGCTCATTTATTGCATCTTTCTCACACTGAAATCACAATAAAGAATATGCTCGGAGGTAATCTTATTCATTCTCGTGCATACGAGAATGTATAAGCGTACCTCCGAGCAGTTTCTTCATTGTGATTTCAGTGTGAAAAATATGCAAGTAAATGAGTCGTCGGACAAAAGAGCCCCTTTTCATCGATGAATCACCTTCTTGCAATTATCACCACCTAAAAACATTATAAAAAATTTGGTCCTATGAATACATATTCAAACTCGTCATACGAGATTGGATATGCATACGTAGAAGCATACTTTTCATAATGTGTTGAGTCAGTGAAAGTTGAAAGCAGAAGAGTCGTCAAGTAAAAGGAGTGTCGTCAATCCACTGGAAATTGTGCCAAGTTATTACAAGTTATTAGAATTTATTCCTATTTAGTACTATTTATTCTTTTTTATTCCTCTTTATTCCTCTTTATTCATATTTAGTCCTCTTTATTCCTAATTACTTCTGTTAATTCCTATTTAGTTCTCTTTATTCCTAATTACTCCTGTTAATTCCTAATTACTCCGGTTAACTCCTAATTACTCATATTAACTCTTAATTACTCATATTAACTCCTAATTACTATTGTTTACTCCTAATTACTCTTGTTTACTCCTAATTATCCCTCTTTACTCCAAATTTTTCCTATTTATTACTACTTATTCCTATTTATTACTAATAATTCCTATTTATTTCTAATTATTCCTATTTATTACTAATTATTCCTATTTATTACTAATTATTACTAATTATTCCAATTTACGACTAATTATTCCTATTTACTACTAATTATTCCTAATTACAACTAATTATTCCTAATTATTTCTAATTAATCCTTATTATTACTATTTATTCCTATTTATTCTTATTTTTTAGTAATTATTCCTATTTATTAATAATTATTTCTATTTATTAGTAATTATTCCTATTTATTACTATTTATTCCTATTTATTAGTAATTATTCCTATTTACTACTAATTATTCCTAATTAATGCTAATTATTCCTAATTAATGCTAATTATTCCTAATTAATGCTAATTAATCCTATTTGTTACTATTTATTCCTATTTATTAGTAATTATTCCTTATTATTAGCAATTTTTCCTATTTATTAGTATTTATTCCTATTTATTCCTATTTATTCTTATTTATTGCTATTTATTACTATTTATTGCTATTTATTACTATTTATTTCTATTTATTACTAATTATTCATATTTATTACTAATTATTCCTATTTATTAGTAATTATTCATATGTATTAGTATTTGTTCCTATTTATTGCTATTTATTGATATTTATTGCTATTTATTACTATTTATTTATATTTATTCCTATTTATTTCTAATTATTCATATTTATTACTAATTATTTCTATTTATTACTATTTATTACTATTTTTTCCTATTTATTACTAATTATTCCTATTTATTCCTATTTACTACTAATTATTCCTATTTACCACTAATCATTCTTATTTACTACTAATTATTCCTAATTAATGTTAATTATTCCTAATTAATGCTAGTTATTCCTATTTACAACTAATTATTCCTAATTAATGCTAATTATTCCTAATTCATGCTAATTATTCCTATTTATTTGTAATTATTCCTATTTATTTCTATTTATTCCTATTTATTAGTAATTATTCCTATTTATTAGTAATTATTCCTATTTATTAGTAATTATTCTTATTTATAAGTATTTATTCCAATTTATTGTTATTTATTCATATTTATTGCTATTTATTACTATTTATTGCTATGTATTGCTATTTATTTCTATTAATTCCTATTTATTTCTATTTATTACTAATTATTCATATTTATTACTAATTATTTCTAATTATTCCTAATTATTATTATTTATTCCTAATTATTCTTATTTATTTCTAATTGTTACTATTTATTCCTAATTATTCCTAATTATTCCTAATTATTCCTAATTATTCCCATTTATTACTAATTATTCTTATTTATTACTAATTATTCCTATTTATTTTTATTTATTACTAATTATTCCTATTTATTACTAATTACTCTTATTTATTACTAATTATACCTATTTATTACTAATTATTCTTATTTATTACTAATTATTCCTATTTTTACTAATTATTCCTATTTATTACTAATTATTCCTATTTATTACTAATTATTCCTATTTATTCCTAATTATTATTAATTATTTCTATTTATTATTAATTTTTCCTATTTATTATTAATTATTCATATTTATTCATATTTATTCTTATTTATTACTAATTATTCCTATTTATTACTGTTTATTTCTAATTATTAGCATTTATTACTATTTATTACTATTTAGTCCTATTTATTACTATTTAGTCCTAATTAGTACTAATTACTACTAATTAGTACTAATTACTACTAATTACTACTAATTACTACTAATTATTAATAAATTACTACTAATTATTACTTATTATTACTAATTATTACTAATTATTACTAATTATTCCTAATTATTCCTAATTATTCCTAATTATTCCTAATTATTTCTAATTATTACTAATTATTCCTAATTATTCCTAATTATTACTAATTATTTCTAATTATTTTTATTTATTACTATTTATTACTATTTATTACAAATTATTCCTAATTATTACTATTTATTACTAATTATTCCTATTTATTACTAATTATTGACATTTATTACTAATTATTCCTATTTATTACTAATTATTCATATTTATTAGTATTTATTCCTATTTATTAGTATTTATTATTATTTATTCAAATTTATTATTAATTATTCCTATTTATTATTAATTATTCCTATTTATTACTAATTATTCATATTTATTACTAATTATTCCTATTTATTCCTATTTATCCCTATTTATTACTATTTATTCCTATTTATTACTATTTATTCCTAATTATTCTTAATTATTACTATTTATTTCTAATTATTTCTAATTATTACTAATTATTACAAATTATTTCTATTTATTTCTAATTATACCTATTTATTTCTAATTATTCCTATTTATTTCTAATTATTCTTATTTTTTGCTAATTATTCTTATTTATTACTAATTATTCCTATTTATTATTAATTATTCCAATTTATTACTAATTATTCCTATTTATTATTAATTATTCATATTTATTACTAATTATTCGTATTTATTAAAATTTCGTACTAATAATTTCAATTTATTATTACAAATAAATATTGTTAACAAACCAATTTAAATCTAATTAAATTAAAACTATTAAAAAATAATTAAAATTTACATAAAAAAATGAAATAAATATTAAATTAAATAAAATATAAATACCTTTAAACTTGATCTTCTATTGATGTAGACCACTTCAAAACTTTTTCTTAAAAAAAAAACTAACTCAAACAAAATTTCACTCTGAAAATAGCGTCGGAGAGAGAGAGAGAAAATGAGAATTGAGAGAATGATTTGAAAAAATGGATGGGGGTATATATATGTTAGATTAGTTGCGATGAGACCTTTTACGACGGGAATACCGCCGCAAAAGGTACTTTTGGCGATGAACCCCGTCACAAATACCATTGCCCGCATTAGTTGTTGTCGGGGGTTAAAAGGGTATTTGCGATGGGCCCCATCGTAAAAGGTACCTGCCAACACACGTTTTTTGACGAGGCAACATCCCGTCGCAAAAACCTCTGAGCGACGAACTATTTGCGACAGGAATATTCCTCCCGTCGCAAATAACCTTCTCGCGGTTTGACGCGCAAACCGTGCTAAACCGCGCATTACTTTTTGCGACGGGCCACCAAAACCCGTCGCAAATAACAAGTTAGCTGCGACGTGGGGGGGGGGGGGGTCCCCCGTTGCAAATAATCTCTGGACTGGACTATTTGCGATGGGAAATAGTCCAGTCACAAATAGCTCATCGCAAAAGGTTGTTTTTCCCGTAGTGACCATACAAGATAAATAAGTGGTGAATATGGCATATTTCTCATAGTAGTAAAAGTGAGACGAGAAACCCTTACCTTGAGTCCGACTCATCATGTACATTATTTAACTTCTTGAATAATTAACTTATGTTATTTATTTACTTAATTAATAACCTTTCAAGTTTATTATTCCTTTTATTTAACTTATTACCAAGTTATAAATGATTACTTATTCAATTAAGTTTAAGTCTGATGTTTCGATGATATTTGGCTTATATGTCAAAAATGACTTTGGTAGATTGACTATGGTTAAAGAGGTTATTATTTGAAAAATCTATAGAATAATAATCATGAAATAATTATCATATTTATACATCAATTATAATTTTAAAACCAACCATTAAATATGTTTATAAAAAATGAATTACTTTACAATCATGAAGATGGTAGACCGTACATACGCATGAGTAACGTTTCCATTTTTCAATGATCATTATTAAAATAAGGTCAATAATATTTTATATTTTTGAGAATGATAATAATATAATATATTATTTCTTAAATATACATATATATATATATATCATCCATGTGGTGTGGTGATAAAAGGTGAGTCTCATCGCTTCATGAAGAGGGTAATCCACATGTACACGAGTGACGCTATCATTTTTCAGTATAAAAAATAAAATGATATATTATATTTCAGACTGAAAAATAAATCATTAATATCATAATTATTTTATGTATATCACATAAACTCATTAAATTTTGTCCTTATCACTTTCCATGTTACACATTAATGAAAGACGAATCCAATTGCTTCATGAGGCGGTAGTCCGCCGTACACATGAGTGACATTATTATATCCCCTACAGAATGGAAAGTTAAATGGTATATATTATATAATGATTCAATATGTATAATTATGTTATAAATATCATATATATACTTTATATCCATCATAAAACTCAACCGTGATATGTGGTAATGGAAAAAATGAATGACATCGGTTTGCGAGGTGATAGTCTGATGTACACAGGAATAATGATTTCGTAACGAATTTGATGGAAGTTGGCGTGGTTATAGGCCATGAACTTAAGATAAAAAAATATTTGTGTATTAAAGATACTTATTTTATTATATCATCATGGTTTAATAATAATTTAATTAGGTGGATGAAGAAATAAAATAAAAACACTTGTTGAAGAATGTTACCTCTTCTTCGGGCATCCTCATTAGGTTTGCAGCAAAGCCTTTATAGGTTGAATTTATTTCAATACTAAGGATTCTAGGATTAGAGTAGGGAAGTTGGGAAGTTATTTTTTTATGAATTGAATGAACCAAAAGGATTTTAATGTGTGAATAAGAGAGAAGAGGGGGTGGGCTTTTATAAGTGAGGTGAGTGGCCTATTTGTAATTTTTTGAAAGAAAATAGTGTACCCACATTTTTCACATTTTAAAAGGGTCCAAAATGGATTATTATAAAAAATAATATATTATAGGGTCCAAATATGGATATTAAATAGATTTTAGACAAGTTTTTAGGTCAATTTAACCCTTATCTCTTTTATTTTAACCCCTAGTAAATCCATTTTTACCTTAATCGTGGTAAATAATTTTTATTGTTTTCACTATTAATTTTGGTAAAAAAATATTGTACATTATTATTTAATATAAATTATGAAGATTCTAAATCTTTAATCCATTTTTCAAAATTCTTTCCACATAAGTAGAAAATTTGAATTTAAAATTAATCCTATAGATGCGACAAGAAAGCGAGTTTTTAAAGAGAAAATGTATAGAAGTTTATAAAGTTTGAATATTAAAATTCAATATGAAAATGATTCATAAGAAATAAATTGGATTAATTTGTATAAAATTGAAATAAATTTACTTTATAAACCACTCAAAATATAATTTAACATTATAGATAATTTTAAAAAAAGGTAGTTTTCAATTTGTATTTTCACTATTCATGAAAAAATGAAACTTTTCATAAAAATTTAAAAAATTCATGCTAAGATGATTTTGATATGATTATTTAAAAAAATTATCATTTTAAATATTTTTTTAATGTGGTAAAAATTTATTATAAATTATGTGTTCAAAACACAACTAAACCGCATTATAGAAAAATGCATTTTTTTTAAAAACATTTCTTTTTTATTTAAAATGGATCTAATTTTATCTCTAATATATATAGATCAATTTTATTTATTTTATATATGTGTAAACCAAATAATTTTAATAATTTATTTAGTAATATTATTACCTGTAAATTTAATATCTAGGTTGTAATGGTAGTATAAAGTACCATGTTTCGTTCAAACCCGATGTTGCGTGTATTGCAAGATATCAAAGAGATTGAATTTATATAAAACAATTATGATATCATAAAGTATAAATTTGTTATATTACCATATATTTTTAGTGTTTCATGTCATTCTTTCTATCAAATATGATATTAATATTTTAAATTCTCATTGTGTTATAGAGATATATGAGTCTTTTGGGATTATTGCCTGACAATCTCTAATAGAATCTTGTAAAAAATCTATAGATTCTTGAAAAAACCACCTAGGTGGATATAATTTTCGTAAAAATTATATGTAAAACCAAGGAATCCACACCAGTAGCATCAGATATGGGTGGTCACCCCAAACTAGGCGTAGGATTAACTTTTTTTACTCTGAATAACCTAAAAAGATCCACTCCCACCCATCTCTTCCAAATATGGATTTTATCTACAAGAGGATACACAAATTATGATTCAGCCAGTTAGTTAACCATCAGCCACTAAACCTACCATGGTTCCCATATTAGCTGGAACTACCTTCTTTATAACTTAAAATAAGGTAGATAGGTTGAACAATATAACATGAGTTAGTAAGGGTCCTTTTAATCCCATATCAAACATCAGAATTTCAAATATTTATCTCCACACAAGTAGGGAGAAAAATATTTGTAAACATGGTAACATACTCTATTATAGAAATTTACCCTTAATTGAGTTCCATAAACACCAAAGACTTTGCCCGACATAGGGTTTCATGGTAAAGTTTCTCAAAGAAAAGTTCTTAAAAACCTTTCCAGGTTAGTACCTGGTGATTAGTATAATTTTTTAATTATTTTCATATAGTTTTCAATTTTTTGTGTGTTTTTATTGAAAAGATAGTAAGAATATAGTATTTTATAGGTTTTACGAAACTTTATTAATAAAAGTTAAATATTAAACATTATGATAATGAATTTATTCATTCAAGGTACTTTTTGAAACATGATTCATTTGGATAAATCACTAAATAATTATTATGTAAATTCATGTAAGGAAATAGGTCATGCGTGATTAAATGAAGGTATAAATGGGTATACATTTTAATTAACTAATACATGATGAAAGTGAAACAATTAGGGTGTGGTTCGCAGCCTTACTTAATCAGAAAACATAAAAATAATTGTTTGTGTTGTACATATAGAAGAGAGTGTTAGGAAACTAATAATACATGTGTAAAGGTTCAAGAAGGTTTCATAGTTCCAAAATTTTCCGCATCAGATCTCAAGGGAGAACCAGAATCCAATATTTCTTTACATCCTATATCAATGCTATAAAAACACTTCAATGTCACCTTGCGTCATTTCTTAATGAAACATATATTTAGGGATGATGCATGTGTTAACTTACTTGGATAACATGGATCAATAACTCTATATGAAAACAATCCTTGTGAAAATGATGAAAAGAGACATTGAGAGAATCCAAAGGGAATGTGAACAACACATATGGAAATGACTACAATGTTATAAGTGTTATCAATCAAGATAGTGAACTGAATACAATACCGTCTTCCTAGATTATTAATACAAAAAATTTTGGATAACATAAATGGAATTTAAATCCACTATTTTTAGATAAGTTGAACGGTCATTTTACTTTTATATTGATAAGAGTACAATGATTCTAGGATACAATCCCATATAGTGAAATAAGCGGACACTATATTCACTAATAATACAGAAAATAGAAATATTGCAACACATAAGTGTTATCCATGTAGATATAAAATCCTAGAAAACATCATCCTTGCATAAGTCCTAATTAAATGAAACTATATTGATGCCACATGCACCCATAACCTTGAAAATATTAGATCCCAATGGAATTTGAATTTGGTGAATTGCTATAATTTATATAGAATGACTTTAAATATTTTCAATGGATTTTAAATAAAATACTAGTAGTTTAAGAACACACCATAATATTAATAATGCATAATTTTGAAGGAAAGAGGGAATCCCATTCCATGATAACCATGGATGAGTTAAATGAAAACATGGGAGACGTAAGACCAAGGGTACCAAAATAATCCTTTACACAACTGTCTAACCAAATTAAGTACTATCATAAAAACATGTAAATGTGGGAACCAATACTAAGGAGAAATGATATGGGTATATAAGAAATTTTAGTGGAGATGGTGATCAAAGGGTGATAAAATAAGTTAAGTTGTTATGTATAAGCTTTATATATGGAGTGATCTCATCATATATAGACTATATATAGTGATCAAAAAAATGAATATGTTATAAAGTAAATTTAAAATCTAAAGGAATGAACATATAATGGGATTAATAAATCATTAGAAAAGAGTGTAAAAAGTTCAATAGAGGATAATTATCTCAAGAATTATCATTTAGAAGCCTCTCAACTCATTGTTTTTAATTTTTTATTATATTATGGGAATGATGAGATAGTTCTTTAGTGGTGTTTGAGTGATGTGGATTTGATAAACACTGTTAATTCTATAATGAATTAATATCTAAATATTTTTATCTTTTATTCTTAATGATTCACTAGACTGATCACCCAGTTCTTGGTCTTTGAGTATTGGTAAAAGAATGAGAATTTAACTTTTATCTCATACACTAGAGAGATCAATAATGTTCTTTGAATAATTTCAGTCTTCAAAGGGTAAAATTCATATTTATATTATAGAATTTAATTAGTTTAACTCACTTAGTATAGCAATAACATGAAAGATTATGGGTATATATAGTTTTACTAAGTATCTAGATAGTTTTTCGATAGATTACATGAAGAAATGAGTGATTTTTAAGTTTAGAATCACAAAAATAAATTATAAATAGTGATATTAAAAAAATTGACCCCAATACCCCCATTATATCATCACTAATTTTCCAAAATATTCTCTTTTGATTTGGTGCATACCTACACAATACTATCTTCTTGTTTTTTTCTTTTATTATTTTTTGTTTCAGAAAAATACCAATGATACATACCACTAGTACTTCACCCGTGCAAATGCATGACCTATTCACCATTCTTTGTAATAATATTTTTAAAAAATATTTAATTTAGAGTATGTTGAAATGAAGAGTTATGTGAAAAAAATACAAGATAAGTATATAAGAAAAGATTTTAAGTAAATGAAAAATAATGTGTTGAATATAATATTTTGAATAATTACACTATAAAAATTAAAGATCTCATAAATTAAATAAGTCGAAAAGGAATTGAAAAAATGAAATAATAAATTAATTAAAGAAAATTTTAAGAAATTATCTTACGTGGAGTTAAAACTACGAATGAAATAAAAAATAACATATCAACAAAACCATTATTTATCCTCTAAATTATACAACCTAAAAACCGTGACATGAATCCATTTTTAGGAAATATATGAGAAGAAACATGAGAAAAAAATTCACTATTTCCTAAATTTCATTGATGAGAGCACCCAGACATGTACTATTTAAAAGCCATCTCTAATATTCATCACTTTTTTGAAAAATACACATTAATAGTTTACGATACTTGAATATTATTATATATATATGTTAATCATTTGGAAACAATTGTTAATAATGATATAAAAATTTTTAATTCAAAATTCTAAGGTAGTAATATTATATGAATATTAGATTCATGTTGAAAGAATAATGATGTGTGGTATTCTCCAAATCAATACATCCCCTTAAGAAAGAGTATAAATATTTTTAGTGTAAACAAAACACTAAGGCCTATGGGTTTGGAAAGCCAAACCGATGGTTCTATAAATTTATAAAAAAACACATGCAAACCAAATGAATTCAATAATTACAAGCTATGAGATTACCTAAAAAATAATGAACCAAAATCCCTTAATTTCATAACCAATAGTTCAAGAAATTATTCCATGTAAATAATAAATCAACTTCCAAAATTACAATATCCATTCAAGAGAAACAACAATCTCACTCTGCATCAAATTTCAGTTCAAACCCAAAATTCAAAATTTGGAAGAAAAATTAGTATTTAGATTGATTTTAATGAAAATAGTTTTCTATTATAATATATTTAATTCATGTCAACCATTAATTTATACAAATGAATGAAAATTACAAATGGTACATACAGGAAGAGTGGTAAAAAATGATTCTAAATCCAAATTACATTAACATGTAGGTTACAATTGCAACATGGAAATATATAGATGAATTCCACTTATAATAGTATACAATTGATAGATGTAAATAGTTTCTTACATGTAATAGTAGGAAGGAAGCTAGAATAACAATGGGATTGACTTTAACACATGTAGCATTAAATATATACTTTTTAATTCATGTTGAAAATTCATTTATATAGATGCAAGAAGATTTCATATGGTACTCACATTATCACGAATAAAAGTTACAATTTATTTTGAATCTTAGTTTCGATAATATAGAGGTTTACAAATATAGTTTGGAATAATACATAATAATTCCACTTGAGAATCATTCTGGTTATAGATGATACCAAATCCCACTAACATTAACATATTCTAGATTATACTTTATTGAATCATGAAAATTTAATGAATGTTAAAACTGATTTTATATAGAATCACTTTTGTTACTAATGCTACTTACATTAGCAGGAAGGTAGGTTACAAAAACTATTAAATCAATTTTACATAAACTAAAATATTAGAGTAGAAGGAAAGTTACAAATGGAACTGAATCCCACTTATATTGATAGGTGGGATAAAAATACAATTTTCATTGTATAGAATCATTCCACTTAGATACAGATGGCTTAAAAATTATACCGAATAAAACATACATTAAATTTAAAAATTCAAAAAATCTAATATAATGAAAATATTATACAATATATTATATTATATCAAGCATTCTATATAAATTAATTTATAAGTATCTAATATATTATGTCAAACATCATTTATGGTAATTTATAATTTTCTCACTCTACAGTCTGTATTTTTAATATAATAAAGTCTCACATAAAAATTCTAAAAAACATTAAACAACCATAATATTTTATATACAACATAACATATCTAGAACTGATATCAAATTTAAAATCTAACATAATTAATATATGAATTAAAAATAATCAAAATTAAAATCACTTAATGTAATAGAAAATAATAATAATGTTGATTCAGAATAGAATTTTACTAGTTGAAAGTAATATATTTGGAAAGAAAACATATTCAAAGTATAAATAACAAAGTCATGTTTAAGGATATTTGAAACTATAAAAGGTTTTTAATCAATGGATAATATATTGGATTTTAAAAAAAATACATATACAATTTATAAACCAATAATATGGAGAAAATAAAATCATTTTTTCTTATAAAACTAAAAAACAGATCATATAAGAAATTCTTGAAAAAGGTAAACAGAACTTATGGGCCCAAGGAAGAGGGAAATCATATATGAAGTGTAAGAAAGGGTAAAAGTGAAGAAGAAAATAAAACCTCATAAACTGAGGAAGAAGGAAATAAAACCTACAAAATAAAAAGTGGGAAAGCAAAATCAACCTAAAATAATCATAATAGAAATTAGTTCAATAATAGATAATGATAACAATATAGATTCAGAATAAATTTTTAGTTACTTATATTGAATTTATTGGATTTTGGATATAAAACTCAATTGGGACATAAATAAAAAATTCATATTTTAATAGAATAAAATTTAAAAAATGCATATACCATTATTATGGTGCTATAATGGATAGTTGTTTTTTGAAGATGAGTAACTTAATCTCATACATGAACCTAAAATTTAAAAGTGAAATTCAATGAATATAAATATACATGTAACATAATATATTTTAAAGGTAAACATATTTATTAGGGATGGTTAGAGGTAATGAAATCTTAAAAGGATTGTTACTAATCATTGTTCACATGCATTATTCTAATATTATTGTTGCCATTTATGTTTTGAAATCAGCTATATTACACAATATAAGACATGTGAAGAACCCTCTTTAAATTTAACTCTATGATGGTCCTATATGTTGGAAGTTTCCACCCCTTTTGTTGTACATATAGAGGGTTCTGGGTGTTTTAAAACTTACTCTTCAATTAAATCTCTAGAATACTGTATAGATAGTGAAATACCAATGAAACTATCCACTACACATGAATATAAATAACATAAACTAAGAGTAAAAAATTCAAATAAGTTGGTGGAGATCAAACTAAATTCCTGATTATCAACTCGACATGTATCGATAATGCTACCGGGGTTAGAGGTAGGCTGACTAAATTGAACTAAATGATGACTGAACGAATGAAATATACGTTGTAATTGAATATTTTAAAATCATATATATTTTAATAACATAAGAAAAATTAAAAATAAAATATAAATAAAACAAATTAATAAAATAGATAACATAAGTATATAATGTATGAAGAATAATGGTTCATATGTGGATTAATGGATGCTTCCTTGATTGGTGCAGACATAGTATGAAAGTTCATAGTTGGAGAAGACACACAGAGGCAACAACTATTCTGCTAAAACTTTCATAACCAGAGGGAAATTAAAGGACCATAATTTTGGAATGCATCGATAGATTAAGGAATATCATCATTGAATCTACCGTTGAAGAATCTAGGAATGTGATGAACATTCCGTAAGGGGATTGGTTGAGACGTTGGGGACTTTAGTGAAGCAAGATAGAGATATATTTTCCATTGTTAAAACTCTGGATTTGGAGAAGATAGAAATGAGTGAGAGTTCGGTCACCAGTGGTCTGGAAGGGAAGAGATAATGAGAGGAGATGTGGGAGTTGTATGTTGAATATGAAGGAGAATAGGTATACATGGGAGGGGATCATTTATCTAAGAGGAGGGTTCAAAATTGTATGGGTTGTGGGAACCCTAGGTTAGAGAGGATGGAAACATGTGGGAGTAGGGTCTCGAGTGAAGGAAATGGGGAAGTTGAATTTTTTTAGAGGGAAAAATATTTACATGGATATAAGGCGTGTGAAAGGGGGAATACAACTTATATATATAGTAGATTTCATCATCATTTCTATTAATATAATCAAACTGAAACTCTTCAATTATTCAAGTTTTCCCTATAAATATGACTTAGATACTCTCCATTAATGTGTTGTAGTGACCATGTTCACTTGAAGGGTGTGTGTAGCATACACTACACATTTAAATCAAGAATATTTTATGATGTTTTTGGGGGAAAACAATTTTATTTCACAATTTTAATTTATATTATATATAAAAAATATGTAAACTGGTCATTACATTCAATATACATCATTTTAAAATTCAAAGACTTATTACTTTCTTTAACTAAAAATACATTCATGTGATTTGTAGGCATATGCACACAAGGAGATCCTTGATTGTATACTTACATACACTAATTCTAAAAATAAAGCGATATTTCCATAGAATTCTAGATAAACCAACAAAGGATATGGAGGATCACAGTCCACCAAGTGTGCCACTAGAAATGGGAGTTGAACAATTTACAGATACTATTATACTGAATGAGAAAGTTCTACAAAAACTTAGGTACTTACAAGTACTTATAGTATTTACCAATCACTACTATATTAGGATCACACTAAATACAAGGAATTATGAGCTAAAGCACCACCACTTACAATAATTTTCTATATTTAATGAAATTCTATTAGAGGATGCATTTGTTTTCATTAAATAATTTTTCAAAACTGTTCAGTGAGTTCCATTACATAGATTATCTAAATATGAAATTAGGATATATTTTCCTTATTTTATAAAGGTATAGGCTTGAAATTATCTTTTATAATAATAATAAAATTAATTTAGAACATGGGAAGAAATTTATAACGCCTTCATAAAAATATTTTACCATACTAAGAGAACTATGGACTTGAGGAAAAAATCTCAACTTTTATACATAATAAAAAGAACCATTTCCTGAGGAATGAGATATATTCATATATTATTACCAATAATTTCCACACCATCAATTTCCACCTTCACTATTGATGTAGTTTTTTATGAAATAATAAATTTAATGGGAAAAATATTATAGATTTGGCTAAAGGAGGGAACTATGGATATAAGATAGGTAAGGAGATCAAGAACATTGATAATATTCTTTCCATAAAGTCAAAATAAAAAGTTTTTAGAGATAGGGGTGCTATTTTTAATGAATTGACTATGAAAATAATGTTAATACAAAAATTTCAGAGATTCAAAAATAGTTGCAAAATCACATTTAAAAAACAAGGTGAAATAAGTAAATCAATTGTTATGAAATGCACGATAAAAATGATTTTCATTATATAAAATTTGATATTCCAACATTACATCCATCACCGTCTCAGGTAGAATAATTAAACTACATGGGAAACTATAGATGATAACTTGCGAGTAATGATCAATTATCAAACACTTATAATTCATGATGGAAGAATTATCACATACCCTCCTAGTAAGAGTAAATAAATTTCAAAAAATCTAGGATTTTTGAACTCCAAGGTAAATAAAAATAAGTATATCAAGGAAGGGTTTATACTAGAACTTATAAGTGGCATGATTCAATTTCAAACTGAGAAGATAAAGGAATTGCAATAATTTTGGAGGAATTATAGAAAGTAAAAACCAATCAGATGTGAATGAATGATTTTGTTCAAATTAATAATCCTTACATCTCAAGGTTAGATAAATTGATTAAAAAAAACCAAAATATCATTAATATCCTAGATATAAAAGTTGTTTCACTTGTAAAGAAAACCACCATGAGAGGCATGGAAAAGTTTATGAGTACAATTGATAAAAATACAAGAGAAGGGTATAGAAATTTACAATAATAAGAGGAAAAATAATGAAAGGAAAAGATTATAAGAATATTGAAAATGAGGAATTTGTGGCTAATCATAAATAGGATAATCATTATCAAGGAAAGGTAGATGATAATAATGATTAAGTGAAGAAACATACCACTATAAAATTTGAGTCCAAGAATAATAAGAAAATATGATATATGGAAGGGTCATATTGAAGTTATATGTCAGTTATGAAAATAATTATGAACCAGATACACCATTTATATATATATATATATATATATCGAAAAACACGGGGATAAATATTTCAAATTATTCACCCAAATGTTTCAAAATATTAGAGTGGGCATTCCATTTATAGTGGCATTAACAAAGATTCCTTTTTTACATAAAGTTATTGAAGAATATCATTTTAAACAAAAAATTGATAGAATAATTTTACATAGTTTCACTGACTAAATAATGAATTGTAGTTATCCGGATGAAGATCTCATAGAATTTAAAGGATATGTATAGTTAAAATACCCTATTAATTTTAGGGGAAAATTATATTCACTTGTTTAGTTATTTTTGATCTATCATCAACCACATTACTTTAATAGAGTATAATGAATTAGATTATGTAGAATTAAATCCAAAAATTGTATCTTTGTAACTTATAAATATAAATTACAAATCCTATATGTGTTATCAAAGTTCTTTTAGTGATAATTGAAAAACTTATCTTACTTGAAGATTTATTAGTACTAAATATGAAGACAAATAAAAAAGTAGCTATCATACTTAAAAAACATTATTATCCACTAGTGGTGCTCTAATTTATGTTCCATAAGGTAAATTAACAATCTAATTAGAATAATACAAGGAAATACTCCTTATATTTCAATTCGTGAAACACCCACACATGTTGGTTGACTTTTCTTGTGGATGTCATTGATAGAGATGTGGAATGTGAGTTACAAAGTTAGTTGAGAATGAATTTATTAAGGTGAATGAAATATTTGATAATATGTAAAACTAATAATGATATCAGATGATAAATATAATAAATATTAATAACTCTATTACATACATTCATATGGGAAATGTAATGATCTGGGATTTTATCAATGGAAATTCCCTTCTTATAATTATGTCATATATTATAAATCACAAACATCACATAGAGAAACCAACAAAATATTATTCTCATAAATGAATAATGATAGATTAGTCATCAAGAAAAATAATAATAATTCAAAATATTATAGAGGGAAAATAAATAAAAAATAATATAATAAGAATATGAAAATTTGGATATGCTTAATCTAGTAGAATATATGCACTCATGAAAAAATATGAAGAAATAAAACATAATGTTAATAATAAAATATTCATTTAAAATATGAAAGTATATTTAACCTTGAGAGAAAATAAAAGTGACTGATAAATGTAACAAGATGTATTTATAGGAAGTAGTAAATCCTTATTACCATTGGAATTTTAAACTAATCGTTGAAATTGTAATGTGACCGTTAGGAATAGTAACCTGGCTATTAGAATAGTAACCTAAAATATGAATGTATAAATAAAATTTAGGTATCTTATAAATTAAATTATGATATATTTATATCCTGCAATAAGTAAATAATTGTTTTAAAAATTATAAATTAAGTATTGATATTTTTTTTGAAAAAAATGTTTATTTACAATTTTATAATTAATATAATGATTTGAAGGAAAATTTATTTTCATAAAATATATTCCTAAATTAATATTTTGTTGTATTATAATTTTAAGATAATTTTATGAAACCTTAATTAATTTTTCAAGGTATCATAAAATCGGTTATAATATTAAAATTAGCATTTTTCGAATAAATGATAATTTGAATTAAAAATTAAAATTTTTATATTTTAAAAAATATTTTTTATAAAATAGAGTCCATTTTATAAATCTACATATCAAAAAATTATTAGTGTGATTTTTTGGGATTTTTATAAAATAGTTGAATATTTTATGAATAGTGAAATACAATAATTTATGACATTTAACATTATAAGTAAATAAATTAAATTTTGAGTCATGGTTAAGTCATGGATGATGTACGTTAACATTATCTTGAACTAACATACTCTAGTTACTGTATTTAGTCATGGTAATCAACACCATTGATAGTCTTTATCCAAAATAATAAATAAATGAATAAAATAATCAAAAACACCCCTCTCCTCCCCCTATAAGTACCACCCCACACCACCCATTCTACTCCCACCTCCTAAGATTAATACTGTAACACCCCGAGCTTCCACGATACGCTTCTCATTCAATAATGCAATAGCTTGCATTGTACGCAACTTCGAGTTCTAAAACACCACGACTAATCAAAGTAGCCGTTATGAATAGTAATAACCACTTTTTAAAATTATAGAAATTTTATATTTCAAAATGGACTTCATTTTTGTATTCGTAATATCAAAATTATCCAAAGTTGATTTTTTTTTTAATTTTCTGGGAACTTCCATTTTTTTATGAATAGTGAAAATTACTTAAAAACAACTTTTTTAATCAAAATAATTTATAGTGATAAATTTTACTATTTAGTGGTTTTAAAGTATAATTAGAATATATTTTTACCATTTTATCCAATGGTGGTCATTAGAATTAATTTAACATTGAAATTGGACATAAACAATTGACAATCCTTTGATATAAATTGTTTCTTAAAAACACGCTATTTGTTGTGACAACGGGAATTAATTATAAAATTAATTAATGCAACTTATATGTTTGGAATTTTGTAAAATAGACATCATTTTTGAATTCGGAATATCAATTATAGCTTAGGGTGAAATTTTGGCATTGTTCTGAAAAACTTCAATTTTTGATGAATAGTGAAACCACTAAGTGGTAGTTAAATAACTGATTTTTCGTTTAAATGAAATATTACCACTTCTGTGATTTAATTTTCAAAAATCCGACATACATGGTTGTCATTAAGAAGTAAAATGTGGTTCAATGAGATTAAAATAATTTTTTGGTGAATAGTAACTTTTAAGTTCTTAATCGCGATTAGAGGTAATTAGTGTAGTTTAAGGTAAAAATAATGTTTTAATAATAAGAGATGAGCTTGACACTTGTCCTACTCCTATTGGATGAGTCATGGCCGACCAAGACAACCCATGGTTCAACTTGGGGACCCCATGGAGCCACTTTGGTTGGAAAATGACATTAATATATATTTATTTAATGTTAAAATTAAATTGACACAAACATGAGTTGTTTTACTAAAACAGTTTTTAAGTGGGGTTACACAAGTCCAAATTTTGACTATAAATATTAATTATAAATCTAAAAAGATTTCCTACATCATAGTATTTTTTTTATAATTTTTATAAATTAAATAAATTAAATTATTTATGACATCATGATGATTCAGTGATGACCTCATTATTTAACGATTTTAATAAAATGAAAATATAATGTAAAATACAAGGCTTACACTTGTCCAAAGACTATTGGATGGGTAGATTTCGAACCCTTATCACCTTAGCCTCGAATTATATAAGTGTGGGACCTTTAGAATCTGAAAATCATTGTATAATAATGTAAAATTTACTTACTTTCCAAGAGTGCCCCTCCTCTCCTCTTATAAAAGGCCCCCACCTCTACCACCTCATTCACACTTTCAAGCCATTTGGCTCGGCCAAACTCTGGCCAAATACTCTCCCAACTTCCCCCTCTTACTCCTAGAAGCCTCACCTTGGGCAGAACTCTTCCCAAGGAAGCCTTTGGCTCAAATCAAAAAGAGTTACCCGATTTTGAGGTAATGTCTTCTCTAATGTTGTTTTGTTTTATTTTTCTTCTCCAAACCCCTAAACTCTTTTTATTCATTTCTTGTGTAACAACACCAGTATCCTCAATATACTAGGATGTTGTTATAAGAAGGATTCGAGCTATACTTACACACACCTACATCTAATGGTTAAAGAACATATGGTTTCTGTTGATGGCGAATTTATGCCTCACGAAACGATGATTGTTCAACACTCATATAAAACCTTCAAAGGTGACCATTAAGATGTAACTATATTTATATATGATATATAATATGTTTATTTTTTACTTATGATTCTGTATTTCTCATTTATGGCATACTTTTTGATTTCCATTATGGGTAAACGCGATAATTTCATTTTAGGAAGTGCGGACTACCGCCCCCTCAAAGTGATGTGAATCGTTAATGCCATATGTGGGATGTATAAAGGATGGAGTAAATGATATTATATATGATATTATACTGGAACTATATTATACCTTTATATAATTATGATTTCATTCCATTAAATATGAAATAGAAATGAAAGTAGCGTTCATGCGTACGTACGGCTTACCGTCTCCATGAACGGTGAATTTCATTTCTTACCTCTAAATGTTATGTAATATTATAAATGCATGCATATACTGGATATATATGATATATATGATATCTACATCATGAACATAATTCTGGATATAATGGATATATCACCAAATGAACAACTTGTAATTATAAGAATTTTATTTTTGACTCAAGTACCTAAGATCGAAAAAATGACCGTTATAAACTTAAATAATTACATAATGTTCATAACATAGTAATAAGGGATATAAAAGGAATAATGAACATGAAAAAGGTTCTTAAGTAAATAGAAATTATCTCTAGTTTATTATTCAGGAGGTTAAAGAACGGTCGAGTCAGGACAGGACGCAAGGTAAGGGAACTTCTTAACCCAATTTCTATTCTTTGGGTTAATCTCCTACTTTCAAATTATGTCATGATATTATTATGTCCTATCTTTTATTTTTACATTATTTATGTGTACTTATAGTTAATATACATTATAGATGTACTTTATTTAAAAAAAATGATCTTTTTAAGGACTTCGTCTCAATCCCCTTTCATTGAGGCATATTTGGTTTTATATACAACTTTCTTTTATACGGTGTATAAACCCCTTTGACTTTTATGTTTATTCAAAAGGAATATTTTTTATACGAAGCGTTTTGCTAAACAACAAAAGGGAATGTTTTTCTTTCCATACTTATGCGGCGACAACGACTTCTCCGCCGCCGTGACCATTATTTGAGTTTCAGCTTCCTCTACAAGCCATCATTTTTTTAATGAAAAATAAATACAAAGTTTTAACTTTCTTTTATTTTGGTATTGAAAATGGTTTTGAAAGCGTTTTTATTATATCAATGTGTTGTATTGATATCTTGTGATTGAAATGTGGAAATGTTATGTTTCCTTTATGCATGTTTTATGTGATACGATTATGTTATGGTTTATGATATGTTTAAACCTATTCATATGAGGAATGTATTGGACTTAATAAGTGACGGGTGGAGCCCGCTATAGCTCCTCGATGCATCGGTAGGTCTCATGAGACAACTAGAAGTGGAATTGGCCGAGGCCCTTTCCCAATTTGATTTATGGTTTTGGCCAAGGCCTTAATCATTCTAGACGTCTTGGCCGAGGCCTTGACAAAATGTTTCAGAATGTCTGGAATTATACATTCCCTCATTATGAAAGTGGTTATTGATATTGCATGTGATTATTCGACCAGTAGAATATCCATGTGAAGAAGTGGATGGAATTATCTCATTTTACTTTAGCCATATTATGTTGAAGTTCATGTTTAAAAGGCTTTTGTTTTAGTTATACATTGCCTTAAATATTTATGTTTATTGATGAAAGCTTCCGCTATATTTTTATCCTTACTGAGCATCTGAGCTCACCCCTTTCAATGTTTTAATATTTTCCAGGATGTGAAGAAGTATTTTAGGAATGACCTGCAGGGATAGTCAGAATAGGATATGAGTGTGGACTATGAAGACTTTGTTATTAGTTTTTCACTTTATGATGTAATGTAAGACTTATGAATGTATCTAGTGTTTCCAAGGCTACTAAACTAATCGGTCTTTCGAGACTTGATCTTTTGTGATCATGCCAATGTTACGAAGTAATGCACCGACTCTGGGAAGCTGGGGTCAGGGCATTAAAGTTGGTATCAGAGGCAGTTTAGTACTAACCTTGGAAGCTAGATTTAGATAAACTCTGATTAGAGAACAAAGCCCAAAGATAGACTTTGAGGATTAGTATAGAAGAACTTCCTAGAATTTTGTTATTGTAGAGATTTTGTGAGTTTTCCAAGCAATACATCCATGTCTGGATACGAGCAGGTAGAGGCGGCTCTGGCACAGATGTACCTAGGGGTAAAACCCGAAAACACCGCTTTGAGCTAGACTCGAACGAGAACTGGTGCACGACAATGGGCCTTGCTGCACTCTTGGTTACGACACTCCCAGGGGATATGCGTAGGATAATTCTCATTTTCTTTACAAACCACTATGAAGGGTTATGAGTATATACTTCCTCAAAGAAATTTTTTTATGGATTATATCCATAAATAGTTCAATTTATTATAAGTGTTTTCAAGTTTTTTATTATGTATTTTGATTCATAAACTAACCTAGTTTATGGCATTGTATAGAAATGGCGCCCGGTAGAAGGAATGTGAACTCCATCAATACGTATGATCCAAAGAGTAAGAAGGATCATATCTTTCATGGTATTAAGCCAACATTTAGAAGGGAAATATTCTCCCATGTGTTATCAACATATGAAGAAATAGTATCATGTGTTAATAAGATAAGTAGAGAATTATTTGAGTCCTATGTATTTGAAGGGATGAAAGAGAAGAAAAGGATGGAAGAGAGAATGATGGATAAAGGGACGAGGGAAAAGAAGAATTTTCCAATATGTGATAACTGTGGGAAGAAACACCTTGGAATTTTCCTGAAGGGAATGGGAGTTTGTTATAAGTGTGGAGAAAAAGGACACCAAGTGCGTGACTGCAAGGGTAAGAAAAAGGTTTCAAATGTACAATGCTTCATCTGCAAGGAGTGGGGACACTACGCAAACCAATGTTCAAATCATCAGAGTATGCCCCAAATGATGTTATTGGATAATAATCAAGTTATGATACTACCACAAATGAGGAGGAATGATTAGAGTTCTTATGTTGTTATTAAAGAATTTTGTAATTTGAGTGTTGCATCAATGATGTACTGGTTATAACAATTATGGAGTATATAAGGATTGTACTGCAGTACTATTTCATCAAGGACTTGAGATTGTGTGGAACCAAGAAAAGTTACTCCACAGTAGGTTAATGTGTTGGAAAATATATGGTTGATAGAAAGATAAACCATAATATGGTTCCGATACCGAGATAGTGATTTTGGAATAAGAAATGATTGATTCGGATAAATTATGTTGGATATTCTTAACATCCTTGAAACTGATTAATGATTTGTATACATTTTTGGATAGAAGGAGTATATCTAGTATTCTATAAGGAATAAGGGATCATTGGTAATTTCAGTGTTTTGAAAGAATACATGATGAAGGTGTTCACATGTTGTTACGCAGAAAAAAGGATCTTCATTATGTTTACCTTCCATATAAAATTTGGACTGTGAGTTGGACAAGAAGTACTTTGGATAACTATAAAGGTTGGAATGGATTAAGTTGATCTTTTGATAGTATTTTTTAAGGTTAAAACATTTCTCAAGATTATTTTTGGAATATTATAATACTATATTTTTAGGAAAAGGACAACCTGCAGGGTGGGGTATAACCCGTCGCATCAGACAAAGCTGCAGGAATCGAACCCACAACCATAGTGCGAAAGACCTTTATTTCCTACCACTAGCCTACAGGAAGTCCCTGGTTATTACAAAATAATTTTACTAATCTAAATGGTATGTGTTAACATTTGGAACCTTATACAATTAGGATAAGTATAATATTTTTGAGTTCTATTATCTTTTTGAGTGAAAGATGAGTTGAAGGTTGAAACTCTAATTGTCAAGCATAAATATATATATACATATCTCTTATTCAATGAATAAATTAATTCTTAAACTTTAGTAAAGGGATATTAAAACAAAAAATGTGTTATCCTAATACCTTATGTCTTGTTGAACTGATGATATTTTAAATCAACATAGATTGAAGGCTTTGAGGCCCTCAATTTGACAGTTGATTGTGATTGATGACCTCAATCACTCCCTACAAATATTTACGTTTTTCCTCCAATTATATGTCTCTAATTTCCACCAATGTTCTCCTAATCGGGATCATAATTGGGTGGTGAATTTTTCATTTCCCTTTCCCTCTTATTAAGGCTAAATTTTATTAATCTTATTTCCGATGTGGGTTTTCCTCAAAGGTATTTTCTCTTTTCAACCTTTTATTTTCAAAGAAAAATTTCAAATTTCAAGGACGCAATTTATTGAAGGAGGGGAGAATGTAACACCCCGAGCTTCCACGATACGCTTCTCATTCAATAATGCAATAGCTTGCATTGTACGCAACTTCGAGTTCTAAAACACCGCGACTAATCAAAGTAGCCGTTATGAATAGTAATAACCACTTTTTAAAATTATAGAAATTTTATATTTCAAAATGGACTTCATTTTTGTATTCGTAATATCGAAATTATCCAAAGTTGAATTTTTTGTAATTTTCTGAGAACTTCCAATTTTTTATGAATAGTGAAAATTACTTAAAAACAAATTTTTTAATCAAAATAATTTATAGTGATAAATTATACTATTTAGTGGTTTTAAAGTATAATTAGAATATATTTTTACCATTTTATCCAATGGAGGTCATTAGAATTAATTTAATATTGAAATTGGACATAAACAATTGTCAATCCTTTGATATAAATTGTTTTTTAAAAACACGCTATATGTTGTGATAGCGGGAACTAATTATAAAATTAATTAATGCAACTTATATGTTTGGAATTTTGTAAAATAGAAATCATTTTTGAATTCGGAATATCAATTATAGCTTAGGGTGAAATTTTGGCATTGTTCTGAAAAACTTCAATTTTTGATGAATAGTGAAACCACTAAGTGGTAGTTAAATAACTGATTTTTCGTTTAAATGAAATATTACCACTTCTGTGATTTAATTTTCAAAAATCCGACATATATGGTTGTCATTAAGAAGTAAAATGTGGTTCAATGATATTAAAACAATTTTTTGGTGAATAGTAACTTTTAAGTTCTTAATAGCGATTAGAGGTAATTAATGTAGTTTAAGGTAAAAATAATGTTTTAATAATATGAGATGAGATTTAAACTTGTCCTACTCCTATTGGATGAGTCATGACCGACCAAGAAAACCCATGGGTCAACTTGGGGACCCCATGGAGCCACTTTGGTTGGAAAATGACATTAATATATATTTATTTAATGTTAAAATTAAATTGACCCAAACATGAGTTGTTTTACTAAAACAGTTTTTAAGTGGGGTTACACAAGTCCAAATTTTGACTATAAATATTAATTAGAAATCTAAAAATATTTCCTACATCATAGTATTTTTTTTATAATTTTTAGACATTAAATAAATTAAATTATTTATGACATCATGATGATGCAGTGATGACCTCATTATTTAACGATTTTAATAAAATGAAAATATAATGTAAAATACAAGGCTTACACTTGTCCAAAGACTATTGGATGGGTAGATTTAGAACCCTTATCACCTTATTATTTAATTATATAAGTTTGGTACCTTTAGAATCCGAAAAGCATTGTATAATAATGTAAAATTTACCTACTTTCCAAGAGTGCCCCTCCTCTCCTCTTATAAAAGGCCCCCACCTCTACCACCTCATTCACACTTTCAAGCCATTTTTCTCAGCCAAAATCTGCCCAAATACTCTCCCAACTTCCCCCTATTACTCCTAGAAGCCTCACTTTGGGCAGAACTTTTCCCAAGGAAGCCTTTGGCTCAAATCAAAAAGAGTTACCCGATTTTGAGGTAATGTCTTCTCTAATGTTGTTTTGTTTTATTTTTCTTCTCCAACCCCCTAAACTCTTTTTATTCATTTCTTTTGTAACAAAAAAAGTATCCTAAATATACTAGGATGTTTTTATAAGAAGGATTCGAGCTACACTTACACACACCTACATCTAATGGTTAAAGAACATACGGTTTCTGTGGATGGAGAATTTCTGGCTCACGAAACGATGATTGTTCAACACTCATATAACACTTTCAAAGTTGGCAATTAAGATGTCACTATATTTATATATGATATATAATATGTTTATGTTTTACTTATGCTTCTGTATTTCTCATTTATGGCATACTTTATGATTTCCATTATGGGTAAACGCGATAATTTCATTTTAGGAAGTGCGGACTACCGCCCCCTCAAAGTGATGTGAATCATTAATGCCATATGTGGGATGTATAAAGGATGGAGTAAATGATATTATATATGATATTATAATGGAACTATATTATAACTTTATATAATTATTATTTCATTCCATTAAATACGAAATAGAAATGAAAGTAGCGTTTATGCGTACGTACAGCTTACCGTATCCATGGACGGTGAATTTCATTTCTTACCTCTAAATGTTATGTAATATTATAAATGCATGTATATACTGGATATATATGATATATATGATATCTAAATCATGAACATAATTCTGGATATAATGGATATATCACCACATGAACAACTTGTAATTATAAGAATTTTATTTTTGACTCAAGTACCTAAGATCGACAAAATGACCGTTATAAACTTAAATAATTACATAATGTTAATAACATGGTAATAAGGGATATAAAAGGAATAATGAACATGAAAAAGGTTCTTAAGTAAATAGAAATTAACTCTAGTTTATTATTCAGGAGGTTAAAGAACGGTCGAGTCAGGACAGGACGCAAGGTAAGGGAACTTCTTAACCCAATTTCTATTCTTTGGGTTAATCTCCTACTTTCAAATTATATCATGATATTATTATGTCCCATCTTGTATTTTTACATTATTTATGTGTACTTATAGTGAATACACATTATAGATGTACTTTATTTAAAAAAATGATCTTTTTAAGGACTTCGTCTCAATCCCCTTTCATTGATGCATATTTGGTTTTATACACAACTTTATTTTATACGGTGTATAAACCCATTTGACTTTTACGTTTGTTCAAAAGGAATCTTTTTTATACGAAGCGTTTTGCTAAACGACAAATGGGAATGTTTTTATTTCCGTACTTATGCGGCGACAACGACTTCTCCGCCACCGTGACCATTATTTGAGTTTCGGCTTCCTCTACAAGCCATCATTTTTTTTAATGAAAAATAAATACAAAGTTTTAACTTTCTTTTATTTTGGTATTGAAAATGGTTTTGAAAGCGTTTTTATTATATAAATGTGTTGTATTGATATCTTGTGATTGAAATGTGGAAATTTTATGTTTCCTTTATGCATGTTTTATGTGATACGATTATGTTATGGTTTATGATATGTTTAAACCTATTCACATGAGGAATGTATTGGACTTAATAAGTGATGGGTGGAGCCCGCTATAGCTCCTCGATGCATCAGTTGGTCTCATGAGACAACTAGACGTGGAATTGGCCAAGGCCCTTTCCCAATTTGATTTATGGTTTTGGCCGAGGCCTTAATCATTCTAGACGTCTTGGTCGAGGCCTTGAAAAAATGTTTCAGAATGTCTGGCATTATACATTCCCTCATTATGAAAGTGGTTATTGATATTACATGTGATTATTCGACCAGTAGAATATCCATGTGAAGAAGTGAATGGAATTATCTCATTTTACTTTAGCCATATTATGTTGAAGTTCATGTTTAAAAGGCTTTTGTTTTAGTTATACATTGCCTTAGATGTTTATGTTTACTGATGAAAGCTTCCACTATATTGTTATCCTTACTGAGCATCTGAGATCACCCCTTTCAATGTTTTAATACTTTCCAGGATGTGAAGAAGTATTTTAGGAATGACCTGCAGGGATAGTCAGAAGAGGATATGAGTGTGGACTATGAAGACTTTGTTATTAGTTTTTCACTTTATGATGTAATGTAAGACTTATGAATGTATCTAGTGTTTCCAAGGCTACTAAACTAATCGGTATTTCGAGACTTGATCTTTTTTTATCATGCCAATGTTACGAAGTAATGCACCGACTCTGGGAAGCTGGGGTCGGGGCGTTACAAATACCTTATATAAATTATACCCAGTTACCTTCTCAAGAATATTACCCATTTACAAGACTTTATATTCTCAACAAACTACTAAAACCAAGCGCCTTAAGGAGGTTCTCAAGGAGACGACATTCAAGAGGTAAAATCCTCCTCCTTTCTCTTTTAAATTCTCTATTTCTTCTACCTTATCCTCACCCCTATCCAAAATAGAATGATAAATACAGTATAATATATATATATATATATATATTGTAATTTTATTGTGTTAATTTAATATACATCATCAAATATCGTATCTTGTCCTTTTATTCTAAAAATGAAAACATCATCTGTGATATGTCGATTCACCGTATTCGTGGACGATGATTTTTCATTTTTCATTAAAACCTTCAAGTCTATTCAAAAAACCATTTTTATGGTTAAATCATATTATAATATTATATTATAACCTATTTAATGTTTTGTAACAAATATATATACATAATATTAAATAAAATGATTCTAGTTCATGGTGGTCATAAAAACCTCCAAAATAAACTAATCATTTTTCATTAACGTTTTATCTAATAAATCCTTATAATATCTCAAATATGATATAAGGTATAATTTAAAATTATAGAAGTATATTAATTCCATTTCATTCCACTTATGGAGTTTTTATTTTATTTGACAAGAACTCCCATAATTAAACTCAAGGGAACCGACCATAAAACCATGAAATGGCTCTAAGAACAATGAAATTAAAAATTATAACTCATAGAAAAGGCCATAAATGAACTTAATAAAATTATAATAAATAAAATATATGTTTAGTTTCTAAATTAAATTATTAATGAATCTAATTTTACTATCTAGGACATTAAATTCAAGTGTATAACACATTCAGACATAAGGTAAGGGATCTCTCCAAAACTCCAAATTACCTTTGGGTTACGCATTATCTTTCTTTACACCAATCAATTTATTAATTAGTATTATTATATAATTCTCCTAAATTCTGTTTAAATGTTCCAAAATCATGTATCCAGATCATTTCATTCTTATTTTATGTGAAATACATGTTTAAAGAGGCCGCCTTCTCAATTACTCCCGATAAGAAAGTACGATTGAAGGGAACTTCTCCATTTCTAACCCATTTTAAAATACACTCAATCAACTATTTTAAGCCACCAATATTTTTATAAAATATTTTATTTTATCATAAAATACTATCTTAGTACATTTATAGTTTTATACAATCTATTATGGCTTTATCCTCTTTAAAGTCTCTTTATTCTTTTCCTGAAAACTACACTTAAATGTGACACTTATAATGTTATTTGACCACTCTTTTTATTGTTTAAAATTAAGTTGGACATAATTATTCATGATATATTTTTATTTTTATATTATTAATTACCGTGAATTATTTAAATATATTATTTCATGGATACGATTGTTATACTCCCCTTGGTTATGCTTTATGACGAGACTATGATACCCATTTCTTTACATGGGTAACCCTTATGTGTATTGTTTATGATTAATTATTTATGTTGAACACATATGCATAAACATGTTATTATGGGTGCACCTAGATAGCTCTCCAAAGCACTAGGTAATGTTTAGTCTCATGAGATGTCATGTATGGGATTAGGGAGTAAACTTAATCCATTACGGGACTTCATCCACCATGTGAAGTTAACCTCAAATAATGTTTATTTCGTGTTATATATTACTGCCACATTCTTTTGTTTCCACGATCACATGATATCATGTTCTATACATTATTATTTCATATTTTATTCACATTACATGACTTTTTATGTCATCATTTTATGCCTACTAACCCATGTGATATTCTTTATTCCCTTACTAGGATTTTTAGCTCATCTCTCTTGTCTATGTATTCCCTAGGTTGTCCTATATAGATATAAGAGCTTAAGGAATCTAGGATATCATTATGAAAGATTCATATAAATATGTATTATTATATTTCCATTATTTTAGTTTTATACACCTAGTCTTCCAAATGCACTAGACCTTACAATCCTTGGTTTGTATTTGATGGATAATATAAAGATTTATTATTATATTTCCTTTATTTTAATTTTATATACCTAGTCTTCCAAAGAAACTATAATTTATTATCCTTGGTTTTTATTTGATAGATAAATATTCTTAAAATCATGTAATAATAAGTGTAAAATGCTAGGGTCACTATAGTTGGTATCAGAACATGATTTAGTTATTTTGGGGGATTATGACTAGAAAATTTTAATAAGAACCCTAGGTACAATTCTATCACCATGGATAAACTATAATTGAAAATTATGGTATCATAAGTTTGGATATACATTTCATTTATATGTTTATCCTTATATGCTCAAAGTTTCATTTTATATGCTTATTTTATAAGCATTCAATCCCCCTAATTGTATTTTATTTATTTTTATTAGTTAATATTGATAAATAGAAGAACCCATTCCAACAATCAATATGACAGGTTATCTGATGATTTCCATACTGAGATGTAAAAAATGATAGAATGAGATCTTAGAACATCATGATAGAACTAGCTCATATAGATCAATTTATGAATAATAACTTGAATCGCATAGAATGACCTCATTCTCCTAAGAAAGCACAATTCATGGTAAAATCCTATATGAAAAAATAACTCATATATTTAGTGGATCTTCCAATCCTACTATCTAGGAATAATGTTTTAACTCCATTTAAAATATATTCTATATCCTTCAATTCTCAAAAGAAGAGAAAGTCATGTTGGCAGTTTATCATATTGATGGGGAAGCTGATCAACGATGGAAACTGATAAATTTTTTTATAAAGATGAAATTGATTCCATGGATTTGGAAAGATTGAATATTTTTTTCAATACATATTTTCCTCAAACTCTCTGTCTTAATATGGAAATGGAGTTTCTAAAATTGAATCAAAAGGAAGATGATTCTATCATGGAATTTGAAGCAAACTTCACAATACTTGAACGATATGAATATGGATTTTTCATGAACACCTAAAGTAATGTGGATCAATTATTTGGTGGATTAAATATGATTTTATAAAAAGCCTTGGAAATTCGAGACTTTGAAAGTTATGAAAAAATATTATGTTGTTCCCTTAAGGTTGAGATAGAAATTAGACCCTCTAAATAGTCTCATGGGATTGAAGATAAAAATAAAAAATTGAGTTTAATATGGGAGTATCAATAGATAAACCCCATAAAGGAAAGACAAACCAACATCCCACATGTCAAAAGTGTGGGAAGAAGCATCCTAGAAACTGCCTAAGGGGAACCAGGAGATGCTCTAAATAGTGATGAGAGGGTCATCATACTAATTTTTGATATAAGGGATTTGAATAATTCCACTAACATAGAAGAAGAAAGGAAGGTTTTGGCCTACACTCAACCTGTAGTGAGGTGTTTTAACTACTAGAAACATGATCATTATGTGAGTCAATTCCCTAATCCAAGGGTTGTTAGAGTCAATCAACAAAAAAACCACCAAGATAGTAAGTAAGGGTATATGATATCACTACTACTGAGGTGGAGCCCGATAATGATGTGGTGAAAGATTTGTTAGTTATTCATTCAATAATAAAAAACATACTTTTTGATTTTGTTTCTACACATTATTTTGTATCCTGCAAGTTTAGTAGAACTATTAAAACACCACATCAAAATATGAAGGTTGATTTATCTATGAGAATAATGAACTGGGAAATTATTTCATCCAGAGTATATATTTCCTCCCTAGTCAATGTTTATAGACTAAACCTCCTAGAAAATTTTTCTTACTCTATTTAGTGGATTTTGATTCTATATTGATCATGGATTGGATATCTTTATATAAATATAACATCAACTATTTGGAAAGGGATATCACTCTTCACATCTTAAGGCATCCTCCAATTTTGTACAAGTGTAAAGATGATGACGAATCTCCTTTAGAATTATCATCTCAATTGTGGATATTATTTCCTTATGAGAAATCATATATATCTAAAATTATTGAGACAAAGGGGATGATCATGCTTGAATACATACCCATTGTGAGGGACTACACTGATGTGTTACCTAAAGAATTGGTTGGTCTTACTCCTGACCAAGAGGTTGAGTTCTCAATTGATCTTATATCTGGATCTCTAATTTTATCAGAGTCTCATCACAGGATGTCCACCATTGAGTTAGAGGAATTGAAGAAGTAGTTACAAGAGAATCTGGACTAGGATTTTATACACCCAAGTGCTTCATTATGAAGTTCTCTAGTACTCTTTATCAAGATAAATGATGGATGAATACGCATCTATATTTATTATTGTGATCTCAAATAAATAATGGTAACGAACAAGTATACCCTTCCATGAATATATGAATTGTTTTATAAACTAACTAGGTCATTTACTTATCTAAGGTGGACCTTTGGTCAGGATATCATCAATTAAAGGTGAATAAGGAAGATATTCCCAAGAATACTTTTCGAATAAGGTATGCACACTATGAGTTATTAGTGATGCCCTTGGGACTCACTAATTCTCTAATAATATTCATGGAATTAATGAATAGAGTCTTTAGAGATTGACTCAACAAATTTATGGTAGTCTTTATTGATGATATTCTGATATACTCCAAGAGAAAGGTGGAACGTGAGGATCATTTGAATATTGTGATAAATACTTTGTGGAGGGATAAAATATATAAAAAGTACAGTAAATATGAGTTCTGGTTAAAATAAGTATCATTCTTGGGGCATGTTATCACCATAAAAGGTATATTTTTGGACCATTCTAAAATAAAGGAAATTGAGGAGTGGACCATACCATCATTTTTAATGGAGATACATAGTTTCATTGTTATATATGGGTATTAACAATGATTTTTGAAGAAATTATCATGATCATTAAACCCACTAACCAAGCTGAATTGAAAGGGAGAAAATTTTTTCTAGACAATTGAATGTGAATAATGCTTCAAATAGTTGAAAAATAGGCTTATCACTACACTAGTACTTACAATACCGAAAAGTGGGGAGTTATTTGTGGTAAACAACGATGCTTCAAAGAATGTATTATGTTGTGTGATTATGAAAAATGAAAAAGTGATATCATATTCCATAAGGTAGCTGGAATTTAATGAGAAACACTATCCCACACATGATCTGGAGTTACCAGTTGTTATCTTCATGTTGAAAATATGACATTATTATCTCAATGAAGATAAGTGTGAGATATATACTAATTATAATATCCTAAAATATATATTCACATATTTGTAGCTTAATATGCTCCAGTGAATATGATTAGAAAGATTATGACTTCTCAATCCACTACAATCCTGATAAATAAAATAAAGTAGAATATACTCTAAGTAAAAAAGGATCCTATAACTTTATCAATGATGAGAATTTAAAAGGATTCAATCTTCTTAGAATAGAAAAGGATGGAAATGGAAATCATTAATAAAGGAACATCATCAATCCTTTATCAAATGATTTCTCAACCAAACCTTTTATAGAGGATAATGGATGCTCAAAAAGATGATTTGGAAATTTAGAAGAAGGTATAAAATATCATAAAAGAGAAATCCTAAAAGTTAAAAATTGATGAGGAAGGAGTCATAAGATTTGGGCCATGGCTATGTGTACTATACAATCTAGGGTTAAAGAAAGAGCTTCTCAATGATTCACATATCCCAACCTTCTTTATTCACCTATAGAGCACAAAGATGTATCAATATCTCTAAGAGCATTATTTGTGGGGAAATATGAAGAAGGATATAACTAAATATACATCAAAGTGACTGGTATGTCAATAAATGAGGGCTAGAAGACAAAATTTTAAAGGGATGATGCAACCATTACCCATACTAACATGGAAATGGGAAAAAATCACCATGGACTTTGTCACCAGACTTCTTAAGACATATATAGGAAATAATGATATATGGGTTATTATAGATCATCTTAAAAATACAACTTATTTATCACAATTCGAGAGGACTTCTCACTCAACCAAATTTCATGGATATACATCAGATAATTAGTGAGGCTGAATGGAGTAGCATTATAGATTATATCTGATTGAGATATGAGATTTACCTATAAGTTATGGAAAAGTCTCCAATATGATCTAAAAATTGAGCTAAACTTTAGTAGTCTTATCATCCTCAAACTGATGGAAAATATGAGTAAACTATTCAAAATTGGAAGAAATATTAAGAGAATGTTCTATGGACTTCAATGGATGATGGGACCGACGTCTACCTCTGGCCAAGTTCTCTTACAAAAACAGTTTCCACTCAATCATCCAAATGGCCCCATATGAGGCCCTTTATGGGAAAAGATGTATAACACCATAATTCTTGGATTAAGTTAGTGAAAATAAGTTTTTGGGACCTAAAATGGTCAAAGAAATAGTAGAAAAGGTAAAAACCATTTTTCAAAACATCATGGTTTCCCAAAGTCGACAAAAGAGTTGTACAAATAATTTTCGATGGCACATAGAGTTTGAGGTTGGTGATAAGGAATTTCTCTATATATCTCTATAGAAGAGAGTCATGAGATTTGTGAATAAAGGAAAACTAAGTCCTAGGTACATTTTCCCCTTCAATATTTTTGATCGCATCGAAGCTGTGGCATATCAACTAGAACTTACACCAATCATGTCTAAATTATATAATGTATTCCACATATCCCTCTTGAGGAAGTAAATATCAGTTCCCTCGCATTCACTAAATTCATAGATGATATAGTTTAAAAATGATCTCTCTTATAAGAAGTAGCAAGTGAAGATCTTGGACCGTAGAGATAAAGTTCTACGCAACAAGACTACTCACCAAGTCAAAGTACTATGGTGGAACCATAATTTTAAGAGGAAACATGGGAACCATAGGAAATTATGAAGGAGAAGTGCCCTAAGATATTTTCACCTTAATATATGAAATGAAATTTCATGGGTGAAATTTCATAATGGGAGAAGAATGTAATGACCCAAAATTTTATCAATGGAAATTCCATTCTTATAATTATGTCATATAGTATAAATTATATACATTATATAGATTAACCAAAAAATTATTATTCTCATAATTGAGTAATGATACACTAGTCAGAAAACAAACCAATAAGAATGCCAAATATTACATTGGGTTAATAAATATAAAATAAGATAATAAGAATATGAAAATTTGGATATGCTTGATCCACTAGAATGACCGAACTCACGAAACAAGCTATAGAAATAAAACATAATGTTAATAATAAAATATTCATTTCAATTATGAAATAATTTTTAACCTTGGGATAAAATATAAGTAACCTATAAATGAAATAAGTGGTATTTATATGATGTATTAAACCCATATGACCGTTGGAAATCTGACTGTTGGAATAGTAATATAATCGTTGGAATAGTAATTTGACAGTTAGGAATTATAATTTGGCTGTTAGAATAGTAACACAACATATTAAAGTATAAATAAAATTTAGTTATCTTATAAATGAAAATATTATATATTTATATCATGGAATAAGTAAATAATTTTAAAAAAAATGATAAATTAAGTATTGGTGTTTTGATGAAACATAAATGTTTATTTACAATTTTAAAATTAATATAATGATTTAAAAAAAATTATTTTCATAAAATAGATTCTTAAATTTATATTTTGTTTTATTATAATTATAAGATAATTTTTTGATTCCTTAATTAATGTTTCAAAATGTCATAAAACCGGTTATAATATTAAAATTAGTATTTTTTGAATAAATGATAATTCTAATTAAAATTTTAAATTTTCATATTTAGATAATTATTTTTATAAAATGAAGTCTATTTTTGAAATCTACACATTAAAAAATGGTTAGGGTGCATTTTTGAGATTTTTTAAAAATAATTGAGTTTTTGGTGAATAATGAAATACAATAATTCACGGTATGTAACATTATAAGTAAATAAGTAGAACTTTGAGTCATGGTTGATTCATGGATGCTGTAAGTTCCCATTATATTTAAATTTCATTCTCTATTTATTTTATTTAGTCATGGTAATCAATAATATTGATAGTCTTGATCCAAAATAATAAAATAATTAATAAAATAATAAAAAACACCCCTCTTCCCACTATAAATACCAACCCACACCACCCCTTATCCTCACACCTCCTAATATTTTTATCTTGTCTAAATTACAAAAAATTTCCTTACCAAACCTCTTACCTATGTCTAAGACCTGATGGTCTCAACAAAAGTCGAAACCCAAATGCTTTAAGAAAGTTCTCAAGGAGACGACATTCAAGAGGTAAAATCCTCAATCTTTCTCTTTTAAATTATTTCTTTCTCCTACCTTATCCCCACCAACCCTATCAAAAATTGCTTGATAAATCTATAACAATATATATATATATATATATATATATATATATATATTTAATTTTGTTGGTTTAATGGAATATCCATCATCAAATATATTCTCTTCTCTTTTTATTCTAAAAATGAAAACATCATCCTTGATGTGCCTATTAACCGCCTTTGTGGATGACGAGTTTTAATTTTTTATTAAATCATTCAAGTATAGTCATAAAACCAATTTTATGATTAAATAAGATTATAATATATATATTATAACTTATTTCATGTTCTGGAACTAATATATAAACATAATATTAAATAAAATGATACAAGTTTGTGATGGTTGTAAAACCGCCAAAATAAACTAATCATTTTTCATTATCGTTTTATATAATGAATCATTCTCATATCTAGAAAAAAATTATATTGGAAATTTTAAAATTTTAAAATTATTTTATTACCATTTTATTCCACTTCTTGAGTTTTTCTTCCATTTTATAAGAACTCCCATAATTAAATTGAAGGGAACCGACCATAAAACCATGAAACAAATGCTCTCAGAAAAATGAAATTAAACATTAGAACTCATCAAAATAGCTATAAATGAACTTAATAAAATTATAATAAATAAAATATATATTTTATAGGTTTTTAATTAAATTATTATTGAATATATTTTGATTATCTATGACATTAAGTGCAAGTGCAGAACACATTTAGACTTAAGCTAAGGGTTATCTACTAAACTCTAAATTATCTTTGGGTCACACTTTCTATCCCTTTAAAACATTTTATTTCTTCATTATTCTTATATAATTATTCTACATTCTTTTTATATGTTACAAAATTATGTATCTAGATCAATTCGTCCTTCTTTGATTGGAAATACATGTTTAAAAAGATTCCCATCTCAATTCCCCCGATAAGTAAGCCCGATTAAAGAGAACTTCTCTATTTCTTACCCATTTTCAAATACACTCCATTGTAAGAATCCAATTTTTCACTCAGGTATGGATCCTTTAAATTTCAGTCTAATTATATTTTATGGACTTAATATGGATGCCCGATGAGTTAATGGAGGTCTCAAGGGTGTATGGGGCTTGTTCGGATTCTGGAATCCAACTTTTTAGAAAAAAATGGCTTGTCGCACAGTTAGAGTAAACCTTGTGAGGTAGGATGCACAATTAGATTTAACCATGTGAGGCTAGATAGTGAGATGGAGTAGAGTGCACAATTTTTCCAAACCATGTGTTTTGGTCCGCATGACCTTGAAAAAAACTACAGACAAATTGTAGAGGCATTTCACACGGTCGGTGCACAGTTTCCCTAACTGTACGGCCTAACCAAGAGGTATACCCCTTACTAAAGCTAATCATTCACAGTTTAGATAAAATTTATGGCCAAATCGTTAAAATGGTAAATTTGGGTGAAATTATAGTTTTACACTTAAATTAAATGTTAAATCCAACCCCTATTTCCTTTTATTTTTCCTAGAAGATAGAGCCTCCATTTCCTCCCTTTTGAAGCCTAAAAGCTAACTATTCAATATTTTGAGACTGAGTGTCCATCTGGAGTCCGAATTGATCGATGTTCATCTCATTGGATCCACATCAGTATGTTCTTAATTCCATTTTAATCATTTTTCATTCTTATTTTTACCAATTATTCTATTTAGATACATGATCATATGCCCCAATTTTAGGGCATTGACCTATTGTTCATATCTACTCTAATCTAGGCCGAATTATAGGATGATACCGAATGAGGAGAGTTGTAAGAGTATGAGGTAGGTGGTTTATAACTCATCCCTCAATTTCTGTTGTTTTATAAATTGCCATATTGTCATGCTGATTTCATCGGTCATCGTCTATAGGATTTATATTTAATGCTTGTAGTAATTAGAACCATATTCTATGACCCATGACGTGTATACTTATCATTTTTGGTTATTACATCCATAAATTCAACAATACCATGTAGGGTGATGTACAATAAATGGGTTTTTAGTGTTTCGACACCTTTGGGCCACCATTCAGGTGTGATTGAGATTGACCATTCTAATGGTAAGCCTTTCCATATTAGATGACTATTAAATTTTTAATTGATCATGAAAAGTACCATGCGTGCTAAATGCTTGACCCACCTAAGGTAAGTGATTGAACTTGTTTAATAAATGTTAAATGGTAAATTGGAAAGTATATTGTATAAATATGACTTGGACTAGTTTATATTAATGCATTTCTAGTGGTTACTCATTCTTAGAACAACCTTGTCATGTTATGAAAGTTAAAGGATAGAACCATGTAATTAAATTTGAAATGACTTAAAAGGTTGTATGTCCCTTGTCCTCGTCACACTAATGAGAGTAAATGCTTGAACCTATTTACTCTTAAATGGTTTGACCATGACTAGGATTAAATTATAAAATTATCCAAATGTAAGGTTCCTATTTATATATACATATGGACCTTGACATACATATAGGGATGGTCATACTTGATTTAGTTCCTAGATTCCTGAGGAAATGCCTTGAGCACTCGTGGACCCCATTTCGATTCAAGGATGTAAGTTGCCTTAGTTGATACCCACCTTGGAACCCAATCCCTGTCTATCTGTGGATACTTGATATGACACCATAGGATCCCCTATTTACCATTACCAGATTCCTTTGATAAAATCCTTGGATCTATCATGGTTTCTATGGACATGAGGTGACTTTGTTATATCTTGGGGACTAGCCATAGCTTATCCTGTTTTACATTGGATGTATTCCTTAGACTCGATTAGATCATATTATTGTGGAATGACTTGGATGATGCTCCTTGTATTACACTCTTACCCATATATCTAGGCTGTAGTTATTACCAAGTTGGAGACCCATGAGGTATTGAGTTCTTTGTTTATTACCTTAGAACCCTTTCATTATTATTTTCACCATGTTATCCTTGTTTCATATTGGAAACTCTACTATTACTATCATGATGTGATTTCATTACTGGTTATGACTCACGTGACTTAATTATTTAAACTAAAACTTAATTAAGTAATGAACTGGTTACATGTTTAGATACTATTCAAGGGCTAAATCAGGTACTTGGGTATCTACATTATTGTACTATTTTACTTTCATATATGCACGATTTCCCACTATTTTAGTTTATATTACATAGATAAGATGTTATAGACAACATTGGTGGTGGCCTAATGAGATTTATCTCACACCCTATCCAGGCCGCCATTGGCACCTGTGCAAACTATATGTATACCGGTGTTGAAAAAGGGAAGCATCTGGATTTAGATACTTGATTTCTTGATTTCTAAGGATGCAACTGGAAGAAAATGACTGCGATGGAGCTCAGGATGCTTGGGATAGTTTTGGTTTATTTTTTATTATTTTTTATAATATTCTTGTATACTTTTTTGTATCTATGTTTTTTAGCTTTATAGTGACATGACATATATCATCACCAAATTTTGTATATTTATATTAGTTGCATATATGGTTTATTATTCTATATGATTCTACTATGGTTTCTGATTTTTCATATTTATTACACTACTTATATCCTATTATATTATATTCATCCACCATGATACACTTTAATAATGAGGGCATAGTCTCCCCACATAGACAACTCAGGCCCTCACTGCTAGTTGGCAGCCTCAGGCATTCAGGGAGATGCGCTTGAGGTCATGTGGCCAACTGGGTTTAGGGAACATCTAAGTGGCATCCGAGTATGGGATTTCACATCCATAAACTATTTTAAGCCAGAAATATTTTTATAAAATCTCTCATTTTATCATGAAATACAATCTTAGTCCATTTTTAGTTTTATGCAATCTATTATTCCTTTATCCTCTTTAAAGAATCTTTACTCTTTTCCTAAAAACTACACTTAAGTGATATATTTCTATTGTTACCTGACCACTCTCTTTCTCATTTCCAATTCAGTTGGACATAATTATTCATAATATATTATTATTTTTCTATTATTTATTATCACGAATTATTTAAATATATTCTTTCATGGATACCATTGTTATACTCCCCTAGGTTATGCCTTATGACATGACTATGATACCCATTTCTTTCCATGGGAAACCCTTATGTGTATTCTTTATGTTTGATTCTTTATGTGGCACACATATGCATGAACATGTTTTGATGGGTTCACCTAGATAGCACTCCAATGCATTGGGTAATTTTCATGACATGTCATGTATGGGATTTGGGAGTAAACTTAATCCATTATAAGACTTTTCCACCATGTGATATAGTCTTGGAAGTTAGCCTCAACTTGTGTTTATGTAATGTTATATGTTGCTGACACATTCTTATGTTTCCATGATCACATAATACCATGTTTTATATGTCACGCTTCCATATTTTTATCCATGTTTCATTCCTTTTTATATCATCATGTTATGAATTCTAACCCATGTGCTATGTTTTATTCTTATTTTTATTCCATTATTGGGTTTTTAGATCATCCCTTTCATCTATTTATTCCCCAAGTTATCCTATACAGATATAGGATCTTAAGGAAGTTAAGAGATCATTATAAAAGATTAATATAAATATGTATTATTATATTTCCATGTTTTTAATTTTATATACCCTCTCTTCCAAAGACACTAGACTTTATGATCCTTGGTTTGTATTTGATGGATAATTATACTTAAAATTCTATAATAATATTCGTAAAAGGATAGGGTCACTATAGGAAAACAAGGAAGAGATAAGTGAAGATATATAGGAGATAAAACCATCTGTATAAAAACTATCACATCTTTAGTTGAAGACCACTCCCTCAAAACTAAAATATGCATACCTTGGAGACAAAAACCCATTCCAATGATTATGTAAATTGATTTAGAAATTGAATAGGATAATATATTTCTTAATGTGTGAGATAAACACAAAACCATAATATCTTTAACAATTTCATATATTAAGGGGATAAGTCCATCTATTTTCATGCATGAAATCCTTAGGAAAGATAAGGTTAATACCACTGTTGAATTCCAAAGGAAGTTAAATATTAACATGAACTAATTTAATAGGAATAAAATTATTAATATATTGAATGATGAGACAATATATTCTATTTTAGATAGTTCATGGGCAATCTCAATTCATATTATACCTAAGAAAGGTGAAATAACATTGGTGGTCAATGGGATAAATGAATTGATTTAAATAAGAAGTATCCTATGTTGGAGTGTGTGAATTTATTACAAGAAAATAAATATATGAAGGATTATTTACCTCTTAATTTTGTTGATTAGATTCTATAAATACTTGATAATAAATCACATTTATGTTTCCTTAATGTTTATTCAGGTCACAATCAAGTTATAATTTATCCAAAAAACAAGGAGATGACTAAATTTACATGTACATATGGGACATTTACTTATTGAAGAATTAATTTTGGTTTTTTTGGTACTATTGCCACATTTAAAAGGTCCCTGATGAATATTTTATTTGACATGGTGGAAAGAATAGTTGAATTAATCATGAATTATTTCTCTGTGGATGTAATGAATTTTGAAGAATGTTTGAAAAAACTATACAATGTGTGGTAATAGTGTGTAGGGACTAATCTTTTGTTAAACTAAGAAAAATGACACATTTTAAAAATTGAATTATTTTTTATAATATATAATATCAAAATATTTAATTAAAGTTGATAAGTACAATATAAATGTAAAATATGCTCTATAAACACTAAAATAAATGAAGTCAGTGAAGAGTTTTTAGTAGAATGTGGGTTTTTGTAGAATATTTATCAAAGATTTTTAAAAAATTATAAAACCATCGTGTTCAATTTTAGAAAATGACATGAAAACCAAGTTTGAAAAGGTGTATTTTGAGGTATTTAACAGACTCAATAAGGAGATAATTTCATATCCAGTCATCACAACACTAGACTGAAGTTTTCTTTTTGAAGTCATGTATAATGAAAGTGGTTTTATAGTGGGTGTTGTTCTTAAATAGAAGAAGATAAGAAGTAGTATGTCATATAATATGACTATAAATTACTCAATAGAGATAAATTTAATTATTAAAATAAAATGAAATATTGGAAGTGGTGTATTCTATGAATAAATTCATATTAGAAATGATTGGTAGCAAGGTTATAGTCTATATTGACCATAGGAGACTCAAGTGAGATTCAATTTGAACCTATCATCGGAGAATTTCTTGATGAATAATGAATGTTTAGTCATGACACATCAAATCAAATAGGTTTTTAGAGATGATTTAAAGTTTAGGTTAGGTATTAGGCCATTTATTAAGAAGAATTGAAGGTTTAAAAAGTGAATTTTAGATATTTTTTATAAAATAACTAGAAGTGTGGTATGCGTGTGTGTGTGGGGGGTGGGAGAATTTTGAAAATAGTTTGAAGTAGGAAAAAAAACAAACAAAATGAAGTTAAATAAATAATTTTATAAAATGAGTTGGGATTTAAGAGGAGTACTAGAAGGCGATCATTTCAACTTTACTACACATAATTAAATAATCATATTTTTGAAAATAATGTTTGGTTTAATTAAATTATTTTATTTATGGTAATCAAGATATAGATTCCCCTCTTTTTTATTTATAATGGTGCACCTAGAATAAACCCTTAACACACCAATTTCTTTTTAAATGTTTGGAACTTATACATGAAATGAGGGATGCCAAAAAATATTCTGATCTCAAGTATCTTTGAGAGAAAAAGGACCCTTGTGTTTTATAATAAAAACTACATAACCTTCCCACTTGAAATATCAAGCCAATCGATTATTAAATGAAAAGTGTTTCAATTATTCATATCAAAAAATGCATTAAAAGTTGAAAAATGTTAAGATACAACAAAATTAAACGTTTAAAAAAAATAACACCAAACTAGTAATAAAAAAAGTTCCAAAAATCCCTCTCCAACTATTTACCACCCTTGAAATGATCTCCTTCCATTTAGATTTCCCTCGAGGGAAGGAGGAGGCTTGAGAAAAACTCAATCTTCATCCTTAATATCCCTTTCAGGATAGGGAGCTCCAGAACTTCTATGACAATGAGATGTAACCTATAACACTCTAAAATGGTAGAACTTCACCCCTATGGTTGATCTTAAAAACTAGTCTCCCAAGGTGGATTTTTATAGGCAGTGGATAATGGTTTTTGGAAACTTATTTTATAGACAGACCTTATAACTCGATTTTGAATTGATAAAATACATTATCTAAACTTCTATATAAGATGAAATTTTTTTACAGACCACTTTAATATATCATTTTAAAATTTGATGGAAATTATATTTCTAGAATGGGAGATAAAGTCCAAATATTGAGATAAAATCTTGACTTTGAGAATATTCTGTTCTTTAGACATATTAAATCACTTGGTCCATTAGATGTAAAAAATGGGATTATGTTTTTAAGAGATTTAAACCACAAATTTATTGATCCAAATAAAAAATTTCATCCCAACTAGATGATTTTTTTTAATAATGTTCAAATTAGTGCACATATATTCTTTGACTTCCATGAAATTTGGCAAATTTTACCCCCTCTTTATCTTGGGACCATCAAATCCCCTCCACTTATAATTAAAAACTAAAAAAAATTGAAATTTACCTTTTAAAACTATTTAACATTAACAAATAAAATAAAATGATCAGTGAAATTGATTATTAAATTTAGAATTTATAATAGAAATTCTGTTTAAAATATTGGTATGAGGGTGAAAAAATAACAGTGAATCATGATGCGATCACACCACCACACCTACAAATTTATAATCTCAAGAAAAGTAATATTTCAGATAATGATGAATGATGATATTACCAAGTTCAACAATATATATAATTAAATTCAATTCAATTCATGGCATCATTATTTGAAAAGTAAGAACCACACAGAAGAGGTAATATTAATAAGCATGGAAATGAGTGTCTTATAATTTTTCTCTAAATAAAATTCAAGGGGTTGCATGATATACTTAATAGAACAGATATCCATGGGTAAAACATGACACTAAATACCCATGTGTGTATTTGAAAACCATTTCATGATTATCTATTTATGATAATGTTTTAGTCATTTCACCCCAATCAATATTTTATTTATCAAAGTATACAGTATAGTGTGTACAACCTAGGGTGGATCTCAAGAAGGTAGCTCACAACACACATATTTTTCTATTTTCACTATTATAAATCTAACTAATATAAAACTAAATTAACTAAACTAAAATGGGGGGTTTGAAATAAATTAAATATAAATTTTATACATATAAATAAAATGAAAAACATAATATTGTTAAAAGAAGTAATTAAGGAAAATATTCATAGGAGGTCGTGGTGATTGAAATCGTTATTCAAAATGGTTCTCAATATTCAAATAAATGAGGTGATCAAGACCTATCATGCTTCACCTTCTCATTTTAATTGTCATTAACCCATACCGATACCTCTGTATATGGGGTAATTATCTTCCTTATTTCATATAGGGTACCACTTCGCTGACCATCACTACTTATGCCAGGCTCCACCATATGTACGACACAAATAGTGATGCAAAGGGAAATGATAAATGAGAAGAAGAAGTGATAGATAAAATGAGGAGACCTCTCTTTGTAATTGATTTAACCACCACCAAAATTCCCATAATTGAATAAATATATATTAAGTTAAATAATAATAAACTCATTAAAACCACCATTCCCTCCCTCAAAAAAATTATGAGGTTAGTTCACCATTTTTAGAGGAGTTGAGAAGGGAAGTATAGTTGTAGAACACATAAAATAAAATAAATAGAAGAAGGAGATATGAATAAGAGATACAAACTAATATATAAAAAACACATAAAGAACTATTACAAAAAAAAATACACCTTATCCTTCTAAAATGGATATTCTTTGTAAAGGGATAGGAGACACATATTTATATTGGAAAAGTGTGAATAACTTTCACTTAAAATTTGATCTTATAAAGTATTCACATGGATTACCAATTAAATGTAAGAATTTGGATAGTGTTTCTTCTTGAAATTTGTTCTTCTATGTCTCCCTCATGTAAAATAATAATTGTAGCATTACTGGACACCATATATAGGAGTTAAGTCTATTTTACTATGTAAAATTAATTATGTCTAGGAAACTCTTCATATTCCAAAGCTCCAAATTCTCATACCATTATTACCTTGAAACCAAAAGATTATGGAGTTAAATTCATTATTAAAGTTGTTCATTAATAACTTCTCCACTTTTATATAAAATTTTAGCTTCAATGGACTAACTTTCTTAGAGATACATTCCCATTTTCAAATGTGTATAGATCTCTGCACAGTTTTCAAGGCCCAACTTGTGAAATGGTTTTAGTCCTCTAAATGATTGATTAAGCTTTTGATCCTGAAGGATTAAATGAAGAACAAGATTTATAAAATCCTAAAACATAAATTTCACAATTATATTTAGTGTAAGAAAAGTTATGGATGAAATACAGAAATAAATTAAAATAGTTAAAATCCAAAATTAGGCCATTTTTGATATTAAGCTCAAAATACCACTAAAACCTAAAAATGTGACAATTGATCATAAATAAAAATATAATGGTATTTAAAACATTTAATTAAAATATAATATATGTGAAAATTTTAGCTTAATCACCCCTAATAATTAACCATTATACTCCTGGGCAATCATCATATATCCAAATCAAAATCCACACAACAATAAAAAATGAGAGAACACAAACGATATTTTCCAAAAAATAATTTCATCATGAATAATATATGAAAAAAAAAATCTCTATAATTTTTATTCCTCAAATTTAAATTCATTAAACCTCATCTATCTATCCATGACCCAATCACAACCTATCTCATATTGAAATTTATGTCACTCTTCAATCAAGAGAAATTAAATATGGAGTTATTCTCATACTTAGAAATTTCATGTATCACCATAGGATTGTGAAAATTATCATTTATCTATAGCATGAAACATTAAAATATTTTCAATCCTGGGGTCTTTTTCAAGGTAAATTATGTGGCTTAGGGTTGGAAGGAAAATGAAAAAATTAAGGCTAGAAAGAGGAGGTTTGAACTCTTAAGTATAAAGCATGGATAATCAAGTGAAAACATAGGATTAAACTCAATTAATTCACCTTGAAAATGAGAAAAACAATAACACCCCCTTTTTTATGACATGGGATATGAGACACAAAATGATTACAATGAATGATATCGTCCAAGTTCTCCCATTTTGTTTCTTTTTTTAAATCTCCATAAAGGAACAACTTTATTTTATTTTTTTTCCTTTATTTTTCATGGAGGATGAGATGAAAATTGAATACAATTAATTAAGTAAAATTAATTCCCTTGATTTTAAATTGGTAATGATTCATAATATAAAGTAAAATAAAAAATTCAAGCTTATCTCTTTTTTTTGTATTTTTTTCTTTTCTTTTTTTTTTCTCTCTTTTTTGAAGGAGAGTCGGATGAAACAAATAAAGAATAATGAAATTATGACTCAAGAAAAATAATATCATTATCCACTACCCAAAATTTTCACACACACCTCGCACCTTCCAAAAATTATACATATCCCAAATAACACACATGAAAGGTCCTTTCTCCATACTCAAACATGAAATATCCATGAAAAAATACCAAGAGTGTGGGTAGGTAAGGAAAAATTGGATTGTAATATGCCTTAAAAAATAAGGAAATTTATGGAATATAAGGGATAACAAAGGATATATTTAAATTTAGGTCACAAGTAAAAATTATTCTATCTAAATAAGTTACTCAATCGTGTCAAAAACATTCCCTAAAATCCAAATCTTTGAAAGAGAAAAATCACAAGTTAGGGTTCTCACACAAAATCCAAGTTTCTCTCAAGAATATGTGGGTATTATTAAGAATATGTAAAAGTGTATTAGAATACCTCACAATAATGGAAAAATATTTTGAGTCAGTATTTCATGGGAATGGATTTAAAAAACTAGTCAAACTCCTAAAAATTATGGAATATCCAATTCTAGGAAAATGCTTTCACATCAAAAATCATTTAAAATATTTTTTTCTCAAAAATCATGTCAATTTTATCAAAAAAATTAAAGTGTGAAAATGATAATAATATTAATTGATGCTCAATTTTCCTAAAAACAAATCACACAAAACAACTAAGTAGTTTGACCCCCCACACTTAGATTTCACTACCCCTCATTTTAGCTCAATAAAAAATAAAAACAAGGACAGAAAAAAAAGGGAAGGAGAGATACAACCTGACTTTATTTTTCAATGGAAGCTTTGAATTAAGCTCCAAAATACAAACACATAGATGTAGAATGAAATAAATAAATAAAATTATAAGAAATAAATAAAAATAAAGATATTTGTAAAAGAGTATAGAATATGTTTTGGACCCCCAATGTGGGTGCTAGGTTTTTACTGCCCCTAGTTAGGTAGTTATTGTGGTTTAACCCCGATCCAAAGATGGATAGGATTTCTTACTCAGATTCATATAGAAATTACTTCTTCTAGTTCTATTAATCTTTAATTGGTCATTGAGGAACCATTGATTGAGTAAAACAGCTCATCCCATTTTATAATGTGGTATAGATTGGATAGTGGGGGAATAAGGAAGAATGGGTCCTCTGCTTCTTTGGTAATGAATTCTTTGGCATCTTATTTGTCATCCAGGGAATTACTATTTTCCACTAAATTAGAAATTTCATCAAAATGGAAGTCAAAAAATAAATTAAACTAAATAAAATCGAATCTTGATGAATCAAAAAAAAATTCCCTTCCATGTAAAGCAGATTGAATATCGATCTCTACAGGAAAAACCATAGGGAATTATATCTTAGTAGGAGAATATTTATCTTCATAAAAATAAATAAATAGGTATAAAGGAGATTATTGTTCTTTGATAAATATGAGAGGATCACTTACCTTATTTTATTAAAAAAAATCTATCCAATGTTCTTCCAACCATGTTGTTCTCCCATGGTTTCATTAGCTGACATGTCTCCTTCAGAAACCTATTCAAGCAACGACTAAGGAGAGGCGATTGGATATTCATGCTAAATATTCAAGCCTTAATTGGGTTATTTAACTTTAAATGTTAGTTTAATAGGATTTTTATTCTCCTCATCATGCCTTTGTTTCCAGTCCATCTATATAAATTTAAAATATTCAACTTCAGCAGCAATCAAGGTTACCATCTTTCTTACTTTTTCAATAATTTTGAAATTATTTTGAATTTTCAAGGAATTTTGTTCCATTTTTATCCTCAATGTATCTTCCTTTCTGGACAATTCAATATTAGGAAATGCATATGGAAAATTACTAATGCAATCCCTATCCTAAAGAAATAATGATATGCAATGAAATTACTTTTTTGATGTTTTTTAAATATTTTTTTGAAAAATAGAGTGCATAATCTCTTAGCCTCCCCAGAAACAGTACCAAATTGATGATAAGGTTTTAGTTGTTTCACTCTAATAAATATTTTATTTACCTAAGTATTCAATATAGTGCGCACAACCTAGGGTCGATCTCAAAGAGGCCGCTCACAACACACATATTTTTCTATTGTCACTGTTATAAATCTAACTAATATAAAACTAAATTAACTAAACTAAAATGGGGGATTTTGAATGCATGAAATATAAATGTTATATATATAAATGAAATGAAAAACATAATTTTTTTAGAATAAATAATGAATGAAATTTTTTTAGGAGGTCTTGGGGATTGGAATCATTATTCAAAATGGTTCTAAATATTCAACTCAATCAGGTGAATATGACCTTTCACATCTCACTTTCTCATTTGAATTTTCATCACCCCATACTGAGACCTCTACATACAGGGTAATTATATTCTTATGTTATATATGAGACCTCTTCACGGACCATCACTACCCATTCCATGATCTATTGTATGCACGACACAAACAGTGAAGGGAAGGAAAATTATAAATGAGAATAAGAACTCGGTGGTAGAGAAAATTGGGAGACCACTCACTGTAATAAATTTAACCACCACTAAAATTCACAAAATTGAATAAATATATATGAAATTAAATAACAAGAAACTCATTAAAACCTCCACTCCCTCCCCCGAACAAATGATGAGGTTAGTTCTATATTTTTAGAGGAGTTGAGAAGGTAAATACGATGGGAGAACACATAAAATAAAAAAATAGAAGAAGATATGAAGAATATAGCTAAAATAATATATAATAAAAATATGAAGAACTATTATAGTAACATAAATCCAAATTATCCTTATGAAAATGTATATCCTTTTTAAAGGGAGAGGAGGCACATATTTATGTTGAAAAAGTGTGAATATTTTTTGCCTAAAATTTTATCTCCAAAAGTATGCACGTGGATAAAACATTAAATGGAATTATTTGGAAAGTATGTATTATTTAATGTTGTTATTATATTAATCCTTAGTGTGCCCTAAAAATTTTAGAATTATTTTCTACCAGATGTAGAATTTATGGTTATTTTTCAATTAATCTCAAAATGTGACTAAAACCTAAAAATGTGACAATTTCCTATAAAATAAAACTATGGTAGGATTTAAAAAATTGAATTGCATTATAAAATATGTGAAAATGTTAGCTTCGTCATCTATCCATTTTTATTCAATAAATATAAGTCATTTTATATATATTTTTTTCTGTTTACATGATTCTTTATACCAAACCTTCCCAATACCCTTTAAAATATAATTTTCAAAATAAAATCACTTAAGTATTCCTAGAATTCAAACCTTTTTGGTTGTTTCCATTATGTTTTTTAATGAATGAGATTTTCTAGAATTCATTTTTCGAAATTATTTGGTATAATCCTAAAAATTGACACTGATATAGCGTATGATTCTGAGGCCCATTGTGCCCATAAGGATTCTCTGAAAACATTAAGTTTTTAGTAGCACACAAGCGCAAATTTTCTGAAAAAGTGGAATAACTCTTAAATGGGAACCTGGATCATAAATATGATGGAACTATTGAGTTTATAGCAAGGGATTTACCCTAGATATGACTTATCTTTAGTCAGCGTGAGTCTTCTGTGGAAAAACCTAAAAAGGACGTAACTGTAAATAAAATAACTAAATTATTTTATTTTATTTTAAAATCTGAATAACTTGTAAATGGTAACTCAGATTGGAAATCCAAGACCACTGTTGAGTTCATATGTTTTTTTCTTTAGGTGAGGCCTAACATCAGTTGGTGCGGGCCGGCTGTGAAAGATAGGTTTTGGATGTAAACGTCATTAAAATATTCTAACAAAAATATTTTATTCCTGATGCAGTGATGCACTTTATTTTAATAAATGTTTGTCAGAGAATTCAAGGTTATCACCATAACCCTAGAATTCCTCTAAGGTAGGGAGACAAAGCTCTCTTGACAAATAGTGGCAGATCGATGATCAAAGAAGAACCTCAGATTCTAAGGATCTTCACCCACGGCAACGATGCAGTGACTGTTCTTCATCAGCAATCAAACCGAATTGAGGTAGGGAATTTATGATTTGATTTCTTTTCATTGTTCATTAATTCCATAACAAACACATTCCAATCAAAAAACAGATTGACTTGTGGATTGATTGTTGTTGCGGCATTGGATTTACCTTTTTGGGGTTTTTATGGGAGAATGATCTTGTGATTATTTGTTGGATTTCGATTGTCATTCAAATACTAACAAACCATGATCGACACAAACATAGACCAAGGTCCATTCCTCTTGGTTGATTTATTTTTTTCTTCTTGCCATTCTTCATTTTCCATGGGAATTCTTTATTTGGATCATGGCTCGACATGTTGTGATCGATTAATCGTTGTTCACTCGATCCTTGGCACAATGATCCAATATTGCATATCTGAGAATGGCCTGGCATGAAGGAGGTGTAATGATGACTATGGAAGATAGATCGAAGTGTTTTGAAATATATTTTCATTCTAATGGTTTTTTCATCAGGATGAATCATAATGTTGATATGAGCCCAGGGCGATGAGGAACGTGGCCCAAGGATAACAGGACAATAGGTTTTATTGGAAGTTCCAAGGGCATTGTAGTTCCTCGAGGAAGAGGCTTTTTTAGGCTTGAAATGGGAAGGGACATTCCACAAAAGATTGTCCCACTGTTTAGGCTAAATTCAAAGAGGTAGTTGATAAACCACCAAGGAAGAGGTAGTGGTAAGAGAATACAAATCCATAAAGTGGAAAAAGTGGCAGAGGATCTGGGGAAGCAGTAGGAGGTGGCCAACGTTTGGATGAGTTACCAATTCCAACCCTAGGTGGTCCATAGAAGACTCAAGGAGTTGGAGGAAAAGGGGGGAGATTGTTGTAGGTTGTCGAGTCCTATGACCCCAGGACTCCAAAAATGGTTCAAGGTAAGATTTGTGTCATGAACCGTCCCCAGGGCCCGTGCCATGACTACCCCAAACCCGCCTTCCATAGACTAGGGTCTAGAGACAAGCACCGAAAGGCGTATTCCCTAAAATGGGGAAGGCATTGCCTTTATATCCTATAAACACACGCAACCAAGCACACAAAAAGATACAAACACAAGTAAACTATATAGTATAAGTGTGAGTACAGTAAGTAAAAAGGGGCCAGAATACAAGCCCAACTAGAAAGTACATGAAAACTGAAAAGTAAAAGAAATCTGGAACAACTCTTATGAACACCCACCAAGGATTCTACCTAAAGGGTAGATACAGATCTCAAACGGTCGTCTCTACGGTATGCCTCGTCTAGGTCCACCTTTGAGCTACCTCAAGTCCTGGTACCCTCATCCTCAGTCAGCGTTGTCCGTCATCTCTACCAAACACAATAGGGTGCGGGCATAACCTGTGCAGGGGTGAGTATAACGATACTCAGTAGGGACCCCGAGACCCTCAAGGTTTCACAAAATCCATAAAGGATAAACCACAAGTCATGAAATCAACAGACAACCCTACTTAGGTATATGCCCAAACATATACCTAAGTTATCAAGTATACCCATCTTAGTCATGAGGAAACACGTGGTCCAACTCAAAATCCAAAAGCTCAACTATTCCACAAAGGAAGGAATACCACAAAGGTTAGTACAACACAGGTACGCCACATAGAAGAATACCACCAAGGTATCACCACGAAGGAAAGTACTACACAGGTATAGACTCAGCTCACACCAGGTATAACTTTGGTATAGTAGTAGAGATGATTAGATGTAACTACTAATTCATCTTACTCTGTTAAGAGGCAGACCCATGAAGGATCATAAATCGTCATCAGACCACAGAGGATCATAGTACATTGTCAAACTCAAACAAGATCCTAGTACCTTGTCAGACCCATATAGGATCCTAGTACATTTCCAGACCCACACAGGATCCTAGTACATTGTAAATACGTCGTCAGATCCACACAGGATCCTAGTACATCATCAATATATCATCACACCCACACAGGATCCTAGTACATCTTCAGTATGTCGTCAGACCCACATAGGATCCTAGTACATCGTCAGTACGTCGTCAGACCCAAATAGGATCCTAGTACATCATCAGTACGTCGTCAGACCCACACATGATCCTAGTACATTGTCAGTACGTCGTCAGACCCACACATGATCCTAGTACATCGTCAGTACATCGTCAGACCCACACATGATTCTAGTACATCTTCAGTACATCTTCAAACCCACACAGGATCCTAGTACATCATCATAGCCATCTATAGGGTTTCCATACTAAGCTAGCTTGTCTTTGGGAGGGTTCGCTTCTCAAGCCACTAGTCGATACTCCAACTGCCATGAAGTCCCACAAATAAATATCCCAAAGGACCGTCATGTATTAGGGGTCTAAACGCAATAGACGGTGCGTCAATCGGACGTTCGGTCTGTAAGTAATTAGCCTTTTAGTCCCGAGGGCCTAGTTGGATTCGTACTCGATCCAACCCAACCGTACCCCAACTTTATCCAAATATAAAGTGGGGTATACCAAAAGGTGTGTTTCGCTCCAAGGTTTCTGACGCCGTAGACGGTTCTTCAAACGGACACTCGATGCCAAAGTTATGGCCAAAAGTGTAGAATGGGTCAAAACTGGTTCGAGCCTGGTCCGACCCAGCCCGACCCGGCCGGGGCCGACCCGATTTGGGTCGACCTGGACCGACCCGATCGGTCCGGCCCGGCCTGCGCGGGGCGTCCCCACCCACGTTGGGTGGCTCGGCCTGGCAGCCCGGCCTGGGCGGCCCGCGGAGCGGCGTGGCGTCGCGGTGCAGCGCGACGACGGTGGTGCGGTGGGGTGGCCACGATGTGGTGGTCCGCCGCGGTTGACCGGATGGACAATCGTCCTCTCCGCATGGCGCGGTTGGGTGTTGCGCCTTCACCGGTGGTCGACAGAAAACCGACCACCCTTCCCTCTCCGCCGTGGAACAAGTTCGTGGTTCTCTTTCGTCGGGTGGCGCGGTCGCTCCGTCGCCTTCATTGCGAAGAACAAAACAAATAATCAAAAGAATCACAGAGAGGTCGGGCAATGTTCGCTTGGCCCACACTCTCCATGTTAGAGCGGTAGCAAGTGGCTATGATTCCTTATTGAATTATGAAGAGTCTTCAAGAACAGGAAAGACGAAAAAATCAAAACGACAATCCCTACCTCGTTCGTTTGTTGGTGTAGGTGCGAGGAAGAAGTCAAATTTGTCGCGCCTGCCACACGCCTCCAATCTCAGGCTCGTTCGTCGGATAATCGCTCTTCGATGGAGGTAGTTCTTCATTGGAGAACTTTATTCATTAGGATGTGTTATTCGTTGGAGAAGCGTAATCCTCCAAAAGCTCACCCCTTCTCCTTTTCCCACCAAAAGAATGAGGTGCCAATATAATGTAACTTAAGAAGATTAATTATGTTGGCCCAAATAAAATTGCTGACACATTTCATTAAATGTTAGTTGGCTCCAACAATTTATTGGGGAGTTGTCATAATTAAATAATGGGAGGAAGTTCAAGAGTTACCTCTCATTAAAGGGGTTTAGGTGGTCCCCACCTTTGAATTCAAAATGGAGGTTTTAGTTCGGGTGGTCCCACTACTACAACTTGTCCCTTTATCAGTGCTAAAAACGGGCATTAACAGCGCTAGAAAAGTTCTGTTAATGTCGGCGTAGATAAAGGGGGGGGGGGTCCCCTTTATCAGTGCTCCAAAAAGCGCTGATAAAGGGTGTCCTTTATCAGCGCTCAAAAAAGTGCTGATAAAGGCACCATCACCTGCACCTGCAAAACAGAACCTACACACCTGCACACCAGAATACCTGCACAAAGTAGCACATGTACACCTGCACAAAATAGCACCCGCACAAAATATTTTGACCGACAACGGTATATACATTTACTTAACATCATGAATACAAAAAAAACACATTTCTATATACATTTCAAACATTGTTTTACATGGTTATAATTATAATTATTCAACAAAACTTATAAAAATTCATGTTTCATCCTTTGATATCCGTGATCCACTCTCAAAAATTGTCGTTCATGGTATTTGTTGCCGAACAAAGCATCCGAACTCAAGGAAAAGAATTCACCTATATAAGAAAAAAAATATTATGTTAGTAATGGAATAATGATATAAATTAAAATAGTAATATGAAAGAATAAATTAATATGGAAATGTGAAACTAAAATATTAAATTTTAAACTCAAATGTTTTCATTCTGATAACACTAAAAGGGAATAATGTAAAATCAATATGTTTTTGATTGATTTATCTCATTTAATAAATACCGATTCTTTATCTAATGAAAAGATTTACCGGTCACACTGTGCGTCAGATTGAGGTGAGGTCGATTCGTACAAGTCACAAATGACTCATTGATTGTTGTCCTAAAGTTTCAAAATAATCCGAACGTGTTTGCTCGGTATTCCGTATGTCAGTAGTTTTGTTTTCTAAAGTTTATGTCATTTTCAAACTGATATCAGAAACTTTTAGCCACACCGGTCACACCGTGCATAGAATTGAGGTGAGGTCGATTTGTACAGGTCATAAATGACTCATGGATCGTTTTCCTAAAGTATCAAAACAATACAAATGCATTTTCTTAGTATTCCATATGTCATTATTGTTGTTTTCTAAAGTTTATCTCAATTTGAAACTGATATCAGAAACTTTTAGCCATACCAGTCACACCGTGCGTCGGATTGAGGTGTAGTCGATTCGTACACGTCACAAATGACTCATGGATCTTTGGACTAAAGTATCAAAACGATCCGAACGCGTTTTCATGGTATTCCGTATGTCAGTAGTGTTGTTTTCTAAATTTTATCTCAATTTGAAACTGATATCAGACATTTTTAGTCATACCGGTCACACCGTGTGTCGGATTGAGGTGAGGTCGATTCATACACATCTCAAATGACTCAGGTATCATTGTACTAAAGTATCAAAACAATCCTAACACGTTTTCTCGGTATTCCGTATGTCAGTAGTGTTGTTTTCTAAAGTTTATACCATTTTCAAACTGATATCAGACACTTTTAGCCATACCGGTCACATCGTGCATCAGATTGAGGTGAGGTCAATTCGTACACATCACAAATGACTCATGGATCATTTTACTAAAGTATCAAACCAATCAGAACACGTTTTCTTGGTTTTCCGTATGTCACTTGTATTGTTTTCTAAAGTTTTATCTCAATTTGAAACTGAAATCAGACATTTTTAGCCATATCGGTCACACCGTGTGTAGGATTGAGGTGAAATAGATTCTTACATGTCAAAAATGACTCATGGATCGTTGTCCTAAAGTTTCAAAACAATCCGAACGCATTTGCTCAGTATTCCGTATGTTAGTAGTGTTGTTTTCTAAAGTTTATGTCATTTTCAAACTGATATCAGACACTTTTAGCCATACCGGTCACACTGTGCATGGGATTGAGGTGCGGTTGATTTTTAAACGTCAAAAATGGCTCATGGATCATTTTCCTAAAGTATCAAAACAATACGAACACGTTTTCTTAGTATTCCGTATGTCATTAGTGTTGATTTCTAAAGTTTATCTCAATTTGAAACTGATATCAGACACTTTTAGCCATACCGGTCACACCGTGCGTCGGATTGAGGTGCTGTCAATTCATACACATCAAAAATGACTCATGGATCTTTGTCATAAAGTATAAAAACAATCCGAATGCATTTGCTCAGTATTCCTTATGTCAGTAGTGTTGTTTTCTAAAGTATATCTCAATTTGAAACTGATATCAGACACTTTTAGCCATACCAGTCACACCTTGCGTTAGGTTGAGGTACGGTCGATTCGTACATGTTAAAAATGAATCAGGGATCGTTGTACTAAAGTATCAAAATAATCTGAACGTGTTTTCTCAGTTTTCTGTATGTCACTTGTGTTGTTTTCTAAAGTTTATCTCAATTTGAAACTGATATCAGACACTTTTAGGCATTTTAGTCACACCGTGCGTCGGATTGAGGTGAAGTCGATTCGTACATGTCAAAAATGACTAATGGATTGTTTTACTAAAGTATCAAAACAATCCAAATGCATTTTCTCGGTATTCCGTATGTCAGTAGTGTTGTTTTCTAAAGTTTATCTCAATTTGAAACTGATATCAGACACTTTTAGCCATACCGGTTACACTGTGCGTCAGATTGAAGTGAGGTCGATTCTTACACATCAAAAATGACTCATGTATCATTTTACTAAAGTTTCAAAACAATACCAACACGTTTTATTGGTATTCCGTATGTCAGTAGTGTTGTTTTATAAAGTTTCTCTCAATTTGAAACTGATATCAGACACTTTTAGCCATACCGGTCACACCATGCGTCGGATTGAGGTGAGATCGATTCGTACACATCACAAATGACTCATGGATCGTTGTCTTAAATATTCAAAACAATCCGAACGCATTTTCTCGTTATTCCTTATGTCACTTGTGTTGTTTTCTAAAAATATGTCAATTTCAAATTGATATCATGCAGTATTAGCCATGCCGGTCACACCGTGCGTCGGATTGAGGTGAGGTTGATTCGTACATGTCACAAATGACTCATGGATCGTTTTTCTAAAGAATCAAAACAATACGAATGCGTTTTCTCGGTATTCCGTATGTCAGTAGTGTTGTTTTCTAAAGTTTATCTCAATTTGAAAATGATATCAGACACTTTTAGCCATACCGGTCACAATGTGCATCAGATTGAGGTGAGGTCCATTTTTACATGTCACAAATGACTCATGGATCATTTTGATAAAGTATAAAAACAATCCTAACATATTTTCTCATTATTTCGTATGTCAGTAGTGTTGTTTTCTAAAGTTTATCTCAATTTGAAACTGATATCAGAGACTTTTCACCATACCGGTCACACCATGCATCAGATTGAGGTGCGGTCGATCCGTACACGTCACAAATGACTCATGGATCGTTTTACTAAAGTATATAAACAATCATAATGCATTTTCTCGGTATTACATATGTCAGTAGTGTTGTTTCCTAAAGTTTCTCTCAATTTGAAACTGATATCAGACACTTTTAGCCATACCGGTCACACCATGAGTCATATTGAGGTGAGATCAATTCGTACACATCAAAAATGACTCAGGGATTATTTTTCTTAAAGTATAAAAACAATCCGAACACATTTTCTTAGTATTCCATTTGTCAGTAGTGTTGTTTTCTAAAGTTTATGTCAATTTGAAACTGATATCATACACTTTTAGCCATACCGGTCACACTGTATGTTGGATTGAGGTGCGGTTGATTCTTACATGTCAAAAATGACTCAGGGATAGTTTTCCTAAAGTATCAAAACAATCCGAATGCATTTTCTCGGTTTTCTTTATGTCACTTGTGTTGTTTTCTAAAGTTTATCTCAATTTGAAACTGATATCAGACAGTTTTAGCCATACCGGTCACACCGTACATCGGATTGAGGTGCGATCGATTCGTACACGTCACAAATGACTAATGGATCGTTTTTATAAAGTATCAAAACAATCTGAACGCGTTTTATCGGTATTCTGTATGTCATTAGTGTTGTTTTCTAAAGTTTATCTCGATTTGAAAATGATATCAGACACTTTTACCCATACCGGTCACACTGTGTGTCAGATTGAGGTGTGGTCGATTCGTACACCTCAAAAATGACTAATGTATTGTTTTACTAAAGTTTCAAAACAATCTGAACGCATTTTCTTGGTATTCCGTATGTCAGTAGTGTTGTTTTCTAAAGTTTCTCTCAATTTGAAACTGATATCAGACACTTTTAGACATACCGGTCACACCGTGCGTCAGATTGAGGTGAGGTCGATTCGTACACTTCAAAAATAACTCATGTATCGTTGTCCTAATGTTTCAAAACAATCCAAATGCATTTGATCAGTATTCCATATGTCACTTGTGTTGTTTTCTAAAGTTATGTCAATTTCAAACTGATATCATACACTATTAGCCATGTCGGTCACACCGTGCATCGGATTGAGGTGCGGTCAATTCGTACACGTCAAAAATGACTCATGGATCATTTTCATAAAGTATCAAAACAATCTGAATGCATTTTCTCGGTATTCCGTATGTCATTAGTGTTGTTTTCTAAAGTTTATCTCAATTTGAAACTAATATCAGACACTTTTAGCCATACCGGGCACACCGTGCATCGGATTGAGGTACAATCAATTTTTACACATCACAAATGACACATAGATAGTTTCAATAAAGTATAAAAACAATCCGAATGCATTTTATCAGTATTCCATATGTCAGTAGTGTTGTTTTCTAAAGTTTATCTCAATTTGAAACTGATATCAGACACTTTTAGCCATACCGGTCACACTGTGCGTCAGATTGAGGTGTGGTTGATTCGTACATGTCACAAATGACTCATGGATTGTTTTTATAAAGTATCAAAACAATCCGAACACATTTTCTCTATATTCCGTATGTCAGTACTGTTGTTTTCTAAAGTTTCTCTCAATTTGAAACTGATATCAGACACTTTTAGCCATACCGGTCACACCGTGTGTCGTATTGAGGTGAAATTGATTCGTACACGTCCCAAATGACTCAAGGATCGTTGTCATAAAGTATCAAAACAATATGAACGCATTTGCTCAGTTTTCCATATGTCACTTGGGTTGTTTTCTAAAGTTTATGTCAATTTGAAACTGATATCAGACACTTTTATCCATACCAGTCACACCATGCGTCGGATTGAGGTGCGGTCAATTTTTACACGTCCCAAATGACTCAGGGATCATTTTCCTAAAGTATCAAAACAATCCTAATGCGTTTTCTCGGTTTTCCGTATGTCACTTGTGTTGTTCACTAAATTTTATCTCAATTTGAAACTGATATCAGAAAATTTTAGCGATACTGGTCACAACGTGCGTCGGATTGAGGTGTGGTCAATTTTTACACGTTAAAAATGACTAATGGATCGTTGTCCTAAAGTATAAAAACAATCCGAATGCGTTTTCTCGGCATTCTGTATGTCAGTAGTGTTGTTTTCTAAAGTTTATCTCAATTTGAAATTGATATCAGACACTTTTAGCCATACCGGTCACACGGTGTGTCAGATTGAGGTGCAGTCAATTTTTTCACATCACAAATGACTCATGGATCGTTTTCCTAAAGTATCAAAACAATCCGAACGTGTTTACTCAGTTTTCGGTATGTCACTTGTGTTGTTTTCTAAAGTTATGTCAATTTCAAACTGAGTAGTAAGAATTCACTAATCTAAGGATATGAAACATAAGAGAGGGAGATCGTAGATGCTCAATAAGCGTAAATGGAAATATCAATGACCATATAAAGATAACATACGTATTAGGAATTCACCTTCATTGTCCTATTTGTTTACATTCTTCCATCAGGTACGCTACCCATTCGTTTCTAAACACATTTATGTCATCTTTTAAATAGGAGTTTTTGGGACAGTCATAGTAGTACTGAAAAAATATAAATACACAAAGGATTAATAATTATTTTAAATTAAGTAGTAATTATTTTCAAAAATACCTCTTCAGGGATGCTATTTTGTTCATGAAATGTGATCTCTTTCATAAATTAACAAACATAATAACCGCAGTCCTTGTCATTTGTTTGTTTCAGAAACTGCAGAAACATCGAGAAAAATAAGTAATTTGTTTTGATATGTATTTGTATAGTGAAATATAATTATATATACCCAGATAATTCTCCATTTTTAGATCTTGTGGGCATTTTCGTCCTTATGCCCTGGATTCATTCCAGCCTTTTGACGATATTCATACACCGCCCTATCATAAAAAAATCCTCATTAAGAGATAATATAAATTATATAACCTGATATTTAGTTCTAAAATATTGGATCTAGTGTATTAAAAATTGACAATCGCCATCATGTGTGGTCGTTTTGTTGGATATCCATGCAGTGAATCTAGAAAATAAATCTTTGGAGTATCCAAATTGACTGCAATGAGCATCTAATGATCCCTCAAAACACAAAAAGAAATAAGTACTGATAGAAATGAAAATATAATTGATATGATTAAAATGTATAGTTTTACCCCTGCAACGTTTGTATTAAAAAGAGTCTGTCAGTCGTAATTATGCTTTCAAACTTTCTGAGCAGATTTGACATTAATTCAGCCTGAAAATCAAAATCAGAATAAATTGTTTTTCATATATACGCCTGTGAAAAATATGAGATGTATTTATCCATAATTATCAAAGTATATTAGCTTCTGTAAAATCAAATCATGAAAACATACCTCATGTATATATTTATAACTAAGGCGCCTAGCCAGTCGTATGTGATGATCTCAGCAACAACGTCTACACTAAAGAAATCTAATGTTTGCTCTCCGTACATATATTTTTCACAAAATATTTTGTGACTCTTGCTGCCTATCATTTTCATATCCACATGATCTTGCAATGATATTAAATGTGGATATAGAATGGGTGGGGTGAACGCACTCCCAGTAGATCGTTTTGATCAGTTGGTCGATCCTTTGGAGCCGCTCTTTCGTTGTAGCTCCTCCATTTTGTCCTTCTGTAATAACATTCATCAATTTAGCCATTTTCTAATTTAATATTAAAGGTTATTCTTGAAAAATTAATTAGAAATGGATACCTCTTGGTCGACATGTTTTTTTACAAGATTCGACGACCATGCAACAAATATTCCAACAACTTTTTCCACCGTATGAATGTCGTCATCGTCATTTGGAACGGGTAGCTCGGTGCTCAGCTCATGAGATACGTTAATTGACACTTTGACATGACCATTTGGAAGTGGTCTAGAGTGTAGCGTGTCATTCTGCATATTGAACATCGTAGCCCTTACTACAAGGCGATGGGTGGGAGTTGACAGATATAAATCACAGTCATTTTCACCCTGTATAATATCATTACATGAAATGTATCAGTGTCTCTATGATTCACATTTCATAGAAATGAATATTAGAACATTGATTACCTCAGTTAAGTCAGGTCTTTGAGGGGAATGTCTCACCTCAAAGCTAGTGGGGGTGGGGCAGGATCTTCTCACACGGGTTGTTCTTGAGTTGTTTATTCTCTTCGCCTTTCCTCCATCAAACTCGCTAGCATCTCTCCCTGACTTTGGAATTTTTCTTCAAGGGTAGCTACTCTATCTCTCATTACTTGCAATTCTTTAGTTTGTTCATCCTCTTGTTTTTTTTTGAAAATATGCCCGGGGTGACACCCCAAAACCCACACCTCTGATGCAGCCATACTGTTCTGGCTGTTTCAAGGCCGCTGAAAGTATGTCTTCATCCGGTGCGGGTGTTGTTGATTCCTATGATTATTTAAAATAGAAAATATGGAAAAATAAGTAATCATCGTTATGTAATAGTGATTTAAATCAAAACAAGTTTATATTATGTCATACTTACACATGTTTCCCACACTTTTTGTGTGCTTTCATCTACCAGTTTCCCCTATTTATTAACATGAGCCTCCTTCCATAGAACATGATGTAGAATGGAAGTGTCTTGGAATTTTGCTTCATCAATCAGCATATAAATAGAGAAACATGGTTATAGTGTTGTTTTATGTCACATAAAATTATTACAGTACTTTTAAAATATGTACCAATTGTTTTTCAATTGAAGCGTACCCCAACCTTGCTTTACGGTGGGGGTATGCTAGTTTTGCTGCCCGTTCTTTATTTTTAGCACTCATTTGCTGTTTCATAAATAAAAATCTGTCAATCAATATGATGAATACAAGCAACATTACACAACATGTAAGCAAACACAATGTACCTGAAAAGTCTGTTCCGCACGACGGTTGAAAAACGCATCCCACGTTCATTGGGATATCAAGTGTGCATAAAGAGGAGGTGGGTGCAGCTTGATTTTACCTTCAGCATCTTTCAGATGATGTTTCGTTAAAATGGTGTGAAAGCCTCTATGAATCCTTCCAGCCAGTCTTAATACATATTCTTTGTGCGAAACATCTACTATAAATGCACTCTGAAAGAGATGATGAAGAGTTAGTCAATATTTCAGTATTTTATTTTATTTTATTTTAATAAATTAAATATATGATATCATAATGTTACCCTAATCTCTTCCCACATTAATGTTTTCAACCCGCTGACAACATGGTGCCACGACTCTACATCAATCGGCACGCGTTGTCGAGTGACGATTCCAATGTAGATACTAAACATGGACTTGTTGGGGTTTACATGCTGGCCTCGTTTATTCCATCCCACCTCATATTTGATGCCTTTTGCTTTTGCCTTAAGGATTTTGGCTAAAACTGTCAAACTACGGCACACCTGTTTTTTTGTGTCTCTGGTGTTTCATCGCCTACCATTTCCTCGGTTTCTGCATCATCATTATGTTTCTCCGAAGTGATAGCATTGACACTGGGACCGACTGCAACAGGTTGAGAGACCTGTTGTACCTCAGTAGTGGGACCAACTGCAACACGTTGAGAGACTTGTTGTCCCTCAGCAGTGGGACCAACTGCAATAGGTTGAGAGGCCTGTTGTGTCTCGGGATTGGGTGCATCAGCAGGTGAAGAAGTCATTATCTGTAGAAATGGTTCAACATTTAATTTAGATCACATAAAAGCAGCAGCGAATAGATAATTAAATAATGTAACACAATCTATATTACAATAAAAAAATAACCTGATTATTTAACTTTTTTTTAAAGGCTGAAGGGATTTGACCCCTCTATCAACTATCCATATCCCTTCATTGTGGTCTCCTATGACATAAAAACGTCATCTATATTGGGACCACCGTGAAATGATTGCGAAGTCCCAATGAAAGGGTCATCTTCTGTTGAATTTTCATCTGACCCTTCAGCTGTTTTGGTCGATAACAGAACGATTGACCAGTTTCGGTTTGCGGGATCTGAAACATAAAATACTTGCACAGCCTGTGATTCCATTATAAACGGTTCATCTTTCTCCCCTTCCTTACTAAAATCAACTTTCACGAATCCCAAATCATCTATTTTAAAAACACTCATGTTATCAACCCACTTGCATTGAAATATCGAAACTTGAAATTCCGTATAATCCAACTCCCATATTTGTTTGATGATGCCAAAGTATGACATATTCGTATAAATTGGATTTCTGTCCTTAGCACCGGAAACATGCATCGCTTCAGCCACAAGTGTAACCCCACTATTCTGCATGGTACTGTCTTCATCATGTGCATTAGTATAAAATTTATAACCATTAACTACATAAGCATTGTAAGATAATTCATACACACTTGGTCCTCCAGCTAGCGATCAAAGTCGTTCCGAAATTGACTCTGGATTTTCATCTGACTTCTTAAAAATATGATCTCAAAACCATCCTATAAACTGTCGATTATGTGTATCTGATATCCATTTTCATCCCTAGATGGATTCAAATGCCTAAGAATTTCTTTGTGGATTTCAACATATGGGTCAATGTCGAAACTATTATGCAAAACATAAAGGTGGATCTGCTCCCGATCTGTAATATTGATTGTGACAACCTGTCTTCCAGAAATTCCTTCAGCCTCAAGCCACCCAGTGTGACGAGATTTCAGTAATCCAATGCTTTCCACACCAGACAAGTATTTGTTATAGAATTCAACGGCTTCCTCAACAATATATCGCTCTGCAATACAACCCTCTGGATGACTTCGATTTTTGACATACCCTTTCAAAATATTCATATACCGTTAAATGGGGTACATCTATCTGTAATTTACAAGACCAAATAGTCGAATCTCTCTCACCAATTGGACCATCAAATGAACCATCATATCAAAAAATGAAGGCAGGAAGAACATTTCTAATTCCCATAATATGATGGAAATTTATTTTTCCATAGCTGGCAATTTCTCCGGGTTTATAACTTTGCCGCATATAGATTTGAAGAAGAAACACAGTTTCGTTAATGTATGACAGACATTCTTGGGAAAAATGCAACGTAAAGCAATTGGAATGAGATCTTTCATCAAAACATGACAGTCATGTGATTTCAGACCTTTTAACTTCAAGTCGCTCATTGACACGAGGTTACTGATATTTGACGAATACCCCTCTGGAACCTTTACGTCATTCAAGAAGTTTCAAAACTGATATCTCTCCTGCCTAGAAAGAGTGTAAGAAGCAGGAGGAAGAAATGTTCATTTTTCACCCTTCACTAGTGCCAACTCTTCTGGTATTCCCATCTCAACCATGTCCAACCTAGCCTTAATTCCATCTTTTGTTTTGCCAGATGTATTTAGCAACGTGCTTATAACACTATCAAATACATTTTTTTACATTCATAACATCAAGAAAATGTCTTACATACAGACAATTCTAGTATTGTAATTAAAAAAAAACTGATCTCTTTTTCCAACCAATTTTCGTAAGGTTTTTCGAAGCCAGTTTACCAAAAGTACTTTCCACATTTTTAACTTTATCAAACAATTGATTGCCTGTTAGTGGAGACGGTGCTGTACTTTCTTCTCAAATTCCATTGAATGATGTCGTCCAAGAACGGTACTTATGTCGTCGCGGTAGAAATATGCGATGTCCTAGAAACACAGTTTTCGATGAATGTTTCAACCTAATTGATTGTGTACCTTCTTCACAAACAGGACAACCTTGAGTTTCTTTAATGCTATATCCTGAAAAATTTCCATAAGCAGGGAAGTCATTTATCGTCCAGTACAACATGACTCTCAAATTGAAATCTTCATTTCTGTAAGCATCATACAATGTAACACCTGAATCCCACAATAATTTCAAATATTTGATCAATGGATCTAAATAAACATCAATATCATTACCCGGTTGTTTTGGTCCTAATATAAGCATAGATAACATGATGTATTTTTGTTTCATGAATAACCACGGTGGTAAGTTATAATTTATCAACATAACCAGCCATGTACTGTGACTATTTCTTTGAAAACCAAAAGGATTCACTCCATCTGTAGATAACGCAAGACAAAGGTTTCTCGACTTGTTTCCAAATTCAGGATACTCATGATCGATTATCTTCCATTGAGGAGAGTCTGTCGGGTGACGTAGTATCCCATCTTTAATTCTTGTATCTGCATGCCATGTTAATTGTTCTGCAGTCTCCTCACTTCCATATAGGCGTCTAAACCTTGGAATGATTGGAATGTACCATACAACTTTAGTAGGACTGGATTCATCTTTCTTGTATCGAGAAGCACCACACTTTGGGCATTATTTAAGTGATTTTTGGTCCTTGGGAAATAGTATACAATCATTTGGGCAGGCATGTATTCTTTCATAGATCATACCCATCGAGCATAGCATTCGTTTGGCATTGTATGTTTGGCTCGGGAGCTCATTGTCTTCTGGGAGCATGTCATTAATGAGAGCAAGTAGTTTCATAAAACTGGCGTCACTCCACCCATTGTCTTCTTTCAAATTATAAAGCTTTAGTACGACTGACAATGTTGTATATTTAGTTCAACCAGCATACAATGGCATCTTTGCACAACTTTTTAACTTCTAAAACAATTTTGGGAAATCATGTAGTTCATCTTCGACAGTCCTTGTCATTTCATCAATACGATCTTCATCATCATTCACATCTGTAATAACATCCTCTATACGGTCATCTTCATTGTTCATGTTTGTAATCATATCAGATGATCTATAAAATGCAGTGTCATCCCAGTCACTACCTACATTCGTTGTTTCCCCGTGTTTATTCCAACATGTATAACTCTGATCTATTCCGTGACAGATCAAGTGTTCTTCCAACTCCTCTGGACTAATTTTTTTTTGAATAACAAAAACGTAAACACGGAAAAAGGATTTGAGAAGAGTCACATGCATTATCTTTTGCAAACTTGATAAACTCTTGCACGTCTTCTTCATACTCATTTGTCAATCGATTGACATTCATCCATTATTTATTTATATTCATCCTATTTGAAATCTATAGGATGAGTATATAGGTTAGGGGAGAAGGAATATGAGTATAATTTAGATAAAAAACTAGATACTTCAAAAATGGTAGGGGGCGTGCTCATTAATAGAAAATCTTGGGTGGTTCTTGGGATTCATCCAATCTCTTCCTCTCTTCGACCCCCCTGACGAGGGGTGGTTATTGGGAGTTTTTTATAGCGTGTTAGTGAGTTTTCCCATCATACTTCCTCCATTACTAATATCCTTTATTTTCCTATGATTTGGGATGATTTTAACTAGGATTTGTGTGATGATTTCACTATATCATCTTCAAATAAATTCAGATGATGTAGATTTTGATTGTATTGGCTAGAGGTTATCCTTGTATGATGAATGCACCATGTTTTGTGAGGTAGGTGAACCCTATAAGACAAAACCATGTTCCAATTTATGCATGATTGTGCATTCATTCATGAGTATATGTGTTCTAGTGAAAGGGATAGAAATCAAGAGCAACCAAGGTAAATAAATATGGTGTTTTTGAGAGATAGAGTGAGGGTTATATTGAATGTTTGTGATTTTGTAATCATCCAGAGATTATGTCTCCATAGAGTAGTTGTGTTTATGAAAGGATCAGGTTTGGTATGAGTTTTTTATAGCCTAGTTAGGTTTTATAAGGCTATTTGATTATAGTCTTAGGCCTAAAGAAGATGGATCATATAGGTTTATATATCAAGTATGATGAGGAACACCCTCTTAAGGATATATAAGAGTCATGGTGTGATAATATGATGTGAGATATAGAAATGGGGATATATATAAACAAAATAGAGCACACAACAAAACCATGAGGATCCAGAAGCATAGAACATAAAGAATACATAAACATGATCCATATACATAGTCAACTGAACAAAAAAGAAACTAAAAACAGAGATAGAATAAATTAGAACCCGACTAGATATCCTCGTGAACTTTGGGTTACCACTAACTATAAGACCAACCTGCTTTAAAGGAAACCTAAACAAGAAACCCAAACCTAAAAATAACTTGGGTCTACTCATGTCGAGTGTCACAAGTAGGGTGTGAGACTAAAACAACTTAGTAGGTAAGAACCACAGAATCCATACATTACCTTTCTTGAAATAATACAAAAACCACTAGTTTGAAATACATTTATAAAATAGGTTTTTATCATTTAAAGAACCAACACATATTTTTTAGAAAATACATTTTCAAAAAAAAATCACGAATTCCCTTTTTAAAATAGATATCTAGTTTAAAAAATGAATTCAAAATTCAATATAAGAATCCAAACAAGGTGAACACAGAGCCATGATGAAATTAATTGAAACAATAAAAGTAGAAAAATACTGGAAAACTATGTAACCAAAGTGCAGAAAAATAAATAAGAACATATAGATAGGTAATAATTAGAATTACCTAACCATACCTAGAAGAAATCCCAAGACATACTATGTTCAGACTCACCTGCCGACATATGGTGTACCTCCATAGTAAACAACCAACATTGATGCTCCATTATAGTAGTATACCAGAGAATGAAGAGGACATCACATGCACGGTATAAACCAATAACACACAAGTTCCAACTGGGTCTATACATCACATGAGTTTAAAAACCAATTTCCAAAACACCACAAAATACCAATAGATCTTTAAAATTTACAAATAAAATTCCATTTTCAAAACCAAGGGGAAAACACCATGTAAGCTCTGAAGATTCCAAATGGGCCTTTATGCCATTTAGAAACCAAACCACACCTCAAGAAGCCAAACACAATTAATCTCAATATTGACAATAAATGAAAAAATAATTAATTCATGAAAATTCAATTTTACTCACCTTAAGGAGGAGGACCCGGTGGTGGAGGAGAAGGAGGCGTCGACAGCGGAGGAAGCGGAGGCAACGCGAAGGCAGCACAGAGGCAACGCGGAGGTAGGGTGGAGGCAGCAGAAGCAGCTCAGAGGTAGTGGAATTAGCTCGGAGGCAGCGGAGGAGGAGGAGGATGAGGAGGCCGCGGTGGAGGACCTGTGGTGGAGAGGAGGCAACGGAGTAGGCGGAGGAGGATGAGGAAGAAGAGGCATCAATGGAGGAGGAGGACGAGGCCGCGGTGGAGGAGGAGGAGGAGGAGAAGCAGGCGTAGAGGAGGAGGAGGAGGCGGTGACTGGAGGAGGAGGAGGAGGCGGCCGGAGGAGGAGGAGGAGGAGGAGGAGACTGCGGCCACCGTGGAGGAGGAGGAGAAGGAGGTGGCAGCAGCGGCGCAGAGGAGGGCTTCCGCGAGAGCTTGATAGGGTACGTGGATGAGGAAGAGGACCCGAGGAATTTTATCAATCCCGCGTGGACCTTTATCAGCGCTAGTAAAAATCACTAATAAAGGGTGTATTTATCAGTGCTAAAATGAAAAGCGCTGATAAATATCGCCTTTATCAGTGCTTTTTTAGCACTGATAAAGACCAGACTTTATCAGCGCTTTTGTAGCGATGATAAGGGGTGACTTCATCAGGGCTTTTCATTTTAGCGCTGATAAAGTCACTCTTTATCAGTGCTTTTTTAGCGCTGATAAATACGTAGTTTATCAGCACTAATAAAAGCACTGATAAATGTATCAATTTAAGAGTTTATTTATATTATTATATATTTATTTAACTCTAAATATATATATCTCTATTTATACTTATAAAATTATTTGAAAGGTATATTTATATATATATTATTGAAAATATAATACAATATATATTTATTTTTTAAATATAATTTAATTTTAATTATAAGTGTTCATTTTTTATAACATATATATTATATGGGTAACATAATGAATTATAATATCTATAAATGAACATTATTCAATATGCACATATGTATATGCATGTATGATATATTCATTAGAAAACACATATATATACACGCATGTATGATATTCATTGACCCCAATTCATTGGAAAACACATATATATATTCAATAATTTCAATTATAGTACATATATATTAGAATGCATTATATATTTATAAATAAAACAAATACATTAAATATAAAGAAATATAATAAATATATATTAAATATAATGAATTGATAAATCTAATAAATATAATGAATTATTAAATCTAATAAATTAATATATAATGAATTAATAAATCTAATGAATATATAATGAATTAATAAATATAATAAATATATTTATTATTAATCTTATAATTATTTAATTACATATATAAATACGTAGTTTATCAGCGCTAATAAAAGCACTGAAAAATGTATAAATTTAAGAATTTATTTATATTATTATATATTTATTTAACTCTAAATATTTATATATCTATTTATACTTATAAAATTATTTGAAAGGTATATTTATATATATATCATTGAAAATATAATAAAATATATATTTATTTTTTAAATATAATTTAATTTTAAGTGTACATTTAATTAATATATATATATATATATATTATATGGGTAACATAATGAATTATAATCTATAAATGAACATTATTCAATATTCACATATATATATACGCAAGTATGATATATTCATTGACCCCAATTCATTGGAAAACAGATATATATAGACGCGCGCATGTATGATATTGATCGATCCCAATTCATTGGAAGACACATATATTTTCAATTATACATATATATTAGAACTCATTATAAACTTATAAATAAAACAAATACATTGAATATGAAGAAATATAATAAATATATATTAAATATAATGAATTAATAAATCTAATAAATATATAATGAATTAATAAATCTAATAAATATATTTAGTATTAATATTATAATTAATTAATTAATATATATATATATATATATATATCTTTAGTTATAACATGTGTTTTTTATTTAATGTATACAATAAATATTATCAGCGCTAAGAAAAGCGCTGATAAATGTGCCCTTTATCAGCGCTTTTTTTAGCGCTAATAAAGGCCCACCCCTTTATCAGCGATTTTCCTTTAGCGCTGATAAAGGCAGGCGCATTCCTTGCCTAGTTTTTTGGTAGTGGATCCCCACCTCTATAACCCATGTAGAGCTGTTTTTATAGAAATAAAATAAAGGTTTATTTTATTTTACTTTAATTTCCACAAAAATCCCAAAATCTATCTTTCACCCTCGACCTACTGCGGTCGAGGTGAAGATCTCCATAAGAGAATACCAGCATTGTGAGTTAAATTATGCCCTCATATTTTAATTCCGAGCACCGGTTAAAAAGTTACAAAAACATGCTCACACGTTTACTGAACGTACCTGAAAAAAAGTTCAAAAATTCATTCTGGGCACTCCGGGCCTTAGAATCACGTGCCATCAATTTTCACAGACTCGTAAAATTCCCATATAATTAAAAAAATCATGGAATTTTCGGGTCTTTACATTCTCCCCACCTCAGGGATTTACACCCCCGAAAGCCTCATTACAAAAAAACTAGGAAAACAAGTGGGGATACTGAGCATGAATCTGAGCCTCCCGCTCCCATGTGCTCTCCTGGAGGTTCCCGTGCTGCCAGTGAATGCGCACCAGAGGTATTGACCATCCATGAAGGACCCACTCCTATCGATCCTCAATCTATACTACAACCTCCGTAAACGTCTCCCCATCGTCGATGTCCAGCTTGCCGTGGTTGATGACGTGGGTAAAGTCGTGCACGTATCTCATCATCTAGGACACATGGAAAATGTTGTTCACCCGGTGCAACTGAGGGGGAAGATCTAGGCGGTAATCCACCTCTCCAACTCTACTGAGGACCTGGAAGGGTCCGATGAACCTCGGAGATAACTTTCCACCCCGGCCAAATCTCTGAAAACCTTGTCGAGGAGAGACCCATAGAAAGACATGGTCACCATCCTCGAACTCCAGAGGTCTTCATCTCCTGTTGGCATAAGTCTTTTTCCTGGTCTGTGCAGTCTTCATCCACTCCTGGATGACCTACACTTTCTATGTGGTATCCTGTAACATCTCTGGTCCCACAAGCGCTGACTCCAATGGGTCAGTCTAGCACAAAGGTGATCTGCATGGTCACCCGTACAGGGCCTCAAAAGGTGCCATCCCAATGGTGGAGTGATTGCTGTTGTTGTATGCAAACTCCACCAAAGGAAAGTGATCATCCCAGCTGTGACCAAAGTTGAGGATGCAAGAACGCAACATGTCCTCGAGGGTCTGAATAGTATGCTCAGTCTGGCCATCCGTCTGAGGGTGGAAGGAAATGCTCAAATGAAGTTGTGTCCCGAAAGCCTCTTGCAACCCCTTCCATAACCGGGAAGTGAAAAGCATATCATGATCAGAGAAAATCGTCGAGGTTACTCCATGTAGTTGCAAAATCTCCTGCACATAGAGGCGTACCAAGCTCTCTACTAAACCCATCTCTCTAATCGGTAGGAAGTGGGATGAACTGGTGAGTCGGTCAAGGATCACCCAGATAGAATCATGACCCCTGGATGTATGTGGGAGTCCTATCATGAAGTCTATGTATATCCCATCCCACTTCCACTCTGAGACCTCTAAAGGATGAACTAAGCCTGTTGTTACCTGATGCTTCACCTTCACTTGCTGACAAGTGAGGCACCGAGAGACATACTCTGCTACTACTTTCTTCATTTTCGACCACTAGTGTTATCGTCAGAGGTCCTGATACATCTTCGCCACTCCTAGATGTACCACTAGAGGGGACATGTGGTACCCCCACAACACTTTATCCAAAAGTGACACTGGTACCATGGTACGTCCTCTGAAAATAATGACGTGCTCCCCACCTTTAGAAAATCCATCAGGTGCCTGTCCTGTGGATATCTGAGCACGTCGAGCCTCATAGTCAGTGTCCCCACACTATGCCTCCCTGAATCACTGAAGAAGTGGGGGAGTGACTATAAGAGGCTGAAGAAAAGCTGCTCCATCTTGATCCATAAAGGATATCTGCAAAGCGGCCAGCTGCTCCGTCACCTCACCTAGCAGTTGTATACCAGATGTCCTGCTGAGTGCATCTGCTAAAACGTTCCCCTTCTCAGGAGTATAGACTATCTCGAAGTTATAGTCCTAGAAGAACTCAACCCAACGTCGCTATCTCAAGTTCATGTCCTTCTGTGAGAAGATATACCTGAGACTCTTGTGATATGAGTATACTGTAAAACGATCGCCCATCAAGTGATGTCACCTCATCTTCAATGCGAAGACCACTATTGCAAACTCCAGGTCATGGGTAGCATAGTTCTTCTCATGCTATCTCAACTATCGAGAACCATATGCGATCACTGCTCGCTCCTTCATCAGGACACATCCAAGTCCAATCCCTGATGTGTTGCAGTAGACTACGTACCCTATTCCCTCCTTCAGAAGCCTCAAGATGGAGGCACTAGTCAACCTCTGCCTCAGCTACTGAAAACTCCGCTGACATCTCTTTGACCACACGAAGGGTTTCCCCTTCTTCGTCAACGCTGATAAAGGTGCTGCAACTCTGGAGAAATTTGGCTCAAACCTCTGGTAGTATCTAGCCAAACCCAGGAAACTTCGTACCTCCATCACGCTCCTGGGTGGATCCCATGAAAGTACCGCCTCAATCTTCGCAGGATCCACTGCAACTCCATCCTCTGAGATGACATGTCCTAGAAAGTGAACCTCTTGGATCCAAAACTGGCACTTCAAGAGAATACCATAAAGAGGGTTCTCTCGGAGTGTGTCTAGTACTACTTGTAAATGATATGCATGCTCCTCCTTAGTAGCTGAGTAGATTAGAATGTCATCAATGAAGACCACCATAAAGTGATCAATATATGGCTGAAAGATCCTATTCATGAGTCCCATGAACATTGATAGAGCGTTGGTTATGCCAAATGGAATGGGAAAAAACTCATAATGGCTGTACTGACATCTGAAATCCGTCTTCTTCACATCCTCATCTCGTACTCTGAGTTGTTGATAGCCTGATATGAGGTCTATCTTTGAGAACCGACATTCTCTCTTCAGCTGATCAAAGAGGACTTCAATCCTTGGGAGTGGGTACTTGTTCTTCATGGTCACTTGGTTCAGGTGCCGATAGTCAACACAAAGACTCAAGCTCCCATCTTCTTTCATGGTGAAAAAAATTGGTGCTTCCTAATGAGAAACATTGGGCCGAATGAATCCCTTCCCCAGCAAGTCCTCTAGCTGTATCTATAGATCACGAAGCTCCGTGGGAGCCATCCATTATACTGGTGTAGATATCGGTGTCGTTCCGGGGTACAATTCGATGTAAAATTCCACCTCTCTATGAAGAGGTAGACCCGAAACATCATCAGGGAAGACATCCACATACTGGTCCACCACTATAGGATAAATTAGACTCTCCACATCAACCGGACTAAGGATAAGGCTAGCCAACTGATGAGTTATTGGTTGCAATCTCCTCCGAGTAAGTCCATCATGTGCTGCAAAGGCTCCCTTCTCACCGATGAAGGTAAACCTGGTCCCATCCATACAGACACACCACACTTTGCACCTAATACATTCAATCTGATCAGGGACTGTAGATAACCAGTCTATGCCCAAGATGACATCGTAAAGCCTCAACACCTCTACTAGGAGATCCCAGGCAAATCTCTCACCTCCTAGAGTAAGCTCACACTACTGGCACCAATGAATAATCATTGAATCTACTCCTGTAGGAGTCTCTAGCCGTAAGGATCAATCCAACGGATCCGTCAGAATCTCTGAGCTCCGAACAAGGGTAGTTTCAATAAAATAATGACTGGCACCTGTGTCTATAAGTACTGCAGCTAAGGTGGAGTAGACATAGATCGTACCTCATATCATCTCCGTAGTGCCATGGTCGTAGGCCTCAGCTGCCTAGAGCTGTACTCGCCCCTGTCCACCTGCTCCCTATGGTCGGGGTGGACCACCTGGTGGTGGTTGTAGTAACATCTTGAATCGTCGCCCACCGCTAGCTGCATGGCCAGCTCCTCTGCCACGTCTGCCTGCTCCCCGCGGACCTCCTCGGTAGAACCTCTGTCTCTGCCTGGGTGGTCTCTCAATCATCTATTGATCATACATATGATGGGTTAGACAGTCACGAGCCATGTGACCCTACCCACAGCATGTGAAACACTGCTTGTTCCTCGCATGACTGTCTTTGTCTCTGGTACCCCACACAACCGATCTGGAATCATGCGGTCGTCCACCTGTATGCCTGGTCCTCTTGACCTATGTGAAATCTATCTACTGCCAACTGTAGAAGACTCTGCTACGTGATGACTGGTGGTGGGTCTTGCTGCTGATGACTGCTCATCAAGAAAACTCTCCACTAAGAGGGCTCACTCTAACACCCCTCCTGCGTCGGGATTCCAAGTGAGATCATCGAAGCCCTGATCTACCGCCAAAGTCCCTACTTGAAGGTCCAGTCCCTGAAGAATGAGTCACGTAACATATCAGTGGAGTAGCGTGAGAGGTCTTTGAACCTCGCTGAGTACTGAACCACAGTCATGCTGCCCTACTGCAGATGAAGAAGCTCATGTATGTGCACTACGTGAAGAGTCACTCAGACAAACTCTGTCCGAAACAGACTCTCAAAGTCGTCCCAAAGAAGCATCTCCTCATCGTAAACCTGGACCATCAAGCTCCACCATCTTCGTGCTGCTTCCTATAGAAGGCTGGTGGAAATGATCACCATGAGATCAGCTGGTGTCCCTACTAGTTGAAAGACTCTCACCACAACCTCTAGCCAATCCTCAACCACTTGTGGGTCTGTCTCTCCCTTGAACCTGGGAGGCCTCTGGCGCTGGAACTCGTGCAACACACTCAAGCGGCATGCACCCTCTACTGCTAGGGCTGGTGGCATCGGTGGACTAATGGGTAATGGTACCACTGGTGCCTCTGCTGGTACCTCTACTAAAAGAGGGCCCTGCACCGAGGCCTCATCGCTCGGTGGTCTATTAGTGCATACTATATCCAGAACCCTAGTTGGCTGTCTGCGTGGAGGCATCCTGAAAAGAAACAGGTGTGTCACGGTCAATAAGTTATACCTGGTGAGCTAACTCAAAGAGAGCACAAAGAAAACTCTTGAAAAAATACATGCAATCAGTGTTTTCATTCACTGAGTCGGAAATCAGAAGTCAGGCTCCTGGTGTATGGATACGTCAGTCGCCGCACCAACAATGTATTCCCAAAACTAATAACCACACTCACTACACTTAACACTATTATTGTTAAAAATATCAAAGTCCAATATTCTACAGTAGAACTGACTCCTCTCATACCAATTTTTCATGACCCATCCCCCGGGGCCTATGCCGTGACTACCCCAAGCCCGCCTTCCATAGGCCAGGGGATGACGACAAGCACTGAAAGGAATATTCCCTAAAACCGGGAAAGAATTTCCTTTATATCCTGTAAACAGATGTAAACAAGAACACAACAAAATACGAAAACAAGTAAACTTTATAGTAAAAGTGTTAGTACAATAAGCAAAAAGGGGCCAAAATACAAGCCCAACTGGAAAGTACAAGAAAACTAAAAAGTACAAGTAAACTGAAATAGATCCTGTGAAAACCCACCAAGGATCCTACCTAAAGGGTAGGTAAAGCTCTCAAATGGTCATCTCTGTGGTAAGCCTCGTCTAGGTCCACCTTTGAGCTACCTCCAGTCCTGGTACCCTCGTCCTCATTCAGCGATGTCCGTCATCTGCACCAAACACAATAGGGTGCGGGCATAGACCATGCATGGGTGAGTATAACGATACTTAGTAGGGACCCCGTGACCCTCAAGGTCTCACAAAATTCACAAAGGATAAAACATAAGGCATGAAATCAACTGACAACCATACTTAGGTATATTCCCATACATATACCTAAGTTATCAAGTATACCCTTCTCAGTCCTGAGGAAACACATGGTCCAACCCAAAATCCCAAAGCTCAGTTGTTCCACAAAGGAAGGAATACCACAAAGGTAAGTACCACACATGTACTCCACACAGAAGAATACCACCAAGGCATCACCATGAAGGAAAGTACCACACAGGTACAAAATCAGCTCACACTAGGTATAACTTAGGTACAATAGTAGAGATGATTAGATATAACTACTAATTCATCTTACTCTGTTAAGAGGTAGACCCATGAAGGATACTAAATCATCATCATACCCACAGAGGATCGTAGTACATCATCAGACCCACAAAAGATCCTAGTACCTCGTCAGATCCACAGAGGATCCTAGTACATCGTCAGACCCACACAAGATACTAGTACATCGTCAGTACATCGTCAGACCCACACATGATCCTAGTACATCGTCAGTACGTTGTCATACCCACACATGATCCTAGTACATCGTCACTACGTCATCAGAACCACACAGGATACTAGTACATCATTAGTATATCATCAGACCCACAAAAGATCCTAGTACATTGTCAGTACGTCGTTACACCCACACAGGATCCTAGTACATTGTCAGTACGTCATCAGACCCACACATGATCCTAGTAAATCGTCACTACGTCGTCAGACCCACACATGATCCCAGTATATTGTCACAACTAGCTATAGGGTTCCCGCACTAAGCTCGCTTGTCTCTGGGAGGGTCCTCCCCTCAAGCTACAATTCGATACTCCAACTTCCACGAAGTCCCATGAAGAAGTATTCCAAAGGACCGCCATGTATTAGGGGTATAAATGCAATAGACAATGCATCAATCAGACACCTGGTCTATAAGTTATTAGCCTTTTAGTCCTGAGGGCCCGGTTGGATTCGTGCTCAATCCAACCCAACCATACCCCAAAATTTTCCAAATATCAAGTGGGGTATACTAAGAGGTCCATTTCGCTCCAAGGTTTCTGGCACTACAGATGGTTCATCAAACGGACGCTCAGTGCCAAAGTTATGGCCAAAAGTGTGGAATAGGTCAAAACTGGTCCGACCTGGCCCGTGGTGCAGCCCAGCCCACACTGGGTAGCCCAGCTTGGCAGCTCAGACTTAGCGGCTCATAGTGTGGCGGGGCGTCCGCGGAGCGGCGGGGCGCCGCAGTGCGGAGTGGTGGCCGCGGTGTGGCGGTCTTCCGTGGCCGTCCGGATGGCTAGCCGTTCTCTCCACACAGTGCAGTCACGCACCACGCCTTCATTGGTAGCTAGCAGCGAACCAAACACCCTTCCCTCTCCACCGCGGCATAAGGCCATGGTTCTCTTCCATCGGGCAGCGTGGTCACGCCGTCACCTTCATCGCGAAGAACACAACAAATAATCACAAGAATCGCAGAGAGGTCGGTCCATATTCGCTTGGCCCGCACTCTCCGTGTTAGAGCGGTAGAAAGCGACAATGATTTCTTCTTGAATTATGAAGAGTATTCAAGAATAGGAAAGGGGAAAAAATCAAAACATCAATCCCTACCTCTTTCGTTCATTGGTGTTGGTGCGAGGAAGAAGTCGAAGATGTCAATGTTCATCGTGCCCGCCACAGGCCTCTGATCCCAGGCTCATTCATCGGATAATCTCTCTTCGATGGAGGTGGTTATTAGTTGGGAGGTTTTCTTAGTTGTAGAAGCGCAATCCTCTAAAATATCTCCCCTTCTCCTTTTCCCACCAAAAGAATGAGTTTCCAATATAATTTAGCTTAAAAAGATTAGTTATGTTGGCACAAATAAAATTTCTAACACATTTCATTAAATGTTAGTTGGCACCAACAATTTAATGGGGAGTTGGCATAATTAAATAATGGGAGGAACTTCAAGAGTTACCTCTCATTAAAGGGGTTTGGTTGGTCCCCACATTTGAATTCAAAATGGAGGTTTTAGTTCGGTTGTTCCTCACCTCTATAACCCATGTAGAGCGGTTTTAATAGAAATAAAATAAAAGTTTATTTTATTTTATTTTCATTTCCACAAAAAACACAAAATCTATCTTTCACCCCCGACCTACTGTGGTCAAGGTGAAGTTCTCCTTAAGCGAATACCGGTGCTTCAAGTTTGACGGTGCCCTCAGATGTTAATTTCAATCACTGGTTTAAAAGTTACAAAAACCCTCTTGCACGTTTACTGAATGTACCTGAAAGAAAGTTCAGAAATTCATTTCGGGCACACCGGGTCTCGGAATCACGCGCCGTCAATTTTCGTGGACTCATAAAATTCCAATATAATTAAAAAAAATTACATGGAATTTCCAGGTCTATACAATATTCTTATTTCTACTTTATCTACATTAGATAATCACCTATGCTAGTGATTTCCTTTCATACCACTTTTCTTATTTGAACCTTATAGATTATAGTTAAGACATTTACTTGACCCTTATGCTTAAAGACACCTATAGTGGAGACTTGATGATCACACACTAGTGCCGAAAGTGTGAATTGACTCTTAAAGGTGAGAGATTCGGTTGGGATCTCTTGGTAGTAGAGTTGAGACATTATGATGTCATTCTCAGTATAGACTAGTATCCATAGTTCTTTCTCATATTGATTGATTTATGAAAAGGGTGTGGTCATCTGCAGTAATTAAACCCGATTTCCCTTTTATTGTCAAAATGGAATTCCTTGTAGCTCAGGATGGACTCACGCATAAGAGGGAGAAACCGATTACTCTTCAGTTGGCTAGCCTGACCCTTAGTGCAGTGGGTGTTTGGAGTCTTCAGTTTCCTATAATGGTGGAGGAGTATAAGGACGTCTTTCCTGAAGATGTTCCAGATTTACCTCCCCATTGAGAGTTAGACTTATGCCTTGATCTAAAACCTGGTACGACACCAAAATCTACACCAGCATATCGGATGTCTTCCATAGAGCATCGTGAGATGATAGTGTAGTTGGAGGAATTACAGAGGAAAGGCTTCGTGAGACCTAGTGTTTTACCCTGGGAACCCCTTGGTGGTATTTTTTGATCTTGGAAATATCATCTCGGAATCTAGAGTTGCAATGGATCCAGTGAAGGCTAAGGTAGAGTTTGATGATTTCTCCCATCTTGAGGTTTCCAGAGGAGGGTGTCAAGTACGTAGTGTTCTATGATGTATCGGGAACTAGGTTTGGTTGTGTCCTGATGCAGAGGCAAGAATTGATTGCCTATGGTTCATGCTAGTTGAAATCACATGAGAAGAACTAAATGACTTATGATCTTGAGTTAGTAGTAGTAGTCTTTGCATTGAATATTTGGTGACACTACTTGACGAGAAAGTAGTTTATTGTCAACTTCTACCATGAGAGTCTCAAGTATACCTTATCTTAAAAGGATTGGAACTTGAGACAGAGGTGATGGCTAGAGTTCATCTAAGACTATGACTTGGAGATTTTCTATATTCCTGGGAAGGGGATTTTGGTAGAAGATTCTCTCAGTAGGAGATCTAACTTGTAGTTTCTAAACGGGGCATTAGAGTAGTTCGACTCATTGTAGATATCCATTGCGGATAGACTTGGAGCAACTTATCTCTAGTAAATGGTTGTCACCCCTCCACTCTTACGGTGATTCAGGGAGGAAAAACTTAGGGATACTAACTGCGAGTCTCTACATGCTCAAATGTACACAAGGCATTCCCCTGATGGATATTCAAAAGGTGGGGTGCATGATGTTAATTTCAAAGGATACACAATGATACCAGTGGCGTTGTGAGAGGTGGTTCAAAGGGAGTTTCATGAATCCCCTTTTATTGGTACATCCATATGTGGAAATGATGTACCAGGACCTATGAAATTATTTTAGTGGCCAGGGATAAAGAAGGAAGTTATAGAGTTGGTGTCTCGATGCCTTACTTGTCGATAAATGAAATCTGAGCATCATGTTATAGTGGGTTTGACTCAACCCCTTGAGGTGACAAAATGGAAGTGGGATGGGATAAAAATGGACTTAGAGAAAGGTTTACCATGTAAATCTCTGAGGGCCATCTAGGCGATCATTGAATGACTCACAAAGTCATCCCACATCCTATCGATTCATAAGAAGAGTTTAGTAGAGAGCTTGTGAAACCTCTACGTATAGGATATAGTTCATCATTAAAGAGTTACATCGATGATTATTTCAGATCCCGATCCTCACTTCATGTCTCGGTTGTGGAAGGGATTACAAGAGGTGTTTTGGACTCAGTTATGCTTGAGCATGGTGTTTCATCCCTAGAAAGATGTCTAGAAGGAGATGGCCATTCAAGTTTGGGAGGACATGCTTCATCCTTGCATGTTATGTTTTGGATTCATTTTGCAGGATCGCTTACCTCCGGTGGAGTTTGTGTACAACAAAATCTACCCTTCCACCATCAGTATGGAACCATTAGAGGCTTGGTATAGGATACCCTTCAGGTCACCACTTTGTTGAACTGACCTAGGAGAGTCAGTGCTTAGGGGCACGAATTTGGTGTAGCCGACTACAGAGAAGTTTCAAGTCCTCTAAGAGCTCATGAAGACTACACAGAGATTTCATAAATCTAATGCTGATAGGTGACTGAGGCCTTTGGATATCAAGTAGCTATACCATGTCAGGTCTTTCCTCAACATGGGATACAAATATTTGGCTGGGATAACAAGCTATCTATGAGGTTCATCGACCCTTTCCTGGTAATGCGTAGAGTTGGAAAGGTGTCATACCTCTTGGATCTACCCCCGTAGTTGGACAGGGTACATGATGTCTTCCACATGTCTCAATTAAGAAGATACATGCATAATTCATCCCATGTAATTGATGGGGGAGACTTTTTCTGAGAACCCAGTGGAGTTCAAGGATCTATAGAAGGGGATCCTTTGTGGATGGTTGATTCCTCTTGTACACATTCGGTGGTAGCACATGAATCTTCAGGAGAGAACATGGGATCCTGAGACTCAGATTTGTGGTCAGTACCTTCAATTGTATAATTGTCCATTTGTTTTGGATTTTAGGGACATAAATCTCTAAGGTGGAGAGAATGTAATGACTCCAATTTTCCAAAATTTATTTTTATAAATTATTAGGGAAAATCCAGAGACCAGGCACCAAGACAGCGTGTAATTTTGAGGCCCAGTGTGCTCAGAATGATTCGTTGAAAAATGTGAAGTTTTTAATAGCATGCACACATGACTTTTCTGAAAAAGTGGAATAACTATTAAATGGTTTCCAATATTTGAAATTTGAGGGCACTGTTGAGCTCATAGAAGTGGATTTACCCTAGGAGTGACTTAAATTTAGTCGGAGTGAGTCTTCTATGGAAAAAACTGAAGAATATGTAACCGTAAATAAAATAATTAAATAATATTATTTTATTTTAAAACCCTAATAACTCATAAATGGTAAATCAAATTGGAAATATGAGACCACCGTTGAGTTTGTAAAGGGTTTTTTCCTTAAGTGAGGCTTAACATCGGCCAACACGGGCTGACTATGAAATATAGTTTTTGGTTGTAAGCATCATTAAAATATTTTATTCTTGACGAAGGGACACATTTTCTTTTAATAAACATTTTTCAAAGAATTTAGGGGTATCACTATAACCCTATAATTCTTCTAAGTAATGGAGATAAAGCTCTCATGATGAATAGAAGTGGATCGTGGATCGATGATCAATGATGAACCTCAGATTCAAAGGATCTTCACCCACAGAAATGAAATGACGACCGTTATTCATTAAGATAGAACTAAATCATGGTAGGGAATTTTTGATTTTATTTCTTTTACCTGTTCATGAATTCCATGATGAGCACAAACTGATCAACAAATAGATTGGAACACGGATCAATCATTGTTGCAGGATAAGATTTACCTTTTTGGGGTTTTGATGGGAGAATGATCTTGTGATTATTTGTTGGATTTTGATTTTCATTCTAATGAAAAAACCACAATTGACATGAACATCGATCAAGGTCTGTTACTCTTGGTTGATTTATGATTTTCTCCCTCCTTTTCATCATTCATTGTAGGCATTCTTCTTTTGGTTCGTGACTTGACATGTTGCGATCGATCGATCATTGTGCACTCTATTCTTGGTGAAATAATCTTATATCTCATATTTGGGATTTTCATGGAATGGAGGAGGTGAAATGATGATGAAAATGGATGGGTTGAATTAGTTTGGGAGATATTGTAGTTTGAGTGGTTTTTTGTTGGGATGAATCATAACATCAATCCGAGCCCAGGGTGATGAAGAATATGACCCATGGATCATAGACATGCTTCCGTTTCGAAAAACATAGCACCATAGGTGGTGAAGGCTGATGGTGGAACACGTCGACGGCTACTTATGGATGCTGAAGATGATGACAATGACTGGTGGAGGAGGAACACGACCCAATGTAGCTGCGTAGGAGCCTATGGCTAGAGCAGTGCCGCAAGCAGAGACTAGAGATGCAGTGAAGGTAGTCGCGTATGCGGACGAGGTCTATATGGAGACCATGGTGGAAGTAGGCTATGAGGGAGTTGGGATGTGGGGGTCATCCAAATTTAACACAACACCACCGCATTGACCAAGAAGAGGCACACGATCCAATGCAATAAAACTAGCCCACTTGCGTTGGTTAGATCAGGTGAGTCGAGCCGCTCTAGCGGTCTAGTGAGATGAGCCTAGTGGGATAGGCCAGTTCAAACTAGACCGGTCCAGATCTATTTAGCCTGTTTGTGTTGACCGGATAGGGTTAGGTCGGTCGGCGGGCCAGGTCAGGTATGTCCGGTCGGGTCGGACCCGGACCAGACCCAGATCAGGTCGTTTCACTAAAATGGCCATATCTTTCAAATAGAGAATTAAATTGATAATCCGTCTATAATGTTAGGACCCTTGTGAGGAGGAGGTTATTTTGAGATTTATTGGTGTGTTTTTAGTTGGATCAGAAGAGGTTGAGAGCACACCCTTGGTCTTTTCCTATGAGGATTTGATGCAGGATCCCATTCTGATCAAAGAGGATAACCCATATTCTAAAGTGAGTTGTCTCAGCCCAGATTAAACAATTTAATTAGAAGGTTGGTGCTTGTATCACACCAAGAGGTTTGGTCATTCCTCACTTCTCTTCGTAGTACCTTATATAGGGCTTGTGGAGAAGGACTGACCAATATTTACATGTGCACCTATCCTCTATCAAGGATGGTGTTTCTAATAGGGTGACGAGTTACCTTAGTGATCCTTGGGCATGAAGTACCCCTATCTATGTATTGAGATCAGATTCTTTCTGTTTTACATGACTAGACCCGACGAGTAAGCTTTGGGAAATTTTTAGTGGTTTATGTTTGGCTATGACTTGGTGACTACTTGACTTGGGGGCTACATGACTTATCAACACTTCGTGTGTTACTGACATTCTATGTGTTATCGAAACTCCATGTATTACTAACACTCCCTATGTTACTGACACTCCATGTGTTATAGACACTCCATTTGTTATTGAGACTCTGTGTGTTACTGACACTCTTTGTGTCTTCGAAACTCCATGAGTTATCAAAACTCTGTGTCTTAGTGAGAATGGATGTCTCAGGGAAATCATATAAATTTTCAAGACCTTAGTGTTATCTAGGGTAATTTTGGTAGACCTATTATATGTGCTTCTATCTGATAGGTCGTGGAGTGATATCTCCTAGAATTGGCGTGCTACAAACATTACCATGTAGCTGGCAGTGGATGAGACTTTGAGGCTTGGAATCCTTTATGAGTATACCTGGATGTTATTATTGTATGTGCTATAGACATACACCTGTGTTGAGATGACTATATCTTCTTAGTGTTTTTTTTCCCTTTGTGGTAATTCTGCATGGTATCTTATATGTGTTGTTTCCTATGTGGCATTTTTTTTCGGGGTGTACCTACTAAGTAATGTTTTACTCACCCCTACACGGGATTTTTCTATACATTTTCTGTCTTATGAAAACATTATACATTGTTATAAAGTTCCAAGAAGACCAGGACCAAACGGTTCTTGGTGAGTTCAGACAGACTGGGGGTGTGATCTTATGACTATAGATAGCAGTCCTATTACCATTGTTTATAGGTTGGACTTTGTGGTTTACAGAGTCTTTTTGGTGGGATTTTATTCTAGCCCAGTTGTACTTTAATTCAATTTACTTCCTTGTCATACTTTGTGGTTGGTATCTTAGTGTATGCATGATTTTTCTACTTAGTGTTTTTACATTTTATCATTTTGGTCTTGGAGATGTGTGCATTTGTATAGGTACTTAGGCAAATGCCTCCTATTTTTGGGATATTCCTACTCGGTGCTAGTCGGCAGCCCCTGGCCTATCAGAGGTGAGCTTTGGGTAGTCACAACACGAGCCCCTTTGGGAATGATCGTGAGAGTTGTGTTTTATTATTTATTATTTTTTTAATTTATATTTTTTTGTTTTTTCTTTAATAATAACACTAGGAATCAACCATAGGTCAATATTTTATAGTAATTAAACTCATCAAGTATGGAATTAACATATATAAATATTATTTTGTAGATATGACTAACATTAATTATAGATTATATATACCTTTAATTAAGAAAAAAGATTCACATTTACTAGTTTTGTGTAATGATGTGTGTTGATATTAAATAACATGATTTTCGATAAAAATAGTTACCTATAATGTATCCATATCTCAAAGGTTTTATAGAGATACATCTAATCATATCTTTTAAAAGTAAAAAATTATAATAAAATTTCCCATTAAAGTTAAATTATTTCCCAAAATCATATGCAATTAGTGAAATAAATTTTCTCTAAATGTTTAAAAAATGAGAAAGGGAAATTTCACATGAATTTTCAATAAATTCCATGATTATATGGGAATTTAATATGAGTATTCAATTGACAAATATAAATAATAATAAAAAGAGGAAGAATAAGAAAAAAATAATAATAACACCATGCAATTAGAAAAAAGTGAAGTAAATAAATAAGACAAAAGTCCTAACTAACTCATGAATGTGTCCATCCCCTATATTTATAATTTTTAGTTTCCTCACTATAATTAAAGAAAATGTAGGAAGGAAGGATAAAACTTGGTGTGTGTCGCTAATAGATCGTTTCATGAAGGTGGAGTTCCTCCACTTGGGACTCCAATAGGGTTTCATGGAAGTTCTTTAGTCGCTTCACATTAATGATGAATGTTTGTTGAGTTTCTTTATTTTTACCTAAACAACCCCAAAAGGACAGATATTAGTGATGGTTTATAGGCCATACCCACAAAAAATAAGCTTACTTGGGCATAACTTCATCTTTTCCATTTAAAGGAATATCTTCTTCCAAATGTAGAACTAGTGGTGAAGGATGAGGCCATCATGGGCAGTCTTAGTTCTTTTCTTATAGATCCAAGAGTTTTCATATGAATCTATACACATTTCTTCTACCTCTAGAATAAACAATTTCTTTTATACACCTGCACTAAATAGATTTGAATTACATTTTTTAATAGACCAAAAACATGATTATCTATCTCAACAGTTAGGTGAAAAATCTTTCTGAAAATAAGATAATAAGGTGACATACCAATGAGAGTTTTGAAAGAAATATGGTAATCCCATAATAAATCTTTGGGCCTAAGAATCAAATATTTTTTTGTTTGGTTGGACAATTTTTTCAAGAATTAGGTTTACCTATTTATTATATTCCTCTTCTTGTCGACTGGTTTGGGGATGATAAGCTATAGACACTCAATGCCTGAACCCATATTGATGAAAACATGTTTTCATTGTGTGGTCGTAGAAATAAAAACAATAGTCATTGATGATAAACCTAGAAAATCTAAACCTAAAGGAGATTTTGGTTCTTAAAAATTCCATAACTACATTTGAGTCATCAGTCCTTGTGGCATGTTATTTTACCCATTTAGAAATACAATCCAAATCTAAAAGAATGTACAAAATTTTCAAATGAATTAGGGAATGACCCCATAAATTTAATGAACCAAACATAAAAAATTTCATTGAAAATCAAGGGTTATTGTGGAATTTCATTTCATTTGGAGAAATTATCTTTTCTTTTATAATGAGGAAAATATCTACGTAAGCTACGGGCATCCTAAAATAATTTTTTAGAAAATAGTCAAGAATCATTGACTTTTCATACAATTATTTATGGACAAAAGTGACCCCCACATGAAATAGTGTGGTAGAATGTGGGGATATATGTGAATTAATGGTCAATTATACATCATTATATGACTTGGTTGTTACATATTTTCTGAAAATAGGGGTTAAACTAGATTTAATACCTTGAATCACTCTTAAGTCTATCCAATTGGTGTTTATTATATTTAAGAGGTGCCTAAAAGGCTACTAAAAAGTTCACCAAGTTGGAAAACCATGGGATGGTGTCATGAAAAATATATAAGTTCTCATTGGTGAAGGTTTAAAAAATTAGGGATTTATTAAATTTGTTGATGTTGAGGTCAATCATAATATGACTAATATGGCCAAGAAATAAATTTTCTAATCCTTGTTTTCTTGAATTTTGACATTAAACTCATGAAATAGAAGCATCCATCGAATAATGTGTGGTTTAGCATATGTATTTCTCAAAAAACATTTAATGGAATTATGTTCATTAAACACAACTAATTTATACACAATGAGAAATTTGTCAAAAGTGAACACCGTGTAAAAGAATTATTTTTCACTTTTGGTGTAGTTCTCTTGCTCTAGGTCTAGAGTATAAGATGCATATGAAATGAAATGAGAGGCATGATATACCAATTATGAAAGGACAACCCCAATATTATAGATGGAGGTATCACACATGATTTTATAGGGTAGATCCCACCTTAGTGGTTGGATTATTGGTGGTGGAGTGAGAAAATTTTTCAATCCATCAAATTCTATTTTAAAATTTTCATCAGAAACAAAGTTCACATATTTTGGAAAAATCTTAGACAATGAGAGTGAAATTTCACTAAAATATCTAATAAATCAATGATAAAAACCAATATTTCCCAAAAATTAATGCACATCAAGAACATAATTAGTGTTGGGTAACAAATAAATAACACTAATTTTTTACTTATCAACCTATATACCATCCCTGGAAACAATATGGCCCAAAAAAAAATTCCCCATTCCACTATAAAATGACATTTTATATAATCTAAAACATGTTTTTTCTTCAATTCATCGATGAAGAACAAAATGAAGTTTATATAAACATTCATAAAATGAGGAACCATAAACAGCGAAACTATCCATAAAGATACCCATAGAATGATCTTGGTAATCCAAGAAAACACTAACAATGAAATACTAGAAAGTACTTACAATATTACATAGGTAAAATGATATCTTGCTATATAAAAATATACCAAATGGGCTTGTAAATGTAGGATCAAAATAATGATGTAGATACTCAATATACAAGAGGGGGGGTGAATTGTACACTTTAAAAATTTCCTTAAACAAGGAAAGATATAAGTTTAATAAAGTTAAACTAAGAAAATTCACAACAACTCTAACACCAATTGAAAGATTGGGACAATGTATGAAGTTACAAACTTCTAGTTCTATACACTTACTTAAATCTGGAAAGTGATTTTGAAAAACTGGTTCTGGAAATATGGATCCGGAAAATGAAATTTAACCAAAGTTTACAATATGAGATTCTACCTTAAAGCGTATAGAATCTAACTAATTCAGAGTACAAGTGTAAGGAAATATAAGAAGCTTATAATTTCCTTACAATACAAAATGCATCAGAAAAACTTGTAACAAAAACAAGTAACAAGATATAAATCTTTTAACCCAATGAGAAGGGTATCCAACAACCTTGGATAAAGGTCCCTTGATTTATACTTTCAAGAAAGTCTATCTTACCTACACCCATGTATGCCCTCGATACGAAGATCGGAGTCTCTGTCTTGCTATCCCTATAAGCCCTCAACTTCAAGGTAGTTGGAACCTCTGTCTTCCTCAGCAAGGAAGCCCTCGAACTTCAAGGTAGTCAGCACCTCTGTCTTCCTACCCCCGGAAGCCCTCAATTGTGATCAGCAACAATCGAAGTCGCACGAAGCAAGCCTGCACAAGGAAATGTTTGAACAAGCTATTCAAAGTTTCTGCACGAAGCTTTGAGAGTTAATAAGAGCCTCTCTCTAGAAATCACTTCAACAGAACTTAGTCCAATATCATTGTCAAAGTTGTAGCTTCTTTTTAAATGAGCTTCTATTTATAGGTGAAGCTCCAACGGTCTACTCCCTCCTCCAACGGTCATATTTTTCCTTGAATTTCGGAGGGACCTCTATACCTGTCACTCAACCAATGGTTAGTCAATAACTAAAAGCACGACATCATTTTGTAATTAAAAAAGTTTAAGAATAAGTAAAACTAAAGTTTGTAATGTAATAAAATAAAAGTTCGGAGTCTATCCAAAATGGAATTCGAAGTCTATAATAAAAAGATATTCGGATTCTGTTTTGTAGGAATTCGGAACCTGAATTCTGTAGAAATCCAGAGTCTGGTTTCATCAGAATTTGGAATAAGAACTTACAAAGTTCAGAGTCAGAGTTCATGGGAATCCAGAGTCAGAACTCATAAGAGTTCAGAGTCTGAATTCATAGATCTTGGAGTCAGAACTTAGATAAGTTCGCAATCAGAATTCAGAGTCAAACTACATGAGAGTTCGTATCCATAATTCGGAATAGAACTTCATGAGAGTTCGTATCCAGAATTCAGAGTGGAACTTCATTAGAGTTCGTATCCAGAATTTGGAGTGGAACTTCATTACAGTTCATATTCAGAATTCGGAGTGGAACTTCATTACAGTTCATATTTAGAATTCAGAGTGGAACTTCATTATAGTTCATACTCAGAATTTGGAGTGGAACTTCATTACAGTTCATATCCAAAATTTAGAGTGGAAATTCATTACAGTTCATATTCAGAATTCAGAGTGGAACTTCATTACAGTTCATACTCAGAATTCGGAGTGGAACTTCATTATAGTTCATACTCAGAATTTGGAGTGGAACTTCATTACCGTTCATATCCAGAATTCGGATCCTAAAACAGAATGCTTCACATCTAAGTATTATATGATTCCAAGGTTTTTGATATGAATACGATTTTTATACTTAAGAAAAATATTGATATGAACAATGAAAACATGGTAGGGGTAAATTCCATTGAGAAGGAAATTTTCCTTATGTAAGTAAAATATAGATTTGCTTAAGTATAGGGTGTTTGTGATTTTCAAAACAAGAAGGAATGGAAAAAGTAATAAGGAAAAACTTATTGACTTAACAATCTCCCCCTTTTTGGAAAGCACAAACAACCTTACGAAAAAGAATATAGAAGAATTTGGAAAAAAAAAATTAGACTTTGAAATTAAAACTTATCTCCCTTTGTTCATAGATGATGGTGAATACAACTACCCCCCCTTAGGCTTTGGAACTCTAAGGATTGTATTCTGAATTTCCAGAATGGTATTTTCATTATAATGAAGGAATCGTAATGAGAACTCCCCCTTAATTAAGTATAGTTATTTTTAGTTTAGAAATTTTCCTTCTCCCCCTTAGGGGTAGTTATTTTTCCTTCTCCCCCTTTGTGATTTTCAAAAAGAATTGTGGGAATGGAAAAAATAAAGTACCTCAAACATTAGTAAAAAATAACACTAGATACAAACAACCCAATATTTCATTAGAGTTGAAAGAATTTTTTACAAGGAAAATAAAATGCAACAAAAGATCGGATTGAGTTCATTTGTCTTCCTTCTCCTTTGGAATTAACTTTTTCAAGAGAGTTTTCAGCTTCTTCAAATCTTTCTAATCCTCCTCAGCTTGCTTTTCCAAAGCTGTGATCCTTTCTTGTTGAGCTTTCAGAACCTCTTCCTGAGCCTTCATGGCCTCTTCCTGCATCTTCACTAACTCATCTTTCTTTAAAAACTTTTCTTTGAGCTCAATCCGAAGATCTCTATCCCTTTTAAAATTTTGAGCAAGAGAGTTAACCTTATCATTTAAGTCCTTCACTTGTTGATTCCGAGAATTTTTCTCAAGGATTGGAATCTTATGAAGATTATTTATCTTTTTATCCTTTGTATCAAAAGAATCTTTTACCTCATTCTGAAAATTATCAAACTCAACCAAGTCATCATCCACCTTCTTTTACCAAAGGGTGATTTTTCTGCAAGATTTTATATGAACATCATAATTGATGACAAAATTTCTATGGTCTACTTCAATCTTCACACACTTATCCATCACCATGGATAAGGATTCCGATTTCTGATTTAAACTATGTTGAAGCATTTGGAACCTTGAGTCTATGGTAAGAAAAATCGGAATGGTGTCCACCAATTTCTTCAGAGACTCAACAAAAAAGTCATGGGCCAAAGCTGATGACTCAAAATCTGATAACTTACTAGGTGAATGATCTTCTTCAACCTCCACTAGCTTTCTTTTATAAGAACCACCAAATTCTTTCTTCCTGATGATATATTTTTTTGGTGTATCCATGACCACTTTCTTACCCTTATCATTTTTTGGAATGGGTTGATCATATGAAGATTCTTCCTCACTCTCTGATAGTTGAACAATCCTGTCTTCATCTATTTTCTCCTTTTCTGCTCCTTCCTCAAGAAAATTCTTCTCATAGGTCTCTTCTTCTTCTTTATCATCATCCTTCCTATCTTCTTTCTCAACTCCCTTTCCCAAAGTGACAGGTTTTACGGATTCAGCCTTTTCTTGATAATCCTCAACTTGTTTAATTAGGTCATCTAGATCAGCACTTCCTTCTTCTATTTCTTCTTCTTCCTCTACTACTTCTTTTTTTCTTTCAAAAACTTCTTCTTCTACTCTCTCAACAACTTATTTCTATTAAATCTTTTCTTGAGTGAAGTAGTTCTTTCTTGGGGTCTCTGGTAAAGGTTCAATAAGGAAAGATTACTGAACCGGAATTTTCTCAGAGGCCATCTCTGTTGCTTTCAAAAGAGATTGAACAATCTCTTCCTCTGACATCTTCTTCTTCATCTTATTTTCTTTTTCTTGCCTTTCTAATTCATCGGATGCTTTCTCTTTTAAGGACTTTGCCTCAGTAGGGTCCAGTCCGAACTGAGGGTCCCCTTCTTTTCTCTTCTCTTTATCTTCCCTCCACTTAGCAGCCACTTCATCTGGGTAGGCTTTTTGTTTCTTTGGCTTGGGTGGTGCAGATTTAGTTTCCTTATCTTTTTGAGTCTTGTCTTCAGCCACCACTTCCTTCAACTTTCTCTTCTTCCTTGCCTTTTTAGATGGTTCCAGAGTTTGTTGATCTTTCTGAGCTGCCTCAGCCTCTTCCTTTGGTAAAGGGTAGAATTCTCCGGATTCAACAGAAAAACCCATATTCATCCTCTTTAATGTATCATCACTAACCAGCATTACCTTTCAATTTCTTGGCTTGGAAGTGCAAGCAACTTTAAACGAATCAAGACACCTGATGATAAGATTAGTAAGAACGGCTGGATACATTATAATCTGAGCTTTCAGATTCCTTTCTTTAATATTCTTAATTGTAATCAAAACATGCCTCATAAAATTTAACTTCCTTAGATTTACCAAAAAATATAAGATGTATGTATCACTCTTCTTGAGATTATCCTTATCACCCCTTCTCGGTATGAAAAATCATTTTACCCACAGCTGTAGAATCTGATTATTCAAAGAGAGATGAGAAATCTTAGCAGTCTTGGCATCTTTAAGTCCAAGGAATTTCAATGCCTTCACTTGTTGAAACTTCCTCGCTCATCCAGAAGCTTATGTGAACAAAACTCATCTTCACCTTCATAAGATAGACCTACCAAGCTTTCAGTCTTGGTATAAGAAAGCATATAAGTCTTCCCATAAGATTTGAATGAAAACTTCTCTCTGCCATCTTCCTTAAGGAAGGAAACAGACTCGTAAAACTCAACAAGAAAATCTGTATAAACTAGATCCTGATTCACTGGCTTTGATAAGAAAACATCCTCCCATCCATTCAATCTGATATTCTTAGATATAAGAGAATAATACTTGTAGAAACTAGGATGCACTAACCTCTCCCTGTAAACTAACCATTTTGAGATTGGATTCTTAGTTGACATATCCAGAGAAGTTTCTTCTACAGACATTCGGAATGAAGAAGTCTGAGAGATTTGGAATGAGATTTAAGAAGAGAGGCAGAACTTCAACACGCGAGAGCTTGAAGATCGTTGTGGGACAACCATCAGGGGTTCCCTTTATATAGGCGATGGATGTGACCTTTGAGCTTCCAAAAAACATATAATGGTTGAAAAAATCTCTGATCTGATCTGATGGTTGAAAACATACCCGCAAGGAAATCTTGAATCCTATCTTTTAAGGTTTTAAGAAAAACAATTAGATTTAAGAAAACTAGAATCCGAGAAATTTTAAAACTCATAAGAAAATACCAGCAAGCAAAATATGACTATGAAAACCTAAGTAAGGAAATCATACCTTTCAGATTGGACAGAGAGTTTATTCTTAATAGGTGATATTCTTCTTAAAGAAAAATTTGACTACGAAAAACTAACTATGATAAAATTAAAGTTGAAAAGACTTTGATTACCAAAACTCCAGTACGAAAATTATGAGTACGAAAATCCCAGTACGAAAAGTTTGAGTACGAAAAATTTCAGTACGAAAAGTATGAGTACGAAAAATTTTAGTACGAAAAGTATGAGTGTGAAAAAGTTTCATTACAAAAAGTATGATTACGAAAAAATTTCATTACAAAAAATCCGAGTACGAAAATTCCCATTATGAACGTTCCAGTACGAAAATTTCATTACGAAGGTTCCATTACGAAATTTTCATTACAAAAGTTCCAGTACAAAAATTTCATTATGAAAGTTCCAGTACGATAATTTCATTACGAAAGTTCCAGTACGAAAATTTTATTACGAAAGTTCCAGTACGAAAATTTCATTACAAAAGTTCCAGTACGAAAATTTCATTACGAAAGTTCCAGTAAAAAAATTTCATTACGAAAGTTCCAGTACGAAAATTTCATTACGAAAGTTCCAGTACAAAAATTTCATTACCAAAGTTCCAGTACGAAAATTTCATTACGAAAGTTTCAGTACAAAAATTTTGTTACAAAAGTTTCAGTACACAAATTTCATTACGAAAGTTCCAGTACGAAAATTTCATTAAGAAAAGTTTGGTTAGGAAAGTTTGAAAAACTGACTACGAAAATTTTTGATTACAAAAGCTTGAAAATCTGACTACGAAAAAAAATTATTACAAAAGCTTGAAAAAATGACTACGAAAAAAAAAATTATTACAAAAACTTGGAAAACTGACTAAGAAAAATTTTTATTACAAAAAAAACATGCAAATGTACTCCCCCTATGAAAAGGAGTTTATTACTATAAAGAGAATGGTTCAACAAGAATTTAATGAAGAAAGGTTACCTCACGATTATCATTCCTAAATTCTGTTTAATGTATTCAAATCTATCGGAGGGTAAAGATTCTGTGAAAATGTCAGCAATTTGATCTTGCATTCTGATAAATTGAAGAATAATATCTCCTTTTAGTGTGTGATACGTAAGAAAGTGATGCCTAATATCTATGTTCTTTGCACGAGAGTGATGTGCAGGGTTTTTACTAAGGGAAATGGCACTTGTGTTATCACACAAAATTTGAGTCTTAGTAAAACTCAAGCCATAGTCTGTGAGTGTGTGTTGCATCCACAAAACTTGAGCACAACAACTTCCAGCTACTACATATTCAGCTTCAGCAGTGTATAGTGCTACTGAGTGTTGCTTCTTGCAGGACCAAGAAAATAATGAATCTCCTAGGAAATTACAAGCTCCGAATGTACTCTTTCTATCCATTTTACACCCACCAAAGTCAGCATCTGAAAAAATCTTTAAGATAAAAACATTTACAGAAGTATAAAAGAGTCCTAAATCCATGGTTCACTTTAATTAGCAAAAAATTCTTTTCACTACCCTTAAGTGAGATTACTTAGGATTGGATTGATATCTGGCACATAAGCATACTGAAAACATTAAGTCTGGATGACTAGCTATCAAGTATAGTAGGCTTCCTATCATACCTCTAAAAGATTTCTGATCTACTGGTTTCCCAGCATCATCAAGATCAAGTGTGTTCGAGGTACCAATGGGAGTATTAATACTTTTAGTGTTGTCAAATCTATACTTTTTAAGAAGATATTTAATATACTTATGTTGAGATATATAAGTTCCTTCTGGTTTTTGAGAAATTTGAAAACCAAGAAAAAATGTTAACTCACCCATCATACACATTTCAAACTCAGATTTCATTAGATCCGCAAAAAAATCAGTTAAAGATTGCTGAGTTGAACCAAATATAATGTCATCAACATAAATTTGAATAATCAAAACATTTTTCTTATCTTTCTTTATAAAAAGGGTTGGATCAACATTTCCCTTAACATAGTTATTTTGAAGCAAAAATCTTGTAAGTCGATCATACCAAGCTCGTGGGGCTTGCTTAAGGCCATACAATGATTTGGTAAGTCTAAAAACATTATCAGGATGTTTTTTGTCTTCAAATCCAGGAGGTTGTTCAACAAAAACTTCCTCTTGAACATAACCATTAAGGAAAGCACATTTCACATCCATTTGAAAAAGTTTAAAATTGTAGAATGCTGCAAAGGAAAGTAGAATACGAATAGATTCAAGTCTAGCTACTGGAGCATAGTTTTCTTCATAGTCTATTCCTTCTTGTTGATTATAGCCTTTAGCAACTAGTCTAGATTTATTTCTACTAATGACTCCATTTTCATCACACTTATTTCTGAAGACCCATTTTACTCCAATAATAGAAGTTTCCTTAGGTCTTTCAACCAAGATCCAGACTCTATTCCTTTCAAATTCATTTAGTTCATCTTGCATGGCTTTTATCCAATCATCATCACCTAAAGCTTCATCAGTGCGTTTTGATTCTAATTGGGAACGAAATTCTAGATGTTCTACTTCATTTCATAAGGAACTTCTAGTCCTTACAGGTTGATTGATATCACCAATGATTCTATCACTAGGATGATTCTTAAGAAACGACTGGTTTGGGTTTTGTAAAACTTGTTCATCAACATAGGGTAGAAAATATTCTGGGGTAAATGTTTCAGAAATTTCTTCTTGAACATTTTCCTCGTCAGAAGGATTTTCCATCAAAGGTTGAAAATCAGTTTTTGAAAACGCATCTGAACATGTAGGTTGGGGTTGTTTGAAAAAAAGGGATCAATTTCATCAAATTTGACATGTACTGTTTCTTCAACAGTTCAAGTGTTTTTTTTGAAAACTCTATAAGCCTTATAAGTTGTGGAGTAGCCTAAGAAAATTCCTTAATCAGATTTTGGTGCAAATTTGTATAGGTTATCTTTAGTATTCATAATGAATACTTTGAAACCAAAAACCTTAAAGTAGGAAAGTCTAGGTTTTCTACCATTCCATAACTCATAAGGAGTTTTATTAAGAAAAGGTCTAATCAAAACTCGATTTATAGTATAACAAGAAGTACTTACAGCTTCAGCCCAAAAATGTTTGGCTACAAAATACTCACTCAACATGGTTCTAGTTATCTCTTGAAGAATTATATTTCTTCTTTCAATAACTCTATTTTTTTAGGTGTTCTGGGTGCTGAAAAGTTGTGAGTAATACCTTTTCTACTAAAAAAAGTTTCAAAATCAGAATTTTGAAATTCTACTCCATGATCAATATGAATAGTTTTCAATGGAAGATTTTTCTCATTTTTAACTTAGGCTCTAAAACTTTTGAAATAAGAAAAATCTTCAGACTTCTTTTCTAGGAAATAGACCCATGTAAATCTAGTGTAATCATCTACTAGAACAAACACATAATATTTGCCTCCAATGCTTCCAGTTTGTGTTGGACCAAAAAGATCCATGCGCACCAACTATAACACATCAGTTGTTGAGACTTCACTAATTGATTTAAAACTATATTTATGTTTCTTTCCATTTTGAAAAGGATCATAAACTTTAGAAGAATCAAATCTAAGCTCTGGTAGATCCTTAACTAAACCTTTCTTAGAGAGTTTTCATAAGTTCCTAAGGTTATAATGTCCTAACCTTCTATGCCATAAACAATAATGATATTCCATTTCACTAAGGCAAGGTAATTTTTGGCTCCTTAGGTCTTCTAAGTTCAAAGTGTAAATATTCTTTTGCCTGTGGGATGAGAGAATAAACTCTTACTTGGAATTGTGTACTAAGCACTTATCATTCCTAAAGTTTACAAGGTAACCTTCATCATATAATTGACTTATGCTAATGGGGTTGTTCTTAATAACCTTAACAAAAAAAAACATCTGAAATCAAAGTTTTACCAAGAAGAACAATGTTACCTATACCAAAAATTTATCCCTGAGCATTATCTCAGAAAGTTACTTTTCCTCCTTTCGTCTTGATAATCTTTTCAAAATAGTTTTTGTTACCAGTCATATGCCGGGAACATTCACTATCCATGTACCATGTATTGTTGTTGGTACTTCCTTTATCTTCCTGAAAATAAGAAAATAATTAGACTTTTAGAATCCAAACTTGTTTGGATCCGAGATTTTCAGATAACAAAATTTTGGGTACCCACATCTTCTTAGAAAAGTATGCCTTATGAAAACCTAAAGATTGGTTTTTGTTTAAAGAACAATTCTTTTCCCAGTGACCACCACATTGACACTTGGTACAAAATGGGACACTTTGAGGAACAAAAATAATTGTTACTAAAATTTGGTTTTGAATGGGTATAACCAAATCTGGATTTGTTTCTTAAAGGTCATATTTGTGAATACATCTTATAAAAATTTTCTTTACCTAAGGTAAAGTTCGAAAAACACTTCTTTAAGAAAAATATTTCAGACTTGAGTTTTATAACCAAGTTTTTATCTTCAAAATCATTAGATTTGTAACTAGAACTAGGCTTGAAAACACTTTTCTTAGAAATTAATTTTTCTAGATCTTTAGAAAGTTTATTCTTCGCAGAGTTTACTTCCTCAATACTTTTTGAAATACTTATAAAATCAGAATTTTTCTTATCAAGATATTTAGAAAGATATGATATTTCCTTAGTAAGAATAGTATTTCTAGAATTTTCCTTATCATGTTTTTTATTGAGTTTTGAATTCTCAATCCCAAGAAGTTCAACAAACCTAGAAACTTATTCATAGGTAGGTAAAGTATTTTATTCATCAGAAGAGGATTCTTCATTAGAAGAGTTATAATATTTACTATCATTAGTATTTAAAGAAAGTTTGGTCAATGATTCATCATTGTGTACCTTAGCCATAAAGAAATGATTGTCAATAGGTAACCTGGCTATAAGACCAAGATTATTCTATCCAGAAGATTAATAATCTGAAGATTCAATTGAAGAGTCACCACCACTGGAACTCCAAGTATCATTAGCTTTCAAAACATTCTTAGCTTTATCTTTATAATACTTCTTCCTATTCCTTTCAGAATGCCTTTCTTTTCTTTCTTTCTTCTTGAGCAAAGGACAATCAGGTCTTATGTGTCCATCTCTCTTGCATTCATAGCATGTGACTTCTGAATCTTTCTTATATTTCCTTTCCTTCTTCTTATACTTGGATTGTAAATTTCTTTGTCCAACTATCTTGTTCATCCTTCGAGAAAGATTTGTTAACTCATTCTTTGAGACTTAACTCTCACTAGATTCAGATTGGATAACAACCTTCTTAGATTTGGATCTAGTTACTCTCTCTAGAGTCTTAGCTTTCATGTGATTTGATGTTGTAGTAAAAGAAATAGTACCATTACCATTATTCTTTTTGATATTGTCATCATATCTTTTCATTCTTGTTTCTTGTCGGAGAAGAGTTCCAAAAAGTTCATCTAAGAAAATTTGAGTGACCTTCCTGTTCTCATCAATTGCAGTTCTCTTTGATTCCCACTCATTTGACATAATATCAATGATCTTGTCAATAAGAGATTCATCATCTAGAGCTTTCTCTTCCATAGATTGTAAGCTATTCACGATAGTCATAAATCTTTGTTGCACCTTACAAATGGGTTCTCCATAAGGAAAGTTAAAACCATAATACTCAGCTCTAAGCATGACTCTTCTACTCTCAATCACTTTGGATATACCAAAATGAGTAACTTCGAGTTTCTTCCATATATAGTTAGCTACTTCACAAGAAGAAATTTGGCTATATATATTCATAGTCATTGAACATAGTAAAGTATTGTGTACCTTATAGTTGAGTTGATAATCATGCTTCTCTTTATTGGTGAAAGTACTAACCTCCTTATCAGGAATTTGATAACCTCCAGTAAGCATTACAAAATTTTCTACTCTAGTATTGATAACAGAAGTCTTCATTCGATCTCTCCAATACTCGTAGTCATTACCATAAAAAATTGGTGGTCTTGTAGGATTTAGGTTGTTGATGGAACCAACATTAATTCCTGTCATCTTAAAAAACATTCTACACAAAAACTTGTTAATAAAAAAAGTTTGGATTCAAGGAGAATATTCCTAAGCAAGGAAAATATAGAACAATGAAAAAATGAGCAAGAAAAAATTATATGTGAGTATAAGTATTTCATAAACCTCCTCTGATACCAATTGTAGGATCTAAATAATGATGTAGATGCTCAATATACAAGAGGGGGGGGGGTGAATTTTACACTTTAAAAATTTCCTTAAACAAGGAAAGATCTAAGTTTAACAAAGTTAAAATAAGAAAATTCACAACACCTATAACACCAATTGAAAGATTGGGACAATGTATGAAGTTACAAAATTCTAGTTCTATACACTTGCTTAAATCTAGAAAGTGATTCCGAAAAACTGGTTCCAGAAATATGGATCCGGAAAATGAAACTTAACCAAAGTTTACAATATGAGATTCTACCTTAAAGCGTATAGAATCTAACTAATTCAGAGTACAAGTGTAAGGAAATCTAGGAAGGTTATACTTTCCTTACAATACAAAATGTAGCAGAAAAACTTGTAAAACAAACAAGTAACAAGATATAAATCTTTTAACCCAAAGATAAGGGTATCTAACAACCTTGGATAAAGGTCCCTTGATTTATACTTTCAAGAAAGTATGTCTTACCCACACCCGGGTAAGCCCTCGATACGAAGATCAGAGTCGCTGTCTTGATATCCCCGCAAGCCCTCAACTTCAAGGTAGTTGGAACCTCTGTCTTCCTCAGCAAGGAAGCCCTTGAACTTCAAGGTAGTCAGCACCTCTGTCTTTATATCCCTGGAAACCCTCGATTGTGATTAGCAACAATCGGAGTCGCATGAAGCAAGTATGCACAAGAAAAAGTTTGAACAAGCTGTTCAAAATTTCTGCATGAAGCTTTGAGAGTTAATAAGATCCTCTCTCTAGAAATCACTTCAATACAACTTAGTCCAAGATTAGTGTCAAAGTTGTAGCTTCTTTTCAAATGAGATTCTATTTATAGGCGAAGCTCTAACGGTCGGCTCCCTCCTCCAATAGTCATATTTTTCCTTGAATTTCGGAGGAACCTGTATACGTGTCACTCAACCAACGATTAGTCAATAAATGAAAGCACGACATCATTTTATAATGAAACAAGTGTAAGAATAAGTAAAACTAAAGTTCGGAATGTAAGAAAATAAAAGTTTGGAGTCTAACCAAAATAGAATTCGGAGTCTATAATAAAAAGATATTCAGATTCTGTTTTGTAGGAATTCAGAACCTGAATTCTGTAGAAATCCAGAGTCTGGTTTCATCAGAATTCGGAATCAGAACTTACAAAGTTCAGAGTCAGAGTTCATGGGAATTTGGAGTCAGAACTCATAAGAGATCGGAGTCTGAATTCAGTGATCTTGGAGTCAAAACTTAGATAAGTTCATAATCATAATTCGGAGTCGAACTACATGAGAGTTCATATCCATAATCTGGAATGGAACTTCATGAGAGTTCGTATCAATAATTCAGAGTGGAAGTTCATTAGAGTTCGTATCCAGAATTCGGAGTGGAACTTCATTACATTTCATATCCAGAATTCAGAGTGGAACTTCATTACAGTTCATATTTAGAATTCAGAGTGGAACTTCATTATAGTTCATAATCAGTATTCGGAGTGGAACTTCATTACAATTCATATCCATAATTCGGAGTGGAACTTCATTATAGTTCATATTCAGAACTTAGAGTGGAACTTCATTACAGTTCATACTCAAAATTCGGAGTGGAACTTCATTACTGTTCATACTCAGAATTCGGAGTGGAACTTCATTACAGTTCATATCCAGAATTCGTATCCTAAAACAGAATGCTTCATAGATAAGTATTATATGATTCCGAGGTTTCTGATATGAATAAAATTTTTATACTTAAGAAAAATATTGATATGAACAATGAAAATATGGTAGGGGTAAATTCCTTTGAGAAGGAAATTTTCCTTATATAAGTAAAATATAGATTTTCTTAAGTATAGGGTGTTTGTGATTTTCAAAACAAGAAGGAATGGAAAAAGTCATAAGGAAAACTTTATTGACTTAACAGTAAATATTTCCTTTTCCTAATACTTAAGGGAAATATTTATTTAGATGTATAAATAGAATCCATAAAGGAAATAATAATGAGACTTACCCACTAACTCTTCTAACATTTGGTCAATAAATAGTAATGGAAAATTGTCATTTTGAGTGAAATGTTTAATTTTTTTGTATTTTTTGTCGACTCACTAGATATTTTGAACTCTTATGTGAATAAATTCATTATAATCATTATGAATAAATATATGAATAGTCTTTTTAGGGATAAAGTGTATTAGAAAAATCCATTTACTATCATAGATAAGGTATATGGTCCTAGCTACTAATTGTTTTCTTACCTCCCTTTAGAAAGCTTCAAAGAGGGTGGGGTTTAATCAAAATTTCATTTACCTTATTGGTTTAGACTCATCCTCAGGGAGATTTATATGCATGCATATAGATGGGATAATTACAAGGATATCATCCATTGTCTATCTAATTTACTTTTCATACTCTCTAAAATGTTCAAGAAATTGTATTTCAAGATTTAGAGAGAGGTTATTGGAAAAAATGATAGTTAATTGGTCAACAATCACAATTATTGCATAATTTAAGTTATTTGGGAGTGTTTTAATACATGAGAAGATGGGTTGAGAATAGATTGTAATGTTTTTTTGGGGAATAATCTCATTTATACCATCTATCTACTATTTTTTCTCACCTCATTGGGAGATTAAATATCAATAGTCAATGAATAATCATTGATGGATTCAAACCTTAGAAGATTTAAGAAATCATAAATATACTTACATGCCTGTAATTTTTCCAAACCATCACAACAATCAACACATAACTCCTTATCTTTCATGTCTATAAAAGATGAAAACTCATAAAGAGGATCATGTGAATGAAGATAAGTTTTTGTGGGGAAAGGGATTACATAAATTAAATTAACTAAAGGAGTGGAATTATATTATAATGGATTCTTTATAGCATTAAGTATGTTGAAGAATGCAATATAACAACAAAAATCCATTGATAATGTACCATTTTTTACATTAATTATGGTTTTGTTAGTTTTCAAGAAATGTATCACCAATATAATTTGGTTATGTTTATTCATCTTATCATATTCTATTTTAAGGTCATAAAAATTATCAAGAAAAATTAATTTTTTAACCCTCACAAGAACATACTCTAACACACCGGTAGGGTATGTGGTACTATTATTTGGTAGTTGAACAAAAATTACAGTAGGCCTTAACTCCTTAACCCATAATGATGAGAAAATGAAGTGTTTCATCACATTTATAGAATCACCCAAGGTAATCATGGCATTAGAAAAGAAATACTCCCTTATGGTGTATATAATTGAGAATATTATAGGTTCCTTGCATTTTGAGAGAAGTGATAGTTGGATTAATGAAGATATATTCCTCCATAATCTCACCTTTTCATCACCTTGAAGTCACCTTTGGTGTGTACAAATCTTCTTAAATAACTTGTTATATCATGGAATTTTCTTCACATAATCAATAAAAGGAATGTTAACCTATACTTTTTTGAATGCTTCCAATATTTTCTTATAAACTTTGGTTTATTTTGGTTTCCTTGGCAGGTGGACCTTAGGGGGAATAGAAGTGGAATTTTTGAGATATGGGGTGTATCAATTAACACTATTTCCATTGGTGTGACTCTTATTAAGAAAAGGAATTTCCTCATATAGATCTCTATTAGTGGTTGTAAGGGTTGTTTCCTTAGGATGAGATGACTCTAATGGAGGGAAGATTTGGTTTTTAAGTTATTTACCACTCCAAAAAGAAATTGAATTACTATTTTCATTATCCCTTAGGTTGAATACTATTTGGGAAGGATGCTTACCCAACCCTTTAATTTGGTCTTCCCCCACCGAGTTATATAGTTAACCTAATTGAGTTTTTAGGTCTTATATAGAAGTCCAGGTTGTTTATTAGAATTAAAGGTTATTTACAATTATTTTATTCATCGGGTCTGATAAGACAGGATCAAGTTTTAGAGGTGATTTTTTAGAAAGTCCATTTTGGTGGTAAAGGATGATTAACCCATATTGGGCGGTCTCATGATTGTTTAGGTTGGTGGAAATAACCCTTTCCTATAGGCTTGGTTATCTTTCCATATGGAGTTGGATGAATAATATTGTTCTTTCCGAATGAGTTTGGTTTATAGGAAACCAGGGAAGATAACATCATAAATATTATAAGGGTATCTCAATTGAGGGAATTGGTTCGAATAGTTGGTGTTAGTGACACATAAACCATAACAAATTGGAGTATGAGGTTGGGATTTACCTTGATAATTATCAATTTATCAGAGTAGGGTACTTACCACTTCAATATTCATGTCAATTTTTTTTTTAAAATTGAAAATATACACCATATGGAAACCTATGATGGGTGCAATGGACCTCAAACCAAACTATTGAGTGTTCTATGACATATTTTAAATAAGGGTCCTTATAGTGGTTATATCCTTTCCCACTAGGGAACCACCTGTAGTGGCATCAATCATTATATGATCAATAAGAATTAAACCTTCATAAAAATATTACATTAAAAGTTGACCATTTACTTAGTGATGTAGAAATTTTTTTATAAAATTTTAAATGTTTCCAATATTCATGTAATATTTCACTTTGTAATTTATTTATTTCACATATTTATTTTCTTATTATTTCAATTCGAGTGGAAAGGAATTATTTTTCAAGAAATAGGCATTTCATATATGACCAACCTCTAATTGGTGAGTTAATATAGTATATAGAGTATTTTATAGTGTCTTCTAAAAAAAACCCCTAATTTTTATTAGTTCCTCATATAAATTTATTGTAACATCCCGTTACATTATTTTAGGAACTTTTTGACTCTTTTTATGATTCCTCGTTGGTTGGGTCTTGCCTTAGGGTGTTTTGGGTAAAATTTGGAAACTTTTTGAGACTTTATGGGTAGTTCACGGTTGGAACATGGTTCACCTGAACCATGTTCCCCTAGTGAAAACCATGCACCCCAAATAGTAGGGAATGAATGATTTTCTAAACTATGTACCCACCCAGGGGAAACCATGTGCCCCAAATAGTAGGGGAATATAGTTAAGAACCATGATTTGTTTAACTGCGTGGACCCATCCAGTAAACCATGCATGTGGGATTTTAACCCCCTGAAATTTTAATTAAAAATACCAAGACCCCTAATTTAACCCCAAATTAACCCTCACTCAAATTAAATCAATTTAATTGTTCATTAAAGCTCTCAAGAAGCAGTTAAGGCTCCTAAAACCGATTCTCTTGGTGGACCAAAGCATGGTTGATCTAGTTTGATCTATTTTAGATAAATGGATCTTATCTTGTGTTTTTTCTTCTGATTCCTATTCTCTACTCATTATATATTGATATATCATTATTTTACTAATAGATATAATCTTAATTTTGATAGATCATTAATCTATGCTTATTTACTTGATCTCATTTTCCTTTGTTCTTTATTAGTGTTCCCCACCATGGGTGTTGTGTTGTTTTGAGCACTAATAAAAGGTAGGTGGTTCCATAAATACTTACCCTTTAATTAAAAACTTGAACTAATTAATTAAATTTAAATGTAATTTAAATTATTTTAAAACCCTAATTTTAAATGATTGATTTTGTATTTTGAGATTGGCATGGAATTTTGGAAAACCCCCAATTTTAATGGGATTGAAATTATTGGGTGGATTTGAGAAAATTGATGGATTGATTTGAAAAACGATTGGATGAAATTGATTTCATATTGATCCTTGAAAAAATGCATTAAAATGAAATATTATTTGAAAGGATATGAATTGGATGAAACCCATGATTTGGTTTTGGAAATGGAAAAGTCATGTTGAGAAATGAGATTGTGAAATTGTATTTTGATATGATTTTAAATGAATGATTGAATAAATTACATGGGAGCCAGGTTAGTTTTTAGGTGTTTGGGATAAGCATGCTAGGATCTGACCCCCTATAAACAGATCGATGATAAAAATGATAACTAAAAATATCTCAACATGATTCCCATAGTGGGATCTCCTAATGGGGTTTAGTTTGATTTCCTATAATTATATCCCCTGACGGGGTATTGAAATGAGTGTTCACACATACACTTTGATCCTTGATCACTGATGAGTGGTGTGAGGATCCTATATACAGAAACTAATGTACCATAGGGTGTTTGACTATGGTGTTTTTTTACTTGATTTGATTATATATTCCATTTATTATAGAACTTTTTTATTCATTCCAGCTGATTCATATAAATTTTTTATAAAAAAAATTCATTTAAACCTTTTTTGAGATATATTCCATTAGTTTTTTTGAAAGCACGTTTTGTTTAAAAATATTTAAATGAATTTATATGCCTTGTTTTGCTTTAATTGAAAGAATTTTTGGTTTAATTGTTATAGAATTAGTTATGGAACACTTGGTGAGACCCTATTAGGCTATTTAGCTCACACCCAACTTTTACCTTCAGTAATTTCTAGGTTATCTTATTATAGGTCTGAGTAAAGGGAAACCACCACTTTGAGGTGACAAATGTTCTTGATATTCAGTACCTAGAGTCATGGGTTTTTTAGTTTTATATTAGATTTTTTTGAGTATTTTGATGATGTACTTTTTTGGGTTTTTTTACCTATTTGATTCTTGTAATTTCTCCTTGTGGAGTGTTAATCATACTGACCTGTATCTTTATCTTTTGTTGTTTTGGGAAAAAATTATTTCCTCTTGATTATTTTATGGTGAAAAGTGCTAGTAACCAACTAGTGGGGATCTAGAACTCTATTTTGGCTATGTTAGAGAAATCTTAGGTATCAGGGTAACAAGGTATTTAGGGTGGTTCGTGAAAAATTTGTATCATAGGTTATAATGTTGTGCATATTTCCATTATTTTAGAATTTAGTTTGGGTTATCTTGGATGAATGGAGGCCAGATTGTTGGTGATGGTTCCGGGCACAGCAGAAGTGCATGGGTGGATGTGCCCACTTGGACTTTTGTCATTAAACATGATCAATCCGGGATCAATATGATGATAAACGCCAGTCTCCACAGATCAAATCATAGAAATATACAAAGAAAAGGAAAGTCTCGGAACCATAAAGTAGGATCGTTATAGGTTTATTATAATTAATTTAATCAATTGAAAAGAAATACCTTTTGGGTGTTCTTTCTTCGTTGATTTTCTTGATCACATTCCGATGTGATTCATCATTGCGTCGCAGAAGCCAAGTGTAGACTTCCTCTAGCGGTGATCCACACGTGTACCTTGTATCTCGGGACGTCGCCAAAGGAGTCTCCGGGTGCTAGCGTGGAGAAACCTTTGTTTGTGTTGTCCACCTTAGATCATCTTGATCCGATGGAAGAGGATCTATCTCGGTCTTGAGAGTGTTATTGGAGGAAGAGGTTCTTTCGGGCTTGAAATAATTCTCCAGAATTGTTGTGCACAACGATTCTCTTGTGTATGGAAAAGAGTTGGGGTTGTGAGGATATTTATAATAGGGTTTGAGTTTGTATATTTATGACAATAAATAAACACGTTACACGTTTCATTTATTTCATTAACTCCCTTTTGAAAACCCCATGTCGAGTCATTAATTCCTTGACATGTTCCCACACTAATTATAATAAATATCATTTAATAAAACGAAAATTCCTCAAAATCCAGACTGGAAAAACTACACGGCGTGTATTAATAAATACACAGTGTATACTTGTTTTTCATTGAAAACTACACGACATGTACATTCAATGTACACGGGGTGTATATCTTGTTTTCATTTATTCATTTCCTTTCCAAAATGAAAACTACATGGCGTGTACATTTAATAATACATGGTGTGTACTAGTTTTCAAAATAAAACTACACGGCATGTAATTATTGATACACGTCATGTAATTGTTTTATTTTATTCTTACTCCAATATTAAAATGATTTTAGGCTTCCTTGAATAATTATTAAACCACGTATGGAAGTAATATTTATTCTACTTGAGAAACTTGAAAACACTTAGTGTGTGACCCTCTAGGCCTCTTTCTCGTTGGCATTAGGTGGTCTTGCCTAAAGTCCAAGATTACTGTCTAGAAACGGGTCAAGACACCCAAGAGAAAGAAGTTGATGACTCATTGACGTATCACCTCATATGACCGCTTACTGTGTAATTTAATCCCTTTGTCTCGATATCTCATCAAGAAGGTTTCATGGTAGTGTCATAAACCTATATGCTTGATCTGTCGTTCTTTGACTACCTGAAATAAACTCTTCGTTTATACCATGACCATGGAATTTAATGCGACTGTTCTATTTCAATCAAAGGGCCGAGATATCAACTTCCATAAATAGAAGGGAAAAATCCTTCCTCGACTTATCCATTAACAACATGTCATTCGTGATGCACCCAATGTACCCTACTTCCCACCAACTGTCTGCGTGACAGTTTTCATCAGTAAATCTAAGTGTGCGAGTCATGACATGAGTTATTGATAATATTTCAGTCTAAGGACCATTACACACGCTCGTAGATAGCAATGTTCGATGACACCAATACATTCGGAATTAATACTGGCGGGTCTTTTCTCATAATCTCCCATCTTGGAGATTACCAAGTGCGAACTCCATGAGAGAGAGTCTCGTCTTCTTACGAGTACTCGCACATGATGATCTGTATACTATGTGTCCTATCATAGTATGTCATCCAACCACAGAACTTTATTTAAGAATATTGTTATATCATTTCAAGGTTCTCGTCATAGCGGGGATCTTCCATGAGCTTATTAATGTAACAAATATTCCAGGACATTATTATATTATAGTCATGCAGAATAATGAAAAATATATAATAAGTGAACATTCATGTAATCAATGTACAAAATAGTTGGTTCTCAGGACACCAACCCTTACAAACTCCCACTTGGACTAGAGCCAACTGACTATGACTTTTAGTCCGCTAGACCTCACATGATGATCATGTTTCTGCTGAGTCAAGGCTTTAGTCAAGGGGTCCGTCACATTGTCTTCCATGGAAATACTGCTCACTTCAACTTCACCTCTCTGAGAAAAATCCCTCAAGAGATGATACTTTTGAAGTATGTTCTTTGTCCACTAATGTGACCTTGGCTCTTTTGCAAGTGCCACCACTGCAGTATTATCACAATAGAGTGTGATAGGATCTTTGTTGCTCGGTACTACATCCAGCTCTTGGACGAAGCTTCGCATCCATACTTCTTCTTTAGCTGCCTTAGAAGCTGCAATATACTCGGACTCCGCTGTAGAATCTACCACCACACTTTGTTTTGAGATCATCCATCTCACTGCACCTCCATTCAAACTGAAGATGTATCTAGTCTACGACTTCATGTCATCTTGATCAGTCTGGAAACTAGCATCCACAAGTCCTCTGATGACTAGTTCCTCATCTCCTCCATAAACCAAGAACATATCCTTAGTACACCTCAGATACTTAAGGATATTCTTGACTTCCATCCAATGGCGGTCTCCTGGATCTGCTTGATATCTACCTACCGCACTTAATGCGTAAGCAACATTTAGCCTCATACATACCATAACATACATGACTGACCCAATCGCGGATGTGTAAGGTATCCTTTCCATTTTCTGTCTTTTCTCATGTGACTAAGGACACATTTTCTTGGAAAGATGAATGCCATGTGACACTGGAAACAATCCCCTCTTAGACTGCTCCATACTGAATCTCTTCAGTATCTTGTCAATGTATGTACTTTTACTCAGGCCCAACATTCTCTTGGATCTATCATGATAGATCTTGATCCCTAGAAAATATGCTGCCTCTCCCAAGTCTTTCATGGAGAAGCATTTATGCAACCATGCCTTAACTGACTGTAAGACCATTACTTCATTTCCAATTAGTAATATGTCATCAACATATACAATTAGGAAAACGACTGCACTTCCACTAAACCTTTTGTAGACACAAGGATCACATTTGTTCTTAACAAATCCAAATTCCGTTACGAATTCATCAAAATGAATGTTCCATGACCTTGATGCTTACTTTAATCCATAAATGGATTTCTGCAACTTGCATACCTTGTTGGCATCCTTTGGAGTCACAAACCCTTCAGGTTGTGTCATGTGGACATCTTCCTGGAGGTTCCCATTAAGGAAAGCTGTTTTGACATCCAATTTTCAAATTTCATAGTCATGGTAAGCGGAAATGGCCAATAGGATTCTGATGGATTTCATCATCGCAACCGGTGAAAAGGTTTCATCATAGTCAATTCCTTGATGCTGTCTAAAACCTTTTGCAACCATTCATGCCTTGTAGGTGCTGACTTGCCCCTCCATGTACAATTTCTTCTTGAATACCCATTCATTACCAATATTCTTTACATCAACTAGAGGATCTACCAAAATCTAGCCTTGGTTTTGATAAACGGAATCCATTTCAGAATTCGTGGCTTCTTGCCACTTGGCAACGTCTGTGCCTTCAACTGCTTCCTTGTAGGTAAAATGATCATCATTGTCAACCAATAATGAGTCACCATCCTTGGTGACAAGAAAACCATATCGTTCTGGTTCTCTCACCTCTCTCGTGCTCCTACGCAGTTCTTGTGTCTTTAGAACAGATTGTTCTTCCACGGGGCTTTGTGGAATATGTTCTTGTACCAACTCATGTGTATCTTGAGCCTCGACTTCATTGAAGTCTATCTCTCTCCCACTATCTCTTTTGAAGATGTGCTCCCTCTCAAGGAATATGGTGTGTCTTGCCACTGTAACCTTTTTTTCTGAGGGGTTGTATAGGTAATATCCCCTTGTTTCCTTGGGATATCCTATAAAGATACACTTTGTGCCTCAGGGTGCAAGTTTGTTACCTGAAGAGGTCTTAACAAATGCTTCGCTACCCCACACATGTAAATTCGATAACATGGATTTGTGTTAACTCCATAACTCGCATGGAATACTATTTATCGATTTAGTTGATACTTGGTTTAGTATGTGTACTGCTTTTTGGAATGCATATCCCCAAAAGGATAATGGAATAATCGCATGACTCATCATTGATCTCACCATGTCCAACAGGGTGCGGTTCCTCCTTTCACTTACACCATTCCACTGAGGTGTGTAAGGAGGAGTGAGTTGAGATAGAATCCCAAACTCCCGTAAGAAATCAATGAAGTCCTGATTAAGATATTATTCTCCTCTGTCTGAGCGGAGTTTCTTAATCTTCTTACCAAGATGGTTCTCAACTTTATTCTTGTATTCTTTGAGCCGATCAAAAGAATCTGACTTATACCTCATTAAGTATATATACCCATATCTACAAAAATCATCAGTAAAAGTTATGAAGTATGAGAACCCACCCCTTGCCTCAACTGGAAATGGCCCACACACATATGTGTGAACTAATTCTAGAAGCTCTTTAGCTCTTTCACCTTTCCCACTAAATGGGGATTTGGTCATTTTTCCTTGTAGACACACATGACATACACCAAGTGGTTTTAGTTCGAAAGAATATAAATACCCATCTTGATGTAATTTTGTTAAATGTTTCTCATTGACATGACCTAGCCAGTGATGCCAAAGTTGGGTGTGGTATGAGTCATGTGAATTAACTTTGTCATCGACTTCCATTACTTGGTTTGTGTAGTCTAACACATAAAGGCCATTATATAAATGTGCCCTACCAAAACAACTGCTATCTTTATAAAAGTAGCAACATCCACTTCCAAAATTGAAGATGAATCCATCAGTATATAATCTGGATACTGAAATAATGTTTTTGGTTACAAAGGGTATATAATAACATCCTTTCAAAACCTAGACCATCCTTGTAGGCAATGTGAGATGGTAGTCTCTGACAGCTACAGTAGGGAGTCTGGCTCCGTTGGCTGCTCGTAGATCTACCTCCCCTCGATCAATCTTCGTGAATTTACTTGGTTCTTATATTTGGATATAGATGTGAGTACCACAAGTAGTATCAGATACCCAATTTGTAGAAATAGATAGATTGCATTCGATGAAAAACACACCTGAAGCTTCCCCTTGCTTCCTAGGCTGGGTGCAGTTTTTATTCCTGTGGCCCTTCTTGCCACATGCGAAACAAACAACTTCCTGTTCTCTTGCCTACCCTTTGATCTTCTTTTTCTTGGAAGGCCTTGAAGAAGCTTTGGCCTTAAAGTTCTTCGCCTTTCCTTTCCTTTTATTCACCATAAGGACAAAAGGATTTTCACGCTTCATGTCATTATATACTTGGCGAATAAGGATAAGAAGATCAGATAGAGACTTCTCAATGTTGTTCATGTTGAAATTAACAACAAAGTTCGAGAAGCTCTTGGGAAGTGATGAAATAATGAGATCAGTGCCTAGTTCTTCAGGGAGTTTAAACCCTAGAACTTCCAAGCACTCAATGTAGCCAATGAGCTTGACTACATGAGGCCCAGCTGGGGCACCTTCTCCAAGATTGCTCAGGAATAGAGCCTTGGAGATCTCCAACCTTTCCTATCTTGATCTCTCCTGGTATAGACCACGGAGGTTCTAGAGCATGCTATAGACATCCATGTCTTCATGAGACTTCATGAGCTCACTAGACATTTATGATAGCATAAAACATTGAACTTCGAGTGCATTGTTCAAATGTTGATCATAGACCAGGAAATATTCATCAATTGCCCCTTGGGTGGGCGAATCAGGATGTGAGGACTCCATCACGTAAAACATTCATTCATGGCATAGGATAACCCGAAGGTTCCTAAACCATTCCTGAAAGTTACTTCCGGTGAGGATATTGTCTTTATCCAGAATTGATCGCAGAGAAAATGTGGTTGAAGAGTTTTTCATTTCGATTTTACAAATTAAAAGAGCAGATTTATTAGTACTTTCTTGATTACATTTTTATGAGAAATAATAATAAATTTTATTAAGTCTCCCACTATTTTATCAAGTCCCAATGTTCCTCACCATTGAACTCGGATTGTCTAGTTGCTTTGACATTCTAGTGTAAATGATCCATATTCCCCTTCGCATAACCCCAACAAGGGTTGGTCAAGCTATTTGAAGGTATTTAGGTAGGCAGGTCTTTGCCATCTATGAGCTTAAAGTTCCTTGATCTATTGAGTAGACTCCCCAATCCTGAAATCCTGACTTGGATTTCCTCAACTCTTGCCTCCAACATTACACCATGTCTAGCAAGGTCTACTCCTCTTGATGTAATATGGTTAAGTCAACCCGAAACCTTTCATAAGGGCTTCCTTTATAAAAGTAAGTGTCCCAACAAGGGTTGGTCAAACACATAGTTTTATTGAGTCCTTCACTTAATCAGGTAATGGAAGGCTTGGTCTGACTTAATATGGTATTTGAGGGATTTTATTATTTATGCGTAGTTTTGCATTATCACATGCTTTTTAATATTAAGTGATGCTTGCTTAAGTGTTTAACCATGTTCTGATAATGTTTACGCATAGTCTGGTTTTTATTTTATTCCATCTTTGCATGATTTTTTATTTCATTAATTATGTGATCGCGACAATACATACATAATAAATAAACCATGCAATTAGAAAGAAATAAAATAAGATGGCATGATCATGAACTTCTATTGGTTAGCTTGTCTAGAGGTTTGATAAGCTAACCCTGACTTAGGTAAAAACACCTTGAACTGATGGTTCGTGTTTTGCAGCTCCCACCTGTCCACCTTTATATCTTCTTGGGTTAGTTTCGCCTCAGCTTCGGGTCTTGAACCGTCTCCTCTAACTTGGGAGATCCTCCATTACATGGGTTTACATTATTGAAACCATGGGCACGCAGGCCTGAAATTTTATTGGAAGAAGGCTTGTAGGCCAATAAATTGAAATTTAAAAAAATTTAAATGAAACCATATACACATAAAAAGGGTCTTTGGTCTAGCTCATGATCACCCATAGCATGCAACGACATTTACGCATATTTAGAATTCAAATTCTTTGAATCGTTGTTTCATTTAAGATAATTCGCACTCGAATTCAATTAATTATGATCTTATAATTAATCAATTATTTATCCTAAATTCCTTTCTGAATTTCCATGAGATTCTTCTCATCCATATTCCTTGTACAGGTCTTTCTAATTTTGGAGGAAACCTGGTGAAATTTCTGGAAAGTACACGACATGTAGTTTATATTTACACGGCGTGTATTTATTTTCACCTTTTATCCAGAGTACACGCCAGGGACTTTGGCGTGTTTTCTGTACTTTGGAAATTTTGGAGTACATGGTGGGTAGATAAATCATACACGGCGTGTACTTCCTTGCTACACGGTTACCAGCTTGACAAACCAGTGTACGCGGTACGTGGCTTATCCTTGTACATGGTTTCACCTGGGCCAGAACAGACTACATGGCGTGTTGCTCCAACATACACGCCATGTATTCTGGTTTACACGCACCATTCAATTCTGTTCAACATGGCATGATTAATACTTAGGCATAATCAATTCACATGGCATGGTTTGGCGGACCAGTGCCGGTTCGTTGAACCTAAGTACATGGCGTGTAGTTTTAATTACATGTCGTGTAATCCCGTGTTATACAGACAGAAAGAGCAGATCCTTCGGATGAGTTCCTCATTTTTATTTTAATCAAAAATTAAAATTAAAAGGTCATTTCTATGATATGAATCAAGAAATAGAGGAATAATAGATATCATTTATTTATATTTATGGAACGATTTATTTTGAATTGAATCAAATATAAATGCGTAAATTATCAACGAAAATTAAATAACTATAATCAACGTTGTAACCTCGCTCTGATACCATTTGATAGTTCTGGGCGCAGTGGAAGCGTGTGGGTGGATGTGCCCACTTGTCCTTTTTTCATTAACAATGATCAATCCAGGATCAATACGACGATAAACGCCAGTCTCCATGGATCAAATCATAGAAATAGACAAAGAAAAGGAAAGTCCCAGAACCATAAAGTAGGATCATTATAGGTTGATTATAATTAATTTAATCAATTGAAAAGAAATACCTTTTGGGTGTTCTTTCTTCGTTTATGTCCTTGATCACATTCCGATGTGATTCTTCATTGCGTTGAAGAAGCCAAGTGTAGACTTCCTCTAGCAGTGATCCACACGTGTACCTCGTATCTCAGGACGTTGCCAAAGGAGTCTTCGGGTGATAGCATGGAGAAACCTTTTCTTGTGTTGTCTGCCTTAGATCGTCTTGATCCGATGGAAGAGGATCTATCTCGGTCTTGAGAGTGTTCTTGGAGGAAGAGGTTCTTTCGGGCTTGAAATAATTCTCTAGAATTGTTGTGCACACCGATTCTCTTGTGTGTGGAAAAGAGTTGGGGTTGTGAGGATATTTATAATCGGTTTTGAGGTTGTAGAGTTATGACAATAAATAAATGCGTTATGCGTTTTATTTATTTCACTGACTCCCTTTTGAAAACCCCATGTTGAGTCATTAATTCCTTGACATGCACCCACACTGATTATAATAAATATCATTTAATAAAACGATATTTCCTCAAAATCCCAACTGGAAAAACTACACGGCGTGTATTAATAAATACACAGTGTGTACTTGTTTTTAATTGAAAACTACATGCATGTACATTCAATGTACACGGAATGTATATCTTGTTTTCATTTATTCATTTCCTTTCCAAAATGAAAACTACACAGCGTGTACATTTAATAATACACGACATGTACTTGTTTTCAAAATAAAACTACATGGCGTGTAATTATTAATACACGACGTGTACTTGTTTTATTTTATTATTCCTCCAACATTATAACGATTTTAGGCTTCCGTGAATAATTACTAAACCAAGTATAGGAGTAATCTTTATTCTACTTGAGATACTTGAATACACTTAGTGTGTGACCCTCTAGGCCTCTTTCTCGTTGGCATTAGGCGGGTTTTCCTAAAGTCCAAGATTACTGTCTAGCAACAGGTCAAGGTTTCCAAGAGAAAGAAGTTGACGCCGCATTGACATATCACCTCATACAAATGCTTACTGTGTAATTTAATCCCTTTGTCTCAATATCTAATCAAGCAGGTTTCATGGCAGTGTCATAAACCTATATGCTTGATCCGTCGTTCTTTGACTACCTGAAATAAGATCATCGTTTACACCATGGCCATGGAATTTAATTCGACAATTCTATTTCAATCAAAGGATCGGGATATCAACTTCCATAAATGGAAGGGAAAAATCCTTCCTCGACTTATCCATTAGCAACATGTCATTCGTGACGCACCCAACATACCCTACTTCCCACCAACTGTTTGCGTGACGGTTTTTGTCAGTAAATCTAAGTGCATGAGTCATGACATGAGTTAATGATAATCTTCCAGTCTAAGGACCATTACACACGCTTGTAGATAGCAATGTACGATGACACCAATACATGTAGAATTGCTACTGGCGGTTCTGTTCTCATAATCTCCCATCTTGGAGATTACCAAGTGCGAACTCCATGAGAGAGAGTCTCGTCTTCTTATGAGTACTCAAACATGACGGTCTGTATACTATGTGTCCTATCATAGTATGTCATCTAACCGCAGAACTTTATTTAAGAATATTGTTATAGAATTTCAAGGTTCTCATCATAGCGAGGATCTGCCATGACCTTATTAATGAAACAAATATTTTATGACATTATTATATTATAGTCATCCAGAACAATGAACAATATATAATAAGTGAACATTCATGTAATCAAAGTACAAAACATTTGGTTCTCAGGACACCAACCCTTACATGTTGGTACTTAGGAGGGATTTTTTTGCAAGTTTTTATCTATCTCTGATTGTAACGATCCTTAAGTCACCATGGTAGTTTGGGAAAAGCATACTTGGAGATTTTTTTGATATGATTCTAGTATTTTTCCTAGCTTTAATTTGAATTTTATGAAATCAAAATATTTAGTCCTATTAGTGGAATTGATGTTCCTGTATCTTTTATCTATATATCCTTGAATTTTGTAATCTTGCTGACACTTCTAGTGTTGTCTTCTGGTGTTGTGTAGCATCATACATCTAAGAAGACATTTGAATGGGCTCTAGGAGGAATCTATTGGTGAACCATTGGACCAAAATTTGGTTGAGATAGTGGTGCGTGCTGTCTAATATGTAGGAAAAGAACCTGCACCTGTTTTCATTCAAGATCTAGTTGTGGAACCTCAAAGGGATGAATCTTGAAATCATTCTCAAGAGTTTATTCTCCAAAATCTACTTTCTTTACAAGTTTATAATGATCCTCAAGAGTTTTAGGATTGGTTTAAAAAGACCGAGATCTATTTTGAGTTCTCAAAAATGCCTTATTCAATTGAGGTAAAGCATGATAACTTCAATTTGGAAGGGCTTAGCAGGAGATGGTGGAATTATATGATGATGGAGAAGAATCATGAGGGATTGGAGTGGAAAGACTTTACAGTTATTTTCAATGACTATTTCTATCCAGAGTCGATGGTATTATATAAGTATACGAAGTTTCTCAACCTATAGGGAGACAAAACCATGATGTAGTACGTAAACCATTTTACTAAGATCATACATTTTTCTCATGAGGTTGTGAATAATGCGAAACTGAAGGCTCATATATTTGAAATGGGTATTCATGGTGACATCTGATGTTACATCTTCATATTGAATCTCACTTCTTATGGTGATGTACTAGATAGAGAATTGATGTATGATCTTGATCTGGTTGGTAAGTTAGGGTTGATGGGAGTTCCCTCTTCTTCTAGTGGTGGTTGAATGAGTTTCATTAATGGAGTGAGAAAGTGTGATGAGCCACATGGTAGACCTAGGTAGAAGGAATCTTCCAAACCTTGTGTAGTTCCTGATAGAGGCCTTATGACTTGATTATAGTGTGGTAAGGCTAGGCATTAAAAATGGGCTTGCACTGAGGCACTAAAGATCTATAGTTTTTTCATTTATTCAGTTTACTTAAAAAAGTTATACCATATCTTTTTTACCCTATGTAGTGAAATTGGATCATCAACACCTAAATGTAATTTGGTGAAATCTGATGCTTTATGATCTAAGGGGTTCCAACCACATGCTTTCAAAATGAATCTTATTTACACATTGGAAGAGTCTTTAGTGGAATCAGATGCAGGTCTAGCGACTGTGAGAGGTACCATCACTACAACTTCATCTTTAGTGACTAATTTATTTTATATTGATGAATATCACTTTTTTATACCGAATCATATTGTGAACTTTCTAAATATTCCTATGGATCTTTTATATTATGTGATGGATATTACTAATCCCCTCAATATTAAGAGAGAGTAGGGTCTTTGGTGTCATGATTGTGTTTTTTCTTTTTAAATATTGATCATACTTGTGATTTTTTGGTTCTCAACACGAAACCACTTGACGTAATTCTTGGGATGGATTGGATTATTTCTAATAAGTAATGAGTTGAATGTTATCTTCATTGGGTCACTTTTAAAACACTTGATGGGGTGTACTCTATGTTTTAGGGGGAATGGGACCTGATTTCAAGTAAACAATGACCTATATTTCCAGATTTGGGTAGAGTAATATCAATGTTTTATTTATAATTGGAGAAATAATTTTGATTGGTGATCTCCCAACAGTTCTCATTGAGTTTTATGATGTTTTTTCCTTCTAATTTATCTGTCTTTACATTGGTATGAGAGGTGAAGTTTTCTATATATTTAGTACCTTGTACTCATCTAGTGCTTTTTCATTCTTACCACATGACAATAGTGGAGGAAAAAGAGTTAAAATAATAGTTTAATGATTTTATAAAGAAAGGTTTCATACTCCCAATCATGTCACCTTGGGTGGAACCTATTCACTTTACAAAGAAACATAATGGAACACTTATCTTTTGTTTTGATTACCAAAAACTCAATAAAGTTATGATAAAGAAAAATATCCACTATTATTGATTGATGATTATTTGACTAGTTGAAAGGGTAAATATAGTTCTTTAATATTTATATTTGGTATGGTTATCACCAGTTGAGGATTAAAAAATCCAATGTTTTGAATAGTTCCCTCATGAGTAGTTATGGCCTCTTCAAGTATCTTATTATCCCCTTTATCCTGACCAATGCTCTCATAGTTTTTATATCATAGATGAACATGATATTCTATGATTATCTCAACTCATTTATTTTGGTATTTGTGTATGATATTTTGGTTTACTCCAAAATTTAATAAGATCATGTGCATCATCTAAGAGAATTTATATAAATATCGAGAAATCATAGACTTTATGAAAAGATTTCAAAGTACAATTATTGGATATAGGAAGTGAATTTCTTAGTTAATGTGGTCTCAGAATATTTTATTTCAGTTTATCCTAATAATTTGAAGGCATTTATGTCATGGGAGAAATCACATAATGTTTTTAAGGTATTAAGATTTTTGGTCTTGGTGGATTTGTTAAAGATTTATCAAATATGGATTCTCAAATGACCTCTCTCACTTGGAAGGGTTTGAAGTTGTTTTGGAATGGAATATGCTGGAGTTATTTTGATATGTTGAAATTTCTATTGACTTATGTACTGGTGTTTAATCTTCCCAAGGCTGGGAAGGTCCATGTGGTCTTCTATGAAACATCAGGTTTGGTTTTGGGCTGTGTTCTTGTATAATGTAATCGTGTTATAGCCTGTAGTTCCATAAATTTTAGGCTAAACAAGAATATTTACTTGAACCACCACCTTAAAATCACATTTTTGATGTACTCTTTTAAGAGTTAGTGACATTAAATTTTCGGAGAAAGGTTTACTATTTATTCTGAACCCAAAATCTTGAGTTTTATCTTCTCAAAAAAATATTTGAGCATATAAAAAAGGTGTTTGGCGGAGTACCTTTAGACTTGATTTCACCATTTCATAAACCCAAGGGAAGGAGAATATAATTATTGATTCTTTAATCATGAAACTTTCGACCCATTTCATAAAATAATTGTTAGAAGATTGGAACTTGAGGGTTCTTTTTACTCAGTTTCATTTGAGAGTCTGGGAGCAAGAGGCTCAAGTTGTCTTGGATAGTGTTTAGTTGAACTCCCTTCTTATCAAGATGATTCTTCAGGAGAAGCAACTTGATGATGAATCTCATATCATAAGGGACACTCTTTATGGTCATAAGACCAATGGTGAGTAGAAATTCTCTTCTTAGGGAATCTTATGTTTCCAAAATCAGTTTATCATGCCTTTCCCATGAAAAAGGCTATAATGGAGGATTTCCATAATTCCCAGTGGGTAGGGCACCTGGGTACTAAAAAGATATTTTATGATATGCAGTGATGATTTGAGTGGATAGGTATGATATGATACATCACTAAATTTGTTTCTCATTGTTATGCCTTTCAACAGGTCAATTCCAAGCACTAGAGACCATCAGGTTTGCTTCACCCACTTCTAGTGCTGACTTAGGTGTGGGATGAGATCTCTAGGGACATCGTAGTTGGAATTCCACATATAGATTAGGGAAAAAATGATATATGTTTTGTGATTGATAGGCTGACCAAATTGACTCATTTTATACCCATTCGAGATACCACCAAAGTCAAGGAACTAGGACATCTCAATGTGTGTGAGATTTTTAAGTTTCATGGAGTTCTATAAGATATAGTCTCTAATAAAGGTAACCATTTTACTTATTACTTTTCGATAGGTCTCTAGGACGTCTTGGGATCTTAGGTATGTTTGAGGATGACAAATAATCTTCCAATAAATGGCTTGATTGAATGGGATATATATATTCTTAAGGAAATGTTACATTATTACGTTCTTGACTTTGGTGGATCTTGGGACATCCATTTGGGACTTGTTGAATTTTATTATAATAAAAGTTACCAGTCTACAATTCATATGGATCCTTTTAAGGCCTTGTATGTAAGGCCATGTAAATCTCTATTATGTTGGTCATAAATTGGTGAATATTCCTTGAGGTTACCAAGTCTGGTCCAAGATACAATGGTGATTATTCAGTTGATTCACCATATAATGGTTACAAAACATAGCCGGTATGAATCCTATAATGATCATACTTAATGATTGTTGGAGTTTCCAGTTGGTGATAAGGTGTTCTTGAGAGTTTCAGCTCGGTTAGGTCACCGGAGTCTTGGGAAATAGAGAAAACTTATACTGGGGTTTGTGGATCCTTTCAAGATTGTTGAGAGTATGGAAATTAGCTTACCATTTAGCACTTACACCACAATGGAATTAGATCCTCAACATGTTTCATTTAATATAGCTCAAGAGGTATCTATTTAACCCTTTATGTGTTTTTATATGGGAGGATCTTGATGTTGATCCTGGATTATCCATGACTAAGCATCCAGTTAGGATTTTTGATTCTAAGACAAAGGTACTTCAAGGGAGGATGGTAACTTTGGTACATGTGCTATGGAAAAATAGTTCTTATTCCTATGAGACGTGGGAGTGTGAGGCACTAATGAGAGATTAGTGGGCTCATATCTTTATTATAAATCTTTCTTGATAAGATTTATGGGGACATTAAGTTTTTATGGTGGAGGGAGGGGGTTGTATCATCCATTTAACCTTTTTAGGTACATTTTGAATCTTTTTATGATTTCTTATTTTAGGTCTTTTGTTTGAGTGTTTTGTGGGAAATTTGGAAAAATTTTGGGACTTTATGGTAAATACAATATCGGTACATAGTTTTCCCAAACTTTGTGCTCCCTAGTGAAAAATGTGCATCCCAAATAGTAGGGGATGCATAGTTGGTGAACCTTTTTTTCAAAACCATAAACCCACCTTGGGGAAACCATACACTCAAATAATGGGGGTACACAATTAAGGAAAAATATTTTTTAACCATGTATCCCCCTCTAGAAAATAGTGCACATGAAATTTTACCCCCCCTAAAATTTTTATTGAAAATCCTAGTACACCCAGTTTAACCCCAAATAGAACCATACTAAACCTATTTTTTTTCTTGGTCTTGAAGGATTATAAGATGTTGTTTTGTCTCCTCAAACACCTTCACTTGGTTGATCGAAGCACGATTGATCTCATTTGATCTCTTTTGGGTAATTGGATCTTCACTCATGCATTTTATTCTGATATATTCTTCTCTCATCCTTAGATATTGATATATCGTCATGTTATTGATGGATATAATCTCCATTTTGATGGATCTTGATTCTAGGATTGTTTCCTTAATCTCATTTTCCTTTGTTCCTCGTTAGTGTGCCCCACTACCAGTGTTGTGTTGTTTTGAGTTATAATAAAAGGTATATGGTTATATAAAGATTTACCATTAAATTGAAATCAGTAACTACTTTATTAAATTTAAATGAGTTTTTAAATTATTTAAAAACATATATTTTAAATGATTGATGTTAGATTTTGATATTTTCGGGACATTTGTGACAAATACCATTGAAATTGTTGGGTGGATTTGAGAAAAATGATTGATTTATTTGAAAATTGATTTGATGTAATTGATTTAATATTGATCCTTGATAAAATAGATTACATTGAATGATGAAGGGACATGAATTTGATGATGACCATGATTTTGTTTTGGAAATGGAAAAGGTATATTAAAAACTAATATTGGGGAATCGTATTTTGAACTGATTTGAAATGAATGATTTCCCCTAGTTTTAATGAATAATTAATTGATTGATTAAAGAAAATGGGAGCCTGGGTAGTTATTAGGTGGTCGGGGAAAGCATAATAGGATTTAACCCCCTTGCAATGGATTGATGATGAAAACATCAACAAAACTATGGTCAGCATGATTTCCCATAATGGGCTCCACAAACAGGGTGTAGTTTGATTTCCTATAATGGGCTCCCCTAATGGTGTATTGACATGAGTTTCCACACATATAATTTGATCCATGATCATTGATGAGTAGTGTGAGGATACTATAGCAAAAAACTAATATACTGCATGAAATTTGACCATGGTTCTTTATTTACTTGATTTGATTATATATGCCATTGATTATAAAACTGTTTTATTCATGCCAGCTGATTTATATAAATTTTTTATATAAAATTCTCATTTATACCTATTTTGAGTTGTCTTCCATCAGTTGTTTTTAAATTTTTTTTTTGAAAATATGAAAATGATTTTCCATTCCTTTTTTTGTTTAAATTGAAATCATATTTGGTTTAGTTGTTATGGAATTTGTTATGGAAAACTTAGCGAGACCCTTTATGGGATGTTTAGATCACACCCTAATTTTGTCACCAGATGTTTGTAGATTCTCTTATGCTAGGTCTGAGAAAAGGGAAATTTCCACTTGGAGGTGGTGTATGTTCTTGATATTTGGGACCTAGAGTCATGGAGGTGACCAATGGAGATGTTATCCACTTGTTTCATGTGTTTTTTTAGATTTATATTAGAATATGTTGATTACTTTGATGACATGCTATTTTGGGTTTTGTTTACATATTTTTTTATGGTACTTTCTCCTTGAGGAGTGTTTATCATACTAACTTGCATCTTTATCTTCCACTATTAGTAAAAAAAATCTTCCCCTCATTATTCTCTTTTGGTTCTAGGTTCTAGTCATCAACCTTAGGGGGTCGGGCATGCCCATTAGGCCATTTCTGAGCCAAATCATGTATCTAGATACCAGGGTATCCAGGCTGGTTCATGACATTTATAGGTTTTAATATTGAGTATACAATATCCACTCTAGAAATTACATGGGATTTTGGTAATAAATTAATTATAAAAGATTTTAATTTGAAATTTAGTTCTTCACCATGTATTTGCGTATATGTAGTTTGAATTTAAACATCTGGAGAAGTTAGTTATTTTAAATTCCAGATATTTTATGACATGTTATAGAAGGTTGTTTTAATTTCAATTTTGGTTATGGAATGAAATGTCTTGAAAAGATGGTTGTTTATCATTTGTGTTTCCTCTTTCTAGTTCTATGTGTCTCGGTCTCACAAACATAGGATCCTATCTGGTTTGAGTTTAAAAAGAGGTAGTTAACACATAGTAGAATATATCATACACAAAACATATATAGGTAAGAAGTTTGAAAATAATAAGTTATATAAAACTAGAATACATAAAGTACATATATTTATAAAATACACAAAGATTTTTTAAAAAAACACACACTAACTACCAAATCTATTGCTGAAAACGGTGCTAAAATTTAAACATGATATCAAACATTATCAAATTAGTTAGATATTTATAGATGATTTATAGTATAGGAAATACCCTAGGTCATACCTCAATGATAATTTAAGTTTTAATGTTTTAATTTTAAATAAGGTATATAAAAAAAATTAAAATCGGAGAGGGGGGGGGGGATTTTGAAAATGGTTTGAAGTGGAAAAACAAAAAAAAATACTTTATTTGAGTAAATAATTTATTTAAATGAGTTAGTTTTTAAGAGGAGTAGGAGAAGATAATAATTATAAGTTTACTAAACATAATGGAATGTTCATAGTTCAAAAAATAATTTTTGTTTTAATGAAATTATTTTGTTGAGGGTAATTAAGATCTTGATTCCCAGCTTTTCCCTTTAGAATGACTCACCTAGAACCAAACCTTAACACAACAACCACTTTGTGAAGGATTAGAACTAAGAAAGGGAGTTATTTATTCCAAATAATACTAAGATATCAAATATGTGTGACAGAAAAATAACCCTTGTGTTGTCTAAATAGAACTACCAAAGATTTCCATATGAAATATCAAGAAAATTGGTTATGAAATGAAAAGTGTTTCAATTACTTATAAAAAACAATGCATTCCAAGTTAAAAAATGGTAATATAAAACTAAATTAAATGTTTCTAAATAAAAAATCACACCAAACAAGTAGAAGTAAAATTTCTGAAACTCCCTCGTCAAGTGTGTAGCTCCCTCACAATGATAACCCACTGTTGAGCTTGCTATCAAAAGGAAGAAGTGGATCAAGTGGAACTCCAATTTCATCCATGATCTCTATATTAGGATAAAGATATTTATAACTTCTATGTTTATGAGATAAAAAAAATAAATCTCCATAATTTTATAACTTCATACCTTTTATTGAGCTTACCATTTGGGAGCCCAACATGCATTTTATAGGTAGTGGAATGCGGTTTTTGGAACCCTATTTTTTAGATACCAATTGTGAATCATATTTGGATAGGTTAAAGTTCTTATCTCAACTTTAAATAAGATAATATTTATTATCCATCCTCTTGAATTTCACCTTATAAATTTTTATAGAAATCATATTTATATAATGGTAGATAAAGTCTGAATATTTGGGTGAACTATGGACTTTGAGTATATTATATTCTCTGTATAGATCACATCACTTGGGCCACCAGATAAATGAATTTGTATTATTTTTATTCTTAATAGTTTTATCCCACACATTTATGGATCTCCATAAATTTTTTTAGCCTAATTGGATACACGGTTTTTTTAAAATGTGAAAATTAGTGCACAAATATCCTTGGGCTTCCATGAAGTTTGTCCCATTTTGCTCCCTCTTCATCTTGGGCCCTCCAAATCACCTCCACCTACAATTAAAATATCAAAACATGTGAAATTTAAAATTTTAAAAGTATTTAATATTAAACAATTGAAATAGTTGAGAAGTTCAATTAATTAATAAATTTAGACTTTATAATATAAAATCAGTTTAAATAGTGGTATAAGGGTGGAAAAATAAAAGTGAATCATGATGTTATAAAATAATTATTATTTATAAAAAATAGATATATTACTTAGAACTCAAATATTTAAAATTATATTTTTATAGGTTGAATAAAAAAGGAATTCCATGGAAAGAGAATAATAGGTTCAAGTATGATGTTAAGTATTACTTATGGGAGGATTAATTCTAATACAAACATGGAGTTTATAGAAATATAAGGAGATATGTGATATAATAAGAGGTTATTTATATTTTGAATCACTACAACTAATTACATTGTTATAAAAATAATGGAATTTTTAATAAAACTTATATACTTTTATAGTGTGGTTTTTACCAGCCAACCATTTTCAAAGATTATAAGGAATATGTTAGAAATGGTGATATATGGAAAGGAATAAGTAATTTGGGAAGGAGATAAGAAATTAATTAATATATAATTATTAAAGATAAAAAATTTCTATTTGGGAATATATTCCATGATTATATTTCCAAACTTACATGGGAATGGATATATCTTTATTAAAGTGGAATCTATATCATAATGATGTGAAATTTCAGATTTATCAGGAAATATGTTATTATCAATTATTAAATTTATATGAAAATAAATCTTTTACATATATGTGGATCCAAGAGATATAGTCAATGGAAATTGATTCAACTTCCATAATAGTTAATTTAGATCATTATTGGAGAAATATGGGTGAAAACACAATGCACAAACCATCTATCATCTGAAAATTAGTGGAAAATTGAAATATAAAACAAATAATTGAATGGGATTTTAGAGAAAACTGTGTGTAAATCAAGGAAATATTAGATAGTCTAAATTTAAGATTCACCATGGGTTTATAAAACTTTATTGGAAACACTAATTAGAATGTCTCTATATAAACTATTTTTTTAAAGGCATTCCACTTTCCTACAAAAATTGAACACAAATTATTTTAGTCTATCAAGGTGGTGAATCAAGATTAAAAATATAGTAGAGAAGAAGAAGTTTGATTTTAAATTCATATGAAAATAAAAGGTTCAATAAGGGTAATTTTTTTCATAATAAAATGATTCAACATTAAGACTTAAAGGAAGGATAATAAGTCTTGTTGTTCAATTCTGAACTCAAATTATTTCCTAGAAAACTTATATCTAGATTTTTTGGACCATTAAATGTGTTGAATGTCAATAAAAATAGAGCTATATATATTTATAGAGAATAAGGAGAAACATTAATTTTAAATGGGAAGATATTGAAACCATACATTAAAAGAGATAAGGTTAAGTAATCCACTATAAATAGAATGATGGATTAAAAATTAAAGAATTCAGACTGATGAATTTAATATAAGAACTCATAGGAGGAAGTATAAGAATAACACCTTTCTATTTATTTTAGTTTGTTTGGAATGAATATCAATTCACCACACTGAGTATGTTTCTTAAAATTTACAATATGGTTGTAAAAGAAGGGAAAAAGACAGAAGATGGAAGACACCAATATTGTGGAGGTAACCAACAACGAATGCAAGAAATCTACTATTCACTAGAGTTTTTAATTTCATTCATGTTTAATTTAATTTCAATAACATTTATTAAATCTCCATGTATGAGTTTAATAACCATAAAGTAAGAATAAAATATGAGGGAGAATGAGGGGTAGTATATAGTTAAAAAAATTCAAGGGATTTTTTTCTAATAAAAATGTAAGATAAAAAATCCCTTTAAGAGCATATAATATCTTGTATATTATACTAAAGAATTGAATTTTAGTTGTAAAGGTTATAAGATTTTCAAACTTGACATGTATGAATTGTATTATTGAACTCAATCTCTAAGGACATGTTTATTTTGTAAGTGTAACAATTCATGTTTGGGGAAAAAGTCATGCCTCAACCATTTGAAACCCAATATTGGGTCTAGAACCTATGAATCAGAACCACCGAACCTCCTATGACTAAAATTTACCTTCTTAAAATAAAATTTGGAATAAGGAAAATAATTTTTTTTAAAACAACATGACACCCCTATGATCTAAACATCTATAATTGGGAAGACTACACACCCCAAACTCTATATTGATCCACCACCCTACAGTTCCTGTTTGCTGGAATTCTTCAGAAAGTATCTTCCATAGAATATAGAAAATAGGTAATAAAAAAATGTAAAAAATAAATAGAAAATTCACATCACACATGAATAATTTGGTTTAGACTTAGTCCCACTTCACGGGATAACACACTACAGCTTCAATTAAGGAATAAACAATTGAGTTATAAAGGAAACTCTACTCAGCTATGGAAAACCCCTATAATACATTCAATTGAATGATCCTTCTATAATAATTTTATAGAAAACCTCATGGGGACTATCACTACTCGATCATACTTCTAGATTCACTAGCCTGTGATATATTTACATTTAACTGAGCTCCAAACCTTGTGGTTCTCTACCAAAATACTCCAAACAAGTTTTGTTATCCTATCCTTAAATAAATGAGCTCTATAGCTTCTAGTTATTAATTTTGGTTATAGTGCCTACTGAAATTAATGTAAATACAACCATTTATAGTGGCCACATATGGTTTCTTATAGAATTCACTACCTCAACTTTTGTCTTCTAATGAATAGTGTATGATCTCTTATCACATCCCTCTAATGATTATAACATATAATTTAGAAACCTCAAGTTATTTAGATGTATCAAATGGATTTTATCCTTTGTAAGTCTGCTTCCATACTCCATCATCCATACATAGTAGTATTTTTTTTCAATTTCACCACTTACTCTAGAACTTTCTTTCCATATCCATATTCCTCTTATGGAATATACTCCAAAATTTTATGCTTCACATACCATTGCGAGAGATATTTTTTCTTACTTTTAAAGTTCTTTTCAATGGAAATTAACTACCAAATTTAGATAAAAACTAGGAAATACTTGCTTTTTGATAATTTGGAGAAATATGTACTTTATTTTTTAAATGTATCAAAACAAGGGTTTTAATGATTTATTTTAATTTTTAATTTAAAGAAAAATCCATATATTAATTTGGAAAATTATATTTTATTATTCAAAGCATTTTTAATTTGATTTTATTTATTTTATTCGATTATAGAAATAATTGGAAAAAGAGAATATTGAAGGAATTCTGATTTTCATACTTGTAGGTTTGAACTAAAAATAATGGAAAGATAGAAATTTCATATGACATTTCCTAGTAATTTCATATGACTTGGTAATTTTTTATGATTTTCCCTAGAGTTCCATAAGACTTTTCCAAATTAGGATGGGGGGATCAACCGTTTCTCCTTGATCGATCGTGGGTCATGAATGAGTGTATGAGTAAAGTGACAATGGCACATGATGAACCGAAATAATAAGTTCTACCAAATGTGATAAAATTCAGAATAGGATTGAAGTAATTTTATATCCAATCTAAGCTATTTCAAATAGTTATAGTGACTATAAGTGAGGATTGACTAAAAAGAATCCAAGTTGTCACGAAGGTCCAAGTTACCTCAAATAATGATCAATCAATCATGAATATCAACCAATCATGCCTTTCAAGTGACCAAAAATTCGTCCAATATATTTCAACTGATAATTAAATCGATCATGACTTTCCTCTATGTGGTTGATCCATGGCTTAGTCATATTTTTTGGCTATGGGGGTTAAAATCCAAAATTCCTAGAATGGGAAAAATTCAACCTAAAATCTAATATACAACAATTTTCAATGGTATACAAAAATTGAGATGAAATCCAACTTAATCCCTATGTGATGACCATTAGATTCAAAGAATAAGATAGAGATCATGGGAGAGCGTTGAACACATTATTGAAGATTTGAGATGGTCAATCGAAACCCTTGAGATGTGTATATAGAAATAATCAGAGAAAGAGGAGCAGTGGATTGAATTTGAGAAATTTATTGAATCAGTAGGGGATAATTAGAAACACATGATTCTCATGTGGGATTAAAAGAAATTAATGTGATCATGATGATTCTAATCAAGCTGTAAGAGAATGACTATTCACTCAAATAAGGGGAGGAATGTGACTACTTGACTGAGCTGAGATACTGATGCGTTTTTTTCTTTTGGATTTGATGTGATGTCTCCAACGATGGAATACTAATCCATAAATGGTCATTCTAGGATAATATCCTTATTCCCTATTGATGAATTTTGTTCTTTAATGTTAAATACCTCTCGCTCATTTTCTCTAGAAGTTCCTATTTTCTTTTAATAGTAGAGGTTTTAATTATTTGTTTCATTTCAATTTTTTTTGTCTCATTATTATATTTATACACAAAGGTCACTTAGATTTATTATACAATCTATTATGGTGAGTAACGGGTTGATATAAGAGTGATTAGAGATATCTGATCATATGTCTAGGAAATATTAGAGGAATACAATAATTATTTTATTTCTTTATTCAAGTTGAAACAATAAGGTAATGGTGATTAGTGAGATTTCATTTTATCATAGAGGGGTAGTAGGAAAATTAATGTAAATAATGATTCAATAATAGTGTGAGGAGATAATACAAGGTCAGACCACCATTTTTAAGTATCAAATTTAAACCTAATTCAATCACTATTTTCACAAACCCCAAACCCACATCACAAAAGAATAACACATCCATAACAATATACTATATATACATAACCTAAGTAATACTATTTCTAGGTTCATATTTTTTTTAAAAGTGCCTTGAGACACTTATCTCATCAATTTAGAGTCATTTCTATGGAGGTTAGTGTTGTATTTAGATCTTGTTTTGTTTAAAATGACTTCAACACATGATGAGATCCTATTTAACTCACCTCTTTGGTTTTGATATAGAGTCTAAAAGTATTGTAATAGAAATAATTAGGAACCTAATAATCATTTATAACTTTGAGAGAATTTTTTTCAAAATTCTATTTTCTAACTCCCTCCCCATCTTCCTCTTCTACTAGAGTTACTTAAGGAAGTGAAAACATGGATGAAAACATAGATCAAATAAATAGAAATTTTAGAGAGCTTTATAAAAATAATTTAGATAATAATAATTGGATTTTAAAAATTAATAACCAACAATATTATGTTCTTAGAATACTAACGATACACCCAACACCTAAATTTTATGATTTTTCAAGAGAAGATCCCAATAGGAATTTAAATTAATTTGGAGAAGACTATAATAAATTTAGTCCTAGAGGATTCTCTAAGGACTAGATAAATTAGAAGTAAATTGTATAATATATTGAATGATCGGTCAAATAATGGATGTAAGTCATATAACTTGGAGAAGTCACTACAGGGGATGAGCTTTAAAATAATTTCCTCCAAAAACATTTCCCTACATTGAGAATTACCTAGATGAGAGAGAAAACTTATAGAATCAAGAAAGAAAATGGATAAAATCTCTATGATTATTAGGAGAGATTTAAGTGACTAAAATAATCCTACCCACATCAGAACCAATTGTACAATCATTTCCTGGTATTCTTTTACCAAGGATTAATAGAAAACAACTAGAACATATTGAATTCTTCTTATGGAGGATTCCTGATTAACAAGTCACCAGATAAATCTTGAGAACTAATTGAAAGGAATTTTAAAACTCTAAAAAACATGACACTAGAACCATAAATATGGGAGTACATGAGGTAAAAGGTCACAAAATCCTTTACATGAAAATAAAATTAAATAAATAACCTTTATTGTAAGAAAACTATATTTAAATAATGTCTAAGTAGTGTCACCTTTGACACCCCCTCAAGTCTTCCATCTATTCCATTCTTTGGAAAATTACACTAATAGATATCCTCAAGTTTAAGAGAGTTTTAATGCCACGTTATAGAGACAATACTAGCAGAAACCAACTAATAATCAAGGATTTTTAGAGTATTCAAATACTCAGTTTGGATCTAGAAACCAATAGCCCCAAATGCCTCATGTCCAATAGGTTTTCCATCCATATTTCCAGTAACCACCCTTTCAAAGGACTGGTACTTAACCTTATACTATTTACCAAAAATGAATGAATCTATAATACTCATTGAAGGACCTACTGAAAAAAATTTGGAGTCTCAAACCAAACTAAAATATAGCCTTAATACTCACAATTCAGATCTAAATGAGTTGAAGGGATAGTTCAGACATATCATCTCCACCCTCAATAATTTGGTAAACCAAGGTTTAGGTAAAATCTATGCCCAGTCAATTACTAACCCCAAATGAAATATTAGTTTTCATTATTTAAGGAGTATAAAAGAGCTAAAATATATTGAAGAATCACTAATGGAGGTCAGATCTAGAAGTAGATATCCCAAGGCACAAGAAAAACCAGTGAATAAGGATAAGTGAAGATACAAAATAGAATACCTAAATCAATACTAACTAGACTTCCTTATAAGTATAAAACCACCCAAGAGAACCTATGAAGAATCATTACAAGAAGAGATCTTGGAGATATTCAAAAGTGTAGAGATCAAAATCCATTTACTAGAACCCATCCCCAAAATCCCAAGGTATACAAAATTTCTTAAGGATATATGCAAAAAAAGAGAAAATCTCATGGAAATAAATAGGTAAGATTAGGAAGAAATGTTTTTACACTTGTAACCCCAAAATTACTTATTATATGAAGAGATCCAAAAACTTCCACAATCCCTTGCACCATATTAGAACTCAATTTTTCAAATGAATTGTTTGATTTGGGAGAATCAATTAATCTAATTTCTTACTTAGTTTATTATTCCCTATAAAATGGATAGCTCAAACCCACTTGATTTGTTATACAAACTTATAACCAAACCACTACCTACCTAATTGTAGTTATAGAGAATATTCTAGTAAGAGTTAAGGGATTTTTATTCCCTACCAACTTTTATATTCTGAATAAGTAAATAGATAGATTTAAAGATCACCCCCATTATTTTAGGTAGGTCATTTCTTAATAGTGGAAAGACAATAATAAATATAAATGAAGGAACAATTTCTATGTATTTTGGAGAACAATTAATAAACTTTAATATTGTATACTCAATAAAATATACCCATTATAAAAAGTATGTTTTTACACTAAACTAATATAAAATTCCTTATTATTATAAGGAATAATTTGAAACATTTGATGGAATATTTTTATTAGGAAGTGTTTGAATCACCTGATTTCTCTGATGATTCTTTTTTTTTGAAAATGAACTTAATATAGAATCTATTTTGTGTGTTGAATATACTAAGGAAGTTGGTGAGGAATACATTGATGATTTACTCAAAATTTCATTGAAAATTCTGCCTTACTCATGTAGTATACAATTATACACAACACTGAGTTGAAAACATCATTTCCCCCCCATGAATTAGAATTGAAGTTGATTCCCTCAAACATGAAATATGATTTTCTCAAAGAAAATTATAAACTTATTATCATAATCTCAAACCAATTGGAACCAAATCAAGAGAATAAACTTCTATAAATTTTGAAACAAAATGATAGGGAAATAATATGGTTATTAAAAGATAACCTAGGAATTTTACCTACAACTTTTGTGCACCATATACTCCAAGAAATTAATTTTAAACCATAGATACAACCCCAAATGAGGATCAACCTAACCCTCATGGAAAATGTAAAAAAAAGTTGATATACTTTTAGGATATGGAATCATTTACACCATATCATACTTTCAATGGGTGAGACCCATTAAATTTTTCCCAAAAATACTAGATTTACCATTATAAAAATCAGAATATTGAGTTAGTGCCCTTTATAATTATTAATAGATAGAGGGTCTACATTAACTATATAAAATTGAATCACATGAACTGAAAAGAACCATTAAATATTTAATTTATAGAATGAATTTTAGAGAGATTAGATGGGAAGGGTCCATACTATTTCCTTAAGGATATTAGAAGTATTTTCAAGTTCCTTAACCTTCATAAGACTAAGACAAGACAAAATTCACATGTCATTTTGGCATGTTCACTTATCAAAGGATAACCATTGGATTATGCAATGGATAATGTATTTTTTAATGATGCATGGTAAGTGTATTTTGAAATTTTACTGAGAGTTTCTCATAATAATTCCATGATGATTTTACTTTTTATGGTTTAGGATTTTAAACTCATCTTGAAATTCTAGAAAAACATTTTAAAGAAATGCATTTAGAAAAACTTGGTTATGAATTTTTAAAATTTTTATTTCATGCTGAATAATGGAAATGTTTCAGGACATATAATTTATAAAGGTGTAATTCATGTGGATAAGTCATAAGTTTAAATTATCTTTACACTACCTCACCCCACCACCATGAGAGAAATTAGGTCATTTTTGGACCATTTGTATTTTATAAAATATTTATTAAATAATTTAGTAACATTAATTTACTCTTTCTTAAACATCTAAAATAGGAGACTAATTTTCTATTTTATGATACATATATGATATATGTTAATGACCTAAAATAAATCATGACCACAACCCCTCAAATCTACCACCTGATTAGAAAAACCCCTTTGAAATATTATGTGATTCTTTAAACAAAGTTGTATGAGTTTTGTAGTCCCAAAAACATTATGGACATTCTTAAGTAATATCTTAAACTTCTATGACCCCAAAAACAACTCAAATAAATTTAAAAAACATATATTTATTTTTTTTAATTATTGTTTCTTTATATAAATTTTGGTCTAACCTGTTAGAAATTAAAGTAACTTTTTAATTCTGATCATGAAGCACTGAGATATTTGGTCAAAAAATCTGACTTAAAGTTGAGGTTAGTGAGATGGATGTCGCAACTTCAAGAATTTTAGTTAGAGATAAAATAAAATAAGGTTTGTGAATATCTAGTGGAAAACCACATGATTATATTACATCAAACTACAAAGGTAGAAACACCAACTAAGATGAATTTGGATGACTCCTTCCCTAGCAGGAAACTGTAAAACGTTTCCAAAGTACTTCGGTTTGCTGACTTGGTGAATTCTTTGGCCACATCAAAGGAGCCCGCTTCTTTAATATGCCTCATGAAATTAAATTTAAATATAAAACTAATTTTTATATCTAGTAAGATCCTAATTTATAGAATATGTTTAGTGATAAAGTAATTAAGAGGTGTTTCCTTGAAGAAGAAATTAAATTTGTACTTTCATTTTTCCACACACCCGTATAAGGAGGAAAATTTGTACCTCAAATGAAATAAAAAAATATATAATTTAGATTATTTTGGCCCTCAATTTTCAAATATTCATACTATTTTTTCAAAACTTTTCAAAAATATCAATTTACTAGTGGAGTTTCCAAAAGATATGAAATTCCCCAACATCCTTTATTTTTTAGTAAAATATTTTTTTTATGGGGGTAAAATTTCACAGGCTAATTTCCTATATATTGGCTTCTCCTATATCCTATTAGTAGTAGATTATAATTCTAAATGTATTGAAACAAAAAAACAACTTTAATTTATGATTCAAAGGTTGTAATTTAGTTTCTGAAATCAAACAGTTTTTATAGGTTTAGAACGTCTTGAGTTATAATAAATGAACAATGCACACATTTTTGTAACAAGAACTTGGAATCCATGTGGAGGATATATAGAGTGCACCATAAAACCTAAAATACATACCACTGATAAAAAATGGGTAAGAAGAGGTGTCCAACAAATACATTAAGAGGTTTTTGGAGAAGATGGTGAAACCCATCTAGAAAGACTGGTGTGAAAAGATTAAAGATGCATTGTAGGAATATAAGATTAATTTTGAAACCACTTTAGGTATGTATCCTTATGATATTATTTATTTGAAACATTTTTACTTATCAATTGTGCTACAAAACAAAGCCTACTGGGCTGTCAAGAGTGTTAATCTGGAGTTTTCCAAGGTTGGAAGGTAGAGGAAGCATCCGATGATTTAAATTAAGGAGTTGAGGGTGGAGAAATATAAGAAAACCTTTTTGTATAAGAAAAATACTATATCAATTTATGATGGACTCATTTAGAGAAGTGACTTTCAGGTTGGTGATGAAATATTGTTGTTCTCTTCAAGGATGAAGGTCATGCTTGGTAAAATTTGTTCCAAGTGGACTGGACCATACTTAGTAACTAATACCTTTCCATTTGATACAACTAAAATAAAAGTAAATGAAGAAAAAAAAATCCATTTAAGGTAAATATATTGTAGGTAAATAAATTTCATGAATTTTTTTGGAGAGTTCCAATTGAGGATTCTAAACTCCTCCATATTATTATTTAATAATTAACTCCAAGTTTACTCTTTTACTTCACACTATTCATGATAATTACTTATTTTTAAAACTAATTTTCCTCTTTATATATATGATCCAATTAATTATAATTGTGTTTGAAATGATTGTGAGGGATAGGGACAAGTAACTAAGGATTTAGATAATCTTTTATGATTTTATTTGTATGTTTCTAAGTACCTTTTTCCTATATTAAAATAAATCAAAGTAAGTCCAAAACTATTTTTAGAGTCAATATATAAATTTAATTTTTTTATATTTTTGAAATTTTCAACTGTTTGTTTAAATTAGAGAACTTGATCCCCAATTCTATCTTTTCTAAGAACAAATACCATCCTCACTGTTCTGCTAAAATCATGAAAATCTATAATCAGATCCTCACATGTAGATCATTTGATCTAAAGAATAAAGTGGAGATCATGGGATTGTACTAAGAATTAGTTGGAAGATTTTGAGATGCTCAATTGCAACCCTCAGGTTATAAACGTGGAAAAAATTAGAGAGAGAGAGGATTCAGGAACTCAATTTGAAGAATTTATTGAATCTTTGGAAGAGGAAAAATTGTTCATTCCCCTCACGTGATTTTAGGATCTAATGAAGTGATCATGAGGATTCTAATCATTTTATAATAGCACAAATATTCACTCGAAGAAGGGTTGGACCACGAATACTCAATCGAGCTGAGCTGCTATTGATTTATTTTCTTTTGCATTTTCTATGATGACTCTTGTGATGGAACCCTTGGATATTAGTGGTTAAGACTAAGATAATATCCATATTAACTATTTATAAATTCGTTTCTTTAATGTTAAATACCTCATAATAATTTCTCTAGAAGTTATTGTTTTATTTTTTCAATAAAGTTTTTCATTGTTCAATGCATTCCAATTATTCTTATTTAATTATTGGATTTTTAAACAAATGAAACTTAGATTTACTCCACTACTTGTGATGGTGAGCAGTAGGTTGATCTAAGAGTTATTCGAGAAATCTAATCATAAGGTTAGTAAATATTAGAGAAATACATAGAATATTTTCTTTATTTATTCACGGAAAAAAATAGGTGAGGTTGTTCAGTGAGATTTAATTTGATTATAGAAAAATAAGGCAAATTAATATGAATAGTGATTCAACAAGATAGTGAGGAGATAATACAAGTTTATATCACTATTTTTAAGTATTAAATTCAAACCCAATTCAATCACTATTTTCACACACTCCGAACCCACATCACAAAGGAAGAACACCCCCATAACACTATTCTCTTTGGAGACAACTCGAGTCCCAATATTTCTGAATTTTTATTGGGTTCATAAATTTGTTTTATATGGGCCCCGAGAAATGTATCTTTTTATACCACTTCCACTGACCAGAAACCATTTTTTTGGTGTAGGTAAACATGCTTCCATTAGGTTCCATTTTTTAGCCTTCCAAAAGTATCATTATAAAAACCAACACTTAACTAGAAAATAGTTCTTACCCCAAAATCTAAAAATCTCCCACTTGAAAATTATATTAAAAGTTTAATCCTAACAATATCCCACTAAAAGAAAAATTTCAAGGATTCATCAAGTCCTTCTAACCAACTTGGGAATGATATCTCCCTTTATAGTCTCTACATGGTCCTCCACCATGCTCAAAAAATTTGAAGCCCCACTGAGATAAATATTCTCTTGGATTCTGGACAATGACCACACATTATAAAAAGTTACAAAACCTTATGAATTACTCCATGTAATTTCATCCAATGAAAACTGACCTGAGTGCTATTAATTTTTTTTAATTCCTATCAATAAGACTTTATCAACTATTGTGACTATGACCTTTAACCTTCTAAACACCGTGTTCTTGAAACTCTACCACCAAGATTCTATAATCCAAGAGTTATTCTACACATCTAAATATAGAGATTACAAAGAAATAGAATTCCACCAAAAACATACATCCATAAATTCTAGTATCAATGTAATGAATAACTTCTATTGAAATAACTAGTTACCATTTTGGTTACCATTTCCTAATGAAACTAAGGAAAACATAGTCCATTTATCCCAATGTATTCCTTCCTAGTTCCAAACCATAATGAATCACCCTCATCAAATAGTTCATCTTCAAAATCTAATGAACTTCCATAATTCTCTCTTCTAGAGATAAAAAATTCTTTCCATCACCTTACCCTTTAAAAATAAACATGCTAAGAACTCATGGGTGTCCCCCTTCTATCTTCAACATGGTGGTGTATGAACTTTTGAAAACTTTACAGGTGAGAGTGAAATGGACCATTTCTCTAGACTTGGAGTACATATTAAATATCATTCCCCAAAATAAGTCTCCATCCTATCCATGTAACCATATTTTAGTGTTCCAGGTTCAATATACTCAAATTGCTGGCTTTTTCAGCATTAAATATTTCAAAAACACCAATATTTCCAAACACTCCTTAGAAAATATCAAAGCATCTATTATATATTTGAGTTTCTTTTATGTCACACCCTAGTGTCACTTCTATGTATTATTTTATGAAATTATTTTTTATTATAATATTTTAAGTTCAAGTTTGTATTGTTAAAAAATTTAAGAGATTTTCATAGTTGTATAGTTAGTACACATTTATCACACAATTAGTAGTAACTATGAAACCTTATATTACATATGAGTTTCAATATATGGTTGATAAATGGTTTGGAGAGAAACCATATAGACTAATATTACATAGAGTGAAATTTCATCCAATGGTTAGTGCATGGTTATTACATGATTTGGTAAATCATGTGGAAATTCATATGTTTTTCAGTGGATCTCACATGGTTAGCACATGGTTTGGTAACCTGTTTTGTGAAACTATTCAACTTACCTAGAAATTTATTTTTATACTTTCCAAATTTTCACCTGCTCAATTTAATCCATTTATGGATTATCCCCCAACACTTATCCTAGACCCTTTGAGTGGTCCTCCTTCCATTCAATACCACTCCCCTCACTTAGGTGACTCCATCTTGATTTTCATGGATCTTCCAAGTTAAATAACCTATTTAATCTACTCTACCTCTCTATTTCTATTTTACTCTCATTTTACTTCTTTGAACTATTCTATTAAGTCATGGAATGTAAGAACCAAGATCTTATTTTCAGGTATGAATCTTGTTTTCAAGTGTTTTCTTGAAAAAGAGGGGTTTTTAGAAATTTCTATAGTACATGCCATGAACTTATAAGTACACACCATGTAGTAGGTTGCTGCGGGTAGCCGTGTGATGGCCGTGTAACAGCCAAACACATGGCCATGTGGGATGACCTAAAGATTTCATAAAATAGGGCCTGATAAAGTCAAGTACACGTCGTATACTTTTAAAAGACACGCCATGTACTTTCTTTTTATTTTATTAAATGGACTGGGGTCGCATTTAATTGGTATAACACACTTCTCCTCAACCTGTCTCATCCAAGAGCTTCTTTGGCCACTGAATATTTTTCAAGCCCCTGAATTTCCATTTTTCTCCAAATCAACCTTCTTCGATTACGTTGGAATCACCATAGTAATCTCTTCCTTCTTCTAGAGCATCGTTCCCTGATTTCTATTCTTTCACTAGATATTCTCGGTTGAATTTTTCTGGATTTTTTTAGATTTATGGTGTTCTAGGCCGAATCAAAGTTTGGGATTCAACTATATCTATCGTACGACACCGAGTTAGGTGGTTTGTGCCTTTCCGTAGTTAGTACTTGAGTTATATGTGAAAAAGTGACCAATTCCCTCATTCGAGGTATTGCGTGTTTAGGGAATTTAACCCTGTTAATGCATACTATTCCTTTTTTGTGTTTGAATAGAAGTTGTTTGATTTTGAATAGGGTTAATTTCCATTCTATGGATGTGTTTTCCCATGCTTGTTTCATTTTTGCCTTTTAGGCTAACCCAACCTATTAGGTTATTGTTTTCCTTTCTTAGTGTTGTTTGGATGGAGTGATTATTTTTCTGATATATTGTTTCATGCCTTGTAGCTAATTTATCCAAGTATTACATTGAGGTTTACTTTGGAGGCTGATTATCGTTTGTGCATGATTTCTTTACACGGGGTTGCGGGAACCCGGTGTAGTGAGACCATAGTGGAAATTGACGTTGAGGGATTTCCCAAAGTGTCTGTTATATTTATCATGTTGTGAGACTATAGGGGGGATTGACGTTGAGTGGTCCCTCAGAGTTTCTATAGATATGTTACGAGACTACATGAGGAATCGACATTGAGTGCTTCCTCAGAGTGTTTGTAGTTTACCATTAAAATAATATAGGGGGAATTGACGGTGAGTTCTTCCTCAGAGAGTCTTCGATTATACATGACTATAGGGGGAATTGACGATGAGTGATTCCTCAGAGAGTATTTGTTATATCTTCTATTGTAGCTGAACCAGAGGGAATAGTTTGTGAGAACTTTTCTAGAGGGTTACTTGTATTTGTTTTCCTTATTGGTTGAATTGTTAAAAGTAAATGTTTTTAAATGAAACTATAGGATTGGTTACTTTGAGTACTTCCTTTCTTATTACTTCATTTGATTATTTCCTGCCATATATATTCAATGACTGTTAGGCACATATATTTGGGTGGTTTTCTACTAGGATTTGTCCCACACCCTATTTGGGTCATTCTTTGGGCCCAAATAGATTCTATTGATGCAGGTGTAGATAAGGGAAAGTGCTCTTCTACTACAGGTACTTGATTGTTGTGGAGCTAGGGAACATGGGACCAAGCTAAGGCTTGCGATGCTTTTGGTGTTTATCTGTCTTCTTTGTACTTTGGTTTAGTACTGTATTCCATCATTGTGACTTGTTTGGCTACTTTCATAGACATATTTATCATGCATCAATTATATATGGGTTACAATTTTTTATTTCTTTCAGTCATCCGTTGTCTACTGTTGTATGGTACCATTATTGCTTCCACTATTGTTATCTGTTTATTTTAGCTGTGTTACTCTGCCAATGAGGGCATAATTTTCCCACTATCAAATCCAAGACCCTCACTGATTGTCAGCAGCCTCTGGAATTCAAGGAAATGTGCTTGAGGCCATGTGACTAGCTGAGTACGGGGCACCTCTGGGTGTCACCCAGAACCGGAACGTTACAAAGTGGTATTAGAGTGATTCTTTTCTTCTTGACTTACTTTTTGGAGCCTATAGTTAGGGATAAGAAGGAATATGTACTTGGTAATAAGCCGTGCCCAGGATTATCTAACTTGTGTACAGGGAAAATCCAATCACCTCATTATTTTAATTTTTATGGTTTTGTAATTTTATAGTTGATTTTATTTAACCATTAGGTGATTCACATGTATTATGCTATTATCATTGATATTTTTGAGGTTATATTTTCTATTTCAACCAGATGAGATGAGGGCATTCCATCTCATGCATCATATATACACTTGCTAGAGATCACATGTCATGCATTCTTTCCATGCCATTTAGGGTGCATTACTGATTGCATGTTGTTATGATAGATGTTGTGTAAGATATGCATGTTTTTGTGATAAATGCCTTGATAGAATACCTTCTATTCAATAGGGTATTTATAATATGTAATATTTACTTTGAATGAATGCCAAACTTTGGTTCTTGAGGTATTATGGGCCCTCATGGACCAGAATTTTGTGGATAATTTCTCTGTTATGTTTATATATAACATGTATCAGATGCCAAAATTTGATTCGCAGGGAGTATGGCCCCTCACAAATTAGAATTTGGCACCTTAATGTTCATTTCAGTGTTTTCTGGGTTTTAGAGTAGTTTTTGAGGCTTACTGTCTGGAAAAACCCTGAATACACAACATGTAATGATGAATACACACCATGTGTCCCTTTATTCGGGAAAGAACTATTTTTCTTAAGTACATGTTGTGTAGTCTCTAATCGGGTCACTGGATATGTGGGAAGAGACACAGGGTTGTGAAATCTTTGGTGGGACACTCCGTGTATTGGATGTACACGCCGTGTTGTGTAGACCATGTGTCCACCCGTGTGACCAATGACACAGATAGATAAAACTTAGGTTATACAAGGCGTGTTAAGATTGAACACTCTGTGTAGTATAACCATTGTATCTGGACGTGTAACGAACAAAATGGGGCGGTTTAATCTTTCAAGTACATGATGTGTCTGGCATAAACACACTGTGTAGAGTCAACCGTGTGTCCACCCATGTGTCCAAAAACACGGGTCGGTGAAGTTCATCTAGTACACACCGTTCCTGGAACTGACACACCATGTAGTCTTGTTCTAGGAGAACCGTGTGGCTTAGCCATGTAAGGGAACTCAAGTAGGGGAAGATGATTCTAGTATATTCCGTGTGTTAGGACAATATGCCATGTGTATGGGGTGTTATATTACCAGTTTTGGACAGAAGTACATGCCCATGTGGAGGCTTGAAGGAACATGTTGTGTAAGGGTTATACACTCCATGTACCCATGTTTTAAAAAACTTGAGTGCTTTCCTTATCCTATTCCCTTATTACACTTCTAAGTTTCAGTCCTTGATAATTTTGATCTAAGATGTGTGCTTGACCTTATAGAGTCATGCCACCGAGACATCCTCCGGTTGTATGCCAGTTATAGGGCAGTGATCAGACAACGGACATGGCTGATCAGGGACCACCAACAGATCCTCCTGTAGTGGTAGTTTTGGAACCAACCATCATTCCATATACAGGTTCTGATGAACAGTTCCATGAGGGATTTATGAGGATGATCCATACCTTTCAGAGAGCACCGCATCCTACCGTGTAATGAACAACACGAGGTGTTGGAATCCTTCTAGTACACACCGTGTCTAGAATAAACCCGCCCTGTAGAGTCAGCCGTGTGTCCACCCATGTGGCTAACAACATGGGTTGGTGAAGTTCGTCTAGTACACATTGAGTCTGGCACTAACACGCCATGTAGTCTTGTTCTAGGAGAACCATGTGGCTTATCCATGTAAGGGAACTTGGGCAGGGGAATAGGATTCAAGTACACACTGTGTGTTAGGACAACCCACCATGTGTATGGGGTGTTATATGACCAATTTTGGGCAGAAGTACACACCCATGCAGAGTCTTGAAGGAACATACCATGTAAGGGTTATACACTATTTGTACCCATGTTTTGAAAAACTTGAATGCTTTACTTCTCCTATTCCATTCTTACACTTCTAATTTTCATTCCTTGATAATCTTGATCTAAGGTGTGTGCTTGACCTTGCAGATTCATGCCACTGAGATGTCCTCTGGTTGTACGCCAGTTACAGGTCAGTGATCAGACATCAGACATGGCTGATCAGGGAATACTAGCAGATCCTCCTATAGTGCCAGTCTTGGCACTAGTTATCATTCCAGATACAGGTTCCGATGCACAGTTTTGAGAGGGATTTATGAGGATGATCCAGACCTTCAGGGAGCACCACATCCGGTCCCATCAATGATAGAATTGACATGGGTTTTCCAGTAGCAGTATCCTTCCACCTTCACTGGGGAAGGAGGACCTTAGGCTGCAGAGTCATGGTTAGAAGACATGCTTTCTATCTTCGAGCATTTGAAGATGCCTCGAGAGAGGAGGGTGAAACTTTCTACTTATATGATTCAGGACTCCACCAAAAGATGGTGGGATGTGATATCAGAGAAATATCACCACCAGGTTATGTATTGAGAGGAGTTTCAACGTACCTTATACGATTACTTCTACCCAGAGACTTTGAGGGATGATCAGGCCCAAGAGTTCACGAGTCTGGAGTAGGGTACTCTTTTAGTTATGGAGTATTATTCTCGCTTCACAGAGCTGTAGAGATTTACACCCTTTATAGGGGAATATGAGATATTCCAAGCGAGGAAGTTTGAGGATGGTCTCAAGCAAGAAATTTGGGCTCAAGTGAACATCTTTAGACTAACTTACATCACTTCTATATTCAACTAGGCACTAATCACGAAGAAAACCTGAGGGATTCTGGAGTTGTGGGATAGGGTGTTTTAGTATCTAGAGTTCGTACTTCTCCGGTTGATAGTAGGAAGAATCGCAGGGAGTCTATATGTGGAGATCCGAGTAGGCGGGATGCACCTTTAGGTATCCAGGTGGTATGCTACAAGTGCAAGAAGGTCGGGCATACGAGGACACATTACCTGAGAGACCTAGTGGAGTGAATATATTGCATCAATATGGGGAACCTTCAGTGTTCCTATTATTTTTTCTCATAAGAATTAGGTGACAAGGGGTTCTTTTATGACTCTTTGTTTAGGAGCAGCACCACCAATTTTTTATCAGTCTGGGAACTGGAGTTCTTCTGGCCGTTCAGGCTGAGGTGGAGGTCACAGCCATGGTGGTTAGTCAGCAGGATTTCAATGACAACTGGGTGGATCAACTCAGGGTAGTCAGGCAGGGTCATAGGGCCGTGGTACATGCTAAAATTTTACAGTGGAGCAGGCCTAATAGGAGTAGGATCCCAGTCCCTCTACAATTCGAGGTATGATCCTAGTTTCCTCAGTTTTAGCTTTTGTACTTTTCTATACAAGGGCTTCCCATAGCTTTATATCTTTTGCGGTTGTGGAGAGACTTGATCTCTATATATTTTATTCTGCTGATATCTTGATGTTAAACACTCTGTTAGGGACAAGAATGTCTAGTGCACGTCTATACAAGGAGTGCCCTCTTGAGGTTCATGGGTGTCACTTCTTATAGGACCTCTATATCTTAGAGATGAAAGACTATGAAGTCATTCTCAGAATGAACTAGTTAGTTACCTTATAGGCTGTTGTTGACTGCTATCATCATAAGGTGAGTTTCACATCACCAGAGGGTGGATCGTTTCTTCATAAGGTAGAATGGGATATCCATGAGAGAAGAGTGGGACCCGAGCATCATGGGTTGGGAGGAGTTACAACCCATATTGCTAGTCTATATCTGGATGACCATGGGACTTCATAGTTGGAATTTCCTTCAGTATTCGATCGTTTCAATGATGTATTTTCAGAGGACTTTTCAGGTTTTCTTCTAGAGAGATAGGTGGAATTTTCTATTGATCTTATGCTAGGAGTGTCACCGATGTCTATTCCTCCTTATAGGATGTCTACAACAGAATTATAGGAACTCAATAAGTAGTTGGAGGAGTTTCAGGAAAATGATTTCATCTGACCCAATACTTCTCCTTGGGGTTCGTCTGTCCTATTTGCAAAAAAGGGGATGGTACCCTCCGACTTAGTGTGGATTATCGGAAGTTGAACCAGTTGATGGTCAAGAACCGATATCCCTTGTCGAGGGTTGATTATCTCTTTATTCAACTTTTAAGATCCTTAGTGTACTCGAAGATTTACTTGAGATCTGGTTACCATAAGTTGCGCGTTAGACCATATGATGTACCTCTTACAGCCATTCAGAGGATGTATGGTCTATACGAGTATATAGTTATGCTGTTTGTTCTCATGAACGCACCTGCGATTTTCATGGCACTGATTAACCGAGTGTTCCACCCATACTTGGATTACTTCGTGGCAGTTTTTGTGGATGATATCTTGGTGTACTGTCACACTTGAAACGACCATGCCACACATCTTGATATCGTTTTGTGTACACTGAGATAGAATCAATTATATGCTAAGCTCTCAAAATTCCACTATTAGATGGACCAAATTCACTTATTGGGTCATGTTATCTCAGATACAGGAGTATCAGTAGACCCAGAGAAAGTGAGAGCAGTAGTTTCCTAGGAGAAACCAAAAAAATTCTTTGAGGTACGGAGTTTTCTAGGGTTGGATGGATTCTATAGAGGTTTCATATAGGGATTTTCACGCTTAGCAGTGCCACTGACGGGCCTGACTAAGAAAGGTGTGAAGTTCTTATGGTCATATTCTTGTGAGTTATCCTTTCATGAGATGAAAGGGAGTTTGACTTCAGCACCGATACTGGTATTTCCAGAGCTGGGAAAGAGCTATACTATTTACTGTGATGCATCTGGTATCGGGTTGGGAGCAGTGATTATGCTGGGGGAAGGAGTTGTTGTGTACAGGTCTTGGCAGTTGAGGCCACATGAGAGGAAGTACCCAACACATGATCTCAAGTTGGATACAATTTTTCATGCTTTATATTGTTGGAGACATTATATGTGGGGAGAGAAATATGTTGTTTTTACTAACCACAAAAGTATCAAGTATATATTCACTTAGCATGAACTGAATTTGAGACAGTGAAGGTGTGTTGAGTACCTTCACTATTTTGACTTTGAGCTTTTCTACATGCCTGGGAATGGTAACACTGTGGTTAATGTGTTGATTAGGAATACGCAGTTACATGCAGTTTAGGAGGCCAACAGTGAGTGGAATCTTATGGATCTGTTCTTTGAGATGCATTTGGAGGTGCACGATAGATAGGGGAAGACATTTCTTTCTTCTATGGTTGTTACATCTACTCTTCTTGATCGAGTTTGAATGAGGCAACTATCATATTCTAAAGGCCTAGTCCTACAGAAGAGTGTGTCAGGGGAGGACCCTATTCTTGGATGGATCATAGGTGAGCATGAAATCTTGCGTTTTCATGGGTGTGTGTGGATGCCAACAGATATACGCGTGGAGCTGATGTAGGACTTTCATTCCTCAGTTTGGGAAGTTTATCCTATTATCACCAAGATGTATTGAGATCTGCACCGTCAGTATTGGTGGCCAGGTATGAAGGGATATGTTGTTGGTTTTATTTTGAGGTGTTCGGCCTATCAGCAGGTGAATGCAGAGCACCAGCGACCAGTAGGGATTTTGCAGCAGTTACCCATTCCTGAGTGGAAGTGGAACGATGTCTTTATAGACTTTGTGACAGGTTTTCTGTGGTCTCCTCGAGGGAATGATGCAGTTTGGGTTGTCATTGACAGACTCACAAAGGTTTCTCACTTCTTACCAATCAAAGAGACCTTGATGCACCCAATTTGTGTATACATTTTACATATATATAATTGAAGATAAAAACAAGTTTTCAGCAAATATCTGTGGTTTTATGAACATATTCTTTGATTTTGGTGATTCTGTTTTCTTTCAGGAGCTTTCTGGCTAAATACACGAATCAAGGGATGCACGTGAAAATTTTGAAACTACATAGCGTGTACTTTTATACACGCCATGTACATCTAGGCAGGGACACAGACCAAAGGAGGGAGTACATGCCCATGTCACCAGGCAGAAGATACACACCGTGTGTGGTGGCTCTACACGCCGTGTACTACTTTCTAGAAGCAGTAGTTGCCGAAGAAAAGTCCACACGCCCATGTGGCCGTTGATGAAGACACAACGTGTTTTAACTTTTACACGCCGTGTCTGTTATTCTAGAAGGGACTGGCAGCCAAACTTATGCACTACACACCGTGTATGGCGGCGCTACAATCCGTGTACACTCAACTTGTAGGCGGTGTCGTGTTTAAAAGTTAAAAACGGCGTTCTCGGCCACCTGCCAGCGGAGAAACTGGCGCCAAAACGCGTTGACGAAAAGTACACGCCGTGTACTTTCTATAAACTCTGTGTACTTTATTTTCTATAAAATGAGGCCTTGGACTATGGATTTCCGAGTTCAGAACCATTGAGAGGAAAGAGAAGCTATGCTATCACCATTCCCGAAGCTACTATCGTCACTCCGCCATTCCACCTTCCGATACTCTACCTCAACGCCTACACGATGAATATGTCAGGTATCATGTGTGTTGTTTCTCTCCTAAATTCTATGTGTAACTAAACCCCTCATGTTGGGGCTGTGGATGATGTGATCATAATTTTTATATTGTTTTATATAGTTGTGTTTGAATCGTTGTAATTCATCTTACTCTTCTTATACCACTGTCTAATATAACTGAGAATTCTTAGCCGGACCAAGGGAAGGATTCTCTGCAATACAAAATAAAAGTAATGGTGAAAACATCCATGACCATTGGAAGGTTTTCACCGATTCAAATAATGGACTGGACGTAATAAAGAATTAAGGACATTGACTACCAGACCAAGGTGTCAGCTTCTCTAATTCCAAACAAGAGGAATCAGACCAAGGAAATATTGTAACAAAATGAAATCCTGAATGATTGAATTATTATGAACAACACAACCATTTAAAACAATCTGCATAAGAACTCCTTATTCACCACAGCCCCGACACGTCTTTTATTTCCATTTCTAAGAACTCTTTAAATTTACCCGTTGTTTTCTTTCAAATTGTATCCATTCTTCAAAGTAAATCAATTTAGTTTCAATCAAAACCCAAAATCAACCCAATTGTTTCTAAATTTTGCATACTTCACCTAAATTAAGTATTAACTCAATTGAATTCATGCACGCCACGATTCCCTGTGGATCGACCCTGAACTTATGCTATACTAAAGTTCTAAGAACGGGTAATTAATTTGGGACGCATATAACTTCAATCAACGACAAGCGAGACCAAATTTTGGCACCATTGCCGGGGACCCCGTTCGGTTTTAGTGCTAAGATTTAAATTGTGTTAATAATTGATTTAAGTGAAAAATAAAAAAAACAAAAACTATCCAAAATCTCTTTTCTAATCCCATTTCAAATTTTTGTTTTTATTTTTCCCTTTTATGCCTGGTTTTTGTTTTTGTGTTGTGCAGAGCTTAAAGTGTATGTTTCGACATTTTACACGATCCAGAAGTGCCGAGTCTTCGGAATTAGTTCCGCTTGACCCGGAAATCGAACGGACCTTGCTTCATCGTCGGCGTACATGGACAGAAACTCAAAATCATCAACCACAACCAATGGAGAACAAGGAAGAGGGAGCACTAGCCGTAGATGCTGCGACTGTGCATCAGTACCAGGATCAGCAGCCTCCGACTGCTGGTCTACCAGAGCAACCTCCTGGAGCCTTCACAGAATTCCTCCCAAGGGATTACCAATGGCCGCCACAACAACTCTTCTCACGACCATACTTTGACCCTCAGGAGTAGTTTATACAAGCTCCACCCCATCAAAAACAACCTCCAAGACGTACCCTTATGGAGTACGGACTTCCATCGATTCACAGAGCTGATACGGGCATCGTTCGTCCTCCGGTCCAGGCCCAACACTTCGAGATCAAGCCTGCTATCATACAACTGATCCAGAACACAGTTCAATTTGGAGGCCTGGCCAGTGAGGACCCGAATGCCCATCTCTCCAACTTTCTGGAGATCCGCGACACCTTTCGGTACCATGGCGTGTCCGAGGACGCCATCCGTCTACGCCTATTTCCCTTTTTTCAGGATAAGGTGAAGGACTGGATCAAGGAGTTTCCACAATGATCTATCCTCACCTGGGAGGAGCTAGCCCAAGAGTTCCTGTCCAAGTACTTCCCACCATCCAAGATGGTGACACTCCGGAATAAGATTCATAACTTCCAGCAGGATGACTCCAAGTCATTGTATGATTCCTGGGAACGCTTCAAGGAAATGTTACAAAAATTCCCCCATCACAGACTCCCACTCTGGATGCTTGTCCAGACCTTCTATGGAAGACTTACCACGAATACCAAGTCCGTAGTGGACACTGCTACTGGAGGTATGGTGATGCGAAAGTCCCCCGAAGAACTATTCGAACTACTGGAAGACATGTCAGCCAATAGCTTCTAGTGGCACTCCGAGTGGGGGACTCAAAAGCGAGGTATGAACAACATTGACGCTACCACTATGTTAGCTGCCCAATTGGACGCTGTGTCCAAGAAAATCGATGCATTGAACCTCAAAGGAGCATCTCAAGTTCATGCGGCGAACCATCCAGCATGTGGCGACTGTGGTGATAACCACATCATGGGAGAATGCCCGAGTTCTGCTGGAGGCCCCTCGACGAGCAAGGTGAGTTATATTGCCCAAAATCGAGGGGCCAACCAGTACCAGCAGTACCAGAACCCGGCATGGCGAGATCAACAGAACACAGGCTGGGGCCAAAAATAGCAGAATCCTCCACCCCAGCGATCGCCCAACTACAACCAGCCTCCATATCAGAACCAATTCCAAAGTCCGCAACAACCCCAACAGGGTCCTTATCAGCAACAAGGGTATCAAAACCCTCGTCCATAGAAGCCACGACAACCACCTCCTCCACCGGCTCAACAAACACCTCAGCATAAGAACACCTCATGGTTAGAGGATCTGATGACTAAATTCATATCTACTACTGAGACTCGGTTCCAGGATCAGGAAGCTTCGATTCGAGGCTTGGAGAATCAGATTGGCCAGATGGAAAATCAACTCTCAGGGAGGCAGCCTGGTACACTACCGGGGAACACTGAAAAGAACCCAAGGGAGGAGGCCAATGCTATCATGCTCCAGAGTGGAAAAGAGCTCCACCAGAACTAATCAGCACAGCAAGGTGCATCCACACCCACTATTGATGAAAAAGGTACCAATACCGACCCCTCCTCATCCAAAAGCCCACAGAAGGAGGCTTTACAAAATAAATAAAAGGAAGTAATCCAACCATTCAAGCCTGCCTTACCCTTTCCGGAAAGATTGAAGCAGAGGAAGCTGGACCACCAATTTAGAAAATTCATGGATGTTTTCAAGAAGCTACATATCAACATACCATTTTTGGAGGCCCTGACACAAATGCCAACATACGCCAAATTCATGAAGGAAATATTCTCAAATAAGAGGAAGATGGATGATTTGGGCATTATTTCACTAACAAAGGAGTGCTCCATGGTGGTTCAACATTCCATTCCTCCCAAACTCCAAGATCCAGGTAGTTTCACCATTCCTTGTACTATTAGATCCTGCGAGTTTGGGATGGCCCTCTGCGACTTAGGGGCCAGCATGAACCTCATGCCCCTCGAAGTTTTCAAGAAGCCGGGACTCCACGAGCTCAAGCCTACCCACGTCTCCCTTCAACTTGATGATCAATCCATCAAGCACCCGAAGGGACTACTAGAGGACGTACTGGTCAAGGTGGGTAGGTTGATTCTCTCTGCTGATTTCATCATCCTCGACATGGGGGAGGATCCGGAGGTGCCACTTATTTTGGGAAGACCTTTCCTTGCCACTGGGAAGGAGATCATTGTTGTGAACCAAGGAGAGCTTATTTTCTGGGTAGGAGACGAGAGAGTCTCCTACAATGTTCTCAAAGCCATCAAACATGCATCATTGTCCGATCATGAGGATTATTCTGCAATAACTACTATGGACGATCTCCTGGTGGATGATCTGGTATATTCTTATATTTCTGATAACTTTAACATTCCAGACATTTCTGTTGAAGAAGAACCTAAGAATTTGCAACTCCTGGATGGCCAGGGCGGCCACTATTGGGACCATTATCCACCGTAAATATCAGGTAAGCAAGGTAAGTAGGTCGAGCCAATGACCTAAAACAAAGGCGCTTCCTGGGAGGCAGCCCAGAGGTTACACGCCGTGTCCCACTTATATACACGGCGTGTAATAATCATTTTTAATTTATAAACTTAATAGTATAAGTCTACAGAATAACAAATAAATAACCAGGGATGATGCCGGTGCTGATGGCAAAGTCACTGGAGTTTATTCGAGCCGTCCTCGGTTCGAATCCTCCTTACCTACCTTCGGCACGGGGTTCCTCCTTTTAATTACACTACATGTGTGGTATTTTCAATCTATATATATACATATATGTGTGTGTGTGTGTGTGTTTAATAAAACCCATGGTGGGGATGGGTTGGTTGGCTAGAATCGGAATCCGGTTTCAAAAAAACCCAGGTTCGAATCTAGACAACTGTCCCATTTCCATCATTTGTTCTTTTAATAAAACCACACGACGTGTACTTCGATATACGCCATGTGCGCCATGATTTTTCAAATATAAATGAAAACCGTTTTAAAGATACGAAATTAAATGTGGGTGAAGTTGGCGGATTGACAAAGTCTCTGCACCAGGTTCACAAGACCCGGTTTCGAATCACGCTAATCTCCCCGCTTCACCCCATCCTTTCCTAAATAAAAACCACACGTCGTTCTTTTCTTTATTTCCATGTGTATAGGCCGTATAGAATAAATATATATATAAAATAAATAAGAACAGCAGAACAACCTTTTCTCTAGTGGGTGAGGGCGTCCGTTCGAATCGGCCGATCACCGATTCGAATCCCGCCCCAAGCACCGTACCAAAGGTTGTACTACTCTTTTTCTTATTTTAAAATACACGACGTGTATTTCCCGATATATGTCGTGTATAGGTTTATGTATAATATAATTTGTCAATATATCTATTTTTAATTAGTAATAATAATTATTATATAGTTTACTATAATAATTATATTTACTAATAAAAAAAAATCGGGATACATGGCGTGTACCAAAAATACACACCGTGTACCGCGGCTATATAAGCCGCGGGCCACCCGGCTTGAGGCTGTGTCGCACGGCCGCCCCCTTATTCCCCTTCTTCCCGTTTCTTCTCCCGAACGCCATCCGAACCCCCTTTTCCAGATTCGTCGAATTGGGGCATTTCACGTTCTGATTCTTCTCACATTGTGATCCTCAGTCCAGGTACGTCGTTCTACACCCTCTATTTCATGTTTTTAGAATCGTTTAGGGTGTTAATAGGATCGGCTGACTATTCGGCTTCCACCTGTACACGACCACAATATGAAGAACACACACCATGTACATCTGTATACGGCCACACACAATATATTTTGAAATTTGCATGTACACGATGTGTATGTTCGGTACACACCGTGTAGACCATTTCCTTTGGCCCCTTCATGTGTGGCACATAACACAACCTATCACCCCATGTTTCGGAACATGGTGTGTATGTTCGGTACACGTCGTGTCCTTTATATCTATAGCCGGCCCGTGTCTCCCCCTCTACATGGACATGTTCTTCATGTGTAATACACGCCGTGGCCTGTACTTACACGGCGTGTATTTTTTTCTTAGAACTGATAGCAACATGGTCGTGTCCTTTTTATTACACGACCACCTGCACTTTGATGTGAACACGGCGTGTATGTTCGGTACACGCCGTGTCCTATTACATGGTCTCTTTCCACCCTCGGCGTGTCTTTCTAGAGAACACGGGATACTCTCCATTTCTGACTACACGCTGTGTACAATGGAGTACACGCTGTGTACTTTTATTTTTTCAGTTTTCTCACATTTTCTTTGTTGTATTTTCTTCATTTTTCTTTTTCTTTTGTTTTGTTTTCTTTTTCTTTCTATTTCAGGATATGGAAGATCATGATCCTTCCTGCAGGAAGAGGCCAGCCTCCGCCACCGAGGGAGAGAGGCCCAGCTATCATCAGATCTGACTCCGACCACCTACGCAGCCGGACCACGACGCTCCGGTCTTTGAGCTCCCTCCATTGGCCATTCTTCCGCCACTCACTCCCTCATATGAGGTGGGGCCTACTTCTGCTGCACCAGCTACTACTTTCGCTGTATCATCATCCTCAGAAGCTGGTCCCTCTTCGAGCACACCTTCCACCGAGCCACCTTCTTCTTCGGCTGATCCACCTACAAAACCAGATGTTGCTACTACACCGACACCTGGGCTGGGACCTACAGGTGCTCCCTATCCCGAAACGGTATTCCCGGTCACTGACCTCACATACGACAGGATCCGAATCTTCTCTAGTCGATCGTTACCATTGAGCGGCCGGTACCTTGACAGCAGCATTATGTAGTGGATCGGTATTTGGGAGGAGTTTGAGGTACTTCTCGGGCACACCGCACACCTCGAGATTTTCCAGGTCAGCACTCCTGTGTTCCGAGATTTATTTTTGGAGTTTGCGGCCTCATTTGAGTTCGATGGAGCGGAGTACCGAGAGACACCTGGCGATGCGGTGCCAGTAGTTCGATTCCGGCTAGGCGGCCGACGTTTTTCTCGGACGATGACAGAGTTTGGCCGAGGGTGCGGCTTCTACCCCCATCCTATCACACCACCCCCCATTTCTGACTTGACCCGGCCCGAGCGCTCTGACCTTATTTCCATGTGGCGGGAGATCGCTGGGCCTAACCACCGGTACTCCCCCACTTCCCAGAAGAGCACTCTTATAGCTAACCCTGTCCTTCACTTCACCCACCAGTGCTTCAACGCCATCCTTTTTCCCCACCATGAGGATATGGGGGTCATGACCGGCCGTGACATGGAGGTTCTTACCTGTGTCATCCGGCACGCCTACCTGGGCCTCCCCTATCTTGCCGCCTCCTATTTCTACTCCATGTTTATCGGCCGTCAGGGCAACCTGAACGACGGGTTTTACACCACCCGTCTTTCCCACCACTTGGGGGTATTCGAGCCCTCATTACCTCATGACTTGATAGGTTCCCCCAACGGATGGACTTCCTCATGCTCATTCGCATGGGATTGGTCTGGAAGTAGGGGGTGCCTATATCCTTGCTCAGGCTTGAGCCCCGCCACCTGCTGACCCTGCCCCACCTGCTGATCCTGCCCTAGATGCTGACCCCGCTCCTCCTTCCCCACCCCCTCCAGCTTCTCCACCTCACCCACCTCCTACCGACCCCACTTCTTCTGACCTTCCTTCTTCTGTCCCATCCCCCATCCCTCCTACCCCCGCACCCTCGGTCGATGCGAACCTTTCCCTCCGCCTAGCCATGATGGAGTAGAAGTTAGCCCGTATCATCAGCTTCCAGGACACCATTGCACGCCATTTGATTCATCTGGACGACCGCCAGGACCGGATGGAGCATCTGTTTGTGCATATTGCTCAGTATCTTGGTGTTCCACTACCTCAGCCACCAGCCTCTGCCTCTGTTCCTGGCCCTTCTGCTGCTGCTCCACCGCCGTCTCCTGTGTCGGCCACCGATTCTGTTCTGATGACTATGGTGAGCTCTGTTGCTGCCACTTCTGCCGGGCCAGGGCCTGCTACTGAGCTTCCGATCCCGAGTCTAGCACCTGCGGCTCCTACTTCTTCAGCTACCCTTCCCGATACCGAGTCAGAGCCTCACCCTTCAACGCCTCCTGCGCCATCTCTACCGGCCGATTCTGTACAGGATGATGCCTCCCCTGAGGTGACCCCATGATAGTGACATTTTCCTTTATCTTATATATCTCTTCTGTCTTTTTCTATGCTGTGATGTTATGCATGTTTGTAGTTTTCTTTTTTATCGACAGTCACAGGTACGGACATGGAGCTCCTTGGGCATCACTTTTCACGAGGGGATTATTTTTCCATTTCTATTTTCTTTCTTTTTGGATTTACTTCTTCCAATGCTTTCCATCATTTTGTCCCCCATTTCTCCCCATTTCCCACCCTTTAGCTTGCTGTTGCACTTGGTGGACCATGTGTAGTATTAAGTGTGGGGGAGCATCTATATATTTCACCTTAGTCTTTTCCCTTAAACTAACCTAGGAGACATCATTATTAGACTCTATATTTGAAAATGTAAAGCAATTTTGGTTAATCAATCTTATAAATGCTTGAGTTATTAGTAAGAACTTTTGAAAAGGTTACATGCTTTTTAGTTTTTAAGTATTTTAAAATGATTTCTGATATAGTTTCAATTGCAACCTTTCATCCTTGATTAAATTACATGAATTAGGCTAATCATTTATATGCATGTCATGACCTGATTGTCCCTTTATTATTTTTCCACTCCTAAGAGGTATTCTAAACCATTTTTCGTATTTCTTTTCTAATACCCTCTTTCTTGAGATATTCTTAGGATATGCATCACTACCAGAATTTGAAAGTTTTTCTTTTCGAAACATGAAGAAATTTTTGAATTACTTTAACATTATTGAGGCATTAGATTGTTTCAACCCCTTTATCTTGAGACCTACCCTACATTTAATCTTCGTTAAGACCATAGAATCCATGAACAACCTTTATAGGAAGCCACATTACAAGCCTATTTCCCTTCCTACCCTATTTCTTTTTAAACTTTGCATGATTATTCATTTAAGCTTTAAAGAGGGAGTTGGGAATACATGGAATATTTTTGTGTACAGCCATGAAATAAAGCGTGAGGGAGTGCCTCTTTATTATTTGGGGCAGAATGGGTTCCAAAAATCTACTCATTGTATTCATAAGGGATGCCCTTGTGTTTTGTTGTTAAAAAAACAACAACAACAAACAAACAACAAGGGGACCTTATGCTTATTTGCCCATAAACCCTACTTGCCTAAGAAAGTTGGTGACGATTACAAAAGCATTTTACTGAGCTTTTGAAGGATGTATTTTTAGTGTGCTTTACTTTGAATATCATGCAAAGTTGTTTAAAGGAATTAGACATCCTTTTTCAAGCCTCATAATTTATTTTCACATCTGAACCTACCAACCCTTATCCACAGAAATATCTGAACCTTATTGATAAAGCCCTCATGATTTTTGTAATTCAATTTTTCTGAAGTAGAGAACAAGATATCTTGCAAACCTATGGATAGAGTGTATATGCCTTGGATTGAGCATAACTTCGATTAAAAACATCTTGAGTGTGGAGTGTAATTTTAACTGGTAAGGTAAATCATCAAGTGGCATGCTTATTTTTGAAAGGTTGAAAAATGTGTTGAAAGAGGATGAGGGTAGTTAATTACATTATATATGAGGGATGATTTTAATATATTATGAATTGAATTTGTTTGTGCCTTTCAGAATTTTTCCTTAGTAACTTTATCAGTTATACGTTTGATTCATTAAATGCCTTCCTTTTAAAGTATAGACTCTCTTAATTAGATGTTGAGATTTTGCTTGAGGGCAAGCAAAAGACTAAGTGTGGGGGAATTTGATGCACCCAATCTGTGTATACATTTCCATATATATAATTGAAGATAAAAACAAGTTTTCAGAAAATATCTATGGTTTTATGAACATATTCTTTGATTTTGGTGATTCTGTTTACTTTCAGAAACTTTCTGGCTAAATACACGAATCAAGGGATGCTTGTGAAAATTTTGAAACTACACGGCGTGTACTTTTATACACGCCGTGTACATCCAGGAAGGGACACAGACCGAAGGAGGGAGTACATGCCCATGTCACCAGGTAGAAGATACACGCCATGTGTTGAAGCGATACACACCGTGTACTACTTTCTAGAAGCAGTAGTTGCCGAAGAAAAGTCCACACGCCCATGTGGCCGTTGATGAAGACACGGCATGTTTAAACTTTTACATGACGTGTCTGCTATTCTAGAAGGGGATGGAGGCCAAAATTATGCACTACACACCGTGTATGGAGGCGATACATGCTGTGTACACTCAACTTGTAGGCGATGTCGTGTTAAAAAGTCAAAAACAGTGTGCTCGGCCACCTGCCAGTGGAGAAACTGGCGCCAAAACGTGTTGACGAAAAGTACACGGCGTGTAATTTCTATACACACCGTGTACTTTATTTTTCTATAAAATGAGGCCTTGGCCTCAGGATTTTGGAGTTCAGAACCATTGATAGGAAATAGAAGCTCTGCTATCACCATTCCTGAAGCTACTATCGTCACTCCTCCATTCCACCTTCCGATACTCTACCTCAATGCCTACACGATGAATCCGTCAGGTATCACGTGTGTCGTTTCTCTCCTAAATTATATGTGTAACTAAAACCCTCGTGTTGGGGTTGTGGATGATGGGATCATAATTTGTATATTGTTTTATATAGTTGTGTTTGAATCATTGTAATTCATCTTACTCTTCTTAAAACACTGTCTAATATAACTGAGAATTCTTAGCCGGACCAAGGGAAGGATTCTCAGTGATACAAAAGAAAAGTAATGGTGAAAACATCCATGACCATTGGAAGGTTTTCACCAATTCAAATAATGGACTATACGTAATAAATAATTAAGGACATTGACTACCGGACCAAAGAGTCAGCTGCTCTAATTCCAAACAAGAGGAACCGGACCATGGAAATATTGTAACAAAATGAAATCCTGAATGATTGAATTATTATGAACAACACAACCATTTAAACAATCTGCATAATAACTCCTTATTCACCACAGCCCCGACATGTCTTTTCTTTCCATTTCTAAGAAATCTTTAAATTTACCCGTTGTTTTCTTTCAAACTGTATCCATTCTTCAAAGTAAATCAATTTAGTTTCAATCAAAACCCAAAATCAACCCAATCATTTCTAAATATTTTATACTTCACCTAAATTAAGTATTAACTCAATTGAATTCATGCATGCCATGATTCCCTGTGGATCGACCCCGAACTTATGCTATACTAATGTTCTAAGAACGAGTAATTAATTTGGGACGCATATAACTTCAATCAAAGACAAGCGAGACCAGACCTTCAGGGTTGATGAGTTGGGAAGGCTGTAAATCTGAGAGATTGTATGTTTACATGGGAGTCCACACTCCATTGTTTTAGAAAGGGATGCATGTTTTACTTCTCGGGTCTGTAAGGTATTACAGAAGGTTTTGGGTACACAAGTACTTCTGAATACAACTTACCACCCCCAGATAGATGGCCAGTCTGAGCATATGATTTAGGTGCTGGAGGACATGCTTCGAGCAAGCATTCTAGACTCTTTAGGTTCTTGGGAGAAACACATACCTCTAGTGGAATTTTCCTACAATAATAGTTTTCAAGAAACTATTCAGATGGAACCATATGAGGCTTTTTATGGTAGGCCATGTTGATCACCCTTATGTTGGTTGGAGGCAGAAGATGCATCTATGTTGGGACCTCATATTGTCTAGGATACCACAATGTAGGTGGAGTTGATTCGGAAAATGATGTCTACTACATAGTCTTGAAAAAAGTCTTATGCTGATCGATGGAGATGACCTATAGAGTTCGTGGTTGGAGATCAGGTTTTTCTAAGTGTCACGCTAATGTTGGGACACAAGAGGATTAGAAGATAGGGCAAGCTTTCCCCAAGATATGTTGGGCCGTTTGAGGTTTTGGAAAGGGTCGGGCCATTTTTCTATCGGTTATAGTTACCTCAGAGGTACTAGTCTATGCACGAATTATTCCACATTTCTCAACTACGACATTATTTATCAGACCTGTCTCATGTATTTCAACTCGAGGAGGTTGAGCTAGAGGTGGACACATCATTTGAGGAGCATCCTATCAAGATTGTTGATCATAGTGCAAAGGTTCTCTGTGGCTGGTCTATTCCTCTGGTATGGTTTCTATGGTAACACGAGCGATTACATGACGAGATTTGGGAGAGGGAGGCCGATGTATGATTGTAGTGGCTGGAGCTGTTCGAGGATTATTCTTCTACACCACCTTATTAGGGAAATTTGGGGACCGATTTGTTTAAGGGGGGAAGATTGTAAGAACATGGAACTTCTTTTTAGGTATGAATCTTGTTTTTTGGTGTTTTCAAGAAATAGAGGAGTTTCTAGAAATTTCAGGAGTACACGCCATGTACTCGGTTGCCACGGGTAGCCGTGTGCTGGCCGTGTAACGGCCAAACACATGGCTGTGTTGGATGACCTGGAGACCACCTAAAGCGGGGCTCAGTAAAAGTAAGTACAAGCCATGTAATTTTAAAAGCAATCTTCAGAACTTTATTTTTATCTCATTAAATGGACCGGGGTCACGTCTAATCAGCAGAACACACTTCTTCTCGACCTATCTCGTCCAGGAGTGTCTGTGGCCACTGAATCTTCTCCGAGCCCCCGAATCTCCATTTGTTCTTTGAATCAAACGGTGTCTATTACGTTGGAATTTCCAAGTTAATATCTTTCTTCTCCTAGGGCCTCGTTCCCTAATTTATCATCTTTCATGAGAAATTATTGATTGAAAATTTTTGGTGTTTTTGTAGATATACGATGTTCTATGTTGAATCAAAATCTGGGATTCAACTATATCGATCATACGATTCCGAGGTAGGTGATTTGTGCCTTTTTGTAGTTATTCCTTGAGTTATATGTGCAAAAGTTCCCAATACCCTCATTCGGGGTATTGTGTGTTTAGGGAATTTAACTCTGTTAATGACTGATATTCCTTTTTGTGTTTGAATAGAAGTTGTTTGAGTGTGAATATGGTTAATTGTCATGCTATGGATGTGTTTTCCCATGCTTGTTTGATTTTGGTCGTTTGGTCTGACCCTGCCTGTTAGGCTATTATTTTACATTCCTAGTGTTGTTTGGATGGAGTGATTGTTTATCTGATATACTGTGCCATGCCTTATAGGTAATTTAGACAAGTAGTACATTGAGATTTACTTTGGCTGCTGATTATTGTTTGTGAATGATTACTTTACACGGGGATACGGGAACCTGGTGTAGTGAGATCGTAGGGGAAATTGATGTTGAGGGATTTCCCAGAGTGTCTGTTATATTTATCACACTAAGAGACCATATGGGGGGATTTATGCTGAGTACTCCCTTAGAGTGTCTATATATACGTTACGAGACAAATGAGGAATTGACATTGAGTGCTTCATCAGAGTGTCTGTAGTTTACCGTTAAAAGAATATAGGAGGAATTGAAGGTGAGTGCTTCCTCAGAGATTCTTAGATTACACATGAATATAGGGGGAATTGATGGTGAGTGATTCCTCATAGAGTGTTTGTTATATCTTCTCTTATAGCTAAACTAGAGGGAATAGATTGTGATAACTTTTCCAGAGGGTTTCTTGTATTTGTTTTCTTTGTTGGTTGAATTGTTAAAAGATTTTTTTTGTAAATGAAACTGTAGGAGTGGTTACTTTGAGTACTTCCTTTCTTATTTATTCATTTGATTATTACCTTCCATATATATTCACTGACTGTTAGGCACAAATATTTTGGTGGTTGCTTACTGGGATTTGTCTCACACCCTGTTTGGGTCATTCTTTGGGCCCAAACAGATTATATTTCTACTGGTATAGAAAAGATAAAGTGCCCTTCTACTTCAGGTACTTGATTGTTGTGGAGATGGGGAGCATGGGACCAAGCTGAGGATTTCGATGCTATTGGAGATTATTTTTCTTCTTTGTACTTTGGTTTAGTACTGTATTCCAGCATTGTGACTTGTTTGGCTACATTTCTAGACATATGTATCATGCATAATTTATATATGGGTTCCAGTTATTAATTTCTTTTGGTCTTCCGCTATCTACTATTGTATGGTTTTATTATTGCTTCCGCTATTGTTATCTTTTTATTTCTGCCACGTTACCCTGCCAATGAGGGAATAGTTTCCCCACTATCACATCCAAGGCCCTCACTGCTAGTCGGTAGCCTTTGGCATTCTGGGAAATGCGCTTGAGGCCATGTGACCAACCGGGTACGGGGTACCTCTGGGTGGCACCCAAAACTAGGACGTTACATGGAAGCTGAACCATAGGTTAATGTTTGTTTAATATCTAAATTTACTATTACTAGGTTGGTGAAGATTTCGGGGATGGACCATCCATGAAACCATTGGAAGATGAACCCTTAAATCTATTGGATGTTCCATATTCTATAGATTCCTTGCTAAAAAAATCAAACCATTGAAAATTCCCCCTAATATTAGTGTACTAGAAGATATGAAGAATAGGTACCCCACTCATCGCATGAAGTCACACTATACACAGACTATCCAAAAAAACTCTCACACAAACTTTAAATCAAGGAGAGAAATATAGAAACACTAGATTATGTGTTTTGTAATTTCATCCTACATCTGTAAGAGAACACTACAAACCCTTAATTACATTAGAAGTATAAAGATAAAAATTATTATAGCTAAAGTGATAGTGATTACACTCAAAATAAAATTCACAAGTACATATCAACAGCATGTCCCACATCTATTCTATAGATGTTCAATACCATTGAAATTGGTTCAACCACTATCTAAGAGACACGGTTAGCTATCTATTGACTTCATAATTCTTCTAAATCCAACATCGACTCAACTATTGTATATGGTGGTATGTTCATATCCCCCATATGATAAACCCATATTAGTAATATTAGGCCATTAGAGGAATGATATATTTCAATAAACTAAACCTATATAATAAAATCATTGTTTATACTTCCTTGACAAGGTTGTAGTGAACTTTCAGAGATCCTTATTTAGGATATTTGAATATGGTGACTTGAAGAGGCTTCAAAATCCTGATAATATGCTAGTTGAAGACTTATTCAAGGGAATCTTTGGTATTCTAAAACACTTAGGAAAAAATAATCATCTTTCCAATACATGTAGTTTTCTACATTAAATTTGGATTACCCACTTCTAAATGAGGTACAATATTGCCTCATACTTTTAAGGACTAAATCCTTTGTGAAAATGATGTCCCAATTTTTCTTCCTACTCATTTTCTATATCTCTAAAACTTTATCTTCTAGTATATTATTGATTAAATAGAATTTCAAGTCAATGTGTTTCATTCTTATATGAAACATTAGATTTTGATCAAGTTGAATTGAACACTTACTATCATAGAATAGCAATCCTACCTTTGGTGACTCTCTAAGCCCCTTCAACAAGTTTATTAACTCAACTCACTCCTTTATAGCTTCTATTAATAGTACTCATTTTTCTTCTATCGTACATAAATTAACCATATGCTACAATCAAGGCATTCAACCAATTAATATTCTAGTAAACATAAATATAATGTTTATTATTCTCTTCTAGGTGTCTGAATCCCCTGTAAAATTATCATATAAGAATCCTTTCATTAGATCATCTTCACAAAAATAGATCACTACATATTTCAATCCCTTTAAGTATATGATGATCCATTTCACAAATTCCCAATTCTTCCATCCATGGTTTGACATAAACGAACTTACTAATCCCACCACAAAGGTAATATCTTGTTGTTTGTAAATCATCACATACATTAATCTTTCCATAATAGATGCATATAACAATTTCATGATGTATTAAGACACATATTTTTATGTTGGTGCTTGTTCCTTGAATAACATCAGGTTTTTGAAAAGGGGAGTTGAGACTGAATTAAATCCAATCATTTGAAACTTCTAAATAATGTTCCAGATGTACTTTTTTTGGATAACACCATTGTATCAAATTTTCTATATCTCTTTATCCTCATCCTAAATATTTTCTTGGTTTTTAAATGATACTTCATTTCAAATCATATGAACAACATACACCTCATATCACACATACCTGAACTCTCTTGATCTTATAGTAACATTTCATCCATATATAGTATAAGTATGATGTAATTCCCATCATCCCAAAAATTCTAATGATAAAAATTTTCAGAGTTGCATCTCATAAAACCTTCTTTATTCATGAAAGTGTCTAACTTTTAGTTCCACTGGTGAGGTTCCCATTTCAAGATGTAGAGGATTTTCTTTAACTTATAAAGAAGGATCTATTTCTAATGGTCTTAAAAACCATTTGGATAATTCTTATAGATCGATTTCTCTAAGTATCTATGAATAAAGGTAGTCTTAACATCCATCTATTCCAAGTATGGATCATCAGAAGAAACTAAAATCAGCACCTTCCAGATGCTAGTATGTTTAACTATTGGTGAAAATATCTCTATGAAACTGATTAATTCATTATATTTTAATACTTTCACCACCATCCACAGTTTTTATCATCTACTTCCATCAATTTTTTCCTTCAAATAGAAAATAATTTTTTTATCTAGTTCCCTCTTTCCTTTCTATAGTTCATTTTTCTCTCAAGTTCCATTGAACTTTAAGGAATTCATTTATTTCATCGTAGATGAATCCCACTATTTTGAGTCACTGAGTATTTATGCCTCTTCTATAAATTTGGATTCCCCTACATTCCTAATAAGTAATATATCCATGTCAGCTTCATAACTCTATAGTGTCTTCCTAAATCTTAAAGACCAACTCAACTGAATTCAAGAATCTTCCCTCTCTGGTACTACTATTTTCTATACCCCAACTTCCAATTACTCAACTTATAGATCTTTTCCTTGGACTTTAGCATTCCTTGATAATTCTAGAACTTATTAAAATGTTTTAATCCTAGGATTATTAGGCTTTGATATGAATTCTCAGGAAGTTGAAAACTTAAAATTATTTTATTTTGATCAATTTTTACTTTGATAATTGAGTTCTTGCACTCGAATTTTTCTTTATCCATGTTTTTATCTTTGAAAAGAAACATCATTAAAAAGAACAAATCAAATTATAATGATATTTCATTGATCATAATTATATAGTCAAAATAAAAAATATTCACTCCTATATCCTATAAGAAAACAAGATTTGAATTTTGATTCCTATTTGTCTCAATCCTTTACCTAAATAAGAGAATATGTTATTCTTCTAAATAAATTTAGGTGAGAAACTTCTGGAAGATTACCAGATAATATTTATTTCGATAAATTGTACCTCATATTAGGGGATGGAATTTTATTGAATAGATATCCAGTAGTGTTGATTTCTTTTAGCCAAATTTATTTGGGCATTACATAATACACACATACATATTTCTTTCTCTACCAAATTATTATTCATCCTCTTTATTACAATATTTTTTGGTGTTTTGTTTATGGTATTCTTAATTATAATCCAATTTTTTATTGAATTTAGGGAAGTTACTTTCTCTATACTCAACACCATTATCTAATCAGAGACATTTTAACTTCCATACACTATATATTTCAACCATGGATTTACACTGTATGAAAACACTAAATACATAAGATTTATTTTTAATAAAACAAACCCATATCTTCATTGTGGAATTTTTTATGAATGTAAAAAACTAAACAGATCCTTCAATAGATTAAATAGGGGATGGTCCCCATAAGATTGAGTGAACTAATTTCAATTTCTCGACTTTGTTCTTCTAGTGATTCATATTAAAAGGAAACCTATTTTGTTATCTGATCACATAGTTTTAAAAAAATTTGATGATTTATAGATCAATATTATATATGACATTTCCTACTAGAATATTCATGTTTATCTCACTAAGGTGAAAAAATATACAATGTGAAACCTCTAAAACATAAGAAGTTATAGTTCTAGAAATTTCACTTCCATATGAAATTCCGATCAAGAATATTTTACTATACTTTACTCTTTATGCCACTATCAAGGACACTTAATTCACTTTAAAAACCCCCTCAGTGAATGTTGTTCTATATAGCTCATCATCCAGCTTCCCTAATGATATATGATCCTTATAGAAACTTGTAATGTGTGTAAATTTTTTCAACTGTAAGAAACACTCATTATACATATGGAGATCTTCATATCCTTTTATGACCTCTTCTAAGGATTCATCATTCGCCAGATGAAATTTCCTAAAACAAACAAATAAATAGTTGATCATGCACCTGAGATCTTCTATTTAGTGTAAATATTCACTTGAGTCAACCACCCATGACTCCACTGAAATATTGACGTTGAGTAGTAGATTGTCACATATTTTTTTTGTGTTAACAAAATTTTAATTTATAGAGGATGTACTTTTTTTAACCTCTTTATGGGTTTTTATGTTCCTCTAGATATGTCCACACTTCCTATAAAACAATAACAAGATACCAAGACCAATTTATTTAACTATACTCCTCTCCCTTGATTTATCTTCTATTCATCTATGATTCTTCTTTTGAGGTGAGTGTCCCATTCCTCCGTCATTCAATGAATTTAAAGAAGGTACCTGGACCTCTATTTTATGGATTTATTCATTGAGAATCAAATTTTGGACATCCTCAAAAAAATATCTATATTTCCACAGTAATTAATTAATATAATAACCATAACATCCCATAATTTCGGTAAAGATGAAAGTAGTATAATTTTATAGACATTATCCATGAAATTAAATTTAACTACCTCAAGTCGAGGGGACTGATTGGGAATATAAAAAACATTTATAGGTGGGTTGAATAATTATTGGTAAGTCATAATCCAATTAAAAGTATAACTTTTATCCTTTTTTACAATTTACCACTATCACTTATTAAGGTGAATGAATCGCTCTTGTTCTCTCTCTCTCTCTCTCCTTATTTCTTTCTTACAACATAATCAAACACATGCACACAAGGAATATAAAAATTTATAAGGTTCCCCACTTAATGTGATATAACTAGTCCATGTCATGAACTAGAATCTTCCATGATCATACAACCCACTAGAATCCTCTAGTGAGCTACAATAAGTAGGGTATAACCTTGATACTCGTGTTTCTACATATTCCAACCGCGCTTTGGTAAATCCCATACATAGGTGTATCCTTCAACTTATAATTTTATAAGATTTGGGGTAACAATAAGAACATATATCACCATATAGAATCCCATATTATTTTAGATGAACATATTTTTTCTTCTCCCTATTTCACTATTATAGTAACATGCAAGGAAATCCTATTATTTTTTATGAAAATGGTGATGTACACACTTTCTTTCTCTTATATTCACTTCAATATAACTATATTATGCTTCATACACTTCTTCTTGTCTTACATTGGTCTCAAGAAACTTCTTCTGTCTACGAAATTTTGGAATGTATATCTATTTCTTCTGATTTCCACTTATTCTTATTTTTCGACTTTAGTTATGTAACACCCCAACCCTAGTTACCTAGAGTCGGTGCATTATTACATAATACTGGCATGATCACAAGAAAGATCAAATCTTGAAAGACCGATTAGTTTAGTAGCCTTGGAAACACTAGATATATTCATAATGTTTTACATTACATCATAAAGTGAAAAACTACTACAACAACATATTGTCTCCATAGTCCACACTATTATCCCCTCATAATATCCCTACAGGTCATTCATAATTTACTTCTTCACATCTTGGGAAAAATAAACATAGAAAATGGGTGAGCTCAAATGCCCAGTAAGGATAACAATATAGCGGAAACTTTCATAAATAAGAATAAACATTTAAGGCAGTGTATAACTAAAATAAAAACCTTTTAAACTTGAACTTCAACATAGTTTGGCAAAAATAAAATGAAATAATGCCATTTACTTATTCACATGGATATTCTACTAATTGAATAATCACATGTAATATCAATAACCACTTTCATAATGATGGAATGCATAATGCCATAATATCATAGCCACATAGCTAAGGCCTCGTGCCAAGACTACAAATAAGATTTTGTCAAGGCCTTGTGCCAAGACACTAGTTTGTCTCATGAGACCTACCAATGCATCGAGGAGATATAGCGGGCTCCACCTGTCATATATTAAGTCCAATGCATTCCCATATGAAAAGGTTTAAACATAACATAAACATTCGTATTAAAACTAGCATAAGAAATGTAAATACTTTCACCATAAACTATAAATGGTATAAAAATAGCACATCCACAGTCAAACATATCACAAAACCTTCAATACAATATAGAAGTTTTGTATCATAATAAATCAACTTCAAATAACCGTAAAATACATCAAAAGATGTTGACATAGATGAAATCAAAACTCTTTTTAGAGAAATATCTCTTTCTATTTTGAAATAATTTAAGAGTCATATATTTATAAAATAAAAAATTTTCTTTGAAAATATTCTTATAAGCTTGTAAGGGAAGCTTCGACTATTTTATAACGGTGTAAAATAACTGCACCCGCCGTATAAGTTAAAAAAACATTCTTACCTTAATTCTGTCGAAAGGGTTAAAAAGCACCTTGTTTGGAAAACGACGGAAAGATTCCTTTATAAAACTCTTGTAAAAAGTCAAACAAGGGTATAAATGAATTTAACCCATATTATTTTAAATAGTAAAAATGTTTTGAAATACATTTTTAAGAAACATGGATATGGATGATAAAGAGATCCCAATAGATTATTACTTATAAACAACCTCAGATAATGAAGAGATTGTGAAATAAACCTTACCTTGTACTTTTCCTTGGTTGGGGTAGGTTAACCTCATGTATAATGGTGAAATAATTGTTATTAAATTATACAGAAATGTGATATCATATATGATCTTTTAACATTGATTTGTTAATAATATCTTAGTATTATCGTCGTTTCGGGTGTTAACTTACTCGTTTTCTTTGATATGTTTTGTTATGTAATCCATGTTTTTTATGGATAGGATGTATCTTATTCATATCCAGAATGATATCAAGTCCTTAAACATTATTTTTAAATCATCAAATGATAATTATACTTGAATGGATATGATGGAGAATGAATCTCATCGCGTTCGTGGAGACGGTAGTCCGTACGTACGCACGAGCGATAATATCATTCTTTTGATATTAAATTAATATATAATTGGATGGTATAACATATATACAGAATAATTATCATGTTATATTTATTATTTACATGAGTTACACATCATTATTATACCCATACAAATAATAATTTATTGAATAACAATTACACCACGACGTGGAGACGGTAAGCCGTACGTACGCACGTATGGTGACATGTTATTCAAAGGATGGATAGAATAATGAATATGGTTGTACCATATTTATAATAACATCACAGTATATATAAGATACTGGAGTTATTATTTTAGAATGGTAATAACAAAGAAGGAATAAGTGGAAGAAGAAATGAATTTGAAAAAGGGTGGTGAAAACTTTACCTCTTCTTCGGGTTCTTCCTTTTGATTTGATCAAAAGGGCTCTTAGGTTGGATTTATGACTAAAGGAATGCCTCTAGGATGAAGTGAGGGAAGTTGAGAGAGTATTTGGGCAGAGTTTGGACGAACCAAAAGGCTTTGAAGGTGTGAAGTAATGAGAAGGGAGAGTGCCCTTTTATAAGAGGGGTGAGGGGCACCTTTGGAAAATCTAGAAATATTAATTTACAATAAATTAATATTTGGTTTCTAATGGCTCCAAAGTTGATTATTTAAAGTTTAAGGTTGGGATGGGTCAAAAAACATTCAACCAATACAATTTATACAGGCTTGGGTTATTATATTAACCTTATCTTTAAGTATTAACTCTAAGTTAATTAGTTTCACTTTTACAATGTCTCTTTGTATTTTTATATTATATGGTTAATAAAATTACTATATACATCCAAGAGACCCCCAAGTGGTCCATTAATGATACAAATATCATTATATAAGTCTCTTTTCTGAATCTTAGATTTTTAGGAATTTAATATCAATTAATAATATAATATTTGTTTTAAAAACTCTTTTATGTCAATTTTGACACTATTCAATAGTTGATTTTTTGTAAAAATCATAACAGAATGATTACTTAGAACAAAGTCAATTAATTCAATACTAATATGTCATATTATCCTAGAAAATTAGTGTAATTCATAAAAAGTCTCAAATTATATTTATTTGGGTATTTATAATATCAATTATTTTAATTTTTCACTATTATGGTAATTACCGCATCATCATTGTGTCATAAATAAATTAACTTATTTAATGTCTAAAAAATATAAATAAAATACCATTATGTAGGAAACATTTTTAGATTTCTAATGAATATTTATAGTCGAAAATACAATATATATAACCCTATGTAAAAAATTGTTTTTTAAAAGATATATGCTTGTGTCATTTTTGTATTCATTTTAACTTAATTAAAATAAAGTGTCCCTATCACTTACAAGTGGCACCATGGGGTCCCAAAATAGACCCAAAGATGCCTATGGTCAAAATTGTATCAACCAATAAGGTTAGGACACGTTTTAGGGTAATTTGTTTTATTATAATATTATTTTTTAACCCTTATTTACCGGATTTACCCTTTAAGCATAGTAAATAAAATATTTACCGAAGTAATTATTCAAAATGTCTAAAAATAAAAGTTAGCTATTTACACAATTTGAACATCCTGATTACAAATATGGAATCCATTTTTACAAATTCAAAACACAGAAGTGGCAGAAATTAATTTAAAATTAATTCCCGTTGTCAAAACAAAAAGCGTGTTTTTAAGATATAATAACTGTCAAAAGATTGATACTTGTTTATGTTCGATCTAATTGTGAAATTATGTCCAATGACCATAATTGTATTAAATGGTAAAAATATATTCTAAATATACTTTAAAACCACTCAATTTAATAATTTATCAATATAAATTATTTCGATTAAAAAAGTTGTTTTTAATTAAAATTTAGTAATTTTCACTATTCATCAAAATATTAAAGTTATCCGAAAAGTACCAAAATTTCAACTTAGGCTAAATTCGATATTCCGAATCCAAAAATGAAGTCCATTTTGAAATATAATATATATATAATTTCAAAAAGTAGGTATTACTATTCATAACGGCTAGTTTGATTAGTTATGGTGTGTTAGAACTCGGTGTTGTGTACAACACACACTATCACATTATTCAAAGAGAAGCGTACCATAGAAGCTTGGGGTGTTACAAGTTATCAATAAGAATACACCAATTCTTATTCATATTTTTTGATACTAATGAAATTCTTTGATATAATACATTACCGGATCTTTTCACTATCAGCACATTGAAATTATCTCTATGATAATAATTCTAAACTCTTCTTCTCACACACCTACTTCACACCTTTATTCTTTTATACTAAGATTTATATCTAGAAATCATCACAATATCCTTCTACTTGTTTGAATTTGAATTTTAATTTCAAACTAAAATCATCAAATTAATTTAACTTAATATTTAAACTCAACTCTTGGATCCTCTTCTAATTAATTTTGACCATCTATAAAATTCAAATTTTCATTTATAATAGTCTGGAATAACTAACGAACCTCTTGGATGGATCCAAGTACTTAATTCTATCAAACTACCTAGATTTTTCTATAAAACCATTCATCATGGAATGACATACTCTTATATTATGTAACATAGTAGTTCTCAATAGTTATTTTTAAACTATTTGAACCCACTTTGGTATAATTGGTCATTTTGGAATAGAGGTATAAAATTTTACGACCTACAAAATTCTAGAAAAATTGACCATCTCAGCATGGAAACCTCTATTATGATGTAGAATACCTTAATCTAAACTAGTTATTACATATCCTCTTCCAACAATGTCGAGGTTTTGAATTTTATAGCTATAAAAAATTCTAGACAACATGAGCATCTCAGTGTGGACACCTCTCATGTGGCATATACTACCTTGATCTCAATTGGTTGCTGCATAAAAACATCATATGATGTGGAAGTCCTCAAATTTATAGTGCCACCACAAAACATTATATCCTCTTATGTGGCATAATATTTTCTCATGACATCAAGATCATGAATTTTCTAGAAACACGAAATTCTTGAAAATTGAGAATTACAACATCAAAACCTCTTCTAAGATATAATAAAACTTCCTGTTAATTGGTTGTAGTGTGGATATAATTATAGTATAGACACCCTCAATTTTTTAGGGTCACTAAAAATTGACCCAAAATCTTTTCAGTTTAGCAGTGTCTTATGATGGAAATCTTATTCCTTAAAAAACTTCAATAATGAAAACCCTATTTTATGGAGTGTAACTCCTTTTACTTATCCCTTTATTTTACTAGAACTGTGAACTCTTCACATGATTTATAATCAATTTTTACTAACTTAATAACCATCTGAATTAGTCCCCAAACATCTTCACCTCATAATAAATGTGATTGTGAATATGATTTATGGATTGAAAATAAAATGAAACATAGTGAATCAAATCCAATACTTCATCAAAATCCTATAATATTTTTTTAAAAAAATATGGAAAAAAATGGAAAAAATATCATTGTGATCAACTGTTGGGCTTCATGAATAATTATAAACCTCTTGATTTCATTTGTTGAAGTATGAAACTGAAGATCAAAATATGGCTTTATCTAGCTTCAAAATTCATCCAACACATGTTTATAAAGACTTAAGTTGCATTTAATTATTGATATATTAAATGTAAAATATTAAATACTCTATATAAATTCAATTATCAAATCAATTTTACCTGTAATAATAAGTTGATCTCCTAATTCCTTCAAGGAAATAACTTAAACCAACTTATAAACCAATCTTCCAAGGTTTTCATCCAATATTCAAACATTTTTATCATCTAATATACCATGTATTTATGAGGAAAGAACTTCATTCAAAACATTATAATCAATATTTTAATACATGTGTGTTTAAATCATTAAACACCATACCGTGTAACACAATGTTTGAAGGTTGGATAAAAAACATTGGAATATTAGTTTGAAAGTTAGTTAAAGATATTTCCCTGAAAACATTAGGATATAATCTTATTATTGTAGGAAAAATGATCTGGTAATTGAGGTTCTATATAGGCTTTAATATTTATCATTACATATCTCTATGATGAAAGGTAATTTATGTCTCCAAAAAAATATGTAAGATGAAGTTTGAATCGATTCAAACTTCATCGAACACATGTGGATGGAGACTTAAATAAACTTTTATCATAGAGATATAGAATTATAAATAGTAAATCCTCTATGGAACCTCAATTACTATATCAATTTTTCTTTCAATAATAAGATGGTCCCCCAATTATTTCAAGGTTGTAAATTTAACCAACATCTAGAACCAATATTTTAAGGTATCTCATCCAATATTCAAAAATATTTTTACTATAATATACCTAGTATTTTTTAGGCAAAAAAATCATTCCCAACTTCATAATCAATCTTTTAAGACATGTCTATTTTAATCATTAAACACCATACCGAGTAACACAATTCTTAGGATGTCCTTAAACTTCTTCAACAGGCTTGGATAATTCTATCAAATTTCCAAGATAATTCTTCTTTACCACATATATAAATTATTAAAATTAATTAAATCCATTTTCATTAATAAACATCGACAAGAATTTTTTTTACATAAAGTGGGATAAAAAATCTTCCCCTTTGTATTTGTTGTTAATACCTTCCTAAAATTCTATGTCAATATTTACACTTTAATATTACACTTCTCTTTAACCTTTATTGCATTGTACAATATCCACCTTTATCATTATTTTTTTTTATTTTTTTCTCACCCCCTTATTGAAAAGAAATAGAAAGTACCTAGGAAAGGGTATCAATTCATACTTAGAAAAGTTTTATCAACCATTACACTCTAAATCTACCGACCCATGCTCAATGTATAAAATAATAGGGTTTTATTTAGATAGATAAGTTTTCCCGTATGAATTGAAATGATTCCATATGAAATGATAAAACTCACAAAGATATCTTCAAAGACTATTCTATCTAAATCAGGCTTTCATAATTGATAGATACCAATCGAGATATAAAATTCTCATGAATATCATCCTAAGTTTCTTACACTCCCTTCAAAACACAAGCTAAAAAATTTAAAACACAAATTTTAGGATACAAAAACCTTGTAACTTATTCAAAAATTCAATTTTATTTTATTGATAAAACTCAATTCCCCCTTTATGTAAGAATCTTATTTTGATTATCAAGCATGAAATAAAAATAATACATGCCTATTCAATGAAATTTTTTGTAAGTACCTTCTAGAATATCTAGATTTTCATGGGATAATAATTCTCAAATCTTCTTCAATATTCTTCATTTTTATTCACCTCAAGGATAAAATACTTATGATATTTATAATTATGAATATTTTCAATAAATATAACAATTGAATTTTCAAGTTAAGAATATACCAAAATGAATCTTCTTCATGTTGTTGTTGAGATTTTACAACAACCATATCTTAACCAAGGATGATCACATTAATGTATGCTCATTGAACTACCAACTAATAAGATCAAACCAGAATGGGATCTTTATCTTATTACAATCTAGTGTTAACAACACAAACTCCAAATTTATCAAAGATGATTCTCTAGCATATTTTCATTTGAATACAAATTGAGAAATCATTCAAGGATAGTGACTTCTTCATATTTTCTTTCAAAAATTGATATAACTTACCCATTATTAGGTTCTCCCTATGATATCATGCTTCAAATTAAATTACATAAATTATAAATATAGATACAATAATTACATGTTAATGGAATAAGGTTTCCCTTCCTATTCATTAATTTGAACAACAAGGTTAAGAGGATATTTTTACCAAGTTTCTCCATTATTCATGATTCAAATTTTTTTTATTAGTTTTGATTTTTCTTATGGTATAATGGTACTCTTCACATCCACTTTGTGTGGAGATCTACTTTATTCTTTAGACTTTTGGCCAAAGGAATTTCCAAGTGCAGTATTTATTTTCTTTAAATATTTTTCTTAGGATGGATGAATTGATAAAAAATATTTGTAATTATATCCATATATAATGTATCTCACACACTGTTATACATCACCTATTGTGCTTTGAAAATGTTTAAAAACACTTTTGAAATTCATCTTCTTCATGTGGATCCTTCTATTTATCTTTAGCACTAGCTTTTTTCAATACTTCCACTATATTCCTTTCCTTCTCCAAATCTACTAGTCAAACAACTAACTTGCCTTTGAAAATATGGAATCTTATTTGGGTTCTCCATAAGGAAACTTATGAGTTTTATTCTTCTCATATTTCTAAGAAGATGATGAAATCCTATTGATATTAAAAAACGTTTTATGAATATAATTTTCCATTTGGCTTATTGTCTAAGGATCTATTACTAGTCTAAAACTTCTTGAGAGTAATCTGATTTGAAACCTTTTTCATATTTATACCCAAGATAGAATCTTCCTTATTCATAAGTGGTATTATCCATTTAATTTTATTTAATACATTATTATTTATGAATTCATCACTTCTATGAGTACCACAACTAAAAACATCATAGATATTCTCAAGTGATTTGAATCTGTTTGAGTAGAATAAATTCTTCATCATTAGTGGGTGTTGCTTCATCTTATCTAGATTACTTCCCATTGACATGGGGTTCCTTTATAATTATATTCTGATTGTATTATACCAAAAATACTATTCACAATTACCAATCCTATTATAACACAAACAAATCCCCCAAAACATTGATCTTTTCTTAATACACGCTTGCTGTATAGAATTTCCATATTTGTAAAAAGCTATTTTGAGGCTTATTTTCCATTGGTAGGGCTATTATTAAGGAATAAACTTCTTTAAATACTCTTATATCTACTATAGACATTATGGTAGGATAATCATCACTTTTTCTCATCCATACATTTAAAGATTTTATATTTAAACCTACACATTTCATAAAAATAGATTTATTATAGTAATAAAACTTATATATGAATGTTACCAAATTATTTGAGATTGATTTAGAAATATCATAAAAATATTTCATGATATTATTACCACATAATAGAGGTATTTTTACATAAAAATCATTCTCATAATTTTCTATGACATCAGCTCCTTCTTCCTTCAATTGTGAAGACTCAATATGTGTCATTTCAAGGTTGTCCAATTTAATATTAAATTCAAGTCACTTCATATTGATTTAATTATTTTGATATTAAATGAATTAAATGTTCTATATATAATAATACTTTCTCATTATTCAAACTTCTTCATCGTGTATTTTACTCTTTTATTGAATCAATATATCAAGATCATTGGTCATCTTGGATTTAATATTCAATTGTGCATTCTTAACATCAATGATTTTTTTCGCATTTTATTCCAATACATGGATCTTATTATAAAATTATTTAGTGGTCTTATACTTCTCTTGAATTATACTGATCCACTCCTCTTCAAATTTAGATCATTTATCTTCAAGTTCCACATTCATTTATTCTTTAATAGTAACTTTTTTTGAGAGATTTATACAAGTTAGATATATTTATTTCAAAGATTTATCATAGTTTTTTGTCTCACCTTCAATTTAGAGAACTCTTCCCACTATCATTAAAATATAAAAAAAATTAAATAAATAATTTATTTTTGAAAATAATGAATCATATCCTTTAATGTTTCAATAGATAAATCTGTTAACATTTGATCACATCCATTTGAATTGTCTTCTTCTGGAAAATTTAAACATGAATATTCATATACATTAGGTTAAATTTTATTCCTTGATACTTTTGAGGTAGAAAAGATATCCATATCATTTGTGGTACATCAAACCACATATTCTTCTCCTTATAATCAAGAAATGTATTCCTTTCATGGAGCACTTGAAACTTATTTATATTTTTAAAAGAGGGACATATTCCCCATATTCATATTTTTTTTCTTTTACCCATTTATCAAAGTGTTTATAGAGAATTAGTTTTAATGTAGGATATAAGTAATTTATCTAATAATCAACTCTATTATAATTTCAGAAAATATACTACAAATTTTCAAAGAGAACAATTTCAGATTTAGAATCTAATAGAGGTAAACCTCCTCTAATAGTAATTGTGGGGACCAATTGAGAATATGAACTACACTGAGAGAGGGGAGAATCAGTGTTGATAAGTGTTGATCTAATTAAAAATTTAACTTGTATCCCTTTTTTCAATTTACCTCTATCACTTTTTAAGGTGAATAAGTCACACTTACATATGTCTCTATCTTCTTCTTTCTTTCTTGGAGCATAACCAAACACACACACATAAGGAACACAAAAATTTACAAAATTCCCCACTCAATGTGATATGGATAGTTTTTTATGTGAAATAGATTACTACATGACCACACAACCAACTAGATTTATCCTTTGAGATATAATTATCAGGGTATAACCTAGAGAATCATGTTTTCATATATTCTGATTATGCTTCATTACACCCCAAGAATTTATGAATCCTGTACCTTATAATGTTGTAATAGTTAAGGTTGTAACATGAATTTATCTCACCAATGTAGATTCCTATATTATTATAGATTCAATACTTAATTATTCTTTTTATTTGACTTAAAAAACAATATTCAAGGAATTCCTCTTATTTTATATGAAAATGGTGATTCACATACTTTCTTTTTTTTCTCTTCACTATAAAAAAACTCAATTATGCTTCCTCTTATTATTTTTCTTCCCTTGAATTGGTTGCAAGATACTTCTTATATATATGAGATTATGGAATGAACAACCACCTCTTATACTTTCCAGTTCTTATTATTTTTTTCACTCCAATTAATAGTAATAATACACTGATTCTTCTTCATCATATTCGATACCAAATAATTTATCTGATAGAATCTAGTATCATAACATCACACTCTCAACACAAATAAATTCTCTATATGATAATAGTCATGTGATCCTCTTCTCATAAACATACTTCACCCTTTATTCTTGTCTACTCTACTTTATATCTAGAAATTATCATGATAACATTCTACTTATTTGAATTTAAATTACAAATTCAAATTTAAATCAATAACATTTTTTAACTTAATTTTCAAACTCATCCCTTTGATTATATTCATCTTAATCTTGACCATCCATAAAATTTGAATTGGTAGTTATAATATATTGTAATAACCACAAAACCTATTGGATGGATCCAATCCTTTACGTCTCTCAAACTACCTATATTTTTCCAAAAAACCATTCAGAACAGTGCAACATACTCTTCCACAACATTTTATAATAGTTCTAAAAAATTATTTTTTAACTATTTGAACTCACTACAGTGTAATGAATTATTGTAGAATAGACATATCAAATTCTCTATTCAATAAAATTCTAAACAAATTGGGCATCTTGGTGTGGAAAACACTCCTACATATAGACTACCTTGATCTCAACTAGTTAAAGCGTAGCCACTTCCTACGTCATGGAGGTATCAAATTTTACAGTCTTACTAAATTATAGAAAACTTGAGTATATTATCATGGAAACCTCTATTATGGTATAGACTACCTTAATCCTAATTGGTCGTGTTATATCCACTTCCTATAGCATGGAGGTCCTCAAATTTCTAGTTCCACAAAAAAACCAACCTAGAATCCTCTCTAATATAGAATATTCTTAAGAAATGGAGATCCTAAATTTTATAAGAACACTAAATTCCTAAAAATCAAGCATTAAAGTTTTGAAACCTATTCTGCAGCATATAAAAACTTATTTTCAACTATTTATGGCATGGACATATTTTATGGGGTTCACACCCTAAAATTTATAGGGTCACTAAAAATTGACCCATCTCTCTTTGTAGCATAACAGTGTCTTATCTAATATCTTCTATTCCTCAAATAATTTATATGGTGAAAAATCCATTTTGAGTAATGGAAATCCTTCTACTAATCTATTCAGTCTGACATCATCATGAACTCTTCTCATGAATTATAATCACTAAAAACCGACTTAATAATTCTCTAAATTAGTCTCCAAATGTCTTCACCTCAAAATAAATATGAGTTTTAATATGATTGATGCATTGATAATAAAATCCAACACAATGAATCACATCCAACTCTTCATCCAAAATCTCAAATATTTTTATATTAAAAAATATAGATAACACTAGAAAATATTACCACTGTGATTAACTACTGGGGTGAAAAAATAATTCCAAACCTTTTGATTTCTTTTGTTAAAGTACGCAACATGAAATAAAGTTCTGTCTTTGGATGGCTTAGAAATTCATCCAACACATGTGGGTGGAGACTTCTGTTACCTTTCATCATAGATATTTATAATGCTCAATGTTAAATCCTATATAGAACTTCAATTTTCAAATCAATTTTTCTTGCAATAATAATGTGATCTTCCAATGCTTTCAAGGTTAGAACTTCAACCAAATTAAAAACCAATCTTCCATGGTTTCTCATCCAATATTAAAACATATTTTTACACTAATATACCAAGTATTTATGAGGTAATCACTTCCTTAGCAAATTCAAATTCAATCTTCTAATACATGTGTGTTTAAATCATTAAACATTATACCAAGTAACATAATGTTTAGGGTCCTCTTAAAATTTTTCAATAGACTTGGATACTTTTACAAAAATTCCAAGATACATTTTATTTACTACATATTCAATATATTAACACTAATGAAATCCTTATTTTTTGAAATAATCTATGTCATAATGATTCATTATGCCATAGTGAGTTCAGATGGTTAAAAATAACTATTGAGAACAATTATTCTATGCCGTATAAGAGTATGTTATGCCACGATGAATGGTTTTCTCGGAAAATCATGGTTGTTTGACAAATATAAAGACTTGGATCCATATAAGAGGTTTGGTGGTTATTCTAGTCTATTATAGTCACCATGAAATATTTTATTGATGACCAAGATTAAGTAGAAGATGATCCAAGGGATGAGTTTGAAAATTATATTGAATGAAGTTGATGATTTTAATTTTAATTTAAAATTAAAAATTCAAACAAGAAGAATGTTTCTATGAAATTTTCTATATATAAAGTTGAGTGGAGAAGAAGAATGGTAAAAAAATAGAATTAAGTGAGTTAGACACTTCAAAATCAGAGAATTATTTTGGTGTCAAGAGAGAGACATAATATTATAGTGAACTGAATATTATCTAGTATAGAAGATAGAATTTAGGATATCCAACACTACTATTCTCATGAATATGTATTATGTATCAAATATTTTAAAGAAGAACTGGTGCAATGATTATATGAACAAAATTCGAGTAAGAAGAATAGATAAGAATATTTCGTGTGCATAAGTATTTGTGAAATAAATAAGAGGAATAAGAACAAGTAGATGAGTTGTCTATGAAGTTCACATGAAGAAGAAGAAGATATTGTCCAGTCCGATTTGTATAGAAGAAGTCTCATAACCTATGAAATAAAGGTATCCATCAACTGGTATTGTGAAGATAAATAAGAAAGTGTACGCATCAATTTTTTCATATATAAAGAAGAAGAATACATACTTACATGTTGTTGTAACTATGAAATAAGAGTAAGAAGTAGAAAGGAAGGTAGTGCACCAATAGTTTCAATAGAACTAAAGTGGCGATACTCTCTTTTTTTATCCCAACTATTATACCATTGTATGGCATGTGATTCACTTGTGTATAGGATGTATTTAATCATAGTTGAGAGATGTAAAAACTTGAATCTCAAGGTTATACCCTACTTATTACATCTCACTGGAGTAATATAGTGGTTTTTGTGATATTATATGAATCCATATCACCCCATGGACTAGCCGTCTTACATTTTGTGGTCAAACTTTTAATTTTTTTGTTCCTTATGTGTGTGTGTTCAATTGTTCTGTAAGAAATAAAGTGTTGTACCACTATCTATCATGGTGTTTTAATGATCACAAAAATCCAATTATGTATATAATGGTTTAATTGATTGATTCTTTGTTATGAATTTTTGGAATTCAATTCATATTTTTAAAGAACCAAATGATGAAATCATAAGGATTTTGGTTAATCCAAATGAAGTATTTGAAGTGTTATTAAAGATATTTATGAATAATCTATTCATGTGTTGAATCCTTAATGGAGGATAAAATCTCAAAATAATCTCATTAAAGGTAATGGAGAGGCCAATTATTGAAACATGTTGCAAAAAGAAACATCAACTAGCTGATGGCATGAGGTAGTACATTTTTATCTTCTAGAGACCCATTGGATAGCTTATTGATTCCCACTAGCTAACTAATGGGAGTATATAGCGAGAAGATAACTCAAGGTATCCCACTGGCTACCCAGTGGAGGCTACCTAGTATCCAGTGGTGTCAAGGTAGAGAATTCAAGGAGTCATTTATTATGGTCAGAAAGTGTCCAACTTGGCTCTTTAATGATTTAGTTCATCCTAAATACTTTCATAACCTTCATGTTCTTTTTAATCCTATAAAAGGAGGCCTTGGGTATCTTAGATCTTAATGAACAACACCCATGTAATTTAAATTCTTCAAAAATTAACCTTTAAGACATTTTCTCCCTTTATCCATGTCATACTCTCAAGATATATTCTTTATTTCAATATCTTATAGGCTCTCACCGTTTTCTATATCACTCACTCTCTATTTTTTTCTATTATTAAATTGAGATAAAATAATGAAGATGAAATGTATTTGCATATAGAAAATATTTCTTTTCTCAAACCTCCTTCCACCTTTTGTTCTTTCTTTTCTGTTAAAACCAAGGAAAATTAGGTTATTGGGTTTCCATTACATAAAAAGAAATTTGGTTCTTGGTTTTTTGTTAAAACCAAGGAGAGTGGTTCTTGGGTTTCTATTAAATTAAATGGAACGTCTTTATAATACACATCACTCTAATTGAGGGGTGGAGATATAGAGGATCTTATAGATCTATTGTTGTTCTCCTTATAAAATCATGTTTTCATTTCTCATTTATGTTTTTCATTTCATTATTTATCATCGATTAACATACTTTCATAATTTTGATTCGATCATTTCCATGCTTAAATTTGATATTTAATTTTTAAAATAGATCAAATTTATTAACCACCCGTCAATCGATTTATCTTCTTATTTATTTCAATGTGTCAAAATAATTTTTTTTTAAATTTATCTTTACCTTTCACTTTAATTTTAAAAATGCAATTCACCCCCTATTTCCATAATTTCTATGAATAAAAATTAGTATCAAAGTTGTGATTTTTTGTCAACATTTACCTTGATTTCAAAGTGGTGTTTTAAACATTTTATTTTTCAAAAATTTAATTGATTTTAAATAATGATCTATTTATTATGGAAACTGATTCTTATTCACATGCTCAAATTTTTTTGGAAAAAATTCCTCATATCAGAAGAATCGAATGTAAGCCTCCTCAATATTATTATTTACCTGGTTTAGAAAATGGTAATGAGTGAGTATGTTCAAACTAAAGAACCTGACGAAAAATAGACTCCCAAATTTTTTAAGAATTTTGAAATTAATAACCGAGCTATGAATATGTTACATTTTATCCTTGATCATAATGAGTTTAATCTTGTTTATTCATTCAAATAATATTTTATATATGGAAATTATTAGAAGTCACACACGAAGACACAAATAAATTAAAATAAATTATATTGGATATGTACCATCAAGATTTTGAAAATTTTATATGTATCTAAATGAATCTATTTATAGCATGTTTATGATATTTACCAAAATTTTTAATGGAAGAAAATATCTGAGTAATGATTTTTCAAAAGAAACACTCATAAAAAAATTTATATTTATTTTACCTAGTTCATGGGATACCAAAGTAACAATGATCCAAGAATCCAAGTGTAACATCCAGTTACCCACTTTCAGTTAATTATCTTCCCTTTACTTGTTTTCCTCTTTAATTGGGTGTGCCTGGGGACTCCCAAGGATGAAAAAAAATTTCTAAGAAAAATTACCTAAATTTTAGGGATATATGATTTTTTAATTAATGGAGTCCATATATAAATTTTATTGGATTTGTGGGGTTTTCTTTGAGTTTGGAGAGTGATCGAGGTGGTTTGGGATTTTCTTGTAAGAATATGGATGTTGTGTTGTCAACTAGAAAAAATGCATTCCATTTAATGGGAGTACATGTTGTGAAAATTTTACATGGAAGATGTTGTAAACATGGTATATAGAGTGAATGGAGTACACACTATGTAATGTTAAAAATATTATTTTTAATAAAAAGGTGATGGTTTTTTCAGTGTATTCAGAGACCGTGGATTACATGATGTGTAAAGGGATTACACACTATGTAAATGTAATTAATACGGTTGTTAGGGTGTCAGGTGAGTGATTTGTTTGTTCATTCAATGCGAAGCCTCTCCCCTCTTGGCCTATAACAATCCTCTAGTGATTTCGTTAGCCTCTATTCGTACCATATTGATTCTTTTAGTGATTGATCACTATTGTAGTAGGGTTGTATCTCTCAGGGTGAGTAAGCATTTCTTCTTATTCATTGAATCTAACCGCAATAACAATTCTTCATTGTATTATTGGATCCATTGACCCATTATTCTCTTGATTCCATTCTAGATTTGTTGTACAATCTTGTTCCGGGGGATGTTTCATTACTGGTTGTGGTGCGGTGGGTGTACTTTCTTGTGGTATGTGTTGTTTCCTCTTCTCATACAACAATTTTTTCTTAATTGAATCAATTACGAAATGTGTGGATTGTTTCCAAGGCCTCTATTGTCATTGTGTATTCTTCCTTATTGGTAGGTTCCCTTGCAGGCGTGTGCGACCTGAGTTTGGAGGAAGGTGGTTCCATATCTAGCCTATGTTGGTGAACTGCATTGCTCTAGTTATTTTATAAATTGTTTTTTAAATGAAATGAAACGATTTAATGATTGTATTTGTGTGTGTGGAAATGGTTTTTAATAATAGATGGGTTTCCCCTAGTTTTGATAAATAGAAATGGTTTTCAAAGCATTGTGAAATGGTTTTCAAATCATGGTTTGATAAAAATGGATTGATAAATTGATTTAGAAAATAGATCACATGGGAAGCCTTGGGAAATTAGGTGGGAGTCATAGTAATAGGTCTCATCCACTATCGAGGGATTTTATAATGGGGATTTCCTATGCTCACTTGGCCTATTTTTCTAGGGACTTATTAGACCTATTGAAGGGTTAAATTTTTTAGGGTGTCCTCTGCTCTCCAGAATCGATGCATATGTCTTGAGGGTTTATAAACACACAATTTTCTATGTTAGGTATAAGTGTCCTGGCTATATTGACCTAGTGTGATCCTTGGCGTGATGTTACATGTTATTTTGTCTAGTTTGGTCTATTTGGTTTGTACTATTTTAGATTGTACTGTCCTGGATTTGATATGATATGTGATGCATGATTTTATTTGATTTGATATATCTGTTTTGATATATGTATATAAAATTATTCGAAACTGATTTACCTATTTTTTGGAAATTTGAAAAAAGGGAAATAAATTTTTTTCCAACCATTTGATATAAAAACTTTTAAACTATTATCAAGCCTTGTTTTCTTTAAATTTGTGAATTATTTGATTATTGAATAAAGAGTTTTTATGAAACTCCTAAGGGAGATACTATAAATCCTATTAGATCACACCCTATAAACCTCTTCAATAGTGTGTACACCTTGTTATGTCTTTTGATTTAGAGAAAGGGAAGGTGCTACAGTGAGCTGGTGAGGTTTTCTATCGACTGGGTTTTGGGTAGCTGGTGGTGAGATGGTGGGAGTTTTCCCATGCTATCACATGTATATGTTGGAGTAGCTATTTGGTTTTGTAGTCCTTTGTAACCGAACTTGTCTCTTGGAGATCGTGTTTCTACCTTGTTTTATTGTATCATTTCTATTATTCCTAATCTATTATGAATTATATTTTTATATATCTTCCATTGTTTCTATCTATTATGTGTATATTTTCCATGTTGTTGCTTTAGGTTGGGAGAAATTGTTCTCTATGATTGTTGTTTGATTCTCAGGTGCTAGTTTCCAACTAATGGGGATCAGGAATGCCCTTCAGGTATGTAGTAGATCAGGTCGGGTACCAGTTTTTATAGGACAACCAGGTCAGTTTTTTATAAAGTGGTATCAGATAAGTTAGGGATTTTCCTTAAAAGTACTTGGCCTTGAGACATTTTATAGATTGGAGGTAGGATTATTAGGACATGTGAGGTAAATTTTGGTGAGTTCCTAGGAAAATATTTCCATGTTGTGACTAAAGTTATAATGGGATGTTGGGTTGTGTGTCTCATATTTGGATTTTTGATGTTAATATCAATTTTTTCTTATAGGTTTCTCTAGTTTGAAATGATATTACTCTGTTGTTTGATCATTTCTTATATTTCAGTGTGTAGTAGTATGCCTCTGAGACGTGTTCCGTGAGTTCCTCAAAAGGGTGTAGATGTTGCTCCTCCTGGGAATCCTCACTTTGATCATAACTTTATCAAGTCTATCACATTATTAGTTTATTTTGTTAACTAGAATGTTCCATAAGTTCAAAAAACTGTTGTGGATGTACAACCATGGGCTATAGGAGAAAGAGTTTGACGAGGAGAATTATTGCGTGAGATTCCACCATACAATAAAGGTATGAATATACCTCAAGAGGTGGAGGATTGACTTAAAAAGATTAATCAGATATTCGAATTCCTACGTACACATAAGAGTATCAAGGTGAAGTTCACGTTGTTAAGACTTGAGGGTCCCAGCAAGCGATGAGGGGATTCCATGGTGCAGGCGGATGGGAATGTGGGCTTGGACTGGAAGGGTTTTGAGACTCCCTTCTTCCTGATATTTTTTCTAGAGTTGTTGATGATGGAGAAGTATCTAGAGTTCCTCTATTTGCACTAGGGAGAGAATTTGGTGTGTCATATACCAATCGGTTTGCTGAGTAGGTTTGTTTTGTACCATTTTTTTGTGAATAATGACCAGCAGAGAGCCTACAAGTACTTGTAGGGTTTGCAACCAGACATCAGAACTAAAGTATTTATGCTAAAGATTCTGAACTATGTAGAGATAATGGATAAAGATATAATTTCAGAAATGAATATGGCATGAATTATTGGATATTATTCCCCTTTTTTCACTTAGTGTCATCTTCAGTGGAACGCCAGGGAAAAATAGGAAGTGGAAATATCATCACACGAGTGGTGGATGTGGTTCTTGATAGTAGGCCTCTTCAGCACCTCCAATTGTAGCTATCTATGTAACTTTGACATGATATCAGTGTGGAAAGGTCAGACACACCAAAATTTCATTTCATTCACATGCAAAGATGTGTAACAGTTGTGGATGTTATGGTCATCTATAGTAATTTTTTCAAGTTATATCTACTCCTCAATATAGTTAGGGATTGTCGACTCTAAAGGATACTATGGGTAGTCAGATTCTTCAAAGACTATAGGGAACTAACCTTAGACCTAAAAATTGAATAACCTTCACATAGCAGATGAGTTTCTGGTAGAGGTATATGTGAGTTCAATGATAGTGAGAGGTACCCTCTTTATTTCATCTTCAGCAATGGTTTCTTTATTTGATATTAGTTCTTATCACTTGTTTATACTTGGTTATTTTGTTGATATTATTAACCTTCCAATAGAGCTCATTAACTTTTTTATGGAGTTAGTGATACCTCTTGGAAATAGGAAATAGTAGGGGTTTTAGTGTCCTTGTGAGCTATTGATAGTTGATGCAGAGTTAGTCTAGGATTTTCTGATTCTAAATCTGGATTTTTTTGACATCATAATTGGTATAGATTGGATTTTTTTTCTCATCGTGTTGAGGTTGATTGATATCATCAGTGTGCCTCATTTATAATGGATGATGAGAGATCATAGGTGTTTTAGGTAAAGTATGATTTGAGGTTTGGTCGTGCAAGACCTTACTACCTATAGATTAAGAGTTTATTGTATGATATAGTAGTTGAGCCATAATATTTTTCCTCTCTTTTTGATCTTCCTGCTATTGTTCAGGATTTTCATGAAGTTTTCCTAGATAATTTCTCTAGAATTCTTCCAGATAGGTAGGTAAAGTTTATGATTTACCTAGAATTAGGTCTAAAATAGATTTCGATACATTCTTATTCTATGGAACCAAAGAAACTAAACGAGCTCAATATTCATTTGAAAGATCTAGTGGAAAAGGTTTTTGTTCACCCTAGTGTTTTTCCTTGGGAATCCCTAGTTCTCTTTTCCAATAAGACATATGATTCAATCCGATTGTGTGGAAACTATCAGAAGTTAAACCAAGTAATAGTTAAGAATAAGTATCATTTGCATCATGTAGATGGTTTGTTTGATTAGGTAAAGGGGAAAAGTGGTTTTTGATGATTTATCTTTTTTTGGTTATCACCAGCTTAGAGTTCAGAAGTTTTATATACCGAAGACATACTTTAAGAGAATGTATGGCCATTATGAATATCTTGTGATGCTGTTTGGTCTAACTAATTCTACTGTAATTTTTATAGCTTTGATGAATCAGATATTTCATTAGTATATCAAAAAAAATTGGTAGTGTTCATGGATGATGTTTTTGTTTATTCAAGATTTGATAATGAGCACAATCACCATTTGGGTTTGGTTATGAAAATCCTAAGGAGTATCCATTTATATGGAAAGATTTATAAATGAAGCTTTTGGATTGAAAAAGTGAAATTATTAGGGAATGTGATTTCTGAGTATGGATTATTAATTGATCCTGAGAAAGTAAAAGCTATTTTTTCATGTGAAGAACCACATAATGTATTTGGAATTCATATCTTACCAGGTCTTTCTGAATACTATCGATAGTTAATAAAGGATTTATCAAAGTTTTCATCACATTTGATAGATCTTACCAAGAACAGTGTGAATTTTATATGGGATACAATGTTTTAATCTTCATTAAATGAGTTGAAAGGAATTTTAAGATCAGCTCCTATTCTAATCTTACATGAGTCCAATAAGGGCTATGTGGTTTTCTATAATGCTTCTAGCACTGGTTTGGGTTGTGTGATCATGTAGGATGATCATGTGGTAGCTTATAGATCTCTTTATCTTCGACCTAATGAGAAGAATTATCCCACTCATGATTTAGATTTTTCTATAGTTATGCATGAATTTAATTGTTGGTGTTATTATATTTTTATTGAAAGGTTCACAGTATTTTCTGACCATAAGAGTTTAAACTATATCTTTTATAAAAAATACTTGAATCTTAAATAGAGGCAATGGATGTAATACCTTTAGACATTTGAATTTGATATCACCTATAACCCAAGGAAGGGGAATGTCATTGCAGACACTCTTATTAGTAAGGTGAAATAAAATTATTTTTTGGAATTGAAGGAATAGTGGAACCTTATAAGGCTTTTTGCTCAGTTGCATCAGAATACTCATGAGGATATTATAGGAATAGTTCAGACTAGTGTTCAGTTATCCTCATATCTCATTGAGTCTATTATGTAAAGCTATTAGTGGGATGTCGAGTTTAGAGGAATTAAAAAAACCCTATATGGATGGGAGACCATTTATGGATGGTCTCTCTCTTTAGATGGTATTCTCAGTTTTGGGGATCATTTTGTTGTCACAACATTAGTGAGAAGCATGATTTTTTTTTGATTTTCATAGTTCTTCATGGGATGTTCATATAAGCACTAAAAAGATGTATTATGAAATGAGATGAATGTTTTGGTGGCCATGTATGAAGAATGATATTACTGATTATGTGTCCCACTGTTACTTTGAATGAAAGATAAAGGTATATCATATGAAACCTTATGATTTTCTTTAGCCTCTTATTGTGATGGTTTGGGAAAAGGAAATGGTATCCATCAATTTTTTTTGTAATTCTGTAGACACCACGAGGGAGGAGTTCTATTTGAGTTTTTATTGATCAATTGAAAATTTAAATCATTTCATTATGATCAAGGACAACACTAAGGTTAAATATCTAGATAAGATGTATGTGCGAGAGATTTTGAGGTTACATGGGGTTCCATCTACCATTATTTTAGAAAGGGATCTAAGGTTTACTTCAAGGTTCTGGAGAAGTCTCTAAGAGGCGATGGGGAATTAGTTCAGGTTGAGTACAACTTATCATCCATAGACACACGATTAGATGGAGTGTGCTATTCAGACCCTCAAGGATATTCTCTATGCTTGTATCTTGGATTTCGATGGATCTTGGTATAACCACCTGGAACTAGTTGAGTTTTCTTATAACAACATTCATCAGTCATCAATCAGAATGACTTCTTTTGAGGATTTGTATGGGTTCCCATGTAGATCTCCTCTTTATTAGGAAGGGGTCGGTAAAGCTTCGTTGATATAATAGAGTTTGGTTTAGGATATGACTTTGAGGATTCATGATATACATTAGTATCTAGTTGCAACACAGATTTACAAGAAATATTATGTGGATCGATGATATCATCCTTTGTATATTTCTGTAGGTGACCAGTTTTATTGAAAGAGTCTCCTTGATGGGGTCTGTTTTGGCTTAGAAAATGGGGAAAGTTGGCATGCAGAAATGTTGGACAATTTTAGGTCACTAAGAAAATTGGGAAGGTTTCTTATCGATTGTAATTTCCAGTTTAATTGATGGGAATTCATAAATTTTTCCATACATCATAGCTCAAGAAATTCCATACTGATCCCTCTCACATTATGAGTTGGTAAGAGATTTAGTTAGAGACATATGTTTCTATTGTTGAGAAGAATGTTGAGATCATTGAATCTCAAGAGAAAGTCTTTCATGATAAGTCTATTCCATTTTTAGAGTGTTGTGGCGACATGGATCATATTCTTAGGATAATTGAGAGCATGATTCATTGATGAGGGATAAGTGGCCTCACCACTTTACTAAACTTCATTCTTCTACATGACTCCCTAGGGATGAAAATTATTATGGTGGAGAGTTTGTAACATCCCATTACCCACTTTCTAGAAATTATATTCTCTTTTATTGTTTTCCTCTTTAATTGGGTGGATCTGGGGACTCCCGATGATGGATAAAATTTGATAAGAAAAATGGCCTAAATTTCATAGAAGTATGTTTTTTTGAATTAATGTAGTCTGGGTATAAACATGTAATGGATTTTTGGGGTTCTCTCAGAGTTTGGATAACACCCAAGGTGTTTTGGGGTTTTCATGTAAGAATCTGGATGTTTTTCAATCTCCTAGAAAAATATAGCTCTGTAATAGGAGTACACCAGCTTTAAATTCTCCAAATAATATTTCATAAACCTGGTACACAGTGTTAAGGGTGTACATGTCATGTAAAATTTATACACAATATAATGTTAAAAATAAGGTTTTTAATAAAAATTTGATGAGGTTTTTGGTGTATTCGAGCACTATAGATTAAATGATGTGTAAAGGGATTACACGCAATGTAAATGTCAGGAACATGGATTTCAGGGAACCAAGCAAGTGATATGTTTGTTAATTCAATGTGCAGCCTCTCCCCTCTCAACTTAGAGCTCTCCTGTAATGATTTTGGGAGCCTTCATTCATACTAGATCAATTTGTTCAATGATTTATCACCATTGCAGTTGGGTAGCATCACTTTGGGTGATTAATCCTTTTTTCTTCTTCATTTCCTTTGACCGCGGTAGTGCCATTGCATTATGTTATCCAATCCATTAACCCATGTTGTTGATTCTATTGATTCATTTATAGATCCATTGTGTGATCTTGTTCTGAGGGTTATTTCCTAGTTGGTTGTGGTACGATGGGTGTGTGTTATTGAGGTATGTGTTGTTTCATATTTTCTACTAAAACTTTTTCTAAATTGAATCAACTTTGAGATGTGTGGATTGGTTCTTCGGTATCCATTGAAATTGTGCGTTCTTCCTTGTTGGTGGATCCCATTGTGGGTGTATACGACCTGAGTTTTGAAGTTGGTGGTTCCGTCTTTATCCCATGTTGGTGAGCTACACTACTTTGGTTATTTTATAAATTGTTTCTTAAATAAAATGGAATGATTTACTAATTGGATTTGTGGGTGTGGAAATGGATTTTTATAAAAGAAGTTTTTCCTATGGTTTTGGTAAATGGAAAAGGGTTTTCAAACCATTGTGGAATGGTTTTTTTGAAATGGTTTTCAAATCATGGTTTGATGAAAATGTATTTATGAATTTATTTGGAAAATATACTACATGGGAATCCTTGGATACTTAATTGGAAGGTATAGTAATAGGTCTTGTCCACCGTCTGGGTATTTTTTCATGGGGATTTCCTTTGCTGCCTAGGTTAGACCCATTGTGGGGTTCACCTACTAGGGTATTCCTTTGCTCTCTATAAACGATGCATATTTCAAGAATCTTGATGCACTTGTGATTTTATATGTTATATACAAGTTTCCTAGATATCTAGACCTAGTGTGATCCTTGGCATGATGTTACCTATGGTTTTGCCTAATTTCGGTTTCTTAGTTGGAAATATTTTAGACTATAAATCCATGGATTTTATATGATATGTGATAGATGAGTTGACTTGATTTTTTATATCTATTTGAATATGTTTATATGAAATGATTTGAAACTTATTTACCTACTTTATTTTGAAATGTCTAAAAATGGGAAATTAAATTGTTTTTCCATGTTTTTGATATAAAAACCATTAAACTCTTATTATTCCTTATTTTATTTAAAGTTGATAATTATTAGATTATTGTATGAAGACTTGTTATGGAACACCTAGGTGAGATCCTATTCATCTTGTTAGCTCACACCCTGCACATCCCTTTAGGTGGTGCATAGAACTTGTTATATATTTTGATGTAGGGAAAGGCAAGTCCGCCAAATGAGGCAGTGAGGTTTTTTGTCAGTTGGGTTTTAATTAGTTGGTGGTGAGATGGTGAGAGTTTTCCCATGTTATAACATAGATCTTTTGGATTAGTTTTTTGGTTTTTAGTCCTTTTTAGTTAGACATGTCTCTTGGAGATTGTGTTGCTATGTTGTTCAGTTGTATCGCTTCCATTATTCCTTATATATTATGGAATATATTTTTATATATCTTATACTATTTATCTCTATTATGTGTATATATTATATATTGTTTCTTTATGTTGGGTGTCATTTTTCCCTCTTATTTTTGTTTAATGCCTGGGTTCTAGTCATCAACCCATGGGGATCGGGAATTCCCTTGGGGTATGTGGCCGATCGGGTTGGGTACCAATTTTGAGAGCATATCCAGGTTAGTATTCTAAATTATGTAAATAAAATGATGGATTAAGAACTAATAATATCACTAATGACATATGAAATCACTATGAACCACTAAATGGTAAAATAATCAATGGAAACCAAGGAAACCAAGAAGAACATAGGTTTTAAATAAATAAAAGATGATGATTCTTCTAAAAGTGAAACTGATTGTAACGAACCCTACCCCAGTATACTAGAGTCAGTTATTTACATTATTACATTGTAATAATATAATCAATAATCACATTCAAAAGTACTAAACAATTTAGTAGTATTAGTAAACTAGAAACATATTTGAAATCAACACTACATTTTAATACATAAAATACAAAAAGTGTTTCATTATGTCTTCAATTATTCCCCCTTTTTGTAACCCTAAATATTAGTCATAATATAATTCTTATAATCCCGGGGAAAAATTGAAACATATGAAAGGGGTGATCTCAAATTCTCAGTAAGGGTAAGTGTACAATGGAAGCTAAGAGTAAATATGACATAAATAATATAGAAAGGTAAATAACTGAAACACATGTCATTTAAATAATCACATGAGCTAGTAAACTTAACAATGAATATTATAATAGTTTAATAATCACATGTAATATCAATAACTAATCTCATAATTATGGAATGCATAATTCTATACTTTTGAAACAAACCATTGCGGCCTAAATAAGACATATGAAAATAAATGGGTAAGGACTTGACCAAATCCCTATATGGTTTGTCTTATGAGACATATCAATGCATAGAGTGAATATAATGGGACCCTCTCATCACTTATTAATTCAAATACATTCATCATATGAAAATGTTGAAACATAAATAACACAACAATTTGTATTTTAAAAACTATCATACGAAATGTGAATACTTTAACCATAAACCATGAATGGTATTAAAATAGCACATCTAAAGTCAAACTGATCATAAAAACTCAAATAAAATATAGAATATGGTATCATAAGAGATAAATATCAGTGAATTACAAGATTAATAAAAGGATGTTTACATATGTGAATATAATTTTAAATGATACCATTGAAAAATTATTGAGGAATATAATCTTTAAACATTCCAAAGTGTCCCATACCACTTTGAAAAAATTAAATAATAATCCCTATAAAGTAATAACATTAAATTAAACTTATAATATAATGAGAATAAGGATATTCATGATATTATATATCAAAGATCAGTACATTCACCACACACAATGAATAAGTGATGAATAAGACATATATCTCATAGAAGTAAAAGTGAGATGAGAAAGACCCTTACCTTACACTTCCTTTAGTATAATGTGCTTTAAATTACTGTATAATAGTTTTAATAATGTTATTAACTTATAATAGAAATATATAAACATTTATAATATCATATATTAACTTATTTTAATATCTCATTACCTGTTTGTTAACAATCTTCCATTATTTTTACTATTTTGGGTATTAATTGCCAAGTTTTTTGAGTTTGTTTTGAATTGTTACTTATTGTTACTATTAATTAGTCCATAATTTAATAATATACATAATGTAAAAAATTATTTAAATATAATCTATATCCAATGTATACAAATTTAGAATAATCTATTATATTTGGATATAAGAAATGAAATGCACCGTTCATAGAGACGGTAGACCGTACGTACGCATGAACACTACTTCCATTTCTTTTTCACATTTAAAATAATTAAAATTAAATGATATATATATGTATATTATATTTATATTATCATATTTATTTCATATATTTCACAAATTTTTATTAAAACCATTCTGAATACATTCTATTTATAGTGTGAACGAAACACTATACTTTGAGGAGGCAGTAGTCCACACATCCAAAAACTTGTTATCATATTCCCCAAAAATGGAATGCATGAGAGAATGTGTTATATAATAATTAAAGAAGCATATATAAATTATAAATATTATATATATCTTACAAAAACATAAATTCCATCACTTTTCCCAACCATGAAAGGTGGCAATGGAAGAACGAATGACATCAGTTCGTGAGGTGGCAGTTCGCCTTACACATGAATGATGATTTTGTATCCAATTTGATGGAAGTGTGTGTGAGTGTAGGTTAAAAAATTAATATAACTACATAAAAATATATTTAGGTTAATTATATAATTATATAAACATGAAATAAAAATAATTTAAGGGTTTTAAGGAATAAATAAAACAAAAATATTCGTTGATGAATGTTACCGCTTCTTTGGGTATCTTCTTTTGATTTTAACAAAAGTACTTCTTTGGTTGGATTTCTGCCAAACATAATGATTCTAGGATGATGGGAGGGAAGTTTAGAGGAGAAATGGGTAGGGTTTGTTTAATATATAAGGCTCAAAGTGGTGTGAATAAGTGAGGTAGTATGTGCCCTTTTATAATTGAGGTGAGGGGAACTTTCAAAAATCCTCAAAATATTAAAATATAATAAGGAAATTCTAGAGAAAAATACTTCCAAATTTCCTATAAATAAAAATGGGAAGATATATTAGGCCATATATTATTAAATTTTTAATTATTTAATATTCTTATGATTTTAAAATAATTTAATAAAATATTAATTCAATAAAATATCATTATTGTTAGATTTGATACTATTCATTTAATTTGACATTAAAGACCTCAAGAAAAATATGGAATTAGAATATAATGCTTTAAAAATATATAATATATCCTATATATCTTTAAAATTCATTCGATACATTAAATAATCCCAAATTTATAAAAATTAATACTTTTAAATCAATTATTTTATTTTTCTATTAATTAAATAAATACTATTTTAGCATTGAAGAAGAATTTAAGGTAGTTATATAATTTTTAAAAATTAAAAATAAATTTATATAATGAAAATAATTTCATTAATATTAATATAAATATATAGGTTTGTTCACATCTTTATTTTTTCCCTATGTGGGCACATAAATGATATTAAATACAAAGAGTGTCATTTTGTAACTATCTTTAATTTAAATAATATATAATTTATTTTCATGGAAAAGTGTCCATTAAACAACCAAAATTAGCTAATAAGGTGATAAGGGTAGAATCATATTCTTTCAATGTTTTTTATACAAGTTTAGGTCACATTATTACCCTTATATCTTAACTTTAACCCTTAGTCAAACCTTTTAACTCTTACTGTGACAACATGGATTTTACTCATTAAGGGTTAATATAGTTACTATAAAATGCCAAACGAACCATAAATGGACCATTGATTACATTTTCAGACTTATCCCAATACTTTTCCCCAATTTTTTATTTTTGTTAATTTTAAATCATTTAATAAAATATATTTTATTTTAAAACATCAATAATGTCAATTTTGACACTATTCATAACTTGACATTTTAAAAAATATCATTAAAAAAAAATAAATTCACAACAATAATTCTAAAATATCAATAACATGTAAAAGTATTATAAACAATTTTTGGATGGCATTAATCATCTAAAATTATATTTATTTTTGTATTTTTAATATCATTTATTTGATATTTCCATTAATTAAACAATTACTACATCATCATTGTACAAGCCTTTAATTTAATTATTTATTCACTAGAATTTAAAAATAAATTATCATGATAAATATAAATGCTTTAGATTTAAAAATATTATTTATAATCGAACATATCCCCTATATATCCTCATATTAAAAATATTTCACTTATTAAAAACAAAAGTATGAAAAAATTGACTTTCCTTTGAATATAATATTATAAATATTATATTCTCTTCCAAAAGGACATAAACAGTCTCACAACCAATAATTTAATGATTAAGTACTAATAGTACTCATAAAATTAAATTATTATAAGTTTAGGGTAATTATATAATATTTATAATATTATTTTTACCCTTAATTACCTGATTTACCCTTAACTGTGGTAATTAAAAAAATTACTAAAGTTACTATTCATAATGTCCAAAAATAAAAGGGACCTATTTAATAAATTTGTACCTTATTATTCATAATATGGAATCCATTTTTCAAAATTCAAAACAAATAATTGGATATAATTAATTTAAAATTAATCCTATTGGTGTATCGAGAAAACGAGTCTTTAAAGTAAAAAATTTCAAAATATTTGAAAGTTTTTATCTAAACATTTAACGTGAAATGGATTATAATGAATGAAATTGGATTAAATTATAAAAAATTGATCTAATTATACTTACAATAATTCAAATATAAAATTTAATACTATAAATAAATTTTTAGAAAAATAGGTTTTCAATTAAAATGCAGTATTTTTTTCACTATTCATAAAAAATGAATCTTATAATAAAAATACAAAAAATCAAGACAAAGTAAATTTTCATATTTCTATTTCAAATAAGAACTTTATTTTTATGTATATAATATATAAAAGTTTCAAAAAGTGGATTTAAAACAAGTGATTCATCAAAAGGTGGTAAAAATGCCTTTAGAAAAATATAGCATTTTAATGCATAAAATTAGATCAATTATTATCTTATGCCTATAAAATGATTTGGATGAATTTAAAAAGATTTGATTAAATATATAATATATAATTTTAAAAAAAATTATAATATTCATTCCTTCCAATTTAAATAATAGGTTATAATAATATTTAATTGTATGGTTAAGTTCATAATCTATCGAAGAAAATGAATTTGTTTAAGAAGAGATGTATCATAAAATATTGGGGTCTTATATTCTCCCCTAATTCAATAAATTTTTTCCTAAAAATTTCAAATTTCACTTCAAAAAAATTCAAAGTTTTATACTTGAAAATTCATTTTTGGGAAACCCACATCAGAAATAGGGTTAATAAAACATTCACTTAATAAGAGGGAAAGGAAAATGAAAAGGTTACCATAATATTAGATTTTGAAATAGGATAAAATTAGTGGGAAGTAAAAACTGAGACATGGAAGAGAAATCAAACCATCAAGTTCTAGTAGAGAATGATAGAGAACATGCTCAGTGGAAAGTTCATGACCACTAAGTCATAAACTAGAGTTATGAAAAAGGTCATTGATATCATTAAATATGATGATAATAGGAAAACATTTTTGTTTCATGACCCTTTTTCCAAAGTTGATATTTTATCCAACTCTACAAAAATATAATAAAATATATTTTTCTATAAAAAATATTTTACTTTGATTACACCTTGAACTATTTCTACATCATCTCTTAGAACAAGATGCATCATATATTGAAGGAATATATTAACCTCAAAAACCACATCCAAAGTTAAAATCAAACCATTTCATAAATGGTTAAGATTTCCAAATATCATCTAACACTTTACAATAATTTCCAAGGTAGTTAGTAGTATCCAATTTACTTTATCCATTTGAATCATCTATTGATTCCAACATCATTATCTGAGTTTCAGGAACATATTAAGGGTTATCTTTCCCTCAACCATGTGTTTTAAAAAATGTCCAACTTGATACAGATTAAAATTTCCTGGTTATATGCACCAATCAATAAAAGCTTTTAAATCGTTGATGAAAAAGTACCACTACTAAAAAACACACCTTTAATAGTGCTGGTAATTATCAGCACTATAACAAAATGCTGAAAATGACATATTTATCAGCACTAAATAATGCACTGATAAATTTAACCTTTTATCAATGCATATTTTTTTTGCACTGATAAAATAAAACCTTTATCATCACTTTTTGTAGTGATGATAAAGGTATTCTTTATCCGTACATTATTTTTAGTGCTGATAAAGGGTATCCTTTATCAGTGATTTTAATTTTAGCATTGATACAAGGTATTCTTTATCAGCACTTTTTTTAGTGATGATTAATATTTATATAAATAGAATTAAATAATTAAACAAATAAAAAATAAAAATGTGTTTACTAAAAAAATATTAAAAATTTTATTAATTAAATAATTATTGATAAAGGTGAATAGATTGATTATACATTATTAATTATTAAAAATTTTATTAATTAGATAATTATGATAATCAATGTTATTAAATTGTATATATTAAATATATATATATATATATATATTAAATATATAGATATATATTATTATATATAAATATGATTTATATATTTAAAAATATTTATACGCTTTACATTAAATAGTCATATGTTTATTGAATAATGGTTTATCATTAAAAATTAATATGAATTAAAAATATTGGCTATAATTGCATAGTAATTGACATATAATTGAATGTCAGTTGATTTTTCAATTTAACATAGATCACATTTCTGTTATATTGATTTTATATATACATAATTAATGTATTTTTTTGTAAAATGAACATACATCAAACTTATCCATCTTTTCAATATTGTAAAAGTGTATTTATTCTTAATTTATTCAATTTCACTCTATTTAAACATAGATTCATGCACTTAAAAGGAGATATCCAATAATAATGTTAAAAAAATAATTGTAAAAAATATTTATAAATGTATAGTCACTATATTTATACAATTATATATTTATAATTATAAATAAATAAATATTTTTTTAATATTATTTATATAATTATAAATAAATAATTTTGTATATTTAAATAATTATTATATTCATAATAAATTTACTTAAATAATTAATATATTTACTATATTTATATTTATATATATTTATTAAATATATATGTATAATTATATATATATATATATAATGATATAAATAATATTTTTTATAATATTTCTATAATTAGAAATAAATAATTATAAAATTATAATAAATATATTTAAAAAGGAATATATTTACTATATTGATATTTATATATATTTATTAAGTATTTATAAATTGTTACAATTTTTTTGTATTTAAAATTATAAATCCTTTAAAAGATCTTCATTAATAAACACTGATAAAATAATCATTATCAGTATAGAAAAAAGCACTGATAAAGATAAAGATTAGTTAGTGCTAAATAAAGTGCTAAAAATGAATATTTATCAGTGCTCTAATTTTAGCACTGATAAATATTGGTTTTATCAGCTCTTATGTTATAAGTGATGATAAAAGGTTTATTTATTAGTGCTTATTTATAAGTGTTGATAAAAGTGTCTTAATCTATTTTATAAACTCTAACCATTTGTGAATTATTCACGATATCAAGAGATTTCTGCAGAATCCACCCATTGTTGGCACTCCTCCTCAGTGAATTGAAGCTCAAATCACACCACTCAACTATTTCATGCACTCTAGTTGCACAAACATCTCATCTGAAACCTAGTTTTTGAATACGATTGTGATGCAAGTGGGGTTTCACATCACTTTCTAGCAGTTTCTCCGCCCAAGGTAAGTGGTTCCATGCCCTAGCATTTTTAGATAATTCAATTTACTCACTTGGTTAATTTTTGCATACTCTATGATTTATTTTGGTGGTGAGAACATGTTTTGGAAATGCTTTGACATGCATTTGTGTTGAAGATAAATTTTCCAAAGAGAAATTGTTGTGTTTCTATATAGTCCTTGTTGTGAAAAATCAGTGTAAGTGATCAATTAATTGTTAGAGTAGTGCGAAATGTGTTTTTGTGGGTGCTTAAGGTACGTGTGTGTTGAAAAAGTATTTTTGATTGGAAATGGATCATTTTTGGCATGTTATTCTTGGTGTGTGATTTTGAGTATGAGTTGTGAAGTGTTTAAATAATTAATAATTTGTTTTAGAAATGAAATTTGAGATGTGGAAATGGTTTATTAAATAGTGTGAGTGATGAAAAATGTGTTTTAAAAGGGCTTGGCATTCTTTTTGTTGGGTTTGAGTTTTGTAATGGAAATGGCTACATTGTGTGTGTGTATTTTAGTGCGGTGTTCCATGGATGGGTTTTATGGGTTGTTTGAAATGTGCAAGTCATCTTCTCAAAGGAACACAAATACGAATAGGTTTGGAAGTAAGTTTTTAATGGAAATTGACATACTTTTCCATCTTGAACATATTGTACCATTTTTTAATGTGAATTGTAAATTGTTTTAAAGGATGGAAGACATGTTTTCAAAATGATTTCAGGTTGTGTACAAATTTGTAAAAATAAGGACTTGCTATGGAATTGGTTTTGAATTTGTGTAAACTCTGGTTTTGTTAATTGTAAGTGTTCTATAAATTAGTTAATAGATTTATTAAATTATATAAGTGTTGAAAATTATGTTTGATGCAGTTATGTGGTGCATTTGATTTTAAAAGTAGCATTTTCATGTGAACTTGGGTGTGTTTTTTATATAAAGCCTTACAGTGCCTCCAGGGGTTATTTTAGAAAACATTTTAAATAGATTATTAACATACATAATAGGTGTGAGGAATGTTTTTGAAATGATTTGGTGTGCATATGTTTTCAAATGGAGTTTGGGTGTGAAAGTAGTGGCACACTATGTGTACTTTATTTGTCATGACTTGTGTTTGTAAATGTGTTGTGTTAGTGACATGTGAATGTGAAACATGATTGAGCATAAATAAAAGGGAATCCTGGGTAACTCGGTAACTTGATTGTACTGTATTAGGGAATCTTGATGTTTACACAGTAAAATCATTGTCCATAGAATTAATTTATTTTTTCATATTATTTTTTAATTAATTTATTTTTAGTATAACTCACATAATAATTTTTTTCTTATATAGGCGAATTATTTTGTTCAAGTTGGGGTTCTCTATAAAACTTTCATGCTTCTCCCTTAAAATATTTTCACCCATGCAGTGGTGCATTTATCACTTTATTTCAAGTTACCTCCACTTCCTTTTTAGGAAGAGCAATCATGCTTCTTCTGCTCAATCAGATAGGTAATCTTGATGTTTGTACAGTAAAATCATTATCCGTTGAATTAATTTATTGTTTTATATTTATATTTAATTCATTTCTTTTGAGTATTACTAACATAATAATTGTTTTCTTATACTGGTCGATTCTTTTGTTTGATTTGGGGTTCTTTGTCCAACTTTCATACTCCTTATCTCTTAAAATCTTATCACCCATGCAGTGGTGCATTTACAACTTTCTTTCAAGTTATCTCCATTACATTTTTAAGAAGAACAATGACACTGACTCTACTCAATCACAGATGTAATCTTGATGTTTACACAGTAAAATCATTGTCCATATAATTAATTCATTGTTTCATATTTATATTTAATTCATTTCAATTTAGTATTATGCACATAATAATTGTTTTCTTCTACATGTGTATTCTTTTGTTCAAGTTGGGTTGCTTTATCCAACTTTCATGATTCTTATCCCTTAAAATATTTTCACCCATGTAGTTTTACATTTATCACTTTCTTTAAAGTTACCTACACTTCCTTTATAGGAAGAGAAATGATGATACCTATGCTCAATCATAGAGGTAATCTTGATGTTTTCATAATAAAATTATAGTCCATATAATTAATGTATTGTTTCAAAGTTATGTTCAATTTATTTCTTCTTAGTATTAATCACATAATAATTGTTTTCTTATACACGTGGATTATTATTTTTGAGTTGATGTGGTCTATTCGAAGCTACTCATGTAGTGTTGGGAGTTCGATAAGTAACGTCAATGGAAATCATGGTAACATTGACAATTAGAATTTTTTTTGAATGCATGTAATAATTTGTATTTATGTAATTGTATAATAAAATGTTTGAAATGTATCCAATATTTTTTTTGGTATTTGTGTTTTAAATTTCATTTCATTTAAATTATTTATTGGTAATTTTTTGTTGATATATCTGGTGTGTTTCTTATGCTTCTGGTACTACGGTGTACTGTAACAACATACTAAAATGGTTCTACATTGTGCTGTTATAGCATAATATAGTATGGGTTTTTATTAGTCCTTTAAAAATAATTGATAAAGAAATCATTTATCAGTGATGATAAAAGTCTTGGGCTTTTAACACCGCTCATGTCATCAGCACTTTTCTAGTGCTAATAAAGGCCATTTCTAGGGCTATTAAAGGTCTGTTTTGTAGTAGTGTACTACAATATAATACTTATACATTCCATAATACATATAACCAAGATATTATCAATAATATACTTTTACAACATTATTCAAGGATCCAAATACATGAGAAAATTAATCATTACACTTTAGGTATATCAATAGCATAAGCTTGACCTTAATCCCTTAGCTTCCTATGAGGACTATTATCTGGACTCCTAGGGAATTTGATTGAATAGTGCCCCATATCATTGCAATTTTAACACTGAATATTAGCCTTTTTTATTCTTCCCTTTGAATTATTTAGCACGGTTACCCTTATCTCCACACCTATCAATCAACTCATCCCCTTAAATCATTTACCAAAGTGAATCTTTCCACAATTATCACATGTTGGAGAATACTTTTTTCCCATATTCCCTTTATCCTATTTTTCCCAGCTATCCTATTTTTCTCATTCTTCTTTATGAATCCATAATACTTATATAATTATTTCTTTGTCTCATTATCACATGTTACTATGTCATCATATGATGAGAATGTTTGTGAGACTAGTTCCCTTCGAAAGATTGTTATAAGACCATAAAATAAATGATCATTCTTACTCTTTAGATCATGTGCGTTGGTGAGGTTCACATCCATTTTGCTAAGAACCATTTCTAAATGACCACATAGAATAGATTAGATATTATAATTTATAATCCAAAAACTAATAGAATACATAACATAAATTGAAAAATTTATGCATAGATAATCTCATAATCATAAACATGGTTTCTTTGGGATATTTATATATACTTATCCTCAATATATATATTAGGGTTATGTTACCTAATCTATGCTTTAAAAATATAGTTTCCAAGGTTACTGCTATAAATTCCTAACCCCAGTTGCCTGAAGCTGGTACCTTATTTTATTAAATTGGCATATAAACAAGGAATATTCATCCTGAAGGACCGAGTAGTTTAGTAGATTTGGAAACAAGATACATGCATAAGTTCAACATTACAACTTGAAATTAAATACAACATATAAGTTTTACAGGGAACATCCAAAACTATAAGTTTATACTTGCAGGTCACTCATAATAAACTTCTTCACATCCTGAGAAAATGAAAAATAAGAAAGGGTTGAGATCAAACACTCAGTAATGGTAATAGATACAGTGGAATACACCATAAACATAAACATTAGGCATGTTGAATAACTAAAAACACATAGATTTAAAAAATAAACTTGAACACATTATGGAAGAAATAAGAGATGAATAAATAATGCCATAATAAAACATAATCATGGGTATTATACTAGTCGAATAACCACATGAACCATCAATATTATTTTCTTAATGAGGGAATTCATAATGCGGGAAATCATAACCATACCATCAAGGCCTCGTTCAAAGACCATAAATATCCATTTTGTCATGGACTCGTGCTATGAACATAGTGTGTCTCATGAGACCTACCGATGCATCGATGGGATATAACAGGCCCCATCCAACACTTACTAATTCCAATTCATTCCTCGTATGAACGTGGATATATATAAATAACATATATATTCATATTGAAACTAACATATGAAATATAAATAACCTTCCCCGAACATTAAGAATAAACACCAACCATTCAGAGTAAATTGGTGAATGGTTTTAAGATAACACATCCATAGTAAAACTAATAATAAACATTCAATTAATTATATTATATTATATCATACATAAGAATCAACAAGAGTGTTGAAATAGATGAAGATACTCTAGTAAAATTATCGAGCAATTCTTGAGATAAAAACTCTTTTACATTTGAAAAAAAAAGTTCTTTTGGGAAAGTATTTTTATAAAACTATAACTTAAGTAAGATAGTATTTTCATAATAAAATGAGTGATTTTATAAATATAATGGTTGATAAAAATATATTATAGAGTTCCCTTGTAAATAGGTAATAATTTGATAAATTCCCTCGAATCCAGCTTGTATTTCGGGAAGAATTTTTGAAAGATCCTTTGAAAACATATAACTCCCCAAAAATAAAAGTAGGTTTCTAGTTAGAACACATGTATAGAAAATTCACAAATAAATTAGGAGGAGTACATATGAATGAATAAGAACTTAGTTTAGGTAAGTAGGTAATAAAAGTAATCCAAATGAAAATAGAGGTTCAGGTAGAAAACCCTTACCTTAAGTGCAAAGGTGTTCCTCACTTGATCTTAATGACATGAATAATCAAATTTAGGTTTATAAATTAATTATTAAATAACCTAATTTAAATTTTACAGATTTATTATGACATTATTAGGTTCATTTATAGCCTTTTTATGGGTTAAGAGATTCAATTTCATTGTTTGGGAGTGTTTTCTTCCTTGGGTTTCATGACCGGTTCGCTTATATTCATGTATGGATAAACATGTAGAATGAGAATGGTTTTCCAGAATAGAAGTTTTATATTATTATTTAATAACAAGAATATAAAATGGTCATAAAATTCATTTGTTTTTTGGGAGTGAAGATGAATCATTATATAAAACTTTAATGATAATTGTTTGGGTTAATTGGCGGTTCTTGATCACAACGAATTCATTTTGATTTATAAATTAATATCATGTGTAAAAAAATATTACAGAACCTTAAATAAATTATAATACATATATTATAGTCTGGTTAAACCACAAAAATGTTTTCATTAATAGAATTGAAGATCGTAATAGAAATTGAAAACCCATCGTCCTAGAATGTGATAAATTAACACATCTCGGGTGGTGTTTTCATTTCTATTATAAAAGAAGGGGAAATGAGAGTTAATGAAGAATTATTCCTTTATCATAAAAAAAATTACAATATATGTAAGCTACTGGAGTCATCATAAAATTTTTATTATGGGAGTTGAGGAAAAATAAAAGAAAGGAACTTGAAATAAAATAAATGAAAAGATGAATTTACCTCTTGAAGTAATCCTCCTTAAGTGCCTCTTTAGAGGATAGGTTTTGGTATTTTTATAAGACCAAGGGCTGTTGGATAAGGGTGAGGATATTGGGAGGATATTTGAGTATAAATTAGAAAAGGCACAAGGCATGAGTGGAGCGAAGAGAAGGGAGAATGAGGGGAGTTTTATAGTGAAGGAGAGGGGTGTTTTGTGAATATCTTATACATTATTTTATTATTTCCCTCGAGAAAACCAATAGTGTTGATTAATGTGTCCCATAATAGTAATAAGTTAATTTGAGTTAAAACCAAGTTTTATTACATTATCCATAATTCTAGGAATATTGAATTTAGCTGATAATGTATAAGGTAAATTATAGTATTTTACTATTCATCAAAAATTCATGTATCTCAGAAAAATCCCAAAAATTCACCCTAACAATTTTTTGACATGTACAATCCAAAAATGAACTCCATTTTTTAAAATAAATTTCTAAATATGATAAATTTAATTTTTAAATAAAACCATTATTTATTCAAAAAATAACAATTTAAAAATAATAATTCGTTTATATCACTTTGAAAAATTAACTAAGATATCATTATATTATAACCTTAAGACAATAAAATAATAATTGATTTACTACTCATAAGGGTCATATTTATATTCATATTACTATTCATAAGGGTATATTACTATTCACCAAATATTAACTTTGTCTTATCAAACTCTAAATATCTTACTAAACGCAACTGTGTATATCAGTTTTTTGAAATTCAAATCACAGAGGTGGAAAATTATGTTTGCTGACTAAGTTATAACAAAGTGGTGTTTTGTAGATACTTAGTGTTTCATTCATTCAATATTAATTTTATTTACAAAATCTTGGGGTGTTACATTATCTCCTCACAAAAATATCTTCCTCAAAATTACCAAAATGTTACATCACAAAAATATTTGGGTAGTTCTTCATCATAAGATCCTCAGGATCCCATGTTACCTCTTTGATTTTCTAATTTTTCCAAAGTATCTTTACTAGTCAAGTTGTATGATTCATCAACACTTGTCCTTTAGTGTCTAAAATCCGGATAGTCTCTTCATAGTAAGATAGGTCAAGTTCCAATTCCATACCTTCAGATGTGAGGGCATGCATTGGGTCTGACATGTACTTTATCAACAATGAGACATGGAACACAATATGTATTTTAGACAGGCTAGGAGTCATAGACAAATGATATGAAACAACTCCAATTCTATCCATAATTTCAAAAGGGCCTATGTACTTAGGGCTCAGTTTCCCTTTCTTCCCAAATATTATAACACCCTTCCATGGAGATACATTTAAGAAAACATGATCTCCCACTTGAAACGTTAAATTCGTACTTCGATTATCAACATAGATTTTTTGTCTACTTTGATCTGTTTTGTTATGGCCTTGAAAAGTCTTTACCTTCACATTTTTTCCTCTATAATCTTTGGGCCCACAAGATTACTTTCTCCAACTTCATCCCAACAAGTTTGTGTAAAAAATCTCTTTCCGTACAATGCTTCTTATGGTGTCATTTGAATACTTTAATGAAAAATATTATTGTTAGAAAACTCCACTAAAGGTAAATATTTATCCCATATACCGTGAAAGTCAAGTGAACATTATCTCAATATGTCCTCTAAGATTTGGATCATCCTTTCTGATTGCCCATCAGTTTGAGGATGATAAGCAGTACTCAAACAAAGCTCAGTATCCAATGATTTTTGAAGACTATTCTAGAATTTTTATGTAAATAAAGGATTGTGATCAAACACTATTTAAACAGGTTCTTTATGAATTCTTACAACTTCATTGATAGAGTCGTGCAAGCCACTCCAGTATAAAATCATCCCTTATTGCGTGGAAATGTGTAGATTTAATAAGTCGATCCACAATTACCCATATTGAATCATTATTTCATGGAGTTTTGAGTAATCTAGTGACCAAATCCATGGTGATGTCATTCCATTTCCATTTAGGAATATGTAGATGTTGCATTACTCCTCTAGAATGTTTTCTTTTGACCTTGACTTGTTGACAGACTAAGCATCTTGATATATAATCTGCAATTTCCCGCTTCAGGTTGCCCCACCAAAAATGTTCCTTCAAATCTCTATACATTTTAGTGATACCAGGGGGTATAGAGAAATTATAACTATGGAAATCATCCAATAACTCCCTTTTCAGCTCGGATATAGAGGTAATACATAACCTCATCCCAAATTTCAGAATTCCATCTTCACATACGAAGTCAGCTAACTTTCCATCTTTCACAACATTAATTTTTTTGAAGGTTCTCATTATTTGGTTAAGAGATTTTAATCCTTTCTAATAATCATGGTTAGGAAACCAATTGAAAAGGTAATTATGTTTCACATTATTTTATTATTTCCATGTACATCCTTATTAGATCCATGAATACAGGATCCCTTTCAATCCTCATTTTGTTTAAAACTCCATGATCCTTCCTGATCAATGAATCATCTACCTTATTTTCCTTTCCTGGGAGGTAGTGTATAGAAAACTCACAATCCTTGAGTAGTTCAATACATCACCTTTGCCTCATGTTGAGTTCTTTCTGTGAGAAGATATATTTCAAACTCTTATGATCCGTATATATCTCACATTTTCACTATAGAGATAATATCTCCAAATCTTTAGAGCAAAGATCACAATAGCTAACTCAAGATCATGAGTAGGATAACTTTTTTCATTAATTTTTAGCTGCCTTGATGCATAATAAATAACTCTATCATTCTGCATAAGGACACAACCAGGTCCTTTATTTGATTCATCACTATAGATTACATACCCATAATTCCCCGATGGTAGAGTTAGGATCATAGCATTCACTAATATCCTATTAAATTCCTCAAAACATTCCTTATATTATTTTTTCCATACAAACTTAACCCATATATATTTAATCTTGGTCATTGGGTTGGATAAACAGGTGAAGTTCTAAACAAAGCGCTGATAATAACTTACTAAACCAATAAAACTACATAACTCAGTTATGTTCGTTGGAGTATGTCATTCTTTCACAACCTTTGTCTTCATAGGATCAATAGATATTCCATCCATAGAGACAATGTGGCCAAGAAAGGAAACCGATTGAAGCCAAAATTCACACTTTCTAAACTTCCTATATAATTCATTTCTTCTAAGAGTCTTCAGAATAGCGCACAAGTGATTTTCATGATCTTCATAGATTTTGGAGTATACCAAAATATCATCAATAAATACCACCACAAAGTCATCAAGATATTACTTGAAAACTATATTAATTAGATCCATGAAAACTGGGGGTGCATTAGTCAGTCCAAAAGGTATTACTGTAAACCTGTAATTCCCATACCTAGTTCGAAACACTGTCTTTGGAATGTCTTCCTTCCTTACCATCAACTGATGATATCCATATCAAAGGTAAATCTTCAAAAAATATTGATCTCCATGAAGTTGATCAAATAAATCATCAATGATAGGCAGGGGATACTTGTTCATTATTATTATAACATTGATCACCCTATAGTCAATACACAACCTCATAGATTCATCTTTCTTCTTGGAGAAAAGAACAGGGGATCCCCATGGGGAAACAGTAGGGTGAATAAATCCTTTATCACTCAATTCCTCTAGTTATTTATTTAGTTCTACTAATTTCACAGTCGCCATTCTATAAGGAGTCTTTGATATAAGCCTTGAACCAAGAATTAAATCAATAGAGAACTCAACTTCCTGTTCTGGAGGATGTCTAGGTAAATCCATTGGAAACACATCAACATATTCTTGCACCATAGGTACGTCCTCTATTTGATCATTCCTTTCCCCACCCATATATATTTCATTACCTTCCTCCCCAATAATTGAATTTTGTAGAGCTATTAGGGGTGGATCTAGATGAGAATCTGATAGTGATGTTTCTTTCTTAAAGACAATGAATTTCATATAATCCTAAAAAATTGTAACCTCCTTATTCTTAGAATAAATTTTTTCATCATGGTTCAAAATCCAATCCATACTGAAGATTATATCAAATTCAATCATGTGTATGATAATAAAATCAGCAAATAAATCACATTTATACACCATAATGGGGACTTCGTAACACAATTTTTTTGCGATGATACATCCCTTAGGAGTTTTGAATGAAAAATCCTTTATTAAATCAAATTAGAAATATCTAATTTTCTTGGAAAACTATGAAGATATGAAAGCATGCGATGATCCAGAATCAAATAAAGCATTGGCTATGTTTGAGGAAATGATTAAAGTACCTTCCCCCACATCATTAGGAACTTCAACCTCCGTAGTTGTGACTACATAAGCTCGAAATTACTCCCTTATCCTTCTTTGGGGAATGTTTCCCTAATTATTAGAACATTCATGTCAATAATGTCACATATCCCTACAATTGCATCATTGAACAATGGTAGCTTCTTTCTTCCCCTTACAATCCCGAGATAAGTGTCCCTTTTCTCCACACCTTTAACATACTCCCATTACCTTTAGAAATGTTCCATAGTGTTTTATCCCACAATTACTATAGGATGGAAGGTCAAATATTCCCTTCTTCCCCATTTCCATATTTCCTTTTCCATAGTTTTTGGCAGCCCTCTTCTTCTCTTGCTTTCCTTTAATGTCATAAGACTTAAAAAAATTCATTTTCCGTATTGATTGCACTTGAGACTATATCTTCATATAATGAGAAAATTTGGGATACTAGATCCATTTGGAGGAATGATTTTAAACCATCAAAGAATTGATTTTACATTCTCCTTGGAATATGTATGTAGTCCACAAAATGCATTTCCAACCTTGTAAAGTTGGCTTCTTACATGGCAATATTTTCATCCTATTTCTGCCTTAGATTCAATAATTTCCCTTCCATATCCACTCAGTATTCATGGGGAAAATATGTTTATAGGTAGATTTACCTAAAATACCTCCATTAAAACTCTTCTATTTCTTCTTCCTCCTTTGTGTTTTGGATTAACAACCACCACTGATATGTATCACCCGATAGATGATAAACTACCATGACAGACTTCTCTCTTTCGTTACATCCCAAAGAGAGAAATTTATTCTCTCAGGAACTTATCTATTGCTTAGCTACAAATGGGTTTGTAGCCCAATTAAATGATGGAGACTATTGTTTCATAAAGTGATCTAACATAGATCCTCTACGTTGTGAATCAGGATTCTCCATACGGGTAAGGTTATTATTCATAACATGAGTCAGTTGTCCCAATATAGTTATAGGTTTCTCTCCAACAATCGTAGCTCTAGAGCCAACATAATTATCTTACATCAGAGGGATATCCCTATATGGTATATGCATGTTCACGTGGTTTCCATTTCATCCACTAGGCACCATTTCTAGATAATGGAATACACTAGATTAGATTACGAATCATAATGTATAATATGAACTTAGCAAAACACTTATCATAAACTAAAATCCTATGCATAGATAATCCCATAATAACAAACATGGTTTCTTGGAGGAAAAATTTACATTTAAATCCTTCATAATGGAATGTAAAGAAAATGTGAATTATCCTAATCATATCCACTGGGAGTTTCAAAATAGCTGTGCAGTAAGACCCATTTTCATATACTAGGATACCCTGGGTCAAGTCTAAATCTCCTTGTCGGAGTTTTCACTCCTAGGTACATCTGTGCCAGAACCATGTCAACTTGTATTATCCAGATAGGGATGCATTTTATAGAAAGGTCCACATAATCTATTTCTTTACATGATTCCAGGATATTCTTGTATGTTTATCCTAAAAAACTATCTTAGGGTTTTATTCCCTAATCTATGTTTTCTAAATCTAGTTTTCAAGATTTATACTAAACTTCCACTAATAACAACTGTAAGGTCCCGACCCTAGTTTCTCAAATCTGATGCCTTATTTTATTACATTGGTATATAAACAAGGAATGTGTAACCTGCAGTACCGAGTAGTTTATTATATTTGGAAACAAGATACATACAAAAGTTCAACATTATAACTTGAAATGAAATACAACATATAAGTTTTATTGGGAACATACCCAATAATAAATTTATCCTTGCAGGTCACTCATAATAAACTTCATCATGTCCTGATAAAATGAAAAATAAGAAAGGGGTGAGCTCAAACACTCAGTAAGGGTAATAAATACATCCAAATATACCATAAACATAAACATTAGGTATGGTGAATTATTAAAAACATATGCCTTTAAAAAATAAACTTGAACACATTATGGTAGGAATAAGAGATGAATAAATAATTCCATAATAAAACATAATCAAGGTTATTCTACTAGTTGAATAACCATATGAACCATTATTACTATTTTAATAATGAGGGAATGCATAATGTGGGACATCATAACCATACCGTCAAGGCCTTGTGCCAAGACCATAAATTTCTATTTTTTCAAGGCCTCCTACCAAGACCATAGTTTGTCTCATGAGACCTACCGATGCACTGATGGGATATAGAGGGCCCCACCCAACACTTACTAAGTCCAATTCATTCCTCATATGAACAGAGATAAATATAAAAAAATAAATTCATATTGAAACTAACATATGAAATATGAATAACTTTCCCTGAACATTAAGCATAAACACTAACCCTTTGGAGTAAATTGGTGAATGGTTTTAAGATATAAAATCCATAGTCAAACAAATAATAAAACATTATATTAAATATGGTAGATGATATCATATATAAGAATCAATAAGAGTGTTGAAATAAATGAAGATACTCTTATAAAATCATCGAGTAATTCTTGAGATAAATACTCTTTTAATTTTGAAAAGAAGAGTTATTTTGGGAAAATATTTTTATAAAACTATAACTGAAGTAAGATAGTATTTTAATAATAAAATGAGTTATTTTATAAATATAATGGTTTCTAAAAATATATTATATATTTCCCATGTAAATGGGTAAGAATTTGAAAAATTCCTTTGAATCAAGCTTGTATTTATGGAAATTTATTGACAGATCCTTTTAAAACATAGAACTCCTCAAAAATGAAAGTATGATTCTGGTTGGAACACATGAAGAGAACATTAAAACAGAAATTATGATGAGTAAATATGAATTAATAATAATTTAATTGATGTAAGTAGGTAATAAAAGTAACCTGAATGAAAATGGAGGTTCATGTGGAAAACCCTTACCTTAAGTCCGATGGTGTTCCTCACTTGATCTTAATGACTAGAGTAATAAAATTTAGGTTCATAAATTAATTTTTATAGAACCTCATTTACATGTAATTTAATTAGTATAACCTTATCAGGTTAATTCATAGCCTTTTGATGGGTTAAGATATTCAATTTCATTGTTTGGGAGTGTTTTCTTCCTTGGTTTTCATGAGCGGTTCACTTATATCCATGTATGGATAAACATGTAGAATGAAAATGGTTGTCCAAAATAGAATTTGTATGTTATTAGTGAACACCTAGAATATTACATGGTCATAAAAATCATTTTTTTATTAGAATTGAAGATGAATCATTATATAAAACTTTAATGACAATTGTCTGTGTTAATTAGCAGCTCTTGATCACAACAAACTCATTTTGATTTATAAATTAATATCATGTGTAAAAAAGGATTACAGAACATTAAATAAGTTATAATACATATATTATAGAATGTTTCAATAATTAAAATGGTTTCATGACCATAATTGAATATTTTAATATAAATTGAAAACCCGTCATCCTTGACTGTCTTAAATTAACACATCTCAGATGGAGTTTTCATTTATATTATAAAAGAAGGGGAAAGGAGAGATAATGGTGAATTATTACATTATAATAAAACAATTATAGTAAATTTAAGGTACTTGAGTCATCACAACATTTTGATTAAGGGGGTGAGGAAAAAGAAAATAAAAGAACATGAAATAAAAGAAAATAAAAGAGGAATTTAACTCTTGAAGTAATCCTCCTTGAGAGACTCTTTAGGGGAGAGGTTTTGGTATTTTTATGATACAAATGGATGTTGGACAATGGGGAGGATTTGGGAGTATATTTGGCCATAATTTAGGCAAGGCACAAGGCTTGAGTGGAGTTAAGAGAAGAGGGAGTGAGGGGGGTTTTATAGTGGATGGGAGGGGTGCTTTATGAATATCTTATTCATTATTTTATTATTTCCCTCAAGACAACCAATAGTTTCAACTCATGGGACCCATAATAGTAATAAGTGCATTTGAGTTATAACAAAGAGTTTTTACATCATTTATGATGCTAGGAATAGTGAATTTAACTGATAATGTACATATAATGTAAATTACCATATAGTACTATTCATAAAAAATTCAAACATCTCAGAAAAATCCCAAAAATTCACCATAACCATTTTTTGACATGTACAATCCAAAAATGAAATCCTTTTTTGAAAATAATTTTCTAAATAGGACTAATTTAATTTTTATAGAAAATCATTATTTATTCAAAAAATAACAATTTTAAAACAATAATTTGTTTACATCACTTTGAAAAATTAATTAAGATCTCATTATCTTATAACCTTAATACAATAAAATAATAACTAATTTACTATTCATAAGGGTCATATTACTATTCATAAGGGAATGTTACTATTCAACAAAAATTAAGTTTGTCTTATTAGACTCTAAATATCTTACTGAACACAACTATGTATGTCCATTTTTCGAAATTCAAATCACAGAGGTGGAAAATTATGTTTACTAGCTAGGTTATAAAAAAATGGATTTTTGTATAAAATTAGTGTTTCATGCATTCAGTATTAAAATTATTTACAAAATCTTGGGGTTTCACAACTGCTAAACTTTATTTGATACCAACTATAACAACCTCAACCCTAGTAGCCCAAAACTGGTATCTTACTTTATTATAGTGGAATAAGATACAAGGAATCACATCCAAAATGATGTAATAGATTATTATTCTTGTAAACTAGATACATATTTTAAATTCACATTACACTTTAAAGCATAAAATACAAAAATTATTTCATTATGTCTTATATTATTCCACCTTTTCATAACCCTGTATATCAGTCATAATATACAACTTGTAATATTGGGGAAAAAACTAAATCATATGAAAGGTGTGAGCTCTAGTGCTCATTTAGGGTAAGTGTATAAATAAATATAAGATTAAATATGACATAAAAAATATTAAAAGGTAGATAAATGAAACACATACCATTTAAATAATCACATGAGATAGTAAAATTAACCATGTATATTCTACTTGTCAAATAATCACATGTAATATCAATAACTAATGTCCTAATGATGCAATGAATAATGTTGGACATCTAAAACATGATGTCAAGGCCTCATCCAAGACATCTGAAAATAAATGGGTAAGGCCTTGACCAAATCCATATCTAGTTTATCTCGTGATACCTATCGATGCTTCGAGGGGTAATAACATGCCCTATCCATCACTTACTTAGTTAAATTAATTCCTCATATTAAAACGGTGAAACATTAATAACATAAACATTATTATTTGAAAAACTAGTATATGAAATGTGAATAATTTAACCATAAACCATAAATGGTATCAAAATAGCACATTCATAGTCAAACTAATCATAAAACCTCCACTAAAATATGGTAGATGGTATCATAATAAATAAACCTCAATTAAGTACAAGATTCATCAATGTTTTTTTACATATATGAATATACTTTTAAATGAGACTATTGAAAAATTCTTGAGGAATATAATCTTTAAACATTCCAAAGTGTCCCAAACCACTTGGAAACATTTAAATCACAATACTTATCAAGGAATAAAATGAAATTAAACTTATAATATCATGAAAATAATGTGATTAATGATATTATATATCAAAGGAAAGTATATAAACCACACATAAGAAATTATTGGTGAACAAGGCATATATCTCAGAGAAGTAAAAGTGAGACGAGAAAAACACTTACTTTATGATTCCTTTAGTAGAACATGATTTTAATTATTGTATAATGGTTTTAATAATTTTATTAACTTATAAAAGAACAATATTCATATTTATGAAATCATATATTAATGTTTTATAATATATCATTACCCATTTGTTTACAGTCTTCCATTATTTTCACTATTTTGGGTGTTAATTGCCTACTTTTTTCGAGTATGTTTTGATTTGTTACTTATTGTTACCATTAATTAGATCTTGATTTAATAATATCCATAATGTAAAAAATAATGTAAATATAATATATATTCAGTATATATGTATTTATAATAATCCATTATACTTTTAGATAAGAAATGAAATTCACGATTCATGGAGACGGTAGTCCATACGTATGCATGAAGGCTACTTCCATTTTGTTATCATATGTAAATTAATGAAAAATAAATTATATATATGTAAATTATAATTATATTATAATATTTATTTCATATATTTAACATATTTTTATTAAAATAATTCTTAATACATTGCATGTATAGTGTGAAGGAATCACAATCCTTTGAGGATGCAGTAGTCCACACGTCCAAAAATGATGTTATCATATTCCCACAAAATGGAACGTATGAGGATATGTGTTATATAATAATTTAAGAAGGATAAATAAATTATAAATATTATATATATCATATAAAAACATAAATTCCATCATTATTCCCAACCATAAAAGGTGGAAATGGAAGAATAATTGACATCGGTTCGCGAGACGGTAGTCTGACTTACACCCGAATGATGATTGTGTATCCCATTTGATGGAATTGTGTGTGAATGTAGGTTGAAAAATTAATATAACAAAATATAATTCTATTTAGGATACTGAATTTATTATATAAACATGTAATAAAAATGATTTAATGGGTTTAAAGGATAAATAAAATAAAAACGTTCATTGATGAATGTTACCTCTTCTTTGGGTATCTCCTCTTGATTTTCAAAAAAGGACTTCTTTGGTTTGATTTATGCCCAAATTAATTATTATAGGATTATTGGAAGGTATTTTAGAGGATAAATAGTTATGTTTTTGTTGATATACAAGGCTAAATGTATTGTGAAGAAGCGAGGGAGGATGTGCCCTTTTATAATTGAGGTGAGTGACACTTTTAAAAATCCTCAAAATATTAAAATATAATAAGGATATTATAGATCCAAATACATAAAAATGAACTATAAATGAATAGGGAAAGAAATTTTAGACCACAAATTATTACCTTTGTAATTATTTAATATTTTTATGATTTTAAAATAATTTAATAAAATATTAATTCAATAAAATATCATTATTTTCAAATTTGATACTATTTATTTAATTTGAAATTAAAGACATCAAAAAAATTATGAATTAGAATATAATGATTTCAAAATTTTATAATATATCCTATAGATCTATAAAATTAATTAGTAACTTTAACTCATCCCAAATATATCAAAATTAATACTTTTAAAATTAATTATTTTATTTTTCTATTAATTAAATTAATACTATTTTAGTATTGAAGAAGAATTTAAAGTAGTTATATAATTTATAAAAATTAAACATAAACTTATATAATGAGAATAATTTCATTAAGATAAATATATACATTTATGTTCATTCATATCTTGATTTTGTCTCTATGTGGTCACATAAACGACATTAAATAAAAAGAGAGTGACATTTGGTAACTATCTTTGATTTAAATAATAGTTAATTTATTTTCATAGAAATGTATCCATTAAACAACTATAATTATATAATAATTTGATGAGGGTAGAATCCTCTTCATTTGATAATTTTAAGACAAGTTTAGGTCACATTATTACCCTTATAGTTTGACTTTAACCCTTAGTTAAATCCATTAACTCATACTGTGACAACTTGGCTTTTTACTCATTAAGGGTTAATATATTTACTATAAAATGCCAAAAAACCATAAATTGACAATTGATAAAATTATAAGACTTATCCCAATAATTTTTCTTAATTTTATATTTTTATGAATTTCATATAATTTAATAAAATATTTTTTATTTCAAAATATCAATAATGTAAATTTTGACTCTATTCATTACTTGAATTTTTTAAAATATCATAAAATAAAGATAAATTCAAACCAATACATATAAAACATAAATAAAATTTTAAATTCCTCTAAAAAATTTGTGTATGACATCAATCATCTAAAATTATATTTATTTTAGCATTTTTAATACCATTTATTTGATATTTCCATTAATGAAATAAATACTCCATCATCATTATGCAAGCCTTTAATTTAATTATTTATTCCCTAAAAATTAAAAAAATCATGAAAAATATAATAGTTTTATATTTTAAATTACTATTTATGTTCTAACATATCCCCAATATATCCTCATATTAAAAATATATCACTTGTTAAAAACAAAAGTATGACAAAACTGACTTTCCTTTGAATATAATATTATAAAGGTTATATTGTCTTCAAAAAGGACATAAATGGTCTTATAACTGATCATTTAATGATTAGGTACTAAAAATATTCATCCAATTAAATTAGTAAAAATTTTATGGTAATTCTCTAATATTTATAATATTATTTTTACCTTTAATTACCAGATTTACTCTTAATCGTGGTAATAAAAAAATATTTCAAAACTTACTATTCATAAGGTAGAAAAATAAAACATACCTATTTAATAAATTTGGACCATATTATTCCAAATATTTAATATATTTTTTAAAATTAAATACTCATAATTGGTTATAATTAATTTAAAATTAATCCCGTTGACAGATCGGGAAAATAAGTTTTTAAAGTAAAAATGTTCAAAAGATTAGAATGTTTTTATATAAATATTTAATGTGAAATTGGTTCTAATGACCTAAATTGGGTTAAATGATAAAAACTTGATTTAATTATAATCTAAATCCATTAAAATATATAATTTAACACTATAAATAAATTTTATGAAAAAGATGTTCTCAATTAAAATGTAGTATTTTTCTCACTATTCATAAAAAATGAATCTTATTTTAAAAATACCAAAAATTAAAAAAAATATAAATTTTTATATTAATATTTAAAATAATAACTTAATTTTTACATATATAATATATAAAAGTTTCAAAATTGGATTTAAAAAAAGCGATCCATCGAAATGCAGTAAAACTTCCTTTAGAAAAATATAGTATTTTACTACATAAAATTAAATTCGTTCTTATCTTATGCCTGTAAAATAATTTGGATGAATGTAAAAACATTTTATTGAATATATAATATATAAATTTCATAATTTAGTTCATACTATTCATTAATTCCAATTTAACGTCTAGGTTATTGTAATACCTTGAGAATTTTATGAGATAGAGTTTTTAATTTGTTTGATATCTTGTTTTGTACGCTATACCAAGATAGGCTTGCACAATACGCAACATTGGCTTACCTTGCGGTATATGAAAATCTATGCTTGGAATTTTTTACAAAAAGTTTCAAGTTATTTTGATAGAATTCATTTCACATAAGACTGAGTTTAAGTGAACAACTAAATATTATAACCTAGTCAATATAACGGTGAGTATGAATAATATTAATTTTATTCTGAAAAAATATTTAAATGAAAATAATTGAGTCTATAAAATAATAAAATCACTCTTGATGGATTTTATTAATGAAAAATATATTTAATATATTCATTATATTGTTCAAAATTCATATTATATGTTTTTTAGACATGATATAGGAACAAATTCTTTTTTTGGATAAAAGAAGTATTTTTCAAAAAATGCAGTTTTGCCACATTTTGATGGAACAACAATTTTAAATATAATTTTTAACACTTTTTTATATTAAATTTGATACAATATACTTATTATATTAATTAATAACATAAAAAAATTACTTTGGTTGATTTTTTGGTATTTTTTTGATAAGTTTCATTTTTTAATAAATAGTGAAAATACTGATTTTTATTGACAAATTTATTTTCTTTTAAAGTAATTACATAATTATGTTTTGGATTATTTTTAAATTTTAATTATTTATGTTTTATCCAATTATTTTTTAAAATGATTTTATACATGAATTTATTAGAAAAATATTTTTCATTTAAATGGGTGTATTTTTTCAAAAAACTATTTTTCGTGACATTTTACCAGTATTATTATAAATTTAATTATAAAACTTATAAGTTATGAATTTTTAAAAATAGATTTAAAATTTGGATTCAAGAGGTCCAAATTTGTTAAGTAGGTTCCTTTTATTTTTGACCAATATGAATAGTAATCGTGGTAAATTTTGTTACCATAGAAAGGGTAAAATTAAGTAATTTAGGTTAAAAATAAAATTATAATGACTATAAAATGAACAAAAAAATGAAAGAAATTTTATTTGGTGAATGTAATTCGACTCTTAACACATAAGGATCAAAATTATGTCATTTAAAGGACACTTTCCAATGAAAATGACTTAAATAATATTTAAATCAAAGAAATACACGAGTGTCATTTTCATTGTCTTTAATATCTATTATTTGTCCACATATGAAAAAATGGGTGGTATCAATGAATTTAAGTGGTAATTTTTAACTTAATAAACATATTTCTCTGATATAAATTTATTTGTGACGTTTTGGGACAATTGGGAGATATTATGGTATTTATATTATTTTATTTAATAAAAATTTAAATATGTCACATTCATGTTTTAAATAATATGTCATTTTTAAAATAAGGTTATTCATAATATATATTTGACTATAAATACTCATTTGAAATATAAAATGTTTTTCTTTATCAAGGTAGTTTAGTTTTAATTTTTAGGAAATAAATAATGACCTTAAAGGCTTATAAATTGATGATACATAAATTATTTAATTGATGAAAAACCAATAAAATAATTTTATTAAAGTGATAATAAATAATAAAATACCAAAACACTTTCCCAAATATTATTGGTCAAATATAACGCAATCATAATCATCTAATTTTTGAGTTAGTGACCATTTGGATTCTTAAAAAAGATATTGTGACACTTAAATTATTTTATTTAAAGTGATGTTAAAGTTGTCACATTCATAATTTAATAAGTATACCAATTTAAATGTTCGATTTTATAGATGATAAATTCAACTACATATATTACTATGAAATCTATTAGATTTATCTTAATCATAATATTTTATTTTTAATTTTTATTCAAAAAAATAAGTATATTAAATAATTACACAATACTGATGTATTAATTATTTTATTAATGGAACTATAAAATTAATGTTATTAAAAATATTAAAATAACTATTATTTTAGGTAATTCTTATTTACATTGAATTTATATATTACCTATACCCCATAATTATATAATAAAATATTTGGTTTGATGATAACATCTTATCTTGATATTTTTAAAAATCCATGAATTGAATAATGTCAAAATTGACACTATTGTTGTTTTGTGAAAATAATGTTTTATTAAATTATTTAAAAATAATAAAACTTTTTAAAAAATATATAATAATTATTATATGGTCCAAAATGACCCATATTATTTATTTTACTTCACATTAGTAAATATTTCACCATTTTAATATTTAAATAATCGTTACCCTAATTAAAATTAAATAGAATAACTAAGTGTTAAATTAAAATGATAAGGTTTAAATTGACATAAAAACTTATCCAAAATTTATTGGTTTATGATATTACAACCTTATCTCATCTCAACTTTAAAAATATTAAATTTTGGAGGGTTTTGGATGTGGTTTTATTATAAATTAATATTTTTTTGAGATTCCAAATGTGCCCCTCACAGCAATTATAAAAGGGCACATCCTCCCTCATAATTTCAATTCACTTTGAGGATTCAAGATCGACCATACCCTTAATATTTACCTTAAAAAATTCCTTAATAAAATTATATAGGTTCTGTTATTCTCAAAAGACTAACTTTAGTGCCTTTAAGAGGATATCTAGAGGGAGCTCATCAAAGAAGAGGTAATCTCCTCTACTGATTCTTTCAAATTATTTCTTCTTATAATTCATCTTTGTGAGTTATTTTGATTATAAATTAATGATTATTGTATCACTTGTATACTTAGATTTTATTAATATAATGGAAAAACCAAATTCCACCTTCTATCCATCTCATGAAAAATGAAACAATCACATGTGCGTACATATAACTTACCGTCTCTTTGCTATGGTGCAATCTGTTTTTCACCACCACTTGACTTGGATGGGTATAATTATTTAAATAATTACTATATATGATTATTATAACAATTTATTTATTCTGAAATAATATATATACAATCCACTCTGATACCATTTCATAATTAAAGGAATGATATTATTGGTCATGTGTACATACGGCCTACCATCACCACGATGCAATGTGATTCATTCTATATCCACAATCCACATTTTTATTTTCTAATGACACTTTCAAAGGAAACTTGGGAACCCAAAACAACCAAATCGGGTACAAAACCAACTAAGTAAACCCAGATTACACCTAATAAAAGTATCCCTCCCACTGAAAATTCAAAAGTAAAGGACCACACATGATCATAAATTTTCGATATTCAAAATTCAAAAGGGACATCATCAATACAATTCTTAGACCTTGTGCCAGCCTGCATCACACATTCACCATAATTCGCTTCAATTCCAATCACCATCATCATCTCATTGGAGCCGAACACATCATTTTTTCAGTGACCGATCGTTGAAACCATCACCTCCTAGAGCACTCACTCAGAATCACTTCCCAAAGAGCCAAGGAGACCACCCCGCAACTCCACCTCAGAGAGAAAGGTTGAAAATTGGATCCATAGTAGAGAAAAAAGTGGTCTGATGCAAGAACAATGACCAAAACCTCAAGAACCATCGATTCCGAAGAAGGCCAACATTGACACATCAACTGTGCTGAATAGGTAGTCATACCACTGCTGTCACTGGCCTTCAGACATGGAAAATGAGAACCACTTAGGCTGCTCACCTTGACGCACTAATCGCATCAGCCTAAGCCAAAAAAATGTCGGTAACTTCAGTCAGGACCACATGAACCCTCCTCACCATGGAAGTGTCCCTTCTCTATAGGAAGACAATATCCAATAATCGAAGAGCCTCCCAAGAAACTCTCATCATAGCCATCACACTAACGACCAACACTAGAGGAGAACAACCATCAACAAAAACACTCCAAACCAAACAGATGATAATATGATCATATATGATATCCTAAAAATAAATATGATTCTATAATAAGTAAATGAAATTATTTAAATCATTATATAGGAGGTTTATATACATACAATAGATATAGGACCTAAGGTAAGGGATAATTTTGTAATCTCATTTTTATCTAAGATTATTTATATGTAAGTATTTACTGGGGTATATTTATCATCCACATCCATGTTTCCTAAATATGTAATATTATTTTTATTGTTTAAATTAAATTTCAGTCAATGGTAAATTTTTATTAAATGTTTTGAAATTAATCTTTTTTCATTATTCAATATGAGTTACTTTTTTACTTTTCCAGAAAAAGTACAAGGATAATGTTTTTCTAACTTATACGGCTTGAATGTATTTTTATGTCTTCATAAAGACTTATTTCCATGAATCTTCCTCTACACGATTTCAAGTTTATTTTCAAATAAATTCATTTATTTTAAAAATTATGCGACATTTTTAGAAATGAAAATGTTTTTGAAGAAGAAAGGATATTTTTTTCTCAAAAATTATGTTCAAGTGTTATATCAAAATAATTTTCCATATAAGATAGAATTATTTAATAGGGTTATGTTTCATGTATACTATACCTATTATTAATATGGTTTTATTTTTTTATGATCAACATATATTTATGAAATCCATTTTTTATATGGATTATGTTATGATGGAATGATGTTTAAGAAACCTATTTTATTCCTTAGGTTATGTTATGATGAATGATTTATGTTTTTATAGAACATGTAAGAATAGTTTCATTATGAGATGGGTGGGACCTATATTTCACTCCAATTAATTGGGTAAAGATTTATATCTCATGAGATAGACATGACTGGAATGGAAAGTAAATAAAATTCAATAATACAGGGGTGGAATGACAAGTAAATCTGGTTTAGTACTACATGGCTAGAACATTGAGTAAACTCGATTCAGTAATGGACTTTTTCCACTATAATGGTATTAGTAATGATACTTGGATATTATAGAAAAGATTTTATAAGATTATGTGTTTTCCACAATTCTATGTTTTATGTCAATGCTAATTTATCATGGTTAGTATTCCTTTATGAATTATGCCTTACGAACTACCAAGATTTATTTCATGACTCAAGATTTTGATATTCAAAATTTATGTTAATGTTTTTACATTATTATGTTTATGATTTGTTTTATGTTCTCCATTTTTACCCTAACTAATCATTTTAGATCACCCTTTTTATTTTTTCTTTTCCCCATGGTACAAATAAAGGTTTTAGGTAGGAAAACTAAAGGGTAAGATCTTTATGGTAGATATTGAATATCTTTCACCAAGTTAGAATAATGTATTCCAAGTTTCCAAAGACACTAAACTAATATAGTCTTTGGAAATCTATTTATGTACTGTATTAATTTTTTCAAAAAAGAGATGTGATGTCCATGTACGTCAAGCTTGGGTCGTTAGAGTTATAACAATATTTAATTTTATTATTATGCTAGTAAGATATCAAATAATTGACTTTATTTAAGAAGAGGTGTGTCATAAAATCTCGGGGTGTTAAATTGATTATTAAATTTAACTTGAAAAACTATTAAAAATTGGGAACATACTTCTTAAGAATAAGAAATCATATTGACATTCCAAAAACAAAGATCTTATTCACTGTCTAGATGTGATGTGATATGAGAGAAGAAAAAAGGGATATATTATACTGGAATGTCCAATTTTAAAAAAGAGGCTAAAAGAAAAAATAATTTCAATAAATCTCTTAAAGTCTTAATTTAGATTTATTCATATTCATTAAGTGATGAAAGTCTAAAATGTCTCATGGTGTAAGTTTTGGTAAGTAGAAATTTCAATTCCAAACCTTCTACCACCTCTTCTCCTTTATCTTCATATTCTTTAAGCCCACTAAGTTATGAAAAAATTGAATATGATAATGAAAAATTTGAAAATGGTTTTCATAAACTTACTTAGTTATATAAATATTTATAAAAGGAAAAAATTAATTTATTTAATAAAAATAAAAAATTCAAAAAGGAAAAGATGATTCAATTTAAAATAAAAAAAATCGACATGATGTTAAAGTTCAAAAATCTAAAATCAAGGATCTAAAAATCTGTCTTTTAAAATTTAGCCAATGTGAAAAAAATATTAACATGATCCTTGGTTCTAAATGTGTCAAAATTAATAATCATGGTTTTGGTTTTTCAAATAATGAAATATCTTCGAAAAATACTACTTTCATAAAAGGTGTTTCTCAATTGTTTCCAAATATTGTTGAAAATTTGATCATTTTATTTATGATTGAAACTGTAAAAATGTAATATATGAATGACCTAAACACATTTATCTTCATTCTAAATTTTATAAAAGAAATTATTATTCTAAAAAAATCCAGGTTCCCATATCCTTATTATGTAATCAAAATGGATGTAAATTTTTTTCACCTTCTGAAGATTTATTAGTTCACATTTTCGAAACCTCAAAGGTACCTTAAGGAACGTGTTTTTGATATTTTTCAGGTATTAAACATGTAACTTCATTGATCTTTAAAATAGTAGATTCTCTTTAAAAGATAATGTTTCGAACCCTTGAAATGATTGATCAGCTATATCCATCTTGAGATAATTGATTAATGATCCAATTGATGAAGATCATAACTCATTTTTATCATGGAAAAGGTTATTAATTTTTTTTATTTTAACTCTCTATTGAATATAATTTATAAATCTCTCACATCTCCTTTATGTATGTTTTATTAAAGGGTGTGAAAATTTATTTTTCTCTTCATTTTCCAAATATTTTATCTTTACAATATTTAGGTTTTAACTTCTTTTTAATTAAGACGATTGATATAGATAATATATAAATTGTTTTTAGTGTGTATTTAAATGATTTACCCCCCCCCCCACAATTTATTAATTTTATATTAATTTCATCATTTTTAGATTTTAGGGTTGTTTTTAGATTAAATGTAAAAAAGCTTAACTATGGAACTTTAATAGTTTTTTATCACTTATATATTTAGAGCATGATTTTTTCAATATTGATCTAAATTGATTAAATATTTTTTTAGCCTTACATTATTTATGGAATTAAAAATATTTTACTTGACCTAGTTCTAAATTGAAATTCATAGGTCCCAAATAAATCAATCAATCAGTATGGAAAATATTTTTGTGCAACAAAATGGAACACTCTTCATTAAATGAGAAATATATCAGGATAAATACTACTAAATGTTTTTATTGTAGTTGGATATGAATGAAGACTTGAAGGATCATGTGAAAATTAAATTTCATGGATAAATTCTCTCATTGAGGTAGTTGTTTCATGTGTCAAAGTGAAGGAAGATGAAGAGTCTGTTCAATAAGAAAAATAAATCTTTAGTAATTCAAGAATAATTTCATTAATCATGTATACAGACTTTTAAATTTTTAGTTTATACATCCAAACACAATCCTAAAGAACTTTTATAAATACATCTTGGAAATTTTAGGCTGTATTATTGGCATAAATGGTGCAAACTTCCGATGGACAGATTCTCGAGAAGAAATTTTATGCTCTTCATTTTATATTTTCTTTGTTTTGTAATGGATTCTTATTCCCCCTTATTATTTATTAGGCTTCACATGGAGGGGTAAACTCCTGATTTATTGGGGAGGGTTACATTTTATAATGCTTGATTTCTTGCACTTCATGGAATACAAATCACTTTCTTTATTATGTTAAGTTTGTTTCAGTACTCTATTTGCAATTTTTATTGTCAAGTATGATAGTATTTGGTATTAGATTCTGTTATTGTTATCTCCTTTGTCGGTGATCATTATATCCATACAATAGGTTATCATTTATATATATGATGGAATAGACTAGGTCTTAGAAGTGAATTAATCAATGATTGTCAGTACGTGTGTGAGGGGTAGTGAACAATTTTGATTGTCTAAGATAAATAAGACCCAATCAGGTATTTACTTTTTCAATTGAGGGTATTTTCTATAAATGCCTCACACATGGTAAGGAAGGTAGAAAAAGATGAGATTTTGTAAAGTTTTATTCTCACCATTACCATTTGAAAAAGGGAGTTAGAGGAATTCATTGTGGAATCTCACTTTAATTTGTTTAACAGAAGAGGATAGGATAATTGGAAACTAGGATAGCATTGCATTTGGAAGATCAACCCTACCATGGAAACCCTTCTCATATCACTATTTTTAATCATTTTCTTCATCAATCTGTTTTCAACCACTTGTTTTATTACTTTCTTTTGTTTTTTAAAATAAAATAATTTCAATGACACCCATATTTCCACTCTAAGTTAAAGTGAAAAAATTTATTATTGTGAGATTATCTCTGAAGACAAACTAGGTTAACCACTATATTATATTTTAACTTAAGAAATAATTTTTTTCCATACCTTAGGATATGAACATGTAAAAACTTGGTTCCATTTCTAGGGAGGTAGTGCCGACAATTTAATTTTTAAATTGTATAACTAGAACAAATAAAATTAATTTTTACCCCAGAGATCTTGAAATTAAAAGAACCTAATTGAATATACTTTGAAACATTAATTTTAAGAAATTTCTTTTGCATACTTGAGTGAAACATCAATTGTTCACTTTAAGCCTGTCATCGTGGCTGGAAATCCCAACCAAACCCTTAGAGACCTCTATGCACCACAATTCCATAATCAAAACAGCCAACTTTTCATGACATATTTATAAAATTACTTTGATATTAAACCTAAAATGATCCCATTTCTTCCTAAATTTCATGTATTTGTATGAGAAGACCCAAAAAGCATATTAAATACTACACATATGTATTTTCAACTTTCTGACCTCGAGGAGTAGCTGAGGAGTAGGTAAAGTGGAAGGCATTCCCCATTTCACTATAAGAAGCTACCAAAGAATGGTTATACAACCTAAAAATTGTATATGTGAATGACTAAGATGAATTAATAAGATGGTTCATGCAAATATTCTTCCCCACATACAGAAGAACAATCATTAGAAAATATATCTATGCTACCATAAATTCATCTAAAGAGGCCATCTATAATGTCACGAACCGCCTTCACCAAAAGGAGGGAAGGGTCAGCAAACTGCCAGGCCCTTTCTTCTTTAAGTTGAAGGAGAGATAATGACCCCCGAAACCCGCCTTCAGTAGGTCCCAGAGTGGTGACTACCACCAATGGTATAGAATCACACACTAAATGGAAGGCATTACCCTTTTTCTATTTTACAGGATCGGGAGATAAGATGATGGAACCTAAAAACTCCAAAACTAAAAGAAAAGTAAATCCAAAAGTAAACCATTCCCACATGCATGTTTCAAAAGTAAAAGACACAAAGTACAAAAGGTGACTACAAAGGTATGTACCAAAAGAAGAAAAACAGCAACTGCAACTGCCCCAAAGGTCCGAGCTAGTATGGTCTTGCACGATCCCCGAAGTCCTCCTGGAAACCTGAAAGCAGTTTTATATACGTAGGGTGAGCATACTAGTACACTCAGTAGGGACAACCAAAGACTCTCATCCACAAGTGGGGGAATGTACTAAAGTCCCGTGAGAAAAAGAGTAATCCAAACACCTATCAAGGTAAACTATCCACCCAAGCCTCACCAAGGCACACTCCCCAAATAACGCAAGTCAAGTAATACATATAATAAGAGCACATCAATGTTTGGGTACCCCGCGCCACTTTCCCACTGGTTATTGAGACATCCTACGCATCAAACCAATCCCTCCATTCTCACTGCAGTCCCACTGCCACACCCGCCCGCACACACCTAGGCCACAACCACATGCAGTCCCACTGCTGAATCCCACCCGCACACACCTGGGCCACGACTGTCACACATAACCATGCCTGCAAACACCTAGGCAAGAACAACCACCACCATGCCCGAAGACACCTGGGCTAGAAGATCCACTGCCACGCCCGAAGACATCTGGGCCTCATCCTGAAGACACTTGGGAAACCACCTTCCGCACACACCTTGCTAACCACCACACTACCCCGCCCGAAGGTTCTTGGGCTAATAATGGACCTCAGGCCATCAAAGCCTGCCCGAAGATACTTGGGGCATACGGGAAAGGGAGCAGAAAAGGAGATAATAACCAGCCACTAAGAATAGTGTTGGGAAAAACACCGTCCCCCATGAAATGGGGGTGTTTGGCACTAAGTGCTCAACATGGGTGGAGCGCAAATAAGAAACACAAAACTACAAGTTTATAAGTATAGGTAACAAGCACTCACCCAAAGTTAGGTTTTTCCTCCAGCCATCCTAAAGAGCACAAACAACACTAAGTTCAAGTCACAACTCTCGCCAACAAACCCCTTTGTCCCATTCTTGTTTCATGTTCAGTGATAAAGTTTAAATAAGTGTAACCACTACTGGGAAACTAAACCATAATCATAATCAAGGAAAAGAAACCAGCAAAACTTCAACTAAGAATCCACACCCGGTTCTCTTGTAAAGTCACAACAACAAAGGAAAAGTGAGAACCCGCGAAGTACTGGAACCAGACGACCCTGAGACACTGCCCTGTGTCCCCTCCCCCAAAAAGGTTGTTTTTTTATCAACAGAGGATACCAACCCAATTTCACATCCACCGAGAGTATAAAAATAGGGGATCACATCCCCTCCCACATCTCTAGCAATCGGCCTGTAAAAGGAAACAACCAAACCACTATCACTGACACAAAGCAGGGTCATGCCTGTATTTTCAGATTTAAAAGATTTTACATGCTCCATGATTTCAATTTTGTGTGCTTTAACTGGGGGTTATCATAGAAGGATTGATCCAGGTGCTTCCAATTTATTCATCCGGGTATACGTGATTAACCAATTTACTTTTCATAGTAATAGTTTACAATTACAAAAAAATTCATTTAAAACACCACAAGGGGTTCATTAATGCACAGACAACGACCACCAACGACCTCGATTTTCAGAACTTGTAAGCCAACACAACCTAGAAAGATGATCATAATATAAAAAACATCAATGATCACAGCCCCCCTTCATTATTTATAGAATCCGTTCATTATATTTATTTAGGTCTGGTTTATCCAATTCTACGGAAACAAAACTACGCCCACCCCGCATGATACACAAAAGAGAGGGATGAAGGAGAAAATTCCCTACTTGTTGATCGACGATCGGCACTTAGGCTGGGGGAAGAACTTCACGGATAGCGATGCGGTTCGCCTGAACAAAAATCGCCTTGTATATCAACGCTTAGGCCGGGTGTGGAACTTTACGCATAACTATGCGGCTCGCCTGATGCACCAAAATCTGTTCATGAAAAGCCGTAATTTAGTAAAGAAGAAACCACGCCTAACCCTCTAGTTTATAAGGGTCGCGGACGGTTGAGATAAGAATGCGAAACCGCGTAAGGCACGGGGTCATGGGTTGGCCACGCGGCCCCACATGTTATTAAAGGCGTTGGGTGGTTTAAACTGACTCATTAATTCATTAATTAACTAATTAAAACATTCACGTCGCGTTACCAGGCTTTAAAACACGGTTAAAGGAGTCAAAATTGGGTTTAAAACCCTAATTACGCAAGAAGGAACACCACTGGAAAGAACATGTGTGGTAGACCAGAGCCACCGGTGGCTGAGGCTACCGGTGGGTGATGGCTTATGGTAGTCGAGCTACCGGTAGGCTGCAGCCACCGGTAGGCTGAGCAACCGGTAGGCTGCAGCCACCGGTAGGCGGCAGTTACTGGTAGGCTGAGCTATTGGTAACCGACAGCTACCGGTAGGCCGAGCTACCAGTGGGCCGCAACTACCGGTAGACCGAGCTACCGGTGGGCCGTAGCTACCGGTAGACCCAGCTACCTGTCGTCCGCAGCTACCGATAGACCAAGCTACCGGTAGACAGAGCCACTGGTAGCTGCAGCTACCGGTAGACCGAGCTACCGGTAGACGGAGCTACCGGTAGGCTGCGGCTATCGGTACACCGAGCTACCGGTAGGCCTACTATCGGTAGTCTAAGGCTACCGGTAGGCCTACACCACTGTGATTCCCAGACCAGAAAACCCAACATGAGGTTTTCACAATGTAATGGACCCAAAAAACTAGAGCCATTACATCAGATACCTCTTAAACGATTCTCATCCTCAAGAATCAAAACAAACCAGAAGGAAAGAGAGGGTCCGAACAACCACCTCGAAAGATACCTCTTAGGAGTGAACCCATGCTAACTAAAAACACTTCGCTGTCAAGAACCAAGCAACATACCATGCCAAATTTCCTAGGCATGTGGGTTGGGGAGTCTCCTCCCCCATGTCAAGATATTATCCGCTTTGGGCGGCACTGACTCTCCCGCATGGGTTTAATCGCTTCCACCTTAATGTGTCTTAATTAGGGGTCGGGTCCTCTCCTCCCCCATAGCTAGGGCTTTTCACACACATCCAGAAGAAGAAAACCAGTACATCCCATAGAAAAAGACAAAATGTTCTACTACAACAGGTACAACAAAGAACAAAACTCAAAACAACTCTGGGTACTGGGTACGCATTTGTGCTTTCCTCTCCCACGTACTCTCCTCAATCCCACCATGTCTCCACAACACACGAACCAAGGGAATGGTTCACCCACGACGCACCTTCTCCTTGTGATCCTCGATCATCACAGGTCTCTCCACAAAAGTCATTTCGTCCTCGATGTCCAGCTCACCCCAATAAAGGACGTGTGAATCGTCGTGCAGATACCGGCGGAGCTGTGACACATGGAAGACATCATGTATCCTCAGTAGCAGCGGTGGTAACGCTAGCTGATAAGCCACTTCACCGACCCGCCACAACACTTCGAAGGGTCTGATGAACCTGGGAGAAAGCATACTCCCCTTGCCGAACCTCCGCTGCCCTCGCCGAGGGGAGACCTTCAAGAACACGTGGTCTCCAACCTCAAAATCCAAAGGCCTCCTCCTGGTATCAACATATGACTTCTGTCGGTCCTGGGCCGCCTTCATCCTTTCTCGTATGAGCTGAACATTCTCTGCCATGCTCTGCACCACTTCCGGGACAAGGATGCCTACCTCTCCTACTTTGGTCCAACACACAGGTGAACGACATGGCCTCCCATAAAAATCTTCAAATGGGGCCATACCGATGGTAGAGTGGTAGCTATTATTGTAGGAAAACTATACCAGATGAAAGTATCGCACCCATGATCCCCCTGAGTCCAAGACACATGCCCGCAACATATCCTCCAAGTTCTAGATGGTGCACCCTATCTGTCCATCTGTTTGGGGATGGAAAGTAGTGCTAAGATGCAGTTGGGTGCCAAAAGCAAGATGCAATCCTCTACAGACTCGTGAGGTAAACCGTGCATCCCTATCCGAGACAATAGACCTCGGAATCCCATGCAATCGCACCACCTCATCCACGTACCTTCTCACCAAAGCATCCACTGCACTCGACTCCCTGATCGCCAAAAAGTGAGCCAATTTCGTCAACCTGTCCACTACCACCCATATGGCATCGTTTCCTCCTTAGACCTTGGGTAGTACCGTGACGAAATCCATAGAGATGTCGTCCCACTTCCACTCGGGGACAACTAGAGGCTAAAGTAGGCCGCCTGGAACTCAGTGTTCATCCTTCAATTGCTGACATACTAAGCACTTGGCCACAAACTCTGCCACCGCAAACTTAACTCCGGGCCACTAAAACTGCCTCTTCAGTCCCTGGTACATCTTGGAAACTCCTCAGTGTACCGCCAGGGGTGGGTTGTGGAACTCACTGAGAACCTTTCCACTCATCGACTCTAGAACAAACAACCTTCCCTGGAAAAGCATCTGGTTCTGACCATCCACTGTCCATCCTTCCAGAGCATTTCCTTGGTCAACTCGGTCATGCATCACTTCGCACTTTGGGTCTCCCCACTGAGACTCCTCCACTTGCTGCAACAGAGAAGACTGCACTGTCATCTGATACAGGCAGCCTCTACCATTATCCATCCTCGCATCCAGGTGTAAAGCAGCCAACTCCTCCATCGCCTTCCAGGTGTCCGCCGACTCTCGTACCGCATCCTTTTGCGTCCTCATGCTCAAGGCATCAACCACTATATTTCCCTTTCCCTCAGTATAAGAGATCTCGAAGTCGTAATCCTGGAGGAACTCCACCCATCTCTGTTGTCGCAAGTTTAGGTCCCACTGGGAGAAGATATACCTCAAGATTTTGTGATCCGTGAAGACCACAAAGCGTTCTCCGATGAAGTAGTGCCACCATGACTTTAGCGCAAAAACGACCGCTGAAAGCTCCAGGTCGTGGGTGGCGTAATTACGTTCATGAGGGTGTAGCTTCCTAGACCCATAAGAGATCACCACTTGTCACTGCATCAACACACATCCCAGGCCCTGTCCTGAAGTATCACAGAACACCTCATAAGCCACCCCTTCTTCTGGTAATCTCAGCACTGGGGCACTGACCAACTTCTCCTTCAGATAGCTGAAGGCTGACTCGCACTGCTCACTCCACACGAAAGCCTGGTCTTTCTTGGTCAGAGCTATCAAAGGGGATGCTACATGGGAGAAGTTGGGTACGAACCTCCGATAGTAACCCGCCAGCCCAAAGAAACTACGGACCTCTACCACATTCTTGGGTGTTGCCCAAGAAACAACTACCTCAGCTTTTGACGGGTCCACCGCTACTCCCTGCTCGGACACCACGTGCCCAAGGAAGTGCACTTCTCATGTCTAGAACTTGCATTTCGACAACTTCCCATAGAGCCGATGATGTCAGAGGACCTCCAGAACTGTCCTCAGGTGCTCTGCATGGTCCTCCTCTGATCTTGAATAGATCAGGATATCATCGATGAACACAACCACGAACCGATCCAAGTACTCCCGGAATATGGAGTTCATAAGCCCCATGAACACAGCTGGGGCGTTGGTAACATCGAAGGGCACAACCACGAACTCAAATTGTCCATACCTGCATCTGAACACCGTCTTTGGGATTTCACCCTCCTTCACTCTCAGCTGGTGATACCCAGACCGTAGGTCGATCTTCGAGAACCATCCTACCCCTTTCAGCTGGTCGAAATGATTGTCTATCCTCAGAAGGGGGTAACGATTCTTGATTGTCATCTGATTCAGCCTCCTGTAGTCTATGCACAACCTGAGGCCACCATCTACCTTCTTTGTGAAAAATACTGGACCGCCCCATGGTGATGCACTCGGGCGAACATAACCCCTCTTCATCAGATCGTCAATTTGGATCCGCAACTCCCACAACTCTGAAGGTGCCATCCGGTATGGATCCATCGAGTTCGAATGAGCGTCGGGATATAGGTCTATCCCGAACTCGATATCACGTTTAGGGGGTAGAGTCGTCACCTCCTCGGGGAAGACGTCCCTAAATCCACGGATGATCTCTGGCACTTCCACTATTTCAGCATCTACTGACTCTACTGACAGCTCAGCTAGCAAGGAGAGGAGGGGTTCCTCTCGCCTGTCACCCTTCTGACTGCTCCGCTCTCTGGTGAATACAACACGCCGGCCACCCAAGTCTGAGAACATGACCCTTCCTCGGAAACAGTCAATGACGACACACACCGAGAATAGCCATTCGATGCCTAGGATGACATCGTATGGCTGTATCTATAGCAGAAGAAGATCCCTAACTGACTGATGCGGCCCTATCATCAGTCTGCATCCCCGACAAACAAACAACAAGTCGGTATGACCCCCGACTGGTGTGCTCAACACCAGGGGCACTGGAAGTCTCTCGGCATCTAGACCCAAAGCACGGGCTAGACTGGGTGAGACAAAGGAGTGAGAATCTCCGGTATCAAACAAGGCATTAGCAAGGGTACTAAACAAACTGATCGCACCTCGAACAACCTCCGGCCCTGCTGGAATTACTACCTCTACGGCGTGTAATTGTCCACGCCCAACTCCCCTGCACCTCGGCTATCGACCACCTCCCCGGCCACGCCCCGGTCAAGGTCCCTGAGGTGCGCCCTGAGGTCGGCCTCCTCCTCCAACGTCTGCCCTCAGAGGAGCGGGAGCTCGCTGTCCCTGCTGCTGTTGCTGGAAAGGTCTGGCTGGAAGCTGCTACTGGGGCGGGTGATGGGGATGTCCGCCACTACCGTACTGTACCCGGTCCGAGCACTGACTCCGAAGATGCCTAGGGCTCCCACAGACGAAGCATCGTGGTCCCGGCCCCGAAGGAAAAGGGCGAGGACTAGGGGATCAAAACTGAAACTGCTGCGGCCTGCTCCCTGCCAGTCGGAACCTGGAGGGTCCTGACGCTGGAGGCCCGGTGCTGACGGTCTTCCCCTTCGATGTTTCTAGCTGGATCCCCTCTTGTGACACTCCTCCTAGAGCATGCATCCTCTCCACCACTTCGGCCTTTTTCGGGACCTCCAAGTACGTCGGAAGGTTAAAGGGGCTAACAACATACTGGAGGGAGGGTCGGAGTGCCTCCTCCAAACGTCTTTCCCGATACTCCTCGTCAGGAAAGAGGTCCAGAGAAAAACGTAGGAGGTCCTTGAACTTGATCCCTAGCTCCCTCATGGACATACTCCCCTGCTGTAGGGAGATTAGCTCCTGTCTCTTTTCCACCTTCATCGTTGAAGAGAGGAATTCCTCCTGGAACTCCCTCTCGAAATCATCCCATGCCACCTCAGCCTCTATCCTCTCACCCAGGTAAAGCGTCCACCACTGACGTGTCGCTCCCTGCATCTGGCTGACGGCCAGAGGAACCCAGTACTTGGTCGGGGCCAGAATCAGGCCGAAGGCTATCACTAGCTCCTCTTGCCAACCTTCTATCTTCATGTCAGAGGTGCTGCCCTCGTACTTCTCAAGGGTCTGTCACTAGATGTCCCGAAGGGTCTTCTGCCACTGGTCGTCCTCCTCCTCTCGGTCAGCTCTCTGCCGATCGGCCGAAGTAGTCTGCGAGGCCTCGATCGTCTGTACCACACGCGGTCTTCTTCTAGGCGCCATAGCTGCAAGGCAAACAAGGAATGCCTAAGCCCAATTAGTGCAGATTATTGTCTTTAAAACATCTTAAACTTTTTGTTTATTCTTAATTACCAAAAAACCCCAGAAACATGAGAACACAAGTCATTATGATGTATGTACCTTTCCTAGGGTCTCTACCCTGCAATCAGCGTGACCTCACTTGGTCGTTCGGTAGGTCCAGAGTCCTTGCATCGGATCACGGGGGGCCATAAAATCCTGTGTCCTAGCTGGTCTTCCCTGACCTAATTCATGCACCAAGGTCACCCAACACTGTTTTCTTACCATCCCATGCAATCCTCATTGTGCCTAACTCCAGACTCCATCCTATCTCTCAACCCCCCTTTTCCTCTGATACCATTCTATCACGACCCACCTTCACCAAAAGGAGGGAAGGGTCAACAGACTGCAAGAACCTTCCTTCTTTAAGTTGAAGGAGAGATAATGACCCCTGAAACCCTCCTTCAGTAGGTCCCGAAGTGGAGACTAGAACCAAGGGTATAGAATCAAACACTAAATGGAAGGCATTACCATTTTTCTGTTTTACAGGATTGGGAGATAAGATGATGGAACCCAACAACTTTAAAACTAAAAGAAAAGGGAAGCCAAAAGTAAACCATTTCTACATGCATGCTTCAAAATTAAAAGCCACAAAGTACAAAAGGTGACTACAAAGGTAAGTACCAAAAGAAGAAAAACAGCAACTGCAACTACCCCAACGGTCCGAGCTAGTATGGTCCTGCGCGATCCCCGAAGTCCTCCTGGAAACCTGAAAGCAGTTTTATATACGTAGGGTGAGCATAAAAGTACACTTAGTAGGGAAAACCAAAGACTCTCGTGCACAAGTAGGGGAACGTACTAAAGTCCCGTGAGAAAAGGAGTAAGACAAACACCTATCAAGGTAAACTATCCACCCAAGCCTCACCAAGGCACACTGCCCAAATAACGCAAGTCAAGTAATATATATAATAAGAGCACATCGATGTTTGGGTAACCCGCGCCACTTTCCCACTAGTTATTGAGACATCCTACGCATCGAACCAATCCCGCCATTCTCACCGCAGTCCCACTGCCACACCCACCCACACACACCTGGGCCACAACCACTTGTAGTCCCACTGCCGAATCCCGCCCGCACACACCTGAGCCACGACTGTCACACGTAACCATGAATGCAAACACCTAGGATAGAACAACCACCACCACGCCCGAAGACACCTGGGCTAGAAGATCCACTACCAGGCCCGAAGACACTTGGGCCTCATTTCGAAGACACTTGGGAAACCACCTGCCACACACACCTGGCCAACCACCACACTACCCCACCCGAAGGTTCTTGGGCTAATAATGGACCTCAGGCCATTACAGCCTGCCCGAAGATACTTGGACCATTCGGGAAAGGGAGCAGAAAAGGATCTAATAACCAGCTACTAAGAATATTGTTGGGAAAAACACCCTCCCCCATGAAATGAGGGTGTTCGACACTAAGTTCTCAACATGGGTGGGGCGCGAATAAGAAACACAAAACTACAAGTATATAAGTATAGGTAACAAGAACTCGCCCAAAGTTTAGGTTTTTCCTCCATCCCTCCTAAAGAGCACAAACAACACTAAGTTCAAGTCACAACTCTCACCAATGAACCCCTTTGTCCCATTCTTGTTTCATGTTCAGTGATAATTTTTAAATAAGTTTAAGCACTACTGGGAAAATAAACCATAAGCATATAAAGGAAAAGAAACCAGCCAAATGTCAACTAAGAATCCACACCTGGTTCTCTTGTAAAGTCACAACAACAAAGGAAAAGTGAGAACCTGCGAAGTACTAGAACCAGAAGACCCCGAGACACTGCCCCGTGTCCCCTCCCCCAAAAGGTTGTTTTTTATCAACAGAGGATCCCACCACAATTTCACATCCACCAAGAGTATAAAAATAGGGGATCCCATCCCCTCCCACATCTCTATCAATCGGCCCGCAAAAGGAAACAACCAAACCACTATCACCGACACAAAGAAGGGTCGTGCCTGTATTTTCAGATTTAAAAGATTTTACACGCTCCATAATTTCAATTCCGCGTGCTTTAACCGGGGGTTATCACAGAAGGATTGATCCTGGTGCTTCCAATTTATTCAGCCGGGTATACGTGATTAACCAATTTACTTTTCACAGTAGAAGTTTACAATTACAAAACAAGTCATTTAAAACACCACTAGGGGTTCATTAATGCACAGACAATGACCACCAAAGGCCTAGATTTTCAGAACTCGTAAGCCAGCACAACCCAGAAAGATGATCATAATATAAACAACATCAACGATCACAACCCCCTTCACTCTTTATAGAATGCATTCATTATCTTTATTTAGGTCCGGTTTATCCAATTCTACGGAAACAAAACCACTCCCACCCTACATGATACACAAAAGAGAGAGATGAAGGCGAAAATTCCCTACTTGTTGATCGACGATCGACACTTAGGTAGGGGGCGGAACTTCACAGATAGTGATGCGGTTCGCCTGAATGAAAATTGCCTCGTATATCAATGCTTAAGTCGGGTGCGGAACTTTCTGCATAACGATGCATCTCGCCTGATGCACCAAAAGTTGTTCGTGAAAATCCGCGATCCAGGAAAGAAGAAACCATTCCTAACCTTTTAGTTTATAAGGGCCATGAACGGTTGAGATAAGAATGCGAAACCGCGTAAGGCGCGGGGTCATGGGTTGGCCACGCGGCCCCACACATTATTAAAGGGGTCAGGTTGTTTAAACCGACTCATTAATTCATTAATTAACTAATTAATACATTCACGCCGCGTTACCGGGCTTTAAAACATGGTTAAAGGAGTCAAAATTGGGTTTAAAACCTTAATTGCACAAGAAGGAACGCCACTGGAAAGAATCCGCGTGGTAGGCCAGAGCCACCGATGGCTGATGGCTACCGGTGGGTGACGGCTACCGATGGCTGAGCTACTGGTGGATGACGGTTACCGGTAGCCGAGCTACCGGTCGGCTGCAGCTACCGGTAAGCCGAGCTACCGGTAAGCAGCAGCAACCGGTAGGCCGAGCTACCAGTAGGCTGCGGCCACCGGTAGGCCGAGCTACCGGTGGGCCGCAGCTACTGGTAGACCGAGCTACCGGTAGGCCACAACTACCGGTAGACCCAGCTACCGGTCGGCCGCAGCTACCGGTCGACGGAGCTACCGGTAGACAGAGCCACTGGTAGCTGCAGCTACCGGTAGACCGAGCTACCGGTAGACTGAGCTACCGGTAGGCTGCAGCTACCGGTAGACCGAGCTACCGGTAGGCCTGCTACCGGTAGGCTAAGGCTACCGGTAGGCCTACACCACCGTGATTCCCAGACCAGAAACCCAACATGAGGTTTTCACAAATTAATGGACCCCAAAAACCTGGGAAATTACATATGAGTATTGGGAGAGGTTTAAAAAGATATGTGCTAGCTTCCCACATAATATAACTAATGAGAATCAAGTCCTTGTTTCTATTATCAAGTATTATTGGAAAATTACATAAAACTTCTAGATTCATTATCTAGTGGAGCTTCGATTGAAAAGTCACTAGAAGAATACAAGGGATTGATTGAGAAGATATCTCAGAACTCACAAAAGATTGGTATAAGAGGTTCTTGAACAAGAGGTATTCATTAGGTAAGAAATTATCATCCAAACCCTTATTAGAAACTAAATTTCATGAGATAACTAGTTTTGTCAGATATATAGCCTTGTGATAAGTGATTGAACAACAAGCACCGACTATGATATGTTGATTATTCTCATCACCTAATAATTTCACTAACGAGTGTGATAAAGTGAAAAAAAGGAAATTTGTGTAGTATCCTTTTAACCAAATAAATTTCAAGAAAAATAATGATAGAAATATCTTAACCAAGTCCACTATGGATCTGAGAATTAGTCGAATCAATCCAGAACCCCTTACCATAATTAGTTCCAAAAACAATCTCCATTACACCATCATTTTCAAAACCCACCACCATTTAAAAAAAAATAAATATTATAACCAGTATAGTTACCAAAAAATACCACCTTCCTAATAAAAAAACTTTGATAATCCCTCAACAAGAGAAAAAATATCTGAGTATCAAAAACTAGAAATCAAGGTTGAGGAGTTGAAAGAAATTGTAAAAAATTTATCCAACAAGTTCAGAAGTCTCATGAAATTTTGAACCAAAAATATCGAGAAAATACCAACATAGAAGAACCCAAATCTAAAGCATAATTTCACTATGATAACAATAAGAAGTGGAAAATAACTCACACAACTAGCTACCCTCAAACCTGAAACAAGCCCACCCGTGTTGGAGGAGAACAAAGATGGGAATTATAAAAATTATATGAAACTTTAACAATAATAAGAATATAAATAGTAATAGGGGAAGGATATGAAAAGGTAAAAAAGAGTTGAAACACCCTTTAAAAGCAACAAATAAAAAACGAGAAAATTGCCCCACCATTACCTTCTTGGTTTACTCTGTTGTGGAAGCTTGAATAGGATCAACTTCAAGGAGAGATTCATGAAACCTTCCAAAAAGTTGAAATCAACATCCCATTTTGGAATCTATATAGAAAATTCCAAAATATGTTAAAATTATCAAAGATAATTCCACTAAGAAGAGGAAACTTTAAGGTAATGAGAGGATCATGTTGAGAAGAAGTGTCTTGACACTTATCAAACCATAATTGCTAACAAAATGTCAAGATCTAGGGATATTTTCATTTTCATGCACTATTGAATCTTTAACTTTATTTAATGATTTATTTGATTTAAGAGCTTCAATTAATATATTTCTCCACTCCTTATACTATTATGTTTATATTAGAGACTTGATTCTTTCAAGAGTGATGGTCTAGTTGGGAAACATATCCATGATTTTCTTAGTAAAGTTTTTTTGAATTTTTCAATGTGGAAGTTGAAGATCTCCTATTCCCAGTTGAGTTTTATGTGATTTACATCGAATAAGACAGGTTCTCAGTACAATAATCCATCATTTTCGGGAGAACTTTATTAAGAAAATCCAAGACCATTATCTATGTCTATGAAGTAACACTCACTATGGATTTTAGAGACAACACTGTCCACTTAAATATTTTTTACTCCATGAGGCACACTTCTCATGATATCTCACTCTTTACACTATCCCACGATGAAATTACTAAACCAAATGAAGACTTAAGTATGTTTCATGAATTCTTAGCCTTAGGATATCACTTTTCCATTAAAAGTACCAAGGAATATATGAGTTCCCAAAAATATGAATATTATGATTAAATGTTTGAATGAGAGGTAACATTTTATTTATTTGATGATTTATTAAATGATGAAAAATTTTATAGGATTTATTATACATAGTATATTTATTATTTGGAATTATGGAACTTCAATTTAATTTTATCCCTTGAACAACCCCCATGTCATTAATTAAAACCACTTTCCATTGATTTGAAATATATATACCTTATGGAAGGAGAGAAATTACTAGTGATAATTGCTAATAATCCATCCAAAACCTAATAATAATATTTTATTCATATTTTGAGAGAGAATTTCTAGGAAATTAGGTGGATATTAGGTGATATCCCATGAATAAACTGTAAAATATGCGTACATAGAATTATACTTAATAGAGATTCCAAACCTATCATATAGCCCCAAAGGAGGTCAAATCCAACCTTGATTGAGGTTGTAAATAAGGTGGCTGAGAATCTCTTGGAAGCATGGATCATCTATCCCATTTCATATTCCCAATGGGTTACCCCCATCTATGTAGTTCCTAGGAAGACTGACCTAACCACTGTGCGGAATGAAAAGAACAAATTAATTCCTATGACAATTCAGAATAGTTGAGGAGTGTGTATTGAATTTAGGAAGATGAATAAGGCCACTCAAAAATACCATTTACTCATCCTATTCATTGGCCATATGTTTTAGATATTGGTTGAGAAAACTCATTATTTCTTTTTGGATGGTTTTTCTGGTACCTATTTCTCCCAAGGATCAAGATAACCCTACCTTTTCTTATCCCTTCAGTACTTTTCCTTACAAAATGATTCCATTTGGATTATTTAATTCTCGAGGTAAATTTCATAGATGCATGGTAAGAATAGTTTTTTGATCACATTGATGATTTATTATATGTATTCTTGGATGATTTCACTATTTTTGGAAATTATTTTGACCATTGTATGAAGAATATAGAAAAATTATTAAAAATTGCATTGAAAAGAAAGTTATTTTAAATTTTGAAATGTCTCGTTTCATATTTGAGATTGGAAATTTCCTTGGGAATTTCATTCCAAAAAAAAGGCATTAAATTTGATAAATCAAAATTTTAATTGATAAATTATTTTACTTACCCAACTTGCATGAAACATGTTAGCTCATTTTTAGGACATGTAGGGTTCTATGGGGGGATTATCAAATATTTTAGTAAGATTTATATCATGTTATCTAGATTAATTTTAAAATATGATATTTTTAATTTCATTGGTGAGTGTTGGGAGGTGTTTTATGAGTTTAAGAGGAGATTGATTACTCTACTAGTGATGCATCCACCAAATTGGGAAGAACCATTCGAGCTAATTTGTGATGCTTCCAACCAAACAATTGGGGAATTCCTTTCTCTCAGTGAAATGAGGGTAGGCCACAAGTCATTTCCTATTCCTCAAGAACTTTTTATGAGGTCCAATTCAATTAAATAACCATATAAAAAGAGTTCTTCAAGATGTATTTTCTTTATAAAGAATTAGATCAGATTTTCTTGGAACTAAAGTCATTGTGTTTTCTGATCATACATCTCTTAGGTACTTGATAAAAAAGGATGAAGATAAACTGAGGAAAGTGATATGGATGACATAGTTGCAGGAGTTCAAATTAGAAATAAAATATAATAATGGAGCTGAGAAACAAATGTCTGATCACTTGAGTAGACTATCCAACACCACTGAAGTTAAAATTTGAGACCAAGAACCACTGAATGATCACATCCCAAGAGAGTATATGTATGTGATTTAAGGATAGGTTCCTTATTATACTGACATAGTCAATTATATAATAACATCTCATGTCCTATATCATTTAAATTCCCATCAAATTTAAAAACTGAAATATTAATTCAGATATTACATTTGGAAAAATCCATTTTTTTATAAAATTTTAAATAGTTAAGTGATAAGAAGATATTTGTTTTAAAGTAAAATTGAATATATTTTTGGTTTTTTTCACACTTTATCCTATGGAGTAAAATTTGGACCTCATAGGATAGTAAGGAAGGTTTTAGAATCTAGAATTTATGGGTCCACCCTTTTTAAAGATGCTCCTGATTTTTGAAAATGTGTAAAAAATATTAGTTTTCATAAAATATTTCAAAGACACATAAAATTCCCCAAAAGACACATAATTTTTGTAATATTTTTGAATTTTTGGGAATATATTTTGAGATTAATTTTCCAATTTAATTTTAAAATTGTTATATATTTATTGTAGTACATTATGTTTTAAAATGGGTGGTTGAAAAACCCACCTGGACTAATGATGGTAAAGTTGTTTATAATTTTTTTAGGACAAACATATTTTTTAGGTTTAGTGTTCCCAGAGCCATAATAAATCATTAAGGGAATCAATTTTTTGACATCTATTTCGATCTGTTTCCCCTTTGAGGAGATGGAGGACCAATGCGCCCGACTATCGATCTCACGGATGGCTAAGCCCCGCTCAATTGCTAAAGTCGGGTACACCGGCCTTTGTTTCGAAATGCCCAACGGTTCCTTATCCAACAATATTTGGACATGATTTCCAAAGGCAGGCGTCCTCTATGTGGTTTGTCCAGCGATTATTAAGAACTCAAATTGGTCGAGAGGATGGGAAGTTGGGCTCATCGCACCCTTTTGGGGAGAATTATTTCCTGTTCCAGGACTCTCTTATAGATTTAAGACATATTAATTTGTTAGCTAATCTTTGGTTTATACCCAAGCATAGTATCCACGGATATCTCCTGGTTGGCAATGTTCAGCTATACGCAGGGACTGAGAATCATTTATGCCCGAGGTTTACCATCCCTCGTTGGATTAATGACCCCGAGGAGTCTGGACTCACTGAGGCGGCACTAGGAGTGGTGTGGTGAACCAGCATGAAGATAGTCAGATCAACTGGTTGTTGGTCTTGAACCTCAGGGAGGCTTCCTACGTACCCTACCGAGGAGGCATGGATCATAGTCCACGTAGTTTGAATGTACAGTTTAACATCATGCGGGATGAAGGCGAACCAATGTGAAGGTTGTCGGAACAACCGGGTGGTGGGATTGAACCTCAGAGAGGCTTCCTACGTACCCTGCTCAGGATACAGGGATCAAAGTCCTCGTAGTTCATTCGGGGGTGTTGGAGAACCAACGTGAATGTGGTCCCGGGGGTCCAATGGTGATCGGGCTTGAGCCTCTTGGAGGCTTCCTACGTACCCTACCTAGGTGGCAGGGATCAAAGTCCTCATAGTTCGCAAGAGTGGGGATTACGCTTTGGGTTCACCCATAGTAATGGATTGGGGCGGACACTCTGAGGAGGCCCATAAGAGGATGTTATGGTCGATGCTTACTCTAAGCCCACGTGAGTCATGCTTGGTGTGAGAAACAAGAGGCAGTAGGGACCAGACGATCACGTCGCGAAAGGTGTGTCTGTGAGTAGTGGAGTTGGGCTTACGCATAGAGCGGCCCATAAGGTCGGGGATTACTCCAAGATGGATTCCCATGGGTATCTTTGTAACGCCCCGACCCCAGCTACCCAGAGTCTGTGCATTACTTCGTAACATTGGCATGATCACAAAAGATCAAGTCTCGAAAGACCGATTAGTTTAGTAGCCTTGGAAACACTAGATACATTCATAAATGTTACATTACATCATAAAGTGAAAAACTAATAACAAAGTCTTCATAGTCCACACTCATATCCTCTTCTGACTATCCCTGCAGGTCATTCATAAAGTACTTCTTCACATCCTGGAAAATATTAAAACATTGAAAGGGGTGAGCTCAGATTCTCAGTAAGGATAACAATATTGCGGAAGCTTTCATAAATAAACATAAAAATTTAAGGCATTGTATAACTAAAACAAAAGCCTTTTAAACTTGAACATCAACATAATATGGCAAAAGTAAAATGAGATAATGCCATTCGCTTCTTCACATGGATATTCTACTGGTCGAATAATCACATGCAATATCAATAACCACTTTCATAATGAGGGAATGTATAATGCCAGACATTCTGAAACATTTTTTCAAGGCCTCGGCCAAGACGTCTAAAATGATTAAGGCCTCAGCCAAAACCATAAATCACATTGGGAAATGGCCTCGGACAATTCCACGTCTAGTTGTCTCATGAGACCTACCGATGCATCGAGGAGCTATAGCGGGCTGCACCCGTCACTTATTAAGTCCAATACATTCCTCATATGAATAGGTTTAAACATATCATAAACCATAACATAATCGTATCACATAAAACATGCATAAAGGAAACATAACATTTCCACATTTCAATCACAAGATATCAATACAACACATTGATATAATAAAAATTCTTTCAAAACCATTTTCAATACCAAAATAAAAGAAAGTTAAAACTTTGTATTTATTTTTCATTAAAAAAAATGATGGCTTGTAGAGGAAGCCGAAACTCAAATAATGGTCACGACGGCGGAGAAGTCGTTGTCGCCGCATAAGTACGGAAAGAAAAGCATTCCCTTTTGTCGTTTAGCAAAACTCTTCATATAAAAAAGATTCCTTTTGAATAAACATAAAAGTCAAAGGGGTTTATACACCGTATAAAAGAAAGTTGTGTATAAAACCAAATGTGCCTCAATGAAAGGGGATTGAGACGAAGTCCTTAAAAGGATCATTTTAAAAATAAAATAGATCTATTATGTGTATTCACTATAGGTAAACATAAAGAAAGTAAAAAATACAAAATAGGACATAATAATATCATGACATAATTTGAAAGTAGGAGATTAACCCAAAGAATGGAAGTTGGGTTAAGAAATTCCCTTACCTCGTGTCTGACTTGACTCAACCGTTCTTTAACCTCCTGAATAATAAACTAGAGTTAATATATACCTTATTAAGAACCATTTTCAATTTCATTATCCTTTTTATATCACTTATTACAATGATATGAACATTATGTAATTATTTAAGTTAATAACGGTCGTTTTGTCGATCTTTGGTACTTGAGTCAACAATAAACTTCTTATAATTACAAGTTGTTTATGTGGTATAATATCCATTACCTCCAGAATTATATTCATGATTTAGATGTCATATATATCATATATATCCAGTATATACATTCATTTATAATATTACGTAACATTTAGAGGTAAGAAATGAAATGCACCGTTCATGGAGACAGTAAGCCGTACGTACGCATGAACGCTACTTTCATTTCTATTTCGTATTTAATGGAATGAAATCATAATGATATAAATTTATAATATAATTCCAGTATAAGATAGTGTATAATACCATTTAATCCATCCTTTATACATCCCACATATGGCATTAACGATTCAAATCACTTTGAGGGGGCGGTAGTCCGCACTTCCTAAAATGAAATTATCACGTTTACCCATAATGGAAATCATAAAGTATGCCATAAATGAGAAATACAGAAGCATAAGTAAAACATAAACATATTATATATTATATATAAATATAGTGACATCTTAATGGCCACCTTTGAAGGTGTTATATGAGTGTTGAACAATCATCATTTCGTGAGGCAGAAATTCACCATCCACAGAAACCGTATGTTCTTTAACCATTAGATGTAGGTGTGTGTAAGTGTAGCTCGAATACTTATTATAACAACATCCTAGTATATTGAGGATACTGGTGTGGTTACAAAAGAAATGAATAAAAATAGTTTAGGGGGTTGGAGAAGAAAAATAAAACAAAACAACATTAGAGAAGACATTACCTCAAAATCGGGTAACTCTTTTTGATTTGAGACAAAGGCTTCCTTGGGAAGAGTTCTGCCCAAAGTGAGGCTTCTAGGAGTAAGAGGGGGAAGTTGGAAGAGTATTTGGGCAGAGGTTGGCCGAGTCAAATGGCTTGAAAGTGTGAATGAGGTGGTAGAGGTGGGGGCCTTTTATAAGAGGAGAGGAGGGGCACTCTTGGAAAGTAAGGAAATTTTACATTATTATACAATTTTTTTCGGATTCTAAAGGTCCCACACTTATATAATTCGTGTCTAAGGTGATAAGGGTTCGAAATATACCCATCCAATAGTCTTTGGACAAGTGTAAGCCTTGGATTGTACATTACCTTTTCATTTTATTAAAATCGTTAAATAATGAGGTCATCGCTGCATCATAATGATGTCATAAATAATTTAATTTATTTAATGTATAAAAATTAAAAAAATACTATGATGTAGGAAATATTTTTATATTTCAAATGAATATTTATAGTAAGAAATATGACTTGTATAACCCCATGTAAAAATTGTTTTAGTAAAACATTTCATGTTTGTGTCATTTTTTTCTTTAACATTAAATAAAAGGTATTTATGTCATTTTCCAACTAAAGTGGCTCCATGGGGTCCCCAAGTTGACCCATGGATTGTCTTGGTCGGCCATGGCACATCCAATGAGGGTAGGAAATGTATCAAGCTCATCTCATATTATTAAAACATTATTTTTACCTTAAACTACACTAATTACCTTTAATCGCGATTAAGAACTTAAAAGTTACTATTCACCAAAAATTATTTTAATCTCATTGAACCACATTTTACTTCTTGATGACAACAATGTATGTCGGATTTTTGAAAATCAAATCACAGAGGTGGTAATATTTCATTTAAACGAAAAATCAGTTATTTAACTACCACTTAGTGGTTTCACTATTCATCAAAAATTGAAGTTTTTCAGAACAATGCCAAAATTTCACCCTAAGCTATAATTGATATTCCGAATTCAAAAATGATGTCTATTTTACAAAATTCCAAACATATAAGTTTCATTAATTAATTTTATAATTAATTCCTGCTGTCACAATAAATAGCGTGTTTTTAAGAAACAATTTATATCAAAAGATTGGCAATTGTTTATGTCCAATTTCAATGTTAAATTAATTCTAATGACCTCCATTGGATAAAATGGTAAAAATATATTCTAATTATACTTTAAAACCACTCAATGGTATAACTTATCACTATAAATTAATTTTATTAAAAAAGTTGTTTTAAGTATTTTTCACTATTCATAAAAATTTGGAAGTTCTCATAAAAATACAAAAAATTCAGCATAGGCTAATTTCGATATTACGAATCCAAAAATGAAGTCCATTTTGAAATGTAAAATATATGTAATTTCAAAAAGTGGTTATTACTATTCATAACTACTACTTTTATTGGTCGTGGTGTGTTAGAACTCGAAGTTGCGTACAATGCAAGCTATTGCATTATTGAATGAGAAGCGTATCGTGGAAGCTCGGGGTGTTACATTATCCCCTCCTTCAATAAATTGTCTCCTCGCAATTTGAAAATTTTCTTTGAAAATAAAAGGTTGAAAAGAGAAAATACCTTTGTGGAAAACCCACATCGGAAATAAGATTAATAAAATTTAGCCTTAATAAGAGGGAAAGGGAAATGAAAAAGTCACCACCCAATTATGATCTCGATTAGGAGAAAATTGGTGGCAATTATAGACATATAATTGGAGGAAAAACGTAAATATTTGTAGGGATTGATTGAGGTCATCAATCACAATCAACTGTCAAATTGAGGTCCTCAAAGCCTTCAATCTATGTTGATTTAAAATATCATCAGTTCAACAAGACATAAGGTATTAGGATAACACATTTTTTGTTTTAATATCCCTTTACTAAAGTTTAAGAATTAATTCATTCATTGAATAAGAGATAGGTATATATATATTTATTCTTGACAATTAGAGTTTCAACCTTCAACTCATCTTTCACTCAAAAAGATAATAGAACTCAAAAATATTATACTTATCCTAATTGTATAAGGTTCCAAATGTTAACACATACCATTTAGATAAGTAAAATTATTTTGTAATAACCAGGGACTTCCTGTAGGCTAGTGGTAGGAAATAAAGGCCTATCGCACTATGATTGTGGGTTCGATTCCTGCAGCTTTGTCCGACGCGAGGGGTTATGCCCCACCCTGCAGGTTGTCCTTTTCCTAAAACTATAGTATTATAATATTCCAAAAATAATCTTCATAATTTTTTAACCTTAAACAATACTATCCAAAGATCAACTTAATCCACTCCAACCTTTATAGTTATCCAAAATACCTCTATCCAGACTTTCTCTAAAAGGTCTCTTAATTCCAAAATCAATTTATCAGATTCCACAAACAAAGTAAAGCTTCTCTTATTTTCACATACTAAAAATATAATTACCTTCATCATATTAAAACCTTACTGAAATCAACAAGTACTGCAGTACAATCACATTATTCTAATAACCAGAATATAATCCATGAGTCCAAAAGCACCAACACATTAGTTATTCTGCTTCAACTGTAGTAACATCATAAGATTTTCCTTGATACCTTGGCCTTTTCTGAGGTAAGTTTCCCTGACGCTTAGGACATTCATTTGCATAATGCCCCATTTCCCTACAATTGTATCATTCAACATTGATAGCCTCTTTCTTTCCCTTGCAATCACGCGCCTGGTGACCTTTTTCCCCACATTTATAACAAACTCTCATTCCTTTTAGGCAAGTACCAGGGTGATTATTCCCACAATTATCACATAATGGAAAATCCTTCTTTCCATTTTTCCCTTTATCTGTCTCTTGTTCCACCGTTCTCTTCTTCTCTTGCTTTACTTTGTTGTCATAAGACCAAGAGAATTCCTTTTCTGTCTTGATAGCACATGAGACAATATCTTCGTATGTTGAGAACGATTGTGATACTAAAGCTCGACGGAGAAATGGTTTTAACCCATTAAAGAAATGATCAATCTTACCTCTTGGGTTACGTATATAATCTGCAGTATACCTTGATAACCTTGTAAAGTTGGCCTCATACTTTGCGACATTCTCATCCTCCTTTTGTCTCAGACTCAAAAATTGTCTTTCCATATCTGCTCGATGGTCACGAGGATAGTATTTTTCTAGGAAAAGCTCTTTGAACTCCCTCCATTCCATATTCGATACGTCATCATCTTCCTTTGTGTTTTGAATCAATGACCACCATTGATCAGCATCTCCAGTGAGGCGGTAAACTGCCATGATAACCTTCTCCCTTTCACTACTCCCCAAGGCGTAGAATATTTTCTCGAAGGAGTTTATCCATTGCTCAACTACTAATGGATTTGTACGCCCATTAAATGTTGGTGGTTGTTTCCTCATGAAGCGGTCTAACATTGATCCTCCACGTTGCGGATCAGGGTGCTCCATACGAGTAAGGTTATTATTCATAACCTGAGTGAGTTGTCCCAGTATGGTGATAAGCTGATCAGCACCAGTTGTATCACTAGCTCCACCATAATTATCTTGAGCAGGAGGGAAATCCCTACATGGAGTGCGTGCATTGATACGGTTTCCATTCCTTCCACTAGGCGCCATTTCTAAATAATGGCATAAACTAGATTAGTTTATGAATCAAAATACATAATTCCATACTTGTAAAACACTTAACATAAATTGAACTAATTATGGATATAATCCATAATTATAAAAATGTTTTCTTTGAGGAAGTATATACTCGTAACCCTTCATAGTGGTTTGTAAAGAAAATGGGAATTATCCTAAGAATATCCCCCGGGAGTGTCGTAACCAAGAGTGCAGCAAGGCCCGTTGTCGTGCACCAGTTCCCGTTCGAGTCGAGCTCAAAGCGGTGTCTTCGGGTTTTACCCCTAGGTACATCTGGGCTAGAGCAGCCTCTACGTGCTCGTATCCAGACAGGGATGTATTACTCGGAAAACTCACAAAATCTCTACAATACCAAAATTTTAGGAAGTTCTTCTATACTAATCCTCAAAGTTCATCTTAGGTCTACATGCTCTAATCAGAGTTTGTCTAAATCTAGCTTCCAAGGTTTGTACTAAACTTCCTCTGATACCAAATGTAACGCCCCGAACCCAGCTACCCAAAGTCGGTGCATTACTTCATAACATTGGCATGATCACAAAAGATCAAGTCTCGAAAGACCGATTAGTTTAGTAGCCTTGGAAACACTAGATACATTCATAAATGTTACATTACATCTTAAAGTGAAAAACTAATAACAAAGTCTTCATAGTCCACACTCATATCATCTTCTGACTATCCCTGTAGGTCATTCATAAAATACTTCTTCACATCCTGGAAAATATTAAAACATTGAAAGGGGTGATCTCAGATGCTCAGTAAGGATAACAATATTGCAGAAGCTTTCATAAATAAACATAAAAATTTAAGGCATTGTATAACTAAAACAAAAGCCTTTTAAACTTGAACATCAAAATAATATGGCAAAAGTAAAATGAGATAATGCCATTCACTTCTTCACATGGATATTATACTGGTCGAATAATCACATGCAATATCAATAACCACTTTCATAATGAGGGAATGTATAATGCCAGACATTCTGAAAAATTTTGTCAAGGCCTCGGCCAAGACGTCTAAAATGATTAAGGCCTCGGCCAAAACCATAAATCACATTGGGAAAGGGCCTTGGACAATTCCACATCTAGTTGTCTCATGAGACCTACCGATGCATCGAGGAGCTATAGCGGGCTCCACCCGTCACTTATTAAGTCCAATACATTCCTCATATGAATAGGTTTAAACATATCATAAACCATAACATAATCGTATCACATAAAACATGCATAAAGGAAACATAACATTTCCACATTTCAATCACAAGATATCAATACAACACATTGATATAATAAAAACACTTTCAAAACCATTTTCAATACCAAAATAAAAGAAAGTTAAAACTTTGTATTTATTTTTCATTAAAAAAATGATGGCTTGTAGAGGAAGCCGAAACTCAAATAATGGTCACGGCGGCGGAGAAGTCGTTGTCGCCGCATAAGTATGGAAAAAAAAGCATTCCCTTTTTTCGTTTAGCAAAATGCTTCGTATAAAAAAGATTCCTTTTGAATAAACATAAAAGTCAAAGGGGTTTATACACCGTATAAAAGAAAGTTGTGTATAAAACCAAATGTGCCTCAATGAAAGGGGATTGAGACGAAGTCCTTAAAAAGATAATTTTAAAAATAAAATAGATCTATTATTTGTATTCACTATAGGTACACATAAAGAAAGTAAAAAATACAAAATAGGACATAATAATATCATGACATAATTTGAAAGTAGGAGATTAACCCAAAGAATGGAAGTTGGGTTAAGAAATTCCCTTACCTCGTGTCTGACTTGACTCAACCGTTCTTTAACCTCCTGAATAATAAACTAGATTTAATATATACCTTATTAAGAACCATTTTCAATTTCATTATCCTTTTTATATCACTTATTACAATGATATGAACATTATGTAATTATTTAAGTTAATAACGGTCGTTTTGTCGATCTTTGGTACTTGAGTCAACAATAAACTTCTTATAATTACAAGTTGTTTATGTGGTAGAATATCCATTACCTCCAGAATTATATTCATGATTTAGATGTCATATATATAATATATATCCAGTATATACATTCATTTATAATATTACGTAACATTTAGAGGTAAGAAATGAAATGCACCGTTCATGGAGACGGTAAGCCATACGTACGCATGAACGCTACTTTCATTTCTATTTCGTATTTAATGGAATGAAATCATAATGATATAAATTTATAATATAATTCCAGTATAATATAGTTTATAATACCATTTACTCCATCGTTTATACATCCCACATATGACATTAATGATTCAAATCACTTTGAGGGGGTGGTAGTCCGCACTTCCTAAAATGAAATTATCACGTTTACCCATAATGGAAATCATAAAGTATGCCATAAATGAGAAATACAGAAGCATAAGTAAAACATAAACATATTATATATCATATATAAATATAGTGACATCTTAATGGACACTTTTGAAGGTGTTATATGAGTGTTGAACAATCATCATTTCGTGAGGCAGAAATTCGCCATCCACAGAAACTGTATGTTCTTTAACCATTCGATGTAGGTGTGTGTAAGTTTAGCTTGAATACTTCTTATAAAAACATCCTAGTATATTGAGTATACTGGTGTGGTTACAAAATAAATTAATAAAAAGAGTTTAGGGGGTTGTAGAAGAAAAATAAAACAAAACAACATTAGAGAAGACATTACCTCAAAATCGGGTAACTCTTTTTGATTTGAGCCAAAGGCTTCCTTGGGAACAGTTCTGCCCAAAGTGAGGCTTCTAGGAGTAAGAGGGGGAAGTTGTATAAGTATTTTAGCAGATGTTTTCCGAGCCAAATGGCTTGAAAGTGTGAATGAGGTGGTAGAGGTGGGGGCCTTTTATAAGAGGAGAGGAGGGGCACTCTTGGAAAGTAAGGAAATTTTACATTATTATACAAGTTTTTTCGGATTCTAAAGGTCCCACACTTATATAATTCGTGGATAAGGTGATAAGGGTTCGAAATATACCCATAAAATAGTCATTGGACAAGTGTAAGCCTTGGATTGTACATTATCCTTTCATTTTATTAAAATCGTTAAATAATGAGGTCATCGCTGCATCATAATGATGTCATAAATAATTTAATTTATTTAATGTCCAAAAATTATAAAAAAAATACTATGATGTAGGAAATATTTTTATCTTTCCAATGACTATTTATAGTCAAAAATATAACTTTTATAACCCCATGTAAAAATTGTTTTAGTAAAACATTTCATGTTTGTGTCATTTTTTCTTTAACATTAAATAAAAGGTATTTATGTCATTTTACAACTAAAGTGGCTTCATGGGGTTCCCAAGTTGACCCATGGATTGTCTTGGTCGTCCATGGAACATCCAATGAGGGTAGGATATGTGTCAAGATCATCTCATATTATTAAAACATTATTTTTACCTTAAACTACACTAATTACCTTTAATCACGATTAAGAACTTAAAAGTTACTATTCACCAAAAATTATTTTAATCTCATTGAACCACATTTTACTTCTTAATGACAACCATGTATGTCGGATTTTTGAAAATCAAATCACAGAGGTGGTAATATTTCATTTAAACGAAAAATCAGTTATTTAACTACCACTTAGTGGTTTCACTATTCATCAAAAATTGAAGTTTTTCAGAACAATGCCAAAATTTCACCCTAAGCTATAATTGATATTCCAAATTAAAAAATGATGTCTATTTTAAAAAATTACAAACATATAAGTTTCATTAATTAATTTTATAATTAATTCCCGCTGTCACAACAAATAGCGTGTTTTTAAGAAACAATTTATATCAAAAGATTGGCAATTGTTTATGTCTAATTTCAATGTTAAATTAATTCTAATGACCTCCATTGGATAAAATATTAAAAATATATTCTAATTATACTTTAAAACCACTCAATAGTATAACTTATCACTATAAATTATTTTTATTAAAAAAGTTGTTTTAAGTATTTTTCACTATTCAAAAAAATTTGGAAGTTCTCAGAAAAATACAAAAAATTTAGCATAGGCTAATTTCGATATTACGAATCCAAAAATGAAGTCCATTTTGAAATGTAAAATATATGTAATTTCAAAAAGTGGTTATTAATATTCATTACTGATACTTTTATTGGTCGCGGTGTGTTAGAACTCGAAGTTGCGTACAATGCAAGCTATTGCATTATTGAATGAGAAGCGTATCATGGAAGCTCTGGGTGTTACAATCTTCCTCATTTCTGGCCATGAGGGCATCCCAACCCATTGGTGGGTTGAGGAATTTACCTATACACTAGTGCACAAGTAGGATAATGCGAAGGGCATTGGAATTAGTCTAAACAAAGGGAGATGAAAAGTTTGAATCACATGCTCGACATTCAGAACACAATGAGGGTGGCGTGGCGATGGAGGATAATTGTTGACCGTGTTCGAAACACAACATCCATATCACGTCAGCCTGAAATGGAGACAATCTAATAAGGGTAGACTCTTGACCGTGTTTGAAACACAGGACCTGAGCCAATGTTTCATCCAAAGTATTCCTGGGCGTTGGCCCAGGATGGTATGTGAGCCGATGCGGCATGGGACCAGGCCGTTAGGGGGTCCCTTCAGACATGGAAGAGTATGAATATCCGAGTGAAGGACACGTAAAGCGTGAGGTGGAGTGATGGAATGTTTGAATGGATTCCATCACTCTTGAAATTATTCCACTATAAACATGGCATGAGGCATCTTATTCTTGGAGCATAAGGAATATCTTTCTTGGAGCAAGAGGCATCCAATTATTGAATGATAGGAAATGATACAGTTTATAGTCATGTAGAGAGGACTAATGGCATCACATTTTAATGTCATGTTGCAGGGACTATTTCCTTATATTTTAATGTCATATGGATAGGAAGAGGGCCATATAGTTTAACATCACTTGGTCAGGACGAGGGCCACACAGTTTAATGTCATGTGGTCAGGATGACTAGGTAAGAGATACCTAGAAATGGTTGGTGTGGGACTTATGCAAGGGCGGACCTTTTTGGATGAACCTAGAAAAAGGAGCTAGGTAATGGGGTTATAGGAGAGTCATGAGGAGTAGATCGACTCATGGAATGTATAAGACGGATGTCGGGGCGGTGCAAGGGTGCAATGTAAAATACTGTTGACCCAGCCCGAAAAGTTCACGGTGCGAATCTCTATTTTTGATGGGGGTTAGTGACGGTAGCGAAGGATTGGCCACATGTGGTTCGCGGTTTGGTTGTCCGTGAAGGGTGTCCACGGAGGAGCTGGCCACGAGGGAGCATCCCATAAAGGAGGTTGTCCATGAAGGAGGCTGTACGCGGATGAGATGGCCTTCCGCGAAGGAAATGGTTGCGAGGGGCATCTAGAAAGGGTCTGGCACCCGTCCTACTTCACGCCCGTGGAGGGGTTCTCGCCTCCATTTCGCGAACAACACTGGTCCGAAGAGGGGGTGGCCATGGAGGGACTATCCGCGATGTAAATGGCAATTAAGGGATGGCCGCGGAGGAGCTGGCCACATGTGGTTCACAGTTTGGTTTCTCATCTACGTGGAAGAGTGCATCTGCAGACGATATGGGGTCTGTGGATGGTCACAGAACATTACTGTTGGGAGCTATTTCTCCAGCATCTCCCCATGGGTTTTCACCCATCCTTGCTCCCTTTTTTGGTTCCCCTCGATGACTATTTGTAGAGTCATGAAGAGGATATATCGATGGGCACTCGACACATTCTGTGGAATCCCATGAAGGAATCCCCACCCGCGAATGACTCAGTCAACCAAGGATTTCTAAATCTGAGATTCGCAGAATTTCTCCGTGTCCATGCACCACTCCACCTCTATTCCACAAACGATGGGGTTCACGGCTGCATACGGCTTCTACCTCCATTTCGCGAGTGACGACATTCGCGGCTGGCTTCATCGGCGACCTCCCTGGTTCGCGCCCGCATAGGCGCTCTGCCCCCATGCGAACGACATCGTCCACGGTCGGGCGGTTCACCGAACTGGCCATGTACTGTTGCTGGGAGCCGGTACGCGGACCGGTTCGGTCCTTTTCCAAGATTTGGGTTAATTGGATTTCCCCCTTGCAGAATTTTCAGGACCCTATAACATCATAATGGATTATTTCTTGATAAATTATGAGATGAATTATAAAACATAAATTCCCTATCATCCTCAGACTAATGGTCAAGATATAGTATTCTATATGGAAATCAAAGAGTTTTACGAAAAACTATTAAAACGAACAAGAAGGATCAAAGCCAATAGTTTGAAGACACCTTATGAGATTATAGGATATCCTAAAAACCCCGAAAAGAAATTATACCATATAGGTTTATTTATGGAAAAATTTGTCACCTACCAATGTAATTGAAGTATAAGGTGTACTAGGATGTGAGAGAGAAGAATTTTGATTTTGAAAGAGAAGAAAAAGCGAGAAGATTACAATTGTAAGAGATGGATGGGATTATAATAGTATATTTTGAAAGTTAAAATATTAACAAAAAAAGAACAAGGGTGGATCATGAAAATCTTATCCAACTGAAATAATTCTATCCTAGAGAGATAGTGTTCTTATTCAACTCAATAATCAAGATAATGCTAGGTAAAATTTGTTTTAGATGGGAAGGTATATTTATATTTACTCATGTATATACTTTTGGTGTTTTGAATATTATTAAGGAGGAAGAGTGGGATCCATTCACTGTTAATGGACATAGGCTGAAGAAATTCCATAGAAACTTGCCATCAGAGCTAATAGAGTAAATCACACACCTACAAACTATTTATCAATAAAAGACATTGGGGTTTACCTCTCATTAACACTTAATTTTATGTCGTGATTCAATAAAAAATCATTTACATGTTAAATACACTGGAATTAATTGGGGGCACCACATCATTTAAGTGTGGGGAAGAGAACCTTTGTAGTTTAAGAATTTATTTATTTTTTTAATTTTTTTGAAAATTCTGTGTGTTTCTCTTTCAATTTTTGTGTTCTTTTGAAACTTCTAATCTCAAATGAATGTATTTTAAATTTTTTAAACCCATGTCAATTATTGAGCCAATTTATCCCATAAAGTTTAACATAAATGAATATTGAAAATGAATTTATTTTAAGTTAAAAAATTCTATAATTTCATGAAAATACCTCTGATTTTTTAATCACATGACACATATCATTGTCTTTATCTTTAAAATAACCTTCCCATGAGGCCTATTAACCTTTTTGGAATATTATTTTCATTCAATTCATCTCTTGAGAGAACTAATATATGATTTATTTAACAATAATTTTATTTATTTCTATCAAAAATCCCAAGTTTGAGGTACTTGTGTTTTAAATGATTAAGAATTTTTTTTTTGTTTTAAATGACACATTTTCAGGATATTACTTTTTATTATTTACTACCCTATACATTTAACCAATATACCCCTTAACATCCATGAATAACCTATTTGGTTAGATATATTACAATCCAATTTTCCCTATAAAACCTACTTTGGAAGTGAAATTTAATGATTTAGTTGAACTCAAGTGTGGGGAAAGCTATATTGTGGTATGATATATAATTTTTTGCTACTTTTGTGGGAAAATAAAATACTTAATAGATGTTTTTACTACTGAGAAATTTATTCTACTAAAATTTATTCCTTGTTGTAACTTTTGATTAAAATTATAAAAAACTATTCTGAGATGAATCAGTTTGAAAAATAAAAGGAAAAATATGTATGTGAATATTAGAAGATATATTTTTATTCAAGATAAGGGCTGGTAAGTCACACATACTTCTTTAAATTCAAATCACCTTCACTTCATTGAAAAATCTAGTTATGTATAATTTTAAAATATCATAAAAAATTCAATTAAGTTATAGAAAGTAGAGTTGATATCATTTTTTATGAAATTAAAAATTTTCTACACATTCCTTAATTTTGTAAAGATGATTGGAGCTATTTTTCAACTAAGGTTAGTGAGGATGATACCATACTTGACTGAAAATTAGAATCACATAATTTTTCTTCAAAAATAGCCAAACACTCCTTATTGTTCCTCAAATTTTTGACATATAAAACATACCAACCAAAATCCAATGAACAACCTTGAAAATACCTCATAATAAACACATTTACTTAAATAACATCGGTTATATACATACTAATTTATCAAGCCTATGGGGACTCTTTCATGAGTTTGGATGAGAAAGTACTTGTGAAAAATTAACATTTGTGTGCTAGGAGAAAATTCATATAAGGTAGGTGTTTTGTGTTTATGGGAGGATAAATGAAGTGGAAATGGATTGAATGTTATTAATGGAGAACATGAAATATTGGTTTTATAGGAGGCATAATATCTTTTGTTTCTTAGAGTTAATGTGGTGGATCTCATGGTTATGTGTTTTAAATTTACTTTGATTTGATTTTAATGCTTACTTGTCTATGAGTCCAAGTGATTTGTTTGAGGAAATTTATATAAATAAAATTTCAATTATTTTTCATATGTATTTCAATGATTTAATCCCATAATTTTTTAGGCATACATTATTCATGGGATTAAACTTATTCAAATAGACTCTATGTTAATTTTAACTTCATAGGGACCAAATAAATTAGTCAATGTGGAAAATATATTTTTGGATGATAGAATTGACTAATACTTATTAAATGATTCATATATTGGGATAAATTCAGCCAAATTATGTAATGATAGTTGTATATGAAATATTACTTGAAGGTCCATGAGTAAATTAAATTTCATGGATAAATTCATTCATTAAGGTATCTTTTTCATGAGTTAAATTAGATAAAGATAAAGGGACTCTTCATCCAGAAAAATTGAGATTTAGTAATTCAGGAATAATTTTTTTTCATGTGAAAAAGGTATTCTAAAATTTTATGTTTTATAGAAACCACAATTTTGAACAACTCTTAATAATACATCTTGGTATGTTTCAGCTGTATGATATTTATAAATTGTGAAAATCTTTGATAGATAGATTTTGGATAAGAATTTTTTTTCTCTTCATTTTATGTTTTCTTTGTTTTGTAATGGATTATTTTTCCCCTTTATTCTTATATACACTTAAATTTGAGGGTTAAAATTAAAATTTATTTGGAAATGGGAGGTTTTTCCTTTATTTAATTCTTGATTTATTATACTTTATGGAATAAAAATATCTTTCTTTATTTATAATAGCTATTTTTATTGTCAAGTATGATTACATTTGGTCTTATATTCTGTTATATTTATTTCCTTGGTTGTTTATCATTATCTCTATTTTATAGTTTTTAGTTTATATATTATGTAATAGACCAAATCTTAGTTGTCAAGTTCTTGGTGATTGTTAGTATGTGTAGGAGGGTTAGTGGGAACTATTGATTCTTTGGGATAAATAAGACACACTAATTATTTCCTAATTCAATTAGTGGTATTTTTTGTAACTATATCACTCATAGGAATGAGGTTAGACTATAATGATATTTTTTAAATGTTTATCCTCACCAATACCATTTAACCAAGGGAGTGAGAGGAAGCAATTTTAGAATCTCACTTTAATCAGCTTAGTAAAAGAAAATTGGATAACTGGGAACTAGGATAACATTTCATTTAGAAGAAAAAATATTCCTTTAACACACTTTTAATATCACTATTTTCAATCACTTTATTCATCAATATATTTTTAATATCTTGTTTCATTACTTTATTTTTTTTTAAATGAAACAATTTAAAACACACCCCCTTTTACCTTTAATTTAAAGTGAAAAACTTGATTGTGGTGTGATTCTCTCTAGAGATAAGCTAGGTTGACCACTATTATTCATTTTAACATAGGGAATTTGGTTTTACCACACCCCATTAAAGACACATGTCAATGATTTCATTATCAATTTTTTATCTCTATTTCTTATCAAACTCTTTTTTTTCTAAGTTGTTATATAATCTATTTGTTTTATATAGGGGATTTTTAATAATCTATTTTCATTTGATCCATTATCTAATCACGATATTAAATTTTTATTTTCTATCCATGTGATATATTTAGAATATGTTGTTCAAATCATGTTTTAAATCTCTATCTCATGGAATGATCTACTCGTCTTCCCTCCTTATTTTCATTATTGGTAATCATAAAGAGGGATAAGTTTTAGTTTCTTTGTTTTTGATTTGTTTTTTAGAGAATATTTAGGTGCTTTTTTATTTGTTTTTTGGAGAATTTTTAGGTGTTTTAATTTTCATAAGTATGATATGTTTTTGAAAATTATTAATTTTTGGGACAAAAGGGAAGAATTGTTTTGTTTTTCAATAGTTATTGATTTCTTGATCATGTTTTATATCTCACTTAAGAATTTATATCTTAAGGATGTATCTTGATTTATTTTATATATCTTTATCACTTGTTTTAAATTTAATATATATTTTTATATTATGTGTTTTGATCATCAGAAAGGGGGAGATAATTTCACCTCTTTCTCTCATGATGTTTTAATGATACAAAACGACTAATTTTTTATCTAATTGTTTCATCGAGTGCTTGTTGATTATGAATTTCTGGAATCCAATTAATGTTTTTAAATAAGAAAATGATGTAATCTTTAGGATCTTGGTTAATCCAAATGAATAATTTGAAGCATTATTAAATATCTTTATGAAGTCTTTTTGTATGTGTTGAAGCCTTAGATGGAGGCTGGAAGTTCTAAAGAAGACCATTAAATATCTTTATGAAGTTTTTTTATGTGTTAAACCAAGTAAATTTGGTTCTTAGGTTTCCATTAAAATCTATTTAAGTGGTTCTTGGGTTTCTATTAAAACCAAGGGATAGTTTTTATAACACTAGTATCTCTAATTAAGGGGTGGAGATATAAGGGATATTCTATATCTATTGTTTAAATCCTTATCAAATCAAGTTTTTATCACTCATTTTTTTTCATTACATCATTTATCATCAATTAAAATACTTTAATAAATTATATTTTATCATTTATGTGCTTAAATTTGATATTAACTATTTAACTTGGATCTAATTTATTAAATATCACTCAATCAACTTATCTCTTAATTTATTTCATTGTTTCAAAATTATTTTATTTTGAAATTTATCTTTACCATACACTTTAATTTTTATAATTCAATTCACCCCCTCTTGTTTTAATTTCTCTGACCAATATAATAATGGAGAGGGAGGGAATAAGAGTTATATATTGACCTTAACAAGTGATAAAGGTAAATTTAAAAGGAGATAAAAGTTAATGTTTTAATTGGATTAAGACTTACTAATACCGATTCCCCTCCCCCCCTCTCAACATGGTTGATATTTCCAATCCTTCTCCTCAATTGGTATTAGATATAGGTTAACCTCTATTGGATTCTCTATTAAGATGTTTTTATTTTTAAATACTTAAAATTTATTTCAAGAAATTATTATTAAGTTTATTTTTTGAGAAATTATTTCTATGTCAGATCAGAACTTGGTTTTTTCTAAGACATTGATAAACATGAAAAATAAAGAGAATAAGAATATGAGGAAGATATTACTCTTGTCAGAAAGAAATAAGTTTTATGTGATCAAATTAATGAACATATCTCTATCTTATAAGTTAAAGAACTTGTGTTTCGATATACCACAAGGTATATGGATATTATTTCTACATCAAATTGATCAAGGGAAACAAGTGATACTAAGGTATATGAATATTATTATTTAAACTATCTATAAGAATAAGATTAAATTGGGTTTGATCATATGTAAATTGAGTTTTATATTAAATCATTAATGGGTATGATGAATAATTTTTCCAAAGAAATTATTGATTTAATTTTTTCGATCTTTGAATAGTAGTATAAATACTTCACCTAGATTGATGGTGAGATAATTAACTTGGAGAAAGCTTTGAAAGAAAGATCTATAACTTATATAAATATCTAAAAATAAGTTACTATCAAATAATATGTGAATTAGGATATTAAAGAGAGATACTCCAAATTTTAAGAAGAGAGATTCAGTGAAATCCAAGAGAAGGATGATTCAATTAAATAATTTGAGAAGAAGATCCATGAATTAGAAGAAAATTAAAAAAACAACATTAATGTTGAGAATACATTATTGGATATTAAATCTAAGAAGATCGAGTAGATTGATACATCACTTCATGAAAAAAAGTAGAATAAATTATAAAGAAGTTGTAATAATGAGGAAGGATTCCAAAGATAAGGTTAAATTTATTCAATATTATAAGAATGAACTCAATATGAAGTGTATTTAATTGAAGACTAAACTATACAACCTTGAAATGACACATATTGAACCTTTAAAATTTAAGGAAGAAAGATATTCTAACATAGAAAATTATAAGGAGGATTATTATGTCAAAATTCATTTATTAGGAGATAAGAATATCATGAAATGTTTTTATGATATTTCTTAAGGAGCCTCAAAGAACGATTTACCATCCATATCTAAATTTCACGATTATACTAATTTTATTCCTGAAAAGTGTAGGTTTAATTAAAAAATCTATACAAGTATGGATGAGAAAAAGTGATTAGGATCCTTCCACCATATATATGGTGGATATAAGAGTATGTAAAGAAGATAGTTTCCCCAGAATTTTCTAACCAATGGTGAAAAGGGATCAGAAACATATTTTTCAAAAATTTGGAAATTCCAAAAAATAATCATGTTTGAAGAATATAAGAATAAGGTTTATTAGGGAATTCTAGTGGTGAAACATGTTTTGAAATTGTGAATTGGATTTTTGGTAAAATCCAATAATTTTAGAAGTATAAAAGAATTATAATTATAAGGGGTGATAACTGGAGAATATGATACATAAATTGATTCATAAGAACCCATCCAACTCAAACATATTTAAATAAATTGATAATATCTATGATATTTTTAGCAGGCTTGGTCAAAATAGAGGTTCATGCTCTCTCAGTATTTATCACATGTTAATAAGCATAAAATACAATGTGAGAAGAGTGGAGACAATGTATTGGAAAGAAATCATAATAATAAGGAACAAAATTAGGATTCTTCCAATATGATTTCAAATAATATAGGTAATATATACTTTTAAAACAAGATTAACCCAAACCAAATTCAAATCAAGTCCAATAAAGTTAATATGAGTGAAACATCAATAGTTAATGGTGTAGGAAAAACCACTCTTGAGAATCATCCATGTGAACAATCCAAGTGATATAAAAAATAAGAATATTACACATTATTAAGATGAATTTCATGATAGTTTTTAAACAAATTAACACCCTATAAATGAAGAATTTATTTGTGAGAGGTGCGGTATGGGTGGACATAATGCCAAATATTTTTTAACAGTTATTCCAGACCAAATGAAGACTGAATTTTAAAATTCCCTTTTTCAAATGGATAAATAAGAAAGTAAATATATATACATAAATAGGATGTGTAAAATGCCTTGAAACCCAAATCCAAATTAGATTTGAATAAAAAATGTGAAAGAATGAAGAATGAAACAACTTGGTTGAGAAAATATTCTCAAAATTTCTATTCAAATTTATGAACAGGAAGATTCTCCTTTTTTCCTTAACATATGAGTATTTTATTTATAATTATAATTTAGATAATTTAATTTAAATCACAATCTCAAGGGGAGATCTTGAGAAGGAGTGAGTGCTATCAATTCTGGACAACAAAGTTGAAGAAGTCACCATTATTGTATTATTTCTCAATTAGGTTCAAATAAAAATATGTTTGATAATCATATTTGTTTAATTTAGAGTAGGTTATATCAACAAATTACATTAAGAAGACAAATATATCATCCTATATTTAGCTCATAAGTTGGCATTCTAAAGATCATACGTTAAATTGATCATCCCTGGAAAAGATGTGGATGTTTTCAAATCTGGATACCTGCATGAAGAAGATTTATTTTGGTTTATTCTCAAATTATAGCTTAATGTGGTATATCAATTAAAGATAATAATCATTATAAAGATCATAAGTATTGTCTATTTTAGGGGAAGACAAATTAAGAATTTATAATAAGCTTCCGAAATTATTATCTCATGCAAATATGAATATTCTAGAAGGTTCTTTCAAAACATTTCATTAAAGAGGTATGTATTATTTATCTATCATTAATGATAATTAAAAATAATAATATTCTAACTTAAATGGGGATAAATTTATTTTTATTAATGAAATAAAATTGAAAGTTTGACTAATTTATAATGCCATTGTATCCTTTAATTTTCATTTGAATGTTTTTACATGTGTGTTAAAGTGAGTACATGAAACTCAGGTTGACATTCATGATAAATTTATATCTTAATTGATATATATCACTTGAGACAACCTGATTCATATTTAATATTCCTTTAACATATATTTTTATTTTTCTCATTTCATTTATTATAATTTAAATTATTAAGGAACAACTTATTTGTCTAGATCTAGACCTATTATTTTCTATACTGATCATGGCTCAGTAGACATAGAGTGGAATGGTTGATGGTACTTTATTAAGTATGAATTAATACACTTTAAAAAGTACATTTTATTTCTTTTCGATAAGGGGGTGATAAATTGAAATGGAAATATAGATAATAAATGTAGAGAGAGTAAAATTAAATGACATTTGGAGAGAATTTTAATATCTAAGAGTACATATTTACATAGAGTTTTATAAAGGTATGCGTAAAAAATAAAAACGGTCAGTTTATTGAGCCCACTTTATTTGATTTGTATTTATTGTTTATTATTTTCAGTGAAGATTTATTTCATTGATGTTAATATGGTATGGATATAGTAAATAATAAGTATCATAGTAGTTTGGTTGAAGTATCCAATCTTGTTAATGATGTCAAAGAAGACCCTAAGCATTGTGTTACATGGTTTGGTGTTTAATGATTTAAACACACATGTCTTAGAAGATTGATTATAATATTTGTAATGAAGTTGTTTCCTTGGAAATACATGTCATATTATAGGAAAATGTGTTTGAATATTAGATGATAAACCTTGGAAGACTAGTTTGGAAGGTGGTTGAAGTTATTTCCTTGAAAATATAGGGATATTATCTTATTATTATAGGAAAAAATGATTTGGTAATTAATGTTACATATAGGATTTAATATTTAGAATTTTATATCTTTATGATGAAAGTAAATTAAAGTCTGCATCCACATGTGTTAGATGAAGTTTGATGCTTGCCAAAGTTGGAAGTTGATCTTAGTTTTCACTCTTTAACAAATGAAATCAAGAGATTTGAAATTATTCTTGAAGTCCAATAGTTGATCAATGTGGTAATAATTTATAGCGTTTTCCATTTTTTTGAATATTAAAATATTAAAGGATTTGGATAAATAATTTATATGGTTCATTGTGTTGAATTTTATTGTTAATACATAAATCATATTCAAACTCACATTTCTTATTAGGTGACGATGTTTAGAGACTAATTCAGATGATGATTATCTGAGTTGAAAGTGATTATAAATAAATATAAGATTTAATGATTATATAATAATTAAGGGAGTAATATAATGAGTTCTATGCTGAAATATAGGGTTTTAATCATATAAGTCGTTTTTGAGGATGAATATTTACACTATATGACACTGTTATGCCGCAAAGAATTCAAGATCAATTTTTAGAGGCCCTTGAAATTTGAGGGATCTTATGCCGTAAATTATGTACACACTTCATTAAGATGAAATCAAGTGAGGATTTTCTATAGCAGAGGTGTCCACAATGTAATTCTAGATTTTTAGGAAATTGGTGTTCCTGTAAAATTCAAGATCTCTATGCTGTAAGAAGATTCAATGTTGTAGAGGTGGCTAGGTTAGTTTTTTTGGTGGCCCTAGAAATTTGAGGAATTGGATGACATATGAAGTGTCCATGACACAAATAGTTGAGATCAAAGTAGTATATGACATAGGATAGGTTTCTATGCTGAGATGCTAAATTTTTCTAGAATTTGGTAGGCTATAAAAAATTGAGTCCTTCATGCCATGGGAAGTGAATACACCATAACCAATTGAGATCAAGGTATTATACACAGTATGAGTGGTGTCCACATCAATATTCTATTGTTTTCTAGGATTTTTTATACCTATATTAGTCAATACCTCCATTCCATAATGATTCATTATTCCATAGTGAGTTAAGAAAGTTAAAAAAAATAACTTTTGCGAAGTACTATTCTATGTTTTAGAAGAGTATGTTACACTATGTTGAATGGTTTCCTAGGAAAGTGTGGGAATTTCAAAAAAATTGAATACTTATCTACATCTAATATGTTTGGTGGTTATTCCATTATATTATAACTAATAATTAAAATTTTATGGATGGTTAAAATTAATTAGAAAATTATCCAAGGGTTAAGTTTAAAAATCAAGTTATAATAATTTGATGATTTGAATTTGAATTTAAAATTAAAATTTACACATGAAAAATTAATATGTGTAAATTTCAAGATATAAAGTAGGGTGGATAATAATAAAGGTAAAAATGTAGAGTTTAGTAAGTTTGAAATTTCAAATTTAGAGAATTATTCAGGTGTCAAGAGAGAGAATTGATGTTGTACTGAACAAATTATTATCCATTATCAAAGATAGACCTTTAGATATCTTACATTGCTAGTATCAAGAATATGTGTTATGAATTGAAGTCTATGAAGAATAAACAGTGAGTTTTTATCACTAAATATGAGGAAGAAGTTAAGATAAGAAGAGTTTTTATGTAGAAGTATTTATGCAGTAAAGAAGAAAAATAAGAACAAGTGGTGAGGTTTGCTATAAAGTTCACAAGAAGAAAAATAGTATCTATAATTTGTTCGATGGATAAGAAGTTTTCAAACTTGTGAAATAAAGGAATCCATTACTTTTTGGTTTGAAGAGAAATAAGAAAGTGTTTACATAACTATTTTCATAAAAAAAGAAGAGGAAGTCCTTACATGTTGCAGTGTAAATGAAAGAAGATGAAGAAGAATGAAGGAAAGAAAATTACATCAACATATTGAAGAGATCTAATGTGATGATACTCTCTTATTTTTACCCCAAATGTTACAACATTATAAAGTGTGGGATGAACCAATGTATATTATGTACTAAATCATAGTCAGGAGACATGAAAATATGAGTTTGAAGGCTATACCCTGCTTGTTGTAGCTCACAAGATGAGTCTAGTGTGTTTTGTAATCATGAAGGAATCCATATCACAACAAGAAATCTACATCTCACATTGAGTGGTAAACCTTGTAAATTGTTTTGTTCCTATGTTTGTGTGTTCAGTTATGCTGCAAGAAAAAAAATAACAAGAGACAGAGAACAAGATTGATTCATCCACATTAAAAAGTGAAAAGGGTAAATTGAGAAAGGGATAAGAGTTAAAGTTTTAATTAGATCAAGATTTACCAACACCGATTCCCCTTTCCTCTTAATGTGGTTTATATTCCCAATTTGACCCTTCAATATTTTTGGGAACCATCAATCACATAAAGCGGGATCAACACAAGTTGAATCCCAATCATGTTGAAATAATTAACATGATTTTCTGAAAACATTTCATATGATAATCTAATAATAAAAAATAATCATATAAGAAAAACTTTGTTTAGTGTTATTGGTTTCTAAAACATGTCTACTAAGGCTTCCATAAGTTTAGATGTAGTAATATTTTCACAGATATTAAAGGATGCATTTCATGTCGATGATATCTTAACTAATCCAACTTCTATTATATTCAACTTTTCCTACATAGAATTTTCCCTATTGTCATGATTACCTCCAATTAATGTATTTTTTAAATCTTTTTAACTAAGTATATCCTCAATCTATATCCTTTGGAAACTGATGCCTGTTCTGTTAAATTTATCAATCAGGGCCTAGCCTTCTTCATTTTTCATATATTAAGATAATAGTAAAATCAACTAAAATCAATATAACACCATGGAAATTGTGAATTTTACTGATACATTGAGTATTTAGAATAATTATTTAGTACAAATTATTAGGGAAAAAATCTCTATAAAACCACTAGAAGATGAACCCTTCAATCTATTAGAAGTTCCACATGCCATAGGTTATGTGAAACCAAATTCAAACCACCATAAATTCCCATTGAACTTAATATACTACAATATGGGAAGACTAGGAACTCAAATAACTATACTAAGTTATATTTTTCAAAAACTCTTCAAAATAACTCACACAAAAACAACCAAGTAAAGAAAGAAGAATGAAAAGTAATACAAACACACCAGATTATGTGGTTTAGAACTTCATCCTATGTCCACTATAGAACATGGGAAACCCTTAATTTCACAAGAAGTACAAGTATATTAATAAATATAGCTAATTATATAGCGATTAAACTCAAACCAAAAGTCACAAGTACAAGTTAGCAACTGGGTCCACCTCTATTTTATAGTGGTTTACAACTAATGAAACAGGTTGTAATACTATCCAAGAAATATGATCAGACATCCATTGACTTCACCATTCTATTGAATCAACCACCATCTCAACCACTCCATCTGGTGTACTATTCATAAACCCTATATAATAGAACCAAACCAGTCTACCTAGACCATCATAAGAATTCAATCTTGTAGAAAATGAAAATTGTGTACTGAAGATGATACTTCCACTAGCTTGGTAAGGTCTGAGTAAACTTTCATAGTTCCTCCTTCTAGTGAGTCAAATCTAAAGAATTGAATAGGGTTCATAATCTTAACAATGTAGTTTAATCTTACTACTATCATCACTTATTTAAAATATTTTGGTCATCTACACTTGATTTGAGAAGGTGTTTATATTCAATTTCTTCTATTTGACATAATATTTGGTGCTTCTCAGTTCTAAAACCATATTTATTCAAAATTATAATTATATGTGGTATACATGAGGTGTTTAATAATTTATTCTATTGATTAGTGTTTTTAATAGAAAATACAACAAGTATTTTCCAAATATTCCTAATATTTATGAACATAGAATTGTTTTCCATTCACTTAATTTGTTTGAAAAAATCCCAAATGATATTTTCTTATAAAAATTTACAACTATGGTGACTTTTTGAGATATAAATGGTTTTATATTGAGCTCTAATTGTGATGCATCATGTTTTTAGAGATTTTTATTATTATTTTAGAGGATTGTTTAAAAGATATTGAGGGGTCAGAAGATTTTTTATGTTCTTTATATATTTTTTAGGATATTTAAAGGTTCATTTAAATTTATACCATTATATTAATAATTAAATTAATGTTTGGGATATTTTATAAGTCATGTTGAAAATTTGGGTTTCCTAGTTGATGTTAAATTTTATTTCAAATGAGTTTCTTATGTGATTTTTATTCTTTTTTAGTTCTTTAAAAATATATTTTATGTTTCAAATATTGGGTTAGAGCTTAATTCCCCCTTTGGAAAAGTGTTAAAGTGGGAATTATTTGGATGAAATTATTTTTTATGTAGAGAATTCTTAAAATGAATTTGGACATCTCTGATAATGGGTATGCTTGATGGGAGTCTTGGGTACTTAGGTGGGAACATAGGAAAAGAACCTTCTAGATATTGATGATACTCTACCTTTCCTACCCTAAATTATATTCTAGGTATTGATTCCACTTTTCCAAGTACACACTCGATTACATCACTAGTTATGATGTCATTATGATCAATAAATTTATAAGTTTCACCACTATTGAAGGATTCCACTACAGTTAGTGGTCATACCCACTAGTTTAGTATGCAACTATATCTAGTGTCCTATGTTAAGTTTTATATGTGTTGAATTTGGATACATATTAATATTAGGATCATAGTGTAACGACCCAAACTTTTACTCATGAAAATTCCTCTTGATCTGATTAAATGTATTATTATATAAAATTGTTATATAAAACATATGCATTTATTTGGTTATATGTTTTTGGACTTTAAAATACCGTTAAGAATTGTTACTATTGCTAATATATCCATTCAATAGTGATCACATGATTAGTATAAATATAGGGCTTTAACAAATCCAATTTACTCAGACAAAGGAAGCTATGAACTCATCAAGTAGAATTGCTACGTATCAAGCCCATTTGTCAGAGATCGGAAAAGAAGTGGTTTCACTCGAATTTTCTCATGACCAAGCCCAAGCTGAGATTCAAAACGTTAATCTTGAATAGAACCACATATGGGAGAAGTGGAAGTTGATAGAGATTAACACTCAAGCGATGTTATCTGAGCCACCCCAAGAGTTTTTCGCCATCGCACAACTTACCCTTAGGTCATATGTGGGTGTCATAAGGGGTTATGTAATAATACCCTATCACTATGATTATGTGCATTATTTTTGTATAGAATAAATAATATACATTCATTTTATTGTTGTTACTGTATAAATAGTTTTTGAAGCACAAATAGTATTTTTAGTTAATACTCAATTAAGAAATCTATTCTGATGAATTGATGGTTTTTTAAATTAAATAATATTTTAATAAAATATTATTACTAAAATAATTTATATTAAATATAAATTATCCTATAATATTTATGAATACAACTGTAATTTTAATTAATGTTTGAAAGCTATTTTTATCAAAACCCATTAATTTTCAAAAAATGACAGTTTTTATTTTAAAAGTAAAGGTTCATATATTTAGAAAATTATTTTGATATAATGAATATTATTTTTGGAATTAGGACATAAACATTATCCAACAGTTATTTTTTCATAATTTTCTGAGACAATCAAATTTTTTGGTAAAAATTAAATACTGTTTAAATATATAGGGTGTTTTATGACATCATAATGACCTAATAGTGCTGTAATAAAATAAAATAAATGGTATTTTCAGGAAATATATTTTTTATCATTAAAATAATTTAATTTTAGGTTTTTTTGATTTATTTTACAAATTCTTAATGGACCCTAAAGGACTTATAAAACATTTTAACATTTTAAAATGATTTCCTTGAGAGTGTGACTCACCTCCACATAAGAAAGCCTAATATTTTAATAATTTCTGATATTTTCCTTATAAAATAATTTTTTTCAATCCAATTTGGAAAAACCATGTGATGGTTTGTGGTTTTTATTAGTTTAATGTGTGGTGTCCAAAACCTAAATAATAAAGAATTCCCTCACATTTCCTATATAATCCCACTCAATCTCCCATTCCTCTCAACTCAAACCATTTGTATCTTGACAAACCCATGTACTCCTATATTTATAATCATAACTAGGCACCCCAAGCACCTAATAATCCCCTACCAAGCCTCTCCCAAGCCTTTGGGATCACACTTCCAAGTAAGAGATTTCTTCCTTTCTCATTTGTGTCTAAATTTCTTTATATTGTTATACCCTTTTGTTTTCAATTAAAAATGTTGGGGTATGATTTTTAACCTCTCCCATACTTCCATAATTATGTTTTAATTATTATAGACCTCTTTCTATCTCATTAATGTCTCTCATGCACACCCGTTACCATGCTGAAATTCTGTAAGGAATTTCTCTCTTCTCATTTACATTCAAGAAATTATTTTATATTATGCATATAAATTCCATTAAATATGTTTATAATTGTATCTATATTACCCATTACTTTACATTTCATGTAAATATTATGATATTCCCCTTTATATCTCGCCAACCATTTTTATGAATTCTTATGTCATGTTGTTCTGCTGCCGAAATTGCACCGCGATTCTCCAAGCCAAAGTTATTGTGTAGTGAATACCATGCCCATTTCTATATCACGGGTATTCAAATTTATGCACATTTACTTTTTGATTATATAGTTTCATATAGTAATTCCAAATTCCTTTATCGTTGAATAAATGATTATGTTTAATTAATCCATGTTGTATGATCTATGTGGATCACTTATGCATGAAATGAAATGATTAAGAAGGGTTCACCCTGATAGCACTCCAATGCATTGGGTAGAGATTAGTATCATGATATGTCAATTTAAATGAGGGTTTACTCATTCTAATTAAATTAAAATGAGGGTTTACTCATGCTCCATGTGTAATGAGCCTTGGCTTATGATACTATCATGCTAAATGTTGTTTCCATATACCCACGTTATGATAATCATGATATATCATGCCTTTATGTTCATGTTTCTATTATACTCCATTGATATGAATATTCCATAACATTTACTATATTCTTCATTTTATGACTTGTTTACTCCCTTAATGGACTTTATAGCTCCCTCTTTTATCTTGAATGTCCTCAGGTTATCCCATGAAATGCTAAGTATTAAAGAATGTTGTGATCATGTAAAGGATGTTTTCAATAAAGATTTTGGGTTTTATGTTCTAAGTTGTTATGTAATGTTCCTAATTTATGAAGGCACTAGACCTCTCGATCCTCATATCTATATTAATTTCACGTTTATTTAATAAATCATGTTTAAGTGTGTAATAAAGAGAAGGGTTGTTATAGTTGGTATCAGAGGATAGGTTTAGTTGTTTTTGGGATTAGGATTAGAAAACCCTTGTGAAAGCCTTAGGGATAAGACTATGTGTAATAAAAACATCCCTAATTTTTTGTGAGTATTGAGTAAGTGTTTTATCAAGAAAATACATCCCTATCTAGATACAATAAGGTAGAGGTGGATCAGACAAATATGTATCTAGGGGTAAAACCCAAAAAACACCATTTTGAACTAGACTCGAACGAGAACTGGTGCACAACAACGAGCCTTGATGAACTCTTCGTTATGACACTCCCAGGGGATATGCTTTGGTAAATTCAAAATCTTAGTATGGACCATTATAAAGGGAATTAAAAAAATTCCCCTAAGAATATATGTTGGTAAGTAGATCATGGATAACATAGATAAGTTAAGGAAATAAATGTTATTTATAAGTTATCGCGTTTTTTCATTGGATTCCCCTTTATGTTTTACCCCTAACTTTCCTTTTATTCCATACAATGGTCAGTAATAAAAGGACATGGGCTAAAAACTGATGTGAAGATCAATGTGATAACTATTCTAATGAGATGCCCGATCTAATGAGAGCAGGAATCAAAAACTTTGTCACGATACTATCTCAACTAACTCAAGTTTTGAGTAGAAACATGGGTCAAAAGAAAAGATAAACCCCCACCATTAGAAAGAACAAACCGCAATTGAGAGCATCATGAGACAATGGCCTCCTAATTTTAATGGATCATCTAATCCCTCAATCACTGAACAATGGATCAACTCCATTGAAAAGATATTATCCATCCTTTAATGTTCTAAACAAGAGAAGGTACTTTGGGATGTTTATCTTATGGAGGGTGAAGCTGATCAATGGTGGGCATTGATCAAAAATAAAAATCCTGAGGAGGATATTGTGGAGTTGGAATGGAAGGATTTCTGGAAAATGTTTTTTGAAAATATTTTCCTCGCACCCTTCAACATAAGATAGAAAGGTACTTCCTTATCCTAAAGAAAAAATACAATGAATCCATTCCTCTGTTTGTTAAAAAAAATCCATCAAAGTGTGTGAGGAAAAATTGACAAGGCTTTAACGATATGACACCAGATTTTTCATTACCCCCGAATAAAAGGTTGACATCTTCTTTGGTGGGCTAAGACCTAGACTATAAAAATACCCAGTGATCTATGACATTGAGAGTTATGAAGAAATTTTCCTATGTGACCTCAATGTTGAAATGGAAATCGACGAATCTTAGGGGTTTCATAAGGATAAGAAGTGTAAGGTGGAATTTAATTTTTTCAGTCTAATGGATAAATCCAACAGTACTATGAAATTATAGCACCCCACTTTCCAAGGGTGCGGAAAGAAGCACCATGTAAATTGATTGAAGGTGATGAGAAAATTCTTTAGGTGTGGAAGAGAAGGGAACCTAGCTATTAACTGCCAATAAGAAAACCCCACTTCTGTGATAGAGGAGAGGAACACCTCCGTTCGACCCTCAATGAATTGTTTATTCCTTCAACTAAAAAGTACCAGGGCACTTTGCAAAACAGTTCCCTAATCCAAGGGTTTTCAGAGGCAACCAACAACCTCCAAGGTAGAAAGGGAGATATTTTTCTATCACTACTCTTGAAGTGAACCCTAGGAAAAAAGTGGTGAAAAGTATGCTAGTTATTAATTAAATAATAATAAATGTACTTTTTGATTCTGGTTCTTCGCCTTTATATCCCGAAATTTTAGTAGAAAATTCCCAACAACATCACAAATCATGTAAGTAAAGATGTCGGTGAGAACGAAAAATGGGGAAATCATTGCATCCCAGGAATATAACTCCTCCTCTATCACAATTTGTGGTTTGAACTTCCCATTTAACCTTGTTATACTCCCTTTGGTGCAATTTGATGCAATTCATGGCATGGATTGGATTTCCCTATGTAGAGATAACATAAATTATCATGAGAGGGAAATCACTCTCCATATGGTGAATCTACCCCTGATTCTATACATGTGCAAGGAGGAGGATGAATATTCCTTAGCACCATCATCTCAAGCGTAGATATTATTGTCTTATGAGCACACATATTTTGCTAAGATGACTGAGCCTAAGGAAGAACTCATCCTTGAGGATATGCTTATTGTGAGGGAATTCACTTAAGTGTTTCCTAAGGAATTTCCTGGTCTTCCTCCAAGAAGAGATGTTGAATTCTCAATTGATCTTATACCTGGGGCATTGCCAATATCCAAGACTCTGTATAGAATGGATGTTGTGGAGCTTGAGGAGCTAAATAAAAAACTATAGGAGAATATAGATAAAGGGTTTATATGCCCAAGTGCTTCACAATGGGGTGTTATCGTCCTCTTCTTCATGAAGAATGATGGGTCAATGTTCCTTTTCATTGATTATCGTGAACTAAAAAAAATTTGGATAAAGAAAAATTATTCTCTTCCCAGAATTGATGACTTGTTTGATCAGCTACGAGGAGCACAATACTTCTCTATGGTGGATTTGCGGTCGGGATATTACCAAGTAAGGGTGAAAATGGAGGATATCTTCAAGACTACTTTTCGTACATGGTACAGGAACTATGAATACATAGTAATTCATTTTAGACTCACTAATGCCCTAGAAATATTCATGGAATTGATGAATAGAGTCTTTAGAGATTACCTCGACAAATTTGTGGTAGTCTTTATAGACGATATTCTAATATACTCAAAAACCAAGGAGGAGCATGAGGAGCATCTAAGTATTTTACTAGAGACCTTGAGAAAGGATAATCTCTATGAAAAGTACAGAAAGTGTGAGTTCTGGTTGAAGTAAGTCTCATTATTTGGTCATATCATCACAAGAAATGGGATATCTGTGGATCCCTCCAAGATAGATACAATAGTGGGATGTTATAGGATAACATCAGTGGTGGATATCCGTAGATTCCTGGGGTTATCTAGATATTATTTCTGATTTGTGATAAAATTTTCATGATTTTCAAACCCTCTTACCAAGCTAACTTGGAAGGGAGTCAAGTTTTCTTGGAGTGATGAATGAGAAAAGAGCTTCAAGGAGTTGAAAAGGAGGCTTATCACTACACTCATTCTCATAATACCCATAAGTGGAGAACTTTTTTGGTTGTATTTAGTGATTCTTTGAAGATGGGTATGGGCTGTCTGTTGATGAAAAATGACAAATTAATTGCCTATGCTTCAAGGCAATTGAAGGTTCATGAGAAAAAATATCCAACACATGATCTGGAGTTGGCTGTAGTAATCTTCGCTTTAAAATTTTGGCGACATTACCTATTTGGGGAGAAGTGTGAAATATACATGGATCACAAAATCCCCAAGTATATATTCTCATAGAAAGAGTTTAACATGCACCAACGAAGATGGTTATAATTGATAAAAGACTGTGACTGCTCAATCTATTACCACCCTAGGAAAGTGAACAATGTGGCAGATGCTCTAAGTAGAAATAACCCATTTATTATATCATTAATGAGAATTGAAAAGTATCCAATCTTATTAGATTTGATAAATATGAACATGAGAATCATAAAGAATGGAAAATCATAAATCCTTTCACAAATTATTGCTCAACCATCTCTTTTGGAACGGATATAGGATTATCAAAATGATGATGTGGGAATTCATAAGAAAGTAGAAACTATTAGAAAAGGGAAATCCTCGGAGTTCAATGTTAATGAAGAAAGAATTGTGAGATTTGGGTCATGACTATGCGTTCTATAAAATCTGAAGTTAAAGAAATAACTTTTGGATGATGCACATAGTTTGAATTTCTCTATTCAGGCAGGAAACACAAATATGTATCGAGATCTACGAGAGCATTATTGGTGGGATACCATGAAGAAGAAGATCACTAAGTATACATAAAAGTGTCTAGTATGTCATAAGTTTAAGGCTTAGAGGAAGATGTATAAGGATATGATGAAACCATTACCCATACCAACATAGAAATGGGAGAACATATGCGTGGACTTTTTCACCGGACTTACGAAGGAATCCAAAGGAAACAATGCTATCTGGGTTGTTGTGGATCGTTTTACAAACACTGGACACTTCATTGCAATTCTAGAAGATTTATCATTAGATCAACTTGAATAGATATATATTAGAGAAGTGGTCAGGCTACATGGAGTACCACTATCTATTGTATCTGATCAGGATCCAAGATTCACCTCTATGTTTTGGAAGTGTCTTCAACATGCTTTGAATACTGATTTGAACTTCAGTATGGCTTATCATTATCAAATTGGTGGCCAATATGAGTGGACTATCCAAACACTTAAGGAAATGTTGAGATCAAGCTCAATGGACTTCAAAAGGAGATGAGATCAACATCTTCCTCTGGTTGATTTCTCTTACAATAACAGTTTCCACTCAAGCATCCAAATGGCTCTTTATGAAGCCCTTTAAGGGAAGAGTTACAGAACACCGTCATGTTGGGATGAAGTTGGGGAAAAAAACTCCTAGGTCTATAAATGATCAAAGAAATGGTAGAGAAGATTAAGACTATTCAGAAACACATTAAATACGCTTAGAGTAGATAAAAGATTTATGTTGATAATCATCGATGAGAACCGGAGTTTGTTGTTGGATACATGGTATTCCTCTATATATCACCATGTAAGAGAGTTATGAGATTTGGGAAGAAGGTAATGCTTAGACCAAGGTACATAGACCCTTTTAAGATCCTTGATCATATTAGAGCAGTGTCCTGTCAACTATTACTCCCACCGAACCTATCTCAAGTACATTATGTATTCCATGTATCATTCTTGAGGAAGTACAAACATGACCCTTCGCATGTACTCAATATAGAGGTGGTACCATTGGATAATGAACTCTCATATAAATAGAAGTTAGTGAAGATCTTAGATTATAGATAAATGTTCTATGAAATAAGACAATTCCCCTCATCAAGGTGTTATGGTGAAACCAAAAGTTTTAGGAAGCAACATGAGAATCAGAGGACGTGATGAAGTAGAGTTACCCTCATCTATTTTAGTGTACGAAAACGAAATTTTGAGGGTGAAATTTCTTAAGGGGGGAAGATTGTAATGACCAAAACTTTTATTAATGATAATTCCTATGGATATGATTAAACGTATTATTATGTAAAGTGGTTATATAAAATATATGAACTTATTTGGTTTTATGTTTTTGTATTTTAAAACACCATTAATAATTATTACCATTTCTAATATAGTTTTTGAACAATGATCACATGATTAGTATAAATATAAGGCTTTAACAAATCCAATTTACTCAGAAAAAGGAAGGTATGGCCTCATTCAGTAGAATTTCTTTGTACGAAGCCAATTTATCAGAGCTCAGAAATGAGGTGACGTCACTGGGCTTTTCTCTTGACCAATCCCAAGCTGACCTTCAACACATTATGATTTATTGGAACCTATTACGAGAGAAGTGGAAGTTGATAGAGATTACCACCCGAGTGATGTTATCCGAGCCACCCCAAGAGTCTGTCACCATCGCACACCATACCCTTAGGTCATATGCAGGTGTTATAAGGGGTTATTTAACAAAACACTAGCACTATGATTATGTGCATTATTTTTGTATATAATAAAGAATATACATTCATTTTATTATTATTTCTTTGTAAATAGTTTTTAAAGCACAAATAGTATTTTTAGTTAATATTAAATTAAGAAATATATTTTAATGAATTAATGAATTTTTAAATTAAATAATATTTTAATAAAATGTTATTACTAAATTAAATTTTATTAAATATAAATGATCGTATATTTTTTATGAATACAATTATAATTTTAATTATGGTTTGAAAGCTATTTTTGTCTAAACACACGAATTTTTGATAAATGTCAGTTTTTTTACAAGTAATAATTCACATATTTAGAAAATTATTTAGATAAAATGAATATTATTTTTGGAATCAAGATGTCAAAATTATACAATGGTGAATTTTTCATAATTTTCGGAGACAATCGACTTTTTTGGTAAAAATTAAATACTGTTTAAATATAAAATGTGTTTTATGACATCATAATGACCAAATAAAAATTTAATAAAATACTATAAAAGGAGAGTTCAGACAATATATGTTTTACCTTTAAAATAATGTGATTTTAGGTTTGTTTTATTTATTTTACAAATCCTTAGTGGACCCTCCAAGACTTATAAAACATTTTAACATTTTAAAATGATTTCCTTGAGAGTGTGACTCACCTCCATATAATAAATCCTAATATTTTAATAAGTTCGGCCATTTGAATTACAAAATAATGTTTTATACTACACTTTGGAAAAACATTTTTCAAAAACCATAGTATTTTTTATGGTTTTGATTAGTTTAATTTGTGGTGTCTAAAACCTAGATAATAAAGAATTACCTATCCCTTCCTATATAAACCCACTCAATCTCCCATTCCTCTTCACTCAAACCATTTGGAGCTCGACCAACCCATTAAATAATCTCTCTATATTCCTCCCAAGGTTCAAAAATCTCCCAAGAAGACCCTATCAAGCCTTTCTAAAGCCTTTGGGATCGCACTTCCAAGTAATGGATTTCTTCCTTTCTCATTTTTGTCCAAATTTATTTATATTTTTATACTCTTTTTTTTCAATTAAAAATGTTAGGTTATGATTTATAACCTCACCCATACTTCCCTCCTTATGTTTTAATGATGAGATACATCTTTATCTCTCATTAATGCCTCTCATGCACACCCATTACCATGCCGAAATTCTGTAAATAATTTCTCTCTTCTCATTTACATTCAAGCAATTATTTTATATTATGCATCTAAATTACAATACATATGTTTGGAATTATATCTATATTACCCCATTAATTTCCATTTCATGTACATATGATGAGATACCCCTTTCTCTCTCATCAACAATTTTTATGAATTCTTATGTCACGTCGTTATGCTGCAGAAATTACACCGCGATTCTCCAAGACAAATTCATTGTGTAGTGAATACCAAGCCCAATTCACAATCAAGGGAATTCACATTTTTTCACATTTACTTATTGATTATATAGTTTCATGTATGAATTCTAAATTCTTTTATCATGGAATAAATGATGATTTTTAATGAATCCATGTTGTATGATCTATGTGGAACACATATTCATGAAATGAAATGATTAAGAATGGTGTGCCCTGATAGTGCTCCAATGCATTGGATAAAGATTAGTATCATGATAAATAAAGTGAAATGAGGGTTTAATCATTCTAATTCATGTTCAATGAGGTTTTACTCATTCTACATGTGAAATTATCCTTGTATCATGCTAATATCATGTTAAATGTTGTTTCCACATTTCCATGTTATGATAATCATGATATTTCATGCCTTTATGTTCATTTTTATCTTGTTCTCAATTGATATTAATATTAGAAAACATATACTATATTATTTATATTATACATTTTTTACTTCCTTAATGGGATTTATAGATCACCCTTTTCTAATGCATGTCCTTAGGTTATCCCATGGAATGCTAAGTACGAAGGAATGTTGTGGTCATATAAAAGAAGTTTTCAAAAAAGATGTTGGGTTTTATGTTCTAAATTGTTATGTAATGTTCCTAATTTCCTAAGACACTATACCTCTCGATCCTCAGAGTTTTATTAAGTTCAATTTCATGTAATAAATCATGTTTAAGTGTGTAATAAAGAGTAAGGTTGTTATACATAGTGTGTATTGACCTAAGTTATCTAGGGTATATCCAATGAGTCTTGGTTGTGGTTTATCGCATTAGGAGCTAAGGTGTTCTCATGTCATGTATTATTTTAATTATTTCACTTTTATTTTATTGATACTTTATTATATTTATTGGTAAAAAAAATTCTTGTTATGTATCATTTTGATAAGACTATTCTGTGTTATTTAGTTTATTTTATTCATTATTTTTATTTCACACCTCACATACTTAAAATATATTAATTAGTTATTGTTTATAGTTAATTCATGAAATGGATTTTTTTTTTAAAACTTGGATTTGATACTCATATTATTTATAATTTCTTATAGGATCACTTATTTCCTGTTGTGGGTCTTTTATTTATTTATTTTAGTTTTAAAATAAAACTCTTTAATGTTATAGAATAATAAAAGAGTAAATAAGGGTGTAAAAACTTGTTTATCATTTCCTTGAAAAATGAATATGTTTTCTAAATATATTTCTAAAAGTTTTCCAAGGTATTTTGTAACCCTGCTTTTGTTTCCTTTCTAAAATGGATATTTTATATTTTGAAGGATGTGTTTCGATATATTGACATTACTTATTTTATAAAAGAGATTAGATAATTATTTTCATAAATGGTATTTCAAACTAGAATTTATGGAATGTATTATATGTGAAATTGTATAAAATCATTTATTGGTGGTAAAAAAATAAAATATTGTTCACACCCTAAAAATAAAACCTGGGGGGTGTGTAGGCTTGGTGGATATTATATAGGTTCAAGTGGAGACCCTCCTTCTTCAGGATGATGATCTTTGGTTGCTGATGGAGTGGGTTCCTAATGTTGATAATTATTGGGTGATGACTGTAGGTCATGAGGTGATATATGGTTGGGAATTTGGTGTTTTTTAAATTCTTATTTTTATTTTTTATGTATTATCCATTTTAGCCTTCCTCTCACTTTGATTTCTTGACATGAACCCTATTTTGTATTACTATTTATGTATTTTTTCTTTAGTACGAGCATAAATGTTTCTTATGGTTATGCCTTGTTTAGTTTATACTGATTATAATTGTTTCTTTATTTTTATATGGATGTAAAATGTATGGATTAAGTATATAAAAATTTCATAATGGGTATGTTATTTTTTATTGATATTCAAGGGTGAAATTTTTCCCATGTTGTCATGTTTATTACCCTTGGAGCTAGTCTCTAGCCTGTTACGATTACGAACAGGCTTCAGACCTTGTTGATGACTGACTAGGGTGATGTGGATGGTTGAATTAGGCTGGTTCATGAGAAAATTGTATAAAATCCTTATTTTTTATTTGGGTAAGTTTGATATACAAGAGGAAGGACCATCAGAACTCAAATGGTTAGTCACTAGTAGGTGCCTAATTGCCACCATTCAGGAAAAATGTTTAGTTTCCATGGGTATTTGATTAGTGAGTCTTGAATTTGAATGTTATCAAATATTTATATATTTTTTTTGAAATTGAATATGTTTTAGTTTACATAATCAATATATGTTTTGTTTATGGAAATTGATTTTTTTGGGTATAAATGGAGGAAGAATTAGTGTCATATGATCTGAAAAACTATGTGTGATCCATGAATATAGTTCTAGAAACCTCCCAAGGTTGTGGTGAAGTGTTCCAAATCACACATCCAAATAATGAAAGGTCATAACACCCTTTTTGAATTTTTTTTATCTATTTGTGATTTTATAATGAATTATAATGTGTTTATCACTTATATAAGATGGATTAGAAAGTGTTTTAGAGTATGTTGATATTATTTAATTAAATTATATTTGAAATTTAGTGTTATGATATTTTGTTTCATGATTATGGGTTACATTTCATATGAAAAGAGATTTTATGAAATTCCCTTGAAATGAAAGTGAGTTTTTTTAAAAAAAATCAAGGGATAACTTTCAAGATATTTCTTAAACATAACAAGATAATTTTAAGTATAATTTAGTGTATTTAAAAGTTATAATGGGATATAATTTAGAAACTAATTTATAATGCGTATACTAATTGTTTTAGAGTTGGTATGGGTTCTTAAAATCAGTATTTTGGTGTAAAATGTAGTTTTTATAAGTTATCTTTAGTAAAAAACAATGGGTAATCTATGTGATTTTTGTGTATAATTAATTCCCTAAATTATTTCTAAATCAAGTTTTCATGATTAAATGAGAATAATTTATGGTTCCCATTATATTTTTTTATATTGAAATAAGATTTTTTATTTATGTTACATAAATGTTCTTATCTGGAAATTGTTATTTTAAGTTTTCCTATAGGTTATGTTTGCTGTTTACGATTAAATCATAAAACGAATTTTGACTGAGTTTCATATTATTTAGAATTCACCACTTCAGAAGATATCAGTGATTTATGGAATTTTTATCTTAAGGGATATTTCATAGAGAAAATTTCCACATTGTTCTAGTATAATCCTTATAATTTTCAACTGTACCCAAACTTTGAGTAACTCCCCAACCCCAGAAACCCAAAGACAGTGCATTATTTTAATACATTAACATGATTACAAGGAATCAAGTCCTGAAGGACCGATCAGTTTAGCAGTATTGGAAAATAGATTAAATAAAAGAACTTAACATTACAATTTCTAACATAAAATACAACATAGAAAATCCTTTTGAGAATTACATTGTTCCCATAGATTGACCCATCATATTAATCAAAATAGACTTCTTGGCATCCAGGTAAAAAAAACATAAGAAAGGGGTGATCTCAGATGCTCATAAAGGGTAAATAATTTAGCGGAGTTATAAACTTTTAAGGCAAGATGTATAATAAAAACAACAACCTTTTAAACATAAACTTGAACATAATATGAAAAAATAAATCAAACATTACCATATAAAAATTTACATGGATATTCTACTATTCAAATAATCACATGTAATAACTAATTTCATAATGAGGGAATGAATAATGAGAGACATAATAACTACTATGTTATGGACTTGTGCCAAGACCATTCAAAAATATTCTGTCAAGGCCTTGTGCCAAGACACTAGTATGTCTCATGAGACCTACCAATGAATAGAGGGGCTATATCAGGCCACACCCATCACTTACTAAGTCCAATTCATACCTCATATGAAAAGGGTGAAACATAACATAATCATTTGTATTAAAACTTGCATATGAAATGTCAATATTTTAACTATAAACCATGAATGGTATTAAAATAGCACATCCCCAGTCAAACATATCATAACTCATTCAATATAATATGTAAGATTTTATTATAATAAATCAACCTCAATCAAGAATAATATCTAGTAAAGGATGTTGACAAAGTTGAAAATGATCAGTAAAACTCTTTGAGAGAAATATCCCTTTTTCATGAAATCATTTAAAAGTCACACAATTTATAAAGGAATTAATTTAAAAGATATTTTTGAATCAAAGTTTCACATAAAAATTTGAAACTTTTGAAATGAATTAACATTTTAAAACAATCATGTCCATATAAATAAATCTTTAAAATCATTATGAAAACATGGATATTAATTAAATAGATTTATAAAAATAAATATTTAAAACATTTAAACTGATGATCTAGTTAAAGAGTACCTTCCATAAAACCATAAAAGATTCCTTTTGAATTTTTTTATGAAACATGTACATGGATGATAAATATGTCCCAGTAAATACTTATACATAAACAATCTCGGATAATAATGAGATTGAGGAATTAACCCTTACCTTAGATCTGATACTCTCCATACGTGTCTGATAATGATTAATAATTTTTTTAAAAATATTATTAACATATATAGAAATCATAAAATTATTTACGATATCATATATTATTCTTTTATGACTTTATATTACCCATTTATTAATAATTCCAAGTTAATGCAGCATTTCAGGTAATATCGCTTTGTTTATCGTACGTGTTTTGACTTGTTATTCTTGACCATATTATTTAGATCAAGATTTAAATACTTCCAGAATGTACAATATGATTTATATATTATATATATTCATAACATAAATAAATAAATATATATATATATATATATAATGAAACACACCGTTCATGGAGACGGTAGGTCGTACGTACGGATGAACGTTGTTTCCGTTTTTGTATCGTATGTAAGTAAGTGAATGATATATATATATATATATATATATATCATCCTAGTATTATTATTATGTCATATATTTCATATTTATAAATAATAATTAATCTGTTAATCATTCTTGGATGGTGAACATGGATGATGAGTCTCATCACGCCATGGAGACGGTAAGTCGTACGTACGCACGAGTGACGATATCATTTTCTTAATGGTTAAATAGTATGGAATTGGATGGAATATGAATTTTAAATAAACAATATAATGTTATATTTATTATTTAAATCTATTATATTCATAGTTATACCAATATAAATTATGTTTAATGAAAAACAATTTACACCACGATGTGGAGACGACAAGCCGTACGTACGCACACATGGTGGTATTGTTTTTCATAGGATAAGTAAAAAGTAAAATATGGATGTACCATAATATTTAAACAATCTCAGAATATATTATATTATATAGTTATTATTTTATTATGTAAAAAACTAAGTAAGAGGAAGTAGAAGAAGAAATGAACTTTGAAAGAAGGGATAAAACGATTACCTCTTCTTCAGGTGTCTCCTTTTGATTTGTGAAAAAGGACTCCGTCTGTGGGATTTATTCCCAAGGAGTTTCCTCAAGGATGAAGGTAGGGAAGTTTGGAGTATATATGGGTAGGTTTTGGCCTATAAAAATGGATTTGGAGGTGTTAATTAAAGATAAAGGGAGGTTTCCTTTTATAAGAGAGGTGAGAGGCCCTTTAGGAAACGCTTAAAATATTAATTTATTATAAAATGATATTTGGTTTATAATTACTCAAAATTGATTTATTTCTAGGATAAGAAGAGGATGGGTCTAAATCCTCTCAATGTATTGGTTTTATACATGCTTAGGTCAAAACGTTATCCTTATCTTTTGGGATTAACCCTTAGTTAAACACTTTAACTCTTACCATGTATTCTTGTATTTTTATACTATAAGATTAATTTAGTTACTATAAAATACCAAGGGAAACTCAAGTGGATAATTAATGACATTTGTAACATTATATATGTTAGTTATATGAATCTTATATTTTATGGATTTTTTTTTATAATTTAATAAAATAGTATTTGTTTTAAAAACTCATTTATGCAAATTTTGACACTATTTAGTAATTGATGTTTTTAAAGTCATAACAACTTGACTAATTCAATTAAAAGAAATTAAACTATACCTGATATGTCAATTTCATCCAGAAAATTCGTGGATGGATTCAAAACTTTCAAATTATATTTATTTTAATATTTATAATATCATTTATTTGATTATTTTATTAATATGGAAAATACTGCATCATTATTATGTCATAAATAAAATTAATTATTTAATGTATAAAAATTAAATATAAAATATAATAATGTAGAAAATATTTATATATTTACAATGAATATTTGTTGTCAAATATATCAATCATATAACCCTATATTAATTTTTTTAGTAAAAGATACATGTTTATCTTATATTTATCGTTACTTTAAATTAATTCTTATAACATGTCATTATCACACCCATGTGGTCCCATGGGGTCCTAAAATCATCTTATGGATTCTCATGGTCGAATATATATCAACAAATAGGATTAGTAGACATGTTAGGGTAGTTTAATATTATTATAATATTATATTTACCCTTACATACCTGATTTACCCTTTAACCATGATAAATGAAAATAATTACTAAAGTTACTATTCATAATGTCAAAAAAAGGCACCTATTTACACAATTTGAACCTCCTGATTCAAAATATGGGATCCATTTTTTTAAATTCAATACATATAATTGGTATAAATTAATTTAATATTAATTTCTGTTGTCAAAAAAAGAGAGTGAGTTTTTAAGAAGTAAAAACTATCGAAAGATTGACTTGTGTTTATGTCTAATTTAAATATAAAATTACTTAAAATGAACTAAATATTATTAAATGATAAAAATATAATTTATTTATACTTTAAAACCTATAAAATTTATAATTTAAGACTATAAATTATTTCGATTAAAAAAGTTATTTTCAATTAAAATTTAGTATTTTCACAATTCATAGAAATATAAAGGTTATCAGAAAAGTACCAAAAACTTATCCAAACTAAATTTTTATATACCAACTATAAAGAATAATTCAATTTCATCAAATTTAATATATAAAAGTTTCAAATATTGGATTTAAAAAGGGTTCTCCATTAAGATGCGGGAAAACTACATTTTTTGAAAAATACTTCTTTTATCGGAAAAATTGAACTTGTCCTTATATTATATCTAAGAAACACAAAATATTAATGTTAAAATTATATGGGATATATAAAATTGAAAATATGGTTAATACTATTCATAACTGATTTTTTAAATGGCTAGTTTGATAGGTCATGGTGCGCTTGAACTCCATGTTGCGTAAATCACACGCTATTGAATTATTTAAAAAGAAAGTGTACCATGGAAGCTTGGGATGTTACATTATCCCCTAATTCAATAAATTGCATCCTTGAAATTTAAACTTGGGATTAAAAACTAGGGTGTTTAAATTTCCAAATATCTTAGTTGAAACCCCACATCGAAAAATAGATTAATGATGCCTCTGTTTTGAAATAAATAAAGGTAAGTATGAAGTTTACTGAGAATAACACATACTAGGGTTCCATGTAGGAAAACATGGATATGGGAGAGAAAACTAGCAATCAAGTTCTGATGGAGAGTGATAGAGAATATTATTACGAGGAATTTAACAATCTGAAACCCATAAATCTATGATGATCTAAGGGACCATTTGATTCATCTCAAAAGAAAGTACTAGGAAAACATTTCTAGTTTTATGATCATTTTATTAGTGTTGTAGAATTAATTTAATTACTAGAATAATAACACAAGGAAGCATACTTAATTTATAAATAGAGTCTCATCCTTTAACAAATTTCTACCACAAACTCATCTTTCTCTTCAAAGATAAAACTCAAAAATATTCCATTCATCTCAATCGTATAAGGATAGAAATATAAAAATATACAATTAAAATGAATAAAACTATATTATAATAACCAGGGACTTATCGTAGGATAGTGGTAGGTGATATAACCTTATCACACTTCGGTTGTGGGTTCGATTCCCAAAGATTTTCCCGACACGACAGGTTATCACCCAACCAGTAGGTTGTAATTTTTCTAAAACTATAGTATTATATCATTCCAAAAATAATCTTAAGAAAAACAATACTAGAAAAAGATAAAATTAATCCATTCTAACTTTTAAAGTTATCCAAAATACTTTTGTCTAATATCTGTCTAAGAGGTATCTAAATTTCTGAAATCAATTGTAACGTCAGATTCCCTAAACAACGTAATGTTTCTCTTATTGTCACGTAATGAATATAGGATTACCTTCATCATATTAAAAACTTAATGAAAAAATGTACTACAGTAAAATCCTTATATATATCACATTTTTCTTATAACCATAATAAAATTCTTGAATACAAAAATCAAATACATTAATTATTACACTTCGACTATCATAACAACATAATCTTGACCTTGATAAATTTTCTTTTTATAAGATTTATTTACCTGACACTTTGTGCAATCATTTTCATAATGTCCCATATATTTATAATTATAAAATTATATAGATTCTTTCTTTTCCTTACAATCACGAGCCTGGTGACCTTTTTCTTCACATTTGTAACAATCTCCCATTACTTTTAGGCAAGTAACAGGGTGTTTTTTCCTAATTTTATCTCATAAGGGAAAATACTTCTTTCCCGTTTTCTCTTTATTTGTCTCTTGATCTACCAACCTATTCTTCTCTTGCTTTACTTTAATGTCATAACACTTAGAGAATTCCTTTTCTGTCTTGATAGCACATGAGACTATATCTTCGTATGATGAGAAAGATTTTGAGACCAATGCTCGTTAGAGGAATGGTTTTAACCCACCAAAGAATCGATAAATCTTACATCTTGTGTTACGTATGTAGTCTGTAGCGCACATTTCCATCCTTGTGAAGTTAGGCTCATACTTTGCAACATTATCATCCTCTTTTTATCTAAGACTTAAAAATTGCCTTTCTATATGATCTCATTATTCACGAGGAAATTATTTATCAAGGAAAAGTTCTTTAAACTCAATCCATTCCATATTTACAACTTATTAATCCTCGTTTGGGTTTCTAATTAATAACCACCATTGATTTGTATATCCTAAAAGATGATAAAATGCCATAAAAACTTTTTCCCTCTCATTACTCTTGAAATTAATAAATATTTTCTCTAAGAAACTTATCCACTACTCAGCTGCAAAAGGATTTGTAGTCCCATTTAATGTTAGATGTTGTTGTCTCATGAAGTGGTCTAACATTGATCCTCTGCATTGTGGACCAGGATGCTCCATACAGGTAAGGTTATTATTCATAACCTGAGAAAACTCTCCCAATATGGTTATATGTTGTTCAGTACCAGTTGTGTCACACACTCCGCTATCATTATCTTGAATAGTAGATAAATCCCTACATGGATTTCATGCATTTATTTGATTTCCATTTCTTCCACTAAGTACCATTTCTAAATAATGGCATCCACTAGATTAGGTTATGAATCATAATACACAATTTCAAACTAGTAAAATACTTAATATAAATTGAAAAATTTATGCATATCTAATCCATAATCATGAATATGGTTTCTTTGAGAACATATTTACTCATAAATCCTTAATAATGGTTTGTAAATAAAATATGAATTATCCTAATCATATCCCCCGAGTGTGTCGAACCAGGAGTGGAGTTCAGGTCGTTGTCATGTATAAGGTTACCATGAGCCAAGCCAGGAACACCATGTCATAGTTTTCACCCCATGGTATATCTGTTCCAAAACCACATCCACATATAGTATCTAGATAGGGATGTACTTCTTAGAATATCCATGTAATCCCTACTTTACCAAAATTCTATGGGTTATTTTATACTTATCCTCAAAGTCCATCTAAGGGTTATGATCACTAATCTAAGTTTTTTAAATCTATTTACATGGTTGTTGCTAGAATTATTCTAATACCAACTATAACACCCTAACCCCGAATGCCCGAATTCGGTGCATTATTTTAATACATTGGCATGATTAAAAGTAATCAAGTCCCGAAGGACCAATTAGTTTAGCAATCTTGGAAAATAGATTACATACAAGAACTTAACATTGCAATTTCTAACATAAAATACAGAATATATAATCCTTTGAGAATTCCATTATTCCCCTAGCTTAACCCCTCATATCAATCATAATTCACATCTTAGAATATTGGGAAAAAAACATAAGAAAGGGGTGAGCTCATATGCTCGGTAAAGGAAAATAATTCAACGGAAGATATAAACTTTCATGGAAAGATGTATAATAAAAACAGCAGCCTTTTAAACATAAACTTGAACATAATAAGGAAAAAATTAATCAAAATTACCATATAAACATTTACATGGGTATTATACTAGTCTAATAATCACATGTAATAACTAAATTCATAATAATGGAATGCATAATACCGGACATAATAAATACTATGTCAAGACCTTATTCTAAGACCATTCACAAATATTCTATCAAGGACCTATGCTAAGACACTAATTTGTCTCATGAGACCAACCAATTCATCGATGGACTATAATAGGCCCCGCCCATCACTTTCTAAGTCTAATTCATTCCTCATATGAAAAGGGTGAAACATAACATAATCATTCGTATTAAAAATTGCATATGAAATGTCAATACTTTAACCACAAACCATGAATGGTATAAAAATAGCACAACCATAATCAAACAAATCATAACCCATTCAATACAATATGGAATATTGTATTATAACAAATCAACCTTAATCAAGAATAATATCCAGTAAATGATGTTGACATAGTTGAAAATGATCAGTAAAACTCTTTGATATAAATATCCTTTTTTTCATGAAATCATTTAAAAGTCACACAATTTATAAAATAATTCATTTAAAAGATATTTGTGAATCAAAGTGTCTCATACCACTTTGAAACTTTTCAAAAAAATTAACATTTTAAAACAATCATATCTATAAAAATAAATCCTTAAAATCATTATGAAAACACTGACATTAATTAAATAGATTTAGAAAAATAAAATTTTAAAACATTTAAAATGATTATATAGTTAAATATTGCCTTCCATAAAACCTTAAACGATTAATTTTGAAAACATTTTTATGAAACATGGACATGGATGATAAATATTTCCCAGTAAATACTTACACATAAATAATCTCGGATAATAATGAGATTAAGAAATTAACCCTTACCTTAGATTCGATACTCTCCATACGTGTTTCAAACTCCTATATAATGTTTTTAAATATATTTTTAACTTATATAAGAATCATAATAATATTTATGATATCATATATGATTCTTTTATGACTTTATATTACCCATTTATTAACAATTCCAAGTTAATGAAACATTTCGGGTAATATCGCTTTGTTTATCGTACGTGTTTTGACATGTTAATCTTGACCATATTACTTAGATCATGATTTACATACTTCCATAATGTACAATATGATATATATATATATATATCATATATATTAATAACATAAATATATATAATAAATAAATATATATATATATATATATAATGGAACACACCGTTCATAGAGACGGTAATCTGTACGTACGCATAAACATTGTTTCTGTTTTCGGATCGTGTGGAAGTAAGTGAATAAAATATATGTTTGTATATATATATCATCACAGTAGAATTATTATGTAATATATTCTATAATTATTAATAATATTTATTTCTATAATCATTCTTGGATGGTGAACGTGGAGGACGAGTCTCATCAAGCCGTGGAGACGGTAAGCCGTACGTACACACGAGCGATGATATAATTTCTTTAATGGTTAAATGGTATGGAATTGGATGGAACATGAATTTTGAAGAAAAAATATTATGTTATATTTATTATTTAAATCCATTATATTCATCATTATACATATATAAATAAAGTGTACATGAAAAACAATTTACACCACGACATGGAGACGGTAAACTGTACGTACAAACGCATGGTGGTATTGTTTTTCATAGGATGGGTAAAAAGAGGAATATGTTTGTCCCATAATATTAAAAAAATCTCAGAATATATTATATTCTGTATTTATTATTTTATTATGGTAACAACTTATTTAGAGGAAGTAGAAGAAGAAATGACGTTTTAAAGAAGGGATAAAACGATTACCTCTTCTTCAGGTGTCTCCTTTTTATTTGTGTAAAAGGACTATATAAGTTGGATTTATTCCCATAATTTTCCCTCTAGGATGAAGGGAGGAAATTTTGGAGGAGATTGGGGAAGGTTTTGTTAGAGCCAAATTGATTTGGAGGTGTTAATTAAATATAAAGTTAGGTTCACTTTTATAAGAGAGGTGAGGGGCACTTTAGGAAAATGTTGAAATATTAATTTATTATAAAATGATATTCAGTTTCTTATATCTCCAAATTTATTTATTTCAATGATTACATGAGTATGGGTCCAAATCCTCTCAAAAAAAAATTTATAAATGTTTAGGTCATAACATTATCCTTATCTTTCGAGATTAACACTTACCTAAACAGTTTAACTCTTACCATGTCTTCTTGTATTTTTATACTATAAGATTAATTTAGTTATTATAAAATACCAAGGGAACCTCTAGTGGATCATTAATGATGTTTTTAACATTATATAATTCATTTTTAAGAATATTATATTTTTAGGATTTTTATATCATATAATAAAATAGTATTCATTTTAAAATCTCATTTATGTCAATTTTGACACTATTTAGTAATTGATTTTTGTTAAATTCATAACAAATTGATTACTTAGAACCAAATGAATTAAATCATATCTGATATGTAAATTTCTTTTAGAACATTTTTGGGTGACATAAAAAATTTCAAAATTTATTTATTTTAATATTTATAATATCATTTATTTGATTCTTTCATTAATAAGGAAAATACTACATCCTTATTGTGTCATAAATAAATTTAATTATTTAATGTATAAAAATTAAAAATAAATTACCATGATGTAGAAAATATTTATATATTTATAATGAATATTTATAGTCAAAGATATCAATCATACAACCCTATATTAAATTTTTTAGTAAAAGATACATGTTTATGTTATATTTAACTTTACTTTAAATTAATTCTTATAACATATCATTATCACACCCATGTGGTCCCATGGGGTCATAAAATCGTCCTATGGATTATAATGGTCGAATATATCTCAAAAAATATTATTAGGAGACATATTAGGTAGTTTAATATTTTTATAATATTATTTTTTACCCTTATTTACCTGATTTACCTTTTAACCATGGTAAATAAAAATAATTACTAAAGTTACTATTCATAATGCCAAAAATAAAAGGCACATATTTAAAAAAAATTAGAACTCTTAATTCCAAATATGGAATCCATTTTTCCAAATTTAAAACACAGAATTAGCATAAATTAATTTAAAATTAATTCCCATTGTCAAAACAAGAGAGCTGGTTTTTAAGAAGTAAAAACTATCAAAATATTGACATGTGTTTATGTCCAATTTAAATGTGAAATTAATTAAAATGTACTAAATTATATTAAATGATAAAAATATAATTTAATTATACTTTAAAACCAAAAAAATTTATAATTTAACAATATAGATTATTTCAATTTAAAAAGTTGTTTCCAATTAAAATTTAGTATTTTTCACTATTCATCGAAATATGAAAGTTATCAGAAAAGTACGAAAAACTTATGCAAACTAAAATTTTATGTCCTTATACAAAATAATAATTTAATTTCATCAAATTTAATATATAAAAGTGTCAAATATTATATTTAAAAAGGGTTCTCCATTAAAAGGTGGGTAAACTATTTTTTTGAAAAATACTTCTTTTATTTGAAAAATTGAATTTTTCATTATATTATATCTAAGAAACAAAAAATATTAATGTTAAAAGTATATGGGATGTATAAAATTCAAAATTTGGTTAATAATTTTTATAACTTCTTTTTAAATGGCTAGTTTGATAGGTCGTGGTGTGCTTGAACTCGGTGTTGCGTAAATCACACACTATTGAATTATTTAAAAAGGAAGAGTACTGTGTAAAGACCTGAAAAATTCAAGGATTTTTTTTAATTTTCTTTGGATTTTTACAAGAATGATGTTTTTGACGGAACTTGATTCCGAGGCCCGGTGTGCCCGTAATCTTTTTCCGAAGTTTAGCTCGGGTATGTTCAGTGAACGAACGAGCGGGTTTTACTAACTTTTGAACCGGTGCTCGAAATCAAATTCTGAGGGCACCAATGGAATCGAAACGCCGATAATTGCTTAAAAACACCTTTTCCGAAGTTTCGTTTTCTCGGGTGTGGTTTTTAATTTTTGGGGTTAAGTTAAGTAATAAAATAAAGTGGTGCGACAATTTATTTTATTTTACTTAAAGAGCCTTAACCTATGTTAAGCGGATAAGGTGGAACCCACAATATCCTACCCACTTGGTAGGATATTTATGAGGTGTGGCCCACACGAGCCCCACCGTTTCTTTCCTTCTAAGTAATGCTCCCGCACCCCCCTTTTAATGAAGTCAACCGTGCGTTTATTCTGGTTAAGAAATGCCTCATTAATTTGGGCGGTTTAATCGTTACAATTAATTCTTTGAATTAATTGTTCATTTCATTTCCTTTTGAATTTCAAAGGCTGGCTTGTGCGTTAATAAAATAAGACTACTCTTATTATATTTCTATTGGAACTTGTTGCGTGGAGAGGTTTTGGAGGAAAGCGTTCTTCTTCGACGAAGAACACGAAGAACGCGAAGAACGCACTGATCTCTGACGAAGAACACCAAATCCTCAGAGATCGACTACACGACGTCATGTACCGCGACATCAACGACGCTTCTTCCATGACGCTCCTTCTGTGACGCGACGATCCTCTTCTTCCACGATGGTTAATTCCGCGACGAACTCACATTCGACGACAACGTTGAGGTAAGGGTTTTATGCATTTCTTTTTCGTGATTACTTCAGACGTTTTCTTCCTTTCAAATAGAACTGCCTATTATCGCAATAACGGGAGGAGTTCGGACCGCACGAACACATCCGACACTCCTCCCCTTTTTGGGTGTTGATATTTATGCGGCACGAGCAAGGCAAAGCGGTGCCGAAGCACCGCGCAGAAATTGTTAAGTGAAGGGCGGAGAAGCGCGGCGCTGTCGCACCGCGCCGTTGGAAACAAACTAATCCGCGGCACCGTCGCACTGCGCCATAGAAGAAGAACAAAAGACGCGGCGCCGTCACGCCCCGCCGGAGAACTACGAAAGCACCATGACCAGAGCGGGGCCACGATGGAGGGTCGCGGCGCCGTCGCGCCGCGCCGGATAGACGAAGGCTGCGGCCGGTTCCGGGCCACCGACATCTAAGTAAGGGAACCGGAAAGGCCGCTCCCATGGTGGTAGAAGTCGGCCGGCCGGAGCAGGCCGGCCGGACCATGGATGAACCGGGGGTTCGAAACCCCCGGCCGCGCAGGACGTGAGCGGCCCCATTAAGGGGTCGTGGTTACTTCACGCGGGGGCAGCGCCCCCCACATCCGAATGGCTCGGCCGTTCGGCCGAGTCCCTGGTGAGCGTGCCGCGCCAGCTGGGCCAGGCCGCGCCCAAACGGGCCGGACGCGGACCGGCTCGGGTCGACCCGGTTCGGGCCAACCCTGGGGGTATCAGGTCGGGTCGAACCGGGCCCGAACCCTTTAATACTGAACCTCTTTCAGTCCGTTGCCTATAACATGAGTTTCAGACCTCCGATCGACACACCGTTAGCTGTGATGTGATCCTCGGATCGAGACGGTCATTTAGGTATATTACACTCATGGTTTCGGAGAACTTTGGGTTTGGACGGGTTGGTTCGTAGACGAAACCAATCGGGCCCTCGGAGCGGAAACGCTTATAACTTGAGTTCCGGATGTCCGATTGACCTGCTGTCGACTTTGTTGGATACCTCTAAGTGAGACCGACCTTTTGGATTACTCCGCTCGAGTTTTTGATGCAGTTGGTGTATAGTCGGGTTGGTTTTGACTTAAAACCCAACCGGGCCCCTGAGACGAAAAAGGGAAATAACTCTCAGACATGGCGTCCGATTGACGTGTCGTCTGTGACGTTGAGTTACTGTTGACGATACGGAACTTTTGGATACATCAAATCTGGACTATGTTTCAGTTGATGTATCAGCCTCTCGGCTCGTGGAGCAGACCCTCCCGAATGAGCTTGCTGTGTGCGGGAACCCTAGAGTGGCTGCGACTGCGACGACGACGACGACTATACAGGGATCCTCAGTGGATTAGACGGCGACAAATACATCACTCAGCGATCCTATGTGGATCAGTGCTACCGATCCTGTGTGGGTCCGATCCTATGTGGGTCAGCGCTCAGCGGTCCTATGTGGGCCAGAGCCTACAGATCCTGTGTGGGTCTGATCCTGTGTGGGTCATTGCGGGGGTTAGTTACCTATCGATCATGTGTGGGTCCGATCCTGTGTGGGTCATTGCGGGGGTTAGTTACCTATCGATCCTGTGTGGGTCAGATCCTTTGTGGGTCATTGCGGGTGTTAGTACCTATCGATCCTTTGTGGGTCCGACGACTTAGATGAATCAGTGGCAATATCTGATCATCTCTATCATCATATGAAGAAGTATACCTGTGTGAGCTGAATCCTGTTTTGCTTTTCTATGTGGATTGTGTTGTGCTATCCTGTGTGGATTTACATTTTGCTTTCCTGTGTGGACTGGGTTGTGATTTCCTGTGTGGACTGGGTTGTACTTGAGCTCGGATGTTGGACCCGAACTAGAATTGATGACTTAGGTATATGTATGGGCATATACCTAAGTAGTGTCTGATGTTACTTCGTGATTGTATCTTTCCTTTGTGGATTATCCTTTGTGGATTCTGGGAGACCTTCGGGGGTCTCAGGGTCCCTACTGAGTAGATTATACTCACCCCTGCACGGGCTATGTCCGCACTATGTTGTGTTGGTCGCAGACGACGAACAACGCTGATCGTGGTTGAGGCTTGTAGAGCAGGACGGTACCTGGAGGTGGACCACTGGGCGGTACGTACTCAGAGCGGCCGGCTGGACCCGAGGAGCTGTGGAGTCTATCTTTACTCACCCTTCAGGTGGGACTTCCAGTGGACGACTCAATGTTGCGGATTTTAATTTCAGTTGTTGTTTTCCCTTTCCACTTGTACTTTACATTCAGTTTGGGTTTGTAATCTGGCCCACTTACTTACCGCACTTACTGTTGTACCCAGTTTTTACTTGGTGTTTTATTTCTTCTTGCTTGCTCTATAGTGTTTGTTTACTTTACAAAGGCAATTCCTTCCCTTTTTACCAGGAATTATGCCTTGGTGCTAGTCGCCAACCCCTGACCTATGGAAGGCGGGCTTGGGGTAGTCACGGCACGGGCCCCGAGGACGGGTTGTGACAAATTTGTATCAGAGGAGTTCGGTTCTACCGCAGAACTCAGGACTCTGATCTTTTTCTATGTGAAGAAATAGTGTTAAGAGTATTGAGTGTGGTTATCAGTCCAGGGAGTCCACTGTTGGTGCGGCGACCGACGTATCCATACACCAGGACCCTGACTTCTGATTTCCGACTTAATGGATGAAAACATTGATTGCATGTGTGTTTCAAGTTTTCTTTGTGATTACATTGTGTCAACTCACCAGGTATATTTTTTGACCGTGGTGAACCTGTTTCTTTTCTGGATGGCCCCACAACGGCAGCCAGCTAGGGTTCCGAGAGTTGTACATGACGACAACCCACCGAGCGACGAGGCCTCGGTACGGGGCCCTCTGACAGCAGAGGTACCGGCGGTACCTCTACCCGCCGATCCACCGATGCTACCAGCCCCAGCCGCTGACGATGCATGTCACCTTAGTGCACTCCACGAGTTTCAACGCCAGCGACCGCCCAGGTTCCGTGGGGAGATGGACCCCCAGGCAGCCGAGGATTGGCTGGAGGCACTGGTACGAGTATTTAGGTTAGTGAGGACACCAGCAGATCTCATGGTGATCCTCACAGCGAGCCTCCTACACGCGGAAACAGGAAGATGGTAGAGCTTGATGCTCCAGGTGCACGATGAGGCATCTCTCCTCTGGAAAGACTTTGAGAGCCTCTTCTGATCGAATTTCGTCCTAGCCACCCTCTGTGCGGTGCGCATCCAGGAGCTTCTACATCTGCGGAAGGGCAGCTTGACGTTCGCCCAGTACTCGACAAGATTTACCGATCTCTCATGCTACTCGATAGACATGATACGGTACCCATTCTTCCGGGCCCGGACCTTTGAGTTGGGATTGAGGCATGAGATCAGGGCATCACTAATCTCCCTCAGCATCCCAACACAGGTAGGGGTACTGGAGAGAGCCCTTCTCATCGAGAGCTTTCTTGCTGAGTCTACCCCAGCGGCGAGACCTACCGCAGGGCGTCACGTAGCAGAGTCTTCTGTAGTAGGCAGTCGAAGAATGACTCATGGGTCCAGGCAGACCAGACCCTTGGGCAGACGAGCTCATGACACTGGCTTAGCAGTGCGGGGCACACAGCACGAAGCTAGTCTTTCGAGAGGCATACAGTGCTACAAATGCGGCGGGCAGGGCTACATGGCTCATGACTGCCCAACCCACCGTGTCGAGGAGCAGCAGACGGTTGAGGGGCCGCCCAGGAAAAGGAAGAGGGTCAACCGTGGTGGTCCGCAGGGAGCAGGCGGACGAGGAAGAGGAGCTGGACGAGCAGAAGGTGGTGGGAAACGCTTTGAGGCTCTACCACCACCACCACCACCAGGAGGTCCACCCCAACCCCAGGGAGCCGGCGGGCAGAGACCGGCACACCATCAGGCAACGAAGTCCTACGACCACGACACACCCGAGATGATTCGGGGTACTATCAGTGTCTATTCCACCCTTGCTACAGTTCTTATAGACATAAGAGCGAGTCACTCTTTCATAGCCGCTGCCCTTGTTCGGAGCTCAGAGATTCCGACAGAGCTGTTGGCTCGATCCTTACGACTGGAGACTCCTACAGGAGCAGACTCGACGATTACGCACTGGTGCCGGCAGTATGAGATTACTCTAAGAGGCGAGAGCTTCGGCTGGGATCTTCTTGTAGCGGCGTCGAGGCCTTACGACGTCATCTTGGGAATGGATTCGTTATCTATAGTCCTTGCCCAGATTGACTGTATTAGGTGCAAGGTGCGGTGTGTACGCACCGGCAGGAGCAGGTTTACCTTCACCGGCGAGAAGGGAGCCTTTGCAGCACATGATGGACTCCCGCAGAGAAGAGGACAACCCATAACTCATCAGTTGGCTAGCCTCATCCTAGGAGCAGTTGGCGTGTGGAGTCCTGGTTTTCTTGCAGTGGTGGATCAGTATGCAGACGTTTTCCCTGATGATGTTCCAGGACTACCTCCTCGCAGAGAGGTAGACTTTTATATTGACCTGTACCCCGAGATAGCCCTGATATCCACTCCAGCATATCGTATGGCACTCGCTGAGCTTTGAGAGCTACGGGTACAGTTGGAGGACTTGTAGGGCAAGGGATTCATCCGACCCAGTGTTTCACCCTGGGCTTCCCCGATATTGTTCACCAAGAAGGCGGACGGGAGCTTGCGACTTTGTGTTGACTATCATCGCCTGAATCAGGTGACAATGAGGAACAAGTATCCGCTACAGAGGATTGATGACCTCTTCTATCAGCTCAAGGGAGCATGGTGGTTCTCAAAGATAGACCTCGGGTCAGGTTATCATCAGCTCAGAGTTCGGGATGAGAACGTACCTTGGTACTAGTTGCTTTACAGGAGGAGGTGCTGAGAGAGTTTCAAACTTCCCCTTTAGCGGTACATCCTGGCATAGTGAAGATTTACCAGGATCTCAGACGATAGCACTGGTGTCCGGGCATGAAGAAGGTTGTGGCAGAGTTCGTTTCTCGATGCCTCACCTGCCAGCAGGTGAAAGTAGAGCACCAGGTACCAGCAGGCTTGGTACAGCCCTTGGAGGTCCCGGAGAGGAAGTGGGATGGCATATCTATGGACTTCGTGACTGGACTCCCATGCACTTCCAAAGGTCACGACTCTATTTGGGTGATTGTCGACCGACTCACCAAGTCGGATCACTTCTTACCCATTAGAGAGCAGGGCTCAGTGGAGAGCTTGGGACATCTCTACATTTAGGAGATTGTACAAATTCACGGTGTTCCATCAACTATCATATCCGATCGAGATGCTCGCTTTACTTATCGGCTTTGGAAGGGGTTGCAGGAGGTGTTCGGGACGCAGCTACGTTTCAGCACCGCCTTTCACCCTCAGACAGATGGTCAGACGGAGAGGACCATTCAGAATCTTGAGGACATGCTCCACGCATGTGTCCTTGACTTCGGTCGCAGGTGGGAGGACCACCTCCCCTTGGTGGAGTTCACATAAAACAATAGCTACCACTCCACCATCGGGATGGAACCATACGAGGCGTTGTACGACCGACCTTGCAGATCTACTCTATGCTGGACAGACCCTGGGGAGTCAGCACTTGTGGGACCGGAGATGGTCCAGGTCACGACAGATAATGTCCAGGTCATCCAGGAGCGGATGAGGATAGCTCAGAGCCAGCAGAAGTCTTATGCTGACAGGAGGCGGAGGCCACTAGAGTTCAAGGATGGCGACCACGTCTTCTTGCGGGTCTCACCTCGACGTGGATTATAGAGATTTAGCCGAGTCGGCAAGTTATCTCCTCGCTTCATCGAACCATTCTAGGTCCTCAGCAGGATTGGCGAGGTGGATTATCACATGGGTCTACCACCTCAGTTGCACCGGGTGCATGACGTCTTCCATGTATCCCAGCTGAGGAGATACGTGCACGACCCGATGCATATCATTGACCATGGGGAACTGGACGTTGATGATGGGGAGACTTTTGCAGAGGTCCTGGTGGAGATTGCGGATCGACAGGAGCGGGTCCTACGTGAATATTCGATTCCTCTAATGCGCATTAGATGGCAGCACGGGAAACTCTAGGAGAGCACTTGGGAGCGGAAGGCTTAGATGCATGCTCAGTACCCACTTTTGTTTCCCTAGTTTATGATGTATCTTTACAGGGACGTAAATACCTGAGGTGGGAGTGATGTAAAGACCCAAAAAATTCAATGAATTTTTTTTAATTTTCTTGGGACTTTTACAAGAACGCGATTTTTGACGGCACCTGATTCTGAGGCCCGGTGTGCCCAGAATCTTTTTCCGAAGTTTAGATCGGGTACGTTCAGTGAACGAACGAGCGGGTTTTACTAACTTTTGAACCGGTGCTCAGAATCAAATTCCGAGGGTACCAATGGTATCGAAGCGCCGGTAATTTCTTAGAAAAACCTTTTTCGGAGTTACGTTTGCTTGGGTGTGGTTTTTAGTTTTTGGGGTTAAGTTAAGTAATAAAATAAAGTGGTGCGACAATTTATTTTATTTTACTTAAAGTGGCTTAACCTAAGTTAAGCGGATAAGGTGGAACCCACAATATCCTAACCACTTGGTAGGATATTTGTGAGGTGGGTCCCGCACGAGCCCCACCATTTCTTTCCTTCTATGTAACGCTCTCTCACCCCCTTTTAATGAATTCAACCATGCGTTTATTCTGGTTAAGAAACGCCTCATTAATTTGGGCGGTTTAATCATTACAATTAATTCTTTGAATTAATTGTTCATTTCGTTTCCTTTTGAATTTCAAAGGTTGGATTGTGCGTTAATAAAATATGACTACTCTTATTATATTTCTATTGGAACTTGTTGCATGGAGAGGTTTTGGAGGAAAGCGTTCTTCTTCGACGAAGAACACGAAGAACGCGAAGAACACACCGATCTCTGAAGAAGAACGCCAAATCCTCGGAGATTGACTACGTGACGTCAACGACGCTTCTTCTGCGACGCTCCTTCCGTGACGCGATGATCCTCTTCTTCCACGACGGTTAATTCCGCGACGAACTCACGTTCGACGACAACGTTGAGGTAGGTGTTTTATACATTTCTTTTTCGTGATTACTTCTGACATTTTCTTCCTTTAAAATAGAACTGTCTGTTATGGAAATAACGGGAGGAGGTTGGACCGCACGAATACGGCCGACACTCCTCCCCTTTTTGGTTGTTGATATTGATGCGGCACGAGCAAGGCAACGCGGTGCCGAAGCATTGCGCGGAAATTGTTAAGGGAAGGGCGAAGAAGCGTGGCGCCGTCGCACCGCGCCATTGGAAACAAATTAATCTGCGGCGCCGTCTCACCACGACGTGGAAGAAGAACCAAAGACGCGGCGCCGTCGCGCCGTGCCGGATGGACGAAGGCCGCGACCGGTTCCAGGCCGCCGGCATCGGAGTAAGGGGACCGACAAGGCCGCTCACATGGCGGCAGAAGCCGGCCGGCCGGACCGTGGATGAACCGGGGGTTCGAAACCCCCGGCTGCACCGGACATGAGCGACCCCATTAAAGGGTCGTGGTTACTTCACGCAGGGGCAGCACCCCCCTCATCCAAACGGCTCGCCCGTTCGGCCGAGTCCCTGGCCAGCGCGCCAGCGCGCCGCGCCAGCCGGGCCGGGCCGTGCCCAAGCGTGCCAGACATGGACCATATCGGGTCGACCCGGTTATGGCCGACCCTGGGTCGAACTGGGCTCGAACCCCTTAATACCGAACATCTTTCGGTCCGTTGCCCATAACATGAGTTTCAGACCTCTGATCGACGCACCGTCAGCTGCGATGCAATCCTTGGATCGAGACGGTCATTTCAGTATATTACACACAAGGTTTCGGAGAACTTTGTGTTTGGCTGGGTTGGTTCGTACACGAAACCAACCGGGCCCTCGGAGCGGAAACGCTTATAACTTGAGTTCCAGACGTCTGATTGACATGCCGTCGACTTTGTTGGATATCTCTAAGTGAGACGGACCTTTTGGATTATTACGATCGAGGTTTGGACGCAGTTGGAGCGTAGTCAGGTTGGTTTTGAATTAAAAACCAACCGGACCCCTAAGACGAAAAAGGCCAATAACTCTCAGACCGGACGTCCGATTGACGCACCGTCTGTGACGTTGAGTTCCTATTGACGATACGGAACTTTTGGATACATCAACTCTGGAATATGTGTCAGTTGATGTATCAATCTCTCGGATCGTGGAGCGGACCCTCCCGAATGAGTTTTCTGTGTGCGGGAACCCTAGAGCTGGCTCCGACTGCGACGACGACGATGACTGTACAGGGATCCTCAGTGGATTCGATGGCGACGACTACAGCACTCAGCGATCCTATGTGGATCAGTGCTACCGATCCTGTGTGGGTCAGCGCTCAGCGGTCCTGTGTGGGCCAGAGCCTACAGATCCTGTGTGGGTCCGATCCTGTGTGGGTCATTGCGGGGGTTAGTTACCTATCGATCCTGTGTGGGTCCGATACTGTGTGGGTCATTGCGGGGGTTTGTTACCTAACGATCCTATGTGGATCAGATCCTTTGTGGGTCATTGCGGGGGTTAGTAACTATCGATCCTTTGTGGGTCCGACGGCTTAGATGAATCAGTGGCAATATCTGATCATCTCTATCGTCGTATGAAGAAGTATACCTGTGTGAGCTGAATCCTGTTTTTCTTTCCTATGTGGATTGTGTTGTGCTATCCTATGTGGATTTACGTTTTTCTTTCCTGTGTGGACTGGGTTGTGATTTCCTGTGTGGACTGGGTTGTACTTGAGCTCGGATGTTGGAGCCGAACTGGAATTGATGACTTAGGTATATGTATGGGAATATACCAAAGTAGTGTCTGATGTTACTTCGTGATCATATCTTTCCTTTGTGGATTATCCTTTGTGGATTCTGGGAGACCTTCGGGGGTCTCAGGGTCCCTACTAAGTAGCTTATACTCACCCCTTCATGGGATATGCCCACACTACGTTGTGTTGGTCGCAGACGACGAACAAAGCTGATCGTGGTTGAGGCTTGCAGAGCAGGATGATACCAGGAGGTGGACCACTGGGCGGTACGTACTCGGAGCGGACGGCTGGACCCGAGGAGCTGTGGAGGCTATCTTTACTCACCCTTCAGGTGGGACTTCCAGTGGACGGCTCGACGTTGCGGCTTTTACTTTCAGTTGTTGTTTTCCCTTTCCAGTTTTACTTTACATCCAGTTTGGGTTTGTATTCTGGCCCACTTACTTACCGCACGTACCGTTGTACCTAGTTTTTACTTAGTTTTTTATTTCTGCATGCTTGATCTGTGGTGTTTGTTTACTTTACAAAGGCAATTCCTTCCCTTTTTACCGGGAATTATGCCTTGGTGCTAGTCGCCAGCCCCTGGCCTATGGAAGGCGGGCTTGGGGTAGTCACGGCATGGGCCCCGAGGACGGGTTGTGACATACCGTGGAAGATTTGGGTGTTACATTATCCCCTATTTCAATAAATATCATCCACTCAATTTAAACTCGGGATTGAAAACAAGGGGTTTGAAATTTCAAAATATCTTAGTTGAAATCCCACATCAAAAAATGGATTAATGGGGCCTCTATTTTAAGATAAAGTAAGGTAAGTATGAAAGTTACTGAGAATAACACATACTAAGGTTTAATGTAGGAAAACATGGATATGGAATATAAAAATAACCATCAAGTTTTGATGGAGAGTGATAGAGAATATTATGAAGAGAAATTTAACAATCTGAAACCTAAAAATATGTGATGATCTAAGGGACCATTTGATTCATCACAAAAGAAAGTTTATGGTTTTATGATCCTTTTCTTAGTGTTGTAGAATTAATTTAATTAATAGACTAAGAACACAAGGAAGCATACTTAATTTACATGTAGAGTCTCATCCTTTAACAAATTCCTACCACAAACTCATCTTTCTCTTCAAAAGATAAAACTCAAAAATATTCTATTTATCTCAATCGTATAAGGTTACAAATATAAACATAAACAATTTAAATGAATAAAACTATTTCATAATAACCAGGGACTTCTTGTAGGCTAGTGGTAGGTGATAAAGCCTTGTCGCACTTCGGTTGTGGGATCGATTCCCACAACTTTGTCTGACTTGACGAGTTATCGCCCGACCTGCAGGTTGTCCTTTTTTAAAACTATAGTATTATAACATTCCAAAAATAATATTAAGAAAAACAATACTATCCAAAGATCAACTTATTCCATTCCAACATTTAGAGTTATCCAAAATAATTCTATCCAATTTCTATATAAAAGGTTTCTAAATTTCCAAAATCAATTGTAACATCAAATTCCCCAAACAACATAATGTTTCTCTTATTGTCACGTAATGAATATATGATTACCTTCATAATATTAAATCCTTAATTAATGAAAAATGTGCTATAGTAGAATACTTATATATATCACATTCTTCTTATAACTATAATACAATTTTTGAATAAAAAAACAAATACACTAATTATTCCACTTTGACTGTTGTAATAGCATAAGCTTGACCTTGATCCATTTGATTTTTCTGAGCCTTATTTCCTTTACACTTTGGGAAATCGTTTACATAATGTCCCATATCATTAAAATTATAAAATTGTACAACTTCTTTTTTTCCCTTACAATAAGGAGCCTGGTGACCTTTTTCTCCACATTTGTAACAAACTCCCATTCCTTTAAGGCAAGTACTAGGGTGTTTCTTCCCAAAATTATCACATAAGGTAAAATAATTCTTTCCCTTTTTCCATTCATCTGTATCTTACTCATCAATCTTATTATTCTCTTGCTTTAATTTAATGTCATAAGACTTAGAGAATTCCATTTCTATCTTGATAGTACACGAGACTATATCTTTTTACGATGAGAAAGATTTTGAGACCAATTCCCATCAGAGGAATGGTTTTAACCCATCAAAGAATCAGTTAATCTTACATCCTGGGTTATGTTTGTAGTCTGTAGTATGCCTTTCTATACATGTGGAGTTAGACTCATACTTTTCAACATTCTAGTCCTCTTTGTTTCATAGAATTACAAATTACCATTCCATATCATCTCATTGTTCACAAGGAATGTATTTTACTAGGAAAAGTTCTTTAAACTCCATCCATTCCATATTTCATACTTCTTCATCCTCCATTGTGTTTTGAATCAATTACCACCATTGATCTGCATATCCTCAAAGATGATAGACCCACATAAAAAAAATATCCCTCTCATTACTCCCCAAAGAAAGAAATATTTTCTCTAAGGAAATTATCCACTGCTCAGCTACAAAAGGATTTTTAGTCCCATTGAATGTTGGAGGTTGTTGTCTCTTGAAGCAGTCTAACATTGATCCTCCGCATTGTGGATCAGGATTATCCATACAGGTAAGGTTGTTATTCATAACCTGAGTCAGCTATCCCAATATGGTTAGAAGTATTTCAGAACCAGTTGTGTCACTAGATCCACTATCATTATCTTTAAAAGGAGGAAAATCCCTAAATGGATTACGCGCGTTGATAAAATTTCCATTTCTTCCACTAGATGCCATTTCTAAACAATGGCATACACTAGATTATGTTATGAATCATAATTCATAATTACAAACTAGTAAAGTACTTAATATAAATTGAAAAATTTATGCATATATAATCCATAATCATGAATATAGTTTCTTTGAGGATATATTTACTCATAAATCCTTTATAATGATTTATAAATAAAATATGAATTATCCTAAGAATATCCCCCAAGAGTGTAGAACTATGTGTGAATTAAGCCCTATTGTAGTGTACCAGGTTACCACGAGTCAAGCCCGTAACACCTTGTCGGAGTTCTCACCCCCTGGTACATCTGTTCCAAAACCACGTCCACATGTAGTATCTAGACAAGGATGTACTTACTGGAATATCCACATAATCCCTACTTTACCAAAATTCTTGGAGGTTCTTCTATACATATCCTCAAAGTCTATCTTAGGGTTATGATCCCTAATCTAAGTTTTCTAAATCTATTTCCAAGGTTTTTACTAAAAATCATCTAATACAAACTGTAATGTCCCGACCCCATAATCCTGGATCCGGTGCATTATTTTAATTCATTTTCATGATTATAAGGAATCAAGTCCTGAAGGACCAATTAGTTTATTAGTATTGGAAAATATATTATATACAAGAACTTAACATTACAATTTCTAACATAAAATACAATATATATAATCCTTTGAGAATGCCATTATTCCACTAGTTTAACCCTACATATCAATCATCATACACTTCCTCGCATCCTGGAAAAATAAAACATAATAAAGGGGTGAGCTCAGATGCTCAGTATGGGTAAATAATTCAGTGGAAGATATAAACTTTTAAGTCAAGATGTATAATAAAAACTACAACCTTTTAACTATAAACATGAACATAATATGTAAAAAATAAATCAAAAATTACTATATAAACATTCACATGAATATTCTACTAGTCAAATAATCACATGTAATAAATGATTTCATAATGAGGGAATGCATAATACCAGACAAAATAACTACTACATCAAAGCCTTGTGCCAAGACCATTCAAAAATATTCTATAAAGGCCTTGTTCTAAGACACCATTTTTTCTCATTATACCTACCAATTTTTTGAGGGGCAATAGTAGGCCTCACCCACCACTTACTAATTCCAATGCATTCCACATATGAAAAGGGTTAAACATAACATAATCATCCATATTAAAACTTTCATAAGAAATGTCAATACTTTAACCATAAACAATGAATGGAATAAAAATTGCACATCCACAATCAAACATATCATAAATCATTCAATACAATATGGAATATTGTATTATAATAAATCAATCTCAATCACGAATAATATTCGGTAAAGGATGTTTACATAGTGGAAAATGACCAGTAAAACTCTTTGAGAGAAATATCACCCTTTCATGAAATAATTTAAAAGTCACACAATTTATAATGGAAATAATTTAAAATATATTTTTGAATCAAAGTGTCCCATACCACTTTGAAACTTTTGAAAAGAATTAACATTTTAAAACAATCATGTCCATATAAATAAATTCTTAAAATCATTATGAAAACATGTACATTAATTAAATAGATATAGAAAAATAAATATTTAAAACATTTAAAATTATAATCTTGTTAAAGATTAAATTCCATAAAACCTTAAAATATTCCTTTGGAAATTTTTTTATGAAACATGTACATGGATGAAAAATATGTCCCAGTAAATACTTACACATAAACAATCTCAGATAATAATGAGATTGGGGAATTAACCCTTACCTTAGATCTGATACTCTCGGTATGTGTCCGAAACTACTGTATAATGTTTTTAAACATATTATTAACTTATATAAGAATCATAATAATATTTATGATATCATATATGAATCTTTTATGACATTATATTAACCATTTTTTTAACAATTCCAAGTTAATGTACCATTTCAGGTAATATCACTTATTTATCGTACGTGTTTTGACTTGTTATTCTTGATCATATTACTTAGATCATGATTTACTTATTTAAAGAGTGTATAATATGATTTATATATCATATATATTCATAACATAAGTATATATAGTAGATAGATATATAAAATGGAACACACTATTCATGGAGATGGTAGGCTGTACGTACGCATGAACATTGTTTCCATTTTCATCTCGTATGGAAGTAAGTGAATTAAATATATGTGTATATATATAATTACATTGTCATTACATTGTCATTATTATGTCATATATTTTATAATTATTAATAATATTTATTATTATAATCATTCTTGGATGGTGAACATGGAAGATGAGTCTCATTGCGTTGTGGAGATGGTAAGTCGTACGTACGCCCGAGAAACGATATAATTTCCTTAATGGTTAAATGGTATGGAATTGGGTGGAACCTGAATTTAAAAAAAGTTCATGTAATATTTATTATTTAAATCCTTTATATTCATCTTTATACCCATAAAAATAAAGTGTACATGAAAAACAATTTACATCACAACATGGAGACGGTAAGCCGTGCGTATGCACGCATGGTGGTATTGTTTTTCATAGGATGGGTAAAAAGAGGAATATGGTTGTACCATAATCTGATAAAAATCTCAGAATAAATTTTATGTGGGATTTATTATTTTATTATGGTTACAACTTAGTAAGAGGAAGTATAAGAAGAAATGAACTTTGAAAGAAGTGATAAAATGATTACCACTTCTTCGGGTGTCTCCTTTTGATTTCCACAAAAAGAATCCTTAAGTGGGATTTATGCTCAAATTTTGGCTTGTAGGATTAAGGGAGGAAATTTTGGAGGTGATTTGGGTAGGTTTTGTCCGATCCAAAGGGATTTGGAGGTGTTAATTAAAGAGAAAGAGTTGTGCCCTTTTATAAGAGAAGTGAGGGGCACTTTAGGAAAATCTTGAAATATTAATTTATTATAAAAATTATATTCGGTTTCTAATAGCTAAAAATTGATTCATTTCAAGGATAAAATAAACATGGGTCGAAATTATATCAACCAATTGGTTTTATACATGTTTAGGTTATAAAATTATCCTTATCTTTTGGGATTAACCGTTAGTTAAACATTTAAACTCTTACCATGTCTTCTTGTATTTTTACACTATAAGATTAATTTAGTTACTATAAAATGTAAAGGGAACATAAATTGGATAATTAATTAAAATTTTAACATTATATAAGTCAGTTGGAAAAATATTAGATTTTAAATATTTTTATATAATTTAATAAAACAGTTTTTGTTTTAAAAACTCATTTATGTCAATTTTTATACTATTTAGTAATTGATTGTTGTTAAAGTCATAAAAACTTGATTCTTTCAAAATAAATGAATTAACTCTTAACTAATATGTCAATGTAATCCATAAAATTCTTGGATGGCATCAAAACTTTAAAATTATATTTATTTTAATATTTATAATATCATTTATTTTATTCTTTCCTTAATAAGTAAAATACGACATCGTTATTATGTCATAAATAAATTTTACTATTTAATGTATACAAATTAAAAATAAAATAACATGATGTAGTAAATATTTATATATTTATAATTAATATTTATAGTCAAATAGATAAATCATATAACCCTATATTAAAATTGTTTTAGTAAAAGATACATGTTTATGTTATATTTATATTTACTTTAAATTAATTCTTATAACATATCATTATCACACCCATGTAGTTCCACGGGGTCCTAAAATCATCCTAAGTATGATCATGGTCAAATATATCTCCAAAAATAGGATTATGACACGTTTTAGGGTAGTTTAATATTATTATAATATTATTTTTTACCATTATTTAACTGATTTACCCTTTAACATGGTAAATAAAAATAAATACCGAAGTTATTATTCATAATGTAAAAAATAATAAAAGTCACATGTTTATACAATTTGGACCTCATGATTCCAAATATGGAATCCATTTTTTCAAATTCAAAATACATAATTTTAATAAATTAATTTTAAATTAATTCTCGTTGTCAAAACTAGAGAGTGGGTTTTTAAGAAGTAAAAACTATCAAAATATTGACATGTGTTTATGTCCAATTTAAATGGTAAATTACTTACAATGAAATCAATTATATTAAATTATAAAAATATAATTTAATTATACTTTAAAACCACTAAAATTTATAATTTAACACTATAAATTATTTCGATTAAAAAAGTTGTTTTCAATTAAAATTTAGTATTTTTCACTATTCATCAAAATATAAAAGTTATCAGATTAGTACCAAAAATTTATCCAAACTAAATTTTTTATGTCCCTATTTTAAATAATTGTTTAATTTCATAAAATTGAATATATAAAAGTTTCAAATATTGGATTTAAAAAGGGTTCTCTATTAAAAGGCAGGAAAACTGTATTTTTTGAATAACACTTCTTTTATCTGAAAATTTGAATTTTTCCTTATATTATATCTAAGAAACACAAAATATGAATGTTAAAATTATATGGGATATATAAAATTCAAAATTTGGTTAATAATATTCATAACTATTTTTAAACAGCTAGTTTTTAGGTCGTGGTGCACTTGAACTCAGTGTTGCGTAAATCACAAGCTATTGAATTATTTAAAAAGGAAGTGTACCATGGAAGCTTGAGGTATTACACTTTGAATAGATTTTTTGAGAATTATTTTTCTTAACCAATATATATTTATCTAGATCTAGATATCAATGAATCATTGGTAACTTTAACCATTTAATGAAGTCTTCACCCTAAACTCAATTTAGAAGTGTCCTTAGTTAGGCCAACTTTCAATTAAGGAGTAGTCAATAGGGATATGGTGATGAAGCTATCATCGGTAGGGTAACCTATGTTGGGTAGTTCTTCTACTCCCTTTGGTGTAATGGAGGGATTAACTACCTTTTTTGAGAAACTTTAACATGCTCAAGAGGATCAGGGCGATCCATGTTAGTAGTCTCATTATGTTATCACTTCTTTAATGGGGAAGTGACTCCTCACATATTTTCAATGTGATGAATCATAGAACTCTAAACCCATTTTATGCAGGCTAGAAAACTTTTCTACCTATATGATCGATTAATGTTATGTATAGGAAGCCTATAAATTGAATTAATAGTTCTTATGCCAATTAATCATAATGATCCCATATGAATTGTTATCTTTTTGGATAGTCCCATATTTTGTATCCTTTTGATAATTTTAAATCTCTCTCTCTTGGATGGATTTGGGTGTGGTCTTAGTAAAAGTTTTTCATCCTTAAAATCATTTTTATATTGTAGTGTTACCACATATATTTCACTATATTAAGGTGAAACCTTACATGGTGGGGAGACATGTAGTAAGTCTTAACTATTTTAGAATAAAACTATCGTGTGTAGGAATATTCTTACAAGATTTATCATTTGGTTAACACTAGCCTTTAGAATGATATCAATTTTTTCCTCAAATATCATTGGATATGTGTGAGTCCATTGATTTATATTTATATCATATTTTTTGGTGAGGTAAATGACATGTATCTTATGTTAGATAAGTTCATTAAATATTTTCTCAGAATTCGATGATAAATTAGATGAATCATTATTATATTGTTCATCTAAGAAATTCTACCCTTGGGACTTCAAAGCTCTTTGATTATGAGTTGAGTTGTAGATTAGGTTCTTTTCATGATATTTAAGGATTGGTTATGGTAACTTTTAGAATAATAAATAGATCATTTTGGTACCATGACTTGCTGGTATTCCATTTTCATTGGACTTTTATACATTTATTCTCTCCTATATCGATTTGACAGATAATTATGTCATATTATTATCTATATTATCCAGTACATTTTGAGTTGGATGTAAAGTTTTTCTTATGGAATGATCTATTCATATTTTAATCACTAGATTGATTCTCATAAGAAAAAACTGAATCCTTTATCAGATTAGGGTATTTTGTTTATCCTTATTTTTAAATTCATCAATGGATTTATAGGGATTGCAAGTGGAATAGTGGGAGTAATTTTCACACTATAGTGTTACATTTGTGTATTATTTTATATAATTATTGATTTTATTAGAATTATTGAAGTCCAATTTTGAATTTTTTAAATAATTAATAGATTTTCACAATTTAACGGTCAACAAATGGTTGGTTCATGGTAAGTAGTAATAGTGTGGCCTTACCTTACATAAAAGTAACCATGTATGGTTGGAACATAATTAGGTGGGAAACCATATAGATAAATATTAAATGGGGTGAAATTACATATAGTTTACAATGCATATTTAGTGCATGGTTTGTTAAACCATGTGTTAGTTCCCTTGAAATCTAGTGTATCTTTCATGGTTAGCTCACAGTTTAGTAAATCATGTGGCCAAACTGTGCAACTTACCCATAATTTTTTTGACTTTTCAATTTAACCCCTATTTTATTTAAGGTAGTTTTTTTCTTTCCCCCATATTCGACCTATAACCTTTGATAGGGTCTCCTTCTAGATGATTCCTCTTTCCCCTCTAATTATTGCAAGTTTGATCTATAGTTTTCAGGGATTTGATAGGGTAAATCCTTTATTTACTCTTTCTTTTCTTTTCTATTTATATTTTCCCATCATTTTTTTATTTCACTTGTTTCATAAAGATATGATATCCAAATCCTAGGTTAGTATATGTATAATGTTTGAAATTATTTATATTAGGGTAGTGTAGATTGTGCATGCATCTTCTCTCTTCGCTTGTTGAAGGGCTTCATGTCATCCACACTTAGGTTGGGTAGGTTTTTATATGAAATATTTTCTATTTTATATACCATTGAGTTATTGTCATTTTTAAACCTCCTTTATTCAAGATTATACTTATATGTGATATATTTGCGGTGTTTAATAATTTATTCTATTTATAGATATTTTTACATAGAAATATAAACAGTTTTTTTCAAATGATCCAAATATTTATAAACATGGAATTGATTTCAATGAATTTAATATATTTATAAAAAATAAAATAGGGATTTCTTATAAAAATTTACCACTATGGCCTGGTTTTTTAGATCCCAATTATTTTTTAATGACTTATAAATGTGATGCCTCATGTTTTGATGGATTATTATTAAATTTTTATAGGAGTATTTTAATGATATTTAAGGGTCACTATATCATGATGTTATTTAGATATGTTTCAGTATATTTACAAGTTCATTTAAATTTATTCCATGATATTAATAATTCAGTTGATATTTATGGTCTTTTATAAGTAGTATTGAATATTTGGTTTCCTAGTTGATGTTTATTTTTATTTCGATGGTGTGTCATATTAGATTTTGATATGTATTTGGAATTATTTAATAATGGATGTGCTACATGGGTTCCCTAGGTAATTTAGTGATAATCTAGGATAAGTACTTGCTTAGTATTGATGTAACATTTCCTAGCCTACCTTGGATTATCTTATAAGTATTGATTCCACTTTTTCTTTTTGGAATTTGATTAAATTTCTAGTTATATTCCAATATAACTAGGTAATTTATGAGTTTCACCACCAATAAAATATTCCTCCCTCGTTAGTGGTTATACTTGATAGTTTAGGATTCCTATAAGATCCATGTTTTTCATCGAGGTATGAATACTTTTTAATTATATAAAATATCTTGTTACTACCTAAATGGAAGTTCCCTATTTAATATGGGATGTTATATAAGATTTTATGATGGTTTGGGGGTTAGAGTTATAGTTTTTGGAGAATCAGGATGAGGTGCACAATTAGCATATAGTTTTCTTAAATGTTCCCCTCAATCGTGTGGTCTAGTAAAGGAAGGATCATGGTTTGATAATCCATGAATATGGGGCCTATAAACTACATAAGGATTTCCATTTATTGTAGATCCAGATCACATGGTTTTCACATGGTTTGTCTAACCATGTGACTAAACCATGTGAGGTGTATTGCTCCTAGGAAGTAGGTGCATATGGTTGGTGAACAGTTTGGCCAAACCACGAAACCTATTAAAAGTGATGAAATATTTTTTTACCCACTGAATTTAAATATAATTCTCCCCTTTCTTATCTTAATTTTCACACAACACCCATTTGAATCTATCCATATTCCCTCTTTGGAGTTTTTGGTTGATTTTCTTCATCCAACCACCAATTCCTTCATCGTCAGCCATGTTAGAACCCCCTGGGAAATTATAACACTTATTTATCTTCATTACTAAGTTTTCTTCACCAAAATTGGTGGTATATACATGTGAGATAATATACCATATTTTAGGGGTTTTTTCTAGTTTCCTAATTTTTCTTATTCTATCCCAAATCTAAGAACAATACTGGGAGTAGTCTTATACAGGGCTTAGGTAGGTGGTCTGTTACTTTTACCTAAAATTATTGATGTTTATGACTTGTGCCATCATGCTAGACATCCGAATTCCTAGGAATTTATCCTTAAATGTGTAAGTACATTAATTAGTCTCTTAGACCATATAATAAATTATTTAACATTTTTATAGGTTGGCAACCTTAACCTGAACCATTCCTTTAGTGTGTTTTATTAAATTCCCATGACCACCTCACTTTCCTTTTAACCAAAGTACCTCAATGGTGTGTTTTGATTGTCACATGCTAATGGAATTCCCTAATTGAATTAAATGAATTTTTAAATGGCATATATAATGCACTTGACATGATGATTTATTGTTTTATATACTTAACTACTACTATGGACTTGATCACATTGTTAAGTTATGGATTGCCTTAAGTGACCCTCATATTATGGCCTGGAATAACTTATATGAACTCATAGAATGATAATAGATTATTTAAAGATTACAAAGGGGTAATTCAATCTTGTAAATGATCAATGTCTTATATTAGTGAATATCTCAGCATGGCGCTGAAGATTCAACTCCAAATTTTAGAAAACTAAAATGCCTAGGATGAGCTCCCAATATTTAGCTTGATGTCTTCAGAAACTGTCTGCCTTGGGTTATCTCATTGGATTCTAACATATTCTATCCTAAGGTTACCTTATACTTTCTCCTCAGACTCGATGAGGATGCCTTGGCCATGTGCCTTGGGCCTTGGATGACTAAAAGGTCTTATGTTAAGAGACATCTGGATTAGGTTAAAGAAGGTAATATTTTATATTTCACCTACATTTAAAATATTTATTTATTTATCTAACAAATTCTATTAAATATTATAATAATATATTGGAATTTAATTAGACACCAATGGTTGTGGAATACTGAGTTTTACTCACTCCCTGTTCAGAATATTGTGTTGTATCTAGGAAGATTTCATATATGTGTGTAGGGATAAAGGGAAGTGACCAGTTATAGATGTTATATTTCAACTAAGAATGGTATATTGGGAGAAAAGGATCTATCTAGTGATCATGATGATTATATGGATATATCTTTTTAGACTTTTTATTTATTTTTTTATATTTGTACTATTTCTATGTTTACCACTATGGTCGCCTACTCATATTTTGTATTAGATCATACCATCATCCTTATATACAATTTATTACTACTTTATGTCTATTATTATTATATGATAGTTTATTTATAGTGTCTTACTATTTACTATGTTTCCATTTATTTACTATTTTATTTCACTACGATAAAGAGGGTATATCCTCCCCAATATACCATTATACACCCTCTTTCCTAGTCAGAAGCCTTCAGCATACAGGGAGGTGCATTGGAGGCTTTGTGGATAACTAGACCATTCATATGATTTTGAACCAAACCTAGGGCATCACATGTGGTATCAAAGCCTGTTATTTTATTTTTTATTAAAGTCTTGGGATTTATATATAATACTAGGATGTTTCAAAACATTATAATAATTTTTTCATGGGAGTAGATAACCCATGTGGGGTGGAAAATCCATACTGCTGAAGATGGGATTTGTTATAATGAATTTATCCTGTAATATTAGTACTATTTTCACTATTGGGTGATGCACATGCTTTATGACATTATGTTTTCGGTATTTTCACTTTTGGTTAGCATGATAAGGTAGAATTAGCTCATGCATAATTATAGGCACATAAGGATTTATATGTTATTCATATTCCTTGTCATGCATATTTTATTGCTTGTATTTTCTATTGACTATTTTGTGTGTAGTGATTCTTATTCTTGTAATTTCTAATATCTATTATAGGGAAAAAGAGAAAGAAAATTGGTCACATAAAGTGTTTTCAACTGACATAACGGTGTTTTCCCATATATCTTTTTTATGACCCCTTATCTATCCAATTTTAACATGGTTAAAGCTATGGATCCTTGGTTACAAAATATGAAAAATAGTTTTTTCAGTTAAATGGACTACAAATTTCAATTTATATTTTTATGCCAATATAAATTGGGAATGAAAATCTACATAACTAAATGACCATATATGGACCTATTATATTCTAAGATCATATATATAAAAGTCTGGTAATAGTTAAATGAAATACCAATTGTAAATTATAAAGTTTATGTCTTTATAACTTGGGAATATAAATGTATATAACTAAACCATTACATGATGACTTATTAAATTCAAACTTGGTTGCTGTAAATGGGGATTCTAATTACAATATAAATATAATTTTTTCTGTAACTTTGAAATTGAGACCCCATATAGTGGAAACCTTATGATTTATAATTGAATTTTGACCTTACAACCTAACCTTAGAATGAGATGTTGGGTTAGTGCTTCTCTTGTAGTGATACCTTGTACTTTCATTGTCTTCTATCTGTAATATATTTCTGAATTGTATCTTTTTTGTGGTGTGTACATGGAATTATAGATATATGCCTCCACAACAGCCATGGTTTGAGTTCCAAGAGGGTGGTGACAACCATGCTCATGAGGTGGTGGTACCTGGACAACCTTTAGTGCCACCCCTGACACCTCCTACAGTAACACCTATTGTTCCTAGACTAAGAATTAATGCTTAGTTTGATGAAGGTTTCCTACATCTAGTTCAATCCACGGAGGGAGATCCATGACCTATACCCTTTATGTTTGAGTTAACAAGGGAGTTCCAACAGATGTATCCACCTACTTTTTTGGGTAAAGGTTGTCCCCAGGCTAGGGAGTCATGGATAGAGGCTATACTCATGATCTTTGAGAATCTAGAGACACCTCTGGAAACTATGGAGAATATCACAAATTATATTATTCATGCATCAACTAAGAAATGGTGGGACATTCTTAATCAAATATATTTACATTGATATATGACCTATAGGGAGTTTCAGTGTAAGATCTCGGAATTAATGGAGGTATGAAATTATTTAAATTTCTTCTCTCAAATCTTGATTTTGGTCAATGAAATTATTACTAGGTGTATGCAGAAGGTCGGGGGTGACCTGGGGGATTTTTTCATGAAAGAAAAAGAAAAATGGATATTCTATGCAAGTCGCATAGTTTTCGAACGGTTAGTAAAACCCATGAAATGAGGGAACCAAACAGTGTGGTTTAAGACATTGGCATACCGAACACTTGGTGTATATTTTTTCAAACTATGAGAGGCTTAATAGTTAACCATGTGACTCAAACTCCATTAAATAGTGTCTAGCACACAATTTGCACACGGTTTGGCCAACCATGTGGACAAACCGTGCACCCCATTAAAAATTGAAAATTTACAGTTTTCACCCTCGATATTTTTATGTCCTCACCCCATTTTATCCCCTTTCTCCTAATTTAATCCCTAGTGATGAACTAAAACCATCAAGAGCTCATAATGATGGATCTCCCTTATTTATAGGCCATTTGGATCATCTTTGGTTGTAGATTGAAGCTTCAGGTGAGTCTAATCCTCTTTTTTCTTAACTTTTTCAGATTGGGGATTTTATATTTGTTCATCTTATTCTGAAGCCCAAAAACCCTATTTTTCTAGTGGATCATATATTGGTGATTCAAGGGGTACTTAAATCAGGATTTTAAGGCAATGTCTAAGGGCGCGTTCATCATTAGATTTGATGTAGGTGGTCTATAAGTGTATCCCATAGCTGTTGAGTTGATTTGTGCATGTTTGATTGCATTATTGGTTATCTATTATTTTGATTTTAGTGTGTTTAGTAATATTTGGTAAAATGGGTGTCTAAATGATGAATTTGACCTCTCATTATCTCTACAGGATGCGTCGAGGTGGAATATAATGATTTAGGGCCACCCATAGGGTGTACCAACATTTCCAAACATTGAAATTGGTGAAGTTAAGTATAGAGTTAACATGTGATAATGTAGATCCCAAGAATAAAATATTGATATGTTTGGTTGATTTGAAAATGGAATGATATTAGTTATGCCATAGGGTTGATAACGACATAAGGGGTGTTTTGGCATGTCATGGAAATTGGTTAATTAGGTTAATTTTGATTGTGCTAATTGGTCTATCAATTATGTTAGAAATGCCTAAAAGGGATAGTGCATAGAAAATTATGAACTCATTAAATAGGTAATGAATTGAGAATTAATAAATATGAAGAATGGGATTTCCTAAGGGAATTGATGAAAATGTTTAATGGGTTGATATAAAGGGAATTATGGAACATGCCTAATGGGTTAGGGAATAAGAATGGGAATTGGGATAAATGGGATATGTAATGTAAATGGTAAATGGATTTTTGGGTTATGGAATAATTTTAATTCCCATTTTTATTTTCATGTATTGTTATTGTTAATTGTATTGTTTTATGTATGTTTGTGATATGGTATGTGTGTGGTTATTGAAAAAATAAGCATGTGCACATGGCTTGGAAGTGTGGGGTATTTAATTGAGGTTATATGCCCATGGTTCAAGTTATACTGAGGCTCTAAACTCCACCTCTTAATTCATGGGTTAGGGAAGGAAAAAAATCTCTATTCCTTTATTGGTTTCATTTGATGAAACCACCTAGATTGAGGCTTCAAGGTGAGTGTGATGTTTTTTCTATAACGTGTTTTCCCCTAGTAAGGTAGGGACTTAACTATTTCCTTTATACATAGTTGTTGTTGGTTTAAACCCATGTGTAAAAGATGTAAATTCCAAACCCATAGAACATGTGATGAAAATGAACTAAGAAAAGTAGAGGGATTAAATGACGAAAATGGTAATGATTATAGAAATGGATAAAGTGAATATTGTTAACTAATTTCACCAAGTTGTCTTTTTCTTTCCTTTTAATTTATTGACTCCTTCCATACACTATCTGTTGGACTAGATAATTTGTAGACACTATTGGTGGTGACCTACTAAGTTATACTCACACCCTACTTGGGTGTCTTTGGGTACCTGAGCAGATTTCATGGTTGCAGGTTAGGATAAGGGCAAAGTCCATGTTATTTAGAATTGATTTGGGCTTGGGAGGTACATAGATGAGGTTCTATTCTTGAAGTCAGAACTGCTTTGGGGATTCATCCATTTTTATTTATTTTTGGTTTATTACAATTTTGGAATTTTTATCATGACATGGCATATTTATTGTTGGTTTGTGGTTTGTACCCCATTTTGGGAGATGTTCGATTATGTATGTTCATTGGTTATTGTATATTGTTTCTGATATTTATATTATTTTCTGATGTGGATTACTATAGTAAAGAGGGTATATCCTCTCCACATAACTTATTAGACCCTCTCCAATAGTCAAAAACCTCTGATGTACGGGGAGGCATGCTTTAGGTCATGTTGAAAACTAACTCAGAGAACTGGTTTAGTGGCTTACGAGTCGGGGATGTTACAAAGTGGTATTAAAGGAGGTCTTTTCTATGAATTACTATTTGGGGATGATAAATAGTAGATTATGATATGTCATTTCTTATAAATTATCTCATTCATGGGAGTATATAACCCAAATACAGGGGAAAACCCAAGTCACCCAGGGTGGGAATTTTTGTTCTTGTTGTGTGTTGTTACGTTTGATGATATTTCACCATTGGGTGATGTAATTTTTGTGTGATGTGACAGTTTTATGATATTTTTCTCATGTCTCAAATGGCATGGGATTTCACATTCATGAATCATTATGGGAACCTAGATATATAAGTGACATGAATCATGATAGGCACACACAAGATGAGTGTGTGAGACATAAAGTGGTAGAATGCATTTTACCTTCTTGAACAACTTGAATAAAGTTATGTTTAATAAAATTATTCAATGGATAAAAAAGGAAATAAAATATGGAATAATGGTTAAATAATTGGGATTAATTAATAGTGTAAGTGAATCAAAATATTGTCCATGGCTAGTTGTGGAATGGGAAATGTTTTTAAGAGGAAGATGGTCATTGTGAATAGGAAAGTGGTTTAGAAAGGTGTCTAATGAAAACCTCTTAACTATGTATTTTGGTTTACCAAATTTAGTCATGATCCATGTTAAGGTTGGTTGATTGTATTGTTATAGATGTTATGGTGTCCATTAAGATGGTTATGTGAAATGAATTATTTATTCTTAGTAGAGAGCCTTTTTATATGAATTGTGAAATATTTATGTTATGTGTTCTAAAGCTCGTGTTTGGAATTATAGAGAAATTCCACCATGAAGATGTGTGCTACCAGGGAAATAAGTGGATGTTTCTGATAATTCTCCCCTAGTAGAGGAGAAAGTGTACCTAGTGATTCAAGGTAATATAGAAGATCATTTTCATGAGAAATTCGTTCTTTTTATACTGATGATGAAATGAGACATAGGGAGGGTTGTATCTTGTATGTTCGAGCTGACTAGAGAGTTTCAACTATAATACCATCTAACATTTACCGGAGAGGGTGGGATAGAGGCAACTGAGTTCTATATAGAGTCTATCCATATGATTCTTGAAAATGTTTAGACTCCCTCTGAGAAGCAAGTCAAGTTGGAGGCTTATATGTTGCGCGGTCATACAAAGTGTTGGTAGGAAATCATTGTTCAGACTTAATAGGATTAAGGAATGTTATGGGAAGATTTCTAGGAAAAATTTATAGAGTATTTCTATCAAGAAACCTTGAGGTAAGAGAAGGCTGTAGATTTTATGATTTTGACCCAAGGGGCCATGTTAGTGATGGATTATGCTAGTCCTTTCACTAAATTGTGATGCTTCATTCTAGCATTGTTAGGGGATGAGAAAACTATGGCGAGAAATTTTTAGGATAGGCTTATACATGAGATCAGATCCCAAGTGAATATAGTCTATTTGAAGAGGTTTTCATAGGTATTGGATTATTCCCTTATTTCAAAATAGAACCAAAAGGGGACTTGAGGTTGTGGGCTTGTGGTATAAGCTGGACGGACCAGTGGTGTGACTTCTGTGGGTAAAAAGCATTGTTTGGGAGATTCCCTTAGGATAGAAGTGTACAGAGTAGTCAAAAGAAGGGATAATCCTCTTAGGGTGGAGACCAGGTGTTCTATTATCAGTGTGGAAGGCTAGGGAACATGCATGGATAGTGTCACCAACCACCATTTGAGTGACAATCATGCGATAAGTTGGGGCATGTAGAGAGGTTCTATAAGAACCCTTTTCGGTTGGGCACAGATGGAGGGTCAAAGTCGATGTCGAGTGTGGGAAGGGGGTCAGTTACCCCATATCAAGTAGGCAATTGGATTTCTATGGGGGCATACTATTAGATGTGGCACATGTGGTTCTACAAGGCGAGAGCACCCATATTTGTAGAATAGTGCAGAAATGAGAATTCAGGCTGGAGCCCAGGGAAAAGGGGTAGGTCAACTTCATGTAGTTTATTCTACACTTGGAGATTGAATGGATTAACTATAAACTATTCTAGGTATGATCTTTGTTTCTTCTACACTTTCTAATGGTTTATTCAACATTGGTGCCTCACATTATTTTATGTCTACTCAACTTGTAGTTGTGTTAGGCTTAGAGTTGGAATGTTTATGTGGGGTTATGAAAATCAATACACCATTGGGGGTGTTAATAGAGGATATCAAGTGGTCTAAGGGGTGTGATCTAGAAGTTTGTGGATACCGTTTCCTATCGTACTTTTTCATTATTGAAATGACAAGTTTCAATTAGATTCTGGGTAAAGACTATATAGTGTTTTACCAAGATTGTATTTACTTTAATGGTTATAGAGTAACATTCATGACTCTTAAGAGAGATACATATGTCTATCATGGTGAATGGGATGTCTGTCGGGTCATGCATGGCCGGTTTGTCAGCAGTTAGGTGAAATCTCAACCTAAGTATCTTGTCTTATGCTTGATGATGGAGGAGTAGAGCATCTTGTCTTCCCTCCTATGATGGATCAGTACCAAGATGTGTTTTCTAAGGAATTATTAGGGTTTCCACTAGAGAGACATGTCGAGTTCATGATAGAGTTTATTTCAGGAGTAGATACAGTTTTCATTTTTCTATATATAATGACACTGATAGAAATCCATGAACTTAAGGTTCAGCTAGAGGAGTTGGAGCATAAAAGGTTTATCCATCGTAGAACGTCACCTTGGGGATATACCATTATATTTTCCAAGAAAGTCATCATATTTTTGTAGTTGTGAATTGATTATAAAGAGATTAATTAGATGACGATTAACAATAGATACCCTATTCCTCATATTGATGAAATGTTTGACCAAATGAGGGGAGCTTAAGTGTTTTTCAAAATTGATCTGAGACCAGGGTATCACCAACTAAGGGTGGAGCCTTATGATATACTATGGAAAAAATTCATGAGAAGGTATGAGTTTTATGAGTTTCTGTGATGTCTTTTTGGTTGGCCAATGCACCAGAAGTGTTTATGGATCTGATGAATTGAATCTTCCATACATATCTAGACCGGTTTTTAGTTGTCCTTATTGATGAAATCTTGTGATACTCTAAAACTCATGAGGATCATTCCAAACATCTTGACATCATCCTGAGTACACTAAGAAAGAATAACGATATATTATAAGCTATCAAAATGTCATTTATGGATTGATAGGGTGCATTTCTTGGGTCATATTATCTCATAAGAGGGTTTTTCAGTATATCCAAAGAAGGTGCATGTAGTGGTATCTTGGTAGAAGCACAAAAATGTTTCTAACATTCGAAGTTTTTTGGGTTTGGATGGATATGAATGAAGGTTTATCAAGTATTTATTTAGTTTTATAACACCACTTTCGGGATTGATGAAGAAAGGTATCAAGTTTGAGTGGACCAAGTCATGTGAGAATACTTTACAAGAGTTGAAGAAGCAGTTGAATACCACACCAATTCTGATCTTACCCAAGTTCGGTTAATGGTATATCATGTTTTTTGATGTGTCTAGTGTTGGGATTGGAGTTGTGTTGATGTATTATGATCGGGTTGTTGTGTATGAGTCACAAAAGTTGAGACCTCGTGAAATAAATTACCCTACACATGATCTTGAATTGTCTGAAGTGGTTTATCCCTTGAAATGTTCATGGCATTACTTGTTGGGAGAATAGTTTACCATGTATACTGATCATAAAATTCATAATTACATCCTATCTCAATATGATCTAAATCTTTAGTAGTTAATATGGGTAGATTACCTACAATCCTTTGATTTCGAGTTAGTTTATACAACATGAATGGGGAATAGTGTTGTAGTTTCCTTGAATAAGAAAACTCAAAGGTAGGTAGTTCATGAATCTAGTTTTGAGTAGAAGATGATGACATTGTTTACTGCGATGCATATGAAGGTTCATGATGGACCTGTGTAGATGACCCTTTCCTCTTTATTAGTTGAGCCCACACTTTTTAGCCTGGTCAAGGAGAGTCATATTTAGGATCCATAATGTTTTTCGATGATGGAAAGTTTTAAATGTGGGGAGTCCCCTTCTATTTTCACTTTTGGTGATGATGGAATTGTTTGTGTTTCTGGTCGTGTGGTTATGCTGGTAAGTATGTAGGATGATTTGATGTGTGAGTTTCATGCATCGAAAAGGGAAGTGAATATTGTTTTTACCAAGATGTATCGTGATATTTGTAGTTAGTATTGGTGGATGGGAATGAAGAAAGAGGTTGTGGGATTTGTGGCGTGATGACTTACCTATCAGTAGGTGAATGCTGAGAATCAATGCCTAGGTAGGTTGTTATAGCCATTTCCCATTCCATATTGTAATTGAGATGATGTAATGATGGATGTAATTGGGGTTCTTCTGAGGATGGCTCAAAATAATGATACAGTCTGGGTGGTTTTGGATCGGTTGACTAAGGTGGCTTATTTCTTGCTGATTTAAGAGACTTTCACTATTGATCAGTTGGGTGAGATATATGTTCAAGAAATATTGTGGTTGTATGGAGTACCTAGAACTATATATTTAGATCATGATCCATTGTTCACATCACACTTTTGTCAGGTATTATAGAAGGCGCTTAGTACCAATGTGTTTTTTATTATGGCTTTTCACCCACAGAAGGATGGGCAGTCAGAACATACTATTCAGGCATTAAAGAGCATGCTAAGGTCTTGTTTCATTTATTTTGGAAGATCATGGTATAGTCATGTTGCACTTGTTTAGTTTTTTTGCAATAATATTTTTCAGGCTATGGTTTAGATGGCACTATTCGAGGTGCTTTATGGTACACCGTTTCGATCACCCTTATGTTGGATGGAAATTGGGGAATCAAAGTTGTTGGGGCCAAGTCTTGTGTAAGAGATGTCGGAGCAGGTGTAGTTAATTAAGAAATGTATGAAAATGGAACAAATTAGGAAGAAATCATTTGCGGATAAGAATCATCGTTATCCTGAGTTTTTGGTGGGTAATCGTGTCTTTCTTTGGGTGTTTCCAAGGTTGGGTCACCATTAAATTTGGAAATAGGGCAAGTTAGAACCCATGTAAATGGGGCCATTTGGGATTATAGAGAGGATTAGACTATGGGAATACCAATTGGTTCTTCCATAGTAGTATAGTGAGATTTATGATTTTTTCCCTATGTCATAGCTTCAACAGTGTCACATAAACCCATATCATGTGATTGATGTTGAAGATGTTGAGCTTGAGGATGATGCATCCTTTAAAGAGCATCTGATTTGTATTGTAGATTATAGTGATAAAGTCTTGTGGAGAAAGTTTGTGCCTTTAGTTTATAATATATGGAAGCATGAGAAATTTCAAGAAGAAACATGGGAATTAGATTCAGATGTGCTGGCACAGTGTCCCGATCTCTTTTCTTCAAACTCTCAATGATGCTTGGGAGCGCGACTCAAGGATGAGCCGTTATAAGGGGGGAGGTTGTAAGATCCCAAAATACATGGAGTAATGAACTTGTTTAAATTTTAGATCTAAACTCTTTATTTTGGTTAATTAAATGTTTCCCATGTGTACTCATAATCTTAGGGGTATCCTAGGGGTTCGGGATATGAAATAAAAAGAAAAATGACCATTCTATGCAAGTCGCATGATTAGTGAAAAGCATTCAAGGGGGGAACCAAACCATATAGTTTGAGATAGTGGCATAACACATGATTGGAATATGATTTTTCAAATCGTGTGAGCCTTAGAAAGTATCCTTGTAAACCAAACTCTTTTAGATAGTGGATAGCACATGGTTTTCTCATGATTTGGAAAACTGTGTGGACAAACCGTGCACCCCATTAAAAATTAAAAATTTACAGCCCCCTTGTATTTTTAATTTCCCAACCGATTTCTCTCTCCATTATCATACCTCCAAATAGAGTGATGAACCAAAACCCTCAATAGATCACAAGGATAGTTCTCCCTCATTTATAGGCCATTTGGAGCATCGTTATAGATCAAAGCTCTGAGTGAGTCTAATATTCCTCTTCTTTCTATTTTTCTGTATTAGGGATTGTAGATTTGTTCAATTTATTCTAAATCCCTAAAACCCTATTTTTCTAGTGGATCTTAGATCGAGGATTCAAGTGATGCTTAAATACAGATCTAATGCAAATTTTAAGGGTGAATTCATCTTCATATCCAAGGTAGTTGGTCTATAAGTTATATCCCACAGTCGTTGAGTTGATTTGTGCATATTTGGTTGCGTTCTTGGTTATGACTTGTTTTGATTTTGGTGATATTTGGTAAAATAGGTTTCTAAATGACGAATTTAACCTCTCATGATCTCTATGGGATGCGTCGAGGTGGAATAAAACGATTTAGGGCCACCCATGGGGTGAAATAACATGTTCAAACCATGAAATTGGTGAAGTTAAGTGTAGAGTTGATGTGTGATAATGTAGATCCCATGAAGAACATATTGATACAGTTGGTAGATTTGAAAATGGAATAATTGTATTTTTTTCCTAGGGTTTATAATGGTATAAGGGTTTCTTTGGCATGGAATAGAAATGGGTTAATTGGGTTAATTGTGATTGTGCCAAATGGTAAATGAATTATGTTAGAAATTACTAAGAGGGATAATGCATAGGAAATGATGAACATGTTAAATGGGTAATAGATTGAGAATTAAGAAATTAGATTAATGGGATTTCTTAAGGGAATTGATTAAAGTGTTAAATGGCTTGATATAAAGGAAATTGTGTAACATATCTAATGGGTTAGGGAATGAGATTGGGAATTGGGAAAAATGGGCTTTGTAATGTAAATGGAAAATGCATTATTTGGTTATGGAATAATATTAATTCCCATGTTGATTTTTATGAATTGTGATTGTTAAGTGTATTGTTTTAAGTATGGTTGTGATATGGTATGTGTGAGGTGATTGGAAAAATAAGCATCGGTGATTGAAAAAATAAGCATGTGCACATGTCTTGGTAGTGTGTGGTATTGACTTGAGGTTCTATTCCAAAAGGTAAAGTTAGACTGAGGCTCTAAACTCCACCCATTAATGCATGGGTTAGGGAAGGGGACATGGATCTATTCCCCTAGTAGTTTAATTTGATGAAACTGCCTGGACTGATGCTTCATGGTGAGTGTGATGTTATTGTTATGATGTATTTTCCCCTAATGATATAGGAACTTAACTATTTCTATTTTGAATAGTTATTTTTGGTTTAAACCCATGTGTAAATGATTTAAATAGATAACCCATGGAACACATGATGAAAATGAACTAAACAAAGAAGAGGGATTAAATGGTGAAAATGGTAATGATTATAGAAATGGTTAAAGTGAATATTATTAACCAATGGAACCTGAGTTGTCTTTTTCTTGCCTTATAATTTATTTACTCCTTGCTTTCACTATCTATTAGACTTAATATTTTATAGAAAATATTGGTGGTTGCCTACTAATTTATACTCACACCATGCTCAGGTGTTGTTGGGTATCCGAGAAGATTTCATGGTTGCAGGTCAGGATAAGGGAAAATGCCCCATGCTTGGGAATTGAGTTGGGCTTGGGAGGTTCATGGATGAGGTTTCAGACATGGATTCAGGACCACTCTGGGGATTCTTCCATTTGTCTTTATTTTGGGTTTTTTACACTTTTGGTGCTATTAGCATGACATGATATAATTATTATTGGTATGTGTTTTGTACCTAGTTTTTAAAAATGTTTCATTATTCATGTTTATTGGTTATTTCATATTTTTTTGTTATTTGTAATGCTTTATTCTATAGCTTACTCTGGTAAATAGGGTATAGTATCCCTACATGACTTATTAGACCCTCACCGCTAGTCAGAAACCTCTGGTGTATGGGGAGGTGTGTTTGGCGTCATGTGGTGACCCAGCTCAATGCACCAATTTAGTGGCTTCTAGGTTGGGGACATTACATCTATACTAGTTTCTATGACTATTTTTTTTCCAGAGATGCTAAGAGATAATTGAGTTAAGGAGTTTATATACCTATAGTAGAGTGTTATTTTCTTAATTTATTAATCATTTCATTTCACTAATGTCTAGTGCTTTTAATCCATTTTTGTTGTGGATTATCTATCTAGGGAGAGATTCTTTGAGGATGCACTCAAGTATGCCATCTGTTCTCAGGTGAACATATTCCGAATGACTATCATTGCTAAGATAGTGAACTATCCCCTTATATTTGAGCATAATGTAAGGTAAGATGATAGTATAGGGTATGTTTATTTAGCTTATAGGCTAGTAGGTGTATCAACTAGTGGTAGGATGTGTCTCTTTGGAATATCTCATGAAGGAAGTGAAATCCAAAGTGTATGTCATGGTGGTTATATAGTATGAAATTAGTGTGTCAGGAAGGTTCACCCAAATCCCAAATTTAGTAGATACCTAGTTGAGTGAATATCCCATGTAAGAATGGGACATATCTAAAGATTTTGTAGGAACTTTACTGGATTTGAGTTCAAGAGTGGGATCTATGACACCACATTAGGAAAGAATCTAGAGTATTATTGGTCTTTCGTGTGGTAGAAGTGGGCTAGGTTAAGGGATCCAAACATAGGTTGTGTGTTTATATTAGAGGCATCCTACTCAGGGAGGACAAGTTATAGCTCATGGTCATGGATCTAGACATTTATAATCAGTGCATACTACACCTGAGGAGTAGAGTGTCGGGATATCTACAGTGCATGGTAAGATTTTTGTAGCATCAACTTTAGTAACTTATTTTTTTTAACTTAGTAACTTCACACTCATTCATTTATATGATTGTTTGGTCCACTAGGTTAGATACCCTGGGGGGTGAATCAGGGTATGACATATTAAAACAACTTCCCCTATTGATCTTATTTCATTTTAGACAAAACTCTCTTCTCTCTACTTCCCATTGCAGAGTATGAATAATCTTAAAAGATGCATAGGACAAAAAAAATTTACTTGGTTCACCATCACTAGGGTATTCCCATTGAGAATACACAAGAAAAGTTCTGATGTACCAAATCCACGAAAAATTCATATTTTTTTAGAAAGTTCAGAGCAGACTCATTGTCCCTCCTGGTTTATAACCATTCATAATATAAAAGCTCACTTCTCTCTCAAATGAATTGTGCTCACTACTTCTTCAGAAGATCCAATCACAATTTAAAAACATTTAGGTCCCTTAATTATCACAAATGAATTCATATTCCTCTTTATATATATGCTCTGTTGAATTTCCTCTTTCATCTACTAATGAATACACCTTTACCATAGGTGTACTAGGAAATATTCCAACTTTTGTACAAACCTAGAATGACCGGAAAGATTCTCCATGCTTGGCGTGAATGTTTCAAAAAACCACTTTCACGACACACCCTTCTCCAACTCAAAATTTGGGTGACTCACGCCCTTTTATTCCCAAACCAATATTGGCGTGCAACTATCAACTGACGCGCAACTTCTGAATATCTTTATACTTGTGCACCCAAACCACCACTTGCATGCCCAAACCTACTTGAGTGACTGGATCTTGAATTATCTCTATGTTTTGAGCTTCATAGTAAATTAAGAGGGGTATTCCTCTATTTATATGCATTTTGGGCACCATGAGCACCGCACACAAGTTTCTTCCCAGTGGACAAGTCTAGCCTCCTTAGCATCAGTGGCCATAGTCACCTTGCGCGCCAAAACCAAAACCTGGGTGCCACTTTTTTCTTTTCTATATTCTGATGTTTTGATCTTGAAAAAATATGGTGTGAAACTTTACAACCCTACAATAAACCGGTGCACAAGTCCCTTTTCCAAAAACACTTTTCTCCATTTTTTGATTTTGAGGACAAAAAATTTGGTAAACGTTGGAAAATGGTGCCACCTTGTATCTTCTCTTTTTTTACCACTCTCAGATCGTCCATTCCTTTGTTGAGGTTCTTATTTAAATCATGTATTTTCAAAAATATCTCCGTAACCTGAGAAATCACCATAGAAACCCTCTTTTTCAACAAACAAACCCGCTTTGTCAACAAACACAAATACCTCAAAAATGCTTCAATGTTACCTTGAGGGATTTTTTCCCAAAAATTAATTTGATAGTAAGTCTTTGTATTGATATTGAATATTTATATCAGGTGTTTTCCATTGAGACTCCATTTGAAAGCCATTCATAGAGTATTCGCTGATGCAAGGAGTGTCTTATTGAGATAGGTGGATACTATTTCTTCTTGAACGTTTTTTCCTTGAGATGATAGGCTTTGAAGTAATTCCCATGATGGAATGATTGGTACCTTTTTGAGACCATATTTATTTTTATCACTAGAGGGTGTCTTTATCATCACCCAAGGGTGGTGACTATATTCAAAGGGGAGAATGGGATATACAGGTAACTCAGTGCTAGAACTAAGCATCATGGGTTAGGTAGAGTGTCAACCAAGATTTCTACCCTTTATCCTAATGATTGGAGAGTACCATGCGATTTCTTTCCTCCAGTGGTGGAACATTTAATAGATGTATTTTTTGAAAAAAAATTGGGCTACCTATTGAGAGAGAGAGGTATATTTCACCCTCAATCTTATTCATGTTGTAGAACCAATATCTATTACTCCATACAAAATGGATCCTACTGATCTCCAAGAACTCAAAAGGTAGTTGGAGGACCTAGAATCTAAATGGTTTATATGACCCCATACTTTTCCTTAGGGTTCACCTATGCTTCTAACTAAGAAGTTGAATGGTATCCTGAGGCTATGTGTGGATTAACAGTAGTTGAATTAGATCAAAGTTATGAACTGGTACCCACTTAATCATATATACAATCTCTTCGACCAAATCCAAGGAGCTAGAGTCTTCTCAAAGATTGATTTGAGATTGGCCTCTCACCTGGTTAGAGTTAGACTAATGGATATACCATGTATAACCATTTTTCGTAGGCATGGTCTTTACTAATATTTGATGATGTCTTGTGTTCTAACAAATTCACCCATTATCTTTATGGGATTATTAAATCGGGTTTTCCACCCGTACTTGGATGCCTTTGTGGTCATTTTTGCGATTAAAATATTAGTGTACTCTTGGACTATACATGATCATTCCAAACACCTTGAAATAATATTGAGTACACTATGGAATAACATGCTATATTCCAAGATCACCAAAATTCTAATTTTATATCAATAAAGTTCAGTCCCATTATATTATAAGTATGGGTATCTGTTGATCCAGAGAAGGTGAGAGCTATTGTTTCTTAGGAATAACCTGATAAATTTTTGATATACAGTTCCTATTAATATTTTATAGTTATTATAAATGTTTTATCTCAAATATTTTACACCTTTCAACATCACTTATGGGCCTAACCAAGAAGGGTTTCATGTTCTCATGGTATGAAGCTTCTAATAAGGCCTTTTAAGTGTTAAAAGGATGGTTAACCTTAGCATATATCCTGGTTTTTTCTAAACATGGAAGAGAATAAATAGTTTATTATGATGAATTTGGTGTCAATATAAAATATTTTCAAAGGGAAAAAGTCGTACAATATGAGTCTCATCAGTAGAGGCCTCACGAGTACAATTACCTAACATAAAATCTTGAGTTATTAGTTATCATTACTTCCTTAAGTTACCAGAGACATTAATTGTTGGGAGAGAATTTTGTGGTATAAATGAACCATAAGAGACTAAAATAAATATTCTAAAAGTGTGACTTGAAACTCCAATAGTTGATATGGGTTGAATGTATTTAGTATTTTGACTTTCATCATGCTTACACACCATGGAAATATAATATAGTTGTCGATTCACTGAATCAGAAGACTTAGACTCATGATGTTTAAGTAGATACTAGTGAATGAAAATTGATGAATCATATTTATAAAATATATGTAGAATTTCAAGAGCGTTATGATCGGAATATCCTCAAAAATTCATCTATGATTTCCTAACTTTTGGATCAAGTAAGTAGAATAAAACCTTTAAATCCTGAAGGTTTAGTTTTGAGGGAAACTATTTTAGTAGAGGGACCTCCACTTGGTTGGACTGTTGATGTGGATGAGATCCTGCATATCCGTTATTATTTCTGTGTTTCTAAAGACATTTTATAGGAACTGATGTGATAATATCATGATTCTATACAGTAAGTACATCCCAAACTCAAAAATATGAATAATGATTTGCGTCATCAATATTGGTGTCCTTAGATGAAAGGGTAGATCACAAGATTTTTTACTTAGTGTTTCACCTATTACCAGGTGAAGGACAAACACCACCATCTCATTGGTCTTTTATAGCCACTAACTAGACCAGAGTGGAAAGGGAATGAATATAGCATGGATTTTGTAATGGTGTTACTAAGGTCACCTCAAGGAAGTGATGTTTTATGGGTGATCATGGGTATGCTGATAAAGGTTACCCACTACCTGCCTATCTAGAATACCTTCTCAGTAGCTAAGCTAGGTAGAATCTCTGTATGAGAAATGACACACCTTCATGGGTTTCCAAGTACCATTGTATAAGATAGTGATTCTCAGTTCACTGTTCAGTTCTATAAGGGGTTGTAGAAGGCTCTTAGTTCATAGTTACTTTTGAGTACAAACAACCACCCTTAGACTGACGGTCAGTCTGAGTGTAATATACAAGTACTGAATGACATGATTTGAGGGTATTTATTTGATTTTGGAGGATATTGATAGAAAAAACTTCCTCTTATTAATTTATAATATAATAACAATTTCCAAGAAACTATCCATATGGATCTTTATGGGGAACTCTATGGTAAGCCTTTTCATTCACCTCTATGTTGGTTAGAGGTAGGGGAGGCAACACTACTGGGACCAATTCTCATTCATGAAACTTCATAACATGTATAATTGATTAAGAAACATATGGTTACAAATTAGTCTAGGAATAAGTTATATTCAAATCACTATCACTAACCTCTATAGTTTGATGTGGGAGGTCATTTATTCTTGTGACTATCACCTAGATTGGGTCATCGATGGATTCACAGACAAGGAAATATTTCTTGTAGATTAACTAGGCCTTTCATGATATTGGAGATTGAATGGATGATAGTATAAAAGATGACTCTTTCTTAGTGGTATAGGGTTATGAATGATGTATTTCATGTCTCTTAGTTTCAATTCCATTACTATAGTCCATATCATGTATTTGATTTCATGGAATTTGGGTTGGAGGATGATGATTCTTTTGAGGAGTATCCAGTTCATATTATCAATAATAACATGAGAATTGTCCAAGGTAGGACAGTTCCTCTGATTCGGGTACTATGGAAGCACAACTATATCCAAAAGGAGACATGGGAACAAAATTCTGATATATGTTCTTAGTGGCCAAGGTTTTTCTCAGATGCATTATAACCACCCACAAAAGTGAAACTTGGGTATCAGTTGTCTTGAGGAGGGGGGTTGTAAGATATTATTTTTCCATTAAGGTACAAGTCCTTTTTAATTCTATGAAACCTATCATTTTTATGTTAATGTAATCACCTTATGGAATAGAGGAGGTTTCATGTTCTTTAAGTAAGGTTTGGGGCTTGGAGTTTTGAATTTTAGAGAAGAAGGATGAGACACACAATTAAAAATGGTCTGGATAACCATACACCTCAATAGTGATGCCTAGTAAGGGGAGGAACGCTATTTGATAAACCATGAGAATGGGTCTATAAACTATGCAAGGGCTATAATTTACTATATACCCATCTCGCATAGTTTTCAAATGGTTTTTATAACCATTTTCCTAAACTATGTGTGGTTTAGTTCTCTTAGATAGTAGCTGTTCATAGTTGACACATATTTTTCCCAACCATGATGCTAAATCATGTTCCCCATTACAAGTTATGAAATAATTGTTTCCCCCCTATTTTTTAATCTAATTCTCCCCTTATTCTTCTAATTTTTACAAAACAACCATAGTAATATCTCCTTATTCCCTCTTTAGATTTTTAGTTGGATTTACCTCATCTAAAATCTGATTCCTTCAGTACTAGTCATGTTGAAACCCCTTAGAAAGTATAATACTCCTTTATCTTCCTTGTTTCGTTTTCTTCATTGTCATTGATGTTATCTCCATGTGATATAATATACCATATTTTTAGGAATTTTTTTTGGTTTCTTAATTTATCTTGTTCCATCCCAAACATGAGGCTGATACTATATGAGTAGTCTTTTATAGGGCTTAGGTAGGTAGTCTATTAGTTTTCCCTAAAATTCTTGATATTTATGACTTTTGCCATCATGCATCATTCCAAAAGTTCTCTGAATTTCTACTTAAATGTGTAACTCATTTAATTAGTAACCTATAAATTGACCTAGAACTTCCTGAAGAACCTTTTACATCATTGGAGGTTGATGACCTTAGCTTGAACCACCATTTTGTGTGTTTGGTTAAATTCCCATGACTACCACACTTTCCTTTAAACTAAAGCACCTCAAAGGTGTGTTTGTCTCGTCACATGGTAATAGATTGTACTAATTTAATTAAATGAATTTTTAAATTTTTGGTATACTTTACTTGATGTTATCATTTATTGTCTCATATAATTGACTACTACTATGGACTTGATCACACTATTAAAGTTGTGTCTTTCCTTGAGAGTGCCTTGGATTCTGGCCTATAATACCTTGTGCAAACTCATGGGAGACCACCCGATTCATTGAATCTGATTCCAAAGGGGTAATATCATCTTTTATCCAATAAATATTATATATTATTGAAGGCCTAGGCATGGTGTTGACAATTCATATTTTAATTTAAAAAAAATTCATTTCATGGGATGAGATTATAGGATTCATCTTGATGTATTCATACACGGTCTACTTGGGATTATCTCCTTGGACTCCAATCAAGTTTATCCTGATATTACCTCTTATTTTCTCTATATAATCAATGATGATGCCTTATCCATGTGCCTTGGGTACTTGAAAACTAAAAGTTATTATGCTTAGATATATTTAACTTAGGTTGAAGCGGGAATTATTTTCTGGTTCACCTCCATTTTATTGATTTCTTTATTTATCTACTACTTGTTGTTATACATTATACCCACATACTGAAATTACATTAGACACTATTGGTGGTGGCCTAATGATTTGTTCTTATATCCTACTCAGGCCACCATTTGATACTCGAGTAGATTTTACGGATGTTGGTAGTTATAAAGGGAAGCACCTAGTAATGGATGTTTGGTTTCCTTTTTGGATGGGATCTTGGGTGAAAAGGATCAGGCCAATTCTCGGGATTCTTATAGGGATAACTATTTTGGCTATTTGGTATTATTTTTTTCTACTGGTACTATTTATATACCTATTACCATGACTACCTGCTCATATTTTGTATTAGTTCATGACATCATCCTTATATAGCATTGATTACTACCTTATGCGTATTGTTATTATCTGATGGTTTATTTCTATTATCATAATATTTCCACTGATTCCCTTCATTTACCATTGCGCTTCACATTGATAAATAGGTTATGGTCCCCACACTATATCACCATACACCCTCACTTCTAGTCGATAACTTATGGTGTATGGGGAAGAGTTCTTGAGGCTTTATAGCTAACCAGATTGGTCAAGTGATTATAAACCATGCCCAAGACATCACAATTCCACTCTGGCTAGTGGCCTATGTATATTTCTTTATGAATTGTATTTAGATATGGATTAGTATTATGATCTTATAGTTTCTTGAACTTAGTTATCCATGGAAGATTCCATGAGTTTTGGTTGTGATTTATCTCGTTAGGAATGAAAGATAGATCATTTTATGCATTATTTAACATAGTTTCTCTTTCATTCATTTGATCCTTGACTATATTTATTATTTTAATGTTACTTATTATGGATTAATATATGACTATTCTATGTTTTTTAATTTCATTTCTTTATTATAGTGATTTTACACCTACAATACTAAAATTTTGTTATGAGTCATTGTTTATAGTTAATTTATAACATGGTTTGTTTTCTAAAATGCTGATTTGATAGTAAAATAATTCATGATTTATCATAGGATTATTTATTTCATGTTTTTTAGTCTTCTATTTCATTATTTTTTTTCTAAAAATCATGCTCTTTAATTTTATAAAACTATAAAGGGGGAAATAAGGGTGCTAAAACTTCTTTATCATTCCAAATAAATGAATATGTTTCCTAAATTTATTTCTAAACCTTTTTAAAGGTATTTAGTAAACCATATTTGGTTTCTTTTCTGAAATAGTAAGTTTGGATTTTCAAAGGGGTTGTTGGTAGCATTGTTGGTAATTGTTTTATAAATGTGGTAAAGGGATTATTTTTATTAACTAAATTTCAAGATAGAATTTATAGAACATATTATATGATAAATTGTATAGAATATTTTATTAGTGGAAACCTATTAATAAATTTATCACACCCTAATCATCCACTTCTATAGGTGTGTAGGCTTGGTGTATCTTATACATGTTTATGTAGAGTCTCTCATACTACATGATGATGAAATTTAGCTTCTAATGGAGTAAGCACCAAATTTTAATGATGATCAGGTAGTGACCATGAGTCACTAGGTGATTTATGGTTAAGTATTTTAGTATTTTATTAATTTTTATTTTAGGTTGTTTGGGTATTGGACATTTTGGACTTCTTCTCACTTTAATTACATGATATGACCCTTGTTATGTATACCAATTGATATATTTTACTTTTGGTATGAGAATGGATGTTTATTATGATTATTACTTTTTTGGATTATACTTAGTGGAACTATTTATTTACTTTTACATAGAATTATAATTTATGGATGCACTGTTCGAGATTCTCAAAATGGGTCCCTTCTTGTTTATTGATATTTGAGGGTGAAATCATTCCAATGAAATCATGTTTGATACCCTTGGTGATTTTTTTTATCCCATGATGATTGGTAATATACTTTGTGACTTATTTTGAAATGTCCTGGGTGATGTGGTAGGTTGAACCAGGCTAGTTCATGACATGCCACACTATGGTTCATCTTTGATCAAGGTTCAAAATCTTTAGACATTGTTCTTGAGGAAAAACACATGCACTATCACTCCATTTCATTGATGAAGGTAAATAGTACAATTGATCCTTATGAGAAAAAACTAGAACTAACCAAGATTCTAATTCATCTGGTTTATCTCTTTCTAGAAACCACCTTCCGATACACTTTAAGATTTACCTCCTTTTGCAAGTTCTGTACTCTCTGTGTCTGAGTTCCTGTAACACTTTTAGTAACTAATGGTTTTCATCCCCTTCTCATAATCTATGCGATGAAGAAGTACATTACATGACTCCCTCTTCTAGAAATATATCTATCTAGTCTATATGAACCTTCTAAAACCATCATCTAGAAAAAAAATATGTCTTTAATAATTTTACACAAACATGATGCTTCCTCTTGTGAATCCCATGCCATACACAAACACTTATAAAAAAACCCTCTCACCACCTGACCAATAAGAACTCCTTCAATAATATTGAGACAATATCAAAACACTTACTTTCATTTCAAAAAATTTGAAACAACCACTTATAGTTCTCACAAGTGATCCTCCTACCCAATATTCTATAAAAAACACTTATTACCTTCATGGATGCTAAGTAATGAAACTATATATTTAACATTGTGAAACAAGTGGGGTGGTGAAAATTTATCTAAAAAACAACTACCCCCACTTAGATTTGAGATTTGTGAAACCTCTAGAAAGTAAACTTTTATAACAAACTTTTCAGTATCAGTAGTATTACTACAATCACCCTTTCCTCTAAAATGTTAGATGAGGAATTGGGGACAAAAAAATCAAATCAACTCATTATTACAACCCATTAACCGATCAAGTTGTTAAATATCTTCCTTTAATGTCATGTTCCTTATTTTGGATATATCTTTAGGAATATCCCCTTTTATTGTTATTAAGGATTTATGTTCTACCAATTCCTAACTTTCAGTCGACTCCCATCTATAGAAGTTCCATAATATAGTTGAGTATCAAATCCATAATTATTTAAAATCATAAACATTAATCATTGATAAATAATACAAACCTTAAGAATTTACAACTTCATCCTATAAAAATAATAATCTCTCACTGAATCAAAAAATGCATAAAGGGATTAGAATTGTCTTATAGAAGTATTCACTAGTCTTTATACCAATATCAAAACACCAACTCAAGAACTTAACTCACTTAAATAATGGGTCCAAAACCTATAAATCCAGACAAAAACCTCATATTAATAGAATTTACCTTTCAGACCTCAGATATGGAATGATTCCACAAGAAGGTCCAAAGTTCCATGATATATCTATGAGATCGGTGTTCATAATTGAGAATATGTTTCACTCTAACCGCCACATTGACATGATTCCCTTTGGTTCTAGTTATCAAAATTTCCTCAAACATGATCTTTTACTTGAGATAATGAATAAGCGATAACAAAAAACAATCAAGAAACAAAACAAGCATAATAAATAAAAAAAACATGGTAAATACTTAGTACCATTCCATGAGAGAACACACAACATCTTTGATTAAGGAATGAAAAAAAAAGTTATAAGGGAAAACCCTCCTTCTAGTAACCATACCCAGTTATGGAAGAACTCCAATAATGCATTTAGTGGAAGGATCCTTTAATAAGATCTCCCTGGGAAACCCCATGTGGATTTTTACCACTCAATACTCTTTCCTACTACACCACCCTCTAGTATCTATGCCTTCAGATCAACTCTACACATTTTTATACTCTCTAATAAAACACTTAAGATGTTTCCTTAATCCATCCATAAATAGAAAATTTATGTCGTTTTCCATCTAGTCATTTTTCTTACACCACCTTATGAAATTCTTAAAAATCAAAACATTGGTCTTTGACACCTCTAGTTTCCTATAGAATTCATCACCTCAACTATTTTTTTCGATGGACAATGAAATATCACTTTACATATTCCTATAATTATTTTAACATAACCTTTAAAAACATATAGTTATTTTGACAAATCAAACAGAGTTAATCATATGAAATTATGATTCTATACTCCATCATTTAGACATGGTAGTCAGGTTGTAAATTCCACCACTTCCTTAAGGACATCAATGAGACATCTAGAACTCCTCCCATGATGCTTCTTCCAGAAGTGTATTTTGTTTCTTCTACTTCTATTGATTAAAAATTATACTTTCCATGTGTGGTTGAACATGATTCCAAATGGTTTCATTGGTTACCCTTATGAGAGTCTAATTCCACAAACTAACACTTAATAAGAAAATAGTTCTAAAACCAAAACCCAACACTTCAATGAGAAATACTAAATAAAAATTTGATAAGCTATATAAAATGAAGTAAAATGAGTAGTTGGGAACCAAATTTGTAGTTTACTAAGATATATAGGCACATTTTTTGAGTGAAAAATAAAATACATAAATAAGATTCAAATTCAATGTAAGATTTGGTTGTCCAACATGAGTTCAATGCACTAATAATTATAATTAACCTCTGAGGGATGCCTACTATTGGAATAATTTAGTTCTATATTATACATTCCCATTGAATAAATAAAATACACAATACTAACTTAAGAAATATATTTTTACAATGAATTTCTTATTATCAAGGGAAAAAAATATAATGGGGAATGCTGAACTCAAATAACGAAGGGGTAAATGACATATCATATTTTTATATACTAAGGAATCAAGGAAGTGTAAAATTGAATAGTGGAGTGCGGGAATTATGAGATATAGATTTAAAAATGTTTAATTTGTCACAAATTTGATCCAACTAATACCTAATAATTTAATGTTCATTGAATCCGAGCTCATAATCAATAGAAATTGGTATCTATGTGAAAATTTTATTGAGAGTAATTACTTGAGGAAAAGTAATTATTCAAGTTTGGGGTACATGATTAACATTATTTTTTTCATGTAGATTTTGGGTTTTTTATTTTTTTTATATTTTTTCAGTTAAAACTATAGGAATATAGTAATTTGATTTTTTGGGAAATATTAGGAGTAGGAGTCAAATATTGAACATTTATGATATGAAATTCATTTATTGAAGATAATTTTTGAAACATGATTCATATGGATAATTAACTAAATAATTTTTATTAAAATTCATATATTGAAGTATATACCATAAGTGTAAATAATTATACAATGGGGTGTGTATGGATTAATTGATCAAAGTAGATAGTGAAGTATTAGGGCGTATTTCTTGTCCTTACCCATTCAAGAAAACTAAAAATATCACTATCTGCATTGCATATTTATAAGAAAGCATTAGGATTACAGTGTTGTATGAATTAAGGATCAAGTATGTGTAATAGTACTAATATATTATGTGTTATATCCTAAGGTAATGTAAAAATACAACACTATTATGAATCCTATAACAATACTGCAAAACACTTAAACACTACTTAGTGTTATTTCTCAATATAAAGAAACAATTCAGAGACTTGTGTGTATTGTATTACTAGGAAAAAATAAATTAGTAATTATAGATGAAAATAATATTTGATAAAATGATGAAAGGTGATGTTGAGTGCATCCAAGGTGAAGTAAGAAAACACACGCAGTTTAAACAACAACACTGTAAGAGTTGTCACTAAAGACAATGAATTAAACACAACATCATCTATTTTGATTCCCAATATAAATTTAGTGAATAATTACATTGTGATCCCCTATTAATAAATAATATGAAACATTATGTACTATTTATATCATCAAAGGTATAATTTTTCTATGACATAAGACCCTATTGTGAAATAAGAGTACATTTTATACATGTAGTGGAAACATTACAATGCACAAGTGTCAGCTACACAGAGAGACAAGTCTAGAAAAAACCTTCTACGCTGAATTCCCAATTTAGTGAAACTATATTGAAATATTCTATATCCATAATGAAAAAACACTTGGAAACTAATAGAAGGTAAATTCAGGTAATTACTGGAATTTATATAAAATGACCTAAAACATGTTTAATGGATTTCAAATGAAATACCAATAATTCAAGAACTCAACAGAATATTTCAAATGATTAATCATAAAGGAAATATGGTGGATCAATCCATGGGAACTATGGATATGTTATAAGGAAATGTAGAATCTATGAAATCCCAAGGGGACAAAAATAATCCATAGACACAATTATCAAACTAAATCAGGTAATCTCATAATATCTTGTACAAGTGGAAAATGATCCTAAGGAGAGATATGATGGGAATATAAGTAATTTTAATTGAGTTAGTTATTGATGAGTGGTGAAGGAAGTTGAGTTATTTTGAATGGAATTTACTTGTGGAGTGATCTTAGTATACACTGCCTACATGGAGTGATCACAGAATCAATGATATTTGAATAGAAGTACAAAAAGTAAAAAAATAGACAAATAGGGGGATTGATTAATAAACATAAAATAGAGTAAATAGTTTAATAGAGGATAAATATCTTTATAATCACCATTTAGAATCCTCTTATGTTACATCCTGATATACTGGTAAGTGAACTCCTCAAGACCACCTCCAATGGTCGGGGGCCAATGACCAACATTGATATATTCACTCAAATGATGAGAGACATTTCTTATAGAAACATTTTATCACCTACTATCATAAAACATATACCAACATGAAATAAGTGAATAAATTAATATTTTATAGAGCACACACACACACAATAATATCCCATTATATAATGATATAATCAAAGAAAATCACCATGCACATCAACACATCTCGAACATATATAAGCTTGAATACTGATGGAATGAGGGTTGCCCTAATAATGAGGACTGTAAGACATTAAATACCATATCAAACACCCATATTAAGACTCTAATAATATACTATATTTTTTATATTGATTTTCATGTACAAAAAGTGAAAATGTGCGAGTGTATAAGAAAGGGTGGGATAAATTACTCAACATGACTATACCAAGCAATGAGCTAACCCTAAGAATATATAGTATCTATATTAATCAATAATAAATATTGTATATAAAAACCAACATCACTAGAAATAAACATCATTCATTTTACTTTTTATGAATATACCTTGTTCAGAAACCCATAACTCACTTTATCATGCTCAATAAATAACAAAATTTACATATATATACCTATACACATGATTTTATAAGAATAATATAAAAGGGACCCCACAGACTATATCTAGGTAGAGTGTCATAAAATTTTCATAGCTCAATTTGTTATCCCTTTCATTGGATATAAGACCCTAGGTATAACCCCAACCATCCATTCCCATGAAATCCTAGATGCTATAACTCATCCTCCCCATAAGTTGATGGTAGTTATGAAAGAGAAATATCATCTCAGGAAACAAATTTCTCCCATATCCCTTCAAAGTTTTCTTATATAAAAATTCACCCTAGATACACCAATCTAGATGATTGAAGAAATATTCATCTCTACCTATCCCTGAGATATTGGAGGAAATACATTTATCTACTTATCTATGAGATGATAGGGTAATTAAACATATCCACATATCAGATATTAGAGTTTTTACTATATAAACTTTTCTCCCAGACCCGATGTTATTGGTAGAAAAGATAATTCTAGGTGTATCATCATCTACCTCAATCCTATAGTTGTGGGAGAGAAAGTTTATAAACAATAATGTTAATTATTGTTCATCATAATCATGTAAAAGGGTATAGGTGTAATTACACATCTTCACTAATCCCATGCCATAAAAGATGGGGTAAGTAAAAATATCCACCGATCTATTAATTTATATCTAACCTGACCCAATCTAGAAATGTATGTAAGGGAAAATACACATAAAATTTATTTCCAGTTTCACCCAGGTTAGTAGTTAAAAAGAGTAAATCCCATCATCATATCACTCTAACACTAAAAAGTAGATGAGTGTGAGGAAGTCATAGTGGTACCCCATCACCATTGATATCCTCCTACCACTATACTCTGCCATATCTCAAAGTAGATAATAATAAAAAACAAACACCTTTCATAAATCAAATATCCTCCTACTAATCACATGAGGTTTACCACATAATAATATGAAGCTGTTATATAATCATCGGTGGATTCCCACATTCCTAACTCTTAGAATTAAAATAGTAATAATTCAAAAATTGTTAAATGTTAGTTATTAAATTATCCATCTATCTAAATCATAACATAGTTGATATCAACTTCCATATTATTCATTAAAATTATGTCACATAAATAGACCCATTACATTGCCACTATATCCTGAAAAATTTACATAGATATTATAAATATTTTTAAAAAATAGTCTACCATTTTTATTTATAAAGTTTACATCATCATTATTTATTATTTTATCATTAATTTCATGATATTAATTAGTAATAATATATTTATTTATATGATATTTAATCTCTTCTAAATTAATCATTTTCCATTGGTAATGTCATTATTTTATTTCATTGAATAGTTCATAATATTAACTATCACTAATGATTTTTTATAATTCATCCACTTTGTCTATATTTATTGATTTCAATAAATTTCATGCTTTGATATTTATAAATATATACCATCTAATAACCCCATAAAGTTTTAATTTTGACAACACAGTTAAATTAGTACTAGGTTTTCCTTTATTAACATTTCATATAAGCACCCAACTACATTATTTATCATTATCAAAAATAGTATGAAAATCCTATTTAACTTTCTTATTAATGATCACATTCATATTATTTTCAATTTATTATTTATACTATTTCACTTTTTTACATAAATCCATCACCAAAAATTCATTTAAACGTAATTAATTTTATAATCTATTTTAGTGTCTTCGTGATTCTAATAAGAAAAGACATCAATAAATTTAATAATTTCTTACATTTACTATAAATTATATTTTATGATATTGTCATAATCATTTATTTATAAATATAAATTAATTTGTACTCTTCCTTGAGTAAAATATCCCCATAATCATTAGTTTCTTACTTTATATTACATCTAATAAATCCTTTATTTTATACATTATACATAATTTCATTATATAATATTATTATAAATTAATTATAAATTTATGTAATTATATCAAGGTATGTTTCACCCAATTCTATTAATTCACATTATTAAATTGATATCATCTCCATCATATACTAATTTTCAATCTATATGTATAATTCAGTCACCACAAACTTAACTTTTCAAAGGTGAAACATATTATTATTTTAGTATTAATATTTTCATTAGTATTCATACCTAATTTCTTAATTACTTATACAAATATTTTAAATATACACAAGAAATATTTCATTATGTTGGGGTGTCTATTGAAGTCCAATACAACCTTTTTTGTTCAAAATGGAGATTTCATGCACCCTAAATGAGGGGGTTCCATGTAGAACCCCCACACATCGACACTTGTGGACCTGAACCATCCATGCCATGAGACTACTACCCCTTCATCATAGCAGTCTAATATTAGACCAGACTACCACCATGTTCCTGCGTATCTCCAACTAGCATCGACCCCACGTGGTGATATGGCCGCACAAGGAACTTTACACCTACTATTATTCAATCATTTGACTGTATGGCTATTTTTCACTGGCACTTCCTTCTCAAAATTTTTCTCTCCCATAATCTCCATCATCTTCCATCACTATATGGTGATTCAACAACCATTTCAGATCTTTAATGGCCACCAAATTTCACTAGTATGTTCATCTCGATCCAAGGAACCTAAATAAATATTTTATTTATCAAAATTAATTCATTTTCTAGATGAAACTAAAAATAGAAAGTGTATTTGGAAAAAAATTATTCCTATATTTTCTCTCAATATTCATGTTCAATCAATGTGATTTAAAATCCATTATATTCATATCTTCAAAGGATTTACAAGGATATATAATTTAAATCATGATTCTCCCTTATAAAAAAGTTATTGATAAATTATCATAACATGCCCTAAAATTTCACTCTAATGTTTCTCAAAATCCATGATTAATATATCAAAAATAAAAAAATAATTAGTTTTGGTTTAATATATATAATATGTGTCAAAATGGGTTCGACCAGATTTAATCATTAATATCTTTAAATTGAAGTGATAAGTTTGAACCTTATAAATTCTCTCTATGACATCTCAGAATTCTCTGATCACATTTACAAGATTATTGAGCTTTTAAAACCATATTTAAATAAACAATGGAATAAATAAAAATTTAATTATCATTATAACTATCCTGCCTCCAAGACCTAGAGAGAAATTTTGGGAGGTAAAACTTATCTCCAGATTTAGTCAAAATCTATTCATTGGATTTTGACTAATCAATTTCCATTAAGTTCATCATGATTCATAGAATATGATATATGAATTAAATTTCATTATTCAAGATTTTATTGGTACACCATGAGGTGATATTTCAAGAGAACATAAATTATCAAAAGTGAGTATCAAAATTAAAAAATCATACCTCTTCCATGATAGTTGTTTTTTGGATTTTTATAAAATCTCTTTATTTAGTGAGTGCCTCCATGTTTGTAGATTCTCCAAATATACCCCCTCTCAATTATATAAAATAATAATATATAGGGGAAACTATGCCCATATAATATATAATAGAAATATTATTTATTTTTTATTAACCCTCACCACTACTATGAAAAATCTTAACAATGTTTGTAGATTCTCAAAATATTATCATAAAATAAACACCCCATTTTAGGATTAATGAGGAATTCTATTTCTCAACGTGACATTCCATTGAAGAATTTACTATTTTACCCCTTTTATCAAAAGTTTAGCATTTTATTTCAAAACCCTTTGAGTCACTCAACTAAACGACTACTGAACTTCATTTATTTGAAATGAGTTCTAAAATTCAGTTAAACTAAAGTGGGCATTGAATTTTGAGTATAGGGAAATTAATTCCCTAGGAAATTCACTTGATATTTTTAAATTTTTAGTGTATTATAAGATTGAGTGACAAGTTCTTTAGTGGGGCTCGGGTGATGTTGGGATGATAAATATTGTTAATGATCGATCACCAACTATTTTTACCGTTTTTTAGTTGTTCACTTTCTTGATCACTCAGTGTATAATAATTGAGCATGGTTAAAGGGGGAATAGTTGAAATATATCCTATACAATATAGTGAATAAATTGGTTTTTTAAAGAATGATATTCACTTAATAGTCTAAGGAATTTTATGATTGAAAATTTTGAGAAACCACAATTCTTTACTACAACAAGCATATTAAACCTTACAAGGACCAATAGTTATATTAAGATCTGGATATTGCATCAATATATAACATGAATGAATGAGTGATCCCAATATTATATAATCAATGAAATTAAGTTTAAAAAATAAAATTAAACAAAACTGACCCAAAAACCACCACAATCACATCACTAATTTTACAAAATGTTATTTTTTGATATTTTTCCCACCTACATAATACTCTATCCTTGTTTTTTTTAATTTTTAGTTTCAACATAATACCAATCATTTATACTATTTCATGATTAGTTTTCAATTAATATAATAAAACTAAAGCTTGTGAATTATTCAAGTTGTTACAACCCAAGTAATGTTAATAATAAATAAACATTATGACTTAGTAATATTATTGATTATATTTTATTAACTATACTTATTTAACTAACTTTTCATTTAAAAAAGGAAATAGACTTTTCTAATAAAAATTGTTTTTTGTAAATTATATGGTTTTAGTTAAACTTTTAATTTATAAATATTATGAATTTAATTTTATAAAATGGAATTCATTTTTCATATCATCATATCAAATTTATCTTAGGGTGTTTTTTTATATTTTTTAAAAGATTGATTTTTGGGTGAATGTTGAAAAATACTAATTTTAATAAAATTATCATTTATTTTCAAGTATTTAAATAGTTCCATTATATTTTGGATTGGTTTTAAAGTTATATTATTCCATTTTAATAAAAATAATCAATTTAATTTCATATTAATCAATATTATAATTTATTTTTTTGTAAAATCATTTTTTGCATAAAATGGCATTTTTCTATATACCGTTTTCATTACGAGTTGTGTGTTTATATTAAAAATAAAATTTACCACTTATGGAAATTTAATATGATAAAATGGATTTAATATTTGTAATTATAAGGTTTAAAATTGGTAATAATATCAATTTTATTTTTGGTCATTATGAATTGAAACCCTTATATAACATTGTCACCATAGAAACTGTTAAATGAGTTAACGAGGAGGTTAAAACAAAGAGACGAGGTTTTAAATATCTTAAAATATTGTTGAAATTTTATTGGATTGGTGTATATCGACTTATACTCATCATATATTTTAAATATTTCAATTTGGTTCTATTTTACATTAAAAAAGACATATAATATATTTTAAAGTATTAAGTGTTTACCAATGTGACACTCCCCTCACTTATAAAATAGAACCTCATCTACTCACATATTCACAAAATTTTATCCATTTATATTGACTAATACCTACCAAAATTCCTTCCCAAAATCCATCCCCACATTCTATAGTTCTTGTATCACAAAAAAGACTAACCTAAGAAAGCTTAAGGTGTATACTAAAGAAGGTTTTCCAAAATAAAGAGGTATAATTTTAAACTGAGTCTTTCATGTTTATTTATTCTTATACCTCATTAAAATATTATTTAACCATGATAATATAATAACATTTTTATATTTAATATAATAAAATTTTATTAGGTTTATGGAACAACCTTTTTTCAACACCTTTTCCATCCCATGGGAAACAACACCATTGCTTATGGGTACATATGGAATACCACATCCATGAGGTGATGTGTTTTCTTTTCATCACATGATACTATTTCATGTTAAAATGATGGATAAAATAGATATATATTATATTTAAGACATAATTATTATTTTTAAAGATAATACATTACTTATCCTCATACCATTTCATCCGTTGGAAAATGATAACGTCGCTCGTGCATACATGTGGAATAACGCCTCTATAAAGTGATGTGATTTTTTTTTCATTTACACGTTATGAGACTGGTAATAATGATGTAAGTAATGAATAAATATCAAATTTATAATATATTTATTATTTTTGAAAATTAAAATATTATATATTGTATTTCTTTTCCACCCTATAGAAGAATGAAAACCTCAACATGACTAATTTTTGAAGTCCAATTATATGGTTGGTTTTGAAAGTTTATTTAATATATAAATATTATAATTATAAAATCTTAAATATTTTAGAGTTAATGTAACCATAACCTCTTTGAACATGTTCAATTCATCGATGTTGTTTTGTGGTTATAAATCAAAGGACCCCAAAACATTCATCCTGGACTTAACTATTTTAGTAACTAAATAAAACATGTTAATAAATGAAATAAAGGAAATAATGATATTAGAATAAATATAAAAAACGTTCTCAATAAAGTAAATAAATAATATAATTTTTGTATTCAAGATTTAGGGAATGTTTCAAGAAAAATTGTACTTAAGGTAAATGGATTTCTTTTAATATTGTTTTGAATTCCATGCCCTAACTCTATTTCTTTCATTTATATACTATTTTAAGAAATTCATGAATATTTATAAATACAATTAACTGATTTTAAAAGTTAATTTTAAACTTTCCTTCACCTTTTATAAGAGTTTTTTGAAAAAGTAATCTTTTAAATGTATTTTTTGAATTTGTCACTTTTTGAATATATTTACCAAAATGAAAAAGAATGTTTTTAATGTATACATCTTGACCTCCCATTCCCAACATCATATAAATTATTAAATATAAATATGACAAAACAATTTTATGTGGTTTTTCTAGTTACATCCAATTTCTATTCTATTGGGAATTTTTCCTTTTTAGGAGTTTTCAAAGAAAAAGGATATTTATCCTTATGATTATATGAAAACTAAAACTATTTTTCTTATGGTTTAAAATGAGCTTTTCAAGGGTTTTATGATAAAAAAGTGAAATATTTTTTTTTGTTCATGATATGGTACTTCATAATTATAGATGATGAAGAGCGAGCTCAATATAGGTTATGATAATGGGTGATCCATATATAGCTCTCCAATGCATTGTGTAATGATTTAGTCTTTTAAGGTAAAAATGAGGGAGATAAGTGGGTTGGATAATTCAATTGAAATAAATGGGATTTAATTACTCTAAAATTTATTAATAATGAGTTAACACATGATATTAATATGATTATCCAAAATACCAATATTATGATTTCAAAAAATGGTTTTATTAAAATATCTTGATTTACTAAGGTAAGGAAAGTTTATAAAATTTTAAAGGTGAATGGTTTGAAATTATTTCATGGTTAAATGGTTTTCCTATGGTTAATAATGGGTTATAAAATGTTTTATTTAATAAAAAATTGATTTTAATATACATAAATGTTTTATCTATATGATCAAAATTTTATTTGGAAAAGGTGAACATATTCATGGTTTTTTATTTTTTCATTTGACTATTGAGATTCCTTAGTTTTTATGTTCCTTACTAAGCGTTTTGTGCTCATACCATGTTTTAAAATATTTTTTATAGGATTTAAGTATGATTAGAAACCATAGTATGGTCAAGAATTTTTCTTTCGTCTTGTATTAAAAGAAACAAACGTTTCTTAAATGAATCAATGGTGTAAAATTAAAGCTATTTTTTTTTGTAAAAAATGTACACTGTGTTGATGTTTATATTTTATTATGTAATTTTTTTCCTAATTTTCTAAACATCTAAACAAAAAATATCATTGGAATGTAAAAATGTTAAAATCATTACTATTAAACTAATATTTAAAGTAATGGGTCATTATAGTTAGTATAAGAGCTAGTTTTAAATACCTATAGAGGTTAGAAGAATATTAAAAGTAACTCTTAAGATATTAATTTTTTTCTATATTATTATGAGACAACTTTTGAACGTTTTACATGTTTCTTCATCTAATTCATGTCTATTTAGAATGGTTTTCCATATAGAAAACAAAGAAACTAAATTAGGAAGTCATCAAAGGGATAATAACCTTTCAAATTAGCAACCTGAAATTGTTATAATATAATAACTTTTGGAAATGTTAAATTAGTTAACATAGGATATTAATGGCACAACCCATGAAATAGAACAATCGAATCCTTGATAGTGGAACATGTCAATAGTGAATCATTTTATGAAACATCGCACTCCAAATTTCAGTGGATCTCCATACCTGGTGAAAGATAAATGATGGATAAATTAATTATAGAATATATTCAATGTTTTTAGATGTATGAAACATCAAAAGGTAATTATTTATATTTATAATTTAAAGGTTAATCCAATCTATGTTGGAATCATATTAATATTATTAAGTAAAATGATGAGATTGATGTTATGGATTGAATGGTATTTAAAGATATTTTTTCGTAAGAAGTATTTTCATAAAGTTATTTAATTGATAATAAAATAGAAATTTATAGAGTTGAAGTAAAAGGAAGAATAATCAATGGATGTTTATATTGAAAAATTTACCAGATGGTCTAGGTATGTACTAAATTATATTTTTAGACCACAATAGTGAAATTGATAGATTTTACATAGGTACAAAATAAATTTTATGAAGAGCATTGGCCTCTCTTTAATTTAAGAGTCATGAGAATATTTTTTATTGTTTTGATAAATTTGAGATGGATTTTGTTAAAACATGCATACTTTATGAAACAAAAGGTAAGAAACTGTCAAGGTGGAAAGCAATGGATAATTAGTCAACCAAGAAATTTGAAGTTTAGCCCCCAAATTCTCCCAATTTGGTAAAATAAAATTTAAAGAATGTTTTAAAAGACTAAATTTTTTAATGATGTGGTAAGATCAGTCATTTGGACCATGATAGAAAGGAAATTAAATCTAATATGAAAAGTAAGGGGAAAATATTCATCCATCAATGAGATGTTTTAATTGCAATGAGTTAGAGAATTATGCTAATGCATGTATAAAATTAGTTAATCATAGTGAGATTCATTAAGATAAGAAACATAAAAGAACAAAAAAGTATTTTTCTACTACTATGGTAGATGCGAGACCCTTAAATTAAGTGTTGACATATATATTAATTATTTATTCAAATTATGAAAATGTATTTTCAGATTTAGGATCCAAGAATTATTTCATATCTAGGAATTTTTCAAGTAAAATAGAAATACGATATCAATAATTGAAGTCATAAGTTTTGGGAAAAAATCCTAGCGGTGGTATAAAGGTGATAAGAATTTATATAAATATTCTTATTATCATCCCTTGAATATATTTTCCCATAAATCATGTTTTCTTTCCCATTGTAGGGTTTGATGTTTTTATAGACATGGATCGAATTTCAGTTTATCATGTTATAATAGATTACAGAGCTAAAGAAGTTATTTTTTAGAATGAGATTGGTATATAAGAATTAATTAATACCTTTGATTACATATCAATATGATGATAAACTCATAAAATATAGAAGTGAAAATTATCTTAAACATATTTTGGAAAAGAAGGGAACAATTCAAATTAGTGATGTACCACTAGAAAATGATTATCTTGATGCATTTTGTGATGATTTTCACGGTTTTATTCCTAATATAATGGTTGAATTTACTATTAACTTTGTTCGTGATTATAAGCTAATTTCAAAACATCCTTATCAAATGGCTACATCGGAACTTTTATAATTAATAAAGTTAAAATATCTTGATCTTTCTCAAGACCTTCTATTCCTAGTTCTCAGGTAACTTTTATCTTTTTTTAATCTCATTTTGTTTGGGTCCTATCTCAGATGTGTTTATGTGAGTTTTGGTAGCTCTTTGAGGGTTTTTTGGGTAGTGCACTATTTTTTAAAACTATACGGCCTCCCCCATATAGTCATACACCCTAGGAAATGGAGGTTTTCATATACGGTGTATGGTTTAACAAACTGTGTTCCTACATTGGAGAAACCATGCACCCCATAAAGTAGGGGCACACAATTATGGTACATGGTTTGTGTAACCATTCGACCCATCTAGGAAACCATGCATACATAATTTTAAAACCCCAAAATTTTAATTAAAAATCCATGTACCCTAATTTATTATTCATAATCACCCAAACTCGACTTAAATATATTTACTTTACCATTGGAGTATCTTGAGAGGATTTTTAGTCTCATCAAACATCTTTTATTGTGAATCGAAGATCCGGTGGAAGAAATTGACTCATCTCCAATATGTGATATTTTCCTTGATATTGGTTCTCTCTCTATCTCTCATTTTTCTCTCACATGGAGAGAGGTGAATCTTACTATTGATAATGGTATATATATAGGTTTTAATAGATCTTATTTATTTGGATATTGATCCTAGGTTTTCATCCTAGACCATCTTTGTCATTGTGTTTTCAACCATTCGACCTCCAATCAATGGCTAAGGTTTGGAAAACGTTCATCAACGAACCTCAGGTAGGAGGTTTATATGCTAATTCCCATAGTATTTATGATGATCTTGTGTTTTAGTTGTATCATTGCATACCGACATTGTATAATTACGTTTAAATTTAGAAAATTGAATTGAATCCCTATAAATTTGTGAGACCCTTCATTGTTCTCATTGGATCCATTGGAGATATTGAGACTAGGTTTAATGGATACCCATGGAATTTTCCAATTTCTCTTAAATAATAGATGTGGAAAGAAAATGGATAATTATATGGTTAATGAAATTAAACCATTTTTGAATGTTTTTAGCATGTTAACATATTATAAATGATTATGTTTCTTAACATGGAAGTGTTAATGAGATGGAAAATGATTGATGGTAATTGGGATAAATGGTTAAAGATTACTTGTTCATGTTTATAAAGGGTTGGAATGATGTTAGATGGATATGTTGTGATTGAAATGGTATTGTGTTGTATATTTGATAAAAGTTCACTGATTTTGATCCTGCATATGTGTGAATAATGGAATCGGATTGGTGACGAACTGATTCTACATATACCTATGATTTTGGTACTAGATTGATGCACTAAGTACCCATGATTTTATTTCTGAAATGATACTCTAAGCACCTGTGATTTTGGTGATATATCGACACTCTATGTACCCATGATAATGATGCTAGACTGATAATCCAAGTATCCATGATATGGTACCTAGACTGACACTCTAAGGTATTGAAATGAATTTTGAATAGGATTATAAATAAATCCTTTGTGAATTATAGTTTTGGTCCTATAATATATGGTTTAATCTTTGGAATGATTTGAATAATGTATGATTGACTCAGGTGTCACCAAGAACTCAAGGGATAATGTGGTTAATTAAAATAATATAAAAAAATGTGAAATAAGTTTGCTTCTTCTTAACATGTTTATTATTCCTTATACTAATGAATGAAATATTATAGAATGGATACTACTTTAGACACTATTGATGGTGGCCTACTGAGTTGTACTCACACCCTACAAGGGCTGCCGATTGGTGCCTGAGTAGACTTCATGTTTATAGGTCAGAACAAAGAGAAACGACCCTATGTTAGATAGATAAGTTGGGATTTAAGAAGGATCTTGGATGAGGGAACCATAAATTATGTTGAGACCCATTTAGGAGTTGTCAATGTGTCTTTATTTTGTTTTTTCAACCAACACCTAACACTTACATGGCATGACATATTTACTAATTTGGTTTATGGTTACATTCCCCATTTTTTTTGATTTTTATGTGATATTTGGCCCTTTTTTGTTATTTTTTATTATTATATTGACTATTGATTTATTGATTTATACTATTGTCTTAATTTGATAAAGAGTGTATAGTCTCCCCAAGTTTCACGTTAGACCCTCACTGCTTGTCGAAAACCTCTGACATATAAGGAGACACACTTAAGGTAATGTGGTGAACTAGCTCGAGGCACCGGTATGAGACACCCGGGTTGGGATGTTATAAAGTGGTATCATAGTAGGTTTCATTTTCAATAATTTTACTATTTTGGGAATCTAGGTAAAAAAATATAATGTTTTGAGTATTGGCAATGAGCTTTTTCATTGGAGTATCTAAACCATGTATGAGAGAAAACCCAAGTTATCGGGGTGGGATTATGGTTCATATTGTTTTTAGTTATAGTTGAATGTTATTTCACCTTGGATTATTCACTTGTTGTGTGGTGTTATTGTTTTTTGAGATTTTACTCATGGCTCAATATGGCACAAGAGTTGAGTATGTGACATGCATCATTTTAGGCATGCACAAAAAAGCAGGTTATGAGTGATTTATAGGAAAATAAAATTCTCTTATTTACTTGTTTGTTTTAAAATAAATGGTGCCTAATAATAAATTTATAATTATTAAATGTTGTTAAAATTTGGTAACATGAAATGGTTAATTTTTTTTGTCAAATTGAAAACTTATGTATGAGAAAAGTTTGTTATCCTGTGTTAGCTATGTACCGGGTTATGGATGGTTGATGGTAGAGATAGTGTAATATTTTTGGATGTGGGGTAGTGTATGAAGGATGAATTGTTATGTATTTCTATGAATCTCTCATGTGAAAATGTTTTAATGAAATGTCATGTGTCTTGAGACATGTGCTTGGAATTGTAGAGACTTGCCTCTATTACAACATTGTTGGTAGGATTAAAATAGGAATTTACTAGAAATATGCCTCTGGTAGTTGGGAAGGTGTCCCTAATAGTTTTGGATGAAGGGGTGGAAGAATAGTTCCCTGAGAAATTTTAATTCTTTTTATAATTTATGAAAAGATAATCAGGGTTGAATGTGCAGAATAGGTTTGATCGGAATTGGGATTTCCAACTACAATACCATCTGATGTTCACCAGAGAGGGTGGACCTGAGGTATCTAAGTTCTATATTGAGTCTATCCAGAAAATCCAGGATCATTTCAATACTCCTCCAAATAAAAGAGTCAAATTTGAATCCTCTATATTGTGAGGAATATATTAGCATTAGTGGGATATTCAGGCCTGGGAGGAGCAGTTGGAGGGAATGGTGTGGAAGGACTTATAGGAGAAGTTTTAGGACCACTTTTACACATAAAAATAGGATATAAGAGGGTGGAATAATTTATGAAGTTGGACCAAGGAAGCATGTCATTGATGGACTATGTTGGATGCTTCACTGACTTATTTCGCTTTATCCAAACACTAGTAGGAGACAATGAATCTAAGGAGAGACATTTTTAGGATAGACATAACTGTGAGATTAAGTACCAGGTTAATATCTTCTGATTGAAGAAGTTTTCAGATCTAGTGAATCATTCTATCATGTTTAAGGGAAACCTGAAGGTGGTTGTTAGTGTAGGATAATTGGTTTTAACTAGATAACTAGGAGGTACATATTTTCAGGTAAGGAAGCATTGTTATGAGAACATTCACTGTAGTGGTGGAAAATAGAGTATCTAAGGGAGAGGATATGTTACTAAGGGTAGTGGTCAAGTGTTTTTCCATTAGTTTGGTAGACTGAATAAATTTTTTATATATTTTCCCCAAATACCTATAGAGTTATGATCACATGGAACAATGGGACACTTAAAAAGGTTTTACAAGAAACCTCAATATAAGGGAATTGATGGAGGACCTATGATAACCCAGGGCACTATAATGGGGTCTTATACCTCATACCAGTCAAGCAGTTGGAGTTCTATTGGATATTATGGTAGGGGCAGTGGATATGATACTTTGGTACTAGATCACTCATATCACTAGAGTTGTACAACACAGAAGATTCATACTAGAGAACATGTTATAGGGATAGGGAAGTTTCATACAATTTAGAATTCACTTGTTATAAAAAGGATTGGTCATCAAAAATCAGAGGTACAATTCATATAGATCATATTATTTCGAGAACTTTATTTGATATAACATCTTTACATTATTTTATATCTTCTCGAATTGTGGACAGTTTGGGTCGGATGGTGGAGTTTGTGCATGGGGTTATGAAAATTGATACCATTTTGGGTGTACGGTTGATGGACATCTATCTATACAAGGGGTGTTCCCTCGAGGTTGGTAAGTATCATTTCTTTTGTGATTAGTATGTACTTGATATTTTAGGTTTTGAATTGATTTTTGGTATGGAATTTTTGGTATCATACCAATCCCACATCAATTATTACCATAGGAGAGTAACCTTCACATCTCTTGAGGGTGAAATATAGCTTCATTGTAGAGAATGGGATATCCATGCATGTTGTGTAGGGTCAAATCATTAGTAACTGGGGGATCTCGCTAACTAGGTTATGTGTATTTTTTTGGATGATAGGCGTGTGAATCAAAGTGCCTTTCTTCCTATAGTGGATCAGTTTTAGTTTGTGCTTCCTAAAAACATTACAGGGCTGCCATCTTAGAGAGATATTGAGTTTACAATTGGGTTAACTCCAGGATATTAACCAGTTTTTTCTTCCTTAAAGAATGGAACTTGTAGAGCTTTAATATCTTAAGACTCAGTAATAAGAATTTATGGATAAGGGATTTTTCCATTTGAGTATATCACCATGGGGTTCTCTAATCTTGTTTTCCAATAAATCTAATGGAATATTTCACTTTTGAACTAATTATAGGAAGTTATATAGGATGAAAGTTAATAACTATATCATCTTATTCATATCGATGATCTTTTTTACTAACTGAGGGGTGCCTTTGTGTTATCCAAGATTGATCTGAGGTTGGGGTATCATCAGCTAAGATTGAATCCTTCTAATATACAATAAACTGCTTTTAGGTTTAGGTATATACTATATGATTTCATTTTAATGCCATTAATATTGGAAAATACTATTTATATGTTTATAACCTTAATGAACCAAATTTTCCAACCATAATTGGATTAGTTTTTAGTTGTTTTATTGATGAAATATTGGTGTACTCTTAGACTCATGATGATCATGACAAACATATTGAGATCATCTGGACTACAATGAGTGAGAATATTATATATTCCAAGCTATCTAAGTGTAGTTTATGGATTAATAGAGTTAATTTCTAAGGTCACATCACCTTAGAATAAGGTATATAGTTTGACTAAAAAAAGTTCAGGCGGATGTTTCTTGGGAGCATTTTCTGGTTGTTTTTGATATCTGAACCTTTTTGGATTTGGTGGGATATTACCAAAGGTCCATCAAGAACATTTATCATTTGAAATAATCAATTTTGATTCTAAAAATAGTGTAATAAGTTTGAATGTTATGGAGCATGTGAGAATTCCCTCCAGGAGTTAATGATGTTTTTGACCACTGTACAAATTTTTATCATACCCAAGATGGGTGAGGAGTATAACTTATTTTTTATTGCATCTGGGATTTGAATTGGGGAGGTGTTATTATAGAGTGATAAATTCATGGATTATGAATCATAATGGTTGAGGTAACATAAATGGAATTTTCTTATTCAATATCTCAAGTTTTAAGTGTTCATTTATGATTTAAAGTGATGGCATCATTATATCCTACACGAAAGATTTATTGTTTATACTAACCAAAAGCCTTAAGTACATATTTTATCAGCATGATTTAAATATTTGGTAGAGAATATGGGTCATGTATATTCTATAATTTTATTTTGAGATGGATTATATTCTAGGCAAAGGAAATAGTGTTACATGTGCCTTAATCCGAAAGATATGGACTCAAGCAGTCTATGAGTCTAGTTATGAGTAGAAGATGATGGATTTGTTGGCTGAGATACACATGGATGGTCACAAGGAGTGGGAATAGATGACCCTTGTGTCCTTATTCATTGAATCTATGATCCTGACCTGAATCAAGGAAAGGAAGTTTGATGATTTGGAGTGTCTATAATTTAGGGATAGTTTTTAAGGTGGGGGCCACATCATGATTGAACTATAGATGAGGATGATATGATCTTTGTTTAGGGCCATTTTGTTGTGCCTAATTTTATACAGAAAGAGATGATGTGTGAGTTTCATTCATTGAATTGGGCAGTGAACCCTAGTTAGACGAAGATGTACCATGATATTTAGAGATATTATTGGAGTTTGGGAATGAAAAAGAAGATTTCCAGTTTTGTGACATGATGTTACACCTGTCAGTAAGTGAATGTCGAGCATGAGCAGCCTATTGTGATTTTACAACCATTTCCCATTCTTGAGTGGAAATCAGATGATGTCACCATGGAACTTATGGTAGGTCTTCCAAGTAGCCTTATAAATGGGGATGTGATATGGGTGATTGTGGATCATTTGATAAAAGTGGCCCATTTAATTCCAGTCTAGGAAACTTTCATGGTTGATCAGTTGGGAGATTATATATTCATGAGATTGTGTGTTTGAATAAGGCGATGCAAATTATAATTTCAGATCATGATCCATGTTTAACATCGCATTTGTAAAAATTATTATATAAGATTCTTGGTACTCTGGTGTTTCTAAGTACAAATTTTCACCCAGAGACAGATTAGAAATTGGAGTCTACTATTCAAGTTTTGGAGGACATGTTGTGGGAATGTTTCCTAGACTTCACTAGATCTTGGAAGAATCACTTAGTGATGGTTGATTTCACCTATAACAATAGTTATCGAGAAACTATTTTGATGGAACCATGTGATGTTCTCTATGAAAGTCCATACAGGTCACTTTAATGTTGGATGGAAGAGGGTGAGTCAGAATTTCTGGGACTGAGTCTCATACAAGAGACTTTATAACTGGTTTAGTTGATCCAGATATGTATGGATATAGTGTAGAGTATAAATAATTCTTATGTTGATCAATATTTTAAACCTCATGAGTTTATAGTGTGTGAGCATATATTCCTTCTGGTGTCACTGAGATTGGGTCGGTATTAGATTCAAAATTAGGGCAAGTTGGCACCTAGGTTTTTAAGAACATTTGAAATTATGGAGATCATTATATTAGTGTCATTTTGATTGAATCCACAACATAGGTATAGTGTTATGAAAGATTTATTTCATGTGTCACATCTTTGGAAGTATCACCCCAACCCTTCTCATGTTATCGATATTGATGATGTTGACCTTGAGACTAATGCTCCCTTTGAGGATCACCCAATTCATATTATAGATTTAAGTGTCAAGGTTTTGTAAGTAAATACCATTTGGTTAGTTAGATTATATTGGAAACATGATCACGTTCAAGAGAAAAAATAGGAAAGGGTAGTAGATATGCGGTCCCAATGCCCACATCTGTACACCATGAAATCATAGTGATGTTTGGGAGTGTAGTTTGAGGATGATTTGTTATAAGGTAGGGATATTGTGGGATCATGACCTTTCTTGGGACCTACCATTACTCATTTCAAGTAAATTTTACCCTTGTTTTATTGTTCTTTTAGTTATAGCTTGTCTTGGGTGAGTTTTGGATGCTGGAGGGGGGGGGGGTGCACGGTTGAAGCATGGTTTGACCAAACTAGGTGGTATCCCATAGAAAAATGTACACCCTAGATAGTGGTTATTTTCATTGTCGGTTCATGGTTTAAAATAACATGATCTTACATATGAGAAATTGTGCACCCCAAACATTAGGGGTATACGGTTAGGGTGTAGGATCGAAAAGATGATGTAGATTCTCAATATACAAGAGGGGGGGGGGTGAATCGTATACTTTAAAAAATTCCTTTGGAACTTTTAAAGATGGTAATGTTTAACAAAGTTAATCAAGGTAAATTCACTAGACCTCTTAGTTCTACAAACATGCTTGATTCTGGAAATATGGTTCCGGAAATGAAACTTAAGGAAAGTTTACAAAGATAATGATTCTACCTTAAAGCATATAGAATCTTACTAATCCGATTATACAAGTATAAGAAAGTATAAGATAGTTATACTTTCCTTAACAATCAAAATGCAGCAGAAAAAAAACTTGAAACAATAGAAGTAACAAGTAAGAAATATTTTAACCCAAAGAGTAGGGTATCCAACAACCATGGATAAAGGTCCCTTGATTTATAATTTCAAGATAGTATGTCTTACCCAAAATTGGGTAAGCCCTCGATATGAATATCGAAGTCTATCTTGCTATCCTCGCAAGCCCTCGAACTTCAAGGTAGTAGGCACCTCTGTCATCCTATCCCTACAAGCCCTAAAATGTACATAGAAACATTTAGAGCCACACGAAGCATTTCTGAACTAGATGTTCAGTACGTGAAAAGTAATAAAGTCTCTCTCTCTCTCTAGAAATCACCTCAATAGCATGTAATCTCTAGATTGATCAACATTACATAAAAAGTTGTGAGCTCATTCAAATGAGCTTCTATTTATAGGTGCATCTCTAACGGTCAGCTCCCTCCTCCAATTGTTATATTTTCCCTGAATTTCGGAGGGACCTGTACACATGTCACTCGGACAATGGTTAGTTAGTAACAGAATGCATGACATTGTTTTATAACTCAAAAAAGAGTAAGTAAAATATGTCTTCTCAACAAAATTCAATTTTTCAGAGTCTAAGGAAAAATAGAATTTGGAGTCTAAGCAAGTTAACCTTCAGAGTCTATATTACAAGGATATTTGGATTATTTTTTCCAAGGAATTATAAATCAGAATTATATAGACTTTAGAGTGTGAATTCTACTGAATTCGGAGTCTGAATTCTAAGGAATTTGGTGTCGAAATTTTCAGGAATTCGGAGTCTAAATTTTGAGGAATTCGGAGTCTGAATTCTGTGGAATTCAGAGTCTAAATTCTGAGGAATTTAGAGTCGAAATTCCAAGAAATTCAGAGTCAGAATTCTGAGGAATTCAGAGTCCGAATTTCAGAGAATTTGGATTCCAAATTTCAGAGAATTCGGATTCTGAATTTCATAGAATTTAGATACTGAATTTCAGAGAATTCTGATTCTGAATTGCAGAGAATTTGGAACCTGAATTCAGATCCTGAAAACAGAATACTCTATATCTAAGTATTTATATAATTTTGAGGTTTTAGATGTGAGACTAAATTTTACACTTAGGAATAAAAATAGTTAGATTTCGAGCGACAAAAATATGAACAATGAAAATGCATGGTAAAGATAAATTTCTTTGGGGAAGAAAAATTTTCCTTATCAAGATGAAACTTATGGAAAATGAAATTTTCCTTATGATAGAGTGTTTGTGATTTTTAAAACATAAAGGAATGGAAATGTCATAACAAAACCTTATTGAATCAACAATATCCCCCTTTTTGGAAAGCACAAACATCCTTACGAAAATGAATATAATGACTTTGAAATTGTATGGGCTTGTAAATAAAACATATCTCTCTTTACTTATGGATCAAAGTGAATACGACTAACTCCACCTTAGGCCTTTCAAACCCTAAGGATTTTATTCTGAATTTCCTAAATGAGATTTTTCATTTTCTTTCATACGAAAATATTCATGATGAAAACTCCCCCTTAGATGAAGTTCCCCTTACTTAGGGAAGTTTCTTCTTTTCTTAATATTATTTTTGACATTCCTTTATCCCCCTTTATAATTTTCAAAAAGGATTAAAGGAAATTGAAAAATAAATATGGTACCAGAAATATTAGTACTAGAATACCAAAAATAAAGAATATCCAAAAATTTCATTAAGATTGGAATAATATGTACAACAAGGAAAATACAAAAAAATATCGGATTTAGAATGAAATTATCCTTCCTTCTCCTTTGACATTCACTTATTCACTATGGTTTTGAGCTTCTTGAGTTCCTTGAGATCCTACTCTGCACGTTTGAGAAGATGATCCTGATCTTCTGTTTTCTTCTATAAGGCTTTAATATTTTCTTCCTGAGCCTTAAGAGATTCTGCCTGACCCTTCAAGACTTCATCCTGCTTGAGATGCTTCTCTTCTATCTCAATTCTGGGATCCCTTTCTCTCTTCCAAATCTGAGCTACTTAATTTAATTTCCCATTCAGATATTTCATTTGTTGATTCTGAGAATTCTATTCCAAATTTAGATTTTCCTCAAAACTATTAATGAGATCCTTGATCTTCATATCTTTGATGTCAAAAACATCCTTGACACTTTCTTGGAATTCATCAAGGATTCTCATCTCTTCAACTGTCTTCTTTGACCATCTTGTCATCTTTTTTCATGATCCTTTATGAACTTCATAGCTAACAAGAAAATTCTTGAAGTATACCTCAAGTTTTACACACTTATCCATCACCATGGATACTGAATCCAATTTTTCATTTAAGGTATGCTGAAGCATCTAGAATCTCGAGTCTATGCTTGGAAATAGAGGGATAGTTCCAAAAATCTTTTTAAAATACTGGACTACAAAATCATGTCTAAGAGAGGACGATTCTGAATCTGAGACTTTGGATGGTGAGGTTTCTTTTTTTAACCCAGTAGATTTCCTCTTCGATGAACCAAGAACTTCTTTATTCTTTACCACAGCCTTTCTAGATGTATCAACTACCACTTGTTTTCCCTCATGAACCTTCGGAATGACTTCCTCTTGATCAGGAGATTCATGTTCACTATCAGATAGATGAAATTTTTTGACTTCATCAATTTCTTACTTCTCTGTTCCTGCCTCAACATCCTCTGGGTGAATGAAATTTTTATTGATGCTTTCTTCCCTAGATAGTTTATTTACATCATCTTCACACTTCTCTCCATCCTTCCCAGGAGTATCATGCTTTGACGATTCATCTTGGGAGATTTGGAATGATAATTTATGAGAAGGGATTTCTTATCATGATATTCCTCTACCTAATTTAAAACATCTTCAGAGTCACCACTTCCTTCTTCTTCCTCTTCTTCTTCTTCTTCTTCAACTACTTCTTCTTGATGTTTTTCCAGAATTACAAACTTCTTTCCCGGAGCTTCAGAAAGTGGTTCTTGAAGAAATTACTCTGGTACCTAAATATTCTTGGAGGCTTTCTCAACAACCTTTAGAAGGGATTAGACTATCTTCGCTTCAAATATCATCTTCTTCCACTTCTTCTCTTTCTCTTTCTTCTCAAGATTTTCAGTATCCTTTTCCCTCAAAGATTTTTCCTCAGTAGGGTCCAAGCCAAACTTAGGATCCCCTTCTTTCTGATTTTTTGTATCTTCTCTCCACTTTTCCACAACCTCATCAGGACAAGTCTTTTGCTTATTTTTCTTCAGAGGTGTGGATTGAGTTTCCATAGCCTCTGGGGTTTTTCCTTTATCTTCAACTTCTTTCACCTTTCTCTTCCTTCCACCCTTTTTGGAAGTCTCATCCACTTCCTATTTCTTTGATATGGCTTCTACATTCTCTTCTAGAAAATCATAAAATTATTTAGATTCTTTAGAAAATCCAACATTCATCCTTCTCAAGGTGTTATCAATCAACAACATGAATTTGAAATTTCTTGACTTAGATATGCAAGGAATTTTGAAGGATTCTAAACACTGAACAATAGTCTTTTATAGAATGGATGGATACATTATAATTTGAGATTTCAAATTCCCATTTTTGATATTCTCAATTGTAAGCATAATGTACTTAACCAAATTTGTATTTCTTAAATTCACTAGGAAATCCAAAATATACATATCACTTTTCTTCAAAGTATCCTTGTCTCCTTTTCTCAGAATTATAAAACCTTGAACACATAGTTCAAGAATCCTTAAGTTCATAGATATATGAAGAATATTCAGAGTCTTTACTTCTGAAAGACCAAGGAAAGCCATAGCATTCACCTTATCAAAACTTCCTTGAACATCAAGTAGCTTGTGAGTACAGAACTCAACTTCCCCTTCATAAGGTATTCCAATCAAACCAGTAGCCTTGGTGTAAGAAAGGGAATATGTCTTTCCATAACAATTGAATGAGAACTTGTGTTTTTCTTCTTCCTTAAAGAAAGATACTGTCTCATAGAACTCTACTAACAACTCCGGATAGACCAAATCTTGTGCTTTTGGTTTTGAAATGCATAAACTCTCCTATCCATTGATCTTGATATTCTTAAAGATAATGGAATCATACTTAGAAAAGAAATTTATATTGAACCAACATTTCTTTGTAAGTCTTCCATTTAGATATTTCTTTTATAGATTAAATTTCATTTTGAGATGAAGCTTCATCAGACATTCGAAACTGAGGAAACCTGGAAGATCTGGAATGAGCTTATATAGGAGGGGAAGAGCTTCAGCACGCGAAGGCTTGAGTTCGATGTGGGACAACCATTGGGGGGGTCCTTTATATAGGTAATTGAAGCTACAGTTTAGCTTCCCTGATTTATCCAATGGTTAAAAGCATCTTGAGAAGATATGATGGTTGAGATGATACCCGAAGAAGGATTTTGATAGATTTCGATCTTTTGAGGTTTTTAGGAAAAACATTTGGATTTAAGGAAAAGTGAATCCAAAAAATTTAAAACCAAAAGAAAATACCAACAAGTAAAATATGATTATGAAAATTTAGAAAAGGAAACATACCTTTCAAATTGCTAGGAAGATTATTTGAAATGAGGAAAACTCTTCAAAAAAAATTTAGATTCCTAAAATCTTGATTATGAAAACCTTGACTACGAAAATCTTTATTACAAAAATTTTAAATAAAAAAAACTCCATTACACAAATTTTTAGTAAGAAAAGCTTCATTACGAAAATTTTGACTACAAAAAATTTTAGTTTAACTGACAAGGAAATGTACTCCCCCTATGAAAAGGAGTTTCTTACTCTAAGGAGATAGCTTTCAACAAGAAGTTAATAAGTAAGATTAACTTATGTTTATCCTTCCTAACTTCTGTTTTATGTATTTAAATCTATCAGATGGTAAAGATTTTATGAAAATATCAGCAAGTTGATCTTGCATTCCGGTAAATTGAGAAATGATATCTCATTTTTGTGTGTGATCCCTAAGAAAGTGATGCCTAATGTCTATGTTTTTTGCACGAGAGTGATGTGTAGGTTTGTTACTTAGGGAAATGACACTATTATTATCACACAAAATTTGTGTTTTGGTAAAACTCATGCCATAATATGTGAGTGTGTGTTGCATCCAAAAAACTTGAGCACAACAACTTCTAGTTGCTACATATTCAGCTTCAGTAGTGGAAAGTGCTACTGAGTGTTGCTTTTTTGCATGACCAAGAAACTAAGGAATCTCCTAAGAAATTAAAAGTTCCGGATGTACTTTTCCTATCCATTATAAATCCACCAAAGTCAGCATCCGAAAAACTTTTTAAAATAAAATCATTTACATAAGTGTAAAAGAGTCCAAGATCCATGGTTCCCTTTATGTAGTGAAAAATTATTTTTACTGCCTTTAAATGAGATTCATTAGGATTGGATTGATATCTTTCACATAATCATACTGAAAACATTAAGTCTGGATGAATAGCTATCAATTAATTTAGACTTCCTATTATACCTGTAAAATATGTTTGATCTGCTGGTTTCCTAGCTTCATCAAGATCAAGGGAATTTGAGGTAACAATGAGAGTACTTATACTCATAGTGTTGTCATACCTATAATTTTTAACAAGATATTTAATATAATAATGTTGATATATATAAATTCATTCTGGTTTTTGGGAAATTTGAAAACCAAGGAAAAATGTTAACTCACCCATTATACTCATTTCGAACTCATATTTCATTAGATCCAAAAAGGAATCAGTTAAAGATTTCTGAGATGAACCAAATATAATGTCATAAACATAAATTTGAACAATCAAAACATTTTTCTTATCTTTCTTTATAAAAAGGGTTGGATCAAAATTTCTATTAATATAATTATTTTGAAGCAAAAACCTTGTATGACTATCATACTAGGCTCTAGGGGCTTGTTTGAGTCCATACAAAGCTTTTCTAAGTTTGAAAACATGTTCAGGATGTTTTGTATCTTCAAAACCAGGAGATTGTTCAACAAAAACTTCTGCTTGAAAAAAACCATTAAGGAAATCACATTTAACATCCATTTAAAAAAGTTTGAAATTGAGGAATGCTACGAAGGCAAGTAGAATATGAATATATTCAAGTCCAGCTACTGGAGCATAGGTTTCTTTATAGTCTATTCCTTCTTGTTGATTATAGCCTTTAGCAACCAATCAAGCTTTATTTATTACTATGATCCCATTTTTATCACATTTATTTCTAAAGACCCATTTTACTCCAATAATAGTTGTTTCCTTAGGTCTTTCAACCAAGGTCCAGACTTTATTCCTTTCGAATTCATTTAGCTCATCTTGCATAGCATTTATCCAATCATCATCACCAAACTTCATCAGTGCCTTTTAGTTCTAATTGGGAAAGGAATTATAGATGTTCGACTTCATTTCTTAAGGAAATTCTAGTCCTTACATGTTTATTTACATCACCAATGATACTATCACTGGGATCATTATTAAGAAACATCTGGTTTGGGTTTTGTAAAACTTGTTCATCAACATATGGTAGGAAGTCTTTTAGGGTAAATACTTCAGAAACATTTTCTTGAACATTTTCCTTATTAGAAGAATCTTTTATCAAGGGTTGATAACCGATTTTTGAAAACACATCTAAAGATGTAGGTTGAGGTTGTTAAAAAACAAAAGGATCAGTTTCATCAAATTTGACATGTATTGTTTCTTCAACAATGCAAGTATTTTTATTGAAAAATCTATAAGCCTTAGAAGTTGTAGAGTAGCCTAAGAAAATTACTTCATCGTATTTTGGTGAAAATTTTTGTAGATTATCATTAGTATTCAGAATGAATACCTTATAACCAAAAACCTCGAAGTAGATCAGTCTAGGTTTTCTACCATTCTATAACTCATAATGAGTTTTATTAAAAAAATGTCTAATCAAAACACGATTTATAGTATATCAAGCAGTACTTATATCTTCAGCCCAAAAATTATTGGCTACCGAATATTCACTCAACATGGTTCTAGTTATCTCTTGAATAATTATAGTTATTCTTTCAACAACACCATTTTGTTGAGGGGTTATTTGTGCTGAGAAGTTATGAGTAATGCCTTTTTTAATAAAAAAAGATTCAAAATAAGAATTTTGAAATTCACCTCCATGATCACTATGAATAGTTATCAACGGAAGGGTTTTTCTCATTTTTAACTTGGGCTCTAAAAGTTTTGAAATAAGAAAAAGCTTCAGATTTCTTTGCTAGAAAATAGAACCACGTAAATCTAGTGTAATCATCGACTAATACAAATACATAATATTTTCATCCAATGATTCCAGTTTGTGTTGAACCAAAAAAATCCATATTCACCAACTGTAATGCATCAGTGGTTGAGACTTCACCAACTGATATAAAACATGATTTATGTTTCTTTCCATATTTACAAGGATCACAAACTTTTGAAGAATCAAATCTATGTTCTAGTAGATCCTTAACTAGTCTTTTCTTAGAGAGTTTTCATAGGTTCCTAAGGTTACAATGTCCTAACCTTCTATTCCACAACCAAGAATGATCTTCCATTACACTAAGGCAATGTAGATCTTGGATTCTTAAGGTCTTCTATGTTTAGTGTGTAAACATTCTCTTTCCTATTGGCTGAAAGAATAAACTCTTCCTTGAAATTGTGTACTAAGCACTTTTCATTCCTAAAATTTACAAGGTAACATTCATCAAATAGATGACTTATGCTAATGAGGTTGTTCTTAAGATCCTTAAGAATTAAAACATTAGAAATCAGAGTTTTTTCTAGAAGAACAATGTTACCTATACCAATAATTTATCCCTTAGCATTATCTCCAAAAGTTACTTTTCCTCCTTTCATCTTGATAATATTTTCAAAGAATTTTTTGTTACCATTCACATACTGGGAACATCCACTATCCATGTACCATGTATTGCTATTGGTACTATCCTTATTTTCCCAAAAATAAGAGTTTTATACATTCAGGACTAAAACTTTCTTGGATCTGGAAACTTCAGAAATCAGAATTTTATGAATCCAAATTTTCTTTGAAAAAATAAGCTTTAGGAAAACCTAAAGACTGAGTTTTGTTTAAGGAACAATTTTTTGCCCAAGACCCACCACACTGATATTTAGTGTAGAAATGAGCCCTTCGAGGAACAAATTAATTGTTACTAAAAATCGGTTTTGAACTAGTATAACCAAAAGCAGAATTATTCCTTAGAGGTCGAATTTGGGAATACATCTTATCAAAGTTTTACTTCCCTAAGGTAAAGTTTGAAAAACACTTCCTCAAGAAAAATATTTATGACTTTAGTCTAATAACTAAGTTATTATCCTTAAAAACATCTGTTTTAGCACTAGGGTTAGGCTCGAAAACATTTTTCCTAGAAATTAATTTTCCTAGATCCTTAGAAAGTTTATCCTTCTCAGAATTAACATCCTCAAGGGTTTTTGAATTAATTTCAAAATCAAGGGTTTTCTTATCAATATCTTTAGAAAGATATGATATTTCCTTAGTAAGAATATAAATCCTAGAATTTTCCTTATCAAGCTTTTTCTTGACTTTAGAATCTTCATTCTCAAGGATCTCAGCAAACCTAGAAACTTCTTCATAAGTAGGTAAAGTATTATCTTCGTCAGAAGAATATTCTTCATCTGAGGATTCATAATATTTACTATCACTACAATTTTCATTCATGTATACATTGGTTATGGATTCATCATTGTGTACCTTAGACATTGAACAATGATTTACAATAGGTAACTTGGCAAGTAAACCAAGATTCTTCTGTCCAGAAGATTCGTAATCTGAGGATTCATTAGAAGATTCCCCACCATTGGAACTCCAGGTGTACTTAGATTTCAAGACTTTCTTATCTTTAACTTTGTAGAACTTCTTTATATTTATTTCAAAATGCTTTTCTTTTCTATCTTTTCTCTTAATCATAGGACAATCTGGCCTTATATGCCCAACTCTTTTGCATTAATAACAAGTGACTTCAGAGTCTTTCTTATCATTTATTTCATTTTTCTTGTATGTATACTGGAAGTATTTCTTTCCAACTATCTTGTTCATCCTTCGAGCAATATGAGCTAGTTCATTCTCAAAATGTTCACTTTCACTTGATTCAGATAAAACAGTGACCTTCTTAGATTTAGATCTCGCAACTCTCTCAGGAGTCTTGGCTTTTATATGATTTGAAGTAATTGTAAAAGAAACACTTCCATTCCCATTATTTTTCTTAAAATTGTTAGTATCTCACTTCATTCTAGTCTCATGTTGAAGAAGAGTTCCAAAATGCTCATCAAGAGTAATTTGTGAGACTTTCCTATTCTCATCAATAACTATTCTCTTTGATTCCCACTCATTAGGCATGATGTCTATAATCTTTTCTAAAAGTGCCTCAACATCCAAACCTTTTTCACCAATGGATTGTAAGCTGTTGAAAATAGTCATATATCTTTGTTGTACCTTACATATAGGTTCTCCATAAGGAATAAAAACCATTGTACTCATCTCTAAGCATTTCTCTTCTAGATTCAATAACTTTGGAAGTTCCAAAATGAGTTACTTCAAGATTCTTCCAAATACAATTTGTAGATTCACAAGAAGAAATCTGGATATATATATTCCTGGTCATGGAACAAAAAAAAGTATTGTTTACCTTATAGTTTAGTTGATATTATGAATTTTCTTGATTAGTAAAAGTTCTGAATTTCTTATCTGGAATCTTGTAATCTTCAGTAAGCATAACAAAGTTGTCCACTCCAGTGTTAATAAAAAAAGTCTTCATACGATCTCTCCAATATTCATAATCATTCCAATCAAATATAGGTGGTCTAGTAGGATTAAGATTTTCAATTAAACCATCATTCATTCCTTCCATCTTAAAGGGAAAAAATATTTCCACACAAACTTGTTAGTAATAAAAGTTTGTAAACCAGGATAAAAATATCGTAAGCAAGGAAAATATAGAACAATGAAAAACATGAGCAAGAAAACTTATATGTGAATATAAATATTTTAGAAACCTCCTATGATACCAATTATAGGATCGAAAAGATGATGTAGACTCACAATATACAATATGGAGGGTGAATTTAATACATTAAAAAATTCCTTTGGAACTTTTAAATAGGGTAATTTTTTACAAATTTAAACAAGGTAAATTCTTTAGACCTCTTAGTTCTACAAACTTGCTTGATTCCAGAAATATGGTTCCGAAAATTAAACTTAATGAAAGTTTACATAGATAAATATTATACCTTAAAGCATATATATTCTTACTAATTAGAGTATACAAGTACAAGAAAGTATAAGATAGTTATACTTTCCTTAAAAATCAAAATGCAGTGGAAAACAAACTTGAAATAATACAAGTGACAAATAAGAAATATTCTAACCCAAAGAGTATGGTATCCAACAACCTTGTATAAAGGTCTCTTGATTTATAATTTCAAAAAATTCTATCTTATCCACATAAGGGTAATCCCTCAATATGAATATCAGAGTCTATCTTACTATCCCTGCAAGCCCTTGAACTTCAAGGTAGTCAGCACCTCTGTCTTCATATCCCCAGCAGCCTTTGAATGTACTCAACAACATTCAGAGTTGCACGAAGCAATTCTGAACAAGATTTTCAGTACGCACAAAGCATTAAAGTCTCTATATCTCTAGAAATCACCTCAACAACATGTAATATCTAGATTGATCAAAGTTACATCAAATGTTGTGAGCTCATTCAAATGAGCTCCTATTTATAGGCGCATCTCTAACGGTCGGCTCCCTCCTCCAACATCCATATTTTTCCTTGAATTTCATAGGGACCTATACACATGTCACTCAAACAATGGTTAGTTAGTAATAGAATTCATGAAATCATTTTATAACTCAATCAAGAGTAAGTAAAATATGGTTGCTCAACCAAATTCAATTTTTTGGAGTCTAAGGGAAAACAGAATTCAGAGTCTAAGGAAGTTAACCTTCGAAGTCTATATTACAAGGATATTTCGATTCTGTTTTTCATGGAATTTGGAATCATAATTATATAGACTTCAGAGTCTAAATTATAAGGAATTTGTAGCCTGAATTCTAAGAAATTAAGAGTCTGAATTATGAGGAATTTGGAGTTAGAATTCTGAGGAATTGGGAGTCTGAATTCTGAGGAATTCAGCGTATGAATTCTGAGGAATTTGGAGTCTGAATTCTGAGGAATTCGGAGTCCAAATTCTGAGAAATTCAGAGTCCGAATTATGAGGAATTAGGAGTCTCAATTATGAGGAATTCAGAGTTGGAATTTTGAGTAATTCAGAGTCTAGATTATGAAGAATTCATTGTCTGAATTTTAGAGTATTCGGAGTCCGAATTTCAGAGAATTCGGATTCTGAATTTCAGAGAATTCAGATTCTGAATTTCATAGAATTCGGATTCTGAATTTCAGAGAATTCAGATTATGAATTTCAGAGAACTCGGAACCTGAATTCGGATCCTGAAAACAGAATACTCTATATATAAGTATTTATATAATTCCAAGGTTTTATATGTGAGACAGAATTTTACACTTAGGAATAAAAATATTTAGATTTAGAGAGACTAAAATATGAACAATGAAAATGCATGGTAAGGATAAATTTCCTTGGGGAAGGAAAATGTTCCTTATCAAGATGAAACTAATGAAAAATGAAATTTTCCTTATGATATAGTTTTTGTGATTTTCAAAACATAAAGGAATGGAAAATTCATAAGGAAACCTTATTGACTCAACACAGGGAACACAATTTGTCTAACTATTTGGATCATCTAGGAAACCATGCGCATCGGATTTTAAACCACCAAAATTTTAATTAAATTTTACCAACCCATGGTTTTCATGTGTAATCAACCTCACTCAACCTCAACTTAATTAAGTTGACTTTTGAGGCTCCCTAGATAATTAATAGTCTCTTAAAACCTCTTCTCTTGAGAATCAAAGATTTAGTGGAAGAAATAAACCCTTCTTTGATATGTGACATCTTCTCTGATTTTAGTTTTATATTTTCCATTTCTCTCTCTCTCAGAGGGGGATGAATCCTAACATTATTGATGGTATAGATAGAGGTTTAAAGGAATCTAGTTTTTTTGGATCTTGATCATAGGTTTTTATCCTTGATCATTATCTTTATTATGTTTTGGGTTGTTCTACCATGAATCATGGGCCAAGGTTTGGTGGACATTCATCAACAACCCTTAGGTAGGTGTCAATTCCATAGTTTTGATGATGATATTGTGTTATAATTCTATCATTTAATATCCACATTGCATAATTAATTTTAAATTTAAAAAATATAATTGAATCCCTATTTATCTATGATACCATTCATGGATCTCATTGGATCTATTGGAGATATTGAGACTAGGTTTAATGGCTACCCAAGGGGTGTTCCAATTTCCTTGAAATGATAATTGTGGAAAAAGAGGGAATTATAGGGTTTATGTAGTTGAACCATTTGTGAATGTTTTTTTCATGTTAACTTATTATAAAATGTTATTTGTCTTAACATGGAAGTGTTAATTAGATGTGAGATGACTGATGGTATTTAGGTTAAATGGTTAAATAATACTTGTTCATGTTTCCAAAGGGTTGGAATGATTTTAAATGGGTATGTTATAAATTAAATGGTACCATGATGTATATTTGATAAAAATTCAATTAATGTTGAACCGGGATATGTGTTAATAATGGAATGAAATTAGTGATGGATTGATGCTCCAAATACCTATGATTTTGGTACAAGATTGATGCTCCAAGAACCTGTGATTTTTCTGTTGGTCTGATGCACCAAGTACCTATGATTTTGGTGTTCGACTGATTTCTCTATGTACCCATGATAATGATGTTGGAATGATGCTTCAACCATCCAAGATATAGTACCTCGAATGATATATCAAGGTATCAAAATGAAATTTGAATAGAATGGTAATGTATGACTTTGTGAATTAAAGTGTTGATCCTGTGATATATGGTTCAGACTCCATCATGGGCCGAAGTACGTATGATTGACTCTAGTGTCCTAGAGAACCCAAGGGCCAATGTAGTTAATTAAAATAATATTAAAAAAATTTGAAATATGTTAAATTCTTCCCGGCTTGTTTATTATTCCTTATATTACCACATACACTTATATAGAATAGATATTTTTTGGAAACCATTAGTGGTGGCCTACTATGTTATAATCACACCCTACTCTAGTTTTCGATTTTTACCTGAGTAGGAAATCATTTTTACAGGCTAGGATAAGGGAAAAGGCCCTATATTAGATAGTAGAGTTGGGACTTGGAAAGGAGCATGGATCGGGATATCGAACAAGATGTCAGGATTCATTTGGAAGTTATTGGTTTGTCTTTATTTTGGGGTTTTAGTCAATAAATGACACTTAAATTACATGACATATTTACTATTTTGGTTTTTGGTCACTTTCCCTATTTTGGGATTTTATAATGTGGTGCATGGTTCTTGTTGGTTATTTTTTATTATTATCTTGACTATTGATATATTGATTTATGCTATTATCTTTCTTTGTTAAAGAGTGTATAGTATTCCCAAGATTCATGTTAGAATCTAGCTACTAGCCAGTAGGTTTTGGCATATGGGTTGATGCACCTGAGGTCATGTGGTGAACTGGTTCAGGGCACCGGTATGTGGAACCTGGGTCGAGATGTTACAAAATCAGGTACACAAATTAATTGATAAGGGTTTTATCCACCCTAAAAATTCAGCATAGGGTAATTATTACTATTTTTTAAAATAAGGATGGTTCTATGAGATTTTCATTGATTATAGAGTACTCAATAACATCACTATTAAGAAAAAATATTTGTTTCCTTATATCAATGACATGTTTGATCAGCTCTAGTGTGCTCAATATTTTTTAAAGATTGGTCTTAGGTTCGGGTATCACCCATTTAAGTTAAAGGCGGAATAAATTTCAAGGACGATATTCCACATTAGGTATGGGAATTATGAGTTTCTGGTTATGCCATTCTGTTTAAAAAATACACACATTGTTTTTATGGATCTTATGAATAAATTTTTACAAGAGTATTTGGATATATTTGTGATGGTTTTCATTGATTTCATTATATTTTACAATAAATGTTATGAGGAACAAGAAAAATGCATAAGGATTTTTTTTCAAACATTAAAATAAAAGAATCTATATGGAAAACTCAACAAATATGAATTTTGGATGAAACCGATTTCATTTCTTTGGCATATTTTTTCTAAATATGACATAACTGTTGATCTTAGTAAAACTAAAGTGGTGGAAAATTTTCTATGACATACAAATGTAATTGATATTTAATGTTTTATTAAATTAACATGTTAATATTTGTAGTTTTTTGAAAACATTTCTTAGTTATCTAGCCTAATAATGAAGTTAAATTTAAAAGGAGTTAATATAACACCCTGAGATTTTTTGAAATATATTTTTTAAATAATTTAACCTTTTTGAAATTTTTCATTCCACATAACACTAAAAGTCATTTATTTTTTCTTAAATCACTATGTTTAGCATGTGTTATACACAACACTAAGATAATCATGCACTACAAACAACATAAATTTTAGCTTTCTCTACACGGAACATTGGAGTTACTTGCGTTACACATAACAATGAATTTCATCGATGGGTCACATAACATGCATGACCGAGATTTACCAAAAAATAATATATTATTTATTTAATATAATAAGATATAACCTAACAGTTAAATTAGAAGTTATGAAGACAAAAATATAATATGAATTCATAGGTTATTAATTAATTATAAATGAATATGAAAACCGATAGAATATAAAGGAAAATATTAATATTTTTATTGTCACAAAGTTGTTTTACCCTAATAAATTAAATTAATTAAAATTATTGAGTGATATTAATGTAATATATATTTTATATATTCAATAAAATATTTTTTATATCCATCCAATATATTGTATATAGATAAGATAAGAACAAAGCCAATTTTATGGATAAAAACCTATATTTTTTATAAAGGTAGTTTTAATGCCTTTTAATGGAAAACCAATTTTAAATCCATTTTTTTTGAAATTTAATAGATTTAGTATGTCAAAATAAACATTATATTTTATTTAAAAACATAAAATTTGGTTAGGATAATTTTTTTTGGTAATTTTTGTAAGGATTCATTTTTTAATGAATAGTTAAAAATACTGAATTTTAGTTCAAAACTGCTTTTTCATTTAATTTATTTATAAAATTAAATTATATTTTAAATTTATTTCATAGTTTAATTCGATAATATTTATATAATTTAATTTAATATAGGTCATTGATATCAATTTTACATTTAAATTTAATATAAAAACTTATTTAACTTTAGAACGTTTTTACTTTAGAAACCCACATTGTCGACCTGACTACAGGATTAATTTTAAATTAATTTTTGCCACTTATTTGATTAGAATTTTGAAAATTGGATTCTAGATTTGGAATAAGAATAATTTATAATGTTTAATAAGTTAAAATTATTTTTTTTACAAATATATTTGGGAAAGTGATTTGAACTAATTACATCAATTAAGGTAAAATTAAGCTTAATAAGGGACCAAACCTTAAATTTAAGACCCAAAAACACTTATGAAATTGTAAAAAACCTATAGAATTTACATTATTCATAAATTAACCTTAAATTATTGTGTTTGGTTTGTTTTTTATGATTTTTTTTTGGTAAAAACATGGGTACACCTAAATTGTTTTAAAAAATACCATGTGAGTCATTTCCCTTCACTATAAAAGGCCACCACCTATCCCTCTTATGCACAGCTCTCAAAACATTTTTGTTGAGACAAGATCTTCCCAATAAACTTCAAAAAATCCCTGACATACACCTATAATCCTTCTCTTGGGAATAAGGAAATCCAAGTAATATTTTTGGTACAAACCAAAAAGAGTTACCTGATTTAGAGGTAACACCTTCTCTCAAGCTTCTTTCATTAATTTTCGTTCTCCAACTCCTCCAATCTCATTATTCCATTATTTTATAAAAACACTACTATAAAAAATATACTAGGATGTTTTTAATATAAGTGTTAAACCTAAAATTACACACACCACAATCTAATGGGTAGCAAATATATTGTTTATGTGTACGACAAACTATCTCTCACTAAACGACGATTGTTCATTTTTTACTTTACCGCCTATCATGGTAGACATTAAAATAGAAAATTTATTCATATATTTTATATATTATATTTATTATATGTTTATTAATATTTAATTTTTTTAAAAATATATATCTTTATATGTTTCATTTGGTGTTAATTCGACAATTTTGTTTGAGGAAGTTTGGACTACCACCCCCTCAAAGCGATGTGATTCATTCATACATAACATGGAATGTATTACAGATGGGTTTAGTGAACTTATATGATATATATAACATTTAAATTATATTTTAAATATATTATTTACATATATACATATATTTAATTTTCTTTCTTTTTTTCATATGACAGTAAAAATAGAAATAACATTCATGCTTACATATGACTTACAGTCTCCATGAATGGTGTATTTTATTTTATAATTTTTTATTATATAGATTATTATAATAAAAATATAATGGATATAAATGATATTTACATCATATTTTACATTCTGGAATCATGACATAATTATAAGGACCAATGATATAACAAATTAAGATACATGTAAAGAACAAAGCAGATATTATCTGAAGTAAAACCTCAACATGGGATAGTTAACAAGAAGGTAATATACAGTATTAATAAAACCATATATAGAATTAGATATAACAATATGGTTATTTAAAATATGTATAATAAATTTATATTTATTAAACTAGTGGTTTGAATGAGTACACCGAGATTCAACATACAAGGTAAGGTGATTTCATCTCACTTTTTATTTTAGTGAGATACATGCTTTACTTACAACCCATTCCTTTTGAGTGGTGTGTATATAATTCTCGTGGATGTATTATATAAATATTATACATTAATTTTTGGGTATTTACATATCCATTATATTATAATTCTTTAATAAGATTTATGGTTCAAAAGTCTCCAAATCAGTAAAGTGATTTTGTCTCAATTTCCCTTCTTTGAGACACATTCCATGTTATAAAAATATATTTTTATATAATGTGTATATACTATATTTTAAATTTTATATCATGATTATAATTCCTTTAATTATATTTAAATATTCATGTAATTTTATTTTCTTACATAATGAGCGTTATTCAAAGTTACCAAGTGATAAGATGTTTATTGAAATAATCTCACCGTTTATCGAGATTGCTTATGATTATGCTTCTATTGATGAAATATTATGAAACATTTCTCAAGAAAACTCATGATTTTTATTCTCCTCTATTTATTCAAGTTATATACATGTATTAGTACCATTTTTTCACTCTTTGGTAAATAAGACAATTAAGAGAACGTTTTTAAGAAAATCTTCTAGTATATCTCTCTTTAGTTGAAAATCTATTTTTTTTAAAATAACTTTTTCTAAAAAGGGTTTCCAAGAATATTCTTATAATATAACATGATCATTAAAATATAATCTTGCAATTTTTTTCTTTTACCAATGTTTTAAAAAAACATCTTCTTTTCTCTTTCCAAATTATGCATTTTTCTAACCTTTTTACTATGAAAAAGGAATGTTCTTTTTACCTCATAATACATGTATAGATTTACCCACCATTAATTATTTGAATATTTATTTTCATGTTTAAAAGGTTAATTTTTAACATTTTTTTATAATATATTTTCAAATAAATGGTTTTTAAAAGGTTTTCAATCTTCTTTTATAATTTTTTAGGGAAAATGTTTTTCAAAAGGTTTTATGATTTAAAGAGACTTTTTCAAAGAAGAAAGGATATTTATGTCAAGAAATGTTTTGAAAATATCCTTCCAAGTTTTTTTCCATATAATATAACATTCGTTGATGTTACTCATTCCCTTATAGTAAATTATCCAAAGGATCCATTCATATTATTTCTATGATTGGTTTATGATTAATGTCATGGTCTTTATAAAACCCATTTCTCTTTCACGAGTTATATGCTTATGAGATCTGTTTCTCTTTCACATGTTATATGTTTATAAAATACATTTCTATTTCATGGGACATGATTTTGATGAAATTATTATGAAACCTATATCTTTTTCCATAGGTTATGATATGTTTATATGTTTATGATACCCATTTCATTTCATGTGTTATGATATTATTGTTTATTATTTTTTGGCACATGTATGTATAATTTCACTATGAGATGGGTGAGACCTATATCTCCCTCCAATGTATTGGGTAATGATAAGTTGTATACGATATCAGATGGTACATGGGTTGTAGCCCAAGCCCAATAATAATAAGGTATGTGGGTTGTAGCCCAGTCCTAAAAGAAATAGGGTACACGAGTTGTAGCCCAAGCCTAAAATCAGGAAGGTACATAGGTTATAGCCCAAGACAAAAGAAAAGAGGGTATATGGGTTGTAACATAAGACAAAAAAAAACAAGTTACATGGGTTTTAGCCCAATCCTTAAAGAAATAGGGTACACAGGTTATAGACCAAGGCCGAAATCAATAAGGTACATGGGTTGTAGCCCAAGCCTAAAATAAATAGGGTACACATGTTATAGCCAAAGCGTGAAAACAATAAGGTACATGGGTTGTAACCCAAGCCTAAAATTAATAGATTACATAAGTTGTTATACCAATCCCAAAGTAGTTATATGGGTTGTATCCCAAGCCTAAAATATTATTAATTATTATTATATAGCCTTGACATAAGATTTTATATTCTTATCTGCGTTCTACAAATTCCACGTCTTGTTCCTATGTTATGCTTTCATGACTTATTCCCTTAACTCTCTTATGATCCATGTATTTTGAAATAAAAATATTTATTATAATATCTAATATGTATGGTATGATCTTAAAATATAAGTCCCCAGCCTTAAACCTTACTTAATATTGAATTAAATGAGTAATTCACATTGAGGATCTTTTCAGGTTTAGAGTTTTAGAGAATTAGGACATAAATATTACATCTCAAAAGATTACAAAGTAGTCGCTTCTACTAAATTTCCATAAAATAAAAACTCTTAAAAAGAAACATGTATAGTTCCATGTTTTAGGTAGCATGACTTTCCCTTGATCCCATCCTTGACCCTATTCCACGCTAAGTCCTGTGAAAAACATTTCAAAAACTTGGGATTAGCATAAAAAGCTCAGTAAAGGATACACAAAGAATGAAAACTGTTAGTTTTTCAAAACAACATGTAAACCATGAATACTTTATCAAAGTAATACTTTTCACCTTCATGAAGAAGTAAAAACTCTTCACTGAAAAAAAAGTATCATTACTTACCTTTTTGTAACCAAAGTATTACCATAAAACCCATATAAAGAACACATAACATATATAAAGGTAACTTGGGACATAAAAATACTTAAGTGGAATAACCATACGGTCGACTTCCACACATATCACTTAAGGGAATAGCCATACGGCCAATTTCCATACATACTTAATTGAATAGCCATACGGCCGACTTCCAGACCCAATGCATTAGAGGTTATAATATAACCACCCATCCTGGTATTCATGGAACCACCCATCATATGAATTATCACATAACCACTCGTAAAATGTCCAAGTACCATTATAAAATTATAACACATAAAACCAACATAAAGGAATGATAACATTTCCACATTACAATTACAATATATCATTTAAATATATTGACATAATAGAATTCCTTTATCAAAACCATTTTCCATACCAAAATACAAAAAAAAAGTATATGGAATTTATTTTATTTTAAAAACACTACGGCTTGTTGAGGAAGCCAAATATCAAATAATACTCACGGTGGCGGAAAAGGTCATTGTCACTGCGTATGTAAAAAGAAACATTCCTTTTTGTCGTTTAGTAAAACGCTTTGTAGAAAAAAGATTCCTTTTGAATAAAAATAAAAGTCAAAGGGGTTTATACACTGTATAAAAGAAGGTTGTGTATAAAACAAATTATGCCTCAATGAATGGAGATTAAAACGAAGACCCTTACAAAGACGGTATCCTTGGTTTAGGGATAAATCAATTGCATAATTATGTGTGACAAACGAATACACCAAATATAAGTGGATATTAAGTGTAAAATAATCAGAGGTAATTCACACATATTCATAGAACAACATATTCAAGGAGTACAAGTTTATCCCAAAGAATCAAATTTGGGTTAAGAAGTTCCCTTGCAAAAATTTGACAGCCTAACGGCATCACTTCAAAATTCAGAAAATGAGTTGATGAGAGATAAAAAGGGAATATCATCACTTGGACATAAAATTTACATCAATCAGGATATAGAAGAACATATCCCAACATAATAGTATGTGAATTAAAAGACATAACAAACAAAGTCTTTTAAAAAGAGGAGGGTGAAAGGTTCCCTTACCGTCTTGGGTAACTTTCGAAAAGTACACCCCATTGAAGAAGTGTCAGACAATGAATATGTAAATACCCATAAATGGAATTATATTACAAAAGCAGTGTAATAATGTGCAGTACATAAACCACTCAAAGTAAATTGTGGCAAATGTAGCATAAATCTCACGGGAATAAAATTGAGATGAAAAATATCTTACGAAAACTCGGCAGCCTAACAACGCCACTTAAAACTTCCAAAATGGATTGATGAGAGGAAATAGGGTCTCTCATCACATAAACATAAAGTTTAAAGAAAGAGGAATATAAAATAACATCCTCCAACATAACAAAGAGGAGCTTAAAAGAAGTGACATAAAGGAGAGTACTTTAAAAGAAAGAGATGGGTTTGATCTCTTACGAAAATTCGGCAGCCTAACGACGCCACTCAAAACATCCAAAATGGATTGATGAGAGAGAATAGGATCTCTCATCATATGAACATAAAAATTACGGTAAGAGTAATATAAAATAACTTCCCAATAACAATAATGATGAGCTTTAGAAGGAATGGCATAAAAGAGTGTACTTAAAAAGAAAGAGAGGAGTAAGATCCCTTACCTCGGGTCCGACTTGACTCGGTCGTTCTTTAACGTCCTGAATAATAAACTTGAGTTAATTTATATTTTCTTAAGAACCTTTTTCAAGTTCATTATTCCTTTTATATCACTTATTTCCATGTTATAAACATTATGTAATCATTTAAGTTAATAATGTTTGTTTTGTCGATATTTGGTTCTTAAGTCGAAAGTGGACTTCTTACAATTACATGTTGTTCGTGTGGTCAAAGGTTCTTTATATCCAGAATGACATTACTGATTTGGATATCATATATATAATATATATCCAGCATATACATGTATTTATAATATTACATAATAATTTAGAGGTAAGAAATGAAATGCACCGTTCATGGAGACGGTAAGCCGTACGTACGCATAAACGCTACTTTCATTTCTTTGTCATATTAATGGAATTAAAACTAAATGATAGGTATGTATATTTTAATTCCAGAATTATATTCATCATTTAGATATATCGTTCATTATATATATCCATTATATACATGTACTTTTAATAGTACATTCCATTTGGGGATAAGAAATGAAATGCACCGTTCATGGAGACGGTAAGCCGTCCGTACGCATGAACGCTACTTTCATTTCTATCTCATACTTTAATGGAAAGAAATAATAATGATATAGAGGTATATTATAATTACAGTATAACATCATATATTATAACTTTAAATCCATCCTTTATACGTCCCACATATGGCATTAATGAATCACATCACTTTGAGGGGGCGGTAGTCTGCACTTCCTTAAATGAAGATATCGTGTTTACCCATAATGGAAACCATAAAGGTAAGACACAAATGAAAAATACATAAGCTTAAGTAAAACATAAAAATATTATATATCATATATAAATATAGTGACATCTTAATGGCCACCTTTGAAGGTGTTAAAAGAATGTTGAACAATCATCGTTTCGGGAGGAAGAAATTCGTCATCCACAGAAACAGTATGTTCTTTAACCATTAGATGTAGGTGTGTGTAAGTGTAGCTAAAATAATTCTTATTAAAACATCCTAATATATTTAGGATACTGTAGTTGTTACAAAAGAAAAGAATAAAAAGTTTTTTGGGGGTTGGAGAAGCAAAATAAAACAAAAGGACTCAAAAGAAGACATTACCTTAAAATCGGGTAACTCCCTTTGGTTTGAGCTCAAAGGCTTCCTTGGAAAGACTTCTTCCCAAAGTGAGGATTCAAGGAGTAAGAGATGGATGTGGAGATCCAAAATGGTCAGGTTTTGTCCGAGTCAAAGGCTTTGGGAGTGTGGGTAAGGAGGTAGAGGTGGGGGCCTTTTATAAGAGGTGAGGAGGGCCACTCTTGGAAAGTGAAGAAAAGTCACTTTATTTCAAAATGGTATTCGGATTTAAGAGGTCCCACATTGATTTATTTCAAGGATAAGGTGATAAGGGTTCTAAATCAACTCATCCAATAGGTTTTCGACATGTGTAGGTCTTAGATATTACATTATCTTTCCATTTTATTTAAATCGTTAAATAATGAGGTCATCGCTCCATCATCATGATGTCATAAATAATTTAATTTATTTAACGTTTAAAAATTATAAAAAAATACTATGATTTAGGAAATCGTTTTATCTTTCCAATGAATATTTATAGTCAAAAATATGACTTGTATAACCCCATGTAAAAATTGTTTTAGTAAAACATCTCATGTGTGTGTCATTTTTACTTTAACATTAAATAAAAAGTTATTTATGTCATTTCCCAACCAAAGTGGCTCCATGGGGACCCCAAGTTGACCCATGACTTGTCTTGGTCGGACATGACACATACAATGAGGTTAGGACATGTTTCAAGTTCATTTCATATTATTAAAACATTATTTTTACCTTAAACTACACTAATTACCTCTAATCGCGATTAAAAACTTAATAAGTTACTATTCACCGAAAAATTATTTTAATCCCATTGAACCACATTTTACTTCTTAATGACAACCATGTATGTCGGATTTTTGAAATTCAAAACACAAAGGTGCCAAAATTTCATTTAAATGGAAAATCAGTTTTTATAAGTACCACTTAGTGGTTTAACTATTCATCAAAAATTGAAGTTTTTCAAAAAATTACCAAAACTTCACCCTAAGATATATTTGATATTCCGAATTCAAAAATGAAGTCTATTTTAAAAAATTCAAAACATATAAGTCACATTAATTAATTTAATAATTAATTCCCGATGTCATGACAAATTGCGTGTTTTTATGAAACAATAAGTATCAAAAGATTGACACTAGTTTAAGTCCGATTTCAAAGTGAAATTAATTCCAACGACCACTATTGGATTTAATGGTAAAAATATATTATAATTTCACTTTAAAACCAATTAAAAAGATAATCCAATCATATAAATAAATTAGATTAAAAAGAGGTTTTGAATTAAAATACAACATTTTACACTATTCATTAAAAAAATGAACTTTATCGAAAAGATACCAAAAATTTACAAAAAGTAAATTTTGATGTCCCGATTCTAAAGAAGAGTTTTATTTGGTCAAATATAATTTATAAGAGTGAAAAAAACTATATTTAATGACGGTTCGCCATCAAAAGGCGATAATTGAACCTTTAGTGAAAACTAGGGCATATACGCCTAAAATTTAATTCTTTCTGTATTTTAAGCCTCTATATTTTATTGGATAAATGTAAAAACATTTAAAAACATATATAATCATATTTTAGTTATTTCTATCCATTCTCGCCAATACAACGGCTACATGTTAACTGCCATTTAAAATAATATTATTTTATTATTAGAGTGCAACATAAGATTCCCAAGAAACTCGTTGTTGCGTGTTGGGTATGCCATCGAGCATAGCGTCCCCTTTAAAGTCATATTAATATTTTATTCACAAATATGGATAAATATAAAAATGTCATATTCTTTATTTACCTGGGGTGTTACATCCTTCCCCCCTTTTGGGAATTGCGTCCTCGCAATTTTAAAATTGGGCTTGGAAACATCCTTGAAAGTCCCACATCGGAAGAAGCGTCGGTAAAAAAATCACTTTAAAAAAAAGAAAGATAAGTACAAAGGTCACTCGAGTTAACCCATACTAGGATTCCAAGTATAAAAACATGGACATGGAGGAGAAAACATAGGGTCATTTTCTGATGGAGAGTGATCGAAAACATGTTTAGGAGAAAGTTAACCACAAGAAAATCACAAACTTGTGATGGGTTAAACGGTATTCGATTCCCCAGTAGGAAAAGTTAATAGACAAAATTTTTGTTTTAAGTTACTTTTTATTGAGGAATTTATTCATAAGGAAACATAATCACTTATCATGTTGACTTTGAACTTTTATTAGATTCCTTACACAAACTCATATTTTCTTCAAAAGATGAGTATTTAGGAAGACTTGTTCACATTAAGAGTACTATAATCAACTTCTAGAGAATCACCTAACCCAAAAAAGAGAACTATATAATTCCCATGTCTTTAGACTTTAACCAAAACCAAAACCCAAAAGGTTAGTACAAGATCAGATAATCCAGAAAAGGATAACACTTTATAAAAATAAAATCTATTCTTAATCTCCAAAATTTGTCCAACAAAACCCAAATTTCAAAGAGGACCATTCGATAAACAATTTTTCCATAAAATTATTCAAAGTAAACCAAAATAAGATTGAAACCCAAATATTTTAAGGATTTAGTCACATGGTCTTCCAAGTTAAATCGTAACATTTATCTCCAAACAAAATCAGTTGCTCTTAATGTCTCGTATTGAAAAGTAATTAACCTAATCACATATCCTCCATGATAGGTTAATCATTTTCATAAATAACCCAAAATCAACTTACTCTTAATTAATAAAATCATATAACTAGAAATAATCAGTCAAACTAACCAGGGACTTCACGTAGTCCAGTGGTAGGCGATAAATACCATTCGCACTTTGGTTGTGGGTTCGATTCCCGCAGCTTTGTCCGACGCGACGGGTTGTCACACGGTTTGCATGTTGTCCTTTTTCCAAAACTATATAATTCTTAAAACATTCCCCAAAATGAGATAAAATCTTCAAAAATAATCATAACATATTTTAACCTCAAGTTTATCTCATGCCCTTCATTTTCCATCATATCATATAATAACCCATAATTACCTCAAAAGTAAGGATCATATAAACTCTAATGGTTACCTTTATAATTATTACCTGAAATTCCACATCGATTGTTCATCTTGTACATGATGCATTATAGAACATACCAAGGTTCAAGTGGTTGATCATGACTCCTTGATAGTTGGTTTAGAACAACCACGAGTTTCCTCATCGAATCCCCCATTTTATCTAGTATCTTAATCAGGGAACCACCACAGCTTCCTTCAAACCTGTTGTCTCTTTGGTGCCTGCTAGATCCATCCATTCACTAAAAACAGAAATGTCAGTGTGAGTATATCAACAAAACCATCATGTACTAATGAGGAAGGTAAACACTAAGATATATTTACTCATTCACTTTATCTAAAACTAGGACTCTTTCTGAAATCCTAACCATTATGGTAATGTCACTTATGCTTAGAGAATACCCTAACCTCTAAAGTTATCTAAACCGACCTTTGATACCAACTATAAGGCCCCAGCCTTAAACCTTACTTAATATTGAATTAAATGAGCAATTCACATTGAGAATCTTTTCAGGTTTAGAGTTTTAGAGAATTAGAACATAAATATTACATCTCAAAATATTACAAAGTAGTCGCTTCTACTAAATTTCCATAAAATAAAAAATCTTAAAAAGAAACATGTATAGTTCCATGTTTCAGGTAGCATGACTTTTCCTTGATCCCATCCTTGACCCTATTCCACACTAAGTCCTGTGAAAAACATTTCAAAAACTTGGGATGAGTATAAAAAGCTCAGTAAGGGATACACAAAGAATGAAAACTGTTAGTTTTTCAAAACAACAAGTAAACCACGAATACTTTATCAAAGTAATACTTTTCACCTTCATGAAGTAGTAAAAACTCTTCACTGAAAAAAAGTATCATTACTTACCTTTTTGTAACCAAAGGATTACCATAAAACCCATATAAAGAACATATAACATATATAAAGGTAACTTGGGACATAAACATACTTAAGTGGAATAACCATACGGTCGACTTCCACACATATCACTTAATGGAATAGCCATACGGCCAATTTCCATACATACTTAATGGAATAGCCATATGGAAGACTTCCATACCCAATGCATTTGAGGTTATAACGTAACCACCCATCCTGGTATTCACGGCACCACCCGCCATATGGTTTATCACATAACCACTCGTAAAATTTCCAAGTACCATTATAAAATTATAACACATAAAACCAACATAAAGGAATGATAACATTTCCACATTACAATTACAATATATCATTTAAATATATTGACATAATAGAATTCCTTTATCAAAACCATTTTCCATACCAAAATACAAAAAAAAGTATATGGTATTTATTTTATTTTAAAAACACTACGGCTTGTTGAGGAATCCAAATATCAAATAATACTCGCGGCGGCGGAAAAGGTCGTTGTCACCGCGTACGTAAAAAGAAACATTCCTCTTTGTCGTTTAGTAAAACGCTTTGTAGAAAAAAGATTCATTTTGAATAAACATAAAAGTCAAAGGGGTTTATACACCGTATAAAATAAGGTTGTGTATAAAACAAAATATGCCTCAATGAATGGAGATTGAGACGAAGACCCTTACAAAGACGGTATCTTTGGTTTAGGGATTAATCAATTGCATAATTATGTGTGACAAATGAATACACCAATTATAAGTGGATATTAAGTATAAAAAAATCAGAGGTAATTCACACATATTCATAGAACAACATATTCAAGGAGTACAAGTTTATCCCAAAGAATCAAATTTGGGTTAAGAAGTTCCCTTGCAAAAATTTGACAGCCTAACGACATCACTTCAAAATTCAGAAAATGAGTTGATGAGAGATAAAAAGGGAATCTCATCACTTGGACATAAAATTTACATCAATCAGGATATAGAATAACATATCCCAACAAAATAGTATGTTAATTAAAAGACATAACAAATGAAGTCTTTTAAAAAGAGGAGGGTGAAAGGTTCCCTTACCGACTTGGGTAACTTTCGAAAAGTACACCCCGTTGAAGAAGTGTCATACAATGAATATGTAAATACCCATAAATGAAATTATATTACAAAAGGAGTGTAATAATGGATAGTAAATAAACCACTCAAAGGAAATTGTGTCAAATGTAGCATAAATCTCACGGGAATAAAAGTGAGATGAAAAATCTCTTACGAAAACTCAGCAGCCTAACGGAGCCACTTAAAACTTCCAAAATGGATTGATGAGAGGAAATAGGGTCTCTAATCACATCAAAATAAAGTTTACAGAAAGAGGAATATAAAAGAACATCCCCCAACATAACAAAGATGAGCTTAAAAGAAGTGACATAAAGGAGAGTACTTTAAAAGAAAGAGTGGGGTTTGATCTCTTATGAAAATTCGTCAGCCTAACGACGCCACTCAAAACATCCAAAATGGATTGATGAGAGAGAATAGGGTCTCTCATCATATGAACATAAAAATTAAAGTAAGAGTAATATAAAAGAACATCCCAATAACAATAATTATGATATTTAGAAGGAATGACATAAAAGAGTGTACTTAAAAACAAAGAGAGGAGTAAGATCCCTTACCTCGGGTCCGACTTGACTCGATCGTTCTTTAACGTCCTGAATAATAAACTTGAGTTAATTTATATTTTCTTAAGAACCTTTTTCAAGTTCATTATTCCTTTTATATCATTTATTTCCATGTTATAAATATTATGTAATCATTTAAGTTAATAATGTTTGTTTTGTCGATATTTGGTTCTTAAGTCGAAAGTGGACTTCTTACAATTACATGTTGTTCGTGTGGTCAAAGGTTCTTTATATCCAGAATGAAATTCCTGATTTGGATATCATATATATCATATACATGTATTTATAATATTACATAATCATTTAGAGGTAAGAAATGAAATGCACCGTTCATGGAGACGGTAAGCCGTACGTACGCATGAACGCTACTTTCATTTCTTTGTCATATTAATGGAATTAAAACTAAATGAGAGGTATGTATATTTTAATTCCAGAATTATATTCATCATTTAGATATATCATTCATTATATATATCTATTATATACATGTACTTTTAATAGTACATTCAATTTGGGGATAAGAAATGAAATGCACCGTTCATGGAGACGGTAAGCCGTACGTACGCATGAACGCTACTTTCATTTCTATCTCATACTTTAATGAAAAGAAATAATAATGATATAGAGGTATATTATAATTCCAGTATTAAATCATATATAATAACTTTAAATCCATCCTTTACACGTCCCACAAATGGCATTAACGAATCACATCACTTTGAGGGGGCGGTAGTCCGCACTTCCTTAAATGAAGATATCGTGTTTACCCATAATGGAAAACATAAAGGTAAGACACAAATGAAAAATACAGAAGCTTAAGTAAAACATAAACATATTATATATCATATATAAATATATTTACATCTTAATGGCCACCTTTGAAGGTTTTGAAAGAATGTTGAACAATCATCGTTTCGGGAGGCAGAAATTCGCCATCCACGGAAACAGTATGTTCTTTAACCATTAGATGTAGGTGTGTGTAAGTGTAGCTCGAATACTTCTTATAAAAACATCCTAGTATATTGAGGATACTGTAGTGGTTACAAAAGAAAAGAATAAAAAGAGTTTAGGGGGTTGGAGAAGCAAAATAAAACAAAAGGACTCAAAAGAAGACATTACCTTAAAATCGGGAAACTCCCCTTGGTTTGAGATCAAAGGCTTCCTTGGAAAGACTTCTGCCCAAAGTTAGGCTTCAAGGAGTAATAGAGGGATGTGGAGAGCGAAAATGGTCAGGTTTTGGCCGAGCCAAAGGCTTTGGGAGTGTGGGTAAGGAGGTAGAGGTGGGGGCCTTTTATAAGAGGTGAGGAGGGGCACTCTTGGAAAGTGAAGAAAAGTCACTTTATTTCAAAATGGTATTCGGATTTAAGAGGTCCCACATTGATGTATTTCGAGGATAAGGTGATAAGGGTTCGAAATCAACTCATCCAATAGGTTTTGGACATGTTTAGGTCTTAGATATTACATTATTTTTCCATTTTATTTAAATCGATAAATAATGAGGTCATCGCTGCATCATCATGATGTCATAAATAATTTAATTTATTTAACATCTAAAAATTATAAAAAAAATTCTATGATTTAGGAAATATTTTTATATTTCCAATGAATATTTATAGTAAAAAATATGACTTTTTTAACCCCATGTAAAAATTGTTTTAGTAAAACATCTCATGTGTGTGTCAGTTTTACTTTAACATTAAATAAAAAGTTATTTATGTCATTTCCCAACCAAAGTGGCTCCATGGGGTCCCCAAGTTGACCCATGGCTTGTCTTGGTTGGCCATGACACATCAAATGAGGTTAGGACATGTGTCAAGTTCATTTCATATTATTAAAACATTATTTTTACCTTAAACTACACTAATTATCTCTAATCGCGATTAAAAACTTAATAAGTTACTATTCAACAAAAAAATATTTTAATCCCATTGAACCACATTTTACTTCTTAATGACAACCATTTATGTAGGATTTTTTAAATTCAAAGCACAAAGGTGGCAAAATTTCATTTAAACGGAAAATCAGTTTTTATAAGTACCACTTAGTGGTTTCACTATTCATCAAAAATTGAAGTTTTTCAGAAAATTACCAAAAATTCACCCTAAGCTATATTTGATATTCTGAATTCAAAAATGAAGTCTATTTTAAAAAATTCAAAACATATAAGTCACATTAATTAATTTAATAACTAATTCCCGCTGTCATGACAAATAGCGTGTTTTTATGAAACAATAAGTATCAAAAGATTGACACTAGTTTAAGTCCGATTTCAAAGTGAAATTAATTCCAACGACCACTATTGGATTTAATGGTAAAAATATATTCTAATTTTACTTTAAACCCAATTAAAAAAATAATCTAATCATATAAATAAATTAGATTAAAAAGAGGTTTTGAATTAAAATACAACATTTTACACTATTCATTAAAAAAATGAACTTTATCGGAAAGATACCAAAAATTTACACAAAGTAAATTTTGATGTCCCGATTCTAAATAAGAGTTTTATTTGGTCCAATAGATTTTATAAGAGTGAAAAAAACTATATTTAATGACAGTTCGCCATCAAAAGGCGATAAGTGAACCTTTAGTGAAAACTAGGGCATATACGCCTAAAATTGAATTCTTTCCATATTTTAAGCCTTTATCTTTTATTGGATAAATGTAAAAACATTTAAAAACATATATAATCATATTTTAGTTATTTCTATCCATTCCCGCCAATACAACGGCTACATGTTAACTGCCATTTAAAATAATATTATTTTATTATTAGAGTGCAACGTAAGATTCCCAAGAAACTCGTTGTTGTGTGTTGGGTACGCCATCGAGCATAGCATCCCCTTTAAAGTAATATTAATATTTTATTCACAAATATGGATAAATATGAAAATGTCATATTCTTTATTTACCTGGGGTGTTACATAAAAAGTTATTCTCAAGTTCCATACCCTTTTTTGTGTGTTATTCTTAGGAATTTCCTTTATTTACCCTTATCCAGCATCTGAGATCACCTCTTTCATTTGTTTCCTTTCCACGGGTTAGAAAGAAAGATTTTAGGTAGAAGTAATAATGGTTGATCTCTTTATGGGAGTTGATGAAGATCATTCACTAGGATAGAATATTTTGTTTCTATGTTTCCAAAGACACTAAACTATTACAGTCCTCAGACATGTATTTTTGTAATTTACTAAATATTTATCTAAAATGTTTTGATACACATGTATGTTAAGCCTGTGTCTCTATAGTTGGTATAAAAGGAAAGGTTTAGTCAACCTTTTTAAATTGGGATTAGAAAACCTTAGTGTGATCCCTAAGGGTATTTCTAAGAATATGTCTATGGATTTTTCTAAGGATAATGAAAAGTATAGGAAAATGTCTTGGAATTTTAGTAAAGGATAGAGCGAGTGGTTTACTATAAATACATACCTATCTAGATACTAAAAGTGGATGTGGATCTGGAACATATGTACCTAGGATTAACAACAATGACAATATGTTTCGGGCATGACTCAGTGTAATCTGGTACACGACAATGGGCCTTGTTGCACACCTGGTTTGACTCCCCTGGGTGATATGCTTTAGGAATACACCAAACTATTCCTAAACCATCATGAATGATTTAAATTTAATTTGGATAGGAATAACCTAGGATAAACCTAAGGTTTCATATATTAAAGAAGTAGGATCCATAATCTAGGCATCCTATAAGTCATTTTTCTTGACTATATGGTATCCTATTATGATAAATGTTTCTCACACTATGCTTTTTTCTTTTATTCAATGGTGATAATTAAAAGGAACATGGTTAAAATTGAATATTTAAGAGGTATGTGAATTTTTAAAATCTATTTCCTTATTGGAAATATCCTAAATATAATCAGGAAGGTGGTGTGATTATTGGTTTTACATCTAAAGATAGAGATACCTCAAACGAAACGTGAAAGGTATGTGATGTTCTTCCTGTATTTTTTACACTAAGCATAAGAATCATGATTATATTGAGTTTAAGGAACCTTAATACATGATTCATATTTCAAATTCTATGAAAGAGGTATTAAGGAATAATTTTATGAAGCTTGAGTAATTTTTTAAGAATAAGGTTGGATGAATGAAGTATTTATGTTTTTGAATTCAAAGATTATTTCATATGAATCATAAGATATATATGCATTTTTAGTATAAATTTTCATTAAGGATTGAAAAGAACATGTTTAATGGTGATTAAGACATAGAAAAGTGATTTCATGGAAAGATGATATTTCAATTAAGGGAAGGTAGCCCTTAATTAGTTCCTGATGTTGAGATAATGATGTTATGATAAAGATATATTGGATATGAATAAGTAAATTGGATGATAAGGATTTCCCTAAAATGGATTATTGAAAAAGTGGTCAATGTCATCAAGGATGAATTTTACAACATCTTGGATTTAAATTATGCATCTTTTAATAACTAGAATAAGGAATTATGCATGTTTTACAAAAAAAGATTTATGGTAATTCAGGTTATTACCACGTTTCAAGAGGATTTATGATGAGGGTATTCAAATTTTTGGAATGTGACAACCAATTGGTTCTTTGTGACATATGGGGGATCAATGATAATATAATTTCATGATGTTCATTCTAAAGCTTCAAATTTTCATCTTTTAAAATGGTTATAAGGTTAACCATTTATGGAAAGTTTAAGTTAAACTTCAGTTGAAGTTAGTATAATTAAAGTTTTATCTCTCCATATGATTATTTATTCATATTGGATAACCTATTATAAAAATGTGGTTTTGATGATAATTGATGATGGATGTAATGGCATATCATGGATCTCATGATCTGTTAGTGCTTTAGAAATAAATCCACCTTAATTTTTAGAGAAAGTGGTGAAGTGGATCAAGGAACAACAAAGGGTGAGGTTGTCCTAAAATAATTATAGTATATATTTTCCTGAAAATTATTTAACTTTAGGAAAAATGATCTTGAAACAAAAAATCTTATCATAGTACCTTTGTTTCTGATGAATTAGATCGTCCTTTAGTTTATCACATATTTATGGATTTTTGATTGTTAACTTTACCTTTACCCTATTATCTATCAATATCCATAGGAACATGATTTTTAGATTTATCTTCCATGTCCATGTTTTCACTTTCCACCTATGTTCTCCCATGTGGAAACACAATTGTATGTTACTTTGGGTAACCATTATAGTTCCAACTTTCCCTTTTTAAGGGATGTTTTAGTATTCATTTTTATGATGTGAGTTTCTATGAATGAAACTTTCTAGAATTTAACCTTTGATAACCCAAAATAATTTCGAGGGAAAGATTATTTTAATGGGGGTAGAATGTAACACCTAGAGATTTTGTTAATTATTTTTTTCGAATTATTTTAACCTTTTCGATAATTTTAATCTCACATAACACTGAAAATAGTTTATTTTATATTAAATCACTATGTTTAGATTACATTATATGAAACACCAAGCTAATAATAAACTACACAAAATATAAATTATATCTTGATCTACACAGAACACTAAGGTTATCTTATATTACATGTAACAATGACTTTCCCCCATGGCTTGCATAACACGCATGAACAAGATTTACCAAACAATAATATATTATTAAAATATTATTATTTAATATAATAAGATATAACCTAGAAGTTATATTAGAGTTTATGAATAGTATTAAATAATTTAATAAAATATATGGTTTACAAAAATATAAGACGAATTTATATGTTATTAATTAATTATAAATGAATATGAAAACCAAATGAATATAAAGGAAAATATATAATTTTTATAATCACATAGCTATTTTACCCAAATAAAATAAATTAATTATAATTATTGAGTGATATTAATGTAATATATATGTTATATATTCATCAAATATTTTTAATATTTATCCAATATATTATGTATACATAAGATAAGAACAAACCAAATTTTATTCATAAAAAACCTAATTTTTATTATAAAGGTTGTTACGGAGAACCCATTTTAAATCCTATTTTTTTGACCTTTTATAGATTTAATATGTAAAAATAAACTTTATATTTGTAATAGAAATATAAAAATTAGGTAAGGATAATTTTTTGGTACTTTTTTGTAGGGAATATTTTTTTAATGAATAGTCACTAGTGGAAAAAACTTTTAACACGTCGGCATTTTTCACGTCGATTTTATATAACCAACATGCAAGGCTTTAAAAATCGATATATCATGTCAGTTATTTTATAACCAAAATGATATATCAATCAGGATCCATAATTTAATTCGGTTATAAAATAACCGATTTAAAATATACGGAGATTATATTTTTTACGTCGGTTATTGTATAACCGACTTGAAAATCGAATCTGGCATGCTTTATCATGTCAGTTATAAAATAACTGATGTGATAAAATAAATCTCGATGCTTTATCATGTCGGCTATAAAAAAATGACGTGATAAAGCTAATCTCAGCAATTTATCACGTCGGTTATCAAAAGAACCGACGTGATAAAGAGACATTTATCACGTCGTTTATAAAATAACCAATGTGATAAATTGTTTTCTACATCGATTATTAAATAACCGATGTTATAAAAATTAAAAAAATAGTTTTCCGCGTTAGTTATTAAATAACCAATGTGATAAATCTTTTAAATGATTTATCACACCCCGTATTCAGTCATTCTTTTTTCTTTGATTAGGCGACCTACAAATCGTCTCTCTCTCGCAGAAAACCTAGAAATGATTCTTTGAAGTCGTTCCCTCCAACCTCATTTTATGAACATCATTATTCATATTTATTATCATCACATATATCATATCGACTCACAACACTCAAGTAAAACTCACACGACTTGTTTTCAGTTTTTATTTTCCGCGATTCCCTAAACTAATTTTTTTATGTTATTTTTCTTTGTTCTTGCTATCAGGGTAAGATTCATAGTGTTCATTTATACCATGATAAATTATTTTTTGGTAAAATAAACTTATGGAAGTGATATCATGCAAGTTTGAGATTTTTATGTGTTCTATCATGTGTGTGTGCGCGTACATGGGGTTTCAGAGGGGGTGGGGGTTGTGCAAGTGGGTAGGGGTGTCCAGGGGGGTTGGTTGGGTTGTCCAGTGGGGTGGGGGTGTCCATGGGGTATCAAAAGTGGTGGGGGTGGTGTCCAGGGGGTGTGGGGGAATTCCAAGGGGGTTGGGGGTGTCTAAGGGGTTGTGGGGGATGTCAAAGGGGGTGGGGGTGGTGTCCAGGGGGGTGCAGGGGCTGTCAAGGGGGTTGGGGGTGTCCAAGTGGGTGGGTGGGTGGGGTGTCCAAGTGGGTGAGGGCGGTGAGGGGGATTTTCAAGGGGATAGGGGTGTCTAGGGGGGTGGGGTGGTGTCCAGGGAGGTGAGTGGGCTGTCCAAGGGGGTATGGGCTGTCCAGGGGTGGGGGCTTTCGAGAGGGGTGGGGGTTGTCCAGGGTGTGGGGGGATGTCCAGAGGGGTGGGGGGCTATCCAAAGGTTTTGGGGGATATCTAGAGGGTTGGGGGGGGGGGGGTATCCAGGGTGTCCATGGAGGTGGGGTCAGGGGAAGTCTAGGGGTGGGGGGGGGGGGTCCCAAGGGGTGGGGGTGTCGAAGGGGGTGGGGGATGTCCTAGGGGGTGGGGGACCTGTCCAGAGGTTTTGGGGGACTGTCTAGGGGGTTATCCAGAGGGTTGGGGGTGTCTAGGGGGGGGGGTGTCCTAGGGGGTAGGGAGTGGGGGTGGTGTCCAGGAGGGGTGGGGGTGTCCAAGGGGGTGGGGGCCTGTCTAGAGGGGTGGGGGATTTCCAGGGGGGCTGTCATAGGGGGTGGTGGTGTTCAGGGGGTGTCCAAGGGGGTGGGGGTAGTGTCCAGGGGGGAGGGGGGCTGTCCAAGGGGGTGTTGGTTTCCAGGGGGTGTCCAAGGGGGTGGGGGTAGTGTCCAAGGGGGTGGGGGTGGTGTCCAAAGGGGTGGGGGTGTTGTCCAAGGGGGTAGGGGTGTCCAGGGGGTGGGGTGTTGTCCAAGGGGGTGGGGGTGGTGTCCGAGGGGGTGGGGGTTGTCCAGAGGGGTGGGGGGCTATCCAGAGGTTTCAAATCATTGGGATATATGTAATTTTCAGTAAATGTATATATATTTTAATATTTATAATTCATATTTCTTTTTTACGTAAGAGTGAATTTGGTATCCCGTTTCACCAGGATGTATTATTTGTGAACCTTAAGAAGAAAGGATCCAAGATGAATTTAAAACTGTTATATCTAACTATATTTTCTTTTTAAAATCATTTTCAAGCATTTTTTTTTTAAAAAAATGCATAGATTTGTTTTATATTTCCAAATTGTTTTACAGTCAAATTATGATATTTTTCATATAAAAAAATATTTGTCTTATCTTAAAGAGATGTATAATTTTGATATTTGTTATAGGTAATAATGTGTAGAAGTTGGATTTTGGCACATCGAATGAGTAATGAAATGAGGAAGGTGTTGATGCATTTTTTGGAATTTTCTAAACAAAATGTTCCAAGTAGTGAAATTTTTTTCTATCCATGCTAGAAATGTTTGAATATGAAGAAGTTGAAAAGTAGAGAGATAAAAGATCAGATGATTTGTCATGGTTTTAATCCAAGTTACAACCCTTGGATTTGGCATGGTGAAACTGGATGGAATGTGAGATCTATTGATGATGATGATTCACAAGATGGTAACTCCAATGGAATTAAAGAAATGATTTGCGATATTGCAGCTGAATAAATTGAGATAGAACCGATAGTTGCACATCTATATGGTGATACTGAAAAACCACTGTATCCTGGTTGTACAGATTTTACGGTTTTTTCGGTGGTGTTAAGATTGATTAACCTGAAGGTGAAACATGGATGGAGTGAAAGATTTTTTACAAATCTTATACAATTGATGAAAGCCATTCTTCCAAAAGATAACGATATTCCAGATTCACATTATAAGGTCATGAAAATATTATGCCTGATGGGATTGGGATACAAGAAAATACACGCCTATGTGAATGACTGTATGATATATAGGAAGGAATATGTATTTCTGTCAAAGTGTCCTAAATGTGGGACATCACGGTATAAGGTGAAAGAAAAATCACAGGTTGATGTAGAGATTACAAAGATCTTTTCCAAGGTATTTTGGTATCTTCCTATAATTCATCATTTGAAATGTTTATTTGATAATTCACATGATGAAAAAAGGTTAATATGACATGCTAATGAGTAGATATATGATGGAAAAATACTTCACCCGGCTGATTTTCCACAATGGGAGAAAATTGATGAGCAGTATCCTACATTTGGAAATGAAATTAGAAATCTCAGACAAGGTTTGTGCACAGATGGAATGAATCCATACCGAACCCTCAGTAGCACACATAGTTCATGGCCTATTTTATTGGTAATTTACAACCTCTCTCATGAAGTTTCTATGAAGCACAAATATGTCATGTTGAGTATAATGATCTATGTTCTGAAGCAACCTGGAAATGATATTGATGTTCTCTTGTCACCATTGATTGATGATTTGAAACTTTTATGAGAGGATGGTATTAGGGTGTATGATTCTTATAAAATGGATTATTTTCAACTACATGAAGTGCTTATGTTCACTATAAATGACTTCCCAACAAATGTAAATTTGTCTGGATACAGTGTTAAAGGGCATAAAGCATGTCCAATTTGAAAACTATAGACTTCATATTGTCAATTACATCATGGGAGGAAAAAATTGTACATGGGTCATCGAATGTTTTTGCCTATGGATCACTCTTATAGAAGACTAAAAAAGGCATTCAATGGATCACAAGAATTTGATATTACTCTAAAACCTTTATCCCCTGATCTGTATTTTGAGAGGGTGGAAAACCATGATGTGACATTGGGAAAGATGCAAAAATCTGGTAATGATAGAAATATTGGGAAGAAAAGGTCAATATTTTTTGAGCTACTATATTGGAGATATCATGAAGTTAAACATAATATTGATGTAATGCACTTGGAGAATAATATATGAGATAGTTTGATTGTAACATTGTTAGATATTAATGGAAAGACAAAATATGGGTTGAAGAAGTTAGACTTGTACATCTTGAATAACATAACTGATGTTCAACCATATATCACATTGCATATTAATGAGTTGAAACAATGTCATCCAAAGAAGAAAGAAATGTGGATTTTGAATGATCACAACAAAACATTTTTTTCATGGTTTAAAAATACCTTTCCTGGTACATCAGACGTATCAGAGACATTAAAATTAGTAGCGGGTGGTCCATGTTTAAATGTGATAACATGGTCCAGTTATGACATTAATGGCTATACATTTCATATGAAAGCTCAAGACAATAGAAATGCAGTTCAGAATAGTGGTGTATTGGGGTTTGTAGAAGCAATGCATTTTTCGAGTGCTAAAGACAAAAACCCAATTTCTATATCAAGTGCATATTATGGAGTGATTGAAGAAATATGGGAGGTTGATTACTTTAAAATTAAAGTTCATGTTTTTAACTGTAAATGGTTTATCGGTAACAACAGTGTTAGACACGATGAATTTGGAATGACAGTTGTTAATCTGAATATATTAGAAGACACAAATGATTCTTTTATAATGGTAACACATGCCAAACAAATTTTCTACGTAGTAGATCAATCAGATATGCAGTGGGATGGTTTTTTACAAGGGAGAAAAAATATGTTGGTGAGGATGAACTTGATTAAGATGCTGATTTATGTGAGATCCCTACTTCCATGGAAATATTAACAGAACATAATGATGAGCATGTTGAAGACATGGTTTGTGCCATAAGAAATGATCATGACGAAGTAATTTGGGAAAGCAATCAATTTTTACATTCCTAAAATTACAGGTAACATTTTTTTATTTCTTGTTTACATTTATTATTTCATGAAATGTTAGATATTGTAAGTTTTTTATTTATTAAAACATGTACTAAAAAAATAAGTATAAGTTTTTGTTTGTTTTAATTTTTTTATTTTACTTTATCATGTTTACCATTAAATAAATTATATATCTATTATTTTTGTTCAATGAAAATTACTTTACCATGTTTACCATGTTTACCAGGTTTACCATGTTTACCATCTTTACCATATTTACCATTGTTTAACATGCTTACCATATTAACCATGTTTACTATTACGTAACTTAATACAATTTTTTATTTTCTTTTTACATTAGTATTGTAGTATTTGAATTTGTATACTTGTGAAATAATTTTTGTTTTTATGATTTGAAGGATAATGATAGATCAACCAGTTGATCAACTACATGATTCTGCAGATGAGCATATTGGTCATACCTCTGGGGAGGAACATTCACATGCTCATCTTGATGTTACCCAACCTTCCTCATGTTCTCCCAAAATGAAAAAGAGTTCACGATTTAGTAAACGTGGGTGCACGCGTTTACCAAAATTATCACTTGCCTATATGCAGGATCAGAGGATACTCATTGAGATTGATGATGATGATATTCCTAGAGGTCTAAATGAAAAATATTTTAAGAGTTTTGTATCAACTCAGGGTAAGAGGAAAGTAAGCATTTTGTATGATGAATGGAGAAGTGTGGACAAAGCGATAATCTCTCAGTTGTGGGAGGTGATTTTGGTAAGTTATTTTACTATTGTTTTCCTATTCTTTAAATGTTTCTAGTATATATAATATGTTTAACCTCTTCTTTATCAGATGAAATGTGATATTCCTGACACTAGAGGAGTCAGGAAGAAATGCTTATCGATGGATGCCAGTAGATGGAGGGATTTCAAATCAACTCTCTCATCTGATTTCATTTTTGTTCATAGGAGTCCTAAAAATCAATGTCATATATATCCTTTCATAGATGAAGACACATGGATATAGTTTGTTGAAAGTATAAGAAAAGATTCATTTTTGGTAAGGGAAATGTTATCTTTTATAAGATTTCATATATAAATGATCTTATTAATGTTTTGTTAATGATTTCATATTCTTAATTTATAGAAAACAAGGAAATCTCATCAGGAGATCCAATCTAAAAATGTATACCCTCATAGTTTATCTCGGGGAGGGTATACATTATTGGAAGAACAAATGATGGTGGAAAAATTACAAAAACTAAGAGTTGATCCTTCAAGATCTGGAGAGGTGGCCCCTCTATCCCCTCCATCTAGACATGAAAAATGGAAGAGAGCTCAGATGGAAAAAAAAGGGAAATATCTTTCAGATTAGTTGAGAATCTTAGGTGAGAGGATTGTAATATATCTATTTTATTTATTTAAGTTAACTATATTCTTCATATAATTTCAATCATTATAAAAATGTTCAATTAATTAATATAGGATTCTCTTGAAGAGTAGAGCTCACATGGGGTATTTACAGCTGCTGGGAGGCAAGATATTTTATATGTAGCATTGGGAAAGACCGAACATCCTTGTCATGTATGAGGATAGCCAATAGGTTTATTGGTATGAAAAGTGTTTCCACGTTCTTAAAATTCATCCATTGAGGGTTTTTATAAAAAAATAGAATCCTTGGAGGCTGAAGTTCATAATATTAATGCGGCGATGGAGGAAAAGATTAGAGCATTGATATAGTCTATGTTTTCAGACATGCAAAGACAATTTCCGACTGCAGCTCCCACTCCTCCACCTCCCCCTACAGACCCCATTATTTATCCTCCACCTTTGCCAGTAGCTCCCACTCCCCCACATCATCCTGCAGATCCTATTTTTTATCATACTCCTCCACCGCAGCTTCTTACTTATTACGAGTTGTATGTTTATGATCCTCAACATCATATAGTTGCATATGGGCTGGTATATTGTATAATAGATACAGTTCATCATCAACAATTAGAGGTAGAGAATCATAGGGTCACTGTACATGATATTATAGATAGATCAGCTTGAGTACCATTAACTACAGATGAGGGGACGATAGTTGGAAATAGTATCATCCATTTTTTAATTTGGCCATCCAGACATCTGCGACTCATTAACATAGAGGTATGTATGTTATATCTTCTATTTTTTTTATGAAAGTTGTTTTATCATTTGAAAACTAATATATTTTTCTATTTATTTTTATATGAATACTTCAAAGGTAAAGAAATTTTGTATAGACAACAACAAAGACATATAGATATGACATTAGATACAGATTCTAGTAGTCTTGACAAATTTTCAAGATATTCAAATTTTTTGGTGGATCATTATGAGTTTCCAATAGAAGCTCATGTTTGTGGATGTGAAATAACTATGGGGATTATAAAAACTGATATCATGGAGCTTTTCACTAGAGATAAGTTGGGAATCAATGTGGTGCAAATTTTTTTGATGTAAGTCTTAACACCTTTTCCCTGTGTTATATTTATTAAAAATGTATACTTATGTCTAATTTGTATTAGGTATCTTTAAACATTTTTTAGAAGAATGAGTAGACAAATTTATATGGATTTATAGACCTGCATTTGATTTCCCCTCAAGCAAGTTCATTGGATGAGGAACAAAGAATGCTTTATATTACTGAGATATTTGAATAGAATATAGTCACACAATGTTGGATGATGCCTTTTTGTGAGAGGTATGAAACAAATCTCTCTCAAAGAGTTCATTATCTTTTAACATAAAAACTACTGACCTTAAATTTTCTTTTATCAGTGATCATTGGATGTAAGGTGTTTTTTCCAAGGGAGAAAACACTTTATTTAATATGCTCTGTCAATGGAGATGTGCGGGAAAGTTTTATGAAAATTTTGGAAAAGTAAGTTTCAATTTCTCATTAGTTTTATATATTATAATGAATTTTAAATTTATCCCATTCGTATTATTTTCTAATAGGGTATGGGTATACTTTCGAAAAAACACAATGAAAAGGAGTGCGAAGATCAAATATATAAATATAAAGGTAGATATCCATTTATAATTTTTACTTTTTTGATTTATTAAATAAAAATAATATATTGAATTTACACTCATTTAAACAAAATTTTCATGAACAACAAGGCATCATCAAATGCAGATATTATATGTTAAGATTTATGTATGAAATAATTACAACTGGAATAGTTGTGAACTTTGACCTGGTAAGATTCCCTTTTAAGCATTTCCATAACATTTCATTTGATTTATTAATTATACATGTTAACTACTATCCTTTTAATTTGTAGCTATTTGATGAACCTCAACCCTATAGTTCTCAAGACGTCAAACACTTACAATTGGAATTGTCAAATTATTTAATAGGTTTGATTGAATTTTAGTTGGTTGTAGTGTAAAATGTAATTTTGAATATTGTCATTGTAATTTGGTATTTGGTAGTCATTTATGTAGGATTTAATTTTTTTAAGTTGACATTGTATCTTTTTAAAGTTATATATGTGAATGTTTAATTTTTCTCTACTTCATGTTTTGGTCTACTTATGAGGGTTGTTCTGGTATGGATTCTGGTCTAGGGGTAGGGGTTCCAAGGGTGTGGGGGGTGTCTAGTGTAGTAGGGATATCTAGGGGTATGGGAGGGCAGTCCGGTGGGGTGGGGTTGGGGGTGTCCTAGGTGTCCATGAGAGTGGGGGGGGGGGGGGGCAGTCCAGGGGGTGGGAGCGTTTCCAGGAGGGTGAGAGGGCTGTGGAGGGGAGTGGGGGTGTCCAGGGGTGTGGGGGTTTCATGTGGGGTGAAGGGGGTTTCCAAGGGTGTGGGAGGGTTGTCCAGTGGGGTGGGGGTGTCTAGGGTGTCCATGGGGATGGGGGAAGTCCAGGGGGTGGGAGCGTTTCTAGGAGGGTGGGAGGGTTGTCCAGGGGAGTGGGGGGGGGGGGGGGGTTGTCCAGGGGGTGTCCAGGGGTGTGGGGGTGTCTTATGGGGTAAGGGGGGTTTCTAGGGGTGTGGGAGGGCTGTCCAGTGGGGTGGGGGTGTTCGGGGTTTCCATGGGTATGGGGGTAGTCCAGGGGGTAGGAGCGTTTCCAGGAGGGTGAAAGGGCTATCCAGGGGAGTGGGAGGCTGTCCAGGGGGTGTCCAATGGGTGTGGGGGTGCCATGTAGGGTGAGGGGCTATCCGGTGGTGTGGGAGTGTTGTCCAGGGGGTGGGGTGTGTCCAAGAGGGTGGGGTTTGTCCAGGGGTGTGGGCCCTGTCTAGGGGGTGGGGAGGCAGTCCAGGGGTGTGTGTGTGTGTGGGGGGGGGGGGTGTCCAGGGGTGTGGTGGGGGATGTCGAGTGGGGTGGGGGTGGGGGTCCAGGGGTGTGGTGGGGTTGTCCAGTGCGGTGGGGGTGGGAGGGTGTCCTGGAGGGTGGGAGAGATGTCCAGGAGAGTGGGGGGATTTCCAGGGGTGTCCAGGGGTGGGGGTGTCCAGTGGGGTGGGGGGTATTTCTAGGGGTGTGGGAGGGCTATCCAGGGGTGTGGGAGTGATTTCCAGGGGGTGGTGGTGTCCAGGAGGGTGGGGAGTTCTAAGGGTGTGGGAGGGCTATCCAGGGGTGTGGGAATGCTGTCTAAGGGGTGGGGGTGTCCAGGAGGGTGGGGGGGGGGGGGGGGGGGTTGTCCATGGGTGTGGGGGGATGTCTAGGGGATGGGGCAGTCCAGGGAATTGGGGGGGGGGTGTCCAAGGGTGTGGGGTGTCCAAGGGTGTGGTGGGGGTTGTCCAGTGGGAGGGGGGTGGTCTGGTCTGGTGTTGGCAGGGTTTTGGTCTTTTTTTTGGTCTGGGGGTGTCCAATGGGTGGGGGTGTCTAGGGGTGTGGTGGGGGTTGTCCAGTGAGGTGGGGGTGAGACTAGGGGTGTGGTGGGGACTGTCTAGTGGGGTAGGGTGTCCATGAGGGTGGGAGGGATGTCCAGGTGAGTGGGGGGATGTCCAGGGGTGTCTAGGGGTGTGTGGGGGGGGGGGTGTCCAATGGAGTGGGGGGGGGGGGGGTTCTAGGGGTGTGAGAGGGTTGTCTAGGGGTGTGGACGGGCTGTCCAGGGGTGTGGGAGTGATGCCAAGGGATGGGGGTGTCCAGGAGGGTGGGGGTTTTCCAGGGGTGTGGGGGGGTGTCCAGGTCATGGGGGGAGTCTAGGGTTTTGGGGGTGTCCAGGGGTGTGGTTGGGGCTGTCCAGTGGGGGGGGGGGGGGGTGTCTCGTCTGGTTTTGGTCGGGTTTTGATCTATTTTTGGTCTGGGGTGTCTAGTGGGGTGGGGGTGTCCAGGGGTGTGGTGGGGGATATCTAGTGGGGTTGGGTGGGACCAGGGGTGTGGTGGTGGCTGTCTAGTGTGGTGGGGGTGGGAGGGTGTCTAGGAGGGTGGTAGGGATGTCCCAGTGAGTGGGGGGATGTACAGGGGTGTGGGGGTGTCCAGGGGGGGTTCTAGGGGTGTGGGAGGGCTTTCCAGGGATGTGGGAGTTTTGTCTAGGGGGTGGGGGTGTCCAAGAGGGTGGGGGTGGGGGGGGGGGTAGTCCCGAGGTATGGGTGGGGGGGGTCCAGGGGTATGGTGGGGGATGTCTAGTGGGGGGGGGGATTCTGGTCTGATTTTAGTATGTTTTTGGTCTGGGGGTGTCCAGTGAGGTGGGGGTGTCTAGGGGTGTGGTGGGGGTGTCCAGTGGGGGGGGGGGTCTGGTCTATTTTTTGGTCAGGTTTTGGTCTGTTTTTGGTCTGTTTCGGGTCTTATGGTAGGGAATAATAGTGGTTGATCGGTGGTCGGGGCTATCTAGTGGGGGGGTTCTAGTCTGTTTTTGGTAAGTTTTTGGTCTATTTCAGGTCTTTTGGTATGACATACCAGTGGTTGATCAGTTTTATTAAAAAAAATTGTTTTTTACGTCTGTTATTTTATAACTGACGTAAAAATGCATTAGGATTAGTTTTAACGTCGGTTATTTGAAAACCAACGTAATAAATGCATGGGAAATGGTTTTTACGTCGGTTATTTCATAACTGACGTAATAAAATGGAAATGAATAGTTTTTTACATTGGTTATAAAATAACCAATGTTGTAGATATGTTTTTACATCGGTTATTATTTAACCGACATTGTAAACCGCTTGGTAGACAGCTTTATCACGTCGGTTATAAAAATAACCAATGTGATAAATTCTTCAGAGGAGTGATTTTTGACGTCGGTTATTATATAATCGACATGAAAGAGTATATACCAAGTCAGTTATTAAATAACCGACGTAATAAACCACGACTCCGAAGAGTTTCCCACATCAGGTTTTTATCAACCGACGTGAAAAATGCTTCGGATTTGTGTTTTTTATGTCGGTTTTAAAATAAACGATGTAAAAAAACAATTTTTATAACGTCTCCTGTAATAACTTTGGCCAAAATCCGATGTAAAAAATAAAAAATAACCACTGTAAAAAACGTTTTCTGCACTAGTGAGTTAAAAATACAGAATTTTAGTTCAAAACTGCTTTTTCATATAATTTATTTATAGGATTAAATTATTTTTTAAATTGGTTTAAAAGTTTTATTCGATAATATTTTTATAATTAATACAATTTAGGTCATTTTTATCAATTTCACAATGAAATTGGATGTAAAAACATAGCAAACCTTTGAATGTTTTTACTTTGAAAACCCACACTGGCAACCCGACCATAGGATCAATTTTAAATTAATATATGCCACTTATGTGATTATAATTATGTAATATATATTCAATATTTGGAATCATAATAATTTATAATGTCTAATAAGGTCAACATAATTTTTTTAACGAAAACTATTAGTGAAAGTTATTAAAATTAATTACGTCGATTAAGGTAAAATTAAACTTAATAATGGACTAAACCTTAAATTTAAGACCCAAAACAGCTTAAAAATAGTTCAAACCCCATTATAACACCATGATTTGAAAATTAACCTTACATTATTGAGTTTGGTTTGTTTGGTATGACTTTTGTTAGGTAAAAACGAGGATACACCAAACTTTTTTTCAAAAATACCAAGTGAGTCATTTCCCTTCCCTATAAAAGGCCACAACCTATCCCTCTTCTTAACACCTCTCAAACCACATAGTTTTGACCAATATCTTACCAATACACTTCTCAACATCACTACCTTACTACTATAATCCTTCCCTTTTGAATAAGGCAATCCAATGAATCCTTTTGGTGCTAACCAAAAGGTGTTTCCCTATTTAGTGGTAACGCCTTCTCTCAAGATCCTTTCTTTTATTTTCCTTCCCCATCCCCTCTACTATATTTATCAAATTATTGAATAAAAAAAAATTTAAATATACTAGTATTTTTTTACACTATTTTTTCAACCTAAACTTACACACACCTCTATCTAATTCTAAAGAACATATTGTTTACATTTATGACGAACTGCAACCTCACTGAACGTCGATTTTTCATTTTTACTTCACTGCCTCTCTTGGTAGATATTATAATAGAGAAACTATATATATATATATTATATGATATTTATTATGTATTTAATATTCCTTAATCTTTAAAAAAAATATCTTTATACGTTCCCTTTGGTGTTAATACGATAATTTCATTTGAGGAAGTGTGGACTAATGCCCCCTCAAAGCAATATGATTCATTCATACACTAAATGGAATGTATTGAGGCTGGGTTTAGTGAAATTATATGATACATATAACATTATAACGTTACTTTAATAATATTATATACATATATGCATATATTTTATTTTCTTTCTTTCTTTCAATACGATAATAAAAACAGAGATAAGGTTCATGTGTCCATACGACTTACCATCTCCTTGAATGGTGTATTATATTTCACAATTATGTATTATATAGATTATTATAATACACATATACTATATATAAATGATATTTTTATCCTTTTTTACATTCTATAATCATTATTTATGTATAAGTACAAACAATATAACAAATTAACATACATGTGAAGAACAAAGCGAATATTATCTGAAGTGAAATCTTAACATAAGATGGTTAACAAGAGGGTAATATAAGGTCATAATAAAACCATATAGGATATTAGATATAATAATATGGTTCTATAAAATATTTATAATAAATTTATATTTATTATACATTTGTTTTGAATGTGTACGATGAGATTCAAGATACGAGGTAAGGGGATTTCATCTCACTTTTTATTTTTGTGAGATACATGATTTATTTACCATCCATTCCTTTTGAGTGGTGTGAATATTCTACCCATGTATGTATTATATGATTATTATAATTAAATTTATGGGTATTTATATATCCATTCTATGATATTTCTTTCATGATATTTATGTTTCAAAAGTCTTCAAATTGGAAAAATAGTTTCATCTTAATTTCCCTTCTTTGAGACACATACCATCTTCTAAACTTATATTTTTATATAAGTTGTATATAATGTATTGGAAATGTTATATAATTATTATACTTCCTTTCATTCAATTTAAATCCTCATTTAATTTTATTTTCATACATTCTTAGTATGATTCAAAGTTACGAAGTGATAATATGTTTATTGAAACAATCTTATCATTTATCGAGATTGTTTATGATTACGCTTACATTGATGAAATATTATGATAAGTATCTCAAGAACACTCATTATTTTTATTATAATCTATTTATTCAATTTATCTCCATGTATTAGTACCTTTTTCACTATTCTATACCTAAGAGAATTAATATGATGCTTTAAAGAAAATATGATCGTATTTCTCTCTTCGGTTGGAAATCTAATTTATTTCAAAACCAAGTTTTCTAGAAAGGGGTTCCAAGAATATTCTAATAATATACTATGATAATCAAAAGAAATGTTTACCCTTTTTTTCTTTTACAAATGTTTTCAAAGTAACCTTCTTATCGCTTTTTGAACAAGGCATTTTTATAACCTTTTTATCGTGCAAATTGAATGTTTTTTTACCTTGAAACTCATGTACATATTTACCCAATATCAACTATTTGAATCTTTATTTTCATTTTTAAAGGTTAATTTTTAACTATTTTTTTAAATATTTTTGAAAATATTTTTTTTTCAAATGTTTTCAAGCTTATTTTATAAGTTTTTATGGAAAATGGGTTTCAAAATGTTTTTTGTTTTAAAGATCCTTTTTCAAAGAAAAAAGTATATTTACCTACATAAATGTTTTCAAAATATACTTCCAAGTTATTCTCCATCTAAGATAGCATATATTGATGTTACTCGTGCCCTTCTAGGAAATGATCCGATGGTTCGATTCACATTATTTCTATGAATGGGTTGTGCTTAATATCATGGTCTTTATAAAGCCCAATTCTCTTTCATGGATTATATGTTTATAAAATATGTTTCTCCTTCATGGGTTATATGTTTATGAAATCAGTTTCTATTTTATGGGTTATTATTTTAATAAAATTATTATGAAACCCATATATTTTTCCATTGGTTATGATATGTTTATATGTTTATGATACCCATTTCATTTCATGGGTTTAGATATGATTGTTTATGATTTTGTGGAACATGTATGTATGATTTCACTATGAGATGGGTGGGACATATATCTACCTTTAATGAATTGGGAAATGATAAGTTATATATGATCTTAGAGAGTAAACGGGTTGTAGCCCAAGCCTAAAAAAAAGAAGGTGCATGGTTTGTTGCCCAATCCTAAAAACAATAGGGTACACTGGTTGTAGCCCATGCCTGGAAACAAGAATGTACATGGGTTCTAGACGAATCCCAAAAGAAAGAGGTTACATGGGTTGTAGACCAATCCCAAAAACAAGACGGTACATTGGTTGTATCTCAAGCCTAAAATAAATATGTTACACAAGTCGTATCCAAATCCTGAATGGAAGAAAGGTACACGGGTTGTATCCCAAGCCTAAAATAAAGAAGATACACTAGTTATAACCCAATCCTAAAAACAAGATGGTACATGGATTGCATTCCAAGACTAAAAGTAAGAGGGTACATGGGTTTTTATCCCAAGTCCAAAGTAGTTACACAGGTTTTATCCTAAGACTAACATGTTATGAAGGACTATTTAGGTAACCTTGACATAAGATTTTATATTCTTATATGGATTCCATAGATTCTATGTCTTGTCATATGTTATGATTTCATGACTTTTGCCCTTAACTCTCTTATGATCCATGTATTATAGAGATTTAATCTTTATTATGGTCTCTAATATGTAGGGTATGATCTTTAAATGTTATGATCAAGTTCCATACCCTTTTGTTCATGTTATTCTTATGAATTTACTTTATTTACCTTTTCTAAGCATCTTAGCTCACCCCTTTATTATGGTTCCTTTCACTTGGTTATGAAGAAAGGTTTTAGGTAAAAGTACTAAAGGTGGAGATCTTTATTGGTGTTGATGTAGATCATTCACCACGATAATAGATATTTTTCCATATTTTCAAAGACACTAAACTATTATGATCCTAAGGGATGTATTTTTGCAATAAAGTAAATATTCATCTAAAATGATGTAATATACATGTAAGTTAAGCCTAGGTCTCTATAGTAAAATTAAATTAAACAATAAAATGTGATAAATGTTTTCAGGAATTAAAAAGAAGATCAGTTAATGATCCAGTGTTATCCTTGAAAAAAAGAAATGTTGAATTTGTTATTTATAGTGATGTTTATTTAAAAGGACATGGTTCTCTATTAATTCATGATAATTAGGTAATTTAGTATGCTTACCATAAATTAAAAATCCATTAGTATAATTACCCTAATCATGATTTTATCTTTCATTTGTGGTTTTTTCTTTAAAAAATTTTAGGCAACTTTTGTATAGGGTAAAATATTAAATATATATTTACAATAAAAGTTTAAAGTATATATTCACTCAAAAAGATTTAAACATTATTAAAAGAAGATGGTTGAAACTAATATATGATTATAAATACATGATTCAATATCATCCAAGTAAATAAAAAATGTATCTAATACATTAATCTGAAAATATGATGTATCATTAACCATGTTATGTTGGGATCATGATCCCTTGGTTAATGATTTGATGAATATTGGCCTTGAAATTATGCATGTAGAAACTCCCTCTCTTTTGGTTTAGGTTTTTATGCATTCATATTTTTCAAATATTTTTAAGCACACTAAAAAATAAGATCATTATTTTAAAGAGATGATAACATCTAAAAATAAGGTATTTTTTGATTTGAAAAGAAGTTTGTATGCCAGGTTATTCTTAATTGATGTATGAATTGTTAAGTGAAGCTCATAGATCTCTATTTTCTTCATCTTGGTACTAAAAAAATGTATATAATTTTAGGATTATCATTAGTGGGGTGGAATTAAGAAATATATTGATGGATTTACGATGAAATGTTTGACTTTTTAACAGGTTCAGGATGCGTGAAAACTACCAAAGTGGATACTTCATCCTTTTTTAGTGCCTATATGAAAATTAGAGAATATGCGTACGGATTTCATGGTAGGGATACCAAATAAATCTTGAGGCAATAATGTGATTTTGGTTATTTTTATCATTTAACTAAATATATGAATTTTATTCCTATACTAGATACTATGTATTTATATTAATTTTTTAGATTTTATCTTAAAGAGATAATTAGATTACATAGATTACCTCTCTCTATTTTATCTGATCGGGATCCTAGATTTACCTAAATTTTTTTAATGGACTTAAAAAGTCATTAGGTACTGAATTATATTTCAGTACAACTTTTCAGCCTCAATTTTTTGGACATTAAAAGTAAAAATTTTAATATTTTGAAGTTATTATTTGGGATTTATCTTTGAATTATCAGGTAAGTTGGTATTATCATATTTTATAGGTTTAATTTTCTTATAATAATAGTTTTCATTACTATATACTAATAACACATTTCGAGGTATTTTATAGAAAGTGGTGTAGAACTACAACATGTTAATAATAAGTTAGTAAAAGGAATTTATTGGTACTAGATTTTTTAGAATATATGGTTGAGTAGGTAAAGTAGATTCTCCACCATATGAGGGTTACATAGAGTAGTTATAAAAGTTTTAAAAATAATTGGAGGAAAGATTTCTTATTTGAGTTAGGATATCATGTTTTTTTAAAGTATATATTTGGAAAAGTGTAATGTGTTTTAGTAAAAAGGGAAAGTTAATTCCATGGTTTATTTATAAATATGAACTTATGTAAAAGTGGAATAAGTCACATACAAAGTTTCTTACCTCTGATTTTATCTCAGATACGTGATGTGTTTCATGTTTTATTGATAAGGAAATATGTACCTGATGAATATCATGTTTTGAGACCTGCATTAGTTTAGTTGGAAGAGAATATTTCTTATATGAAAAAACTAGTTAAGATTATAGATTAGAGAGAGATATTTTTTTTGCAGAATAAGGTGACTCATATGGTTAATGTTTTAATAAAAACTATATGATTGAATAAGAAAATGGGAATTAGAAAAATGTATGAGGGAAAATTCCCTCACCTATTTAAGTATTGAATAAAATTATAAGGTTGAAATTTATTAAAGGGGGAAAGAATTTGAAAACCATTTAATGTTGATAAAAAATCAATTTCATTCCATAATAATAATCCGGAATATATTTTAGGGATTTATATTCACTATACTAATTTTAAGCAATTTTTTAGATGAAAAAGAAATAGTTTTTCTGACCAATTTATTTTTCATGAATAATATGGTTTTATTTAAAAGTTAAATGTATAAATATTATAAATTGAATTTTATAAAACATACTTCAATTTTTTATATAATTATATCAAATTTAACTTAGGTTTAATTTATGTGATTTTTCTGAAAAGATTATCTTTTGGGAGAATAGTGAGAATACCAATTTTTATTAAAATTGAAACTTATTCACAAGCATTTTAAAAGAGATATAATATTTTGGATTAGTTTAAACTTAAATTATTCCCCTTTTACTTAAAATATTACAAATAATTCCATAGTACTCTAAATTATACTTTATTTTTTTATAAAATCATTTTTATGCTTAAAAGGAGTATTTTTCTAAAAATAGCTTTCATTGCAGTTTGTCTATTTATGTTAAAATTAATTTTTCCAATTTTTTAAGTTGAACATGATAAAATTATTTTCATATTTTAAACTATGAGTTTCAAATATTTTAATATGGTTAATTTCATTTTTTGTTGTTATGTATAGAAATATCGGTAAAACTTTGTCACTATGGTAATGGTTAAAACAATTAACGAGGAGGTTAAAACTAAGATATAAGGTTTAAAATATCATAAAAAACTTTTTTCTATTTTATTTTATAATTTTAGTTCTAATCATACTCATCCTATATTCTGAATATGTTAATTTTGTCCCACTTTTCTTTGAGAAATACATATAATATATTTTAAAGTTTTAAGTTTATATAAGTATGCTACTCACCTCACTTATAAAATGGGACCTACTCTCGTCAATTGTCCACATAGTTTTAACAATTTATATCAAAAAATACCTACACAAATAAATTCCAATTATCTCTCCCCTTTTCTTAGATGTTTTTTTCTCACTAAAAGACCAATCTAAGAAGGCCTAAGGTATAAGACAAGGGCAGTCTTCCAAAGAAGAGGTATAATTCTTCTCCAAGCATTTCAAATTTATTTATTCTTATACCTACTTAGAATATTATTTAAAAATTATTATATAATAACATGAATATATTAGATATAATGAAATATTTTATGTTGAAGACACAAAACTTTTTCCTCTCCTTTTCCATCCTAGGGAAATGAAAACATCACTCATGTGTACACGTGGACTACCACCTCTATAAAGAAGTGTGTTTTAATTTTAATAATTGGATAATATGGATGGTTAAGATGATGAATAAAATAAATTTATATTATATTTATTAGATATTAACTATTTTAAAATATGATATAATAATTACCTTCTTACCCTTCTATCTATTAGAAAAAGATAATGTCACTCATATGTATGTGTGGACTACCACCTCTACGAAGCGATGAGATTATATGTTCATTTAAAACTTACGAGGATGGTTATAAGAATAAAAATAATGATTAAATATGACATGTATAACATATTTATGATTATATAAAATTAAAATATTTGCTCCTTTATTTCTTTTCCACCCAGTATAAAAATGAAAATGTCTACGTGCTTCATTTTTCATGACCACCTTATATAGTTAGTTTTAAAAGTGTATTTCATATAAAAATATTATAATTATAAAAGTTTTATGATTATATAGGTAAATTATCCATAACCCATTTTATCATGATCAATTATTAGTTGTTTTTAGGTTATAAATTGAAGAACCCTAAAACATCCATCATAGAATTAACCATTTTAGTAACTAAATAAAACAATGTAATGAATTAAATAAAGGTAATAATGATAACAGAATGAAAATTAAAAGGTTTTATAAGAAATTAAATAAAAAATATAATTTTATTATTCATGAGTTAGAAAATTTATAAATTTAAATAAGGATTAAGTTATGGGACTTTATTTTAATATTTTTTAAAGTTTCCATCCCAACTATTTTGCTTCCATGGTCATGTTATTTAAAATGTTCCAAGAATGTTCTTATTTGTACATGAAATATTTTGAAAGGAAAATTTTAACTATCCTTTAATTTTTATAAAAGTTTAAAAAAATGGAATATTTTAAATGTTTCCAGAATGGGTAACTTTTGACTCTTTTTATCAAAGTGAAAAGGATTGTTTTTTTAACACAAATGGATCGACCTACCTTTCCTACAATCATATTGTTATTAATAATCATGTTTACTCTATAATTTAATATGGCTTTTAAAATTATAGTTTATTCCTACTGTTTAGGTAATTTTTCCTTTTTATTATTTTTCAATGAAAAATGATATTTCTTCTTAGGATTATATGAAAATGAAAATTGTTCTTATTAAGGGGATAAATGATTTTTTCAAGGGTTTTATGATGAAAATGTGAAATATTTCAAATGATTTGTATTCATGTAGTACTTGAGAGGTATATATGATGATGGGTGATATCTATATAGCTCATGATGTTGACTAATCATGATATGGATCTCTAATGCATTGGGTAAATATTTAGTCTTTGAAGGAAAAAAAGTGAGGGAGATAACTAGGTTGATTACTCTGATAGAATTAATCAGGATTCAATTATTCTAACATATGCTAAACACAAGTGAAGAAAATCTATGTATATGATTCTAAAAAATCCCTATATTATGCATGTAAAAGGGATTTTTATAAAAATATTTTTATTTCATGAGGCATGTAATGTTTATGAAATTTTATAGGTAAAATGCTTGAAATGTTTTCATTGGTTACAAAATGCATAAAGATGCCTTCATGTTTTTTATATTATTAATAATGGGTTCTCAAATTTTTTATTTGATAAAATGTTGATATTTCATATGTTTAAATTTTTTATTTGTGTTCCCAATTCTTTATTGGGAAAATATAAATATTTTCATGGGTTTTCATGTCTTCACTGGACTAAAAAGATTCCATTATTTTTATATCCTCACTGATATTTTTTTGATTATCCTATATTTTCAAAAAAAATCACCAGATATAATGAGGAGTATAAACTATGTAAATGTCAAATTTTCTAAATTGATATATTCATAAAAGAAGTAAAATTATCTTGAATGAAACAGTGGTGTAAACTTAGAGCCTTATTTTTTTGGACAAAAATGTACACCATGTGGAAGTGCCCACTTTTTTATGTAATATATTCTATAATTATCTAAAAATCCACGACCAAAAGACCATAGAAACATGAAAATGTGAAATATTTTCTATTAAACTCAAATTTATGGGTTTTTAATGTAACTAGTCATTATAAAATCTATCCCTAGGGATTTTGTCTGAGTACTCTCAGTTATTGTACTTTAGTGAACCTATTCACCTGTAGGGTCTGTCTAGATTATACTACCCAATTTAATAAATTATCTAGTCTTTATTAGATTCAATTATAATGTACCATATCAATGAGAAGGCCCTTAGAGCATAAAGGTTACTAACCTCATTCTATGTTATTTAGGTGTTAAAATTATCTTAAATATACATTGTATATATTCAACCCATTCTTCATATTATATAGTTATACATAACCTCTAAAGGTTGTGGGTGATGAGACTGAAATTCTATATAATAGGGATAGTAGTTGGTTCCCTTGGAGGTGATACATGAACTAAAATCTATAGTAGTTGAGAAAGATACTTAGAACCCATGGATTTACAATAAGACTAGTAGGTGGAACATATTAATCAGCTCTTTCCTATATAGAATAATGTGTTCATCATGGTGGTATAATTTTCATTTAATTAGAGAATCACATTAAGTCCCCCTTCAATGGATAAAAAATTATTGTAATAAGCTGCACATTTTAATGGGGAAAACCCCTACCTCATCCTCATTATTTCCCATTTTTATAAAATCCTTAATTATTTTAAATTATAATTCAAAATATTTTTAAAAATGGATTTTTGAGATAAGCATAAAAAATCTATTCAAAAATATCAATAAAAAGTGCTTTATAATTAAATTAATCACTTGAAGATTTATATTAACCTAATCAATGCTAATAAATAAGTAATAAAATATTATTTATTTATTATTTATGTTTTAGGTTATATAAATATCTAATTGATTATTGTAATATATTAAACAAACAGACATAAAAAAGTAATATTCTATGTTTTCCTATCATGCATGTTTATACAGAACTATTAATGATGCACACAACTTAAATGAGTATTTATAAGTAAAAAAGAGACCAAAATCAAACCTATATTATCCCTTGAAACTAAAAAATACTCCATAATTATATTAGACATTTATATTAATGACTTAATTATTTATTCCCAAAAATCCTTTCTCTTATCCACCCCCAAACTCAACTACCCAAAATTTTCTATCGTACCATTTTGTAATGAATTAGTTTGAATCCTAAGTGTCTAAAATAAATCACCGTAGAACCTAACTTACACTTTTTTATCATCATAGGTTGAATAAATAAAAAGGGATAGGGTGTGGTATAATGGGAAATGGTTTCTTTCTTTGGAATTTAACTATTCATTTAACATATCCCATCAGAAAACCTACAAAACATTTTCATACATAGTACTTTTTAAAATAAAAACATATCTTCAAAAAAAAGGAACCTCTATTCTAGGGGATACATGTCATTCCTATATAATAACCTAAAAAAATATCTGTGTATTTATACTAAACACATGCATCAATCATAAAAAATATACAATATAATAAAAAATAACTATAATGTCACCAAAAAAACATGATAATTAATAAGTAAAACAAAAATAACTTGAATCATCCCATTTGAGACCATGAAAACTACCTCCAATAATCCCCCAAATCTATGATATCTAGGTCCTATGAACTCTCATATATTGGCAATTTTCTTTTACCATGATCATGAATAATGAGTTCTATGTGCATCCCAAGGGGACAAATATAATGTTTTACCACATTATACCCAACAGGAAATCACCACATAACCCCTATCTATACATCATATGGTCAAGTGTTTGTAGAAACAAAATATATTAGAGAAATAAGTAATAAAAATAATCATCATTATTATAACCAAGAGATAAAAATATGTAGATTAACTTTGTACCATAGGTTTTGGTTCCCACATGTTATTCAAGTAATAATGGAATTAACCACACCTACTTTGAGAATAACCTAGAATCTAGAATATGGGCGACATCATCCTGGTTAATCTGAAGAAGGTAGATGCCCATTCATTTGGGTAAAGGATAATATATAAGACTCATGGAACCTTTTTGACCATCCCTTATGAAAGGGAAAAGTGTGATAAAAAAATCAAGCAACCTTAAGGCCAATCCTATATTTTACTATAAATAACTTTTTTAACAACATATTCTTCAAATACTCGGGTTCCTTTTTAAGCATATAATAATAATAACCCGCACCTTCTATTTGATTTAACCTATAATAGAACAAGTGTGTGTGATTAAATTGAAATAAAATTACAATAATAAATATTATAATTTTATTCATGTTCCTTTTTGTATGAGGATTTTATATTAAAATGAGTAATTCTTTTATTTATTATGCATTTATCGTATAAATATTTCTTTTTAGGTAGAGAATGACCCTATATGGATGAATAAATTGAATTTTTCATGAACTGAGAGTTTTAGTAGTTGAATATATGCACTTGGGCTATAATTTAAAAATTAATAGTTTTCTATTGAACCTAGAACCCAATTATATCTACCTAGGAATTGTGCATACCCTAAATTTCTGGAGGCATGATTAAATACAAGGTTGGTTTATGGTTAATAAAACCATGGATAAGTAATGAACGTCTATATACTAGGATATACATATATTCATGGTTTATGCATGGTTTCCCTAACCATGAAATCTAGAAATGTCCATCAACTACTTATAATCTACCAACCAACAAATATTTGACCTAGTATTAGGGTCCATAATCACCAAGGAACATTGGGGGTGACTAATTAATCCATATTGAACCATATGTGGTGTGTTTGTATGTATGGGGGGGGGACTATACATGGTAAATTAGATTAGGAGAATCAAAATATTAATTAAAGGAAGGAGGGATTATTTTCTATTTTATTCTATTATTATTATTATTCATTCTCTTCATGTACTACTATAAGTCCATTTTTTACTTCACCCTATGAGTAGTTAACTTTCCATTTTTTGTTGGGTTTGTGAATTATTATGGGTGAACATCATTGTAATTTATTATAAATATTGCGTTTCTAAAATTTATATATATATTTTTAAAATTACTTTGTGACTTTACCTCTTCAACCACAAGAAATATTATGTTGGATTAAGAAAGACATATCTATTGATCTCTAGAGGGATTATAATGAACAAATCCTTGACCATTAGATTAATTCATTGACTCTATATAGGGTTTGTTTTTATAATGTTTTTAATGATTTATTATCATACCAAGGAATTAGTCTTTTATTTGGCATAGTCATAACCTATAGAACAAGGGGGTTATGAATTTTTTAATTTTTTTGATACAAATAATTATAAATAGAATCATCATTCATAGAAAAGAAATTGGTGATAACCACCATAAATGTCTATAATTCTGATAAATTTTTAAAAATCTAGTATTTTTAAAATTCTATTATCAGTGACTTAAAGAGTTTTCAAACTAGTTCATTTGAATCCTCAAGTGAATTCAATACAAATATTGGGTTTTCCCAATAATCAAATTAAGGAATCACATTAACAAATATTTTAATTTCATCATGGGATAAACCTCAATACTTCTATTATACTACATAGAATCATTGGGTATAATCTAATTTGGTATGAGTGAAATTAATAAATTATATATAAAAATATTTAATTTTGATTCCATTTTTGAGGAACTAAAAAATTTTCATTTTTAATTGAGGAATGATTAGTTAATTTGAAAATTAAAATAAAAATTTATAAAAAAAATATTTTCTAAATCTCATTTATATTTTTTATTATTTGTTTCAATTTTCCTCTCTATAATATATGGTTTTTATTTTTAGTTATTGAATACTGAAACTATATGAGTCATTTCCACACTCATTCAAAGAGCATCGAATCATCATATAATCTTCTCTTGAATCTGGAGTTTTAATGAACAATGCTTAGGAGACTTCATGTGCTAATGTGAGCACAAATACAAAATGATACCATATAAAACATGGAGTAACAATTGAATATCATTCATTGGGTTGGAAAAAAAATTCAACTAGAATGTGGAAAAACCTACCTTTTATTAAATTTTCACCTGGTTATATGCAACAAGAGTAGCCTCAATTCCTAAATCAAATTACACAAGTGGCACTGCCACCTTGTTTCACTCTCATAGATTATGATTTAGTAATAATTTATGAAGTGGAATCAAGTATTATTTTCAAATGATTTAGGATAATAAATTTTAATTTAAACCAATAGTGATACAAATTATCCATATTATAACTCAATTCAAGGGTTTCCCAATATAAGATATCAACACTTATCTAGAATTTTTTTTTTAAATATTTAACACATTTTTCTACAATGGAATATGGGATGGTGTAGGGAGTATTTTTCTATTCCCTTTCTCATTGATGGATAAAGTGAAAATAGGATTTAAAGGCTCTTATAATAAAATATTTCCACTCCGGAAACTCTCTCTCAATCCTTTTTTATAAAATTATTTTCCACTATATAAAATAGTGAAGCCAAAAAATAAAATCTATGATTTTCAATAGTTTGAGAACAACCCTATTTACACAACATGGGATTTATTTAAAGAATTATTGAGGAATTTCCACATCATGGACTTTTAGTGTGGATATATTTCTAAACATTATATGGTGGCTTAGTTTTCAAGAAAAAAAAAATCTATCATCGAAGTTTCTACGAATGACGACATCATGTGAAAGACAACTAAGGATTCATTTACTTTTCTAAAAGATATATGGTCTTACAAATTTTAGTGTAATTAAAAGTGATAAATACAAAATAGGGGTATGTATAATGTTTATGTGACTATAATATTGGTGGCATATTTTGATATTTTACCCAAAAATATCAACGAATTATAACTTAAATCCATTTAATCAATAAATGAAATCTAATTCCTGACTTATAGATAGTTATTGAATAATTATTCAATAGAGAAATTACCATGTAATTTTTTTGACCCATTTACTGTTGAGGTGAACTATAAGTTGAATAACTAGACCCTAAATATTATTTTTGGGATTTCAAAATACAACATGAAAAGAAAAAAACAACAAATGAAAAAACTGACGCCTCAAAGAACTACAGGTTACATGCAACCACAATATAAAAACACCCATCCATGTACACATCAAACTTATTAAATTAATCAAAGGATATATTGATAAAAAGGATAAAAAATCTTCATCCCACCCAACCCGCTCATCAAAAACAAAAAATACCCCACAAAATTCATCAAGATTCAAAATCATCATTAGAGGATATGTTATAAAAGTTTATCACTAATGTTAAAATGAGGTTTTAGAACAAAGTGGCATCTATTTGGATCTTAGAAGAATAGATTGGGTAAAATTATAGGAAATTTTCCATAAGAAAACCTGATACACATTAGAAGAATTATTAGGATATAATAAAACTTATTCAAGTAATAGAATTCATAAAAAACCATAATCCAAGATAATATATGATTTGAAATTAAAAACATGTATAATATAAATGAAGAAAATATTTTAAAATTAACATGGACAACCCTTATCTTCTTTAATCACATTATTGATGAAGATAACTTAAAATTATCCAAATAGATCCTCCTCTTAGGGAATACACAGGTTGATGAATCACCCAATTCTTAGATAGGATTTTACTTTTGATTATGCTATTCTAGTACTTCTCAAAGTTTAAGGAATATGGAGAATATAGCTTCATATGAGGAGAACTCATGTCACACACACAAGATCTGATGCTATTTTTATAGCCTTGAACTCCATTATATAGTCCTTGAAGAAGCTCCTTAAGACATTATGACATTTTATCAACCGTTAGATAATGTTTGGATAATGAAATAGTTTCAAAAACTTTGTATGCATTTGGAATATGCATGAATTTAACATTTAAATGCATTCATTATTTAACCAAACATTACATAATATGAAATTTAAATGATTAATGACAGCCTATTTGTAAGAAAACTAAACATTAAAATATAACATTTGAAAACATTTATTAATCATAAAATATAATTAACATATATAATAACACTTTCAATATAAACATAGCATACAATATGATATGGAATAATTCAATGGTATGATATCACCATATTATAGATTATGATATGCCACTCAAAGGCATATTATATGAATTGGGTTCATGTATATCATTCCATATGATATATTTATATCATACAATATGATATTGACCAAAAACATAATATGTCATATTATATTTAGAGTATATCTCCATAAAGATCCTAATTTCACTAAAGCCTTATAAAATTTGTGGAATTTCCCTTATATTTTCTGATATATAATAACATAAATAACCGTATCTAAAAATCCATTCAAATATTTATAAAATAATTTTTTTGATCTATCATTAATTGTACTTTATATTACATCATATGAAATACTTTATGAACATCCATCCAAAAATCATTTTGGATAAACTCTAAAACAATATTAGACAAGATATTTAATTTTTTTAAAACATAATCCGTATTCAATCAATTAAAAATTTCAATCCCACAAGACTTTTTAATATTTAAAAAAATTATGAATTCTCTAATACATATGTATAAGGAAAGAGTGAACCCTAGTAAAGAACCAATGATAATCAAGCTATAAATGGATCTGACATGATCTACCTAAAACATATGCATTTCTATTCATATATCGACAATTGTTATCATATATAATCAAGAATGATCATATAATGAATTTTTCTAAGAGATTTAATGACTATGAAACATTTATTATGTTAGTCCCATAAAACCATTCATACGATATCAACTCTCTATTTATAGACTGGTCAGAGGGATATACACAACACATGTCATTTATCCTGATGGATGAAACACCACATGCCCTTCACCTAATAGGTAAGAAAATAACATTTTACCTATCAAGGTATGATTGTAAACTCCTTTGGTATATCTCAATCAAATTCCCATATGTCATACTTTTCATTAAAGATGGAAAATATCATCTTTGTTAAACCTCAACTGAAAACATGATCAATAAAGAAGATCCTTTTGGATGTTTTCATAATTTTTTTTATTTTTTGTCAATATATATTGTTGTAATTATTTTTCAAAACAAGTGAGAAATATTTGTTTAAGATAATAATTATTTTTTATTATGAAGTAGAGTTGAAGGAATTTTTTCTCAACTATGTTAGGAAAACTTTCCTTAAGTCCAATGATGCTAATATACTCTTAAAGTTTGTAACATCATAAATAAATTCATGATCCAAGATGAAGTTGTGAATTTTCATAAAATGGAGAGAAGTATAGATATAGATCATCATATGTAGATCAATATATATATGGGAGTGGATAAAGAACAAAATAATTCCAAATTTAAAGTCAATCATTATTACTAAATGGAAAATCAAAATGTTAAAAAAATACATGGGTGGTCATTACTGGTCATAAGTTTGAAAGAATTCCAAAGAAGAAAATAATTACAAATTCCTGTGAATTTCATGATTTTAGTTGTAGTAAAAAGTTAAAGAATTAATTATAGAGAGAGAAAGGATGTTTCCACCAGACAAAGAATGAAGTCTATTCTAATAAGATTCTTCTCAAGATGCAACAATATTGTCACATAATCAATGGCTTGAGTATACTGAATAGAATTAACTGATTTTTTGGATAGAAAATTTGTAAAAATGGAATTGTGATTATTTGTTTGCAGGAAATACAAATTTTTAAGATGAAATGATTTATGTTACAAGATATATAATGTTTGAATTAATGAAGGGAGTTGTGGAATGAAGGAATCATCTTGATTCCATCAAATGATGAACCATCCCACTGAAGAGGCTATAGAAAGGTACATAGGATGGCTTGTAAAATATATCAGATAGGGGAAATAAAAATATATGAAAGGATGTGAAATAGATGGATATGGATCCATCAGTAAAATGATCAGAAGAAAAATAATGATGATGTCATCGGATGAGTGATTTAGAGATGTTTCACAAGATTATATTTTGAGAACCAAAAAACATAACTACTTTTTAAAATTTTGGGCTGACAAAACAGAGTCATTATGGTGAACTAATGAGTGAAAAAGTGGATAGTTGTCACAAGATGAAGGATTTTTTAAATAAGACATCAGATAAATATTACACTAGATTTATTTTTGATAATATTTACCTAAATATGGTAGATCCCCTAATATTGATGATACAATTATGTTCAATAAAATTTTATTATACATTTTATATAAAAATATTAGTAAAGTTATTAAATTATGAGTTTAAGGATGTTTGAAGAAGACTATGGATGATAAGTTTTCATAAAGACACAATAAAATTATATAATATTTGAGAAGCATATAGTGTATTTAAAATGATCAAGAACATGAAATTGGATTTCCATGTTTTCTATTTCAATTGAACTTATAAGTAAGGGTTTCAAGTACAAAATGAAAAACACAATTCACACATTTCAGAAAGTCTAAGTGTTTTAGAAATGTTATTACAAAATGATACTACACCTAGAGACAAAATCTAGAGTTTTGAGAAGTGACATTTTCCAACCAAACCAGCTAAAGAATAAATGTTACCGATTAGAGTCATCAGAAATATATTTAGTTATGAGGCACTAGAAACAGATTCACTTAAAAAATATCAGACAAAGGAGTCAGTCAGAAATACCAAAGTGTGATTGGATCAGATAGAGATTCTAAATAAATTGGGTGGTGTAGAAGTTTTGGTCATCAAATAGAGATCAGATAATGGGTATAGATTTATGAGGCACACTGGATGGAGAATAAGGTATTGAGAATAAGGGATGGAGTTAGAAGCCAAACTAGACAAAGATACCAAATGGATATATCATATGGAAAAAAATTGGATGAATGTTCAATGAGTTTTATAGATTTTTTTATCTTATTTTATCTTGGGAACATAAGAGAAACTTTTGTAACAAATGAGATTTAGTGTAATCATGCCTATTGAGATATAAAAGGAGTATAATGGGATTTGGATCATTGTATTAACTTTTATATTATAGTGAATATCCATGGACCAATTGAAGTTTCCATAGAAATGATGTATTTACCAACACTGGGGGAAATCCTTGAAAATCATTCATTCCTTGCTTTACTTTTTTATCATTTCATACTTGTTTATTTTTTATATAAATTTGATAAGGATAATAACTCTAACAAGTTATATGGGTAATTTTTGGGGGATTGAAATTATAAAATATCACCACTAATTCACCCCTTTTCTCAGTGGTTCTCGTGATCACAAGGAACTAAAATTGGTATCCGAGCTAAAGTTCCCCTATTTGATCCTTATCATATAAAATCTCAAATTTTTGAATAGAATAGGTATTACTGCCTTTGATGGAACATTTTTTCATGGTTGGAAAAGTCGAATATACCCTATCTTTTTTCTCTTGGACTGGAGGTAATTTATTGATCTATAGTTTGGTTTCAATACATTAAAAAAATAATCCTATGATGTTTACTGAAAAAAGTAATATTAAGTTATATGGGAAATATATAAATTATATTCTAATTTATTTTTTAGTAAATGTTTTGATGAGGTTGATGAATCTCAAAATAGTTAATAAAACTTGGGTTAAACTTGAATCTATATTCTAAGGGAACATCAAAAGAAGAAAAGATAAAAATCTGGCAGAGAAAGTTTAAAGATATCAAAATAAAATATGAAGAAACTATTGATGAGTACTTCACCAGAGTTAATGATTTTTTTAAACATCAAAGCATTTAGAGATGTCTTAAAAGATTCCACCATTATTAATAAACTTATGATAAACTATCTAGTCAATTTTAACTATATAATTTATACCTTAGAAAATAAATATAGTTTATCTATTGATGAATAACATGATAATATTATTTAATATGATATGATAAAATCTACAGTATTCAAAAATAATATGAGTTATGAAATGGATTTTGAAACTCTGAGAAAGTTCAAAACCAAAGATATTGTGATTTTTGACCTCAGTTATTTAGAAGACAAGGAAGTTGATGAAATGAATGAAAATATCACGTCACTTATCTCTAAAAATTATTTAAGATATATAGTAAAATACATAGGTAAACTCCCACTAAAATGTATCAATTGTGGAGGAATTGATAATTTTTGAATTAATTTTACTAAGAAGAAAGTTATAGGATATGAAGATGATTCAAAAGAAAAACCTTGCTGGAAGAAGTGGAGAAAAACATTCAAGGAAGATAAAAAATCCACCGGATATACAAAAGGGTTTTCTAGAAAAAAAAATAAGTATGTTGAGTAATAAATTTGATTATGAAACTACTAAAAAATCCATCACAATAAGAAAATATAAAAAAATTCAGATCATTTTTTGAAAATTTTGGGAAAAACAAAGAATACTAAAATAATAAAGAAGAAGAAGGTAAAGAAACCTATAGAGAATATTAACTGAGATCATAAATTGTGGAATGTCTTGATAAAAACTCAAAAATAAAGAAATAAATTAGAATGATGAAAAAATAATCTATGAAAAAGAATATACAAAAGTAAAATATTTTTAAAAAGGAAGATGTGTGTATTGAAAAAATTAATAATCTTAAACTGAAAGTAATAGAACAATGAAAGATGGTGGAAGATCATAGAAATAATCCTTCCACTAAGGAAGGTGAGTTTTGTAAAACTCAATAAATATTTAATGAGTTTTAAAGTACATTAAGTAATATCTGTGAAAATTTTAATAAGGCTTCAGAGGTAAAAGATGAAACATCTTGGGCTACTAAGAACAATCTTCCCAAGAATTGGGTCACATCTTTACCCACAAAACATAAAATTTAATCTGGTATTTCTAACCCTGAATGTGTTAGAAACAAATGTAGTAAAGCATGGATTGAGAAAATATTTGGAAAATGCATCACATCAATAAAATCTTAAAACAACCTCCAATAAGAAATATTCTGCATTCCAGGTGAAAATGAATATAAAAAAATGTTAATAACCTCAATAAAACTTCAACGTAGAAAAATCATTTTTCTATAGAAGGTTGATATTCAATGGGGTTTTTTTTGGAATTTATGGGAATAAAGCATATAATTATTATAAAAACATGTCCCTCCTTGGAAATAAGCATGAAATAAGGTGGATCAATGTTGGTATAAAAGGAAGTAAGTTTCCTAAGTCATAGGAAGATGTTAATGTAAAATGATTAAATGTTATAAAGATTCCAATTAAAAACTAATTTGAATGTTTAGAGGAAGTTTGTGGAATATGTGATCAACCTGGTAACTTTTCTTAAGAATGTATTAAAAATATTTTATAACAAGTTTATTTTGATACAAATGAAAAGGAGGTTGTAAAGAAGAAATCTGAATAAATATTTCATGCTTTTGAGACAACTCTAAAATCTATAAGAAACAAGCTTCAGATTCTAGACAGTGGTTATTCATTACATATGATAGGAGATATAATGATCATGAATCATATTTAAGTATTTGAAGGAGGGGAAATTAATTTTTTGAAATTACAATTCCTCAAAAATCACAGGAATAACAACTTCTATGATTGAAGCTCCAAAATTTAAATAAAATAAATTTTTGTGTGTTAAGGGCTCAAACAAAACTTACTAAGTATTATCCAACTTTTTGATGTTTGTAAGGAAGTGATCTTCAAGAAAGATTCTTGTATCATCTAAAGCTTGAATAATAGAAAATATGCTACTAAGGGAGAAAAAACAATGGAAATATTTTCCATATTAGATATCTTTGCAACTAGTGTTACTTAAATATTATGGATGAAAATATGTTATAACATCAATGACTTGGGAATATTGTCTAGAAGAGTATGACCACAATTTATAAGGAAATTATGTAATAAAATTACCATAACTAAACAGAAAAGATGGTTCTATTTTTATAACTTGTTAGAAAGAGAATATGTTAAGTTGAATACATAAGAATGTTGAAATCTAATCAATTAGACCACTTGATATCATACACTCTTATCTTTTTGGTTTGATGAGACATCAATAAAAAAAGTGATTTTTACTTTATTACATTAATTGATTATTTCTCTTGGATGACCAACATAATGTTCATGAAAGTATGAATTTTATCATTATAATTATATTTTCGAACCTTAGGTATAAGGATTAAATATGAAACATTCTCACTAAGCATACCAAATACATTGTGTATGAGACTCTATTTGGTACACTAAGTGGTTTACCCAGTATAAAAAAGATATTTTTTTATTGTATGATCATATTCCATATCTCTATATGAAATCCCACTCATGGTAAAATTATGATTTGATCAAAACCTATAATAATTCACAACCAACATTAGTTATGGATACCCCAAAGTCATACTTTGATAGGTCAATATCCATTTTAATTTATGATCATATGTATCAGAGTTGGTTCCCTATAACCAATTGATTTTTAACATTTTATTATCAAAATATATTTATTATTGTCATATAATGATTATTTTTCTATGTAACATTAATGTGATGATTTCCTTGTATTATTTTTTATATCAAATGGTCATATAAGTTCCCTACAATAAAGATAACCTTGATATTCTATGAAAATAATTTTAAATATCATGTAATATAGTTTAGTTACATCAGTCCTATAAGGCACAAACAATGTCTGACTATTAGGTGTTGGGGATCATAAACATTAATACTTCTTCTTATTAATTTCAAACTTAGTGATATCCAAGAATAGAATTCATGAGGATATAAATTCTAATATAAATATTGTATGTTTTATGTGTCATTGTATATTATTATCCCTGAGAATGTGTAATGGTACTTTTAAATTGAGATCATTATTAATGTGTATCATGAATCACGCACTTTGATGTGTGGATGAAAACTATGACCTCATATTCTAATAGCAAGGCAATATACATTGGGTACATCATAAATGATATGACATTAGTTAAATGGTCAGTAAAGTATTGGTCCCTTATAAGTTAATGCACGAATATGTTTCTAGAGATTTGATGAAATGAATGTTCTGAAAAGATTTCATGGATATGGTGAACTTAGATCATTCATTTTGGAGAGTTAAATAAATATAGGACAAAAATATAGGATCATGGAATAAGAATTCATATTATTAGATGAAATATAAGTTGAATATGAGATTATATTACTTAGTAGACTTTATAGTAAAGATGTTGTAGTTTATATAACAACTTCATTCACAATGGGTTCTGTGACATGTTTCTAGACACTAATCTTAGACCATAGGTATGCTTTATCTATTTCCATAGAGAAGAGATCTTATAGGGTCACACACTAAGTGTATCCAGAAACTCATTAAATTATATTGAATTTAAGTTTAAGTACAAATTTATTCCCAGTGAGTAGAATAATATTTACTAAATTTAGGTTTAACAAAAATATTCATTGATGAGATACTTTAGTTTAGAATATATGAGTTGGATTTAAATATATTATTTATTTATTAATAAGTTAGTCAAAAAATATTCATTTATTCATAAGTTTAGTGAATCTTTCAAAATAAATATTTTAGTCATGTTATGTGAAAATATATTAAAATAAATATTTATTCAGAAGTGAATAAAATATTTATTTTATTTTATCAAATAAATATTTTAATATTCAATGCTATATAAAATCATATGTGGATTCATATCTGGTTAAAGATCCAATAAATATATTTTAATAACATTTAAAAAATTATTTATTTATTTAGGAAATGAAATTAGATTATTTATGGTCACATAAGATTATAAATATTATTTAATTGTGGTGACTTGTGTAATGTATTTTAATATCATTTAAATATTTATTTATTTATTAAATAAATAATATTTAGATATTTTATGCCACCTTAAAATAATATTTTTTTATGTTAGTGTTTTTTAAGGGATAGATGACATGATTTTTAAATTTCATGTCAACTAAAAATAATAATTATTTTATTATTATTTAAGAGAAATTTTACATGAAATAATTATCATGATTAAGTTAAAATAATATAATTTATTTTTATTATTTAAATGTTTACCTAATTTTTAAAACCAATAGGTGTCAAATGTGATAAAAAGGGATTCTCTAGTCAGTTTGACTCTCATGTTCTATAGAAATAATTAGAGAGAATTGTACGTCTTCTGTTATGTTTTGGAGAGAAAAAATAAGAGATACCACACTACAATCAATGATGAATGATATAAATCACTTTTTATATCATTCTAGAACATATGAGATTAAGAATTTCATTTATATTTTCATGGAACATGTGTGGATACATTTAGAGGAATACTCAATTGGATTCTTCAACATATTATGAAATAGAGTGATGAGAATAACAAATTGATCAAGAATAAATACTATGGTTTTAGCAATTCTATTTAAATTAATTATAAATTAAATGTGCATGATTTAATCAATGAAATTATGAAGAGTGTTCATCATGTTATTTAGATGTAATATACTGAATGTGATGAAAAAAGTTATGTTTCTACTTAATGGCTCTCTCATTCCCTATAACATTCTTGTTGTATTAGAGAAATCACATTTTAATTTATATTTATTTAAAAGTATTTGATCAATTTTTGTAAATTGGTTTGAGGGTGTTCATCTTCATGTTTTTATACTTAGTCCAATGGTTAATACAATGTGTTAATTAGAATTCTCATGGACAAGAATGGGCTATAAACACATAAATAACACTCAAAGGATTTTCTCAAAAGTGTCAAGGTCACTAGCTTCACAACCCGACTACACAATGTATAATGCTTGAGAACACATCATGTTACATGTTATGATCCATGAAAGGTACACACCGTGTATTAGAGGAATGTCACATTGGTCAATATGTGATGTCATTAACATGTTATGTATTGAGTATTTGTTGTAACCCAAGACACGTTGAGATGGGGGAGGGGATGAATCAAAGTGTTGACTAGTTCATGCTTTTTCTTTATTACAAATCTATTTGGATCTTATTCCTTATTTGGAAGAAACTTGTTTGAACTTTGATTACCTTCTCATATAATCTCATAAAATCTCATGCATAGATACAGAAATATAAACTACACAACATGAATATATTTTTCTTGTTTCACCATCCCCAGGCCATGTCAAAGGAGAATACAATCAATATTATTCTTGTGTACCAAAAATCATCTATAACTCACTATTTTGGTGGATAAAAGGTTTATGTGAATTCAATCCTCACCAAGGATCACTTCCCATACAAGTTTATTTGTGGTCACTCCTCACCAAGGCTCATTGCATACAAAATGGTTTTGGGAATAACACATTACCTCTTAAGGGACAATCCCTTCTTCTCTTTCAGATATTTCTGTAGAAGATATTAATTTATAAGATATTAGGCTTATTTTTATATTATCGACATGAAAGTTTCTCCACGATCAACAAGTAAACTTAAATTAAACTACATCATTACTCCAAATGTGATGGACCAATGTGTACCAAGTGCGACCCCCTAGTCGGAGGCTAGATATATTCAACTCAATGTTTGAAGATTTGAATATTTGATCTAAAAAAAACTTCACTTGATAACAAACTGTATTCTCTAGATTGAATAATTCTAGTATATGAATTATATACAATATATTTTGACTTCATTAATCTAATAATTTTTATATATACATGATTTTCTACAAATAAAATATTTTATTTAACCTAAATCAGTAACAACACAATCCTCTTAATTCAAATATTCAATGAAGCCCATGTTACTAACTGCTTTTCGTTTCTTTCATTTTCCCTTCATAGAACACCCATTTCTTTTTATTTCAATTCTCTATTTCCCACTATTTTATTGATAATAGGTTCCAATATATCTAAGGAATTGTGACATTCAAATTCAAAGTTCAAACTTAATATGACTTCCAACTTCCATTACTTCAAATACTTCCATTATATTTTTTTCAAGTGAATCTCCCCTTTATATATTCAAATAGGTAGTTAACGACCACTCCCAAAAAACCTCCTACATTTTTAAGAATTAAAATCCAATAAAACTATTTTAACTCTCCATATTTTAGTAATCCCGACATGGACAGTTTCATCCTGACATGACTGATTGGTTTCTTCACCATATTTTCTATAACTTTCTATTGCATCATGAGGTGATATAAATCTTCATAGAACAACCGTGTTTTATGTTAAAGAAATATTCTTAATTTTAAATATCATGACCTTCCTTCTTTCTTCATGGTCTTAATGTCTTATCATGGTTCCTTTAATCAAGGTGTGAAATTTTCATTATGGTGTGAACAAATTCTTGATATTCTTGATATCAAAACCTATTATGGCATGACTTTCTTCCATTATGTGGACATATTCAAACAGTAAATACCACTTTAATTCACCTAAAACTCTTTACAACATGACATCCTTCTAATAATGTATCAACTCTTCAGCTTAAACAAAAAATAAAAATCCTTACATATGATTCAAAACCCTTACATTTCATTTATTCATATCATGGCCTTTTTAAATTCACCTTGAATCATCTAGATGAAACTTAAATATGGAAAACCTTACCTTTAATACTTTTCTAATTTTAGACCCACTCTGATCAAGAAAAAATTACATATGAGACTCTTCTATTTTCATAGAACACAAATCAACCATTATAAATTGAAGATAGTTCAACACTTTAATACATTTTAAAACATAATTAGCTTTCTCCAACTACCTTCAAACTACCTCATACTTCTTCAAACATCTCAAAATATTCTCATAATTATTCCAAGGATATAATAAAAACTTATTCAAACATTATGTAACCACTAATCCCATATATCTTAATGCCAATCATTCTTATATAACCATCACCATGTATGGTTCCCTTGTACATTAAAATACATATCATAAACATGTATTAAATTCTTATTCATTCCCCATTAATGTCTTCATCAATTACATACCTTATATATTTTTAACTGATTTAACTCACAACTTCATCAACCTTCACTGATTGTCAAAAAATCCAATATACAACCTCCATGTTGCAACATACCCCCCCTTTGTATTATTTTGATAATACTTCCATAAAATCCATGAAACACCAATATATGGTGGTAATATAAAACTCTTTATATTTTAATCTATTATCCACTAAAAATGATATTTATGGACTTATTTCCTCCTCATTTATCAATAAAATTAAATGGGTTTATCTTCACTAGATACTTTTTTTATTCTCCCTATTTTTCTTCTAAAATAGGAACTCAGATATCTTTATCATGTTAACTCTCCCTTTTTAAATAATATCCTTACCCCCAATTTTAAAGAAAGATCATCATCTTTTTATTAGTCTAAGAACCTCTAGATTTAGATATACTATACTTTCCCTATATATTCAACTCAGATATTTATAAAATCCCATATAAAGAAACTGAGATACTTTGACCATTTAAATAGAAAATCAATATTTTGAGAGTTACAATTCTACCCTTTGGTAACTCACACCTTCATATATTTTATCCACTTACTTTTATCCTTAAAAATGAGGTTATTTCAACTAATTCTTGATAGTAATTGGTACCTTAGAACTTATTTTAAAAATCATCATTACAACAATAATTATTAACCCACTTTCACTTTCAAGTACATTTTTTAATAACTTCTTATGAGTAAAATTAAAACTTGTAAAACAATCATAAAAAATATCCTCTAAGCCTATTGAGCCAAAACTCAGTTTTAGAAACAATTGTATAAGTTAATAATTTCAATATTTTCTATATCAGTTAGATATTTTCCTAAGCTTATGTAAGTTTAGAAATTAAGTTCCTTTAATATCAAATTACTTATGATCTTAGTCACACTTACACAATACAATCAACATATACATGAAATAAAACAAAATTCATGTGATTTATACCACATGTTAAACTAATTGATCCCACTTATTCATCATAAAATAGAGATACCATTTGATATCAATGGTCTTATTTTCCTGACATGAATTATCTATTTTTATATGAGGATAATCAACCTTTGAATGTTCATCACCAACTCCCCATAAATTCATCATTTTTAGACAGAAATTTTTAAAAAAATATTCAACACAGGAAAACTAATTTTTAGTCATAATACACTATTCTAAGAATATTTTAGTATCCTGGAATACAACCATATGATACAAAATTTTTAGTTCATAAACAAATAGAATATGTATTCATCTATAGATGTAATTGTTACTCTATCAAGCTATCCAAATTCCTCTTTAGGGTATGTTGCTACTTGATAAAGGTATGATACCACATTTTGAATTCAAATATTATCTGGACTCCATTTAAAAAACTCAAATATGGTTTTGACACATTTTTTACTCCAAATCAGGATTTTTACCAACTTAACTTCATCATCTCAGTATGTATAATTAGATTCATATTTAATTTTTCATAGTGACCTCCTGATATCACTTTTTGATACTATTTGGGTTGACACTGTATGAATTTATTCACCACTTCATACATCTTTATATTTAGAAATTTTTTTATTTTAATATATCTCAACCTATTTACTGTGTCAGATTTTTATTTAACATATAAAGTGGATGCTTCCAAAACCACTTATTTCATTTTATTTATTCTTAATATTATCAATCAATCTCAATACCTTCAACTCCATTCAACTCCATGGATAATATTTCCCCCTTAATCCAACATCAATAAATATATACATACCTCATGTAGATTTGTAACTCTGGAAATTATTATGTAGGGGAATGTGGTTGGTCTTATTGAACCAATCTATTTCTTATATATTTCTTATAATACTTATTATAGTTAATTTTTTTCAAATATATCACTAATGAATTTTTTCTCATGATTATGTGATATCTATTTCCTATTCTCCTTTTATTTCATGTATATACCTAATATGAAGATCTTTTGATGATTTTATTTGTGAAATCATTCTTACTTTTCGAAAAAATACATCCTCCACTAGTTCTGAAAATATCTTAATTCTTTTCGCAGTTCACATTTTTAAATAAATTTATTTCTCTTCATAGATTTTTTTTACATGAGTATATATTATTTTTTCTTCATAGTTCTCCAAAATTTATTTTTTTCCATTCCATGAAGGATTCTATTCCATAATATCCTTTAATGTCTGAAACACATCCCTTTGATAGCATGTATTAACTTTCTTTAAATACCTGAATCTAATATTTAAGGTAATAAATTTTATTTCTATACCATCTTTATTTCTATTATTTGTAGGATAAATAGTCTTACACATTATTTATTCACTTATTCTCTTATTAAAATACCTATAAATATGACCCTTTTATCCATATTCATAACATATTCTACTATAATGATCTTAGTTTCTTCTTCTTATCCATGGATTCACGCCCATAAATTCCATTATGAACTTATTAATTGACAGAACTTATTGTCCATAATAAAAATCCTACCTTAAAATATGTAGTTTGAATTCATTTATCTATCCATAACCTTTCTTGTAGATTTGTATATATTATTCAAGTTAGTAAAAACACAAATTAAATAACGGTAATCAAAATTGTAAGAGTTATATCTTCTATCTTATGGTATGGATGTAATTGATATTACTTTCCTTTAACAATATGAAATCAAACTAATATTATCTTTAAAAAAACGTACTATATATCCAATATTTCTATAATATTAGTATATGTTTTTATATTCAACCTTTTGAATCCAACTTTTTTATTCAAATACATTATTTATTGTCAAATTTTAATTCATTAATTTATCTTTGTGAACTCCTATTTTCTCCCTTTTTAAATTCACTACTGGTTTATCTATTTCCTTGTATGAGGATATATCAAACCTTAAAAATTATTTAACCATAAATCTTTTTCTTTGGGATTCAAGGTACTCCCTAGTCTTTATCGATGATTCAATAAATCTACACTAATTTTTTCTTATTCGCTGCAACTTATTCTTCAATATTTTTCAACATAATCTCTAAACTAATGTATTTATATTTGATCTAATATCTTTAATCTAACAATGATTTTACTTCATCTTCATATTCCTTTTGAGTATCTTTATATGATATTTATTTCATTCTTTAAAAGATACTAATAAAATTTTAATGTCATTAATCGATTTTCCATTTACATTAAACTGAGCATTATTGAATTATATAATTGATTTTAATACTCCTTCCTCTAAATTTAATTTTTTATGAAATATTATTCATGTATAAATTATCTCCAAGTCCATTTTTCTTACCCTTTTATGGATCAAGAATATATATTCCATAAAATTATTTCTCAATGAGATCCTTAGAGAGCCTTGTTATAGTATTATGAAACTCTATCAATAGTTTCTCAAACGATTCATTATTTTTTAAAGATATTTATCTTTAATGTTTATTTAAACCTTATACATCACCTATTCATTAGTATTCTTATCATATATATGTGACTCATATTCTTTGGTAAATCGCCCAAGAATTTTACTTTCAAATAAATCATCATTTAAGGGATCCTCAAAAGTCGTCCTTTTAAACTCAACAAATTCTTCCTTAAGATATTTAATTTTATCATTTCATTCTTCAAAAGACACACTCATATTTATGATCACATTGTATTATTATTTTTTCTTTTGATTTAAATCAATTCCTAAATCTAATTCTTCTTGAATTTTATCATGATATTAAACTAATTCTTCAAGTTGGGAAATCTCATCCTCATATTGTTCAACATACTCATAAGACTCTTTTAAAAATACTATAATCTTTTGGTTATTCATTTTTTGAATATATAATTATTTAATAATTTCCTAAATATCTAATTCAAGATTAATAACTCCCTCCGGTTCACTCTTATCTTAAATTATCATCCTTCCCATTTAATATATGGGATCCATATAAATTCAATAACAAAAATTTAATATTGAACTCCAATGAATAGAACCTTCCTTTGATACCACTTTTTGTAACCTCATACAACCTAATGGGTGGGGGTTGAATTAGGGTGTTTTAAAATTCAAACCTTTTCTGATATAAAAATACATTTTTATTTGGATCCCTAATTGGAATGAACTTTTCTAACCTTTGATTACGTTCTCACATAATGTCATCGAATCTCAAGAATGGGTATAGAAATATAAACTACAAAAAAATATATTTTTAAATTAGTTCACCTATATGGGGATACATATAAGGAGAATACACTAGAACTTATGTTGGTTTACCAAAAAACAACTATAGCTCACTATTTTGGTGAATACAAGGTTTAGGTGAAGTCTCTCTTCACTAAGGCTCACTTCCTATAACAATTTAGGTGAATTCACTACTCACCATGGCTAAATTGATATAGAATGGTGTAGGTAATGACACAATGACTCCCAAGGGTCACTACCTTATCCTCCACCACACAGTGCTCTGAAATATATCAATTTATGGACGTATAGTTCTCTTCTCAGTTTATTGATATGAAGTAATATGCATGATCAATATGTAATCCTGAAGTAAATGTATCACAAATCCAAATGTGATTCTTTAATGTATCATAAGTAATACTCCTAATTTTAAGTCTATATATATTCAACTCTATGTTAGGATGATTTCATCCTTAATCGTAAAATAAACTTCACATGACAACAAATGATATTCTATAAATTGAATAATTTTAGCATACAAATTATCTTTATTTTACTTTAACAAGCCATATGTTTCCATTAAGTTATACAATTATTATCTTCAATAAAACCTCAATAAAAAAAAATACACTCCCTTAATTAATATATTCAATGAATCTCATGTTTCTGACCACGTTTCTTATTATTCATTTTCCTTTATTGGAACACTCGTTTCCTTTTCTCTCTATTATCCATTTCCCTTTATTTTTTTCTATAAGGTTCTAATATATCATGGGAAATTTTAAATTAAAATTCAAAATCCATAAATCAACCAGTTTCCAACTTTCTATACTTAAAATCAATCCATTAGATTGTTTCTATGTGAATATATACCTTTGATATTAAAATTAGAAATGAATAGTCATTCCAAAAAACTATCAAACCATATTAAGAATTCAATTTTCAAAAAACTATTAAAACTCTCAATATTTTTCAATAATGGTGTGTCTAATTACATCACAACATAAATTATTGGTTTCCTTATGAATTTTTATTTAACTCTTAGTTACATCGTGACATGATATATATATTCATGACACAACATTGTTTTATGTTGAAAAATAGCCCATAGATTAACTATCATGACCTTACATCTATATTCATGGTATCAATGTTGGGGATGGTTCTATTAATAACAACATGATATTTACATATTAATGTGATAAAATTGAAAATATTATGGATCTCAAGACCTATTATTGTGTGGATTTCTTCCGTGGCATGGAAATATTTAAATAGGGATTACCATCTTAATTTTCATAAGCTTATTCATGACATGACATACTTCTCACAGTGTGATTGAATCTTCACCCTAAGTAGTAAAATTAAAATCCTTATGTATTATTCTAATCCCTTACATATCATCCATTCATGGAGTTCCCCTAATACTTACATCGTGACTCATCCAGATGATCCTTATATATGAAAAAACTTATATTTTGGACTTTTCTGATTTCAAGCCGAGTCTACTTAGGAAAACCTTATATATGGGAATTTAATAATTTTCCCATAATATAGATCAACCCTTTCATATTCTAAGTATTTTAAAACTTTTTATAATTTTAAATCATAGTCTACTAACCATTGGTTACCCTTATATATACATAGTGTTGTTCAAAACCTTTTCATTTTTCCAATAATATGAAATTATAAAACTTTAAATTTTTTCTAAAATTTATAAATCCGAAACCTTTAGACTATAACACATCTCATCATTCTCCAACAATCTTAAAACTATATCATCCTTCTTTAAAAATCTTGAAACTTGGTCACAATTAATCTAAAACCACAATAAAAACATCTTCAAACATCTTGAATCCATAATATCATATAAATAAATATCATGAATTCTTATATCACCATCACTGTAAAAGACCATAGATTTGAACATCTAAATTCAAGACCTAAATAAAATATTTCATTATAATACATTCCCATGATATTTTATATTAAGAGTTTTAGAGAATTAAGACAAAACATTAACTAACAAAACTCATGTATCTTTAACTAATGGAAATTTTTTCCACATTATGAGAAACTTATTAGTCTATAAAAAATTCTTCAACATCTCCTATAAATTATACTCATAAGATACACTTTTAGAAATTTCATACTTTTTTTATATTCAAAACATGGGGAAATGGAATCATAAAAAAGGGTGAGCTGAAACAGTCCATAAGGAAAAGTATATGTGATAACAATGAAATATCATAAGTGATCATAAGATGATCATGTGGGTATAATAAAGATACATAATAAATTTATACCCAAAAAATCATTGATCATAAATCATGGCATAAGGCATAGGATAAAATAACACATGAATCAAAAAAATATGGAAACATGAGTCCATAAACATTATCCATGAGAGCATAACATAGTCAAGATAATATGTATAAAACTGTGAAATCTTTAATATATGGAAAAATATTATTATATGGAAACATTGTTATCATGTGACACACTATTAGTATCCATTATTATGATCACTTAAAGAGTACTGTCAAATACTTATCTCATGAGATATAGGACCCCACCTATCATCATCCATACTTATGAGTTCAAATAAAAAATAATTAACTTATCACATAATAAGGAACCCATATAAATAAATTGGGTTTCATAAAACCTTCAAGTGAAAATCATTCACTTTTTGTAAAATAAAGAATCGATAGAAAGAAAATGGGTTTCATTCAACACATCATAAAGAACCCATGGAAATAAAATAAGATTCATATTATTTTCATTTATATTTACATAATTAATTCATTCATAATTTCATAAATAATCATTACATGAAAAACCCATGGAAAATAATAGGTTATCCGATGACATCAGGTAACCTTCTTGGTAAATACTATTCAATCAAGATAATAAATAATATGGTATTTAAATCATATAGATAATGGGTATAATAATAAGATAACGATTTATCAAAAAAAACAATTTATGTAATCTTGGTTAACAACCTTCAATAAAAGGAATCAAAAATAGGGTATTCATAGTGGAAATACACTAGAAAATAAATGTACAGTTATACATCAGAAATGATTAGACAAGAAAAAGGCAGCAACAAATCATTTCTCTAAAAGAGTATGAAATTACATAATCCATTAAGAGAAATAAGATGTATGGTTTGATTTAAATAATATTATAAATCAATAATAATATATGTCAAAATATAATTACTTAGATGAAAAAAATACTTTTTAGGAGTTTTATAAAAATACACTTTATAAATGAGAAATTTCCTGGATCATTTGAAAGAATATTCAAAGAAGTGTGTTATAAAACAAGGGTATAAATAATTTATTTTTTAAACCATGTAAATTTAGAAGAAAGTATTCATATAAAATGAAAAGATTGTCTTAATATATGTTTATATGGAAGGGAAAACAAAAAATCTATTTTAGAAGTCTATTTTGACATTATCACCAAAAGGTGAAGTTATGGGTCCTTTCAAAAGTTATTTTCAAAAAGGGTGAAGTGAAAATATTGAAAAGCATTTACTTTTTATTTAGAAACAAAAATATTATATCCTTCAATATCATAAATTTTATCAAAATAAATTTTTTTGGAAGATAAAACATTTGATTTAAAATGATGGAAACCTTGTAAATATTTTGAAATACCCTTATTGAAAACAAAAATCATAAAAATAATAACAAAACATCCTTTTTAAAATATGATAGAATAAATATAGATTTCACATGAGATAAAACATAATTATATTTATAATTATAAATATAACATTGTAATTAAAGTAAAATATAGATAAGAAGGGGAAATCGTTATTAAAGATGATGAAAATTATTCTAAAAAATGATATAATTTTGAGAAAGAAATTTTATCAAGTTAAAATATTATAAGTAAAAGGAAATTTTACAATATATAGGAAGCTAAAGTACCATTAAAAAAATATTATATCAAAATAGACCAATATTGTAATAAATAAGTTCTAGAAGAATCATTTTAACTCAATGAAGGTAGTTGAGTTAACAAAAACCCTTACAATTATGGTATCTTTAGCATCAAAATCCATTTTAATAGAGAAAATGATATGAATCTTAAAACCCCATGAATAAAATTAATATGTTAAAATAAATTAACTTTGTACTAGATGCACCATTCCAAAGAAAACATAGTGTATATTAGGAAATATGTATCAAGTGGTGAAAATTGGAGACATGAAACCCTTACCTTTAATCTTTTCCTCCATAAATGAAATATAACCTCCTATATGAAAAAAAATAAATATCTAAATAAATTATTTATGAACCATATTCATACCTAAAACTGTTTATAAATTTCATTAGAAACATTAACTACAAGTATATTAATTAGTTTTTACCTATTTTCCCACATAATGTGTTTATAGTTTTGACTATTTGTACTAGTTTTGTAAGAGAGGTGTCAGTATTAATCCTTATTAAAAAAAATATAGTTAAAAATCATAAAATTTACTAAAATTTATGACTTATAATTATTTATTATATTTTAATTTCATTTTATGAATATTTCATTCTTTATCCTTCAAGATGAAATTGATAATAAGTGCACTTCAATGATTTTGTTAACAAAAGAAAGGTGTTTTTTTAATTATTGAGTAAAATATTGATTTATAAATTCTAGAAACAAAACCAAATAATTATTTAAATATTAATATTATATTATACCATTAGTTATGTTTTTATATTCATCCATGATATAATTTTATAGCATTATTCAAGTAGGTGGTTAAACCGACCCAATCATGAGCATACCATAAATAATGGATGATTATGAGGTGATTTAGTTAAAATAGCATTATAATAGTAGTATAATGATATATTTTAGTTTTAATTAGTCTTATATATCATAATTATAATTAATTATGAGAATAAGTGATGGATACAAAAAATTACAAAGTGTGAACAAATTGTTTTTCCTTTTTTGTTTGCTTGTTTATGAAAATTAATTTTATAAGAACTATTTATCATTAATATCATTAATAGGTTACTAAATTTGAGTTAAAAAGATCTTATTAATATAATAAACATCATATTTATACTTTAAAAACATTATTAGAACCATCCAGTAAAGGTGATGATGACAAACAAAATACATAGATCCATGGAGGTAGTTGTACATACATACACATGGATAATGATTTTGTTTTCATAGAATGAGGGAGATGAGTAATATGGTTTAAAATTTAATAATTAAAAATATGTTATAAATATTATAATTATATGTTAATATTTTTTTAACTAGTCATGTTATACGCATTTGTCATGTTTTTATTTTTCTTAGTAGAAAAGGTAAAAGGTGGTTAATGATTGTGTCATGATTATAATAACATATCATTATACAAGTGATAATTAAATTATCATTTTAAGATAGTGTAATTTAATTTTAAGAAGAATAATTTTAGATAAATTAATAGAAAATAGAAAGGATCCGTTAATAATATATACCCCAATACGTGGATTATATCCTTTTCAAATGGGGTTAAAACATTGAAGGATAGATTTTTTTAAAAAAACCTCTTTAAAGATAATATGAGTGTTTCTGGTAGGTTTTGAAAGATTTTTGGCTGAACATAAGGGGTATTTCTATGATGGTAATTTAAGAGAAGATATATCCTTTTATAATTTATAAGGGGTTACATTTTGGTAAATTACCATAACATTTTAAAAATGGGAAGTTGCACTCAAGGAAATAGGATCTAATATTGAGAAATGATGGGCAGAATAAGTGATAAGGTCAATAAATTCCTCATCCAAACATCCCAATGCATGTTTAAAACAAGTTTAAAGTCATTTAATCTTAGATATTTTACTTTCACAGTTTTATATTTTACTATGGTAAATAATTTTTACATAATTAAATTAAACTATATGATAAAAAAATAAAATAGTTTTTTTTGAATGATTTGGACCCCCTAATTGAAAATTAAAAATTAATTTAATTTAATTTGGTTTCTATAAGTGATAAATATTTATTTTAAAATAATAATTATATAATGTATTAAAAGAAATTTCTTGGGAAAATATTACTTAAGTTATAAAACATTATATATATATGTTTTTAAAAGAGAATAAATATTTTAAAATTTATAATATGACCCATAAAATAAATATTTTATGTATAAAAAGGTTCCATAAATTTAAAAATCATTCTTATAAGCTAATAGTTCCATAAAAGGCTTGATATTTGTAAAAATGATATATTATACTGTTGACCAAAAAATCATTTTTAAGAAAAAAATCAAAAATTCATTATAAGATAATTTTTACTTGTTTAATAAAAAAATGAAATTATTTTCCTCAAATTAAAATTTTTAAATTTATAAATTAGATTGTAAATGAAAATAAAATATATAAAGAAAAAAATTCTTTTATTATAAAATTACATTTTTAAACTCTAAGTGTTTTTAATATTATTTCTTATAGATTATAAATAATTGAATATTAATTTATAAAATAAAATAAAATACACACATTTTTTTAATATAGTTCTTAGAAAGGTGTCCTTTTTAAAATATTAATTAAATAACATAATAATATATAATTATTTTAATTGATTACTATCTTTTTACCTACTAATGATTATATTAATTGTGTAATTTTAATATATCAGGGTTCATTTTATTTGGGTGTTTTGTTACTTCGGTGTTTCATGTGAAACAATCTATCGAAGAAGGTATTAATTTATGGGGTCTAAAATATTTCGTTGTTATATTCCATGTATGGTTTCCTTGTACAATCTATGTAATCATATCACCACATCTTTAATATCTACTTATACACTAACCACGTATTTAAAAAATCCAAACTTTAGATATTTTCCACCAATCCAACTCATAACATTATTAACCATTATCAACCTTTAGTGATTTTCAACAAATCCAACATATAGTCTTCAGGTCATGACACTACTAGTGTGACATACAATATGTGAAGGTTATTTACATTCCATGCACTTCATGCATATATCTACTAGTATATATCTGGGGGTTGAAAATTCCATATATATTATGTGGTTTGACCATGTAGAGTTAAACTTTCCATATATAATTTCATTTTTTGTGGGATTTACATAACATGTAGTACGCAACAATTGAAATGGTCTCTATATAGCATGTGTCACACAACGTGCCATGTATCATAACATTCCATGTGAGCATTAAATTTCTAGACAATGAATTTAATATTACATAGGCTTTACAAATCATATAACCTACAAAGTAAACATCATATACTTAATTATTTTAAATTAAATTAAATTTATTTAGTTTATTTAATAATAATTAATATAGTTATTTAATAAATCTCAAATGCCACTGATTGGATAAAAATATGACAAATTAATAATTAATTAATTAATAATTCTTATTAATGGAAGAAAAATAAATAAATTATATCAATTATTAAATGCATTTATCATTGCATGTTCTGAATGATCATGATCTTTCACCAACTTGTGTATTTGTTAGATTTGTTTATTTAATTTAATTATTTTATCATGGTTTATTTTATGATGATTATTATTAAATTAAAGATCTTGATCAATAAATCAAAGCTCCCTCCTTTATTATGTATGAGCCTTCATAGCCAAATATTATTTAATGTAACCCTAAATCCCCAATACCCCTCACTTTCATGTAAGAATGTATTTTTAAAGGATAGATAACCTAGTTAGGGGAGAAAGTTGAGGAACTAAGAAAAAATGGATCCAAATAAGGATATACATAAGAGAATTTTGGATACTGAAACTCTATCCAATTTATAGGTCAAGGAGATTCCCCCTAGAGTTTGGGTTGGTTTTTCAGTGCTAGATAAACCGACAAGTAGATAAAGTTTATAATCATTTCAAATCCTTATTTTATTTTATCGATGTATGGTTATTTAACTATTTATGTAATGCATGTTTTATTTATTTTATTAATTAATCATTATCACATATATTATAAATAAATCGACAATTATTCTTATATAAAATTAAAAAAAGTTTATAAGATTTATTTTATCTCTCAAAGTTAATTATTTGTATAAGTTATTACATGATTTAATTAATATCATGTTACCTTATTTCATGTATTTATTTACCTTTTATTATCTTAATTTTTGGGTTGCATATTTTTTTGAATTAGTGAAGTATGGGTATAAATGTTTCAAAGGTTTTAGAGTGTTCTCTTTATGTTTGGGTTGAATCAGAGACCTTTACTGAGTTATTCTACATGGAATGGCTATGAATGTCTTCAAGAAAGATTCATGTTGTGAATGTAATTAAGGACATGAATCTATTACTTGGAAGAATCATTGAAACAATTTCATGATGTGAATGACTTTTAAACAATGATTTTTCTATGAAATAAAATGGTCGAGATTGGGATTTTTAACCCATGGTGATTTCTTTTTTCGGTTTATACACCACATAGGATATTCATGTCATGAATAAAAGATTAACAATGTGAATTCCTCGAACCATGTAACTTTATATGTGTTGAAGCCTAAAAATTATTTTATTCATTGTGAAGCATCTTCTCTCAAACCCCTATAGTCACCCCAAGTGATTTTTGGGTGATTCCTTTACTTCAAGATATCTTGGTTTGGAGTTTGATCTCCAATGAGTTTCCTCTCTATGGTTTTATCCTTCTCTCCATACCCTATTTTGATAGGGGTATGATTTCATATTTTCTTATTGAATCAAATTTCAATCTTAAGTATTTTTTATCTAGGATATTCTTGTTGATATTTTTCTCCTTTGTTCTTTATCAGTGTTTCTTGTTGTGGGTGTTGATTTGATATCTGATTAAAGGTAGGTGGTTTCATAAGATTCCTCCGAACAAATGAAACCCTGATTTACATGATTGACTTTAAATTAGTTTTTAAATGATTTAAAAACATGGATTTGAGATAATGGATGTGTGATTTTGAAAATGGATTGGAAATTGTGAAAACCACATAATTTTAATGGAATTGGAATTTTTGGGTGAATTTGAGAAAAATTGATAGATTGATTTAGAAATTGATGTGATGAAATGATTTGATATTGATCCTTGAGAAAAATGGATTAAATTAAAAGATGATTTGAAAATGCATGAATTGAGTAATACCTATGATTTGATTTTGAAATGAGAGAGGAAAGTTCAAAAATGAAATTTGGATATTATATTTTGAATTGATTTAAAATGATTGATCTTCCCATTATTGATTGATTGATTTACTGAATCACATATGAACCTAAGAAGTTATTAGGTAATTTGGAAAATAATGATAGGATCTAATCCCCTATAAATGGTTTGAAGTTGAAAATACTGATATAAAGTTACTACAGAATGAATTCCCCAATTGGGAGTTGAGTCTTGAAGAACTGAGCTGAGGGATGTGTGCACTCACTGAACCAAGATCACTAATTGAGTAGTGTGATGATCCTATTTCCAGAAACTAACATACCACATTACATTGTACTATGAGATATTTTATTTGATGATGACATGAAATTGATTTCTGTATTTTTTTTATTCAAACCAACTATTTTATATAAATGTTTTATATAAAAACTTCGTTTAATACACTTTTTCAATATCTATTATATTTTTTAATATGAAATCATGTTTTTTCGAAAATATATATTTCCTATATCATCCCTTTTTTTATTTAAATTGAAATCATAATTAGTTTAATTGTTATAGAATTTATTATAGAACACACAGTAAGATCATAATGGACTATTTAGCTCACACCTTAACATTTCCTTTAGGTTTTTATAGATTATCTAATTCCAAGTCCTAGAAAAGGGAAAGATCCACTTAGAGGTGTTGGGTGTTCTTGATCCTTGATAATCTGAGTGATGGAGGTGACCAGTGGAGATGTGATCCACCCGTTACAAGGGATATGTTTATAGAGACCTTCTTTTTCACCTTGTAACACTTTGAAATATTTTTATATATATTTCCAAAGTTGGGCGTTGAGACGACATGCAATTCCGAGGATTGGTGTGCTTGAAATTAATTTTATCAAAATATTAAGTATGTTTTATACTATACACACAAATGAAATGGGATATCTCTTAAATAGTTTCTCAGATCAGAAATACAAGGCCACGATTGAGTTCGAAACATGGCGTTTATCCTAGGCGGGGCATAAATTTTTTCGCCACATGACTTCTGTGGAAAATGCCACCTAGTGGAAAATGGTAATTAAAATAATTAAACATAATTATTTTATCCCTAATAAAAAATTTAATAACATTAGAACAGTGACTCATATTAGAAATCTGAGACCACCATTGAGTTAGGAATGGGGTGTTTTTCCCAGACAAGATATAAAATGAGAGGGAGCATAGGTTTTTGATTTCACAATAGTTGGCCAGTTTTGGTGTTTTTCTATAAATAGAAAAATAAGGGATAAAGAGTAGGGTTAGACCCTAATATCTCTCCCTATCCATTGATATATATATATATATATATATATCTTCAATATTCAACAGATCAAGGACGAATCATTGATATAAATCTAACAGGTCGTAATGGAATTGTACTGCATGTCCTCAATGACGAACATATCCAACGAGGTAGGATTCTCTATTTTTTTTTGCTATCCAAATTCGGTTCTTGAATTACTCTTCGATTCTTCATCAATTTATTAATTTTAAGCATCGAGGTGATGGTAAAATGAATACATCCATCGTCTGATCCCTATTTTGAATCCCTGTTATGCCGCGTTCTTTTCTGTTCTTTGCCTTAAATCTACACTACATCAAAACCTTGACCATTTGTCGGGTGGAGGTTGGCATTGTGAAACCCTGAACCTAAGGATTTAAAATCATCTCTCGTTTAAATTTTCCAACCACTTGAGTTTTCCTAATGGCCTTCGGAGGGAGAAGGTGGTGTGGCTCCAGAAAGGGTGGCGGTTAGAGGTGGGGCATGGCCGTAGCGAGCTGAGGAGGTTGGTAGTGCGATTTGCTGGAGAGAGGAACAAGCAGAGCAGGGGGTGGACTGGTGGATAGAGTCAGATCCGGGGGAGGAATAGGGTCCTAAGGTGAGGCGGCGACACGCTGAGGAGGCCAATGTGGTTGGCTCTATCTACTAGCATCATCATGGAGGTGCCACCATGCGGCCAGGTTGGAGGTGAGGTGGGGTCGCGACGTGCCACCCTAGGCGGAAACAATCCACACGACGTGGGTTTCCACGATGATGAGGGGATCATGACAACTGGCCTGGTTAGGTGTGCATGGGCTGGTCTGATGGCACATAGGTTAGGCTAGCTGCAGAGTAGGCCAGGATATGTGGCTGGGCTATTGGATTGCTCAGGTAGATGGGTCTGACCAGTTTAGGCTGGACTGGCCCAAATCGGACCAATGCAGCTTTAAGAGCCCTTTCTTCCTAAATTGGGCATTCGATTGACATGTCTATAGAAACACATCCTTCTCATAAAGATGGATCTTTTTAGGCCATTTTGGGACTTTTATTTCTTGGTTTTTTTCTTAGTTTTATGAAATGCCTAAGTTTAATAATAATAAAATATATATTATTATTCGGGTTCTTGTATCGGATCTATCATCTAAACGGGACGTTTTTTGACACTTCATCTATGGTGGCACGATTCTTGTACTTGGGTGAACTTTTAAATTTTACTTGTAGGTTTTTAAACTAAAGTCAATTTGTGTGTCCCATGGGGCAGGGTTCTCACACTTTGTAGTGGAATGCAACTTTATCATCGGTTATCCATTTTGAATGATTGAGTGGTTGATCATGTGTGTTTTTCTAAGAGGATCACAATGGTGCGATCCATATATTAATTTTGGTATTGATATGTGGGCCCCATGATATACTTTTTAAGTGTAATGTGGCATTGTGAAAATTTTTCATCTGAGGACTATTTAGAGTGAGTTGATAGTCTACCTCCCATGTTTTTCGGAAGGATCACAATAGTGTGATCCTTTTGGATGTGTAAAGACATTTTCATGATCTCATTAAATGTGGAAACATAAAAGGAATACACATGGAAGATACTTTTGAAGTATTTGAAGAGTGGAACCCCCCATTGGCATGGGTGTGGGTCCTCTAGCAGCTAATTCTAAGTGAAATCCTCCTAACACACTAGGAATTGGGTCCTCGATGAACACGAGTGGAGTCCCCATGATATACTAGGGAGTGGTTCCTCTACAACAACTATCAGAGTGGAATCCCCCATTAACATGGGATCATGTCCACTACCTTCTAGTTCTGAGTGGAATCCCCCTGACACACTAGGGAGTGGGTCCTCAATGACTATTTGAGTGGAATCCCTCTAACATGCTAGGGCATGGGTCCTCTACTTTGAGTTTAAATCATCCATATTTTCAGATCGGTGGTTAGCCATACTTTGACATTTCCATAGGCTCATGAGTAATAGAGTATATTTCCCTTCCAAGACGCATCTTTATGATGGAACCAAAAAAATGTGTGAGTGTGACAGACCCTCCCATAGAGGATAGTATCAAGGTGTGGTGTTTGAGACCCTTTGACTTGTATTTTAGGGTAGATGTGAGGAATGCTAGGTATCAATGGTGGTTACTTATGGGACTATTGTAAACACTTTTATTTGGATGAGAGGTGATATGGAGATCCCCTTATTCTCTCGTTTAGGCTTCTTTGACTAAGAATATATATATACACTCTATTTTAGTACCCACTCATGGGGTTTTGGTTACTCTCCTCCTAGGGGAGGAGAAGTCACGTGGGGTATTCCATGTGATTTCTATGTATAGCTTCTCATGGTAGGATGAGTATACTATCCTACAATAGGCATCGAATACTCAATGAGAAGTTCATATTATCACCTCTCTAGATCCTTGTGTTTGGATGACCATACTTCATTCTCTTGTTTATTTGAGCTGCACTCGTTTACTGTACTTTGTTTCTTCTACTGTAATTATTTTCCCCTTATATCTCTTACTGCCCCTTCTTCTTTTCAAGGTTTCCTATTGAGTATGTTTATACTCACCCCTAGATGGGATTTTCCCCCACGTATCATGCCTTATACATATGACACACATGTTTGATCATGACTCCATAAGAGCTCAGGGATACGGGAGCTTGGACCGCGTGTAGTGGTCACAATGAGGGATTCATGAGTGGGGATTCCTTGCTTGCTTTACTTTTCTTAGTTTCCAATGAGGTTGAGACAATTTTTAGTTGGGTGTATATTTCCCCCTTTTTCCAATTTACTTTACTGTATCTATACTGTTTAGTGGTACATGCATGTATGGTTTATTTTATAAAATGTTACATATTTTACTTCTTTACCTATGCAGTTTTCATCGAGTTGGTTGTGTGTTTTTTTGTGTTCAAGTACTTAGAAAAATGCCTCCCCAAGTTATTGTTCCTTAGGCACTTTCCACCACGCCCTGGCCTATGGAGGCAGGCTTGGGGTAGTTACGAATCAATCCCCAGCATGGTTTGGGTTGAGAAAAAGTGGTATTTTAGAAACTTCATTCCTTCAGAAATTGTTTGGATGTTTACCTTTAAGAGTATTTTTTGGGTATAGGGAAAAAGTGTCTACATGTCTCGAGAGTGGATCTTGGGATAGGAAGTCCAGTGATGGTGTGAAAGCTAACATAGCCATTCATTAGGACCCTGATTACCCGCTTGTCGACTCAGTATGCTGAGACACTTGTTACAGGTATCAATGGTACATGCATCATATAGGATTGAGTATTTGATTTTCCTTGTTGAGTCAGCTACCCTTTTTTGTTGTTCTTGTTATGTGTGTGTGTGTGTGTGTGTGCGTGTGCGCTCATCTGACCGTGGTAGTCCTTGATAACTTTCAGGATGCCTCCATGATGGAAGCATGCTAGGATACCTACTCCAGTTTCTGAAGAAGATCTTGCAAGTGATGAGGCCTCAGTACAGGTCCCATCATGTGATCCCATTCCTCTGAGTGGGCTAGTGGTGGAACCTTCACCCATGGAGTAGCAGTTAGTACTGGAAGAACAAGCCTAGGACGACCACAGAATAAGCGTGCTTTGTGAGTTCCAGTTCCAGAGGATATTGAGGTTTCATGGTGAACCAGACCCTCAGGCGTTGGAGGATAAGTTAGAGTCATAGGTCTATCTTTTCAAGCCGATGCAGACATCGGTAGACCAGATGGTGGCTTTGGCAGTCATCCTTCTTCTCATGCCGACTAGGGCACTGGTGGGGTTTAGTTACCTAGATGCATGATGATATGACCCTCTTGTGGGATGAGTTTTAGTAGTTGTTTTATAAATATTAATTACCCTCATGCTTGTACTCCTTCAGGATTATAGAGATTATGGATCTAAAGTAGGGAGCCATGATAGTGGCTGCATATGGGGATAGGTTTACTAAACTTACCTCTACTCCCTAGATATGATCTGTGATAGTTACTTATATGCATAGAAGTTCGAGCATGGTCTCTTCCAAGTGATCTATGAGAGCATAGTGCCCCTGTGCATCCCTAACTATAATGGGTTAAGGGAGTGGGCACTCAGACATCAGTAGGTGGACCACCATGGAAGAGGTAGCATTGTGATCAGGGTGGTCCCCAGGGAGGTGGTGCTGGAAGAGAATCAAGAGTAGTAGGAGGACCAGGTGGTGTGGGATGACACTATGAGATCCTCCCACCACCTTCATCAGGCGGCCCACGTCAGGCTGAGGGAGTTGGAGGCCGGGGCCATAGACAGTTGCAAGATATGGATGTCCATGATCCTTCAGTGCACGAGATGATCTGAGGTACACTATGAATTTATTCTACTCTTGATTTAGTATTAGTAGACACATGATCCAAACACACTTTTATCCTGTTACTCCTAGTACGGGAGTTGGAGCTCCAAGTAGAGGCGTTATCACAACGACTTTGTCTTGAGGTTCCTATAGAAAGTGACTCTTTTGTATATTTTATCTATCAATAGTACGAGCATTCATTTGGAGGGGAAATGTTTATGTGGACCTACTAGTCATTATGATGGATCCTTGAAACGTCATATTGGGCATGGATTGTCTTTCCATGGTTTGACCCCAGATTGACTATCACCGCAGTCTAGTTAGATACCTGCACACCGATGGGATGGGGTTCACCTTTCATGGTGAACGAGGCCTCATAGCAGGTTAGGAAAGTGATGTGAGCAAGAGATTATAACCTTTTTCAAACCATCTAGCGATCGTCACCCTTAGTGCAGTAGAATCTATAGAGACCTGGGTTCCTTCATTTATGGTGGATTACATAGAAGTCTCCCCCAAAGATGTATGAGTACTACCTCTGAGGTGATATTTGGACTTTTGTGTTGATTTTCTACTAGGGTCTGCCCTGATATCTTCTTTGGAATATCGGATGGAACCTATCATGCTTAAGAAGCTACACTTATAGCTATAAAACCTTCACGAGAAGGGTTTCATCAGACCCAATGTTCCCCCTGTGCATCTCTTGTTCTGTTTTTGAAGAAGACAGATGAGAGTTTATGGCTTTGTGTGGATTATCATCGCCTGAATCAAGCCAAGATAAAGAATAAGTACCACTTATCGAGGATTGATGACCTCTTCGTCCAGTTGTGAGGTGTGAGTTGGTTCTCCAAGATAGGTCTGAGATCCGACTACCACCAAATATGAGTTTGTGAGGCTGATATTCTAAAGGTGGCCTTTCGTTATGGATGTGGGCATTACAAGTTGCTAGTGATTCACTTTGGTGTGATAAATTCCCCAGCCATTTTCATGGAATTGATGAACCAAGTCATCCATCCATACTTGGATTTGTTTTTTATTGTCTTCATAGATTACATAATTGTTTACTCAGCGTCATAGGAGGATCACGTAGAGCACTTGAGGATGGTCCTTGATTTACTCCGAGAGCACTAGCTTTATGGAAAGATCTCGAAGTGTGAGTTATGTATACATGAGATTAACTTTTTGGGGAATTTAATCTCTAAATAGGGTTTATCCATGGATCCCACTAAGATCGAAGTTGTTATTTCATGGGAGCCACCCAAGAATGCATTATAGGTGCGGAGATTTCTTGGTTTGGCTGGGCACTACCGGAGATTTATGGAAAACTTATCCTGAATTATAGACCCTTTGACCACTCTGATGCAGAAGGGACAACTGTTTACCTAGTATGAGTAGTGTTAGAGGGATATTAAGGAGTTGAGGAAAAGGCTGAAAAGAGCTCCAGTTTTGAGACTACCAGAGGAGGGCATTGAGTTTGTAGTGTACTACGATTCCTCAAGAGTTGGGCTCAGTTGCGTTTCTATGAAACAATATACAGTCATCTCATATTGGTTGAGGTAGTTGATACCAAATGAGCATAACTATATGACTCATGACTTAAAACTCACATCAGTAGTCTTCTCCCTGAGGATGTGGAGACAATACCTCATGGGGGAGCTCTTTTTAGTTTACTCATACCACCATAGCCTCATGTATATTTTTACCCATAGAGATCTGAATCAAAGGTAGAAATTATGGTTGGAGTTACTAAAGGACTACAAATTCAGGATAGTCAATAATCTAGGGAAGTAAAATGTTTTAGGAGATTCCCTTAACAGGAAGTCTCAGGCTTTCCTAGTAAAATAAGCTTCAGAGTAGTTGGCTTCCCTAAAGCTGACCCTAGTGGAGCAGGAGGGTACCGATTTCCTACAGTCGATGGTATTGACTCTCCTCTACTCATTGAGTTTGTGAGAGAGTCCCAATTGGGAGACATTGACTATGAAGTTATTTGTGACCATATATCTACAGGCAACACACCTAATGGGTACTCTGAAGGAGGGAATCATAAAATCATATTCCGAGGGAGAACGGTGATTCCAGTAATTATGTGGGAAGAAGTGATGTAGGAGTTCCATAATTCTTCATTAGATGTACATCCTAGTGTGGGAAAGATGTATGGGGATATTCAGTGGCAGTTTTGGTGGTCTTTAATGAGACAAAGTGTAGCCGATTTCATCTCATGATGCCTTACTTGTCAGTAGGTGAAGGGTGAGAATCAGGTTCTGGCAGATTTGTTATAGCATCTTGACATCCCTAAGTGGAAGTGGGATGTAATATCCATGGATTTTATCATATGGATTCTGCACATGGATAAGGTACATGACACTATCTAGGTTATAGTGGATTGACTCACAAAGTCAGCGAACTTCCTTATTATAAGGGAGCATAGTTCGGTGGAGAGTTTGGGGTAGTTGTATGTGCGGGATATCATCTGCCTTCACAGGGTACCCTTGAATATTGTCTCTAATAATGATGTAAGATTTATGTAAAGGTTGTGTAGAGGCTTTTAGGATGAATTCAGGACCCAGTTGTGGATGAGTACATATTTTCACCCCCATACAGACGGGTTGATCGAGTGCATTATCCAGGTGCTAGAGGATATACTGAAGTTTTGTGTGCTATATTTTACCATAGTTGGGAGGATCACCTTACATTGGTAGAGTTTTTATAAAAAAATATCTACCAATCTTCAATTGGTATGACACCTTTTGAGGCCATATACAAGAGACCCCGCAGGTCACCTCTATGCTGGACAGAGGTTGGAGAGTCATTCCTCATGGGCTCAGAGGTGGTGTGATCCATGACAGAGAAAGTGTAGGTCATTCATGAATGGATGAAGATAGCCTAGAGAATACATAAATCATATATAGATTTCCATCATATTCCCTTGGAGTTTGGGAAAGGGTACCACATCTTCTGGAGAGTCTCTCCATGAGACAGAAAGAGGAGTTTTGGATGGGGAGGCAAGCTATCCTTAAGGTTCATTAGGCGGTTCAAGATCGTGCGAAGGGTTGGTGAGGTTTCCTACCACCTATCCCTACCTCTAAAGTTAGAGTGGGTGAACGATGTCTTCCATGTGTCATATATGAGGTTATATGTGCATAATCCTACACACTCCATCGACTGGGATGAACTAGAAATTGAAGATGGAGACACCTTTACAGAGCACCCAGTGGTGATCGAGGATCGACTAGAGAAATCATTGTGAGGATGATTCATACCCTTGTTTTGAATGTCGTGGCATCATGGAAACATGAAGAAGAGTTCTTGGGAATGGGATATCCAGATACAGGCTCATTATCCTAAGTTGTTCTCCTAGTTTTTTATTTTTGGGGACAAAAATATTGAATGATGGAATGATTTAGAGAACTGTTTTTCCCTCTTAATACTTTGAAATATTTTTATATATGTTTCTAGAGTTGGGCGTTAAGACGAAGTGAAATTATGAGACGTGATGTGACAAAAATTAATTTTATAAAATTATTAATTATATTTTATACTTTCCATACAGAGGAAATGGGATAACTCTTAAACAGTAACTCATATTGGAAATCCATGGCCACAGTTGAGTCTAGAACATGGTGTTTACCCCAAGTGGGGCATAACATTCATTGGTACAAGACTTCTGTGGAAAATGCCACCAAGGGGAAAATGGTAATTAAAAAAATTAAAATTAATTATTTTACCCCTAACACCGAATCAAATAACATTCAAACAAGGACTCGTATTAGAAATCTAAGACTTTCATTGAGTTCAGAATGAGGTTTCATTCCCAGGAAGGACATAAAACGGGAGGGCACAAAGGTTTCAGATTTCATGACTATTGGCTGGTTCCAGCATTTTTCAAAAAATTAAAAAATAAGGGATTAAGATTAGGGTTAGCCCCAAATCTCTCTCTTTCTCCGCCAATCTCTCTCTCTCTCCCTCTGTGTGTGTGTGTGTGTGTGTTCTTCTATGCTTCTTTCAAGTGACAGATTAAAGTCATGAATTTAATTCATAACCTGAATCTTTCCTATAAACAATATACAACCAGTTCATGTAGAAAAACTAAAAAAAGGCCTCCAACTCAACCCAAACCCAAATAGAACCCTCTAAAACCTTTCAAACATTTATAACATGACTCCATTAATTTGAAATATCATACATCCCCAAACATTAGATCAAAAAAATAGTTAAGGAATACCTTAAATAAGTTAATGGGATGTTACAAACTCCCCACCATAAACATTTATGTCCCTAGAAATCTTGACAAGAAGATTCTATATCAAAGGGATGAGGCCACTATTCTTTTATCAATGCCTCAAACTCTGTTGTCTCATGTAAATCAGAACTATGCTACCATAGCACTAATACGAAAGGAATATTCTACAAATTAAGAACCATTGTCTCATAATCAAAAATCCATAATGTATGGAATGTCATGTATAAATTAAATTCAACATTATGATCCTAGTGGGGCATAACTTTTTTCGGTATAAGACTTCTGTGGAAAACACCACCCAGGAGAAAATGGTAATTAAAATAATTAAACTTAATTATTTTAACCATGATTCCAAATCAAATAAAATTTGAAAGAGGGTTTGTATTGGAAATAAAAGACCTTCGTTGAGTTCGGGATGGGTTGTTTTTTTCAGGAAGGACATAAAATGAGAGGGCGCAGAGGTTTCAGATTTCACCACTGCTGGCAGGTTCCGGTGTTTTTCTAAATATAGAAAAATAATGGATTAAGATTTAGGGTTAGCCCCAAATATCCCTCTTTATCAACCAATCACAATTTCTCTATCTATCTTTGTTCTTCGGAAGATCAATTAATAATCATTGATGGAACTCAGACGAATCATAAAGGAATCGTAGCGTAGGTCATCAACGATGAATAGATCCAACGAGGTAGGATTCTTGTTGTTTTTCGCACCCCAAATTCCATTCTTGATTTATTCATGAATCAATCATCAATTTCATTGTTTTTTAGTGTGGAAGCGATGGAAAAATTAACATGTCTATCATCCAATTCCTATTTTGAATCCCAAATTTTCTACGTTCTTCGCCTTAAAACTTCACAACATCAAAACCTCAGCAATTCGTCGAGCGGAGGCTGGGGCTGTGAAGCCCTTGACCCTAGGATTCTGAAACAGCTCTTGATTAAATTTTATTACCTTCACAGTGGTCCCAATATCATGCAAAGGGAGACGTTGGTGTGGCTTCATCAAGGAAAATGGTAGGAGGTGGAGCATGGTGAGGGCGCACCGAGGAGTCCGACAGTGCAATCGTCCAACGAGCGGAACAGGCAGAGCCAGGGGTGGACCGATGGCTAGAGGTGGAGTTAGGGGAACACTAGTGTGCTAAGGTGAGGTAGTAGTGCACTGAGGAGGCTGATATTGATGGGTCCATTTGGTAGCATCAGCATGGCAGAGCTACCTTATGGCCAAGATGGAGGCAAGGCGGGGTCACGACGTGTGACCCCAGGTGGGTGTGACCCACACAACACAGGTCGCCAATGTGACGAGGGGACTGGTCCAGCTGGTCTGGTTAGGGGTTCATGGGCTGGTCCAATGGTACATAGGCTATTCTGGCTGTAATAGACTAGTCCAGTCAGGGTGGACTAGCCCAAGCAGAAGGGTCCAGCTAGTTTGGGCCGGACTGGCGCAAATCAAACCGATACAGCTTTAAATGCCCTTTTCTCCAAAACCGGGCATCATATTGATGTGTGATCTATGACCACATATCCTTATCATCATGATGCATCTTTTTAGGAAATTTTGGGACTTTTAAGTCTTGGTTTCATTGCTCGGTTGCATGAAAACCCTAAGTTTAATAATAATAAAATATCTATTATTATTCGTGGTTCTTGTATCAGAGCTACTTCTAAACGGTATGTTTTTTTGACATGCCATCAGCATACGAATGATAATTGTCCTTGGGTAAAATTTTCAAGATGGATTTCGGGTTTTTAAACTAAATTCAAGGTTCAGGTCCCACTGTTCCTAGTTAGCTCACTTTGAGGGGAAATGAAACTTTTTCACCGGTTATATATTTTGAATGATGAAGTAGTCGATCTCATGTGTTTTTTCAAGAGGATCAAAATGGTGTGATCCATATAATTAATTTTAGGATTGAGATGCGGACACCATGTGATAGATTTCTAGTGTAATGTGGCATTTTGAAACTTTTTCTTCTGATGACCATTTGGAGTGAGTGGATAGTCTACCTCCATGTTTTTCTATAAGTATCACAACGATGTGATATGTTTGGATGTGTGGAGCCTTTTATTGATCTCATTAAAAATGGAAACATGAAAGGAATATCAGTGTAATATCTTATTGACATGTTTGAAGAGTGGAATCCCCCATCAGCATGGGCGTGGGTCCTCTATTAGCTAATTTCGAGTTGAATCCCCTTGACACACTAGGGCATGGATCCTTGATGAACAATAGTGGAATCCCCCTAATACACTAGGGAGTGGGTTCTCTATGAAAACTATCATAGTAGAATACCCCACAGGTATGATCATAGGCCCTATAATATCTACTTATGAGTGGAATCCCCCTCACACAATAGGGTGTGGGCCCTTGATGACTATTAGAGTGGAATCCCCCTGACGTACTAGGGTGGGGTCCTCTACTTCAAGTTTGCACCATCTAACTTTTTAGATCAGTGGAGAAACGTACTTTGATGTTTCCTTGGGATTACGAGTAAGAGGGGTGCTTTCCCCACCAAGATGCGTCCTTGTGACGTGACCTAAAAATCGTAAGGGTGAGACACACCCGCCCAAAGTAGATAGTATCAAGGTGTGGTATTTGTGTCCCTTTGACTTGAAGTTTAGGGAAGATATAAGGAATGTTGGGTATAGATGGTGGTTACTTTGAGGAATATTAGCGACTCTTTTCTGGGGATAACATGTGAGATGGATATCCCCTTATTCTCTCATTTGGGCTTCTCTGACTGAGCATATGTATATACCCCTATTGCAGTACTCACTCCTTAGGTTATTGTTACTCTCCTGCTAGCATAGGTGAAGATGCGTGGGGTATGAAAGGTGCTTTCCAGGTCTATCTTCTCATGGTTGGATGAGTCTACTCTCCTACTATAAGTAGCTAATACTCGACGAGAAGTTTACCATACCACCATTTCTTTCTCCTTATGTTTGGATGAGAATACTTCATTCTCTTGTTGGCTTGAGTTGCACTTGTTTGTTGTACTTTATTCCATCTGTTCTATTTATTTTCCTTTTGTATATCTTACTGGTCACCCTTATTTTTAGGGTATAGTAATGAGTATGTTTATACTCACCCATGAATCATATTTTCCTACACGTAACATTCCTTATGCAGATGATTCATAGGCATTATCATGACTCTAAAGGATCTTAGGGATACAGGAGCCTGGACCACATTCAATGGTCATAGATGAGGATTCATGAGTATGGATTCCTTACTAGCTTTAGTTTTCTCAGTTTCCTGTTAGGTTGAGTCACTTTTCTATTGGGCATGTATTTTTTTACCTTTTCCATTCAGTTTACTTTACTATATCTGTAATTTTTTGTGGTTCATGCATGTATGGTGTAGTTTATAGTAGGTTTTATCTTTTAATTATTTACCTATGTACTTTGCATTGTGTTGGCTGTGTTTGTGTATGTAAAGGTACTAAGGAAAAGGCCTCCCTGAGTTATTGTGCCTTCGGTGCTTTTCACTACCCCTTCGCCTATGGAGGTGGGATTGGGGTAGTTATGGATCATGCCCCAACACGGGTTGGTTCATGAAAATGTCTGAACTTTTACCTTAGAATATGTTGTGTCTTTTGATGATGTACTATTGGGTATCATTTTACATTCTTGTTTTTTGTTACTTTATTCCTTTTGTGTGTTCAAAATACATACTTTTATCTTTTTTCTTCCACTATATTGTGGAAAAAATCATTCCCTCATGATTCCAGGTGCTATTCACCAACCAATGGGTATCGAGAATTCCCTAAAGGGCTATATTAGTACCATCTTGAGTATTAATGAACTAGGGTAAATGGGTTGGTCCATGAAAAAATGGTATCAAATGTGCAGGTTTTGTATCTTCCTTTGAGGTCAGTATATAGTCTATGTTGTATTAGTAAATAGGATGTAAGATTGATGGGACTTAGGGGATAATTATGAGTGAATTCCTGGATAGCTCTCATTATAATGAGCCTCAAGTCCCTATGGGTGTTTGGGAAAATTGTCTTTGACAAATAATTTTATCTAATTTCTATATTTTAATATTCTTTTGATCTAAGTATGTTGAAAACCCAATATTGAATTTAGCTTGATGAAATTTCTATTCCTATATCCTTGATTTTTGTAACCTTGGTATGTTTATCCTTATCAATGTGTTAGTGTTGTCTTCTAATGATTTATAGAATCATGCCTCTGAGATGATGTTTTAGTAGTCCACATAATGAAGTTTCTGGTGAACTATAGTAAGAAAATCCTCTTGTGGACCAGAATCTTATTGAGATAGTGGTGCACACGGTCTGATCTCTAGGAAATTTACCTACACCCATTTATTTTAAGGCTCTATTATTGGAATATCAAAGCGCTGAATCTAGATATCAAGTTCAAGAGTTTCTTCACTAGAAAACACTAGCTTTCTAAGGCTCTGATGATCCTAAAAAAGATGATTAATGGTTGAAAAAGATTTAATTGCCTTTGAGTTCTTTGAAACTCCGGATGTTGTAAAGGTTAAATGTGTTACCTTTGATCTTGAGGGGCCTAACAAGAGACGATGGGACTCAATGGTGATGGAGAATAAGAATGATGGGTTGTACAATAACAAGTTTATCATTATTTTCACTGATCTGTTCTATCCAGATTCAATATACATAGTGAATTTTATGGATCTTCTTAACCTCCTGTATAGTTACTAGATCATGACACATTATATGAATCATTTTGTAAAATTTGTTTATGTTTCACCTAAGGTTGTATTGAATGATAAGATGGGGGTTTTATGGTTTGATATGGGCCTCCAGCCTGATATTTTATCACATTTTTCTTACTGAATCTCACTTCTTATGATGATGTGATGGATATATTGTTTATGGATAAGCTTGTCTTGGCTGGATAGTCCGGGTTGATAGGAGTTATTTTTTATCATAATAGATATTTTGAAAGTTCCTTTAAAGTAAAAAAAAATTATGATTCATGCGGTTGTTCTAGATATTATGTTTCATCTAGAACTCCTACTATTCTTGGTAGATTCCCTTGGACTTTCTTTCAGTGTTGCAAGGTTTGTCATTCAAAATGGTTTTGTACTGAGGCACCCAATGTCTATAGTTCTTGCATTCTCTCAAGCCACTTAAATATGTTCTTCCAAGTATATTTTTATATGTTTAGTTTCCTACTCTCATTAGTTGAAAAATTAATACAATCTAAGAAAATACTTAAAGAACTAAGGGGTTCCATCCATAGGCTTCCAGAACAAACATTCTTTATGAATTAGAATAGTCTCAAGAGGAAGCTGATGCGAGTCTAAAGACCATGATAGGTAACATCACTATATCATCATATTGAGTGACACTTTATTTGATACTATTTAATATCAATCATTTATATTGACTCGTGTTTTTAATTTATTGAATCTTCCAATGGTTTTTTTCTTCTTTGATGGATATTACTACTCCCCTTAGAATGAAAAGAGAGTTGGGTCTTCAGTGTACTGCTTGTATTTTTTCATTATCAGAGATTTATCATACCTATAATTTTATATTTCTCAACATAAAACGACTTGATTTACTTTTTGGGATTGATTTTTAGATTTATCATAAGTCCATAATTGACGGTTATCTTTGATGGGTCTATTATACTCTACCTGAGGGGGTTTTTCATGTCTTTCAGGGGGAATGGGACCCGAGGTCGAGTAGAACCTTACCTTCGATTTTAGTGTTAGGAAGGGTAATTTTGGTTTTTGATTTCAACTTGGATTGAGAATCTTTAAGTTATTATTTCCCTCTAGTTGTCATAGAGTTTTATGAAATTTTCCTTCTGATTTTTCAATCTTTCCACTGATAAAATAGGTAGAGCTTTCTATTGATTTTTTATCGGATACTCAGCCAATGTTTATTAATTCATACCATATAGAACCAGTGGAGTTGAAAGAGTTTAAATCTCAGTTGGATGATCTTATATAGAAATTTTTCATATGCTTGAGTGTCTCACATTGGGTGACAACTATTCACTTTTCAAAAAAAGATGATAGAACACTTTTCCTATGTGTAGATTATTAGAAACTCAAACAATTCATGATAAGGAATAAATATACATTTCCACATATTAATGAATAATTTTACCTTTTTAAAGGAGGAAATTATTTCTCAAATATTGATATTTGATCTAGCTATCACCAGTTGAGAATAAAAGAGTCTAACATTTAGAAGGACGTCTTCTGGAGCAGGTACACCCATTATGAGTATATTTTTATGCCATTGATATAGAAAATTCTCATATATATTTTATGGATATGATGAAAAGTATATTTATGAGTACCTTGAGTTATTCATAGTGTTTTTTTATTAAATCTTTGTTTACTCCAAAACTGAGGAGGATCATGTATGTTATTTGAGAGAATTTTTTAAAATTTTGAGAAATCACCAAATTTACATGATGCTTTTGACATAAAGTTTCTGGATTTGGGAAGTGAATTTCATGGGACACATGTCCTTGAAACATGGTATCTCAGTTGATACTAATAAGGTAAAAACTATTATGACATGGGAGAAGCTGTGTAATATCTTTGATATACGAATATTCTTGGGTTTAGTGGGATATTACCACATATTTGTTAAGTATTTCTCAAAGAAGGCCTCTTTGATGAACACACCCACTAGAAAAAATATGAAATTTCATTTGGGATGAGAAATATCAAAGTTATTTTTTTTGATTAAATGTATTTGGACTTCTCCTCTAGTTTTGACTCTTTCTGAGGCAGGACAGGGCTATGTGTTCTGTTGTGACACATCAGGTTCAGTTTTGGGATATGTCCTTATATAGGAGATCACATGGTAACCTATGGTTCCAAAAAAATTAGGCCACACAAGAATAATTATCCAACCCATAACCTAAAACATGTATATGTGATGAATTCTATTAATAGATGGAGGTATCACTTCCTCGGATAAGGTTTTAACATTTATTCTAACCACAAAAGTTTTAGCTATATCCTCTATCAATTATATTTGAACCTCCGATAGAGGAATTGGTTGGAGTGCCTATAGTACTTTGATTTCAAAATTTAATATACCCCAAGTAAGCGAAATTTATTCACTAATGCTTTAAGAAGTAAGTTTCAAAAATAGTCTATGAAAGAATCATCATAATAGTGGAATATGATGTCTCACCTTACTCAATTTCATTTGTGATTCTGGGAGAATGAGTCTGAGGTTGTTTTGGAATGTGTGTTGTTGACGTCCCCCCTTTTGAGATTATTCTTCTAGAACAGCAGTTTGATGATGAATTTCATGGAATTAGGGACTCTCCATTTGGTGGGGAGACCATCAGTGAGTGGAAGTTCTCTTCAAATGCTTTCCTATGTTTTCAAAACTAGTGTGTTGTGCCTTTTCCTTTGATAAGGGCCATAATGGTGGATTTCTATAATTCCCAGTGGGTGTTTCACCCTAGAAACATGAATTTGTTCTATGATATTTGATTATTATTCTACTGTCCATGTATGATATGAGACATCAATGACTTTGTTTCTCATTGTTATACCATCCAAAAAGTCAAAGTCGAGCACCATATACCTTTAGGTTTTCTTCAGCTACTTTTAGTGTTGACTTGAAAGTTGTATGGGATTTCAATTTATTTCATGGTTGGGTTACCAAATACCCCATTAAGAAATAATTCATTATTTATTTTGATTGATATGATAAACAAATCATCTCACATTATACCAATTTGAGATATAACCAAATTTTAGGACTTGGGACGTCTCTACGTATAGGAGATTGTCAGATTTCATGGAGTTCCGTCTACTATAGTATATGGTATGGAACCCCATTTCACTTATCGTTTCTGTATATGCCTTTAGGAGTCTATGAAATCCTAGTTACATTTGAGCATGTCATATCATCCACATGTGGATGGATGGACATAGCAAGCATAAAAATTCTTGAGGACATGCTATGTGCATGTGTTCTTAACTTTGGTAGTGCTTCGAATGCCAATCTAGGATTGGTTGAGTTTTCCTAGAACAATAGTCACTATCCCATTATTAGAATGGTTCTATTTGAGGCCTTTTCTATCCAACCTTGTAGATATCCTCTGTGTTGGTTAGAGATTTGTGAAATTTCCTTTATTTGACCGAGTTTGGTCTAAGAGATGATGAGGAGGATTTAGTTGATTCTTAATAAAATGGTGATGAAATAGACTTGGTATAAGTCCCATGATAATCATAATTAGTGACCCTTAGAGGTTTAAATTGGAAACCAGGTGTTTTAGAGAGTTTTTCCTTAGCTGGTTCACCGACATCTTGGAAAAATGGGAAATCTTGAGCCAAGGTTTGTGGGTCCTTTTGAGATTTTTGACTAAGTGGGGAAAGTGTACAACCATTTTACACTTCCACCTTAGTCAAATTCGATCCAAAATAGGTTTGATATATCACATATATGAAAGTATCTTTTCTAACTATTATCATGTTATGTGTTGGGAGGGTCTTAATGTTGAATCTAATTTATCCATGATTGACCATCCATTCTGGATTGTTGATTATGAGACAATGGTTCTTCATTGGAAGAATATTCCTTTGGGCTTGTGCTATGGTAGCATGGTTCTGATTTACATGAGACATGGGAGTTTGAGGCATTGATGAGAGAATAGTGTCCCCATCCCTTTGATATAGAATCTTCTTGACATGATTTCTAGGGACATAAATGTTTATAGTAAGGATGTTGTAACATCCCATTACCTTATTTCAGGTATTCCTTAACTCTTATATTGATCTAATGTTTGGGGATGTATGATTTTTTGATTTAATGGAGTCATGTTATAAATGTTTCAAAGGTTTAGGAGGGTTCTATTTAGGTCTTGGCTGATTTAGTAGCATTTTTGTGTTTTTTCTACATGAACTGGTTGTATACTATTTGTAAGAAAGATTCAGGTTATGAATGAAATTCATGACGTGAATCTGTCACTTGAAAGAAGCCAAGAAATAGTTTCATGAAGTGAATTATTTTTACATCTTGAATTTTTTTCATGACATTAAATGATCGGGATGGGGTTTTTTAAACTGGGTTAATACCTTTTTAGTATATACGTCACTTGAGATATTCACATCATGAATATGGGATTCATGACATATATTCTTTAATCCCAGTGGGTTTTTGTGCATTGAATTCTGAAAATTATTTCATTATTTGTTTAGACTCTTCTCCATAACCCTAGGGAAACCACATGTAATTTTTTGGTGATTCCTTCACTTCCAAATGTCTTGGTTTGGTGTTTGATCTCCAATGAGCTTCCTCTATATGGATTTATACTTCTCTCTACTACAATCCTTTAATAGTGGTATGATATTGTGTTTTCTAAATGAATTGGATTTTGATATTTATTATTTATGATATAATATTTTATTATTTATATCCTTTTCATTTATTATTATTTGGTGTTTCCCATTATGGGTGTTTATTTGATTGAAAATAAATGGAAGGTGGTTATATATGATTTTTTATGACAATTAAAACCCTAATTTTATTAGCTGATATGATATTAGTATTTAAATGGTTTAAAACCCCATATTTTCGATGATGGATGTTTGATTTTGAAAAGGTAATTGAAATTTTGAACCCCCCCCCATTTAAATAGATTTAAAATTTTTGAGTGGATTTGAGAAAAAGTGATGGCTTGATTTGGAAATTTATTTTATGCTGAACCTTGAGAAAAATAGATTAAATTAAAATATGATTTGAAAAGGCAAGAATTGATGAAAAACTTTGATTTGATTTTAAAAAGATAAAGGCATGTTAAAAACTAAATTTGGGAAATTATATATTGAATTTATTTAAAATGATAGATTTTCAAATGATTGATTGATTTATTTATTGACTGAAGCACATGTAAACCTATGTAGTTAGAAGGAAATTAGTGAAATAATGCTAGGATTTAAACCCCTAGAAATGGTTTGAAGATAAAAACATTGACATAAAATTACTATGGAATGAATTACCTAATGGGGAGTTTAGTCTTGATGGACTGAGCCAAGGGACATGGACACACATTGAGTCAATATCACTGATTTAGTAGTGTGAAGATCATATTCCCAAAAACTGACGTACCACAAGGATTATTCCATGGTTTTATGAGATGTTTGGTTTTATGATTATATGGAATTGATTTATGAGATATTTTATTCATTATAATCATTTTATATAAATGTTTTATAAAAAAATTTCCATTTATGACTATTTTTAAATATCTTCCATCTTTTTTATTATGAAATAATGTTTTGTTATATATATATATATTACGATTCCATGATGTATTTTATTTAAATTAAAATGAATAATTAGTTTGATTGTTATGTAATTTATTATGAAACACTTGGTGAGACCCTAAAGGGTTGGTTAGATCACACCCTACCATTACCTTCGAGTATTTTTTGATTTTATTTTTCTAGGTCCAAGAAAAAGGAAATAGCCACTTAGAGGTGGTGGGTGTTCTTGATCCTAATGATCCGAAGTGATGAAGTTGTCTGATGGGGATTTGATCCACCCATTACATTGGATATGAATGATCCTTTACCTTAGAATATATTGTGTATTTTTATGATGTACCATTGGATATTTTCTTACCTATTTGTTTCTGACACTTTCTCTCTTTAGAGTATTGAGAGTATTGACCTGTATCTTTTGTCCTCCACTATTTTGTGAAAACATTTATTCCCTCAAGATTCTTGTATGATTTCAGGTCCTAGTCACAAAACCATGGGGGATCATGAATTCCCTTTATACCATGTTAGGACTGGCTTGGGTATCAGAATACAAGGGTATCCGGTTTAGTTCGTGACAAAGTAATTAACATGTATACAAAGGATAAACCCAAATATATTATGAAAATAAATTTAAAATTACACTTTTTTTATTATACATGGTTAATTATTTATTTAAGTTACATATAAAATATTTAAAACCATATAAATAATAAAATGATGTGACTTACATATCAGTTAACAAAATCCCTCCATCCCTTGGGTTAGAAAACAACTATAGTTTAAAGAACTAGTTTGTACCTTATTAAGGTGATTACAATTATCCAAGACTTATAATAAATTTTTTGGGTTTAATTAACCAAATTATCCTCAATATAAGTTTCCCTATATTTAATGGTGTAATTAGGATGTAAGTGTTTCAAAAATTTGACTATAGGATTTTAGGATTACAGAGTCCACACAATATATAAGGGAATTGTATGTCAATGTGGTTGGTAAGAGTAAATCATACCTAATTACCTTTAAATGATTATTAAAGGCCTTAGTCTAGGTTATGAGAAAGGTTATATAAAGAATTTCTAATATAATATCCAAATTAATGGATATTCTTAATCCAAAGGTGAAGGCGATTGGGATTTTATAAAATATTGGAAGAAAAAATTAAATCATTAATTTTGTCATAATATATTATAAAGAAAGTTGCTAAACTAATATTTTATATATTATAGGTAATCATAGGAAATTCCATGAATTTACTATCATCATGATCAATTTTGGAAAATAAAAAATTTCCGTATAGTTAAAATCTTCTATGAGTTGTATAAGTATTTACACATCATACTATTTCAAGAGATAAAGTACAATGTACTAGAATCCCCACTACCAGCTGAGCCTTCTTGAGGAATTATTGAGGATAAGAAATATTTCTACATGATACATATAGATGTTAAATTATTTTTATAATACATTATGATATCATGTATTCTAGGTGGGATAAAAAAATAGCTAAACACAAAAATTCATACTCTTTGTCATCTTATCTCTAATAGATTTACTGGGAGAGATCTAGAAAAGAGAGATACAAAACCTCCAATGTTCGCTTCATAATAAAATTGGGATATGGAGTCTCTTATATACTTTATTTACTCATGATGATAGGGTATGTTGAGTGTTTAGATAATTAGGGATTCAGTATGGATAAATAACTGCCCAAATATCTTATTATCTCATCTCCACCTCTAAGTTTCTCGATTTTTATTATTAATTTTAATATAAAAACTTGGAAAAATATCATTTATATATTTTGATAATGATTCTCCAAGATAAAAAATACATGAAGAAATATAATCCTTTATTATTTATAGTGAACATGAAGAGGAGAAAGGCTAAGTGAGTAGTGATAGAGTCAATGAAAATGGGTTCTAATTAATGTTATTCTAAGAAACAAAATATTTAAAGGGTGATAAATGAACATGAAGAATATTGTTTTTCATGTGGTAAGAAAGGGAATTTAAGGTAGAGCTACAATTTAGTAAATACTCAAGGGTATTCTTCTGATATATTAATCATTAATAACAAAAATTTATAATTCTATAAGTTGGGTATTAGATACATTTTTTTTTAATTTCTACATTTTATCTATATACATGAACAAATATGATAAAGAAATATTACTACAAGTGAAGTGAATATTCCATATATTAATAGAGCAAGGCATGCTTCAATGATTATGGATGATTAACATTTATTATTTCTTAAGGGGTAATTTTAATATTTAGAAACTATTATTATGTTTTTAACATAAGAATAACATTATTTTAGGGAAATTTTAGATACAAGTGTATTTATTTCATGATTAAAAACTTTAATACCATCCTATTTTATGGTAAAACACATTTAACTTTTGGTTTGAAAATGCAATTTAATTGGTAAATACTGAGTTGGAAATAAATGATGAATTTAATTCACAAGACTCAGTGGGAGGGATCTCATACTTTATTACTTCACTAATGTCATTAGAAGATATAGGTATATCTATTTTATGAGTTATAAATTATATTTCTTTATTAAGTTATTGAGTAATATAAAAATGAATCATAAAATAAACTTGGGAATAATATAAAGTAACTATTTTTAGAGAATTGAGGAAAATATCTTAACCAGTACTTCATTGATCTTGAGTCCTTAAAACTCATCCATGGACACCTATTACAAACAATTAAATAAAAACCTAACATAGTGTACCAATTAATGTGGTAAATGAGATAAAATATGAGTAACAATATGATTGTTAATATGGATTGTCTCATGTATGGGTACAGAGATGAAAAGTGTTTGTTAAGTCTATTTATATTAGTATACTTACATTAAAATACACGAATCATATCATTAAATGATCCTTGATATAAAAGAGTATGTTTATAAAGGAATCATATCTTTAAAATATATCATGAAATAAATATATAATTTAATGAAATCAAGGTCCAAGATACACAATATTTGGAACAACATAAACTCCACAAGTCTTAGTAGGAATATTTTTTTTCTAAATACACAATTCACTATGTAATATAATAAAGGGAAGTTACAGCACTAGGGAGATGGTTTTATTATAAATATGTAAGGAGACATGTTATTTTTTGTTAATAATTATATCTTATCATATAATAAAGTATTGAATATATATGTATACAAATTATTGGTAAGAGCACCAAAGTTTTCCTAGTAATATGTGTCAAAGACATATGATTAATAGAAACAATATATTGGTCTTATATACAATTAATAAGTGGTTAAACCAATGTTTCTTCATGAAAGTATTAGATAAAACAACCTATATTTTATGGTTCAATAACTATAGATATAAATTCAATTGGATATTAAACTAAATAAAAGTGCATACATTTACAAGGAATTAAAGGATATAAGTTGGTATAATCAAGAAAGGGTTATCACCTAAGTCACATGGAATAAAGAATGAGTAGATTTATTTTATCCTTATTGATTAGATCTATTATTTATTCCATTATATATACAAGTGATTATAGGATAATTTTGTTGAGAATAATTTTAAACTATCCTAAAGTAATATATTTATATAGAGGATATATTCCCAGTATCTAAATAACATAAGAAACTAGTTGTGAAGGGATATATAGATCAATTCCACAATGATCAGTTTGATATGATATAATAGTTAAGATAATGATAGTGTAATAAAAAATAGAAGCTCAAAAATAACTCATGGTTTCCAATTCTATAAAATATTTACATATCATATCTTTTAAGGCATCTAAAAAGTAATATGTATATATTTTGGAAATAAAATCTATTGACAATTTTTTCTTAAGGATATGATGTTATAGTTAACAGTATATCCATAAGGTTAAATGGGTCCATCACAATGAGTAAATACAAAACATATAAGAAGTATAAATATTTAAGGAGAGCTAACAAGTTTAGAAATGTTAGTAGCTGACTTTATTGCAGTGATAGTTTATTAGAGTTTTTCCCTAGAATAAAGTGATTTTTTAATTTTTATTATCAGGATATATTTATTATTATCGAATAAATATTATTCTTAGGTTTAAAATTAATGTTATAATGTCTATAGAGTATTTTAAAATCAAAGGTTTATAACAATTTCTCTCTATAATGATAACCTACAAATGATGTTTGACTAACATATAGTGGGGGATCATAATCATTGAGGCTTATTATCATCAAGTTCTAAAATGATGATATACAATAAGTTATGTAATGAGGAGAGACCCATCAATAGGGATTACACATGTTTTATGTGTTATTGGATATTACTATATGTGAGCATGTGTATTCACTAATATAAAAATACCATTTAAAGTCAATTATTTTTTATTTTCAACTTTGGTTAAAAGTAAATGTTGTTTTAGCCAATGTTGAGAGTAAAGTTTCAATGTTAATTTTTTATAATTAATTTAGAGACATTATTTCAACATTGGATTATTCATAACTTATGTGGTGAGATATTTGTCTTACTTTTACTAGAACATTAAACATTAGTTATATAGATAACCTACATCAAATAAGACTTTAAATATCAGATATTTAGAAAACCAATGTTGAATGCACCTTTTGATGTTAGTTCTTCCAAATTACTAACATCAAAAGGCTCAAAAAATGACATTGAGAGGGTTTTTCTATGTTGTTTATAGGAATGAAATAAAATCTAAAGGGGATTTCAACATCGATTTTCTAAATAATTGATGTCAAAAAACCATTTCGATATCGGTTTCATTAACAAAAAATATTGCAACCTAAAAAAAATTAAACTATTTTAGAAATACAATTCCCCATCCCAATTTATAGAAACTAGAAGCATATAACTATACCACATCAAATCAAAATAAGTAGAAGTAACAAAAAAAATACAATACAAACATGGATACAACATTTTTTAGATAATACAAAAAGTAAAGCTTTCACATATACATTTTTAAATTAATCAATCCTAACAAATAGTTTTCAAATAAATCTCAATGGTGGTTTAATTATTTAGTCGAATAAGAGTTAACATCATCAAAAACCTATGAAAATATATTTAAAAAAATTATAATAAAATATATTTGTTTAAATCATAAGAGATACAATGGAACTAATGTTATAAAATATATCACAACTCCTATAATTATAGTATCATACATTAATCTTAAAAAATAATCTCCATATTCAACATGTCATCTTTGATGATGACATTGAATTTATGAGAAAAAAATCAATAATTATGTTTCAGTTAAAAAATTATTAATAATAAGATAAAATATATCCACCTACACTTTTATGTAATTAATTTCATTTGGTTTCGTCATAAAATATTTACTTTTTTAAACATATTCCATGAACCATTTTTTAATATATTAATTATTAAGAAATATGTAACATTAAAAAGTTTGGATTAAAGTACTCATAAAATATTATAAAAATACGAATTCAACAACTCTTGAAAATTTTCATGAACTTCACCCAATAAAGAGCACAACCAATATGACATATAGTCATGTGGGAAGAATATTCATGACATCCAATGTCCACTAAATCATAAAAAATTCAAAATAACTGATATTATATTTAATATTAGTTCATAAGTATATTAGTCTTATTTCCCTTCAAGTAATGGAAAGAACTGATACTTAACCTCTATATTTTACAATATTTTGGCTATATATCTCACTCTAACATTCTTCCTCATGCATTGAACAACTATTGAATTAAATTCTAGATCCATTAATCCATAAATAGATGTTCTATCATATTTTATGAAAAGAGTGTATAGGTATCTAATTGGATAAATTAATAAATTAAAACACTATATGTCATATTTATTTAAAAAAATGAAAATTGAAATTTAATTATCTTGAAAACACCTACACCACGGGTATATAGAGGTCATTGCAAATAACAACATCCATGATGTATTTTTTAAATATTATTAATTCATGGTCTCTCCCATATATTTTGATAGTCATTCGAAACTCATAATAAGTATCTAAAATAAAATAATTCATTTCTAATCTTGTTAAACCTTGATAAATTTGAGAAGTATCTGAAGGTTCAGGTTCTATAAACTTCTATTATTTTTGAGATGAATCCTTAGATTTTAGATACTCCTATATAAGATAAATTTAAGGAAAAAATACAAGTAATTTAAAATTAAAATTAAATAATTTTTTAAAAAACAACTCACATATAACTCATAAGCCAACTGAAGACAAAGAGTAGCTAGAAAGAGTAAAAAATAACCCATACTCTGTCTAATTATGGCCACCTCCTTTGTAGGAAACAACACTAGATTAGTTGGATTGATAACATCATTCACCGCTACTCTTACTTGATTAGATTACATAATCTAATGATTAAGTTAATCCCCTAGATTATATGTGATACTTTAAACTACAATATATTAGTAGGGATACTCAACCTGAAACTCACAGTACACAGTCAGGTCTGAATGAATAGAATGAGGATTTGTATAGGTAGGATGACTAGGTTGGGGAGTCAATGGAGGTTGAGAATCTAGTGTTTGTTTCACCATTTCTACAAAAATAATATGTAGAGATGATTTAATTCTATCATATATCGACTAATCCATGTCTTGTAGCTCATCTTTTAAGGAATATTTGTCTCCCCTATATTCTGTCTCCTTCAATTATATACTAATATGAAATAAAATATTATAAATGAAAACACCTCTTATACTCTTACATGACCAGTATGTTCCAAATTTCCTAAATTATTATCTAAAATATCTATCATTCCCTTAAGGAAAAAGTCCACCGACATCAATTTTTTCCTAATGGAATCCTAAAATGATATATAAAAAATATATATTAGTTCAAAGAATTTATAAGACACAAATATTTAAGAAACAAATAATGTTTGTCTTCCTACAATATTCGCAGCTACTAATTTTGATGGATCTATAAGAAACTCACCCTTTTTTTCATTCTCACCCTTTTCCATTTTTCGTGTAGGTTGGAGTGAGATAGAGGTCCAAAATAAACCTATTCCCAGACTCTATGGTATTTAGCTCTAAATTTATCAATTTGTTTATCAATAATTTACTCCTCTAGTAATTGATACCCTCTATATAATAATGTATAAGGGTATACATTATGAAACCATTTATCTTGATGAGATCTTCTAGGGTATGTTATATAATAATAAATTAATATGTTTTCATATAATTATACATATAATTATACAATTGTTTTTTAATAAATAATTTTCATACCAAAAAACATTTCTTCTCACCAGTTGGAAACAAATCTCATCCAACTCTCTACATCCATAAACCCATATTTTAATCATGTGTTTTTCATTCTTTTATTTCCTAAAAATATAATTTTATTTTTTTTTAAATCACACCATCTATCTAACACAAAATGCATTGACATATTTTTAATTTATTCTATATTGTGAATGTTAAATGTCATCTACAATTTAAGAAATTAAATATTAGTCATGAGATATATAATATTTGAAAATTTTATAATAATAAAGCTGATGAGTAATCATACCATTATAGGATCCCTAGACTAATATTTTAGGCTCTTTTCAATGCTCTTACAATAAATAAATAAAATACTAAACCTATAATGACACTACGTAAACAAATAAATTATCAAGTAGTTCACATTTGGGCCATTTGGGTTATTATTCTCATAAAATTAAATTTTCAACCTCTACTCCCCATGAGAAAGTAAAAGTTTTGGTAAATGTGTAATCCCACATCTACCAACTCTGGGTATCTCTTTATTGAAGATGCCTCTTCCAAAAAAAAGGATTCTTAGAAGAATTGAATGTAAGTTAGAACAAACAAAAAATAAATTCCATTGTATAATTTATTTATGAAGATAAATTAATACGAGAAAATATACACATACTATGGTGAATGTACCTTTATCTACACGTATATCATTTAAATATATGAATTAATGCAATATAATTTTCCGTACCAACAGTTTTTTAGGATTTAAAGATTTTCATAATTATAAAATATGATTTTTACTAATATAGTTAATCATAAATGAATATATAAAAAGATAAATACAAACAAATAGATACCTAGAAATAATGACATTAGGATTCTTCAATCATAAAATCTGTAGCCAAAATTAATGAACATGACAATTAATATAAAAACATATAAATGAACAACGTGTTTAAATTTAAATATCTATGGTAAAAAAACTAGTGTTATTACATGTGAATGTTTCCTAAAAAATTAACAATGTAAAGCTTATTTAACCAAAAAAAATATAAGTGAAATTGATGAATATAAAAATTAATTAAAAAATCGAAATAATAATCAATATATATATTTAAATATATAAGATAAAAATTGTTTCTACATGTGTAAGTTTCATAAAAAAAGATAATATCAAGTTATTTTAATCAATAAATATTTAACTGAAACTGATGAATATAAAATTTTATACAACAATGAATGAAATGATCAAATTCTATATATTTAAATATCTAAGATAGATTATTTACATGTATAAGTTTCAAAAAAATAGAAAATTGTTATTTATTTGAATAATTAGGTGTGTAAAAATTGTTTTCTCATATCCCTTCTACATGAAAATTTCATATTGAATGGACTATATCTACATCAAATTTATTTATATCCTTAGTTAATCAGGTAATAGGTGAAGAAATATCTTATAAATCCTCAACTTCATCAAAATTTTCATCACCCAAATGATTTTTTTATCCTGTAAAATTTTAATCCATTGATTATCATATGAGTCAAAAATATTAAATTTTGGTTTTTCATGTGTCACCTTAATAAATGACTCTTATTTATAAAAAATATCTTTTCAAATCAAAATGTGTAAATCCATACTCATAATGATTTACACCACTATTAATTTCAACCTAGTTACACTTAATTACAAGTTCAAGAAATTTAGTATAATCAATCTCTCATATATTTGAAATAACTCCAAAATATGACAGGTTGCAAAAATTAGTTTTTCTTGTTTTTTTCACTTCAAATATGCGTATCTTTTGAAATGAACATTACTCCAATATTTTATATAGTACTCTTATTATCCTAATTCTTTGTTTTAAATATATAACCATTAATTTCAAAATCAAACCATTTGATCAAATTAACACATTCCCATCTACTAACCATTTCAAGATTTTCGATGCAGATAAATCAATGTTGAATTTATCCTTAAACTATAAAGCAACTATATTTTTATATTCATTCATAAAAAAAATTCATTTCTTTTCATATATCACATATTCGAGCAAGTAATATGTGATGATATATATGGTTTAATAACACTGGTTTTGTTCAAACTTTATAGATGTGTCTACATCACTTCATCACGTGGAATTAAATTTACCTTTATGCCACAAATTTATTTACCTTTACTATCAATTGTAAAATATCAAGATGCATAGAGATAAACATGATCCAATTTATACAAATAATCATTTCAAAACATAATCACCTCTTCATATATATATATATTTGAAACAATAGAGGCCTCTAATGAATACATATTTTTAACATATTCCATCAAAATTTTCATGTATCTTTCAAAAGAATACATCAAATATAAATAAATAGTCCAAAATATTCTTAAATATCACACATCAGTAGATGAACCGTTATATCAAAATATTATAGCAGTAAATAAATTTATAGTTAACAATGTAAGAGGATAGATTCATTCTCAAATATATCTTATGAATTTGGATCAAGGAATTTACTCCAAATGGAATTGAAAAAGTAACATAACCTAATGATAGAAATTTTTATAGGTATATAAAATATATTAGATAGTACAACTTGTATAAATTTTTTAATCAATACATGTAAGTCTTGAGATTTCATACCTATTAGCTTTAAATCCTTCAATGACGCCAAATTTTTCACATTTTAGGAAAACCCACTACGTACTTTAACACCCTGAATTCATTGAAAAATATTTATCTTTTCAATCTTAATTAATGAGTGATAATATGGTTTTAAATATATTATGTCACCTTTTATAGTGGTGGATAACTCAAAACTTATTCCTATGGATATTAAGTCCAATGTTTCTTACCATATTTTTTATCAAAATTCATAACATCAATGTTATGTTTTTCCTAAAAATATATCTAATGGTGTAACCTGAATAAGATGGATCATTTCTTCCATGTATTTGTTTGATGACCAGAACTTCCTTTATTCCCAAACGTGACATTAATATTTTTCACATTATCATAATATTCCTTAGATGATATGATTGTGAGTAGTAATCATAATCTTGAAAACCATTTAATTCATTTTTTAATATTTTATAAGTATTATCCATTCATAAAAACCATTGATGTCCCATGTACACTTTATTTCAACCATTATTTAGTGCTAATATAAATTCTCTTCTACACAAATTAGAAAAGATTTATAAACCTAAAATTGTATCCCAATATGTTTCCATATGCATGAAATCTTTTTATAGTGAACATTACCATAACACGTAAAATAAAATACTATTTTTTGTATGCATCAAAATCTATAACACCTACTTCCCATAAAAATTTCAAATCATCAATCAATTATGACATATATACATCAATATCATTTCTAATCTATTTTGGTCCAAAAATCATCAAGTTCATAATTATATATTTTTTATACATATATATATGCGGAAATAAGTTGTACACTCACAACATAATAGGCTATGAACTATATAGGTTACAGAGGATCTGATATAGATTCATTCTATCTATACACAATCCATTATGATATTTCCAATTTTATTTCCAAAATCAGAATTTTTTTATCAAATATCATCCATTCTGGTGAATCAGTGGGGTAATGTAGGTTTCTATCATATATTTAGTCACCTATATTCCATCTTATCCTCTTTTCATCATTTGAATTATAAAATAGTTGTTTCAAATAAGTAATTATTGGAATATAATATATTGATTTAGTGGGAGGTTTGGTTGATATTCTTGATAATGAAGAAAAATTATATTTCTCATCCATTTTATGTCATGATGTATGTGACAACTCAGACCCATGCTATTAGAATCTAGTGTGAATAAACACATTGATGTATATCGACTTTAAAATAAACTAAAGCATTTTAATTTTAACCATAAATAATTACAATATCACTAAAAAATATTGAGTCAATTACATTTGAATGACCTTTTGGGTTTATAGTTTTAAAGAGTTAGGAAAAACATTTAACTAAAAAATACAATGTCTTTCTCATCAAGTGGGTATTTTTTCAACTATACAAGAAACTACTTATTCTTTAATAAATCTTTAATATCTCCCAAAAAATTTGACACACAAACTACTCTTCTAGACATATCATGTGAAATAACTTTCTTCCCAACCTGGGGAAAGGGAAATATAAGAAGTGTGAGCTCAAATGACCAGTAAGGTAAAACATATATTAGAAGCTATCAAGGTATAAACATGGCATGAATAATATGGAAAGAAACAAATGATAATCAAATAATGATAAATAACTGATCACTTGATCTTGGAAAAATCCATGGTTAATAATATAAATAAACGCATGGATAAAGAAAACTAAATTCATGGGGATGGGATGAATAAGTCTTGACATCTTGTTATTTACCATAAATTCCTCATCCAAGACATTATTCTTATAGTCAAGGTTGTAGAAAATACTTCACTCTTTCTATCAAGGTTGCAACCAAGCCATCATGCTTACATTGGGTAGGCATACCCCAAATACCCAAACCTTTGGTATCATGATATTAATCTATGCATAAAAGAGAAATACAATATCATCCCCTTCCATCACTTCTTTAAGTCCAGTGTATTCACCATATAAATTATTTGAATAATAACACAATGCATGATCAACTTGCATTAATAATCTACAAATATTCGTATTAAGATAAAAACATACGGATTATCAATAATTTTACAATAAATAAATAAACACAATACATCTAGATAAATAAGTTTGATGGTTAAACAATACATAATAAACTTTCATGAGTAGTCAATAAACATCCACATCAGAATAACAAGTATACTCATCATCAATATTTCTGCAATTATAAGTGGAATTTATTTTTATGTAAGAACCATTAAACTAACATCGTATAAATTAATGGTATAATTTTAAGTCAATAGTTTTCCAATTAATTGATTTATAGATATATAGGTGAACTACTTTCAAAAAAATGTAATGGAAAATAGGTTATTTATATAGGAATACCATTGGAAGAAAAATCATGCCTATAAAAAGGTTTATTTTGAAATAAAAATGAAGTGATGGATTTATGAGATTTTAATACCCAAAAGGAAAATAGAATTATAGGATTTTAATGGTAATATATAGATAATATAAACAGCAAAAATGGAAACAAGTGGTGACTACAAATCATATATCAATAAATCATAATTGAGATGCAAACACCCTTATGGTTATTGAAATGTAAGAATCCAAAGAACATGAGAGAGATATAATGAAATTAAAATACATTTAAATGAAATATATTCAATATAATTTAATTAAATAAGGAAATAAATACACAATATAAAATAAAAGATGGTACATAATATTAAACATGTCTCATGGAATTGAACATATAGACAAATAACACTTACAGATTTAGAAACCTTTGAATCAAAACCTCTTGAAGGATATAATTTAAAATGAAAAATTAAATACCATTAATAATTATAGGATAATTATATAAAAAATATTAAATGGGAATTAGATAAATTATACAAAATAAAACTCGTTGTATAATAAGTAATATGGCTTAATGGGTTAAAATTGAGACAAAAAAACTCTTAACCTAATATCTGAATTCCACTAAAGTTATTGAATCTACAATATAAAAAAAAATATATTAATAACCTATTTATTAACCTTATTAATATAATTAACCTTTTATAAACTTATTTTATAACCATATATTACAAGTATATTACTCAGTTATAGTTTATTTCCATCATCAGGTTTTATGAAATTTTGATAGTCTGTTTCGTATGATTACCATAGTGATGGGGTCAATTATAACTTATTGGTTCAAAATCCATCATTCCAAGATAATACAAGATACTAGAATCATGTTGTTTCAATTATTTATTTTATCCCATTTTATTTCGTGAATGATAATGATATAGTTTGTGAAAAAGGAAATTGTGATAAAGTAATTTTGAAGTTTTTAATGATCAAAAGGTGATATATATTAATAAATATATTAAATATTAATAAAAAATCTCAATAATAATTAAAAAATATTAAATAAATTATTATTACATGATATTATCATTATATAATATTTCTTAATCATTCATAATATAAATATTATAACATCGTTCATGTATAATAAAACTGACCCAAATGGGAGCTCTTTATAATAATTTATTAAGCATAAAAATTCCATAAATATCATATATCTTCCTTAAATTTTTCCTCAGAACCATTCATGGAGGGTGCTGATGGAAAATAAAATTCATCATTCATGGTGGGGGTAATCTACATGTATGCACGATTAACATTTTTATTTCCCAATGAATAAAATGGAATGAAGGTATATGATAAGTCATAATTTAAGACAAATAATTGTGAAATAGGAAACATATTCATTAATGAAATACAATAATTTTATCAACCCCAATAGGTGGTGATGAAAAATGGTCCACATCATTTCATGGAGGTGGTAATATGCATGTATGCACGATCGATGTAGTTTTGTTTTTTTAGTGGATGGAAAGGATTGAATACTGGTTTCTTTATTAATATAATAACATTATAGTATATTAATAATAATTTATTTATTATATTAGGGAGTATAGTATAAATTTTTAAGATAAATATTAAGAAGAAAAGACTAGGTAGTAGGAAACAATTGTGTTGTGAGATTAAGATTTCTCTTGGAACTCTTCATAGAAATGGAGGCATTAAAATCTCTAATTAAGACCAGAGGCCTATGAACTTGGGATAGGATTCTTGAATAAGGAAAATTGAATAGTTTTATGAGTAAATTTAATGGAATAAGGGTGGTTTTAAGGGATGTAACCATTCCTATACAGACTATGTTTTTTCCTTATAATAATTTAAAATATATCGACGAATATTTTTAGAGCTAGGCACTAAGACAACTCAATATTCCAAGGCTTGGTGTGCCCAAGATTGATATTTAAAAAAATATTAAATATATTAATATCATGTGTATAAATTTCTTGTGAAATAATGGAATATCTCTTGAATGGAGTCTTAGATCAAAAATATGAGGCCACTATTGAATTCAGAGTGTGGTTTTTACCCTAGGGGTGACCTAAATTTGGTCAGCATAGAGAATTCGGATAATGAAGTTATTGGAAGGTCTATTAATTTGATTAACTAATTGACATATTTTATTAATTAATTTTATACTTATAGCCTAATTTCATATTTAAATAGCTTGTTATGAAAATTATATAGGGTTATCCATATAATAATGGGATATTTGATAGGAGATTCATAATGTTCTTCATTGGTTAATTGGAATCAGATGATGAACGAAAATTAGATCAAGATGGTTTGACAAAAAATTAGTGGAACAGATGTTCCACATCATTATAGAGCATTTTCTTTACCAATGATCTATCCAAAAACAAGGTGGGGATTATTAATGGTGGTTTATGCCCTTAATAAAATTTTTGAGGATAGATTTTATTAATCGTCCTTGATCTATGATTTATCTTCCCATCGCATGAGTCCATTTCTAGTAAATAAAATAAATGATTTAGTTTTATCTTCTATTACATGAAATCACCCCTATAAATCCTAAATTCTGTGATTATTGGATAAGAATTATTGTCCAACGATGATATCACCATTTCTCTTATACCTTTCCCCAAACTGTTCTTCATGTTCTTCATCATTGGACCATGGGGTCATGATTTTACTATTTCTAGGTGGTATCAAGTGAAATAGAACCCCTCGACTCATAGTATATGTGTGCATGAAGACTAGATTGATGTTTTTAGATGAATCATAGAGGATTCAAGTTTGCGGTGATGGATTTGTGGATTCGGTATCTGAGGTGATGATGGTCGTGACATATGAGGCATGCGAGATGCGCTACGGGATTCATATAGGTGAATAGATTCTAATGTATGGAAACTTGAGGCTAGTAAATTGATGGAAAATGTTTTTCACCCCCAATTTTCATATATTTTGAGTGGTAAATAACCATAAACAGTGGAAAAATGGTGGATCTAGGATCCACGGTGAAGAAATTATCTTTCTATAAAAAAACCCAACTACACAGGGTTCATTTCAGAATAACACACACTATGTAGTACCATGGATATAAAAACTAGTATTTCTAGTTAGAGATAAGTATCACATGCCGGTGGGAACCCCACATGCTGTGTGACCCAGTGTCGGCCGCCCAACATGTACTCTAGGAGTTCATGGGCATGAACACCTCCAGATACACATACATGTCCAGGTACAAGGCCATGTTTTGGTACCCAGGCATGGGCAGGTACATGGCCAGGTACATGACAAGGTACATGGAAAAGTACATTACATGGCCTGACAAACATGGACATGACCAAGAGCACACGGGTAGGGACTAGGTGGTTGAGACACATCATATGGTCCCTATACATTTTGTGTAGAATGACACAACCACCAATTAGTGTTCATAGGAGGTACATATAGGTAATGAGGTGGGTTCACATGCTATGTGAACCCCCACACATGCCATATACTTCCCTCTACATCTTCTTTCTACCATATATCCTTCGTTTGAACTCATATTTTGGCCCATGAGTATCCCCTCTGGAGTTCATTTTTGGTTAAAATGAAATGGTATCCTTCATAGTGAATTTTGAGACATGATGTGAGATGTTTAAAATGGGATTTTTCCTTAGGAAATTCTTGATGATGGTAGTGATTGACCATGATCATTGGAGAGTTCATATGGAGATTTCACTCCCAAGTCACACCAAGGTGTGGGTCCTATATACTCTTTGATCATATGGAGACAGTACAACCCTATCAAACTAGGGTAAGGGACCTCCATACTTGATTAGATAGAGATGGTAATCCCTTGTCACATCAAGGTTCGAGTCCTCTATCCATGGAGAAAGTACTCACCTATCATAACAGGGTGCAGATCATCCATACTCATTATTATAGGCAGAGGTGGTACTCCCCTGTCACACCAAGGCATAGGTCCCTTATCCATAGAGATGGTAATCCCATGGATGGGTGAAGGTCCTAGATACATGCTATTATAGACAGAGAGATGGAAATCCCCTATAAGGGCATGATTCATCAATCTATGGGGACAATACTCCTATGTTTCACCAGGATGTGGGTCCCCTATATTTCATAAACATAGAAACAATACTCCCCTATATGGGTGAAATTCCTCTATCTACTGATTGGAATCACCCTACTATTCCTAGGTGTGCATCCTCTATCTTTTATATATTACACTCCCTCGATGTATATTTAAGTAGTGAGGTGCAGGACCTTCTCATGAATCCTTTAGATATAAATGTGAGAATTTGGGAATTGGTGATGGGCCTTTAGAGTTATAGGAAGACTCATCATCCTGGGCTAGGCTATGAGATGGAGATCCACTTTCTCCTTATTCTTTATTTTTTATAAGAGAATATATATATATGTGCCTTTTTTTCATTTACCACTTTCTTTAGGTTGAGATGAATACTTCTATAATGTCTTATATTGATCACTCTTCAATTTTCATAGAATCCTACAGGGTATGTATATACTCACCCCTAAATGGGATTTTCTCATACATGTCATGTCTTATGTAGAATAAAAACATATCGAATATTATTTCAGGGGAGTATAGGTATACTTGGGTGCATTTACCATGTATGGTTATCAAGGATTAGAGATCAAGAGTAGAGATCTCTCATCTTTACTTTATTACAATTATTTTTAGGTTGGTACATATTTTCTATGTGGGAGTTTATTTTACACTTTACTTTTCATATTTCACTATTTCACTCATTTATATTCCATAGAGGTTGTTACATGAATTTTTTTTTACTTTAGATGTTACTGTCATTAATTATTATTCCTATAAACCTTTTCATGGAGATGGTTGGGTTCATGTTTATAGATACTTTAGGAAAATTCTTCCTATTGTATTTATTCCTTCCTGGTGCTTGTCTCCAGCCCTTGGAATATGGAGGTGGGATTGGGGTTGTGGCACCCAGTCTTCCACTGGCCAGGAAAGATCCTTAGTTTGGGTCATTGCAGATTAGTATCACAGGATGTTTTGACCTCTAGATATTGTTTATAATCTTCCCCTTATGAGGTTTGGTTGGGAATTTAGGTAAATAGCATCAATGTTTCCTAAGTTTGTATTTCAAGTTAGGGAACACAATTTTTGTGTGGAGGCCAACATATCCATTCACCAGGATTCTGAATACCTACTTGTCAAATATTCAAATTAAGAAATTGGGTGTAGGTAACATTGGTATATGCATAATATAGGATTGAGTCCTTTGACTTTCCTTCCTCAGTTAACTCCCCACATATATATATATATATCTTCTAATTTAAAAATGATATGTCTTGATTACTTTTAGTATGCCTCTGTGAAGATGTCCAGATAGGTTACTGATTCAGGATCATGAAGACGATCCAATGAGTGATGAGGTATCATTTTAGGGTTCATCTCATGATATATTTCCTTTAAGCAGACCGGTAGCAACACTCCCACTTTTCTAGAAGAAGATTATACCATAAAATAAGGCTGAGGATGCACACAGTCTTATCACACTCCTTGAGATCTAGTGCTAGAGGAGACTGAGGTTCCACAGTTATCCAGACCCCTGGGTAGTAAAGGATTGGATTGAGTTAGTGACATGAGTTTTCAGACTTATGTAGACCCCAACTAATCATATGGTTTCTCTAGAAGCTAATATTTTACATAGATCAGTCGGGTTCTCGGGGAGTCTAGTCACACAGATGCATGATGGGTCAAAACTCATATGGTTTGACTTCGAAAAACTATTTTATGAGGAGTACTACCCCCCATTCTTGCACTCAGTTCTTATTTATAATCTTTTGGAGCTACAGTAGGGAGGGATGATAGTTGTTAATTATTTATTGAGGTTCATTGAACTTGTGTGGTACTCCCTCAACATGATTTGGGATGGTTATTTTCGGGAACATAAGTTTAAGTTGGGTCTTCACAGAGACATCCATTCTAGTGTGATACTCCAGTGAATTCCCAAATATACTAGATTGATAAAGTAGGCACTAGTGATAGAGATATTTCTATCTGAGTGATTCTATGCATCTGGAGTTGTTGGTAGGCATCCCAAGGCCGAGTCATATATAGCGTTTGGTAGACAACATGTGTTTTGGAACATGAGGAATACCCAAGATCAGAATCACACACATGATCATGTGTCCTAGGGATAGTGAAGGGGACCAGGGTATCCCATAGAAGGGATATGAATGATTGAGAAGGCATGGTCACATGGAACATTATTTTCCGAACCGGTGTGCTGAGGAGGGTAGGAAAACAGTGGATGTACCACCACAGTAGAGACAATGTCGTGATCTAGGTTCTCCTATGTCTCTCTAGGGAGGCCACCAGGTAGGCGAAGATGATATATGGGTATGTGGGGCTCTAAGAGTAGGATATTATGGTTTTATATTTCGTTATGTTCTACTTACACCGCATCCACTAGGTATCCCACTTTAGATTAAGGAGTTGGAGGTCGGGGCTGTAGGTAGCTACAAGATTTAGAGGCTTATGACTCAAAATCTTATGAGATGATTAGAGGTATTATTTGTGTTTTATCTACTCTTGATTTCGTATTAATATACATATATATGATTCATTCCTTAATATTCTTACTCATGGTGTGAGATATGGAGCTCTTAATTGAGGATGAGTACAACTTTTCACCCCCAGATGGATGGGAAGACCGAGCATACTATCTAAGCCTTGGAGGATATGTTGATGGATTGCATGTAAGAATTCAATCGGAGCTTGGAGGATCACCTATGTTTGGTATAGTTTTCTTATAATAATATATACGACTCTACTATTGAAATGGAACCTTTAGAGGTCATGTACGGGAGACCCTTTAGGTTACACTTATGCTAGATTGAGATTAGTGAGGCATCACTTATTAGGACAAAGATGGTGTGGGTGTCAATAGAGAAGGTCCAGGTGGTCCACGTGGGGATGTGGATAGACCGAAGCCAATATAAATCTTATATAGTTCAATGTCATAAGACCTTGGATTTTGAACAAGGGGGCCATGCTTTCCTAAGTGTCTCACCACAATGAGGATTATGAAGATTCATCTAGGGAGGAAAGCTATCTCCAAGGTTTTTTGGATTGTTCGAGATCCTATAGAGGGTTGGTGAGGTATACTTCTACCTAGACTTAACCCCATAGTTGGAGTGGGTACATGACATCTTCCAAGTGTCATAGATGAGAAGATACATGCATAATTTGACACACATTATTGACTGTGGAAATTTGGAAATCAAGGATGGATCCACCTTCGTGGAGTACCAAGTAGGGATAATGTATTGTCTAGATAGGATCCTACGTGGATGAACCATTCCCTTGGTTCATGTGTAGTGGAAACATAGGAGCATATAGGAGGGATCCTGGGAGCAAGAGAGCCAGATATAGGCTTAGTGACTCAACCTTTTTGTATAGATTGTTATTTTCTAAGATGAAAATATTTAAAAGAGGGAATAATTCATAGAATCTATTTATCATGAAACAACCTGAGTCAACCCCAAATCGGTCACTCGATTCATCCCACGACAAGGCCTGAGAGGCATTCCCTAGTCTTTATGAGCTGGCGATAAGTGCTTTGATAATCAATTAGAACAAAATATAATAATTTTTTTTAGAATAAATAATCCCAAAAAGAAAAAATTAATATAGAAACCCAAAATAAATACATTTTCCAAACTAAACATCATTTATACATGAACAAAAAATACAAAAAATCTATACATCCAAACCCAAAATGAATCTAACGACCACTAAGACTCCATGTGACCCCAAGGGTCACTCTCTGCTTCAAAATCCAACATCACCCATGGAGAAAAAAAATACTAATATAGAACCTGCACTTGAGACTTCAAAAAGACATGGTCTATTTCCCTTTAAAAAAATACATAGTCTATTTCACTTTAAAAAGACACGGTCTATTTCAGGTTTGAAATACAATATATGTAACATAGGTTTTCACAGACTTCCTATTTAAAAAAATACATGGTCCATTTCCTTTTTTCAACTTAAAACTAGGTTCTTCATCAAGAAAGAAACATTGACATTTTAGATAGAAATAAAGACTGCTTTCACTTTAAAAGGGATAAAGAAAGTGAAAATTATTTTTAAATAATTTTTCGTAAACATTTGAAAACCAACACGACACATTCAACAAAGAAGTAAAACATACATGAGATAGTGAGAAATGATCACATAACAAGGGAAATGGAAATATCGGATGTATGTGTAACCAACCAAACAAAACATCTCAATCCTCTTCTGTAGAAAACTAAGTCCCAAAGTACCTGGGAGAACCTAGGATCTTAGTGGATAATCTATAACATACTATACATCTAACTCATCTTATAGTCATGATTCAACATATGACATCATTCTCATCCACACGCTTAGTTTTTACCCTATATGGCCTAACCAAGGGGTTATATCCCAAACCAAAGTAAGGTCCATACTAAGGGCCACTAGCCAGAGTGAAATCCTAAGCTAGTGCAGCAACTGTTCACCAAAAACTCACTAGAAATTCCAGGTTCCCATGTCAAGACTAAAGTGGGGTGATCCAATCAATACAAAAAAGCATCCAACCACATATAAATATATCACACACACAAGCATCACACACAAGCATCACCCTAAATCACCCCAAATATCTATCCATTTACTTTCAACCATTTCATCACAAGGGGTTCCACACCAAGGACCTCCTACACTGTTCAACATAAACAAGAAAATTTTGATATCAAAAGGTACTTTTCATGAGATTTTTTTTACAAAAGTGCCAAACAGGGCTCAATCACTCTTTGAGAAGCCACCTATTTCCAAGAAAATCCAACCCATCATTTACAATTTCAAATACACATGGAAATTCATTTAAGAAACCCAAAACATCACTTTAGAAACCAAATAACTTTACCAATCCAATACCATTCCTTAAAAATCAAAAATAACTTAAAAATCCAACTGGGAATTTTATAAAACACTTGGTGTGAAACACTTAACAAAACACTTTAAAATACTTTAAAATAAGAATAAAACCACCTAATTTTATATCAAATAATTATTCTAAAAATCAAACATCACTAATTAACATATAAGGAATGTGAAAAAATTAAGAAATTAATGATTCTTAAAATTAAAGGACAAGTGAAAAGGGAAACCTACCTCAAACCACAAGAGCCTCAATAAAGGAAACACAAAACAACTGCATAAGGATTCCAAGAAGCATGAAAATCCACAAGGAAACTTAAAAAAACAAAAACCCTAATTTCCCACCACCCTAAGTTTCCAAATAGGCCAAACATGTCCACTGGGATTATAGGATAGAGGTAAAATACAAGTAAAATAAAGGATAAAGAGAGGGGATCCCTAACCTTTCAATTAGTGTGAATAATCAGTAAGAAACCACCTTCAAATCCACTTAGAGGAGCTTATAGGATCCAAAAGGATACATGGGAGGCGTCTAGGTCATGGGGTTCAAATGGGAAAGTCCATGGGAAGAAACCCTAATTAAAAATAAAGATAAATGTCAAAAATACCCTTCTTTGGGTGGGTGGCATGGTTAGCTAGCACAGTCAAATAAATTGTGCACAAACCATGAAATTCCCCCACTATCAAAAGTTACATAGGCTACACACTTAGTGTGTATGGTTAGTTTAGCTGTGTTTTTAAATCTTGTGATCTGTGCACACTTAGGCTAGATGGTTAAACTAACCATGCACCTTAACCATGAATCTGAGAAAAATTCCCCAAATATCACCCTTTTCACCCCAAAACTCATCTAACTCAAGGGGCTAAACCATCCAACAAACATACACCACATAGAAGTTACACCAGGGGTGTCACAAACTCCTAACCATTCAATTTTATCCCCATATAATTCAAAACATCTGTGAATAGGGAAAAAACCACCAAAAGACTACAAAACTCAAATAAATACTCATCGGAACCTCAGCCGAAACTTTAATATAAAATATCAAACATATAAAAGAAAATAAAAATAAAATAAATAAATGAAAACTGAGATCATGATGTGAAAATTCTACCCACCATTAAACTTTTTCCATAGAATACCTCAATTCATCTAGTTGATCAATAAAATACAAAAGCTTACACACTTGCGTGACCCTATTCCTCAAATCGAAAAGAAACTCAACCAGAACCAAAATGTTACTCACACCACTCACCCAAAACCAACCAATGAACCCAAAAAACTTTTTAAAATATAATGAAAAACCTGAACTAAAACCTCCACAACCTTTTCATAAACAAAACCATTGGGGGTACTAAAAAATCCCAATGTCCACCCAAATGAAAAACACTAAGGATCAGAAAACTCCAAACGAAACTACCTATTATTTATCCAACACCAAGGAACAAATTGAATTACTAACATGGGAGGCCAGAATGGACTCCCCACCATTTTAAAATTTCAACCAGAAGCACATTCATCATCACCCGCAAAACACCAACACTCTAGACCAAAAGGACCATAAAACCCCCATCAAGAATCAATTGAACACGACGTGCAATGAGACTCACTTCACTCCAAGAAGTCTCTTCCACCAAAATAGGGATTTAGAAGATACACGCACATCATCCTCTTTCACTTAAAATGAGAAACAACAAAAACAAGAAACTCAATGGGATACACCTCCACTCAAGATAGAAATGTTTAGAATTTTTAAAAGATGCTCCCATTAAAATAGAGGTTCTTAGAAGATTCAAAATCCAAATTTTATATTTCAAACAAAAAGGAAACACCACAAGACACCATCACTACAAGGAAAGGAAAACACTAAAAAACATAGCCACTAAAAAGGAAGGAACACCTAAATGGAAAGGGCCTTCACATTGAACCCAATATAGACCCTCACTCCTACAAAAGGGATGTGGTTTCCTTTGAAGATGTGGATTTAGCTCCACGTCGATTCCTAGAAACAGCATGAAAAAACTATTTTAAGTGTACTATGAATCCACTGGTACAATAGGTCTTTTGAGCATTTGAACACGATGGATTTTTATAACCAGGCATGTCAGATTGATGAAATAACAGGATCCAATACCCAGAAGAAGCTGATGAAATATCTAAAGTCCTCTTAATTCCCATACCAACACCACCAGATTTAAGACACTTCTTGATATTCTTATCGATATTCAATTCACTTCTTCTAGAGACTGGAGGAAGGTTGGATTCCTCAATAACTCCTTCTAACATAGCTTCAACATGAACAGCTTTCCTTAAAACACCAATAAAGTAGCCCAGACCAAACTCTGACACCTTCAACATAAATTCAAAATGAATCCCATTACAAAAATGTTGATCCTTGATAGAATCATCCTCAGCCCATTATTTAATATAGGTAACTAGAAACTTGAAATGACGAAAAAAATCAAACATAAAACGATCACCTTGCTGAAGACAACACATTTCCATCAGCTTCCTAAACTTCAAAACCTCAAAGAATTTTCTCTGAATTAATATAGCCTTTATAAATTCCCAGGTAAGATATTCTCACAACTTGGTTATGAAAACTGACTTCCACCACTTCTATCCCAGACCTACAAGCATAAAGTTAACGAACTTAACCTTCATAGACTAAAGAATCTCAAGGAAACCAAAGATCCTTCATATTTTCCACATCCATTATTCCAATTATAAAGGATCCTCTAGACCATAAAATAGAAGAGGATTCAACTTCTGAAACTAAAGAAGGAAGTCCTTAGGTTGATTAACTAGAGTGTCTACTAATGATAAACCACCTGTAGCCACGCCTCAAAAATCTATCAAAATTATAGTGGGGGAATACACTAAAAAACAAGGAAAACCAACAACCCAATCAAAACCAATTCAACAACAAGAACTCATAATTTAAAAACCACTCAAAAAACATTTTCAAATTGAAATAAAATGAACTACACAACCATTAGTTCTCAAAACATTACAATTTTTTCATCTAAAAAACAGTTTTGAAGGGAAAAAACATAGTGGGTTGTATACTCACCAATGGCATTCCATGGTGATTCACACGTGCATATCATCATACCGAAGTAGGCAACCATAAATTCATTCCATCAAACCTCCATCTCCTCACACATATTCGTACATGTGAGCACTCATAAAAATACCAATGTTTAAAACAAAACTTTTCCTTTTTTTTGAACAAATGTTTGAACAAATTTTCATATTCTCAATATACTTCCCATTTCAAATTTCACCAACTTTTCAAAACATTCCTATAACATTTTAACAAAACCCATTAATTTTAATAATCAATTACCATTTAAAAAACAACCAATTTTGATAAAATAAAGGTTTTAATTATAAATATCCAATATTGAAAAATGAAATTCACATTTTCCTCAAAATTCATATTATAAATAAATCCATTTTCCAAAACTTTCTCTTAAAAAACATTGAAAACTAGTTTTACATCTTCCAATAACCAAAATAATACTTCTTAAAATAAGGTTTTCATAATCCAAAAAAATGTTTCAAAATGATATCAAAATAAAAGAGACTCAAACAAACTCACAAAGGGGAAAATTAGTGTTGATGGCTGACTTGGCCATATGGTTGGCAGGTATATTTCAATCATCCCATCATCATGGATATTCTCTCATGACTATTCCCATGGATCTATACATCTTTCTAGGACATGTGAGCTCACTGAGACCATTAGCATGACTCTCATTTCATTTCTCAAGCACAAAACATCCCACAAGAACCAAAAAAAACAAAACAACCCCGAATTCCCATGGAAACTCAAGGTTCGGTCCAGAAAGTGTTGGCCAGACACTCCCTGAAACCTACACCCCAATCTCCGATGGTCCTACTCCATATACCTTGACATCCCAAATAATAAGGGTGCTCTAAAAGCTGGATCCTTTAAAGAACCTAGGCTATAATACCATTTTTTTAAAAACCAACTCGAGCCGACCTCGAACTGGTCACCCAAGTCAGCCCATGATAAGGCTCGATAGGTATTCCTTGATCCTTTTAGGCTAGTGAAAAGCACCAAGCGCATCAACAAAAACCAAAGGGAATGATTTAACCTAGGATAAATAAACATAAGTAGTGGAGATAAATAGAGAAACCCAAAATAAATAAATTTTCCAAACTGAACATCATTTATAAATGAAGTTAAAATAAAAAAATCTAGACATCAAAACCCAAGTCAAACTGCCTACCACTAAACCTCCTTGTGACTTCAAGGGTCACTCTTCACTCCAAACCCCAACATCACCCGTAGAGAATGAATCCAAGATGAAACTTTTACCAGATACTAAAAACAAGAAGAAACTATAGGTGTGAGTATTAAAACTCAATAGGCATGCCCAAACAATATATTCCCAAATAATTTCCTTTAAATAAATGTGACATAAATACCAGGTTTGAAATATAATATATGTAACATAGGTTTTCACACATTTTATCTTTAACAAAAGACACATTAGATCACCCTTTTTCATTTAAAACTAGGTTATTATTAATGAAAGATACATTAACATTTTAGAGATAAATAAAGACTACTTTTACTTTAAAAGGGAGAAAGAAAGTGAAAAACATGTTTAAATCATTTTTTGTAAACATTTGAAAACCAACAAATCACTTTCAAATAAGAAGTACAAAATAAAAGAGATCGTGATCAGTGATCACATAATAAGGGAAATAAAAATATTTCCAGTATATGTAACTAAACAAACAAAGCATCTCAATTATCCTTTTCCAACAACTAAGTGCTACAGTGTATGGGAGAACCTAGGATCTCAGTGTATAATCTAGAACATAATATACATTCGACTCATCCCATAGGCATCCTCACTCGATGACATCATTCTCTCCCACATGCTTGGTTCATAACCTACCTAGCCTAACCAAGGGGCATTATCTTAAATCATAGAAAGGTCCATACTAGGTTCCACTAGCCATAGATTAATCCTAACCTAGTGTATCCATCATTCAACAAAAATCCACTAGCTATGACAAGTTTCCATGTCAAGACTAATGTCGGGTGAGCCAATCAAGCCAAAAAAATAAACCAACCACATATACACATATCACACACACAAGCATCACACATAAGAATCACCCTGAACTTCCCCAAGGATAAATACCTTTCCTTTCAACAATTTTATCATAAGGTGGTCCACACCAAGGACCCCCCAAACCAATCAAAATAACCAAGGAAGGGATATTATACAAATGGATTTTCCAGGAGAACCAATTTTACAAAAGTTCAAAATGAGCCTCAAGCACTCTTTGGGTAAACACCTATTACCAATTAAATCAAACACATCATTTTCAATTTCAAGTCCAAATAGAAACCCATTTATGAAACCCAAACCATCATTTTAGAAACCAAATAACTTTTCCAATCCAAATCCATGCCTTAGAAATCAAAAATAACATACAAAATACAATCGAGAATTTTATTAAACACTTTGTGTGCCACACTTAACAAAACAATTTCATATACATTAAAACAAGAAGGTAACCACCTCATTTAATATAAAAATATTATTATAAAAATTATACATCTCTAATTAACATATAGGGAAGGTTTTAAAAGAAAGAAAGAAATTATTATTAAATTTGAAGGATAAGTGAAAAGGGAAACCTACCTCAAACCACAAGCTCTTCAATGACGGCAACACAAAACAATTGAACGAGTGTTACAAGAAGAAATAACATCCACAAGGAAACTTAAAAAAACAAAACCCCTAATTTTGAACAACCCTAGTTATAAAAATCATCCAAACATGGCCACTAGGGTTAGAGTAGAATGGTAAAATTGAAGGAAACAAAAGTAGAAAGAGAGGGGAGCCCTAACCTTTAAATCTAAGTAAATAATCACTAAGAAACCACCTTAAAATCCACTTAGAGGAGCTTATAGGAACCAAAAATCACTATGGGATTTTTCTAGATCATGGGTTCAAATGGAGAAGGCCTAGGGGAGAAAAAACAATTAAAAAATAAAGAGAAATGTCAAAAATATCATTCTTTGGGTAGGTTTCATGGTTATCTCATACTGTTAAAAAAATCGTGCACAAACCATGCATTTCCCCACTACAGAGAGTTGCATGGGCTTAACACTTAAGCTACATGGTTTAACCATGTTTTTTAATAATGTCGCATGTGAACACTTAGGATACATGGTTAAACTAATTATACACCTTAACCATGTGACTTGAAAAAAGTCCCCAAGCATTACCCTTTTCACCCCCAAAACTCTTCTAACTCACGGAGTTAAATCATCCATCAAACATACCCCACATAGAAGTGACACTAGGAGTATCGCAAACTCTCCACCAATCCATTTTCACCCCATACCTTTCACACTATCTATTAATTGGTCCAAATACCACCCAAAACCTCTAAAAATCAAATAAATACTCACCGGAACCTCAACATAAAACTCAATAGAAAAATATCAAGCATCTAAAATAAAATAAAAATAAAATAAATAAATGAAAAATTAGTTTTGGTTGTGACACTATTTTATCCTTGTAGAACTTATAAATATATTAAGAAATATTTCTAGAGTCAGGAACTGAGATGGAGTGAGATTATGAGACCTGGTGAGCCCAAAATTAATATTTTAAAAATATTAAATATATTATTATAAAAAATAGATAGTTTTTTATAAATAATTGAATATCTTTTGAATTAATTATTGGATAAGAAATCTATCCTCATGCTTAAATCTGTAGCATGGGGTTTTCCCTAGGTGTGACCTAAAGTTTTCTGGCACTAGGCATTCAGATAAGGCAGCCATTGGAAGGTATGTTAAGTGGATTAATTAATTATTATATTTAATTAATTAATTTAATAACCATAACTAATTTACTCTTTAAATAGACTATTATGTAAATTTTTTAGGATTATCTTTATAATCCTGGGAGATTCTAGGGGAGATTCAAAACATTCTTTATTGGTGAGTCATAATTTGTTGATGAATAAAAATCAGAACAATGTGGTTTGATATACGGAAAACACAGCGGATTATCTCCATTATTGGAGAATGCATTCTTCACAAAATATTGATCCAAAAATGAGTTAGGGATTTCAAATTTTGGTTTCCACACTTTATTAAACATTTGATCAAGGATTTTATTAATATTATTTTGATCTGTGATTTATCTGACTTTCACATGATACCATTTTTAATAATTTAAATGGTTTATTTAATTTTATCTTATATTCCATGAAATAACCCCTAAAAATCCCCAATTCTATTATCATTATCCAATAACACTTGTCCAATAAGGAGATAACCTTTTTTCTTATGTCTTTCCCCCACCCGTTCTTCACATTCTTCATCATTGGACTACAATGTCATGATTAAACTATTTATTGGTGAATTAGAGCATGATCGAACCCCTATATTCATGGTTGATGTGTGCATGATGACAGAATTAGATTTTTTCAAATGAATCGAAGAGGATTGTGGGTAGCGGTGATGGATTCATGGATCTAGGATCTGAGGTGGTGATGATAGTGGAATGAGAGGAACGCCAGATGCAATATGAGATTCAGAATGGAGGCTATATTTAGATTTTCTACCATCAAAGGATATAAAATCGATGGCTAGCATATTTACCCTCAATTTTAATGAATTTCAAGTGGTCAACGGCCAGAAATCACTGCAAAAATGATAGATCTAGGATTCATATGGAAGAACTTTCTTTTATTCTAAAAATCTAAATACCCAGCATGTATTTAGAAAGAACACATGTCACATAGTACCATGGTTGTGGTGGATAGGGTTTTCGGGTGGAGATAAGCATCACACTCGATGTGGGACCCCCACACACTGTGTGACTTGGTGTTGGAAGCCTGACATTTACTTCAAGAATAAATAGGTAGGGACTTGACCAGACACATGGATACAGACAGGTACACAGATCAGGTACACGACTAGGTATACGACCAATGTAACAACCAGAAATTATAAAGTAAGAACATTATATTTAAAAGTGCATATGACACATAACACCATATGTATAAAGGAATATAATGTCCCAAGACTTTAATATATATTTTATATTTTAAATAAAACTATTTTATAGATTTTAATTCACACACCACTGAGTTATCTTGTGTTACACATAAGAATGAATTTTTTTTGGTATTTTTCATTACACACAAGACCGATTTTTACCAAACAAAAATATATTATTAAGATATTATTATTTAATATAATAAGATATAACCTAGCCATTAAATTGATGGTTTTTAATATGATTAACTAAATTACGAAAATGTATGGTTGAATTTATTATGGATTAACTAAATTATGAAAATATATGGTAAAATTTATTGGTTACAAATTAATTATAAATGAATATAAGAACCAATTTAATATAAATGGAATGTTATTATAAGAAACTATTTTTATGCTCACAAAGTCATTTTATACTAATAAATTAAATTAAGTAAAATTAGATTGTGATATTAACGTAATATATATATATATATATATATTATATTCAATAAAATAATTTTTACATTCATCCAATATATCTGATAAGAATAAGATAAGAACAAACCCAATATTATGCATAAAAGCTTTATTTTTATAAAGGCAGTTTTGCCGCCTTTTAATGGTGAACCTATTTAAAAACATAATTTTGATAATTTAATAAATTTTATTATAAAAAATAAACATCATTTTTGAAATATAAACATCAAAATTTGGTTGAGTTTAATTTTTTATATTTTTCCTAGAACGTTTATGTTTTAATGAACAGTGAAAATACTAAATTTTAATTGAAAACTGCTTTTTCGTCTAATTTATTTGTAATGATAAATTATATATTAAATTTGTTTTAAATTCATATTATATCAATTAAAAAATCCAATTTATTTCAATACATTAAATTTCACATTGAAATTATATATAAAATAAATTTAAACTTTTGAATATTTTTACTTTAAAACTCGGCTTTATCATCCTATCTATGGGATCAATTTTAAATTAATTTACGCCAATTATAAGATTGGAATTTGTAAAATGGATTAAATATTTATAATAATCATAATTTCTAATTTCTAATAATTTCAACTTAGTTTTTTAACAAAAATATTAGTGAAAGTAATTAAAATTAATTGTTGTGACTAAGAGAGAAATTAACTAAACTAGGGACTAAACCTTAATCATAAGGGCCAAAATGACCTCTAAACTTCTCAAAAATCCATAGGATGAAAATTATTCGACCATATTATCCCTTTTATATAATTTTATTCAATATTTGATCCACTTTACATGAAAAAAACATGGGTGGAATCCCCTCTTTCGAAAATTTACAAGAATGCAACTCCTCCTCCACTATAAAAATGCACTCACCCTTCTCATTTATTCACACCTATAAATACATTTTTCTTATAAAAAAAATATCAAAAAAATATCCCAAATTTACTCCCATCATAATAGAATCCTCACTTTGGACATAAATCTAATCGAGGAAGTCTTTTGGTATAAAACAAATGGAGTTAGCCGGTTAAGAGGTAACATTCTTCAATGATCACTTTTGTTTAATTTACTTATCCACCCCTAAAATTATTTTTATATCATTGTTATATAATATAATAAGTATATTAAATATTCTGATATTTTTTATTCTAATATTTAATCCTACACTTTCACACACATCCATCAAATGGCATGCACAATCATCATTTGTGTGTACGACGGACTACTGCCTCACGAGATGATGTCATTCATTCATCCATTACCACCTTTCAAGGTTGTAATAATGATGGATTTAAAGTTTATTATATATATATATATATTTATAATTCATTTATGAATCTGTAATTTTTATGTAACACATGCATTTATGCTTACCATTTTTTGGGAATATGATAACATCGTTTGTGGACATTTGGACTACCGCCTCCTCAAAACAATGTGATTCGTTCATGCTATACATGGAATTTATTAAGGATTATTTTAATAAAAATATGTGACATATATGAAATAAATATTATAATTTAATTATAATATATATATATATATATATATATATCATTTACTTTTCATTCATTTAATATGACCAAGAAATGGGAATATTGTTCATGCGTACGTACAACCTATCATCTCCATGAATGGTGAATTTCATTTCATATATCCAAATATTATGGATATATATACAGATTATATATTATAATTAAATCATGTTATACATTATAGAGATGACTAAAACCTGATCTACGTAAGGAGTACAAAAACAACAAGTCAAAACATACTCGAAAAGTTAGTCAATTAACACCTATAATAGTGAAAAGAATGAATGTTTATTAATAAATGAGTAATAATATATTATAATATGATATTATAAATATTATTATGGTTCTGGTATAAGTTAATAACATTTTTAAAACCATTATACATTACGTTAAAGGATGTTCACACAAAATTAAATGCAAGGTAATGATTTTTTATCGATTTACATTCCATTAAGACTTATTTTTTATTATACACCAATTCACTTTAATGTGGTATATATACTGCCCCTTTTCCATTTAATATAATTATTCACTCATAATTCATGGAATTTTAAGTTTTAATTTGAACAATATCATTCAAGAGGCTTTTACTTGAATATTAACAAGTGTTAAAAGTTATCTTTGCAATATCAACTTCTTTTGTGATTGTTAAATTTCTCTTAAAACAATCATTTCCACATGATTATTTTTATTGTACATTAAATTTATCTTAAATATACATATTCTCATGAAATGGATATTATTATTTTCTAAATAGTATACAATTTTTATATAAAATGTCCACTTTGTCACGACCCGCCCTCGGGGTCCGTGCCGTGACTACCCCAAGCCCGCCTTCCATAGGCCAGGGGCTGGCGACTAGCACCAAGGCGTAAATCCCGGTAAAAAGGGAAGGCATTGCCTTTGTAAGGTAAACAAACACCACAGAGTAAACAAGCGGAAAGTAAACACTAAACAAAAACAGAGTACAACTGAAAGTGCGGAAAAGTAAATGGGCCAGAATACAAACCCAAACTGAAAGTAAAGTACAACTCGAAAGGGAAAAACAGCAACTGAAAAGTAAAGCCGCTACTCCGAGCTGTCCACTGGAAATCCCACCTGAAGGGTGGGTACAGATAGCTCCTCTGCTTCACGGGTCCCGCCGTCTGCTCCGTGCACGTCTCTCCCAGTGGTCCACCTCCGGGTACCGTCCCGCTCTGCAAACCTCAGCTAAGGTCAACGCTGTCCGTCGTCTGCAACCAACACAACGTAGTGCGGGCGAAGCCCGTGCAGGGGTGAGTATAAGCTACTCAGTAGGGTCCCCGAGACCCCTGAAGGTCTCTCAAAATCCACAAAGGATAAACCACGAAGCAAAGTACAATCACGAAGTAACAACCAACACTGCTTAGGTATATGCCCATACATATACCTAAGTCATCAATTCAAATACGCTCCAACCTCCGAGCCCAAGTATAACTCAGTCCACGCAGGAAAGTATACGTATTCCACAAAGGAAAGTAACAGGATTCAGCTCACACAGGTATACTTCTTCAGGGACGATAAAGATGATCACTGATCCATCTAAGTCGTCAGACCCACGAAGGATCGATAGGTAACTAACCCCCGCAAGACCCACACAGGATCGGGCTCACACAGAACCTGTAGGCGCTGGCTCACACAGAACCGCTGAGCGCAAGGACCCACACAAGATCGGGCTCACACAGAACCTGTAGCACTGATCCACGTAGGATCGCTGAGTGCTGTAGTCGTCGTCGTCGAATCCACACAGGATCTCTGTACTGTCGTCGTTGAATCCACACAGGATCTCTGTACTGTCGTCGTCGCAGTCACAGTAGCAGTCGTAGCAGTAGAACAGTCGCAGCCAGCACTAGGGTTCCCGCACACAGCAAGCTCGTACGGAGGGTCCGCTCCACGAGCCGAGAGGCTGATACATCAACTGTCACGAAGACCGAAGTTGATGTATCCAAAAGTTCCGTATCGTCAACAGGAACTCAACGCAACAGACGGCGCGTCGATCGGACGCCTGGTCTGAGAGTTATTGGCATTTTTGTCTCCGGGGCCCGGTTGGTTTTTAAGGCAAAACCAACCCGACCGTACTCCACCTGTGTCCAAACCTCGGGCGGAGTATGCCAAAAGATCCGTCTCACTAAGAGGAACACTACGCGACTGACGGCGCGTCAATCAGACGTCCGTAGCTCAAGATATGAGCGTTTCCGCTCCGAAGGCCCGGTTGGTTTCGTGAACGAACCAACCCGGCCGAACTCAAAGTAAACCGAAACCTTGAGTGCGATATACCGAAACGACCGTCTCGATCCAAGGATCGCGTTGCCGCAGACGGTTCGTCATTCGGAGGTCCGAGGCTCAAGTTATGAGCCAAGAACCGAATCTGGTCCGAAACGGGGGGGTCCGGGTCCGGGCCGACCCGGCCCGACCCCCCCCCTCTGGACGGCGCGGCGGCCGGCGGCGGCGGACGGCGGCGGCGGACGGCGGCGGACGGCGGCGGCGGCTGGCCGCGTGGCGGCGGCGGCGGGCCGCGTGGCGGCGGCGGCTGGCGGGCCGCGTGGCGGCGGCGGGCCGCGTGGCGGCGGCGGCTGGCGGGCCGCGTGGCGGCGGCGGGCCGCGTGGCGGCGGCGGCTGGCGGGCCGCGTGGCGGCGGCGGCTGGCGGGCCGCGTGGCGGCGGCGGCTGGCGGGCCGCGTGGCGGCGGCGGCTGGCGGACCGCGTGGCGGCGGCGGCTGGCGGACCGCGCTGGCGGCGGGGTGCCGCGGCGCATGCGGGAGGCACGCGGGGCTAAGCCCCGCGTTTCTAACAAAACGGCACGGCTTAAAGCCGTGCCTTGAAATATAAACGGCCCCCGCAGGTGGGGGCCGGCTGGACAAAACCGGGGGGCTTTGCCCCCCTCCTTAAATGAACCGCCCCCCCTCTTTAAGAGGGGGGTTTTGAAGAGCCGGCCGGGGGTTTAAACCCCCGGTTTTTATGATATCCGGCCGGCCTGCTGGCCGGCCGGTTTTTACCAACGGGACCGGAATTTCCGGTCCCGCCCTTGACTTCCGACGCCGGCGGCCCGGCCGCCGGTCTTTCCTTCCGCCGCGGCCCGGAACCGGCCGCGGTCTCCTCGTCTCACCGCGGCCCGGAACCAGCCGCGGTGTTCGTCGTCCGGCGCGGTGCGACGGCACCGCGCCCCTTTCGCCGTGCCAAGAATCCTCCCAACGCGGCGTGTCGGCGTCGCGGTCTTGAAATCTCTCCTCGGCGAAGCGCGACGGTATAGCGGAAATCATAAGCATGTTCATCCGCGTGGTGCGACGGCACCACGCCTTTTGCTTCCACCCGCATGAATCAATATGAACGAAGGAGGGGGTTTCGGCCGTGTTCGTGCGGTCCGACTCCCCTCGCGTTAACAAATAACATAACTAAAAAGTCTCACGTTTAGTCATGCTAAAATCCACGATTCAGGAATGGAATAAAATAATTAATAAAAACATCCCCTACCTCGGGTTTGAGATTCAAAGAAATCCTCTACGTTCCGCGGAAGACGGCGTCGCGGAAGTCGGGCGTCGCGGTCGTCGTTCGTCAAATCCGTTGACGAAGAGTTACGTCCGATGCGATACGTTGTTGGCGGATCTTCGTTTGTCGACGAAGAAGGTCCGAAGAGGAAGTAGAGGTCCGAAGATACCGGGTCTCCGAGTCGATGATCCTTGACGAAGTGTTATCGTTCTTCGTTGAGGATGAAGACGTTCTTCGTTCTTCGTCAGAGCTTGAAGATGAGAAAGCTCCCAAAGACAAACTAAGAACCCTCAATAAAATAAGATTACCTCTTATTTTATTAACACAACACAAGGGAATTTCAAAGCTTTGAAATTCAAAAAGGCATAACTCCCATAATTAAATAAGAGTTACTTAGGCCAAATTAATTAGGGGTTAAGAACGTTGAGAGAATTTTGAAAGATAGGGGTTCGTGTGGGCCCCACCACACTTAATCCTCCCAAGGGAGGTTAAGTGGGTGTGGGTCCCACTTCCAACCCCCTTGGGTAGGTTTTTAATAAGTTAAAAATAAAATTTGTTTAACACAATTTTATTTAACTTAACTGAAAAACCCCAAAACGGAACTTTCAACCCGCAACAAACGCAACTCCCGGAAAGGTCTCTTTAAGCGAATATCGGCGCTGCGAGTTCATCGGTGCCCTCGGATTTCAATTCCGAGCACCGGATCAAAAGTTAGGAATTCCCGCTCGTCCGTTCACTGAACGTACCCGAGCCAAACTTCGGAAATTAATTCCGGGCACTCCGGGCCTCGGAATCAGGTGCCGTCTGAAACTGCGCTCTTGTAAAATTCCAAAGAAAATTAAGAAAAAAATTTCCTTGAAATTTGCGGGTCTTTACATTACTCCCACCTCAGGGCTTTACGTCCCCGTAAAGATACATCAAAAACTAGGGGAACAAATGGGGGTACTGAGCACGCATCTGAGCCTCCCGCTCCCAAGTGCTCTCCTGGAGGTTCCCGTGCTGCCATCTGACGCGCACAAGAGGAATCGACCGCCCACGTAGGACCCGCTCCTGTCGATCCTCGATCTCCACTGGGACCTCCGCAAAAGTCGCCCCATCGTCCACGTCCAGCTCCCCAAAGTCGATGATGTGCGTCGGGTCGTGCACGTATCTCCTCAGCTGAGACACGTGGAAGACGTCATGTACCCGGTGCAACTGAGGTGGTAGAGCCAGGCGATAAGCCACCTCGCCAATCCTGCTGAGAATCTGAAAAGGTCCGATGAAGCGCGGAGATAACTTGCCGCCTCGGCCAAATCTCCGAATACCACGTCGAGGTGAGACCCGCAAGAAAACGTGGTCGCCATCCTCGAACTCCAGTGGTCTCCGCCTCCTGTCAGCATATGACTTCTGCCGGCTCTGAGCTGTCCTCATCCGCTCCTGGATGACCTGGTCCTTCTCTGTCGTGGCCTGGACCATCTCCGGTCCCACTAGTGCTGACTCCCCTGGGTCTGTCCAGCACAAAGGAGATCTACATGGTCGGCCGTACAACGCCTCGTACGGTGCCATTCCGATGGTGGAGTGGTAGCTGTTGTTGTATGCGAATTCCACCAAAGGTAGGTGGTCCTCCCAGCTACGACCAAAGTCAAGGACACATGCACGGAGCATGTCCTCGAGAGTCTGAATGGTCCTCTCCGTCTGACCATCCGTCTGAGGGTGAAAAGCTGTGCTAAGACGTAGCTGCGTCCCGAACGCCTCCTGCAACCCCTTCCAAAGCCGGGAAGTAAAGCGGGCATCACGATCGGAAACGATAGATGATGGCACGCCGTGGAGCCGCACAATCTCCTGAACGTAGAGACGTCCCAAGCTCTCCACCGAGCCCTGCTCTCTGATGGGTAAGAAGTGTGCCGACTTGGTGAGTCGGTCAACAATCACCCAGATGGAGTCGTGACCTCTGGAAGTGTGTGGAAGTCCAGTCACGAAGTCCATAGATATGCTGTCCCACTTCCACTCCGGAACCTCCAAGGGCTGTACCAAGCCTGCTGGTACCTGGTGCTCTGCCTTCACCTGCTGACAGGTAAGGCATCGAGAAACGAACTCTGCTACAGCCTTCTTCATGCCCGGCCACCAATGCTGTCGTCTGAGGTCCTGGTACATCTTCGCCACTCCAGGATGTACCGCTAAAGGTGAAGTGTGAAACTCCCTCAACACTTCCTCTCGCAAAGCGACTGGTACCATGGTACGTCCTCTGAAAAGGATGTCGTGCTCTGCTCCAAGGGAGAAACCATCAGGTGTCTGTCCCGAGGATATCTGTGCACGCCGTGTCTCACAGTCAGCGTCCCCACGTTGTGCCTCCCTGACTCGCTGCAGTAGTGGAGGAGTGACTGTGAGAGACTGAAGAAAGGCTGCTCCATCTCTATCCACGAAGGATATCTGCAAAGAGGCTAGCTGCTCCGTCGCCTCCTCGAGTAGCTGAATGCCCGTCCTCCTGCTGAGGGCATCGGCTACTATGTTCCCCTTCCCAGGAGTATAGACTATCTCAAAGTCATAGTCCTGGAGGAACTCGAGCCATCGTCGCTGTCTCAGGTTCAGATCCTTCTGCGAGAAGATATACCTGAGACTCTGATGATCGGAAAAGACTGTAAAGCGCTCGCCCATCAGATAATGTCGCCATGTCTTCAGAGCGAAGACCACTGCTGCTAACTCCAGGTCATGGGTAGCGTAGTTCTGCTCATGCGGTCTCAACTGTCGTGATCCATAGGCGATCACTGCCCGCTCCTGCATCAGAACACATCCGAGTCCGGTCCCCGATGCATCGCAGTAGACCACGTACCCTACTCCCTCCTCAGGCAACCTCAAGATAGGTGCGCTAGACAATCTCTGCCTCAGCTCCTCGAAGCTCTGCTGACAACTGTCTGACCACACGAAGGGTTTCCCCTTCTTCGTCAACGCTGTGAGTGATGCCGCAACTCTGGAGAAGTTCGGCACAAATCTCCGATAGTATCCCGCTAGGCCCAAGAAGCTCCGCACCTCTGTCACGCTCCTGGGTGGCTCCCAAGCTAGCACTGCCTCGATCTTCGCGGGATCTACTGTAACTCCCGCCTCAGAGATAACGTGTCCCAAAAAGTGGACCTCACGTATCCAGAACTGGCACTTCGAGAGCTTACCATAAAGCTGGTGCTCTCGGAGTGTATCAAGAACAACTCGCAAGTGATAGGCGTGCTCCTCCTCTGTCGTAGAGTAAATCAGAATGTCGTCGATGAAAACCACGACAAACCGATCGAGGTATGGCTGAAAGATCCTGTTCATGAGAGCCATGAACACTGCTGGAGCATTGGTTACACCGAAAGGCATAACCAAGAACTCATAGTGGCCATACCGACATCTGAAGGCCGTCTTCTGCACATCCTCGTCTCTGACTCTGAGCTGATGATAGCCTGACCTGAGGTCTATCTTCGAGAACCACCGTGCTCCCTTGAGCTGATCAAAGAGGTCATCAATCCTCGGTAGCGGATACTTGTTCCTCACTGTCACCTGGTTCAGGCGACGAAAGTCAACACAAAGTCGCAAGCTCCCGTCCGCCTTCTTGGCGAACAATATCGGGGAAGCCCAGGGTGAAACACTGGGTCGGATGAACCCCTTGCCCTGCAAGTCCTCCAACTGTACCCGTAGCTCTCGAAGCTCGGCGGGGGCCATCCGATATGCTGGAGTGGATATCGGGGCTGTCCCGGGGTACAAGTCAATATAAAAGTCTACCTCTCTGCGAGGAGGTAGCCCTGGAACATCGTCGGGAAAAACGTCCGCATACTGATCCACCACTGCAGGAAAACCAGGACTCCGCACGTCAACTGCTCCAAGGATAAGGCTAGCCAACTGATGAGTGATGGGCTGTCCTCTCCTCCGCGGAAGTCCATCCTGTGCTGCTAAGGCTCCCTTCTCGCCGGTGAAGGTGAACCTGCTCCCGTCGGTGCGTACACATCGCACCTTGCGCCTAAAACAGTCAATCTGAGCATGGACCGTAGACAGCCAATCCATGCCCAAGATGACGTCGTAAGGCCTCGACGCTGCTACAAGAAGATCCCAGCCGAAGCTCTCGCCTCCTAGAGTAAGCTCACACTGCCGGCACCAGTGCGTAATCGTCGAGTCTGCTCCCGTAGGAGTCTATAGCCGTAAGGATCGAGCCAACGGCTCTGTCGGAATCTCCGAGCTCCGAACAAGGGCAGCGGCTATGAAAGAATGACTCGCTCCTGTGTCTATAAGAACTGCAGCAAGGGTGGAATAGACACAGATAGTACCTCGAATCATCTCGGGTGCGCCGTGGTCGTAGGCCTCTGCTGCCTGGAGCTGTGCCTGTCGCTGCCCGCCAGCTCCCTGTGGTCGGGGTGGACCTCCTGGTGGTGGTGGTGGTAAAGCCTCAAAGCGTCGGCCACCACCAGCTGCTCGTCCAGCTCCTCTGCCTCGTCCGCCTCCTCCCTGCGGACCGCCACGGTCGACCCTCTGCCTCTGCCTCGGTGGTCCATCTACTGACTGCTGCTCCTCGGCACGGCGGGTCGGGCAGTCGCGAGCCATGTGGCCCTGCCCGCCGCACGAGTAGCACTGCCTGCCTCTCGGAAGACTGGCTCCGCGCTGTGTGCCCCGCACTGCTGAGCCAGTGCCCTGAGATCGTCGGCCTGAAGGTCTGGTCTGCCTGGACCCCTGAGTCATCCGTCGACTGCCTGCTGCAGATGACTCTGCCACGTGCCGCCCTGCGGTGGGTCGCTGTGCTGGTGTAGACTCAGCAAGGAAGCTCTCGATCAGAAGAGCCCGCTCCAGTACTCCTGTCTGAGTCGGTATGCTGAGGGAGATCAGCGATGCCCTGATCTCGTGTCTCAAACCCTGCTCGAAGGTCCGGGCCCGGAAGAATGGATCCCGTACCATGTCGGTCGAGTAGCGCGAGAGATCGGTAAACCTCGCCGAGTACTGGGCGACCGTCATGCTGCCCTGCCGCAGCTGTAGAAGCTCCTGAATACGCACCGCTCGAAGGGTGGCCGGGACGAACTCAGAGCGGAAGAGGCTCTCGAAATCCGTCCAGAGAAGAGATGCCTCATCGTGCACCTGGAGCATCAGGCTCCACCATCGTCCTGCTGCTGCGTGTAGTAGGCTCGCAGCGAGGATCACCATGAGGTCTGCTGGTGTCCTCACTAGCCTAAACACTCGAACCACTGCCTCCAGCCAGTCCTCTGCTGCCTGGGGATCCGTCTCCCCGCGAAACCTGGGCGGTCGCTGTCGCTGAAACTCATGCAGTGCGCTGAGGCGACGTGCATCGTCAGCGGCTGCTGCTGGAAGCATCGGGGGCTCGGCGGGTAAAGCTACCGCCGGTGCCACTACTGGAAAAGGGCCCTGCACCGAAGCCTCGTCGCTCGGTGGGCTGTCGTCTCGCTCGACCATCGGAACCCTAGCTGGCTGTCGTCGTGGGGCCATCCTGAAAAGGAGATCAAGAGTGCCATAGTCAGAACAGTATACTTGGTGAGCTGAATTAAGTAATCATAAAGAAAACTTGAGACTTTCATTAAGCAGATCAGTATACCCGGTGAGCTGACACAAGTAATCACAAAGAAAACTTTGAAACACACACGCAATCAATGTTTCCGTGCATTAAGTCGGAAATCAGAAGTCAGGGTCCTGGTGTATGGATACGTCGGCCGCCGCACCAACACTGGACTCCCTGGACTGATAACCACACTCAATACGCTAAACATTATTGCTTCACATAGAAAAGATCAGAGTTCGCGGTAGAACCGAACTCCTCTGATACCAATTTGTCACGACCCGCCCTCGGGGTCCGTGCCGTGACTACCCCAAGCCCGCCTTCCATAGGCCAGGGGCTGGCGACTAGCACCAAGGCGTAAATCCCGGTAAAAAGGGAAGGCATTGCCTTTGTAAGGTAAACAAACACCACAGAGTAAACAAGCGGAAAGTAAACACTAAACAAAAACAGAGTACAACTGAAAGTGCGGAAAAGTAAATGGGCCAGAATACAAACCCAAACTGAAAGTAAAGTACAACTCGAAAGGGAAAAACAGCAACTGAAAAGTAAAGCCGCTACTCCGAGCTGTCCACTGGAAATCCCACCTGAAGGGTGGGTACAGATAGCTCCTCTGCTTCACGGGTCCCGCCGTCTGCTCCGTGCACGTCTCTCCCAGTGGTCCACCTCCGGGTACCGTCCCGCTCTGCAAACCTCAGCTAAGGTCAACGCTGTCCGTCGTCTGCAACCAACACAACGTAGTGCGGGCGAAGCCCGTGCAGGGGTGAGTATAAGCTACTCAGTAGGGTCCCCGAGACCCCTGAAGGTCTCTCAAAATCCACAAAGGATAAACCACGAAGCAAAGTACAATCACGAAGTAACAACCAACACTGCTTAGGTATATGCCCATACATATACCTAAGTCATCAATTCAAATACGCTCCAACCTCCGAGCCCAAGTATAACTCAGTCCACGCAGGAAAGTATACGTATTCCACAAAGGAAAGTAACAGGATTCAGCTCACACAGGTATACTTCTTCAGGGACGATAAAGATGATCACTGATCCATCTAAGTCGTCAGACCCACGAAGGATCGATAGGTAACTAACCCCCGCAAGACCCACACAGGATCGGGCTCACACAGAACCTGTAGGCGCTGGCTCACACAGAACCGCTGAGCGCAAGGACCCACACAGGATCGGGCTCACACAGAACCTGTAGCACTGATCCACGTAGGATCGCTGAGTGCTGTAGTCGTCGTCGTCGAATCCACACAGGATCTCTGTACTGTCGTCGTTGAATCCACACAGGATCTCTGTACTGTCGTCGTCGCAGTCACAGTAGCAGTCGTAGCAGTAGAACAGTCGCAGCCAGCACTAGGGTTCCCGCACACAGCAAGCTCGTACGGAGGGTCCGCTCCACGAGCCGAGAGGCTGATACATCAACTGTCACGAAGACCGAAGTTGATGTATCCAAAAGTTCCGTATCGTCAACAGGAACTCAACGCAACAGACGGCGCGTCGATCGGACGCCTGGTCTGAGAGTTATTGGCATTTTTGTCTCCGGGGCCCGGTTGGTTTTTAAGGCAAAACCAACCCGACCGTACTCCACCTGTGTCCAAACCTCGGGCGGAGTATGCCAAAAGATCCGTCTCACTAAGAGGAACACTACGCGACTGACGGCGCGTCAATCAGACGTCCGTAGCTCAAGATATGAGCGTTTCCGCTCCGAAGGCCCGGTTGGTTTCGTGAACGAACCAACCCGGCCGAACTCAAAGTAAACCGAAACCTTGAGTGCGATATACCGAAACGACCGTCTCGATCCAAGGATCGCGTTGCCGCAGACGGTTCGTCATTCGGAGGTCCGAGGCTCAAGTTATGAGCCAAGAACCGAATCTGGTCCGAAACGGGGGGGTCCGGGTCCGGGCCGACCCGGCCCGACCCCCCCCCTCTGGACGGCGCGGCGGCCGGCGGCGGCGGACGGCGGCGGCGGACGGCGGCGGACGGCGGCGGCGGCTGGCCGCGTGGCGGCGGCGGCGGGCCGCGTGGCGGCGGCGGCTGGCGGGCCGCGTGGCGGCGGCGGGCCGCGTGGCGGCGGCGGCTGGCGGGCCGCGTGGCGGCGGCGGGCCGCGTGGCGGCGGCGGCTGGCGGGCCGCGTGGCGGCGGCGGCTGGCGGGCCGCGTGGCGGCGGCGGCTGGCGGGCCGCGTGGCGGCGGCGGCTGGCGGACCGCGTGGCGGCGGCGGCTGGCGGACCGCGCTGGCGGCGGGGTGCCGCGGCGCATGCGGGAGGCACGCGGGGCTAAGCCCCGCGTTTCTAACAAAACGGCACGGCTTAAAGCCGTGCCTTGAAATATAAACGGCCCCCGCAGGTGGGGGCCGGCTGGACAAAACCGGGGGGCTTTGCCCCCCTCCTTAAATGAACCGCCCCCCCTCTTTAAGAGGGGGGTTTTGAAGAGCCGGCCGGGGGTTTAAACCCCCGGTTTTTATGATATCCGGCCGGCCTGCTGGCCGGCCGGTTTTTACCAACGGGACCGGAATTTCCGGTCCCGCCCTTGACTTCCGACGCCGGCGGCCCGGCCGCCGGTCTTTCCTTCCGCCGCGGCCCGGAACCGGCCGCGGTCTCCTCGTCTCACCGCGGCCCGGAACCGGCCGCGGTGTTCGTCGTCCGGCGCGGTGCGACGGCACCGCGCCCCTTTCGCCGTGCCAAGAATCCTCCCAACGCGGCGTGTCGGCGTCGCGGTCTTGAAATCTCTCCTCGGCGAAGCGCGACGGTATAGCGGAAATCATAAGCATGTTCATCCGCGTGGTGCGACGGCACCACGCCTTTTGCTTCCACCCGCATGAATCAATATGAACGAAGGAGGGGGTTTCGGCCGTGTTCGTGCGGTCCGACTCCCCTCGCGTTAACAAATAACATAACTAAAAAGTCTCACGTTTAGTCATGCTAAAATCCACGATTCAGGAATGGAATAAAATAATTAATAAAAACATCCCCTACCTCGGGTTTGAGATTCAAAGAAATCCTCTACGTTCCGCGGAAGACGGCGTCGCGGAAGTCGGGCGTCGCGGTCGTCGTTCGTCAAATCCGTTGACGAAGAGTTACGTCCGATGCGATACGTTGTTGGCGGATCTTCGTTTGTCGACGAAGAAGGTCCGAAGAGGAAGTAGAGGTCCGAAGATACCGGGTCTCCGAGTCGATGATCCTTGACGAAGTGTTATCGTTCTTCGTTGAGGATGAAGACGTTCTTCGTTCTTCGTCAGAGCTTGAAGATGAGAAAGCTCCCAAAGACAAACTAAGAACCCTCAATAAAATAAGATTACCTCTTATTTTATTAACACAACACAAGGGAATTTCAAAGCTTTGAAATTCAAAAAGGCATAACTCCCATAATTAAATAAGAGTTACTTAGGCCAAATTAATTAGGGGTTAAGAACGTTGAGAGAATTTTGAAAGATAGGGGTTCGTGTGGGCCCCACCACACTTAATCCTCCCAAGGGAGGTTAAGTGGGTGTGGGTCCCACTTCCAACCCCCTTGGGTAGGTTTTTAATAAGTTAAAAATAAAATTTGTTTAACACAATTTTATTTAACTTAACTGAAAAACCCCAAAACGGAACTTTCAACCCGCAACAAACGCAACTCCCGGAAAGGTCTCTTTAAGCGAATATCGGCGCTGCGAGTTCATCGGTGCCCTCGGATTTCAATTCCGAGCACCGGATCAAAAGTTAGGAATTCCCGCTCGTCCGTTCACTGAACGTACCGAGCCAAACTTCGGAAATTAATTCCGGGCACTCCGGGCCTCGGAATCAGGTGCCGTCTGAAACTGCGCTCTTGTAAAATTCCAAAGAAAATTAAGAAAAAAATTTCCTTGAAATTTGCGGGTCTTTACACACTTTGACAATTATTTTATTAATTAGGGAATTATTGATAAATCCATATCATTTATTCAATACAAATATTTGATCATGCATGTTGTTCATTAATTAAATATATTATTTCATATATGAGGAATGATTTGTACATGAACTATATGGGATAGGGAAGGTTTAATGAAATCCCCTTAAAACATAAATAGTCTCGTGAGATGAAATTAGTTGGTGAAAACCCCTTCTAGTTTGTTTCCAAGAAGAATATACGGGATTCTACCCAAAGATTTAAACTATCTTGAGAATAGATCTTGATGGTAAAGGTATCATGTGCTAGGGAAACATGACTTCCCATAATTAATAATTTCCTTTATTTAAAATTCAATTATTATTGTTATCTATTATATTTTTTATTTGACATTACCTATAGATTCATTTCATTCTCAATTTATTGACTAAATTGCATGTGTTTCAGTTATCTACCGTGCCATGATGATTATGCCTTATATAGATATTTATATAGAATGTGTGCTCAGTTATTTACCTTTCCATGTTGATTTATTCTCATTGATTCATTATTGCTTCCATTTTACTTACCCTTACTGAGCATTTGAGCTCACCCTTATTTGGTTTCCTTTCTATGGGCTATGAAGAAAAGATATTTTAATGAGTTTTCAAGCATAAATTTTATTATATTTTGTTATGTAATTTTTTCATTTTCTATATTCCAATGTAAATTTTTTATCATGAATGTAATATAGTTTTCCAAAACTGATAAACTTGTTGTCTTTCAAGACTTTATTTCTTGTATCCATGCCAATTAAATGAATTAAGGCATCGAATCCAGGCTATTGGGGTCAGGGCATTACATCTGGTATCAAACAAGTTCAGTAGAAACCTTAGAAACTAGATTTAGAAAACATATATTAGGGAACATAACCCTAAGATAGACTTTGAGAATAAGTATAGAAGGAAATCCTAGAATTTCAGTAAGGTAGATATTATGTGGGTCTTCCTAAAAAAACATTCATGTATGGATACTAAATGTGGACATGATTCTAGTATAGATGTACTTAGGGGTAACAACTCAAAATTTTTGTGTCGGTACTGACTCAAGAATAACCTAGTACATGAAAATGGTCCATACTGTGCACCTAGTTTGACATTCTTGGGGGTATTCTTAGGACAATTCATGATCTCTTTACAAACCATTATGAAGGATTTTAAAGTAATTATATCCCCAAGGAAACCTTTTTTTATGATTATGAGATTAACTATGCATAAAATTTTCAATTTATGTTAAATGTTACAAGATATTTAGAATTATAAATAGTTCATAATTTTATAAAATAATCTATTTTGTGACATTTTTTTACAAATGGAACCTGGAATAAAGAATGGTATCACTACTTATAGAAAATGTATAGATTTTCCTATTGAGTAAATCAATATATCCGGTATTGGAATATATAAAATTATAGATATATTAGGTAAAATTAATTAGGTTGTGAAAAATAACCTTTCTCAGATGGAGAAACCTAATCCACAATTAGATTCTTCCATTTCAGATCACTTTATGTGATAAAATCCTGTATCATTTAGTGGGACTACTGACCGAATAGTGGATAATCAATGGATTAAGTCATTAGAGAATATATTCATGGAATTGGTTTGTGGTGAAAAGGAAAATTATAAACATGTAGTGTATTGTCTCAATGGTGGTCCTCAATCCAGAATACTATGGGGAAGAAGAAATAGAACTCATAGAATAGAGAACTTTTAAGTATACATTCTTCAATAAATAATTCCCTATTGAACTAAAAAATGAGATGAAGATAAAGTTCCTTAGTTTAAAGAAAAAAATGTAATAAAGTGATTTAGGTTATGAATCAACCTTTACAAGATTATCTAGGTATGCTACAGATTACTTATGCAACACGGAGTTCAAGTTTGACCACTTCTTTGAAGTTCTTAATCCAAATCTCTTAAGGGTGCTGGTTTCTCATATTTTCTCTTCATATGATGAAAAAGTTTTATTTACTATAAATAAATAGAAATAATTCTCTAAGTATTATGGATTAAAAGGGAAGAAATAGAGTAAGAGAAAATAAGATAAAATAATAGATAAATAGAAGAAGGGAAAGAAGGATTTTCCCATATGTGATAATTATAGAAAAAATCACCCACGTAAATTCTTGAAAGGATTTAGAGTTTTTTATAAGTGCATAGAAAAGTGTCACTTAGAAAAATAATGCTATGTAAAGTTGTAAAAAACTATTATTTAGTGTTACAACTAGAAGGATATGTGGCATTATATAAATGTATTCTTTAAGAATCAAGGGAATATACCTTAGAAGAAGCTAAGGGGTCAATGTCAAGAATATGTTATTGACATAACTGAAGTGTAATGATTAATGTTCTTCTATATTTGGATCTATGAAATATGTTATAAAACTATTTTATCGGTGATTTTATCATTATATGATTTATAAAATATGTATGGATTTTACTTCAGAACTATTTCATTAAGGATTTGAGATCATATTTTGAATGATACCAAGAAATGTGATTTGGTATCAAGTTTAACTTTTTGGAAAACATGTGTTTGAGGGAAATATATGGATTAATATGTTCCTAATGTTGAGTTAATTAACTTTATAAAAATATATTATTCTTGTGGATAAAGTTAATTGGGTACTACTCACTACCTTGGAAATGATTCTAAAGTGTTGTATTATTATATTTTTGAAAGTTTAACCATTTATGAAATTATTTAAGTGGAATTTTAGATGGGGTTTTAGAGATTGTTTTATTATACCACTATATGATACATATTTTGCTAAGATATTATGTAAAAATAGTTTAATTCACAACAAAAGGAAAATATTGTGTTTATAGAAATGTATATTTACTTATATTCTTAGAGAGTGAAAAGATTTATCAACTCTAGGAAAGGGTCTTGAAACAAAAAATTTATCATATTATCATCATTTTTTATGATATCAATGACCTTTATTCACACCACTGATTTATGGTTTTGGTGTTATAAACTTTCAGTTGAACATGTTCTCTATCACTCTTAATTGGAACTTGATATTTATATTTATCTTACATATCCATGTTTTCACTATTGTTATCATATTATAAATTCTAGTTATGTGGTGAAATTTGCATTTATTTTTCCCTCTTATTAAGAATATGTGTTATTAACCCTACTTATTATGTGGGTATTTTAAAAATATTATTTTAAAATATCAATCCCTAAATTACTGAGATCAATTTTAAATTTCAAAGATGAAATTTAATTAAGCTGGGAAGAATGTAACTCCCCAAAATTCTAAAGTAAGAACATTGTATTTAATAGCATGTATAAAATGCAACACCAAACTTAAAAAGGAATATAAGGTATTGATACTTTAAGATATATCTAATATTTTAAATAAATCTATTCTATAGCTTTTAATTCATTCAACATTGAGATAAATTGTGTTACACACAAGAATAACTTTGTTCGATAGTTTTCATTACACGCAAGACTGAGTTTTATCAAAGAACAATATATTATTAAGATTTTATTATTAAATATAATAAGATACAAACAATATGTTAAAATAATGGTTATTAATAGGATTAAATAACTTATAAAAATATATGGTTTAATTCATTGGTTACAAATTAATTAGAAATGAATATAAGAAAAAATTGAATATAAAAGTAGTGTTTTTATAAGAAACTATTTTTATGATCACAAAGTAATTATATCCCAATAAATTATATTAATTAAATTTAGTGAGTGATATTAATTTAATATATATATTATATATTCAATAAAATATTTTTTACATTCATTTTATAGATTTGATAAGTATAATATAAGAACAATACTAATATTACACATAAACTCTATATATTTATAAAGGTGGTTTTGCTTCCTTCTAATGGTTGGCCTATTTTAGAACTAAATTTTATCACATTAATAAATTTTATTTTAAAAAATAAACCTAATTTTTCAAATAAAAATATAAAAATTAGTTTAGGGAGATTTTTTTTATTTTTCCAAGAAGTTTCATTTTTTGATGAATAGTAAAAAATACTGAATTTTAGTTGAAAACTTCTTTTTTGTCTCTTTTATTTATAAAGATAAATTATATTTTAAACTGGTTTTAAAGTAAAATTAGATAAAATATGGAAAAATTAATCTGATTTAGGTCACTATAATCAATTTCACGCTGAAATTATATATATAAATATTTCAATCTTTTGAACATTTTAACTTTAAAAAATCACATTGTCGTCCCATCTACGGTATTAATTTTAAATTAATTTTTGCAAATTTTTTTATTAGAATTTGGAAATTTATATTCCATATTTAGAATAACCAAAATTTATAATTTCTATTAAGTTAAAATTTGTTTTTGACCAAAAATTTTAGTGAAAGTAGTTAAAATTAATTACAGTGGTTAAGAGAGAAATTGGCTTAATAGGGGACTAAATCTAAAACATAAGGGAAAAAATGACCTAGAAACTAGTAAAAATACATTTTATGTCTATATTTTGAACATATTATCCATTTTATAGAATTATTATCATTATTGGATCCAGTTGAAATGGAAAAACATGTGGATAATTTCCTCTTTCAAAAATTTACCAGAATGTCACTCCCTCTCTACTTTAAAAGGGCACTCACCATTCCCATTTATTCACACCTCCCAATAAATTTGTATTTTCCAAAACATACCCAAATAATATACCTAATTTCCTATCATAATATTATAATACTTAATTATGTAATAAATCAAACCAAGGAAGTATTTTGGTATAAACAAAAAGGAGTTACACGAATAAGAGGTAACATTCTTCAACGATCACTTTTATTTCATTTACTTCTACACCCTTAAATTCTTTATATATAATGATTATATAATAAAATTATTATCTTAAATATTTTGAGATGTTTTTATTCTAATATTTAAAACTACACTTTCACACACATCCATCAAATGGGATATGCAATCATCATTTGTGTGTACGACAGACTACCGCCTCGCGAACCGATATCGTTCGTTCTTCCATTACCACATTTAAAGGTTTGAATAATGATGTATTTATTGTTTATCTATAATATATATGATATTTATGATGTATTTATAATTATTTAATTTTTATATAATTCAAACCTTTATTCTTTCCATTTTGTGGGAATATGATAACATCGTTTGTGGACGTGTAGACTATCACCTCCTCAAAGTGATGTGATTCGTTCACAATATACATGAGATGTATTAAGGATAATTTTAATAAACATATGTGACATATATGACATATATGACATAAATATGATACTATAATTATAATATACATATATATCCTTTACTTCTAAATATTTTAACATGAAAAATAAATGGAAGTAGCATTCATGTGTATGTACGACCTACCGTGTCCATGAATGGTGCATTTCATTCCCTACTTCTAAATATTATGGATTATTCTAAATACATATATAATGAAAATATTTATATATTTATATATTTATATATTATAATTAAATCATTATTTATATTATGGATATGATTAAATCCGGATCCATGTAAGAACAACAAAAATAACAAGTCAAAACATACTTGAAAACTAGGCAATTAACACCCAAAATAGTGAAAATAATGAAATTTTATTAATAAATGGGTAATAAGATTTTAAAAGAAGTTAACATATCATATTATAAATATTATAATGTTTTTTTATAAGATAATAACATGATTAAAACCATTATACATGAGTTTAAAGGATTTTCACCCAAAATTAAATGCAAGGTAAGGGATTTCATCTCAATTTACATCCCATTGACACTTATTTGTTATTATACACCAATTCACTTTAATGTGGTTTATATAATACCTATTTTTCATTTAATATCTATATTATCTCATATTTAATGGTATTTTATGTTTCACTTTGTACCATCTCATTCAATGGGTTTTGACGTGAAAATTTCCAAGTAATCAAAGTTATCTTTGCAATATCACTTTCTTTTGTGATTGTTAACTTTCCATTTAAAAGTTCAAATATATAAGATAATTTCTATTGTGAATAAAATTTATATTAAATATTCATATTCTCATGCAATTAATATTATTATTTCCTAAATTTTATATCATTCTTACGTATGGTATTCTCTTTGAAAATTATTTGATTAAATGGGGAATTATTGAAAAATATGTATCTTTTATTCAATATGAATATTTGATCAGGAATGTTGTTCATTATTTATATATATTATTCAATATATGAGTAATTATTTAGACATTCACTATATGGGTTGGTGACGGATTAATGCAAGCCCTTCGATGCATTAATAGTCTCATGAGACGAAATCAGTTGGTGACAAACCCTTCGAGTTTTTTCTAAGAAAGATAGATGGGTTTATAACTATATATTTAAACTATATTGAGAATAGATATTGATAGTAAAGGTATCATGAACCTGAGAAACATGAAAAATAATACCTAATAATTTTATTTATTTAGAATTCAGTTATTATTATTATTCATGATATTTTTTCTTTAACATTTGTCTATATAACACCCCAAGATTTATGGTACATATCTTCTTAAAAAAAATAAATTTACTCAATGACTTATATTTCATGCAACATCAAACATAAATTAACTATGATATACTATTATATATTAACATGACCCTTAGGAATAGTAATGTGACCATTGGGAATAGTATTGTGACCATTAAAAATGGTAATGTGACCATTAGAATAATTACCTCACCTATAATGGTATAAATAAAATTTAGGTATCTTATAATTGAAAATATGATATATTTTTGACATGGAATAATTAAATAAATGTTTTAAAAATGATAAATTAAGTATTCGTATTTTGTGAAACGTAAATGTTTATTTACAATTTTATAATTATGATAATGTTTTAAAATAAATTTTTTTCAAAAAATATATTTATAAATTAATTTTTGTTGTATTATTATTATAATATAATTTTATGAGACCTTATTTATCCTTCCAAAGTGTCATAAAATCAGTTATAATTTTAAAATTGGTATTTTTCGAATAAATGATGATTTTAATTAGAAATTAAATTTCTCATATTTGTAATTTTTTTCATAAAATGGAGTTTATTTTTGAATTCTACATGTAGAAAAAATTTTAGGGTGTATTTTTAGGTTTTTTCCCAAATAGTTGAATTTTTGGGGAAAAGTGAAATATAGTAATTTACTGTATTAGCTAAATACACGAATTGTTGAGTCACTAATGATGTATGGATGATGTAAGAACCATAATCATGAACTAACCTTATCTCTTTATGGTATTTAGTTATGGAAATCATAACTATTAATAGTATTGGTCCAAAAATAATAAACTAATGAATAAAATAATCAAAACAACACTCATCTCCTCCACTATAAATACCACCCATCACCACCTCTTATCTTAAAACCATAAAATCCATGATGATTTTAAAAATTCTATCCAATCATATTCCCAAGAATCTCCCATATGTCCAGGATCCTTTTGTCTCAATAAAAGTCCAAATCTAATTTCCCTAAGGAGTTTCTCAAGGAGAAGAAATTCAAGAGGTAAAATCCTCTTTCGTTTTCATTTAATTTTATTTTCAATTTATTTTATTTTATCATACTCTCCATGCCAACCTTAAAGTATAGTTATAAAACCATTATAATGGTTAAAATGAAATTTAAAATTTATATTACAACTTTTTTAGTGTTTTATAACCAGTATTTATAGATAATATTAATTAATAAAACAAAACTAGTTCATAATGATCGAAAAAATGACAAAATTATCCAAACGGTTATCATTAATGTTTTATCTAATGAATTATCATTATATATGAAAATAATAATATATAAGACCAATTAATATTTTAAAAGTTAATTAATAATGTATAATTTTAATTCTAGATACATTTTCCCATTTTACATGATCTTTCATACATGTATATAAGTAAACCAATCACGAAAACCAAGAAAACAAACACTCTCAAATGACAAAATTAAATCTTATAACTCATCAAAAAATCCATAAATGAACATAATAAAATTATACTTAATAAAATATATGTTTAAGGGGTTATTAATTAAATTATTAATGAATCTAATTTCATTATCTAGGACATTAAGTGCAAGTGTAAGACACTTTTGGACATAAGGTAAGGGATTCTCTCTGAGCCCCCATTTTTCCTTCGGGTTTTATTTTCTCTCTCTTTACCCATATGTAATTATTATTAATATTTATAAACTTATTTTAAATTATATTTATATGTTTCAAACATATATATCTATGTTAATTCATCCTTCTTTGATGGGTAAATACATGTTTTAAAAGGGTTCATTTCAATTACTCCTGATAAGAAAGCACGAGGGAACTTCCCGATTTCTTACCCATTCTCAAGAACACTCCATAATCTATTTTAAGGAACCAATATTTTTATAAAATAAATCTTTGTATCCTCTAAAACTATATATTTTCATTATTAGTTTTATGCAAACAATTATTCTTTTTTTATATAATCTTTAATATTTTCTTTTAAACCACACTAAAGTGGATCATTTCTAAAGTTTCTTAAACAATTTTTTACATGATTTAATTTAATTTAGACATTATTTATAATTATCTATACATATTTTCCTTTATTAATTTAATTTTTTTATTTAAATCCATTCTCTCATGGTAACCATTATAGAATTCCCTTCGGTTATTCCTTATTCACCACTTATTACTTGTGTGTGGTGTATGTATGCTTCCCTTTTATATATGATCATCATTAATTAAAGATTTAATTAAATATCTATATTTCTTGTATCATGAATATGATTATTGTCTCATATGTAAACCATTTTTATAGAAAATGTTTTCTTTGAATGTTTTTATTGAATTAAATCCATGTATGAAGAATTTTTTGGACTTACAATGATGGGTGGGGCTCAATTATAGATAGCCTCTCGATGCATCAACATGTCTTATGAGACAATAAACTTAGAGAAAACCACTTTCTATTTGTTTCCAAAAATAATTAGATGGTTTTCTACCCATCAACATAAAATCTCTTCATGTTGTAATAGTTCATGTTCCAAATACATGACATCCAAAAAATTAATCATTTTCTTTATTCAGTATTCATTCATTAATTTACATGAGATTTTCACTATGAAAAAAAATACATAGATGCATTTTTATTCTTAGTTAATTAATGGAAAGTGTTTTTCAGTTATTTACCTTTCCATAATGAATGTTCTATATTTATTTTTCTTCACTTATTATTGATTTATGTAACCCTAACTAATCATTTGATCTCACCCCTTTATTTGTTTTCCGTCCCTAGGTTATGAAGATATAATCTTTTAATAAGTGACAAGGAAGCAGTTTATTTTCCTTTGTTATGTTTTATGTTTAATTAAAAATTTAATAAGGGAACAATGTATATATCTAGTTCTCAAAGACTACTAAATTTATCAATCATTGGTGATGTGATCTCTTAAATCTATTCTATTGTAATAAAACAACCAATGAATCTGAGCTACTATGGTTAGGGTTGTGACTGTTGGTATTAGAAAAATTTTAGTAGAAACATTGGTAAAAAGATGTTAAATAAACATGAAAATTATAATAATTAATTGTAGTAATTTTTTATCCCTATAATCATGATGATTATGATCTAACTTATTGTGTTCTATTATTTATTAATGGTGCCTAATGTAAGGAAATGAATCAATACCTGTGGGCAATGTAGGGATTTTTGTACTGAGAAAGTAAACATAGTTACTATTGGTGCTGATTATATCAAGACTATATTAGGAAAGCTTACTCAGATAATAAAAATTAACCACACTACACCCATGTTGGATTGTTTCATGGTGTAAAAGACCCCATCTTTTAGTGGGACTACTGATCCAGTGGTAGCTGAGTAGTGGATCAAGTACCTTGAAATGATAATTCTAGAATTAGGATGCAATGAAAACGAAAAGGTAGTGTATTAAATATATTGTATCAAGGGAGATAATTATAAATGTTGGTAATTGATTCAAAATACTAAAGATTAATATGAAATAGAATACATGTAATGGAGATCTTTTAAAGAAATATTCATTAAAAAATACTTCCCTCATAAGCAATGAACTAGAATGAAAAAAAATCATTATCTTAAAGAAAAGGGAAGACAAGAGTGTTGTAGAGTATGAGGATACCTTCACAAGACTATCTAGGTATTTTTTAGATTATATACGTGATTCGAAGGACAATATTGATCATTTATTTGAAGGTATTAACCAAGTCTCGGAAGGGAACTAGCTTCTAAAACATTTTCCTTATATGATGAAATAATATTAAGTGCCGTCAAAATGAAAAAGGAATTTGTGAGATCTTATATGTTTAAGGAAAATCAAGAGAAGAATATTTTTTCTAATAGCCATGGAAAAGGTTAAGTTTCAAAGAAGAAGAAGGCAATGAATAAATTTCCATTATGTGAAAATTTTGGAAAGAATCATCCTAGAAAATTCTTGAAAGGAATCGTAGTTTTTTATAAGTGCAGAAAAAGGGTCATCAAGAAAATGAATGGAAGGAGAAGAAATAAATCAATGATGTTAAATGATTTAAATATAATTAAATGGGGAATTATCAAAATCAATATTCTAATAATTGAGTAAATTTACCATATAAGAGTCCAATGGGAGATGTCCAAGCTTATGTGGTTACCATAGATGAAGTAGAATTACCTAATGATGTGGTGGAAGGAATAATAATCTTATCTTAAAATTTATACAATGCTTTCTTTGATTATGGTTCATCACACACTTTTATATCTACCCAATTTTCTAATAAAATTATATATTTCTGTTTTTTGATTTAATAAGGGAGTTTTCATTCAAAACCTATAAAGGAAGTCTCGTTGCAATGAAAATCTGTTGCGTAGTTCCCATTATAGAATATAAATGTGCTTTATTTTCTAACCTTATCATCATACGTATGGTAGACTTTAATATAATCCTTGATATGGAATGGCTTTCAAAATATGATATGAATTTATAACAAGAGGAAGGAAATTATGATTTGTGAGGAATATGTACAATTCATTATCTTTAGAGTAGAAACCCCATCATCTAATTATTACCATGATCTACCCCCAGTAGCTCTACTAAATTAAATTCTTGGGGAGGAAGAGTAAATAACATATAGGAATGAGAAAATTCATCTTCAAATTGAGGAAGTACCAAGTGTGTGGGAATATGTTGATGTATTTCTTAGTGAATTTTCTAAACACTCCCATAGCGTGTAGTTGAGTTTACCATTTATTCAATCCCTGATAAAAGACCAATATTAAAGGCTCCTTATAGAATAACCACTATGTAATTAGAAAACATGAAGAAACAACTAGAGGATTTTCATAATAATGGAATTATTTAACTGAGTGTATCTCCATGGGGATCCCATGTTCTATTTGTTAAGAAGAAAGATGGATCCTTGATGGTATGCATTGACTATAGAGAAATCAATTATATTAGAATAAATAAAAAGTATCCTCTACCTCACTTTGATGATTTATTTGATCAACTCCACTAAGATAAATATCTTTTGAATATTCGAATTCATTCTATGTATCATCAATTACGAGTAAATAAGGAATATATTATGAAGATCGAATTTTTGATGAGTTATGGACATTATGAGTTTACAGTAATTCCATTTGGATTAACTAATGCACCATATATGTTTATTGATCTACTAAATAGAAAATTCAATGAATATCTTGAAATTTTTTTGTGGTATTCATTAATAATAATCTGGTATATTCTAAAAAATATGATGACCATGAGAATCACTTGAGGATCATTCCTGAGAATTTTAGAAGTAAATAATTATATAGTAAATATAGAATGTGTGAATTTTGACTTTAGAAAATTTATTTTCAGGCCCATATTGTCTCTAAGGATATAATCTTAGTTGATCCTGCAAAGATGAAGGCAACCCAAGAATTCCCTACACCAAATAAAAAAACTGAGGTACATAGTTTTATTGGTTTAGTGGGTTAAAATCAGAGTTTTTTTCATAATCTCACCTGATTAGCTAACTCGTTAACCAAGATCACATGCAATAACATTCTAGGATGTGTACTTATGAAAAATAATAATGTTATTTCATATTCATCAATTAAATTGAAGACTCGTGAACAAAAAATTATACAACTCATGATATTGAGTTAGCAACCATAATATTTGCATTAAAGATATGAAGAAACTATATCTATGGTGGAGGATGTGATAAATATATGGATCACAAGAGTTTAAAATACATCATTACACAGAAATTACTCAACCTGAGGAGAAATACAGTTTCTCAAGTTACTCAAATATTAGGTTTTATCAATATACTAACACCCAAGAAAAGTAAATAAGGTAGAATGTGTATTAGGTAGGAAAGATCATGGAATTATTACCCAAATAAGGATTCAGAAAGATCTTATGTTAATGGATTTAGTAAATATGGATATGATAATTTTTAAGGAAGGGGGAAATGTCACTTTTTTTCAAATAATTGGTAAACCATATTTAATGGAGAATATACAAAGTTCTTAATTTTATGATTTGAATTTTTAAAAGAAAATTTAATCCCTTAAGGATGGAAGGTTGGAAGACTTCATGTATGAGGATGGAATTCTGAAATTTGGAAAGAGGTTATATGTTCTATCAATAACTGAGCTAAAAAGGGGACTATTATATGAGGCTCACAGCTCAAATTTATCTATACACCCTTGTAGTACCAAGATGTATAGAGATCCGAAGGAAAATGTTTTTGTGGGATAACATGAAGTGTGAAATTGGTAACTGTGTCAAGATGCCCAGTCTTTCAACATGTGAATCTTGAGAGACAACATCCTAGAGGATTCATGCATCCTCTAGTTATTCCTATGTGGAAGTGGGATGATATTACTATGGAATTAATCACTAGATAACGAAAGACCCATAGAAATAATGATATGATACGGGTTATTATTTATCTCCTTACAAAATTGGTTCATTTTCTTGCTGTAAGAGAAGACTTGCCTCTTCAGATCCTAAAAAGACTCTATATTAATGATTTTTTATGACTTCATGGGGCACATATATCGATTATGTTAGATCAAGATCACGTTTTTACATCAAAATTATGGAAGATTATTTATAGTTCCTTGGATAGTAAGCTTCATTTGAGTACTACTTATCACTCTCAAATAGATGGATGGTCTGAAAGGACTATTACAACATTGGAAGACATGTTAAGATCATGCTCACTTGACTTTAATGGTGGGTGGGATCAGTATTTACCTTTGGTGGAATTTTCCTACAATAATTGTTTCCATTTTGGTATTCAAATTGCGCCATATAAAACATTATATGGAAAGATATGTCATACCCCAACTAGTTGGGATGAAGTTGGTGAGAGGAAACTTATTGTCCTAGAACTTATTGATAAGAAAACGATAAAGTTAAAGACTATTCTAGCTCATAATAAAGTACCTGAATGTCGGAAAAAGTGTTATACTGACAACCAGATAAAGTATTTTTAATTTCTACTATGAGATCTTGTCTTTTTAAAAGTATATCCATGGAAGGGTGTTATAAGGTACTGTAAGAAAAGGAAACTGAGCCACAGGTACATCAGACCAGTTAAAATTATGGAAATAATTAGAGCTATAGCTTATTAATTTTCAATGCTTTCAAGTATCTCCAAATTTCATGACATGTTCCACATAGCATTGTTAAATAAGTACATTCCAGACCCAATGCATGTACTCACCTATGAAGAAATAGAACTGAAACCTTATCTTTCTTACTATGAAGTGCCTATCAATATTATTAACACTAGAGAGAAATTATTAATAAATCTTCCTACGTAAATGTAAAAGGTTCATTAGAGAAACCATAAAATGGAAGAAGCAATGTGGGAACCTAAGTATGTTATGAACAAGAACCATCCTCATCTATTTAGAAGGAAATATTCATGATAAATTTTGAGGATGAAATTTTCATAGGATGGAGGAATATAATTACTTAAGATTTATGGTAAATATATTATTAAATAAACTCAATTTATTATATAAATTAAATTTTATGCAACACTGTGCTTAAATGAACCATGATATACTATTAAATAATAACATGTCCATTAGGAATAATAATGTGACTGTTAGGAATAGTAACATGACCATTAAAAATATTAATGTGACTATTAGAATAATAACCTCACCTATGTGGGTATAAATAAAATTTAGGTATCTAATAATTAAAAATAAGATATATTTATGACTTGGAAGAAGTAAATAAATGTTTTAAAAATGATAAATTAAGTATTAGTATTTTGTAAAACATAAATGTTTATTTTTAATTTTATAATTAATATAATTTTTTCAAAGAAAATTTATTTTGAAAAAATATATTCAAAAAATTAATTTTTTTTGTCTTATGATTATAAAATAATTTTATGAGGCCTTAATTATCTTTTCAATGTGTCATAAAATTAGTTATAATTTTAAAATTAGTATTTTTTTAAAAAAATGATGATTTTAATTAAAAATTAAATTTATTAAATTTATAAAATTAATTTCATAAAATGGATTCCGTTTTTTAATTATTAAATTAGGAAATTCTTGGGCTTATTTTTTGGAATTTGTCTAAAATAGTTGAATTTTTGTGAATAGTGAAATACGGTAATTTACAGTGTTAGCTTAATCCATGAATTATTGAGTCATTGATTGTGTATGGATGATGTGAGTACCAATATATCAAAATCTCCTTATCTATTTACTATATTTATTCATGATGATCATAATTATTGATATTATTAATCCAAAATAATCAACTAATGATTAAAATAATCAAAAAATACCCCTCTCCACCTCTATAAACACCACCTCTTCTCCTCACACCATAAAAGCCTTGAAGATTGTAAAATTTTTATCCAATACACATCCAAAGCCTCCCCCATGTTCGAAATCCTTTTTGATCAACAAAAGACCAAATCCAATTTCACTAAGGAGGTTCTCAAGGAGATAAAATTCAAGAGGTAAAATCCTCTTTCATTTTCCTTTAATTTTATTTTCAAATTCATTTCGTTTCTTATCCTCTTCTCCCCCCCCCCCCCCCTCCCCTCCACCATAATCCAAGTGTCATGATAACTCTAGTATCTTATATATATATATATATTAATTCTATTGTGTTAATTTAAGATCCATCATTTAACCCCTTCACCTCTCCCTTTTATTCTAAAACTGTAAACAACATTCGAGATGTGTCGATTCACCACCTCCATGGACGACGATTTTTTTCTAACACAACCTTCAAGGCTGGTCATAAAACCATTATAATGGTTAAAAAATATTGTAAAATTTATATTACAACTTTTTAGTGTTCTTGAACAAGTATATATGCATAATATTAATTAATAAAACAAAACTAGTTCATGATGATTGAAAAAACACAATAATAATCTAAACAATTATCATTCATGTTTTATCTAATGAATCATCCTATAATCTAAAAAATGATATATAAGACCAATTAATATTATATAATTTTATTAATAACATATAATTTCAATTATGGATAACTATTATCATTTCACATGATCTTTCATACATGTATACAAGTAAACCAATAATGAAAACCAAGGAAACAAACACTCTCAAACGATGAAATTGAATCTTATAACTCATAAAAAATTCCATAAATAAACTTAATAAAAATATAATAAATAAAATAAATTTTTAATAGGTTATTAATTAAATTATTAACAAATCTAATTTCATTATCTTGGATATTAAGTTCAAGTGAAGAACACTTTCATACATAAGGGATTCTCTCCGAACAACCATTTTTTCTTCAGGTTTTGTTTTCTCTCTCTTTAACCCAATGTAATTATTTTTTATTTTTATACACTTTTTCTATATTGTATTTATATTTCCCAAAATTATGTATTTAGATCAATTAATCCTTATTTTATTGGTAAATTCATATTTTATAAGGTTTCCTTTTCAATTTCTCCTGATAAGAAAACCTGATTAAAGGGGACTTCCTGATTTCGTACCCTTTTTCATGTACACTCCTAATCTTTTTTAAGCCACCAATATTTTTAGAAAATCATTATTTTATCATGAAAAACAATCTTTTTCATTTATATTTTTATACAAACAATTATTTATTTTTCATTTTTAGGAATCTTTAATAGTTTTCTTTAAACTGCACTAAAGTTTCTCATTTTTAACGTTTATTAAAGGCTTTTTACATGTTTTAATTTTAGTTGGACATAATTTATCATGATTTAAACATATTTTTACTTAATAATGTCTAAGTATAATTTAAATAAATTCTCTCACGGATACCATTATGATATTCTCTTTGGTTTTTACCTTATTCACCATTAATCCCTTGTGTGTAGTGTATGTATGATTACCTTTTATTTATGATCATCATTCATTAAACATTTCATTAAATATTTCATTAAATATACATATTTATTGTATCATGATTTTGATTTTTTTCTAATCTATATACTATTTTTATATATAGTGTTTTCTTTGAATGTTTTTATTGAATTGAATCCATGTATGAAGAATGCTTTGGACTTATAGTGATGGATGGGGCCTGGTTATAGATATCTCCTTGATTCATCAACAAGTATCATGCGATAAAATAGTTGGTGAAAAATCCTTCATGTTTTTTTTGATAAATAATCACATTGTTTTATACCCATGGTCTTAAAACATATTGATGGTATAATGGTTCATGTGCCAGATACTTGATGTCCAAAAATTAAACATTTTCTTCATTCAGTATTCAGTCATTACTTTCCATGATATTTTCACTATGAGAAACTCTATGGATGAATTTCTATTATCATTTTATTTATGGACTGTGTTTTTCAATTATTTACATTTCCATAATGACTATGCCTTATTGGTTTTTCTTTACTTATTATTGATTCATGTAACCCTTATTGAGTATTTGACCTCGCCCCTTTATTTTTTTCCTTCCCCAGGTTATAAGGATGTAATATTTGAATAAGTGATAAGGAATTAGTTTATTTTCCTATTTATGTTTTAAGTTTAGTTACCAATTTAATAATAGAACCATTTATGTATATTGTTCTTCAAGACTACTAAACTGATCGATCATGTGATCTCTTATATCTATTCCATTTTAATAAAACAGCTCCCAACTCTGGGATACTGGGGTTGGGGTTGTTACAATATATGGATTCATTTCATTCACGGTTTATTGATTAAATCGCATGTGTTTTAGTTATCTACCATGACATATTGATTATTATTTATCCAAATATTTATATGTCATGTGTGATTAATTATTTACCTTTCCATGTCAATTTATTCTCATTGATTCATTATTACTTCTTTTGTACTTACCCTTACTGTGCATTTGAGCTCACCCTTATTTTGTTTCCTTTCATCGGGTTTTGAATAAAATATCATTGAATGATATTTCAAGGATGCAGTTTATTAGGATTTGTTATGTATTATGTTTCATTTTCTATTTACCAATGTAAAATGGGTATCATGTAAGTAATATGATTCTCCAAAAATGCTAAAATTTTGGTCATTTGGGATTTGATTCCTTGTAATCATGCCAATGTAATAAAGTAAGGCACTAGCTCTGGTCTACTAGGGTCAAGTCATTACATCCAGGTACATGGGAAAGTATGTGACACAGCCTAACAAATGGAGGCATGACCTGGAACACATAGGTAGGCCCCGGGTGGTCGAGACACATTGTGTGGTCCTCATAAAAACTATATATGGTGAAATGGACATAATGTTGTGTTTATAGGAGATCCTTCTAGGAAAAATAGTGGAATCACATTCAATGTAAACCCATATACATGTCATGTACTTCCCTCTACATCTTCTTTATCTCGTATCTTCTTCATTTGGACTCAAATCTTATCCCACATGTAGCATATCCTGGGTGTTTTCCCGCATAGAATGTGAAGCTCACCCCTATATTGGATTTTGATATATTATGTGATGTGTTTAGATCGATGAACTTCCTTAGGTGATGCTTGAGGATGGCAGTGATCTGGCATGATCATCAGAGATCTTAGATAGAGATTGTACTCCCATGTCACACCAAGATGTGGGTCCTATATACTCTTTATTCAGATGGATATGGTACTCCCCTATCACACCAAGGTGTGGGTTCTCTATAAATAATTTTCATATAGAGATGGGACTCCCTTATCATATTAGGGAACATTTACTCCATTAGTAGAGATGGCACTCCCCTGTCATACCAAGGTGCAGGACCTCCATGCCCATTATTATTGGTAGAGGTGTACTCCCCTATCGCACTAAGGTGTGGGTCCTCTATCCATGGAGATAGTACTCCCATGCATGGGCATGGATCCTTCATATAGGTTATTCCAAATATAAATATGGTAGTTCCCCACACGAGCATAGGTCCTCTATCTATGGGGATGTTACTCCCCTATCTCACCGGGGCATGGGTCCCCCATATTCCATACATATATATAGAGACGACACTCCCCTGCATGGGAACGAGTCCTCTATCTACTTAGTGGCATCACCATGTTATGTTAGGTAATGGGTCCTCTATTGTTTAGAGATTATTATCCCTCAGGCTATGAAGTAATGGTGAGATGCAGACCCTTCGCATGACTTATTCATATATACACTCAAGATGTTGGGAATAAATGATGGTCCTTTGGAGCTATAGGCAGACTCGTCATCCTAGGTTATGCTATGATATGGAGATACACTTTCTCTCTCATATAGTTTTCAATATGAGAATATATATATATATATATTTGGGTTTTATTTTCCACTTTCTTTGGGTTGAGATGACCACTTCTATCATGTCATATATTTCTCCCCCTTTAGTTGCCAGGGCGTCCTACTGGGTATGTATATACTCACCCCTACCTGGTATTTTCCTACATGTTCTATGTCTTATACAGATGATGGATATATCATCAATGATTTAGAAGGTGCATAGGGATAATCAGGTGCATTGACCACATGTCGTTGTTAGGGATTAGAGATTAGGAGTCGAGCTCTCTCAGCTTTACTTTATTCTAGTTGTTGTTGGGTAGAGACATATTTTCTAGGTGGGCTTGTATTTTGACCTTTACTTTTCATATTGAACTATAATACTCTTTTTTATTCTCTGGATGTTATTACATGAAAGGTTTTATTCTAGATGTTACTGTCTTTTTTTATTATTCCTCTTCACTTATATGTAGAGATAATTGTGTGTACATATAGGTACTTTAGATGAAGGCCTCCCATTTTAGTTATTCCTTCTCAGAGCTTGTCACTAGATCCTAGAATATGGAGGAGGGCTTGGTGTTGTGGCAGCCTGATCTTTTGTCAGCCAGGAAGGCCACGATGGGTCCAGTTATTACATTTCCTCCTTTTATAAATGAGGAGAAGGGTAATTTTGGGAGTACCCATTAGATTTCAATAATGATATATCACTATTCAAGGGTCAAAGGGTCCAAATGTGAAGAATAATGAAGATTTGGGTGAGATAAGGTTGATAAAACCTCAAACATTCATTTTCACACAAGCCTTAAACATTAATCGATCCTTTTACTTTTATATTTTTTACTTCTACCTTTTTTTTACCATGGTAATTAATTATTACCTAAGTAATTTAATTTTAATCCCTAAAACTAAAATGGGACTTACTACATATATTTTTATCTAATGATTATAAATATGAGATATCTTTTATCAAATAATATTTTAATATCTAAAAAATAATAATTTTAACATTATCACATTTCAAGTATGAAAATTAGTTTTTAGAAAAAAATGTATTTTATCTATTAAAATATATGTGTAGGATAAAATTATCAATGTCTTTTATTTTTATAATATAATTTTTTTTATTATAATAGAATAAAATTTATATATAATTTAAATCAATCTAAAATAAAAATTAACATAATAATATTTAATTAAAAGAAAAGACCATAAATAATTATTTTATTTTGAAATATTACTCAAGTTTCTAAAATGTTAAACATAGGTTTTATAAATAATAATAAAATTTTGAAATGTATATTTTTACTATTTAAATACATATTTTATCATGGATAATGTTTTATAAGTATTTAATTTATACTTATATCTTGATATATCCATAAACACTATAACTTTAGTAAAAACAGTATTTTTTCACTATTCACCTAAAAATAGATTATTTCAAAAAAACCTAAAAATTCATATTTATTTGATATTTTTATTTTAAATTGAAAAATGAATACAATTTTGTTAAATTAAAATTTTATAATTTGATAATTTAGTTTTTAAATATGAATATAAATATATAATGAAAACTTTTTTCATTAGAAAATTACATTTTAAAATATTGAATATTGTTATTCTTACTTCTAATCAATTACTATTAAAAGTTTTTGTTAAAATATTATTTATATAAAAAATATATTTTATCTATATTATATTTTGTGACTTGACATAAATTTTATAAAATTCAATTTTTAAAGGGTTAGATTTAAAAAAATAAATCAGTCTTATTAGTTACTTAGCTACACTAATTGAATTTTATCAATGATTTAGTATTAATAATGACCTTTTTTTTATATCTGCATTTATATCACAATTTAGATTTCTCTATTTTACCTAATAATTTTTTAGATACATTTTAACAGTTGTATATTATTCGACAGTTCATTATTGTTCGATTTTTGCGTGTGAAGCAAGCTATCAAAAACACTATATTTCAAAGTGAAATATAATTTAAAATATTGGGGTGTTATAATGTCCCAAATTTAGGAAATTTTAATAAAATCTCATATTCCATACTATACCACACATAGTCATTGTGAAAAAATGAATTTTATTATACCCCAATCCTATTGAACATAATATATATTTTTGAATCATGATTCGAATATGTAAGATTGTTGACTTCTGGAAGAAACTCTTTCAAAAGATCAAGTGGTTCAGTGAAACTTTTTTTACTCCAACCATTTTTTTCAAATTAACCAATCCTATAAATATTGATAACACTAAATTTAGTGCAACTTGGGAATAATATTTTCTCAGTATCTCCATACAATCATTCGTCACTTTCTATTTTTCAATGGTTTCAACATCAAAATCATGAATTAATTATTCAAGACGGTCCATTGTCTCATTGTTAACATATTCATCAATATTAGATCTTGAATTATTTTTTATTTCTCCATGCTATATCCAACTTGTATAACTTTGATTAAAACCACTGAAAATCATATGGTCTTTGATTTATCCATACTATAATTTTCTTATATTTAAACACTATACACAAGGATATAAAATCAGATCTCTATTTTCAATATTTTTTATAAAATTCTAAGAAAAATTCAATCCCTTTATCATATTCATCACTAGTTCTTTGTGTCTTTATCTAATTATGATTCATTATCTAAATTGAAATATAATATATGAATATATTAAAACATATAAACATATATATAATAAGATAAATTTAAAACATATAAATATATAAAATACTTAAATTTAAGCATATATATTCAAATTATAAATACACAAATACAAAACATATAATAAAAAAACCCATCAATTTACCATTTATTCAGAAAAAATTAATCAAAATAAACAATTATAGAAAATAAAAAACAATACATTAAATAAATACATACAATATAACAAATGAACTAATCATTAATTTATATATATATAGTCAAAACCATTTATTCATCAAAATTTCATCAAAATAAAGAGTTAAACAATATAAATAATATTATAATAATTAAATGAACAGAATATAAAAAATGGATATAAAATTTAGTAAAAAATAAATAAATGAATAAAATTTATAAATCACGAACTTTTAAAAAATATTTTAAGCAAAAAAATAAAAAAAAATTATCAGAAAATATTTATGGATGAAAATTGTAAATCTATGAAAAATAGAGACAAACCAACAATAAAAATTTACATATTATATAAAATTAAGTTATATCTTGGTCAATAATAAATAAATGATTAAAATTAAAATCATAAAAAATATAATAATTACATTAAATAAGAAAATAAAAAATTAATCATAAAAAAATTATATACATAGAGTATATTGATGATGAATAAGGATAAAATATCACTAAACTATCCTCAAACAGAATGAAATATGGTGGTGTAAAGGCTGAAAAAATTGATGTAAGGGATCATGGGACTCAATGTAAAGACACGAAACACCTATGAGATCTTGAACTACAATAACGACAAGTAAAAAAAGAATGATATAAGTGAAAAATCACAAAATCAAAGTATGAAACATAATAAAATATAGAATACATATGAATTAAATAAAGGGAGTGTGTTTTTGAGTTGTAGAAGTTAGGGTTTGAGAGTTTCAGGTTCGATAAAATGAAATTAAGATGTTGATATTGGTGTGTATTTAATTTTTTTAAACTTTTTCACATCAGTTATTAAAATAACTGATGTGAAAATGTAAATTTTCATGTTAGTTTTTTAATAACCGATATAAAAATATATTTTGCATGGGTTTCCATATTACTTATTATACTAATTGATATGGAAACCCCAACAGTCAATATTTTCACATCAGTTACTAAGATAACTTATGTGAAAACCACACTGGAAGGATTTCCAAATTGGTTATTATAACAACTGATGTGAATTTTATTCATGTGTTGGTTTTCACATCATTTACTAATAACAAACATGAAATCCCAAATGTGAAATCCACTTTTTCATCTAGTGGTTGGTCATTTGAATGGAGACCATTATTAATGTATATAATGAATCATGTACTTTTATGCATGTATGAAAACTGTGACAAAATATTACTCACATTGAGGTAGAATACATTGATCATGACATATGTGACCTGAAATTAATTGAATTTTCATGAAATTATTTGTCCCTTCTGAGTTAATAGAAGAATATATCTCTAGAACTTTGATGAAATGAATGTTATGAAAAAATTCTATGACCATGGTGATCTTAGATTACCCATTTCAGAAATTCGAAGAAAGATAGTTCAAGCTTATAGGATCAAGACACACTTATGAATCCTCTTTGATGAGATATTGGTTTAAAAGGGGATTATATTACATAGTACCATTCGTAGAAAGGCTATTGTAGTTTCTATAATACCTTCTTTCTCTGTGGGTGCCCTGATATCTTTCTTGATGCTAATCATGAACTTTTACTTAGTTATACCTATTTCCATTAATAAATGGGCCAATAAGGTCACACACTAAGTGTGTATAGAAGCTAATTAAATTTTATTGAATTTATGTTTAAGAATAAATATATTCTCAGCTAGCAGAATAATATTTATTCAAGTAAAATTGATCATAAAATCTCAATAATGAGATATTCATGTTCAGTATATGTGATTTGAGTTTAATATCACTTATTTTTTTTCATAAGCTAATTAATATAACATTTATTTTATAAAATGTTTAGAGAATATTTCAAATAAATATTTTATTTAACTTATGTGAATATATATTAAAATAAATTTTTATTTACAAGTTATGTGAATATAATATTTATTTTATTTTATCAAATTACTATTTTAATATTAGAGGTTTGATAAAATTATTAGAGGTTTTAGATTGAGATAATGATCCAATAAATATATTTTAATACCATTTAAATTAATTTTTATTTATTTAATAAATTATATTATATTATTACTATTCTCTTGAAATAATAAAAATTATTCAAGTGTGGTGACATGTGTAATGAATTTTAATACCATTTAAATATATATATTTTTTTATTAAATTATATTTAAATATTTCAGGTCACCTTAAAATATTAATATTCATTTTATCATTATTTAAGAGATAGGTGAAATAAGTTTTATATTTCTTGCTAACTATAAATAATAATTAATTTATTATTATTTAATATAAAGATGACGTGGAATAATTAAGAGGATTAAATTAGTATAATATAATTTATTTTCATTATTTTAATATTGAATTAATTTATAAAACCAATAGGTGTTATGACGACGAAAAGAGATTATCTAGTCAATTGTCCTCTTAAGTTTAAGATAAAGAATTAGAGGGAATACCCTATCTTCTCTTAAGTTTTAGAGAGATAAAATAAAGTATCCCTCATTATGATTAATAATGAATAACATACATAACTTCTTCATTTCATGCTAGCACATGAAAATCAAGAATGTTATTTAGAGTTTCAAGGATCATGTGTGGATACATCATGAGGGATACTTGATTAGACTCATCAATGCAACAATGATGAAATAAATCATTGAAAACAATGAATTGATTAAGAATAAATTCCATGGTTGAGTTAATTATATTTAAATTAATTATAAATCAAATTGTCATCATCCAATCTATGAAATTATAGGGAACATTTTCTTATTTTTCAGATTAAATCTATTGAATTTGTTGAATAATTTAAAAATTGGGATTTCACCCAATCATTTTGTTATTCATTAAAACCTTTAATATTCAACCAATATAAATTAATGATAAATTATAGACTTTATTTTACATAACATGATATATTTAATATTATTAAACTCCTTTAATATTATTAACAAAACTATACATAAGTGCTTGTTTAATCATATCCAATATGATATATATCTAGAGAAACATTATGTTTGCTGTATTTTTTGGGTTTTGTTAAATCTGTTACATCTCTATGTAATTTCTCCCATATCTCTATGTGACCATTTGATAAAAACTCCCACTAAAATTCTTTAGTGAGTAACATCTATGAAGTAATATTTTTTGAATAATGTTGAGCCTATGAATCATATTCCAAATCATCAACTCTATAGACAAGTATTCAAATTTCTTTACGTCACAATATGAAATGTTTTAGTGTTAATAAGTTATATTTACTATTTATAAATATTTCTAATTTCATCATCATCATTGTTGAACTTTTCTTTTTGATCATTTGGTGACAAAATGTTACTCTTTACATTATCTTTCTTTACTAACATACCTTAAACTATTTTGGAATATAAAGTGACTCTCACTTTGAATTTGAATGGTATAATGTCTTATTTTTTATAATTTAAACTTATATAAGTGAAATTAAATGATTAATCATTGTCGTGTATGCTCTAAAAAATATTTATATCTAAGTGCAGCACAAGGGTTGTCCTAGGTTGTTCTCTTAAGGAGGTGTTTTGATCAATCACTCACTACTTCAAAGTCAATTTATTTTATATTTTTTTATTTAAAAAATAAAACTAAATAAAAGTGAGGTTGGAGAAATGAGATTTCAAGATAAAGAAAAGTAAACATGCAATGCATAATTCAAATATAACGAATATAAACAAGATGATGTTAGATGGAAAAGAGATCCTCATAGAAGATTATCCAGAGCGAACCTTAATCATCTCGTTTTTAGTTTCAAATAAACATAATGAACATTATCCATCATATTAATTAACATCCTATCTGGACCATGTTTTGAATATAAGGGACACTCAATGGTAATTGATAAACCACACATCAACCTCTTTGATCGAGGGAGTATATTGCAGAAAGAAGAAGTTATGCCTCGGGTGGGAAGTGGAATCACAAAGGAACTTTTCCTACTAAGATCCCACTTGGCCTAAACCTAAGAAAATAAGAAACATTATAAATTAATGTGCAATTACTTGATTTCAACACTGAATTGATCCCCTAGGAACTTCCTCAGGTCAGCTACTCATGATCATGTGTATTAGAGATCATAGTGGAGAAGATCATGGTGGAAACACAACAGATAAAAATGTGAGATAATGAGATGAATAAAAACACAAAAATATACTAAAAATTTATACCAATAATAAAACATAAAAAAACTACAAAACTATAAAAAAATTCCAACAAAGGCTACCCACCAAGTTACCAACAACATGAAATGAAGAAGAAACATTTTTTATTGGGAGAGGTAGTGAAAGTTGGCTCCAAAAAAATTATCCAAATGGTTTTCCATGGGTGCACCATTAAATAACTTAATTTTGGAAAACTTAATTCTTAAATGTTTTTATTTTATATATCCTTTTTCAACCCAAAAAATTTAGCTTCATTATTGACATGTGGTGAGATATATAGTCAAATTACTTCGGGAATTTATTCTATCTAAACTGATTGTTCATATTCCATTTCAATGAGTTTCCATGCCATTAGTATCTTGATAAATTGAGAATAACACATGTAAATAGAAATTAATGTTGTTTCTCCTGGATTACCTCTAGTTACTTGTGAAATTTAAGCTCATTTTGGTCATAAATTTATGAGATATGGGACCAACAATAAAATTCTCCAAATCTATACACAGTTTTCAAGTCCCATCTTGTGAGTTGCTTTTGGGCCCTAAAATGGTGAATTCAGCCTTAGGTCCTGAAGAATAAAATGAATCCCAAGATATATATAAACCTAAATTAGAATAATTTTTCAATTTAGATTATTTTATAAAATGTTATGTCCACGTTATATAATGAAAATAAAATAGTTAAATTCCAAAATATGTCATTTTTGAAACTAATCTCAAAATACTTCAAAAAATATAAAATGTGAAAATTTCCCTTGAAATAAAAAATTTTTCAAATTAAAAACATTAAAATTCATAATAAAATAATTGAAAATATTTTCTCTATTAATTCACCCACACTTAAACATTTCACTCAGGGGAAATCATATAATACCATGGTCAAAACAAACTTCCCAAAGAATAAATGACAACACAACTCAATTATCATATCAAGAAAAATATCATGCCTCCTATATGGATAAAAATTCATTAACTCTTAAAAAATCATAAAAATATATTCAATATCATGTTAATACTCATATTCATTTCGTACCTACCTTCTGAAAAAACATTTCTTTCCTACTCTAGGATTTTTAATGTGGAGTTTTTCTCATTATCAAGAACATGTGTTACCTTCATAGGCTTGTTATCTTCCTAGTATCTCCACTTCAAATAGTAAAAATTTGTGTTAATAATGCGGTATTTTTCAACTGGTGTTTTGAGGATGAGGGTTGGTAGGTTATAAATGTAAAAAAATCTGAGGCAGAACAATGAGGGTTATGCTTCAAAGTGAAGTAAATGCATGAAAATGGTTTTCCTCTAGAATGGTGTACTCATAAATGAGCTCAAAAATTAATCACCCACAAAAACCTCTTTATTTATTTAGAAAATATCACACTTAGAATTTCAGAAACATCGATGAATTTATTCTCTCTTTTCCTCAATTTTACCATTGTTTTAGCTTGAATTTATATCTGGATTTCTCTTTAGAATTAGGTTTTTGAGGAAAATAGGGGAAACTTTTGATCTTAAAATATTGATGAAAACCCACACCATATGTGTAATTATATTTTGGTCCACCCATCCATATTTTCATCATTAAATTTCATTCTATTCCAGTAGCAATAAATATAAAAACACTTTCAATTCATCTCAAATAGATTCTTCAGTAAAGCATAATGCAACTCATATTTTCCCTCCCCCACAATTCATTTCAACAAAAATCATGAATTTAAATTATATACTAGGTTAAAAAGGGATAAATAGCTTAATTTTTGGATTCTTAATAAGGTATTTCCTGGCTACTAGGATCTTAATAACTGTCAGAAGAAAAAGTAGTCCAAAATAAGATTTGATTGCAATACAATTCTTTCAAAGTTGTGACACAATCATACTTAAAACATTTCATGAAATCTATAAGCTTTGAAAAAAGAGTAAAAAGTCATGTTATATATCACAAAACATGTCTCAATACTCTCAAGAAAAATATAGATGTAAATATTTTGTAAATTAGGTTTAGAAACCTCTCATGTTTGGGAATATTTACAATTTGGATAGTACTAGTGAACATGACTTTCAGAATCAATCAAACTTATTCAAATGAAAATATTGGAAATGAAGAAAAAAATCCATTCATAAATAATTTATATCATAAAAAATTCAAATAAATAAATGTTCCAAATATAAAAATATAGCTTGAATTTTCCAAAGTATTCAATTTAGCTCAAGAATCCAAAAAACATGCTAAAAATGAAAAATAAATGAAAAATAAAATATAAGCACACACAAAATTTATAAAAATATATTGATTTATATCCCCACACTTATTATATTTATTACCTTCTTTTGAGCTCAAATTGGATCAATAAATATTTTCACTCAGAATTTAAATTGGGTAGAAAATAAAATAAAGCAAAGGAAAGATGCTACATGGTTTATTTATCAACAGAAGCCTTAAGTTAAACTCCAAGTAGATACTACTTTAAAACTACAAGAAATAAATGACAAGACATAATAAAATTATTCAAAAATAAATTGAAATGGTAAAGAAAAGGGATACTGCTTGATTTATACCTCTAAGAAGGTGCTAGGTTTTTACTGGCCCTAGTCAGGCAACTGTAGTGGATTATACCCAATCAGTTGGTCCATGTGGTTTCATTGAGATGAACCACCACATGTGACTTTTTATGGGGTTCATGAGTAAACACTAAAATTAAATAACCCCAAATAAGATTAGAAAGTTCCCAACCCCTAAGAAATAAGAAAAATTTAATTTAAGGTACAGGGTGGAAGTGAAAAGAAAATGGGGGTTCTCCCTATTAACTTCTTTGGTGTCCTCCTCCATATGATATACAAGTTGATTTAGAGGAGGCAGCCACACCGCCATATGATCCTTCAAATATTCCTCTTAGATCACCACCACTTGGGTAGTCTCTTATTTAAAAATCACCACCAATTGGGTGGAATCTTACTTAACATCCAAGGAATACTATATTTATGTTGTATCATAAATTTAAGAAAAAATTAAGAAGAAAACAATTCATCTTGAATGAGATTAAAACATATAGAATTAACAAATAAATATTCCCTTTCAAGTATTTCATCATGTCAATTTATCTCGTCGAGCAAGACTAATGGAAACTCAATATCATATAGTGCATCTTCATCATTGTCTTCCAAATAAAGAGATATATATGTATATTTTGATTTTTCATCATCAAGGATGGGAATATCATATTGGAGGTTATCTTCAACAAAACTATTCCTGGATTCATCCAAAAAATGCCAAACTTCTATAAGTACATCAGCTTGAATTTGTTCTTTAAGGACCTACTTGAGCAATGGTTGAGTATGGGATGTTGTAATAAATTATTTTAGTAGCTCCTTCTCACCTGCCTCAGGTTCTTTAACGTAAAAAATGATCAGTGAAATTTCTTCCATCACTCGTTTTGGTTCTAGTTCTGGTTCTGGTTCTAGCTCGTGTTTCTCTTGACATGCATGTATGTATTCAACAATCCATTCTATTTGGCTCTTTAGGTTTTTAATTTTATCACTAATCCTTTAAAATTGAGCATCAAGATCATTGAAAACATTTTTTGGAACCTTAAATTGGACAGTCTATGAATATAATTTGAATTTAAAGACATCATAAAAAAAGATATTTTTTTGAAATTAATGATTTTTTGAGATTAATGATTTTTTAAAAATTAATGATTTTTTTTGTTTTTAGATGAAAAATGAAATTACTTATAGAATTTGAATAAAAATAGTGAGTGAAGAGCACTTGGATCCCTAGAAATGGTGCGAACTTGATGAATCATTGTCGTGCATGCTCTCAAAAATATTTATAACTAAGTGCAGTATAGGGGATGACCTAGGTCATTCTATTGAGGAGTTGTTGTGATCAATCACTCACTACTTCTAATTCAATTGTTTTTATATTTTTTTATTTATGAAATAAAACTAAAATAAATTGAGGTATGATAACTGATAATGAAAAATAATTGTAAGTAAACATGCAATTCATAATGAAGATAGAATGAAGGAAGAAAAAATTATGTTAGGCAGAAAGGAGATCTTCATAGGAGATTATCCAAAGAGAACCTCCAATGTGAATTTTTTTAGTTTTAAATAAACTTGGTGAAAATGATCCATCATATGAATGAAAATCATCTCTTTCCCATTATGTGAATATATGGTATACTCAAAGATCACCAAGATACCACACATCCACCTCCTCTATCGAGGGAGAATATTGCAGAAAGAAGAAGCTAGTTCTCTGGTGGAAAGTAGAGACACAAAGGAGGCTTTCCCACTAAGATATCACTCAGCCTAAATCTAAGAAAATAAGAAAAATTATAACATAATTTGAAATTCCTTGGGTTAAAAACTGTATTTATCCCCTAAGAACTTCATTGGGTCAGCTACTCATGATCATGAGTATTATATATCACAGTGGAGAAGAGCGGGGTGGAAAACACAAAAGAAAAAAATATGAGAGAATGAGATGAAGAAAAACACTAACATATACTAAAAATTCATACTACTATTACAACAGAAAATAAAATAAAAAACTACATAAAATGGCCAACAAAGGCTACTACCCAAGTTGGGAACAACTTGAAATAAATAAGAAACATTATTTTATCGGGGGAGGGGGTAAAAATTGGCTCCAAAAAATATCATCCAAATTTTTATGTATGGATTATACATTAAAGGATAGAATTTGTGAAATTTTTTTTCTTAAAAGTTTTTATTTTATATATCCTTTGTTGAAACAATAAAAATTTATCTTCACTATCCACGTTTGTTTAGGGATATGGCCAAATTACTTAGGAAATTTATTCAGTCCATGATGACTATTCGTATTTTAATGCAGCGAGTTCCATGACATTGTGACCTTGATAAATTGAGAATAACGTATGTCCATAGTAATGAAAGTTGTTCTACCAAATTTCTTCTATTTTCTTGTCGAATTTTAGATCATTTTGGAAATCAATTTATGATCTATGTTCCCAACAATAAAATTCTCAAGATCTGTGCATAGTTTTTGAGGCCAGTCTTGTGAGATGATTTTGGGACCCCAAATTGAGTATTTAGTATTTAGTCCTAAAGAATAGCATTAATAATAACAAGTATGGAAACCTAAAGAAGAAGAATTTTTCAATTTGTATCAGTTTATAAAAATTTATGTCCAAAATATTGAATAAAAATAAAACAGTTAAAATCCAAAATAGGCCATTTCTGCAATTAAGCACAAAATACTTCAAAACTATAAAATGTGAAAAATTACCCTTAAATAACACTTTTTGGAATTTAAATCATTTAAATTTTGAATAAAATAATTTAAAATATTTTCATTATCACTACACACCCACTAGGATCTCATAAGCTATATTTTATCTAAATTATCATGATAAGAAACATAAATTTTTGTTTTGGGGAATAAATTTTTTTCTATTAAAGATGATATTTTATAGATAAATAATTAAAAAATATATATTATATTGAATTATATGTGTTTCATGTAATATTTTGGAAATAATACTTTATTCTTTTAAAATATTCCATTATTAGGTAGGAACTTTTTCTCTCATGTTTTAACAAATAACTTGAATATTCACTTTTATCTTGGATAAAACCCCTTTTAACCTTATCTTATTTTAAAAAATTATATAGAATATAATGAATCATAAACCATGTATAAAATAACCACCTGGTTTTATTTATAATGAAAAGATACATCCTGGGGCCATGTGTTTGGAGACCCAGACCCTTGGATCCTTTATTGAATTAAGAGAAAATCATTACAACCAGAGATAGAATATGAAAGCAATGAAAAGTTAATTTCTATAATAATTCAAGTAAAAAACCACCCAAAATGAAAAAATATTAAATTAGAAGCCTCTAAATCCATATAAATAAACATAATCATCAATAATAATGAGATTTTCCACTGCCCTAGCCTATTGGGGAATGATCCATTCTCTAGGATTTGGGCTTCTACTATTTTTTTCTTCATCAATTTAAGAACCAGCATTGTTATTTAGTGGTGTGGGACCCTTAGAGGCCTAATAACCCTATTCTATATATATAACATATCCTTATAATACCCTATTTAGTTTATGTATTATCCTCGAGACATTAACTAAAACATCTATTATAGTTGTGACTTTCAAAAATTCATCCAAACTTTGAATTAATCATTTTCATCCAACTTTTTAATATAGAAACCCCATGATCTATCACTTGAATGCATACATTAAGCTATAACCACCAATTTTTCATAAATTTTTAACTACTATACATATTCATAGTAATTTTTTAATGTATGGTTAGTATTATATACCCTTAAAAATTATATGAAATGATTTCGTTAACATTAATACCTGATGTACACTCTCCATAGGTTTTCTTTCACCCTTTCAAGAATTATAATAAATTCATACTATATTTAAAATTATTTCCAAAATAAAATCACTAAATAACCTTCCAAACTTATCCCTTAGTATTTAATTAATTCTATTTGTTATTTAAAGACACACTATTTGAATTTCAAATAGTCTTTTTCTTCTTCTAGTTTAAACTTTTACCCACCTGTACTATTAATACAATAATTAAACCTTGACCTCCTATAAATATATCTATTATCATCAATATATTAAAGTGATCATGTAAAAATTTATTAAACACATTCATGTTGTAATTCATAATAATCTATCATAACCTTTCAAGAAGTAATTGTATAATAAATTATGTTTTCATATCAAGCATTAAAGGATATCTCAATCTTTCCATGTCATTAAAATACCTAATAATATGAATACATGAGAAATTAATTGTATTCCTTCATATTTATTACATATAAAATTTATTTTAAACCTCATGCCTCCCATTCCTTTCTTATTATTAAAAATAATAATTTTCAAGTTATCTATCATCTAGAACACATCCATTTTCTCGTGTTTCTATTATAACTTGGGACCTTTAGAAATATGAATTTCAGTGGAAAATCCAATTAAACCTTAAAAGGATTATCATAAGAATTTAGATTTGTTTATTGAATAGATTCACTAGTTGGATTCTAATAAAGGGGTTTCTCTAGAATATATATTTTTCCTTCTTGTTTAATAATGATTCTTATGTTTTTATACCAGTCTAAGAAGTTTCTTCCATTAAGATTAACCTTCTCTAAAATTATTCTCAAAGTTATGTTTAATAATGATGATGACAAGTTATCAAAAATATAATCTTTTATCATGTGATTGTCATATTTTACAATCAATTAATAAGTAATTATATTAAACATGTTCCCACTGAAATTATAACCATTTTTAATTACATTATATAATTTAGTGGGCCAACATCCATATTTCACCATGAATTATCCCAGTCAAGCTTATAACATGTGATATTATTATATATTGTAGGAAAAAAATTCAATCATATCATATATGACTCTTGGTAATATGAGTCGAAAACTCCTTTCATATTCCATCAAATGGATTGTCTAAACTTTATTCAGTTGGTATCCTAACCATTATGGTTTCTTAGCTAAGTGTATCCTAATATCTTTCTAGGATTAGACACTTAACTAGCAGAGTCACTTTTATCCTACCTTCCTTACATAAAATAATCCATTGGAACCCATTTTGGAATGATCTACCCATTTGGGTGATCAACTTCCTAATAGGTGTCCATATTAGAAGTAATATTACAATTAGCATTTTAAAGGATTTTCATTATCTCCCCATCTTCTCTCATCTATCCCCTTTAAAAGTATACATGATTCTAATGATATAGTTTTGAATCCCTATTCCTTCCGTTAGCCAATATGTTAAAACAAAATTTATATGTAAATATTTAAAAAACTAATAGATTCTGTTATTAAACCAAAATACAAATAATTATATTTATACATATTCTAATGCATCACATGCATAAGGTGCTAAAGTTGGTGCCCTAGAAACAACTTTATCTTATATACTTTTTATTACCCCTTTATTTATAAATTTTTATATATACATGTTAATTATTTTTATCAAATATTTTTTATATTTCAACTTAGTATCCCTATAATATTTGTTGCATCAATCAGTCATAACACTTCTCTACTTTGATTAGAACTAGGGTATGATATGAAAATATTCTAATAAAATATGTTATATAGTATGGACATATCATTATGGCATGAAATAGATGATGTTTGACTATCAGGTGTTGTGGGATCATAATAATTAATACTTATTCTCATAAATTTTTCACTAGGTGGTCTCTAAGAATATAGTTCATATGGAAAGACCCGCCATAAGAATTCTATATATCTTGAGTTTCATTCAATATTCCTACCCATAAACATTTGTATTAATCCATGGAAATGTTACTATTGTTAATATATATCATGAAGGGTGTACTTTGATACATGAAAAAAACCTTGACGTATATGCTATTGGAGAAGTATATTATGTTTGGTACATTATGAGTGGTATGATGATTGATTAAATGATCAATATAGTAATTGTTTATTTTAGATTAGAGAGGATGATATATTTGGGCATTTTAATGAGATAAAATATCCTTATCCATTCCCAAGGTATTTATAGGTATGGCCACATGAGAAATTCAAATAAAGATAAATCAAACATTAAGGGATGATTGCATGGGTATCTGTTCCTCTTGATGATATATTGGATAAAAATAGATTATATTATAGAGTATCATTTGTAAAAGTTTGTAATTTCTAAGAATTCTATCTTTAACTTTAATATTCATGATGTGTTTATAGATACCACTCTTGTTCTATGAGTTGGAAAGAATGGCCTTAAGAAATGGACTTAGAGGATTTCACACTAAGTGGATCTTGAAGCTTGTTTGATTCAGAATAATACAATCATTAGAATGGAATCAGTAAATGTTTGTGAATCAATATTTATTCAAGTTGTGTTTATCATAATTCTATACTATTTTATTCATGGTTGGGGAAAGGAGTTGAATTATATTTATTAATTATTTAAAAGTTATTAGGTTAATTTATAAGTGAATATTAATTAGATAAGTTGAAATAAGACAATGATATGATATTCTATAGGTTTTTAATGGTTTAATTATTTAATCATGTGAGAATTTTATTTAATATATTACATAAATTACATAATTAATTATTTAATTAGTAATATATTATATAGTAAAATCCATGATGATAATTTATTTATATATTAAAATAATTGATTAATTGAGGCATGTAGTTTATTTTAAGATTGAGTACAATTCTATGGTTATTTTTTTGCAGTTTCTATATCTTAAACCATAGATTTACATTCCCCATTATTCCATGGATTAAGGTTAATATCTCTATAACTCTCTAATATGTCATCAATAGAGTATTGTCCATAACTTAGAGAATTCACCCAATTTTCTCAATATGTGAGAGAAACGCACAAGTGTGGTATGTGTGATCAATATAGGGATGTTAGAGAGACATGATCACGCTGTCACTCGACACATTGAGATTGACTTCCTGAGATGTGTTGATTCATGTGTGGATATCACTAGAGGGATTTTTTACCCCAAAATAATAATTATTATATTTAAATTGAAGTCATGAAATCCTACAAAGGTACACTTAGGGAGGTATGAAATAATGGATCCTGAGGGCATCATCCCGAACAAAGATGAGACCCTCTAGGGGAAAGGATCCAAGACTGGAGAAGATAATAAGATGCTCATCTTTGGTCTCTCTAGAGGTGAGGAAATCAACCAAAAAATTTCCCTTATTCCATATATGGTGGATGGTCATGTTGTTGCTCAAAATACATGTGCACCTTTTAATGGAGTATTCAATGGAACAAGGAATAGGACCCTTACCTGTAATTTCATTATAGATTTCAAGAGAATTATTCTTGATCTCCCTGATTGGAATATATCTCTGATTGCAAAGAAGAATGCTATTGAGAATAGCATGGGCCTCCGCTTGAATAGAGTATCCATTCCCAAAGAAAGCAAATAAAGCCTCCATATTATATCCTTTTAGGTCTCTGATAACACTACCACCCCTCATAGATCCCAAAATGCATGAACCATTAGTGTTTAGTTTATTTCCCAAGGTTGGAGGATGCCACTTGACCCAATTTCTTTGAGCAAGTGGGTGGAGGTGAGCCGAGGGGATGGGAGGTCATAAGGCCATGAAATAAGGTCATTCCACTGATTCATTACACAACCTATAAAAATACAGAAAAAGATTCTTGGTATTAAAAAGAATACTCATGATGGTCCTCATTGAGGATTAATGCCTCATTTCATTTCAGGTAGACCATAGAACCCAACATCCAGTAGTAAAAATAAGGACTATGGCTTTCCTCTTAGGAATCTGGCTGCCTGCTCATTGGAACTAATGAAGAAGGAATATCTCTTCTATAGCAGCCTAGTAGAGAACACTAGAAAAATGGAAAGGGATTCCTAGAATGCCTTGACCCACTCACTTCAAAAAACTGGTGTGTGATGGACTCAACACCTGGAACCCTACAGCATGTGAATTTTGATGCCAAACTGATACCCTTCCACTGAATGTTATCATCTGTAGACATGGAATTATTTCTAACACACCAAAATAGAAAAAATAACTTCAGTGACATATCCTTTCAGCATAAGAGATCTCCCCAAAGGTTATGATAATTAGACACACCATGTATAATGTGAAAGTTCCTACATTTGAAAACAACTGAAGATGAACCAGTGAAAATACAATGATTTATATCATTATTTAGAACAATCCTATCGAATATGATCCTTTTATTTTTATCCATAGATGTCTGAATGAGTGTGGGATAACTGATGGCCTCCCTAAAACTAATACTAGAGGTGGGGCAGTGTGGTAAGTTGAGAGAAATCCCTAACCAGTTTTGTAACCAATATCTAATATCACCCTTTCCAATTAACCATCTAGTATGAGGCAAGAGAATAGAAATGATAGGCTGAACCATCTTCTAAATTTTGGAGGCCTTAAATATGTACAGATTCCCTTCTTTACAATAATAATTTTTCATGTGTTGTCCCTATAACATTTTCTCCTCAATGATCTCCCAGTCATGTTAGGCATAAAAACCTTCCATGGTATTGGAGATACTCCTAATATTAACCCCCCTTCTTTAAAAGGTTTGGCCAATTTTGACCAAGAAGCCCAATGGAACTTACCTTCTAAGTGCCCATCACAAATAAAAGAAATCATACTTTTTTCAATGTTGTAAATCAGATTATTTGGGACCTTCAAGGTAGAAAATATATAAATGATAATGGAGGAAAGAGTGGAATTAATAAAATTGATTCACCCTGCAAATGATAAGAACCTATTCTTACAATTGAGGTTTTAACCCATGATTTTCTACAAGATTGAGTCAAATTATTTAATGAGAAGGGCATTGGGGGGCACAAGAGCACCCAGATAAATCATAGGGAAGGAACCTCTCAACATACCGAGGATGGACTCAAATTCACTTATCCTCCTCTCAAAGAATTTTTTTGAGACAAATATACTTATTTTCTCAGAGTTGAGAATTTTTCCACTCCAAGAGAAATAAAACTCAATAGTTTCATTCATAACTTATATGGATATTTTACTTCCATTGACAAACACCATGGTGTCATCCGAAAACATGAGGTGGGAAAAACCTCCATTCAAATTCTTGTAATGTAAAGGAGATATCTCACACAAGACAATAGAATGATCCAAGTACCAATTGATAACATCTTGAGAAATGATAAATAAAGAGGGAGAGAGGGGTTCTCCCTATCTCAAGCCTCCAACCACCTTGAAAAAATAGAACTGTTTCCTATGAAGGAAGTGGACAGCCAAGGAGAGCTAAAGCAGCAAAAGAGCATATTGATGACCCATGTAGAAAACCCCATACATTCTAGGATTATATTGATGAAGCACTATTTGAATCTATCATAAGCCTTGATTATATATAGTTTAATGTCGATATTGCTACTAAAGTTCTTCTGGTTGATGTCACAAATCACTTCCTTATCCAAGGCAATGAACCTTGAATAGGCATGCCTTGGATGAACCCATGTTGTTCCTCCTCCACCCAACTAGGAAGACATGGGGAAATTATTTTTTTGATAACACAAGAGAGAACATTATATGGTACATTACATTGGATTATGGTCCGATACTGATTCAGATATTGATTTAGAGACTAAGGATCTTTGAATTTAGGCACAAGAACAAATTTAGTTTCATAATCCAAATGTGGCAGATTACCACCATGAAATAAATCCTAAACCAGAAAAATTAAAATCTTCTTCACAATTTCATAAGAAGTCCTATAAAAAGAAGTAGAAAAGGCATCCAGCCTCGGGGCGCTGACCGGGTTAATGGACCAAACTGCCTTATGAATTCATCCTTGTCAGTAATTGATTTTATCCTAGCATTCACATCATTAGTGGCTGAGCAGGGAATCAAATAAAAAATGATAGAAGGCCCACTCAGATAACCCTCATCCATTCTTGGGTTTAGGGAATCCAAAAGAGGCCTCAAGAAGGAATAATCCAAGCGACCAACAACCTCCCTATCAATAGAAAAAGAACCAACTTTCAAGAGTGAGTTGGGGTTCATGTTTCTAGATTTTTCTTTGATACAAGATTTAAAGTAACTGATATTTCTATCCCCTTCACAAAGCCATTTAACTCTAAATTCTTCATGGGGAAAAACACTCTGGTTTAAAAAGAGCCTCTTCAGAGATATCTTCTTTCATCTTAAGGAAGTAAAAATATCATCATCCCAAGCTACTTAAAGGCTTTATTCGAGCCACTAAATATCTCTATTGAGCTTCTCCGGCTTCTGGTCTTCAGAGGGAAGGTTTTTATCCCATCTTCGAAGGACATATTTGAGATGAATAAGGCTATTATGCAGAGACAACCATGAATTTCCACTGGAATAATGGTTCAAGGAGTTTCTAAAAACATATGGGAAATATGGATGATCAGTCTAAATAGAATAAAAATGAAGGAAATATTCTCTGACACTACATGAATCCATAGAGATATGAAAGGGTAATGGACTGAGAGTCTACATACCATATGAGAGACTTTGATGGTATGGAAGGTTGAAATAGCTTCCCCATTCACAAGGTAGTTTCCAAGCTAGCTCCAACACCGTCGGTGCTCTCACTGATTATAACACCAAGAAAAATGGTCTCCAGAAAAACCAACATCCATGAGACCATTACTTGCAATGAAAGATAAAAAATCCTATATTGATCTCATGGAAAAAGGGCCACTTCCTTTCTTCTCCTAAGGCCTAGACACTATATTAAAATCACCTCTGACCATCCAAGAAGAGTCCCCTAGATTGAAAAAACTTAACTCGTCCCATAAGGATATTCTAGCATGGGCATGACATTTAGCATAAACCACTGAAAAAATAAAATCTTTTGACCCCACCGAAACTTTTATATTGAATAATTGTTCTACTGAAAAAATAAAGTCCACGAAAATTTCAGCTTTCCAAAAAATCCAAATGTGAGTGTTATAGGGAAAACCTAAGAGGAATCCATGAACTCTTAAGCGGTGAAAAAAAACCTTAACCTTTGAAGGATCTTACTTGGGCTTGAGCACTGCAAATGAGGAGATATAGTTGTTACAATGCTCACTAGAAATGAATTCTAACATCAACATGAAGGAACATATTGAATCGAGGTAATTTTTTTAAATAATAATTAATTATACAATGATAAGAAAATATTATTCTAGGATTCATGCTGAAATTATACAGATCTAATATTTCTATATTAGATCTTCATAAAAAATTTAAAGTTGGAAGCCTACAAACATGCTTTTTCTATGCCCAAATCCTTCATAAGTATTATAAAACCAGTTCATGAAAAGGTTTAGAATCACAAGAAATTAAAATCTATATACGATTAAGCATGGTATGAAAAATAACAAATCCCCAACTTTCTAGATATATCCAAAACTCCTAGGCTAGTGAGCACTCTAACCCAAAGTCTCACTACCCATGGTTCAATACTTAGTAGACACCTTAATTTCAACAAAATTATAACACCTAATATGTGTAAACTATAATTAAATTCCAAATTCAATCACATTACTTGTAAACAGTCCAATGTTAAGGAAGAAGAAAACTAAATCAATTATCATGCCTAGAATTTAACTCCTTAAATGCATGTATGATAATTTATAAAAGTAGTCAAAATTGATTTAAACAAAAACACACATCATGATTAATCATATAGACAATTAAATCTATGAATGAAGTGTGGAATAAACTAAATGATCAAAAAAATTACAAATTTTGACTTGAGGTAAATATTTATGAACAATTTATAAATAAAATAAATATAAACACTTTATGATTTAATATATACTATATACATTCAATATATAAATAAATATCATCACATACTAATTTATTTATAATACTAAATCCTTCATATTATCATTCTATAAATAATTTCTTCAAATATATGGTATTTAATTGAAATATAAAAATTTTATATATGAACAATACATATATTATATAGACATTTTAAATAATCAAAATATCAAAAATTTAATATTATTTGAACCTTGAACATATCAATTATCAAAAAAAATTTGATATAGATGGAATATATTCTCAAATAAGGCCTTTAATTTAAACATTCCAAGTTAATAATTATGAACAATTCAAAATTTGGTAAAAACTTCTTTATATTTTACCTTATTATGTAATTTATACACTTTATAAATTAACCTATACTTTCTATATAAAACTTTTATATCAAAATTACAAGTAATTCTATATATATTAAAGGTATTTAATACGAACAACTAATATTAAGGGTAATTATTTATTAATTTTTTTTAAAAAATATTATAATTAATTATAAATGTTTTATAATTAATTAATTTTTTAAAATTATAAATTAAATAAATATCCAAAAATACATTTTTTATAGTTTATAAAAAATTATAAATTATCTAAATAAAAAAATAATTAAAAATAGAAAAATAAAAAGTTTCCTTTGGATCGTATTTAATGACTCTTTGTGAATCATATGTTGCAATACATTACAGTGCCTAAATTATTATTTATAATAGGCACCATGACTCATGATATACCTTATCAATAATATCATAAAATATCCCTTATATCATAAAGTACATACAATATTTTGTTTCAATCTATGTGAAAGAGTGTAAATCATCATTATCGCTTCTTATGATTCTCATATCGTATGTTGTGATATAGAACAAATTATATTCCAAAGCCTGTGATATGCATATACTATACATTACAATACACTAAAACCAATAATTTTACATTAAATCTTATGTTATGATATCATATATCATATGGTTTGATCCAGTCACAACTTACGATATCCACTACCACAAAACAGGGCAAGGCCAGTGCCACCCTTTATCAGCGCTAATGAAAAAGCGTTGCTAAAGTGGGGTACCTTTATCAGCGCTAAAAAAATCACTGATAAAAGTACCCCTTTACCAGCGCTTTTTTTAGCACTGCTAAAGGTACCTCATTTAACAACGCCTTTTTAAGCGTTGTTAAAGGGTACCCCTTTATCAGCACTTTTTTTAGTGGCGCTGATAAAGGGTCTACTTCCAAAAAATAATTAAAAAATATATTAATATATAAATATATAGATATAGTTATATTTATATAAATATAATATATATTTTTTAAATATAATTTTAAATATATTTTAGATAAGTATAAATATACAGTTACACTTAATATATAATATATTTAATGAAAATGCATTATAAAAAAATTAAAAAAATATTTTTAATTAATAATTTTCTAATTATTATGGAGTAATAGTCATTTAATAACAATTTGAATACTAAAAAAATAAAAATAATAATTAAAAAAAGATCAAAAATATGTTGAAAACACAACTCGAACTTCAAACGGCCATAACTTTTGATTCGGGTGTCCGTTTGAGCTCTACCACATATAAAATCGAATCATGTGATGAGATCTACACCCTTATAATTAGGGAGACCATGGTCAAGGTTTTTTAGAGGCCAAAAAAGGCCTAGAAGGCCTCCAAAACTGAGTTTTTAGTCAGGATACCTCAATTTTTTAACATTTTGTGGATTTTCAGCCTCGTTTAACGGGGTATTTTTGCCTTTTTTTGTGTGGACTGGATTTATTCTAAGGTATTACATTCATATTGATATTATGACTTTGAAATTTTATCATTTTTATAATTCACTACCATTTATAATCTAATATATAACAATATATACATATTTTTTATATATTTACACATAAAATTTTAATTATAAATATAAATAATAAAATATATTTACATATAAAATATATTATCTTTATCTAAATAATAAATAACATCCATTTTATTTAAAATACCAATATATAAATATTTATATACCTATATATTAATCTAACTATATATATATATATTAATATAACTACATATATATATTGATATAATTATAAATATATAAATTAATATCACTATAAATATATATATTAATATAACTATATATATATATATTAATATAACTATATATTACTATATGAATAAATATAACTAAAAATATAAATAAATAAATAGATATGTCATTAACTGGAAAACAAATCAATATGGCAGAGTGGTAAAGGCTTTAGGCACGCAAGAGGTAGGTCTCGAGATCAAATCTTGGTGGAGGCAAGGGGGCGTACATGGGGGTGGATTTGGGGGGCTAGCGATGATAAAGGGGGTGGGTATAGCGCTGGTATAGGGTAGAGGCGGTGTGTTTGGGTGCTGGAGGGGCTGGAAAGCGCTGTTAAAAGGTGGCTCAAGCACAATAAAAGCCCCCCCTGATTGGGAGGATTTTTTTAATTTTTTTTAATTTTCTTAATTTTTTTTTACTTTTATCAACGCTAAAAAAATCGCTCATAAAAGGGGCCTTTATCATCACTTTTTGGAGCACTGATAAAGGGGACCCCCCCCCCCTTTATCTTCGCCAACTTTAATAGCACTTTTCTAACGTTGTTAAAGGCCATTTTTAGCGCTGATAAAAGGGGTATTTGTAGTAGTGATCCTATATCATATCCAACATTTTAGTTGAAAATATAAGTGTTATTTTAATGATACTAAATATAATATACATTTAAAAAGGGAAATCTATATTATATTTTAGGATATAAAATACAATATCCTTTTATATTTATTTTAAATATTTTTTCATGAATTAATTGATCTAATGAATTACTCTGATACCACTATAAGTTTTCTAAGGATTGAATAACAATTATTAAAGTAGTGCAAGTCAAAAGAAACTATAAACCAAGATAACCAAGATTGGACATGAAAACCATGAATAATATAAAATAAATAGCATACCATACACCAAATATGGATGGGCCTTCTATTTTATAATAACACACTTGATGAAGATCACCTAGAAGACACCAAATTTATCCTTCCTCTAAGAGGGTTCCATGGGTTGATGAATCACCCAATTATTGGGTATGATTTTTCTTTTAACCAAAATATTCTTATACCACTCAAAGGTAAAAGAATAAGGCAGAGAAATATTCAACTTAGAAGAACCTTTTTCACACACACACACACTGTAATACCCCATGTGTTCTAAGGTAAACTATTGATTTAATTTTTGATAAAACATCATATTTTTTAGTGATTTTTGAGTTTTTGAGGTGTTATAGGGAGCCAATGTTAGATTTTTGGGAATTAAACCCAAGTTTGGAATGATATTTAGCTGCAAGTGGTTCATCAAACCACAACATAGGGGGTTAAACCTTGACAAGGTGTTGTGTAAGTTTTTTTTTGGGTTTGGGTTCATTCCATGGTAGAAGGGGGAAGAATAATTGTAGAGGATATAAAATAGTAACTTATATCCAATGTAAGATTAATTTCCTCTAGAATAGATAGGTTTCACACCAAATCATGTATTATTCCATGAAGGCTTTCTAGAGGGTGTGGTTTCATTCCACAATGCATCTGGCCTACATTATGTAACCAAGCCAGTACGGGATTGTTGTGTTGTGAAGGAGGAATAATGCACTATGAAGGAGTGGGGATCATGTTTTTGGTTCTACTAGAAATATAGTGTGGCATCATGGCCAGAGGGTCCTCCCTATAGTGTTGACTCTGCTAGGGGTGTCACATTGTGACTAGTATAGTCACACCATGATGAATGCATTGCATAGTTTTTTAATGATTTAATTAATTTAATTAAAATGATAAAACATAATAAATGAGGGTTCCTCGTTTATTCAGTAGCTCAATCCTATATCATCCCTTCTATTTGGTTTCTTCTCTCTTCTAAATGATTTCCCCTTCATCTATGGCTTTGTTCAAGAATCATTCATCCTGGGTGGTAACAAGTGGTAATTTTATCATTCCTCTCCCCACTGTTCATTTTTATATTACATTTATATTGAATTCCATTATTTATAACATAATATAAGAGGGAAGGGGTGCCAAATTTTAGGATTCCTACATATTTGAGTTGATTCATTCAGTGATACTCGGCTAGAGTGCTTCTATTAGATCAAGGTGGGTGGTCGTTAACCAATCCATATGGTTTATTCTCATTTCATTCGATGTGTGATATTTAGTTTCTCCACCCATGTTTGATTGAACTATATTTTATCAAAATGTTTCCCCTTGACCCCAGTTGATTAGGGTAAAGTTATTTAAGTCCACGAAGGACACATTGGTTATCATCCCTTTGTGCATTGGTTGTTGATGTCCATGATCTTAACTTATAATATATTGAACTTCTTACTCAAGACCCTTGGGGCTTACTTTGAGTAATCCTATGATGACTTTGACCATGATTTTGTTCCCTTTTGCATCCTTGGACTTGTAAGTGATCTGAAAAGTAGAAAGGCCAACTTAAGATTATCTTATGTGAAACTAGTGAGTTTTAATATCCTTTGACAAGTTGATTTGGGTTAGGGTGAGTGTCCCCCCACTATCTAGTGGAACCGAGTGGCTTATTCCTATATCATATTTATGAAATTAGGTTTAGTGTGCAGAGACCGACCTATATATTTATTATAACATGTTTCATGATATGAAAACCTTAAAGGGATCATATTCCCTTTATTTTCTTTATTCTATTTTGAATCACTACCTAGGTATGTTTACTATACTACAATGGGATGTTATTCTCATTGATGATTAATTGGGATATTGTGTGTGGTTGGTTGTTATGTGGTATGTTCAGATACACCCCAATACTAGCCTAAGTAGGTATGGTCACACCTGAGTGGAATTGTAGTACCCATGTCCATGACATTTTTATTATTATTTCCATTTAATGATTAATTTTATTTATGATAAAATCACATTGTATATGAACTTGATTATACTATTTATGTTTAAGGACACTATTGATGGTGGTTTACTGAGTTGTACTCACAAATTTCTTTAGAACCTTGGTACTCGATAAGACTTTATGGTTCATAATTTGGGTAGGGTAAATAGTCTTGTTATTGATGAATGATTTGCAAATCTTGAAAGTATTTGTGAGATGGTATTAGGAATGGACTCAATATTGGTTTTTCTATTATCTTTAGTCCTTTGAATAGTTTTTATATGTTTATTATATGATCTTTCCATGATAGATATTATATATATATATATATATATATTATTTTTTGACATTGAAACTTATCTTGTTCTATAGTATGGATGATGTTAATACTGTATATGGAATTTAGGTTTGATGTATTTCATTATTATATTTTTATTTATGTGATTCTAGTTGAATTTATTGATTTCTCTAGGATTTAAGGATATCAATACTGAATAGGGTATATTCTCCCCACATTATACATTTTCCCTTTCCATCGGCTAGTAGAGTTTGGCAAATGAGGATTCACACTTGAGTTATGTATCACCCAATTCAGTCATAGTGGTGGTGAATCAGATCAGGGATGCTACAAACTGGTATCAGAGCCTATTTTTTCATTTTTATTACTATTTTTTATGTAGTAGATAAGATGTAGGATGTGTTAAAAATTTATATGGACATTATGATAGGGAATAACCAACCCATGTACTTTGAAAGTTTATAATATGAGGGATGTGTTTTTTTCTTGGTTTTCATTTTTATGGTTAGATTATTTTTCCGAATATGATGAATTGTTATATTGATTTATGGTTTATTGGTTTACTCTTGGACTGGGGTGGGAGGAGAGTATGAATTAATGCAACATTCTTGGAAAGTTGGATTCACATGAAATTCATGTGCTTTCTTGTTTTTTAGTATAGTTATTATATTATGAGTTTCAATTATTTAAAGCATCAACAACAACTTATATAATGTTTTATTATATAACATGATATTGAAATAATAATTAACTATTTCATTATTATGATCTATTATACTTAAATAATTAAAGTGATCCATAATTTTGTTTGATTCTACACCTAGGAGAGAGTGGGTAGCTAAGGCTATAGAGAGTGCCTAATGTTATGTAAGATTTCTAATGTACTAGGGTGTGTGTAGAACATAACATGATGTCTTTTTTATTACTACTTATGATATCTGTTATATTTAGACCTATTATATCTATTATTTTGTGTCATTTGTTTTAAATTATATTGTCATGTCATGGTGATGACTACCTGTCGAGCAACTAGAGGGTGTAGATGAGCATTCCCCACTGATTATTAATCTATATCCTCAAGTTATACTTGTACATCCTCTTTATTAGTAGATATATGAGAGTTTTCTAGATGTTTTTTAGTTTATGGTATATTGAGATTCCAGAGGAGATCATTCCATGTCTAATATTACTAAGTTGTTTTAGTTTTATAATCCACTTATATTTACCATAGATAGGGAACCTCGGGCTGCCGAGATGTGGGTTAATTCAATACAAGCTATCATTGATCATCTAGAGACACCCCTTGAGAGACAGGTGAGTCTTTTGATGTATATGGTTTGAGGACTAGTGAGGCATTGGTGGGATGTCCTTTTCTTAGCCGATCATCATGTGGGGATGTCTTGGAATGAATTTATACTATGATTTTTTGAGCATTTATTTACTAGAATGTTGAGTGCTAACATGTATCAGAAGTTTATGTATCTAAATGAGGGTACTATGTTAATAATAGACTATAATTCTATTTTTATTTTTTTTCTAAATTTTTTTCCTTTATTGGAGAGTGACGAGACTACCAAGGTTCATCATTTTGATGATGGTCTGAGACATTCAATTCATTCTTAGCTGAATATCTTCTAAATTGTGTATTTTTATGAGGTTGTGAATCAAGATCACATTATAAAGAGGAATCTAGTTTGGTTCATAACTTCTAGGCTATCAGGTTCATATGCTAGGCTTGAGAGTGGATCTTCAAGTATCCAAAAGTTATGTTTCAATGATTATTGTCGAAGTGGTGATATCCAATAGAGTTAAGGTCACAGTTCTTATTCTCCTCAGTTTAGGTGATATCTTACAATGTGATATCATTGTGGTAATAATGGTCACACTCAACCATAGTTCCATTTACCTCTAGTGGAGTTTCCTTCATGTGGGTAGATAAATCATATATAGTTGTTTTATTAGAGTTTTTTATTTTGTTAGTGTTTGTAGTGATGTCTATGATAAGAGATTAGTATTATAATTACATGTAGTACTTCAAGGTGGTAGTTTTATTTATTTTGGATGGACAAGGTATGAAGGATTCCATGGTTCTAAAGGTTATAAAAGGTAATAGAGTTGTGATTCTTAGGGTAGTTAGACATTTAGAGGCCATAAAAGAGGATTAATATCATAAAAACTTGATTCCATTGATCTGAAACCTATTTACTGAGATGAGAGGACTTCGACTATGCAAGGTATGATGTTAGTAGCATCTAATTTAGAATATTCTTTATTTCATATGGGTGATTCAAATTTTATTATCTCTACTTTTTATGCTAGTGATTAGGGGTTGGCCATCAAACACCTATATGGAGTGATGTTTATAGATATTTCCTTAGGTGTACATATTGAGGATATTCTTCATTGTTATGAGTGTTTCATCATTATTATCTCTAGTATTTACTCATATTAGATTTGTGTAGTTTCTATGTTATCCTAGGTACATATTGGTTGACTTAGTATTGATTTCACATCGACTACTATCACCAAATAATATCTTTCATGTTAGTTGTGAATTATAGTTATACCCTTTTTGGTGAGTTGGATTTGTAGGAAAGTCATTTGGGACCTGACCAACAATAGTTGGGGATGATTTCAACCTAGTTTTCTAGTGTTGTTTTGGATGATGATAAAACCTATCATATAGAATTTCCTCCAATTATTGACTATTTCTAGGATATCTTTCCTATGGAATTATTAGGTTTTCCACCTAATAATGAGATATAATTTATGACTGGTGTCATGCTAGGTGTGAATACCATATCAATTCCTCCTTGAAATATGAATCCTACAGAGCTTAGAGAGATAAAGGAACTTATATAGGATGTTGAGTAAAATGGGTTTATTTTCCTGAGATCATCCTCTTGGGGTACTCTTATTTTTTTCACCAAGAAGGTGGATGACACTTTTAATTTATTTGTGGATTATCATAAGTTGAACCATGTGATAGTAAACAACCTATATCTTCTTCTTTGTATTGATAAGGTATTTGACCAGATGTGGGGATCCAAGTGGTTTTTAAAGATGAAATTGATGTCATATTAACCTTATATATGTGTGAGGCCATATAATATTCCTAATACTACTTTCAAGAGAAATTATGGGATTTATGATTATCCTGTGATGGTGTTCAAATTTAAGAACATGTCATTAGTGTTTATGTCCCTAATAAATTAGGAAATTCATCAATATTTGGATTCCCTTGTGTTGTATTTGTTCAATGATATCCTAGTATACTCAAAAAAATGGGTGGAACTTGATAAATATTTTAAGATATTCTTGAGAATATATAGAGAGTATTAAATTTATACCAAAATTTCAAAGTTTCATTTTTATATCAGTGAGGGTTGGTTCTTAGGAAATGTGATTGTAACAACCCAATATTTTTTTAATTAAAGTTCCTCTTGATCTAATTAAATTTCTTATTATGTAAAATGGTTATATAACATATGAACTTCCTTGGTTTTATGTTTTTGGATTTTAAAATACCATCAATAATTGTGATTGTTTATAATACAATTGTTGAACAGTTATCACATGATTAGTATAAATATAGGGCTTTAACAAATCCAATTTACTCATACAAAGGAAGTGATAGACTCATCCAGTAGAATTGCTCCATATAAATACCATTTGTTGGAGCTCAAAAAGGAAGTGGCTTCATTGGGATTCATTCTTGACCAATCCCAAGCCGAGCTTCAAGATGTCAACCTCGAATGGAACTGCCTACGAGAGAAGTGGAAGTTGATAGAGATTACCACCCGAGCGATGTTATCCGAGTCACCCCAAGAGTTTTTCACCATCAAACATCTTACCCTTAGGTCTTATGCGGGTGTTATAAGGGTGTATGTAACAAGACCTTAGCATTATGATTATGTGCATTACTTTTTGTATAGAATAAATAATATACCTTTATTTTATTATTTTTACTTTGTAAATAGTTTTTAAATCACAAATAGTATTTTTAGTTAATATTCAATTAAAAAAATATTTTAATGAATTAATGGATTTTTTAATTAAATAATATTTTAATAGAATATTATTAATAAATTAATTTTTATTAAATATAAATGATCTTATAATTTTTATGAATACAATTGTGATTTTTATTGAGGTTTGAAAGCTGTTTTTGTCAAAACCCATGAATTTTTTATAAATGTCAATTTTTATTTTAAAAGTAAAAATTCACATATTTAGAAACTTATTTAGATAAAATGAATATATATTTTTTGAATCAGGATGTCTAAATTATCCAATGGTGAATTTTTCATAATTTTCTGAGACAGTTGAATTGTTTTGGTAAAAATTAAATACCATTTAATTTTATAATGTGTTTTATGAGATTATAATGACCCAATAGTGATGTAATAAAATACTATAAATGGTATTTTAGGCCAATATATGTTTTAACATTAAAATAATGTGATTTTAGGTTTTGTTTGATTTATTTTACAAATCTTTAGTCGACCCTCCCAGGCTTATAAAACATTTTAACTTTTTAAATTGATTTCCTTGAGAGTGTAACTCACCTCCACATAAGAAAACCTATTATTTTAATAAGTTAGGTCATTTTCCTTATAAAATAATTTTTTACACTCCAATTTTTCAAAAACCATGGGCAAAAACCATGGTATGGTTTGTGGTTTTCATTATTTTAATGTGTAGTTTCCAAAACCTAAATAATAAAGAGTTCCCACTCTTTTCCTATATAAAACCACCAAATCTCCCACTTTATCATCACTCAAAAACCTTTTGAGCTCGCCCAAATGCTACCCTTATCTCTCTATAACCCTCCCAAGGTTCCCCAATCTCCCAATAATCTTCTCTAAGGCCTCTCTCGAGCCTTTGGGATCACACTTCCCAAGTAAGGGATTTCTTCCTTTCTCATTTTTATCTAAATTTATTTATGTTTCTATACCATTGTCTTTTAGATTACAAATGTTGGGGTATGATTTCTCACCTCCACCATTATTCCATACTTATGTTTTAATGATGATATACCCCTCTATCTCTCATTAATTCCCCCAAGTACACTTGTTACCATGTTGAAATTCCAAAAGGATTTTCTCTCTCTTCATTGACATCCAAGCAATTATTTTGTTTTTTGAATCTAAATTACATTAAATATGTTGGGAAATGTATATATATGACCCCCTTACTTTCAATTTCATGTACATATGATTATACACCCATTTCACTCTCATCAACCATTTTTATGAATTCCTATGTCATGTCTTTATGCTACCGAAATTGCACCATGATTTTCCAAGCCAAAGTCATTGTGTAGTGGATACCATTCCCATTCCACTATCTAGGGTATTAAACTTTATGAAAATATACTTATTAATTATATATTTTCATTTATGAATTCCAAATTCCTTTATCATGGAATAAATTATTATGTTTAATGAATCCATGTTGTATGATCTACGTGGCACACTTATATATGAAATGAAATGATTAAGAAGGGTGTGCCCGAATAGCACTCCAATACATTGGGTAAAGATTAGTATCATGTTACGTCAAGTGAAATGAGGGTTTAATCATACTAATTAAAGTGAAATTATGGTTTACTCATGCTCCATGTTCAATGAGCCTTGTCTCATGTTAATATCATGTTAAATGTTGTTTCCAAATTTCGATGTTATGATAACCATGGTATATCATGTCTTTATGTTCATGTTTCTCTTATACTACATTGATATGCCTATTTCCTAACATGTATTGTATTCTTCATGTTTTTCCTTATTTACCCCCTTACTGGGCTTTATAGCTCACCCTTTTCTTATGCATGTCCTCTGGTTGTCCCATACAATGCTAAGTACGAAGGAATTTTGTGGTCATGTAAAAGAAGTTTCTAATAAAGATGTTGTGTTTTATGTTCTAAGTTGTTATGTAATGTTCCTAATTTCCTATAAAACTAGACCTCTCTATCTTCAAAGTTGTATTAAGTTAAATTTTATGTAATAAATCATGTTAAAGTGTGTAATAAAAATTAAGGTTGTTATAGTTGGTATCAGAGGATAGGTTTAGTTATTTTTTGGATTAGGATTTGAAAACCCTATTGAGAGACTTAGGGATAAGACTAAGTTTAATAAAAATGTCCAAAAAATTTGGTGAGTATTGAGTTATTGTTTTATCAAGAAAGTACATCCCTCTCTAGATACGAGCAGGTATAGGTAGCTCTGGAACAAATGTATCTAGGGGTAAAACCCAAAAACACCACTTTGATCTAGACATGAATGGGAACTAGTCTATGAAAATGGACCTTACTACACTCTTGGTAACGACACTCCCAAGGGATATGATTTGGTAAATTCATAATCTTATTATGAACTGTTATTAAGGGAATTAAAAAATTTCCCCTAAGAATATATGATGGGAAGTAGATCATGGATAATATAGATAAGTTAAGCAAATAAATGTAATTTATAAGTAATCTGTTTTTGTCTTTGGATTAACCTTTATGTGTTACCCCTAACTTTCCTTTTATTCTAGCCAATGGCTGATAATTGGAGGAATCGGGAAAAAATCAATGTGAAGATCAATGTGATGACTATTCTAATGAGATTCCCAATCCGATAGGAGCAGGAATCGCGAAATTTGTCACGATACTCTCTTATTAACACATGTTTTGAATAGAAACATGTGTCAATAGGAATATTCAAACCCCCCTAAGAAAGAAAAAGTCTCAATTTAGATCATCATGAGACAAAGGCCTCCTACTTTTAATGGATCATCTGATCCATCAACTACTAAAAAATGTATCAACTCCATTGAAAATATATTATCCATCCTTAAATGTTCCAAACAAGAGAAGGTTCTTTTGGATTCTTATCATATGGAAGGTGAAGATGATCAATGGTGTACATTGATAAAAAATACAAAGCCCAGGGAGGAGATCAAGATGTTTTAATAAAAGGATTTATAGAAAATGTTTTTTGATAAGTATTTTCCACGCACCCTCCAACTTAAGATAGAAAGGGACTTCCTTTCCCTCAAGCAAAAAGATGATGAATCCATCAGAGCGTACAAGGAAAACTTCACAAGGCTTTCAAGATACACCTATGACTTTTTTGTTACCCCTGAATTCAAAGTTTACTACTTATTTTGGCGGGATAAAACCTGGCCTACAGAAAGCTCTATCGATCCGTCACTTCGAGAGCTATGAGAAAATTGTCTGAGGTTCCCTCAAGGTCGAAATAGAGATCATCAAATCTCAGGGGAATCATGGGGATAAGAAGAATAATATGAAATTAAAATATATCATTCCAATGGATAAATCCAACGGTTCTAAGAAAATCCAGCACCCCACTTGGCAAAGGCGTGGAAAGAAGCACCTCAGAAATTGCCTAAAGGGGACGAGGAAATGCTTTAGGTGTGGAAGAGAAGGGAACCTGGACATTAACTACCAACAAGAAAAACATGCAGTTGCAATAGAGGAGAGGAATTCTCTATTCGACCCACAACACGTTGTTCATTGCTACAACTATAAATAACTATGGCACTTTTCAAACAATTTCACTAAGCCAATGGTTTTTGGAGGAAACCAATAACCTCCAAGGCAGCAAGGGTGCGCTTTTTCCATCACTACCGATGAAGTGAACCCTGACAACGAAGTGGTGAAAAGTATGATAGTTATTCATTCAAGAATATCAAACATACTTTTTTATTCTGGTTCTACGCATTCTTTTATATCTCTAAAGTTTAGTATAACAATCCCAACACCATCACGAATCATGGAAGTAAAGATGTCGATGAGAACAGAAAATGGGGAAACCATTGCAACCCATGAATATAACTCCTCCCCTATCACAATTTGTGGATTGAAATTCCTAGTTAACTTCATCATAATCCCTCTAGTGTAATTTGATTCAATTCATAGCATGGATTTAATTTCCTTATATAAAGATAACATAAATTTCCGTGAGAGGGAAATCACTCTCCATATGGAGAATCGACCCCTGATTTTGTACAAGTGCAAGGAGGAGGATGAATCTTACTTGGCACTATAATCTCAAGCATGGATATTTCTGCCCTATGAGAATAGGTATCTTACTCATATGATTGAGTCTAAGGAAGAAACCATCCTTGAAGACATGAATATTGTGAGGGAATTCGCTGAAGTGTTTCTCGAGGAATTGTCTTGTCTTCCCTTTAGAAGAGATATTGAATTCTCAATTGATCTTATACCTAGGGAATTTTCAATATCCATGACTCTATATAGAATGGCTATTGTGGAGCTTTAGGATCTGAAGAAAAAAATACCGGAGAATCTGGATAAAGGGTTTATATGCCGAAGTGCTTCACCATGGGGTGCACTAGTCCTCTTTGTCAAGAATAATAATTGGTGAATGCGCCTTTACATTGATTATCATGAGATCAACAAAATCACGATAAAGAACAAGTATCCTCTGCCCTGAATTGATGACTTGTTCGATTAGCTATATAGAGCACAATACTTATCCTAGGTGGATTTGCGGCCATGATATTACCAAGTAAGGGTGAAGGAGGAGGATATACCCAAGACTTATTTTCGTACAAGGTATAGGCACTATGAATTCATAGTAATGCCTTTAAGACTCACTAATTCTCTAGAAATCTTTATGGACTTGATGAATAGAGTCTTTAGATATTACCTCGAAAAATTTTTGGTAGTCTTTATAGAAGATATTCTAATATACTCCAATACCAAGGAGGAGAATGAGGAGCATCTAAGTAAAATACTAGAGACCTTGCGAAATGAGAAGCTCTATGAAAAGTACAACAAGTGTGAGTTCTGGTTGAAGAAATTCTCATTCTTAGGTTATATCATCACAAGCAATAGGATATCTATGGATCCCTCTAAGACAGCTGCAATTGAGGGATGGTCGAGACCAACATCGGTAACAGATATTCGTAGCTTCCTAGGGTTAGCTGGATATTATCGCCAGTTTTTGAGAAATTTTTCACGATTTTCAAACCCTCTTACCAAGCTAAATCATAAGGTAGTAAAGTTTTCTTGGGGTGATGAATGTGAATATAGCTTCAAGGAGTTGAAAAGGAGGTTTATCACTGCACCTGTTCTCACACTACCCACAAGTGGAGAACATTTTGTGGTATTTAGTGATTCTTAGAAGAAGTTCATGGGTTGTGTGTTGATGAAAAACAACAAAGTAATTTCCTTTGCTTCAAGGGAATTGAAAGTTCAAGAGAAAAACTATCCAACACATGATATAGAGTTGGCTGTAGTAATATTCGCTTTAAAAATTTGGTGACATTACCTCTTTGGGGAGAAGTGTGAAATATATACAGATCACAAAAGCCTCAAGTATATATTCACATATAAAGAGTTGAACACGCACCAATGAAGATGGTTAAAGCTGATCAAAGACTATGACTGTTCAATCCATTATCACCCTGGGAAAGCGAACAAGGTGGAAAATGTTCTAAGTAGAAAGGATCCAGCAATTCTATCATTGATGAGAATTGAAAAGGATAAAATCCTATTAGATTTGATGAAGATGGACATGGGAATCATAAAGAATGGAACATCATCAATCCTTTCAAAAATGATTGCTCAACTGTCTCTTTTTGAAAGGTTAAAGGATGCTCAAAAGGATGATGTGGTAATTTCGAAGAAAGTGGAAACTATCCATAAAGGGAAATCCTCATAGTTCAATTTTAATGAAGAGGGAATTGTAAGATTTGGGTCTGGACTATGTGTTCCATCAATTCTGGAGTTAAGGAAAGAACTTTTGGATGATGCACATAGTTCGATTTTCTCCATTTACCTAGGAAACACAAAGATGTATCAAGATATCTAAGAGCATTATTGGTGGGATAACATGAATAAGGAGATCACTGAGTATACATCAATGTGCTTGGTATGTCAGTATGTGAAGTCTGAGAATCATAATTCTAAGGGGATGATGCAACCATTACCTATACCAACATGGAAATGGGAAAACATCATAATGGAATTTTTCACCGAACTTCCGAAGATAGCCAAAGGAAACAATTCTATCTGGGTTGTTTTGGATCATCTTACAAAGACTGCTCACTTCATTACAATTTGGGAGGACTTCTCATTAGATCAAATGGAACAGATATACATCCTAGATGTGGTAAGGATGCATGGAGTACCACTATCAATTGTATCTGATCGAGATCCAAGATTCACCCCTGCGTTTTCGAAGAGTCTCCAATATACTCTGAATACCGAGCTGATCTTAAGTATGGATTATCATCCTCAAAATGATTTCCAATATGATCTGATTATCCAAACACTTGAGGACATGTTGAGAGAATGCTCAATGGACTTCAAAGAAGGATAGGATCAACATATTTCTCTAGTTGAGTGCTCTTACAACTACAATTTCCACTAAAGTATCCAAATGGATCCTTATTAAGCTCTATAGGGGAAAAGGTACATAAAACAAGCATGTTGGGATGAAGTTAGGGAGTGAAAACTCCTAGGTCTAGAAATGGTTGAAGAAATGGTGGAGAAGGTTAAGATCATCTATCTGTACATTAAAGCTACTCAAAGTCGAAAAAATAGTTATGCTGATAATCGTCGACGAGACCTACAGTTTGATGTTAGAGACATGGTATTCCTATGAATATCATTTTGGAAGAGATTTATGAGATTTGGGAATAATTGAAAGCTTATTCCATGGTACATTGGCTCTTTTGAGATCCTTGATCACAATGGAGCAGTGTCCTATCAACTAACACTCCCACCGAACCTATCTCAAGTACATGGTTTATTCCATGTATCACTCTTGAGGAAGTACATACATGACCCATCATATGCACTCAATCCAGAGGAGGCACCATTAGATAATGACCTGTCCTATGAAGAGAATTCGGTGAAGATATTAGATCGTAGGGAAAAAGTTCTATGAAATAAGACAATACCCCTATTCAAGGTCTTGTGGAGAAACCACATGTTTGAAGAAGAAACATGGGAATCAGAGGAAGTGATGAAGCTGAGTTACCCTCATCTATTTTAGTGTGAGAAAGGGAAATTTTGAGAGCAAAATTTCTTAAGGGGGGATGATTGTAACGAATCAAACATTCATTAATGAAAATTACTATTGATCTAATTAAATATCTTATTATGTAAAATGGTTATGTAACATATGCACTTCCTTGGTTTTATGTTTTTGGATTTTAAAATACCGTTAAGAACTATGACCATTGCTAATACAATAATTGAATAGTGATCACATGATTAGTATAAATATAGGGTTTTAACAAATCCAATTTACTCAGAAAAAGGAAGTGATAGCCTCATCCAGTAGAATTTCTCTGTATGAATCCCATTTATCATAGCTCAGAAAAGAGATGGTTTCATTGGGATTTTCTCTTGACCAAGCCCAATCCGAGCTTTAACACGTTAAGCTCGAACGGAACTACCTATGAGAGAAGTGGAAGTTGATAGAGATTACCACTCGAGTGATGTTATCTGAGCCACCCCAAGAGTATGTCACCATCACACACCTTACCTCAAGGACTTATGCAGGTGTTATAAGGGTTTATGTAATAAGACCTTAGAATTATGATTATGTGCATTATTTTTTGTATATAATAATTAAAATACATTCATTTTATTATTATTACTTTGAAAATAGTTTTTAAAGCACAAATAGTATTTTTAGTTAATATTCAATTAAGAAATATATTTTTATGAATTAATGGATTTTGGAATTAAATAATATTTTAGTAAATTATAATTAATAAATAAATTTTTATTAAATATAAATTATCATATAGTTTTTATGAATACAATTGTGGTTTTTATTAAGGTTTGATAGCTGTTTTTGTCAAAACCCATGAATTTTAATAAATGTCGGTTTTTTTTAAAAGAAAAATTTCACATATTTAGAAACTTATTTAGATAAAATGAATATTATTTTTTAATCATGACGTCGAAATTATCCAACATTTATTTTTTCATAATTTTTTGAGACCATCGAATTTTTGGGTAAAAATTAAACACCGTTTAATAATATAATGTGTTTTATGACATCATAATGACCCAATAATGATTTAATAAAATACTATAAATGGTATTTTAGACCAATATATGTTTTTACTTTAAAATAATGTTATTTTTTGTATGTTTTATTTATTTTAAGATGATTTAGTGGACCCTCCAAGGCATATAAAACATTTTAAATTTTTAAAATGATTTCCTTGAGAGTGTGACTCACCTCCACATAAGCAAGCCTAATATTTTAACAAGTTCATACCTTGGGATTATAAAATAATATTTTCCACTCCCCTTTGTAAGAATACATGGTCAAAAACCATGGTATGGTTTGTGGTTTTTATTAGTTTAATGTGTAGTGTCCAAAACCTAAATAATAATGAATTCCTTCTCTTTTCCTATATAAACCCACCAAAGATCCCACTTCCTCTTCACTCAAAACCTTTGTAGATCAACAAAACTCTACCCTCATATCTATATAATCCTCCCAAGGCACCCCAACCTCCCAAGTAGCCTCTCTCAATCCTCTCCTAAACCTTTGGTATCACACTTCCAAATAAGGGATTTCTTCCATTCTCATTTTTGTACAAATCTATTTATGTTTCTATACCCTTGTATTTTTAATTAAAAAATTTGGGGTATGATTTCACACCTCTCCCATACTTCTATACTTATTTTTGAATGATTATAGACCCCTTTATCTCTCATTAATACCTCCCAAGTACACCTGTTACCATTCCGAAATTCCCTAAGGATTTTTTCTCTCCTCATTTACATTCACACAATTATTTTGTTTTATGAATCTAAATTCCATTAAATATGTTGGGATATGTATCTTTATGAACCCATTAATGTACATTTCATTTAAATATTATGAGACACCCCTTTCACTCTCATCAACCATTTTTATGAATTCTTATGTCCCGTTGTTATGCTGCCGAAATTGCACCGCAAATTTTCAAACCAAAGTCATTGTGTAGTGAATACCATGTGTATTCCTCTATCAAGGGTATTCACCTTTACGCACATTAAATTATTGATTATATAGTTTCATATATTAATTACACAATCCTTTATTATGTAATAAATGATTATCTTTAATTAATCTATGTTGTATGATCTAAGTGGCACACTTATACATGAAATGAAATGATTAATAAGGGTGTTCCCTAATAGCTTTCAAATGCATTGGGTAAATATTAGTATCATGATACGTTAAGTTAAATGAGGGTTTACTCATTATAATTCAAGTTCAATGAGGTTTTACTCATTCTCCATGTGCAATGATCCTTGGCTCATCGTAATATCATGTTAAATGTTGTTGCCACATTTCCATGTTATGATAACCATGGTATATCATGTCTTTATGTTCATGTTTCTCTTATACTCCATTGATATGCCTATTGCCTAATATGTATTGTATTATTAATGTTATTACTTATTTACCCCTTTACTGGCCTTTATATCTCACCCTTTTCTTATGCATTTCCTCTGGTTATCCCATGCAATGTTAAGTACGAAGGAATTTTGTGGTCATGTAAAAGATGTTTTCAATAAAGATTTTGTGTTTTATGTTATAAGTTGTCATGTAATGTACCTAATTTCTTAAGAAACTAGACCTCTCGATCCTCAAAGTTGTATTAAGTGAAATATTATGTAATAAATTATGTTAAAGTGTGTAATAAATATTAGGGTTGTTATAGTGATATTTAAGGTAGGAATATTATTAGACACATGGAAGTTTGAGTTCATACTTTCTCAGGAGTGATTGAAGAAATTTTTTGATCTCTATAAATTCCTAGGATTGAAATGTTATTACAAATGGTTTATTTATGAATTATCTTAGTTAACAGAGCTAATGATGATCCTAAAAAATAAGTGGGTTAAGTTATTACGGTCTGATTTTTGTGGGAGTGCCTTGTAGGAGTTGAATAAAATATTGAATTATACGACCATTTTAACCTTACCTAAGTTGGTTAAGGAGTTTACATTCTATTATTATACATCAAAAAAATTGGGGTAGAATCTATCATGATTTAAGATAGGCATATGGCTTCCTGTGGTCCTAGGTAACTGAGGCCTCATGAGTAGATTTATTCAAATCATGATCTAAAGCAGGTGGTGGTGGTACACACTTTGAGATTTCATCATCACTGTATTTTAAGTAAAAGGTTAATCTTGTATACAAATCATAATAGCCTCATTTATATCTATTCATAGCATGACCTAAACCATTGGTATAGAAGGTGGGTTTAGTGTCTTTAGTATCGCAACTTAGATATTGTTTATACCCCTACGAAGGGGAACATTGTTTCTAATGCGTTGAGTATAAAAACAGGTGTAGATGGTTTGGGTATCTAGTAGATAGTGTCAAATGATAAGAACCTTCACTGATATATACCTTGATGTTTAATAGTTTCAGGGAATAGTGGCCTTAACATCTCAGAGTATTGTATTCTCACTCCTTAATATAGTAGAGGAGGTTTAGCTATCTAACTTAGATTTATTGGTGTTGAGGGATAATATATGTAGTGGGGATATGGAACCTGACCAAACCCTTCATGATGAGGAGGACCTTTATGTTTAGGGTCATTTTATAGTTTCTAAGAGAATTCATGAGGAGCTGATGTGAGATTAAAATTCCTTTTGGTGGGATTTTTACCCAGGGACTACTAATATCTATCATGATATCTAAAGGTAGTATTAGTGACATGGTATTAAAAAAGACATAGCGAGGTTCATTTCAAAATAATTTTTCTATCAGTGGGTAAAATTAGAGCACTAGCGACTTATAAATCTTCTCTAGTCACTAACCATTCAAAAGTGGAAGAAATATTATATGAACATTTATTTCCTAACATGGTTTTCGAGGATACCATAATTATATGATGTGTTATGGGTCATCATAGATAGGTTTACCAAGGCTTCACATTTTATACTGACCAAGGAGACTTGTTATATTGATGATTTAGATAGATTATATGTCTGAGATATAGTACATCATCATGATGTGTTTAGGAGTGTCATTTTAGATCAAAATAACTGATTCACATATAACTTTTGATAGATTTTACAGAAGGTGCTTGATACTTAATTGAATTTGAGAAAAAGATACCATCTTCAAACCAATGGGTAGTCGGAGTGTAATATCTAGGTTTTGGAGGACATGTTGTAAGTGTGCATCTTGGATTTAAATGGTTCATTAGATATTCATATTTCTTTAGTTGATTTCACCAATAAAAGTAGTTATTATGCTTTGATTTAAATGGTTCCTTTCGAATATTTTTATGGTAGGATGTTTTGTTCTCTTTTGTGTCAGATAAAGATAGGGGAGTTAACTATTTTTTGATTGAGTCCTATTTATGATGCATAGAAACTTATTTTATTGATACAAATGAGGTTATAGACTACTCATAGTAATAAATTTTCATATATAGAATTAAGATATCATTTTATTAAGTTCATGGTAGGTGAATGTGTTTTCTTGTGAGTTTCACCCTGTTTGGGACACCATCATATTCAAAGGTGGGTAAAGTTGATTCCTTAATATGTGGTGTTGTTTGAGGTTATTGATTGCATTGGTATAATGTATTATCAATTAATTATTCCTTATATATATATATTGGTATGAAATATTTTTTCATGTATCTAATCTCCATCAGAACTATCTTGACACTTCTTATGTGATTAACATCAATGAAGTCAAGTTACATATGAACACATCATTTGAAGAGTTACTATTTATATTATGGATCTGAGTGAGAAGACTCTTCTTGAGAATATGGTTCCACTAATATTCATATAGTGGAAGCATAGGTTTATTTATGAGGAGATGTTGGAGTGGGATTCTGATATTCAGGTGTTGTGGTCAGTGTTTTTCACCGATGAGTCTCAGTAATTCCCAATGATGCATCTCAAGGACAAGACACTCAATAGAGTAAAGTAATAACATTCTAAATGTTTTTAGGTTAATTATTGATTTAATTTATACTAAAATCCATGTTTTTATATGTTTTTTAGTGTTAGATTTGTTGGTAGTTGATGCATGGATTAGTTTTGGGAGTTTTCCCCAACTTCAGGCTTATATTCTGTTATAAGGGGCTTATCACACCACAACACATGGGGTTGTTCCATGATGAGGGGTTTTGTGAAATTGAAATTTTACAGTGGTTTGAGGGTCACACCACATTATAGGAAGGATTTAATATGAGGTAGTCTAAGGAATATTAACTTTTGTCCTATGTAAGATGATTTTTTTCTATAGGCGGCAGGTTACGTCACAACCCATGTTGTTGGGACCATATTTACTTGAAGAACCTTGAGAGGGGATGAGGGATGGGGTGAATCAGGATTCACACTAATTAAAAATTGTCCTCTTTAATTAGATCCACCTAGATATAAAAATCATATTACCTTATTAAAGTAACATGCTCAATGTCTCATTATAACTCATGTTCCACTAAACACATTATACAATAAAAAAGATATAGAAAGTAGACAATGCACAAAAAAATATTTTATTTGATTCACTACTAATGTATCATCTAAGGATCATACACATTACATTGTGCTAGTGTACCAAAAAATTCACTATAACTCACTATTTATGTCAATATAAGGTTTTATAAAGGATCACTACTAATCTAGGGGAACTCCCAATTCTTGTTATTTGTTCATTGATTAGAGAAAAGTCATCAATAGTTTATAGACTTTATATTCTTATTCAGTAGATTAGGGACATGTGGGTTTGTTTATATTTAAAGTGAGACTTATTTTACAACATGGATCCATATTTGATTTGTTGTTCATGTTCAACCCATCACACTTCACTTCTACAATGCCTAATAAGACTAAATCCTTCATATAAGGGTTAAATATGCATCTTCCATGATATCATAGATTCAACACTTCTTCTCTGGATAAAGATAATCCCAAACTAGAATTATTTTATTTAAATCTTCATTATACTTCATTCAGGCACAATAATGACATTCATCCTCTTATTTAATTAAAATAGATATAGCAGTGGTATTTTTCTATGGATAACCTTCTTCTTTATCTAAACCAGATTTTTCAATGATTCTTATTCTCTTATTTATTCACTTGTAAATTAATATATAGAATTTTTTTTCTTGTTTTTAGAACTACTTTAAGTATTTTTATAATAAATTCTTAATTATACACATTTACCACCAATGGTGTGGATCAAAACTTGTTCCTCTAGGATCTAGGATCTCTCTAAGTGTCCCACGTGAATTTAGAATGGTCAAACACAACTCTTTAATTCGAATAATTGATCCTAATACGGCTATGTGATATCCAAATTATAATAATAAAAATTCCCTTTATTTTCAGTCTTATGTGAAATAGTGACATATAAAACTCCCATTTTAAGGATCCATATCAATGATATATTCTAAACTAAAAGATATAATTTCTTTAAATTCTGAGTCATATGGCCATTTTAAACCATGAATTTTATTGAACCAAGACTTACCAAGTTACAGTGTAGTGATTTACCTAATATATCGCTCTTCTATAAAAAAAACTCTATACAATATGGATTTCTCTATTCTTACCATCCCATTTAACATAACCTAATGAAATAATAATGTTCTATTTTTTTCTTCCTGGTGTGGTTCTCTTTAAGTTCCCATTTTGATCACTCCTACTTAAAATTCATATCAACCTTCATTTTCCTATGTTAATTATTCCTATTTTACATAGGGATTTTGTAATTTAAAAATGAACTCTACTTCAACATGGTATCCTTCAAATTTTCATTTAAAACTAAAATTAATATAGTATGATATTTAAAAACATCCAATGAAATATATTTAATATCATTTCCCAATCTTTCTGTCTTCAATTATATTTTTTATCCCAACACCTTTTATATTTCATGGCATGGCACACATTTTCTCCTCATTTGGGAATCAAAATGACTTCTTATATGGCATAGATGTGTTACTATTGGAATTCTATTCAAGGTCCTTCCATTTATCTTGATGTCTTTCACAATTTAAATACTTCACCCCATTTTTTGAATCCCACATCAAAGTTTCCTTTTTTTAGTCACTATTTTATCAAATAGAACACAACAACCTATAATTGTTGTCCTCCCTTGGTTCCTCCCCACACTATAACAACTTTCCCTTAGTTCCACCCTATAATAGATCCTCTTCTCTCCTTGAACCAACCCACAATGAGCTTTCATCTACTTTATAATCCCCCTATCCATCCCACTGTTGAGATCTACCATTGTCTCCACTATATGACTACTTAGTATTGTGGATGGACACTTTTTTTCTAATTTAATCTAGAATATTAACTTACCAAGATAAATCACTATGGAAGGGTTCCAATATTTTCTAAATATAATAGAATTCCGATATCTTATGTATCCAAGTAACTTCTTTTTACCTTTTTATTTTCTCATATCCTTCATCCATGGACACCATGGCTTGTCCATGTTCCCTATAATGTGTTTATTGCTTCATCGTTCCCCATAGATAGACTTCCTAATTCAAATTCCATCCACCACGACATGTCTATATTGACCACTTTTAACTTAAATCCTTCCAATTTAGAATAAAATAAAAAAAATAACACATCAACCTCATTCCAGTCATTTCAATTTCCACTATCTCTGCTAAATTTACTATGGTATGGTCAATTCCACAACAAATTATTCCTTCACCAACTTGTTTTTATTCATGTCCAGGTCATTCATTATAAGATCCAAATATTTCCAAATATCCTACCTCAATATAAATATTCCAAAGTAAAAACGTTAATTTATATAGATATCAATGTGTCTACTCATATATCTCTACACATTCTTTCATTAACTTCCAAAATAAATTAATTCAATTACTTCAACAAATATTTTCAACAAATCCAGTATACAAATTTTAATTTGTAACATTCTCCCTCATTGTATTTTGTTAAAAATTTCCTATAAAATCTATGAAGCATAAGGATATGAGAATAATTTTTTACACTTTTTCACTCAATCTAACATCCTCTATATTTAAAGATATTTTGGATTTCCTTTCTCTCCATTTTTTAAAAAATCAAAAAGGTCATCTGATTTTGATTTTTATTTTAACTATCTCCCTCTTTGTCATATAATCTCATAGGGAATACCTTCACAACTCTACCCCATCATCCCTACAACACTCGATTAATATTTTTTAAAGATATTTAAAAAAATCCTGATAGAGTGATATGATTCTCCTCAACTTCTTTAAATCTATATAAAGAGAAATTGTTCTCCCCTTTTTTATGAATTATTTCTTATCCCATTTTACACATTAAGTTGAAATCCAAAAACCTTATCTCTATAAACCATTTGAATATATAACTTTTAAAACTTAGTGGTGTTATTTCCATGCCTTCTTTTTCTCTATTTATAGCTAATAAATTAATCCTTTGTCTCTTTTTACACTTGTTTCTACCACATGATGATACTATATATTGAATAAATATACTTCTACATTTTTATTTCAACTTCCAAACCAATTTAAAAATAGATTAATTTTATATTTAAAATATTTCAAGATTTGATCCACTTTCTTATATATAGCTTTATTCTACTAAAAAATTTATTTAGTGAGTTTACCACTTGTAATTCTAGTTTCCAAAAAATAGTCTAAGCCTACTGGGTTGAAACACAGTGTATGAAACAAGATTTTAGGTTGACAGTATAAAAATTTTCCATGTCACTAACCTACTTCTAGAAACATAATAAGTTTTCTATTTTAATTATTTAAACACATCTGATGATCCCAATCACACTTACACTAAATTGTCAAAAAAAATCAAAAAATCATAAAGTGTGTGATACATACCATGTGTAATATTAATTGATACCACTTTTTTTGATAAACTCAAGATACAACATTATGTCCATGTATATTTTTCTCTTCATAGGGAAATTTATTTTTTAGATGAGGTTGGATAGCCTCTAAGTACTCATCACCAACTACCCTAAATATCATAAACTCTTTACACCATATCTTGAGACACTTTTTAGAATAGGGAAACACCTTATTGGAAATACCATTTTCCTCCATCATCTCTTAGTATATTGAAAATAGTCGGTTGATACCACTTGTAAGTATGTAAACAAATAGGTATGACATATTAAGTCTTTTTGTTTCACATCTAGAGTTTTACACTCCTTCTACTAGTGGTCAAATATCACTTCAAAAATAGCCTGATATAAATTATTAATCTCAAATAGTAACTTTATAACACTACAACTCTTTAATATAGCTTTTTAACCTCCTCAACATTAGACCAGGACCTTAATAGTTTTTCTCATTCATTCCAACATAAAACTTTCATATTTATATTTGGAATTAAAATAAATTTCTTAATACCATTTTTTGAGTTAGATTTATCCTTTTCACATTTTGTTCAGGCGCAATACTAATTTAAGAACTTTAATAATTCTGACTTAACATGCTGCATTAATCACATATTCAAATATACATATATATTATCATTTTATGACATAAAAACACATGGATCATATCGCCCCCTTGATTATAATCCACTCACAAATAGTTATAAACATTTAAATGCATAGGGATATGGGTACCTCCACCATCCCTAAGTTCAAGAATGTGGTTGGTGATGGTGAATTGATTATTTTATTCTTACTCCCTTCTAAGATATTATTGTGGTTATTTTACCTATACCACTTATAGAAATTTCCTTATAAATTCTCTCTCTGGACTATTTCATTTTCCCAATCTTGGGTTCTATTTCAATGGTGAGACAACTACCACTTGTGCAAGTCTCTTCTTTTGATGCAACACTTGTGCATCTTTTATCATGGTTCCTTCACCATAGGAGGAATATTCCACCAAAATTCACTTCTTATCTTGTGGTATGATTTGTGAAAACACTAATTAATTCCTCATGTTTACACTATTCAATGTCCATTAGAGTCACTTTGGACTGATTTATCCTTGTTTTCTCTTTCTTGACATGCACATCCTTCTCTCTCATAACTGGGGTAACATGTTTCTTTCTTTTCCACATTTTATTTATTTATTTTCATGATTGAGTATATAAGTGTTTAAACTTTGGTTATTGATGCACCAATAATTATAATTCATTTTTTTCTTCGGAAATAGTAAATATGCTTTCCAACACACCATATTTTTTCTAATGTAAATCATCTCCTTGTATTTTATAGGAATTGAGGATAACCTGATGAATTATTTTTTTCTACTCTTACTTCAATCCCTTTCTTTATGTCTATAGTAAGTAAAAATAAAAAATCTCCCAAAAAATAATATTTTGTTTAACCCTTCATTTTTAGATTATATCATAATAGATTTCCTTTTTTTATTGAGCCCTTGAGCTTCTCAACACACACTCATGGTGTATCTCATTTTTTATAGTAGATAAATTTATTTTCTACATTCTTCTATGAGAATTTATATCCATATATGGATTTATTATTCTATATACTCTTTGATTATAGATTTAAACATTATTTTAATTTACTTGATGATACCTCCATGAAGGGAGTTTCTAACTTCTCTTTTCCCATTAAATATATTAGCTTTAATTCAATATCCTTGATCTCCTCATCCCTCCATTTTAACTGGGAATCTATCTCCTTTAACATTGATCTATCTTCCTATCTAGATATTCTCGTCTCTTTAATCCATGTCTTTAGAGAGATGGTTATTTATTTCATCTCTTTCCCCATTTCCATTTTTATTCTTATCTCTTATGTGAGTTGTTCAAGTAAATCACATTTTCCACTCATCTTTGCACCCATATTCATTATTTGATAATTTAAGTCCACCTCAATGTTATTTAAACTTTTTTTCTCTATGAATATACCTTTAATGAATACTTAATTCCCTTGGTAAATGATTTACTATTGATCCACCTTCTCATACAAGGATTGGATCTTGTTTTTATTAATATATGAACATTATTTGAACTAATTACTATATTTCATAGCTATAACATCCAATAAATTATCACCACATTAAATTTATAGGGGGGATTTAAATTTCATATTTTCATGTATCCCCTATAGAAATATTAGGTTTAGATTAATCAATAAATTCAAACCCGGTCACCTTGATTAGAGATTTCATCTTATCATGATCCTTCTTCTTATTTTTATTATTTTTCCTTATTTTTGACATGAAAAACTTTTAATCAATCCTATTAACTGATAGTTTACTATAACCATATTTATAGTTATCTCTCGGAGTGGGTTGTTCAACCTTTTTCAGTTCCATTTATTTCCCATATAAAATCACAAGATTCTTTCACATCTTGAATGCACTAGCACAATGATTAGTTTTTTTATACTTTATGGGACAGTGATCTTTCCAAGATCTTTTTTTTTCTTACATAACCCATTATTTCATTATTCTAGGTTAAATAAACATCTTAAAGAATATATTCCAAAACCTCCTTTCCAAAATCCTATAGTAACATGGGCATATATTCCTACCAATAATTATAGTTAGTTCCTTTGAAAATGGAGCCTTTATCATAGATTCCTTGTACACAAATCCAAACAGATGGATATTGAACTACTAGTTAGAGCATTTTGGCCCATATACAAATTTTTTAGACTACATTGACCCAAATCATCCTTAAATGGTGGGTGATGACTTAGGGTACACAATTATTAAAACTTTTCCACTTTAAGTTGGCCCTCTTATCTGGGTAGATATTTTTCCTTTTATAGAGAAATATTTCCAATATATCATTCAAACTCATGTCCCCCCAAACACACAGAACAATAATACATATGAAAAAATCTAATCATGCGCTATATCTAGATATTAATTTGTTCAAAACTAGACTTTAATCCAGGGATAATACACATTACATTGTTCGAGTGTACTGGAAAACCCATTATAAATCACTATTTCTTTAGATATAATTTTTTAGAAAGGATCACTACAGATCTAGGGGAACTCCCTCTTATTTTCTATTGTCTACTACATAGTGAAATGACTCGGAAAGTTTATAGAATTTTTTTCTTATTCAATAGTTTCGGGAAATGTGGGTCTATATCTATTAAGTATGAGACTCTAATTGCATCATAAATCCTGATTTTATGCTCCTTTGATCTTTATCATACTATAATTCTCTTATTAAATGCATGATAATGAAAAATATTTTATATGAGGGTTGAATATATTACTTCCATGATATCACAATATTATCTCTTCTTCTCAGGAAAAAGTTGATTCTATATTATAATTATATTATTTAAGTATACCTTCCTCTTCAAGAAGGTATAACAATGATATTATACCTCTTCTTTAATTAAACTAGATATGGTAGTGCTATTACTCTATGACTCTCTATTATTTATCTGAATTGGATTTTCCAATGTTGCTGAAAATTTTCTTTCTTCTCTCATGAATTTAGATATATAATTATGTTCTACTTTTTTATAATTATTTCAAGCATTTTTATTATAAAATATAATTTCACTACCTTTTCCAATAATAATATGGATAAAAATATGTTACTATATGCTTTAGGATCTATCCACGTGTCTTATAAGAATTTATTATGGTCAAAACTACCTATTTACATTGAATAACAAATCCTGATATAGAAATGTGATCCCCAAATTCAAATAAAAAAATTTCTACATTCTTCTCTAAGTTTTGGTTATCCATGACATGGTGACATATAAAATTCCTCATTTAGGGTTCTAGATTTGTAAAAAAATCCAAACTCTGTGAAATAATCTTCTCAAATCTCAAGTCTCGTGACCATTTTAAAACATGAATTTTATTGAACCAGGATCCACTATATTATGGTGTAGTGATTTACGTGGAATAACACTCTTCCAATAGAAATTATCCCCAAAAAATATTTCTCTATGCTTATCTTAGCATGTTTCACTAACTCTAGAAAACCTGATGTTCAACACATTCTTCACCATGGTGTGGTTCTCTTTCAATTCCCATTTTGATCACTCTTAATTATAATTAAAAACAACCTTCAAAATATCTCTGTCGAGTCCCCCCATTTTATACATGGATTTTTTAATCCCAAAAACAACTTAGTATTTGGAGTGGCATGCATCACTTCCATATTTCAAACCAATATTTATACACCAAGGTATTTAAAAACATCCAATGAAATGGCATATATTCCGTTTCTAAATATCCAAGTCTTATATGATATTATTTATTCCAAATACTTTAAAATTATATTTACCATGGTGTGACACACATATTGTCCTAATTTCAGAGTCACCGTGACTTTATATATGTTGTAGCTGGATTACCATGGGAATTTCCAATTGACATTGTTCCATTTGTCCCTACATGTTTCCAAATTTGAACAGTGCACTATATCTACTTAATCTCACATCAATGTTTTCTTTGTTCATTCTCCATTTTATCATAGAGGAAATGACATCCAACAACCACTCTCCTCCCTTAGTTTCACTTTCCACTATGATCACTTTCCCTTAGTTTCACCATACACTGGATATGTCTCTCATCTAGTAATGACCTGAACTAGGTTTTGGATATTTGATTTGGTGTTATAGAACCAACTATTTTAACTTTTGATTACATGTATATTCAAATATTTGAACACTAATAAAATATATTATTACATATTATTCATTGTTATATATGAATTTAATATAATAGTATACTAGAGTATTTTTCGCATTGATAAGGTTATAGTTGTTCACCACTATAATAAAAACCTTGAAATTCCATGATGATATTATTAAATATATTTCTTTGGTTAGATAACATACTATGGTGTGACACATAGAAATTTTACTATCAGGTGAAAGTAATCATAAGAATATGCGAGTTCTTCACTTAAATTTCATACATGGTGATCTCCAAGATGATAGATTATGAGAAAAAACTCTGTTTTAAGAATTCCTATTGTTTATGTATCATTGGATATTCATATCTTCTAGAATGTGTAATAGTCCTTAGACATTAATATTATTATTAATAATTTTAGTGACTCATGTACTCTACTTCACTGACCAAAACTGTAACACCATATGTTTACATAAAGTAGGGTATGTTGGGTGCATCATGAATAATAAGTTATTAATTAGTAATTCAAGGAAAGATTTATCCCTTCCATACTAATGGAAGTTTGTATCTTATCTCTTTGATTGAAATGGATCTATCACATTAAATTACATGGTCATGCTGTAAAGATAGGTTTATTTCAGATAGTCAAAGAAAGAATTATCAAGCACTTAGGTTGGTGAGGTGAGTGTGAAACCTACTTGATGAGATATTGTGATAAAGGGGTTATATTATATAATAAGTGTTTGTGTCTATTTGTCGATGTTGTGACATTAACTTCTTTCTTAGGGGTTACCTAACTTGTTGCAAGACAATAATCCTGGACTTTAGTCAAGCCTGCCAAATGCCAATGAAAAAAGAATCCTAAAGGGTTACACACTAAGTGTTTCTATTGATCTCACATAAATTTTATTTAAATATAATTCTTGGAATAAATATTCTCAAGACATAGGAATAATTTTATTCAGGATTTATTGATATAAAATATTAATAAGGTAATAAATAATTATTTATTCATTAATAAATAATTGATTTAATTATGTGAATAATTAATAAATTTTTATCAGCCAGATTGTGAAAAAAATATTTATTTTATTTAATAAATATTTAATAAATATTTATTTTCCAGACTGTGAATAGAATATATTTTTTATGGATAAATGTTTAATAAATATTTATTCATGTATTTCATAAATGCTAAGGAGGATTAGTGGACCAAGATCATGTATGGTGATAAATATTAATTTTTAAGCTGGTAAAATAATATTTATCATGGCATAATAAAATAATAATATTATTATTATTATTATATAGAATGAGGTCAGATAAGGTTTATTATTTTTTAAGAGTGTTATGAAATTAAATAATATTTTAACCTAAACCCTAACTCTATAAAAAGATTATTATGTATATTGTGTAAGGTTAATCAATAATTTATAATCATCGTAAACAATGTTATTCCATCTAGATTCCTCCTTCTCTTATCCTTTCAAGAATGAGAAGTACAAGAGATAATCCTTCAAACTCGAAGAAACTAGAAGCGGTCCAGATGAACAACACAAGAAGATTGATCCACCGTGCTAGCACCTGACACTCCATCAGTATTTTTCTAAGATCAAAGGACCATGTATGGATCACTAATAGAAGGGATCTACTTTTGGTCTTACCTATGCAATGGCGATAATACGAACTAGGTTTTATAATATCAAAAACTTCATCAAATAAATATCCTAAGATGAGGTATTATTTCTACCCGTATAATATAAATTAATTTTAAATTTAATGTGAAAAAAAAACTCTCTCAGTTTTGGGCATTCCATGTCAATATTCGATGGAAAATTTTCATTGGTCATTACATTTATCTCTTGCACAATGGGAAAATGATCCATTAAATCTGCAAAAAAAACCATAATATTTATAAAACAAAAAGGAACTTTTACAACATCTAGAACCTTTAAGTGGTGTTAGAGTAATCATGTTTAAATTTATAATTATTTATTTCATTTTTGATTGATTATGAACAATAGTGGTTAGATCATTAATTTCCAGATTATTCATTCTTTAATCTGAAGTTTAATTAACAAACTTTTAACATTTTAATATTAATCTTTAAAGATTCACAATTTTATTAAAGGATAAGAATATATATTGAAAGATTAGAGATTCCATGGGGATGTGACAAAGTTTCAAGCTGGTAAATAGGGCTAAAAATGTATAATCGAAGTACATGTTGTGTACCTAAGTTTGTTTCACCAAAGAATTTCATAAGATACAATATTAACTAATAAGATATTATGTGTGGTGTATTTATTGTACACCGTGTATTGACCAGGCCAACCTGGAACTAGTTTTTTAGAGTACACTGCCTGTAGCTAGCTTAAACATCATGTAGTCTATCTAATTTAGCTATAAAATTCATGATAACTATGTTGTAAAATACATGTTTTCTAAACATGTGAGACTGAAACCCAAGATAACTAATGAGACACATGGTGTGTAAATAGAATAAACAACTTGTAACTCATTAATTCCATCATTCGAAGAACACGAAGATTCATTCACCGGGTAACATGAATGCACTGAAAGTGGAACACATGAAGTGTATCAAAAGTACATGTTGTGTGGTTATACATCCAAATAACACACTGGCTTATTTGGAAATTTTAAGAAACACACGGAAAACAGAACACATTACACGTAGCTTCTTATCACACATCATGTAATCTAACTGAGATACACGCTAAGGCCCCATGAATTTACCTTGGATATATGGAAAACAAGGCACATGAAATGTATCCCATAAGTACAAACCATGTATTCTCCCAATGAAAGAAAGAATGAAATTATATTAAAATAATTAATTATAGCATTAAAACCTAATAATAGTGTTGGAACCATATTTCTTTCACTGTGTAATAATGGTTTTGAAGAATTAATAAATGTTCAATTAGTTTATTGTAAATAAATGTAATCATTGGTAATGTTATTTATTTTCAATGAATTCTTTTATGATGGTAATATCCAAGAGGATTCAGATAGTCATTAATATGAATTCAATTAATTAATTAATTGAAGCATGTTTATCTTAATAATAAGTAACGAATGGAAATGAATTCTAGAAAGTGTACTTTTGTGTATTCATTTCATATGTATGATCGTTCATGGTATTTTACTACAATTTTGTATGAGTTAGTTTTATTTAATTTTTTTATTACATGGGTATAAAATTAATATTATTAAATTAAATATGATGGATTGTGTGTCTTCCTTTACTTTTTTATTATGCAGGACCTACGTGTCTAAGGGTTTTTATGAAATTCCCCTTAACCAATCCTTTGGTTCCTCTCACCTGAGTGTGACTTGTAAATATATTTAATAAAAGGAGTATCCTAATTTTTATGGTGGCGTCTTAAGATGGAACTAAGATGAAACCAACCAAGGAGATACATGGGTGGGAAATAAAAAAGTCATAACTCATGCCAAGACTGGAAAAAGGAGTTTTCCCTTTGAGACATAGGTTGATTTATTGTTTTTTTAGTAAATAAACCTTTAAATAAGATCATTATTGGGTCATTTATTTATCTATTTCTATATTATAGGTAATTTATTTTAAGGATGCAAGACCATGATCACAAAAATAAATGGACCAATATAAAAATAAGGAATTTAAATAAATGGATTATGCATAAATGTTTTATTGAAACATGGTTAATCACTTAAGAAAAATTCACATTATATTAACATGAAATGTAAAGGAAAAAACAAGAAAATTTTATGCATAATAAATAAAATGCCACAAATTTATATTAAATCAGACTAAGCCTTCCATTACTTGATTAGGAATAAAATTCATAGAACTAAGTGTTCGACCAACCCTTATTAAGACACTTACATTTATTGTGGAGTTATTATGAATGTTTTGGGTTGACTTTACCAACTTATATCAAAATAAGAATCCCTTTCTAGACTTGATGAAACTTGGATAAAATTGTTGAGGAAATATTAGTAAAGGTTCCTATATTGTGGAGTATATTCAACGGATTAATGATCTATAAGACCACAATTAGAAAATACATTCCTACCTAAATATCTTCGATTAATTTAAAGTGTGCTTGACTAGGTTATGAGAAAGGAAATATAGATCCTTACCACTATAGTGTCTAAGAAACTAAACATTATAATTCCAATGGTTATGGATATTGAGACTTGATAAAATAGTGGGATACATAAAAAATTGATTTCACTATGTCTCACATAAATTTTTATCAATTGAAGTACTAATAATATTCTATTTTTATAATTGTATATTAATGGTAATTTTTTCAACCACATTATCCCTACGATCAATTTTAGAGAAAGACCATTTCTTTACTGGAAGTAAATTTTGGGAATGGTTTAGATGTATATGGGTTGTGTTACACCATGAAAAAAAAATCCATGCTAGAAACCCCACTTCCAAAACCACATATAAAGGCGGTGAGTGATGAATACTTCACCATCTATAATAAACACTTGAATGATGTGGTTGATGTTTGGTGTTTAATGATTTCATCCATATATAATAAACTCATGAAGTCACATAAAGACATATATTCCTAAATAATGGTACAATATTTATGTAGTCTATATTATGAGATATCTAGGCACAAATAGTTTGAGATATCCAAGGTGTTATTTCATGGTAAGCTAGGATAAGGTGTGCCATTTAGGCCTCATGTAGTAAAACTCATTAACTATATTGATTTCTTATAGGTTCTAGGGATTAAATTTCCTAAATAACTATGAAGGGATCTCATTACTGCGTCACTTTCTTAGAGATTCTACAACTTTGTTGTTAATTTCAATATGAACAAAATAAACAAGTCTCTTACAAATCATGTCACATTGATTCTCTAAATTGATAAGGAGATGAAGTGTGATATGAATTCTTTCATTATGGTGAATAAAAGTAAAGGTTAGGTGAAGGGATCTAAATCCAAAGTATCTTCACAACGACCTTCCTAGAATAGAAATATGATGGGGAAAGAAAGGGAACATGATGTTATGTGTTTCTCATGTGTCAAGGACCATGGGAAGAAAAAATTCACCATATAAAATAAGTAATGGGAAGCTTTAGGTGTGTTTCTATCGAGTTTAATTTATCTATTTCTAAAAATTGGGTATTAAATATAGTATGTGGTTCTTATATATGTATTCAAATAATGGAACCAAGTACATTTCAGAATATTTCACTAAGTGAGGTAGACCTACAAGAATCCAATGGATCCGGAATTTTTTTCATGGTTATTAAGGAATACGACCTTACATTTCCATTGGGAATGATCTTGTTTTTAAAATATTGTTATTATGTTCCTTCAATTACAATAATTATTTTTTATTTAGACTTGATACAAATGGATTTATTTTAAAATTTGGGAATAAATGTTGTTTCTTTTATAAATAAATCAGATGTTATGGTAAGGTATATTTAAATAATGGTCTTTATGTGTTGGATTAAAAAAACAAGTAATAAAAATCAATAAAAAAACAAGATCACATAACTCATAGAACACCCAACTATGGAATCACCGACAAGGTCATGAAAATGAATAGTGTTGGATAAAATTACACAAAGATGGATATTTTTATTCCTTTAAACTAAAACCAATTGGTTTAGGACATGCATGATTAAGAGGAAAAATAACAAAATCCCCATTTACTAGAAAAGGTGAAGGGACCAAGGATCTTCTTGAATTAGTTTATACTGATGTGTGTAGACCATTTTTAGATAAATAAATGGGTGGGTACTCATACTTTAAAATTTTTATTGATTAATTTTTTGAATATGGATATATCTACTTAATGAGGTATTAGTTATATTCTTTTGATAGTTCAAAATAATTTAAGAATGAAGTTGAGAAGTGGATTTTTAAGAATTTTAAAAAAATCAACTCAGAACCTGGGTGAAGAATATCTTAATCATGACTACATTGATTATTTATGGGATTATTTCATTTTAACCCAACGCATTCCTCCATATACACCATAATGGAACAACGTAAGCAAAAGAAGGAACTGCACCATGTTGAACATGTGAGATCAATGATGAGTCATGAGAGTCTTCCATTATCCTTTTCTGGATACATGTTACTGACCACAATAAAAATACTAAAACAGGTTACAGGTAAAGTGGTGGATGGTATTCCATACCAATTTTGGGGTGGATATAAACCTTTTACTATTATACTTACATGTGTTGGCTTGTGTTGCTTTATTAAGGCTTATTTATGAAATAAAGTTACATATGGATCCCCAAAGTGTTTCATTATAGGATACTTTAAGGAAATAAGGGGTTATTACTTATACGACCCCTCAAAAAAATGTAATAGTGTAAATATATTCTATATTACTTGAGAGGGAACACATCTCTAGAAGAGATAGTGGGATTGATATAGACTTTGATGAAGTCCAAACTCAAGGTATACAAGAGTGGTTACATGAAACAAAATCTACAAATCATCATTAAATAAGAATATTCATAGACATAAGTACCATGTAGGAGTAAAATAGACATTAGGGAACAATAAAATTATACTTTTTTATTTACAAGTGTTAGTTTATCATTATTAGTTGAAATAATGATCATGTAACCTACAAGGAAGTAGTAAGTGTCACCGATGTTTCCAAGTGGAAAGAATCTATGAATTCTAAAATGTATTTCATATATAAAAACCAAGTTTATATTTTATTAGATACTCTAGTGGAGGTAAATATCATTAATTTAAAATGGGTATTTAATATGAAACTAGAAATGGATGGACAAGTCTATTTTTTATAAAGAACAGCTAGTTGTAAAAAAGTTCAAACAACATCAGGGAATAGATTATGAAGAAACCTTTTCTATAGTTTCTATACTAAAATTCATTATAATTATACTTTCCATTATATCTTACCATGGCTAAAATATTTGTAAAATGGATTTTAAAATAAACTTAATTTATGAAAACCCTTAGGAAGATGCATATATGACACAAACTAGAGGGTTTGTGACTCCAATGGATGCCAACAAGGTATAAAAATATCAAAGATCTATTTATGGATTAAAGAAATCATCCTGGTCATGGAACATTCAATATAATGAATCCATAATATAATTTGGTTTCGTAAAGAATGAATTTTATCCTTGGGTGTATAAGAGGTTTAGTGGGAGTGAATTCATTTTCTTAATAGTTTATGTTGATGACATACTGCTTACTGGAAATGAAATATCAGTATTACAATCTATTAAAGTTTGGTAAAATAAATTATTTTCCATGAAGGACTTGATAGAAATAGCATATATTCTTGGGATCAAGATCTAACATGATATATCCAAGGGGGAAATTAGTCTAAGTCAAGGAAAATATATTAACAATATACAAAAAAGATTTAGTATATAGCAATCTAAGAGGGGATTATTTCCAATGTCACATGACATTCATCTTTCTAATAAATTTTTTCCTCATACACATGAGGAAAGATGAAGGATGGAAAGGAATCTATTCAAATTTATGATTTCATTAGTAGTATATTCTATTCTATTTAATAGGATAGATATTTCATATGTCGTAAGTGTGGTAGAAAGATATCAAGTTGTCTCAAGTGACCACCATTTGATGTAAGTTAAGACTATCCTTAATTATTTGAGGTGTACTAATTATATGTTCCAGAACTATATAGGAGATGAATAACTAGTCATTAGATGATATGTAGATTCTAATTTATAAATAAATCAAGACGATCTAAAATCACATAAGGGATACATCTTCACTCTTAATAGAGATGTTATGAGTTGGAAGAGCTCCAAGTAAGTTGTGGCAATAGATTCTATAATAGAGTTTGAGTATAAGGTAGTTTATGAGGTATATAAGGAAGTAGTTTGGATAATAAAAATAATTTTTTCAATATCTTGATGTGTCACTCATTAATAAATAACATATCACACTCTATTGAGATTATACTACAGTAGTGGCCCTTAGAAAGGAATTGAGGTTACATTAGTGAATGAAACGCATACATTGGAAGTATAATCTCTTGAGTAATTTTTTTATCATAGAGGTGAAGTTGTAGTGAGTATAATATCTATGGAATACAATGTGCTATACGCCTTTATAAAATCCTTAACTCAATAGAAACATTATCATTATGTGAGGTCTAGTGGATGGAAATTCATAGGTAATTGGCCCTAGTCCAAGTGGTATTATATTAGAGTTTTTGTTCTTAAACAAATGTGTATAATTTATATGAAATGTATTTTTTAATCTTATAATATTAATAAAACATCTTATTATATATTTTTCATTGATCTATATGAATTTAATGTAATAATTTCCTATAGAATATGTCACATTGATAAGGGCGTAGCATTTTATCGCTATAATGAGAAACTTGAAATTCCATGATGACACTCTTAAATATAGTTATATGGTTGGATAATATAATACTATGGGGAATGTTTAATGTTTAATACTAGATGAGAGTACTCATAAGTAGATGAGACTTCTTCTCATGAATTTTTTAGTTTCTAATATCCAAGATGGTAGATTACGAGAGTAAACCCTCCTATAAGAAATCCATATGTTTATGTGTCATCAAATATTCTTATCTTCAAGAATTTGTAATGGTAATTAGACATTAAGATTATTATTAATGATTTTCATGACTCACATACAATGTGTACTGACCAAAATAATGACACCATGAGTTTGTAGGAAGTAGGGTATGTTTGGTGTGTCACAAATGACATGTTATTAATTAATAAGTTGAGGAAGGATTTTTACCTTCCTTATTAAAGGAATTTTATAACTTATACCTTTAATAGAAATGGAAACATAACATTAAATTCCATTTTTATGGTGTAATAATGAGTTTATTTTAGATAGTCAAAGAAGTATGTATCAACCACTTACGTTGGTGACATTATTGTGAAATCTTATTGATGAGATATTGTGATAAAGTGATTATATTACCCAATAACTATTCATGTGTGGTTTTCAAATTATGGAATTAAATTATTTCTCTTGGTTGTATTAACCAATTTCTTGACATTAATCTAAGAATTTATGATAACCCACCTAATTCCAACAAGAAAGAATCTAAGAGGGTCACACACTAAGTGTTTCTGTTAATCTCAATTAAATTATATTTGAATTTAATTATTGTAATAAATATTAGCATGATAGAGGAATAATTTTATTTAAGATTTATTAATCGTAAATTTTTACAAGTTAACAAATAATTATTTATTCATTAATACATAATTTATTTAATTATGTGAATAAATAATAAATATTTTTTCATGAGAACATGGATAGAATATTCATTTTATTTATTGAATATTTCATAAATATTTATTCAGAAGACTATGAATATATTATTTATTTATGAATAAATATTTAATAAATATTTATTCAGGTATTTAATAAATGAAAAGGAGGGTAAGCATACTAAGATCACATGTGGTGGTAAATATTAATTTGCAATCTGGTAAAATAATGTTTATCATTTCACCATAAAATATTATTATTATTATGGAATGGGTTTAGATAAGTTTAATTATTTTATTTGAGGTTCTTTATACACTTAAATAATATTTTAACCTAAAATCTAACTCTATAAATAGGTTCTATGTATATTATGGAGGGTTAATCAATGAATTGAGAATCGTTATGCACAACGGTCTTTTATATATATTCCTCCTTCTCTCATCCTCTTATGAATGAGAATAAAAATAGATAATCCTTCATGATTAAAGGAATTATAAGTGATAAAGATGATTAACACAATGTTATTGATCGATATTACTAGCACCCAACACTCCACTGGTGTTTTTTCAAGATCAATGTACCATGTGTGGATCAACACTAGAGGGGATCTACATTGGGTCCCTATATAATGATAGTAATCTGAAATGGGTTTTAGATGGAAACATATCTTCATCAACAAAAGATACTATGTTGAGTTATCTTTTCATATGATCTAATATAAATTAAGTATAAATTTAATGTGAAAAAAACCTTGCAGGGTTATGGGATTTCTATGTCAATATTAGATGGAACATTTCATCAGTCATAATTGTTGGGCGGAAGAAAGAAAGGAAGTGATGGCAAGAGGGGGGGTGAATTTCCTTTTAAAAAATGATTAACAAATTAAAAACAAAGTTGAAAGTGCAGCGGAAATAAAAGAGGCAAGACACGCAATTGATAATGGAGTTCGGCCTAAAACTCGGCCTACGTCTCCGCTCCCAACTCAACCGTTGAGAGATTTACTACCGCTTGCTTTTCAATGGTTGTAGCAAGAAACCCACTAGCCTTTTTATAGGTGAAGTCTAGCTCACCTATTACAACTTGCTTTTGTTGGTTATGCAAGAACCCACTTGCTTTCAATGGTTGAGAAAGAACCCACTAGCCTTCTTACAGGTGAAGGCTAGCTCACCTATGTCTCAAGCCTTTTAAAGGAAAGGCTTGACCAACCTCTTCACACCTTAAAGGTGATGTGAAAACCCAAAAGAATGGAGGATGAGAGAAATGGGAGTTTGTAGGCACAAACTCAATTTAAAGCTCAAAAATGATAAACAAGAAAACCCGTAATGGGAGAAGCCTTGGGCGCCAAATGATTGATGAAGTTGATGAAGTGCTCTCCCAAGCTTCTATGGTGGTGCTCCTTGGATGTGGAATTGTGTTGGAGCAATTGGGGTTCCCTTGGAAGAATCCGCCGGAGGTTCGCCAAATGATGGGAATGTATCCGTTGGATTCACAATAGTTCCGTCTATGTTTCGTAGGCTTCCGGGGGTTCCTAGTCCTTTATTTATAGAGGGGGAACCCTCAAATGGCCTTTGGAGGTCTTCGGAGCCGTTGGAAAGGGCTTCGGAGCCGTTGGGAGGCAAGTGGACCAGCCTGGTCAAAGGCCCAATGGCTAGTTTGACTGGCTCCACCGGCTGACCGGTGCTGAGCCACCGGTTGGCCGGTGTGTGCAAAATGGAGGAGGGCTCGGGCTCAGGCTCCACCGGCTGGCTGGTGCTGAGGCCACCGGTTGGCCGGTGCTGAGGCAGTGGCTCAGCCTTCTGTCCAGGGTCCATCGGCTGGCCGGTGGTGAAGCCACCGGTTGGCCGGTGGACTGAATTTCAGTCCACTTTGGCTTTTTTCCTTCTTGGCCTTCTTGGACCAATTCCTTGGCACCCTGAATTTATACCTATCAACCAAAAACACTTAAAACAATATTAGAAAAATGAGAGGGTGATTTTGATCATGAAAATCAAACCACGAGGGGTACGAGAGGTACAACAATCTCCCCCTATTTTGATGATCACAATCACCAAAACAAACAATGTAAAAACTGAAATGAAAAGCATGCTTTAAAGTATTTTTCCCCCAATCAACCAAGAATTTCTCCCCCTTTGTGATTATCAAAATAGCACGGGGCATAAAACTTGATTGAGGGAAAAGAAGATTTTAAACCAATCAAAATTTTTGAAATTTGAATTGAAAGTTTTGAATCAAAAATTGAATAACAGTTTGAATTGAAAGTTTTGAGTGAAAAATTGAATAACAATTGAGAATTAAAAAAAATGATACCAAGTGTTGAAATTGAAAGTTTGAATCGAAAATTTTGAAATTGAAATCAAAAGGGTTTAAATGATCCTAACTCCCCCTAAATAAAAACAACAAATCACCGGGGAGAGGTTTTTGAAACCGAGACAAATTTTGGTCCGGTGAGACTCGCTAGAAGGGATTTTTCAATCCACACTTGTCTAGTGGCGGGTCTTTTCCTAAGAAATTCATCATTAAAGAAAATACTTTTGGGGCGGCCATACCGGGCATTTTTAAAATTGCACTCATAGATTAAGTGCCCGGGTTTTTTGCAATAATTACAAAATTTAAATTGAGAGCTCCCCCTTACAAAAGTAGTGGGTGCATGGGAAGAGGAAGCTTGCTTGGAATATCCAAGCCCTTCGGTGGTTCTAGATATGCGTTGGGAACCGAGGAGTTTGGTCAAATTTTGTTCACCTTGGGTGAACTTGGCAAGGGATTCCCTTAGGTCTTTGATTTTTGATTCCAATGATTCAACATCGGGAAGGTTTTGGATTTTGAGGGACAACTCCTCCTTTTCTTTGAGAAGTTGTTCCTTTTCGGAGGAGAGTTTTTTGAAATTCTTTTTTAAAGCTACGAATTTGGAAGAAAGTTCATGAAAACCTTCCTCCAATTGATCTCTAGCATGTTGGAGATCCTCATAAGACATGTGATTGAAAGAATTTGAATTTGAAGAACAAGAGGAAGAGGAGTCGGAAGATGTTACCTCATTATATGACATTAGGCATTTATTACCATTGTCGCTCGAGGAGGAGGAGGAGGATGATGTGGAGCTATCACTCCATGTGGCCTTGAATGCCTTCTTCTTCTCCTTTTTCTTGGCCTTTTTCTTGTTGAGTGGGCAATCGGGCTTGTAATGGCCTTTTTCGCCGCACCCGTAACATTTTACCTTGGTCTCGGATTTTTCGTTGGGTTGAGCCTTGCGGGCCTTCTTCTTTTTGTGTTTCTTCATGAACTTGTGCATCTTGCGGGCAAGATTATCCATTTCGGAATCACCGCTTGAAGTGGAAGATGATGAGGAGGAGGAGATTTCTTCTTGTTGAACTTTGAAGGCGATGTTCTTTGGAACTTTGACAGGTTTGCCTTCCTTTTCAGCTTGCCTCCTCATGGTGATCTCATAGGTCATGAGAGATCTGATGAGCTCTTCGACCGGCATGTTCTTGATATCTTTGGCTTCTTGGATTGTCGTTACCTTCGGTGCCCATGAGCTTGGTAAGATCCAAAGGATCTTCTTGACCATCGTTTCTGTAGAAATATTATCTCCAAGAGACTTTCTACCATTGCAAACGTCAGTAAATCGAGTAAACATATCAGAAATAGATTCATGTGGGTGCATAGAAAATGACTCAAAATCTTGACGAAACATGTCCAATCGAGTGTCCTTGACTTTGTTGGTCCCCTCATGGGTAACCTCCAATAGTTTCCAAATTTCATGTGAAGAGGTGCATGTGGAAACTCGATTGAACTCATTACGATCAAGGCCGCAATGTAGAGCGTTCGTGGCTTTGCCATCAAGCTCGAAATTTTTAATATCGGCTTGGGTCCATTTGGATTCATCGGGAGAGGAGAGAGTGTAACCATGCATGACAATTTTATAAATGGGATAACCTATACTTCTAAGAAAAGTAGTCATGCGGGTTTTCCAATAATTGTAGTCGGTTCCATCAAAAAATGGATCACGACCCAAAGAATAGCCTTCAGGGGCGAAAGCGGTTGATGCCATCACAATGGATCTTAAATTTGAAACCGGTGAAGGTATTACTCAAATTTCCCTCTGATACCAATTGTTGGGCGGAAGAAAGAAAGGAAGTGATGGCAAGAGGGGGGGGGGTGAATTGCCTTTTAAAAATTGATTAACAAATTAAAAACAAAGTTGAAAGTACAGCGGAAATAAAAGAGGCAAGACACACAATTGATAACGGAGTTCGGCCTAAAACTTGGCCTACGTCTCCGCTCCAAACTCAACCGTTGAGAGATTTACTACCGCTTGCTTTTCAATGGTTGTAGCAAGAAACCCACTAGCCTTTTTACAGGTGAAGGCTAGCTCACCTATTACAGCTTGCTTTTGTTGGTTATGCAAGAACCCACTTGCTTTCAATGGTTGAGCAAGAACCCACTAGCCTTCTTACAGGTGAAGGCTAGCTCACCTATGTCTCAAGCCTTTTAAAGGAAAGGCTTGACCAACCTCTTCACACCTTAAAGGTGGTGTGAAAACCCAAAAGAATGGAGGATGAGAGAAATGGGAGTTTGTAGGCACAAACTCAATTTAAAGCTCAAAAATGATAAACAAGAAAAACCGTAATGGGAGAAGCCTTGGGCACAAAATTATTGATGAAGTTGATGAAGTGCTCTCCCAAGCTTCTATGGTGGTGCTCCTTGGATGTGGAATTGTGTTGGAGCAATTGGGGTTCCCTTGGAAGAATCCGCCGGAGGTTCGCCAAATGATGGGAAATGTGTCCGTTGGCTTCACAATAGTTCCGGCTATGTTTCGTAGGCTTCCGGGGGTTCCTAGTCCTTTATTTATAGAGGGGGAACCCTCAAATGGCCTTTGGAGGTCTTCGGAGCCGTTGGAAAGGGCTTCGGAGCCGTTGGGAGGCAAGTGGACCAGCCTGGTCAAAGGCCCAACGGCTAGTTTGACTGGCTCCACCGGCTGACCGGTGATGAGCCACCGGTTGGCCGGTGTGTGAAAAATGGAGGAGGGATCAGGCTCAGGCTCCACCGGCTGGCCGGTGCTGAGGCCACCGGTTGGCCGGTGCTGAGGCCACCGGTTGGCCGGTGCTGAGGCAGTGGCTCAGCCTTCTGTCCAGGGTCCATCGGCTGGCCGGTGGTGAAGCCACCGGTTGGCCGGTGGACTGAATTTCAGTCCACTTTGGCTTTTTGCCTTCTTGGCCTTCTTGGCCCAATTCCTTGGCACCCTGAATTTATACCTATCAACCAAAAACACTTAAAACAATATTAGAAAAATAAGAGGGTGATTATGATCATGAAAATCAAACCACGAGGGGTACGATAGGTACAACAATAATGTTTACATCTTACAATATTGGAAAATGATCCATAAAATTAAACAAAAAACTTAATGGTTATATGCACCAAAGGTGCTTCCCCTACATTTGTAACCCTCATCTACTATTTCATAATCCCCATAGTTGTGTTGTTATTAGGATCAATCACTGCCTCTATTAGATAGATGCTTTAGTGGGGAGATCATAATAATTTTTTTTCCTAATTTAATCTATCATATTCAATTACCATGGTAACTCACTATGGTTTGGTTCAAGTCTTATATCTTTTTTATAGAGTTAATTTATGTTATGTATATAAGAAAAAGACTCTATACTTTTTCATTTTCTCACTTATTTTATCCATGGAAACCAAATCTTGTCCCAAATCACTATGGAATGGTAATTAATTAACCATTTACAATAGTTAAACTTCACAACTGAAATTATATACACTAATTCATGTCTATATTAATATTTTTAAACTGAAATCCTTCTAATTTGGATTGGTGTACAAAACACCACATCAACATCTTTCCAGAATTTTCTATATCCACTATGGATAAGCCAAATTTTCTTTGATGTAGTGAATTTTGTGGTGAAGGATTCCTTTAAAACCCTAATTCTATTTATATATAGATCATTTATTGTAATTTCAAACTATTTATAAACACTCTATCACAATCTCAATCTTAAAATGTAAATACCTTGATATATCAAGATATGAAGGTGTTTGCTTGCATCTTTCTACAAGTTCACTCATGAACTTCCAAAAGTAATTAATTCAATGAATTCAACATATATTATTAAAAAATAGAACATATAAACATGTGTTTAAACACAAATTTAATCATTATAATCCCTCTAATCATGATTTTACCACTTTCTCTCACCACAACATTGTTTTTCTCCCCTATGACTCACTTCCCATTACTAGATATGGCCTCATTATAGGGGAGAGTTATCTTATGATTTAAATTATATACATAAAACCATATTTAATTATTTTGGACTCATGGAATAGATCCATGACATGGTATTTTAGGACCACAAAATGGTTCCAGTCGTCTCATAGAGGCAAGTTAAGCCTGTATAACAAAACCATGGGGAGGACTGACCTCATGTATACAACACCCCCTAGTGTTACTATAGTGGTTCAAAACCAATTAACTGTGCTTTAATACTAATTAACAGGATCCTTCCCTCCCACCAACCATTGTTTTTTCACTTTGGATCACTGCATCATAGTTTTGTCTCTCCAAGGTTTCATTACTCATTACTTGAAAAGGCCTCATCATGGGGAACAAATTCCTTATGATCTAAAATATTCACATGAAACTCTACCTCATCCCATGTATAACTCAAGGGGTATCACCTAAAAATGGATCATTAAGACCACAACATGGTGCCTACCTACTTAGATGAGGTTGGTTAAGTCCTCGTTATTAAATCATGGGTAGCACTACCCTCATGTATCTAATACATGCTTTGTGTCCTACTCGAGGGTGAGGTGTCATGTCGTAGTCTATCTGGGAGGTATCATGAATCTATGATTGTGTGGAACTATTTTTCTATGAATAGGGAAGGCTATGTTGTGAAGGCATGGAGATTAAGTTTTTGGTTCTTCTAGGAGTGAGGAGCTATATTCTGGCTCGATGGGCCATATTATAGGGGTGACTCTAGTTAGGGTTTCATCCCATGACTAGTATAATCATGCTACGATGCATTTCATGTGAAATTTTTTTAAGTTTTAATTTAATTGATTAAAATGAAAAAATATGATAAATTAGGGTTTCTCATTTATTCATTAGTTAATGGCCATAGCCTCCCTTCTACTTGGGTTTTCTCTCTCTTCCAAGTGATTTCACCTTTGTTCTTTGTTGGATTCAAGTTTCATTCACCTTAGGTGGTGCCTAGAGGAAATTCTATCTATACTCTTACCTTTATTCATTTTTACTCTTTAAATTTTAGAATGTTTCATTGGTTATTCCTGAATTTGGTATTTTTTACTAGATTTTATATTTTATATAGATTAGAGCTAATTTGTTTGAGGATACTTGGTGTGAGAGCTTCCATTAGACTAAGGTAGGTGGTCCTTAACTAGTACATATGGTTTATACTTTTTTCATGTGATGTGTGATATATGCTATCACCACCATGTGTTATTGACTTAAATTTAATTGAAATGTTTCCCCTTAACCCTAATTGAGTAAGGTGAGAATTTTTAGGTCTATAATGGACCCTTCAGTTACCATCCCTTAATGAGATATCTTCCAATGGACATGATCTTAACTTAATGTGTATTGGAATTCTTACTTGGGACCCTTTATGGATTCCATTTTTTTATGCTATGATGGATTCAAGCATGATTTGGTGACTTCTTTCCTCCATATACTTAGGAATGATATGAAAATTAGAAAGGGATGGATTTGGATTAGACTATGTTCAACTAGTGAGTTACCCTTTAGCCTTTGACTAGTTGATTTGGGTTGGGGTGAGTGTCCTCCCCCGCCACCTAGTGGAACCAAGTGGGTTATGCTTTAGTTATCTTTACGAAATTTAATCGTGTGTGTAGGGTGTGACCTATCTATGACTGAGAAAAATTAGTTGATCTGCTAACCTTAAAATGACTTGTTTATATTATGATTTTAATGTTGTTTTTGATGCCTTGGGGTGATGTTGGATACATTATTGGGATGATGTGCCCTTTTTTACTTATTGTGGAAAAAGTTGGGATGAGATACCCACTTTTTTATGCATCTAATGATGGGGGAAACTATTCCCATAATATTTTATGTTCTTAATTGGGATGTTATACCTATGGTATTGTGATATAATGCCTAATAGGTTATGGAATAAAATTCCCACATTGCCTAGATTATGATGGTAATGGGATGAAATGCCTAAATATTTATTATTTATCTTAGAAGTGGGACACACTTCCCATGATGTGATGCTTCCAAGGAAGGGGGAGAGATTACCATATGGGATTGATTCTTGTATTACATGATTCCCTCTTTTGTGATGAGGCATGAGACTAGGGGAACATTTCCATATTATGGTTATGCTCATGTCTAGGGACACCATTACCTCTCTTGATGATATTGAAGAGACGTGATTCTTACTTGTATATGTTGGATTGGGTATTCTATGCCCATATTTATGACTATGTTATCAGGATATACCAACTAGGTATTTATGTTTATGTTATTATAGGGATGTTATGCCCATTATTCTAGTTATGCTACCTAGGTGTGGTTATTATACTATGATGGGGAATTATGGTTATTGATCATGAATTGGGATGTGATTCCTAGTTGGTTGTAGGGAGATATGTTCAGAGACACCTCAAAATAATCCAAAGAAGTTATGGTCACACCTGAGTGGATATGTAGTACCCATGTCTATGAAATTTTTATTGTTTCTGCCACTTCTTATTTAATTTCATTCATCATACCACATCGTACATGTACTTTCTTATATTGGATACTTTTAGGGGAACTGTCGGTGGTGGCCTACTAAGTAGTACTTACAATCGGTGTGTAACACCCTAATATTTTGTGAAATATTTTTTTTCAAATAAATTTAATTTTTTTGATATTTTTCATTACACACAACATTATCTTTAACTTTCATTTCAGGCAACACCAAGTTTTAGAGAAACACGACATATTATTAAAATATTATTATTTATTATAATAGTTACCACCTCACTATTGGAATAATAGGTATAAATAGGATTAAATAAATAATGAAAATATATAGTTTAAATATTTAAATAAATTGAATTTTTCGGTGACCAATTAATTATAATTGAAAAAAATATATTTGAAAATAAATAAAAGCTTTTTTCTGAAAACTATTTTGTTCACATAAACGCATTTTACCTCAACAAATTAAACGAATCGCTTTTGGTGAATTATTTTAATTAAATTTATATATATTATATATTAAATAAAATATTTAGCATATATATTATGTGTTTTATACAAAATAGATAAGAATAAATCCAATTTTATGCTTAAACTGTATTTTTCTAAAAAATAGTTTTATCAAATTTCGTGAACTTATTTGAAAATTAAATTTTTCCAAATTTAGAAAATATATCGGAAAAAATGAAATTAATTTTTTAAATCCTCATATAAAAACTATGTTGGTTTTAATATTTGATAATATTCTAAAAGGATAAATTTTTAATGAATAGTGAAAAATAATGGTTTTTATTAAGAATTTTCATTCCTTTTAAAGAATTTAAAATCTTAAAAATTATTTTAATATGGTTTTAAAAGTAAAATTTGTTAAATAATATATATATTAATAAAATTTATTTCATTTTAATCAATTTTATAATGAATTTTGATCTTAAAACTTTTTAAACTTTTGAACATTTTCTCATCAAAAAACTGCATTCTTATCGAATATGTGGGATTAATTTTAAATTAACCTTTTCCACTTATATGAATGGAATTTAGAAAAATGTATTAAATATTTGGAATCAGAATAATTTATATTATATAATAATTTCAACTCAATTTTTCACCATAATGAATAGGGAAAATAGAAAAAAGTAATTACCACGATAAAGGTGAAAATGGGTTTACCGGGGGTTAAACTAAAAGGATAAGGAGTAAAATGAAATAAAAACTTTTCCAACACCAATTTTATGGAAATATTTAGTAATTATAACCCTAATGTTTTATAATGACCCATTTTAGATCCTTGTGGCCTGTGAGAAATGTGGGTACCCTTTTTTTCAAAAATTACAAGTGTGTTGCTCACCTTACTTATAAAAGGAAACCTCATCTCCTCTACTCTTCACACTTAAAAACTCATTGTTTCATACAATAACTGACAAATAAATTTATTAATTACATATTATCATCCTATAAGCCTTTTTTTGGTCAAAAATCAAACCTAAGAAGCCTTTTGGTGCAAACCAAAATAAGTTTTCTAAAAAAGAGGTAACATCCCTAATCGATCGTTTTATTTTATTTATTCATAAACCTAATTAAATTCTTATTAAACCATAATTATATAATAAAATCATTATCCTAAATATTATTATATTTTATTATGTAAATTTAATAACCTAAATCCTTCTCCTCTTCCATAAAATGGTATACAAAATCATTATCCATGTGTAGAGTAGACTACCACCTTGTGAACTGATGGTTTTTGTTTCCCATAACCACCACTCACGGATCAATATAATGATGAATTAAATGTCTATATATGAAATATATTATATTATTATACTTATTAAATTATTATATCATTTATACTTCATTTCTTTCTATTCTGGGGGAATATGATAATGTCGCTCATGTGTACGGTGGACTAACATATTGCGAAGTGATGTGATTTATTCATGATTTAAATGGAAGATAATATGGTTGGTTTTACTGAAAATATATGATATATATATATATATATGAAATAAAAATGATTCTAAAATAATAATATACTATTTAACTTTATTTCTTTTGATCCATTGCAAAAATGGAAATAGATTTCATGTATACATACAACCTACCATCTACATGAAATATGTATTTCATTTTCTATCTCTGAATTTTATGGAATACTCTAAATACATATATACAGAATATATATGATAATTATATGATGTTTAAATTTTTTTATATTTTGTAACTATGATCAAAGTAATAGGACCAAAAATAATAAATCAAAACTTACACAAAAAACAAAGCAGTTATTTCCTGAAACATGACTTTTACATGGAATTGTTAAGAAATAGGTAATAAAAGGTCATAAGTAAATCATATATGGTATGATATATATATAATTATGTTTATTTAACATGTTTATAAAAACATAAATTTATTATAAATTATTTTTGAACATGTATGAGGGAATTCAAAACTTAAGTTAAGATATTTTTGTCTCGCTTTTTACTTCTTTGAGACACATTCCATTTTCAAAATATATTTCTTTTATGTGATATATATATAGATGATGAATGTATTATATTATTATTCCCATGAAAATTATTGGGAATTTCATATCCATTTTATGATATCTTTTTCATGGGGTTTTACGATTCAAAATTTACCAAAGCGATAAGGGATTTTTATCTCAATTTTCCTTATTTGTGACTTGTTATGTTATGAATATATCATTTTTTATGAGGCTCATATACCCCCCCATTACATGTTATATAATGAATTTATATATTCCTGTTATATTTAATTTTTCATTTAAAGTTATTCTTTCATTGGATCATTATTAAAACTTATCAAAGTGGTAAGAGTTTTAATTATACAATACATCATTTATCATGATAATTTATGTTTATGAATCCAATGATGAAATATTATATTCAATATCTCAAAAAAAACTAATGAATTTTATTATCCTATGGTTATTCTATGAAAATAAATATCTTTAATTAATTATCCTTTCGTTATTCACTCAATAGTTCAGAAGAATGTTTTTTAAAAAATTTGTTTTTATTTATATCTTTAGTCAAAAATACCTTTAATTCCAAAACCATGTTTTCTAACAATGTTATAAAATTTGTTTTTAACATTCCCCAGAGGATTTATTAAATAATGTTTTCCATTTTTTTTACTTTTAAAAAAATTAATAGGAATCTTCATATCATTTTCAAAACAATGCATGTTTGGATTTTACTGAAAATGTGAAATGAATATTTGTTTTAACATTTATAGATTGAATTATATTTACCAATTCCATGAATAATCAATGATTTAAATATTAACTTGTAAGTATTAGTTATTTTCAAATAAAAATATTTTTAAAATTTGCAATTAATTTTTAGTTTTAAAAAGTTATTTTCAAAGTGAAAAGGGTATTTTTCTCAAAAAATGTTACAAGTGGTCTTTAAAAATAATTTTCTATATAAGATGACATAATTTGATGTTAATTATTTATTAATGGGAATATTTTCCAAGGATACCATTCTTATTCTCTCTCTGAATGGTTTATTTTTATGATGATAAGATACATATGAAACCTGCTTCTTTTTCCACAGGTTATACCATGATAAAATGATTATTAAACCTGATTCTTTTTTTATAGGTTATTTTTTTATGAAATGATTAAATGATTATAAAACCTGTTTAGTTTCCATAGGTTATGTTATGATGAAATTTTTATAAAACACATTTCTTTTCCTTCATTTTGATAAGATGATTTTTTTTATGATCTTATGGCACACGTATATAAGATTTTCATTATGTGATGAGTGGGACCAATATCTCCATCTATGAAATTGGGTAAATATTGATATCTCATGAGATAAATATAATTGTAATGGGTATTTGACCCAATTTATTAAGGTTTTATGTCCACTATAATAGTCTTGGGAGTGAAACATGACTAATATGATGGTTTGGGGAGTAAACTCATTCCACTATGATGGTTTTTGGAAATAAGCCTTAACTAATAAAGAAATTATTTTTTATACTTATGTGTATGACACAAATAAATTTCTCATTCCAATGTTATATTATCATGATTTATGTTCTTTGATTTATGATTCGTGTATTATGAATTTCCAAGATTTATGATATGACTCAATTTTATGATCTATGATATGCATGGTATGGCTTTCAAATTTTGTTCTCAGGTTCTCATACCTATATGCTCATGATATATTTATATCTCTGTTGTTTACCCTTTCTAGGAATCTGAGCTCACTATTTACTATGTTTCATTTCTTTAGGTTATGATGAAAGGTATTATTTATGATAATACTATGAAGGGTTCTAGTTATGAATAAAATAATGGTAGATTATGTAGCGCACTTATAGACCAGTTTTTCAGGTATCCATGTTTCTAAAGGCACTAAAAATAAATGATTCTGGGGTGTATAAATATGTTATTTAATTAATATTCATCTATTAAGATGTAATATTTATGTATGATAAGAAAGGGATGATAGATTTTTTGTATCAGATACAGGTTTGGCTAACCATTGGGAACTAATATTAGAAAACTTTAGGGAGATACCTAGGGATATTTCTAAGGATATGTCTAGGGATATGTATAAGGATAATTCTAAGGATGATTCAAATTATATGAAAATTTCCTATAATTTTTGTAAAGGGTAGACCGAGTGGTTTCCAAGTAATTGCATTCCTCTCTGAATACTATTAGTGGATGTGGATCTGGTACAGAGGTACCTAAGGGAAATAATTTTGAAAATGGTACATTGAGGTGGTCTTGATCATCACCTAGTGTATGAAAATGGGTCTTTCTTCGCACCTGGTTTGACACTCCTGGGGGATATGTTTTTTAAATTCAAAAACTCTTTATGAACTATCATGAAGGATTTTAATAAAGATCATTAATGGCCTAGGTTAAACATAAGGTGTCATAGCTTTAAGAAAAGGTTTTATGATTTAGACATATTTTGATTTTTTTTGTGATTATGTGGAATCTCACTATGATTATTTTTTCTCACACTATACTTTTTGGTTTTAGTCAATGGTTGGAACTATAAGGAATCATGTTAACACTGAATCTGATGGACAATTTGGTGACTATGAGCAACCAAATTTTATGATGATTTGAGAGATAGATATTGTGTTCATTCCTAATCAATTATCATGATATATTATTAAAAAATGAATTGTTTTGAGATTATTAATGAATAAAATAAGAGGAAGATGAACTTTTATGAATGTTTGTATGGTAATGAATATAAAAAAAATAAGATTAAGCTTTGTGCATATTAAGAATGTGGGATGAATCTCCAAGAAGAATATCTCAAATTGATGAGGAGATTTTATCTATGTGGGAATGAATCTCATAGAGTGAAAAATTGTAAATAAGTTCAATGTATTATGTGTGGGGAATATTGGTATTATCCAAGTAAATTCCCTGACCCAAGAATTTACTTCTATACCAAGGAAGGCTCTATTCTATGTAAATAATTGAAGTGGAAGGATTTAAGTATTTATGTATTGTGATTCAAGGATTATATTATAGAAGTATTTTTTCTAGTGGTATTTTAGTTGTAATAATTATGAAACATCTAAGGATTGTGTTAATTTTGTAAGAATATATGTCTTTATATAGGATTGACATAAGAGTTATTTATACCATCATGGGTTTGTGAGTATAAGTTTTATCATAAGTTTAATGTATTATAAATATATTTTTGAGGTATTCTGTGATGGGAGTTTATTAAGATTATAGATATTTTGGGAGATATTTATGGCAATACAACCCTTTGGTTTTCTATATGTTTTAGTGGAAAAAATAAAAATTTGAGGATAAATTTCATTACATTTTATGGGAATATGATTAAAGGTATTGGTAACCTATATGGGTTATCTTTTAATTTATGTTATGTTATTTATGATCTATTGAAATTTTGGAATGTTTTAGGAACTATGTTTATATATTTTTTGAAAAAGGATAACTCGCATGTTGGGTGACAACCTGTTGTATCTGGAAAGGATGTGGGGCTTGAACCCAAAACTGATAGATAATAAGGGTATATTTCATACCACTAGACTATGTGAAAGGGTATTTCAGGTGGGAAAACATGAATATAAATATTACTTAGTATGTGTATTGGTACCTAGTATATCAAAAAGTTAAGGATGAGAGATAAATTTCTATGGGGATGTTACGTCCATTACCCATATAAAAATGTAAATGGGAAAAAATCACCATATATTTTTTCATTGGACCCCAAAAATATATAAAGCGACTAATTATATATGGGTTATAGTCAATCAACTTACAAAGTCATCACACTTCTTAACTATTATAAAATATTTCTCCTTGGATTAGCTTGTAAGTATATATATTAAAAAAGTGGTAAAGTTTCATAGAGTTACACATTAGATTGTGTTTGATTGAGATCTGATGTTTAACTTGATGTTTTGGAAAATTATTTAGTGAACTCATGATATGGAGTTGAGTTTCATAACTACATATCACCCATAATTAGATGGTCAGTCTAAGAGAACAATTCAAACCCTATAGGATATTTTGGGATCTTGTTCAATGGATTTCAAAGGTGGTTGGGATCAACACCTTCCTCTAATTGAGTTTTCATACAACAATAGATTTCACTCAAGCATTTATATGGCCTCTTATAAAGTTATTTATGGAAATAATTATAGAATCAAATATATTGTAATGAAATTACATAAATAAATCTATTGGGACATGATTTAGATGATGAAATGGAATAAAATGTTTGATCCATTCAACAACACATAAGTGTTGTATAAAGTTTTCAAAAATGTTATGATGAAAATCATTTATGAAATATAGAATTTAAAGTCATTGATAATGTGTTTATAATAATTTCTACACGGAAGAAAGAAAGTCAAAGTATGACCTAGGTATATCAGTCACTTTGAAATTCGTGATCATATTGGGACCATATCTTATCACTTGGCGCTTCCACTGAACCTATCTTAGGTTTATGATGTGTTCCTTGTATCTCTCTTAATAAGTTCACATTTAATTCTGCACATGTACTAAATTTAGATATTGTAACACTAAAGCATGGTATTTCTTATGATTAACAACCAATGGATATTCTATATTGTACAAAAAAAAGATCTACAAAATAAGACCACTCACCAGGTCAATGTTTTTTTGTAAAAGCACCAACTTGAGTAAGTTATTGACAAAAAAGTGACGAATTTTGAAAGAAAAAACCATATTAATGGGGGTAGAATATAGAAACCTATAATTTTATGAAATATATATATATTTTTTCAAATAAATTTAAACTTTTTGATATTTTTCATTACACAAAACACTGAGTCTATATTGTGTTATATGCAACACCAATTTTTAATGAAACACGACATACTATAAAAATATTATTATTTAATATGATAGTTATTATCTAGCCATTGGAATGGTGGGTATGAATAATATTAACTAAATTATGAAAATATATGGTTTACACATGTATATAAAATAAATTATTTGGTTACCAATTAATTATAAATGATAATAACACCTATTTGAAAAATAAAGTAAATCTTTTTTTGAAAAAACTATTTTTATGAAAAAAATGTGTTTTACCTTAATAGATTAGACCAATAACTTTTGGTGAATTATTTTAATGAAATTTATATATTATATATTAAATAAAATTTTAAAATTTCATCTTATTTGTTTTCTAGACAAGAGAGAATAATAAATATGATTTTATGATTACAAACATTATTTTTCTAAAAACCAGTTTCGTCGCCTTTTTCACACCTATTTTAAAATCACTTTTTCCCACTTTTATAAAATTTAATTGAGAAAAAATAAATTAAATTTAAAAATTATAATTTAAAAATTATCTTGGATTTAATTTTTTATAATTTTAGGAAAAGATAGATTTTTTAATGAATAACGGAAAATACTTGTTTTTATTAAGAATTGTCATTTCTTTGAAAGCATTTAGAAATGTCCTAATTATTTTAAGATGGTTTTAAAAGTAAAATTATTAAAATTATATTAATATATATATTAATCCAATTTATTTTATTTTAATCAATTTCATATTGAATTTTTATATAAAAACGTTTTAAACTTTTAAATATTTTCTCTTAGGAAAAATGTTTTCTCATCGCCTCTACGGGATTAATTTTAAGATAATTTTTTCCAATTATATGAATGGATTTTTGGAAAAATTAATTAAATATTTATAATCAATATAATTTATATTATATTTTAAGGACAATATAATTTTTTACTATAATGAATAATAAAAATAGTAAAAATTAATTATCGCAGTTAATGTGAAAATGGATTTATTAGGGGTTAAACTAAAAGGATAAGGGGTAAAATGAACTAGAAACTTTTATAACACTAATTGTATGTTCATATGTCAATATTATAACCTATAATGTTTTATAATGGATCATTTTGGAGCCTTTTTCATGTTAAAAATATAGATACACCTTTTTCTTTTAAAAATTACAACTTTGCTACTCACCTCTCTTATAAAAGGTCACCCCATATCATCTCATCTGAAAACTTAAAAAACCCATTGGTTTAGAAAATACCTTCTCAAATAACATCCTAAATTCCATAATATCATCCTATAATCCTTATTTTTGTCATAAATCCAACCTAAGAAGCCTTTTGGTGCAAATCCAAAAGAAAATTTCTGAAGAAGAGGTAATGTCCCTAACCAAGCATTTTATTTTATTTCTTACTCCACATAAATAAATTATTATTAAATAATGATAATATAATTACCTTAATATATTAAATATATTTATATGTTATTATGTTAATTAATTAACCTAAATCCTACTCCTCTTCTATCAAATGGGATACGAAATCATCATTCGTGTGTATGGCAGACTACCACCTCGTGAACCGGTGTTATTCGTTTTCCATAACCACCTTTAACAATGGGTTATATTAATGAATTAAATGTTTAAATATTATATATATAAATATTATACATTTTTTACTATTATATCACATATACATCCTTACTTTACTTTTTTTTAGAATACGATAACATCGCTTGGGTGTACGGAAGACTACCGCCTCGCGAAGCGATGTGATTCATTAACACTTTACATGAAAGTTAATAAGGATGTTTTTAATGAAAATATGGTATATATATGAAATAAAAATTATTTTTTAATGATTATATATTATTTACCTTTCTCTATTTTTATCTACAGAGTAAATATAAACAATGTTCATGGGTATGTACAGTCTACCGCCTCCATGAATGATGTATTTAATTTTTTATATCTAACTTTAATAGATTACTATGAATACATATATACTGAATATATATGATATTTATATCATGGTTTTAATTTTGGATATTATGAAAACATGATCAAAGTAATGAGACCAAAAGTAACAAATTAAAACTTTCATGAAAAACAAAGCAGTTATTACTTGAAACATGACTTTAAAATGGAATTGGTAATAAAAGGGTAATAAAATGATATAAGTAAATAATATATGGTATTATATATATAATTATAGTTCTATAATAAATTTATAATAAACATAAATTTATTATATATGAGTTTTGAATGTGTGTGAAGGAAGTTTAGACTTAAGGTAAGGGATTTTCATCTCAGTTTTTACTTTTGTGAGACACATTCCATATTCACCACCTATTTATTTTATATGGTTTATATACTACTCATGAATGAATTTTATTATAGGTCTATTTAAAATAATTTTTATTTACATATCCATTTTAGTATCTCTCTTTAATGAGGTTTACGATTCAAAAGTTACCAAAATGATAAGGGATTTTTGTCTAAATTTTCCTTCTTTGAGATATATATTATGTTAGGCACATGTCTTATTTTATGAGGTGTATATTCAAAAAATATTAAATGTTATATCATGAATTTATTTATTCTCATTATATTTAAAGTTTCATTTGAAGTTATTCTTTAGTGTGTCTTATGATTCAAAACAACCAAATTGGTAAGAGTTTTATGTTACAATATCATTGTTTATCGAGATTGTATATGTTTATTCTTATAATAATGAAATATTATGATACATATCTCAATAAAATAATGAATTTCATTATTCTCTTGGTATTCCATGAAAATAAATATTTTCCCTTCATTTTAATCTCTTCATGTACCCAATAGCTCTAAATAATTTTTTTTAATAAAATTAGTATTAATTTTCCTCTTCAGTTGAAAACCCATTTTCTTCTGAAACCATGTAATATAAAAAAATAAAAAATGTTTTTAATATTCCTTAAAGGATTTCTTAGATGTTTTTTTCCCTTTTTAAATTTTTAAAACATTTTTCAAAATTAATCTTCATGTCATTTTCATAATAAGTCCTATTTGTATTTTACCAAAAATGTAAAAGGAATCCTTGTTTTAACATGTACAACATGAATATTATTTCCCACCAATATGAACATACATTTATTTAAAGTTTAATTTATCAGTTTCAAAATTTATTAAAAAAATTATTTTGAAATTTTTTATGCTTTTTTAAAGTGATTTTCAAAGTGAAAAGGATATTTTCTTTAATAAATGTTACCAATGATCGTTAAAAATAATTTTTAATCTAAGATGACATACTTTGATTTTAATTATGAATTAATGGGGATATGATCTAGGGATTCCGTTCTTATTATTTATATAAATGGTTTATATTTATTATGAAAATATTCTTATGAAACCCACTTCTTTTTTCACAGGTTATACCATGATAAAATGGTTACGAAACATGCTTCTTTTTCCATGTGTAATGTTTGGATGAAATGATGAAATTATTATGAAACCTATTTATTTTCTACAGGTTATGTTATGATGAAATTTTTATGAAACCCATTTCTTTCCATGGGTTTTGACAAGATGAATGTTTTATGATCTTACAACACATGTAAGTATGATTTTCATTATATGATGGGTGGGACCTATATTTATCCCTAATTCCTTAGGTAAAGTTTGATATCTCATTAGATAAATAGGACTAGAATGGGGAGTGAACCCAGTTCAGTAATGGAATCTATCCCCTATGATAGTCTTGGGAGTGAACCTTTACTACTACGATGGTTTGGGGATTGAACCCATTCCACTATGATAGTTTTGGAAGTGAACCTTGATTACCAAGGAAATGATTTTCTATGCGTATGTGTGTGCCAAAAATATATGCATTATGCCAATGTTACATTCTTTTGGTTCATGTTATTTTATTTCATTATGATTCATGTCTTATGAGATTCCAATATTTATTCAATGACTCAAGGTTATTATTTATGATATGTAGTGTAGGGTTTCTGAATCTTATTCGCATATTATCATGCCCTTATGCTCATGATATATTGATATCTACCTTTTTTACCCTTAGTAAACATCTGAGACCACCCTTTATTATGTTTCCTTTCCCAAGGTTATGTATAAAGTTATTATTTATGATGTGTCTAAGAAGGGTTCTAGTTATGATGAACATAGTGGGAGATAACATAGATCACTTATAGACTAGTTATTTATGTATTCATGTTTCCAAAGGCACTAGACCTAAATTATTATGAAATAGATCATTATGTTATGTAATGAATATTCATCTATTATGATTTAAAATTTATGTATGAAAATCCTTGGTTGTTACACTGCTTGGGAACCTTGGTAATTGAGTAGACTTTTTTATTCATGATCAAGGTAGGGGAAAGTGACCTAGTATCGATGTATGAGATTTACATATTGGTTTGATCAATGATATGTGAATGGTAATAGAATCAAGACTAGTTTTAATGTTATCTCTATAATTTTTCTTGATTTTGAGACTTATGTTATATGATCTTACCATAAGAGATATTCTTGTTATATTTATGACTATCTAAAATTATAGATTCTCATTTTTTATAGTATGGATGGTTCTCTTACTGTATATGGAATTTATATTTTATGTATTTATTTATTTTATTTTTATATATGTGATTATGGTCGACTATATTACATTTATCATGATTTATGGATATATGTACCAAAGAGGGTATAATATCTCTACTCTATATATAGACCTTGGCTTCTAGTCAACATCCTCCAGTGTACAGGGAGGCATTATTAAGGTATGAGGAACTTGGTTTGATCATGGTGTTGGTGAAGTGGATCAGGGACAATACATAAATAAGATTAGATTCCACCTTTTTTTAGTCAACCCCCTTTATATTGGCCTCAAGGATGCTCTTTGAGACTCTATAAAATTTACTTAAATAATATGCACTGTTTGAGTAATTATATGGTTAAATTTTATTTATAACCATTTAAAATATATATGAATTTAAAATTTGAATGAATTCACGATTCCAATGCACATTACATTATATAAAATGTAAATGATTAATTATAATCTATATATAAGAAACTTTAATGTCAACATTTAATGTTTGAATGCCTTAGTTAGTCATAGAATATGATTAAAAACATTACAAAACATGTGATATAAACACGAAATACAATAAAATATGTCTTATGGAAGTGGTATGATATTACCATATGATGCCTTATAGTATGAAACATAAAGGAATATGATATAAATTAGATTCATAGATATTTAACCATACAATATCCATATATCGTACACTACTATACACCCCAAAAGAATCGTATTTTATATTGGATTTAACCATATTTCCATCACACTTTCCATGATTATTCCAAGAGATTATGCTATGGTGGTGACCTTTATGAGTATAAAATAACTTTTACAACCATAAATGTGTTGGAAATAGAGTAAAAAATGTGATTGATGATGTTATTACAAATATTATTGAAAAAGAAGATGATCCCAAGTAATCATAATCAAATGAAATCTTATCCAAGGGAAATGAAGTTACTTATAAGAAGGAAAATGAGGTTTTCAAATCCGATTTCCCACCTTTACCTATTCTAAACCAAATAAAAAGATAATTATAGATCAATAATTCAAAATATTTTTGGATATGTTCTGAATTATTTATGTAAATATTCCATTCTCTAAGGAATTACCAAAAATACTCACTTAAGTTCATGAAGGAAATAATTTACAAAAATAGGATGCTAGAATATTTGTGAATCATCAACATAAATATGGATAATTTTATGATTTTTCAATATGAGATCACACGAAAGTTATAAGATCTAAACATTATTTCCATTTGGTGAACTATCAACTAATGCAAGTTCAAAAAGGCCATATTTGATTTGGGAGAAAGCATCAAAATAATTTATTTTGGGGTATTCTAGAAGATTGGGTTGGAATAACTGAAACAAGCATGAGTGGAACATAAATTAGTTGATTGTTTGATTAATCATGTTTTAGAAAAGATTTTAAAATTTATATGTATGACCAATTCTATTATAGTCAACATGGAATAGGATATTGTGTTACCACTAATTTTAGGATGATATTTCCTTGAAATCAAAAAGGTTTGTATTTATATTCACCAATGTGATAATATATTTAAAGTTTTGTATGATAAGGACATATATAATATTTTTAATACCATGAATCAATTTTATTTGGTGGATTTTTATTACCATTGTACAATTAATAAAATTTTAAAAATACACAGGATGTATCAAGGATGATGTAGATAATTTTCCATGGTAATAAGTGTATGATTTTAGAGGGATGTTTAACAACTAAATACAGAGTAAGAAAACTTTATAAATACATTAAACCCATGATATATCAATATGTTTGTAATGTATATAATTGACGAAAAGGATGGAATACCCTGAACCTGTCGATCTAGAAGTAGAAATGTTTTTACAAGTGTTTTATTAAGATCGCTAAGAAATATCTGAAATAATCATTCCACTATAGGTATCCAAAGATCCTAGGAATAACTTGATCCTCATGTAATATCTCTCTTAATCCACGGTATGGTAGAACCATGGATTTAAATCTAGTACAGAAACAAGAGCAATATATGATCTCGATTTTGAGGAAATCTAATTGGAGTCTCTAATCAATAGAATCAAACACATCTTATGAGGATTAAACCATATTTTATAATAATTAAGGAACTCTAAATTTTCAACCAATATAAATATAAAAATTTTATAAATTTTCTCTATATTTAAAGCTATTGAAACATGTTGGTTTGATCCTTATAAATTCATTTAACTCTTAAATTAATTTTTTCATCATTCGGACTCCACTAATTCATTATCACATAATGAATAACTGAATATGATAGATATTAGAATGAAATACCAAAGAAAAAAAGTTCACTAATACATGGAATAATAATTTTATAAACATGGACCATGATATAGTGACTTTCACTATACTATGGTGCACTCTAGAAAACACTATGACATATACCACGTTGTGGTCATACTCATTGATGGGTTTCAAAGAATCTAACAATAGTTATTAAATATAGAATAATTAATTTATAAACCCAGTCTAAGATAAAATCATTCTATATAAATGAAACCATTAGTACTATAAATGAGGAAATGAATAAACAAGTGTATCTTACACTACTACAACCACAAATTTATCCTTTATATGGTCTTGATGACGATCACCTAGAGGAATCCAAATGAAATCATTCTTACAGAGGTATATATTTGTTGAAACTGAATCACTCTTCATACAATTGAGGACCTCCACCCTCAAAAATAAGATAGAGCCTCATGATTTGAAGTAGGTATGAAAATAGAGAAGTAGGTTGAAAAACTTTCCTCTAGGGCTCGAGCAATATTTCTTACTCATACACCCCCAATGAATGGGTATTGTCTCTTGATAAATAGGCCTAAGAGATTCTCCTAAAGTAATAATTCATTTAATCATTTGTTATAATTTATTATTAAATTCCATATCCCCTTCATAAAACCCTTTTCATGAATGTATCAAACTCCATTTCATTTTATCTTAAGAAATAGATCTTTTATGATAGCTAATGTGAATGATCGGTTGAATTTGAACACTTAAAATTAGGCCTCTATATTAATTGTAGGATGTATGAGTATATAATACATTATTATTATGATTAAAATATTCCACATGATGTCACTCTATTTTTAATATCACATTGGAATGGGCCCACACTGAGAGGGAGGAGAGGTGATTAATTAGTGTGGAGTGACTTTTAATCTAATTTCACTTTTATCTTTCAATCACCTCTTCACTTATTCAATGATCATATCTACCACTCTTTATCTACCCTTTGGTCAGTATGTAGATGTATAATATCAAAGAAACACTAGGTAAAACTACGGTTTGTTAATGGGATTCACCTCCCTAAGGATGACTATGTCCCTAGTGACACATGGTTATTATCCCATGTGCATATATTCAATCTTATAATCAAAATAAGATAAGAAAAGAGTATGATATTGAACCTATTATCTTTCCACTAACTGAGTGCAATGAAAGTGATGGATTATTGACCCATTATATAAGATAATGTTCTTGTACTTCCTTAAATCAAGATCTAAAATGATAGATCAGGTCCCTCATAGACTATATGAATAATATTTTTCCCTCACCTAAAATAGTCAGATGGATGCCTCAACATTCTCCAGACTTCTATAACATGATGTTAAAGGATAGATTCCTATGAACATCATCTTTGAATATAATTAGTAGTATAACATATGAACCCTTCCTTATTCATAACTATACAATAAGTAATGGCTACAGGCTATCTCTCTCCTTATTTTTCTTTCTTCATTACATAGGAATAACATTGTGACAACTTCATCTTCCCTTATTCAATATATGATATGAATCCTTTTCATGTAGAACTAGTTCCAAATTTATCTCTTAAATACTTCAAAATTTGAAATAGATCATATATTGGGTCTCTCACTTTTTCATTTTTCTTTTGACTTGGTGAATGTGTGGTTGTCACAATAAAGAACATACATAACATTTTTATTCAACCTAAAAATATATTTATAAATATAGAGAATATTCATGGTTATTAGATCCCGGTTTTTGGAAAAGTATGTTTTGTTGTGTTTTGGGTTGAACCCTTTGTTTTTTGGGGCTTTAAAATGTTTCCTGAAAGTTTGAGAGGCCTTAGAGGTGTTCCAGGGGCTCAGGGCACAGAAGAAAGGAAATATGGGCAAGACAGGCCAGGGCGCATGGCCTGCGCACGACCAGGTAAACCGTGCATCCTGCCCAGGCTAAACCGTGCGACCCTTCCTCCTTCGGACATAAGCATGTGCACGGTTTGTGCACGGTTTTCCAAACTGTGCGGATAAATCGTGCGACCCCTCCTCCTCCAGGCAGTGGCATGCACGCAGTTTGCGCACAGTTTTCCAAACCGTGCGGGCAAACCGTGCGGCCACTTAAAGTTAGGAAAAATTACAAGTTTGCCACTCTGAGCTTTAAACCCCACTCGGGATTTACCCTCATTTCCTCCCTCTCCACCCTAGGCACGAACCAAATCGCTCAAAGGCTCCAAGAGACCGATCTCCTTAGATTCTAAGGCGTTTTTGGTGCCATTGGTTGTGGATCGAAGCTCCGGGTAAGGCTAATCTCATCCGTGCTTCTCTTTTTGGTTTAGGGTTTTCATCTTCTCTCCCTCTTGTTCCAAAACCCTAAAAATATATCTTTTGGGTGAGTTTTAGGTTGAAGCTCCAAAGTTTGGTCGGATCGAGGTCTAAGGACTCGATTGAGAGTGCATTCAACTGAGGTTTCGAGGTAGGTGGTCTACAAATGATATCCCATGGTTATTTGGGTATTTGTGCATGTTGAGTTATGATTCTTGTTTCTCCTTGGTTGTGTTTTGAATAAACTTGGCATGTTTGGCAATAATGATGTTTAAAATGGAAAATGGGAACCCTCACGATCCCCGTGGGATGTGTTGGGATGGACTTGACCAAATTGGGGTCATCCATGGAATGTGCCAGCTTTTCCCGGGTTTAGAGATTGATATTAAAAAAGTGATCTTGTTTTAATGAATGGTAGAGCCCATGAAAAATGTGTCGGCATGATTGGTTGAACTTGGAATAGAAGTTAGGTGATGCACCTAGACTTGGTAACAACCTAAGGGGTTGTTGGAATGGGTTGAATGGTAGATTCATGGAAATGATGGACGGGTTAAATGGGTTAATGTGTAAAATGATTAAGACCATAATGGAATGGGTTATGGGTCTAGTGTTGAATGCTTAGTGACATAGGCATAACACATGGGAATTGAGTGAAGGGTTAAATGATGTGAAATGCTAATGTGTTAATGGGTTAAGGCATGATGTGGTTTTCCATGTGGGTTGTTGTGAATAGTGTTTTCCGAAGGGCAATGGTTTGGATGGTTGATGGTTACTTATATATATATAAGAATGTGCACATGGCTTCGTAGAGTGGGGTATGACTTGAGTATCTACGCCCATGGGCCGAGTGAAGACTGATGCTCTGAACTCCACCCTAAATGCATGTGTTAGGAATGGGGACTGATGATCTATTCTCCTAACGGTTGCATACACCCTGACTGAGGCTTCGAGGTGAGGTTATGGTTTCTATGAGGGAGTTAGTCCTAGTGAGATAGTATAATGATGTGTTCAACCTCTTGTATGTGATTGTTGGCCATAGACCCATGTAACATAATGTATGTAATTAACCCATGGAAATGTGATGAAATGGTAAATGATGAGAAAAGGTGTGAAATGAATGGTAATTGAAGTGGCAATGGACTTGGCTCTGAACTGGTTAGTGGAACCTTAATTAATTACTTGGAAATTATCATTCATATTCCTCTTTCTTGCACTACCTGTTTATACTGGATTTTTTTTAGACACTGTTGGTGGTGGCCTACTGAGTTGTACTCACACCTTGCTCGGGCCGCTGTTGGGTACCTGAACAGACTTCATGTTTGCAGGTTAGGAGAAGGTAAAAGGTCCTTGCTAGATAGTGAGTGGACATGGGTAGCACTTGGTGGAGGATTCGGACTTGGAGTCGAGACCATTTTGGGGATTTTAGTCGTTGTCCTTATTTTGGGTTTTGTTTACTCTTGCACTTTTAGTATGACATGGAATGTTTACTGTTGGAAATGTTTTTTATACATGTTCCTTGTTTATTAGTTATTATTTCCACTATTTTGTTTATTTATATTGTGTCTTACTCTAATAAAAAGGGGGCATAGTATCCTCACTTGACTCTATAGACCCCCGCTGCTAGTCGGCAGCCTTTGGCGTATGGGGAGGCACACTTAAGGTTATGTAACCACCTGGCTCGGAGCACCGGTTTAGTGGATTCTGGGTTGGGGACTTTACAAAGTGGTATCAGAGGAGGTCTTTCTTCTCCTTCTCTGAGGTCTTGTTATTTGGGATGGGTAGCCAAGGGTTAAGATGTGTTGGGCCTTGGTAATGAGCTCATGCTTGGGAGTAGCTAACCCATGTACAAGAGAAAACCCAAGTCACCCTGGGTGGGAAATGTTGTTCTTTGTTGTGTGTTGTTACAGCTGATGATATTTCACCGTTGGGTGATGCACATGTGGTTTGATGTGACTGTTTTATGATATTTGGCTCGTTGCCTTAATGGTAAAATTATTTTCATTCATGCACCATTATAGGCACCTAGAGAGATAGGTGGCATGCATTGTATTAGACACATGCACGGGGTGGGTGTGTGAGGCAGGAAAGTAGGGTGCATCATGAATTTCATGAAACCAAGAAATAATGAGAAGAGTGAAATAAAACAAGTGGGTAACTGATGTTTAATGAAATATACGGGTTGGAAATGAAGTGGGAAAATGTTTTTGTAAAATGTTGTGTGAGATTGGTGGTAGTACATGGTTGTTTACCCCATGTGGACCATGGCCTGCGGTAGGGGTGGTGTGGGCGGTGAATTTGAGGTGTTAATGTTGTTCAATTGGTATATGAAAACATGTTGTTGTATCTTGTAAGGAGCTTTTTATGAAGTCGTGAAATTTTATGGTATGCTTTCTAAATCTCGTGCTTGGCATTTTAGAGAAATGCATCCACAACGTCGGGTACCAGTTGGGCAACGGGAGGATGTTGTTGAGAACACTCCTTCAGTAGATGAGCAAGAAAATGTGGTGACCCATGAGCATGGAGAAGACCAGTTCTGGGGGAACTTGGCTCACCTTATGCAGATGATGGATCAGGACCCAGGACGGGTTGCACCGAGTATGTTTGAGCTGACCAGGGAATTCCAGCTACAGCACCCTCTGACCTTCACCGGAGAGGGTGGACCAGAGGTAGCAGAGTTCTAGTTAGAGTCTATCCAGACAATACTGGGATCATCTGGAGACCCCTGTTGAAAAGTGAGTAAAGATGGCTGTTTATATGTTGTGGGGCTAGGCACGGCGTTGGTGGGACATTCAGGCTCAGACTGAGCAGGCTGAGGGGATGTCGTGGGAGGTTTTCTAAGAGAAGTTTCTGGAGAATTTCTACCCAGAGACATTGAGGCAGGATCGGGCTGTAGAGTTTATGAGCCTGACTCAGGGATCGTTATCAGTGGTGGACTATTCTAGTCGCTTCACTGATTTGAGGCGCTTTGTCCCAGTGTTATCAGGGGATGAGGCAGCGGTGGCAAGATGCTTCCAGGATGGGTTGAGACATGAGATCAGGTCTCAAGTAAATATATTTTTCTTGAAGAGGTTTGTAGAGCTAATGGATCAGGCACTCATCTCTGAAGGGAACCTAAAGGGATATTCGGGTGGTGGGCTTGTCGTGCCTACTGGGCGGACATGTGGTGCATCTTCCGAGGGTCGGAAGCGCCGTTTGGAAAGTTTACAGCAAGGTGGTCAGAAGAGAGGGTCAGCCTCTCAGAGTGGGAATCAAGTGTTCTGTTATCAGTGCGGTAGGTTGGGGAATATGCTTGCTCAGTGTCCTCGACCTCCAGTTGAGTGTTATTTGTGCAGTAGGATGGGGCAGGTGCAGAGGTTCTGCAGGAACCCTCGGAAGGTGGGCGAGTATGATGATGGAAGGCAGGTACCAGATACGGGAAGGGGATCAGTTGCCCCATATCAAGCAGGCAGTTGGAGCTCCATTGGCTGTACTGGTAGGGGTGGTGGATGTGGAACTCCAGGGCAAGATCGCTCATGCTAGTAGGGAAGTATGGAGCAGGGTGTTCAAGCTATATCCCAGGGTAGAGGGGCAAGTCAGCTTCAGGTAGTTCAGTTTGCGCCTAGTGATGGCAAGGCCAGACCTTCAACTATTCGAGGTACGATCCTTGTAGCTTCTACTTTTACTAGTGCATTATTTGACACTGGTTCCACACACTCTTTTGTCTCTGCTCAACTTTTGGTAGCGCTAGGATTACCTGTGGAGAGGGTGTGTGTAGTTATGTCAATTGAAACTCCATTGGGGGTGCGGGTTGAAGATATCAAGAAGTGCAAGGGATGTGCCTTGGAAGTTGGTGGGTATCGTTTTCTATGGGATTTTTTTGTTCTCCAGATTTCAGGGTTTGACCTAATACTGGGAATGGATTGGTTTGTGTTGTATCGGGCACACATAGATTGTTATCGTCGTAGAGTGTTGTTCAGGTCGCTTGAGGGTGACATTTATGTCCACCGTGGTGAATGGGATATTCGAGCTGGTCATGCAGGACTGATTGGTCAGCATTTGAGTGGACTGACGGCTCAAGTGGCATGTCTCGTGCTTGATGATGATGAGGGAGGGGAACAATCTAATATTCCTCTTGTGGTGGATCGGTTTCAGGATTTGTTTCCTGAGGATTTCTTGGGGATACCACCCGAGAGGGATGTTGAGTTCACGGTCGAGTTGCTGCCGGGAGCGGAGCCAGTTTCTATTCCGCCATACCGAATGGCGCCGGAAGAACTCCAAAAACTAAAGGTTCAGCTTGAGGAGTTAGAGAGTAAGGGGTTTATCTATCCTAGTACGTCTCCTTGGGGATCTCCCGTGCTTTTTGCAAACAAGGTTGATGGGTCGTTGAGGCTGTGTGTTGACTATCAGAAGTTGAATCAGATGACAGTGAAAAATCGGTACCCTCTTCCTAGAATTGATGACCTGTTTGATCAGTTGAGGGTTGCATCAGTGTTTTCTAAGATTGATCTGAGGTCAGGTTATCACCATTTGAGAGTGAGGTCTTCTGACGTACCACAGACAGCTTTCCGGAGTCGGTACGAGTTGTTTGAGTTTGTGGTAATGCCCTTCGGCTTGACCAATGCACCGACAGTGTTTATGGCTTTGATGAACTGAATATTTCATACCTATCTAGATAATTTTGTGGTTATCTTTGTTGACCATATCTTAGTGTACTCAAAAACTCATGACGATCATGCCCAACATCTTGACATCATCTTCGGTACGCTAAGAGAGCACCAGATATACGCCAAGATATCAAAGTGTAAATTCTAGATATGTGAGGTACATTTTCTAGGTCACGTCATCTTGGAGGCAGGTGTGTCAGTGGATCCAGAGAAAGTGCAGGCAGTTGTATCTTTGGAGTAGTCCAAGAGTGTTTCTGATGTTCGGAGTTTTCTGGGTTTGGTCGGGTATTACTGATGATTCATTCAGGATTTCTCTCGCTTGGCAGCACCACTCTCGAGCTTGACCAAGAAAGTAATCAGGTTTGAGTGGTCTGAGGCTTGTGATAATGACTTCCAAGATTTGAGGAAGCGGTTGACGACATCACCTATCTTGATCTTACCTGAGCCGGGTAAGAAGTACATCGTGTTTTGTGATGCATCCAGAATCGGACTTGGGGCTGTGTTGATGCAAGATGAAAGGGTGGTGGCTTACAGGTCAAGGTAGTTAAGACCCCATGAGTGGAATTATCCCACTCAATACCTTGAGTTGGATGCAGTGTTGTACGCCTTGAAGTGCTGGAGGCACTATCTGTTGGGAGAATGGTTTACTATGTTTACTGACCATAAGAGTTTAAAATACATCTTGTCACAACGGGATCTGAATCTTCGGCAGCGAAGATGGGTTGAATATCTCTAGTCTTTTGACTTTGAGTTGGTGTACACACTGGGAAAGGGAAACAGTGTTGTTAATGCTCTGAGCAGGAAGGTTCAGAATTAGATGGTTTAGGAGTCCTGCACTGAGTGGAAGGTGATGGCTTTGTTTGCAGAAATGCACCTGGAGGTGTAGGAGGAGAGTGTTCAGGTCACTCTTTCTTCCTTAGTGATGGTGTCAATGCTTTTGAGTCGAGTTAATGAAGGTCATCTTGATGATCCTGAGTGTTTGATTAGGATGTAAAAGCTTAAAGGTGGGGAGCTACCTTCTGGATGGGCCGTCATTGTGGACGGTGTTGCTCGTGTTCGTGATCATGTGGTTGTGCCAAAGTGTGTGCGGGAAGAGTTGATGCATGAGATCCATGCATCAAAGTGGGCAGTGCATCCTGGTTTGACCAAGATGTACCGTGATCTCCGAAGGCAGTTTTGGTGGCCTGTAATGATGAAAGAAGTTGCGGGCTTTGTGGCATGATGTCTTACCTGTTAGCAGTTCAAGGTCGAGCATCAACGCCCAAGTGGTTTGTTGCATCCATTTCCCATTCCGGAATGGAAGTGGGATGATTTAACAATGGATTTTGCCATGGGTCTTTCGAGGACTTCATGGAAGAATGATGCAATCTGGGTGGTTGTGGATCAGTTAACAAAAGTGGCTCATTTATTACCGATTCAGGAGACCTATACAGTCGACCAGTTAGGTGAGTTGTATGTTCGGGAAATAGTGTGGTTGCATGGGGTTTCGCGGACCATAGTTTCGGACCGTGATCCGCGTTTCACATCACATTTTAGGCAAGGGTTGTAGAATCCACTTGGTATGTAGGTGTTTTTGAGCATGGATTTCCACCCGCAGACAGACGGGCAGTCGGAACATACGATCCAAGTGTTGTAAGACATGTTAAGAGATTGTGTCTTGGACTTTGGTGGTTCTTTGGAGAGGCACCTGTCATTGGTTGAGTTTTCCTACAACAACATTTTTTAGGATATGATTCAGATGACACCGTTTGAGGCGCTTTATGGGAGACCATGTATATCTATGTTGTGCTGGCTAGAGGCCGGTGAATCTGAGTTGTTGGGGCCAAGTCTCGTGCAGGAGACTTTAGAGAGAGTTAAGTTGATCAGGAAGCGAATGGCTACAGCTTAGATTAGGCAGAAGTCGTATGCAGATCGGAGGTGTAATCCTCTAGAGTTTGGGGTGGGTGATAAAGTGTTCCTTCGGGTGTCACCAAGGTTGGGTCACCGTCAGATTCAGAAGCAGGGAAAGTTGGCGCCCAGGTATGTGGGACCATTTGAGATTGTGGAGAGGATCGGACTAGTGGCTTACCGATTGGCTCTTCCACAACAGTATGGTGGGATGCATGATGTGTTTCATGTGTCGCAGCTTCGATGGTATCACCCTGACCCATCTCACGTGGTTGATTTTGAGGATGTGGAGCTTGAGGCTGAGGTGTCCTTTGAGGAGCATTCGGTTTGTGTGGTGGATCGTAATGAAAAGGCCTTGCGAGGCAAGGTTGTGACATTAGTGAGAGTACTATGGTAGCATGGGAAAGTTCAGAAAGAAACTTGGGAGCAGGAATCGGATATACGGGCTCAGTGGCCCGAAATCTTCTCTTCGGTGGAGCAAAGAGGCTTGAAAACTCGACTTGAGGATGATCCGTAATAAGGTGGGGAGGTTGTAAGATCCTGATTTTTGGAAAAGTATGTTTTGTTGTGTTTTGGGTTGAACCCTTTGTTTTTTGGGACTTTAAAATGTTTTCTAAAAGTGTGAGAGGCCTTAGGGGTGTTACGGGGGCTCGGGGCATGGAAGAAAAGAAATCTGGGCAAGATAGGCAAGGGCGCACGGCCTGCACACGACCAGGTAAACCGTACGGTCTGCCCAGGCTAAACCATGCGAGCCTTCCTCCTTCGGACAGAAGCATGCGCACAGTTTTCGCACGGTTTACCAAACTGTTCGGATAAATCGTAAGACCCCTCCTCCTCCGGGCAGTGGCATGCACACGGTTTGCGCACGGTTTTCCAAACCGTGCGGACAAACCCTGTGGCCACTTAAAGTTGGGAAAAATTAAAAGTTTGCCACTCTGGGATTTTATACCCTACTCTAGATTTCCTCTCATTTCCTCCCTCTCCACCCTAGGCACGAACCAAATCACCCAAAGGCTCCAAGAGACCGATATCCTTCGATTCTAAGGCGTTTTTGCTATCGTTGGTTGCGGATCAAAGCTCCGGGTAAAGCTAATCACATCCTTGCTTCTATTTTTGGTTTAGGGTTTGCATCGTCTCTCCCTCTTATTCTGAAACCCTTAAACCCTATCTTTTGGGTGAGTTTTAGGTTGAAGCTCCAAAGGTTGATTGGATCGAGGTCTAAGGACTCGATTGAGTGTGCGCTCAACCGCAGTTTCGAGGTAGGTGGTCTACAAACGATATCCCATGGTTATTTGGGTATTTTTGCATGTTGAGTAATGATTCTTGTTTATCATTGGTTGTGTTTTGAATAACCTTGGCATGTTTGGAAATAATGATGTTTAAAATGGAAAATGGGAACCCTCACGATCCCTGTGGGATGTGTTGGGATGGACTTGACCTAATTGGGGCCATCCATGGGATGTGTCGGATTTTCCCGGGTTTAGGGATTTATATTAAACAAGTGATCTTGTTGTAATGAATGGTAGAGCCCATGAAGAATGTGTTTTCATGATTGGTTGAACTTGGAATAGAAGTTAGGTGATGCACCTAGACTTGGTAACAACCCAAGGGGTTGTTGGAATGGGTTGAATGGTTGATTCATGGAAATGATGAACGAGTTAAATGGGTTAATATGTAAAATGATTAAAGACCATAATGGAATGGGTTATGGGTATAGTGTTTAATGCTTAGTGAGATAGGAATAACACATGGGAATTGGGTGAATGGTTAAATGATGTGAAATGGTAATGTGTTAATGGGTTAAGGCATGATGTTGTTTCCCATGTGGGTTGTTGTGAATAGTGTTTGCCGAAGGGCAATGGTTTGGATGGTTGATAGTTACTTATATATATATAATCATGTGCACATGGCTTCTTAGAGTGGGGTATGACTTGAGGATCTACGCCCACGGGTCGAGTAAAGACTGATGATCTGAACTCCACCCTAAATGCACGGGTTAGGAATGGGGACTGATGATCTATTCTCCTAACGGTTGCATCCACCCGGACTGAGGCTTCGAGGTGAGGTTATGGTTTCTATGAGGGAGTTAGTCCTAGTGAGGTAGGATAATGATGTGTTCAACCTCTTCTATGTGATTGTTGGCCTTAGACCCATGTAACATAATGTATGTAATTTACCCATGGAAATGTGATGAAATGGTAAATGATGATAAAAGGTGTGAAATTAATGGTAATGGAAGTGGAAATGGCCTTGGCTCTGAACTGGTTAGTGGAACCTTAATTAATTACTTGGAAATTATAATTAATATTACTCTTACATGCACTACTTGTTTATACTGGATGTTTTGTAGACACCATTGGTGGTGTCCCACTGAGTTGTACTCACACCCTGCTCGGGATACCGTTGGGTACCCGAGCAGAATTCATGTTTTTAGGTTAGGAGAAGGGAAAAGGTCCTTGCTAGATAGTGAGTGGAAATGGGTAGCACTTGGTGGAGGATCCTTACTTGGAGTTAGGACCATTTTCGGGATTTTGGTCGTTGTCCTTATTTTGGGTTTTGTTCACTCTTGCACTTGTAGTATGATCTAGCATGTTTACTGTTGGAAATGTTTGTTATACATGTTCCTTGTTTATTGGTTATTTTTTCCTCTATTTGGTTTATTTCTGTTGTGGCTTACTCTAATAAAAAGGGGGTATAGTCTCCTCACTTGACTCTATAGACCCCCGCTGCTAGTCGGAAGCCTTTGGTGTATGGGGAGGTGCACTTAAGGTCATGTAACCACACAGCTCAGAGCACCGGTTTAGTGGCTTTCGGGTCGGGGACGTTACAATGGTAGTGTTTGATCTTCCTCATATTCAACCTCCACAAAATCTCAAATTTGTTTCTTTATTTCTTTCCTTAATACTTGAGAATAAATTTCCATAATTTTAATTATTTAAACCACACTATATATTAAGAATTTAAACTTTAGAAAATTATATTCAAAATTATCCTATAGACTCACCTTATTTATTTATTTTACTTCCAAAAAATATGCTTATTCACATTTTATTTGTGCATGGGATTATCTTTTTCCTCACACACTTTCAATGTGAAATCCTAACTATATTTTAGAAACACCATTATTCAGGGTGCATAGGTTTTCCATTGATCTTCTTTCCTTTTCTTGATATTGAATCATGGAACATTCATTATTATTTTGAATATTTAATTTATAATATAATAATCGTTTAATATGGAAATTATATGTCTCTTAAAAGACTTATATTTTGATAAAATTCACTTAAAGGTTTGCATAATTAAGTTATATTCTGAAAAACTTTCGATGAAAGAGTCTTAAAATAATCAATGATTTATGTTTGAACTCAAATTCTTATGATGATTGTATGGATTTATTCCTTTTCCATTTATAATATGTTGAGACTCTGCATGACATTCCTCTTTATATTCTTAATTTATTCTCACATTGATTGCACTTTATTATATACATTCATCATCATAAATCAATGAAATCATTTCCTTATCACATGTTTTATATTAGCTTGAAAATTTGGCATAACCCTTATATAGGTATGACAATTACATTTATGTAACTCATTATTTTCGTCTTGAACCCTATGAAACTCACAAAATTTTTTATTTACCTTCACATAGGCCATGTGACTTGGACTTTACCTTTACATAACTTAATCATTTTCTTTATTACCATTACATGTGTATTGTTTTACTTTTATGTATTCAGCTTCTACCATTACATAGCATGTTGAAAATAGGAGGCACCAATATATATATTGTTAAATTTTAGATTTACCTTTACAAATCTCAACAAATTCTCAAAATTAACTTCATCCATCTCAAATAGCTTCAAAACCTCTTCAATTAAACCTAATGATTCCTCAATAACTTCAAAACATCACTTGAGTATTCTTATTATTGATTTTAGTATCTTTTAATCTTACTCACACAAAAATGGAACTCTTAATCCAACTTTTCAGACACATGAATAAATATCTTATAATATAATGGAATAAACTATTTTAACTTATCAAATATATTCAAATATATTCCAACATATTCTTTAAATGGGCTCTAATTTTCTTCCTCACTCTCTTATTTGGGAACTTTATATTACTTATCAACAAGCTTGGGAACCCCAATCAATTTTCCAAGACTGTCTCCTTCCATGATTTTTTTCCTCCATTACATATTGACATCATGTAATCCACTTCATCCTTGACAAACATTAAAAAAAATACAAAACCAACACAAATTGGGTTCAATAATCTCCCCTTTATGATTACTATTAATACCACTTGTATAAAATTATATGTTTATATGTGGTTTCATTATCTTCTCTCCTATGGTGTTTTATCTTCTCATTATTTTCTCATTAAACTTTCTATTTTATTTTTCCTCCTATTGATAACAAAAATAACTCACATAAATAGTATGGTACCAATTCACTCTTAACAAATGTTTCATAAATTATCCCACTCTAAGTCTACTTGATCCATGATCAATGCAGAAGGAAATAGAGATTGATTTAGATATGAAAATTTTCCATTGATTAACATAATATGATACCAAATCATACCTTTTTTCAATTATCTTTATAAGGTTTGTAAAATATATCCAAGCTAATACTTCCTATTTATATTAATTATTTTAATTATTTAAAAACATTTTTCAGACCTTTATTCCTATTACTAACTGAACACACATATTAAAAACATTCAAGAGAAAAACAATAGGTTTTTTATTTCCAAGATCCCTAGAAATTTCTCTATATTTATTATATTTTAATTTAATTTATTAAAATAATTTATCCACCTTAATTATAGGATATGTTCTTGAAAAAAAAAGTATGGGATAGTAAGAATTCATACCTTTTTTTAGACTAAATATCAAGAACCTTCCATAAATTCAATATTTGTATGAATTAAATGATCTTGGATACTTCTCAAATAAATCCTCCTCAAGGGATGTACTCCACCTTCATATCATAAAGAGTAATCTCATCATCACGTATTATTTATGATTATTTTTGTTAATATTACACCAAGGTGGTGTCATTTATTATTTATTTATCAGGTTAGATTTACTTCTTCAAGCACTCTTCATGATGTATTGTATTTTATTCCTTCCAAGATGGGAACTTTTATCATCCAGCCATTCTATTTTGATAACTTGTTCACCTTAACCATGGTTGGTATTTTCTTCACATGTTCTTTCTAATTCCATATTATAAAGAAAATCAAGATGTTGATTTTTTCATATATTGAATACTTATTCTATCTTACATCATTTCATTGGTTCTTTAATGGAGAACTAACATCGCCTTTATTTCTGTTTATAGTTAGTAAAAAATAAAATATAAATTATTTAGAGAATGATGTGGACCACATTATTTATTTTTGTTAGTAATTGGATTGATAATTTCTTCTTAATGAGTTTTCCATTTTTAATTTAGCTCTAAGTTTAAATGGACTCCTCACACTTGTACAATATTTTTTAAAATTTGAATTTTCATTGGGTAGCATGAATTATTTTCGTATTCCTCTATATGGGATCTTCATTTTAATATGATCCACCAAAGAACATGTGTTTCCTAGTAATTTATTTATATTTTTTAAAATTTATTCTTGGGATGGAATAATTGTTACATAATCATTTGATTTTTGTACATCCATATTTCACTTCTAACAAATTTATTATAAAACACTTGGGTTGTTACTTAATTACAACTTCTCATGAAATTCAATTTCTTATTCATGTGGAACCTTTTATTTCCCTTTGGATGTTGACTTTTATTTAGCTTTGAATTCTCTTAATTTAACTAAATCATCTGGATAGATTTTTAAAAATACTTTATGAATAAGATCAGTCTTTTTGGTTTTTCTACATAGATTACAAGATGTTATCTTCACCAGCTTAGTCCTTTTATTTCTTTCTTAAAGTTTATACCATTATATTCCAGCTTGTTTCTTTCTTCCTTTATATTCATGGATTATTTACAGGTTTCCATGATGTGCCCTCATTTTCCATAAAAGAAATAACTTCTCCCTCTCTTTGTAGATTCCATCTTTGACTTCATGATAATATTGTGAATTTAATTATTTTTCTTCTCCTTATTACACAAGGATAACTCACCATCCTTCTTCACAATATTCTTAGAAATATTATATTATATGTTTTTCTCATGACCCTTTCCCAAGGATGGATTATCTCCATTCTTCATCTTATGTGGTCTTTTCTTCAAAAAAAATTAGTTATACTGTTTAATGATTTATACTTGCATGAATATTTATGGTTTTCAATCCAATTTAAAACATCATAGAGTTATTCAATAATTTTAGTTTATATATATATATATATTATTCATTGTTTGTGGATGTTTTAGATTCTCAGGATTTCTTACCCTTGATATATGTATTAATCTTATTTTAGTGGTTGAAAAGTTATTCTAACATTCCATATTAATATGTTCAAACTTTTAGTAGAACAAAAAATATCCCATAAACCTCGATCTTTTGGTAGGAGAGCTGATTTTTCTAGAATTTCATGTATGCTTCTTTTGTGTAATTAATTAGAATTTTTTCCAATGGAATTTCCTTTTTTATTATATAAAATTTTTATATTTATTAATTTAATATTATATAAAGAACATGCACCACATAATGAAAATCAAAAACAATTTCTAATATTAATTCGAACATTACATTTAAAGAATGAATATAACCATAATAATTAAAACTGTTTCAATGGGAAACAAATAAAAAATAAGATTACTATAATATAAAAATTTGTATATACTCGATCCCCTAGAATGATCACGCTCACAAACAATACTCTAGAAATGAAACAGAATATTATTAATGAAATTTTAATTTTGAAACTAAAAATATATATAACCTTGAGAGAAAATAGAAGTGAATATATAATGAATAAAATACGAGGTATTTATAGATGGTAGAGAACCCATATGACCATTAAAAATATGAACCATAAAGTAGTAATATGAACATTAGTAATAGTAGCATGACCATTATAATAGTTTCTCACATATTTAATTGTAAAATAATATTTATTTATATTATAAAATGAAAATACAGAAAATTTATATCATGCTACAAATAAATAAATGTTTTTAAAATGGTAAAATAAGTATTTTTATTTTAGTAAAACACCTATATTTTATTTAAGTTTATATAATAAATATAAAAATTTAAAAAAAATATTATTTTCCTAAAATGGGTTTATAAAATAATATTGAGTTTTATTATAATGGTGATATAATTTAATGATAACATAAGTAATTTTTAAAAAGGTTTGGAAAATTGATCATAATATTAAAATTGGTATCTTTCAAATAAATAAATATTTTACCTAAAAATTTATTTTCTCATATTCAGATTTTTTTTCATAAAAGGGATTTCATTTTTTTAATCTACATGTTGAAAAATTATTATAGTTAATTTTTGATATTTTCTTAAAATGGTTGATTTTTTAATGAATAATGAAATATGAAAAAATATAGTATTGAACATTTTAAGCTTTATACATGAATTAATGAGACATAGATGATGTAAGAAACCATTATTTAAAGCTCACATACACTAATTAATTTTTATATTCATAAGAATTAACACTATTGTTAGTCTTGAGAAAACATAATAAACTAAAGATTGTTAGATTCAAAAACACTCATATCCTACCCTTATAAGTACCACCCCTTCTCCTCGCACCTTATAAGCCATGGATACTGTTATATTTATACCCAATTATGTTTTAAACCCTCTTCCACACATCCTCATAATACTAATCTCACAAAAAGGAAAATACAAGGTTCTTAAGGTGTATTTCAAGAGATGACATTCAAAGAGGTAATATTCTCAATCTATCTCTTTAAAATTACTTTCTTCTTTTAATTTATCCTTACCCCATAAAACATGACATAATGAATCTAGTAGAATAAATATACCATAATTTTATTGTGTTAATGTAATATCCATTATCCAAAATCTTCTCATTCCATTCTAAAATTAAAACAATTGTTCATATTATGGTGGGTTCACCGCCTCCATGAACAAAATATTTCATTTTTATCCTCCACCATCATGGATGGACATAAAAATAAAATTATGGTTAAACATGATAATAAAAATTATATTATAATTTATTTCATGTTCTATAATGTATTAATAATCGTAAAATTCTATAATATTAATCTACTTTAAGATGGTTGATAAAACTCCTTAAATGAACTAACTATATAACGATAATGTTTGTTCTAAATTAATCATCCCTATATTAGAACATATATAGATATTTGGGACCATTTCATCTTTTGTAAGTAAATTAATATCATTTCATTTCACTTCTGGAGTTATAGTCTTATTTGACATGAACTTTAATAATTATCCACAAACTAAAGAAACCTTAGAACCATGAAATGAGTAACCTTTGGATAATGATTATAGAAATGACATATCAATTAAATGACTCTAAAATAAAATAGAATCTTGATAATAAATACATATATTTTAATAAGTTTCTTAATAATGTAATTAATAAATCTAATTTGATTATTTTAGTTGTTAAGTGAAAGTGCAGAAAGAATTCGGACCTAAGATAAGGGAACACTCCAAACCACCCTCTTTTCATCAAGTTGTTAATTTTCTCTATAACTCACTTTATATATCTATTTAATTTTATTTAATTATTAAAAATTATATAAATATGTATCTTACATACATACCTATATTATTCTCCCATTCTTTTCTAGGGTTATATAGGCCTTACATTCGTTTCTCAATACCTTCTTTAAAATCAATCCCAATTAAGGGGAACTTATTTTATCCCTCAATCCATTCACGAAACACTTTCTTAAATAATTTTACCAACTAATGATTTCATAATATAAGAACTATTTTAGGGTTATGCATTTTTTTACCTCTGGTTTCAAAGAAAATTACACAATCTTTTGTTTTTTTTTAAATTTATTTATTGACTCCTTTTGAACACCATTTTAAATGGTTCATTTATATACCCAATTCTCTACATTTTCTCATGAATTTTTCTTCAAGTGAAATATATATTTAAGGCATATTCTAATTAATTAAAATATGAAATTCCAAAATATTTAATTATCCCATTCTTATTGATTCAAATATGAATGTTTAAAATATTTGATTGCTTCATCTCTTTATATTCCTTATGATATATCCTCTAATTATGATTCGAGGAAAGATTATGTAACCCAATTATTTCCATGGGTATTCATTATGATTATACCTTATATTTGATTTAATTAGGTGGAACGCATATAAATGTACCTATTATTATGGGTGTGCTCAAATATCACTTCGATGTGTTGGGTAATGTTTATATCTCCTGAGATGATATTTATGGGATTAGGGAGTAAACCTAATCCATTATTGGATTCTATCGATCATGTTGTGATGCCATGACATTAAACCATGAATTATTCTTATGATGTCATTTATTATGATATTACCACATTATTATGATTCCATGATCTTGTGATTCCATATTATTTATGTAATTCTTCCATATCATTATTCACAAGCCTTTCCTTTTTATGATATTATGTTATTCAGTTGACTCATATGATATGCTTCATTATCATGATCATTATCTTACAGGGATTTATAGCACACCATTTTTTGCATATTCATTCTCCAGGTTATCCTATGTAGTTTTATAATTGAAAATGAATCTTGTATCATGCTATAAAATTAAAAATATTGTTGTTTTATTTTAGTTTTTTATGTAATATGATCATAGTCACTAAGAGGAACTAGGTCTCTTGATCCTTGGGTTTGGTTTATTGGATATTTATGTTAAAAAATCATATAATAATATTCATAAGAGGGTTGGGTCACTATAGTTGGTATTAGAGGAAGGTCTAGTATTTTTTTGGTATTAGGACAAGATCATGCATTAGTAAAGACCCTGGGTATAAGTCTAAGTATAGGGAAACATCTTGAAATCTTGGTAAAGTATAGATAAAGTGGTTTCCAAGAAATGTAGTACATGTCTGGATACTACAAGTGGGTGCAGATCTGTCACAAATATATCTAGGGGTAATAACCCCAAAATTTATTCTTGGGTATTAACTTAATCTATACCTAGTGCATGAAAAATAGGCCTTGGAACACACCTTGTTTGACACTCCTAGGCGATATACTTTAGAAATTTCACATGACCTTTATAAACCATTATGAAGGATTTGAATATATCATTAGGTTAGAAAAACTAATAGGAAAATTACCATATATAACCAATATTGAATCTTAAAGACTCATAAGTTAGGATATACATGTCATTTATAAGTTATCACTTCTAAGTTCATAGTTTCTATATTTATATGATTATTAGTTTATGTATTTTCATCTTTAATTTTCCTTTATTTTATGTAATGGTAGGTAATAGTATGAATCATACCAACAACTAATATGATAGAAAATATGATGATTTTTCTAATTAGATTCCAAACCTGATGGGAGTGGGAGATAAGAACTTTATGGAAATACTAACTCAACTAACTCAAGTTATGAATAATAACTTGAATCTTATGGAACAACCACTTTCTCCTAAGAAAGAGAAAATTTTTATTAGGTCCTTTATATAACAAATGCCTCTTAACTTTAAGGGGTATTCTAATACCCTTTATCATGGAACAATGGATTAACTCCATTGTGTATATATTCTTTATTCTCCAATGATCTGAATAATAGAAAGTCATACTAGTCATTTATTTCCTAGAGAGAGAAGACAATCAGTGGTGGGAAATAATCAAGAACATGAAACCCAAGGAGGAGACTGAATCCATGGAATGAGACGGATTCAAGAAAATATTTTTCAATAGATACTTTTTCTGAACTCTTTATCTTAAAATAGAGATGGATTTCCTTGTACTGAAAAAAAGGAAGATAAGTCTATTAAATATTATGAGTTAAAATTCAAAAGGCTTAGATTGTATGACTATGGATTTGTTATTATCACTAAAAATAAGGTGGATTTATTATTTAATGGATTAAATCATAGTCAATGAAAATTTTTAGTGAATCAACAATTTGATAGATAAAAATATATTTTATATTTTTTTTCTTAAGGATAAGATGGAGATTGGTAATTCTTAGTAGTCTTGAGGGGATAGTGATAAAAATAGGTAAGAAAATAATAATTTGGGAGGATTAATACATAAATCCCATGGAGGAAGGAAAATTGAACTGACCACATGTCAAAAGTCTGGGAAGAATCATCCTATAAACTAATTCAATGATATGGAGTGATACTTCAATTATGGAAAATAGGAACATTAGTGAATTTCCAAAGGATTTAATAACAACTAAGAAGGGTGGTTGAATCAGTTGTTCACTTTTTATGAGTCTCAAAAAATTTAGAAACTTAACCCCTTTAGCCTATTAAGATTTATTTCCTCATAAAATTTAAGTAAATACTCATGCATGTAAAATTAGGAAATAAATTAAATCACACAAGATTTACAAGGTCCTGCCTTAGTGTGAGAACTTACATCCTTTCCATAGCAACTCCCATAGGTCTATAGAAATTCACTATTATAAAGAAGTGAATTCAACTTGTTCCAACTCATATTAAACACCTTATACCTTCCTCTAGAAAATATTATAATGACTCCCATCAGTTAATAATGTTTTATTATAAAACAATTGATCCAAACAAAATAATAAAGACTTTTTTGAAACTACTCCACAATTGATCAGTCTGAATCCTCAGTATGATTTGGCTGGATATTATTTTATCAATCTGATGATATTGGATCTAGTTCAATCAATACGATGATGTTGGATCCAATAAACTCAATATGATTAATTCATTCTCAATAAGAATTACTCAAACTCTGATAAAATTCTCAATAAAATATTTCTCAATCTGATCAACTAAATATTATTTTCCTCAATGTGATATTTCTCAATCCGGTAAACAAACTTTCAGTTGTCTTATCCTCTTCACAAGATCTCTAGTCAGAAATGAATTTCAGTTGATTTCTTTAGTACTCCACCTTTTCCAATTTCATAAAAGTTAAAATGAATGAATGGTCTCAGAAAGTATTTATAGGTAACTTAGAAAACAAAATAGGGAACCTTGTAAAGTCTCCATGCTTCCTCAAATTACAAAAACTCCATAAATATATTTCATTTATAATTCAACTTTGAATTATTTAATACTCCTTAGATTTCTTTGAGATTTATTGAATATTGAATTTCTGGTTTGACCTCTTCAAATATTCATAAAACATCTATAATCTTCTTTTTGAGTCTTCTTTGTAATCAACTCATTACAGTCTTCCTTTCTTTATCTGTTCTTTATGATTAGTTTCTTTCTAAGATAATTACGATATATTTCCTACTCAACTCATTAAAAATTTGTTTCCTTCTTAGTTCATTGTGATTTATGTTTCTTTCTCATCTCATTATGATTTTGGTTTCATTATTATCTCATTATTAACTCTGTTTCATTCTCAACTCATTATGAATTATGTTTCCTTCTCAAATCATTATGAATTTTATTTCCTTCTCATCTCATTATGATGGAATTCACATTATGATGGAAATCCCATTACGATGGAAATAATTCAATGATGAATCCACTTAGAAACTTTGAACTTCTTCAAACTTCATCAAATTCATACATTCTTTTTCCTTATAAAATATTATACATCTTATAGATATGTCATAATGATGGAATCACCATTATGATGGATTCCTCATTATGATCGAGTGTATCTAATAACAACTCCACTCAACAACATTGACAAGTATCAAACCTCCTCAGTTATTACTCATTGACAAACTTTATCTTGATTTCTAGAACTGATACAACCATTATGATTCATTCATTCCATCAAAAGATTTTATCATGAGAGTTTTCATGATTTGTGGTAAATTTATGACCATAAAAACATCGTCTGATTTAGATTAGAAAGTATTAAAACTTTATAACTCCTGAATTCACAAACTTCTTTCAAAACTCTTCATAAATAATATGCCTTCTTCACTCAGAAACTTTAGTTTTTCTAACTCAGAAACTTATTTCTTTATCTAATAACAAAAAATGAAAACCTCCAACAATCAATGATTTCTACCACCAATTATACTGGGTCCCATGATTTGAATTCGATGATGATGGATCCAGTGATCTGAGTATGGAAAACAAATTTCCAAAAAATAAAACTTTTCCCCCCATTTATGTTTGAGTCTAAACTTTCACAAACATTCAACTTTCTTGAAAATATCATTACAATGGACTTGGTCTCATTTCTAAATAAAAACATTCTTATAAAAAAAAGGTTAGTTGTCAACAAATACAAAAACATTGTTAAATAAATTTATCACAAAGGTTATTCAATCTCCCCCTTTGGATTTGTTGACAACCCTAATTAAAAACTTTTAAAACTACGAGAAGGTTTTCACAAATCAATTTTTTTAACTTTTATCAAAACATAGCCTTTCTCAAAAGATAGTGTCTTGACACCACACTACGGGATAAAGTAATTTTTTTGAAATATTTTCATCCCTCGGTGGCAAGTAAATTTTTTTCCATGTAAAGACAAAATCTCCCCCACTTTTTTTTCTCTCACTTTTCTCTTTTTTTGTCTCCCCTATCTTATGATAACCATATGTTCAGATTCATAAAAGAAATATAAGTAAAAAAATATTACAAAGTGGAACTTTTTTACTTTATCTCCCCATTTTTAAACATAATCCAAAGCATAGTGGGGGTAATTACTAATTTGGTTTAAGAAGACATGGGAGGAGGTTGAACATTAAGTTACAGCCTCAATTCCATAAAACTTTCTTTTAGAATTTCTTTGGTAAATATATTTTCAATATGAAACTTTATTGAAATTTATTCCAGTAAAACATCTCTAGAAGTAACTTTATCTTTTATAAAGTGAAAAATTATGTCAATGTGTTTTGATATTGAATGTTGGACAGGTTTTTTAGAAAAATAAATTGCACTTTAATTATCAAAAAGTATCTTCAATGGTTAAGAAAATTTTACTTTCAAATATTCCAGCTGAAATTTTATCCACAACAATTGAGTATAAGCCTTAGTGACTACAACATATTCATATTCAATTGTGATAAAAGTTACTGAACTGTGTTTCTTACTATTCTAACTCACACAAAATTCTCCCAAGAATAATGTTCCGACTAAGGTTGATTTTATATCACTACAATATCCATCCCAATCGGCATCATTATAACGCTAAAACTTCATCTTAGAATATCTTTTGTATAACAACCCATGTTAATTTGTTCCTTTGACATATCTCATAATTATATTTACTTCCAACATATTTGATTCCTTTTAATTACTTTGATACTTAGCACACAAAGTCACAGCATAAACAATATTACGTCTTGAGGCTGTAAGGTAATGTAAACTTCATATCAGCTTCTAAAAATCTTTCTGATTTACACATTTTCCAGACTCATCTTTACTCTACTTTGTGATCATAGATATAGAGTTAGTAATTTATTTGGATTCTTTCATCCCAAACTTCTTTAAAAATTCCATGGAATAATTTTTTTGAGATAATAAAATGTATTTTTTTTTAACTTTTAATCCAAGGAATAAAGTTAATTATCCCAACATTGAAATTTTAAAACTCTTCTTTATTTCCTCAGAAAATGTTTTAAAAACATCTTCTATATCCCTAGAAACAATTATATCATCCATATAAAAAATTACAATTAGATATCCGGAGTCAAAATCTTTCACATATAAGATTCTATCAAATTTTCCTTTAGAAAAATTTGACATTATCAAACAATTTTCAAGTTTTTAATACCAGGAACGTGGATCTTGTTTCATCCCATACAAATCTTTCTTAGATTTAAAAACACTATTTTCATCCTCATAAATTAGAAACCTACAAGGGTGTTCAATGTAAACATATTCTTCAATCTCACCATTTAAGAAATATGACTTTACATCCATATGATAAACTTTGTAATTCCGATGTGCATCTAATAAAAGAAACATACTTATAGTTTCTAATCTTTCATATGGGGAAAAGGTTTCTTCAAAATCCACACCTTCCACTTATGAATAGCCTTTACAAACAAGTATAGCTTTGTTTCTTGAAACTTATCCATGTTCATTTAACTTGTTTCTATAAACCTACTTGGTTACGATAACATTTTTATTTGTTGTTTGTGAAAGAAGTTACCATGTTTCATTATTCTCAATCTGATATAACTCCTAAATCATAGAATCCACCCATTCTTTGTATTCAATAACATTTAAAACTGATTCCATTTAAAAAATTTAGATTAGTGAAGTAAGATTTTCTAATATCAACTTTCTTCTTTTCTAAACTTAAGACTGATGATTTCCAATAATGTTTTTAGAATCAATATGTTTTTGTAAAATATGAAATTTAATAGTTTCTTTCCCAACTGAACTTTCCTCATCACGTGAATTTTATGAATCTTGATAATTATTTTTTTGATTTACTTTAACTATTGTTGTAAATCTCTAATTTATCCTCCTCAACATTCTCAATAACTTTTGTTAAGGAATTTTTATTTTTAATAACTTTCATATCATATGAGTCCACAAACTTTTGTAAAAAAAAATTCCAACATTTGTAACTTCTTCCATTTTTTTAATACCCAATAAAAGTTCCCTTATCAGCTTTCTCATCAAAATTTCCTAGATCTAGTTTTTTTATTTTGAGAAAAAATAAACTTCTAAAAAAATTTAATTATTTCAATGAAGTTTTTTTTATACCACATCTACGAAGGAGTCAAGTTGGTTTGTAGTCTCAAAAAGAATTTAATTTGAACATGTAAAATAGTACTAATAGCTTATCTCCAATATAATTTTTAAAGTTTTTATTCTGCTAACATACTTCGTTCCATTTCCACCAAACTTCTATTCTTTATTTCTGCTACTCCATTTTGTTATGGAGTATAGGGAGAACTATACTGATGTTTGAAACCATGATATCTTAGATATGTTTTAAAATTATTTATTATGAATTAAGTTCTATTATTTGTTATAAACCTTTTTATGGAAACCCCCATTTCATTCTCAACATCTTTTCTGAAGAATTTGAACATATCAATAGCCTCTGACTTGTGCTTCATAAAAATAATGTTTTTCATCCGAGTGAAATCATCAATAAAAGTGATAAAGTATAAATATTATTTTTTTATTGATGTATCATTTTCCCACATAAATAGGAATGAATAAGATCAACTGGTCTGGTAGATTGAATATCAACTCTTTTATGACTTTTGTTTGTCATCTTCCCATTTTGAAAAGTTACACAAATATATTCTTCACTTCTTTTAAATTATGGAATGTTTCAAATGGTATCAACTTTAGAATGTTTGTTCATAATTTTTTATCCAATGTGACCAAGTATTTGGTGCCATAATTTTTTTTCATCTTCATCACTCAAGTAACAGTAGTTTTTGAATTCTCCTATTTGGAAGAGATTCCCACTGGGTATTTCTCCTTTTGTAATAAATTTTCCATCTTTCAAACTTTTGATGATACAAAAAAAAATTAGAAAAAACAAGTTCTTTTACATCATCAAAAAGTTGAATTGAACTAAGTAACTTTTGTTTTATTCCATCAAAAAATAAATTTCCTTTATATTTCAACTTTCCCTCTCAGTTGTTCCAATTGATCTGATTTTTAAGGAACTATCATTACCAAAGGTAACTACTCCTCCATCATGACTTTCAACATGTTTCAAGATTTTTATATCACCTATCATATGTGAATAAGATTAAACACTATAAAGTATACATGGTTTGTTCCTTTTACTTTCTTTCAAAGTTGTCTCAATAACAAAAAATATTTCCTCAATTTTCTTTTTTCAACTTTCTTTTCTTTTCTATCATTTGAAACTTGTTCTAAAAGGAGATTCACACATCTTTTGGCATGATGACCAACCTGATCACATCTTCCAAAAACTTATTCCAAACATTAAAATTTATTTTTTGTTGGAAATTCTCTAAAATCTTGAGAATTCACCTTTTCAACTCTATATAAGTTAGGAAAGTTACTCATTATGCCTTCATTATTTCTTCCAATTTGTTTAAACCCTATTTTGAGTTGAGAGAATTTTTTCCAAAAATTATAATATATGTTCCCATAGATTCCACAACACCAGTAATATCCATCAAATATTGATTTTCTATTCAATAAATATCTTTCTCTATAGAAACATTGTTGAGGTTGGTAACTTCGTTTAGCTCTAATATAATCAGGACGTGGGCCATCTTTTTTTTAAGTGAGTTTTCAATTGTTATAGATTTGATATAATTATCACATCCTTTATCCACCCAATATTTCCCAAAACATTTTATAAAACCTGAAATGTTAAAATAATCAGATGAAATGTTGATTTTGGTAAGTGAATATTTCACCTGATTCTCATATTGAGCCTTCTCAAAAACTTTAGAAGTCTCAACTTTTACTTATGAATATTTATTAAAATTTCCATTAATATTCCTCAATGTAATTTTAGACTCAAGAAGTTAAGATTGAAACTTGTTTACTTTATCTTCTTTAGATTCCATATTTTAACTAAGATCTTCAATAATATTTTCTTATTCAACCATTCGAAGTTTGTAACTTAATATCTCCTTTATGTAATCTTCCTCCTGCTTGATGACATCTTTTATTTCATCATAAAATTCTTCACAATGTTTCTTTTTTACTCTAATTTTTTTCTTGAGAGTTTTTAAGACATGCAACAAGTTCTCTTCTAAGCATATACCCTCTATAAGATTCTTCACCACCTTCTTCACTATCTGAGGAATCTTTTTTTTCTCAAATTTTTCTATGAAGGTTCTAACTTTTTCTAAAATTTAATATTCAGAATAATTATTTTCAGTTAAGTCTGATTCAACTTTCTTCCTAAACATACTTATTTTTTTTCTAGTAAACTTCTTCTTGTATTTTTTTGGATGACTTTTCCTCAATATCATTTTATTCCACTTTATCTATTGAGGTTTTTCATGGGATTATCTCGATATTTTACAAATTTATTCTTGGGGAAATTCGTAGAAAAGTTTTTGATTCCGACACACTCAAAATATTTGAGATAAATTTTAAATCCATATTTTCATCTTCCTCTCTGATAGTTTTTAGAGATAAGATACATAATCTTATCATTCAATTCATCATATTCCTTATCTTCAAACTCACAAGGTTTATCTTCTTCAACATCATGGATTTTTATCTTTCTCATAGATTTAAAATCCATTTCATCTTTCATATTATTTTTAAAAATTATATATTTATTCAATTAATAAGCAACAAGAAAATTATGCAATTAATCAATAAATAAATCATACTTATCTTATAAAGGATAAATCTTAGAATCAAACATGTCCAGGAAGTTTCATATAAGTTTCTTCACAATTGTACAATCTTATAGGATATCTATGAAACCTATGATGTTTCAAACAATTTCATTTACTCTGGTGAAGTATTCATCAATAGTTTCTTCATCTATGATTATCATGTCTTCATACTTACTATGACATATTTATATATTTACTTCCTCAACTTTAGTATTACCTTTGAAAATACCTTCCATCTTTTCCCACATTCTTTTTGAAGTATTGATACCTATAACCTTATGATAAAAATTATTTAGAAAGGATATAAGGATTTCATTTCTAGCCTTTCCATCAAATGCTATACCACTCTTATCAGAAAACATCATAAGAGAATCTTTCTCAATAGCTTGAAAACCAAAAGTAGTGGCATCAACAACTTCTAGGACAAGAGATATGAGATAAGAAAACATCCTATTTTTTCATACATAATACTTTTTTCTATAAAATGTTGTAATTACTCTAATATGACAAAATTGATATTATTCATGATAAGGATTCAACTAGGTAACCTTCCCTCTTATTCCAATTAAAGTTCCAAAGGATTGAATAACAATTCATAAGGGGGAGGGAATCAATTGTTCACTTATTATGAGTTTCTAAACTTTTAGAAATTTAACCCCTGCAACCTATTAAGATTTATTACCTTATCAAATTTTAGAAAATACTCATTCATGTAAAATTATTAAAGCAAGTAAAGTACACAATATTTATTAGGTTCGGCCTCAGTGTGAGAGCCTACATACTTTCTATATCCACTCTTGTGGGTCTATGGAAATTCACTATTACGATGAAGTGAATACAACATGTGCCAACTCACATTAGAAACCTTCTGTATCCCAATAGAAAAGATTATACTGACTTCCTCTAGTTTACAATTTTTTTTATAAAAAATTGATCCAAAAAAAGAATAAATAATTTTTTGAAATGGATCGAAAATTTCTCAATCTGAATCCTCAATCAAATTATGATGGATATGATTTTTTCAATCCTATGATGTTGGATCTGATTCACTCAATACGATGATGCTGGATCTGATGAACTCATTTTGATTAATTAATTCTAAATCTATATTACTCAAACTCTTCTAAAATGATCAATATGATCTTTCATAGTTTAATCGACTCATTATGATTTTACTCAATACGATCTTGTTCAATATGATAAATAAAAATTAAGTTGTTTGATCCTCCTCACAAGATCTATGTTCGAAAATAACTTTCACTTTATTTCTTCAATGATCCTCCTTTTCTTCTTTCAAAAAAGTTACAATGAATGAATGATCTGATAAATTATTTATAGGTTACTTGAAAAAAAAGTGGAAAACTTGAAAACTTTCCCCACTTCTTTAAATTTCAAAAACTCTGAAAATCATACACATTTAAACTTTAACTTTGACTTCTTTAATCCTCCTTAGATTTCTCTAATCTTTATGAAAAATTGAATTTCATGTTTGACCTCTTCAAATATTTATAAAACTTACAGAATCTTATTTTTTAGTTATCTTCATAATCATCTAATTATGATCTGCCTTTCTTTCTCAGTTCATTATGATTTATTTATTTATCAGCTCATTATGATCTTTTTCCTACTCAACTCATTATGAATCTATTTCCTTCTCAGTTCATTAGGATTTCTATTTTTTCTCAGCTCATTATGAATTCGGTTTCCTTATTATCTCATTAAAAATTCTATTTCCTTGTCATCTCATTATGAATTCGGTTTCCTTCTTAACACATTATGAATTATGTTTCCTTCTCATCTCATTATTGTGGAATTCCCATTGTGATGTAAATCCCATTACGATGGAAAGAATTCAATAATGAATCTACTTATAAACTTTTAACTTCTTCAAAATTCATCATCTTCATATATTCTTCTTCTTTCTTAAATATTATACCTCTATTGGATATTTCATAATGATGGAATCCCATTAAAATGGATTCCTTATTATGATCAATTGTATCCAATGATAACTCCACTAAAAAAATTGACAAGTCTCAAACCTCCTCAACTATTACTCATTGAAAAAAAAATATTTATTTCTAGAACCAATACAACCATTACGATTATCCATTCCATAAAAATATTTTATTATGATATTTTTCATGATTTGTGAGAACTTTATAACCTATAAAGCATTGTTTGATTTAGATTATAAAGTTTTAAAACATTCTAACTTCTAACTTCACAAACTTCCTTCAAAAATCTTCAATAAAAATAATCCTTATTTACTCAGCAACATCAATATTTATGAATCATAAAATTGTTTCTTTATCTAATTATGGAAAAGGAAAAACCTCCAACAATAAATAATTTCTGCCTCTGATGATTCTAGATCCAGTTATATGAATCTGATGTTGATGGATCCAATGATCTGAGTCCAAAAAATAAAATTTCTTAAAAACAAAACTTTTCTCCCCCTTTATGTTTGGGTCTAAACTTTCTGAAACTCTCTAATTTCTTATAAGGCTCATTATTATAGACTATTTCTGATTCTTGAATAAAAACACATTATTATACAAAAAATTTAGTTTTCAATAAATACAAAAAAATTGGTAAAAAAATTATCAAAAATTTTCTTCAATTAGTATAATCAATGCCAAAAAAAGATAAATAATCCAACTAATGTGATGGAAGAAAATAATGTTTCGATTAACAATCAATTTTTAGTAATGTTTTTAAACTGTAAGGAACATTAACATTATGAAAGATAATTACCTAATCCTAGGGTTTTCATTGATAATCAATGAAAAAATATTCAAGGCCTAAAGAGTAAGTATGGGTTTATTCTATCACTACTACTAATTTAGACCTTGATAATGAAGTGGTTATGCATATATACCATTTATTCATTCAATAATGGAGATCATATTATTTGATTATAGTTCTATATATTCTCTCATATCAGGCAAGTTTTTTTATAACTATTCAAATACCACCACAAAACATAGAGTTTGGGTTATCTGTGAAAATATCAAATAGGGAAATTATTTCATCCCACACATATAACTCCTCAACAGTCAATGTTTAGGGATTAAACCTCCTAAAAAACTTTTCATACTTCTTTTAGTGGAATTTTATTCTATATAAGGCTTGGATTTAATTTCATTATACAAATCCAACATCAACTATCATGAGATGGAAATCACTCTCCCTATCCCAAATCATCTTCTACTTTTTTTAAAAGTGTAAGGAGGAGGATGAATCTCTATTGTAATCTTCTTCTCAAGAATATATATTATTAACTTATAAGAAATCATATCAATCTTAAATGATTGAGAAAAAGGATGGAACAATTCTTGAAACATACCTATTGTGAGGAAATATAAAAATGTATTCCCTAAAGAGTTTCCTAGTCTTCCTCCAGACCATAAGTTAAATTTCTCAATTGAATTTATTTCTGAAATTATACATATATACAAAACTCCTAATAAAATGTCCATTATTGAGTTGGAAGAACTAAATAAGTGGTTACAACAGTATTTGGAAAAGGTTTTTACACACTCGTGTGCTTCACCATGGGGAACATTAATCCTTTTAATCAAGAATAAATATGGATCAATGCACCTCAACATTGATTATCATGAAATCAAAATGATCAAAATAAATAAAAAGTATCCCCTGCCATGGATTGAATACTTGTTCAATTAGTTACATGGAGCCTAGTAATTCTATAAGGTGGACCTTTGGTCAGTGTATCATTAATTAAAGGTGATGAATAAAGATACTCAAAATACTTACTTTAAAAAAAATTAGGAAATATGAGTTCAAAGTGATGACCTTCAGAATCATTAATTCTCTAGGAATATTCATGAACTTGGTGAATAGTGTCCTATGATATTATCTAAAAAATAATTTATTTGTCATTATAGATGATATTCTAATAAACTCTAAAATCAAGGATAATAATGAGTATAATTTGAATATTGGGCTAAAGAATTTATGGAAGGATAATTTATATGAAAAGTATAGTAAATCTGAGTTTTAGAAGGAGGAAGTATAATTTTTTGGGATTTTTATCATTGGTAAAGGGATATATGTGGATCCTTATAGGACAATGGTAATTGAGGAGTGTTCTAGAACAATATTAATGATGGATATATGTAGTTTCATTAGACTAGTTGGGTACTATCGGTGATTTTTTAGAAAATTCTCATGATTTTATAACCCACTAACAAATATAACTTGAAAGGGAGTGAAGTTTTTATAGACCAATGAATTCGAAGAAAGTTTCAAGGAATTTTAAAAGAGGATCACTACACCAATTCTCACATTACTCTAAATTGGGGAACTTTTCATGGTATACAATGATGCTTTAAATAAGGGATTGGGCTACATACTAAAGAAAAATGATTAAGTGATAGTTTATGCCTTAAGGAAGTTAAAATTACTTTAGTAGAACTATTCAATGCAGGATCTGGAGTTATTTGTAGTGATCTTCGGATTAAATATTTGTAAGCATTATCTCTATGGGGAGATGTGTGAATTATATATGGATAATAATATCCTCATGTATATATTAACATGAAATGATCAAAATATGTGCCAGTGAATATGATTAGAGTTGATCAAGGACTATGACTACTCAATCCATTAACATATCAGGAAGGAAAATAAAGTGGTAGGTGATCTAAGTAGAAAAGATCTTGTGCCCTTATCAGTAATAAGAATTGAGAAAGATACAATCTTTTTAGACTTTCAAAGGATGTGAATGGAAGTAATAAAGGTAGGAACAATAACCTGCCTAGATCAAATGATTTCTCAACCATCCTTTCTAAAGTAGATAATGATTGATTAAAGGGATGATGTGTAAATACAAGAGAAGGTGGAAGCTATAAGAAATGAGAAATCCTCAGAGTTCAAAATTGATATAGAAAGAGTTGAAAGATTTAGGTCATGAATATGTTTACCATCAAATAGTGAGATAAAGGAGTTTTTAAATGATTTACATAGCTTAATATTCTCCATCCATCCAAGGAGTGTGAAGATATATCAAGATCCCTATGAGTACTATTAAAGGGATAATATGAAAAGTGGGATTATGGAATATATATCAAAGGGATTGTTGTGTCAACAATTGAATTAAGTGAGTCAAAAGTATAAAGGAATGATGCAACCATTACCAATACCTACATATAAATGGGAAAACATCACTATGAAATTTGTATTAGGTCTTCCTAATAAATTCAAAATAAATAATACCATATGGGTTATATTGGATCAATTTATAAATAATACTTACTTCATTATAATTTTAGAGGAATTATCACTTTATCAACTTGTAAGGATATAAATCAGTGAAGTGGTGAATTTTCATGGAACACTATTGTTGATTGTATTCGATCAAGAACCAAGGTTTACTTCTAAGTTTTGGAAAAGTCTCCAACATGATCTAAACACTGATTTGAACTTCAGTACGACTTATCACCCCCAAACAGATGGTCAATCTGAGTGGACTACATAGAAACTTGAGGATATGTTGAGATCATGCTTAATGGACATCAAAGAATGATAGAATAAACATCTTACTATATTCAAGTTCTTATACAATAATAACTTTCACTATATGATTCCCTATATGGGAAGAGATATAGTATAACTATATGTTGGGATGAAGTTGGAAAAAGGAAACCAATGGGACCTAAAATGGTATAATAGGTTAGGACCATTCATTGTCACATCAGGATAGCTCGAATTTGATAAAATAGTTGTTCTAATAGAAATTATAGAGACATGGAGGTTGAGTTTGGAGATAAATGGTTTCTCTACATATTTTTGTGAAGGAGAGTAATGATATTTGGGAAGAAGGGAAGGATAAGTTCCAGATATATCAACCCTTTTGAGATTCTCAATCACATCAGAGTAATAGACTATCAACTAGAACTCTCACCAACCATGTATAAATCACATGACATGTTATATATATCCCTCTTGAACAAGTGTATACCATATCCCTCACATGTACGGAATCCAGAGTTGGTATAGTTTGAGCATGATCTCTCTTATGATGAGTAACCAATGAATATCTTGAACCATAGAAACAAAGTTCTATGAAATAAAACCACTCACCTAGTCGAAGTACTATGGTGTGAGTATAAGTATGAGGAAGAAATATGAGAACCAAATAAAGAAATGAAACAAAATTACACTCATAAAATGTCATCTTAGTGGAAAAAATAAAATTTAAAGGGTAAAATTTCTTAATTTGGAATATTGCAACAACCTAGAATTTTTTTCAATGTAATTTCCCTTATGATTATATAAATTTGTCATATTAAGTAATGTAGTATTATATAAAGAACATGCACCACATAATGAAAATAAAAAAAAAACTTTATTATATTAATTTTAACATTACATTAAGAGAATAAATATATCCATAATAATTGAAAGATTTAAAATGGGACAAAAAATATAAATAAGATAACTAGAATATAAAAATTTGGATATGATTGTTCCTATAGAATTATTACACTCATGAACAACACAGTATAAATGAAATGATATATTAGTAATGTAATATTCATTTCAAAATTTAAAATAAATAAAACCTTGATAGAAAATAGAAGTGAATGAAGAATGAATGAAATATGAGGTACTAATAGAAATTATGGAACCCATATGACTATTACAAATATGAACACTAAAATAGAAATCTTCCCATTAGAATAGTAATATAATTATTAGGAATAGTAACCTAACTATTAGTATAGTAACATCACCTATGTAATTTTAAAATAATATTTAGTTACCTTATAAAATGAAAATATATAAAATTTATATAATGATATAAATAAATAAATGTTTTAAACATGATAAAATAAGTGGTTGGAGTTTTATAAAATGCATATGTTTTATTTAAATTTTTAGGATAAATATAAAAATATAAACGAACTTTTATTTTCCTAAAATGGGTTTATAAAATAATATTAGGTTTCATTAAAAATATAATATAATTTTATGTGACTATAAATAATTTTTAAAAGGTTCATAAAATTGGTCATAATATTAAAATTGGTATTTTTCAAATAAATAAGGATTGTATTTAAAAATTAATTTTTTCATATTTAGAAATTAATTTTCATAAATTGTATTTCATTTTTTTAATATAAAAGTCAAAAATTTATTAGGGATAATTTTTGTTGTTTTTCTAAAAAAAAGGAATTTTTGTGAATAGTAAAATACAATGAAATGAAGTATTTAACATTATAATATAGATACATGTATTAATGAGTTATGGGTGATGTAATAAACCATTATTTCAAACTCACATTCACTAATTACTATATATAGTTACAAGAATCATCATTATTGATAGTCTTGTGAAAAAAAATAAACTAATAAATATTATATTCAAAAACACACCTCTCTCTCCCTTATAAATACAACCCCTCACCACCCCTTCTCATCACAACTTTTAAGCATCTTAACTATCCAAATACCTTCCAAATACCCCCCCCCCCAACCTCTCACCCATGTCCTAATAGTAGTAGTATTACCAAAATAAAAAACCAAGGTGCCTTAAGGTGTATTTCAAGAGACAAAACTCCAAAAGGTAATCTTATGAATCTATCTCTTTTAAATTCCTTTATTCTTATACTTCCTCATTATTCCCCCATCCAACATGAAATAATTTCTCTCATATAAAAAATATACTATAATTCTATTTTATTAATAGAATATCCATTATACAACCTATTCTCATTTCATTATAAAACGAAAATAATTGTCAATATTATGGTGGGATCAGTGCCTCTATGAACATCATACTTTGTTTTTCTCCACCACATTCATAGATGGTTATAGAAATAATACTATGGTTAAATATGATGATAATAATTTTATTATAACTTATTTCATGTTCTTTAATGTATTAATAGTCATTTAATTAAATAAAATTAATCTAGATCATGGTGGTCTTTAAAACCACATAAATGAACTTTTTGTATAACGATAATGATTATACTAAATAAATCATCCTTTTTTAGAACACATAAGGGTATTTGGTACAATTTAACCTTATTTAAGAACATTAATATCATTTTATTTCACTTTTTAATTTTTATTCCCATTTGACAAGAGCTTCAATAGTTATCAAAAAACTAAAGCAACCTTGCAAACATAAAACAAACTACCTTAGGATAATGATTATATACATTGTATCTCAATTAAATAACTCTAAACTAATATAAAATATTTATAGTAAATAAAATATATTTATATAAGGTTCCAATAATTTATTTTATAAATATAATTTTATTATTCAATATGTTCAGTGAAATTACATAGCAAATCTGGACCTCAGTTATGAAAATTTTCTGAACCACCTTCATTTATTTAGGTTTTGACTTTTTTTCACTACCTCACATTTTATATCTATTTAATGTTATTTAATGATTATAAATTAAATATATATTTCTCTTATATATATAACTATCTTATTCTATATTTCTTTTCTAGGTTTATACATGACTTATGTTCATTTCTTGATACCTTCTTTAAAATAAAACTTGATTAAGGGGGACTTTTCTATCCCTAAAACCATTATAAATCTCATAAAATAAGAACTATTTTAGGGTTAACCATTTTATTTTTCTTTTTATTAAAATAAAATTCAATAATATTTCATTTTTTAAAATTCCTTTATTTATTCCTTAAAACCCCATTTTAAAAGGTTTATTTCTATACCCAATTATCTAATCTTTCTCATGCATTTCTCTTTAAATGAACTGTATATTTGAATCACATGATTATTGATTCAAATTTTAACATCAAAAATATTTAATTACTTCCTCTATTTTTAATCCTTATGATATATCCTTTGATTATGACTTGATGTAAGATTATGTTACCCATATCTTTCCATGGGTATTTCTTATGCTTATGCCTTATGTGGAAGAGATATGTGTGTATATGTTATGATGGGTGTGCCAAGATAGTGCTCTAATGAACTTGGTAATGCATATATCTCACTAGATGATATTTATGGGATTAGGGAGTAAACCTAATCTGTTATGGTACTCTATATAGAATGTTATGATGTCTTGGTTGTGAGCCTTGACTTATGCTTATAATGTCAGGTATTATAGTGTTTCCACATTCCTATGATGCCATAATTTTGGGATTCCATATTATTTATTTCATTATTATATATGATTATTCATGATCCTTTCCTTTTATTATATTATGTTATGCTTCATTTTTATGATCATTCCTTTACTGGGGTTTATAGATCACCCCTTTTGCTTATGTATTCCCCATGTTATCCTATATAGTTTTATAATTTCAAAGGGGTCTAGGATAATATTATTATGTTTAAAATAATTTTTTTTAATTTAATGAAGATGTAATATAAACCTAGTCTCTCAAATACACTAGGCTTCATATTCCTTGGGTTTTTTATTTGATATTTATGTTAAAAATCATGCAATAATATGAGTAAGAGGATTGAGTCACTATATTTTGTGCCATATTATTCACTAAATAGGATTATTTTGGGGAACCACTCCTCATACCCATAATTACAACCACCTTATATGTTTTGGTGGTTTACACATCATTTTCTTTAACCACTTTTATAAATATTTAGGTTTCAAACTAACACTATTCATGAAAATGATTTAGAATAAATTTTATTTTCAGAAGTGTATGATACCTTTTATTTTGTGGATACTTTATTATGATCATAAGATGGTCTAGAAATATTTTTTACACCAAATAGAGTTATTGAGACATAAGATTCCTTCTTTATTGCTTGTGTGGTAGAAACTTTCTTTTCGACTTGTTGGGAAGACATTTCTTGTACTTATTCCATATTCTTTAATTTAATAATGAGATCCAATCATTTCATATTATAATTATTATCACTATATGACTAAATTAGGTTGGATCCACAATTACCCCAAGCCTGCCTCCATAGGAAAAGGGTTGGAAACAAGCACAATAAGACATAATTAATATGGGATGACTTTTTCTAGGTTTCTATACACACACACACAACCACCTCCATGAAAAATTATAGAGGAATAATAATAAAAAGATAAAATATATAGGGAATAAACCATGCATGTAAAACCTATATGGAATAAAATACTATGAAAGCATAAAATAGAAAATAAAATGAGGTAAATACATGCCCAACTAGAAATATTCCCCAACCTAACAATGATTGGAAAGTAATATATTGAGAGATACCAACTCTGAATCTCCAAGATCTGGACACCATACACATTCAAATGCAATGGGGTAACCCTATTATCCTATGTAATCACCACCAACCTATCCATCATCTGCATAAGACATGAAATGTGTGGGAAAATCCCATGTAAGGTTTACTATATACATGTCCAGTAGGACACCATGAAATCTAAAGGGGGAGAAGTAAGAGAAAAAATAGGAATAGACATCTCAACCCATAGAAATAGAGTAAAAAAATACAACATGGATATATATATATATATATATATATATTCAGAAAAAAATAATCCCAAACAAGAGATAAAGGGGATCTACATCACACATCCTAGTACAAGGAAAGTTTTTTTCATCAGTTACATAGAGGTCCATCAATGTTTTCCAACATCTCACATGTCTATCTAGTAGAAACATCCATTTCAAGACACACCTTTCTATTATACCACACATTTTAGCAAAATGATTTCTAGGTAGATGACTTATGACCTGATACTACAAGAGGGTCCCACTCAAAGGGTATAGGATCCATGACCTAACTTCATAGGAAATTTCCAATCTAATAGTTGATAGAGGACCCATTACCTTCCCAGTAGAATGGTGTCACTCTGATGGTCGGAGACCCATGACATGTCTCCTTATGAGGGTGCCACTATAATGGTCGATAGAAGAACCATTCCCTTCCCAGTATGAGGGTGCTACTCTAATGATAGATAGAGGACCCATGTTCTATCCTGATAGGAGGGTGCCACTCTATAAATAGGCAGAGGACCCATTCCATTCTCAATAGGAGGGTTCCACTCTTATTTTTGAGGACCTATGCCCTATCTCTATAGAAGGGTTCTACTCAAATGATAGATAGAGGACCCATGCCATGTCCCGGTAAGAGGGTTCCACTCTATAGATAGGTAGAGGACCCATGTCAAGCCCCACAGGAGTGTTTCACTCTAATGTCTCTATTGATCCTACAAAATTACTACCATCTTAGAGCATCACCTAAAGAAGAATAACACTTTTCAAACCTTGAATAATATCTCAAAATCCATCAAAAAAATATTCCATCTCATTTTATATGGAAAAACATTCATGATAAACTACTCATTTTCCAAAATTTGATCCCAAAAAAGATGATATTAGAGGTATAATTTTCATCAAAAAGGTGGGTAAATAGAATGTAAGGGGACCCAAACGACATGTGGTCCCTCCCTACTACCTATCCATGTCCCTACCAGTACACAACTCATTTCCCATATAGACCTACATGGTGTGTAAACAGACTATATAGCATGCATCACCCACCTGACATCCTTCTTGTGCTCTTGTCCATGTCCCTGTAATCCTAAACATGTCCATGCACTCTAACACATGGTGTGTCCTCCCACATGAGGTCCTACCCATTTCCTATAGGTTGTGTCCATATATCCTAGCCATGTGCTAATAAATGACATGTTACTAGTCATGCATGTGTCTATGTTCTCTTGTAGTACATGTTGGGTTGCTAGCACTGAGTCACATGGTGTGTGGGGGTCCCCCAGGGAGTGTGATATTTAACTCACCTAAAAACCCTAGTCATTACATCTAGGTTTTTACACACCATGTGTACTTTATAATACCTGGCGTATATTTGGGTTTTTCACAGAGTCTCATATCTACTTCCTATCATCCAAATATACCTTCATCACTTCGAATCACATCTCTAGGACACTTGAAATAAAATAAAATAGTCTTAGATCATTGATTTTTTTCGCTCTGGTTTCTAAAAATTAGTCTTCATTGGTCCATAGTAGTTTTTCATATGCCTCGTATTCCTCTCATCATAATTGGTTGGTCCCAGATCTCTTATCCATGTAAATGATCACCCAAATCCTATAGCACATCTCAATTCGATCCCAAATCATTGATTTTTTCAACACTCATGAATATTATGTGTATCCATGGGTCTGATCATGCTTGGTCCTACTCGACAATAGTTGAATTGCATCCTTATGGTCCAACGATGAAGAGTTTGAAGAACAATGGGTTAAAAGAATATTAAAAAGTGTAAAACAGTCATTTTTCAAGAGTTATTGACTAAATAATTTAAATTGGGAATATTCGGGGTGAGAAAACATATCACAATGGGGATTAATTGAATAAATAAATTAAATCAGATATTTGGGCACATACAAAGGCTCAGAATTGATATAGTTCAAAAAAATAAGAATCATCATTCTCGATCATTTAATCATAATGTAATATATCCACATATAATGTGTCCTCCCTTGATTAAAATCATTCTTTGATAAAGAACACACTCTCCAATGAAATGGGGAGAACTATGGCATTCACTGCATCTCGATTCACCTGGATATAAAATCTCTTTGTCATATGATCTAGATTCACCAATTACAGGTGGTAGAACTATTCTATTAGTGATCCCAAATTTATGTGGACAACCTTGAAGATTTTCTATAATTGTGTATTTATATAGGTTTTAGGATTAGCTAATTTAAATTAAATAATTAAATTAATCAATTAATTTAATCTAAACGCGCTCACCAATGGTCTCTCTACCTGAATTCACTACGCCCATTTTTATATGAGACTCTATTTAATATTTTCTCCATTTTTCTTAAAAACAATTCACATGTAATATAAAATATATTTAATATTTTTATAAAATTAATTTCGGTCACACCAGGACTAGGAATCGCACATTGTCTTAGTTCCTAACTCCAAAAATATTTCTATATATATTTGAAAGTATTAAAATGAAAACTTAGGTCTCTAAATTATTTCCTCATTTAATATTTTCATCCTTAAAAAGAAAAAACTAAATAAAAAGGTCAAGATAAAGAGCCCACATCTGGAGATCTCGCTCCTAGGAGCTCTCCTATATGCTCTCATGTCACCACAAAACAAGAACCAAGGGGTTGATTTATCCACATGGGATTCTATTCTATTGATCCTCAATATCCACTATGTTCTCTAAAATATTGTCTCCATCCTTGATGTTTATCTCACCCTAGTTAATGATGTTCATGGGATTATGCACATATCTCTTCAGTTACAACACATAGAAGACACCATGCACCTGATCCAACTATGGTGGTAGAAAAAGGTGTTAATAAACCTCACCAACCCTCTTCAAGATATTTAATGGCTCGATGAACCTTAGGGATAGCTTGCTTCCTCGGACGAACCTCCAAAATCCTCCTCATGGAGAGACTCTCAGAAAAATGTGGTCTCTCTACTCAAACTCCAATGGACTACGATGTCGATTTTCATAAGATGTGTTCATGCTCTGGGTTATCCTCATCCGATCATGGATGAATTAGACCTTCTCTATCATCTTTTGCACCATCTCTAACGCAACAAGATATGCCTCACCAATCTCAGCACAGTAGAAGGATGACCTATAGGGTCTCTTATATAGGGACTTGAAAGGTTTCATTCCGATAGTAGAGTGGTACCTATTATTGTATGACAACTCTACCAATGGAAAGTGATCCTCCTAGTTTTTTCCAAAGTCTATCATAAAATCCCCCAGCATATCCTCTAGCACCTAGATAGTGTGTTCGGTCTTCCCAACTATTTGGGGGTGGAAGGTTGAACTCACCCTCATTTGGTTCCCAAATTCCTCTTAGGGCCTCTCTACAACCATGATGTGAATCTTGCATCATAGTTAGAGACAAATTTCAAGGGAACACCTTGAAGTTTAATGTTCTCTTATATGTACAAATTCCCCAAACTCTCTACCATACTCTACTCCATGATAGTAAGGAAGTGCACCGACTTCATAAGTTGATCAACTATAACCTAGATGGTGTCATATTTTATCTCTATATATGGAAGCCCTATCACAAATTTCAGGGATATGAAGTCTCATTTCCACTCTGGGATCTTAAACGGATACAAAAAACCTTCCATAACCTGGTGCTCTGCCTTCACCTGTTGACAGGCGAGACACTGAGATACAAACATTTCCATGCTCCATATTAAGATAACCCAACAATACTACCACTATAGGCCTCTATAAATTTTCCCCACACTAGAATGTACGTCCAAAGGATATGTGTGAAACTCTCTCATCGCCTCTTCCCATATCTTGACTAGGACCATCATTCATCCCAAGAAAAGGATGACGTGATTCCCTCCCACAAAAAATCAATCTAGTGGATCTCTTGAGGGTATCTATCCATGTAAGACCTCAAAATCTATGTCTCCCAAATATTAATCTCTCACACATTGTAGGAGTGGAGGATTCGACACCATCAATTGAAAAAAAAATTCACCCTCCCCCTTAATCATGATCAGTTGTAAGGAAGATAACTGCTCAAATGCCTCATACACCAAACGAGCCTAGGACTTCCTACTAAGGGAATCTACCACCAAATTTCTATCCCTCATAGTGTAGACTATCTCAAATTCATATTCCTATAAGAACTCCAATCAATGTCATTGTCTTAGGTTCAAGTCATTCTACATGAAGACATAACTGATACTCTGATGGTATAAGGAAACAAAAAATCACTCTGCCAAAAGATAGTGCCTCCAAATACTTAGAGTGAAGACTACTACTACCAACTCTAGGTTCTGAGTCACATAGTTATTCTCATGGGGTCTCAATTGTCTCAACCCATATATGATAACTGCCTGCATCTGAATCAACATGTGGGTGAGTCCAGCTCCAGAGGCATTGCAATATACTTTATACTCTACTCCCTCCTCTAGTAGTCTCAAAAATAGAAGCACACGTTAGCCTTAGCCTAAACTACTTGAAGGATCTATGGAACTTCTCATTCTAGGTTAGAGGACATCCTTCCATGTTAGGGTGGTCAAAGGGGCTTTAATCTGGGAGAAGTATGCCACAAACCTCCTATAGTGTCCTCTCAAGCTAAGAAAACTTTTCACCTCTAACATGCTCTTGGGTGACTCCCAAGAAAGAATAAATTGATATTTTTTGGTTCCATAGCTAATCCATGATCAGAAATGAAATTCCCTATAAATTGAACCTCATGTATCCAAAACTAGAACTTCGTGATCTTACCATACAGCTAGTTCTCCTAAAGAAAATCTAGAACCATCCTCAAGTGCTCTTCATGCTCCTCCTCTGATGTAGAGTATATGATTATGTGTTCAATGAAGACAAAAAAATCTATCCAAGTATGGCTAGAAGATCTGGTTTATAAAATCCATAAACATATTGGGGGAATTTGTCACACTGAAGGGCAACACTAGGAACTCATAGTGTTCAGAGTGACATCGGAATGTCATCTTCAGAATATCAATCTCATGAACTCTCAAATGGTGGTATCCATACCTGAGATCGATCTTCAAGAACCAAATCATGCCTCAAAATAGATCAAAGGGTTCATAAATCCTCGACAAGGGATACTTTTTATTTATCATGTCCTAGTTCAGGTGATGATAATTCACACAAAGATGTAATATCACATCTACCTTTTCCACAAATAAACTGGATATAGCTTTGGGACACACTCAATCTAATAAAACCCTTCTCTTGAATCTCTTCTAACTACAACCTAATCTCCCAAAGCTTTGTGGTTTTCATCTTATATTCAATAGAATACATTGGAGTGGTCCAATATTTTAATTAGATACAAAACTCCATCCTTCACCTCAGAGGTAGCTCAGAATGTCCTCAGAAAAGGAATCCATAAAATCTTCAACCACTGAAGGAATCCAGATACATGAAGAGCCTACCATTACAAGGGATAAACTCACCACCTGATGGGTGATGGGATGTATCCTCCTTCTCACAAAACCCACTCATCCCTCTATGAGATCTCTCTTTCCCACAAAAGATAATCTCACCCCATTAGTGAGAAGGCATCTGACTCATTTGTGGTGACAGTCAATCTGGGCTCAGACCATGGACAACCAATATATACCTAAGATGATGTCATATGGTTCCATCATGATGACCAATAGGTCCCATGATAACCTCTCTCCACCAATAAATATCCCGCACTACCGGAAGATAAAAGATATAGAAGAATCTTTCCCCGTAAGAACCTCAAGAGAAGCTGGTGGGCAAAAGCCTCAACTGGGAGATCTAGATCTAGAATCAGGAGTAAAGAGATGGAGGAATGACTCACACCTATGTCTACTAGTACTAAATCAAGATTATAATAACCATATATCATACCTATAATCATATCATGTGTCGTTAAGTCATAAACCTCCATGGCCTGCAGCTACCCGCATCCCCAACCATTAGCTCCATGAGCCTGATGTGGGAAACCTGGTGGTGGTGGTGGAAGGAGCTCATAACATCTTCCACCATCCAAAAATCCTCCTCCTGGATCCCCACCTACCCCATTTCCATCTTTTATTCCTTGAAGGTCTCCCTACTTATGCTTAAGAGATACGTGATCACAATGTGGACTCTTTCATGGTTGTCCATCTGTTATCTTTCTACCCCCATCAACATGTTGAGTCTAGTAATCACATTCCATGTGACCTAACCTACCATATGCATAGAATTGCCCATCCAAAGGGTTTTTTGGTCCCCTATACAATCCATGTACCACCTAAACACATGCCCAAGTCTGATCCTAGTAGGATCTCTTGCATCGAGATCCTATTGAATGGTGTCGTCTAGCTACTATCGATGTCTCATCCATATGATTCTCACTACCAACTCTAACAGTATGGAATACCTATGAAAGGAATATCTCTATCACCAGTGTCTACTCCAACACTCTAGCTTAAGTGGGGATGGAAAGGGGTACCACACTAACATAGATGTCTCTACAGAGTCCCCACTCAAACTTCTATTCCTGGAAGTATCCATCTCAAATTGTATCGAGGGAGTACAACATAATATTTTTGAACCTCATAGTATACTCATCAAATGTGATCCCTCCATGATTTATCTCCATAATCTCCTATATCCAAACTAAGCACAAGTATGAGTCGTAATATTACTCATGAAATAGATGTTGGAATTCGATTCATGAGAGTGGTAACTCGTTATCAATCTGCATAACTAGAATCCACCAGCACCCAATTGTTCTATGGGAAAGGTTGGATTCTAGCTCAACCACATAATCATTCATTGTCTAGATAATCCTGAAAACTCAGATCACTAACTCTAGATGGTCATCTACCTCCTTGGGTTATGGATCACCACAGAACCTCATAGGCCTCTAGAACTAGAACTCATGGAGTGTGCTAAGTCTTCATGAATCCTTAGCCTGCTCTTTAGGTAATATCTACTACCCAACAACTAGGGGTGATTATACCTGTATTCTTGGAGGAAAGATATCTCATGATGGCCCCTGAATTGAGGCCTCATCACTCATCATATCATTATCACGGTCCTAAATCTGTAACCTGGATGGTTGGATTCTTGGAGGCATCCTAAAATTTAATCAAGGTGTACCATGGTCATGTGATCATATATATATGGGGAGCTAACTTGAGAAGGATAGTCAAAAGACTCGATCATATATGATGCATGTACCATTGATCCTTGCAACCAATTTCTTCATATTCCAAGTTGACAAGAAGGTATTCAGAGTCCTATTGAATGGATATTTCAGACTCCACACCAACACTGGGATCCTTGGATTGAGAATTACACTTGATACACTTTGACACTATTTTCCTAAATACCAGCCAAATTCTTGTAAGTGGACAACCCCAAACATTTCCCCAATGAATGAACCACCTCTGATACCATTATATCATGACATGGACCAATATGGCTCGAGCTGCAACTACCCCAAGCCCACCTACATATTCCAGGGGTTGGTGATAAGCATCGAAAGACATAACAAATATGGGTGGCATTTTCTTAATTACTTGCACACACAAAGACAACTATATATATGCATAATTGAAGATGAATAATAATAAAAATATAAAACATATATAGAATAAACCATGCATGTAAACCCTATAGAGAATATAGCAGTATGACAGTGTAAACTAGAAAAGAAAAGGGGGAAAATAAATACCTAACCATAAAGATGTCCCAACCTGAAAATAACTCAAAAGTAAAATGCTGAGAGAGACCATATATGCATCTCTAATATCTAACCACCATACACAATCAAATTCACCATGGTATCCCTATGCTCTACTTTAATCACCACTGGCCTATCTATCATCTGCATAAGACATTACACGTGTAGGAAAAGCTCATTCAGGGTGAGTATATACATACACAGTAGGACACCCTAAAAACTGAAGGGGGAGCAGTAAGAGACACTATAGGAATAGAAAACACAATCCATAGTAAGAGAGTAACAAAATACAAAAACATGGATACACACACACACAGATATATATATATATATATATATATATATATATGCTCGAGAAAAGAATTCCAAATGATATAGAAAGGGGATCTTCATCTCATAACCCAACCTAGGAAAAGAGTCTAAGATTAGTTCCACAGGGGTCCATTAATTATGTCCATCATCTCGCACGTATGTCCTATAGAAACATCCATGTCAAGAAACACCTCACTACCATGCCACACATTCAAGGGGAAAAATCTTGAGGTAGAGTACTCATTCCCTAATATGGTAGGAGGGTTCCACTCAAAGGGTAGAGGAACCATTCCCTAACTCTATGGGAGGGTGTCACTCTAATAGTTGATTGAGGACCCATGACCTGTCTAACCATAGGGTACCGCTCTGATGTTTGAGGACCCATTCCCTCTTTCCATAGGAGAGTTCCACTCTGATGGTCGATAGAGTACACAAGCCCTAATCAGCATTAGGGTGCCACTATGATGATATATAAAGGAACTGTGACATATCCTGACATGTGGGTTCCACTCTATAGATATATAGAGGACTCATTCTCTACCCAATAGGAGGGTGCCACTCTAACGGTTTAGGACCCATGACTTGTCTCTAGAGGAGGGTGCCACTTTAATGATAGATAATGGATCCATGCATTATACCGATAAGATGGTACCGCTCTGTAGTTAGGTATATGACCCATACCCTACCAAGCTGGAGGGTTACAATCTAATGTATCTGGTTATATTTTCGAATAACTACCATCGTCGAGCATTTCCTGAATAAGTGTCATTCTTGTAACACCTCACATCATATCTCAAAATCCATAACAAAGGTCTCCATAACGTTCTAAATAAAAATAATAATTAGTATAGGCTACTCATGGGCCAAAATACGAGCCCAAACAAATGAGATATAACAGGTATGGGTTTCTTTAAAAAGGAGGGTACATGACATGTAATGGGACCTACATGGCATGTGGTCCTACCCTGCTGCCTATTTTTATCCCTTCAAGTACATGGATTACTACCCATGTATCCCTATATTGTAACACCCCAAGCTTCCACGGTATGCTTCTCTTTGAATAATTCAATGGCGTGCATTGTACGCAACTTCGAGATTCTAACACACCACAACCAATCAAACTAGCCGTTATGAATAGTAATACCTAATTTTTGAAATTTTATAAATTCTATATCTCAAAATGGAATTCATTTTTGGATTCAGAATATCGAAATTATCCTAGGGTGAAATTTTGGTACTTTTCAGATAACTTTCATATTTTGATGAATAGTGAAAATTACTAAATTTTAATTAAAAACAACTTTTTTAATCGAAATAATTAATATTGATAAATTATTAATTTGAGTGGTTTTAAAGTATATTTAGAATATATTTTTACCATTTAATTCAATGTTTATCATTGGACATAATTTCACAATTAAACAAGACATAAACAAGTGTCAATCTTTTGATAGTTATTATCTCTTAAAAACACGTTTTTTGTTTTAACAACGGGAATTAATTTTAAATTAATTTCTGCCACTTCTGTGTTTTGAATTTGGAAAAATAGATTCCATATTTGGAATCATGATGTTCAAATTGTGTAAATAGGTAACTTTTATTTTTAGACATTTTGAATAATTACTTCGGCAAATATTTTATTTACCATGGTTAAAGGGTAAATCCGGTAAATAAGGATTAAAAAATAATATTATAATAATACTAAATTACCCTAAAACGTGTCTTAACCATATTGGTTGATACATGGCCGACCATGGGCATATTTGGGTCGATTTTGAGACCCCATGGATCCACTTGTAAGTGATAGGGACACTTTATTTTAATTAAGTTAAAATGAATACAAAAATGACACAAGCATATATCGTTTAGAAAAACAATTATTACATAGGGTTATATATGTTGGATTTTATACTATAAATATTAATTAGAAAGATAAAACGATTTCCTACATAATAATATTTTATTTATAATTTTTGGACATTAAATAATTTAATTTATTTACGACACAATGGTGATGCAGTAATTACCATAATAGTGAAAAATTAGAATAATTGATATTATAAATACCAAAATAAATATAATTTGAGGCTTTTTATTAATTAAGCTAATTTTATAGGTTAATATTACATTTTATGATTGATTTAATTAACTTTTTTCTAAGTAATAATTCTGTTATGATTTTTACAAAAATCAATTATTGAATAGTGTCAAAATTGACATAAAAGAGTTTTTAAAACAAATATTATATTATTAATTGATATTAAATTCCTAAAATTCTAAGGATCAGAAAAGAGACTTATATCATGATAGTTGTATCATTAATGGACCACTTTGGGGTCTCTTGGATGTATATAGTAAGTTTATTAACCATATAATATAAAAATACAAAGATACATTATAAAAGTGAAACTAATTAACTAAGAGTTAATACTTAAAGATAAGGTTAATATAATGACTCAAAACTGTCTAAATTACATTGTTTGAGTGTTGTTCTACCCATACCCACCTTAAAATTTAAATAATACACTTTTTAGCCATTAGAAACCGAATATGAATTTATTATAAAATAATATTTCTAGCTTTTCCAAAGGTACCCCTCACCCCTCTTATAAAAGGGAACTCCCCCTTCTCATTACTTCACACCTTCAAAGCCTTTTGGTTCGGCCAACCCCTGACCAAATACTCTCTTAACTTCCATCACTACAACCTAGTGGCCTTAGTTTGATCATAAAACCAACCTAATGAGCCCTTTTGATCAAATCAAAAGGAAGAACCCGAAGAGGAGGTAATGATTTCACCACCCTTTTTCAAGTTCCTCTCTTCTTCCACTTCTTATTTCTTTGTTATTACCATTATAAAATAATAACTCCAATATCTTATATATAATTTGATGTTATTATAAATATGGTACAACCATATTCAGTATTCTATCTGTCCTTTGAATAACATGTCACCATACATGCGTACGTACGGCTTACCCTCTCCACGTCGTGGTGTAATTGTTATTAAATAAATTATTATTTGGATGGGTATAATAATGATGTGTAACTCATTTAAATAATAAATATAACATTATAATGATTCTTTATATATGATATACCATCCAATTATATATTATTTTAATATCAACAGAATGATATTGTCGCTCGTGCGTACGTACGGACTACCGTCTCCACGAACGCGATGAGATTCATTCTCCATCATATCCATTCAAGTATAATTATCATTTGATGATTTAAAAATAATGTTTAAGAGATTTATATCATTCTGGATATGAATAAGATACAACCTATCCATGACAAACATGGCTTACGTAACAAAACATATAAAAGAAAACGAGTAAGTTAACACCCGAAATGACGATAATTATAAGATATTATTAACAAAGCAATGTTAAAAGATCATATATAATATCATATTAATGTATTTGATTCATTAATAATTTAATAACAATTATTTCAACATTATACTGGAGTTTAACCTACCCCCAACCAAAGAAAAGTACAAGGTAAGGGGTTTCTTATCTCACTTTTAATTCTGTGAGAATTCCATTGTTCACCACTTATTTATTGCATGTGGTGTGTGTACTGCCCATGATTGTATCCATTGTGTAATATAATTTAATTTATGGATATTGACATCATCATGGTATGATCCTTCTTTCATGGGTTTATGTTTCGTAAGTTACCTAATCGATAAGGGAATTTGAAATTTCAATTTCCACTCATTTGGATTTACGCATATTTCATTGATTATATTACCCCAAGATTATGTGTGGAATCACTATTCATTTTATTATGTCATAATTTTCACTCCCATTCCTGTGGATATACTTTTTATACACATAATCACTCCATTGATAATTTCTCAAGTCATTGATATGAATTTGATAAGAGTAATTTTAACTCATTCTCCATTTGTTGAGTTAAACATCCAATTCGTTGGTGTTGTTTTTACAAGAATATGTGTGAATGTCATTTGATTGTTTTACAATGAATATCCAATCATATTTAGTGTATTTATATTTTTCACACATAATTATGTTGTTGATTTATCCTTAACCTAAGGATACGGCCTTTATGAGAGATTTCATCTCAATTTACATTCCATTGAGACTTATTTGTTGTTATACACCAAATCACTTTTATGTGTTGTATATAATGTACTTTGACATAGTATATCATGAATTCCTTTATTCTCATGATATTATAATGTTTTTATTACCTCAATTATTTGTATTCAAGTGTCTCTCTTTTGGTTAGAAACTCTAACTAAAATACCATTTTTAAATGTTTTAAAGATTTTTCTTCTAAATATTTCTCCTTAATGTCCATGTTTTAATAATGGTTTTAAGGATTTATTTATATGGACATTAAAGTTTTAAAATTAAAACTCCTTTTAAAAGTTTCAAAGTAGTATGGGACACTTTTATTCAAAAATCTATTTTTAAATGGCTTCTTGAAAAATAGTGTGACTTTTAAATGTTTTCAAGAAATGGGGGATATTTATCTCAAATAGTTTTGATGGTTATTTTCATCTATGTAAATATCATTCATTATTATCAATTGAGGTTAATCTGATACAATAAAATCTTCCATATTGTATCGAATAAGTTATGTTTGACTGTGGATGTGCTATTTTTATACCATTCATGGTTTATGGTTAAAGTATTGACATTTCATATGCTAGTTTTAATGCGAATGTGTATGTTATTTTTAAACCTTTTCATATGGGAATGCATTGGACTTAATATGTGATGGGTGGAGCCCGCTATAGCTCCTCGATGCATCAGTAGGTCTCATGAGACAAAATAGTTTCTTGGCACAAGGCCTTGACAAAATCTTATTTGTACTCTTGGCACGAGGCCTTGGCTATGTGGTTATGATAGTCTGGCATTATGCATTCTATCATTATGAAAGTGGTTATTGATATTGCATGTGATTGTTCAACTAGTAGAATATTCATGTGAATAAGTAAATGGAATTATTTCATTTTATCTTTGCCATATTATGCTGAAGTTCAAGTTTAAAAGGCATTTGTTTTAGTTATAAATTTCTTTAAGTGTTTATGCTTATCTATGAAAGCTTCTGTTATATTGTTATCCTTACTGAGCATCTGAGCTCACCCCTTTCAGTGTTTTATTTTTTCCAGGATGAGAAGAAGTAATTTATGAATGACCTGCAAGGATAGTATGAGGGGATATGAAGACAAGATGTTGTTTTAGTTTTTTTTAACCTTATGATGCAATGTAAGACTTATGAATATATCTAGTGTTTCCAAGACTACTAAACTAATCAGTATTTCGAGACTTGATCCTTTGTGATCATGCCAATGTTATGTAATAATGCACCGACTCTGGGTATCTAGGGTCGGGGTGTTACAGTTGGTATCAGAGGAATTTTAGTACAAACCTTGGAAGCTAGATTTAGATAAACTCTGATTAGAGAACGTAGACCTAAGATGAACTTTGAGGATTAGTATAGAAGAACTTCCTAGAATTTTGGTATTGTAGATATTTTGTGAGTTTTCCGAGAAATACATCCCCGTCTGGATACAAGCAGGTAGAGGCGGCTCTGGCACAGATGTACCTAGGGGTAAAACCCGAAAACACCGCTTTGAGCTAGACTCGAACGGGAACTGGTGCACGATAATGGGTCTTGCTGCAATCTTGGTTACGACACTCTCGGGGGATATGCTTAGGATAATTTACATTTTCTTTACAAACCAATTTGAGTTATTATATATATAAGATGAGAGTAAATGACCTCGGTTAATCCTAATGTGTTTCAAATTGAGAATATGGTGACATGTTAATCTCTAAATGATTTTATGACTACTGTTACTCACACAATGCTTTCTGGTTTTAGTCAATGGATGGATTCCAAGGAAGTCATATTGACTTTGAGAATGATGTACAAGGTGGGAACGGTGGTGGCAATGAGCAACAAAATGGAATGTTGATAGGCGTAAAAGATATTGTCTTTATGCCAAATCAATTTTCCAAAAATATTATCAACAATATATATATTAACCAATTCTCGGACTCAACAAAAAAAATAAAGGTGATGAATGATAAGAGCTCCAGCAGTGGAGACCATGGAGAAAGGAATCCTCAATTTCCATCATGCAGGAAATGTGGAAAGAGACACCCAGGAAAGTGTCTCAATGGGACAAGTAAATGCTTTACATGCAGGAAGGAAGGACATAAATTGAAGAATTTCCGAATAAAAATGAAGAGTAATATGGAAGAAGATAAAAATGGTCACAAGAATCCATTTACAGTCATTTGCCGTAAATGTAGGGGACCTGACCATTACCCAAGTGAATTCCCTATTCTATAGGATATTTTTGTGGTCAAAAAAGAAGCTATGTGGAAATAAATGGTTGGAGAAATGTTTAAAAATTGTTAGTGCTCCTTGTTTATGGGTTTACTTTGGAGTAATTTTCTCTTGTATTTGTAACCCTGCAGTTTTCCATGTGAGAATGATATTTGAGGAATAATTATCTTTTCTATTGTGGATATAGTTATTAATAACCATTTGGTTTTATATGATCATTGGGTTTGAGGGATTTATAAGTTATTATAATTTGGGATGAAAATGCAAGGTATGACATAACTTTTGGGGTTAAATTATGTTATGGTTATTTTGAGGAATTTATCTCATTTTGATAATGTTATAAAATATAGTTTTTGAAAAGGGACAACACGCAGACCGTGTGACAACCCGTCGCGTCGGAAAAAGCTGTGGGAATCGAACCCACAATCAAAGTGTGATTGGGATTTATCGCCTACCACTGGACTACGTGAAGTCCCTGGTTAGTGTGACTATTATTTTCAGTTAAATGATTTTATTGATCATTAATAATTTGATTTGGGATCATATGTCTTATCAAATGAATACCCTTAGTATAGGAAAATTATTTGGTAATTAATGATAAATGTTATTTTGGAATTTGTTCACTTTGTTGAATGGAAAATAGAATAGTATGGGATTTTATTTTAGAAATAATGGTGGATTTTTATCTATGTTTTTATTGTGGATTTAGAGTGATTTGGGTTGTTTATGGAAATTATTAGGTTAATTACTTTTAAGTATGCGACTTTAAGAGTAATTAATTTCATTTGGAGATACAATTTAACATGGAAGAATACATTCTTATAAGTTTTGAGTTTCAATATTATTTTGGATTATATTGAAGGATTTTAAGGACAATTGATTATTGAATGGTATTTATTTAACTTTGGGGTATTGATGGTTTAATTTTAGAAATTAAGATTAGTGTTTTTTTATCTAATGGAATATCCATTTGGGGGGTCATCATATATTATACTAACCATTTTGGTTTTTATTAATCTCTAAGGACAAGGTAAATATATAGTTTAAACTACGTGGATCATGTATTTCTATAGAAGTGTATCCTAGCTCTTCCATTGTGACCAAGTCTTCTTGAATACTCATTGTTTAAAAAAAATGAGGTAGTGGTAAAAAGTTAGTAAAGAATGAAACTCTACTTAAAAATTAAGTATATCTCTTTATGTTCTTAGTCAATATCATAAATTAATTCCTCATCCTTATGTAATTTAACTTAAAACAAAAAATGTTGTCAGTTTACTTTTCCTACTGGGAGACTAAGGACCGTTTGTCCCAACACAAGTTTATGATTTTCTTATTGTTAAATTTATCCTGATCATGTTTTCTATCCCTCTCCATCAGAACTAAACACTTAGTTTATCGTCCATATCCATGTTTTCCTACATGCAATCCTAGTATGGGTTATCTTGGGTGACCTTTATACCTATCTTCCTTTCTTTTGAAGTGATAGTTTTATTGACTCTTTTTCCGATGTGGGACTTTCCATTATATTATCAAGCCCAATTTGAAAAAAAAATTGTGAGGACACAATTTATTAAAGTAGGGGAGAATGTAACACCCCAAGCTTCCACGATACGTTTCCCTTTGAATAATTCAATGGTGTGCATTGTACGCAACTTTGAGATTCTAACACACCACAACCAATCAAACTAGCCGTTATGAATAGTAATACCTAATTTTTGAAATTTTATAAATTCTATATCTCAAAATGGACTTCATTTTTGGATTCAGAATATCGAAATTAGCCTAGGGTGAAATTTTGGTACTTTTCGGATAACTTTCATATTTTGATGAATAGTGAAAATTACTAAATTTTAATTAAAAACAACTTTTTTAATCGAAATAATTAATATTGATAAATTATGAATTTGAGTGGTTTTAAAGTATATTTATAATATATTTTTACCATTTAATTCAATTTTTGTCATTGGACATAATTTCACAATTAAACCAGACATAAACAAGTGTCAATCTTTTGATAGTTATTATCTCTTAAAAACACGCTTTTTCTTTTAACAACGGGAATTAATTTTAAATTAATTTCTGCCACTTCTGTGTTTTGAATTTGGAAAAATGTATTCTATATTTAGAATCAGGATGTTCAAATTGTGTAAATAGTTCACTTTTATTTTTAGACATTTTGAATAATTACTTCGGTAAATATTTTATTTACCATGGTTAAAGGGTAAATCCGGTAAATAATGGTTAAAAAATAATATTATAATAATACTAAATTATCCTAAAACATGTCTTAACCCTATTGTTTGATACATGGCCGACCATGGGCATCTTTGGGTCGATTTTAAAACCCCATGGATCCACTTGTAAGTGATAGGGACACTTTATTTTAATTAAGTTAAAATGAATACAAAAATGACACAAGCATATATCTTTTAGAAAAACAATTGTCACATAGGGTTATATATGTTTTATTTTAGACTATAAATATTCATTAGAAAGATAAAACTATTTCCTACATAATTATATTTTATTTATAATTTTTAGACATTAAATAATTTAATTTATTTATGACACAATGGTGATGTAGTAATTACCATAATAGTGAACAATTAGAATAATTAATATTATAAATACCCAAATAAATATAATTTGAGACTTTTTATTAATTAAAATAATTTTATAGGTTAATATGACATGTTATAATTGATTTAATTAACTTTTTTAGAAGTAATAATTCTGTTATGATTTTTACAAAAATAAATTATTGAATAGTGTCAAAATTGACATAAAAGAGTTTTTAAAACAAATATTATATTATTAATTGATATTAAATTCCTAAAAATATACTTTTCGGCCAAGAGACTTATATCATGATAGGTTTATTATTAATGTACCACTTGGGGGTCTCTTGGATGTATATAGTAAGTTTATTAACCATATAATATAAAAATACAAAGAGACATTGTAAAAGTGAAACTAATTAACTAAGAGTTAATACTTAAAGATAAGGTTAATATAATGACCCAAACCTATCTAAATTACATTGGTTGAGTATTTTTTGACCCATACCCACCTTAAAATTTAAATAATCCACTTTGGAGCCATTAGAAACCGAATATGAATTTATTATAAAATAATATTTCTAGCTTTTCCAAAGGTGCCCCTCACACCTCTTATAAAAGGGAACTCCCCCTTCTCATTACTTCACACCTTCAAAGACTTTTTGTTCGGACAAACCATGCCCAAATACTCTCTAAACTTCCCTAACTACAACCTAGATGCCTTAGTTTGATCAGAAAGCCAACCTATGGAGCCCTTTTGATCAAATCAAAAGGAAGAACCCGAAGAAGAGGTAATGATTTCACCACCCTTTTTCAAGTTCCTTTCTTCTTCCACTTCTTCTTTATTTGTTATTACCATTATAAAATAATAACTCCAGTATCTTATATATATACTGTGATGTTATTATAAATATGGTACAACCATATTCAGTATTCTATCCATCCTTTGAATAACATGTCACCATACGTGCGTACGTACGACTTACCGTCTCCACGTCATGGTGTAATTGTTATTAAATAAATTATTATTTGGATGGGTATAATAATGATGTGTAACTAATTAAAATAATAAATATAACATGATAATTATTATGTATATATGATATACCATCCAATTATATATTATTTTAATATCAAAAGAATGATATTGTCGCTCGTGCGTACGTACGGACTACCGTCTCCACGAACGCGATGAGATTCATTCTCCATCATATCCATTGAAGTATAATTATCATTTGATGATTTAAAAATAATGTTTAAGAACTTTATATCATTCTGGATATGATTAAGATACAACCTATCCATTACAAACATGGCTTACTTAACAAAACATATAAAATAAAATGAGTAAGTTAACACCCGAAATGACGATAATTCTAAGATATTATTAACAAAGCAATGTTAAAAGATCATATATGATATCATATTAATGTATATGATTCATGAATAATTTAATAACAATTATTTCAACATTATACAGGAGGTTAACCTACCCCCAACCAAATAAAAGTACAAGGTAAGGGGTTTCTTATCTCACTTTTAATTCCGTGAGAATTCCATTGTTCACCACTTATTTATTGCATGTGGTGTGTGTACTGCCCATGATTGTATCCATTGTGTAATATACTTTAATTTATGGATATTGACATCATCATGGTATGATCCTTCTTTCATGGGTTTATGTTTCGTAAGTTACCTAATCGATAAGGGAATTTGAAATTTCAATTTCCACTCATTTGGCTGTACGCATATTTCATTGATTATATTACCCCAAGATTATGTGTGGAATCACTATTCATTTGATTATGTCATAATTTCCACTCCCCTTCCTGTGGATATACTTTTGATACACATAATCACTCCAATGATAATTTCTCAAGTCATTGATATGAATTTGATAAGAGTAATTTTAACTCATTCTCCATTTATTGAGTTAAACATCCAATTCGTTGGTGTTGTTTTTACAAGAATATGTGTGAATGTCCTTTGATTGTTTTACACTGAATATCCAATCATATTTAGTGTATTTATATTTGTCACACATAATTATGTTGTTAATTTATCCTTAACCTAAGGATACGACCTTTATGAGAGATTTCATCTCAATTTACATTCCATTGAGACTTCTTTGTTGTTATACACCAAATCACTTTTATGTGGTGTATATAATGTACTTTGACATAGTATATCATGAATTCCTTTATTCTCATGATATTACAATTTTTTGATTACCTCAATTATTTGTATTCAAGTGTCTCTCTTTTGGTTAGAAACTCTAACTAAAATACCATTTTTAAATGTTTTAAATATTTTTCTTCTAAATCTTTCTCATTAATGTCCATGTTTTAATAATGGTTTTAAGGATTTATTTATATGGACATTAAAGTTTTAAAATTAAAACTCCTTTTAAAAGTTTCAAAGTGGTATGGGACACTTTTATTCAAAAATCTATTTTTAAATGGATTCTTGACAAATAGTGTGACTTTTAAATGTTTTCAAGAAATGGGGGATATTTCTCTCAAATAGTTTTGATGGTTATTTTCATCTATGTCAATATCATTCATTATTATCGATTGAGGTTAATCTGATACAATAAAATCTTCCATATTGTATCGAATGAGTTATGTTTGACTGTGGATGTGCTATTTTTATACCATTCATGGTTTGTGGTTAAAGTATTGACATTTCGTATGCTAGTTTTAATACGAATGTGTATGTTATGTTTAAACCTTTTCACATGGGAATGCATTGGACTTAATATGTGACAGGTGGAGCCTGCTATAGCTCCTCAATGCATCGGTAGGTCTCATGAGACAAAATAGTGTCTTGTCATAAGGCCTTGACAAAATATTATTTGTAGTATTGGCACGAGGCCTTGGCTATGTGGTTATGATAGTCTGGCATTATGCATTCCATCATTATGAAAGTGGTTATTGATATTGCATGTGATTGTTCGACTAGTAGAATATCCATGTGAATAAGTGAATGGAATTATTTCATTTTATCTTTGCCATATTATGCTGAAGTTAAAGTTTAAAAGTCATTTGTTTTAGTTATAAATTGCTTTAAGTGTTTATGATTATCTATAAAAGCTTCTTCTATATTGTTATCCTTACTGAGCATCTGAGATCACCCCTTTCAGTGTTTTATTTTTCCCAGGATGAGAAGAAGTAATTTATGAATGACCTGCAAGGATAGTATGAGGGGATATGAAGACAAGATGTTGTTTTAGTTTTTTTTTACCTTATGATGCAATGTAAGACTTATGAATATATCTAGTGTTTCCAAGACTACTAAACTAATCGGTATTTCGAGACTTGATCCTTTGTGATCATGCCAATGTTATGTAATAATGCACCAACTCTGGGTATCTAGGGTCAGTTTGTTACATATATAACATGTAAAGGGACTACAGGTCATTCCTCATCCACCCAATTGCATGCTCGTGCTCTTGGATGTGTCCATGTAATCTTTCCTATGCATGTGTACTCTAACATACAATTTTTCCTCCTACACAGGGTCTTACCTATGTCCTTTAAGTTGTGTATGTGTATCCTATTTGTGTGCTAGTACATAGAATGTGCCTGGTTATACTCATGTCTGTGTACTCCTAGAGTATGCACTGGGTCCCCAGCACTGAATCACATGGCATGTGGGGGTCCCACATGGCATGCGATATTTAACTCACCTAGAAACCCTAGCCATCATAGCCAGTGGCCTACACATTGTGTGTTATTCAAACTAAATGGAATGTAGTAAGGTTTTTCAAAGAATCTCATATCTGTCACCTGTGATCAAAATATTCCTTCATCACTTTGAATCAAGCCTCTAGAATACCTAAAAATGAAGAAAAGTGGTTCATATCATCAATTCTGGCCCTCCGGTGGCCAGAAATCAGATTATATTAGTCCCTAGAAGTTCTTCGTATGCCCTACATGCCTCCCATCATCTTTGGTTAGTCCTAGATACCAGATATGTGGAAATTATCACCCAAATCCCACAACACATCCTAATTCATCCCGAAAACAATGATCCATTCACTACCTGTGAATCTTCCGCATATATAGGGGTCTAATCATGCTTGGTCCCACCCGATAATAGTCGATTCATGTACCCATGATCCAATAATGAAAAACTTGAATAAAGGTGGGGGAAAACACATAAACAAGGATGCAACAGTTGTTGGCGAAGCATTATTGACCAATGAATTCAAATTGGGAATTTCCAGGGTGAGAAAACATGGTTTAATAGGGATTAATCGAATAAATAAATTAAATTTGATACATGGGATTATGAAAAGTATCAAAATTGATAAATATCAAAGAAATAAGAATGATCATGATTAATCATTCAATCATAAGGGATGAAATCCTCATATAATGAGTCCTACCTCGATTCGGATCATTCGTTGATGTAGAACGCACTCACCAATGAAGGAAGAAGATCTATTGTGTTTTTTGTGTCTCAATTCACCGGGATCCAAGAACTCATTGTCATTTAATTTCGATTCACCAACAATGGGTCGTAGAACTCTCCTATCAATGATCCCAGGGTTATGCATCTAACCCTAGAAATCTTCTATAACAACTTATTTATAGAGGCTCTTAGATTAGGTAATTTAAATTAAATAATGAAATTAATCAATTAATTTAATTTAAATGCACCCACCAATGGTTGCTCTATCTGAATTCCCCACGCCAACCAATTTTAAGTCATTCCTTTGGTAAAACTAACATTCTATATTCAAGCGTGGTCTAATATTTTTTATTCAAGACTCTATGTAAGAGTTACGGAATTTTTCTTGAAAATTGTGTCTGTGTAATATAAAATATATTTAATATTTTTATAAAATTAATTTTGTGCACAATGGGCCCCATAATTGCACATTGTCTCAGTGCCTAGATCTGGAAATATTTCTATATATATTTCAAATTATTACATGGAAAAAAGAGGGTCTATATAATTATTTTTTCATCCTATAATGTTTTCTTATTTTCTCTATAAGCCTTTGTTATTGCATCAATTTTAACTTTATAAATATTTATCTTTTCCTAAAGTAGGTTTACAAGCTATTTAATCTTCATGGAGTTGATTTTAAGTTAAGCAATTTTTGTGTCAATTACTTCTTCTGATGCATGGTTTTTTTCTTCAAAAATTTTCTTAGTTTCTTCTCTCTCTTTGATTGTGTTAAGCCGCTCATTTTCAAATTTAGAGTATCTTTCCTTAAGCTCTAATTTCATTTCACTTGTAACTCTAAGTTGTTTGGAGATATTTACTTATATTTCTACCCTTTATTTTAAATCCTTGTCTATTATTTCATTCTCATATTCAGGGTGGTTGAATTATTACTACATACTTTTAAAAATGATACAACTATATGAGATAGTTTCATTTTGAAAGTCTTATAGAATATATTTTGTTATACTAATTGATCCATCTTATGAATATGTAAAATTGTGATCATCACCACTAATACATGGTTCTTCAGTAGAAAAATTTTGAAAATATATTTGGTGTACCCCTTATTCATGTAGAGATAATAAAAAACATGATACTAGTCTATCGTCCAATTCCTTAGTGGTGGATTCCACCACCAGATCAACATATTCCATGTATGATTTTTCATGATTAGAATTGCTTCATGGGGAACATGATTTTTCTTCCTATTTTCTTGATAGGTATTTATTTTTATCACCACCATATTTAATATACATATCATTATTTATTATAATAGAAATACACTCAATTTGATTAACTGAAACTAATGGAGAATTTTTTTATGAGGTTTTCTCATCTTCTTTACATCCCATTTATTTCCATTCTTTGGTGACTTGGCATAAATTTCTTCCACAATTGATTTATCAGGTAAATCACATGATTTCTCAAATATTCACTTTATATAGCCTTTAAAAAGATATATTCAATTCTTCCCACACACTTAGAAAATGAGAATCCAATATAGGTGTAACCTCAAACCGATACCAATTATTAAGATAACTTCAGGATATTTCCACACTGAGAGGGGGGAGTCAATGTGAATTAACTATTAATATATTTTAACTTTTATCCATTACCTCTTCACTTATCTAGTGAAAATAGCTCTCTCTACCTATTTTTATATTACCTTTGGTAGGTATGCAAATGTAGATTAAAAAAGAATCAATGGAGAACACTAGGGTTTGTTAATGTGGTTCACCTACCTAAGGATAACTATATCCCCGATGACACATGGTCATTATTCCATATGAAAAACTTATTTCTTGTTATCTAAATAATCATAGGAAAGAGTATTATTTTGAACCTTTTATCTTCCTAAATGGCTCGAAGGCCTTCATTTTTATTTATTTTTTATAACCCCCCTTTCAAGGGATGAGGGGTAACCCTTACAAGGCCCGTAGGCTCAGAGATTACATGGAACGTAGGCTTAGGAGATTACATTACCCGAATGTCTTAGGGAATTCAACCAGACTATCTACAAGGAACTACCCCTCCCCAGAATCTGCATCCTGGTAGTAGCTCTCCACCTTTGCATGACTGTCTGGATAGGCTTCCCGTGCAAGCACAGGCTGGTACCGATGGCATAGCCATACCCTCTCATTCTGACAATCCATTTGGATCTGTTCTGGTGAGTGCACCTTCTCTGAATCCTCTTCTAGGGCTGCTCCTTTTTTGTAGTCTATCTGGGGCCTACATTCATGTGGATTGAAGGCCTTGGGGTGGCCCTAAGGCCTTAAGGTGTCCCGAAGGCCTTGAGAATCAACTAGCCCGAAGGCCTTGGGTGGCCCGAAAGCATTGCAGGACCCGAGGACCAAACCGGTGGCCCGAAGGCCTAGATGGATGAATAGTTTCAGCTGCTATAGTACTGAATAGTGCATGATACAGTGCTATTACAGTGATTCTATAGTGCTGCTACATTACCCCAGAAATATGCCTCCACCCAGATTTGATCTCGGGTCTCTTGGATGCACCTAGCGAGTCCTCACCAACTGGGCTGAGGCTCATGTGCCAAACGTGTGTTGCTAACACCGACTCCCATAGGGGGGGCCCCACCAGCCCAAGTGCGTGCCATGTTCCCCAGCTAAGAAATGTCTTTGAATCGCCCTGTTCCTAATACAAATAGTGTTTGAGCCTGGTGGTACTCGATCCTGCACCAGTTCCCATGGAGAGCGAGGGGTACAACCAGCGGGTACCACTCGGCTAACACCCCATGGGAATTTTGAACCTTTTATCTTGGAACTTAGAAGGTATAAAGAAAGTGGGGGAATGATGGAACATTGTAAAATTGAATGGGCATGTACTTCTTTGAATAATGTTCTCCAGTTTTAGCTTGAGTCCCTCATGGAATATATGAGTTTTCTTTTTCCCCAACTCACAATTTTCATATTACTGCCTTCATACTTCTATAGAAAGTGATAGTTTTAGGATGGATATCTCCTTCTACTTCTTTCTTTAGTGCATAGGAATACCCCTAGGATACCTTGTTCTTATGTTATTTAGTGCATTAGATAAATACTTTATATGTAGCATTGGTTCCCAATTTCTCTATCTTTAATACTTCAATGTATGAAATAGATCATATATTGTGTCACTCACTTTTTCCCTTCTACTTTTAACTTAATGAATGTGAGATTATTATAGTCGAGCACACACACAATCATTTTTATTTGACCAAAAAATATATTTATATATATGGAGAATATTCACAATAACATTATATCTTTAACGTATTCAAACTTCCTAAAATATCATATATATTTCTTCTTTTCTTTCCTGAAGACTCGAAGCTTAGTTTTTATAATTTTCAATATTAAACCACATGATATATTTATCCTTTAAATGTACAAATATTATATTTTAAATCTTCTTATAGGCTCAACTTATTTCCTTCTATTACTCACACAAAATTTTCTTTCCTCTATTATACAAGTGTGTGTGATTATATTATTCACCAAAAACTTAGAACGTGGAAACCTGCATGATATTTTAGAAACACCTTGCTTCATGGTGCATAGATTTTCCATGAATCTTATTTTATTTTCTTCATCTTAAATCATGGAATAATATTCATGATTATTTTCTATCTCGAATGCGTGATAAAAGAATCATTTAATCTGAAAAACATAAGTTTTTCAAAATACATACATTCTGAATTCATACACTCAAATACTTATAAACCAACTTTATATAATCAAGGACTTACGATACAAGAGTCTTATAATAGTTAACGATATATGTTTGAACTCAAATCCATACGATGACCATATGAATTTATAATTTTTCCATCTACAATATATTTAGAATCTGTATGAGCTTTATATTCATATTTTTCATCACTTATAACTATTATCACACTCTAGTACAGACATTCATCTTCACATATAATTCAACCCATTCCTTATCACATATTTTACTTTAGCTTGAACTGTGAAAATCCCAAATGATCATTATAGTGTTTTTGTCATTTAATCTTGGTATAGTAATGTCATATTTTACTTAAAATAATTCATTATTTCATTCTAATATTTCTTATCATTCATTCAGAATATAATTTTGAATTTATCCTCAAATTTATCCTTAAATAAATTTTACATTTTACCTTTACATAGTAGTTGATCATGAAAATATACCATTACATGGATCTTGAATAACCCTTATGTAGGATACAAAACCCATGGATTACCATGATGCATCTTTGAAAAATATTACATTTCCCTTATGTAGGTATGAAAATAACCTTTATATAACTCTAGATTTATAGCTTGATACTTACGTATCTCACCAAATTTATCAATTTCCCTTATGTAGGACATTTTACTAAGAGATTAACATTATGTAATTTCATATATTTATTTGGTAACCATATGTCGATATCAATTTACCTTTATGTATCATGTAGAAAATCAGAGGTATTATAACAGCCTAGGACCCACACCCCTGAATCCTATTCTAAAATCCATAACATTACATTTTCGACTGAGTTGTCAATAATTGTGACCTAATTTGTTTTCAATTGAAACCTTAAAATATCAAATGGAAAACTTAGATCACCTATATTCTGGGGTAACTTTTAGGTTTAGAGTCTTATATAATTTATAAAAAATACTAAATAAACAATTCACATCAAATTGTACTCATAAATAACTAGTCATAAAGTTGAACATCATCTCTCATTATACCCATATTTTCTTATTTCACGTTATTTCATCAACACCATCCTTGTGAAATCGTTTATAGACACAAATCATTCAATATCATTCTTTAAAACTTGGGGAAAAGGAAACATAAGAATGGTGAACTCAAATACTCAGTAAGGGTAAACATAATCATTAACAATTTAATGTCATCAATGATAATAAGAGTGTATAAGGGTACGATTACATAATCAAAGTGCATAAGTGAATAATAAAAAAATCATACCCATCAATTCCTAGATCATAAAATATGAAAACAAGGAAAAGTAAAGAGTCATCAGAATCAATAATCATAAGCCTTGTGAAATCAATATCAATCATTATAATCATTATAAACCCATATAAATCATAAGTTAAACATATTGGTACCTTGGAACATCATCTCATTGAACCCTTACATAACCCTTACATAACCCTAACAAATTGGAAAAAACATATGGCCAAATTCCAATATAATTATCTAAGGAAATTAATCATTACCCAATGCATCAGAGCACTATCTATGTACACCCATTGTATAATCTATAACTAGCTCACCCATTTCTATCTAGGTGAACCCATAATTTACAATTTCCAAGAACCGGATATATAGAGAATTAATCAAAACTCATTGAAACAACCTTTATTATTTTTAGAAAATGATTAACCTGGGTAAAGGAAATGAGTCCCATAACAATGTCTTTGAAACATAAGTAACCCATGGAAAATAAATGCGTTCCATAATAATCTTTTTGAAACATGATTAACCATGGAAAAGAAAAGGGTTAAATAACAATATCTTTGAAGCATGATCAACCTATGGAAAAGAAATGGGATACATAACAACATCTTTGTGACATGATTATATTATGGAAAAGATAAGGGTTAAATAAAAATCAATTTGTAAAATGAGTAACCCATGTAAAAGAAATGGGTTTCAAAACAATCTCTTTAGGATATAATCAACCTGTGGAAAAGAAACAGGTTTCACAACAATCTCTTTGAGACAATAATAATCCATAAAAAGAATGAATTAGGATGGTATAAATACTAAATATCCCCACTAGAGGATATGTAACAACAAGGTTTTTTTATTTTTATGAATGGAAATCCCCTTAAAATATCATTATAAACATTCATGAGCAAAACAATATTTAAACATCCCAAAGTGTCCCATACCACCTTGAAACATTTGAATCATTAACCCCATGAATGTAATAACAATAATTGAAACTTATAATATCATGAGAATAATAATATTCATGATTTAACATGTCAAAGAATAATTATATACACCTCATAAAATAATATAGGTGTATAACATAACAAACTTCACAAAGAAGAAAAATTGTGACAAAAATCCAATATTTCTTTGATAACTTTGAAGCCATAAACCCCATGAAAGAGATATAATCAAAATGATATGTAAAACCCCATAAATTTAATGATAATATTAATTAAATACATTCATGGATATTATAAACACCACACACAAAAACAAGTGGTGAATATGGAATATATCTCAAAAGAATAAAAATGAGATGAGAAACACCCTTACAAAGATTGTATCATTATAATGAGAATAAATCAATGAAATAATTATGTGTGAAAAATTTAAATCCACACAATAAAAGTTTAGAAACATAATAATATAATTATAGGTAATTTCATACATATTTGTGGTATAACATAACCAATGACATAGAATTTTAACCTAATGAACAGAAATTGAGTTAAGAAATCCCTAACACATGAGAAACACTTGAATTATAAAAATAATTAAATAATAACATTAAATAAGGATTTATATATCATGATAATATATAAATTCATGATATAACAAGTCAAAGGTTATATAAATACACCTTATAAAATAATAAAGGTGCATAACATCAAGATATACCTCAATGAAAAGAGATTGAGATAAAGTCCCTTATTACTTGTGTAACTTTTGAATCATGAGATCCATGAAAGAATAACATCAACTAAAAGATTTAATATCGTGAAATAAATTAATCTCATGGTATAAAAATTAATATGGAATTAAATTCTCCATATAAAGTAACTAGGTTCATAGTAACAATTAAGTCTTGATGGAATGTAAATTGAGACGGAACCCCTTACCTTGAGTCTGATTTGTTATGTATGTCCTCTATATTCTTGAATAATTAACTTATTTAAATTATATACTTGATTAATAACCTTTTACAAGTTTATTATTACTTTTATTTCTCTTATAAACAATTTATATACAATTACTTAATCAATAATGTTTAAGTTGGATGTTTTGACCATATTTGGTTTATGTGTCAAAAACGACTTTGGTAGGTCAACTATGGTCAAAAGGGATCATTATTAAAACATATACAGAATAATAATAATTAAATAATTTTCATATTTATACATAAATTATAATTTTAAAACCAAACAATAATTATGGCTATGAAAAATGAATCAATAATACAATCATGGAGATGGTAGGTCGTATGTACGCATAAGTAACGTTCCCATTTTTCAATAATCCTTATGGAAAGAAGTAAAGATACATTTATCTTTATATAATTATAATTATATCATAAATACCATATTATTTAATCATATATATTTATACATATAATTCTTTTGGTTTAAAAGGAATCACATCACGTCGAGGAGGCGTTAGTCCACTCATCCATGAACGACGTTATCACATTTCCAGTGTGTGAAAGGGTAATAAATAAAATGATATATTATATTAAAAAATAATTATGTAATTAATATCATATATATGTTATTTATGTAACATATTTTTAATTAAACCCATACTTAATACATTCCATGTAATGTGTGAATGTTTCACATCGCTTTGAGGAGGCGGCAGTCCACACGTCCAAAAACAATGTTATCGTATTTCCAAAAAGTGGAAAGCATGAAGGTGTGTGTTATATAAAAATTACAGAATTATAAGAAAACATAATTATCATATAAATAATATAAAAATATTGTTTTAATTATAATTCTAAAAAATTATATATGGTAAATAAATAAACAAATGACATCGTTACGTGAGGCGACAGTTCACCGTACACAAACAGTAATTTCATTACCCATTTGATGGAAGTGTGTATAGGTGTAGGTAAAAAACTTAACATAAAAATATATTAGAATATTTCTTCTATTTATTTAATTATATAATCATGGAATAAGAATAATTTAATGGGTTTAGAAATAAATAAAACAAAAATTCACGTTGAAGAATGTTACCCCTTTTTCAGGTAACTCTTTTTGGTTTGCACCAAAGGGATTCCTTGGTTAGATTTATGCAAAAAATGAAGACTCTTGAGTTATTATAGGGATTTTGGGAGCTTAATTGGGTAGTTTTTTTATGATCCAATGTTCTTTATAGGTGTGAAGAAATGGGGGAGTGTGAGTGAATTTTTATTATGGAGGGGGAGTGACATTCTTGTAAATATAAAAAGATAAACACTATTGAGAGGTCTATCTTAAATCATGTGCCTCCGATAATGATCCCAGTTATATAGAATAGGTTATATGGTCTAATAAGTTCCATAAAATGGGTTTTGGATAAGTTTCTAGGTCATTTAGCCCCTTAATATTAAATTTTTTCCACTAAATAAACTCATTTTTACCTTAATCGGTGTAATTAATTTTAATTACTTTCAATAATATTTTTGGTAAAAAAGTAATTTGACCTTATTATAAATTATAAATTATTATAATTTCAAATATGTATTCTATTTTTCAAAATTTCAATCAAATATGTGGCAGCAAATAATTTAAAAATTAATCTCATAGATGGGGCGATAAAACGGGGTTTTAAAGTGAAAATATTCAAACGTTTGCTAAGTTTTTATATGTAAAATGACTATTAAAATAATTTAAATTACCTAAATTATATTAAATTATATAAAATTTATCTAATTATACTTTAAAATCAATTAAAAATATAATTTAACATGATAAATTATTTAGACTAAAAAGCAGTTTGTAATTAAAATTTGCAGTCATTCACTGTTCATAAAAATATGAATGTTCTCAAAAAATACCAAAAATTCACCCAAAGTAAATTTTTATATTATAATTTAAAAAATGAAGTTTAATTTTTCATATAAAAATTATAAAAGTGTCAAAATTTAGTTTTAAAACAAATCTTCCATTAAAAGGCGGTTAAAGTGCCTTTTAAAAATATACAACTTTTTTATTCTTAAAATTAAATTTATTCTTCTATTGAGCCCATAAAACTTATTGGATTAATTTTAAAAAAAATTATTAAATATCTAATATATAAATTTCATTAATATATTTCACTAATAGTGATTAATTTAATTTTTAAGATAAAATTCTATTCTAATCATACAAATATTTTTTTCATAAAAACGCATCCTTTATATTCATTTGGTTTTTTCCATTTATAATTAATAGGTAACCAATGAATTAATTTTATAAACATGTGTAACTATAATTTTTATAATTTATTTAATCATATTCATTCATTTTATCTAAATGTCTAGGTGATGACTATTATTTTAAATAAATAATGTTAATATAATATTATTGTTGGGTAAAACTCAGGCTTGTGTGTAATGTATGTTGCCAAAGGGACTTGATGTTGAATGAAATGAAATGAAAAATTGGTGTTGTGTGTGATGAAATATAAAGTAATTATTTCATGTAACATAATATATTAAATAATTAAAATTAATTTGAAATAGTTGATTACATGAAACCCCAAGATGTTAAATCCTACCGCCCTTAAAATGAATTTCACCCTCAAAATTCATCTTGGTTATCATAGGATTAACATTTTTTTATAATTCCTTTATTAAAACCCACATCATAAAAAGATTTAATAAAAAATACTCTTAAAATTTAATAAAAAATACTCTTAAAAACTGAAATTGGAAAACATAAAGGTCACAAGAAGTTATGCATGACTAGGATTCCACCTAGAGAGAATATGGGTTGGAATGGAGGAAAAGCGTAAAACATTATAGAGGGTGATAGAGATCATTGATCAATATAAATTTAAGGGCCTAAAAATATACATATGTGATGAATGAAAACACCACCATTTCATCAGAATTGAAGGTACTAGGAAAATATTTTTTATTTAAAGATTCTTTTCCTAGAGATAAATAATTCTCTTACCATATAAACCAGTAGAAAACAAATACACTTAATTGATGAGTATAATTTCACACTTTAGTCAATTTCCACCAAAATATCATATTTTTCTTCTAATTATGAGTATTCAAGATGAATTCTTAACTCCTAAAGCATATAAATAAACTTTTAAAGACTGCATAACCATAAAAGGGATAGTCAAGCTATTCCACTATCTTTATACATTAAACAAAACCAAAATCATCAACACATGGTAAGATAATTCTAAAAATGAATAAAAAACCATATGATACACTAATCTTAAAAATTAATATCCAAATTGGAAACTAAATTATTCTATAAATAAATATCCTTAAGACTCTTTAAACATTTCCTAACTAAGTTTGAAACCCAAATATTAGAAGGATTTTATCATATATTTTTCCAAGATAAATCAACCATTATTTCTCAAATTAAATACTTTATGTTTCTAAAATAATATTTACCTATAAAAAAGTCATTCTAACCAGAACTTCATGTGGGATAATGGTAGTGCATGAAACCCTTATTATCCTCTGGTCATGGGTTCAAGCCCAACTGCCTTACTGGATGCGATGAGTTTTCACCGAGTATAGAGGTTGTCTATTTTTTTCTTTAAACATGAAAACTAATTCCTACACAAAAAAACACTTCATTTTGTTCCTAGGCATTAAAAATACCTCATACAAAAAAAATACAAGTCTCAAAATCACTTTAATATATCATCTCTTAAAACCTCAATTGGGTGTCTAATAATTTGAACTTATTATCATCCTTAAGCTTATAGACTTATGACAGTACCCAAAAATATTAATATAACCTCACTTAAAAATATCATAATCTATAAAATTATCTAAACTAATTATAACAGCTTAGGACCCACAATCCAAAATCCTGTACTAAAATCCATAACTTTACATTTCCAGCTATGTTCCCGATAATTGTGACCCAATTTTTTCCATCAAAACCTTAAACCGTCAAATGGAAAACTTGTATCACTTACATTCTAGAGGAAATTTTAGGTTTATAGTTTTATATAATTAGTAAAAACTCTTGCGTGAAAAATTCACATCAACTTGGACTCATAAACAACTAGTTTATAAATATGAACATCATCTCCCTTTATAACCATCTTTTCATATTTCACATTAGGTCATCAACATCATCCTTGTGAAATCCTTTTTAGTCATAAATTTTTTAACATCATTCATTAAAACCTGGTGAAGGTAAAACTAGAAATGTTATCTCACATTCTTAGTAAGGGTAAACATAATCATTAACAATTTAATGTCATCAGTTATCATAATAGTTCATAAGGGTATAATGAAATAATCAAAGTGCATGAGCAAGTCATAAAATAAATACTACCCATCAATACGCGGACCATAAAATATAAAAACATGGAAAATGAAAGAGTTATAATAATTAATAATCAATATCCATATGATATAAACATTGATCATTAGAAACATTATAAACTAATAGAAAGCATAAGGAAAACATATTGGTATCTTGGAACATCATCTCATTGAACCCTTACAGAACCATTAAAAACCCTTAAAAATTAGAACAACTATAGATCCAATTTCCAATATAATTATCTATAAAAATTAATCATTACCCAATTCATCAGAACACTATTTGGGTGCACCCATCATATAAACTATAACGGGCTCACCTGATGTTATTTGGGTGCACCCATAATTTATAATGTCCAAGAACCAAATACATATAGAATTAATAAAAACTCATTGAAACAACCTTTATTATTTTACAAACATTATTAACCCATGTAAATTAAATAGGTTCCATAATAATATCTTTTAAACAAGGGTAACCATGGAAAATAAATTGTTTCCATAAAAATCTCTTTGAAACATTATTAACCCATAGAAAAGAAGTGGCTTAAATAAAAATCTCTTTGAAACATTATTAACCCATGGAAAAGGAATGGGTTAAAAAAATACCATTAAAACATGAGTAACCCATGGAAAATAAATGGGTTAAATAAAAATCTCTTTTAAATATGAGTAACCCATGGAAAATAAATGGGTTTCACAACAATTTCTTTATGACATAATCAACCCATGGAAAAGAAATGGGTTTCACAAAAATATCTTTTAAAATATAAGAATCCATCCAAAGAATGAATGATGATGATATTAATAAAAAAGGAACCCAGTGGAGGATATATAACAACAATTTTTTTTATTGATGAATGTAAATTACCTTCAAATATCATTACGAACATTCATGAGAAAAATAATCTCTAAACATTCCAAAATGTATCATACCACCTTGAAACATTTGAATCATTATCCCCGTGAATGGAATAATAAAAAATTAAACTTATAATATCATTATAATCATTATATTTAAGATATAAAATGTTAAATGATAGGTATATACACCTCATAAAATAAGATAGGTGTACAATATAACAAACATCAGAAAGAAGGGAAATTATGACAAAAATCCAATACCATTTTGGTAACTTTAAAACTGTAAACCCCATGAAAGAGTGATTATAAAAAAAATATGTAAAACCCCATAAATTTAAGGATAATATTAATCAAATAAATTTATGGGAAATATATACACCACACAACAAAAATAAGTGGTGAATATGGAATATATCTCACAAGAATAAAAGTGTGACAAGAAAACCCCTTACAAATATCATATCATTAGAGTGATAATAAATAAATGAAAAAATTATTTGTGAAAAAATTAAATCCACAAAATAAAAGTGGGTGTATATAATAATATAATTATAGGTCGTTTCACACATATTATTGGCATAACATAACCAATGACATATAAGTTCTACCTAATGAATAGAATTTGAGTTAAGAAATCCCTTACCACATGAGAAATACTTGAATTATAAAACAAATTAAATAATAACATTAAAAAACCTTAAATATAATGAGAATATATAAATTCATGATATAACATGTAAAATGGGTGGCATATACCTTATAAAATAATAAAGGTTCAAAATATTAACATATGCCTCAATAAAATGAGATTGAGACGAAATCCCTTTTTACTTGAGTAACTTTTGAATCATGAGATCCATGAAATAATAACATAAATTGAAACATTTGATATTATTAAATAAATTAAAATCATGAAATAACTATTCATAGGTCAGTATATACACCATATAAAAGCAACTAGGTGCATAGTAACAATTAAGTCTCAATGGAATGTAAATTGAGATGAAACCCCTTACCTTGAGTCTGATTTGTCATGATTTTCCTCTATATTCCTTAATAATAAAATTATTTTAATTATCTAATTTCTTAATAAACTTTTCCAAGTTTATTATTAAATTTATTTTTCTTATAAACAAATTATATACAATTACTTAATCAATAATGTTTATGTCAGATATTTTGACCATATTCGGTCTATGTGTCAAAAACAACTTTGGTAGGGCAACAATGATCAAAATGGGTCATTATTAAAAAGATATATAGAATACTAATAATCAAATTATTGTAATATTTATAAATCAATTATACTTTTAAAACCAATCATTAATAATGGTTATGAAAAATGAACCAACGTTGTAATCATGGAGATGGTATATTGTACATACGCATGAGTAACGTTCCCATATCTCAATGATCATTATGGAAAGAAGGAAAATAACATTTATATTTATATAATGATAATTATATAATAATATGTATATTATTAATTCATATATAATTATATTTGCAATTATTTTGAGGTTAAAGGAATCACATCACGTTGAGGAGGCGGTAGTCCACACGTCCACAATTGACGTTATCACTTTTTTAGTGTAGCAAAGGGTAACAAAGAAAATGATATATTATATTTCATGAAAGTTAATTATGTCATGAATATAATATATATTTTTTGTATGTCATGTATGTTTAATTAAAACCATCCTTAATACATTCCATGTAATATGTGAACATATCACATCGCTTTAAGGAGGTGGTAGTCCACACATCCACAAATGATGTTATCGTATTTCCAAAAAATGGAAAGCATGAAGGAATGAATTATATAAAAATTAAATAATTATTAAGAAAACATATTAATCATATATATAATATAAAAATATTGTTTTCATAATAATTATCAATTATGATAGGTGGTAAAGGAAAAACGAACGACATCATTTCGTGAGGCGGTAGTTCGCAGTACACAAATGTTAATTTCATTACCCATTTGATGGAAGTTTGTATATGTGTAGGTAAAACCCTTAACATAAAAAAATATTTTTATATTTAGGATAATTATTTTATTATATAAACATTGAATAATAATAATTGAATTGGTGGATAAATAAATAAAACATAAATGCACGTTGAACAATGTAACCTCTTTTTTAGGTAACTCCTTTTGGTTTGCACCAAAGGGATTACATGGTTGGATTTCTGCCAAAATTGAGGAATCTATGGTGAGGTTAGGGATTTTTGGAGCTTATTTTATTAGGTTTTTTATGATCCAAATGGCTTTATATGTGTGAAGAAAATGGGTAGGGGGAGTGCCTTTTATAGTAGAGGGGGAGTGGCATTCTTGTAAATATAAAAAGGTAAACACTATTGAGAGGTCTCCATTACATCATGTGCCTCCAATAATGATACATATTATATAATATAGTATATATGGTCTAATAATGTCAATAAATTTTTTTTTGACAAGTTTATAGGTCATTTGTCCCCTTAAGATTAAAGTTTATCCACTAAGTAAACTCATTTTTACCTTAATCATTGTAATTAGTTTTAATTACTTTCACTAATATTTTTGGTCAAAAACTTAGTTGATATTATTATATATTATTTATTATTATTATTATTATTATTATATATTCAATTTTTCCAAATTCCAATCACATAAGTGGTATAAATTAATTTAAAATTAATCTCACAAATGGGAAAACAAAGTGAGTTTTTAAAGTGAAAATTTTCAAATGTTTGCTAAGTTTTTATATCTAAAATCACTATGAATATGATTAAAATTACCTAAATTGGATTAAATTATATAAAATTGATATAATTATACTTTAAAACCAATTAAAGATGTAATTTAACACTATAAATTATTTTCACAAAAAAACCAGTTTTCAATTAAAATTCAATGTCATTCATTATTCATCAAAATAAGAAAGTTCTTAGAAACAAAAATTCACCCAAAGAAAATTTTGATATTATGATTTCAAAAATGTAGTTTATTTTTTCCTATAAAAAATTAAAACTTTTAAAATTTAGTTTTAAAACAATTCTTCTATTAAAAGGTGGTGAAACTACCTTTTAAAAATATACAGTGTTTTATGCCTAAAATTGGATTTATTCTTATCTTGAGACTATAAAACTTACTAGATTAATTTTAAAAAAATTATTAAATATATAACATATATATTTAATTAATATATTTCAATAATATTTATTAATTTAATTTTTAAGATAAAATTTTATTTTGATCATAAAAATAGTTTTTCAGAAAAACACATCCTTTATATTCATTTGATCTTTATTTTAATTTTTAATTAATTGGTAACCGATGAATTCATTTTATAAATATGTGAAACTATAATTTTAATACTTTATTTAATAAAATTAATTCATTACATCCCAACTTCTAGGTGATAACTATTAATTTAAATAAATAATTTTAATAGTATATTATTATCGGGTAAGACTTTGGCTTGTGTGTAACATAAGTCACCAAATCAATAGCTTTTTATCTTACTCGCACAAGGATATAAATATTCATCCAGATTTTTTGACATATGAATGGTTCTCTAATAATCCAATGGAATCACTTAATCCAACTTATCAAATATATTCAATTATTATTCAAAAAAATATTCAAATAGACTCCATGAATCATCCTCACTCTCTTACTTGGGAACTTTATATTAGTTCTCAACATTCTTTGGAACCCCAATCCATCTCCCATGCCTTTCCCCTTCCACATTGTTCTTCCACTATCACGTATGGACATCATGAAATCAACTTCGTTCTTGAAACTAGAAAAACCCAGGTAATGGTAGAATAAATTATTTTCATGTTTATTTATATGAATTATATAGTTATATTCATTATAAAAGTATTTAGTGATTTTTAAATAAAAAATGAAATAGTTATAACTAAACTCATTTTAATAAGATTTTTATTTAAAAGCTTAATTACTAAATTATATAATTTGAATTTTTAAAAATGAATTTTATTTTTTAAATCATCATATGAAAATTAACTTATGGTTATATTTTGGGATTTTTTAGAAAGTATTTATTTTTTGGTGAGTGGTTAAAAATACCGATTTTAGTGAAAATGATATTTATTTTAAATAAATTAAGTAATTTAAAGGTCTCGGTATTATTTAAATATTATTTAATCTAACATGAGTATATTTTAGTTATATTAAGTCCACTAATTTAATTTTTAATCATATTTATATTGTATTTTTGTATGAGTTTACTTTTGGGTTTACAAAATGGATTTTTCTAAAAACTATTTTAAAGTGCATAATGTTTCTCTACTTAAATTAAATAAAAAAACCTAATGATTAATTATTTAAATGAAATTTTTAGATTATATATCAATAAATATTAAATTAAATTAATATAATGATTATTACTCATTATAGAGTTAATATAAAATCATCTTTTTCTTGAAAGATACCATTCTTAAAAACCCAATTTTTTGTCGCATCTGCGGTGGAAAAACTAATTTAAATTATGATAATTTTTTCAATTAAATTTAGTAAAATAAATTCAATATTTTTAATCATAATAATTTAAATTTTCTAATAAACTCAACTTAATTTTTTTTCATAATGAATAGTGAAAATAGTAAAAAACTTTTACTGCGGTTATGGTAAAAATGAATTTACTAGGGGTTAAAATAAAAAAGAACTAAAAACTTGTTTAAAACATATTTTATGGAAATATTTAGACCTTATAATTTTTTATTATATATAATGGTCCATTTTTTATCTTTTTGGCATGTGAAAAATAAGGGTACGCCATTTTATTTTTCAAATATTACAATTGTGTCACTCACCTCACTTATAAAAGGTCACCCCCTCTCTTATCCTATTAACACCTTAAAATACATTTGGATCAGAAAATACCTACCAAAATATATTCCTTAATTACCTAAAAATTACATATATCCCCTTTTTTATCATAAATCCATCCTAAGAATCATTTTGGTGCAAAACTAAAGAGTTTGTTCGTAGAAGATGTAATGTGATTAACCGGACATTTTTATCTTATTTATTCTTACACCTCCTTGGAACCTTCTTCAATTATGATGATATAATTAAACTAGTATATATCATATACTTATATGTTATTATGTTATTATAATAACCTAAACATATCTCCTCTTCCATTAAATGGGAAACAAAATCATCATTCATGTGTAAGGCGGACTACCGCCATGCGAACCGATGTCATCTTTTTTCATCATTTCCTATAATATATTGTTATAATGATGGATTTAAAGTATATATATTATGTTTGTAATATAATTATACTTATTTAATTATTATATGTAACGCCCCGACCCCAGCTACCCAGAGTCGGTGCATTACTTCGTAACATTGGCATGATCACAAAATATCAAGTCTCGAAAGACCGATTAGTTTAGTATCCTTGGAAACACTAGATACATTCATAAACATTACATTACATCATAAAAATGAAAACTACAATAACATGGTCTCCCTAGTCCACACTCATATCCTCACTGACTATTCTTTCAAGTCAGTCATAATACACTTCTTCACATCCTGGGAAAAATAAAACATTGAAAGGGGTGAGCTCAAATGCTCCGTAAGGATAACAATATAGCGGAAACTTTCATAAGAAAACATAAGCATTTAAGGCAATGTATAACTAAAACAAAATCCTTATTGAACTTTAACTTCAGCATAATATGGAAAAATTAAAATAAGATAATGCCATTACTTACTCACATGGATATTCTACTAGACAAATAATCACATGAAATATCAACAACCACTTTCATAATGAGGGAATGTATAATGCCAGACATTCTGAAACATTTTTTCAAGGCCTCGGCCAAGACGTCTAAAATGGTTAAGGCCTCAGCCAAAACCTTAAATCAAATTGGGAAAGGTCCTCGGCCAATTCCACGTCTAGTTGTCTCATGAGACCTACCGATGCATCGAGGAGCTATAGCGGGCTCCACCCGTCACTTATTAAGTCCAATACATTCCTCATATGAATAGGTTTAAACATAACATAAATATTCGTATTAAAACTAGCATACGAAATGTCAACAATTTCTCCATAAACTATGGATGGTATAAAAATAACACATCCACAGTCAAATATTTCACAAAATTTTCAATGGAAGTTTTGTATCATAAATCAATTTCAATTAAACTTAAAACCCATCAAAGGATGTTGACAAGGATGAAATCAAAGCTATTTGAGAGAAATATCTCTCTCTTTTTTGAAATCATTTAAAAGTCCCATAATTATAAAATAATTCATTTACTTTGAAAATATTCTTATAAGCTTGTAAGGGAAGCTTCGACGAAGTTATAATGGTGGAAAATAGCCGCACCCGCCGTATAAGTTAAAAAAAACATTCTTACCTTAAATTTGTCAAAAAGGTCAAAAAGTACATTGTTTGGAAAACGATGGTAATATTCCTTTCAAAAACGAATAAGGGTATAAATGACTTTAACCCATTTTCCATTTAATAGTAAAAATGTTTTGAAAGACATTTTTAAGAAACATGGATGTGGATGATAACGAGGTCCCAGTAGATAATTATGTATAAACAACCTTGGATAATGAAGAGGTTGTGAAGTAAACCCTTACCTTGTAATTTTCCTTGGTTGGGGTAGGTTAACCTCCTGTATAATGGTGAAATAATTGTTATTAAATTATACAATAATCATATACATTCATATGATATCATATATGATCTTTTAACATTGCTTTGTTAACAATATCTTAGATTTATCGTTGTTTCGGGTGTTAACTTACTCATTTTCTTTTATATGTTTTGTTATGTAAGTCGTGTTTTTCATGGATAGGTTGTATCTTATTCATATCCAGAATGATATCATGTCCTTAAACATTATTTTTAAATCATCAAATGATAATTATACTTGAATGGATACGACGGAGAATGAATCTCATCGCGTTCGTGGAGACGGTAGTCCGTACGTACGCACGAGCGACAATATCATTAAAAATAATATATAATTGGATAGTATATCTTATATACAGAATCATTATCATGTTATATTTATTATTTACATGAATTACATATCATTATTATACCCATCTAAATAATAATATATTGAATAACAATTACACCACGACGTGGAGACGGTAAGCCGTACGTACACACGTATGGTGACATGTCATTAAAATGATGGGTAGAATACTGAATATGGTTGTTCCATATTTATAATAACATAACAGTATATAGAAGATACTGGAGTTATAATTTTAGAATTGAAATAATAAACAAAGAGGGAGTGGAAGAAGAAAGAAACTTGAAAGAGGGTGATGAAAATGTTACCTCTTCTTCGGGTTCTTATTTTGATTTGATCAAAAGGACTACTTAGGATGGCTTTCTGACTAAAGTAAAGCTTCTAGGATGAAGGTAGAGAAGTTGGGAGAGTATTTGGGCATAGGTTGGCCGAACCAAAAGGCTTGAATGTGTGAATAAGGTGGTAGAGGTGGGGTCCTTTTATAAGAGGAGAGGAGGGGCTCTTTTGGAAAGATTGAAATGTTACATTATTATACAATGCTTTTCGGATTCTAAAGGTCCCACACTTATATAATTCGTGGATAATGTGATAAGGGTTCGAAATATCCTCATACAATAGGCTTTGGATAAGTTTAAGCCTTGGATTTTGCATTATCTTCTCATTTTATTTAAATCGTTAAATAATGAGGTCATCGCTGCATCATCATGATGTCATAAATAATTTAATTTATTTAATGTCTAAAAATTATAAAAAAAATACTATGATGTAGGAAATCTTTTTAGCTTTCCAATGACTATTTATAGTCAAAAATATGACTTGTATAACCCCATGTAAAAATTGTTTTATTAAAACATTTCATGTTTGTGTCATTTTTTACTTTAACATTAAATAAAAGGTATTTATGTCATTTTCCAACTAAAGTGGCTCCATGGGGTCCCCAAGTTGACCCATGGATTTTCTTGGTCGTCCATGACACATCCAATGAGGGTAGGACATGTGTCAAGCTCATCTCATATTATTAAAACATTATTTTTACCTTAAACTACACTAATTACCTCTAATCGCGATTAAGAACTTAAAAGTTACTATTCACCAAAAATTATTTTAATCTCATTGAACCACATTTTACTTCTTAATGACAACCATGTATGTCGGATTTTTAAAAATCAAATCACATAAGTGGTAATATTTCATTTAAACGAAAAATCAGTTATTTAACTACCACTTAGTGGTTTCATTATTCATCAAAAATTGAAGTTTTTCAGAATAATGCCAAAATTTCACCCTAAGCTATAATTGATATTCCGATTTCAAAAATGATGTCTATTTTAAAAAATTCCAAAAATATAAGTTGCATTAATTTATTTTATAATTAATTCCCGCTGTCACAACAAATAGCGTGTTTTTAAGAAATAATTTATATCAAAAGATTGGCAATTGTTTTTGTCCACTTTGAATGTTAAATTAATTCTAATGACCACCATTGGATAAAATGGTAAAAATATATTCTAATTATACTTTAAAACCACTAAATAGTATAATTTATCACTATAAATTATTTTGATTAAAAAAGTTGTTTTTAAGTATTTTTCACCATTCATAAAAAATTAGAGGTTCTCAGAAAAATACCAAAAATTAAACATAGGCTAATTTCGATATTCCAAATCCAAAAATGAAGTCCATTTTGAAATATAAAATTTCTATAATTTTAAAAAGTGTTCATTACTATTCATAACGGCTACTATGATTAGTCGCAGTGTTTTAGAACTTGAAGTTGCGTTCAATGCAAGCTATTGCATTATTGAATGAGAAGCGTATTGTGGAAGCTTGGGGTGTTACATTCTCCCCTCCTTCAATAAATTGCGTCCTCACAATTTGAAATTTTTCTTGGAAAATAAAAGGTTGAAAATAGAAAATTCCTTTGTGGAAAACCCACATCCAAAATAAGATTAATAAAATTTAGCCTCAATAAGAGGGAAAGGGAAATGAAAAAGTCACCACCCAATTATGATCTCGATTAGGAGAACATTGGTGGAAATTAGAGACATATAATTGGAGGAAAAATGTAAATATTTGTAGGGAGTGATTGAGGTCATCAATCACAATCAACTGTCAAATTGAGGGCCTCAAAGCCTTCAATCTATGTTGATTTAAAATATCATCAGTTCAACAAGACATAAGGTATTAGGATAACACATTTTTTTGTTTTAATATCCCTTTACTAAAGTTTAAGAATTAATTCATTCATTGAATAAGAGATAGGTATATATATATTTATGCTTGACAATTAGAGTTTCAACCTTCAACTCATCTTTCACTCAAAAAGATAATAGAACTCAAAAATATTATACTTATCCTAATTGTATATGGTTCCAAATTTTAACACATACCATTTAGATTAGTAAAATTATTTTGTATTAACCAGGGACTTCCTGTAGGCTAGTGGTAGGAAATAAAGGCCTGTCACACTATGATTGTGGGTTCGATTCCTGCAGCTTTGTCCGACACGACGGGTTATGCCCCACCCTGCAGGTTGTCCTTTTCCTAAAACTATAGTATTATAATATTCAAAAATAATCTTCATAAATTTTTTAACCTTAAACAATACTATCCAAAGATCAACTTAATCCACTCCAACCTTTATAGTTATCCAAAATGTCTCTGTCCAGACTTTCTCTAAAAGGACTCTTAATTCCAAAATCAATTTATCATATTCCCCAAACAAAGTAAAGTTCCTCTTATTGTCACATACTAAAAATATAATTACCTTCATCATATTAAAACCTTACTGAAATCAACAAGTACTGCAGTACAATCCTTATATATATATCACATTATTCTAATAACCAGAATATAATCCATGAGTCCAAAAGCACCAATACATTAGTTATTCTACTTCAACTGTAGTAACAGCATAAGATTGTCCTTGATCCCTTGGCCTTTTCTGAGGTAAGTTTCCCTGACGCTTAGGACATTCATTTGCATAATGCCCCATTTCCCTACAATTGTAGCATTCAACATTGATAGCCTCTTTCTTTCCCTTGAAATCACGCGCCTGGTGACCTTTTTCCCCACATTTATAACAAACTCTCATTCCTTTTAGGAAAGTAACAGGGTGATTCTTCCCACAATTATCACATAATGGAAAATCCTTCTTTCCCTTTTTCCCTTTATCTGTCTCTTGTTCCACCGTTCTCTTCTTCTCTTGCTTTAATTTGTTGTCATAAGACTTAGAGAATTCCTTTTCTGTCTTGATAGCACATGAGACAATATCTTCGTATGTTGAGAATGATTGTGATACTAAAGCTCGACGGAGAAATGGTTTTAACCCATCAAAGAAACGATCAATCTTACCTATTGGGTTACGTATATAATCTGCATCAAACCTCGCTAACCTTGTAATGTTGGCCTCATACTTTGCGACATTCTCATCCTCCTTTTGTCTCAGACTCAAAAATTGTCTTTCCATATCTGCTCGATGGTCACGAGGATAGTATTTTTCTAGGAAAATCTCTTTGAACTCCCTCTATTCCATATTCGATACGTCATCGTCTTCCTTTGTGTTTTGAATCAATGACCACCATTGATCAGCATCTCCAGTGAGGCGGTAAACTGCCATGATAACCTTCTCCCTTTCGCTACTCCCCATGGCGTGGAATATTTTCTCTAAGGTGTTTATCCATTGCTCAGCTACTAATGGATTTGTACCCCAATTAAATGTTGGTGGTTGTTGCCTCATGAAGCGGTCTAACATTGATCCTCCACGTTGTGGATCAGGGTGATCCATACGAGTATGGTTATTATTCATAACATGAGTGAGTTGTCCCAGTATGGTAATAATTTGATCAGCACCAGTTGTATATCCAGCTCCACAATAATTATCTTGAGCAGGAGGGAAATCCCTGAACGGAGTGCGTGCATTGATACGGTTTCCATTCCTTCCACTAGGTGCCATTTCTAAACAATGGCATAAACTATATTAGTTTATGAATCAAAATACATAATTCCATACTTTTATGATACTTAACATAAATTGAACTATTTATGGATATAATCCATAAAAATGTTTTCTTTAAGGAAGTATATACTCATAACCCTTCATAGTGGTTTGTAGAGAAAATGAGAATTATCCTAAGCATATCCCCCGGGAGTGTCGTAACCAAGAGTGGAGCAAGGCCCGTTGTCATGCACCAGTTCCCGTTCGAGTCTAGCTCAAAGCGGTGTTTTCGGGTTTTACCCCTAGGTACATTTGTGCCAGAGACGCCTCTACCTGCTCGTATCCAGACAGGGATGTATTGCTCGGAAAACTCACAACATCTCTACAATACCAAAATTCTAGGAAGTTCTTCTATACTAATCTTCATAGTCTATCTTCGGGCTATGTGCTCTAATCAGAGTTTATCTAAATCTAGATTCCAAGGTTAGTACTAAACTGCCTCTGATACCAACTATAACGCCCCGACCCCAGCTACCCAGAGTCGGTGCATTACTTCGTAACATTGGCATGATCACAAAAGATCAAGTCTCGAAAGACCGATTAGTTTAGTATCCTTGGAAACACTAGATACATTCATAAACATTACATTACATCATAAAAATGAAAACTACAATAACATGGTCTCTCTAGTCCACACTCATATCCTCACTGACTATTCTTGCAAGTCAGTCATAATACACTTCTTCACATCCTGGGAAAAATAAAACATTGAAAGGGGTGAGCTCAAATGCTCCGTAAGGATAACAATATAGCGGAAACTTTCATAAGAAAACATAAGCATTTAAGGCAATGTATAACTAAAACAAAAGCCTTATTGAACTTGAACTTCATCATAATATGGAAAAAGTAAAATAAGATAATTCTATTACTTACTCACATGGATATTCTACTAGACGAATAATCACAAGAAATATCAATAACCACTTTCAAAATGAGGGAATATATAATGCCAGACATTCTGAAACATTTTGTCAAGGCCTCGGCCAAGACGTATAAAATGATTAAGGCCTCGGCCAAAACCATAAATCAAATTGGGAAAGGGCCTCGGCCAATTCCACGTCTAGTTGTCTCATGAGACCTACCGATGCATCGAGGAGCTATAGCGGGCTCCACCCGTCACTTATTAAGTCCAATACATTCCTCATATGAATAGGTTTAAACATAACATAAATATTCGTATTAAAACTAGCATACGAAATGTCAACAATTTCTCCATAAACTATGGATGGTATAAAAATAACACATCCACAGTCAAATATTTCACAAAATGATCAATGGAAGTTTTGTATCATAAATCAATTTCAATTAAACTTAAAACCCATCAAAGGATGTTGACATGGATGAAATAAAAGCTATTTGAGAGAAATATCTCTCTCTTTTTTGAAATCATTTAAAAGTCCCATAATTATAAAATAATTCATTTAATTTGAAAATATTCTTATAAGCTTGTAAGGGAAGCTTCGACGAAGTTATAATGGCGGAAAATAGCCGCACCCGCCGTATAAGTTAAAAAAAACATTCTTACCTTAAATTTGTCAAAAAGGTCAAAAAGTACATTGTTTGGAAAAAGACGGTAAGATTCCTTTCAAAAACGTATAAGGGTATAAATGACTTTAACCCATTTTCCATTTTATAGTAAAAATGTTTTGAAAGACATTTTTAAGAAACATGGATGTGGATGATAACGAGGTCCCAGTAGATAATTATGTATAAACAACCTTGGATAATGAAGAGGTTGTGAAGTAAACCCTTACCTTGTACTTTTCCTTGGTTGGGGTAGGTTAACCTCCTGTATAATGGTGAAATAATTGTTATTAAATTATACAAGAATCATATACATTCATATGATATCATATATGATCTTTTAACATTGCTTTGTTAACAATATCTTAGATTTATCGTTGTTTCGTGTGTTAACTTACTCATTTTCTTTTATATGTTTTGTTACGTAAGTCGTGTTTTTCATGGATAGGTTGTATCTTATTCATATCCAGAATGATATCCTGTCCTTAAACATTATTTTTAAATCATCAAATGATAATTATACTTGAATGTATACGACGGAGAATGAATCTCATCGCGTTCGTGGAGACGGTAGTCCGTACGTACGCACGAGCGACAATATCATTAAAAATAATATATAATTGGATAGTATATCTTATATACAGAATAATTATAATGTTATATTTATTATTTACATGAATTACATATCATTATTTTACCCATCTAAATAATAATATATTGAATAACAATTACACCACGACGTGGAGACGGTAAGCCGTACGTACGCACGTATGGTGACATGTCATTCAAATGATGGGTAGAATACTGAATATGGTTGTTCCATATTTATAATAACATAAAAGTATATAGAAGATACTGGAGTTATAATTTTAGAATTGAAATAATAAACAAAGAGGGAGTGGAAGAAGAAAGAAACTTGAAAGAGGGTGATGAAAATGTTACCTCTTCTTCGGGTTCTTCTTTTGATTTGATCAAAAGGACTCCTTAGGATGGCTTTCTGACTAAAGTAAAGCTTCTAGGATGAAGGGAGAGAAGTTGGAAGAGTATTTTGGCAGAGTTTGGCCGAACCAAAAGGCTTGAAAGTGTGAATAAGGTGGTAGAGGTGGGGGCCTTTTATAAGAGGAGAGGAGGGGCTCTTTTGGAAAGATTGAAATGTTACATTATTATACAATGATTTTCGGATTCTAAAGGTCCCACACTTATATAATTCGTGTATAAGGTGATAAGGGTTCGAAATATCCTCATCCAATAGGCTTTGGACAAGTGTAATCCTTGGATTTTGCATTATCTTCTCATTTTATTTAAATCGTTAAATAATGTGGTCATCGCTGCATCATCATGATGTCATAAATAATTTAATTTATTTAATGTCTAAAAATTATAAAAAAAATACTATGATGTAGGAAATATTTTTTGCTTTCCAATGACTATTTATAGTCAAAAATATGAATTGTATAACCCCATGTAAAAATTGTTTTAGTAAAAATTTCATGTTTGTGTCATTTTTTACTTTAACATTAAATAAAAGGTATTTATGTCATTTTCCAACTAAAGTGGCTCCATGGGGTCCCCAAGTTGACCCATGGATTGTCTTGGTCGGCCATTACACATCCAATGAGGGTAGGGCATGTGTCAAGCTCATCTCATATTATTAAAACATTATTTTTACCTTAAACTACACTAATTACCTCTAATCGCGATTAAGAACTTAAAAGTTACTATTCACCAAAAATTATTTTAATCTCATTGAACCACATTTTACTTATTAATGACAACCATGTATGTCGGATTTTTAAAAATAAAATCACAGAAGTGGTAATATTTCATTTAAACGAAAAATCAGTTATTTAACTACCACTTAGTGGTTTCATTATTCATCAAAAATTGAAGTTTTCCAGAACAATGCCAAAATTTCACCCTAAGCTATAATTGATATTCCGATTTCAAAAATGATGTCTATTTTACAAAATTCCAAAAATATAAGTTGCATTAATTTATTTTATAATTAATTCCCGCTGTCACAACAAATAGCGTGTTTTTAAGAAACAATTTATCTCAAAAGATTGGCAATTGTTTTTGTCCAGTTTGAATGTTAAATTAATTATAATGACCACCATTGGATAAAATGGTAAAAATATATTCTAATTATACTTTAAAACCACTAAATAGTATAATTTATCACTATAAATAATTTTGATTAAAAAAGTTGTTTTTAAGTATTTTTCACCATTCATAAAAAATTAGAAGTTCTCAGAAAAATACCAAAAATTCAACATAGGCTAATTTCGATATTCCGAATCCAAAAATGAAGTCCATTTTGAAATATAAAATTTCTATAATTTTAAAAGGTGGTTATTACTATTCATAACGGCTACTATGATTAGTCGCGGTGTTTTAGAACTCGAAGTTTTGTACAATGCAAGCTATTGCATTGTTGAATGAGAAGCGTATTGTGGAAGCTTGGGGTGTTACAATATATCACATTTACCTTATTACTTTCTATTCCATGGGGGTATGATAACGTCACTTGGGTGTACGGCAGACTACCACCTCACGAAGCGATGTGATTCGTTCTTCACTAACTCTATAAATGGAAGTTAATAAAGATAAATTCAATGAATATATGTGATATAAAAACATAATTATACTATTAATTTCATTTTTATCATTTTGAAAATATAATATATTATTTTATCTCTTAACCTTACACTTACTAAAAAATGATAACATTGTTCGTGAGTACGTGTGGACAACCACTTCCACGAAGCGATGTGATTATTTATTTCATCACCAAAAAACATGGATGATATATATAAGATTATTTTAAGAAATAATATGTATTTTATGATATGTTTATTATTCTTTAAATAAAAAATATTACATACCTTTTTCTATAATGATCATTGAAAATGGAGACATTACTCATGCATACATATGGTCTACCGTCTCCATGATTGTAACATAGTTAATTTTTCCTAACCATAATTTATGATTAGTTTTGAAAGTATAATTGATGTATAAATATGATAAATATTTCATAATTATTATTATAGATATGTTTAATTAATGACCACTTTGACCATAGTCAACCTACCAAAGTCATTTTTTTGACATATAAGTTGAATACCGTCAAAACTTTGAAAGTGAAGTTAAATTATTAAATAATTATGGATAGAATAGTAAGAGATAAAAGAAAATGAATAATGATATTGAAAAAAGGTTATTTAGAAATTAAATAATTAGCATAATTTTATTATTCAGGAAGATTAAGAATGTATGCAATGATTCAGACTCAAGGAAACGGACTTTATCTCACTTTCCTTTTATTGAGGAATATTTTGATATTATGCACCTATATTCTTTTATGATCTATATATGCATCCAATTTAAAATGTTATATCATGAATTTATCTATTATCATGATATTTATTATTTTTTTAATGATATTCTATCATGGGGCTTATGATTGAAATGTTTCCAAATTGATAAGTGGTTTGTTTTTTAAAAAACCTATTTTAATGTTCCCTTAAAACTTTTTTTCTTCCATGTACTTGTTTTATTAAATGGTTTTATGAATGTAATTATATATACATGATGGTTTTATAAATTAATTTTTTTCTTTCTTTCAAAGGTTTTCAAAAGTAATCTTTTTACGTGTTTTGTACATAATGTTTTGACAAAAAGACATAAGAAATGTTTTATTTTAATGTATATAGAGACAATGATGTTTCCTGCCACTATAACCATTTTTTATTTTTTGATTCCTTTAAAAGATTTCATGTTTCCTTCTAAGAAAAACCCTTTTTAATTTTTGTGGGAATTTTGTTATTGAAAAATGGTTTTTAAATATATCGTATATTTTAATATATGAAAAAAAATTCTTATGGGTGAAAAGAAAATTTTATGAGTGTAATGTTTAAAATTAAAAGATTTTAAGTGTTATGATTATGTTATGGTTCTTGGAAATTATTTATTATGGTAGGTGGTTCCATTATAAACCAATTATGTTTGGTTCTGTAATAAACCATTGATAGGTGGTTACATTATAAACCAAGGATGGGTGGTTATGTTATAAACCAAGGATAGGTGGGTCTGTGATATCACTCCAATGAATTAGGCATGGAGGTTAACCATATGGTTATTATATTTGTAATATTGATATGGAAAATTATTCCCTAATATACCATTATGTTTTATATATTCTTGCTATTAGTTATTATGGTAATCTTAATATTAAAAAAATGGAAATCAACTAGCTTATTTTTCAAAGAAAATAATTTACAGCTTCTTAAGGGTGAAAATTATAACTTTGTGAAAAAGTTTTAATGAGTTTTTCATGTTTTAAAAGAAACATTTTTTTGTTTAATTTTTTCCTTTAAGTTTTCTTATGAAATGTTTTATTAAAATATTTAGGAAAAGAATGTAATTTCCTGGGTAAGAAGATATTTATTTTGAGGTTGATTATTATTTGGAAAAGGTAAATTTTTATAAGTAATCATTGGATAACAAGTTTATTATTTTATTTTATGTCCCTTGTAGAGATTTTTTTCATCCCAAGTTTTAAAAAAATTCCTAGGGTTTAAGGATGGTTAAGAATAATAAAGAAGTCAATTTTAAATTCATGAATATTTTTTATGAAAAGAAAACATGTTTTATTTTACAAGTTTTATATTGTGGGGAAATGGATAATGATTAGAAATGTCCAGTTTGTATGTATATATATGTTTGTTATGTAAGATTTATGAACTATATCTCAGAAAATCTAAAGCTAAAATATCTTTAGGAATGTAATTAAGTGAATTCTATTTTAAAGTCACAATAATACATAATGTTTAGGGCAAAAACCTTATAATTGGTATCAGAGTAAAGGTCTATATAATTTTAAAGTTTGTATAATATTAATACCATAAACTTCAAAGATTGTACGTTATGGTTAAGTTGAAATGATATAGTATTTGAAGATTACCATGTTACCTTGTCTAAACTATTTCTTTTCAAAATGGTTTTCCACCAAGGAAATTGGGAAGTTATAGTGGTAAGACACCAAGAGGAAAACATCCTTTTAAATTAGTTTCCCAAGATTGTTGGAATTGGAGTAGAATAGTTTGTTGTCGCGATGTATCAACTGACACAAGCTATAAATAGTGATGAAATCCATGCTAGAGGGAATCCAAATCTACCAAAGAAGAACATGTTCATAGTATATCATTTTATGATACAACATCCTCTATAATTCAGTTGATCTTCTAACCCAGTGGTAGCTGAAGGATGGATCAATTCCCCAGAAAATATATTTAAAGTCATGGGGTGTTCGGAATGTCAAAAGGTAACCATTTACATTTATCATTATGAAGTTGAAGTTGATTGATGGTGGTATTTGGTTAAGAATACCAAATCGAGAGATGAGCTTGATTCCAAGGAAGGGACACATTTAAGAATCTCTTCATTAAGAAATATTTCCCTAATGTTGTTTGACTCAAGATGGAGAAAAAACTCTTGGACTTGAGGAAAAATGAAGAAGATTTAGTAGCTATGTATGAATCAAATTTTAAAATATTTGTTAGGTATGTACCATATTTTTTTAGGATCTTGATGGTATGATTATTTAGTTTTACTCAAGATTGAATCCAATATATCTAAGGGTATTGGCTTTCAATGAATTAAAAAGCTATGACAAACTTGTTCGATATATTTAGAAGTTAGAAATAGAGTTTTCTGATAATTAAGTATTATATTAAAACAACTAGAAATAGTGATCTATGTGGAAATAAAATGGTAGGAATAGATCAAATAATTCTAGAGATAATAAAATCAAGTTCTTGTCTTGTGATAAGTGTGGTAAAAGTCACCTTGGGGAATGCCTTATGAAGTATAGGAATTTCTTATTATATGATAATTTTGGGTATATGGCTCATGAATTCAAGGAAAATGATGAGACTATCAATAAAAAATCAATAGTAATATATTTTAATTACAATAAGTTGGGACATTATGATAATTTATTCTCAAATTTAGTTACTCAAGGTGGAAATCAACAAGATTGAAATCAAAAAGAGGTGGAAAAATCTTTTTTGTAATATAGTTGATGATAGACCATTAAGTTAAGTGGTATTAGTATGTTTCTGGTTTATTAAAATTATTACAATTCCCTATTTGACTCTAGGTCTTCACATTCTTTCATTTTTAATAAAATTTCAAGTAAAATGTAAATATCACCACATGAGAAGAGGATAGAACTTTTGGTGAAAGATCTCCGTGGAAATATTAAAGAAACTAATATTTATAGGAATCTTCCTATTGTTATTAGTGGAATATTATTTCCTTTACATCTTTTTGAACTTACCATAGTAGAGTTTGATATCATTTTTGGTATAGATTACTTTAATTTTATCATGTTAAGATAGATTTTAGATCTAAGAAAGTTTTATTCATTCATTTAATAACTTTTATAACATACCAAAAAGATGATAAATTGATTAGGGATGGAAATTAATGTTACCTAGATCATATTGTCAAAAATAAATAAATTGTTCAAATTAGTGATGTTCTATTAGTGAATTAATACATGGATGTATTTCATGATGATTTTTCTAGTGTTATTCTTCATTGAGAGGTCGAATTTACTATTAACTTAGTGCTTGATGCTAAGCCTATTTCAAATCACTTTATTGAATGGATCAAGTGGGGATTTAAGAATTGAAAATTCCATTATATAAGTTATTAGATAAAGTTTTTATTCACCTTAGAACTTCACCATTGGGTTCCAATATGTTTTATATTAAAAATAAATATGGTTCCATGAGAATTTTAATTGATTATAGATCTTGGAATAAAATCATTTTTAATAAAAAGTATAATTTTCTTCATATTAATGATTTATTTGATCAGCTTCAGAGAGCCCAATATTTTTCGAAGGTTGATCTAAGTTCTAAGTGCCATCAGGTGAATTTGAAGGGATGACATTCTAAAGTTATTGTTTCAGACTAGATACAGACATTATGAGTTTCTAGTTATTCCCTTTGGGTTATCTAATTCACTGACTATATTTACAAAACTAATGAAGAGAGTTTTCCATAAGTTCATGGATAAGTTTTTGGTTTTTTTATTGATGATATTTTGGTATATCTAAAATTATATAGGAACACAAAATACACCTAAGGATTGTTTTGAAAATCCTAAAATAAAATAAAATATATGGAAAATTCAGTAAGTATAATTTTTTGTTACAAAAAATCTCTTTCCTTGGACACATTATTTACAAATATGGAATAATTATTGACCTTGTTAAATCTAAAGTTGTTGAAGAATGTCCAAGAACTAAAAATATCACAAATATTCATAGTTTTCTTAGTTTATTAGTTTATTATCGATGGTTTGTAGAAAACTTTTCTCAGTTGTCTAACCCATTGATAATATTAACTCAAAAATGATTTAAATTCATTTGGATAAAGGAATTTAATGATTATTTTTAGAAACTAAAAGGAATATTAGTAAATACTCTAGTTTTTACCCTTATTTCTCAAAATGAATAATTTTTCATCAATGTTGATGCTTCATTGAAGGGACTTGGTTGTGTATTAATATATAATGGTCAGGTAATTTCTTATGATTCATGCCATTTGAAACCTCGTGAGTTAAACTGCCCAACACATGATATGTAATTTGATTCTATGGTTTTTTATTTAAAAATTTAGAAGCATCATTTGTATGGAGTAAAGGGTGAAACATATACTAATCATAAATATTTGAAGTATATATTCACTAAGAAATTATTAAACATGAGACATGAAAGATGGCTGGCACTGATCAAGGACTGTGATTGCATTATTCATTACCACCCCAAAAAAGAAAATAAAGTGTCTGGTGCTTTGATTTGAAAAAATAATTCTATATTAAACATGTTGCATTTGGAAAATAACCATTTCAATAATTATTTGTTTAATTTTATTCTAGATTTTATGGATTCAGTGAAATCCTCTATTTTTTTTATATTTCAGTGCAATTGACTTTTTTAGAAATAATTAAGCGAGCTCATAAGGATGATCATGCTTTGTAAGAAATGGTAGAATCCATTAAGAAGGTTGAGTTTACTGAGTTTAATATTTATGAATAAAGTATTATCAAATTTGGAAAAAGATTATGTGTGCCTCATGATTTATAATTGAAGATAGAGTTATTGATTGAGGCTCATAGTTCTCTTTTTTTTGTTCATCCAGGAAACACTAAGATGTACTAAGACCTTCAGAAGTATTATTAGTGGGATGGTATAACAAGAGGTATTACTTACATTACCATGAAATGTTTTATTTTACAATAGGTTAAAGTAGAATTATAATTACCAAATGGAATGCTTCAACCCTTTCCATTGTTGGAGAGTAAATGGGAAAATATATCAATAGATTTCATGGTGGTATTGGCAAAGACATATCGAGGTAATAATGTGATTTGGGTTATGTTGATCCATTAAATAAATATGAAAGTTTTCTTCCTATTCGAGATAGTATATATTTAGATCAACTTTATTGATCATATCTAAATTAGATAGTCAGGTTACATGGAGTCCCTCTCTCCATTGTATCAAACCATGATCTCAAGTTAAATCTGATTTTTAAAAAGTACTTCAGAAGTCATTGGGTACTAAATTAAATTCTAGTATAGCTTTTCATCCTCAAACCAATGGTCAGTATGAACGAATGATTCATACCATGGAATATATGCTTCATTCTTATTCAATTGATTACCATGGAATTTGGGATCATCATATTTCTTTGGTTGGGTTTTTTTATAATAATAGTTTTCATTCCAATATACAGATGGAACCTTTTGAGGCATTATATGGAAAGTGGTGTCAAAATACAACTTTTTTTTGTATAAATTATGTGAAATAAAGTTGGTGGGATATAGTTAGTAGATTAAATGTAAAAGAGAGTAAAGTGGATTCAACAGTATATAAGGATGGCTCAAAGCAGGCAGAAAAGTTGTGCAGATAACCGAAGAAAAGATCTTTCTTTTGAGGTAGCTAGTCATGTTTTTCATAAAGAATATCCATGGAAAACTATTATTCATTTTATTAATAAGGTAAAGTTAAATAATGGCTTAATTGGACCATATAAAATCCTTGAAAAGTTAGATCATTTTCCTAACAGGTGTCTTTTTCTCTGATTTTATCCCAGGTACACAATGTTTTTCATGTTTCAATGTTAAGTAAGTATGTGCCTGATCCTTCTCATGTTTTAATCCCTGAATTAGTTCAGTTGGAAGAAAATATTTATTATAAATAATTTACTATATTTAATCATTATTATAGAGAAAAATTTCTTCATAATTAGTTTATTCGCCAAGTTAAGGTTTTAGTGAAAACCATATTGTTAAAGAAGCAACATGGGAATCTGGAAATGTTATGTGCGAAAGATATCCCCACTTGTTTAATAAGTGAATAAAATTAAGGATAAAATTTCAAAAAAGGGGTGATGAATGTAAAAACCTAGGTAATGATATATTAAATATTTTTAATGTTTATCAATATGAATTTGATAGTTATATTCAATGTAAAAATATTAAGTACTTTTTAAAACAAAAAGGAAATAGTTTTAACTAAACTCCTTTCTAATAAGGTTTTTATTTAAAATATTAACTTGTAAATTAAATAATTAAAATTTAAAAAAAATAATTTAATTTTTTAAATCAGTATATCAAAATTCATTTAGGGTGAAACATTGGTATTTTTCAGAAAATATTGATTTTTTGTGAATAGTGAAAATACCAATTTTTGTGAAAATGTCATTTCTATTCAATAAATTAAAGATTTGAAAGTATAAATTTGTTTTTGAATTTTATTTTAGGTAAAATAACTATTATTTAGTTATATTTAATCCACTTAAATAATTTTGAATCATCTTTATATTGTATTTTTTTATAAGTTTATTTTTGGGTTTAAAAAATGTGTTTTCCTGAAAACTGTTTTAAAGTGCATGATGTTTCTCTATTTCAATTAATTAAAATAACCCCTAATGTGGAATTATTTAAATGAAATTTATATATCATATATCTATAAATATTAATTTAAATTTTTATAATGATTATTACTAGTCATATATTTATTATAAAATCATCTTTTTCTTGAAAAATAAACTTCTTGAAAAACTACATTTTCATCACGTATGCAGGTGTAATTTTAAATTAAATTGTTCCACTTATATGAATTGAATTTGGTTAAATGGATTCAATATTTGGAATCATAATGATTTATATTATCTAAAATTGTCAATATAAGATTTTTTCATAATGAATAGTGGAAATATTAAAAATATTTTACCATGGTTAAGGTAAAAAAAAGAATAACTGAGGGGTTAAACTAAAACAATAATGACTAAAATAACAAAAAAACTTGTCTAAAATATTTTTTATGACCATTTTTTGACCTTATAATTACTTATTCTCAATAATGGACTATTTTTGAGTCTTTTTTCATGTGAGAAATGTGGGTACACCTTTTTCTTTTCAAAAATTACAAGTGTGCCACACACCTCACTTATAAAAGGCCACCCCCTCTCATATCCTTTTCTCACCTAAAAATCCATTTTTATTGGATAGTAACTACCCAAATGTATTCCTTTATTACCTCACCATTATCTATATCCACTTTTTTTATCATAAATCTATCCTATGAATGAGTTTTGTGCTAACTAAAGGAGTTTATCTCAAGAAGTGGCATCGCGCTTAACCAGACATTTTTATCTTATTTCTTATTACACCTTATTCAAAACTTATCATAGTATGATGATATAACAACACAAGTATTTCCCATATACTTATATGGTATTATGTCAATTTAATTACCTAAATACATCTCATTTTCTATCAAATGGGAAACTAAATCATCATTCATGTGTACAAAAGACTAATGCCTTGCAAACTGATATCATTTGTTCTTCAACATTGCCTAAAAAAATTGTTATAATGGTGGATTTAAAGTATATATATTATATTTTTATCATAATTAAACTTTATTAATTATTATATCACATATATTTTCTTAATTTCCATTTCATGGGGGATATGATAGCGTTGCTCGTGTGTACAGCTGATTACCGCCTCGCGAAGCGATGTGATTTTTTTTCATTAACGCTTTACATGGAAGGTAATAAGGATGGAGTTAATAAATATATGTCATATAAAATACATAATTATTATATTTATTACATATTTATCATTCTAAAAATATAATATATCATTTTCTTTCTTACCTTCCCATTAATTGAAAAATTGATAATGTCGTTCGAACGTACATGTGGAAAACCACCTCCACAACGTGATGTGAATATTTTTTAAACACCAAAAAATATGGATGATATATATAAGTATATTTAAATAATTAATATGGTATTTATTATATTATAGTAATTCTATAAATATAAAATATTACTTACCTTTTTTTATAATGATCATTGAAAATGGAAACACTACCCATGCATATATACAGCCTACCATCCCCATGATTGTATCGTAGATCATTTCTCATAAAAAATTCATGATTTTAATTAAAGGTATAATTTATGTATAAATATGATAAATATTTCATGATTAATATTATTTATATATTGAAGTAATTACCTCTTTGACCATAGTCAACCTACCAAATTCATTTTTTGACATATTAGCAGAATACCATCAAAACCTCGAAATTCAAGTCAAATGATTAAATAATTTTGTATAGCATGATAAGAGATAAAATAAAATGAATAATGAACTTGAAAAAGGTTCTTAAGAAATTAAATAATTAATATAAGTTTATTATTCATGAATATTAATAACGTATGCGAGGAGTCGTACTCAAGGTAAGGGACTTTGTATCAATTTCCTTTTATTGAGGCATGTTTTTATGTTATGCACCTATATTATTTTATGACCAGTATATAAATACCTTTTGATTTGTTATGTCATTAATTTCTATATTATTATGAGATTTAATTTTTTTTGTTTAATTTTATTCTTTAATGGGGATTATGATTGAAATTTTTCCAAAGTGGTAAGGGGCTTTCTTTTTTAAAAATAATTTTTAAAGTTCCCTTAAAACAATTTATATTCCACGTCCATGTTTTTATTAAATGATTTTAAGAATTTAATTATATTTAAATTAAATATTTATAAAGTAAGTTTTTTATTTCTTTCAAAGGTTTTTAAAAGGAATCTTTATATATGTTTTTTATGAAACATTTTGACAAAAAGATGAAATGAATGTTCAATTTTAATGTATACAGTAACAATGAGTTTTTCCACCATGGTCATCATTGTATAATTTCTGGATTCTTTTATAATATATCATGTTTCCTTAAAATAAAAATATTATTTCCCTTTTATTGGTATTTTTGTATTAAAAATGGGGTTTTAAATGGAGTGGATATTTCAATATCCAATTTTTTTTCTTATGGGTGAAAAGAATATTTTTTAAGTGTAATGTTCAAAATTAAAAGATTTTACATGTTATGGTTTTGTTATGGTTTTTGTATATTATTTATGATTATGGGTGGTTTCTTTATAAACCATGGATTGGTGGTTGTATTATATACCAAGTATATGTGGTGACATTATAAACCAAGTTTAGGTGGGTCTGTAATATCCATTTAATGCATTGGATATAGAATTCGACCATATGGTTATTCCATTTATAAGAGTGATATGGAAAATGATGTCTTAATATACCATTATGTTTTATCTATGCTTGATATGAGTTTTTATGGTAATATTAATATTTTATAAAAAAAGGTAATCAATTAGCTAGTTTTTAAAAATAAAGTATTTACAACTTCATAAGGGTAAAATTTATAACTTTGTGAAAAATATATCATGAGTTTTTCATGTTTTGTAAGAAACCTTTATGAGTTTTATTTTTTCTTTTAATTTTTCTTATAAAGAGTTTTATGAAAATATTTGGGAAAATAAGGTGATTTTTGGGCTATGAAAATATTTATTTTAATCCCAAATATTATTAAGAAAAAGAAAAAATTTATAATTATTCACGGAATAATGAGGTTCTTTGTCTTATTTTATATCCATTACCGAGATTGTTATTCTAATCTAGAATTTTAAAATATCTTTCATAGGGTTTAAGGATGGGTAAGAACAAGGTATAAGTTATTTTGAAAGTCGTGATGATTTTTTATGGAAAGAAAACATTTTTTATTTTAAATGTTTTATATTTTGGTAAAATGGATAAAGGTTAGAAGTGTTAACTTTGTATATATATGGGTTTTTAAGTAAGAATTGTAACATAGATCTCTAAAACTCTAAATAAAAAATATATTTGGGAATATAATAAATTTAATTATAATTTAAAGTCACTATAATATGTAATTTTTTAGTTTGGATCCTTATAGTTGATATAAGATAAAAGTTTTAGATAATTATAGAAGATATGATAATGTTAATAGAATGACCTTGAAAGATTTTAATTTATGGTTGAGTTGAAATGAAATAGAATTTGAATATTTCCATTTTTCTTTATATAAAATATGTACGTTCAAAATGTTTTTCTATAGAGGAAATAGGGAATCTGAAGTGGGAAAGGATTTAGAGGAAAATATCTTTCAAAATCATCATTCTAAGATGGTTGGAATTGGAATATAATAGTTTGTTGTGGTGATGGATCGGTTTATGAAAGAAATAACTTGTGGTGGAATAAATTATAGAGAGTATTCAAATCTACCATAGAGGAAAATATTTATAGTATAGAATTTTATAATACAACATCCTCCAACATTCAGTGGATCTTCTGACCCAGGGTGGCCAAAAGATGGATCAATTACATGAAAAAGATATTTGAAGTCATGGGTGTTTGAAACGTCAAAAGGTAACCATTTCCATTTATTGTTTTATAAGTTATTTTGATATATGGTTGTATTTGGTTAAGAATACCAAATAGAGATATGATTTTTATTATATGGAATGTTAAAATTTTAAGAATATCTTCCTTGAGAAATATTCATTTAAGGTTGTCCAACTTAGGATGGAAAAAAATTTATAATTAAAGTAAAAGGTTGAATATTTTATAGCTATATATAAAAAAAAATCAAAATTATCCAGGTATGTATTAGATTTTATCTAGGGTATTTATAGTAATATTAATTAGTTTTAATTAAGAATAAATCCAAGATATCATAGGGAATTAGCTTCCTTTGAATTTAAAATATATAAGAAACTTGTTTGATGTTCTGAGAAGGTTGAATTGAAGTTTGGTGATGATCAAGTACTCTATGGAAACAACCATAAGAATATATCTAAGTGGAAGGGAAAGGGGAGGAATATATCAAAGAAGTTTAGAGGTAAGAAAATAAAGTTCCCATATTTTGATAACTATGGTAAAAATCACCCTATGGAATATATTACAAAGTATGGGATGTGATTCTAAAGTGGTAAGTTTGGCCATATGGCTCAGGAATTCAAGGAAAATGATTAGTAAAGCAATGAAAACATAATGGTAAGATGTTTTAATTGAAATGAGTTAAGTAATTATGGAAATTTGTGCCTGAAGTTGGCTACTCAGGGTGGAAATCAACAAGATCTAAAGTAAAATCTTGTGGGGAAATATTTTTATACTATGGTTGATGTTGGGACGTTACGTGAATTGGTGAAAGTTATGTTACTAGTTTATTCTAATTATTCAAATAAACTTTATGACTCTAGATCTATAAATTCATTAATTAATTAGAAATTTTCAATTAAAATTGGAATATCACCACATGAAATGAGGATATAACTTTTGGTGAAAACTAAGGGTGGAAATATTAAAGTAACTAAGATTTATAAGAATATTCTTGTTGTTATTAGTGGCATGGTATTTCCTAAAAATATTATTGAAATATCCATATTATAGTTTTATATCATTATGGATATGGATTGATTAAAAACATACTTATGCAAGCCTTTAGATACTATATTCTCTTCAGAATATTGTACTAAACTCTTTTGTTTTGGGAAATAGCACTTATTTAATTTCAGTCTAAATATTTAATAGATGAACTATTAATTCCATATCATATATGGAATTATTTGTGTTTGGATCATTTTACTATAAAAATAAGGCTTTATTATTTAAAATATACCATTTATGGGTGGTAAGAACACCTTCCCTCAAATTTTGAAATATCCTAAAACCAATTCACCACTGAGAAGGGGGGATGAATCGGTGGTAGTTACCTTTTATAATTTCTTTTAATTAGAAATAAACCCCTTCTACTGTTTATTAAATAGTCCCCTAATGTTTTTCAATCATACTTACTCAAATGAAACAAATAAACAAGATAAATCACTAGATATTTTTTACAATATTTAGACCAATTGTGGGTTTCTAGTCCTTACCATGTTCAACTCCTTATTGTGTTCAACTCTTTATTGTGTTCAACTCACATCAAGCTATATATTATTCAGTAAATAATATGATCAAATAAAAATGGATGGGCCATGTTTCATCCTATATACTTGTTCATTATCATCCCCCTAGTATTTACATAGCATATTTCTAGTTATACAATGATTAGAATAATATGATAATAACCCCAGGAGAATCTGGTTTTATAATATCTATTAATGATCTTCCCCTAGATTCATCAACATATTCAGCAATTTCAAAACTGACTGAATTAAAAATAATTCATGGTATGTCATTTATATCTCAACATTATCAAAACATCATATAAAAAAATTGTACTACAATCTCATGTGTATTTTCTCATTAAATTTAAACTCAAGTTAAAGCTCCCATGATCTCAGAATATTCTATCTTTCATTAACTACATTTCTATAAAAAAATAAAATTTCTACCCTTTTAGTTTCTTGGTAGTGAAATAGAAACTCATTACAAAATATTTTCCATACTTAATAAATATTGACAGTAATTCAAAAATATTAAATTTTTGAATTCCAATAATACCCATTTATTCTTCCTTATTAAAACAAACTTGAGCTCTACCTTCTTTGATCTTCATATACTATACAATAATTTTTGAAAATAACTTAGTATATAAAAAATAATTCATTCATAACTCAATAATAATCATTTCAAATAATGATATCAGTGATTATTTTAACTCCAAAATCTCATGGAATCATCATAATATTCCAAATTTAATATCTGGTGGTTCTTCTTCAGAAAATATAACTTTGAGCTCAAAAAACTCTTTTTAGATAAACCATCTTGGAACATCCAAAAAAATGATCATTAAATACCAATATTGAAATATCTCATGAAACAAATTGAATTATATTTGATATGTGATATTTTAAGATCATCTTGAGAAACATTGGGTTATATTTATTCTTAATATCCAAAATCTAGAAACTCATATTTTCTCTTAGTAGTCTCACTTGAATAAAACTCTAAGTATGTGACCAACCATGAGTACGATCGACCATGTGAATCTATCGCACTATCTAGATCAACCATGTGTATCAAACACATGAACACGTAACATACCTTATAGACTAAACATGAGGAATTGGATTGATTGTATGAACAAATCACCTACTATGAAGATCGACTATGAGTAACTGATCGACTGCTTAAACAAATAGTTAATCAACCACATGAAAATATGATTGACCATATGAACAATATATTGAGCACATGAGTAATGGATTGACTGTATGAGTAACTTATTGACCATATGAATCATACGGTCACTAGAACAAACACATTTAAAAACTCAAGAAGAAATCTAGAATCATTAAGGTAACTACATAATTATTTTAGAATCATTCGGAGCCATATATAAACAACTCAAAAAAATCAAACAAATCTAGTAATGTCTCACCACCCTCAAATAACTTATGTCAATTTATTATAGTAAGTTGAAAATAAATTTAAACCAATTGTAACTTTATTACAAATTCAATGGTAAACAAAGGGGCACTTCAATATCCCCCTTTTGGATTTGTTTGAAACACTATTCAACTCTTCCAAAATGTCTCAGATCTATTTCAAAACATATTAACAAATAAGAAGATCATAAAATCATATCATGTCTCACTTTAGAAGATTCTCTCACCACCCAAATAAATAAGGTCATGTTTTGTAAATAATTACATCCATTAATGGCAAGAAAAATTTGGCTATGTGACATAGATTAACTTCATATCAATTCATGCATCTAATTTCACTATAAAAAAACTCCCCCATTGAACATTATTCATAGATTCATATGATAATTTAGTGATCACTTCCCTTTTTTATCAATAATTATATCCCCCTTTATCAACATAATCCAAATTATAGTGGGGGGATTTTTTCACACTCCCTCAAGTTAGAGGATAAGGATGAACATGAAGTTTCATCCTAATCTCTACATATTTCTCTCTATACATTTTCTCTATAATAATTTATACCCTCTGATTCTTGGTGAAAATATAATTAATATTTATTTCACTACTTTCTAATCTTTATTTAATAAAATGGTCCCTGATAACAATATTGTTAGATCATGAGTGATACAAAAGATTATTTGAGAGAACTATGGGGCACATATTATCACAAGAAATCTGTAATGGTTTCTTAATTAAAACTTTTAAATATAATGAATAAACTTACATCCATCTGTGTAAATATTATTTAATCAACCTCATTTATACTCAGAACCACTAACTATAGCTTCTTTCTATGCCAACTCACAAAACTCTCACCATGGAAGAACCCTCCACCATATGTGGACTTTCTATCAGTGCAATCGGATGACCAATTTGTATCTGTGAACCCCTTTGACCATATGTCTAATATAATTCTATACACCAATACACTACTTAGTGTTCCCTTGATATATCTTGGAATCCTTTTGGTTTCCATCATATGTGATTATTTTGTAACACAATGTAATCTAGCACATAAGGTTATTTAAAATAAAATATTTATTCTTGAATTTATCAGGTAGATCATGATACTAATAATTCTTATGATTTCTTTTTGTTTAACACACTTTTAATTCTATTATTTAGTCAAATTAGTTCTAATAAAAATTAGAGTGGAAACCTTCTTTGAATCATTTATTTCAAAATTTATTAACAATTCTTTAGCATATTTTTCTTGAGATAATTATATATAACCACCTCCTTGTAAAACTTATTGTCCCACTAAATAATCATTTATATTAAAAAATAAATCTCAAAATTATGGTTCATTTTCTTTGAAAATTATTCATAAAAATACTCCTGGTAACTTGAGAATATTATGTCCTCATAATATATCATAACAATGAGTGATCATGTGATGCATTCTTTATTATATAAGTTTCTATCAACTGTTCCATTTATAAATTTCAAATTAATCAAGAATCCATACAGTTTAGAGTATCCTTCCATTGGATCATATTTTAAGATATATAATGTTTTTTTCAATATTCAAACAATGTTTCTATCCTGATAAAGAGTAAACCCCTTAGGATACTCAATAAACACTTCTACTTCAATATCTCCATTTAAGAAATAAAAATTCACATTCAGTTGGTAAACCCTTTATTTTTTATGAGATTCCACCACTAATATAATTATTATATATTCTAGCCTTTCAACTAGAGAAATTTTTCCTCAAAATCAATGCCTACCATTTGAGAGTATCCCTTGAAAACCAGTCGGTCTTTATTCCTTAACACCTCTCCTTTCTTATTGTGGTTGTTTCTAAAAACCCACATGGTTCCTATAATATTTTTATTTTTATGCCTTGGTATAAGATACCATGTATAATTATTCTCAATTTTACATATCTCTTCATTTATAAAACTAACCCACTCTTCATGTTTAACTTCCTATGAAACATATTTTAGATTAATTTCTATAATGAGTGTAGTTTGATTCTCAACTCTCATCTTTATTATAGTTTGGACTAGTGCCTCTTAATTACCAATTAAATTTTCAATATAAACATGACTCTTAAACCAAATATATCTCATTCTCTCATTATCAATATATTTATCATATTTTGAATTATGATACTAATGAAAAACTTAAAAATTCTACTCATTGTCTTCTTGTTCAATAAACTTGTTTTATGAATCCTTCTCACAGTTATCTTTTAAAAAATCATTTGTTGTAGAAATTGAACCTACCATATTATATTGTTTAAAAATAATTTGAACATCACAAAATTAAATGATTTTATCCATCATTTTTTCCAACACTTTTGGCCAGTTCCATTAGAGAGATAACCCATCAAAATGACTTCATATGCTTTTTCTTTAAATTTTCCCAGATTGTTACCATTGATCTTTATGAAACATGGACTTACGGATAATTTTAAGTACTTAATAGTGGGATTCCATTAGATCCCAATATTTTAAGGTATTTTACTTGTCTTAGGTATCATCAAACATCTATTATGAATATGGACACTAGTGCACATAACTTATCTCCAAAAAAACATAGAAAGTTTGTGCTCAGTTAACATTGTCTTGGCCATTTCAAAAATGATTTGGTTTATACTCTTAGATATTCCATTATATTGTATAGTGTAGGGAGAACTTAATTGATTTTTAATTCCATGCTTCACTAAATAATTTTCAAATTAATTACACATAAATTCCCAACCATTATCCATGCTTAGCTTTAATATGTACACTCCCATACATTATCTACTTATCATATAAATATTTTGAACAAATTAACTAAATCCAACTTGTGATTCATGAATATGACTATTGTCATCCAATTGAAATTATATATGAATGAAATTAAATAAAAAACACCTCTAGTATACTGATTTCTCATTATCCCACATAAATCTGAGTGAATAAGTTCAAGTGGTCATGATAATTGTAGATTCACTTTTCTATGTATTTATTGGACCATATTCTACCTTTGGCATGTTTCACAAATTAAAACTCTTTAGATATTTAGTTGGGGAAGATATCTTACCATGTCATGCTTTGATAATTTACTTAGACTCCTTTATAAAAGGTGGACAAGTCTCTTACACCATAATTAATTTTCTTTCACAACACTCAAGTAAAGTAAGTTAGTTGGATCACCAGTTTGGAATAAGTTACAACTAATCATTTATCCTCAAGTGATTGTTGATGCTCCTTTTTCATCACATTATCTAAAAGAATGGAAAGGGAAATGACTTATCACAAATTGAGGAATCCTTTGAAGAAAACATCAAAAATCGACAAAGGAATGAACAAGGCTTCAAAAGCACAGGGGTCGCGCAAGTTCCATCACTGTCGCGCAAGTATACTTGCACGCCCCCTAATGGTCGCTCAAGTGACTTGCGCACCCTAAAGGATAACCGCCCGGGGTCTTCTCCAGCCTATAAATAGACCCTGTGGGCCCCCCATTGGAGGAAGGAATTTTCCCAAATTCAGATTTAGAGCTCTGAACGCCCAAGTCTCTTCTTCAGGTCTTCCAAACACTTATAAGTTAATTCTTTACCTAGAATGGAAGGTCTAAACAAGAGAAGTAAGGTCTAAGTGTTAGAATTCACTAACACTTGTGTGCCTAAGGTGTTTTACTCGTAAGGAAAATGAACATACTTGCGTGCCGCCCTACTTCCTCACCAAAACTTGCGCGCCTCTATTCTGGAAGTACCTCAGGATAATTCTAAAGGCATTGGTCAAGGATCACCCAAGTATTACCATTCAGGTTTACAAACGTGCAAGTACTCATGTGTCGCGCAGGTATACCTGCGCGACCAAGACTTGCACGCCCACGTAGTACTTGCACGCCTGCCAGGACTTGCGCGCGCCTGCCTTTTTGGGTGCCTTTATTTCCCATTTAACCCCTCTTATGCCATTCTACCTCTCCTATTCAATATTCAGTCTTCAAGACACTCTTTAAATCCATTTATGGCATGATTTCTTGATTTGGATTCCTTATTTGAAAGGAACTCCGTGAAACATCTCTCAAAATCTATTGATTCACACATATTTACGTCACTAAAGATTGAGATTTCATTCATTCAACCTCATCATTTAAGATGAGAGAACTCTTTTAACCTGGGCCTCCTTTTCAGGAATAAGCCCTAGTCATAATTTCCAAATATGGGCATCCTCCTTAGGAGTAAGCCCCAAGTCCTCATTAATTTAGGCATCCTTTTCAGGAGTAATCCCCAATCATAATTTCCCTAAACCTGGGCCTCCTTTTTAGGAGTAAGCCCCAGTCCCCTAATTTGGGCATCCTTTTCAGGAGTAAGCCCCAACCATAATTCTCTTAACTTGGGCCTCCTTTTCAGGAGTAAGCCCCAGTATCAAACTTGGGCCTCCTTTTTAGGTGTAATCCCTAGTCCCCTAATTTGGGCATCCTCCTGAGGAGTAATCCCCAACCATAATTCTCTTAACCTGAGCCTATTTTCTAGGAGTAAGCCCCAGTCTCAAATATGGGTATCCTCTTCAAGAGTAAGCCCCAAGTTCCTTAATTTGGGCATCCTCATCAGGAGTAATCCCCAACCATAATTCTCTTAACCTAGGCCTCCTTTTCAGGAGTAATCCCTAGTCTCAAATATGGGTATCCTCTTTAGGAGTAATCCCCAAGTTCCTTAATTTTTCATGTCCCTTAACATGGGCTTCCTTTTCAGGAGTAAGTCCCAGTCATAATTCCCATTAATTCTGGGCATCCTCTTTAGGAGTAAGCCCCAAGTCCCCTAATCTGGGCATCATTTTCAGGAGTAAGCCCCAATCTTAAAATTCCCAAATCTAGGCATCCTCCTTAGGAGTAAGCCCCAAGTCCTCATTAACCTGGGCCTCCTTTTCGGGAGTAATCCCCAGTCTCAAATATGGGCATCCTCCTTAGGAGTAAGCCCCAAGTACCTTAATTTTCTCTTAACCAGTCCTAATTTACTTTTGATCTGGATCTCCTTCTCAGGAGTAAAACCCAATCATAAGTCCCCTCCTAATTTGGGCCTCCTTTTCAGGAGTAAGCCCCAAATTAGAGTATCCAAATATCCATAAAGTACATATACCTTTATGGACCCTATTCCTGGATTTCTTCCCTGAAGTAAATCCTAATCTTCATCTATTTGGGCAATCATACATACATAAGCCCCACATTATTTCTTATGATTGCATCTTTCATGGCACAATTGTCTGGTTTTTACCAATACCTCTTATTTCACACACTGAGCATGACTCAAGTGATCTTAGAGTGTAAAAGTAATTATGACATCATTCTTTGAGCCATCAATCATAAACATCATACTCCCTTACTCGAACTAAGTGGGCTCTGATTCCTTTTCTAAACAAAGGATATGTAGGTAGCCCATCTGTGGGTTCAATCCCAACTCTGAAATAATCCATATCCTTCTGAATGACAATAAACTTCATGTGCCCCACTGAGTGGCTTTAAAACCACCATGGTCATCATAATGACCAAGAGACTTATATATAAATGTGTCGAAAGATACCATTGACCAAGAATCTCTGACAAATATAGATGATTCTCTATCGATGAAGAACCTCAAATACATATAAAAGATTCTCTAAATTTCCTACATATCAATCATTGATTGTCAGATCTAAAGGAAAGCTCATTTTATACCTGGTAATGTAATAAGGATTCATGAACATAACTTAAATCTATAAAGAGAGTCCCGGAGTAGACAATAATTCCCCTCAAAAAGCTGTGATGAGTCTGACCTCTCATCCTCTTGACCAATACAAATTCCTAAGCCTCATCAGTCCACAACTAATGAGCACCTACCTTTGGAAAGTATGTCCAAATGGATGTGGAATCATTGGTTGTTTCCGGTTCTACGAACAAACTCGTTAGAAACCAATTGGAATGTTTGAACCTTCAATCAAGGAGGTCATCCCCAATTCCAAAGAGAAACAAAAAATGGTGAACCCGACGTGAATCCTTAACCAAGTTAAAATGATGTTTTACCTATTTGTTAGGCCCCTATTTAAAACTCAATGAGAGGGCCAACAAAAACAATCATTGACATATGTGCTCATCCAAAAGATGTAGTGGATGAATTTATCTTTATTACGTCTGTTATATCAAACAGGCACTCTTTTCCAAGATTTTCTGCATTCTAAGAAATGGTTTCTCTCAAGTTCACACATGTGAATATCGCTGCTGTGAATGCCACTACTGCTACTCCTGCTGGATCGTCGACCGATCTGAGGACGATATCACCTACTCAGCGTCTTCAACGCTGGGTATCAAAAACTTTGGTTAAGGAGTACCGTCAACACGGTACCATTCCAACTCTGGAGGCTGCCCGATAAGCCCTCCAAGTGAATAACTCACCCTAGTCGTCCAGAAAGTGATGACCAGTGATCAAGAAACAGGCGGTGTTAACCACCATCTCCAACCGTTTCGGGTCATTATCCCCAGAACACAATCACTATTCGCTCCATTATTCTTGGGAGGTGAATGAGCAGGTCCCTCAGGGCCTTAATTCAAGCAGACAGGGGTCCTTCCCGAGGGCTCCCACCAACAATTGCCGCCATACTCATGTGGTAGTGTGCCCTCAACATGATGAGAGTACCGACTCCAGGCGTTCGGCTCAAGTTCCTCGAACCCGAGCAGGTAAGACGAATCGCCAGAGGCGAAATCCGGTCAACAGTGAGCAGGTTCTCATCTCTTCCATCTCCAGAGAAGTCCACCAACCTAACTTGGTTGCAAGCAACGAGTAGGCACACACAACTGCCCATTTTAATTCTGTTGTCCAGCTGACTCGTCTGGCAGCATCCCGCCAATCCCACCAGGCAATTCCGGCGGAGTACTATAGGCAGGAACATACACATGTTTATACATCACCAGCTAGTCAGCAGGCTCGTTTGACTACATATGATGGATCTCATCAACCACGTTCAGTGAAGTGCAATCAGCAGGCACATACACCTGCTAGTATTGATCAAGTATACCAACAGTCTCGCTTGGTATCATTTGGAGAAGTCAGTCAGAAAGCTCCGGGGACAAACAGGAGGCAGACTCAACTCTCTAACCCTACACTTGAGTACTTTTAGGATTCACTGACAGGAAAAGGAGGACAGTAGCAGCCACACACACCTACTCCAAGCACGGAATTGACGTATATCCCCGTTCCGGCAGCTGAAGTCACCAAGAATATTCTATCAATGGTGAAAGAGAAGAAGAAAATTCCTGCTCATATCATGGATGTCTGTCAGGATATTATAACAGCTTCAGCGGCATCTCAGGGAAAGACACATAAATCTATCCCTACCAGTGGAGTGACACATCAACAGTTCACTCCGGAATAGACACTCGCATCTATTCCAGTCCAAGAGGGTTGTGGGGCATACTCCCCCATATCATACGGACAACCAAGTCAGGCACATACACCTGATTTGAGTGGAGATCGTCAGCATAACCTGTCCATCTCTCCTTATCAGGCACATACACCTGCTCAGAGCAGCCACTTTCGTTAACAAGTGGTTTCCAAGGCGAGTAAGAAGGCGTCTAAGAAGAAAACCCACCCAGCACAGTCAAAAGATCAAGAGCCAATCTGTAACAAGGGCTTGCTCGATGTTGGAGTTCTTGAAGCCATCAGACAGTTATCTGTTGGAATTCAAGATTCTTCTCCCTCATTTCCCAATAGTGGGAACATTAATTCTGAGGGTATTCAACAAACACTTCCTCGTGAAGTCTTGCTTCATGGAAATTCGGTCAATCTCGAAGTTTCATCTTCAGATGCGAGCCACAGGAACCCTCTGTGTGGCCAGGAGACCAAGGAGCAAGAGATATCATCTTTTTCTATAACCCACCATAGTGGTCCTTCCCATGATGATGAATTTCTCTGAGAAAGTCCTCTCCACAGTAGTGATGCACATTGGCCGGAAAATGCTCCAGTGGACAATGTAGTGCCGAGAAAGCCCTCTTATCTTGAGGCACTTGCAAATGCGAAACCAGTCATGTCTAATGTTTCATTGCTGGAAGGTGAAATACTTTCTCAATCGGAAGATATCCTAGGGTGTAGGTCATTCTCCGAACCACCCCTAAGTCATGCATCTTCTAGTTTAATCAATGAATTCTCTATCGATCATGTTGAATCCAATGAAGCAATAAGGAAGCACCAGCTCTGGTCAAAACAGGTAGAAGAATCTTCATCAAATGATAAAGAGGAAATGTTGAACATGAGAAAACAACTGGAGAAAGGTGAAGTGTCAGTCATGTTTTGGCCTCTAGCTGACTCTCAGTATGACATTCCAGAAATGTTGATGGAAGATGGAACTCATGATATTTGTCTCAATAAATGGAAAACTCTTTGTCAGTTGAAAAAGAAAGTATTATCTTATGATGAATATGAAAATCATGTTAAGATAATAGAAGGGTTACAACGCCAAATTGACTTGGCATCTCTATCAGTCTCTCGATATCCGAAAGCTGAAAAGCAGCAGAGAGCCCTTCAGCGTTCATGCCTTGGTGCACTAAGAATGTTGCGCCAGTTAATTGCCAATTCCCAATCTGGTATTCATGTCAGAGGATGGGGTGTTCATGGAGAACTGCATTTCACGGTGCTCTACAGTCAGCAAAGCCCACCAAAAATGGTCTCATGAAATGTTATTTCCCATGGTCGGCCACAGATACCTGGCTTTGTTTGCAATCAAAAGCTTTCCCAAGAACAGGTTTCAACTAGTTCCTCTTAAAATAAAGAATACATAGAACAAGTTGTTGAATTACTCCTGCATCAAGAAAACGAGAATATTTAACAGGCCTCTTGTTTGGAGAAAGCACATCACCAAGTGATAGAAGTGTCAGAAATCATCCAACGGTCTTTTGAACTGGGTGATAAAAGTGGATGTCGATTGATGCATCCAGCTAATTTCCGGACCAAGGTCCGCAAGATCAGGAGAGATTTTAATAAATTCTCAGACATATCATGTCAAGAGCCACCCCAGCTCACCAGACTGGGGACTCTTTTAAACCAACACTTGGAATCAACAAATAGGATTCAAGGAGTTGAGCGGGAACATCAGGAATAGCCCCAGTCCACCGGACTGAGGACTTTTTCAAATCATCAAACCCCTCCTCAGAGAAAGTAGGTCTTTTCTCGATTGGGGAAGAAGCCACAAGAGGAACGAAGATCCAAATTATCAGGATATTCTCTCCAAATTACGGTTCGTCAAGATGTTCCTGAGGGATCGAATCAACAAAAGGCAATGTCTCATCAAAGACATGGAATGAGACAATATCACAGAAATGCTGATAGAAGGGATGTGATGCATTATGCATCAATCAATGTCATCAATGCTGTTGTTGCTGATCCACCAGATGAGGCTCACTCAGAGGGATCAGATAAATAGGTTCCTGTTCAGGAAGTTGTACGCACAGACACAAATGAAAAAGGTGTGCGTACACGAAATCAAAGGTTTACCCAAAATCTGGGTGTTCCTTCAAATAACCCACTTCCCCCTCTCCGAAAGGGATCAAACAAGGGAAAGGGGAAGAATAAGGTTACATATCCTCCCTCTGGAGAGGTACAATCGCTCTCACTAGAACAAAGATTTGTGCAACAGGAGGAAGAAATGAAGGAATTGAGGAGGATGAACATAGAACTACTTCAAGGTAGTCTTCCTCCTAAGCGTGCTGGAGTCAGTCAGCCAAGGTATTTTGTTACAGCTACTGAGATGGATCAAGAATATCCTCCTTTATCAGTACACCCTCACAGGTCTAATCCTATGGGTCAAGTGAAACAACAATTGGCAGTGTTGCCATCAGTTGCAGTACCAGCTGCCATACCTGTCCAAGCACTAGTCAGTGCACCTGTTCAGATTCAAGCTCAACCGAATGTTTCTCAAAAGTTAATAACTACTATTGAATCATTAACAGCTCGGTTGGAAGCTATGGAAGGAAATCATGCACAGGTTCAATTGGAAAATAAAGCTTACCCTGAATGGGTAGATTCAATCTCTCCCCCATCAAATTTTGGGAACCCTGTATTCCCTATTTTCAATGGATCAGGAGATCCTGAACAGTATTTGTTGCGATCCTATGATGGGAACTCCGAAGCAGCAAGAAGCAGTGAAACTTAGATGCTTCATGCAAACCTTGCAAGGACCAGCTTTTTTCTGGTATACAAGCTTGAAATCCCGGTCAATTACCGGATGGGAAGATCTTCGTCAACGATTTTTTCATCAATTCAGCTCAACTTTTCCAAAGACAATAGTTTTCAATCTTACAAACTGTAAGAAAAGGGAGAATGAAAGATTCTCTGATTTCATTGCTCGCTGAAAGGGGTTAACATATTACCTGAGCCTAGCACTCCCTCAAGAGGAACTGTTGCCAATCTTTGTGGCAAATCTACGTGATGAATTACACACGTCGTTGATCCCTGTGAAATAAACAGAAGGGTTTTGAGACCTTACTTAAATCGCTCAGTAGATTGAAGATTCCCTTATACAAGCTAAGGATAAATCTCAAATAATTCCATCAGCTCCAGGAAGGAGAATGGGTAAAGAAAAAACTGCTACAGTTATGCTTAAACAAGCACTTGTACCTGTTTTTACTTCAAAACCTTCATCTTCTCAAAGGGATCCACCTCCTGTGAGCCAACAACAAAGGTCGTTTCTTCCAAATGATCAAAGAAATAAAAGACGAAAACAATTTTAGGATCTGACGAGAAAAACATACTCTTTCTGAAATGAACAAGTTCCTGTTTACTTCATTTAGGATCTGGAAAATAATCTGGTTCAATTGCCAAGGCCTAAGAGGACAAACAAGGAAGGAGATGAAGACCATCACAATTATTTCCCTTTTCATCTAATGTTGGGGCATCCAATCCAGGAGTGTTTTTTCTTCAAAGACCTCCTGCAAAAGATGGTCGACTCGGGACAAGTCAAACTGAAAGGCTCTTCAGCCCAGGTATCATGTGTTGCTGCTACAGTTCCAGAGGAGGAAGGTGAGTGGCAAGAAGTCAAAATCAAAAATGCACAAAAATATGGTGATTGGATGGTCAGAAAGACAATCAACCGAACTCATGCTATTTTGCGAATGCAATTGAAGAAACCAATTGTACCTTCTGCTATGAATGTCTCAGAAAAACCCTCTTCATCAGAGGGAAAATCCTCAAAGAAACGGCATGATTCAAACAAATAAAAAGAATCAGAAGAAGGTGAGTATGTGTCAAAGCCTAAGTTTTCTTTGACCTTGGCAGACTTCATGCCATCTACTTCAAGTCAACGGGCACCGCCCCATCAAACAGCACAGCCTAAATTGGCTAGTCAAGAAGAGTCTTTATCAGATGAAGAATTGATTTCTGGTTCTGTTAATATGATTCAATTAACAGATCCGTATGCCAGTTGCAGTTTTGATTATAATGAGCCTGAATTCCCTATATCAAATAGAGGAATCCGAGAAAGTTTCAGAGGCTCAGGATACAGGGGAAGACGTGGATCTTTCAGAATCCACTATTCCAATTCTACCCCTACTAGAACTGTGTACGCAGCAGAAACTCGTGGTAGATCCCTTTAGCGAGCTCAACAAGAACAAGCAATTTCTTTCACCAATAGCAAATTCAGTCCTGACACAGTTATTCTGGAAGACCGGTTGAAGGTTCCATCTTCTTCCTCTCAGCAATTAAATGGATCTAATCGGTCTAATCTTCCAAAAATAGGAATATTGCCAACTCCTATCCCAATACAAGATGCATCCACTTCCAAAGCATCTGCTTCCAAGGTACCTGCTAAACCACATGTTCCTATTGGGAAATGCAGACCTCTAGATCAAAATTATGATTTATCGAAACACCTGGCCCAATTACCGGCCAAGTTATCAATTTTGGATGCTTTGAATTTTTCAAAGGATCTTCGGGAGGCACTCATCGAGGCTTTGTCAAGTCCTCAGGAGTTTGAAACTGAAATTGATGCATCTAAAGTCTATCACGTTGAGAATAATCCTGCGGAATGTCATGCAGTGATATCTTTCACTGATGAAGATGAAGATGATGTCGTGCATGGACATATTGGACCTTTGTACTTATCTGGTAAGGTCAATGGAATAAACGTCTGAAGAACTTTCATTGACAATGGTTCAGGAGTCAACCTCATGCTCATCCGTACACTTCGTCGATTGGGCCTCACAGAATCTGATTTATCTCCTTCTACCATGATGTTACAAGGATATGATAAAAATGAACAAGAACCATTGGGCGAAGTTACACTCAGAACTCATTTTGGAGATCTTGTATCCAATTCAGATTTCATGGTTGTTGATCAAGACTCAGCTTTCAACATCTTTCTTAGAAGACCCTGGCTACATCATCATGTGGCTATCCCTTCATCATACCATCAATGTCTCAAATATTGTTTCGATGGTCAAGTTGGGAAATTGTATGGTGATAAGGCCTCGTTCAAGACATGTGAGTCTCAATACATTGAGGCAAAATTCTATCACATGAAGGGAAAGGATAAATCCACAACCAGGGAGATTACCAAAGTTAATGCTCCATATGGTTTGGAAAAGATTCCACTAAATCCATTTGCACATGTGAGTACAGATTATGTGTTTCCTATCAGTCAAATTGACAGGGTAGACCCAAATCAAAATACTCTTATGGAAAGATCCATAATTTTAATTACGGCAATCGAGACAGACAACATGGGAGAAATGGGTATCCCACCAGGCAATGATGAAAGCTCAAATGGAGATGTCTTCGTTTCAACTACTGAAATCCAGCAACTCTATACTTTACCAACTATTCCAGAAGAAGTTATAGAAACATCGGAGGTGAATAATGATGTAGATTCTCAATCCATCGTCTCCTCTTTATTTCCCAAGGAAGACCCTTCATCATCAATTGGGTTAGAAATGGAAGACTCTTCTTCAAGATGTTCAAATTTTAACATCTCTTCTGATCATGGAAATTTTTCTTCATCATCTACTATGCAAGTAGAAATGGAAGAAATAACACATGATGAAGAAGAAGAGGAAGATCTTAGAGATGCTCCTTCAGCATTTGGAGAGGGTATCTCTACCACCGTGGATGAACTCAGAGAAATAAATCTGGTTATAAAAGAAGATCCACACCCCACTTTAATCAGTGCGGCCATGAATCTTGAAGAAAAAGAGATGTATATTTCCTTTCTAAAGAAAAATAGAGATATATTTTCTTGGAACTATACAGAAATGCTCAGGATTTATCCTGATGTGGCTACTCATCATTTGGGTTTACTAGAAGAACATCGAGGATTTAAGCAAGCCTTGAGAAGAACACACCCAACTTATGCTTCCAAAATTGAAGCTGAAGTGGATAATCTTATCAAAGCTAACTTCATCAGAGAAGTTCAATATCCCAAGTGGTTGGATGATATTTTCCCTGTGAAGAAGAAGAATGGACAAATTAGAGTTTGCATTGATTTCAGAGATCTTAATCGGCATTGTCCCAAGGATGATTTCCCAGTTCCAATTACAGAACTTTTAATTGATGCAACAGCTGGCTATGAAGCACTTTCCTTTATGGATGGATATTCCGGATATAATCAAATATGAATGGCCCCAGAAGACGAGGAATCCATATCCTTAAGAGCCCCTCAGGGTGTGTTTTGTAACCGGGTAATGCCCTTTGGCTTAAAGAATGCAGACGCAACATATCAGCGTGCCATGCATCGTATCTTCAAACCCTTCTTAGGGAAGTTTTTTGAATGCTATGTAGACGATTTGGTGGTTAAATCCAAACAACGTTCTAATCACTTGGATGATTTGGAAGTCATATTCCACAAGATTCAACAACATAATTTGAAGATAAACCCCTTAAAATGTGCTTTTGGGGTAACCTCAGGAAAATTTCTCGGCTTTGTTGTACGCCATCGTGGTATTGAAGTCGATCCTGAGAAGACCAAGTCAATCCTTGGTATGTTACCTCCTCAAAATTTGAAATAATTGAGAGGACTTCAAGGAAACTTAGCCTATATTCGGCGTTTCATCGCCAATTTAGCAAGAAAAAGTTTACCCTTCACCAAATTGATGAAGAAGGGAGTCACTTACCAGTGGATTGAATAATGTCAAGAAGCATTTGATATTCTCAAAAAATACCTCTTGAGTCCATCGGTACTCATGCCACCTGTTGAAGGAAGACCACTTATCCTCTATGTGACAGCTCTAGAGCGATCATTGGGTGTCTTTCTTGCTCATAAGAACGATTATGGGAATGAAAACAGCCTCTACTACCTCAGTCGGACTATGAATGAAGCATAAACTCGGTATTCGAGTATTGAGAAGTGCTGTCTGGCATTAATCTTTGTAGTTCAGAAGTTGAGACACTACCTGCAACATCATGAGGTCCAATTGGTATCTCACAATAACCCGCTCAAATTCATCCTTAGTCGTCCAATGCTTACAGGACGTCTGGCAAGGTGGGCAGTTATTTTTCAGCAATTCGACATTCAGTATGTGTCTCAAAAGGCAATAAAGGGCCAAGCTCTGGCTAATTTCCTGGCTGAACACCCTTCAGTGGAAGACACATCTTCAGATATTAAACTCCCTGATGAGGAAGTCTTCTCTATTCAGGATAGTCCTCATACATGGGAAATATACTTTGATGGTGCTTCCATAAGTCCAACAGGGAGGAAAATGGAAAATCCCAAATTCAACAAGTTGGCTTAGGAATTGTGCTCATTTCTCCAGAAAAGGCAGTTCTACCTTATTCCTTTTTATTATGGGAAGGTGGTACCAATAATGAAGCAGAATACCAAACTCTCAATGCAGGTTTGGAATTGGCGCTTCAAGCACAAGTGAATCACTTAAAGGTGAAAGGTGATTCAGACCTGGTAATCAAACAAGTCAATGGGGATTATTCCATCAGAAAAGAAGAACTAATCCCTTTGTATGATTACGTCAGAGAGATAATGGAGTAATTCCCTTCGAAACTGACATTTTCTTATGTCTCTTGATCATAAAATGCTCGAGCTGATGCACTGGCTAATATAGCCACAGTATTGGCAGATCCAAATCGGGACGAGAAAACCATCAGTATTTCCCACCGTCGTGCAATTTCACATTATGTTGGAATCAGAACAGAGGAAATTAATGAAATTAGTCCCATTCCTGAACCGTATGGTCATATTACAGGATGGATGTCACCTATCAGGGAATACCTTCAAAATGGAATACTTCCACCTGATAGAGACGAGAAAGAACAAATCTGGCGACGTGTGGTCAATTTTACTCTTTATGATATCCCATATCACTTATAGAAAATTCTCTACAAACGTGGTTTTGATGGAGTTCTCTTCAGATGCATTGATGGGGAAGAGATAATGGCTGTCATGAAAGAAGTGCATGCAGGAATCTGTGGTGCCCACCAGTCTGGACATAGACTGTCTGATCAGATTTGAAGGCTTGGATACTTTTGGCCTTCAATGATACAAGATTGTGTTGATTTCATAAATAAGTGTCATTCATGCCAAGTACATGCCAACATCATTCATAAACCTCCATAGTTGCTTCATACAGCTAAATACTCATGGCCATTTGCCACATGGGGAATGGATGTGGTGGGGCCTTACCCTTCAGCTACGGCCAAGCAGTTTAAGTATATTCTTACAGCTACTGATTTCTTTTCCAAATGGGTAGAGGCAATAACTCTCAAGGAAATCAGTTATAAATGCATTTTTAGCTTCATCAAGTCTAACATCATTACCAGATTTGGTGTCCCTCATACCATATTGACGGACAATGGCACTAAATTATGTTCATCTGAGGTGAAGAAATTATATCAAGAATACAACATTAAATCCAACCATTCATCTCAGTATCATGCAGCGGCCAATGGCCAGATAGAAGCCTTCAATAAGACTCTGTCAAATATACTGCAAAAGATGGTGGATTAAGATAATAATTCATGGCCTGATAAACTCTTTCATGCTTTATGGGCTTATCGGACTACCACCCGCACCGCAACACGGTCAACTCCATATTCATTGGTATATGGAACAGAAGAAGTCTTTCCAATTGAAGTTCAATTACCCTCACTCAGAGTAGCCATTTGTGATCAATCATCTACAGATGAACAATCTCAAAAGCGATTGAATGAATTGTAAAGGTTAGATGAGAAAAGATTGTGCACTTTGCACCACTTAGAAGTCTATCAGAATCGAATAGCACGAGATTTTAACAAAAAAGTTCATCTTCATTCATTTACTAAAGGAGAATTGGTATTAGTTCTCAGAACTCCAATGACACCAGGAAAGAAACCTCCCAAGCTTGAGCCAAAATGGGAAGGACCTTACTCAATACATAAGGTCTACTCCAATGGAGCTTATTCATTAATCTCAATGGATGGAGAACTCATCACTACTCCAACCAATGCCAGATTTCTAAAGAAATATTTTGTATGAACACAAAATTCTGCACCTCAGTTCAGCATGACCTTAAACTTCACCTCGGTCCAGCATATGACCCTAAACTATTTGCAAGTCCCTCACGTCCAACAAGACGTTAAACTGCACCATCCACGGTCCATGCATATGACCGTAAACTATTCGCACTTTCGTCCAACATGACGTTAAACTGTATCATCCCTTTTTTATCCAACAAGACGTGAAAACTGTGAAAAAGTCCCTAATACGTCCAACATGACATTAAATGATGTACTATTTTGTCCTCACTGCATGAAATTAAACTGCACAGTTCCCCTTTTGTCCAACATAACATTAAACTATACTGTCCCCATCGTCCTAACTACATGACGCTAAAATGTACAGCAAGTCCTTTAATACGTCCTACATGACATTAAATTGTGCTTTGTCCCTGCTACATGACACTAAACTGTGCATTACCAATATTCCTAACTGGAAGACTTCAAACTGCATAGTCCCTTTATATGTCCTACATGACATTAAACTGTTTATCATTAAGGTTGTTGCTACCTCTTGTTTCTCACACCGAGTATGACTCACGTGAGCTTAGAGAAAACTTCAACCATAACACTCTCTTTGGGATACTAACCATGTGTAAGTCCCAACACCACATTTTAGGTCGTTGTCCCCAAGAACAACTTTATCACTAATTCATTCTTTAATTGAACTATGCAGACTTTGATCCTTGCCTTTTAGGCTGGGTACGTAGGCAACCACCCAAGGTTCAAGCCCAAAATCAGTCTCTTCACATTGGTTCACCTCCATCTCATACGATGTTGATTCGTGAAACTGCCTCTAGAATCAATATCTTTACATTGGTTCACTTTTATCCTTGCTATACGACATTAAACTATACAACACTTTTTTCCAGTATGAAAATAAACTACAATATTCTTTTACACCCTCATCTGAGAGGGAATCATTATTTACATTGATTTTCAATCATGTTTCATTTCAAAGACTACGTGCATACATGGCAATACCTGAACTTTTTATCTTGGGTTAAATCATCATTACACTAAAGTCCCCTTTCACCCTTCACATGTATGAACCAAATTTGTACAAAGGGTATTTCTAGAACTACGTGGGCTTGATTCTCATCCTTAGGGGATACGTAGGAACATTCGAGTGTCCCTCGAATCCAGCCCCAAGTCTTTGGGCCTAACCCCAAATTCCATTTTCAGTCCCTTGGATGAAAAGCCCCCATGAAAACACACACTGTGTATTTCTTATAATGGTCCAAGCTCTATGACCCTAAAATAAGATCTCTAATCCTTTTGTCCCACACGACGTTAAACTGTAGTTCAAGAACTACGTATGTCTTGATTCCCATCCTTATGGGATACGTAGTGAAGTCCAATATTTCCATTCAGGACCCAGCCACAACATGATTATGGTTAGCATTGATTTGTGTATCTTTGCATACATTGGAAAATACCCATCTTTATGTGTCATAATCCTAACCTTAAATATTTTTAGATCTTCATAAACCTTTTCTTGACTTCTAGTCACAAAAATGTCAAACTTCTGAGAGTTCTTTTTCCTGACTATGCAGTGCGTGCCCTTAGGTGGCCTTGCATAAACAGTCTCCATAACAGATTTTTCAGCCAAAAGATACTATTATTTGACTATGCAGCCAATGCCCGTAGGTGGCCCTGCATAATTCAACCCCCTAACGGGTTTGTTAAATACTTTTAACTTCATTCTTGGGAAGAAAGCATCTTTTGTCCTTGTTGGTCTTAAATAACACTGTGTAGGGATCCGAAAAAGTAGTCATCCTTAACATATTTGTCCCATATCCTTTTTCATGATCTGAAAGTATTCAAGTCTATGGTTTATATTCTCCATCCCTAAGTTTGGGTCAGACCTTCATAGGAATGATATCCATCTAGTTATTCGATAATCTTGTTGGGAAATATCTTCTCCATATTCAAGTACATCTTCCATATAGCAAACTCTATACTTTGGAAAATTTGAATCTCCATAAACTTTCACTGGATTTTAGCACTAAGAAAGTAAATTTCTGAGAGTTATTTTGTCCGACTATGTAGCATGTTCCCTTAGGTGGCCTTGCATAAACAGTCTAAATAACAGACTTGTTAGCCAAAAGATATTATTTATTTAACTATGCAGCCAATTCCCTTAGGTGACCCTGCATAATTCAACCCCCTAACGGGTTTGTTAAATAATGGTAACTTCATTCTTGGGAACTACTTCTTCTAATTACTTTTAGCTCTTTTTCATATCATTCCTTAGGTTCAAATATTCTTAAGTCATAGTTTACATGTTTTCCCTCATACTTGAGTTTGGTACTATGTTTTCAGATGAATTGTCAAGGAATTGATTCAATTCTAATTCATTCGGTCAAAGCTATTTTGACCTTAAACATTAGCCTCTTTATGTCTGATGTGCATGACTTTAAACTTCCCACAAAAGACAAAGGAACTCTGAATAAAAGTCAAGTTCCAGCTCACTAAACATACATTTTGTATGATTTAGGTAATATTGATCAATTAAAAGATTCAAAGTTTGTAGGGTTATTTACACTAATCCTAGTAAAAATCAAACTATGCTTACTAGGCCCATTGGATTAGGTAAAATTTAAAGCAGATAGAAAAAGAGAATGCAGGTACAAATTATTGAAGGTGAAAGTGTTTTTTATTGATGCACAAGAATTAGAGGGACATCCACATACTGGAGTCTCTTCTCTTTTTCAGGAATTACAAAAGACTTTCAACATAACTCTTCATTTGATTTACGGCATCCCGAGCTTCATCAGCAGCCACCTAGAATTCATTCATTAAACAGGATACTATAAGAGATGCAGTGATACCAGCTCTTCTTGAAACAATTGTAAAAGAATGTTCTTGAGTGCGGTTTGAGAAAATTTTCTGCTGATCAAACAGTGACTCTGTTTCTTTCCAAGAGACTTGGAATATGGATACATGGATTTGAGAAATGAATCATTGGAAGTAAAGAGCCATTTGGAGAGAGTATTTTTTTCAGATATTACTCTAATTCCATGTTTGTCTTCTCTCCACCAACCGGCTGTGGAAAACATTTCAGCCCATGGGTTTTCCATTTTCATATCTGTAAGGAAATTGCATGTAAGAAAATTTTGAAAGTTCATACCAATGTTGTTGCTCTTAATGCACAACATAACTGAAATAGAGGAGTAGTAGTGCAGCTGCATCTCAGGCATATAATTCTTTGCATCTGGAACATTGACTCCTTCCAGATGACCATGACCATATAGAGGCAGGTAGATTCTCTATGGGAAATTAATATGATATTTCTTCAAGTACTTATCCAAATATGGGAGAGTATTGTCGCAGATATCATAGTAATCATGGCCAATAATGTTCATCATGTCATCAATCCGCTTGCCAGCCAGTCCATCAGTCATTTTGATTCTCTTGGGAGCCATCGATTCTGCACAAAAGTTGAGTAAATTAATTTTTAAGTAAGTTGATTTTTCATAAACTTTGTGAAGAAAATTGGAAAAAATGTCTAAGGCATTAAGGCGCGCAAGTATCATTTTGACGCGCAAGTGTGGATGTGCCACACAACTTTTTGGCGCGCAAGTATCACCGCGCAAGTCCAAATACCTATACAGCAGCGCGATAGCAAAGAAACATTAGAAAACAGAGAAACTTGCGCGGCGAAGGTGACTTGCGCGGCGAGATCTCAAAGGTTTGAAATCCGGATGCTTTGTACGGAAATGGGGCCGCATATTTATAGTCCAGGATACCCACCTGCGCGCCTACAGCAGGCGCGCTCCAGCCCTGCGTGACTCACACTTGCGCACCGCCCTCTGTGCCATCAACACTTGCGCGCCGCTTTTCCTTTGGTTTTCTTCTTTTCCTCAGAGTCACATCCTCATTTCTTTCAGATCCAACTCTGAGGGGGGACTTTTGTTGATGCTCCTTTTTCGTCACATTGTCTAAAAGAATGGAAAGAGAAATGACTTAGCACAAATTGATGCATCCTTTGAAGAAAACATCAAAAATCGACAAAGGAATGAACAAGGCTTCAAAAGCACAGGGGTCGTGCAAGTTCCATCACTGTCGCGCAAGTATACTTGCGCGCCCCCTAATGGTCACGGAAGTGACTTGCGCACCCTAAAGGATAACCGCCTGGGGTCTTCTCCAGCCTATAAATAGACCCTGTGGGCCTCCCATTGGAGGAAGGAATTTTTCCAGAATTCAGATTTAGAGCTCTGAATGCCCAAGTCTCTTCCTCAGGTCTTCCAAACACTTCTAAGGTAATTCTTTACCTAGAATGGAAGGTCTAAAAAAGAGGAGTAAGTTCTAAGTGTTAGAATTCACTAACACTTGCGCACCTAAGCTGTTTTACCTGTAAGGGAAATGAACATACTTGCGTGCCGCCCTACTTCCTCACCAAAACTTGCGCACCTCTATTCTGGAAGTACCTCAGGATAATTCTAAAGGCATTGGTCAAGGATCACACAAGTATTAACATTCTAGTTTACAAACACGCAAGTACCCATGTGTTGCGCAGGTATACCTACGCCACCAAGACTTACGTGCCCATGCAGTACTTGCGCGCCTGCCAGGACTTGCATGCCCCTGCCTTTTTGGGTGCCTTTCTTGCCCATTTAACCCCTCTTATGCCATTCCACCTATCCTATTCAAGATTTAGTCTTCAAGACACTCTTCAAATCCATTTATGGCATGATTTCTTGATTTGGATGCCTTATCTGAAAGGAACTCCGTGGAACATCTCCCAAAATCTAGTGATTCACACATCTTTACGTCACAAAAGATTGAGATTTCATTCATTCAACCACATCATTTAAGATGAGAGAACTCTTTTAACCTGGGCCTTATTTTCAGGAGTAATCCCCAGTCATAATTTCCAAATATGGGAATCCTACTTAGGAGTAAGCCCCAAGTCCTCATTAATTTGGGCATCCTTTTCAGAAGTAAGCCCCAATCATAATTTCCCTAAACCTGGGCCTCCTTTTCAGGAGTAATCCCCAGTCCCCTAATTTGGGCATCCTCCTCAGGAGTAAGCCCCAACCATAATTCTCTTAACCTAGGCCTTCTTTTCAAGAGTAAGACCCAGTCTCAAACCTGGTCCTCCTTTTCAGGAGTAAGCCACAGTTCCCTAATTTGGGCATCCTCCTCAGGACTAAGCCCCGACCATAATTCTCTTAACCTGGGCCTCCTTTTCAGGATTAATCCCCAGTCTCAAATATGGGTATCCTCTTTAGTAGTAAGCCCCAAGTTCCTTAATTTTGGAATCCTCCTTAGGAGTAAGCCCCAACCATAATTCTCTTAACCTGGGCCTCCTTTTCAAGAGTAAGCCCCAGTCTTAAATATGGGTATCCTCTTCAGGATTAAGCCCCAAGTTCCTTAATTTTTCAAGTCACTTAACATGGGATTCCTTTTCAGAAGTAAGTCCCAGTCATAATTCCCATTAATTCTGGGCATCCTCCTTAGGAGTAAGCCCCAAGTCCCCTAATCTAGGAATCCTTTTCAGTAGTAAGCCCCAATCTTAAAATTCCCAAATCTAGGCATCCTCTTTAGGAGTAAGCCCCAAGTCCTCATTAACCTGGGAATCCTTTTCAAGAGTAAGCCCCAGTCTCAAATATGAGCATACTCCTTAGGAGTAAGCCCCAAGTCCCTTAATTTTTTCTTAACCAGTACTAATTTACTTTTGATCTGGATATCCTTCTCAAGAGTAAAACCCAATCATAAGTCCCCTCCTAATTTGGGCCTCCTTTTCAGGAGTAAGCCCCAAATTAGAGTATCCAAATATCCATAAAGTACATATACCTTTATGGACCCTGTTCCTAGATTTATTCCCTGAAGTAAATCCTAATCTTCATCTATTTGGGCATTCATACATACATAAGCCCCACATTATTTCTTATGATTTCATCTTTCATGGAACAATTGTCTGGTTTTTACCAATACCTCTTATTTCTCACACCGAGCATGACTCACGTGAGATTAGAGTGTAAAAGTAATTATGACATCCTTCTTTGAGCCATCAATCATAAACATCATACTCCCTTACTCGAACTACGTGGGTTCTGATTCCTTTTATAAACAAAGGATACGTAGGTAGCCCATCTGTGGGTTCGATCCCAACTCTGAAATAATCCATGTCCTTCTGAATGACAATAAACTTCAAGTGCCCCACTGGGTGGCTTTATAACCAGCATGGTCATCATAATGACCAAGAGACTTCTATATAAATATGTCGAAAGATACCATTAACCAAGAATCTCTCACAAATACAGATGATTCTCTATCGATGAAGAACCTAGAATACATATAAAAGATTCTCTAAATTTCCTACATATCAATCACTGATTGTCAAATCTAAAGGAAAGCACATTTTATACTTGGTAATGTAATACGGATTCATGAACATAAACTAAATCTATAAAGATAGTCCCGGAGTAGACAATAATTCCCCTCAAAAAGGTGTGATGAGTTCGACCTCCCATCCTCTCGACCAATGAAAATTCTTAATCCTCATCAGTCCATAACTAATGAGTGCCTACCTTTGGAAAGTAGGTCCAAATGGATGTGGAATCATTGGTTGTTTCCAGTTCTACGAACAAACCTGTTAGGAAACGATTGGAATGTTTGAACCTTCAATCAAGGAGGTCATCCCCAATTCCAGAGGGAAACAGTGATTAAAATTTAATATTTAGAACTCTTTATTAAACATAAGTTTTTAATTGAATTTAACTTTTTGAACTTCATCACACGATTGGATTACACTCAACAGATTATGCTTCAACCCTTCCATATAAAGATAATTTTTGTAATTAATCTTATTTTCTTCAATATTGTCTAGAACAATGACATTAATTCTTAATAAACTATTATTTCCAAAATTCATTGCTCCTCTATATTATTATTTAATGTTATTCGTGAGTTTTCTATCACCTAATATAGTAAAGAACAACTATTTTCCAAGATATTTGGATTTACTCTCTTTCAAGCCTCAAAAAGACTTCAATAATAAATGACCTTTATCCTTGATATGGGTGGGATTTTACCTTTTTTACTTTCCCCTTACTTTACTATAGTTCCTTGTGATAAGTGACATGATTATATTATGTTCTGAAAATTAATATTTGATCCTTATCTTCATCATGGATTCAAATACCATTTCATAATTATCTTTCTATTTAAATGTTGAAGCCTTTATCATTTCATATTCAATGAGAATTTTGTGTATCTCGACAATGGTCAGATCCTATCTCTCTTCTATAGTTGAAATATTAGGATCAAACAAATCAAAAAAAAATTCTAATCAATTTCTTAACAATAGTAAAGTCATCCAGCTTCTCACCAAATTCAATATTGTTACACAAAATTTCAAACAACCATGTAAAGAATTAATTAATGTTTTCATATTCAATTATCTTAATGTCTTAAAATTGAATTCTCTAGAATTTTAGCTTATATTATTTGAATTTAACATTTCTTTAAAAGGTGTTTTAAATCATATCCCATATTTTTTTCAGTTTGTAATCCCATCACTATGGTGTGGAATTTTTAAGATAAAGACATTGGAATTTTATTTTTTCCTTCCCATCAGTCTCTAAGTTTATTTTATCAATAAAATAAATTTTAGCACTTCTGTTAATTGGTGAGAAACCATTTATAACATCATAAAAAACTTCAAGGACATGATATAAGAGAATGGGAAGCATCAAATACTTACATGAATGATAGTTCCTTCCATATAAGGTTTGATCACATCTACTATTAAACAAAATGATATTATTAATTATAAAAAAATCTAGGTTTTAATAGATGGAATTTGATCACAAAAATACCACTTGAAATTCCCTAAAAACTAAGTCACCACTGAGAAGGGGGATGAATTAGTTTTAGATTTATTTTATAATTTATTTTTATTTGAAATAAACCCCTTTTTCTGTTCAATTCATGATCCCCTAGATTTTTCACAAGTAGTTTTTACAAGGTTCATACCTATAGTAGGTTCCCACTCCTTTCTATGTTTGACTCTCATCGATCCATGGATTCTCTACTAAATAATACAAAAAAATACATGTTTATAATCCATGAATCATCTTGTATCCTTGTTCATCAGCATCCCACTAAGGTTTATAAATCATCCCAGTAGTTATATAATGATTACAACAGGATGATAAATACCTATTGAGAATCCAATTTCTATAAAAAATATTGATGATCTTACCCTTGAACCTTCAGTGCAGATTGAATAATCCGATCAATCAATGAATAATTAGATGATTATCTAATCTTCAAAACTCAAACTCAAATTCTGTTCTCCTAAATTCTTGAGATCATATATATGATCAAAGATTTTGAATGTTAATATTTAAACTCTCCGTATAATAGTTTTTTTGATACACTATTATTCTACAATATCTTGGTACATATACTCTTAAATCATTAAATCCTTATATTTAGAAATTTAAAAATTCACCAAAATAAAAATAATTCAGGGAAAATCATTTATAGCTGAAGTTCGTGAAACGTAATACAATGTAATCATACTACATGATCCTATATGATTTTATAATTCATTTTAAAATCAATTTAATGAACCCACAATAACTAAATATTCTTTCTTTTATTAAATTCATGTGTAAAATAAAATACATATTCTACCATTATTGTTTATGAGTAGTAAAATAGAAACTCATTCCAAAATCTTCTTCATACTCGATCGATATTGAGAATAATTCAAAAATAGTGAATTTCTGAATTCCAAGAATACCCATTTATTCTTCCTTACTAAAACAAACTCAATTTTTGCACAACAAAATAGATTCCTAAAATAGCTTAGGAGCTAATCCATTATAAAATCAATAAGAATCACTGCATATCAAGATTACAATGATTATTTGAGCTCCAAAATAGAAATTCATAATCACAATAATATTATGGATTTAATATTTTTATATTATTCTTGAACAGACACAACTTCTAGCTCAATAATAATTTTTTTAGATAAACCATCTCAGAACATCAAACATAAATGAACATTAGCTACCATTTTTGAAATCTCTCATGAAATATCTTAAATCACATTTCAATTTTTTTGGTTTACTTTTTTATGATTATCTTGATAAATTTTGGGTTATATTTCTTTATAATATCCAAAATTTAGAAACTCATATTTTCACCCAGTATACTCACTTGAAAGAATATCTTAGTATTTGACTGATCATGAGTTGGACAGACCATGTGAAGCTAATGCAATATCTTGATTGACTATTTGGATCAACCACATAAACAAATCACTTACCATATAAATTGACCTCAGGAACAAATCACATAATGTATAGATCAACTATGAGTAATTAATTGACCATATGAATAAATAGGTTATTGACTGCATGAATATATGATTGACCATATGAACAACATATCAACCACATGAGTATATAATCAAAAAAAATGAGTAACTAATCAACTATATGTAGTATGAAATAATTGGGCCATACACTTATACTAACTCAAGAATAAATCCCAAATAATTAAGGTAAGCACATATTTTCTTCAGAATATTTTTGAACCAATTAGAAAAAACTCAAAAACAAATCAAAAAAAATCTAGTAATATCTCACCAACCTTAAATAACTTCTGTCATGGTCTTCAAATAAGTTTTTAGAAAATTCAAAAATAAATTACTTCATAAATAAATTCAAAGTTACTTTAAAGGGTCACTTCATATTTTAATATATACCCAGATAAACACTTTAACCTAGTTAATTTTTTTTATCATTATCTCCTTTTCAAAACAAGTTATAGAATTAGAAGAATCATAAACCATGTGTGTTGAATTAATTATCCCTTATTTTTTATAATAACTATTTATTAATAAAGAATTTCTCTTATCATATAAAAGAAATGAAATTAATATACACATCCTCAACTTAGATCCATCTAATCTTGATTTATTATTTTACATATAAATCTTTGAAATAGAAACTCTTTGCTTCATCACTTGAATGAAAACAACATTCTTTATCGATTTTTTCCTTGATTTTGAAATCCTATATATTTAAAACACTTTGATACCATATACCCTTCAAAATCAAATAATCAATTTCTGTAACACTAATACTTGATGTGAAATTCCATAGAATTTATTAAACTCCTTAAAAAATTATAAAAAATTCTATCTAGTGGAAGAATTATTCCTTCCATCCTTATTTTTTATTTAGGTTTCAATGAATTCCATTGTGTACTTAAAAAAATATTATTAGAGTCTCTAACTAACATTTCTTATTTTGGTTCGAACTTTTACCAACTTGTACTACCGATAAAAAACCAAAACCTTAACATAATATTACCAATTCATCTATCATTAATACAATGAGAATAATAGGGTAAATATTTCTTGAACTCATTATAATTCTTAGAACATTTCCATTAATGATAATATGATGAATTATTTAACTAGAATAAGTCTTAAGGAAACCTTTAGTCTCACCAACTCATTGACATGTCCAATATTATTGAATATACTAGTAAAAACTAAAATTACTTTGGTTATATTTCATCTAATTCCTTTGAAACCCCAATTAAATCATTTTATTCTTTTGATGAGCATCTAGATTCATGTGTTAAAAAAATTTAATAGTTCATTACTCAGGAAGGTATTTCTCTAACATTTACAATTTTTATTCTTACATGAGAACTCTTCTTAAGATATGAGTTTCAAATGGTTATTATATCAAGAATATTATTCCCATAGTATTTATCTCAAACCTATGTTTGATAATTATGATTCTATTTTTCTTTAACATAATCTTTTAGAAGATGACTATCATATTCTACTAACATTTAATAAGGAATTTTATTTAATTGTATGTCATTAAAATGATAACCCTTTTTAAACTCATCATATCCAATAGTTGTAAGAGATCTATATTTAGCTAAGTGGTAAGTTTTATTTGGTATTACTCTCACCACTTAGCTATTTAGGTAGGTCTTCATCCTAACCATATCATATATAACTCTTGGATAGTTTATCATACAACTCTTTATCCAATACAACATATGGATAAACTAAACACTATTCCTCTAGTTTCCTAACTCTTAGGGTTTCCCAACTAAGTGTAACCTAAATAAAACAATGGTATTTAGTTACCTAACTCTTAGGGTAATCTATTTCTACCATTCCTTATGAAAGAAATTCCATGGGCACCCTAATTTGTTAGAACATACTCGGTTGAATGATTTAGGTCTTGATATGTACTGATTTGGAAGGAATCTAACACTTATTTTTTTTAAATGGATTTAAATCTCACTATATTATCCCATTTATTCCCTTTTTGTATGCATAATTATAATGATATATGTTGGAATCATATACACTACACCAAATCAATATGTTTAAACCATATTGTTGTGTAACTCTTTACAAAACCCATAGTTTATGTTACTCACCCAAAATAAAAACCAAATATATTTACACATGTCAAAATTCATCTCATACATAATGTATATGAACTTTTCATGTAAAGGTTTTGAATTATATGAAATTATTAATTCCTTCAAGTGTAATACTGGATCCATAGATAGCTAACCCCACCTTTGTAGAATAAGTCATCAACCTCCAGGCCAGTGGGAAGTCTAACACAAAGTCTCTCTACCCAAGGATACTTTACTCAATAATTATTCCAATTAATAATAAATCTAATTACTAATATGTATAAAATATATTCAATAACTAAATTCAATGTGATAAAATTAATTTCAAATTGAATTCAAGGTATATGGAAACAAAATCCATTATCATACCTAGAATTTAACTCCTTATATGAACGTAGGATAATTTCTAGAAATAGTTGAATTATTGAAACTTAAGAATAAATATATTCAAAATATAAACAATTTATATTCAAAAATTATAAAAAAGGGAATAACTTTTAAATATATGAACAATTAATAAATTTAAACATGATATAAACCTTTATAAATAATTCATAAATAAAATCTAATTATAAACACTTTATAATTAAGTTATACATTATATACATTCAATAATATTGAGTACAAATACTTCACATTAATTTTATAATATAAACTCTTTCATGTTATACATCATGTAAAATTTAATATAAATATATTAAATTTTATGAATTTTAAACACTTTATAATCCAATTTCAATTATTTAAACATTTTACATAATCTAAATATCACATACATAATATTATTTAAACCTTAATCAAATCAATCATTAAAAATTCTTTTAATGTGGTTTAAATAATATCCCAAATAAAGCCAATAATTTTCATAATTTAAATTATGTATTACAAATGATTCATAATTTTAAAATATAAACACTTTATATTGATCCTTTATTTTTTAATTTATAAACACTTTATTTTTAAGTCATAATTCAAGACGTATAATTAGATAAAAGTTATTTTAATATTAAAATTTAATATTATGGAATATTTATTAATAATTGTTTTGTAAACATTTAGTTAATTAATTATAAAAACCTTCTAGTCAATTAATTTATAAAAATTTTATAAATTAATAAATATCCCAAAACACCATCTGTTATTATTTATAAGGAATTTATAAATAAAATAATTCAATTCATAATTTAATTTAAAGAAAATCCATTTTTATTTACCAATCATATTTAATAATATCATTTTAATTATAGGATATGATTCAAATCATATTTAATGATCCATGGTAAATAATATAACATGATAGATAGGAAGAGGCACTTAAACAGTTTAAGTGCTATTAGTCATATTTTATGAATGATAACAATATCATTTCCCATGATATCATATCATATTTAAAGGTACACATCGATATCATATAGGTGATATGTCACATCTATGTCTCTGTTTCAAGGTATTTTTCTACTTATTTTTATCTTATGTTTATCCTTTACTTTTCTAGGTATTTGTTGGAAAAAATGTGGGGGTTTGGGTTGACATCATGAGGCGCACAGTTGGTGCATGGTTTTTTAAACTGGTCATTCATACCCAAGAAACGGTGTGACTTATGGAATTTTTGGACATAGTAAAACCACACGTTTGTCTCATGATTTTAATCCATGTGGCCTAACTATGTGGTATGGTTTATCTTGGATAGTGTGAGGTTTAAGTTTGTCGAACAGTTTGGAAAACAGTGTAGAAAAACCATGCAACTTGTCCAGGTCATTAAAAAAGTGTAAATTTACCTTTGTTACCTCTCATATTTTAACCCTAAATCCCCCTTTTCTCACCCCATTTGAGATATAAAGCCCTAATATCCTCCTTTACCTCCTCTTGACCCCCTTTGACTCCCTCATTTCGGTGTATTCAGTGTTCATTCATTAAGGAAACCTCAATTAAGTGATTTCTCCCTTGGTTTCTTCCCTCTTTCTCAGTTTTTATTCCCTCTTTCTTGAGTTCCTATTTTCTAACATGAGTTTTGACATAAAAGTAGGATCGATCTTATGTTTTTTAGGGAGATATTTATTATTTTTGTTCAATATTGCCTTTATAGGGTCTTGTGGTGGTGCATTGGTGGTTTTGCAGTGTTTTCTAGAAGTTTCTAAGTGTGAGGTTGGTGGTTTTGTGCTTTTAAATTATTGATTGAGTTTGGATTTCTTGCTTGGATTTATTAATGTGTTCTATGATTTTTTTTTATGGTGAGAAACATGTTTTGGAAATATTTGTATATGAATATGTGATGAAAATGGTATTTTCAAAGGAAATGGTTATTCTTTGTTTGTGTTTCATTATGGTGCTTCATGGAAGCATTTTTTAGATTATGTGAAATGTGAAAATGTATTTTCAATGGAACTTGAGGTATGGATGTGTTGAAAGTGGTTTTTTTAAAGGAAAATGTATTGTTTTGTCATGTTATTTTTTGTTGTGCACCTTGAAATTCTATTTGTTAATTAATTAAATGATGTGAAGCACGTGTGAAATGAATTGTGTATATATGTGGATTTAGAAAGGGATTGGACAATGTAAATGGTTGAATTGATTATATTATTTTCTTGTAATGTTTCCAGATTTATTTTATGGACTGTGTAAGTTATGGGAAAAAATTATTTTGAAATTTTTTTGGCATGTGTAAAATAGAAAGTGATTTTGGTTATGGAAAATGGTGGTTTCCATGTGTTATTTGTGAAAGCATTGATTTCCTTATATTCTTATGTGGATTGGAATGTTTTTTTGAATGTGGTGATTATGTGACATTTGAAATGGAATTTGAGCACAAAGGTAATATCGGGTATCTAGGTGGGTAAACTAAAACTAGTATGCTAGTGTTTGGAAAGTAGTAAGGCCCAGATTCCTCTAGTGGATGACACTCGTTGAATTGGAAGTGGCAAGGCTCGGATTCACTTAATAGGATTTATGATTGAAACACTAACTAAACAAGTGATATAATTGGAGACCACTAGTCCCTTGGGATGGTCCCTCCTAGTGGATCATAAGTGAGAACGTTTTGGAATATTCCTATTATTTGGAGACCATTAGACCCAAAGGATGATCCCTACTAGTGTTTCAGGCATTGGGAATTTGTTGGAAGTTGAGTTGGAGTATAACAACCTTGCTTTTATTACAAAATTAAACATGATTTATTTCATAAACTCTTCACTTGATACAACATGGAAGATCGAGAGGCATAGTGTCTTTGGGGATTAAGATCATTAAATAACAACTTAAAACATGAAATACAACATCTTTATTAAAAACTTCCTTTACATGACCCCTACATTCCCTCATACTTGGCATTGCATGGGATAACCTGAGGACATGCATAAGAAAAGGGTGAGATATAAAGCCCAATTAGGGAATAAACATGGAATAACATGAGGAATACAATAAATGTTATACAATAGTCAAATAAATGGAGCACAAGATAAACATGAACATAAAGTCATGATAAATCATGATAATCATAACATGGAAATGTGGCAACAACACTTAACATGGAATTAGTATGAGCCAAGGATCATTGAACATGGAGCACGAGTAAACCCTCATTGCACATGAATCATGAGTAAAACCTCATTGAACTTTAATTAGCATGATTCAACACCCATTGCACATGACGTATCATGATACTATACTTTACCCAATGTATTGGAGCGCTATCAGGGCACACCCTTCTTAAACATTCCATTTTATGCATAAGTGTGCCACATAGATCATATAACATGGAATCAATCAACATGATAAGTTATTCCAAGATTAATTAATGTTGAATAAATACATTAAAGTAACATTAAATATTTATATGTTCATAAAGTTGAATACCATTGATAGATACATGGGTTTGGTATTCACTACACAATGATCTTGGCTTGGAAAACGCAGTTCAATTTCGACAGCATAATGGCATGACATAAGGATTCATGAAAATGGTTGATGAGATAGAAAAGTGTGTCTCATAATATATACATGAAATGGATAGTAATGGGTTCATATAGATACATTTCCCAACAAAGGTAATGGAATTTAGATGCATAATACAAAAGAATTACTTGGATGTAAAAGATGAGAGATAAATCCCTCGCGGAATTTTGTCATGGTAACGGGTGTACATGTGTAGAATTAATGAGAGATAAAGGGGTATCACATCATCCAAAAATAAATAAGACAGTATGAGGGAGGTTAGAAATCATACCCCAACATTTATAATTGAAAACATAAGGGCATAACAACTTAAAGAAAATTGGACAAAAATGAGAAAGGAAGAAATCCCTTACTTGGAAGTGTGATTTCGAAGGCTTGGGAGAGGCTTGAGAGAGGCTTCATGGGAGCTTGGGGAACCTTGGGAGGATTTTATAGATAGGAGGTTAGGGGTTGGTCAAACCACAATTCCTTTTAGTGAAGAGGAAGTGGGAGCTTGGTTGGGTTTATATGGGAAAGGAGAGGGAATTCTTTATTATTTAGGTTTGGGACACCTCACATTAAACTAATCAAAACCACAAACCAGCCCATGTTTTTTTCCCATTGTTTTTTCCAAAGGGTAGTGGAAAAAAATATTTTATAAATAAAATGTCTGAACTTCTTCAAATAATAGGGTTTCTTATGTGGAGGTGACTCACACTCTCAAGGAAAACAATTTAAAAAGAAAAAATGTTTTATAAGCCTTGAAGGGTCTACTAAAGCTTTGTAAAATAAATCAAAAAAACACAAAATTATATAATTTTAATGGTAAAACATATATTGTCCGAAAATAATATTTATAGTATTTTATTACATCACTATTGGGTCATTATGATGTCATAAAACACATTATATATTTAAACGATATTTAATTTTTACCCAAAAATTCGACTGTCTCAGAAAATTAGGAAAAATTCACTATTGGATAATTTCAACATCCTGATTACAAAAATATTGTTCATTTTTTATAAATAATTTTCTAAATATTTTAATTTTTACTTTTAAAATAAAAACTGACATTTATCAAAAATTCATGTGTTTTGACAAAAACTGCTTTCAAACCTTAATAAAAATTACAATTGCATTCATAAAATTATATGATCATTTATATTTAATAAAAATTAATTTAATAATAATAATAATATTTTATTAAAATATTATTTAATTCAAAAATCCATTAATTCATCAAAATATATTTCTTAGTTGAATATTAACTAAAAATACTATTTGTGCTTTAAAAACTATTTACAAAGTAACAATAATAAAATAAATGCACATTATTTATAAAAACTAATGTACATAGTCATAGTTCTAGGGTCTTGTTACATAACCCCTTATAACACCTTCATAAGTCCGAAGAGTAAGGTGTGTGATGGTGGCAGACTCTTGGGGTGGCTCAGATAACATTGCTCGGGTGGTAATCTCTATTAACTTCCACTTCTCTCATAGTCGGTTTCACTAAAGCTTAACATGTTCAAGCTAGGATTGGTCTTGGTCAAGAGTGAAGCCCAATGATGCCACCACCTTTACAAGCTCTGAAAAATGGGCTTCGTATGGGGCAAGTCTACTGGATGAGGCTATCGCTTCTTTTGTTTGAGTAAATTGGATTTGTTAAAGACCTGTATTTATACTAATCATGTGATCACTGTTCAAAGACTATATTATCCATAGTCACAATTCATAACTATATTTTAAAATCCAAAAACATAAACCCAATGAAGTTCACATTTTATATAACTATAATAATACATTTAATTAGATCAAGTGAAATTTTCATTAATAAAAGTTTGGGTCATTACAATCTTCTCCCCTTAAGAAATTTCGCCCTTGAAATTTCTTTTTCCCATGCTAAAATAGACATGGGTAACTCTGCTTCATCATTTCCTCTGATTCCCACATTTAATCTTCAAACTTGTGGTTTCTCCATAACACATTGATGAGGGGAATTGTCTTATTTCATAGGAATTTTTCTCTAAGATCTAAGATCTTCACTCGTAACTCCTCGTAAGAAAGATCATCCTCTAGCTATACTACCTCTGAAGAGAGTACATGTGAAGGGTCTGGTATGTACTTACTTAAGAGGGATACATGAAATACATCATTTACTTTGTCTATGGTAGGTGTAAGTTCTAGTCGATAGGCCACAGCCCCAACACGATCAAGAATCTTGAAGGGATTGATGTACCTAGGACTTAACTTACCTTTATTTACAAACCTCATGACCTTCTTCCATGGATATATGCATAGAAATACCATGTCTCAAAATTTAAACTCAAGGTCTCATCAACGGTTATCTGTATAACTATTTTGCCGACTCTGGGATGCCTTGATATGCTGCTGAATGGTTTTCACCTTCTCTGTCATTTCTTCGACCATTTTTGGTCCTAGCATCTTATCCTCACTGACTTCATCCCAACATGTTAGTATTCTGCACCTCTTCCCATACAGGGCATCATAAGGTGCCATTCAGATGCTCGAGTGGAAACTTTTATTATAGGAGAATTCAACCAGTGGAAGATGTTGGTCCCACCCTCCTTTGAAGTCCATAGAACATGATCTTAACATATCCTCCAGTGTCTGAATAGTTCACTCAGATTGGTCATTCGTTTGAGAATGATAGGCCGTACTGAAGTTCAGTTCAGTATCTAGATCATGTTGAAGACTCTTCAAAAACTTAGAGGTGAATCTTGGATCTCGATCGAATACAATTGATAGTGGTACTCCATACATCCTTACCACTTCCCTGATATATATTCGTGCTAGTTTATCCAATAAGAAATCCTCCTGAATTGCAGTAAAGTGTGCAAACTTTGTAATATGATCCACAACAACCCAGATTTCATTGTTTCCTTTGGATTTCTTCAGAAGTCCGGCGACAAAGTCCATGGTGATGTTCTCCCATTTCCATGTTGTTATGGGAAATGGTCGCGTCATCCCCTTAGACTTCTACCTCTCTTCCTTCACTTGATGACACACCAGGAACTTTGATATACTCAGCGATATCCTTCTTCATATTTTCCCACCAATAATTCTCTCAAATATCTCAATACATTTTTGTGTTTCTTGGGTGAATAGAGAAATTTTAACTATGTGCATCATCCAAAAGTTCCTTCTTCAGCTCTGTACTTGATGGAATACATAGTCTTTTCCCAAATCTCACAATTCTTTATTCATTAACATTGAACTCCAAGGATTTACCTTTTCTGATAGCTTCCACTTTCTTCTAAATTCCCACATAATCCTTTTGATCATCCTTTAACCTTTCCAAAAGATACGGTTTAGCAATCATTTGTGAAAGGATTTATGATGTTCCCTTCTTTATGATTCCCATATCTATCTTCATTAAATATAAGAATATTGGACCCTTTTCAATTCTCATCAATGATACAATTGTTGGGTCCTTTATACTTAGAGCATCTTCCACCTTTTTTGTTTTCCCATGGTGGTAATGGATTGAGTAGTCATAGTCTTTGATCAGCTCAAACCATCTTCATTGGCACATGTTCAACTCTTTCTGTGTGAATATATACTTGAGGCTTTTGTGGTCCGTATATATTTCACACTTATCCCCAAAGAGATAATGCTGCTAAAATTTTAAAGAGAAGATCAATGTATCCAACTCCAAATCATGTGTTGGATAATTCTTCTCATGAACTCTCAATTTCCTTGAAACATAGGCAATGGCATTTTCATTTATCATCAACAGACAACCCAGGCCCTTCTTCAAAGCATCACTAAATACCATAAAAAGTTCTCCACTTGTGGGTAAAGTGAGCACGGGCATAGTGATACGCCTCCTTTTTAACTCCTTGAAGCTTTATTCACATTTATTACTCCAATAAAACTTTACTCCCTTCCGAGTTAGCTTGGTAAGAGGGTCGGACAATCGTGAGAAATTTCTCACAAATCGTCGATAATATCCAGCTAACCCCAAGAAGCTATGGATATTCATTACCGATTGGCCTCGACCATCCCTCTATTGCAACTGCCTTGGAGGGATCCACAGATATGCCATTGCTTGCGATGATTAGGCCCAAGAATGAGACCTCCTTCAACCAAAACTCACACTTGTTATACTTTTCATAGAGCTTCTCCTTTCACAAGGTCTCTAGTATAGTTCTTAGATTCTCTTCATGATCCTCCTTAGTTTTGGAGTATATTAGAATATCATCTATAAAGACTACTACAAATTTGTCAAGGTAATCTCTAAAGACTCTATCCATCAAGTCCATGAATATTACTCGAGCATTAGTGAGTCCGAAAGGCATTACTATGAATTCATAGGGCTCGTATCTTGTACAAAAAGCAGTATTTGGGATATCTTCTTTCTTTACCCTTGATAATATCCCGACTACAAATATACCTTAGAGAAGTATTGTGCTCCACATATCTGATTGAAAAATTCATCAATTTGTAGGAGAGGATACTTTTTCTTTATCGTGATTTTGTTAATCTCATGATAATCGATGCAAAGGCGCATTGACCCATCCTTCTTCTTGACGAAGAGGACTGGTGCACCCCATGGTGAAGCACTTGGGCATATAATCTCTTTATCCAGATTCTCCTGTACTTGTTTCTTCAGCTCTTCAAGCTCCACAACATCCATTATATACATAGTCTTAGATATTGGCAACTCCCCAGGTATAAGATCAATTGATAATTCAACATCTCTTATAGGAGTAAGACCAGGAAATTCCTTGGGAAACATTTCAGCAAATTCCCTAACAATAGGCATTTCTTCAAGGATGGTTTCCTCATTATACTCAATCATTTGAGTCAGATACGCATTCTTATAGGGCAGTAATATCCATGCTTGAGATGATATAGCTAAAGAAGATTCATCTTCCTCCTTGCACTTGTATAGAATTGGGGGTTGATTCTTTACATGGAGAGTCATTTCCCTCTCACGGAAATTTATGTTGGATCTATATAAGGAAAGCCAATACATGCCAAGAATTGCATAAAATTCTACCAGAGAGAGTATGATGAGGTTCTCTGGGAAATTCAATCCACAGATTATGATAGGGGAGGAGTTATATTCATGGGATGCAATGATTTACCCATTTTTCTTACTCACTGACATCTTTACTTCCATGATTTGTGGTGGTGCTAGGATTGTTATACTAAAACTTTTGGGATATAAAAGAATGTGTAGAACCTAAATCAAAAGTAAATTTATAATTCTTGAATGAATAACTAGCATACCTATCACCACTTCATTGTTGGGGTTCACTTCAGTAGTAGTGATGGAAAAAGTTCTTCCTTGCTACCTTGGAGGTTGTAGGTTGCCTCTGAAAACCCTTGGCATAGGGCACTAATTTTCAAGATTACCTAGTTCTTTGTAGTTGTATCAATGAACAAAGCATTGAGGTTCGAATAGATCTTTCCTCTCCTCTATTGCAATTGTGGTTTTTTCTTTTCATCAGTTAACTTCTAGGTTCCCTTCTCTTCCACACCTAAAGCATTTCCTCGTCCCCATCAGGAAATTTTCGGGGTGCTTCTTTTCGCACCTTTGGCAAGTGGGGGATGGATCTTCTTAGCAACGTTGGATTTATCCATCAGACCACCAGCATTGAAGTCCACCTTACGCTTATTATCCCTATGATACCCCTGAGATTCTTCGATCTCCATTTTGACCTTGAGGGCACATTGTACAATTTCCTCAAAGCTTTTAAAGTCACGGATCGCTAGAACTTTCCGTAGGCTAGGTTTTAGCCCACCAAAGAATCGGTCAACCTTGCATTTGGGGGTAACGACAAAGTCGAAGGCGTATTGTGAAAGACTTGTGAAGTTTTCCTCGTATGCTCTGAAAGATTCATCGTCTTTTTTCTTGAGGGCAAGTAAGTCCCTTTCTATCTTAAGTCTGAGGGTGCACGGAAAATATTTATCGAAAAAAATCTTTCAGAAATCCTTCCATTACAACGCCTTGATCTCCTCCTCAGGCTTCGTATTTTTAATCAACATCCACTATTGATCAGCTTCACCCTCCATATGATAATAATCCAAGAGAAACTTCTCTCGTTTATAACGTTGAAGTATGGACAATATCTTTACAATGGGGTTGATTCATTGTTCGGCAATTGAGAGATAAAATGATCCATTAAAAGTAGGACTTTGTCTCATGAAGCTCTAGATAGCGACTTATTCATTCTTAGGGGGTGTTGAATGTTCCTCTTCACCCATGTTTTTATTCAAAGATTTAGTTAACTAAGAGATAATCATGACAAAGTTTTTTATTCCCACTCCCATCAGATTGGGCATCTCATTAGCACAGTCATCACATTGATCCTCACGTCAGTTGTTAGACCGAGTCCTCCTATTACCGGCCATTGGATAGAATAAAAGGAAATTTATGGGTAACACATAAAGAGTAATCCAAGGACAAAACTAATGACTTATAAATAACTTGTATTTCCTTAACTTATGAATCTATAAGCTTCAATCTATACTATTCATAATCTACTTTCTAACATATATTCTTAGGGGAATTGTTTTAATTCTATTAATAAGGGTTCATACTAAGATTGTAAATTTAAAAAAGCATATCCCCCATGAGTGTAGTAACCATGAGTGTAGCAAGGCCCGTTTTCATGCACCAGTTCTCATTCGAGTCTAGCTCAAAGTGGTGTTTTCGGGTTTTACCCTTAGGATATATATGTGTCAGAGCCACCTCTACCTGCTCATATCCAGACAAGGATGTATTTTCTTGATAAACCACTTACTCAATACTCACCAAAACTTAGGGATTTTTTTATTATACTTATTCTTGTATCTAATTATTCACTAGGGTTTTCTAATCCTAATCCCAAAAATAACTAAACATATCCTTTGATACCAACTATAAAAACACTTCTTTTATTATAAACTTAAACATGATTTATTACGTAAACTCTTCACTTGATACAACATGGGATATTGAGAGGTCTGGTGTCTTTGGGGCTTAGGATCATTACATAACAACTTAAAATGTTAAATAAAACATATTTATTGAAAACATCCATTACATGACCCCTAAATTCCCTCGTACTTAGCATTGCATGGGATAACCTGATGACATGCATAAGAAAAGGGTGAGCTATAAATCCCGGTAAGGGAATAAACATGGAATAACATGAGGAATAAAATACATGTTAGACAATAGGCATATCAATGGGGAACAAGAGAAACATGAACATAAAGTCATGATAAATCATGATAATCATAACATGAAAATGTGGAAACAACACTTAACATGGAATTAGCATGAGCCAAGGCTCATTGCACATAGAGCATGAGTAAACCCTAATTGCACATGAAGCATGAGTAAAACATTGTTGAACTTGAATTATCATGAGGAAACACACATTCCACATGATATATCATGATACTATACTTTACCCAATGCATTGGAGCGCTATCAGGGCGCAACCTTCTTAAACATTTCATTTCATGCATAAGTGTGCCACATGGATCATATAACATGGAATCAATCAACATAATAAGTTATTACATGATTAAGTAATGTGGAATAAATAAATTAAAGTAACCTTAAATATGTATATGTTCATAAAATTGAATACCCTTGATAGAGACATGGGTATGGTATTCACTACACAATGATCTTGGCTTGGAAAAACGCGATGCAATTTCGGTAGCATAACGGTGTGACATAAGGATTCATGAAAATGGATGATGAGATAGAAAATGGTGTCTCATAATATGTACATGAAATTAAAATTAAATGGGTCATATAGATACATTTCCCAACAAATGTAATGGAATTTATATGTATAATACAAAATAATTACTTTGATGTAAAAGAGGAGAGAGAAATCCCTCATAGAATTTCAGCATGGTAACAGGTGTACATGGGCGGAATTAATGAGATATAAAGGGGTATACCATCATAAAAACATAAATAGGGTATTATGGGGGAGGTGATAAATCATACCCCAATATTTTTAATTGAAAACAAAAGGGCTGAACAACTTAAATAAAATTGGAAAAAAATGAGAAAGGAAGAAATCTCTTACTTGAAAGTGTGATCCCAAAGGCTTGGGAGAGGCTTAAGAGAGGATTCTTGGGAGCTTGGGGAACCTTATGAGGATTATAGAGAGATTATAGAAAGGTTTGGTTGAACTCAAAGGGATTTTAGTGAAGAGGAAGTGAGATCTTGGGTGGGTTTATATAGGAAAGGAGAGGGAATTCTTTATTATTTAGGTTTGGGACACCTCACATTAAACTAATCAAAACCACAAACCATCCTATGGTTTTTGCCCATGATTTTTGCCAAAGGAGATTGGAAAACAATATCTTATAATTCCAATGTCATAAATTCTTAAAATAATAGGGTTTCTTATGTGGAGGTTAGTCACACTCTCAAGGAAAACAATTTAAAAACACAAAATGTATTATAAGCCTTGAAGGGTCCACTAAAGATTTCTAAAATAAATCAAACAAACCCAAAATCACATTATTTTAATGTTAAAACATATATTGGCCGAAAATAATGTTTATAGTATTTTATTACATCACTATTGGGTCATTATGATGTTATAAAACACATTATATATTTAAATGGTATTTAATTTTTGCCCAAAAATTCAACTGTCTCAGAAAATTATGAAAAATTCACCATTGGAAAATTTAGATATCATGATCCCACAAATAAAATTAATTTTATCTAAATAATTTTCTAAATATGTGAATTTTTACTTTTAAAATAAAAACTGACATTTATCGAAAATTCATGGGTTTTGACAAAAACTGCTTTCAAACCTTAATAAAAATTACAATTGCATTCATAAAATTATATGATCATTTATATTTAATAAAAATTAATTTAATAATAATAATAATATTTTTTTAAAATATTATTTAATTCAAAAATCCATTAATTCATAAAAATATATTTCTTAGTTGAATATTAACTGAAAATACTATTTGTTCTTTAAAAACTATTTACAAAGTAACAATAATAAAATCAATGCACATTATTTATAAAAGAATAATGTACATAGTCATATTTCTAGGGTATTGTTACATAATCCCTTATAACACCCACATAAGACCGAAGAGTAAGGTGTTTGATGGTGACAGACTCTTGGGGTGGCTCGGATAACATTGCTTGGGTGGAAATCTCTATTAACCTCCACTTCTCCCGTAGTCGGTTCCACTAAATATTAACGTGTTCCGTCTTTTCTTGGGATTGGTCAATAGCTAATCCCAATGAAGTCACCTCCTTTTCGAGCTCTGAAAAATGGACTTCGTATGGGGCAAGTCTACTAGATGAGGTCATCACTTCCTTTGCCTGAGTAAATTGGATTTGTTAAAGCCCTAGATTTATACTAATAATGTGATCACTGTTCAATGGATGTATTAGAAACGGTCAAGATTCATAATGGTATTTTAAAATCTAGAAACATAAAACCAAGGAAGTTCACATTTTATATAACCATAATAATATATTTATTTAGATCAAGATGAATTTCCATTAATGAAAGTTTGGGTCATTACATAGAGGATATTTATCACTGAGGTATGAGGTTATTAGTGACCCACTTATGCTAGCTACCTTTAGGGATTTACCCATGGTGATCTTTTGTGACATTATATATATATGATGTGGTGTTTATCATTAGTATACGGTGGACCTTGTGTAATTTGTGGCGTTGAGGCTAGTTTATTTTGAAAAATGATTTATATTGAAAGAATGTTCTTTTGAAAATGTTTACTTGAAATGTCCTTTGAAAATGTTTCTAAGTGCTTTCATATAAAATGTCATGTTGATTTATCTTATAATTTTGTGTCATGGAATATTTTCTTTCATGTGGAATCCTACCGGGCTTTGGCTCACACCATACATGCATCTTTGGGTGTATGTAGACTCTGTTATGTGTGACTTGGGTAAAGGAAAGATGTATCGTGGTGATGGTGGTTCTAGTTTCTAGAGGGTTACACTATTTTCAAGTGTTGGTGGTGGTGATTTGAGGGTGTTGTCCCTTATGTTGCATAGAGTATTTTGGGATGTTTATTGGTTCTATTTCTATTTTTGTACTTTTTATTTTGGTTTAAATTGTAAAACATTGATTCTGGAAATTTTTGTACCATGTTTGGTTATGGTTATTGGTTTTGTGTTTCTTTATTCTAGTGGGTTTTTTATTATTATATTCATGGTTTAAATTATTCCCAAGGTATTTTTTGATACTAAGGTACTAGTTTTTAGCCTGTGAGGATCAGGAATGCCCTTTAAGACTTCTCTCGGGCTGGTTTGGGTATCTTTTGGATCGTATATACTGAGTTGGTTTGTGATAAAATGGTATCAAAGGAGTTTGTTCTCTTTTTAGGTTTTGATATTTGGGAAGAGTGTTGATAGAATGGAGCTAGGATTGTCGAGACTTGGAATTCTGATTCTGAGTAGGGTGCCTGGCCAACACACCTTGTGATAGGACTCGAGTCACCATGGGATGTTGGGATATGGTTTTAATTTCCTCTAAGTGAGACGTACAAGCTATAGACTTTATATGGAAACAGGTTGTAGGAGAAGTTGTTCGGCTTGTTATTATGCTGGAAATGGTTTTTTTTTGACTTATTGAAGTGTTTGATATTTTTTTGTTGCTAATGATAATTTTCAGAATATTTTTTGATGGTTGTGTTGATAGTTTTCTTGTAAATGTTTCTTGTTGTAGTAAAATTCCTCCTCAGAGAGTCCCTATGAAACCACAGGAATAGGTGAGAGATATTTATCCTTTTCCAGTTAATTAGAGGCTAGTGGAGGTAGTTGTTCGATTTTTCCAAGAATTGGGACAAGAAGCAGGCTCTAGTCCTGCTCAGATTAGGGAGTCCGAACCAAGTCCTAGAAAAGACAAAGATCAAGAGCTCCTCAAGAGAAATCCCCCATTATTCCAAGGTAATGTGGAACCTCATAAAGTGTAAAATTGGATTGATAATATATATATATATTGTTTAAATTTATTAATACTCCTAAACATGTCAGAGTGAAATTTGCTTTATTTCTATTGGAAGGTCCCAGTCAGAAGTTGTGGGACTTAGTGGTGCAAGCTGGAAATCATGAGTAGATGGGTTAGAGAGATTTCAAGATCACCTTTAATGAGAAGTATTTTTATGATGTTTTATCTTACACTAGGTCCTAGGAATTCATGGATCTTTCCCAAGAATATCATTCAATGATTCATTATGCTAATTTCTTCATAGATTTAGTATGGTGTGCACTTAATATCCTTTCTAATGAGAAAATTAAAGATCAAAGGTTTGAGAGGGGGTTATGGGAATAAATTTATTCTCAATTATATCTATTTAAGCTAAAAACCTATGAGGAGTTGGTTGACCATGCTTTTATGTTGGATATTTATTATAAGGGAAAGTCTGGTTCCATTGGGGTTGTGTCAGAAATAAGTAGTGGTAGTTCATCTAAGAAGAAAAGGAAGCGGGGGGGCATGAGAAGAGGGGTAGTGGTGGTTCAGGTCATCTTTCTCAGTAGTCTTCATCCATGGATTCGGGTGTAGGGTAAATAGTGTTCCATAAGTTTGGAAAAATTGGGACATAATTGATCGGTGTGTTCATCACCACCTAGACCTTTCCATAATTGTGGATCTTTGGGGAACTTGTAGTGGTTTGCAAGGTGTCGCCCCCATATTAGAGTGGTGTTAGATCTTTGTATTTTGAGGAGATGTCAGCTCATCCAGAACCTTCCAAGATAGTGGGATATCATTTTGGTGTTCATGGTGGAAAGGTTGGATATTCTCTTGGGTAAAGTCAGATCAGGGTAGAGCCACAGATTAGTGCTCATTCTTAGGCTCAGGCTGAGACGAGGAATCTTTATGTGGTGGATAGAGTTCCAGTGGAATCAGATATAGGTCCTACAATATATTGAGGTACCATTAATATTTTATCATATTTAGTTGTTGTTTTTTTGATATTGGTGCATCTATGTCTTTTGTTTCTTCTCGTCTTGTGGATGTGTTGATGTTTCCAACTAATCTAATGTCATATGACATGGAGTTGGTAACACTACTCAGTAAGAAGTGAGAAAAGGGTTTTAGGTGTTTGTCTTGTGCACTCACTATTTCAAGGGCCGAGTTAGAGTGGGAATTCCTATTTTTGGAGATGGAAATCTTCGATATAATCCTCAGTTTGGATTGTATGGTTTTTTTTCAAGAACACATCGATTGTTATAGGCAGTGAGGGAGTTTTGTATAACCTAATGGGAGTACCCAGGTTTTTCATGGGGAATGGGATCCTTGGTTGGGTTGTGCTAGACCACCACTTTTGGAGTTGGTAAATATTTTTTATCAAATCTCATTGATCATGTTTGAGGATGGTGATAGTGGTTATGAAAGTGTATTAAATCCTATGGTGGGTGATTTTATAGAGTTTTTCTAGAAAAAATTTCAGGCTTGCCTATGAAGTGGTATGTGGAGTTATTTATAGATTTTGTGCTGAGAACATAGATGATATCTCTTACCCCAAACAATATCACCCCCACTAAGTTAAAATAATTAAATGTATAGCTGGATGATTTGAAATCCAATGAATTCATTCTTCTGAGAATCTCTCATTGGGTTGCCCCAGTTTTGTTTGTGAAAAAGGTCGACGGATCTCTCTGTTTGTGCATTGATTACTAGAAGTTGAATAAAGGGATGATTAAAAACAAGTATCAATTTCCCTTTATTGGTGAATTATTTGATTAGTTAAAGTGGGAGAGGTGGTTTTCCAAGATTGATTTGGGTTCTGGGCATCATCAAGTATCCATTGCCCTATTTTGATGACGTGTTTGATCAATTGAAGGGGTAGAGGTGGTTTTCCAAGATTGATTTGGATTCTAGGTATCATCAAGTCAAATTTAGAGAGGCAGATGTTCTGAAAATAGCTTTCTAAAGAAGGTACATCCATTTTAAGTACTTTTCATGCCTTTCAGGTTAACCAATGCTCCAGTATTCATTATTGGGCTTATAAATAGGGTGTTTCAATAGTACCTTGACTCCTTTCTCATGGTATTCATGGATGACATCCTGGTTTATTCTGGATCTGAGGGAGCATGAGCAGTATTTGAGAAATGTTTAGGGAACTCTTTGAGATCATCACCTCTATTCCAAGTTTTAAAAGTGCACGTTTTGGATTGGGGAGGTGAATTTTCTGGGTCACAAGATCTCTAAGCGAGTAGTTTCAATGAACCCTAAGAAAATCAGTGCAATGGTGTCATGGGAGAACCCAAGGGATTTCTTTGAGATCAAGAGTTTTCTAGACCTGGAATATTATTACAGGCGGTTCATTCAAGATTTCTCCTAGCTATATTCATCCATGATGGCACTTACCAGGAAAGGAGTAAAGTTTGAATGGATTTCTGAATGCCAAGCTTCCTTTTAGGAGCTTAAGTGGTGTTTGAATACCACTCTCCTTTTGATCTTGTCGGAGTCTTTAAAGTTTTATGTGGTTTTTTGTGATGCCTCAGGTATGGGTCTTGGTTTTGTGTTGATGTGGGATGATCATGTGGTGGTGTATGGATCTCATCAACTCCGACCACATGAGAAGAACTATCCAACCCATAAACCAGAGTTAGTAGTAGTGATGCATACCTTAAAGGCATGGTATCATTATATTTTTGGGGAGAATTTTTTGTTTATTCTGATCATAAGAGTTTGGATTATATTTTCTCCCAAAAATATTTTAACTTGAGTCAACTCCATTGAGTTGAGTACCTTAATGGGCTTGACTTTCATATAGTTTATACCCCAAAAAAGGTAATGTGGTGGAAGATTCCTTGAGTAGAAAATTTTTAGTGTAGGAGCTAGAGAAGTCCAGCAATGAGTGTACTTTGATGGGTCTCTTTGCTCAGATGCACCTGGAGACCAAGGAGAAAAGTGGACAGGAATTCTTGGCCAGTGTATAGTTGACACCTTCCCTCCTAGAATTAATTTGGAAAGATCATCTGAATGATGTGTTGTTCTAGCATTATATTTAGTTTCTTCATGGTGGGGAGAAGCCCCATGAGTGGTCATTGTCTCTTGAGAGGGATTTGTGTTTTAGAGGTCTCTTTGTGGTACCTTTGTTGTTACAGAAGATGGTAATATAGGATAGCCATCAGTATCAGTGGGCAGTTCATCCTGGAGCCACCAATATGTTTTATGATGTATGCTAGTAGTTCTAGTGGCCAGGTTTAATACAGGATATAGATGACTTCGTATTGTGATGATATACATGTCAGCAGGTAAAAAAGCATCAGAAACCTTTTAGTTTGCTTCAGCATCAACATATTCTTACCTAGAAGTGGGATTAGATCACCATGAAATTTATTGATAGCTTACCTTGTACACCTCCGAGGAGGAATTCTATTTGGGTTTTGATTGACCATATGACCAAGTCATCTCACTTTATTCTAATCAGATTCTTGGCCAAGGTGGATGAGTTGGGCCAGTTGTATGTTCAGAAGGTGGTGAGGCTTCATGGTGTGTTTTCAACTATCGTTTCTGATAGGGAATCACATTTTACCTCTCGGTTTTGGGAAGTCCTTTAGAAGTTAATGGGGTTTCATGTCAAATTGAGCATGGTATACCATCCTCAAATGGATGGTTAGATGGAGTGGGAAAATTGGATTTTGGAAGACATGATCCAGGAACGTGTTTGGGATTTTAGTGGTTCTTGGGATATCCACATGGGTTTTATTAACTTTTAATATAACAATAGTTACTAATATTTTATTTATATGGATTATTTTGAGGTGATTTATGGTTGGCCATGTCGTCCCCCTTTGTGTTGGGATGAGGTGGGTGAGACCTCATTGTTAGGGTTAAGCCTTGTGTAGGAAATGTCTGAGAAAGTGAAGTTTACACTACTAGAAAATTTCCCTATACCCATGGTTTGAAATCGTGGGTATATCCCATGAAATTTTGGTTATTGGCTATACCCACGGTTTAATAAACTTTGGTCTCCCGAGGCATCAGGATTGCCCTATACCCACGGCTTTGCAGAAACCATGGTTATATCCTATTGAAATTTCATATTACCCATGGTTCTGGTAAACTATGGGTATACATCTATACCCACAGTTTACAAAACCTTGGGTATACATTTTTAGAGCCCAAATTATATACCTACAATTAAGTAAATTGTGGGTAGTTTTCTTCATAGAAAACATACCCACGGTTCGTTGAATTGTGGGTATATATAGTTTCATAGCAGCATATATACCCATGGTTTAAAGAACTGTGGGTATAGATGGTTTTCTCTGAAACAACAACTTCCCACCTTGGTTTCACCTTACTCCTGCAAACCATAATGCAAACCATTGTGAAACCACACCCCCTCCCCCCTTGCACACCCCCACTCTCCCCCTGGAAAGAACCCCCTTGCACCCCCTGGAACCCCCCCCCCCCTTGGACACCCCTCCCCCTTAGACACCCCCCTGCACACACCCCACTGGACACCCCCCACTGGACACCCCCCACTGGACACCCCCCCTGGACACACCCCCTTGGACACCCCCTCCCCACGGACACACCCACCACTAGACCCTATACACCCCCCACTGGACCCCCCCCCCCCGGACACCCCCCCCTAGACACCCCCACTCGACCCCTTATACCCCCCAATAGACCACCCCCCTAGAAACCCCCCCCACACACACTGGACACCCCCCTAGACACCCCCCCCCCAGACACCCCCCTAGACACCACCCACTGGACCCCCCCCCCCCAGACCCCCCCTGGACACCCCCCCCCCCAACACACTCCCGACTGGACCCCCCTGGACACCCCCTCTCCCCCTAGAAACCCCCTCCCATAGACACCCCCTGGACCACCCCCTCCCCCCATAGAAACCCCCTGGACACCCCTCCCCCTATGCCCCCACACCCCCTTACCCCTTCACCTCACTACCCCCTGCCCCCTTCACCCCAACTTCCCCCCCAACCTTCACCCCACTACCCCACCCCCACCCACCTAAACCCCCACTACCCCTGCAACCCCCCCCCGGACACCCCCACCCCTCCCCCACCTGAACCCCCATTACCCATGCACCCAACCCCACCCCACCTGCACCCCCCCCCACACCACCCACGACCCCCTACACCCAGCCCCCCCCCCCCCCCCCGCACCCCCATGACCCCCTACACCCAGCCTCCCCCCCCCACACACACACACCCACACCCACTACCCCCTAAACTCAGCCCACCAGCACCCCCATCCCCCCCCCCCTCTGGAAACCCCCCATGCACCCCCACTACCCACTACACCCCCCCCCCCCCCGCACGCAACCCCACACCCTTACTTTCAACCCACCCTCCCTACACCCATCCCCCACCCCCTGTGAAACCACCGTTAAATAATGAAAACTAGAATGAAAAAACAGTGGAACCACAATGCATTGTTTTCACCTGTTAAAACATAAGCAGAGCTGACCAAAGTGTACAAAGAAGAAAAAAATTCTTATGAGAAAAGTCCTAAATAAATTCTTAATGACGAAGCATCACAATCATTTATCTCTTATTGAAGGCAAAGAAATTCTGATAGTGGATGCAAAAAATATAGCCTTCCTGCACTGGGTTTCTACAGTATAGAAGATTATGCCGAGTATACAAAGACATCATTTTTAAAATTGTAATAAGAAAAGCGTATTCCCCTAAAGTGGAGTCCACTATCCATGGACCATCTCCGTCATCTAGAATTTCCACATCAACTATCTGTGTCATTACTTAGACTCCCAAAACCTAGTTGTTTTCTTTCCCATCCTCTTCACTGCTTCATGATGAAGTAATTCAAAGGAATTTTCAATACTCACCTTTAATTTTTGATTCCCCTTAACATGATGAGACAGGTCTGTGCCTGGTGTGCTCTCTACCTTATCTGTCATGGGAGTCTCAAAAGATAAAACCCTATGAATATCCCTGGAATAAGTATTGTCACTTGTAGACCACTTTTAAGAAAATGCTGTAGAATTCCCAACCCATTCTACATTAAGAAAAGGGGTTAATGAAATGGCATCTTTGTTGTGTGCACCCTTAACAATAGTGGATGTATGAGTCTGAAAAGTAGGTGATCTAGGAACCAGGCTAGTAGAGGTACTGGTAAGTGATGGATTAGATCCTCCAAGTCCATCAGAGCACTTCCAGTAGAAGAAATCATAGCATCCAAAACATGAACATTGAATAAGTCAAAACTCACTGGTTTTCCATTTGGATACACACTTTCCATATGAGAGTAACTTACATGAGTGTTTGATAAAGAGTGAACCGATGCCATATTAGAATTACCTCCCTGTGCATAAAAACTTTCCATCATAGGTACTGATTGCACACTGAAAACAATAGCTACAGAAGGTTGAGATTCACCAACTATCTTATTGGAATCACTACTAGAAATTCAGGCTATAGCCACGGACCTATAGCCACGGTTTTGTAGGTCCGTGGCTATATCCATTATATTGCCACGCTTAAATTTTTCTTTCGTGGCTAAGTTGTTTCATCGTTTTTTTTCTCCTATCTTTTATCGGGCTCCTCCTCCGCAGCCCTCCTCCCCCGATTCGCACACAAGCCTCCTCCCGACCACGTCTCCTCCTCCGCCCTCGCAATTCGTCCTCGCCGCGCCCTCCTCCTCCCCGACGCCTCCTTCTCGCCGCGCCCTCCTCCTCGCCGCGCCCTCCTCCTCGCCGCGCCCTCCTCGCCGCGCCCTCCTCCTCGCCGCGCCCTTCCTCCCCGACGCCTCCTCCTCGCCGCGCCCTCCTCGCCGCGTCCTCCTCCTCGACGGCTCCTCCCCGACGGCTCTCTTCCGACCGAGGTCGACACCCCCATCTCCCTCCCGACACATTTTCCTCATCTGCAGCTGTCTTCCTCGGTAATTTGTTTTTTTTTCTTACAGTTCATCCACCTCTTCGAACCCCCTCCTCCTCCTCCTGTTTGTGATTTCCGTCAGGTGTTCTAGGGTTCTTATCGTTCCAGGTGAGGGTATCACAATTATTTGATAAATGGTGTCATTATATCATGAATTAATGATGATTTTTTTTTGTGATTAGTATGAACCATGATGATTTGCATATCAATTTTACAACATCTAGAGGAGTTGTTTTCCAAACAGCAACACTACACTTCATCAGAAAATAGAATGGTGGCTCAACATATCTGGCTATAGTTCACTCAATTTATATTAGAATTATGCAAACATTTGTTACTTGTATTTTCCACTATTTTGAGATTTTCTCACTGGTGTCATTGTAATTATTTGGAAATCCAAGAATTTAAGAATCTATTTTTGAATTATTTAACCTTTATTGGTTTATATTTTTATGAACATGGTAAATTCCTATGTTTTGGAATTGCATTCTCATGTTTTTTACCCAGATTTTATGTGAATCTGTCTATGCAGATTCTTATTTTTTTTCTATGAGAACTATCCATGTATTCCATACATGAATTTTCCACTGGTTTGTACCATCATTTTGAATTCCTAGAATTTAGGAATCCATATTGGAATAAGTGTGGGAGGATATTTATATATATTGTATATCTAGTTTACCCCGATCTCAAGGATTTGATGTCATTATGGTGGTAGTGAACATACTTTCCAAGTGTAATAAAGAACCCAAATCCAAAACTAGTTCCTTGGATAGAAAAGTCACATGTTTTCACTATGTTAAACCCATGCACATTAATCCCAAGTGTAGGAAACTCATGTGAGAGTTAGAACACAAAAAACCAACTGACCAGCCTTTTATGGTTGACTCAAGATATTATGCTATTGAATTCCGGAATATATCCATCCATAAACTCAATCATGAGTGGGTCCTCAACTATGGATATTATTGTAACTTGTGTCTATATATAGAGTCTTTTTTGAATCTATTCAAGAAGTTGGAAGGGTATTCCCTTTTAGGAAATAATAATAGGTGTAGGGTTGAGGGTAGAGACTCTATTCTAATAGAGTAAGATGATCAATCCATCATCCACTTACTTGATGTAAGGTGGGTCCCCAACCTTCAAAAAAATAATATCCTTAGGAGTCCTTGAGCAAAATGGATTTACCTCTAGTTCATATAATATAAATGGATATTGAACATAATTAAATATTGATATAATTAATTTATTATAGTAATATTTCCACCTTCAATTTCAACCAAGAAGAAAACTATTTTCTATGAAATGTCTCTCTCCTTCTCAAAGATAAATAATGATGATTTCTGTTATTAATTTCTTTATGATATGGTTTATATTTTTCGTCATCTACCACTACTCAATGGGGTGCGGGGTAAGGCATAAAAGAAAACTGAGAAAAATCACTAAACAACTCAACCACACTAGAAATTCTCAAGGATTTTAGTATAATGACAACATATCTTTGTAGATATGGTTTATATTTTCCGTCATCTACCACTACTCAATGGGGTGCGGGGTAAGGCATAAAAGAAAACTGAGAAAAATCACTAAACAACTCAACCACACCAGAAATTCCCAAGGATTTTAGTAGAATGACAACAAATCTTTGTAGATATGGGTTATATTTTCAAAATGTCTCTAAATTTCAATAAATCTTTGTAGATTTAATACAGAACATCAGAACTCGTTATGAATTAACCCAAACACTTTTGGGAATTGATTATTATTATCTCTTAGATTTCATATAAACTCTTTTTACTATAATCAGTCCTCATTATTGGAACTTATGTATGACTATTCGTGAATTTTTATAATTTAAAACATTTATGAATTCCCTAAACCATAATTTTAATATATTTGTTATAATTTTTTTATTAACTTGTTATTGATGATTACTTAATATCTTATGAAACGATACATACAATGTTAAGTCATTTTCTAGATTATTTATCTAATGTATGTTTATCTGCCTCAGAATGGATAGATACTGGATGTACAACATTGATCGGATCACTGATGAATTTCAGAAGGAGTTACAATATTTTTTGGACTTTGCATTCAATAATGATTCAGATGGCGGATTGATTCGATGCCCGTGTTTTGATTGTGTTGGAAGACCTTGGTTAACTCGTGAGGAAGTGAGTTACCATATCACTAAAAGTGGTTTCCAAAAAAATTATCATGTGTGGTATCACAATGGAGAAAAAGCTCAAGTGTTGAATGTCATCGATTCAGCAGAAAAGATTGGTATGAAAAATCTGATTTCTGATCGGTTTCCTTTTGTTTCTGAAGCTAGCTCCTCATGTAGACCAGTGCAAGAGGAAATGAATACTGGAACACAGTTCTCATCTATTAATCAGGATGATGACGTTGAGAGTGTTAGAAAGTTGATGGAAGATGCAAATACCCCAGTATATCAAGCATGTGGAAAAATGAGCAAACTTGAGTTTTTAATGCGATTATATCATGGGAAAACAATGTATGGATTTAGTAATACTGCAGTCGACTATCTCCTTACATTTATTAAGGATTTACTGCCTGATGATGCATGTATTCCAGAAAATGATTACATGGCATCAAAGTTGGTTAACAAATTTGGATTTTCATCTAGTAAGATTCATTCTTGTCTCAAAGACTGTTGTTTGTTCTGGAAGGAGAATGCAAACTTGAGTCAGTGCAAACAGTGTGGCACATCAAGGTGGAAGACTAATAAAGATGGATCTCAATCATGCATACCACAGAAAGTGATGTGGCACTTCCCTTTAATTCCCAGGATTCAAAAAATTTTTATGTCAGAACAAATGGCAATGAATATGAGATGGCATGCAGATGAAAGAAATAAGGATAACGATGAAATAGTGCATCCTGCAGATGGGTTGGCTTGGAAGAAATTTGATAGGTTACATCCTGATTTTTCAGCCGACCCACGAAATGTTAGATTGGGATTATCCTGTGATGGTTTCAACCCATTTCGCCAAATGCATACTGCACACAGTACTTGGCCTGTTTTCATTCACATTTATAACTTTCCTTCATGGATGTGTATGAAGAAGTCGTGCACTATCCTGAGTATATTGATATCTGGACCCAGTGATCCTGGAAATGATATTGATATATACTTGCAGCCATTAATAGAGGAGTTAAATGAGCTTTGGATTGTTGGTGCACAAGCGTATGATGCATTCAGAAAGGAGTACTTTATGTTTCGTGCAGCTTTATTATGGACGATAAATGATTTCCCTGCCTACGGAATGATGTCTGGTTGGAGTACTAAAGGGAAATTATCCTGTCCTATTTGTATGAAAAATACACGTTTCCGAAGAATGAAGTTTCGACGAACTTTCAGCTTCATAGGGCATCGACGTTTTCTACCAATGGACCATCCATACAGGAATAATCGGAGACAGTTCGATAATGCCATCGAGACAGATGAGACACCTCAACGAATGTCAGGGACTGATATTGTTAAAGAACTTGATGATTTGAATTATGTTCTTGGCAAAAGTCAATCAAATATCAGAAAGCAAAAGCATGCTAATTCCAATTCCAACAGCAATTGGAGAAAGAAAAGCATATTCTTTGAGTTGCCGTATTGGTCATCGAATTTATTACGTCATTGTTTGGATGTAATGCATATCGAGAAAAACATTTGTGAGATGTTACTTGCTACTATTTTAAATGTCAAAGGCAAAACAAAAGACGATTTGCGGTGTCGTCGTGATTTGATGGATTGGGGTATAAGAGCAAGACTTCATCCTGAGTTAATTGGTCAAAATAAGTGGAAAGTCCCTGTTGCCTGTTATTCGATGACAAATGTGGAGAAAAAACAATTTCTTCAGGTCTTGGAAAGTTTGAAGGTTCCGGATGGTTATTCAAGTAATATTTCGAAAAGGGTGAATACGCAAGATGTGAAACTCAAATCTCTTAAAACCCATGATTACCATGTCTTGTTACATGAGTTGATTCTCATTGCCATTCGTCATTTACTTTCACATAATGTTAGAGTTGCGGTGATTAAGTTATGTCAATTTTATCGAGATCTTTGTGCCAAAAGATTGAGCAGAAGTGCTGTTCAGAAATTGCAGAGAGATGCACCGATTATTCTTTGCGACTTGGAGAAAATTTTCCCACCGTCTTTTTTCACAATTATGTTACATTTGACTGTGCATCTTCCCACGGAAGTTCTCTTTGGTGGTCCTGTTTCGAGTCGGTGGATGTATCCTACCGAAAGAATGATGTTTACATTGAAATCTTATGTGAGAAATAAATATCATCCTGAAGGCTGTATTGTGAAATGCTATTTAGCACAAGAATGCATGGATTTCTGTTCATCGTACTTGGCTAACGTCACTACGAGGTCTAATCGACTAATGAGAACTGAAGATGAGCAATATGATCCCATTGAGCCTGCATTTCCTTCAATGCCCCAAACAGGGGGGATATCTGGATCGTACTCGTTGTGTACTTTAAGCAGGGAAGAGTGGGAAATGGCACATCGCACAGTATTATTCAACTGTAGTGTGCTTGATGATTATATCAAGTAAGTAAACTAATAAATATGTATTTTTTTCATTGTGTGATTTCTTTATATCTTCTGACATTTTAATGCTTGCATATCTGTAGAGAACATTTTGAAATTATAAAAAAGAGACATCGCTCTCTATCTATTAAGAGGAAGGAACTGTTGCACAGCAAAGAATTTGCTGCCTGGTTAAAGTCAAAGGTAATAGATTTCTTTTTCTTCTTCTCATAACATAATCACATGTCTCTGTTTAATATTCTATGTTGGTATCTTTTAGGTTTTAACTCTACCAATGATTGAAGTATCAGATGAAATAAAAGCATTGTCCTTTGGTCCAAACGATGTGGTGCGTGATTGTAAGTCAATGGTTGTCAATGGATATAAATTTGTTATAAATAGTTGTGCAAAAACAATGGCAACACAGCATGACGGTGTCACGATAAGCGCCACAACAGATTGTTATGCGAGTGCATCGGACAGGCAACCTCGATCAGAAAATATATCATATTACGGTGTTGTTGAAAGAATCATTATATTAGATTACTATGCACATGGTCGTGTCGCAATGATGAAATGCAAGTGGTTTGATTCAATGACACGACAAGGAATGCATATTGATAACTGTGGATTTAGAGTGATTGATATGAACCGCCAGCTTCGTACCGATGAACCTTATATTCTTGCGTCACAAGCTAAACAGGTGTTTTATGTAAGTGACCCGTTACAACCACAATTTGGTGTTATTGTTGATGTTATTCCTAGACATATTTTTGACGAAGGCATGGATAACAATGATGTTGTGGATGAACCTGTTGGTATTTATTCGAATGTTGCATTTGATGATACGGATGATGCAATTGTTAGAACAGATTGTGAACCAGAAATTGTCACAGACCCCACATAGCGTTGACACATTTGTAAGTATTTACCTTATATTATCGCAATATTGTATGTGTTTTTTTAACTTTCATTCATGATATCAAAATAACTAGTATATTTTATACCATTATCGAATATAAAACTATTAATAGCCTCACCAATTTATGTTTAACCACTTCTCTAGTAAATCTTGAACATAGAAAAGTCTTGATATTTTATCAATATAAATATCACACATGAAAATGTATCTCATTGTTTTATGATACAATTGTATTATTTAACATTTTGCATTATTTCTATTTATTTGATAATATTATTTTAAATTTTCAGGTCAAAATGTCTGATTATGATGGTAGTAGAAGGAGTAGAAGAATATTGAGAAACGAACAACGTAGGTCTCCTCCTGGAAACAATGTAAGTACAAATTATGTTTGAATATTATGGTCTTTCATATTATTTATCTTGTTATCGTTCGTTTTATTTTATCATCTATGTTATTTTAGACCGCATCGTCGAGGAGACGCTTGGATTATGCCACTGAGGATGATATTGTGGCGGGGGGGCACTGATTCTACAGGTCAGCCTACTACTACGCCGCTTGAGACACCAGGAGGCCATCCTCCCATTATGCCACCTCCATATTATCCATACCCACCTTTTCCGTATCCCTTTTTTCCCACTCCCACATCGGATGGTAGTTCTCAGACTCCCATTCCTCAGTTTCCATTCCCACCATCCACTGTACAGGGTACTGTGCCCCCATATATCCCACCGCCATATCCATATCCATATCCACCCTCATCTGTACAGGGTTATCCATCGGGTTTTCTGCCTCCATCAGTACACTTTGCATCTACTATACATAGTACTCCTGTAGATATCTCACCTACCATGGAGGCTGCCCCCCCTCCAGACGCAGCACTTCAGGGGTCAGCAGATCCCCCATCTACTGGTATTTGTTTAAGCATTACTGTTACTGATTAATGATAAATTCATATATATTATTCTCTTTTATTTTGGTTTCATGATTAGCTACAGCCTCTACCAGACGACGAGGCCGCACAAAAATGCGCGAGGTTTGGAATCGGAACACGCAAATCATAGTTGATTACAATGAGGACAATGCTATAATTAATAAAAATGGCACGGAATGTAAAAGTTTTATGGGAACACTTGCTAGACACAGCAATATCATTCCGGTTCAACCGATAAGTTGGAAGGCAGTTGGACAAGAAATAAAGGACAAAGCCTGGGCAGAGATTTGGGTAAGTAATGTTAATCACCTTTTTTATATATATAAATTTATAAAATTTTCTTAACATATATTATGTCCATTGCAGCTTCGATATAATTTTCCCGATGGACAAAATGCAAAGGCTGCAATGATAATGTATTTAGGTGAAATGTGGCGAGCCTACAAGTATGATTTATATCTTGGGTGGAAAAAGAGAGTTGGTACAGAGCTTGAAGAAGTACCGGTGATTCAAGATTGCCCAATATCACAATATAAAGAGATGATCAACTATTGGAAGAGTTCAGCGTTTAAGGTGTTTGTTAAATTTATATATATATTCATTTATTTATTTGAAAACGATTTTAAATTACTTGTTTTATTTATGTTAATGAGTTTATATAATTATTTGTTTATAGGAGAAATCAAATAGAAATAAAAAAAACAAGAGTGCAATGAAACACATTTATACTCGCGGACACACTTCATTACCAGATCATGAGCAGACGCAGGTAATTTAACATTTAAAATATTTAGCTTTGTTTTGTGTAATTTTTTTAACTTCCAATTTTGATTTATTTCTTTGTTTTTTTCCAGAAAAAGTCATTGAATATTGAGGGTCGCGTTCCTCGCTCAACTTTGTTTTGTACAAGCCGGAAAAAGAAAGATGGTACTGTGCCAAATCCCGACACCGAGAAGGCGATTGTAAGTATATTTCAATTTCTTTGATTTTTAATGAATTTAATTCCTTATATTATTTTATCATTTTAATTTATGTTATATATCAATCAACAGAATGCTTTAGAGGCGTTGGCAGAAAAAGAACCTGACAATTTGGGCCCAAACGATCATCTACATCAGGTATTAGGAGATGAGCATCAGGGTAGAGTGCGTTGTCGGCCTGGGAAGAAGATTGTACCATCTCGATACTGGTCTACTAACGTTTCTTCGAGTACCGGTTCTGGTTTTGTCACAGTGGAACAAATGAATGTCGCAATCAAAGAAGCAAGTCAAAAATCAGAACAGGCGATAACTGCAAATATGATTAAGTTTATGTCTGCCCTTTCTTCTACACTTCCACCAGAAGCAGCTGCAACGGTTGATGCCTTTTTGATGTCGATGCGTTCTGCTAATGTAGATTCTTCTGTTGGAGCCGGAGCCGGACCTAGTGCTGGACCCGGTGCTGGTGCCGGTTCGGATGCAGATGTCGATGCCGATGATGATATTGGTGGTGTGAGAGGTGGTGATGGTGTTTCTGTAGGAGGTGTGGATGAGGGTTATCATGATTTTGATGATACTGATATTGAGACTCACTTTTGATGTTAATTGTATGTTTGGATTGGTAATGTATGACGAGTTCTATGCATCCAATTACATTGTTTTTTTGATCAATATCATTAATATTTACCATATCTTATTGGGAATGAGAATGACTACTAAACTACGGTTCTCCACTACTACAAATGCCTTTTCTGATTGGTCTCAGCTTTCTTTTAGTAGTGATAATACTATTTCTAAGATGTTCCGTAATATGAAACCTACAATTTCTATCCTTAAGGATTCAATAATACAACCTGCTAACAATGACACCTCTCTTGGACTAAAGAATGAAATCAAAATAAAAGATGATGAACCAGTTTCTGCTATCCCAACTCACACTAATACTATTAGCAATCCTGCCAATTATGGGTACGCCGAGACACTAAATAAGCCCTGTAATACTGCTTTTGTGGCACCCAAATCAGTTGAACATGGTACCACAATATCGATACAGGAAACTAAGCCCATGCAGGTTATGAATGTCTCTATAGAGAAAATGCACTGCTGTACAGATCTGGAAAATATCATAAGAAAATATCATAAAACATCCCACAGATACTTCACAGGCCAGGTATAACTATTTCACCACCTATAGATAGTGAGCACTGTGCTATAAAATTTGGTAAATATTTCTAATCATAACTCTGTTTCTGATTGTTTTCTTGCAGAATATTGATTTTGATGACGATTAAGATGATTGATTATAATGTCGAAGAGAATGATGGTATGAAAATAATGTATACCATTGCTGTTACAGTTTTTGTAAATGAATTCTAATAACAATTGTTCACTAGATGATGTTGATCTTTACTTATTGCAGATGAGACGTTCTATGATTGATCGTACCCACCAAAGTTCTGTACATTGGAGGGCAGTGGGGGGTTGGGCAGTGGGGGGGAGGGCTGGGCAGGAGGGGGAGGGGGAGGGCAGTGGGGGGGGGGGGCTGGGCAGTGGGGGGGAGGGCTGGGCAGTGGGGGGCTGGGCAGTGGGGGGGAGGGCTGGGCAGGAGGGGGAGGGGGAGGGCAGTGGGGGGGGGGGGGCTGGGCAGTGGGGGGCTGGGCAGTGGGGGGGAGGGCTGGGCAGGAGGGGGAGGGGGAGGGCAGTGGGGGGGGGGGCTGGGCAGTGGGGGGCTGGGCAGTGGGGGGGAGGGCTGGGCAGGAGGGGGAGGGGGTGGGCAGTGGGGGGGGGCTGGGCAGTGGGGGGGGGGGGGGCTGGGCAGTGGGGAGGGCAGTAGGGAGTGGGGGGGTGCTGGGCAGTGGGGAGGGCAGTAGGGAGTGGGGGGGGGGGTGGGCAGTGGGGAGGGCAGTAGGGAGTGGGGGGGGGGGGCTGGGCAGTGGGGGGGGGGCTGGGCAGTGGGGGGGAGGGCTGGGCAGGAGGGGGAGGGGGAGGGCAGTGGGGGGGGGGGGGGGGCTGGGCAGTGGGGGGGAGGGCTGGGCAGGAGGGGGAGGGGGTGGGCAGTGGGGGGGGGGGGGCTGGGCAGTGGGGGGGGGGCTGGGCAGTGGGGAGGGCAGTAGGGAGTGGGGGGGAGGGGCTGGGCAGTGGGAATCCTGCACTAATAAGTGCGAGATCTCTACAACAGGTATGTTTTCCTAAAATTGTGGAATAAACCTCCCTACCATGCATCATTTTTCATTTGCATTTACACACTATATGAATGCAGGTTATTGGTCGTAAAATCATGGAGTTGACCCCCTTTTCATCCAACATATGAATGCAGGTGATATGTTTTAACTATTGACTCCACTGTATATTGATTTTTGTGGGTCATGTCTAAGAGTTGCTAGACATACTTTGATTGTTCTCATCCCAGCATAGCGATGAACCAAAATATTGGTGAATGTGCATGGGCTGATGGAATGAATGCCTTCAATTTACAAGCATGGAGAAGAAACTGACTGGTATTTCTTATCAACATATTCAGGCTTTTTATTCTGCATTTTAATCTGCACTTTAGTATTTTATTGTTATGTAGTAATAACAAAATTTCTATATGACATTTCATTGCTTATGAGTCTTATATATTCATTAATAATAATTCATGGTTTTATTTGTTGCATGTACAGACTGTAGCAAATTAAAGTATGATTACCAATCAGTGGTTTGCCATTCGATCTTTATCAAGGTGAGCTGACAAATCTATGTGCCAATCTAACACGTCATTTGAGCTTATTCATGCATGACTCATCTATGTGAATTCTTCTTTGAGTTAAGAGTCTAGCTGAAACACACTTTAGATATTGGAATCATTGAACACACATGCATTCTGAATGTCCAGTTTTTTTTTCCTGCTTGTTGGTTATTGGTTTTAATCTAGCTTCTTTCATTTGGTTGGCATTTCCGATCACTTTTGTGCTGAATATGTTTTCCATCTGTTGCTGGCAGGGGGACAAGCATGACGACACCTTGCGGCGGTTACTCCTCCTTAGAGAAACATTGAATGGTTAGCTCTATAATTTTTCGTATTTCCTCATTCCTAAACTATATCTCCTCTCAGCGCTGCCTCTCATCCATCTTTCCACAAAACGTGCATAGCAGGTGGTACAAAAGCTCAATTCAACTGAAAAAATTGGTTTGGAATTGTCTGGCATATTTTATTCCTCTAGGTATTCCTACACATTTCTAGATCTCCAAACCTCACCGAATTAGGTATATCAGGGGTCATCCAATCCTCTATTCATCACAGATTAGCATTCATTTCTTTAAATCTTCTGAGAAAACATCCTCTCATGCCATCCATATCATCCTATTTGAAACTAAGTGGAAGATGTTGCCCCGCGGATGTCGCTGGACCGGGCCAACACGCTGCGGTCACGCCGCGGTCACGCCGCGGTCACGCCGCGGTCACGCCGCGGTCACGCCGCGGTCACGCCGTGATTTGGCCCTGCTCCAGGACGACACCCTGCGGCGGTTACTCCTCCTTAGAGAAACATTGAATGGTTAGCTCTATAATTTTTCGTATTTCCTCATTCCTAAACTATATCTCCTCTCAGCGCTGCCTCTCATCCATCTTTCCACAAAACGTGCATAGCAGGTGGTACAAAAGCTCAATTCAACTGAAAAAATTGGTTTGGAATTGTCTGGCATATTTTATTCCTCTAGGTATTCCTACACATTTCTAGATCTCCAAACCTCACCGAATTAGGTATATCAGGGGTCATCCAATCCTCTATTCATCACAGATTAGCATTCATTTCTTTAAATATTCTGAGAAAACATCCTCTCATGCCATCTATATCATCCTATTTGAAACTAAGTGGAATATGTTGCCCCGCGGATGTCGCTGGACCGGGCCAACACGCTGCGGTCACGCCGCGGTCACGCCGCGGTCACGCCGCGGTCACGCCGCGGTCACGCCGCGGTCACGCCGCGGTCACGCCGCGGTCACGCCGCGGTCACGCCGCGGTCACGCCGCGGTCACGCCGTGATTTGGCCCTGCTCCAGGACGACACCCTGCGGCGGTTACTCCTCCTTAGAGAAACATTGAATGGTTAGCTCTATAATTTTTCGTATTTCCTCATTCCTAAACTATATCTCCTCTCAGCGCTGCCTCTCATCCATCTTTCCACAAAACGTGCATAGCAGGTGGTACAAAAGCTCAATTCAACTGAAAAAATTGGTTTGGAATTGTCTGGCATATTTTATTCCTCTAGGTATTCCTACACATTTCTAGATCTCCAAACCTCACCGAATTAGGTATATCAGGGGTCATCCAATCCTCTATTCATCACAGATTAGCATTCATTTCTTTAAATCTTCTGAGAAAACATCCTCTCATGCCATCCATATCATCCTATTTGAAACTAAGTGGAATATGTTGCCCCGCGGATGTCGCTGGACCGGGCCAACACGCTGCGGTCACGCCGCGGTCACGCTGCGGTCACGCCGCGGTCACGCCGCGGTCACGCCGCGGTCACGCCGCGGTCACGCCGCGGTCACGCCGCGGTCACGCCGCGGTCACGCCGTGATTTGGCCCTGCTCCAGGACGACACCCTGCGGCGGTTACTCCTCCTTAGAGAAACATTGAATGGTTAGCTCTATAATTTTTCGTATTTCCTCATTCCTAAACTATATCTCCTCTCAGCGCTGCCTCTCATCCATCTTTCCACAAAACGTGCATAGCAGGTGGTACAAAAGCTCAATTCAACTGAAAAAATTGGTTTGGAATTGTCTGGCATATTTTATTCCTCTAGGTATTCCTACACATTTCTAGATCTCCAAACCTCACCGAATTAGGTATATCAGGGGTCATCCAATCCTCTATTCATCACAGATTAGCATTCATTTCTTTAAATCTTCTGAGAAAACATCCTCTCATGCCATCCATATCATCCTATTTGAAACTAAGTGGAATATGATGCCCCGCGGATGTCGCTGGACCGGGCCAACACGCTGCGGTCACGCCGCGGTCACGCTGCGGTCACGCCGCGGTCACGCAGCGGTCACGCCGCGGTCACGCCGCGGTCACGCCGCGGTCACGCCGCGGTCACGCCGCGGTCACGCCGCGGTCACGCCGCGGTCACGCCGCGGTCACGCCGCGGTCACGCCGTGATTTGGCCCTGCTCCAGGACGACACCCTGCGGCAGTTACTCCTCCTTAGAGAAACATTGAATGGTTAGCTCTATAATTTTTCGTATTTCCTCATTCCTAAACTATATCTCCTCTCAGCGCTGCCTCTCATCCATCTTTCCACAAAACGTGCATAGCAGGTGGTACAAAAGCTCAATTCAACTGAAAAAATTGGTTTGGAATTGTCTGGCATATTTTATTCCTCTAGGTATTCCTACACATTTCTAGATCTCCAAACCTCACCGAATTAGGTATATCAGGGGTCATCCAATCCTCTATTCATCACAGATTAGCATTCATTTCTTTAAATCTTCTGAGAAAACATCCTCTCATGCCATCCATATCATCCTATTTGAAACTAAGTGGAATATGTTGCCCCGCGGATGTCGCTGGACCGGGCCAACACGCTGCGGTCACGCCGCGGTCACGCCGCGGTCACGCCGCGGTCACGCCGCGGTCACGCCGCGGTCACGCCGCGGTCACGCCGTGATGTGGCCCTGCTCCAGCCACATCCAGCAGGGGGGAGGTTCAGCCCCACTTGCTCACAGGCGTTTCAGACGACCCATTTTTCAGCAAAGTCATCAGCCCGCTGCCACCAGCATTCCAGCCCGCAACAGCCCCCCCACCTTCGAATCAGCCCGCACCATCCCCCCAACACCTGCAACCAGCCCCCTTTCACCCACATTCCAGCCTCCTCCCGCTCCCTTCGCTCCTGGTCGGAAGATGCTGCCCCGCGGATGTCGCTGGATCGGGCCAACACGCTGCGGTCACGCCGCGGTCACGCCGCGGTCACGCCGCGGTCACGCCGCGGTCACGCCGTGATGTGGCCCTGCTCCAGCCACATCCAGCAGGGGGGAGGTTCAGCCCCACTTGCTCACAGGCGTTTCAGACGACCCATTTTTCAGCAAAGTCATCAGCCCGCTGCCACCAGCATTCCAGCCCGCAACAGCCCCCCCACCTTCGAATCAGCCCGCACCATCCCCCCAACACCTGCAACCAGCCCCCTTTCACCCACATTCCAGCCTCCTCCCGCTCCCTTCGCTCCTGGTCGGAAGATGCTGCCCCGCGGATGTCGCTGGATCGGGCCAACACGCTGCGGTCACGCCGCGGTCACGCCGCGGTCACGCCGCGGTCACGCCGTGATGTGGCCCTGCTCCAGCCACATCCAACAGGGGGGAGGTTCAGCCCCACTTGCTCACAGGCGTTTCAAACGACCCATTTTTCAGCTAAGTCATCATCACTCTGCAAGCAGATGCTCCTTCCTTTCCTACTTACTCTTTTCTGCAAGGTGTCCTCTGTTATAAGGGCCGGTTGGTGCTGTCTAGTTCGTCCCCATGGGTGCCCATATTGCTGGCTGAGTTCCATTTGTCTCCGTAGTGGGGTCATTCTGGTTTTTGCCGCACGTATAGAAAATTGCCTGCCAATTTATATTGGGTCGGGATGAAAATACCGGTTCAACAGTTTGCCAATGGGCCAAATGCCAACGAAATAAATATTCCACACTATATCCGGCTGGCCTGTTGCAGCCGTTGGAAATTCCCCAGCTGGTGTGGTCGGGTCTCTCTATGGATTTTATCACCGGACTACCCTAATCCCGTGGTTGCACTGTGATTCTGGTCATCATTGATCATCTCTCTAAATATGGCCATTTTTTACCCCTAAAACACCCTTACACAGCAAAGAGTGTGGGAGTGTGGGCGAGGTTTTCGTGTGGGAGATTGTCAGTTTGCATAGCATTCCAGCGACCGCAATCCCATTTTTGTAAGCCATTTTTGGATTGAACTGCTCAAACTCCAAGGCACTGACTTAAAACTCAGCTTGACCTACCACCCGCAAACGGATGACCAAACAGAGGTGGTAAATCGCTGCCACGAGACCTACGCTGTTCCATCAGAAATCTAGTTGCCCGCTGTTGCCCATGCACTGCTTGATCGTGGACTCAAATATTATTTGAGTCGGTCCCAAGACATCATGAAGCAGAAAACTAATACACTGCCGTCACCTTGCCCTCCATGTGGGAGATCCTGTTTCCGTACACTTTCGGCCTCACAAACAACACTCTTTAACCTGCCAGATTTCTCAGAAACCTGCCCCTCGTTTCTATGGGCCATTTACAGTTCAGCGGAAGATCGGCCTGGTGGCTTGTTAGCTTGATCTTCCTCCCTCAGCCTGGGGGCCTCCTGAGGATTTCTTCTGTTGTTTTCCCTATTTCTTCTATTTTTCTGCTGTAATTTTCGTTCCCATCCTTTAATACAGAATTGCAGCCCTCATTGAGGGCTGGAAGTTTGAGAGGCTTAACAGAATTAGAGTATGACAGTGTGTCAAGTTTGAGAGGCTTAACAGAATTAGAGTATGACAGAAAGAAGCTTTGAGCCGAAAGGCTCTAAAGCCATTTTATTAAAAACAAAAGATGACATAAGAGAGGAGATGGGGCTAGACATTGATAAAACTGCCTTCATAATAAATCATTTCGTTTTCATAACCCCCTCCCCGACGTCATCATCCCATTCCAAGTTGTAGGTAGATGCGCTATGAGACCTAGTCACCATCGGACGTGCGGTCTGCGCAGGAGGGCTCATTATGCGTTCTTTAAGCGTTGCGCGCGCTTGAGAAACGCGCGTGGGGGGTCCAAACGGGCCGAACGAATTGCGAATGGCCTGAAATCGGACGACATCAAAGGGTGAGTGAATTGTGATGTGGTCGAGCAGACGGCACGTTAATCGGACGTGCCGTGTGCCCGCGGTGACCGGGAACGCCGTTCTGGTGTCATAAACGGCCAAAACGGGCGTCTAACGGTCAAACTCATAGCGAACGACATCGGATTGACCTGAAATCACAGGACAACATTCAAATTATTATTCGCGACGTGCACGCGCAGACGGCACATCAATCGGACGTGCGGTCTGCGCAGGAGGGCTCATTATGCGTTCTTTAAGCGTTGCGCGCGCTTGAGAAACGCGCGTGGGGGGTCCAAACGGGCCGAACGAATTGCGAATGGCCTGAAATCGGACGACATCAAAGGGTGAGTGAATTGTGATGTGGTCGAGCAGACGGCACGTCAATCGGACGTGCCGTGTGCCCGCGGTGACCGGGAACGCCGTTCTGGTGTCATAAACGGCCAAAACGGGCGTCTAACGGTCAAACTCATAGCGAACGACATCGGATTGACCTGAAATCACAGGACAACATTCAAATTATTATTCGCGACGTGCACGCGCAGACGGCACGTCAATCGGACGTGCGGTCTGCGCAGGAGGGCTCATTATGCGTTCTATAAGCGTTGCGCGCGCTTGAGAAACGCGCGTGGGAGGGTCCAAACGGGCCGAACGAATTGCGAATGGCCTGAAATCGGACGACATCAAAGGGTGAGTGAATTGTGATGTGGTCGAGCAGACGGCACGTCAATCGGACGTGCCGTGTGCCCGCGGTGACCGGGAACGCCGTTCCGGTGTCATAAACGGCCAAAACAGGCGTCTAACGGTCAAACTCATAGCGGACAACATCGGATTGCCCTGAAATCACAGGAAAACATTCAAATTATTATTCGTGACGTGCACGCGCAGACGGAACGTCAATCGAACGTGCGGTCTGCGCAGGAGGGCTCATTATGCGTTCTTTAAGCGTTGCGCGCGCTTGAGAAAAGCGCGTGGGGGGTCCAAACGGGCCGAACGAATTGCGAATGGCCTGAAATCGGACGACATCAAAGGGTGAGTGAATTGTGATGTGGTCGAGCAGACGGCACGTCAATCGGACGTGCCGTGTGCCCGCGGTGACCGGGAACGCCGTTCTGGTGTCATAAACGGCCAAAACGGGCGTCTAACGGTCAAACTCATAGCGAACGACATCGGATTGACCTGAAATCACAGGACAACATTCAAACTATTATTCGCGACGTGCACGCGCAGACGGCACGTCAATCGGACGTGCGGTCTGCGCAGGAGGGCTCATTATGCGTTCTTTAAGCGTTGCGCGCGCTTGATAAACGCGCGTGGGGGGGTCCAAACGGGCCGAACGAATTCCGAATGGCCTGAAATCGGACGACATCAAAGGGTGAGTGAATTGTGATGTGGTCGAGCAGACGGCACGTCAATCGGACGTGCCGTGTGCCCGCGGTGACCGGGAACGCCGTTCCGGTGTCATAAACGGCCAAAACAGGCGTCTAACGGTCAAACTCATAGCGGACGACATCGGATTGCCCTGAAATCACAGGACAACATTCAAATTATTATTCGCGACGTGCACGCGCAGACGGCACGTCAATCGGACGTGCGGTCTGCGCAGGAGGGCTCATTATGCGTTCTTTAAGCGTTGCGCGCGCTTGATAAACGCGCGTGGGGGGGTCCAAACGGGCCGAACGAATTCCGAATGGCCTGAAATCGGACAACATCAAAGGGTGAGTGAATTGTGATGTGGTCGAGTAGACGGCACGTCAATCGGACGTGCCGTGTGCCCGCGGTGACCGGGAACGCCGTTCCGGTGTCATAAACGGCCAAAACAGGCGTCTAACGGTCAAACTCATAGCGGACGACATCGGATTGCCCTGAAATAACAGGACAACAATCCCATTATTATTCGCGACGTGCACGCGCAGACGGCGCGTCAATCGGACGTGCGGTCTGCGCGGTAGGGCTCATTATGCGTTCTTTAAGCGTTGCGCGCGCTTGATAAACGCGCGTGGGGGGGTCCAAACGGGCCGAACGAAGTCCGAATGGCCTGAAATCGGACGAAATCAAAGGGTAAGTGAATTGTGATGTGGTCGAGCAGACGGCACGTCAATCAGACGTGCCGTGTGCCCGGGGTGACCGGGAACGCCGTTCCGGTGTCATAAACGGCCAAAACAGGCGTCTAACGGTCAAACTCATAGCGGACGACATCGGATTGCCCTGAAATCACAGGACAACAATTCCATTATTATTCGCGACGTGCACGCGCAGACGGCGCGTCAATCGGACGTGTGGTCTGCGCGGTAGGGCTCATTATGCGTTCTTTAAGCGTTGCGCGCGCTTGATAAACGCCCGGGGTTCTGTGCAGGGGGGTAGGGGGCTGTATGGGGTTTGTCCGGGGGTGCACATGGGGGCTGTCCGGGGTTGCACATGGGGGCTGTCCGGGGGTGCACGGGGGGCTGTCCGGGGGGAATGGGGCTGCATGGGGTCTGTCCGGGGGTGCACATGGGGGTTGTCCGGGGGTGCACGGGGGGGTGTCCGGGGCTGGTCGGGGGGCTGTCCGGGGGTGCACAGGGGGTTGTCCGGGGCTGGCCGGGGGGCTGTCCAGGGGTGCACGGGGGGCTGTTTGGGGGTGCATATGGGGGCTGTCCGGGGGTGCATATGGGGGCTGTCCGGGGGTGCACGGGGGGGCTGTCTGGGGGTGCACGGGGGTGCACGGGGGGCTGTCCGGGGGTGCACATGGGGGCTGTCCGGGGGTGCACGGGGGGCTGTCCGGGGCTGGTCGTGGGGCTGTCCGGGGGTGCACGGGGGGCTGGCCGGGGCTGGCCGGGGGGGCTGTCCGGGGGTGCACGGGGGGCTGTCCGGGGGTGCACGGGGGGCTGTCCGGGGGTGCACGGGGGGCTGTCCGGGGGTGCACGGACAGGGGGGGTGTCCAGCAGGGGGGGTTGGCAGGGGGACAAGCAGGGGCTGGGGGGCTGGCAGGGGGAAGGGGGGGGGGTGGCAGGGGGCAAGCAGGGGGCAGGGGGGGCTGGCAGGGGGACAAGCAGGGGGCAGGGGGGGCTGGCAGGGGGACAAGCAGGGGGAAGGGGGGGCTGGCAGGGGGGCAGGGGGGGCTGGCAGGGGGACAAGCAGGGGGCAGGGGGGGCTGGCAGGGGGACAAGCAGGGGGAAGGGGGGGGGGGGGGCTGGCAGGGGGGGCTGGCAGGGGCAGGGGGGGCTGGCAGGGGCAGGGGGGGCTGGCAGGGGGACAAGCAGGGGGGTGGCCGGGGGGGCTGGCAGGGTGACAAGCAGGGGGAAGGGGGGGGGATGGCAGGGGGGCAGGGGGGGGCTGGCAGGAGCAGGGGGGGCTGGCAGGGGGACAAGCAGGGGGGGCTGGCAGGGGGCGGCAGGGGGGCTGGCAAGGGGACAAGCAGGGGGGTGGCGGGGGGGGGTGGACTAACAGGGGGCAGTGGGGGACTAGCAGGGGGCAGGGGGACTAGCAGGGAGGGTGTCAGGGGGCAGTGGGGACTGGCAGGGGGGGCTGGCAAGGGGACAAGCAGGGGGGTGGGGTGGCGGGGGGGGGGGGACTAGCAGGGGGTAGTGGGGGACTAGCAGGGGGCAGGGGGGGAGCTGGCAGGGGGACAAGCAGGGGGCAGGGGGGGCTGGCAGGGGGACAAGCAGGGGGCAGGGGGTTTCCGGGGTTCTGTGCAGGGGGGATGGGGGCTGCATGGGGTCTGTCCGGGGGTGCACATGGGGGCTGTCCGGGGCTGTCCGGGGGTGCACGGGGGGCTGGCCGGGGCTGGCCGGGGGGGGCTGTCCAGGGGTGCACGGGGGGCTGTCCGGGGGTGCACGGGGGGCTGTCCGGGGGTGCACGGGGGGCTGTCCGGGGGTGCACGGACAGGGGGGGTGTCCAGCAGGGGGGGTTGGCAGGGGGACAAGCAGGGCGGGGGGGCTGGCAGGGGGAAGGGGGGGGGGGGGTGGCGGCAGGGGGCAAGCAGGGGGCAGGGGGGGTGGCCGGGGGGGCTGGAAGGGGGACAAGCAGGGGGAAGGGGGGGGCTGGCAGGGGGGCAAGCAGGGGGCATGGGGGGGGGCTGGCAGGAGCAGGGGTGGGGTTGGCAGGGGGACAAGCAGGGGGGGCTTGCAGGGGGACAAGCAGGGGGTGGCTGGGGGGGCTGGCAAGGGGTGCACGGGGGGCTGTCCGGGGGTGCATGGGGGGCTGTCCGGGGGTGCATGGGGGGCTGTCCGGGGGTGCACGGACAGGGGGGGTGTCCAGCAGGGGGGGTTGGCAGGGGGACAAGCAGGGGCGGGGGGGGCTGGCAGGGGGAAGGGGGGGGGGGGTGGCGGCAGGGGGCAAGCAGGGGGCAGGGGGGTGGCCGGGGGGGCTGGAAGGGGGACAAGCAGGGGGAAGGGGGGGGGGGGGCTGGCAGGGGGGCAGGGGGGGGGCAGGGGGGGCTGGCAGGAGCAGGGGTGGGGCTGGCAGGGGGACAAGCAGGGGGGGCTTTCAGGGGGACAAGCAGGGGGTGGCTGGGGGGGCTGGCAAGGGGACAAGCGGGGGGGGTGGCGGGGGGGGGGGGACTAACAGGGGACAGTGGGGGACTAGCAGGGGGCAGGGGGACTAGCAGGGGGGGTGTCAGGGGGCAGGGGGGACTGGCAGGGGGGGGCAGGGGGGGCTGGCAAGGGGACAAGAAGGGGGGGGTGGCGGGGGGGGGGGTACTAGCAGGGGGCAGTGGGGGACTAGCAGGGGGCAGGGGGGGGACTAGCAGGGGGGGAGCTGGCAGGGGGACAAGCAGGGGGCAGGGGGGGTTGGGGGCTGGGGGCTGTCCGGGGGTGCACGGGGGGCTGTCCGGGGCTGGTCGGGGGGCTGCTCGGGGGTGCACGGGGGGCTGGCTGGGGCTGGCCGGGGGGGCTGTCCAGGGGTGCACGGGGGGCTGTCCGGGGCTGGTCGGGGGGCTGCTCGGGGGTGCACGGGGGGCTGGCTGGGGCTGGCCGGGGGGGCTGTCCAGGGGTGCACGGGGGGCTGTCCGGGGGTGCACGGGGGGCTGTCCGGGGGTGCACGGGGGGCTGTCCGGGGGTGCACGGGGGGCTGTCCGGGGGTGCACGGGGGGCTGTCCGGGGGTACTGGCAGGGGGGACTGGCCGGGGGTGGCATGGGGGTGTCCAGGGTGTGTCCAGGGGGTATTTTTTTTTATGAATTTGGACACCCTATAGCCACGGTTCAAAACCGTGGCTATTGATGTATTGCCGCGGTTTTAAACCGTGGCTATAGACATAATGCCACGGTTTTAAACCGTGGCTATATATTTTGTCCGGCCTTTAGTATAGCCACGGTTGAAACCGTGGCATTAGGTATACAGCCACGGTTTGAACCATGGCTATAGAGTTAAAGCCACGGTTTGGAACCGTGGCTCTAGGTCTAGGCCTATAGCCACGCCAAACTTGGCCACGGTTCCTCAAACCGTGGCTATAGGTCTAGGCCTATAGCCACGCCAAACTTGGCCACGGTTCCTCAAACCGTGGCTATTACCTATAGCCACGGTTTGAGGGCCTATAGCCACGGTTTAGAACCGTGGCTATAGCTCGAATTTCCAGTAGTGAATCCTTAGCATCCAATGCAATACAAGAAACATATTTACCCAAATTAGGGGCAGAGGAGTGAGAGACCAAGTTGTAAGGTTTTCTCTTGGATTCCCCTGAAGTGGAAATCACTACCTTTGACTTGCCTTTCTAGTTCTTTGAATAAATCACTCATTGCTCTTTCCAGTAATTGGAATCCATTTCATATTTACTATGCTGAGATGATTCTCCAAGTTGTTCATTAGAGATGACCCTTGATAGAGCATCTTAAAAATAAATTACCTCATAGGCTGTATGAGACTCCTCTACTATATTATCCCATAAGATAGTATTTTTCACCTTCTCTTGAATAGGAGGAATAGGGCCACTAACCTCTCTATCAAAGGAAACTAATTCAAGAACAGGATCATCCAAAGGGGGGGATTGTTGCAATCATGCCTCGATTGGTTGTATTTGTGGAAAATATATGAGGTATGAATGATGTATGTTTGATTAAAGTGGCATGGGCGTTGTCAAGAATAATGGTATAAAGATCTATTGCATGAATATGTGTTAAAAATATATATATATGAATAGTGAATTTGATGTGTTAATATAAAGAAGAAGTATTGGAAGAGGACTAGGGTGAATGTATGAATGGAATAATTTAATAATGAAATGACATTCATGATTTGGAGATATTGATATTTGTTTGGATCATGGTTGAAAGTTGATACAGGTTGGAAATTGGATGTGGATCATGTTCACTATTTGAATTAAAGAGGTCAATGACATATTAAAGATGGAATTGATCTTAATATCTAAAATCTGGAATTTAATTAAAATATATGAATGATGGACCAATTTTTAACTGGTTTAGTTGGATGAGGTTACACAACATTTCAATGGCCTGCATAAATATTGTTGCACAAGGAGTAAAAAGCTTCCATGAAGCTTTTATAGAATGGGAACTACAGCTATAGGTGTGGACAAGAATACTAACAGGCAGTGTTCATGAGGAAAAACATGCAACATGTAAATGAAACTCTTGGATGGTTCAGATGGTTTCATGAATCAAGTTTTTGGGTCTCATGTCAATGATGTTTTTAATAAAGATTTTTGGTAATATATATTCCATAGTATTTGGAGTCTTAAAATGAAGAATACGGTGTTGTGATATTTGAGAGTTGATTTTAAGGAATTTTTTTAATGAAGACTTAGCAGACCGGGTTCTTAAATGAAGATTTTTAAATAAATATTCAAATGTCAAGATTCACAGGAGTTCGAAAGGAGAGTTTGAATGTCGATATTCACAGATTTTAGTAGATCACATATTTGATCGTGATGAAGGTTTTTACACCTATAAAACCAGAGTATGAATAAGATTAATAGGAAACTGTCTTTTATATGTGTTATATGGCACTCCCTTTGGTGTCTCGGACAAGGGATTAATCACCCTACTTTTGGGCGTGATATGTTTGAAAATCATACAAGGGGAATTTAGTTTTTTCTTGTAGAGATTGAAAAGTCAATCTATAGAACCCAATTATCATGAGGCATTTACCGGTCCTTTTCCAGATGAGTGTAATTCCGTATAAAAAAACTATGTGGGGTGGCTCTAAGAATGAACAAAATCTTCATAAAAGAACCGATGGGAAGATTAACCCTATTCCTGACATTGTATCATAGAACAAAGGTAGCTTCAGAAAACCTCAGGTATTTCTATTGGGGATATTGTTGTATTTAGGGTTGTGTGGCACTCCAATCAGGATATGTAATAAGAGAATAACTTCATTTCCCTCAATTGTGATCTGCTAACAAGTCCTGATCCATGTCATGAGGTCATTGGAGGTTTTACTAGGAATTTCAAACCAAACTATCTAGTGTATGATAGAGTATTTTTGGCACCAAGGTATTTCTATAGTTGCATTGGGATGGATTCTAATCATGAACTCCAACAATGTATAGTAGATCATGATCAGATATTACATTATCAAATTGGTTATGAATGTGAATTTGCATTTATTAATCCCAACACATTATCATTTTTCCACCTTTTATACCCATAGAATTTTCAAAATCAATATATATTACATAGTCTCCTATATTTTCTCATTATAAATTCCAATGTCCTCAATCCTTATTCATGGTAATTCACAATTCCTTCCCAGAAATTCTGAATCCCTCCCTAATTATCCTTGTTTCCAAGGAATTCCCATGGTTCAGACATAGACTCTGATATAGGAGTACTAGGATGGACTAAGGTGGATGGGATATACCCACGGGCGGGAAAAAGTGTCCATGCATCAAGGAATTACCACTCGGGAATGATTTCCCCCACAAACAATTAATTAAAACACCAACATAAAATAAATAAAATTTCCTCACAACCCATCTGTATGTCATACATCCATACCGAAGGAAAAGAAAATAAACAGAAGCAACATAGTAAAAGAATAAAAAAATGAAACACACTATTAATCCCTCAACTACCACAATCTCCCTCCCCTGTAAATAAAACTGTGTAGCCGCCTCCAGTGCCCTTCTATCCCCCTTCGTAGAATATAATTACCCTTTATCCATAGAAAGCGGTAAATAGCCTAAGTGGATGATGCGATAAAGAAAATAAAAACTCAACTACAACATACCTATCTCATGTGATTAAACAAGTCACCGCCCAACATATAAGAACCAAAATCCCTCATGGGTACAATCATGTTCTTACAAGCAAGGGGGGAACATATCCAAGTTTCAAAATGATATTTTCAAATAGTATAGTCCTATTAATTAAGAATCACTCTTCCTATTAATGGTATATAATCAGTTTGGCTCGAGTTTCAACTTAGTTCAGATTTGTTCGATATAATTTTGTTTGAGACATTTTCATTAGATTTATTTTATCTTGTTTTCATTTATATTATCTTGGACAATTTAATTCATTTGGGTTCTAATCGACTCAATTTGATTACATTTGGTTTATATCTATTTTGTTTTTTTCAAGTTAGTTGCGGTCATATTGGTTTGAATTCATTATATTTGGCCCAATTTGATTCATCATTTGTAATATCAGATTAGTTCAAGTTAGATAAGTTTGACTTGGTTCAATTTAGTATCATTCAATTTTTTTCTATTTTAATTATATTTTCTTGATTTTGATCATTCATGTCTATTTTGGTTGTTCTGATTTACATTTATTCCAGTAAGGTTTGGTTAGTTTGTGAATGTTTTTCTAAAAAAGTTTTATTCTATTTTTTATTTGGTTTTATTCTATCCATTATGGATCAACTTAAGTTGATTCAATTTTGATTCACTTCAATACAGTTTGGTTCTACTCGGTTCATGTAGGGTTATCATGGGTTTATGCATGTCATTTCTATTTAGAGAGGTACAAGTTTAGTTTGGTTTGGTTTGGTTTTTTCATGGTAATTATGTCACACACAATAATCTATTTTAGAGAACATATAATATATTATTAATTACTACAAATGAATATCAATCACTGTCAAGGGTTTTTAACAATAAACATCACTCTTTGACATATATATATAATATCATAGGCATACCATTATCAAGATACATGAAAAATATGAAACAATCACCTAGCTAATCCCAGTGATTCATAATGTGTCCTGTGCATTTTTCATCAAAAAAATTTAAGATCACATACCAAGACCATAGGTAAGATTTCATACTCCAAAAAACGTTGAATAATCACCTAAAAATAACAAACCAAATTCTATCACTAAATAAACTCAATTATATATTATTTATAATCAAATAATAACTAATACCTAAGAGAAAAAAAGTGATCAATTTCCAAAAAATTAACCCAAAATTTCACAAGCCTAATGTACCAAATTACTACAATAGAGTATCCCAAAATTTCACCCTAAATTTTAGAAAACCCTAGGACACAACATACCTTTGTCACCTTCCATGAAAATAAAGAAAAATGGTTTGTAGCATACCCACATTAGCCTCCTTTATACAAGAGAATAGATTTACCCTTGATCCAAGATGAATTCTACCATGCTCAGGAGTGATTCACCTAAAAATATTTAATTCATTAACATGGATTAAAAGAAATGAAAAAAAAGGAAGAGTTGAGGAGAATAGGAATGCCTTTTGAGGTCGGTAGGCAAAGGTCAAGAGGCCGCAGAGTCGGCCACGGAGGCGGAGGTGAAGGTGAAGGTGGGGGAGGAGGCAGGAGTGGAGGTGGGGGCAGAGGCTGTGAAAGATATAATAAATTTTGTTTGCATACATTTTTTATGGAGGTTTCACAGGAATCAAAGATGATGAAGCAAATAATCTCTCTAGATAGGAGTAAACCCTCAAGCCAAAACTTATTCTGGGCTGGAATGAGAACATGCACAATTTGAGATCATGACATTGTAAATGAAATGTCATAGATAAAGTGAGTATAAACCTACATTTAAGAAATTAGGGTCGGATGCCTTATCCTTACAATTCTTGACTCATTTGATTAACATACTTGTGACTATTAACTCAATTTGCAAGAATGCATGCATAATATTTTTGACTCACAAACCTATAATACAATCATCATTAACACCAAATTTCCAAAAGTGATACATATTGAGTAAGACCGTATGCAAAAAAATATCAGAATCAAATATAAAAAGGCTTAAGATGCTGTTTATTTCTTGTCTTTCTAACTACCATACATCAAGATTTAATATTTTACCATAAATTTTAGTAGGGAAGACTGCAACACCTGGTTTGGCCACTGCATACACATTACAAAAAGGTGTTTGTATAGGTACTCATACCACTCTAATAGAGTAAATCTAGTTTCCTACAAAAATATATATATTAAATGAAGAGCTATGGTCCTCTTAAACATAGATCCAAGGGAAAACCCAATAATTGTCCATATAAACTATAGATTGGATTATTATACCTCATATAAGTTTCTGCGACATGTAGAAGATAGTGGTTGGAGGTAAATATAGAAATTTGAGAAAAAATAACCAAAATATCACACATACCTTGAAGGTCGAGATGGAGGTGGAGGACAAGAGGCAGAAGCTGGGAGGATGAGGCCAGGAGGTGGAAGCTGGGAGACGGAGGCCGAGAGGCGAAGGCCGGGAGGTGGATGATGGGAGGTAGATATGGAGGCGGAGGCAGATTCTAGGAGGTCGAGGTGGAGCAAAGTTCGGGAGGTCAAGATCGAGGTAGAGGTCGGGAGGTCGACTTGGAGGCAGAGGCTGGGAGGTCGAGTTGGAGGTCGAGAGGTCGAGGTCAAGGCAAAGGCGGGGAGGGGTGGGGAGGCTAGAGCTCTTTGGAGGGGATGAAGGCTCATCGATTTCCACATAGGGGATAAACCTTATATGGATCATTCATGTTGTTTTCTATTATTTATTTAAAACTTAACACATGGTGGTGGTTGTTGGGAATTTATATATATTGCATAGTCTCCTGTATATATTGCATAGTCTTCCATCCAGCTCACACTCAAATAGAGTCTTGAAAATATGAAAATATGAAAATATTATGACTGTAAAAAACTTAACATCGTTTTAGGAGCCACCCTATCCCACAATGCTGAGGAATTATTACCTAAGGAAAACAAAACATGTAGTCCTAGAAGAACCCCCAATGGTTAGAATATATCACCCTGAAAAGATGATGCATCCAACTCACACTCAAATAGATTCTTGAAAATATGAAAATATGATGACTATAGAAAAATAAGAAGCATTATAGGATCCACCCTATCCCACAATGCTAATTAATTATTACCCCCATTCTCTTTGAAATTTTGGAATCTCTATGTTAGGATTCGATTTATAAGAATCATATTCAATATTTCTTTACTTCATGATTTTAATCCATCATTGGTACTACTATCATTGAAATATTCTAGAGAATTCCTTGATATCACCATCCATGAACATTTTACTAAAATATATCGATAGGAAAAGTTGGATCCTTATATATGGTGTAAGTTTAAATAGACCACTATGATATAAAATAATGAGGATTATGATTTGTTTCTTGAATGATATTCAAAGGATAATAAATTCACCTAAAACCCTAGTTGGGAATTGATTTCCACTATGTGATTTTCATTACTAAATATTATTGGTGTTATCCCCATATATAATAAGGGGCATGGAACTAGTGCAGATAGAAATGATGCAGTGGCATCCATCCAAAACATGGCTTAAACTAAAATATGTCATGAAGGAATGTGAACCTGACAAAAAAATTCTTAAGATCTGTGAGTTCCTCTAAATATTCTAGAACCCACTATATATTATTTAGTTAAATATAAAGGTAAAGGTGTGGATATATCTATAGACCACATGAAACCCAAATAATTTATGACCATTTAAAATAAGTTGAAAATTTATCGACATGATGTTTAGTGTGATAAATTTGGGTGAATCAATGTAGAATTGTTTAGGGAAAATATTCCCACTAAATAAAACTCACACACAGAGGTCAATATATCTCCTATATTAAATACCCCATTGAATGTGGGAGTTTATCTATCAATGAGGTTGGAATATAGTTATTTGGCCAACTTGGGACCCAAAAAACAAGTCTACTTAACCCTAACAGTCACAGATTGTGAAATATTTCATCTCCTAAGGAAAAAATTAACAATATTTATAGAAAGTTACCCTTGGATGACTCAAGATGGATATCAACAATAGTTAAATTCATCCCTATCTATTTGTACACACTACCTATAATTATAAATTGACCTAGGAGATAGCTCGACTAAAAATCCTTGAATTCATTAAGTCACTTGTTACATGGATTGGATCCATAGAGGGGTGATGCACATCAATATATCTAAAAAGAAAAGTATACCCTGATTGGATGGACTTAACTCATCCACCTAACATTTGGAATCCCAAATTCCTAATGTTCAATTTCCTGGCTGATCGATAGTATTATCTCATATAATTCATGGTTTGATGCTTCCCTAATATGGGAACACTAGATAAACATGCAGTGATGAAGATTTGAAGCTTCAAGAAAAACATGGAAAGAATAGTATTTATTTTTTAAAGGTTCTAACCAGCTAGATATTTTACTAGTTGGGTAGATCATAGATGATAGTTCCTTTAACAATTCAGCTCCATGCTAAAGAAGAAAATTTTCCTTAACCACTCAAATTTCAAATAGTTCAAAAACAATAGGTTTTTGGAGTTTATATCTAAGTGGAAAGGACTATCCTATTCACTAAATATGAATCTTTCCTAAGATAATATATTGGATATTTGTATATAAAACATCTATGAAGAGTTCCAAACACCACTTTTTCCCTTGATATACACTAGTGAATTCTTGGAGTTTCAAGTCATATCTCAATGCCTAGAATATATTATTTTGTTCTTCAAACACAAATATCAAATAACTCTTACAATAAAAGGCAAGAAACCTAGTAGAGTAGAGAATTTGAATATCATTCTTAAGCTAGTGATGATGTTAGATCCAATTTTGAATTCTTCTTACTATCATGTGGTGCCTCCTCCTAAACCATAGGAGCAACAATAAAACCCACTATAAGAGTGAAAGAAAGAGAAATGTTGTCCAAATTTTGAAAACAGAATGAATAAGTTCTCTTCCTTATAAAAAATAGAAAGTCTCATGTTTCTTCATAGTTTCTCTATTTAAGTAATCAGTAAAATTTATAGAGATTAATAGACCTAATCTTACCAGTTTTAATGATCTCCTATATTATTACTCCTACCTGTAGGGAAAAACATATATGACTACTTCATCATTAAGGATATACTCTTATAGATGATTGACTATGGTAATGTGAATTTAGTTAAACCCCCAGCATTGGTGAGTTTTTTCACTAATAATCTATCATAGGATGAAGGTTAGTAGAAGGATATTCTTGATATATACCCTTGTAAATTTAATTAATATATTACTATGAAATATTCCATTCAAATTCTTGATTTACACAAGGCACAACTAAATTATCCAGTTGTGACCCCAATTCCCTCATTGAATTCAATGGAGAAAATATCATCATCTTAATCTTATAATATTCTATGCAACTGAAATTAGTAAAAGAAGGCATAGAAATAAGATAATATGTGGGAACTCAAGCCAGTCTAAACTATCTTGGACTTATTACCTCCAACGCTTGCAGAATAGGCACTACCACAACAAATTGAACTTTATATAATGAGGATTCAAAGTGAGTATTTTTCAATTCTATTCAATTGATTGATCCCTTCACCAATGAAAAAGACTCATAAAAACATGAGTTCTATATTCATAATCATAGGCACATAAATCACAAATTTCCCCATATTAAATTGTGCCAAACAAAGAGAGAAGAATAAACCAACCTCAAATGGTAGAAGATGAACCAAGTTCATCCCAATCACTTTTTCGGATGCCAAAACATGTGGCAGACCCAAGATAACCATGATACTCCCTAGAAACAATTATCAAAGTTAGAATCTCATAACCTCAAAAACCTTAGGGTTCGGCCAAAGGAAATCAGGAAACAGGAGAGAGGATAACTCTAAGAAATTAAAGAATTAAATAAGATGAATGTATACCTTGAAGTACCGACCAATAACCCTCAAGAAATTCGATAGAGATGATGGTAGGAGAGGGAGATGAGAGAGGGGGACGTTGCATGGAGTGTTTGTCCATGGGGGGTGTCGCGTGTGACTGGAGAGGATTAGGGGGGCGGGGGATGTCGTCAAAGGAGATGGAGTCGAGAGGGGCGGGGGACGTCATCGGAGGAGAGGGATCCGAGAGGGGAGGGGGTGTCTCCATAGGAGAGGGAGTCGAGAGGGGATGGGGTAGGGAGGAGGAGTCTAGAAGGTCGTGTTTGGGGAGAAGAGGGGAGGGCCAGTAGGTAGAGTTTAGGTAGGGGATGAGAGGGTTCATGCATTAGTATCCCAACAAAAATCATAAATCATGCGGGGAAGCCCAATAAAATTGTGTAATCAGGGAAATGTATTCCAACGGTTGTAACAAAACTGTGGGAATATATGAGAATATATCACTTATACCCATGGATTATCTAAACCATGGGTATAGATGCGTGGGGATAGACCTACTTTCCAGTAGTGTTATTAGGTAGAGTTTTTGATAGTTCAGATCCATTATAAGTCTTATTCCTATTATAGGCATCACATTTTATAATTTTTTTGGGTAACTAAGTGTTCATAAAGGTGGAACCTCACTTAGGTCATCGATGTTTGGGTAAGTAGGGGAATATTATGTCAAGGTATGTTAAGCATTTTGATATTACTAAGAGAGTCAGTAAGGTGTCATATTGGTTGGACTTACCTTCATATTTGACATTAATTCATGATGTGTTCCATGTTTCATAGTTGAAAAAGTATAATATGGATATGTCCTATGTTTTGATTTAGTAGGAGTTAGAGTTGGAGACCGATCTATATGTGTTTGAGTGGCCGGTGTGGATTGTGGATTACCAAGAGAGAGTGCTTCATGAGAAGTCTATTCTGTTGGTCTAAGTTCTATGGTAGCATATTTTTTATGAGCATGAGACTTTGGAGTTGAGGTATTGGGTTTAAAAGGAGTACTCATTCTTATTTTAGAATCTGGATTTTAGATGACTTTATGGGAGTGGAAATTTTTCATAGTGGGGATAATTGTCCCATCCATGTCTCTATTTCAACGAATTTTTCTTTTTATTTGGATCTCATGTTTATCCTTGAGTTTTCTTGGGATTTTTTGGTGAAAAGGGGTAGTTTTGGGGTTGATAGCATTAGACACATGATTGGCGCCTAGTTTTTCAAATTGTGAATTTGTACCCAAGAAATCATGCAGCTTATGGAATTTTTGGATAGAGGAGAATCACATGGTTGGTGCATGAATTGAATCTATGTGTATTAACCATGTTTCATGGTTCCTCTTGGAAATTGAGGGTTGCACGGTTTCCGCATGGTTTGGAAAACCATGAGGGAAAATCGTACGACTTGTCCAGGTTATTAAAAAGTGTAATTTTACCTTTGTAACCACTTAGATTTTAACCCTAAATCCCCATTTTCTCACCCCATTTGAGACCTCCATCCCTATATACATCCACCTCCTCCTATTTTCTCCCTTGGACTCCCTTCTTTTAGCAGATTTGGTTTGGATTCATCTTGGGAACATCAAGTAAGTGATTTTTCCCTTGGTTTCTTCCCTCTTTCTAGGGTTTTCTTCCCTATTTCTTGAGTTCCTATTTTTAAGAGGGAATTTTAACATAAAATGGGGCTTGGTCTTATGTTTTTAGGGATATATTGATGATTTTTGTTTAATCTTGACTTTATAGGGTCTTATGGTGGTGTAGTGGTGGTTTTACACTTTTTTCCATAAGTTTCCAAGTGTGAGGTATGTGGTTCCGTGATTTTACATTATTGTATGATTTAATATTGCTTTATTATCTTTATGAATGTGTTCTATGATTTTTTTTTGTGGTGAAAAATATGATTTGGAAAGAGTTAGACATGCATATGTGATGAAAATGGTATTTTCAAAGGAAAATGGTTATTATTTGTTTGGTTTTCATTGTGGTGCTTCTTAGTATCACTTTTATGATTATTTTAATTGTGAAAAATGTGTTTTCAAAGGTAATTGAGGTGAGGATGTGTTGAAATTGGGTTTTATAAAGGAAAATGGATTATTTTGGAATATCAGTTTTTTTTCACTTTGAAATGTGATTTTTGAATTAAGTAAATGATGTGAAGAACATGTGAAATGAATTTGGTTTATTTGTGTATTTGGAAAGATATTGGCCCATGGGAATGGTTGAATTGATTATGTTCTTTTCTTATAAAGTTTCCAAATGGGTTTCATGGATTGTTCAATTTATTGAAAAATGTATTTTGGAATGTTTTTGGTGTGTGTAAAATGGAAATTGATTTTGGTTATGTAAAATGGTGATTTCCATGTGTGGTTTGTGAAATTGGTGATTTCCTTGTGTTCTTATGTGGCTTGGAATGTGTTTTTTAAAGTGATGGTTATGTGACATGTGAAATAGAATTTGGGCATAAAAGGAATCTCGGGTATCTAGGTGGGTAAACTAGAACTAGTACATCAGTGTTTTAAAAGTGGAAAGGCCAAGATTCTCCTGGTGGAATAACACTAGTTGACTTAGAAGTAGAAAGGTCCATATTCACTTATCAAGAGTTATTCTTTCAACACTAACTAAACATGTGATATGATGGGAAACCACTAGGCCCTTGGGATGGTCCCTCCTAGTGGATCGTGCATGAGAATGTGTTATCATTGTTCTATTATTTGGATACCACTAGTCCCATGGGATAATCCCTTCTAGTGGCTTGTTTATGAGAAATTTGGCGGTAGTTGAGTTGGTGGATATCGATCACTGAGGTATGAGGTTATTAGTGACTCACTTATGCTAGCTACATTTAGGTATTTACCCATAGTGATCTCATGTGATATTATATATATGTGATGTGGTACAGATCATCGGTATAGAGTGCACCTTGTGTACTTTGTGGCATTGAGGCTAGTTTCTTTTGAAAAATGATTTATCTTGAAAGAATGTTTTTATGAAAATGTTTACTTGAAATTTCCTTTGAAAAGTTTCAAAGTGCTTTCATATAAATGTGCATGTTGATTTATCTTCTAATTTTATGTCTTGGAATCTTTTATTTCATGTGGAATCCTACTAGTATTTGTCTTACACCATATATACACCTTTGGTTGTATGTATATTTTGTTATGTGTGACCCAAGTAAAGGAAAGGTATGTCGTGTTGATGGTGGTTCTGGTTTCTAGAGAGTTCCACTTGTTGTAGGTGTTGGTGTTGGAGTCTTGAGGGTGATTTCCCTCATGTTTCATGGAAGATTTTAGGATGTTTATTGGTTCCATTTCTATTGTTGTACTTTGTATTTTGGTTTAAATTGTAAAACATTTATTCTAGAAATTATTTTATCATGGTTGGTTATGGTTATTGGGTTTGTGTTGATTTATTCTTGTGGGTTGTTTATTGTTATATTCATGGGTGAAATCATTACCAATGTATATTTTTGATACCCATGTACTAGTTTCCAACCTGTGGGGATTAGGAATGCCCTTCGGGCCTTATCTCGGGTCGTTTTGGGTATCATTTGGATTGTATCTCAGCTTGGTTTTTGACATGATATGACAAATTGTTTTAGAAAAACATAGTGCAACAAAATTGTTGGATACAGTATTCAAGAGTCATACTCTACGACTAATACATATCCAAGGGATTTATAATAATTCATTGATTATGATATTCTATATCATAATCCACAACTCAAATGGTTATAAAAAAATTCTGAATTGTATTTAATGATTGGGTTTCAACAACATTGTGATTTTTGAAAATCTTACTTTCTCAACATGATTTAACAAATATAAATACATTATAGGATCTGATACCACTTCTTTGTTTTTATGGATATAAAAACACTTTTTAAATAAAAAATAGTTGATATAGAAACCCAATCCAAGTTTGAACCATACTAGATAAATAAAACCACACATATCATAAATGATGAAATGAAAAAACTAGTGTAACTTACACCATTGATACTATAATGTAATATTCATATGGGATTGATGAATATCACCAAGATATAACTGGATGACATCCCTCCCCCAGAGGTATCAACATTTTGAGACTAAATCACTCATCTTTTGATAAATATCCTCTACTCTCCACGACATGCTAATACCCTATGATGCGAATGATGTGGGAGGAGAGAGATATGAGGTAAGGTAGTTTTTTTCAGGGATTCAGTTGTCTCTCTTACTCACACACCCCCATATAATGGGTATTACCTCCTTATATATCCCTTAATTATTCTACTCAATTACTCCCATTTTTACTCATGTGTTTTAATCTATGAGTAAATTCCTCAAACACTTCATGCAACCATTCCATGAATGCATCAAACTCTCATCTATTTTATATTATGAAATGACTCTTTTATGACCGTCGGTATAAAAGATAAATTAAATTTTAACACTTAACGTTTAGCTACCATATCTATCATATGATGTATTCTTATATCATACTTTATAGTTATAAATAAAATATTCCATACAATATCTCCTAATCATACAATAATATTGGGTTTGGTAGTGGATTGAAAACATCATTCCACTCCATATGATATACCATATCATAAAAGATAAAATTATCAAACTAATAAATAAAACATATCCTTGTTTTTGATATTCCGTATCATATGAAAACATTAATTTTACCCTTTTATATAATCCACGATACATCATATATGTAAAGTATTTAAGGAATATCTCCTTTAACCATTTTAGTATATAATATAATAATTTACCAATACACTAAAATATTCATAGACTTGGTGTACTTTCACCTCATGTCACATCATATGAAGAAACTTCTGAAACCATATCCAAAAAACCTTCTAGATATATCAAAAAATAATTTTGGAAAATCTATCTTCAATTCATCATGTGTCATAATGTATATAATACCTTGTGAAAATCTATATAAAAATTATTTCAGATCTCCTCCAAAACACTTTTAGGGTAGCTATAAAAGTTTCAAAAACTTGATCCTCATTCACATAGACATAATGTGTAACCCATCAAACCTTTATAACTTTGAAAAAAATATTAATTACTAGATCTATAAATGTGGGAAAAGAGTGGCCTCAAGAAAATCATCAATGCTACTTAATCCACAAAGTGATCTAACATGAACCCTACCAAACACATCTACCTATATACATGTTTCCACTAGCTATATAATATAAAAGTATTCATAATCATATGATCCCTTTATATAAGGCATCAAGTGACCATGGGACATGGATTATGTCTATCCCATATATCCTACTCATACACTCTTTATTCTCTAAGTATATACTAAACAAGTCGATAAATACATTATATGTCAATCATCTTAATTAGATGATCACATCACATGTACCTCACCCAAATATATAAGAATGTCATATTTATTATCTAGGTATGGTCGTACACTTCCTAATATGTCTCAATCAAGGGGGAATATATCATACTAATCATAAAAGAGTAAATTCCATTATTGGTTAATATTTGATCGATGACATGATCAACAATATACCCAACCACCCCTTGATTAGCTATGTATCAAGGATTATATAAGAAAGGTATCAAAGTTTTAAGGTTCTCATACTAGGTATCTCAACAAAATAATGTATGGGGAAATAAAAATATAAAGAATTCACCCCTAGTATACCAAATACATAGTGTATAACATACCATGTGGTATATACTTAGGGGGTCATCTGGTGTACAAAACTTATTTTATACCTTATGATCAAATTCCTCATCTCTATATGAAATCCTACTCATGCTAATTTTAACATGTAATCACAACCTATAATAATCCATAATGAATATAAATTAGGGATAAATCAACTTTTGAGATGATAATTATCATTGAATGTCATGTAAGATATAAAATCAATGTGAAAGAATGATAATATAGAGTCTACCTTTTGTATGACATAATAAATTTTATATTCTTAAAATCTTTTAAGAATCTTTAATAAAACTATAATCACCTTTCTAACCATATCATATGTGATAGACTAAAATATCAACTATATGTTTACTGCACTTTTAAAGTATTTTCAAACTCATTACATATCTATATAATTCTTTCCACGTCTCTATATGGCCATGTGATAAAATTCTCCCACTAAACTCTTTTAGTTAGTAACATGTATAAAGAAATTAATTTTGAATAATAGTGAGATTTTGGATTCATATTCCAAGTTTTCAACTTTTTGAACAGGTATCCAAACTTCATTACTTCACAATATCAAATTTTATGATGATGATAACTTTTATTGTCTACTAAGAACTATTTCTAAGTTCATCATCATTATCATTCTTGGAACCTCTCCAACAAACATTTTCCTTGAGAACACAATGGAAACTAATGTAACTCTTTAAATTATTTCTTTTCCAAAACAACCTAAACTCATTTAAGATATAAAGTATAATTCACTTCATTATGGTAACTAAATGTAACTATTTAGATTTTTCTTTACCAACATACCCTAAAATCTTTTAGTATATTGAGTGATATAAACATTGAATAATGACTAACATAATGTTCTACTTGTTAATTTTAAACTTCAATAATTCTAAATATACTACCACCAAATTTTTAGAAACTATATTATCTTCATAATATCATGATAAGATATAAAAATAGGAGACTAAATCTATACTTAGGATCATGTGGGAGACGCCCCCATAAGGGGAGTTGTGTTGGGTTTTCCCTCCGCCGTCACCTTCCTCTTCCCGTGGAAGATTGGATGGGATCTTCTCCTCATTACCTCAGTCTGGTGGCTCATGGCATGAAGTGTCTCTTCTGTGGCAGTGCTTCATGGGATCAAACCTCTCAGATAATCCCTCCATTTTCTAACATTTCCTTGCCCAATATAACGATCTGGATAGGGCTTCACTCGGCGGTGTGGTGAGGGGCCAGGTTCTAGTTTTTAATTGTTGTAGTGAGGGTTATGCTACGTGTCTGAATCAGCTGGGGGTGTGTTGGGAGGATCTGGTTTCCATGTTTAGTCTCGAAGGTGGTGACGGGATTTTCAAGGTTGGTGGCGGGTCTTATTATTCTTCTCCCATAGGCTCGACTACGACATTCATTACTGTAAAGGGTTTTGTGATTGATTCTTTTATGTTTGAAGGTCATGAGGTTTTTTTGTGGCATTGCCATTATTAGGGGTTCCCTGCTCTACCTTTCCACTTCTCGTGCATGGTTAGAACTCCAGTGGAATTCCATTTCTCTAGCATTCACGACTGGTTGGGGATTGGATGGAGGTGGGGTTCCAACCTCAATTCCGAAAACTGTTGAAGGCTCCATGGTGTATGGTTTCATGATTCAGGCTGAGTTTCGGCTTCTGGGACTACAATTGGGAAGTTGGAGTTTGGGTTGGTGCTGGTTTTATTGTCTACTGTGATCTATTGTATTGAATTCTTGGTAATGGTGAAGCATCTGGTTGAATGTGTTGAATTAGGGAATGGAATTTTGGTATTGTGAGTCTTTGGGTCTCTACTAGTTTGAGGTTTGTGGGTCGTTGCATCTGTCTCACAAAGGGTTTCTCTGTATGGGGTTTAGAGCAGAGGGTTTCTCTTGGACTTCGCTATAGATTTGGATGTTTGGGAGGGTATGGATTTTCCATCGGTTCTAGGCTTGTGCATTCATGCACTGTCACACCCCGCTCCATATTTTATTTTATTTTATAATTTTATTTGACTTTTTAAAAAAAATTTGGGGTTCGGGTTGAGTCCCAGATGAAAAACTTTTGAGTTTGAAAAAAAAATGCATGTTTTTGTGTTGACGTCGCTGAGCGCCTGGGCGGAGCGCATTTTGGAGACCCGCGCGGCTTCGCCTAGGCAACGACACTGTCTGTTGGTCTTTGAATTTTTTTTTTAAAATAAATAAATTTTGTATTTTATTGCGGTTACGGTAAATAATTTTTATTATTATTTGAGTTATAATTAAAGTTATTATTATTATTATTATTACCGTTATTAGTATTATTATTATCATCATCATATTTTTAAAAGTTATTAATTATTATTACAATTAAGAAGTTTAATTATTATTAGTGTTATTATTATTATAGTTTAAATTTATTATTATTATTATTATTATTTACTTGTGTATTATGATTACAATTCTTATTATTATTATTCTAATTATAAATTTTTATTTGTATTTTATTATTATTATTATGGATTAATGTTTGTTTTATTTTATTTGTTTGGTTATATTTTTATTTTTATTTTCTTTTTTTCTTTTTTTTCTTTTTTTTCCCTCCTAACCCTAGACCTTCCCCCGTTTTTTTTCCTCCTCCTCTTGGCCTTCCGCGCGACCTCCCCTTCACCCAGTGCACCTCGCTTGTCCCTCCTCCTTGGCGCACCCTATCCGCAGCACCAGCCTTTCCCTTGTCCGGCCTCAGCCTCCCCTGTCGCAGCAGCTGCGCAGCTCCCATCCCCCCCCCCGGATGCGGCTCTCCCCTCCTGCCCGGCGCACCACTCCGTAGAGCATGCTCTCCCGCTACCCATCGCCGCCTGCTCCTTCCGTCGGCCGCCTCATCGCAGCACCCGTCGTGACTCATATACAGCGCGCCCCCTTTCTCATGTGAATGGCACGAACAGGCCCGACTTCCCTTGCAGCTCTCTCCACCACCTCCAGCACAGTGCACCTCCTGCTGGCCAACCTTTTCCAGCGTGGTTCCCCTTCATCCGTCAGCCTCGCCCAGCCAGCCCTGCGCCCTTCCGGCATCTTGCCCGGCTCACCCGTGCCCTGCCCGCCTCCTTTCCGGCCAACCCACAACCCTCCCGGCCAGCCCGCATACCCTGAGGTTTTATTTTATTTTATTTATTTATTTATTTATTTTTACTTTGATTATCATTATTATTATTATTATTATTATTATTATTATTATTATTGTTGTTGTTGTTGTTGTTATTATTATTATTATTATTATTCATCTTATTATTATTATTCTTATTATTATTATTATTATTATTATTTTTATTGTTATTGTTATTATTATTATTATTATTATTATTATTATTATTCTTATTATTATTATTATTATAATTATTATTATTTTTATTATTTTTATTATTATTATTGTTATTATTATTATCATTATTATTGTTATTATTATTATTATTATTATTATTCTTCTTCTTATTATTATTATTATTATTATTATTGTTATTATTATTACTATTATTATTATTCTTCTTTCTTTTGCCTTTGCTTTATTAGGGGGTTATCAACTTATGTTTGTTTTTGGTAGGATTATTGTTTTAGAACCCACGCGAAGTGATTCCGAGTTTGCGTCGTCGTCGCGCTTCAGTTTCGAGGTGAGCGTTTCTCCCTGACGCTTGGTTTCGCATGATCTAGTGAGTTTTTGTATGTGTTTTGAGTCCTTAATATTTATTATGTAGGGATATAGACTTTACCGTGTTTTTTCAAATGTGCGTCATTACATCACGTCGTGTATCTGAGGTAGGTTCTCATTGCACTACTTTTAAAAATTAAGTTACTTTATTTCCTGCTGTTTGTGCCCTATATAAAAACATATGTGCTAAATATTATTATGCAATTTAATATTAATTCATTTATCATGCAACATTATAATTCAATTCTTGCTGTGTGAAAATGGTTTCGTTTTGTTATGATTGCGCACGATAATTTTTCAATTAAATATTTTATGAATTTTAATAAATGAGAAGTAACATAAGATCATTTTTTTAAATGATTATTTGGTGTAAAAAGAGCCGTTTATTTTATACATGACGCTTGGAATATTTTCTTGACGAGCGGACACCCAATAATGAAAGAATGCATGTTTGGCTTTTAAACATAATTCACGGAATATCAAATAGAGTTCTGGTTTAATGATAAATGATTTACTTTGAAGCATGAACAAGTACTTTGTCTCTTTTGAGAAATTTCTCGGTTGGCTCTTAAAGTTTATTTGGAAAAATAAAATGGTTTTGTTTTGTTTTATAAAAATGATGGCAACCTGTGAAGTAGTTTCCTGGGGGTTCTTTAAATGGTTTTAAACTGGGTTTGGTATTATTAAGAAGTTGTATTTTTTTTCTTTGAGTAGTGATTGTGAAATTTATTTAATGCCCATTTGGCACTTTATGGAAAACAATGAAAATGTTTTGATAAAAACCCTCCTAGGACAACTCTCATGCCTTGGTTGCAATTGATTGTTTTGGAGGTCGCGCTTAGAGGCTCTCGGGTACTTGAGTAGTTTAAAGGCATGAGGTTGTTCTATGGAGTGGCTCAGGATGATGCCTGTTGTGCTTTATATATATATACGATTGGATGCTCGGTTGGCATCGGTTGGCGCACCCCCTTTCTAAACACTTGAGACATGGGAATCTGGAATATTAAGAGAATATTCTATGAATGATTGCTGCACTGGTAGGTTATGGTACTGACCAGTGGCCCATAGTAGGTGGATATATTGGGTTTATTACTATGGGATTTTCCCTCAACCTGCCTAAGAGAGGATGGTCGAGCGTATTGTGTGTTTTGATTTCATCGTGACATATCGATAAGGATGATTTCTCATATATTTGTGTCTTCTGGTTTATTCTCGATCTCCTAGGTTCACCCATGTCTATTCAACTTCTGTTGCTTTCAATAGTGATTATTATGTTCATATGTATACCTACATTTCCCTTGATGTGTGTTTTACCTTGTACATTTCTAGTGTTTTTTCCCTTGGAAAGTGGTAAATTGCTTTTGATTAGGTTTCTAAAAATGGTTTTAAAATGAAAGTGTTGAATACTCTTTGTGAAAATTTGAAAATGTAAACATCACTTTCCCTTTCTAAAAATTCATTGACACTAATTAAATGAACCCAAATTTAGAAATGGTTAATGGAAATGGCTCGTACTTTGTTTTTAAGTAAAATACTTAGAAAAACATACTTTTATAAATTGTAGTTAAAACTTGAAATGATGTTTCTTTTATTTTAAAGGTATTGCATTGGGAATAGATATCGGGATAGCCTACTGAGTTTTAATACTCATGCCTATAGTTCTTTTCTGTTTTTAATTTTTGTGCAGGCTATGGCTTGAGTGCACTCGCCTAGGGAAATGCTTGATCATTGAGTCGGAGAGCGACCCGCGAGGTCGCACGGAGTTAGTTCGGATGTCGTGTTTGGTCAGTTTTATTTTTCTTCTATTCCTATTTAGTCACTTTATTTGGTTTATTTATTTTGCGCTGCTCTGTATTATTTCTACTGTTTTATTTATTTATATTGGTTGAAATTGTTCCCACATCCTCTGTTGATGCCCTGGCGCTTGTCGCCAGCCCGGGAGAATCGGGAACGCCTCTCGGGTCATGTCGTGGACCAGCTCGGGTGACCGGTTCAAGGTCGACCCGGGTTGGTTCCTGACATGCACGGGATAGTTTTCCGGTAGAGAAGAGTAGGAGGAAGCATATTTTATTATTTTTGATGCTGGGTAGGGGCTCTTCTGTGATGGATTCATGTTTTTTAGCCTAAAATTTTTGTTTCATGGTGATCTAGTTATTTTAAGTCGTGTAGTCCTATATGGTTTCTCACTTTTTCCACAAAAGTGTTTGAATAATAAAATTTCAATTTTCAGTCAAGATACACAAACACGTTTTTTATTAGTAAATATGTGAAGAACCAACTCATAATACCATCTAAATTACTACCTGAACTGATTCTCTACTATCTCAAAGATCGTTTCTGATCTCTATGGGTTGGAAACAAGTGCTTAGGAATTAAAAAATAACTATTGGGAACTATTTATCCCTCAAAGTATTACAATAACAGAGTACAATGAATTAAAATCATTGTATATATTTTTTCTAAACAATACATACACATCATAGTACGAAGTGACACTTAGAAAACTAAAAACTGAACATAATAACCAAAACATGTATCTTAGTTGTAACGCCCTGACCCCAGTTACCCAGAGTCGGTGAATTATTACGTAACATTGGCATGATCACAAAAGATCAAGTCTCGAAAGACCGATTAGTTTAGTAGACTTGGAAACACTAGATACATTCATAAATGTTACATTACAACATAAAGTGAAAAACTACAATAACATAGTCTTCATAGTCCACACTCATATCCGCTTCAGGCTATCCCTGCAGGTCAGTCATAAAATATTTCTTCTCATCCTGGGAAAATAAAACATAGAAAGGGATGAGCTCAGATGCTCAGTAAGGATAACAATATAGTGGAAACTTTCATAAATAAACATAGACATTTAAGGCAATGTATGACGAAAACAAAAGCCTTTTAAACTTGAACTTCAGCATAATATGGAAAAAGTAAAATGAAATAATGTCATTTACTTATTCACATGGATATTCTACAGGTCGAATAATCACATGCAATATCAATAACCACTTTCATAATGATGGAATGTATAATGCCAGACTATCATAAGCACATGGCCAAGGCCTCGTGCCAAGACTAAAAATAAGATTTTGTCAAGGCCTTGTGCCAAGACACTAGTTTGTCTCATGAGACCTAATGATGCATCGAGGAGCTATAGCGAGCTCCACCCATCACTTATTAAGTCCAATACATTCCTCATATGAATAGGTTTAAACATATCATAAACCATAACATAATCGTATCACATAAAACATGCATAAAGGAAACATAACATTTCCACATTTCAATCACAAGATATCAATACAACACATTGATATAATAAAACCATTTTCAATACCAAAATAAAAGAAAAGTAAAACTTGGTATTTATTTTTCTTTTAAAAAAATTTATGGCTTGTAGAGGAAGCTGAAACTTAAATAATGGTCACAGCGGCGGAGAAGTCGTTGTCATCGCGTACGTAAGACAAAACATTCCTTTTGTCATTTAGTAAAAATGCTTTGTATAAAATATTCCTTTTAAATAAATGTAAAATTCAAAGGGGTTTATACACCATATAAAATAAAGTTCTGTATAAAACAAAATATGCCTCAATGAAAAGAGATTGAGACGAAGTCCCTTACCTCGTGTCCAACTTGACTCGATCGTTCTTTAACCTCCTGAATAATAAACTAGAGTTAATTTATAATTGCTTAAGAACCTTTTTCAAGTTCATTATTTCTTTTATATCACTTATTACCATGTTATGAACATTATGTAATTATTTAAGTTAATAACGGTCGTTTTGTCGATCTTTGGTACTTGGGTCAAAAATAAACTTCTTATAATTACAAGTTGTTCATGTGGTAAAATATCCATTATATCCAGAACTATATTAATGATTTAGATATTATATATATCATATATATCCAGTATATATATGCATTTATAATATTACATAACATTTAGAGGTAAGAAATGAAATGCACTGTTCATAGAGACGGTAAGCCGTATGTACGCATGAACGCTACTTTAATTTCTATTTCGTATTTAATGGAATGATTTCATAATGATATAAAGTTGTATTATAATTCCAGTATAATATCATATATAATATCATTTACTCCATCCTTTACACATCCCACATTTGGCATTAACGATTCAAATCACTTTGAGGGGGCGGTAGTCCGCACTTCCTAAAATGAAATTATCGCGTTTAACCATAATGGAAATCATAAAGGCATGCCATAAATGAAAAATACAGAAGCATAAGGAAAACATAAACATAATATATATCATAAATAAATATAGTGACATCTTAATGGCCACCATGAAAGGTGTTAAAAGAATATTTAACAATCATCGTTTTGTGAGCCAGTAATTCGCCACTCACAGAAACAGTATGTTCTTTAACCATTAGACGAAGGTGTGAGTAAGTGTAAATAAAATCCTTATCATAAAAACATCCTAGTATATTTAAGATACTGGTGTTGTTACAAAATAAAGTAATTAAAAGAGTTTAATGGGTTATAGAAGCAAAATAAAACAAAAGAACATAAGAGAAGACATTACCTTAAAATCGGGTAACTCGTTTTGATTTGAGCCAAAGACTTCCTTGGAAAGACTTCTGCCCAAAGTGAGGCTTCTAGGAGTAAGAGAGGAAAGTTGAGATAGTATTTTGGAAGAGGTTTTCCGAGCCAAATGGCTTTGGAGGTGTGAATAAGGTGGTAGAGGTGGGGGCCTTTTATAAGAGGAGAGGAGGGGCACTCTTGGAAAGTCATGAAATGTTACATTATTATATAATGAGTTTCAGATTTTAAAGGTCCAAAAATTATATATTTCAAGGATAAGGTGATAAGGGTTAGAAATCTACTCATCCAATAGGTTTTTGACAAGTGTAAGTCTTAGATTTTACATTATCTTTTCATTTTATTTAAATAGTTAATTAATGAGGTAATCGCTGCATCATCATGGTGTCATAAAAAATTTAATTTATTTAATGTCTAGAAATTATAAAAAAAAATATCATGATGTAGGAAATCTGTTTAGATTTACAATAAATATTTATAGTCAAAAAGATAACTTATATAACCCCATGTAATAATTGTTTTAGTAAAACAACACATGTTTGTGACAATTTTATTTTTACTTTAAATAAAAAGTTATTAATGTCATTTTCTTACCCAAGTGGATCCATGGGGTCCCCAAGTTGACCCATGAATTTTCTTGGTCGGTCATGACTCATCCAATAAGGGTAGGACAAGTGTAAAAGTAATTTCATATTATTATAACATTATATTTACCTTAAATTACACTAATTACCTTTAATCATGATTAATAAAACTTAAATGTTACTATTAACCCAAAAAAATTTCATCTCATTAAATCACATTTTACTTACTAATGACAGCCATGTATGTCAGATTTTTGAAATTCAATTCACAGAAGTGGTAAAGTTTCATTTAAACGAAAAATTAGTTTTTTTACTACCACTTAGTGGTTTCACTATTCATCAAAAATTGAAGTTTCTCAGAACAATACCAAAAATTCACCCTAAGCTATAATTGATATTCTGAATTCAAAATTGATTTCTATTTTACAAAATTCCAAACATATAAGTTACATTAATTAATTTTATAATTAATTCCCGTTGTCAAAACAAATAGCGTGTTTTTAAGAAACAATATCAATCAAAAGATTGACAATTGTTTGTGTCCAATTTCAAAGTGAAATTAATTATAATGACCACCATTGGATAAAATGGTAAAATTATATTATAATTATAATTTAAAACCACTCAATAGTATAATTTTTCACTATAATTTATTTTGATTAAAAATGTTGTTTTTAAGTATTTTTCACTATTTATCGAAAATTGGAAGTTCTCAGAAAAAGACTAAAAATTCAACATAGGCTAATTTCAATATTCCGAATACAAAAATGAAGTCCATTTAGAAATATAAAATTTATATAATTTCAAAAAATGGTTATTACTATTCATAACGGCTACTTTGATTGGTCGCGGTGTGTTAGAATCTCAAACTTGCGTACAATACAAGCTATTGCATTATTGAAAGAGAAGTGTATCATGGATGCTTAGGGTGTTACATTATACCCTCCTTCAATAAATTGCGTCCTCGCAATTTGAAATTGTTCTTTAAAAATAAATGGATGAAGATAGAAAATACCTTTGTGGAAAACTCACATCGAAAATAAGGTTAATAAAATTTAGCCTTAATAAGAGGGAATGGGAAATAAAAAGTCACCACCAAATTATGATCTCGATTAGGAGAACATTGGTGGAAATTAGAGACATATAATTGGAGGAAAAACATAAATATTTATAGGGAGTGATTGAGTTCATCAATCACAAACAAGTGTAAAATTAAGGGCCTCAAAGCCTTCAATCTATGTTGATTTAAAATATCATCAGTTCAACAAAACATAAGGTATTAGGATAACACATTTTTTGTTTTAATATCCCTTTCTTAAAGTTTAACAATTAATTTATTCATAGAATAAGAGATAGTTATACATATATATATATGCTTGACAAGTATATTTTCAACCTTCAACTAATTTCTACCACAAACTCATCTTTCACTCAAAAAGATAATAGAACTCAAAAATATTATATTTATCCTAATCTTACAAGGTTCCAAATATTAACACATACCATTTAGATTTGGAAAAATATTTTTTAATAACCAAGGACTTCATGTAGGCTAGTGGTAGGTAATAAAGTCTTGTCGCACTATGGTTGTGGGTTCGATTCCTACAGCTTTGTCTGACGCGACGGGTTATCCATCGACCTACAGGTTGTCCTTTTCCTAAAACTATAGTATTATAATATTACAAAAATAATCTTCAGAAATGTTTTAACCTTAAACAATACTATCCAAAGTTAATCTTAATCCATTCCAACCTTTATAGTTATCCAAAATACCTCTCTCCAGACTTTCCCTAAAAGGTCTCTAAATTCCAAAATCAATTTTAATATCAAATTCCCCAATAAAAGTAAAGTTTCTCTTATTTTCACATACTAAAAACATGATTACCTTCATAATATTAAAACCTTAATGAAAACAACAAGTACTACAGTATAATCCTTATATATATCACATTATTCTTATAACCATAATATAATCCTTGAGTACAAAAGCACCAATACATTAATTATTCCACTTCAACTGTAGTAACAATATAAGATTGGCCTTGATCCCTTGTCCTTTTCTAAGGTATGTTTCCCTAACTCTTAGGACATTCATTTGCATAATTCTCCATTTCCCTACAATTGTATCATTCAACATTGATAGCCTCTTTCTTTCCCTTGCAATCACGAGCCTGGTGACCTTTTTCTCCACATTTATAACAGACTCTCATTCCTTTTAGGCAACTACCGGGGTGATTCTTCCCACAATTATCGCATAATGGAAAATACTTCTTTCCCTTTTTCCCTTTATATGTCTCTTGTTCCACCATTCTCTTCTTATCTTGCTTTACTTTATTGTCATAAGATTTAGAGAATTCCTTTTCTGTCTTAATAGCACACGAGACAATATCTTCATACGACGAGAAGGCTTGTGATACTAATGCTTGACGGAGAAATGGTTTTAACCCATCAAAGAAACGATAAATATTACTTCTTGGGTTACGTATAAAATTTTTAGCATGCCTCGCTAACCTTGTAAAGTTATCCTCATACTTTGCGACATTCTCATCCTCTTTCTGCCTCAGACTCAGAAATTGCCTTTCCATATCTGCTCGATGGTCATGTGGAAAGTATTTTTCTAATAAAATTTCCTTAAACTCCCTCCATTCCATACTTAATACTTCTTCATCTTCCTTTTTGTTTTTATTCAGTGACCACCATTGATCGGAATCTCCAGTGAGGCAGTAAACTGCCATGAAAACTTTCTCCCTTTCGCTACTCCCCAAGGCGTGGAATATTTTCTCTAAGGATTTTATCCATTGCTTAGCTACTAATGGATTTGTACCCCCATTAAATGTTGGCGGTTGTTTCCTCATGAAACGATCTAACATTGATCCTCCATGTTGCGGATCAGGGTTCTCCATACGAGTAAGGTTATTATTCATAACCTGAGTGAGTTGTCCAAATATGGTGATAAGATGATCAGCACCAGTTATATCACCAGCTCCATTATAATTATCTTGAGCAGGAGGGAAATCCCTACACGGAGTACGTGCATTGATATGGTTTTCATTCCTTCCACTATGCGCCATTTCTAAACAATGTCATAAACTAGATTAGTTTATGAATCGAAATACGTAATAACAAACTTGCAAAACACTTAACATAAATTGAACTATTTATGGATATAATCCATAATCATAAAAAAAATTCTTTAAGGAATTATATACTCATCAACCCTTCATAATGGTTTTTATAGAAAATGAGAATTATCCTAAGCATATCCCCTGGGAGTGTCGTAACCAAGAGTACAGCAAGGCCTGTTGTCGTGCACCAGTTCCCGTTCGAGTCTAGCACAAAGTGGTGTTTTCGGGTTTTACCCCTAGGTACATCTGTGCCAGATCCACCACTACCTGCTCATATCCAGACAGGGATTTATTGCTCTGAAAAATCACAAAATCTCTATAATACCAAAATTCTAGAAAGTTCTTCTATACTAATCCTCAAATTCTATCTTAGGACTATGTGATCTAATCAGAGTTTATCTAAATCTAGCTTCCAAGGTTAGTACTAAACTACCTCTGATACCAACTGTAATTCCCCGACCCCAGTTACTCGGAGTCGGTGCATTATTACGTAACATTTTCATGATCACAAAAGATCAAGTCTCGAAAGACCAATTAGTTTAGTAGCCTTGGAAACACTAGATATATTCATAAATGTTACATTACATCATAAAGTGAAAACTACAATAACATAGTCTCCATATTTCACACTCATATCCCCTTCAGACTATCACTATAGGTCAGTCATAAAATATTTCTTCACATCCTGGGAAAATAAAACATAGAAAGGGATGAGCTCAGATGCTCAGTAAGGAAAACAATATAGCGGAAACTTTCATAAATAAACATAAACATTTAAGGCAATGTATGACTAAAACAAAAGCCTTTTAAACTTGAACTTTAGCATAATATGGAAAAAGTAAAATGAAATAATTCCATTTACTTATTCACATGGATATTCTACAGGTCAAATAATCACATGCAATATCAATAACCACTTTCATAATGATGGAATGCATAATTCCAGACTATCATAACCACATTGCCAAGGCCTCATGCCAAGACTACAAATAAGATTTTATCAAGGCTTCATTCCAATACACTATTTTGTCTCATGATACCTACTAATGCATCGAGGAGCTATAGCGGGCTCCACCCGTCACTTATTAAGTCCAATTTATTCCTCATATGAACAGGTTTAAACATATCATAAACCATAACATAATCATATCACATAAAACATGCATAAAGGAAACATAACATTTCCACATTTCAATCACAAGATATCAATACAACACATTGATATAATAAAACCATTTTCAATACCAAAATAAAAGAAAAGTAAAACTAGGTATTTATTTTTCTTTTAAAAAAAGTTATGGCTTGTAGAGGAAGTCGAAACTCAAATAATGGCCACGGCGGCGGAGAAGTCGTTGTTGCCGTGTACCTAAGACAAAAAATTCCTTTTTTCATTTAGTAAAAACGCTTTGTATAAAATATCCCTTTTGAATAAACGTAAAAGTCAAAGGGTTTTATACACCATATAAAAGAAAGTTGTGTATAAAACAAAATATGCCTCAATGAAAGGAGATTGAGACGAAGTCCCTTACCTCATGTCGGACTTGACTCGATCATTCTTTAACCTCCTGAATAATAAAATACAGTTAATTTCTAATTTCTTAAGAACCTTTTTCAAGTTCATTATTCCTTTTATAACACTTATTACCATTTTATGTACATTATGCAATTATTTAAGTTAATAACGGTCATTTTGTCGATCTTTGGTACTTGGGTCAAAAATAAACTTCTTATAATTACAAGTTGTTCATGTGGTAAAATATCCATTATATACAAAATTATATTCATGATGTAGATATCATATATATCATATATATCCAGTATATATATATGCATTTATAATATTACATAACATTTAGAGGTAAGAAATGAAATGCACCGTTCATGGAGACGGTAAGTCGTACGTACGCATGAACGCTACTTTCATTTCTATTTAGTATTTAATGGAATGAGTTCATAATGATATAAAGTTGTATTATAATTCCAGTATAATATCATATATAATATCATTTAATCCATCCTTTACACGTCCCACATATGGCATTAATGATTCAAATCACTTTTAGGGGGCGGTAGTCCGCACTTCCTAAAATGAAATTATCGCGTTTACCCATAATGGAAATCATAAAGGCATGCCATAAATGAAAAATACAGAAGCATAAGGAAAATATAAACATAATATATATCATAAATAAATATAGTGACATCTTAATGTCCGCCATGAAAGGTGTTAAAATAATATTGAACAATCATCATTTCGTGAGGCAATAATTCGCCACCCACAGAAACAGTATGTTCTTTAACCATTAGACGAAGGTGTGTGTAAGTGTAAATCAAATTCTTATAATAAAAACATCCTAGTATATTTAATATACTGGTTTTGTTACAAAAGAAAAGAATTAAAAGAGTTTAATGGGTTGGAGAAGCAAAATAAAACAAAAGAACATAAGAGAAGACATTACCTTAAAATCGGGTAACTCTTTTTGATTTGAGCCAAAGGCTTCCTTGGGAAGACTTCTGACCAAAGTGAGGCTTCTAGGAGTAAGAGAGGGAAGTTGAGAGAGTATTTGGGTAGATTTTGGCCGATCCAAATGGATTTTGAGGTGTGAATAAGGTGGTAGAGGTGGGGGCCTTTTATAAGAGGAGAGGAGGGGCACTCTTGGAAAGTCATGAAATGTTACATTATTATATAATGAGTTTCGGATTTTAAAGGTCCCACAATTATATATTTTGAGGATAAGGTGATAAGGGTTAGAAATTTACTCATCCAATAGGTTTTTGACAAGTGTAAGTCTTAGATTTTACATTATCTTTTAATTTTATTTAAATAGTTAATTAATGAGGAAATCGCTGCATCATCATGGTGTCATAAAAAATTTAATTTATTTAATGTTTAAAAATTATAAAAAAAATATCATGATGTAGGAAATCTGTTTATATTTTCAATGAATATTTATAGTCGAAAAGGTAACTTATATAACCCCATGTAATAATTGTTTTAGTAAAACAACACATGTTTGTGACAATTTTATTTTTACTTTAAATAAAAAGTTATTAATGTCATTTTCTTACCCAAGTGGCTCCATGGGGTCCCCAAGTTGACCCATGGATTTTCTTGGTCGGTCATGACTCATCCAATAAGGTTAGGACAAGTTTAAAGGTAATTTCATATTATTCTAACATTATATTTACCTTAAATTACACTAATTACCTTTAATCGCGATTAATAAAACTTAAAAGTTACTATTCACCAAAAATTATTTTCATCTCATTGAACCACATTTTACTTACTAATGACAACCATGTGTGTCAGATTTTTGAAATTTAATTCACATAAGTGGTAAAGTTTCATTTAAATGAAAAAATATTTTTTTAACTACCACTTAGTGGTTTCACTATTCATCAAAAATTGAAGTTTCTCATAACAATACCAAAAATTCACCCTAAGCTATAATTGATATTCCGAATTCAAAAATGATGTATATTTTAAAAAATTCCAAACATATAAGTTACATTAATTAATTTTATAATTAATTCCCGTTTTCAAAACAAATAGCGTGTTTTTAAGAAACAATATCAATCAAAAGATTGACAATTGTTTATGTCCAATTTCAAAGTGAAATTAATTCTAATGACCACCATTGGATAAAATGGTAAAATTATATTATAATTATACTTTAAAACCACTCAATAGTATAATTTATCACTATAAATTATTTTGATTAAAAATGTTGTTTTTAAGTATTTTTCACTATTCATCGAAAATTGGAAGTTCTCAGAAAAAGACCAAAAATTCCACATAGGATAATTTTGATATTCCTAATCCAAAAATGAAGTCCATTTAGAAATATAAAATTTATATAATTTCAAAAAATTGGTATTACTATTCATAACGGCTACTTTGATTGGTCGCGGTGTGTTAGAATCTCGAACTTGTGTACAATGCAAGCTGTTGCATTATTGAAAGAGAAGCGTATCATAGAAGCTTGGGGTGTTACATTGGTGGTCCATGAATGACCACCATTTCCCAAGTCACCCTCTCTTGGTCATCCTAACTCAAAACCACAAAGAAAGTAGAGATCACAAACACCTTCTTTAAGATAATAATTGGATGAAAACACCAAAAGGTATAAGCTTGGTGTGTGCTAAAGAGCCTCGTAGGATTCCACAAATAATTCTATGAAATTACTTCATAAGTAAATTCAAATATGCTAATAGATGAGAAAAAATGGGAGAGTAAAAGTATTAGTTTTAAAAATAGAGTTTTAAACATTTAAAATCATTTATTAAACTAAACTCGTAAAATTTTCCATTTCACCATTTAAAAACTAAACATTTTCTTGAAAATATTTGAAACCCATTTTACAAGATAAGGTTAGGTAATCCAGAAAATATGAGAATATGAACCTGATATGTACATATGAATAGGAATCAATAGAATAGATCCAAGGTACATAATAACAATAAATAAAGCAAGGAAACTCTGGTGCTAGATGGTTTAACAACCAAGTAAAGGGATTTCAATTTTAAATAAACAAGTTTTGTATTTCAAAATAATATTTAAATAAATCATGATTTACATTTCAAATTATGGAATATTTCTAAAAAATGGATCAAAAAATATTTTATGTGAAATAGTTTATATAAATTCACAAGACATGTAAAACAATTTACAACAATGGCATATATTCATTTGAAATACGAATAGGCAAGAAACATGGTCATATTCCTAAGAAGGTATGATAGTTCTAGGCTATAGGGACCCCACACTCAAGGTGATACAGAAAATATGTACATACACCCCTTTGAACCAATCCCAAATAGGACTCATCACCATCACCTAAGTAATGTGATGTGCTGATATGATATTTTAGAATGTTGTAAGTCATAAAGTGTCATCTAAATAACTCACTAACCACCTAAGGATTTAATGTGATCAAGTAAAAAACAACGATGAGAAATTTATTTCAAGAATCCTTAAAATACAATCCATCCCATTCTCTATTTAAAATATTCTAATTTTACCTTTAAAACCTATATTGGGTTTTGAATCAAAAAAATGAATTTTTACCAAGATAAAACCCTAAGGTTTCTATCAAAAACATTTTTAAGAAATTTTTACAAATATGGATTTGAAATCAATTCACCATTCAATTTAAAAATCCAATTTCACAATTTAATTCAAAAATTTAATTTTTAAACAAATTCCATCAGTTTCATAACAAAGTCTTTTAAATAATTAAATATTTATAAAGGGTAATAATACCCACTTCCTTTGACAATTAATCGTTAAAATGAAAAATATGCCTTTAAAATAATCATTAATTTCAATTCAAACCCCTTTATACAATTCAACATTCAAAAGGTTAATAATACCCACTTCCTTTCATAATTCATCATAAAAATGCTAAATAGGCCTTTTAAATAATCATTTACTTTAAAACATCCCAAAAGCATTTAAAGGAATTATTACAATTTTAAAAGGATTCAATTAATTTCAAAAACATGGGTCTACACCCTCTTTCCATGTTAATAAATCATTTATTTCAAATAACCCAAGAACAGCAATTTCTAAAACAAGGTTAAAATCATTTAAAAGGGGTTTGTTGTCATTTAATAAACTCAATCATTTAAAACTATTTTGAAAACATCAAATATATCAATTAAATTAATTCAAATCATGGAATTCCATTTTATAAATCAAAACCAGAGCCAAAGCCCTCAATTTCACCAAGACACCCTTTAAAATCTCTTAAAAATAAATCATAACAAACATGGAATTTATTAATTTACAAAAGGATGAGAGAAATCAATGTCAAATCCATTTAATTCATATAATATTCTATTCAAAGAGGATAGGGTCAAAGAAGCCTTAATGATGAATTAAATTGACAAAAATCATAGAACATGTGTTAGAAAAAAAAGAAACATGTGTCCATTAATTTATCAAGAAATGATGAATTACAAAATGAAGGGAAAGCATAGAAACACGTACTTGAAATATTAGTAATCCAACCGCAACAAATCCTAGATATATCGCCTTAAATATAGATCACCAGATCTAAGAATATAAATCTTTAAAGAAGAGAGAGGAGATCCTAGATCTATAATTCCACATCAATCAATCAAGATCCAAAAAAACTCAAGGATTTAAAAAACTTTGGGAAGAAGGAATCAAGATGATAAGGGAGATCCAAAAAAATAAGAGAATAAATCATTGAAAGATAAGATCTATGCTTTGATTAGCACTTTGATCTACCTAGAGTTGAGTTTTAGGGAGCCAAAATTCCTCTAGATGGTTCCAAAAAGACTAAGGATTGGATTAGGATCAAGTGGGACAAGTTTGGGGTTAATTAGAGGGGTTTTAGAATTTTTATTAATATTTTAGTGGCTTTTATTACTGCATGCATGATTTCTTGGGTTAAGTCGCACAGTTAGTACTAAATGTGCACCTAACTATGCACCCAAAACAAAGCCACTGGAAGTGTTTCACGGTTTGGCTTCACACTATTTCAAATTGTGCACCAACCATGAAACCCCCTAATATCCAAGATATAAACTTTGTCAAGCCATGATCAAACTATGTGAAAACCATGCACAGGCCTAGAAACCTTCAAAAAAGTCCAAAAAACTCCAGAAATGACCCATTAAGATACTCAATCATTGTGTAATCAAATCAATGGGTCAAAACACATAAAAACATGTAATGGGATGTCACAACCTCCCTACCATATGACTTTTTGTCCCCATAAAGCATCCAGTATGAAAGATAGAACACGATGACACAAGAAGAAATACCCCACTCATCTTGTGAGGTGGAAGGTCCATGGTCCAAAATAAGGAATCACCTGAAGGATAACAACACCCACAACTCCAAGATCAAAACACCAAGATCATCACATGTCTCTAAACAAGAGAAATACTGGACCATTTAAATATTCACTAAAAATGTATAACATAATAAAAGAATGTCCCTTTAACCCAAAGAAAAGACTTTAACTATTATCTAAGGAAAAACATCAATAATCAAACATCTGCATGCAAGGTAAAGAACTAACAAGGATTTATACTATGGGTAGGTACTCAATGGTAACCTATTATTTTTCTAAATGAGCCTCAAACCTCAATAAACTCATTAAAACAAACACCAAAACCGCTATCTGACTGGTCTATCAAAAATCCACATCATTCTAATTACCCAAGTACATTCCCAAGTTCTATACAAGTCTAACTGGAAAAAGCTCAAATATCTAGGTTAGTTCAAAATAGGGCACTATAGTCTCACAAGTGAGATCATCCAATATATCAAAATTGAGCTCTAACCATTGATTCAAAACAAGTGGACACTAAGGAAAAACAAAAAAGATATCAATAAAAGGAAAAAAATATTACATAACCAATCCAAAAATGACCCAAACCATGTTCCACAATATATCATCACAAAGATACTAAGAAAAAATGTTTCCAAAACAGACAAGCCATAAGAAGTAAAATTCACACAGTTTCTACTTCAACGTCAAAAATAAAAAGTTGAAAACCAGAAGCTCCTCTACTGTATGAAAAGATTTATTCTGAGGCCTACATATGGATCCCTATTATCATGAAGCATATTATGTCTCATAGTAAGGATCTGGTATTCCTGACTGAAACATCCTTTTTCAGCCTACCAACATACTGAACCTCTTAAGGTGACCCAAATGGCCACACCATTTACAAACTCTCGTATCTTTTGAACAAAACTTCTTAGAATGACCAGGTGCTTCACACTCTAAACACATGGTATTTTTCTTATTTTCCCTAGGAGAATGAACTTACTCGATTGGGAATTTTGAATTTAGCTATTCCTATTGTTTTTATAGATCCACTTTATCTGAAAATTCCATTTCAAGCACCCCTGGATAAGAGATCAACTATTCCGTAGGCATGGTGGTTATAAGATCTGGTTGAAGACCTTTTCTAAAAGATTCGGCCTTACTAAATTCATTAAAAACATGTCCATGTATGAAACATACCAAACATGAGAACTTCTTGGAATACTTTTCAACTGATAGATTATCTTGATTGAAATTCAAGACTCAAAAACATTCTCCTTCTTCACTTCCTCAGGATGCTATCATTGAATAAAGACTGAATTGAATAATTCCCAAGAAATTTTTTCATGCATACAAGAGGTAATCACAACTTCACACCACTCTTGGACAGGTCCCTCAAATAAGAAGTTGATAGACTTGACCTTTAGATATTTAGGAGTCTTGAGAGTATCAAAGATCAAATCAACTTCTTCAAGCCACTTCACTACCTTAAGAGAACCTTGTTCACCTTTATAACAAGGTGGATGACAATCCAGGAATTCAAGAATGGGGTTCAAAGGATGGAAATTATATATCTTCACTACTCGATATGGGGTCTGGGTAGATTTGTTGACAAGGGATTCAACTTTTGAAAAATGTGCAGAACTACCATGAGGACTAGACTGTTGGACCAAAAATCTATCTTTCTTAAAAAAAATCTCAGAGACATTTCTGAATATCAAAAAATACAATCATACCAACTCATGCATCAAAGAACACTCAAAAATAGCACATAATATTTTAAACAAATTCACAACCCATTTTAATAAAAACATTATTAATTTCAAAACACTCGATATTTCACCATTTATAAAAAAAATTACTATTTCCTTTCAAAATGGTAAATATTTCTATAAATCAATTATAGTTTAAAAAACCGTGTACCATCACATGTAAAATTTTCCAAGTTTTCAAAAGTATTAATCACATTTTCCATTTATCAAAACCATTTCAATTTAAATCTATTAAAAAAAATTATTCTTAAAACATTTTTTTACCACATCGCATAATAGTATTTGATAATTAGTTTTCCAAACCAAACATTTGATAAAACTCACTCTTTGGTAATTGAAAACATTTCTCAAAGAACTTAACAAAACATTTTTTAAGACACAATTTACTTTTCATAATGAATTTAAAATTATTTATAAGGTATTAAATTTGAAACAACCAAAAAAGAGAATGAAACAACTAACATCCATAACCCACCTAACCAACCTTGCATAATTGAAGTCACTTGCTAAAAATGGATAAGTATTCAAGTTTAGAACCAAGTTAGAACTATAAAAAGTCTTGTTCATATGTGTTGGTAAACCACACACCAACCTCACAACTGTTTATGGTTCCTTTTCCAAATCAGCGACAACGATTCCTCACAATTTACTAGACTATGAAAACATGGTGCCACTGTGTTCATCCTTCCATTCTGGTTCAAAAACTCATAATAGATTCCTCAAATAAAATATAGTCTCATTGGGAATCTAAACATAGTTTATCATCAGAAAACCAATAACTTAAAATAAATTCTTAAGTCCCAACAACCGTGGAAACATAAGTCTCAACATGAAGGGGTGGTGATCAAGAACCCGCTCACGGACTACCTCTTGAGTCCTGACACATTCTTAATCTTATTTTTACCATGAAACACCTAAAATAACATAAGGATTTCAAATTAAAGTATTTCCATTTATGTAAAGATCTTCTCTGATACCATTTGTAACGAACCGACGCAGAATACCATCTAAATCAGTACCTGAACTGATCCCCCACCAACCTAAAGAGCATTCCCAGTCTCCACGGGTTGGAGATAAGCACCTAGGCATTAACAAATAACCTTTGGGAATTATTTCACACTCAAAATATTATAATAACATAGTAAAATGAAGAAACATAATCAGATATATATATATCCAAAAATAAATACATATCATAGTACAAAGAGACGCTAAGAAAACTGAAAGCAGAACATAACAACCAAAATCTATCTCCTGGTGGTCCAAGACCACCCACCATGTCCCAATTCATCCTCCCTTGGTCATCCTAAATCGAAACCACAAAGTAATGAAAGAGAATTAACACCATATTTAAGACAATAAATGGATTTAAACCCAAAAAGGTACAAGCAGGGTGTGAGCTAAATAGCCCAGTAGGATTCCACCAAATATTCTATGCAATTACATCATAAGGAAATTCAAATATGTTAAAATAGGAGTACAAATGGGAGAGTATAAGGACAAGTTTTAAAAATATAGTTTTAAACATTTAAAAATCATTTATCAAACTGAACCTGTAAAACTTTCTATATCACCATTTAAAAACCAAAAATTTTCCTAAAAAGCATTGTAAACCATTTCACAAGCTAAGGTCAGGTGATCAATAAAATATGATAATGTGAACCTAATATGTAAAGATGAATTAGAATCAATACAATAGATTCAAGGTTCATAATAATAATAAATGAATCAAGAAAGGAAACTCTGACACCATATGGTTTAATAACCATGTAAAGGGATTTAAATTTTAAATAAATAGGTTTTTCATTTTAAAAACATATTTAAACAAATCATGATTTAGATTTAAAATGATGTAAAATTTATAAACAAATGTCTTAATAAAACATTTTATATAGAATAGTTTATATATATTCACAAGACATGTATAACAATTTACAATAATAGAATATATTGATTTGAAATACAAATAAGCGAGCAACATGATCATATGCCTAAGAAGGTACGATGGTAATAGGATATAGGGAACCCACACTTAAGGTACTGTAGAAAATATATACATATTCCCCTTTGAACAAAGGCTAAATAGAACTCATCACCATCACCTAAGGGATGTGATGAGCTGATATGATGTTTTAGAATGTTTCAAGTCAAAAAGTGTCATCCAAATAACTCACTAACTAACTAAGTCTTTCATGTTATCAAGTATAAAACAATGATGGTAAATTTATTTCAAGAAACCTTAAAATAAAATTCATCCCATTATTCATTTAAAATATTCCAATTTTCCCTTTAAAACCCATAAGTTGTTTTTAATAAAAAAACATACCTTTTCATCAAGATAAAACCCTAAGGTTTCTATAAAAAACATTTTTAATCCATTTTCACAAATAGGGATTTTAAATCAATTCACCATCCAATTTCACAATTTAATTCAACAATTTAATTTTCAAAAAAAACCCCTCAATTTCAAAACAAACCCTTTTAAAAAATCAATATTTAAAAAGGGTAACAATACCCGCTTCCTTTGAAAATTCATCATTAAAATTCTAAATAAGACCATTAAAACAATCATTAATTTCAATTCAAAACCTTTTATACAATTCTATATTAAAAGGGTAATAATACTTTCTTCCTTTCACAATTCATCATAAAAATTCCAAACAAGCCTTTTAAATAATCGTTTATTTTAAAGCATCCAAAAAAACATTTAAACGAAGTATTAAAATTTTAAAGGGATTGAATGAATTTCAAAAACATAGGTCTACACTGTCTTTCCATGTGAATAAATCATTTATTTCAAATAACCCAAGAAAACTAATTTCCAAAACAATGGTAAAATCATTTAAAGGGGGTTTTGGACATTTAATAAATTTAAAATTTTAAAAATATTTTGAAAATTTCAAATAGTTGGATTCAATTAATTCAAATCATGGAAGTCCATTTTATCAATCAAAACTTAGGAAAATCCCTCAATTTCACCAAAACGCCCTTTAAAAGCTCTTTTAAAAATAAATCAAAAAAATATGGTATTTATTAATTCACAAAAAGGTGAGACACATCAAAGTCAAAGACATTTAATTCATGTAATATTCATTTCAAATATGATAGGGTCAAAGAAGATGTTATGAGGAATTAAATGAACAAAAATCATAGAACATGTGTTAGAAATCAATAAACACACATCCATTAATTTATCAAGCAATGATGAATTACAAATTGAAGAGAAATCATAGAAACACAACTTGGAATATTAGGAATCCAACTGTAATGAATACGTGATATATCACCTTAGATGACGATCACCAGATCTAAGAAGATATATCTTGAAAGAAGATAGAGGTTATCCTAGATCTATAATTACACTTCAATCAAAAAATATCCAACAAAACTGAAGGATTTCACAACCTTTTGGAATAAGGAATCATGATTATAAGGGAGATCCAATAAAAGAAGAGAAGAACTCACTGAAAGAGAAGATCTATACTTTTATTGGTGCTTCGATCCACCAAGAGATGAGGTTTGGGGAGCCAAAATGCCTTCGGAGGGCTCCCAAAAATCCTAAAGACTGTATTATGATCAAGTGGGAAAAGTTTGGGGTTAATCAGGGGGTTTTGGATTTTCCTTAATATTTTTAGGTCTTTAATTACCGTGTGCATGGTTTCCTTGGTTAAGTCACATGGTTATTAATAATCATGTTCCTAATTGTGCACCCAAAACAAAGCCATTAGAAGTGTTTCATGGTTTGGATGTACACTTTTTCAAACCATACTCTACCCATAAAACCCCCTATTGTATAGGATACACACTTTGTCAAACCATGTTGAAATCATGTGCAAACCATACAAAAGCCTAGAAACCTTCCAAAAAAGTCTGTAAAAACTTCAGAAATGACCTACGAAGATACCCAATCATTGGGTAATCAAATTAATGGTTCAAAACACATAAAAACAAGTAACAAGATGTTTCAAAATAACACTTATTTCCTTTAGTGATAATATTTAATAAAGAAAATATTATTTCTATATGAAATATGATATTTTATATGTTTAGATAATTTTCTTGAAAATAAAATTATTATTTAAAATATGCCACTGACGGTAGTGAGATCATGTCTCAGCTATTTTAAAAAACATCTAAATAAACTATTTTATCTTAGATAAAACATTTTTATCATTATCTTCTTCTCAAAAAAATGTTATCAAATCTACTGAATCATAAACCATGTGTATAAAAATCATTATTTTTTATTTTTCATAATAACTCTATTAAAAAATAACTTCCCTTATTATATAAGATAATGATTTGAATATACACATATTTTATAAATATTCATATAAGATTGATATATTCAATTTTATTTAACTCCATGTTTTACCAACCCATTGCTTCATCAATTCACTATAAACCACAATCTTCATTAATCCTTTCCATGATTTTTAACTCCTTTATAATCACAACATTTATAAAGTATAATTTTGGTTTCATATACCCTTCAAAATCAAAGAATAAATTTCTGTAACACTATTATAGACTATCCACAGATTTTCACAAACTTCTTTAGATAGGTTAAAAATTCTCTATCCTATGGAAACATTTCCCCTCCTCTTTGAAACCCCCATTATGTTTCAAAGACCAAGGATGGCTATCAGACAAGTCCATTCTTCTTTATCCAACTCAATTCTTTTCCCTCATATACTATCAATATTTTATTAGATATTTTACATCATATTTCAAACTCACTTATCCTAAAAAAATAATAATAATGGTTTATGTTTTATTGAAATAATTCACTTTTTCAAAACACTTATAACAAAATGAATTTCATTGTTGAAACATTCTATAAAGTAAATATTCAGTCTCACCAATTCATTACATACCTAATCATATTGAGTACATGAGTGGAGACTGATATTCATGTATTCAAGTTGCATCTAATTCCTTTTAAACTTTATGTAAAACATTTTATTATTCTCAAATGCATTGATATTCTTTTTTTAAACAAATTAAATAATAGTTTACTTAGGAAAATTTTTGTATTGAAACATAAAATTTTCTTCTCTCTTAAGAAACAATCTAATTATTTGATTACAATAAGCTTTTTATTTTTCTAAAGATTATTTCAAGGTTAATTGTAATTATGATGATTTCATTTATATATTATATAACCTTTTATCATATTAGTATCATGTTTTACAATCATTTAATATAGAATTTTATAAAATATTCTCCCACTAAAATGATAACCCCTTTTAAAATCCATCAATGGGATAAGATCTATATTTCACTAATTAATTAGTTTTCTTTTTTGTTTCTCACCAATCATTTATTTAGGGAGGTAATAAACTTAATCATATCATAAATGACTATTGGATAACTAAGCAGATAAATCTTTACCTAATTCATCATATGGATAAACTCAATGTTATTCCTCTAGTAAACTAACCCTATTAGGGTATCATAGATAATAGTAACCCAAAAAAATGAAAATAATGAGAACCTAATCCTATTAGGGTCACCCATTACTTTTTTACCGTACAGAGGATAATTTGGGGGTTCCTAGATTTAGTGTGAACTACCTGGTTTGATTATTGAGGTCTTGATAAGTGTTAGACTAGGAAAGAGTCTAACTCTTAGAATTTCTAAAGGGGATTTAATATTACAATATTATCTCATGTTATTGCCTTTATATATTCTTACTTCTAGTGATTTAGTTTGGAATATAATTACTTCAACTAATCAATATGTACAAACCATATTTATGTGTAACCCTTTGTGAAACACAAAACTTGTGTCACTAACCCAAATTTAAATCCAAATATATTTATACATAACTTAATGAATCCAATGTATAAGCTACATGAAACCCTTTCATGTAAAGTTTTATAATCATATGAAATAAAAAATCACCATATGAGTAATCTTGGATTGGTAAATAACCAATACCCACTTTTCTAGGTAAGTCATAAACCCTAGACCAGTGAGTTGTCCAACCCAAAGTCCCTCTTCCCAAGAATAATTCACTTAAGAGGTACTTCATTTCCATCATAATTATAACACCTAATATTTATAAACTATAATCAAACTTTAAATTCATGTGCATAACCTATTTAAATCTAAAGTCAAGGTAGAATAAAACTAAATCCATTATCATACATAGAATATAACTATTTATATGCATGTATGACAATATATAGAAGAAGTTTGTTACTTTAAACAAAAACTTACATAAAAAATTATAATATAACTATTATATCAATGAATTAAGTAGAGAATAAACTAAATAATTTAATTATTCATATATTTAAACATGAAATAAACAATTTATGAACAATTCATAAATAAATTATAAACACTTTATAATTTAGACACAAATAAATTTGAATAATTCACTTTTATTCAATATGAACATTTCATATTATCATTTATATAGATTAAATGTGAATTTATTTATATTAAAAAGTGATGTGTTTTATCATATATTTTATTATAAAATAAAAAACATTTCATTTTTTATGTAAAAAATTTACATAAATCGAATATGTCATATTTTATTTTAGTTAAAATATTGATCACATCAACATCCAAAACTCCTTTTGGAAATGTTCAAATAAACTTTACAATAAGTGTAATGACCTAGACCCTAGTTTCCTAGAGTTAGTGCCTTATTCTATTACATTTAAATATAAACAATTAAGTCTTATCCTGACGTAATCAATATTTTAGTAGCATTGGAAAACCAGATACATACATAAGTTCAACATTACAACATGAAAGTAAAAACAACATATCGACTTCTTTTGAATCACACATAAACTCCTAGATTATCATTGTAAGTCATTCATAATATACTTGTTCAAATACTAGGGAAAAACATAATAAAGGGGTGATCTTTGTTTCTTAGTAAGGGGTAATTAATATAAAGGAATCATAAGTAATATGGCATGGTAAATAAATAAAAGTACGCATTCCATTAAAACATAAACATGAACATAATATGGAAGGAATAAAAGCTGAATAATTCCATAATAAAAAATAACCATGGATAATCTACTAGTATAATAATCACATGGAATATCAATTACTAGTTTCATAATTACGGAATGCATAATTCTAGACATCATAATCATAATGTCAAGGCCTCGGCCAAGACATCATACATAATGGGTAAAAACCCAAGCTAGTTTGTCTCATGAGACCTATCGATGCATTGAGGGGATATAGCAGTCCCCAACCATCATTTAATAATTAAAATTAATTCTTCATATGAAATTATAGAATCATAATCGACATATACATTCATATTCAAACTAACATATGAAATGTGAATAAATTTCCCCAATTAGTAAACATAAACACTAATTATTCAGAGTAATATGGTGAATGGTATCAAGAAAGAAAATCCACAGTAAAACTAATCATAAATAATTAAATAAAATATTTTATATGATATCATAAGTTATAAATCCCAAATAAAAATAAAAATCAACATGAGTGTTGAAATAGATAGAAATACTCTTATAAAATCGCCAAGTAATACTTGAGAGAAATACTCTTTTACTTTTCAAAGAAGAGTTCTTTTGGAAAAATATTTATATAAACCCAAAAGTAAAATAATATAGTATTTTCATAATAAAATGATTGATTTTATAAAAATAATGGTGGATTAAAAATATTATAGAGTGCACTTGAAAATAGGTAAGAATTTGAGAAGTTCCCTTGAATCGGGCTTGTTTATTGGGAAGAATTTGAGAAAGGTCCTTTAAAACATGTTACTTTCCATAAAAGAATGAAGGATTATGATTGTTAAATATATTTATAGAACATTAAAATAAAATTTATGAGTAGTAAATTATAATAATTAATAATTTCATTGGTTTAAAGAGAGAGAAATAGTAACCCGAAAGAAATTGGAGGTTCTGGTAGAAAATCTTTACCTTATGTCTAAATGTGTTCTTCACTTGACCTTAATGTCCTAGATAATAAAATTAAACACATTAATTAATTAATTAAGAACCTTATATACATATATTTTATTCACTATAGTTTTATTAAGTTAATTTATGTCCTTATTGATAAGTTATAATATTGAATTCTATCATTTTAGAGTGTTTGTTTCCTTGATTTCATGATTAGTTTGCTTGATTATGAGTAATGGAGTTCAGGTAAAATGGGTATAATTATAAAGAATTTGAATTTAATGTTATTAATGAAAAAATAGAAGTTTAATTGGTGTAATATATTATTATTTTTCCATTAATAAGGATGAATCATTAGATAACATGTTAATGATAATCATTTAGCTTAATTTTAGCGGTTTTTTTATCACAACAAACTAGTTTTGTTGTGTTATTTAATATCATGTATGTAAAATGGTTATAGAACCTTACATAAGATATAATAAATATTTTATAATATGTTCCAATCATAAAAATTTTATCATGACCAGCCTTGAAGGATAAATTTAATAACAAAAGTTCATAGTCCACGCAGGTCGTAAATCGGCACCTCTCGGACGATGATTTCATTTTTTAAAATAAAATAGAGAAAGTAAGGAGATTTATGATGTACCATACATTAGCATGATATAATTCCAGTATATATATGATAATATATTTATCATGATCATTTTTATAGAGCAGTTGAGGAGATAATAATAAAAGAAAATAATTTGAAATTAAATTAAATGAAATAGGAAGAGGATTTACCTCTTGAATTAACCTCCTTGAGAAACTCCTTAAGGGAAGGGTTTTGGTCTTTTGGAAAGAATAAGAGCTCCTGGATGTGGGGAGATACTACTATAGAGAATTTTTTCAGAACTTTTACAATTAAATGGGTGAAGGTAAAAGGGGGCGAGGGGTGGTTTTTATAGTGGATGAGAGGGGTGATTTCTCGTTATTCTATTCATTATTTTATTATTTTGATCAAGATGACCAATAGTATTAAAAATTCTGAATAAATAAAGTAATAAGTGAATTTTAGTTCTAACCAAGGGTTATTACATCATCCATGACTCAGGTAATGGTGTATTTAGCTTATAATGCATTTATACTGTAAATTACAATATTTTACTATTCACTAAAAAATCAAGTATTTTATAAAAATTCAAAAAATTAACCCTAATGATTTTTCGACATTTATAATTCAAAAATGAACTCCATTTTATGAAAATAATTTTCTAAATATGTAAAATTTAATTTTTAAATAAAATCATTATTTACTTGAAAAATGCAGATTTAAATTTAAAACTGATTTTATAACACTTTCAAAAATTAACTAAGGTATCATAAAATTATCCTAAAATAATAAGATAGAAAAATATTTATTTATGAATCCATTTTATTAAAATGAATTTTCTTTTAAATAATTTTATTAATTATAAAATTCTAAATAAATATTTATGACTTATAAAAATACCAACACTCAAATATTAATTTTTAAAATATTCACTTACTTTTATTATGGTATAATATATCATACTTTCACTTATGAGATGCCTAAATTCTATTTATACATTCATGGGTGAGGTTACTATTCGTTAGGCTGATTTACTATTCATAAGGTTCATGTTACTATTCCTAAGGGCAATTTACTATTTCATTAGTATAGGTTTCTTAACGTCTAGAAATACTTATTATTTATTTTATTATTCATTTATAAAGATTGTATTGTGTTATCTATGTGGTTTTATATGATTCATACTATATAAAATAAACATAAGAAGGAAAATTCATTGATATAATTTTGGGTCATTACATTCTCCCCTCCTACAAAACTTTTATCCTTGAAATTTCCAAAATGTAACCTCATAAAAAGATTTGGGTGGCTCTTCATCATAAGCTCCTCAGGTTCCCACGTCTTGTCTTCAATTTAATGAGTTTTCTAAAGTACCTTTACCAGTTGAGTCATCTGATTACTCAACACCTATTCTTTAGTGTCCAGAACCCAGATAGTCTCTTCACAGTAAGATAAGTCAGGTTCTAATTCGATACCTTAATAAGTGAGTACATGAATTGGGTTTAGAATGTACTTTATCAACAATGAGATGTGGAACACATTATGTACTTTAGAAAGGATAGTTGGCATCGTCAAATGACAAGTCACAGCTCCAACTCTCTCCAAATTTTGAAAAGGACCAATGTACTTGGGGCTCAGTTTCCCTTTCTTTCCAAATCTTATAACACCCTTTCATATAGGTACTTTCAAGAAAACATGATCTCCTACTTGAAATTCCAAATCCTTCCTTCAATTATCGATATAGCTATTTTTCCTACTTTGAGTTACTTTGATATGGGATTGAATAGTATTTACCTTCGTTATTGTTTCCTCCACAAGCTCTGGTCCTACAAGCTTCCTTTCACTAACTTCATCCCAACATGTTAGTGTACAATATCTCTTTCCATGCAATGCTTCATATGGTTCCATTTTAATACTAGAATAGAAACTATTGTTGTAGGCAAACACTAACAAAAGTAAATATTTATCCCACATACCTTGAAAATCAAGTGAGCGTGAACTCAACATTTCTTCTAATGTATGGATCATCCTTTCCAAATGCCTATTAGTTTTAGGGTGAAAATAAATACTCAAATTAAGTTCAGTATCCAAATATTTCTGGAGAATTTTCAAAAAATTTGATGTAAATCATTTATCACGATCAAATAAAATTGATAGAGGTGCTTCATGAAGTCTTACAACTTCATTAATACATATTCGTACAAGGTGATTCAGTGGAAAATCCTCCCTTACAGTGATTAAATGTGAAAATTTGGTAAGTTGATCAATAATTACCCATATTGAATAATTCCCTATAAGATTTCTTGGTAATCCAGTGAAAAAATCCATAGTGATTTCATCCCATTTCCATGTAGGAATCAGAATAGGTTGCAAGATACATCTATAATGTTTTCTTTTATCCTTGACCTGTTTACAGACTAAACATCTTGATACATAATCATAAATTTTCTTGATTCATATTATCCCACTAGTAATGTTCCTTCAGATCTCTATACATCTTAGTGCTACCAAGGTGTATAGAGAAATTTTAACTATGGGCATCATCCAGTAACTCCATTTTTATCTTAGGTATAGAGGGAACACATAGCCTCCTCCAAAATTTCATAATTCAATCCTCACACATGAATTTTGGAAACTTCCCATCATTCACAACATTAATTTTCTTTTAAATACTCTCATCATCACACTGATAACTTTTATTTATTTCCAATAAATATGGTCAGGAAACCATTTGAAAAAGTAATGATTTTTCACCTTCCTTGATAATTCCCGTATCCATCCTTTCTAGATCTATATACATAGGATCCCTTTCAATCCTCATTTTTTTTAGAACTCGGATCCATGATCTTTCCTACTCAATGCATCAGCTGCCTTATTTTCCTTCCCATGGTGATATTTTATTGAACAATCATAATACTTGAGTAGTTTGATCCATCTTCTTTTCCTCATGTTGAGTTCTTTCTATGAGAAGATATATTTAAAACTATTTTGATCCATATATATCTCCCATATTTTACCATATAGATAGTGTCTCTATATCTTCAAAGCAAATATTACAACTGTTAACTAAAGATCATGAGTTAGATAGTTATATTATTTAGTTTTTAACTACCTTTATGCATAGGAAATAACTCTATCATTCTGTAAAATGACACATCCAAGTCCTTTCTTAGATGCATCATTATAAATCACAAATCCACCATTTCCTGATGGTAGAGTCAAGATTGGAGCATTCACTAACCTTTTCTTCAATTCTTCAAAACATTATTCACATTCTTATGTCCATACAAACTTAACCCCTTTATGTGTAAGATTGGTTAAAAGTTTAGATATTTGAGTGAAGTTCTAAATGAAATGACAATAATAACCTTCTAAACCAATAAAACTATGTACCTTGGTTATGTTCATTGGTGTAGGCCATTCCTGAACTGCCTTTGTCTTCATAAGATCAACTAAGATTCTATCCTCATATAAAATATGGAAAAGAAAAGAAATTTTTTGAATCCATAATTCACTCTTGTTAAACATACCATATAACTCATTTCTTATAAGAGTTTTCAAAATAATGTGCAAGTGATTCTCATGATATGTGTAGCTTTTGGAGTATACTAAGATATCATCAATAAATACCACAACAAATTCATCAAGATATTCCTTGAAAACTCTATTAATTAGATCCAGGAAAACATGGGGTGCATTAGTCAGTAAAAAATAAATTACTATAAAATCATAATGCCCATACCCAGTTTGAAATGTTTTATTTAGAATATCTTCCCTCCACACACACGACTGATGATATCTAGATCAAAGGTCAATCTTTGAAAAATATAGGTTCTTTTCCTACTGAGGGGATGAAGTTTGTGATTAATGATGCCTTGGGACTGCACTTTTTTCGACCTCCGTGATTTCCTTGTATCAACTTTCTTTAAAAATCAATAAAAATGTTAGTTGTCAGTCTATATTCAATGCACAGTCTCATAGATTCATATTTCTTCTTAAAAAAATAACAAGATCTCCCCATAGAGAAACACTATAGAGAATAAACCCCTTACTACTCAACTCCTATAGCTGTTTCTATAGCACTAATAATTCCACTATGACCATTCTATAAGGAGTGTTTGATATAGTCCTTGCACCAGGAATTATATCAATATAAAACTCAATTTTTCTCTCTAGAGGATGTCCAAGTAAATCCTCTGGAAACACATCAATGGATTCTTGAAAAATAGGTACATCCTTAATTTGAACATTTATTTCATCACCCGTAGATATTTCATTCTCTTCCTCCCCAAGAATTGAATTCGGTGGATCGAATGTCGGTGTATCTAGATAAGAATCAAATAGAGATGTATATTCTCTAAAGATAAGGGACTCTACATCATTCTCAAAAATTGTAACTTATTTCTTCTTACAATAGATCTTATCATCATGATTTGAAATCCAACTCATACTGAGGATTATATCAAAATAAATCATGGGTTTGATGATAAGGTTAGAAAATAAATCACGTTTCAATTTCATAAAGGGGACTGATCGACAAATATTTGTTGAAATGATACTTCTCTTAGGATTTTTGACTAACAAATACTTTATTAAAACAAAAGTATAATGTCTAATTTTCATAGAAAACTAGGAATATATAAAAGAATATGATGACATATAATCAAATAAAACATTATCTAAGTTTTAGGAAACGATTAAGTTACATGTCACCACATCATTAGAAACTTCAACCTCAGTAGTTGTGACCATATAATCTTGGTCTTTCTCCCTTGGCCTTATTTGGGAAAGTTTCCTTGATGATTAGGACAATCTTTTGCATAATTTACCATCTCTTTGAAATTGTTGCATTGAACATTGGTAGATTCTTTATTTCCCTTACAATCATGGGCTTGGTGGCCTTTTCTTCCACACTTGTAACAAACACCCATACCCTTAAGGAAATTTCTCGGGTGTTTCTTCCCAAAATTATCATAGTATATAAAATCAACTCTTACCATATTCCCTTTTTCATTATTTCATTTTCCAGAGTGTTTATCAACCCTCTTATTCTCTTACATTCCTTTAAGGTCATAATAATTAGAGAATTCATTTTATTTCTTGATTTCACATGAGACTATATATTCGTATGATGATAATGTTTGAGAAACTAGTTTCCTTCATAGGAATGGTTTTAAACCATCAAAACATCAATCAATATTTCTCCTCAAACTATATATGTAGTCCGTGTCAAGCCTTGATAGCCTTCTAAAGTTGTATTTATACTTGTAAACATTCTCATCCTTCTTCTGTCTCATTGAATGAATTTTCCTAACACATCAAATTGAAAGTGATTTAAAGAATATTTTTTTAGTCTAGGGAAGACCCTAGTTTTTATATTAAGAAGCATTAGTGGTTTTATAGTGTGAATTTTTAATAACAAGAACAAAAGAGGGGATTATTTGAAAACAGTTTTAAGAAAATAACTTGATTTAAAGAGTTTAATAGTTGATAAATAAAAGTGGTGTTTTAGAATTATGAGATAAGGAGATAACTTCAAGTTCACTACTCATATTGGATAGTTCATTGTTCTAAAAATTTCACATGGTTTTTTTTAATTTATTGTTTGAGGGTTGTCAAGATCTTGATTCCACTCTTGCCCCTCAAAACGTTGCACAAAGTACAAACCCTTGACACAACAATAATTTTATCAAGGTTTGGACTTCAAGAACATATTAATGGCTACCAAATCATACTGAAATCTTTTGTATGTGTGAGAGAAAGAGGATCCTTGTGTTTCCCAATCGAAACAACCCAATTTTCCCACTTGAAATTTCAACTCAATCGGTGTTAAAATGAAAAGTGGTTCACTTAATTAAACCCAAGAAATGAATTAAAAGGAGAAACATTTTTAGATAAAATATAAGTGAAATAATCCACAAAAAAAAAATTATACAAAAATAAGTAGAGTATCAAGTATTGTAACTCCCTCCCAAGTATGTGTAGCTCCCTCAAAATGATTGTTCACCGTTTAGCTCGCCATCAAGAGGAAGAGAAGGCTCAGGTGGAAATCATTCTTCATTGTTGACCCCTTATGATGATAGGGGCCTCCAGAACTTATTTGATGAGGAGAGGACTCCTTTCGGTCTCCAAAATACAAGAGATTTTTCTCCTGGTCGAACTTCCAAATGGGGATCCCAAGGTGCCATTTTATAGGAAAATGAGAAGGTGGTTTTGAGCACATAGATTTTTTAAAACCACTTGTCACATGGGTTTTGATCTCCAAATAGCCTTATATTTCCTTGTAGAAAATAAAAAATTTGTATCCCCACCTCTTTGATGTCTCCAAAAATATTTTTCACAATTTGGACAACTAGATTTTGAGATATAGACATATCACATTATACCACTTTTGAATTCATGCAGATTCAGTGTGTTAGACAGATTAGGCCAGTTGGGCCACCAGATGGATGAATGAGTCTTATATTACTTTATATGAAATGTATCCCAACGAATTTTGGACCATACCACAATATTTTAGCCCACTTGGATTCACGGTTCAAGAGAAGTGTGTAGATGAGTCCACTAGTGTGCATGGATCTTGCGCAGTTTGGCCCATTTTTCTTGGACATCATTATGGGTCCCCCAAATCACCTCCTCCTGCAATGGAATCATCAAAACAAGTAACATTTACCTTTTTAATAGTTATAAACACAAAATAAATTATTCAAACATGGAATGAAATTTGTTATTATTTTTATAATTTTCAATATAAAACAAGTTTAGCATAGTGGTGTAAGGGTGAAAATGAAATAGGGAATCATGGTGCGATCACACCCCCACACCTAAATATTTGCACTCCTGGGAAAAGTCATAATTCCAAAAATTATGCATGTTTATATTTCCAACTTCATAAAGATTTAACATTCAATGAAAATTTAATTCCCAATAGAAATATGATCAAAGAAAAAATCACACCGAGGAGTTATTCTCAATGATCATTTAAAAAGATGTCTCAAAAACTGTATCCAAATGAAATTAAAAGAGATGAATGATACCAATAAAAGAAACTAATTCAAAAGTTAATCATGTCACTAATTATCCATGTGTGTGTTTGAAAACCATTTCATGCTATTCTTTCCACTTTTTATCAAGTAAATATAAGTTATTTTAATAATTGTCTACTTACAAGATCATTTCCACCGAACATACCCCACATACTTTGCAATCAAATTTCAAGACCCACTCACTTAAGCATTACCAGAAGTAAAACCATAAGCTCCAGACCTAGATATCCCCATATTTTTAACATTTCTTCACTCCCCTCTTTTATTAATTTTTCAAAAGTTGCACTTGGAACAAATCTCACACTCTTCTCCCAACCCATGTTTGATCTCCTCATGACACTAATTTTAATAGTTATAATAAGATCAAAGGTCGAGGAAGGGTGGTTTTTGACCAGCCCAATATATAACCCTTTTTTTATTTTATTTTTTATTTTTTTGAGGGCGTTCAACAGTCGGATAACAGGTACACACGCATAGGTTAATCTGGTACAGTAATAAAATAGCTCGGATAAGGAATGAATGAATGGAAAAATGATTTTAGAAAGTAGAGAAAAATCAACCTAACTTATATTTACCTTCCATTAAGTAAGAAATTTTCACACATCATGGTTGGGTGAAAAAAATGTGTGGAGAGATTCAGTGACACAATTTTCCTTTAAATTATTCACAAAAAGGGCACCATTCTTCTCAAAGGTTTCAAAATGATACAACCATTTATATCGTCGAGAAAGAACTAAATTTCAAAATAAAGTCACACCATAGTATTAAATTCTTGCTGAAATGCACATTTCATCATATGTTTATTGAATGTTAAAACAACATGAAATACAGACATTCCACATGGATTTTTAATAACTTCCATGATTAAACGGACATCATTTTCCATGATAAAGTGGGAATAAAAAAATAATATTCTGGGAAAAAGGTGAGTGGGAGAGAAAGGGGAAAGTAATAATACTATTCAACAATCTAAAAAGAGAAAAAGAAGAAAGATGATGAAAATTCCTAACTAACCCAGGAATATACCCATCCCCCCACACCTAGAGTGTGTAGTGTCCTCACTGTAAAAATAGAATGCAGGAAGTAAGGATAAAACCCGGTGGGTGTCATTCATAGACTGCTTCTTGAACTTGGAGTTCCTCCATCGGGGACTCTGAAAGGGTTTAGTGGAAGTACTTTAGTTGCTTCCCATTAACTGTCAAGGTTTTCTTGTTTTCTTCATTTTGAACCTAGACAACACAAAATGGAGAGATGTTAGTAACAATGTATGGTCCAAACCAGTGGAAATGAATCTTACCTAGATGCAACTTCAGCCTTGCATTATAGAGGAGGACCTTCTGCCCAATGTAGAACTGATGATGAAGGATGATATGATTGTGGGAATCCTTGGTATGCTCTTTATAAATCCTGGATTTCTCATATGTATCTCTTTTCACTTCTTATAGATCTTTAATCTGCAACTTCCTTTGAGCACATGCACCAGAAAGATTAAAATTGCATTGTTTGATGGCCCAGTAGGCCTAGTGCTCAATCTCAATAGGGAGGTGACAACTCTTTCCAAACACCATCTGATATGGTGACATGCCAATGGGAGTCTTAAAAGCAGTACGGTAATCCCATAATGAATCATCAGGTTTAAGACTCTAATATGTTATGTTGGCATGAACCATTTTTCAAGAATTTGTTTTACCTCTCTATTTGACACCTTGGCTTGACCATTGGTTTGTGGGTGATATGCAGTAGACACTCGATGACTGACCCCATACTGACGCAAAATTGATTGCATTGTTCGGTTGTAGAAATGAGAACCCTGGTCACTGATGATAAACCTAGGTAAGCCAAACCTATAGAATATTTGGGTTCTCAAAAATTCTATAACTACCTTAGAATCATCAGTCCTTGTAACTCGTGCCTCTGCCCATTTTGACACGTAATCAACTACCAAAATAATGAAAAAGTTTCCAAAGGAATTGGGAAATCGCCCTATAAAGTCAATACCCCAAACATAAAAAATTTCATAAAAGAGAAATGGTTGTTGTGGCATTTCATTTCTTTAAGATACATTACCCATTATTTGACAATGAGGAAAATATTTCAAAAAATCGTGGGCATCTTGAAAAAGTGTTGGCCAAAAGAGACCATAATCAAGGATTTTGTGAGCATCCCCTTAGGAACCAAAGTGTCCCCCACAAGAAAGAGTGTGGCAGAATCTATGGACAGACTGAAACTCACTATCAGGGACACAACTCCTAATAACTTTATCACTACATGTGTTCTAGAGGTAGGGATCATCCCAAATGTACCAACGAGACTCATGTTTTAGACAGTCGGCCTGGTTTTTGTTGAAATTAGTAGGAATTCAAGATGCTACCAAATAATTTGAAATTTCAGCATACCAAGGAATAACATCTTGCACTCGGTACAGTTTCTCATCAAGAAACATTTCATTAATAGGAATACAGGGAGATGAGTCAATGTTCGAGGATGGTTGGATCCTACTAATATGGTCAGCCACCACATTCTATGCTCCTTTTTTATCTCTAATTTCTATATTTAATTCTTGAAGGAGGATCATCTAGCGAATGAGGTGTGGTTTGGATTATGGTTTCTTAAGGATATACCATAGGGCTGCATGGTCAGATAATACAATGACTTTGGACCCTAAAAGATATGACCTAAATTTTTCCAATGAAAACACTATGGTAAGGAATTATTTTTCAATTGTGGTGTAGTTTTCTTGGGTAGGTTCTAAAGTACATGATGCATAGACAATGACATGTGGAGCTTGATCTACCCTTTGTGAAAACACTTCTCCAACTACAAAGTTAGAGCCATCACACATGAGCTCAAATGGTAAATCCCACCAAGGTGGTTGGATTACCGGGGGTGATGTGAGACTCTATTTTAACTTATTAAAATCTTCCTCACATTCTTTATCAAAAAGAATTCTTTTTATTTTGGGAGTAATCGGAAGAGTGGGAGTGCAATCTTACTAAAGTCACGAATGAAACGATGGTATAATCCAGCATGACCTAGGAAAGACTGCACATCCCATACATTTTTTGGGAATGGTAAGGAAGAAATGACATCCACTTTTGATTTTTCTACTTGAATACCATCCCCAGAAATGTCATGCCCCAAAATTATACCTTGTCGCACCATTAAATGGCATTTCTCATAATTTAATATAAGATTATTTTCAATACAGCAACGTAGGACTAAACCAAGACTACTCAAACATTCATCAAAAGAGGATCCATAAATAGTGAAATCATCCATGAAAACTTCCATGCAATTCTCCAGGTAATCTGAAAAAATACTAACCATACATCGCTGGAAAGTACTTGGAGCATTGCACAGACCAAATGGCATCCTCCTATATGAAAATATACCAAAGGGGTAAGTGAAGGTTGTCTTTTCCTAATCCTCGGGGGAAATATAGATCTGAAAGTATCCAGAATACCCATCAAGGAAATAGTAGTGGGACTTACCAGCTAGCCTCTCTAGCATTTGGTCAATGAATGGCAAAGGGAAATGTTCTTTCCTAGTGTGTTGGTTTAGTCAGTGATAGTCTATACAGACCCTCCAACTATTATGCACATGAGTTGGAACCAATTCATTATTTTCATTTTTGATTACTATAAGGCTAGTTTTTTTCGGAACTACTTGAACAGGACTGGCCCATTGGATATCAAAGATGAGGTAAATGATTCCAGCAGCCATTAATTTTGTTACCTCCTTTTTCACAACTTCTAGGAGGTTTGGGTTCAAGCGACATTGTGCCTACCTCATTGGTTTATCCTCATCATTTAACAATATATGATGTGTACAAATTGATGAGAAAAAACCAGGAATGTTAGAAAGTTTCCATCCCAAAGCTTGTTTATACTCCCTCAAAAGTTCAAGCAGTCGCAATCCATGCTCAGGAGGGAGTGAACTAGCAATGATGATGGGCAACATGTTTCCATTATCAAGATATGAATATTTTAAATCTTGAGGCAGTTGTTTTAATTCTAATTAAGGTGTATTTTGGATTTATTAGAGTGTGTGTGAAAGTGAGAGGTCACTGATCTCATATAACTACTCAATGGTATCATCAACATATGAGGAATGAGCTTTTATAAGCTTTGCAATATCATCGATGGTCATTGGATCCTCAATGTTCAATAAATCATCAATTAATAAACATGCATGACATTTTTCTAATCTAATACAACAATCATTTCATGACTCATTTCCTAGAATTTCTATCAATGAAGAAAAATCAGAAAGGGTATTATGGGAATGAAATTAAGTTTTTTCAGGGGTAGGGAGTACATCAATTGAATTAACAGAGAAATAGGAATGTTCTTCTGAGGGGTGCTTCATGGCATCAAGGATATTAAAGTGGAAAATTTCACCACCAAAATCCATATATAATGTACCATTATGGACATTAATTATGGTTTTGGTGGTTTTTAAGAATGGTCTCCCCAATATAATTGGGGCATGTCCATTCATCCTATCATCTTACATTTTAAGAACATAAAAATCAGCAGTAAAAATTAAATTTTGAACCCAAAAAAGAACATCTTCTAACACACCAGAAGGGTGTGTGGTACTCCAGTTGGCTAGTTGAACAAAAATTATAGTGGGCTTTAGTTCCCCGACTTGCAATTAATAGTAAATGGAGTGAGGCGTCATATTTATAGAAGCACCTAAATCAAGCATATAATTGGAAAATGAATACTCCTCTACGGTGCATGGAATCAAGAATGTCCCAGGATCGTTTCACTTGGTAGGAAGTGATGGATATATTAATTCTTATACATTCTTCCCTAATCTCACCTTTTCATCTCCACGAAGTCATCTTTGGTGTGTAAACATCTCCTTCAGAAACTTGGTGTATCTTGGAATTTGTTTCACAACATCAATCAAGGGAATGTTTACCTACAATTTTTTGAAAGTATCCAAAATTTCCTTATCGATTTCAGTTTCCTTTTGTTTTCTAGGTTGGGTGGCCCTTTGGGGAAATGGAAGAGGAATGGTTGTGATAGGAGACTCATCAACATACACACTCTTTCCTTTGGAATGACTTCTCTCAAGACAAGGATTTTCTTTTCTTGGACCATTTTTAGCAGTGGTTGGGAAAGTGGTTTCCTTAGGAGGGGATGACTCTATTGGAGGGGTCATTTGGATTTTAATATGAGTTCCAATCCTAAGGTTTATAGCACTAACATTTCCTTTATCCCTAGGGTTAACTACTGGTTGAAAGGGTAGTTTACCCAACCCATGACTTTGAATTTCCCCCACCAAGTTAGCTAGTTGGCCTAATTGGGTTTTTAGGTCTTGTATAGAAGCTTGGGTGGTTTTTTGGAATTGGATATTGTTGGCAGCCATTTGTTTCATCACGTCTTCTAAGCTAGGTTTGGGTTTTGGAGGGGGTTTTTAGAAAGACCTTTGTTGTGGTTGAGTATTTTTGGGTAGTGGTGGTTGACTACTATGCCTTGGTTGGTTCCATGGTTATTGAGGTTCGTTTGAATACCCCCTTGACTATAGGATTGGTTTTATTTCCACCCAGGATTGGATGGATAGTATGGTTCTTGCTTAAAGGGTTGGTTATAGGGGTGGCCTGGAAATATTGCCTCACAACTCTCAGAAGTTTCTCTTAGTTGGGGAAATTGATCAGAGTAGTGGGTATCAGAAGAACATATACCACAATGGATGAGAGGAGGAGATTGGTATTTCCCTGGGGAAAGAGCAAGTTGTTGAAGAAGGGTACTTATCTCTTCAAACTTCATGTCCACCTTCCTCTCGAATTCGGTACTTTTCACCTCATGGACACCTCAAATGGTTACACTAGACCTTGAATCGAATTGTTGAGTGTTTTGTGCCATGTTCTCAATTAAGGTCCTTGCAGCGATTGGGGTTTTATCAAATAGTGCACCACTTGCAGCATCATCAATTATATTTCGATCAAAAGGAATTAAACCCTCATAAAAATATTGAATTAAAAGTTGATCACTTATTTGGTGGTGTGTATAGTTTGAATAAAGACTTTTAAAGTGTTCTCAATATTCATGTAGTGTTTCCCCTTGATATTGTCTTATCCCAGAAATTTCTTTCCTTATAGTTTCAATTCGAGAGGCTGGGAAATATTTTTCAAGAAAAGGCGTTTCATGTCTACCCAGCCTCTAATTGGTGAATTAATATAATAAAGCCAGTCTTTTGTTGTGTCTTCCAATAAAAATGGAAATTCCCTAAGCTTTACTTGTTCTTCATCCACATTAGTATGTTTTAAAGTGGAACACATAGTATGAAATTCTTTAAGATGCTTTTGTGGATCTTCTCCAGCAATTCCATGGAATCTTGGTAATAAATGAATTAAACCAGATTTAATTTCAAAATTGGGTGCCTTGCCTTGCATTTGAATGTAAGTTGGTTGGATATCAACATCTGGTGAGGTTAATTATTTTAGTGTTCTATTGTTTTCATCCATTTTAAACACGTTAACTTCAGGTTCTAATTTGGTTCCAGAAGAATATGGGTTTATAAAAGTCTCAAGTTGTGGTGTGTCATCCTTCAAAGGGTTATCTTGTGCATATCGGGGTCGCTGACGTAAGATCTTATCTGGTTCAGGTTCAAAAAGTGGTAAGTCTCCTAGAGTAGAACGTTTCATGCAAAGAACCTATAGAAGTAATAAATTAGAACAAAAACATATATGAAAAGGTAGAAGATAAAACAAATAAATATTCACAAAAATTACAAAAACCTTGTCAAAAAAAGCACTAAAACCAAAGTGCTCCCCGGAAACAGTGCAAAAATTTGAATGCTTTATCATGAAACGTCAAATTGATAGTGATTTAAATAATATTTTGTCATATAGGGAAGACCCTAGGTTGTATCTAAAGGAGAGTTTGTGGTTTTATAGTGTGAAGTTTTAATAAGAAGAACAAAAGAGGTGGTGGGTTGAAAATAGTTTTAAGAAAATAACTTGATTTAAAGAGTTTAATAGTTGATAAATAAAAGTGGTGTTTTAGAATTATGAGATAAGGAGATCACTTCAAGCTCACTACTCATATTTTATAGTTCATTGTTCTGAAAATTTCACATGGTTTTTTTTAATTCTTTGGTTAAAGGTTGTCAAGATCTTGATTCCCCTATTGCCCCTCAAAATGTTGCACATAGTACCAACCCTTGAAACAACAATCATGTTATCAAGGTTTATACTTCAAGAACAGATTAATTACTACAATAGAATACTAATATATTTTGTATGTGTGATAGAAAGAGTATCCTTGTGTTTCCCAATTTGAACAACCCAAGTTTCCCACTTGAAATTTCAACCCAATCAGTGTTGAAATGAAAAGTGGTTCACTTAATTAAACCTAAGAGATGAATTCAGAGGAGAAAAATGTTTAGATAAAACATAAGTGAAATAACCCACACACAAATTATATAAAACCAGTAGAGTATCAAGTGTCGTAACTCCCTCCCAAGTATGTGTAGCTCCCTCGAAATGATCGTCCACCGTTTAACTCGCTATCGAGAGGAGGAGAAGGCTCAGGTGGAAATCCTTCTTCATTGTTGATCCCCCTGTGATGATAGGGGCCTCCAGAACTTCTTAAATGAGGATATGAATCCTTTGGGTCTCCAAAATACCAGATCTTTGCCTCCTGTTTGAACTTCCAAATGGGGATCCCAAGGTTCCATTTTATAGGAAAATGGGAAGGTGGTTTTAAGCACACAGATTTTGTAAAACAACTTGTCACATGGGTTTTGATCTCCAAAAAGCCTTATCTCGATTTGTAAAAAATAAAAAAAGTTTTATCACCACCTCTTGGATGTATCCACCGAAGGTTTGGTACAATTTGGACAACTATATCCTGAGATATAGACAGATCACAGCACACAACTTTTGACTTTGTGCAAATTCGGTGTGCTTGATAGATCAGGTTGGTTGGGCCACTAGATGGCAGAATGAGTCTTGGGTTACTTTAGATGAAATGTATACCAAAAAATTTTGTACAATTCCACAGAATATCAAACCATTTTGATGTAAGTTTCAAAATAAGTGCACGGATGAGTCCACTGGTGTGCATGGATCTTGCACAGTTTGGCCCATTTTTCTTAGATATCATCATGGGTCCTTTAACTCACCTCCTCCTGCAATGGAATCATCAAAACAAGTAACATTTCCTTTTTCATAGTGATAAACCCGAAATAAATGATTTAAACATGGAATAAAATTTGTTATTATTTTTATAATTATCAATATAAAACAAGTTTAGCGCAGTGTAAGGGTGAAAATGAAATAGTGAATTGCAGTGCGATCAATTATATTCAAGAAATTCATTTCCATATCTACTCGTTGTTCGTGAGGAAAATATTTTTCTAACAAAAGTTCCTTAAAATACGTCCATTCCATATTTTCAATATCTTCATCCTATTTTATGTTTTTTATTAGTGACCACCATTGATCTGCATCTCTTAATAGACGATAAACTGCCATAAAAACTTTCTCCCTTTTGTTACTTCCAAAAGTGAGAAATATCTTCTATAGGTAACTTATCCACTACTCAGCTAAAAATGAGTTTGTAGTCTTGTTGAATGATGGAGCTTGTTTTCACATAAAGTGGTATAACATTTCTCTTCCACATTGTGGTTTATTATTCTCCATATGGGTAAGGTTATTATTTATAACCTGAGTTAGTTGTCCCAGTATAGTTATAAGTTATTCAGCACTAGTCACAGCTCCAGAACCAGCATCATTATCTTGCATAGGAGGGAAATCCCTACATGGGATATGCGCATTCATGCAGTTTCCATTCCTTCCACTAGGTTACATTTCTAAATAATGGAATAAACTAAATTAGGTAATGAATCATAATATATAATGTCGAACTAGTAAAATACTAAACATAAATTGAAATAATATGCATGCCTAATTTCATAATCATAATCATGGTTATTTTATGAAATATTTACAATTAAATCCTTTATAATGGTTTGTAAATAAAATATAAATTATCCTAAGCATATCTCATGATAGTGTCAAAATAGGTGCGAAGTTAGGCCCATTTTCATGTACCATATTACCCCGAGTAAGGCTCAAAACACCTTATCAGAGTTGTTACTCCTAGGTACATTTGTGCCAAAACCACATCCACTTGCAGTATCCAGATAGGTATGTATTTTCTATGAAGATACACATAATATATACCATACCAAAATTCTAGTATATTCTTATATTTTTATCCTTAAATTCTATCTTAGGGTTTTTTCCTAATCTACATTTTCTAAATCTAGTTTCCAAGGATTCCACTAAAATTTATCTGATGCCAACTGTAATGACCCAGACCCCAGTTACCCAGATTCTGTGCCTTATTTAATTACATTGTCATATAAACAAGGAAGTATTATCCCAAAGGAATGAATATTTTAGTATCATTGGAAAACTAGATACATACACAAGTTCAACATTATAACTTTAAATAAAAAACAACATATTAACTTCTTTTGAATCACACATAAACTCCTAGATTATCCCTCAAAGTCATTCATAATATACTTATTCACATCCTGGGAAAAAATAAAACATAATAAAGGGGTGATATCAGTTTCTCAGTAAGGGTATGTAGTACAGAGGATGCATAAGTAATAAGGCATGGTGAAAAAATAAAAGTACACATACCATTAAAACATAAACTTGATCATAATATGGTAGGAATAAAAGATGAATAATGCCATAGTAAAACATAACCATGGATACTCTAATAGTTGAATAATCACATGGACTATAAATTAATAGTTTCATAATGAGGGAACACATAATGTTGTACATTATAATCATATCATCGAGGTCTTGTCAAGACACTATACATAATGGGTAAAAACCCAAGCTTTTTGTCTCATGAGACCTACCGATGCATCGAGGGGATATAGTGGGCCCCAGTCATCACTTAATAAGTCCAATTCATTCCTCATATGAAATTGGAGAAACAAAATAAAAATTAAATTCATATTTAAACTAACATATGAAATGTAAATAATATTCTCAAATCAGATTACATAAACACTAACCATTCGGAATAATATGGTGAATGGTAAAAAGAAAGAAAATCCACAATCAAACTAATAATAAACCATTAAATAAAATATTTTAGATGATATAATAAATTATTAATCCCAATTAAACATAGTAATTAACATGAGTGATGAAATAGATGGAAATACTCTTATAAAATCATCGAGTAATACTTGAGAGAAATACTCTTTTACTTGGTAAGGAAGAGTTATTTTGGAAAAATATTTGTATAAACTGAAATTAAACTAATATAGTTTTTTCATAATAAAATTATTGTATTTATAAAAACAATTTTTTCTAAAAATAGATTATATATTTCACTTAAAAATAGGTAAGAATTTGAGAATTTCCCTTGAATCGGGCTTGTTTATCGAGAAAAATTTGAAAAAGATCCTTTAAAACATGTAACTACCCATAAAAGAAAGAATGATTATGATTGTTACATATATATATAGAAAATTAAATAATAATTTATGAGGATTACATAATAATAATTAATAATTTAATTGGTTTAAATAGAGAAAAAGAGTAACCCAAAAGAAATTGGATGTTCAGGTAGAAAACCCTTACCATATGTCTGAACGTGTTCTACACTTGACCTTAAAGTCCTTTATAATCAAATTAAATCCATTAATTAATTAATTCATAAATTTATATACATATATTTGATTCAATATAGTTTTATTAAGTTCATTTATGCTTTTATTTATAAGTTATAAGATCAAATTCTGTAGTTTCGGAGTGTTCGTTTCCTTGATTTCATGATTGGTGTGCTTGATTATAAGTAATGGAGTTCATATAAAATGGGTATAATTCTCTAGAATTGTAATTTCATGTTATTAATGAACAAACAAAATTTTAATTGGTGTTATTTATTATTTTTTCCCATAAATTAGGATGACTAATTAGATAACATATTAATGATAATCGTTTAGCTTAATTTTAGTGGTTTTTCGATCACAAAGAACTAATTTTGTTCTATTATTTAATATCATGTATATAAAATGGTTACAGAACCTTAAATAAGATATAATACATATTTTATAATTTTTTTCCACCATAAAAATGGTATCATGACCATCCTTGAAGGATAAATTTAATAATGAAAGTTCTTCATCCACAAAGGTCGTAAATCCACACCTCCTGGATGATAATTTTGTTTTTAAAATAAAAGAGAGAAAGTAAAGATATTGATGATGGATCATCCATTAACATGATATAATTAAAATATATAGATGATAATGGAATTATAATGATCATTTTTACAGAGTATTTGAGGATATAATAATAAAATATAATAATTTGAAATGAAATTAAATGAAATAGGAAGATGATTTACCACTTGTATTAACCTCCTTGAAAACCTCCTTAAGGTAAAGGGGGTTTGGTATTTTGGAAAGAAAAAAGAGATCCTAGACGTGGGGAGAGACTAGGTAATAGTATTTGGGTAGAACTTTGAAAAGATTCATGTCTTAAAGAGTGAAGAGAATATGGGGTGAGGGGTTGTTTTTATAGTGGAGGAGTGGGGTGATTTCTCATTATTCTATTCATTATTTTTTTTATTTTGCTTAAGACAACCAATAGTATTCATTATTGTGAATATATATAGTAATAAGTGCATTTTATTTCTAATAAACTGTTATTACATCATCCATGACTCAAGGAATGGTGTATTTAGCATACAATGTATTTATACTATAAATTGCCATATTTTACTATTCATTAAAAATTCAAGTATTTCAGAAAAATCCCAAATATTAACCCTAACCATTTTTAGATGTGTAGAATTCAAAAAATTACTCCATTTTATGAAAATTATTTTCTAAATTTGTGAAATTTAATTTTTAAATAAAATCACTATTTACTTGAAAAATATATATTTAAATTTAAAACGGATTTTATAACTCTTTCAAAAATTAACTGAGGTCTCATAAAATTATCCTAAAATCATATGATAGAAAAATATTGATTTATGAATCCATTTTATGAAAATTAATTTTCTTTTAAATAAATTTATTAATTAAAAAATTTTAAATAAATATTTATGACTTATAAAAATACCAACACATAAATATTAATTTTTAAAATATTCACTTACTTTTATTATGATATAATTATATCATAATTTCACTTATGAGATTCCTAAATTTTATTTATAATTTTATGGGTGAGGTTACTATTCATTTGGCTGGTTTACTATTCATAAGAGTCATATTACTATTCCTAAGGGCAAGTTACTATTTCATCAGTATAGATTCCTTAACGTCTATAAATACCTCTTATTTGTTTTATTATTAATTTTTAAAGATTGTATTGTGTTCTATATGTGGTTTTATATGATTTATAATATATAAAATAAACATAAGAATGGAAATTCATTGATAGAATATTGTGTCATTATAATAATTCCATAATATAAACATTTTATATTTAAATTTATGAACTATTTATAAATAAATATAAACACTTTTATATATTACCTTATTTAATTTATAAACTCTTTATAAATAATTTACCATATAAATCCACTTTAAAACTAGATCACATCTACTAACATGTTTTTGGTTCGGTTTAAATCCCCCCTTGAGGCCTATATTGGAAAAGGTTTTTGAAAATTTTAACAAAAATAATTTTTATTTAAAATTATTATCAAAATGGTTTGAACCATGACATAATTCAAGAGATTTTGGAATTTTAAAATATCATACACCATATATTATTTGGAATATGTTGTATGTCATGGTCATACTATGATAGTAGGTTTTCTTTAATATCATTTCACTCTAAAAATCTATTTTAGGAAAATAAAATAAAGTAAAAGAATGTCTTAGAAACTTCCGCTATGTCATAGTAGTCCCCATGGTTGATATTGACCATGGAATAGTGATTAGTAAACTATATCATAAAACATTACCATTTAATTCTTTGTTTTTCATGAAAAATATAAGAATCCAATAACACCCATTTCCATAATACTAGTGTCAAGGTCCTTCAAAATGATGAACTAAAATTGGTATTTTTCTTCAAGATATTCTTTAGTCTTTGTATTTCAAAAACTAAAATTCTCATTTTGGAATTTACCATGCCATGGTACTTGGTAAACTCATTTTTCTATAATTATTTTTTATTCATTCAAATATTAAACCAAAAATTTATAGATTGGATATAATATAACTATTATATTTTATATGGATTTCTAACATCTAAACATAGTGTAAGAACACTCTAAAACACTATTAATACCAATATCTATCTATATGCTTAGAATTAATATAAATGAAGAACAATAACGATGTACCATACACCTTTCAATCTAAATTGTCAAAGATTTTCATAAGCATTTGATCAATATTATCAAAAATCAACCAAAATATCTCTTCTTTGGTATGTAACAACCCATGATTTTATATTTTTTATATTAATACTATGATCAATATCTTAAGTCACACACAACAATGAACTAACATAGAACCCAACTAAAATGATCCATGAAATATAAGATGAATATTATTAAGAAAATTTATGAATAAAAAATCCATTTGTAAATAAAAATATTGTAATCATATAGAAAATCATAAAAAATAGGATTAAGAACACTTAAATTCTTAAAAGTGTATTTTTCAATTAAAATAATTTTTCTTATATATTGTATTTTCATTTAAATGATAGATTTATAAATTTTAAAATTATAATTTTAAAAAATTAATTGAATTTTTTTATTAATAATGTCAATATTATCTTAGGGTGATTTTTAGGTGAATAGTTAAAAAATACTGATTTTTATAATACCATCACTTTTATGAAATTATCATAATACAAGAATGACTTTAAGGTGTTTTAAACATTTTTTATATAAAAATATATATTTATAAATGATTATTAAAAACTATATTGAATTTATAAAACTCATGTTTATATTTTTGAAAACTTAAGTAGTATTTCATTCTAAAAGTTGTTTTTATTTGTTTATATTGAAATATTAGTTTTTATCACTTATAGAAATTAGATATAAAAAAAATGGATTTCTTATTTTTTTTAAAATTTGTTATATTATTTAATAAATTTAAATTCATTTTTATCCATAAAAATAATATTACAAGGAACAAATTTAATTACTTTGATAATGGTAAAACTCTTATTTTCAAATAATTGTTTTATTAACATTGTGAAATCCCTTTCCATATAATGCTTCATACAATGCCATTCGAAAACGTGAATGGAAGATATTATTAATGTTGAACACTAACAAAGGTAAATAATGATCATACATACCTTTAAAGTCAAGATATCATGACCTAAACATGTCTTATAATGTTTGAATAGTCCTTTCAGACAATCCATCAGTTTTTGGGTGATAAGCGCTGCTCAAACGAAGCTCGGTATAAAGAGATTTATAAAAACTATTTTATAATTTAAATATAAATCAATGATCATGATCATACAAAGTTTATATATGTGCACCATGAAGTCTTACAGCTTCATTAATATAGAGTCATGTAAGTAAATCAAGAGGTAAATCTTCTCTTATAGTATAGAAATGTGCATATTTGGTGAGGCGATCAACAATAACTCATATTGAATAATTCATTCTAGGAGTCACTTATAATACTATGATAAATTCAATAGTAATTTCATCTCATTTACACATAAGAATAGTAATAGGTTTCATGAATCCTCTAGGATGCTATATTTTAGCCTTCACCTACTAGAAAACCAATAATCTTGTCACATAATCCACAATTTCACACTTTATATTATGCCACAAAAAATGTTCCTTCAAATCTATATACATATTGGTTCTACCATGGTATATATAGAAATTATAAGTATGATCATCATCCATAAATTCCCTCTTCATCTCAGGTATATATGGGACACATATTATCTTTCCAAAATTTATAACATTATCTTCACAAATGAATTCTATCAATTTTCCATCATTCACAGTTTTAATTTTCATTTGAAGATTCTCATTATCAGGTTGAGAAATTTTTATCTTTTTTAAAAAATATGGTATGTAAATCATTTGAAAATGTATTGATGTCACCCATTCCTTAATAATTATTAGAGCCATATTTACTAAATCTATGAATATAGGATCCCTATTGATCCTCATTTTGGTCAAGACTTCATGATCTTTCTAGCTTAATGCATCTTCTACCTTATTTTCCTTCCTCGGGTGGTAGTATATTGAGAAATCATAGTCCTTGAGTATCTTGAGCCATCACCTTTTCCTCATGTTGATATCTTTCTATAAAAATATGTATTTCAAACTCTTTTGATCCATATATATCAAAAAATTCTCACCATAAAGATAATGTATTCATATCTTCAAAGAACTTATTACAGCTACCAACTAAATATTATGGGTTGGATAGTTTTTTTTCATGAATATTTAATTAACTTGATGCTTAGACAATAAATTTATCATTCTGTATAAGAAAAAAAAGTCCCTTCTTTGATGCATCACAATATATTACAAACCCATCATTTTCTGATGGTAGAGTAAAAATTAGAGTATTCAATAATATCCTCTTAAATTCTTTAAAACATTCTTCACATTCCATTTCCTATAAAAACATAACCTTTTTACTATTAAGATTGGTTAACGGATTATCCAATTAGTAATTTTTTTGAAAAAATCACTAATAGTATGTTTCCAAACCAATGAAACTATGTACCTCAGTTATGTTCATTGGTGTATGCCATTCTTGGATAGTCTTTTTCTTCATAGGATCAACTGAGATTCCATTCATGGAGAAAATATGGTCAAGAAAAAAAACTTTTTTAAGAAATAATTCACACTATCAAAATTTACCATATAACTATTTTCTTCTAAGAGTCTCCAGAATTATTCATAAGTGATTCTCATAGTCCTCATAGATATTATAATACACCAAGATATCATCATTAAATACCACAAAAAATCCTCAAGATATTTCTTGAATACATTGTTCAGTTTATCCCTAAATATAGAGGGTTCATTAGTCAATCCAAATGGAATTATTGTGTACTCATAATGTCCATACCTCATATGAAAAGTTGTTTTTAGAATATCTTCCATATTTACTTGCAGTTAATAATGCCCGGAATAAAATTAAATCTATAAAAAATATTGAGCTTCATGAAGTTGATCAAATAAGTCATTGATGCGTTGTAGATGATACTTTTTATTTATTTTTATGGAATTTATTTCCCTATAATCAATGCACAACCTCAAAGATCAATATTTTTTCTTAACAAAAAGAACCAGGTCCCCCTAAGGAGAAACACTAGGGAGTATAAATCCCTTATCATAGAAATCCTCCAGTTGTTTCTTCAACTCCACTAATTTCACCATGGAAATTCTATAGAGAGTCCTTGATATTATTTTTTGATTAGGGATTAAATTAATGGAAAAATAATATTCATGATCTACTATATGTCTAGGTAATTCTTCAATAAATACATCAATATATTCTTATAAAATAGATACATCCTCAATTTGGATATTTCCTTTTTCATTTGTAGATTATGCCTAATTTTCTTTCCTAAGAATATCATTCAGAAGATCTGTTGGGGGTGGATCTAAACAAGATTCAAAAAATGAAGTCTACCCTCTAAATATAAGGAATTATATTTCTTCATTATGAATTGTAATTTCCTTATCATTATAATAAATTTTTGCATCATATTTTGAAATCCAATCCATACCAAGGATTAAATCAAAACCAAACCTAGGTATAATAATGTATTTAGCAAATAGGGTATTTTTATGCATTATTATGAGAACTAACTAACATGTCCTTGTTATGGTGAGACTTACACTATGATTCTTGACTTATAACTCCCTTCTTAAGTTTATAGGGAAATTTTTAATTTTTTTGGAAAACATGGATGATATAAAAGAGTGAAAAGACCCAGAAACAAATAAAGCATTAACTAAATTTGAAGATATCAGTAAAGGACCTTCCACCACATATTTATGAATATTTTTTATCACATAATCTTAGCCTTTATCCCTTGTCCTTTTTTGGGTAAAATTCCCTTGAAACCTGGGACAATCATTTTTATAGTGTCTCATCTCCTTATAATTGAAGCATTGCACATTCACAACTTTTTTATTTCCCTTAAAATCATTATTATGGCATCCTTTATCTCTACACTTGTAGAAAACTCTAATTACCATCAATCATGTTCCATGATGCTTCTTGCCATATTTATTAAAATCCATAAATTCCTCACTTACCTTATTCCCTTTTTCTATATTTCCTTTTTTAGGGTACTCAACTTCCCTATTCTTGTCTTGTTTTACTTAAAATCTATAATACTTAAAAAAAATCTTTATATGTCTTGATAGAATATGATATTATGTCCTCATATGATAAAAATGTTCGAGATACTAGTACCCTTTGAAGTATTTTCTTAATAACATCAACAAAATGGTCAATTTTTCACTTTGGATTATGTACATAGTTCGTAACAAGTCTTACTAACCCTGTAAAGTTAGCTTCATACTTAGAAACATTTTACTTTTCCTTTTGTATCAAACTAAATAATTTTCTCTCCATATCTACTCATTGCTCATGAGGAAACTACTTTACCAAAATGAGTACCTTAAAATACTTCCACTCCATGTGTTTTATTTATTCTTAATTCTTGGCATCGGGACTAAATGGCCACCATTGATCTGCAACCCTTGAGATATGGTAAACATCCTTGACAACCTTCTCCCTTTCAGTGCTACCCAAAATGAGAAATATCTTCTATAAGGAACTTATCTATTGCTCAGCTAAAAAAGGATTTGTAGTCCTATTAAATAATAGAGGTTATTGGCGCATGAAATGGTGTAAAATCTTTACAAAGAATTGTGGATCATTAGGCTAATCAATATAGAACTACGACACAATTCCCATTAAGTAGCAGTTTTTTTATCTAGTTGTGATTTAAACCACCGATATATGGTTTTGTGACTATTTCAAAAATCCTCTGCTAAAATTGGTGTCGACATTCAACATATGGCAGTTTCTTCTATTTAGCAGCAGTTTCTGGAGAGTGTCATAGAAGTCGTATTTCGTGGAGGTTTTATTAGTTTTAGTGGTGTTTTTTTCTAAAAAATTACTGGGATCTAGCCGTGGTTTTTAACCGCCGCTAAATTTTGGACTTTTACTAAAAAAAATGCACCCCTAATGCAGATAAAACCTCCACTGAGTAATTTTTTTTCATATTTAGTAGTGTTTTTAACCGCCGCCCTAAAAAAATACTATAATACATCGACGGTTTAAACCGCCGCAAAAAAAACCTATATCTAGTGGAAATTTCAACTGTCGCTATCTCATGCATTAAAAAAACAAGCTGCAGGTTATGCAGCCCCAGAACCTACAGCCAGAACAACACAACAGTGACACTAAAAATTTTACCAGATCATCAAATATATCATCAGCATACAAGAAAAACAACACATCTTAAAACTAAATAATCAATGTACATTGATTCTCACCAAAACATAAAGAATTGACACATTGACCAAGGAAAACAACACATTGAAAGAAATAATACATTTCTCAAAACATTGAAAGAATCAAACAAGACACTAACACATTAAAAGAATTAATAATACATAAAAACATTGAAATAATAAACACATTTAAAGAATAAATAATACATTTCTCAATACATTGAAATAATCAATACATTTCTCAATAAATTTATCAATACATTTCTCATTGAAAGTACATTAATTCTTTAAACTATTACACAACACATTTCCAAGGAAAACATAAATTTAATACATTTAAAACTAGCTATAAAGAATCAATGTGCTTCCATTAAAATGAGTCTTCACATGTTAAAACTAAATCCACCCAAATTACAAACAAGATAAATTAAGTTAATAATAAATAAATAATTCTCAATATGAAACCATCCATCATGAAAACCATTCTCATCAAAAGGGCCATTGATGATTCAAAACCAATAAGCAATGATTATCCAAATTAGAAATCACCCTAAATATCCATAAATGGTCTAAACTTTCACAATCAAGGATTAAACCTGACTTGGATTTATACAATGGGTAAATACTTTATGAAATCCTAGGACTTCCAACACTGATCCAATCCCTTTATGAGATCACAAAAAACAACATAGATGCCTTTATGTTCCTAAATCGATAATAATCCACTTAGTCAAAGTTACCTAATTACATCCCCACATCTTATCCAAGACCAACAAGACATAGCTCAAAAAACAGGGTCCATGCACAAATAGAGAACAAAAATCTCCTAAAAGGGAGATCACCCAATACATCAAGATTGATCTTTAACCAAGAAGGTGAAAACAAGAGGATACTAATCGAACAGAGGGTCTGATAGAGAGGGGTTTTCCCATATGTTATAGTCTTGATATATCATTGTATGGATAAGTGATATAGGACCTTAGTTTTGTGAGATATAACATAAACTGATCCTTATTCAGTAAAACTAGGTCATGATGTGAGATTTGGAAAAGGGTATAGACTTTCCTATAATGGATGGGGTTAGATAGAGATTACGATCTTGGAGAAAACCATGGGGTTTTGTGTTATGACTTGACCTATAGGAACCCTACTTAAGACACCAGTAAGTTAAGTGTGACACCACATGTTCACCCCTAATAGTTGAAGGGATAGAAACAAGCACAGAGTAAGAAAGTCACTAAAGTGGTAGGCTTTATCCTATTATACGTGAACACACACACACTCAACACAATGAAATACTGCATAGGTATAATAAAATAAAACCTCTCAGTGTAAAAAATTCTTGTAGTAACCTCTAATAAATACATTAGAATGATATAGATAAATATCTAGGAAAGGAAAAGGGTAAAATACATGCCTAACTAAGAAGAAGGAAAGTAGTTCTCAATCTAGAAATAACTGAAATTAGAAAGAAGAGGAGTTCCCAACTCAATATCCCAAAGTCGGACCACCAAACATGGTTAGTGCCTCCACTTACTTCTATGTTCCATAGATACTAGGTCCACTAAGGAAACCATCTACCAGTTGTCTATATAAGAGAAAAACATGCATGCAAAGCCCATGAAGGTGTGAGTATAAACATACTTAGTAAGACACCATGAAATAAAAGTGGGAAATAATAGAATATAATAATCAGACTAGCCTATATGTAAAATAGATAAAAGAAACTAAACATCATATATGATCATATAGAAATTTCAATATCTATAGCCATTTGAAACATAGTATATAGACACATGGTTATAAAACACATACATAGGTCACCTGTTGTCCCGGTCCCATATAAAATATAAGAAAAAGATAAAAAAAAATACCCACATTAGACGTATTGATACATGAAAAAACCCTATCCACTAATCATTTCCCAATGATAAACTCTATGCGTCACCCTATCCATATCCATCTCTACTTCCTTCTACTGGCACCTGTAAGACAATTATATTGAAAATTAAACAATGTTGTATATTTATATTTAAACTTCAAATCAATAAAATTTTGTGAACTAAATTATTTTTAAGTTGTGTAATTTATCATCTCACCACCATTCATCACTTGCAATCCCTGTTTGTCTGTCAAATACCTCGGATTGTAATAGTCCCAAACACATTCACGCACTTGACCGGGATGCTTCTTTCCAAGGACTTTACCAACTGGGTCATCCTATGAGACTGAGTAGGATTGTGTGGGGTTTACATCTCATAGTTCTTTAATTTTTACCTATAAATAAAATATCATCCATATTAGAATCAATATATATTAACATAGTGAAAACTGATAATAAGTTATTATAATGAAAAATGAATTTATACCCCCAACTTCTTCAGCAGGCTCATTAATAAAACTCCCATCAGATTTTTTATGAACATTCAACCACACTTCTTTTCGGGATGCTTGATGGCCTAAACTTGGTGAATGCATTGACCAAAGATAAATAAACAATTTAATATATTAAACAGATAACATTTTCTAATAAATATTTAAACTAATGAAATGATTACAAGAGTCGTTGGCTTCTAGAAAAACTCTTTGACCCTACAGTGTGAGTATAACTCTTCCTCTTTGGCATTCCATTCCTATCAATTAATCAAATAAAATTAAGTTCAGAACATATAATTTGAAAAATTCATGTAGAAAAAATAGAAATTATAACATATGCACATTACTAACAAAAAAATATACATAACAATGATAATTAATGACTGTACAAATAACATAAGTGGTTGATAAATGAATGGATAACTGCACATACAATCATTTTCTCCTTCAATCATGTTGGTTTCCTACTACATTATTACTTTATCTACATCATCCACTCTTTAAAGAGTAATAATTTCAATATCATGATAGACAAATAAGTTTTCTTCTTTTTGTTTATGTAATTCAATGCCAGAGGTCAAATATTCTACTTCATCACCCATATCATACAAGTCTCTTTGTTTTATGTGATCAATTACACTCCACCCTTAATCCACAAAATCTTTCACATAATACACAATTTTTTATTGTGATGATAAGATATATAGATCATGTAGTTCATGGTCACCAATATCCATCAAGAAAGAGAAGTTCGCATAAGTAAATTGCAAGGAACCTATTTTAACACCCCTGATAATATCCACTGAATTGAATTTGAATAAAACAATTGAAAGATGTTTGTGGTAGTTTAATTAAATAATATTAGTCAATTTTCCATAGTATTCCACTTTATAAAATGTAAATATTACACTATTCTATGTTTTTAAACCCTCTTTCCGATCAACCGTACGGAATATAAATCCATTCACGTTGTAAGAGCCAAACTTTCTAGCTTGTTTTAGAGGACCTCGAGCAAGAAACTTAAAATATCCTGACAAATCTGCTCGAGTATTAGTATTCATGGTTTAAAAAAATTAATATACATTATTATATTTAAAAAATATATGTATCAACCAAATATTCATATAGATTTCAATATTTATGAACTTACACTTCGTGCAAACCATTCTATAAGCTATTTATTAACAGCTTCTGTTATATCTTTCTCATTTCATGTATGTCCTCTCATTTATATATTTGTTTGTATCCTCAACTCTTCAATAAATGGATCTGAAATTTCACTATTCAAAAGCACATATATATTTTCCTATAATAATTCCATTTCTATTAGTATAACATTTGAGCTCCTCCCAACTAATCGGCCAATAGAAGGAAATATTTTTTTATTTCTCATGTATTTCAAATTTATTTGATGTTTCATCAACACATACAACTTGATTGAATCTTGTCTCAATATCATCTAAGTATCTAGAACAAAAGGTAGGACACTCCTCTTCCAAATAGCCTTTAGAAATATAGCCTTAAGGTTGAGCTTAATTTTTCATGTATGATTTAAAATGCCCAAGATATCTATGAAATAAAATAAAATAAACATAATTTTGTATTTAATGAAGTTCCAAGAATTTTTTACTGAAATTAAAAACATATAAATAAAGTACCTATCAATTGGATACATCCATCGATAATGTACAGGGCCTCCTAATTTAGTTTCCTCAACCAAATGCACAGCTAAATACATCATGACAGTAAAAAAATGAAGGAAATATCATATCCATTGCAAAAAGTGTTAATAAAAATCTTTCTTGAAGGATGTCAAGCTGAAATGGATATATATTTTTCTCACATAGTTGTCTGAAAAATGTGTAGAATTAGAGTACAACAAATGTAACCTTTTTAGGTAATAATGTATGCAATGCTAATGGAATTAACTGTTGTAAAAAAATATGTAATTAATGGATTTTCAATCCATATAACCTATAATTATTTAAGTCAAGACACCTTGAGATGTTACCTGAATACCCATCAGATACCTTCACATGTTTTAAAATTTGAAGGAATGTATCTTTATCCCTATTTTTCATTGGAAAAACTTCCAGATCATACTTTCCATTCTCATCTGGCTAGAGATCATGCTTTATGTTCATTTCTTGTAAGTATTTCCAATAATTGAGATGATCCTTCAAATTTCCATGATCATTAAGCAATGTTAAGATCAAATTGTCACAAAAATTCTTCTCAATATTCATCACATAAAGATTATGCCACAAAAAAAAATTCCAAAAATGGAATTTTGAAGAATATACTTTTTTTCTTCCATTATTGCATTCCGATTTCTCTTGATGATGAACTTCGAACTCATTTCACACTATCATTCAAATGATGCACCTTCCCCAATTCTGTTTCAACATTTCCAAGTTGAGCCAATATTTCATAACCTATTAACAACTTTAGAGGTGGTCTACGATCAATGAAACCATTGAATTTTGACTTGTTCAGCCGAAATCTATGAGATGCATCGAGAAATCTTTGATGACACAAGAAACACCATTTTCTACTATGAGGTATCCATTCGGGCTCAAAATAAATGTTACAAACAAGATAAGACAAACTCATGTTAGTGTTCCAACCAGATAAATTCCCAAGTCTAGGGAAGTCACTAATGGTCCACATTAGAGAAGCTTTCATTTTGAACATTATTCTGTAAGATGCATCATATGTCTCAACATCATTGCTCCAAAACTCCTGTAATTATTCAATTAATGGTTGCGAGTTTACATCAATATAATTTCTAGGAATTGTTTCCAAGAATAATCATTGAAATGATAAAAAGACATTTTTTGCATACACATCCCCAGAGGCATATTGTAAGGGATCAAAACAATCCTCCAAATGTTATAATTGGTACTCAAAGTCCCAAATGGGTTGAATCCATCAACATCCAATCTCAGTCAAACATTCCTAGGATTAGATTATAAATCTGGATGTAATGAATCAAATTTATACCATGATTGTGAATCTCTTGGATATCACATTAACCCATCATTGTTATTATCTACAGAATTATACTTCATTTGTTTGGCGGGTTTTGATGAAATGAATAATCTTTGAAATTGAGGATTTAAAGGAAATTAACGCAAAACCTTTGCATGTGTTTTAATTTTCTCCTTCGTCATGGTAGTATGTTGATTCAGACTTCTAACATTTCCCATATACTATCATCTAGAGTAATAACATTTCTTGAAATCATGTCTTCTTGAATCCTCTCCCCAATAAAGAATACAATCATTGGGACACACAGGAATTTTTGTATAATTCATACCAATCATGTTAACAACTTTTTTCATATCATAAAAAGACTTAAGGATCTTCACTTCAAAAAATACATCACGTAAAAATTACAATATCATGTTCATTACCTTATTTGTAATTCCATATTGGCATTTGATATGGTACAACTTCACCAGAAAACAAAGTTTTGAATATTTCAAACATCCACTTTACAACTCTTGATGTTCATCATCAACTAAACCATGAAACACATCTATATACTCAGTGAAGTTTTCTATTACATTAGTCTCCATAGAATCAAGAGTAGGATCCAATGATATGTTACAATATTGATCTGGTTTTTCTATAGTCTCAAAAAAATCACTTGTCACGTTGCTATTTATAGTACCCTCAACTGGTTGTTTTCATATGTTTTAATATTGGTGTTGGTGTCTTGTAATGTAGAATGCATAATTTATAAGGTTTTTCATTTCATTTTCCATTTTTGATGATGTTGGGAGCTCATTCTGTGGATTGACATTAGTTATCAACCTTTCTGTAATGTTTGATTCTCTATTCTAAATCCAACACAAATATTGAGCAGGGAATTACTTCAATATCAATTGTTCATAAACTTCATTTGTCTTCAACCATCTTATACATTTACATTTACATTTAGAACATGGATATCTTATTCTCCCATCAATGGATCGATTGGAAATTGAAAAATCTAAAAACTCCGACAAACCCTTAGCATACTAAGGTGTGTTCCTCAGTAATGTGATCCAACTTTTATCCATATATATCACAATGTTCCTATACATTATTAAAATAAAATTAAAACACATAACTATTACTAAATAGTAAAAGAGATTCATATATACTAGTTTAAAAAAATATGAATATGTTAAATAAGGTTTTCCTATATAAATACACAATAAGGGATCAAGAATCAATTTTCGTGAATCTGTGAGTTTAATCACCAAAATTATAAATAATTATATTTATAAATGGATCAATCATGTAACATAAATTCCTTGAGGTTAAATACTTTTGAACTCTATATATGTTTTTTGACACTTTAAACAACTAAATCCCATTTTAAATTTCTAACTAAATTTATTCATGTGTATGTCATGAAATTAATATATACCAAATATGGTGGATTTACATGGGCCTCATTCTAGTGATAGTGGAGATGAAAATTTAAAATAACAACTTTCGAAAGAACATTGTATTCCATAAAAACTCAATCATAGAATAAAAATGAAATAACCACGATCCCACACCCATGGTAACCAGGACTTACCGCCGAAAAGGTTTTCATGACTCACCTATATATGGTCTATCAAATGATTTGATAAATTCCTCACATTCCCCTCTTCCGTCTACCCAATTTATAAAATAAACTAAATGCTATGATGTCATATTGTAATTCCCCATTCTAGAATCATCATATGAGATGAGGTTCGACATACCTCAAGCATTCCAACACATATACAAGTGGGTGCAAACTTGTTGCAAGGTACTAATACATATTCTATGGTGGAAAAATAAATCAAATTAGAGTATGATATAATGGAAAAATAACCAAGACATCTAGCACATATCAATGTAAACAATAAAATAAACAAAATTATATAATAAATGACATCAATAATTCATATTGTCATACAAACACTAATCACCCAAGGGATGATGAAAAATATAAAATAAACCAAAAAAATAAAACACCGAAAATCTAGACCTACATCCATCCTCAGGCCTTAACACACCCTATCTAAAAATATGAAAAAATATTTACAAGACCTATCCAGTACATTTTATGTGCTTATCTAAAGTCTAAATATAAGGTATGCATTCATATAGAGGTTCATGTGAATGGTGTGAGAAATACATCACAATAGGGACTTACCAAGTTCAATTAGTATATTCTATCATATTCATGTATACATGAGGAATAAAATAAACATTACACACAAGATCATTGAATTTAATGTGAAAACCTAGAAAAAACCATGAATTCTCATTAAATGGTAGGCTAATTATCATTGAATAATTTTTTACATGTAAGAATATATGGAACACCAATATAATTTACATTGTACTCAGAATGACCATAATAATATTTTTAATGATATAAAAGTTATTAAAGACGTTATTTAAGGGTTTAAAACCAATAAAATAACCTAATATTTTCATGAAATCTTATTATAATGATTATTAATTAATTTGTGACATATAGGAAAAGACACCACATATATATGAGGGTTAGTTTTCTCTGAATGACCAAAAATGTAGATTTATTATTTTAAAACTATTAAAACATGAAAGTAATGTTTAAAACATAGAAAACAACCATGTATTGATTTGAAAATGTCGTATGTGTTAAAAAATTTAACCATTTAGCGGTGGTTTATAAAAAACTGCCGCAAAATTATTTTAAAAAAAATTAGTGGAAGTTTAGTAAACTGCTGCTAAACACTCAGTTTATTATAGTGATGCCATGTTTATTTTCCCTTTGTATATTTGGATAAAATTTACTCTAATATACATGAATTAGAGTAATATGAATTCATCTAGGTCCTTAAATGGAATGGAAATTTGTTTTCTCTAATATGAATGGCATATATTTGAAAATTCATCATTCTTCACTTGATTATACATTTTAATGAGTTGTTTTTTATACTAAAATTATTTATTTATACCCATAATATGTCAATCATCATCACTATAATAGTTATTGACTTTATTCATCCAAACTAGTTACAAATTATCTATAATTCTATAATTTTTAGGATGTTATAGTTTTTTATCCCTAAAAATGAGGGAAAATATTCTATTTAACATTTTTTATGTTGATATGAGAATGTATAATTTCATTACGATTGAATCATAGTACATTCCATGAGTATTTTTTGATTTTTTTAAGGGTAAAAATGGTGCTATAAATTTTGTTTTCCAACTCAAACTCCCTAAGTGAGAAACATTCAATATTCTTCTCATGTTTTTTTGGAACCAACCATTAAATGCTATGATTTTTTTCTATGATCTATGTGTGAAATTATTTTATTTTTTGAGTGAATAAATATTCAAAAACATTCAATTTCAGTAGTGTTTATCTCAATTGTATTGTTTAATCTATCTGAGTTTTATAATCTAGAATATTTACGACTCGTGTTGTTATTCTATGATTGTATTTATAATGTAATGGAAATTTTTATCATAAAAATGACAATTAAAAATGTATGAAATGTTTATAATGTGTCTATAATCTATAATAATATGTTTCATAACCTATGAATGATCAAGAATTTTCATTTTCTACCAACCTATTTTTTAGTAAGTGTACAGAAATTGGAATATGTGTATAAAAAAAGTTTTACAATTTGTTATCTTTATATGCAATACAATCTATATATAAAAAATGTTTCCTAATATTCAATATAATTTTGATAAACCATTATTTTAATTTATAATCAGTGTATAAAAAATGTATTATTTAATTTTTTTAACCTTCAATCTCTGTATAATATTAGTTGATGATTTAGTAATCTATCATAACACATGAGTTCATATCTAATATAAACCATAAAATCTACCAAAACTGGAGGGAAAACATAAGCTGGTATATTATCTAGTGTAACATAAATATAAACCATTTTCATATCCTAGAGTTACCATGAATTAAAACATCCATTGGTGATAAATAAATAGAATCATACAAGAAAACAACATTTTAAATAATTCTCACCATACATATAAATCATTAAGAATAAATTGATATGATTTCATTATTCATAGTGAAATAAAAATATATATCCCAATCATAGATCAAAATCCATGAAAATAATTACAAACCATGTGGGATTCGCTGGGTAGAACATCCCATGTGAGGGTTATTCACATGGTTTCTACTAATAAATGCACAGTTTTCCCTAAATCTGTGTGCTACCCATGAAAACATATCATGGGTGTATAAAAAAACTAGATCCCCCACTCCACATATGGTAACCCACACAGTTTGGAATAAATCATTTTACTAAACCATCAATATCATCAATTTTGGAAAAAAACAAAAATAAAATTGTTCAGTGTGTTACCTTCACTTACCACTTAACCTTTGAGGGGTGGCGAGGTGGGGGTCGGAATTAGTGGTGAGGTACGGCGAGGTGAGATGTGGTGAGGCAAGGTGTGGCGAGGCGAGGTATGGCGAGATACGGTGATGCGAGGTTCAGAGAGGTGAGGCATGACAAGGTGAGGTGTGGTTAGGCGAGGCGCGATGAGGGCCAATGATGAGCGGTGACGAGCGGCAACAAGGCTAGGGTTTCAGGGAGTTAGGGGGTGGGGGTCGGGGGTTGGGGGTGTTAGGTGGGAAGTGTTGTGTGTGTTAAATTTTGCATCCATTGAGTGGAGGTTTAGTAAACAGATTCTAAATGATTAGTTTTTTGTAGTGCGGTCAAGATTATTGGACATAAGTGAGTCAATATCCTTAATATAGTTATCATTTTTTTAGATCCATCTTTAGCTTTATTATCTTTACCATGAGGTAAATCCCTACAAGGATTATGTGCATTAATATAGTTTCCATTTCATCCACTAGGCTCAATTTATAAACAACATATTACACTAGATTAAACCATAACATTATGAATTGTATTGTATAATTTCAAAACTAGTGAAACACTTAACATATATTGAAAATTTTATGCATAGATAATCTCCTAATCATAAACTAGGTTTCTTGGGAAAGTTTTCAAATCATAAAAATATTTTAAAATCCTTTATAATGGTTTATAAATAAAATGTGAATTAACCCAAGAATATCCCCTAAGATTTTAAAACTAGGTGTGTAGTAAGGATCATTGTCATTCACCAGGTGAAGATTGAGCCAAAGCCCAATGCTCCCTTTTTAAATTTATTACCCCTAGTTACATCTATGAAATATCCACATATACTTTTAATATCCTTAAAATTATGTATTTATAGAAAATCCACATAGTATTTACCCTCCTAAAACATAAGTATGTTTTCCTATACTTAGACATATACTTAATGTCATACATAGGGTTATGTTCTCTAATCTATGTTTTCCTAAATCAAGTTATCATGGTTTCTACTAAACTTACTATAATACCAAATATAAATACCTTGACCCTAGTAGCCCAAAGTCAGTGGTTTCTTTATTAAATTGGAACTAGATATAAGTAATTACATCATGAAGGACTGAATAGTGTATTAGTCTTGGAAAACTAGATATATACTTAAATATCATATTAAATTTAAAAACTTAAAAAATAAAACATTTTATTTTCTTTGAGAAAAACATTATTCCCTTTATAAAATCCATTAATATCAATCGTAATATATTTCGTAGCATCATGGGTTAAAGAAACATAAGAAATGGGTGAGCTCTAATTCTCATTAATGGTATGCATACAATATAAGCTATCATGACAAATTAAGTAATAATAAATATATAAAGGTAAATAAATGAAACAAATTTCATTTAATCAATAACTTGAACATATATAATACTATGTTCCGAATAAATGATAATCAAAATAATTCCACATAAATAATCACATGATCTTGAAACTTATACATGGATATTTTAACTAATTAAATAATCTTGTGGATATCAATAACTAATCTCATAATAAGCAATTCATAATACCAGACATCATAACCATATCTTCAAGGCCTCATGCCAAGACATGTTACTTAAATGGGTAAGGAATTATCCAAAAACCCAAGCTAGTTTATCTCATGAGACCTACTAATACATTGAGGGGTTATATTAGGCTCCGCCCATCACTTACTTAGTTTAGTGCATTCCTCAAATAAAAAGGGAGAAACATAATCAAAGTAAATATTTTTATTGAAAAACTATCATAAAAATGTTAATAATTTTTCCAATAAATAAACATAATCAACATAAAAATTCATATATGAAAAATAGAATATGAATGCTAATAATTTTCCTAATAAATAAATATAATCATAAACCATCTAGAGTACTATAGAGAATGGTGTCAAAATAGTACATCCCAGTCAAAATGATCATAAAACATCTAGAGAAAAAATAAGGATAGTATCATTACAATACATTCCCAATGGATCATAAGGTAAAATGAGGTTTGTTTTCATTTATGAATAGAAATAAAATAAAATTCCATTAAAACATTCTTGGAAAAAATATCCATTTCACTTTGAAAATAACTTTTAAAAACTAAAAAATTACAAAATATTAGAAAAATTGATTTCTTTAAAAAATACCTTATAATATTTTAAAGTAACATTCAAAATAATGAGTGATTATGATGGAAGGAAATTCCATTCATTCCGAGTATGTTTAAAAAATATCCCTTTCAAATTTTTAGTAAAAAGTTAAAAAAATACCACATTCATAAAATAACAGGAAGATTCCCTTTGATTTTTTTAAAAATGAAAATCATGGGTAAAAATAACTTTAAAAAAATTATATGGGAATATTAAAAACATTTATTATAACATTTTAGAAAACATGGGCCTATAAGAGAAACGATTTTCGACCAAAGAAAGAAATAAAGTCAGTTATTCTTACAAACATTCACCCAATCATTTTAAGTAACAAAGAGAGTAAAATGGTACTATTACATGAAAATTTCATGGGTAACCAGAGGAGAATAAAATATATTGGTTTTAATATATAAATATAAAATTATTCCCCTAATTGTTACTTAAACCTAAAAAATCCCAGATAATGATGAGATTGTGAAATAAACCCGTAGCACTTTGGAAGATTTTGAGCCTTAAGCCCCATGAATGAAATAAATCCAAATCAAAATTTTGAATACAATAAAGAAAAATATATTCATGATATAACATATCAAAGGGATATTATATTCACCACACCAAATAAATAAGTGCTTAATATGGCATATGTTTCACCGAAGTAAAAGTGAGTTGAGAAACCCTTACCTCAGGTTCGGTTTCCTTCATATGTGATTGAACCATCTATATAAAAATATAGATCTATTATACATATATTAAATAATCATAATCATATATATAATACCATATATTATTTTATTATAACTTTTTACCATCTTTTTATTAACAATTCCTTATTAAAATCGCTATTCTATGTAATAACTACTTTGTTTTTCATATATGTTTTGGTTTGGTAATTTCAGTTCTTGTTATTTGATCATGGTTATATGATCTCTATAATGGTAACCGTGATATAAATATAATATATTTCCATTATATAAGTGTTTATATTAGTCCATAAATTTTGAGAAAGAAAAATAAGTTATATTATTCATGGAGATGGTAGGTCGTACATATGCATGAACATTGTTTTCATTTTTTTAACAGATGGAATGAAAAAAAGTTAAATAAAATTTCACATTTATAGAAAAATTATTATATCATATATATAATATATATTCATTAAATATATCCTTATTACCATCCATTTCAAAATAAAATGAAAAACATTTCGCATCACTTCATGGAGGCGGTAGTCCATATGTACGCACAAGCGATGTTATTGTTTTCTAATAGATTGGAAGGTAAAAATGTAGATGTGATATTATAATTCTATAATTTTAATTGTTTAATTAATAATATATATATATATATATATATATATTAAATCTATGATTATATCTATCTGTGAGATGTGGTTATAGAAAACGAATTACATCAGTTCTTGAGGTGGTAGTCCACCGTACACACGATCGACGATTTCATTTACAATTTGATAGAAGATAAGATGGATATAGGTAATGAAATTAGAATAATAAAATCTCATAATACTAGATATACTGGTGTTAATATTTTATCATATTTTATGAATATTTTTATGAGTTAATGGAATAAATAAAATGAAAACTCACAGTTAATAACTACACCACTTCTTCAGAAAACCACTTTAGATTTATAACTAAATCCTTCCTAGATTGGATTTATAATAAAAAAATGAATATATTTAATGTGCATGGATTTAAGTAATTTATTTGTTCAAGTATTTTCTAAACCAAATGGATCTTTATGTGTGAAAAGGATAGGATAGTAGGTGTCCTTTTATAAGTTGGAGAGGGGGCCTTCTAGGAAAATACTTGGAAATTTCCCAAAAGAATACAAAATGATAAATTCATTTCCAAGAAAAATGCTTCCAAATGACCTTATATTCAAATTTTGGACAGTATAAGGTTGTAATATTTCCATAAAATTTGATTTTCACAAGTTTAATTGGAAATCATACCCTTATCTTTTGGTTTAACACCTCGGTAAACCTGTTTTAACCTTAACTGCGGTAATTAATTTTTACTATTTTCACTATTCATTATGACCAAAAATTAAGTTGAAATAATTAAATAATATTAATTATTCTAATTCAAAATATTAAATCCATTTTTTTCAAATTCAAATCATAGAAGTTTCATAATATAATTTAAAATTAAATCCGCAAACGCGACAAAAAATGGATTTCCAAAGAAAACTTTTCATAAGTACAAATAAAAAGTATATCCAAAATAAACATATAATATATTAAAATTAACTAAATTGTATTATTTATAATATAAGTTTACTAATTTTAATTTTAAAATAATTTTAAACAAAATGGATATTTTAAAATTCTTTAAATGAAAATGCAGTTTTGAACAAAAAATTGTATTTTTCACTATTCATTAAAACAATAACCTTTTCAGAAAATTATCAAAAAAATAAATCTAGGATAATTTTGACATGATGATTTAAAAAATTAAGTTTATTTTTTAAAATATATTTTATTAAAGTTAATAAAAATAATTTTCACATGAGTACACAAAACATGACGAAACCATTTTTCAAAAAAAATACAGTTTTTCAGAAAGACGTTTCTTTTTCTTACAAATGATTCTTATTTTTGTTTCTAATAAATAGATAAACAATAAATTTATTTATAAATGTTTAAACCATATAATTTTCATAATTTAGTTGGTCATATTCATACCTTTTGATTTAATGGATTGGTTATAACGGTATATTATTTTACAGTTCTTTTAGACTTGAGATTGCGTGTATTGTAAGCTATTGAAAAGTTTGAATTTAATTCAAGGAAAAATAAATATATATCAACAATTAGCAAGGTGTTAAAATTAAAAAACATTATCTCAATAAAAATTATTCCCAAGCTAAGTTTCCTTAAGGTGTTACCCAAGGGAGAACATCCAAAGGGAGAGGTAGTGTTCCCAACCTAACTCTCTTATTTATTTTCGTTTTCTACCCTAAAATTTTTTTATATCCTTAAATTTATTATAACATTGTCATTATTAATATAATTACATATTATTATACTAATTTAATATCACTTTTCTACCCTCCCCCAAAACCATTTTAAAAATGGATATGTCATCATGCGTACGTGTAGACTACTGCCTCAATGAAAGGAGTGTTCTATTTTTCATAACCACATAACATGAATGAATTTAAAAATATATTTAATTAATAAAAATTATATTTATGTAACTATTAATATTATTCAATGATAATATTTTTCATTCTATAAGTGATATTAACACAAAAAAAGTAGTAGTAAATTTAACCACCTAAAATGAACATATCAATATACCTTTCTTAATTTGAATCCATTTTGGGAAAATATAATAAACCATATAAATTTTCTTCTAATTAAATAATAAAATAAATTAACATCTTCAATTTTGGATATTATTAAGTGATTATAAAACACTTTTGATCATGGTCAATATACCAAGAAAGTTTCAAAGAAATCAACTAAATCACTTCAAGTAACCGCTATAAGAAAAAAATATTTAATAAATAAATAAAATATGATAATAAATGGACCATATAAAATTAAATATATATGTAAATTTTATTAATAATTTTTTTAATAAATTTAATTTGATTATTCAGGATGTTAGGTGCTCATACAAAAGGAATTAGTACCCGAAGTAAGTGTTACTTATCTCTATTTTCAATTACATGAGACATGTTTAATATTGTGCACCATAATTTATTTTATATGTTGTATCCACTAGCCTATTTAATTTAAATATAATTAATATTTTCTATTTCATTATATTTTAATGTCCATTTCATGGTCTCCCTCTTATGTTCTTCTGATTCTTACATTACTATTACCATAAAGGTTTTTGTATCTCAATTCTGTTTCATTGAGATATAATGCATATTCACCACTTGTTTTTTTATTACGGTATATATATTGGTCATAAAATTATTTTATCATAATTTTTCATGAAATATTATGGATTTAAAAATCCATATCCTCCTCCTCCTTTTATGGGTTTTCAATTTGATAATGATGATGTAAGGGTTTTTGTTAACTCAAACTTATTTATTGAGTTATGATTATTATTCTTGAAATTATTTTATATAATTTGGGTGGATTATTCTCTATGATTTTATTATGTGTTATTTTCTCTTTTTTCTAGGGATTTACATTTCTACCACATAACCCCTTTCAAAATTTATCTTTCTTCTTGAATTATGATATCCATAAGAGATTTGGTTAACTAAAATTTCTTCTATTTAAGATAAAATGTTATTTCATTGAGAATCATACTTATAATTTTGATAATTTATTATACTTCTTATTTCGTAAAATATTTCCTCTTATTTACCTAGATAAAATGATGCTTTTAGTTGAAATATTCTTTCTTGATGAATTTCTTTCTCATAAAAGTTCAATGTTTTCTAGAAAATAATCTCAATTTCTTTAAAGTGAGTTTTCCCTCTATTTATAGGTTTATTATTCCCAAAAAACATTATTCATGTTTTTAAATCCAAATATGTGTTTACTCGAGTGACCTTATTATTTTCCATTACCAAACTTCAAAGATAAATTTTACATCCACTTTTAAGGATGTGGGTTCTTAAAAAATATATTTCAAAATATTAAAAACGTTTTCTATCATTTAAAAATAAAATTTTTATCTTTCACTCCACATTCCATTTAGAAATACTTTTTTTCTTTTTAAATATATATTATTAAATATCCATTTTAAATTTATATATTCCCAAAAAAATTAATTTACCTTTTTGAAACATTTTTATCTTTATCAAGGATCTATTATTAAATATTTTTTTTAGAAAGTAAATTTTTTCATGATTTTTTCACTTCACCTTTTTGAAATCTTTATGTTTTTTTCAAGACTCCTCTATCAAAATTGATTTTTAAAAGTAAGCATCTTTAAAAAGTTTTCACTTCACCTTTTTAAAAATGACTTTTCAAAATGACCATAACTTCATCTTTTACGCCAAATACAAAATCATTTTATAAAAACTCTTTTTATTTCACTTCAATTTTTATCTATGTCACTAAAGGATTTATTTACTTGAAAATAATTTTTCATGAATCACCCTCAAAATGATCTTATGAAATACTATTTTTGGGTAATTTAATTTTTTATATCGACCATTTACATTCTTGAGGTCACTTTTGGTTATACCATCTATAAACTTTACTAGACCCATTTTTATTTTCATTTGTTATTAATGATGTGAAAAATGATTGTGTGACATATTGGTCCTATCTCACCCATAAGTAACTAAACCCATGGAAAACATGGCCTCAAGTGTGCTTCCCTGTATTCCAGAGGCTTCCAATAAGAATTAAGAGTCTATAGTGGTATTATTGCGATACTATACCCTCTCTATTAGAGTACAACACAGTGGTAAACATAAGAAAAATAAGTGAAAGATAATATAGACCAATACAATGGAAATATCACGGTAGTAGAAGTAAATTATCATGATAATATAAGAATACATGAAAATAAATATTATCATATACTAATGATTTCATGAACCAATATGGAATATGAGTAGGAAGACATGGAAATAAGCATACAACAGTATAACATATACAAAAGGAAACCAAAAAATACTAAAAAAGTATCTCCAAAGTATCCTAAGCACAGGCTTAATCATTTTATCACAAACTCCTATCTTAAAAAGAAATCAAGTATCCATGGTTGGGTGCTTCCCTTTATCCTTACCCACATCAATGAAGTCTATCTGGGTACCAAATAGTAGACCAAACTAGGTGTGAGTAAAACTAAGAATGCCACCACCAACAGTATCTAAAACAAATCTAGTCTGTGAATATAGGAGGTAATAGTGTACAAAATATAAATATATAAAATATATAAAATAAAGATGAACAAATTAAATACCACCACCTTCAACTTAACCTGGATGTCTCTTGGAATAATAATATTCAATAAGATAAGAACCCAAGGCCCATTTCCAAGTAATCCTCATCGAGTCCAAATAAAAATTATAGGGTAATATCAATATATATTTTATTAGATCCCATGAACATAATCCAAAGAGGTTTGTGTCCAAGGGTATTAATCCAAATCCAAGAAGATAATCTGAGGAATTCTAATTTCTATAGTTTTCAAGTAAATCTTTAGTTTATCTCAAGGATTCCACATATCTAAGAAATTTAATGATTCCAGGTCTATTGTACCACTTGGAAATCACATTAATGAGTCGGTTGGCATCCTACAAGTTCAATCAAGTCATTTTGGGTTTGGAATCTAAGTCTTACTCAAGGTAGGTTACACCTTTATAGTGATCTAGGTCTATAATAGTAATCAAGAAAAACATATAAATGATCCAACTTCCTTGTAAGTATTCATTCCATTCGTATTTTAAATTAATTACATTGGATAATTTAACTTATAAGTGATAAAAAATTCCAAGTGAAGTATTCATTCCATACTACACTTTATTTTATTCAATTTAGTCATTCCTTTTATAATCATCAAGACACACACACTTGAAGGGTGTTCTATCCCAAATAAATTAATGTTTATCGTGGTTATTTAACTAACACACCCTAATGTGTGGTTTGAGTTGAGTTTTTCAACCTATAACAAAGTTCATGGGTCTCATAGAATGTTTAAGTCAAGGTTTATACAACAATTTAAAGTAATATTAATTTTAGGAGCATTGCATGGATAATATGGTGAATAAATACATAGTATAAACATAAAGACATTTAGGGAAATGTAGTATATTGGCTACCTTATCCTTATGGTAGACTCCTCTCCCATTATTGAACTCAGATTTAGGTCAAAAGAAAAGAAAACTTTAAACTAGACAAACACCCTAAAAATAGGGAATATTAGCTCACATGGAAATGACCAGAAGATGGTGAGTAAAAACTAGACTGGAAGTTAGTGAATAGATAGAATTACCAGGAGGTATCAAATGTGATTAATGGTGATCAAATTTAAATCTATATAGAGGATATCTATCAAAACCCTAAAGAGGGGATAAAGGAATAGATCCCATTATGGATGTTGTGGACAAATGAGTAGAAAAGAAGGGTGAACAAGGGTTAAAGGAAAGAGGGGAAAATGTTAAATTACCAGTTTTTTAAGGGGTGCATAGTTTGGATACGTGGTTGGAAAAACTATGCACCAACTGTGTTATGACCAATATCAAGGTTCCCACACCTTTCATAGTCTTAGTGCATGGTTATACAAACCATGCACAAACTGTGTGTGGTGCACCTATAATAAATTGAAGGTTTTTCATAGTTGTGAAACCCCTATTGTATTGAAAACCCATGTTTTACCATCTCAAGGATTCATGGTTGAGGTTCACAGTTAGTAGAAACCATGCAATAATTGTACGCCTCATCCTTTTTCTCAAAAAACTGGAACTATGGGCCTCAAACCAAGCTCATATGCTCCTGAAACCTCCATGAACCCTTTAATCACTTTCATTTATATAAAATGATATGTTTAAAATAAAAATTAAATGATTTGTATATCCATGAAAAACTAGGATCTTACAACCATTGTTCCTTATAACAATTCTTCCCCAGTTTTCCCTTTTAGGGGTGGTTGAGTTGCAAAAAAAATAACTATGGACACTAGGAATGTATATCTTACTCTCACTACTAGGTTTTGTCTTGTACATAGCCATACTTTTGTATCACTCATACTAGAGAAACTTTCCTAACTTGAAGATCCTTTTTACTATGATCAATGACACAAGCTAGATACTCCTTAAAAGAAGAATTATCCTCTAACTCAACTTCATCAAGATAAAAAGTATTATATGGGTCAGAGTAACAAAAATGAAGATGAAAAAAATGGAAGACACCATGAATGGATTGATACCTCTATGGAATAGATATCTAATATACTACCATACCTACTCTCTCTAAGATATAGAAATGTCCAATGAATCTAGGTTCCAGCTTCCCTTGTGTTTGAATCTGTTAGTGACCCAATCTAGGTGAGACTTAAAAGAATAAATGATCTCCCACCTCAAACTCCAGAGGTCAGAATCAATGATTGACATATGAATTCTTCCTAGACTAAGTATATCCATAAAATTTATGATCAAATGTACATGTTCTGATTTCTCATGAATGATATGAGGCCCTGGTAGCACTATATCCCCTGCCTCTAACCGGTATAGAGGTGAATGGTAAGACCTAACATAGAGTGCCTCATAAGGATCCATTTGGATAGTTGATCAAAAACTATTATTTTAAAGGATCCTTCTTGGAATCCAAAATACCCAAGATCGATTCTGGGTAGGGATGAAATTCTCAAGTATAGTAGAAGCACTGTAGTAGGGAACTATAGCAATACTATAGTAGCAGCGGAACTATAGTAGTGGTGATACTATAGCGGTGGAGGTACTGTAGTGGGAATTGTAGTAGCGACAGTACTGTACCAGACCAAGTACTAGTATTATTCACTAGTGGGACCTTTGGGTTAAAAATGGGTTTTCATGCCCCTGGGCCTTCGGGTTATGTAATGGGTCTTCTACCCAGACAAAAAGAGGTCTTCACTTTACTTTAATAATAAAATGATGCTTCATCCCCAACCTTTTAAAAAATGATGCATTCTATAATCATGTCCTTCAATGCCTGTATAGTACGCTTAGACTAACCATTGATCTACGGGTGGTATGTTGTACTTATAAGTACATGTGAACCAAGTGATTTCTGAAACCCCTTCTAAAACCAAGAAGTGAACCAAGTTTACCTTCTTGATACAATGGTACATAGAACCATATGAAGGTATATTATCTCTTTTATATATAGCCTTTAATGTTTTTCCCCTGAGAAGGTCTCCCAGATAGGAAATAAGTGGGCAGCCTTCATCAACCTATCTACAATCACCCATAAAATATCACTATCTCAAGGTGACTTCGGTAATACTATCATGAAATATATGGTGATGATGTCCCATTTACACTCCAAGATGGGTAACGAATATAAGTGTCCACTGGGTCATTGTTATTTCACCTTCACTTGCTAACAGGTGGAACACCGATTAATGAAACCTACGATTTTCTTTTCCATCTCAGGACACCAATACTGGCAGTGCATATCAGAGTATATCTTAGTGATTCAGGTATGTATTTCCCATTTGAAATCATGAGATTCAAAAATAAACTCCTCTCACATGTTTTTAGGTACCCAAACATTCCCATGGATATAAAGGATCTCATCCACATCGACATTCCTACCAGGCGGTGGGTCCTCACCTAAAATACTTTCCCTTGAGACTAAGTCTTCAGGATCCAAAAGTTGTATCCCCTTTAATCGACCGAGAAATGATGATTTCACTACTAAATACATGAGAAAAGGATACTTATTACATTCTTGACTGTAAAAATTCATTTCAGAAAGAAGCGCCATTAACTTTCATTCATTATTAGCTTCTTGAACAACTTGAGTCTGAGTCTTTTGAGTCAAAGTGTTAACAACTGCATTGCCTTTCCCATGAATGTAAGAAAAATCAAAGTAGAATTAATGTATAAATTCAACCTATATTCACTATTGTAGGTTAAATTTAGGCTAAATTAATATGTATTTGAGTATTTTATGGTTTGTGTATACAAAAAATTATTCTCCAAATAGATAATTCCTCTAGAAACACCAAACATGAACCACTTCCACTAACTTAAAGTCATGTGTTGAGTAATTGTACATGTGAGGCTTCAAATGATGATACTAGTACACTATGACTCATTCCCCTTATATCAAAATATCTTCCAACTATATGATTTATGCATCACAATGAACTGTATAGCCTCTGTCAGGCTCAGGTAAAATCAAGATTGGTGTTGAGGTCAGCCTCCCATTCAACTCTTGAAAGTATTTATCACAATATTCATACCATGTAAACTTTATACATTTCTTATTCAAGTCTATAATTTGTGTTGTAAGTGATGATAAGTTTTGGATGAAATTTCGATAGTAACCAGCTAGCCCCAAGAATCTTTGTATATCGATGACGTTCTTGGGCTACCCCCAGAGAAAATAGCTCTCACCTTCTCTATATCCATAGATAACCATACTTATAATATAATGTGACTCAAGAAGTGAACTTTATCTATATAAACCTAGAAAGTTTTCACATATTATTACACTATTTTTAACATAAGAATCCAATAATTATAACCCAAAGATCATGAGGCCCAGCGTCTTTGGAAGACTAGGTTGATAATACATCAAAAGGAAACTAAAACATGAAATATTTATTTTATTCTCAATAATGAGCTCCTAAATCCATTTGATCTCATAGTACTATATAGGGTAACCAAGGGAATACATAAAAGAAATGGGTGAGCTAAAAATCCTAGTAAGAGAACAAAAATGATAAGGAAACATAACATGTGACTCAACAATATAACATGATATCTTAAAAGAGAAGGCTTGTGAATAATCACATAGAATCATAACATAAAGAAGATAATATAATAAGATTTAGTAAACATAGTAAATGTGGTAGATAAGTATAACATAACATAAATGTGATTTAAGGCTAACTAGCTAGATAGTATCACATGGTGGACAAAGTCTCATAATGGATTATATTTACTCCCTTATCACATACATAACATCTCATGAGGCTAAAGCTTTACCCAATACATTATAGCACTATCTAGGAACACCATCATAGCATGTTTATGATTTATGTGTACCATAAAAAGGAATTCAAACATAAGGAATAAACATAAGTATTTCCCATGGAATGAAAATGGTTTTCCTAATCTTGCTTCATATTAAAATCAAAGGAAATTTCATAATGAAGTCATTTGAGAAATGCACATAAGGAATGTATTATCCCATAAAAGTAAAGGATAATGATCTAGGTATATATTTAATATATATATATATATACATAATTTATAATCAATCCATAACATCAAATGTTGTCATCATTGATTAAAATTTATTTAAAATATCACATGGAATATCTATTGAGGAAAACACCCTTTTCACTTTGAAACCACTTGTTGAAAATCTAAAATTTTCCAAAATATTTAAATAAATATATGAAAATAAACATGGAAAATTTTAAAGAAATATTCAATGTATTGGTCAGTAATTATGGCGTAAAACTTCATTCATGTTGTATAAGTTAAAAGAAAACATTCCTTTAAAACTTTTGTGAAAAGACAAAATGCACCTTTTTCAAAAAATGATAGAAAGATTTTTTAAATATAATTTTATAAAAATAAAAACATGGGTGATATTATCCTTAAAAAATAATTTTATAATATAAAAAAATATTCTTTTAAACATTTTAATGAAAATATGGATAAGGAAGAAAAATCTTTTTTTGACTGAAATGAGAAAAAAATTTGGCTTTCCTTAAAAATATTATCAATAATTTTAAGAACCAAAGAGTGTAAAATTGTACTATTACATAAATATTTCATGAATAATTAGAGAAGAATAAAATTAAATGGGTTTATTATACAATGATCAAATAATTTCCTTCAATGGAAACTTAAGAAAAACAATCCTAATTAAAATGAGATTGAGACATAAACCCTTACCGCTTAGGTAACTTTTGAATCATAACCCCATGAAAGAAATAAATTAAAATAAAATATTAAATACCATAAATATAAATAGATTCATTATATAATATATAAAAGGGATAATAGATAAATCTCATACAAATAAATAGGTTCATGATACCAAATATGGTTTAACAGAGTGGAAATTGAGACGAAATCTCTTATAAAGATCATACCATTGAAGTGGGGATTAATAAATGAATTGATTATGTGTATAAAATTTAAATACACATAAAAAACGTTTAAATACATAATAAAATAATCAAAACACATTAAATTTATAATATTATAATATCAAAGACAATTAATAAGTAATATAACCCAATGGTTATGAAATTCCTTACCACTTGGTAGCTTTCAAGTCAAATCCCCTTAGATGAAATAATTAAAATTAAAAATTAAAATACCATTAAGTATCAATGATTCATGATATTATAAGTAAAATGGATAGTATATACACAATATAAAATAAATTAGTGTATAATTGTTGGGAAAAAATCCCTCAAGGTAACATTGCAGCATTTTTGGGTTGATTGTGTTTGTTGAAAAAGCAGGTTTCCATGGTGAATTGTCAAGTTATAGAGATGTGGTTGAAAATAAATGTTGACAAAGAACCATGACAAAGGAATGGATGATCTAGATGTGGTATAAAAAGAACAGATACAAGATGGTGTTGTTTCCCAGTGTTTGCCAAATTTTTGGGGTCCAAAATTTGGATTTTTGTGAGCATCGTGAAAATTGTATTTCCTTGAAGATCTAATTTAAATATGGAAAAGTCATAAGTTTCGTGAATATAGGCCTCATGGTTTGGATTTCGTGAAGACCAGAAGAATGTTGAGGGTGATTCTTCATGATTACGATGTGCTTCGCGAATGGCGATGTTGAAGGGGAATGTGAGGGAGCCTCGCGGCAGCGGCGTGAAGTGATTGACGGAATGCTCCGTGATTACGATGAGCTCCGCGATCGGAAAATTTCTATGGTGCTTCGCGATATTGAGATAATTTCAGCGGAAATTTTGAAGCTTTGCGATTTGTGATGATGTGTTGCTGACTTCACGCTAAAGTTTTGAGGGTCGGTGGAATCTCCTATAAATAGGCCTCGACCCCCTCGAGAGAAGTAGAGAGTTTTTTAAGAAAATATTTTGCTCTCAGCTTGCAAAGGTGGTTCACAGAGGTAGTGTACTTCGTGAAAGAAGAGCTTTGTGGCGGCTAATCTAGCTCTGCGGAAGTTGTGTGCTCCATTTTGGGTCAGTGAGCTTCACGAGGGAAGTCACTCTACGATGACATGAGCTCTGCGACGGCCTAATCTTTGCGATGGCTTGAGCTTCGCGAAAAAGTTGGAGCTTCGCAAAGGCTTGTTTGAGCTTCGTGAAATTGGGAGCCTCGTGAAGTAGGGTTCTTTTTTAAGGTGTTTCCAAAGTGTGTTGTGTAGTGTTCAGCGACAAAGGGGTATTAATCAGTGGATGAAATTTGGACTTCAATAGAGAATCTACATATAGTGGAGGATGCATTCATTAGTGATAATGAAGAGACCTACAGGTCTATAAACTGTGAGTGGGTCCTCTGAAGAAGCAGTGAGCTCACTTCAGTTGAGAGAGCAGTGAGTTTTAAAATTGTGAGTGGTTGTAAACTAGGAGGGACAGTGAGTCCGCTTTAAACTTGTAAACAGCAGTGCACATATAGTGTAATTGGTACATCAGCACACTGTCGGTGTATGCTCCTTGGATGTAGCCCAGTGAGGGTGAACCAAGTAAAAATTGTTATGTCATGTGCATGCTTTTAGGTTTATTCATACTCTGCAATGGGAAGGAGAGAGAAGAGGGTTTTTTCTAACATCAAAACAAGATCATAAGGGGAGGTTGTTTTAATCTGTCATACCATGATTCACCCCCCTCTTAGGGTATCTATCCTAGTGTACCTAACAATAATATTAAAATGTGCCTCAATGAAAGGAAATTGAGACGAAGTCCCTTACAGTTTAATAAATATCTTTATAAAGAACCACTTGAAAGAGATTAACCTTTAAGTTGAAGTTAAAATACCATTAATAATAATAATACATGATTTTAAATATTAAATTTTCATTATATAAACCTTTTAAAATAAATTAATTTCATAAAATAACATGTGTCTCAAAGAAGTAAGTTTTGAGATGAAAACCATTACCTAAATTCTAGACTTGTAGTGTATGTCCTTTATCTCCTATATAATAAATTTAAATAAATTATTTTTTTTATTAATAAAATTTTCTAGTTTTAATCCCTTATACATATACATTTTACTTCAATTGTTTTAATGGCATATTTAATTGCTTAATCAGTTATGTCCACATTAGGTGTTTTGAGGATGCTCAATTCATAATTTCAAAACAGCATCAGTGTGTTTAATGTGGTCAAAGGGGTCATTGTTCCATCATTTAAAGAATAATAATAATTTCATGATTATTATTTTTATATATTAATTATAATTTTAAAACTAACCATTAAATATGATTATGAAAAATGAACTATGTTATAATCATAGAGACAGTATGCCCTACGTATGCATGGGTAACATTTCCATTTTTCTACGATCATGATGGAGAGAATATAAGGGTTGTTTTATCTTTCTATAATTATAATTATATCATAAATATCATTATATTTCTTTAAATATATTTATATATACCATCCATGTGATGTAGTGATAGAAAACGAATCACATCACTTCATGAGGCGATAATCTTCCATACACACGAACGATGTTATCATTTTTCAATGGATGGTAAGGTAATAGAGTATATCATATATTAATTTTTCATAATTTAAAATATTTCATGAATATAATATATATACACTAAATCTATAATCATAAACATCCATGAGAGGATATGATGGAAAATGAATTACATCGGTTTGTCAGGCGACAGTCTTCCGTACACACGAACAATAGTTTTGTTTCCCATTTGATGAAATAAGAGATGGAAGTAGGTTATTAAATTAACATAATAAAATATAAATATATTTTATATATATATTTTATTATATGATCAAGTTTTAATAATATATTAAGGATGTGGAATATGAAACAAAACAAAAACGCTTGATTAGGAATGATACCTCTTCCTAAGACCACCTCTTTAGGACTATACCTAAAACCTTCTTAAATAGTATTTATGATATAAAGGGAATATAGAAAATGGGGAGGGAAGTAAATAAGGGATTAATGTAGTTATTTTCTGAACTACAAGTATTTTGAATTGTGAAGGGAGGGGAGGGGAGGTTCCCTTTTATAAGTGAGAGGGAATGGAATTTTTTTTAAATGCCAAAAACTATTCAATAATGGGAAGTCATTCACAATAAAAGTGCCTCATAAATAGATAAGTAATGTATTGGAGTGGAGATAATTTTTATCCACACCACAACCATTCAAAATGAAACTTTTTATTCTATATACCTCTAAGGTTACTCACTTTTACCATTTTAGTTATTCACCATAGTAACTAGTTTTTTTACTATTTTTATTATTAATTATGGAAAAAAAATATTGTTGATCTTATTAAATATTACTAATTATGTTGATTAAAAATATGGAATAAATTTTATCAAATTAAAATAATATAATTTTTAGAACTGAATTTAAATTTAAACCCACAAAATATGTCAAAAAACGGTTTTTCAAGAAATGTATTTTTCAAGCAATAGATGATCTTATATTAACTCTATGACTAGAAATAGTCATTATATGAATTTTAATTAATATAAATAGATTTATAATATATAAATTTAATTTAAATATTTTCTTTTATAGGTTATTTTAATTAATTAAAATAGATAAACTTTATGCACTTAAACAGTTTATAAGAAACCGTGTTTTTAAGAAAAAAATAAAATTATACCCAGATCATAAAAATTGATGATTAAAAATAAATTAATTAGATTATTATAAATAAATTTTTTCATATTTCACTTTAATACCAAATAAAAAATATAATGAAAATTTTAAATTACTTAATTTAATGAAAATAAATGGCAGTAGTTGAAAATCGGTAATTTTCACTATTCACTGAAAAATCAATCATTTTAGAAAAATCCAAAAAATTCACCCTAAGTAAATTTTTATATGATGATCTAAAAAATTATTTTAATTTTATAAAATAAAATTTCTTTAATTTCATGAAATTAATTTTAATATTTTCTCATAAAAAATGATAAAAATTATTTTTAAAGAAAATGTATTTTTTTTAAATGTCTTTATTAAAAATTAAATTCTTATTTCCTAGGAATTTATCAATACATTTATATAAATTATTACCTTTATATATATATATATATATATCATAAAGTATTTAATATTATTAATACCTTCTAATTTAATAGCTAGGTTATATTAGACATATTTAAATATTAATACTTCATGGTTTATTTAGTCTCAGAGTTGCATGTCATATACGCTCTCAAAAACAATTTTATTTTTCTCAAATATAATGGTATTACATTATTCTACATTTAATAAATCGTGTCCTATAAATTTGAACTTTACCTTTGTAATAAAAATTTTTCCATTTTAAAATAATTTTGTCAAAATCTCACATCGTATAAAGGGTTAATAAAACTTTATCTTGATAAGAGAGAAAGGGATGTACAAAGATCATATAAAATAATACATAACCATGTTTCCAAGTAGGAAAAAATTAGTGTCAGGTGAAAATATGGACATAGAAGAAAATATTAATGCGCAAATAATGATGGATATTGAAAAAGATCATTAATCACGAGAAATTAAATGATCAAGAGAAAGTTAACAACCACAAAACCATAAATCTACATTGAAAAGACCATTAATTCATAAAAAATAATTATAATAGGATAAGTTTTTTTTCAATATCCTTTTCCTAAAGTTGAGGAATTACTTTACCAAATATACTAAGAAAATAAGGAAGTATACTAACTTGATGTATTTATATTTCATAAGCATAATTTCATCCTTTGATTGGGCTTCAATCAATTTCAACTTCATATCTTACTCCAATGAATGAATATCCAATAATAATTTTTTATGAATAAAGAACTAAAAGTAACATTTAATATATCATAATATCCATAAATTAATAATAATATATTCCTACTATCATTAAATATTATCCAAAACTAAAATGGTTATCACATAATAAGATAATAACAAAAATGTATAAAACTTCATATGAAGAAATGATGCATTTTACTTTAAAATTTCCACCAAATATTCAATATAGATAATTCCAAAAATAAATAACCCCACATCCCAAATATCCTCAACATAAAAAAATTAATAATGTTCTTCCAAACTAATATTTCATGTTAAATCACATGTTAGACTCAAGGGTTTATATACCTTATTCCAATGAATCGTTCCCCAAAATATCATTGGTAACCTAAAATTACTAAAAAAACTAAAAAAATGATCCTATAATATATTTCCAAAATTCAACCTAATATTTATACACCAAATAATTTAAGAAAAAAAATTCATACTAACCATGACATCACATAGGTTAGTGGTAGGCATTGAACCCTTTTTACCCTTTGGTTATAGGTTCAAGCACCACAACCTTTCCATATATGATGAGTTATCACCCAGCATATTAGTTTTACTTTTTATAAAACTATATTAATATAATTTATAGAACATTTACAAAAATATGATGAACATACTCAAAATAACATTAATAATAAAATCATTTTGTAACCACTGAGGCTTTCTATAGAGTTTATTTTTCCCACAAAATCAAATAATCTTAATTGAATATTATTAACTTAACATCAAAGATAGGATAAACCTGAAAGTTTTCCAATACCATTAATCTTATTTCCACTAAATATAAAGTCGTTATTCCTCAAATAATTTTTTTACTAAAACCCATACTAAACCCAAGGGTTATTTACCATAAACGTCTCACAAAATACACTTAATCATCATAGACTTCTATAGCTTAAAAACTAAAAGGGGGTATTTATGACTTTAAACTTATGATAAACCTTAGACTTATCAACCTAATATACTTTAGGTTTATCCTAGTTCATCCATGATTATCATATATTCAATACCTTTATGATGGTTCGTAAAGAGTCTATAAATTTCAAAAATATATCCCCCATGAGGGTTAAACCAGGTGTGAAACTAGACTCATTATGGTGCACTAAGTAATGATAAATTAAAATACCTATGATCCCTTTTCATAGTTATTACCCCTAGATACAACTGTTCTAGAGGCACAGCCACTTGTAGTATCCAGTCAGGGATGTAATTTATTAGAACTCACACGCTCTATACTTCACCAAAATTCTAGGATATTTTTTTCTATACTTATTCTTATCCATATACTTATCCATAGGTTTATCAATAAATTATTCTAGTTATAATATCCAAAAATAACTAGACCTTGCTCTAATAACAACATTATAAACCTAAGCCTTTTACACATATTATTAAATTATTTTTGACATAAACATCTAATAAGTAAAACCCAAAGATTGTGAGGCCTAGTGTCTTTGGAATTCTAGGTTAATAATAGATTTAAAAGAAACTAAAACATGAAATACTTATTTTATTTACTATAATGAGATCCTAAATACATTGGTCTCCTAATACTGCATAGGGTATCCTGGGGAATACATAAAAGAAAGGGGTGATCTAAACAGCCTAGTAAGGTAATAAACATGATAAGGAAATATAACATGTGATTCAAATGTGTAACATGATATCATAAAACATAAGACACATGAGTAATCACATGGAAGCATAAAATAATGAACATGGTATCATAAGATCATCATAATGTAGGAAATGTGGTAAAAACATATAACTTGACATAAACATGAGTCAGGGTTAACTACCAAGAAAATATCACATAGTGGACAAAGTCCCATAATTGATTAGGTTTACTCCCTAATACCATACATAAAGTCTCATGAGACTAATGCATTACCCAATGCATTAGAGTGTTATTTGGATGAACCCATCATAATATGTTCATGGTTTATGTTTTCCTTAAAAATTAAGTTAATAATAAGGAATAAACATAAGAATTACCCATGGAATGAAAATGGGTTAAAAAATCTTACCTCATATCATAATCAAATGAAATTTCATAATGAATACATTTGAGAAATGAACATAAGGCATGTATTAACCCTTAATAGGAATGGATAATGAGATAGGTATATATGTAAGATATATATATATATATATATATAATTTAGAAAAAGTCCATAAAATAAAAGGTTATTTTCATTGATAAAATTATTTTTAAAAGATCACATGGATATTTCTTGAGGAAAATACCCTTTTTACTTTGAAATCGCTTCTTTAAAATCATAAAATTTCAAAAATATTATAGAAAATATAATTTTTTGAAATAACCCTAGAAATTGTAAAGTAAGGTTCTAAGTATTAAGATTCATGATGGAAGTAAATTAAAATTATTTTGTATAAGTTAAAAGAAATCATTCCTTTCGCACTTCTATAAAAAATCAAAAAGTATCTTGTTTAGAAAATGAAATAAATATCCCTTATAAAGTATTTTTTGTAAAAACTAAAACATGGGTAAAAAGGTATTTAATAAATCATTAGATAATATAAAAAATATTCTTTAAAACATTTAAAGTAAAATATGGATATGGAAGAAAAATTATTTTCAATCAAAAAGAGAAAAAATTAGCTTTCCTTAAAATAAATATTATCAGTCATTTTAAGAACCAAATAGAGGGAAATGGTACTATTACATGAATATTTCATAAATAAATTGGGGATAAAAATTGAAATGATTTATTAGACAATGATTAAATAATTTCCTTCAATGTAAATTCAATCATAAATAATCTCGATTAAAATGATACTAAAGCATAAACTCTTACCGCTTTGGTATCTTTTGAATAATAACCCCTATAAAACAAATAACATAAATTGAAACATTAAATAACATGAATATAAATAGATTCATGATATAAAATATCAAAGGGGTAGTATATACACCTCATAAAAATAAATATGTTCATAATACCAAATATGTCTCAATAAAGTGGAAATTGAGATGAAATCTCTTATAAAGATCATACCATTAAAGTGGGGATTAGTTGATGAATTGATTATGTGTATTAAATTTAAATCAAAATAAAAAAAATTTAAATACAAAATAAAATAATAAAAATAAATTACACACATAATTCTTTAATATCAAAGAAAATAAAGAAGTAATATAACCCAATGAAAAGGAATTGAGTTATGAAATACCTTACCACTTGGTAACTTTCAAGTCAAATATCCATGTATGAAATAATTCAAATTGAATCCTAAAATACCATTAAGTATTAATTATTAATGATATTACATGTATAATATATAGTATATTAACCATATAAATTAAATTGGTTCATAATATTAAAATGTGCCTCAATAAAAGGAAATTGAGACGAAGTCCCTTATGATTTAAGAAACATCTTAACAAAAAACCTATTGAAAGAGGGAAAACCTGAAGTTGAAATTAAAACTCCATGAATGAGAATAATAAATGATGTTAAATAGTCAATGGGTGTTGTACACACTTTTTAAAATAAATTAGGTGCATAAAAGAACATGTGTCTCAAAGAATGATATTTTGAGATGAAAACCCTTAACTCGAGTAAAGACTTGATGTGTATATCCTTTATCTATTATATAACAAAATTATATCAAATATTTATTGTATTAATAAAAATTTGATGTTTTAATCCCTTTTAATTAAACCATTTACTTCATTTATTTTAATGAAATATTTAATTACTTAATCAGTTATGTCCACATCGGTTGTTTTGATGATGATCATTTCATAATTTCAAAAAAGATTTGATGTGTTGACTGTGGACAAAGTGGTCATTGTTACATCATATAAAAAATAAAAAACATTAGATAATTATTATTTTTATACATAAATTATTCTTTTAAAACCAACCATGAATTATGGTTATGAAAAATAAACTGTGTTACAATCATAGAGGTGGTTGGTCGTACGTACACATGAGTAATGTTTCCATATTTCAATGATCATGATGAAAAAGGGTGATTATTATTTTATATTTATATAATGATAATTATATAATAAATATATTACTATTTATTTAAATAAATTTATATATATAATATCCATGTGATACAGTGATGAAAAACGAATCACGTCGCTTCATGAGGTAGTATTCTGTCGTACGTATGAATGACATTATCATTTTTCAATGGATAGTAAGGTAAGAAAATAAATGATATATTAAATTAAGATAATGATAAATATTTCATTAACATAATATATATACATTAAATCAATCATTATAAACTTCTGTGAGAGGTGATTATGGAAACGAATTACATCGATTCGCGATGAGGTAGTCCACCATACACAAGAACAATGCTTTCCTTTCCCATTTGATGGAAGAGGAGATGGATGTAGGTTATTAAATTAACATAATAACATATAAATATATGGGAGATATTTAAATTAATATATTATCAATGTTTATTAATATTTTAAGGAGGTGGAATAAGAAAAAAAAAACAAAAACGCTTGGTTAGGAACGATACCTCTTCCTCGGACCACTACGTTAGGATTATACCTAAATCCTTCCTAGATTGGATTTATAATCCAAAGTACTATTGTATATGGATATGGAAGTAATTAATGTATTTGGGTAGGTATTGGTCAAATAAAAAGGATTTTAAAGTGTGTAAAAGAGAGGAGAGGTAGTGCCCCTTTATAAGTGAGAGGGACTGTCATTTTTGTAAATACCCAAAACTACTCAATAATGGGAAGTCACTCTCAAGCCAAGTGCCTCCAAAATTTTTAAATAATATATTTTAGGGGTTATATTTTTGATCCAAACCTCCAAAATTAAAAATGAAAAATGTTTTAAACATGTTATTCCATTTACCTCTAAGGTTACTCACTTTTACTATTTTAGTTTTTCACCACGGTAACTAGTTTTTTACATTTTTTACTATTCATAATAACCAAAAGTTAATTTTAACTTATTAAATAATATTAATTTTTATGGATACAAATATATAATTCATTTTATTAAATTAAAATAACAAAATTGGTAGAATTTAATTAAAAATTAAACCCGTAAATCCTGTCAAAAAACGTTTTTTCAAGAAATGTATTTTATGGTATTAAATGATCTTATATTAACCCTATAACTAGTAATAATCATTATATGAATTTAAATTCACATAAATAGATTCATAATATATGTATTTAATTTAAAAAAATTCTTATTTTGGTTAATTTTAATTAATAAAAATGGATAAATTTTATGCACTTAGAACAGTTTGTAGGAAACCATGTTTTTTAGCATAAAAACAAACTTATACCAAAATCATGAAAATTGATGATTAAAAATAAATAAATTATATTTTTATAAATAAAATGGTTAATATTTAAATTTAATACCAAATCCAAAATATAATTTAACTTTTAAATTACTTAATTTAATGAAAAGAAATTCTTGTAGTTGAAAAATCGAAATTTTTCACTATTCATTAAAAAAATATAACATTTTAGAAAAATAAAAAAAATTCACCCTAAGTAAATTTTGATATGAGGATTTAAAAAGTGATGTTAATTTTATAAAATAACATTTCTAAAATCTGAATAAATTAACTGTAATATTTTCTCTCAAAAATAAATAAAAATTATTTTTGTAGAAAATGTATTTTTTTTAAATGAATTTATTATAAATTGAGAAATTATTTAATAGGAATTTATCAATACATTTATATATATTATGACCTTTATATATATATATATATATTTCATAAATAAGTTAATACTATTCATACCCACTAATTTAATGACTAGGTTATATTACTCATATTTATATAGAAATATTTCATAGTTCATGTAGGCTCTGTGTTGCGTGTCATATACGCAATCAAACATAGTTTTATTATTATTTTATAAAATCTTAGGGTATTACATTATCAATATAAAATTTTAATTTTGTGAGTATGACATAGAAACTATGCTCTCTTATTGTACTTAGTATGACATCAAGGTGTTTGGAATGATCATGTTGAGTCTAAGAATACACTAAGATATCATCCATGAAAACAACCATAATGGAATACAAGTATCGATGGAAAACCTGGTTCATCAAGGATATAAAGATATCTAGTGAATTCATTAATCCAAATGGAATTACCGTATATTAATAAAAGATATATATACTTCATAATGTCGTATATGGTATATACTAGGGCCTAAATCGCACCAGATGGTGTACTGATCTCAAATCAATATTTAACAAGACTTTGGATCCTCAGATTTGATTAAAGAGATTGCCTATTTGAGGAAGTGGGTATCAGTTCTTAATTTTAATCTGATTGGACTACCTTTAATCTGCATATATCCATAGGTTACCATCCACCTTCTTGGAAAAAAGCACATGTGAACCCCAAGGAGAAGTACTGGGTTATATAAACCCTTTGGCTTCCAGGTCTTCCATCTACCTCTTGAGTTCTTAAATATTAGTAGGATCCATCTGAAATGGAGTAATAGATATTGTTTCCACTCTTGGAACAAGTTTTATGGTGAAATAAACCTCTCTCTCAAGAGTTATACTATAAAATTTATTAGGGAAAAATCTCTAAATCAGTCCACCACATGAGGGAAAAAATCTATTTTACTCCTCAATCATCAATAAAACAATTGGTGATCTGGGCTAAAACTCCACCGAGACCATGATTCTCAATTTCAATTTGACTTTCTTGGATATCACATTCACCTTTATGAACATATCGACCACCCTCATGTGATAATAATAGAACCCTCTAGTGATAAAAATTGATATGGGGTCGATAAGGAACTAATTGGTACATACTGATAATTATGTAAAAAACTTTCCCTCTCAAGGATAAAAAGTTTCCATAAGAAATAGTAACCTCAAACCTCAATGGTAAACTCCTTTCATCAGTGCACAATTTCTAACCATTCTTATAATAGAGTATCAAGATACATTTCCCCACAAAAGTACTAAATCTCAAGTACAAGTCTCTCCATTAAATCCATAGATAAAAATGAGTGTGAATCACTGGTGTAAAATAAATAAGACACTAGAGTCAGGGCTACTAAGATTTTACCTCATATTTTAGATTTCCCAACACTCTTCTCCTTAGATGTAGGCTCACTACATATAACTGGGTTGATCCATGGTCTTCAATTGCAACCTGACCACCTTGATCAGGTCCACTCTGCTAGCGATGCACATCAAGAGTCTGGTTTCCTCACAATGACTGCTACCTCAGCTTGATTGGAAAGTAGTACTCTAGCTTCATCTATGGTGCAGATATACCGATCCCACTCTAAAATTTAGAGCTGGTGCAAATCCTCTCCCACTATGAACCAATGATAAGGTCCTAAAAAATATCTAGAGATAGCCCATTCTACCATAGGATAGACACTTTAATACATCTCTGTTATACTAGGGATTCATGTGACCCTTCCTTCCACATTGATGGAATGCTACATAACTCTCAGTATGTACACTCTGAATACCGCTTCCCCATAAGAAATATATTATTGACACTTCCTACCATTGTATTATTCACTACCTAGCCTAGAAACTAAACCACCATGCCCTGTACCTTTAGATTCTCTTATATTACCCTCTGAGATAAGGTCATGGTTCATTATTTTAGAGATAGTATTTAATCATAATATGTTATCCTAAGATCAGATGGCATATGTAAGCCCATCCTTGAAACATCTCACCCTAGAAATCTCATCACTATAAAGAGTGGGTAAGAAGTGTTAAAGATCAGTGAAATAAGATGAGTAATCCATAATAGACATGGAACCCTTCTCTAGATTCATGAATTCAATAGATAGATTGACTTTCTAGGTCTTTAGAAAAAATTAATCATAGAAAATAGTCAATAAATCTCTTCCAACCATGCCCCAATGTTGATTTTCCTATGTTAAGACGTCCCACCATCACTTGGAATATCCATGAATCATATATGTTTTGAGCCTCACCCTACTTTTCATAGGTGTCTTTGGATTCTCAAAAATCAAAAGTATAGCCTCTAACCAAGACTCAGTGGCTAGGGGATCGCCTTCCCCTGGAAAATTAGGTGGGTACTATCATTGTAACTCCCTTATCAACTTTGACATTATTGGTGTATGTCACAGAGCTCCCTCTATAAGTTTTACTAATCTTATAAAACATTATTTGAGTTAAGAATCAATTCTATTAGCGGGTCAAGTCCCACCACCTCAGGAGCATGGTTGTCGCCACCCTCCTGACACTCAACCCTAGGTTATCGTGGAGTCATATATGTAAAATTCCAAGAACATGCCTTGGAATAAATACTAGGAAAATAAATTACTGATATGAATCAAGGATAGGCTCACAACCTGAATGAAAGAGATACTCTATCTAACTCCTCATTTCTAGGGTCAAGTTATAAGGAATAATTCCAAGTTTCAATAATAAGGGTTCAGTTATATGGGGTGTCAATTCCAATTTATAAAATAAAATTTTCTTTATATTGTAATTTTTATCCCTCTCTAATGAAGACCATTTCCTTTAAGATTTAAAAATTTATAAATTTTCATATAAGGTTTAGTTAGATGTATTGTCACTCCCAATATATAAATATCTAATCTTTTTAAGTTAAAATTTCCATTCCATGTAATTGTAACCAACCATTTACATGTAGTATTAGGATGTAATATGTCCATATATTATGGTTCAATTATATGGATATATATTCCCAATTTATAGAGGTAAAAAAATTATAAATTGTAATTGGGATCCATTTAATCACAACTAACTAACATTTCAGCCTATATAACTAAGGTTCCATGGGTTAAAAATGACATAATTGGTTGGTTAAAGTGACACCATCAATATATGTGGGAAAACACTAATTAGGTTAATGTAGACAGATTAAGTTTCCAATTATTTCTTCCTTTTTCATGCAAGAAATGTTTTAGAATCCACAAGTATATCAATCAAGGAACATAAAATGAGGAACATGCAATGAAATAAACCTGGCATGGTGTATGCATGACATATATGTACCCATGTTCCTATAATGATGCATGAGGCAATTCTCCCTTAACACACTAGCCTAAGGGTAAAAATTAATAATCATAACAAATTTCGTAAGTCATGTACATCATCCAATGGTGAAAATAATGCAACTATAAAAAGATAAATCTAGAACAAAAACTCACATCCCTAGAAACTTGGATTTTCCCCTGAATGTGGGTTATTAACTCCCAATAAGGACTTATCACCAAGTACTGATACATATTAGTCTCCTATCTACCAACCCAAAATATAAAGACTAAAGAAAGGAAACCACTTATACCACTTTTTGAAATCTCAGGTTCGGTTCACTCATAAGTAACTAAACTCATGGGCCGCATAGGCTCAAGAACACCTACCTGTATTCCAGAGGCTACTTACTAGTATCTAGGGTATATGGTGATATGTTGGGGATACTATAACCTCTTTATCAGAGCACACCACAATAGTAAATATAAGGCAAATAAATAGAAGATAATATAAACCAACACAGTGGAAAAAACATGGTAGTAGGAGTGAATCATCCAAATAATATAAAAATACATGAATATAAATAGTATCATATTCCAATGATGTCATAAACCAATAGATAATATGAGTAGTAAGAAATAGAAGGAGGCATACAACAATACATCATATACAAAAGGAATCCAAAATGACCAAGAATCTATCTCCAAATCATCCTAAGCATTGAATTTTTTATCTTCTCCCAAGATCCCATCCTAAAAAGAAATAAAGAATCCATAGATGGGTGTTTCCCTTTATCCTTACATGCATCCATGAAGTATACTCGGGTACCAAACGATGACCCAAACAGGGTGTGAGTAAAACTTAGTAATTCATAGATAATGGTGTCTAAAACAAATCTAGTTTATGAATATAATCTCTAACAGTTTTCAATATATAAATAAGGAAAAGCAGTAAGATGAAGATGAAATAGGTAAATACCACCATCTTTGGCTTAAGCTGGATATCTCTAAGTGTAAGACCTTTTAGTAAGCCAAGAACCCAAGGCTTATGGCCAAGGAATCATTATCAAGTCCAAGTAGAAATTCCAAGTTAACCTTGGTATAGACTTGACTGGAGACCAAGGAGATAATCCAAGGTTGTTTGTGTCTGAGGACATCAAGCTAAATCTAAGGAGATAAGCCAAAGAATTCTAATTTTTGTATTTTTTAAGTGATTCATTGGTTTTAGGATAATATCTTCACACATCTAATACATTCACTAATTCCAAGGTTGGTGTCCCACTTGGCAGTCACGTTAATGAACCACCTAGAATCCTATGAGTTCTCTAAAGGAATTTCAGGTTAGGAATCCAAGCCTTACTCAAGATGGGCCACACCATTATATTTATCCAAGTCCATAATAATAATCAAGAATAATATATAAATGATCAATTGGATATGTAAGTATCCACACCATTCATCAATTCAATTAGTTCTACTGGATCATTTCACTTATAAGTGATAAAAATGTCCAAGTGAAGTATGAATTCTGTAGTAAATTTCATTTTATTCAATTTAGATATTATTTTTATAATAATAAAACCAAACACACCTAAAGGGTGTTATAGCTAAGAGAAAAAAATTGTTATCATGGTATTTTAACTAACGCACCCTAAGGGGTGGTTCGAGTTGAGGTCATATACCTCCAATAAAGGCTATGAGTCTCATAACATGTCTAAGTCAAGGTTTAGTCAACAATTTAAAGGAATATTAATTTTAGGATTAATGCATAGAAAACTCAGCATGCGGCACAATGATGGAAAAGTATAAACATCATGAATTTTAGTGAAAAGTAGTAGACCACCAATATTAGCCCAGTGGTAGACTCTTGATATACTATGAACCTCATATTTGGGCTGGAATGAGAGAAAATGGAAAACTAAATAAATGCCCTAAAAATAGGGAATATTAGCTTTCATGTAAATAATTCTAAATATGGTGAAGAAAACTAATAAAGTAAGGGATATGAGTGCTAGACTTACTGATAGGGATCTAACATGATAAACAACGATCGAATCAAAGTATGGATAGAGGAGATATATCAAAATCTTTGAGAGGTGAAAAAGAAAGATCTCCCAAGGTGGATGTTGTGTGAAAATGAAGAGAAAGATGTTAAATGGTAAATTATCACTTTTTAATGGGTTCTTAGTTTAGTCGCATGCTTGGCCAAACTGTATTCCAACCGTGTGATGCCCACTATCTGAGTGCACACACCTTTCCCGATCTAGGCACATGGTTAAAAAAATCGTGAAAAATCTATGTGTGGTTCACCTATAATAAATAGTAGGGTTTGAATGATTTTGTGGCCCCTGTTTCATGGTTTGAAGAACCATTCTTCACTCTCTTAGGGATGCATGGTTGAGGTGTATGATTAGTGAAATACATGTTCTAACCATGTGTATCATCTTATTCCTCCAAAAACTAGAACTCTAGGCCCTGAACCAAGATCAAATGCCCCCAAAACCTTTATAACCCCTTTATGCACTTCCATTTAGATGAAACAATAGGTTTAGACTGAAAATTAAAGGATCCTTACCTCCATGAAAAACTAAAATCTTACATAGTAGTTTTAAGTAGAACACATATGTATGGATTATTGACTGGTGGGGTCCTGTAACACCCTTCAATGAATTGGTAAAGTTTGTATATCATTATTTTAAAAGGGTGCATGAGAGTATTATCCCAAGATAAAGGGTACATGAAAGTATTATCCTAAGCCAAAGGGTAGACATGGGGGTTATTTCAATACCAAGGGTACATAAGAAGATTATCCCAAGCCCAAGAAGGGTATATGGTTGGTAATCCCAAGCCTAAGGGTACATGGGTGGTAAGCCCATGCTCATGGGTACACATATGGTATGTCTAAACCCAAGGGTACATGGGTGGTAATCCTAATCCCAAGGGTACATGGGTGGTAATCCCAATCTCAAATGGGTATATAGGTGGTTAGCCTAGCCCTACTCTGTGATGATTTTATTGGTGGATAACCTTGACATATGATTTTTATTCTTATGTTTATGCTACACTCTTATGTTATAATCTTATTCCTATTTTATGATCCATGGATCATGTTTATTATCTCATGATTCCACACTCTTTCATGCTATATTTTTTCATTTGATAATACATGTACTTCTATCATGAATTATGGACAACTCTAATTATTCCATGTTCTTTTTAATAATATGTTTCTCTCATAATCATGTTTTCCCATATGATTATGATCTTACCCTTGATGAAATGTTGATAAGTTTCCCTTTACTGGGTGTTTAAGATCACATATTTCTTATTTTTTTCATTCCCTAGGTTATAAAGGTGATTAAAACCTATAAGGAGTATAGAAGGGAGCATAGTGTGGTTCAATTATGGAGAAATGTTCAAAACTATTGAAAAATAATTTACTTATATAGATAATCCTCAAAGACACTAAACCTTTCCTTCTTGAGATTGTGTGATTATTTTAAAATGTAATGTTTAACTTATGGTAATGTTGTAAAAAAGAATAGGTTTGTCTCTATTTGCATCAAAAATAGTGTTTGGAGAATGTTTTTTTAGCACCGAACCTGGGAGTATAAGTATAGGGAACCTCAGTTGGCATCAATGTAAGGTTTAGTTATTTTTTATGATTAATGTAGTTATTTTTGTGGATCAATATTATAGAAATTTAGTGGAAACCCTAAGGATGAGTCTAAGTGTAGGACAATATTCTGATGTTTTGGTAAAGTATAGATTTTTAGGTTTCCTATTAACTACATCACTGTCTAGATAATGAAAATTTTATGCAGGTGTGACACAAATGAACCTAGTGGTAATCACTCAAAAAAATTGGTTGAGTACTAATTCAATCTTCACTCAGTGCATGATGAGTGGGACTAAGACTGTACACCCAGCTAAACACTCTCAGGGTATATTCTTTGTTTGATCCAATTTTCATTAAAAACCATTATGAATTATTTATTATGTTAAGTAATTAGGATAATATGTATAATAGAAAATAACCTAAAGAAATATAGTTTAATCCAAGGGTGATTTATGACCAACAGAACTATAAACTAATATGATGGTGATAAAGGTTAAGACATTTTGAGGTTGAATTTCCCATGTAATTATCTTAAAATGGTTGTTTTATGGTGTTAACTATTCATAAATATTATTAACCCCTTTAGGGTTTTGTAATAGATGAATGTCTACGGAACAAATTTAACAATGGATACAATGGAAAAAAGTGATAATTGTCTTATTGAGGAATATAGTGGGATTAAAACTAGTCTTAAAAATCTTGTTGTTATGATCAATCAACTTTCTCAAGTTATGATTAAAAACTTTAGTCTTGATGAACTTTTGTACACACCAAATAATCTAATGATTTGGTTTCATATGAGCTTATCTGATGAAGATGATGAAGGAAAGAATATTTAATTTCCTATGTGTCAAAAATGTAGGAAGAATTACCTAAGGGAATTTCTTAAATGAAGAAGAAATTTTTTTAAGTGTGGTAGGATTGGCTAGTGGTATCAAGATTATTGTAACTCCCTATCCCGAGATCCACTCAAATGGTTCTCTGGGACATTATACCACATGGAATTAAGTGAGTCTCCCTGTATGCTAAATGATTTTGACTAGTAGCGAGGGTATATTGGGTGATAGTGGGGAGACTATATCCTCTAGTGATGATGATGATGATGATGATGGTGATAAATGATAATTGTATTGTAGAAGAATCCAATCAAACCTAGAAAAATCAATATAAAATAGTAGCAATAACAATCCAAAATTACACTAGCTAAATATATCAGATAATTTTTACATGTCATGATAGTCATATAAAGCATGAAAGATCTCCCATGGGATGATCATATAAGTATATAAGAAAAAATCAAAACATCACCCCTCAGATTATAGGGGCCACCTGTTACACATACCAAAACTATAACATCATCCTGTATACCTGTGGCATAACCCAACTCACTAAGGTCTAGATCATGAACCAGTCACTTTCCTACACTCAAAGTCATAAAATCTATACACATCCTAAGGGGATCTTTAAGGGTGGGAGTATGAACTTAGTAGGACACCACCAATTTTTGGATATATTATATCCATACATATACTTTTGTATGAAAAACATAAATATACATAAACTAGTCACATATCAAATAACCTACTACACTTGTGCTCAACAGACACAAGGGAGCCTTTACCTGCCTCATCCAATGTCGGAGACGAATGATGAATCATCCACTTTCTATTATGATAGAATAACCCTTGGTCCCCCATTCATTTCTATTCCATGAGAAATCATGTTCCTACCCTTACAATGTATATAACATGTCAAGTAAAATGGATGCCCCTTTGGCATGCCCATAAATATATCAGAAGCCTAGTAGTTGTTCATTTATTAAATCATCATCAGCTCGGTAGCCCGATGTCCCTGGGCATAGTGATATTCATCCTTCTATAGTTCTGATCCATCCTACCCAGTATATTGGTGAGCCTCATCCCCTATATGATGGTCTCACACACCATCACATGTGGTTTTCTATGATGAGAACCTCCTCCATTCGAATGGTCATCATCATCCTCTATTCCATTAAGTCTACATAGGCCTCCACCCACATCAAGCAGTCAACACCACCTCACTAGGTAATTATCTTGTGTTCACATGACCCCAATGACGTTATTGGCCAACCTCAATGGGTGGAAATCACCAAAAACCAAAGATACACCTCGAATGAACCTCTATCACCACTCGGAGACCACATCGCCCAACTACATCCTTGATCATCACCAACCATCTCAACCTAAAAAACTACATTGAATCAACTCCAGTGACCAATATCACCCAAGACCGCATGGTCCATGCCCAATACATTCCCACTGAACCCACATATCCATAGTCTCAATTAAAATAAATTACATAATCAGTAATATCCTTTTAAACAAACACAAAACTTCATTTCACCTCTTTCATTCCATACCTAACTCAATTGTACTTTAACAGGCATGTGACTTCCATTCATCATCTCTTAAGAATAATAGAAAATAAAATAAATATTCAACTGTCACACTTAGACCACCCCACTTATGCATATTTATCATGAAACACATAAACACGTGTATAAATTATGAGAAATATGGGAACCACCTACCTCATGCTTAAGACTATTTACGCATCCGATATCATCCTTTGGTTCTAGATGAAATGATAAAAAATGAGGAATTAGAAAAATGCCCTAAAAATAGATCATATGAGGTCACATGGAAATAGAATCCACTACAGCGAAAGAAAAGAATAAAAGAAGCAATATGACTCATGGTCTTACCAAGAGGGATCCAATGCGATGGAAAATGATTGAATCAAATCCCAAATAAGGGAGATCCAAAGAAAACTAGGCAAGGGAAGATGAGAGCTCACCCATGGTGGCTACTATGTGAATGGAGAGGGATAAATGAGGATAAAAGAGTTAAAAGAAATTAGGGGCACAATCATTATTTTACCCTTTTTACAGGGGAACATAGTTATGCCACACGGTTTGGCTAACTGTGTTCCAACTATGCACACCCACTTTCCAAAAGTCCACCCTCCTTGTATATCTAGGAGCATAGTAAGACAAACCATGCTCTGACCATGTGTTTCTCTCTATAATTTACTATAGGATTATTGTATGTCCATACAGCCTCGGGTGCATAGTTTAACAAACCATGTGACACACCTACAGGGCTGCACAGTTTGGGGTGCATGGTTAGCATTAACTATGAGCTAATCATGCGCCCACTTGTCCTTTCCAAAACCTAAGATTTCAAAGCCTGATGCACCAAGAACTAAACTGAACTCATGAGGCACCTTCTTCTCCTTAAACCCCATCCAAAAAACAACACTTTAAAGGGTTAAAACTCTCAAAATTACACTCTGAGGATCAAATTGAAATTTGGTATACCTAACAAACTAAAAGTTCTAATTCCCTTAGAATTTTCACCTCACTCTAATTAAGGGATCATAAAATCTTCTCACATTTTCATAGTTTGTCCCAAATCTATTTATCCACATGTTGAACCAAGCTTTATCTCTCATTCAGAGCATCCCACACCTTACTTTTCAAAATTATGAGATGACACCGAACATATCCATATCATTTCCAACATCCCAAACTACCCTGGTTACTTACTCATAGCTGACTCATTATGTGGTGCTCCCCACCTTAAGAATCACCTTCCTAGTTACTTCCTGACCCATTTTCCAACATCTCAATGGTTCCAAACTGACCATACCCCATACACACATGTCCCAACCATTTCACACCATCAATCCTGCATCTCGTTGGTTTTTCATCACATATCGGTATCACATATGATTCCCATAAGGTCTTGCATCATGGATGGTGTCCAAAAGTTCTCATATCACACAAAATTACCTACAAAATTTCCTTATTTTAATGTATCTCATAACAATCCTACATTATTCTTGATTCTCACCTATTAACCAGCATCTAGTTAATTCATATGTCATGCATGCACCTCGTGCAACATTTTCTATCATGCTAGAAAAAAACACAACCACACTCACAACATACCTCTAACCATCATCAGCTCCCCGTCATATTTTAAACCTATCATCTCAACCCCATGTAGTTGTCCTAAATCCAAACTACCTGATTCTTGTCCTCCCTGTGAAGTTTTACCCACTATCAGACATTTCCTCTAATTCTTGGTATCTCTCTACCTGTCATGTACATTTTTATCCTAGCTACCAGCTCCTGGTGTCGCTCCCATTCTTACCTTGTATCCCGAGGTCTTACCAGGTCCCTAAATTCCATCTAGTTGAGACATATTCCAAAACAAACTCTCTAAATGGAATATTTTTTCACATTCCCAACAATCATTTGGGGGGAACTTGCACTGAGTATGAACATGTCTGGGCTTCCCACACTGGAAACATACCATCAATGATCCACTCCATCTATTTGAGACATATTCCAAATGTTTCACTATACTGCAAGTTCATAAACTCGTGAGCTCTAACTTCCTTCAATGTCTCAGGGAAAAAATACTCAAAGAACATAGACTCGAAGTTTTTTCATACCATCCCCTTATGCCTACCTATATGTACTTGTATTCCCCACCAATGATTCGTTGGTACACTAAGAATATAAGTGTCCAACTTCACCCTCCACCATGGGGATGTCTCAATCTGATCACAAATACTCTATACAGACTTGAACCAAAACATTGCTGCCTGCGGTCTACACTCACCCTGAAACAAGGGGTGCTTTGAATGAAATTCCCATGTAGGATATTACATAGACAGATTAGCTCCTTGAGCTCCCCGATCAATGCTTTGAACGACCCTCACCAAGCATTCCTTGAGCTACTCATCCAACCATAGCCTAAACTCCACTATATATTGCAGTTATCCTACCTGCCTCGGAGCCTCCACCTATAGCTCATGCTCACTTCCACCCACAAGGGCCTCATCCCATGCATGTACTGGAAGAACTACATCTCTTCCCTTCTAATTCTTCACCAAATCCCATCTAGTTGGCGTCATACTGAGATCCAAAATCCATGGTCAAAACCAATGATAACAGTCTAAATATCATAAATAGGGAAAATTGTAATAGGTATCACATCTCACTACCCTTAAAAATTCTTACCACACCCATATCGTATATCATCTAACCTTATGGACCCCTTCTTACCCATATCTGATTCAGGAACCACATACTTTACATACACATAGAGTTACAACCAAGGATGATAGAGTAGAATTCCACAAAGAGGCTATGTAGGAAAAAACTATTTAGACTGTTGTTGACACTTTAAATATATCACCCATTTCCCTTATTTATTCCTAATCACATCAGACACAGTATCTACATACACCATACACCCATAGGATCACATACCAATCACACTAGGAACCACATACTTGGGATGGATGAGTAAAATCCCACTAAGAGGCTATGTAAGAAAACACTTTTTAGTTTATAGTTGACAATTTAAACAGCTCAACCCCTTTTCCTATATTCCAAGTTATAATAAATAATCTCAAGAAAATACAAACATCATGTGAGCCTAAACTCTTATCATGATGCATGACTACTCTCCTCCTACCTCTCGGGACAAGAGTCTAAAAAAATCAATAATATAAAATACAATATCATCTGAATCAAATAATTCAACTATAATCATGAAAAACTGAACAATAATCCCTTTTCCCTAGTAACTTGGATTTCAATTCATGTAGGTATTGTGCAGACACATAACACAACCTCCATCCCAAGTTCGGATACTTTCTATGCTCCAGTCTACCATATCCCAAATAACCCTTTAATACCACTTAGAATCTTGTTGAACACTATTAACACTCTATGACCAACTTGAGCCTCTGATACCACTTGCAATTTCCCAACCTTAGAGCCACTCAACTGGTGATCCGAGTCGGCACACCACTTGGCCTTAGGCGTGTCTCCCCATATGTTAAAGGCTACCGACTAGCAGTGATGGTCTATTGGGTGATAGTGGGGAGACTATAACCTATGGGGATAATAATAATAATAATAATAATATAAATAATAATAATAAATGATAAATGACTACTGAAGCACCCAAACAAACCTAGTATAAGCGATATAAAATATCAGCAATAACAAGACAAAATTTCACCACCTAAATATATCAGATAAATTATACATTACATGACAGTCATAAAAAGCATGAAATATCACCCATGGGCCGATCTTATAAGTATGTAATCAAAAATCCAAATATAAATCCCTTGTCTAAAAGAAAATACTTGGTCTATATACCAAAAATATGACATTATCCCTTATTCCCACAGCACAACCTAACTTTCTATGGTCCAGACCATGAACCTGATCCTTTTCCTGATCTCAAATCTATAAAGTTTTCATGAATCCCGAGGGGCCCATGATGGGTGTGAGTATAAACTTAATGGGATACCACCAATGTGGTCCTATCTTACATCCATACATATACCTATGTATGAAAAACATAAATAAAAAAACTACTCACATGTCAAATAAACTGCTTCACTTATGCTCAATAACTATAATAGAGCCTTTACCTACCTCGTCCAATGCCAGAGTGGAACGATTCATCCACTGTCAGTCATATATGAAGAACCCTAAATCCCCAATCCATTTCTATACTACAAAAAATCATTCTAGAACCCTTACCATGTGTAAAACATGTCAAGTAAAATTGACATCCCTTCGACAGGCACATAAATATATCACTAGTCTATTGGACTTCCATTTATTAAATCATTGTTGCCTCGATAGTATGACATCCCTAGGAATGATGATATCAATCCTTCCATAGTAATGACACATCATCCCCAGTATATTGAAGAGCCTCATCCCCCATCTGACGGTCTCACACACCATCACATGTGGTGTTCTACAATGAGAACCTCCTCTTTTCTAATAGTCATCATCATCCCCTATGATTCTAGGCCTATGGAGGCCTCTACCCATATCAAGTGGTCAACACCACCTCATTGGGTCATGATCCTATGTGTACATGACCCCAATGATTCTATCATCCAACTTCAGTGAGCAAAAATTTACAACAACTAAGGACACACCTTCGATGAACCTTTGTCACCACATATGTACCATGTCGCCCAATTGTAGCCTTGGACATCCCCAACTTCCTCAATATAATAAACTGTTTCACCTCAACTCTGGTGACCAACATCACTCAAGACCTTATGGTCTATACCCAACACATTCCTATTGAACCCACTTAGCCATAGACTCAATTTAAATAAATTACATAATTAGTAATATCCTGTAAAACAAACACGAAACTCTATTTCACCTATTACATTCCATACCTAGATCAACTATACTTTAATAGTCATGGGACTATCCATCATCATCTATTAGGAATAATAGAAAAATAAATCAATATAAAATGTTCGCACCCAGACCAACCTACTCATGCCTATTTATCATGCATCACATAAACACACATATAAATTAGAAGACGTCTAGGTACCACCTACCTTGTACTTAAGAATATTTACTCTTTGATATTGACCTTTGGTTCGATATGCAATAAGAGAAATCAAGGAATCAAAAAAATACCCTGAAAATAGGGAATATGAGCTCTCATGGAAATAACATCCACCATGAAGAAATAAAATAAGAAAAGAAGAAAGAGAACACTTAGTCTTACCGAGAGGGATCCAATATGGAGAACGATATTTGAATCCGAGAATTAATGAGGGATATCCAAAGATAAATAGGTGAGGGAGGAGGAGAGATCACCCATGGTAGCAACTGTGCAAATGGATGAGAAGAAATGAGGCTTAAGGGGTTAAAAGAAATCAAGGGAAGAATCATCATTTAACACTTTTTGAAGGGGAACGCAATTAGGCTGCATGGTTTGGCTAACCATGTGACAACCATGCGCACCCGCTATCAAAAGGCCACCCCCTCTCATGGATAAGAGCACTGTTAGACAAACCATATAAAAACTGTGCTTTTCTCTCTTCAATTTACTATAGGGGCCTCTCATGGTCAAGTGGCCTCGGTGCATGGTTTAACAAACCATGTGACACCCCTATAAGGCCTCAGAGTTTGTGGTACATGGTTGTCATTAATCGTGCGCTAACAGTGAATCCCCTTGGACTTTTCAAAACTCAGTCTTTCAATGACTGATGTGTAGGTTTCGGGTGCAGCAAAAGTGCAATTGGTCCGGCACCTAACTTTAATTTTTACCACGATCAATGATTATTCGGGATCAATACGGTGATGAAAGCTAGTATCCATGGAATAGAATCAAAGATTTAGATAAATAATTAAGAGGCATGAAACCTTTATAGAGGATCTTACACATCATGTTTATAATTAATTTAATTAATTTCATAACGAAAAAATACCTAGATATTTGGTATTTTCTTCATTGATGATGTTGATCATCTGGAATAACCCTTCTAAATTATTTCATTTCACTTGAGAGGATCCAAACTAGAATCCCTCTAGAGGTGATCCACACATGCTCTGATGGCCTCCGATCAACACCACTTGTTCTTCAGGTGCTAGTGTGGTGAAGTGAGTGTCTTGTGTCAGTTGTTCTTGATCGCTTTTTATTCATCCTTGAATAATGTATCTCATTCTTGGGAGGGGTGGGAAGAGGATTCAAGAGAAAAATTGTTTAGCTCAATAATTCTCAACTCACCAGGTGTGTGGTTCGATACATGGCATAATAGATGTACGTGTTTATTTATTGACATGGGGATTTAGTTACAATATTTAATCATGTAACAGTAATTAAATACATTCATAATCTTAGAGAAAAATCATGCTATTAATAATAATATCATGTCATTATTTATAGTGTTCCAACTTGTGCAAAATGGAATTATAAATAAAATTTTGCGTCATAAAATAATAGCAGCATTATTGTAATTTATGCCAACTAGTTAAATAATTATTTATCATCTTGCTAATAATTATTTTACTACTAGACCAGCATTGGTATACTCGAACTCCAATTTAATTTATTGAACACCCTAATAAATAAATAAATAAATTATTCTCTTAAATAAATATTTTATTTACAAACTTGTAAATAAATATTTATTAAATTTTCAATAAAATAAATAAATATATTTTACCCACAATCCAGTGAATAAATATTTATATAATTTATGCAATTAATTTTAACTTGAATAAAATTATTCCAATATATTGAGAATAATATTTATTAATTTAATTCAAATATAATTTAACCGAGACCACCAGAAACACTTAGTGTGTGATCCTCTAGGATTATTTCTTGTTGGAATTAGGCGGACTTTCCTAAAGTCCAAGAGTACTGTCTAGCAACAGGTCAAGGCACCCAAGAGAAAGAACTTAAAGTCACAACAATGACATCCACATATGAACACTCACTATGTAATATAATTACTTTTTCACAATATCTCATCAAGTAGGTTTCATGATAGTGTCATCAACTTTTATGCTTGATACGTCATTCTTTGACTACCTGAAATAAACTCATCATTACACCATGGACATAGAATTTCGCATGACGATTCTATTTCAATCAAAGGGCCAAGATATCAAATTCCATAAATGGAAGGAAAAATCCTTCCTCGACTTATCCATTAATAACATTCCACTCATGACACACCCAACGTACCCTACTTCCAACCAATTATCTTCATGATGGTTTTTGTCAACAAATCAAAGTGCGTGAGTCATGACACATATTAATTATAATATTAAATTCTAAGGATCATTACACATGCTAGTAGATAGAAATATCCAATGACACCACAACATGCAGAATTCCTACTAGCAGGTCTATTCTCATTATCTATTATCTTGGAGATTATCAAGTGCGAACGTCATGAGAGGAAGTCTCATCTGCTTACGAGTACTCTCACCTGATGGTCTGAATTCTATGTGTCCCATCATAGTATTTCATCTAACTGTAGAATTATATTTAAGAATATTGTTATATCATTTCAAGTTTCCCATCATAATGGGAAACTGTCATGACCTTATAAATGTAACAAATACTCTAGGACATTATTACATCATAGTCATGTCGAACAACGAACAATATGTAATAATATGTTTAATATTTAAATACATTAAATGTCCATTTAATTAAAGTTAAAACATTTGGTTCTATGACACCAACTCTTACAAAATCCCACTTGGAATAGAGCCAACTGCCTACGACTTTCAGTCTGCTAGACCGCACATGATAATCATGTTTCTACTGAGTCAAGGCTTTAGTCAAGGGGTCCTCTATGTTGTCTTTTGTAGAAATAATTCTCACTATAAATTCACCTCTATGAGAAAAATCCCTCAATAGATGATACTTCCAAAGTATGTGTTTTTTCCACTGATGTGACCTTGGCTCTTTTTAGAGATCCACTACTGCAGTATTATCACAGTATAGTGTGATGGGATCTTTACTGCTAGGTATCACATCCAGATCCTATATGAAGCTTTGCATCCAAACTGCTTCATTAGCTGCTTCAGAAGCTGCGATATACTCAAACTCTGCTATAGAATCTGTGACCACACTCTCCTTTGAGCTCTTCTAGATCATTGCACCACCATTCAAAGTGAAGATGTATTCTGTTTGCAACTTCATGTCATATTGATCAGTCTAGAAACTAGAATATTCGTATAATATAATGACTAGTTCATCATCTCCTCCATAAACTAGGAACATATCCTTAGTATGCCTCAGATACTTTAGGACAATCTTGACTGCCATCCAATGGTGGTTACCTAGGTCAGCTTGATATCTGCCTACTTCACTCAATGTGTAGGTGACATCTATCCTAGTACATAGCATGACATACATGACTGACCCAATTTTTGATGTGTATGGAGTCCTTTCCATTATCTTTCTTTCTTCATGTGTCTGAGAACACATTTTCTTGAAAAGATGAATGCCATGTGACACTGGCAACAATCCCCTCTTGTATTGTTACCTACTGAATCTCTTCAGTGTCTTATCATTGTATGTACTTTGACTTAGGCCCAGCAATCTCTTGGATCTATCACGATGGATCTTGATCCCAAGAATATATGATGCCTTCCCCAAGTCCTTCATGGAGAATAATTTATTAAACCATGCCATAACATACTGTAAGATTGGTATCTCATTTCCAATAAGTAATATGTCCTCAACATATACTATTAAGAAAAATAATGCACTCCCACTAAACCGTTTGTAGACACAAGGTTGACATTCGTTCTTGATTAAACCAATTTTCATTATGGATTCATCAAAATGAATGTTCCATGACCTGGATGCTTTCTTTAATCCATAAATGTATTTCTTCAACTTTCATACCTTATTGGAATCCTTTGGAGTCATAAACCCTTTAGGTTTTGTTATGTAGAAATCTTCCTAAAGGTTCCCATTAAGGAAGGTTGTTTTGAAATCCAATTTTCAAATCTCATAGTCATGGTAAGTGGTAATGGACAATAGAATTATGATGGATTTCAACTGGTGAAATGGTTTCGTCTTTGTCAATTCCTTGACGTTGTTTGAACCCTTTTGCAAACATTTGTTCCTTATAGGTACTGACTTGTCCTTCCATGTCTAGTTTCTTCTTGAATACCCATTTGAAACCAATAGGCTTTACATTAACTAGAGGATCTACCAAAATACAGACATGGTTTTGGTACATGGAATCCATTTCAAAATTCATGGCTTCTTGCCACTTGGAAACATCTGTTCCACTTACCGCTTCCTTATAGGTTAGAGGATCATTATTATCAACTAATAATGGGTCTCCATCATCAGTAACTAGAAAACCATGTCGTTCTAGTTATCAAACCCCTCTTGTAATCCTACACAGTTCTTGTGCCTCCATAATAGTTCTTTATTCCATGGGGCTTTGTGGAATCTGCTCTTGTACCAACTCTTGTATACCTTGAGCCTCAAATTCATCAAATTCTATCTCGCTCCCACTATCTCTTTTGGAGATTTTCTCCCTCTCAAGAAATATGGTGTGTCTTCCCACTATAACCTTTTTGTCTGAGAGGTTGTATAGGTAATATATTCTTGTTTCCTTAGGGTGTCCTATAAAGGTACACTTTTTTCCTCAGGGTGCAAGTTTTTTACCTGAAAAGGCCTTAAAAACGCATCACTTCCCCACACATGTAAATTCGATAACATGGATTTATTTCCACTCTAGAACTCGTATGGAATACCATTTATCGATTTAGTTGGTACTTGGTTTAGTATGTGTGACATTGTTTGTAACGCATATCCCCAAATGGATAATGGAAGACTCGCATGACTCATCATTGATCTCACCATGTCAAAAAAGGGTGTGGTTCCTCCTTTTACTCACACCATTCCACTGGGGCATGTAAGGAGGACTGAGTTGGGATAGGATCCCAAACTCTCGTAAGTAATCAATGAAGTCTTGATTAAGATATTCTCCACCTCGGTCTAAGCATATTTTCTTAATATTCTTACCAAGATGGTTCTCAACTTCATTCTTGTATTCTTTGAACTTATCAAAAGAATCCAACTTATACCTCATTAAGTAGATATGTCCATATCTACTAAAATCATCAGTAAAAGTTATGAAGTATGAGTACCCTCCCCTTTCTTCAACTATAAATGGTAAACAGACATAGGTATGAACCAATTCAATAATTTCTTTAGCCCTTTCACCTTTCCCACTAAATGGTTCTTTGATCATTTTTCCTTTTAAATATGCATGACATACGCCAAGTGGTTTTATTTTGAAAGAATCTAAATATCCATCTTGATGTAACTTTGTCCAGCATTTCACATTTACATGACCTAGATGATGATGCCAAAGTTGGGTGTGGTATGAGTCATTTGAAGTATCTTTGTTATCAATTTCCATTACTTGGTTTGTGTAATCCAACACGTAAAGACCGTCGTATAAATGTACCCAACCAAAACCAATGCAATCTTTGTAAAAGAAGCAACATTCATTTCCAAACTTAAAAACAAATCCAACTATATCTAATCTGGATATAGAAATAATGTTTTTAGTAATAAAAGGCACATAATAACAACCCTTCAACACCAAGATCATCCCAATTGGCAACGTGAGGTGGTAGTCCCTGACAGCTACAACAGCAAGTTTGGCTCTATTGGCTACTCGTAGATCTACCTCCCCTCGGTAAATCTTCCTGGATCTACTTGGTTCTTGTATTTAGATACATATGTGAGAACCATAAGCTATATATAATACCCAATTTATATAAACATATAGATTTCATTCGATAACAAATGAACTTGAATCTTCCCCTTGCTTCTAAGGTTGGGTGCAGTTCTTCTTCCAATGGCATGTCTTGCCACATGCAAAAAAAATAGCCTCTTGTTCCCTTGCCTCCCCTATGATCTTCCTTTTCTTTGAAGGTCGTGAAGAAGCTTTGGGGTTAAATCTATTTGTGTTCCCTTTCCTCTTATTCACTATAAGGACAGAAGGCTTTTCACGCTTCATATCTTTTTCCACTTGGTGAATAAGGATAAGAAGATTAGATAGATACTTCTCAATGTTATTCATGTTGAAATTGACAAAAAAGTTGGAGAAGCTCTGAGGGAGTGATGTGATAATGAGATTGATTCCCGGTTCTTTGGGGAGTTTAAACCCTAGAAGCTCCAGGCACTCAATGTAGCCAATGAGCTTGACTACATGAGGCTCAGTTGGGGAACCCTCTCCAAGCTTACTCTGAAAGAGTTCTTTGAAGATCTCAAACCTTTCTTATCTTGCTCTCTCCTAGTAAAAACCATGGAGGTTCTCAAGCATGCTATAAGCATCCATGTTTTATCAAGTCCCAATGGCCCTCACCATTGAAATCATAATGTCTATTTTCCATGACATTCTAGTGTCAAGGATCCATATTCCCCTTTTCTTAACCCCAAAAAGGGTTGGTCAAGGTATTTGAAGTATTTAGGTAGGTAGGTCTTTGCCAACTGTGGGCTTGGAGTTCCTTAATCTGTTGAGTGGACTCCACAATCCTAAAATCCCGACTTTGAATTTCCTCAACTCTGGTATCCAATATTAAACCAATTATATAAAGGGATACTCCTCTTTATGTAATATGGTTAAGTAAATATGAAACCTATCATAAGGGATTCTTGAATAAAGTAAGTGTCTCAACAAGGGTTGGTCAAACACATAGATTTATTGAGTTTTTCCCTTAATCAAGTAACAACAGGCTTGGTCTGACTTAACATTTTTATTTGAGGGATTTTTATCTCTTATGCATGAATTGATTATTATCATTATCACATGCTTGTTAATGTTAAGTGGAACTTAATTAAGTGATTAACCATGTCTTGATAATATTTACACATAAGTCCTGGTTTATTTTAGTTCCATCTTGCATGCTTTTTAATTCATTAATTATGTGATTGCAACAACACATACATAATGATAAACCATGAAACTGATAGAAATAAAATAAATAAAAGGGCATGATCGTGAGCTTTTCTAATGGTTAGTTTATCTAGTGGTTGATAAACTAACCCTAACCTAGTGTAGAAACACCTTGAACCTTTTAGGTTCGTGTTTAAATCTTTCCACCTGTCCACCTCTGTATCTCCTGGGATTGGTTTAATCTCAAATCCAGCTTGAACCACCACCACTATCTTGAAAGTTCCATCCATTACATATGCTTTTAAACTCACACACAGGTGAGGGGTAAAACGGGGTTTTATATAAAAGAAACTTTGGGCACGTAGAACCTACATATTAATGAGGAGAAAGCTTGCAGGATGAAAATTTTAATTTAAATAAATAAATTAAAAGAAAACATCTATATAAAAAGGTCATGTTCTAGCTCATGATCATCCATACATGCAATGATATTTACACATAAATAAAACTAGCATTCAATTCTTTAATTGTTCTTGTTTAAGATAAATCATGCTTGAATCAATTAATTATCATCTTTAATTAATCAATCCCTTTATCTTAAACCCTTTTTTGAATTTCCTTGAGATTCTCATCCATCGTAATTTTAAACAAATAAATTCATTTAAAATTATCTTTGTACATAACTTGTAACTTGGAGGCAACCTAGTGAATTACTGTTCATAACTACACAATGAGTAGAAATAAACATTACACAGATGTTAAATTAAACACAGATATATAAAACACATATCATGTGTTGTGCCTCAAATTTATGTCCTGACCATGGTACACATCTCAAGGGTTTGTATAATATAATAATAAGTTTTAACAAATTTTTGTAATTTGGATGAGTACACAGTGTGTAGTTCCAACTACATGGAGTGTACTATTGTTCACCGTCCATCTGAAGTACACACCTGGGGATACGGCGTGTGAGTGTACTTAAAAAATCTTTGGAGTACACGGTGTGTCTAGTGGGCCAAACACTGTATAGTATCCGTGTTACACAGTCTCTAGCTGGGAAATCCATGTATGGGGTACACGGTCCAACCTTAACATGAAGGGACTACACACTGTGTCCAGTGCATCACACGACGTGTAATCCGGAAACTGTGTTCCACCTGTTTCTTGTCAACACATGGAGTCATTATGACTTAGAAAAACTCCAATGATAGGGATTGGCTTAGAGGACCAGACCCAGTGCATTGAACCTTGACTACACGGTATATACTACCAAATACACGTCGTGTGTTCTGGTGTTGTACGGATATGAACCATTGGCACCTCTGGATGAGATCCTCTATTTTATTTTAATCAAAATTAAAATAAAAGATCGTTTCTATAAGGTGAATGAGAAACGAAAGAGGAGGAACGGATACTAAGATTCAGATTTTTAGAAAGATTAACTTAAATTGAAACAACTAAATTATTAAATGCATAAATCATCAATGACATATTTAAATAATTATAAACTATGATGTAACCTCTCTGATACCACTTGTAGGTTTTAGGCGCAGAGGAAGCGCAGTTGGGCCGACACCCTACTTTAATTTTTACCACAATCAATGATTATTCTGAGATCAATAGGATGATGAACTCTAATCTCCACAGAATAGAATCAAAGATTTAGATAAAGAAGGAAGAGGCTTGAATCCTTTAGAGAGGATCTTTCACATCATGTATATAATTAATTTAATTAATTTCATAAAGAAAAGAATACATTGATCTTCAGTATTTTCTTCGTTGATGATGTTGATCATCCAGAATGAACCTTCCGAATTATCTCATTGTGCTTGAGAGGATCCAAACTAGAATCCCTCTAGCGGTGATCCACACGTGCTCCGATGGCCTCTGATTGACATCACTTGTTCTATGGGTACTAGCATGGTGAAACGAGTGTCTTATGTCGATCGTTCTTGATCGCTTGTTCTTAGGCCTTGAAGAACATATCTCTCTCTTGAGTGGGGCGGGAAGAGGATTTGAGAGAGAAATTTTTTAGCTAAACAATTCTCAATTCACCAGGTGTTTGGTTCGGTACATGGCACAATAGACGTACGTGTCTATTTATTGACATGGGGCTTCATTTACAATATCTAATTGTGTAAAAACAATTAAATATATTCATAACCTTAGAGAAAACTCATTATATTAATAATAATATCGCTTCATTATTTATGGTGCGCCAACTTTCACAAAATGGAATTATAAATAAAATTCTCCAACATAAAATAATAGTATCATTATTTTAATTTGTGGAAACCAGTTAAATAATTATTTATCATCTTGCAAATAATTATTTTACTACCAGACCGACCTTGGTCCCCTCGAACTCCACTTCCATTTATTGAACACCCGAATAAATAAATAAATAATTTATTCTCTTAAATAAATATTACATTTACAAACTAGTAAATAAATAGTTATTAATGTTTAATAAAATAAATAAATATATTTTACCCACAATCCAGTGAATAAATATTTATTTAATTTATGAAATCATTTTAACTTGAATAAAATTATTCAACTATCTTGAGAATAATATTATTAATTAAATTGAAATAGAATTTAACCAAGACCACTAGAAACACTTAGTTTGTGACCCTCTAGGATTATTTCTCATTGGCATTACGTGGGCTTGCCTAAAGTCCAAGATTACTCTCTAGAAATAGGTCAAGGAACCCAAGAGAAAGAACTTAAAGTCGCAACAATTAAATACACATATGAGTGGTCACTGTGTAATATAATCCATTTATCATAATATCTCATCAAGAAGGTTTCATGATAGTGTCATCAACTTTTCTTCTTGATACGTCGTTCTTTGACTACCTGAAATAAACTCGTCGTTACACCATGTCCATGGAATTTCGTGTGATGGTTATATTTTAATAAAAGGGATGAGATATCAACTTCTATAAATAGAAGGGACAAATCCTTCCTCGACTTATCCATTAATAACATGTCACTCATGACGCACCCAATGTACCCTACTTCCGGCCAACTATCTGTGTGACAGTTTTCATCAGTAAATCAAAGTGCACATGTCGTGACATGAATTCATGATAATATTAAAATTTAAGGATCATTACACATGCTCATAGATAGAAATTTCCAATGACACCAAAACATATGGAATTCCTACTGGCAGGTTTGTTCTCATAATCTCCTTTCCTGGAGATTACCATGTGCGAACTTCATGAGAGGAAGTCTCATCTACTTACAAGTACTTGCACCTGATGGTCTGCATGATATGTGTCCCATCATAGTATGTCATCCAACCGTAGAACTATATTTAAGAATATTATTATAGAAATTCAAGGTTCTCATCAGAGCAGGGAACTTCCATGACCTTATCAATGCAACAAATACTCTAGGACATTATTACATCATAGTCATGTAGAAGAATGAACAATATGTAATAAGATGCTTAATATTTAAATATATTAAATATCCATGTAATCAAAGTAAAAACAGTTGGTTCTAGGACACCAACTCTTACAAACTCCCACTTGGACTAGAGCCAACTGCCTACGACTTTTAGTCTGCTAGACCTCACATGATGATCATGTTTCTTCTGAGTTAAGGATTTAGTCAAGGGGTCTACCACATTGTCTTTCGTGAAAATACTACTCACTACAAATTCACCTCTCTAAGAAAAATTCCTTAAGAGATGATACTTCTGAAGTATGTGTTTCATCCGCTGATGTGACCTTGGCTCTTTTGCGAGAGACACCGTTGTAGTATTATCACAGTACAGTGTGGTGGGATCTTTATTTATAGGTATCACATCCAGCTCCTGGATGAAACTTCACATCCAAAATACTTCTTTAGCTGCCTCATAAGCTACGATTTACTCAGAATCAACTATAGAATCTATGACCACACTCTTCTTTGAGCTCTTCAAGCTCACTGCACCTCCATTAAAAGTGATGATGTATCCCGTTTGTGACTTCATGTCATCTTGATCAGTCTGGAAACTAGCATCTGTATATCCTCTAATGACTAGTTCTTCATCTACTCCATAAACCAGGAACATATCCTTAGTATGCCTTAGATACTTTAGGATAATCTTGACTGTCATCCAATGGTGGTCACCTGGGTCAGCTTGATATATGCCTACTACACTCAATGCATAGGCGACATCCAGCCTAGTACATAGCATGGAATACATGACTGACCCAATAGTTGATGTGTATGGAGTCCTTTCCATTATCTATCCTTCATCATGTGTCTGAGGACACATTTTCTTGGAAATATGAATTCCATGTGACGCTGGAAACAATCCCCTCTTGGATTGTCCTGTACTGAATCTCTTTAATATCTTATCAATGTATGTACTTTGACTTAAGCCCAGCAATCTCTTGGATTTATTATGATGGATCTTGATCCCAATAATATATAATGCCTCTCCCAAGTCCTTTATAGAGAATCATTGATTCAACCATGCCTTAAAATACTATAAAACTAGTATCTTGTTTCCAATAAGTAATATGTCGTCAACATATACTATTAGAAAAACGAATGCACTCCCACTAAACTGTTTGTAGGCACAAGGCTCACATTCATTCTTGATAAAACCAAATTTTCTATGGCTTCATCAAAACAAATGTTTCATGACCTGGATTCTTAATTTAATCCATAAATGGATTTCTATAACTTGCATACCTTATCGGAATCTTTTGGAGTCATAAAACCTTCAGGTTGTGTCATGTAGACATATTTTTAAAGGTTCTCGTTATGGAAGGTTGTTTTGACATCCAGTTTCCAAATCTCATTATCATGGTAAGTGGTAATGGCCAATATAATTCTGATGGATTTCAACATTGCAACTTGTGAAAAGGTTTCTTCGTAGTCAATTCCTTGATGATGTTTGAACCCTTTTGCAACCAATCGTTCCTTATAGGTACTGACTTTTCCTTTCATGTCCATTTTCTTCTTGAATACCCATTTTCAACCAACATGATTTACATCAACTGGAGGATCTACCAAAATCTAAAATTGGTTTTGGAACATGGAATCCATTTCAGAATTCATGTCTTCTTGCCACTTGGCAACATTTGTGCCGCTAACTACTTCCTTGTTGGTTAGACAATAATTATTATCAACTAATAATGAGTCACCATCCTCGGTAACTAGAAAATCATACCGTTATGATTCTATAACCACTCTTGTACTTCTACGTAGTTCTTGTGTCTCTGTAATAGTTCTTTCTTCCACGGGGTTTTGTAGAATATGTTCCTGTACCAACTCTTGTGTACCTTGAGCCTCAAATTCATTGAATTCTATCTCACTCCCACTATCACTTTTGGATATGTTATCCCTCTCAAAGAATATGGCGTGTCTTTACACTATAACATTTCTGTCTAAGAGGTTTTATAGGTAATATCCCCTTATTTCCTTAGGTTATACTATAAAGGTACACTTTGTGCCTTAGGGTGCAAGTTTGTTACCTGAAGAGGACTTACCAAAGGCATCGCTTCCCGACACATGTAAATTCGATAACATGAATTTTTTTATACTCTAGAACTCATATGGAATACCATTTATTGATTTATTTGGTACTTAGTTTAGTATGTGCACCATTTTTTGTAACACATATCCCCAAAAGGATAATTGAAGACTTTCATGACTCATCCTTGATCTCACCATGTCCAATAGGGTGCAGTTCCTCCTTTCGCTCACACCATTCCATTGGGGAGTATAACGAGGAGTGATTTGGGATAGGATCCCAAACTCCCATAAGTAATCTGTGAAGTCTTGATTAAGATATTATCCACCTTGGCCTGAGTGGAGTTTCTTAATATTCTTACCAAGATGGTTCTCAAATTCATTCTTGTATTCTTTAAACTTATCAAAAGAATCCAACTTATACCTCATTAAGTATATATATCCATATCTACTAAAATAATCAGTAAAAGTTATGAAGTATGAGTACCCCCCCCCCCTGCTTCAACTGGAAATGGTCCACACACATTAGTATGAACCAATTCAAGAATTTATTTATCCCTTTCACCTTTCCCACTAAATAGGGATTTGGTCATTTTTTCTTGTAAACATGCATGACATAAGCGAGGTGGTTTTAGTTCAGAAGAATCTAAATATCCATCTTAATGTAACTTTGTAGAACATTTCTCATTTACATGACCTAGCTGGTGATTCCAAATTTGGGTGTGGTATGAGACATGTGAAGTATATTTGTTATCGATTTCCATTACTTGGTTAGTGTAATCCAACACGTAAAGACCATTGTATAAATGTTCCCTACCAAAACAAATGATATATTTGTAAAATAAGAAACATCCATTTACAAACTTGAAACAAAATACATTTGTATCTAATATGCATATAGAAATAATGTTTTAGTAACAGACGGAACATAATAACAACCCTTTAACACCAAGATCATCCCAATTGGCAATGTGAGGTGGTAGTCCCCGATAGCTACAACAGCAAGTCCGGCTTCATTGGCTGCTCTCAAATCTACCTCCCCTCTGTCAATCTTCTTTAATCTACTTGGTTATTATATTTGGATACATATGTGAGCATCACAAGCTGTATCTAATACCTAATTTGTAGAAACAGATAGATTGCATTCGATAACAAACGCACATGAAGCTTCCCCTTGCTTCTTAGGCTTGGTGCAGTTCTTCTTCCAATGGAATTTCTTTCCACATGCGAAACAAATATCCTCTCGTTCCCTTGCCTCTCCTTTGATCTTCATTTTCTTAGAAGGTTGTGAAGAAGCTTTGAGCTTAAATATCTTCGTCTTCCCTTTCCTCTTATTCACCATAAGGACATAAGGCTTTTCTTGTTTCATATATTTGTCCACTTGGTGAAAGAGGATAAGAAGATCAGATAGAGACTTCTCAATGTTGTTCATGTTGAAATTGACAAAAAAGTTAAAGAATCTTTGAGGGAGTGATGCGAGAATGAGATCAGTGCCCATTTCTTTGGGGAGTTTAAACCCTAGAACCTCCAGACGCTCAATGTAGCCAATGAGCTTGACTACATGAGGCCCAGCTGGGGCACCCTCTCCAAGCTTACTCTGAAAGAGTGCCTTGGATATCTCAAACCTTTCCTATCTTTATCTCTCCTGGTAAAGACCATGGAGGTTCTCAATCATGTTATAAGCATCCATGTTTTCATGTGACTTAATGAGCTCACTAGACATTGATCATGGAATCAAATAATTAACGTCGACCGCATCATTCATATGTTTCTCATAGACCAGGAAATCCTCATCACTCGCCTCTTTGGAAGGCGGATCAGTTAATGCTGACTCCAACATGTAAGACTTTTGTTCATGGCGTAGGATAACCCGGAGGTGTCTAAACCATTCCTAAAAGTTACTATCGGTGAGGATGTTGTCTTTATTCAGAAATGATCATAGGGATAGTTTGGTTGATGAGCTTTTCATTTTTATTCTATAATTAAAAGATCATATCATTAGTACTTTCTTGATTACATTTTTATGGGAAATATTAAATTAATTTTATTTAGTCTCTCACTATTTTATCAAGTCTCAATGGCCCTCACCATTGAACTCGGAATGTCCAGTTTCCATGACATTCTTGTGGCAAGGATCCATATTACCCTTTTAATAACCCCAAAAAGGGTTGGTCAATCTATTTGAATGTATTTAGGTAGGCAGGTCTTTGTTAACTGTGGGCTTGCAGTTCTTTGATCTGTTGAGTGGACTCCCCAATTCGGAAATCCTAACTTTGGATTTCCTCAACTCTTGCCTCCAATATTACACTAAGTCTAGCAAGGGTTACTCCTCTTGATGTAATATGGTTAAGTCAACCCAAAACCTTTTATAAGGGATTCCTGTATAAAAGTAAGTATCCTAAAAAGGGTTGTTCAAACACATAGTTTTATTGAGTTTTTTCCTTAATCAAGTAACAGAAGGATTGTTCTAACTTAATATTTTTATTTGATGGATTTTTATCTCTTATACGTGAATTCATTATCACATGCTTGTTAATATTAATTGGAATTTACTTAAGTGATTAACCATGTCTTGATAATATTTACGCATAATTCTTCGTTTATTTTAGTTCCATCTTGCATGCTTTTTTAATTCATTAATTATGTGATTGTGACAACACATCCATAATGATAAACCATGCAAACGACAGAAATAAAATAAAGAAAATGACATGATCATGAGCTTTTCTAATGGTTATTTTATTAAGTGTTTGATAAATAAACCCTGACTAGGGGAGAAACACCTTGAACCTTTTAGGTTCGTGTTTACAGCTTTCCACTTATCTACCTCTGTATCTCCTGGGATTGATTTTGTCTCAGCTCCAACTTGAACCACCACCACTAGCTTGGGAGTTCCATCCATTACATATTCTTTTAAACTCACACATAGGTGAGGGATAAAACAGGGTTTTACAAAAAATAAACCTTGGGAATGTAGACCATACATATTAATGAGGAGAAGGCTCGCAGGCCGAAAAATTTAATTTAAATAAATAAATTAAAAGAAACCATCCACAAACAAAGGTTCTGGTCTAGCTCATGATCATCCATACATTCAACTATATTTACGCATAAATAAAACTAGCATTTGGTTCTTTAATCATTCTTGTTTAAGATAAATCACACTTGAATTAATTAATTATCATCTTTAATTAATCAATCCTTTTATGTTAAACCCTTTTCTGAATTTCCTTAAGATTCTCATCCATCATAATTTTAAATAAATAAATTCATTTAAAATTATCTTTGTACGTAACTTGTACCTTGGAGGCAACCCGATGAATTCGTGTTCATAACTACCCAATGAGTAGAAATGAACATTACACAGATGTTAAATTAAACACATATATATAAAACACCTATCATGTGTTGTGTATTAGCTTTACGCCTGCACCATGGTACACATCTCAAGGGTTTGTATAATATAATGATAACTTTTAATAAATCTGCTTAATTTGGATGAGTACATGATGTGTAGTTCTAACTACACGGCATGTACTATTGTTCACCATCCATCCGAAGTACATGTTTAGGGATACGGCGTGTGATTTTGCTTCAGAAATCTTTGGAGTACACGGCGTGTCCAGTGGACCACATACCGTGTAGTATCTGCGTTACATAGTCTCCCGTCGGGAAAGCCGTGTACATGGTAAATGGTCCAACCTTAACCCGAAGGGACTACACGTCATGTCCAATGGTCCACATGACGTGTAATCTGGAAACCATGCGCCACCTGTTCCTTGTCAACACACGGAGTCATTAAGACTTAGACAAACTCCAATGGCACGGCTTGGCTTGGCAGACCAGACCTGATGCATTGAACATTGACTACACGGAGTGTACTACCGAATACACGCTGTGTGTTCTGTTGTTGTATGGACAGGAACTTTTGGCACCTCTGGATGAGATCCTCTATTATATTTTAATCAAAATTAAAAATAAAAGATCATTTCTGTAAGGTGAACGAGAAACAAAATAGGAGGAATAGATCTTGAGATTCAGATTTGTAGAATGATTAACTTGAATTGAAACAACTAAATTATTAAATGCATAAATCATAAATGAAATATTTAAATAATTATAAACTATGATGTAACCCATATGATACCACTTATAGGTTCCAGGAACAACGGAAGCATGGTTGGTCTGGCACCCAACTTTAATTTTTACCATGATCAATGATTATTTCGGGATCAATATGATGATGAACGCCAGTCTCCATAGAATAGAATCAAAGATTTAGATAAATAAGGAAGAGGCCCAAAACCTTTAAAGAGGATCTTGCACATCATGTTTATAATTAATTTAATTAATTTCATAAAGAAAAGAATACATAGATCTTCGGTATTTTCTTCTTTGATGATGTTGATCATCCAGAATGACCCTTCTGAATTATCTCATTGCACTTGAGAGGATCCAAACTAGAATCCCTCTAGTGGTGATCCACATGTGCTCTAATGGACTCTGATTGACATCACTCATTCTTCGGGTGCTAGCGCGGTGAAGTGAGTGTTTTGTGTCGGTCGTTCTTGATCACTTGTTCTTCGGCCTTGAAGAATGTCTCTCATTCTTGAGAGGGGTAGGAAGAGGATTCGAGAGAAAAATTATTTAGCTCAAAAATTCTCAATTCACCAGGTGTGTGGTTCGGTACATGGAACAATAAACATACATGTCTATTTATTGACATGGGGCTTCAATTACAATATTTAATTATGTAAGAGAAATTAAATACATTCATAACCTCAGAGAAAACTCATGCTATTAATAATAATAACGCTTCATTATTTATGGTGCACCAACTTGAAAAAAATGGAATTATAAATAAAATTTCAGATCACAAAATAATAGCAGCATTATTTTAATTTGTGCCAACTAGTTAAATAATTATTTATTGTCTTGCAAATAATTATTTTACTGTCGGACCGACCTCGGTCCGCTCGAACTCCACTTCCATTTATTGAACACCTGAATAAATAAATAAATAATTTATTCTCTTAAAAAAATATTTTATTTAAAAACTAATAAATAAATATTTTATTTACAAACTAGTAAATAAATATTTATTAAATGTTCAATAAAATTAATAAATATATTTTTCCCATAATCTGATGAATAAATATTTATTTAATTAATGAAATCACTTTAACTTGAATAAAATTATTCCATTGTCTTGAGAATAATATTTATTAATTAAATTCAAATATAATTTAACTGAGACCACCAGAAACACTTAGTGTGTGACCCTCTAAGATTTTTTCTTGTTGGCATTAGGCGGGCTTGCCTAAAGTCCAAGAGTACTATTTAGCAACAGGTCAAGGCACCCAAGAGAAAGAACTTAAAGTTTCAAAAACAACATCCACATGCGAATGCTCACTATGTAATATAATTCCTTTGTCGAAATATCTCATCAAGAAGGTTTCATGATCGTGTCATCAAATTTTATGCTTGATACATCGTTCTTTGACTACCTGAAATAAACTTGTCATTACACCATGGCTATGGAATTTTGTGTGACGGTTCTATTTTAATCAAAGGGCCGAGATATCAACTTCTATAAATAGAGGGGGAAAATCCTTTCTCGACTTATCCATTAATAACATGCCACTCATGATGCATTCAACGTACCCTACTTCCTGCCAACTGTCTGTGTGACGATTTTCGTTAGTAAATCAAAGTGTGCGAGTCATGACATGTATTAATGATAATATTAAAGTCTAAGGATTGTTACACACACTCGTAGATAGAAATATTTGATGACACCAAAACATGCGGAATTCTTACCGACATGTATGTTCTCATAATCTCCTATCTTTGATATTACCAAGTGCAAACCTCATGAGAGGAAGTTTTATCTACTTATGAGTACTCGCACCTGAAGATATGCATGTTATGTGTCCCATCATAGTATTTCATCCAACCGTAGAACTATATTTAAGAATATTGTTATAGCATTTCAAGGTTCTCATCATAGCAGGGAACTGTCATGACCTTATTAATGTAATAAATACTCTAGGACATTATTACATCATATTCATACAGAACAATGAACAATATGTAATAAGATGTTTAATATCTAAATACATTAAATATCCATTTAATCAAAGTACAACCACTTGGATCTAAGACACCAACTCTTATATGATGCACCCGGAACTAAATCGGACTCCCAAGGCACTTTATAGGCCTTAAACCCCTTCCAAAAACAACACTTTAGTGGGTTAAAACTCTTGTAATTACACTCTGAGGCTGAAATTGAAATTTGTTCCACCCACCAAACTGAAAGTTCAAATTCCCTTGGAATTTTCAACTTGCTCAAAACATGGGATCTTACCATTTTCAAAGATAAATGAAGAGTTCGGCCAAAACAATGGAAGGTATTAGAGTCCTAAATACTACACCATCCACACGTTAATGCTTCAAGTACAAGGTGTTTGAGAATTATGCAAATTGATGCCTTGATACAAGGTCTGAAAAGGATTATTGGTGTCAATAACCTCCTAAACCAAGGGAATAAGGGAAATACCATCCAATCCCAACTACTGAAGTGGATTGTGATATTTAAGGAACACTTATCCCCCACTCCATATTTATGGATGAATTATTGGAATATTGTCTAGTGTATCTGGGAAAATTTCTAAGGGCGTTAAATCAACATCATAATGATTTCATTATTGAGAAAAAATGTTTGTTATATTGTATCCTAAATTGATATTTATGGGAATATTCATTGTGAAAATATTATTCTCCTTCCTTTAGATGAATTTAATACGATTATGGAAATGGAATGGTTCTAGCTTCTTAGAGTAAAAACTATTTGGAATAAATAAATCACATTTCATATCAACTTATGGTAGTCTATCAATGCAAGGATGATTATGAACACCCTTTAGAGGCCAATAATATCATGTGGGTCTTGATGCTAAATAATGATAGACTCTTAGATGTCTAGAGGAAGTTTGAGTAAGATGTGACCAACCATGTATCTTTTATGAAGAGTGTATGACTACACTTTCAAGACAATTTTCTTATGTAAGGAAATAAAAGGAAGCTGGAAAGAAGAAAGTAAAAGAAAGAGACTTTGTTATCAAGAAAACTCTGAAAGAAAGAAATGGGAAAAAACCATGGATTCTTAATAGTGGTTGTTCCTCACACATGATAGGTAATATAAAAATATTTAAAGGTAATGAAAGTCGTGATAGAGGAGTAGTCACTATTAGAAATAATAGTTCCTTAAAAATTAGAGGAATTAGAACATATGAGATTGAAGCTGAGAAACTAGAATCTAAGGAAAATTTATATATTGATAGGCTTAAGCACAACTTACTTATTGTAAGACAACATTGTGATAATGTCAAGGAAGTGATTTTCAAAAAAGATTCATGCATCATAAAAAGTATAGAAGATGGTGAATTCGTTACCATGGGAGAAAGAACCAATAGAAATATCTTTCAAATTAGGGAACTTGGAAACTCAAGTTATTTGAGTGCTGAAGATGAGAATAAGTTATGGAATCACGGGCTGGGGTATCTTGTCCAAAAAATTATGAACAAGATTTATAAATTAGATGTTGTAAGAAACTCAAAAATGATGAAAAGTAAAGAATATGATATTTTTATAATGTGTCAGAGAGGGAAGACAATTAGTAGAATCCATAAGAACATTGAAAATCAGTCTACAAGACCTATTGAGCTTATTCACTCTGATTTATGTGGGATGATGAGACATCACTCAAAAAAAGTGGATTTGTACTTCATCACTTTTATGGATTATTACACTCGGATGATGAACATTATATTTATGAACCATAAATTAGAGGCTATGGAAATGTTCAGATTTTTCTTAAGAGATATAGAAATAGAGTTGGGTGTTCATGTACTAAAAAAGAGAAAATATAATGGAAAGGGGTACACATTTAATGTTTTTGTATCATATATAAAGAAACATGGAATTGAACATCAATACAATGATTTTTACACCCCTCAACAAAATGAAGTGTCAGAAAGGAAAAAATAAGTTTGGTGAAAATTGGAAGAGGCATACTGGATGAGTATAAACTATCTAAGTTCTTCTAGAGAGAAGCTGTTAGTACTCCTATACATTTACAAAATATATGTTTTTTAAATCCAAAATCCAATATGACTTCCTATGAGATGTGTTATAACAAAAAACATTTAGTGAAATATTTCAAGGTTTTTGGAAGTCCCTGTTTATTAAATCAAAAATTTGTATCTTGAAAATTTTGATGAAAAAGATGAGGATAGAATTTTCATGGGATATTCATCCAATAGATGAAGTTATAAATGTTTGAACAAAATTTTAAAAAAGTTGATAGATTCATATGATGTTAAAGTTTTTGAAAATCAAACTTTCTTAACAAAGGTTGTTGAGAATGTTATTGAAGATAAGTTAAAAACTTCTAATGATAATTACAAAATTGAAGATGAAAGTGAGCCAAAAAATGATTGGAGACTCAAAAGAATAATGTGGAAAGTAAGGTAAAGTAGGAATAAATTATCTAAAATTCCATACTCTGCATAAATAGTTTTAAATTGGAAATATACTTGGAAATTGGAAGGATTTGATTAAAACTAGAAGAAAGTTAATACTAGAAAATCAAACATTGCTCATCTAACAGGTTAAACTAGAATCAATTTCATGAGCATTTGAACACAAAGACTGGGTTGATGCTATGAATGAAGAGTTGGATCAGATGGAGAATAATGACACCTGGAAATTGTTCCACAACTAGTAGGGAAAAATATTATTGGAACATAATGAGTGTTCAAAAACAAGCTGAATGAACATGGGGAAGTTTTAAGAAACAATGTGTGGATTGTTTGAAAAGGTTATTCATAGGTTGAAGGTGTATATTTTGAATAAAATTTTTCATTATTGCAATAGAAATTATCATAATGTTCTGGACATTGGTTGCACATTATTGTTATAAATATTATCAGATGGATGTAAAGTCAGCTTTCATAAATGTGGAGATTGAGGAAGAAGTTTATATTAAGAAAACTTGGGGGTAACCCTGATTGTTATTGTTTATATTGATGACATAATTTTTATAGTGGATAGAGAAAATACTTGTAAAGAGATTTCTGAATAAATGATGAAAAAATTTGAAATCTCAATGCTCGAAGAATTAACCTTTTTTTGGGTTTACAAGTGAAAAATAGTGAAATATATATTTTCCTATCATAAGAGAATTATGCTAGAGAATTATTACAAAAATTTGAAATTGAAGATTCTAAAGAAGTTTCGGCACCTGTTTCTATTGGTGTAAAATTGAGTAAAGATTATACAGAGAAAAGTGTGAATCAAAAAGACTTCTAGACATTTATAAGATGTTTTCTCTATCTTACAGCTTCAAAGATAGACATTTTGTATGTTGTTACTTTGTGTGCTAGATATCATAGTGATATGAAGGAATCTCATATATTGGAAGCAAAAATAATTCTGAGGTATGTTAAAGGAATAAATTTCCATGGGTTGTTGTATAAAAGTTGTGATATGAAATTTCTTGGATATACTAATGATGATTGGACTGGTGATCATAATGATAGAAAATCAACACTAGGAGGAAAATTTTTCTTAGGAGAATGTTGTTTGAGTTAGAATATTAATAAAAAGAGTTTAGTTACTTTGAGTATAGTGGAAGCAGAATATGTTGTCACCACCCATATTTGTACACAAATGATTTGGATGAATGTATAGCTGGAAGATTTGAAAGTAAAAGTTTATACATCATTGAAGATTCTTTGTGATAATCAAAGTGTCATTGATCTTTCAAAAAATCTTGTATAACGTTCAATATCAAAAAACAATGATATAAAGTATCACTTCATCAAAACTAATGTTGCTAGTGGAGATGTCATGCGGGAATAAATTTCTACCACTACCACAAAACTGGGCAAGGCATGCGCCTGCCTTTATCAGCGCTAATAGAAAAGCGCTGATAAAGGGGTGGACCTTTATCAGCACTTTAAATATCCCTTTATCAACGCTTTTCTTAGCGCTGATAATATTTATTGTATACATTAAATAAAAAACACATGTTATAACTATATATATATATATATATATTAACTAATTATAATATTAATGCTAAATATATTTATTAGATTTATTAATTCATTATATATTTATTAGATTTATTAATTCATTATATTTAATATATATTTATTATATTTCTTTATATTTAATGTATTTGTTTTATTTATAAGTATATAATGCGTTCTAATATATATGTATAATTGAAAATATATGTGTTTCCAATGAATTAGGATCGATCAATATCATACATGCGTGCGTCTATATATATGTGTTTTCCAATGAATTGGGGTCAATAAATATATCATACATGCGTATATATATGTGCATATTGAATAATGTTCATTTATAGATTATAATTCATTATGTTGCCCATATAATATATATATATATATTAATTAAATGTACACTTAAAATTAAATTATATTTAAAAAATAAATATATATTTTATTATATTTTCAATGATATATATATAAATATACATTTCAAATAATTTTATAAGTATAAATAGAGATATAAATATTTAGAGTTAAATAAATATATAATAATATAAAGAAATTCTTAAATTTATACATTTTTCAACGCTTTTATTAGCACTGATAAACTACGTATTTATATATAATTAAATAATTATATATATATATAATTAAATAATTATAAGATTAATAATAAATATATTTATTATATTTATTAATTCATTATATATTTATTAGATTTATTAATTCATTATATATTAATTTATTAGATTTATTAATTTATTATATTTATTAGATTTATCAATTCATTATATTTAATATATATTTATTATATTTCTTTATATTTAATGTATTTTTTTATTTATAAATATATAATGTGTTCTAATATATATGTACTATAATTGAAATTATTGAATATATATATGTGTTTTCCATTGAATTGGGGTCAATGAATATCATACATGCGTGTATATATATGTGTTTTCCAATGAATATATCATACATGTGTATACATATGTGCATATTGAATAATGTTCATTTATAGATATTATAATTCATTATGTTACCCATATAATATATATGTTATAAAAAATGTACACTTATAATTAAAATTAAATTATATTTAAAATATATATATATTTTTTATTATATTTTCAATGATATATATATAAATATACCTTTCAAATAATTTTATAAGTATAAATATAGATATATATAGAGAGAGAGAGTTAAATAAATATATAATAATATAAAGAAACTCTTAAATTGATACATTTATCAGCACTTTTATTAGCGCTGATAAACTACGTATTTATCAGCGCTAAAAAAAACGCTGATAAAGAGTGTCTTTATCAGCGCTAAAATGAAAAGCGCTGATAAAGTCACTCTTTATCAGTGCCACAAAAGCACTGATAAAGTCTGGCCTTTATCAGCGCTAAAAAAGCACTGATAAAGGTGGTATTTATCAATGCTTTTCATTTTAGCGCTGATAAATACACTCTTTATCAGCAATTTTTTCTAGCGCTGATAAAGGTCCACGTGGGATTGATAAAATCCACCAGGTCCTCTTCCTCCTCCCCGCACCCTGTCAAGCTCTCGTGGAAGCCCTCCTTTGCGCCGTTTCCTCCACTGCCACCGGCTCCTTCTCCTCCTCCTCCTCCGCGGTCGTCGCCTCCTCCTTCTCCTCCTCCTCCTGGCCGCCGCCTCCTCCTCCTCTGGCCGCCGCCTCCTCCTCCTCCTCCTCCTCCTCCACCGCGGCCTCGTCCTCCTCCTCCTCCACCAGCGCCTCCTCCTCCTCCTCCTCCGCCTACTCTGCTGCCTCCTCTCCACCGCGGGTCCTCCACCACGGCCTCTTCCTCCTCCTCCTCCTCCTCCTCCTCCGCTGCCTCTGAGCTGCTTCTGCTGCCTCTGAGCTGCTTCCGCTGCCTCCGAGCTGCTTCCGCTACCTCTGAGCTGCTTCCGCTGCCTCCGCTGCCTCCGCCATGCCTCCGCGCTGCCTCTGCGCTGCCTCTGCGCTTCCTTTGTGCTGCCTCCGCTGCCTCTGGTGCCTCCGCTGTCAACACCTCCTTCTCCTTCTCCACCGGGTCCTCCTCCTTAAGGTGAGTAAAATTGAATTTGCATGAATTAATTATGTTTTCATTTATTGTCAATATTGAGATTAATTATGTTTGGCTTCTTGAGGTGTGGTTTGGTTTCTAAATGGCATAAAGGCTCGTTTGGAATCTTCAGAGCTTACATGGTGTTTTCCCCTTGGTTTTGAAAATGGAACTTGATTTGTAAATTTTAAAGATCTATTGGTATTTTGTGGTGTTTTGGAAATTGGTTTTGAAACTCATGTGATGTATAGGCCCGGTTGGCACTTGTGTGTTATTGGTTTATACCGTGCATGTGATGGCCTCTTCATTCTCTGGTATACTACTATAATAGAGCATCAATGTTGGTTGTTTACTATGGAGGTACACCATATGTCGGCAGGTGAGTCTGAACCTAGTAAGTCTAGGTATTTCTTCTAGGTATGTTTAGGTAATTCTAATGATTACTTATCTATATGTTCTTTATTTTTCTGCACTTTGGTTATATAGTTTTCCAGTATTTTTCTACTTTTATTGTTTCAATTAATTTCATCATGGCTCTGTGATCACCTTGTTTGGATTCTTATATTGAATTTTGAATTCATTTTTTAAACTAGATATCTATTTTAAAAAGGGAAGTCGTGATTTGTTTTGAAAATGGATTTTCTAAAAAAATATGTGTTGGTTCTTTAAATGATAAAAACCTATTTTATAAATGTATTTCAAACTAGTGTTTTTGTATTATTTCAGGAAAGGTAATATGTGGATTCTGTGGTGCTTACCTACTAAGTTGTTTTATGCTCACACCCTACTTGTGACACTCAGCATCAGTAGACCCAAGTTATTTTTAGGTTTGGGTTTCTTGTTTAGGTTTCCTTTAAAGCAGGTTGGTCTTATAGTTAGTGGTAACCCAAAGGTCACGAGGATATCTGGTCATGTTCTGATTTATTCTATCTCTATTTTTAGTTTCTTTTTTGTTCAGTTGACGCTGTATATGGATCATGTTTATGTATTCTTTATGTTCTATGCTTGTGGATCCTCATGGTTTTGTTGTGTGCTCTATTTGGTTTATATATATCCCCATTTCTATATCTCACATCATATTATCACACCATGACTCTTATATATCCTTAAGATGGTGTTCCTCATCATACGTGATATATAAAACTATATGATCCATCTTCTTTAGGCCTAAGACTCTAATCAAATAGCCTTAGAAAACCTAACTAGGCTATACAAAACTCATACCAAACTCGATCCTTTCATAAACACAACTACTCCATGGAGACATAATCTCTGGATGATCACAAAATCACAAACATTCAATAGAACCCTCACTCTATCTCTCAAAAACACCCTATTTATTTACCTTGGTTGCTCTTGATTTCTATCCCTTTCACTGGAACACATATACTCATGCATGAATTCACAATCATGCATAAATTGGAACATGGTTTTGTATTATAGGGTCCACCTACCTCACAAAACATGGTGTGTTCATCATACAAGGATAACCTCTAGCCAATATAATCAAAATCTACATCATCTGAATTGATTTGAAGATGATGTAGTGAAATCATCACACAAATCCTAGTTAAAATCATCCCAAATCATAGGAAAATAAAGGATATTAGTAATGGAGGAAGTATGATGGGAAAACTCACTAACACACTATAAAAAACTCCCAAGAACCACCCCTCATCAGGGGGGATCGAAGAGAGGAAGAGATTGGATGAATCCCAAGAACCACCCAAGATTTGTTATTAATGAGCACGCCCCCTACCATTTTTGAAGTATCTAGTTTTTTATCTAAATTATACTCATATTCCTTCTCCCCTAACCTATATACTCATCCTATGGATTTCAAATAGGATGAATATAAATAAAAAATGGATGAATGTCAATCGGTTGACAAAAGAGTATGAAGAAGGCATGAAAGAGTTTATCAAGTTTGCAAAAGATCATGCATGTGACTCTTCTCAAATCCTTTGTCCGTGTTTACGTTGTTGTTATTCAAAACAAATTAGTCCAGAGGAGTTGGAAGAACACTTGATCTGTCACGGAATAGATCAAAGTTATACATGTTGGAATAAACACGGGGAAACAACGAATGTAGGTAGTGACTGGGATGACACTACGTTTTATGGATCATCTGATATGATTAAAAACATGAACAATGAAGATGACCGTATGGAGGATGTGATTACATATGTGAATGATGATGAAGATCGTATTGAGGAAATGACAAGGACCGTCGAAGATGAACTTCATGATTGCCCAAAATTGTTTGAGAAGTTAAAAAGTTGTGCAAAGACGCCATTGTATGCTGGTTGCACTAAATATACAGCATTTTCAGCCATACTGAAGCTGTATAATTTGAAAGAAGACAACAGGTGGAGTGACACCAGTTTTATGAAACCACTTTCTCTCATGAATGACATGCTCCCAGAAGACAATGAGCTCCTGAGCCGAACATACGATGCCAAACGAATGCTACGCTCGATGGGTATGATCTATGAAAGAATACACGCCTGCCCAAATGACTGTATACTATTTCGTAAGAACCACAAATCACTTAAAGAATTCCCAAAGTGTGGTTCTTCTCGATACAAGAAAGATGAATCCAGTCCTACTAAAGTTGTATGTTACTTTCTAATCATTCCAAGGTTTAGATGCCTATATGGAAGTGAGGAGACTGCAGAACAATTAACATGGCATGCAGATACAAGAATTAAAGATGGGATACTACGTCACTCGGCAGACTCTCCTCAGTGGAAGAGAATCGATCATGAGTATCCTGAATTTGGAAACGAGTCGAGAAACCTTCGTCTTGCGTTATCTACAGATGGAGTGAATCCTTTTGGTTTTCAAAGCAACAGTCATAGTACATGGCCGGTTATGTTGATAAATTATAACTTACCACTGTGGTTATGCATGAAACGAAAATACATCATGTTATCTATGCTTATATCAGGACCAAAACAACCGGGTAATGATATTAATGTTTATTTAGCTCCATTGATCGAATATTTGAAATTATTGTGGGATTCAGGTGTTACATTGTATGATGCTTACAGAAAGGAAGATTTCACTTTCAGAGTCATGTTGTACGGGACGATAAATGACTTCCCTGCTTATGGAAATTTGTCAGGATATAGCATTAAATGAACTCAAGGTTGTCCCATTTGCGAAGAAGGTACACAATCAATTAGGTTGAAACATTCATTGAAAACCGTGTTTCTAGGACATCGCAGATTTCTACCGCGACGACATAAGTACCGTTCTTGGACGACATCATTCGATGGAAGTTCATAAGAATGTACAGCACCATCTCCACTAACAGGCGATCAATTGTTTGAGAAAGTTAAAAATGTGGACACTACTTTTGGTAAATCGTCTTTGAAAAACTTTATGAAAATCGGCTGGAAAAAGATATCAGTTTTTTTTGAATTATAATACTAGAATTGTCTGTATGTAAGACATTTTCTTGATGTTATGCATGTAGAAAAAAATGTATTTGATAGTGTTATCGGCATGTTGCTAAATACATCTGGCAAAAAAAAGAAGGAATTAAGGCTAGTTTGGACATGGTTGAGATGGGAATACGAGAAGAGTTGGCACAAGTGAAGGGTGAAAAACGAAAATTTGTTCCTCCTACTACTTACACTCTTTCCAGGCAGGAGAGATACCAGTTTTGCAACTTCTTGAATGACGTAAAGGTTACAGAGGGGTATTCTTCAAATATCAGTAACCTCGTGTCAATGAGAGACTTCAAGTTAAAAGGTCTGAAATCACATGACTGTCATGTTTTGATGCAAGATATCATTCCAATTGTTTTACGATGCATTTTTTCCAAGAATGTCCTCCATACATTAACAAAACTGTGTTTCTTCTTTAAAGCTATATGCAGCAAAGTTATAGACCCAGTAAAATTTCCAGCTATGGAAAAAGAAATTGCCGTCATATTATGTGAATTAGAAATATTCTTCCCGCCTTCATTTTTTGATATGATGGTTCATTTGATGGTCCACTTGGTGAGAGAGATTTGACTATGTGGTCTTGTACATTACAGATGGATTTATCCCATTGAACAGTATATGAAGATTTTGAAAGGGTATGTCAAAAATCGAAGTCGGCCAGAGGGTTGTATTGTAGAGCGATATATTATTGAGGAAGTCGTTGAATTCTGTACCGAATACTTGTCTGGTGTGGAAAGCATTGGCTTACCGAAATCTCGTCACACTGGGCGGCTTGAGGGTGAAGGAATTTCTGGAAGACAGGTTGTCACAATCAATATTACAGATCGGGAGCAGGCCCACCTTTATGTTTTGCATAACAGTTTCGACGTTGACCCATATGTTGAAATCCACAAAGAAATTATTAGGCATTTAAATCCATCTAGGGATGAAAAATGGATATCAGATACACATAATCGACAGTTTATAGGATGGTTTCGAGATCATATTTTTAAGAAGTCAGATGAAAATCCAGAGTCAATTTTGGAACGACTTCGATGGCTAGCCGGAGGACCAAGTGTGTATGCATTATCTTACAATGCTTATGTAGTTAATGGTTATACATTTTATACTAATGAACATGATGAAGACAATACCATGCAGAATAGTGGGGTTACACTTGTGGCTGAAGCGATGCATGTTTTTGGTGCTAAGGACAGAAATCCAATTTATGCGAATATGTCATACTTTGGCATCATCAAACAAATATGGGAGTTGGATTATACGGAATTTCAAGTTCCGATATTTCAATGCAAGTGGGTTGATAATAGGAGTGCTGTTAAAATAGATTATTTGGGATTCGTGAAAGTTGATTTTAGTAAGGAAGGGGATAAAGACGAACCGTTTATAATGGCATCATAGGCAGTGCAAGTATTTTATGTTTCAGATCCCACAAACTGAAACTGGTCAATCGTTCTGTTATCGACCAAAACATCTGAAGGGTCAGATGAAAATTCAACGAAAGATGACCCTTTCATTGGGACTTTGCAATCATTTCACAGTGGTCCCAATGTAGACGACGTTTTGTATGTCAGAGGAGACCACGATGAAGGGATATGGATAGTTGATAGAGGGGTCAAATCCCTTCAGCCTTTAAAAGAAAGAGTTCAATAATCAGGTTATTTTTTTATTGTAATATAGATTGTGTTACATTATGTTATTATCTGTTCGCTGGTACTTTTATGTGATCTAAATTAAATGTTAAACCAGTTCTGCAGATAATGACTTCTTCACCTGCTGATGCACCCAATCCCGAGACACAACAGGTCTCTCAACCTGTTGCAGCTGGTCCCACTGCTGAGAGACAACAGGTCTCTCAACGTGTTGCAGCTGGTCCCACTGCTGAGGTACAACAGGTCTCTCAACCTGTTGCAGCTAGTCCCAGTGTCGATGCTAGCGCTTCGGAGAAAAATAATGATGATGGAGAAACTGAGGAAATGGCAGGCGATGAAACCCCAGCGACACAAAAAAAACAGGTACGCCGTAGTTTGACAGTTTTAGCCAAAATCCTTAAGGAAAAAAGCAAAAGGCATCAAATATGAGGTGGGATGAAATAAACAAGTCTAGCATGTAAACCCCAATAAAGCCATGTTTAGTAGCTACATTGGAATCGTCACTCGACAACGCGTGCCGATTGATGTAGAGTCGTGGTACCATGTTGTCAACAGGTTGAAAACATTAATGTGGGAAGAGATTACGGTAACATTACGATATCATCTATTTAATTTATTAAAATAAAATAAAATAAAATACTGAAATATTGACTAACTCTTCATCATCTCTTGCAGAGTGCATTTATAGTAGATGTTTCGCACAAAGAATATGTATTAAGACTGGCATGAAGGATTCATATAGGCTTTCGCACCATTTTAACGAAACATCATCTGAAAGATGCTGAAGGGAAAATCAAGCCTCACCCGCCTCCTCTTTATGCACACTTGATATCCCAAGGAACGTGGGATGCGTTTTGCAACTATCGTGCGGAACAGACTTTTCAGGTACATTGTGTTTGCTTACACGTTGTGTAACGTTGTTTGTATTCATCACGGTGATTGACAGGTTTTTATTTATGAAACAGCAACTGAGTGCTAAAAATAAAGAACGGGTAGCAAAACCAGCGTACCCCTACCATAAAGCAAGGTTGGGGTACGCTTCAATTGAAAAATAATTGGTACGTATTTTAAAAGTACTGTAATAATTTTATGTGACATAAAACAACACTGTAACCATGTTTCTCTGTTTATATGTAGATTGATGAAGCAAAATCCCAAGCCACTTTCATTTCATGCCATGTGCTATGAAAGGAGGCTCGTGTTAATAAAGAGGGGAAATTGGTAGATGAAAACACACAAAAAGTGTGGGAAACATGTGTAAGTATGACATAATATAAACTTGTTTTGCTTTAAATCACTATTACATAACGATGATTACTTATTTTTCCATATTTTCTATTTTACATAGTCACAGGAATCAACAACACCCGCATCGGATGCAGACATACTTTCAGTGGCCTTGAAACAGCCAGAACAGTATGGCCGCGTCAGAGGTGTGGGTTTTGGGGTGTCACCCCGGGCATATTTTCAGAAAAAAAAACAAGAGGATGAACAAACTAAAGAATTGCAAGTAATGAGAGATAGAGTAGCTACCCTTGAATAAAAATTCCAAAGTCAGGGAGAGATGCTAGCGAGTTTGATGGAGGAGAGGCGAAAAGAAAAAACAACTCAAGAACAACCCGCGCGAGAAGATCCCGCCCCACCCCCCACTAGCTTTGAGGCGAGCCATTCCCCTCAAAGACCTGACTTAACCAAGGTAATCAATGTTCTAATATTCGTTTCTGTGAAATGTGAATCACATAGACACTGATACCTTTCATGTAATGATATTCTACAAGGTGAAAATGACTGTGATTTATATCTGTCAACTCCCACCCATCGCCTTGTAGCGAGGGCTACAGTGTTCAATATGCATAATGACACGCTACACTCCAGACCACTTCCAACCGGTCATGTCAAAGTGCCGATTAACGTAGCTCATGAGCCGAGCGCCGAGCTACCCGTGCCAAATGACGATGACGACATTCATACGGTGGAAAAATCTATTGGAACATTCGTTGCATGGCCGTCGAATCTTGTAAAAAAACATGCCGACCAGGAGGTATTCATTTCCAATTCATTTTTCAAGTAGAACCTTTAACATTAAATTAGAAAATGGCTGAACCGATGAATGTTATTACATAAGGACAAAATAGAGGAGCTAAAATGAAAGAGCGGCTCCAAAGGATCAACCAACCGATCAAAACGATCTACTGAGAGCGCGTTCACCCCGCCCGTTCTATATCCACATTTAATATCATTGCAAGCTCATTTGGATACAAAAATGATAGGCAGCAAGAGTCACACAATTGTTTGTGAAAAAGATATGTACGGAGAGGAAACATTAGATTTCGTTAGTGCAGACGTTGTTGCTGAGATCATCACATACGATTGGCTAGGCACCTCAGTTATAAATGTATACATGAGGTATGTTTTCATGATTTGATTTTACAGAAGCTGATATACTTTGATAATTATGGCTAAATACATCTCATATTTTTCACAGGCGTATATATAAAAAACAATTGAAGGGATTTTCCCATGAATACAAATTTGGACTCGTTATTCCTCACACCATTTCTACACAACGAGAAGAAATAGATTCTGATTTTCAGGCTGAATTAATGTCAAATCTGCTCAGAACATTTCAAAGCAGAATTACGACTGACAGACTCTTTTTAATACCAACGTTGCAGGGGTAAAACTCTACATTTTAATCATATCAATTATATTTTCATTTCTATCAGTACTTATTTCTTTTTGTGTTTTTAGGGATCATTGGATGCTCATTGCAGTCAATTTGGATACTCCAAAGATTTATTTTCTGGATTCACTGCATGGATATCCAACAAACTGACCACACATGATGGCGATTGTCAATTTTTAATACACTAGATCCAACATTTTAGAACTAAATATCTAGTTATATAATTTATATTATCATTTAATGAGGATTTTGTTATGATAGGGCGGTGTATGAATATCGTCTAAAGGCTGGAATGAATCCAGGGCATAAGGACGATAATGCCCACAAGATCTACAAATGGAGAAGTATCTGAGTATATATAATTATATTTCACTATCCAAATACACATCAAAAGAAATTACTTACTTTTCTCGATGTTTCTGTAGTGTCCGAAACAAACAAACGACAAGGACAGCGGTTATTATGTTTGTAAATTTATGAAAGAGATCATATTTCATGAACAAACTAGCATCCCTGAAGAGGTATTTTTGAAAATAATTACTACTTCATTTAAAATAATTATTAATCCTTTGTGTATTTATATTTTTTCAGTACTACTATGACTGTCGCAAAAACTCCTATTCAAAAGATGATATAAATGTGTTTAGAAACGAATGGGCAGCGTACCTGATGGAAGAATGTAAACAAATAGGACAATGAAGGTGAATTCACAATACTTATGTTATCTTTATATGTTCATTGATATCTCCCTTTACACTTATTTATCATCTATGATCTCCCTTTCTTATGTTTCATATCCTTAGATTAGTGAATTCCTACTACTTAGTTTGAAATTGACATAACTTTAGAAAAGAACACAAGTGACATACAGAAAACCGAGCAAACATGTTCGAATTGCTTTGATACTTTAGGACAACGATCCCTGAGTCATTTGTGACGTGTACGAATCGACTGCACCTCAATCCGACGCACGGTGTGACCGGTATGGCTAAAAGTGTCTGATATAAGTTTCAAATTGACATAAACATTAGAAAACAACACAAGTGACATACGGAAAACCGATCTAACGCGTTCGGATTGTTTTGATACTTTAGGAAAACGATCCCTGGGTCATTTTTGATGTGTACGAATCAACCGCACCTCAATCCGACGCACGGTGTGACCGATATGGCTAAAAGTGTCTGATATTAGTTTCAAATTGAGAGAAACTTTAGAAAACAACACTACTAACATATGGAATACAGAGAAAACGCGTTCGTATTGTTTTTATACTTTAGGAAAATGATCCATGGGTCATTTTTGATGTGTACGAATCGACCTCACCTCAATCTGACACACGGTGTGACCGTTATGACTAAAAGTGTCTGATATCAGTTTCAAATTGAGATAAACTTTAGAAAACAACACTACTGACATACGTAATACCGAGCAAACGCGTTCGTATTGTTTTGATACTTTAAGAAAACGATCCATGAGTCATTTTTGACGTGTACGAATCGACCGCACCTCAATCCGACATACGGTGTGACCGGTATGGATAAAAGTGTCTGATATCAGTTTCAAATTGAGATAAACTTTAAAAAACAACACTACTGACATACGGAATACCAAGAAAACATGTTCGAATTGTTTTGATACTTTAGGAAAACGATCCATGAGTCATTTGTGATGTGTACGAATTGACCGCACCTCAATCCGACGCACAGTGTGACCGGCATGGCTAATAGTGTCTGATATCAGTTTGAAATTGACATAACTTTAGAAAACAACACAAGTGACATACGGAATACCGAGCAAATGTGTTTGGATTGTTTTGATACTTTAGTACAACGATCCATCAGTCATTTGTGATGTGTACAAATCGACCGTACCTCAATCCGACGCATGGTGTGACCGGTATGGCTAAAAGTGTCTGATATCAGTTTCAAATTGAGAGAAACTTTAGAAAACAACACTACTGACATATGGAATACCGAGAAAATGCATTCGGATTGTTTTGAAAATTTAGGAAAATGATCCATGAGTCATTTGTGACATGTAAGAATCGACTGAACCTCAATCCGACGCACAGTGTGACCGGTATGTCTAAAAGTGTCTGATATCAGTTTCAAATTGAGATAAACTTTAGAAAACAACACTACTGACATACGGAATACCGAGAAAACGTGTTCGGATTGTTTTGATACTTTAGGAAAACGATCCATTAGTCATTTTTGATGTGTACGAATCAACCGCACCTCAATCCGACGCACGGTGTGACCGGTATGGCTAAAAGTGTCTGATATCAGTTTCAAATTGAGATAAACTTTAGAAAACAACACAAGTGACATACGGAAAACCAAGCAAACACGTTCGTATTGTTTTGATACTTTAGGAAAACGATCCCTGAGTCATTTTTTATGTGTACAAATCGACCGCACCTCAATCTGACGCACAGTGTGACCGGTATGGCTAAAAGTGTCTGATGTCAGTTTCAAATTGAGATAAACTTTAGAAAACAACACTACTAACATACGGAATACCAAGCAAACGTGTTCGGATTGTTTTGATACTTTAGGACAATGATCCATGAGTCATTTTTGATGTTTACGAATCGACCGAACCTCAATCCGACGCACGATGTGACCGGTATGGCTAAAAGTGTCTGATATCAGTTTCAAATTGAGATAAACTTTAGAAAACAACACTAATGACATACGGAATACCGAGAAAACGCGTTCGGATTGTTTTGATACTTTAGGAAAACGATCCATGAGTCATTTTTGATGTGTATGAATCGACCGCAGCTCAATCCGACGCACGGTGTGACCGGTATGGCTAAAAGTGTCTGATATCAGTTTGAAAATGACATAAACTTTAGAAAACAACACTACTGACATACGGAATACCGAGCAAACGCGTTCGGATTGTTTTGAAACTTTAGTATAATGATACATGAGTCATTTGTGACGTGTAAGAATCAACCGCACCTCAATCCGACGCACGGTGTGACCAGTATGGCTAAAAGTGTCTGATATCAGTTTCAAATTGAGATAAACTTTAGAAAACAACACTAATGACATACGGAATACCAAGAAAACTCATTCGGATTGTTTTGATACTTTAGGACAACAATCCATTAGTCATTTTTGACGTGTACGAATTGACCTCACCTCAATCCGATGCACGGTGTGACCGGTATGGCTAAAAGTATCTGATATCAGTTTCAAATTGAGATAAACTTTAGAAAACAACACAAGTGACATACGACAAACCGAGAAAACGCATTTTAATTGTTTTGATACTTTAGGAAAATGATCCCTGAGTCATTTGTGACGTGTATGAATTGACCACACCTCAATCCGACGCACGGTGTGACCGGTATGGCTAAAAGTGTCTGATATCAGTTTCAAATTAAGATAAACTTTAGAAAACAACACTACTGACATACGGAATACTGAGCAAACGCATTAGGATTGTTTTGATACTTTAGGAAAACGATCCATTAGTCATTTGTGACGTGTACGAATCGACCGCACCTCAATCTGACGCACGGTGTGACCGGTATGGCTAAAAGTGTCTGATATCAGTTTCAAATTGAGATAAACTTTAGAAAACAACACAAGTGACATACGGCAAACCGAGAAAACGCGTTCGGATTGTTTTTATACTTTAGGACAACGATCCATGAGTCATTTTTGACATGTACGAATCGACCGCACCTCAATCCGATGCACGGTGTGACCAGTATCACTAAAAGTGTCTGATATCAGTTTGAAAATGACATAAACTTTAGAAAACAACACTACTGACATACGGAATACCAAGAAAACGCATTCGGATTGTTTTGATACTTTAGGACAACGATCCCTGAGTTATTTGTGACGTGTACGAATCAACCGCACCTCAATTCAATGCACAGTGTGACTGGTATGGATAAAAGTGTCTGATATCAGTTTCAAATTGAGATAAACTTTAGAAAACAACACTACTGACATACGGAATACCAAGCAAACGCGTTCGGATTGTTTTTATACTTTAGGACAACGATTCATGAGTCATTTTTGACGTGTACGAATCGATCGTACCTCGATCCGACGCACGGTGTGACCGGTATGGCTAAAAGTGTCTGATATCAGCTTCAAATTGATATAAACTTTAGAAAACAACACTAATGACATACGGAATACTGAGCAAACGCGTTCGGATTGTTTTGATACTTTAGGACAACTATACATGAGTCATTTTTGATTTGTACGAATCGACCGCACCTCAATCCGACACACGGTGTGACCGGTATGGCTAAAAGTGTCTGATATCAGTTTGAAAATGACTTAAACTTTAGAAAACAACACTACTGACATACGGAATATCGAGCAAACGCGTTCGAATTGTTTTGAAACTTTAGGACAACGATCCATGAGTCATTTGTGATGTGTAAGAATCGACCGCACCTCAATCCGACGCACAGTGTGACCGGTAAAGCTTTTCATTAGATAAAGAATCATTATTTATTAAATGAGATAAATCGATCAAAAACATATTGATTTTACATTATTCCCTTTCAGTGTTATCAGAATGAAAACATTTGAGTTTAAAATTTCATATTTTAGTTTCAAATTTCCATATTAGTGTATTCTTTCATATTACTGTTTTAATTTATTTCATTATTGCATTACTAACATAATATTTGTTTTCTTATATAGGTGAATTTTTTTCCTTGAGTTTGGATGCTTTGTTCGGCAACAAATACCGTGAAAAACAATTTTTGAGAGCGGATCACGGATATCAAAGGATGAAATATGAATTTTTATAAATGTTGTTGAATAAATGTAATTGTAACCATGTAAAACAATGTTTGAAATGTATATAGCAATGTGTTTTTTTGTATTCATGATGTTAAGTAAATGTATATGCCGTTGTCGGTCAAAATATTGTGTGCGGGTACTATTTTGTGCAGGTGTGCATGTGCTACTTTGTGCAGGTATTCTGGTGTGCGGGTTCTGTTTTGCAGGTGCAGGCGATGGTGCCTTTATCAACGCTTTTTTGAGCGCTGATAAAGGACACCTTTAACAGCACTAAAAGAGCGCTGATAAAGGACACTCTTTATCAGCGCTCCGAAAAGCGCTGATATAGGTGACCTTTATCAGCGCTAAAAAAATCGCTGATAAAGGGGGTCCTTTATCAGCGCTTTTTTTAGCGCTGATAAAGGTCGCCTATATCAGCGCTTTTCGGAGCGCTGATAAAGGGCACCCCCCCCTTATCTACGCCGGAATTAACAGCGCTTTTCTAGCGCTGTTAATGCCGGTTTTTAGCGCTGATAAAGGGCCAAGTTGTAGTAGTGTATAAAATATCAAATTGTTGACAGTTTCACAAAAGCTATGCGAAAAGAATGTTTTCTGGAATTGAGGCTGCAATGTCAGGTTCAGCCTCTACCAAATCCTTACTCAAGTTTGTAAGGATATACCATATTATTCTTTGGATTATTTTGATAAAGAGGGAGATATTGCGCAAAATTATCCTAAAATGAGAGTAAATTTTATCTTAAAAAAGGGGAGACTTATACAATGCTTTCAATAATGATTCTGAAATTGTGATTATCATAAAATGGGGAAGAAGGAAAATTGAGGGAATAAAAGTGGGGGAGTTTATCTTAACATGGGAAAAAAATTATTTTCACTGAAGGATGACTGACTAAAAATTCTATTTTTTATTTTCAAAAGAGCCGCTTTGAGGATAAGTAGTAACCACAGAAATCACACGGGGTAACGAAATACAAGGTTCAAACCAAATTTGAAATTCAAAAAGGGCACCCAGCCAGAGGAGGCCTCGAGCCATGGGCCACCTGTGACAGCCGAAGTCATGTCGTCGACAATCCACCATCATCGCCTGCTATGCGCCATCATTGAACCATCATCGTCCTCAACGCCATTTGTCACTGCCGGAGCCGGTGATCGGAGCAAGCGAAACCAAAGAACCGATCAAATGAATAAGTAGCTAGAAGTGAGAGTGGTACAAACATTACGGATGAATTTGTTGTAAGGGAAAGTCTCCTTGAAAAGTTGATGATTCGATGGACCAAAATTGAATTTTGTGGTAGTTAAAAGAATAGTAGTTGAGTTTTGAAAAAAATTACTAGACGTACAAAATGCAAGTTACTAGAAAAAATTACTGGATGATTTTTTTGTAAGAAGACTTGTTGATAGTGTAGATTTGCTAAAGTTTGTAAAAAGGGAAAGTAGTATAGAACATTGGTCAAACCTTCTACAAGTAGTTCGTACATTTTCATCAAAAGTACCAAAGACAAACCAGAGCAGATGAACCTAAGAAGATGGAGGTATAACAGTATGATGTATCGAGGGAGAAATGAACAATGTTGTTATAGAACATTGATCACAGGATGAAATTTACCAAACAAAGAGTTGTGGGAAGTTTTTTATTGCTGAGTTTTTGTGTTTTCAAAAAATGAGAAAGAAACCGAAAAGAGGGGAGTTGTTCAAGCTGTGAAAAGTCCTAGAAATGATTTTTTTAATTTTCAGGCACAAAAAGGGAGAAAAATAAAATGGCAAGAAAAGGTTGATCTGCGTGAAGAAAAAATAATGAAGTTGCCAACAAGCAAATAAGGGCACTGAATATAGAAAGTTGCCTTTGTTTGAATCCTTTAGAAGTTACAACAATGTTGTTAACTGTTGTGGTATGTTGGGGTAGCGGAACAAAAAACAGCAGTGCAAACAAACCAAACAACAACATAATAAACAAGGACCAGCCTGGAGCTGTGATTTTGATAATGCAAGATTCAAAACAAACTGGAAAGTGCTGAAATAATAAATGGGCACGGTGATTTACGTGCTCCAGCCCCTTAGGGGACCTACTGCACGACAAGAACACCACCCACGCACGCCATTTATTAATTACTCAAAAGAAAAACAACACCATATTACAATGGACAGCAAACAAAACAACCAGCAAAGGCAGAGTGATACAAAGAAAAAAACGAACAACTAACAACCGCTAGAAGAATGGAAACCCCAAGCAAGATTTCCAAGAAACTGGGTTGGAAAACAGTTACAATGCCGGACAAACGTCCGGCTATCCAGTTCACCTCATGCAGCGGATCTCCACATCGAGTAGCAGCTCCTCACCCCGCAACAGGACCACGATGCATAGGTCTTTGACTGGCGGCGGCTCCTCGTCGCAGCAGGTCGACGTCAAGAAACACAAATCCCCTTCGGCGCGCAACAAAACCGCAGCGAGCAGGCCTTCGGCATCAAGAACCAGAGCCCCTTCAGCGCAACACCTCTTTATAGGCAGTATCAAAGCCGAAGTCGAGGGCGAAGACTAGAACCAGAAATTGGGTCACACCGCAAAACAACAAGACCAATTTCAGATCTGTTTATGCTGCTCTCTCTCGAATTTTTCAGATCTCTCCAAATTGGGGCTATTCGATGCTCTCTCTCTCTAAACTCCAATCTATATGTCCCGTAGGAAGGAACTGCAAGGGTGATGAAAAGCTCTGCCAACCCTTACCGCATAACAATGTACTAAAGGAGAGCTTTCCATGAGGACCTCTGCTAAATAGAAACCCAAGCCGAGAAACCGCAAGGCATAACAGGTGGATGGCAGGGATAACTTTGGATGCTAAGCTCATCAACGGCCAGCATGAAAGGCCAATGCTCCAACCGGATAGCCAGGGTGGAAACCGGATAAAAAACGAACAGCCCATATAAAACATCCAGCAGATTAAAGGAATTAAAATAAAACAAATGGCATGCAATTAATTAAATGGAAAATTTTAATATGAAAATTTAAAAACTTGAAATTAAAATATCCAATTTCACAAATCTCCACCATTTTCAATTAAAATTTGGCGATGTTCTTGCACATAACCTATGAATTGAATCGGGAAATCATGCTACACAACCTAAGCAAAACAAAAACGACAATAAACAGTGCTAGTCAAACTATTTGTTGTTTATGTCCAACATGTGTATCAATGTGATACACATTTTTCCTCATCAATTTAGTCTAAACTACTACTTAAACATGCTTAGAAATAAACCTTCTGAACATAAGCAAAATTCATACTTGCACTTACCTGAGTCGACTGCTGAGATCATGCCATTGAGGAAGTCTCATACTGAAAACTAGTACCTGCACACAAGTAGCAAACACAGCAGTATCAATCCTCAAAGTATAACAACAATACAAAGTATGAACATAAACTCAACAGCTTATATGCAAGTAGTAGCAGCAAAGAAAACAGCTCATGCAAATGAAAGTAAACAAAGCACAAGACTTAGATCAAGAAAACACTTACTCCACCTAGATCTACGACAGACCCAGAAGACTCTCCACCTAAGGAGAAGACGCTGGCTAGAACCGTGCAATAGGGGAAGACACCTTCTAACCTCAACCGCTATAAAACCCATACAGCTTCGATCCTAGAGCCAACTCGTAACGACGAGGAAACACACCCAACAAGCAAGGGAATCCCACTATCGGCCTAGGGAAAAACCATCCTAGTCTAGCCCACCCACGACATCAAGCACCTAATTCCCAGGTACTCATCCAATGTCGACAAAGAGATACCAGCAACACCCCCGTCATGAAGTCTGGTGATCATCCAGACACCTCCCATGATCTGCTTCTCTTAACCACTACCCAACGCTTTACTGTCCTCACACCAGGTTACCTCCCGAGAGGCCTAACACACCTAGGACACAAAGAAGGAAACAAAACCCAGAGTTGGACCCACAACTCAGCCCCCCTGCAGCACACTAGACACACTACAGAACGACAGCATCGTCGAAACCAGGCTCAACAACATTAGATTGAGCCTCATCACCCCTTGAACCATTCTTTTCAGGACAATCCCTTTTAAAGTGTTCTGGTTTCCCACACTGATAGCACTTCAATGTCCTAAACTGACTTGCACCTTTCTTCTTACCCTTATCATTGTTCTTCCCTTTTCCCCTATCATTTGTTCTACCTGTAGCATTAAGCCCCTCTCCCACTGATCCAAACCCGTTCTTGGCCTGCAAATCTTTTGAAAGAAGAGCGGACTTAACCTCTTCCAGGGTCAATGAGTCCCTACCATACATCATAGTCTCAACCAAAGAACTATAACTGTTGTCAAGAGAAATTAAGAGGATCATTGTCTGATCCTCATCAACTGTTACATTTATATTGGCAAGATCTAGCATGATTTTATTAAACTCATCAAGGTGCAATTTGATAGAACTACCAGGTTTCATCTTAAAAGTAAACATGTGATGTTTTTTATACAATCTATCAACTAATGAAGCGGTCATATACAACTTCTCTAATTTCAACCAAATGCTGGCAGCAGTGGACTCGAAGGCAACCTCTCTAAGGACCTTATCTCCTAGGGAAAGCAAAAGGGAGTTATGGGCCTTAACTAGCACATCAAGAGGTATATCTTGGTATTCTACAACAGTCTGGCTAGCTTGATTAACAGTCGTAATGGGTTTCTTGGGTCCACATAGGGCATCAATTAAGCCTTGTTGTACGAGCAGAGCTCTCATTTTAATTCTCCACAAATTGAAATAGTTGTCTCCATCGAATTTCTCAATTTCATATCGCATTGTAGTCATATTTATCCAGATGAGTGGATGTCGAGTGGGTGGGGACAACATTAGGCGTACGCCCCCAAGAACCGACCAATCTCACTGGATAAACGTGTATCGTGAGATACGAAAATCAAAGGATTTCAATGAATACAATGGTTTCTATTAACAAATAGAAATCAATTTAAACAGACAGAATTAAACAGAGATGCATATGTAAATAAAATGCAAGAAAACCCAAATTAATAAACTGTACACAGACTGCAATAAACTCCAACCAGAATACAACAAGACAGATTAATAGAACTATAAGCAGGGGCAGCTAACTGCAAACAACAATTGTAACAAGGCTGTAAACAGAACGCAACAATGCAAAACAGTTCTAAAGAAACTAAAATCCAAAGGGAAAGCAAGCAAATTTTCGAAATCAAAACAGCACAGCAGTCAGGAAGGCTCTGATACCACTTGTTGTGGTATGTTGGGGCAGTGGAACAAAAAACAGCAGTGCAAACAAGCCAAACAACCACAAAATAAACAAGGATCAGGCTGGAGCTGTGATTTCGATAATGCAAGATTCAAAACAAATCGGAAAGTGCTTAAATAATAAATGGACACAGAGATTTACATGCTTCGGCCCCTTAGGGGACCTACTGCACGGCAAGAACACCACCCACGCACGCCATTTATTAATTGCTCAAAACAAAAACAACACCGGATTACAATGGATAGCAAACAAAACAACCAGCAAAGGCAGCGTGATATAAATAAAAAAAACGAACAACTAACGGCAGCTAGAAGAATGGAACCCCAAGCAAGATTTCCGAGAAACTGGGTTGGAAAACACTTACAATGTCGGACAAACGTCCAGCTGTCCAGTTCACCTCGTGCAGCGGATCTCCACGTCGAGTAGCAGCTCCTCACCCCGCAATAGGACCGCGATGCACATGTATTCGACTGGTGGCAACTCCTCGTCGCAGCAGGTCGACGTCAAGAAACACAAATCCCCTTCGGCACGCAACAAAACCGTTGCGAGCAGGCCTTCAGCATCAAGAACCAGAGCCCCTTCAGTGCAGCACCTCTTCGTAGGCAGTATCGAAGCCGAAGTCAAGGGAAAAGACTAGAACCAAAAATCGGGCCACACCGTGAAACAACAAGACCAATTTCAGATCTGTTTATGCTGCTCTCTCTCGAATTTTTCAGATCTCTCCGAATCGGGGCTATTCGATGCTCTCTCTCTCTCTAAACTCTGATCTGTATGTCCCGTAGGATGGCACCACGAGGGTGATGAAAAGCTCTTCCAACCCTTACCGCATAACAACATACCAAAGGAGAGCTTGCCACGAGGACCTCTACTGAACAGAAACCCAAGCCCAGAAACCGCAAGGCATAACAGGTGGACGGCAGGAATAGCTTTGGCGGCTAAGCTCATCAACGGCTAGCATGAAAGGCCAATGCTCCAACCGGATAGCCAGGGTGGAAGCCAGATAAAAAATGAACAACCCATATAAAACGTCCAGCGGATTAAAGGAATTAAAATAAAACAAATGGTATGCAATTAATTAAATGGAAAATTTTAATATGAAAATTTAAAAACATGAAATTAAAATATCCAATTTCACATTAACCATCATTAGTAAGTCAAGATCAATTGACAAAGGCAATGATATTCAACGGACAAACTGTTTGTATAAAATTTAAAGAGCAGAGCTTTGTGACGGGCTGATGTTTGATGTTTGTGAAGTTAGGAAGTGCACTGCTCAAGAAAGTACATCAAATGCTCTTTCATAAGGAAGTCTATCGGATGAACTTTTCTGAAGAAGTCCATCAAACAAAATCTTATGAGAAGAGAAAACTTTGTGATGTATAAAGTTAAGCTCAGGTAAAATGATCTGATGGAGAAATGTTTATTCATCAGACAAACAATTTAGCAAGACGAAACAAAGTCCAGAAGTGAAGTTATGTCATTGGACGCAGCAGGATTCATCAGACGAAGATTTACTAAAGAAGCATCAGAAAAAATTTACGAATAGAGTTGATTTTTTAAAGTCCCAAAAGTTCTACGATGATTTTTTTTTCAATCGGTTTGATTTCTAGCTGAGATGAGAAAAAGTGAAGAAGTTCTTTAACATCTGAGGTTAAGGAAATCTAAAGAAGTATGCAGATGCTGTAGAAGTGATAAAGATTCTCGTATATTTAATAAGACTCTAGAACATCGTAGAAGCATCCAACGTATTTCAAATTTTTGAGTTATTCAGTTTTGGAATTTCTATGAGGGGGAAACTAAAATTGGTTTCATGCTTTTTCCAATCTTGGGTGCACCTATATAGAGGTGAAAAATACAACGTACTTGACACTGTTCACTGACAAAAAGCTGAAGCGCTGAAGGATTTGTGTCAGAATTGAGTTTCGAACTGAAGTTTTGTATTGTGTGGAAAAAGAATTTCAGACATAGGTTTCTTATCAGAATATCAGACACTTATTGAGTTTTTGGATAGAGATTTACAGAGCATTCATCAGATAGATTTTTCAGAGCAAGATTAAGTCACAGTGGTTTTGTTAAATTGGACAGAGTTCGGGTTATATATATCAAGCACAGATTTCAGTGAGGCACAACAGACTGAAAATTCTAGACATAGAAAAGGGTGCAGCGGACAGACTATTCCAGATATAGAAAAGGACATAGCGAACAGACATGTCTTGACAGAGGAAAACAGACAGAAAAACCGGAAAAACTTTCCAAACGAACCCTGGGTGCTAATGTTTCAAAGTTTCATACTTCTGTTATGGCTCAAGTTTTAATAGACAAATTTTGTGAACTGACGAGAGTCAATATAATCATACATATCTGAAAAAATAGGATGAGTCTAAAAGGAGTTGGCTCAAAGTTATATTCACTTCTTTCTAATGGTGAATTTTTATAAACCCATGATCATGAAAAGGATATAGATTCTCACATTAAAGTTAAACCTTGTAAATCTTGTGTCTTATTTACTTAAACATGTTTGAATGATTGTGAATTTGTTATAAAAATTGATAAGGAAATAACTCAAACATGTTGTAGGAGTTAAATTTCATAAAATTAGAATTTGTAAAAGTCCCCCATCTCAGTGGTTCAACGATCCTAAGAAACTTCAATAATTCAATAGATACACCAGCCAAACTATGACCATGATTTGATTACAAAATATCATTTCATTGAATCCACCAAAGAATGATAACACAAAATCCATGGTACACAACCACTATCTACTGAACATTTTTTTACACAGAGTCCAGCAAAACGGGTCATGACTACCTTAGGCCCTGAAACTGACATCATGCAACACTTATCCAAACACCATCAGCTTTCCACACTGCAACTGTGAAGAGAAACACCTTGAATATGGTCCATCACTGGTAGCCCTTCATGAGTAGTGAACACTGGTAAACAGAATGGCTCTTACAACAGTGAACTCTGCAAAGACTGGCAGCAAAACCAATGAAAAGAAAACACAATGAACCATACCCCGAAACAAAACGACCAAAACAAACACAGCAAAAAAATGTCAAACATCTGGGCTATGCATTTTGAATGATATAAGAATGATCCAGAAGCTTATATTGAGTCAAAAACTACCCAAAGTCCTTGACAAGAAGCTACACGAACTGTATACAATTTGAAAACAAAATAGCTGCTGATGTTTAAAACTATTTAGTAAACTATATGATTTACAGTATACAGTACAAAAAAAATGAGTATACGGCATGAAATCAGTATAAAAAATAAACTGATTTCATACTGTATACAGTATGAAATTAGTTTATTTAGTATGAAATCAGCTCATAGTGTAACATAATTAACAACATACAGTATTAAAAACAGTAGATTACTTCATTATATTCAACTCAATATTACCATGACATATTAGATTCTAGAAACAAGCATGGTTTGTATCTACCTTGTTTATGAATTCAGGGAAGATCAACAGCAACGAGGAAGATCCCTCAACAACTCATTTTCACTGGCTTCTTCATTTGAACCACCACTGTCTAGAATGGCTTCAGTCGAAAACCCCACCACATGGGCTTCATCATGGTTTCAACCCACAATCAATCAACCTTCTTCCTAAAATTGTTTCTAAAAGAACCCCACGATGTAATTCATCCCATTGATTTACCTCTGTTATGAGAAATGGCTTCGCATAAATCCACTGCATCCTCCATGACGTGGAGCTCAACTGCATACAGTATGAGAAATAGAATATAGTATAAAATCAGTTCATACTGTAACATAAATAACTGTATATAGTATGAAAAGAAGCATACAATATGAAATCAATTTATAGTATACAATATGAAATGAATTTATGCAGTCTGAAATCAATTTATTGGTGAGCTATACTTGAAAAACATTATACATTATGAAATAAGTTTACGGGTGAAATTAGTATGAAATCAGTTTAAAATATATAATATGAAATCTGTTTACAGTATAAAATTAGTTTGTTCGGTAAATTTTATATAATTTATGAAATTTATTCAATAAAGTTCATTCGATTTATGCATTTAGCTTCTTCATTAAACAGTTTATAGTTTATTCAATAAACTGTATGAAATCAATAAACTACTTCAATAAACTGTATGCAGTCAGTTTATTCAATAAACTGCATAAGCTATTCAACTACTCCGGGTGAGGCTTCAGTATATCGTAAAAATTAGGGGGTTATTTTTCATTAAAAAACCATTAAAAATGAATGATAATTTTATGTTAATCACTTCCCCCACATTTGTAATTTGCAATCCTAGACAAAACATCCTAAAGGACTCTCCAGAACCTGAAAAATAATAGTATCTCATAAACAAATTTTAAGGAAAACCATTTATATTCTAGTTCAAAGTTCCCCTATCACTAATATCTTAACAAAATTGCTTCTTGAAATCTTCTATTGTTTTTTTTACTCTTTGGACTCTCAACAACAGTGTTGATTACTCCAATCCCGATAAATGGCATTAATTGATATTCATTCAACTTAAATGTAAGAAAAATAACGGCAGGGTAACCAAGTTATAATCAAACTTCAAGTAACAAATTCTTTCTACTGAGAAGATCTAAAAATAAACAGGCAAATCTAGCACTGGCCAAAGTATGATAACAAAATAGAGAATAACATTCATTGCTAACTACAAGAACATCAATTAATCTGAGCATGAAAGTTTGAGATTACATACAAATCTTCACTGACTCATGCTCACTGCATGAAAACAACCAAAAATGAACCTACATTACTAATGCTAACCGGAAGAAAGTATGATAAAAAACAAAAATGAACCTGCATTATAATGCTAACAGGAAGAAAGTGTGATCACAACCAAAACTGAACCTGCATTACTAATGCAAACTGTATTACCAAAACTGAACAAGCATTAAATTCTCCTTACAAATGCTAGCACTGGACAAATTTATGATAACAAAATAGAGAAGAACCCACATAACTAACTGCAAGAACATCAATTAATTTGAGCATAGAAATCCGAGATTACGTGCCTATAAGCACTGCCACATGCTGGTCACAAGCACATGAAAAAAAACCAAAATTGAACCTGTTTGTAGGACAAAAACAACCAAAATTGAACATTCATTACTAACTGCCAGAACATGAAAGCCTAGATTACATACCAACCTACACTGCCTCATGCTCTTGATTAATCTGAGCCAAAATACTTTATTAATTACCCACCACAATGAATTGAAAAGAACTCTGCAAAATCAAATTAACATAAGATTAACAAAGAAATTACAACATCTCTCACTTTGTCAATAATATCCTGATAAACCAGAAATCAACGTAAAGGACAATGAGAATAAAAATCTCAAGTCCCATTGATTTAGTAGAAAACAACCAGACCCCATCACAAAAAAGTCTCATGTTCTATATTTCTGTAAGTGAAAAAAGAACAATGTGAATGATAGAAAGTCCCGCTTACCACAAATTTCAAAGAAACCAAAGAGTGGAAGGAAAACAACAGAAGTGGTAAGGTACAAAGAACCATGGATTTCATCTCTCCGCCAACCCTAAATCACTTTTAATTCATCAAATAATAACATAATACTTGAATTCCTGCAATATTTCTAAAAAAAATCAAACGACAACACCAAATTCAATATTTTGAGCCTGAAGCTCAATAGGATCAATAAAAAAACAAAACACAAAATATAAACGATAAATAAATAGAAAGTAATTTACTTGCAGATGGATTACTATATGAATATAGACAATTTGATACCATATTGCAAAAAAAATGATAAAAAACAGTGGGTGAGAATGTTGTTTGGATCTATGAAAAAACAATCAATCCATTATGGAATTCATCATCAACTTCCCATGAACATGAAAACATAATAATTGGAGCAAAAAATAGAAGAAAAAGGGAAGAACAAAACCTTGCCGATGAAGGTATGAGGTCTTGAAATTTGGAAATTTTCACTTCACCAAATCCCCATTGATTGTTCAGTTCAAGCAGGCCTGTATAATTCTTCAAAACTTGAAACCTGAAAAAATAAATATCAGTACACATCATCAAATTTTATTATCCCCTCCTCTCTCATTCCATTAAAACAAATATATGAAAAGTGGTTGGTCAAAGCGACCAATGGGAGGGCATGTTGCCTTGCTTTTCTAGGATTCCATCTGGGACAAGAATGTTGGTTGGTTAAAGATAGAAACCTAGCCCACACTTTTTCCATTATGACCAGATTGCATGGCCTCTTAATGATGTGTTGTAAAAAGTCATCCACCCATCACGTTGTCTTCCCCTCCACAACATTTCATCATGTTTGATAGAGCAGTAATAATGGTTATTGTAAGTGGGTGAATTCCCCTTACCTCAATGTGAGGTGATGATATTCTTTTATAGATTAGGAAACCAATATACAAGACGGGTAAGTCCGATGTGGGACTCACCCATTTACAATTAAATGGGTTCCAACACTCCCCCTCAAGCTGGACATGCCCAGATTGGATAGAGTCTCACACAAAAAGAATAACAAGACAATCTCAAACTCCCCCTCAAGCTGGGCCATGGAGGCTGTGAATACCCAGCCTGGAAGTGAGAGACTCAAGACGAGCTCCAGAAAGACCTTTGGTGAAGAGATCGGCAAGCTGATCGGCCGTCGGGATATGGCCGAAACCGATATGGTGCTGCTCCAGATGGTGGCGGAGAAAGTGACAGTCCACCTCGATATGCTTCGTCCGTTCATGGAAGACGGGATTCGAGGCAATCTTCGTGGCGGCCTGATTGTCACACCAGATATGAGCAGGAGTCGATGCTGGGAAACCGAGCTCCTGGAGAAGATGACGAAGCCAGAGGATCTCAGTGGTGACAGTGGCCATGGCTCGATACTCGGCCTCGGCACTCGAACGGGAGACCACAGTCTGCTTCTTGCTGCGCCAAGAGATGAGATTACCGGCAAAGAATACGGCGAAACCCGAAGTAGACCTGCGGGTAGCGAGGCAACTGGCATAGTCCGCGTCACAAAAAGCTTCAATATCCAGGTGAGCATGATGTGAGTACCGAAGGCCACGTGCAGGGTCTTTCTTGATGTACTTGGCAATGCGGAGGACAGCATCCCACTGAGAGCAGGTGGGATGTTCCATGAACTGGCTTACTTTGCCAACGGCACAGGCAATGTCGGGACGCGTCATGGTGAGGTAGTTGAGTTTACCGACCAAGCGTCGATAGCTCTCGGGATGAGGAAAGAGTTCCGAGTCGGCATGAAGGGAGCGTTCCCCAGGCTCCAGGGGAGTGTCAACTGAGGTGGCGGTGCTCAACCCGACATCCTGCAAGATATCAAGAGCATACTTGCGCTGGCAGAAAGAGATAGTGTCCGTAGTTCGGGAGACCTCGATGCCAAGAAAGTAGGTGAGGGGACCAAGATCTTTGGTGTGAAAGTGCTGGTGAAGATGCGTCTTGAGGCTGGCGAGGCCGCTGGAGTCGCTCCCGATGATGATGATGTCATCAACATACACTACAAGCAAGATACAGCCGTGTGTCGTCGTACGGAAGAAGACGGTGTGATCTTTCATACTCCGAGAGAGGCCAAAGGCAGTGACGACAGTGCTGAAGCGGCCAAACCAGGCGCGAGGAGACTGTTTGAGGCCGTAGAGGGAGCGACAGAGACGGCAGACATGGGAGTCGGCACCAGAGGCAGAGAAACCAGGGGGCTGCTGCAGGTAGACTTCTTCGTCAAGAGAGCCATGGAGAAAAGCATTCTTAACGTCGAGTTGATGAAGCGGCCAGTGGTGATGAGCAGCCAGAGAGATGAAGAGGCGGACAGAGGCCATCTTGGCGACGGGAGAGTAGGTCTCAAAGTAGTCGACGCCATATGTTTGAGCAAAGCCCTTGGCGACAAGCCGGGCTTTGAGGCGACAGAGAGAGCCATCAGGATTGAGACGGATTGTGAAGATCCATTTACAGTCGACCGCCTGTTTGTTTGCCGGAAGGGGAACAAGATCCCAAGTATGGTTGGCATCCAGAGCCTGCAATTCATCCCGCATTGCGGCTAGCCACCCGGGGTGAGATTTGGCTTCACCGACCGTTCGAGGAAGCGACACGGTCTCCAGAGCTGACAGACCCCTGTAAGAAGATACAAAGAGAGGAGTAGTCTGACAGGATCGAGTACCTTTCCGGAGCGCAATCGGTACATCGCCGGGAGCTGTGTCAGGAACATCAGTCGAAGCGGGAACAATGGTTTCCTCGGCCGGGATGAGGGGGACAGCGGAAGGACGACGAGAGTAGGTCTGTCCAAAGAGATGACCGGTCGGAGGAGACACCAGAGGTGGGTGAACCATGAGCGGAAGGCAATCATCGATGGTAGTGTCAGGAGGAGGAGAGGGGAGAGTGAAAGGAGAGCTCTCGACAAACGATACGTCGGCAGAGGTGATATACCGGCGGAGGTCCGGAGAGAAGCATCGGTACCCGCGTTGAGTGCGAGAATAACCGAGAAAAATGCAGCGAAGGGATTTGGGTGATAGTTTGGAGAGATTTGGGCGAGTGTCCCGGACATAACAAAGACATCCGAAAACGCGGAGTGGAAGGGAGTGAGGAGGGAGAGAGGGAAACAAGGTATGAAAAGGAGTCTCCCCCTGAAGGATGGAGGAGGGAAGACGATTGAGAAGGTAAGTAGCAGTAAGGATGACATCCCCCCAAAAATAGAAGAGGTACCTGGCGGTGGAAGAGGAGGGCACGAGCGGTTTCCAAGATATGTCGGTGTTTGCGCTCGGCCACCCCATTTTGTTGAGGGGTATCAGGACAGGAGGTCTGATGGATGATGCCGTGGGCCCTCATAAACTGCTGAAAATGAGTGGATAAGTATTCTCGCCCATTGTCAGATCGAAGACATTTCACAGGGATAAAAAACTGTGTCTGGATTTCCTGAAAAAATGTCTGAAAGGTGGAGAGAACCTCCGTTCGATCGCGAAGAAGGTAGAGCCATGTCATACGGGAATAATCATCGATGAAAGAAATGTAATATTTATAGCCGGATTGACTCGAGGTGGCACAGGGACCCCATACATCAGAATGCACCAAATCAAAGGGTTGGGCGGCCCGTGTGTCAACTCGAGGAGGATAGGATGTGCGATGGTGTTTCGCAAACCGACACGACTCACAAGGAAAAGATAAACGGGGGCTAATATCGGGAAAGAGCTGATGAAGTGCTGTGGCGGAGGGGTGGCCCAACCGAGAATGGAGGTCGGCGGCACGAGCAGGGACAGATGCGCAGGCGATGGAAGTCGGTCCATCGAACATATACACCCCATCCCGAAGCTGACCTCTACCAAGTTCCCGGTTCGTCGTCCGTTCCTGAAACACAACAGAAGACGAGGTAAATATGGCATTACAGTTGAGGTCCTTGGTTAGTTTGCTGATGGAAAGTATGTGAAAAGGACTGCGGGGAACATGAGCCACCGAGGAGAGGTGAAGGGAGGAGGAAAGGGAACAGGTGCCAAAGCCGGCGATGGGGAGAGTGGAGCCATCAGCAACAGTGATGGTCGAGGATCCACTATAAGGGCGGTAGTCGGAGAGTATACCTGCATCCCCGGTGAGGTGGTCAGACGCACCTGAGTCAAGCATCCATGCAGGGGTGCGATGACTGAGAAGAGCAGTGGGACCCCCGGAATGGGCAAGAGAAGCGGATGAAGAGCCCGGCATGGTGGTGGCCCGGTGATCGTGAATCAGCTGGAGCTCAGCCAGCGAAAGATCCAATGATGGGGAAAGAGCAGCAGGTGATGACGCATCGCGGATCGCAGTCTGGCCCTGCCGGGGGTGCGAATCGGGACGACCATGTAGGACCCAGCAGCGGGCTATCAGATGGTCGAGTTTGCCGCGGTGCTGGCAGAGGGGGCGAGGTCGGCCATCGCCACGGCCGCGTCCTCGTGGGCCGGTAGGGCGGCCACCACCACGGCCTAGGAGCGCAGTGTGATCCAGGATGGGAACGGGTGGGGCAAGGGCCCGATGAGCCTTCTGCAGGCGATGATAGACCTGTGGGATATCCAGTGTAGACGGGCTGGCGAGCATCTCAGTAGCCGTCGTGGCGTAGTCCGGTGCGAGGCCATTCAAGAGATTGAAGAGGCATAGTTGGTCCCGTTGAGTCTACGCCTCTGCCGGAGTCTGAGGAATAGGCCAAAGTTCTTGCAGCTCGTCGCAGAGACCCTTCCATTCCATGAAATAGTTTGGAAAGGTCCGGTCTTGCTGGCGGATGTGGGAGAGACGCTGTAGAACATCTGAGACCCGAGCCAAGTTATTGGTCTCGGAGAACATTACAATCAAGGAATCTCATAGCTCTTTGACTGTGTTGGCAGTCCTGGTGACATCCTTCACGGACCAGTCCATGGAGTTGACCAGTAAGGCGAAGATTTTGCTGTCCGCCAGCTGCCAAGAATCGAATTTGGGGTCAGTGAGGGCAGGGGGGGGTTTCTCAAGATGAGAATGAAGTCCCATGCCGCGGAGGGACATCAAGACTGTCTTCCGCCAGACGGAGAAGTTTGTGGCATCCAGGCGGTCATCAACAAGCCGTGAGGAGGCCGTGATCAGGGACGAAAGAACGGAGGAGGGGTCCATGGGGGATGGGCGCAGGACCTGGCGGCCGGAAGTCGCCAGGTGGAAGGGAAGCGGCCTGGCAGGGGCGCTGCGGGGGCGCAGGCGCAGGGGCTAGGGCGCGGGCGTCGGGCGAGAGGCCGGCGAGGTGGAGGGCGCGGCTGGGAAGGGGCGCGCTGTGGGAGGGCGCCGGAACCGGGGTCGGGAGCCACGGCGAGAGAAAGAGCGTCGGGAGGGGGGGGGCGCTGAGGCCAGGGCGCGGGCGTCGGGCCGAGGGCAGGAGGCCGGGGCGCTGGGAAGGGAGCCGCGGCGGAGGGTGGTCGCAGGAGGAGCCGCGGGCGGAAGAGTCCCGGGCGGGAGGGGCCGCGCCGTCGGGGAGGAAGTCCGCAGGGAGGAGCCGACGGAGGAGGCGCGGGCCGCGTCGGGGAGAGAGAGGGCCGTCGGGGAGAGAGGGTCGCCGGGACGGGGGCCGCGCAGGTGAGGGCGTCGGGAGGGATGACCGGCAGGAGGCGCTGCAGGATCTGGCGGCGAGAGCGAGGGCGCCGTCGGGGCGAGGGAGCCGCGAGGGCGAGGGCGCGGGCGCCAGGCGAAGGCTTGCTGGGACGGGGGCGCACCGCGGGAGGACGGCAGACGCCGGGCGAAGGCCCGCTGGGCGAGGTGCCGCGCCTGGAGGGAGGCCCGCCGAGAGGTGGAGGCGTAGCGGGAGGGACGACCGCCGGGAGGAGAGGTGCGCCGGGAGGGAGGGCCTGCCGGGAAGGTGCAGGCCGGAGAGGAGCTGGGCAAGAGGGCTGCGCCGGGACAGGAGAGGAGGCCCGCCGGGAATGGCTAGGGCAGTAGGGAGAGAGGCGGGGCCGGGAGGACACCGGGAATCCGCAAGGGAGGGAGGGTTCGGGATAAAAATCCGTTTGATACCATGTAAGTGGGTGAATTCCCCTTACCTCAATGTGAGGTGAGGATATTCTTTTATAGATTAGGAAACCAATATACAAGACGGGTAAGTCCGATGTGGGACTCACCCATTTACAGTTAAATGGGTTCCAACAGTTATTATCTTACATCATTTATTAAATTGTTTTCAACAATTATCATTTATGATAAACAATCCAAACACCTACCAAAAAATACGTGTACCATTATCACTCATTATACAAGTTGAAAAAACAGTTGGTGTTCTATTTCTAAAAATATTATTACACTTAGATCTTAGAAAATAAACACTTCAATAAGTGGCATAAAAATATTAAAAATAAGAAATATTTTTTTTTTCAACTCAAATACCTTGTTATACTTTTCAAAATAGAGGGTGACTGGTGTTTGTTTTAATTCTAAAATATGTACTCTCACTTAAATTCTAAAAACATAACCAGAAAATCATTTTTTCAGTAGTTAATCTATAAAAACTTTCACAGAGCACTCAATGATCCATTTGAAATCACTTATTAACAATTACTTGTATAAATTACAACTAATGATAAGAAATATGAAAAAACTCTTTAGAAACACTAGTAAAAACATGGAAATACATAATTCAAATATACATATATGTGATAAGCGAAAATTAGTGTTTAATAAGTTCTATCAAATAGTGCCCTCATCTAGTTTTATGAAAACACGTATTCTTAAATACAATTTTTATTAATACCGTAGTGTCTTTTAAATTATCATAATCTAATAATTGCTTAAAACTTTTATAAAACATTCTACATGATCACAAATGTTTTTAAGGAGTAAAATGATTCATTTTAAAATATTGTGTTGAATCTAGAAAACCCATGTTTAACATTTGAAACTTAAGTAATCTTTTATTCTAATAAAAAAACTGTTATTCATATTTTTCTTTTAATTATGGTGTCAAAAATAGAATTTGGTTTTTTATTGTCTTGAAAGCCACAGAACTCTTATTTGGTTAATAATAAACCAATAAGTGTCATAGAAATCAATAACATTGACAAGAACAGTGCATGGCTGTTACAGAAGACACACAAAAATAGGGAAGGCTCGATGTACGCTGATGTATGTTGCCTTCTATTTGGCTTGGATTGAAGAATATACGAGAAATGCTAGATGTCGTTTCAGTAGAGGTGGAGGATCCATCATGGTAGGAAAAAATGGAACAATATTTCTTTGATGATCCTAGAATTGGATTCCATGAAGCCTACTTGTTCAGTGCTCTGCAATAATAATCATAAAAGTCATGGAATTCCTTCTAAAATCAAAGGCTTGAACATTTCACAATCTAGAGGATAAAATTTAGAAAAAGAATACTTAAAAGTATGGGATATAAAAATACATAATAAGATTAATTGAAGTAAGAGATATAGCACTCATATCTTGGAAGAGCATTCTTTAAAAGTTTGAACACCACACTAGTTATAGCATAAAATCACTAACTACGAATAAAACTTAAAAAAAGAATACTTAAAAGTATGGGATAAAAAAATATTATAAGATGAAATGAGGTAACAGATATAACACTCATATCCTGGAAGAGTATTCTTAAAAGTTAGAACATCTCACAAGTTACAATATAAAATCACTACCTATGAATGGATAGATGATAAGTAAATCCAATATAAATGAAAAAAATATTAATAGACATAGAAAATCATTCACTTTGAGTAAAAACCTAAATTTTTGTGCTAACTAAAACCATAAATGAAAATTTTGAAAGGTACCTAATTAACACCAACCATAAGTAAAAAAGTAATAATAAAAAGCAAATTAATTTTCAATTTCAGTTTTATTTCCATCTTCCATTGACATACTGAAAGTGTATTTTTGACTGCTTTTCTTTTTATCAAAAAAATATGTGCAACACTTTAACTCATTCAAGAAAAAAAAACTCACAGGAGTTAAAGAGAGACATTCATGCTATTGAAATTCAATTATGCATAGGTATCATTCAAATGTTGTTAATATATATGTAAATAAATTTCTAAAAAAGGAAGCGGTGAATGGAAAATGTAATCTGAAGCATAAAACTATAACGTCCCATTAACACGGTAGCAACAATTGTAAAATTACATTCCTTTATTTTAGGATCTTTGAATGATGCATGTATCACATAGATTAATAGAATTCAAAAAGATAATACACACCTTGATCTATTGAGCCTTCTTGATTTAAGTCTTCTTGATTTTCTCCAACTAAAAATGATTTATATACTTTGACTAATCTCTATTCCACACACTTTTGATGGAGTGTACCAGAATAATAATTTAGACTTAAATGGAAAGGACATTATTCTTTAAATAGGGATAAAACAGTTTTTATGGGTGGTTTTTAATTAACTGTCAAAGTATATCAATTTGAAAAAATTAACCCTCATCATCCCATTATAATATTTATTAAACACAATATCTGTGAGTTATTCCAACATTCTCCAACTTAACTCATGTGATATCACTTTATGATGTTTAATAAATTAAATCATCCATTATGCGTATTTATATACATTCTATAATGTATACAACATTCATCATAATTAAGGAAAATGTCCACATGAGTCACGTCGATCGTACATCCTCTATTAATATAGTCTTTTTCATGTACTACAACATTAAAATTTTCCATATCATAAATAAAATGGGATATATATAATTGGTCCAATGATAATATATTTAATTAACACTACACATATTATCATTATTCAATTCAATCATGTATCCTGATTGAAAAACATGCAAAATGATCAAACATTTATAACTAAGATTATCAACTGTAATAAACATAATGGTAACCGTGCTCATTTTTTCAACATGTACACTAAATGCCTTGGGCGGCAACTCTTTCTTCAAAGGATTGGTAATCATAAGATTTGTGCTAATATGATCAATTGAAACTTTACATTTTTTAACTTCCTCTTTTATGACAAAGTACTTTAATTTCATGTATTTAACACCTTTGGAATATCGTTCATTCTTTGAAAAGAATACTGCTATGACATTGTCACTAAAAAAATAGAGGTGTGCTGAATTCCCCTTACCTCAATGTGAGGCGGAGATATTTTTTTATAGATGGGTAATATAGATTACAAGGTGGGATATTCCGATTTGGGACTCGGAAATACCCATTATTATAAAATGGGGTTCAACACTCCCCCTCAAGTTGGGTCGCTAATGTTGTGGATACCCAGCTTGGTACTGAGAGAGTCTATACAATCTCCTAGAAGGCCTTTGGTGAAGATGTCGGCAAGTTGATCTGATGTCAGAATGTGCTCAAAACTGATATGGTTCTGCTCAAGGTGGTGGTGAAGAAATTGATAGTCCACTTCAATATGCTCTGTTCGTTCATGGAAGACGGGATTCAAAGCAATCTTCGTGGCTGTCTGATTGTCACACCAGATATGAACGGACGTCTACGATAAGAAGTCAATTCATGAAGGAGATAACGAAGCCAAAGGATCTCAATAGTGACTGTGACCATGACACGGTATTCAGACTCCGCACTAGATCTGGAGACAACAGTCTGTTTTTTGATGCACCAAGAGATGAAGTTACCTGCCAAGAAAACGGCAACCCAGAAGTAAACTTTAGGATAACAAGACAACCAGCATAGTCAGCATCACAGAAGGTTTCAACATTCAGATGATCATGATATGAGTACTGAATACCACGTGCAAGGTCTTTCTTGATGTATTTTGCAATATGGAGGACAACATCCCACTGAGATTTGGTCAGGTGCTTCATGAATTGGATCACTTTGCCAATAGCGCAGGCAATGTCCTGACGTGTCATGATGAGATAATTGAGTTTTCCCAAAAGACGACAGAAGCTCTCTGGGTGAGGGAAGAGTAATGTGTTGTTATAGAGAGACCGTTCCTCAGACTCAAGAGGAGTGTCAACAGCAGTTGCCTGAGTCAAGCCCGCATCCTGCAAAATATCCAAAGCATATTTCCATTGGCAGAGAAAGATGGTGTCTGTATAACGGGAGACCTCAATTCCAAGGAAGTTTGTTAGTGGATCAATATATTTTGTGTGAAATTCGTGGTTGTTGGACTCCTCATGTATTAATCATGTTTTAATTATCACAAATTTTATTCAACCTAGTTAACTCCTATAAATTATATCCAATCATGTGTATTTATGTTTAAAGTTTTCTCATGCTTTAAGAAGAGACATGCAAGATCTTAATTGCTCTATATTCAGTTTAATTACTTTATTCTATCTTTGATCTACTCTCATAATACCTTCTTTGACAAATGCTTAAGTCTAATCCATTCTATTATCATCATTACTTAAGTCTGAACACAGTTACTTTGAAAATCCTGAGACACTGTGAGTCTGCCACTGGCAATGTCTTTCTGGCACCGTGAGGCAGACACCGTGAAGCGAGACACCGTGAACAAGACACCGTGAACAAGACACCGTGAACAAGACACTGTGACTACAAGACACCATGAAGCAAGACACTGTGAACAAGACACCGTGAACAAGACACCGTGACTACAAGACACCGTGAACAAGACACCATGAACAAGACACCGTGACCGCGAGACACTGTGAACAAAACACCGTGAACAAGACACCGTGACCGCGAGACACCATGACCATGAGACACCATGACACTCAGACACCGTGATCAATCTAGACACCGTGTGAAGGAGACACCATTTCCATGACTTACTGTGACACCGTTTCTTAAACTATTTTTTCGTCTTTCAATTTAATTTCTAACGGTCATATTTGATGATTTTAATGCACTGACATAATTAATGTTTCTTTGTAGACATATCATCAGACAGTACGAGGTACGAGGTGCAGAATACAAGCAACATGTCGGCTCCAACACATGCATTTCCAAGATAAAAGCGAAGTGTGACCAAGAATCACCAGTGCGATACAAAAACAAAAAGCAAGGTCGTGAGCACGATAACGAAGAACATACTTAGAGAAAGTTTCAAAAGAAAGGCCCACTGCATGCAACTCGACACTACTGAAAGAACACACGAAGCATATTTGAATCTTAGAGAACATCTTCGCCCTGTTGAATCTTACGAAGAACACAAGCTGAATCGCGACACTCTGTTTTATAGACAAGGACTCGAACTTTGCATCTGCTTCATCTCAGAAGTCCAAAGCTGCAAAGACAAACACTCAGAGCATCTCTAAACCCATATCCATATTTATGCTCTCTTGTGTATCTATTTATTACCTTTAGAGCAGAGTGTGTACCTGTAGAACAACACACTCTGTATCCTATATTAAACTAAAGGATACAAGATATCCTCAACCTTTCTCTTACTCTTGTGCATACCCACAGATAAGTGTGGAAGAGGTCCCTATGTGGCCTGGTTATTATGTACCCACGAAAATTGTGGAAGAGGTCCTTGTGTGGCCTGGACAGTCTAAGTACTGTTGTTAACCCCAATCCAGGGTGTGGATCAAAGTTTATTTATATGAACTGTTTGGTGGCAGGTGAACACTAAGTGGAGTGGATTAGTTCTCGGCTTGAGACTGAACAACTTGTTTCATATTCGTTGTGCTGCTTAAATTAGTCTTCTCCGTTTTATTGTTTTACTATATAATTTAGAAATCTCTAATTTCACTTTGATTGTTAGTCTTGGAAAGAAGTTATAACCGTCTTGTCTTAGTAGAATAGCTTCAAAAGTAATATTAATAACACAAATTAAGATTACTGAGAATTAATCAATCTTCTAAGAAGTTATTTAAATAGTAAAACTCTTATAACAGTATAACCTTGATTAACTGGGTTGTATTTAATCTTTGGGGAAACCTTTTTAGAAATACTTTTTACAGAAATTTTTATAGTTACTCAATTCACCCCTCCCCTCTTGAGTAATCTACTCCGACCAACATTTGGTATCAAAGGTTGTTTATTAGGACTATGTGTAATCTTATTCAACTGTGATTGTAGTTGTACTTTAAATATCTATAAATTTCTGTTAATTCTAAATTTCTATCTCTTTTAAAGTAATACTTTATTATGGATAATAGATTGGAAGGTGTTGTAACTAACAGATCACCATTTTTTAATGGAACCAATTATGCTTAATGGAAAATTAAAATGAAAATGCATTTGGAGAGTATGAGTTTTGAAATTTGGTCATCCATTATAGATGAATAAAAAATTCCTACTACCAATAGAATCACATGGGATGAACCTACCAAAACTGCCTATAATAACAACTGCAAAGCTATGAATGCTTAATACAGTTCCTTATAAGATGAAGAGTTTAATAAAATTTCTACTTGTAAGACTACCCATGAAATTTGGGATACCCTGTCTGTCTCACATGAAAGAACATCTAGTGTAAAAGAAATGAGACTTAATACTTATACCATCAAATATGATAATTTTAAAATGAAACCTGATGAGCCTATTTCTGGCATGTATCTTAGGTTCAACGAGATCATCAACACAATGATTTCTCTTGGAAGAGAAGTCACTACCAAGGAACAGATCATGAGAATCCTTAGATGTCTACCTGACAGATGGAGGGGAACCTCTGTCTCTATTAGAGAATCATGTGACATCAGCAAACTACCTGTAAAAGAACTCATTGGGAAACTGATGATGTATAAGGAAGAGCTGAAAGTCAATAAAGAGAAGGATGAACCAAAGAGGAAATCTGTTGCATTCAAGACCACCACCTCTAAGCACAAAGACAAAGGGAAACTGGAAGCTTCTGTAGAAAGCTCCACCAGTGAACAATCATCATCTGACAGTGATGAGGAGATAGCTCAACTAGACAGAAGATTCAAACGATTTTACAAAAAGAACTTTTTCGGAAAGCCTAACTTCAAGGGAAAATATGACCAAAAAGGAAATTGTAAGAAGGACTGGAAAAAGAAGTGACAAGACTGATGAAATTGTCTCCTATGAATGTAAGCGCAAAGGACATAAAGGCCGACTGTCCAAACCACATGTACAAAAAGAAATATGAGGACAAGGACAGTAGGTACAAAAAGGCAATAAAAGCAACCTGGAGTGCTTCTGAGGATAGTTCAAGTGACTCAGAGACATCACATGATGAACAGGCTAACAAATCCAATGTGTGTTTTATGACAAACACGTCTGAGGTAACACTGGACTCTTCTGTACATAACTCATACTATTCTGAAGATGAAAGTGACTCTGAAAAAATGACTAATGATGAAATGTTTGAATACTGTAACATGCTTGAAGATACATGAAATGAACTAAAAGACAAATATAAATCATTGAAGAAACAACATGCTCTCACTGTGAATGTTAAATCTGAACTTACTACTGAAAAGGAGAAAAATGCACAACTGCTCAAAGAAAACAATGAGTTAAAAATGTCTAATGAGCAATTAAAGAGTGATTTATAAAAGTTTACTAATCGGAAAAATACCCTTACCAAAATTATAGGAAAACAGATTTCCCCTAAATACAATAGTTGCATTGGTTATCAACCTGGTAAAAGAAATCTTGGTAGAACAAAGTTTGTTTCAAGATCTAGGACATGTAGTTTTACTCCCAACTCTGGACTTAAATCAACTAATTCAATCCCTGATACATGTTCTACTTTTTCAAGATTTTCTGGACCGAATACAGTTTATTTTTTAAATACTTTACACAATGCTTATAGGAATCCTATGAGGCAAATATGGGTTTCTAAAGCACTTATTACTAATATTACTAGACCCAAACAAGTATGGGTACCAAAATCTGTTTTTGCCTAATCTTTTTGTAGGAAAACTGCTTAAAGAGCTCCTGCAAAAGTCTATGGTACTTGGATAGTGGATGTTCAAGGAACATGACAGGAGACTACTCATGCTTTAAGAACCTGATAAAAGTAGATAGAGGACATGTCGCATTTGGTGACAATGCCAAGTGAAAGATTTTTAGCCTAGGCCAAATCGGTAACTCTAACTCAGTTTTAATTTCTAATGTAGTGTTTGTTGATGGTTTAAAATACAATCTGCTTAATATCTCACAATTATATGATGATGGATTTCATGTTAAATTTGAAAATAATGTCTGTAATGTCTTCAATTATAAAGATGAATTAGTATTTCTTGCATTAAGAATTGAAAATGTTTATTCTGTTAATTTAGATTCTTTAGCTTCTCAAAATGCTTCATGCTTAAGTGTATTTCATAAAGAATCTTGGCTATGGAATAGGAGACTAGGACACTGTAATGTTCACTCCCTTAGAAATCTATCTAGAAAAATCCTAGTTAAAGACTTACCCGAACTTGAGTTTCCAAATGACAAAGTGTGTAATCCCTGTCAAAAGGGAAAAAAACACAAAGTTTCTTTCAAACCAAAGAAAGAAGTGTCAACTTCTCGACCCCTTGAACTGGTTCACATGGATTTGTTTGGACCATCTAGAGTTTCTAGTTTAAATGGGAAGCACTATGTTTATGTTCTTGTAGATGACTTTTCTAGATATACTTGGACCTTCTTTATGGCTCAAAAAAGTGAAGCATGCTCTTATTTTAATAATTATTCCAAGTCTGTAGAAAATATTAGTGGACTTAAAATTAAATCTTTAAGAAGTGATCATGGTCATGAGTTTGAAAATCAAGAGTTTGAATCATTTTGCTCACAAAATGGTTATAATCACAATTTCTCTACCCCTAGAACACCTCAGCAGAATGGAGTTGTAGAGAGAAGAAATAGAACCCTACAAGAGATTTTTAGAACAATGTTTAATGAATATGACTTGCCTATTTATCGTTTGGCTGAAGCTGTCAATACAGCGTGCTACATAATCAATAGAGTGTTGATCAGACCTATTCTTAAGAGGACTCCTTATGAATTATGGAACAATAGAAAACCCAAGGTTAGCTACTTCAAAGTTTTTGGTTGCAAAGTCTATATTCTTAATACCAATGACAATATTGAAAAATTTGCATCCAAAAATGATGAAGGTATCTTTTTAGGATATTCCATGTATAGTAAAGCCTATAGAGTGTTTAATAAAAGAACTAAATGTGTGTAAGAATCTGTTCATGTCAAATTTGATGAAACAGATCCACATGAGCCTAAAACCATCCTAGAGAATCTGGAGGATGATGTATCAAATTTGAACGTCAATTCAGAATCCTCAAATTCTTCTATGAAAGAATCGGTTAAAACTTCTAACTCTGAAAATTCCCTAGAATCAAGTCACGATGAACCTGAATCTGTTGATGAACTTGAAATCACTAGTCCCTCTTTTTCTAGAACCATTAGAACCCTTAAAAACCATCCCTTGGATTCTGTTGTTGGAGACTTAGACAAAGGAACTCAAACTAGAGCTTCTCTTAGAAATCAGGTTGAACATCAAGTCTTATTGTCACAACTGGAACCTAAAAACATTAATGATGCTATCAATGATGAATTTTGGGTGATAGTTATGCAAGAAGAACTTAATCAGTTTGAAAGGAACAACATTTGGAAACTCATTGAAAGACCCAAGGACACTTTCACCATAGGCACTAAATGGGTATTTAGAAATAAGGTAGATGAAGTTGGTAACATAGTTAGAAACAAGGCTAGACTAGTTGCACAAGGCTATAGTCAAGAAGAAGGAATTAACTATGAGGAGACCTTTGCACCAGTAGCCAGACTTGAAGCCATCAGAATCATTCTTGCCTATGCTGCACATCTGAATTTCAAACTATATCAAATGGATGTTAAGAGTGAATTCTTAAATGGGTATATAGCTGAGGATGTTTTTGTTGAAAAACCCCTAGATTTATAAACCCCAATTTTCCAAATCATATTTTTAAACTATCCAAAGCTTTATATGGTTTGAAGCAAGCTCCAAGAGCTTGGTATAAAAGATTGAGTACTTTTCTTATTTCCAAAGGTTTTACAAAAGGAATAGCTGATCCTACCCTTTTTATAAAACGAATTTCTAATGATGTTTTAGTTGTTCAAATCTATGTAGATGACATTATTTTTGGATCTTCGAAGAATTCTTTATGTGTTGATTTTTCTAAAATGATGCAAAATGAATTTGAAATGAGTTTAATGGGTGAACTAAAATTATTTCTTGGATTTAAAATATTTCAAAATAATGATGGAATTGTTTTAACCCAAAGTAAATATACTAGAGATCTTCTAAAACGTTTTGGATTGGATGGAACTAAAAGTAGTGACACTCCCATGAGTACCACTTGTAAGTTAGATCTTGATGAAGATGGAAAATATGTTGATCAAACCACTTATAGAGGAATGATTGGAATTTTACTTTACTTAACTGCTAGTCATCCTGACATTATGTTTAGGGTGTGTATGTGTGCTCGTTTTCAAGAAAACCCAAAGGAATCTCATTTAAATACTGTAAATAGAATTTTCAAATACCTCAAGCATACACCCAATCTAGGGCTATTTTATCCTAAAGGTCAATCATTTGAATTAGTTAGTTATTTTGATGCTGACTTCGGTAGATGTAAATTAGATAAAAAAAGAACCTCTAGAACATGTCACTTTTTAGGCAAGTCACTAGTATAATGGTGTAGTAAAAAACAAAATTCTGTTGCACTATCTACCTCAACAGAATCTTCTCCAAGACTGATATGACAAACCATTTCAAGTACCTTGTAGAAAATCTGTGGATTCCTCCTGTGACTCAAGCTTTCAAGACCCAAGTCCAGAAGCTCACAGTGTTTACTCAATTGTTGGACAAGTTTATGGAGTACAAGGATGATTTTGAAAAAGTCATGCAGTATGGTGGAGAGATCATTACAGATTTCATCAAACTCTTGAGACCCTATCTTCATGTCCATAGTACAACCATTGTTGCTCCAGCGGCTACACCTCTCAGACTTGGGCTTCCTACCGTCACCCCTGCCCTAGCCTCAACCACCATGTATGTCAGCCAAGCACTAAGTTGGATCAGGCCTATGATTCTTGATCAACAACTACCTAGATATTCTACTGCTCCTACCTTGACTCCCTCAGTCTTTGAAGGCCTTCCTTTACCCTCTTTATCAACCACCTCTCTTCCTTCTTCTACCTTGACCTCTGCTCCTATGGCTTCCTCTTCTGCTGCTGCTAAAGGTAAATAGGTCAGCCCATGAATAAGAACAATGATTACTCTTTTTTGATAGGGATGCTATTGATTTTGTATTACTCTTCTGTTTTGTACTGTCACTTATTTTCTATTAATGAAATGTGCACTTTTTGACTTCCCATATTCCATCTTATTTATAATCACAAAAGGGGGAGAAATTTCTATATTCTAGCCATTTATCTCTATAGTTGAATCCTATATACACTTTAACTTTACATGATTTGTGATCATCAAAAAGGGGGAGATTGTTGGACTCCTCATGTATTAATCATGTTTTAATGATCACAAATCTTATTCAACCTAGTTAACTCCTATAAATTATATCCAATCATGTGTATTTCTGTTTAAAGTTTTCTCATGCTTTAAGAAGATCCATGAATGATCTTAATTGCTCTATATTTAGTTTACTTACTTTATGCTATCTTTGATCTACTCTCATAATACCTTCTTTGACAAATGCTTAAGTCTAATCCATTCTATTATCATCATTACTTAAGTCTGAACACAGTTACTTTGAAAAGTCTGAGACACCATGAGTCTGCCATTGGCTATGTCTTTCTGGCACCGTGAGGCAGACACTGTGAAGTGAGACACTGTGAAGCAAGACACCGTGAACAAGACACCGTGAACAAGACCCGTGACCACGAGACACCATGAAGCTAGACACCGTGAACAAGACACCGTGACCTCAAGACACCGTGAACAAGACACCTTGAACAAGACACCGTGACTGTGAACACCGTGAAGCAGACACTAGGAACAAGACACTGTGAACATGACACCGTGAACAAGACACCATGACCACGAGACACCATGACCATGAGACACCGTGACACTCAGACACCGGGATCAATCTAGACACCATGTGAAGGAGACACCATTTCCATGACTTACTATGACACTGTTTCTTAAACTATTTTTTCATCTTTCAATTTAATTTCTAACGGTCATATTTGATGATTTTAATGCACTGACATAATTAATGTTTCTTTGTAGACATATCATCGGACAGTATGAGGTACGAGGTGCAGAATACATGCAACCTGTCAGCTCCAACACATGCATTTCTAATATAAAAGTGAAGTGTGACTAAGAATCAACAGTTTGATACAAAAACCAAAAGCAAGGCCGTGAGCATGATAATGAAGAACATACTTAGAGCAAGTTTCAAAAGAAAGGCCCACTACATGCAACTCGACACTGCTGAAAGAACACAAAGAATATTTGAAGCTTAGAGAACATCTTCGCCCTGTTGAATCTTATAAAGAACACAAGCTGAATCGCGACACTCTGTTTTACAAACAAGGACTCGAACTCTGCATCTGCTTCATCTCAGAAGTCCAAAGCTGCAAAAACAATCAGAGCATCTCTAAACCTATCTCCATATTTTTGCTCTATTGTGTATCTGTTTATTACCTTTCGAACAGAGTGTGTACCTGTAGAACAACACACTCTATCTCCTATATTAAACTGAAGGATACAAGATATCCTTACTCAACCTTTCTCTTACTCTTGTGTATAACCACATATAAGTGTGGAAGAGGTCCCTATGTGGCCTGGTTATTTTGTACCCATGAAAACTGTAGAAGAGGTCCATGTGTGGCCTGGACAGTCTGAGTACTATTGTTAACCCCGATCCAGGGTGTGGGTCAAAGTTTATTTATATAAACTGCTTGGTGGCAGGTGATCACCAAGTGGAGTGGATTAGGTCTTGGATTGAGGCTGAACGACTTGTTTCATATCTGCTGTGCTGCTTAAATTAGTCTTCTCTATTTTATTGCTTTACTATATAATTCAGAAATCTCTAATTTCACTTTGATAGTTAGTCTTGGAAAGAAGTTATAACTGGCTTGTCTTAGTAGAATAACTTAAAAAGTAATATTAATCACACAAATTAAGATTTCTAAGAATTAATCAATCTTCTAAGAAGTTATTTAAATAGTCAAACTCTTATAACAGTATAACCTTGATTAATTGGGCTGTATTTAATCTTTGGGGAAACCTCATTAGAAATACTTTTTATAGACATTTTTATAGTTACTCAATTCACCCCTCCCCTCTTGAGTAATCTACTCCGACCAACTGTGGTGAAGATGCCCCTTGAGTTGGGAGATTCCAGTGGAGTCGCTCCCAGTGATGATGATATTATCAACATATACCGCCAGCAAGATGCAGCAGGAGGACGTCGTATGATAGAAGTCGATGTCATCCTTCATACTGCAAGAGAGCCAAAATGCGGTGACAACGGTGTTGAATTAGCCAAACCAAGCACGAGGAGACTGCTTGAGGCCATACAGAGAGCGACAGAGTAGACAGACATGGGAGTCAGCTCCAGAGGCATGAAATCCTAGGGGTTACTGCAGATACACATCTTCTTCAAGAACGTCAGGGAGAAAGGCATTCTTGACATCCAGTTGATGAAGGGGCCAATGATGATGAGCGGCCAAGGAGATGGATAATCAGACTGATGTCATCTTTGGAAGCAGATAGAATGTATCAAAATAGTTGATACCATATGTCTGAGCAAATCCCTTTGCAACAAGTCAGGCTTTGAGGCGATGGAGGGTGTCATCGGCATTGATACGGACCGTATAGATCCATTTGTTGTCGACCACCTATTTTCCTACCAGAAGGGGGACCAGATCCCATGTATGGTTGTCATCCAGAGCCTGTATTTCATCCCTAATCACTTGTAGCCACCCCGGATGAGATTTGGCATCGCCAACCGTGTAGATATCATCTCTATAGCTGAAAAACCTCTGTATGAAGATGTATAGAGAGGATTATTCTGGCAATAATGAGTACCTTTTTGGAGTGCAATGGGCAAGTCATCTGGTGTCGGGGCAGTAGCATCGAACAAATATGGGACAATGGTGTCTTCGATCGGGATGGGGGATACAGTCGACAGGTGGCGGGAGTAGACAGTGTCAAACCAGTGACCAACAGAGTGGGGAACCAGAGGTGGGTGGATGATTAGAGGAAGACAATCATCGATGGTGGTGTCTTGATGAAGTGAGGGAATGGTGAAAGGAGATCTCTCAACAAACGACACGTCAATAGAGATGATATAGCATCGTAAGTCGAGGGAAAAGCATCGATATCCATGCTAAGTGCAGGAATATCTAAGGAAAATGAAATGGAGGGATTTGGGAGAAAGTTTGGAGGTAGGTAGAAGTCAGGATGGCATTAGACCAAAAAAGGGGAGGCACCTTCATGTAGAATAGAAGGGTACGCGAAGTCTCTAGAATACGAAAATGTTTCTGCTCGGCCACTCCATTCTGCTGAGGTGTATCAAGACAGGATGTCTAATGAATGATGCCTTTATCCTTGAGGAACTGATGAAAGGAAGTGGATAAATATTTTCGTCCATTGTTGGAGTGGAGACATTTAAGGGAGGTGTGGAATTGAGTATGAATTTCATTATAAAAGGTTTGAAAAGTAAAAAAAACTTCAGACCGATCATGAAGAAGGTAAAGTCAGGTCATGCGTGAGTAGAAATCAATAAAGGATATAGAATAACTGAACCTGGGCTAGCTAGAAACCCTACAAGGACCCCATACATCGGAATAAACAAGGTCGAAATGATTCTTTGCATGCAGTTCCAGTCGAAAAACATACGTCACCCAATGATGTTTAGAAAACTAAAAGGATTCACGATGGAAAGAAAGGTGGAGACTGAATTGGGGGCAAAGCTTATGTAGGAAAAAGACCGATGGATGAACAAGTCAAGAATATAGGTCAAGGACATGGGTTGAGGTGGATGAGCAAGAAAGAGATGGTGGGGTATCAAACATGCACACCTCATTCCGAAGATGACCTCGACCAAGTTCCCAATTCGTCGTCCGCTCCTGAAAAACAACACCAAAGGATGTAAAATTAGCAACACAATTTAAGTCTTTGGTGAGTTTTTTTGATAGAGATAAGATTAAATGGACTATGGGGAACATGAGAGACCGAAGCCAGGTGAATAGATGGCGTTAGGGGGCATGCTCCAAATTTGGTAATTGGGATTGTTGATCCAGTAGCTACAGTAATTATAAAGGCCTTAGTGTATAGATGATAGGTAGTGAACATATCGGAGTCTCCTATGAGATGTTCTGACACACCAGAGTCAAGCATCCAAGCTGTCGGGTGATGAGATATACAGATGGTAGAGCTGTCAATCTGAGAAATGGGGGTTAGAGAAGAGGAAAGTGGTAGAGCAGCTCGATAAGTTTGTATCAAGGCAATCTCCTCTTGCGAGAGTGTCATTTTGTAATGGGTATTGGATGAAGGGGGATCGTCTTGCGGATGAGTCGATGACGGAGCATGGGACAACTGCTCAGGTGGGTGCACAAATGCACAGATGGAGAGTGAGGCTACCATGCGGGAAGGCCGAAAACAGTGGTGAGGGGGCGGCCTTGCAGGAACGCTGGCGATCAAAGGTTGTGCTAGAGGGCCACGGGCGATTGAGCCTACCAGTGAAGAGTTGGTGGGCTGGGAAGCACCGAGGGATGGCGGGATGGGAATCGCCGAGTAGGGCGGGGTCTGGGACATCGCCATAGGAGGCGGGTTGGGAAACCACGAGGGAGGCTGGTACAGTGCACCAGAATTCTGTATGATAAAAATGAGCATGAGTATATTCTGTACTTAGAGAACTGACCTTTACAGTAGAAAAGAAGAAACTAACAGAAGTACATTTGCAGAAAAAAAAACTAACCGAAGAACCTACTTCTCCTGCCCAAGCTCCAATGGCCTAACTTCTATAGAATTTGAAGAATGCCCCCCTCTTTGCGGGTCCCCAATATATCAGGGTCCACTTCTAACAAACTTCTTCTTGTGCAATCTCCAAACTTCTCTTATGCCATTCTATTTTAACAGCTGGATTTTCCTTAACCGAATATTCTTGTGTAGTGGGACCACCCAAAACTCAATATTCATGTGCTGTGGGACCACCCAAAAACTGAATTCCCCTGGGCATTACCCACCTTTCCAGATTTACCCCTGCATGTATATACTATCCAGGGGCCCTCCTTAAAACTCCCCCCATCCTGAGATATAGGCTTGTCCACAAGCTGAAAAGAGGGAAATTTATTACGAAGAACATAGTCATCCTCCCACGTAGAATCGTCAATAGATTGGCCAATCCATTGAACAAGTGATTTTGGAAAATCACTGGGTCCCTGCTGCTGAAAATGGGTAGCCAAAATGGCTTTGGGTTCAGGCCAGTCTGCTGAATCAAGAGCCAAGTGTGCAGGTAAAGAAGGATGAACGGAGATGTTGCCCACTGCCTTTTTAAGTTTAGAAATATGGAAAACCAGATGGAGGTGAGCGTGGGGGGGGGGGGGTAACTTCAAATGGTAGGAGACCAGTCCCACACATTTTAAGATGCGGAAAGGGCCATAAAATCTGAGAGAAAGTTTGGAATTAATCCTTTGAGCCAGTGAAGTTCGTCGATGAGGTCAGAGTTTAAGATACAAAAATTCCGCCACCTGAAATTCAACATGGAGACGATGTCGGTCAGCCCACTTTTTCATATAATTTTGAGAGTGCAACAAATGATGATGAAGTTGTCTAAGATCCTCATCGCGATCTCCCAAAGCAGTAGCAACGACGTCCACCCGAATTTCAAAAGGCTGAGAGTTGAGAAGTGTAGGCGGTGGGCGACCATAAACCACCTCGAAAGGAGTGGTGTTGATCGAGGAATTCCAGGAGGTGTTATAGTGAAATTCAACCCAAGGTAACCAAAAAGACCAATATTTGGGTTGTTCGCCCGCAAAACAGTGAAGGTAAGTCTCAAGGAACCGGTTGACGACCTCTGTATGGTCGTCAGTTTGCGGATGATAAGATGAACTGAATTTGAGTTTTGTTTGGTGAAAACAAAATAGTTTTATCCAAAAATTTCTAAGGAAAACTGGATCACGATCACTTACAATTGAATCCGACGCCCCATGCAAGAAAACCACTTCTTGCACAAAAACTACAGCCACAAACTTTGTTGTATAGGGATGTTTTTGGGAGATAAAATGAGCATACTTTGATAAAAAATCAACCACAAACAAAATCACATCAAAGCTGTGAGATTTTGGTAAGCCTGATATGAAATCCATAGAAATATCTGACCAAAGGAGAGTAGGAAGCTCAAGGGGTTTTAATAACCCTGCCGGGGCCAACGTGGAATATTTGAAACGTTGGAAAATGTCACATTTCCTAACAAAATCAAGCACTTGGCAATGCATACCTATCTAATATAAATTAGAGGCTAACCGTATATAGGTATGATAAAATCCAACATGACCACCATGAGGTGTGGCATGAAATTCAGTCAAAAGTTGTGGTATCTAAGGAGAAGCAGCAGAAAGAACGAGGCGGCCTTGATAATGGAGGATATTGTTAGAATAAGTGAAACCAGGCTTTGAAGAACTATCCACTTAGAGTGCTTGAATAATGTGCTAAAGTGCATGGTCAGATTGGACAACAACAGTTAATGTAGAACTATCAACCCAGATAGGAAACGATTGAATAACATGATATTAAGTTGTCTCCTACTTCCTGGATAGCGAATCCGCTGCTAAATTAGTCAATCCTGGCTTGAATTTAACATTAAATCTATAGCTGAGTAATTTTAAAATCTAGTTTTGCTAATCGGATAACACAACCCACTGCTGAAGACGGAATTTAAGACTGCGATTGCCAGAAAATACTACGAAAGTGCTGCCCCATAAGTAAGGACGCCAATGTTAGATGGCCAACGCAAAAGCCATAATTTCTTTTTGATGAGTGGACTTGGCTAACGTTTTATCACCAAATGCCTTGCTTTTGCATAAGGATGACACCCACCCCACGTCCTGAAGCATCACATTCCACCTCAAAAGGTATGAAAAAATCAGGTAAGGCCGGCACTAGAGTGGTTGTTAGAAGGAGCTTTAAATGGTCCAAAGCAGCTTGAGCTGAGGAATTCCAAAGGAAACCTATTTTTCTTGTCAAAATAGTAAGTGGGTGAGCAATCTGTCCATAATCGCTGATAAACTTTCGGTAATAGCCGGTGAGGCCTAGGAAACCACGCACCCCCTTGACGGAAAGAGGTTGGGGCTAGTCAACAACAGCCTAAACTTTGGCGGGATCAACTGACACACCCTCAAAAGAAATTATGACCAAGATAACCAATACAAGTTTGTGTAAAGAGACACTTTGTGGGGTTGGCAACAAAACAATGAAGCTGAAGTGATTGTAGAGCTAAGCGAAGATGTTGTAAATGCTGCTTCCAATCCTTGTTGTAGATAAGGATATCATTAAAGAAAATTGGAATAAATTTGTGGCGAAATAAACGAAACACGTCATTCATGGTAGCCTGAAAAGTAGACGGAGCATTGGAAAATCCAAAAGGAATAACTAGAAATTCATAGTGGTTGTTGTGAGTACGGAATGCAATCTTCTCAATATCACCGTCCTACATACGGATTTGATGGTAGCTAGATTTTAAGTCCAACTTAGAAAAATATTTTTCACCACCCACCTCATCAAGTAATTCATCAACAAATGGAATGGGAAATTTATCAGGAATAGTGACTTGATTGAGGGACCTGTAATCCACACGAAGTCACCATGTTCCATCCTTTTTTTGACTAATAACACAGGGCTGGAAAAAGTGCCGGTACTGGATTGAATAAAACCAAGATGAAACAAAGAATGAACCTGTTTTTAAATTTTATTTTTCTGAAAGTGGGGGTAGTGGTAAGGACGTACTGCTACTGGTCCTTGTCCTTGCTGCAATCGAATGTTATGTTCCCATTGGCGAGGAGGTGGTAGCCCCTTGGGGTCACCGAAAATTAATGTAAACTCCTGTAACAAACCATTCAAGGCCTGCTTCTACTGCTTGGACAACAGTGGGGAGAGGGGACTCCTCCTTGCTTCCCAATAATAAGCGATGGAGAACAGGATAGGTAAAATGGGAAGAAGAGCTATTTAAAGATGTTGCAGTCTGAATGTTATGGGGAGCACATGTAAGAGAGTAATCATGCTCGGAAAATTGAAAACGCATTGTAAATTTGGCCCAATTTGTCGTGACATCGCCTAGGGTGCATAACCAGGAAATTCCCAAAATGAAGTCCAAGCCGCCTAAGTCCATCACATCACCTAGGGTGCGTAACTAGACAATGAACAGAATGAAGTCCAAGCCACCTAAGTCCATCACATAAGCATCCACAAAATAGGAAAATATTTCAATCAGTAAATGAAGTTGTGGAAAAGGTCCTTGAGTGTGAATGCGATGACCATCGCCAAGTTTTACCAATAAATGTGGTGATGACAGAACGGATAAATGAAGCATTTCAACCACCTTAGGTGAGATAAAATTATGAGTTGCGCCACTATCCTATAGTATCAAAATAGGGAGATCTCTCAAATGTCCCTTCAGTTTCAAAGAAGTAACAGATAGGTGAGGTGAACCTTGAATAGACAGCACTGTTCCAAAATCTTGAAAAGCAACAACAGAACATTCCCCTTCAGGAGCAGTAGTAGATTCTTCAACAGGGGGTTCGGAATAATCATCTGTTGGGACGTTATCTTCCTCCCCCAGCAATGTGATGTGTAACTTGGGATCAAGGCATTTATGAAGTGGATTATAAAGAAGACAATAATGGAAACATAAGCCACTTTTGCGACGATCTTCCCACTCCTGAGATGATAAAAATCTAGTGTCGTGACTGCTGGGAACTGAAGGTTTTGAAGTTTCAAGCATGAATCCAGAAGTACCCATGTTACGCAGTTAAGGAGGACGAGTAGAGGGTCCCAGTGAGAAAATTTATGGAGGTCTGGTGGGAGGGGGTAACCAACGATCAAGAGCATGGGCACCAGAAGCCGGAAAAGGGGAAAATGATCGGAAACCAGAACTACCAGTTTTGGAAACAGTGAGCTCCACATGTCAGGCGATGTGCATGGCTTAGAGGCGGGTTTCTGGATTATGAATTCGGACCCAACTGCAGATGTCATCACGCAAACCATGTAAAAAATAGCCAACATATTGCATCTCGGGATGTCGTGGAACTAAAGAATCCATGTACTTAAACTGATCAATGTAATTGGCAACCGAAGTCTACTGATGGAGGGAAACCAATTCCTCATAGGGATTTTGATTGTCTAAGACACTGAAGCGTGCCATTAACTTAGTTATAAAAATCAACCAAGAAAGGTGTGGCTGAACCACTTGAAGCACTGTAAACCAATGGACAACGGTGTCTTCCATGAAAACCTGAGCGAGAGAGATCTTTACATCGTCCAGAGTTTGCTGAATGCGGAAGTAGAGCTCTGACCATGTTAATGAACCCCGTGGATCCGTGCTGTCGAAGAGAAGGAGCTCGATGTGACGAACCGAAAGGAGATGATCAGATGTATTAGGTACTGCAGCCAGATGTCGTGAGTGAAGTCCGATGGCGAAGGGAACGGTAGTACCTGAGATGTCCATGGTGTCTGAATGATGAGGATGTGGTTCGTTGGGTGAAGGTATGGTTTCTATAGGGACTCCTGAGAGAGCAGAATCACCGGACGTAAGAAAATCATGTCGTTGGGCCTGTTTTTCCATGTGACGGGTAATTAAACGGCGAAATTCACCTTGATCGGCCGACTCTTTCTCCCAATGAAAATGATTGGTCTCTGTTTGCTGGTGTTTTTTCAAAAGTTCTTGCAAAAAAACTTCCAAGACTCCCAATCACTACTTGACTCCATTGAGACGAGATAGTTGGCGGGTCTCCATAAAAGTAGAACTGTAGGTGAAAAAAGAGATGGAGTCTGGCTGCACAAGTGGTAGGTCAGACCAATATTGATAGAGTGAACCAGAATTCCGTATGATAAAAATAAGCAGGAGTATATTCGATACATAGAGAACTGACCTTTACAGTAGAAAAACAGAAACTAACAGCATTACATTTGCAGAAAAAAAAATAAAACTAATAGAAGAACCTACTTCTCCTACCCAAGCTCCAATGGCCGAACTTCTATAGAACTGGAAGAATGCCCCCTCTCTCCATGTGGGTCCCAATATATTAGGGTCCACTTCTAACAAACTTCCTCCTATGAAATCTCCAAACTTCCCTTCTATTTTAACAGCTGGATTTCCCTTAACTGAATCTTATGTGCAGTGGGACCACCCAAAATTGAATATTCCTATGCAGTAGTGGGACATCCCAAAACTGAATTCCCCTAGGCATTACCCACCTTTCCAGATTTACCCCTGCGTGTATATACTATCCAGGGCCCCTCCATAACAGAGCGAGGGTTGGGAGACCGCAGGAGGTGAGCCGGGAGTGCCGTGGAGGGGATGCATCATCGGAGGTGGGCCAGGGAGCACTGAGGAGGCCGCTAGAGGGTGGGGAAGTGCTAGAAAGAGCCACAGGAGGGGTTTCGCCTGGAGAGCGGTGTTGGTTCCATATCGGAAGAAGGCTGAGAGTGTGGGTCATAGGCGGGACAATATGGTCAGGTGGGAGACTGTCGTTGGGAAGGACGGAGGGCCGCGGTGAGACCAGAATATGATGGGAGATGCGGTCCGTCGTCTCTAGGGAGGCCACAAGGAAGGCAGGCCGGTCGTCACGAGGGAGGCCGCTGGAGGGCACGTCGGGAGTCGCATCGGGAGGTTGCTGGAGGGAGGGTCAGGAGTCGCGTCGGGAGACCACTAGAGGGCGGGCCGTGAGTCGCATTGGGAGGCCGCTGGATAGTGGGATGGGAGTCGCGTTGGGATCGGGAGGCACTGGGAGAGGCGAGTCGATCGTTGCAAGGGAGGCCGCAAGGAGGGAATGCCTGGAGACACGAAGAAGGTGGGCTGGGATGTCGTCGCATTAGAGGCAGGCCAAAAGACCGCATCGAGACCGGGAGGCACTGAGACAGGCGGGTGGCTGAGCGACGACATCAGGATCGGGAGGCGCGGCGGGTCTGGGAGGCGTAGTGGGTCCGAGAGTCGCAGCGGGTTAGGCAGGCCGGTTGAAGATGGGTGTGGGCAATGAGAGTGATGGTTGGGAAGGGGAGGAGCGATGCTGAGAGAGCCGCATAAAATCAGGGCAGAAAACGTGAGGGAGGAAATTATTATTACGGAGCATGATACCATGTAAACGATAAAAGAGAGGTGTGTTGAATTCCCCTTACACCTCAATGTGAATGTGGGAGTCATAAATGCCCATTATAATAAAATGGGGTTCAACGGTCACAATTTATTTTCAAGAGCTTGGCGATAATGTCGAAAATTCAAAGTCCTGAAATAAAATTCTACAACCACGTACCTTGAATTGTAGCCTTCAGAGCATGCTGCAAATTTTAATTCCGTAGTCGAAGCAACTATAACCGATTGATTTGAACTTTTCCATGATATTTATACTTCGGCTAGAAGATTCACATAGCCAAAAGTGTACTTTATTGTATCAACACAACCGGAAATGTCTGAATCAAAGTATCCAATCACATCATGATCATTGGATCTTTTACAAGTAAGAATGTAATCTTTGTTTCTCACAAATATCATAAAACTTTATTTACATCTCTCTAATTATCAAGCCCGATATTGATTTAGTATCTTCCCAACATACCAAGCTAGTATCGGGGTTTTTACATGTTTGAGCATACATCAAGCTTCCAACAATAGATGCATAAGGAATTCCTTCAATCTATTTTCATTCCAAATCATTTATGGGACATTGATTGAGATTAAAGTTATCTCCTTTATGAATTAGAATTGGTGATGCAAAACATTTTTCCATCCTAAACCTCTCTAAAATTTTCTTAATGTATGATTTTTGAGATAATCTCAATAAACCTTAAGCTCTATTATGGAAAATTTCTATTCCAATAACATACTCAATTTCTCCATGTTTATCATTTCAAAATTATTAGAGGATTTTTTTGGTCTCACATAACAGACAAACATCACTTGCAACAAACAATATGTCGTCAACATATAAAATCAAGAATATAAATTTAATATCACTCATCTTCTAATATATACACCGATCAACATTGTTTTCCTAAAATCCAAAAGATACAATGGTATCATTAAACCTAATATGCCATTGTCGGGAAGCTTGTTTAAGTCCATATATTGACTTATTTAATTTACATAACATGTGTTCCTTTCCTTTAATGGAAAAACTCTTTGGTTGATCCACGTATACATTTTCCTTTTTGTTTTCATTTAGAAATGTTATTTTAAAATCCATTCGATGTAACTCTAAATCATACTAAGCTACCAATTCCATAATTATTTTGAAAGAATATTTCTTAGAAACTAGTGAGAATGTTTCCTTATAGTCTACACCATCCTTTTTGAGTGAATACCTTATCAAAAATTTTGGTCACACAACATTCAAGGTTACCATGAGAGACATGTTTGGTTTCAAAGACCCATTTACATCTAATTCTCTTTCATATTTTAAGAAATTCTATAAGGTCCCATACTTTATTTTGTTCCATGGAATTCAAATCACATTTTATGGCATCAAAACATGTATTAACATTATCACAATTGATGTCACTTGAGAATAAGAAATTGGATCATTATCAATGTCAAGATCACTTTCTATCTCATGCAGATATACCACAAAATCATCAAAAATAGCTGACCTTCTTTCCTTTTGGGATCTTCTTAACACTATTTCTTGTGGTTCTTCAATCATTTATTCATTGTGAATTTGGTAAACATTCTGTTTTTGTTCTACATGATTATTTTGTGATGCAATAAGTTGAGAAACAACACATAAATTTGGAGTATAAGAAAATGGAACTTGAATTCTAACTTCTTTAATTTCCACATTTTTTAGAACTTTACTCCCACTGGATTCACCATTCTCAACAAATCTAGCATTTCCATTTTCAACAATTCTCATACTATGGATAGGGAAACAAAATCTATACCCCTTTGATTTCTCTGTATAACCAATGAAATATCCAATGATTGTTCTTATTTAGTTTTCTTTGCTGTGGATTATATGGTCTTATTTCTTCCTTACAACCCTATATATACAGGTGTCTCAAAATAGGTTTCCTACCGGTCTAATGTTTAAAAGGAGTCTTTTGAACTGCTTTACTAGGAACCCTATTCAATAAATACATGATAGTTTTTAAAGTATACATCCACAATGATAAGGGAAAATATTAATTACTTAACATGCTTCAAACCATATTCATTAATGTTTTATTAAGCCTTTCTGTTATATTATTTCGTTGTGGTGCATTGTGCACATATACCATGACTTTCTAGGAGATTTTCAAATAGAGTAGTTTTTTTCCACTTTCATCAAATCTTTCATAATATTCAACACCCTTGTCAGACCTTATGACCTTCACCTTTATGTCTAATTATCTATCAACTTCATTTATATAAATTTACAAGGCATTAATTGATTGAGATTTCTAATGCAATAAATAGACACATCAATACATGAAAAAACATCAACAAAGGTGATAAAATAATTTTATTTACTGAAATAATTGACATCAAAAGGTCTATATATATCATTGTGTATGATCACATGGAGGTGAGCACTTTTAGTGGCACATTTTTGTGTGTGTTTTGTTTGTTTTCCTTTATTACAATCCACAAAAATGTATAGGTTAGTAAAATCTAAATCTAGAAGGATTCCAATATTAATCAATCTATCCAATATTTCTTTGGAAATATGACTTTCTAGGAAATTTGAAAATAGATTGGGTTTTTTCCACTTTCATCAAATCTTCCATAATATTCAACACTCCTGTCAGATCTTATGACCTTCACCTTTATGTTTAATTGTCTCTTAACTTCATTTACATAAATTTCCAAGGCATTTATGGCTTCCAATTTCTCACGCAATAAATAGACATATCCATAACATGAAAAATCATCAGTAAAGGTGATAAAATATTTTTCTTTACCAAAACAATTGACATCAATAGGTCTATAAATATCAGTATGTATGGTCACATGGAGTTGATCACTTTTAGTGGAACATTTCTTTGCGTGTTTTGTTTGTTTTCCTTTATTACAATCCACGCAAATGTTTAGGTAGTAAAATCTAAATCCTCAAGGATTTCAGTATTAATCAATCTATCCAATATTTAGTTAAAAATATGACTTAAATGTTTATGCCACAAATAAATATACTTTTCATTTATTAAACCATGTTTAGTACCAAAATTATGAAGCAAGGTCATAACCAAACCTTGTTCTTGATGCATCGAAAACACTATGTATTTGGCACCCTCTTCCGGCAATCACAAGATTGGAACGTTCGTCAATATCTACCTCAACTGTTGAAATGTTTGTTGGCACCTCTCTATCCACATGAAAAGCTGCTCTATTTGGGTTAAAGTTGTCATGGGTGCTAGTATCCTAGAGAAGTCGGGTATGAATCTCCAGTAATAGTCTGTCAACCCAAGGAAGTTTTGCACCTCCGTCATGCTCTTATGTGGCTCCCAAGATAACACTGCATCAACCTTGGTTGGGTCCAATCCCACTCCATCAGCTGAGATACCATGTCCTAGAAAGTGGACCGTTTGAATCTAGAACTAGCACTTTGAGAGCTTCCCGTAAAGCTGGTGCTCTCGAAGTACGTCCAGAATCATCCTCAAATGTCTTGCGTGCTCCTCCTCAAAAGTTGAGTACACAAGGATATCGTTGATGAAAATTACCACAAACTGGTATAAGAAAGGCTGAATGATTTAGTTCATGAGTCTCATCAACACTATTGGGATGTTCATCATGCCAAAGGGCATCACCAAGTACTCATAGTGACTGTAGAGACATCTGAATGTCATATTTGGTATATTATATTTCCGTACATGCAACTAGTGATAGTATCAACTGAGGCCAACCTTTGAGTACCATTGCGCCCCTATCAATTGATCAAAGAGGTCATCGATCCTCTGTAGTGAATAGTTGTTCTCCACAGTCACCTGGTTCAGGCGTCGGTAGTCCACATCTTTTTTTGAAAGAAAGATAATATTAATATTAATGATGAAGATCAGCATCCGTACATAAGCAGAGCCATGAAGGGAAATTGTCCAGCCATAGCTGGTTGACATCGAAGGGGCCTGAGGCCACTAGCTGATGGGTTGTATTGTTTCCTTCCCTTTTGGTAAAGGAGAAGGTGCAGGAAGAGAATCCTTGGCAAAGTGAGCGGATTCTCCTGATGATGAAGCCAAATGGCTGGAGTCCGGTGTCATTATGGTTAATAGCATTGATAACAGTAAGGCAGTCAGAATCAATGATGATATCAGCCCATCCACGTTCCACAGCGAGCGTCATACCTACAAGGATGGAAAAGGCCTCCGCAACTGCAGGTTCCCATAGGGCATGATGTAGTTCATATTTTGCTGCAATGATCATCCCCAGATGATTCCAAGATAGGAGGCCGAGAGCAACAGACCCATCCTTGGGGAGAGAAGCGTCCACATTAAGCTTAAGACTCCCTTCCGTAGGGGGGTCCAATGAGGGGGACAAGAGGGGGTAACACCTGGTGTAAAGTGTCCTTTGTGGTCCTTCCAGCCCTCAATCCATGAAATGGCTCGTTCAATCCAGAAGTCAGGGGTTTTATGGATGCGGTGGAAAACCGAATCGTTACGCCAAAACCAAATGATCTAGGCCAGGGTGCAAAGAGAACCGGTATCAGATGATGAAAGAGAGGAGCACCAGCTCATCAGAAGATTGGGGAGGTCAGATGTGATGTCCAGTGATGCATTCGAAGCCAGACCCCTTTTATTCCAAATTTCCTTAGCTCCCGGGCAGTGAATGATGGCATGCCAAGGAGTTTCTGGGATATTCGGGAAGAAAGGGCATGACTCGGCACCGACCATATGTCGAAAAGAGAGAAGGCTCATTGTAGGGAGGGTGACTGTGCATACCTACCACCAAAAATGGTGGATTTTTGGGGGGATTTTGAGCTTCCAAACCGCATTCCATGGTCCCTAGTCACGGTCGAGAGAGTGGATTCCAAGAGCCAGTCTATACCCAGATCTCACTGTGTAATCTCCTGAGAAATCGTTGGTCCAGAAAAGATGGTCGAGGCCTGCCTCAGGGACTCTGGGGATACTGAGGATAATTCTTTAGTCTCTTTCATTAAACCATTCCTGGATATTTTCCACACACCAAGCTGAACCCTGGTATGAGAAGAGGCAGTCAACTGTGGCGTCTTCAAGACCTGGTTGGGTGGGGGATGTGTCCCGCATACCATCTTTATCGACAAGACAGGGATCCGTCCAAATGTTGACAGATGATCCATTTCCAATCCTCTAGCCCAGCCCTTTTTCTAGGAGATTTCGGGCCCCCCAAATACTTCTCCAGAGGAAGCTAGGTCGGGGGCCAAGAGAGGAACCAAGGAAGTCCGTGTGGGGAAAGTATTTGGCACGGAGTACTCGCGTACAGAGAGATGATGGGCAGTTAATAAGGCGCCATCCTTGCTTGTCCAACAGAGCATCATTCAACAGAAGAACATTGGGGATGCGCCCATGGTGAAACACTGGGTCTAACAAAGCCCTTCCCCTACAAGTCATCCAACTGCACCCTTAGCTCATGAAGTTCTCTGGGAGTCATCTGATATGTTGTCACAGATATCGGTGTCGTCCCGGGGTGTAAATCAATGCAGAAGTCTATGTCTCGGCGGGGAGGTAAACCTAGAAAATCCTCAGGGAATACATACTCATACTCTGTCACCACTATTGGAAACTGGGAACTCATAACATCCATTGCACCAAGGGCCAGGCTAGCCAACTGACGAGTAATCGACTACACCCTCTCATACATTAGTCCATCCTACACTGTATGAGTTTCCTTTTCACTAACAAAAGAGAACCTGGTTTTTTCACTGCGGACACACCGCATCCTCCGTCTGAAATAGTCAATTTGGTAATAAACTGTGGATAAACAATCCACACCTAAGATGACATTGTAAGGCCTCATCGCTACTACAAAGAGATTCCAACCGAAAATATCACCTACAAGAGTTAGGTCACACTATCGGCACAAGTGTGTGATTGTTGAGTCATCTCCAGTAGGAGTTTCCAAGTGCAAGGGCCGAGCTAAGGGCTCAACCAGAATCTCTAAGTCTTGGACAAGATATGTGGAAAAAAGGAATGACTAACAACTGTGTCTACCAGTACTGCAGCTAAGGTAGAAAAGAAACATATCACACCTCATATCATTTCTAGAGCCTCTGGTTCATAAGCTTCAACCACCTACAGTTGTCCCCACCCCTGTACTCTAGCTCCCTGAGACTAGCGTAGACCACCTAGGGGTGGTGGTGGTATCAAGTCAAAGCGTCTACCACCTCCAACTACTCTTCCAGCTCCTTAGTCACGTCTGTTGTCTTGAGAAACTGTCTGCACCTACCACTACCTTAGAGACCCATATACGGTTTCCCTGTCAGCCATACAACAGGTCAGACAATCTCGTGCAAGATGTCCTCTGCCGTCACATGAGAAAAACTGCCTCTCTCTAGGATGACTTGACCGACCCTGTGTGCCCTGAACTGTAGATCCTCCATCTTGGGACCTCCTATTTAAATTTATCGTATGCCTAGGTCCCTAAGACCGACGTCGACTCTCTACTACTGAGATCTATGCTCCTACTTTTCCACTACTGGAAACCACTGGCTATATCTGCTCATTCAAGAAACCTCACCACTAAAGTTCACTCTAGCACCCCATCATAGGTAGGAATTCATAGATAGATAACACTATCTTGGATGTCTCTACAAAATCCTCGCTTGAAGGTCTGAGACCTGAAGAACTGGTCACAAACCATACTCATCGAGTACCATGATAGGTTGGTAAACCTTGATAAATACCCAGCTACTATCGTGCTACCCTGCTGGAGCTGCAGAAGCTCCTAGATATGTACATCCCTCAGCATATCTTGAGTGAAATCCTCTTTGAAAAGGTGTTCAAACTCTGACCATGCAAGAGTCGCCTCATTGTAAGACTGGGTCACCAACCCCCACTATCATCTTGCTGAGCCATGAAGAAGGCTCACCGCCATGACCACCATCTGATCTGCTGGTGTTTTGACCAGACAGAAAACTTGGGTCACCGCCTCAATCCATCCTTAGCTATCTATGGGTCGGGCTCACCTCAGAACCTAAGGGGTCTCTGTCTCTAAAACTCATAAAGCGTGCTCAGCCTGCACACCTCATCCGCTAGTACTGCGAGTGTTATGTGCTTCTCTATTGGTAATGGTATAACTGGTGTGCTACCTTGAGGTAACATCTTTGGAATGTATTGACACCTCATCACTGAGTGGATCATCCTCATGATCCTAATGTTGGCATATACCATGGAGGCATCCTGAAAGTAAACAATATGTACCACGATCAATGAGTATATATGAAAAGATGAATCAAGAATGACTTGAAAACCACAACCCATTCCTATATGATGAATGTACCATTGTTTTTCCTACAACCAACGTTCTCATGTACTGATTCAAAAGGCAGGTGATCAGAATCATGATGTATGATACGTCTACTGCCGCACCAACATTGGGGTCCCTGACCTAAAATCTGAACTCAAAACACTTAACCTTATTTCCCCAAACCAATCTCACAAACTCTATTCACAAGGTAGATCTGATTTCTTAGATACCACTCAATCACGAACCATCCCAAAGGGATCTGTACCGCAACTCCCCAAGCCTGCCTTCAATAGTCCAAGGGCTGAAAAATATCATAAAGTAGGCATATCACTAACATGCGAGGCCTTAGCCTAAGTACTTGTACACATGCACACATCTCTAAGCCTATAAAATACTGAAATGTAAAAAACAAAACAACCGTGCATGCATACATCTAAATCTCACAACTAGAATATGAAAAGAAGTAAAGAAAAGTAAACAGGGATAAATACAAACCCACCAAAGAGTCTGAAAACAACCCCAACCTAAAAGTAATATTGGGGACTGCTATTAAAATGTCATAGGAACACACCTCGGTCTATCTGATCTCACTAAGCATCATCTGGCCATGGTCCGTTTAGGACTTTGTCAAAAGGTCGATCATTTACAAAAGACACGACATGTGTGGGAAAAGCCCTTGCAAGGGTGAGTATAACAATACCCAGTAAGACACCCTGAGAATACAAATCATATAACAAAATAAGTACAGTCAGCTATACACAAATATATGTCTACAACACATATAACAAGAATATCCAAATATATTCAACAAAGACACACAATCTAAAGTTAGATAACAACCATAATGTCAGCCTAGGATTCCAAATCGAACGTTCCATAAAGCACTCATCTGGGAGAAAACACAATCTAAAGGTAAGTAAATCTGGATATTCTTTGTTGAGTATATCTAGATATTATTGTTATATGTGTTGTAGACATATACTTGTGTAGAGATGACTGTAATTCTTTTGTTGTATGTTTTGTGGTTTCGGGGTATCCTACTGGGTAATGTTATACTCAATCCTATAGGGGCTTTTTCCACAGGTGTTGTGTCTGGAGCAGACAATCAATCTTTCGACAGAGTCTTAGATGGACCAGGACCAGATGGTGCTTAGTGAGACCAGAAAAACCGATGTGTGTTCCTACGACATTTTGATAGCATTCCCTCGTATTAATTTCTGATTGGGATTGTTTTCAGAATATTTGTGGTAGTATTGTATTTGGTCATTTTTACTTTCCTTTACTTCATGTCGTACTCTAGTTTTGGGATTTAGATGTATGCATGCATGGTTGTTTAGTTGTTTTTTACATTTCAGCATTTTATAGGCTTAGATATGTGTGTGTGTGTACAGTTACTTAGGCTAAGACCTCACATGTTAGTGATATATTTACTCAGTGCTAGTCTTCATCCCCTGGCCTATTGGAGGCAGGCTTGGGGAGTTGTAGCATAGACCCCTTTGAGATGGGTCATGACTGGGTGGTATTAGAGCAGTCGGTTCTACCTTAGGACTAGAGTCTGTGAGATTGGTGTGGGGAAACAATGTTAAATGTTTCGAGTTCGGATTTCAGGTAAGGGACCTCAATGTTGGTGCGGAGACCGACTTATCCATACACCAAGACTTCGATCAGCTGTCTTTCAACTCATTACATGAGAACATTGGTTTCCAGGAAAACAATGGTACATGTATCATATGGAAAAGGGTTGTGGTTTCCATGTCCTTCTTGATTCAGCTCTCCAGATATACTCATTGACTGTGGTGCATCTTATTAATTTTCAAGATGATTCTGTGACGTATGTCATCTAGGATTTAGCATCAGGGACCAATTCTAGAGATGTTACCTCCCCGTAGTGCACCAGCTATACCACCACCTGTAGAACAGCACATGGCACCCATAGTACCAGTGGATGAGGTGCACAGGCTGAGCACGCTTCATGAGTTTCAATGAAAGAGACCTCTTAGGTTCCAAGGCGAGCCCAACCCATGGGCAGCTGAGGACTGGCTTGAGGTGGTGACCCAAGTTTTCCATCTAGTCAGGAAAGCAGCAGATCAGATGGTGATCCTGGAGGCGAGCCTTCTTCATTGCTCAGCAAGATAACGGTGGGGGTTGGTGACTCAATCTTACGATGAGGCGACTTTAGCATGGTTAGATTTTGTACTCCTTTTTAGAGAGGATTTCTCTCTAGCTACACTGAGGGTTATATATATCCTAGAGCTTCTGCAGCTCCAGCAAGGAAGAACGACAGTAGCTGGGTATTCATCGAGGTTTAACAACCTCTCTAGGAGCAGAGACCTCGACAATAGATAACCGACGTCAGTCTCAGGGACCTAGGTGTGTGAGAAGTTTCAAGAGGAGTTCACAAGATGGAGGATCTATGGTTGAGGGCACACAGGGTGGGTAAAGTCAGTCCAGAGAGAGGTAGTGTTTTTCATGTGACTACAGGGGACATCTTGCATGATATTTTATGACCCTTCGTGCGTTTAATAGGGAAACCATAGATGGGTCGCTGAGGTAGAGGAAACAGTAGGAGAAGACGGGTTCACAAGGTGGCAGACATGGAAGAGGAGTTGGAAGAGCAGCTAGAGGTGGTAGACTCTTTGACATGATACCCCCACAACCCCCAGGTGGTCCACATCAGGCTTAGGGAGCTGGAGGACAAGGGCGGGGACAATTGCATGTGATCGAAGCTTATGACCCAGAGGTTCTGGAAATGATATGAGGTACGATCTATGATCTGTGTCTTTTCTACCTTCACTAAAACCCTGATAGACATTGGTGTTAGTGATTCCTTTCTTGCTACATATCTTTTTTTGAGTCATAGAGATTTTGGTTGAGCCCTTGGCTCAACCCTTGTGCTTAGAGACTTCTACTGGAGATGACTTAGCAATTACACACTTGTACTGACAGTGTGACCTAACTCTTTGAGGTGAGAGTTTCTGTTGGAATCTATTTGTAGAAGTGATCAGGCCTTATGAATTCATCTTAGATATGGACTAGTTATCTATAGTTTTTCTCTAGATTGACTGTTTCAGGTGGAGGATTCAATGTTTCCTCAGTGACGGAACCAGGTTCTCCTTTGTTGGTGAAAATAATACCCAAGCAACACATGATGGGCTCATGCATAGGAGGGTGCAGCCGATTAATCATCATTTGGATAGCATGACCCTTTGTGAAGTGAATGTTATGAGATCCCAATTTCCTACAGTGGTGGTAGAGTACGAGGACGTATTCTCTAAGGATGTTCCAGGTTTACCTCCCTGCCGATACATATAATTCTGCATTGATCTACACCCTGAGATGACACTAATATCTGCACTAGCATATCAGATGGTTCCCGTAGAACTTCGCTAGATGAGGGTGTAGTTGGAGGACTTGCAAGAATGGATTTGTTAGACTTAGTGCTTCACCCTGGGCAGCCCCAGTGTTGTTCGCCAAGATGGCGGATGGGAGCTTGAGGTTATGTGTGGACTACCGACACTTGAACCAGGTGACCATAAAGAACAAGTATTCACTTATAAGGATCGATGACCACTTTTATCAATTGAGAGGGGCTCGATGATTCTTGAATGTTAACCTCAAATCAGGCTATCACCAGTTGAGAGTGTAGGATGATGATATATCTAAGACATCATCTAGATGTCACTACGATCACTATGAGTACTTGGTGATGCCCTTTGGCATGACGAACTCCCCAACGATGTTCATGGGAATCATGAAATGAATCATTCAACCTTTCTTAGACCAGTCTTTGGTAGTCTTCATAGATGATATCCTTGTGTACTCTACGTCTGAGAAGCATGCGATGAACTTAAGGATGATTCTAGACATACTTTGAGAGCACTATATTTACAGAAATCTCTCGAAGTGCCAGTTTTGGATTTAGGAGGTCCACTTTTTAGGAAAAGTTATCTCAACAGATAGAGTGGCAGTAGACCCGACCAAGGGTGAGGTAGTGTTATCTTGGGAGTCACCCAAGAGCATGATGAAGGTATGAAGATTCCTTAGGTTGGCAGGCTATTACCAGAGATTCATATGTGACTTCTCCAGGATATCAGCACTCATGAAAACTTTGACCCAAAAAAGGCAGTCTTTTGTATGGAAGGAGAGGTTCTAGTAGGCTTTTCAGCAATTGAGGCAGAGATTGATGAGTGCTCTCATCTTGAGATTGTTGGAAGAGGGTGTCGAGTATGTAGTGTTTTGAGATACATCAAGAATAGGGTTTGGTTGTGTTTTGATGCATAGGAAAGCGGTGATTGACAATGGTTCATGTCAGTTGAGATCACATGAGCAGAATTACGTGACCCACGATCTTGAGTTAGCAGTGATAGTCTTCTCACTAAAGATTTGGTGACACTACCTAATGGGCAAGTAGTTTATCATCTATTCCAATCACAAGAGTTTCAAGTATATCTTATCTCAGAAGGAACTTAACTTGAAATAGAGGTGATGACTAGATTTCCTCCAGTATTATGACTTCAAGATTGTCTATACTACTCTTATTAAGATATCTTGTTCGTAGTTATTGAACAAGACGTCAGAGTAGTTGGACTTGATGCGGTTATCCTTTGTGAATGGAGATAGAGAAGCTTACCTGCAGTCGATGATTGTCACCCCTTCGCTCATGCAGCAAGTCAAGGAGTCATAGCTTGGGGATACTAACTATGAGACCCTATGTACTAAAATATCCACTAGACATTCCCCTGATGGATTTTCTAAAGGTGGGGAGAATGTCGTTCTTTTTAGAGGATGCACGATGGTACCAGTGACTTGCAGGAGAAGATTCTGAGAGAGTTTCATACTTTTACATTAGGGGTACATCCAGGTGTGAAAAAGATATACCAGGACCTCTGAAGTTAGTTTTGATGGCCAGGGATGAAGAAGGGAGTTGAGTTTGTTTCTCAATTCCTTAATTGTCAACAAGTGAATGTTAAACACCAAGTTCCAGTGGGTTTAGCTCAACCCCTTGAGGTGACATAGTGGAAGTAGGATGAGATATCCACTAACTTGATTATAGACTTACCACATACGTCTAGGGGACAATATGCCATCTGGGTGATCGTAGACTGACACGCCAAGTCGGATCACTTCTTAGCTATTCAGGAACATAGTTCAGTAGAGAGATTGGGATGCCTCTATGCATAATAGATAGTCCGACTCCATGGAGTTCCATCGACGATCGATTCTAACCATGATTCTCATTTCACATCCCAGTTGTGGATGATATTGTAGGAGGCATTTGGGACTCAAATATGCTTGAGCATAGTGTTTCATCCCTAAATTGATGTCCAAATTAAGTTAACCATTCAGGTTCTGGAGGAAATGTTGCAAGCTTGCATGTTGGACTTTGACCGTAGTTGGGAGAATCAACTACCACTGGTGGAGTTTTCATACAACAACAGTTACCATTCCACCATCAATATGGAATAATTCAAGACTTTGTATGGGTGCCCCTACAAGTCACCACTTTGCCAGAATGACCTATGAGAATCGGAAATCATGGGCCCAGAGTTGGTATGAGAAACTACCAAGAAGATACAGATCATTTAGGAATGTATGAATACTGCACAGAGCTGTTAAAAGTCTTATGTGGATAGAAGATGGAGGTGTTTGGATTTCGAGGAGGGAGACCACATATTCCTGTGGGTTTCACCTCGACATGGATTATGGAGATTTGAATGGGGAAACAAGCTATATCTGAGATTCATTGGCCCTATCTAGATACTGTGTAGAATTGGAGAGGTGGCGTACCACTTAGCACTACCACCAAAGTTATACCGGGTACACGACGTCTTCCACATGTTGCAACTGAGGAGGTACGTGCATGACCCATCACAAGTTATCAACTGGGAAAAGATGGACATCGAGGATGGAGCTACTTTTGATGAGTACCTAGTAGAGATCGATGATCGGCAGGAGATGATTCTTCATGGGCGATCAATTCCTTTAGTGCGTGTTTAGTGGAAGCACGAGAATCTCTAGGATAGCACATGATGGATGGAGGCTCGGATTCATGTTTGGTACCCACATATCTTTGTGTAACTATTAATTTGGTTTTTCGGAACGTAAAACCCCAAGGTGGGGAGAATGTAGTGACTCTTATTTTCCATTTATTATTTTTGGATATTGTATGGATTATTCTTTAGAGTAGGTACTGAGATAACGTGTGATTTCAAGTCCCAGTGTGGCCAAAATAAATGTTTGAAATATATTAAATATATTAAATATCAAGCACACATAGTTTTCCTAAAAAAGTGGAATAACTTCCAAGAGGGGGCCCAAATTAGAAATCTGATGGAACCATTGAGTTCAGAACATGGGGTTTACCCTAAGCGTTACATAACTTTAGTCGGCATGGGGCGTTTGAAGAAAATTTATCACGTGTGTAAAATGAATAAAATAATTAATTAAATTAAATTATTTTATTTAGTTAACAGAGCGAACAATACCCTTTTATAAATAAGCGGTTATGGGGAATTCCTAAGTTTTGGCTGCTAAAACCTAGAGATCCATATGACTGTTGGAGAGTCACCGAATGAGATTTCATTGGTGGACGACGATCATATCAGATATCGACGATCTGTGTGAGACGAATTCAGAGGATCTCACCAATGATCATGGTGTAGCTTCATTCTTTGTCAACAATTGATCCAAATCAATGTAGTAAGTTTGTTTTGATTGGATTATTTCTCTATTCTTAATTTCTACAACAAACGCGTATCAATCAACTAATGGATTGATTTGTGGATCATGCATGTTGTGGGATGGGTTATTTGTGGGATTATTTCAGAATATTTTTCTTCGTGATTATTTGATTCTTCTCTTTTCGTTCTAATAGTGACGGATTGAGGATAACAGAAACATTAACTGAGGTTTGTTCCTCGTGTTTTTGGTTGTGCATTTCTTCCTTTTTTCTTCATTATCAAGAGCATTCTTTGTTGGACTGTGGTTAAAAATATATCGATGAATTGATCATTGTGCACCCGTTTCTTAACGCAATGATCTGATATTTTAGATTCAGGGTCAACATGATGTGAAGGTGGTGCATTGAAGAAAACGATAGTGGATCAGACAACATAGGTACCCAGTTTTTTTGTTCTTCAGCAGACAATAAAGAACACCATTCGAAGGCGTTTTCCAAATGAATCAAGGAGACGGATGATATTGTTCGTCAACGACAAGGCTCGACCGACCTAGTTCTTCAGTTTTCCGGGAGAGGCACGACCAGAACGGTGGTTGGAGCACCGGAGAATATGCACAGAAGGTAGATCTGAGAATTTGTAAATTTCTGCGATACACATAGTGTAACTCGGAGCCACACATCGTGTGGGACCTTTTCAATGGCGGCTAGGGTTTCAAGAGAATGTTAAGGGTCACATGGCATGTGACCTCTCCCCAGTGGATCGTCATGTACCTCAAAGGGTAAACCGACATAGGATAGAGTACACAGGCAGTCAACATGCCGTGTAATCCCATACGAACACGGCTTGGCATAGTGTACACGAACAGAGTACACGAGCAGCTGACATGCTGTGTATTGTTATATGGACATGGATATGGGACACAGGTTGTTTACATGTGCATGCTCTTGGGTCGAAGGGACACTGAGTGTACCTCTACTATATGCCGTTTACTTTCTTAAGGTTGGATTGAAGCCCTATTTCTCTGTATCTTGGATAAGTTTCATTAGGGTGTGTTCCCCACATCCATTCTCTGAGGGTTAGCATGGAATCACCTCCTACTTCTAGGATAATGATCCCTTCAGCAAGACTTTTTAGATAGAGTTATTGGAATACTTCCATGAGGCCCGAAGTGAAATCATTTATTCATCTTAGTGCCCTAGGTGGAGTTCTTGGTATTTTTGTGACCAACACTATGTAGGCACCGATCCTCTACTTAGAGGGTTAATCCAGATTGAGTTGTTGGTATACCACATGGCCTTGAGAGTAATCCTCATTTTTGTATCATATCTCTTAGGACTTTCAGCATGTACTTATAATGGTGAGACCTGACGAGCATTACCTCTCGAACGGACATCATCAGTTCTATCAGACTTAGAGATGTGTTATCCCAGGCAAGTGCTTTATGGAACCTTTGAGTTGGAATCCTAGGTTGTCATTACAGTTGTGACTTACCTTTAGACCATGTGTCTCTATTGAATAGATCTGGATATTCTTATTATATGTGTTGTAGACATATACCTCTTCAGATCAGACTACTTCTTTTGTTGTATACTTTGCGGTTTTGGGATGTCCTATTGAGTATTGTTATACGGACTTTCAGCGTGTACGATCAACCTTTTGACATAGTCCTAGATGGACCACAACCAGGACCAGATGGTGCTTAGTGAGACCGAACAGACCGAGGTGTGTTCCTGTTACATTTTGATAGCAGTCCCCAGTATTACTTTCTGTTTGGGAATTATTTTAGACTCTTTGTGATGGTCATATATTTTTTCCTATTTCTTTTCTTGTATGTCATACTCCAGCGATTGGATTTAGATGTATGAATGCATGGTTGTTTAGTTGTTTTCTTCAATTTCAACATTGTATAAGCTTTGAGATGTTTGTGTGTGTATAGGTGATTAGGATAAATCCTCCCATGTTAGTTATGTAACACCCCAAGATTTCATAGTATGTTATCTCTTCAAAGTAATTCAATAACATGTGCTACACGTAACACCAAGTTCGAGCGCACCACGACTTACCAGACTAGCCGTTCAAAAAGAGGTTATGAATAGTATTAACTGAATTTTGAATTTTATATACTCCATATAATTTTATAATCCATATTATGTGTTTCTTAGACATAATATGAGAACAAATTCATTTTTTTTCATATAAAAGAAGTATTTTTCAAAAAAATGCAATTTTACAACCTTTTAATGGAGAAACCTTTTTAAAACCAATATTTAAAACTTTTATATATTCAATTTAATGAAATTAAATTCTTCTTTAGAAGAGGGATATAAAAATTTAGTTTGGATAAATTTTTGGTACTTTTCTGATTACTTTCATATTTTAATGAATAGTGAAAAATACTAAATTTTAATTGAAAACAATTTTTTTAATCAAAATAATTTATAGTGTTAAATTATGAATTTGAATGGTTTTTAAGCATAATTAGATTATATTTTTATCATTTAATACAATTTAGATCATTATAAGTAATTTTACATTTAAATTTGACATAAACACATGTCAATCTTTTGATAGTTTTAACTTTTTAAAAACCCGCTTTTTGGTTTTGACAATGGAAATTAATTTTAAAATTAATTAATGAAACTTATATGTTTTGAATTTGGTAAAATAGAGTTCATTTTTTAATTCATAATATCAAAATTATCTTCGGGTGATTTTTTGGTATTTTTATGAAAACTTTCAATTTTTGATGAATTGTGAAAAACACTATGTTATTGTTTAAAACCGACTTTTTATTTAAATAATTATTTATTTTATTTAAATTTATTTTAAGTAAAAATAGATATGCAATACCTATATAAGTTCAATTTAATTAAGTGAAGTCATTTTATAATAAAATTAGATGTATAAAATTTTATTGAACTTTTTAACATCTTTTCCTCACCTTCTAGGCACATTTGCAAATTTACATAAAATGTAATTTTACCGCTTTTGTGAATTGAATTAAAAAAATCTGAGAGACACGATTGACATCATTATGTAAAATGTGGTTCAATAAGATGAAAATAGTTTTTGGTGAATAGTAACTTTTGAATTTTATTTACCAAGGTTAAAAGTAAATAGGGTAATTAAAGGTGAAAATGTTATTATAATTACCCTAACACATGTCCTAATTCTATTGGATAAGTTTATTTCAACCAAAACCAACCTTAGGAATAAAATTTTATCCTTTTGGGTCCACTTGGATTAGATTAGGACATTTATTATTATTTTATTTAAAGAAGAGTTAAAAGTGTTAAATTCAAAATTTAATAACTAAACCATTTTTAATATAGGGTTATTCATAATATAAATTATACTATAAATATTCATTATAAATCTAAAATTATTTCCTACATAATAGTATTTTATTTATAATTTTTAGAGATTAAATAATTAAATTTATTAATGAAACAATGATGATGCAATAATTACTTTATCAATGAAAGATTAAAATAATTGATATTATAAATATAAAAATATAAGAAAATTGAAGCCTTTTATTCTATACATGAATTTTTTAAGTTAATATGACATTTTAGGGTTGATTAAATAATTTTTTTGAAGTGATAAATTTTTTATGACTTTAACAAAAACACAATACCAAATAGTGTCAAAATTGACATAAATGAGTTTTAAAACAAATACTATATTATTAATTGATATAATATTTCTAAAAATCTAAGGTTCAGAAAAAGTACTTAGATAAGGTTATATATATCAATAATGAACCACTTGGGGTTCTATTGGCTTTTTTATAGTAAGTTTATTAACAATTTATTATAATAATACAAGAGGACATGGTAAAAGTTAAACTATTTAACTAAGAGTTAAATCTAAAAGATAGGGTTAATATGGAGACCTAAACTTGTCTAAAACATATTGGTTGAGATTATTTTGACCCATCCCCACCATATATTATAAATAAATCAATTTGGATCCATTAGAAACCTAAAATTAGTTTATAATAAAATAATATTTCAAACTTTTCCAAAAGTGACCCTCACCTCTCTTATAAAATGGTACTTACCCTTCTCTCAAAATCACACCTCCAAAGACATTTGTCTCAGCCAAACCCTACCCAAATATCCTTCCAAATTCCCTCACTTAAACCTAGAGTACTTTCCTTGAGTATAAAGACAACCTAAGGATCCCTTTTGTTCAAATCAAAAGGAAACACCCAAAGAAGAGGTGATTATTTTATAATCTCTTTCAAAGTTATTTTCTTCTTCCACTTTCTCTTTATTTGTTATTTCCATACCAAAATAATAAATCCAGTACCTTCTACATACTATTATGTTATTATAAATATGGTACAAACATGATCATTATTCGATCTATCCTATGAATGATAATATCGTCATGCGTGCGTACGTACGACTTACCGTCTCCACGCTGTGGTGTAATTTGTTATTTAACACTATGTTATTTAGATGGATATAATGATGATTAATATGTATATAAATAATAAAAATAAAATTCTAATTTCTCTGTACAATTAATATGTTTGACTATAGATGTGAAATTTTTATACCCTTCATGGTTTATGGTTGAAGTATTTACATTTCGTATGTCAGTTTTAATACAAATGTTTATGTTATGTTTCTACATTTTCATATGAGGGATGCAGTGGACTTAGTAAGTGATGGGTGGGGCCTGCTATATCCCCTCGATGCATTTTTAGGTCTAATGAGACAAATTAGTGTCCTAGCACAAGGCCTTGACAAAAAATTTTATTTGTAGTCTTGGAATGAGGCCTTGACTATGTGGTAATGATGTCCGGCGTTAGACATTCCCTCATTATGAAATTAATTATTACATGTGATTATTCGAATAGTAGAATATCCATGTGCATGTTTATATGAAAATTTTTAATTTATTTTTGACATATTATGTTCAAGTTTATTTTTAAAAGGATTTTGTTTTTATTACACATCTTGCCTTAAAAGTTTATAGCTTCTGCTAAATTATTTACCCTTACTGAGCATCTGACCTCACCCCTTTCTTATGTTTTATTTTTCTAGGATTCCAAAAATTTTATTATGATTTATATGAAGGTTTAATCTAGAAGAATAATGGAATTCTCAAAGTATTATCTATGTTGTATTTTATGTTCAAAATTGTAATGTAAAGTTGATGTATGTAATCTATTTTCCAAGACTGATAAACTGATCAGTCCTTCGAGACTTGATTCCTTGTAATCATGCCAATGTATTAAAATAATGCACTAAATCTGAGTAACTGGGGTTGGGTCATTACAAGTGATATTTCTACTCGATGCTAGTCACCAACCCCTGGCCTATTGGAGGTGGGCTTGGGGAGTCGGGGCATGGGCCCCTTTGGGACGGGTCGTGACTGAATCAATCCATAATGTATTATGTGGAACTTCAGATAAGTTTAATTCAAAACATGTATATGCATTATTATTACCTTTTTCTCAAACCAAACATTTCATTTCAGACAATCCTTTTGGAAATGTTCAACTTTCCCATAGAAATGGTATTTATATTTATTTCCATTATTCTAGTTCTTGCTAAAGGACTCATTAACTTTAAATGATGTATTTCCCTTTCCATGCTTCTTTATTCCATAATTTTTTCCTCCTTGATAATGAAAATAATGAACAAAGTGAATTCCTTGACTCTTTAACCATTTTCATCTTGAACTACCATATCATGCAATTCATGAACATTCCATTTATCTATCATGGTGTTGTAGTTCATTTGGAATGGTCCATACTTAGATAGTAATGAGTTTAGGGAAAACATTACAAGGAAAATTTCATTAACTTATATTACTAAAGATAAGTCTTACCGCAATACTTGTCATTTCAATGACATTCTCGTGCATAGTATGAGAACCATCAAACTTCATGGTGGTCAACGTACTCATTAATGTCCAATAAAAATATTTTCCAGCAGTTTTCTATTCCCCCCCCACAGATTTCATAAATTCTTTACCATTTTTAGTTTTGGGGAGATCAGACTTGATGTTACTTGTTATTCTCATTTGCATGAACATCAAACCTAACCTATTTGATCTTTCCCATGTTGTATAATATATTCAATCACCATTGATATCGTCATCCATTATAGTAATTAGTTTCTCTACTCATGGGGCTAAATCAAGATCTAATACACCAAGGTGAAATTGGATTTTCTCACAACAATCAGAGAAATTTAGTTTATTAAAGATGAATGTGAGTGAAATGATGATGGAAATTTAACTGCAATAAATGCATGCTTAAAATTGATGCATTGATATAATAATAATAATAATAATAATAATAATACATCGATTCAAACAAATTATTTAACATAAAATGTGTATTAGTGTTCTGTTTTGGGTGATACACTGATACACAATCATAATTGATACTAATTAAATTAATTTTATTTGAAAATAATAGATGCATAAATTAGATTTGTTTGATATCTTTGTATATATAAATAAATCTCATAATGCATATATATCACCAAAAATTATATTTCTAAATTATAAGGATATTCAAATTGACTTTGAGTAATAAATAAATATCTCAAAATAATGAATTTTAATTACTCATAAAATATAATAATAATATAAAATTTATGATCAATTAATATATATTATTTTCACATAATATTAGAATAATTTTAACTTTATGATTTGACCACTTTTGTGATTAAAAAATATCATATGATAATGTTCCAAATATAAAACATCATAATCATAAGATAATTATAAATACAAAGTAACTTTATTAAACATAAATCCAAATTTTGTTTACTCTTTCATTAATTTGTTTGGCATAAAATTTAAAATGATAATAATTATTTCAAAAAATGAAAAATCATATTTTTAATTAAAAAATTAACACAATCCATCGTAACATCTCTTTCTTTAAATAATAATAATAATAATAATAATAAAATTGTAATTACAATCATTATTTACAAATTCTAAGAAGGATTTTGTAATCCTTAATTCACACTAAATAATTTTTATGGGGTTTGAAAACCCATGACAATTAGGGTCTTAAACATTTATTATTATTAAAGAAAATTGAAAAAAATTCTAATATAACGTAACCCATTTTGTGAATGTGGGACCACCAAATTATTTTCCAAATGTTAAAGAAACTTTTAATATAAGATACATTATATTATAAAATAATAATAATAATGTTTGAAATCATATCTCCTTTATATTTAACAATATTTATCTATTTACTATAATAGTTTTAGATGATAATCATGATCATTACTTCAAGGTAAATAGATAAATACCCAATATTTAATCTCAACATTTATTATTGAATTTAATTTCAAACTTAAACATATTCATGATAATTAAAACAAAACATGAATAATTATGGAAAAAATAGATTCCTCAACATCCCTCTGATTCCACATGTAAAATAACTTTTTGTTATTTTAGGATCTTAAAAATCTACATTTATCACATAATAGATAAATAATATTCAAAAAGATAAGACATACCTTGTTCCATTGAACCTTCTTGATTTTAGAGTCTATGATTTTCTCCCACTTAAAAGGATTTACACCATTTTTCTACTCTCTATTCCAAATAATTTTGATAGAGCATATCAGGATAATAATTGAGACATAATTGGCAAGGACAAGACCCTTTAAATAAGGATAAAACGATTTTCATGGGTGGTTTTTAATTAACTATCATTTTCCATAAATTTAACAAAATTATCCCTCATTATTAAATTATAATATTTATTAAAAAAAATATATTTTAGTTATTCCAACACCAGTTCCATTCTCTATACAAAAAGATTCAACATGTATTGTGTTAACTGCATGCTGATCTTTCTCAAAATCAGTATCAAAACCAAATTATTTTTCAATGAACTATAAAATGAATAAAATTAGAAACTATGGGGAAAAATGGTTGTTTAGTGTGGATAAACATATGTAGATGAATATATAAGAATGTTATCGACTATAGTTCTCATAATTCGAGAAAAAACTACTTGAGCCCATTCCATCTAAATGTCTACATCAAAAGAATAAATTTTATGTTTAATGTAGGTGATGCATTAAAGGAAAATTAGTTACACATTTAATTTTTATTACCCACTTAATGATAGAGGTGAAAATATATTTGAAGCCTAAAAATCAGATAATGAAAAAGGTATTTGTTTTCTTAACCATGATTAATTTCTGTGCATTAAAATCATATTTGAAATAGGGATCCTTTTTATCAAAAAAAATGGGGCATACCTTTTGGGGGATCCTAGTATAGAATTTTGATTAATTATTGGAGTGAATATGCATAATCATGATTAAAATCATTCCTCAAATATGATATACGGTCCCTTCTGAGTACCATCCCCCCTGATTACATAAACCTCGACAAAAAATTACACATAAACATTTATTAAATGCAGTTGTTTTCATAGAACCCATAGTAAAAAAATTATATACACTATTTATGATCTGAATAATTCAACACCATGAATCCTATCAACAATCACATGAAATGTGATGCCAATAGGGATGTTTAACCAAACTCAATTGAAATTAAAAATTTATTTTGACTGAGGTCTATATAAAAGAGTACACTCCATAAACCAGCTTTGTCTAGACCCAAACCCTAGCCATGATATGCAATATCTTTCAAAATTTTATCCATCAACAAATGTATAGTCATAAAATACCCTTAAGAGAGTTAAATCAAGGGAAAATTATGTAGAAAAGATTATTTAGTTTATTCTCACTTGATGATGGAAATCCCTCCAATGGTTCACGATTCTTTGATTGATGTCATGAAAAATGAAGGTCACTCGTTCTTTATTTTTGGAAGATATTATATGCAAGGATGCGGGGTTGGCCTGGCACCTCGGGTATGTTTTTATTTAAAAAAACAATGTATAAAATATATTAGAAAATAATTAAATTAATTTATTCAATAAATGAAAAATTAAATATATATATATATATATATATATAATCTTCTGTTTGGAAATATTGATAAATATTGATTTGGCTAATTTTTTTTAGTGCATCTCTTGAATTTTTATCAACAATTATATGTTTTTTTATAGTAAAATTTTTTTGTTCAATAATTTATCTTAGTATATTTTTCTAAAGGTTAAATATTTTTTTTGGTAATGGCAATTACTAGTGATAACACTCATTTGTTGGTAAAAAAATTGCCAGTATTGGTATGGTAAAAAAAACATATTCAAATGTTGTAAAATATTTGAAGGAATTACTCACTTTTACCAACAAATATATTATTTGTCACTAAATTTTTGTATTTTAAAAGGCGGGTTACAATGCACACACCCAAGTGAGGGGCTTGACCCCCACAACATAGTCCCCATCCCTCATACACCCATTCCACCCCATACACCTGTGTCTCTAAATTTTTGTATTTTATTTTCAAGTGGGGTGGGTTATTCCAAAAGGTGTGTGATACTAAAAAAAATTCATTGGAATCATTCAATATTGAGAATAAAAATCATTCCTAAATGGAAAAAATCCCCCACATGCTTCAATGATCAATCCTACAATGTTTTGTTGCCTATAAAAGTGTTAACCCGACGATTGGTTTTAAAAGACTCTTGGTTTATATCAATGCAGGGATGAATATGGATGATATGAACTTATTTTCAATATATAAGGATAATTTTAAACTTAAATATTTTTTTTAATAATGAGAATTTCAAAACAATCACTTAAATCTACTTTTCTTATGCAATTTGAAGAATTGGAAGCTTAGGAAAGGTACATGTAAAAATTATCTAAAATAATTCATTTAATATATATTTTATTTAACTAATATTACCTATGATATATATGATTGATATTTTTATACTTAATATTCATATCTCTATCAAGACATTTTCTTAAGGATAAACAAATTATTAAGTGTAGAGGGGTTTGATATATATTTGATCATGTATCATTTTTGTATGGGGGTTATATCTTGAAAATGGGAAATTCTATTATTATCATGTATTTATGGTCAAAATATATTCTCCTAGTTAGTTAAAGACCCTATAACGATGAATCAATTTAAGTGTGTACTGACTAGTATTTTAAAGAGTAGAATAGAGGCATTTGAGATGTAATTTCAAAATACACAATTTTCCCTAAACCCTGAATTTGTGTATATTTTCCCAAGAACTATACATAACTAAAATTTTGGGGGTCATAGAAAATTCATGGTTGTTTTATGATTAGTAAAATCGTGCACCTCAAGAAAAAAATACAAATTCATATGCTTAATTGATGCATGATTTCCTGAACCATGCATGTAAATTGCGCATCCTAGAAAAGCCAACCAACCACTTCCCATATACATCCCAACTAGTTATTGATGTAGGATTAGGGGCCATAATCATTGGGGAACACTGAGGGACAACTAATTAAGATGTCTTAGACCATTTTAAAGGGAATAACCATTAAAGATATATTATCTTGGGAGTTAATAAAATTTTTATCAAAGGAAGGAGGGGTTCTTTCTTATTTTCTCTTCTTTCTTCTTCTTTTTCTCCATGTACTACTGTAAGAATAGTTTTATTTTTGTACTTCTCCCCATGAGTAAATAAAATTCCCATTTTAATTGGGGTTGTGGGTGTTAATGGGGGATATTTTTTGTAATTGATTTTCATAGTCGTGCTTTTGTAATTTATATATGTATTCTATAATTATTTCATGTATCTACTTCTTAATTCACTAGATGCATTTTTTCATATTAATAATAACATATCTTGGGATCTAGAGAGGGATTAAAATGAATAGATCCATAACTATTGTACCATTTCATTTTCACTATTTATGGTTTATCTTTATAATACTTTTAAGAATTTATTATCGAACCAAGGAATTTATTATTGATTTGGAATAGTTATAACTTACCAGAACAAGGAGGTTACAAAATATTTGAATCCATGTGATAAAAATCATTTTAAATGGCATGATTATTCTTGAAAAACATAATGTTGATTCCTTTCATCAAAGTCTCCAACCTTTAAACATTCTTAAAAATATAGCTTATGTGAAATCCTATTTTAGTTAACTTGAAGATGTTTTTGATTGGAAAATTTTAAGACTTAAGTGGATTGTAAAAAAATAACCAGTTCTTCAAATAATCAAGTGAGGCATTACATTACTAACTACAAAAATTTCCCCAGGGAATCAACCCTAATACTTCTATTATACTTAGTAGGAAAATTTGGTACAATCTAATCTGGGATGCATGAAATTAATAAATAATACAGAGAAACGCCACTAGCCTAACACATTCCAATATCTTATTCAATAAAATAAAACTAATGAACTAGAAAAAGTAGAATACATGACATTAGAAATAACAAAATCACACTAGTATCAATAACATTCACTAATCAACTGAATCAAAATTCCAGTTAAAACATATTTTGATAAAACATGCATTCAGAGAAAAAATTCATTTTAGGTCGGTATCACACTACCTCATTCCCTTACCAGCCAATACTATAGGAAAATATAAAAGAGAAGAGGGATTACCTACCAAATAGTTAACTAGGCCCAATCCTTATGATAGAGGGGGAATTTATGTTACCACCACCAAGGAATAACAATATATAAAATATAAAAAATAAGGATTTAATCCTTGACCATATTTGAAACCAAAATCATGAGGAAAGAATGTTAGCCTTTCCTCCAAATTTCCCATTTGATTATTTGTATTTATTTTCAATAATTCAATATGCATTTAGTACAATATGTGGTTATTCTTAGAGGATTGTAATTGGATTTTTTCCTTGATAATACATTAAAGTACATAAGTTTAGTGAGACACTTCTATGATAAATGAAAAAGGAGATTTAAGGATGTATCTTGGAAGTTATTGTGTTGAATAATTCAAGATACTTGGAAGTCTTAAGACAAATGCACAATTAAAATGTGATGATTGATGTGATGATATTAAATGAAACTAATGGAAAGTGTTTGTATATGTAGTGACACTATATACAACATATTTAGTTTTAATTTGATTGAGGAAGGAAGAATGTGGTTTTAATAGGCTTTGGTGTAAGTTGAAGCAAGTCTAGAATTTCTATACTGAGACATACGGTCGATCGATTCACATTCTCTTGTTTGATCATGTGATTGATATTTACAGTCACTTTTCAGGAATGATCGATTGGAATGAATGTGTGGTCAATCCATTTCTATGATCAATTGTCTACTTAGAATAGTCAATTGAGGACTTTTAACATGTGGTTGTTCCATACAGTCACTTGGACATTGAGTTGTTCATATGGTCGATCTAGACAGGGACATGTGGTCGATACATTGTTCATGTGGTCGATCTACATGACAGTCGATCCATATGATCTCTTGTTAGTTTCACATATTCAATAATTAGGGTTATATTGTTGTATATATAGTCACACAATATGGTCGCTTTCCTCCTGGTCAATCTTAACAGATTCTTGATTGCCACACAGTCGATCACGTACTTAGAGAATTTTCGATTGATATACTAGGTGAAAATCTATGTTTTATGAAGTTTTATATTCTGAATGAATATGAATCCAATGATTCTATAGAGGTTTTATTCATGTAATTAAAATATATTGATCAAATAAATTATCATGATTATAGTTGTAAAATAATGAGAGCCAACTAAGGGAGAAGCTATACAATGAAATAAGTTCTGTATCATAGGTAGAGGTGCCACATTGAAAACCCATGAAATTAATTATTCATGAATATGTGGATTAAAATATTAAGAGTTTTAAATGTTTTGGATTTTCTGGAGAATTAAATGAAGGAAATATCTCGAGTCTTCTGATGATTGAAAAGGAAAAATTGAACAGGAATTCAAAATACAATGAGGAAATAAATATAGAATATATTTGACCAATTTAAATTATGAGATCACCAACAAAAAAAGATTAAAGAGTTTCCATATTTCAAATATGGAATATATTTTCCAATGTATATTTGTATTATAGGTATTTGAATGAAAAAGTAGATAATTAATTGAGAACTCACAAAGTGTTGTACAAGTATTCTGAGAATTGATCCAACTTCTGTATCAAAGGGAGATATCGAGTCTAAAGTAGGGAGATATCACACTGGATAAGAATACTTGTATCCTCGAGTCTTCAGAAAGTTGAGGATTCATATAATTTATGATCTAAAAAAGGAGTTTTGAGACTACCTGTGTTGATCACCATTATCACCCAATGAAGATCTTGAAGGAGCTATACAAGAGTACACTAGATCATATACACTCATAGTGGAAGATCATAACAAGGAGGTGATGAATCAACCATGAAGAATAAAGAGATCCTTATACTACTGGATTAAAATTGAAAAATTAGATTTTTATTGGGATATATAACTAGTCATAAAATTTGATATTGTGATTGGGGTGTCTAACCAAAAGTTGTTTGCAACCAGGGTGTCTAACTAATTGCTGGAAGAATTATAGTTAGGGTGTCTAAACAATTATTATTGTATCCACATGGATATTTATTAGATAATCCATGTTGGGATATCTAATCAATATGTAAATTAGTAGTATTTTATTCCAAACCTTATAAATACAATGTGATACTCTCCCTTTCATTAATACTGCACACAATGTGAGGATACAAGATACTATTGAGAGGATTGAACAACTTAATGAGTTTGAAAGTTTTAATTAAAAGGAAAATAATTCATAAAAAGAGGGCCATCGATTCACCCCCTTTCAGTGATCCAACAGGTCTGGGGATATACAAGTAGTATCCAAGTAATGTTCCTTATAAAGATCCAAGAAAAATTATAAGATATGAATAATATTAACTCGGTCAACAACTAAGGTGTTCCCATATTTTATGGGATGAATTATCATAGATTAAAGAATAAGATTATATTCAACCTCTATCACTTGTCTGGGAAATGAGAGATGTTGAAAAATTGGGTTTTCCACCCATTGATGGAGATGCTTCAATGACCTAATCTAATAAAAGAAATATAGAGTTATATAGAAAGGATAAAAATTCTATCTTAATGTCCTTATCAAAAAAGGTTTTAAAAAAGTTAATAGGACTTCAAAATGAAAAATATATATTTGAAAAATTGTGAGGGAACTATAAATGTAATGGAAAATTTAATGAATCCAAACTACAAGTCTAGGGAAAGAAATTCATAGACATAAAGATGGATAATGATGAGAAAATTAATGAATACTTTATATGAGGCAATGAAAATGTGAGCAACATCTGAGATATTGGTGAGAAGATGTATGATTTAATCATTTTTAAGAAACTAATGAGGAATTTTCTAGATCATTTTGATTAAAAAATATCAACCCTAAAAGAAAAATAATATTATAAACTAGATGAGTTATACAATATACTCATTGCTTATGCGATGAGGAAAACACAAGATTTACAGAAGAGAGAAAAAGATGAGAGGGATTTTGAATCCATGATAAAAGAAAAAATCAATGAAGAATATGTTACAAAATTGTTAGTACCACTTTGGATATACACAACACTGAGGGGGTGAATCAATTTTGGTGCAGTTCTAACCAATTTAATACTTCTTATACATTTATCTCTTTGACCAGTTGAGATCTTGATTCTCTTGTTCTATTTTCATTATCATGAATAAGTAGGCAAAAGAAAGTAAAGGATAACACATGATGTATTTAAAAGGTCCACTACTCAATAAGTGTATCAAGTACTTACTGTGTATGATGGTGAAAAATACATAGATTATACACTATAAATAGGTACCAATTAAGATGGTTTGGATCAGAAATTTTTTTGAACCTAAGCGTGCCCACGTACACTTTAGGTGGGGGATATAAAATAATCATAAGGCCCCAAACTGGTGATAACCTTCTCTAACTATAGCTCCTTACTGGATTGTTATCCTGCCTGTGTAGAAAATGTACAACTTCTTCTTGTTCTTTGTAACATTAAGAAATTCCACCACCATATGTGAATTCTGTTGATTTTCATAGTGATACTTTTTTATTTTCCTCCTTCATATTTTATTGTCACTTGCACAACAATATAGAATCAACTTCACTTCTTATTCCATTATATTCATAGTAGTTCTAAAAAACCTTATTACTCTTTATAATAGTAGATTGAAATATAATTTTTCTTTCACAGATGCAATAATATTTTTCTCCAATTGTTCTTCTCTTGCACTGGTTACAAGACCTCTCTTTAATTTGTGTAACCTGGAATGTAAAACACTTTCTTCTTTAGGTGAAGCTCATGGACAACTTGTCCAATTATTCTTCTACCACTTCTTTCTGTGCAATTAGATATTCATAGTGACTTTTTTTATTTCCTTTTTCTTCTATAGTGAATACAACCTGAACCAGATCTTATTCTTGGGTTTAGCCCCTAGAATTCTTGAATATTAAAGTTGAGTCAGATCTTATACTTCTTTGACATAAAATATTTTATCTTGAATGATAATGATAAACTTCTATCTATTATATATCTCAATTTTCTCAATAACGCTTTCCATGGTGTTGTCAACTCCTAGGAACATTGGTCAAAGTTTAGAAGTTAAAAAACAAATCCAATAATAACAAATACTCCTAAAAAGTAGTATAAATGAATGAAACTCCACTTTGAATTCCAGCACAAGAATTTTGAAGAAAATACCAAAATCACCTTTTAAGATCAAATGAATAATAATTCATTTATAATCAAATAAATAGGGTAGGAAGTATAAAATGGCTTGTAATGTATCTTCCTATTAAGGAATTTCATGGTTTCTATGGTTTCACAAATAGTTTATGTAAGGCAAGTCTAAAGGTCAAATGGGATAAAATTAAATCAATCAATTGCCTCATTAATTTTAATATAATTAAAATCATCATGTTTTGATGATAAATACAAGCAATTTCTAGTAGTTATGAATATCATGAGTTCTCTCAAGAAAGTGATTATTAGAAAGAATATGGAAAATAGCTCAAATCCTCTTGAGGTGGGGAAACAAAATGTTGGACTATCACTTCATGACATAGAAATATACAATTTGTATACAAAATAAAATTTTATAAGAATCAAAGTCAATAATTAAAAAAAATATCAAAAATCATTTAAAAAGCATCTCCAAATTAGAATAAGACTGATATTTTCAAAATTTCCACCACAAGTATCAACTTTTATGAATAAGATGACTTAAAAAGTTCCCAAATGCCAAATTATATCTCCTAGGTGAGGATGTATCTTTGGTTAACCAAAGTGGGGGAAGTTCCAATGACGCCATAAGAGGCTCCCCCACACTTGAATGTCACATTTTCCCTAATATGTTCATCCAAATAATCAATAAATCACATGAAAAACAGAAAGGGAGAGAGACTAAACAAGTAAGAAAAGGGTGATACCTAAAATGGTGTGTGGTGATCGATGATCCAAAATATCATATGATCAAACTATATTAAAAAATAATACATACAGAAATAATGTAAAATTGAAGATATTAGAAAGTAAAATAGATTATTTTCCTATAAGGTGTTAGAGTCATAATGAACAAAAGTACAACCTAATAAAGGAGAAGTAAAATGGAAGGAAAAATATGTAAAAGACAAAAAAAGACGAAGGTAATCCTAAGAATTTGGCATGTGATCCTTTGACACCTAAATTGAGAGACATGGAGAGGAGTAATCACCAATAGAGAAATATTTTATGGCTAGGGTTGGTCATGGATCTGAAGTGTGACATTCCTCATAATAATTGGGCAAATGAATGAAATCTCTGGTGTAGTGTCATACAACAGTCCCTTAACCTTCCAATGGGACTCGAGCTCAAACTTGTGTCAAGTGTTTAGATCATTGAATTTATTGAGTATAAGAGGAGTGGAATCCTGATGGGGTATCTAGTAGTATGTGTGCACCATAAGGATAGTTGTAGACTCCACTTGGGTACCATGTCTAGAGGTATCAAATGGGTGATCTGAACTCATAACTGAAGGAGGGAAATGGTGTAATGCATGGAGGTATAGGGAGAGGGTGATCTAACATGATTCACATATACCATGATAGCAGAGGTATCTACATTTCCAAAAATAAGGGTGGAAATGAGGGATTTAAATGGGGTGGTGGGAAACTATAGTAACCGAAGCAGCCATTGAAAATAGAGGGTGCGAAGGTTTGAGGCAATGAGGAAAAGGGGAGTTGAGGATAATGGGAATGAGGGAAGATGGGGTTGTAGAGGAAAAAATGAGGTGATAGAGACAAATACATTGGTTGGATCAAGAGTAGGAAGAACCACAACTGCAAATAGAGAGAGGAACCATCACACACAAGAACAGATGAGGGAGGGAAGCTGTGATGTAAAAATAGGGTTTCAAATTGATAATTAAATGAAATTAAAAAAACTAAATAAATTAAATGTCTTATTTGATCTGATCATCCATGTTGGATATGACGCTTGTCTGGATCAATTCTTATAATCCCTCCAAGTCATACAGATCATCATTCATTTCTCCAAATGAGACTTCTTTTTCCGAATCTTTAATTTTCATCAATTCTTTTATGGTGAGTTGTATTTGATCTCTCAAAATAAATATATATTCTTTATGTCCATTCCATATATTGAGTTCTTCAAGAATTGTATCCACCTCCACCATGAAGTTTGTTAGATGTGTCATTTCCACATGTTGCATGTCTCTAGAGTTCATAGAGACTAGCACATTGTCTCTTACGAAGAATATACAATATTTTATTATTGATTTTGATTCAATAAGATAGACACTCCATGAAATTTTAATACATTAATAATGTATCTTATTCAAAATGAACTCTATCCAACCATCATCACTAAACTACGATTCATTGAATGCTTTCTGGATAGCTCCTTTAGTCCAGTTCCCTCAGTACATATTCTATAACATGATCAATTTTTATACTGGTCTGATAGGTTCAATATGTGCAACCCCCCATAGAAAACTCAAATATGTATTATTAAGAACCATTATTACCATCTTTGGTACCCAATTGATTGTGGAATTTATTTTATTAAATCACAAGAATTGTATTTCTCTCATCCTAAAAGATTTCCCGCATTCAATGAACTCTTTTGGTTATAATTCCGTATCTAGTATATGGATATTTCAAATCCCTATTCCAGACATTCTCTAAAACCTTTTGAAAATTGGATATTTTTCCATGCATGTCTCCTTGATCCTTCTAATTTTTTCTAGAAGACTAGAAACTTAAACTTTCAACCAGATCTCTTCAGTGATGATCATACTGATCATGTCTCAATAAATCTTTTTATAATACTCCATAAGGTCTTCGAATTCTTTAAGAATATCAAAAACATGGTTCAAAAATATTTTAAATATCTGATCATATTTTCTTTTCTTGATCAGATTATAAATAGTTGTGGATTTATTCCTATAAATATATAGAATCCTCTATAAATATTTCTATATTTATTTTTCTAGATTTGAATTTTCATCTATCTCATAATTCAAACTCTCTTGTTCTTACTGAAAATTATGTTGATGAAGTTAATTTTTAAACTTTTTCTTTTTTTTTTCAAGTTCTTTTTCTACTTGATCATCTAATATTTTAGTAATAGTCCACTCTTTTCCTTTCGAGATCTTATCTATTTCAACCTTCCAGCTCTTCTGAGCCTTCATGTTTCTTTGATTCTCTACACATTGAGTGTTGTAAAGACCTTTCTGACCATATACAAATCATTTAATATGTCTTTTATCCTTATAAATGCTATCTAGATATCTATTTAAATCACTTCCTAGTTTTCTAGCCTTTCTGGTTGAGGAACCTATGCTTTATGATCTTTCAACCTTACTGGATGAAGATCCATTCTTTTGAAGGAGATTCTATGATATAATTAATTTTCTTTTCTCAAGTCCATCATTCATTGATTTGATAACTGGTCATTCTACCATAGAATGATTATCAATTCAAATAGGACATCTCATTGATTTTATACTTTCTTACAATGAACCTATAAGAGTCAAAATAGCATTTTAGTGCATTTGGAATGATATTATCTTTTCCTTTAATATTTTCTATATTAAAGTTATAGTATTTCAATTAATTCTTCCACCTTACATGTTTTGTCTGGGTAAACCTTTTCAATTTTATTCTCGTTAAGTTATTTATATAAGAACTATCTATTCTTATATTAAAAGGTTTTCTCAAGAAAAGTTCATTATACCTAATTTATTTAAGGACTATAAGAAATTATCTTTCATAGACACAATAATTATTCTATGCCTTATTAAAGAATCCACTCTATCATCTACTGATATTTTCATTATGGTTTTCCTTATCTTTAGGATACATCCCCATGCTGAGTATGATGCATCTGTTTCTGAGATAAGTTGATCTTCACTCCCATCTGGATACTCTAATTATGGGATATTTTGTGCTTTTTTCTTCAAAATTCTGATTACATCAGAATCTCCTTATGTCCAATTCCAGGGTATCTTACTGGACACTTTTCTTTGTATTAGAACTAAGATTTTTAATAAATTTTTGATGTATGCTATGGCATAACTTAGTATACCAAGAAATACCTGTATCTACTTACGATATGTATCTTCATTAGTAAAAGTTTCTATATTATCTATAATATGCGGTTGAATCTTCTCTCTACTTCCTTGTATTTTCAATCCCAATAATTCTATATTTGGTTGCATCCAAATGATCTTTCTTTCTAAAAGTATCATCCCTTATTCTCTGAACACTTCAAAAACATGCTATAAATGTTTTATATGATCTTCTATATTTTTACTAAATACAAGCATATCATCAATGTAGACTACCAAAAACTATGATAATCTACTAAACTCCTTGTCCATTACTCTATAGAATATTCTTGGGGAATTCTTGAGTCCAAATGTCATAACTAGCCATTAAAACAAGGCAACTTGCGTTGTAAATGATGTTAGTGGTATAACCTACTCCTTGATCTTTATCTGCCAATATCCTGGCTTGAGATCAAACTTAGAATATACCATTGTCCTTTCATTCATAATCCCAATTCTTAAATCTTATTTATTAGGAATATTGTGGCCATAATCCTTTGTGGCACAATTAAAATCATAATAATCTATAACCATTTTGGCCTTACCATGTTGTTTTTAACCGTAGATACATGGTAAGGCTAGAATGGTTATAGATTATTGTGATATTAATTGTTCCAGAAATGATGATGGTTACAATATTTCTAATAAATAAGATTTAATAAGTAGGATTAGGAGTGAAAGGCCATGGTATATTCAACGTTTGATCTTAAATCAGGATATTGGCAGATAAATATCAAGGAGGAGTCTATAACACTAACAACATTTACAACACTAGTTGGATTGTTTGAATGGATAGTTATTCCATTTGGAATCAAGAATCCCCTAGGAATATTCTAGAGAAGAATGGACAAGGAATTCATTAGATTATCACAGTTCGTGGTAGTCTACTTTGATGATGTGCTCGTATTTATTAAAAATATAGAAGAGCATATAAAACATTTACAGCTAGTTGCTAAAGTGTTAAGAGAAGAAGGGATAATAATTTCAGAAATAAATATCATTTGGATGAAACCAAAGATAGAATTCATAGGATTAAAAATCCAAGGAAGTAGAGAGAATCTTCAACTGCATATTGTAGAGAAGCTTGAAACTTTTCTCAATGAGCTAACAGATTGTAAGCAGATACATGTGTTTCTTGGTATACTAAATCATGTCGGAGCATAAATTAACAATTTTGAAAGAATATCAGTTCTAATAGAAAAAAGGTGTATAGTAAGGTACCCTAGAATTGGAAAGAATAAGATTATGAAGTAATCATAATTTTGAAGAAAAAATCACAGAATCTCTCAGAATCAGAGTATCCAGATGCGAGTGAAGATCAACTTATCTTAGAAACAGATGAATCAGACTCAACATGGGGATGTATCCTAAAGATAAGGAAAAACCATAACTAAAATATCATTATATATTGGAGTGTATTATTTAATAAGGTAGAGAAGAATTATCCTATCCATGAAAGAGAATTTCTTACAGTCCTTAAAGGAATTAGATCTAATGAGCTTTTCTTGGGAAAAAATTTTACTATAAGAATAGATAGTTCTTATATAAAGAAATTTATGAGAATAAAATTAAAAAGGTTTACCCATGCACAAATTTTACGATATAGGAATGAATTTCAATACTATAACTTTATTATAGAAAATATTAATGTAAAAGATAATGTCATTCCAGATGCACTAACATGCTATTTTGAATCTTATAGGTGCAATGATAGAAAGTAGAAAATAAAAAAGATGTTCTATTTGCATTGATAATCATTCTGTGGAAGAATGTCGAGTTATCAAATCAATGAATGACAGAATCAAGAAAAGAAAAGGGATTCTAGTAGAGAATCTCCTTCAGAAGAAGGGATCTTTATCCAGTAAGGTTGAAAGATAAGAAAACAAAAATTCCTTAACTAGAAAGGATAAAAAAATAGGAAATTATTCATAGAGATCTCTAGAAAACAATTCTATGGATAAAAGTTGTATTGAATTCTTTTTATATGGTCAGAAAGGAAATTAAAACACTTAATGTGCAGAGAATACAAGAAATTGGAAGGCTCGGAAGAGCCAAAAGGCTGAAAAAGATAGGAGATCAAAAGGAAAAGATAATATTTTTTCTAAAATCTGGTCTGATCAAGTAGAAGAAGAAATTTAAAAGAATAATAAGTTTTAAAATGAACTTCATTGATAAAATGTTCAGTAAGAATAAGAGAGTTTGGATGATGAGCTAGATGAAGTGCCTAATCCAACAAAAGAAATATGGAAATATTTAATGAGGATTCCAAATATTTATAGGAATAAATCCACAGTCATTTATAATCTGATCCAAAAAAGTAAAGATGACCGGATATTCAAAATAGGTCTGAACCATGTTTTATAAATGCTTAAAGAATATGAAGACCTTATGGAGTATTATAAAAATATTAATTGAGACATGATCACTATGATCACCACTGAAGTGATCCAGTTGAAAGTCCATGTTTCTGGTCTTCTGGACAAAGTTAAAAGGATCAAGGAGACAAGCGTGGAAGAATATCCAGTTTTGAAAAGGTTTTAGAATCTTAGGAACAAGGATTTTAAAACTCCATATACCAGATACAACATTAGAACCAGAATAGTTCATTGAATGTGAGAAATCTTTTAGTATTGGAGTTGTACAATTCTTGGGATTTAAGAAAATAAATTCCAAATTCAATTGGGCACCATATATGGTGATAATGGTTTTAAATATTTCATATCCAAGTTTTCTATGGTGGGATGCACATATTAAACCCATCAGACTAGTAGAAAGATTGACCATGTTATGGAATTTGTACCCAAGGCACTAAACTAAAGGACTTGTCTAGAAACACTACTAGAAATTTATGTTATAGCCACAGACCTATAGCCATGGTTTTATAGGTCCATTTATATATCTTTTTTATTTCCAAAATTTAATTAAACCTCTATGGGTATATCCATTTTATATCGTGACTGTCATTTTTTCCCAATCTATATTGGGTTTATTTTCCTCCCCTGACCTGCAACCCTATCACTGTGCATCCCTCCTCCTCAACGACCTCTCCTTCTCCCCGATGAACTCTCTCATAGCGGCTCCCTCTTCCTAGATTCCCTCAGTCACCACAGAACCCTCCTCCCTGAAGACCTCTCTCACTGCGGCACCCTCCTCCCCGATGACCTCTGTCACCATAACACCCTCCTCCTCAATGCTTCCAATCAACACCCTCCTACACAATATTTTATGGGTTTATTTATGATTTCAATCGAACTATTGTTGTCATAATAGATCACTATAGGCTAAATGATCATGATTTCAATCACACTCTTGTCTTATAAAGATCTATTCCACTAAATTTGGCCTTTTCATACAAAACGATCACGATTTATTCATCACTGGAAAATAGAACCAATCCACCTTTATTATATTTGATATCTGTAATAAGATTTTTGTTTCAGGTCTTGTGTGAGGTACATCTTCTATCCAAAAACCAAAAATTGGAAATGTATATATCATTCAAAGAAACATTAGATAAATTTTCCTTCTGATACCATTTCATCTTCTTCTATGACCATTGAGGAACTTCTTCTAATGTTTGATACTTACAAGGATCTTTTTGTTCAGAACACTCCCTTTCATCATGAAAATATAAAAAACATTTTTTATATGTGTTGGAAGATGTTTTCAGCTACTGATATCCTCATTTATGTGTCTCAAGAGTCACCTCTCATTGTACCCCAGTGGCATAGTAGGCATACTTGTGTCTATATCCATCACACCAAAAAAAATAATCGTTAAAATAATAATATTATGATGGAAAAATATTGCCTATTTTATAGTTTTGTTTATCTCTAAAAAATCATTTTCCATGTAGAAATAATATTGTATTTGTATAATTTTCTTACAATAAAAACACATAATATTTTTTTGTCATTCTACCATTTCTGAAAGCTTTATATTTAGGCTATTAAGATTATTCCAATTTCAATTTTCTCTAGATATTTTAGTCCCATGTTCTGGCATGAGGTTTGGTTTTATACTCCATTTTATCACATTACATATTATATTTCCCTTTTTTTATGGTGACACACCTTTGGAATTGAAATACTCACTTTAGAAAAAACTCATGGGATATATTTTTCTTCAACTAGAACTTGTTTTTTTGAGTAACAAAATTTCATGTCAGGTGTAAAGATTCATTGTCATTAATTACACTTACACCACCAAATGCTGACTTATACATCATTTTCTTCATCCCTCCTAACCTATTATTTTACAGTATTTTCTAAACCATCATTGATACACACTCGTTCCTCCACATTGAGCTTGAGATCCACTCCTTTTCTAAGTTACCAAAAATTCCAATTTTCATTTTTTCAATCTATGCTATCATTTATGATTTCTCAACCTCTTATTATTGTATATAGATATTTAGGTTAGGAAATAATACATTTTATTTCATGGTTTTATCCCTCTATTTGTGATGTTATTGAAGGGATAGCTTAAACAACACTTTCAGATCAACTCACCCCAATAAATCACTATTATTACTATCACTATTGTCAATTAATGTTCTATCGTTAACATTAACTAATGAATATTAACCATGTTTTATCAACTTATTCCACTTTAGAATCATCTGAAATTCCATATTCAAGAGGGTAGTGGATGTTGTATGATTATGATTCTTTTTAATTCTACATTGTTAGTTTTATCATTCCTTTATTGTTGTAATGTTTTCTTACTTTAAATTTTTCTTTAAAATAATGATATCCTCATACCAATATATTATAATGAAATGATGAATATATATAATAACAATAATATGTGTTGTCCTATGGGAAATGGGAAATATTTTTGAAAAACAATTGAATAAATAAAATCCAGAATGATGATGAAGTGCATAGAAAGATGACAATTTAATTGGATTATTCATTATACTATCTTCAATTATTATTTATTGAATATATGATGCAATGTTTCATTGATGATATTATGTTGAATGATATGTGTAATAAGAATTTATTTAATAATGGTAAAATAATGTAAATTAAAATAAATATAGGAACTATAGATTCAATAACATGGAAATGTTTTTTCTAAGGATTGTTCTCTTGAGATGGATTTGAGGGTTGGTTCATGCTTAGAATGACATTTCCTTCATTTAATTTTAAAAAAGTTTAGTTTAGATGTGGTATAATTATCATATTTATGTGATATTATGAGTTTTTATTAGTCACTTGAGAGTATTAATTACTTTTCAATCCTTTTTCCTCTCCAAGGATGATGTACTTCAGTTTTGGGTTGGGTTGAGAGAATCTTGAGGGAACAAGAGAGGGACAATTGTTTCTTTTTAGGATAATTCCATTATGCGTGTCTTAGGATGAGGTGTTTAAGACATTAAGATATATGTGGGATTGTTTATGAGAGGTTTGGGTAAGTCTTAGTGATGGGATTCATGATAGATTATGAATATTATTTAGGCATTGGATTTGATGTGTTGGATAACTGTTGGAATTAGGTTTCATTACCATCTTACCTTATGGGTTGAGCCAACCATTTTGGTTTCCCTCTTAGTTATTTGGGTTCCATATTGGGTATTTATATACACATACCTATATGGGTTTTCCCATACATTTCATGTCTTTTACATATGGTAGAAAGATTGAATTTGAATTTAGTAGACCTGGTATTAATGGAGCTTAGCAATTCATGATGGTGTTGAACATGTTTGGTGGTCATATCCTGGTAACCTGATCCAATCTCTACCCTTATATTTTCTTTATATTTATTCTTAGGTTTAGGCCTTTGTTTCCTTTATGTTAGGGAAATTATTTTTCCCCTTATACTTTTGTATTACCTTTATATTCATTGATGTAATTTCTATAGGATTTTTCTTATAATGATTACTATATAGAGGGGGTGCAGCTGGGTGGGGGTGGGGGGGGGCAGTGGGGGTGAAGGTGGGGCAGGGGCAGTGGGGGGGGGGGGTAGTTGGGGTGAAGGGGGTAGGGGGTAGTGTGCAGGGGGTAGGGAGGTGGGGCAGGTGGGGGGGGGGAATGGGGGGAGGGGTAAAGGTTGGGGGGAGTTAGGGTGAAAGGGGTAGGGGCAGTGTGTAGGGGGTAGTGGGGTAAAGGGGGTTCAGGTAGTGTGTAGGGGTAAGGGAGGGGGGAAGGGGGTGTAGGGGGAGGGGGTGTCCAGGAGGGGGGTGTCTAAGAGGGGGGGGGTGGGGGTGTACGGGGGAAGGGGGTGTCTAGGGGGTGGGGTGGGGGGGTGTCCAGGGGGAGGGGGTGTCCAAGAGGTGGGGGTGTCTAAGAGGGCGGGTTGAGGGGTATGGGGGGAGTGTACAGGGGGCAGGGGGAGGGGGTTGTCCAAGAGGGGGGTGTCCAGGGAGAAGGGGTTGGGGGCAATGGGGGTACAGGTGGGGGGGGGGGGTCTAGGGGGAAGGGGGATGGGGGGCAGTGTGTAGGGGGTGTGGGGGTGTAGGGGGAGGGGGCAGGGGGCAGGGGGTGTGGGGGTGCAGGGGGAGGGGGGATATCCAGGAGGGGGGTGTCCAGGAGGGAGGGGGAGGGGTTTCCAGGAGGGAGGGGGTGTCCAGGAGGGGTGGTGTCTAGGAGGGTGTCTTGGAGGGGGGGGGGGTGTCCATCAGATAATTATATAAAAAACATAATATGTCATTATTCAAACATCTAATTTTTAATGTGGATGTTGTAAGTACACCAAAATAATCTTATGTGGTCATAGAAAGGTGTGACTATTCATGCTTTTTTATAATTTGAAACATTTATGAATTCCCTTAACCATAATATTTGTTATGATTTTTATTAACATATTATTGATGGTTACTTATTATCTTATAAAAAAATACATATAATGTTAAGTAATTTTATTTATTATTTATTTAATTTATGTTTATATGCCTCATAATGGATAGATACTGGATGTACAACGTTGATCGGATCAATGATAAATTTCAAGAGTTATGATATTTCTTGGACTTTGCATTCACTAATGATTTAGATGGAGGATTGATTCTATAAGTCCCCAGCCTTAAGCCTTACTTAATCTTGAGTTACTTCAAGATTACACCTTGAGGATCTTTTCAGGTTTAGAGTTTTAGATAATTAGATCATAAAACTTTCATTACATTCCACATTTAAGCAAAGTGGTTACATAAAAGATAGTATTCATTTTTCCCATCAACGAAAAAATATTTAAAATAAAACATGGATTCTTTCTTGACACTTCATTGACACTATCATCATATCATGTACCTTTCCCTTGTCCTGTGAAAAACATTTCAAAAAAAAAACTTGGGATGAGCATAAAAAGCTCAGTAAGGGTTATAAAAATATGGAAAGTCAACATGAGTTCATATATACATAAGAATGAAATCATACTTTACCCATAAAACATAGGCACTTTAACATACCTCATCAAATCATGAATAAATCATAGAAATCATAAGACATAAAGGTAACTTGAGGCATTCATAACATTCTTACGTAGGGAGTAACCCTCTTGGTTACGTTTGGAATACCCATCACAGTATATTCCCTAAATCTCTTCGGAGAAACCTTAAAGTTTCACTCATTCACATTACACAATGCATTGGAGAGCTATATCGGGCTCACCCGCCCTTAGTTTATCACGGAACCACCCGTCTTCATAACAATGCCCAAGAACCATAACATAATCGTATCACATAAAGCATACATAAAGGAAACATAACATTTCCAAATTTCAATCACAAGATATCAATAAAACACATTTATATAATAAAAACATTATGAAAACCATTTTCAATACCAAAATAAAAGAAAAGTAAAACAAGGTATTTATTTTTCTTTTAAAAAAACGGTATGGCTTGTAGAGGAAGCCGAAACTCAAATAATGGTCACGGTGGCGGAGAATTCGTTGTCGCCGCATACGTACGACAAAAACATTCCCTTTTTTTGTTTAGTAAACACTTTGTATAAAAAAGATCCCTTTTGAATAAACATAAAAGTCAAAGGGGTTTATACACTCTATAAAAGAAGGTTGTGTATAAAACAAAATATGCCTCAATGAAAGGAGATTGAGACGAATTCCCATACCTCGGGTCCGACTTGACTCGATCATTCTTTAATGTCCTGAATAATAAACTTGAGTTAATTTCTACTTGCTTAAGAACCTTTTTAAAGTTCATTATTCCTTTTATATCACTTATTGCCGTGTCATGAACACTATGTAATTATTTAAGTTAATAACGGTCGTTTTAACGATCATTGGTACTTGAGTCAAAAATAAACCCTTTATAATTACAAGTTGTTCATGTATCCATTATATCCAGAATGGTATTCATGATGTAGATATCATATATATAATATATATCCAGTACATGCATGCATTTATAATATTACATAACATTTAGAGGTAAGAAATGAAATGCACCGTTCATGGAGACGGTAAGCTGTACGTACGCATGAACGCTACTTTCATTTCTATTTCATATTTTATGAAATGGAATCATAATGATATAAATGTATATTATAATTCTAGTGTAATATCATATATAATATCATAACTCCATCCTTTATACATCCCACATATGGTATTAACGAATCAAATCACTTTGAGGGGGCAGTAGTCCGCACTTAAATGAAGATATCGCGTTTACCCATAATGGAAACCATAAAGGTATGCCCAAAAAAAAAATACAGAAGCTTAAGGAAAACATAAACATATTATATATCATATATAAATATAGTGTCATCTTAATGGCCACCTTTGAAGGTGTTAAAAGAATGTTGAACAATCATCATTTCGGGAGGCAGAAATTCGCCATCCATGGAAACAGTATGTTCTTTAACCATTAGATGTAGGTGTGTGTAAGTGTAGCTCGAATACTTATTATAAAAACATCCTAGTATATTTAAGATAATGTATTTGTTACAAAATAAATGAATAAAAGGATTTTAGGGGGTTGGAGAAGCAAAATAAAACAAAAGGACTCAAGTGAAGACATTACCTTAAAATCGGGTAACTCCCTTTGGTTTGAGCTCAAAGGCTTCCTTGAGAAGAATTATGCCCAAAGTGAGGCTTCAAGGAGTAAGAGAGGGAATTGGAGAGACAAAATGGGCAGGGTTTGGCCGAGACAAAGGCTTTTTAAGTGTGAGTAAGTAGGTAGAGGTGGGGGCCTTTTATAAGAGGAGAGGAGGGGCACTCTTGGAAAGTAAAGAAAAGTTACTTTATTTTAAAATGAGTTTCAGATTAAAAAGGTCCCACATTGATATAATTCGAGGGTAAGGTGATAAGGGTTCAAAATACATCCATCCAATAGGTTTTGGACATGTGTAGGTCATATATTTTACATTATATTTTCATTTTATTTAAATCCTTTATTAATGAGGTAATCGCTGCATCATCATGATGTCATAAATAATTTAATTTATTTAATGTCTAAAAATTATAAAAAAATATCATGATGTAGGAAATCTTTTTATATTTCTAATGATTATTTATAGTAAAAAATCTGACTTGTATAACCCCATTTAAATTTTTTTTAGTAAAACATCTCATGTTTGTGTCATTTTTACTTTAACATTAAATAAAAAGTTATTTATGTCATTTCCCAACCAAAGTGGCTCAATGGGGTCCCCAAGTTGACCCATGGATTGTATTGGTCGGCCATGACACATCCAATAATGGTAGGACATGTGTCAAACTCATCTCATATTATTAAAACATTATTTTTACCTTAAACTACACTAATTACCTCTAATCACGATTAAGAACTTAAAAGTTACTATTCACCAAAAAATTATTTTAATCTCATTGAACCAAATTTTACTTATTAATGACAACCATGTATGTCGGATTTTTTGAAAATCAAATCACAGAAGTGACAAAGTTTCATTTAAATGAAAAATCAATTTCTTTAACTACCACTTAGTGGTTTCACTATTCATCAAAAATTGAAGTTTTTCAGAAAAATACCAAAACTTCACCCTAAGATATATTTGATATTATGAATTCAAAAATGATGCCTATTTTACAAAATTAAAATCATATAAGTTACATTAATTAATTTAATAATTAATTCCCGCTGTCATGACAAATAGCGTGTTTTTATGAAACAATAAGTATCAAAAGATTGACACTAGTTTAAGTCCAATTTCAAAGTGAAATTGATTCCAATGACCACCATTGGATTAAATGGTAAAAATATATTCTAATTTCACTTCAAAACCAATTCAAAAGATAATCTAACTATATAATTAAATTATATGAAAAAGCAGTTTTGATGTAAAATGCAGTATTTTTTAACTATTCATAAAAAAAATGAACATTGTCAGAAAAATACCAAAAAATTATCCAATGTAAATTTCAATTTCCCAATCATAAATAATAAGTTTATTTTGACAAACATAGATTATAAAATTGTCAAAAGATAGATTTAAAAATGGTTTTCCATCAAAAGGCAGTAAAATAATCTTTTAAAAATATTAGTGTATTCCATGCTTAAGATTGGATTTATTCTCATTTTAATCCTCTAAAACACTATATAATTCACTAATAGACATAGATAAAAATATCTATTATTAATTACTTACTTGGTATGTTACATCCTTCCCCCCTTTAGAAAATTGCGTCCCCGTAATTTATTTACTTATCGAATAAATGGGGGTACTTATCCCTCATTGCATTTTCAGATTCCCATGTTGTCTCTTCAATCATGTGGTTTTTCCACAAAACCTTTACCTGATGAATCACCTTATTCCGTAACACTTGCTCCCTGTGGTCAAGAATCTAGACTGGTTGTTCCTCATAAGATAGGTTCTCTTCCAGCTGAACTACCTATGGACTCAAAACATGAGATGTATCTGGCATGTACTTTCTCAGCATCGAAACATGAAAAACATTGTGTACCTGAGATAAACTCAGAGGTAAAGCCACCCGGTATGCAACCAATCCAACTCTCTGTAGAATTTCATATGGTCCAATGAACCTTGGACTCAACTTTCCTTTCTTACCAAATCACATCACACTTTTCCATGGTGATACTTTGAGAAAAACATGATCACCTACCTCAAAAGATAGATCCTTCCTCCTGTTGTCTGCATAACTCTTCTGCCTACTCTGAGCCGTTCTCATGTGTTTCTGAATCAACTAAACTTTTTCTGCCATCTCTTCTACCAATTCTGGTCCTATCAACTTCCTTTCACCCACTTCATCCCAGAAAGCTGGAGTTCGACACCACTTCCCATATAATGCCTGAAATGGTTCCATCTGTATACTGGAATGAAAACTGTTATTATATGAAAACTCAACCAAAGAAAGATGTTGGTCCCAACTTCCCTGATAAACCATCGAACAAGCTCGTAGCATATCCTCCAAGGTCTGAATTTTTCGTTTCGACTGCCCATCTGATTGAGGATGAAAAGCTGTACTAAAATTTAATTCAGTACCCAACGACTTCTGAAGGCCTTTCCAAAAGTTAGAAGTGAACCTGGGATCATGATCAGATACAATGGATAGAGGAACTCCATGCAACCTGACTATCTCTTTAAGGTACAATCGAGAAAGTTGATCTAGGGAAAAAGTATCTCGTATAGCAAGGAAATGAGCAGATTTAGTCAAGCGATCAACAATAACCCAGATTGCATTATTACCTCAAGATGTCTTCGGTAATCCCACAACAAAGTCCATGGATATATTCTCCCATTTCCACTCTGGAACTGGTAGAGGCTGAAGCATCCCTTTCAGTAACTGTCGCTCTGCTTTAACCTGCCGACAAGTCAAACACTTCACAGTAAAATCAGCAATATCTCTTTTCATTCCATCCCACCAGTAATACTCCCGCAGATCTCTGTACATCTTAGTACTGCCAGGATGAACTGAAAACGGAGAACTATGAGATTCACATAACAACTCTCTCTTCAACTGTGAATCACAAGGCACACACAATCTCTTCCCAAATCTCAAAACACAATCACTATCAATGTTGAATTCATGCAACTTACCTTTCTGAACCAGCTCTACCTTTTTCTGCAACTCACTGTCTTGCTTCTGTGCTTGCTTGATTATGTCTGATAGAGAAGATTTCACTGATACCTGAAATAAAACAGAAGGAAATCCTGCACCAACAACTTCTATTCCAAAGTTCATCAAATCCTTAACCAAAGTATCACATTCCAAATGCAACATTATTAATGAAGCATTAATTTTTTCGACTCAAAGCATCAACCACTTTATTTGCTTTTCCCGGATGGTAATGAATTGTACAATCATAATCCTTTATTAATTCTATCCATCTCCTCTGTCTCATGTTCAATTATTTATAAGTGAATATATACTTGTGATCAGTATATATTTCACACTTTACTCCATACAAATGATGCCTCTAAATTTTTAGAGCAAAAACAACAGCAACTAATTCCAAATCATGTGTAGGGTAATTTACCTCATGAGTTTTCATCTGTCGTGAAGCATAAGCAATTACCTGATCATTCTTAATTAGGACACAACCAATTCCTTTCAATGAAGCATCACTATAGATAAAAAACTCACCATTCCTGGAAGGAAGTGCCAAAACTGGAGCATTCACCAATCTTCTTTTCAATTCCTGAAAACAATCATCACATTCTTTTGTCCAGATAAACTTAACACCCTTCCGAGTTAGCTTAGTCATTGGACTAACCATGAAAAATTTCTAACAAACCTTCGGTAATAGCCTTCCAAACCAAGGAAGCTACGAATCTTAGTTACATTTGTGGGTCTTGGAAATTCTTCAACAACCTTTGTTTTTGTAGGATCAACAGTTATCCCATCTTTAGAAACAATGTGACCAAGGAAAGAAATTTGTTGCAACCAAAACTCACACTTGCTGAATTTCCCATAAAGTTTCTTTTCTTTTAAGGTTTTCAAAATAACCCTTAAATGTCTTTCATGCTCCTCTTTACTTTTAGAAAACACCAAAATATCATCAATGAAAACCACCACAAACTTATCCAAGAACTCATGAAAAATTCTATTCATTAAGTCCATGAATACAGCAGGTGCATTGGTTAGCCCAAAAGGCATTACTAAAAATTCATAATGGCCATATCTTATACGAAACGTAGTCTTCGGAACATCTGCTTCCTTTACCTTCAGTTGATGGTACCCCGATCTCAAGTCAATCTTTGAAAAATACTGAGCTCCCTGGAGCTGATCAAACAAATCATCGATATGAGGAAAATGATATTTGTTCTTAACAGTGATGTTATTCAGGGCTCTATAATCAATGCAAGGTCTCATTGAACCATCTTTCTTTTTAACAAATAAAATAGAAGCACCCCATGGTGATGTGCTAGGTCGAATGAAACCTTTCTCTAATAAATCTTGTAATTGCTCCTTCAACTCTAAAAGTTCAATTTGAGCCATTCGATAAGGGGGTTTTGAAATTGGCTTAGAATTAGGAACTAAGTCGACAGTAAATTCAACTTCCCGATCTGGTATTATTCCAAGCAACTCATCAGAAAAAACATCAGGATACTCATTTACCATTGGCACATCATTAATCAGAACCGTTCCTTTATTTTCAATGATGTGTGCAAGGTAACATTCATTTCCATCTTTTACAAGTTTATCAGCCTCTTGATATGTTATCAACAGTAAGGGTTCATTCTTGTACACAAACTGAAAGTCTTTCTGAAAAGAAACTTCTTTAGATCTACAGTCAATCTTAGCATGGTAAATAGAGAGCCAATCCATACCCAGGATAACATCAAACTCTACTAGAGGTAAAACAATAAGGTTCGCAAGTAGGTTATTTCCACAGATAAGGATAGGAAGATTCTTATAAATTCTTTTTGCCTCAACATTTCCCCCAGGTGTTTTTACCAAAAGTTCAGGAGTTATTTCTTGAGATGGTATTCCCATTTTACTAGAAAAGTTTTTAGAGATGAAAGAATGTGTATACCCCGAATCAAACAACACACTGACATAATCTGAAAAAAACAAACAAAGTACCTGATACAACTTCATTTGATGGTCCGACATCTGCTGAAGTAGTTGCAAAGGATTTCACCACCCCTTTCTGCTTGTAGTCTAACTGCTTCCCATCACTCGAGCTCTTTGTCGGACACTCATTTGCATAGTGACCCATCTCATTGCACTTAAAACATTTCAGTAACTGTAAATCAAATTTGGTCTTACCTTCACCTTGATCTTTTTCAGTGCAATCACGAGCCTTATGTCCCATCTTACCACATCGGTAGCACTTTCCAGAATTCAGAAGACATTCCCCAGCATGCCTTTTACCACATTTATCACAAACTGGAAACTTAGTTTTCTTACCATCAGAATTTTTTGAATAATTCTTTCCTTTCTCCTGCCACCTCGTTCTCTTCTTCTGTTGGTTGTTATAGAACACTTGATCATCAGAAAACTCCATTTCCACCTTCTCATCACATCGAAAAATCTTTTCATAACTTTTTAACTCATGAGAAGCCAATACCCTTCGATATTTTGGCTTTAATCCTGAGTAAAAATGATTGATTTTACTATCAAGGTCTCAGATAAATTTTGGAGCATACCTTGCCAATCGAGTGAACCTTTATTCATAGGCAGCCACTGAGTCTTCCTCTTACCTCAATTCCAAGAATTGATTTTCCATCCTAAGTCAAACAGCCTTAGGAAAATACTTCTCAAGAAACATACCTTTAAATTCATCCCAGCTGAGAGAATCAATCTCATCAGCGTCCCTGATATTTTTAACCATCGACCACCACTGATCCGCTTCACCCTCCAAACGGTAAATAGCAAGACTAACCTTTTGATTGTCTGAACACCCCATGACATCAAAAATCTTCTCCAGTGATTTAATCCACCCTTCAGCTAGCACAAGGTCATATGATCCTCTGAATAATGGGGGATGTTGCCTCATGAAATGTTCCACCACTGACATGTTCCTCTGCGTTTGATCCGGCTGATCTCGTGCATGGATACCACCACCATTTATTTCTTGAGTGAACTGCGCCATTACTACAACAAACTGTTTAGTTCCAATTCCGACCATCTCAGGATGCTGATTTGGAAGGTTATTTCCTTCTGTATTCCTTCCTAGCACTGCTTCCCTGTTTCCTCTGCGGAAAACCATTCTGAACAAACATGTCTTAGATGAAGCAACATGGTAATCTTCAAATGATATATCATTTCAAATTTTTTTTGGATAATAATTTAATAGAATTCTAAATCCTAAAGTTATCTAAACCGGCCTCTGATACCAACTATAAGGCCCTGGCCTTAAACCTTACTTAATCTTGAGTTACTTCAAGATTACACCTTGAGGATCTTTTCAGGTTTAGAGTTTTAGAGAATTAGATCATAAAACTTGCATTACATTCCACATTTAAGCAAAGTGGTTACATAAAAGATAGTATTCATTTTTCCCATCAACAAAAACATATTTAAAATAAAACATGGATTCTTTCTTGACACTTCATTTACACTATCATCATATCATGTACCTTTCCCTTGTCCTGTGAAAAACATTTCAAAAAAAAACTTGGGATGAGCATAAAAAGCTCAGTAAGGGTTATAAAAATATGGAAAGTCAACATGAGTTCATATATACATAAGAATGAAATCATAATTTACCCATAAAACATAGGCACTTTAACATACCTCATCAAATCATGAATAAATCATAGAAATCATAAGACATAAAGGTAACTTGAGGCATTCATAACATTCTTACGTAGGGAGTAACCCTCTTGGTTACGTTGAGAATACCCATCACAGTATATTCCCTAAATCTCTTTGGAGAAACCTTAACGTTTCACTCCTTCGCATTACCCAATGCATTGGAGAGCTATATCGGGATCACCCGCCCTTAGTTTATCACGGAACCACCCATCTTCATAACAAAGCCCAAGAACTATAACATAATCGTATCACATAAAGCATACATAAAGGAAACATAACATTTCCACATTTCAATCACAAGATATCAATAAAACACATTGATATAATAAAAACATTATGAAAACCATTTTCAATACCAAAATAAAAGAAAAGTAAAACATGGTATTTATTTTTCTTTTAAAAAAACGGTATGGCTTGTAGAGAAAGCTGACACTCAAATAATGGTCACGGTGGCGGAGAAGTCATTGTCGCCGCATATGTACGACAAAAACATTCCCTTTTGTCGTTTAGTAAACGCTTCATATAAAAAAGATTCCTTTTGAATAAACGTAAAAGTCAAAGGGGTTTATACACTGTATAAAAGAAGGTTGTGTATAAAACAAAATATGCCTCAATGAAAGGAGATTGAGACGAAGTCCCATACCTCGGGTCCGACTTGACTCGATCGTTCTTTAATGTCCTGAATAATAAACTTGAGATAATTTCTACTTGATTAAGAACCTTTTTCAAGTTCATTATTCCTTTTATATCACTTATTGCCATGTCATGAACACTATGTAATTATTTAAGTTAATAACGGTCGTTTTAACGATCATTGGTACTTGAGTAAAAAATAAACCCTTTATAATTACAAGTTGTTCAAGTATACATTATATCTATGTTTCAACCATGGCTGTTCTATGCAGGAATTGGAGTTTGGTTTGTGTTTGTTGTCAATCCTCAATGGAAGTTCCGAATGTGTGCCAACAAAGTGATCATACAGTTCAAGCAGACAATAGTATTGAAGGTGGCGCTGTTTCCCAGTGTTTGCCAATTTTTTGGGCCTCAAAATCGGAAAATGAAGACATGGATTGTCTGCAAAAGGAAGTTCACACAAAAAGGAAGTGGTGCGTGGAAAATAAGGGTTGTGCGCAAAATACTTGAGCTGGGCGCGAAAAACAGCGTGGTGCGCGAAATTGCGGAGCAAAATTTTTCGCGCAAATGGTGTTTCGGTTTCACACCGTCGAAAAATGGCAAAGGCATGGGTTGCGCGAAATATCTGGAGAGGTGCGCAGAAAACGATTCCTGCGTGAAATATTACGCGCCAGGTGAGAGGTTTACCGCGCCGGAGGGGATTTTGTGCACGGGGGTCTCTGTCGCCTATTAATACGAGGTGACCCCCTTCATTTGAGGTGGTTGAAGACTTAGAGTAGATATGAGGTCTGATGCGCGAAAAAGGATCGCGTAAAGGGGGTTGCGCTAAATATTCGGATTTGCGTGAAAAAGGGGATTTTTGCGCGAAATATTTTTCCGCACAAAAAGTAAATTTTGCGCGCAATAGGAAGATTTTGCGTGCAAATGGTTGGTGTTGCACGCAATTGTCAGTAAGGTCTGTCTGCATGTTTTGGTTATCCGATTCAGTGGTTTTGTGTGTTCTAGTGCATCTCTTCCGGACTTCGATGCAAGTAGAGTCTCATGCTGAGTAGAGACAAAGACTTCAATGCAAATCTATTGAAGAGACCTTCACGTCTATAAACTGAGTGAGACTTCACCAACGGCAGTGTGCCTGGGGGAGTCAATGGGAGTGACCCGAGGGAAGCAGTGAGCTATCCCTGAACCTTTGTAAAGGCAGTGAGACTGGGACAGAGTGACTGTGCCCGAACAATTGTAATCCACAACTAGTGAAGATTAGTGGAATTGGGTACGACTAACAACTTGTCGGCGTATACTCCTTGGACGTAGCCCTTAGTGGTGAACCAAGTAAAAAAGTGTCGTGTCTTCTCTGTGCATGTGGATGTTTACTTTCTAATCATAATCATCATATAGGTTCAACAAGTTCCTACCAACGTGGGAACAAGATCCATCACTTTAAAAGAAAAACTGGTCACCCTGATTCACCCCTCCCCTCTCAGGGTGTCCCGGGGTCCTTCAAGTGGTATCAGAGCCAGGTTAAAGGTTGCTGGTGTTGAATCTGACCTTTTTCGTCATGGAAAATGCATTCAATGTTAGGGGAGTCCCTCACTTCGATGGAATCAATTTCCAAATCTGGAAGAACATAATGAGATCTCATCTAAGATCTCTTGGAATGGAAGTTCTTTTTTCTACTGTTCAAGGAACACAAGTCACTGATCCAATAGGCCTAGCTATGACTGAAACAGACAAGAAACTTCTTGATGCAGATGCTAAAGTACAAAATGCACTCACTGAAGCCCTTTCTGATCAGATCTACCTAAAGGTGATGAATTGCACCTCAGCAAAATCCATGTGGGATAAACTTGAGAATATTTATGAAGGATATAGAAAAGTGAAGGAGGCAAAACTGCAAGTGCTGCACAATCGGTTTGATGATCTGAAGATGCATCCAGACGAGAATGCAGACTCTTTCTTCAATCAAATTACTGAATTGGTTGGAGAAATTCGGGGTCTAGGCGAAGAAATCAAAGACATTGATATTGTAAAGAAAATATTGAGAAGACTTCCACCTCTGTATAATGCGAAGGTGTCAGCCCTGGAGGAAAGAGATCTTTCCAAACTTTCTCTAGATGATCTACTGAGCAGCTTGGTAGCATATGAAATGAGAGTCAAACCAGAAGATGCTACGACTCGGGTGAGCAAGGAAATGGCATTCAAGGCCATGGATAAACTAAAAATCTCAAAGGATAGTAGTGGTGAAGATGACGAAGAAAAAGAAATTCTTTCTCTCATTGCAAATAAGTTCCAGAAGGGGAAAGGGAAATTCAAAGGGAAGTTACCTCTCGCATGTTTCCGTTGTGGAAAAGTTGGGCACATTGCCTCTCAGTGATCAAAAATGATCAATGATGAAGATAGTGAAGATGAAAACTTCAAGAAGCCTCAGAGAAGGTTCTTCAAAAAGGGAGATTTCAAATCTGGTAGGAAAATGAAAAGGAAGAGTTTTGTCTGTGAAGAGGAAGAAGATGATAATGAATTCTGTGATGAAGAAGAACCAGAATTCAAAACTGGGAACCATGCTTCTATGATGGCCACTGTTGAAAAGTCAGAAGATACTGATGGAGAAAAAAAACTGAGAACTTGTGTAGATTCTGAGATGCAACTTAAGGATGCGGTTAGTAAGCTTAAGATTAAATGTAAGAGCTGCAATAAGTGGAAATCAATTGTAGAAGAATCAACTGAATATGTTGATCAACTTGAATTTGAAATTGAACGAATGGAAGAATTTGTGAAGATACAGTCTAAAATAATTGAAAGCAATGATGATGTAGTAGATCTGAAGGTGAGAATTGAAGAGCAGGAAAAGGTCATCAATGACCTCACCTCCAGACTGGATGAAAAATCCAAGACTGCTGAGGGTCTTGAGGAGGAAGTAGTTACTCTAAGGAATAAACTGGAGACTGAATCAGTTCCAAAAGAATCATGGAAGAAAATACAGTTTGAAAGATTTTCAGATGCATAATTACTAGCAAGAGCTAAGTTTGGTTCAAATGGGGTTGGAAAAATCTTGAGTAATCAAAGACCCGCTTGCATGGGAAAGAGTGGAATTGGCTGTGAGGCTGAGACATCAACTGCTGGAAGTGAAAAGATCCAAAAGAAAGATAAGATTAAATTTGAACATGTTGAAACGTTAGCTAGAGTGCCAAAAAAGGAACCCTCAATCCAAACTAAAAGGAGACCTGAATATTATCCTCAAACATTCAAAAATGACAGACAGTCTTACTATTCTCCCAAATAAGAAGGTATGAGGAGAAATTAAAGTGAGAAGGAATTTCCTCTCATAAAGTGTCAATTCTGTGGCTATCTGGGCCATACCATGTCTTATTGTGAAGAGGAAAGAAGCTATCTGAATGGAGAAGAAATAGAAGCTCAACAAAGGAGAACAATTTCATATCCTAATTCTTATAGAAGAAATAATTTCTATGGATATTGTTTTCGTTGTTCTAACTTTGGTCATAAGGCCGCTAATTGCAGGCAGAGAAGGGACATGGACACCTCATACCGAAGTTCAAGACAAGTCATGTCTCGTCAGCAAGACAGTGTTACTCTTTCAAACAGGTTTTCACCTCTCAATGAAGACTTTGATTATGAAGAACCTGGGTATGAGGAAGAGATAATTGAAAGGCCATCAGTTCTATATACTCAATCTAATGTCTCATGGAAGGAAAAGAAGAAGATTGAGAAATCCAACCTTGCAAAGGTGGCCCTCAAAGCTACAAAGAACAACAGTTCCTGGATTCTGGATAGCGGTTGTTCATCTCATATGACAGGTAATGTCGGACTACTAACAAACATCATAAGGAATGTTGATGGTACAGTAAGATTTGGTAATGATGGGGCTCTGAAAATCAAAGGGAGTGGAAGTACTGAATTAGCTAATGTAGAACTAAAGAAGACTGAAGTCCTTTATATAGATGGCCTAAATCATAATCTCCTCAGCGTGAGTCAACTCTATGACTCATGACTTATAGTTACTTTTAATCAGAAAGGATGCACTATCAAGGGAAAGACTGGAAATTCACTTATCAAGGGATGCAGAATAGAAGGCAACTTGTATCAGGTTGACAGTGAAGAAAATGTGTGTTACATGACTGTTGAAGAAGAAAACAATTTGTGGCATCGGAGACTGGGACACATCAATCAACAAGACATGGAGAAAATCTCAAAATTGAGAATTGTCATGGACATTCCCAACTTGAAGTGTGAGCGTGAAAAATCTTGTGATGCTTGTATTCGTGGGAAGCTGGTTTGCAGTTCATATCGGCCAAAGAAGAAAATGGTGTCTCACCTTCTTGATCTGATTCATACAGATGTTTGTGGGCCAATAAATGTTGCCGGAACTCATGGAGAAAGGTACTTTGTCCTTTTCATAGATGATTACAGTAGAATGGCATGTGTGATGGTCATTCACAGGAAACTACAAGTCATTGACTGCATGAAAACATATCGGCGAATCGCCGAGAATGATACTGGACGAACAATCAAAGTGTTGCGATCTGACAATGGAGGAGAATACACATCCATTGAATTTGAGAATTATCTGGAGAAACATGGGATACAGCATGAGGTAGCTGCTATGAGAACTCCACAACAAAATGGAGTTGTTGAACGTAGGAATTGACAAGTGAACAACATGGCACGAACTATGCTGATTGAGAGTCGTATTCCACGACATTACTGGAAAGAGGTTGTGCAAGCTGCAGTGTACATTCAGAATCGAACAGGACTTTATATGGGTGAGACGAAGACACATATGAATTGTGGCATGGACGGAAGCCTTCTCTAAGATACTGTCGTGTATTTGGAAGTAAATGCTTCATCAGGAACAAAGAAGGAAATCAAGGGAAATATGGCGACAATGAAGATGAAAGAATTTTCCTCGGTTACTCAATGAACAGCAAAGCCTACAAATGTTTCAACAAGCGTTTGGGAAGAATTGTGGAAAGCAGTGATGTTAAGATAATTGAAGATAAAACCACAAATGCTTCAAGGACGTCATATGCTGATGTGATAGAAAGTCAGGAAGAATGTGAACGTGAAGAAAATACAAATGCAGAAATAGAGGAAGTTGTTCAAAACACTCAGCAGTCACATCATGATGTTGACTCAGACGAAGAATCTGAAGAAGAAACTATGGCTGAAGAGAATGCTACTGAACCTCACAGGAGAAATCGAAGAGCTGAGATTGATCCATCCAACATAATTGGGGACAGGAGTGCACCCACTCAAACAAGGAGGATAAGGAATAACACGCAATCTGCATTTCTATCAGTTGTAGAGCCATCCTCATTCGAAGAAGCTGCAAATGATCAATCTTGGGTGAAAGCCATGAATGATGAATTAGATCAGATTGACAAGAATCAAACATGGGATCTTGTCCAGCGACCCGAAGGTCAAAATGTGATTGGTACCAAATGGATCTTCAAAAATAAGTTTGATGAGCATGGAAGTGTCGTCAGAAACAAGGCACGACTGGTATGTAAAGGATACTCCCAGATTGAAGGCATTGATGTTGAAGAAACCTTTGCTCCAGTGGCTAGACTGGAGTAAATCAGGTTTTTCCTTGCCATGGCACTCTAAAGAGGATATAAAGTATATCAAATGGATGTTAAGACAACATTCTTGAATGGTGTACTCGAAGAAGAAGTCTACATTGAACAACCAGTGGGCTTTGTTTTGGGTACTGATGAAACAAAGGTCTACAAACTGAAGAAAGCTCTGTATGGTTTGAAGCAGGCACCATGAGCGTGGTATTCATAGCTGGATTCATATCTCAAGAAGTTGGAATTCAAAAGAGGAGGAGTTGATCACAATCTCTATGTGAATAATTCTCCAAAAGATCAATTCATGGTTCTTGTCTACGTTGATGATATCATTTTTGGTGGAAGCAGGCAGAAATCAGTGGATGAATTTGCCAACCACATGAAATCAGAATTTGAAATGTCTATGATTGGGGAGCTCACATATTTCTTGGGGATGCAGGTGATTCAAAAGAAGGAATACACTTTCATTTCTCAGGAAAAATATGCAAGCGAGTTGCTGAAAAAGTTCACTATGCAAGACTCCAAACCAATGTCAACTCTGATTGAAGTTGGAACTAAACTTGGAAAGCATGAGGAAGGGGACTCTGTTGATCCCACCATGTACAGGAGGATCATTAGAAGCCTACTGTACCTGACAGCGACAAGGCCAGATATTGTCTTTTCCACATGCCTTGCGGCCCGCTTTCAAAGTAATCCAAAAGAGGAACATATGACAGCGGTAAAAATAATCATGAGGTACATTCAAGGTACACATAACTTCAGGTTATTTTTTGCTGCAGGCAGGAACAATGAATTATCCGCATTTTCTGATGCTGAATGGGCTGGTGATGTGGTAGACAGAAAGTCCACTAGTGGTGGAGCTTTCTATATTGGGTAGAAATGTGTTGGATGGTTGAGCAAGAAACAAGAAAGTACTTCTCTTAGTACTGCTGAAGCTGAGTATATCTCTGCCACAAAGGCATGCACTCAACTGCTTTGGATGAAGAAGCAACTAACAGATATTGGTGATACGGTGCAACAACCAATGGTGATTTACTGTGATAACAAAAGTTCAATTGATCTTACGAAGAATCCAGTTCAGCATTCTCGTACCAAACATATTGAAATACAGTATCATTTTATCAAAGAAAAGGTCGAACAAGGCGGATTAGAATGGCCCATGTTGGAACTGATAAACAAGTGGCTGATATCCTGACCAAACCACTGTCTGCGGCTGTGTTTGAGAAGCATCGGTTGAACCTCGGTGTTCAACCACCTCCTACTGCATAAGGAGACTCCGGAAAACCCCTCTCCCCGATTATGGTAATTCTTTCTATCTGTTTATGGCTGTGATGCAGGTTTATGGGGGAGATACTATCCAGGGGGAGTATGGTTTGAGATGAACATTGATTAATTTACCGGCCTTTGGGTTTATTGTCAATGGGGGAGAAAAGGAATAAATTTAGGATTTCAGGATTGTCTGTGGACATGTAATGCTTCTATGACATGATTAGAATTCTGTGTAAGACAATTTCTTGCGTCTTTGAGCATTCCAAAACATGGGAACCCAATTCAAGCTTCCTCTCTTGTTTTCTACACCGAGCATTGCTCACGTAGACTTAGAGTGTTGGATGAGTTGATCCTTGCATTTTTGGTATGCATGTGGATGGTGATATTTTGAATTTATTTGGTGATTGCCAACAAACCCAAAGGGGGGAGATTGTTGGAACCATGGCTGTTCTATGCAGGAATTGGAGTTTGGTTTGTGTTTGTTGTCAATCCTCAGTGGAAGTTCCAAATGTGTGCCAGAAAAGTGATCATACAGTTCAAGCAGACAAAAGTATTGAAGGTGGTGCTGTTTCCCAGTGTTTGCCAATTTTTTGGGCCTCAAAATCGGAAAATGAAGACATGGATTGTCTGCAAAAGGAAGTTTGCACAAAAAGGAAGTGGTGCGCGAAAAATAAGGGTTTTGCGCGAAATACTTGAGCTGGGTGTGAAAAACAGCGTGGTGCGCGAAATTGCGGAGCAAAATTTTTCGCGCAAATGGTGTTTCGGTTTCACCCCGTCGAAAAATGGCAAAGGCATGGGTTGCGCGAAATATCTGGAGAGGTGCGCAGAAAACGATTCCTGCGTGAAATATTACGCGCCAGGTGAGAGGTTTACCGCGCCGGAGGGGATTTTGCACGCGGGGGTCTCTGTCGCCTATTAATATGAGGTGACCCCCTTCATTCGAGGAGGTTGAAGACTTAGAGTAGATATGAGGTCTGATGCGCGAAAAAGGATCGCGTAAAGGGGGTTGCGCGAAATATTCGGAGTTGCGCGAAAAAGGGGATTTTTGTGCGAAATATTTTTCCGCGCAAAAAGTAAATTTTGCGCGCAATAGGAAGATTTTGCGCGCAAATGGTTGGTGTTGCGTGAAATTGTCAGTAAGGTCTGTCTGCACGTTTTGGTTATCTGGTTCAGTGGTTTTGTGCGTTCTAGTGCATCTCTTCCAGACTTTGATGCAAGCAGAGTCTCGTGCTGAGTAGAGACAAAGACTTCAATGAAAATCTATTGAAGATACCTTCACGTCTATAAACTGAGTGATACTTCACCAATGACAGTGTGCTTGGGGGAGTCAATGGGAGTGACTCGAGGGAAGCAGTGAGCTATCCCTGAACCTTTGTAAAGGCAGTGAACTTGGGACAAAGTGACTGTGCCCGAACAATTGTAATCCACAACTAGTGAAGATTAGTGGAATTGGGTACGGCTGAAAACTTGTCGGCGTATGCTCCTTGGACGTATCCCTTAGTGGTGAACCAAGTAAAAAAGTGTTGTGTCTTCTCTATGCATGTGGATATTTTCTTTCTAATCATAATCATCATACAGGTTCAACAAGTTCCTACCAACGTGGGAACAAGATCCATCACTTTAAAAGAAAAAGTGGTCACCCTGATTCACCCCTCCCCTCTCAGGGTGTCCCGGGGTCCTTCAATCTAGAATGGTATTCATGATGTAGATATCATATATATCATATATATATCTAGTACATTCATGCATTTATAATATTACGTAACATTTAGAGGTAAGAAATGAAATGCACCGTTCATGGAGACGGTAAGCCGTACGTACGCATGAACGCTACTTTCATTTCTATTTAGTATTTTATGAAATAGAATCATAATAGTATAAAGTTATATTATAATTCCAGTGTAATATCATATATAATATCATAACTCCATCCTTTATACGTCCCACATATGGTATTAACGAATCAAATCACTTTGAGGGGGCGGTAGTCCGCACTTCCTTAAATGAGGATATCGCGTTTACCCATAATAGAAACCATAAAGGTATGCCCAAAAAGAAAAATACAGAAGCTTAAGAAAAACATAAACATATAATATATAATATATAAATATAGTGTCATCTTAATGGCCACCTTTGAAGGTGTTAAAAGAATGTTGAACAATCATCGTTTCGGGAGGCAGAAATTCGCCATCCACGGAAACAGTATGTTCTTTAACCATTAGATGTAGGTGTGTGTAAGTGTAGCTCGAATACTTCTTATAACAACATCCTAGTATATTTAAGATACTGGATTTGTTACAAAATAAATGAATAAAAGGAGTTTAGGGGGTTGGAGAAGCAAAATAAAACAAAAGGACTCAAGTGAAGACATTACCTTAAAATCGGGTAACTCCCTTTGGTTTGAGCTCAAAGGCTTCCTTGGGAAGACTTCTGCCCAAAGTGAGGCTTCAAGGAGTAAGAGAGGGAATTGGAGAGAAATAATGGATAGGGTTTGGCCAAGCCAAAGGCTTTGTAAGTGTGGGTAAGGAGGTAGAGGTGGGGGCCTTTTATAAGAGGAGAGGAGGGGCACTCTTGGAAAGTAAAGAAAAGTTACTTTATTTTAAAATGAGTTTCGAATTCAAAAGGTCCCACATTGATATAATTCGAGGGTAAGGTGATAAGGGTTCTAAATACACCCATAAAATAGGTTTTGGACATGTGTAGGTCATATATTTTACATTATCTTTTCGTTTTATTTAAATACTTTATTAATGAGGTAATCGCTGCATCATCATGATGTCATAAATAATTTATTTTATTTAATGTCTAAAAATTATAAAAAAAATATCATGATGTAGGAAATCTTTTTATCTTTCTAATTATTATTTTTAGTCAAAAATCTGACTTGTATAACCCCATTTAAAAATTATTTTAGTAAAACATCTCATGTTTGTGTCATTTTTACTTTAACATTAAATAAAAAGTTATTTATGTCATTTCCCAACCAAAGTGGCTCCATGGGGTCCCCAAGTTGACCCATGGATTTTATTGGTCGGACATGACACATACAATAAGGGTAGTACATGTTTCAAACTCATCTCATATTATTAAAACATTATTTTTACCTTAAACTACACTAATTACCTCTAATCGCGATTAAGAACTTAAAAGTTACTATTCACCAAAAAATTATTTTAATCTCATTGAACCACATTTTACTTCTTAATGACAACCATGTATGTCGGATTTTTGAAAATCAAATCACAGAAGTGACAAAGTTTCATTTAAACGAAAAATCAGTTTCTTTAACTACCACTTAGTGGTTTCACTATTCATCAAAAATTGAAGTTTTTCAGAAAAATACCAAAACTTCACCCTAAGCTATATTTGATATTATGAATTCAAAAATTATGTCTATTTTACAAAATTCAAATCATATAAGTTAAATTAATTAATTTAATAATTAATTCCCGCTGTCATGACAAATAGCGTGTTTTTATGAAACAATAAGTATCAAAAGATTAACACTAGTTTAAGTCCAATTTCAAAGTGAAATTGATTACAATGACCACCATTGGATTAAATGGTAAAAATATATTCTAATTTCACTTCAAAACCAATTCAAAAGATAATCTAACCATATAATTAAATTATATGAAAAAGCAGTTTTGATGTAAAATGCAGTATTTTTTCACTATTCATAAAAAAATGAACATTGTCAGAAAAATACCAAAAGATTATCCAATGTAAATTTCAATGTATTAATCATAAATAATAAGTTTATTTTGACAAACATATCTTATAAAATTGTCAAAATATAGATTTAAAAATGGTTTTCCATCAAAAGGCAGTAAAATAATCTTTTAAAAATATTAGTGTATTCCATGCTTAAGATTGGATTTATTCTCATTTTAATCCTCTAAAACACTATCTAATTCACTAATAGACATAGATAAAAATATCTATTATTCATTACTTACTTGGTATGTTACATATTCGATGCCTATATTTTGATTATGTTGGAAGACCGTGGTTAAATCATGAAAAAGTGAGTTAACATATCACTAAACATCGTTTACAAATTTTTTTATCATGTGTGATATAAAAATGGATAAAAAGAACAAGTGGTGAATGAAATCCATTCAACGGAAAGGATTGGTATGAAAAATCTGATTTCTGATCGGTTTCCTTTTGTTTCTGAAGCCATCTCCTCATGTAGACCAATTCAAGAGAAAATGAATACTGAAACACATTTTTAGTCTATTAATCAGGATGATGATTTTGATATTGTTATAAATTTAACTGGAGATTCAAATACCCTAGTATATTAGGCATGTGGAAAAATGAGAAAACTTGAGTTTTTAATGCGATTATATCATGGGAAAACAATGTATGGGTTTAGTAATACTACAATCAACTATCTCCTTACATTTATTATGTATTTACTGCCTGGTGATGCATGTATTCTAGAAAGTGATTACATGGCATTAAAGTTGGTTGAAAAATTTGGATTTTCATCTATTAAGATTAATTCTTTCCCCAAATATTGTTCTCTGTTCTAGAAGGAAAATACACAGTTAAGTTAGTGAAAATAGTGTGGCACATCAAGGTGGAATACTAATAAAGACAGAACTCAATCTCACATACCAGAAAAAGTGATGTGGCACTTCCCTATAATTCCCAGGATTCAAAAACTTTTTATGTTAGAATAGATGGTAAAGAATATGATATGGCATGAATATGAAAGAGGATAATGATGAAATAGTGCATCCCATAGATGGGTTGGCTTGAAAGAAATTTGATAGGTCATATCCTAATTTTTCAGCTGACCCACGAAATGTTAGAATGGTATTATCCTATTATGGTTTAAACCCATTTCACCAAATGCATATTGCACACAGTATATGGCATGTTTTCATTCACATTTATAACTTTCCTTCATGGATGTTTATGAAGAAGCCGTTTACTATCATGAGTATATTGATATCTGGAACCAGTGATCCTAGAAATTATATTTATATATACTTACTGCCATTAATATAGGAGTTAAAGGAGCTTTGTATTGTTAGTGTACAAGCATATGATGCATTCGGGAAGGAGTACTTTATGTTTCATGAAACTTTATTATGGACGATAAATGATTTCCCTGCCTACAGAATAATGTCTGGTTTAAGTACTAAAGGAAAATTATCATACCCTATTTGTATGAAAAATAAATGTTCCCAAATATTAAAGTTTCAACAAACATTCAGCTTCATAGGGAATTAGTGATTTCTAACGATGGATCATCCATACAAGAAAAATTGTAGATAGTTCGATAATGCCATTGAGACAGATGAGACACCTCAAAAAATTTCATGGAATGATATTGCTAAAGAAATTGATGATTTGAATTATGATCTTGGAAAAAGTAAATCAAATATCAGAAAGTGAAAACATGTTAATTTGAATTCCAATAGCAATTGGAGAAAGAAAATCATATTCTTTGAGTTGCCGTATTGGTCATCAAATTTATTGAGTCATTGTTTGGATGTAATGAATATCGATAAATTTTTTTTGACATGTGATACTATTTTAAATGTCAAAGGAAGAAAAGAAGATTTGTGGTCTCATCATGATTTGATGGATCGGGGTATAAGAGAAAACCTTCATCCTGAGTTAATTGGTCAAAATAAGTGGAAATTACCTATTTCCTATTATTTGATGAAAAATGTGGAGATTAAATAATTTATTCAGGTCTTGTAAAGTTTGAAGGTTCTAGGTTATTCATATAATATTTCAAAAAGGGTAAATACAAAAGATGTGAAACTAAAATCTCTTAAAACCCATGATTACCATGTCTTGTTACATGAGTTGATTCTTATTTCCATTCATCATTTACTTTCACATAATGTTAGAGTTTTTTTGATTAAGTTATATCATTTTTATCAAGACCTTTGTGCCAAAAGACTGAGCAGAAGTGTTGTTCAGAAATTATAGATAGATGCACTGATTATTCTTTGCGACTTGGAGAAAATTTTCCCACCATCATTTTTCACATGTATATTACATCTGACTATGAATCTTCCCACATAGGTTCTTTTTGGTGGTCCTATTTCAAGTTGGTGGATGTATCCTATAGAAAGAATTATTTTTACATTGAAATATTATGCGAGAAATAAATATCACCCCGAAGGCTCTATTGTGAAATGTTATTTAGCATAAGAATGCATGGATTTTTGTTCATCGTACTTGGATAACTTCCCTACGAGGTCTAATCGACTAATGAGAATTGAAGATGAGAAATATGATCCCATTGAACCTATATTTCCTTCACTTCCCCAAACATGGGGGATATCTGGATCATACTCATTGTGTACTTTAAGCAGGGAAGAGTGGAAAATGGCTCATCGTATAGTATTATTCAACTACGGTGTGCTTTATGATCATATCAAGTAATTAAACTAATAAATATGTTTTTTTTCATTGTGTTATTTCTTTATATCTTCTGACATTTTAAAGATTTCATATTTGTAGAGAACTTTTAGAAATTATAAAAAAGAGACATCGATCTCTATCTATTAAGAGGAAGGAACCATTTCACAACAAATAATTTTCTGATTGGTTAAAGTCAAAGGTAATAGATTTTTTTCCCTCTCATAACATAATAACAAGTATCTATTTAATAATATATGTTGTTATCTTTTAGGTTTTAACTCTACCAATGAATGAAGTATCAGATGAAGTAAGAGCGTTGTCCTTTGGTCCAAATGACGTGGTACGTGATTGTAAAGCAATGGTTGTCAATGGATTTAAATTTGTTTTAAATAGCTATGAAAACAAAATGTAAACACAGCATGAAAATGTTACAATAAGCACCACAACAGATTGTTGTGTGAGTGCATCAGATAGACAACCTTGGTCAGAAAATATATCATAATATGGTGTTGTTGAAAGAATCATTTTATTAGATTACTATGCACATGGTCGTATCACAATGATGAAATGTAAGTGGTCTGATTCAATGACATGACAAGGAATCCATATTGATAATTGTGGATTTATAGTGATTTATATGAACTGCCAGCTTCATACTGATGAACCTTATATTCTTACGTCACATGCTAGACATGTGTTTTATGTAACTGAATCACTACAACTACAATTTGGTTTTATTGTTGATGTCATTCCTAGAAATATTTTTGATGAATACATGGATGAAAATGATGTTGTGGATGAACCTGTTAGTATTTATTTGAATGTTGCATTTGATGACATAGATGATTCAATTTCTAGAACATACTATGAACTAAAAATTGTCATAGAGAACACATAATATTGACACATTTGTAAGTATTTACCTTAAATTATCGTAATATTTTATGTGTTTTTTTATACTTCCATACATGATATCAAATTAACTAGTATATTTTAACATATTTCATTATTTATATTTATTTGAGAATATTATTTTATATTTCCAGGTCAAAATTTATTAATATGATGATACTAGAAGAAATAGAAGAATACAAAGAACTGAACAACGTATGTCTCCTCTAGCCAAAAATATAAGTACAATTTATGTTTGAATATTATTGTCTTTCATATTATTTATCTTTTTATCGCTCGTTTTATTTTATCATCTATGTTATTTTAGGCTACTCTGTTGAGGAGACGGTTGGATAATACTACCGAGGCTGATAGTATGGCGGGGGGGGGGGGTAATGATTTTACAGTTTATCCTCCTACTCTGCCACTTGAGTCACCATAAGGTCATCCTACCATTATACCACCTCTATATTATCCATACACACCTTTTATATTTTCCTTTCTTCTCGCACCCACATCGGATGTTAGTTCTCAAACTCCCATCCCTCCTTATTTTCCATTCTCACCATTCACTGTATAGAGCACTACGCCCCCATATATCCCACCACCATATCCATATCCATATCCATATCCACCCTCATCTGTACAAGGTTATCCATAGGTTTTTATCCCTCCATAATTATACTTATCATCATCTACTATATAGAGTACTTCTACTGTAGATATCCTACCTACCACAGTGGCTACTCTCCCTCTAGATGTTGCACTTCAGGAGTCAACATATCCCCCATCTACTGGTATGTGTTTAAACATTATTGTTAGTTATTAATGATACATTCATATATATTATTTTCCTTTATTACTTTTTTTCATGATTAGCTCCAGCCTCCACCAGACGATGAGGCCACACAAAAATGAAAGAGGTTTGGAATCAACACACACAAATCATGGTTGAATATAGTGAGAACAATGCAATCATTAAAAAAATGGTATGTAATGTAAAAGATTTATGGGAAAACTTTCTAGACACATCAATATCATTTTGGTTCAACCAATAAGTTGGAGGGAAGTTGGAGAATAAATAAAGGACAATTTCTGGGCCAAGATTTGGGTAAGTAATGTTAATCACATTTTATATATATATTAATTTATAATATTTTCTTAAAAAATATTTTGTCCATTGCAGCTTCGATATAATTTTACTGATGGAAAAAATGAAAAGGCTGTAAGGTTAATGTATTTAAGTGAAATGTGGAGAGTGTACAAGTATAACTTATATCATGTTTGAAAAAAGATAGTTGGTATAGAGCTTGAAGAAGTACCGGTGATTCATGATTTCCCAATATCACAATACAAAGAGATTATTGGCTATTGGAAGAGTATAGGGTTTAAGGTATATATATATTCATTTATTTATTTGAAAATTATTTTTAAAGTATAAATTAATTGTTTTATTTATGATAATTAAATTATATAATTATTTTTTTATAGGAGAAATCAAATAGAAATAAAATAAACAAGAGTGGAATGAAACACATTTATACTCACAGACACACTTCACTACCAAATCATGAAAAAGGACAAGTAATTTAACATTTAAAATATTTAGCTTCATTTAGTGTAATTTTTTTTAATTCAAATTTTTATTTATTTATTTTTTTTCCAGAAAAATTAGTTGAATATTGAGGGCTGCATTCCTCAATCTACTTTGTTTTGTACAAGTAGAAAAAAGAAAGATGATACTGTGACAAATACCGACACTGAGAAGGTGATTGTAAGTATCTTTCAATTTATTTTATTTTGACTGAATTTAATTCCTTATATTATTTTATCATTTTAATTTATGTTATATATTAATCAGAATGATTCTTTAGAGGCATTGGTAGAAAAATAACTTAACAATTTAGGCCCAAATGGTCATCTACATTAGGTATTAGGAGAAGAGCATCAGGGTAGAGTGTGTTGTTGACCTAGGAAGAAGATTGTAGCATCTCAATACTGGTCTAATGAAAATGTTTCATTGAGTACCGGTTCTGGTTTGGTCACAATGGAACAAATGAATGCTGCAATCAAAGAAGAAATTCAAAAATAAGAAAAGGCGATAACTGAAAATATGATGAAATTTATGCCTTCCCTTTCTTCTACACTTCCACAAGAAGCAGCTGCAATGGTTGATGCCTTTTTGATGTCGATGCATTCTGTTAATGTAGATTCTTCTGCTGGATCTGGAGTTGGACCTAGACCCAGTGCCATTTGCTGGTACTAATGTTGACGATGATGATGGTGGTGTGAGAGGTTGTGATGGTGTCTCTCTAGGAGGCATGGATGAGGGTTATCATGATACTGATGATACTGATATTAAGACTCATTATTGATGTAAATTGTTTTTTTGGATTGTTAATATGTGAAATTTTATTATGTAGTGCAATTTGATTATTGTAATATTGAATTGTATTGCGGTTTTTCGGTCTATTTCTACATATATTGAATTATTGTATTATGATGTTTGTTTGTTTATGAAGTAGTTAAGTTTTATTATTATTATATTGAATTGTATCCTCCTCCGATTTGACCATCGTACCTCCTCACCGACGCTGCTTTGAGGTGGCCCCTCTATCTCCTTTGGTGCACCTCCGGCAGTATGTAGTTTAATTTTCCATTTTTTCTTGATTCTTCTCTTTCTACTATTAGTTTTCCCCCTCATTTATCTATATTTTAAATTTCTTCTATAGGTGAACCCATTCTAGTGCACCTTATATGGTATGTTTTTTTATAGAATGAAACTTTGGTGTCATATAATTATTTTAAAATATATAACCTGCCACAAATTATTTTAATTGCTGATTTGTAACTGCATTTTTTCTATGATAATATACTCTTTTTTGTTCCAATATTATTATAATTAGGCGATATCAATATCCGATCAAGTAAAAATGTGTGTCTGTACTAAAGAGGATGAAGAGTTGTGGAAACAAGTTAGATGTTTTAGGCATTATGTGCTTTGTATTCAATTCACATAAATGTTATATAATCAATATTCATTTCTATAATAACACAATCAGGCCTCAATTCCATTTTTTTCTGAAATTTATTTTTTGTGTACTAGGGGTTGGGTACAAGAACATCCAAGGAAGGAAAATATTACTTTAGTGAGCTCTAAAAGATCAAGAATAAATTTTTATGGGTCTATGATGAATATGGAAATGAAATTGAGCTTGCATTCAGCAAGAAAAAGGTAAAAGCTAGAATGAATTGGTTTCGTCAGTTTGAACTTCAGAATTGACTTTGACAATTGATTTCTAGGGTTATATGTAATAATATTTTTTGTGAAGATTAAACTTTCATTTGTGATCCTCGATGAAGTCAGTTATAGAGTCCTAAGGTATCACAACAGGCGGTTGACAAGCTTGGAATTCCACCCCACAAATAGCACCATTATGGTGTCTGGGGATAAGGTTGGTTCTTTAATTGTCCTATTGATGTATATATTCTGATAAGTATGTATTTTATGTTTTTCATTTATATATTTTTTGTTTCCTTGGTTCCTTTGAAAAAAAGGACAACTTGGTGTTTGGGATTACAATAAGGTTTATGAAAATATGGTGTACAGAACCATACATAGCTTCATACTCAACAATATGAGGTGAGTTATATGTTTATTGGGATATAGGGTCCACCTATATTTTTTTTGTATAATATGCACATTTATTTTTCTACCTAGGAAGTATCATGTGAGTTCTCAAACACACACATTAATACCATTGTCCATATAGAAAAAAACACCACTTATTTTTTCAGACTATATCAAAAGCGATCATTGATAAGTGTTATAAGTAATTCTATAAAACAGAGCCTTAATGATATTCCACCAACTCAACTGTGTATGTGTTTCTTAAAAACCAGTTTCACAATTTGTGATAGGTTTAATTGGAAAAATGATGGATTAGTATATAGCGCATCCTCAGATGGAATTTTTTGTTTCACTGACATGGAAATTGGAATGGTGACATCTTTCATGGACCTTAACCCCAATGGAATGCATGTAGTGTTTTCTAATGGGTCACAAATTCTATTCAATTGTATGAATTATTAGAAACTTCCAATTCATTATATGGTTTGGGACAACCTCTTAACTGACCATCAAGAGTTATGGTCGTATAAATTTTCAATTGTGACTTATAGATGCTTTTTTTATAGGGCCCAAGTAGTTGGAAGATGCTATATGGTTTTTATATTAACTTGGATAAAGGTATTGTCCTTTTTGAATATAATTTTGGGTTTTTTTACATATAAGTATTCCGATTAGGAACTTTTTAGTTTTATAGTTGGTGATTTTTATAAAAAACATACAATCTACATGAGATGTTATTTTAATTATATAATTAGAATGCCTAAAATACATACTTACAAGCATGTTTAAGTTCTTGATTTTTCTGATTGGATTCCAAAAAATTTGGGGTCATTTAAAGTATATTGAATGAGGCTGATGTTTATCCATGACTTTCATATTTTTAAAGATCTGTTCGGAACATGTCTTCTTGGTTTTATTACTTATTCGTTAGTTGTTGATATATGATTCAAATTATCTAACTCAAAGTTATTGTGAACATGTACTAGGTTTTATTACTCATTCAATGTTTTTTGTTGTTATATGATTCAAATTAGCTAACTTAATGTTAGCATTATAATTGAAATGATTCACTGATATAGACAATTATAATTGTTGTAGAGATAAGGGGGATTGAAGATTAGTTTCCATTATAATTGAATCTATTTACTGATATAGACAACTAGAATGAACTCTGAAGAGAGAGGAGCTATCCAGGGGGGAGGGGGGGCTATCCTGGGGGGGGCTGTCCAAGGGGAGGGGGATGTCCGGGGGGGGGGGGGGGGGCTGGTGCTGGGGAAGAGGTAAGGGGTGTGTGAAGGGGGGGATGGTGTTGGGGAAGAGGGAAGGGTTGTGAAGGGAAGGGGGTGTGTAGGGTGAGGGGTGAGGGGATGTGTAGTAGGAAGGGGGCAGTGGGGGTGTGCGGGGGGGGGGGGAGCTGGTGTTGGGGAAGAGGGAAGGGGGGTGTGCAGGGGAGGGGGCTGGTGCTAGGGAAGAGGGTAGGGGTGTGTGTAGGGGAGGGTGTGTGTAGGGTGTGGGGGGAGGGGGGGTGTGCAGTGGGAATGGGGTAGTGGGGGTGTGCAGGGTGAGGGGGGTGTTTTTACTAGTATTCAGGGGAGGAGGGGGATGGTGCTATGGAAGAGGGCATGGGGGTTTGAAAGGGAGGGGGTGTTGGGGAAGAGGGAAGGGGTGTGTGTAGGGGAGGGGGGAACTAGTGCTAGGGAATAGGGAAGAGGTTTGTGTAGGGGAGGGGGTGTGCATGGTGAGGGGGTGTGTAGTGGGAAGGGGTAGTGGGGGGGGGGGGTGTGCAGTGAGAAGGGGGCAGTGGGGGGTGTGCAAGGTGAAGGGGGGGGGGGGTGTTTTTACAAGTATTCATGGGAGGGTGGGGGTGGTGATGGGTAAGAGGGAAGGGGGTGTGTGCAGGGGAGGGGGGCTGGGAAAGAGGGTAGGGGTGTGTGCAGGGGAGGGGGGTGCAGGGTGAGGGGGGGGTGTGTAGTGGGAAGGGGGAAGTGGGGGTGTGCAGGGTGAGGGAGTGTTTTTACAAGTATTTTGGGGAGGGGGGTGGTGTGGGGGAAGAGGGTAGGGGGTGTGTAAGGTAGGGGTGCAGGGGAGGGGGAGGGGGTGTGAAGTGGAGGGGGTGGATGGGTTGTGCTAGGGTGTGCATGGGTTGTGTAGGTACGTGCATGGAGGAGGTATCAACTTTGATAATTATTATATATGACTATATTCGTATCTTTAAAATTAAAACATGTTTATTGTAGCGCTTTTACTTGTGGTTATTCTTCTTTAAATGCTATAATACATGGAAGTTTATTAGTATGTATTGTTAATTTTAATCATTATTGTATCTGCAGATATACATGTTGGCTCATTTTGTAGGAGGTGAACTCCCGGATTATTACCTATTATTCACAAATAAAATTCCTAGTAAATCCAGAGTTATATTTTCTTGAACTGTTTTTAGTTTGGTATTCAATATTTTTACATCCATATGTCACACATAATTATTAAAGTCTACAAAGAATGTGTAAAAACACGTATAAGAAACAAATGGACCCTTTCTGACTGCACATGTTCTACTTTTCCCCTTTTTTAGGGATTTTATATAACTGAGGCAGATTATCGGGAATTTCTTGGTTTTCTTTTGCTTCTATAATATGTTCTATCATTAAAGTACTGTGTTCTGTATATTGTAATTAGTAGCCTTTTTCTTGTATTTTTTACCAGCTATTGAATGATATTGTTTACTAGAAATTAATGTACAAATTGAAATGTCTTAAATATTATTATGTTCTAGTTCCATAACATTAATATGTGGTTTCAATACCAGTTTGATGAATCCAAATGGTGTCCAGGAGGGGGGGTGGGGGTGTCTGGGGGGGGGGGGGGGGGGTGTCCGAGAGGGAGGTAGGGGGTGTCTAGGAGGGAGGGGGGTGTACGAAGGGGTGTCCAGGAGGGGTGTGCAGGGGGGTTTGTCCAGGGGGTGGGGCTGTCCAGGGTGGTGCAACGGGGGTCTATCCATGGGGGTGTCCAGGGGGTACATGGTGGGTCAGAAGGGGGGGGGGGTGTCCAGGGGGGGTGTAAGGTGGGTCAGCAGGGGGGGTATGTCCAGGGGGAGAGTGGGGGGGGGAGGGGTGCAGGGTGGGTCTGTTCGGGGGGGGGGGAGGGGTGAAAGGGGGTTTGTCCAGGGAGGGGGGGGGGTGCCCAGAGGGGTGCAAGGTGGGTAAGTAGGGGGGTCTGTCCAGTGGGAGAGTGGGGGGTGTGCGGGGGGGGGGGGGGGGTATGTTTAGGGGGTATATCAAGGGTGGATGCAAGGTCGGTCAGCAGGGGGGTCTATCCAGGGGGAGAGTGGGGGGGGGGGTATCCAGGGGGGTGTAAGGGGGGTCTGTCTAGGGGGGGGGGCTGTTCAGGGGGTGCAAGGTAGGTTAGTAGGGGGTCTGTCTATGGAGAGAGTGGGTGGAGAGTGGGTTCTGAGGGAGGGGGTCTGTTCGGGGGGGGGGGGGGGTGAAAGGGGGGTCTATCTAGGGAGGGGGGACTGTCCAGGGGGTGCAAGGGGGGTCAACAGGGGGGTCTGTCCGAGGGGGGGGGGTGTCCAGGGGGGTACAAGGTGGGTCTGTCCAGGGAGGGTGGGGGGTGTCCAAGGGGTGCAAGGTGGGTCAGAAAGGGGGGTCTATCCAAGGGGAGAGTGAGGGGAGTGCAAGGGGGTGTAGGTGGGGTGTGTGTGTGTGTGTGGGTGGGGGGTCTGTCCAGGGGGGTCTAAGGGGGTGCAAGGGGGTTTTTCCAGGGAGGGGGGGACTGTCCAGGAGGGTGTAAGGTGGGTCAAGGGGGGGGGGGGGGTCTGTCCAAGGAGGGTGAAAGGGGGGAGGAAAAAATCCCTAAACATTTCAAGTAACACTTGAATCATATGCTTAGACTTTCATTTAGTATTTAGGTGAAAATTAGTACTCTAGAACACTTGTAAGGGTGCAAGGGGGGAGGGGAGGGGCTTTAGGGGGATTGGTGGGGGGATGTGGGGGTATTTTTTATGAAATGGGAAGGCCTATAGCCATAATTTTAAACCATGTCTATAGGTCCCGTGTGTCTGAAAGTTCTACCACAGTTTTAAACTGTGGCTATAGGGATTTCCCTATATCTATGCCAATACCATCCAAAGTCCATTGAACCATGGCTATAACCTATATCCATGGTTTTTGGTCTTATATCCATGGTTTGAAACCATGTCTATATCCTGAATTTCTAGAAGTGAAATCGTTTGACGAATCATAGTTTAATGATGATGATTGGACAAATTTCAGTTCGAATAAGATCTAGTATAAACATATCCAAATTTCATGGAGATTCTATCTTATTGAATCAAAATCAATATGAAAATATTGTATATTCTTTGTAGGAGACAATGTTCTAGTCTCTATAAACTCCAGAGACATGAAACATTCTGAAATGGAACATCTGATAGGCTTTGAGGCGGAGTCAGACACAATTCATGAAGCACTCAAGATATTGAAGGGACATAAAGAAGTTATATTTATTGTTAGAGATAAAATACAACACGCCATCAAAGAATTGATGAGAATGAGAGAGTCAGAAAAATAATTCTTAGTTAGAGAAATTATCGATGTTGTGTATGACTTGGATGGATTCTAGGCGTTGATCCAGACATGCATCATATTCTTCATGGAAAATCAGAACAAATCAGAAATGTCATTAATGTAGTTTTTCTAAATGTGAAGTGTGTTGTGGAAGTTTCTCAATTGTGCATCCCACCTTTTTATTTTTCTTTTGATTTTTATCTTGTATTTTCATTTTTATTTGTCGAAAGTGTGAATTGTAAGTCATCTTCTTGGGAAAACTAAGCCCAGAGGTTTATATAAGGGACCTCTGACCCCTTTGTTTGAGGATATGAACTTGAATATAATTCAGAACAATTTTATACATTCTCTATCTACATTATATCTAAGCCTTTGTGTTCCTCGTGTATAGTGATTCCAAAAATGATAATGTGAAATCGATGATAGGTAGTCCCTTTATCCTTTCTATGGATATTATTTTTCTATTGTGCTTGTGAGTGATTTTGTAGCCTTTTTCGAATATCAAAGTGGTATTTCCTAGGATACCTCATTGGAGGCTTCACCCACTAGTGGTTAATCTAAAACCTAGAAAGAACACTAGGAGATCCAGAAGGTGAAGTGTTTTTTTTGAAGAGTAAAATATGGTCATAAGAGGATCTGGTCTTGGACCAAATATTCATAATATTTGGCAGAGGATTGAAGGGAAATCTTTAAAAGAAGCATCCAATCAGGAAGAATCCACTGTCTCCAATATTCATCCACATATAAATAAATAAAGGTAATGAATATAAGGATGATATACTATATACGGTTATGCATGGCCTTTAGTAGGAGAAACTCAAGAATATGAGGAATAAGTTTCAAGTATTCCTTGGAGTATCTAGGAATACCAAAAAAAGATCCATGATATTATTACTTAGAAGAAATGAGAACTTGGGGATATTGAGCGTGTCTCTAAAAACCTAAATGAAAACCTCAAGAAATTAGAAGACCTACAAATCAAACTCTAGGAGAAGAAGAAAAAGCGAGATACCGAGACATCTCCCACCAAAGGACTCAGTGTAAAACCTTGGGAATCCAGGCTAGTATGGTAGGAAATCTCCCAGAATCCTTAGGAATGACAGAAAGTATCATTTAAGAATTTGTTTTAGAAGATAAATAGGGAATCCAATCCCTCATATCATAGATACATTCAAGAAGAATATATGCCAAGGAAAACACATCTAAAAGGTGTTCCTCAACATGGGATGATCCTAAATCTAGATTGAGAAAAGAATCCTAGAGAATCTATAAATGAATGTGCTCTATACCTTTGATATTACATGTTATCAATTGGTTTAAAGTAATCTATCATTGATAGTGCACTCAATTTCATAGGAGATACCTTGAGAGGTAATGTAGGGCGATTTTGGGATATACTGTTAAGACACCCAGAAGTGAGAATAGCTATACAGGAATATGTTATATTCCCAATTGAGGTTATATTGATAGTTTTTGATTTCCTTAAATAGTATTTTTCATGAAATTCACTTGTCGATCAGGATAGATAATTGGTATAAAAATCTAGAATATCTTTATAACCAATATCCAAATTTTTGACATGTTTTACTTTGAAGAATATATTTGCGAGTTTCAACATTGGTATTATCTTCCTAGACCAAGAGACCAAGCATATGATCTATATGTCTTTATTCAAAAACTTCCAAGTAGTTGTCTTGAAATAGTTCAATAAGCCTTAAAGACTTTTCTTTCTCAAAGTATATATTTACATGATATATTGGGAGTTTGAGAAGAAATAACAAGGAAAGTGATAAGACCCTATTGTATGTAGAGGAATCTATTTCAGGATGTAAGAAATATAACATACATGAGTTATTATTATTTCCCCAAAGTAGAAGGTGTTATAGGAAGAAATGGGTGTGGTCCAACTAGATAGGATCTTGGAAAAACCCAACAAAGGTTGTTCAGAACACAATGTCAGGATGATTAGTGTGAACTAAAGAAATCACGCAAGAAGATCTGGAAACGATTTGGTTAAATAAATTCATCAAGTATATTTTCAAGCTAAAATCCAGAAAAATCTAAGAGATTTCTAAGATCAAATATAATCCAGAAGTAAATGAGAGAAAAATTTAAGGAAAAATATGGGAAGTATCTAAGATTCCCTAAAGAAAAATCTTTATCCAGTTTTGATTGTTGTTGGTAATGCAACAGTAAAGGTCACATAGCTGATTGTTTCCTGAATGTAGATAGAAGAAGAGGAAGTCTTAAAGTAATAATTATGGAAGATTTATCAGAAATATTGTTTGAGCCTATATGTGGAGAATATATAAACTCAGATGTTGAAATTTTATATTCTTTATTTTCAAAGTACTATTTCTGATGATTTCATCAAGGAGTGTTCCATCGTGCTATGACGCGCTGGCTGTTACCCCGCATTCTCGCTTTCCAAAAGTGGGTGGCATCAATAACTTATTTAGGGACATTTTCTCCTTTATTGAAATGGGATGATGGGATGTCAGTCCCTCCTTATGTGGATTCCTCCTCAGAATTCATCACCTAGTCTGGGTCTCCCTTAAAGATCAAGACATTATTTTTGAAACTCTTCCCCAGTGCTATATCTTCAGGGACATCAGTTAATTACCCTACTTCTTTTAGGACATTCCAATGGGTTAAGTTAGGGCACCAATCTTCGATCAGGGGAGTAGTCACGTTGGACATCACTAGCATGTCTGATCACTGAATCATTGATACACATGGGTTTCTTCCCTTTATGATAGGGATTCTCGAGGGAAATGAATCCCGAGGCATCCCACGTCAAGTGTAGGGAATTAAATTCCATAGGCATTTCCCTAAGGTTTTTTTAGCATCCCATGTTTAACATAAGGTATTCCATGAGTTTAACATCTAGAGGAGACAATTACTCTAAAGGCATGTCTTCCGAGGTTTTACTCAGGCATATCATGTTTAACACGAGGTAAGCTTCAAGTTTAATGTTCCGTGGAGATGGAGTGAGAGTGATTAGAACATCCCATAGAGACAGATTAGATCGGTACATACCTAGGAGGTAACATCTAGAACGTTTACTAGATGGATGGATCAAAACACTCAATAAGAGCGGACCCAGGATAGTGTGTCCCTTAAAGGGAAGATATAACACCGTGAAGGTTGATCGAGACACCACTGATGGTAGATAAGGAAAAGTTAACCCCAGAAAGTGGAACATCAAGGTTTTTTATTAGATGAGATTGAACATCAGAGAGGTTTCCTATGTACCCTGTGTAGATGATGGGGATCAAAACCCATGTAGTTCAAAGGGTGATGAATCAAGGTGTACACAAAGGAAAATGACCTGGAGACATATTGGTTCTTACACATGGATAACGGCCCATCGCAAAAGGGACACTCTTGGTTGGATGGTTATGGATTCTGTTGGGATTATGCATGGTAAGATTCCAAAATGGATGGAATGAATTCACTAGGATGTGGCGGCCTGAGTAAGAACCAGGATGGATATGGATGGAGTGTCAAAGGATGGAGTGAGTGAGGATGGAACTGACATTAAGATGATGATGATGTTGGGATTGAACCTCGAAGAGGCTTATTATGTATCCCCATGATAGGGAATCAAAGTCCACGTAGTTCGGTGGGGCGATGGGACACCTGAAGAGGCAGCTCGTGAGAATGGACACATAGATGGGACCCGAAGGAAGTAGAACCTCTGGGTTGGGGCATGACTATCCTAAAATACATAGGCTCAAGGGAGAGACTAGGATGGGGGATTAATGATGGGATTGAACCTCAAGGAGGCTTCCTACTTATCCCCGTGGTAGAGAATCAAAGTCCACATAGTTCAGGATGAGACATGAAATCAGGGTGTACACAAAGGACATCAACCCAAAGACATGATGGGGTTTACATGTGGTTAGAAGACCATTGAAAAAGGTAAAATCTTGGTTGGAGGAGTGTGAATTGAGTGTGGGGATTATGCATGGTTAGATACCCAGGATCTCGTCTAAGGCCATTAAGGGACAGACCTATGATGTGGGTCCCAATAAAGGGGACACTGAAGTTTACTAGTGTTTCAGGTTGAACCTCATGGAGGCTTCCTATGTATCCTATCTATGAGATAGGGATCAAAACCCACTCAGTTTGTAAGAATACAATTTAGAGTCATGTAGGATGAAAGAGGCATATAGTTTAACGTCATGCAGGACGAGGGTAAACCGATGTGAAGTGGTTGGGACTGATGGATGATGGGCTTGAACCTTAGAGAGGATTCTTATATACCTTGCTCGTAAAGGGAAATGATCAAAGTCCATGTATTTCAATATGAGGGGCATGGGGATCACACACTAAGGTATCCCAAAGAGGGTTTCATGGTTGATTCTTACTCTAAGACCACGTGAGTCATGCTCGGTGTGAGAAACAAGTGGAAATAAATACCCAAATATCACATCACGAAAGGTGCATCCGTGAGGAGTGGAGTGGGGATTACACGTGGTTATTGGCCCATGGATATGGAGATTGATACTTACTCTAGGATGGAGGCCCAATGGTGATAAATCCCAAAGGGAGAGGGATGAGGTATCGAGAGTCCCCTGTGCCCATCTCTCCTTTGGTCTTTGCACACGAAAGAAGTGAGGAGGAGCAAGGGTGCTACCTCCTGCAAGAAAGGATAGGGACTTACACCAGGATGGTTGCCCTCCCCTACGGACAAATGTTATTCCATGCAAGGAGTATCTCATTCCATGTGAGGAATATCTCACTCTCTTGGAGACAAGTGGGCGTGGAAAATGTCTGAGGTGAGGCACCCCATGTACATTGCACGATGAGAGACTACAGTTTAACATCATGTGATGAGAACGATGAGGCTGGACAATTTAACATCCTATAGCTCAGATTATGAGGATTAACTCCTCACCCCTAGGACTTACATAAATGGTGTTCTCTAACCCTTGGTGAAGGGAAGGAACCGGAAATGTCGTATGAAGATGAGGTTGTGGAGTGATCCATTGAGGGGATCATGTTAGTGTGGCTATGAAAAGAAGCAATAGTCGTTAGCATGACTATGTGAATAAGCATGATACAAAGCAACACAACATGAATAATCAACCAAGGGACTTTGAAATCACTTTGTACAAGCCTGGGGGCCATTCAAGAGGAGGGTTTGTGAAGAAAAGGGGTTCACAGGAAGAGACCTTGCGAAGCTCTGGTGCTCCACAAAGTGGAGAGACCACAAAGGGGTATGCCTCACGAAGTGGAGTGGTCTAGCCTAGGCATGAAGTATATATGCATATGAAGAGTGCTTCGCGAAGTGAAAGTGATTTGGAAAAGTAGGACTTTGCGAAGCATGGGTGCCTTGAAATGTGCATCATTGCGAATTAATGTACTTCGCAAAGCACAGTGATCCTGCGTTAGCATGGGGTTCACATGTTCATGGAAGGTACTTCGAGAAACATGAGTGATTTGCGAATACCTGAGTTCCCATAGGGATCTACTTCCTTTGTGACGGTCTGTGGGCTTTGTGAAGGTAATACCTACTTAAAGAGGGGTTGAGTACGATCAAAGGGAAAGGTATTTTGCAATGCTCAAATACCTTGAAGAGTTAATTTTCTCAGTGTTTTGCAGAGTAGAGGGTACTTTATGATTTGGGAACTAAGAAAGTGAAAGGTTAGGGTATCTGTCCTTTGGGTTTTGTGGAATCCTGGTATTTATAGGCAAGAGGTGGTGCGAAGCTCAGAGGTTGGGCCACGAAGGAATTAGACCTCGAAATGGGAGGTTGATCCATCAAGTTTTTCAGACTCACAAAGCTCTCCGTCAGCCATTACATAGCACTCGTAGAAGGATCTCTTCAGTTCATCATAGCCGCAAAGTGATCTATCAGCTACTCCGTAGTGGCGTAGAGCTCTCTCTCAAGTGCGTCATAGTCCTGAATCTCTTCTTCATCCATTGCGCAGTGACACAAATCTCTCTCTCTCAAGTGCGTCATAGTCATGGAGTTCTCTGTCAGCTGCTCCGTGATGGTTAGAGAGGAGGATTTTCCCACTGCTTTTCACTGATCATAGATTTGAAGGGGATTTTTAAGGCTTCTATGTGAGGCTTCTCTATGAGGCAAGATTCCTTGAAATTTTTTTGGGGTTTGTTTTCCCTAGGGAAAAATTTTGGCACCAAAAAATGCCTCACTCAGAATGGGAGTTTAGGAGAAATGAGGATCATATTCCGAGGGTACTTCGCCAAAATCACGATAGTTCATGAAGGAAAAGCACAAATTAGGGGTGCAAAGCATGAGTCAAGCGTGACACGCCCGAAGCTCGGTGGTCATTGCTTATAAATAGAGGGAAACAATCACTAGTTTTTCCTCATTTTCTTATTAATTTCCGTATGTTCTCTCTTGATTCATGAAGCTCCACACACTCCATGATCTTGATTTGAAAATCCAGACTCCATGGACCGGTGCTGTGAAATGCTACTCAGTGAGCCATTGCCCAATGATCCCAGGATACTTTACACTGTGTGTTGGTTCTTTGACTCTGTGACCACATGCTTTGTGAGACAAGCTCTGTGAGAGGGTTCCATGACTATACTCTATGACCGAGATCTGCGACCGAGCTTCACAAATCCAAAAAGAAAAAATCTCCAAAGTCTTGATCAGAAGAAATGGCCAACCACGAATTTATCCAGGTGATCCTTGTGACAACTCCCCAAATAGAGGAAATGGAGGATAACTTGGGGATTGGTGAATACATGCGTAAAAACCCAAATCATGAATCCCTGATGGCGCTTCTGACATAGGGCCAGAAGAAATATCCCCTATAAAATAGACTAATGTTGTATGACTTTGGTCTAAGGAGTGAGGTCTTCATCTAACCAAATGTTAGGGATAAACCATCTTACTAGTTTAGAAGCACCACATTCTAGTATTAGTGGTTCAGGGCTGTTGATGGCCATACGTGGCCCGATCGTACATCTGTCACTGCCACCTGCTTATACAACCACACTCAAAATGTTGACGGGAAGGAGCTACAGGCTGAGGCATCTCCTCTGCAATATCACACTATCCTGAAGGCAGTTCTGTGAAATTCGACAAAGGGATGGACCGATGAGTGGGACCTATGCCAGGGTAGAAACTACATAGATGATTGGGCCTGGGCCTATTGGGTATGGACAAACTGTGATGAGTTTGGTGTGGAACTGAGGCGAGTGGTCCTGTATGAGGTAGAATGGGATTCTAAATTTCATATCTACTATCTGAAGAGTGTGATGCCAGAGCTATTGAGCAGGTGGTCACTCGGGACCAAAACCTTCCATATTCATTATGGGGAAGTTGGAATCAGCCTCTGGGACATCCACAAGGTCTATGGGATTCCCATTCTAGGGGATATGTATGACGAATTGCTCCCAGCATAGAATGTGTGGGGAGACATGGAGAAGATTCCAAGGATAGAAAAGGCACTGATGGACCTTGTTCTGGGTGAGGAAAAGCAATCAGTAAGGGATGTACATTTCAACCTGTGGTTCAAGAAGTTTCTGAATCACCCGTTAGATAAGAGGTTCCCGGTGAGGCCTCCCACTTTCCTAAAGGGGGCCCAATGCAAAAAAGAGCACTCATAATGATGATTATTAGAGGAATACCAGTGGAAGAAATGGGGGTTTATCATCAAACCTAAGTAGAAACTAGTGGTAAGGTTGTCTATGTTCATCTCGGAAATCATATGTGGCTAGATGCTGCCAGTGAGATATAAAAACATGGGTGTACAACTGAGTACGTTCATCATGGAATCCATGATAGCGACTGGGAAACAATTCAACCTCAAGATCACAGTACTGGTGAAGATGTATAAGATGTTGTGTCATATTAGTAAGGGGAAGAATCCACTATGGTTGTGTGGGCCATTCCATTTCTTGTATGGTTGGGTGGCGGCACACGTGAGAGTTTATGAGTACCCAAACCCGATTTCGCCTCCAGGGTCAAATGTCCATCCCTCCATCCTAAATGCAGTGGGAAGATTTTTAGACAAGTTGAGCCCATAGAGCGTGATGAACATCGTTTACAATGCGTATGAGTTTGTCTTACACGCATTTACACTACCCACATGGAGTTCACCGATGATGACTGAGATACCGAAGAGCACCAGTCATACCTTTTGGATTTCAGGGGTGGAGTTTTGGTGGCGTGGGTGAACCATGAGCCCATCTATGAGCCGTAAACCCCACACCAATTTGCAAGTAAATTTTGGTACATAAAGAGGCTGACCTAGAAGTTTTATCTGGGGTGTGCGTCATGAGAAAAACCATTGCGTAATGAGAAAGATGTGGCTCATGTTCACTCAGGAGGATGGGATAAAGTAAAATGAGCTACCTCTAGCCGATGCTGCATTCGAGATGGTGAAAGAATAAGACAAGAGTTGGGAGTCAGCCTACCTAGGGGAGATGTTGAAGTGGTAAACCATCCAGGTAAATGATGAAGTGTCTCCTCAACCTAGAGGTCGGGGTTAGAGAACGACGAGAACACGTGTTGGTGGCAATGCTGGGACAGAGGCGAGACATGCACTATTAGAGCCTGCACCAAGTGGCGAGCAAGAGAAAATGGTAGGCCCGATAGTCCCAACTGAAAAGGGTCAGGAAGGAAGGAGGTTCCCTAGAGGGTTTCCTAGTATTCCCAAAAAAGCTCCTGGGAAGCGGCTGTGCCACATAGACATGCCTCTGGATGCTGTCTTTCTGAAGGCTTGGGACAACTAGGAGGTCAAAAGAAAATTCCCTAGATCTATCTAGATCTGGGATCATATAAACCACCATGGAATGGACCTTTTAGAAATTTTTATTGCCGAGGATGGATTTCAGGTGTCCCAGGAAGAAGGAGAATGATATGTCGCCGAGTTTGATGACTACATGCATTCTCAGGGCGCTTCACGCCCAATTATGATCCGGGTGAAAGTACTGCTGGGTTAGATAGTCCCACCTCAAGTGTCGGCTTCTGAGATGAGGGAGTGATTACCATTACCCAAGGAGTAGGATAGCTCTTGGGGAGACAAGGCTGATGAGGTAAGTCCTTTGGAAGAAGGTTAAGTCGGTACTTTAGAGTTGGAAGATTTCTTCAGAGCTTTCGAGGTAACCTACAGACCATTATTTTGCACCATGATTTTATCTGTGTCACCCTATATTCTCACTGAAATTTTTTATCTATAGAAGAGCCTTATGGATGAGATTCCCACCCACGTGCCTGCAGATGCGGGCTCAGGATCTGCACCTGGGTCGATGGTGATTGCAGAGTCAAGCAGGGCTGCGACAACCAGGACACCCCTTACTGAGTCCTTAGAATTTATAACCATATATGGGGGGGGAATGTACTAGGATAAAATTGATGATGAATCAAGAATAGAAGCAATCATTCAACCTTCATAAGACTTCTTTCTCACAAAATCCCTGGATGTTATCTATTGAACCAAACATTGACATTTGTATCTCTATTCTGAAACGTTCTTCAAATGGAAAGGGCTATACTGGAAAGGACGACTGAGGGTACTGAAGCTCCTCTATCAAGGTGGTGGGGGGTGCCAATCATAGTGAAATTGTATTTCTGGTCCAGCCATAATATAGTGACCAAGGCTATATGTGGATCCATTGGCAGGGTGAAACTAGAGCTTGTTGAAGTTGATCCTGACAATGAAGATCAACCCTATAATATAGAGCCTATTACTCCTATCGACGTAGAACCAAACATTACAGACAGGACTCCATAAAAATACCCTGATGCTGAGCTTCTGGAAATATTCCTAGAGTACGAACCTGTTGACCCAGAGGATTGAGATGAGACCCCTTCTGATGAAGAGGATAGCAAGTTCATCCACCACCAGTCATGGAAACTGATCAAGCACTTCATTAGAGAGACCCCACAAGAAGAATGGATAAAACATATGGAAAGGATTCATTCCTTAATGTGTGAACTATTCACTAGAGGAGTAGATGCTCGAATCCATTACATTCTCTTTTTATATTATCTTTCCAAAAAGGTGTGGGAGAAAGACCGTGACCTTAGTGTTAGCTAGGAGTAGAGGAAGGCAATTATTATCCAAAGACTGCGAGATGTGGAGCGAGAAGTCTGAAATTTGGGCACACAGGTGACTAAGCACACTATTCTTATGGACACCCAAGCGGGGCTCATATCATAGATGTGAGCCCATTTGGTAGAGGTTGAGGAGCAACAATGACAAACGGTCCAAGAAATGGATAATGCTCAAGCTGATAAAGACCAAGCGCATGAAAAAGTTGGCGAGCTTCACCCCATGGCCCATGAGGAGTAGAGGGATATTGAGAGGTGACAAAAAATTCTAGATGCCACAAGACGAAGAGTGGAAGAGTTGGAAAATTCCATCAAAACGACCAATCTGTAGGGGATGCATTTTTCTGAACTCACGAACACAATTTTCTTGCTTTTCTTGTTTAAACAGTGTGCATGAAAATATTTCAATCTTCTTTGATTGTTGTATCTCAATAACATTTGCGAAATAACTAGGGATCAAATCTCTAGGCTCACGTGGGTAATACTCGGGGTGAGAAACAAGATATGACCACATAGTTATCTGTTCCAAATGGGAGAGTGCCACCAGATCACCAAACACTCTGGGTTTAGATAACCACCCAGTGTTTCGAGATGAGAGAGGGAGGCATGACTGGAGAATAAAGTTTTCAGAACAGTCAAATTTCTTTTTCCCAACACGCTCTAATGCATGATCGGGGTAACTCCAGGGGCGTTGGAATCAATCTGAACAGAGGGGAGTGGAAATTGTGAATCATGATACCCAAAATTCAAAAAACTGTAGGGATGAAATGACAATGAAGGATAACTATTAACTGTGCTTGAAACATAGTATCCCTATTATGTTAGCCTAAAATGGGGATAAGAAATGAGGGCTGACAGCTGACCATGTTTGAAACATAGGTCCTAACTCGAAATGTCATCCATAGTCTTCCGGAACATTGGCCCAAGATAGCAGGTGAGCCATAGGCCAAGAATCCGTACTGTTAGGGGGTTACTTTAGATGTAAAATAGGAATAGGATCCAAATAAAGGGAATGAAAAGCATGGAGGGTGGAGTGATGGGTTGTTCGAATGGAGTCCAACACTATGGAAATCATGCCACCATAAAGAAAACACATTAGGTTAGTGCATCAGTCTGATCAGAGATCATACTCATTTCTTGAAAGGATCTCTCTGGTGAGAACTTAGAGTGGCCCTAAGTTTTACTTCATGATAATGAGGATTATATACACATATTTTAACATCGTATGGTGAGGAAGGAGGCAATGAAAGGTACTGAAAGAGGAAAAAAGTCTAGGATGGCCGTATTAAATGGTTTAAAAGCATGTGGCTGGATCTAGGAACTAGACATATAGATGTCACTACATATCCTAATAGGGAAGAAATCAATCCATACATAGTTTTGCAGGACCCGTGTAGTTTAGCGTCATATGGTAAGACAGAGAGTGAAAGGGGAGATCCCAAAGGGGGGAATATGCGGTGTATCCATTATAGTCCCTATATAAATGAGGACCAAATAAATCTATACACCACTATGAAATCCCTTTGGAAATCTTAGGTTGAGAGATCTATGATGGTGAAGTTTGGGCTGGTCCTAAGATAAAATGTTCAGGCATTACTACGTATCCCATTCGGATGAGAATCAAGACACATGTAGTTCTGAGAGTGCAGTTTAATGTCATGCAGGATGAAAGGCATGTGTGGTTCAACTTCACTAGTAAACATCCTACCAAAACCACTAAACCCACATGAGTCGTGCTCGGTGTGGGAAACAAGGAGTAGTGATGGGATTTTCCTGGTAAAGGGAGCCACACATCAGGGGCAATGGAATGCTAAGTGAATGATGTTCCAATAATACAGAACTACCTGCTTAATGAACATAGATGTACAGAGGGGTAAAATCGAGTGTGTTGGAATTCCACTTAAACATAAGGAAGTGGAAAGATGTGAATCATGGAGCATGAGATCTGGATTGCAATGATGGTGGCATGATAATGGAGGATGACTATTGTCCATGTTCAAAACACAACATCCATTTCATGTTAGCCTAGTGTGGGGATAGACAAATGATGGTCGACTGCTGACCATGTTCGAAACATGGGACCCATCGAAAAATTTCATCTGAGGTCTTTCGGGGCATTGACCCAAGATGGTAGGTGAGACAATGTAGCCTGAGACTAGGATGTAAAGGGGGTCCCTTTAGACATGGAAGAGGATGGATATCCAAATAAATGGATCATGAAGTGTGGACATGAAACGAGGGAATGTCCATGTGGAATCCAACATTTTTGGCTCTACGCCACAACACATTTGAGTAGGCCAATGAGATGTGTCATATAGAGGGAGTCGAATCCATTTCAAAGGACAAGGGTCTTGGGGATAAAAACTTCTAGTTTATGGTCATAGAGTGGAACATTGATTGAGGACTTGGTTTAATGGAATGTGTGTAAGGTGGAAAAGTAGAAAAACCTGATGTGGATGAGGACCAAAGAGGTCTTCCATATTATGACACATTCCTGATGAAAACCCACACATAGTTTAAAGTCATGATGCTTGGACTAGGGTATGCAGTTTAACATCACGTGCATGAACTAATGAAGTATTTTTAGTACCTGGGGATGGACTTGAAGACTAAACATTCGAGCATTCCTAAGTATCCTATGAGGATGTGAATCAAGCCATATGTAGTTCTCATAGGAAGATTTTAGTTTATGGTCATAGAACTCTACCAATATAGTAAGAGACAAGGGAGAAACATGGTGCAGTTGTTGCAAAACCCGATGTGAATAAGGACAATAGAATTACATATTATACCACATGCTCCCAGGGGAAACCTTAGGCCAGGGGAGTAAAGGTGGAATTTGGGCTGGGCCTGAGATGAATTGTCTGGGCATTCTTATGTATCCCATGAGGATGGGAATTAAGCCATACATAGTTCTGGAAATATTCATTCAGTTTATCATCATGTAATAAGAACATAGGATAATGGAAGGAAGATCCCTGAAGGGAAATTCATTGCATGGATATCATAAAACCGACATGACTGAGGACCGAAGAGGTCCTCCCCACACCACATGCTTCCAATAGAGTTCGGGCAAAGGGGGCTGGAAAGAGGGTAGGTTTGAGATACATGGGGCTGAACCCAAAGACGAAATGTCTGCGCATTCCTATGTATCCCAAGAGGATGGGAATCAAGCCACACATAGTTTTTGAAGATGGCATGGTAGGGTACCAATGTCATGGGAAATACTATCTTACAGTTCTAGACTATGCACCAAAAGAAGCGGCATTTGATGGATCTTTTTTTATTTTTAGGGTGGATGTGTTTTTTTGTAAAGAAACAATCCTAGGATGGAGAATCCAACCGTCTCTACAGAAATCAATCCATATGTAGGCCTTGAAAAATGGAATGGTGGATGACTGATACCAAACATGATGTCCCCTTGAGCAAGGAAAACACAAAGTAGTGTCGTTTTTCGTCATGTGGCTAGGATGATAATGTCACAGTTTTGGGTCGTATGATAAGACCAACCCATTAATTTTACCATCATTCAGTAAAGACACAACAATTTAAATTCATGTGGGACCAGGCAGTATAGTTTAATGTCCTATGGCATGGATTCCCACATAAGAATGAGGTTATAAAGACAATGTGAAAGGTGTGATAAAGAATACCTGATGTGAATGAGGACATAAATCCACACCATATCCCGTGAAACCCTGGTGGGAGGGTACCTAAGGACAAGGGGATAGAAAGGATCATATGATATGGGGATGGACCCAAAAACAAAATTCCTGGGTGTTCCTATATATCCCATAAGGATGGGAATCAACCCACACGTAGTTCTGAAATGTTGTGCAGTTTAACATCATGCGACAAGGATAAAGATAAGAGGGACTAGCTCCTAGGGGGGTATGTGGTGAGGCTATTATATACCTGACATGAATGGGGACATAAGTTCACATATGCTACACCACACAATCCCATAAGAATCAAGGCCAAAAAGACCAAACAGAAAAGACAATTAGTGGATCCTAATATGGTCCTGGAGACAAAATGTCCAGGAGTTTCTATGTATCCCATGAGGGTGGGAATCAATCCAAAAGTAGTTCTCTAAATTCATTCAGTTTAACATCATGTAGTAAGGAAGAGGGGGTATTAGTTTAAGGTCATAGAGCTCAGACCAAAAGAAGAGAGATTCATCTAAGCGGGTATAAACCTTGACCAAGTCCCTAAGACCACATGATCTACACTCCATGTGAGAAAAAAGGGAGAAGAAGGTCTTCATAATATATAAAATTCTCATTAAGGGGAAATGGTGTAGAGTCAAAGATGACACCACAACATCAACTCTTAACACATCAATGTGCATGATGGGATAACACCGATGACATCAAAATTCCATTTGAACATGATGAAGTGGAAAGGGAAGTGAATCATGAGACCAATATTTAGGGTCCAATGGGGTGGATCAACTATAGAGTATAGCTGGAGAACTTGTCCGAAACACAACATCCATATCGTGTGACTTGAAATGGGAACAACAAATGAGCGTCGACTGCTGACCATATTCTCAACATGGGACTTGCATCAAATTTTCCTTCAAAATTCTCAGGGATGTTGGCCTAAGATGCTAGGAGAGCACTGAGGCCTTGCATCCATGCCATTCAGGGGTTCTTTCAGATGTGAAAGATGATGGAAACCCAAATAAAGGGAAACATGAAGCATGGAAATGGATGAAAACATCTCCATGTAGAATCCAACACTCTAGGTCCAAAATCACAGTGCATCTAGGAACATTGGTGAATTTACAAAGAGGATCAAGGGGCCCAATTTGAGAGAAGATGACTCAAGAAGATAAGTGGAGGAAAGGGGAATGGAGAGCTCTCAAGAGAGAGGTATATGACATGGCTGTTGGAAACCTGACATGAATGAGTACATACGACCAAACCACACCACATACCCCACCTCAGAGGACTTAGGCCATGTGGCCAGAAGGAAGAGAAGTTTTCTAAGAAATAGGTCTAGACCCAAAGATGAAATGTCCAGGCATTCTTATGTATCCCATGAGGATGTTAATCAAGCCATACATAGTTCTAATGTGCTATTCAGTTTAACATCATATGCCAAGGGTGTGGGGAAGGGGTATCTCAAAGGATAATGTGTATGACATGGCGAATAACCCAAAGTGAATGAGTAAATAATCCCACACATGACACACCATTCATATTTATAGGAGAGAACTCAGGATGAGTGGCCAAGATAAATAATGGATAAAACTGATATGGAACCAAAAAATAAATATTTAGGTCTTCCAATGAATCCCATGAGGATGGGAATCAAGCCGTACGTAGTTCTCAAGATGTTGTGTAGTTTAGCATCATGTGGTAAGGGTGCGGTAGATCTTAGTTTCTGGTCATAGATATCGGACTGTATATGCCCATTTTAATGTTGAGTGCGTGGGAAAGAAGGGAAAAAAAGGTGAATCACCATGCCCGTCACTTGGGAAACCATGGAATGACAATAACTATTGAGGATAATTTTTGACCATGTTCGCAACACAGTATCCCTCTCGTGTGGACTGGAATGGGAATAAAAAATTGAGAATTGAACGCTAACCATATTCATAACATGGGACTTGTGTCAAATTCTCATTCGAGATCCTCCAAGACATTGGATCCAAATGGTAGGTTAGCCAAGGGGGAATGAAACTAAGCCACTAGGGAGGTCCTTTCAGATGTGAAAGATAATGGAGACCCAAATGGAAAGACACATGAAGCGTGGTGGTACTTGTGCAGTTTAACATATTGCGGTAAGGATAAGGGATGAAGGAGGGGTGTATCAAGGGGATGTGCACAGTGTGGAAAAAATATCCTGATGTGAATGAGGACGTAGAGTCCACACCACATCGCACAATCCTAAGTGAGGACTTGGGCAAAGAGGCTATAAAGGTCGAGGGACCTGAGGATGGGCCACAAATGAAAACACCTGGTGTTCCTACGTATCCCATGAGGATGGGAATCAAGCCTTATGTAGTTATCGAGATGTCATGCAGTTTAACATCATACGACAAGGATGTAGAAGATCTTAGTTTAAGGTCATAGTGCTCAGAACATTTTTCAGTTTATCGTCATGCGGGACGAGGGTGGTGGTTTAATGTCCTCTGGGACAAGGGTAGGTATTTTAATGTATTATAGGATGGTAATACAGTTTAGCATCATCCAGGATGAGTACTGGGTAGTTTTACATCCTTCATCCTAGATGGACCACGTAGTTTAACGTCGTGTAGTAAAGATAGAATAGTTTAAAGTCATGTGGGATTATTAAGAAAAATACCTCTTGAGGAATTTAGCATTGGTAGGAGGAGTAATATTCTCACCATACATGGTGACCAGGGAGTATTCACTATTTGGGAAAACCTTGTGAATGATATAAGGTCCCTCCCATTTGGGATCCATCTTTAGTGGCTTCCTGCTGGGTATCATTAGCGTTCTCAGGGCCAACACTATGTCACCTTGTAAGAAATATCAGAAGTGAAATTTCTTATTGAAATCCCTATATATCTTGTTCGGATGCCTTTTTAGATTGTTCAAGGCATAAAGCCTATTCTTTTCAAGTGCTTCTAGTTCATCCAGATGGATTTCAGCTACTTTTTTCTGGTGCCTACTGATTGTAGACAACTATGCATAATGAAGGTAACTGAATCTCAATGGGTAGAATTACCTATGTTTCGTACACCTGGGAATATTGGGTCACATGAGTGGAATTATGAGTTGTCGTGTGGTAATCCCATAGAGCATTGGGAAGTTTTTCCTGCAAACTCTTCTTATTCTGACCAACCATCTTCTTCAAAATGTTAGAGAGATTTTTGTTTAATACCTCGATCTACTCATTTTCTTACACATGATATAAAGTTGTATTATTAGAACATATATCGTACTTGGCATATAAATTATTCAGCTCATCCACTCAAAAGTTGGTGCCGTTATCGGTGAGGATGGTGTGAGGGACTCTAAATCGGTAGATGATATTGGATCTCACAAAATCAATGATAGAATGGGCCTTGAATTACTTGAGAGGAACTGACTCTTCCCACTTGAAAAATAAATCCATAGTGGTTAGGATGAACCTACACTAGAAAGCTATCATTGGTGGATATGGTCCCACGACATCGAGTCCCCATACCACAAAGGGTCAAGAGTACTTGGTAGTTTGGAGAGGCTTTGGTAGCTGATGCACAAAATTAGCATGTATTTGGTATGCATGGAACCTATTGGAAAACTCGATATTTTCACGGATCATGGTGGGCCAAAAATTCCACAATCCCTAGATCTAATGAGAGAGTTTTGGCCCTGTCTAATGATCCTCGTAGAAACTGACATGAACTTCTTGTATGACCTGAGAAATCTCACATCCCTAAATGCAATGAAGGAGAATCCCATCGAACCCATGTCTATAGAGGATCTTCTCAAGATTAGGACTACTCTGGAGGGTGAACTACATTGTGCGCCATTAGATCCACTCACATTTGGCTTGGTCTGCAGGGAGATTACCATGCTGGAGATACTCAGTAAATGGATTCATCTATTTAGGAGTAACTTCTAACACCATGGAAGGGGGACCTGGAGGTCCTGATGTGGAGGTCCTGATGTGGAGGCACCAAATGTAAGGTGGATTACATGCGGGATATCATCATCATCCAGAGTAACGAGAGAAATTATCCTTCGATGCACCACATGGATAATCAAATCATCCTGACCAGGCTCTGCAAGAGATGCGTCCAGGATTTCCAAGGCATCAGCTCAGTTGTTCTACGATTGAGGGACATGAGTAACTTCTATCTGAGAAGGGAACTGGGCCATCAGCTGGTGAGAATGATCTAAAAATGGTATGAGCTCCATATTCCTAACGATGTAGTCACCATTGATCTGATTGATGACCAGTTTAGAGTCCCCTTTCACATGTAGGTGGGGAACGTCAATCTTGAGAGCCAGCTCAAGACTAGTGATCATAGCCTGGTACTCTACATCATTGTTGGTACAAACTTCTGAAAACATGAATGAATAAGGGAGGGAATCTTTTCCAGGCATGATGAGAACGATACCCAGACCTACTCTATTGAGTTTGGGATCATTGAGTCTTCTTCCGGTGTGGCTTCGAGAAGCACCATCAAAGTGCAGTTTCCAACAAAAAATGACTTGATCTATTGAGAGGATTTCCTCATCTAGATAATCGAGATCTAGATACTGCTCTGCGGGAGTTGGATGGGCGATAAGAAAATATGCCATGGCCTCTCCCTTGATAGCCTTATGTGGAATAAACGTGATGTCTAACTGTTGAAGTATCACTTCCCATCGAGCTAGATGGCCTATCAACATGGGGTTGTTTAGAATGTACTTCAACGGATCCACTTGGGACACTTGCTGTATCTCATGGAGATATAAGTAATGTTGCAATATCGTCACTGTGAATACCAGCACAAGGCATCTGTTCTTGATAGAGGAATATCTGGTCTCTGGATCAAGGAGCATGTGGGATGAGGTAATATAAACTGTTCTATGTTCCCTCATTATTCTTATAGGAGATAAGGGTGCCAAGAGATCATTTTAGAGTGGTCACATAAAGGACCAGTGGTTTTTCGGGGATGAGTTGCATCAGAACTGAAGGTCATAGAAGGTACTTCTTGATTTACTCAAAAGCGGACTGACACTCCCCATCCCACGGATAATCGATACCTTTCTTCATGATCCAAGAAAAGGGATTACACTATCCAACCTAATTTGCGATGAATTGGTGTATGTAGGCTATGTGGCCTTAAAAGCCTCAGAGTTCCCAAATATTTCTCATAGGATACATTTGACTGATGTCCTTGATCTTATTCGGATCGATCTCAATGCCTCTATATGTGACAATGAAGTTGAGAAAATTTTTGGAGTTGACCCCAAAGGAACACTTCAAGGGGTTCATCTTCAGATGGAGGGAACGAAGGAAGCTGAACACTTTCTCAAGATCTTTGAGATGGTCTTGACGTTGGAAAGACTTGAACACCATATCATCCACATATCAGTCCACCAATTTCTCTAGGGTTAGCTTGAATATACTGTGTGTGACATGTTGATAGGTGACACCTGCATTTTCTAGACCGAAGGGAATTACCTGGTAACAGAAAGCACCTTGTGGTGCCTTGAAGGTGGTAGACTCTTCATCCTTGGTGGAAATTCAGATTTGATTATACCCAAAATACCCATACATGAAGGAGAGAGCCTGAAACCCAGTAGAAGAATCAATCAAGAGTTCTGTCAAAGGAAGGGGAAAGTCATTTTTCAGGAAGTGACGGTTGAGATCCCATAAATCGATGTAGACTATGATCTGTTCGTTCTTCTTCCTAATGGGCGCAATATTATCTAAACATCTGGGGTACTAGACCTCCATGAAGAATTTGGTTCTGATGAGCTTATCAAACATGGTCTCGACCATGGCACCGTGAGAAGGGTGCATCTTTTTGGGAGGCTGTTTGATTCCGCGATGATTTGCTGGAAGACCAAGATGGTGGACAGTGACCTGAGGATCTAGCCCTGTAATCTTGTCAAAACTCCAAGCAAATACATCACCATACTTATTTATGAAATCCACATATCATTGTTTATATTCGATAGGAATAACAACACTGATCAACATTAGTTTCAAATTCGTCTCATTAACAATATTCACCTATACCAGTTCATCGACCGCGGTCGAGACACCCTCTCCAAATGCGGGAGGGGAATCTTCAAAATCCTCTTTTTTAATCCACAGTGAGAGGATCATCAATAGGAGGAAACTCTTCCGAATTGATATATCCTAATGGGAAACTGGTTCTAGCCTAAGCGCTAGTGGACACCTTATCGGGGAGCTTCTGTACTGCCGAATCCATAGCGACAAAAGCTGTAGAACCGATCCCATATGGCCTTCGAACCAAGGGGCCACATTTAATCATATCAAAGAAATAGTGGTGTGTCATCTTGAGTTAGTTTATCTATAACTACCCAAAACTAGTTACCCAGATTCGGTGCATTATTTTAATACATTGGTATGATTACAAGGAATCAAGTCTTGAAGGACTGATCAGTTTAGCAGTCTTGGAAAATAGATTACATACATGAACGTTACATTACACATTCAAACATAAAACAAAACATAAAAAAATCCTGTGAGAATTCCATTATTACCCTATCTTAAACCTGTATATCAATCATAATACACTTATTGGAATCCTGGGAAAACAAAACATAAGAAAGGGGTGAGCTCAGATGCTTAGTAAGGGTAAATAATTTAGTAGAAGCTATAAACTTTTAAGGAAAGATGTGTAATAAAAAGATAGCCTTTTAAACATAAAATTGAACATAATATGGCAAAAATAAATCAAACATTACCATTTAAACATTCACATGGATATTTTACTATTCGAATAATCACATGAAATAACTAATTTCATAATGGGGGAATTCATAATGCAGGACATCATAACCACATAGTCAAGGCCTCGTGCCAAGACTACAAATAAAAATTTTGTTAAGGCCTTGTGACAAGACACTAATTTTTCTCATGAGACCTACCACTGCATAGAGAGGCTATAGTGGGCCCCACCCACCACTTACTAAGTCCAATTCATTTCTCATATGAAAAGGGTGAAACATAACATAAACATTCGTATCAAAACTAGCATATGAAATGTCAATACTTCAACCATAAACCATGACTGGTATAAAAACATCACATCCAGATTCAAACATATCATAATTAATTCAATAAAATATAGAACATTTTATTATAATAAATAAACCTCAATCATGAATAATATCCAGTAAAGGATGTTGACATAATTGAAAATGACCAGTAAAACTCTTTGAGACAAATATCCCTTTTTGATGAAATCATTTAAAAGTAAAAAAATTTATAAAGGAAGAAATTTTAAATAAACTTTTGAATAAAAGTGTCCCATACCACTTTGAAACTTTTTAAATTAATTAATATTTTAAGATATTCATGTCCATATAAATAAATCTTTAAAACCGTTTTGAAAACATGGACAATAATGAGAATGATTTAGAAGATTAAATATTTAAACCATTTAAAATGATATTTTAGTTAAATAGTCCCTTAAAAATAATCCTTTTAAAAACTATTTTATGAAACATGGACATGGATAATAAATATGTCCCAGTAAAAACTTACACATAAACAATCTAGGATAATAATGAGATTGATGAATTAACCCTTACCTTGTACTTTACTTTAGTCGAGAGTATATTTAACCTCCTTTATAATGACCATAGTATGTTATTAAATTATACCATAACCATATTAATATTTGTGATATCATATATGATTCATTTATGACTTTATACTACCCATTTAATAATAATTTCCATGTAAAAGTTACATTTCGGGTAATAATCACTTTCTTTATCGTAAATGTTTTAACTTGTTATTCTTGATTGTATCACATAGATCATGATTTAAATACTTCTAGAATATAAAATATAATTTATATATCATATATATTCAGAATAAAGATATTTATAATAGATAGATATATGAAATGGAAACACCGTTCATGGAGACGGTAGTCCGTACGTACGCATGAATGTTGTTTCTGTTTTCTTATCATATAGTATGGAAGTAAGTAAACAACATATATTTATATACATAAATATATATTATTCTAGTATAAATATTATTTTATATATCTCATACTTAATAAATATATATATTTTTATAAAAATTCTTGAATGGTGATTGTTGAAAATGAATCGCATTGCATCATGGAGACGGTAGCCATACGTACGCACAAGTGACAATATCATTCTATCGATGGTAAAACAGTATTTAATTGGATGTTATATTATATATAAATAATAATTACCATGTTATATTCATTATTTAAATTAATTATACTCATTATTTTATCCATCCAAATAATGTAGCGTTGAATAACAAACTACACCACGACGTGGAGACGGTAAGCCGTACATACGCACGTATGGTGACTTTGTTATTCATAGAATGGATAGAATAATGAATATTGTTTTACCATATTTAAAATAACATATCAGTATGTATAAGGTACTTGAGTTATTATTTTATTATGAAAATAACAATGAAAGAGGAAGTGGAAGAAGAAGAAAAGAACTTTGAAAGAGGTGATGAAATAATTACCTCTTCTTCGGGTTCTTCCTTTTGATCTGAACAAAAGGGATCCTTAGATAAGCTTTATTTTCAAATTAAGTCCTCGAGGATGAATTGATGGTTTTTGGGAGAATATTTGAGTAGGTTTTGGATGATCCAAAAGGCTTTGGAGGTGTGAATTTAAAATAAGGGGATGTGATCTTTTATAAGAGAGGTGATGGACACTTTAGAAAAAACTTAAAATATTAATTTATTGTAAAATAATTTTTGGTTTATAATAGCTCAAAATGAATTTATTTCATAGATAAAGTTGGTATGGGTCTAAATAATCTCAACCAATAGGTTTTAGACAAGTTTAGGTCACCATATTAATCTTATTTGTAGATTTAACCCATAGTTAAATAGTTTAACTTTTACCGTGTCTTCTTGTATTATTATAATACATGGTTAATAAAATTACTATAAAATGAAAAAAGAACATAAAGTGGTTCATTAATGACATATCTATAATTATATAAGTCCTTTGGATGGACCTTATATTTTTATAACTATTATATAATTTAATAAAATAGTATTTGTTTTAAAAACTCATTTATGTCAGTTTTGACACTATTTAGTATTTAGTTTTTTGTGAAAGTCATAAAAACATTACTACTTCAAAATAAATTCATTTAATCAACACTAAAATGTCATATTAACCTAGAAAATTAGTGGAATTCATAAAAAGTATCAATTTACATTTATTTTAATATTTACGACATCAATTATTTTGGTCTTTCATTAATAAGGTAATTACTGCATCATCATTGAGTCATAAATAAATTTAATTATTTAATGTATAAAAATTATAAATAAAATACCATGATGTAGGAAATATTTTTATATTTATAATTAATATTTATATTCGAATTTATCTTATGTATAAACCTATATTAAAAATTGTTTTGTTATTACAATTAGAATTTAACACTTTTAACTATTCTTTAAATAAAATATAATAAACGTCCTAATCTAATCCAAGTGGATAAAAAAGGACAATATTTTTTTCCTAAGTTTTATTTTGGTCAAAATACACTTATAAAATAGAATTAGGAAATGTGTTGGGGTAATTATAATATAATTTTTACCTTTAATTACCCTATTTACTTTTAACTGTTGTAAATAAAAATCAAAAGTTACTATTCACCGAAAAATATTTTCATCCCACTGAATCAAATTTTAATTTATTATGAAAATCATGTGTGTTGTATTTTTCAAATCCAATTCACAAAAGCGGTAAAATTACGTTTTATGAAAATTTGCAAACGTGTCTAGAAGGTGGGTAAAAGAAGTTAAAAAAAGTTCAATAAAATTTTATATGTCTAATATTATTATAAAATTAATCGAATGAATTAAATTGGACTAATATATGTATTATTTATATATTATTACTTTAAGATAAATTTTTAATTAAAAATAATTATTTAAATAATAAAGTTGATTTTTATCTACAACGCAGTGTTTTTCACTATTCATCAAAAATTGATTGTTTTCAGAAAAATACCCAAAATCCACCCAAAAATAATTTTGATATTACAAATTAAAAAATGACGTCAATTTTACCAAATTCAAATCATATAAGTTTTATTAATTAAATTAAAATTAATTCCCATTTTCAAAACCAGAAAGCGGGTTTTTAAGAAGTAAAAACTATCAAAAAATTAACATGTGTTTATGTATAAATTAAATGTGAAATTACATCAAATGAACTAAATTATATTAAATGATAAAAATATAATCTAATGATAATTTAAAACCACTCAAATGTATAATTTAATACTATAAATTATTTCGATTAAAAAATTTGTTTTTAATTAAAATTTAGTATTTTTAACTATTCATCAAAATATGAAAGTTATCAGAAAAGTACCAAACATTTATCCAAACTAAATTTTTATATCCCTCTTCTAAAGAAGAATTTAATTTCATTAAATTTAATATATAAAAGTGTCAAATATTGGATTTAAAAAGGGTTCTCCATTAAAAGGCGGAAAACTGCATTTTTTGAAAAATACTTCTTTTATCTGAAAAATTAAAATTGTCCTTCAATTATGTCAAATAAACACAAAAGATGAATGTAAAAATTATAAATTATATATATATAATTCAAAATGTGGTTAATACTATTCATAACTGCTTTTTAAACGACTAGTTTGATAGGTCGTGATGCGCTTGAACTCGGTGTTGTGTGTAGTGAAAGCCATTGAATTACTTTAAAGAGATAACGTACTATGAATTATTGGTGTGCTACATTATCCCAGACTAGAAAAAAAATCAAGTTTGATGTATTGCCATTTCCATGGGAGTAGGGGCTCTGGGATCACTCGAGCCTGATTTTTATAAAAGTACGAGGTGATTTTCTAGCATTCATTGGACTTGGGAATGTGCTACCCCCTAATTCTAGAGATAAAAAAACATTGCCCCAAATCCAGGGTCGTGGCCTCCAATCAGTAGATCGAGAAAATATAGGCACCATCCAGGTCTGTCCACGAGTCGGTCATAGCTGTAGTGTGTTCAACCTCATTAGCTTGAATCTACTTTTCATTGCTCTTGTAATAGTCAACATCTTGGTAGTGGGGTTCATAAGAGGAAAAGGGAGATACATCACCTTAATGTACACCTACTCAACTGTTGATGGTGTACTTAAGGAATTGGTGATATGAAGAAGGGACCACCGCGTTCAGGTAGATCCATGACCTACCCATCAACGCATTGTAAGCAGTGTCTTGTGAGATAACCATGAACTTTTTGCTGACTATGAGGCCGCCAAACTATGTCTTCAACAAAATTTTCAAATCAGTGACTACTCTATCCAATCATAACCTTGAAGTTTTAGGTCAGAGGGACTCAGATATGCCTCAGATAGTCCCATATTTCAGAGTGTTTTGGGTTGGGATAAGGTTGTTCTTAGAGTCTGTGTTGACAAGACAATGAAAAACCTTCATGCTGTTGAAATAACCAGTGATGTATAGTGGGCGGATGTTCCCATGTATAGGGGAGACTTCACCTTCTCTAGAGAAAGAGATAATGACCTACCATTCTGCATGCTCAACTATATCCACATGGAAGGATTCTGCGGCTGCTACCTCTATCTCAAACTGGAGGGGGCTTCTTAAAGCTTTGGAAAGGGCTTCATGAATATCCATTGATAGGTGAAGATCCTCAAGGATATAGAGCTTCATAGGAATTATGGTGAGATTATTGATAATATCATACTTATATGTTAGGCATGAACTTCTGATAACAGGAGGTCACTACATGGAAGGATGTATAACGGCCCTACTGGTTGAACTGGCAGCTAACTGGTGTTGAGAATGTCCTGCTTATCACTAGTTGAAACACGTGGATCGACTACTGGATGAGGGCCAGGTGACTGAGGTTAATCCACAACAAAATGTGGATGATCATAGAATGATTTTGGTGGTTCTGCCTAATAGAGCAGTAAAAATAACGGTGGAGGAGGATATGAGGAAGCGAGATGAGAAGGATGCACATTCTGGGATCTGCACTAGGCCTACTGTCTAGTTTTGGTGGCATGCACGGCTTGTATGGAAGCACTGACAAATGCATTCTGGAGACTCACATAACCATGAATCCATCGATGATGGTGTCAGCTGAGGACGTTGGAAGGATCCGTCTAGCACTCTTCATCATCGGGAACCATGTAGGGGTTTACCAGCTCCACGATATTAACCGAAGCATACCCCTGATCATCACTTGAATAATCCTTCATCATTGGGAAGATTCTGGGGGTAATTGACATCTCCAGGGGCATGAAATCGTAGAGAGTACAGGATGACGATTACACCGGTGGAGGACTTTTCTTTCCCTTGCATCATCAATGCTTCCACTTATGGGAAGAAGAATGGTGAGATGTCAACATAGAAGTAGCGACTGCAGATAACGTAGAAACTTTTTAAGGCTCGGGTTGGTTCAAATGGGCATGGATAATACCATGGGCACGAGCGACCACCCTATGATCCATCCAATTTTCGTATTTGTGAGACCCACGATTAGAAACTTGCTGCCATTCACCTTCACTATCACTATCAATGTCATGATTTATAAACACACATGCCACCTGTGCTGAGGCTGGATCCAACCTGACTATGTTATTATCGACCTGATCTTAGAGCTATTTTTAAACACATAACACTTCTTGAGGGTGTGCCCAATGATCCGGTGATAGGGGAAGTAATTGGAGTAATCAGTGAGATCCGCCTCTTCAGGCCTCCTATATTCTAGCAATTGTAGGATTCCCCGATCCAAGGAACTTCGAAAATAACTAGGGACCTAAGACTCATTAAACAAGTAGGTTTGGTTCCTTCTGTTCAAGAAGGGGATATAAGAGCCTATACCTAACGAGGGTATGGAGGAGCCTATCAAGGAGGTGGAACCTGATTATCCCACATAGATGGTGGGGGTGCGTTACACGGGGCCACCTACCAATTCTGATGTGGGAGATGCTGGGCCGAAGGCTGTGACTAAGGTGGTGGGACTTGGTGAGGCTGTGGAGGTGTTTTTACTGGTAATAACTACAACTTCCTGGGGGCCTCTATTTCTGCTACTGCGGTAGGCTCTGCCTTAGAGGCTCTTCTCCTGGGAACTAAAAGAGGCAACAGATGTGCATGCTTGGATTTATGCAAGGATTCCTCTAAATGCTGGGATTTTTCAGAGAAATCCTGAAATTCCCTTGGGTAGTTCTGAGTGATTATAGAAGGGACCAATTCAGTTTTGACATTCCCCACACACATTGTTAGCAGCTATTCCTAGGTCAGTGGCATATCATGGGAATATGTGTGGCCCTTACACATGGTGAAAAATTCCATGACGTGCTCATCAGGCCTATGTTTTCACTTGAAGAGGTAAAAAATACTTGTCTTCTAGGTTGTGGAACTGAATTGGTAGAGAAACTACCTACGAAGATCCTCCCAACTGGATGCTGACCCAATGGGTAGCTGGTTTTACTAGAAAAATGTGGGCCCTTACAATGTTTATGTGAAACACCCGAGCTTGGCAGCCTCCTACTGCACTGGAGTTCCCAGCATGGGTCCACGCCATAAAATAAAGTGGTCCAGATGTTGCAACAGATTTTCCATCCCATTAAAGGGGGAGAAGGTAGGATTTATGAAACTAGGGGGTGCTGACATATCATCCACCCATGCCGGATATGGCTTGCCATCATGTGGGATTTCCACCTATCGAGTTTCTAAAACCTCAAGGCAGGAAATGAGAGCAGCCATCAGATAATATTGGGGGGATTTCTATCTTGATGAGGAGATCTGACCACCAGTGCATTGGAAGGTTCTTCAACATGATAAGCAGGCCCAACGGATCATGGAGCGGTTGGTGGGATGACTTGCGGGACTGCTGGGGGAATGACCTATGGATCCGCTGGGGGAACCTGAGCTGGGTCCTGAGAAGGTTTATCACACAACTCGATTGGATTTGGTGACACATATCACACCATCTTTCTATAAACTCTAGCCTTTACCCTGTCTATATGGGAAGGATGGTCAAGGTATGAGGCAACTCTCTAGGGGGAGGCTACACCTTCCCCTACTGCCTTGACTGAGGATTACTATAGTCTACTTTCCATTCCGCATCACATTCAATGAGAAGGTCATCAACCATATTTTTATGTTCTACGAGCTATTGACACAACACAACCTTTTCCGAGTCATCTTCCATCTTTTTCACTGAGCTAGACAGGTCATAGGGTTTGACTTCCCTAGCATGCTCCTTACCCTTATTGGGGTCCCAATTGAAGGATAATGACCCAAAGGTGCATGAAGGCCTAGTAAATTTCTTTATAGGTGAGTAACCATGCCCAATGGATAAAATAGGTGTGGAAAAACCTTGGAGGGAAAGTTCTACTCAAGGAGCCCTAGATCAGTATCCTCCTTTGATTGGTCGACTATATTAACTGTGATTTTACCTGAAGTAATATCCTCAATATCACCTAAAAATTTGGGCTGGTGCTGGATAGAACTGAAATGAAGGGAATATATTACCCCCAACCAAGGATCTAAATGTGGGGGAAAGCCTTCTTAATAATTCTGTAGAGCACCATAAATCTTTGGACACATCGTTTCTGGAGGGTCCGATGGCGACCTAACGACTCAGGGCACTGAATCACGGGGAGCGCAACCAAGTCGACTATGCGACATTGTTGGATGATGTCATCAAAGTGTTCTTAGATCTTGGGGTAAGCCACCCATCGATGGTAGATATGAAAAGGGTGTTTCCCAGAGAGTTTGGAGGAAGCATGTGACCTCCTCCTAGGTAAGATACTCTAGAGTAATGAAGTTCGTGGTTGCAACTGGCCATAACATATCTGGGAATTGGTCCACTGAAAGGACGTACCATAAGCTCCTCAGTTCAGACTCAAGATCTAGACCTTGGTTTCCCCACTCATCGACTGGGGTCGGTTGAGGGACTGATAATGAAACTAAAGCGGATTTTTGTGATGGTAGACTGGCTAGTGAAGAGTACGGCGTATGAGGTAACAAGCCGCCACATTCTGGGATTTCTTTCGAAGAATGAAATGATTGCGCCACTACATACTGGTAAGAAGGACTAATGACCATAGCTTTCTATGCAGGGGTTGTGGTTACTGATGGTGGGTTATGCTGTTTCTCATCCTCCATTGGTCCTCAGAACAACTCTATGTGATCTCTAGTTGATGTAGAGAACAATCCTATTGATGATATGAAGGATTGCATGGCCATGCCCTGGAAAGAGGCCAAATCATTCTCCTCCTATATGTATATTTGGAGGGATGCAGGGATCCGATGGACCTTAATTTTCCGAAGGATGAGGCTTATATGCCTTGTTCCCGCCCTAGCCCCCGACACAGAGGATTGAGGTGAGGGTTCCATCACCAAATCTCACTCTACCTTAGAATATGAAAAGTAGATGGGTTTAATTGCGGTCTGAAACTTATCAATATTCTTCATTTGGTGGCAGAAATCCACCCTCTTGCCCTGAGATGGTTCTTCAGGATAGGGTAGGTTTTCTACATGAGGAGGACCTTCGGTCAAATTGGTACTGGGGTGGGGAGGACTTCCACCTAGGTGATTCGGGGTGCGAGGATCACCCATAAAAATGTCAAATTAAACACAAGGAGGGCCTCTCTGTCCATTGGTTGGCACATGGGGGGGGGGGGGGGAACTCTGTGAGAGGTGTTAGAGAGGGTAGGACCTCCACTGGAGGTGGTGGGAACATGGGAAGTACTTCCATGTTTTTTTCCCTTGCCGGTGACGGTACGAGGGGGGCCTTCGTACCGGTCAAACTGGACATGAGTAAGACCTCCGTGTTGGACGCCAATGAAGAAGGGAAGACCTCCACTTCTATGATTATCAGGATGGGGAGTAGCTTGTTCATTTGTGGTAAGAACATGGGGAAGTACTCCATGCTGATGGTTGACCGGGTGAGGAAGATCTTTTCATCGGCAACCTGTGATAGGAGGAACAACTCTATATCTGGGATCATGGGTGCAAAAGAAACATTCGTGCTGGATGTTAGTGTGGCGGGGAGGGCCTTCACCTGGACTAATGGTGGCATGGGGAGGGCCTCCATAACGAGCTCATGAGTAGGTAGGTCTTTATCTCTCATTGATGGTGGCACGAGGAGGAAATCCGTACTAGATTTCATCACCACGGGTTAGCCCATGATGGGTACAACTTGTGCCGGTGACCAAGAGAGTCATCCCAACCTGCCCATGGGGTGGTTAGGGCTTCGATCTAGGTCAGACATATAAGTTACCTTGTTTATTATAAATGGTGAATTGATAATATGCATCAGCAGTGGCATGAGCCACTATATCCATTGATGATGACGCCCCCTAGTGGGCATCCTCCTTATCTTGCACCTAATGTTGGCCTCGGGTTAACCGAACTGGGGATGGTGGTGTAGGTGTGTAACTCATCGTCTCTTCAGCCTGTGGGTCTAGGTGGTGGCACTGGCATGAAACGGTGGGATTCCTCCTTGGTGGCCCCCAGGATGGGATCACAACTGGGCTAGCCCAGACTTCCCTTGACTCATTGGAGCAATGGATCGAGTCGTCAAATAATTCTAGGGAGAGACTCCCGAAATGGTTGTAGGTTGGAGTGGGGAGCAGTGGCTTCCTATGTGACCCTTGGGGGTGGTGGTGATAGTGAGGTACAAAAGCCTCTAGGTCATGATGGGCCATATCTTAAGTTGGGTAATCCCTTCTTCCTCATACCATCAGATGAGGTCATTGATCACCCTCCTATGAATGAGTTCAGATGGTGAAATAGAGCATGGGTGCCCAATATCCATGGATGTGGAGGCCATCATAGAAGAGATAGAGCCACATTAGATTGTCGTGTTTGTGTTGTTCCGACCCCTACGTCGGTGGGTGGGTGGTGATCGGTTTATTGACATAACATCTTGGGTCCTGCAAAGTAGGAAGATTCGACCATTTGTGATCATAGGAGGAAAGTGGAATCCAGTGCCCCAATGTCGTTCCATCTCCCATGATTGGTAAGAAGGATCCATGCTGACAACGCCGCAGACCGAGATTCCCAATGTTCAACTACCCCAATATCTGGTGAGTTTCATGCCAGGCCCACTATTTTATTGGCGGGACCTAGTGTCGGATAGCTAGATCTTGTGCACACTTATCTACTGATGTCTCAAACACTACTAATCTCCATATCTAGGAGAAGAATTCATGTTGAGTTCACTATTTCTATTTCCAATGCTTTCGCCGGGGTGCACGCCATCGTGCTGCGACGCACTGGCTGTTTCCCCGCATTCCCACTTTCCAAAGGTGGGCGACATCCGTCACATATTCAAGGATGTTTTCCACTTGATCAAAATGGGATGATGGGATTTCGGTCTCTCCTTCCATGGATTCTTCCTTGGAATTCGTCACCTAGTCCGGGTCTCCCTTAAAGATTAAAATATTGTTCATGAAACACTTCCCCTGTACCATATCTTCATGGACACCAGTTAATTACACTTCTTATGTCAGGACATTCCAAGGGGTCAAGTCAGGTAAACAACCTTCGATCAGGGGAGTAGTCATGTTAGACATTGCTGGAAAGTCTTGGAACTAAAAGACTAATACGCCTGGGTTTCTTCTTCTTATGATAGGTCTTATCAAGGGCGTAGAAGCTCGAGGCATCCCACGTCAAATGTGGGGAATTATATGCCATAGGCATGTACCTGAGGTTTTCCTTAGCTTCCCGTGTTTAACATAGGTTATTCCACAAGTTTAACATCTAGCGGATATGGTTATTCCAAAGGCATGTATTTTGAGGTTTTCCTCAGGCATCTCATGTTTAACACAAGGTAATCCATAAGTTTAACATCCTACGGAGACAGGGTGAGAATGATCAGAACATCCCCTAGAGACGGATCCGATTGGTACATCCCTAGGAGGGATCATCTAGAAGTATTACCAGATGGATGTATTAGAACACTCAATAAGAGCGGACCCAGGATGGTGTGTCCCACAAAAGGATGATTTCACACCATGATGGTTGATCTGGACACCACTGAGCACAGATCCGGGAAAGTGCACCCCAAAAAGGAGAACAACAAGGTTTTCTGTTGGCTGGGATTGAACCTCAAGGAGGTTTTATACATACCCTATGTATATGATAGGGATCAAAACCCACATATTTCTAATTGTGATGAATCGGGGTGTATACAAAGTACAATTATTCAGAGACATGTTGGGGCTTACTCATGGATAGCGACGCATCGCAAGAGGGACACTCTTGGTTGGATGGTTATGGATTGTGTGGGGATTGTGCAAGGTTAGCTGCTCAAATGGATGATATGACTTCACCAATATGTGGCATCCTAGGTAAGAATCATGATGGATATGGAAGGAGTGTTGAAGGATGAAGTGAGTGGGGATGGAACTGACGTGAAGATGATGGTGATGTTGGGATTGAACCATAGAGAGGCTTCTTACATATCCCCGTGGTAGGGAATCAAAGTCCATATAGTTTGGTGGGGCGATGGGACACCTAAAGAGGCAGCCTATGAGAATGGACTCATGGATGGAAACTGAAGTAAGTAGAACCTTAGGGTTGGGGAATGACCTTCCCAAAACAAAAAGGCTAAAGGGAGAGACCAGGATGGGGGGTGAATGATGGGCTTGAACCTTAGGGAGGCTTCCTATGTATCCCTATAGTAGGGAATCAAAGTCCACATAGTTCCGGATGAGGCATGGAATTGGGGTGTATGCAAAGGACATCAACTCGAAGTCATATTGGGGCTTAAACGTGGTTAGAATCCCATCACAAGAGGGACACTATTGGTTGGAGGCGTGTGAATTGAGTGTGGGTCTTATGCATGGTTAGTTTCTCAGGAGCTGGTCTGATGCCACTAAGGGATAGACCAGGGATGTGGGTCCTAAAAAAGGGGTCACCAAAGTTTACTAGTGTTTGGGGTTGAACTGCAGGGAGGAATCCTACGTACCCTGTCTATGAGATAGGGATCAAAACCCACACAGTTTGTAAGCATATAGTTTAGTGTCATCCAAGAAGAAAGAGGCATACAGTTTAATGTTATGAAGGACAAGGGTGAACTTACATGAAGTGGTAGGGACCGATGTATGACAGGCCTGAACCTCAGGGAGGATTCCTACATACCATGCTTGGAAAGGGAAAGGATCAAAGTCCATGTAGTTCAGGATGAGGGGAATGGGGCTTACACACTAAGGAAGCCTGGAGAGGGTGTCATGGTCGATGATTACTCTAAGCCCACATGAGTCATGCTCGGTGTGAGAAACAAGAGGCAACAAATACTTGATGATCACATCCTCATGAGGAGTGTAGTGGAGCTTATACGTGGTTAGTGGCCTAAGGAGATGTAGATTGGTAATTACTCCAAGATGGAGGCCCCATGGTGATAAATCCCAAAGGGAGTGGGATGGGGTATCGAGAGTCCCCTATTCCCATCTCTATTCTTGTCTTTGTTCATGGAAGAAGAGAGGAGGATCAAGGGTGATACCTTCTACAAGAAAGGCTAGGGGATTACACCAGGATGGTTTCCTTACCCTACGGACAGATGTCGTTCCATGTAAGGAGGATCTCATTCCATGTGAGGAATATCTCACTCCCATGGAGACGAGTGGGAATGGAAAATGTCCGAGGTGGGGCACCCCATGTTCATCACATGGGGTGAGACTACAATTTAATTTCATGTGATGAGGAATATGATGCTTGGTAGTTTAACGTCCTTCAACTCAGACGATGAGGATTCTCTCCTCACCCCTTAGACTTACATAACTGAGGTGATCTAACCCTTGGTGAAGGGAAGGCACCAACAATACCGTATAGATACGAGGTTGTGGAGTGATCCATTGAGGGGCTCACATTAGCATGACTATGAGAAGAATCAATAGCCATTAGCATGCCTATGCGAAGAAGCATGAGGCAAAGGAAAGTAACATGAAGCATCACCCAAGAGACATTGAAATCACTTCATACAAGCCTATAGGGATATAAGGGAGGAGGGTTTTTGAAGAAAGGGGGTTCACAAGAAGAGACCTTGCGAAGCTCTGGTGCTCCACAAAGTGTAGAGAGTCTGCAAAGGGGTATGATTCGTGAAGTGGAGTGGTCTAGACTACTCATGGAGTATACATGTGTATGAAGAGTGCTTCACGAAGTGAAAGTGATTTCACAAAGAAGGACTTCACAGAGCATGGGTGCCTTGCAAAGTGCGGCATTGCGAATCAATATACTTTGAAAAGAACAATGATCCCGCCTTAGCATGGGTTAACATGTTCATGGAAGGTACTTTGTGAAGAAAGATTTCTTTGCAAAGACCTGAGTTCCCATAAGGATCTCCTTCCTTTGAGATGGCCCATGGGCTTTGTGAAAGACATTTCTACTTAAATAAGGGTTGAGTATGAGCAAAGGAAAAGGTATTTCACAATGCTAAAATAAATTAAAGAGTTCATTTTATCAATGTTTTTAAAAGAACAGGGTGATTCATGATTTGAGAGATGAGAAGGTGAAAGGTCAGGGTATCCATACTTTGGGTTCTGGGGAAGCCTGGTATTTATAGGCAAGAGGTGGCGTGAAGCTCAGAGGTCAGGTCATGAAGGAATTGGACCTTGAAATCGGAGGTCGATCCATCAAGTTCCTTGGACTCACAGAGCTCTCCATCAACCTCTACACAACACTTGTAGAGGGATCTCTCTAGTGCATCATAGTTTTGGAGGGCTCTGTCAGATGCTCTATAGCAGTGCACAACTGTCTCTCAAGTGCGTCGTAGTTGCAAAGATCTCCGTCAGCCACTGCGTAGTAGCGCAGAGCTCTCTCTCAAGTTCATTGTAGTCAAAAATTTCTCCGCCAGCTTATCTTCAATGGTTGTAGAGGAGGATTTTCCCACTTCTTCTCACTAATTTCAGTGCCAGAGGGGCTTTGAGAGGCTTCTCTATGAGGCTGATCTGTGAGGTAGGATTCCTTGGATTTTTTTGGGGGTTTTTTTCCCCAGGTACAAATTTTGGCACCAAAAAATACTCAGAGGTGGAAGAATCTAATTAAGATAAAGAAGAAGTAATTAATCCTAATACAATTTTGAGTCATCTTTGAATATCCATGATTCGAACAGGGGCTAGTGCAACTGAAGAATCTCTAAATCTAGTAAAGCTAGAGGAGATGAAAGGTGATCTAATGAATTCTTTAGAAACTGAAATCCCTTCAAAAGGAAGATATTTCCAAGAATGGATTATGTCCAGAGTTTATTAGTCTAAGGTATACTGGAAGTCTTGGGTACCATATCAACAAATGAAAAAGATATTCGAAGATGAAGAGACATATAAAGTCTATAAAATAAATATAGGATTATTTAAAATGCCTTTGCTAAAACTAGAAAGGGTTAATAAGGTTATCCAAAAAATTCTAAGTAAGTGAATTTTGGAATAATACAAATTTGAGTAGGTCCCCTAGTAAAAAAAGGAATAGATATACCAATCCTAATTATAGTAGTGGATGATAGTTCATCCAATTTCTCAAATAACTTATTAGGAGGTGCATGAGAAAATCTACATATAGGAGCAGCATGGGTAAAGGTGATCCCAAAATTGCATGCAATTATTATGGAAAAAAGTATTAGTATAAGTCTAGAAGTAAAGATCAATATAAGGAACTGGTAGAAGAAGTTGTGATGTCCACCTGATAGAATATGTGTTAGAGTAATAACTTGTCTTTATGTAATGTTCTATAATAATGGAATACCATCTCTAAGGAAATGTGTGAAACGATTTACACATCTATTTCAAGACGAAAGAACATCAATTAGAGAAATGAAAACACAGGTGGTAAACCTCAAGAGGCTAACTTGTCCTAGATAATGGGTTTTACCAGATCCATAGGAAGAACAAAGGTAGAAGTTACTTATTCCAAATGTTATTAAATAAGTCAGAAATAGAATTGTCATATATGAGGTCAGAGAAGATGAAGATTATATTAAATCAGAAGGATCAATATTAGGTATATTAGATTTGAAGATGGAATATTTAAAATTATAAATTCTTAAGGACCCTTTAGAAAATTCAAGGATCTTATTTAGAAAAGATGAAGGTACTTCAGCAGATGCACCTAGAACATTGATTTCGATAAAGATAGTTAGACAAATAATTGTTTGATTACCTATATATGAGGATAAATAAACTCATCTATGTTATATAATATCTTCATTACTCATTGAAAAAATAAATAAGTGGATTGAATTATTAAAATTAAGTATTAATGAAACTGCATGTATTTCCCTAGTTGATACAGGAAGTACCTTATCTTGTATGAGAATCTAATTTTCAAGAGTAACCTGGGAATCCATAGAGTTGAAAGTTAAAGTTGGTAACAGTAAAAAAAATTTGATTTAAGAAGTAACAAAGGATGTTCAGATTAAACTCAATGGAAGAATATTTGTAGATCATATGCTTTGTTTTATTCATCAATTTATAGATGAATTTTTGATTAAAAATAGATTCCTTAGAAGATATAAAACTCTAAAGATATTTTTAGAAGGAATTATCCTAGATAATTATCTGATTCCAACTACTTTTGGAAAATCTACAATAGTTCCAAATAAGCAAGTATCTATAGTTAAAGTGGAGAAATATCCATATGAGGATAAAGTATACAATAGAAAGATCGAGAAATAGAGAGAACTGGTAGGATTGAAAATTATAAGGATTAATGAAGAAGAGTCCTTGGCTAAGATAAAATATTATTTATAAAAAAACTGGTCATAAAGTACACTAAAACTATAGAAGAATGAAATTATAGAGGAGAAAATCACCCTTAAAGATACTAGTACAATTATCAGAAGTTAGAGAATTGCTTATTCAAATGAAATGGTTAAGGAATTTGATAAAAAAAAAATTCCAGAACTAACTAGCCTTGGATTAATCAAGCATAGTGAAAGTCCTTATAGGAGTGCAAAATTCATGATGACGAATCATGATTAACAACAACATGGTAATGCAAAAATGGTTATATATTATCGTGATCTTAATTGTTCCACAAAAGATGATGGCTATAATCTTCATAATCAAGAATATTTAAGAAACAGGATTAAGAATGAAATTCCAATGGTATATTCTAAGTTTGATCTCAAGTCAGGATATTGGAAGATAAAGATCAATGAGGAGGCTATACCACTAACAAAATTTACAACACCAGTTGTCTTTTTTGAATGGCTATTTATTCCATTTGGACTCAAGAATTCCCCAGGAATATTCCAGAGAAAAATGGACAAGGAATTAAGTAGCTTATCATAGTTCATGGCAGTCTACATTGATGATCTCCTCATATTTAGTAAAAATAAGGAAGAGTATATAAAACATTTACATCAGGTTTCTAAAGTGCTCAGAGACAAAGGGATGATACTTTCAGAAATAAAGATCATTTGGATGCAATAAAAGATATAATTATTGGGATTTTAAATCCAAGAAAGTAGATAGAAGCTTCAACCACATATTGCAGAGAAGCTAGAAACTTTTCCCAATGAGATTAAAGATTATAAGAAGATACAAGTGTTTCTTGGTATACTAATTTATGATAGAGTATACAATAAAGATTTAGCAAAAATCTCAGTTCCAATAAAAATAAAGGTGTCCAGTAAGGTACCCTAGAATTATATAGAATAAGATTATGAAGAAATCAGAATTTTGAAGAAAATATCATAGAAAATATTAGAATTGGAGTATCTAGATGGGAGTAAAGATCAACTTATCTTAGAAACATATACACCATACTCATCATGGGGATGTATCCTAAAGATAAAAAAACTATAATGAGAATATCATTAGATATTGGAGTGGATGCTTTAATAAGTCAGAGAATAATTATCCTATCCATGAAAGTGAATTGCTTGCAGTCCTTAAAGGAATTAGGGATAATGGTATTTTCTTGAGAAACCCTTTTATTTTAAGAACATATATTTCTTATATAAAAAAATTTATGAGAATAAAATTAAAAAGTTTTACCTTGGAATGAATTTTATGGTGGAGGAATGATTTGAAGTATTATAACTTTAATATAGAAAATATTAAAGGAAAAGATAATGTCATTCCAGATGCATGAACACACGAATATGACTCTTGCAGGTGCAATGGAAGAAATTAGAAAATCAATGAGATGTTCCCTTTTCATTGATAATTATTATGTTCCATAATTCCCAGTATTAAAGTAATGAATAATAGGCTCGAGAAAAGAAAAGGGATTCTAGAAGAGAATCTCCTTTAGAAGAAGGTATCTTTATCTAGTAAGGTTGAAAGATCATAAAGCACAAGTTCCTCAACCAGAAAGGCTAAAAAACTAGAAAAAGATTCAAAGAGATATCTGGACAAAATTTTTAAGGATAAATGCCATATTTAATTCTTTGTATGTGGTCAAAAAGTCCATTACAACACTCAATGTGTAGAGAATACAAGAAATAAGAAGGATCAGAAGAACTAGAAGGTTGAAACAGATGAGAGATAAAAAGGAAAAGAGAATATTTTTTCTAAAATATGGGTTGATCAAGTAGAATAATAAATTGAAAAGAAGAAGAAGTTTGAAAATGAAATTCATCAACAGAATGTTCAGCAGGAACAAGAGAGTTTGGATGATGATCTAGATGAAGAGACTAATATAGAAAAATATATATTGAAATGTTTTCAGAGGATTCCAAATATTTATAAGAATAAATCCACAGATTTTTATATTCTAATAAAAAAAAGTAAAGATGATCGAATATTCAAATGAGGTCTGAACCATGTTTTATACATGATCAAAGAATCCAAAGACCTTATGGAATATTATAAAAATATTAATCGAGACATGATCAATATGATCATCACTGAAGATATCTGGTTGAAATTCCAAGTTTCTGTTCTTCTGGAAAATGTTAGAAGGATCAAGTAGATAGGCATGAAAGAATATTCTATTTTTAAAAGGTTTTAGAGAATTTCAAGAACAAGGATTCCAAATATTCATATACCAGATACAACATTAGAACCAAAAAAGTTAATTTAATGCCAAAAATATTTCAGGATGGGAGTAGTATAATTCTTGGGATTTAAGAAAATAAATTTCACATTCAATTGGGTGCCACAAATGGTGATAACTCCTATAATAATGCATATTTGAGTTTTTTATGGTGGGTTGCACATATTGAACCTATTATACTAGTAGATATATTGATCATGTTATGAAAACTATACCGAGACATTTGGCGAATCATAGTTTAGCGATGATGATTAGATAAAGTTTATTTTGAATAAGAGCAATTATGAATGTATCCAAATTTCGTGGAGTATCTATCTTATTGAATCAAAATCAACAAACAAAGATTTTATATTCTTTTTAAGATACAATGTGCTAGTATATATCAACTCCAGAGACATGAAACATGAAAAAATGGCATATCTGATAGACTTCGCGGTGGAGGAAGACACAATTCTTGAAGAACTCAAGATATGGAAGGGACATAAAGAAGATATCTTTATTTTCAGAGATAAAATCCAACATTACATATAATAATTGATAAAAATGAAAGTGTCTAAAAAAGAATTCTCAGTTAGAGAAATGATTGATGCTCTGTACGAGTTAGAGAGAATCTAGGTGTTGATCCAGAAATGAAAAATATCTGTCTTGAAATATTGGATCAAATCGGATGTTTCATTTATGTAGTTTGTTTTTAATGTAAAGTGTGTGGTGAAAGTTTCACATTTTATAATCCTAATTTTTTATTTTTATTTTTATTTTGCTTCTTCATTTTCGTTTGTCTTTGTCAAAAGTGTACATTTTAAGTCATCTTCTTAGGAAAAATGATCCCGAGGCCTATATAAAGGAACTCCGACCCATTTATTCAGGGAGATGATCTTGAATAGAAATTAGAATGATTTTAGAAATTCTCTCTCTACATTATCTCTAAGCCTTTGTGTTCTTCATGCGAAGTGATTCTAAAAGCGATCCCGCGAATTCGATGACAGGTAGTCCCCTTATCCTTTTTGTGGATATTGTTTTCCTATTGTTCTTGTGAGTGATTTTGTAGCCTTTATAGATTCCCAAAATTGGATTTCCTAGGAGAACTCATTAGGGGGATAAAGAAGCCAGCCAGAGTGCTGCTTTAGTGTAGTTTCTAGTATGAAATTATTGAATTCCATTGTTAAATGTCTTTATCATGATTAGAGACATTTATAAGGACGGATAAGGTATTATGAGAACAAAGCCAATTATATTTGGCTTATAAAGCATCGTCAAATTCCATAATCCATATTGGCCTTTGAAAACGAATCTGAAGTAATCAAGTTAGGGTAGAAATCCTAGAAAACTTGCGATAAGCTTAATGAATTGAAGATAGAAATCAGGAATACAAAATCTGAACTTCGAGAAGCCAAGTGGTTAGTCAAAAACCTAGAAAAAACACTTGGAGATCCAGAAGGTGAAGTATTTCTCTTTGAATAGTAAAATATGGTTGGAAGAGGATCTGGTCTAGGACCAAATATTCAAGATATTTGGAAGAGGCTTAAAGGAAAATATTTAGGAGAATATTTTAATCAACCAAAAATAACTATCTCCGATATTCATCCACATAGAGATACAGAAAGGGAAATTATATAAGGACAATATACTATAGCTGATTACTCATAGCCTTTAGTCGGAGAAGCTCAATAATATCAGGAATAAGTTTAAAATATTTCTCAGAGTATCCAGTAATACTAGAAATTGATCCATGATATTATTACTCAGGAGAAATGGAAACTTGGGGATATTGAATGTGTCTCAAAAAACCCAAATGAAAATCTCAAGAAAGTAGAAGACCTATAAGACAAACTCTAAGAGAAGAAGAAAAAGAAAGATACTAAGCCATATCCCACTGAAGGACTCAGTGTAAAACATTGGGAAGCCAAGACAGTATGGTAGGAAATCTACCAAAAACCAATTTCTTGGAAAAGACATAAAGGATCATTCAAGTATTTTTTTCAGAAGATAAATAGGGAAGCTAATACCTCATATCCTAACTAAATTCAGAAAGAATATAGGCCAAGGAAAACACATCCAATAGGTGTTCCTCAACACGGGATGATCCTAAAGCTAGATTGTGAAAAGGATCATGGACCAACCATAGATAAATGGTATCTAGACCTTCAATATTACATGTTATCAGTTGGTTTACATTCATGGACCATTTATAGTGCACTCAATTTCACAGGAGATACCTTGATATGTAATATAAGATGATTTCAGGAAATGTTGTTAAGACACTCATAAGTGAGAACAACAATCCAAGAATATGTTACATTCCCAATTGAGGTTATAGTGGTAGTGGATGATTTCCTTAAAAAGGAGTTTATGGGAAATTCACTGGTCGATCAAGATAGAGAATTGATAGAAAAATATAGAACAACTTTGACTAAGAACCAAATTTGTGACATGTGTTACTTTAAATAATATCTTTGTGAGTTTCATCAATGGTACTATCTACTTGGACTAGGAGATAAAGAATATGCTCTAGATGTATTTATTCAGAAACTTCCAGGAAGTTGTCCTGAAATAGTTCAATAAGCCTTAAAGACTCATATTTCTCAAAGTGTAGATTTACAATATACATTGGGAGTTTGAGAAAAAAAATCAAGAAAGTGATAATACTATATTGTATACATAGGTGTGTCTTGTAGTATGTAAGAAATATGTAATACATGAGTTCTTCTTGTTTCCCAAAAGTAAGGGGTGTTGCAGGAAGATATGGGTGTGGTCCAACTAGGTAGGAGCTTGGAAAACCCCAACAAAGGTCATTCAGAACATAGTGTTAGGATGACCAGTGTGAACAAAAAAAACCACACAAGATGATTTAGAGATAATTTGGTAATATAAAATCCTCAAGTATATTTTTAGGCAAAAAGAAAGAAAAATATAATATATTTCTATGACCAAATAGAATCTATAATGACATGAGAGAAAACTTTAATTCCAAATATGGGAAGTATCCTAGATTCCCTAAAGGAAAATCTCTATCCAGTTGTGATTGTTGTTGGTTTTGTGGAAATAAAGTCCATAGAGATGATAGTTGCCCAAATGCAGATATGAGAAGAGGAAGTCTCAAAGAAATAATGATGGAAGATTCATCAGAAATATTGTTTGAACCTATATGGGGAGAAGATATAGAGTCGGATTGTAAAGACCTGGGAATTATATATAATTTTTTTAAATTATTTGGGATTATTATGAGTCTTCAAAAATTGACGGCACGTGATTCCAAGGCTCGGTGTGCCCATAACAGAATTCTGAAATTTTTTTAAGGTACGTTCAGTAAACGTACGGGTGACGTTTCTTATCTTTTGAACCGGTGCTCAGAATTGAAATCTGAGGGCACTATTGAACTCGCAGCACCAGGATTCTCTTAAGGGAGGCTTAACTTCAACCACAGAAGGTCAGGTGAAAAAGATAGTTTTACGGACATTTTTAAATAATAATAAAATAACACAATATTTTATTTTATTTTTCTACCAACTCTTGAGTGATGGTGAAGGGGACCTCAGAGGTGGTTGGGCATTTAAAGAGGGACATTAAATGCCCAGTTACACATAGGTTATGTAACTACCCCTCGTATAATTAATAAGGTTCATTAATTACACCAATTAATGAGCCATTAATTGAAAGGATAATTAAACTCTTAACTTATCCCTTAGATTATTGAAATAGTGGGGAGAGGAGTTTTGGGGAATCGTGGGATAATTCTTGACACAGAATCGAAGAACAAAATTTCCCTCCAACGAAGAATGGAGGCTTAAATGACAATGTTGGAGTAATGAATCCAAAAATGACAAACGCCGATGGCTTCAAAGAATGTGGATTCTTCAAACAAAACAACAACATCTCCTATGAATCTGAGGTAGGGTTTTTTTTAAACTCAAGTGTTTTTTATTTCAATCTATCGTTCTTGAAAAACATGATGAACGTGGGTTAACCAAAAATGATTTAATTCATAATTCAAGAGAAAATATGGTTGGATAATGTGGGAATTTTTGAATGGGGTTTTAATTTATCTTTTGATGATTTTGTTTACCACACCCTTGTTAAATTGATAGCATGGAGGGTGTGGAACAACCGAACAAGGCCCGAACCCTTCGTTGCTTTAGATTTGTTGCGTTCTTCATGGGTGAAATTTTGAACTCGATGAAAACTTGAATCTGAGACCCATGTGGTGACGACAACATCCCAAGAGGTCCATAGGTGAAATCAAAAGGGAAAACATACCACTAGAGCTCACCTGGTGGCCCGCAGAAGTCCCACCGACGACTGGCGTCGGCTGGCTCTCTCCGGCTGCGGAGGAAGGCGGTGACCAGAGGCACCAGTGGGCGATAACGGTGGCCTAATCTCTCTGACTACGGAGGAAGGTGGTAGCCGAAGGCACCACGACGAACAATAGGGGAGGCCAACCCTTGGCCGACCATGTTGGCAGTGGGCGTCACACCGTCGCGCGCTGTGGAGGGAGGCCGTGACTTCGAGCCGCAATGGAGGGGGAACCGCGCCCCACGGGTCCCGTTGAAAGAGGGGGTGACACCACGTGGCATCACCATTTCAAACCGAACAGAAAATTGTCCATTTGGAAAGGGGAAGCCGACCCCCACCAGGGTAGCTCCCAGCCATGGTGGGCTGGGCCGGTCCACGACCCAACGGGTCGAGCCCGCCGCGGCCCAGCTCGCTCGGGCCGGCTGAGCCAGTTTGGGCTGGGCCAGTTCTACCCGAACATTTTCGACCTAAACTGGGTTTGGTCGACCGAGGTTGGGGCCGGTCGGGTCGGTCTGACCGGGTCGGATCGGACCCGAACTCTTTTCGACCCAGTTTTCGCTTAAAAGGCCGTATCTCACAAGCCATACGTCTGTTTGAAGAACTGTCTGTGGTGATGGAATCCATGGAACAAGATGGTCCCTTTAAGATAATCCATCTGAGTTTTAGAGAAGGTTGTAGTATGATCAAGTTGAATTGAACCTAAATCCAACCAGGCTCTCGGTACTAAAATGCTTATAACTCACAGACCGGGCATCCGATTGATGCCTCGTCTATCGCGTTGAAACCCTTACGACATCGAGGTCCTTTGAGTTACTTCTTTGTGACACTTCTTGGAATTTAAGGCACGAACGATATCTTAAGGATCAGATTCTATGGAACTCAAGTGCACTGAGTGTGGGAAATCATGTGGCTGGATGTCAATTGAATAATGACCCTATGTGGATCAGCATCATAGAGAACCTGTGTGGATCAGCATCATAGAGACCATGTGTGGATCAAAATCATAGCGACCCTGTGTGGATCAGCATCGTAGTGACCCTATGTGGATCAGTATCATAGCGACCCTATGTGGATTAGCATCATAGAGACCCTGTGTGGATCAGCATCCTGGAGACCCTGTGTGGATCAGTAGTGTGAGACTTGAAGAGGACCATCCTTAGAATGGATTGTCATGGATCAATGACATACGACCCTGTGTGGATCAAAAATGGAAAAAATTCTTTTTGGTTCAGTTGTGGAACTTACTAACAAAATAAAATGATATAGCACAAGACTAATCATCTTTATTCATGATCTTTGAGTTGTATACATGGTTTGAATTGATTTTTTTCTTGTGCTTTGTGATTGTGATCATACTTTGTGGTTTTTCCTTTGTGGAATTCTAAGTGACCTTTGGTGGTCTCAAGGTCCCTACTGGGTATTGTTATACTCACCCCTGCACGGGCTTCACATGCACCTTGTCTTGTCTTGTGTAGATGATGAGAAACTTGGCTGAGACTTTAGGGAGCTAGGACCAGGCAGTACACGAAGGTGACTGGTTGAAGTGGTGAGTTGCAGAGATGAGTTGTACCAACCCTTCAGGTAGGATCCTTGGTAGATGATCTTAGGAGCTATTTTCTGTTGTAGTTTTATCTTTTAGTTGGACTTGTATTCTGACCCCCTTTAATTTCAGTACACACTTTTAATACTGTAGTTTTACTATGTGATTTGCATATTGTTGTGTTCTTGGTCTGTGCATTTGTAGGCTTAAAGACAATACCTTCCCAATTGTAGAGAAATACCTTTCTGGTGCTAGTCACCAACCTCTGTCCTATGGAAGGCGGGCTTGGGGTAGTCATGACATGGGACCTTGGGGATGTGTCATGATAAATTGGTATTCGAGGAGTCGATTCTACCGAAGAACTAGGACTCTGATCTTTCCAATGGAGCAATAGTGTTAAGTGTTTTGAGTGTGGTTTTTAGTTTGGGGAGTCCTGTGTTGGTGCGGAGGCCGACATATCCATACACAAGGACCCTGAATTTTGATATCTGACTCGGTGCACAAAAACACTGATTGCGTGTGTTTTAGAAATGTTTTACTTTTGATATATATTGAGTTATCTCACCAAATATAACTTATTGAAAGTGGTGCACCTGTTTCTTTTTAGCATGCCTCTACGTAGACATCCATCCAGGATTCTAGAGAGAGTTCATGATGACGTCCCACTGAGCGATGAGGCTTCAGTGCAAGGCCCTCCTACAGGGATAACACCTTTGGGTGGTGAACCAGTAGCACCGCTACCTGTTGGACAACAGTTTCCACCATCCCCACTAGTGGACAGTGAATGCTGACTGAGCACATTGTATGAGCTCCAGTGGAAGAGGCCTCTGACATTTCGAGGTGAGACGGATCCCCAGGCAGCTGAGGACTGGATGGAGTCTATGGCTAGACTTTTCCACCTAGTTGGGACACCAACAGAGCAGATGGTGATCCTAGCTACTAGTCTTTTTTAAGGCATGATAGGGAGATGGTGGATCCTGATGCTCCAGTTACATGATGAGGTGACCCTCACCTGGACGGACTTTGAGAGCCTCTTCAGGGCGGATTTTGTTCCAGCGAAACTATGATCTATGCGTATTCAAGAGCTTCTAAACTTATAGAAAGGCAGCCTGACAATAGACCAATACTCAGTGATATTCACTAACCTCTCTTGCTACTCTACTGACATGGTAATAGACACTTTATTTAGGACCCGAACCTTTGAAAAGGGTCTCTGGTATGATATCAGAACGTCGATGATATCACACAACATCCTGACGCAGGCTGGAGTACTTTAGTGAGCATTATTTTTGGAGAGATTCTTAGCTGAGTAGGCAACAATGGTGAGAGCCACCACAAGATGACAGGTAGCTGAGTCATCTTTAGCAAGCAGTAGGAAGATGACACAGAGGTCCAAGTGGGCCAGACCTTCCGGAGGATGAACCTAGGATGTAGGGTCAGAGGTGTGGAGCTCATGTGGTATTGCAGGCTAGAATAGGAGAAGACTGTGCTTCACGTGTGGTGGGCAGGGCCACATGGCTCGCGACTGCTCGACCTTCCATACTGACGATTAGTAGACGATCGAGGGACCTCCGAGGCAGAGGTAGAGATTCAAGTGAGGAGGTCCACAGGTTAGTGGACATGGTAGAGGAACATGTCGTACAATATAAGGTGGGTGGCGATTTGATCTTATACCACCACCACCTCCAGGTGGTCTACCCCGACCTTAGGGAGCAGGCAGACAGGGACGAGCTCAGCTTCAGGAAGCTAAGGACTACGACCACGGTGCTCTAGATATGATTCTAGGTAAAATACGTGTTTACTCCACCCTAGATACAGTACTTAAAGACCCAGGTGCTGGTCACTCTTTCATTTCCATGACTCTCGTTTAGATCTTGGAGATTTTGGTAGATCCATTGGATCGATCCATAAAATTAGAGACTCCTATATGAAAGGATTCGATGATTGAACACTGGTGACGACAGTGTGAGATTACTCTAGGAGGCGAGATCTTTGGATGGGATATCCTAGTAGTAGCGTCGAGGCCTTACAATGTCATCTTGGGTATGTACTGGTTATCCATGATCCATTCTCAGATCGACTATTTTAGGTGCAAAGTGCAGTGTGTCTATGAGGATAGGACCAGGTTTTCCTTCACTGGTGAGAAGGTAACCTTTGTAGCTGAGGATGGAATTTCTCATAGGAGTGTGGATCTGATCACACATAAGTTGGCTAGCCTTCCCCTCAGAGCAGTTGAAAATTGGAGTCCGAGCTATCCTGTAGTGGTGGACCAGTATGATGATTTCTTTCCTAAGGATGTTCCAGGACTACATCCTCATAGAGAGTTAGACTTCTACATTGACCTGTACCCTAGGACAACACTGATATCTAATCCAGCATATCGGATGTCTCTTGTAGAGCTTCGTGAGTTGTGGGTACATATGGAGTACTTGTAGAGGAAGGGGTTCATAAGGCCCAATGTTTCTTTATGGTCATCTCCAATTTTGTTTTCCAAGAAGGTAGATGGGAGTCTAAGGCTTTGTGTGGACTATTGGTACCTAAACTAGGTGACCGAGAAGAACAAGTATCCACTCCCGAGGATTGATGATCTCTTCAACCAACTAAAGGGAGATCTATGGTTTTCAAAGATAGACCTCAGATCAGGATATCATCAGCTTAGGGAACTAGATGAGGATGTACTGAAGATGACCTTCAGATGCCGGTATGGACACTATGAGTTCTTGGTAATGCCTTTTGGCATGACCAAATCCCCAACAGTGTTCATGGGACTCATGAACAAGATATTCTAACCTTACCTCGATCGCTTCGTGGTGGTCTTAATTGATGATATCTTGGTTTACTTAGCGATGGAGGAGGATCATGACACTCACCTGTAGATAATTCTAGATATCTCTCGAAGTTCTAGTTCTGGATACGAGGGGTCCACTTTTTGGGACATGTTATCTTTAAGGCTAGAGTCACAATGGATCTGGAAAATATAGAGGTAGTGCTTTCTTGGGAGCCACCAAGGAGTGTGACCGAGGTTTAGAGTTTCCTGGGATTGGTTGGGTACTACAGGAGATTCGTACATGACTTCTCCAGGGTAGAGGCACCCTTGTTAGCTTTGAAGAAGAAGTTTCAGCCTTTATTGTGGACGCAGAAGTGCCAATAGAGTTTCCAAGAGCTGAGGCGAAGACTAACGAGTGCCCCAATCTTGAGGCTACCAGAAGATGATGTTGGGTATGTAGTCTACTACGATGCATCAGGGACCGAAATATGGTGTGTCCTGATGCAGGAGTGAGTGGTGATCGCCTACTTCTCATGGCACTTGAGAAAGCACCGGTAGAACTATGATACCCATGACATAGAGTTTGAAGTAGTGGCCTTTGTGCTGAATATGTGACAACACTACTTGATGGGTGAATGGTTTTCTGTTTACTCAAATCACAATAGTCTCAGGTATATCTTCTCGCATAAGGACCTGAACCTGAGACAACAACGACGGTTGGAGTTCCTCCTGGACTATGAATTTGAGATAGTATACACTCTTGTGAAGGGGAACGTAGTAGAAGATGCACTCAACATAAGGTCTGGTCTACAGTTACTGAGTGAGGCGAAAGATCAGCTAGCCACGTTGCAGATATACTTTTTGGATAGAGATGGAGCGGCCTACCTTCAGTTTATGATTGTCACTCCCCCACTCCTTTAGTGAGTTCAGGAGGCTCATCTTATGGATGTTGACAGTGAGACACTACATGCTCAGATATCCTCAGGACATTCTTTTAAAGGATTTTCTGAAGGTGGGGAGCATGTCATCCTCTTCATAGGATGCACCATAGTACCTATGATGCTATGAGAGGAGGTGTTGAGGTAGTTCCACACATCCCCTTTGGAGGTATATCCTAGAGTGTCGAAGATGTATCAGGACCTCCGGCGTCAGTACTGGTGGACAGGGATGGAGAAAGTGGTGGCCAAGTTCGTATCACGATGCCTCACTTGTCAACAAGTGAAGACTGAGCATAAGGTACCAGCAAGATCAGATCATCCACTTGAGGTTCCAGAATGGATGTGGGATGGTATATCCACAGACTTTGTGACAGGAAAACCACGTACGTCCAGGGGCCACGATTTCATCTGGGTGGTCATTGAACGACTCACCAAGTTGACCCATTTACTACCCATTCAAGAGTAGGGATCCGTAAAGAGCTTGGGATGCCTCTACGTACAAGATATTGTACGACTTCATAGAATTCCATCGAAGATCGTCTCAGATCACAATACTCATTTTACATCCTGGTTATGGAGGGGATTACATGAGGCGTTCAGGACTCAGCTACATTTGAGTACCGCCTTCCATCCTCAGATAGATAGACAGATGGAGTGAACTATACAGACACTCGAGGACATGATTCATGCTTGTGTCCTTGATTTTGGATGTAGTTAGGAGGACCACCTACCACTGTTGGAGTTCGCATACAACAAAATTTATCACTCCACCATCACCATGGCTCTGTTTGAGGCTCTGTATGGGTGACCTTGCAGATCACCACTATGCTAGACTGACCCATGGGAGTCATTACTTATGGGTCCAGAGTTGGTATAGAATACCACCGAGAAGGTGCAGATCATCCTAGAGAGGATGAATACTGCACAGAGCCAGCAAATTTCTTATTCCAACAGGAGACAGATACCCATGGAGTTTGAGGAGGGAGACCATGTCTTCCTACCGGTCTCACCCCGACGAGGATTACTAAGGTTTGGCTGGGGTGACAAGATATCCTTTAGGTTCATCGAACCTTTATAGATCCTCAGTAGAGTAGGCGAGGTGGCGTACCATCTAGATCTTCCCCCACAGATGCACCAGACAACTAAGGAGGTATGTTCATGATCCATCGCACATTATCGACTGTGGAAAGTTAGACATCGACAATGGGGAGACATTTGTGGAGTTCCTAGTGGAGATAAAGTATTGACAAGAGCGGGTCTTTCTTGGGTGGTAAATTTTTCTGGTGCGAGTTCAGTGGTAGCACGGGAACCTCCAGGAGAGCACATGGGAGCTGGATGCTCAGATGCGTGCTCATTACCCCCATTTGTTTCCCTAGTTTTGTTATATATTTAGGGGATGAAAATCCCTAAGGTGGGGAGAATGTAAAGACCCATAAATCCCATAAAATTATTTTTTAAATTATTTGAGATTATTACGAGTCTGTAAAAATTGATGGCACGTGATTCCGAGGCCCGGTGTGCTTGGAATGAAATTTTAAACTTTTTTTAAGGTACGTTCAGTAAACATACGGGTGATGTTTCCTATCTTTTGAACTGGTTCTCGGAATTGAAATCCGAGGGAACCATTGAACTCACAACACCAGGATTTTCTTAATAGAGGCTTAACTTTGATCGTAGAAGGTCAAGTGAAAAAAAATAATTTTATAGAATTTTTGAAAGAATAATAAAATAACATAATATGTTATTTTATTTTTCTACCACCTCTTAAGTAATGGTGGCGGGGACCACGGAGATGGTCATGAATTTAAAGAGGGACATTAAATTCTTGGTTACACATAGGTTGTGTAACTACCCCTCATATAATTAATAATGTTCATTAATTACACCAATTAATGTGCCATTAATTGAAAGGATAATTAAACTGTTAACTTATCCCTTAGATTATTGAAATAGTGGGGAGAGGAGTTTTGGGGAATCGTGGGAGAATTCTTGAAAAAGAACCGAAGAATGAACTTTACCTCTAATGAAGAATGTATGTTTAAATGATGATGTTGGAGGAATCAATCTAGAAACAACGAATGCTGACAGCTTCAACAAATGTGGATTCTTCTCCCACAACTGAAACATCTCATACGAATTTGAGGTAGAGTTTTTTGATTAAACTCAAATGTTTTTGTTTCAATCTATCATTATTGAAAAACATGACGAATGCAAATTAACCAAAAATGAGTTAATTCACGATTCGTATGAAACTACGGGTGGATAATGCGAGAATTTTTTAATAGGGTTTTAATTTATCTTTTGATGATTATTTTACCACACCCTTGTTAAATTACTAGCGTGGAGGGCGCGGGCCAACTAAACAAGGCACAAAAACTCCACCGCTTTGTATTCGTTGCATTCTTCATGGGTGAAATTTTGAACTCGATGACAACTTGAATCTGAGAGCCACGTAGTGACAGCAGCATTCCAGGAGGCCCATAGAAGCAATCAGAAGGGAAAATGGACCACCGGAGCTCACCCAGTGGCCCACAGAAGTCCTAATGATGGGGGATAGCGATCGGCACTGGCGGGCGATGGCGGCGACTGGCCCCCACTGGCTGTGGAGGAAGGAGTCACCCGAAGGCGCCGTGGCAGACGGTAGAGCCGGCCGGACCTTGGCCGGCCGCATTGGCAGTGGGCAGCACACCATCATGCACCGTGGTAGAGGGGGATCCGCACCCCACAGGTTCTGATGATAGAGGGGGAGGTGCCACGTGGTGATAATATTGCAAACCAAATGGACAATTATCTATTCAGAAAGGGGGATATGACCCCCACGTGGGTTGCGCCCAGCCAAGGCGGGTCGGGCCGAGCCCACAACCCAGCGTGCCGAGCCTGCCACGAACCAGCTCACTTGGGACATCCCAACCGGTTTGGGTAGGGCCGGGTCAAACCCAGACTAGGTCGAGTTAGCCCAGTTCGAGGTGGGTCGGGTCGGTCCGACCGGGTTGGATCAGATCCAGACCCTTTTCGACCCAGTTTTCGCTTAGAAGACCATATCTCACAAGCCAGACATCCATTTTACGAACTGTCTATGCCGCTGGAATCCTTGAAATAGGATGGTACTTTTGAGATAATCCAACTTAGTTTTGGAGAAGTTTGGAGTGTGGCCTGGTTGGATCGTACCCAAATCTAATCGGGCCCTCGGTACTAAAATGCTTATAACTCACAGACCGAACGTCCAATTGATGCGATGTCTATCACATTGGGACCCTTACGATATGGCGGTCCTTTGGGTTACTCTTTTGTGGAACTTCGTGGCAGTTGAGGCATGACTGATATCTTGAGGAGCAGATTTTACATAACTCAAGTGCACCGAGTGCGGGAAATCTTGTGGCTAGCTGTCAATTGAATAGCGACCCTATATAGATTAGCATCATAGTGCCCCCGTGTGGATCAACATCATAAAGACCCTGTGTGGATCAACATCATAACAACCCTGTGTGGATCCGCATCATAGCGACCCTATGTGGATCATCATCCTAGTGACCCTGTTTGGATTAGCAGTGCATGACCCGACGAGGACCAGACTTAGAGCGACCCATCGTGGATCAGTAACATACGACCCTGTGTGGATCGAAAATAGAATAAATTCTTTATGGTTCAGTTTTGGAACTTCCTAACTGAATAAAATGATATAGAATATGACTAATCATCTTTATTCCTAATCTCTGAGTTGTATACCTGGTTTGAGTTGAGTCTTTTCTTGTGCTTTGTGATTGAGATTGTACCTTTTGGGTTTTTCTTTGTTGAATTCTGGGAGACCTTCGGGGGTCTCGGGGTCCCTAATGGGTATTTTTATACTCACCCCTACACAGGCTTCACCCGCACCTTGTCGTGGCTTGTGCAGATGATGAGCAGCTTGGCCGAGACTTTAGGGAGCCAGGACCAGACGGTACATGGAGGTGACTGGTTGACGTGGTTGAGATGCAGAGACGAGTTGTACCTACCCTTCAGGTAGGATCCTTGGTGGATGATCTCAAGATATTTTTTCTATTTTAGTTGTATATTTCAACTGAGATTGTATTCTGACCCGCTTTATATTGAGTACACAGTTTTACTACTACAGTTTTACTATGTGGTTTTCATCTTGTCGTGTTGTTAGTTTGTGTGTTTGTAGGATTAAAGGCAATTCCTTCTCAATTTTAGGAAAATTCCTTTCTGGTGCTAGTCGCCAACCCCTGGCCTATGGAAGGCGGGCTTGGGGTTGTCACAACATAGGCCTCGGGGGATGGGTCATGACACATATGATGAAAGTTTATATTCTTTATATTTAGAGTACTTGGAGGTGGAAGACTCTAACTCATATGAATAATAAGGAATTAACCCTAATCCAATTTTGAGCCAGCTTCGAATATCCAGGATTAGAATAGAAGCTAGTGCACTAGAAGTCTCTTGAGATCTAGTAAAGCTAGAGGATATGGAAGGTAATCTAGTGCATTCTTCAGAAATTGAAATCCCTTCATATGTAAGATATTTACAAGAATAGAAGATTCTCAGAGTTTATTGGTCCAAGTTATACCAAAAGTTTTGGGTACCATATCGATAAATGACCAAGATATTCGAAGATGAAGAGATAGCTCAAGTCTATAAAATAAATAGAGTATTATTTAAAATGCCTTTACTAAAACCAAAAAGAGGTGATAAGGATATCCAGAAAAATTCTAAGTAAGTGTATTTTGGAATAATCCAGATTGAAGTAGATCTACCGATCCTAATTATAGTAGTGGATGAAAGTTTAACCAATTTCTCAAATGCCTTATTAGGAGGAGCATGGGTAAAGATGATCCTAGAATTTCATGTAGTTATTATATACAGAAGTATTAGTAGAACTCTAGAAGTAAATATAAACATGAGGAACTGGAAAAAGATACTGGGATGTCCACCCAACATAAGATGTGTTAGAGTAATTACTCATCTTTATGTAAATTTATACAATACTAGAAAACCAGTTCTAAGGAAGGGTGTGGAAAGATTTACACATATTTTCCAAGATGAAGGAACATCAATTAGAGTAATTAAACTATAGGTGGTAAACCCTAAGAGGCTAACTTGGCCTAAAGAATGAGTTTCACCATATCCATAGTAAGAACGGAGGCATAATCTACTTCTTTAAGATGTTATTAAACAAGTAGGAAATAGTCTTGTCATCTCTGAGGTCAGAGAAGATGAAGATGATATTATATAATAAGGATTAGGATCAAGCATATTATATTTGAAGATGCAAGATTTAAAATCCTAAATTCTCGAGAACCCTTTGGAAAATTCACGGATCTCATTTGGAAAAGATGAAGATACTTCAGTAGAAGCACCTAGAACATAAATTTATAGAAATATATTTAGAAAAATAACTGTTCGATTACCTATACATGAGGATGTAGAAACTCATGTATGATATACAAGATCTTAATTACTCAGTGAAAAGATAAATGAGTAAGGTACATTTTTACAATTAAGTATTAATGAAACTACATGTATTGAACTAGTTGATATAGGATGTACCTTCTCTTCCATAAGAATGTGATTTTTAAAAGTAACCTAGGAATCCAGAAAGTTTCAAGTTATAGTTGGTAATAATGAAAGTGTTCTGATTCAAGAAGTAGTAAAGGATGTTCAAATTGAACTCAATGGAAGAATATTTGGAGAGCAGGTTCTTTGTTTTTTTCCTCAATTTCCAGATGACTTCTTGATTGGAAATACATTTCTTAGAAGATATCATCCTGTAATGATATTTTCAGAAGGAATTATTCTCGAAAAGTATCTGATTCCAACTAATTTGGAAAAAAATAGAATGGTTCCAAATAAGAAAGTATCTATGGTTAACGTGTAGAACTATCTAGATGATAATAGATCATACCACACAAAGATTTTGGAGTGGAGTGAACTGATTGGATTAAAAGTTATGAGAATTAATGAAAAGGATACCTCATATAAGATAAAAAATTATTTATTAGAAGAATGGTTAGAAAACCCTTTGAAACTATGGAAGAATGAAATTAAAAAGACTACAATAATCATTAAATATATTAGTAAATTGATCAGAAGTAAGTGAATTGCCTATCTAGATGAAATGTTTAAGGAATTTGATAAACAAATTCTAGAACTAATCAGTCTTGGATCTATCAAGCATAGTGAAAGTCCTCACAAAAGTGCGACATTCATGGTGATGAATCATGATAAAAAACAATGCAGTAAGGCCAGAATAGTTATAGATTATCATGATCTTAATTGCACCACAAAGGATGATGGATGAAATATTCCTAATCAATAATATTTAAGAATAAGGATTAGGAATGAATGATTGTTGATATATTATAAGTTTTATCTCAAGTCAGGATATTGAAATATAAAGATCAAGGTGGAGACTATACCACTAACAACATTAATAATGCCAGTTGTCTTGTTTGAATGGATAGTTATGCTATTTGGACTCAATAATTCCCCAAGAATATTCTATATAAGAATGGACAAGACATTTAGTAGATTATCACAATTCATGGAAGTCTACATTAATGATGTTATCATATTTATTAGAAATACAAAAGAGCATATAAAACATTTACAACAGGTTTCTGAAGTTTTTATAGAAGAAGTGATGATAATTTTAAAAAGAAACATCATTTGGATGCTACGAAAGATAGAATTCTTGGGATTGAAAATCCAAGTTAATAAAGGGAATCTTTAACCACATATTACAGAGAAGCTAGAAACTTTTCCTGATGAGATTACAGATCATAAGAAGCTATAGATATTTCTTGGTATACTAAGTTATGCTAGTGAATACATCAAATATTTAGAAAAAATCTAATATCCTATACAAAGAAAGGTGTCTAGTAAGGTACCCTTAAATTGGAGAGTAGAATATTATAAAGTAATCATAATTTTGAATAAAAAATCACAGAATCACCCAGAATTGGAGTATTCATATGGGAGTGAATATCAACTTATCTGAGAAACATATGCATCAGACTCATCATGGGGATGTATCATAAAGATAAGGAAAATATATAATGAAAATATCAGAAGTTATTGGAGTTTATTCTTCAATAGGGTAGAGAATAATTATCTTATCCATGAAAGATAATTTCTTGTAGTCCTTAAAGGAATTAAGGCTAATAAGATTTTATTGGGAAAAACTTTTACTATAAGAACATATAGTTTTTATATAAAGACATTATGAGAATAAAATCAAAAAGGTTTACCCAAGAATAGCTTTTATGATGGAGGAATGAATTGAAATACTATATAAATTTAATATATAGATTATTAAAGGAAAATATAATATCATTCTAGATGCACTAACATGCTATTTTGACTCTTGTAGGTGTAATGGTAGAAATTAGAAAATCAAGGAGATGTCATATTTTCATTAATAATCATTCTATGGTAGATACCTAGTTATTAAAGCAATGAATGAAATAATCGAGAAAAGAAAAGGGATTCTAGCAGAGAATCTCCTTCAGATGAATGGATCTTCATCTAGTAAGGTTGAAAGATCAGAAATCACAGGTTCCTCAACAAGAAAGAATGTAAAACTGGGAAATGATTTAAATTGGTATCTAGACAGAAATTCTAAGAATAAAATACATATTGAATACTTTTTATGTGATCATAAAGTCCATTAAAACAATCAATGTGCTGAGAATCTGAGAAATTGGAAGGCTCATAAGGATGAGAAGGTTGAAATATATGGGAGATAAAAAGTAAAAGATAAGACTATTTATAAAAGATGGGATGATTAGGTATAATAAGAACTTGAAAAAAGCAGATGTTTTCAAATGAACTTCATTGAAAAAATGTTCAGTAGGAACAAGAGAGTTTAGATGATTAGAGAGATGAAGATCCCAATCCAGTAAAATAAATATGGAAATATTTGAAAAGGATTACAAATATTTATAGGAATAAATCCATAACCGTTTATAATTTGATTCCAAAAAGTAAAGATTATAAAATATTCAAAAGAGGTCTAAACTATGTTTTAGACATGCTTAAAGAATCCTAACACATTATAGAGGATTATAAAAATATTGATCAATACATGATCATTATGATAATCACTAAAGAGATTTGATTGAAATTCCAAGTTTATGGTCTTCTTGAAAAAGTTAGAAGGATCAAGGAGACAAGCATGGAAGAATATTATGTTTTGAAAAGGTTTTGGAGAATGTCAAAAACATGGATTCCAAAGATCCATATACTAGATATGACATTAGAACTAGAAGAGTTTATTGAATACCATAAATCTTTTAGGATATGAGCAGTACAATTCTTGGTATTTAAGAAAATAAATTTCACATTCAATTGGATACCAAAAATGGTGAGAATGATTCTAAATAATTCATATCCATGTTTTCTATGGAGAGTTTCACATATTGAACCTATCAGACTAGCATAAAAATTGGTCATGTTATGGAATATGTACCCAGGGCACTCGACTAAAGTGAAGGATCCTGGCGCAATGGAAGCACGACATTGGGAGGGCCCAACTTTTCTTTTGCTGTAATCAATGACCAAATTGGGATCAATACGACGATGAACACTAGTATCAAAAAAATAAAATAAAATATTTAGACAAAGAGAAGAAAAGTGCCAGATCTGAGAAAGAAGATCTTGCTCATCATGTTTATAATTAATTTATTAATTTCTAAATAAATGAAATACGTGGGTCTTTGGTAATTTCTTCGTTAATGATTGTTGATCATTTGAAATGAACCTTCTAGATTGTATTCGTTTCACTCAAAAGGATCCAAAGTAGAATCCCTATAGCCTTGATCCACACATTATCCAATAGTCTATGAACAATTCCACTCATTCTCTAAGTGATAGCACGGCGAAGCGAATGTCTTGTGTTGATCATTCTTGACCACTCGTTCTTTGGTCTTAAAGAACTTCTCTCATTCTTGAGAGGGATAGATGAGATGATTCAAGAAAGAAAATGTTTTTCTCAACAATTCTCAATTCACCGAGGTTTGGAACAATATACATACCTGCCTATTAATGGACATGGTGTTTTAGTTACAATATTTAATTGTAAATCAACAATGAAATTTAATTATAATTATTAGAGAAAACCCATTCCACATAATAACAATAAAAACACCATTATTTTTGGAGCACCAACTTATGAAAAACATAAACATAAATAAAATCCTATGCTACATAATGATAACAAAATTATTATCATTTATTGCGCCAATTGGATAAAATTATTTACCGATTTGTAAATAATTAATTTATCAACGAACACAGTCTTGGTCTGTTCTAAATCCACTTCCATTTATTTAACACTTGAATAAAATATTTTATTCTCTTAAATAAATATTTTTATTTACAAACTAGTAAATAAATATTTATTAAATGATCAATGATATAAATAAATATATTTTTTTCACAATCAAATGAATAAATATTTATTTAATTTATTCGATTATTTTAACTTGAATAAAATTATTCACCGGTCTTGAGAATAATATTTATTCCATTAATTAAATTCAAATAGAATTTAATCATTGATACCACTAGAAACACTTAGTGTGTGACCCTCTAAGATTCTTTCTCATTGGCATTAGGCGGGTTTTCTTAAAGTTCAAGATTACTATCTAGAAACGGGTCAAGACACCCAAGAGAAAGAACTTAAAGTCGCAATGATGACATCAACATACGAATGATCATTGTGTAATACAATCCCTTTGTTACAATATCTAATCAAGCAGGTTTCATGATAGTGTCATCAACCTATATGCTTGATACGTCATTCTTTGGATACCTAAAATAAACTCATCATTACAACATGGAATTGGAATTTAGGGTGATGATTATATTTCAATCAAAGGTCTGAGATATCAACTTCCATAAATGGAAGGGAAAAATCCTTCCTTGACTTATCCATTAATAACATGTCATTCATGACACACCCAATGTACCCTACTTCTCACCAACATATGGCATGATTGTTTTCGTCAATAAATCAAAGTGTGCAAGTCATGACATGTATTAATGATAATATTAAAGTCTAAGGACCATTAAAACCACTAGTAGATAAGAATATCCAATGAAACCAAAACATGAAGAATTATTACTGGCGAGTCTGTTCTCATAATATCCTATCCTAGAGATTACCAAGTGTGAACTTCATGAGAAGAAGTCTCATCTTCTTAGGAGTACTCACACCTGACATTTTGTATACTATGTGTCCCATCATAGTATGTCATCCAGCTGTAGAACTATATTTAAGAATATTTTCATAGAACTTCAAGGTTCTCATCATTGTGGGGAATTACTATGACCTTATTAATGCGGCAAATACTCTAGGACATTATTAAATTATTTTCATACAAAATAATTAACAATATGTAATAAGATTTTTAATATTTAAATAAATTATATATTCATGTAATCAGTGTAAAAACAGTTGGTTCTAGGACACCAACTCCAAAAAAATCTCACTTAGACTAGATCCAACTATCTAAAAATTTTAGTTCACTAGACCTCAGATGATGACCATGTTTCTACTGAGTCAAGGTTTCAGTCAAGGGGTATGCCATGCTGTCTTTTGTGGAAATAATACTCACTACAACTTCACCTCTCTGAGAAAAATACCTCAATAGATGATACTTAAATAATATGTGCCTTTTTAGTTGATGTGACCTTGGATCTTTTATGAGATCCACTGCTATAGTATTATAACAATAGAGTGTAATGAGATATTTACTACTAGGAACCACATCCAGCTCTTAGATGAAGCTACACATCCAAACTACTTCTTTAGCTACCTCAAAAGATGTGATATACTTGGACTCTACTGTATAATCTGCAACCACACCTTGCTTTGAGCTCTTACAGCTCACAATACCTCTATTCAAAGTAAATATGTATCCCGTTTGTGACTTCATGTCATATGATCAGTCTGGAAACTAGCATCTGAATATCCTCTAATGACTAGTTCCTCATCTCCTCCATAAAATAGGAACATATCCTTAGTACACCTCAGATACTTAAGGATAGTCTTGACTACCATCCAATGGTGGTCACCTGGATCAACTTGATATCTTCCTACCACACTCAATACATATGTGAAATCTAGCCTAGTACATAGCATAACATATATGATTGACCCAATTGTTGATGCGCATGTAATCATTTCTGTTATCTTTCTTTACTCATGAATCCTAGGACACATTTTATTATAAAGATGAATGCCATGTGACACTGAAAAAAAACCCCTCTTGGATTGTTCCACACTGAATATCTTCAATATCTTGTCAATGTATTTACTTTTACTTAGGCCCAACAATCTCTTGGATATATCACGATGGATCTTAATCCCAAGAATATATACAACCTATCCCAAGTCCTTCATGGAGAATCATTTATTCGACCACGCCTTAACAAACTGTTAGATTGGTATTTTGTTTCCAATAAGTAATATGTCATCAATATATACTATTAGGAAAATGACTGCACTTCCACTAAACTGGTTGTAGACATAAGGATTACATCCATTCTTTATAAAACCAAATTCCATTATGGATTCATCAAAACAAATTTTCCATGACCTTAATTCTTGCTTTAATCCATAAATGGATTTTTGAAACTTTAATATCTTATTGGCATCCTTTGGAGTCACAAACCCTTTAGGTTGTGTCATATAGAAATATTCTTGAAGGTTCTCATTAAGGAAGACTGTTTTGGCATCCATTTTCTAAATCTCATAGTCATGGTAAGCCGTAATGGCTAGTAGAATTTTTAGGAATTTTAGTATTTCAATAGGTGAAAAGGTTTCATTGTAGTCAATGCCTTGATGCTGTTTAAACCCTTTTTCAACTAGTCATGCCTTGTCCTTCTATGTCCAGTTTCTTCTTGAATACCCATTTTCACCCAACATTATTTACATCTATCGGAGGATCTTCCAAAATCCATACTTGGTTTTGGTACATGGAATCCATTTCAAAATTAATGGATTCTTGAAACTTAGAAACATCTATGCCACATACTGCTTCCTTATAGGTTAGAGGATCATTATTATCAACTAATAATGAGTCACCATATTCGTTAACTAGAAAACTGTACCATTATGGTTCTATAACATCTCTTTTACTCCTAAGAAATACTTATGTCTATGGAACAAATCTTTCTTCCAAGGGGCTTTGTGGAGGCAAATAGTTGGTTCATGAGTAGATTCTACAAATCCCCATGGAAGAAAGATTTTTTCAAGAGACACAAGTACTGCGTAGGAGTACAAGTGAGGTTGGAGAACCAGAACGATACAATTTTCTAGTTACTGAGGATGATGACTCATTATTAGTTGATAATAATGATCCTCTAACCTATAAGGAAGTAGTAGGTGGCACAGACATTGCCAAGTGGAAAGAAGCCATGAATTCTGAAATAGATTCCATGTACCAAAACCAAGTATAGATTTTGATAGATCCTCTAATACATGTAAAGCCTGTTGGTTGAAAATGGGTATTCAAGAAAAAATTGGACATGGAAGGACAAGTCAGTACCTATAATGAATGACTAGTTGCAAAAGGGTTTAAACAGCGGCAAGGCATTGACTACAAAAAAACATTTTCACCAGTTTCAATTAAGAAATCCATCAAAATTATACTGGCCATTTCCACTTAAAATGACTATGAGATTTGACAAATGGATTTCAAAACAAACTTCCTTAATGGGAACCTTCATGAAGATATATATATGACACAACCTGAAGGTTTTGTGACTCCAAATGATGAAAATAATATATGCAAGTTGAAAAAAATCATTTATGGATTAAACCAAGCATTTAGGTTATAAAACATTAATTTTGATGAATCCATGAAGAAATTTGGTTTTATAAAGAATGAATGTGGGCCTTGGGTATACAAATGGTTTAGTGGGAGTGTATTTATTTTACTAATAGTATATGTTGATGACATATTAATTATTGGAAACAAAATGCCAGTCTTACAGTCTGTTAAGTCATGGTTGAATAAATGCTTCTCCATGAAGGACTTGGGCATGGAAAAATATATTCTTGAGATCAAGATCCATCATGATAGATCCAATAGATTACTAGGCCTAAGTAAAAGTACATACATTGACAAGATACTGAAGAGATTCAGTATGGAACATTACAAGAGGGGATTATTTCTAGCATTACATGGCATTAATCTTTCCAAGAAAATGGGCCCTCAAATGCATGAGGAAAGAAAGAGAATGATAATGATTCCATACACATCAGTGATTTGGTAAGTCATGTAGGTTATTCTATGTACTAGGATAGATTTCGCCTATGCATTGAGTGTGGTAGGAAGATATCAAGCTGATCTAGGTGACCACAAATGGATGGAAGTCAAGACTATCAATAAGTATTTGAGGTGTACTAAGGATATGTTCCAGGTTTATAGAGGATATGAGGAACTAGTAATCAAAGGATATGCATATTCTAGTTTCTAGACTGATCAAGATGGCATGAAGTCACAAACGAGATATATATTCACTCTGAATGGAGGTGTTGTGAGATAGAAGAGCTCAAAGAAAGGTGTGGCTGTAGATTTTGCAGCAGAGTTCGAGTATATCCCAGCTTCTGAGGTAGCTAAAGAAGAAGTTTGGATGTGGAGATTCATCCAAGAGTTAGATGTGGTTTCTAGCAGTAAAGATCCCATCACACTCTATTGTGACAATACTACAGAAGTGGATCTCGCAAAAGAGCCAAGGTCATATCAGTGGACAAAGCACATACTACAGAAGGGAAATAAAGTAGATATCTTTCTTTTATGAGATAAAATATGGAATGGACATAAAGAAGACACAATTCGCAGTGGAGACAGACACAATTCTTGAAGAACTCAAGATATGGAAGGGACATAAAGAAGATATATTTATTGTCATATATCAAATCCAACACACAATCAAATAATTGATGAAAATGAAAGAGTTAGAAAAAGAAGTCTCAGTTGTAGAAATGATTGATGCTCTATATGACTTGTAGGGATTATAGGCGTTGATCGAGACATGCATCATATCTAGCATGGATAATAAGATCAAATTATAAATGTTATTTATGTAGTTTTTTTAATGTAAAGTGTGTGGTGGAAGTTTTGCAGTTGTGCATACCACCTTTTTCTTTTGCTTTTTATTTTTATTTTTCATTTTCATTTTCATTTGTATTTATCAAAAGTGTTCATTGTAAGTCAGCTTCTCGAGAAAGCTGATCCTAGAGGAATATATAAGGGACCTCTGTAACATTTTTTTGGGGAGATGATCTTGAATAGAAATCATAACTATTTCAAACATTTTATCTCTATGATATCTCTAAGCCTTTGTGTTCTTCGTGTGAGGTGATTCAAAAAATTATCCTACGAAGTCGATGAAAGGTAGTCCCCTTATCATTTTCATGGATATTGTTTTGATGTTGTGCTTGCAAGTTATTTTTCCACCTTTCTAAATTCCCAAAGGAGGATTTTCTAGGAGACCTCATTGGAGACTCTGTGCCATGGGAAATTTCAATTTAATGACCATTGTGGAATGGATATGTGGTCCACACCATGGGAAAAATCAACTATTAAAAATTAAAAAGAGGGATTTTTATATGGGTTGGAGAATCATAGGGAGTTTCATGGATACACATCTTAGAGTCTTAGGATACCCATGATTTTAAAAAGCTAAGATAACTATAGAAAACTCAAAATGAAAGAATGAAATTAAAATAGAAAAGAAACCTTGATTTCCTCTCGGTATGCACTTTATTTATTACCGAACACGCAATGTATTTTATATCCATCTCATTCAAATTATAGGGAAAGAATATTTATTATCTAATAGTGATAAAAATAAAATTTGAGATGATTTATGGTGACCTTGAAAGATGGATTAACATTTTCATAAATTTCCATAGCTCTATGGGGAAACCCTAAATGATAATGAATGGTCCAGACCATCTCAGACTTATATTTCCTATAAATAAATTAAATTGTGAGTTAAATAAAATAACTTTATCTCTTGATTGATTTTTTTTATTTTAATGATCTTATCATGACAATTTTTGGACTTCTCCTTGTAAATTTATGCATTTTTTATACACTTCTCTATGAATTTTCTTGAATTTATCTAGATCCAACAACATCTTCCTTCCGACTATATCTTTATTCCAGTTCACATATTTGATTTCTCAAAATTATTGATTAGAGATCTCCATCGGAATATGGAATGGTTTATATAACACCCCAAACCCCTACTTCGGAATTCATAACATAAAAATATTTTGTATTTTTTTTATAAAAGAAACTAAATTTTTTTACAACAATTAATACATTATAGGACCATTTTTGGTCTTGGTTCTAAATAATTAGACAACAACTTACATATTTTCAGAGTTTTATGAAAATAAAATAAAATATTTACTTCACTATGCATGTGATAACTCCTTAAGTGAGGTCTTATGTCTTACAACTTCTAAGATACCTATGAAAATCATTTGAAAACATAGGATGGGCATTAAAGTTTTTATTAAGGGGTTTTAATATCAGTGAATGGCCTTTTATGAAATTTACTTTTGAAATAACTTATGAAAAATACTTTTGAACTTCCTTTGAAAATACCTTTGAAAATAATTTTAAAAATACCTTTGAATAATATCATTGAAATTATTTACACTTAAAATACTACAATACTTTGAAATTTATTACTTTCAAAAATTGTTTTAAAAATAATCCACTGATTTTTTAGAAAACATTTCACAAGATTTTGAAAACAAAACATGGGGCCACTTGAAACATTGAAGTCTGTATTAGACCTACCCACTTTCATAGGGATGCGTTCACTCCACAATTCCCTACCATATTTAAAAATTTCAAGTACCAAATTTTATAAAAACGTTTTAATCTTTCTTTACTTGTATATACACACTTTCACTGGAGTTTTTCCTTTAAAAAAATAACCATTCAGTAAATACATACACACACTTATATTTATATAAATATATATTAACTTTCATTGTAAATCACTTGTTAGACTTGGTAGAACAAAATATCTTGAAATTTAGACTTTTCATAAATAATTGGATTGTTAATTGACATCCATGTAATTAAAACTGCTTTCATAATCTCATGGGATGCGCTTTATTAAAAAAGAACATAACGTGATAAATTTTACCATTTAAAATTCATATTTGAATACAAATATTAAAATATCCATTTTCTAAATTCAAGATTTAATTCTTTTACAAAAAAATAATTTTGTAAACATATGAACCATTCAAATAAAGTAATATCAATTGTAAATTGATTTTCACATAAAATAATAAATAATCATAAGCATAAAAAATTATACATAAAATTATAAAGAAGTAATATTTTCAAATAAAAAATTTCATACTTGTCAAATAATTAATTGTGTGTATATATATATATTTACTCTCTTGTAGTAATTATACCCTTATAATATTAAAAGAAAAATTATATTATACAAATAAAATAATAAAAAGTAACAAAATGGTAAATTCTAACATTAGACATACACATGTTAAAAAAAAGAACTCTTATATGACTGTAAGTATAATAAAAATGAAAAAGGGGTTCAAATAAAATCTCTCATGTTGTATAATTTTCTAAAAAAAATTAAATTATACATAAAAATATTAGATATAAATTTAAAATGTTTTCTTTCATGATTAGAACACTTAAAAAAAATCACTATAGTTTGATAGTATTACATATATATGTATATGCTTGAAATTTGAAATTAACATAAATAAATACACTTAAAAAGAGAATCCCCCTCACTTAAATATAAACTTGTCAAGATAAAAAATTTAATATTGAAAACATGTATGATTTTGAAATAAATAATCAAATGAAAATTTGAAGATATTGTAAAAATAATTTCCCATATAAAATCTTATAAAACTATAGATCCTAGAATTATTTTCTAAAAATAATAAACTCCCATACATAATTTTAAACTTGAAATTAGAATACTTAAAAATAAATGAAATTTAAAATTAAATACAACATATATACATATTAATTTTGAAAATAATACTTTCAAATTAAAAATAAATTTGAATATAGTAAAAACAATTTTGAAAACCTTAACATAAAATAGATAATCTTCCTTACCAGTTCTTTAGAATTAAACTCAGAACATAAGTAAAATATATGTAAAATAGAGAGCTTAAAAAAATAGATTCCCTTACCAAAAATTTACTTAAGATTTCATCTTCTTTGTGGAACACCATTCGAACTCACTCAATTCTATCCCAAACATAGAAAAATAAAAAATCACTCTTATAATCTGCCTTGTCACTCTTCACATAGTGTGAAACAATTTAAAATATTGTATAGATATAGTGTGAGATTCTCTATTTATAGATTTAATCTAAAATTATTATAAATCATTTATTTATTTTTCTGTCGTAAGCAACAGGCAAAAAAAAAAACCCGCCAAAACAAAAATGTGTGGTTTGGAATTAACGCTTATCATGCAAGATGAAAAAAGTCTAATAGATGAGATATTTTTATTTATAGAAACAAATATATATTTTTCTAAAAATTTTCTTATCTAAAGAAAATGAAGAGTAAAATCTTATATTAAGTGTGTGTTTAACCAGCTAATTCGGTCCATAATACATTGAACAGTTCATATCATTTTTGATTTTCTTAGATTCGTTGGATGTTAATCCAATTAAGACTTAAAAAATAATGAGCTTATTCATGAAGCAAGGGATATCAAAAATCATTGAAAAAAGATACACAAAGCATTAAAATCACTACTATTGAATGAAGAAAAATTCTAGATAATGATGATTGGGGACAACCGATGACATCGGGGAAGAAAAAAAAACGAAAAAAAAACAAATAAGTATTCAATTTGATTCAGACACCTAATAAAAAAATTAAAACACACTTACTGAAAATATATCTAAAATTGGAAACATCAAGATTTCGATGTCAATGAAGAAGAACAACCCACACTCATCTTTTATCCCCTTCTAATTTCGAAACCCATTTGTGGTTCAGTTATGGTTTGTGTTTGACCAAATTTTCACTCAAGCCTATCATCTCCACTCATACTTTATCCTATGGTAGAGATCTCTCACCATAGCACTCAGACTTACCTCCTCTAAATCTTGATTCACATCACTTCAACCTCATGTAGATGAAGAACTACCCTTGGTTGACCCTCTCCATGCTCAGCTCCTAAAAGAAAAGAAGCCACCGAATCGATTTCTCTTATATTCTTATTTTGGTTCTTATTATTTTTTATTTTTTTATTTAATTTTTAATCAGTTATTATTATGTATTTAATTAAATTTTCTTTAATATTCATATTATTTTTTTAAAAATAATAATAATAATTTCGTTTAACATATTTATATTGTTAAAATTTTATAAAACTAAATCATAATTCCAAATAAAAAAACTTAATTGTTTCTATATTTTATAATAAATTAAATTACCAACTATAATGACTCATAATTTTCATACATAAATAAGATAATATTCATTAAATAACATAACAAAACTATGTCAGAACCGTATAGGTTTAGTGTCTTTGGAAACTAGGAAATATAAAAAACTGATTCATAAAATATCTGCATTGTCTCCCACTTATTTCTTCACAAATATAACCCTTTTTTGATACATCTTACTTAATGACATTATTCATATCCTTGGGAAAAGAAATAGAATAAAGGGTGAGATTAGATTCTTAGAAAGGGTAAACAAGGTAGATTTCAATCATATCAAAATCATAAGACATAAGAACATAAACAAAACTTTTGAAAATTATATCTTGTATATCAAAGATCATAATATCATGTCATGAGATAAATCATGGAAGTAAATAAATAATCAAAAAACATATTCTATGAGAGCATAACATAAGAAATAGAATTTGTGTCATATACATAAGCATATAAAATCATTTCCTCAGTAGTCAAGGCTCATTTCCAAGACCATCATAGTGGACAAATTCCTTTACAAAACTAAGTTCACTCCTGATTCCAGCCATGTATTTTTGAACCGAGTTTACTACCCATTCCATTCATATCTATCGTATGAGATATAATTATTTATCAAATAAATTGGAGAGAGATATAGTTCCCACCCATCACATAATGAAAACAATGCATATGGGTTCCATAAGAACATAATTCATTTATAGAACCCAGAAAAGAAATGAGTTTCATAAATATCATTACATCATAAACATAAAACAATAATATAAAGAATTACATCATATAAGGAAAGTAAATTTGAGAGATCACTTGAAAATAATTCTTAATGAAAATATACTTTCTGCTTGAAAACGTTTTCTTTTCTTATAATGTTGCGTAATTTTAAAAGAAAACATTTTCTTAGAAAATAACCTTATAAGATTATAAGGTAATCTTCAAGGTATTAAGACATCATGAAAGTGGACAAATATGTTCATGCTGTATAAGTTAAAAAAATTTCTCTCACTTTTTTCCAGAAAATTCATAAAGTACCACATTATAAAAATGAAAAAATATTCATTTCAAACCATTTAGTGAAAATTAAAGCATGGGTAAAAATGAATTTAAAAAATGTATAATAATAGCAAAAAGATTCTGGAAGGAATTTTTAAGAAACATGAATATGGAAGATAAATATTCCCCAATAAATACTTACGTATAAACAGTCCTGAATTATAATGAGGTCGTGAAATTAACCCTTACCTTTTCTATAATTTCCTTCATAATATGTCCAAAACTCTTATATAATAGTTTAAAGAATGTCAATAATTTATAATAGAACCATATTCATATTTATGACATCATATATGATCTTTTTATATTATCTTATCATCTGTTAAACAATATTTCATCATTACCCTTTTTTCGGGTGTTAATTGCTTCATTTTCCCATGAATGTTTCATCATATAATTTCCATTTCTTGTAAATAGGATATAGTATCATCATTTACAAAATGATATTAAGCTAATATATACATATTTATTCATTATAAATATTTATATAATCATGCTAAAATGATGAACATGGAAAATGAATCACATCGCATCATTGAGACGGTAGTCCGTACGTACGCACGAGCGAAGATATCATTTATTTAATGGTGAAATGGTAATGAAGTATATGGTATAGTAATTTACAAAATTAAAATAATTTTTTAATTATAATACATATATATATAAATATTTTGTAACACCTGAGACTTTTACGAGAAATATTTTGTTTTTATGTTATATAAATCATCAAAGGAATCTTTCACTACACACAACACTAGCTTGTCTTGCTTTACACACAATTGAGACCTTCCTCAATAGCTTGCGTCGTACGCAATACCGAGTTTCACTAAACAACGATATGTTATTAAAATATTATTAAAACTAGCCATTATGAATAGTAATACCCACTTTTTGAAATTTTTTAAATTTTATTTTTCAAAATGGACTTCATTTTTGGATTCGGAATATCGAAATTAGCCTAGGGTGAAATTTTTGTATTTTTTTGAAAACTTTCAATTTTTGATGAATAGTAAAAACACTAGGTTACTATTTAAAAACCAACTTTTTATTTAAATAATTATTTAGTTTATTTAAATTTATTTTAGGTCAAAATTAATACATAATACCTATATAAGTTCAATGCAATTCATTGGAGCAATTTTATAATAATTTTAGATATATAAAAATTTTATTGAACTTTTCACTGTCTTTTACCCACCTCCTAGGAGAATTTCCAAATTCACATAAAACTTAATTTTACCGCTTCTGTGAGTGAAATTTCCAAAATCTGAGAGACACGGTTAATATCAAGGACTAAAATATGGTTCAATGAGATGAAAATAATTTTTGGTGAATATTAACTTTTTACTTTTTTTTATCATGGTTAAAAGTAAATAGGGTAATTAAGGGTAAAAATGATATTATTATTACCCTAACACATGTACTAATTCTATTGGATAAGTTTAATTCGACCAAAGACAACCTTAGGAATAAAATATGACCATTTAGGTCCACTTGGATTAGATTAGGACATTTAATATTAATTTATTTAAAGAAGGGTTAAAATAGTTAAAATCAAAGTTTAATAAGTAAATAATTTTTAATATAGGGTTATACATAAGATAAATTCTACTATAAATATTAATTAGAAAGATAAAAATATTTCCTACATAATGGTATTTTATTTGTAATTTTTAGGCTTTAAATAATTTAATTTATTTATGACACAATGATGATGCAGTAATTATATTATTAATGAAATAGTGACATAATTGATGTTATAAATACCCAAATAAATGTAATTTGAGACTTTTTTTGAATTAAAATAATTTTATAGGTTAATATGACATGTTATTATTTATTTAAGTAAACTTTTTCGAACTAATATTTCTGTTATGATTTTCACAAAAATCAATTACCAAATAGTGTCAAAATTGACATAAAATAGTTTTTAAAACAAATATTATATTATTAATTGTTATTTTATTCATAAAAATCTAAGGTTAGGCCAAATTACTTAGATAAGGTTATATATATTAATAATAAACAACTTGGGGTTCTTTTGGCATGTTATAGTAAGTTTATTAACCTTATAGTGTAATAAAACAAGAAGACACGGTAAAAGTTAAATTATCTAACTTAAAGTTAAATCTAAATTATAAGGTTAAAATAGATACCTAAACTTGTATAATTTCTATTGTATGAGATTATTTCTACCCATACCCACCTTATATTCGAAATAAATCAATTTTGAGCTATTAAAAACCGAATATGACTTTATAATAAAATAATATTTTTTAGTTTTTCCAAAGGTGCCCCTCTCCTCCCTTATAAAAGGGAACCTCCTCCCTCTCTTCCTCACACCACTTTGAGCCTTCAAACTTGGACAAATCCTGCCAAATTATCTTCTCCACTTCCCTAGAAACATCCTAGAGGTCCTGGTCTTCTTCAAAGACCAATTTTAGTGCCCTAAAAGGAGGTCTCAAAGAGGTGCTTCAAATAAGAGGTAATGTCCGTTACCGATTCTTTCAACTTTATTTCTTATTCCACTTATTCTTATTTAGTTTTTTCATTATGAAGTAATAACATAAGTATCAATAATATACTGATATGTTATTATAAGTATTAAACAACCCTATTTCACCATCTCTCCATCCTACGAAAAACGAAATCACCGCGCGTGCGTACGTACGGAATACCGTCTCCACGTCGTGGTGTAATCTATTTTCCACCACCACCTTACTTGGATGGGTATAATGGTGTAAATAATAACTATATATGATTATTGTAAAGTTATATTTATTCTTAAATAGTATACATACACTCCAATACAATTCCACGATCATGTGAACGATATCATCGCTCGTGCGTACGTACAGAATACCGTCTCCATGATGTGATGCGACTCATTCTACATGATATTCATTGCATAATGATTATATAAATGGATTGAATGAATTAATATGATATATATTACACTAATAACATTCTATAAATGAGGTATCTATAACCTAAAAATAAGAATATGAATTTATTCGACAAAAGACGCATAAGAACAAAAAGTAATAAACACCCGAATAACAAGTAGTAATGAAATATTACTAATAAGAAGCTAAGAATATAACCATATATGATATCATAAAAATAATAATGATTCTGGAATAAGTAAATAACATTATTTAAATCATTATACAGGAGGTTCGGACACTTACGAAGCAAATCGGACCTAAGGTAAGGGAAAATCTCACAATCTCATTTTTATCCGAGATTGTTTATACTTCAGAATTTACTGGGGAATATTTATCATCCAAATCCATGTTTCCTCGACATGTGATATTATTTCCATCCACATAAAATTTTTTAAATCCAATTTTACCCTTTGGTGATTTTTTAGTAAAAGATATGAAAGGAATCTTTTGTCGTTTTTCGTACGAGGTACTTTTTGACTTTTCGGACAAAAGTACGAGAAGAATGTTTTTTTAACTTATATGGCATGAATGGATTTTTAAAAAATTATTTCCAAGAATCTTCCTTTACAAGTTTTCAAGTTTATTTTTAATCAAATTCTTTTAGTTTAAAATTGTATGACATGTTAAGAAAGGAAAAATGTTTTTGAAGTAGAAAGGATATTTTCCTCAAGAATAGAGTTCAAGTGTTTTATCAAAATTATTTTCCATCTAAGATAATATAGGGTTCTGTTTCTATCCCTATTATTAAATTTATTTGATTATGTTGTGATGGAATTATTTTTATGAATTCCTTTATCTTATATGAATTGTTTTATGATGTCACGATGTTAAAGAATCCCATTTTTATTACATGGGTTATGCAATGATGTATGATTTATGATTTTGTGGCACACATAAGAATGGTATCATTATGAGATGGGTGGGACCTATATCTCCCTACAATGCATTGGGTAAAGATTTATATCTCATGAGATAGACATGGATGGAACGGCAGGTTAATCCGGTTCAGTGAAACAGGACTGAAACGAGGAGTGAACTCGGTTCAGAAATGGAATTTGTCCGCTAAGATAGTCTTGGAAATGAGTCTTGACTACTAATAAATGATTCCCTATGATTATGTGTGTATGCCACAAAGTTTCACGTTTTAAGTTATGATTATTGGGATTACATTTCACTACTATGATTTATCCCATGTTATGAAATTATGATCTCTTTTGCAGGTTAAGATTTCAAAATTGTTATGTTCTTATGAATATGATGTGATTGATATTTCTTTTGTTTACCCTTACTGAGCATTTGAGCTCACCCTTTTGTATGTTTTATTTCCCCAGGTCAGGAAGAAGGTTATTAAGTATGATATGCAAAAAATGGGCTCTAGATATTATGAAATAAATGGGAGACAACGTAGATGATTTATGAACCAGTTGTTTATGTTTCCCAGTTTCTAAAGACACTATACCTATACAGTCCTTTCATGGTTTTGTTATATGTTGTAATAAGTGTACTTCAATTTTGAAGTATTAACAATGCATTTAAAGTATGGGTCTTTATAGTTGGTATCAGAGGAAAGGTATAGTCAACCTCTGGAAACTAGGATGTGAAAGCCTTAGTAAGAACCCTAAGGATAAATCTAAGCATAGAACACAATATTAGTGTTTTAGAAATGGCCATGAATAACCTATGATAAGACCTTAAGTGTAAAATTTTATTCTTGATTATGTGTTTTTCCTATTATAATTAGTGTTGCTCACACTATTCTTCTTGGTTTTAGTCAATGGCTGGAACCCGAAGGAACCGTGTTAATGCGGAATGTGACGGGCAATGCAATGATTTTCCCCGTGAGGAACCAAACGTTATGGGAGCTGGAATGAAAAATATTGTAGCCACGCTCACACAACTTTCTCAAGCTATGAATCATGCAGGACTTCCAAATGAGCAAAGGAAGGAGAAACATTCTGTTGAATCCTTCATGAGGGAGCGTCCACCCTCATTCAGTGGGTCTACTGATCCATTAGTTGCTGAACAATGGATCAGTACTACTGAAAAGATATTGTCAGTTCTTCAATGTTCTGAACATGATAAAGTCATCTTAATAGTTTATCGTTTGGAAGGTGAAGCTGATAAATGGTGGAATCTTATCAAGAATACGAGGCAGAGGGATGAAATTGAGTCCATGGAATGGGACGAGTTCAATAAATTATTTTTCAATAAGTACTTCCCTCGTATTCTTCAAACAAATATGGAGAAGGAATTTATTGAACTAAAGCAAAAGGATGATGAATCTGTTGGTACCTACGAAGAAAATTTTACAAGACTTGAAAGGTACGCTTCTGGGATTATTATCCAACCTGAGAGTAATATCGATCAATTCTTTAGTGGATTAAAACCAAGTCTTCGAAGGGCGTTAGCCATAAGGGACTTTAATAGCTACGAGGAAATTGTTCGATGTGCTCTCAAGGTTGAGATGGAGATTAGAGTAACCCATCAGTCATATGCATTTGATAAGAAGAGGAAAATGGAATTCAAAGGAAAATATAAAGAGCACACTGAAAAGAAGATGAGTTTTCCCTTATGCTCAAATTGTGGAATGAAACATGGAGGGAGTTGTCTTAAAAGGACAAGTAAATGTTTCAAATGTGGAAAAGAAGGTCATCGGGCATTTGAATTCCACAATGATGGGAAGAAGATGTCTGGTGATGCGAACAAAGAAATGGCTACACAGAGTGCACCTCCTACACTTCAATGTTACAAGTGCAAGGAAATGGGACATTATTCCAATAAATTCCCTAATCCAAGGGTTGTTTATGATGATCGGCGTCAAAAAACTCTTAAGGATAAAGACAAAGGAAAGTCACATGCAATTTCTATCAGCGATGTGGAGTATGATAACGAAGTGGTGAAAGGTACACTTACTATCCACTCTAAAGTAGAAAATGTTTTATTTTATTTTGGATCCACCCACTCTTTTATTTATGAAGAATTTTCTAAGGGTATCACCATATTACCTCAACAATTAGATGTTGAGTTAGCTGTGACAACTCCTAATGGCACAACAGTCGCATCAAAAGTTTATAATTCTTCTCCGATTGAAGTTTGTGGGAAAGTGCTTCCTGCAAATCTTGTGATCCTTCCTATAGTGGAATTTGATGTGATTCTTGGCATGGATTGGCTTTCTTTATATGGATCTCATATCAATTTCCAAAGAAGGGAAGTCACATTTCATATTCAAGATCAATCTATGATCATCTATCGATGCAAGTATGAACATAACCTTCCAGTGGAAATTTCTTCCATCTTGTGGGTCTTGATTCCACTAAATGAGGGGTATTTATCTCAAATGGTTGGAGAGAAAATCACGATTAAGAATATTCCCATTGTACGAGAGTTTGATGATGTCTTTCTGGAGGAATTACCGGGTCGTCCACCAAATGGTGAAGTTGAGTTTTCAATAGAACTCATACCGGGTGCTTTACCTATTTCAAAGACACCTTTAGAATAACCCCAATTGAGTTGCAGGAATTGAAGAAGCAACTCCAAGAGAATCTTGATAAGGGATTCATACGCCCTAGTGCGTCACCTTGGGGAGCACCTGTTAAGTTTGTTAAGAAGAAAGATGGATCAATGAGACTCTGCATTGATTATGAATAACTTAACAAGATCACTATCAAGAACAAATATCCTCTCCCGCGCATTGATGACTTATTTGACCAACTATGCGGAGCTTAATACTTTTCCAAGATTGATCTTCATTCAGGGTATCATCAATTAAGGGTCAAAAGGGAGGATATACCAAAGACGGCTTTCCGTACAAGGTATGGACACTATGAATTTATAGTAATTCCATTTGGTCTTACTAATGCCCCTGCTATCTTCATGGATCTGATGAATAGAGTCTTTAGAGAATATCTTGATCAGTTTGTGGTTGTCTTTATAGATGATATTATTGTATATTCAAAGAGCAAGGAAGAACTTGAAGATCACTTGAGAATTATATTGAAGACCCTGAGAAAGGAGAAGATCTATGCCAAATTTACCAAGTGTGAATTTTGGCTTCAAAAAGTTGCATTTTTGGGTCACATAATCTCAAAATAGGGGATATATATGGATCCAACAAAAACAGAGGTTATCGAAAGATGGTCGAGACCAACAACAGTAATCGAGATCCGAAGTTTTCTTGGTTTGGCTGGATATTATCGACGTTTTGTGAAAGATTTTTCATGATTATCTAATCCACTCACCAGGTTGACTCGAAAAGGAGTTAAGTTCGTATAGATGGAGGAATGTGAAGAGAATTTTAAGGAGTTGAAAAGAAGGTTATCCAGTGCACCTGTGCTCACACTGCCTTGTAGTGGAGAAAGGTTTTTGATCTACAGCGATGCATCCAAGAAGGGGATGGGGTGTGTTCTTATGCAAAATGATATGGTGATAGCTTATGCCTCACGACAGTTGAAAATCCATGAGAAAAATTACCAAACTCATGATTTGGAGTTAGCTGCGGTAATCTTTGCATTAAAGATTTGGAGGCATTATCTTTATGGAGAAAGGTGTGATATTTATACTGATCATAAAAGTTTAAAGTATATTTTCACACAAAAGGAGCTGAATATGCGCCAAAGAAGATGGTTGGAGATGATTAAGTATTATGACTGCTCAATTCATTACCACCCTAGGAATGCAAACAAGGTGGAAGATGCATTAAGTCGACAAGACCATTCTAGCTTATCCATGATGAGGATCACAAAAGATCCAATATTTATGGATTTACAAAGGATGGATCTTGGAATTATAATGTAAGGGGAAAAATATTATCTTTCTCAAATGAATGTTCAACCATCTATACATGTAAAGATTAAAAAGGCACAGAAAGAAGATGTAGAGTTACAAAAGAAGGTGAGAAATTTTCCTGAATTCAACCTTGATTGTGATGAGATAATAAAGTTCAGGAATCAGGTTTGTGGTCCTCCCATCCCAGAATTAAAGGAGCTGCTGGATGAGGCTCATAGTTCTTCATTCTCTATTCATTCTGGAAGCACGAAGATGTATAGGGACCTGAAAGAGTACTTCTGGTGGGATGGAATGAAAAGAGATGTTGTTGAATATGTCTCTCGATGCTTGGTTTGTCAGCAAGTTAAAGCTGAGAGATAGAAGTCTAAGGGGATGTTACAACCATTACCCATACCCGAATGGAAATGGGAAAACATCACTATGGACTTTGTCACCGGACTTCCTAAAACATCCAAAGTCAATAATTCTATGTGGGTCATAGCTGATCATCTTACAAAGTCTGCACACTTCATTGCTATTAGAGAGGATTTCTCTCTAGATCATCTTTACAGGATATATGTAAAGGAAGTGGTAAGATTTCATGGAGTACCACTTTCCATTATATCTGATCGGGATCCGAGATTTACCTAGAAGTTATGGCGAAGTCTTCAGCATACTCTGGATACAGAGTTGAGTTTCAGCACTGCTTATCATCCTCAGATAGACGGTCAGTCTGAGAGGAAAATTCAAATTCTAGAAGATATGTTGAGATCTTGCTCTATGGATTTCAAAGGTGGTTGGGATCAACACCTACCTTTGGTGGAGTTTTCTTATAATAATAGCTTTCAATCTAGTATTCAGATGGCTCCTTATGAATCTCTCTATGGAAAGAAATGCAGGATTCCAACTTGCTGGGATGAAGTTGGGGAAAGAAAGCTATTAGGACCTGATCTTGTTGATGAGATGGCAGAAAAGGTCAGATCTATTCAACAACACATAAGAGCAGCTCAGAGTCGACAAAAAAGTTGTGCCAATAACCAATGAAAAGACCTAGAGTTTGAAGTGGGTGATAAACTGTTCTTACGAATATCTCCTTGGAAGAGAGTAATGAGATTTGGAAAGAAGGGAAAGTTGAGCCCTAGGTATATCGGTCCTTTCGAAATACTGGATCGTGTTGGGAAGGTAGCTTACCGATTGGTGCTTCCACCAAATCTCTCTCAAGTTCATGATGTGTTCCATGTATCTCTCCTGAGAAAGTACATACCTGATCCTTCACATGTACTCATATCAGAAGTTGTACCGCTGGAGCAAGATCTTTCTTATGAAGAACAACCGATATAGATTCTGGATCGTAGTGAAAAAGTCATACAGAACAAGACCACTCGCTTGGTGAAAGTTTTATGGAGGAACCAACATTTAGAAGAAGCTACATGGGAGATTGAGGATATGATGAGGGAGAGGTATCCTCATCTGTTTATTACAATGTGACAAATTTCAAGGGCGAAATTCATTTTAAGGGGGGTAGAATGTAACACCCGATACTTTTACGAGAAATATTTTGTTTTTTATGTTATATAAATCATCAAAGGAATCTTTCACTACACACAACACTAGCTTGCCTTACTTTACACACAATCGCGACCTTCCTCGATAGCTTTCATCGTACGCAATACCGAGTTTCACTAAACAACAATATGGTATTAAAATATTATTAAAACTAGCCGTTATGAATAGTAATACCCACTTTTTGAAAATTTTTAAATTTTATTTTTCAAAATGGACTTCATTTTTGGATTCGTAATATCGAAATTAGCCTAGGGTGAAATTTTGGTATTTTTCTGAAAACTTTCAATTTTTGATGAATAGTGAAAACACTGGGTTACTATTTAAAAACCGACTTTTTATTTAAATAATTATTTATTTTATTTAAATTTATTTTAGGTAAAAATTAATACATAATATCTATATAAGTTCAATGCAATTCATTGGAGTCATTTTATAATAATTTTAGATATATAAAAATTTTATTGAACTTTTCACCGTCTTTTACCCACCTCCTAGGAGAATTAACAAATTCACATAAAACATAATTTTACCGCTTCTGTGAGTGGAATTTCAAAAATCTGAGAGATACGGTTAATATCAAGGACTAAAATGTGGTTCAATGAGATGAAAATAATTTTTGGTGAATAGTAACCTTTTATTTTTTTTTACCACGGTTAAAAGTAAATAGGGTAATTAAGGGTAAAAATGATATTATTATTACCCTAAAACATGTCCTAATTCTATTGGATAAGTGTAATTCGACCAAAAACAACCTTAGGAATAAAATATGACCATTTAGGCCCACTTGGATTAGATTAGGACATTTAATATTAATTTATTTAAAGAAGGGTTAAAATAGTTAAAATCAAAGTTTAATAAGTAAATAATTTTTAATATAAAGTTATACATAAGATAAATTCGACTATGAATATTCATTAGAAAGATAAAAAGATTTCATACATAATGGTATTTTATTTGTAATTTTTAGACTTTAAATAATTTAATTTATTTATGACACAATAATGATGAAGTAATTATATTATTAACGAAATACTGACATAATTGATGTTATAAATACCCAAATAAATGTAATTTGAGACTTTTTATAAATTACGATAATTTTCTAGGTTAATATGACATGTTATAAATACACAAATAGTGTCAAAATTGACATAAAATAGTTTTTAAAAAAAATATTATATTATTAATTGTTATTTTATTCCTAAAAATCTAAGGTTCGTAAAAATGACTTAGATAAGGTTATATATATTAATAATAAACAACTTGGGGTTAGTTTGTCTTGTTATAGTAAGTTTATTAACCTTATAGTGTAAGAAAACAAGAAGACACGGTAAAAGTTAAATTATCTTACTTAAAGTTAAATATAAATGATAAGGTTAAAATAGATACCTAAACTTGTCTAAATTCTATTGGATGAGAGGATTGAGACCCATCCCCACCTTAGCTTCGAAATAAATCAATTTGGAGCTATTAAAAACCGAATATGACTTTATAATAAAATAATATTTTTTTGTTTTTCCAAAGGTGCCCCTCTCCCCCCTTATAAAAGGGAACCTCTTACCTCTCTTCCTCACACCAATTTGAGCCTTAAAGCTCGACCAAACCCTACCAAATTATCTTTTCCACTTCCCTAGAAACATCCTAGAGGTCCTGGTCTTTTTCAAAGACCAATTTTATGCCCTAAAAGTAGGTCTCAAAGAGGCGCTTCAAAGAAGAGGTAATGTCCGTTACCGATTCTTTCAACATTATTTCTTCTTAAACTTCTTCTTATTTAGTTGTTTCATTATGAATTAATAACATCAGTATCACTCATATACTGATATGTTATTATAAGTACAAAACAACTCTATTTCACCATCTATCCATCCTACGAAAAACGAAATCACTGCGCGTGCGTGCGTACAAAATACCGTCTCCACGCCGTGGTGTAATCTATTTTCCACCACCACCTTACTTGGATGGGTATAATGGTGTAAATAATAACTATATATGATTATTGTAAATTGGTATTGATTATTAAATAGTATACATACACTCCAATACAATTCCACGATCATGGGAACGATATCATCGCTCGTGCGTATGTACGGAATGCCGTCTCCACGATGTGATGCGACTCATTCTACACGATCTTCATTGCATAATTATTATATAAATTAATTGAATGAATTAATATGATATATATTACACTAAAACCATTCTGTAAATTAGGTATCTATAACCTAAAAATAAGAATAAGAATTTATTCGACAAAACACGCATAAGAACAAAAAGTAATAAACACCCGAATAACAAGTAGAAATGAAATATTAATAATAAGAAGCTAAGAATATAACCATATATGATACCATAAAAATAAGTATGATTCTGTAATAATTCAATAAAATTATTTAAATCATTATACAGGAGGTTCAGACACTTACGAATCAAATTGGACCTAAGGTAAGGGAAAATATCACAATCTCATTTTTATCCGAGATTGTTTATACTTCAGAATTTACTGGGGAATATTTACCATCCACATCCATGTTTCCTCAATATGTAATATTATTTCCATCCACCTACAATTTTTTAAATCCAATTTTACCCTTCGGTGAGTTTTTAGTAAAAGATATGAAAGGAATCTTTTTTCGTTTTTTCGTACGAGGTACTTTTTGACTTTTCCGACAAAAGTACAAGAAGAATGTTTTATTTAACTTATACGACATGAATGGATTTTTAAAAAATTATTTCCAAGAAGCTTCCTTTAGAAGTTTTCAAGTTTATTTTTAATAAACTTCTTTTAGTTTAAAATTGTATGACATGTTAAGAAAGGAAAAATGTTTTTGAAGTAGAAATGATATTTTCCTCAAGAATGGAGTTCAAGTGTTTTATCAAAATTATTTTCCATATAAGATAATATACGGTTCTGTTTCTATCCCTATTATTACATTTATTTGATTATTTTGTGATGGAATTATTTTTATTAATTCCTTTATCTTATATGAATTTTTTTATGATGTCACAATGTTTAAGAATCCAATTTTTATTACATGGGTTATGCAATGATGTATGATTTATGATTTTGTGGAACACATAAGAATGGTCTCATTATGAGATGGGTGGGACCTATATCTCCCTCCAATTCATTGGGTAAAGATTTATATCTCATGAGATAGACATGACTGGAATGACAGGTTAATCCGGTTCAGTGAAACAGGACTGAAACGAGGAGTGAACTCGGTTCAGAAATGGACTTTGTCCGCTAAGATAGTATTGGAAATGAGTCTTGAATACTAAGAAATGATTCTCTATTATTATGTGTGTATGCCACAAAGTTTCATGTTTTAAGTTATTATTATTGGGATTACATTTCACTACTATGATTTATCCCATGTTATGAAATTATTATCTCTTTTGTAGGTTAAGATTTCCAAAATGTTATGTTCTTATGAATATGATGTGATTGATATTTCTTTTGTTTCCCCTTACTGAGAATTTGAGCTCACCCTTTTGTATGTTTTCTTTCCACAGGTCAGGAAGAAGGTTATTAAGTAGGATATGCCAAAAAGGGGCTCTAGATATGATGAAATAAATGGGAGACAACGTAGATGATTTATGAACTAGTTGTTTATGTTTCCCAGTTTCTAAAGACATTATACCTATACGGTCCTTTCATGGTTTTGTTATATGTTGTAATAAGTGTAATTCAATTTTGAAGTATTAAAAATGAATGTAAAGTATGGGTCGTTATATATATTATTTCCATCATTATACCCATCCAAATAAAGTAGTGATGAAAAATATATTACACCACGACGTGGAGACGGTAAGCCGTACGTATGCATGTGCAATACTTTTATTTTTAATAGGATGGAAAAAAGATATAATATGATTGTTCCATAATCATAATAAAACATCAAAATATAGGTTATACTAGAGTTACTATTTTATAATTAAAACAACACATGAAGAGGAAGTACAAGAAAAAATGATCTTGAAATAATCGTTAATAAGGATTACCTCTTCTTTGGTGAACTCCCTTTAGATTTCCTATTAGGGACACTAGGGTTTGTATTTTGAGAAGTCCAACACCTATAGAATGTGGATATAGAAGTTCAGAATATAAAATTTTAGGGTATGGTTGATCTTAAAGGCTCAAATTTATGTGAAGAAGTGAGGGAGGGTACCCTTTTATAATTGGGGTGAGGGGAACTTTTGTAATTTCAAAAACTATTAATTTATAATAAATTAAATATCAATCCAAATACATCCAAAATGAAATTTATTTGAATATAATATGATATAAGGTGGTAATATCATCAACCAATACATTTTAGACAATTTTTGGTATTATTTTAAACCTTAACATTTTGATTAACCCCCAGTTAACCTATTTTAATTTTAACTAAGGTAACAACCTTTTCCATATTAAAAGATTGATAATTTAACTTATGTGATGAAAATAAAAAAGAAAATGAACAATTTATAACATCTTAGACCATATTATAATTTTTTTTTTATTTTTAAAGTTGTTTTATGATTTTTAAATAATTTAATAATATATTATTCTAATAAAATATCATTAGTGTTAATTTTGATACTATTCATTACTTGGACTTTTAAAAATATCAATATAACATGTAAAATTTGAAAACAATTATTATATATATAAGAGGTCAAGTAAATCTATAAAATTAATTGATCACATTAATTATCTAAAATTATATTTATTTTAATATTTTTAGTAACATTTCTTTGATATTTCCATTAATAAAATAATTACTACATCAGTGTTGTGTAATTATTTAATATACTTATTTCTTCACTAAAAATTAAAAATAAAATACCATGATGAAGATAAATCTTATATATTTTAGAATAATATTTATAGTCAAATATATATTTTGTATAACCCTATATAAAAAATTATACATTATTTAAAACATGAATGTGACATCTTTTAATTTTTATTAAATAAAATATTATAAATACCATAATTTCATCTAAGTGACCTAAAAAGTCAAAAATAAATTTATATCATGAAAATATGTTTATTAAGTTAAACATTTATAGTTATATTCATTCATATCAAAAAAATTTCCCTATGTGGATACATAAGGAATATTAAAGACATAGAAAGTGATATTTTGTGACTTTTTTTGATTTAAATATTATATAAGTCATTTTCCTATGCAAGTTTCCATTAAATAAATTGATTTAAATCCTTATGTGTTAAGGGTTGAATTATCTTCATCCAATAATTTTTTCCATGTGTTAGAGTTATTTTACAGTCTTTATAAAATTTTTAACCTAAATTACCCAATTTACCCTTTACCATGGTAACAAAATTTACCAAGATTACTATTCATATTAGAAGAAAATAAAAGGGACCTATTAACTAAATTTCAAATTTATGAATCTAAATTATGAGAATAAACTAATTTAAAAATGGGAGCACATGCTTGAAAGGCATGAGTTCCTGTATTTGAAGTATTTCTATATAAGAACGTCCACAAATCTGATCCACAACTCTTCATGCTTTTCGAATATATATATATATATTGACTTAAAGCGTATGTTTTTGTATTTGGGTTACCTCCTTTCTTATTTATCATAGAAAAAAATCTTAATAATGATAAAAATTTCAAATAATATCATTAACGAGCAACCATTTTTCAAAATTCAAAACAAAAAATTTGCAGAATTAAATTTAAAATAAAATCAATAAATTTTCATGAAAAATAGTTTTTCAGAAAAATGTTCTTTGGAAACATAAAATGTTTTTATAATAAATTATTATATAAAATCCTTTTAAAAAACCAAAATTGAATTATTTTAAATCAAAATGAACTCATTATAATTGAAAACTAATCCAAAACATAATTTTATATTATAGAGACTTTAAAATAAAATACAGTTTTCAATAAAAATTTGTATTTTCATTATACCTTATAAAAATAAATGTTTTTTAGAAAATAAATTTAAGAAAATTTTGACACGATGAATTAAAAAATTAAATTAATTTTGTCAAATCCATTTTCTAGAACTTATAAAAATTAATATTCACTCATAACAAGAAAATAAACTCATTTTTGAAGAAAACATATTTAAAAAATAAATTTATTTTACTAAAATTTTAAGCACTTACCGAAACATTTATGTTGAGTTGAAACTTTATTTTTTATTTCATAAATTATTTATTCAAATTTATTCCCATTAATTTAGTGGTTAGTTTATAATGGTCATCTTATAGTGTCTCATTTTTCGTTTAAACTCACAGTTGCGTGCAACACAAGCTATTGAAGAATTAAAATTATTTAAAAGGAATTATTTCATAATAATATCTAGATATTAAATTCTACCCCCCTTAAAATGAATTTCTCCATCAAAATTCATCACTTGGATACAAATAGATGTGGATAACTTTTCAATATCACATCCTTAGGTTTCCACTTAGCTTTCTTAAATTGGTGGTTCCGCCATAAAACCTTTACAAAAAATGGTATTGTTTCATATAACTTTCACTCTGCGATACATAATATCTGTCAGTTTTTCTTCATAAGAAATATGTTTCTCCAATGTTATGACTTTTGAGTTTATTACATGTGAAGGATCATGCATGTAATTTCTCAAGAGAGATACATAGAACACATCATGAACTTGAGAGAGATTTAGCGGAAGAATCAATTGATAAACTAAATTCCTAGTATGATCCGGGATTTTAAAAGGACTTATATACCTAGGGATTAGATTTTTATTCTTTCCAAATATCATTACTCTTTTCCAAGGAGATATTCATAGAAGTACGTTATCACCCACTTCAAACTATAAGTCTTTTCACTAATTGTCAGCATATCTTTTTTGTTGACTTCAAGATGATCTTATATGTTGTTGAATAGATATAACCTCAGAAATCATATTTTTTCATTATCAGAAAGCCGGTTTAAAGGGGTTGCCGGGACCCAAGGATACAATCAAACTTTTCAAAATTCAAAAAACCACCATCAAACCGCGTAACTCCTCGAGCCGCGAGCCCACATGCCACCTCGAAACCCGGGATCACCTGCCACCATCTCATCATCCTTGGGATACGCCCCCGATGTGACCGGAAAACCCACTTCATCGGGACACCGGAGAGGTTCACCGGCTCCCGTAAACTCCATCACCGGCGACCGTCATCGTCCACCATCGACCATCCTCGTCTCGTCCATCGACCTCACCGGTACAAACATCAGCGGCACACACCAGATCCTCGGTGGAGGCCGAAGAAATCACGACATACGGAAACTTCCACACACACAAAAACATCAACCTCGAAACAAAGAGGAAAAGACTCATACCATGCTCGCAAAGACGCATGAACATCAAAAATAGCGGCATGAAACCGCCAGATCCATCCATGAAACGACAACAAAATTCATCAACCTAGAATGTTGGTGTTTTTCACTTCTTACCATAGAAAAATTCATAACGATCCATCTGAATACTCGAGTGGAAGCTATTATTGTAAGAAAATTCTACCAAAGGTAGGTTTTGATCCCAACCAACATTTAAATACATAGAAAAAGCACTCAAAATGTCTTTTAGAGTTTGAATTTTCCTCTTAGGATGACCATCTATCTAAGGATGATAAACAACACTGAAACTTAGCTCTATATCTAGATCTTGCTGAAGACTTATCTAGAACTTAGAGGAAAACCTCAGATCCCAATCAGATATAATAGAAAGTGATACTCCATGAAATATTACCACTTAATTAATATATATTGTTGTAAGCTGATCAAGGTATAATTATTCTCTGATAGTAATAAAGTGTGAAGACTTCATAAGGTGATCCACTATAACCCATATTTCATTGTGGCCTTTAGATGTTTTGGGAAGTTTAATGATAAAATCCATGGTGACATTTTCCCATTAACATTCTGGTATGGGTAATGGTTGTAACATACCATTAGAATTATATCTCTTAGCCTTAACTTGTTGACAAACCAAGTACTGAGAAACATACTCTACAACATCTTTCTTCATACCATACCACTAGAAATACTCTTCCAGGTCCCTATATATTTTTGTGCTTCCAAGTTGAATAGAGAATGATGATCAATAAGGATCATCCAATAATTCCTTCTTTAATTCTTGTGTGGGATGGATACAAACATGGTTCTTGATCATTATTATTCTATCACAATCAAGTTTAAACTAGGAACATTCCTCACCTTCTTTTGTAGTTCTACATATTCCTTTTATTCCTCAATCTTCACTTGTATATATGTTTGAACATTCATTTGAGAAAGATAATATTTATCCCCATCCTTTATTATTTCTATATCTATCCTTTACAAATCCATAAATATTGGATCTTTTGTGATCCTCATTATAGATAGTCTATCATGTTCTTTTCGACTCAAAGCATCAACCACTTATTTTCTTTCCCAGGGTGGTAATGTATTGAACAATAGTAATATTTAATCACCTCCAACCATCTTCCTTGGTGCATATTTATCACCTTTTGAGTGAAAATATACTTTAATATTTTATGATAAGTATATATATCACACCTTTCTCCATAAAGACAATGACTTCATATATTTAATGAAAATATTACTATATCTAACTCCAAATCACGATTTTGGTAATTCTTCTCATGGATTTTCAATTTTCATGGGGTATAAGTGATCACCATATCATTTTGAATGAGAAAACATCCCAACCCCATCTTGGATGCATCACTGTAGATCAAAAAACCTTTATATACTATAGGTTAGTGTGAGCACAAGCGCATTGAATAACATTCTTTTCATCTCCTTGAAATTCTCTTAAAATTCCACCATCCATATGAACTTTTACTCATTTTTGAGTTAACTTGGTGAGTGGATTAGATAATCATGATAAATATTTCACAAAACATCTATAATATCTAGAAAAACCAAGAAAACATTGGATCTACATCACTGTTGTTGGTCCAAGGCAACGTTCAATAACTTACATCTTTATTGGATCTAAAAATATCCCCTCACTTGAGATTATGTGAGCCAAAAATGAATCTTTCAGTAGCCAAAATTCACACTTGGTAAATTTTTTATAAATATTATCCTTTATTATGGTCTTCAATATAATCCTAAAGTAATATTCATGTTCTTCCCTACTATTTAAATATATGAGAATATTGTCTATAAAGACTACCACAAACTGATCAAGATAGTCTATAAAGACTCTATCCATTAATTCTATGAAGATAGAGGGGGAAATTTTATGACAAAAAGGCATCAATATAAATTCATAGTGTTTATACTTCATAATGAATGCCGTATTAGGTATATCATCCTTCTTAACCCTCAATTGATGATATCCAGAATGAAGATCAATCTTAAAAAATCATTGAGCTCTATTTAGTTTATCAAATAAGTCATTAATACGGGGGAGTGGATATTTTTTCTTGATAGTGATCTTGTTAAGTTCTCGATAATCAATGTAGAGTCTCATTGATCCATATTTATTCTTAATAAATAGAATAGGTGCACCCCAAGGTGACACACTAGGGTGTATGAATCCATTTTAAGATTATATTGGAGTTGCTTATTCAATTCTTGAAAATCAATTAGGGCCACTCTATAAGGATTATTTGAAAAAGGCATAACACCCAGTAAGAGTTCTATTAAAAACTTAACTTCACAATTTTACGGAAGACCTGAAAATTCTTCCAGAAAGGAATAAACAAACTCTCATGAAACAAGTTTATCATTAATGGTGAGTTTCTCCCAAACCATCTGAGATAGATAACCTTCATTTATAAGAGTTAAGACCCATAATATCGAATTAATTTCCAATGGAAGTTAATATTCATCCTTGTATCTATAGATAATCATATATTCATTTGGAATAGGAAATGTTATTTCCCTTCCTAAACAATTTATATGAGCTCTATATAGAGAATGAAAATCCATGCCAAGAATCACATAGAATTCAACTAAAGGAAGGATGATGAGAGATATTTTCCGTGAATCCATCAATAATAAATTATTATTACCTAATAATGCAATATAGTGTGCACCCTAGGGTCGATCTCTCACAGAGGTCACTTATACACACCAATTTTTCTATTGCCACTATTTATAAACTGACTAATATGCTACTAGACTAAAATAAAAAATGAGGGTTTGAAATGAATGACCTTAATATATATATATATATATATATATATATATATATATGAATGAAAGAAACACACAAAGAATAAAACAACACAAAATGGAGAATATAAGACACAAAGAATTTAGTGAAGAATCGTTGTCATTCTTGGGAGATCGTGGTGATTAAATCATTTTTCTTTAAAAAATATTTATTATCAATATTCTACTAAATGTTGAGATAAAACCTATCACTCAAAAAATTTCCATGAATTTTCATTATCCCACATTTACCCTTCGAATTCAAGTTAACACTCAATCTCATCATCACCATAATTCCACTCCACCATAGATACAACATTATGATAATGATGGAGAGGAATAAGATTAAAATGGGAATAAGAACTCAATAATAGTGAATGTGGGGTGAAACCTACACAAAACCAATTTCAAAACTATAGAAATTATCATAATAAAATAAAGAGATGCGTTTAATCCTAAAAAAATCAAGTACCACCTCTCCCCCCATAAACAACAACAAGTGCTAGTTCTCTACTTGCATGGAGAATAGAATAATCTTTGTGGGAGAACACAAAATAAAAATGAAAGAAAATATAATAAGATAAAGAAATCTACATTGAACAAGGAAAAAATATTAAATTATAATAAAGTCTAATTATACTGAAAATGGACAAACTAAGTTTCAAAAAATTTTGAAAAGAAAAATGTACACTCTTTTATAGGAAAAGGGAAGAATTTTATTTGGATCCAAATAAATCCCCCAACTTTATTTGATTGTATTACCCAATTAATGACAGAATTTGGGAAAAAAATATTCTTAAAAGATATTAGTATATATATCCTCTATCTCCACACAAAATTTGAGCTTTATTGGTCATGTTTGGAGAGAGTTGTAACTAATATACTAAGGAAAATTAATCTGTAGAGGAAGACTCTTCATATTACTCATATCCAATTCCCATGAATTTATGGACTTAAAGATGACCAAATAAAGTGGGGGGAATATAAATTAAATTTGTTCCTCCAGATGTATTATTTATCCATGTATAATTTTAGCTTCTTTTAGTATTCCATTTAAGATATATGGGCCCAAAAATAATTTCACCAAATCTATACATGAATTTTGAGGCCTGCATTGTGAGATGGATTTGGGCCTCTAAATGGCAAATTAATCTTTAAGTCCAAACTAAGTAAATGAATCCCATGATGTATTTAATACTAAAAATAAATAATTTCACAATTTGGATCATTATAGAAAATGTTATTTCTAAAATACAAAAATAAATTAAAATAGTTAAAATCTAAAATAGGCCATTTTTTTAATTAATTTCAAAATACTTAAAAAACCATAAAATGTGAAAATTTACCTTAAAATATTAAAATGGTGGGATTAATAAATTTAAATAAAAATAAAAATAATTGAAAATATTGGATCTGTCAAAGTATCATAAGATTTGTAGGAATCACTTTCCCAAAAACATAAACCGGAGAAGAATTATAAACCTGTGATACGATTGTTGTGCCATTAATATTTTTCATAGATAACTCAACATATAATTGTCGAGGTAATATAGAAATACCCTTAGAAAATTATTTAGAAATAAAATAGTGGGTGGATATAGAATCAATAAAACATTAGCTACTTTAGAGTGGATGGTAAGTGTACCTTTCACCACTTCATTATTATACTCCACATCACCAATAGTGATCACATGAGACATTCTATTGTCTTTGGTCTTAAGAGGTTTCTGATGTTAATCTTCATCAATAAACCTTATATTTGAGAATTGGTTAGCATAATTCCCACTTTCCTAGCACTTGAAGCATTGAAGTGCGGTAGGTGCATTCTCTGTAGCCTTTTTATTATTGGATATCTTTTTCCCTCACTTCAAAAGTCAATTTCCTGATGAACTTATTTCCTAAAAATAAAATATTTACTAGTCCACTTAAGATAGTTTCCTCCGTGTTTCTTTATGCACCTTGAGTATAAATGAAAGCTCAAATTTTTTTCACTATGGTTTTTAGATTTTCCCTTGAATTTAATTTTTCTCTTCTTATCAAACCCATAAGATTTATGAGTGGCTCCAATCTTCATATCAAAATTAATATGACATCGAACAATTTCCTCATAGATATTGAAGTCCCCTATGACTAATTCCATTCAGATACTTTATTTTTATCCACTGAAGAATTAATCAACCTTACTTTCAGGTTAGATGATAATCCCAGAAGAATACCTTGAAAGCCTTGTAAAATTATCTTCACAGGAACCAAAATATTTATTATCCTTTGGTTTAAGCTTGAAAAAATCCTTCTCCATATTATTTTTAAGAATATGAGGAAATTAATTATTTAAAAATAAGTTATTGACCTCGTCCCATTCCATGGAGACAATTTCATCTCATTGCCTCATATTCTTGATAATATTCCACCATTGATCATATTCACCTTCCAAATTATAGACTACAAAGATAAATTTCTCATGTTCTAAACATTAGAGGACTTCAAATATCTTTTCAATAGTACCGATCCATTTTTAAGTAACTAATGGATCATAAGACCAACTAAAATAAGGTGTATATTACATCATGAAGGACTCAAAAAATATTGTTCCCTCCTTTTCTCATTTAGAAATCCTACACAATTCAATTAGATCAGGTCCCCACAACTTTCTTTCCCCAAATTCATTCCATCATGTTGGAGTTCTACACTTCTTACTATATAGGGCTTCATAAGGATCCATCTGAATACTTGAGTGAAAGCTATTGTTGTAAGAAAATTTTAACAAAGGTAGGTGTTGATCCCATCCACCTTTTAAATCCATAGAACAAGATCTCAACATGACTTCTAGAGTTTGAATTTTTCTCTCAGACTGAACATATATCTAGGGATGATAAGTTGTGATGAAACTTAACTCTGTATCTAGAGACCTCTGAATAATTCTCTAGAACTTCGAGTTAAACATCAGATCTTGATAAGATATAATGGAAAGTGGTACTCTATAAAATCTTACATCTTCTTTAATATATATCCTGGAAAGATGATCATCAGAGAAGTCTTATATGGTAGCAATAAAGTGTGCTGAATTCTTAAGGCGATCAAATATAACCCACATTTTAGTATGGAATTTAGATGTTTTTGGAAGTCCAATGAAAAAATCCATGGCGATGTTTTCCCATTTCAATTCTAGTATGAGTAATGGTTGTAACATCCCCTTAAACTTCTATCTCTCAGCCTCAACTTGTTGAAAAACCAAGCATCGAGAAACATACTCTATAACAAATTTCTTCATTCTATTCCACCAAAAATACTTTTTCAGGTGCCTATACATTTTTTTCTTCTAGGATGAATAGATAATGATGATCTATGAGACTCATCCAAAAAACCATTATTTAATTCTAGTATAGGAGGGACACAAACATGGTTTATGAACCTTATTATTCTATCATAATCAAGTTTGAACTTAGTAATATTACTCACCTTCTTTTGTAGCTCTACATCTTCCTTATACGCCTCCTTAATCTTCAATTTTATAGATGATTAAACATTCATTTGAGAAAGATAAGATTTACCCCCTTCTTTTATGATTTCTAGATCCACCCTTTTCAAATCCATAAATGATGGATCTTCCATGATCCTCATCATAGATAGGATAGCATAGTCTTTTCGACACAAAGAATCAACCACCATGTTTGCTTTCTCAGGGTGGTAATGTATTGAAAATTCGTAATCTTTAATCAACTCCAACCATCTTCTTTGACACATATTTTTATCATTTTGAGGGAAGATATACTTTAAACTTTTATGATTAGTATATATATCACACCTTTTTCCATAAAGATAACACCTCTATATCTTTAATGAAAAAATTACTTTAGCTAACTCCAAATCATGAGTTGGGGAATTTTTCTAATGGATTTTTAATTGACGCGAGGCATAAGCTATAACCATATCATTTTGCATGAGAACACATCCCAACCCCTTATTGGATGCATCACTATATATCAAAAACTTTTATCCACTACAGGGTAGTATAAGAACATGCACACTGACTAACCTTCTTTTCATATCCTTGAAATTATCTTCACATTCCTCCATCCATATGAACTTTACTCCTTTTCCAAGTCATTTTTGTGAGTGGATTAGATAATCATGAGAAATATTTCAAAAAACATTGATAATATCTATCCAAACCAAGAAAAATTTGGATCTTGGTCACCTTTGTTGGTTTAGGCCAACATTAAATAAATTTTATCTTTACTGGATTAAAATATATCCCCTCACTTTAGATTATGTGACCTAAAAAATGAAACTTTTTAAATCCAAAATTCACACTTTGTAAATTTTTCATAAAGATTCTCCTTTCCCAAGGTCTTCAATACAATCCTCAAGTGATCTTCATGTTCTTCATTTCTCTTCAAATATGAAAAAATACATCTATAAAGACTACCAAAAACTGATCAAGATAGTCTCTAAAGACTCTATTCATTAAATCCATGAAGATAATGAGGGAATTTGTAATACCAAAAGGCATCACTATAAATTCATAGTGTACATACCTTGTATGAAATTTCATCTTGGTTATATCCTCCTTCTAAACCCTCATTTGAAAGTGGTAATTATGTTACAAAATGCCCAAATCCAAGGGTAATCGATGATGATCTATGTTAGAAACCTATTAAGGCTAAAGGAAAAGGAAAGTCACACGTGATCACTATTGGAGATGTGGAGTATGATAATGAAGTGGTGAAAGATATACTTACCATAAACTCTAATGTAACTAATGTTTTATTTAATTTTGGATCCACCCACTCTTTTACTTATAAATAATTTAATAAGGGTATCACCATATTACCTCAATAATTATATGTTGATTTATCTATGAAAACTCTTAATGGCATAGAAATCACATTACAAGTTTATAATTTTTCTTTGGATGTAGTTTGTGGGAAAGTAATTCTTTAAAATATTATAATCCTTCCTTTAGTTTAATTCTATGTGATTATTTACATGGATTGAATTTATCTATATAGATCTCATATCAATTTTCCAAGTAAGGTAATTCACATTTCATATTCCAAATGAATCTATGATCATCTATCGATACAACGATGAATATGAAATTCCAGTGGAAATTACTTTGATCTTGTGGGTATTAATTCCTAAAAATTAAGGTTATTTATATCATATGGTTGGGGAAAAATTCACTATTAAGGATACACCTATTTTATGGGAGTTTGTTTATGTCTTTTCAGAATAATTTCTAGGCATTCCACCTAATTGTGAAATTGAGTTTTCAATAGAACTCATATCGGGTGTTATACCTATTTCAAAGACTCCTTATAGAATGACCCCAATTGAGTTGTAGAATTTGAAGAATAAAATACTAGATAATATTAATAAGGGATTAATATTCCCAAGTTAATCATCTTAGGGTGCACCTATTCTATTATTTAAGAATAAATATAGATCAATGAGACTCTGTATTGATTATTGATAACTTAACTAGATCACTATAAAAAAATACCCTATCCCCCGTAATGATGACTTATTTGATCAACTATGCATATGTAAATACTTTTATGATATTGATATTCATTATGTATATCATCAATTTTGGTTCATGAAGGAGGATATACCCAAGATGACATTCCATATGAGGTATAGTTTTTTCTTACATATGCCCTAATATCTTCATGGATTTAATGAATAAAATCTTTATAGACTATCATGATCAGTTTGTGGTAGTATTTATAGATTATATTCTTGTATATTTAATTTTTAAGGAATAACATGAGGATCACTTGAGGATTGTATTAAATACCCTAATAAAGGAGAAGCTTTATGAAAAATTTACCAAGTGTGAATTTTGGCTTGAAACAGTTTCATTTTTGAGTCCCATAATATCAAGTGAGGTGATATATATGGATATATAAAATTTGAAGTTATTTAATTTTATCCTAGACCAACAATAGTGACTAATATATGAAGTTTTATTGGTTTGGATAGATATTATCAATGTTTTGATAAAGAAGAGGTATCTTTAATGAATCTTTCAAGATCATTTCTTCTTCTACTTCCTCTTCATGCATTGTTTCCATTAAAAAGTAATAACTCTAGTATCACCTATATGATGAAATGTTATTATTATTATAGAATAACCATATTCCACCTTTTATTTATCCTATGAAAAACAAAATCATCATGCATGTGTATGTACAACTTACCGTCTCCACGCCGTAGTGTAATATTTTTTTCATCACTACTTCATTTGGATGGGTATAATGATGAAAGTAATATATATACATGATAATTGAAACATTAAATCGATTATATAAACTAATATACCATCCACTTCCTTACCATTTCACCATTAAGGAAATGATATTGTCACTCGTGCGTACATACGGCCTACCGTCTCCACGACATGATGTGATTCATTTTCCATGTTCATAATTCAACCATAATCATATAAATGTATATAATGAATAAATATGATATATAATACCTTAATATCATTCTAAAAATGATAAAACTATATCCTATGCACAATAAATGGAACCTGTAAAAGTCATAATGTACCTCATTAGAAATACGACAAAATATTCCTTTCAAACTGTTTAGTAAAAATTCAAACATGGGTAAAAATGAATTTAAAAATTATATAAGATTAAAAAAAATTTTGGAATAAATTTTTAAAAAACATAAACATGGAAGATAAATATTCCCCAATAAATACTTATGTATAAACAATCTCGGATTATAACGGGATCATGAAATTAACCCTTATATTATGTCTAATTTCTTTCATACATATCTAAAACTCCTGTATAATGGTTCAAAGAATGTTATTAATTTATTCTATAACCATATTAATATTTATTATATCATATATTATCTTTTTTATATCATCTTATAAACTGTTAAATAATATTTTATTTTTACCCTTCTTTCGGGTGTTAACTGCTTCATTTTCCCAATGCATGTTTTATCATATAAGTTCTATTTATTGTGCATAGGATATAATTCCATCATATAAAAAATGATATTAAGGTATTATATATCATATTTATTCATTATATACATTTATATAATCATGATTTAATAATGAATATAGAAAATGAGTCACATCATGTTATGAAGACGGTAGGCTGTACGTATGCACGAGGGACGATATCATTTCATTAATAGTGAAATGGTATGGAAGTGGATGGTATATTAATTTAAAAAATCAATATAATGTTTTAATTATCACACACACACACACACACACACATATATATATATATATTATTTCCATCATTACACCCATCAAAATAAAGTAGTGATGAGAAACTGATACACCATAGTGTGAAGACGGTAAGCTGTACGTACGCACACACAATGCTTTTGTTTTTCCTAGGATAGATAAAAGGTGGAATATGGTTGTTCTATAATCATAATAACATCTCATAATATAGTTGGTAAATAAATATTACATCTAAATATAATAATATTCATTACATTACATAGCAAAACCACACCATAACCGTATAGGTTTAGTATCTTTGGAAACTGGGAAACATAAAAAACTGATTCATAAAATATTGACATTGTCTCCCGCTTATTTATTCATACCTAGAAACCATTTTGGATAAATATTAATTAATAACATTATTAATATATTGAGTAAAATAAAAATAATAAAGGGTGATATCATATGCTCAGTAAGGGTAAACAAGGGATATTTCAATCATATCATAATCATAAGACAAAAGAACATAAATAAAACATTAGAAAATTATATCCTGTATATCAAAGATAATAATATCATGTCATGGGATAAATCATGGAAGTTCATAAATAATAATATAACATATTCCATGAGATAATAACATAACTAATAGAATTTGTGTCATACACATAAGCATAAAAATTATTTCATTAGTAGTCAAGGCTCATTTCTAAGACCATTATAGTGGACAAATTCCTTTATTGAACTGAGTTCAATCCTCATTCTGACCCTATAAAACTGAACCAAGTTTATTAACGATTCAATTATTGTCTATCTCATGAGATATAAATCTTTACGCAATTAATTGAAGGGGGATATAGTTCCCACCCATCACATAATTAAAACCATACATATGTGTTCCATAAGAACATAATTCATTCATATAACCCATAAATGAAATGGGTTTCATAAATATCATTCCATCATAACATAACCCATATAAAAAAATGGGTTTTATAAATATAATTCCATTATAAAAATAAAACAACCATGTAAATAATGACATCATAGATGGAAAATAATTTTGATAGATCACTTGAAAATAATTCTTGAGGAAAATATACTTTCTCTTTGAAAAAAGTTTTCTTTTCTTATAATGCTGCGCAATTTTAAAAGAAAAAATTTTCTTCAAAGATAACACTATAAGATTATAAGGTAATATTCAATGAATTAAGACACCATGAAAGTGAAAAAATCTTTTCATGTCGTATAAGTTAAAAAAACATTTCTCTTGTACTTTTACAAAAAAAATCATAAAGTACCTCATTAGGAAAATGATAAAATATTCCTTTCAAACCGTTTAGTAAAAATTCAATCATGGATAAAATGAATTTAAAAATTGTATAAGAATAGTAAAAATATTTTGGAATACATTTTTAAAAAACATGTATATGGAAGATAAATATTCTCCAACAAATACTTATGTATAAACAATCCCGAATAATAATTGGATCATGAAATTAACCTTTACCTTATGTCTGATTTCCTTCGTACGTATCCAAAACTCCTATATAATGGTTTAAAGAATGTTTTAATTTATAATGGAACCATATTAATATTTATTATATCATATATGATATTCTTATATCATCTAATAACTCATTAAATAATATTTCATTATTACCCTTCTTTTGAGTGTTAACCACTTCATTTTCCCATGCATGTTTTATCATATAAGTTCTATTTATTGTGCATGGTTTATAGTTAAATCATTTAAATAATGATATTAAGGTATAATACATATCATATTTATTCATTATTTGTATTTATATAATCATTCTTGAATTATGAACATGGAAAATGAATCGCATCGCGTCGTGGAGATAGTAGGTCGTATGTACGCACGAGCGACGATATCATTTCCTAATGGTGAAATGGTACGAAAGTGGGTGATATATTAATTTATAGAATAAATATAATGTTTTAATTATAATATATATATATATATATATATTATTTATATCATTATACCAATCCAAATAAAGTAGTGATGAAAAACAGATTACACCACAGTGTGGAGATGGTAAGTCGTATGTACGCGTGCGCGGTGATTTTGTTTTTCATAAGATGGATAAAAGGTGGACTATGGTTGTTTCATAATAATAATAAAATCTCAGAATATAGGTTATATTGAAGTTATTACTTTATAATGAAAACAAAACATGAAGAGGATGTAGAAGAAGAAATTATATTGAAAGAATCGTCAAAGACGATTAACTCTTCTTTGGCGAACTCCCTTTATATCTCATATTAGGGACACTAGGATTGGTCTTTTGAGAAGTACAAAAGCTCTAGAGTATGGATAGGGAAGTTGAAATTATAAAATTATAGGGTATGGTTGAGATTTAAGGAATAAATTGGTGCTAATAAGTGATGGAGGAGGTGCCCTTTTATAATTATGGCGAGGGGCACTTTTTGAATTTAAAAAAAATATTAATTTATAATAAATTAAATATTAATCCAAATACATCCAAAATAAAATTTATTTGAAGCTAATATGAGATAATTTTTTAATCTCATTAAATATAGATTTTAGATAAGTTTTGTTATTATTTTAAACCTTATCATGTTGATTAACACTTAGTTAACCTATTTTAATTTAAACTAAGGTAACAACTTTTTCAATATTTAAAGGATGTAAATTTTAGTTATGTGATGTCAATTAAATCATAAATTAACAATTTATAACATCTTAGACCATTTTTTTGTATTTTTAAAGTTTTTTTATGATTTTTATAAAATTTAATAATATATGATTTTGATAAAATATCATTAGTGTCAATTTTGATTCTATTCATTACCTGTACTTTTAAAAATATCAAGAAAGAAAGTTAAATTTGAAACAAATATTTTATTTTATCCCTAAGAGGTTAAGTTCATCTAGAAAATTCATCGATCACATTAATTATCTCAAATTATATTTATTTTAATATTTTTAGTAACATTTATTTGATATTTCATAGGTACCAACAGATTCATTATCCTTTTATTTAATCTCAAGAAATTTCTTCTCCATATTCTTTAAGATAATATGAGGAAATTAATTATTAAAAAATAAGTTCTTGAACTCATCCCATTCCATGGAGTTAATTTCATCTCGTTGCCTCATATTCTTGATAATATTTCACCATTGATCCACTTCACATTCCAAACAATAGATTAACAAGATGAATTTCTCATGTTCCAAACATTGGAGGACTAAAAATATCTTTTTAGTGGTACTTATCCATTGTTTAGTAACTAATGGAACATAAGACCCCCTAAAAGAAGGTGGACGCTACCTCATGAAGGATTCAACAAAATATTTTTTCTTTCTTTTCTTATTTATTCATAACTAGAACCCCTTTTTGACACATCTTACTTAATACCTTATTTCATATCCGAGGGAAAAGAAACATAAGAAAGGGAGAGCTCATATGCTTAGTAAGGGTAAAAAAGTGATATTATAATCATATAATAATCATAATACATAATAACATAAACAAAACTTTTGAAAATTATATCCGGCATATCAAAGATCATAATATAATGTCATGGGATAAATCATAAAAGTACATAAAAAATCAAAGAAAATATTCCATGAGAGCATAACTTAAGAAATGGAATTTGTGGAATACACATAAGAATAAAAAATTGTTTCCTTAGTAGTCAAGGCTCATTACTAAGACCATCATAGTGGAAAAATACCTTTACTAAAACGAGTTCACTCCTCATTACAACACAATATTTCTAATCTGAGTTTATTAACCAGTCTAATCCTATCTATATCAAGAGATATAAATCTTTACCTAATGCATTGGAGGGATATATAGGTCCTACCCATCACATAATGAAAACCATACATATGTGTGTTATAGGGAAATAATTCATTTATAGAACCCATAAAAGAAATGGGTTTCATAAATATAATTCTATCATAACATAACCCATATAAAATAAACTGGTTTCATAAATATCTTTCCTTTATAAACATAAAACAACTATGTAAAGAATTAAATCATATATAGAAAATAATTTTGAGATATCACTTGAAAATAATTCTTAAGGAAAATATCCTTTCTACTTGAAAACATTTTCTTTTCTTATAATGTTGCACAATTTTAAAAGAAAAAATTTACTTCAAAAAAAAATTGTAAGATTAAATGGGAATATTCAAGTCATTAACACATCATGAAATTTGAAAAATAAATTCATTATTTATAGTTTAAAAAAAATCTCTCATATTTTTCTAGCGAAGTCAAAAAGTACCTCATTAGGAAAACAACAAAAGATTCCTTTCAAATCATTTAATACAAATTCAAACATGGGTTAAAAAAATTTAAAATTCATATAAAAATATTAAAAATATTTTGAAATGCAATTTTAAGAAACATGTGTATGAAAGCTAAATATTCCCCAATAAATACTTACATATTAGCAATCCCACATTATAATGAGATCATGAAATTAACCCTTACCTTATGTTTCTTTTCTTTTATACGTATCCAAAAATTCTTTATAATGGTTTAAATAATGTTATTAATTTATACTAGAACCATATTCATATTTATGATATCATATATGATCTTCTTAAATAATCTCATCACTTTATAAGTAATATTTTATTATTACCCTTCTTTCGGGTGTTAAGTGCTTCATTTTCCCATGCACATTTTATTATATAAGTCTTATTTCTTATGTAGAGGATATAATTTCATAATTTACTAAATTATATTGAGGTATTATATATCATATTTATTCATTATATACATTTATATAATTATTATTTAATGATGAAAATAAAAAATTAATCGCATCATGTTGTAGAGACGGTAGGCCGTACGTACGCACGAGCAATAATATAATTTCCTTAATGGTGAAATGGTAAAGAGGTAGATGGTGTATTAATTTCTAAAATCAATATAATTTTTTAATTATCATATATATATATTCCATCATTATAAACATCCAAACAAATTAGTGATGAAAAATAGATTACACCACGATGTGGATATGGTAAGTCATTTGTTCGCACACACGATGCTTTTGTTTTTCATAGGATAAATAAAAGGTAGAATATTATTATCCCATAATCATAATAACATCTAATAATATAGGTGATATTGGAGTTATTACTTTATAATGGGAACAACATATGAATAGGAAGTATAAAAATAAATGATATTGAAATAATCTGTAAAGACAATTACCTCTTCTTTGACAAACTTATTTTAGATCCCCTCTTAGAGACACTAGGGTTGGTCTTTTGAGAAGTCCCAAACCTCTAGAATGTGTTTAGGGAAGTTTATAAGAGAACATGTAAGGGTATGGTCGAGCTTGAAAGCTCAAATTGATGTGAAGAAGTGAGGGCGAAGGTGCCCTTTTATAATTGAGGTGCGAGATATTTTTTGAATTTCTAAAAATGTTAATTTATAATAAATTCAATATTGATCCAAAAAAATCCCAAATGACATTTATTATAAGATAAGATGAGATAAGGTATTAATTTCATCAACTAACAGATTTTAGAAAAGTTTTTTTATTATTTTAAACCTTATCATTTTGATTAACCCTTAGTTAACCTAGTTTAATTCAAACTAAGGTAAGAGCATTTTCAATATTAAAAGGTTGTGCATTTTACTTATGTGATGTAAATTAAATCACAAATGAATTTTTGTTAACATATTAGACCACATTATATATATATATATATATATATTTAATTTTTAATTTTGTTATGATTTTTAAATAATTTAATAACATATTATTTTGATAAAATATCATTAGTGTCAATTTTGACACTATTCATTACATGGACTTTTAAAAATATCTAATATACAATTTAACTTTGAAAAAATATTTTATTATATAACTAATAGGTAAAGGTCATATATACAATTATTTTATCACATTAATTATCTCAAATTATATTTATTTTAATATTATTAGAAACATTTATTTGATATTTCAATTAATAAAATAATTACTACATCAATTTTGTGTAATTATTTAATATACATATTTATTCACTAAAAATTAAAAATAAAATACTATGATGAATATAAATCTTCTATATTTAATAATAATACTTATAGTCAAATATATCTTATTTTTAACCCTATATAAAAATTATATATTATTTAAAATAGGAATGTGACGTCTTTAAATTTTTATAAAATAAAATATTATAAATACCATAATTTCATCCAAGTGACCCAAAAAGGAAAAAATAAATTTATATCACAAAAATATGGTTATTAAGTTAAAATTATATTCATTCATAATAAAAAATGTTCCTCATGTGGACACATAAGGGATATTAAAGATAAAGACAATGACATTTTGTGACTTTCTTTGATTTAAATATTATATAAGTCATTTTCATGGAAGAGTATCCATTAAAAAAGTTTATTTTGATTATTATGTGTCAATTATTTAATTTTATTGATCCAATAAAATTTTGGTATGTGTTAGAGTCATTTTATAATCTTTATAATTTTATATTTAACCTAAATTAATCAATTTACCCTTTACCGTGGTAACACAATTTACCAAGGTTACTATTCGTATTGAAAAAAATAGAAGGGATCTATTCACTAAATTTGGACCTTATGAAACCAAATTTGGAATTAATTTTTCAAAATTCAAAACATAAAAGTTGTTGAATTAAATTTAAAATAAAATCAGTAAACTTCCATAAAAAACAGTTTTTAAAAAAATACCCTTTTAAAACATAATTTTTTATATATAATAAATTCTTATTTAAAATCCTTTTTAAAAAACAAAAATTGGATTATTTTAAACCCAAATTAACTAATTAAAATTTAAAACTAATTCCAAACATAGTTTTACCTTGTACATACTTAAAAAAAATTTTTTCAATAAAAATCAGTATTTTCACTATTACTTAAAAATTAAATGTTTTTTTGAAAACTATTTTAAGATAATTTTGAAATTCTGAATTCAAAAATAAAATTAATCTTGTAAAAACCATTTTTTAGTACTTCTAAAAATTAATATTCACTCATAAAAATAAAATAATCTCATTTTTTAAGAAAACATATTAAAAAATGATTTTACTAAAATTGCAATCACTTACCAATACATTTATATTGAATTAGACCTTTATTTTTATTTCATAAATTCAAATTTATTCCCACAAATTTAATGGATAGGTTATAATGGTCATATTATAGTGTCTCATGGTTCATTTAAACTCATGGTTGCATGCAATGCAAGCTATTGAAGAATTAATATTATTTAAAGAGAATTATTTCATAAAATTATATTCTTATATAAAGAATATCATAATTTATATACATATATAATAAATTATTTCACAAATTTACTTTTTAGTATTTAAATCATTTTATTTATTTAATATTTATAAATGATATTATGATTAATTATTATTTTCATTTTTTTATTAAATTTTATAAGTATTACACATTACTCAAAATAATTTTATAATCCTTTCAAGTAAAAATTTAATAAAATTTTCAAAAATAATAAAATAATTATATTTATAATAAAATATTATGTCAAAAAAAATAAAACAACATTTATAAAAGAAATATTTATAATTAATTTAAATAAAAAAGATAATTTTTTAAAAGCCTACTGGATGAGATAATTTAAAGTTATATCTTATAATTTTGAATATTTAACTTAACTAATAAATTAAACTTTGTTTTGATTATATTATAAATTCATCAATTTCATAAAATATATATAAAATAAAAATAATCTTATAATTTCTGTAATGTTACATTCTCCCTCTTAAATGAAATGCACCCTCACAATTCATTCATTGGACTCAAGAAAATTTTTAATTTTCATCTTCAAAATTACGAAAAACTGTAACTTCTAAGGGAACATAATTTTTTAATGAAAATTATATCGTGTAAATTTTGTTTTCCTTAAAAGACAATATCTAATATCCAATGTTATATAGACTGTTTCTCTGATACCAACTATAAAACCTTGAACCCACACTTCCAGATTCCATACATACAAATGTTGCGTATTTTTTAATAAAAGAAACTGAATAATTACACAACACTTAATACATTCTAGGACCTTTTACGGTCTAGATTATGGAGAAGAACTTACATATTTTCAGAGTTGTATGGAAATACAATAAAATATCTACTTTGCTATGCATGTGCTAACTCATTATTTGAATTCATCCATATTAAAACTTCTAATATACCTATGAAAATAATTTTGAAACATGGGATGAATATTAAATTTCCCAGTAAGGGGTTTTAAAATCAGTGAATGACCTTTTATGAAATCTCCTTTTGAAAATAACTTTTGAAAAATACTATTGAACTTCATTTGAAAATACCTTTGAAAATAATTTTAAAAATACCTTTGGATAATATCATTGAAATTAATTACAATTAGAAATTACTACAATACATTGAAATTACTTATGCTAAAAAATTACTGTAAAAATAATCCAATGATTTTTCAGAAAACATTATGCAAGCTCTTGAAAAAAAAATATGGGGCTACATGAAACATTTAAGGTTGCCTTTGGCCTAACCACTTTCTGAGGGATGGGTTCAATCCCCAATTTCCTACTACATTTACAACGTTCAAATTTTAAATTTCATAAAAACATTTTAATCTCACTTTACATATACATACACACTTTAACTGGATTATTTACTTTAAAAAAAAATAATCATCCAGTAAATACACAAACACACACTTATATCTATACAAATATATATTAAATCTCACTGGAAATCACTTGTTTGACTTGGTAAAACCAAATATCCTAAAATTTAGACTTTTCATAAATACTTAGATTTTTAATTGACATCCATGTAATTAAAACTTCTTTCATAATATCATTGGATGAACTCTATTTAAAAAGAACATAGGGTGATAATTTTTATCATTTAAAACTCAAACTGGAACAAAAATATTAAAATACTCATTTTCTTAATTCAAAATTTGATTCTTTTATACAAAACTAATTGTGTAAACATATGAACTTTTTAAATAAAGTAACACCAATTGTAAATTTCTATTCACATAAAATAATAAATAATCTTAAGCATAAACAATTATATATAAAATTATAAAAAATGTAATATTTTTAAATAAAATTTTCATCCTTGTCACACAATTAATTGTGTATATATATATATACTCTAATGTAGTAATTATACCCTTATAATTTTGAAAGAAAAATTATATTATACAAATAAAATAATAAAATGTAACAAAATTGGACATTCCATCCTTGCAGATACACATGTTAAAGAAAGAACTCTTATATGACTTTAAGTATAATGAAAATGATAAAATGGGTTCAAATAAAATCTCTTATGTTGTATTATTTTTCTAAAAAAATGATATTATACATACATACACTAGATATAAATTTAAAATTTTTTCTTTCATAATTAGAACACTTAAAAAATGATTATAGTTTGATAGTATTACATATATATTCATGCCTGAAATTTAAAACTAACATCAATACATATACATTAAAATATAATTCCACTCACTGAAAAATAAACTTTCCAAGATAAAAATTTTATACTGAAAACATGTATGATTTTGAAATAAACAATCAAACAAATGTTTGAATATATTGAAAAAATAATTTCCCTTATAAAATTTTATAAAACTATAGATCATGGAATGATTTTTTTTAAAATAATAAAATCCCTTACATAATTTTAAACTTTAAATTATAATACTTAAAGATAAATGAAATTAAAAATTAAATAAAACATATATACATATTAATTTTGAAAATTAAACTTTTAAATTACAAATAAATTTGAACATAATAATAATTATTTTGAAAATATTAACAAAAAATAGATAATCTCCCTTACCAGTTCTTTAAAATTGAGTTGAGAACATATGTAAAATATATATAAAATAGAAATATTAAAACAATAGAGTCCTTTACCAATAATTTTTATAATATTACATCTTCTTCTTGGAACACCCTTCAAACTAACTCTTCTTTCCCAAACATAGAAAAATAAAAAATCACTCTTATAGTGTGCCTTTCCACTCTTTGTATAGTGTGCATCACTTTCAAATATAGTTCAGAGGAAGTGAGAGACTCCCTATTTATAGAATCACTTTAAAATTATTATAAATCATTTATTTCTTTAGTTTATGTATGTAGAAGATAAAAAAACTACCAAAAAAATGTGTGGTTTGGAATTAACACTTGTCATGCAAGCTGAATGAAGTTTAACATATGATATTGACTTTTTGTTTTAAAAAAATATATTTTTATGTAATTGTATTATCCAAAGAAAACAAAGAGTAAAATTTTATATCAAGTGTTTGTTCAACTGGCTAATTTAGTCCATAATAAATTGAACTATTCATACCATTTCTGATTCGATTAGATTCATTGGATGTTCATGCAATTAAGACTTAAAAACAACGAGATTATTTGTGAATAAATGGATAGCCAAAATAATTGAAAAACGATACACAAAGAGTTAAAATAACTACTGTTGGATAAATAAAAATTCACGACAATGAAGATTAAGGAAAACTAATGACATCGAGGAATAAAAAAATAAAAAATAAAAAATAGGTATTCAATTCAATTCAAGTACCTAACAAGAAAATTAAAATACACTTACCTACAATAGATCTAAAATCGTAAAATAGTAGGATGTCGATGTCGATAAACAAGAAAAACCCATAATCAGATTTTATCCCCTTATGATTTTGAAACCCCTTTATGGTCCAGATCTAGTTTGTGTTTGACCAGATATGTGCTCAAGCCTATCATCTTCACTCAGACATATTCCGGCGATCAAGATCTCCCACCACCACACTTGACCTTTCCTCCTCTAATTCTTTTTTCACCTTGGATTTAACCTCATAGAGACAAATCACTCCTCCCAACTGACCTTCTCCATGCTCGGCTCCTAAAATAAAATAATCCCCCAAATCAATTTCCCTTTTCTTCTCATTTTTGTTCTTTTTTTATTTTTTTATTATTTTTTTCACTTCATTTTTTTAATCAGTTATTATTATTATTATGTATTTAATTTAGTTTTCATTAATATTCATAAAAATATATTCATATAAAATTTTAATAAAAATAATTATAATTTCGTTTAACATATTTATATTGTTAACATTTTATAAAACAAAATCATAATTCTAAATAAATAAAATTAATTATTTCTATATTTTATAATAAATTACATTACCTTTAATTTCTTTATTATCATTTATATAATTTGTTTAATAAAAGCGTATTCATATATAAAGAATAACATAATTCATATATATAATAATTTTTTATAATTTATCTCTTTTGTTTTTTAAGAAATTTTAAAATTTATTTATTCTTTAAAAATAATATATATTTTATAATAAAATGTATTTATTTACATATTCAAAATTATGAATGCTCAAATTTTATTTATTAATATTTTTATAATTTCATTTATTCCATATTTCTAAATGATATTGTGTTTAATCATTAATTTCATGATTTTTATTAAATGTTATAAGTATTACATGTAAATTGAAATAACTATTTATAATAATTTTATAATCCTTTCAAATAAAAATTTAACTTGTTATGCAAAAATAATCAAATAATTTTATTTATAATAAAATATTATGTTAAATAAGATAAACCCAATTTTACAAAATCAATATTTATAATTAATTTAAATAAAAAGACAATTTTCATACAAACATAGTTGATAATATAATTTAAAGTTATATCATATAATTTTAAATATTTAACTTAACTAATAAATTAAAGTTTGTTTTAATTATATTATAAATTAATCAATTTAATAAAATATTTATAAAAGAAAAAGAAGATTATAATTTCTTGGATGTTACAATTTCCCATACAACAACAAGAATGGGAACATGACTAATGGTGTTTTGTAAGTTGTACGGTAATCCTAGAGAGCATTTTATAACTTTATTGACCAATCTTTCCTATTTGTGTTAATAGGCTTCCCTAAAATTTTCTTCAATTATCTATTTGAGAGTTGCACTTTCCCACTCATCTATGGTGGATACAGGGTTCTTGTGTTGTAACAAACCCCGTGTTTCTTTATCACTTTTCATAGAAAATAGTTGTTGAAATGGGTTCTTCTATCAGTGATCAAAAGTTTAGGCACACTGAACCGAGAAAATATGTTCTTTTTCAGAAACTTGATGACCACTTTTTCAATGTTAGTAGTTGTAGCTTCATCCTTGAACCACTTAGAAATATAATTAGAATAGATCAAAATGTATATGTTTCCCCATGGATTTGGAAATGACCCCATAAAATCAATTCCCCAAACATCAAATAATTCAACTTCCATAATGGGGTTCTGGGTAATTTTCTCATGTTTCCCAATGTCACCTCAGGCAATAATCACATGCGGTTATGAAAGCTCTTGAATCTATGTAAAAGTAGTCCATAAAAACCAAGTTTGCATTTTTTTTGTTTTTTGATCTTGAGAATTATTTCTTTCTATTGGAGATGAGTGACATAAATCCAACAAACTATCAATATCATTCTTGGGCACATACCTTCTTAAAATTACATCTCCAATTTTTTTAAAGAGTTGTGGATAATTCCAAAACTAATATTGAACATCAAAACAAATTTCTTTTTCTAATGGTATGAATGGTGTGAATAAATCACTATAGTGGATATATTATTAGTAATATCCATGTAATAAGGTTTTTTATGTCAATTACAATGAGATGTTTGTCTAGAAATTTATCCGGGATCCCAATTTCTTAGTCCCTCAAAAGATTAATAAATTTATCCCAGAAATATTATTATCCGCCACATTGTACAAACATTTATTGTATTTCATTTAAATAATAAATTATTGAATCAAAAAAATCTATAGGATAAAACAAGTTTTGGTGTCTTTTTTTTGTAATAAAGTACTTATACACAACATGAAGAGTGTGTAATATCACCTTTGAGAGCACAATATATGTTTTGAACTTGTTGAAAGAAAAGATTAAAACTCAAAGTTACTTTTCTGTGGTAGTGTAATTGAGATGTGCCTCTATTAAATTTCTATTGGCATAATAGATTGGTCAAAAGATTCTTTCTTTCTTCTATATAAGTGTTTATTTCACTACATAATCAATGAAATCATATATTAACTCAAATGGTTCTTCCTATTTGGGAGGATTCATGATTGGGTAATCGATTAACCTAGTCTTATATTCTTTGAAAGCTTCCTTTCACCTATCATTAAAGTTGAATTCCATATATTTTTCTAAAAAATGAGTGATCGGATGATAAACATCTAAGAAATATTTGATAAACCATTGATAAATCTTGGCATCAACTAGATATATCATGATTTCCCATAGCATTTTGGGATCTTACAATTATTTAATTACTATAACTTTAGTCAGACCCACTTCAATTCCTTCCTTGGAGATTTAGTGGCCAATCAAAATTCCCTTCATCACAATGAAGTGATATTTCTACCAGTTGATAAAAAGGAAAGTATATTTACATATTTCAAGGACTAAGTCAAGGGTTTTAAGGAACACAACAAAAAACCTTCCATATACTAATAAATAATCCATGAAAATTTACAATAACTCTTTCATTATTCCATGAAAAGGATGTGTCATGCAATATGATAAGCGGTGGGTGCATTGCACAAAATAAATGACATGTGTTGGTTAGAAAAATTTCTATAGGTTCATGTAAAATTAGTCCTTAATTTCTCTTATAATGCAATTGAAATATGATTATAACTTTAGTAACCATTTACAAATGTATAATGACCATGGTCAATAAGTCACTCCAATATCTGATCAATAAAGGGAAGGGAAAAATTGTCCTTTCATGTTGTAACATTCAATATTCTATAGTAAATATAGACTCTCCATCCCATCACATTTTGAGTGGAAATGAGTTCATAATCTTTCTTGACCACAATCATCCATCCTTTCTTTGGGATAACTTGTAGTGGAATCACTCTTTCACTATCCAAAATAGCATAAATAATGATAGCATCTTGAACCTTCAAAACTCAAATTTTCAATACTTTATTCATTGTAAGAGTTAGTATTCATTGGGTTTACCATGTTAGCTTCTTACAATCATTAAGTTTTACCTTTTTAGTACAAAAAAAGGAATTATTCCTCTCATATTTGTTATTCTCCAAGCAGTGTCCTTCTTCCATTATTTCAAAACCTTAAACAACCTCTTATCTTATTCACTGATAAGTGCAACAATGATAATAACTGAGAGTGTCTCATTGTCTCCCAAGAATATATAATATAGGTTTCTTAGATGTTGGTTTGAATCCAACTAATGTGCTTTGATGATTGAGAGGATAATTTAAAAAAATATTTCTCTAGTAAGCCACTCCAAAATCTAGAAACCAGACTCAATCTATGAGTTTTTACTCTCTTTACCTTAATAAACAGCCTCCATATCCTTAAAAACTTCATATTATTATGCTTAAATCCTATGGAAGATACAACTATCTTACTTAGTGGTGATAAAATAACAATCTTTAGTTTTTTATTCATGCTTCACTTCTCTGGAAAGGTCAAACTACACCCGCTCATTAGCCATACAGAAGTTTAAATAGCCTTGATTAACATTGATAAGCGCTTTTCTAGTAGTCAGGAATAGTCAAAATAGGATGAAAATCACTTCTACTTATTCCTTTATTTCTAAAATAAAAATGTTCATAGGAAAGATAAACTTCTCGACTTTTACCAAAATGCCTTTTAAAATGCCATAAGAATATTTACTTGATATATCCAACAATTGTAATGCATCCTATGTCCATTTCAAATATCTTAATCCAAGATGCTTAAACACATTTAATGGATTTAGTTTTATGCTTGCTTCCAAGTCACACAATACTTTACTGAAATTATATGATCTAATTATACATGTAATTGAAAATATTCATTGGTTGTAAAACATAAGAGGGATTTTTCTCTATCCCACCACAATACATTCCTCACTCATAGATAATACACCCAAATCCTTCATTTTCTTCTTATTTTAAAGAAAATCTTTTAGAAATTTTTCATAGGTGGACATTTAAATAATTTCATCAGCGAATGAAATATTAATGCATATTTTTTTGAAAATTTAATGGATTTTTTTATATTTTTCCTCAAACTTTCCATGGAATATGCTCTATAAAGAAGGAAAGGGTGGATGATATCGAATAACATTAGATTTATGCGCTGGTTTATTTTCTCTAGGTTTTTAAATCTTCTCTTCCTTACTGCCTTGATCTCACTGTCTTGTATTCTCATCATATTTTCATGGATAATAAAATATTTCAATCCCATATTGTTTATATTGTTCAAAATTTTTCTCCTTAGTTTGATATTTTTCTTTCCTATCTCATACACTTTGTAACATGATCAATTTTCCTCTTCCATAAGTTCTTTTCTATTCCCTTAAAAAACTCTAAGAGGTAAGTCATTAAATTTATAGGAAATATGTCCGAGATAAAACTCTAGATTCCATGGAACACCTTGGTTTCTCTCTAAATAGTTCTCATACTTCTTTATGATGTTATCTATTTTAGCTATCTTTCCATCATTTTTTTTGAAATATTACATTATTAGTTCCTCAAAATACAATTAATTATATTTTTACAGTTGTTGCTAAAATTATTTATAAAATTGTGGAATGAGATTCTATAATTGTTGTTAGGTATGTCCTTATTACTGCTATCCTTGAGAAAAACCAAGAGGTACTTGATTAAAAGAAATATTTTTCCTAAAACACATTCCCTAGACTTAGTTATGTTGGGTTGTCCCCACCCCATCCCATAATGGTTTTCGTTGTGTGGTTAAGGATGATTATAGTTGACAAAATTTTCATTAGTAGTTATAGGTTCCTCTATGAAAACATATAAATATTGAAAGTGAAGTGGACAACTACAAATTTGACATGAAATTACTTGGGGTGGCTCGAAGGATGATACTGAATCGTGGAGAATAAAAAATGACTCCATTATTTTTGAAATATCTTCAAGCAGAGCATCAAACTTGGTAGTCTCTTCAACATGATGAACTCCCCTCCTCATCAGAGATATTTCTCCTTGTTATTATGAAATGTTATTAACTATATTATCAAGAGAATATTGAGCCTCAGTAGGAATCATACACATTATTCCTCTGCCTCCTTCTGAGCCAAGAACTATTCTTGAATTATTTTTTATACTGAAATAAAATGTTTGAAGATGCATCCAAAGTGTCATTAAGTGATTTGGGAAGTACCACAACATCTCCTTTAATATCTCTAAATACTTTGATGTATATTCCCTAGATTTTTGGGAGATGTTTTGAATTACACTGTGGAGTTTGACTGTCTTGGTTAGGGGAAAAATTTTCTTAGAGAATTTTTGGGAAATAACCTACCAAGTTGTGATAGATCCTAGGGGATATAATTTCAACCAATCCTTATCACACCCCATTAATGAAAATGAGAAGGATCTGAGATGAATTACATTATATAAAACTCTATTATTTTTTAATGTGTCACATATCTCTATGAAGATAGAAAGATGATCATGAGGATCATAATGTTTCAAGCCTCCAAACTATCCAACATTCTATATCATTTGAATAACACCCAGTTTCAACTTGAAATTGTTATCATTGATAGTTGGATGTACAATATTTGATATAGATCGATTAACATACATAATACTATAATCTATGAGTGTTATCTATGGAAATTTTAGTTGTCTAGCAACAAAAAATTTCTATCTTATAATGGGTGGCATGAGATCCTTGATTATTTTCCATTACTTCTCTTCGATGATGAGAAATATGATTTTTAATTTTTGAATGTAACTATATTAATTTCTTGAAATCTTCACTCTTTGAACTCATACAAAGACTATGTATCATGTACCTGAAACATGCAATGAGAAAAAAATAATACCCATGCACATAAAAAGTGAATAAAAATAAAAATAAAAATAAGAAAGGGAAAATAAAAAATCAAATGAATAATCAATAATAAACATCATAAGTAGTTTCACTACCCAATTACTCGATAAATGTGTCAAAAACATGATGTGTTTCTAGGTGTCATTGACTCCTAGGAATGTGGATCAAATTTTAGTAGTGAAAAAACTATCCCCCTAATCACAAACACTACTAAAAAGTATTACAAACGAAGGAGTACTGAGGTTGAACCTAAGAGAATAGTGCCAAGCCTACCCTAACCAACTGTTCTTGATTTTAATTTTGATAAAAACCACATATGTCTATTGAAAAAACACAAGTAAAAGGATTAACTAGATTAAACTAAGAAATAAGAAAGAATTTAGTTCAATGGGTGAATAAAATTCAGATAAAACAAAGACAATGGATCAGTTTTTGGGGATTATTTTGAATAACAATGATTATATTTTTTGATAATCAATAAGTGGGGACTAATTTCATGAATTATTAGGAGGAACTAGTTTTTATTCTTAGTTTAAAAAGTGCTGTCAGGATCTACTGATCCCTTTTTTCAAGGAGATCTAATATAATTAAATACTATAATGGGAATTGACTAAGAAATAGGTGGAATGAGGTCATACTTTTCTTTCTTATTCCCCTCTTTTTGGATCGAAATGATAGACGATACAAATAGTAGTATCTTAATAATGATGCTCAATATACAAGAGGGAGATGAATTGTATACTTTAAAAATTATTTGGGAACTTTTAAAGTTGGTTATAAACCTTTATATAGTTTAACATGGTTAAAAAAAGGTAAATTCACAAAACCTCTAAGTTCTATAAACTTGATTGATTCTAAAAATATGAATCCGAGAATGTAATTCCAGAAAAGTGAATCCATAAATGAAACTTAACAAAAGTTTACAAAGATAAAAATTCTACCTTAAAGCGTATATAATCTCACTATATCAGAGTACAAGTGTAAGGAATTATAAGATAGTTATACTTTCCTTAACAATCAAAATACAGTGGAAAACTTGAAACAAACAAGTAACAAGTAGTAAATATTTTAACCCAAAGAGAATGGTATCCAACATATTTGGATAAAGGTCCCTTGATTTATACTTTCAAGAAAGTATGTCTAACCCACTCCAGGGTAAGCCCTCAATATGAAGATCAGAGTCTGTCTTTCTATCCCCACAATCCCTAAAATTTAAGGTATTCAGCACCTCTATCTTCCTATACCCAGAATCCCTTGAATGCACTCAGCAACATTCGAAGCCGCACGAAGAAAATCTGAACAAGATGTTCTGTAAGCACAAAGCATGAAAATTATCTCTCTAAAAATCACTTCAACAGCATGTAATCTCTAGAGTCATATAACAGTTGTGAGATCTTTCAAATGAGATCCTATTTATAGGCACATTCTCAATGGTTGGCACCCTCCTCCAACGGTCATATTTTTTCTTGAATTTCAGAGGGACCTGTACATGTGTCACTCAAACAATGATAAGTTAGCAATTGAATACATGACATCATTTTATAACCAAAACAAGTGTAAGAAAGAATATGATTACATAACCCAAATAATTTTTCGTAGTGTAAGGAAAAATAGTTTGTAGTCTAACCAAAAACACATTTGGTGTCTATAACACATAGATATTCATATTCTGTCTTCAGAAGAATTTGGAACCTGAATTCTATAGAATTCTAGAGTTTGAATTTCATGGAAATTTGGAGTCTTGAATTCGGTAGAATTTAGAGTCTGAATTCATAAGAGTTCGGAGTCTGATCTTACAAAAGTTCAAAGTCTGAATTCATAAGAGTTTAGAGTCTGAAATTACAAAGTTCAGAGTCTGAATTTAGAGAACTCGGAGTCAGAACTCAGAAGAGTTCGGAGTCTGAATTCAGAGAACTCAGAGTTAGAACTCATAAGAGTTCGGAGTCTGAATTCAGAGAACTCAGAGTCAGAAATCAAAAGAGTTTGGAGTCCGAATTCAGAGAACTTGGAGTCAGAACTCAGAAGAATTCAGAGTCTGAATTCAGAGAACTCAGAGTCAGAACTCAGAAGCTTCAGAATCTGAATTCGGATCCTGAAAACAGAATGCTCTATATCTAAGTATTATAAGATTCTGGGGTTTTTTGGATATGAAACCGAATTTTATACTTATAGACAAAATGAACAATGAAAAACATGGCAAGGATAAATTTCCTTGGGGAAGGAAAATTTTCCTTATGAAAGTGAAACATAGGGTAAATGAAATTTTCCTTAAGATAAGGTGTTTGTGATTTTCAAAACATGAAGAAATGGTAAAGTTATAAGGAAACCTTATTGACTCAAAAATCTCCCCAAACATGAAGGAATGGAAAATTCATAAGAAAACCTTATTGACTCAACAATCTCTCCCTTTTTGGAAAGCACAAACATCCTTTCGAAAAAGAATATAAGGACTTAGAAAATATTTTCCTAGACTTTGAAAATAAAACTTATCTCCCTTAACACATGGGAAAGGATGAATACGACTAAATCCCCCTTAGGATTTGGAACACTATGGATCGTATTATAGATTTTTGGAATGAGACTTAGCATTTTATTGCATATGAAAATATTATTGTATAAGAACTCCCCCTTAGATGAACACTCCCCCTTAGGGAAATTTCTTCTTTTCTTAGAAATCCTTTTCCTTTCTCCCCCTTTGTGATTTTCAAAAATAAATATAGGGAATGGAAAAGATAATATGGTACTTGAAACATCAGTACCAAACAACCAAAAGAAAAGTAACCAAACATATCATTAGGATTAGAAAAAAAATTTCAACAAGGAAAATTCAACAAAAGATCAAATTTAAACAAAGTTATCCTTAATTTTACTAGGTCATTAACTTATTCAATATTTTTTTGAGATTATTAATCTCCTTGTGGTATTCCTGTACTCACTTAAGAATCTGATCTTGATCCTTAGCTTTCTTCTCTAAAGCTTTGATTCTATCACCCTGAGCCTTAAGAGCCTCTGCCTGAGCCTTCAGGACTTCTTCCTACTTGACAAGCTTTTCTTCTATCTAAATCTGAAGATCTATTTCTCTATTTGAGCTTTGAGCCACTAAATATAGTTTCACATTCAAATCATTCACTTCTTGACTCTGAGAATTCTGTTCCAGTGTCATATTTTCTTCAAAACTGCTTGTGAGATCCTTGATCTTACCATATTCAATGTCAAATGCCTCCTTGACACTATCTTGGAACTCATCAAGATCTCTCATATCTTCAACTATATTCTTTGAAAAGATAACCATTTTATTAAAAGACCTTCCATGGGTATCATAGTTAATGAAAAAATTATTGAAATCAGCCTCAAGTTTGACACACTTGTCCATCACCATGGATACAAAATCTGATTTATGGTTCAAGGTGTGTTGAAGCATCTGACATCTCGAGTCAATTCTTGGAAAAATTGGAATGGTCCCAACAAGATTCTTCAATGACTGAAAAATGAAATCATGTCCAAGAGATGATGATTCCGAATCTGAAATTTTTCTTGGTGAGGTTTCTTTTTCTAGCTCAGCAAGTTTCCTCTTTGAAGATCCACCAGCTTCCTTCTTCTTTACAATAGCTTTACTAGGTGTATCAACAACCACATGTTTACCCTTATTAGTTCTCGGAATAGCTTCCTCATATGGAGATTCATGTTTACTATAAGATAGCTGAATTTTTTTATCTTTATCCATGTATTCTTTTTCATCTCTTTCCTCAACGTCTTTTTGGTGTATGAAATCATGATTAGAAATTTCTTCTTCAGACAACTTATTCACCTCTTCAATCTCGTCATCTAAACCAGGAGTTGCAAGCTTTGAAGATTTGGCTTGAGAGGTTCAGATTGACATCTTCTCGGATGGAATTTCCTTCTCATGAAAGTCTTCCACTTTCTTAATCAAATATTCAGTATCGCCACTGCCTTCTTCTTATTTTTCTTCTTCCATTACTTTTTATACTTATTTTTCTTTTACTTTTTCTGGAGTCACAAAATTCTTTCTAGGGGTTTCAAGTAAGGGTTCTACCATAAAGGATTTTGGTACTGGAATGATCTCTAATACTTTCTTAGCAGCCTTTAAAAGAGATTGCACTATCTCACCTTCAGTCAATTTCTTCTTTTGCTTCTTTTCTTTATCTTGCTTTTCAAGCTCATCAACTATCTTCTCTTTTAAGGATTTTTCTTCAGCAGGATCCAAACCAAACTTTGATCCCCTACTTTCCTATTCTCTTTGTCTTCTCTCTACATAGCAAATACATCATCCAGATATGATTTTTTATCTTAGGTTTTGGAGGTGTAGATTGGATTTCCTTGGTCTCTGGAGTTTTTCCATCCACTACTACTTCCTTCAACTTCATATTCTTTCCTACCTTTTTGTACATTTCAACCACTTCTTGATTTTTCAGAACATCTTTAGCTTTTTCTTATGGTAAGTCATAAAATTCCTTGGAGTCTGTAGAAAAACCAATGTTCATCCTCTTCAGGGTATCATCACTGACTAACATGACTTTCAAATTCCTTGTCTTCGAGCTGTAAGGAATTTTAAAAGATTCTAAGCACCGAACAATTAACTTGGAGAGAATGGATGGATACATGATTATCTGAGACTTCAAGTTTACATTCTTAATATTTTCAATCGTAATGATAATATGCTTAACCATATTGATATACTTTGGTTCACCAAAAATCCAAGATATACATGTCACTCTTATTCAATGTGTCCTTGTCCCCTTTTCTCAGAATTATGAAACCTTGAACCCATAATTCGAGAATCTGATGATTTGTAGACAAGTGGGAGATCTTCAGAGTCTTTATATCAGAGATTCCAAGACATTCCATAGCCTTCTCCTTAACAAAACTTCCTTTGACATCTGGAAACTTATGAGAACAGAACTCAGCTTTCCCTTCGTATAGAATACCAACTAAATTAGCTTCCATTGTGTATGAAAGAGCATAAGTCTTTCCATAGCTCTTGAATGAAAAATTCTCTCTGCCTTCCTCCTTGAAGAGATTTATTGATTCAAAAAATTCAACTAAAAAGTCCAGATATACTAAATCTTGATCCCCTGGATTCGATACACAAACACTCTCCCATCCATTCAGCTTAATGTTCTTCGAGATGATTGAATCATAATTAGAGAAGAAGTTTGGATGCACCAACATTTCTCTATAGACCTACCACTCTGAGATTGGTTTGAGAGTAGACATATCTTTTTGAGAGTATTCTTCAATAGACATTCGGAATTGAGAAACCCTTGAAAATCCAGAATGAGCTTATGTAGAAGGGAAGAACTTCAGCACATGAGAGCTTGAGATTCAATGTGGGACAACCATAGGGGGGTACTTTATATAGGCATTTTATGCGACAGTTTATCTTCCAAACTCAATCCAATGGATGAAAATACTTCTAATCAGATCTGACGGTTGATATGATAGCCGCAAGAAAATATTGGATCTGATCATTTGAGTTTTTTTTAATAAAAAAATTCAGATTTAAGGAAAAGAGAATCCAAAAAATTTAAAAATAGAAGAAACTACAAGCAAGTAAAAGATGATTACAAAAAATTAGGAAAGGAAACATACCTTTTGAATTTCTAGGAAGATTATTCGTAGTGAGGAAAAATTTTCTTGAAGAACTTTAGATTCCGAAAATTTTGATTACAAAAAAAACGAAAATCTCAATTATGAAAATTTTATGTATGAAAATCTTCATTACGAAAATTTTAAGTATGAAAATCATCACTAAGAAAATTTTAAAACTATGAAAAAATTTTAGACTAAAAAAACATCATTACGGGAAATTTAGAAAATCTTACTATGAAAATTTTTATTATGAATGATTTGAGAAATCTGACTAAGAAAACTTCGATTACGAAAGATTTGAAAAATCTGACTATGAAAATTTTCATAATGAAAGATTTGAAAAATCTGACTATGAAAATTTTCATTACGAAAGATTTTGATCTATATAACACGCAAATGTACTCCCCCTATGAAAAAGAGTTTATTATTGTAAGTATATTGGTTTCAATAGAAATTTAACAAGGAAGATTACCTCATGTTCATCATTTATAACTTCTGTTTAATGTATTCAAATCTATTGGAGGGTAAATATTTTGTGAAAATATCAGCAAGTTGATCTTGTGTTCTGATAAATTGAAGAATGATATCCCCTTTTTGCATGTGATCCCTAAAAAAGTGATGCCTAATATCTATGTGTTTTGCATGAGAGTGATGTGTAGGGTTTTTACTAAGGGCAACAACACTTGTATTATCACAAAAAATTTGTGTTTTGGTAAAACTCATACTATAGCCTGTGAGTGTGTGTTGCATCTAAAACACTTGATCACAACAACTTCCAGCTGCTACATATTCGGCTTCAGCAGTGAAAAGTACTACTGAGTGTTTCTTTTTGAATGACCAAGAAACTAATGAATCTCTTAAGAAATGACATGTTCCAGATGTACTTTTTCTATCCATTCAACATCCACCAAAGTCAGCATCTGAAAAAAAAATTAGAAAAAAATAATTTCCAGAAGTATAAAAGAGTCTTAAATCCATGGTTCCCTTTAAGTAGAGAAAAATTATTTTCACTAACTTTAAATTAGATTCCTTAGGATTGGATTGATATCTTACACATAAGCATACTGAAAAAATTAAGTCTGGACGACTAGTTGTCAAGTAAAGTAAACTTCCTATCATACCTCTAAAAGATGTTTGATCTACTGGTTTCCCAACTTCATCAAGATCAAGTGTGTTTAAGGTACCAATGGGAGTACTAATACTCTTAGTTTTTTCATATCCATACTTTTTAAAAAGATATTTAATATACTTATGTTGGGATATATAGATTCCTTTTAGTTTTTGAGAAATTTGAAAACCAAGGGAAAATGATAACTCACCCATCATACTCATTTCAAACTCAGATTTCATTAGATCCGTAAAGGAATCAGTTAAAGATTTGCTGAGTTGAACCAAATATAATGTCATGAACATAAATTTGAACAAAAGAACATTTTTATTATCTTTAATTATAAAAAGGTTTGAATCTGCATTTCCCTTAACATAATTATTTTGAAGAAAAAATTCTGTAAGTCTATCATACCAAGCTCTAGGGGATTTCTTAAGTCCATACAAATCTTTGGTAAGTTTATAAACATGTTCAAGATGTTTTTTATCTTCAAAAACAAGAGGTTTTTCAACAAAAACTTTCTCTTGAACAAAACCATTAAGGAAAGCACATTTCACATCCATTTGAAAAAGTTTTAAATTGAAGAATGCTGCAAAGGCGAGTAGAATACAAATAGATTCAAGCCTAGCTACTGGAGCATAGGTTTCTTCATAGTCTATTCCTTCTTGTTGATTATAGACTTTAGCAACCAATCTAGATTTATTTCTTACTATGATTCCATTTTTATCACATTTATTTCTGAAGAACCATTTTACTCCAATAAAAGAAGTTTCCTTAGGTCTTTCAACCAAGGTCCACACTTTATTCCTTTCGAATTAATTTAACTCATCTTGGATAGATTTTATACAATCATCATCACCTAAAGCTTCATCAATTCTTTTTGGTTCTAATTGGGAAAGGAATGCTAAATGTTCTATTTTATTTCTTAAGGAACTTCTAGTCCTTATGGGTTGATTTACATCACCATTGATACTATCACTGGGATGATTCTTTAGAAACATCTAATTTGGGTATGTAAAACCTGTTCATCAACATAGGGTAGGAAATATTCTTGGAAATTTTCCTTATCAGAAGGATCTTCGAACAAAGGTTGATAATCAGTTTTTGAAAACACATCTGAAGATATAGGTTGGGGTTGTTTAAAAACAAAAGGAGCAGTTTCATCAAATTTGACATGTACTGTCTCTTCAACAGTACAAGTGTTTTTATTGAAAACTCTATAAGCCTTAGAAGTTGTGAAGTAGCATAAGAAAATTCCTTCATCAGACTTTGGTGAGAATTTGTAAAGATTATCTTTAGTATTCAGAATGAATACCTTGCAACCAAAAACCTTGAAGTAGGAAAGTCTAGGTTTTCTACCGTTCCATAACTCATAAGGGGTTTTGTTAAGAAAATATCTAATCAAAACACAATTTATAGTATAACAATAAGTACTTATAACTTAAGCCAAAAAATGTTTGGCTATAGAATATTCACTCAACATGGTTCATGTTATCTCTTGAATCATTCTATTTATTCTTTTAACAACACCATTTTGTTGAGGTGTTCTTGGTGCTGAGAAGTTATGAGTAACGCCATTTCTACTACAAGATGTTTAAAAATTGTAATTTTGAAATTCTCCTACATGATTACTATGAATAGTTATCAAAGGATGGTTTTTCTAATTTTTAATTTGGGATCTAAAAGTTTTGAAATATGAAAAAGCTTCAGATTTATTTGCTAGAAAATAGACCCATGTAAATCTATTGTGATCATCAACTAAGAAAAATACATAATATTTACCTCAAATGCTTTCAGTTTGTGTTGGTCCCAAAAGATCCATATGCACTAACTTTAATTCATTAGTAGTTGAGACTTCAATGACTGATTTAAAACTTTATTTATGTTTCTTTCTATATTTACAAGGATCAAAAACTTTTGAAGAATTAATTCTAAGCTCCGGTAGATCCTTAACTAGTCTTTTCTTAAAGAGTTTCCATAGGTTCCTAAGGTTACAGTGTCCTAGACTTCTATGATTTAACCAAGAAAGATCTTCCATTTCACTAAGACAAGGTAAGTCTTGGCTCCTAAGGTCTTCTAAGTTTAGTGTGTAAATATTCTCTTGCCTATTGGCAGAAAGAATAAACTCTTCCTTGGAATTGTGTACTAAGCACTTGTCATTCCTAAAATTCACAAGGTAACCTTCATCACATAATTGACTTATGCTAATGAGGTTGTGCTTAAGACCCTTAACAAATAAAACATTTGAAATCAAAGTTTTTCCAAGAATAACGATGATACCTATACCAATAATTTCTCCCTTAGCATTATCCCCGAAAGTTACTTTTCCTCCTTTTATCTTGATAATATTTTAAAAGTAGTTTTTGTTACCAGTCATATGCTGAGAACATCCATAATCCATGTACCATGTATTACTATTGGTACTTTATTTATTTTCTTAAAAATAAGAATGTTAGACTTTCGGAACCCAAACTTTCTTGGATCCTGAAATTTTAGAAAGCAAAATCTTAGGCACCCACATTTTCTTAGAAAAATAGGCTTTATGAAATCCTAAAGACTGAGTTTTGTTTAGGGAACAATTTTTTTCCCAATTCCCACCACACTAAAATTTAGTACAGAAAGAAGCACTTTGAGGAAAAAAATAATTGTTACTAAAAATCAGTTTTGAACTAGTATAACCAAAAACAGAAATATTACTTAGAGGTCGGATTTGAGAATACAACTTATCACAATTTTCCTTACCTAAGGTAATGTTTGACAGAAACTTCCTCAAAGAAAATATTTCAAATTTTAGTTTAATTACTAATTTCTTATCTTCCAAAACACTTGTTTTTGAGCTAGAGTTGGGCTCAAAATCATTTTTCTTAGAAACTACATTTTCTTGATCTTTAAAAAGTTTATCCTTATGAGAATTTACTTCCTCAAGGTTTTCTGAAATACTTTCAAAATAAAAAATTTTCCTATCAAGATCTTTAGAAAGATATGATATTTCTTTCATAAGAATAGTATGTCTAGAATTTTCTTTATAAATATTTTTCTTGAGTTTTGAATTCACATTCTCATGGAGCTTAATAAACTTAGAAATTTATTCATAGGTATGTAAAGTATTATCTTCATCAAAAGAAGATTCTTTATCAGAAGAGTTATAATATTTACTATCGTTATAGTTATCATTTAATGATATATTGGTCATGGATTCAGCATTGTGTACCTTAGCCATTAATCAATGATTTTCAATAGGTAGTCTAGATATTAAACCAAGATTATTCTTTCTATAAGATTCGTACTCTGATGATTCATATGAAGAGTCTCCACCACTGGCACTCCAGGTGTCATTAGATTTCATAACTTTCTTAGCTTTATCTTTGTAGTACATCTTTCTATTTCTCTCAGAATTCTTTTCCTTTATTTCCTTTCTTTTAAGCATAGGAAAATCAGGTCTTATATGTCCATCTCTTTTTCATTCATAACACATGACTTCAGAATCTTTATTATCTTTTATTTCTTTATTCTTTTTTCTGGATTGAAAGTTCTTCTATCCAATAATTTTGTTCATCCTTTGAGAAATATTGGCTAACTCATTTTCTGAAGATTCAATTCCACTAGATTCGGATTGAATAACAATCTTCTTTGATTTAGATCTAGTAACTCTCTCAAGAGTTTTGGATTTCATATGATTTGAAGTTGTTGTAAAATAAACACTGTGATTTCCATTATTCTTCTTAATATTGTCGGAATCTCTCTTCATTCTGGTCTCGTGTTGAAGAAGAGTTCCAAAAATTTCATCAAGAGTGATCTGAGTAACCTTTCTATTCTCATCTATAGCTGTTCTCTTGGATTCCCACTCATTGGGCATGATGTCTATGATCTTATCCACAAGATATTCATCATCTAATCCTTTCTCACCCATAGATTGTAAACTATTAACAATAATAATAAATCTTTTTTGCACCTTACATAAGGGTTCTCCATAAGGAAATAAAATACCATGATATTCAGCTTTGAGAATGGCTCTTCCAGTTTCAATAACTTTGGAGGTTCCAAAGTGATTAACTTCAAGCTTCTTCTATATACAATTTGCTGCTTCACAAGATGAAATTTGGCTATATATATTTCTAGTCATGGAACAAAGCAATGTATTGTTTACCTTATAATTCAGTTGATATTCATGCTTTTCTTTATTGGTGAAAGTACTAACTTATTTGTCAGGGATTTTATATCCTCCAGTGAGCATGAAAAAATTTTCTACTCCATTATTGATAATAAATGTCTTCATACAAACTCTCCAATATTCATAATCATTCCCATCAAAATTAGGTGTTCTAGTTGGATTTAGGTTGTCTATGGAACCAAAATTGATTCCTACCATCTTAAAGAAAGTCTTTCCACACAAACTTGTTAGTAATAAAAATTTGTAAACAAGTAAATTATAAAACAATTAAAAACATGAGCAAGAAAACTTATATGTGAATATAAGTATTTCAGAGACCTTCTCTAATACCAGTTGTTGGATCAAAATGATAGAAGATAAAAATAGTAGTATCTTAATAATGATGATCAATATACAAGAGGGGGTGAATTGTATACTTTAAAAATTCTTTGGGAACTTTTAAAGTTGGTTAAAAACATTTTTATTGTTTAACACGGTTAAAAAAGGTAAATTCACAAAACCTCTAAGTTTTAAAACCTTGCTTGATTCCGGAAATATGATTCCGAGAATGTACTTCCAGAAAATTGAATCTGAAAATGAAACTTAATAAAAGTTTACAAAGATAAAGATTTTACCTTAAAGAATATAGAATCTTACTATATGATAGTACAATTTTAAGGAAGTATAAGATAGTTATACTTTCCTCAACAATCAAAATACATCGAAAAACTTAAAACAAACAAGTAAAAAATAGTAAATCTTTTAACCCAAAGATATGGGTATCCAACAACCTTGTATAAATGTCCCTTGATTTATAATTTCAAGAAAGTCTGTCTTTCCAACACCAAGGTAATCCATTGATACAAATATTGGATTCTATCTTACTATCCCCAAAATCCCTCAACATCAAGGTAGTTGGAACCTCTGTCTTCCTATCCCCAGAAGACCTCGAATGTACTCAAAAACATTCAGAGTCGCACGAATCAAATCTGAACAAGATGTTTAGTACGCAAAAATCATGAAAAGTCTCTCTATAGAAATCAATTTAGTAGCATGTAATATCTAGAGTCATATAACAGTTGTTAGCTCTTTCAAATAAGTTCCTATTTATAGGCACATTCTCAATGGTCGACACCCTCCTCAAACGATCATATTTTTCCTTGAATTTTGGAGGGACCTGTACATGTGTCACTGAAACAACGGTTAGTTAGTATATGAATACACGACATCATTTTATAACCAAATCAAGTGTAAAAAAGAATATGATTACATAACCAAAATCAATTTTCAGAGTGTAAGGAAAAATAGTTCGGTGTCTAACAAAAAACACATTTAGTGTCTATAACACATAGATATTCAGATTTTGTCTTCAGAAGAATTTGGAACCTAAATTCTATAGAATTATGAAGTCTAAATTTAAAGGAAATTCGAAGTCTTGAATTCAGTAGAATTTAGAGTCTGAAATTATAAGAGTTCAGAGTCTGATCTTACAAAAGTTAGGAGTATGAATTTATAAGAGTTTGGAGTTTGAACATTGAAATTTCAGAGTCTGAATTCAAAGAACTTGGAGTTAAAACATAGAAGAGTTCGGAGTCTAAATTCAGAGAACTTGGAGTCAGAACTCAGAAGAGTTTAGAGTCTAAATTCAGAGAACTCGGAGTCAAAACATAGAAGAGTTTGGATTTTGAATTCAGAGAACTCAGAGTCAGAACTCAAAAGAGTTTGGAGTCTAAATTCAGAGAACTCAGAGTCAGAACTCAGAAGGTTCAGAATCTGAATTCAGATCCTGAAAATAGAATGCTCTATATCTAAGTATTATAAGATTTTGGGGTTTTTAGATATGAAACCGAATTTTATTCTTAGAGACAAAATGAACAATGAAAAACATGGTAAGGATAAATTTTCTTAGGAAGGAAAATTTTCCTTATGAAAGTAAAACATAGGGTAAATGAAATTTTCCTTAAGATTAGGTGTTTGTGATTTTAAAAACACGAGGAAATGGTAAAGTCATAAGGAAACCTTATTGAATCAAAAATATCCCCAAACATGAAGGAATGGAAAAGTCATAAGGAAACCTTATTGACTCAACACCTCTACTATGTTGGGGTTCATATTTTGATAATCATAAATTTTGATGGATAATAGAGTAATGGTATTGGTAAAGAAGGTATAACAAAGTATTAATCTATTACAATTGAATCACCATTCATTTTTTCATTTATGAATTACCATTTTATCCCCTTAATCTTGATCCACCATCCTTGAAATGATTACTCAGTCATGTTAGATCGATTGTATTTCATGAGATAAATAGTGGATTTCATGGTTGGAGGATTCATTATTGAAATATGAAAGAAAATGAGATGAAATTTTTGAAATAATATCACTCCAATATCAATTGTCATCTTGAGTCCACAATAAATACAACTTCTTTTGCTTTGAAACTAATTAATCTTATCCCTTAGATAATACCCTCTTCCTTCACCCTTAGATGCCCTTAAACTCGCCTCTCCTTGTGCTCCCCAAAAATCCTTATTTTTTTATCCGACCAAATATACATTTAAATACTTCAAGTATATCATGACACAACCTTCTAATTATGGAATAAGGGGAAAAAACAACTTTGGACATGGTTTAATACCCCATTTTGTGGTGTGGAAAAATAAATATGAATTAGAATTCCAAATCCCTAAAGATTTCGACCTTGAAATCCCTAATATGGTTATGATTAGACCAATGTTGAATGATTCTCAGGTTCCTTGTAGTGTATAAATACCTATAAAACATTTCCTTATCAATACATTATGATTTTTATCACAACTAGAAATTGATCTTCCACAATGTATGCATTAGGATGTGGTATGAAAAATCTTGAATCTTCACTCTGGAAAATTCTCCTCATTTTACAACACAATAGATGGTTCTGTATTGTGAATAATTTTGTATTTACCACATCAAAATTTTATACTGTTTGTCACCACTTAATAATACATCTCATGGTATAAACCAACATCGAATTCAGATGGTTGTTGGAGGACCCCTACCACCACTATGTACCACCTTGTACTGGTGAAATGCTCCTCCTATTTCCACACATACCTAACCCCCATCCACATATTCTTGTTCTTATGATCCATGATATACAACAACTTCCCCCCCACACCTACCATGTGTGAGCTGACTCTCCCTCTGGGTTGCTTGACCAGCTGCCCCACATGGGCGGTTATGTGGCTTACTCCCTTGGTCGGTGGATGACCCATGTTGGACTATTTTTTCTTTAAAGTATTGAAGAATGATATATAGGAAAGTAATATATGGCCAAGTATCAATTTATAGGTTATATTTTCCTTTATCCATTATGTAGAATCTGACAAGATGATCCCAATTAACCCATAGGATACCTTTCCTCATCAGACCATTCTGTAATGACATGATTGTGGTGTTGTTAGATCATTTTTTGAAAGAATATTCCACATTCCAAAATTCCTTCAAAACTTAAAACCTCATCAAAATTAATATAAAATGGATGTAAAAATCCAACATTTGGTTCAAAAAATTTATAAAATGAAACTAAAAATAGGATAGAAAAACTAGCCAACATTTAACTTGAAATATGTATATATATAGAGTAATGATAAGTTTCAACATAAATGTACTTTCTTGTCCTCATTCTTTGTCATCCGAGTATTAACTCTGTTATATAAATACCTTATTTTGAATCACCAAGATTTTCAATAATGAAAAATTCCCAAGATCATCATTTATTAATTATTATATATTCTTCTCTAAAAAATATTGAGGACTCAGACTTCTTATTTTATTTTCTTCTATAACATACAGAAGTAACATGCATTCCTTACTACATAGAATTCATATATTTCAACTATATCTACATATTCATATTTAAATATTAATTATTTACGGTCATTTCCCTCTTACATAATGATATAGAAAACATGTTTCTTCATTTCTCTTCATTCATATTCTTTATTCCACAAAATCTGTTTCATATTTGTTAGCCTACAGACATCTCAAATTCCTTAAGTGTTGACGGTTTACATAGAAGTCATATTTTTTTCCAAATTCTTATACACATCTCATTTAAATTTTTTACCTCAACAAAGTCATACTCTCATGGAGTATTATGATCATGAAGACTTATGATTATACTTAGACTCATATGATTGGAGTCTTATGCTCATATTCTTACACTTAGAGTCTTATTATCAACCCTAGTGAAGTCATACACTTAGAGTCTTATGCTACGGTTCAAAGTCTTAAGCTAATGTTAAATGACAAAAATAACTCAATATTCCTTAAAATTTTATCTTTTATTTGATGTTTTTCACCCATAATCCATTTTTCATTAACATTTTTGATTGAATTAGAATCTCATTGTGATTATTAATCGATGATGATTAGACCAAGAGCATTGCCTTAAATATACTAATTTTATGTTCTCTTATATATCTCCCTCCTCTTTACCATTACATATAATCTATATTAACTTTACATAGTTCACCCTTATCTATATCCCATTTAAATACATGGACAATTAATATCCATATAAAATTTTTATATGTGATCTATTCAAATATGTGACTAGTTTTCCTATATGACCAATCACATATTCAATTTCTTCATACATTAATATCTGCTTCTATGTGAATTCAGATATGTAACACTGCATTCACATTTGGATATACTGTAATGAATTTAGCTATATAGGTTTTCCGATATAGGAAAACCCATACATGAATATTTTCTTACATGAATCTTGTATATAAATTCACATATGTGGTTATGCACTTCTTTAGCTAGTTTCTAGACATTGTATTCTTCCATGTTCTGTAATTTTTTTAGTCTTCATCCAAGAAATTATTTTCAAGAATCATGATAAATAATACCATGATATTTTAACCTTATAAAAATAATTCACTTTTTATCAACTATATTTACTATATCCTTATCCTTATCTTCATTCAGGTAATATAGTGACAATTTCATGTCACTATCTCCATACTGAGCTTTGAGAATTTAGAATTCTCCCACTATTTGATCTTCTATTAGGTTGATCATGAAATAAATCAACCTACAATGAAATAACATGGTCACTTTACCTACTATTAAATAGATTAAAAATACTTTATGTGGTTGGTTCCCATTTCATTATGTAGTCACTTTCTCATGGTAGCTTCACCAACCATTTGAATCTTACTATAATTTATCTCATTCATGCAGTCGTTATATAGTTTTAATGCGGTCACTTGAGTAACCTTGAGACTGCCCTTCGCAAACTCTTCATCATCCATATTCATTAAACATCCAAGATACTTCTTATTTATTAACATATTCACATACCTTGACAATTATTCCTTGATAATGAAAAAAAATCACATGATGTGGGATCAACAATTCCCCTATGTATTTGTTTGAAATGCCTTATGAATTATGTATCAATATGTTATTTCTTCATTCCTAATCTCTCCATTTCACATTAATATATTTTTTTTTCAATTTTTATCCCCCTTATTGACAAGAAATACCAAGTACTTGGGAAAAGGGTATAAATCCATTCATAAGTAACATTTCATCAATCATGTCACTCTATGTCTCTCTAATCCATGCTTAGTATAGAAAATAAAAGGATTTGATTTAGATAAAAACATTGACTATTTTCAATTGAACTTGATACTAGATTTAATGAAAACTCTTTACCTTACCTAAAAGTTTTCCAAAAAAAATTCAATGCTGAAATAATAATTTGAATCCAATTGTGATGTAAATTTAAAATAAATCAACCAGAAATTTCGGCACTTAATTCAAAAAATAGGTTAAAACATTCAAGTGAAAATAGAAATTTAAGTTCTAGCAACAAACTATGAATCTTATTTCAAAATTTCATTTCAATATAATTGATTTAAATTAATTTATATCCTTTTATGTAATGATTTTATTTCAAGCTACCAAGGTTGAGAAATTTATGAATACATACCTATTTAATGAAACTCCTTCAAGAATATTCTAGAATAATCTGATTTTTCTATGATAACAATTTGGGAAACTTATTTAATATTCTTTACTTGTATCCCCCTCAAAGAGACATCCCTCATCATATTTATGATGATGAATATCTTCAATCGATATGATTAAGGATCTCCATGCTGGGAATACAACAAAATGTAATTTTTCTTTATGTGGCTATCCAGTGTTGACTACTTCCACATAATCATCAAGGATGATACTTTCATTACTATTTTCAATATACCAATTTAGGAATCATTTTATGATAGTAAATTCTTTAAATAATGTTTTCCAATGTTAATATCCCATCCACTAACTTAGGTTTTCTCCCTGATAACATGTTTTAGCTTTAATTCCCCATATTGTAATCATAAATACAATAAAAAGATAATAGGGAATATGGTGGATCATTCAGATCCTCAATGTGAAAAAAAGGTAGAGAGTATTTTTATTGGATCTATATTGACAGAAATAATTACTATAGGGGGTGAATAGTTTTTAAAAAAATTTAAAACAAATAATCATTCTAAGATTTTTTAATGAATAATTAATAGTATAGTATAGTGTTCAATATTCAATAAAACAAAAATTAAAATATGATCAATTTTTTTTATAGTGGTTCAGATAACCAATATCTTAGTCCACTATTCAATCTTCTCTACTCAATGAGAAGATCCATATCCACTAAAAACAAATCACTTTTAAAGATGTGATAACCTATTTACAAACTCTACCTTTTACAATACCGAGAGACACAACCCTAACTTATATAGGAGTCACAATCTAGACATACCTTTACTTTTCATTAGAAGTCACAACCCAAGAACTTCTCTTTGGGTGGTAGAATAACCAAATATCAACTTTATTTTTATTGGGAAAATTAAAAAACCAACTCTAACTATTAAAAAAATATTAAAGGAAAATAAGACAATGAAAAACAAAAAACAATGAAACCAACATTGATCAGAATATACCGAAGATGATATAGCCCAATGATCTTTAATCACTTTAGCAGTAAAGATCAAAAAAGTTGATGTTTATTTATGGTCACATAAATGGAATAGTAGTTTCATAATAACTTTATCAGGTATCAAGAAAATCATTCTTGTCATCAAGTATTCAAAAATTCATCCATTATTCAAAAAGTCTTTTTGAGTTATTCGCATTGTATCCCTTGGTCTCTCTTTATCGACTAATCACCAATGGAAATCTTCATTTATATTTTCATAGGAGTTTCTTAAATCTATCATCAACATAAAATGGTTATAAATATTCAAAATATTAACCACGTCATTACCTATTAATACTTTGCATGTATTCAATAATATTATTGACTCTATTTAATTCCTATATTATTCTCATTAAAACAAATTCTAATATGATCATTAGAATAAATGAAACTTATTAAAATAATCAAAATGATAAAAATAACTCTCATAGACTTGAAGTAATTCAATAATTCATAAACTATAAAAATAGAGTATGAATGAAATATTACAAAAAATACTATTTTAATGATATTTTTTATATTCAGAAGATTACAACATTGTCGTAATAGTATATAATTATTTTGCAAAACAATATAATTTTTTTAATAAAATAAATAAACTTAAATTTTATAAATTTATAAAAATAACGAATAGAGTATTCTGGAAAATATAATTTTTTTGAAAAATAAATAATGTAAATAACTAACTGTGTGATTCATAAGCCTTGTGGTTGGTATACTTACCGTGTCATCGCATGCGATCAATATACTAAACGTGTGAACAAATTTTGTGTGTGGTAGATATAATAACTGTGTGAATAAATTTCAGGGTAAATTTAAAATTAATTCATGGTAGGTATACAGAATAACTCATGATAGTTATGAAAATACACTCACAATAGGTATAAAAATACACTCATAGTAGGTATAAAAATTAACTCACCATGGGTACAAAAATTACCTTTATAGTCACTAAAAAAACTCATGTGGTTAAAAAATTTAATCAATATGATAGATAAAAAATTTAATACTCATGGTATATTTAAAAAAAGTACGTATAGTTGGTTAAAATATATCATGATCATTTGTATGGTAACTTAAAATACTTATTAGCCTCATGCTAACTTCAGTTTTTGGCTTCACGGTAGGTTTCAAAACCACTTCACGATAACTTCATTTTGGGATTAATGCTAGGTAGTGTAACTTTTGGTAGGTATATAATTCATGGTAGGTTTATAATGCAAGGTAACTTCATTTATTCAAGGTAGGTTCCTATAGTGAGTCAGATGAGCTACTGTGATGGACTGGAACACTTGTACGGTGTCGTGCGTAGCTGAAGTTGCTGGTGAATGTGAACGGAGAAGTAGAGGATAATGTCCCACTGCCTGAATGAAAATGATGTATACCCTAGTCGAGGGTGAACTGTCTAACATGAATATTGGAGAAAGCATAAGGTGGGGGTGTGTCACTGCACATAAGTGTCATCACTGAAGTGGAACCCATGAGGGAGTTGTCCAGGTGCTGGGTGTTGGGAGTTTCTACCGTAACGTTGTGTATGCGAGATAATGTCACCAACCTAGTTGATGTCATCGAGATGTATGGTTGGAGAAGTTGGAGTGATGTTCATAGACTGGAGAGGAGTTGCTCCCATGTGTGAAGGAAGGAGTTTCCCCATGGATGAAGAAGAGGATATACAATGTTTAATATATATATATTGTATATTTGTGCCAATATACATATATAAAACCATTTATACCATTTATATATGATAAACGGAAAAATAAAAAAAAAAATTAAACACTAAAATTAAAATAAACACATGAAATAATTATTTAATAGAAAATATAATAGACAAAAGAAACACAACCATAAATCTGGGAAAAGGGATGCGCCAACTTTTATTAGCGCTAAGCAGAAAACGTTGATAAAAGCATTGATAAAAGTTTTTAATAAAAAATATTACTAATATAAACAAAATTATCATATTTATATACAAAAATAATGTTTATTTATATACATTAATTAAAAAATGCATGTACGTAATTAATATATATTTTTTAATAATTCAAATATATATAATTTTTTAAAAAAGTATTTATAATATTATAAATAAATATATATATATTTAAATAATTATAAAACTATAATATTATTTTATAATAATAAATATATTTATTATATTTATAATTTTATTTTTATAATTATATATAAATACTTTTTAAATGTATTTATTTATAATTATAATTATATAAATAAATATATATTTAAATAAATATATGTATTCAATGAATTTGGTCTATATATATATATATCAAGAGATAATAAGGATATTTATGGACATGATTGACCTTATTTATGTTCATACATTGATGTGTGAGTACGTATAATAGATATTATATGATCATAAGTTTATTTATGGACATGATTTTGGGTTTCTATGTTCTAAATGTTAAAATTACATATATTATGATGACACATGAATATGTTTCGTATTCATGAGTCATGGATATTCACCTATACATTGACACCCTTATTAATCTTTCTTCCCATATATATGTGATAAATCATTTTTTATAATCTATACCTTATTAGATATGACTCATTCACGTTATACCCATTAACTTATTATGTTCCCACAAATACTTATAAAATTCCAATTTTATTATTATTATATATATATATTAATAAATAAAAAAATATAAATATATCTATAATTATATAAAAATATTTATAAATATTTTATTTATAATTATAATTATAAATAAATAAATATATATATTAATAAATATATAGATATAAATATATTTATAATTATATAAAAATATTTATAAAAATATTTATTTATAATTATAAGTATAAATATAAATACATATTTAAATAATTATAAAATTGTAATAAATATATTTATTATAGATAATTAAAAAATTATAAATATAATAAATATATTTAATTTTATAATTATAAATAAATAAATAAATAATTATAATTATAATTAAAAATAAATATTTATTTATTTAAATAATCATAAAATTATAATATATATATATATATAATTATATAAATACATTTAGTATAATTATAATTATATATTAATATTTTTTAAATATATTTATTTATATATTATAATTATAAATAAATAAATACATATTTAAATAATTATAACATTAGAATAAATATATTTAAATAATAAATATATTTATTATATTTATAATTATATATAAATACTTTTAAATATATTTATTTATATTTTAATATATATATATATATATAATCGTATGAATATATAAATATATTTATAATTATATACAATAAATTATAAAATAGTAAATATATTTAAATGATAAATATATTTATTATATTTATAATTATATAAATATATATAATAGTATAAAAATATATAATAATATAAATACATTTAAAAATATATTTATAAAATTATAATAATTATCTTTAAATAATAAATATATTAATATATTTAGATCTTTATCAGTGATTTTTTAGCACCGATAAAGATTACCCTTTATCAACGCTAAGAAATCGATGATAAAACATGTCTTTATCAGTGCTATAATTTTAGCATTGATAAACACACATTTTATCAACCTTTTTTTAACATTGATAAAGGGGTATCTTTATCAGTGCTAAAAACCACCAATAAAGATGTGTTTAATCAATACTTTCTATTTTAGCACTGATAATAATACTCTTTATGAGCACTTTTTTGAAATCACTGATAAAAATTTCCCCCGTTGTTATAAAAATAACCCTAATAGGGTCTCCTTCTCTCACACCTTCAATGATTTCATAGAACCCAACCTTTGTCACTGCTGAACCATACCGCCCCCTCTGCCTCCTCTACCACCAAACCCTACTGCGCCAACCGCCACTACTGCTTCTGACCATCGCCTCCTCTTCCACCAAACCCTACCGCCACCGCCAAACCCTCTCCAAGTCTAAGGTATTACTTCCCAATGGTCATTTAAGTTATCGTGGAATGAATTTTAACCAATGATATTGACTAATATGGGAATTTTATTTGGAAAAAATTGATATAGTGTTTTGGAGAGATTGTTTTATTCATGGTGATGCTCTTGAGGCGTGGAAAAAGAATGGTGAGCATTAGGTACTATTTTATGGTTAGCTTTTTATTCAATGAGAGATGTGATAGGTGGTTCTTTATGAGTTTCATTACTCACCTCTAGTGGAACATCTATCATAGGAAATAAATTCATTATATTTTTGTCGGTATTCGAATTATTTTATTTCCACATCTTTACTTACTGATTAAGTTATAAGATATTTTTTAGTTAAAGTGTCATTTCATTGAATTTTTTAAATGTTGTTCCAAATGCATGAAATTGTGAAGTTAGATGATCTAGTTGAGTTTTTGATCAAAATTAATGGTTAACAATTTATAATTATTCATTTTTTTATGTTGAAGGTAAAATATGTTTGTTGTAGCTATGGGAGAGAAAACTATATATGTCTTGACATGTTATGTGAATATTTATTTCATACTTAGATGCATATATTTGATAAAATAAATTAAAATCCATGTATACGTATGATATTATATTGATCATATATAAGATATTCCTTATGGTGTGGATTGAATTTGACAATGGTGAGAAATATATAATATATATCAAAGAATACGTAAAAAATTTCTCTGTTTTGAAGAAGAAATTTGGAAAAGTTAAGTGACAAGTAACATGTTCAAAGCATACGTATTATCCCTAGAGCTGATATATAAGATCCCATACTTAGCTAATAGAAAATAGATGGTCCATATGTAATATATTTATCTGATATGTATGAAGTTTGTTTGATACATAAGTTATTTTCACCTAGTTTTACTGATACATAATATAATTTGCCTCACTTCTAAAAATTAAAAAGTTATTTTTAATGGCATAGGATGATACCTCATATATTTTCCATGGTTTTTTGAAGATAACATAATATGTTTTTGAAGATTCAAAAGTGATATATTATTTTTACCAATGCACAAGACCTTTCTTGACCGTTATTAGGTTGATGTATAATGGTTTTAATAATTCTTGATAGATGTTAGGGACTTCTTTTGTATGTTTGGTAGTCATGGTGCAATGGAATGATATATTCAGTGGTGATTATAGTTATATCAAGTGGTGTGTAGTGGGGGTTGAATGTTTAGAGTGTAATAAAGTGTGGGGAAATGTATCTGAGCATAGGGTGACATTTGAGGTAGAAGAACGATGATGTTTTTAAAAGTAGAGAACAGTTCCCACATCTCTATGTCCAACATCAAATATGCTAAGGCTATTCCACCAAAAAATGTATGCATCTTATATTTCAAAATGATAAAGATATATCATATTTTATAATATTAATACTTCACTACATTTTCTTTAAAATGATAGTTTTATAACAATATAATCGATGCATTGTATTCTTAAAAAGTACCAATTTTTTTTAAAAAAGGCATTTCATTTCACTTTTCATCAATTCTATATCTTCTAATACACATTTCAAAACATTAAATTTATAACCTTTAAAATATTATTTATTTATGATTATTAAATAATAATGTTTCCAAATTTCTTCTCATCATTATCTCAAAAATGATTTTTGAAAGTTACTCATAAAACTATATACTTCTATAAAATATATATACTTTTATAACATTATGAACTATTATATAGTTTTATAAATTTATATAAATTTATAAATTATGTATATTTCTTTAAAATATATATTCTTTTATTAATTATATATAATTTTATTCTTATATATACATTTATAATTTTATATACTAATATAATTATATATAATTTTTTAATTTATATTTTTTTACCTATAAATTTTTTCAATTTGTCAATAGTTTAATACTTTTATACTTTCATAAATTCAATGTCAGAGTTGAAAATATTTAAAAAGAAAATAATTTTTTTTATTTTTGAAACCATTATTATATTCAATAGCCATATTTTCTATTATGAAATTGGTTTTCAAATAATATAGTTTTTTATATTTCCATTATTAAATTCAATAGTTATATTTTATTGGGTTTTTAATGTAAATGTGATTTTACACTTCATTTATACTCATACAAAAAGGGTCTTGATCATTAAAATTATGAAGTAAAAAATAGTTTTTAAAATTGAAATATCCTTTATTATATTTATAAATACCCTTCAATAAATTATTGTTTTTTATCATGTGGTATGATAAACTATTTTTCAATATTTCCATTTTCTTTCAAGCAATTCATGGGATCCATCTTCAATTGAACACATTTTGTGTATTTATTTTGTTAAATATTAATATTACTGAATTAAATAATATGGATATGAATAAAGGATGGATGGATTCCAATCATATGATAGAAAGTATAAATATGGGGTAAAAGAGTTCATCAAGTTTGCAAAAGATCATGCATATGACCCTTCTCAAATCCTTTTTCTATTTTTACGCTATTTTTATTCATGAATAATTAGTCCAGAGAAGTTGAAAGAAAACATGATCTGTCATGGAATTGATCGAAGTTATAAATGTAGAAATAGAAATGAAGAAAAATAGAATGTATATAGTGACTGGTATAACACTTGTTTTATGGATCATATGATATTATTACAAGTGTGGACAATGAAGAAGACTATATTGAGGATGTGATTATAGGTGTGAATGATGATGAATATCATATTGAGGAAATGAAAAGGATAGTTGAAGATGAACTTTGTGATTGTCCAAATTTTTTTGAGAAGTTAAAGAGTTGTATAAAGACTCCATTGTATGTTGGTTTTACTAAATATACAGCATTGTCTGCTGCACTGAAGGTATATAATTTTAAATAAAGAAATAAATGGAGTGACACTATTTTTACAAAACTACTTTCTCTCTTGAATGATATTCTCCTAGAAGATAATGAGCTCCCTAGTCGGACATACAATTCTAAAATAATGCTACATTTTATGGGTATAATCTATAAGAGAATACATACCCTCCTAAATAACTGTATACCATTTATCAAGGACCACAAATAACTTAATTAATGCCTAGATTGTGGTGCTTCTCGACAAAATAAAGATGAATCAGGTCCTACAAAAGCTGTATAGTACTTTCCAATCATTCCAAGGTTTAGGCATCTATGTGGAAGTGAGAAGACTACAAGGCAATTGAAGAGACATGAATATATAATAAATAAAGATGGGAAACTTTATCACCTAACAAATTCTCCTCAGTGATAGAAAATTGATCACGAGTATCCTAAATTTTAAAACAAGACTAGAAACCTTCGTCTTGCATTATCTATATATAGATAGAATCCTTTTGGTTTTCAAAGCATCTCTCATAGTACATGGCTAGTTATGATGATAAATTATAACTTTCCACCACGGTTGTGTGTGAATTGAAAATACATCATGTTATCTATGCTTATATCAGTACCAAAACAACCAAGTAATGATATTGATGTTTATTTGGATCCATTTATTGAGGATTTTAAATTATTGTGGGATTTAGGTGTTATATTGTGTGATGCGTACAGAAATGAAGATTTCATGTTGAGAGCCATATTTTAAGGGATGATAAGTTAATTTCCTTATTATAGACATTTTTCTGGATATAGCATTAAAGGAACTCAATGGTGCCCTTTTTGTGAACAAGATACACAGTCAATTAGTTTAAAACATACATCAAATACTGTGTTTCTAGGACATTGTAGATTTTTACCATAAAAACATAAGTTCTGATCTTGGATGACATCATTAAATAGATGTTCATAAGAATATACAACACCATCTCCACTAATAGATGATTAAATTATTGAGAAAGTAAAATATGTGGACACTACATTTGGTAAACCATTTTTAAAACACCTTATGAAAACCGATTAGAAAAAGAGATCAGTTTTTTTGAATGACCATACTAGAATTGTATGTATGCCAAACATTTTCTTGATGTTATGCATGTTGAAATAAATTTATGTGATAGTTTCATAGACATGCTACTGAATTCACCCAACAAAATAGCAAATTAAATTAAGGATAAGTTGGATATGGTTGACATGGGAATTCTAGAAGAGTTGGTTCCATTGTAGGGTGAAAGAAAAATTTTCTTCCTTCAGCTGCTTATACTCTTTATAGGAAAGAGAGATATCAGTTTTTCATATTATTTAATTATGTAAAGGTTCAATAGGGATATTCATCAAATATCAAGCAAATCATTTCAATGAACAATTTAAAGTTAAAGGGTTTGAAATTACACGACTAACATGTTTTGATGAATGATCTAATTCTTGATGCTATACGTCGCATTTTTTACAAGAAGGTATATCTTACATTAACCAAGATCTATTTATTTTTAAAATCTATATGCAAAAAAGTTATATACCTGATGAAATTTCCGACTATGGAAAGAGAAATTGAAGTCATATTATGTGAATTGGAAATGTTCTTCCTATCAGCATTCTTTGATATGATGGTTCACTTGAGGGTTCAGTTTGTGAGAGGGATTTGAATATGTGGTTCTATACACTATAGATGGATGTACCCCATTTAATAGTATATAAATATTTTAAAAGATTATGTCAAAAATCAAAATTTTTTAGAGGGTTTTATTTTAGAGTGATATATTGTTGAGGAAGACATTGAATTATTTACCGACTACATGTCTAATGTGGAATGAATTGGTCGAATGAAATCATATCACACTTAGTGGCTTATGTGTAAATCCCCAACCCTAGAAGCCCACATTAGGTGCATTATTTTATTAAATTGGCATACATACAAGTGTCAAGTCCCAAAGGACCGATCAATTTATTAGTTTTGTAAAATAGATTACATACATGATCCTTACATTACAGTTCAAAAATATAAAATACAACATAGATAATAATTTTAACATCATTATTCTATTAGATTAACCCTACATATCATTCATAATATACATATTTTCATACTATGAAAATGAAACATAATAAATGGGTGAGATCAGATGCTTGGTAAGGGTAAATAATATAGAGGAAGCTATCATAAATAAGCATAAACTTTTAATTCATGGTATACAAATTAAACATAATACTTTTAATCATAATATTGAGAATAATATGGAAAGAATAAATCAAATAATTACATATAAACATTCACATGTAAATTCTACATATAGAATAATCACATGTAATATCGATAACTAATCTCATAATGTGGAAATGCATAATACGGGACATCATAATCACATCGTCAAGGATTCAACCAACACAACATACATAAATGGCTAAAAACCCAACTAGTTTGTCTCATGAGACCTACCAATATATCAATGGGCTATAGAAGGCCTCAAACATCACTTACTAAGTCCAATGCATTCCTCATATAAAAAGGGTGAAATATATCGAACATAAACATTTGTATTAAAACTAGCATATGAAATGTTAATACATTAACCATAAACCATGAATGATATCAAAATAAAATATCCATAGTCAAACATATCATAAACCCTACAATACAATATGGTATATTGTATCATAATAAATCAACCTAAAATAATTATAAAATCCAACAAAGGATGTTGACTTAGATGAATATAATTTAATAAAAACATTAAAAATTCTTTAGATAAATACACTTTTTTATTACTTTGAAATAATTTATTTAAAAGGCTCACATTTATAAAAGAATGAATTTAAAAAAAATATATTTTTGAATAAAAGTGTCCCATACCAATTTTAAACATATGAGAGAAATTTTAAAATTAACATTTTAAAATATTCATGTCCTTATAAATAAATTCATAAAACCCATTTTTAAAACAAGGACATGAATGTGAAAGATTTAGATGAATAAAAAAAGAAACATTTAAAATGATGTTTTAGTTAAAAATCCTCATACATAAAATCTTAAAAAAATTACTTTTGATTTTTTTTAAGAAACATGGACATGGATGATAAATATATCCCAATAAATACTTACATATAAACAATCTCAGATAATAATGAGATTGCGAAATTAACCCTAACCATGTACTTTTCTTTAATTTAGGGTGAATTAACCTATTGTATAATGGTTAAAGAATGTTATTAAATTATACCATAACTATATAAATTTTTATGATATCATATATGATACTCTTATATCGTTTTGTTAATAATATTTTGTTATTACCATTGTTTCTGACGTTAACTGCTTCATTTCCTTCTGTTTATTTTGTAATCTACGTCTTGTTTCTTATGAATAGGATATATTTTCTTCATATAAATAATTATATTAGGTTCATTAATATTGTATTAACTCATAATATACATTTTTATAATAAAGTTTTAATGGTTAACATGGATAATGAATCTCATCACACCGTGGAGACGACAAGCCGTGCGTACGCATGGGCGACAATACCATTCACTTAATGGTAAAATGGTAAGGAATTTTATGGTATATTAATTATAAAGAATCAATATAATGTAATATTTATTATTTATATCCATCACATTCAAAATTATACCTATCCAAATAAAGTGGTGATGAAAAACAAATTACACCACAGCATGGAGACGGTATGCCGTACGCACGCACACATGGTAATATTGTTTTTTCATAGGATGGATGAATGGAGGAATATGGTTTTATCATAATCATAATAACATATAATAATATAGATGATACTGGATTTATTACTTTATTATGAAAACAACATAGGATGTGGAATTAGAAGAAGAAAATAACTTAAATGAATGGGTAAAACAATTACCTCTTATTCGTTGGACTTCCTTTTGATCTTCTCTTAGGGACACTAGAGTTGGTAATCTTGGAAAACCAAGAACTCTAAAAAATAAATAAGAATTTTTTGAGTACAAATGGGTATGGTTTTATTGATATATAAGGCTCAAAGTTGTGTGAGGAAGTGAGGGAGGAGGTTTCTTTTTATAGTTGAGGCGATTGACACTTTTGGAAATCCTCAAAATATAAAAATATAATAAGACTATTCTAGAACCAAATACTTAAAAGTGAACCATAAATGAAAATTATAATACATTTTAGATCATATAATATCCCTTTGTGATTATTTAACATTTTTGTGATTTTTAAATAATTTAATAATAAATTAATTCAATTAGATATCATTATTGTCCAATTTAATACTATTCTTTTAATTTTACTTTAAATACCTCAACATAAGTGTAAATTAGAATATAATGATTTAAAACATATCTATTATATCCTATAGGTATATAAAATTAAATACAAACATTAATGAACCTAAAATATATCAAAATTAATATTATTAAAATCATTTGTTTTATTTTTCTGTTGATTAAATAAATATTGTTTTAGTATTGAAGAAGCTTTTAAGGTAATTATATAATTTATAAAAATTCAAAATAAATTTATATAATGAAAAAAAACTCTTCAAGATAAAAATATACATTTATGTTTGTTCATATCTTGGTTTTTTTCCTATGCGGGCACTTAAAAGATATTAAAAACAAAGAGAGTGATATTTTGCAACAATATTTAATTTAAATAATATATAATTTATTTTAATGAACAAATGTACATTAAACAACTCAAAATAGATCATATCATGATAAGGGTCGAATATTATGGATCCAATAAATTTTTGAAAAGTTTTTATCATGTTTTTAATCCTTAATATTTTATTTTATCTATTATTAAACCCCTTTAACTATTATTGTGATATCATATAGTTTATACATTAAGGGTTAATATTATAACTATAAAATTCCAAACTAACCCCACATAGATCATTTATGACCTATTTAGCCTTAAGGTATTTATTTAGACTAATTTTATATTTTTATGAATTTTATATAATTTAATAAATATTATTTATTTTAAAATATCTTAAATGTCAATTTTGACACTATTTATTATTTTATCTTAAAAAAAATTAAACCAAATAGAAAAATTTTATGAAAGGATTATTAAAAATTACTAACATGCCCAATTAAAAAATAAAAATTATGGATTAAATTAAATCACTCAAATTATATTTATATTAATATTTTTAATATAATTTATTTAATTTATCGATTAATTAAACAATTACCGCATCATCATTATGCCACCATTTAAGTTAATTATTTTGTCATTAAAAATTATAAATAAATTATCATGATGTATATAAAAATTTTATATTTAAAATTAATATTTATTTTCGAGTTTATATTTTTTATAACCCTACAATAAAAACGGTATGGTTATTAAAAATGTGAGTATGACATTTTTATCTTATCTTTAAATAAAATATAATAAATGTCATATTCTTACCCAAGTGGCTTAAAAAGGTCATAATTTATTCCTAAGGTTGATTTGGGTCTAAACCCACTTATCCAATGAAATTAGGACAACTTTTAGTGTAGCTTTATAATGATTTTAACATTATTTTCACTCATAATTACCTGAATTACCTTTAACCGTGGTAAAAAAATATGAAAGTTACAATTCAAAAAATATTAAGTTGATCCTATTAGACCAAAAATTTAATACTGACTACAACCATGTATGTACATTTTTCCAAATTAAATTCACTTAAGTGGCGAAATTAAGTTTAACACTAATCCTATAAATGTGGCGAGAAGACGGGAAAAGAAGACATTCCAAAGTTCATTACGTTTTTATATCTAATTTAATATAAAAATGATTCTATTGACCTAAATTAGATTAATATATGTATTATTGATCTATTTTGACATTAATAATAAATTTAAATTATAATAATTATTTAAATGGAAAACACAGTTTTTAACTACAAAGCAGTATTTTTCACTATTCATCAAAAAAATGAAACTTCTCAGAAAAATACTAGAAACTCACCCCAAGATAATTTCAGTATTCCAAATTCAAAAAAGAAATTTATTTTGTAAAATAACATATATAAAATTTTTAAAAATTGGATTTGAAATAGGTTCACCATTAATAGGCAGTAAAACTTGATCTTGTCTGTAATGCAAGCTAACTCAGTGTTGTGTATAACATAAGATTAACATTGCGTATAAAGAATGATAAAAAAAATTCATTTATTATAAAAAGAAAATACTGTGAAGTCTTGGGTTGTTACATTCTCCCCTTCTTTAATAAATTTTAACCTCAAAATTTTTGAATTTAGGTTCGGTAACTAAGGTTTGACTATTCAAAATTTCTTTATTAAAATCTCACATCAAAATAAGGGTCGGTAAAGCTTATACTTTAAAATACTGAAGGAAAGTATGAAGGTTATCAAAGATAACACATACATGGGTTCTTTGTAATAAAAAATGAACATGGAAGAGAAATATAACCATCAATTTCTGATGGAGTGTGATAGAGAACATGATCAGGAGAAAGTTAACAATCACAAAACTATAAATCTGAAATGATCTAAGGGGAAATTTGATTTATCAAAAAATAATCTACTAGAATAACATTTTTAGTTTCATTATCCTTTCCCTAGAGTTGAAGAATTATTTTACTATTCATATAAGAACTTAATTGATTTCTTTCCATGTCATAAGTATAATCTAATCCTTTGGTTGTGATTCAATCTATTTTTAGTTCATCCCTTACAACTTGAAATATGTGTTTCAAAATGAATTTTTTATTCCGGAATCACTTTTATGAATCATAAGATCCATGAGTTATTCCTTCATTATTTAAATATTTACTGAAACCAAAAAGTTTAACACAAAGTAACCAATAAATAAAAATTTAACATCAAACAATAATTTTCAATGTTCAACTTAATCCATTCCATCCATAAGACTCATCCAAAATAATTTTTCCAAATTCACTGTACAAAAATTTATAAGGAAGGTCACTAAATTTCCAAAATCAAATTAACATCATATTTTCCCTAAACAATGTAATGGAGCTCTTATTATCACATAACAAATATATCATCACCTTTAAAACCTTATGAAATCATTCATGCTTCTAAATCCGAGATGAATATATACTGAAGTACAATCCTTATGTATCTCATGATTCTTATGACGAGAATATCATAGATGAAATAATTATTGAATCCATATACACACAAACTTTAATCATTCTACTTCATTCTTAAACCATTAACTACACTTCCTCATCTTATTCCTTAATACCTCCTCCATTTCATTCATTTTTTAGTCTCTTCATCATCAGAAGTATAACCATTGCTTGTATTACCTTTCTGATTCTAACCATTGACCAAAACTCAAAGAACAATGTGAGAAACACTAGTCATAGTGATATAGTCATGAATAATCATTTATAGGATCTCTAAATGATGGAATCTTCTACTCAATCCATAATTTTGTAAGATTAACCTAGGTTATCCATTACCAAATCTAAAAGATGATATTATATACTTAGACTTATCCTCAAAGTCATTCATAGGGTTATGTTTTCTAATATTTAATTTCTAAATCTAGTTTCCAATGTTGCTGCTAAACTTCCACTGATACCAACTATAATTCCTCAAACCCAAAAGCCCAGACCTGATGCATTATTTTATTACATTTTCATATATACAAGTTTCGAATCCCAAAGGATCGACTAGTTTAAAATTTTTGGAAAATAGATTACATACATGATCATTACATTATAATTTAAAAATCTAAACTACAACATAGATAATTCTTTGAACATAATGATTATCCTAGATTAACTCTTCATATATTTCATAATATAAATATTCATATCTTGGGAAAAATGAAACATAATAAAGGGGTGAGATCAGATGCTGAGTCGGGGTAAAGAATATAGTAGAAGCTATCATAAATAAGCATAAACTTTTATGTCATGGTATATAACTGAAACAAAATCCTTTAAATCCTTATCATGAGCATAATATGGCAAGAATAAATCAAATAATTCCATATAAATATTCACATGGATATTCTACTAGTTTAATAATCACATGTAATATCAATAAATAATCTTATAATGTAGGAATGCATAATACCAATCATTATAATCATACCATAAAGACTTCGACAAAGACACCATACATAAATGAGTAAAAACCCAACTAGTTTGTCTCATGAGACCTACCGATGCATTGAGGGTCTATAGAGGGCCTCACCCATCATTTACTAAGTCTAATTCATTCCTCATATGAAAAGGGTAAAACATATCTAACATAAACATTTATATTTATAGTAGTATATGAAATGTTAATACATTAACCATAAACCATGAATGTTATCAAAATAGAACATCCAAAATCAAACACTTCATAAACCCTTTAATATAATATGGTGGATTGTATCATAATAAATCAACCTCAAATAAGCATAAAATCCATTTTTTTTACATAGATGAAAATAATCTAATAAAATCATCAAAAATTTCTTTAGTTAAATAATAATTTTTTTACATTGAAATTATTTATTTAAAATCCATAAATTTATAAAAGAATACATTTATAAAAATATATATTTTTGAATCATAGTGTCCCATATAACTTTTAGAAATTTGAGAAAAATTTTAAAATTAAAAATTTAAAATATTCATGTCCTTATAAATAAATCCATAAAACCCATTTAAAAAAAATGACCATGAATGAGAAATATTTAGAATAATAAATATTAGAAACATTTAAAATGATATTTTAGTTAAAGATTCTATTACATAAAACCTTAAAAATATTCCTTTTGAATTTTGTAAGAAACATGAGTATGGATGATAAATATGTCCCAATAAATACTTACATATAAATAATATAAGATAATAATAAGACTTAGAAATTAACCCATATCTTGTACTTTTCTTTAGTTGAGGGTGAGTTAACCTCATGTATAATGGTTAAAGAATGTTATTAAATTATATCAGAACTATATCCTTTTTTATGATATCATATATGACCCTCTTATATAGTTTTTTAATAATATTTCATTATATTAAGTTCAAAAATATTATATTCACTCATCACATATATTTTTATAATAATTCTTGGATGGATAATGTGGATAATGAATCTCATCGCATCGTGGAGACGGTGGGCCATATATACGCATGAGCGTTGATATCATTCCCTTAATGGTAAAGTGGTAAGGTATTTAATGGTATATTAATTATAAATAATCAATATAATGTCATATTTATTATTTATATCCATTATATTCATCATTATACCCATATAAATAAAGTGTTAATGAAAAAAAAAATTTCACCACAACGTGTAGATGGTAAGTCATACGCACGCACGCATGGTGATATTGTTTTTCCTAGGATGGATAAAAAGATTAATATGTTTATACTATAATAATAATAACATCTAAGAATATATATGATATTGAATTTATTCCTTTATTATGGAAAAACATATGAATAGGAAGTAGAAGAATAAAATAACTTAAATGAATGGGCAAAACAATCACCTCTTCTTCGTTGGACTTCCTTTGGATATCCTCTTAGGGAGACTAGTGTTGGTCTTTTTGGAAAACCAAAACCTTTATAACTTAACTAAGAATATTTGGAGGAGAAATGGGTAGGGTTGGGTCGATATATAATGCTCAAATTGGTGTGAGGATGTGAGGGAGGATGTGACCTTTTATAATTTAGGTGAGGGGCACTTTTAGAAATCATAAAAATATTGAAATACAATAAAACTATTCTTGTTAAAAATACTTAAAAATGTACCATAAATAAAAATTAGAATAAATTTTAGAAAATATCATATAACCTTATAATTATTTAACATTTTTGTGATTTTTGAACAATTTAATAATAAATTAATTCAATAAGATATCATTATTTTCAAATTTAATAATATTCTTTTAATTTGACTCTAAATACCTTAGGACCATGGAAAATTTAAATATAATGCTTTAAAAAATCTATATTATATCCTATAGGTATATAAAACTAAATATACATATTAACTCATCCAAAATATATCAAAATTAATATTATTAAAATCATTTATTTTATTTTTCTGTTGACTAAATAATTACTATTTTAGTATTAGAGAAAATTTTAAGGCAATTATATAATTTATAAAAATTAAAAATAAATTTATATAATGAAACTAAATTACTCATGATCAAAATAAATATTTAGGTTCATTCATATATTGGCTTCGTCCCTATGTGTACACAAAAAAGATATTAAAAAAAGTGTGATATTTTGTAACTATCTTTGATTTAAATAACATATAATTTATTTTCATTGAAAATTGTACATAAAACAACTAAAAATAGATCACAATGTGATAAGGTTCGAATATTATTGATCCAATAATTTTTTCACAAGTTTTTATCATGTTTTTAATCCTTAACATTTTGTTTTAATCCTTATTAAACCCCTTCAACTATAACCGTGATATTATATAATTTATACATTGAGGATTAATATTATTACAATAAAATTACAAACTAACCTCAAATAGATCATTTATGACCTATTTAACCTTAATATAGTTATTTTTCCTAATATTATATTTTTATTAATTTTATATAATTTAATAAAACATTATTTATTTTCAAATATCTTAAATGTTAATTTTGACACTACTCATTATTTTGTCCTATAAAAAAATCAATCCAACAAGATAAGTTTGATACAAGACTTCTAAAATATTAAAAACATGTCCAATTAATCATTAAAAATATTTTATGACATTAAATCACTGAAATTATATTTATATTAATATTTTTAATATAATTTATTTGATTCTTCCATTATTTTAATAATTACTGCATCATCATTGTGTCACCATTTAAGTTAATTATTTTATCATTAAAAATTATAAATAAATTATCATGATGTATATAATTTTTTTTTATTTTAAATTAATATTTATAGTCGAGTTTATCTTTTTTGTAACCCTATAATAAGAATGGTATAGTTATTAAAAATGTGAGTATGACATTTTTAACTTATCTTTAAATAAAATATAATAAATGTCATATTCTTACCCAAATGGATTAAAAAGGTCATAATTTTGGAATAATTTTGATTTTGGCCGAAACTCACTTATCCAATGAAATTAGGACAAGTTTTAGGGTAACTTTATAATGGTTATAATATTATTTTTACCATTTATTACCTGAATTACCTTGAACTGTGGTAAAAAAATAATACAAAAGTTACTATTCACAAAAATTAAGTTGTTCATAATAGAACAAAAACATAATAATGATCAAAACCATATATATATATATATATTTCCAAATTTAATTCATATAAGTGACTAAATTAAGATTAACACTAATCCTGCATATGTGGCGAGAAGGTGGGTAAAAGAGATATTCAAAAGTTCATTATGTTTTTATATCTAATTTAATATAAAAATAATTTGAATAAACTAAATTGGATTAATATATTTATTATTGATCTATTTTGACTTTAAAAATCAATTAAATGTATAATAATTATCTAAACAAAAAATTCCGTTTTTAACTACAATGTAGTATTTTTCACTATTCATCAAAAAAATGAAACTTCTTAGAAAAATACTAAAAACTCACCGTAAAATAATTTTGATATTTAGAATTCAAATAAGAACTTTATTTTTTCAAATTAACTATATAAAATTTCCAAAAATTGGATTTAAAATAGGCTTACCATTAAGAGGCTGTAAAACTTGATCATGCGTGTAACACAAGATAACTCAGTGTTGTGTGTAGCATAAGATTAACTTTGTGTATAAAGAATGATAACAAAAAAATTAATTTTTTATAAAAATAAAATATTGTGAAGTCTTGGGGTGTTACATTATGGGAAAAAAATTTATGGAAGAGATGTTGTCATAATCAATATTACAGTTCAGGAGGAGGCCCACCTTAACATTTTGTATAACAGTTTGGTGGTGGACCCATATGTTGAAACCCATAAAGAAATTCTTAGGCATTTTAATTCATTAAGGGTTGAAATTTTGATATCAAATACACATAATAAACCATTTATAGTATGGTTTTGAGACCATATTTTTAAGGAGTTAGATAAAAAACAAATTCTATTTTAGAACGATTTTGATGGATATCTAGGGGACCAAGTGTGTATGTATTATCTTATAATGGTTATTTAATTAGTGGTTATGCGTTCTATACAACTGAACATGTTGAATACAATACCATGAAAAATAGTGGAGTTACACTTGTGGCTGAAGCGATTCATGTTTTTGGTACTAAGGATAGAAATCCAATTCATGTGAATATGTCATACTTTAGCATCATAAAATAAATATGAGAGTTGGATTATACAATATTCCAAATGATGATTTTTCAATTAAAGTGGGTTGATAATAGGTGTGATATTAAAATAGATGAATTTGGATTTGTGAAAGTTGATTTCATTAAGGAAGGGTACAAAGATGAATCATTTATAATGGCATCACAGATAATACAAGTATTTTATGTTCCAGACCTGCAAATCGAAAGTGGTTAGTTGTTCTCTTATCGACCAAAACCACTGAAGGGTCAGATGAAAATTTACCTGAGGATAACCCTTTCATTGGGATGTCTCAATTATTTCACTATGGTCCCAATGTAGAAGGGGTTTTTATGTTTTAGGAGACCACAAAGTAGGGATTTGGATACTTGATTGAGGGGATAAATCCATCCATCCTTATAAAAATGAAAGTTCAATAATCATGTTATATTTTTTTTTGTAATATACGTTGTGTTACCTCATTTTATCATATATTAAATGTTGTATCTATGTTATCTAAATTAAATGTTAAAACACTTAGGTAGATAATGAATTCTACATGTGCTGGTACTCCCAATCCTAAGAAATAATAGGTCTCTTAACCTATTGATGCTCCCAATATAGAGGAACAATGATCTTCTGCACATGCTGGTGATCCCAATCCTGAGAAACAATAAGTTTCTAAACCTATTTACACTCCAAGTGCATAGGTACAATGACCTTCTGCACATTTCGATGCTACCGATCCAGAGGAACAATATATTGGTGGTGTTTAATACAAGGAAATGATAGGTGACTAAGTACCAATGATGCAACAAAAATGGAGTGCCTTAGTTTGACGGTGTTTTAAAAAATCATTACGGTTAAAAGAAAAGGCATCAAATTTGAGGTTGGATGAAATACATAGGTCCAACATATTAACCCCAACAAGGACATGTTTAGTAGTTACATTGGACTCACTACTCGGAAACATGTTCCAATTGATGTAGATTTGTGGCACTATGTTGTTCCCATGCTTAACGCACTGATGTGGGAAGAGATTACGGTAACATTATGATATTATTTCTTTATATTACTAAAAAATAAAATAACGAAACATTGAATTACTCTTCATCATCCCTTTCATAGTGAATTTATAGTAGATGAATCCCATAATAAATATTTATTAATTATTTCTGGAAGGATTCATAGAGACTTTCACACAATTATAATGAGATTTCATCTCAATTATTTTGAAGGGAAAATAAACCTACACCCACCACTTATGTATGCACATCTGATAACCCAACAAGCAAAGGATGCATTTACTGGACGTCATGTGTAGATGAATTTTTAGGTACATTATGGCTAGTAATACATTATTTAACAATATGTTTATTCATCACTTTGATTTAGAATTTTTTATTTATGAAATAGTAACTGAGTGCTGAAAATAAGGAATGGAAAACAAAACCAACGTATCCCTACTGTAAAGAAAGTATGGGGTATGATTCGCTTGAAAAAAACTGGTACATATTTTAAATCTACTGTAATACTTTTATGTGACATGAAACAAAAACATAATTATGTTTCTCTGTTTATATGTAGATTGATGAATCTAAAATCCAAAGCCACTTCTATCCCACACCATGTTCTATGGTAGGAGGAACATGTAAATAAATATGGGATACTAATAGATTAAAACACTGAAAAAGTGTGGGAAAAATGTGTAAGTATGACATAATAAAAATTTATTTTTCTTTAAATCACTATTAAATAACATTAATTACCTATTTTCCTATATTTTATATCTGATATAGGAACAAGAATCATCAAAACCTGTATCGGATGAACACCTACTATCGATGGCCTTGAAGTGGCCATAATATTATGTTTGCTTTAGAGGTGCGGATTTTGGGGTGACACCCTGAACATATTTTGAGAAAAAAACAATATGAGGATAAAGATAAAGAAATAGAATATATGGAACCAAGATTAACTTCCCCTGAAGAACAATTTCATTGGAAGTTTGAGTAGCTAGAAAATTTTAAGGGGGAAGTAAAGAGAATAAACATATCAAGAACAACCATTGCATGATGATCCTACACACCCCACCAGATTTCAGGCGATCCATTCCCCTAAAAGAGTTGTTTTAGTTGAGGTAATAAATATTCTAATAATTGATTCTATGAAATGTGAATCAGACATACAATGATACCTTTATTATACTTATATTATACTGAGTGAAAATTTCTATGATTTATCTCTATTAACACCCACCCATCTCCTTGTAGCTAGGGCTATAATGTTTAATATCCAAGATGACTATCTACACAACAGACCACTTATAATAGATCATGTGAGAGTGATGATTAGTGTAGCTCATGAGTCATGCACCGAGACACTTGTTCTAATTTTTTATGACAATATTCATATGGTCAACCAAGTTATTAGAACTATCATTTCATGGCCGTTAGATCTTGTAAAAACACAAGTCGATAAGGAGGTATTGATTTCCAATTTATTTTTCATGCTAAACCTTTAACAATTAATGAATAAAGGTCTGGACCAATGAATTTTATTATAAAAAGAGAAAGGGAAGGGGGTGAAATTAAAGGTAGACTCAAAACCATCTAAAGGATAGACCAACTGATCAAAAATATCTTATGAAATCACCTTTACCCTGCCCATTAAATATTTTCATTTACTAACATTTAAGGTTCATGTGGATACAAAGTTAAAAATTACTAGTAATCACATAGTTGATTTAGAAGAACAAATGTATGAAGATGATTTTACAAACTACATTTATATTGAAAATATAAATGAAATACTCAACTATGAATGGCTAGAAGCCTCAGTTGTACATGTATACATGAGGTATGTTTTCATGATTTGTTTTTCTAAAATCTAATATACTATTTTAATTATGAATAAATACATTAAATATTTTTGCATTCATATATATCAATACCAATTGAATAGATTACACTATGAAAATAAATTGTGACTCATTAGTCCTCATGAAACTTCTATATAATAAACATATTTAAATTCAAAAAAAATAATTAAATAGTGGAAAAACTGGCCAAATAATTTGAAAGAAAAGTTATGAATGACATACTCTTCTTAATACCAAAGATGTTGGGGTAAAAATTGAAAATTTAATCATATAAAATATATTTTCATTTATATTATTACTTATTCCTTTTTTTGTTTTTAGGAAACATTGGATGCTCATTGTGTTCAATTTAGATACTCTAGTGATTTATTTCTTGGATTCACTGCATGGATACCCAACAAACCAACCACACATTATGGTGTTTTTCAGTTTTTAATACACTAAATCTAACGTTTTATAACTAAAATTAAAATTATATAATTTATATTATGTTTTAATGATAATTTTTTTTGATATGGTGGTGTATAAATATCATGAAATTCATGGCATGGTGATAGGAATTAAGAATAAGGAGCCTGAAAAGTTCTACAACTAGACAAGTATCAGGGTATACATAATAAAATTTCACTATCCAAACACATATAAAAACAAATTATTTATTTTTATAAATGTTTCTATAGTTTTTAAAATAAAAAAATGAAAAATATTATGGTTTTTATGTTTTTAAATTTATGAGAGAGATAATATTCCATCAACAAACTACCGTCCCCAAAGAGGTGTTTTCAAAGATAATTACTATTTCATTTACAATATTTATTAATCCATTATGAATTTATATTTTTCCAATACTACTATGATTTTAGAAAGTAATCATATTCACAAGACAATATAGATTTTATTATAAATGAATAAGCAACATAACTGATGGAATAATGTACACAAATAACATGAAGATGTGACTTCTATAGAAGTAATGAATTATTTTATATTTATGTTTAATTTATTTATTTTTAGTATTACTAACATAATAATTTTATTCTTATACAAGTGGATTACTCTTTTTGAGTTGGGTTGGTTTGTTAGAAGCTATTCATTCTCGTGAGAGATTGGACTTTGAGGCTACAACTGAGATAATTAAAAAAAATGGGTCAAGAATGTATAAAACCATCATGAAAAGGTGAATTCCTACTACTTATTTAATTAATTTTGTCATAATTTTATCTACTATTTGTAATTTATCTTCCCTATCATTTTTATCTAATACTTATTTAGTTTTTTTCATATATCTTTTGGGAAGTAATATTTTTCTTTCAGCTGTCTATAATAAACCACAAAGGAGATAACATGTTCCTTAATGTTACCACAATTTCATTTGATTTTCTTTGTTGACCTGAGATTATTGCATATTGATTCGATGTTATTAGCCAAAAAATATTTCTCATTATTGAAAATCAGAAGAGTTTATGAATCTCTTATGCCAATTGTGGTGACTTCTCAAGATATAATGGGTAGAAGAACTTCCTCTACTCTTTTGGGTTTCAACAATGAGAAATGATTTTTGGGTAAGAACATTAACTCAATATGAAGTGTTGGTAGTTTGATAAATAAATACAATTGTAATCTTGGTAAAATTTTTAGTTTGGTTTTTTTGAGACGTTGGGATGTGTGAAAATCAGTAGCATCTAAATTTGATACACGATGTGACCAGTATGACTCCAGGCGCACCTTTATATTTAAAATTGACATCAATTTTAGTAAAAAAGACAACTAAAACACTAAAAACAAAAAAAACACATTTATATTGTTTTTATAATTTAGGAAAATTATCCATAATTCATTTAGGATATTTAGGAATCATCTATACCTAAAATCGATGCACATTGTGACCGGTATGACTCAAAGTGTCTGTTATCAATTTAAAATCGATATTTTAGTTCAAAAATGTTCATTCAACAAAAACTAAGAAAAAATTATCATATTTTCTTAATAATTTATAACATATATTCATAAATCATTTTTGACATGTAGTAATTGGCCTCATGACAAATCGATACATGATGTGACCGGTATGAGTCAATGTGCATGTTTCCAGTTTAAAATGAAATTTTAGTAAAAAAGACAAGTGACATACAGAAAAATAATAAAATAAATTCTTATTTTTTTAAAACTTAATTAAAATAATCCATGGGTAATTTGTGACATGTAAGAACCAGATTCACCTCAATCTGATGCACGGTGTGACTAATATGACTCCAAGTGTGTCTTTTTATTTAAAATCAACATCAATTTTAGTAAAAAGGATAACTGACCTACTCAAAATTGAGAAAACTATTTTTTATTATTTTTATACCTTAGGAAAATGATCCATAAATAATTTTAGACATTTAGGAATCAGACTCACCACAATCCAATGCACAGTGTGACCAATATGACTCCAAGTGCTTATTTTTTTTTAAATTGACATTAATTTTAGAAAAAAGAACAAGTGACCTACTCAAAACCATGAAAATGCATTTTTTTTATACTTTAGTAAAATGATCCGTAATTAATTTTTAAAATGTAGTAATCAACCACACCTCAATCCGATGCATAGTGTAATAGATATGGATCCAAGTGAATCTTTTTATTTTAAATTGACATTAATTTTAGAAAAAAGAACAAGTGACATACTAAATACCAATAAATCACATTCATATTGTTTTTATACTTTATCAAAATGATACATGGGTCATTTTTGACATGTAAGAATCCCTCATACATCAATTCGATGCACAGTGCGACCATTGTGACTCCATGTGCATCTTTTTATTTAAAGTTGACATTAATTTTAGGAAAAGGAACAAGTGACATAGTGAAAACTAATAAAACACATTCAGATTGTTTTTATAATTTAGGAAAAAGATATATGAGTCATTTTTCATGTTTAGGAATCAGACTCACCTTAATCTGATGCAAAGTGTAGCCAATATGACTCCAAATGTGACTTTTTATTTAAAATTGTCATTAATTTTAGTAAAAAGGAAAACTGACCTACTAAACACTGAACAAATGAATTATTATTGTTTTTATAATTTAGTTAAATGATCCATAAGTCATTTTAGATGTGTAGGAATCATCCTAACCTTAATCCGATGCACGATGTGATCAATATAACTCCAAATGTGTCTTTTCATTTAAAATTGACTTCAATTTTAGTAAAAAAGAAAATTTACCTACTAAAAATCGATAAAATGCATTTAGATTGTTTTGATACATTAGGAAAATGATTGATAAGTCATTTTTGATATGTATAAATAAACTTAACCTCAATATGAAACATTATGTGTCCTATATGGCTCCAAGTATGTCTTTTTTTCAATTAAAATCAATTTTAGTAAAAAGGACAACTGACGTACTCAAAATTGATCAAACACATTGGAATTGTTTTTATATTTTAGGAAAACAATCCATGAGTAATTTTTGATGTTTAGGAATCACCCTAACCTCAATATGATACATGGTGTGACTGTTATGACTCTTAGTGCCTATTTTTTTTAAATATACATCAAATTTAGTAAAATGGAAAAATGACCTACTCAAAACCAATAAAATGCATTACAATTGTTTTTATACTTTAAGGAAATGATCCACAAGTCATATGAGACATTTAGAAATCATCCACACCTCAATATGATGCACGATGTGACCAATATGACTCCAAATAAGTATTTTTTATTTAAAATTGACATCAATTTTAGTAAAAAGTAAAACTATCCTACTCAAAACCAAGAAAACTTATTCAAATTGTTCTGATACTTTAGATAAATAATCCATAAGTCATTTGAGATGTGTAGGAATTATACACACCTAAATCCGATGTATGTTGTGACTGATATGACTCCAAGTGTGTATTTTTATTTAAAATTGACTTAAATCTTAGTAAAAATGACTACTAAGCTACTCAAAACTGAGAAAATGTGTTCATATTGTTTTGAAACTTTAATAAAATGATAATTAAGTCATTTTTTACATATAGGATTCAACTGAACCTCAATTTGATGCATGGTGTTACCAGTATGACTCCAAGTGAATCTTTTTATTTAAAATTGACATCAATTTTAGTACAAAGTAAAATTGACCTATTCAAAACTATGAAAACACATTCATATTGTTTTTATAATTTAAAAAAATGATTCATGAGTCAGTTTTGATATGTATTAATTCCCCTCACCTCAATCTGACACATAGTGTGACTGGTATGACTCCAAGTGCATTTTTTTTATTTAAAATTGACATCAATTTTAGTAAAAAGAAAAATTGACCTAATAAAAACCCATAAAACTCATTCAAATTATTTTGATACCTTTTTAAAATCATCCATAAGTCATTTTAGATGTGTAGGAATCAGTCATACCTCAATTAGATTCATTGTGTGATTGGTATGACTGAAAGTGCATCTTTTTATTTAAAATTGACATCAATTTTAGTAAAAATTACAACTGAACTTCTCAAAACAAAGTAAATACATTAATATTGTTTATATATATTAGAAAAATGATCCATAATTAATTTTTGATTTGCAAGAATCAACCATACATCAATCCTACACCTAGTGTGATAGGTATTAATCCAAGTGTGTCTTTTTATTTAAAATTGTCATCAATTATAGTAAAAAGGAAAACTAACCTACTCAAAATTGAGAAAATGCATTCATATTATTTCAATACTTTAGGAAAACAATCCATAAGTAGTTTTTTATGTATATTAATCATCCAAACCTCAATACGACACACATTGTGACCGATATAGCTCCAAGAGTGTCTTTTTATATTAAATTGATATTAATTTTATCAAACTGAACAAGTTACATACTCACAATTGAATAAAAACATTTGGATTATTTTGATAATTTAGTACAATGATCCATGATTCATTTTTGATGTGTATGAATCACTATCACTTCAATATAATGTACAATGTGAATGGTATGACTTAATTCTCCCGTTATTAATTTAAAATTGATATTTTTGTTCAAAATACGTATCACTCACTGAAAACTAAGAAAATGTGCTCTGATTATCTTGATAATTTAGGAAAGAAATTCACATGTCATTTGTGACATAGGAAGCCTTCTCACATAAAACTGACACATGATGTGACCAATATGACTCAAAGGGTGTGTTTCTAGTTTGAAATGACATTTTTGTAAAAAAATCATGTAACATATTGAAAACTGAGAAAATGCATTCAAATTGTTTTGATACTTTAGGAAAATGATCCATAAGTAATTTGTGACGTGTATGAATTAGTCTCACATGAATCCCACACATAGTGTGGCCAGTATAACTCCAAGTGTGTCTTTATTTAAAATTGACCTTAATTTAATTAAAAAGAACAATTGACATACTTAAAACCGAGAAAACACATTTGAATTGTTTTGATACTTTAGGAAAATGATCCATAACTCATTTTTGATGTAACCACAACTCAATAAAATGCACGGTGTGATTGGTATAACTCAAAGAGTGCCTTTTTATTTAAAATTTTCTTTTTTAATGTATTAGTTCATATTAAAGTTTAATTTATTTCTTTATAATATTACTAACATAATATTTGATTTCTTTTATAGGTTGGTTATTTTTATCAGGTTGAGGTGATTTTTTCAGAAATAGATACCATGGGTGGACCTTTTTGAGGGGATCATGGGTGCCAATGATGTTGAAACATTAATATTTTTAAATGTTGGTGGATATTAATTGTAAATATAATTATAAAAAACATTCTTTGAAATGTATATAGTAGTGTTTTTTTGTATTTATAATTTAAATTTTATTTTAATTTAATTATATATTTTGTGTACAAGTTATCGATTGCTAGAGTGTGTTGTTATAAAAATAGCCGACTGCAGTAGGTGGGGCCTTTATCAACACTAAACTAGCACTGATAAAGAGGACCCCCCTTTAACAACGTTGAGGATAACAACACATTCTAGCACTTTTAAAATCCATTTTGTACACTGTTAAAGAGAATTTATGTAATAGTGAAACACATAAATATAAAAACATTATTCTTGAATATGTTAAAATAATTAAAGAATTGAAATATAAGTATTTGAAATAATAAAACATGTAAAAAATATTTAGACAATTGAAAATTAAATAAATGTGATGTGTGATAAAATATTTTAATTAATTAACATATATCAATTAAAATTATGAAAATATAAATGTTTAAAAAATTTTAATTTAAATAAATGTGAGATAATTATAATTTACCAAAAAAAAAATTTTAAAACATTGACACACAAGTTCAAACACTAGAATATCCTCTTTTTCATAAGTTAAAAAAAATTAAACTTTCAAAAAAATTATCCTGCATCTTGAAATTTATAAAAAAGAAAAAATCTATTAAAAATTATTCCACATGAATAAAAAGAGTATCAAATACCCAATATTATAAAATTATAACATTTTCATAAAAAAACATTCAATAATAGTTTTCATGTAATAATTTAATAATCATTAATTATAATAGACAAAATATCATGCTTCAAGAAAACCCAGTTCAAGCTTCATTTTCTTAAATTTGACTGAATCTAATGGGTTGATGAATATGTTAGTTAGTTTTTTTTCAGTGGGAAAAAACTCTGAACTTATATCTCCTTTATTCACACTATTCTTTAGAAAATAAAATCTTACATCTATATGTTTTTTTCGAAAGTGTTTCAAATGATTTTTAAAAATTAAAATTGCACTTTAATTATAAAAAAAATTGAAATTTTATCAAAAATAATTTTCAAATCACATAAATATTGTTTAATCTAAATAATTTAATAACAATAACTAGAAGAAACAACATATTCAGCCTCATTTGTAGACAGTGAAACTGATAGTTTTTGCTTATAACTCTATGAAATTAAATTTTTACCCAGAAAATGACACATACCTATTGTGATTTTTTGATCAGGAATATAAACTTAAAATTCATAGTTATAATAAGATAATAAAGAAAAAAATTCTTATTTGAATAATATAAACTAGTACCAATAGTTACTTTAATATATCTAATAACTCTCTTAACCAGTTTAAGATGAATTTCATTAGGATTTGATTGCAATCTTTCTCACAAACAGACTGAAAACATTATATCTGGTCTAGATATAGTCAAATAAATTAAACTGTTTATCATACCTCTATATAGTTTAATATCAATAGAATTTACAGATTCATCCAAATCCAATTTGTAATTTTAACTAATTGGTGTTTTTATAGACTTACACGATTCAAGGACAAACCTTTGAACAAATTCTTTATCATATATAGACTGATATAAGAAAATACCATCTTTTTTTATTAATTTTTAATTTAATAAATATTTAAAATTTTCCATTTAGGTCATATCAAACTCACTGGTCATTAAAACAGAAAAATCATTACACGAAAAATCATTTTTCGAATAAAATATTATATCATCAACATATATCTATAAGGAGTCTGGATCTCATATAGGTGGAGATCAGGCGTTGGCTACCTATGGGGGTGCTGACCCCCCACTAGAGGATGAGGCCACGTCTTCTCAAGTTGATGCAGAATAGAAGATTAAGGATCATCTAGGGGAGGGGATTTTTATTTTTGAGGAGGTACACCGGGTGGAGGCTGCACTTCCTCATAGGAAACATTATGAGGTGGGATTTTATGCTGACCCACATCACGAGATAGCATCGGTGCTGCAACACATGGACCTTATTTTGTTCTCAGATTAAGAAATGGTGGAGAAAGTTCTGTATATTAAAGCATCGAAGGAAGTGATCAAACAAATGATGGGAATATTGCTTCATGTGGAAACTACAAAGGGGAAAGGTAAATGGATTTATAGGCAGAACCATATATTAGAGAGAGGCTTCAACATAGGAAAGATCAATGTGGAGGAATACATGAAATCTTGGGACATCTTGGTAAAACATTATGAAGAAATCTTGATGGATGACCCAAACTCTTAGGTAAATTTTATTCCCTAGATAATGTTTAGGGAGATTTATTCCAATCAGCTCAAGCTGTTATTCAAAAAAAAATGTAGTAAGTTTTGGTGATTAAACTGTTTTTCTGCAGGGGTTCTCACATTTCCCCTTAAAAGTTTTTTCAATATTAAAAATTCATTTTGGAGGATAACATATATCTATACAATCAAAATATCAGAAAAAATTCTTTATAAACAAATTTGGGTCAACCTTTCCATTAAAAAAACCATTTTGTAATAAAAATTTAGTTAGACATTCATACAAATATATAGGATCTCGCTTAAGACTATATAGATCTTTATCATGTTTAAAAACATGATTTCAAAATTTTTCATTTTCAAATCCTGGGGGTTTTTTAATAAAAACTTCTTCAAAAATTATTCCATTAAAAAATACACACTTTAAATCCATTTGGAATAATTTAATATTTTAAAAATAAAAAAATGATAATAAGATTATAATATCTTCTATATAATCCAAAGGAGAAAAGTTATTTTCAAATTTAATTCCCACTTCCTAATAATAACCTTGAGAAAATAATATTTCTATATTTTTAACTATGTTTCCATCTTCATTAAGGTTATTATAAAAAATCCACTTAATTCCATTTATATATTTATTATTTAGTACTTCAACCAAATTCCATAATTTATTTCTTTTAAATTGATTTAATTAATCATGAACAACATTAATCCATTTTAAATCAATTAAAACATCATCAATATTAATAGTTATAAAATCAGAAACAAATGCAGGATTAACATAGTAATATAAAATATATTTTTTGGTTTGTATACCCGATTCAATATCTCCAATTAATTTTTCAATACGATTATATTTGAGAGTTTTCCAATCTTTAGGATCATTTTGAGAAGTGACTGTATCCCCCTCAACTGATGCATTATCATTTTCTTGGTCATTACCCACAATAAAATTTAAATTCCTCAAATTCAACATCATAATTATTTGAATCAGAATTCTTCTTGAAATTTTTATTTTCATTAAATTTAACATTCAAAATCTCTCTAACAAAAATATTTATATTATTTATAATTTTGTGTTCCTTACTAGTATTTAAATAACTTATAAATATTCCTTCATCACTTTTAGAATCAAATTTCTATGAATTATATTTTGTATTTTAAATAAATAATTTTTTACAAAAGCCCTAAAATATCTAATTTTGGGTTTAAATACTTTAAGAAATTCTTAAGAAGTTTTATTTAAAAATGTTCTAATAAAAAATCTATTTAAAACATGACAAGATACATTGAAAAATTCATCCCAAATCAATTCAGGCACATTAAACTCCATAAGCATTGATCTAGACATTTCTTGAATTGATCTATTCTTTCTTTCAACCACACCATTTTTGGAGGTGCCCTAGTGGAACAAATTAATGATTATATAAATTATCTTTATAGTATTTATCAAATTTCAAATTATCAAATTAACCACCTCTATCACTTCTGATAGATATGATTTAAATAATTTTGATGTTTTGAATAAGTTTATAGAATGAAAAAAATTACTTAATGTTTCATTTTTATGTGATAAGAAATAAATACATATGAATATACTATAATCATATATTATTACAAATGCATATTTTTTTTTCACCAAAACTAGTAGGTTTTATAGTAAGAATTCAGTCAAGATGTAACAGTTCAAGAAATCTAGAAAAACTAACATCATTTATAGATTTAAATATTTCTTTAAGCTTCTTATATATTAAACATGAATCAAACATAATGTACTCACATGTATGTAATTTTAACAATTGTAAAACCTATATATGATTTGAAAGTTTTTACAAAAATCTAAAGTTTGCATGTCAAATTATCCAATGTCACAAAATATCATCTTCTTCGACAACATTAAAATACTTAACCTCTAGTTTGGCAAGATCAAAAAAATAAATAGTATAAACATTGTTTTATCTATTTTAGGAAATCATGCAGATTTTTTTCCTTCAAAAATTCCCATTTATAATTTTCAAAAATTACATTTAATCCATTTTCACAGAAATGTGATATTCTTATAAAATTATGTTTTAAACCATATATAAATAATACTTTTTAAATAATAACAGTTTTAGAAAAAACTTCTTCTCCAATTCCTTTAATATTTCATTTAATGTTGTCTCTAATTGTGACTAGGCCTCCAACACATGTATTAAAAGGTAGAAATTTTGAAATATCACCATCCATGTGGCTAGAATATTTGTTATATAAATACCATGAATATTTGAGACTTGTAAGGTAGATTTATTGAAATTATATATTCATGTAAAGTGTTTTGGTACCCATGCTAACTTGGGTCTAATTGAATTAGTGGAAAAATTTTTGAAATCAAAATAGATTTAAAGCATCTATTTGTGGGGTATTTAAAAAAATAATGTTTTGTAATAAATCTATCAATATACCCAAATAGTTGTGTAAATCTTAAAGAAAATTCATTGACATAATTAACTTTCATTCTACATTTAAAAAAAGTTATACTTGAAATATATTCATTTTATCTTTTAACAAAAGTGATCTTATTCATCCTTGGTGATAAAATGTATAACTACAACCATTATTGTTATAGTTTGGTTTTATCATAGAAATAATTTTATCATTTTCTTTTTTCCTTGAAAAAAATAGTTAAAGTTTATTTATGATTAAATAATTCCTTTTTAAAATCTATATTATATTTTTAAATAGCCTCTATGTTAATATAAATACTTTAATTAGAATAAGAAGTTGTATTTTTCAGTTTTTAATTTTATTCCTTACATTTCTTACATTCATTCTCAACATTAGTAAAGCCATCCAAAATAGAATTAAACCTTCTTTGATAATCTTTATTATTCACTACCATAAAATCTTTAAGTATTTAATTTTCATCTCTTAGTTTTAATATCTTAGAATCATAATTCCTTTTAAATTACTTATTCTAGTAAACATAAATATTTAAATTATCACATTTAATTTTTATTTTATATTTATTCCTTAACCAAATTATTATTTTTTATTTCTATTTCATTATATTTTTCAACTATCCTACACCATAATTCCTTAATTCCTCATTTACTTTAAGTAGTTGTTTTACTTTAGAAGAAACATAATAAAAATCAGAAAAATAATCAGAATTAGTTTCTTTTTCTTCTTCAGATATTGAATTATGATCAAAATTAGTAGGAGTAATTAATCGAGTAAAAAATGAATCAGTTACCTCATGATTTTTATCCATAAAATCAAGGTTCTCTATCTTTTATTCACTTCCTATGTAACTTCTTGAGTCTGAATTGTCTATGCAATCCCATCCTCCAAACAAAGCTTGTTTTTCGTTTCTCCTTTTATCTTTGTCTTTATTTGGATGCTTTAGTTTAGAATAATTAATCCTTATGTTTCCTTTATTCCTTCACTCATAACATTTTAATTCTAAAACATCATTATTTTTTCTATAATTACGTTTCCTATACTAATTTTTTTATTTTTTTTGAAATTCCTTTCATAAATATTGTTTTTCATAAACTTGAAAATCTTTTTGATGAAGTGTTTCATCTCTTTTTAACTTTCCTGGAACTCATATACAAAATAGTTAGTGGTTTCATTAACATTAGAATTAAAATATATACCTTTCCTCTTTATAGAATCTTCATTAGAAATGTTTTTTAATTCAAAATCATAATACAAAAAATAATCAATTAGTTTATATAAGGTGTAATCTTTAAAATTCTTACTTTCATCGATCACCAATTTCTATGCATGAAATCCTTTTATTAGTGTTCTCAGAGATCTTTAAACTAAAGTTGTGTTGTCTAGTACTTCACCAAGTGCGCTCATACCATTTTTAATACTTGTAAACTTATAGATCATCTAGTTTACTGACCCATATTCTCCCATATTAAATCATGGTATTCTACTCTAAGTATTCCCATATTGGTTATTTTAAGCTGGTCAGTCCCATAGTGAGTGACTTTAATAATTATGAAAATGTCATGGGCTGTATTAATAGATGAAATATAGCTATATAAAATTCTGATTATAGAACAACATATAATATTCTTCACTTTAAAATTTAAAACACACTTTACCATATTGTTACCTGAAAGTATATTTAGATCAACTTCGAGCATCTCAAATGATTTATCTATGATAGTCTAATGATCCACACTTAGCTATTTTAAGTGAGTTTCTATTTAGTATTGTTAGCACTGATATTCACTTCCATTGAAAAATGTGGTATTTTAAGGAATCAATCAATCATTAGAATTAATAACTATTATCTTAAGGATCTAATATTTATTACTTATACTATTATGTTTAGGAAATTTAGGTTATCATAATAGTTAAAAACAAATAATTGAACCTTTAACCAGAAGGATTACAAACCTTTAATATCAATTGTTGGGTCAATATTGATGGAAATAATAGAAAAGAGGGGGGATAATCCTTATAATAAAATTTAAACAAAAAATCAATCAGATATTTATTATTGATTAATCAATAGTATAGTGCAGTGTTCAAGATTCAATGTAGGGGAAATTAAAATATGAACACAAAATTTTTATAGTGGTTCAGATCACCATGATCCTAGTGTACTCTCCAATCTCCAATATTCAGTGAGAAGATCAACACCTAATAAGAAGAACTCACTTTTAAAGGTGTGATAACTTTTTTACAAGCTCCACCTTCAGAAATACTGAGAGGGTCAACCCTAATAGGGAAATTCATAAACTGATGTTAACCATTAGAAATAGATTAAAGAAAAATAATATTATGAAAAATAGAAAACAATGAAACCATCCGAGATTAAAATATGTTGAAGTGAATGTAGCTTAATGATCTTTGATCACTTAAGTAGTAAAGATTAGAACAATTGAGTTTCTTTGTAATCACACCAATGGAAAAATAGTCATAGAAAAACTTTTCCGAGTATTACAAAAAATCATTCTTATAATCGAATATTCAAAAATTCATCAAGTATTCAAAAATTCTTCAAGAGTTATTCATGATACATCCCTTGGTCTCTATTTACTAACAAATCACCAATGATCATATTCAATTATCTTTGAACAAGAGTTTCCTAAACTTATCATTACCACACAATGATTAGAAATATTTAAAATGTTAAACACATCATTACCTGTTAATACTTCATGAATATTCTATAATTGTATTATCTTGATTTAATTCCTACATTAAACTCATTAAAATAAATTTTGATATAATTTTCTGAATAAATGAAAATTATTAAAATGATTAAAATGTTAAAAATCACTCTTATAGACTTGAAGTAATTCCATATTTCAATAACTATAAAAAAAAGTATGAAAGAAATATTATGAAAAATATTATTTCCATAATATTTTTTTATATTCACTGTCTTAAAACATGTTCATTGTAATATATACGTATTTTAAAAAACAATATAACAGTTAAAACAAATTAAATTAACTTGTAATTGATTAATTTAGAAAAATAATGAATAAATAGAGTATTCTAGAAAATATAAATATTCAAAAAATAGAAAAAGTAAAGAATTGAACATATGATACATAAGGCTTATGGTATGCATACTTATAGTGCCATCATGTGTAGTCAGTATACTGAATGTGAAAATAAATTTATCACATGATATGTATACCGACTGTGAGAAAAGATATAATGGTAATTATAAAAGGAATTCATGGTAGGTATAAAAATAAACTTACATTTGGTATAAAAATACACTCATGATTGGTATAAACATTAACTTATTCTAGGTATAATAATTACATTCATATCCAGTAAAAAAATAACTCATGCGGTTAAAAAATTTAATTCATGTGGTTACTAAAAAATTTAATATTCATGGTAGCTTTCAAAAAAAAAACTTATAGTAGGTTAAAATTATTCATGGTCACTTTCTTAGAAACTTACAATACATGTTCACCTCATGATTGCTTCAATTTTTTGGATTCACGATAGGTTTTAAAATCAATTCATGATAACTTCATTTTTGGATTCACGATAAGAAATGTAATGCACGGTAGGTATATAAGACATGATAAATTCATTAATTCATAGTTGGTTTTGCAGTGATTCAGATGAGCTATCATGATGGACTAGAATGATCATGAAATGTCATGAAAATCAGAAGCTTCCAGTGAATTTGAATGGAGAAGTAGGGGATGGTGTCATACTACTTAGCCAAAAATGACACCTACACTAGTCAAGGGTGAATAGTCCTATATAAATAGTGTAGAATATAGAAGGTGGTGGTTCATCCCTACATGGAGGTTTTATCAATGAAGTAAAATTATAGAGGTTGTTTTCTAGGCACTGGGTGTTGTGAGCTATGACCATGAAGCTATGCATGTCAGTTGATGTTGTTGACTTAGTTGATATGGTTGAGTTATGTGGTTGAAAAAACTAGTGTATTATTCACAGAATGAAGAGGAGCCACTGCTGTTCCTGAGGGAAGGAACTTCCCCACATATGATGAATAAGAGGATACACATTTTTTAATATATATATATATATATATTGTATATTTGATCTGATATATATATATATATATATATCCATTTATATGAAAAAATGATCAAATAAAAAATTTAAACACTAAAATTAAAATCAATAAATGAAATAATATTATAATATAAAATATAAGACAAAAAAGCACATGAATATAAAAAAAATATTCTTACATATGGTAAAATAATTTAAGCATTAAAATATATGCATAGAAAATAATAAAACATGTAAAAAATATGTTTAGACAATTGAAACTTTAATAAATGTGATCTGCGATAAAATATTATCAATTAATATTTTAAAAATATAAATGTTTAAAAATTCTGAATTAAAATAAATGTGATGTAATTATAATTTAACAAAACTCAAATATGAAAACATTAACACAAAAGTTCAAAAAATTATAATTTTCTCAATCATGTTGATCCACTCTTCATAACTGCCCATCTATTTTTAAAATTTTGATTAAATGTTGGCAGAATGGATCCCATCACTTCTTCAAATTCTTTGTGTGTGAAATTTACATTTTCAAGAGTCTTTATAGAACTTATATCACCTTCTGCAACTTCCATGTTCTTTAGGAACTCTTCTTGACCTGTAATTATTGTAAATAAATCTTTATAAGTGTTACAAACCATATTTCACCTCATATATAGTACTTATTTATCATAAGAGTTGTCTTTTTCTGAAAAACTCTCATGAAATTTGGGATATTCATGTTAAATTTATTATCTTCCTTTGGCATTTTATTTTTCTTGTGGTTCTCACAACTTTCTTGACATCACCAAATCTACCAGATGGATTACTAAAATATCTTTTTTTCCATTGGAATCATTCTTGGAGTCTCCACATAGATTCTCAATATTGAATTTATTCACTTCTATTACTTAAGATATATCAATCCTCATGATGATTTTTATGGACCTTCTTTGAACATTATACCTTTTATGTTTATTTTCCAATTCAAATTCACCATCCTTTTGAAATATCTTAGGAGTAATTTGATTTGAAACTCTTTTTTTCATATTTTCTACCAAGGTTGGATTTTCCTTATTTATAAACTCTTTTGATAACTTTTTTTCCATCTATTAATAGAGATTTATCAATCCTAATGATGATTTTCTTATACCTTATTTGAAATTGATACATTTGTATGTTTTTTCCAAGTCAGATTCACCCTTATTTTGAAACCTCTTAAGAGTAAACTAATTATAATATTTTTTCAGATGTGGATGCACTACTTTTATGAATATTATTATTACAAACATCATAGATATTTACAATTTCTTTAAATATATTTAAGGTAGATATATTTTTCTTAATTTTTGTATGATGGTTCTTCTCTATATTTCTCTACATTAACATGGGATTACATTGTAATTTAGCATTTAGAGGGTTGTATAAAAAATCCAATGCATAATTCTTGAATATATTGCAACACCGAGAATACCCTAAAAATATTAATATTTTCACTTTATTTTTTTACTTTCTAGATTTGTGACCAAGCTATTTTGGGATTTATTCATAACTATTTTTTAAACTCTGGGAATTGAATTCAATTCTAACTCTTCTATCCACCCTAGACTTGGTGGTATGCTTCCCACCACTTTTATTCATATATAATTGTGTATATTATTTCTTTAATACCACATTGTGAATAAAAATCATATTTATAAAAATCATTATAGATACGAAATTATTCTACCTTTTATTTCAAAACTGCTTGAGATAGATCATCAAATGTTGTAATGATCCTCTTACAACATTATAGAGATCTTTTTTATAGTATAATCCTAAATAGAACATTAGATGGAAACATATATATTTTTTATTTTTTTTTGAAAAGAATCAATATGTGTTCTTTTAAATTTTACCAATTTAATTTCCAATTATAGAGACTTCATACTGATGGTGTTCTTCTGATCTTAAATAATACTCACCTTCTCTTCACAATTATTCTTCATTATATCAGCTTTGTCACGATGCATCTTATTTATTTCTTGAATCAAGGTTTCAAGTTAGTTTATTCTCTTTGACTTTACTTACATTGTAAATTCTTGACATCAATGTTGATCTTTTGATATATTTATCATGCATAGATCTTCTCTTGATTATTTTTCTTTACTTCTTCAAATTATTTACTTGATTTTTATTTCTCTTGATTTTTTTTAAGATACTCTTCCTCTAATCAGAAAAAACTTTATCCAAGATCCATAATCTCATCTTCTTTCTCTTTAATTTTTTTGGATATATTTATACATTCTATAACTTTTCATTATAGATATTTTATCATATTTTTTACCTCACCTTCAAGATGAGTGATTTCTTTTTATATTATTTCAAACATACTACATACAAAAGAAACTATATATTTTGGAAAACAATGTTAAAAATATTTTAATGCATCAATAGAAAAATATATTTCCATATATTTACTCCCACTAATTCTTGTTTCTTCTTTAGGAAATCTTTTACAAGAATTTTCACATACCCCATGATCACTTCACTTCATTGATCCACTTGAGGTATAAGTGTTGTCCTTTTACTTGGTCGCAATTTGAACAAACTGTTCTTCATATTCAAAGAAAAAACTATCTTATTTGTAATTATTGTAAAACCCCTATATTTTAAAAAATATTTCCATTTAAATAATTTTATTTCTTCAATATGTTTCATTACACGCAATACTGGGTTTAAACGAACCACAATATACTATTAAAATATTATTACTTAATGTGATAGTTATCGCTTATCTATTGGATTGGTGGGTATGAATAAGAATTAATATATTATGAAACAAATATGATTTATATACATATAACATCAATTCATTGGTTATCAGTTAATTAAAGATGAAAATGAAAATCATTTGAAAATAAAGGAGATGTTTTTCTTAAAAACTGTTTTTATGCACACAATGTATTTTAATATTTATAAATTAAATTAATCACAATTAGGGAATTATTTTAATTAAATGTATATATTATATTTTCAGGCAAATTATTTATGATTAATTTTAATTTTTACTATGTCTTGGATAATAATAAATCCAATTTTATGCTTAAGAACTATATTTTTCTAAAAACGGATTTCGTCACATTTTACACACTTATTTTAAAATAATTTTTTGATAATTATAGGTAATTAATTTGATTAAATGGATTCCATATTTATAATTAGGTGGTTCAAATTTGTTAAATATTCCCCTTTTATTTTTAGGCATTTTGAATAGTATTTGAGGTAAAATTTATCACTATAGTAAAAGGGTAAATCAGGTTAATCTAGGTTAAAACTAAGTGATAATGCCATAGTTTTTCATCCTAATTTTTATTGGATGAATTTAATTAGACCCATATAACTTTATTCTCAAAATATATTTATTTAATGGACACTTTTCCATTAAAATTACATATATAATATTTAAACCAATGAAAGTTACAAAGTGTCACTCTCTTAGTTTTAAATATATCTTATGTGTACACAAAAGAAAAAATGTAAGTTATAGATGAATATAAATGTATATTTTTTGAATAATGACATTATATTAATTATTAGAATTTATTTTTATTTTTTAGTTATTAAATAATTTCCTTAAATGATTTCACAATGATAATACAATGTTTCTTCAATTAAAAAAAATATCATAAATGATTTTAAAATTATTAAAGGTAAAATAATTTGATTCATTTATAATTTCAAATAACTTTTTAGATAAAAACATATTAGTGATGTTTAAAATTATTATATTTTAATTCCAACATTGTATTTTTGTATTTTATGTAAAATTAAATGAATAGTGTCAAAATGACATGAATGGTATTTTATCAAAATAATATTTTATTATTATTTTTAAAAATCATAAAAATATTAGAAGAGAACAAGGTGAATAATATATGGTCTAAAATGAAATATGATGTCCATTTATGACACAATTATAACCTTATAATAAAAATTACACCCCTTTAAGAGTAATAAAGATGTTACTGCGATTAAGGTTAAAATAGGTTAACATAACAGTTAATCAAAATGATAAGATTTAAAATAACAAAAAAAGGAGTAAAAAATTTATTTTTTGATGGTATTAAAACCAAATATTATCTTATATTCTAATATATGTCCATTTTAAGCATTTTTATTAAGAATTAATCTATTATAATTTAATATTTTTTGAAATTCCAAAAGTTCCCCCACCTAAATTATAAAATGGAACCCCTCCTTTATCTTATTCAAACCACTTTGAGCCTTATAGATTTAACATCCCCTATAAAAATACCTTCTAAAATACCTTATCAAAATTATAGAGTTTCTAGTATTCCTAAAATACCAACCCTAATATCCTTAAAAGGAGATCTAATGGAGTTCTTTCAAAGATGAGGTAATTTCCATTATCGATCATTTTATTTTTAATTCTTCATTAACTCCTCAAAATAATTTATATATTTATATAATAAATCAATAAATTTAGTATCATAAATATACTAAAACCTTATTATGGTTATGAAATCACTATTATCCACCCTATTTCCTATCAAATGAGAAGTGAAAGTATCGCTTGTGTGTACGTACGACTTAGTGTCTCCACGTAGTGATACAATCCATTTCCCACCACCATATGTCATGGATGATTATTATGATGTGTTTAATTTTTATATATTATTATTAAGAGATAATTATACCTCTATAATTATAATATAATATCTACATTTTTACCTTTCAATTAGTTTGAAAATAATAATGTCACTCATGCGTACGTTTGGACTACCACCTCCACAAAGCGATGCGATCTGTTTTTCATTTCCAATTTAATTGGATGAAAATAAAAATAGATTTAATTACTATACATGATTTATATGATATAATAATAATTATTTAAATCTGATTTTTTATTTTATTTTCTTTTTTTTCTATTTGTCTAAAAGTGAAAACAACGTTCATGCGTACATACAGCCTACCATCTCTATAAAAGATGTAATTCATTTTTCTCTATATAACTTTTATGGATGACTATAAATAATTATATAATGAGTATATATAATATTTACATAATAATTAAAATTATATATATTATGGAATCATGATATAAGTACAAGTAACAAAACCTTTGAACCAAAACATACATGAAAAACAAAGAAGATATCACGAGGAATAGTGATTTTAATAAAGAATTATAAATAAACCAGTGATAAAAGGTTATAGGTAAATTTTATATGGTATGATATATATGATAATGGTTATATAATATATTTATAATAAATATATATTTATTATATTTTAGGTTCAAACATGTACGAAGGAAGTTGGATGAGTGGTAAGGGCTTTTCATCTCACTTTTATTTTTGTGAGACACATTCCATATTCACCACGTATTTTTTGATGTGTATATACTTCCTATGAAAGTATTTTATGAATATTAATTTGAAAATTATATATATTTATATACCCATATAAGTTTATTACTTTCATAGGTATTATGATTCAAAAGATACCAAAGCGGTAACAGTTTTATGTTACAATATCTTTGTTTATCAGGATTGTTTATGGTTAAGTTATGATTATGAAATATTATAGTTTATCTCTAAATAATCCCATTAATTTTATTATCATCTATTTAATTCTTAAAAACACTCTTTTTCTTCTAATTTTCCTCACCTTAAGCACTCAGGTGACCAAAAATATGTTTTTAGGAAAAATCATATTTATTTCCCTCTTAGGTTGAAAATTATTTCTCTTCCATATCCATGTTTCCAAAAAATATTTTCAAGAATGTTTGGAATATTATCCAATGATTGTTTTAATTAATTTTTACCCATGATTTAATTTTTAAAAAATGGTTTAAAAAGTATTCTTTTTATTTTTTCTAAATAATTTACTTTTTGAATTTTTTTTAAAAAAGTGAAAGGAATGTTTTCTGTTAACTTATATGACATGAAAGGAATTTCCACTATCACAATTTCTCAATATATTAAAAACCCCTTTATATGTTACCATGTTAATTTTCAATGAAAATTATTTTAACTTTTTTTTTGAAATTTTTGAAATGTTATTTTCAAAGTGGAAAGAGTATTTTTCTCAAGAATTTTTTAATGATCAGGTAATGGTATTTCTATTCATCAAAGAAAATTAACCTTGATTTTCGTTATTATTTAATAGGGATATGATCTAAAGATACCATACTTAATATTTATATGGATGGTTTATATTTATGATAAAAATATTTTTATGAAAACTATTCTTTTTCTTCTGGTTATGCTATGATGAAATGATGAAATGTTTATAAAACCCGTTTATTTTCTATCGGTTATGCTTTAATAAAATGTTTATAAAACCCATTTCTTTTCATTGTTTCTAGTTTTATGAATGTTTTATGATCACTTGTAACACATATATATTATTTTAATTATGTGATGGGTGGGACCATAATTATATATCTCTCTAATGCATAGGGGAAATATTTATATCTTATGAGAAAAATAGGACTAAAATGGAAAGTGAACCCAGTTTAGTAAGGGACAATATCAACTATTCTATACTTGAGAGTAAACCTTTACTACTATGATGGTTTTTGGAGTGAACCCAATCCACAACGATAGTCTTGGTAATGATCCTTAACTACTGTAGAAATGATTTTATCAACTTTTTTTTATTCTAAAAACTCACGTCTTATGATAATGCTATGATCTCATGGCTCATGTTCTTTTATTACTTTATCATTAAAGTCATATAAACTTCTAATAGTTATAAAATAACTCAAAATTATGATATATAATATGCAGTGTATGAGTTTTTTTAAAATTGTGTGCTCATTTTCACATACCCTTATGCTCATGTTATGTTTATATCACCCTTATTCACCATTACAAAGCATCTGAGCTCACACTTTTTTATGTTTCCTTTCCCTTGATTATAAAGAAAGGTAATAAGAATGATATTTATTATATGGTTGATAGTTATGAAGTTTTTAGTGGGATATTTTTTAGTACACCTATTAATCAATTTTTTTTGCATTTAAGTTTCCAAAGATAGAAGACCTATACTATTCTGGATTGAATCATTATTTTAAGTATTGAATTTTCATCTAAAATTATGTAATATCAATGTATGAAAAGTATGGTTCACTATAATTTATATCAATGAAAATTTTAGTTAACCTTTGAAAACTAGGATGGGAAATCTTTATTGAGAACCTTTAGGATAAGTTTATGTATATGATAATATCCTGAAGTTTTGGTAATTATCATAGAAGACCTAGGTTAAACATAGGGTTTCATAGATTAAAAAAAGGGGTTATGATTTTAAACTCCAATAAATTATTTTACATGATTATATGGATTTCCATTTTGATTTTTGTTTCTCATACTATGATTTTTGGTTTTAGTCAATGGTTGAAACATAAATGAATCATATAAATACCGAATGTGATGGATAATACAATGTTTTTTCTCTTAAGAAACAAAATATTATAAGATATAGAATGAAAAATATTATTTCTAATCTCATAAAACTTTCTTAAGTTATGAGTCATGATGAACATAAAAATGAGAAAAGAAGGGAAACATATTTTTCTGAGTCCTTTATAAGGAAACACCTCCCTTATTTTAGTGACTCTACTGATCCACTCATTACCGAGAAATGTTATAATACCATTGAAGATAGATTTTCTATTATCTAGTGTTTAGAGCATGAAAATTTCATTTTGGTTTCTATCATTTGGAAGGTGAAATGGATCATTGGTGGAATCTTATCTAGAATACGAGTTAATAGGAAAAAACTGCATCCATGGAGTGGGATGAGTTTAATAGATTATTTTTCAATATGTAATTTCCTCAAATTAATCATACAAAAGTGGAGAAGGAATTTATTGAACTAAATAAGAATGATAACGAATCTATTGGTACATATAAGAATTTTTTTACAATAATTGTAATGTACACGTATGATATTATCATCCAACTTTAAATTATGGTTGATTGATTCTTCAATGGTTTAAAAGTAATTCTAGGTAGGGCGTTATACATATGAGACTTTAGTATATATGAAGAAATTGTTTGATGTTATATCAATGTGGAAATGTGTATTAGAGTTACCTATCTATCTCATGGATTTGATAAGAAAAGAAAGCTGTAATTCAATGGGAATTCTAAAAAGCATGGAGAGAATGAGATGATCTTTCCATTATGCTCAATGTTTGGAAGGAAAAATAGAGGAAATTGCCTCAAGGGGACTAGTAAATGATTTAAGTGTGGAAAAGAAGGTCATCAAGAAATCAAATTCCAAAGTAATGGGAAGAGGTTAGCTAATTATGAGAATAGTAAGAAAGATCCACATAATACACCACCTATACTCTAGTGTTTCAAATAAAATGAGTATGATAATTATTATAATTGTTTCTCAAACTAAAAGGTTAATGATGATGATCGATGTCTATAAACTCTTTAGTATAGAGACCAAGGGAAATCTCATGAGATCACTATTGGCTACGTGGAGTATGATAGAAAAGTAGTGCAAGGAATACTTACCATCTACTCTTGAACTGCTAAAGTCTTATTTGAATATAGTTTTACACACTCTTTTATATCTAAATAATTTTCTAAGGATATCAAAATTCTAGCCCAATGATTAGATATTGAATTATTAGTGAAATCCCTTAATGGTAGGATGATCTCATCTCCAGGATATGATTCTTCTTAGGTTAAAGTTTGTGGGAATGTGCTTCTTAAAAAATATTTTTTGTAACATCTTGACTTGGGTACCACACAACGGTGCCCCGAGCCGGTTTACCACATGATCTCAAGCACAGCTCCCCCTATGCTAGAGGCTTCCGACTAGCAATGAGGGTTTGGTAAGCCAGTCATGGGGAGACTATTCCCTCTTTTATTAGTGTAAAATTCCATTGTAAGTAAATAAATAATACGTGGAAGCATATATTACTAGAACAATACTCATGTAACAAGATAACCAAATAAGAAATACAATAATCAACTAAAAGGGAAAACATGTTATGCCAATATAAGTGTCAAGTGTTTATAATGAAACATAAAATAAAGACACTATGACTCCCCAAGAGGGTTCTAAACCATGTTTGGTCTCCTCATTCAAGCTCCATACCCAATCAGAAACCTATCACATGGTATTTTACCTTATCTAATCCTGAAACAACATAATCTATTTGGGTACTGATCAGGCATCCCAAATAGGTCCTGAGTACAACTCAGTATGCCACCACTAACGGTGTCTGAAACAAGTCTAGTTAAAAAATATTGCATGTTGTTCTACAAGGAAATAATTACAATTCAATAATAAATAGTTTATCATATTTTCATTTATTCTTATCTTACTACATTAACTCTAGAGTTCCCAAGGATACTCATACCTCAATACTAACTTCATCTCGTACCAGATCCTAAAGTGTTCCCTAAGTAATATCATATCTTAATACCTAATTATTTCCAAATCTCAAAGTATTCAAGGTTCTATGATATCTCAGAACTTGATTCAACTCATAACGAAATTTGAATATTCTCGTGTGAGGTCATAACTCAGAGTGCCATTATTTGCATTCTTTAATTTCACAATTATAAGCCACATTTCCAAAGTTACCAATATCACAAATGTAAGTAATATGACCATGTTACCATGCTTACTCCTCAATATAATTATCATGTTTCCATTCTCTTTACTCATAAGTATAATGACCATGTTACCATGTATACTTCTCAATTTAGAATGACCATGTTCCCATTCTCTTTACTCATAAATATGATGACCATATTACCATTTGTACTACTCAATTCAAAATGACCATGTTCCCATTATTTATCAAATAATTAATTTACCAATTTGTTATCCACCCTAATCCCTTACTAATTCAACAATTAGTTAAACACATCCATTCCATTAGTTAACTAAACAATTAACTAAATGATTCAAACCAATAATTAATTCATCAATTAATTAATCAATATCACAATTCGTATTCCATAATTAATTATCTCATTCTAATCTAAACTTTCCATAATTAATGCCATAATTAATTATCTAGATCATATTATAAAATGCACATAATTAATCCACAATTAATTATCTAAACTTAGCCACTTCAAAATCTCATAATTAATCCCCTGATTAATTATTTAGATTACAACCCCTAAATTTTTTAATAAATTATCCAAATTAATTATCTAATAGGGAATCTCCTTAGTCTCATGATTAATTCCCAAATTAATCACCTATTTCAAAAAATCTTTAATAAATCAATTGGTCAATATAATAAACCCAATACAAAAAAAAAATTGCTAATGGATGATAGAATTTCTAAAATTTTTCATATACATATCAAATCCATGACTATGGGAATTAGATTTATACCACCTACCTTGGTTCTATGATGGATTTTAGCTCAATGGAAATTCCCAAAAAATTGAGTAGCACAACGACATTGATAAAAGTTCTATATATAAATCCCTAAACCAAAATCAAAATGAAAGACATAAAGATATCATAAATCTAGATATATATCCACAATCCTAGATCTATATCTCACCACGTAAGTTTAGATATAAGTAAATAGATGATATATTTTATGAAAATATCAAGGAAATATATAAGAAAGATAATGATAAGCATCAGGATGAAATCCACTTACTAGGAGAAGAGAGAATATTCAATTCAGGCTTTCGATCTCGAAGAATGGTGTTCGTAAGGCCTTGAAATAACTCCAGGTCAATGGGAGAAGCTTCCATTACCCTTAGGAAAGTACAATCTTGAGTTAGGGCCATATAGGATGTGAAATAGGTCATTAAAAGTTGAAAACAAGTGAGATCCACAATTTTAGGATCTCACTATTGGCTAGCGCATGGTTTAGTCACATGGTTAGGAAAACCATGTGCTAATGGTGTATTATCCACTGTATCAAAGGGGAACTTCACACAAATACCTCATACGACCTCTCAAACCATGATTTAACCATGTTGAAACCACTACCTAAAAAGACCAGAGAGTACACGGTTTCTCCTAGGCAGATGCATAGTTTTTACAAACCGTACGCCAACCGTACACAACCTATTTTCTCCAAAATTATCTTAGAATTCACCAAAATTCACCTCAAGTAACAAATCCCATGGGAGGTAATTAAGTAAAAAAAAAAATGTTCCTAGAATCATGCCCATTATAACTCCAGAAAAGGTCAGGATATTACAATCTCCCCACATTATAACATCTCATCCTTGAGATGCACTTCCAATCCTTTATAAGATTCCGAGCCAAGAAGATCAGGCCATTAAGGCCTCATATCTGCTTCTTTTTCCCATATTTCTTCTCTCACATGTCCATGTTTCCATAACACATGAACTATCAACATGGTATTTCCATACAACAATTTCTCACTATAATCCAACATAAGTATCAGATTCTCCTTGAAGGAAATATCTATCTCAAGGAAAACCTCATCCACATAGATCACATGATAAGGGTTGGGGTGATACCACATAAGTTTTGATAAATGGAAGACATCCTACATTGAACTGTATCTATGTGGAAGAGCTAATAGGTATGCCACCAGCCCGATTATCTCCACTCTCTCAAACAGCCCAACAAACCTAGCTTTTAACTTTCCCTGCCTTCGTATCCTATGGTGACCCAACATAGAAAAAAACTGAAGGAATACACAATCACTCTCTGTAAACTCTAGGGGTCTTCTCTACCTATCACCATATAATTCTATCTACTTTGAGCTGTATCCATTCATTTCAGAATCAACTGAACCTACTATGATGTCTCCTGTATGAGACTCGGTCCCAACAACTCTGACTCACCGGCCTCCATCTAGTATATCAATGATCTACATGGCCTACCATAAAGAGCCTCATATGGTGACATCTATATAGTTTCTTGATAACTGTTGTTATAGGAAAAATCCACTAAATCCAAGTGCTTTTCCCAAGATCTACCGAAGTCAATCACATATGCCTATAGAATATCCTCAAGCACCTGTATAGAACCTTATGACTGCCCGTCTGTCTATGGGTGGAATGTCATGCTCAATAATACCTATTTTCCAAGAAATTTCTACAAGACCTTCCAAAATTATGAAGGAAAGAATGAATCACAATCTGAAACTATATTCCATGTCACTCAATGTAGGCATACTATCTCTTGAACATATAGTTCTCCCAACTACTCTACTATAAAGGTTTCCCTTATAAGAAATAAATGCACTACCTTTTCCAATTGATCCACAATGAACCAAATAACATTGTTATTCCTAAAACTATTTGGAATAACCCCAAAAAAATACATGGTCACATCATACCACTTGCATTTTTGGATAGAAAAAGAATATAGAAATCCACCAGGTCATTATTGCTCTGCCTTTACCTGCTGATAGGTGAAGCATCTTGTCACAAACCTTGCTATCTCCTTTTTCATGTCTGGCCACCAAAACTATCATCATATGTCATAGTACATTTCGGTTACACCTGGATTCACTTCCCATTTTGAGGCATGAAATTTCCACATGAGATACTCACACATACACTTAGGCCCAACAACTCGATTCTTCACATAGATGATCTAATCCTCATTTATAAACCAGTCTAAAGATGTCCCCCAACTTAAAATATTTACCTCAAGTATAAGCACTATGGATCCTCATACTATCAATCTCTAATCCATATCAAAAGCATATAATCCACTTCAACTAAAACTAGGGTCATATACTCCTGACTCTACTAAACCACCACATGCATTTCATCAAGTAAGGTCATCATATTCCAATTTGCACTCGACTCCTGAACCATCTGAGTCCAAGTTTTCCTGCTCAAGGAATCAGCCACACTATTTACCTTACTGGGTGTATATGCCAGTTCAAAATTGAAATATTGCATACAATCAACCCATCTCCACTGCTAAAGATTCAAATAACACTGTGAAAATATATACTTCAATATCTTGTGATCTATATTGACTATAAAACCTTTTACAAAAAGATATTTTCTCCCACACTTAAGAGAATAAACCAATACTACCAATTCAAGTTCATACGTTGGGTAATTATATTCATGAGGCCTCAACTGCTAAGACCCATATACCATAACTCAATCTTCCTACATCGGTACAACTCCAAGTTCAATCCCAGAAGCATCACAATAAACTGTATACTCCTCACCTGACTCGGGTAGGATCAAAATTGGTGTCGATGTTAAAATCTTCTTCAACTCATGAAAATATCTCTCAAAATCCTCTGACCATTCAAACTTTTATCTCTTTTTTGTCAAGCCTAAAAGTGGTGCTTCCAAATAGGAAATGTCTTGGATTAATATCCTCTAATATCCAGCTAATCCATGGAAGTTTTGTATTTTAAAAAAAATCTTTTGATGCTCCCAAGAAACCACTACCTGAACATTCTTTGGGTCCACTGACACACCTTCCTCCAAGATAATGTTCCCCAATAAGTGTACCCAGTCAATCCAAAACTAAAACTTAGATATCTTGTTGTATAATCGATGCTCTCTCAGTGTAACCAGGATGATGTCAAGATGTTGGGCATGATCGTCATGAGTCTTAGTGTACATGAAGATTTCATCCACAAACACCACTATGCATTGATCCAAATATGGATGAAATATCCTATTAATCAAAGCCATAAACACTGTTGGTGAATTTTACAATCTAAACGGTATTAACAAAAACTCATAAATGCCATACCTGCTTCTGAAAGTAGTCCTCGGTATATCATAAGTTCATACTCTCAACTGATGATACCCTGATCTCAAATTTATCTTTGAGAACACACAAGCTCCCTTCAATTGGTCAAACTGATTGTCGATACACGAAAGAGGATATTAGTTATTCACAATTTTTTTTTTCAAATTTCTATAATCAACACACAAATGTAAACTCCCATCATCCTTATTTGTGAAAAAAATAGGCGATCCCCAAGGAGACATACTTGGATGGATAGTTCCTTTATCCTCCAACTGAGTCTTAAGATCTTGAATCTTAGTCGGTGTGATTTTGTATGGTGGAATAGATATTGTCTCAGCCCATAACATGAGATCAATAGTGAATTCCACATCACTCTTAGGTGGTAGACCTAAGAAGTATTCTGTAAAGACATCCTAAAATAGTTCCACTACTGGTGGAAGGACATCTTGAGTAACATCCCTATCACCCAACAGTAGACTAGAAATTTGGGCTGTGAGATCTCTCAGTTGTTGAGTAATTGGACCTGCTCAGCCTGCCAGGATATCCCACTCTACATAATGAATATACTGGTCACCCTTAGAAGATGTAAACCTAAATCTCCTATGGTAATAGTTGATGTGGGCATGGTATGCGACTAGCCAGTCTATACCCATAATTAGGTCAAATCCTAACATATCAAGAGAATAGATATCCCCTAGAAAATGATATTCCCCAATCTTCACATAGACAGATATCTCTATACTTTACTCTCAATGGTGTATCTATAGTCATAACCCTGCTCAGAAACTCCACTGCCAGGCTCAAACCATTAACACGTTTTGTAGATATAAAGTAATGAGAGGCACCCGTATCAAATATGGCACTGGATAAAGTATAATATACTATAATATTACCTCTTACTGTTAAAGTTCTAGCCTCACTATCGACAAGTATAGGCCGTACTGCATGTAAATATTCTTCCCCTCTTCCCTATGATGTTGTCTAACTCCCTTGAGTAGAACCACTCTGCTGATGGGGTGCTCCTACCCAGAAGCAACACATCCACTACCTCTATTGCCTCATCTAGTAGAACTCTAACAACCAACCTGATTTGGTGTAAAATATCCTCTTACTATAATTCTAATCTTCATAGTTTCTCCTTCAGTACCTATATATCGCTACAACCTACAGAACTTCTGTAGATGTCCCATCTTGTCACAAGATCAAAACTCTAATGGTGGTCAAGAATAGTGACTATGATAGTATCCCAAACTACCACACTGTTGACATACCACCATAATAAGGTCCTATCCAACCGAACCTCCTGTTTTCGTACTCTTTACACTACATTGGATAAAGTTTTCATAACAGTTCTTTCTTATCTTGGAAGTCTCACCTCCTGATCATCTAGTAACAACTAACTATCTAGAACTGGAAGCCTCATTCAGGTTTCCTTCAACCATGAGAGCCTGATCCACCACTTCCGTAAACTTCTTTAGCTAGAAGATATTCACCTAGGACTTAATCTCACACTTAAGTCCATCCTGAAAACATTTCGCCGTAGCTGCCTCATATCCTTCTAAAGTTAGAGAAAATAATTAAAGATCTATGTAGTGACCAACATAGTATATCACTGACATTATCCCCTCTGTCAGATGCATAAACTCATTAGATTTCTCTTATCTTAGTGTCTCTGGATAAAGTTCTCTAAGAACCTCTCCAAGAATTCATTCCATCACATACTGTCAGTCTGCCTAGTTCACACTTAAATGTCCCACCAGTGATTCAATAATTCTTGTATCATATAAGCATTCAACGTTACCTTCCTCACATTAAGAATCTCTAAATGGTCAGGTATTATGTCTGTGGATTTATCCCAGAATTCAGCTCCCTTAAGTCCACCCACTCCAGTAAAAGATAGAGGGTGTTGCAACTAAAACTGCCTTGTCAAATCAGAAATAATTTTCACAACTCGCCCTGGGTCTCTTTCCATGAATTTCATGAAGTGAGAAAATTTCTCTTGGAGAAATTCCTCTTCATCTTCAGCTGGCATGATCAGTTCCTCAAGTTCCCTAACTGGAAAAACATTCTTAGGCACGCCCCTCGGTCATCACCTCAATAAGCATCATGGAGGCATACTCTCTATAATTCCAAAGACATGTCTCAGGTCTCATACAAAAAAAATATAACATTTATGAAAGAGGAAACAATCACAAAACCATCCTACAACTAAGATTTGGTTAACAAGGGTGAACACACTATCATTATCAATTTTATCATTTAGACATCCAATTATTATATTTTTTCATCATTTGGAAATATTTATCAATTTATGTTAGGAACCATTTTTCATTTTAATCTCACAACAAGGAAAACAATTTATGTTCAACAACTTACCCATGAACTTTTTTCCATGTGCACCTAAAATGATGCATGTCACAATAACCCTGAGTTCCTAGAATGATGCATGAAGACTCAACTCTCATTAAATTCTAGTCCACGAATCAATACTAAAAAATTCTCAGATAAAATAATCACATAACACCACAATTGTATCACCCAAGGTGAAATAATATTCAATTGTAACAGAAAATAGAAATAACAATAATCCCACCCTAAGTACTCAGGTTTTGCTTCATACATGGGTTTAAAAATCCCATGAATGAGATGATTACCAATCCCTAACTCTTCCTAGTATCATTTCCACCTTTCCCAAAATATTAATACCAAATAAGAAGAAAGAAAACTGGGCCTCTGATACCACTTTGTAACGTCTCGACCCGGGTGCCACACAACGGTTCCTAGAGCTGGTTCACTGCAAGATATCAAGCACGCCTCCCCAAACACTATAGGCTACTAACTAGTAGTGAGGGTATGTTGTAACACCCCAAGATTCCATGGTACGTTTCCCTTTGAATAATTCAATGGCGTGCATTGTACGCAACTTCGAGATTCTAACACACCACAACCAATCAAATTAGCCGTTATGAATAGTAATACCTAATTTTTGAAATTTTATAAATTCTATATCTCAAAATGGACTTCATTTTTGGATTCAGAATATCGAAATTATACTAGGGTGAAATTTTGGTACTTTTCGGATAACTTTCATATTTTGATGAATAGTGAAAATTACTAAATTTTAATTAAAAACAACTTTTTTAATCGAAATAATTAATATTGATAAATTATGAATTTGAGTGGTTTTAAAGTATATTTAGAATATATTTTTACCATTTAATTTAATTTTTGTCATTTGACATAATTTCACAATTAAACCAGACATAAACAAGTGCCAATCTTTTGATAGTTATTATCTCTTAAAAACACGCTTTTTGTTTTAACAACGGGAATTAATTTTAAATTAATTTCTGCCACTTCTGTGTTTTGAATTTTTAAAAATGGATTTCATATTTGGAATCATGATGTTCAAATTGTGTAAATAGTTAACTTTTATTTTTAGACATTTTGAATAATTACTTCGGTAAATATTTTATTTACCATGGTTAAAGGGTAAATCCGGTAAATAAGGGTTAAAAAATAATACTATAATAATACTAAATTACCCTAAAACGTGTCTTAACCCTATTGGTTGATACATGACCAACCATGGGCATCTTTGGGTCGATTTTGAGACCCCATGGATCCACTTGTAAGTGATAGGGACAATTTATTTTAATTAAGTTAAAATGAATACAAAAATGACACAAGCATATATCTTCTAGAAAAAAAATTGTTACATAGGGTTATATATGTTGTATTTTAGACTATAAATATTAATTATAAAGATAAAACGTCTTACTACATAATTATATTTTATTTATAATTTTTAGACATTAAATAATTTAATTTATTTATGACACAATGGTGATGCAGTAATTACCATAATAGTGAAAAATTAGAATAATTGATATTATAAATACCCAAATAAATATAATTTGAGACTTTTTATTAATTAAACTAATTTTATAGGTTAATATGACATGTTATTATTGATTTAATTAACTTTTTTTGAAGTAATAATTCTGTTATAATTTTTACAAAAATCAATTATTAAATAGTGTCAAAATTGACATAAAAGAGTTTTTAAAACAAATATTATATTATTAATTGATATTAAATTTATAAAAATCTAAGGTTCAGCCACGAGACTTATATCATGATAGGTGTATCATTAATGGACCAATTGGGGGTCGCTTGGATGTATATAGTAAGTTTATTAACCATATAATATAAAAATACAAAGAGACATTGTAAAAGTGAAACTAATTAACTAAGAGTTAATACTTAAAGATAAGGTTAATATAATGACCCAAACCTGTCTAAATTCCATTGGTTGAGTGGTTTTCGACCCATAACCACCTTAACCTTTAAATAATCTACTTTGGAGCCATTATAAACCGAATATTAATTTATTATAAAATAATATTTCTAGCTTTTCCAAAGGTGCCCCTCACCCCTCTTATAAAAGGGCACTCACCCTTCTCATTACTTAACACCTTCAAAGCCTTTTGGTTTGGTCAAACCCTGCCCAAATACTCTTTAAACTTCCCTAAATACAACCTAGAGGCCTTATTTTGATCAGAAATCCAACCTAAGGAGCCCTTTTGATCAAATCAAAAGGAAGAACCCGAAGAAGAGGTAATGATTTCACCACCCTTTTTCAAGTTCCTTTATTCTTCCACTTCTTATTTCTTTGTTATTAACATTATAAAATAATAACTCCAGTATATTATATATACTATGATGTTATTATAAATATGGTACAACCATATTCAGTATTCTATCCATCCTTTGAATAACATGTCACCATACGTGCGTACGTACGACTTACCGTCTCCACGTCGTGGTGTAATTGTTATTAAATAAATTATTATTTGGATGGGTATAATAATGATGTGTAACTCATTTCAATAATAAATATAACATGATAATGATTCTTTATATATGATATACCATCCAATTATATATTATTTTAATATCAAAAGAATGATATTGCCGCTCGTGCGTACGTACGGACTACCGTCTCCACGAACGCGATGAGATTCATTCTCCATCATATCCATTCAAGTATAATTATCATTTGATGATTTAAAAATAATTTTTAAGAACTTTATATCATTATGGATATGAATAAGACACAACCTATCCATGAAAAACATGTCTTACGTAACAAAACATATAAAAGAAAATGAGTAAGTTAACACCCGAAATGACGATAATTCTAAGATATTATTAACAAAGCAATGTTAAAAGATCATATATGATATCATATTAATGTATATAATTCATTAATAATTTAATAAAAATTATTTTAACATTATACAGAAGGTTAACCTACCCCCAACCAAATAAAAGTACATGGTAAGGGGTTTCTTATCTCACTTTTAATTCCGTGAGAATTCCATTGTTCACCACTTATTTATTGCATGTGGTGTGTGTACTACCCATGATTGTATCCATTGTGTAATATACTTTAATTTATGGATATTGACATAATCATGGTATGATACTTCTTTCATGGGTGTATGTTTCGTAAGTTACCTAATCGATAAGGGAATTTGAAATTTCAATTTCCACTCATTTGGCTTTACGCATATTTCATTGATTATATTACCCCAAGATTATGTGTGGAATCACTATTCATTTGATTATGTCATAATTTCCACTCCCCTTCCTGTGGATATACTTTTGATACACATAATCACTCCATTGATAATTTCTCAAGTCATTGATATGAATTTGATAAGAGTAATTTTAACTCATTCTCCATTTTTTGAGTTAAACATCCAATTCGTTGGTGTTGTTTTTACAAGAATATGTGTGAATGTAATTTGATTGTTTTACACTGAATATCCAATCATATTTAGTGTATTTATATTTGTCACACATAATTATGTTGTTGATTTATCCTTAACCTAAGGATACGGCCTTTATGAGAGATTTCATCTCAATTTACATTCCATTGAGACTTCTTTGTTGTTATACACCAAATCACTTTTATGTGGTGTATATAATGTAATTTGACATAGTATATCATGAATTACTTTATTCTCATGATATTAAAAAGTTTTTATTACCTCAATTATTTGTATTCAAGTGTCTCTCTTTTGGTTAGAAACTCTAACTAAAATACCATTTTTAAATGTTTTAAAGATTTTTTCTCTAAATCTTGCTCATTAATGTCTATGTTTTAATAATGGTTTTAAGTATTTATTTATATGGACATTAAAGTTTTAAAATTAAAACTCCTTTTAAAAGTTTCAAAGTGGTATGGGACACTTTGATTCAAAAATCTATTTTTAAATGGCTTCTTGAAAAATAGTGTGACTTTTAAATGTTTTCAAGAAATGGGGGATATTTCTCTCAAATAGTTTTGATGGTTATTTTCATCTATGTCAATATCATTCATTATTATCGATTGAGATTAATTTTATAGAATAAAATCTTCAATATTGTATCGAATGAGTTATGTTTGACTGTGGATGTGCTATTTTTACACCATTCATGGTTTGTGGTTAAAGTATTGACATTTTGTATGCTAGTTTTAATACGAATGTGTATGTTATGTTTAAACCTTTTCATATGGGAATGAATTGGACTTAATATGTGACGGGTGGAGCCCGCCATAGCTCCTCGATGCATCAGTAGGTCTCATGAGACAAAATAGTGTCATGGCAAAAGGCCTTGACAAAATCTTATTTGTAGTCTTGGAACGAGGCCTTGGCTATGTGGTTATGATAGTCTGGAATTATGCATGCCATCATTATGAAAGTGGTTATTGATATTGCATGTGATAGTTCGACTAGTAGAATATCCATGTGAATAAGTAAATGTCATTATTTCATTTTATCTTTTCCATATTATGCTGAAGTTCAAGTTTAAAAGGCATTTGTTTTAGTTATAAATTTCTATAAGTGTTTATGCTTATCTATGAAAGCTTCTGCTATATTGTTATCCTTACTGAGCATCTGAGCTCACCCCTTTCAGTGTTTTATTTTTCCCAGGATGAGAAGAAGTAATTTATGAATGACCTGCAAGGATAGTATGAGGGGATAAGAAGACAAGATGTTGTTTTAGTTTTTTTACCTTATGATGCAATGTAAGACTTATGAATATATCTAGTGTTTCAAAGACTACTAAACTAATCGGTCTTTCGAGACTTGATCCTTTGTGATCATGCCAATGTTATGTAATAATGCACCGACTCTGGGTATCTAGGGCCAGGGTTTTACATATGTTAAGTCATTCACGGGGAGAATATACCCTATTTTATCAGAGTAAAACACCGATGGAAGTAAATAAACAATACATAGAATCATATATAACCAGAAAAATACTTATGTCACAAGATAACCAAACAGAAAAATACAATACTCGACTAAAAGGGAAAACATGGTATTCTAATATAAGCATCAAGTGTCTACAATGAAAATGAAAATAAAGACACTACAACTCCCCAAGAAGGTCCCGAACCACATCTCGTCCCCTCATCTAAGCTCCATCCCCAAACAGCCACCTATCCTAGGGCCTTTTCCCTTATCTAATCATGAAATAATATAACCTATTTGGGTACCGATTAGGCATCCCGAATAGGGTGTGAGTACAAATCAGTAGACCACCACCAACAATGTCTAAAATAAGCCCAGTCAAAATATAGTACATGCGGTTCTATAAGGAAATAAGTACAGTGCAATAATAAACCATTTATCACATTTTTTTATTCTATGTAACTATATTAACTCTAGGGTTCCCAAGGAAACCCATACCTCAATACTAACTTCATATTGTACCAAATCCCAAAGTGTTCCCTAGGTAATATCATATCATAATACCTGATTCTTTCCAAATCTCTAAGTATTCAAGGTGCTATGATATCTTAGTACCTGGTTTGACTCATACTAGAGTTCAAATATTATCATGTGAGGCCATAACATAGAGTTCCATTATTTCCATTCTTTAATTTCACATTTATAATCTACATTTACAATGTTAGTAATATCAAAAACATAAGTAAGATGACCATGTTACCATGATTAATCATCAATGGAATGACCATGTTCACATTATCTTTACTCATAAGTATAATGACCATGTTACCATGTATAATTCTAAATTTAGAATGACCATGTTCCCATTATCTTTACTCATAAGTATGATTACCGTGTTACCATTTGTACTTCTCAATTTAGAATGACCATGTTCCCATTCTCTTTACTCATAAGTATGATTACCATGTTACCATTTGTAATTATCAATTTAGAATGACCATGTTACTATTATTTATTATATAATTAATTTACCAATTAATTATCCACCCTAATCCCATTAATAATTCAATAATTTGTTAAACACATGCATTACATTAGTTAACTTAATAATTAAGTAAGTGTTTGAAACCATTAATTAATTCATCAATTATTTAATCAATACCAAAATTAATATTCTATAATTAATTTTCCAAAATTAATTATCTCATTCTAATCTCAACTTTCCATAATTAATTCCATAATTAATTATCTAGATCATATTATCAAAGACACATAATTAATCAACAATTAAATATCTCAACTTAGCTATTTCAAAATATCATAACTAATCCCTCAATTAATTATCTAGATTACAACCTCTACCAATTATAATCAATTTAAAAAATTAATTATCTAATAAGGAAGCTCCTTATTCTCATTATAAATTAACCATTTAATCACCTATTTCAACAAATCTTCGATAAATCAATTGGTCAATCTAATAAACCCAATTCAAGAAAAATAAATTACTAAAGGATACTAGAAATTCTAAAATTTTCATATACATATAAAATCCATGATTATGGGAATTATATTTTTACCACATGCCTCAGTTTTTTTTGGTTGATGTTCACTCAATGGAAATTCCCAAAATCCGAGTAGCACAACGACGTTGATAAAATTTCAGGATCTAAACATGTAAACCAAAATCAAGATCAAAGACATCAAGATCTCATAAATCTAGATCAAGATCCACAATCCTAGATCTATAAATCACTTAATTGGTTTAGATCCAGGTAAATAGAGGATATATTTCATGAAAATATCAAGGAAAGATAGAATAAATAACAGGAGAAGCAACGAAATAAAATCCACTTACTAGGAGAAGAGAGAATCTTCAATTTGGGATTTTGATCTCGAATAACGGTGTTCATAAGGACTAGGAATCCCTCCAAGGTGATGGGAGAACTTTTATTTTCCCTTATAAAAGTAAAATCCCGATTTAGGGACGGAAATGAGGTAAAACAGGTCATTAAATGTTGAAAATGAATGAGATACACAATTTTAGGATCTCACTATTGGCCCGCACATGGTTTAGTCACACGGTTAGAAAAACCATGCGCTAACCATGAATTAGCCACTCCATTAAAGGGGAACTTTTCATAGATACATCACATGACCTCTCAAACCATGCTTTAACTATGTTAAATCCACTTCCTTAAAAGACTAGAGAGCGCACAGTTTCTCTTAGGGAGTCGCATGGTGTGTACAAACCGTGCGCCAACCATGCACATCCTCTTTTCTCCAAAATTCTATCAGACTTCACCCAAAAACAACTCAAGTCAAAACTCCCATAAAATGTACTTAATTAAAAACAAAAAAATTACTTGGAATCACGCCTGAGATAACTCCAGAAAAGGTCTAGATCTTACATTTTTATTCACAGTCTGGTGGAATTTGATGATATTTTTGATATGGATTGGATTTCTTTACTTAAATCCCATATCAATTACTAGGGAAGGGAAGTTACATTTTATATTAAAAACCAACCTATGATTTCTTATCTATGAGATTATATATATGAACTTATGATGGAAATAATATCCATTATATGGGTCTTGATTCCTATTCAAAAGGAATATTTTTCTTTGGTGGTTGGGGAGAAACTCAATATCGAAGATATGCCTATTGTATAAGAGTTTTGTTGATGTATTTCTAGAATAATTTCCTGATCTTCCACTAAATCATGAAGTTGAGTTCTCAATATAACTCATACTTGGTTCTAAAATTATTTCAATGATTCCATATAGAATACCCCTGATTGATTTATTGGAATTTAAGAATAAACTCTAGGAGAATCTTGACAAGGGATTAATTCATCCAAGTGCATCACCTTGGGGTGAACATATTCATATTATTAAGAATAAAGATGGATCAATTACGCTCTTTATTGATTATTGGGAATATAAAAATATCAAAATCAAGAAAAATTATCCTCTAACCTATATTGATTACTTGTTTAGTCAAATAAGTAGAGCTCAATAATTTTCTAAGATTGACCTTCATTCTTGATATCATCAATTTAGGATAAAGAAGAAGGATATACACAAGAAAAATTCCCTATAAAGTATAGAAGCTATGAATTTATAGTGAACCCATTTTTTCTCACTAACTCCCCATTTATATTCATAGATTTAATGAATAGGATATTTAAAAATTACTTTGATCAGTTTTTTGTAGTATTTATAGATGATATACTTATATATATTCAAAAACCAATAAAGAATATGAAGATCAATTGAGAATTATCCTAAATACCCTATGAAAGGAGAAAATTTATACCAAATTTACCATGTTTGAATTTTGTATTTGGAAAGTTTCATTCTTGGGTCACATAATCTCAATTAATGGTATATATGTAGATCCTTCAATGAAAGAAGTTATTGAACGTTGGCCCAGAACAACCAATGTGACTGAGATCCATAGTTTTCTTGGTCTACATGGATATTGTTAGTGATTTGTGGATAATTTATCATGACTATATAATCTACTAAAAAAGTTAAATTGGATGGTAGATATATTCTTTTGGATAGATGAATGTGAAGAAAATTTCAAGGAACTGAAGAGAAGGTTTTTCATTGCACCTATGGTTACATTACCCTAAAGCGGAGAAGATTTTTCAATATATAGTGATGTATATATTAAGGGGCTAGGATGCGTTATCATGTAGAATGATATAGTGATAGCTTATGCATCATGCCAATTAAAGGTTCATGATATATTATCCAACTCATTATTTGGAGTTGGCTATGGTGAATTTTTGCATTAAATATATATATGCATTATATTTATAGAGAAATGTGTGATATAAATAATTATCACAAAAGATTAAATTATATATTCACATAGAAATAGTTGAATATATTCTTGATAATATAGTTGGAACTAATTAAATACTATGATTTCTCAGTACATTACCATCTTAGAAAATTAAATAAGGTGCAAGATTATATATGTCTAAAGGATCATGCTAGCTTATCTGCTATGAGGATAAAAAAGATCCAATATATATGGATTTTTGAAGGATGGATATTAAATATTTAATTAATGTGATAAATATTATCTTTCTTTAATGAGAATTCAACCATCTATCCAAATGATGATTAAAATGGTGTAGAAGGAAGATTTAGATCTATAAATAAAGGTGAGAAATGTTCTTGAGTTTAACCTTGATTGTGATGGCATGATGAGGTTTAGAAAAAATTTATATTCCCCCCAAAAAACCAGATTTTAATATGGATATGTTGGATGAGGCTTATATTTCATCATTATCCATTAACCTTGGAAGTAAAAAGATATATAGAGTCTTGAAAGAGTATTTCTGGTTGAAAAACATAAAGTTATATATTGAAAAATTTGTATCTCAATGCTTGGTATGATGAAAAGTTAAGGCTAAGAGATCAAAGTTTAAGGGGATGTTACAACCATTACCCATACCAGAGTGTAAATAGAAAAACATCATGATGTATTTTTTTATGGGACTACTCAAAATATCTAAAGGAAAAAATGCTCTTTGGGTTGTAGTCGATCACCTTACAAAGTCAGAAAACTTTATTACTATTAGAGAATATTATTATCTAGATAAGTATTATTAGATATATATTAAGGAAGTTGTAATATTTAATGGAGTACCACATTCTATTATATTTGACCAGGATCTAAAGTTTAACTTGAATTTCTAGAGAATTATTCAGTAGGCTTTGGATACAAATTTGAGTTTCAGTGCAGCATATCATCTTTAAATATATGGATAGTCTGTGAGAACCATTAAAACCCTGGAGGATATTTTGAGATATTTTTATATGGAATTAAATGGTTTTGGGATGAATTTGTATAATGAAATCTATTGGGACTTTATCTATTTGAAGAAATGGTAGTGAAAGTTAGAGCTATTCAACAACACAACAAGGCAACTCAGATTCCATAAAAAAGTTATATTGAAAATCATTAGTGTGATATGGAATTTTATGTTGGTGAGAAGGTTTTTATAGGAATTTCTACATGGAAGAAGTTTATGAGATTAATAAATAAAGGAAACCTATTCCATAGTAATATTTTCCCTTTTTAGATTCTTAATCTAGTATAGATGGTATCTTATTGCTTGGCGCTTCCACTAAATCTCTCTCAAGTTCATGACGTGTACCATGTATCTATACTAAGGAAGTACATACTTGACACTTAACACATAATTAACATAGAGGATATATGATTAGATAATGATATTTTTTATGATGAATTCTTATTATAATTATTGGATAATAGAGATAATATTCTACATAACAAGAGTACTCACCTGGATAATGTTTTTTTGGAAGAATCATAAATTTGAAAAAGATTTACGGAAACCCGAGGTTGTGATGAAACAAAGATATCCACTTTTTTGCACCAAAATAATTAATTTTGAGGGGAAAATTTATTTTATGTTGGTAGATTTTTAAAAATATATATTTTTCGAAATATTTCTCTTTAAATAATTTTATTTCTTCGATAGATTGCATTACACGCAACATCGAGTTTAAACGAACCACTATATACTATTAAAATATTATTATTTAATTTTATAGTTATCAACTAGCCATTGGACTGGTCTATATGAATAAGAATAACTAAATTATAAAAAAAATTATTATTTAAATATGTATAAAATTAATTCATTGGTTATCAATTAATTAAAAATGAAAATAAAAATCATTTGAAAATAAAGGAGTTGCTTTCAAGAAAATTGTTTTTAGTCGCACAATGTATTTTTGTACTAATAAATTGAATTAATCACTAATGATGAATGATATTAATGAAATGTATATATTATATTTTCAATAAAATAATTTAACATTCATCTCATATTTTTACTATGCTTGGGATAATAATAAATCTAGTTTTATGTTTAAAAACATTATTTTTCAAAAAGTTGTTTTCGTCGCTTTTTGGGAACTTATTTTAAATTTAATTTTCAAAATTATAGGAATTAGATTTGATAAATCATATTCAATATTTATAATTAGGAGGTAAAAATTTTGTAAAAATTTATCTTTTATTTTTATGTATCATGGATAGTAACTGTGGTAAAATTTATCACCGCTATAAAGGGTAAATCAGGTTAATCTAGGTTAAAAATAAATTATAAGACTATAAGTTTTAATCCTAATTAACATTGGATAAAGGTAATTAGACCCTTATCATATTATTCTCAAAAATTATTTTTTATATGAAAATTATCCATTAAAATGACCTATATAATATTTAAATCAAAGAAAGTTACAAAGTGTCACTCTCTTAATTTTAAATATGTATTATGTTTCCACATTTGAAAAAAAGTTATGAAAAAATTTAAATATACATTTTATTAACAATGAAATTATATTTATTATTTTAATTTATTTTTAATTTTTTTTGATTAAATAATTACCTTAAATTATTATGCAGCACTAATACATTACTTATTTAATTAATAAAAAATATAATAAATGATTTTAAAAATATTAAAATTAATATAATTTGAGTGATTTATAGTGTTCCAATAATTTTTTAGATAAATATAATATATAAATTATGCCTAAAAATATTATATTCAAATTATATCTTCATATTTATGTTTTTTATGTCAAATTAAATGAATAGTGTAAAAATTAACATTAATGATGCTTTATTGAAATAATATCTTTAAAAATTATTTAAAAATCATAAAAATATTGAAATAGGACAAGATGGAAAATATATGTTGAATAATTTCATCCCTTGGTCATTTATGAGGAAATTATCACCATATAATTTCATCCCTTCGCTATTTATGTGAATGCTACAAGCTAATTTCTTATGCCATTGTTATGTGCTCATGGATCCTATTATTTGATTACATTATGATTGATGTTATATAAATTGACAAGATTTATTCCATGAATCAAGAATATGATATATGATATATAGGGTATGATTTTTTCCAATGTTATGCTCATGTTTTCATATGCTTATTCTCATGTTATGTTGATATATCTCTTGTCCACCCTTACTGAGTATCTGAGCTCACCCTTTCTAATGTTTCCTTTCCTCAATTTATGAAGAAAGGTACTAAGAATGATATGTATAATAAATGTGCTAGTTATGAAGTTTTTAGTGGAATATGATGTAGTACACTTATGAATGATTTTGTTTATATATCCAAGTTTAATAAGATAACATACTTATAAGATTTTGGCATGGATCATTATGTTATGTATTGAATATTTATTTAAAAAGATGTAATATCTACGTATGAAAAGTGTGGGTCACTATATATATGGTATGGTAAAATTGAAACCTCCTCATATCTAGAAAAGAGGGAAATATTCTTTAATCTCCTTATCTCCTTTTTCTATTCGACGAAATCTTTTTAGAAAATCAATTCTAATAATAAATTGGAAAATATTCTTCAAATTTTCACTTCATTATAAATCAAGAATGAAAAATTAAAACTTTAAAAGATAATAAAATTTAAATAGAGAATCCAATCATAGGTGAATCTTCCCTCTAATACCAGTTATTAGGAACACTTGGGATATATAAAATACGGGGGGGGGATCGGTATTAGTATAGTTTTATATGATTTAATACTTTTTATCCATTTAACTATTAGACTAGTTAAGATCTTTATTATCTTGTTCTCTTTTACTTGTCATGTTCAAGTATATGAAAGAAAGTAAAGGATAACACACAATGTTTTTACAAGTTTCGCTACTCAATAAGTGTATCCAATCCTTTTTGTGTAAGGTAGGGATCAATTTATAAATTCTACACTACAATGAAATACCGATTACAATGGTTTGGATTTAAAAACATTATGAACCTAAATGTGGCTCCCTACACTTAATGAGGGGGGGGGGGGGGGGGTAATCCCAAGTCCATAGACTGGTGGTAACCTGGTCCAAGTGTAGCTCCATTATAGATCTTTATCCTATCTGTGTAGATAATATACAAATTCTTCAAGTTCTTAGAAACGTCAAGAAATTACTTCACTAGATATTAATTGTGATGATTATCCCACTATTTATTTTTTTCTTTTCCTCCTCATTCTATTATCACTTCCATAATATACTTAAAGAAACATCTCTTATTATTCTCATGTATACAAAATAGTGTACATAACCTTCTTACTCCTTACACCAGTAGACCAATATACAACATTTCTTTTATAAATATAGGATAACTTATTCTCTTATTGTTATTATCTTACATTGGATGTAAGATCTATCTTTAATTTGTTTAATATAGAATGCACACTATTTTCTCCTTCTTATGAACCTCATGACCAAATCGTTAAATTATTATTCTTCCACTTATTCTTATTACTATGTAATAAGATATGCACAATACTTTATTTTTTTCTTATTCAGTTTATATAGCTTACATTGGTCCTTCCTTCTTAGATTAAACTCACCAAATATATGAATATTATAGTTGAATCAGATCTTATTATCATTTGACACCAAAATATCCCTTATTGAATGATATATATAGACTTATCTCTAATATACATTGGACTTTTCTAAACTTTAAATACAAACACACACACACACACACACATAATAATGAGTAGTTTTAGTATTGGTTTACTTTCACCTCTTCCATTTCATTTGATTATTTACTCAGTTTTATAAATACCTTATTTTGAATCTCCAATATTATCAGTAATCCAAATCACCCATGATCTTAATTATTCAATTCTCAGATATTTTTTGTTTTAAAATACTTCAATACTTGGGCTCCATTTATTTTATCCCATGATACATGAATGTATCATTCACCCATCGATCCATAGAATCAGTTTATTTCAATTTTAATCATGTATAAATATTTAAATATGCATTATTTATGGTCATGTATCCCATACATCATGCCACATAGGTCTTGGATTTTCAGTCATCTTACATAATATTCTTCATTCCAAAAAAACCAACTTCATATTTAGTGGATAGAAGAAATATCAAATTTTCTAGGTCTTGAAGGCTTATAAAGAGGTCATAGACTTATCCAAAGTCTTACACATATCCCTTTTCCATTTTCTGTCCCAATGAATTCATACACTCATGGAGTATTATGACCATGAAAACTTATTCTTATACTGAGAGTTAAATGATAAAATTATTATGAACAAAGTCTTAAACACATAGTCATACATTCCACACTAGTGAAGTTATATACTCAGTGTCTTATACTCAGCTTCAAAGTCATATGGTCGTACTGATCTAAAATAACGATTCCAACATTCTTATAACATCATCTTATATTTTGTAATGTTCACTTTGATATCCATTTTTCTTCAACATTATTTATTGAATAAAAATCTCATTTTTATGTTTAATTGATGATGATCAACACAAGAGAATCTTTAGAAATATGCTGATTTCAAGATCTATTCTCCATATCCTTCTTCTTCTCCTTTATACAGAAAAAATAATATTATCATTAAGTAGTTCATCTTCATGCATGACCCAATCACTTATATCACCAATTCACATTTATAGAGAATTTGTATATGTGAACTATTCAACTATGGGACCAGTTCACCTACACGAGTAGACACATATCCAAATTCTTCATAAGTGAAGATATGATTTCGTGATCATTCAAATATGAGTCAATTTATTCATATTCATATATGCAACAATATATTTAGCTATGAAGATTTACCTATGTAAAAAAACCCATATATTGATATTCCTTTTTATGGAGCATGTATGCTAATCCTCAAACATGGTTCTTTATTTATTTAATTGTTTTCCAAACTTAATATTATTCCCTATTAAACACTTATTTCTTAGTTCAATCTCCATCCAAGAAAATCATTACAAGAATCATGACAACTAATACCAAGATATTTGAACCATATAAAAACACTTCACTTTTCATCAAATGAATTAACTATCTCCTTCTCCTTATCTTAATTTATATAATATAATAAAAATTTCAGGTCACTATATTTATACAAATATTCAAAACTTATATATTATTATAGTATAGATCTTCCATCAGGTTGATCATGAAATCAATCGAGTAAACATACAAGACCTTATTCACTTGAACTACTATGTAGTAGATTATAAATACTTCATTTGGTAGGTCTGAATTGAATCATGCAGTCAGTTTCTTGCTGCATATTCACATATCATGTGAATCTCATAGCAATTCATCTTCTTTATGCGATAATTACAAGGTTCTTCATGTTATTACTAGAGTGACTTTGAGACCCACATTCACAAACTCTTAATCAACAATATTTATTAAACATCTAATAACTTATTCTTCATTAACATATTAATATGTCTTGAAAATTATTCCTTGAAAAAAATAAAACTCACATGAAGTGGGATCAATAAGATTAAATTAATTTAGATGAAGAAGGATATTAATAATTTATGTAAATAATTTCATTTATATTAATAGGATTTAAAAAGGTTAAGTGTAAAGAAAAAGGAAAATGATTACTAATGTTCTAAAATCCTGATACTCTTGGAAAATTTGTCTATGATCCTACAAAGAAAATGGTTATTGAAATTTAATATGTGGAAGAATACTATAGATATCAAAAACATAAAAAAGTATAAGAATAAAAAAAAATCATTTTAATAGTAAGAAGAGAAAACTAATTATAAAACATGAGAAAATAAATTCATAATCATGTAACACTTAAGATGTCAAGGTTGTTTTTAATTATAAATTTGAAAAATTATTTTATTTATTAAGTAGTGATAATGATGGTGATGATAGTACCAAACTTTAATGGTAATTGAAAGATAATCTGGAAGAAAATTTTGAGAAAAATAAAAATATCAAAATGTAATGTAGAAACATAGAGAAATAAAGTAAATATTTTTCTATTGAAAGGGATTAATATGATAGAAAATAAAATACATTTATTTATGATATCAATAAGAATAGATTGAATGTGGGTAAAAATTAGGTTATAATAAGTGATCTTGATGAGAATATGATTGCAAAGGAAGAAGGACTGGCTAAGACACAATCTATGTGTCACTTAGTATGAGGTGAGATGAATAAATTTATAGAATAATTCAAGAAGTTGATTGAAGCTAAATGTCAATATTCATATTTTTTTAGAAAATGGTTCTAATGGAAAATGATAATTCAGTACTTAATCATTTATAAATTAGATCTAGTATTTCTAAAAGTGAATGTGTGAAAAAAAATATAAAAAAGTTTGGACCATAATAATTAAAAGGAAATATTCTATATCAAATGAATATAAAAATATTCCAAGTACTTAACTAAACCCTAGAAAAAAAGGATCAAACTAATTAAATACTACCCCAATAAAATTTTGGATGGATATAATATCAAGGTGGGTGATCATAATTTAGATGTTATTACTGGTTTTGTTGAAGGTATGAAAAAATTTCCTATTCTTGTTGGAATAATATATCATTACTTGGAATGATTAAAGAATCAAGGGGGGTATTTGGTGAAAAAAAATGAGAAATAGTTAACAAAGTAAACAAGATGTGATAGAAACTTTATATAAGTTTTCCCCTCAGAATAGATTCAAAATTTGGAAGAGATGTGTGGAAAATGTGGAAAGAAGGGTCACCAGGTTAAGGTATACATGGAAAAAATATTAGGAGAAGGTTTATATGGTAATAAAATTAAGAAAGATAAATATGAAGAGCCATGAAACATTAATTCATGCAAGAAGATATGTGAGAAGCCAAAATAAACTGATAAGGTTAAGAAATAATGCTTAGATATCTTGACAGAGCAGTTAGAGGTAGCAAAGTGAATGTAGAAATTAGATATAGATACTAATTATAAAGGAAAAAAGTGGTTACACATAAAGAAGTTAGTATTAATGAGAGTTGAACAACAAGTATAGATATAAAAGTTTATGAAAAAACATGTGTAAGGTGTGATTAGTCTAGGAATGTCACAAATGGTTGTAGGAATATCCTTCCTTCCCAGGAATAATTATTGAAGTTGTCAATGAAAGAAGAAAAATATGATATTAATTTGGTAATCTAGGAGGAGAAAAATAATTCCCATAAATAATAATTTCTAGGGAATAAACAAGATAATTCATCTATTGTGATTCAAAATAGAATTTGGGATCTAAATAACTCTACCCAATACGAGTTTAGAATGAAAAAAGGTCAAGCTTGAGAGGAGACTCTAAATGCCAATGTTACTTCTAAAAAATAAATAGGTCCCTCTATATTTCTTTTTATTATTATTTATGTATTCTAATATACATGTAATTGAAGGATTATAATTATTTCCCTACACATTGGATATTTAAGAATAAATTATTCATGTCTTATTTTATCTTCTATTGAGAGGTGTGAGAGAATCCCTTGAGGGGTAGAAAAAATAAAGGCGGTGTTTTCAATATATCAATAGTTGTTTGAATTGAGAAATTATAGAAAAATTTGGACAACCCCATGAAATCAAGAGTATGAGTTATTTAAATCAAGCATACACCCCCTTTTCATGATTATATAGAACATTTTATAAAGGGGGAGTGTTGGTTATTGAAAATGGTGATAAAAAGAGGGAGTTGTATAATTTACACATGAACGTTTTGATATGTTTGTTGAGATATGTGTTGGATACAATGTTTTTCTAAATTAATCTATATAAGAATCCCCTAGAATGTGTTCTAAGAATAGTATTATGAGGTTGGTTTCATATAGACAGTAATGGAAACCTTATTTATGCACTCTTATTATTTACAATGGTATTTCATTTTTATAATTAATGTTTCTTAACTAAAGTATCTTGGGTAAGGAAATCATGTGATATCATATTTCCCACAAGTATTTCAATATGTAATTCAGATTTGAAAAAGGGATAGTAAATTGAGTTTTAGAGTAGGAGAGATGACCCCAAAATTGTCTTTATATATCTTTTCAATAAGGGGTAGAAACAAATTCATAGATATTGACATGAGATCTGTATTATAGCATTGATAATAAAATCCAAAGGGATATATTGACGTTCCTATTTGATGAATTTTATTTATTTTCACCAATTAAATATGTGTTTTGTGTAAGAAGTTGTTATGGTTGGAAGATTGTAATTGAATCTCATGCTTGATAATACATGTAAGTCCATATGTTGAGTGATCTACTACCATGATAAATGAAAAAAGATATTTTAGACTAAAACATAAATATTCTTATGTGGACTAATTTAAGATACTTGGAAACCTTAAGACAAAGAATTTATTAAAATTTGATGATTGATGTAGTGAATTTCAAGGAAACTAATGGGAATTGTTGGTGGTGTGGTGAAACCATCCTTGACATCTTGGAATAGGCTTTGAGTTGATTAATGAAGGATTCACTACTAGAAATTAGAGCTATACAAATGGACTTATACCAATAGTTTGGAAAACTATTGGTATAGGCACCTTATAGAGACCATATACCAACAGTTTGGGCAAAACCATTGGTATATGTACCATGGAGAGATCCTATACCAACAGTTTTAGCCAAAACAGTCGGTATTGGTACATTTTAGAGTTCCTATACCAACAATTTCTTTAAAACCATTGGTATAGGTCCATTATAGAGACCCTATACGAGTGGTTTTAGAAAAAAAAATGTTGGTATAGTTCCACCCTATCCCAATGGTTTTGGAAAAACCATTGGGATATATCAAAAAATCAAGTTATCTATACCAAGGGTTCTCAAAACCATTGATATAGGTATATAACAATTATTTTGGGAACCATTGGTATTGGTACCCATATTTTTTATAAATTATTATGTCAAATAACATTAAATACATCACAAGTTAGAATACTTATATATATATATATATATATGAAATTATGTTTACAAAAGTCATTTTAGTTTAGTGGTTAGGTCATGGAATTATTAATGGGATGTGATGGGATCAAAACCTATTGGGTTTTATTTTTTACATCACCTATAAAATGGTTTTATAAAACTTTTGGTATAGGTTTTTCATATGACCTATACCAATGGTTTAAAAAAATCTTTGGTATAGGTCTATACCGACTCCATAATAGCCAACACCCATACAAACCATTGGTATAGGCTATACCAATGATTCGAAATGGTTGGTATAAGGTTTTTTTTTCTATTAGTGATGATGATGGTTTGAGGAGGCTTTGGTTTTAGTTGAATAAAGTATATAATTTATAGATCGAGACAAACAATTGATCTATTCATGGTCTCTTGTTTATTCATATGGTTGATCCTTGGGTTGTTTATTCGGAATGGTTGATTGTAATCATTGTGACATCAATCAATTTATATGGTCAATTATATGCTCAAAATGGTTAATTGAGGACTTTGAACATGAAGTAGATCTTTACAGTCACTTAGACATTGAGTTATACATGGGGTCAATCCAGACTAAGGCATGTAGTCAATACTTTGTTCATTTATTCAATCCACACTACGATCAATCCATACAATTCCTTTTTAATTTCACATGGTTGATCCTCGTGGTCATAAGGTTGTACATATAGTTTCTCCACATATCCACTTACCTCACGGTTGATCTTCTGGGATGCTTGAATACCTTATGGTTAGTAATGTACTTATAAAATTTTTAATGGATCTACTAGGTAAAAAATTGAGTTTCCATAAGCTGTATATCTGGAAGTAATAAGAATTAGATGATTACACAAAGGTGTTATTCATGGAAATAAAATATCTTGATCCTTTAAATTACTAGGATTATATCTAATAAAGAAGGTGATCCAGGTAATGGATAATATGGAAAATGATATGAGTTACATTTTATAGGAGTAGATTCCACATTTTAGACCCATGAATTTGATTATGAATGCATCCATGTAGGAAAATATTAATATTTTAAATTCTTTATATTTTTTAGAGAATTTAGAAAAGGAAATATCTGTAGTCTTAAAAATATTTAAAATAAAATTTTAAATATGAATTCCAAATATTTGGAATGAAAAAATAAATCAAAAATATCTTTGACTGGTTTAAATGAGGAGATCACATGAAAACAATGATCAACAAGTTTTCATATTTAAAATATGGAAAATATTTTCCTCTATGTATTTATATTGTAAGAACCTAATTGATAAATGTATATAATTAATTTAGAACTTTAAAAGTACTTTATTAGTATTCTAAGAACTGAAAAAACTTATGTATTTAAGAGATAGATTGATTCCAGAGCTAAGATATCTCATATCATGCAATAATACTTGAATCCCTATGTTTTAAAAAAGACAGGGATCTAGATCTTTGAAGATCTAGACTAAAGTATTTTTGGGACCATTAGTGTTGATTACCATTATCACATATCAAATATTTTTAAGGATCTATATTGGAGTACACTAGATCCTGTATACTCCCAGATAAAGATCACCACAAGGAGGTACTAAAGAATACCTAAAGAAGAATGATATCTTTCTAGAACTAGACAAAAAATAATTAAGATATTTTGATTGGGGTTTCTAACTAGTCATTTAAGTGGATATTTTGATTGGGGAATCTAACTAATTGTTTCTTTTAATTAGGGTGTCTAAACAGTTGCTAGAACAATTGTAGTTTTGGTGTCTAACCAAGTACTACTATATCAACTTAGATATTTTGTAGAAAATCCATGGTGGGGTGTCTAACCAATATAAAAATTAGTAGGATTTTACTCCAAACCTTGTAAATAATATGTGATATAATCCATTTCATTATGAATTTACATAAGGCGAGGCTATGATATAATGTTGAGAAGATCAACAACCATAACAATTTTGAGAGGTTGAATTAAAAGGAAAAGAATTTCATAAAATAAGTCTTCTGATTCACCTTTATCTATGTGGTCTAACTATCTTGTGGATCTACAACCTCAATATTTATAAATTCAAGATCCTACTACCACTTTATGGTAGATAAACCAAAATTAAAGATAAATATTTTAAACCTATATGAAAAGTAAATTAGGGACTTCCATTTATATGATAAAGAAATTAGGGAAACATGGAAGAAGAGGGTTCCCCTATATTTACATCACTAAAAAATAATCCCATAAAAACTTGGAGGAATGAAAAATCAAACTTGATGGTTAGAATCACTAAGAGAGGAAGATGGGAGAGAAGAGATCATTTGAGAGAGGCTTATACATGATTCTTGTGAAAATAATTGAAGTAACCTCATATCAGGTTTATGATTAAAAGAAAAAAAAGACTAATTTAACTTTATGGTTTTAAAAAATACCCCTAGAGCCCATTGGAAATCTGAGGGGTATCTTACAAACTTCCAATGTTCTCTAGGGTGCCACTAAATATCAAGTGCACCATTGAGCATATGGTGCTCTTGCTACACCATACCAATATTTCTTTCTTACTTCATTATTCTACAATTATTTTCATTCCTTATTATAATCATCCTAAGATTCTACGTTAAATAATTTAAAATTTTAAAATATAAAAATTAAAAAAATATCCTAGATGATGAGGGACATTATAATATCACAATTAATGGTATTTTTATAGTTATTTAATTTTTAGTGAGTCATAGCATATGACATGGGATATCGTAGTGTATGATATCAAATTTACATTATTTTGAGGTTACCTAAAATAGAGTATCATGTTGTATAGAGATCACCATATCATCATTACAAGATGATTTAGTCATATTTGGTGATTGATTTATGATCAAACTTTTTTTATGATAATAATGGAATAGTAATTTATGATTTAATGGAAAACTCTTGATTATTTATTTATTTATTTATGAAATTAATGTATAATTTATAAAATATTTATAAATTATAAAAAATAGTATTTTTATACATTTATTTAATTTATAAAATGTTTTGGAAGTTATTTATTAAATATATAATGTTTATACTTTTTTTTATATTTTATGAAATATTTACTAAATAAATGTCTTTAGTATTAAATTTTAAAATTAAAATGGATATTTTATATGGTATGAAATTATAATTTTAGTATAAAATACTTTTATTATTAATTATAATGTAATTAATAACGTTTTTATAAATTTATAAATAATTATGAATGTTAAAGAGTCTATATTAATTTTTGAAATGTGAATAAATAAAAATATGAAATACTTATATTAAAATGAATTTTTAGAAATTTATTTAAACTATGTGAAAATAAGTTTTATTAGATTTTATTATGGTATAAGAAAATTAAATATGTGGTATTTAAACCATGTAATATGTTCACATAAAATATGAAACATTCATATGTAATATAAAAATTGTATATTTCCATAAATGTCATATATTTGAAATATGAAGAAGTTCATATTGAGTACTTTGTAAAATGATAATATATAACAATTAATATTGAAATAAATATGAAATATATATGCTTATATATTTATAGAATGTTCATAAAGCTTGTATAATAATAATATTTTTATAAATTTTTATTTATGAAATATACATAAATGTATATCTCATGTCTAAATTTACAAATTATTCATCTATTTAGTTTATTCCCTACATTATTTAATTCCAAAATATAAAGCATTTATATCAAGAAAGAATTTATGTTTTATTTTAAATTATTTGAAATGATTATAATAAATTTCATACCATGAATATAAAGAGTGAAATTTCAATAAAATATAATATTTAGTTATATTAAACAAAGTCTATGAATTTTTTGGATTATAAACTTGATAGTAAAGGTTGATTATGATTTATACATATTAGATGTTATGGTTGCACAAAATTTAATACCTTTATTGAGTTGTTATCTATGGATTGAGGGAATTTGGGTTTGGATTCTAACTTATTTAGGAGATTAGGATTTTCATAGAAAAATAGGGCTTGGCAACCTATCTCATCATACTCGATCTTGTGGATATTTTGGTTTTATGTGAATTTAAAAAAATTCATGAAATAATTTCATATACCTTATACATTATATACATTTATATATACATATATATATATTAATATCACCGGCTAATTTAGGATAAGTAACAAAAATAATTAATTGTATAAAGTATCTTGTATTAATATGTTTGGAAAATATAAAATTGGTTGAAGGAATGATATACAAGACTAAATAATTAGAATTATTCATATATAAAGGGAATATATAAGATAATGTTAAAAATAACCTTAAAATACTAATTGTTAGATTCCTTCCAAAGTAAACACATATCAATACTTAGATCATTTAGTATGTGTAATCTTAAATGTTAGGCACCCATGGATTATCTTGTGAAAGGAATTATGAATGTGTCTATCCTTAAAAGCTAAGAAACCTTGTCTTATTGTGATAATTGGGTTAAAAATAGTTGATAAACATAAATTTTAGGATACTACTGGATTATAGTTGGTATAATCCATATGATGGATTTTGATAAGGAGTTTATCACTAAACTATCCAAGAGTCACATATGATATGATTGATATTATTATCTACCTAAATAGTTATGTAATGGGATAAATACTAATGATAAACCAAATAATAGTGAATTATGAACTTGAAACACTAATATATATGATATTTATTAAAATTTTTCATTATTTTAGTGGGAAAATATTTAATAAAAATCATTATTAAATGGATATAAAACATGACCCCTATATAATAAAATATTCTTTCATAGAAAAAATAACACCGAAATGAGAAAAATTGACTTTGTGACCAATTATATAAAAAGAGTAACTTAGTTTAGGAAACTTATTAGATTGGTATAAGAACTCATGAATAGTACTTAAGTAAGAAAAGTTTTATGTACTAGAGAAACCTTTTTTTGATAAGTTGAATGGTGATGTTTCTTATCACATAGATATAAATGTTATCTAAATCATAAGAAGGATTCTATTTATGTATCCACTTGTATTATTTTTTCCATGGAACCTATATTTCAAAATCAAAATAATAACATGGATTCATTCAATATGGTAGATGATTTTAAAAATATGTGTTGATATTAACTTAGTCATGAGAGGTGTAAATTTTTTGACATATTGTTTATATAAAAACCGACTGAAGGAACTTTAGTGTCCTCTCATATACTTAATAGGGTTTGGTATATAAATTAATTAGAGTGGTCAGGGTCTCCAGTAAGTCTAGATCTGGTTATTTAATTTATTATATTGTCACTGTTGTAAAGGTTATAGAAATTCATTTTGAATTATAATATGGATAATTTCAATAAAAAATTACTCAATATATTCAATATTTTGATAATAATTGAATTGTACATTAGATTTCTAGGTTATGGATCCATGATGAATATATATAAAGGATAAATGTTTTATCCAGAAGAAGATGATTTGTAGGTCTAATAGTTATCTTGTTTCATTAAAACCCAAAGGAGGTTTTAGGGATGAGGTGAAATTCTTCCACTATGGTAAGCTTTTACATTGGAGGTAAAATTTCCTAGAATACATAAAGTAGTGTAAGAAACTATTTAGAGAGTGTACATGTGGTATTAAGGTTATATAAACTAATTTATCTATTTTATGGGAATATGAAACCAATTATATATTTTATAAGTATTATAAATATAAATGAGCTCAAAAAATGTGTAAGAATTAATACATAGATCATAAATTTTGAATTCAACTAATGAAACAAAGAGTTTCTAGATCAACGAGTGAGGCATACTACTGAAAATATTTGATTATTTAAAATAAAGTATGTGTTTTTATATTATTTTATTTATCTTATATAAAAATAGATCTATTTTATATAAGGATTTGTTTTGAATAAAATGAGACGATGTTTATGATACAAATAACTTATGATTCATCAAATCTTATAACATGGTTTGAAAATAAAGGATAAAATGAGATTTTTCTAGGGTAAATGTATTTTATCCAAGTTATTTTCTAAAATATGAGGAAAATAGTTTTTTCCATCAATAAATGGTATATTTTAATTAATTTTTTTATTTTTTCAAGGATATTTATCTAAACATATAAAATTCCAAATGAGATTTAATTATCAATAGTTTATTTGTTAAATATTATTATTAAATGAGGTAAATTTTATTTCCTAATAAAAAAGAGTTTGTGTTTTGTAAATATATTTTAGAGAAAATTTAATTCTTAAAAGGCTAGTGGGGGTATGTTTTAACTTATAGAAGTTCATAGTGTAACAGATATATTATTATACCTATATGATTTAAATTTAAAGCCACTTTATATCATACTGGTGTTTGGGATGTGTTGGTAAAAAATATATTAATATAAAGAGTTTCACTTGATTTTGTTACAAAAATGATCTCAAAACAATAATTTGAATGGAAATGTTTCAAGATAATGATAGTATAAATATTATAAAGAGTTATAAGTATTTTCAAAGGAAGATGTTTCAATATAATTCTCAAGTGTTGAACATGAGGATTTTTAATCCTAATCTCACCATTACTTAAATAATATTTCTTCTTAGATGTTAACTAATTAAAGGAGTTTATTTTGAGGATTTATTAGATAGTTATATAGATATTTGTTAATAATGTCATAATTATGTAATGGGTTTACAAAAATCTTAAAAATACAGTCAAAATAAGACCTATATTGTTATTTATCATATAGTGTATGATTATAATGATACGTATGTATGGTTTTATTAGTATATTTTTAAATTATTTTAATAATAAATGAATGTATCATATTATTCAATAGGCATATATAATTTACCATTCTTTCATGTTTCATGTGTATATGAAAAAAATTCAAGTGATAACTAATATCGCAAAGTATGAATTTTATTTATCACTAATAAATGGTCTTCATGGATATTTATAGGTTGTGTTGACATGGAAATATTTATTTGGCATGAGTGTTTTATAGAGATGCACAATTCATTCATGAGGCACAAAATGAGTTTTTTATTCTAGATGAACCATAAAGTATACCACATAGTGTGTGATATAACATGTCTTTGGTATACTATGGAAACATGTTTAATAGAAATCTTCAGTATCTAAGATTTAAAATATATTTATCATGACAACCTTCATACTTTGATACATTTACTACACTATCCCTAAGGCTAAGATAACTAGTAGATGTTAAGGTATGTTATTGATCATATCATTAGTTTATTTTAATTAATATGGTATTTTCCATCTTGTATGATGAGTGTGACACCAAATCAATCAATTAATATTGACTGAGGAAGTGTATGATCATACCAACACAAGTGGTATGTGATATACCTACTAATTTAGGTGAGTGACATGTGTTGTACTCATCTTCTTGGATGAAATACATGAGATGTGTTCATCTACTTTATTTAATATTTACTCTAATAATAGAGAATGTATGATATGGTGTACAATATTAAAATATTCCATGTATCATGGGTAAATTATGTCATAGATAAAGGTATTATGTTATTATACATATTTTATATGATAAAAATGGTGGACATAGGTATAAATATACTTTTGTTTGATGGATATCATGTCAAATACAATTATTTCTTGAGTAGTACATATATTTTTATAGAGGTCTCTCTTTTTCACACAATTATTGATTAAAAAATTCATAGTTGTTTTCAATGATACAGAGGTCCATGGGGTCACATTAAGTGGATTTTTGAATGAGGATTAGGTCTTCACAAAACATATGGAGCTACTTAAAAAGTGTTTTAAATGATATCAAGAATAAATTTTGGATATATTTTCTCATGTTCTTAAATATGATCCAACACATGGTGAAAATGTATGATATATTATCCAAATGGAGTTTTAGAGGATATCTAAAATGAGTTTTGAATACAATTTCATAAGTTATTGGAAATGATATGCGATTGAAGGTGAAATTTTACACATGAATATAAAACTTTAGTGTAAGTGTGAGATTGATATAAATAATCCATAAATCCTTAAATAATAAATTAGGATTCATTTATATCATATGATATGATATAATTCATATCATATTTCTTGGTAATGGACACATCATATGATACAATATATAGTTATTGCACCATTGCATGTCTTATAATATGACACCTTAAATCGGGATTTAATATTTTCATGGAAATAATATTTCTTCCATTAATGTTATAATTCAATTATTTGATATTTAATAACATTAAAAGATTTTTAATAAAAAAATTAAATGTTAAACAACTAATTGGTAACAAACCATCTTTTCAAAAAAGTTATGGATAATTATTTTTGAAATTTGAATAACTTAAATGGCCCTAATAATGATGTCTAATCAAGTCACAGAGGTCACAGGTGCATCTAGAGCTCGTTCAAAGCCCAAATATCTGAAATGTGAAAAATATACTCAATCACATAGTTTGTTTGCAACCATGTGTCCAAGGGAGCATGACCATGCGGCCTGTTGCAGACATGGGATAGAGCCATTCGGGTAGGGTCTACACACTATTAGTCAAACTATGAGCCTAAATATAAATATTGTTCCATGTAGTAGTGAACTAAGCAAGGTTTGTGCATGGTTTGGCCAAACCATGTGGCCAAACCACGTGCCTTTATATTTTGGTGTGAAATGACAATTTTTTCCCTCATTTAACTTTAAAACTATCTTTTCTTTTCCCATCTTAGTCTAGTGTACAAACACATCTATTCTTCCTTTTTGGAGCTCAAGAACACCTAATATAGGGATTTTAGTAGTTCCTCCATCTGGTGTCTGTTCTTTGATCCGTCAAAGGCATTGGATCCGTCTCAGTAACCTCCCCAACATCTCAACTCTTGTCAACGTTTATGTTTCTATCCATTTCTCTGATTAAGTTCAGGATAATTTTCCCTATTTTTAGGGAATTCAACCATTTATCATATCTTTTCTAACCTACTCCAAATATAAGGATGATATAAAGTTAAGCATCATCTACAACCTTGTGGTAGGTGGCCACATTGTTTTCCATTTGAGTTTTTCCATTTCTTAACTACACTATTGTTACACATGATATCCTTTTTTATAATCTCAATTATATTGATTTCATCATATATAATTAACCCTTTAACCTATATACATGTTTATTGAAACTTTTTTAGTTGTTTAGAGGTTGATTTCCATACTTATGGACACCCCTTGGGTGTACCAAGTAGAATTGGACATTATGGCCAATTGGTTCAAAATACCTAGAACTACTAATTGGCTAATGGATCAGTTGGAAAATTTAATTTCCCTTGATACATGTGTATTACATGTCACCCCAAGAACCTCTTAAGTGTTTTTTACTCCTATAGTTGGAATTTCCCAACTAGGCAATTGCCTTGTTTCCCATGTCACCTCCTAAGTGCCCCCTTGAGCCTTATGAATTGAGTTGTCATGCCTTAGTGAATTGAATATATTTGTTAGTATAGGATGGCCTAGTCTTGATGGTTATCATTATTTAAATTAATTGTATTAATTAAATTAAATGGTTTATATGGAAAGTCTTATGCATAATGGATGCCTTACTTTTAAAAGAACAATTGGGTTGAATGAGATGACTTCAAAGGAAGCCAAGGCCATACCTTTAATTATGCTTATTATGAATTGAACATTTCTAATATAATTTATTTCTTTTTTATAATGGATATTTTCTAATGAATTCATAAGAGACTATTCCCTATGTATTATGCTGTGAATTATTATTCCTCTTCTATATATATAGGGGCTTGAAAAAAGAGATGGATGAGAGGTAATACCCCATACTGGTTATAATTATAATGTACCTTTATAGAGGTTGTGATATGATGGTATGGGGTTGTTGAGCATGGAGATATCATGCTCCCTTACATCGAGTGTTGATCATGGTACCTCACACCAGTGATACTATATGGGCATTGGGCTTTATGCACCACGTTCATGATTAGTGTTTCCATAGAGGATCACTCACTATATCGAGTATTGTAGCATGAAGTCTCTCATTAGATTAGGATGTATGGATTTTAACCTATTTCTTGGGCTTTTAGGATTGTTAAACTAGTCACAGATGTCTGAGTTATGACTCAGTCCAGCCATCACTAGTATTCTAGGTATATGACCACTTACATATGCACGTACTTGGTTCATATAGGTGGATGGAAAATAAAATTAAACTACATATATTTTCAATACTATATATATAGTGACATGATTAGACACATATTCTAGCCATGATATAAAGAAGGTAGACCATCCAGGTGTCCTATAGGAACTTGAGCAGGCTGGTTATTTATTTCAGATTTGTTTTACTTTTCTGCTTATACCATCACACTGTTTAGTTATGAGCACTACTTGGATTACATGTACACACCATTTATGGTGGCCTACTGAGATTTTTATCTCACACCATACTCGGGCTGAATTTTGTACCTGAGAATATTATTTGTCTGCAGGTAATGATAATGTCAATGGCCCTACTACAAGATGTTTATATGTATTGCTTTTAGATGGAGATAAGGAGAAGAGGATTAGGAATTAGATCAAGATGCTATGAAGCATAATTTTGTTCCATTTAACTTTCTTATTATATATTATTGTTCTACCACACCACTATTTTATTATATTTCCATGAATACATGTATCAGACACCACTTTAGAGGCATTTGATATTATTATCAGTTGTTTTGTTATCTATTTATGCTTATTCAGTTTATTGATTATATTTGTTTATATTATGCTTCCACTATTTATTGTATTTTATTATATCTATTGTTATACTCTGACATGAGGGTATAGTATCCCCATTGTACAATATTTACACCCTCACTGCTAGTCAGTAGCCTTTGGCATTTGAGGAGGTGTTCTTGAGGCCATGTGACCCATCGACTCGGGGCACAATTTAAGTGGACCCCGGGTCGAGATGTTAAAAAGTGGAATCAGATTGGTTCCTTTATTTTTTTACAGTTTCGAGAAAATTTGTTAGAGATTGGCAATTCTTGGAACTTGTTCATAGTCCACTCTTGGGTTTCACAACCCCATGTTCAGGGTAAAGGCCGAGTTTCCTGAATTATAATTGTTATTCTATTTTTTTTCTATCACTATTGATATCATTTCACCATTAGGTGACACACATGCTATGTTGTGGTTCATATTATTATTATTATTGATGATTTACTTCATTATTTCCCTGATGATATGAGGCAAAGGATAATTGTTACATGCATCATTTTTAGGAATACTAGGAAAAATATTCCATGCCTTTTCAAGCCACGTTTAGTTTTAGAATGAATTTTTCTGTTTCATATTTATAGTACCTTGTAAATATATTTAATTATGCTGAAACTTCTTGTAGGTATTGCAAAATATAACTGATACTTAAAGGGAATACCTTAACCCAACAAAATTTTTATAAATAGGTTAAAGCAGACACCTTAAACATTCAATTATGGAACATTGAGCTATGGACTAACTATCTAATGAGATGGAACGTGTTATGGTGTGGGTTTAGTGGAAGCCATAAATGTTTCATAAGGAGTATGGAACCTTATATATTGGAAATGGTAATCCATTTAATTCAACTATCTAAAGTGATTGAATATTAAAAAATCACAAATTTAAAATGAATATGATTCCCAATTTAAAATATCCATAATATATATATATATATATATAACACAGAAACATAGACCTGAACCCAGACTTAGTAGTGGGTAGTGGGTAGTGGGTGTCTCTTATGTTATTATGGTCTCTTTATACTATCTATACCAAGATTTTGAAGTAGGGAGAGAGGTGTGGTTGTTTCTTTAGGAAGGATTTACACTTGTCCTAGTTTCTAAATGCAATCTTATCGATTGATTAAATCTCTTCTGAGGTTTGTGTTTGGAATTTTAGTGTCATGCCACCAAGATGTCATATGGTCTCAGAATATAAAGGCGGTGATGATAATATCTCTAAGGTGGAGGGCCATGATACGCTAGTGATTCCTCTTGAAGAGCCACAAGTGGCTCCTCTTCCAGCTCTAGATATAAGCACTGATGCCCAGTTTTGAGAGGGTTTTCTGCATATGCTTCAGTCAGTGAAGTTTTTGTTCAACCTGACCTGAGTATAGCAGAGTTGACTCATTCATTTTAGTAGTAAAATACACCCACCTTTTTGGGGGATGGTATACCTCATGTTGTAGAGTCTTTTATTAAGAAAATCCCATCTATATTCGAGCATCTAAAGATACCTCCAGATAGGAGCGTCAAGTTAACTTCATATATGATACTTGATTTATCCAAGCGGTGGTGGGATTACATCACCTATGTATATCAGCATTATGATATGTTCTGGGATGATTTCCATATTATCTTATTTTATTACTTATTTCCCAAGACACTGAGGGCTTATAGAGCAAGATAATTCCTGAACATATAGCAGGGGAGCATGTTTGTTATGGAATACTCTACTCATTTCATAGAGATGCAGTGATTAGCTCTAAATCTAGATGTTTATGATCTTACGACGGCTAGGTGATTTGAGGAAGGGCTAGTTTACACCATCTGATCGTAGTTTAATGTGTTCATTTTGATGACTATTTCTGAAATCATCAACCAGGACCATATTACAGAGTGGAACTTGAGGGATACAAAAGGTGCGATTCAAGGAAGTTGGGAACCTAGAGCTATCAGTGGGTCATATTCTAGGAAAAAAAGGCTCTTTGAAGATAACCGTGTAGGTAGAATCATTTAGGCTCCTAAAAAAGATAAATTTTTGATTTTTTATCTATGAGGGATGCCAGGACACGTCAAGTATCAGTGTCCATAGGATCCAGTCGAGTTTAGAGGCTGTATCAAGATGGTTCATATCCAGCGCTTTTGCAATACTTTACCTATGTTCCCTAGTAAGAGAGGATTTTACCCAATACTAGGTTAGGGGAAGGGCCAGAAGGATCACAATAGGTAGGCAATTGGAACATCACCGGTAGATCAGGCCGAGGTGGTGGTCGAAGCAGAGGTAGTCATACTTATGATTCTCAGCACTGGCAGAGCAGGTTATCTCATGACAGTCAAATAGTGACTCAGGGTTGTGGTAAAATCCAGTTACATATAGTCCAACCTACGCTGTAGGAGAAAATAACTTGAAATTATACTATATGAGGTATTATTCTAGTTTCCTCAACTTTAGAGTAAACTTTATTTGACACATTCATGTCTCAATCATTTATATCTAAGGCTGTTCTGAGAATTATGGTCCTTTAAATTGAGAAATTTTTTGGTGTTATGATGTTATAAACACCCTTAGGTATCTGATCAGAGGGCATTATCCATTGTAGGGATTGTCCCCTTGATATATGTAGTTACCTTTTCATTTATAATCTTTGTATCATTGACATGACAAACTTTTTTGTAATCATCAAGATGGATTGTTTAGTTCCATATTGAGCTCATATTGACTAATATCATTGTAGGATAATGTTTACATTACCAGAGGGTGTTAGGTATGTTCATAAGGGAGACTGATATGATAATGTGACACAAGATGGGCCCGATCCACAAAGACTGGGTAGTGATACTAATAAGATCATTGGTATTTTTCTTGATGACCAGGGGTTACAACCCACTGTCTTTCCTCCTATAGTGTATAATTTTAGAGATGTATAACCTGAAAACTTCTCTGGTCTACTTCTAGTGAGATAGGTAGATTTCACTATTGATATTATTCTAGGTTTATCACCAGTGACCATTCCTCTATATAAGATGACACTTAAGGAGATTTTTTAGCTCAATAATTAGTTAGAGGATCTAGAGGCTAAAGGATTTATACACCCCAAAACTTCGACTCGGGTTTCACTAGTTCTTTTTTTCAAGAAGGAAGATGGTACCCTCAGGATCTGCGTAGATTACCATTGTTTGAACCATCTCACTTTGAAGAATCTATAACCAATTCCTAGAATAGATGACCTATTTGATTAGATACGAGGATAAAATGTGTTTTCATAGATATATTTGAGGTCAGTCTGTCATTAGGTTCATTGAAATACTTTAGAAATACATCGCACAACTTTCAAGAGTAGGTATAGTCTTTAAATGTACCTAGTTATACCATTCGAACCCACAAACACACCTGTTGTTATCATGGATCTTATGAATTTGGTTTTCCACCTGTATCTGGATTAATTCATGGTAGTCTTTATTGATGATATCTATTTGTATTCATTCTCCATACATGACCATTCATCCCATATTAAGATCATGTTGAATACACTGAGAGAGAACCATCACCATGATAAGATCAGTAAATGTAACTTATGGATCGATAAAGTACACTTCTTGGGTCATATTATCTCAGAATCAGGAGTTTTTGTAGACCTAGAGAAAGTGAGAGCTATAGTTTCGTAGGAGCAACCCAAGAAAATATTTGATATTAATAGTATACCAACCCTACTTTTATTAAAAACTTAAACATGATTTATTACATTAAATTCACTTTATACAATATAGAATATAAAGAGGTCTAGTGTCTTTGGGGATTAGGATAATTACATAACAACTTAAGACATGAAATATAACCTCTTTATTGAAAAATTCCTTTATATGACCACTACATTCCCTCGTACTTAGCATTGCATGGGATAACCTGAGGAATGCATAAGAAAAGGGTGAGGAATAAATCCCAGTAAGGGAATAAACATGGAATAACATGAGGAATACAATACATGTTAGAAAATAGGCATATCAATGGAGCACAAGAGAAACATGAACATAAAAGCATAATAAAGCATGATAATCATAACATGGAAATGTGGCAACAACACTTAACATGGAATTTAGCATGAGCCAAGGCTCATTGCACATGGAGCATGAGTAAACCCTCATTGCACATGAAGCATGAGTAAACCCTCATTGAAATTGAATTAGCATGAGTCAACACTCATTCCACATGATGTATCATGATACTATACTTTACCCAATGCATTGTATCACTATCATGGATCACCCTTTTAAACATTTCATTTCATGCATAATTGTGCCACATGGATCCTATAACATGGAATCAATCAACATCATAAGTTATTAAACTATTAAGTAATGTGGAATAAATACATGAAAGTACCATTCAAAATGTATATTTTCATAAAGGTGGATACCCTTGATAGAGACATGGGTATGGTATTCACTACACAATGATATTGTCTTGGAAAAATGCGGTGTAATTTCTGTAGCTTAACGGTGTGACATAGGGATTCATGAAAATGGTTGATGAAAGTGAAATGGGTGTCTCGTCATATTCGCATGAAATGGATAGTAAGGGGTTCATATAGATACATGTCCCAAAAAACTTAATGGAATTTAGATGCATAATATAAAATAATTACTTGGATGTTAAAGTGGAGAGAGAAATCCCTCACAAGATTTCATCATGGTAACAGGTGTACATGGGACACATTAATGAGAGAGAAACAGGTCTCCCATAATCAAAACATAACGAGGGAAGTATGGGGGAGGTGTGAAATCATAACCCAACATTTGTAATTTAAAACAAAAGGGCACAAAAACATAAGGAAAATTTGACAAAAAATAGAAAACCAGAAATGCCTTACTTGGAAGTGTGATCCCAAAGGATTGGGAGAGGCTTGAGAGAGGCTTCTTGGGAGCTTGGGGCCACTTGGGAGGATTATATATAGAGGAGGGTAGGGTTTTTTCGAACTCCAAAGGATTTGAGTGAAGAAGAAGTGGGAGCTTGGGTGGGTTTATATAGGAAAGAAGATGGAATTATTTATTATTTAGGTTCGGGACACCTCACATTAAACTAATCAAAACAACAAACCAGCCCATGGTCTTTGACCTTGGGTTTCTCCAAAGGGTATTGGAAAAAAAAATTTATAATTCCAATGGACTAACCTCTTCAAATAATATGGTTTCTTATGTGGATGTGAGTCACACTCTCAAGGAAAACAATTTAAAAAGACAAAATGTTTTATAAACTTTGAAGGGTCCAATAAAGCTTTATAAAATAAATCAAACAAACCCAAAATTACATTATTTTAATGGTAAAACATATATTGGCTGAACATAATGTTTATAGTATTTTATTACATCACCATTGGGTCATTATGATGTCATAAAACACATTATATATTTAAAAGGTATTTAATTTTTACCCAAAAATTTGACTATCTCGGAAAATTATAAAAAATTAACCATTGAATAATTTCGATGTTCTGATTTGAAAAATAATATTCATTTTATCTAAACAATTTTTTAAATATGTGAATTTTTACTTTTAAAATAAAAAACTGACTTTTATTGAAAAATCAAGGGTTTTGATAAAAATAGCTTTCAAACCTTAATAAAAATTATAATTTCATTCATAAAAATTATAAGACATTTTATATTTAATAAAAATTAATTTAATAATATTTTATTAAAATATCATTTAATTCAAAAATACATTAATTCATTAAAATAGATTTCTTAGTTGAATATTAACTAAAAATACTATTTGTGCTTTAAAAACTATTTACAAAGTAACAATAATAAAAAGAATGTATATTCTCTATAAAAGAATATATACATAATCATAGTACTAGGGTCTTGTTACATAACCCCTTAAAACACTCGCATAAGACCTTAGGGTAAGGTGAATGATGGTGACAGACTCTAGGGGTGGCTCAGATGACATTGCTTGAGTGGTAATCTCTATTAACTTCCACTTGTCCCGTAGTCTATTCTTCTCAAGCATAACATGTTCAAGCATGGCTAGGTATTGGTCAAGAGCGAAGCCCAGTGATGCCACCTCCTTTCCGAGCTCTGACAAATGGGTTTCGTATGGGGCAAGTCTACTAGATGAGGCCATCGCTTCCTTTATCTGAGTAAATTGTATTTTTTAAATCCCTATATTTATACTAATTAGGTGATCACTGTTCAATGGCTATATTAGCAATGATCAGAATTCATAATGGTATTTTAAAATCCAGAAACATAAAACCAATGAAGCTAAAATTTTATATAACCATAATAAGACATTTAATTAGATCAAGAGGGATTTCCATTAATTAAAGTTTGGGTCATTACAATCTCCCCCATTAAGAAATTTCATCCTCGAAATTTTCTTTTCCCACACTAAAAAATATGTGGGTAACTTTGCTTTATCACTTCCTCCGATTCCCTTGCCGCTTCTTCAATCTTGTGGTTTTTCCACAACACCTTGACGAGGGGCATTGTCTTATTTCGTAGAACTTTTTCAATATGATATAAGATCTTCACTGGTTGCTCCTCGTAAGAAAGATCATCCTCTAACTGTACTAAATTTGAAGAGAGTATAAGTGAATGGTCTGGTATGTACTTCCTTAAGAGGGATACATGAAAGACATCATGTACTTTGGACATGGTGGGTGGAAGTGCTAGTCGATAGGCCACAACCCCAACACGATCAAGAATCTCGAAGGGGCCAATGTACCTAGGACTTAACTTCCCTTTCTTTCCAAACCTCATGACCTTATTCCATGGAGATATGCATATAAATACCATGTCTCCAAATTTAAACTCAAGGACTCGTCGACGGTTATCTGTATAACTCTTATATCGACTCTGGGCTACCTTGATATGCTGCTGAATGGTTTTCACCCTCTCCACCATTTCTTCGACCATTTCTAGTCTAAGAAGCTTACGCTAACCAACTTCATCCCAACATGCTGGTGTTCTGCACCTCTTCCCATACAGAGCTTCATAAGGTTCCATTCAATTGATTGAGTGGAAGATGTTATTGTAGAAGAGTTCAACCAGTAGAAGATATTGATCCCATCCTCGTTTAAAGTCCATTGACGATGATCTTAACATATCTTCCAGTGTATGAATAGTTTGCTCAGATTGGACATCCATTTGATGATGACAGGCCGTACTAAATCTCAGTTCAGTATCTAGAGAATGTTGAACACTCTTCCGAAACTTAGAGGTGGATCTTGGATCTCGATCGAATACAATAGATAGTGGTACTCTATGCGTTCTTACCACTTCCCTGGTTATATCCGTGCTAGTTGATCCAATGATAAATCCTCTCGAATTGCAATGAACTGTGCAGACTTTGTAAGATGATCCCCAAAAACCTATATTGCATTGTTTCCTTTATATGTCTTTAGAAGTCGGGTAACAAAGTCCATGATGATGTTCTCCCATTTCCATGATGGTATGGGAAATGGTTGCATCATACCCTTAGACTTCTGCCTCTCTTCCTTCACTTGTTGACACACCAGGAACTTTGATGTATACTCAACGATCTACTTCTTCATATTATCCCACCAACAATGCCCTCAGAGATCTCAATACATCTTTGTGTTTTCTGGGTGAATAGAGAAATTTGAACTATATGCATCCTCCAAAAGTTCCTTCTTCAGCTCTGGACTTGATGGAACACATATTCATTTACCAAATCTCATAATTCTTTCTTCATTAACATTGAACTCCAAGGATTTCCCTCTTCTGATAGATTCCACATTCTTCTAAATTACCACATCATCCCTTTGAGCATCCTTTAACCTTTCCAAAAGAGACAGATGAGCAATCAGTTGTGAAAGGATTGATGATGTTTCCTTATTCGTGAATCCCATGTCCATATTCATCAAATCTATGAAGATTGGATCCTTCTCAATTCTCATAAGTGATAGAATCACTGGGTCCTTTATAATTAGAGCATCCACCACCTTGTTCTCTTTCCCAGGGAGGTAATGGATTGAGAATTCATAGTCTTTGATCAGATCTAACCATCTTCGTTGGCGCTTGTTCAACTCTTTCTTTGTGAATATATACTTGGGGCTTTTGTGGTCCATATATATTTCATACTTCTCCACAAAGAAATAATGCTGCCAAAATTTTAAGGAGAGGATCACTACAGCCAACTCCAGATCATGTGTTGGATAATTCTTCTCATGAACTTCCAATTTCCTTGAAACATAGAGAATGAATTTTTCATCTTGCATCAACACATAGCCCAAGACCATTTTCAAAGAATCACTGAATACCAGAAAAAGTTATCCACTTGTGGGTAAAGTGAGCACATACACAATGATAAGCCTCTTTTCAACTCCTTGATGCTTTATTCGCATTCATGACTCTAAGAAAACTTTACTCCCTTTTGAGTTAGCTTGGTTAGAGGGTTGTAAAATCATGAGAAATTTCTCAAAAATTGTCGATAATATATAGCTAACCCTAAGAAGCTTCGAATATCCATTACCGATGATGACCTTGGACATTCCTCAAATAAAACTATCTTGGAGGGATTTACAGATATCCCATTGCTTGTGATGATATGACCCAAGAATAAGACCACCTTCAACCAGAACTCACATTTTATGTACTATGCACAGATCTTCTCCTTCTGCAAGGTCTCTAGTACAGTTCTTAGATGCTCCTCATGACCATATTTGGTTTTGGAGTATATTAGAATATCATCTATAATGATTACCAATAATTTGTTGAGGTAATACCTAAAGACTCTATTCATTAAATCCATGAATATTTCTGGAGCATTAGTGAGTCTGAAAGTCATTACTATGAATTCATAGTGCCCTTATCTTGTACGAAAATCTTTCTTGGGGATATATTCCTTCTTTACCCTTACATGATAATATTCTAACCAAAAATCCACCTTGGAGAAGTATTGATCTCCATGAAACTGATTGAAAAATTTATCAATTCGTGGGAGAGGATACTTGTTATTTATCATGATTTTGTTAAGCTTGCGATAATTGATGAAAAGGCGCATTGACCCATACTTATTCTTGACGAAGAGGACTGGTGCACCCCATGGTGAAGCACTTGGGCGTATAAACCCTTTTTTTAGATTCTCCTATAGTTGTTTCTTCAGATTCTCAAGCTCCAAAACAGCCATTCTATATGGATTCTTGGATATTGGAAACACCCTAGGTATAAGATCAACTGATAATTAAACATCTCTTATAGGAGAAAGACCAAGAAATTCCTCGGGAAACACTTCAGCGAATTCCCTCACAATAGGTATGTCTTCAAGGATAGTTTCCTCCTTATAATCAATCATCTGAGAAAGATACACGTACTAATTGGGCAGTAATATCCACACTTGCGATGATGGAGCTAAAGAAGATTCATATTCCTTCTTTCACTTGTATAGAATCGGGGGTCGATTCTTCACATGGAGAGTGATTTCCCTCTCACAGCAATTTCAGTTGGCTCTATATGAGGAAATCCAATCCATGCTAAGAATTTCATCAAATTCCACCATAGGGATTATGAAAAGGTTCTCTAGGAAATTCAATCCACAGATTATGATAGGGGGAGTTATATTCAGGGGATGCAATGATTTCCCCATTTTCTGTACTCATTGACATCTTTACTTCAATGATTTGTGGTGGTGCTGGGATTGTTCTACTAAACTTTTGGGATATAAAAGAATTCGTAGAACCTAAATAAAAAAGTATGTTTTCTATTCTTGAATGAATAACTAGATTACCTTTCACCACTTTGTTTTCGGGGTTCACTTCAGAAGTAGTGATGGAAAAATCTTGCCCTTGCTACCTTGGAGGTTGTTAGTTGCCTCCGAAAACCCCTGGCTTAGGGGACTTATTTGCAAGATGCCCTGGTTCTTTCTAGTTTTAGTAATGAACAACACGTTGAGGTTTGAACAGAGCGTTCCTATCCTCTATTGTAGCTATGGATTTTTCTTGTCGGCAGTTAATAGCTAGGTTCTCTTCTCTTCCACACCTAAAGCATTTCCTCATCCCCTTCAGGAAATTTCTAAGGTGCTTCTTTCTATACCTTTGGCAAGTGGGGTGCTGGATCTTCTTAGCACCGTTGGATTTATCCATCAAACCTCCAGCATTGAAGTCCACCTTACTCTTCTTATCCCCATGATACCCCTGAGATTCTGTAATCTTCATTTCAACCTTGAGGGCACATCAGACAATTTCCGCATAGCTTTTGAAGTCACGAATCACCCTCACTTTCTGTAGGCTAGGTTTCATCCCCCCAAATAAGTGGTCAACATTGCATTCTGGGGTAATGCCAAAGATGGAGGCATATCATGCAATCCTTTTAAAGTTTTCCTCGTATGCTACGACATATTTTTCGTCTTTTTTCTTGAGGGTAAGGAATTCCCTTTCCATCTTAAGTTGGAGGGTGTGTGGAAAATATTTATCGAAAAACATCTTCCGGAAATCCTTCTATTACAACACCTTGACCTCTTCCTCAGGCTTTGTATTTTTGATCAACATCCACCATTGATCAACTTCACCATCCATATGATAAAAATCTAAGAGAACCTTCTCTTTTTCAGAACATTGAAAGATGAAGAATATCTTTTCAATGGTGTTGATCCATTGTTCAGCAATTGAGGGATCAGATGTTCCATTAAAGTAGGAGGCCTTTGTCTCATTTAGCTCTCGATAGCGACTTGTTCTTTATTAGGGGGGTTGAACGTTCCTATTAACCCATGTTTCTATTCAAATCTTGAGTTAACTAAGAGAGAAGCATTACAAAGTTCATGATTCCCGCTCTTATTTTATTGGGCATCTCGTTATAACAGTCATCACATTGATCTTCACATAGATTGTTAGCCCGAGTCCTCCTATTACCGGACACTAGATGGAATAAAAGGAATGTTAGGGGTAACACATAAAGGGTAATCCAAGGAAAAAAACTGATGACTTATAAATAACTTTTATTTCCTCAACTTATGAATCCATATGCTTCAATCTATGCTATTCATGATCTACTTTCTAACATATATTCTTAGGGGAATTTTTTTAATTCCCTTAATTAGGGTTAATACTAAGCTTGTGAATTTACCAAAGCATATCCCCCAGGAGTGTCCTAACCAAGTGTATATCAAGGCCTATTTTCATGTACCAGGATTCCCTAGGTCAAGCCTGAAACTATTTGTCGGGATTTTCACCCCTAGGTACATATGTGCCAGAGCCGCCTCTACCTGCTTGTATCCAGATAGGGATGTATTTGCATGATAAACCAATTACTCAATACCCACCAAAACTTAGGGGTGTTTTTATTATACTTAGTCTGGTCTCTAAGGCTTCACTTGGGTTTTCTAATACTAATCCCAAAAATAAATAAACCTATCCTCTGATACCAACTATAACAACCCTGTTTTTATTACAAACTTAAACATGATTTATTACATTAAATTCACTTGATACAATATAAAAGACTGAGAGTTCTAGTGTCTTTGGTGATTAAGATCATTATATAACAACTTAAAACATTAAATAAAACATCTTTATTGAAATATTCTTTTACATGACCACTACATTCCCTCATACATAACATTTCTTGGGATAACCTTAGGACATGCATAAGAAAAGGGTGAGCTATAAAGTCCAGTAAGGGAATAAACATGGAATAACATGAGGAATACAATACATGTTAGAAAATAGGTATACCAATGGAGAAAAAGAGAAATATGAACATAAAATCATGATAAATCATGATAATAATAACATGGAAATGTGGCAACAACACTTAACATGGAATTTAGCATGAACCAAGGCTCATTGAACATTGATCACAAGTAAACCCTCATTGCACATGAAGCACAAGTAAACCCTCATTTCACATTAATTATCATGAGTCAACACTCATTTTACATGATGTATCATGATACTATACTTTACCCAATGCATTGGAGCACTATCAGGGTGCACCCTTCTTAAACATTTCATTTCATGTATAAGTGTGCAACATGGATCATATAACATAGAATCAGTCAACATCATAAGTTATTCCACGATTAAGTAATTTGGATTAAATAAAAGAAAGTACCATTAAAAATGTATATGTGCATAAAGGTGAATACCCTTGATAGAGACATGGGTATGGTATTCACTACACAATGATTTTGGCTTGGAAAAACATGATGCAATTTCGGCAGCATAACGGCTTGACATAAAGATTCATGAAAATGGTTGATAAAAGAGAAATGGGTGTCTCATAATATTTAAATTAAATAGATAGTAAGGGGTAATATATATACATGTACCAACAAATGTAATGGAATTTAGATTCATAATACAAAAGAATTACTTGGATGTAAAAGAGGAGAGAGAAATCCCTCACGGAATTTAGGCATGGTAATAGGTGTACACGAGACACATTAATTTGAGAGAAAGTGGTATCCAATCATAAAAACATAAAGAGGGAAGTATGTTGGAGGTGAGAAATAATACCCCAACATTTGTAATTGAAAACAAAAGGGCACAAAAACTTAAATAAAATTTGACAAAAATGAGAAAGTACGAAATCCCTTACTTGGAAGTGTGATTCCAAAGGCTTGGGAGAGGCTTGAGAGAGGCTTCTTGGGAGCTTGGGGCACCTTGGGAGGATTATATTGAGCGGCGGTAAGTGTTTTTTAGAACTCCAAAGGCTTTGAGTGAAGAGTAAGTGGGATATTGGGTGGGTTTATATAGGAAAGGAGATGGAATTCTTTATTATTTAGGTTTGGGACACCTCAAATTAAACTAATCAAAACCACAAATCAAACCATGGTTTTTGCCCATGGTTTTTTCCAAAGGGGAGTGAGAAAAAATATTTTATAAGTCCAATGGCCTAAATTCTTAAAATAATAGGGTTAATTTTGTGGAGGTGAGTTACACTCTCAATGAAAACAATTTAAAAAAGACTAAATGTTTTATAAGCCTTGAAGGGTCCACCAAAGCTTTGTAAAATAAATCAAACAAACCCAAAATCACTTTATTTTAATGTCAAAACATATATTAGCAAAACATAATGTTTATAGTATTTTATTACATCACTATTGGGTCATTATGATGTCATAAAACACATTATATATTTAAACTATATTTAATTTTTACCCAAATATTTGACTGTCTCGGAAAATTATGAAAAATTCACCATTGGATAATTTCGAATTTCTAATTCCAAAAATAATATTAATTTTATCTAAATAATTTTCTATATATGGTAATTTTTAATTTTAAAATAAAAAACCGACATTTATCAAAAAATCATGGGTTTTGATAAAAATAGCTTTCAAACATTAATAAAAATTACAAATCCATTCCTAAAAATTATACGACCATTTATATTTAATAAAAAGAAATTTAATAATATTTTATTAAAATATTATTTAATTCAAAAATACATTAATTCATCAAAATATATTTCTTAGTTTAATATTAACTAAAAATATTATTTGTACATTAAAAAATATTTACAAAGTTACAATAATAAAATATTGTATATTCTTTATACAAGAATAATGTAAATAATCGTAGTACTAGGGTCTTGTTACATAAACCCTTAAAACACCCACATACGACCTTAGGGAGAGGTGTACGATGGTGACAAACTCTTGGGGTGGCTCAGATAAATTTACTCGAGCGGTAATCTCTATTAACATCCACTTGTACCGTAGTCAGTTCCAATTAAGCTTAATATGTTCAAGCTCAGATTGGGATTGATCAAGAGCAAAGTCTAATGACGCAACCTCCTTTCTGAGCTCTGAAAAATGGGATTTGTATAGGGTAATTATACTAGATGATACCATCGCTTCCTTTGTCGGAATAAATTAGATTTGTTAAAGCCCTATATTTATACTAATCAGGTGATCACTGTTCAATGACTATATTAGCAATGGTCACAATTCATAATGGTATTTTAAAATCCCGAAAAATAAAACCAATGAAGTTCACCTTTTATATAACCATAATAAGACATTTAATTAGATCAAGAGGAATTTCCATTAATGAAATCTTGGGTCGTTACAAAGAGTTTCTTGGGGATTTTCAGATATTATAAATGCTTCATCCAGGATTTATCACACCTTGTAGTGCTGAATATGGGCTTGAAGAAGAAGGGTGTGAAATTCGTATAGTCAGAAGCTTGTCAAGAAACCTTTCAGGAGTTTAAGGGTTGTTTTAATTTAGTATCGATAATTATTCTTATGGATCTATGTAGGATCTATACAGTATACTGTGACACATCAGGAATCATTCTTGGAGATTTTATAATGTAGGAAGAGTGAGTCACCACATACGGGTCTTGTCAGTTGAGGCCTCATGAACATAATTACCCGACACACGACCTTAAGCTCACTACTGTAGTTCACGCATTTCGTTGTTGGAGACATTATCTACTAGGAGAGTGTTTTTTTGGTATTCATAGACCACAAGTTCTTCAATTATATATTTAAATAGTGGGATCTAAATATAAGGCAATTCATGTGGGTTTAATACCTATAGTCAACTGATTTCGAGCTTGCTTACAGACTGGTAAAAGGCAATTTTGTAGTAGATGATCTGAGCCAAAAGAATAAGACACAAGTGGTTAAAAAATCCAGTGGTAAATAAAATATTATGGACTTCTTATTATAGATTCATTTTGAGTTTTAGGAGGACCATGGATAGACAATCCTTTTAACCTTATCAGTGACTTCTACTCTTTTGGAATGGGTAAGAATAAAGAAATTATCTAATTCTAAATGGATTTTCTTGAGGGAAAGTGTTTCATATGATGACATATATTTAGGGTGGAATATGGGTAGGGATGATACCTTATTTTACCATGGCCATGTATGGGTCCTGAAAGACATCAAAGAAGAGATGATATGTGAATTCCAATCAGGATATTCAGCCCCAGTATTGGTTTCTTGGTATGAAATGTGGGATTGCCGGATTCATCACTCGGTGTTCCAAATGTCAGTAAGTGAAATTGAAAAATTAGTGACTATAAAAGATCCTACAACCATTTTCCATTCCTGAGTGGAAATGGGATGATGTTTCGATGCATTTCGTGGTTGGTTTACCTAGATCACCTTAGGGATACAATATGGTGTGGGTTTTCATTGATAATTTGATGAAGGTTTCACATTTCTTACCTAGGTGAGAGACCTTCATGGTAGCTGATCTAGGAAGGATGAATGTAGGAGAGGTTGTACATATTCATGGAGATCCTTGTTATATTGTTTTTTTATAGAGATTCTTTTTTCACATCACAATTCTGGAAAGGGTTGCAGAAGGCATTGGGTATGCAAGTACTCTTGAGCATAACCTATCACCCACTAACCAATGGACAGAAGAAGTGTACTATTCAGATTTTAGAGGGAATTATCTGTGCATGTGTCCTTTACAATGGGGGTTCCAAGGAGAAACATATTCCCCTCATGGAGTTCGCTTATAATAATAGATTTTAGGCTACCATCGAGATGTCTCCTTATGAATCCTTATATGGTAGGACTTTCTGCTCAACTTTGTGTTGGATAGAGGAGGGGAAGTAGTGATTATTGGAACACATATCATGTAAGAGACTATATAGCAGGTCTAGTTGATCAGAAAGTGCATGTTGATAGCTCAGTATAGATAGAATTCATATGCCAACATATGTTGATGACCACTTGAGTTCAAGGTTGGAGACTGGGTTTTCTTACGAGTCTCACCTAGGTTAGGGAATAGACATATTTGGATGTATGGTAAGCTTTGATCAAGGTTCATTGGACCCTTAAAGGTTATAAAATGAATCAGACTAGTGTCTTACTAGTTGGGACTTCCTTAGAGATATTGGTCCCTGAATGACGTCTCTCATGTATCTCAGCTTCATCGATACTATCTAAACCCATAAAATGTCTTTCAGTCTGATGAGGTCGAGCTGGATATGGATGTTTACTTCAAGAAGTATTCTATTCATATATTTTATTGGAGTATGAAGACACTATGAGAAAGGTTAGTTCCTTTGGTATGGGCTCTATGGAAGCATGAACAAGTACAAGATGAGATCTATGAATAGGAAGCTAATATTTAATCTTATTGTCTAGAACTCTTTATTGATACCACTTTACCCTTAGAAGGCCAACTCAGGGATGAATTGATTTAAGGAGGGGATATTGTAACAACCCATATTTTCAATGAAGGTAAAAAAAATTAGTTTTTCAATTTTAATACCTTAAATGGACCAAATAATGATTCCTAATCAAGTCACATAGGTCATAATTGCGTCTGAGGCTTGTTTAGAGCCCGAAGATTCGAAATGAGAAAAAAAAGATTATGCTATAAGGTTTGTCTGCAACTGTGCAAACTAGGGCACATGACCTTGAAGCTGGTTATAGACATGGGATAGATCCATTATATATAGTTTGTGCACATTTAGTCAAAATGTGCACCTAACCATACAATGTGTCCCATGTAGCATTGAACTAAGCACACTTTGCACACGCTTTGTCCAAACTGTGCATCCAAATCATGTTCCTTGATATTTTTGGGTGAAATGAAAATTTTCCCCCTCATTTAACTTAAAATATTTTCTTTTCACCTCTTCCTCCAGTAGACCAACACCTATATTATTCATTTTTGGATCTCAATAACACATAATATATGTATTAAATTATTTCCTCTATCTGGTGTTCATTATTTAATATTTATGAGGCATTGGATCCATCTCAATAAGCTCCCTTAGCCTTTAAACTCCTATAAAAGTTTATCTTATCATCTATTATTTGATTTAGATGAAGAATAATTTTACCTATTTTTAGGGAATTGGACTGTTTCTCATATCTATTCCAACCTAATCTGAATTTGAGGCAGATATTGATCAAGGCATCTTCTACGACCATGAGGTAAGTGGTCACATCATTTTCGCTTTGAGTTTTGTTATTTCATAACTATGCCATTATGCCGCATGATGGATTTTGTTGAGAATCTCCATTATATTGATTCCTTCATGTATAATTGACACCATTTACCTAGATACATGTTTATTGAATCTTATTTAGTGGTTTATAGGTTGGTTTCCAAAATTATGGACACCCCTTGGGTGTGCCAAGTAGAATTGGCCATTATGGCCAATTGGTTCAAAATGACCAGAACTCCTAATTAGTTGACAAATTGGTTTCTAAATGTAATTTCCTTTGAGACATGAGTATTACATGTGACCCAAGGAACCTATTAGGTGTTTCCCCTCTTATAGTTTGAATTTCCCAAGCATGAAATTACTTTGTTGCCCATGTCACCTCCTAAGTGACCCCCTTGAGCCTTATTAATTGAGTTTTCATGACTTAGTGAATAGAATGGATTGTTTTGTATAGGATAGACTACTCTTGATACTTACCTTCATTTAAATGAACTATCTTAATTAAATGATATGTTTTATATGTAAATTATTTTTCATAATGGATTCCTTACAATAAAAAAATCAATTGGGTTGAATGGAATGACTTCAAAGGAAGGAAAGGCCATACCTTTAATTATGCTTTTTATGAATTGAATGTTTCTAATGGAATGTATTTCCTTTTTGATAATGGAACTTGGATAATTAATTCAAAATAGGTAATGCCTTATGTATTATGCTGTGAATGATTATGCCTCTTCATTATATATATATATGGGCTTGATAAAAGAGATGAATGGGAGGTAATAACCTATGAAAGTTATAATTATAATGAACCTTTATAGAGTTTATGGTAAGAGGGTAAGGTATTATTGAGTATGGATATATCATGATCTCTTATATAGGGTGTTGATCATTGTGTATCATACCAATGATACTATATGGGCATTGGGCTTTATGTGCCATGTTCCCTGATTAGTGTGTTTCCATTACGGCTCACTCTCTATCTCGAGTATTGTAGCATAGTGTCTCTCACTCTATTGAGATATAGGTATTGTACCCTATTTATTGGTATTATAGGCACATTTTCATGGTCATGGATGTCTGAGTTATTCCCTGGTCTAGCCAACACTAGTATTCAAGGTATATGGACACTTATGTCCATACGTACTTGGTTCATATAGGTGGATGAAATATAAAATTAAAGTTCATATATTATTAATACTATATATATAGTGACATGATTAAACATATATTCCAACCATGAGTTGAAGCAGGTAGACCCATCTTGTGTTCTATAGAAACCCGAGTGGGATGGTTATTTATTTCATCTTTGTTTTACTTTTCAACTTATACGTTTCAAACTATTTAGTTATGAGCACTGCTTAAATTACTCGTAGACAATGTTGGTGGTGGCCTACTAAGATATTTATCTCACACCCTACTCGGGATGCCTCTGATACCCATGAATAATATTTTTATATAGGTCTTGATAAGGTAAAGGGACCTATTACAAGATGTTGATATGTATTTCTTTTAGATAGAGTTAATGAGTAGAAGATTGTTCTATAGCTGAAGATGCTATGCAACATATTTTTATTATTTTTGATTTTTTTATTATATATTCCTATTCCTATACACCCCTATTGTATTAGGTTTCCATGCATATATTTATTATATACTTCCTTAAAGTATTTTGATATTATTATCCCTTTTTCATTTATCTTTTTACACTTCCACAGTTTATTGATTTTGTCTATTTATATTATGATTCTGTTGTTGATTGTATTTGATTATAACTATTGTGCTACTCTTACATGAGGGTATAGTCTCCCCTCTATACCACCTTTACACCCTCTCTACCAGTTGGCAGCCTCTAGTGTACGAGGAGGCACACTTGAGGCTATGTGTCCCACCAGCTTAGGGCACATGTTAAGTGGACCCCAGGTTGGGACATTACATAAGTACCATAACATTATAAAACATTATAATATAAATATATTAGATGATTTTTTTGAAACATATGAGTAATGATGAGATTATTTTATAGATTATATATAAGAGTCAAACTATAGTGATGGTATGGGTAAAGCTTTGATATGTTAGATTTAAACTATAAGTTTAATCTCTCTATTCTGTCTCACCTTAAACCAAATATTCTAGCATGATATTATTAAGAAGGAGAGCCTAAATTTATGTGTTCAAAGTGATTCATGTAAGCGTATGACTTTCTTAATCCCTTCTTTTGTATTTTCTTAGGGCTTATAGGTGCTGAGAGGGAGTTTAGATTCATTCCAAAAGTGAGAGTTGAGTTTCTATCTATTTATAGGTTTACCACAATGTAATGTTAGAAATGGTAGTTATAATGGTGATGCATGTTTTATATATGTGGATGTAGTGGGAAATCATTTTGGATTTTTTCTTATAGGGTAAGACTATTTTGGCGTATAGGGAACTACAGGGTCTAAAACACATGTTCTGAGTGGTGTGATATATACTGGGTTTCTCTGTGGGAAATGGGGAAGGGTTCTATACTCATGTTGGTCGGTGTGGTGTCATGAGAATCTTGGTGTTTTTATATTTTTTTTCATGTGGATTGAAATGCCTAGCAGAGGTTATTTTTTTGGGCATGGTGTTTATAAAGTTTCCTTATGGGAAACAAGGACCGATAAATTCAAAAGTTGATGGGATTGGCTATGTGTCATGGTAAGGTTGTTCTGAGTGAAGATGAGTGGAAATGATGAGCATAGTATCACCACGTCATAATATTGGGTGTGGTAAAGTGAAATAGTGTGGGATTTCCCTTTGTTCCATTATGAGTAGCTTGGGTTGTTTTCTAGGTATCAAAAGGAATTCCTCCATGTTTTGGTGTATATTGGGGTGTCGTATAAACTTTATTAAAATGTTTTTTTTGGAAAAATAATGAGGTTTGGGGGGATATAACCATTTCAAATTCCTAAATTTTTTTATCACACATTGACTAGAGGAACCACGAGAATGGTTAAAGTCACCACACCACAATAGAGGTTTGTTGAAATTTCTTTATATATAGGGGATTTATACATCCTTAGTTAGAATTTTATTTTCTTTCTTAAAATCCTAGATAGCCCTCGGGCCTCTCAATTCCCACATACCATTTCCCATGAGGGTTTAAACCTCTTGGTTCTTTAGGATCAAAATCTATTGAATCAAGCTACCACCCTATCATATTCTTCAATTATTCTTTGTTGATTTCATTATATAGGATTTATGTGGTGATTTTTTCTAGTTTTAGGTTGATAATAAAGTACAAAATGGTGGTGGTTTTTTGTGGTTAGGTTATGGGGGTTTTCCTTTATGTTTGGTGGTGGTTGGTCCTCAGTTCTTCTACTCTTATGTGGTGATTCTTTAAATATTTAAATAGAAGTAGGGGATCCATGATATTTCTTTTGTTATGTGAAAGTCTTTGATTAAATGATTTATTTAAAATTGTTACATGTTTTAAGTCAACATAATAATTTAATTAATTATAATTAAGATAATTAGATTAATTGTAATGGTGTAAATATTTTCATGTGTTTATTCTTTTCCAATACTGGTTGGATCATTATATTTTCTAGATAATGTGATTTGATTATTGTAATTATTTTCTTCCCTAATAATTTAAATTTGTTAAAAAATTAAGAGATTGTAAAACAAAGTGAATAATTAATGAGGCATATGAATTGAGCATGTCATCCCTTTTAAGCTATCAAAGATTAAAGGTGATACTTTGGACATGTTAATGGATGATAATATCTATTAATTAGATATTGGTTATTAGATTTCATGTTATTGAAACTTTATTACAATTAACTATTTAAATAAATATGGATAAGTAATAGTTTTTTATAATTAAATACTTTGGTCTATTTTGAACCCCAATATTATTTTCTAATATTTTATGATTTATGTTATGTGTAAAGACCCCAATCTTAATAGCTTATAGCCAATGCTTAACTTTATTAAAATGGTACAATGAACAAGATATATTATCCTAAAGGACCAAATAGTTTAGTATCTTTGGAAAAATAGATACAAATAGAAGTATTACATTATAACTTTGAAAGGAAAACAACATATAAAATCCATTGGAAACACCCATAAACTAGTAGATTATTCTTGAAATTCATTCACAATACACATCTTTGCATCTTGGGGAAAAATAAAACATAATAAAGGGGTGAGATAATATGATATATAAGGATAAGAAATAAAATATAAACTATCATAATAATAAACAATAAGGTAAGGTGATTAACTAAAAACACATTCCATTAAAACATAATCTTGAGCATAATATGGTTGGAATAAAAGTTGAATGAACAATGCCATATAAATAATCATATGAGAATGAAACTTAACCATTGACATTTTACTAGTATAATAATCACATGGATTATTAATTACTAATATAATAATTATGGAATGATTAATTCTAAACATCATAAAAATACCCTAAAGGCTTCGGCCAAGACATGATCCATAAATGGGTTAAAACCCGGTCTAGTTTGTCTCATTAGACCTACCGATGCATCGAGGGGCTATATCGGGCCCTAATCATCACTTAATAAGTCTAATTAATTCCTCATAATGAAAGGGGTGAAACCTAATCAATATATAAATCCATATTTAAACTAGAATATGGAAGGTAAATAATATCCCTAACCAGTAAACGATACAGAGTAATATGGCCAATGGTATAAAGACAGTACATCCCCAATAAAAATAATCATAAACCATTCAATAAAATATGGTGGATGATAATATAAGAGATCAATCTTAATTATGTATATGATTAAACATAAGTCATTGAAATAGATTAAAAAACTCTAATAAAATCATTAATAAATTCTTGAGAGAAATACCCTTTAACTTTGGAAAGAAGAGTTCTTTTGGAAAATCATTTGTATTTTTCATCAAAAAATATTATAGAAATGTATATCCTAGAAAAGAGAAGGGTAAGAAATTTTATTTGAGGAATATTAAAAAAAATTCATACTTAAATTTGAAACTAAAATAAAATCATGTAAAAAGAGTGTTTAAGAAACTTTAGAAATGAGCAACTTCAGTGTGGTTTAAGGAAAAATATAAAATAGTATTTAAAAAGGAAAAAGGTGTAATTGTTTTCATAAAACCATAAATGAAATAAGATAGTTTTTAATGATAAAATGAGTGATTTTCTAAAAATATTATGTGATTAATATAGATTATGAATTTTACTTGAAAATGGGTCAGAAATTGGGGGGTTGCCTCTAATCCGGTTTGCTTATCGAGAGGAATTGAAAATAAAACCCTATAAAACATGTATTTACTCATAAAAGAAAGAATAATTGAGATAATTACATATATTTGGAACATAAAAACATAATTTAGGAGGATTAAAATAAATTAATTGAGAATTATGTTGGGGTAGAGAGAGAAAAATTGTATCCCAAAGGAAAAATGGAGGTTCAGGAAGAAACAATTACCACTATAAAAAAATTCAAACCATATGCCCTATAGAATTAATGATCATAAAATAAAATAGTTAATACCATGAAGATAAATAGATTCATGATATGATACATCAATTGACATTATATATACACCACAGACAATAAATAATTGTGAATAAGGCATATCTCATAGAAATAAAGTGAGATGAGAAAACCCTAACCTTATGTTTGAAAGTGTTCTACACTTGTACTTAATATCCTAGATAATGAAATTAGATTCATTAATAATATAATTAAGAATATATTAAAAATTTATTTTATTTATTATAATTTTATTAAGTTCATCTATGACATTTTTTCTGATTTATAAGATTTAATTTCATCATTTGGGAGTGTTCATTTCCTTGGTTTTCATTATTTGTTCACTTGTATACATGTACGAAAGATCATGTAATGTAGAAATAGATATATAGAATTGAAATTATATTTTACGAATAAACTTTGTGGATTTTTAATGGTCTTATATTCCATTTTTTTACATATATGAGGATGATTCACTAAATAAAGCATTAATGATAATCATTTAGATTATTTTGGCATTTTTATGATCATCACGATATAGTTTTGTCTTATGAATTAATATTTTGTGTATATACTAGTTCCAAAACATTAAATAAGTTGTATTAAATATATTAAAGTCCTTTTTAACCATATAATTGTTTTTTCGACCAACCTTGAAGTCATAATCCATAAATGAAAACTCATCATCCACGAAGGTGGTAAATCGACACCTCAAAGACGATGTTTTTTATTTTTAGAATAAAAAGGGGAAGTGATAAGAATTGAAGGTTTATATACCATTAAAATAATTAAATTAAAGTATATAAAATATAATGGAGTAATCATGTCAGTTTGGATAGGGGATGGGATAGAAGTATAATAAAAGAAAAGAAATTGAAAGAGAGAGAGAGAGAATGATTTACCTCTAGAGTGTCGCCTCCTTGAGAACCTCCTTAAGGGACTTGGAAATGGTATTTTTGTGATACAAAAAAAATACCAAAATGTGAATTAGAGATTTGGAAGAGGAAATGGGGAGAATATAAGAAATATTCAAGGCCTTTTAGGTGTGATGAGAAGATGTGGTATATATAGTGGAGGACTGGGGAGTTTTTTGATTATTTAATTCATTTGTTTATTATTTTAGCTTAAGACTATGAATAATATTGATACATGGAACTAAATATAGTAAATAAAGCATGTGATTTCGAACCAATGAGTTCTTATCTCATCCATACATCATCCATGACTCAATAATTCATTTATTTACCTATAATGTTAAATACCGTAAATTAATATATTCATTATTCATACAAAATACAACTATTTAAGACAAATACCAAAAATTAATCCTAACCATTTTTCAATTTTTATAATAATAAAATGGACTCCATTTTTTGAAAATAATTTTCCAAATATGAGAAATTTAATTTTAAATTAAAACAATAATTTATTAAACAAAATACAGATTTAAAAATTATAACTGATTTTATGGCACTCTAGAAAATTAATTAAGGTCTCATAAAATTATTTTATAATAATAATACAACAAAATATTAATTTGTAAATATATTTATGAAAAAAATTTCTTTTAAATCATTATATTAATTATAAAATTGTAAATAAACATTTACATTTCTCATAAATACCAATACTTAATTTATCATTTTAATACATTTATTTAATTATTACATGATATAAATATATCATGATTTAATTTATGAGATACTGAAATTTTATTTGTAATTTTATAGGTGAGGTCAAATTCAAAATATCAAATGATTTTTAATATAATGAAATTGAAAATTAAAAAAAAATCAATATTTTTAACCAGTCATTGGAAAATAAAAAATTTCAAAAAAATATAAAAAATAAACCCTAAGATAATCTTGAAATTAATCCTTTAAAAATAAATTTTATTTAGTTTAATAGAATTTATAAAAGTTTCAAAATTTAATTTTAAAACAAGTGCACCATTAAAAGGTGGTAAAACTGCCTTTAGAAAAATATAGTATTTTTTGCGTAATTTTTTTTATTCTTATCTTATGCCTATAAATATCATTTGGATGAATTTAAAAATATAAATTTTATGATGCGGTTAATAATATTCATTCCCAAAAATTTAATAGATAGGTTATAATGGTCACATTTTAAATAGTATATCTTGATTTTAAACTCAGTGTTGTGTGAAACATAAGCTACCAAAGTTGTAAAATTTTAAAAAGACATACTATAAAATCACGAGGTGTTAAATTATAACCTATTTTAATAAATTAAATATTTGAAATTTAAAATTTTGATTGGTAATCATGAAATTTTTATTTTTGAATACCCTTTTTGGAAATCCCACATCATAAACAGGATTAAAAGAGCTTCTCTAAAAAAGAGGGAAATGACAATGTGATGGTCACCACAAAACTTGGTTTCCCTATAAGAGAACAATAGTGGGAAGTGAAAACATGGTAATGAAAAAGAAATAAAAATATAAAGTTCTTATGGATATTGATATATAATATGGTCATTAGAAAGTCAACCATCACAAAACCATAAATATGTGATCGGTTAAAAGGATTTTGATTTTTCAGAATGAAAAGTAAATAAATGAAATTTTTGTTCTAAAATAATTTTCCTATAGTTGGAGGTTTATTTTAATATATAGATAAGGGATTAATAAAAATAAATATGGTTTATTCCTTTCCATGTCATAATCTCATCATTTGGTTGTTCTTATATTTATCTCCACTTCATTTCTTAAACCAAAAGATGGATATCCAAGATGAATTTTTAATGCCTGGAGCACTTTTATCAAATGATCCATAATTCATTTCTTCAGACTTTAAATGTATATTGAATCCAAAAAAAGTTACAATAAGTTATCCAATATGATAAATCATACTTTAATCTTAATGAATAAAATCCTTAATCCATTCCATAATTAGTTGACATTAAGACTCATCCAAAATATGTATTTTCAAATTCAAAGACTAAAGATTTAGGAGAAAGGTTACTTAACATCATATTTTCCCCAAGACAACATAATGTATCTATTATTTTCATATACCAAAAATAAGAATACCTTGATCACATTTAACCTTAATGAAAACATTCATTCTTCCAAAAGTAAAATCTCAGGTTGTTGAATATATTCAAACATATAATAATCCCAATAAAGCTAACCCAAACCATCAAATGAATAACCAACTTCATGTCCACCAATATTATCCCATAAACATATATTTATCATTATTATATCAAAATCATGCATATATTAAGGGTTATCTTCCCTCAATCATGTGTTTTCTAAAATATCAACTTTCCACTGAATCACTTTTCATGGTACAATTCAACACACACTTTCAAATCCTTAATGAAAAATTATTGTTGTACACTCTATATATACCTCATAATTATTGAAAAAAATACCTTAATTATTATTCTTCAACTATAGTAACAACATAAGATTTTCCTTGATCCCTTTGCTTCTTCTGAGCTATATTTCCATGATGCTTGAGACATTCATTTGTATAGTTCCCCATATCCTTATAGTTGAAGCATTGGACATAGGAAGACTCTTTCATTCTCTAGAAATCACGAACCTGGTATCCATTTTCTCCACATTTTTGGAAAACTCTAATTCCATTTAAGCATGTACCAAGGTGTTTCTTACCACAATTATCACATGTGAAAAAATCCTTCTTTCTTTTCTTCTCCTTATCCATTTTTTGATCCTCTATTTTCTTCTACTATTATTTAATTTCATAAACATAATACTTGGTGAATTATTTCTCTATCTTGATTACATAATATATTACATTGACATATGGTGATCTTTTTTGGGAGAATAGTTCCCTTCAAAGTATTGGTTTAAGATCATCAAAGAAATGGTATATCTTGCTCTTTGGATTACATATATAGTCTGTGGCATGAATTTCTGACCTTGTAAAGTTAAATCAATACATAACAACATTTTCATCCTCTTTCTATCTCAAACTCAGGAATTGTCTCTCTATATCCACTTATTTTTATCTAGGATAATATTTTTCCAACAAAAGTTCCATAAAATCCTTCCATTTCATATTTTCAATTTCCTCTTCATCCTTAATGTTTTGAATTAATGACCAACATTAACCTATATCTCTCTAGATACGAGAAAATAACATTATAACTTTCTCCCTTTCATTACTCCCCAAAGTGAGAAATATCTTTTATAAGGAACATATCCACTGCTCAGCTACAAATGAGTTTCCATTCCCATTGAAAGATTGAGGTTTTGTCACATGAAGAAATCTAACATATTACACTACTTCGTGGATTAGGATCCTCCATGTGAGTAAGGTTATTGCTCATAAATTGATTTAGTTTTCCTAATTTAGTTAAAATTTGTTCATATTTAGCCGTAGATCAAAATTCAGCATCATTAGCTTCTATATAAGGACAATCCCTACATGAAATATGTACATTGATATGGTTTACATTCCTTCCACTAGACATAATTTCTAAAAAATGGCATGCACTAGATTAAATCATAATATTATGAAACATAATGTATAATAAAAAACTAATGGAATACTTAACATAAAATTAAAATTTAGGTATTACTAATATCTAAATCATAATCTTATTTTCTTTGGGAATATTCTCAAAGTTTGTTATAGGGTTATATTTCCATAATCTATGTTTTTTTAAATCTAGTTTCCAAAGTCTCTACTAAACTTTCTCTGGTAAAAACTATAAAAACCCTGACCCCAGTAGCCTAGTGCCGGTGCCTTACATTATTAAATTGGTACTTTGAAAAAGATATCGCATACAAAAAGAACAAATAGTATAGAAGATTTGAAAAACTATATACAAACATAAGTATTACATTAAAACGTTTTTAAGAAAACAACATAAAAACTCCATTGGAAACACCCATAAACTCTTATATTATCATTGAAAGTCATTCATAATATAAATGTTCGAATCCTCGGAAAAAATAAAAAAATAAATGGGTGAGATTAGATTCTATGTAAGGGTAAGAAGTACAAAAAAAAAACTATCATAAACATAAACTATAAGGCATAATGATTAACTAAAAAACATTCCATTAAAACATAATCTTGGGCATAATATGGAAGGAATAAAATCTAACTAAACAATTCCATATAAATAATCATATGAGAATGGAACATAACCATGGATACTCTATTAGTTGAATAATCATATGGATTATCAATTAAAAATATCATAATGATGTAATGCATAATTATAGACATCATAAATGTACCATAAAAGCTTTGGCCAAGACACCATACATAAATGGGTAAAAACCCACTTTAGTTTGTCTCATGAGACCTACCAATGCATCGAGGGGATATAGAGGGCCTCTCCCTTCACTTAATATGTCTAATTAATTCCTCTTATAAAAGGTATGGAACACAATCAACATATACATTCATATTGGAATTATAATATTAAATATAAATAATATCCCCAATTAGTAAACAATCCAGAGTAATATGAAGAATGGTATCATGATAGTATATCCCCAGTCAAAATAATCAAAAACCATTCAATAAAATATGGTATATAGTAACATAAGATATCAATATAAATTATGTATATGATTCAATAGAGGGTATTGAAATAGATGAAAATACTCTAAAAAATAATTGATAAAATTTTGAGATAAATACCCTTTTACTTTAGAAATAAGAGTTCATTTGGAAAATTATTTATATTTTTCATAAAAATAAGATTTTAAATATGTATATCCTAGAAATTAAAAGGTATTGAAATTTTATTTGAGTTATATTAAAATAAGATTAATACTTAAATTTTTAAATTTAAGTGAAAGCATGTAAAAATAATGTTTAATTAACTTTAGAAAAGAGACACTTTAGTGCGGTTTAAGGGAAAAATAAAAGAGTCTTTAAAGCAGAAAATTGCGTAATTATTTTCATAAACCCAAAAAATAACTAATATAGTTTTTAATGATAAAAATAATGATTTTATAAAAATATTGGGTTCTTAATAAAATTATGGAGTGTACCTGAAAATGGTTAATAAATTAGGAAGTTCCCTTTAATCGGGATTACTTATCAAGAGGAATTGAAAAATGAATCTTATAAAACATGTATTTCCCAATAAAATAGAGAATAATGTAGATAGTTAAATATAGTTTGATTGAAACATAATTTATTAGGAATAAATAAAAATAATTAATAATTACATTTGGGTAGAGAGAGACAAATCTTATGCTGAAGGAAAAATTCATGTTTGAGTAGAAACCCTTACCACTATAAAAATAGTCAAACCGTATGCCCCATAGAATTAATGATCATCAAATGAAATATTTAATACCATTAATTTAAATATATTCATTATATTATATATCTATATACATTATAAATACACCACACACAATAAATAGTGGTGAATAAGGCATATCTCATAGAAATAAAGTGAGATGAGAAAACCCTTACCTTATGTCAGAAAGTGTTCTGCACTTGTACTTAATGTCCTGGATAATGAAATTAGATTCATTAATAATTTAATTAATAACATATTAAACATTTATTTTATTTATTATAATCTTATTAATTTTACTTATGGAATTTTTGATGAGGTATAAGATTCAATTTTATCATTTAGGAGTGTTCGTTTCCTAGGTTTTCATGATTGGTTCACCTATATACATGTACAAAAGATTATGTAAAATGGAAATAGTTATCTAGAATTAAAACAATATTTTATTAATGAAATTAGAGGATATTTAATGGTATTATATATGATTTTTTCTATATATGAGTATTATTAATTAGATAAATCATTAATGATAACCATTTATACTATCTTAGTGTTTTTCGACATTCACGAACTAGTTTTGTCTAATGAATAAATATTATGTGTATATTCTGGTTTTAGAACATTAAATAAGTTATATTAAATATATTAAATTAATTTTTAACCATAAAAATGGTTTTATGAGTATAATTTATGGAAAAAGTGAAAAATGAAAACTCGTTGTCGATGAATGCGGTAAATCTACACATCATAGACCATGTTTTCATTTTTAGAATAAAAAGGGTAAGAGAAGAGAATTGATGGTTGATATACCATTAACATAATAATATTAGAGTATATAAAAGATAATATAGTGATCATGACACTTTTTATAGGGGAGGTGATATAAGGATAATAAAATAAAAGAAATTGAAAGAGAGAGATTAGGTTTTACCTCTTGAGTGTCGCCTCCTTAAGAACCTCTTTAAGGGACTTAGAAATGGTCTTTTTAAGAGACCAGAAAGACCAGAATGTGGGATAGAGGTTTAGGAGATAAAATGGTAAGAATATAGAAAATATTATAGTCATTTTAAGTGTGATGAGAATGGGTGGCGAGGGGTTGTATTTATAGTGGAGGGGAGGGGTGTTTTTTCATTATTTAATTCATTTGGATTTTATTTTCTCTCAAGACAATGAATAGTATTGATTATTATGACTAAATATAGTAAATAGATTATTTAAGTATGATAAAATGACTGAATACCTCATCTATACATCATCCATGACTCAATAATTGATTTATTTACCTATAATGTTAAATACCGTAAATTACTATATTTCACTATTCACCAAAAAATCAACTATTTCAGAAAAATCCCAAAAATTCACCGGAACCATTTTTTGACAAATATATTTAAAAAATGGATTCCATTTTTTGAAAATAATTTTATAAATATGATAAATTTATTTTTTAATTAAATTAATTATTTATTAGAAAAATACAAATTTTAAAATTATAACTTATTTTATGACACTTTAAAAAATTAATTAAGGTCTCATAAAATTATTTTATAATAATAATAAAACAAAATATTAATTTATAAATCTATTTTTGGAAAATAAATTTTCTTTTAAATTATTATGTTAATAAAAAAATTGTAAATAAAAATTCACGTTTCTCAGAAATACCAATACATAAGTTATCATTTTAATTCATTTATTTACTTATTCCATGATATAAATATATCATGAATTAATTTATCAGATACCTAAATTTTATTTATACTTTCATAGGTGAGATAAAATTCAAAATATAAATAGATTTTTAGTATAATGAAATTGACAATTTTATAAAAATCGTTATTTTTCACTATTCATTGGAAAATAATTATTTTCAAAAAAATAAAAAAATTACAGCCTAAGATAATATTGAGATTAATAATTTAAGAATGAAGTTTATTTTTTTAATAAAATTTATAAATGTTTTAAAATTTAATTTTAAAACAAGCGCACCATTAAAAAGTGGTAAAACTACCTTTAGAAAAATATAGCATTTTTTTACGTAAATTTTTTTATTCTTATGTTATGCCTGTAAATATCATTTGGATGAATTTAAAAATATAAATTTTATGATGTGGTTAATACTATTCATTCCCACCAATTTAATAGATAGGTTATAATGGTCATATTTTAAATAGTATATCGAGATTTTAAACTCAGTGTCACATGCAACATAAGCTATCAAAGTTATTAAATTTAAAAAAGCCATGTTATAAAATATTGGGGTGCTAAATTATCGCCTATTTTAATAAATTACATCCTTGAAATTTAAACTTGTGATTTTTAATCAAGGAGTTTTTATTTTATAATACCCTTTTGTAAATCCCGCATCATAAACATGCTTAATATAGCTTCCTCTAAAAAAGGGGAAATAAAAATGTGATAGTCACCACAAAACCAGGTTTCCCTATAAGAAATAATTAGTGGAAAGTGAAAACATGGCATAAAAAATAAATATAACTATCATGTTCTGATGGAGATTGATATAGAACATGGTCATTAGAAAATCAACCACCATAAAATCGTAAATCTGTGAACGGTTAAAAGACTATTGATTTCTCAGAAAGAAAAGTAAACATATGATGTTTTTATTCCAAAATCATTTTCCTATAGATGGAGGATTCTTTTAATATCTAAGGAAGAACTTCATAAAAATAAACATTTTTGATTCCTTTCCATTTCATAATCTCATCCTTTGGTTGTTATTCAATCTATCTCTACATTATTTCTTACACCAAAAGATGGATATTCTAGATGATTTTTTATGCCTGAAGCACTTTTACCAAATGATCCATAGGTCATCACTTAGTACATTAAATTTATACTGAAACCAAAAGAAAGTTACAAAAGGTTATCCAATATTATAAATCATACTTCAATCTTAATCAATAATATCCTTAATCCATTCGAAAATTAGTTAACATTAAGACTCATCCAAAATATGTATATCTGAATTCAAAGACCAAAGATTTAGAAGAAAGGTTACTTAACATCAGATTTTCACCATTACAACATAATGTATCTCTTATTTTTATATACCAAAAATAATAATACCTTGATCACCTTTAACCTTAATGAAAACTTTCATTCTTCAAAAAGTAAAATATGAGGTTGTTGAATATATTCAAACATCTAATATTACCAATAATGGTAACATAAACCATCAAATCACTAACCAACTTCATGGTCACCAATACTATCCCATAAAAATATATTTATAATTATTATATCAACATAAAGAACATATTAAGTGTTATCTTCCCTTAATCTTGTGTTTTCTAAAAACTAACTTTCCACTGAATCACTTTTCATGGTACTATTCAACACACACTTTTAAATCCTTAGCGAAAAAGTATTGTAGTACACTCCATATGTACCTCATAATTCTTGAACACAAATACAATAATTATTCAACTTCAAATATAGTAACAACATAAGATTTTCCTTGATCCATTTTCTTCTTAGAATATATATTTCCTTGATGCTTGGGACATTCATTTACATAATGCCCAATATCCTTATAGTTAAAATACTAGACATTGGAAAATTCTTCCATTCCATACAAATCGAGAACCTGGTGGCCCTTTTCTCTAAATTTTTGGAAAACTCCCATTCCATTTAAGCATGTACCAAGGTGTTTCCTCCCACAATTATCACTTGTGAAAAAAATCCTTCTTTCTTTTCTTATCCTTATCCATTTTTGATCTTCCATTTTCTTCACCTATTTTTTACCTTCAGAACCATAAGACTTGGAGAATTATATCTTTATCTTGATAACACAATATAGTACATCTCCATATGATGAGTTTTTTTGGGATACTAGTGCCCTTCTAAGGATTAGTTTAAGACCATAATATAAATGTCACATCTTTCTCTTTGGATTATATATATAGTCTGTGGCATGCCTTGCTAACCTTGTAAAGTTGGATTCATACTTAGAAACATTTTCATTCTCTTTCTGTCTCAAACTGAAAAAATGTCTCTCCATATCCACTCATTTTTCTCTAGGAAAATATTTTTCTAAGAAAAGTTTCTTTAAATCCTTCCATTCCATATTTTCAATTTCATCTTCGTCTTTAGTGTTTTGAATTAATTACCACTATTGATCTATATCTCTCTAGAGATGATAAAATAACATGATAACTTTGTCCCATCCATTAATCCCCAAAGTGAAATATATCTTCTATAAGGAACATATCCAGTGCTCAGCTAAAAATAGGTTTCTATTACCATTTAAAGATAGAGTTTTCTATCGCATGAATAAATATAATAGCATTACACAAAGTTGTAGATTAGGTTTCTCCATGTGAGTAAGGTTAATGCTCATAACTTGAGTCATTTTTTAAATATAGTTATAATTTGTTCATCTCTAGCTGTAGATCCAAGTTGATCATTATTAGATTCCATAAGAGTAAAATCCCTAAATGGAATATATACATTGATACATTTTCCATTCCTTCTACTAGACATAATTTCTAAACAATGGAATTCAAAAGATTAAATCATAAGATTATGATGCATAATGTACAATATAAAAGTAATGAAAGAATTAACATAAAATTAAAATTTAGGTATTACTAATATCTAAATCATAATATTAGTTCCTTTGGTAATATTCTCAAAGTTATTTATAGGGTTATATTTACCTAAAATATGTTTTGGTAAATTTAGTTTCCAAAGTCTATACTAAACTTGTTCTGATACAAACTGTAAAAACCCTGACCCCAAAAGCCTAGATCTGGTGCCTTACTTTATTAAATTGGTACTATGAAAAAGAGATCACATACAAAAGTAACAAATAGATTAGTAGCTTTGAAAAACTAGATACAAACACAATTATTACATTAAAACTTTGGAAGTGAAACAACATAACAACTCCATTTTAAACACCCATAAACTCCTAGATTATCCTTGCAAGTCATTCATAATATACATCTTCACATCCTGGGGAAAAATAAAAATAAGAAATGGGTGAGATTAGATTCTATGTAAGGGTAAGTAGTACAACCGAAACTATCATAAACATAAACTATAAGTCAAGGTGATTAACTAAAAAAATTTCATTGAAACATAATCTTGAGCATAATATGGAAGGAATAAAAGCTAACTGAACAATTCCATATAAATAATCATATGAGAATAGAACTTAACCATGGATAATCTACTAGTTAAATAATCACATGGATTATCAATTAATAATATCATAATGATTTAATACATAATTATAAACATCATAAACATACCATTAAGTTTTCGGCCAAGACATAATACTTAAATGGGTAAAAACCCAGTCTAGTTTGTCTCATGAGACTTACTGATGCATCAAGGGGATATAGATGGATCTGCCCTTCACTTAATACTTCCAATTAATTACTCAAATGAAAGGTATGGAACATAATCACCATATAAATTCATATTTTAATTATCATATGAAATGTAAATAATAACCCCAATGAGTAAACTATCCAGAGTAATATGACGAATGGATCAAGAAAGTACACCCCTAATCAAAATAATCACAAACCATTTAATAAAATATGGTATATGGTAACATATAAGATCAATATAAATTATTTATATGATTAAATATAGGTAATTAATATAGATGAAAATACTCTAAAAAATAATTTACAAATTCTTGAGATAAATACCCTTTTACTTTAGAAAGAAGAGTTTTTTGGAAAATTATTTATATTTGTCATACAAATAAGATTTTAAATAAGTATATCCTAGAAAATAAAATAAAAGGAAATTTATTTTAGGAATATTAAAATAAAATTCATATCTTATTTTTAAATTTAAGTAAAATAATGTAAAAATAGTGTTTAAGAAACATTAGAAAAGAGCCACTTTAGTGTGGTTTAAGGGAAAAAATAAGAGTCTTTAAAGTGAAAAAATGCAATTATTTTCATAAAATAAAAAATGAACTAAGATAGTTCTTAATGAAAAAATAGTGATTTTATAAAAATATTGTATACCTAAAACAAATTATGGACTGTACTTGAAAATGGCTAAGACATTGGAAAGTTCCCTTTAATCGGGCTTGGTTATCAAGATGAATTGAAAAAGGAATCTTATAAAAAATGCATTTCCCCATAAAATAAAGAGGAATATAGCTAGGTAAATATATTTGGAACAAAAACACATAATTTATAAGGAATAAATAAGAATAATTAATAATTATATCGAGGTATAGAGAGAGAAAGCGTATCCCGAAGGAAAAAAACGGAGGTTCGGGAAGAAACCCTTACCACTAAATAAATAGTCAAACCATATGCCCTATAGAATTAATTATCATCAAATAAAAAAATTAATACCATTAATCTAAATATATTCATGATATTATATATCTAGGGACATTATAAATACACCACACACAGGAAATAGTGGTGAATAAGGCATATCTCATAGAAATAAAGTGAGATGAGAAAACCATTATATTATGTCTGAAAGTGTTCTTCACTTATACTCATTATCTTGGATAATGAAATTAGATTAATTAAAAATTTAATTAAGAACCTATTAAAATTTTATTTTATTTATTATAATATTATTATGTTTATTTATGTAATTTTTGATGAGGTATATGATTCAATTTCTTCATTCAGGAGTGTTCGTTTCCTACGTTTTCATGATTGGTTTACCCGTATACATGTACAAAAGATTATGTAAAATGGAAATAGTTATCCATAATTAAAATAACATTTTATTAATGAACATAATGTATATTTAGTGGTCTTATATATCATTTTTTTTCTATATATGATGATGAATAATTATATAAATAATTAATGATAACCATTTAGATTATCTTGGTGTTTTTTCTATATTCACAAACTAGTTTTGTCTTATGAATAAATATTATGTGTATATACTAGTTTAAAAACATTAAATAAGTTTTATTAAATATATTAAAGTTTTTTTAACCATAAAAAAGTTTTTATGAAAATACTTGAAGTCAAAAATGAAAAATGAAAACTCTATCCATGAAGGCAGTAAATCTACACCTGAGAGACAAAGTTTTCATTTTTAGAATAAAAAGGGGAAGAGAAGAGATTTGATGGTTGATATTCTATTAAAATAATAAAATTAGAGTATATAAAAGATATTGGAGTGATCATTTAACTTTTTATATGGGAGTTGAGAGAAGGATAATAAAAGAAAATGAATTAAAAGAGAGGTAAAGAGAGTAAGTTTTACCTCTTTAGTGTCCCCTCCTTGAGAACCTGCTTAAGGGACTTAGAAATGGTATTTTAGGGAGAAAAGAAAGACTAGAATCTGGTAGATAGGTTTGGGAGTGGAAATTGGAAGAATATAATTTTTTTGGTGATTTTAGGTGTGAGGAGAGAGGGTGGCGAGGGGTTGTATTTATAGTGGAAGAGATGGGTGTTTTTTGATTATTTAATTCATTTTTTATTTTTTCTCAAGACAATGAATAATATTGATTCTTGTGATTAAATATATTAAATAGATCTTATAACTATGGAAAATGAGTGATTAACTCAAATATACATCATCCATGACTCAATAATTCATTTATTTACCTATAATGTAAAATACCATAAATTTCCGTATTTCACCATTCACAAAAAATTCAACTATTTCAAAAAAAATACCAAAAATTCCCCATTACTATTTTTTAAAAAATAGAATTAAAAATTGGAATCCATTTTCTAAAAATAAATTTCTAAATATGATAAATTTAATTTATAATTAAAATTATCATATATTTAAAAAATACATATTTTAAAATTATAACTGATTTTATGACACTATAAAAAATTAATTAAGGTCCCATAAAATTATTTTATAATAACAAGAAAAATATTTTAATTTTTTAATCTATTTTTCAAAAACAAATTTGTTTTCAAATTATTATATTAATTATAAAATTGTAAATAAATATTCACATTTCTCAGAAATACCAATACAAAATTTATCATTTTGAATACATTTATTTACTTATTCTATGATATAAATATTTCATTTTTTCATTTATGAGAAACATAAATGTTATTTATACTTTCATAGTTGATATTTAATTCAACATATAAATATATATTTAATATAACAAAATTGATAGTTTTATAAAAATTGTTATTTTCACTATTCATTGGAATATAAATCTATGACCAGTTAAAAGACCATTGATTTATCAGAAAGAAAAGTAAAAGACCGTTATTTTTTGTTTCAAAATCTTTTTCCTAGAGTTGGGGGTTTCTTTTAATATCTATAGAAGTGCTTCAGAAAAATAAAATTACTTAATTCCTTTCCATGTCATAATCTCATCCTTTGTTTACACTTCGATCATTATCCACTTCATTTCTTATACCAAAATATGGATACTTAAGATAAATTTTTATGCCTTAAGAACTTTAATCAAATGATCCAAAAGTAATTACTTTGACCTTTAAATGTTTTATGAAACCAAAAGAAGTTATAAAATGTTATCCAATTTGATAAATCATACTTTAATCTTATTCAATAATATCCTTAATCCATTCTATAAGTAGTTTATCTTAGGATTCATTAAAAATTCATATGTTTGAATTAAAAGACCAAAGATTTAGAAGAAAGTTTATTTAAAATAATATTTTCCCTAAGAAAACATATTGTATCTCTTATTTTAATATACAAAAAATAAGAATACCTTGATCACATTTAACCTTAATAAAAATATTCATGCTTCCAAAATTAAAATATCAGGTTCTTTAATATATTCAAATATCTAATAATCTCAGTAAAGGTAATAAAAACCATCAAATCACTAACCACATTCACGGTCACCAATACTATCCCTTAAACATCTCTTTATCATTACTATATCAACATCAAGCATATATTAAGGGTTATATTTCATCAATGAAATATTTTAAAATAGATTAAATTTCCACTGTATCACTTTTCATGGTACGACTAAAGACACACTTTCAAATCCTTAATGAAAAAGTACTACAATACACTCCATATATACCTCATAATCCTTGAACACAAAGAAATTAATTATTCCACTTTGAGTGTAGTAACAATATACTCTTGGACTTGATCCCTTTTCTTCTTCTAATAAAATTATCCTTGGTTCTTGGGATATTTGTTTTCATAGTTCCTATCTCCTTACAGTTGAACCATTGGACATAAGAAGCTTATTTTATTCCCTTGAAATCACGAAGATGGTGGCCTTTATCTATAGATTATTAGAAAAATCCCATTCCATTTAAGAATGTACCAAGGTCTTTCTTCCTATAATTATCACATGTAAAAAAATCCTTCTTTCTTTTATTCTAATTATCATTTTTTTATCTTCCATTTTATTCTTCTCTTGTTTAAATTTATAACCATAAGACTTGGAGAATTATTTCTCTATCTTGATACAACAAGATAATATATCCCCATATGATGATAATGTTTGGGAGTATATTTCCATTCAAAGGATTGGTTTATTATCATCAAATAAACAATCCATCTTTCTCTTTGGATTATGTATATAGTTTGTGGAATGCCTTGCTAACCTTATAAGGTTGGATTCATACATAGGAACATTTTCATCCTCTTTTTTTCCCAAACTCAAGAATTATCTCTCCATATAAACTCATTTTTCTCTAAGAAAATACTTTTCCAAGAAAAGTTCCTTAAAATCCTTATATTTCATGTTTTCAATTTCTTCTTCATCCTTAGTGTTTTGAATCAATGACCACCATTGATTTGAATCTACAGAGAGATGATAAAATTCCATGAAAACTTTATCCCTTTCATTACTTACCAAAGAGATAAATATATTCTCTAAGAAACATATCCATTTATTAGCTAAAAATGGGTCTTTAGTCACATTTAATGATGGAGGTTGTTTTCACATGAAGTGGTCTAACATTGTTACACCATATTGTGGATCAGGCTACTCCATGTGAGTAAGGTTGTTTCTCATAACTTGAGTCAATTGTCACAATATAGTTATAATTTGTTCATCTCTAGATACAAATCTAGATTTAGAATCATTATCTTATATAGGAAATAAATCCCTATATGGAATACATACATTAATACGGTTTTAATTCTTTACACTAGTCTCTATTTTTAAACAATAGTATACACTATATTAGATCATAACATTATGAAACACAATGTATAATATAAAAATTGTGAAACAATTAATGTAAAATAAAATTTAGGTAAGACTAATCTCTAAATAATAAGTTTTTTTACTTTGGGAATATTTTAAAAGTCAGTTATAGGGTTATATTTCCTTAATCTTTGTTTTTCTAAATAAAGATTCCAAATTCTCTACTAAACTTTCTCTGATATCAACTGTAAATACCCGGACCCCAGTATCCCAAAGCCAGCGCCTTACTTTATTACATTAGTACTATTAACAAGAGATATTATCCCAAAGGAATGAATAGTTTAGTATCTTTGGAAAGATAGATACAAATATAAGTATTTTATTACAAAGTTGAAAAGAAAGAAAACATTGCAACTCTGTTGGAAACACCGATAAACTCCTATATTATCTTTGAAATTAATTCATAATACACATCTTCACATCATGAGGAAAAACAAAACATAATAAAGGGGTGAGGTTAGATTATTATTTAGGTTAATAAATACAATGATGACTATCATAAACATAAAAAATAATGCAAGGTGGTTAACTAAAAACACATGCAATTAAAACATAATCTTGAGCATAATATGGCAGGAATAAAAGCTTATTGAACAATTCCATATAATAAATCATATTAGAATGTAAATTAAAAATGTATATTATACTAGTTTAATAATCACATGTATTATCAATTAATAATATCATAATTAATCAATACATAACAATAGACATCATAAACATACCGTCAATGCTTCGACCGAGACACAATACATAAATAGGAAAAAACTCGGTCTAGTTTATCTCATAAGACGTACCAATGAATCAAGGGGATATAACAGGCCCTTCCCATCACTTAGTAAGTCCAATGAATTCCTTATATTAAATTAGTGGAACAAAATAAACATATTGATTCTTATTGAAACTAGTTTATGAAATGTAAATAATATCCCCGATCATTAAACTATCTAGAGTAATATGGTGAATGGTGTCAACACAGTACAACCATGTTCAAAATAATCAAAAAACATTCAATAAAATATAGTATATGGTAAAGTAATTGATTAATATTAATTATGAATATGACTCAAAAAAGGGTTCTAAAATAGATAAAAACACTCTAATAAAATCACTGAGAAATTCTTGATAGAAATACCCTTTTACTTTGGAAAGAAGAGTTCTTTGGGAAAATTATTTGTATTTTTCATAAAAATAAGATTATAAACATCTATATCCCAAAAAATAAAATGGAATGAAATTTTACTTAATTAATATTAAAATAACATTCATTCTTAAATTTATAAACTAAAGTGGAAGCAAGTAAAAAAGAGTGTTTAAGAAACTTTAGAAATGATCCACTTTAGTGCCGTTTAAGAGAAAATATAAAATATTCTTTAAAGTAGAAAAATGAATAATTATTTTCATGAAACTGAAAATTATCTGAGGTAGTTTTCATGATAAAAAGAGTCATTTTATAAAAATATTTTGTTCTTCAAAAAAATTATGTAGTGTACTTGAAAATGGGTAAGAAATTGGAAAGTTCTATTTAATTGGGCTTGCTTATCAAGATGAATTGAAAAAGGAACCTTATAAAACATGTATTTCCCCATAAAAGAAAGAATAATTGAGATAGGTACATATATTTAGAACATAAAAACATAATTTATAATTATTACATAAGAATAATTAATAATTACTTTGGGGAAGAGAAAGAGAGAAAGTGTATCTTGAAGGAAAAATGGAGGTTTAGGAAGAAACCCTTACCACAATAAAAATAGTCAAACCGTATGCCCCATAGAATTAATTATTTTAAAAGGAAACATTTAATACCATGAAGATAAAAAGATTAATTATATTATACATGAATGGATAATATACATACACCAAAACAACAAATAGTTATGAATAAGGCATATCTTATAGAAATAAAGTGAGACGAGAAAACACTTACCTTATGTCCGAAAGTATTCTTCACTTATAGTAAATGTCCAGGATAATGAAATTAGATTGATTAATAATTTAATCCATAACCTATTAAATAATTTTTTATTATAATTTTATTAAGTTAATTTATGGCATTTTTATGATTTATAAGTTTCAATTTCGTCATTCGGGAGTGTTCGTTTCCTTGATTTTCACGATTGGTTCACTTGTATACATGTATAGAAGATCATGTAAAATGGAAATAGTTATCTAGAATTGAAATTATATGTTATTAATTAACTTTAAGGATATTTAATTGTCTTATATATCATTTTTTCCATATATGAGGATGATTAATTAGATAAATCATTAATGATAACCATTTAGATTATTTTGGTGTTTTTTCAATCATCACGAACTATTTTTTATTATGAATTAATATCATATGTATATATAGGTTAAAAAACATTAAATAAGTTTTATTAAATATATTAAAGTCTATTTTAACTATAGAAATGGTTTTATGACCAAACTTGAAGGCAGAATTGAAAAATGAAAACTCATCATCCACAAATGCGGTAAATCAGCACCTCGAAGACGATGTTTTCATTTTTAGAATAGATAGGGGAAGAGAAGAGAATTGATATTTGATATACCCTTAAAATAATAAAATTTTAGTATATAAAATATACTAGATTTATCATTTCATTTTGGATAGGATAGGTGAGGGGAGGATAAGAAAAGAAAAGAAATTGAAAGAGATAGAGAGAGAGAGAGAAGGTTTTACCTCTTGAGTGTCGCCTCCTTGAGAACCTCTTTAAGAGACTTGGAAATGGTCTTTTGGTGAGGATAAAAAGACCATAACATGGGGTATAAGTCCGGTAGAGGAAATGTGAAGAATATAATAAAGCTTTAAGGATTTGGAGGTGTGAGGAGAAGGGGTGGTATTTTTAGGGGAGGAGAGGAGTGTTTTTTTATTTAATCCATTTATTTATTATTTTGGACAAATAATATGAATAGTATTTATTATTATGACTAAATATATCATGTAAGATCTAACCAATTAGTTTTTAACTCATAAATACATCATCCATGACTCAATAATTCATTTATTTACTTACAATGTTAAATACCGTAAATTATCATATTTCACTATTCACCAAAAATTCAACTATTTTAGAAAAACACCAAAAATAAACCTTAAACATTTTATGATGGTTATAATTAAAAAATGGACTCCATTTTTTTAAATTAAATTTCAAAATATGATAAATTTAATTTTTAATTAAAATATACATTTATTTGAAATAATACATATTTTAAAATTATAACTGATTTTATGACACTTTGAAAAATTAATTAAGGACTCATAAAATTATCTTATAATCATAAGAAAGACATATATTAATTTATGAATGTATTTTTAAATATTGAATTTTCTTTTAAACCATCATATTAATTTTAAAATTGTAAATAAAGATTCATGTTTCTCAGAAAACCAATACCTAATATATCATTTTTAATATATTTATTTACTTATTCCATGATATAAATATATCATGTTTTCATTTATGAGATAATAAAAATTTATTTATACTTTCTTAGGTTAGATAAAATTCAAAACATAAATATATTTTTAATATAAATAAATTTATAGTTTTATAATAATTTGTATTTTCACTATTCATTGGAAAATAATTTTTTTTAGAAAAATACCAAAATTATACCCTAAGATAATTTTGACATCCCACTTTTAACAATGAATATTATTTTATTTAATATAATTTATAAACGTGTCAAAATTTAATTTTAAAATGAGTGCACCATTAAAAAGTGGTAAAAATACCTTTAGGAAAATATAGTCTGTTATACTTAAAATTTGATTTATTCCTATCTTAGGACTATAAAAAATATTTGGATGAATTTGAAAATATAAATTTCAAAATGTTGTTAATATTATTCATTCACACTAATTTAATGGATATGATATAATTCTCATATTTTAAATAGTATATCATGGTTTTAAAATCTGTGTTGCGTTCAATATAAGCTATCGAAGTTGTTAAATTTAAAAGAGACATAATATAATATAGGTTCCGAGCGCAGCAGAAGTGCATTGGTGGGTTGTCCAACTTTAATTTTAACGTTAAACAACGGTTAATCTGAGATTCATCACGATATAAAACGCCCAATCTTCAAAATAGTACGAAGAATGAAAAGAAAAGAAAAGTCCCGGAACCCTAGAGGTAGGATCATCATATGTTGATTATAATCAATTTAATTAATTCATAAGAATTACCTCGACAGAATTTTTCTTCCTTGATGCCTTTGGTCACGATCATGTGATCCGTCATTGCGTCGTAGAATCTAATTGCATGATTCCTCTAGCGGTGATCCACACGTGCTCCACGTATCTCCGGATGTCGCTGAAGGGAACTACGGGTGCTAGCGTGGAAGAACCTTCGTTTGTGATGTCCGTCTTTGATCACCTTGATCCGGTGGAAGATCTTGCTTTCGTAACTTGAAAGATTTCTTGGTGGAAAGAGAATTCTCTCTTGGCTTGAGAGTGTTTCCAAATCCGTTGTGCACAACCAAAATGGCTAACCCCTTTGAGAATAATGTAATTAGTATTTATAATACTTAGAATAATAAAATAAATTAATTGTTCATAAGCATTTAATCATTTCATTTAATTCTTAGTAGTACCCCATGTCTTAATAATGACAGTTGACCATCATTATTACTTGACATGCGTCCAACATATTACATTTAATATCATTTAATTAAATAAACAATATTTTCTCAAGAATCCCGAAAAAAACTACACGGCGTGTATATATAAATATACACGACATGTACTTTTATTTTTTCAGTTTTATTTATTTCCTCCACCATATTTATTAGACCTTGAGTAATGACTATTTATTTCTTAAATAAATGTAACTGCATTGCTCGCTAATAAATATATATATATATTATTTCACCCACAATATATTCTCTCGAACAACTAGTGTCGAAATAAATGCGATCAGACATCCTTGAATAATTATTAAACCACAATCAAGAATAATCTTTATTCAACTTGTTAAATTAATATTTTACTGAGATACATGGACACACTTAGTGTGTGACCCTCTAGGCATCTTTTTCAGTAGAATTAGGAAGAACGTGCCTAAAGTCCAATGTTAGCGTCTAGAAACATGCCAAGGCACCCATAGAGAAAGAAGTTAACACCGCAATGACGTGTCACCTCCTACGAACGCATACCATGTAATATAATCCATTTGTCTCGATATCTCTAATCAAGCGGGTTGCATGCTAGTGCCATCGACCCATGTGCTTGATTATTATTTCTTTGACTTCCCGGAATTGAATTCGCCCATACCTTACCATAGCCATGGATTTATGTAGGCTATATCAATTCCATAAAAGGTCCTGAGATATCTACTTCCGTTATGAAACAGAAGGGAAAAATCCTTTCTCTCATTATCTATTAATGCAGTATTACTCATGATGCACCCAACGTATCCTACCTCGCTGTGAATAGTGTGTAGTCACAGTTTTCATCAATACATCTAAGTGCGTGAGTTGTAATACCCATTAATAATAATCTTAAAGTCTATGGACCAATACACACGTCCGTAGATAGGAACATCCTATGACACTATGAAATGTGGATTTCCTACTGGCAGGTCTCGTTATCATAATATCCTCTTGGATATTACCAAGGGCGCACACCATGAGAAGGTGCCTCAACGTTTATGAGTCCTCACCCCTAATGACCTATATTATTTGTGCCCCTCAAATAATATCATCCGACCATAGAACATACTTTCAAGAATAGTGTTATGGCACTTCCAAGTTCTCATCGTAGCAGGGATCCGCTATGACCCTTTAATGAAACAGCTATCCTTAGGACATTATCACATGCATTGTCATGTAGAAGAACAATCAAGATGTGATAAATATTTCATTAATGAATAAAGTACAAAATAGTTGGTTCTAGGTCACCAACTCCAACAGACTCCCACTTGGACTAGAGCCAACTACTAACAATCTTTAACCCGCTAGCTCTCACATGATATTCACGTTTCTACTGAGATAGGCCTTTATTCATGGGGTCCACCACGTTCTCTTCCGTGGAAAATCTGATCACTGCAACTTCACCCCTCTGATAGAAATCCCTCAAGAGTTGATACTTCAGGAGTATGTGCTTTGTCCGTTGATGTGACCTTGGTTCTTTTGCAAGAGCCACCGCTGTAGTATTATCACAATACAATGTAATGGGATCCTTACTACTAGGCACCACATCTATCTCTTGGAAAAAGTTCCGAATCCAGACGGCTTCCTTAGCTACATCAGCAGCCGCTATATACTCGGACTCTGCTGTAGAATTGACGACAACTGGCTGCTTTGAACTCTTCCAGCTCACAGCTCCTCCATTGAGACAGAAAATGTATCTAGATTGCGACTTCAGATCATTCTGATCTGTTTGAAAACAAGCATCAACATACCCTCTGATGACAATCTCCTTGTCTCCTCCATACACTAGGAACATATCCTTAGTTCTTCTCAGATACTTTAGGATAGTCTTAACAGTAGTCCAATGTTGTTCCCCTGGATCTGCTTGATATCTCTCTACCATGCTCAGTGCATAGGCAACATCTAGCCTGGTACATAACATGGCATACATGATGGATCCTATAGCCGAGGCATATGGGATCTTTCTCATCCTATCTTTCTCTTGTTGTGTCTGAGGAAACATTTTCATAGAAAGATGTAAGCCATGTGACACTGGAAATAATCCTCTCTTGGATTGTTCCATACTATATCTCTTTAGTATCTGGTCAATGTATGTACCCTGACTTAGTCCAAGCAACCTCTTGGATCTATCACGAATGATCTTGATCCCTAGAATGTAGGCTGCTTCACCTAAATCTTTCATGGAGAAGCATTTTTTCAACAAGTCCTTAACTAAATGTAAGGCTGGTACGTCATTTCCAATAAGCAATATGGCATCAACATATACTACTAGGATAACAACTGCATTCCCATTAAACCACTTATAAACACATGGCTCACATTCATTCTTAATGAAACCAAATTACTTTATGGCTTTATCAAATCGAATGTTCCATGACCTGGATGCTTGATTTAATCCATAAATGGATTTCTACAACTTGAAAACCTGTTTGGCTTCACCTGGTGTCACAAACCCTTCTGGTTGTGTCATATAGACATCTTTTTGAAGGTTCCCATTAAGGAATGCTGTTTTGACATCCATCTGCCAAATCTCGTAGTCATGGTAAGCTGCTATGGAAAGTATGATTCTTATGGATTTAAACATGGAAACTGGTGAGAAGGTTTCATCATATTCAATTCCATGATGTTGTATGAATCCTTTAGCCACTATCCTTGCTTTATAGGTGCTAACTTGACCTTCCATGTACATATTTTTCTTGAATACCCATTTGCATCCAATAGGATTTACATCAACTGGCTCATCGACCAGAACCCAAACTTGGTTCTGATACATGGAATCCATATCAGAATTCATAGATTCTAGCCATCTTGCATCTTCTGATATTTCTACTACTTCCTTGTAGGAGAGAGGTTCATCATTGTCCAACAATAATGATTCACCATCCTCAGTGACTAGGAAACCAAATCTCTCTGGTTCCCTTACCTCTCTTGAGCTCCTACGCAGTACCTGTGTTTCTGGAACCTCTTCTACAGGGACCTGTGGAACTTGTTCCTGTACCAACTCTTGTGTATCTTGAGCATCAACTTCGTCGAAGTCAATCTTTCTCCCATTATCCTTCTTGAGGATGTGCTCCCTCTCAAGAAAGCCGTCTTGTCTGGTGACAATCAATTTCTTGTCTTGAGGGTTATATAGGTAATATCCTTTCATTTCCTTAGGATATCCTATAAAGATACACTTCATGCCCTGGGGTGCTAGTTTGTTGCCTGATAAGGCCTTAAAAAATGCCTCGCATCCCCATACACGTGTATGCGACAAAATGGGTTTCTTTCTATTCCATAACTCGGAGGGAATTCCATTTTTCCGCCTTAGTTGGTACTCGGTTTAATGTGTATGCTGCAGTTTGTGATGCATATCCCCAAAAGGATAATGGAAGATCCACATGACTCATCATCGACCTCACCATGTCTAACAAGGTGAGGTTACTCCTTTCAATAACACCATTCCACTGTGGTGTATAAGGAGGAGTGAGCTGAGATAAAATCCCAGACTCCCGTAGAAGATCGATGAACTCCTTGTTCAAATATTCTCCACCTCGATCCGATCGAAGAGTCTTTATCTTCTTACCAAGCTAATTATCTACTTCATTCTTGAATTCCTTAAATTTATCTAAGGCTCTTGACTTATACCTCATTAAGTAGAAAAATCCATATCTACTCAAATCATCAGTAAAAGTAATGAAGTAAGAATATCCACCTATAGATTCTACTGGAAATGGTCCACATACATCCGTGTGTACCAATCCTAGAAGCTCTGTGGCCCTTTCACCCTATCCACCAAAAGGTGACTTGGTCATTTTACCTTGTAAACAAGCGTGACATCTATCAAGTGGTTTTAGCTCAGTAGAGTCTAAATAGCCATCTTGACAGATCTTTTTCAAGCGCTTCTCATTTACATGACCAAGGCGGTGATGCCACAACTGGGTGATGTATGAGTCATGTGAGTTTGTTTCGTTATTGATTTCCAACACTTGGTTTTCGTAATTTAATACATATAGACAATTATTCAAATATGCCATACCATAACATACGTTGTTCTTATAAAAGAGACAACCCTTATACCCGAACATGAAAACAAATACATCCATATCCAAACAAGATACACAAATTATGTTCTTGGTAACAGTAGGCACAAAATAACATTTATGGAAAACCAAAATCATCCCAGTCGGCAATGAGAGGTGGTAGTTTCCAATAGCCAATGTAGCCAGCCTTGTGCCATTGGCATCTCGAAGATCCACCTCTCCTCTGGAGATCTTTCTAAATCTACTTGGTTCCTACATTTGAATACAGATGTGATCCCAAAAAGCTGTATCTAATACCCAATGCGTAGAAATAGAAATATTGAACTCGATAACAAATGCACCTTTAGCATCCCCACGCTTCTGGGTGTAGTTCCTCTTCCAGTGGCCCTGCTTTCCAGATGCAAAACACACTGCCTCTCGTTCCTTACCCTACCTCTAGATCTTCCCCTTTTTGGAGGGACGGTGCTCGGGGGCTTCATACCATTTATAAGTCTTTGGCCCCTTTTCCTTGTCCTTACTTTTCTTGTTCACCATAAGGACCGCGGGTTTGTCATGCCCCATGTCCTTATCTACCTGGAAAATCAAGGTCAGGAGCTCCGATAGACTCTTATCATTGCTACTCATATTATAGTTGACAATGAAGCTAGAGAAGGTCTTGGGTAGTGATGATAGGATGAGATCTGTACGCAACTCATCTGGGAATTTAATCCCTAAGATGTCCAAGCGTTCAATGTAGGCAATAAGCTTGACTACATGAGGCCCAACTGGTGCAGACTCTCCAAGCTTTGTGGTGAACAAAGCATTGTAGATCTCATACCTCTCATGTCTCGCCTTCTCTTGGTATAGATCCTTAAGGTGAGACATCATGCTATATGCGTCAATGTTTTCATGTTGCTTCAAAAGCTCATTAGACATGGATGATAGCATGAAACACTAGAAATCTGTGGCATCATCCATGTGTTTCATATAGAGAGACAATTCCTCATCACTGGCCTCTCCCAAGCGCAATTGGAATAGGCTCTTCCAGCACATACAATTTCATTTCGTGGCGAAGGACGACGCGTAAACGCCTCTGCCACTCTTGGAAATTGGTGCCGGTGAGAAGGTTTTCCTTCTCAAGTATGGTGAACAATGATATGTTTGACGTAATTTTATTTTCGTTTCTACAAATTAAGATTAGAAAAAGTTTTAGTACTTTATTACAAAAATTGATACAAATAAATAAATTAATACTTATTAGTCTCCCACTATTTTATCGAAATCCAATAGCCCTCACCATTGACTTTGGAATATTCTGTTGCCTGAATATTCTAGTAGAAAGGATCCATATTGCCCTTCTCATTACCCCAACTAGGGTTGGTCAAGAAACTTGAAGGGTTTTATGTAGGCATTCCAAATGCCAACTGCATTAACTCACAGCTCCTTGATCTGCTGAGTGGACTCCCCAATCCTGAAATCATTTTATTTGGGATTTCCTCAACCTTTGCCTCTTTACCACACCAAGTCCTGCTATGGAAGTCAACCCTTGATGTGAACCAAGTTATTTCAACCCAAAACCTTGAATTAGAATTCCCCGATAATTGAAAGCACCCCAACTAGGGTTGGTCAAGCACTTTGAACTACGGTTCGATTCTAACCAAGATTATGGAAGTCTATACCGACTTAATATTTATTTTGAGGGATTTTATCCTTATACGTAAATTTCCATTTTATTATATTTGATTACATTCTTGTTAATATTAAGTGGGATATACTTAAGTGATTAACCATGCCTAAGATAATATTTACGTATAAACTGGTCTTATTTTAGTTCTATCTTGCATGCTTGTTATATTCATTAATTGTGTGATTGTGACAACACACCCACAATAAATAAACCATGAAACTGACAGAAAGAAAATAAATGGTATGATCATGAGCTTGTTCTATTGGTTATTTTATCTAGCGGTTAATAAACTAACCCAAGACCTAGGGGAGAAACACCTTGAACCTTGCGAGTTTGTGTTTACAGCTTTCCACCTGTCCACCTTTGTATTTCCTTGGATTGGTTTCACCTCGGCTCCTGACTTGAGCCACCTCCACTAGCTTAGGAGCTCCATCCATTACATATGCATTTATCTCACACGTAGGTGAGGGGTAAAAAGGGGTTTTACATAAAAGAATTCTTGGGCACGCATTCCCTACATATTAATGAGGAGACGGCTCGCAGGCCAACAAATTTAATTTAAATAAATAAATTAAAAGAAACCATTCACATACAAAGGTCTCGGTCTAGCTCATGATCATCCACACATGCAACGGTATTTACGCATAAATAAAACTAGCATTCAATTCTTTAATCATTCTTGTTTAAGATAAATCACGCTCGAATCAATTAATTATCTTTAATTAATCAATCCTTTTATCTTAAACCCTTTTCTGAATTTCCTTGAGATTCTCATCCATCATAATTTTAAACAAATAAATTCATTTAAAATTATCCTTGTACATAACTTGTACCTTGGAGGAAACCCGGTGAATTCCCTTTCATTACGCAGATGTTAAATTAAACACATATATATAAAACACCTATCACGTGTTGTGCCTTAGCTTTACGCCTGCACTATGGTACACGTCTCAAGGGTTTGTATAATATAATAATTAAATTTTAATAAATATGCGTAATTTGGGTAAGTACACGACATGTAGTTCTGACTACATGGCATGTACTTTTCTTCACCATCCATTCGAAGTACACGCCTAGGGACATGGCGTGTTAATGTACTTCGGAAATTTTTGGAGTACACGGCGTGTTCTTTTGGACACATGCCCTGTAGTTTCTGCATTACACAGTTTTCAGCCGGGAAATACGTGTTCGGGGTACACGGCCCAACCCTAACCTGAAGGGAATACACACTGTGTTCAGTTGGACCACACAGCGTGTAATCCGGAAACCGTGTGCCACCTGTTTCCGGTCAACACACGGTGTCATAAATAACCTCAATACATGACCTGATTTGGTGGATCAGTCAATGCATTGAACCTAGACTACACAGAGTGTACTTCTGAATACACGTCGTGTATTCTAGTGTTGTACAGCCAGAAACGTTTGGCTCCTCTGGATGAGTTCCTTTATTTTATTTTAATCAAAATTAAAAGAAAAATTCATTTCTGTGAGGTGAACGAGAAACGAGGGAGGAGGAACAGATCTCGAGATTCATATTTCCAGAACGATTAAACTTGAATTGAAACAACTACATTATTAAATGCGTAAATCACCAATGAAAAACTAAATAATTATAATCAACGATATGACCGCTCTGATACCACTTGTAGGTTTCGGGTGCAGCGGAAGCGCGTTGGTGCGTTTGCCCAACTTTAATTTTAACGTTAAACAACATTCAATCCGAGATTCGTCATGATATAAAAAGCCAAATCTTCGAAATAGAACGAAGAACGAAAAGAAAAGAAAAGTCCCAGAACCCTAGAGGTAGGATCATCATATGTTTATTATAATTAATTTAATTAATTCATAAGAATTACCTCGATGGAATTATTTCTTCGTTGATTCCTCCGGTCACGATCCTATGATCCATCGTTGCTTCATAGAATCCAAGTGCAGGATTCCTCTAGCGGTGATCCACATGTGCTCCACGTATCTCTGGACATCGCCGAAGGGAACTCCAGGTGCTAGCGTGGAAGAACCTTCGTTTGTGATGTCCGTCTTTGACCACCTTGATCCAGTGGAAGATCTTGATTTCGTAACTTGAAAGCGTTCTTGGTGGAAAGGGAATTCTCTCTTAGCTTGAGAGTGTTTCCAAATCCGTTGTGCACAACCAAAATGGCTAACCCCTTTGAGAATAAAGTAATTAGGATTTATAATACTTAGAATAATAAAATAAATTAATTTCTCATAAGGATTTAATCATTTCATTTAATTCTTAGTAATACCCCATATCTTAATAATGATAGTTGACCATCATTATTACTTGACATGCGCCCAACGTATTACATTTAATATCATTTAATTAAATAAACAATATTTTCTCACGAATCCCGAAAAACAAACTACACGGCGTGTATATATAAATATACACGACGTGTACTTTTATTTTTTAAGTTTTATTTATTTCCTCCACCATATTTATTAGACCTTGAGTAATGACTATTTATTTCATAAATAAATGTAACTGCATTACTCACTAATATATATATATATATATATATATTATTTCACCCACAATATATTCTCTCAAACAACTAGTGTCGAAATAAATACGATCAGACATCCTTTAATAATTATTAAAACACAATTGGGAATAATCTTTATTCAACTTGTTAAATTAATATTTAACTGAGATACATGGACACACTTAGTGTTTAACCCTCTAGGACTCTTTCTCAATGGCATTAGGCGGAACCTGCCTAAAGTCCAAGGTTAGCATCTAGCAACACGCCAAGGCACCCATAGAGAAATAAGTTAACGCCGTAATGACGTGTCACCTCCAACGAACACTTACCGTGTAATATAATCCCGTTGTCTCGATATCTCTAATCAAGCGGGTTGCATGCTAGTACCATCAACCCATGTGCTTGATTATTCTTTCTTTGACTTCCCGAAATTGAACTCGCCCATACCTTACCATGGCCATGGATTTATGTAGGCTATATCAATTCCATGAAAGGGCCTGAGATATCTACTTCTGTTATGAAATAGAAGGGAAAAATACTTTCTCGCATTATCTATTAATGCAGTATTACTCGTGACGCACCCAACGTATCCTACCTCGCTGCGAACAGTGTGTCATCACAGTTTTCATCAATACATCTAAGTGCGTGAGTTGTAATACCCATTAATAATAATCTTAAAGTCTAATCACCAATACACACGTCCGTAGATAGGAACATCCAATGACACTATGAAATGTGGATTTCCTACTGGCGGGTCTCGTTTTCATAATATCCTCCTGGATATTACCAAGGGTGCACACCATGAGAAGGTGCCTCAAAGTTTTATGAGTTCTCACCCCTAATGACCTGTATTATTTGTGCCCCTCAAATAATATCATCTGGCCATAAAACATACTTTCAATAATAGTCTTATAGCACTTCCGGGTTCTCATCATAGTAGAGATCCTCTATGACCCTTTAATGAAACAGTTATCCTTAGGACATTATCACATGCATTGTCACGCAGAAGAACAATCAATATGTGATAAAGCTTTTATTAATGAATAAAGTACAAAATAGTTGGTTCTAGGCCACCAACTCCAACATATAAAATATTAGGGTGTTAAATTATTAACTTATTTTACCCTTGAATTTGTTTTACTGAAAATATAGTTTTCTACCATGTTATTCCATAGCCTAGTAGGGCCCTTGTTGTGTTTTTTTTTGAAACCTGGTATGGTTGTGATATTAGGTGAGGGGTGGGGTAGTTTATTTTTGTTTTGATAGTGGATTGATGCCGGTGATGGTGGAATGAAATGAATGGAACAGGTTGAGATATAAGTTTATTTGTTTTCTAGATCATTGTGTTTTGGCTATTAATGGGTTCATTAGTATAGGTTGAGATATGTTATTACCCACTATTCTTTTAGTTTTTTTCTTGGATGGTTGGTATGATTATTTTATTAATTAATATAGTTTTCTTATTCCTTTGGAAAATAAATCTCTATAATATGGATTTTTCTATGTCATAGAATACTCAAGAATTTGAAATCATAATAGATTATAACAAATTTATGGGAATGCGTGTTGATGGTAGAAATGAATCATTAGTTGAAAACCATGGAATTGGTTAGGATAAATTCTTTAAGAGAATTGGTTGAAATTCTATAAATTTTAACATTGAACCAAAAATAACTTTTTATTTTAATGATATGAAAATTTTAAGCCATAATTTATGGTAGGATAAATAAATTGTTGATAATTTCTAAAATTACTTAATGAATTTGGATAATGTTGGGATTTTATGATTGTATACTATATGAGATATATATTTCTAGATCACTGAAGTGGAAGAAAATATTCCATGAGGGATGATAGCTATAGTTTGAGTCCAAGTCTAGGTATTTACCCCTAGTATAGTTTTTTGTGATATATTCCCTATTTTTTATAATTTTATACATTCTTCTACCCAAGTCATTAGAGTAACCGATACTCAAATATTTTTTGTTTCATGTGTTTTTTCCAACATCCAAGAAGATGAAGGAATATATGGATGTTTACTCCCTCTTTTATACTCTCCCTTTAAACATAACATAGTTTGTGGATATCTAGATTGTGATGGTTTAATGTTTAGGGTATGTGCCTATATGGGCTATGATGGAACTCAATTTTACCATACATATATGTGTAGGCTGTAGTGGATTGAGTTTATAGCATATACATGTACACTAACTATAGTGAATTCAGTTTCCACAAGTGTACATGAAATGGTTATGATGGAATAAGGTAAATAACATTATACATGGGTTGCGATGGTTTTCATACGAATTCTTGGTTATGTGATGTGATGATGAGGTTTTTATGGGAAGCACATGATGGAGGATGAGATAATGTTGTGGCTATTATAGAATAATGCTAATGAAGAATATTAAACCTAGCTGGAGGCTAGGATAGGTAGCACTGTGGCCATACCCACATAAAATTTGACTATGTATATAGTGATATTAATTTGTATGGAAGTGATTAAGAACTTTACAAATGGATTTAGGGTGTGAGAGAAAGATAGTAGGGAAGTGTATGCAAATTAACTTTCTTATATATATATATATATATATTATTTTGATATAGAATTAATTACTTCTATGTGTTACATGGTGAGTGATCCTTACATAGGATGAGATATAGTTTTACCTACTTAGGTAAAATATTTGATTTCATTTTTTTATTAGTATTTAATATGTTTCTTTGAAATTTTCAACACATATTTTAGGGAGGATCCAATTGAGTATATGTAATAACCCAAACCCCAGAAGCCTAGAGCCAACACATTCTTTATTACATTAGCATAAGATATAAGGAATCACATACCAAAGAACTGAATAGTTTTGTAGTATTGGTAAACTAGATAAATACTTGAATCTCATTTATGTTTGAAAAAAAATTACAATATATATTTTTTGAGAATAACATTATTGAATCTATAATATCCCTTCATAACAAACATAGTACACTTCATGGTTTCCTAGGGAAACAAAACAAAATATGGGCGACCTCATATGATCAGTATAGTTTACATTCAGTGGAAGATATCAAAAATCAATAAGAATAATCCTTATAAGAAGTTAAATAACTAAACACACACTCCACTTAAATAAATAGATATAGAAAGGTGAATAACTAAAAATACATGAATTTAATCAATAAAATAAGAATGAAATACATCTAGAGATAATATCATTGTGAAAATATCATGGATAATAATAACTAAATTATGAAGGAATGAAATTTTTAATTTTCAGATATTAGGTTTCCAATACACATGATACATTTACCATGAATACCTTTCACAAGATGGTTTAAAGCATACTGGGTAAAAACCCATCAGATTTAGCCAACTGATTCATCTCATGAGACTACTAATGCATCGATGGGATTTATATATATGATAACCAACCTATGTAATGAATTTATAAATCATTAATCATATATATAATAATTTATTTAATTCATAAACAATTTTCTTTTCCATAAAGCATTCATTTTGAGTAAAAGACAAAGATTTATCAATATTTTTCTAGTTAATCAAATAATATTCAATATAAGTATTGTATGTGAAAATGATATAAAGTGTAGTGCCCCGACCCCAGCTACCCAGAGTCGGTGCATTACTTCGTAACATTGGCATGATCACAAAAGATCAAGTCTCGAAAGACCGATTAGTTTAGTAGCCTTGGAAACACTAGATACATTCATAAGTCTTACATTACATCATAAAGTGAAAAACTAATAACAAAGTCTCCATAGACCACACTCATATCCTCTTCTGACAATCCCTGCAGGTCATTCCTAAAATACTTCTTCACATCCTGGAAAATATTAAAACATTGAAAGGGGTGAGCTCAGATGCTCAGTAAGGATAACAATATTGTGGAAGCTTTCATAAATAAACATCAACATTTAAGGCAATGTATAACTAAAACAAAAGCCTTTTAAACATGAACTTCAACATAATATGGAAAATGTAAAATGAGATAATTCCATTTACTTATTCACATGGATATTCTACTGGTCGAATAATCACATGCAATATCAATAACCACTTTCATAATGATGGAATGCATAATTCCAGACATTCTGAAACATTTTGTCAAGGCCTCGGCCAAGACGTCTAAAATGATTAAGGCCTCGGCCAAAATCACAAATCAAATTGGAAAAGGGCCTCGGCCAATTCCACGTCTAGTTGTCTCATGAGACCTACCGATGCATCGAGGAGCTATAGCGGGCTCCACCCGTCACTTACTAAGTCCAATGCATTCCTCATATGAACAAGTTTAAACATATCATAAACCATAACATAATTGTATCACATAAAACATGCATAAAGGAAACATAACATTTCCACATTTCAATCACAAGGTATCAATACAAAACATTGATATAATAAAAACACTTTTAAAACCATTTTCAATACCAAAATAAAAGAAAATTAAAACATTGTATTTATTTTTCATTTAAAAAAAGTTATGGCTTGTAGAGGAAGCCGAAACTCAAATAATGGTCATGACGGTGGGGAAGTCATTGTCGCCGCATACGTACGACAATAAAAACATTCCTTTTTGTTGTTTAGTGAAATGATTCGTATAAAAATATTCCTTTTGAATAAACTTAAAAGTCAAAGGGGTTTATACACCGTATAAAAGAAAGTTGTGTATAAAACCAAATATGCCTCAATGAAAGGAGATTGAGACGAAGTCCCATACAAAGATCATTTTTAAAATAAAATAGATATATTATGTGTATTCACCATAAGTAAACATAAATAAAGTACAAATACAAGATATGACATAATAATATAATGACATAATTTTAAAGTAGGAGATAACCCAAAGAATGGAAGTTGGGTTAAGAAGTTCCCTTACCTCGTGTCTGACTTGAATCAACCATTCTTTAACCACCTGAATAATAAACTAGAGTTAATATCTACCTTATTAAGAACCATTTTAAATTTAATTATCCTTTTTATATCACTTATTACAATGTTATGAACATTATGTAATTATTTAAGTTAATAACGGTCGTTTTGTCGATCTTTGGTACTTGAGTCAACAATAAACTTCTTATAATTACAAGTTGTTCATGTGGTGAAATATACATTATATATAGAATTATATTCATGATGTAGATATCATATATATCATATATATCCATTATATACATTCATTCATAATATTACGTAACATTTAGAGGTAAGAAACGAAATGCACCGTTCATGGAGACGGTAAGCCGTACCAACGCATGAACGCTACTTTCACTTCTATTTCATATTTAATGAAATGAAATCATAATGATATAAATGTATAATATAATTCCAGTATAATATAGCATATAATACCATTTACTCCATCCTTTATACATCCCACATATGGTATTAACGATTCAAATCATTTTGAGGGGGCGGTAGTCCGCACTTCCTAAAATGAAATTATCGTGTTTTACCCATAATGGAAATCATAAAGGTATGAAATAAATGAAAAATAAAGTAGCTTAAGTAAAACATAAACATATTATATATCATATATAAATATAGTTACATCTTAATGGCCACCTTTGAAGGTGTTATATGAGTGTTGAACAATCATCGTTTCGTGAGGCAGAAATTCGCCATCCACAGAAACAGTATGTTCTTTAACCATTAGATGTAGGTGTGTGTAAGTGTATCTCGAATCCTTCTTATAAAAACATCCTAGTATATTGAGGATACTGGTGTTGTTACAAAAGAAATGAATATAAAGTGTTTAGGGGGTTGGAGAAGAAAAATAAAACAAAACAACATTAGAGAAGACATTACCTTAAAATCGGGTAACTCTTTTTGATTTGAGACAAAGGCTTCCTTGGGAAGAATTCTGCCCAAAGTGAGGCTTCTAGGAGTAAGTGAGGGATGTTGGAAGATTATTTGGGCAGCGGTTGGCCGAGCCAAATGGCTTGAAGGTGTGAATAAGGTGGGAGTGGTGGGGGCCTTTTATAAGTGGAGAGGAGGGGCACTTTTGGAAAGTAATGAAATGTTATTCTATTATACAATGATTTTAGGATTCTAAAGGTCCCACACTTGTATAATTCGAGGCTAAGGTGATAAGGGTTCTAAATCTCCTCATCCAATAGGCTTTGGACAAGTGTAAGACTTGTATTTTACATTATATTCTCATTTTATTTAAATCGTTAAATAATGAGGTCATCGTTGCATCATCATGATGTCATAAATAATTTAAGTTATTTAATGTCTAAAAATTATAAAAAAAATACTATAATGTAGGAAATCTTTTTATCTTTCCAATGACTATTTATAGTCAAAAATATGACTTGTATAACCCCATGTAAAAATTGTTTTAGTAAAACATTTCATGTTTGTGTCATTTTTTACTTTAACATTAAATAAAAGGTATTTATGTCATTTTCCAACTAAAGTGGATCCATGGGGTCCCTAAGTTGACCCATGTATTGTCTTGGTCGGCCATGACACATCAAATGAGGGTAGGACATGTGTCAAGCTCATCTAATATTATTAAAACATTATTTTTACCTTAAACTACACTAATTACCTCTAATCGTGATTAAGAACTTAAAATTTACTATTCACCAAAAAATTATTTTTATCTCATTGAACCACATTTTACTTCTTAATGACAACCATGTATGTCGGATTTTTGGAAATCAAACCACAGAAGTGGTAATATTTCATTTAAACGAAAAATCAGTTTTTTAACTACCACTTAGTGGTTTCACTATTCATCAAAAACTGAAGTTTTTCAGAACAATGCCAAAATTTTACCCTAAGCTATAATTGATATTCCAAATTCAAAAATGATGTCTATTTTATGAAATTCCAAAAATATAAGTTGCATTAATTAATTTTATAATTAATTCCCGTTGTCACAACAAATAGCGTGTTTTTAAGAAACAATATATACCAAAAGATTGGTAATTGTTTATGTCCAATTTCAATGTTAAATTAATTCTAATGACCACCATTGGATAAAATGGTAAAAATATATTCTAATTATAATTTAAAACCACTAAATAGTATAATTTATCACTATAAATTATTTTGATTAAAAAAGTTGTTTTTAAGTATTTTTCACTATTCATAAAAATTAGAAGTTCTCAGAAAAATACCCAAAATTCAACATAGGCTAATTTCGATATTCCGAATCCAAAAATGAAGTCCATTTTGAAATATAAAATTTCTATAATTTTAAAAAGTGGTTATTACTATTCATAACAGCTACTTTGATTAGTCGCGGTGTTTTAGAACTCGAAGTTGCGTACAATGCAAGCTATTGCATTATTGAATGAGAAGCGTATCATGGAAGCTCGGGGTGTTACATTCTCCCCTCCTTCAATAAATTGCGTCCTCGCAATTTGATATTTTTCTTTGAAAATAAAAGTTTGAAAATAGAAAATACCTTTGTGGAAAACCCACATCGGAAATAAGGTTAATAAAATCTAGCCTTAATAAGGGGAAATGGAAATAAGAAAGTCACCACCAAATTATGATCTCGATAAGGAGAACCTTGGTGGAAATTAGAGATGTATAATTGGGGGAAAACGTAAATATATGTAGGGAGTGATTGTGGTCATCAATCACAATCAACTGTCAAATTGAGGGCCTCAAAGCCTTCAATCTATGTTGATTTAAAATATCATCATTTCAACAAGACATAAGGTATTAGGATAACACATTTTTTTGTTTTAATATCCCTTTACTAAAGTTTAAGAATTAATTTATTCATTGAATAAGAGATAGGTATATATATATTTATGCTTGACAATTAGAGTTTCAACCTTCAACTCATCTTTCACTGAAAAATATAATAGAACTCAAAAATATTATACTTATCCTAATTGTATATGGTTCCAAATGTTAACACATACCATTTAGATTAGTAAAATTATATTGTAATAACCAGGGACTTCCTGTAGGCTAGTGGTAGGAAATAAAGTCCTGTCGTACTATGGTTGTGGGTTCGATTCCTGCAGCTTTGTCTGACGCGACGGGTTATGCCCCACCCTGCAGGTTGTCCTTTTCCTAAAACTATAGTATTATAATATTCCAAAATAATCTTCATAAATTTTTTAACCTTAAACAATACTATCCAAAGATCAACTTAATCCACTCCAACCTTTATAGTTATCCAAAATACCTCTGTCCAGACTTTCTCTAAAAGGTCTCTTAATTCCAAAATCAATTTATCAGATTCTCCAAACAAAGTAAAGTTTCTCTTATTGTCACATAATAATAATATAATTACCTTCATCATATTAAAACCTTACTAAAATCAACAAGTACTGCAGTACAACCCTTATATATATATCACGTTATTCTAATAACCAGAATATAATCCATGACTCCAAAAGCACCAATACATTAATTATTCTGCTTCAACTGTAGTCACAGCATAAGATTGGCCTTGATCCCTTGGCCTTTTCTGAGGTAAGTTTCCATGACACTTTGGACATTCATTTGCATAATGACCCATTTCTCTACAATTGTAGCATTCAACATTGATAGCCTCTTTCTTTCCCTTACAATCACGAGCCTGGTGACCTTTTTCTCCACATTTGTAACAAACTCCCATTCCTTTTAGGCAAGTACCAGGGTGATTCTTCCCACAATTATCACATAATATAAAATCCTTCTTTCCCCTTTTCCCTTTATCTGTCTCTTGTTCCATTGTTATCTTCTTCTCTTACTTTACTTTGTTGTCATAAGACTTAGAGAATTCCTTTTCTATCTTGATAGCACATGAGACAATATCTTCGTATGACGAGAAGGTTTGTGAGACTAATGCTCGATGGAGAAATGGTTTTAACCCATCAAATAAACGATCAATCTTACTTCTTGGGTTACGTATATAATCTACATCATGCCTCGCTAACCTTGTAAAGTTGGCCTCATACTTTGCGACATTCTCATCCTCCTTTTGTCTCAGACTCAAAAATTGTCTTTCCATATCTGCTCGATGGTCATGAGGATAGTATTTTTCTAGGAAAAGCTCTTTGAACTCCCTCCATTCCATATTCGATACGTCATCATCTTCCTTTGTATTTTGAATCAATGACCACCATTGATCGGCATCTTCAGTGAGGCGGTAAACTTCCATGATAACCTTCTCCCTTTCGCTACTCCCCAAGGCGTGGAATATTTTCTCTAAGGAGTTTATCCATTACTCAGCTACTAATGGATTTGTACCCCCATTAAATGTTGGTGGTTGTTGCCTCATGAAGCGGTCTAACATTGATCCTACACGTTTCGGATCAGGGTGCTCCATACGAGTAAGGTTATTATTCATAACCTGAGTGAGTTGTCCCAGTATGGTAATAAGTTGATCAGCACCAGTTGTATCTCCAGATCCACAATAATTATCTTGAGCAGGAGGGAAATCCCTACACGGAGTGCGTGCATTGATACAGTTTCCATTCCTTCCACTAGGCGCCATTTCTAAACAATGGCATAAACTAGATTAGTTTATGAAATAAAATAAATAATTCCATATTTGTAAAACACTTTACATAAATTGAACTATTTATGGATATAATCCATAATCATAAAAAGAAATGTTTTCTTTGAGGAAGTATATACTCATAACCCTTCATAGTGGTTTGTAAAGAAAATGAGAATTATCCTAAGCATATCCCCCGGGAGTGTCGTAACCAAGAGTGCAGCAAGGCCCGTTGTCGTGCACCAGTTCCCGTTCGAGTCTAGCTCAAAGCGGTGTTTTTGGGTTTTACCCCTAGGTACATCTATGCCAGAGCCGCCTCTACTTGCTCGTATCCAGACAGGGATGTATTGCTCGGAAAACTCACAAAATCTCTACAATACCAAAATTTTAGGAAGTTCTTCTATACTAATCCTCAAAGTCTATCTTTGGGCTATGTTCTCTAATCAGAGTTTATCTAAATCTAGCTTCCAAGGTTAGTACTAAACTGCCTCTGATACCAACTGTAGCGCACCGACCCCAGCTACCCAGAGTCAGTGCATTACTTCGTAACATTTACATGATCACAAAAGATCAAGTCTCGAAAGACCGATTAGTTTAGTAGCCTTGGAAACACTAGATACATTCATAAGTCTTACATTATATCATAAAGTGAAAAACTAATAACAAAGTCTCCATAGACCACACTCATATCCTCTTCTGACAATCCCTGCAGGTCATTCCTAAAATACTTCTTCACATCCTGGAAAATATTAAAACATTGAAAGGGGTGAGCTCAGATGCTCAGTAAGGATAACAATATTGTGGAAGCTTTCATAAATAAACATCAACATTTAAGGCAATGTATAACTAAAACAAAAGCCTTTTAAACATGAACTTCAACATAATATGGCAAAAGTAAAATGAGATAATTCCATTTACTTATTCACATGGATATTCTACTGGTCGAATAATCACATGCAATATCAATAACCACTTTCATAATGATGGAATGCATAATGCCAGACATTCTGAAACATTTTGTCAAGGCCTCGGCCAAAACGTCTAAAATGATTAAGGCCTCGGCCAAAATCACAAATCAAATTGGGAAAGGGCCTCGACCAATTCCACATCTAGTTGTCTCATGAGACCTACCGATGCATCGAGGAGCTATAGCGGGCTCCACCCGTCACTTACTAAGTCCAATGCATTCCTCATATGAACAGGTTTAAACATATCATAAACCATAACATAATTGTATCACATAAAACATGCATAAAGGAAACATAACATTTCCACATTTCAATCACAAGGTATCAATACAAAACATTGATATAATAAAAACACTTTCAAAACCATTTTCAATACCAAAATTAAAGAAAATTAAAACATTGTATTTATTTTTCATTTAAAAAAAGTTATGGCTTGTAGAGGAAGCCGAAACTCAAATAATGGTCACGACGGCAGGGAAGTCGTTTTCGCCGCATACGTACGACAAGAAAAACATTCCTTTTTGTCGTTTAGTAAAATGATTCGTATAAAAACATTCCTTTTCAATAAACTTAAAAGTCAAAGGGGTTTATACACCATATAAAAGAAAGTTGTGTATAAAACCAAATATGCCTCAATGAAAGGAGATTGAGACGAATTCCCATACAAAGATCATTTTTAAAATAAAATAGATATATTATGTGTATTCACCATAAGTACACATAAATAAAGTACAAATACAAGATATGACATAATAATATAATGAAATAATTTGAAAGTAGGAGATAACCCAAAGAATGGAAGTTGGGTTAAGAAGTTCCCTTACCTCGTGTCTGACTTGACTCAACCGTTCTTTAACCTCCTGAATAATAAACTAGAGTTAATATCTACCTTATTAAGAACCATTTTAAATTTCATTATCCTTTTTATATCACTTATTACAATGTTATGAACATTATGTAATTATTTAAGTTAATAACGGTCGTTTTGTCGATCTTTGGTACTTGAGTCAACAATAAACTTATTATAATTACAAGTTGTTCATGTGGTGAAATATACATTATATCTAGAATTATATTCATGATGTAGATATCATATATATCATATATATCCAGTATATACATTCATTCATAATATTACGTAACATTTAGAGGTAAGAAACGAAATGCACCGTTTATGGAGACGGTAAGCCGTACGTACGCATGAACGCTACTTTCACTTATATTTCATATTTAATGGAATTAAATCATAATTATATAAATGTATAATATAATTCCAGTATAATATAGCATATAATACCATTTAATCCATCCTTTATACATCCCACATATGGTATTAACGATTCAAATCATTTTGAGGGGGCGGTAGTCCGCACTTCCTAAAATGAAATTATCGTGTTTTACCCATAATGGAAATCATAAAGGTATGACATAAATGAAAAATACAGTAGATTAAGTAAAACATAAACATATTATATATCATATATAAATATAATGACATCTTAATGGCCACCTTTGAAGGTGTTATATGAGTGTTGAACAATCATCGTTTCGTGAGGCAGAAATTCACCATCCACAGAAAGAGTATGTTCTTTAACCATTAGATGTAGGTGTGTGTAAGTGTAGCTCGAATCCTTCTTATAAAAACATCCTAGTATATTGAGGATACTGGTTCTGTTACAAAAGAAATGAATAGAAAGTGTTTAGGTGGTTGGAGAAGAAAAATAAAACAAAACAACATTAGAGAAGACATTACCTTAAAATCGGGTAACTCTTTTTGATTTGTGACAAAGGCTTCCTTGGGAAGAATTATGCCCAAAGTGAGGCTTCTAGGAGTAAGTGAGGGATGTTGGGAGAGTATTTGGGCAGAGGTTGGCCGAGCCAAATGGCTTGAAGGTGTGAATAAGGTGGGAGTGGTGGGGGCCTTTTATAAGTGGAGAGGAGGGGCACTTTTGGAAAGTAATGAAATGTTATTCTATTATACAATGATTTTCGGATTCTAAAGGTCCCACACTTGTATAATTCGAGGCTAAGGTGATAAGGGATATATATCTCCTCATACAATAGGATTTGGACAAGTTTAAGCCTTGGATTTTACATTATATTCTCATTTTATTTAAATCGTTAAATAATGAGGTCATCGTTGCATCATCATGATGTCATAAATAATTTAATTTATTGAATGTCTAAAAATTATAAAAAAATACTATAATGTAGGAAATCTTTTTATATTTCCAATGAATATTTATAGTCAAAAATATGACTTGTATAACCCCATGTAAAAATTGTTTTAGTAAAACATTTGATGTTTGTGTCATTTTTTACTTTAACATTAATTAAAAGGTATTTATGTCATTTTCCAACTAAAGTGGCTCCATGGGGTCCCTAAGTTGACCCATGTATTTTCTTGGTCGGCCATGACACATCCAATGAGGGTAGGACATGTGTCAAGCTCATCTAATATTATTAAAACATTATTTTTACCTTAAACTACACTAATTACCTCTAATCGCGATTAAGAACTTAAAAGTTACTATTCACCAAAAAATTATTTTAATCTCATTGAACCACATTTTACTTCTTAATGACAACCATGTATATCGGATTTTTGGAAATCAAACCACAGAAGTGGTAATATTTCATTTAAACGAAAAATCAGTTTTTTAACTACCACTTAGTGGTTTCACTATTCATCAAAAACTGAAGTTTTTCAGAACAATGCCAAAATTTCACCCTAAGCTATAATTGATATTCCAAATTCAAAAATGATGTCTATTTTATGAAATTAAAAAAATATAAGTTGCATTAATTAATTTTATAATTAATTCCCGCTGTCACAACAAATAGCGTGTTTTTAAGAAACAATATATACCAAAAGATTGGCAATTGTTTATGTCCAATTTCAATGTTAAATTAATTCTAATGACCACCATTGGATAAAATGGTAAAAATATATTCTAATTATACTTTAAAACCACTAAATAGTATAATTTATCACTATAAATTATTTTGATTAAAAAAGTTGTTTTTAAGTATTTTTCACTATTCATAAAAAATAGAAGTTCTCAGAAAAATACCCAAAATTTAACATAGGCTAATTTCGATATTCCGAATCCAAAAATGAAGTCAATTTTGAAATATAAAATTTCTATAATTTTAAAAAGTGGTTATTAATATTCATAACGGCTACTTTGATTAGTCGCGGTGTTTTAGAACTCGAAGTTGCATACAATGCAAGCTATTGCATTATTGAATGAGAAGCATATCATGGAAGCTCGGGGTGTTACATAAAGTTTAGGAAATAATAATATGCATCAAAAAAATAATATTTATATTTAATATAAATTTAATTTATAATGAAAAATAATTACAATAAAGTGATTGTTTGAAGAGTAAGTTATAAATCACAATAGAAATTGAGATTTCACAATAACTTTTACAACTTGGTAATATTCAAGTCAATTCCCTTTGGATTAAATAATTAAAATTGAAAATCTAAATACCATGAATAATGAATTATTAATTATATTACATTTCAAATGGGAATTATATACACCATATAAAAGAAACTAGGTGTATAACATTACAACATGTCTCAATGAAATGAGATGAAGACAAAAGCTCTTACCTTATAATCCTTTTGGGTAAACATAATTTACCCTCATTTATAGTGATTATAAACATGTTATTAAATTATAACAAAAATATAATAATATTTATAATATCATATATTATCATATTATAACATTTTACATCCCATTTGTTAATAATATTTCATTATTTTCATTGTTTCGGGGGTTAATTACCTGATTTTATCATCCGTGCATTATTATGAAAGTTTTGGTTCTTGTAAATATTATATAGTTACATAATCTATATAATAATAATCATGTAATAATTATCATATTTTTTATTATGAATTTTAATTTTAAAACTTTTCATTAAATATGGTTATGAAAATTGAAGTATGTTATGATCATAGAGACGGTAGACCGTATGTACGCATGAGTGACATTTCAATTTTCCAATGATTATTATGGAAATACGGTAAGTAATATATAATATTTATATAATAATAATAATATAATATATAACATATTATATACTTATATATATCATCCATGTGATGTGGTGATGAAAGGAGATTCAAATCATTTCGTGAAGGCGGTAGTCCACACGTACATGAACAATGTTATCATATTTAAGTGAGTGAACAGGAAAGAAATAAAATGATATATTATATTTATCCCAAATGGTCTGAAGACCTTATTTTTTATTTTATTATGGATAATAACCCTTTTAAGGGTTGAAGGGGAACATGTACATGACCCATAGGCCCAAGGTACAAGGCCCGACAGACTCGCAATACATGACCCGAAGACCCGGAGGCATACCATACCCAATACATTACTCGTAGGCCCAGCCCACTTGAACTACCCCTCCCCAGCTTCTGAGTCATTGATCACCTAGATCTCCACCTTGCATTTCTGATCAGATAGAATTTACCTGTACAAAACTACACGGTGCCTGGTCTCGATGGCGTCTGTCATACCCTCTCATTCTTCCAATCCAGTTAGCTCTGCATCTGGTGGCTGCTACTCCTATTGCTCGGATCCTCTTCTGGGGCATGTTCTATGTGAACTAGGCTACTCCATGGTCTTATTGGACCCGAAGGCCCTGTGGCCCGAAGGCCTTTGAAGACCCGAAGGCCCTTGATACCCATAGGCCCAAACAGGTGGCCCGAAGGCCCAAATCAGGTGAATAGTTCCGGCTATTACAATACTGAACAGTAACTGCTACAATAACTCTTATAGTACTACTACAGTACTCAGAAATTCACCTCCACCCGGTTTTGAACCTGATTATTTTGGATTCCAAGCAGGAGCCCTTACCACTCGGGTACGAGCTCGTTGGCAAAACGTGTGTTGCTAACACCGACTCCCAGAGGGGGGGGGGAACCAGCCCAAGTGCATTCCACGTTCCCCATCTAAGAAATGAATTTGAATCGCCCTGTTCATAATACGAATAGTTTTCAATCATGGTAGGGCTCGATCCTACGCCAATTCCCATGGAGAGCAAGGGGTAGTTCACCGTACACTCGAGCAACATTGTAATATATCTAATGGAATGGAAGGTAAAAAGATATATAATATATATATATATATGATATAATGACTCCAAAAGTATAAATATTATATAAATATCCTATAAATACTTTATATATATCATCACACCCAACAATGAAATCTGTTAATGTAATAATGAATGACATCAGTTCGTGAGACGATAGTCCATCATACACACGGATGATGATTTCATAACCCATTTGATGGAAGTGGAGATGGTTTTATTTCATTAACTTATTATAAAAACATCCCAATAGATGTAAAATATATATCATATTATATAATAATGTTTTAATAAGAATTTATGAATGTGGATAAATAAATAAAATAATGATTCTCTTTGAAGAACATTAGCTCTTCTTCAAGTATCCTTTTTTGGTTTACACTAAATCTTTCCTAGGTTAGTTTTATGATAAAAATAAGGATTATAGGGTGGGGTTGGGGAAGTTTCAAAGTTATTTATGAAGTTCTTTTCCAAACCAATTAGGTTTTAACATGTGAAGAAGAGATGAGAGTTGGTGGCCTTTTATAAATGGGGGAGAGGATATACTTGGTATTTTAGAAAAGAATGGAGAGTTAAAACATTTTTCATATGTCACAGGGGTCCAAAATGAGAAATTATAACCTTATAGTTTTAATGGTATAAACATGACTAGTAAATATTTTTTAGAAAAGTATATAGGTCATTTTTACCCTTATCTTTTCAGTTTAACCCTTGGTAAACCCATTTTCCCCTTAACCGTGGTAATTAATTTTTACTGAATTCACTATTAATTTTGGTCAAAAATTAATTTGAACTTATTAGATATTATAAATTATTCTAATGATAAATATGGAATAAATTTTCCAAATTTCAATTCTTATAAGTGGAAAATTTTAATTTAAAATTAATCTTGCAGACGTGATGAGAAAACAGGTTTTCAATGTGAAAATATTCAAAAGTTCACAAAGTTTTTATAAATAAATTAAAAATAAAAATTATTCCAATGAAAAAAATTAGATTAATATATATAAAATTTAACTAATTTTACTTTAAAACCAATTCAAAATATAATTTTAACATTATAAATTATTTAAATGAAAATATAGCTCTCAATTAAAATCTAGTATTTTTCACTATTCAACAAAAAACAAAACATTTCAAAAAAAAATTTAAAAAATTCACCCTTGTAACACCCCAATCTTCCATGGTACATTTACCTTTTAATAATGCAATAGCTTGCATTGTACGCAACTTCGATATTCTAACACACCGTGACCAATCAAACTAGCCGTTATGAATAATAATACCCACCTTTTGAATTTTTATAAATTTTATTTTCAAAATAGACTTCATTTTTGAATTTGGAATATCAAAATTAGATTAGGGTGAATTTTTGGTATTTTTCTGAAAACTTTCAATTTTTGATGAATAGTAAAAACACTACGTTATTATTTAAAACCAACTTTTTATTTAAATAATTAATTATTTTATTTAAATTTATTTTAGGTCAAAATAGATATATAATACCTATATTATATGTTCAATGTAATTCATTGAAGTTATTTTGTAATAATATTAGATATATAAAATTTTATTGAACTTTTCACCGTCTTTTACCCACCTCCTAGGAGAATTTGAAAATTCACATAAAACATAATTTTACCACTTCAGTGAGTGGAATTTCAAAAATCCAAGAGAAACGGTTGATATCAGTAAGAAAAATGTGGTTCAATATGATGAAAATACTTTTTTGTGAATAATAGCTTTTTTACTTTTATTTACCATGGTTAAAAGTAAATAGGGTAATTAAGGGTAAAAATGATATTATTCTTATCCTAACACATGTACTAATTCTATTGGATAAGTGTAATTCGACCAAAAAAAACTTAGGAATTAAATATGATCCTTTAGGTCCACTTGGATTAGATTAGGATATTTATTATTATTTAATTCAAAGAAGAGTTAACAGAGTTAAATTCAAATTTTAATAACTAAACCATTTATAATATAGGGTTATACATAAGATAAATTCTACAATAAATATTAATTATAAAGATATAAATATTTCCTACATAATGAAATTTTATTTATAATTTTAAGACATTAAATAAATTAATTTATTTAAGACACAATGATGACGTAGTAATTATCTTACTAATGAAATATTAAAATAATTGATATAATAAATATCCAAATAAATGTAATTTAAGATTTTTGATGAATTAATCTAATTTTATAGGTTAATATGACATGTTAATATTTAACATATGAATTTATTTCAAAGTAATAAAGTTTTTAGGACTTTAAAAAAATCAATTATTAAATAATATCAAAATTGACATAAATGAGGTTTTAAAACAAATACAATATTATTGGTTGATATAATAATCCTAAAAATCTAAGGTTCAGCTAAAAGACTTATATAATTATATTTTTTTCATTAATTAACCACTCAGGGTTCTCTTGGAAGTTTATAGTAAGTTTATTAACCATATAATATAAAAATACAATGAGACATGGTAAATGTCAAACTATTTAACTAAGGGTTAAATCTAAAAGATAAGGTTAATATAGTGACCAAAACCTGTCTAAAATCTATTGGTTGATAGATTTTTTACCCATACCTAAATTAAACTTTAAATAATTCATTTTTGAGCATTTATACATAGAAAATAATTTTATTATAAAATAATATTTCAATCTTTTCCTAAGGTGCCCCTCACCCCTCTTATAAAAGGGCACTTCCCCTTCTCTAAAATTCACACCTTCAAAGCCATTTGGCTTAGCCAAAACCTGACCAAATATCCTATAAACTATCCTACCTTCATCCTAGAGGAATTAGTTTGATCATAAAGCCATTTTAGGTATCCCTTTTGATCAAATCAAAAGGAAAAACCTGAAGAAGAGGTAAAAATATCACCACCTCTTTCAAGTTATTTTCTTCTTCCATTTCCTCTTTCTTTTTTGTTTCCATTGTAAAATAATAACTCCAGTATCTTCTATATAATTTTATGTTATTATAAAAATGGTACAACCATATTCATTATGTTATACATCCTATTAATAACAGGTCACCATACGTGCGCACATACAGCTTACCGTCTCCACGTCGTGGTGTAGTTGTTATTCAATACATTATTTTTAGATGGGTATAATAGTGATGTATAATTAATTTAAATAATAAATATAAAGTTTTAGTGATTATATATATATATGATATAATATCTATTTTCATACTATTTTAATATCAAAATAATGATACTGTCGCTCGTGCGGACGTACAGATTACCGTCTCCACGAACGCGATGAGATTCATTCCCCATCGTAACCATTCAAGACTAATTTTCATTTGATGATTAAAAATAATGTTTAAATAGTTGATATCATTCTGTATATGAATAAGATACATTCCATCCATGACAAACATTACTCACGTAATGAATAATATAAATGAAAATGAATCAGTTAACACCTGAAACGATGATAATACTAAAATATCATTAACAAATCAATATTGGAAGATCATATATGATATCATATTAATGTATATGGTTATTTTATAATTTAATAACAATAATTTTACCATTATATACTAGGTTAACCTACCCGGAGACCAAGGAAAAGTACAAGGTAAGGGTTAATTCTACAATCTCTTTATTATCCGAGTTTGTTTTTACATAAGTATCTACTAGGACCTCTTTATCATCCACATCCACGTTTCTTAAAAATGTAATTCAAAACATTTTTACTATTTAATAGACTATGGGTTAAAGTCATTTATACCCTTATTTTAACTTATATGTTTTGAAATGAATCTTTCAGTCATTTTCCAAACAAGGTACTTTACGACATTTTGGACAAAATTATTGTAAGAATGTCTTTTTTAACTTATACGGTGGGTGAAGTTATTCTCCACCATTATAACATCGTTAAAGATTCCCTTAAAAACTTATAATAATATTTTAAAATTAATTTTTTTCTTTTATAACTATGTAACTTTATATGATTTTAAAAAAAGAAAGAGATATTTCTCTCAAATAGTTTTGATTTCATCAATGTCAACATCCTTTGATAGATTTTATACTTGTTTGAAGTCGATTCATTATGATACAAATATTCCATATTGTATTGTAGGTTTTGTGATATTTTTGACTATGTATGTGTTATTTTTATACCATTCATGGTTTGTGGTTAAATTATTGACATTACGTATGCTAGTTTTAATATGAATGTTTATGTTAAATTTCAATATTTTCATATGAGGAATGTTTTTGCCTTTGCAAGTGACGGGTGGAGCCCATTATAGCTCCTCGATGCATTGGTAGGTCTCATGATACAACTAGACGTGTAATTGGATGAGTCCTTTACCAATTTGATATATGGTTTTGTCTGAGGCCTTAATCATTTTTAGACGTCTTGGCCGAGGCATTGAAAAAATGTTTTAGAATGTCCGACATTATACATTTCCTCATTATGAAAAAAATATTGATGGTTCATGTGGTCATTCGACTAGTAGAATATACATGATTATGTTTTATTATGGAATTATTTACTCAGCTCATATTCATATCATAAAAGTGTTCATGTTTATTATTTGTAAAGGCATGAGTTTTGAATTACTAACTATGCTTAATATTTATGTTATCTTCCGCTGCATTGCTTACCCTTACTGATCGTTTGAGCTCACCCCTTTCTTATGTTTCATTTTCCGTGGATATGAAGAAGTTAGTTATGAGTGACCTACATGAATAATCTAGGAGGCTTGGATGTTTCTAATGGAATAAATTAGTGTTGTATTTCTTTTCAAGTTGTAAAGTTGAACTTATGTATGAATCTTGTTTCCAATAATACTAAACTGATCAGTCTTTTGGGACATGATTTCCTTGTGATCATGCCAATGCTATATAATAATGAACCGACTCTGGGTAACTGGGGTCGGGGCGTTACAACCCTAAGATAATTTGGATATCATGATATCATAAATGGAGTTTATTTTTTATATAAATTTTCTAAAATAGGTAAAAATTAATTTTAAATTATGAGTGAAAAGCACGATTAAACAGTCTTTTAGAAAAATACATTTTTTTCATAAAAAATTCTTTTTCTCTTAAATGATTCTTATTTAATTAATATTCAATAAATAAAAAAATTAACATGTGTAAAATATATATTTTTATAATTTATTTTATCCAATTCAGACCCACAAACTTAACAGTTAGTTGATATATTAAATAATAATATTAATAGTATATTTTGGTTCGGTAAAACTCAGTCTTTCATCTATTGCAAGCTATCGAGGAAACTCAATATTTCATGTAACACAATAGAAATTAGTGTTGTGTGTAATGAAATATATTTAATATATTGATTTTTTTGAAAAATAAATATATTGTAATGTCTTGGGGTATAATATTCTCCCCACCTTAAATAAATTTCATCCTCACAATTTAAACTTTATCTTGATAGTCAAATGTTGGATATTTGGAAATACCATTATTGAAAAAACCACATCATAAAAATGGTTAATAAAATATCCTCTTAATAAGATATATAGGGAAGTACCAAATTTATATCTAATAACACATAACTAGGATTCTACATAGGATAACGGAGGTGAGAAATAAAATCATGGACATGAAAGATAATACTAGTTCCCAAGGATTAATGGAGAGTGATAGAGGAAATTGATCAAAAGAAAGTGGGCGATCTAGAGAAGGTTTATGACCAAAAAACCACAAAATAAATATGTGTGAAAAGGGTCATTTTTTGAGAAATATTGGGGTTGATCCTCTTTTATTAAAAACAATAAAAAGATAGGAACCAAGAAGAGTATGGGAAAAAGAAGGAAAACCTAAAGAAAAATCTATTTATTAATCTTTTTCAACAACCATGCACTTAGCCTCCTTTATTCTTCTCAGATTGAATTCCAGTCGAACCTTCCATGACCATGACCCCGACCCCTCAATCTCCCCTTACTTTAATAAAGATATTGAAGCCTCTTGTAAAGAATCTCAACATCTGTGCTTTTAGAATCAGAGCTATCATATTGTTTTTCCTTTAATTTTTCAAGAGAATCATCTCTTTTCACTAACGTCATCATCACCTATACCACCATTTCTTTAGCTAGATCCAAAGTCTCCTGATGATTTTTCTCATCAGGAGAGCTCTGAATGGAATACTGTATCATAATGGGACCATCAATATTTTGATTAGAGAAAGAAGCAGTGTTACCTACCATCAATTTCTTAACCTCCACTTGAGAAAACTCCAGAGACATTGTCTTCTTGTCAAAGACAAGCGGAAATCCATCATTATCCAAAATAGGGTTTAAAGAAGTATGGAAAATTTTATAAATTACCAAAGAGTAATATTCTAAAATGTTATTACATTTTTTTATATATTGGGAAGCCATATTTTCCTATGAGAGTTGATGATCCACATATATTTGGATTTCCTCATCAAACACTTGTTCAACTATTGAATCTTCATATTTATGAGTTAAATAAGATTGATTTTTCTATGATGTAGCACATTTTCCTCTATTATTATCAGCATTGTAAAAAATCTCCTCTTTAAAAAATATTTCAGCCCAAGACTTTGTCTTATTCTCAGAGGTGGTAGCATAGACATTAGGTTGGTCACTTGGGAGGTCACCCATCCCATAAACTATTGGATTGGAATCCCTAAAAGAAACACCCTATACCTCATTATTCTGCTTGACATTGTCTGAATCAATTCCCAAACCATCATCACTCTTACCAAGGTCTTTTCCATCCTCATTATGCAACAACTAAAGAAGATTATTAGTTTTCCAAGAAGATTCACTTTTTCTCTTCTTAAGACAATTGCTCATGTCATGATCATGCAAATCACAAATTCTATATACTATAGAGTACTGACAGATATATGAGTCATGAAAAATAAAATTGTATTATTTTCATAATTTAGGAATTTTTTCATAAAAAATATTCAGCTCAATAATATCATCATCAGTTGCAAGTATTACCAGGTAAACAAGAGTCGATCCCAGTTCAACCTAAAACAAGAACCTGGCGAAGTGACGTACTTGAGCCACTTTCATTTCCTTATCAATTTTAATCTGGATGCTGATGGATAGAGAAATATCATTCATTTTTTTTGGGGTGATAGAGTATCTAATTTAACCCATAAACCCTTACCTAAATTTGAGAAGTGATGTTACTAACCTCAAAGGGATTTAATTTTTTATCTCATTCATACAAGAGAATAATTACATGTTTGAGAACACTGGAACCGAAGCCCTAGGCTCAGACTTTCAATTATTCAATGGCGAAGAGTATGTAGAAGTATCCTCGACCAAGTGAGATACACTTCTATGTTTAAAGACCCCAAATCAATGAAATGTTCTCTTTGAGTTCATGAATTTTTAGTGTGTAAGATCCTTTAAGAAGAAATGAGCGAGCAAAAATTGAGAAATCACCCATTTTGAGCTTCTCTAAGACCACGACATGGTCATATTTGATGTGTGATATATTACCTTCTCTTCTAATTGAAGAATCAAGTACTCCTTTAAATCTAGAAAAGGAATGTCTAGAAACTGTACCCTCATTATGGGGCACCATGGATTTCCTGGTGCTGGATCCCTGTAGCAGCTTCAGAAGTGCCTCCCACCGCTACCCCCAAAAACTACTCGGGGCACAACCACCTCCTGAGAAATATGAGAGTAAACAGGAACATGGATCATAACATTCTTATCTCCCAACACTTCATCAATTTGAGGTGACCCATCATGGGTGTTCTGAGATGCACACATCTTAGAGGAGTAAAGTTCATGCGGAACCGCCGCTACAGTCGCCGAGACCATCAAGAAATGTCGCTCAGATGAGTAGAATGCCACAATAGTCACCAGAACATCCTGGGATTGCTGAGATTCATGCCATTAAAATGAGAGAAATTTGGATGGTACCACTGCAAAAGACACCAAGGGTACCTCGATTCGCTGAACTCGAAGCCTCTCTGACAAACCAAGACCAGATGGAGCCTGCAACAGATCTGGAACTCCATTATCTTCCCACTCCCCATCTGAAGATCGTGATACTCGTTTGTTACTGAAGAAGTGTGGAACCATCAGAGATTATGGCTCAAAACCCTATCTTTTTGTGGTGCCATCAGAGGAGACAACCCGATCCTTCATCACCCTTCATCATGTGAAAAGGGTCATTGATATCATCAGAAATGATGTTAATAGGATAAAATTTTATTTCAATATAATTTTACTAAAGTATATAAACATTTTTGTGAATATATACTTACATGATTTCATTCCATTTCATAAGAACAATCTCATACATTGGTTGTTCCTTGAAAAATTTCCAATTCATCCATCACCCTAAGAAATGAATATCCAAAAATGATGTTTTGTGCCTGAAGCACTAAAATTTACTTTTAATGGATCATAAGATCCATAAAAGTGTGACAAGTCTATCTATCTATCTCTAATTATTTTCCAAAACCAATATGGTTAGCACAATTTATCCCATTTTCATAAATATTTATATAGTGAAGTGATACATTAATCTCTAAACATTCATCCAAATTCCAGCTTATACCATTTAATAAATGGTTAACCTTATGACCCTTCAAAAATATCAATATCCAAAAATGTTGTTAACTTTATCAATGATGTCATAAACTTCTTTTTTAACAAATCATTAATCAGTTCTGAGATATTAAATATTATCCAATTTACTTTATCCATACCAATCATATATTTATATAAATATAATTATCTCAACATCAAGAACTTATTAAGGGTTATATTTACCTTAATCATGTGTTTTTAGAGAAGTTAAACTTTCCACTAAATCATTTTTCTTAATCATCGGAACCATTTAACACATGCTTTCAAATACACAATGAAGAAGTACTACAATACAATCCATATACCATTCACAATTCTTATAACCAAGATATCATTACTCTTATACCTTTCAGAGTACACAATTCTTGAATCCTAAAATTAGTACATTAATCTTTACTCTTCGTATGTGGTAGCAGCATAATATTTAATATAGTCAATTAGCTTATTTTGAGGTATATTTTTTTGATTCTTAGGACATTGATATGTTTAGTACCCCATATCCTTATAGTTGAATCATTTTAGATTGGAAACTATTTTCTTTACCTTGGAATCACAACCACAATGGTCTGTCTCTACACACTTGTTGCAAACTCTCATTCCTTTAAAGAAAGTACAAGGGTGTTTATTTCCACAATTATCACATGTGTGAAAACCCTTCTTTCCATTCTTCCCTTTATCTTTCCTTTTTCCTATTCTTCTCTATTTCTCTTACTTCTCTTAAATTATATAATACATAGATAATTCCTTCTCTATCTTGTAAACACATGATATTATGTCCTCATATAATGAGAATATTTGAGAGACTAGTTACGTTTGAAAGACTAGTTTAATACCATTGAAGAAATGATCATTATTACACTTTTTATTATGTTCATTGATTCAGTTATCATTCCTTATGCTAGTAATAATTTATAATTGATGAAATACACTAGATTATATTATATCTTTATGAAACATAATTTATAATCCCAATTTTTGTGAAATTATTAACATAAATTTAAAATTTTATGAATAGATAATATCATAATCATAAACATGGTTTCTTTGAGTATATATCCTTATCAAATCCATCATAATGGTTTGTAAATAAAATTTGAATTATCCTAACCATATGCCCCAACAGTGTCACACCAAATGCACAGTAAGACACAATTTGATGCACTAGTTGATGATCAAGTCATTCTCAATGTACCCCTTTCATATTTATTACCCCTCGGTACATCTATGAAAAAAACCACGTCCACTTGTAGTATCTATATAGGGATGCATTTCAAAGGAAAAACCACATAATTTATATCTTAAAAGAACTAAAGTATTTTCTTCTATATTTATCTTCAAACTCTATCATATATTTATGATTACTAATCTACGTTTTTCCTAAATCTAGTTCCAAATTTTTCTACTAATGTTTCTATGTTACCAACCATAATAACCCCAACCCTAGAATCCCAAAGCTGGTGTATACTTTATTACATTATCATAAGATACAGGGAATAAAATCCCAAAAGACAAAATAGCTTAGTAGTCCTGGTAAAATAGATACATACTTGAATCATATATATATATATATATATTAATTCATAAATCAAAACATTTTTTTTATAATAATATTATTACCTATAGTATATCATTGAAAATCAAACATACTACACTTTATGGGTAATTGGGGAAATGAAACAAAATAAGGGTGAGCTCAAATGCTCAGTAAGGGTCAATTAAAACATAAGATGTCATGAATCGATAAGAATAATCATTATGGAAAGGTAAATAACTAAACAAACATTCCACCTAAATAATTGGACAAGGCATAATCAATATAGAAAATAAAATAATTGAAAATACATTACATTTAGTCAATAATTTGAGAATGAAATGCATCTAGAGATAATATCATTGTGAAAACATAATGGATAATAATAAATAAATTAGGAATGAAGGATATTATTAATTATAAAATTTCATGTTGTCTAGGAACATGATACCCTTATCATCAAGACCTTTCACAATATGGTTTAAAACATACGGGTAAAAACCCATCTGATTTAGCCAATGAATTTATCTCATGATACTACCGATGCATCAATGGGATTTATATAAACAGTCCCCAAACTATGTCATGAATGTTCAAATCATCCCTCATATATAAAATAATAAATTTAATTCAAAAAAATGTTCCTTATCATAAATTATCCATATTGAGTAAAGGGTACAAATTTATCAATAATTCCCTAGTTACTTAAATAACTTTCATATAAACATTATATGTAAAAATAATATAAAGTTTAGGAAATAATAATATCTATCACACAAGAATAATTATATTAAAGATAAATTTAATTTAAAATGAAAAATGATTATAAAAAATGGATTTTTTCAATATAAAGTTAATAATCACAAATGAAATTGAGATTTCACAAAAACTTTTACCACTTGGTAATTTTCAATTAAAATAACATTAGATGAAATAATTAATTTTAAAACTTAAAATATCATAAATAATTTAGTATTAATGATATTACATGTTAAATGGAAATTATATACACTACATAAAATAAACTAGGGGCATAATATTACAATATGACTCATTGAAATGAAATTGAGATGAAATCCATTACCTCACATGTACTTTTGGGTGAACATGATTTAAGATCATGTATGTTGGTATTAAACATGTTATTAAATTATAGAAAAACATTCTCATATTTATAATATATTATCTTATCTTATTATTACATTTTACCCCACTTGTTAATAATATTTAATTATTTTCATTGTTTTGGGTGTTAATTGCCTTGTTTTTACATTCGTGCATTATTATGAAAGTTTTAGTTCTTGTGAATATTTTATAGTTTGATAATATCTAGAATAATAATAAATAATTATCATATTTTTAAATAAATTTTCTTTTTAAAACCAATCAAAAAATATTGTTATGAAAAATGAAATATGTTACGACCATGGAGACAATAGGTTGTACGTACGCATGAGTAACGTTTCCATTTTACGATGATCATTATGGAAAAAAAGTAAATTAATATATAATATTTATATAAAGATCATATTTTCATATATACCATATTATATACATATATATATCATCCATGGGGTGTGGTGATGAAAATAGAGTTACATTGCCTCGTGAAGGTGATAGTCCACATGCACAGGAACGATGTTATCATCTTTATGTGAGTGAAATGGTAAGAAATAAAATGATATATTATTTTACAGAATTATAATTATGTAATTAATATCCTAATTATTTTATTTATATAATATATAATCATTAAATTAATTTTTATCACCTTCTTTATGAATTATTAGCGAAAGACGAATCACATCGCTTCGTGAGGCAGTAGTCCTCCGTATACACAAGCGACATTATCCTATCTCCTACGGAATGGAAGGTAAAAAGATATATATGATAGAATGGTTACAATGAAATAAATATTTTGTAAGTATCATATATATACTTTATATCCATCATCATACCCAATCGTTAAAGGTGGTAATGGAAGAATGAATGACATTGGTTTACGAGGCGGTTGTCTTTCGTACACACAAATGATGATTTCGTAACTCATTTGGTGGAAGTGGAGATGGTTGTAGGTCATTAAATTATAATAAAAAATTATAGTATATTTAACATAATTTGTTTATTATATAATAATGTTTTAATAATAATTATAGGAGGTGGATAAATAAATAAAATAAAGATGCTTTTTGAAGAACATTACCTCTCTTCTTCGGTTATCATCCTCAGTTTTACACTAAAGCCTTATTAGGTTGGATTTAGGCTCAAAATAATGCTTCTAGGATGAGGTGAGGGAGTTTAAAAGTGACTTGGGGTAGGTATTGGCTGAACCAAATAGGTTTTAGGGTGTAAATAAGATAGGATAGGGGATGACCTTTTATAAGTGGGGGAGAGGACACAATTGGTTTTTTGAAAAGAATTGAGTCCTCCCAAATTTTTCATATGTAAAAAGGTTCCAAAATGGAAAATTATTGAACCATAAATGTTTAATGTTCTAAATTTTGTGATAAAATAGTTTTTAAATAATTTTATAAGTCAATTTACCCGTATCTTTTTAGTTTAACCCCTGATAAACCTGATTTTCCTTAAACATAATAATTAATTTTTACTGTATTCACAGTTAATTTTGTTCAAAAAATTAGTTGAAATTATTAGAAATTATAAATTATTATGATTAAAAACATTTAATCCATTTTTCAAAATTCAAAACATTGAAGTGGAAAATTTAAATTTAAAATTAATCTCACAAACGTGATGAGAAAGCAGGTTTTTAAAGTGAATATGTTCAAAAGTCTACAAAGTGTTATATCTAAATTCAATATAAAAATGATTTAAATAACCAAAATTGTATTAATTGACAAAAAATTGAAATAATTTTACTTTAATACCAATTCAAAATATAATTTTATCATTATAAATTATTTAAACAAAAAGGTAATTTTCAATCAAAATCTAGTATTTTTTACTATTCATCAAAAAAATGAAACCTTTTAGAAAAATATCAATAATTAACCCAATGATAATTTTGATATTATAATTTAAAAAATGGATTATATTTTTTCATATATATTTTCCAAAATTAGTAAAAATTAGTTTTAAATTATGTGTGCAAATCTCGATTAAACTGTCTTTTAAAAAAATGTAATTTTTTTGAAAATAATTATTTTTATTTTAAATGATTCCTATTTTATTTATAATAAATAAATAAATAATGAACGTTTTTAAAATATATATTTTCATAATTTAGTTAATATTATTCATAACCTCCAACTTAATGACTATTTTATATATTAAATAATAATGTTAATAGTGTATTGTTTTTTGGTAAAACTCGTTCTTGTGTGTAACGCTAGCTATCGAGGAAGCTCATTATTGTGTACAATTAAAGATTACTCAGTGATTCATGTAATGAAATATATTTAATAGATTTAATTTCTTTTAAAATAAATATATTTTAAATTCTTAGGGTGTTATATAATATCTTTATACTAACCCTATATATAATACTATTTTCAGGTATATAGGTATTAGTCAATGATTGAGTTGGTAACTAATAACCTAGAGCGGTTTTTTAGGATCTCTTGGATTTTTTGGTCACTACCTAGGTATTTTTCATTATATTTTAAAATTTTACAATATATATGAAATTAAATTTAATATATTGAAATGTTTTATCAATTTATTTATGAGATGGAGTTGACTGGTTTATCTTATATCTTGTCTTGGAATTAATTTATCTTGGGTAATGCCTCCCATTTATGAATTTTATACCATCAGTTATAGTATCCAACATGTGAACTATTGTATTTAGGCTTTATTGGTCACTCATCTCTTCAATTATATCAGAGTAGGGATACTAGTTGAGGGAGGGGGGGTTCATAATATTAAAAAAACCCATGGATACCCTAAGAGGAAGAATCCATTTATATACTTCTTTGGGATATTTGTCAAACATAATGAAGAAACAAGGAGGATTTCATCCTAAAAATAAGATAGGTGTGTTCTTAATTTATATTTTATACATTTTAATTCAAAATGTATTGATGATAATTTGTGTTTTAAGGTTTTTACTTTATTTCACTATAAGGGATTAATGTTATCCATTACCTAAAAAACTCATGATGTTATACATATCAAAAAAATATAAGTGATAGCTACATTGGTACATTACTAAATAAAAAATTTTAGACATATGATAAAATTATGGAAGGTATGGGCATGATTAATATGTGTATAATGGAAGAGTTTACAATATTTAAAAATTAAAGTAAATGTTTTTCCCTATAACAGCTCACATGATTTCTAGGTAATAAAATTTTTATTTTGGTTTTGAGACTACATTAATGATATAATAAATTTATAGGCCTATTCATTAAACACTAAAAACATTATAATCATAAAATAATTGAAGTTAAGAGGTTTAAAATCACATTATTATCATGTTACCATGAAACATTTAATGAATGTTTCTATCCATTGTATTCTATAATCAAATGTTTGATACACTATCACTAATATCTACTTATTTTTTAAAACCAAATTTAGAAAATTTAATGATTTTTTGAAGCTAAAAACTATGAAAAATTAAATTAATTTCATATTATGTGAAAAATATAGGTTCTTATAATTATTATTATTTCATATTATGATTCGTTTGGAGAGAGATATGAATTTTGGTAAATGTACATCGAATATGGATAAATGCTATTGAACACTATATGAAAATATGAGAAGAGTATATGAAAAATAAATGATAATATGATGGTCATATTGTTGTGTGGAACATTATTAAAAAAATCCAACGATTTATGTAATAAATATCTATTTGACATGGAAAGAATCACCATCCCAAAATCTTCTCACACCGGGCACATAAATGAATGAATATCAAGAAGAGATCTTATTATGATGCCTATAATAAATTGGGAACAAGTTCACATATATTTTTTTCATAATAAAATAAAGTATTATTTGTATAATTAAAACCATGATAACATTATTAGAAATTTGATTCCAACAATGATTTTTAGTTGGATATTAGAAAAACTTAATAAAAAATCTATAAGTTGGTTTCTAAATAATATTCTAAAGGATTATCTGTAAATAATAAATCCATTGTTGAAAGAGTATGATGGTTAGATAAAATATATAGGTTCTTAACAGATCTTGGGCCCATGGTATGACCTATATTTATGGGTTGGACTAAAATAGAGAAATGAACCATATTTTAAAGGACTTAAATTGATTAGGGAAAAAGTCTTTGAGCTTAAGTACACTGACTTCAGTTTATAGGGATTGGCCCATGGGATTTTTTTTTCTTTTTTTCATTTAATATTATTTTAATGTAAAATAGATTTTTTATTTCAAAAATAAATATTTTTAAGTATGTGATGAATATATATATAAATTAACAATTATGCGATAACTATTTATTGTTTTGTATTTAATATTATTTAATAATAAGAGTTTTTGTTAAAAAATATTTTTAATCAGGATTAGATATATGCATAGTCTTGAAATTTTTTCAAATTAAAATATATACCAGACTATAAGAAGTTTCTTGATCCAACATTAAATGTTATCTTAAAAGGTTCTATAATTTTTAGGATTGGTTTATGTGGGTATGGCCTACTCCACCTTGGTCTATCCCATTAAGAACCTTTGCTAAAAGACTAAATGTACATCACAACTAACTATTTTATACTCTCATGGTTCAAAATATATAACAATATTCTACAAAACCATGGTGGAAACCTACCACCATGGTTTTAGGGTTCATTTTCAATGAGTCTATCATCATAGCACCCTTTAACCATAGTTTTCAATCTTTTTCCATTAGGTACCTACGACTATGATTTTATTGAAATCAAGGATTAAAGTATATATAGACATGGTTTGAAAACCATGACTTTAGGGTTCCAAATCATTTCCATGGGGTTGTATGTAAAAAGCTTCAAGAACCAAATCTTTAACTTGATACCTCTTAAACAAATGGAAAACAATCTAAACACAAGTTCAACATGAAAATTTTGTTATATATGATATTTTTCTATTATTTATTTGATAATTAGTTATTAAAAATTATTAAACATTAATGAGTTAGTATTATAGTTATAAAATACATATCAATAATTACTATATTTTATTATATTATTATATATTTAAATAAATAAAAATTACAGTTCTATAACCATATTTTTTAAAATCATGGTTGTAGGGTAGCTATTTCCATGATTTTAAAAACTATAGCCTTAGACCAGTCTATAAATAAGTGCCAACTATAACTATATTTTTTTAAAATTTTGAAAATAACATCCTTATCACAATAGTTTTGAAATTCATGTCAAAAAAGTGTGGAAATAACCTCATATTCTTGTATTGTAAGTATTATGATAAAATAGGTTTGTGATTATTGATTGTATACTCTATACAAAGAAACATGATGAGCATAAAATGATAAAAAATAGAGAAATAACTATAGTGGATAAAATGATACATAAATCTATAATGAAGGAAAAGAATACTATTTATGCATATATGTCTTACTTTCGGATCATTGAAAGAAATATAATATTTTAATTATGAATTATTTTATGTACTGATATTTTGATGAAAATGAGTTAATAGTTAAATTAAAATTAGAGTTATTGAATTTGGAGTTATGAATGTGAATTTTATTATATAAGTGTATAAAGATGTTCCCTTTATAATTACATCACACGTACATAAAATATTTTATGTACTAAATCAAAAAAAAATATTTTATTTCATTATTATTTTTGGAATCCAAAACAATTATAAAATCAAGTGTAATTAACTTGAGGATAATCTTTTAATTAGGACATTAGATTCATTTCATAGTTCCCCCAATAAATATGGTGTCTTCTATGTGAGAGGAGACCATAGGGATGATATTTAAATCATAAATAAGAAAAAATATATATATAAAATAAAATAAAATAAAAGTATTATAATAAAGAGTCTTGATGTTCCAAAGGTTTTTCTATTCTATTTATATGTTTATGATGGATATATGCATTATCTGCTTTAATTAATTCAAGTAACCAGTTGTTCATGTAACATCCTCTCCTTTCATTGATTCTACAGACCATGAGGATTAGTATAATAGTGACCCTAAATGTAAAAACATGATATGTATGGTCATAAATAAGAAAATAATGAGTGTTACCACATTGTGATATTAACTAGGTTATTTTCGATCATGGAGTAAATGGATTAAATTTGAGGTTGGATATCATTGGTGTGACCAACCGGTTGAAAAAAACATAGATTTAAAATTTATTTGGCATAACTATTGGAATTAATGTGAAAAAAAATATTTATAGTTAGAAAGTATTGTGTTTTCAATTAATTTAATAATTTGGGATTCCATTATAGTAACATGAATATTTTTTTATATATTTTGATTTAATTACTAAAATATTTTTTAAAAATTTTATTAAAAACATTCAACTTAAAATATAATAGGATTTATTTCATATTAGGGTTTCTATAAATATTCACAGAGAAGTTTGAATAAGTATTTATAATAAATATCTAATATGTGTTGATGGGAATTTCCAGCCTCACCCAAAAGCTATATATGAAAGCATCATATCCTAAGAAATATAAGATGACTTTATTGATCAACATGGAGGGAGAATTTAAGGTATTTTATGACATATTTTTATTTATTTATCTTAAAATGATAATGTATTTTACTTCATAAATATTAACTAAAATCCAATAGATTTTATAGAATGAAAAATGTGTTACACAACCACTATAACCCTATTAAAAATCATGGATAAAGTATGCAGTACTTAAGAAACAACTTCTATATACTTTGTATTTATAATAAATCATGATATGGTATAAAACAAAAATGATTAATGTTTTGGTATTGATATAAAAATTTATCGATAAAATTTTTTATTTTCATTTATTCTATTTCATGTTTTGTAAAAGGAGGTGGGTGTTAATAAAAAGTGGCCATTAGTAAATGAAAATATACAAAAATAAGGAAATCATATGTTAGTCTGAAATAAATGATTTTTTTATTTTATTTTATGTAGGAAAACGTGATAATGACTATATTACTTGATATTTTTCATGTGATATTGACCCAATATGGGTTAGATACCATGGGAAATAAGAAATACCCATAGTGATATGGAAACACCTAGAATAATATAGTTGTGTTATTAGGGAAGGTTTTGGAGCCACATTGAGAGACTACATTACAAAAACACGAGTTAGAATTTATAATGATATAAATTTAGGAAATTAAAATTTAAGGTGTATACCATGGAGGATATATTAAATTGTAAATTTTAATAGATAAGGAATTAAAATAAATTAATAGAATATATCCTTTTAATTGATCAATAAAAAATGAGTGATAAATAACAATAATACATTGATTTGTGAACACTTATTGTGGATGTTAGACACCCCATAAATGTATAACACATTAAAGATAATAATTTTCATCAACAATTTATAATATACAAAAAATGTACATATAATTGTAATTTACATGTTTTATCCTATTTTAGGGTTAAATTGACTATGTTTTAAATCCACAAACACGCACATGCCATGTTATCACATTAGGTTTGTTATACAACATAAAAGGTCATACCATTTGGCATGAACCAACTCAGGATACCATTGATTCAAACAGTTGAGCTAGTATTTTATGTGTCTATAAGGGAGTTCACAATTCCCACAAGTTGGCATATATGTCTGAGTATCTAGGGAATACTGTTTGGGAATAGTTTTCACATGGGAGAAATCAAACAGAGGGATCGAACCATGAAATCAAAATGAAATTTCTATAAATGTTTTTTTTCATTCCCTCAATAGGTGTAAAGAAACATCACCACATATATTAAGTAGTGAAATAAAAACAAATATACATAAAATCATGGCTGAAATTTATTATTTTTTCATTTTATATAGCCGGTTTAAGGGTGCTCGGTGCCCCACATCCAACGCAAAACAATTTCAAGAAAACAGAAACAACAAAAAGAATGAAAACAAATAGTTACATATCATAATACCCATAGTCATCCCCATATCCCAAGCATGATTCTTCTTCCCCAGTAGCCGATTCCCACTCTGGATGTCTCCAAAAACTTTCACTTTGTACTCAATTCCTAAGATGATCAAGAAAACGCATATTCGGGGATGCCTTCTTAACTTCGCTGCCCTTCTTAACCACAAGAACCACTCCACCATTCTGTTTAGAGGCAGACCTAGTCCGCATCAGTTGCATAAGATATGAATAATCTTTCCTTGGTCTCCTTCCCAGCGTTGCAGATAATGGTTTTTTGCCAACAGAAATCTTTTGAATCCCACTTTGGACAATTTCACTGAATGAACGGTTGAAATGACTCAAGTTTTCCTTTCCTCCCCTGAACATCCCCCTTACTTCCCCCGACCTGCTCTCTTAAAGGAGACCCAGTGCACTCCGAATTATTCCCCAGCTCCTGATCAGTAGAGATATCATCTGATAAGGGTGACCTCCTGTCCTCTAGAGGGGAGACTTCCCCAGCCATAGAATCTGGATCCATCCCCTTACCCTTAGATAGAGGACCCTCCAAAGCATCACCACCACCAAGACCTTTCTTCTCTTTATCGTCTTGAACCGAAGGAACAAAGTCATTTTGTCTGGTCCCATCTCCCAACCTCTGGTCAGTACCTTACAACAAGAGGTGAGGCCTTACAACATTATTTGTGTGTTCTACATAAACTGAAACAGGATCCTGCTCCATGAAATCAACCTGCAAACCTCCCAAGGCCTCCACCTCACCATCATCTCCTGCAAAGACCTCCTCTTCCCGACCCTCAAGTAACCTCTCCTCAACAAGCCCTTCAAAAATGTTACTTAGGGGTACAAAAGGTATGGCCAGAGAATCAAGACGTTTAGTAACCTTAGCCCTGTCCCTGTTAGACACCTCCACAAAGTTACATCCCCAAACATCTCCAACCTGTTCTAACTCCAATGCAACAACAGTCCCAACATTCATATCCTTCTCCTGAAACCTCCTAGTGCAAGTAAACCCAACTATTAATCCCTCAAAAAAATAAAACTTACGAGATCCAGGTGCATAGGACTCCCCAACTAAAACAACCAGCTGAGAGCCTCTCCCTCCAATAGCCTGTCCTCCAGAAGTCTGATCCAGACACCCATTCACACACTTGTCCAGCGCCGTGCTCCTTGAACCCTCCTCAGCGCTCACAATGGTATCCTCCCCACTAAAATGATCCATCCTCGATTGGGAACGAGGTCCACCTTAACAGGAATCAACTGGGTGACCCAAATGCTTGTGAAACCACAGAAATCAGTCCAGTTCTCATGCACAACCCTCTGCTTGCAACGATACTCCACGCCAACCATGATCCAAATTAAATCAAAGGGAATGCGGGATGCATCCATTTCAACACACACCCGAGGGTTTACCGGATGGAAAACCGCCTCGGTATGGCTATCAGAACAAAGGTATCTACCAACTATTTTACCCAACATGTGAATAATCGATGGATTTTGAATCGGAAAGGGAAGTTTAAAGAAGCTTACCCAAACCGCTATGGAAGGCGGATCTTGGTTCATATAGAGATCGAATGACCAACAGAGGAGCATGAAGTCAGATCTATTGAAGTTGCGTGGATCCCTTTCCCATGCTTGAATAAGATCTGCCTCCGATTCAAACCTAATCAAGATTTTCTTACTGTCTAGAAACCCCACCACCTCTCGTTCCTGAAGATCCCAAGCGCCGGAGACAAATCGGTCGAAATTGTCAACTGAAGGCCTTCTGTGATTGAACCGTGCCACCAAGGTAAGATTTAGAAAATCCGAGGATTCTGTAAACTTAGATAACGTAATAAGAATATTTGGTAGTACATTGACTATATCTGCAACTTTAGGGTTAATATAAATTTTTGGAAATGGAGGAAGGAACTCTGGGTTAGAGAAAGGCCTGAAGGACCTCGCTCTCCCATGAAGATACTTGGTATATACCTACAGATTATGAAATATACCAAAAATAATTAAAGATCCCACAACCTATATCCATGTGAAACTTGGTATCATACCACCACCATATTACCACCATATGCCCATATAAGTTTAGAATGAGTATTAACCACCTCTAAGTGGCACCTTTTCCCTATCTTATATTAGATAAAACACGGAAAACACAAACTTGTGGGTGTATAAATGGTGTAAGTAAATATCCCAATAGGATCCCCCAAGTTTTCTATATCAAACCTATGTTATAAAAATTAAATATTCTAGTTTGAACAAAAAAAATGAATGTAAACATGAGATTTATAATAAAATAAATAATAATTGGGAATTCCACAAATGAAAATAAGAGATGCAAGAATATATTTTTAAAGTGAAGTTTTTATGTAATATCATGTGATGAAACCCTAAATTTACTAAGTCTAGGGAATGTAATGACTCTATATCACTATCTGTGGACATTCCCTTAATTATTAGAATGTGTCTAGGATCACGTCATTGGCCAGTGGGGGCGGCATGTCAAATTTACTTGTATATATAATGGTGTGGTGGATCGTCCTATCTAATATAAACTTCCCAAGTACATAAGGTTCCCATGAGTTTTTTCAAATGAAACATTATTTATTAACTATTTCATTGCATAAATATCTTCATAAGAAAGTCCAATTTAAAGATAAAACAAACATTTTTCCTTTTTAAGAGTATAAAAGTGGAAGTTCTATCGCATGATATTTATTAATTAATTTGAATATCAACACATAATATTATGAAAAAATTTTAGAAACCATTTTAAAAGAGACAATCATAAATAGTCAAGCTAGAAAAGGAAAGAATATGGAACCACCTTCCTTTAACAAACCCAAACCGTGTGCCTATGATGAAAATCATGATAGATTGTTAAAGGTGACATAAAGAGAAAGGAATAATCTATAACCACAAAAACCCAAACTTATAAAATTGAGAGAGAGGAACCCTAGGACCCATGGATTTTGGTAAAAGTTAAAACTAAGAAATAATGAAGGAGTAACTTAAAATAGAGGAGATAATGAGTTTATTTGGTGTTTACCTTAAAGAATATTGAAGAAAACCACTTGAATCAAATCCTAGAGGAAGTGATGAAGGAATATCATGTGTGTAAGGAGATATAGGTTAAGTGGGGTGATAATAGAAGAGCTAGAGATTAAATTCAAGTGAGGGAAAACTATTCAATTTTAATTTTTTTAATTTATGGATAGGCTACAAGGTTTAGTTATAAAGTTTTCCAAAACGTACACTAACCATTTTCATCACACTCTCTTCACTTATTCACTTGAATGATTGGCACTTATGGTTTTGAAAACTACTAAAAAACCATGAAATATGATTTTGTTAAAAATTAAAATCTTTCTAAATGGTTTCAATGCAATTTTTTCAAATATTTTGTTGAACCATGCAACAAATCCAATTTTCCCAATTTTCACCATCTTATAAAAAAAGAACTAAAAATAAAGTATAATAATATAAGAAATGAAAAAACATGTATAATATATTAAAATTAGGTCATGGGTTTGAAAAACTTCCTATTATACAAATTTCATCTAATAATGTGAGAGTTAGGATTCATGTAACCCATGATTTGAGATATGAACTACCTATTTCCATTGATGGTAATTATACATCCCCTTATAATTATCAACCCATAATTACATGATTGATGATAAGTGTTTTGTTTTATTAAATTTACTTGATCTTATAGGATTATAGTTTTATAAAATTAATAAAATCCATTCAATTACTTAGGTAATATGAATATACAATGTATATATTTTTCCAAAAAACCAGGATTATAAAGTTTATATTATTGTTCCATTTGTGAAACACTTTCTTCATTAAAGGAAGATTTACTTTATTTGGTGGTATAATTTATAATATTTCTTACTCATATTTAATCCCTATTAATAACATTTGAAAATATGGTATGAGAAAAACAAATCCCAGTTAGGGATATAAAATATTGGAAATGTATTTTTCTAGTGAAAAAAACATGAAAATCAAGAAAATTTTACATTTTTTAAAATAAAACATTAATCAGATAAATAAAATAAATCTACATTAAAAAATTATTATTTTCTCAAGTAAAAACTTTTAAATGCATTAGAAATAATAAGAAAACCATGGAGGCATTTTGAGGAACATGATGCCTCGTGAAAATATTGATTTTATAAACAAACCCTTATCCTTTAAAAGTTCATAAGCATTCCTTATGTTATGAAATCAAAAAAATTGTATTTAATCATTTTTTAACCATTTAAGAATAGCTAAACCACAATTAATTCCACTAATGAAATAATTATATATATATTTTTTGAACTCTAGAAAAAAGAGTCAAAAGAGACCCATATAGAAAATGTTAAAAACATTCCTTTTAAAACCTTTGGAAAGAAAGTAAAAAGTGGTTGAAAATAAAATTTAAGATACTTTGAAGTATAAATAATTAAATTATTGAAATAATATAATGTAAATGGAAATGGTGGAATAAAATGTGAAAGGAATAAATTAAAATAAATTTTTAATGAAAAACCCTTGCAGCTTTCATAACATTTGAAACAAAAGGTAATTAAAGAAGAGAACATTAAATAGATTTTTAAACCACATTAATTTTAGTAAATTAATGATAATATTAATCCATAATTTAGTTCATACACAAAAAAACATGTGGTGGAAATTGTATAGGTCTCAACAAAAGGTAATTGTGATAAGAAATCACCATAACTTAAATACCATTTATCATTATTCATTCATTATCTATTGAATAATAAAATTGCATTAGTTAATTACTTTCTTAAGAAACTTTTACATGTTCAATATTTTAAGATAATGGGTTTTCCTATGAGATAAAAATCTTTTTAATTTCAGTTTAACTCATTTTTTTATCTAATGTGAGTGCCTAATGAAAACACAAGTTTTTTGGGGGTGTCTAGGGCATGTTGGAAGCCTGAAGGCATTGTTTTTAGAAAAAGAAAACTAGGCCACATGGTTAGAAGGAATATTGTATCCCAAACCACATGGTTTGAGTAAACTGTGTGGGTCTGGAAAATGGGTAGTATACATCTGCATAATTTGAGGAAAACATGCAACTAGGGGTGCATGCCTGTATGAGGGATCTAAAATTTTTAGTAGCTGTGAAAATAATAGTTTGTGTATAGTTTCCCAAACTATGTGCATGAACCATATGATGTCTCCCTTGAGGTAGAGAAGGGTGCATAGTTGGTGCATGGATTGTCCAACCATGCGACTCAATGTTTTTGGGTGTATTTACCATTTTCCCTTAATGAGTTTAAAACTTAATACCTCTTTCTTATTTCTTGTTTCCCATGAAAAAATAAGAGTTTTTTCTTCTAGGAATAGCTTATAAGATACTAATAGATCTCAATTCACCACCCAGACTTGGATTCAAACACCGTTCATCTCTTTGGATCTGTTCTGGTAATTTATATGTTTCTCTAATGTCATTATTTGTTTATCATAATATTGAGGGAGTTATTTTGGTTCAAGATAATATTACGTATTCCTAGGGTTTTCATCTATTCCTCATTTTTCTCCCTATATGGACACAATTAGAGGTTGATACTGGATGAGTTTTCTACCATGGACCTTTGGTAGGTTGTATATAACTTTCAATTAAAATTTGGTGTTTTTTATGCCTAGTTTCCATTGTTCCACACGCCAGACCTTCTGAAATTTCCCATAAAATTAATTGAATGTCTTAATATTTTTTTGGAACATGATTATGTTTTATACTATTACCTTTGTGATCATTGGAGGTTGTTACCCCAACATAGGACACCAATAGGGTTTGCCTTTGTATCTAACCTTTTTTATACCACCCCACTAGGTGAGTGTGAGATCGCCACTTATTTTGAGAGCCTTGACAAATTGAATGAGACTTGAATGATAAATTCGGAAAAGGATATACATCATATCTATATGATCACATGATGTTTATTTGGTTTTTTATTTAAATGAATTTTATAGAAATTACGGAAATGAGTTAGATGAAATCATAGAATGTGAATGGTAATGAAATGATGAATAAATTGAGATAATGAATTGAAATGGTAGTGGGTTCCTTATACAATATACTTGGATCCTGATTCTATAGGATTCCATGAAAATTTCTACTGCATGGGTCTTTTTTTTTGGTTTTGGATACCTTTGAATTGTTTAATCCTTCGATCCCGATTCCATAAGATTCCACGGGCCTTACTACCCATTTGATGTAGCTTTCTTTGACTCGCATTGGATATTCTCTATATATAATCTATTTAGACTCCACCTAAGTCTTTACTGAGTTTCCACTGAGATGAACATGAGACTTGATGAGGATTCCTTGGTCTTATATACCTTGTATATGGCCATTTATAGTCTCCCTCTTGAATACACGACTTGGAAAATGTGGAAGTTATACACTTGATTACACAACAAGGTCATTGTGGATATTTCTATATGCTTATAGATAAACATGGTATGGGTATTTGATCGCAGTTATAAAAGAGAACAATATAACACCTATTTTATTATTCTTTACATCTACCCTTGATTATGGTAGCTTCAATGTTGTTTATAGGGAGCCATTTTTGGCTGGATAGGATCATAATTTACTTTCATTACTGTTATACCTGTGATATACTGTACACTACTTTTTTTTATATTACATAGAATGGACTTGTTATAGACACCACTGGTGGTGTCCTACTAAGTGTTATCTCACACCCTGTTTGGGACTTAATTGGTTACCTAAACAAACATCATGGATGCAGGTAGGGATTGGGGAAAACACCCACGTTACAATATATGATTGGTTATGCGTAACAGTAGAGGAGCATAAGACTGGGCTATGATCGTGATGCTAGATGAGATAGTTCTTTTGGTCTTATAATTATTTTGATACATGGATTTTACTAGATTCTTGTATACTTGTTTTCTTAATTTTTTTAGACATCACATTGTCATTATATTATATATGACACTGATTTTGACATATTCATTATTATAGTCTTCTGGTTTGTTATCTTATATAAGTTATTAATATTATGCATATGCTATTGATCGATATGTTTACACCATTAAGTTACACTATGACATGAAGGAATAGTATCCCCACAGACACACCCTAGGCCCTCACTATTAGTCATCAACCTATGGTATACTGGGAGACGTTCTTGAGTCCATGTGACCCACCGGCTTAGGGCACCGTTTAGTGGCTCTCGTTTTGGGATGATACAAATTGGTATTAGAGAATTTTTCTTTTCATGTTGCTTTAATATTTTGAGAAAATATAACAGAGATTAAGAATGAATTGAAATTTGGTAATGAGTTGTGTCAGGGAGTAACTAACCCACATATATGAAAAAATATGAATTTTATAGAACAAAACATGTTTTTGAGATTTTTCCTAATACAGTTTATTTGATTTCACCGTTGGGTAAAGCACTTGAGGTTTTATGTTTCCTATGATTATCGATTTTATTATTTCCTAATCAGATGAGAGTATACCATACCATTCATCATTTTAGTCACTTATTAAAATTCACATGCCATGAATTATGCCATGCCATATAAGATGCATTACTTTACTTCATGGAATTTATTATGTGTGACTTGAATAATAAAATTTATATATGATAAATGATTTGTGCAAGGAAGTTAAAAAAACAGTTGGTAATTATATTTATTTTCATAACCAAAACAATGTATTCATTATTATGTTATAATAGACACTCTAAGCTGTCAACTATGGCATGTTCAGTCATGGACCATTGGTCGCATGGACTGAAACGTGTTATGGTATGGATTAAGTGGATGCCACACTTCAGTTTATAAGGTACATGGGCCCTTATGGATTGAAATTGGTGATCCATTTGGTTCAAAAATTAAAATATAATTGTGAATAAATATGAATTTAAATGAAATAGAAATTGATAAAATTTAGAACTTGACCAAAACCCAGCTTTAGAGTGGGTACTTGGTAGTGCCTTTGATACTTTTGATACTTGTTCATGTTACCCAATCCTAGATTTAGGAATAGGAAAAAGGTTATGAATTTTTTATAGAAAGGACTCGACCTATACTATACTTTTATATATGTGACTTGGTCACTATTAAATCTTTTATAAGGAAATTTTTGGTATTATAGAGACATTACACCATGAAAACCTCTATTTGTACTCCAGGAGGGTGGAGATTACCATGATGTGAAGGTCTTGGGGCATGGGACACTAGTAGATCCTCTAGTATTGATAGTTATGGAACCAGTAGTATTATTGGATATGGGTATTGGCGAAAAATTTTGCGATAGTTTTATGAAATTTATAAAGACCGTTCATGGAGCCCTGTATCCTGACACAACTATGGAAGGGTTGACAAGTTTATTCCAGAAACAATATCCTCTCACATTTTTAGGGGATAAATGACTATAGTCTAATGAGATATGGCTTGAGACTATATTTTATATCTTTAATAATCTTGAGACACCTCCTCAGAGGAGATAGAATTTCACGACATATATTCTTTAGGGAGTAGCTAAGCGTTGGTGGGATGTTTTTAACTAGACTGATACAATCCGACATATTGTTTGGAGGGATTTCCAATCTAGGTTTTACAATTAATTTTTCACTTATACCATGAGATATAAAATGTCTAGTGGGTTTATGCATCTAGAGTAGGGTGTGATGGATGTTATGGAGTATCTAACATGCTTTATAGAGCTTCAAATTTTTTCACCGATTTATCGTCCTGATGAATCATCGAGGGAGAGATGATTCGAGGAAGGTATCGAGAATAGTATTTGATCATAGGTTAATGTTTTTTGGATAACTTATATTACTAATATAGTGAATCAAGATATTATTATTGAGAAGAACCTAATGGAAGATAGGGGTTCAGAGCTGAGAATTTCAGCCTCTCGACCTAGTGATTCCACTTCTAGTGGTATGAACTGCAGTTTCTTGGCTTCTTATTAGGGTAATACCAGCAAGACTTTTAGTTCTGGTAGTTATTTATTATTTCATCAGTTTGGTAGATGGGTACATATGAGGAATCTGTGTGATAAATACCTAATAGATTTCTATGATTGTGGTAGGATGAGCCATGTACATCGTTTCTATAGGACCTTCCCTTCAATAGTCAGTGGACAGAGATCGAATCCAACAAAAATTTTAGGAGAAGGATTCACAGCTCCACATTAAGTTGGGATTTGGAGTAGTTCAGGTTGATCGAGATGAGGTGGTGGTCATGGTCAAGTCATCCAGGAACTAGTCATACCTATAAAGAAGAATGTGCTTGTTCGAGGTAGTGAGGTTATTTCACAGGGCTGTGGTTTAGGCCATATATATTTTGTATAGATTACACTTGAGGAGAAGACAACTAGGATATCTATGGTGAAAGGTATGATCTTAGTATCCTATATAATAGTATCTACTATTTTCAATACATGTTCTTCTCATAACTTCATATTTTTACCTATTATGGAGATCCTTGGCCTCATTGTTCAGTTTTTTGATGGTGTTATGACACTCAATACTCTAATGGTGATCAGAACATATTGTGTACACTAGTTCAGGGAGTTACCACTTGATATTGTTGGGGGTTACTTCATATGGGATATTTTTTATCCTTGAGATGAAAGTGATGACATAATACTTGGGATGGACCATCTAGTTTCTTACCAATACCATGTTGACTATTATCATCAAAGGGTGACCTTAACATTACCATAGGGTGGAGTTTTTATTCACAAGGGTGAATGGGGTGTATAAGAAATATAAGATGGACCATAACATCATGGGATAGGAGGTATAATAGCCTAGATCACTAGTTTATATATGGATGATCAAGGATCACGTTAGGAATATTTCCATTCCATGGTTGATCATTTATGGGAAATTTTCCTAGATGATTTTTCTGTTTTATCTTCTAAGAGAGAGGTGGAGTTATCTATTGAGATAGTTCCAAGAGATACACTGGTATCCATGACTCCTTTTAGGAAAGATACTATAGAGTTTCAAGATCTCAAGAGACAGCTTGAAGACTTGGAAGAAAAGAGTTTTATATGACCAACTACTTCTCCATGGGGTTCATCAGTCCATTTTGTAAAAAATGTGGACAATACCCTTATGTTATGTGTGGATTAAAAAAAATTGAACCAGTTTACTGTTAAGAAATGATACCCCTTTCAATGGATATATTTTCTCTTAGACTAACTCGAAGGAGATAAAGTTTTCTTGAATATTGATTTGAGGTTAGGTTATCATCAGGTGTGTTTTTAACATACATACATACTTCAAGCAAATTCTTGTAGTAGGTATGGTCTATACAAGTATTTGTTTATGCCGTTTGGTCTCATGTACACATAATTTGTTTTCATGTAACTGATGAACCAATTTGTACATCCTTATTTGGATTCATTTGTAGCGGTATTTATCGACAATATCATGGTGTATTCTCAAAATATAAATGACCATAACAAACATTTTATAACCATTTTGGATACACTGAGAGAGGATTAGTTATATGATAAGATTAAAAGGTAAAACTTCTAGATGGTTAATATTCATTTCCTGGGTTATATCATCTTAGAGACATGAGTATTAGTTGACCCAAATAATGTGAGAGCTATAGTTTCCTAGGATCATCCTAAGAATGTCTTTGATATATGAAGTTTATTGAGGATAGATGGATATTATACGAAATTTATACAAGACTTATCATTCTTATAATCATCTCTTACGAGATTTAATAAGAAGGGTATGAAGCTTTTGTTGTTAGATACCTTCAAGAAAGACTTTTAGGAACAAAAAGGGATACTGAATTTAGCACTATTCCTGATTCTTCCAGAGATAAAAATGGACTATACAGTGTATTATGATACATCAAGTATTGGATTAGAAGTATTTCTAAGTATGTGGACTCAGATACATGCATTTCAAGAGGTTTGTAGTGAGTGGAATCTTATGGACTTGTTTTTAGAGAATCACTTAGAGGTGAATGTTGGCTTTAGAGTGAATTGTATCTGATCCATAGTAGTAACTTCCAATATTATGGATAGAGTGAGGATAATACAATTATCTGATTCAAATGACCTAGTTATATGGGAGAGTTTGGTAGGTGAGGAGCCACCTCCTAGTGGGACTGTGGGTGAGGATAAAATTATTCATATTCATGGTTGATTTTGGGTTACAATAGATATACATGAGTAGATCATGTGAGAGTTTCATGCCTTAGCTTGGTAAGTACATCCTAACATTACCAATATGTATCAATTCTTTCATTTCTATTATTTGTGACTACAGATAAAATGTGAGGTAGTTGGTATTGTCTCGAGGTGTTCCACCTATCCGATGGTGAAGGTATAACACTAGTGACCAACTGTGATTTTATAGCATTTTCACATTCTCAAGTGGAAATGGGAAGATGTTGTGATGGATTTAATGATCATGTTACTGAGGTCACCTCTAGGTAGTGATGTTGTGTGGGTTGTTTTGTGCATGATCCTGAAGGTCACTCATTTCCTACCAATTAGGGAGACCTTTTCAGTAGATGAGTTTCAGAGATTGTGTATCCATGAGATTTTTCACCTTCACAGGGTTCCTCATACCATTGTATCAGATAAGTACACCTAGTTTACATCTTATTTTCAAAAGATTATTTAGAGGTCATTGGGTACATAGGTGATCTTAAGCATGACATACCTCCCTCGGACTGATGGATAGTTAGAGAACATGATTCAGGTTCTTAAGAACATTTTTAGAGCTTGTTTCCATGATTTCAGGGGCTCTTGGGAAAGGAATACTCCTCTAGTTAAACTCGACCACAATAATTGCTATCAAGAAACTATAAATATGTAAACTTATGAGGACTTTTATGATTGTTCATGTCGATCACCACTATAATGGTTAGAGGCATGAGAGGTAGTGTATTGTATACCTTATATCATTTAGTATACTTTGAAGTAGGTTCAGTTGATTAGGAAGTAGATAGAAACTACACAGTCTTGACAGAAATTCTATGCTAATCATTATCGATGAACTCTAGACTTTGAGGGTAGGTATCAAGTATTTTTATGTATCTCATTAAGGATAGGACACATATATATTAGGAGATAGGGTAAGATTTCACCATGATATGATGGGCCATTTGAGATTCTGGAGAGATTTTATCCGGTATCCTATCAGTTGCAGTTACCTCAAAGGTACCTCTCTATGAACAACATCTTCTATGTATCACAGCTATTCCATGATCACTCAGACCTGTCTCACACTCTATAATTAGATGATGTTGAGCTACAGGTTGATACATATTTTGAGGAGAATCCTATTCATATTATTGATATGATCACGAAGGATCTTTGAGTCTAGTCATTTCCTTTAGTATAGGTGATATGGCAGCATGATCATTTACAGGAAGATAATTTGGAGTGGAAGGCCAACTTATATGCTCAATGGTCAGAGGTATTATAAAGAAATTCTTGAAAACCCTTGGATAGGAAATTTAGGGGGGGGGGATTTTTTAAGGTAGAAGATTATAAGATCTTGGGTTTTCTTATGAGGTATAAATATTTCTAATCTTTGTTCAACACCTTAATTTTGAACTAATTTGAGTTCTTAATGAGATCATGGGAGTTTTGGGGGTATCTAAGGCTTGTTCGGAGCTCAGAATCTCAGTTTTTTGAAAAAGAAAATTGGGATGCATGGTTAGTAGAAACTGTGTGACCCATGCCTCATGGTTTGAGTAAACCATGTAGGGCTGGATAGTGGCTAGCAAGAGGCCTCACAGTTTGAGGAAACTATGTAAACATGGGAGCACACCTATGTGGGGTCTTTTTAGTTTTTAGTAGAGGTGAAAATAACTGTTTGTGTGTGATTTCAAAAACCATGTGAATGAAGCATGAAAGGTATCCCATGAGGTAGAGAAAGGTTCACGATTGGTGAAGAGTTTTTCCAACCATGCAACCCATTATTTTTGGTAGAATTTACAATTTTACTTTAATGAGTTTAAAAATTAATAACCCTTCCTTATTTCTTGTTTTAATGCACATAAGAGATGTTTTTATCATGGGAAGAGTTACTATACTAGAAATAGATCCTGATTCACCATGCAGAATCAAATTCAAACACTTTTTGTCTCAATGGATCTGCACTAGTAAGTTATACAATCCTATTGGGTTTTTCTTTGATTGTATTCATATTTATGGAGTTATTTTGGTGAATGATAATATTCTATATTTCCATGGTTTTTATCCATTTATCTTTTCTCTCATAATATAGACTAAATCAAATGTTGATACGGGAAAAGTGTTCTAGAATGGACCTATGGTAGGAGGCATATAACATTCTCTTAAAGTTTGGTGTTTTGTATTCCATGTTTTTGTTATACTATATGCCTGAACTTATGGTGTTTCCCTAAATTAATTGAATGTATTGATAAATTTTTTGGAATCTAATTAGGTTTCATACTAGTACCTTTGTGATCATTGGAGTTTGTTATCCCCAACCTAATCCACCCATGGGGTGTGCCTTTGTATCTTCCATATTTTATACCACCCTTCTAGGTGAGTGTGAGCTCACCACTTGTTTTGGGTGCCTTTATAAATTTAATGAGGCTTTAATGATTGATTAGGATAAGATTATACCTCCTTTCCATGTGATTACATGATGTTTATTTGACTGTTTTTTTATATGGATTTTATAGAAATTTTGGAAATGAGTTGGATGAACTCATGGGATGTGAATGGTTATGAAATAATGAATTAATTACAATGATGAATTGAAATGGCAGTGGACTCCTTAGAAGAGATCCTTGGATCTTAATTCTATAGGATTCCATGTACATTTCTACTCCATGGGTATTGTTTATAGTAGTGTATTCCTTGAACTTGTTTACTTTGTGGATCTTGATTCTATATGATTCCATGGGCCTTGCTACCCCTTGGATCTAGATTGCTTGGACCCACATTAGAAATTATTTTTTATGCCCCTTGGGATCCACCCATTTATTTAATGAGTTTCTATATAGATTCTCCTCATACTTAACAAGGATACCTTAATCTTCTATACATTGTATTAGGCCCTTTATGGTCTGCCACTAGAATAAATGGCATGGACATTATGAATTTTATACACTTTATTACTTAGAAAATAAAATTGTGGATATTTTTTACGCTTAAAAATAACCATGTTATGGCTATTTGATTAAAGTTTTTAGACTGGACAAAATCAGACCTGTTTTATTTTGCTTTATAGTTGTCCTTTCTTATAGGAGCTTAACTATTGTTTATAGGGATCCATGTTTGGCTAAAAAGGATCAAAAATTGATTTTATTATTATTACACATGTTATATACTTCTTAATAATTAATTTTATATTACACAAACTGGACTTGTTATAGAAACCCTTGGTGGTGACCTACTGAGTGTTATCTCACACATTGTTCAGGCCATTGTTGGGTACTTGGACAGACTTCATGGATGTAGGTAGGGACCAAGGAAAGTTCCCACCTTACAATGATTGAAAGGATGTGAATAGAAGAAGGGGAGAATAGGACCAAGCTATTTTTGTAATGCGATATGAGATAGTTGTTTTAGTATTTATAGTAATTTGATACATGTATTGTACTGGATGCCTATATACCCATTTTCCAACTTTGTAGAGACATAGAATGATCATAATTTTTTATATGACACTACTTTTGAATTATTTATTATTTAAGTATTTTATTTGTTTATCTTCTATCAATGATTTATATTATTATTCTGTTATTGATCGATCTATTTACACTATTTAATTACACTCTAGCATGAGGGCATAGTCTCTCTATAGACACACACCAGTCCCTCACTGATAGTCGATAGTCTCTAGTGTATGGGGAGGCATACTTGAGGCCATGTGACCCACTGGATCAAAATATTTTTTAGTGGCTCCCAGGTCAGTACGTTAGAATTCCATTATCATTATTACTTTTATTTCATTTATTACCTCGATTTATTTAGTTACTAAAATGATTAAGTTCACATTGAACATTTTGAGTTTGTTTGGTTTATAACCTCAAAAAAACATCTATGTGTTTACCATGGTCCATGGAGTCTTAGTTACATCATATAAAAAACATTAATCATGGAATAATTATTTTATTTATACATTAAATACACTTTTAACACCATCTAGGTGAGGCGGTAAGGAAGAATGAGTCACATTATTCTTCGGAGGTGGTAATCCACACGTACACATGAATGATGTTATAATTTTTCAATAGATGTAAAGGTAAGAAAATATAAGATATATTATCTATAAAGAATGATAACATTTTCATCAATATCACACAAACACAGATATATATACATAATAAATCCATATTTATAACTATCCATGATAGGGGGTGATGGAAAACAAAACACATAACTACATGGAGGCGGTAGTCCACATGTACAGATGAATGATGTTTTCATTTCATAGAGGATGGAAAAGGTGATGGATAAGTGATTTACCATAAATATAATAACATTTATTCATATTTGGTATAATTATGTTATTATATCATCATGTTTTAGGAATATTTTAAGGTAGTATATGGAGAAATAAAACAAAAATGCTCGGTTAATAATTATACCACTTCTTTGGAAAACTAATTTTATATTGCAATTTAAGCCTTTTAGGTAGGTATTTCTATTATAGTGTATCCTCTTGGTAGTGGGTTGTAAATTTGGGAATGGATTTGTGAAGGATTTGGTTTATCTAAGTGGATTATGTGGTTTGAATAAGATAGGAGAAGTGGTGACTTTTTATAAGTGAGTGGAAGGACACTCTTGTAATTATTAAAGATTTTACAAAATTAAATAGTCTTATTCATGGAAAAGTAACACCAGGAAACCCAAAATTAATAGTCAATAAATTATAGGTTTTTAAAAAACCATACCATTCACATTTAGACAAGTTTTGGATACATTTCAAGCCATATATCCTAGTCAAAACCCCATCAAACCCTATTTAACCTTATCCATGATAACTTAAATGTTTACCTTGATAACATATTTATGTAACAAAAAATAAAAGGGGAATTTTAACAATATTTGTACATGATTATTAAAAATAAGAAATAAATTTTATCATATTAATATTCTATATGTGGAATAAGTATATTTTAATATAAGAACATAAAACACGTGAAAAATATTTTTTTTGGAAAATTCCTGATTTAAGCATAAAAATAATCATACATTAAAATCAAGTAAAATGTTTATTATGTGAATTTTTAATGGTTTTTAATAAAAAATATTTTTTTACACTTTTTTATCAATCCAAAAACAAATTTTATCTTCTAATAAAACCATTAATATTAAAGATCCCAAAAATTATTTAATTTGAATAAAATATAACTTATGTTCACAAAAGTCAAGCCTGGGTTCCAAAATTCAGAAAAAATAAATAAATTATTTAACTCCTCTAAAATATATTTTATGATATAAATGCTTCATAATTCATTAATTCTTACATACATCATTATAATTTCATAAAATTAAGAGTATTTAAAAAATCATAATTTTTACTATCCACCTAAAAAACCATTTCAAAAAAACATCAATAAATCATGTTAAGAATGATATAAAACTTTGATTTTAAGAATTATATCTGTTTATTCAAAAAAAATTATTAAATTAGAATAAATTAATTATAATTTCTTCATATAAAATTTAATAAAAACTATTTTTGAATGAAATATATTTTTGAAGCATAAAATAAAACTTTTTTTATTATTTGTATAATTCCCATAATTAAATAAATGTTAATTCATTAAATAGGATCTATAGTCTAATTATTTCATTAGAATGAGTTATCAAATTTTTCAATTTAACTTATTAAGATCAAAATACCTTGCATACATAAGAATATTTTTATTAAAACTATCCCTTTTACCTATACATGATTTTATATTTATTTCCAACCAATTAATAATGAATATATGAATGATTATTAATTTTATTAAGGAAAATTATAAGACATATATTTCATAATATGGTTATTCTTATTCATAACTACCAAACCACTGACTATATTATAATGGTAATATTTAAATAATAGTATATTATAATTAGTTTAAGCTCAGTTTGAATATACCACACACTATCAAATATATTAATTGAAGAAAATAAATTTAAAAATCTTATAGTGTTAAATTATACCCCATTAAAGAAATTTTTTCCTCATAATTTTATTTCTTTTTAGATAAAAAGGTTTTAAAACATTTTTTTAAAATCAATTATATGGATTAGAAGATAAAACATACCATCATGAAAAGGAAAACCTTTTTAATATTTAAAAATACCTTTATTGAAAACCTACATCGTAAAAATGGATAATAAAACATAATTTTGAAAATAAGAAAATGGATATATGAATGTCACCTAGAATATTACATATTCAGGTTTCTAGATAAGAAGAAGATTAACAGGAAGTGAGAATATAGACATGGAAGAGAAAGATATTGTCCAATGGGTAATAAAGAGTGATATAGAGAATTAATATGAGAAAGTTAAAGAAAAAAATCATAAATTAGTAAGAGATTAAGAAGAAAATTAAATCATTAAAATTGAACGTTAAAGGATAAATCTTTAATTTCAAGATACTTTTTCTAGAGTTGGGATTTTTTTACTATCAAGATATAGACCATAAGAAAATATACTCAATTTATTTATTTCTATTTTATAAGAACAATTTCATCCATTGGTTTATCTTAAATAAATTTAAAATTTTATCTCATATACTACTTCAAGAAATGAATATTCAACGTGAATATTTCATTCTTGAAGCACTAAAATTTAATTTTAACAAATCACAAGATCCACAAAAGGATAACAAGTTATTTCTTCTATATTTAGATTTCAACCAAAACCAAAATGGTTATAATAAGATAAGATAAAATTTAATATGAATAAACCTTTATAAATTAATCTCAATAATATCAATAATAACACCTAATGTTCAACTTAAATCATTCCCTAAATAACTAACCTTAAAACTCTTCAAAAAATATGCATATAAAATATTGAGTCCTAAATATTAGAATGATTTTATCTCATATTATTCAATGATCAACATAACCATAATCTCAAAAAAAAAGTAATTAGTCATAAAGTAACATACCCAAAATGTAAATTCCATCATTATATAATCTCCAAAATATGCTAATCATTTCTATAAATATCATTAATAACCATACATCCATAATAACATCAAATATGATTCCAAAAGATAATTCAACATTTATTCCTAAAATACACAACCATCTTAAGAAAAAATACTTCCCTTTACATTAAACATATAATTTTTCCAATACAGTGAAATTAATTAAAAATAACATTAATCACTTTCTCAAAAAATTACTTATATTATAAAACATATATCCCAAAATATGTTCCAAAAAATGTAATAACTATATTGTCCCAATTAACCATAACTACCTCAACATCAATGATCATATTAACCCCAAAGGTTATCTATATTGTTAAACTTATTTCTACAAAATAAAATATAATTTTTACTAAAATAACCAATTTATTGTAATACATGTTAAACATAAGGTTTACATTTACCTCAAACATTTATCAGAAGTCAATAAATGTCTCCCAAAGTATGCTCATCACACAAAACCTCAAAACAGACATTTATACATTTAAACATATGATCAAACTTTGGATTATTAATCCATTATAGCATCTAAAAATACTAAATTATCCTCATTTAAATCATCCTAACATATGAAGTTATCTAAACCATTTCTTTGATAGAATCTATAACACTCCATATCTTAATCAACCAATAAATACATGATTAATGACAGTAGTTTCACTTCATTATTTTTTCTATGATATTTTTGGTTTAGAATTTTAAAGAATTCAGAAAAACCATTAAATTAATTAGGGAATAATAACACATAATTTCCATTCTATAAACACCATGATATTTTAAAATATATTTTATTTATTTGATAACTTTATTTATACACAACATTGAGTTTAAATAAACCATGATATAAATATTATTAATTAATGTGATAGTTATCGCCTAGCCATTGGATTGGAGGGTATTAATAAGACTAAATAAGTTATGAATTTTTCTATTTACATATTTTTAAAATTAATTTATTAGTTTTTAATTGGTTATAAATTAAAATAAAATCATTCGAAAGAGAAAATATATTTTTTTGAAAAACTGTCATTATTCCCAAAATGTGTTTTTATTTTTATAAATTAAATTTATCTCAATTGATGAATGATTTTAATAAAATTTTTAGATAATATATTCAATCAAATATTTCAACACTAATATAATAGATTTACATAGTAAGGAATGAAGTTAAACTCAGTTTTATGCATAAAAATGCATGTCGCTAAAACGGGTTTGTTGTGTTTTTCAGACTTATTTTTAAATGTTTTTTTAATATAAGTTGAATCTTTTAAAATTAAATATATATTTTTTATTATCATAATTAATATAATTTAATAAGGTAATATTAAAATTTTTTCTAAATGAATTTTAAAAACAGTAAAAAATGTGTTATTATGGTTAAAGTTAAAACATGTTTTATTGGGAGTTATCCTAAAGGATAAGGTTTAAAATATGAAAAAACACTTTATTTAATTTTATTGGTTGATTTAATTTATAAATTAAACTTCATATCTTCTATATTTTTAATTTTTGGTCTATATTACTTTAGTAAGACATTATTATATTTTTATATTTTGAAAACTTCCAAGTGTGTCCTCCCCCTCCAATATAAAATGACACCGCCTATTATCTCTTCCTCACACTTCATGAGCCTTATGGATTAAAATATACCTACCCAAATCCATTAATAAAGTACATATATATTCCCTATATTTCTTTTATTTATCATAATACTATCCTTTCAAGGATTAAGGCGTAATCTAAAGGAGGTTTCTGAATAAAGAGGTGTAACTCTTAACCGAGTGCTTTCAAAAACATTTCTTCTTATAACACCAATAAATATATGGAATACATTATAAAATAATAATTTAAATATATTCAATATTATTAATTATTATTTTTATGATTGATCAACCATTTTCCACCTCCTTTCCATCAAATGGGAAATAAATATATCGCTTGTACGTATGTGTGGACAACCACCTCTATGTGGCGACATAATTCATTTTCCATCACCATAATTAATGGTTAGTTATTATGTTTTAATTAATATTTATATATTATATTTGATAAATAATAATAATTTTTTAATTTTAATATCTTATCTACCTTCTTACCTTTCCATTTGTTGGAAAGTGATAACGTCACTCGTGTGTATGATGGACTACCACCTCGACAAAGCATTCTGATTCATTTTTCATTTCCTTTTTACATGGATGGTAATAAGGATATATTTAATTAATATATATGATATTTATTATATAATATTTATTTATTAATGGTATATTATTATTTACCTTTCTTTCATTATAACTATAAATGAGTGGAACCACCACTTGTACGTATATATGGACTACCGTCTCCACAAAGTGATATAATTCAATTTTCATCACAAATTTATATGAATAATAATAAAAGTTTTTATGATAAATAAATATGATAATAATGTAAAAATTAATATTCTATATAATATTAAAACATGAAAAATGTGAAAGTACCAGAACCATCGAACTGAAACCTACAAGAAATACAAACTAGATTTCACCCGAATGATAATTTTTATAAAGAAATTGTTAAAAAAAGGAAAATTAGAAATTATAAGTGAAAAATAAGTAGTATGTTTTGTATGAATATGTTTCTAGAATATTTAAAAAATATATATTTATAATATATGTTATTTTAATGCATACAAAGCAATATTATACTTTAAGTAAGGTTTTATGTTAAAATCTCATTTATTTTCAGGAATCTTTATACTGAATTTCCATTAAGGAAAATGGTATGAATATTATACTTTAAATCCCATATATTTCATTATTCTATGGTTATTCATTGAATTTTCATGTATTAGTATCATTTTACTCTCTTTGGTACTAAAAATTAATGAGAAATTATTTTTAAAGAAAATATGACCCTATTTCATCTTTGGTCGATAAAATTTTTCTCCCATATAAATAATCCTTAAAATTGTTTCATAAATGTTTATACCTATAATTGAAATATTTTAAAAAGGTAATTCTCACTACCATTTAATTTATTTACAAATTTTTAGAAAGGAATATTTTTAATTTTTTTTCCAAACAAATCATTTTTGACTTTTTAGAATGGTGTGAATGGAATGTTTTATTTTAATGCATATGAAATTAAAAAATTTTCTCACCTTCATGATAGTTATTTTATTGGAATATTAATTTATAGTTTTACATTTTAATTTTCAAAGCAAACTATTTTCCAAATATTCTGTGACGTTTTAGTTTAAATTTCATCAAAATAAAATGATATTTTCTCATGTTTCAATGAAAGGTTCGAATGATTTTCTAAAGGTATTTTTCATCTTTTTCAACATAATTTATGAATTTATATTCTTCACTAGATATATAATATTATGTTTCCATACAATTTCAATCTCTTTATGGATTATGATTATGATGATTTTATGATGATTTTATGAAACCTATTTTTTTCTAATGGGTTAATTAAGTTATGATAAAACCATTATGGAACCTATTTCTTTTATTTGGGTTATTATATAATGAAATGATGAAATATTTATCAAAATTATTTCCTTCCCACATGTAATGATATAATTATATGATGAATGTTTGACGATCTTATGAAATCCATATGTATGGTTTTCATTATATGACGGGTGGTCCCAGAATTATATAGCCCTCCAATGCATATGGTAAATATGGATATGTCATAAAATAATAAAGACTAGAATGGGGAGTGAACCCTATTTAGCAAGGGACTTTATCCACTATGATAGTTTTGGGAGTGAACCTTGACTAAGGAAAAGTTGAAATATAGAGTGAACCCAATCCACTCTAATAACCTTGGCAGCGATCCTTGACCAAGGAAATGATTTTTTTGCTTAATTTTTTGAAAAAAAAACTTATGTATTATACTTATGATATGTTATAATGAATCATGATTTATTATTAATGATTCCACATGCTGGTAAATTATGTTTTTATTATGAAAATTCTTTATTCCATTATTTATAATTAATGGTGTTTAACTGATTGGGTATTATTATAACAAATTTTGGTCATATTATCATACCATTATACTTACAGTATGATAAATTATGATCATTGATTGATATATATTATGTTTACTCCTACTGAGCATATAAGAACACCCTTTCTTATGTTTACTTTACCAAGGTTATAAATAAAGGTTTTAAGTTGGATATGTCTAATAAGTGTACTTTATGAGATGAAATTTGTGGGATATATTGAGGATATTACTTTAAATAATATGATTATATATCTAGTCTCTAAATATATTAAAACTTTATGGTTTATTGGAATGTTTTGTTATGATATGCAATGAATATTATTTTAAAATGATGTAATATATATGTATGTAATTATTAGTTTTCCTCAGTTGGTATCAGACCAGGTTTTAGTTATTTTTAAGTATTAGGGTTATATAACTTTATAGAAAAACCTAGGGATAATTTTTATTATAGGGTAGAATCCTAAAGTTTGGGTGAAGTAGAAATTGTGTGGTTTTCCTAGAAAATAAATCTCTATCTAGATAATAGAAATTAGATGCAGTTTTGACATAGATGAACCTTTAGGAAATAAGTATGAATTTGGGGGATTGGGTGTTAAATCTATTATCATCGATGCACAACATGATAAATAATCTCCTGGGATATGATTGGGTTAATTCACATTTCCTTTATAAACCCTTACGAATGATTTGAATAGATAATGACCATGGATGAATTAGGTTAAACCTAATTTTTTTAGATTAAAAATAATAACTTTATGATTTATACATATTATAACATATTATCATAATTATATGATTGCTCACTATGATTTTTGATTCTCATACTAACCATTTTGGTTTTATTATGGGAATGATGATAAAATAATGACGTTAATGTGGTGACAGACACAATAAAATATTAAATTATCTTATTTGAGATTAGCCTTATGAATTCTTTTATATCATGAAAAGTATCCAAGGATGTTCATTTATATACTCAATTATTAGATGATGATTTTTCAGTAAAATATTATATGGGTATGATGACTACATCTTAATTCTATAATTCCTCTTTGATAGTAGTTTATGGAATTGTAATTCCTATAAATCTTTTTATTCTCCCTTTAGTCAAATTTTATATGACATGGTCACACATTTTCTACCTATATATAGATCCCTTATAAATTTCCAAGGAACATAATCTATGTTTGATATTCCAAATCAACCTATGATGTTATTTTGGTGAGAGGATGACTATGAAATTCCAATGAAAGTTACATCAATTACATGGGACTTACTACTCAATAATGAGAGATATTTATCTCAAATGGTTGGGGAGAAACTTAATATTAATGAGTTCCTATTGTTTGATATTATTATGATGTATTTTTTGAAGACATTCCTTTTAATCCTCCAAATTTTGAAGTTTATTTTTCTATAGAAATCAAACCTGGTGTATAGCTATTTCAAATAATCCATATAAAATGACCCTAACTGAGTTGTTGGAATCGAAGAAGAAACATTCAGAGCATATTTATAAGGGATTCATATTCCCTAGTGTATCACCATGGGGTAAACCTATTATTTTTGTTAATAATAAAGACTTTTCAATGTATATTTTCAATGATTATCAAAAAATTATAATATCACTATCATGAAAAAGTATATTATACCTCTTATTGACGACTTGTTTGATCAACTACATTGATATCAACACTTTTCCAAGATTGACATTCATTCTGGATATCATAAATTGAGATTCAAGAAGGAGAATATACCTAGGAACGTTGTCATTATGAGGTATGTTCATTATGAATTTATATTGATTCCATTTGGACTTACCAATGATATCATTATATTCATGGATTTTATGAATAGAGTCTTTAGATATTACCTTGATCAACTAGTGGTTGTGTTAATAGATAATATTCATATATATTATAAGTGTACATAAGACCGTGTATATCATTTGATTATTGTTTTAAAGACCCTGAGGAAGGATTAGTTGTATTCTAAATATACATAGTTTGGATTTTGGATATATAAAGTATCATTCTAAGGCCATATAGTCTTAAGAAAGGGTATATTGGTTGATCCTTCAAAAATGAAATTTTTTGAACAATATCCTAGACCAACCATGATATGATACATTTTTTTCACGGGTTGTAAGGATACTACCAATTCATTTTGAGAGATTTATCATAGCTATCTAATCCAATAACCATGTTGACTTAGAAGGGAGCTAAGTTCCCTTAGAAAGATGAATGTGAAGAAAATTTCTATAAGATAAAATATTGGTTCTCAACACAAATTTAATTACAATATACTATAGTTTAAAAATGTTTTTAATCTTTAATGATTCATAAAATATGAAAATCTTGATGTGTTATCATGTATAATGATACATTGATAGCTTATTCCTCTTGAAAAATGAAAATATATGAGAAAAATTACACAAATCACGATTTAGAGTTAGTGGAAGTAATTTATATGGAAGGATTATCTTTATGGTGAACAATGTGATATATATACTGATAATAAAACTTGAAATATATATTCACCTAAAAAGAATTGATATGTGCCAAAAGATATGGTTAGAGTTGATTAAAGCTTATGAATTATTGATACACTACCAACCTGGTAGGTGAACAAGGTGGTTGATGACATAAGTTAAAACAACCATCAAATTAATTCCATGATTAGAATTGAATGATATCCAATATTTATGAATTTATAGAGGATGCATCTTGAAATTATGAGGAAATGGAACAAATCATATCATTTTCAGATGAATATTTGACTATCCATCCATGTGAGGATTAAAGAGGCATAAAAGGAGGATGTGGAACTGAGAAAGTGAAGGTTATTGGGGAATTATAATTGGTTATTAGGGATGATCCCACAATGACTTTTTTTTCCATTTATAAGTTTTTCATATTTCTCAGAATATTTTTAAAGTCAGGCGCTGAGTCAACGTGGGATTCCGTGGCTCAGAGAGCCTCGGTGCAGTGATATTAATGATATTAAATGTATTTTATCATGTGCACATAGTTTTTTTGAAATATAGAATAAATTTTAATTATAGTCTCATATTGGAAATTTGAGCTAACAATTGAGTTTAGAACTAGGTGTTTCCCCTAGGAATGACATAATGTTTTTTAGTGTTAGGTGCCTTGTTAGAGGAACTCATTGGAGAGGTGTTAAATAAAAGTTTATTAATTTATTAAAATTAAAATAATAAACCCCCAATTTTTCATCCTATATAAATAATGGAGAGGGGAGGTTATACCATGGGAATGGATGGACCAAGGAAGAACCGAGGTGAGGAGGTACTGCCAGACCTTGTTTTTTATGCTAATCGTCTCTAGATCAAGGTGCACCATCATCCAGGCATTATACTGGTCTTGAATATTTTGAGTTTTACCATGAGGTAGTTATATTTATTATTTTTACATCCCAAAGCCCTTATATAAATTTTATATGGTTTTAGAGCCCTTAGATGATAGCTGAGGACCATGTGATAGTCGACCTGGGGTGGATCTGGAGAAATCAAGGGTTCAAGGTGGCTCGCTGGGGTTCCCTGTTAGGAATTCTAGATCACATGGTGTGTTTTTTAGGATCACACACCATGTGTTTTTTACAATTCATGGAATATGAAATTTGGGGACTACATGCCGTGTACAGGGGGTACGTATTGTGTTGTGAACCAAGGTTGTGTGGCCAAGGACATGGCCAAACTCATTGTGTCAAGGGACATGGATGTGTATTAGTACACGAACAGAGGAAGTGGGCATGGTTTTTATTACCTGGGAATGAACAAGGTAATGGGATATGGCCTAACCTAGAGAAAAATTCCATGTACCAAGTGTACACACAGTGTGTGGGGACATGGGAAATGAGGCCATGTGAGTGCTAGGGCACTCCCAAAGCTTCGGACGTGGTCACACACCATGTTATATGGGGTACATAAAATGTATTTCCATTTATACATTTCAATTACCAAGAGGGGGAATGGATAAGTTATGGTTACAATATACACATCTTGTAATATGAATACACACCTTGTATTCCCCTTGAAGACTTCTTCCACACACATCTTTGTCTCCAGGACTCAAATTTAGGCACATGAGTAGCCCATCTTGAGTAGTTTTCTATGTAGGACGTGATGGTGGAAATTTGTTTGGCATTAGAGATGTGACGTGAGGTGACATTGTGGGTTTATTTTTCTAGAAATGTTTAGACCCATATCAGTTGGGTGAGTTCCCTTGGTCTATTCCTGTGAGGATTCAATGTGGCATCACATCCTCATCATAGGATCAATACCCCACTATGGCTTCCTTAAGATTGTGCAGTGTGTGCATGTTCCCTTATTAAATAGTGAGACAGTATTAATCACCTTATTGGATTAGATAATTTGTAACTCAAAGAGCCTCAAAATAATCCTCATTTCCTTCGATCTCTCTAGGTATGGTTGTTTGAATTGGCAAGACCAATATTTACACGGGTGTCTATCCCATATCTAGGAGGATAAATCTAGTAGGGTGAGAATTCCCCCCTAAAGTGCCCTAGGAATTGACTACATATCTATATATAAATCTCTTCAGTGTTCTACCATGTAGTTTTACCTAGCTGGGTTTTATGGGAACAATGTGACCAACACTACACGGGCATCAATCCCCTGCTTAGCGAGTTGTCACAAATTTTAGCTGTGGTGTGATACCCTTTCTATTTACTATGTTTTTAGTAGGGTATATATTCCCCTCTAATTATCCCTATGGAAGTGATGTATTAAATGGATTCATACTCATAAGAAAGATGGATTCTTACCAAACATAGATATGTTCTTGTGACACGATACAAAACTAAGAAGTCTTGTTAGTGATTTCCAAACTGGATAGTGTTGAGGTGTGTAAGATGAGTTCCGTTGACTTGTGTGTTCAATGTAGTCTGGTGTATCCCTTATCTGAGACCTTATAATACCAGTGGAGACTTTCTAGCTAAAAATTTATTTCAAAGGTTTTTCACAGGTTTTTGAGAGTATTGGGGGGGGGGTTAGAGGTTTTGAGAGGGCTTGTAAGACCTAGTGTGTCCACATGGGAAACCCTTTTTTGTTTTTCTAAGAGGAAATTGAGTGCTTGAGGATAAGTTTGTCTGATGTCACTTGACACTATTGAATATCATAGAGGAGTACCCAAACCTAATAATCAATTTATTCTTAACCAGTTAGATAGGAGTGAGATGGTTCTCGAATATTGGCCTCAGGTCAGGTTATCTTCAGCTCGAGGTTCAAGTGGATTTTGTATCGAATCTGGATTCCTAAAGCCATTATGGTTGCATGATTTTATGGTAATATATTTTGATGGGTTTATTCCCCAATTGTTTTGTGATAGTGATGTAAAATATCATTATACTATTTTTTGGATCAGTTCTAGGTAGTCTTTTTTGGTGAATTCTTAGTGTGCTTGGCACCATGGGTTAAATACGCGAGACACTTGAGGATAGTTCTATAAATTCTCTGAGACTAATTAATTTATGAGAAGATATTGAAGTATCAGTTCTGGTATTAGATGTCCCATTCCCTAGAAAGTGTCTTCTCAGGATGCAGGAGTGATGGTAAAACTTGTAAAGGTTTATGGTAATGCTATCTTGAAGACCATGCAAGGGAACATGTGTAGTAGTAGATTATTGCAACAAATTTCTTCATCTATTGTTGGTGAGGGAGATAAAATAGGGTTTGTATTCTTATATTTGACCCTTGAGGTTGAAGTTGGTTTAGTGTATCTTTAGTTGATAGTTTTCCCCTTCTTTTTTTAGTAATACTGGGAGGCACAACTTGTAGTTTTTGTTTGCAAGGTATTGTGTGATGGGGTATCCAGTAGACATGTTCTTGATGGATTTTTTTGAAGGTGGGGAGTACATAAAACTTAATTGGACTAATGTTTACACCGGTCACATAGTGAGATGAGGTACTTAGGAGGTATTATACCCTTACTAGTACACCCAATAGAGGGGTAGTTTTGATAAGTAAAGTGAACAATTTTGGTTCTAAAGAAAATGCTTCAAGTTTTCATGTTAGTGTGGTATATTTGTCACTCTACCATTAGAGTAGAACCTTTGGAGGCCATGTGAGAGGGACCCTGCAGTTCATTTATATACTGGTTAAAGCCAGTGGGAGATATCTCTTATTTTCCTAGAGATGGAAGTAGTTTTGGCTAAGAAAGGTGTTGACCCTCCAGAGGTCGATGAGGTATTCTAGGACACATCAGGGGTTGTTTTAAATCAATGAAAATGGATCTTGGAGTTCAATGATGAGATATTTTTTTGAGATATCACATATTAAAAGATTATAGAGAGTTGGTCGGGGTGACAGGCTATCTTTGGGGTTTATAGACCCTTTTTCTAGTTGTTTTGTTGGTTAGCAAGGTGGAATTCCACTAGATTCTGAGACCAAATATGGACTATTTGCTTGGTTTTTTCCACTTTTCATAGTTCAATAGATGTTTTCATTAAATGATTCAGAACAAAAAATTGTATTAGATGGGCATTGAGTATGGAGTCATTTTTCCAAGGTACCTGGTAGAGTTTTTGAGCTTCTAAGAGAAGAACCGTGACATGCATGCAGTTCCCATGGGTGCATGTTTTTTGATAGCATGGGAACATTTTGGAGAGATTTCTAGTGTGGGAGATCCAGTAAAGAGCTCATTTTTATCCTTCTTGAATAATATTTATCTTTTTGTGCAAAAAAAATCTATAGGTGGGGAGAGTTTTGTGACTCTGGTTTTTCTGTACAAGTCTTTGGAATATTTCTCAGAATATTTCTGAATCGTAGAATTATGTCAGTGGGGGGATTCTAGGGCCAGGAGAGCCTCTGTGCGATGATATTAAAAATATTAAATATATTTTATCACATACTCAATGTTTTATGAAATGTGGAATAAATCATGATCAGATTCTTGGATTAAAATCTAAAACTATGGTTGAGTTATAAACACGGGGTTTCCCATATGCATGAAAAAAATTTTGTTCAGTATTGGGTTCTTGGTTAGAGGTGACCATTGACAGGGTGTCAAATGGAGGTTTATTAATTTAATAAAATTAAATTAATTAAACTACCCCCCTCCATTTTTATTCCTGTATATGGAAGGGGGAGGGGAGTTTCTCCCATGGTGACTAATGAACCATGTATGAACTAAGGGTAGGAGGTGTCTTCAACCCCTATTTTGAACATCGATCGTCACCAGATCAATGTGCAGCAGCTTTCAAGCATTGAGTTGGACCTAAATCTTCAACAATTATCCATGAGGTTGGTGGATTCATGATATTTTTTCCCAATCCACATATATGTTTTTTTAATGTTTTATATCCCTTATATGACTGATAGGGACTTTGTGAGGGTTGATTTAGGGCAGATCTGGAGAAATCAAGGATTTGAGGTGGCTTATAGGGGATTCTAGTTTGAAATTCCCAAAAAAAGGTGTGTAGTTTGGGAGAACATGCTGTGTGTTCTTATCATTCAGGGAAGATTAACATTTGCAACTACACATCATGTACTAGGGGTACCCGTCATATAGTAAACCCAGGTTGTGTGGCCAAGTACATGAATAGACTCATTGTGTCAAGGGGCATATCCCTGAGTTAGTACATAGCCATAAGACTTGGTAATAGGTTACATTACACAAGAATGACCAATGACATGGGCTAGGGCTAGACCCAGTGAAACATGCCATGTACCAAGGGTATATGTCGTGTGTGGGGACATGGATAGATAGGTCATGTGTGGGAGAGGACCTGCCCATAGCTTCAGACGAGGTCACACACTGTGTGAAATGGGGTAAAATTAGAGTATTTACATTTATACATGCCATGTACCAAGATGGGACATGACCTAGGGCTAGTAATAAGTGGAACTCCTTATACTGCTAGTACACGCCATGTATTACCCTTGGAGACTTCTTACTCATGCATATTCATCTTCAGGACTCAGATAAAGGCCTGTGAGTAGCCTATCCTGAGTAGTTTCCCACAAGGACGTGATGGTCACCATGGTTTTTACATTAGAGATGCGATGTGAGGTGACATTTTGGGTCATTTATATTAGTGACATTTAGACCAGCATCAGTTAGGTGAGTTACCTTGGTATATTACTATGAGATTTTGGTGTAGCATAATTCCTCATCATAAGATCATGGCCTCTCTATGGATTCATAGATCTTTTTTAGCATGGGTGAATTCCCTTATTCTATAGTGAGTCAGTCATAGTCCCCTCAGCAGATTAGAGCATGTATCAATCTGATAGGACCAAACCGATCCTACATTCCTTTGAGATCCCTAGAAATGGTTTTTAGGATTGGCATGACCAATATTTACATGGTAATTGATCCTATATCTTGCAGGATAAATCTAGTAGGATACAAAGTACCCCTAGAGAGCCTTGGGGGTCAACCCCCCATCGATGTATTGATCTCTTCAGTTTTCTTCCATGTTGTTTTTCCTAGGTAAAGTTTGTGGAATTAATGTGGAAAAAACTACATGGGAATAGATCCACTTCTTAACGAATTTCCATATATTTGGTTTGTAGTGTGATACCCTTTCTGTGCACCATGTTTCCAGTTGTGTGCAGAGTCCATCCAGTGTGCCATGGGCATTGACCCCTAATATTTGTATCATGATACAATATTTATGATGAGGTATTATTATGATAGAGTGTGTATATTGGATGATTATTTTCATATTTATATTTGGAGAGACCCGATGAGTGTGTTCTCCTAGATATATTCCATCTAGGATAGTGGGGATGTGACATTATCTTAGTGATACCCGATTGAGATATATCTCTTGGTTGGGTACCATCAGGGATGGTAGGGCATGTGGAGTGTATTTTCTTGGGAAAGTGTGACTATTTGTACCTAGAGTAGGGTTTATTTGGATTTATAGTTGTAACCAAGAGACCTAGAGTCTGTTACATGTATATTTGGGATATTCTAGGAGACTTTTTGTTATGTGTTTTTTTGTTTTACATACCAGGTGGTGTTGAGATAAATGGACATGTATATACAAGGATTGGTCAAGAGAGAGTTTATTATTCTCTCTCTCTCTTGGTATTCCTCTTGATTTTGGTCGACCTAACAATTTCCTCTCAGATTATCCCTTTTATTTTGGGGTTTGGGGTGCCCATTGGGTATCTTTATATTCACCCCTATACTGGATCTGCACACACATATCATATCTTGTATAAGTGACAAGTATCTTAGTTATGTCTTTAATGGTCTAGGAGTGGGTGGAGTATAGTTCTTGGGATATACTAAATGAGGTGTGCACTAGTCATGCATTTGATAGAAGTAACCTTCTAAGTAGTTTTGTATCTTTTTCAATTTTTTATGGGATTGTATTTTTCCCTTTCATGATTGCCAGTATTGCTGTACTCTGTTTGAGGGATATACATGTATGTAAGAATTTTTTCTATATCAGTTGTTTTTATTATCTTAGTACCATTTCATGGAGATGTTTGTGTTTGCGTGCATACAGGTACCATAGGATAAGGCCTCCCATGTGTGTGATATTCTAACTTAGCAATATTTTTCATCCCCTGGCCTATTAGAGGCATGCATGGGGTAGAGAAGGCTCAACCTTTCACTAGTTAGGAGGGCCCTGGTAGGTCAGGTCATTGTAGAGCCTAACTAAAGAATTATCATATTTAATGAATATTCCAAGATTTTACTGACTTGTAATCCATTACCAATGAATTTTTTTCTAATCAAACTTGATAGACATGCTATAACCAATAAGAAATTTCACATTAAATTTGTAATTTATTTATTTAAACTAGAAGATATAAAACATTAGTCAAGAAATCATTATTTTATGAAGATATTGATCATCTAAAACCCTTTTTGGTCAAATGTTATTGTGCTTGTAGGATCTTAGTGTAAAATGCCTCTAACAATGATCCACATGTTCTCTATTAAACTCTGAAAATTACTGATGGATATATCGGGAGCTAGATTAGAAGATCGATCATCTTGTGGTGTTCTCCTTGATCATAGGTATGATTCCATTTGGCTTGAATAATCATCATTTCACTCTCATTCTTGGAAAGATAGAAGGGGGAGGAGAATTTTTCAGGCCTGAGAGAAGAAACTCTAGAGCGTTTTTCAGTATTGAGATAGTTTTTTACATGTCTTTGTGCATAAAGATTCTCCAAATCAATTAACCCTAGAACAATAGACATAATAGTCTATTTATAGAGTTATATGTTAGGGTTAAATATTATTTAATTTTACAAAGAACCTTAAAATAATATATTAAACCTTATATTATCCCATTCCATGTAATAATAATACTATTTCTATTTTATCATAGGTTTCACTAACTGATGCAACAATACATATTATATTACTATCTTATAAATTAATATTTATCGTTAGACTATATCTTGTTCTACTTTTCACCCCTTAGAATTTTTGGAATACTTAGATAAATATTTAAATATTTATTAATTAAATAAATAAACAAATAAATATTATATATCCATGGAATTAAATAATTTCATTGTGAATAAATATTTATTTAATTTATGAAATCAATTAAATCTTGAATAAAATTATTCCTCAGACATCGGAATAATATTTATTCCAATAGTTAAATTTAAATATAGTTTAATTGATATATAATGAAACTCTTAGTGTGTGATCCTATAGGATTATCTATCATTGGAATTAGGTGTGATTTCCTAAAGTCTACGATTACTATATAGCAATGGGTTAAGGCACCCAAGAGGAAGAAGTTAATGCCACAATGTTGAAAACCACATATGAGCGCATAATGTGTAATATAACCCCTTTATCATAAAATCTCATCAAGAAGGTTTTATTCTAATGTCATTAACATTAATTCTTGATATATATTTCTTTAAATATCCAGAATGAACATGACTACATCTCTATGGTCATGAAAATTATTCCTATAGTTCCATTCCATCAAAGTTATGAGATATTAACTTCTATAAATGGAAGGGACAAATCCTTCCATGAGTTATTCATTAATAAAATACTGATCATGACATACCTAACATATCCTAATTAATATGAACATAGTGAATCATGAGTTTCATCAATACATCTAGGTACATAAGTCGTGATATGATTTAATAATAATCATAAATATTAAGGACTGTCACACACACTCATAGATAGGATTATCCGATGACATGAAAGCATGTAAAATTGTTATTGGTGGGTTCGCCTCATAATCTCTTTTATTAGAGATCACCAAGTACAAAATTTACGAGATTAAGCCTTGTCCTCTCGTGATCACTCTCACATAATAGTAAAAAATATATGTGAACCATCATATTTTGTCATCCTAACCATAGAAATGATATTTAAGTGATATCATTGTCACATCATAAGTTTCTCATCATAGCGGGGAAATACTATAACCTATTTTGATGTGACTGATACCATAAGATATTTTCATATTAAATTCATATAGAATAGTGACCAATATGGGATAATATGTATTTAATATTCAATTCATTGAATATATTCAATAATATAAAGTACAAAATAGTTGGTTCTAGGACACCAATTCTAACATACTGCCAATTAGAAGTTATCAAACTGCTAATGACTTTTAGTCTAGTAGGTTTCATATAAAGATCACGTTTCTAATAATATAGGGGTTTTATTAATGGTTATACCACATTTTATTACACATAAATATACCTTACTAAAACATCACCTCTTTGAGAAAAATCCTACAAGAGGTGATATTTTTAGTGTATGTGTTTCGTTCATTGATGTTGTCATGACTCGACTTGGAAAACCCATCCAACTAGACTCCGAAACAGACTGTGGAAAGACTTGAAGAAAATTCATGACCCCCACATGATAGAGATAAGCATCCAAGTATCAAAAAATAACTAGAGGGAATAATTCTCCAAACCTAAAATAAGATAAATTGACTACATATAGAGAAAAAAACCATAAGGAAATATACCATAAACAAAAGAGAGAAAATAGTATCGGTACAACAAAAAGTAGTAAGAATAGACCCAAGGTAAATTTCCTAAAACATCCAAATGGATAAACAAAAATTACAAAATATACTCTATGTGATACATGGGAAACACCCCAACATATCACCACCGTCTACACATAATCTAATGAAATAAAACTCACTACCACACTATGGTGACTTTCCCTTTCTAGCGTTAGAAAAAACAAGGTCTACACATCCCAAAGGGAGTGTGCAGGGCATGATCTAAATAGGTTTAGTAGTATACCACTTAGGTAATCTATAAAAAGTCTCTATTAATTAATTCCAATATTCTCAATTTAAAAGAAAACATTGCATGATAAACAATTTTACCATTTATATCAAAATTATAGTAAATAAATTCCCCCAATTCACTATTCTAAAAAAATCTAGATAATATAAATTTAAAGGCTATTTCAAATAAACTACTTTATTTTTATCCAAGAATCCATTATATTTCATTTCAAGCCAAGGCATTACAAATCCAATCACAACTGAGATCACTACTAGGATATCATAGGTTAGGCTAGCTTGGTCACTAATACCTCAATAACAATAAATACTAGTGTGCAATAAATTCCCTAGAGCCAAAGAATTTATGATCTAAGGATGGAGGAGAATATAAGAAAGTGAAGCCCCTTACAATTTCAAGAAAAAATTCTTAGATTACATGGATCTATGATCTAGGAACATATGAACACCTAAAAAAGTGAAACACCTATGGTGTCAAAGGATACCAAATCTTCCACCTAGTTACTCAAGGATACCAAGTTCATCTTATGTAAAATAATTTCAAAAGGGATGATCACATTTCAAAATAAAATTATAAAGAACCCCTTTCACCCAAAAACCATGATTTGAAAACCTATTTTTCAAACCATCTTATAATTAATTAAAAACAATATTTCATTTAACAAATTAATGGGGAAATAATATTTTATAAAAAATAATTTATGAACACATATAAAATAATTCAATGATCGTGAAAATTATCATTTAGAAAAGCATTTAGAAATCCAAGATAATCTAAGGTTCATGAAAAATAGGATAGGGATGAAACCAACTACCTCAAAAATTGGCTACACACCAACCACAATGAGACCCACTCACCGAAAGTAAAGGGAACATAAGGGAAATTAATTAGAGGCCCTAAAAATGATTCCCCAAAAACATTAAATTTCATTTATATAAGAAAAAGTGTTAGTGGTGAAGATTGATCAAAACATACATCAAGGATCACATGCACCACACCAAAACCAACACAAGATCTAGAATTTAAGAGAAAAACAAATAACAAATTTAATAGAAAAGGATAAGGAATAATAAAATGATTGATATAACCAATAAATGTTAAATAAAACCATTGATAATTACAATAAGAATGGATGAATGAGAAGAGAATTAATCGAAGATGCTAATGTATTGATAGTGAATCAAAATGGTATTAAAACACCAAGGCAGAATATTGAAGGAGACTTTGCTAAAGTGGGTCCTCACGAAGAACCCTAGTCATATTTGGTTTTACAATGAGGTATTAAAAGGTTAATTATGGGATTTAGTGGCTTAAAATTAAGTTAACACCCTTACTTTTCTAGCCCATCCTGAGGCCACAGGTGGTCGGTATCCATTGTGGATGTGTAGTGAACAATGAATAGTGGATTCCACCAGCCAACCAATGGCTATAAGAAGAATTTCTATAGCTTGGGGATCCACATTAGCTAGCTGGTGGAATACCACCAGTTGGTTAGTGGGGTTCCTATTGAAACCCCTTTCTAACAGGACACCACTGACAAGCTGGTGCCATTCTACAACCACAAAACAAGGTTGAGGGACTATGAAACACCACCAAGTCACATCCCACACCTTCTAAACATTAAATACAGCCTCTTTAACATAAAAAAGTGATATGAATAGACTAGGATGTTACAATTCCCCAATGGAATAGGATTTTTTATCCCTAAAATGTCATATGGAAGAAAGATTATTTGAAAATACGTGCATCCACTAATACCTATCCAAATATACATGCTCCCAAGTATCATGAGAATACAATACATGCTTCCATAACACTTTGACCAAAAAATAGAACTCCCAAAAATAAAATTCATTTGAGAATCAATGATCTTTATTTGTTCTTACATAATTGAAATGTATGGATCCAAATCATTCACATCCCAACTTAAAACATGGGAAGGATTGAGATGGTATTTTTTGTTCTAAGATATTTTGAAAACATCATGAATACCCATAAAATGATCTTGTAATTCCAAATGGTATGCAACCTGACTTAGTGAATCAGTGATCACAAATGGTTCAACATATCTTAAAGATAAAATCCCTATTATCCTAAGACAACGATGAACCAACTAAAGAAAAATCTTCATGAAGATTTGGTCACTAATGGAAAACTATAAAGGATATATCTGACTATTTTCATATGATTTATACTAATTATGACCTATGAAAAAGTGCTGACATATATCATAAATCCTCACAGACATCTCTAGAAGGAGACTTGGTCCCATAAGAGAGGTATCACTCATCTCTGATTAATAAATAGGTGACTTGAATGAGAGACAATAAAAATCCTTAAAGGGTTTCATTCTGATCAATGATTGGTAATTATTATTATAAGAAAACATGACCAGTCCCATATGGATATCCCAAGATCCTTTGAAAGAAAATATATAGACATAGAGCATATTCTATGATATATGAACAGCTTACTCTGTCTGACCATCCATACATGGTTTTTAAGATGTATTTAATCTAACATGAGTCCCTATAACATCTTGTAGACTTTTCCAGAATTGGGATATAAACCTAGAGTCCCTATTAGATACAATGGTATAGGGGACCCAATGAAACCACACAATCTCATACATATACAACATACTCAGATATTTAACCTTGGTGGTGTACCTAATTTGAATGAAATGTAAAAAAAATTCATTAACCGAAAAATCACTACCTAGATGAGATTATTTAATTAGGGATTACATGATAATCTAATTATAAAGTCTATAGACACCTTCTCCAATTTCCATTTTGGCACTGGAAGAGGTTGTAGCCAACTAGAAAGATTTAGGTTCTCTACCTTAATATTCTAGTAAGTTTAACAACATGAAACATAATAAACAATATTATACTTCATACCCGACCACTAGAAATTCAGTCTAATATCATAATACATATTTATTGTGTGATGATGATTGACCCATGAAGCTCTTTGAAAATCGTGTGATATAGATTTCCTAAAAAATGATGGGATGATGAAATGATTCTGGAAGAGAATAATACCATCAGAGGGGAGATACCAACTAAGAATGATCTCCCAACCATATAAGGACTCACTAAATACTCTGAACTCATCATCTTGCTGTCATTCCTATAGAATAAACTCTAGGAGAGATGATGATAACTGAACACTAGTCAAAACCATACCTGAATCAACCTCCTGCACATTGATATAAAAATGAGTAAAAATCCCCCCAAGGTTCCACTATTATTTTTATTTCAAGATACCATGAGAATTGAATTTATCACTAAGGGAATAAATGATGACATTCCCCTTCCTTGGGGTGTTTGTGATGTGAAAGTCAAATTTTTGGATATATTCCACCTACCACCTCTACCTGAGGTTCACATCCTTTTGAGGAAATATATAACTCAAGCTCCTAATGTTAGGTTAAAATAAACATGTATAGATAATAGGGGGTTTTATTGTGTCCTTTTAAATATATATAGGTAATTTCAAACCAATCCCTCTTTGTGTTTTGAAAAGTGATGGTTAACTATTTTCTTCAAACTAATTATGTTGTAGAATAATAAATAAAAGAATAAAACAAATTTTTTATTATGGTCCAAGGATCAAATATCCCCTACTACACTCCACCAATACTCTCTTCATGAGTTTGGTTATTTTTACTCAATAGGTTAATTTATTTGGGGACCTAGACATATGAGTAGAGGGAGTTGACACCATAAAAAAGGATTTTAAAGGTCCTTTTGGTTCAATTACAGAGAACCTCAACAATCAAAACTTAGTATGAGAAACTAATACTCCAGAAGAACATAGTTAAGATATTGATAGTTAAATATTGGTTCATCTTATAGATTCCTTATAAAATAATAGAAGATGTGATATTTTGAGAAATATAATAAATAATTCTCAAAAAAATTATTTTGAAGAAACTCTGGGTTAATGTAGAGAATGTTCTGATGTTAATGTAGTATAAAAAAAATATCTCAACAGAAGGAAAAATACACAATAGTAGATTTAATCATGAATGAAAAAAGTGTAGTCCTAATAAACATACTAAACAAACTATAGAATATTAATAAAAGAAAGATACAACAACAAAAATAGTATTAGTAGAAATAATATTCTCACAAATCCTTGATTAAATTTGAAAATAGTTTCATATTATAGAACACCATAGAGGTAGAGAGTTATTCAAATATATTCAACTCTATATATTTGAGTAGATAAATCCATTGAGAATAATGAGAAGTTTTATTTGATACTAGTCAAGAACATCGAAATATATCTCAAGATAAAAATAATTTTTTCAAAATGATCAATGTATTTAAATTTTGAATTTAATCATCCATTGAAAAATGTAACTTCCCATAGAAATATGAATAATTTAATCCATTGTTGTAGGTAATTTAAAATAGTCTTTGAATTAATTTTAATGAGATGTTTACTTTGGTGAAACTATTAAAAAAATATCAAAAATATTCGAAATTCAAATCCGATAGTTGAGTAATTCAACGTAGGGTTTCTCTGTGTGAGGAAAACTACAAAAGTATACTTCACAATGTATGGTTGATTCTAAACAATTTTTTAACATACCAAATGTTAAATACTAAAATGTATGGTTTCTTTACAAAATTTAGGTTCCCAAACAAAACATTCATGTAAAAATTTGTGTTCTAAAAGTATCATTACTTATTGATTGTTAGGTTACCAAATATAACATTCATATTTGACATAGGGTTGTATACCAATGTTGGGTTTCAAAAACATGTTCTAAACAGTGATTTGAGACTACTTTGAAAACATATAGAATAAATTTTTAAAATAATACTACATTATTAAAACAAATAAGGGTGTTTTTCAACTTCATAATCATTGATAAATTAATGAAGTTGTTTGATAAACATCCATATTCCCAAACCCCCTTTTGATTATCAAAACAACCCAAATAAATATAAACACAAAAATACTTATATATATTTTAGTTATTAATAAAAAAAATGAGATTAATAGATATTAACTAACAGTCAAATGTTATAATGTTGTGTTTATTTTTATTTCTTACCCTTTTTGTAAAATAAAAAAGAAATTATATAGATAAATTAAAACACATTAAATATAGAATTGATCTATAAGTGAATGTTATTTAAAAAAAATAAAGTTTATTATGAAAATTTCTAGGCTTATAAATATAAAACAATAGTAAATATAAAATAAAAAAACATAAAATAATAAAATAACTTCTTTATATTAATCATCCCAAATTACAGTAATAATTGGATCAAGGATTAATAGGTTACAATGAAGGGTGATATGAAGGTTTAGGTTCAATATCATCAGAGAAAGATGATTTAGTGGTTAGGGAATCTCTGGTAGTCTGATACAAAACCTTCAGCACCTCCATCAAGTCCTTGAAATATCAGTTCATCAAATTAAACCATTCTTTCCTCAGATACCTTGAATCCCATCATGTCCTAAACACTTCAACCTAACTCACCTTTAAAATTTTATTAATAGTTTCAAATGTCTAAACATATTTTATCATAATTTTTTCCAATTGGTTGACCACAAATCTAACTCCTCGCTCTGTAGCAGTCAACTTCTCAACTAATAATTTCTTATTTTCTATCAATGTGTTTAGGGGAACACTATCACACTGTAATATTTAAATTCTCTCAGTAATGGTAGATAAATAATTTTAATCAAATTATATTCTTATTAACACATCTACAAATCACACTTCACTTGATGAATAACACCTTCCTTGACATGAGTTGGTTATTACATACTCAAAATAATTTGATAAAAAAAATTAGATCATTGAAATCAGACTTATAGATTGATTCACCTATGATCCTTCCAATATATTCAGACACATCTTTATTAAAAGAATAAAAAACATTTTATGATATTGATATTTCCTTCAAAATTTGATATTAAGTCAAGAGAGACTCAAAATCAGTTATGGAAAAAGATGAAAATTTTAAAACATCAAAATATTTTTGAGAAATACCAAGTTCTTCTTGAAACTTCACTATCTTTCCTTTAATTTATTAAATTTATAAACCATACCTAAGGAAAAATAATGAGTACATTCTTCAAAATATCTATCATCATAAAATAAAAAAACTTTCTTAGGTTTCCCAAAAGGTTCTCCTAACTCAAACAGTTGAATATATTTAACTTCCAACTCATTAATAGAATGAGAAGATAACTATCCCAACACTTATGTAGATTTAGAAAACTCTTTAAAAGTCATATCTAAAGATATTTTAACAAAATAAACTGATTATTACTTGATAAATTAAGATTTATAAGATATTTGGGTTCTTAATTTCTCACCATAATGATATTCCTTAGTATGAGTTTCTTATGTTTTTTGATAACCTTGAGAATGAGCAGATTTTTGTACTGGGTGATGTCCACCTTGAATAACCTGATCAACTCTTTTCTAAACTTGATAAAATTTCTCATCCCTTTGTTTAGTAGATAACTCAATAGAATACTCAACCATTTATTCAGAAATATAAATAGGTTGGTCAACCTACCCAAAACAATCAACAACCCATTCAACAGGTGAAATATCCTCTCTCATGTGTATCCTTTAAATAGGCACAAAACCAATGTTAGTTTCAGAAGATGGTTCTCGAGAAGATCCAGAAAACTGAATAAATCCCCCAATCCTAAAATGAATGTTCTCATCTAGGATTGAACTTCTTCTGGTTCTTGTGGGAATTATTTCACCTCATACAGATCATTTATTTAGGATTATAACCACTTGAGTTACACCAGCATCTCTATGAACTCAGGATTCACTAATTTGTTCTATGTGTGCCCTAATAGAACAAGTTTATTTTAAGATCCTATGCCCCCTTAGCATGAGATCCTGATTTTTCTTACTCTTTAGCTCTAATATTCATTATATTATCTCTTTTCATGCTTTAAATGAAAAAAAATTTCCTTTTAGTTTTGGTAAATAAGACATTATTATAAAGAAATATCAACCCTATTCAGATGTCAACAGTCAAACCTCTCTTTTAAATAAAAAAATACACAAGCATACCATTGGTATAGAATGACATTATGACATCCTTCTGATAACAATGGTTCATGTATATCATTAGATACCATATTGTATTTATCTTGATGTCACTCAAGATTAGTAACATGATGTGCATGTTTGGAAAGAGAATATTCTTTAATTCAATAATCCTCAATACAATTGTATTCTGAAAAAATTTTAGCAAAACATTCTAGTCATCCTTCTAATCTTTTACCAGTATCTTCTTGATTTGTTTTGTTCCAATAGGTAAGGACATGAATTCCATATACTTGCAAAAACTATCCCTAATAGAGTAATAATTAAAATCAGAAACTTGTTTAAGATAAAACTTAAATATTTGAGTTATGTATACTATTGAAAAATAAAACTATTTTTCATTCAACTTCAAGGAAATGAAATATTCACTATCACTAAAACAATACTGATTATTCCCATAAAATTTTATTACGTATGTCTCATTTACATACTCATAATTACTACTATCAAACATGTATTCCAATCCTTGAAAAATCATCACTTACTACAGTATAAAATATTTTTGAAATAATCACTCAAAATCCACAACTTTTCCTTGTATAACATTATATTTCAAACATGAAAATTTCTAACTCTTCATACCACTTGGCCCATAATTATTTGTTCTTTTTGACTTCACCATCAAAAGAATCAAAATTTATAGGTTTTGGTAAATCTATAGTTTGAGGGAATAAGAGTTCAAGATATTGAAATGGAATAAGTTCAAAGGTAGTATAGATAGAAGGGTTGGATTTGATGGTTTGGTTTCTCAAGAAATTTTTACAATGTAGTCATTCTATTTTTTTAAAATGAAAATACAAATTCATAAAAAAAGTAAACAAATGAAATTTTAAACTAATAAATTCTAAATCTGAAATAAATAAAACATTAAAAAGATTAAAATAAAAAAAATAATGTAAATAGAGATTAATAAGAAAATTATAATCATTAATTAAAATAAAATAAACTTAAATATCCTTAGTAAAGTCGAAACTTATAGTGGAAAGTGGTTTAGTGAACACATCGACAAGTTAATACTCAGTAGTAATAAATTCTTGAGACATAAACCCATTCTAAATATGATCTCTTAGAAAATTATGACTTGTATCAATATTCTTAGTCTTATAATGATTCCTAGGATTTTTTGAAATATTAATATCACTATTTTTATCACATAAAATAGTAATATGGTTAAATTTTATTCCAAATTTCAAAAGATTATGTTTTATCTATAACAATTTTTTTCACAAAATCTTACATCAGATATATATTTTTCTTTATTAGTTTATAATGAAACTGAATCTATATTTTTACTATAAAATAAAATAAGGGACTTTCCTAAAAAGTGAAAAGTATATGAGGTTTATTTTCTATCAAATTTACACCCACTAAAATCAGTATCTAAATATTAAATTAAATCAAAACCATAAGTTTTTAAACAAAGAAGTGATAGAAAATAGTTCATTTTAAATATTTAGTAATACTTTTTAAAGTAGTTAGATAAATCTCTTTTGAGTTTGATAGAAATATTGAATAAAGTCAAGTAGAAAAAAATTATGTCTTGAATACTAGAAGTAAGGTATAGAAAACTACCTATCATACCTCTATATGACTTCTTGTCAACTATTTTTCTAACTTCATACAAATTGAAGTTTTATAATATTATACACGTGAGTTAAATATGACATGCCATTTTCAAGTCCAAATTATTTCAATAAATCAATTACACCTCTACTTTGGTTCAAAATATTTCAAAAATACATTTGATAATTTTGTAATCCAAGAATGAAAGTAAATTCTCCCATCATACTACTTTAAATTCTTTTTTTATTAATTTGGAAAAATAATTACAATGTTTTTGATTATTTGAAAAAAAAATAACATTATCTACATCAATTAGAAATAATAAAAAATCAGAATAAGAATTTTTATTAAAATAGTAGGATGAGCTAATAATAATAAAAACCCATTTTTTAAAATAAAGGAACCCAATATTTCATATTAACCCTTTAGTGATTGTTTAAGGTCATAAAGTGTTTTAGTAAGTTTAAAAATAGAATTTGGTAGATGAGGTTTTTCAAAGACTAGAGGTTATTTAACATTAAATTATTAAAATAATTAAATATTTAAAAAATAACATTTGACATCCATATGGTTTAATTTTATTTTCATATGAGATGCATAGGCCAAAAATATCCTAATGGATTCAAGACTAAAAACTAAGGAAAAGGTTTCCTTATAGTATATCGCTTCTTCCTAGTGGTAACCCTTAGTAACTAACCTATAATTATTCCTAGTCATTATACATTAATCATTGTTCATATTTCTATATACTCATTTGGTTCCTGTGACTGGATGGTTAGAGGGCCTACAAACTAAGTACCAAATTTTATTCATCTTAAACTATTTCAACTATTCATGAATATATAACATCCAACTGTCACCTTATAAGGCTTGTTTTATAGTTTTAGGTCTAAACTTGGATAATAAGGTAGAGAACTCAACAATGTTTCAAAAATTTATTATAGCCCAAAATCATATATCTAGGTCTCTAATAATATTATCTAAAGGGAGGACCTTCAATTCCCTAGGATGTCTAGGTAAGACACTTTAAGGTTCCATAGATTCATGTTCTCCAAAGATGGATTGATTCTAATCATATTCTAATGTAATTTCAAACTTATTCTTAAAATAATAAATCCAAAATTTATTCAATGAATCAATAACTTCATATATTTAAATTCTATTATGATCAAAAGCCCACTTTCATCTAACTTAACATGAACTAATTCTTCAACTATTCTTGAATTTTTATTAAACACTATATAATATTTAGAAGTAATATAATACCCAAGAAATATTCCTTAATCAACCTTTGGATCAATATTACCAAGGTTTCCCTTATTATTAATGATATACACCTTGTATCCAAAAACATTAAAGTATCAAACATCTAGTTTTCTATTGTTCAATAACTCATAAAGTGTCTTTTTACAAAAAGTACAAATTAAAACTCAATTCATTATACAAAAAGATATATAAAAAGATTATTCCCAAAAATAGATAGGTAAAATATATCAATTTAACATAATTCTTTCAATTTATTGACTAATCATATTTATTCTTTATATAAGTCCATTCTATTGAGGTGTAATTAGAGTAGAAATAGTATTTTTAATACATATTTTTGAGCAAAAATATTTAAATTATTAATTCTAAGATTATCCTACCAGATTAATTTTCAAAGAAATTATTTTTAAATCATTTTTATGTTCAACACACTTAAAAAACTCACAAAAATTTAAATGCTTCACTTTTAAACTTTAAAAAGGAAACCTAAGTAAATATGGAAAATCATCAAGTAAAACAAAGACAAATAATCTATCATCTGATATTTCTAATCTAGAGGGATTAAAAAATACATGTTGATAACTTATGATGGTTTAGATGTAGAAACCTTTTAAATTTATTTAAAAGTTATCTTTTGATGCTGGCCTATTTGAAATACACCACAATGTTGATTCTCATCAAAATTTAGACTGAGCAGATGTGAAACTAAACGATTCTTAGATAACATAGATAGGGAAAATATATTACAATAACCAAGTCCCTTATTAAATATCCAATATTCATTTATTTTTTTCACTTAAATAGTTCAATTTCTGTTTACATAAGGAACTAAGGTCCAAATTATAAATATTTTTAGTTTTAGGAGCTCTAAACATATGCATTTTATCTTTAAAGACAAAGAAAAAATTGCTAGAGAAATCATCAGAAGTTTCATCACGATAGAGTTGAGAGATACTAATAAAATCTTTCTTATACCCTTGAATGTAGAGAAATTTATTGATCAAGATTATTTTTGATCTCAAACTAATCCAAATACAATATTATTTTCTTTATAATTATCACCAATGTTAACCAAGACTCCATCAAATTTTGATAGAGTATATAAATTTAAAAAGTATCCACTCATGTGCCTAGAATAACCACTATCCATATAACCTATTGAATATATTTTTTATGGATTTTCGGACACAAAAAATATCAAACAAAATATTGTTTTGGTACCGAAATGTCGTTGATCCCTACCAGGTTGTTGAGGAATGATGTTGGAAACATGATCTATTTAGCCTTGTGAGAATAAAATTTAGATAAATCTATTGAATGAAAATAATTTTTAACACTTATAATATAATGATTTTTATGGAATAATTATTATCATAGTTTCATCTAATTGTAAAAAAACAAGTGACATTAAACAAATGTGAGTCTCTAAACTATGAATTTTGTTTTTAATGTTTTGGGTTATCACCATTACTGATAAAAAAATATCTTTATTTTTCACATAAATTCCTTCCAATAATATTATTTAAAGATTATTATCCTTTTTTAAACACACTTTCAATTTTTTTAAAATATTCTACTTCATATTTTAATTAATTAATTTAATTTTTGTGCTCAATGTAGTTTGAATCAGATTTTCTTAACTTCTATTTTAATTATAGATTTTTAAACATTAAATATTTTTCAATTTATGAAACATTATCAATATTCATTAAATATTTATACTATTTCAGTAGAGATTCATATTTATCTTCAATTATAGAACAATAGTCAAATAACTTATAATTTGAGCATCTTTTAGAATCATAAGTAGAAGAATAGTAATATTATACCTCATATTCTATAGCCATAAAGAACAAGTTTTCTATCTTATTTTATTACTCATATTATAAAACAAAAATTGAAGAACTTATGGAGTCTTCATAAGCACTTCATATAGCCAGTATAACTCTATTTACTTTATGTTCATAACCCACTTTAATTTAGAGCTTCTTCTACTTCTCTATTTTGTTATCTACTTTAGCCCAGTGAAATAAGGTTTGATATACGCCGTTTTATTTCATTCATAATATCTGAACTATTTCATCCTATGACTAATATTTAAAGAATAATTGATAGACATCTTTAAGAATTTCTTTCTTTTAAATAACTTATTGAATCTTCTTACTATGTGAAAAAGTTTATCTCTAGAGTTTGAACAAATTAAATAATTTGAGGATATAAATTCCCCCTTTTAAATTCTTTTCTCATTTTGGAATAGAAGCTTTAAGAGTAGTATTATCCTTTTTAATCATCCTATGATCCTCAATATAAAATTTTATTTTAGTTTTGTACATCATTAAAGTACTTATAAATTTCTTCAACATCATAATTTTTATAGGAGTTAATTGTCTGATTGTAGAGGATATTACATTCCTCTTAGAGGGTAAATTTTTTAGAAAATTCATCCCTAGATATGGCTCTAGAATTTTTTTTCCCATGGTAGAAAAATGAGATGAAACAAATTTAATTATATTTCTTCCACAATTTTATCAATTCCCAACAACCCTGACTATTTGACTTGGAATGTCTTGTTTCTTGGATATTCTAGTGTAAAGGATCCACATTCCCCTTCTAATAACACAAAAAAGGTCTTGGTCAATTACTTGAAGGTATTTAGGAACAAAAGTATTTTATAATTGTGGGGTTTTATCTCCTTGAACCATTGAGTGTACTCCCTAGTAAAAAAAACCACACTCATGTTTCCTCAACACTTTCCTCCAAGATACATCATGTCTTGAAAGCCTTACACCTTTATATGTAAATTGGATAAGTCAACCTAAAACCTTGATAACAACCCCCTATAAAATTAAGTTTCCCAACAAGGGTTGGAAAAACACTTCCTCCAATGTCTTAAAGGCCTTCATTTTTATTGATTTTGATAATCCACCTTTCAAGGGGTGAGGTGGAACCCTTACAAGGCCCGTAGGTGTATGTATTACATGGCCCGTAGGCCTTAGAGGAATTAAATGCAAGTAGGATTCAAACATTACATACAACACAGACTAACTACTTAGAACTGCTCCTCCCCATTATCTTCATCATGAAATCATCTCTCCACATTCACATGGCTATTCAGATAGGCTTTCTCGTGCATGCACAGGATTATCCTGATGGCAGGTGCCATATCCTCTAATTCTTGAAATCCATTTAATATTAATTATATTTTACTTAATGAATTAACTAAGTTTTGATAAAACATTTACACATTATCAATTTATTTTAATTCCACATTTTCATATTAGTACATTTATTTATTTGATCACAGATTTACATCCTTAAATAAATAATGAAGTAGAAAAAATAAAATAAATAAATAAATTGCATGATAATGATATATAAATAATGGTTGTTTTATTTAGTGGATACTAAATCAACCTATAACCCTATGAAAAAAATCCTTGTATCGGTCTTGACATGAGTTCTAACATCCAACCTATCCACTTATGTATTACTCGAGCTGGTTTTTCCATGGTTATGCCTTGAACCATCTCTACCTCAACTTTACCTTAAACCAAGTATATGTGCCTTAGGATACTCCTTTTATTTCATATGTTTTATAACTCCCAATATTGGTTAAGTAGAATTATATAAAACAAACATAGATAGATATGTCTTATATAATAAAGAAGGTAGGGGTGTCATAGATGCCATCATATTTAATCTAATAAAAAATAATTAAAAACCCATGAAATAAAATTAAATTAAATTAAACCAACAAAAACACCAGAATGGTACAATATCATGATCGGTCATACACATGAAATGACTACTAATTTAATGAAACTAGATAGAATTCTTTTTAATTCATTCTTTTATAAGATAAAATAGACATGAATTAATCTAATTAATTATATTATTAATAAATTAATTCATTTTAACTTATTCAATCCAATCATCCTAGATATTTCCATCTTCTATGATTTAAAATAAAATAAAATATTTTATTTTATTTAAAAATTTAATAAAATAGGACACACCTTTGTACATGGAAGCAACTCAGAGATTACTTATCAAAACTACTCAGTATGGTATTTATTGAATATAATTCACTCACATGATATATTGCACACCCAAAATGTGTTGTAGTTTCACTACATTTACTATTAAATTAATAACACATTGAACGCATGAAAATTATTTTTCATTTTTTATTTAATTCCTGATGAGTACATAATAAAAAATTACCATACGTGAACTATAGTTTTATATATTATATATAATTAATTAAGCATTTAATATAAAATAATGCCTAACGACCAAGATGTTTTGTCAGTTTAATGACTCATGGAACTCGGGTCAATGAAATTTAATAAGGTAGTTAATTAAATTTATATTTCTAAAAAATAGATATAGTACATGGAATGTGAAGGATGGTCATATGATGTGTACTTTACTTCATTGGTTTTCTATAGTACACACCTAGGGCCTTGGTGTCCCCTTCTTGTGGACAACAATGAGGTACATGAGGAGTAGGAAGTATACATGGCATGTAATTCATGCTTCATGACTTCTAACCAATATTCATTATATATTAAACACAAGCGGTGTATTAATTACACAATGCATCTTAACCCATGTTTTCCACCTTGAGAACACATGGAATACACAATGTGTATGAAATCTACATGTCTGGTAGTCCGAAAAATTTGTGTTCATGTACTCATTACATAATGACCTGGAATCCACACGAGTGTCCTGGTGCAATGAATAATGGTATACAACTAGTGAAAAATGAGTACACACCATGTAACCCTATGTTATCTGGTTAAAGTTATTAGAAACTCTAAATTATTTCTTCATATGAGTTCTTCAATAATTATTAACTTATATAGATAATATGAGAAAGAAATTAAGATGAGTAGTTATATATCTCAATTAAGTATTAATAATGAATTAATACTTGATATGAAATTTCAATTTTAAATTCATAATGTTCTATAATAAAATAAATAATTATGAATTTGAATGTGACCACTTTGAAACCACTTGAATGTTTTAGGTGTAGTGGAAGTGCTTACAGGATCATCCTGGACTAAAAAATAGTCAGATTCAATAGATATTCCATGATGTACATGGAATGAAATCCATGACCATTTAAAAACTTTCTAATGAAACTTAAAAAAATTCCAGAACTAAGAGGATATTTCAAATTAAATTTATAATTAATTTAAATATATTAGATTAAGGAATACCTAATACATGAGACCTTTATTCAATTAATATTTTTATTATCTGAAACCCTTTTTGGTTAAGCATCATTTCACTTATAGGATCCAAGTATAGAATATCTATAGTGGTGATCCACACATGCTTCTATGATATCATAACAATGCTGATAGATTGTTGGGTACTAATGTGATGGATCAATTGTCTTACATTGTTCTCCTTGATCATTGTGAGGATTCCTTTGATATTAAAGAATCATCCTTGTAATCTCGTTCATGAGAATATGGAGGAGGGATGTGTATTTATCGTTCTTGATAGAATAAACTCTATAGCATTATTCAGTCTTGAGAGAGAACCCTAGATTATGTTGAGCACAATGAGTCTCTAAATCAATTAACCCTAGCACAATTGAGATAATAATATATTTATAGAGTCATGCATTAGGTTTAAATATTATTTAATTGAAAAAACCCCTTAAATAATATATTAATCAATATATGATCCCATTCCATGTAATAATAATAGTATAATTATTTTCTCATTTTGTGCACAAACTAGTGTAGTGATAAATATTATTTTACTATCTTGGAAATTAATATTTATTTCCAGACCTTGTATTGGTCTTTTTGTCCTCCTTAACATTAATTTAATACTCAAATAAATATTTAATTAAATATTTATTCATTTAATAAATAAATAATCATTATATATCCTCATAATTAAATAACTACCTTGTTGCTCATGAGCCTTAGCCATATTGGTGAGGACTTAGTAGGTGCCTCCATGAGACCCGAGATCAAATCCGGGTGGAGGCATATTTTTGGGGGTATTGTAGCGGCACTGTAGCAGCATTGTAGAACCACTGTAGAAGGTACTATTCAGTATTGTAGCAGCTGAAACTATTCATCCATCTAGGCCTTTGGTCCACCTGTTTGGTCCTCGGGTCCTGTTAGGCTTTTGGGCCACCCGAAGGCCTTTGGGTCACGAGAAATGAAGATGTACCAGTCAGACTACAAGGGAAAAGGCTTCAGAGGAGGATTTAAGGCAGGCACATTCATTAGAGAAAAACTAACCCAAATTAGAAGAATAAGAGGGTATGGATTTGCCATCAGTACCATTCCTGTGCATCTTTGCATAGGATAGCTAGTCGACCAGCCCTGTTAAGGTAGAGTGTCGATATCATGATATATGCTGGGGAGGAGTAGTTCCAAGTTGTCTTGTCTAGGGGATTATTCTAAGACCTACGGCTCATGTAATTGTCTCTAAGCCTTTGGTCCTTTTAATGGTTCCACCTCACCCCTTGAAAGGTGAATTATCAAAAAAAAAATTGAAGGCCTTCAGGCCATTCCAACCTTGTTAATAAATATTTATTTAATTTATGATATTAGTTAAATAATGAATAAAATTATTCCGTATACATGTAAATAACAATTATTCCAATAATTAAATATAAATAAAATATTATTGAGATAAATGGAAACACTTATTGTGTGACCCTATAGGATTCTTCCTCATTAGAATTAGTTTGGATTTCTTAATGTCCAGTTTTACTATATAATAATGGTTCAAGGAACCTAAGAGGATGAAGTTATTATCACAACATTGACTACTATAAATGAGCATGAACTATGTAATATAATCCCTTTTTCTTGATATCTAATCAATCATGTTGAATTATTGTGTCAAAAATATTAATGCTTTATATAACATTCATTGACTATCTCGAATGATAATTTATATATCCCCATGGCCATTGAATTTATTTCAATAGTTCTATTCCAATAAAAAGAATGATATATTAACTTCTATAAATGGAAGGAACAAATCCTTCCTTATCTTGTTCAAAAATAATGTTGGTCGGAGTGGATACTCAAGAGGGGGGGGGGGGGGGGGGTGAATTGAGTTCCAATTAAAATTTCTGTTAAAAAACTTTATGATAAAAATACCCAATTCAAAACAGCCCAGTCAATTAAGGCATTAGAGATATAAATGTTTAATATCTCAACAAGTTTCTCTAAGGTTGATTAGCCCTCAGTTGAATCAATGCAATCACTAATTCAACTTTTGAAACAAGTTTACTGAATTAATCATATATACACACTAACCATGACTAACTATCAGAGTGAATGTAAAAACAGTTTTCTATCTTTGAAAAATATAAGCAGTGGATAAAACAAAACATAGTATTTGAAGATTGGCACAAGAATGAAAACAAGAGGTTCAGTCTCAAGCAGAGACCTAATCCTCTCTACTTGGTGATCACCTGACAGCAAGATGTTTATATAAATAAACTTGATACACAACTTGTATCGGGTTTTACAGCAGTCTTTACACTACCTAGGTTATACAACCTCTACCACAGTTCTTTGTGAAAAAAAACAACCAAGCCACACAAGGCTTCTTCCACAGTTATGCATGGGAAAAAAAGTGAGAGAGTTTTGAGTGGAGATTTTCAGTATCCCCCAGTTAAAGTATATGAGGAAGTGTGTGATACAGACTAACACACAAACTTCTTATAGATGGAAAAATAAATAACCCAATGGAGCTAAAACAATAAGGTTGAGTTTAGAGATCTCTATGTGATTGGAAGTTCAACTCTTGACTCCTCACAGTGCAGAATTTGATGTTAGAGTCTTTCTCTGAAAGTTTTCTCCAAAATAGAGTGTCACAACTTTCAGGTACTAGATTCCAAGTACTGAGATGTTCAAATTCTTGGTACAAGGGATTTGGTGAAGCATAGCAGGACAACCTTGAATATGTTCTTCAAAAAGATCTTCATGAAGGTCTTGGATTTTCAGTATGTGCACTGGAGTGTTTATTCTTCTTGTTATTTAGTGGTTTCTTCCATATGTATTTGACTTGTAAGCTTTACCCCATGTCTTTTGTTTATCTCAGTTCCTCTATATATATCTTCTTTTTCTTTAGTATTTTTCTTTCGTATTTGAGATCCGACAATAAAAATGAGTAGATCCCATGCATTGTTTCTCGTACCTTGTATTGTCCACGTTATTGTCTCCTAAAACATTTATAATCATCATTAATTAATTCCATAAGCATTTAATTTATCAAATATGAGTGTTATGATAATATCAAGAAAATGGATAAAGTGTAGAATATGTTATCCATGGACTGGTAATAATAGCATGTAAATTTGTAGCATCTTCAATAGTAGTCTCAAGCAGCAGTAGACATCTAACAGTGGGTATATCCAGTAGTAGTCTTTGTCAATGGTATACTTGTCCAACAACAGTCTTTTTCAATGGTATACTTTTCCAATGGTAGACTTGTTCAACAGTAGACTTGTTCAACAGTTGACTTTTTCAACGGTAGACTTGTCCAATGATAGGCTTGTCAACGGTAGGCTTTGTCAATGGTAGACTACACTAACTATAATAAGTCTGATAGTGGAATTCTAACAGAAACTCTTTGTAGCAGCAACCTTTTCACAACAGTGACCTATCACATTGACTCAACATCTGAATGTTTTGATAAGTACTCCAACAGTAGGCTTTACAACAGTGACCTTGTACTGGTGACTTCCAATAGTAACTTTATAACTGTATACTATTATAATGGTAACCTTCATTAGTAAGGTCTTCATCGGTGATCTTTTGACCACCTCTTACCAGTAACATTCAACAGTGACCTTGACGTAGATACTTTTTATACTGTAAACTGATTCCAGTAAAGTCATGAGATTAAAATGGATTGAAATAAATTATCAAACAACTAACCCATTATAGAATTGAACATGATTTGGGATTATCAAAATAGTTGAATCCAAAAATCTCCCCCTTTTTGAAAATCACATATTATTCCATTAAACTTTAGAATAATGATAATATTATCAGAGATTATGAAAAGCAGAGATAAGTCAATAGAATAAATAAGTTTTATATAAAATCTTGTCGCACATTTAGTAGTAGGGATTAATGTGATATGGATATTGAATAGTGTTTTACTTGTGGTGTATTTTCTCCCCCTTTGTGATTAGAAAAAATAAATACAGAAAGAGAATATGTATATTATAGAAATATCATTACATGAGTCAAATAGTAGTACAAAAGCCCTATCAAAAGATACAACCACCCTCAATCCACATCATAAATGTCCATTGGAGCTTTGGATTTGGAAGTGTAGGATGCTGGATCTGAAGGTGGAGGGATAGACTGAGGGATGGTAGTTACTAAGGTAGGAGGAGATGCAACAGAAGCATCAGTAGACCTGTAGGGATTAGATATCCGATTAATGGTAGGGGTCAAGCTTCTAATGGATTGAATAGGAGACAACATAGGATCAGCACTGGAAGATCCTGAGGCACCAAAGGTAGAGGGAAAGGCTGGAGGAATAATGATGGGTGTGCAGTCCACATGGAGGAAAGGTAACAGAAGATTCATGAATTCCATGATGATACTTCCTCCTCTCTCCATGGCTGAGATAAAATCATCCTTATTCTCTAGAAATTTCTCCAAGGTAGGAGTCAGCTCTTGAATCTTGCTTACTTGATCTTTAAAAGCTTGAGTAACAGGTGGGATTCTAAGATTCTCCAACAGAAACTTAAAGTGGCCATCCATCTAATGCTTAGTGTATACCCTTTTGTAATAAAAGTCAACTTGTTCCTTTATGGCCTTTTGATCTTTAGAATCTTCCCTCAAATAATTTCCCACAAGGGTACGAATATCTCTGGTAATAGATATGACCTAAGAGTTTGAAGTACTAGCACCATAGATCCTTTCCAATTATTCTCTAACAATAGATCTAACAGCCTCAATGTCATCTGTAGGAGAGGCTGAAGTGGAATCAGATGCACATAGAGGTTCCACAGAGAAAGCTACTATCTCTTTAATGGATTTATTCAAGCCACTGATCAACCTTTTCACATCATCATCTTAACCTTTCACATGCATTTCCATAGAATTCTTAAATTCCTCAAACACAGTCACCAACTACTGCACTACACTTTTGACATATTGAATATCCTTGTCCACCTGAAATCTAGAGGTCAAAATATAATTCAAGCTCACCATTGATTATTTTAGAAGCTCTACAGATTCTGACAACTCATTCATTTGACTCTGACACTTTCTTACTTCTTGAAGCAGCTCAGAGTGAATACTGGAGTGTATTTTGGCTAACTTAGATGCTTAATGCTCCTGAATTAGAGTAACAACCTTATCCATCTCAGAGGATATATCCTTATACATTCTCTGCAGGTCAGATCTCAAGGATTCAAGGTCTGACTTTCTGAAATAGTCTTGAGGGAAAAAGTTCTCTAGAGGTGCGAAAATGAGGTTTTGCACTGAAGGTCTTCTGTTGGGCCTTTCATATTCTGAGTCATCATAATCTAGTCCCAAAACCAAAAACCCAGGGTCCTCAGTCCAGCCTTCAATGTTATGCACAACCGATACTGATCCTTTGAAAATAGGATGCCCCCCTCAATTTGATCTATCTCTTGGACAACTATTTCAGCTTCTTCCAGCCTTGCAACTTCGACAACTGTTGCTACTTGATCAACTGTCTCACCAGTAGAATGAGTTATTGCCTCGACTGAGTCATCCACAATTTCAATAACAAGGGCAATAGATACAATTTCTTATGCCTGATCACTTATTGGTTTTTCAGTGACTCCTATAAGAAGACTCAAATTGAGTTCTTCTCCTTCACTATCCTTATCAGCAGTAGCCTAATGTTCCTCATGGTCAGAATGACCAGATTCAGCAACTTATTCCTCTTTTTAGGTGTCTCTAACAGTGATATTAGCCTCATCATATTATCCTTAACTGGTTTATTCAACTCATTGTCCATTAGGACATATTATCTTCTTGGTAACTCTCTTAGAGGACTGGGCTCTGTAGAAGCTATCATTCTAGCTAGAGGACTGGTAGGTAGATCAGGATCACTCCTATAATCTATAAGAGTACACTATTTCTCAAATTCCACAACCTCCTCTACTTCTTCATAAAAATATTTAGGTTCTGCCTCATCAGGCTTCAAACTTGGATCCCTCTTATCCTTTGGCCAAGAAGTATTATTTTTAGGGTCAAACTTCTCATAAATCTTCCCTTCATCATTTACCCATTCTCATCTCCAGGGATTCCAGCTGATCTTCATGAACTTTCAGACTATCTGGGAGATACAAAAATAGTTCCTGGCTATAACTGTTTCCTCCTTATCTCCAACAATATGCTTAACCTTCCGCATTATAGAAATCAGTTTGGCATGAAATAGAGCATTTGATTTAGAACTTGGCTTCGTCATGTCTTCCAACTAAGACATCAGCAACCTAAACAGGTTGATCTTCTGTCTATGCTTCAATAAATACAAAATTAAAATGTCCTGATACTTCAACATAGTGAATTCCCCTCTCCTGGGACTTATCACATGATGGATAAACTTAAACAAAAGTTTATCCTCTCTATTCATTTCACCAAAAATAATCTTTCTTGAGGTCCCATTTTCCTTCATATCTTCCAATTATTTCTTATACTCAAAAATCTCACTTTCTAGAGGAATAACTCTAGAATATTAGTCACAAATACCCTCATGAGGTACCCTTAGATATTTAGCTCATTCAGAAGATGAAAATGTTACATAAGTTCCATTTACTATTGACACCAGTTGGTTCTCATCATTTGACTTCTCAAATTTCAAATATTCGTAGAATTATTTGACTATCCTTGGGTAGTACGGTCCATTATTATTGGCAAGGCACTCCACCCAGCTTTGAGCTTCTAGTGCCTCCAGCACTAAGGATTTTCTCGAGAGCAACCAATCTTCGCTTAGTTCCTTTTCAACTACAATGGTTCTCTTTGACAGATGCAGGTTAACAGGCTCTGATGATATATTACTGCCACAAATGGAATCATCTCGAGGTTTATTAGGCCTTGGTAAATCTCCATCATCAGTAAAAGGTCGCTTGACCCTTTCCATTAAAGTTTGAAGATATTTTAGGGTTCAGTGGAAAGGTAGGGTTTATGGATTTTGAGAGCAGGGGTTCAAGAGTGAGGAAGAGAGTGGATCGAAAGGTGTTTGTAATATAATTTTATCATTTAGGGATTGAAACAAAAATAAATTGGAAAAAAGAATCCTAATAAAGTAGTTCATATTCCCACATAAAATACGGAGTAACGGTAGAGTCCAATAGTGAGGTACCTAGCGGTGAGGTGCTAATAGTGAGGTTCAACGGTGAGGTGCTAACAGTGAGGTGCAATGGTGAGGTGCTAACAGTGAGGTGCAACAGTGAGGTGATAACAGTGGAAATTAATCATCCCTAATTCATGTTTGATGTAGTTTAACCTCTCCAAATTTAAAGGCTTTGTGAATATATCAGCCAATTGATGTTCAGTGCCAATGAATTCAAGAGTGATATCACCTCTTTGATAATGATCTCTCAAGTGATGTGTTACATCAATATTCTTTGTCCTAGAATGAGATACTAGATTTTTAGAAATTTTAATAGCACTTATGTTGTCACAGTTTATAGAGAAATGTTTGAATTGATATCCATAATCTATAAAAGTGTGTTTCATCCATAGAATTTGATCACAACAACTACCATCCACTATATATTCAGCTTCAGAAGTAGATAATGCAACATAATTCTGTTTCTTACTACACCATGATACTAGTGACCTGCCTAAAAGGTGACATGTTCCAGAGGTACTTTTTCTATCTAACTTGCAACCAGTAAAGTCAGCATCAGAATAACTTATTAGATCAAATTATTTTCTTCTTGTATAAAATATTCCTAAGTTGGGAGTATATTTGAGATATTTGAAAATCCTTTTGACAGAATTTAAATGAGATTATTTGGGATTATCTTGAACGTGAGCACACATGCATACACTGAACATAATGTTAGGTCTGCAAGTAGTAAGTTAGAGCAGACTCCCTATCATAGCTCTGTAGTTGGTTTGATTCCCTGCACTACTGGAAATTAATCCTTTACCAATGGTTTGGAAAACTGTTGGCACGTAAGGCATGGCAGTATCACATTACCAACAGTTTTTGTATAACCATTGGGAAAGGTAGTGTAATTGGAGTATTTCCAACGGTTATACAAATCGTTGGAAATACTAGTAGTGTAAATGTTTTTACCAACGGTTTCTAGAAACCGTTGGTATATATTGTATACTAAACACTATACCAACAGTTCTAAACCATTGGTATAGTTTTTAAATTTATATTTTAAGAACTATTATACCAATGGTTTTCAACCGTTGGTAATGTGTTTTTGCAGAACTATTATAGCAACGGTTTAAAACCGTTGGTAATCTGTTTTTCCAGAACTATTGCACAACAGCCCTCTAGTAGCCCCTCTAATTTACACCTGCATAAAAAATATAACAAAAAACACACGTAGACTTAAAACAGCATAAAAACACCTAAAATAGAACAAAAAAAACACATAAAACCATCAAACTCTTCCAACCATGTCATGTACTAAAATTCCCTATTTCAATCTTCATATGAAAACAATAATCTAGTAGAGTTAATAATAGTTTCAATAACTCAAACATTATTTACACCCATTTCTATCTTCAAATAACAACCACTCTTCTAGTAGTAATTCACCTCACCCCTGCACAACCCCCCCAACCAGCACAACCCCCCCACGTCCCCATCAAATTCTAATAGGCATAATAGTCTGAGAAATAATTATTAGAGTTGAATAAGAGTTTAAAATTGGCTCAAATCCCAATTTTTTTTTCTGATCCTAGATTTGGGTATGTAATGATTTGTGATGCATTTTTCATTGAACCTGTATTTTTTTATAATATATTGTAAAAAGGTATTTTCTTAAGAGTATCTTCACTTATGACCACATGATTGAAACTACCCAAATCATGAAAAAGAGTTTGAGACTATCTTTGATGAGTATAAATTTTAGTTGTTGTATTCACTTAAAACGATGTCCTTTTGAAACAAAAGAGAGACAATTTGAGTGGTGCAGGCCACACCACACCTCATATTAAGATGAGGTTGACTCGTACATGTCAAAAATGACCCATGGATCATTTTATTAAATTATCAACACAATACGAATGTGTTTGGTTGGTTTTTCTTATGTCAGTTGTTTTTACTTAAAAGCGTATCCATTTTAAACAAAAGAAAGAAACTTTGAGTGGTACTGGCCACACTGTGCCTCAGATTGAGATGGGGTTGACTTGTAAACGTCAAAAATTACCCATGAATTGTTTTCCTAAAGTATCAATAGAATCCGAATTCGTTTGGCTCATTTTTCGTATGTCAGTTGTTGTTTTCACTTAAAATGTTGTCCATTTCAAAGAAACGTGAGACGCTTTGAGTGGTGCTGGCCAAAATGCGCCTCATATTGAGATGAGGTTGACTATTACACATCAAAAATGACCCAAGGATTGTTTTCCTAATGTTTCAATAGAATTAGAATTCATTTGGTCGGTTTTCCGCATGTCATTTGTTGTTTTCACATAAAATCATGTACATTTTAAACAAAAGAGATACATTTTGAGTGGTGGCGGCCACACCACACCTTGAATTGAGGCGGGGTTGAATCTTAAATGTCACAAATGACCCATGGATCGTTTTCCTAAAATATCAACACAATCTGAACATGTTTGGTCCATTTTAAGTATGCCAATTGTTGTATTCACTTAAAATCTTATCCATTTAAAACAAAAGAGAAACTCTTTGAGTTGTGTCGGCCACACTGGCCCTCGGATTGAGGCAGGGTTTACTCGTACACATGACATATGAACCATGGATCATTTTCCTAAAGTTTCAATAGAATATGAATGCATTTGGTTAGTTTTTCGTATTTCAGTTGTTGTATTCACTTAAAATGATGTCCTTTTGAAACAAAACAGAGACACTTTGAGTGGCGCCGGCCACAAAGCACCACAAATTGAGGCGGGGTTGACTCGTACACATCAAAAATGACCTATGGATCATTTTCCTAAAGTATCAACCCAATCCGAATGCGTTCGGCTAGTTTCGACCACCCCACACACGCTTTTCAAGCGCACCAAACACCTAAAAACACTTATTCAACCGTGCCTCATAAACTGAGCGTCCAAATGACGTGTCGTCTCCTCGTACACCTCAAAAATAATAATTAGGGTGTTTTTGTGTGATTTAAAGTCATTTCTATGTCGTTCGGCAAGTATTTGACCTTTAAACGCATGTTTTGGCCATTTATGACACGTGGAGTGCGTTTTTGGTCAGCGCGATCACGCGACACATCCGATTGATGTGCCGTCTATCCGACCATTTCAAAATTCACCCACCCTTTGTTGTTGTCTGATTTTATGGCATTCTGATGTTGTTCGGCTGGTTTCAACCACCCCACGTGCGCTTTTCAAGCGCGCCAAACACCTAAAAACACATATTTAGTCGTGTTGTGCAAACCGTGCATCCGAATGACGTGTTATCTCCTCATACACCTCACGAATAATAATTAGGGTGTTTTCGTGTGATTTAAAGTCATTCTGATATTTTTTGGAATGCATTTGATCATTAAACGCATGTTTTGGCCATTTACGACAGGCGGAGTGCGTTTTCGGCCATCGTGGTCACACAATACCTCCGATTAATGTGCCGTCTAGCCGACCATTTTACAATTCACCCACCCATTGTTGTCATCCGATTTCATGGAATTCCGAGGTTGTTCGGCCAATTTTGACCACCCCACACATGCTTTTCAAGCGCGCCAAACACCTAAAAACACATATTCAGCTGTGCTATGCAAACCGCATGACCAAATGACGTGTCGTCTCCTCTTACACCTCACGAATAATAATTAGGGTGTTTTTTTGTGATTTCACGTCATTCCGATGTCGTTCAGAATGAATTTGACCGTTAAACGCATGTTTTGTCCATTTACGACATGTGGAGTGCGTTTTCGTCCAGCGCGGTCACACAACACCTCCGATTGAAGTGTCATCTGGATGACCATTTCACAATTCACCCACTCTTTGTTTTTTTCCAATTTCATGGCATTATGAGGTCGTTCGGCTAGTTTCGACCACCCCACGCGCGCTTTTCAAGCGCGCCAAACACCTAAAAAAACATATTCAGTCGTTCTGTGCAAACCGCGCATCCAAATGACGTGATGTCTCCTCGTACACCTCAGGAATAATAATTATGGTGTTTTCGTGTGATTTCAAGTCATTCCGATTTTGTTCGGCATGTATTTGATCGTTAAACGCAAGATTTGGCCACTTACGACAGGCGGAGTGCGTTTTCGGCCAGCGCGGTCACACGACACATCCGATTGACATGCCGTCTATCCGACCATTTCTTAATTTACCCACCCTTTTTTTCATTTGATTTCATGGAATTCTGAGGTCGTTCGGCCAGTTTGAACCACCGCACGCGCGCTTTTCAAGCACTCCAAACACCTAAAAAACACATATTCAGTTGTGCCATAAAAACCACACATCTAAATGACATTTAGTCTCCTCATACACCTCACGAATACTAATTAGGGTGTTTTCGTGTGATTTCAAAACATTTCGATGTCGTTCGGAATGCATTTGACCGTTAAACGTATGTTTTGGACATTTATGACATGTGGAGTGCATTTTCAGCCAGTGCGGTCACACGACACCTCCTATTGACATATCATCTGGCTGACCATTCCAAAATTCACCCACCCTTTGTTGTCGTCCGATTTCATGACATTCTGAGGTCGTTCGGCCGGTTTTGACCACCCCACACGCACTTTTTAAATGCGCCAAAAACCTAAAACACACATATTCAGTCGTGCCGCACAAACCACGCATCCGAATGACGTGACGTCTCCTTTTATAGCTCAATAATAATAATTAGGATGTTTTTGTTTGATTTCAAGTCATTATGATGTTGTTAGGCATGCATTTGACCATTAAACGCATGTTTTGGCCATTTACGACACACGGAGTGTGTTTTCGGCCAGTGGGGTCACACGACACCTCCGATTGACATGCCATCTAGCTGGCCATTTCACAATTCACCCACCATTTGTTTTCGTCCAATTTCATGGCATTCTGAGGTCGTTCGTCCGGTTTCGATCAACCCACGCGCACTTTTCAAGCGCGCTAAACACCTAAAAAACACATATTCATCCGTGCCACGCTAACCATGCTTCCAAATGATGTGACATATCCGCATACACCTCAAAAATAATAATTAGGGTGTTTTAGTGTGATTTTAAGTCATTCCGATGTCGTTCGACATGCATTTTACCGTTAAACGCATGTTTTGGTCATTTACGACACGCTGAGTGCGTTTTCGGCCAGCGCGGTCACATGACACCTCCGATTGACGTGCCGTCTGGCCGACCATTTCATAATTCACCCCTCCATTGGTTGTCGTCTGATTTCATGGCATTCCGAGGTTTTTCAGACGGTTTTGACCACCCCATGCGTGCTTTTCAAGCGCGTCAAACACCTAAAAAACACATATTCAGCCGTGTCGTGCAAACCGTGTGTCTGAATGACGTGTCGTCTCCTCGTTCACCTCAAGAATAATAATTAAGGTTTTTTCGTTTGATTTCAAGTCATTATGATGTCGTTCGGCATCCATTTGACCGTAAAAACCATGTTTTGCCCATTTACGACACACGGAGTGCGTTTTCGGCCAGCACGGTCACACGACACCTCCGATTGACATTCCATCTAGCCAACCATTTCAAAATTAACCCATCCATTGTTATTGTCCGATTTCATGTCATTTTGAGTTCGTTCGGCCAGTTTCGACCACCCCACGCACACTTTTCAAGCTCACCAAACACCTTAAAACACATATTCTGCCGTTCCGCGCAAACCACGCTACCGAATGATGTGACGTCTCCTCGTACACCTCAAAAATATTAATTAGGGTGTTTTCGTGTAATTTTAATTCATTTTGATGTCGTTCGGCATGCATTTGACAGTTAAACGCATGTTTTGGCCATTTACGACATGCGAAGTACGTTTTCGGCCAACGCGGTCACCCGACACCTCTGATTGATGTGTCGTTCGGTCGACCATTTTACAATTCACCAACCATTTGTTGTCGTCCTATTTCATGGCATTCTGAGGTCGTTCGGCCAGTTTCGACTACCCCACGCGCGCTTTTCAAGCACACCAAACACCGAAAAAACACATATTCAATCGTGCCATGCAAACCGCACGTGCGAAAGATGTTCTGTCTCTTCTTACACCTCACGAATAATAATTAGGGAGTTTTCATGTGATTTCAAGTCATTCTGATGTTGTTCGGCATGAATTTGACTATTAAACACATGTTTTGGCCATTTTCGATAGGTGGAGTGCATTTTCATCCAGCGTGGTCACACGACACTTCCAATTGACATGTCATCTAGCCGACCATTTCACAATTCACCCACACTTTGTTATCGTCAAATTTCATGGAATTTAGAGGTCGTTCGGCCGATTTCGACCACCCCACGCATGTTTTTCAAGCGCGCCAAACACCTAAAAAACACATATTCAGACGTGCCGTGCAAACCGTGCATTTGAATAATGTTCTGTCTCCTCGTAAACCTCACAAGAAATAATTAGGATGTTTTCGTGTGATTTCAAGTCATTACGATGTCGTTCAGAATGCATTTGACCCTTAAACGCATGTTTTTGGCAATTTACGACACGTGGAGTGCGTTTTCGGCCAGCACGGTCCCACGACACCTCTGATTGACATGCCGTCTGGCCGACCATTTCAAAATTCACCCACGCTTTGTTTTCGTTCGATTTATTGGCATTCTGAGGTCGTTCGGCTGGTTTTGACCACCCCACGTGCGCTTTTCAAGGGCGTTAAACACCTGAAAAACACATATATTCAACCATTCCACACAAACCATGCGTCTGAATGATGTGTCGTCTCCTCGTACACCTCATGAATAATAATTAGGGTGTTTTCGTGTGATTTCAAATCATTATGATGTCGTTCGGCATGCATTTGACCGTTAAACACATGTTTTGGCCATTTACGACACGCAGAGTGTGTTTTCAGCCATTGCGGTAACACGACACCTCCGATTGACGTTCCGTCTAGCTGACCATTTCAAAATTCACCCACCCTTTGTTGTCATCTAATTTCATAGAATTACAAGGCCGTTCGTCTGGTTTCGACCACCCTACGCGCGCTTTTCAAGCCCACCAAACACCTAAAAAACTCATATTCTTCCATGCTGTGCAAAACACGCATTCGAATGACGTTCCTTCTACTATTACACCTCAAGAATAATAATTAGGGTGTTTTTGTGTGATTTAAAGTCATTCTGATGTCGTTCGGCATGCTTTTGACTATTTAACGCATGTTTTGGCCATTTACGACACACGAAGTGCGTTTTCGGCCATCGTGGTCACACGACACCTTCGATTGACGAGCCGTATGACCGAACATTTAAAATTTTACCCACCCTTTGTTTCCGTCTGATTTCATGGCATTCCGAAATTGTTCGGCCTGTTTCGACCACCCCATGCGCGCTTTTCAAGCACGCCAAACACCTAAAAACACATATTTAGTTGTGTTGCACAAACCACACGTCTGAATGACGTGTCGTCTCCTCGTACATATCAAGAATAATAATTAGGGTGTTTTCATGTGATTTAAAGTCATTCTGATGTTGTTCAGCATGCATTTGACCATTAAACGCATGATTTGGCCATTTACGACACGCAGAGTGCGTTTTCGGCCATCGCGGTCACACGACACCTCCGATTGACGTTCTGTCTGGCTGAACATTTCAAAATTCACCCACCCTTTGTTTTAGTCTGATTTAATGGCATTCCGAGGTCGTTTGACCAGTTTTGACCACCCTACGTGGGCTTTTCAAGTGCACCAAACACCTAAAAAACACATATTCAGCCGTGCCGCGCAAACCACAAGTCTGAATGATGTGTCGTCTCCTCATATACCTCACGAATAATAATTAGGGTGTTTTCGTGTGATTTCAAGTCATTATGTTGTCATTCAGCATGCATTTGACCGTAAAAACCATGTTTTGGCCATTTACAACATGCAGAGTGCGTTTTCTGCCAGCGCATTCACACAATACCTCCGATTGACGTGTCGTCTAGCTGACCATTTCACAATTCACCCATGGATCGTTGTATTGAAGTATCAAAACAATCCGAATGCATTTGGTCAGTTTTCAGTATGCCAGTTTTTGTCTTCACTTAAAATGTTGTCCATTTCAAATAAAAGTGAGACACTGTGAGTGGTGCTGGAAGCACCGCACCTCGGATTGAGGTGGGGTTGACTCGTACATGTCACAACTGACCAATGGATCATTTTTATAAAGTATCAACACAATCCGAATGTGTTTGGTTAGTTTTCTGTATGCCAGTTGTTTTTACTTAAAAGAGTATCCATTTTAAACAAAAGAAGACACTTTGAGTGGTACCGGCCACACCGTGCCTCAGATTGAGGCAGGTGGGGGGAGGGGGATGTTCAGGAAGGAGGGTGGGTAATGTATTTAAACTCTATCTAGGTATCATTCATCGAATTACGATAGGACTGCGAACCACCACGGGGTGTCGTCCTGGAGTAGGGCCAAATCACGGCATGACCGCAGCGTGACCGCAGCGTGACCGCGATGTGACCGTGGTGTGACCGCGGCATGACCGCGACATGACCGCGGCGTGTTGGCCCGGTCCAGCAACATATGCGGGGTAGCATCTTTCGGCCATGATTCTGAATAAACCCTATGTAGTTGTCCTTCACATTATAGAAACAGATCTTATGTTATAAAAAAAAGACTCTTGATTCAGGATTCTGGTATGATAAAGATATATATTTTATATTATTTGTTTTTAAAAGTGGTAATAGGTACTTAAAACTACTAATTGAGTGTCAAATTATCACACCCTAAACTATCACTATGAGTTTTCACAGACAGCGCACCTCCGTTGGAGGGGTTTTATTATAAAAACATGACTTTATTTATCAAATGAAACAATTATATTAAAGAAACATTATTCAAGATATGAAACTCAATATAATTAAGCATAATTAATAAAGAAGCTAAATTAAATTTAAATCATTCTTAAATTAAAGAGGATTCTATATTTGGTCAAAAATAAAGAGTTATACTGAATTCAAAAATATCCATACCAGAGTGAAAAACCAGGTTCAAAAAATAAAGAGTTATATAGAATTCAAAAATGTATTGGATCAATCTTCCCCTAATCACCATCACCATCACCACTGTCATCATTGGCCTCATCCTCGTCGCCATCTCTATCCTCTTCGTCGTCCTCATCATCACCCCCATTCTCATCGTCAGCCCCATCCTCGCCCTCGGCCACATCCTCGCCCTCGGCCCCATCCCCGCCCTCGTCCTCATCCACATCCTTTCCCTTGTCCTCTTCAGCATCCTCGTCATTACTAGGAACATCATCATCTTGACCACCACTAGAAATACCACATGGTTCATTGGATAATGTACCCATCGATGACATAAATGTCTGACAAGCCACGCTGGCCTCTGGTGGAAGTGAAGAAGATAGAGATTTCATCCGTTTCATAAATTCTTTGTCCATCATTTGAACTTGTACTTCCAACTCTGTGACCCTTTTATCAGACTGTCTTGCATGCTCCTTGACCTCTTCCAACTCGGTGGTACTAGAATGGATACCTGGAGAGGACCAATACCTCACCGGGACTATATTCTTACCATGTCGACAACGTACTCGACCAGAGTGCTCCTCTCCCAAAACCTGATATAAATGATCATGTGACCCTAAATTGTTAGGATTCTGGGCATCAAGGGCCTCTAAAGCAGCCTGCTAAAAATATTAATATATTAATAAATTTTAAAATATATATTAAACTTTGAAATAAACAAATTAAAACTTACAATCTTTTCTTGTGTTGGTTCATTAACCGCAGTTCCATATTTTTTTCCTTCTACTCGAGCAAAACAATTTTTCTCGAGGGATACATCCTTCAATATTCAATTTGTTCTTCTGTAATGACATTGAAATAATATAATTTTCAAGTATAATCATATATTCAATATTAAATAAATCACATAATTTAAGTAGGGAATAATAAAAAGGGAAAGTCCTAAGGAAAAATTATAAACAACTATATCATACCAGTGGCCCAATGGGTAATCATTTGGAGATATTGCTCTATCGGGTAGTCATCCATGATAGGTAATGTCTCCAAATCCATGCCCACTCTATCACACCAGCCAACATACAACTCATGCTTATAAGCTATCTAAATCTCTCTTAGCTCCTTTAAACGCGTTGGTCATGCACCTTCGCCATCAGGGAAGTTATACAAAAGTTGGAACCCAATAGATTAATTAATATAAATACAAAAAATACTACATTAAATCCAATATATTTTTTACCCATATTTTTTCCCATGCATTATCCTTGACTTCGTGTGGAAGATATCTCTAAGAGAGAGGTCTAACTGGAAAGATATCGGAGTATTTCGATAGCGTCGCCAAAAAACCCCGACATTCCTGCCCAGATTTATCAATCATCTGTCATTAATCATTGAATTCAACCATCAATTGTGTCTGGTGGTTCCATACCACATGCAAGCAAGTACACCCCCTACCCCTCCTCTTATTAGTAGATGAATCTGTTATTAAAAAAATATCAGTACAAGTTATAATAAAAATAAATTTTGGTATAAAAATCTGTTAGAGTTATATAAATATACCAGTGGTAGTCAGATAAATGGGTGTCACTGGATGTGTAGAACCCAAAGGATTATCATGTACAGGTGGATTTTCCATCATTGTACGCTCCTCAGCCACATACTATGTCAGAGCAGGAGTCGAAGAAGGTGGAATATAATAGCCCATAGATAATGAACCAGAAGCAAAAGATGACGAAACAAACATCTAGCCAACTGGTAGTGTAAACATCAGAGGCCTAAATATCCCGTGTGTCCCTAAATACACACCAGGATCAAAATGGGGAATATAAGATATGTCTATAGTAGGGGAATAATCCAATCGGGTATGACCAGTGGATCGTCTAACTCTGTCACCACAATCCCTTGTACCACCGACCTCAGTACCGGGACCACCAGATGGTCATCTAACTCTGACACCACCAGCCCTCCTACCACCAGCCTCTGTACTGGGAGCAATATTAGGCTCCTCATTGGATATATCTCATATAGGGGGTGGATCCTGAAAAAAAGTTTCACATAAAAGTAAACACATGATATTATAAGTTATTGAAATATATATATTTGAAATAAAATACTCACAATAGGGATGAGTGGAGGAATGCCCATCTGTGTAATGTGATGATTATTTTCTATTATATTTTTACACCACCTCTCTTCAATGGGTGTCATTTCTTGCAATGAAAACAAATATGGAAGATAAAAAACCCAACTGCATAATTTGCAACCCTGGAAGATAAAAACAAAATTCAATACATATGTTTAAAATTATATCCATATTCACCACACCCACCTATGAGATCATATAATCATGAAGGTTATCAACATGGTTTACTATAATTTAAAAATTAATTTACTATTCCATAAATACATTACATTATTTAAGCAAGAAAAAACATTCAAGTGGCTATTAGATTTCTAAGACATCCTTGGAAGACATTAATGAAGGAAGAACTGAACTCATTACAAAATCTAATGAGATGTACACAATCTAAAAATGGTATTAATAAATTTGATATTAGTGGTAATTCTCAAACATGGATCCAAACTTATAAATGATTCACTAAGTATAAATATGTTTAATGAGATTTTAGAATATAATAAAAATGGGATCTGTCTTTGTACAAATCCAAATAAACCACTTAGAAAACATTTTACCTATTTTATAAACATATATTAAAAAAAACTCATTTATATCATTAAAATATAAATAGCTTTCATTATTAAAAAAAATTTAACATTGGCATCACAAAAACATAACCAAATAGTCACTCAATGAGTCAACACCACCTACAAAAAAATTAGGCACACTTTATGAATACAATGATCTCTAAGAAGAACTTAAGAATAAATCACCTGAAATTAATGACCAAAGGAACCCAATACATAATCACTATAAATCCATAAGAAAATAAAATACATTAAAAACCAAAACTATAAACTCTATAGAACAAAAGAAGAGGAAGCCCCATGATCCTAGGAAAATTCCCCCATTCTTAGGTGGAATCACCATATTAGTGGTTGTATGTCATATGTTTAGTTACAATTGATATATGAAACCAAAGTCAACCCTAGTCACAGACATCTACCAATCATGTATTAGTCACTGATTCAATATCAAATAGAGTGAATCATAAAATTTTCTAAAATCCATAAAATAGAAAAAAATGACTTGATATTGCAAGATATTGAAATAAATGTAGAAATTGGAGGAAGAAGGATTCTATATTTGTATTTGGGAAGATGTTTAAAGAGTCTAACCTAGATGGGGGAGTTGCAGCTCATTGGATGGAAGAAATAGGGGGGGTAGGGTTCACCTCCACGCCGAGGCTTTTGGAAATTGGGGGAATCGATTTCTGTTGTGCTGCGGGGGGGGGGGGGGGGCTACTGGAAATCTAGATATTTGAGGAGATCATTCTGAACGGTTTGTAAAAACCATTGTGAAACCATGACTTTTCCCAATAGTTTGTAGAAACCATTGAAAAAATGGCATTTACCAACGGTTTGTAGAAAACCGTTGGTAAAGGCCCACAAAACCAAGATTTACCATCGGTTTGTAAAAACCGTTGGTAAAAAACACTTATACCAATGGTTCTCCAGAACCTTTGGTATACAAGTGTTGGAAAAAGTCTACTTTCCAGTAGTGCTGGTTCTTCAGTTTCAACTACATCCAAACTACAAGTGGTACTCATAGGTGTATCATTACCTTTACTACTATAAAAAAAACGTTTTAAAAGATATTTAATATATTTACTTTGATTTAAAACAATAACATATTTATTTTGAAATTTTTTAAATCCAAGGAAAAATTTAATTTCTCACATTAAACTCATTTCAAATTCATTTTGCATTATTTTTGAAAAATCAGTACATAGATAATTTTTAGAAGATCCAAAAATTATATCATCTATATAAATTTTTTATATCAAAACATCTTTAGAAATCCTTTTTATAAACAAAGTTGGATATTCTATTCCTTTATTAAAACCTTTTGAAATAACAAAGGAACTAAGTCTATCATACCAAGCTCTTGGATCTTGATTTAAACCGTATAAATAATTTAAAAGTTTAAAAACATGGTTTTAAAAATGGGAATTTGTAAAACTAGGGGGTTGTTCAACAAACACATCCTCAACTATATACCCATTTAGAAAAACTTTAAACATCTATTTGATAAATTTTAAGATTCAGATGAGCTGCATAAACAAGTAGTATCCTAATTGCCTCTGGCCTAGATACAGGTGCAAAGGCCTCCTCATAGTCTATCTCTTCCACTTGATTGTAACCTTGTGCAACTAACCTAGATTTGTTTCTAACTATATTTCCAGACTCATCAACTTTGTTCCTAAAACCCCTTTTAGTTCCAATTATCAAGGTTTCCTTAGGTCTTTCAACTAGTTCCCAGAATTTGTTTATTTCAAATTCATTTAACTCTTCTTGCATAGCCATCACCCAAAATTCATCATTAATAGAAACATTAATATGTTTGGGTTCAAGATATGAAATAAAAGCTTGATGTCCAACCTGGTTCTCAAAGAAGCTCTAGTTTGTTTCCATCAATTTAAATCACCGACTACAATATCTAATGGATGATTATCAAGAGTTTTAATACCTCTAGAAAGATTTGAACTAGACTCCTCGTGATTTTTTATTAGTTCAGACTCAACAGGTGAAGATTCTGGAAGATTCACAAAACTGGTTACTTTTACAGGGGATTCACTGTCATTATCATTAAGGTCCAGAATTGAAATATCTTCCTCAAGGTGTTCAAGAGTGGTTTTGGGTTTATGTGAATCAGTCTCATCAAATTTGACATGAACAGATTCTTCCACACATTTGGTCTTCTTATTTAATACTCTATAGGCTTTACTCAAGATTGAGTAACCTAGGAAAATTCTTTCATCACTTTTAGAGGAAAACTTGTCAAGATTGTCCTTAGTGTTAAGGATAAAGACTTTTCAAACAAAAACTATGAAGTAGTTAACCTTAGGATTCCTATTGTTCCAAATTTTTTAAGGGGAATTCTTAAGAACAGGTCTAATTAAGACTCTATTGATAGTATAACAAGCTGTATTTACAGCTTCAGCCCAAAAAATACAGGTAGATTATATTCACTAAGAATAGTTAGAGAAATCTATTGAAGGGTCCTATTTCTTCTTTCCACAACTCCATTTTGTTGAGGTGCTCTAGGATTAGAGAAATTGTGACTATATCCATTGTGTGAGCAATAGGTTTCAAACTCATGATTTTCAAACTAACGACCATGATCACTTCTCAAGGTCTTAATTCTAAGTCCACTAAGGTTTTCTATAGACTTGGAGTATTTGATTAAATAAGGACAAGATTCACTTTTGTGAGCCAGAAAGTATACCCATGTGTACCTAGAAAAATCATCTACAAGAACATAAAAATAGTGCTTCCCATTTAAACTTGAAACTCTTGATGGTCCAAACAAATCCATGTGAACCAACTCAAGCGGTTGAGAAGTAGAAACTTCTTTCTTTGGTTTGGAAGAAAGTTTGTATTGTTTTCCCTTTTGAGAGAGACTGCACACTTGGTTAAGTGGGAATTCTAATTTAGGTAAGTCTCTAACTAACCCTTTCCTAGTCAGTTTCCTAAGTGAATGCACATTGCAGTGTCCTAATCTTTAGTGCCACAACCAGGATTGCTTATGAAAATCATTTAAGCAAGAAACATTTTTCTCATCTAAAGAATCTAAATCAACAACATATACATTCTCATTTCTAAGTGCAAAAAATATTAAATCATTTTTAGAATTAAAAACATTACATGAATCATTTTCAAACTTGACCTAGAAACTATCATCACACAACTGAGAGATTCTAATTAAATTTTACTTTAATCCATCAACATAAAGTACTTTGGAAATTAATATTGTATTAGGGTTACCAATCTAGCTTAAGCCAATGATTTTTTCCTTTGTATTGTCACCAAAAGTTACATGTCCACCATCAACTTTGATTAGGCTCTTGAAGCAATAATAATATCATTTAATATGTCTTGAAAATCCACTGTCCAAGTACCATAGAGTCTTATAGGAACACTTTAAGAAAAATCCCTACAAAACAGATTTGACATGTGGTAACTTTGGTACCCAGATTTTCTTGGGTCCTGAGAGGTTAGAAAGTAAAACTTTGGGAACCCATACTTGTGTCACATATTTCCTATAATAAGAAGATATATTTTGAGACATAAACACTTTGTTTGTCCCTTTAGAGATTTTTTTTTCAAGAAATGGTCCAGAACATGAACTAGATGTGAATTGTCCAGATTTAGGAATAAATTTAATTTTAATGATCCTTCTATGTCCTGGTTGATATCCTAGACTAGTTTTATACTTTGGGGCAATCTGTTTTCCTAGGAACAGAGTCAAGGTATCTCTACCTTCAGTAAACTTCTCATGATCTCTTGTTAATTGTTCATTGGATAACTTAAGTTCAGTGTTTTATTTTAACAACTGGGAGAATTATTCTTTTTTAATATCCAGATTTGGCTTATAATTTTCATTTAAAGCATGTTGTCTCTTTAATGATTTTCATTTTTTCATGAGCTCATTAAAGTTATCCTCAAGAATTTCACAACATTCAAATAGTTCATCCATAGTCATATCTTCATCACTATGTGACTCAATCTTATTCCTAGAATAATAGGCATTATGTATAGGATATTTAAGTGTTACCTCAGATGTCTCTATCATAAAACATAAGTTGGCATGATTGTTCTGTTCACTATCAGAAGCATCAGATCCACTGAAGCTGTCTTCTAAAGCACTCCAGGTGGCTTTCATAGCCTTTTTATAACCCTTACCCTTATCTTTATATTTCTTCATAAATTTCACCTTGGTACAGTCTTCCTTAACATGACCTTTTCATTTGCACTCATAGAAGATTATTTCATTTGAGTTGTCATTCCATTTTCTGTCTTTCTTCCATTGTCCTTTGCTATCATACTTTCCCTTGTAGTTTGACTTCCTGAAGAATCTTTTCTTTTGGTAGAATTTTTTGAACCTTTTTTCAAGATGATCCATCTCTTCATCACGGTTAGAGTATGAGTCTCCACTTGTGGAAATATCTATATGAGCTTGAGCTTTTTCCTTGTCTTTTCTCTTTAAGGTAGTAGTATTGAATGCTACTGATTTATTCCTTGGTTATTCATCTACTTATTGATTCACCTTAAGCTCTTTTTTCATACATCATAAGCTTTCCAATTAGTTCCTTCACTGGTATCTTGCTTATCTCACAAGATTCTCAGATGGAAATATAAGTTCCCCTCCATCTATCAGGTAGGAAATGAAGCAGTCTCATGATTTGGTCCTTGTTGTCAACTGGTTTTCCAAGAAGACTCATGGTGTTCACTATCTCATTGAACATGAGATACATTTTAGAGATAGGTTCATCAGGCTTTATTTTAAAATTATCATATTTAATAGTGTATGTATTTAGTCTCATTTCTTTAGAATTGGTTGTTCCCTCATGAGAAACAGCAAAAGTATCTCAAATTTCATATGCAGTTTTACAAGAAGATATTCTATTGAATTCATCATCACCTAGAGAACAGTAAAAGACATTCATTTCTTTATAGTTATTATTATATGTAGATTTAGTCAACTGAGACCATGTGTCCCTAGTAGTAGCAGACAATACATGTTGTTCTTCAATTGTATCCCAGATTTTAGGTCCCATTCTCTCTAGATACATTTTCATTTTTAGCTTCCACTGAGCATAATTATTACCATTAAAGAAAGGTGGAATGTTAGTAGCAGCACCATAAACTCTAGTTTCCATATTTACTTAGAATTTAAGGAGCTGAAAATTTAGATATGATAGAAATTTTAAGATCTTAAAGATACAACTAAAATCACAGTTGAAAATAATTTGAAGACTTAAAAGTAAACGACCCTCTGATACCAAATGTTGGTCGGAGTGGATACTCAAGAGGGGGGGTGAATTGGGTTCTAATTAAAATTTCTGTTGAAAAAATTTATGATAAAAATCCCCCAATTCGAAACAACCCAGTCAATTAAGGCAGTAGAGATATAAATGTTTAATTGTTCAATAAGTTTCTCTAAGGTTGATTAGTCTTCAGTTGAATCAATGAAATCACTAATTCATGTTTTGAAACAGGTTTACTGAATTAATCATATATACACACTAACCAAAACTAACTATTAGAGTGAATGTAAAAATAGTTTTATATCTTTGAAAAATATAATCATTGTATAAAACAAAATAGAGTATTTGAAGATTGGCACAACAATGTAAACAAGAAGTTCAGTCTCAAGCAGTGACCTAATCCTCTACACTTGGTGATAACCTTCCACCAAGATATTTATATAAATAAACTTGATACACAACCATTATCAGGTTTTACAACAGTGTTTACATTGTACAGGTTCTAGATCCTTTACCACAGTTCTTCATGGGAAAACAAGAAACCAATCCACACAAGGATTCTTCCACAGTTATACGTGGAAAAAACAGTGAGGGAGTTTTGAATGGAGATTTTCAGTATCCCCCAGTTAAAGCACAGGAGATAGTGTGTGATACAGACATACACACACACTTCTCAGAAATGTAAAAATAAAGAACACAATGGAGATAAAATAATAAACTTGAGTTTAGAGAGCTCTATGTGATTAGAAGTTTAACTCTTGACTCCTCAGAGTAAAGAATTTGATGTTGGATTCTTTCTCTGAAAGTTGTCTCCAAAATAGAGTGTCACAAATTTCAGGTACTAGCTTATAGGTACTGAGATTTTCAACTTCTTGGTACAAGGGAGTTGGTGAATCACAACAGGACAACCTTGAATATGTTCTTCAAAAAGATCTTTGTCAAGCTCTTGGATTTTCAATATATGTAATGGAGTGTTTCTTCATCTTGTTCTTTAATAGTTTCTTCTTTATGTATTTAACTTTTAAGCTTTAATCCATGTATTTTGTTTATCTTGGTTCCTCTATATATATCATATTTTTATTTGATATTTTTCTTTCATATTTCAGGTTCGACAATAGGAATGGCTAGATCATGTGCATTATTTCTTATACCTCGTACTGTCCACGATATTGTCTCCTAAAACGTTTACAATCAGTATTAATTAATGTCAGAAGCTTTTAATTTATCAAATATGACCGTTGTGATAATATCAAGAAAATGGATAAAGTAGAGAATATGTTATCAATAGATTGGTAATAGTATCATGTCAATCGATAACATCCTCAGCAGCAGGCTCAAGAAGCAGTACACTTCTAACAGTAGGCGTATATAGCGGTAGGCTTCGCCAATAGTAGGCTTGTCCAATGGTAGGCTAGTTCAACGGTAGAATTTTCCAACGATAGACTTGTTCAATGATATACTTGTTCAACGGTAGACTTGTTCAACAATAGACTTTTCCAACGGTATACTTTCCAGTGGTAGGCTTTGTCACTGGTAGACTACACTAACTGTAATAATTATTATAGTGGACTTCTAACAGAAACTCTTTATAGCAGAAACCTTGTCACAATAGTGACCTATCACATTGACTCAGTATATGTATGTTTCGGTATGTACTCCAACAGTAGGATTTACAATAGAGACCTTGTACTGGTGAATTCCAAATGTAAATTTATAATTGTATACTATTATAATGATAACCTTCATCAATAAGGTCTTCATCGATGATCTTTTCACCAGTGACCTCCTACCAGTGACATTAAACAATGACCTTGATGTAGAAACTTTTTATACAGTAAACTGATTTCTGTAAGGTCAAGAGATTAAAATAGATTGAAATAAATTTTCAAAAAACTATCCCATTATAGAATTGAACATGATTTGGGATTATAAAAATAAGTGAATCCAACAAATAATAAATCGAACATGATGTACCCAACATATCCCACTTAAAGGAAACATAGTTTACCACATGTTTTATCAATACATCTAAGTACACAAGTACCAATATTTTTTAATAATAATATTAAATTCAAAAGACCATAAAAAACTATTGCTTATAGGAATAAATTATGATATAAAAACATGAAGAATTCATATTGGTGGGCCTTTCATCATAATATCTCATCTTGGAGATCACCAAGTGAAAACTTCTTGATATTAAACCTCATCCTCTTATGAGTACTCACATTTGACAGTCATAAAACTGTGTGTCCCATCATGGCTCTTCATCATAACTATAGGATTTATATTTAAGAGATATCATTATATAATATCAAGGTTATCATCATAGTGAGGAACAAATATAACCTATTTTGATGTGATAGATACACCAAGAAATTATCACATGGAAATAATATAAAATAACGATCAGTATGTGATAATATATATTTGATATTCACTTCACTGAATATATTCGATAGTTTATAGTGAAAAATAGTGGTTCCTAATACAATAACTCCAATAAGAAGTAGGAAAAAAAATATCTTGACTTCAACCATGGTTATGATAGAATGATAAGTTTTAGAAACCACATATGTTTCTCTTTAATACATGACCCAAATAAGAGTTTTTTGGATGAAGCTCATAGTTCATCATTTTCTATTCATCTAGGAAGTGTGAAGATGTATATAGATATAAAATTGTATTTTTAGTGGGATAACATGAAAAAAGGTATTGAAAATTATGTATCTCGATTCCTAGAATTTCACCGAGTGAAGGATGAGAGATATAAGACTAAGGGGATGTTACAACCACAACCCCTACCAGAATGGAAATGAGAAAACATTACCATGGATATCTTAACTCCACTCTCCAAAACAGATAAAGGGTGTAATGCTATTTGAATTGTAGTTGACCACCTAATGAAATAAAAACACTTCATTTAAATCAAATAATATTTCTCTCTTGATCATATTTTTGGATATACATCAAGGAAGTAGTGATATTTCACAAAGTACCACTCTCAATTATACTTGATTGGGATCTGATATTTAGATCAATGTTTTGGAGAAGTCTTCAATAGGATTTGGATATAGAGTTGAGGTTCAGTACTATATATCATACATAGATAGATGGTCAGTCTGAGAGGACCATTCAAACCCTAGAACAAATGTTTACATAATTTTTTTAAGGATTTTATAGGTGGTTGAGATCAACATCATTCTATTTTCAAATTTTTATACAAAAATATCTTTCAATGAAGCATTTATATGGATCCTTATGAAGCCCTCTACTAAAGGAAGTATAGAACTCACACTTTTTGGGATGAAATTGGAGAATTAAATCCATTGGGACTTAAGCTGGATAAAAAATGAAAATTAAGGTTAGAGTTTTTCATCTACACATTAGGGAATATTAGAGTTGATAAAATAGTTATGCTAACAATTTTCTGTGATATCTTGAGATTAAAGTTAGCGATGAGTCATTCCTAATAATTTCTCCAAGGATGAAGTTAATGAAATTTAGAAATAAAGGAAAACTGATTCCTAGATATGTCATCTCATTTCAAATTCTTAATCATATTAGGATGATTTTTTATCTCTTGGTACTTTTATCAAAGCTCAATAAAGTTCATGATGTGTTCCATGAATCTATCCATAAAAAGTACATATCTAATCCTTCACATGTATTGAAATCATAGGTTGCACCACTAGAGAATGATTTTACCTATTAAGAACAACTATTATAAATCTTGGATCATAGAGATAAATTTCTATGCAACATGACTACTCACCAAGTTAAAGTTCTATGGAGGAATCAGAATTTTGAGGAAGCTTCATTGGAACCCGAAGTTGTGATGAGGTAGAAATATCCCCAATGGATTGTATCACAGTGATATAATTTTAGGAGAGAAATTATTATAAATGGGTATAATGTTACACCCATAGATTTTGTGATATATTTCTATTTAGGTAAATTTTATTTCTTTAATAGTTTTCTTTATATGAAACACCTAGTTTAAATAAACCAAGGTATAAGTATTATTATTTAATGAAATATTTATCACCTATCCATTGGATTGGTGTGTATGAATAAGACTAAATAAATTATGAAAATTTATTCTTTAAATATGTATAAAAATAATACATTAGTTTTTAATTGGATAGATATTAAAATAAAAGCATTTGAAGGTAAAAGGAGTTGTTTTTTTTTGAAAAAATGTTTTTATAAGCACAAAGTGTTTTTATTAAGTAAATTGAATTAATATGTTTTGATGAATTATTTTAATGAAAAGTTTATAAAATATATTCAATAAAATATTTTAACATTCATATAATAGTTTTTATTAAGTAAAATAAAATAATATAATTTGATGAATATTTTAAAATGGATTCCATATTTTTAATTAGAATAATTAATATAATTTAATAAGTTAAACATTATTTTTTGTCATAATTAGTTGTAAAAATTGTAAAAATGTGTTACCATGGTTAAGGTTAAAACAAGTTTACTGGGGGTTAACTTAAGATATAAGGATTAAAATGTCACAAAAAAAATTATTAAATTTGATTTGTTGACTTTATTTTAAATTTATCATTCCTATATTATAATTTTTTTTCTTTTTGGATCCACTTTACTTGATTAATACATTATTTTATTTTAATATTTCGAAAAATTCCATGTGTGTCCTCCCCCTCCATTATAAAAGGATACCCTCTCTTATATCTTCCTCGCACATTATGAGTCTTATATATCAGCCCATAAATTCCCTAATACCTTATTAAAATAAATTCCCATGTATTATATTTCTTTGTTTGACTATTATACCATCCTTTGAAGGATTAAGGTGTTAGCCAAAGGTGCTTTCTCAATGAATAGGTATAACTGAAAATCAGGTACTTTCAATTTTATTTCTTCTAATACCTCCTATAAATCTAAAGTATTATTTATAAAATTATTAATTTTTGTTATAAATATAATTAATTAGTGTTATAATGATGGATCAAACATTTTTCTCTTCCTTTCAATCAAATGGGAAATAAAAGTATTGGTAATGCTTATGTGTGGACTACCACCTCCACGTAGCGATATGATTCAATCATGGTTGGTTATTATAATGTATTTTATGTTTATAGATGATATTTATGACATAATTATTTTTATGTAATTATAATATCTTATCTATCTTCTTAAATTTCCATCCATTGTAAAATGACTGTGTCGTTTGCGCGTACGTGTGAACTACCACCTCCACGAAGCGATGTGATTCATTTTTCATTTTTTTACATGGATAGTAACAAGGATAGTTTTAATTAATATATATGATATTTATGATATAATAAATATTCTGTTAAGGATAATTATTATTTACCTTTATTTTTTTCCAACCATCAAAAAGTGGAAACAACACTCGTGCATACATACGGACTATCGTCTCTATGGAGTGATGTAATTAATTTTTCATCAACACTTTACATAAATAATTAAAAAGGTTTATATAATGAATAAATATGATAATTATTTAATGATTAATATTTCATAAAAGATTAACCCATGACCAAGTTGTAAGTACCAAAACCATCAAATTGAAACATGCTTGGAAAACATAATTGTTTTCACTTGAATGTTCATTTTATTGAAGATATTGTTAATAAAATGGTAATTGTTAATTATACATGAATACTAAATTTAAAGTTATATATAAATATGGTTAAATATTATATAATAATTATATACATATTATACATTATAATTTAGTATGTTTGAAGCAAGATAAGACTTGAGGTAACCGTTTATGATGAGATGTTATTTCTTATTGGGATTATTTATACAAAATTTTCAGAGGGGAATTATATTGATATTATCCTTTAAAACACATTTATTTTCTTCTATTCTAGTTATTCCTATAATTTTAATATATTAGTACTATTATCCTCTCATTGGTACTTTAAATTGTCGAGAAAGTGTTTTTAAACAAAAACGGACAATATTTCCTCTTTTCTTGATGAAAATTTTATTCCATGTCTATACTCTTTAGAATTGTTTTATGAATGTTCTTACTTATACATGAAATGTTTTAAAATTTTTATTATCAGTATAATTTATGTAAGGAACTAACACTTATGATTACATAATCTTTAGTTTTAAGTCAATAATCCATTACCTTAAATTTGAGGATCATTATGGCTTAGATTTTTTGAGTATTAGGCCTTCACCCTTACATAAAATAATATTATATCAAAAAGTAGACACTTTCACTTAATATACATTTTTAATAAAAATAAAAAAATTTAAGATTTACCGATTTTTTTTTCATGATGCATCTTCACAACTTTCATCATGACCTTTTCCTTTTCTCTACACATCTTTAAAACCTTATGAACAAAATTTTAAAATATTTGATGAGAATAAAAATCAATTTCAGGGACATAAAAAGAAAGAAATAAACCTGATATTCCATGAATAAAAATAAAACATTACTTGTTTCAAAATAAATTATGGGCTCAAATAAACATTTTCTCAATAAATCAACTTCTCGACCCAAATATTTTCCTAAAATATTTCATTAGAAATATTAAAGGAAAAATAAAAATCAAAATGGTTTATTTGAAATCATGAAAACCCATGAAAACATTCTCAATAAAGTTCTATATTTCTCCCTTAAGAAGTAGAATATAATTTATTTTAAAAAAATTATCGGTTCCTTCATTTTTGACATCCTAATTTTTTCGAAAAACCATAACAAGCATAAAAAAATCATATATGTAACACGAGGAATCATTTTCATATAAATATTAAAATAATTATTACAAATGTAATAACCTTCATAGTTAAAAATTGAATCACCATAATGGTTAAAAATGGAATAACCATCATAGTTACAAATGAATAAATTTCAAGGAAACAAATGGAATAACCTTGACAATCAACTTCCAACCTAAAACATACCTAATTAATTAGAGGGATGTCACTAGCCCACTCATACTAGGTTTATAATATAACCACTAATACATGGTTTATAATAGGACCACCCATAGTCATAAATAATTACTAATAATAATAACATAATCATAACACATAAAATCTTGTAGTTTTCAACGTTATACACATACAAATTTTCTATAAACTCATAGGAAAATATTTCATGATATTGAAATATCTATTCCATATAAAACCCTTTTTGATAATACATAAAAAAATGAAAATATTGTTTTAATTTGAAGAAGACACCAAATCTTTAAAAGGAATAAAATAATCAAATAATGGTTATAGTGGTGGGAAAACTCTTTGATACCATATACGTTAAAACTAAACAATTTTTTTTCATATATTTTCATATAAAATATGTAAAAATATTCCTTTTGAAAACCATTGAAAGAAAGTAAAATGTGACATAAAATATCCTTTATAATTTATTCATGCCCATATAAATACATCCATAAAATAATTATAAGAATATAGATATGAAAGATAAATATTTAGAAAATAAATCATTAAAATATTTAAAATGAGGTTTTTAAAGTAAAGTTTCCCTACCTTGAGTTCAACTCATCACATACATTACTTATCTTCCTAAATAATAAACTTATTTATTTACTTCCTTGTTAACACTTCTCTAGTTTATTTTTACTTTTAACATTTTATAATTAATTACTTAATCAATTAACATCATGTCAGACGTTTTTCTAATATTTGTCTCAAATGTACGAAATAACATTTGTAAGTATGGTCAAAGAGGTCATTATTCCACCATAACCAGAGTAATAATAATTTCATAATTATAATTTTAATATATCAATTATACTTTTAAAACCAATCATGAAATATTATTATGAAAAATTAACTACATTATAATCATAGAGATGGTAGGCCGTACTAACGCATGAGTAACATTTCCATTTTAAAATTAATCATTATGGAAAGAAGGTAGTAATTATTTTATGATTAAATAATGATAATTATATAATAAATATCATATTATATCTTGAAATAAACTTATATATATCCTCCATATAATGTGGTGATGAAAACCAAATCACATCGCTTTGTGAAGGTGCTAGTTCCTACGTATGCACGAACGACGTTATAATTTTTCAATGAATGGAAAGGTAAGAAATGAGATTATATATTATAATTCCATAATAATAAATATTTTATGAATATTATATATATATATATATATACATTAAAAAAATCATTATATCTATAAATTAGAGGCGATGATGGAAAACGAATTAGATCAGTTTGTAAGGCGGTAGTCTACCATACACATGAATGATGGTTTCATTTACAATTTAATGGAATACGGATATGGATGTAGGTTATTTCATAAAAATAATAACATCTCAGTATATGTAAGATATGGGTGTTATTATATCATCATGTTTTAATAATATTTAAAGGAGGTGGAAGAAGAAATAAAACTAAAACATTTTGTTAAAAGTTATACCCATTCTATAGAAAATTTCCATTTCATTACACCTTAATCCATATATGGTTGGTATTAAAACTAAAAAATACATCTATAATTAGGTGTGGGGTAATAGGAAGGTATTTTTATAGGTATTGGTAGATCCAAAAATCTTTTTACGTGCAATGAAAAGAGAAGAGGAGGATCCCTTTAATATGTGAGGGTAGGGGCACTCTTGGAATTATAAATATTATAAATTAATTTTCATGGGAAAATTTTATTAAAACAATATATTTAAAATATTGGATGTTTATAGGTCTAAAAAATTTCATAAAATAAATTTTGGTCATTTTTAGACTATGTTTTGACCCTTATCTTCTTGTTTTAACCGTCGTTAACCCTTTTGAAAATTATGGTGATACTAATAATTTTTAATCATTTGGGGTTAAGATAGTTTATATAAAAGTAATATTGTCTAATAAATGGACCATTATTGAAATTTTAAATCATATAAAAATAAATTTTTTGAAGACATGATTTTTAGGAATTTTAAATAATTTAATAAAATATTATTTATTATAAAATATCATTAATGTAATTTTTAAAACAACTCATTTAATTTGAATTTTAAAACAACATGAGAGCTAAGGAATTAGAATATAGTAATTTAAAACATCCCTATATCATTATATTAAAATAATAAATTATTTTTATAGAATAATTCATTGAAATTATATTACATTTAATAATTTTAAATTCATTGATTTTATTTTTCTATTAATTTAATTATTACTGAGTGAGAGTGGCATACATTCAAAGTAATTATTTCATAACTAAAATTTAGAAATAAATTTAAATCATAAAAATAAATAATTTATCTTTAAAATAATTATTCTGAAACAAATATAAGTTGTTTTTATACCTATCAAAAATAACAAGGATATAAAAAGTAATAGTGTGACATTTTTGACATTCTCCTTTAATTAAATATTATAAGGGTAAAAATCACATCCAAATGGAAAAAAGGTAATATATTAGAAGATTTCATGACTGTAGATGGAATAGACTCATCCAATGAATTAAATGAAAGTTTTATAGTTATTTTTTAGTGATTAACATATTATTATTAACATTAATTACCTTACCTTGCAGCAGGGATGAAAATTTACCAAGGTTACTATTAAAAATGAAGAAAAATAAAAGGGATATATTTACCAAATATAGACATCTGAATTCTAATTATGGAGTCCATTTTTCAATATGTAAAGACCCGTAAATTTCAAGGGAATTTTTTTCTTAAATTCTTTGGAATTGTACGAGTCTGCGGTTTCTGACGGCACCTGATTCCGAGGCCTGATGTGCCCAGAATAATTTTCTGAAGTTTTGTTAAGCTTAAATTAACGCGTGTAAACAGTTTTACTGAAAAAGTGGAATAAATCTTAAACGGTTACTTGGATCAGAAATCCGAGGGCACCATTGCGCTCAGGATGGCGGTTTTACCTTGGGCGCGACTTAAGTTTAGTCGGTGTGAGTCTCCTGTGAGAAATTCCAAAAATGACATAACCGTAAATAAAATAATTAAATAAACTATTTTATTTTTCAAATTCTTATAACTCAAAAATGGTAGCTCGGATTAAAAATCCAAGACCACCACTAAACTCGCGAGGGAATGCTTTATTTAAGAAGATACTAACTTTGTCTCGCACAGGCCACCAGAAAAAGTTAGTTTTTGGCCGCAAATAAAATAATTAAGTGACAATTATTTTATTTTAAAATTCATAACTTCTAAACGGTTACTCGGATTGAAAATCCGAGAGTATCGATAAGTTTATTGGGGCCTGTTTTACTTAGGCAGAGCCTAACCTCAACCAGCGTGGGTCGAGGGTGACTGATAATAATTTTCCGAACATTTTTTCGGGTACGTTCAGTAAACGTACATTCGGAATTTTATATATTTTGAACCGGTGCTCAGAATTGAAATCTGAGGGCACCGATAAACTCGCAGCGCCGGTATTTTCTTAAGGGGACCTTTACCGCAGTTGTGTTTTACACAGGTTGAGTGTTAAATTTTGGGGGAATTAGAAGAAGTTAAATAAAATTGTGGAACACAATTTTATTTTATCTATGTTAGTTATTCACTACCAAGGGGAGTTAGAGGTGGGTCCCACACCCACATAAACTACCATGAGAGGATATTTGTGGGGTGGGGCCCACAAATGTCATAAACTTGTCATCTCCCCATAACTCCCTTGAACTCACCCATTAACACCCTCTTTCATTAAGTTTGTTAACTCTCCCCTTAATTAATTTGTGGAGCCTCTCCATCTCCCATCCATTTATGTTGCCAACCCTAATGCCATAATTAATTCAATTTACATTTTGAATTAATTTGAAAATACATGGCAATGTTATATAATGGGAGGGCCTTATTATATTTTTGGTTTGGAAAATATTTTGGGTGGGGAAAACCTCTGGAGAATTTGGAGGAGAGTTCTTCTTACGACGAAGAACACTATCCTTCTATGGAGAACGATGACATGCCTTCCTTCCTCTTCACCGCAACAAGTGAGGAGACGCCGCTTCCTCCTCGGACGCACCCCGATGTCATCTTCAAATCCTCCTTTTGTGACTCCACTCTTGAAACGGAGGTAGGGGTTTGTTTCAATTTTTAATTGATTAAAAATTGTGCTTCACCCTTCGTTGAAACTGTGGATTGTTATTGGCCATGTGATACCGCCTAACGTGGAGGACGCGGGCTGAAAGAACATAACCCGATGAGCATCCGTTGATCCTTGTTCTTTTTCAATGGTGATGGTGATGGAAGGGATGGCGGCGATCGTAGAAAAAAAAAGCAGCGGCTATATGCCGGCCGCGTGGAGATGAACCGCAGCCCGCAACCGCAGGCCACTCGACCGATAAAGAACTGGCTGGCTAAAGCTAGCCAGACCGAAGGAGGACCATAGTACCACAAGGGGCGTCGTGCTGCAGAAGACCGCGGCACACGTTCCGTGGGCTGCTCGGCGGGCAAACCGGCCGGCAGGCGGCCGACCGGGCTGAGCAGGACTGTGGTTCCAGGAGGGTGCTGCACTGGATGAACCGCGGCCCGCTGAAGCGGGCCTCTTGCACCATGAAGGCCGGCCATCCAGTTAGGAAGGGAGGCGCTGCCAGTTCGGGCAGCCGGGGGGTCGCGCCCCCCGCCACGGACTGTTCGACCCCTTCGGGCCGGGCTGCGGCCGGCCGGGCCGCACCAGGCTGGGCCGGGCTGCTCCTGCCGCCAGGCTGGGTCACATTTCTTTAGGCCGGCCCGACACCCATGCCGGGTTGGACCCACCAAACCGGGACGGACTGACCCGCCAGCCCACTGGGCCTAACGATCCGGGACCGTACGCTTAAATGTGAATAACTTCACGACCGTGTGTCCGATCGACGTACCGTATGCAACACTTAGACCCTTGCGATGAGGCGGTCCTTTTGCGATACTCTAAGTGAGTTTTGAACTACTTTGGAAAATGACCGGGTTTGGAACGAACGTAATTCCAACCGGGCCCTCGGAGCAGAAACACTTATAACTTAAGGACCAGATGTCTGATTGACATGCCGTCGACTATGTTGATTTTATTTTGATGAGATGGTTCTTTTGGCATACTCCAATTGAGGTTTGGACATAGTTGGAGTATGGTTGGGTTGGATTGTACCCAAAATCCAACCAGGCCCCTGGAACAGAAATGCTAATAACTCACAGATTGAGCGTCTGATTGACGCGCCGTCTGTTGCATTGAGACCCCTATGACGAGGAGGTACCATGAGATACTTCCACGTGAGATTATGTGACACTTGGAAGTATCAACTAGTAGATCGTGGAGCGGATCCTCCCGGAGACGAGCGTATGGATTAAGGAGACCTTGTAGCTGGCTGAGACCTGATGACTGCTTGTCCGATTCGTTTCGGAGTGACTTGACTAGCCCAGTGGGGAGCACTACTCTGTTGGGGTGGCAGACCCATGTCGGAGAAGCGCTACTGTGTTGGGGCAGCAGACCCACGGTACTCGACAGGAGGAGTACCTCTGTAGGCTATTATGGGGTGCACTACTGTGTTGGGGCGGCAGACCCATGGCGGGGATCACTACTTTGTTGGGGCGACAGACCCGCGATACTCGATAGGAGGATTACCTCAGCAGTCTAAGGTTAGTGAGTAGAACCTTGGAGTCACGACAGGACTACTTTACTCGATAGAGAAGGAGTTCTCCAGCAGCCGTGGTTTCGACATCATGAATAAAATCCTGGTTTGAGCTGAGTCAATGACCTTTGTGTTTTCTTCATGATTGATATGGGTTACTTGATAACCTAGGTATATGTATGGGAATATACCTAAGTTAAGGTTATTTGTTGAGATATTTCTTTGTGGTTTATCCTTGTTGGATTTAGTGAGACCTTGGGGGTCTTGGGGTCCCTACCGAGTATCGGTATACTCACCCCTGCACGCACTATGCCCACACCTTGTTGTGTTGGATGCAGACGACGGACAATGTTGACCGAGGCAGAGTGTACGAGGACTAGACGGTACCTGGAGGTGGACACTCGGCGTGATGGCACACATAGTGGACTGATAGACGCGTAGTGCTGAGGAGGACATATGTACCTACCCTTTAGGTAGGAACCCAGAGGACGATCTATGAGCTGCTTCAAAATTTAGCTGTTAGTCTTTTCAGTTGTACTTTCTTTCAGTTGTAGTTGTACCTTTCTGTTGGGCTTATATTTCTAGCTCCTTTGTACTTTCAGCACACTTATTACGGCTTTACTTAATGTTTGCTTCTACTTGATCTCTGGTTGTGTGTGTTTAAGTTTTATAAAGGCAATGCCTTCCCAGTTTTTAGGGAGTTACACCTTTGGTGCTAGTCATCAGCCCATGGCCTTTGGAAGGCAGGCTTGGGGTAGTCACGATACAGGCCCCAAGGGACGGGTCATGAAAAATTGGTATCAGAGGAGTCGATTCTACCGCAGAACTTAGGACTCTGATTTTTCTTTCTGTGAAGCAATAGTGTTAAGGATACTGAGTGTGGTTCTCAGTTCAAGGAGTCTAGTGTTTGTGTGGCGGCCGACGTATCCATGCACCAGGACCCTGACTTTTGATTTCCAACTCAGTGCATGAAAACACTTATTGTGTGTCTGTTTTCAAAATTTTTCTTTAAGTCAAATCAACCAGGTCATCTCACCATGTTTAAATCGTTTGACCGTGTTGCATCTGTTCAGGATGCCTCCACGCAGATCGTCAGTTGGGGTTCTGATAGATCACACGATGATGGCCCACCGAGCGACGAGGCTCCGGTGTAGGGACCTCATGCTATGTTGGAACCTTCGGGTGGTGTACCAGCAACACCACCACCCATTAGGAAACAGATGCCACCAACCATACTAGCGGACAGAGCACACTGAAAGAGCGTGTTGCACGAGTTCCAGCAGTAGAGGCCTCCGAGGTTACGAGGTGAGACAGATTCCCAAGTAGCAGTGGACTGGTTGGAGGTGATTTCAAGTCTTCTACACCTAGTTTAGACACTAGTAGAGCATATGGTGATCTTAGCTACTAGTGTTTCCTAGTGAGTGATCATAAGGTTGGTCCGGATAGTGATGAGGCTTCGGTACATAGACCGATGCCTGAGATAGTACCTTCGGGTAGTGTTCCAGCTATATCACTACCTGTTGGTCAGCAGTTCCAACCAGCGATACCAGTAGATGACACATGTAGGCTTAGTGCCTTACACATGTTTCAACAACAGATACCCCTCAGATTCCGAGGCGAGCCCGACTCACAGGCGGCTGAGGACTGGCTTGAGAAGGTGATTGAGATCTTTTTAGAGCTTATACAGCTCCGACATGACGACATATTGGTAGATGAGTATTCATCGAGGCATACCGATAATTCTTGGTACTTGATGACTACGATACGATCAGTGATTTAGAGCTCATACCTTAGAGCGAGGTGTGTTTAAAGGACATCTGAGCCAACACTTTTCCTTTATGCATTCCTACTTATGCTAGGGTGCTAGAGAGAACCTTTGTGGTTGAATGTTCTTTGGCTGAATGGATACATCTAGAGAATGTTAGTAGTGGGAAGAAGGGAACTGGCACTAGTCTCAGAGACGTGGTCATGTAAAATTTTTCAAGAAGAAGAAGTGATAAGGACAGATGAATCTGTAGAGCAGAAGATGTGGAACCAGAGCTAGGAGAGCAGCATGTGGTGGTGTACATTTCGACATGTTACAACCACCCGCCTTTGTTGTCCATGCCAGGCTCAGGGAGATGGAGGGTAGGGGAATAAAATAGTTGCATACGGTCAAGAAGTGTGACCCAGGGGATCTAGGAAAGGATCGAGGTACGGTCTGTGTCTACAACGAGCTTCTGTATCAATAGACATAGGTACCAATAATTCCTTCCTTCCACAAATCCTGTCCCAGACCTAGAGTTTCCTGTTAAAACCGTTGACTTGACCCTCATGTCTGGAGATACCTTTGGGAGGAGAATCGATAATCACACTTACGTCATCATTGTGATCTGACCCTTGAGGTGAGAGTTTCAGTTGGAATCTCTTGGTGGCAGTGTCGAGGCCTTACGACGTTAATTTGGGTATGGACTGGGAAACCACAGTTCATACACAAATTGACTATATTAGGAAAAAAGGTTGTGGTTTATCTAAAACATTGGGATGGGGTTTTTCCTTGGTCGGTGAAAAGGTAAAACCAGGGAACACCGGATAAACTCATGCATAGGAGGGTGCGACCGATCACTCTGGAGTCGGCCAACTTTACCCTCGTGGCTGCAAGAGTTTTGAGTATTCAGTTTTTCCAGGACAATGACTTCGAGATAGTCTATACTCCTGGGAAGGGGAATATTGTTTCGGATGCGCTCAGCAGGAGGACTGGTATTCAGCTATTAGGAGAGGTGACATAGCAGTTGGCTGCTTTACATATATCCTTTGTGGATAGAGATGGTGCAACCTAACATCAGTCTATTACAGTCACTCCTCCTTCTTCATCAGCAGAGTAGGAGAGGTGGCTTACCACCTGCGTAACGACCCAAAATTTTGAAAAAATCTTTTTTCGTAAATTTTTTGTGTTATTTTATTTCATACTCAACAAAACTTTTTCATTTAATAAAATGAGCATAATTAAAATGAGACTGTTGGGTTTTGACTATTATATGACTGTTAGTCAGTATGACCTTTGGAAACTAAATGTTGTGATTATTGTCTCTAAATACAAGTGATCTTGGTTAATTAATATAGAAGGAAGATTTGATGGCCTCATCCAGTAGTCTCGGGTCAATCGAAGCCCATCTAACAGAACTTGGGAAGGAGGTAGCACCACTGAGCTTTTCTCTGGACCAATCCCAAGCCGAACTTCATCGTGTGAAGCTAGAACGGAATCGCCTTCGTGAGAAGTTCAAACTAATAGAGATTACTACTCGGGAAATGTTGGTCGAGCCACCCTAAGATTCTATCACCTTAGCACACCTTACACTTAGGTCCTATGCTGGGGTTATAAGGGGCTATGTAAGGAGACCATAGCAATGTTGTGTAATACTTTTTTATAAATAAAATATTGTTTTCTTCTTATGGTGAAGTTTGTGAGTTTTCAAATGTTTGAATGAATATAAGATGTATTTTGTTGATGAATTTTGAAAAAAAGTTATTTTAAAATATTTATGTAAACATTAAATAATTAATGATGTGTAATGATTTTCAAAAAATGGTCTTCTGCAAATGTGTTCAGTAAGAAATTTAGAGTCTAATAAGATCAACTTAATTTTTGATGAATAATAAATTATGAATAGTGATGTTATGCTTAGGATTAGTGATGTGACCAAATGGATTAGTAATCTCACTTAAAGAAAGTATTAATATAATTTAGGCACCTTGATTAAGTAATGTGATTTAATAAAATAGGTAAATAACTGTTTCAGAAATTATTAGTCAAGTATTAGTTTTTTCAGGTGAATAGTGTTTTTTTAATTAAAAATTAAATTAAAAATATTTAGAATTTTTTTTATATAATGGACTTTATTTTTGAATTCAAAATATCGATATTATGTTAAGGTAATTTTGGGGGTTTTTTCTGAAAAAAATGAATTTTTGGTGAATAGTGTATTTATTTAAAAATTAAATTAAAAATATTTAGAAAATTATTTTTATAAAATGGAGATCATTTTTTTAATCAGAGCATCGATATTTGGTTAAGGTGAAATTTTGGGATTTTTCTGAGAAAGGTGAATTTTCAGTGAATAGTAAAAATACAGTTTTAGGGTTTCAGTATGTTTAATGACATCATAACTACATCATGATGATTTAATGAGATATTTTAAGGGTTGGCCGACCAAAGGTGATTAATTATTGTATGGGGGGCTCCATGTGGCCTAACTCCATGGGAAATACCATGGGAGAGCCCATGGTTTTGAGAAAACCACTTGTGAGGCGTCCCTTGAAATTATTAAAGTATCACCTCCCTTTCCCTATAAATACCCACCCTTTTCTCCTTTAGTTTTTACTCCCAACTCTCCCCCAATGAAGATCTGGTCTCATTACCTCCCAAAGAATAATCTAAAGGTTCCCCAAGCCCTCAAGGTCTCAACCTTTGAGTTTTAAGAGTTACGTTTTAAGGTAAGGGATCCTACCTCTCTCCTTCTTTTCAAGTACTCTTTTATATGTCATTTATTTTAATCCCCATGTTATTATGATGGAGGTGTTCTTCCATATTCATATTACTGTCCTTTTTAGGTTCATATGATAAGATACCCCCTCTTTCTCTCATCATTTCATTTTAATAATGTTAAAGTGGCGCCGTTAGGCTGCCGAATTTTTAAGGGATTCTTTCACCCTTCTCGTTTTCAAGATCTATTTTCATGTCAAGTCTTTCATGTTCCTTTTTATTATGTTGGGGTATGATCTCTATATCTATCATACTGATCTTTTATTTTCATATGATGATCTACCCTATTTGATCCCTTCAATTCATTTTTTTGATGTTTTAAGTGGCGCCATTAGGCTGCCGAATTTTTAAGGGATTCTTTCACCCTTCTCGTTTTCAAGATCTATTTTCATGTCAAGTCTTTCATGTTCCTTTTTATTATTTTGGGGTATGATATATATATCTATCAAACTGATCTTTTATGGTAATATTATGAGAGACCCTATTTTATCTCTTCAATTCATTATTTTGATGTTTTAAGTGGCGCCGTTAGGCTGCCGAATTTTTAAGGGATTCTTTCACCCTTCTCGTTTTCAAGATCTATTTTCATGTCAAGTATTTCATGTTCATTTTTATTATGTTGGGGTATGATCTATATATCTATCATACTGATCTTTTATGTTCATATTATTAGAGACCCTATTTTATCTCGTCAATTCATTTTTTTGATGTTTTAAGTGACGCTGTTAGGCTGCCGAATTTTCATAAGAGAAATCTTATTTTTGTCTTCCTTTCAAGTTCTTCATTTCATATGGTATATCGTTCAAATTTTATTAACATGTTCTTAAATCCTTTATATTATGTCCCCCTACTGTTTTATGGATCATTTAAGAGTGGTTGACCCATTTCCCCTCTCTTTTCAATGTTTTCTAAAACCATGTATCATAGCCGTTATGCTGCAGAATTTTCATCTCAAAATGTCTTTCTCTTTTTCTAAAATTATTTCATTGCATTAAGTGAATACTCAAAGATATTTCTTATAAATGGGTATTAACATATACATCCAAATGTTCTATTTTAAATTCTGGGATTTACATACATGAGACCCACTCTCCTTTTCTGTGGGTTTAAAGTGACATAAAGATCACGTCTTTAAAACAGTTTTTAAAATGTTAGGATTATGAAATGAAACCCATTTCTTTTATGATATATGGGTTGTTTATGAAATGATTTATGATGATATATTTGGATCACATTATAATAAAGGAAAATTTTAGGGTGTGCCCTGATAGCGTTCCAATGCATTGGGTAATGATGTAACCACTAGAGATTACAATTTTCACGATATCTTGGTGAATAACCTTGGTAATTTTCAAATGAAACCTTGGGGACGGACCTTGGTGATATGTTCATGACTTTCTATGTTAAATGTTTTAGCCACATCTTCATGTTATGAAATAATTTATTTTTATTATGATTTGCCTCATGATTTATTTCTCATGCCTTAAAGTTCTTTTTCATTACTTTATTGATGTATCTCAAGTTCACATGTTAAATGATTCCCTTGTTTCCCATACTAGGCCTTCTGCTCACCCTTTCTTTTGATGTATGTCCCCAGGTTATGAGATGCATAATGAACCTAAAATTAACATAAGGACATTCCTTTAAAGTGTTTAATAATAATGTTTTATGTTTTCATGTATTAAGTTCATGGTTTCCAAGACACTAAAACTTAAAGATCCTCAGTTTTGTATTTTGTAATGAAAGTTAATGTGATAAAAAGGAAGGATGTTATAGTTGGTATCAAAGGATAGTTTAGTTATTTGTGTAAATTAGGATATGAATACTTTAGGAAGAACCCTATAGAAAAGTTTAAATATAGGAAATCTTCCCAATATTTTTGTGAGTATTGAGTAAGTGGTTTATGAAGCAAATACATCTCTGTCTAGATACGAACAGGTAGAGGTGGCTTTGGCACAGATGTACATAGGGGTAAAACCCTAAAACACCTCTTTGAGATATACTCAAACGGGAACTGGTACACGACAACGGGCCTTGATGCACTCTTGGTTACGACACTCCTGGGTGATATGCTTTGGTAAATTAATAAGCTTAGTATGAACCAATATTAAAGGAACAAAGATAAAATAAAATAAAGATTCACATAAGAATATATGATCATGGATAACCTATATTGGAACCTAGGGGATCAAAAGTTATGATATACTTTTCTTCTTTAAGTTTATCCTTCTATGATTAAAGTTTCCTTTTCATGATTATTGGCTAAGTATTTAAGCCCCTAATTATACTTTCTTTTCTTAGTTAATGGCGGGAAATGGAAGAACATGTCCCAACAACCAATGTGATAGGAAATGTGACTATTTAACTATTAATATGATAGAAATGAAGAGATATCAAGTTGAACATATTTTGATTATGCCAAAACAGCTATCAAAAATCACAATTAATAATTGGTACCTAGTTGAATGCCCAAATTCATCAAGGAAGAAGAAGAAGAAGTCTCAAGGATGTACATCTGATAAAGTTGATTAGGGGACTAAAAGATGATTATTATTTTTGGAAGACATTCACTATTTTGGGAACCCTATATGATCGAGGTAAATAGATTACTACGGTATTTTCTTTGAGGAGTAAAGGATGACTTATATTTTAAAGAATAGATGAATTTAAGGTGAACTTATATTAATTTAGGTTACTTATGAAAATGATTAACCCATCTTGGGGAAGATATGTTTAGGTTAGTTACTTTTATTATATGATGTTATGAGTGATTGATGTTTTTTGGAGATGAATGATGAAGTTTATTTTGGAAGAATATGTTATCAAATCCTTCATGTATTTGGGTTTCAATATTAGTTTGGTTTATTTTGAGTAATTTTAAGGATAATTATTTATGGAATGGTCTATGATGAACTTTGGGTAGTACCGTGGAACATTGAAGATTTAAAGTAGTTTCCCTTCCTATGGGGTTCTTTCTTTTTGAAGAGTTGTTTTATCTTAACCTTTCTGTTTTTGGGACAAATGTTTAAAAATAGATATTTTTTCTTTTGTGGATTACGTGATTCTCTAGAATATGATTCTTGTGCTTTGATGGGACCAATTAGTTTTGAATGCTCTTTGTTTGGAGAAAAGATTAGTATTGGTGAAACTTATTAAGGGATGAAATTCTACTTGAAGGTAAATATATTTCCTTGTGTTTTTATTCTATGTAGAAAATGAATTACTCAAAATTATTAAAAAGAACGTAAAACAAAAATGTTGTTGGTTTAAGTGTCCTATTGGGTAATCAATGACTGTTTACACACATCATAAGTTTGTGATTTTCTTGTTGTTAAATTTCTCCTAATCATGTTTTCTATCACTCTCCCTCAGAACTTGAACCACTATTTTCTCCTCCATATCCTTGTTTTCCTACATGGAATCCTAGTATGGGTTAACTCGGATGACCTTTGTACTTCAATTTCTTTCTTTTAAAGTAATAGTGTTACTGAATCTTTTCTGATGTGGGGCTTTCAATGAAATTTCCGAGCCCAATTTTAAAAATTGTGAGGATGCAATTTCTTAAGGGGGGAAGATTGTAACGACCCGAAATTTTGAATTAATCTTGTTTCCTAAATTTTGCGTGTTATTTTATTTCGTACTCAACAAAAAATTTTCATTTAATAAAATAAGTATAATTAAAATGAGACTGTTGGGCTTTGACTATTATATGACCGTTTGTCAGTATGACCTTTGGAAACTAAATTTTGTGATTATTGTCTCTAAATACAAGTGATATTGGTTAATTAATATAGAAAGAAGATTCGATGGCCTCATCCAGTAGACTCGGGCCAATCGAAGCCCATCTAACAAAACATGGGAAGGAGGTAGCACCACTGGGATTTGCTCTGGACCAAACCCAAGCCGAACTTCATCGTCTGAAGTTAGAATGGAATCACCTTCACAAGAAGTTCAAACTAATAGAGATTACTACTCGGGCAGTGTTGGCCGAGCCACCCTCAGATTCTCTCACCTTAGCACAGCTTACACTTAGGTCATATACTGGGGTTATAAGGGGATATGTAAGGAGACCATAGCTACATTGTGTAATCCATTATTATAAATAAAATTGTGTTTTCTTCTTATGGTGAAGTTTGTGAGTTTTCAAATGTTTGAATGAATATAAGATGTATTTTATTGACAAATTTTGAAAAAAGGATATTTTAAAATATTTATGTAAACCTTAAATAATTAATGATGTGTAATGATTTTCAAAAAATGGTCTTCTGAAAATGTGTTCAGTAAGAAATTTAGAGTCTAACAAGATCAACTTAATTTTTGATGAATAGTAAATTATGAATAGTGATTTTTTGCTTAGGATTAGTGATGTGACCAAATGGATTAGTAATCTCAGTTAAAGAAATTATTAATATAATTTAGGCACCTTCATTAAGTAATGTGATTCAATAAAATAGGTAAATAAATGTTTCAGAAATTATTAGTCAAGTATTAGTTTTTTCGGGTGAATAGTGTTTTTTAATTAAAAATTAAATTAAAAATATTTAGAAAATTATTTTTATAAAATGGAATTTATTTTTGAATTCATAACATCGATATTATGTTAAGGTAATTTTTGGGGTTTTTTTCTGAAAAAAAAATAAATTTTTGGTTAATAGTGTATTTATTTAAAAATTAAATTAAAAAATTTAGAAAATTATTTTTATAAAATGGAGTTAATTTTTGTAATCAGAGCATCGATATTTGGTTAAGGTGAAATTTTGGGATTTTTCTGAGCAAGTTGAATTTTCAGTGAGTAGTAAAAATACAGTTTTAGGGTTTCGATATGTTTAATGACATCATCACTGTGTCATGATGATTTAATGAGATATTTTAAGGGTTGGCCGACCAAAGATGATGAATTATTGTATGGGGGGGCCCATGTGGCCTAAATCCATGGGAAATACCATGGGAGAGCCCATGGTTTTGAGAAAACCACTTGTGAGGTGTCCCTTGAAATTATCAAAGTATCACCTCCCTTTCCCTATAAATACCCACCCTTTCCTCCTTTATTTTTCACTCCCAACTCTCCCCCAACGAAGCTATGGTCTCATTAACTCCCAAAGAATCCTCCCAAGGTTCCCCAAACCCTCAAGTTCCCAACCTTTGAGTTTTAAGAGTTACCTTTTAAGGTAAGTGATCCTACCTCTCTCTTTCTTTTCAAGTACTATTTTGTATGTCATTTCTTTTAAGCCCCATGTTCTTAATATGGAGGTGTTCCTGCAGATTCATATTACTGTCCTTTTCATGTTCATATTATGAGAGACCCCCTCTTTCCCTCATCATTTAATTTTAATAATGTTAAAGTGGTGCCGTTAGGCTGCTGAATTTTTAAGGGATTCTTTCACCCTTCTCGTTTTTAAGATCTATTTTCATGTCAATTATTTCATGTTCGTTTTTATTATGTTGGGGTATGATATATATATCTATAATACTTATATTTTATTTTCATATGATTATAGACTCTATTTAATCTCTTCAATTCATTTTTTTGAAGTTTTAAGTGGCGCCATTAGGCTACCGAATTTTTAAGGGATTCTTTCACCCTTCTCGTTTTTCAAGATCTATTTTCATGTCAAGTCTTTAATGTTCCTTTATATTATTTTGGGGTATGATATCTATATCTATCATACTGATATTTTATGTTCATATTATGAGATATCCTATTTTATCTCTTCAATTCAGTATTTTGATGTTTTAAGTGGCGTCGTTAGGCTGCCAAATGTTTAAGGGATTCTTTCACCCTTCTCGTTTTCATGATCTATTTTCATGTAAAGTCTTTCATGTTCATTTTTATTATGTTGGGGTATGATCTCTATATATATAATAATTATCTTTTATTTTCATATGATGAGAGACCCTATTCGATCTCGTCAATTCATTTTTTTGAAGTTTTAAGTGACGTTGTTAGGCTACCGAATTTTCATAAGAGAAATCTTATTTTTGTCTTCCTTTCAAGTTCTTCGTTTCATATGGTATATCATTAAAATTTCATTATCATGTTCTTAAATACTTTATATTATGTTCCCCTACTATTTTATGGATCATTTATGAGTGGGTGAACCATGTCCACTCTCTTTTCAATGTTTTATAAAACCATGTATCATAGCCGTTATGCTGCAGAATTTTCATCTCAAGATGTCTTTCTCTTTTTCTCAAATTCTTTCATTTTATTAAGTGAATACTCAAAGATCTTTCTTCTATAGGGGTATTAACATATACATCAAAATGTTCTATTTTAAATTCTGGGATTTACATACATGTGACCCGCTCTCATTTTCCGTAGGTTTAAAGTGACATAAAGATCACGTCTTTAAAGCAGTTTTTAAAATGTTATGATTATGAAATGAAACCCATTTATTTTATTATATATAGGTTGTTTATTTAATTATTGATGATTATAAATTTGGATCACATGATAATAAAGGAAAATTTAAGGGTGCGCCTTGATAGCGCTCCAATGCATTGGGTAATGATGTAACCACTAGAGATTATAATTTTCACGATATCTTTGTGAATAACCTTGGTAATTTGCAAATGTCACCTTGGGGATGGACCTTGGTGATATGTTCATGATTATCTATCTTAAATGTTGAAGACACATATTCAAGTTATTAAATACGTTATTTTTATTATGATATGCCTCATGATTTCTTTCTCATGCCTTAAAGTTCTTTTTCATGACTTTATTGATGTATCTAAAGTTCACATATTAAATGTTTCCCTTGTTTCCCTTACTAGGCCTTCTGCTCACCCTTTCTTTTGATGTATGTCCCTAGGTTATGAGATGCAGTAATGAACCTAGGATGAATATAAGGAGAAGCATTTCAAGTGTTTATGAATAATTTTTTATGTTTTCATGTATTAAGTTCCTGGTTTCCAAGACACTAAAACTTAAAGATCCCCAGTTTTGTATATTGTAATGAAAGTTAATGTGATAAAAGGCAGGATGTTATAGCTTGGACCTTCCACCTCAGTTGCACCGGGTGCACGATGTCATCCATGTATCTTAGTTTAGGAGATGCGTTCATGACCTATCCATCATCATCGACCACGGGGAGCTGGACATCGATGACGGGGTGACATTCCTGGAGGTTCCAGCGGATATCGAGGATCGACAGGTGCAGGTCCTACATGGATGGTCGATTCTTCTGGTCCACATTTGGTGGAAGCACGAGAACCTCCAGGAGAGCACATGGGAGAGGGAGGCTCAGATGCGTGCTCAGTACCCTCATTTGTTTCCCTAGCATGTTTTGTAGCTTTACGGGGACGTAAATCCCTGAGGTGGGGGAAATGTAAAGACCCGTAAATTTTAAGGAATTTTTTTTCTTAAATTCCTTGGAATTTTACGAGTTCTTAGTTTTTGAAGGCACCTGATTCTGACGCCCAGTGTGCCCGAAATAATTTTCTGAAGTTTTTTTTAAGCTTTAATTAATGCGCGTAAACAGTTTTACTAAAAAAGTGGAATAACTCTTAAAAGGTTACTCATATCAGAAATATGAGGGCACGGTTGTGCTCAGGATGGCAGGTTTACACTAGGTGTGATTTAAGTTTAGTCGGTGCGGCCCTCCTGTGAGAAATTAAAAAAATAGAATAACCATAAATAAAATAATTAAATAAATTATTTTATTTTTCAAATGCTTTTAACTCACAAACGGTAGCTTGGATTAAAAATCCAAGACCACATCTGAACTCGTGAGGGAATGATTTATTTAAGCAGATACTTACTTTGGTCGGCACGGGCCACCAGAAAAAGTTAGTTTTTGGCTGGAAATAAAATAATTAAGTGACAATTATTTTATTATAAAATTCATAACATCTAAATGGTAACTCAGATTGAAAATCCGAGAGTATAGATGCGTTCATTGGGGCATTTTTTACTTAGGCAAAGCCTAAGCTTGACTGGCATGGGTCGAGGGTGACTGATAATAATTTTTCGAACTTTTTTTTTGTACGTTCAGTAAACGTACATTCATAATTTTCTATCTTTTGAACCGGTGCTCGGAATTGAAGTCTGAGGGCACCGATGAACTCACATCGCCGATATTTTCTTAATGGGACCTTTACCGCAGTTTTGTTTTATGCGGGTTGAGAGTTAAATTTTGGGGGAATTAGAAGAAGTTAAATAAAATTGTGGAACACAATTTTATTTTATCTATGTTAGTTATTTCCTCCTAATAGGAGTTAGAGGTGGCACCCACACCCACATAACCTCCCATGAGAGGATATTTGTGGGTTGGGGCCCACACATTCCCTAAACTTTTCATCTCCCCATAACTCCCTTGAACTCCCCCATTAACACCCACTTTCATTAAGTTTGTTAACTCTCGCCTTAATTAATTTTTGGAGACTCTCCATCTCCCATCCATTTATGTTGCCAACCCTTATGCCATAATTAATTCAATTTACATTTTGAATTAATTTGAAAATACATGGCAATGTTATATAATGGGAGGGCCTTATTATATTTTTGGTGGAAAATATTTTGGGTGGGGAAAACCTCTGGAGAATTTGGATGAGAATTATTCTTATGACGAAGAACACCATCGTTCCACGAAGAACGACGATGTGCCTTCATTCCTCTTCACCGTAACAAGTGAGGAGACACCGCTTCCTCCTCGGACGCACAACGAAGTCATCTTTAAATCCTCTTTCCGTGGATCCACTCTTGAAACCGAGGTAGGGGGTTTGTTTCAATTTTTAATTGATTAAAAATTGTGCTTCATCCTTCGTTGAAACCGTGGATTGTTATTGGCCATGTGATATCGCCAAACATGGAGGGCGCGGGCCAAACGAACATGGACCAACGAACCTCCATTGATCCTTTTTCTTTTTCAATGGTGACGATGATGGAAGGGATGGCGGCGACCAGAGAGAAAAAGTGGTGGCCGTATTCCGGCCGCGTGGAGAGGAACCGTAGCCCGCAACCGCAGGTAGCTCGACCGACAAAGAACCGACCGGCTAAAGCCGGCCGGACCGAAGGAGGATAGTGGTGCCAAAAGGGGCGCCACGCTGCGGAATACCTCGACCCACGTTCCGAAAAATGTAATAATATAATTTTTAATTAATCTCAAAAAATGTGATTCAAAGCAGTTTTTCAAAAAAAATATTTTTATTCTAAATTCAAGCATAAAATTCATTAAAAGGACTATAATTGGATTATATTTCATAAAAAAGAAATAATTTAATTTTAAAAAAACCAAAATATAATATTACTTTTTTAATACTTTAAAATAAAATACAATTTTCAAAAAAAAAACAAATAATTATTCATTGACAAATAAATATTTTCAGAAAAATCCCAAAAGAACACTCTAATATAATATTGACATGTTTATTTGATAAATTATTTCTATTTTTAAAAATAAAATTTCTAAAATTTCAATTAATTAATTTTAATATAAATTCACAAAAAGCAATAAAAAACTATTATTGAAAAAAAAATTAAGAATAAAATGACTTTACTAAAAATTGAGTGTTTATTTCATAAGAAACAATAAATGCATTTATATTGATTAGAAACTTTATATACATGTAATAATTTGGTTAATCCAATGTCTGGGTTATAACGGTCATATTTTATTATTAATATTTTGGGGTTAGTTTAAGATTGGTGTTACATATCTTGTATGCCATAGAACATAGTAATTCTTCTAAAATATTGGGATATTAGATTCCCCTTTTAATAAATTATGCCCTCAAAATTTGAACTTGATATTTCTAGTCAATGGTTTGAAATTTTAAAATATATTTTAAAGAACCCCACATCGTAAAAAAGGTTAATAAATTTCTTATTGAAAAGGGAGAAAGGGATATAAAAAGTTCATCTTGAATAACAAACACTTGGTTTCCAAATAGGAGAACCTAAGTGGAATGTGAAAATATGGAAATGTAAGAAATGGTAATTTCAAAATAATTATGGAGAGTTATAGGGAATATTGATCACAATAAAGTTAATGATAATTAGAAAGTCAAAAACCATAAAATTAAGAGGTGTGATAAAGGCCACCAATTCACCAGAAATAGAGGTAATAGGATAATTTTTTTATTTCAATATAATTTTCCAAAATTAGAGAAATTTCTTTACCATCAATACTAATAGAATAAGAAAAAAATATTTACTTTAAATGTATATTTTCATCCATTAATTAATTTCGACTACAAACTCATATTTTATTATAATCAATGAGTATTGAAGAGGAATTGTTTATTCCTGAAGAAGTAAAATCAACTTCTACAAATTACATAATTACATTAAAGGATTAAAAGATATTCCTACTTTCTTTATACTCTAAAAAACCAAAATAGTTAGTACAAGGTAAGATAATTTCCAAAATTAATAAACATTTATATGAATAAATAATACATTAATCTCCAAAATTCAACAGTAATAAAAAAAGTTTAAACTAAATAATTCTGTAAATAACTACCCTTAAAATCATAAAAAATATTCTAGGATAATATTCAAATCAATATATTATAATTATTTGACTACATATTCTTCTAAGATAAATTTAACATTTATTTCCAAAAACTAAAAATTGTGCTTAATGTCCCATAAAAAAATGTAAATTCCATAGTTATATAATCTCCCAGATATGCTAATCATTTTCATAAATGAATATAATCACTATAAATCCACATTAAAATCATAAATTCTTCCAAAATATAATGTTATGATTAACCCTTAGAAAACCCCATTAGATTTTGTTTATCTTAATCAAAAAAATTTCCACAAAAATATATTGGTCTTCATCCGAAATAATATTATTCAATTAATCACAAAATTAGGTTTCAGACCCATGGTTATCTATATAATAAAAAATATGTTCCCAAAATCATATTAATATTTATTTTTCAAGTCATATATTTAATTTAATACTAACTAAGACATCACGTGAGCGAGTAGCAGGTGTTTCCCCTTGTTCGCCTTTAGTTGTAGGTTCAAGCCCCGTGACCTTGTTATATAAGATGGGTTATTTCCTAACATATGGGATGTAATTTTTCTAAAAATTTATAAATATAATTATCATTAAATTAAAAAAAAAATATTATGAAAATACGAAAAAATAACCTTAAACATGAAAGATATTATAAACCTTAAAGTTTACTAATACCTTTAAACTTATGTCCACAAAATAAAAAAAGAGCATTCTTCACACAATTAACATTTTTCACATGTTAAATTAAAGGGTTACATATACCTCAAACATCTATCAAAACTCAATAAATGTATCCCAAAGTACTCCCATCACAGAAAACATCAAAATAGTTTTAATTCATTTAAACATATGATCATCCTTAAATCTATCACAACATTATAACTCTTTGAATTTCTATAATTAGAAACCTTAATTATTTAACATTTTTTATAATCCATTAACCATGATTTTATATCTTATTAATTAATAATTCCTTACTATAAATAAAAATATGATCATGTACTAAGATTAAATAATATCAAAAACATTATATGAGATATAATCTATACCATTATATGTCATTCTTGGTTTCCTCATCTTCAACTTTAATGGAATTAATCATTTCTAAACATTTATCTATATGGTATTATTGATCATGTTTATGATATTTCCCCCAGGACATTGATTTTAATGATTAATATACTCCATACATTTAAAAAAATCAATTGATTCCTTGGTAAGAACCTTATTGCACTTCATGGAATTAACTGAACCCTTTATTTTTTCCTTTACAGATTATTTATTAATGCCCTCCTTTATCATATATAAAAGGTTGTACCATTTCATTAATATATTTCCCAAGGTGCTTCATCCCTTATTTTTGACACATAGGTCATAGAATATTTTTAACTTTATGATCATTATCACCTGAAATTAAACGGATCTACATCTAATTTAATGCATTAGGAAATTCACCCAGTTTCAAATTATTAATCATTACTCATTGTACCTTATTAAGAATATACAAAATAGTTTTCAATATAGCTCTACTTAATTTTGGTTTCATGTTTAGACAACCAAAACATTTTCTTTCACATCCATTGTTACTTTCATTACTACTAGATCTAAAAATTTACTAAAACCAAAAAAGGTAGAGTGAGAATATCACTAAAATCACAATAAACCAATTTATTAGGTGTATAAATACTAAGATATCCTGAATCATGTTATCTTAAAATCTTTCAATTTATCCAAAATAACAACAATAATCCATAACTCACTAACCATTGTGGTTATAGAGGACTTCTAACTTATTCTCAAATAATGTCATGTCCTCTAATGTTATCTAAACCATTCCCCTTATACCAACTGTAAGGAACCAAGCTTAAACATTACATAATATTTTGTTTTTTCTATGAATTAATTGTATTACACATGAGGATATTTATGATTTATAGTTTTATATAATTAGGCTTTCATCCCTTCATAAATAAATAATACATCAAAAAGTGGACACTTCTACTTAGTATTTATTTTCACATAAATAAAAACTGTTAAATTATAACTTGTTTTCTTTTTATGAAGTATCTTCACAATTTTCATCTTGTTGTCATAATTATCCCTAACCATCCTTAAAAACCTATAAAAACAATTTATAAAATTTTATGATCACAAAAATATGGTCAAGGGATATAAAAAATAAAGAAACAAATTAGGCCATAAACGCTCAATTTTTTTCGACGTTTTCAAAATAATGGCCGGGATTAAAGTAAACATTTTATTACTTAATTAATAAACTTATATACCTTTTTTTCAAAAAAGAATTTATTATAAATATTAAAGGAAATCTAAAACTCATAAATCTTTTGTTTAAATCATGTAATCCTGCAAATAATTTCTCAAAAGGTTATACATTTCTCCCTTAGTAAGTATAATATAAAATTTTGAAAAAAATAGGGTAATTACTTTCCTTTTTGAAATCATAATATTTATATAAATACTCATAACAAGTATAGATAAATCATATAGGTTACATGATTCATAATTTTCATATCACTATTAAAATAAATCTTATATATGGAATAACCTTCACGGTTAAAAATGGAATAATCTTCAAGTTTACAAATGGAAAAATCTTAATAATTAAAAATGAAATATACTTCATGATTACAAATGGAAGAACCTTCATGGTAAAATTACAACATTAATATTACCCAATTAATTAGAGGGATATCACATAACCACCTGTCCGTAGTTAATAATGTAACAGCCCATCCTTAGTTTATAATGGAACCCCCATTTTAAAAAACAATACCCAAGAAGCATAATACAATAATTATAAATAAAATATTGTTTTTTCAACATTAAACTCATAAAAATATTATCTTTACTAATGATAAAAAATTTCTCAATATTGAAATATCCTTTCCATTTAAATTTTTTAAATACACATTATAAAGTAAAAAGGCTTTATCTTTGAATCAGTCATGAAATATTTTAAAGTAATCCAAATATCTCATAAAGGTTATGGTAGTGAACAAAAACCATTGAATTCAAATATGTTAAAATATAACATTCATTTTTTCCTTTTTCTAAATAATTTCCTTATAAAATAGGTAAAAATATTCCTTTTCAAAACCATTGAAATAGATTTAAATTTTATATTTAATTTAATTTATAATTCATTCACGTATATATAATTACATATATAAAATAATTTTAAGAATATGGGAATGGAAGAGAAATTTTTTGTAAAATAAATCTTTAAAACATTTTAAATGAGTTTTTTAAAGTACATTATCCCTTAACTCGAGTCCAACTCATCATGTATGTTCCTTATCTCCCTAAAAAATAAAATTATGTTAATTATTTAATTTCTAAAGAACATTTTTCAAGTTTATTATTTATTTTACCATGTTATAATCAATTTCATTATAAATTAACGTCACCTTAGTTGTTTTTCTGATATTTTTCTCATATGTATAGAATGACTGTTATCTAATTGTTCAATGGGATTCCCTTAGGCTCCATCATTTCAGCCCCCTTAATTGGGCTCATTTATAGCTTATTTTATACAAAAAAATACTTTCAGTAAGATTTCAATAGGTATTATATGGTAAATTATTTCATTATTTCATCATGTTCAGAATAATAATTATTAAATAACAATTTTTAATATATAAATTATAATTTTAAAACCAATTATGATATATTATGAAAAAATTTATATGTTACAATTATGGAGACTATATGTCATACAAATTCATGAGTAATGTTTCTATTTTCCAATCAATCGCTATAGAAAGAAGGTAAGTGTTATTTTCATTTTTAATGATAATTATATCCTAAATTTCATATGAAATTTTTAAATAAACTTATATACATCATCCATATGATGTGGTGATGAAAATTTAATCACATCACTTTGTTAAGGTGGTAGTCCAGATGTATGCATGAATGACATTATCATTTTTTAATGAATGGAAAGTTAAAAAAGTAGATGATATATTATATTTATAGAATGATAAATGTGCCATTAATATCATAAAAATATATTAAATACCTCATTATATACAATCTTGAGGGGCGATGATGGAAAATGAGTTACATTGGTTCGCAAGCCGGTTGTCTGCCGTACACATGAACAGTAGTTTCATTTCCAATTTGATCGAATAAGGATATGGATATACAATGTGATATTAAAATAATAAAATAAAATTATATGGTAGATAATGGTATTATTATATATTCCTGGTTGAAGAATATTTTAAGGAGTTGAAAAAAGAAATAAAATGAAAACCTTCAGTTAAAAGCTATACCACTTCTTTAGACAATCTTTTTTCTTTAAACTTTTAGATTTATATGGTTAGTATTATACATAAACAAAACCTATAGAATGATATTTGGGATTAAAGGAAATTATTTTGGTAGGTATTGGTTGAAAAAAGGCATTTTTTGTGAGAAAAAAAAGAGGATAGGAGGAGTCCTTTTATAATAGAGGGGAGGAGACATCTTGGAATAAATAAAGGTATAAATTAATTTTCAGGGTAAAATAGATGAAAATTATATATTAAGAATATACTATATTTATTTTTTTATATTATCTAATAAAATATAATTTTTAAAATTTTATATTATTTTTTCCCCTTAATTTGTTTAACCCCCATTAACCTTTTCGACAATCTCAGCAATAACAAAGTGTTTTACTATTTAATAGTTAATATAGTTACTATAAAAGAATAATTGGCCCATAAATGGACCATGGTGGATATATTAATTTATCTTTCAAATTATTATTTATAACTAAACATATTTCGTTTTTATCCATTCTAAGAAAATATTATTGATATTAAAAACAAGAGTGACATTTTTGACTGTATCCTTTACTTAGATATTATAAAGGTCCAATTCACATCCAAATGGAACAAAAAAAATCACATATTATAATATTTGATGATTATTGACGAAATATACTCATAAAAAAACAATTTCAAGTTTATGTTCATTTTTCAGTTCTTTTTATATTATTTTTAAACTTAATTACCCGATTTACCCTTATTATGGTGATAAAAATTTAGTATGATTGCTATTAAAAATGACAAAAATTAATAGTTAAATATTTTTTAAAAAATTAAACCATGATTAATTATATAGAATATCATTTTGATGATTAAATTCACATAATTTTTAAATTTAAATTAAAATTAAATACACAGAACACAATGAAAAGATTTTTTTCAGAAAAAATACTTTTTAAGTACAGAATTTATTTATATCAAATTCAAGTATAAAATTAATTTCAAGGACTATAATTGTATTATGTTTAATTATAAGGATGTAATGAAATTTCAAAATGAATAAAAAATATATTATAACTTTATAAATACATTAAAATAAAATACAGTTGTCAATAAAAATTATAATTTTTTATTATTCATTGAAAAATCAATCTTTTCAAAAAAAAAACACACAAAATTAACTCTAAGATAATTTTGATATGATGATTTAAAGATTGATAATATTTTTATAAAATAAAATTTCTAAAATTTCTATTTATTAATTTTAATATTCTCTCACATAAAATCAATAAAAATAATTTTTTTTGAAAAAATATATTTTTAAAGAATAAAACAAACTTACTAAATATTAGATGCTTATTTCATAAGAATTAATCAGTAAATTTTTATTTATTAAGACCTTCATATACATTTAATAGTTTATTTAATCTTAATCATACTCTCAAAATCAATGGAAGGTTATAACAGTCATATGAAATAATAATATTTTGGAGTTTGTTTCAGCTTGGTGTTTCGTATCATGTATGATTTCAAACATAGTATTTCTTTTAATTTTCAAGATATTTCATTTGAATTAATTTATAAATTTTTTAAAAGGAATATTTTTTTAAAAAAAATTATCAACAAGTCATTTTATACTTTTTACAAATGTGTGAATGTAATGTTTTCTTTTAATGTATACAATATGAACCGATTTTACCACCATCATGGTCATTATTTTCTTTGAAGAATCTATTAAAATTTTATTTGTTTATTTTAAAAAGTATATTCTCAATACACCATGAATTTTTAGTTTAAATGTTATCAAAAGAAAAGTATATTTATCTTATTTTCTTAGAAAGGTTTGAATGATCTTTTAAAGGTAATTTTCATCTATGTCAACATTGTTTAAGGATTATTTTCCTTCCCAGAGGATATAATCTAATTATACCATCCAATTTATTTCTCTAGATTTCTTATGATGGTGATTATTTAATGATGATTCCCTGAAACCTGTTTCATTCCCATGGGTTAATTAAGTTATGAGGAAATATTTGTGAAACATGTTTCTTATCCACGAGTTATACTATAATGGAATGATGAAGTGTTTATAAAACCCATTTTGTGACACAGGTTATGATATGATGATATGATGAATGATTCATGTTATTATGACACACATATTTATGGTTTTAATTATGTGATTAGTGGACCTAGAATTATATACCCCTCTAATGCATTGGGTAAAGATGTATATCTCATGAGATAATATGATCTGGAATGGGGAGTGGACCCAATTCAGTAAGGGAATCTGTCCACTATCGTACTCTTAGAAGTGAATCTTGAATAAGAAAAAGATAGAATAGAGAGTGAAGACAATCCAATATGATATACTTGGCAGTGATCCTTGAATAAGGAAATGATTTTCTCTACTTATGTATATTCCACAAACTTATGTATTATGCTTATGATACGTTCTCATGGCTCATGATTGATTATTGATGATTCCATACACTTATAAATTATGTATTTTATTATGATAGATAATTATTTTATGATTTATGATTAATGATATTGGATGCATTGGGTATGATTATTGTAAGTTATAGTCATTTTATCACACCCGTATGCATATCTTATGCTCAATTATGATCATAGATAGATATCTCTTATGTTTAACATTAGTGGGTATCTAAGCTAAACCTTTCTTATGTTTTATTTACTCTGATTATAAAATAAGGTTTTAATTAATTTACTTATAATAAGTGTACTATGAAATAAGAACATTGGGGAAGATACTTAAGATTATTCATTAAAAAATATGATTATGTATCTAGTCTCGAAAACTCTAAACATTTACAGTTATGGGACATGTTTTGTTATGATAGGTATTGAATATTCCTCTAAAATTATATAATATATGTATGAAATACATGGGTTTCCTGATTTTGTTTCCAAAAAATAGAATTAATAATTTTTACGTCATTGTTTCATTCTTGAAACACTTTCTTCATTCAAGGAAAATTCTTTTTTTAGCAAGAAATCGTAATAGTTCATACTCATCTTTATACCCCATGAAGAATATTTCAGAATGTGGTATGAGAAAAATAAATCTCATTAATGGATATAAAAATAATGAAAACCCATTATTCTCATGAAAAACAGAAACCCCATGAAAATCATACCTTTTTTCACAATAAAACATTGATCACGTAAATAAAAAAATCCATATTGAAAAATAAAAATTTGATAAAACATCATTTAAAACCCATTTGAAATAATAAGAAAATAATGAAGTAATTATGAGGAACATGAAAACTCATGAAAACATTTCTTTAATAAAGAAACCTTTCAGCTTTAAAAGTTTGTATACTTTCCTTACCATGTGAAATCAAAATATTTCCATAAAACCCTTTAACAAGAATAAAATAGGTTTCCTAGAGTATCATATTCATAACTCATGTTCACTCATTTTTAACCCATTCTGGAATAACCAAATTTTATTTAACTCAATATGAGAATCCTACTTAATTATCTCACTTATTTTTAAATTTAAAATATTATTCGTTACCCAATTAATTGGAGAGTTATAATGAGCTAACCCATCATCAAAAGCTATATCGGGTTCACCCATCATCATTCCTAACGATCAACTACAATAACACAAATAAAAAATTTATAATCTTACAATTTTTCATCATAAACCCTTGAAAAACTCATCTAAACCCATATGTAAAACACTTTTTATTTTCGCATAAAAATATGGATAAATATCCCCTTCTTGTTTTAATGATTTATAATAAAATATTCGACAAAATAATAGGAATTTACTGTACTTTTTAAAACCATGAAAAAATTAAGATCATTATTTATAAAAATTAAAGTAAATAATTTATGGAAATTCTACCCAGACCATATATATTCAAAAATAATTTTTTGAACTTTGGTATAAAGTAACAATGGTGATCCATGTAGAAAATTATAAAAAAATTTCCTTTTAAAAACATTTAAAGAAAGAAAAAATTAACTGAAAATGAAATTTAATAGACTTTAATGTATAAATAATAATGTTCATGAAACATTTAAAATAACACAGATATAGAGGAAAAAATATTTTATTGGAATACTTTAAAATAATGTTTTAAAGAAAAAACCATTGTAGCTTTTTTAACTTTTGAAACAAAAGGATATTGAAGAAGAGAACTTGAAAAGGATTTGTAAACCAGATTAATTTTAGTAAATTAATGAAAAAATACATATATATATATTTCAATACACCACACAATATAAAATATGTGGTGAAAATAGAATAAGTCTCAAATAAAGGAAATTAAGATTAGGAACCCCCTTACCTTAGATATCATATATCATCATAAATTCTTTAGCTCATGAATAACAAAATTGTATTATTTATTTAATTTATTAAAAACCCTTTTGAAATGGGATAAATTTAAATTTAATTCATTTAGACTGATGTAAATTTTGGTTTATTTATTATAAGACTCTTGTCCTTTGGAAATGATATTATTTATCCTGTTTTTTAATTACCATGACTTATTTAGTTACTAAAATGGTTAAGTTCACATTTGATGTTTTAGGATAGTTCGTTTTATAAAATCAAAAAAATTGGTTCACTTACTATAGTTAAAGTTTTATTAGTTAAATTACATAAAAAATATTACTAATCACATAATTATTATATTTATACATTAAATACACTTTTAAAACAATCCATGTATGGTGGTAGGGAAGAACGAGTCACATAGATTCATGAAGGTGGTATTCTACACGTATGCATAAACACTACTATCCTTTTTCAATAAATTTAAATGTAAGAAAAAATATGATATATTATCTAATAATAATAATAATTATTTCACCAATATCAGATATATACATTACACCCATATTTATAACCATCCATTAGAGGTGTTGATGGAAACAAAACACATCACTTCTTGGAGGTGGTAGTCCGTACATACGCACAAATGGTGTTTTTTTATAATATGATATAAACGGAGAAAAATATTGGGTTTCAAAAAACCATAATAACATGTTAGCATTTTTTATGTTATTATATCATCCTGGTTTAAGATGATTTAAAGGAGGTAGAAAAAGAATAAAAAATTCTCATATAAGTGTTATATCTCTTAATTATAAAAACACCTTTGGCTTACAACTTATGACTTCTAGGATTAAATTTTGATTGTATTAGAGCCTCTAGGACATAGTGAGTAAGGTTTGAAAGAGATTTGGATAGATATTATTAGAGATAAGTGTCTCAAGTGATGTTAATAAGATAGTATAAGTTGTGACCTTTTATAAATGAAGGGAGTTACACTCTTGTTATTATTCAAAGCTTTGAAATACCAATGAAGCTAAAATTGATTGATAATATGTGATATAGATGAAAAAAATAAAAGAATCACATTTTGGAAAGTGTTGGGGACATTTTAAGCGTTATCTCCTAGTTAAACTCCCTTTAAATGCAATTTAACCTTAACCATGACAACTTAACTTTTTTACCATGGAAACTTATTTATATAACCATAAAAATGGGAATTATAAAAAAATTATAAATAATAATTACAAATATAGAATCCATTTTATTAGATTAATATTATATAGGTGGAAAAAATTACATTTAATATAAGAACATAGAATGGATCAAAAAATGTTTTTAGGAAAATACCTGATTTAAGAGTAAAAACATTTTATATTAAAATCAAGTAAAAATTTGATTTACATGAACTTTTTTGGTTATTTTTTAAAAAAAAATAATTTTTATAGATTTTGGATAATTCTAAAATTAAATGGAACTTTCCAACATGCCATTAAATTCCAAGACCCAAAAATATTTTTTAATTTGAGTAAAATATAACTTATGTTTGAAATAGTCAGGAATGGGTTCCAAAATTCAAAATAATGTTTTGAATTTTATCATTTAACTAATTTAACATATCTTTGTCCAATTATGATGTAAAAAATGTATCCTATATAAAGGGAACATAGTGAATCATATGTTTCATCAATGTATCTAAGTACATGAGTAACAATATTTTTCAATAATTATCTTAAATTATGTAGACCATCACACTCTCACAGATAAGAATATATGATGATACATGAACATGAAGAATTCATATTGGTAGTTATATCCTCATAACCTCTTATATTTGATATCACTAAGTAAAAACTTCATGATAGGAATCCTCATCCTCTTATGATCACTCATAGTTGATAGTAAACAAACTACGTGTCCCATCATCATTCATCATCATAACTGTAGGATTTCTATTTAAGAGACATTTTTATAAAATCACAAGGGTATAATCATAGTAGGGAATTAGTATGACCTATTTTGATGTGATGGATATCATAGGTCATTATCATATTAAATTGATATGGAATAATGATCAATATGTGATAATATATATTTGATATTAACTTCTTTGAATATATTTGGTAGTCTAAAGTAAAAACTATATTTCTAAGAAAAAACTCTAAAAAGAATAAGGTGAGAAATTTTCCTAAGTTCAAACATAGATGTGATGGAATGATAAGGTTTAAAAACCACATATGTGTCTCAATAATACCATACTTTAAGAATGAGTTGTTGGATGAATCTCATAGTTTATCATTATCTATTCATCTAGGAATTAAGAAGTTATGTAGAGATTTTAAATTGTATTTCTTGTGGGATAAAATTAAAAAGACATATTGTAGTGTATGTATATTGATTCCCAGCATGCCACTAAGTGACAGCTGAGAGACAAAATACTAATGGGATATTACCTCCATTACCTATATGACAATAGAAATGGGAAAACAGTACCTTGGATTTCAGCATTGGACACTCCAAAACATGTAAAGGGAATAATACTATTTGGGTTGTAGTTGATAAATTTAGAATATCAAAACACTTAATTTCCATGAAATAATATTTCTCTCTTGATCAACTTTTTTAGGATATAAATTAAGGAGTTATTGAGATTTCATAAAGTACCACTCTCAATTATATTTCATTAGGATCTTAGATTTAACTCAATGTTCTGGAGAAGTCTTCAATAGGATTTGGATATAGATTTGAGGTTCAGTACTATATATCATCCTCATATAGATGGTCAGTCTGAGAGGACCATTCAAACCCCATAACATATATTGAGATCATTTTATTTGTATTTTAAAGGTGGTTGAGATCAACACCTTTGTCTAGTCAAAATTTATTACAATAATAACTTTCACTCTAGCATTTAGATGGATCCTTAAAGATCCATATATGGAAGGAAGTGTAGAAATATAAATTTTTATGGATGAAATTGGAGAATTAAATAAATTTTGGCCAAATAATTCTGAGGAAATGGAAAATTATTTTAGATTTATTTAGCTGCACATTAGGGTATCTTAGAGTCGATAAAATAGTTATGCTAAAATTTGTTTGTGATATCTGGAGTTCAAAGTTAGTGAGAAGGTATTCCATGGAAGTTTTCCAGGTAATAATGTAATATGATTTCGAAATAAAGGAAAATTTATCTCTATATATATCATCCCTATTGAAAATCATTTCCATATTAAGACAATTTCCAATCTCTTGGTGCTTTCACTGAATCTATATCATGTTCATGATGTGTTTCATATATCTCTCCAGAGTAAGTATATGCCTAACCTTAAAATTTATTTAAATCATAGGTTGTACCATCAAATAATGATATTTCCTATTAAGTAAAACTAGTATATATCTTGGATTGTGGGGAAAAATTTCAATTCAACAGGACTACTCAGCTACTTAAAGTTCTCTTGAGGAATCCGAATCAAAAGGAAGTAATGTTGAAACCTGAAGATGTGATGAGGTATAAGTATCCTCAGTTGTTTGTATTAGAGTGATATAATTTCAAGGGTGAAATTATTATAAGGGATTATAATTTTAAATCCATATATTTTATGATATATTTATCTTTAAGTAAATTTTATTTCTTTTATAGATTTCTTTATATGCAACACCGAGTTTAAACAAACCATGATATAAGTATTATTATTATTTAATGTAACAGTTATTTTCTATAAATTGGATTGGTGTGTATTAATAGGAATATATAAATTATTAAAATTTATTTTTTATATATGTACAGAAATAATTCATAAGTTTTTAATAGGTTAGATATTAAAATAAAAACATTTAAAGGTAAAAAGAGTTGTTTTTCTGAAAAAATTGTTCTTATGCGAAGAATGTGTTTTTATTAAGTAAATTAAATTAATATATTTTGAAAAAAATTAATAATTTTTTTTAAAATATATTCAATCAAATATTTTAACATCCATATAATATTTTTTACATGGTAAGTAATGATGGTAAACTCAGTTTTATTCTTAAAAAAGAATTTCTCTAAAAACAGGTTTGTTGCATATTGTGAAATTATTTTAAAATGAATTTATAACACTTATAGAAATTTAATCTTCTAAAATGGATTATATATTTTTAATCATAATAATTTATATAAATTAATATATTAAATTTATTTTTTTCATAATAAATAGTAAAAACAGTAAAAATGTGTTACCACAGTTAAGGTTAAAACAAGTTTACTATGGGTTAACATAAGAGATAAGGATTAAAATATCATAAAAAATTATTTAATTTTATTTTTTAATTTATTTAATCCTTACGCTTCCTATATTATAAAATTTTGATTTTTGGAACCAATTGACGTGATTAATACATTATTATATATTAATATTTTGAAAACTTCCAAGTATCTCCTCCCCCTCCCTTATAAAAGGATACTCCCTATTAAATATTCCTCACACTTAATGAGTCTTATATATCATTCAATGAATTCCATAATTTTTTTTAAAATCCCTCCTCATTTCTTATAGTTCTTGGTTTGATCACAATACCATACTTTTGAGGATTAAGCGGTAAGCCAAAGGTGCATTCTCAACAAAGAGGTATAATTGTTAACAGAGTAATTTCATTTTTATTTTTTCTTATACCTACTATAAATATATTTTATTCATTATAAAATTATTGATTATCCATATTTAAAATAATTAACCATTATTATAATGATGGATCAACCATTTTTCTCATCCTTTTCATTAAATGAGAAATAAAAGTATCGCTTGTGCGTATGCTTGGACTACTGTCTGCACATAGAGATATGATTATTTCATGGTTGGTTATTATGATAGAATTTATTTTTATAAAGGATATTTCTGAAATAATTTTTCTTATATAATTATAATATATTATGTACCTTCTTATATTTCTATATATTTCAAAATGATAGAGTCACTTGTGCGTACGAGGGAACTACAGCTCCACGAAGCAATGTGATTCATTTTTATTTTTTGTTTTACATGGATGGTAAGAAGGATATATTTAATGAATAATTATGATATTTATAATATAATAAATATTATGGTAGGGTGAATTATTATTTACCTTTCTTTTTTTCGAACCATCGAAATGTGGAAACATCACCCATGCATATATATGGACTATCGTCTCCATGTAGTGATGAAATATATTTTTCATCAATGCATTATATAAATAATTATAAAAGAGTGTATAATGAACAAATATGATACTTATTTAATTATTAAAATTCCATATAATATGAAACCATAACCAAGTTACAAGTATCAGAACCATCAAACTAAAACATGCTTGGAAAACATACTAGTTATCACCTAAATGTTCATTTTAATGAAGATTTGTTAATAACATGATAATTGGAAATTAAAAATGAATGATAAATATTAAGTTATATATGAATATGGTTATATATTATATAATAAATCTATATTCATTATACATAATATATGAGCATCTATAAAGGAAGATAAGACTTGAGGTAAAGTTTTATGTTACAATGTCATTTCTTCTCGGGATTGTTTATGAAAAATTTCCATTGAGGTAAATTATATGGATATTATCATATAAACCACATTTATTTTATTTTATTATATTTATTATTATAATTTTAATATATTAGTACTATTTTCCTATGATTGGTTCTTAAAATGATATTGAAAGTGTTTTTAATGAAACAATGACCATATTTTCTCATTGTTGGATGAAAATTTTCTTCCATTTCTATAATCTTAAGAATTGTTTCATGAATTTTCTTACTTCTACATGAAATGTTTTAAAATTTTAATTTTCACTTTCTTTGATGTCAGAACCCAACGATTACCATTATATAATATTGAGTTTTATGTCAAAAATTCATTCTCTTAAATTTGAGGTTCTTTGAGGCTTAGAGTTTTAGAGAATTAAGCCTTAGAATTTATATAAAATAATATGAGATCATGAAGTGGACACTTACACTTAATATGAACTTCCCCCAAAATCACTGATTTTAAGATATACCAAGTTTTCTTTTCATGACACATCTTTACAATTTTCATCCTAATTTTATCCTTGTCCCTACTCATCTTAAAACCTCAGGAAAAACATTCTAAAATATGTGATGGGAACAAAAATCCATATAAGGGACATAAAAATATAGAAAGAAATATGATATTCCATGAATAAAATAAAACTATTACTTTTTAAAAATAAATTTTGGGCTCAAAATTAATATTTTATTTCTCAAAAATCATCTTCTCTAACCAAATATTTTCATAAAACATTTCATTAAAAATATTAATGGAAAACAAAAGATCTTAAACGTTTCTTTGAAATCACTAAAACCCAAGAGAAATGTCTCAAAAAGGTTATAAATTTTACCCTTAAGAATCCACATATACTTTTTTTAAGAAATTATCTTATTTCTTTAGTTTTTAAGTCATAAAGTTTTTCAAAAACCCATAGAAAGAATAGATAAATCATATATATAAATTAAGGCATCATTTTCATATAAATATTACAATAATTATTACAAATTTAATAAACATCATGGTTAAAAAATAGAATAACCTTATTGGTTGAAAATAAAATAACCATTACAGTTACAAATAGAATTGCCTTCAAGGCTACAAATGGAGTATCATTCACAATTTTTTTTTATATAAATCATACCCAACACATTGGAGGGTTATCATTGACCCACTCATCATAGGTTTATAGCATAACCACTCATATTTGGTTCATAATATAACTACCCATACTTATAAACAATTAATATGAACCATAACATTATCATAACACATAAAATCTTATAGTTTTCAACATTAAACTCATAAAAATACCTTTTCACTCATAAGAAAACATTTCCAAATATGTAAATATTCATTCCATTTAAATCCCATTTTTAATGTACATAAAAGAAATGAAAATATATTTTTTATTTTAAGAATACATGAAATATTTTAAAGCAATACAATCATCAAACAATGTTTATGGTGGTGGTAAAACCCATTGACCCTATACATGTTAAAATAGAACATTCTCTTTTTCTTTTTGTCATAAAATTTCATATAAAATAAATCAAAATACTAATTTATAACACCATTAAAAGAAATTAAAAATTTACATAAATTATCATTTATAATTCATTCATGTACATATAAATAAATACATAATATAATTCTAAAAATTTGGATATAGAAGAGAATGCTTTAGAAAATAAATCATTTAAACATTTAAAATGAGGGTTTTAAAGTAAATTGTCCATTTCCATGAGTTTGACTCATAAAATAAATTTATTAACTTACTAGATAATAAAATTAAGCTTATTATTTAATTTCTTAATAAAAATTTCAAGTTTATTTTTCATTTTAACATTTTATAAACAATTACTTAATTAATTAAATTCGTGTTGGATGTTCTGCTGATATTTGAATAAAATGTCCAAAACAACATAAGAAGCTAGTCAATGGTCAAAGAGTTTATTATTACATCATCACCAAAGTAATAATAATGTAATAATTATAATTTTAATATATCAACTATACTTTTAAACCAATCATGAAATATTATTATGAAAAAATAACTATGTAATAATCATGGATATTGTAGGGCCTACAAATGCATGAGTAACATTTATATTTTTGAATTGATCATTATGGAAAAAGGTAATTATTATTTTATCATTAAATTATTATAATGATCTTATAAATATCATATTATATCTTTGAATAAAATTATATATATCATTCATATGACATAGTGATGAAAAACGAATCACATCGCTTTGTAGATGTGGTAATCCACAGGTATGCACGAACGACATTATCATTTTTCAACAAATGTAAAGGTAAATAATTAGATGATATATTTTCATTCCTTAATAGTAAATATATTATGAATATCATATATATATATATATATAGACACAAAATCCATCATTATATCTTTCCATGAGATTCGATGATGGAAAATTAATTAGATTTGTTCATGAGGCGGTAGTCCACCATACACATGAATGATGATTTAGTTTTCTATTTGATGGAATAAGGAGGTGAATATAGGTTATACAATTAGCCTAATAACGCATTATTACATGGTAGATACCAGTGTTATTATATCAGTATGGTTTTATATGATTTTAAGGAGGTTAACGAAGAAATAAAACTAAACCATTCAGTTAAAAGCAACACCTCTTCTTTAGGAAATCTCATTTTCTTTAAGCCTTAATCCATTAATGTTTTGTATTATACCTAAAAAATCTCTATAATAAGGATAGGGATACTAGTAAGGTATTTGGGTAGGTATTGGTGACCCAAAACGCTTTTTTAGGTGTGAATAAAAGAGGAGTGGATGTTCCATTTTACAAGAGAGGCGATGATCACTCTTAGAATTATTTAAATTATAAATTAATTTTCAAGGGAAACTGAATACAAAAATGATATATTTAAAATCTATAATGTGTATAGGAAGAAATAATTTCATCCAGAATTTTTTTTAGATTATGTTTTTACCCTTATATTCTGGTTTTAACCCTATGTTATCCTTTTTCACAATTATGGCGATAATAATGTTTTTTACTCATAAGGGGTTAAGATAGTTACTATAAAAGAAACTTTTTATATTAAATAGACCATGATTTATATTTTAAACCATATAATAATAAATTAAATTAATATATTATTTTTAGTACTTCTAAATCTTTTAATAAATATTATTTATTATAAAATATCATTAATGTCTTTTTTACAAAAACACGTTTAATTTGAATTTGAAAATAACCTGAGAGCCAAGTAATTAGAATATAGTAATTTAATACATCCCTAAATAATTATATTAAACTAAAAATTTATTAAAATATAATAATTCATTAAAATTATACAAATCTTAAATTTTTTAAAATTATTTGTTTTATTTTTCAAATAATTTAATAAATACTCTGTCAGAGGTTTATATTAATTTAAGATAATTATTTCATAACTAAAATTTAGAAATAAATTAATATCAAAAAAATAAATCATTTATATTTAAAATAACTATTTAGAACCCAATATAAGTTATTTTTATCCCTGTCACAAAATATTGTGGATATTAAAAGCATGAGTGTGACATTTTTGCCTTTATGCTTCAATTAAATATTATAAAGGTTAAATTCAAATAAAAATGAAACAAATGTAATATATCAGAATATATTATGAACATGTATGAAATATACTCATCCAATGAAGTAAAGGAATGTTTTAGGGTCATTTTTTATCCTTATCGTATTATTATTAACCATAATTACCTACCCTTATGGTGGTGGTGAAAATTTACTGTGGTTATTATTCAAAATAAAAAAAAATAAAAGGGATATATTTACCAAATATGGTCCTATGGATTCCAAATATGGAATCCATTTTTTATGATTTAATTCATAGAATTGTAATAATATAAATTTAAATTAAACCTAAAAAACGTGAGGAAAAGCAGTTTTTTCAGAAAAATTTATTTTCTGTATAAATATGTTTTTATAGAAAATTAAAATATATAATTCATTAAAAGTAAAATAATTAGATTATATTTCATAAAAATAAAATAATTAAATTTTACAACTAATAAAAAATAGAATATGACATTATAAATTCGTTAAAAGAAAACAATGTTTTTAATAAAAAAAATAGTATTTTCATTCTTCGTTGAAAAATAAATCTTTTCAGAAAAATAAAAAAAATCCACTCTAATATAATATTGACATGTTGATTTGAATTTTTTTTATGTAAATTTACTGAAATTTCAATAAATGAATTTTAATATGCACTCACAAAAAGCAATAAAAACATCATTAAATAAAACATATTTTGGAAGAATAAAATAACTTTACTAAAAATTGAGTGATTATTTATTATAAAATAATCATTACATTTTTATTTATTAGGATTTTTATATACATTTCATAATTTTTTAACCAAATTCATACCCGCCAATTCAATGGCTATGTTATAATGGTCATATTTAAATTTTAATTTTTCATGGTTAGTTTAAGATTGGTGTTGCGTATCTTGTAAGTTATAGAACATAATCATTATTTTTAAATATTGGGATATTATATTCTCCCCCATTTAATAAATTATTTCCTCAAAATTTGAACTTGATATTTTTAATCAATGGTTTGAAATTTTAAAATAAATTTTTTGAAATCCCACATTGTAAAAACGGTTAGTAAAACCTCCTCTTGAAAAGGGGGGAAAGGGAAATAAGATGGCCATATGGAATAAAAAAACCAGGCTTCTAAATATGAGAACATAAGTGGAATGATAAAACATAAACAGGGGGAAAAGGTAATTTTAAAATAATTATGGAGAGTGACAATGAACATTGATCATAAAAAATTAAATGATCATGATAAAATCAATAACGATAAAAGCATAAAACAAAGAGGTATGAAAAAGGCCATTAATTCATCGTAAATAAAGGTAATATGATAGAATTTTTATTTAAATATCCTTTTCCAAAAGTTTAGGAATTATTTTACCATCAATACAAATAACATAAGAAAAAAATACTTACTTGACAAGTATAATTTCATCCTTTAATTAATTTCCACTGCAAAATCACATTTTGCTCCAATCGTTGAGTATTGAAAATGAATATTTTTATGCCTGAATCAATAAAAAAACTTCAAAAATATTAAATAATTTTATAAAAGGGTAAAAATATATTCCTCCTTCCTTTATATAATAACCAAAACCAAAACTGTTAGCATAAGCTAATAGAATTTTTAAAATGAACAAACCTTCATATGAAGGAATAATAAATTAATCTCTAAAATTCAATAATAGTAAAAAAAGTTCAAATAAATCATTTTATAAATAAATATCCTTAAAATTATACTAAATATTATATATTAATATTGAAATCCAAATATTATAATGATTTTACCACATATTCTTACAAGATAAATTTAATATTTATCTCCAAATAACATAAATCAATCTTAAAGTCCCATAAAATGTATATTACCTAGTTATATAGTCTCCAAGATATGCAAATAATTTCCATAAATAACTCCAATCAATATAAATCCATATTAAAAACATTTATCCTTGAAAAATATAATTCAATTGTTAGTCCTAAAATAAAATTGCATAATATTCTATTTACCTTAATCAAATAATATTAGCTAAAAATATATTGTTCTTCATCCAAAATAACATTAATCACTTTATCAAAAAATCAAGTTTTAGTCCCCATAGTTATATATATGGTAAAATATATGTTCCAAACATCATATTAATCTTTATTTTTCAAGAAATCACTGTAATGTTATACTAACTAGGACATTTTGTTGGCCAGTGGTAGGAATTTCCACCTTGTTGCCTTTCAGTTGTGGGTTCAAGCCCCACAACTTTTCTAGATAAGATGGTTTATCTCTCGACCTACATGATCACATTTTTCTAAAACTATATTAATAAAATTCCCATAAAATTAACAAAAATATAATGATCATCCTAAAAAATAACCATAATCATCAATTTTATTATAAATTGTAAAAATTATGAATACCTTTAAACTTATGTGCACAAAATAAAAAAGATAAATCTTCCTCAAATAACATTTTCACATATTACACTTAAGGGTTACATATACCTTAAACATCTATAAAAACATAAAAAATTTCTCATAAAGTAATCCCATCAAATAAAACAAAAAAAGAGTATTAATTACTTTAAACATATTATCATCCATAAATCTATCACTACATTATAACTTTTGAATCCATATAATTAGAAACCTTAATCATTCATCATTTTTCATAATCCATTAACCTTTATTTTCCATCTTATTCCTTAATAATTCCTTTACATAAATAAAAATATAAATCATGTACTACGATTAAATAATATCAAAACATAAGATGAGATATAACTTATTACATTCAGTTGTAATTTTCAGTTTTCTCTTCTTTAAATATAATGGAATTAAGTATTGCTAAACATTTATCTGTACAGTCCTGATGATCCCGTTCTTGTTGTTTCCTCCCTTAGAAATTGATTTTCATAATTACCATACTCCTTAAATTTAAATAAATTAAATTTATTCCTTGGTAATAACATTATTCCCCTTCATGGAATTAACTGAACACTTTCTTTTATCCTTTACAGATTATTTCCATATTCCCTCCTTTATCACATTTAAAATATCTTCCCATTATTTTAAACATTTCCCTGGGTGCTTATTCCCTTATTTTTGACACAAAGGTTATATAATATTTTCACCTTTATCATATTTATCACCTGGACATCCATGGATATTTATCTTATTTTATATGTTTGGAAACTCTCCTAGTTTCAAATTTTTAATCATAACATTTTATAGATGGTTAAGAATAACCATAAGATTTTTCTATACATCTCCAATTTTGTTTGATTTCTCATTCATACAACCACCTCATTTTCCTTCACATATATTTTTTTACTTTGGTTCCTACTAGATCTTCCATTTTCCAAAACCAAAAAGGTTAGTGCGAGCATAACAATAAAATCATAACAAAAAACTTTATTATGAGGATAAACACTAAGATATCCTTAACCATGTTATCTTATACTCCTTAAATTTATCCAATATAACTATAATTATCCCTAATATAATAACTTTTATTTTTAGAGAGGAATTATAAATTATGCTCAGATAATATAATATCCTCTAATGTTATCTAAATCTTTCCTCTGATACCAACTATAATGACCCAACATTAAAGATTACACAATCTGGTGTTTTAAGTTATGAATTCATTCTTTTACATTTGAGGATATTTATGGTTTAGTGTTTTAGAGAATAATTCATTTATCCATGCATAAATAAATATTACATCACGATGTGGATACTTCTACTTAGTATCCATTTTCCCCACAAATAATAACTTTTAATATCTAACATATTTTCTTTTCATGACACATCTTCACAATTTTCATCTTGATGTCATAATTTTCCCAACTAATCCTTAAAACCCTATGAAAAAAAATTTAAAAAATGGAATGATCACAAAAACTCCTACCAAGGGACATAAAAAAGAAATAAAAAACACATTATCCCACAAGCACTAAATTATTTTTTGACCTTTTTAAAAATAATGTTTAGGATTAAAATAAATATTTTATTACTCATGAAATCAACTTCTCTACCAAAATTGTTTCATAAAATATTTTATTAAAAATATTAAAGGAAAAATAAAACTCATAAAGGTTTGATTGAAATAATGAAAAACCATGAAAACATTATAAAAATGGTTTTACATTTCAACCTTATGAAGTAGAATATACTTTTTTTTAAATAATATTCTTTCTTTCCTTTTTGAAATCATAATATTTCTTCAAAAATCCATATATAGTATAGATAAGTTATATAGGTAATAAGAGGTTATCATTTTCATATCACTATTAAAATCATTCTTACATATGTAATAACCTTCATGGAAAAAAATTGACTTACATTCAAGGTTAGAAATGTAATAACCTTCATGTTTACAGATGGAATAATCTTCATGGTCACAAATAGAATAACCTTCATGGTCAACTTCCAAAATAAATATCAGCCAATGCATCGGAGGGATATAATGAACCCACTTGTATTTAGTTAATAATATAACCACCTATACATGGTTTATAATAGAACTACTCATCATCATAAAAATTCTTAAAAACCATAATATAATCATAACACATAAAATATTTTAGTTTCAATATTACACTCATAAATGTATTCTTTCCACCAATGAGAAAAAATTTCTAGATATTGAAATATCCATTAAATTTAAAATTTTAAAGTACTCAGAGTAAAGGAAAGTAGATTTTATTCTTTGAAAAAGTAATGAAATATTCTAAAGGTATCAAAACATCAAATAATGGTTATTGTATTGGAAAAAACCATTAATGTTGAATGTGTTGGAATATAAAATTCATTTTTTTCTTTTTGTCAAAAAGTTTAATATAAAATATATAAAAGTATTCATTTTTAAATACTTTGAAAGAAATTAAATAGTGACATAAAGTTTATTTTATAATTCATTCATGTATATATAAATACATTTGTAAAATAATTTTAATAATATGGACATGGAAGAGAAATTTTTAGGAAATAAATCTTTAAAACATTTGAAATGAGGTTTTTAAAGTAGAGTATCTCTTACATGGAGTCTGAATCATTATGTATGTTAGTTATATCCATTAATAATAAAATTATGTTAATTATTTACTTTATTAATAACATTTTTAGGTTTATTATTCCTTTTTCCATGTTATAATCAATTACTTAATCAATCAACTTCACGTCATACATTTTTCTGATATTTGAGTCATGTGTCCAAAATGACTTCAGTAAACAGTCTGTGGTCAATTATTTCATTATTAAATCATATTTAGAAGAATAATTATTAAACAATTATTTTTTAATATATCTATTATAATTTTGAAACCAATTATGAAATATGATTATGAAAAATTAACTATGTTACAATCCTGGAGACGGTAGGTCGTACCTACGCATGAGTAACATTTCCATTTTCTAATAGATTATTATAGAAATAAGTTAAGTTTTATTTTACATTTAAATATTTATAATAATATCATAAATATAATACAATATATTTAAATAAACTTATATACATCATCCATATGATGTGGTGATGAAAAATTAATCACATCGCTTCGCAGAGGTTGTAGTCCACACGTACGTACAAACGATTTATCATTTTTTAATGAATGGAATGTTAAGAAAGAATATGATATATTATCTTTAAATAATGGTTAATATTTAATTAATATCATGTAAATATATTAAATACATAATTATATATATTTGTGAGAGGTGGTGATGGAAAATGAATTACACCAGTTCGCAAGACGGTAGTCCACCGTACTCATGAATGATAGTTTCATTTTCAATTTGATGGAATAAAGAGTTGGATATAGGTTATGATAATAACATAACAAAATTTTAGTATATTTTATATACTTGTGTAATTTTATCATCATGTATGAAGAATTTTTGACATAGTTGAAAAAATAAATAAAACAAAACATTTGGTTAAAATATATACAACGTCTTCAAACAATATCCTTTTATTTACACTTTAATATCTCCAAGGATGGTATTATAGATAAAAAATACCTCTAGAATGAGTATTGGGATTCAAGAAGGTATTTTTTAGATATTTTTTGAAAAACGGAATTTTATGTGTGAAAAAAGAGGATATCAGGTGTCCTTTTATAAAAGAGGGGCGGGGCACTCTTGGAATAACCAAAGGTGTACATTAATTTTTATGGTAAAATGGATGAAAATGATATATTTAGAATATAGGATGTTTATTAGTATAAATTATCTCATAAAATATAATTTGAAAAAGTTTAGAATATTTTTTCCCTTATATGTTTGTTTTAACCTCCATTAACCTTTTTTAAAATTATGGCAACAACAAAGTTTTTCACTCTTTAAGGGTTAATATAGTTACTCTAAAAGAAAAATTGGCCAATAAATAGACCATGGTGGATATGTTCAATCATAAATCAATAAATTTTATGATGATAGGACTTTTATTAATTTTAAACCATTTAATAAAATATTATTTATTATAAAATATCATTAATTTCATTTTTAGAACTATTTATTTAATTTTACTTTGAAAACATGATAGCCAAAGAAATTAAATCCTATCATTTCAAAAATACCCAAAATGTTTTATTTATATAAAATATTATTTTAAAACAAACATTCATCCAAGTTTTACTAATTTCAATATATTTAAAATAATTCTGTTATTTTATATTAATTTTATAAATACATTTTTGGAATTGTGTAATCATTTTATTTTGTTATTTCATCACTAAAAATTAGAAATAAATTATCATGATAGAAATATTAATTTTTATTTTAAATTAATTATAATAACTGAAAATACTTTATTATTATCCATTCTAATAAAATATTTTACCTATTAAAAGGAATGGAGTGACATTTTTGACTTTATCCTTTACTTATATATTTTAAAAGTCAAATTCATATCCAAATGGAATCAAAAGATCATATATTCGAATATTTGACGATTATAGATGAAATATACTCATAAGAGTAAATAAAGTCATGTTTTAGGTTCATTTTTAGTCCACTTCATATTATCTTTACCTTTAATTACCCGATTTATAATCATTATGGCGATAAAAATTTACAATGGTTACTATTACAAATGGTCAAAAATAATAGGAAAATATTTACCAAATTCAGACCTCTGGATTAAAAATATGTAATATATTTTTCAATATTCAATTAATAGAACATGTATAATTTAAATTAAAACTAAACCCAAAAATCATGATGAAAGGTAGGTTTTATGAAAAATGCCTTTTTAACTACAAAAATGTATTTATACCACATTCAAGTATAAAATTAATTTCAAGAACTATAATTGGATTATGTTTCATCAAAATAAACTAATGAAATTTTAAAACTATTCCAAAATAGGTTTTTTGAATTTATGAATACTATAAAAGAAAAATATAGTTGTCAATAAAAATTAGTATTTTTCACTATTTGTTGAAAAAACAATCTTTTCATAAAAAATATATAAGAGATAAGTTTGATATGATGAATTCAAAAATTATTTACTTTTTATAAAATAAAATTTCTAAAATTTCCATAAATTAATTTTAATATTCTCTAAAAAACAATAAAAACCATTTTTCAAGAAAATATATTTTTGAAGAGTAAAATGAATTTACAAAAAAATCGATGATTATTTCCTAAGAATTAGTAACTAAATTTTTATTTATTTAAAACTCTATATACATTTAATAATTTAGTTAATAATATTCATTATATCAAATTCCATGGAAATGTTAAAACAATCATATTAAATAATAATATTTCATGGTTTGTTTGATCTCAGTGTTGCATATCTTGTATGCCATCAAACATATTATTTATTTCTAATTATTAGGATATCAAATTAGAAATTATTTACAAAGGTTTAAAAATGAATATTTTTAAATAAATTGTTTTCTAAACAAGCCATTTTTTATTTTTAGAAATATGGGAAATGAATGTTTTCTCTTAATGTATACAACATGAACAAAATTTCCCACTATCACAACAATTCTTTGTTTTGAAGATTCATTTACATGTTTCTTTGGTTATTTAAATGAATGATTTTTTTAATATTCTAGGAATTTTTAGATTAAATTTTATCAAAAGAAAATGATATTATCACTTATTTTCTAATAAAGGCTAGAATGATCTTTTAAAGTTATTTTTTATCTATGTCAATATTGTTTAAGGATTATTATTCTTCCTTGAGGATATAATATAATGATACCATACAATTTATTTCTCTAGATGTCTTATGATAGTTATTATTAAAGGATGATTCCAAGAAACTGATTTCATTATCATAGGTTAATTAATTTATGATGAAATATTTATGAAATCCATTTCTTTTCCACAAGAAATGCTATAATGAAATGTTTATAAATACCATTTAATTTAAATGGTTTATGGTATGATGACATGATTAATTTTTCATGTTCATGTGGAACACATATGTATGAATTTTATTATGTGATGTGTGGACCCAGAATTATATAGCCCTCCAATTCATTGGGTAAAAATGGATATTTAATGAGATAATAAGAACTCGAATGGGGAGTGGACCAAATTTAGTAAGAGAATTTATCCACTATGATAGTCTTGGGAGTGAACCTTTACTAAGGAAAAAATGGAATGGGGAGTGAACACAATCTAATATGATATCCTTGGTAGTGAGTCCTGACTAAAGAAATTATTTTCTATATTTATATACATTCCACAAACTTATATCTTATACTAATGTTATGTTATCATGGATCATGATTGATTATTGATGATTCCAAATACTAATGAATTATATATTTCAGTATGATAGAGCCTCATGTTATGATTTATGATTTATGATATTTGATAGATTGGGTATGATTATTGTAAGGTATAGTCTTGTTACCACGCCCTTATGCTTATCTTATGCTCAATTATGATCACAGATTGGTATCTATAATGTTTACCATTAGTGGGAATCTGAGCTAACCCTTTATTTTGTTTCCTTTACCCTGGTTATGAAAGAAGGTTTTAATTAGTGAATGTCTAAGAAGTGTGATATGTGATAAGAATATTGCGGGAGATACTTAATATCATTCATGAAAAAATATAAATATATATCTAGTATATTAAAGCTCTAAACCTTTATAGTTATGGGGTATGTTTTATTATGATATGTTTTGAATATTAATATACAATGATATAACATATATGTATGAAATACTTGGTTCACCTCTATTTTTTTCCATAAAATAAGATTCAAACTTTTACATTACTATTTAATTCATGAAACACATGCTTCATTCAAGGAAATTTTCCTTTATTTAGAGCGAGATTTTATAATAGTTCCTATTCATATTTATACCCCATGAAGAACTATTAAAAATTAGGGATGAGAAAAATAAATATCGGTAAGTGATATAAAAATAATAGAAAAACATTATTCCAATGAAAAAATTAAACCCCATGAAAATGTTGCCTTTTTTACAATAAAACATTTAGAACATAAATATAACAAATCCACATTATAAAATAAAAAATTTATAAAAAAAATTGAAACCTATTATAAAGAATATAAAAACCATGATGTAATTATGAGGAACATGATAACTCATTAAATCATTTCCTTGATAAACAAACCTTTGACCTTTAAAAGTGCATAAAATTTCCTTACCTTATGAAATAAAAATATTTCCATAAAAACATTTAGCAAGAATACAATAGGTTTCTTGGTGCTTCATGTTCATGTATCATGTTCACTAATTTTTAACCCATGATAGAATAACTTAATTCTATTTAATTTTACTAGAGTAACCTACTTGTTTATCTCACTCATTTTCCTCCTTAAAATATAATTCATTACCCAACTAATTGGAGATCTATAAGAAGCTCACCCATCATCATGAGTTATGTTAGGTTCACCCATCATAATTTATAATGATAAAGTACCATAACATAAATAAAAAATTCATTATCTTACAGGTTTTCATTATAATACCCTTGAAAACTCATCTGAACCCATAAGTAAAATACATTCCATTTTCATATAGAAATAGGGAGAAATATCCCTTTCTTTTGAAAATTCTTTTTACTAAAAAATTCACCAAAATAATGATAATTGATTATAATTTGTAAATCCATGAATAAATGAAGATTATTATTCATAAAAAGTAATGTAAAGGACTATTATAAATTCTACCCATGACATATATATTAGAAAATAATTATTTTTGAAGTTTTCTGTAGAGAGTCAATGGTGATCTGTGTGGAAAATGTTAATTTTTTTTCCTTTAAATAATTTTAAAGATAGAAAAAATTAACTGAAAATGAAATTTTATAGAATTTGAAGTATACATATGAAAATTTATTAATCATTTAAAATAACATGAATTTGGTGGAAAATATTTGAATGGAATACTTTAAAATAATGTTTTAAATAAAAAACCCATGTAACTTTTGTAAGTTCTAAAAAAGGGATATTGAAAAAGAGAATTTGAAAAGTATTTATAAAACACATTAATTTTAATAAATTAATGATAAAATACATGTATATATATGTTCATAGACCACACAAGATAAAATATGTGGTAAAAATTTAATAAGTATCAACTAAAGAAAATTTAGATGAGAAATCCCCTTACCTTAAATACCGTATAGAATTATACATTTTTAGCTCCTAAATAATAAAATTGTATTAGATATTTAATTAATGAATAAAAATTTTAATTTTAATTACATTATCATTATTCCTTTTTATGTTAGTTATTCCCATTACTTATTTAGTTACGAAAATGGTTAAGTTCATGTTAGATATTTTGGGATCATTTGGTTAATAAACTCAAAAAAACATTGTCATGTTTTGTATGGTGAAAGGATTATTATTTAAATTATATAAAAACATTAATAATTACAAAATTATTATATTTATATATTAAATGAACTTTTAAAACCATCAATGTTTGGTGGTAAGGAAGAACGAGTCATATAACTTCTAGGTTGTAGTAATCCTCATGTACGGATAAATGATGTTCTACTTTTTAAATGGATGAAAGGTAAAAAAATAGATGAAATATTATTTTTAAATAAAAATAATTATTTCACTATCATCATATATATACATTACATCCATCATTTAACCATCCATGTGAGGTGATGATGAAAAAAACACATCGTTTCACGGAAGTTGTAGTCCAATCATATGAAAAAATAATGTTTTTATTCCGTATATTATAGAAAATAAGATTAATAAGGGTTTTTGAATAAATATAGTAACATTTTGTTATTTTATGTTATTATATATTCCTTTTTTAAGATGATTTTAATGATGTATAGAAAGAAACAAAAAAATGATTGTTTATGAGTTACACATATTAATTAAAAAACACCCCTTTCGATTACAACTTATGACTTATAAGATTAAATTTTGATTATAACAGAGCCTCTAGATCATAGATAGGAAGGTTGGGAAGGTATTTGGGAAAGTATTAGTTGATAGAAGTGTCTCAAGCAGTGTGAAGAATAAAGTAGAAGTGGTGGCCATTTATAAATTAGGGGAGTGACAATCTTGTTATTATTAAAAGCTTTAAAAATGACAATGAATATAAAATAAATAGATAATATTTCATAGGTAATAAGAAATTCAAATAATTAAATTTTAGAAAATTTTGGGGTTTTTTAAGCTTTATATCCTAGTCAAATCCACTTTAAACTCAAGTTTACCTTAACAATGAAAACTTAACCTTTTTACCATGATAACTTATTTATGTAACCAGCAAATAAGGGGGAATTCCAATTTTTTTAGAAATTATAATTCCAAATATGGAATCAATTTTATCAGATTAATATTATATTGGTGGAAGAAATAAAATTTAATTTATGAACATAGAATGCATGAATAAAGGTTTTTAGGAAAGTACCCTATTGAAGCCTAAAAATAATTCTACATTAAAATCAGGTAAAAAATTTGATTTATATTAAATTTTGTGGTTACTTTATAAAAAAATATGGTTTTTATATTTTGGATAAATCCAAAACTAAATGGAACCTTCCAACATACCATCAAATTCTAAGGCCCAAAAATAGTTTCTAATTTAAATAAAATATAAATTATGTTCAAAAAAATCATTTTTGGGTTCCCAAATTCAAAATAATTTTTTAAAATTCATTATTTATCTAGTTTAATATATATTTGGCTGATACAAAGGTTTAAAAATTTATTAATTCATTCTTATATGATAATAATTTCCTAAAAGTTATGGTATTTTATAAATTGGTATTTTAATTACTAACCAAAAGATAAACCATTTCAAAACAATATCAATATTTATTTCTAATCCTAGTATAAAGTGATAATTAAACAAATGATACCCGTTTTATCAAATAAAAATTTCAAATTTAGTAGATATTTATTATATTATTCACACACAAAATTCAGTGAAAATAATTTTTAATAAAATGTATTTTTGAAGCAAAAAATGACATTTTTCTCATTACTTATATATTAAATATAATTAAATTATTGGTAATTTATTCAATTGGATATATAATCTAATTATTTAATTAGATTCATTAATCAATAGGGATTAATTTAATATCTTAAGTTTAAAATACATTTCACACATACAAATAATTTTTTGAAAAATATATCTTTTATCTATATAAGTATATATCTTCATTCCCAACCAATTAATAATCAATGTAGTGTTGATTATTCATTTTATTAAGGAAAACTATTCTACATATATTTTCAAATATGGTTATTCATTTTTGTACCCGTGAAACCAATAACTACATCATAAAGGTTGTATTTAAGTAATAGTATATCATGGTTCAATTATGTTCGATGTTGCATATACGACACACTATATAATATATTAGTTAAAGAAAATAAAGTCTAAAATATTATGGTGTTACAATTATGGTGTTCATACTATGAAACATGCTATTGTAACTTTCATATTATGGCCATTCAATCTTTTAAATGAACATAATAAGAATGGGAATGTCATTTATGACGTATATTATGTTCGATATCTTTCATAATGGATAGAAAATTTCTAAAATACTATATTTAATGACATGAGTGAAACTAAAAAACTAAGTCAATCCAATAAATGGAATCAATTTTTATACCAAGAAAGTCAACTCGAGACCCACCATTTGGCCCAAAAAAAATATAACACCCTTATTGATGTTACATATTATTACAAATATTATGTTTTAGGATGATAATATATGTGAAATTATATTTAGAGAAAAATTATACCACACAATGACACATGAGATTTCTAGAATTTAGAAAATAAATGAAATAATTTATCTTGACTGGTTATGAGCCTCTATAGTCAACTTATACATTAGGAATGTTTTCATATTTATTATATTTAATTGTTGATATAATTTTTAATAAAAAATTCAAATATTTTTTTCATTAATTTTAATAATAGATAGTCAATATCTATGAAGATGATTAATTATTTTATTTATAAGTCCCCATTTATCTTCTAAAAAAGAATATAATATGGAACCAAAAAAATTATAAAAAATACATGAAATTTTTTTGATGTGTTTTCAATATAAGAAATATAAGAAATATTATTTTTAATACCTACCATGTGTATAACACAAATCCTAGATCTTTGGTTGAACCAAAATGGATCACCACATTCTTTGAGTGTATTCCCCAATATCACAACGTTGATGAATATAAAAAAGATTCTAAGTGATCGTTGGAGAATAATTTATCCACTTATGAAATAATCATGAATTATTATTGTATTATATCAAAAATTTAACATGAATCTTCCATAATTCATACATCTCAACTAATTAATCAATGAAAATGTGAACCTCCCATTAGGGTCATGTTGTCCTAGAATAACTAATATAAAATAATAATAGTATATATAAATGAAAATAAGATACCAAAATAATATATATATAAAATATGACAATATAAATGTTCTAAAATAAGAAATATAAAATGACTCATTCAATGCCATATATGATTTTTCATGTACTCTACTACTCTGACATCTATATGGCCTATATATTGATTGAGTAACTATATCTTCATACATCCAATTCATCATATTTATGTATATTTTTGTCCTAGTGTAGACTCATGGTATGAGTACAATGACTTAGTAGGAAATACCAAATGACCTCAAATCCAATAAGTGTATATAATCTTGTTAATGCATGTGTGTATGTATATGGAATTTATGATAATAGAGAAGATAAAATAAATTAACAGGGATAAAATGTTGAAGATCACTCAATATAAACCAAAAATTTATCAACATTCCCCATTTTGAACCATCAAAAGTGTTATATCAAAAGTAGTAGCCATAACTTCTGTACCACTAGAAGGATCCATGTCAACTTCCAATATTAGATAAAAATTCCTTTAGGATGACTAGAAAACCTCATATAAATTCCAAGAAAAAAAATAAACCATAAAATTAAATTTAGGGAATCTTGGGGAACATCCTATTCATGGGTTAGGGTAACTTAGTTCTCATCCCATTATTCACCATATACTTATCAAGAAACAACATAAAATATATCTAACATACAAAAAAAAATATCTTCCATGTAACAATACATATTATTAATAAAAATAAGAAACATAGTAAATCCACATGGAATAAAAAATATATTTTTTTATGTCAAACCATAAATTCATCAAGTGGAAGAAGATGAAGTAAATGCTAAATAGAAATACATGACATAGTGGAATAATGAAATAATTGACTTTAATCACCATAAATAAATTAATAAAATATAATATGGTGTTTCAAACAATGAACCAATCCCAAACACATCCCATCATAAAAATATCCCATGTAACTTCTTAGAATTAATTACTAAGAAAATAATAAATTAGATAAATTAAGTCGATTCACCCAATACCACATCAAATATTTCTTATAATCACTTTAAAAATTATGATAAGTCACTCCCTATCCATCATTTCAGGTTTCTAAAATGTTTTCCTTCTTATAATCAATAACACTCTATCATGATCATCATCAAGAATCAAATCCCATATAGACTAATATACCTAATTGAAAAATTACCCTAAGCCTCTATCCTCTACAAATCCATCACAAGTAAAAAAGTATCATTGAAAAACACACCCCATATCCCAGATAACCATAATATCACCAAATTCATTCCCTCTTCCTTGATAACACAATATGATTACACTCTTAAAATGTTTTCAAGATTTATAACCCAATAACCACTATTATAATGACACTCACACAAATGTATCTCACATAAAATATCCAAAATGTAAACTATTGAAAATAAATAAGACCAAAATTAAATAAGAGAGAAAATGAGAGAGAATGTCCCAAAAAATATAAAAACAAAAACTAGAAGAAATCGAAAATGGTATTTGAGAAGGACCAATGATATAATAGAAAATAAAACTATCTAAAAAAATAAGTTTGATTAGAAAAGAAATTAACCTAAATGAATAACCTCCCCTTTATCCATCTAAACACACCATATATGAAATACATCTTTCTGTCCATCCAATGTCCACTAACCTTGATCAAGTTACCCAAACCTAAAGGGAAAATGGTTTGAAATGTCAGGATATTAAAATAAAAATATATATATTTAAATAATTTTGATCATTATTAAATAAATAAATCACCCCATTATATTCTATATACTACAAGAATTACATCACAACAAATTCAACCTATTTTTCAAATGTTAATTTTCATTTGTGATACAAAATTCATCTATGTTATTAATATAATGGAATGATTTGAAATTTAATTTATAATTTATAATATATAGAACATGTTTAATAGTGAATAATATATTACAAAACGAAACTCACTTCATGAAAAAATCATACATCATGCGATGGTAAGTTAGAAATATACAAGGAAGAATAAACAATCATATAATTAGATACGATTTATTATTTAAAAAATAATTTTCAAATTAAAGTTTTAAATAATAATAATGATAATAATAAAGGATTAATAAATAATTTAATAGTTTATATAGAAACAATATAATGTATAGTAATGTTAAAATATTAATTAAGAATAATTAAAATGTTTAAGTAAAACTACCACAATAAAAATTAAATAGATAAATTTAATTATTAAAGTGTCCTTTTATTTATTATCCATTGTATATTTCAAAAACCAGTATGTAAATTGTTTTTGGATTTTGAGAATAGTAGGTAGATAAATCACAAATAAACATGAATTAAAAAACTAGTGGGCCCTGAGACCACCTACCAAAATAACCCAAAGGCGAGAATATCCCATCCTGCAATCACTAAGTTATTCCATGAAAATAAAAAATAAAGCTTCATAATTTAAGAAATCTATGTAATTAGTTAAAACCCTATAGAAAATTCTAGATGGACCCTCATCTCTTCCATATAAAAAACCTCCAAATACCTTAACTTAAAAATAACTAATTTAAATCGAATCTAATGAAAACCAAAATAAAACAAAATGTATGACTCAACAGTATCAAAAGAATAAAAAATGATGTTTATTTCACCTCACATATCCTCTTATTTATATATTTCATGAAATTACCTTCATAATGGATGTATTTCACCATGTTATGGTGAAATATAACATGAAATCACACCCTATAAGGTTCTAGGTGTAGCAGAAGAGCCTATTGGGAAGTTTGCAACTCAAATTTTTATCAAAATCAATGAATAATATGAGATTTATAAGATGAATAATTTCATGAAAAATATAATTAAATTGAACATTAATTGAGTATTACACCAGAACCAAGAATGTGTGATTATCACATACAATTTATTATTAATTAATTCAAAAAAATAATTACCTTGTGTTGAAATTCTTTCTTCATTGATGAATCTATTTACTAATTATTTGTGTATTATCATTAAGGTGGTAGTATACGATGATGGTATCCCTTTATTTGTGATCCACACATGATTCATGAACTTTATATCATCTCTAAATAATTATCCAGGAATAATCACCAATGTTTTAACACTTTCATCGAACTATGTTTATCTCAATAAAATCCTTCAAGGAATGACAAATTCACTATGGTTCTCTCTAGTATTGAGAAGGTGATATAGGAGGACCAATCGTTTTTCTTGACAAAGTTCTAGGGTAGGATTTGTCTAGGGATTGAGAGGATCATATATATAAATCATTGTGAACAATGATTAGAATGATACAATTAGTTTTAGATAATATCATAATCATGTTTAACAAGAACTAGGGTTAGAGAATAATAATTTCATATAAGAACATATTATTCTTGTAATCCCCCATGAACTCGATGTCTAGATAATAATAATAATATCATTATTTACTTGACATGCAATAAAATCATATATAAATAAATATTATTTCATTGAAATATATAAATTAATCTTTTTTCAGATAATATTTAATATATCATTCCTCAACGGACTATTAATCATTATACTCTAGTCGTTAATATTTATTAGAATTTAAAAAATGAAAATTTATTTAAATAAGTAAATTTAATTTCATTATTTTCTAATAAATAAATAAATATTATATTCACTAAACTATAAAATAAATTTTTATCAATTATTCATGTAACCAAATAAATAAATATTTTCTTCCTGGAAAATGAACCATAATAAATAAATATTTTATATTTGGAAAATTACTAATTACCTTGTGAAGTGAATATTTACTTAATATTCAACACATATAATATTCTATGAAATAACTGGGGACTGAATATATAAAATAAACCAAACATGAATAACTATTAAGCAAAACATGGGAATAATATTTATTCAATATGTTAAATACATATATAATTTAGCTATGGATTCGAATACACTTAGTGAATTACCCTCTAGGCCCCTTTCTTAGTGGAATTAGGTTTAACCACCTAAAGTCGAAGGTTCAAGTTTAGTAACACGATATGGAACCTATAGAGAGAGAGTCTAAATTCCTCAATGAAAATGACCACATACAAACATAAACTATGTAATATAATTGATTTTTTATGATATCTCTAATCAAGCATGTTGCATTCTGGTGCCATCAACCTATATGCTTAATGAATCTTTCTTTGACTTTCAAAAAATGAATATACCAATATAACTTCATGACCATGGGATTAATAATGTTGTTCCATTCCCATCGTAGGCCCTGAAATATCAACTTCTATTAAATAATAGATTAAAAAAATACATTCTCACTTTATTTAATAATGAAATATCACTTGTATGGTACCTAAGGTATCCTAACTCACCATGAAAATATTTCATCATAGTTTTCATCAATACATTAAAGAACATGAATCATGATATGAATTAATAATTATATTATAATCTATGGACCATTACACACATTCATAGATGATAATATCCAATTACATATATAAATGTGTATTTATTACTAGTAGTACATGTTCTCATAATCTCTTACTCTGAAAGTTACCAAGGGTGTACATTATGAAAAAGTGTCTCAATGTCCTATGATTCCTCACCCTTGATAGCCTACATCATTTTTGTGTCATCAAATGATATCATCCTGATGTATAGTATATATTTAAAAATACTTCCATGGCACTGATAGGTCATTATCATTATGGGTAACTACTATGGTTTTTCATTTGGGACATGTACCCTTGGGGAATTATAATATATGTTTCACACATATGTAAAATCGTTAAGTGATATGAAATTAATTATTATTCAAGGCTATAAATATTACAGTAATATTATGATTAAAGTAGTTTGTTTTAGGTAACCAAATTAAATATACTATGAATTTTACTATATCCAATTGTTAAAATTTTACTGGTTAGTCTCACATGAAAATCAGGCTTCTACTAAGATATGGATATACCTGTTGAACCCTCTATGATACCCATGGTTTTTTTATGAAATATATCTACTTTGAGAAAATCTCTCAAGAGATTATATTACCATGTATATTTCCTCTTCTACCCTAGGAATCTTGGATAGTACCATAGTGATAATTCATCATGATATGATTGAATTTCACTATCTTGGTACATTTCTAAAACTTATAACAATTAATTGTTAAAATTTATTCTTAAAATCCACAAGAATTCAAAACATACATGATCAAATTTATATATGAAAACTACTAGTTATAATACACATTAACCTTTTATTTTATTTAATCTTTACTATGATTTCAGTTAAAACTGATCTAAAGGAGACTAGTTTTGCATCCCCTATAAAATAGTATTCCTACGTCTCTAATTATAAGAAACTCACCCAGTCTTTCTTTCTCAAGCTATTTTGGGTAGTACCTTCTTCTAACCTATGCAGTTCTCCTAGTCTTTTTTAATATTTTCTTTTCATGTTTTACACATAAAAAAGATAAAACCTAAGTATATATCATGGAATTTGATATAGAATCACAAATTATTATTAGGAATATATAGTATATACATCACAAAAATACCATGTGACACTGAAATAATTCAGGCGTATTGTTCTATCTTTTATTTCCTACTACCATGAAAACTTTTTACTATGACTTGGATTAAGAAGACCCTTAACCAAAGGTAGTATATAATATTCCCTACAACATGGGTTGTTACTTTAGTTATATTAGATAAATTAATTTTAGACATAATTAACCACAAGAATAATCAATTGTTTCCTCTATATTTTCAAATATATTATCTTAAAAAATTATATCACTCCTATTAACCTCTTATATAAACCTAGATAAATTTCAAATGAAGGTCATATGATAATTATGATTATTTTGAAACACAATTTGATCCTTGAAACTTATATTCCATATTGAAATTTTTTGACGTCAAGAAAATTTCTAGTTACCTCATATTGATTTGTTCTATAAAGTTACATCCAAGGGAAGTGTTATTGATATATAATGCCTAATATAATGATCATAGTTTCTATGAAAACAAGAATTCAAATAGAATTAAGAAAGATGATATAGCATAACCAGTAAATCTTTACTAGTACCACACTTATACCATCCATGTGTTGTTTCTATTTAATACCCACCATTGAATTTATAACAACCACCAAAATACAGAGTGAATTTTGATATAAAGAATCCATATATAAATTAAAAATAAATTTTCAATTGTATCTAGTTATAAATTAAATCTATTTATATGATAAATTATATATCACCCATAACTGTGAATTATAAAACCATCAACATTGTATTAAACATCCTCTTCAGTATGTGTATCTAGAAAAATTCCAACCACGAACACTTCTATAATTTAATTTTGTTATGAAAACTTTTAAATTTGGATCCAGGATTCAACTAAATCCTTTCTTGCTCCCACTATCTCAAAATATATTTTATTCCCACATAGAAATATAGTTGGTATGATTAAAACCATTGTATCTTGTGGATGGTAACATCTTTAATATCCATCGGATAATAAATCGAGATGAACCTTGTGTTTCCTTTGAAATACATTTGAAGTTAAATTTAACTTAACAAATTATTCAAATACGAACACCTTAGAACTTAATATTGACAAAATCCAAACATACTATAATTTATATGATATAAAATCATCAATTTAGTTAGTATATAATTAGTATTTATACTTATATTTTTCAATACATGTAGGTAAAGGTATCATGGGAAAGTTTCAATATATATAAGAGTGCTCATTGATCTACCTTATACCATCATCATCTCTTTGATGTGAATGATATAATGTGATTTTAGAAAAAACCATCACTCTATAGTTAATGATCAATGAATACTTGGTTATGAAATAATTAAACATACTAGGAGAAATAATCCTACATCCTTTACTAAGTGTGTTCATTACTTCACTGGGTATTCCTTATATTTCTCAAATGAATCTCATAGAGTACATGAATTTACCTATAGCTTCACCTTGGAATAGTTTATGGTATGTATCCAAAATGAATTCAGAATATTTGTGTCATTATATTACTTCTAAAGGTTTATTTATCAAAAAATTGGTAATTATGTTTTTCAGTATACCTAGTGTTTTCTCTCAAAGAGACTAAAAACACTTCAGGGTATAAAAAAGTCAACTATTATGAGTTATATTTTATAAAAAATCATTCTTTTCACAATTAAATATGATTCTTCTTGATTTATTTCCACCATTGGATATCAATGATTCTAGTATTAAGGAATTTTTAATTAGGTATCTAATACCAATAAAAACATTAATTTCAAAAATAAATTATGTATCATTATTTCCTATAGAACACTAAGACAAATTTATTGATAAACTTAATATAAAAAATATTTTAAATAGAATCTATCAACTAGAAAATGATATGTTTCGAAAATCATCACTACCGATATAGGAATAAACATTTTAATCCTCTAGGAAAATTCACCTTTACTTGTTTAATTCACATGCTTCTCATAATAGAAATAGGAATCACCATTACTCAACACGAGGGAGAATACACCATACTTTTGGTAATGTTTCTTTCATAGTTTTAGTATTTGATTATATAATAATATTTAATAATAAAGAAGTAAAACATTATAATTCCTGATGATTATATTTGTATTAGATGATTTTAGTTCTTTAATTTTATTAGATTTATTTTTTAAATAACCCTTTTGTTCACATGAGAATCAAATAGAATTTTGATCATCGTATTGCCACTAAATATTTTGATGCATTAAATGTTGTTGTAAGGAACCATTTACTATAATATAGTCATGGTATTTTCAGCCCATGACTTTTATTATTTTTTATAATAAGGGTTCTGAAATCAAGTTCCTAGAAAGCCTTATTTCCTTGGTAAAACATAGTAAAAAAGTTCCTGATTTGTTTATCCATATTGTTTATATTTTAATATAAAAAATAGGGAGAAACTAGAAGGTAAGGATGATAATATGCGATTAATGGTTAATTTATTATCTATATGGAACCCAAAATTCACTAACTGATCAATGTGCTTCAGTATATTAAATATAAGAACAATAAATAAGTAACCACTTCCAGTTTACACTAGTATAGTGTAGTGATAATATCATTTATCTAAATTCTATCATTCTACTTCTGAAGAGATAAGATATGATATTTCATGATGTATAGATATATGTACTTTTGTTTCATTGTTAGTTATATATATAATATATATATATTATGAAAAAGATAGTAGTATAATACTGATGTAACTTTTGTCGACGTCCTTCTTACCTTCAGTTGCTTGGTGTGGTGGCTGAATAGGTATAAGGAATTCCTACACATAGTATGAATTTTCCTATACTAGTTTAGTTTATAAAAAAAAATATACCATCCTTAGAAATATGTGTTGGTGTGGATATGGCCGGTATATTGAATGATTGTGGTGTTATGATGATTTCACTTTCTATACACTTCATTAATTAAAATGATAATTTATATTTTAACTTAATTACCAAAAGATATGATGTAAAAAATTATATTTATCTGTCACCCATTATCTTATCAAATCCCAATACCCCTCACCATTGGATTCAGAATATCCTATCATATGGATATTCTAGTGGGAAAGATGCGTATGCCCCTTCTAATAACCCATAATGGGAAATAGAAATATATTCAAAGGTATTTAGGTAGGTGTGAATTTACTACTACATTAACTCAATATTTTTTGATATGTTGAGTGGAATCTCTAATCTTGAAATCTTAGATTTTGATTTCTTCAACACCTTTCTACTAGTTTCACTAAGTTTCATAGAGGTGATCAATACTTAATAATAGGTGGGTTAAATAGACCTAAAACTCAGATATAAATTTCCTAATAATTGAAAGCATCCTAATAGATGTTGGTCAATCACTTTAAACTATGGTTTTATTTCAACCTAAGTTGTGGAGGGTTATACTGACTTAATATATATTGATTTGAGTGATATTATCTTTTATGTATAAATTCCCCATTTTTTCTTATTATACAAATGCTAATATTAATTGTATTTTACTTAACTGATTAAACATGTCTTGATAAGACTATTCATAATTTAATTTAATTTAATTAAAAATTGCATGCTTATTAATTCATTAATTTATATGATCGTGAAAAAGAATCCATAAAGAAATTAACCTTGTAACTTGACTAAAATAAAATAATAAAAGGTGAATGATTAAGGAATTTTCAAATGGTTATTTTATATAATATATGATAAGCTAAACCATGAACCTAGGGAAAATAACAACTTAAAATGTAACATGCCTCATACTTTCTCATTCCACTTTTCCTCCTATGCATCTCCAGGATTCATTTTCCTTAGACTCAAAACCCAAACCTCCTCAACTCGCTTGGGAGATCCATCCATTACATAAGATCTATTGACATATAGTTGAGGGTAACCAAAGAGTTAGGTTGGTGTCTACAGAAAAGAAACCACATGCACATAATCCCTTACATAATGAGAGTATGAGATGACACATAGAACATCATCAAGCAATTATTAGAAAAACAATATAGTAATAATATATTAAAAATAACCATTCACATACATAGGTTTTCCTAAGATCATGACCACCCAAATAGATTATATGAATATAAAAATATAAAATTTCTAGAATTAAATTCAATTCATCAGTTATTATTATGATAAATGCACTTGAACTAATTAATATAATTAATTAATTATTTTATTTTAATGTCTCTCTGAACATTGTTGGTGTTCCCTTTACAATTAATCTTAAATAAATAAAATTAATTACACTTTTAGAAAATATGATAAATACCCTTCGTAACTATGTGATACCTTGTATATTTTTTAGTGTATTAATATTGCTCGTAACTTACACATTGTGTCATATACTAAATGGTGCATAGTCTGTAGAGCCAAATAAATTTAGCATATTTAAGATTGACTACATATTTAATATATGAAAAATGTATATGATTTAATCTTGTAAAAAATATGTTGTGCATGAAAAATGTACATGGTATGTATTTATTACTTTATATGGAAATTAATTTGGAATTGTAGGCATCTGTAAAATTAATTACACGGCCTATAAAAAGATACATACAATATAGATCAATATAATCCTATAATTATTTTTTCATGTAATTAATCTACACAATTATAGCCTAGATGGAATATATTAAATATATATGGATACCGGTTACACTCGAAAGACACTTGGTAAAAACATCCATGACAGATGTATATGGACTTGACATGTATGTTGGTTGTAGATATTAATGAGATAAAATGTATCTATTCCATTTACATGCCATGTGACCTCCAAGTTTCACGGCCATTAGTCACATGCGTTAGGTAATAAATACATGACACTTATTTGACCACGTGTATTATAGGAATATATTTATCAATAAAAGTGGACTATGAATAATTTAATCTAAATATATTATTTTTAATCCGTTAAACCATATTCCAAGATGTATTGGTCAAAATACGGTGTAGATTAATGTAATCTTCTTGTAATCACAACATGACAAACAAAATATCTCATGATCCTTCCTTGGGTGATGAACACATCACATGGCCTATACCAATAGGATACACATTGTTTTTCTTGTATTATTTTACTAAATTCCATGAAACCTACTTATGGAGTCCTTTATTTTTTATTTTTTTATATTTAACCAGTTCTTGGTCACATGATTTAGAATGATAAATAATAAGAGAAGACTTATATGTTTATATTAAAGGAATGAATAATCCAGAAATGAAAAATAACAAAAAATTAATATCATAAATCAATGATAAATACATAATTATAAATTAATTATATGACTACTCTCATTCCACTTGAAGGTTTAGGAATAATTGAAGTGGCTATTTGGAAGTTCCCAACTCAAATGTTTTGTCATAATCAATGAATAATCTAAGATGTTCATGATGAAGAATATCATGAAGAAGGGAATTAATTTTAATATTAATTAACTATTACGCCATAACAAAGAAAGTAAGATCATCACATATAATTTATAATTTATTTATTCATATAAAGACTTACCATGCTTTGAAATTATTTCTTTGTTGATGAATCAATTTACCAATTCCGAGTGTACTATTGTTGCGATGAAAGGATCCAAATATAGAATCCCACTAGTGGTGATCCACACATGCTCAACAAACCATCAATCATCACTATATAATTTTTGGGGTGATAGCATGGATTTCTTAACACTTGTGTTAATAAATGTTGATTTCAAAAAGAATCCTTTAAGTTGAGAAGGAATCACTTTGATTCTCTTTAGTCTTGAGAGGGTGGTGGAGGAGGACCACTCTCTATTCATAAGAGAATTCTAGAAGAGGATCTCTATAGGGTTTGAGAGTATTCTCTCTACAATAGACCATGCATAATAATTAAAATGATATGGTTAGAGTAAATGAATGTTATAATCAAGTTTAAATTGATCTAGGGTTAGAGAATAATAAATGCACATATGCCCTTATTATTCTCACAATTTCCAGAGATCCCCTTGTCCAAATAATAATAAAAAATATATTTAATTAACATACACAAAACTCATGGATAAATAAATATTATTTCCATTTAATAAATAAATTAATAATTATTTAAATAACATTTTACATATAATTCCTCACAATACCACTAAACTCAGTTCTCTGGTCCTCAATATTTATAGGACTCTAAATAATGATTATTTATTTAAATAAATAAATGCCACCTCATTATTTTTAGATATTTAAATAAATATTATATTCACTAAACTAGTGAATAAATATTTATCAAATATTCATGTAACTGAATAAATAAATAAATAAATTCTTATGAATGAACTAGAATAAGTAAAATGTTATATTCAGGTAACTAATTTTTACCCTATGAAATAAATATTTATTTAATATTTAACTCACCCTATATTCAATAAAATAAATTGAGATTGAATATATGAGATTAGGAAAAATTAAATATTTATTCAATAAGATACTGGAATAATATTTATTCAGTATATTAAATTAATATATAATTTAACTGAGGTTCTGAATACACTTAGTGTGTAACCCTTTAGGTCCCTTTCTCAGTGGAATCGGATAGAACTTGCTAAAGTCCAAGGTTGGAATCTAGAAAAATTCCAAGACACCTATAGTAAAAGAAGCTAAATTTCATAAAAAATAACCACATACAAACATATACTATGAAATATAATCCTTATGTCGTGATATCTCCAAACAAGTAGGTTGCATACTGTTTCCATAAAACTATATGCTCAACATCTATTTCTTTGACATTCCTAAAATAGATATTTCGAAATAACGCCATAAACTTACCATTAATGATGAATATTTATTATTATCAAAGCGACTAAGATATAAACATCTATTATTTCAAAAAATAAAAAAATCCTTTATCACATTATTTATTAATACAATAACACTTGTAAAACAACCAACGTATCTTACCTCACTATGAGCATATGTCATCACAGGTTTTGTCAATAAATCAATCTATGCGAGTTATGATATGAATTAATAATAAAATTAAAGTTTAATTATCATTAAAAACATCCATAGATATTAATATCCAATGAAACATATAAATGTATATTTTCTATTAGCGGGTCACGGTCTCATAATCTTTGGCTCTGAAAATTATCACGGGTGTACACTATGAGAATGTGTCTCGAAATCATATGTGTATTCACTCCTAATATTCTGTATCATTTTTTTCTCTTAAAATAATTTCATATGGCTATATAACATATATTTAAGAATACTTTCATGTCACTTTTATGTTCTCACCATAGTTAGGAATTGCTATGAACTTTCTAAGTGACGTGTACCCTTACAATGTCATCATATAGATTTCATAAAGAAATATGATCATCAATAAGAAATTAATTAATATTCAATAATATTAATATTTTTGTAATATAATAATTAAAATATTTGGTTCTAGAGTAGAAAGTCCAACAATCTTGACCAACTAAATTATGGGAAGTTCACGTGGAAGAAGAAATGGAGAAGAATACATAGAATGTTTATCTCAATTTAGCAATCTAAAACCACCCTAATATTCCTTGATATAAGGGGTAAATAGGGTAGAAATATGAAAGGATTAGAGGGATATTCACACTATATATAGATGTCATACTCAAAAAGAACCTTTATGGGTTTTTTAAAATATAAAATCCCTAGAAAACCAATTTTCCTTCTCTAAAAAATTAATCCGGGAACCATCAGGCACTTTATTTCTCTCTTTTAGCTACACAGGGACTCACCAGATACCTAGTTGAAGGATAATAGATATCAAATGAAAAATACAGTGGGAAACCTTTGACAAGTTATCTCATTGGGTGTTCAATGACACTATATCGAGTACCCAATGGCTTCTTGTAATTACCCCACACAAACCATTCCTCCAAAAAATATAAACCTATTATACTAGGATTTTATATACATATTTCCATATTAAAAAACTCACTTTATACTCCTAAATATCACCATAAATTATTTCCTTCTCAATCAAAATCATTAAATTTAAATAGAACATTATTTTCTCTATCAAAATACACAATTTAAATATAATATTTTAACTTATTAAACTAAATTCATTATTTTTGAAATATCCAAAATTAAAATAATAAATAATTTAAATATTAATGACATGGTTCATTAAAAACTTCCAAACATAATTCTTTTCATTCTTGAAAACTTAATAAAAAATAGATCATATTCATACCCGCCATATAAACTCACATTATCAAATCACTAAATCACTAAAACTCAATATCTTATAAACTGTCCACAATAAGAATTTATTTATACTAAAAACCTCTTATACCACTAATGCATTCCCAACTTACCAAAAACATAAGAAAAAAATACAATCAATTTACAAATATCTATTTCAAATATACATAAAATCTATCATATCATTTTCATTTGAACTAGAGCCTCTGTTTTAAAAATGAGATCCCAAATCCCAATTTAAAACTGCACATTCACAAAGATAATATCATTTCAAAACAACATTTCTTCAATTATTTTAAATGAAACTAATATTTTTCAAAAATTTGATTATATCTCTAAATTTATTTTTATTTAAAATATTTTATGACAAAAATATTTCTTCTACTTTTAAAAGATAAAAAAATAATTAACTATTCAAATAATGTTTTTACTGAATACCTCTAACAATTTATCACTAATAAAAAATAAACATAGTGGAATAACCAAAGTCTTAAACACCCTAATAGGGGTGAATTATGGTATGTAAACTTCATCATTGAATTTATCTTGATATCATGTTAGCACGATCAATAAAAACATTCAAGTAAAAAAACAAAAACCATATACAAATAATGAAAGTAAATCACAATGAAATAACGATTTTACTTGGCTCACCCAAAATTTCCATATCCAATGGAAATACACCGCCATTGAGTGGATAAACCAAGAATACACTAATTCACTATTGAGTGAATTAATGTTTTTGAATTAATTCATTAGTGTCTAAGGATAACTTCCTATTCTAATATATCTACTCATTGATCAAAGATAAGGTTATTAAAATATAACTAGAAGGTCATTACAATTAAAGTTTCAATGGATAATCAAAAAAAATTGTCATAGATTATCCTATTTAACTCTATATAAATATAAATGAAAATATATAGATATTTAATTATTCTTATTTATCCATAATTTAGAAAAATTCCCTTAAAAACACATATATGTAGTTATTCCTCTCTTTATTATTATGAAACTCTCATTTATCTTCTTCATATAATATGATTCTTCAAAACTAATACACTTTAATCAATTAACGAACTATCCTCTAAAAATATAGAACTTATAATGCCACATGTATCATCCTAATTAGTCCTCATAACCATCCATAATGTTTAAATTAAATCACTCATTAATAAATCAAATGTTCTTATATTTAAAAACTATTCAAAATTTCAAAATATTCAGATATCCAATGAATAGTGGAATATTATAGGGTAATATTATATGTTCTATCTCAGCTTAAAAATATGTACAAAAAACATGGCCTAAAAAATTTAATATCCTAAGAAATAATACATGTTAATTTTAAATATTTCACCAGATAAAAAATTATGATGTAATAAATATTCAAATGGCATATACTATTGTTAGAGTATAAACTATAGAATTTAGTTTTTCTTTGAACTAATTAGTCATAACGTACAACCATAACTTATTCTTTTAAAAACTCATTATTCAAAAATCATGGTTTGATCTCACAATATTGTCCACAAAGTGTAATGAACAACCTAAATCCTTCCACAATATGATATATAATGACACCTTAAATTCATTTTTCTTATTAAATAACCTTGTACCACATTTTCAATACTCAACCTTATGTGACTAAATAATAGTTTAGTATTTTATAGCTATAATGTAATATTTATCACCTTCCAACATAATTTTCAAATAACACCACAAAATAACCACATTGTAACCTTAAATATCAGTGATTCATTTTAATTTCCATTACCAAATTAGTTACCAAACACCTCACAAAATATCCAAAATTATTTAAACCTTTTTCATAAGAATAATTAATTGAGTAAGATCAATTGGAATAAAAATTAACCATTTTTGAACACGTTACATCATTTCTCTCTCCTTATCAACCTAATTTCCTATATTAAGACCCATTGGGGTTGTTGGTAATTATAAAGTTAATTTGGAAGTATCTCATGTGTTTTTATCAATATCCATAATTTAAAAACTCTATATAATAATTTAAATTATTAAATATCACTCTTTATTTACATGAACTAATATTGATATAGAAAATAAGAGTTATAGAATGATTTTTAATCTTTCCATGTATCTTTAAAACTTTTATACCATTATGATGGCCTCAATCCACTTGAATTCAACACCTGAATATTATTCTATATGAATTTTATATCCTATATTTTATATTTTAAGGTATCCCCTAAAGATTATATTTCTAACACTTGAGATAATATTACATGTGATATTACAAATTATTAAAAACAAACTTGCAATGAATTGTTTTTTTGTAATACTATTTAATATCCTCCATTTCTGCACATTAATAATAAACCTAAAGGGTACTAGGATTATTAACCTCTTATAGAAGAAAAAACATGTTATGTGTGAAGAAAATATGACGATTAGGGTTTTTCTAAACTTTATTAAGTTTTAAGAGGTTGATAAACATTAAGATTCAATAAATTCTTATCAAATATTGATGTGGTAAATTGTTAAGTAAAATTTTCTACCACTTGTTGGTATGTTTTAATATGATCCAACTCAACAACCTATTTTCCCACCTTCTCTTTGATAAATTGTAACTAAATTACAATATGTTTAGTAAGAGAACACTATAAAAAATTATTCATAAATGAAATATCACCATTGTGACCACAAAGTATCACCATTGGAATCTTTAATCCATCACTAAGATCGTACAACTATTAATTCTTCCAAATTATTTGGGAACATGACTTTAAAATCAAGATATGTTATACATCATTTGTATTAAGTAATGTATTTTATTTCTTCTTTCCAATCTAACCAAGTCACTTGTGTCTGACAAATAATGAACCTACTCTCAAGGATTTTTAGTCTACAATATCTCTAAATTATTCCATATCTGAATATAAACCAAATATAACTTTTTTATTTCATTATATATCAAAACAACACCAATAGTACCTTTAACATATTTTTTTAAATCTATAAGATTCTCTTATTTTAGAATACTTTGAAACATTGTAACAAAAAACTCATCATCTTTATCAAGCCTTGTTTCTATCGGGTGGAGTAAGATTCAATCACAACACAAAATAATATTGCATACAAAACTTCTCTATTTTAATAATTTTTAAGATTAGTTCCAAAAATAATAATTCTTGAAATAAGTTTTCATTATTAAATGGAAATATATTTTAATAAGTCCTTATAATATTTAATTTTAGAGATAAAAGTGTACTAACCTTTTTGATTTACTTAAATTATAAGAAAATAAGTGGGTTATCCAATCTGATACATTTCAGACTCCTAGATCACTAACTTTAGAAAATATTCGATATATTCCTTCATATTTCTAGAAATTATACCTTCTTCAACAAATAATAGCACCATTAATTGTTATTATTTCAAAAACATTACCCATATTTTTTAATTGACATCACCTCTATTGAAATCATATTTCTTGAAATATAAATATAAGCTAGTATATTAATCCCATGGTAAAAATACACTAGTTGTTTAAGATTGACTTCCCATTTTAGTACACTTTTTTAATAATATCATTTTCATATTCATTTGGTTTATCTTGAATCCTCCTTGAGTTAAAACTATAAAATGTTATTTAGATTGATTTATTTCTTTCCATCAATGTAAATGTCACCTCAAAATCAATACCCACAATTTTAATGTATTATTTTTATGCCAAACTCACTTTATTTATTTTCCCATTCCCATGCTCATAATTTTCGATTCTTAACACCAATTTTTTTACAATGAAATTTTTATAAATATAAATATTTACAAACTTCCCATGTTTTATTATTTTCAATCCAATCAGTCTATTCATTCATAAATTTAATCCATGACTCATATATTATTGATTCTTTAATGGATTCTACTTCCACCTATAATAACAATGTAATTTTTTTGAAACTCCTCCTTCAATGGGTTTGTCTATAGAGAAAATTTATCACTAATGATATACGACTTATCATTTTCAACTCACATTTTTCTCCATTTAGTTAATATTATACTCAATTCAACTACAGATATATGTTCTAATTTAATCCCAAATTCTTCTACATATGATGTTCTTGTATATTCTCTAAAAATTGAATCATGATAATTATCTTACTAATATATTTTCTCAAATCTTATGATTCCACCTTTGTTTATAGATTTTATTTAATGAATTTTATATATTTCTCTCAATAATCTTGTTCATTCTGATTTTAAATCCATTATAGACATTCCTCTTGGTTGAATATATAATAAATATAATTTCATTGGATTAATTTTTACCTTTATTTTCTTAAAACCATAATATTTATATCCAATTTTAGAGTAGTGAAGACAAAATCCATACAAATAATTTATTCTTTATTATGAAGGATATTTCCTTATCATTCTCTACATGATTCTAGGAGTTATGCCCCATATATAATGTTTTATATCATCATAAAAGGTTATGGTTTGATTTAAGTAACCATATTGTGTACACATAATTGATGAGAATTTATTTTCAATTTCACCCCACATATTCAAATAATTCAAGTAGATTTTGGATTTTTAGATTCCACCCAATGATTGATTTTGATAATTTCCACCAACTTATTTCTTTCATATTATGAAAAACATTTTTTGTTTGAGTATTGGATATTTAACCTTACATCTAGGTCTAATATTTATCATAGAATATAGTCTTTGATAATTCAATAAATTTTCAAAAAATAATAATCCTTATTTCAACTCTCTCTTAAACATTCTTATATTAAAAACTTTTTAAATTATAACATCTTCTAAGATTTTTTAGATTTTAATTAAAATTCTAAATTCTTCTTTGAGGAATCCACTTATTATTCAAGTGATTCAATATTATTCCACTATATTCAATGTAATTTTTTTCATTTATTAGCTTGTCTTGATTCTCAATTTTCATATGAAGATAACTACTTTACTTAAATTTTATTAGATGATAGTCTCTTCTTCCACTATATTCTCTAATGGTGTGATTTCATTACTGATATGATAAAAATATATAAAGTATTATTATATGAGTCCACTAATCTTCTTATTTTTATTATTTTGAATATTTAGCACCTCTAGAGTTACTTCACATTATAATTTGAGATCAATTACACCATTTATCTAATAATAATATCTGTTTTCATGTTTTACCTTCTCCACCATCTCAATCAAAGAATATTTTATGTATTATTTAAATTTATTTTCCTCATTCCCATGATAAAAAGCATTATTAATATTTTACTTTTATCATGTACTCTTCCATTGAAATTTATTTGTGGATTAATTTATAGATATGACATTATTTATAAGGGGAAAAGCTCTCTATAGGTTTTGTCATAAATTAATTATGATATCTTCTCTATTAAGACTTTATGGACATCATGTTTCTATATAGTTAATTTTACCAAAATTGAAATACATTGATAATATATTGACTTAAAATACATCTTTTAGTTATTTTATATATTTAATAATTAGTGAGAGAAGTTAATCACTCATATCCTCATCTCCATTATAATGATTAATATCATTATTTACCATTTCTTTGAAATTTATCTTTTTATATTAGTGAATTATCATTACTTATAGATTTAATCACAACTCATACCCTACCAAGCTGTGTTATAGATCATCTTGAGATGACTGTTGGGCTATGATATTGTGCACATTATATAATCCAACATTACATCATTTTCGTTATTTTTTTATGATCAAAAATACCCTTTTTTTGTTACTAATTCTTTTAATTTGAATTGTATTTTAAAGTAATTATTTATTTATTCATGTTTCTTATTGAATTTTAGTTTGGAATTTATATTCTATGTTATTTATATTAATAAATAATTCTAAAATAATTATCCTTAATATAAGACTATTATATATAATTAACCTATTAGAAGATTAGATATTTTACTATGTATAAGATACTTATTAGATTTTGGATATTTTGGACTTTTAGAAGTTAAGTATTCAAAAGATTAATTTAGATAAGTACAATTACCTTTTTGTATATAGGGAAGTTGGAAAGGTCACATAAAATATTTAAAAAAGTATAGGGATACATTTTATGATGAAAAAATTGATGTTTGTAAATTTCTATGAGTAAAAGACTCATAAGTATTACAGTGGAAGTTGACCAAGATAGATATTTCCATAAGCATCTAAATCTAATATATTATAGAGAACTGAAAATAGAACAAATTTCAAGACTCTTATGTATGAATATGACTCTTATACATTATATTGAACAAAAAATTTGACAAACTATAAAAATATTAAGTATATAGATGAATCTTATTCATTATAAAGAACTAAAAATTTGAAAAATTACAAGACTCTCATACATGAATATGACACTTATGAATTCAAAAAATTATCAATCATAAGCTATAATTGATAATTTGGAACACCACTTTATCGAAATTCATATGTTTTGAGATATTAAAGGAGTTGTATCAAAAGATTATATGGATTATATATAATTACATTTGACTTTGAGGATTTAAATGAATATTGGAATGTAGATTCAAACATGGAATTATTTACAAGAAGTAAAAGAAGATATTTTTGTACATGATTAAAATTTTAAGTAATAAAATTATGGATACTATTTAAAGGTCCAATGGGTATGGAAATCCTTAAATAAGGATTATAAATCTCACAAGTAGTTCATCATTTAAAGGAAGATATATTGTAATCAATATATTTTATTTTCATGGATTGTTTCACATTAATTATTACTATGTATATATATATTATTTTTGGAAGATTTGTGAAATAAATATAAAATTATATACAAGTAAAAAAACGTACTCAAGTATTTGAATACTCATACAAATTTCATACCATGTTCCATATAAATATCCTAAAAAAGTTCTTGTTTTAGATTCTAAAAATAATAATGAAAATTAATAAGTTGTTTTATATTTATATTTTTAATTTGTGAAGAATTTTTCTATAATCAATGAATTTATTTCCGAATTTCTCTATGAATTTATAAATTTTATCTAGAACAATTTATAAATTTTTTTAGTAATTAGATTATGAATAAATGCACTAAATGATATTAATTTATACATCTTTCTATTTCTATTATAAATTTAAAACTTATTATTACAAGTGTTAGAGTGAGACTAAGGATAATTCATGTAATTTATTTTCTGATAAAATCTCTTGGAACCCTTTACCAAGTGCCAACAGCTTCCACTTAGTTTTGATATCTTTAAGAAAATGTTTTAAATAAATAACACCAAAACTATTTTAGGTTTCAGAAGAGTGTACTAAGAGAGGATCTTTTAGATCCAAATTATTATAAAAATATTTTTTTCCATACACTTTACTTTATTTCAGCTACATAATATAATTTATAAAGAAGAAAATATCTAATAAACTTTAAGAGGGAAGTTTTTGTATTTAGTGAATTATTTTTTTAAAGGACACAATTCATCACCCTCTTTAGTTTTCTATCACTGATATTGGATCATAATTGGAATTAGAGAAATAATCATAATACCTATTCACTGTTCTATTAAAGATTTCAATAATTTCTATAAGAGTCATATTTTTAAAGAGATTATCATTTATATGCTAAAAATATAGAGAGATAGATTAAGATAAAAAAAGTCATTATAGATGATCCTAGGGAAGGTATATACCATATTACAAATCCTTATTTGAATAGTGAGAATTATATTTTCTTTAAATCTAGAATGATTATATATTTTATGAAAATTTTCTTGAATGTTTATATGATGGTGTTGAATCACTACAAGATTTATTTTAGTTAACCTGAATTGTGGAGGGTAGATTAATATGATGGATATGATTTAAATTAATAGGATATGAATGCTATAATTTTTTAATTTGGATTTGAATAATTCTATAAATTTTCTCAATGTTCTATTTCTCATGATTACTATTTCTTATGAAAGAACAAAAAAGTAAGAAAATTAAGGTACAACACTAATAAGCTAATTTTTTATGCTTTCATAATGTTTGTTAAATAAATAATAAATAAAATGAATGGAATACTCGATGATATAGTGAATAATGTGGATTTATTGGGAACCACTGTACTCAAACTATTTTAATCCCTAAAATTCCATAGAGTTATAACTACTATATAGAGTGGAATTTCTCCTACTATTAACTAGTTGATACCGGTTAAAGAGCTAAAAATGAAGAATTTAATTTGAAATATCTTGATGTATGAAAATGAGATGTAATAATTAGATGATTATTATAAGTTAATACAGAATTAAAATTCTACCTTTAAAGTGTCTACTTTAAAAAATGAGAAGAAATTAAAATAAACATTTTCTTACTTATATGATGAAGGATAATCTTGTTGTTTATATTTAGGGGATGATGTTTCTCAACTAGCTATAAGATTCAATATATTTACAATATAAGAAAAGGTTTTTGAAATAAATTTTGAAATAATAGTGGAAATTTAATGTAAGAAATATTCAAAGAATTAATGAAACAAATAGCAAACCAAACATTACATGTATAAATAATAAATCTTATTAATAGAATAGTCATTACATATCAATATGAACCATGCTATAATTTTACAGGTTTAGTGTATTTATAAATATGGATACATAAAAAATTGATTCAAAAAATATCTACACTATTTCTCATCATGTTCTTTAAAACTATCACCCTTCTTATACATATCATGCATAAAACCATTCTTCACAACCTGAGGAAGGGAAACATATGAAAGGGTGGGCTCAAATGACCAGTAAGGGTAAACATAAGAGATATCAATTAATGATCATGAATGATAAGGGAATGAAAACTTGATCATCACTTAAAATAATTATACCCAACAATTGAAAGATCTTTAATCATGAAATAAGGAATAAGGTTTTTTCAAAAAAAAAGTCCCAAGAGTGTAGAATCATAAATAATCAATCACAATCCATGAGAACATAAAATAAAAATATGGAAAAAGTTTTTTTTATACACATAAGATTATAAAATCATTTCCTTAGTCAAGTATCACTACCAAGACTATCATAATGTATTTGGATCACTTATAATTCTTTCATTTCCTTAGTCAAGGTTCACCCCAAAACTATTTTATTGGAAAAAGTCTATTATTGAACAGGGTATACTCTCAATTCTAGTGCTTATTATTTTATGACATACCCTTGTTTACTCAATGCATTGGAGGGTTATATAATTCCAGTCCCATCTATAACATAATGAAAACCATACATATTTGTGTCATAAGATCATAAAATATTGATTATCTAATCTTACCATAAGACATGTAAAGGATACATGTTTCATAAAAATTTCACGATCATAACTATAAAACATACAGATAAAGAAAAAATATGTTAATTTAGGATCATATTCCCATTAAATAATTATAAACATCGAAGGACATTGTCATCGATAAAAATACCTTTAAAAGATCACTAAAAAATCATGAGAAAAATACATTTTAATTTATAAAATTACCTATTCAAAATATAAAAATTTAAAAAATATTATGTAAAAAATTTATTTGAAATGAACTAATGAAACTTATAAAGTATGACTCAAAGAAAAGTGTATTCATGATAGCGGGGAAAGCCATTCATGTAGTTTATTTTTAAAAAACAAAAAATAATTTCACATTTCCTGTAAAAAGTCAAAAGTAACTCAATGTAAATATGAGAATAATATTCCATTAAAATATATTTACATAAAGTAAAATATGGTTAAAAAAATTAATATATATTTCTAAAATAGTAAAAAAAATCTTGAAAACATTTTTAAAAAAATACATGCAATGAAGGAAAATATTACTAATCAAGGAGATAAGTAAAGTTGATTTTACTTAAAAACATTATTTTTATTTCTTAATAAATTAAATGGTGTAAAATGAATTTAAAACATCTAATATCCAGAATTAAAAAAGATGATAATGAAACAACTCAGGTATGAGATATACAAATTTTAAGTAACTTACCTTAAATATAACATATTCTAGTGTATTTATACTTGAATTCACCTTATTTCATTCCTAAATAGCTTTATGATTTATAGTTTTATAGATTTAGTTCATGAACCTCACATAATAGACCCATATATTTCAAATTTTTAACATCTATTCAATATCCATTTTTTCTACAAAACAGAACTTTTAAAAATAAATACATTTTATTTTCATGTAAAATCATTATGATTTTCAAATTAACTTGTTCATTGTATTTACCCATCCTTAAGCCCTATGAAATACACTTTAATTTTTGAGATAAGCACAAAAATATTAGAATGGTATATAAAAATAACAATGAAAATAATTATTCTATTTTAAAACCATGATATCTAAAAGGAATTTTTCCTTAACATAATAAGCCTTTAACTCAAATAACTATTTATATACACAGGAAAACATTTTTTCTGTAATTTTTTTCATAATATAGTTTTTAAGAAAACATAATGGGAAAATCATAATTATGAAGATTTCTTAGAAAATATGAGAATCCATGAAAATAATTTTCATAAAAATATACCATTTTACCCCAATGGGTAAAACCATTTCTTTAAAATGATAATTATCTTAACTTTTGAAAGAAAATGATTTCCATGAAATTTCCTAAGAAAGAATAGAAATTTTATGTAGGTTCCTTGGGACATAATATTAATAGAACCACTATAGTACCCTTAAAATTAGAAAAACCATATGGTCAAATTCCAGTATAATTCACTAGAGAACATAATCATTACCCAATGAATTAGAGCATTATCTGAGTAAACACATAATATAAGTTATATCAGGATCACCCTTAATCATTATCTATATTGGGATCACTTGTCATAATAAAAAATTTACAAGGACCATATAATTAATAAAATAATATATTCTTTCAAATTTTCATTATAATACCCTTGAAAAACTCTTTTCAACCCATATATATAATGCTTTTGAATATTGAAATACCCTATTCTATTAAAAACTCATCTTAAATACCAAAATATATAGAAAAATTTTAAAGAGAGTTTCACTTTCAATAAAAAATATAATCTTATAAAGGAATAAAATCATAAAATAATGTTTATGGTGGAGGGAAAATTCATTATCATGATATACATTAAAATAGAACATTAATTTTGTGTTTTGTAAAGAAATACAAAACATTCTATAAAAAGAAACATTTGTGAAAAAATTTGAAATAATTTATTAAGTGAAATAAAAAATCCTTTATAAATCATTTATGTCTATATAAAAACTTCCATAAAATCATTATTATGAATATGGACATGTAAGGAAATGATTTAGAAAATATAAATCTGGAAAAAATTTAAAATGAGGTATCATGCTAAAGTGTCCCATTCCTCGAGTCCTACTCATCACGTAATATATTTATATTATTTAATAATAAAATTAAATTAATTATTTACTTTAATAAGAACCATTTTCAATTTAATTATTACTTTTACCGTGTTAAAATAAAATGTATAATTAATTAAGTTCATGTCGGATGTTTTGACGATATTCAGATCATATTTCCAAAAATGACTTCGGTAGGTTCCCTATGGTCAAAGTGGTGCTTTTTCCATCATATCCAGAATAGTAATCATGAATAAATTATCATATTTATACATAAATTAAAATTATAAAACCAACCATGGATTATTGTTATGAAAAATTAAGTGTGTTACAATCATGGAGACAGAAATTCGTACGTACATAAGAGTAACATTTCCATATTTCAACAATCATGATGTAAAGAAGGTATGAATTTTTTTATCTTTAAAAATTTATATTTATATAATAAATACCATATTATTTATTTAAATAAACATATATATCATGCATGTTATTTTTTGATAGAAAATTAATCACATCACTTCGTGGAGGTGGTAGTCCACACATACACACGAACGATGTTATCATTTTTAAATGGATGTAAAGGTAAAAAAATAGGTGTTATATTATATTTATAGAATGATAAATATTTATCTAATATCATATATAAAATTAAATCCATTATTTTAACCATCAATGTGAAGTGGTGATGGAAAATAAATTACATCAGTTCCTGAGGCGGTAGTCTGTCGTATGCATGAACAATGTTTTTGCTTCTTATTTAATGGAGGAGAAGATATATGTAGGTGATTAAATTAATATAATAAAATATAAATATATTTAAGATATTAGTGATATTATTTAATCATTTTTTAAGAATATTTTAAGGAGGTATAATGAGAAATAAATTGAAAAATATTAGTTAAGATCTTTACCTCTTTATCAGACAAGCTCTTAAGGTTTACACCAAAATTATTATTAGGTTGGTTTTATGATCAAGGTAATTCCTATAGTAAGTGGGGACTGATGTAATTATGTTATTTTAGTTGTTATTGTATGAACTAAATAGTTATTTATTTGTTCATAAAGGAGAAGAAAATGCGTCCTTTTATAAAAGCGGGGAGGCACAATCTTGGAATTTCTTATAGTATTAAATTAATATAAATAATTGTCACATTAAAATGGATCCAAATTGATAATATTAAAATATAAAATGTGGATTAGTCTAAAATATTTCCTAAAATAAAATTTTGACATGTTTATATTATATTTTTTCACTTATCTTTTTGTTTGTTTTAACCCTTTTGACAGTTACAATTATATCAATTTTGATTACTCTTAAGGTGTTAATATAGTTAATATAGAAGGAAAATTGTCCCATAAATGGACCATTGTTTATAATTTCAACAACTCAACAATATATTTGATGAATATAATATTTTCCATAATTTTAAATCATTTAATAAAATATTATTTATTATAAAATATCATTAATGTCATTTTTGGAACTATTCATTTATTTTGACTTTGAAAATACCACAACAGAAAATGAATTTGAATATAATACTTTAAAAATCCCTAACATGTTAAATATATCTATTAAATTCATGGAAAAAAATAATTATTTTAAATTATATAACTTGAAATGTTTCTAAAGTCATCAATTTTATATTTCTTTTAAATTAAATAAATATTACATTGGTGTTGCATATGCATTTAAGGTAATTATCTCAACACTAAAAATTAATAATAAATTTAAATTATAAATAAAAAATATTTATCATTAAAATAACTATTTTTAATTGAAAATACCTTCTTTTTATCCATATGTCAAAAATTATAAAATAAATAGAATGATTTTTTTTGACTTTTATTGACATAAAATATCATGAAAAAATGGAAACATAAGGTTGTATATATGAATTATGGATGGTTATTAATGAAATATACTAATAAAATAAAATTTATTCAAGTGTTAGTGTTACTTTTTTGTCCATTCACATTATTTACACCCTTAATTAACCCACATTACCTTTACTCTAGTAACAAAATTTACTACGATTACTATCCATAATGACAAAAAATAAAAACAAAATATTTAAAAAATAATAATTTATAATTTCAATTATATAATATAATTTTAAATATTTAAAACATATAATTATCATAATTTAATTTAAAATTAAACCCACAAAACACAATGACAAACAACTTTTCCAAAAAATGTAATTTGAAGCACAAAAATGTTTTAATACTAAATTCAGAATTTCAATTAATTTAAATTATATTAGTTTTATTATTCATAATATAATAGAACTAATTTTACTTTTAAAATATTTATAATAAAAATGTAACATTGTAAATTCATGAAAATAAAATTAAATTTTCAATAAAAATCAGCATTTTTCATTATTCGCTGGAAAAATAATATTTTCAAAAAAATCCCAAAAAATCACTTTAAGCAAATTTTTATTTGTTTATTTAAAAAATTATATACTATTTATGAAATTAAATCCCTAAAAGTGTTATAAATTCACTATATTATCCACTCATAAGAAGAGATAAAAACAAATTTTGAAGAAAATGTTTTGTGAAGCATAAAATAACTTTACTAGAAATTGAATGATTATTTACTCATAATTTATCAATAAATTATTATTGAGTAGGACCTTTATATATATTTAATAAATTATTTGATCATATTAACACCCAAAAATTTAACGGATATGTTATAATATTCATATTTAAATAATAATATTTCATAGTTCATTTAGGCTTATTGTTTTGTGTCATATACGCTATCGAACATAGTTTTATTTTTTAAAATCATGGGTTGTTAAATTCTCCATAACTTTATTAAAATGTATCATATAAATGTGAAATTGATAAAATAAATAAATTGATTGATATCTGAAAATGTATTTTTTGAAATCCCGCATTGTAAAAATGGTTAAGATAATTTATTCTAAAAAAGAGATAAAAAGAAATAAAAAGGTCATATTGAATAACAAAAAAATAGGTTTTCAAATAAGAAAAAAAATAATGGGAAGAAAAAATATAAACATTGAAGAAATTAATAATGCTAAAATAATATTAGAGAGTGTTAGAGATCATTGATCACCAAAAAGTGAATGATCATGAGAAAGTTAATGACCACAAATCCATAAATCGAAGAGGTGTGCAATATGTTATTGTTTCTATAGAAATAAAGATAATACAATATTTTTTTTGTTTCAAGATCTTTTTCTTAGTGTTAAGGAATTATATTACAATATATACTAATAAAATAATGTAGTATACTTACTTTACAAGTAAAATTTTATCCTTTAATCAATTTAATACACAATGTCATCATTTTCTCCAAACGTCGAGTATTAAAGATGAATTTTTATTCTTACAGAACTAAAATCAACTTCCATAAAATCATATACTTACAAAAAAAGGATAAAAAGATATTTCTACTATATTTATATATTCACCAAAACTAAAATGGATAGTACAATGTAATATAATTCCCAAAATTAATAATCCTTTATAATAATAAATAATACATTAATCTCCAAAATTCAACAGTTATAAAAAAAGTTCGAACTAAATCATTCTATATGTAATTATCCTTAAATTTCTTCAATATATTCTAGAAAAATATTGAAATCCAAAGATTATAATTATTTGATCACATATTTTTCAACATTTACCCCCAAATCACGTCAATCACTCTTAAATTCTCATAGAAAAAATATACATGACATAGTCAAATATTCTCCAAGATATTCTAATCAATTCTATAAATGACCTGAATGACCATAAAGGCAAACTAAAATCATATATACTTTCAAAATATAGTTCAACCTTTATTTATAAAATTAAATCCCATCTTTTTCAAAAAATAATCATTTACCATAATCATATAAGGTTCCCAAAATAGTGAAATTTTCCTAAAATAATGTTAATTACTTAATCACTAAATCACTTTTCAATGCCAAAATTATTTTTATGATAATCAACAACTTCCAAAAACCAACTTAATCATTATAAATAAAATAATTTTATGTAAAAATAATAATTTCATACTAACCTAGAAAATATGTAGTATAGTAGTAGGAATTGTACCCTTATCACCCTTCAATTTTATGTTCAATCCCCATGGACTTTCCTGATGCGACATGTATTCCATTTAAAAAACTATATAATTCCTATAATGTTCTTGAAATATAATAATAATACTAATAAACATCATTAATCATTAAATCACTTTTTAATATCAAAGTTTTTCTACATAGTTCATTTTTCCAAAAAATTCAAATAATCTTAATTAACTATCATGATGTAAATATTTACTCAAAGGTTTATTCATCAGTATATCATATTTCAATAATTGAGTGTCTCAAAAAATTATCGCTTTTTTTTTTCTAAAAAAATGTCTAAGGTATGAATTAATTTTAACATATGTATCAGAATTTTGAAATAAAAATATATTATTGAATGTTTCATAATTATCTTGATATTTAGACTATATCGTAATATCATTTATAAAAAACCATTACATCCTAATTTTGAAAAATCTTAATATAAACATATCCTTTATTCAACTTCTTTCTTGATGATTTAATTATGCTTTTTTATCTATATTTTTTAAGACTTACATTCAATAATATTAAATATGAGTCATGCTATAAGATTCAACAATATCAATTTAATCATTATCCCAAATGAAAATTTATAAAAAACTATTAAAATAATTTATACATTTGAAATACTAATAACCATTTATTATTGTCCCAATTTTTAAGTCTAAGGTCCCATGATAAGCTAGGTCGAGTCTTTATATTGTCAAAATACTTCAAAACCTTTCCAAGTTACTCTTATTATTTTATCCATGTATATTTTTTATGTATTGGTTGAAATGGATGTTGACAGAGATCAAAATTTGTAAATAACCCTAGGTTTTGAACACAAAAATTATGAAACATACCCCCTAACTAGTTTTCCATAATACCTTAGGATATGGTTTAAATTTAGTTTTTTAAAAAATTGTGATTTCCTTTGATAATAAAAACATTAAGATAATAAATAAAATATATACACATCTCTTAGATCACCTTATTTTGTACCTAAATAGAGGAATTTCATCCCAATTTGAGGATCATCCATTTTAAAAACTCGATAAAGTCCTGTATGATATTCCCAAAAAGGAGTATGATGGTAAAGTTTATTTTTCATAACATATTAAAATGCAACCCATGTTACATCATCAAATCAAAGAACAAAATATGATTGGGATATATTATAAAGTGTTTTTCTTTCATGTAAAATGTTAGAAAATGTATCTGGATTATTGGATCTAGATTTTTAAATTATCATTTTAAGTGAATCCTCTAGTTTAGATAAGAGGTTTGTGTTATATTTTTATCCTGACTCCTGTAGAATAGATTTTACTATGTTGAAAAAAAATTGAGTCAATAAACAATAATTTTATTATAGAAATTAGAGTGAAAATCTAAATAAAATTTAAATTTCATAATCTATGACACCATTCCCATCAAACTATAACACATTTGTTTTAACCTAGGTTATCCAAGTTCATCGTTAAATTCTTTAACCTCATGATAAAATACATTATAATGGTTCAAAAAAACATGTGAATTTATCTAATAATATCCCCCAAGAGTGTAAAACTTGGTTCATAATAAGGCCACTTTCACCATGCACCAGAGTGATGGTCGAGATATAAACGACCAACACTTTTTGGGGTTATCACCCCAAGATGTATATGTGAAAAACTCACATCCACTTATAGTATCTAAATATGGTTTTATTTATAGTAAAATCACCTCATATATTCCTTACCAAAAATTTTAGATGTTATCATATACTTAGACTTATCCTCAACTTTTCAACAAAATTATCTAATCTTAGTCTCTATAGTTATCTAAATATTTTCTATGATACCAACTTTATGGACCCAAACATAAACTTTATATATTATAGTGTCTTTAGAATATAATTAACCTTATTTCATTGAAAATGGTAATTAGAATTTATATTTTTTGAGAGTCAGGTCATAAACCTTACATAAAAACCCATATATTACAAAGTGGACACTTCTATTCAGTATCCATTTTCCCATGAAATAATGTTTTTAAAAAAACATTTTTTTTACTTGAAAATTCTTCCTAACATTAATCTTTACATCTTCTTTCTTACCCAACCTCAAACCCTATGAAAAACATTTTAAAATGTGGGATGAACATAAAAATATCAACAAGGGACATAAAAAAGAAGAAAGAAACCCATTAGTCCATTTTAAAAACATGAGATCAAAAACAAATTCTTACTTAACATAATAAACCTTGACCTCAAATAATCATTTAATAACACATGAAAATATTTTTTTCTAAAAGTTTTTCATAAGATACATTATAAGAACAAATAATGGAAAATCATAATCATGAGGGTTTCTTTGAAAATATGAGAACCCATGAAAAAAATTTCTTTAAAACATACCTTTTTACCCCAAAAGAAAATAACCATTTCTTTAAAAATATTTCTATTAACTTTTAAAATCAAAAAACTTCAATAAAAAATCATAAGAATGAATTATAAATTCATATAGTTTCCTTGAGACATCAACTTTACAGAACCTATACAGAACCCTTAAAATTGGAATAACTATACGGTTTACTACTATCATAATTCAGAAGAAAACATAATCATTATCCAATGCATTAGAGAACTATCTGGGAACACCCATCATATAATATATATCGAGATCACCCATCATCATAATATATATTAGTATCACCCATCATATTAAACAATTTATATGGATCAAATTAGGAATAAAACATTATAGTCTTTCACATTTTCATCATAAAATCCTTAAAAAAATCTTTTTAACCCATATGAAAAATTATTCGAGATATTAAAATACTTTTATAGTGAACTAATACTTTTAAACATATTATTAAATGATTATTAATCATAAATATTTATTAATACAACACAATGATCATGTGTCCTAGTGTCTTTAGAAGACTATGATAATAATAAATCAAAGGGATACAAAACATGGAATCCTTATTTTTTTCTTATCCTTAATGATATTCTAAATCCTTTCATGTTTCTAAAACTACTTGGAATATCCTAGGGAATACATGAAAGAAATGGGTGATCTAGAAATCCCAGTATGGGTGTAAAAATGATAAGTAAAAAACATGAGTAAAATATATAAGTTGGTATCTTAAAATAGAAGACATATGAGTAATCAGATATAAGCATGACATAAAGAACATGGTATCATAAAATCATTGTAATGTAGGAAATTCAGAAACAACATATAACATGACATAAACATGAGTCACAGATAAATTCCTATACAATATAACATGGTGTAAAAATTCTCACAATGAATTAGGATTACTCCCTAATCTCATACATAACGCCTCATGAGACTAAATATTTACCCAATGAGTTGGTGTGTTATCTGGGTGCACCCATCATAACATGTTCATGATCAATGTGTTACACATAAACTAAATGAATCATAAAAAAATAACTTATGAATTACCCATGTAAAGAAAATGGATTTATTAATCTTTATTCAAATCATATTCAAAAGAAATTTCAAAATGAAGGAATTTGAGGAATGATCATAAGGCATGTATTACTCAATCAAATGAAGGGAGAAGAATCTAGGTCTATATGTGATAAACATACATACATAATTTATAAGAAATGCATAACATGGAACGTTGTTATCCATAATGAAAATAATTAAAAAATATATTGAGGAAAACAACCATTTCACTTTGAGTAACCTCAAAGGATGTCATCTAAGATGAAAAATTAATTTTAATGATCACTTTGAATTTTTTTACGAAAATATCAATTCCATTTTCAAAATAGTTATTTAAAATCAAAACAATTCTCAAACATTAAAGAAAACATTGTTTAAAAATTACATTTGAAACTTAAAAAAGAATCTTTAAAACATTGTGTGGTCATGATAGTGGAAGAGTTCCATTCATGCTGAATACGTTAACAAAAAAAGATTCCTTTCTCATTTTTGTAAGAAAATTAAAAAATTACCTTTTCTGGAAAATGATAGGAAGGTTCCTTTTAAAACATTTTGTAAAAAACCAATTAAGGGTAAAAATGACTTTAAAAAATCATAGTAAATCATTTTTGAAAACATTTTTAGAAAACATGGATTTGGAAGAAAAAGGTTTTTCAGCTAAAGAGAGAAATAAATTTTAATTTTCTTAAAAATATTCTCAAACATTTTAGGTACCAATGAGAGGAAAAAGGTATTATTACTTGAAAAATTGGTGACTAGCCATATGAGAAAAAAATTAAATTGATTTATTGGAAAATGATCAAATAATTTCCTTCAATGAAATTCATGCATAAGAAATCCCAATTAAAATGATATTGAAACATAAACCCATACCACTTTGGTAACATTAGAATTATAACTTCCCATGAATTAAGTAGATGAATTGAAATGTAAAATATCATGATGTAGGAATCACTATAAAAAAACACACAATATACAACCCTATCCTTTATCAGTGTCAGTGAAAAGTGTTGATAAAGGCATGATCGGTCGTACGGGTCCTATATCGAAATAAAAGATGTTCATATACTTATTTATAAAATATTCCACTACAACAAATGCTCAGAAGCCAACTGCGGGGATGAGCCCATGCATACACTCTATATATACATATGGGCCAATGAACCCCCATAAGTCCTAGTCCAACATATGCTTCCTATGGGCTTTAGCCCACACATATATACAGTCCGGTCCTATACGAGCTGACATACTCTCCCAACCATATGACTGGACCCATATATCCAAATAAATCTATATAAACTAATAAAAAATACAATTATTAAAAATATTGAAAATATTGAAAATATTGAAAATATTGAAAAAATTGAAATGATTAAATAAATAAAAATTAAAAATGAATAAATTAAAAAATATTAAAAAAAATATTAATTAAATAATTATCAATAAAAATGAATAAATTTAATATATATATAAATAAATTATAAATATTAATAAATAATATATATTAAATATAGATATATAAAATGAATTTTTTTTAAAAAAAACAAACAAATGAAAATTAAAAATGAATAAATTAAAAAATATTAAAAAATATTAATTACATAATTATTAATAAAAATGAATAAATTTAATTTACATATTTATAAATTATAAATATTAATTAATAATATATATTAAATATATATATATAATAAAAAAATTATAATAATTAAAAAAATTAAAAATGAAAAAATTTAATATATATGTGTATTATTTATAAATAATAATAAATAATATCTATTAAATATAATTATAAAAAATTAATGAAATGAAATAATTAAAAAAATATTCATTTTGTATTCATTTTTAATGGTTTTTATACATAATTATTCATTAATACATTTAATATTTTTAATATAGAATTATATTTATATATAAATTGTATATATATATATCAATCTATATAATATTTCCTAAAATATGAATTATATAATAAAAAATACTTATGCTTACATTAAATAGGTAATATATTTAGTGATGAATGATTTATAATTAAAAATTAATATTAATTGATAATATTGACTAATTGTATCGTGTAATGGACATTAATTGAATTTTGTTTGATTTTTTAATTTAACATATATCAAATGTGTGTTAAATTTATTTCACACATACATATACAAAACTTATGCATTTTTTATATACAACACACCCACACAAATATTTACATAATTAAGGAAATATTATATAGAAAAACATACACCTAAAATGTATGTAATTTATTCAAATTTTAATATTAATTTTAGAATTTCATTTAGTAACATGATATATTTAATATATTATGTTTTCAATCAAGAAATTTTATTTATTTATTTTTAATATTTTTATAGTTAGTATTATTTATTCATTTTTAATATTTTTTATTTTTTTGAATTTAATAATTTTATATCATTTATTTATAAATTTTATTTACATTTTTTTAATATTTTCAACATGTATTTATATTAATTTAAATATATATCCATATTTTTTAATAATATATATTTAATTAATAAAACTTATCCATATTTTCAATATTTTTACATCTACACATTTTTAATTATTCAATTTAACTCATTTTTAACATGCATGTATTTAAGATTATATATTAATTAATAATGTTACAAATATACTTGTAAATAAATATATTTATAAATTTTTATTTTTTATATTTATAAAATTATATATATAATTATAAATAAATTATTGTAAATTTAAATAATTATAAAAAAATAATAAATATATTTAAATAATGAATATATTTATAATAATAATAATATATTTTTTATATATATATATAATTATATAATATATATAATGATATAAATACATTTATAATTATATATAAATATTTATAAATATAATTATAAATATATTAATTTATAATTATAATTATAAATCATTTTCCATTGCTAAAGTTCTAGCGTTAATAAAATGCATATTTATCAGTGCTTGTTTAGTACTGATAAAGATATATTTTATCAACGTTTATTATTTTAGCGCAAATAAAAGTAATCTTTATCCTGACTTTTTTTAGAAGAGTTGATAACACCCCTGGTCTTCTTAAAAGAACCCTAACAAAACTTATTTTAGTTGCGCCTCTCAAGATATTACAGAATTCCAATGCTGTTATTGCTACCCCTCAACCTTCTCTTGGAGGAATCAAGCTTTGAATATAAGGTATGCTATTTTTATCCTCTTCTCTCATTGCTTTTTTTTTGCAGGTTGCACGGTGTGCTTTATTATGGTGTCTTTTTAGATCAGTGCTCTCGTGGGTTCCAATTTTAGGGTATCTACTCCTCATGTCAGTATTATTGATTTCAAAAGGCTAGATGATCAAAACCTCACCGTTCGAGTTCAACCAGCCCCCTGATATTGGTTTGGGTTCCTTACTTAGGAATTTTAGGCCTATAATCATATCTTTCTATTCTTATATCAGATGAATAATTATATAAAAGGATCAAGTTTCTTTCTTCTCAAAATATTCCCCTAATACCCACAAATAATTCACTCTCTATGGTTGTATAAAATGTACATCTTTGATATCTTGTAGTTTGGAGCTTCTTCATTGTATCATGAGAGTTTCCCATGAAACTTGTATAAATTCATCTTGAATATGTAGACAACAGAAAATACTCAATCCACATTTTATTTTCATTCTGGTGTATAAATAAATATTTTCTGATTTTTGAGACACTAAATATAAGCTTAGAAATCATATATATTTAATGTTCATTTTGATCACTAATATTGAATTTGAAATATTCTCATTTTAAATTAAAAAATATAAATAATATTGATCTCCTCATCTTTCATCTCATTTCATATTCATAAAATAATTCTTATAAAAATGACTAGTAAAATATCATTTTTTTACATGAAATAATGGATTTGTAATTATCATAATCAATTCCCTTTATCAATATTTAAAACTAAGATTCATTATATTTTTTCGAATTCTCCAATTTTTACTATGTTCAGATGATTACATAACACAAGTAATGATACTTATGAGTTGTAAAACAATACATTGGATGTGGGATAAATTTTATAACATATATGAATATGGTTCAAAGATCAATTGGGTTATGTAAAAATTCTATAATGGAATATTGTAAGACATATATACGAAACCTAATAAAATGTTATATGCATTATTTGATAAAAGAAATGAAATTATTTTATCTTTTATAGAACTTATGAATGATGAACCTGATATCATTATTATAAATAATATTATGCAAAAAAATTTTGATTTTACAATAATTAAATAAAGATATTAGAAAATATTGAGTTTAAATGATCTTAATAGTAATTTAGTGGTGCATGAGATGAGAATTCCATAACAAATGAAAATGGGAATTAGTATATCTAAGAAAAAAACTTTTAATGTAATGAGGAAAATTAAAATCAATGAAAATTTTAATAATAGAAAAAATTATTATGAGGAAGTGGTTATAACATAACTTCTTTGTATATTAAAATGGTATAATAAAAATAGAAAATAAATTTGTATTTAATATGCATCAAGTTCAATTTTTTTCCAACAAGTTGAATGTCATCTAAACAGATAGTTTAAAAGTGGCATAGATGAAAAATATTTAAGGAAAATAAAAATTGATATATTTTAGGAAATATAATAATAAAAATAATAATTTTAAATTGATCTACTTGAGGAAGATTAAAATATATTGAAATTTTTAATAAATATAATGATTTTATATTTAAAGAATAAGTGAATGAGAAGTAAGTGAATCGTTCAAAAAGTGAAGATGTTTTTTTCATTTTCAAAGATAGTATAATAATAAAAATGTTATTAGTAAACATTTATATAAATTTTAATTTGAAGGGTAGTTGAACATATAATCGGATTTGGAAACAACTCTTGAAGATATATAAGTGGAAAAATGAATATCTATGAATGATGACCAATTATTTAATAAGTAAAAGAATTTTTTGCTAAAATTTTTTGGTTTTATTAACCTCAAACATACTTAATAAAAGAGGAAATATAAAAAAAATCCAATCCCGTGAAGGAAATAAAGAAAAATTTAATAAGTAATATAAAAATGTATACCTTGCATCCATATTTTATTTAATCAGAGAGTTTTTAATGATTACATAGGAAAAATAAATGAGTTCTTTCCTCTAATGATAATCCACCCGATGTAAAATATCTGAACAGTTTTAAAGGACCTCCCCATTATCCAATGTTGTAATTGTGTATCCTCCTAATTAAGGGAGAGAGAGAAAAACAAAATAGATTTTCTAAAGTGTAACTTGATGAACTGTATTTCACATACAAAGAAATAAATTCATGGATACTCTTTTATATAATTCCATCATTAAATGATGCACCTACTAGACTAAAAATATTTCATTAATATTCAACCAATAAATTTTATATTACAAAATTTGGATTTATTACTCTATATAATCATTGAATACTTCAATAATTCAATTAATACTTTATACTTCTTTTAATACACCATATAATGATGTATAATATGAATGAATGATAGGTTATATAGAAGAAATGAAAACAACACAAAAGTGGTATCCTATAAAGTTCTAAAATTATTATATTTAAAATTCCCAATACTTAATAAAAATAGTTCTTTGAAAAAATAAATTATTTTTAATATTGATTAATTTTAACCACATCCAGTAAAATTTAATTATCTATCTCTAAACCATTTAATAAATTTTTGGTTTTTAAAATATTTATTAATGATTATAACATTAATATATGTCTATAAGTGATTTATATAAGTAATAATTTCATTTTATTAACACTTTTAATAATATATTTTATAATATTACATGAAATAATGATTTGAAATCCCTTGATTTAGGATGTAAATTTTATCATAATATGGAAAATGTGAATAAATGAGAGAGGAAACTGTAACACTCCAGAATGATAGAGTTAAATGACTAAATAATATGACTTATGTCAACAAGGTTCACCTTCCTTTACTGGGTCCTACCTGATTAGAACTCCAAAGTTAAGTGTGCTTGGCCTGAGCCAGTGATTAGGATGGGTGACCTTCTGGGAAGTTTCCCAGGGTGTGTGCGAGTGAGGAAAAAACACACTAGAAAGGACATGTGTGGGCCTGTGGGAACTATCATTAGTCAGATGACCTGTTCGGGCACATGAGTAGACCCAAGGTGGGGACCACGTGTTTTTGGGGAAACTGGTGGTACCTAGTGGGCCAGGACTAGGTGACCATGTTAAAGGCGGGGTTTATGTGCTATCTTCAGGACCCAGTTGTCACATTTGGTATCAAAGGAGGAACCCAGCCTTAAGTGCGGTGTACTGCCTGGGCTGAGATCTAGGGCCCACAATGAGGACGTTGTGCTCTAAGGGGGGGGGGGGGTGATTGTAACACCCTAGAATGATAAAGGTTTAAATGACTAAATGATATGACTTATGTCAACAAGGTTCTCCTACGTTTTCGGGATCCTACCTGATTAGAACTCCACAGTTAAGCGTACTACACCTGGAGTAGTGATCATGATGAGTGACCTTCTGGGATGTTTCCTATGGTGTGTCTGAGTGTGGACAAAACACACTATAAAGGACATGTTTTTTCATGTGGGGACTGTCATTAATCAGATTACCCATTAAGGCATGTGGGTAGACCCTTAGGTTGGGACCACATGTTTATGGGGCAACTAGTGGTACCTGGTGGGCCAGGACTCGATGACCATGTTAAGGTAAGGTGTTTGTGCTGTCATTGGGTCCAATTGTCATAGAAAAATTTATTCTTAAAGTTTCTACCTATCATTGGTAAGTTTTCATAACTAAACGAAAGAAGGTTCAAGGGTTGACCAATACTTATCAATGGTCAAAGGAGGAACTAGTTGGCCAGGACCAGGCAACCATGTTAAAGGGGGGGTGTATGTGCTGTCATGAGGACCTAGTTGTCACATTTGGTATCTAAGTAGGAACCTAGCCTTAAGTGTGGTGCACTGCCTGGGTTGAGATTTAGGGCCCACAATGAGAACATTGTACTCTAAGGGTGGGGGTGATTGTAACACCCCAGGGTGTGTGTGACCTTTTGGGATGTTTCCTAGGGTGTGTGTCAGTGTGGAAAAACACAATAAAAAGGACATGTGTTGTCATGTGGGGACTATAATTAGTCAGATGACCTATTTGGGCATGTGTGTAGACCCTTGGGTTGGGACCACATGTTTGCGGGACAACTAGTGGTACCTGGCGGGCCAGGACCTAACGGCCATGTTAAGGCGGGGTGTTTGTGCTATCACTAGGCCAAATTGTCTCAAAAAAATTTATGCTTGAAGTGTCTACCTATCATTGGTAAGATTTCATAATTAAATTAAAGAAGGTTCAAGGGTTTACCAATACTTATCAATGATCAAAGGATGAACTAGTGGGCCAGGACTAGGCGACCATGTTAAAGGAGGGGTGTCTGTGCTGTCATGAGGACCCAGTTGTCACATTTGGTATCTAAGGAGGAACCTAGCCTTAAGTATGATGCACTTCCTGGGTTGATATTTAGGGACCACAATGAGTACATTGTACTCTAAAGGGGGGTGATTGTAACACCCCATAATGATAAAGGGTTAAATAACTAAAGTAGACGACTCATGTCAACAAGGTGCACCTTCCTTTTCGAGAGACTTCCTGATCAGGATGGGGGACCTTCGGGGAAGTTTCATAGGGTGTGTGTGAGTGAGGACAAAACACACTAGAAAGGACATGTGTTTTCATGTGGGGACTATAATTAGTCAGATGACCCGTTCAGGAATGTGGGTAGACCCTTGGGTGGGGACCACGTGTCTACGGGGCAACTGGTGGTACCCGGCAGGCTAGGACCCGACGACAATGTTAACGCGGGGTGTCTATGCAGTCACCAAGACCAGTTGTCATAGAAACATTTATGCTTGAAGTTACTACCTATCATTGTTAAGATTTCATAATTAAACAAAAGAAGGTTCAATGGTTGACCAATACTTATCAATGGTCAAAGGAGGAACTAGTGGGTCAGGACCAGGTGACCATGTTAAAGGCGGGGTGTCTATGCTGTCATCAAGACCCATTTGTCACATTTGGTATCAAAGAAGGAACCCAACCTTAAGTGTTGTGCACTTCCTAGGTTGAGATTTAGGGCCCACAATGAGGACATTGTACTCTAGGGGGGGTGATTGTAACACCCCAGAATGATAAAGGGTTAAATGACTAAATTATATGACTCATGTCAACAAGGTGCACATTCTTTTTCGGGAGCCTAACTGATTAGAACTTCATAGTTAAGCATACATGGTCTGGAGTAGTTATCAGGATGGGTGACCTTCTGGGAAGTTTCCCAGGGTGTGCGTGAGTGAGGAAAAAACACACTGGAAAAGTCATGTGTTGTCCTGTGGGGACTGTCATTAGTCAGATGACCCATTCACGCATGTGGGTCGACCCTTGGGTGGGGTCCACATGTTTGCTGGGAAACTGGTGGTACCTGGTAGGCTAGGACCCGACAACCATGTTAAGGTGGGGTGTCTCTGCTGTCACCAGACCCAGTTGTCACAAATACATTTATGCTTGAAGTTTCTACCTATCATTGGTAAGATGTCATAATTAAATGAAAAATGATCAAGGGTTGAACAATAATTATCAATTGTCAAATGTGTCGTATGATTTCAATTGATTGATACTTTTTTGGATCTTATAATTAATCATACATGCCATTTTTCTAATGAAAAGTGATGGATAGCTAAACAATACAACTCTTTTAAAACTCCACTCATAATCTCAATGAAACACCACCTGACCCACCACATACCAAGTGAATAATTAAATAATCACCAACTCCTCCCACTTGTTTGACTCCCACACACTCATGTTGCGATATCCATTGTAGTTTCTACATTCATAAAAAGCCTTCAATTACTCCATAAAAAGGAAAAGGCATTTCATCTGAGGACTGGATTTCATAATCACTTAGCTTCCCAATAAAAAATGGCAATAATTCACGGACGATTTCTATAAAATAAAAAATTATGCTTGAAGTGTCTACCTATCATTGGTAAGATGTCATAATTAAACAAAATTAGGTTTAAGGGTTGACCAATAATTATCAATGGTCAAATATACTATATGTTTTCAATTGATTTCTAATTTTTTGGATCTTAGAATTAATCATACATGCCATTTTTCTTTGAAAAGTGACATATACCTAAACTTTAACACTCTTTTAAAGCTCCACTCATAATCTCAATGAAACACCACCTGACCCACCACATACCAAGTGAATAATTAAACAAACACCAAATCCTATCACTTGTTTGACTCCAACCTACAAATGTTATAGAAACTGTCCTTGAATTATTTCCATTTTTCATAGGAAGCTTAGTGATTATGAAATTCAGTCCTCAAATGAAAAGTCAGTTCTTATTTATGGAGTAATTGAAGGCTTGTTATGAATGTAGGAACTGCAATGGATGTATCAACATGATTATGTGTAAGATCATCCTGTTGATCCTTCTCATGGTCACACCAATCAAGGTTCCCCTTGTAGGGATATGTTATTTCTGCTACCTTTTCATCTATAGACAATAAACTAAGAAATGTGGTCCAATGATTTTCCAACTCCTAACTCATGAATATTTAGATTTAAGGAGACAACTATTGTCCCCATTATCTTTATCTACTAAATAATTTTTATTGTATTTTTTTTGTTTGAGACTCATCCCTCATCTCTTCTAGACATGCACCTTTGTTACTTGAACTACTCTGAGCAGTAGTCATCCCATACCAGGTAACGATGATCATTTTGCATGAATATAACACTTATGAAATAATTTTTACATGTTTATGTTATTTCTATTCAAGGATAATTATTCTATAAGAGATGGAATAACATTTTATTTGTTCCATAATAGATCAGAGCTACAAATATTTGACTAAACACCGTGAAAAAATGGAAATGAACATCAATTGATATGATATTGTACTTTATAGGTAATTTTATTTGAATATCAGTGTAAATGATGATGTAAATAGTATGGAAGAAATGAAAATTAAAATTTAAGATGACCTTTGTGATTATCCAAAGATGTTTGAGAAGTTAAATAGGTTGTCTAAGAGACCATTTTATAAAGGTTGTACTAAATTTACAACATTGTTAGTTGTATTAAAGTTATATAATTTGAAATATGGAAATGGATGGAGTGATACCATCTTTAAATAAATTCTTGGTCTCCTGAATGATATGCTACCATAAGAAAATGAACTTCGTTGTTGAACATATAACACTAAATGAATGATATATTCAATAGGCATGATCTATAAAAAAACATGCTTTTCCAAATGATTTTATATTATTTCTCAAGGACCATGAATCACTTAAAAAATTCCCAATGTGTATTACTGATCAATATAAGAAATATGAATCAAGTATTTTGAAAACCATATGGTACTTTCATATCATTATACATTTTAGAATAATATATGGATGTTAAGAAACTATGATAGAATTGACATGACATGTAGATACAAGAATTAAATACGGGAAACTATATCATCCATAAGACTCTCCTCAGTGGAAGAAAATTGATTATGAGTATCAATAATTTGGAAATGATATGAGAAAATTATTTATTGCATTATCTATAGATATAATAAATCATTATGGTGTACATATTAGTACTCATAGTATATGGTCAGTCATTTTGGTAAATTATAACTTTTCGTCATGGTTATGCATGAAGCACAAATACATTATGTTTTCTCAACTTATATTTAGACCAAACAAACCTAGTCATGATATTGATGTTTATTTGGATCCATTGATAAAAGATCTGAAATTAATATAGGATATTGGTGTTACAATGTATGCAGCTCGTAGAAGTGAAGAATTCACATTAAATTCCATGTTGTATGGAATGATAAATGGATTTCATGTTTATAGAAATTTTTTAGGCTATATCACTAAAGGAATATCACAATTCCCCATTCGTTAAGAATTCACACATTCATTTTGGTTAAAACATTCTTAAAAGTCTATTTTTACGAACATTATAAATTTTTACCTTGACAACATAAATATCAATCCTGGATGACAACATTTGATGGGAATACCAAATAAGGTACAAAAACATCTCCCCTAATAGGTGATCCAATGGTTGATAAAGTTAAAGATACTGACATAGTTTTAAGTTAACTATTTTATAAAAACCATAGGAAATAAAGTTGTAAAAAGTGATCAATTTTATTTCTATTAATTTATTGGAATTTCTTGTTCATCAGATATTTTATTGATTTCATGAAAGTAAAAAATGTATATGACAGTGTTATTAACACATTACTAAATTTTCCTAAAAAAAATAGAACAAAGGTTAGGTTGGACATGATTGACATGAGGATGTGAGAAGAGTTGGTACCAGTGAAGGAGAAATGGTGTACATTTCTTCCTCTAGAAGTTTACACTCTATCCATATAGAAATAACATCAATTTTTCATTTTTCATAAGGATGTAAAAGTTCCAGAGTGGTATTCAACAAATATTAAGAATTTTGTTTCAATGAATAATGTGAATTTATAAGGACTAAAATCACATTAATATCATTTTTTGATGCAATGTTTAATTCCCATTTTTTATGTTGCATTTTCCCTAAAAATGTATGACATACATCAACTAGACACTTATTCTTTTTCTAATCCATATGTAGTAAAGTTATAGACCCCAAAAAGTTTCCAATCATGAATAAGGAGGTTGAAATAATATTATGGGAATTAGATATGTTCTTCCCACCATAATTATCTGATATAATATTTTACCAGATGGTTTACTTGGTTAGATTGGTTTCACTATGTGATATTGTCCATAACATATCAAAGTACCCCATTGAATGGTATATGAAGATTTTGAAATGTTATGTCAGGAGATGTATTTGGAAAAACATTATTACAGAATGATATATTTTCAACAAAGATACTAAATTACATTCTGATTACCTATTAGATATTGATAGAATTGGTCTCCCAAATTCTAGTCACATTGGATGTATTATGAGCGAAGAGATTTCTAGAAGATATTTTTTTACAACTACCATCACAGAGAGGGAACATGAACACCATTACATTTTACATAATATTGAAGATGTTGATCCATATGTTGATGCACTCAAAGAAATTATTAGTGATTTTAATCCATCAATGGATGAAGGATAGATATAAAATACACGTAATCAATTGTTTATAGGATGGTTTTGAGATCATATTTATAAAAATTTATCTGAAAATTCAAATTGAATTATTGAACAACATCAATGGATAGCTAGCAGCCAAATGAATGTGTTATATCTTACACTATTTTCATAATCAATGGTTATAAATTCTATACAAAATAACATTATTAGAACAGTATGATTCAAAAAAGTGGAGTAATACGTATGGTAGAAGAAATCCATATATCTAGTTCCAAGGATAGAAATATTATTTATGTGAATATGTAATATTTGGGCATTATTGATCATATATATTAGTTGTATTATACAAAATTTCAATTTTTAATTCTTTATCACAAATGGGTTGACGACAGGAGTGCATTGAAAGTTGATTAAATGGTATTCATGAAGGTGAATTTTTGTGTGGAATGGGAAAATAATGATATGTTCCTAATGGAATCACAAGCAGTTAAAGTATTCTATGTATCCGATCTCGAAAACAAGAATTGGTCAGTTATATTAATGGTGACTAAAACAACTATAGGTTAAGATAAAAATTCAATGGAGGATGACCCTTTCATTGAGAGATCACAATAATTTTATAGAGGTCCCAATGTAGACAATGTATTGTACATTATAGGGGTCCAAAAAGAGGGGATTTTAATTCTTGATAGAGGTTCCAAATCCCATCACCATTTAAAATTATAAATAGGTTTCAATGAGGAGGTTAATTTTTTTTAATATACTATGTTTTTTTTCATAATACTATGTGTTCTCTACTATATTAACATAATATAAATTAAATGTATGACTATTCATACAAACAATTTCTTCTGCACATGATGACGTTAAAAACATCAAGGAAGAGTAGGTGGTTGATACTAAAATTATAGAATTATTAGGGGATCAATAGCATGTTGAGGAAAAAACAAGAACATTGTATCATCATAGTGTTGGCTAAAATTATCAATAAAATATGTAAGGGTATAAAATTTGAGGTTGGTTGGAAAAAATGTGGTCAACTTAATGAACACAACAAGTCAACATTTATTAGTTATTTTGGAGTCACAAAAATGATGAATGTGTCGATTGATATAGTGTTGTGGCACTATGTCCAGCCTATAACAAAGGAAACCAATTGGGAAGATATAAAGGTAATGTTATGACAACCTTTCTTTATATTATCAAAAATTATATAATGAAACATTGATTTAATTTTCATTATTCTTTGTGAAGTTCATTCATTTTAGCCATATTTCACAATAAATATGTCTTAATAGCTACTAGGAAATTCTATAGTGTCTTCTAGGCTCTTCTTACCAAGTTTCATTCTAGGGATTTTATGGGGAACATAATTTCTTACCCACTAATTGCTTATACACACATTATAAATCAGGAATCATGGAATGATTTCATTAATCGTTGTGCTGAGAAATCATTTTAGGTTCATTATAGATGATAATATATTATTTTACATTATTTATTTTATCCAATTTTATTAAAAATTATTAATTTAATATAAAAAAAAGGGGTGATTAAAATAAAAAACGTACATCAAAACCAATGTACCCTTATTGAAAAGCAAGGATGGGGTATGTTTCACTAGAGAAGACATTGGTATGTACTTTAAATCAATAATAAAAGTTTCATGTGTTATGAAATAACAAATTTTCATTTTTATATACAAATTTATGAATCCATATCTGAAGCCACTTCCATCCCATGCCAGGTACTATAGAAAGAGGCATTTATAAATAATAAGGGTAAGCTAGTTGTTGAAAGCAAAAAAAATTATGGGAAACATGTATAAGTATGACATAATAGTAATTCAGTATTCTTTATAACAGTATTATATAAAAATATTCATTTATGTTTATATGATTTTTATATCATTTAGACATAAGAATCTATAGTTACCATACTAGAAGAAAAACTACTTTTAGCAGCTTTGATGTGGTTGTGACAATATGGTCGTGTTAGAGACGTAGTTTTGGGAGTGTATCCTAAAACATATTTTTTGAGAAGAAAAACCCCCAATAAGATACATATAAGATAATGAAAGGATTTTAGGAACAAATAAATTCTTTTCAAGATATTATTGTCTGGTGTAGTTTGGCAGAGCAATATATGTGAAAGGATCAAAGTGAACTAGAGGTGAAACATATATCAGTACATGAACAACCAAATCACCCCTAGCTTTGATTCTATTCATCCCACTCAATCGCATACCATACCTGTGGTAATTAATTTTGTCATTACTCTTTCCTCTAAATTTGAATCAAGCAGATTTTGATAATTTTATGCTACTAAAATTAGTAAGGTATAATTTGTATGTTATTTTTATCTATTAATACTCATTCATATCCTTATTGAAAGGGGTATAATGTATAATATCCTATTTGACAAGATACACAAAAAATAAATCCCAAAATATCACATTAGAGTGGGGATTGAGGTAGCTCAAGATCTGAGTGCTGAGTTTCATATTCCACTTGATGATCTATATACTATAATGGTCAATGATGCTATTGTAACTTTTTTAGAATGAATATATAATCTTATAAAAATACATGAGGTGAATCCAAAACAAATTTTTTCAAATTAAAAACCTATAACAGTTGATGAAAAAAGTTTTGAAGTGAGGTATGATATTATAGATGGATAAAATGATAGGTAAATAAAAGGTTAGATTAAGACAATATAGTGAATAGAACAATAAAAGAAAAAGACATTCTGAGAGTACCTTCTCCCTACTAGTTCTACTACAGCATATAATATAATTAAAACTTCATGAATACACCACATATAAACATGGATAATTTTCTTACATTCCATATGAAAATGAAATATTTGGAACTTTCATTATAGATGTGGTTGGTCTCAAGAGTATAAATGAGATTCTAAAGTTTGAATGGATGGGAGTATAAACTTTGAATACATAGATAAGGTACATTTTAATAACACATCTATCAAAAAAATGATCTAATGTGTTTATTAAAGTTAATCACTATACATATTTTCTATATTCATTTCTATTACTACTATATAAGGGAAAATTTTTGAATCATGACACGAATTCATTAATTTCTATATCATTTCTATGCAAGAATATACTATGAAGATGGAAGAAATTGATAAGAAATAAGAAGTTCTAAACAATGTGTTTTAGAATAAAATAATATAAAAAATATGCTTTTTGATACATATAATGTAGGGTCAAAACTTTTCAATCTAATCGTATAAAATATATTTTTATTTTTTTCCTTACTTTTTTTTCCTTAGGAAGGATTGGATACTGATCGAGATCAATCTAGATACCCAAAATATTTTTTTTGGATCCAATGCATGGATATCCAACATACCAACCTCACATGATGTGTATTTTTAATTGGTAATGCACTTCAATCAATGATTTATAGATAAAATTTGAATGATGTGTTTTAGTATGTGTTTTAAAAAGAGTTTTATTATGATAGGATGATCACTAAATATTTGTTAAATCATGGTATTAAGTTGGTGATTGAATATAAGAAGCCCTTGGATTACATAAAATGGAAATATATTAGGGTATATATAGAAATATTTAACTATCAAAACATATTTTAAAAAAATTATCTTATTTTGGTCAATGTTTCTACAATTTCCAAAATAAGATAATTGCAATGATTTTGGATATTATGTTTGTAAATTTATGAAAGGTATCATAAACCATCCAAATACTACCATCCCCAAATAGGTAATTTTTTAAGGTAATTACAAATTCATTAAAAATATTTCTTAATCGTTTGTTTATTTATATTTTCTCAATACTACTAATATTTATGAAAACCTTCAAACTCAAAAGAAGAAGTAAATTTGTTTTGAGATGAGTGGGAAATGTATATGGTGGAAAATTCTGTTTCGACATAAAATTTAGCTGATTACCTATAATTTTTGTGATCTAGTATTGACTATAAAATTAGAAATATATTTGGGGTGTGAAGCGTTACTATCATAATGCATATATATTATTTTTGATCTATTTATTAGGGAGAATTATAATGGATGAAATCAATTTGTTTAGAAATGAATGAGCAGAATACATGGTGTTAGAATGTGTACAAACATCATGAATAAGTGAATTCCTATTACTTATTTTGTCAATTTTCTCATCATTCTATCTACTTTTTTAGTTAATTTCTTTTTCATTTTTATTTGATACTTAGTTTTTAAAATTTACTCATTAGTTCAAAACATACATCACATTCTCAAAACTAAGAAAATGAGCTCAGATTATTTTCAAAATTTTGGATAATAATTTATAATTTATTTTTGATGTTTTAGAATCCGTCTCATGTCAAACTGACATTCAATGTGATTGATATAAGTCAAAGTGTGTGTTTCCAATTTAAAATGGAATTTCAGTAAAAAAATACAAGTGACGTACTCAAAACCAAGAAAACACATTCATATTATTTTTATTATTTATTAAAATGATCAATAAGTTATTTGTTACATGTAAGAATAATCCACACCTAAATCGGATTCATGGTGTGACCTATATGACTCTTAGTGTGTCTTTTTATTTAAAATTGACAATCATTTTAGTAAAAAACAAAAATGACATACTCAAAACTGAGTAAACACATCCATATTGTTCTGATACTTTAGGAAAACTATCCATAAGTCGTTTTTTATGTGTAGGAATCAACCATACCTAAATCAGATGCATAGTGTGATCAGTGTGACTCCAAGTGTGTATTTTTATTTAAAATGGACATTAATGTTAGCAAAGAAATAATTGACATTCTCAAAACTATTCAAATACAATTGGATTGTTTAGATACTTTATTAAAATGTTCCGTAAGTCATTTATGAGATATAAGAATAAGCCAAAGCTCAATCCTATGCATGGTGTAACTGGTATTACTCAAAGTGTGTCTTTTTATTTAAAATTCACATTAATTTTAGTAAAAAAGACAAGTGAAATACTCAAAACTGAGCAGGAACATTCAGATTGTTTTGATACTCTATGAAAAGTATCCATAATTTATTTTTGATGTGTATAAATCATCCAAATCTCAATTCAATACACGGTGATCCCATTATGAATTAAATTTTCTATTATCTGTTTAAAATTGGTATTTTAGTTCAAAACATGTGCTAGTCACTAAAAGATGAGAAAATGTAACCGGATTGTCTTGATAATTTTGGAAAATGTTTCATAATTCATTTTTGATGTGTAGGAATCAATCTCATATAAAACTGACACACAATGTGACTGGAATGACTGAAAGTATTCATTTCTAGTTTTAAATTACATTTTAGTAAAAACCCTAATTTACATACTCAAAACTATGCAAACTCATTCATATTATATTGATACTTTAGTAAAATGATTCATAAGTAATTTTGGATATATATAAATTATACACACCTCATTATGAGGCATGGTGTGACTGGTATGACCTAAGTGCGTCTTTTCATTTAAAATTGACATTAATTTTAGTAAAAAAAGAGAAGTGAAATACTCAAAACTAAGAAAACGAATTAAAATTATTTTGATACTTTAAGAATATTATCTACATGTCATTTGTGATGTGTAGAAATCATAAAAACCTCAATATGATTCGTGGAATGATTGGTATAACTCCAATTGTGACTTTTTATCTAAAATTGACATTAATTTTAATAAAAAAAACAAGTGACATGCTCAAAATTTAGAAGAAGAAAAATTAGATGATAGCATATATCGTATCCCTCATTCATGCCTTCCTTTAAGGCCTATTCTTTTTGATATACTTGTTCCCCTATTTCTTGGAACATATTTTTCTTATGATTTATGGGACTGATTTCTGCAATCCCTTGACCCCTTTTTGTATCCTAGTCTTCCCCAACCACTCTTGATGTTCTTAGTGAGCTAGCTTGTTATCCACCGGCCCAACTGTGATGGTCCCCTTAAGCTATTTCTTTCACAATTAACCCAGTCTTCCATATGCTTCTTCCACCAAATGGTTTTGAACCCTCAAGTACTCTACTCTAAATAGAAGGGGTTTTGTCTTTCTTCTAGTAGGTACTATAGAGGTCTTCATCCTTATGTTTCACATATGGACAGTCGGGTTCTATATCATGACGCTAAGTTCATTTGGTGGAGCCCTTATCTTCTATGTATGGATGTCTCTTCTTGATCTTGAGGTAATGGGATAACTCGACCATAGGGAGAGGGGGTTCAAGATTCCCTCGTCTAAATCTATCTATTTTGTTCTTTTATTTAGGATCTCGTAGGTCTCATGGGTTTTTTTCCAACTCGACTGGAAGACTTGAGATTTCGCTAAGGTATTGAAGAGGGAGGTGAAATGAAGAAGTTGAGTATATCATAGTTTATCACAGGTTTGAGAAACATTTCTTTCCCTGTTTAAACCTCATCCTATTTTAGTCCTTCTCATCGAATATGTAGAAATGAAACTATGTAGATAGAGTACAAGGTTACAAAATGAACAACCTCATAGTCGAACATTGTTTTTGTGGAATATGTACCCCATCCCTATATCATGAAAACATTGAAGGGTATGACATCGAGTAAAATTGGAAGAATTCTCTAAACACTCAAATAGACAGGAAAAGGAAGGTGAAAGACTATCTATAACCAGGAACCACCAACCTATTCTTTGATAAAAAATTGTCCAATTGGTGATTTTGGTTGTTAAAATTAGGTACATAAACATTTTGATACCTAACTCTCTATGCTTACAACTTGGCACAGTTCTTGGTATAATATAAGTAGTATCTATTTGATCAAGATTTAAACCTCACTTCCAACATCCTTCTAAGATTGTAATCTTGTACACTTTCATTATCTTTCTTTTATTAATCCAACTTATGCCTATTTTCTCTTATTTCATGTGGTCTCCTGTACCTCTCAGTACTCTTCCAATAGTGAGAAATACAGTTTAGGAGTCTATAAGTCTGAAGAAGAGTCAGGAAGGTTCTAAAATATCTGACCCTTTAGTGTTGGGTTCTAAAATATCTAAACCTTTATGGTCAGGTTCTAAAAGATATGACCCTTTATAAATAGTCATATCATTTAGAAACTTTTTCGGTACAAACAAAGGATTCATCTTAGGGCTCTTTGACAAGACCCTACTGAATGTGTCAATGGTATGAGCACACAACCACCCATGACTCATGAATCAATCATTCATTCACCTTTTCCTTTCTTCAAGGAGATCGCTTTCATTCACTATTAGAGTGGAGTACTGACTTTCATGAGAGTCTATGTATTCCTCTTTATCTGGATTGACTTATGATTCCTAAAGCATCTATTTCTAGAAATTAGGCTTTGACCCTGAAATAGACCCAAGTATCTTTCTTTTTTTATTTTATTTATTTATTTATAGTATCCAGTCTTTTCATAGTCAACCCCATTCTTTTTATGAATAAAAGTAAAATATCCTAGAGATATGGGTGATTCTTTATCTTGAATTGGAATCCTACAGTGATAGATAGTTTGACAAAGGACATCAATTTGGAAACCACTACTAGAGACTACAAGAGAAATATAAGTGGTACCTGGATCATATACTATGTCAAAAGATGACAAAAAATAGAAGAGTTACCTGAATCACAAAAAATCAATTTCACTTCATCAAGATTAGGCCTACTACCACTAAAAGAAAAAGATGATTAATAAGTACACGAGAAAGAAGTATTGTCCTCTCTTGACCTTATTAGGGAAACCACCCCTCTTCATGAGGATCAGGACTCTTTTCATTTCCTTACTTCTTCCAAAAATGGTGTAGTAGCAGTAGCATTTCAAGGTGGTACCATAGGCTCACTTATCTCCCCAGTCAAAAAATTGGATTTGGGTGAGCAGACTGAGTCACAAGCTCTCTTCCACATGATGGAAACTCATGATTTTTCCCATCTGAACCCTTATAAAATTATTATTTGTCACACTTTTTTACTTCCTCCTATTTAAAATTAGGTGGAGCTAGAAGGAGGTCAATGAATTGCTTCAACGACCTTCAACCTGTACACTTCTACCCTAGTATGTCCTGTGTGATTTCAATTTTCAAGCTAACTACTAAGAGAAACTATCAAGACTCTATTTTACTCTTTGAAAGGTTTGAAACCCATCAGTTGGCCATCATCCATGAAGTGTACCACACCTCTCAAATGCACACATATGGGGTTGAACACCAACACAACGCCATCATTTATAAAGGGAATTGGGTGTACCATAATCTAATACTATTCAATATGTGAGCTTCTAACTCAATAAAACCACTGTTGAACTACCAATACAACAACAACCATCAGTACTCTACATTAACAGTGGATAATACCACAAAGCGAAAAAAGTGGGTCTACTTTTCTACTAGAAATGGTACTTATATATATTGTAAATTGGGTCACTATTAGAGTAGATTACTTACTATTAGAAGAGTACCTGAGTCCTAGCTACCTCAAGGTGGATAGAAGTCAAGATTCAAATCAATACCAAACACGGTATATCAAACCACCTATCCCTGAACCCCCTAAACATATTCCCATATCTGGGATATGGATGCATGATATTGAAACTTTCCATCAGAAGTTGACCATCAAATTTTTTGATGGGAACAACGACATAATTATTGGCATGGTGCCTTCAGGACCGTAAATCTCAGGTTTGTGTGTTCTTCTACCCTTTAGGGGAAAAAATCCAAATAGTTTTTAAGTTACCTAAACTGGATAACATAATCTCTCGGTACAATTCTTCTAATAAAAAACCTTATAAAATGGTCATGACAATAAATAAAGGTAATTCCTTACCCTTAATAATGCAAGGTCCTTGTACTACTATGTTATTCTCTAGGTTAGCACTTCTCCTAGAGCCTATACTATGTAGACAAAATATATAATTAGATGAAAAAATAAATAATGAGAAATATTAGAAATAGGTTTTATTCATCTATCTCCTCAAATTTTTTTGGATATTGGAAATGTTTAAGATGTGGCATTGATTCTGTTGGATGGAAAGATCTTTATCTTGGTTATATCTATGATTTTATGGGTTTTATATACTCATACCATCTAGATATTGATTTTGAGGTTATAAAATTAACATTAATCCAATTAATCGACCAGTATGCTTATAATATTGATACTTTATATTTGAAATTTATTATAGAATATAGAATGAAATTACGTTCATCTAGTGATTTTTCATTTACTTTAGGTAAGGTTATACCATTGTTGGATCAATTTGGTAATAATGAACTGAAGAAGAAGATATATGATATGATTTATCAACTAGTTAAGTTATATGGTGAACAATATCCGGAAGAAATGATTAAAGGTATCTTTGTTCATATATATTATGAACAAAAGGATTCACATAAATTAATAGACTTTCCTAATGATATATCATTTTCCTACCCCTAAAACCAACTAGTAACTAGGAACAACCCCATAGACTAAGAAACCAATGCAGTACTAGACTGAGTTGATAGCAGAAATAACAGATGTTTTGTAACCACCAATAAAAAACATAAGAGGCATTCATGAAATAGACCCCGAGTCTTATATGAGTAGTGGGAACATGAACACACATAAGATGATAAATTTCACCTTAATTAAGATCAATTGGTTCACCCAACAACCCAGTCATGAGATAGGCAAGAGTTCCAATGAGTACCAGAGCAAGCAATGCAGTGACGTTTGAGGCAGAAGGTGACATCACATAGGCAGGTCGGTAAATTTTTTGGATGATTATTAGTATCAATGAAAAATATACTACTATAGGAAGGTATGAGATAGATCAAATAGGTTTTTTGGTTCATTGGATATGAAATCGTTAATCATGAGAAACCTGCATCTTTTGAGCATTTTGATTTCCATGGGTCTAATTTTATCCCAATGAGGGTCTGGGGAGTGAGAACAATGTGAAATGGAGTACATGGACCATGGATTCCCACAGAGATTTGACATCAACTACATGGGTGAGTGTTCATTCATCATGAATTGAAATTTTCCAATAGCTTACCCCAGAAGTTTGTTTGGTGTCTAATCCCCCGAAAGAACCCCAATGGCTACAATCAACACTGCTGAATGGACTTGATCGACTGTGGAATCAATTCCCCTAACCTAGTACTCCATTGAAACTCCAAGATCTACTAATATATGGTATTATATGACCTTGCTGATTTTATAGTACTGCATCAAATGGAAAATCAATGATAAAAAACCACAATGGCTCACCCGCTCCCTGCTGTTCTGCCTGGTTGAGCAAAGGATCAAACGAAAATTCCTAGTTGCCACACTATATAGATAGAGTACTGAGGAGTCAAGTTTACGACTCATAGAGGTCTTCTCAAAAGGTTAGGAAGGGTTTAGGTTTTAAATGTTATGACACTCCCTAAAGGGTTAGGATGAAAATTATGGAAATAAATAGATCATTAGAGCTGGGTCCTTACCCTTTAAAAAGGGTAAAAAAATTTAGAACCTCACCCTAAAGGATCAGATCTTTTAGAAACTATGTGTGCGTGTTTTTAAAATTCACAGTTCACCAGCCATGGCCTAAGTGCTCTTCTAATATTGTGATTGGTCGATAGCTCGATTGGAATGAATGTGGACTGATATGGATAAGTAACATTAGTTCCTTATTCCAATCAGCGTGGAATGGTCACTCAGTCGGTTGCTGTAATGATTTCACTACTCCGGCCATACACTTGATGCTCGAAAGTGAATAGTGAGGTTCACTGGACACTGGAATGCATAAGCAATGGTCATATCATTTGATTAATTCTATTGATTAGGATAGTAGAGTAGTAGAATGGTAGAAAGATACATGTTTTGGTGGGTTTAAGAGGATTTTGAAAAACTATTAGAGTTGTATAATAATGGCCCATACTAGAATATATCACTCATGGAAGTGGATGTTAAATAGGTTAGGCAGTCATTGGAATCATCAAAGAATATGGAAGACAAGCTTCAATTGAGCAAGGCTTCACTAGAACAACCATTATACTATTTTGGATCTTGGGGCATCCATGGTTGGGTATGCGATGAGATGCATACTGGTTCAATGTTGGCATCCCAACAACCCCATGAATGAACCAATCGCAGTATCAAAATACCCCATTCTCTTCTGTATTCTCAAGTTGTTGTTTTGTTTAATGTTGAAAATTTTATTGATCCAATGCATCTTGTCTTCTTAATAATTAACAGTTCACTAAACATATGAAAGGATGGGGGACTTAGAAGAAGCCATTCCAGTGTGGTTGGAGTTTGTTCAACTTTGACAGTCGGGCTTAAAAATTGAGTAGGTGCCCTGGTAGATGTGATCATCACTACAACTATGAAACGAACAATCCCAAGAAACGATAGATATACGCCATAGAATATCAAGTCATTACAACCCTCAAAATCATCTATAAAATCAGAAATATTAAGTTTCATGACCAATAAAGCTAACAAATTCACTAGATAGAGGGTAAGATTCACCCAAAAAAAACTGATCCCAAAATGAAGTTTCCCTGATTATTCTGGGTAGACTAGCCCTGTGAATTTTCCAACCTAATAGTGAAATCCAACAAATAAAGAAAAAACAGCACCCATCAAAATTACCTAATGTAATTGTTCCACCATATAATAGGTATCATGAAGTGAAATGTAAAGCCCAGAATTAGCTGGAACTATTCTAGTCAGTCTGCCGATCGTAAACAAAAATATGAACCCCACACAAAACAACATGGGTGTTTTGAAGTACATGATCGAACTACCCAATCAGGTAGTGATCCAACTAAATATTTTAATTCCCGTAGGAACAACTATTATCATGGTAGCGGCTATAAAGTATGAATGAGTATCAACTTCTAACCCAACAGTAAACATATAATTCACCCAAACCAACGAGCCAAGAACACCAATACTAATAATGTAATATACCATTCTGAGATAGAAAAAGGCTGATTTTTTGAAAACTTTGAAATGATCTCACTGATGATTCTAGAGTTTGGAAGAATTAGGATGTAGACATTAGGGTCCTTCTCTCTTCTACTAATCAATATAAGCGAAGAAAGGTGGACTATATCATCAATTGATTCCTTTTTTATAAAAAATCTAGCCATGCTTTCTAGTGGATACTATCAGGTTTAAATTCTTTTAGATCATAAATACTATAATATTACTCAATAAATAATAATCTTCTTGATTTATGACTTCAGAAAATACTTGATTGAAAGTAATCTAGAATCATGATCACATCTTTTCGACTTTTTACAGACCATTGATAGTAACCATTTTGACTACTATCAACGTAGATATTTTCTCCAAATACTACCTTATAATACTCTACATATTTTAGAAGTTTATTGTTTAATCGAATACTAAGTTTAGTTAGTTGATGCTTCATAGTGATACCAATGGTAACATCGTCATCAAAGAATCCTACAAACCAATTGGATTGAGCATATAGTGTAATAGGTAGAATGACAAGGATATCCAGTACTTAATAGACACTATGTAGTTAAAGTAGTCATTCTGAATTTTGAATATGAACATTAATACAATTCATGAGTTTCATCAAACCAAGTCGATGATGTAGTCGATAACGATAAGCTTTAGCACTATATCACGTTTTAATAATTCCACCAACCATATGTTAGATATATCATAGTAGTCATATATGTTCTAGTCCCATCATAATTTCAAGAGATGTATATCCCTGTTTAATCACTTGAATACTTCTATCACCATTGATAATTCTAGATAGACCCTTTTATAAGGATTTAGGATCCGTTGTTGCGCATGTAGTCTCTAAGGTTCCTACTAGACTACTTTTATGCCATTGGTTACCTGCCGATTGTGTCTTAGATACTCCATTTTGAAAATATTAAGTTTTTATTATAAATACACGTATGAACATAGGAGTAGTTCAATGAAGAAAATATTCCCATCATATAGCGCAATTCGTATTCAAATTTGAATATGAAAAAGGTTATTTAAAACCTAAGAACCAAAAGAGATTCTGGTATAAAATGGGGTCTCCACAACTAGCGGGATCAAAAAACATAGTATTGAAGATTTGATCCATTAATATCATTGTTAGTCCCCAAGACAGTATGGGAAGATCCAACACTAGGGTTCATGCAGTCACAGAAATGAACCACACAAATAGGGGTGATCTATGCATCATCATTCCAAGGCCACGCATGTTCGATATCATTGATATAAAATTTATCTCACTTAAAATGGAAGATAACCCACTAAGTTGCAGACTAGAAATTATTAAATCGACCGTGCCTCCTGAATGGCTAGTGATCCCACTTAGGGGATGATAGACTGTCCAACTAGTGATACTACCCAATTCCACTACTGTTCGGCACAATATGAGCAATAGAATCAGAGGCAACAACCAGAATGATATATTATTTAAGCATGGAAAAGAAATCTTGGGGGACCCAATCAGAATCAGAACAAGACAATTTCCAAAACCACCTATCATAGTCAATATCACCATGAAAAAGATTGTGAATATAGTGTGCGTCTTAAGAAAAACATTTTATAGTTGATGGTTCCTGCCTAGTAGTTGATTTCATGGGGTTGATAATTCCATACGAATCAAAACTGAAAATCATGTACCAATCAGTCCTAAAAGCACACCAAAGAGGAAATAAAGAGTTCCAATATCCTTTTTTTGCTGAGAAAATTCATTGTTCCATTGTAGTTGATTTGGTTGTGTTGTGATTGCCTACCCGCTGACCCAGTTCTTCCAATGCCATGGAAAACTCTGAACCACCCCATGCCCCTTGACTTCCCAAGATCCATTACTTCTTCCCCAATTCAATACCCATTATAGAACAATACCATACCATCTATCACCTCATAATTGGATGAAGCTAAATAAGACATAAAAAATGATACTTATATATATTGGGGGTCTAGCTCAAATCTTACTTCAACAACCAAGGTTAAAAATTCATTAATTTTTAGGGGGGTCTCCTTCTTTGTGTCATAGGTTTGGTAGTAATTCTCTGTGTCTCCTAAACTAGATTCATCACCAATACTATACTATAATAGTCAATTGATTATTTAATTCATACCAATGTTCAAGATTATGCTTATATAATCCATCAATATATATAATTATCAACCTTCTTGGCCCTCCCTAAAGGGTCAAATATTTTAGAACCTTCCCCTAATCCTTTTTTATTTTGTAATCTTTCCACTTTGACTAGAATAGATAAAAAAATTCCATTTTCTTGGTCTTGTCATCTTGATCTTCTTCGTGATTAGTAAAGTAATGGGAAGCTGAGATTTCCTACACTCTCTTCATCTGTCAAATTTTTAGATTTCTTGATTTTTTGAGAGAGAGTAGACATTCAAGGTTTATTGGAATGTACTTCGTTTATATTAGTTCCACTGGATAGGATGATAAGGGATAATATGTTGGTGGTTAGCCTACCTCAGACTCATAATTGATAGTTTCTAATGAATAGAGATGGCTATAGGGCCTACCTATGATTGATTTCCCTTACAGATCTGAAAGGCATCTGATGTCTAGGCACATATCCACCCCTGGTGATGGGATATATGGATCGAATACAGTGTAGGGGTTAATGGAAGCAACAAATAAAACAACTAAAATCGACGTCTTCACCCTAATAAATAAATGTAACTAAGAATCCATCGATTCTCACTTTTTTATGTTCCCTATTCCAGTCTCCTTTTTAAGGATCCTTCCTAGCTCTCTTATTCATTAAGAAAACATACTCATGGCATCACACATATATATTTCAAGTATGTTGTGAGTTGCTTTACCAACTGGAAAATTAGTCCTAAGGAAACCAACGAACTATTCAGAAACCAGGAAAATAAGAAGAAGTAAGAGCAAGGCTCATATAAAATTTTCAGAAAGCCTATGTTTGTAGTTTAATGTTGTCAGAGGATTAGCTAAATTTTATAATAATTTACATCCAGGTTTGATGAGTACATAAGAGATGTACCACTCGTAAATATGGTGGGAACCCAAATTAAAATGTGATATGCCTGGGTGGATGAAGAAGAGCTATTCTCACAGGGAAAGAAAGATGATTTACCTAGGGAATTCCTATGTAAAGATGTTGAAGTCCAAGGTGTTGAAATATAGACCATAATATTTTTATCAACCTAGATTTTTAGTTAAGGTAATATAACCAAGCTAATCTCCCATACTTTACTGAGCAAGTTTGAGGTAGTTCTATCCATCCTAACTAAGAACCTCAATTTCTAATGTTGTACTTGGTAGAAGGAGTGGAAATTATATATGGATTTCTCTTTTCTCTTTTGTATCTCACCCTTACAATCCACCATTGTTATTTATCTTGAGACTTATGTTACATCCTTTATGTCAGTCTTAAATGTAGATAGAGCTATAGGATAACAATAAGATTCATCGACTAAATATTAAATAGAATGCTATTTAGTATTTAGTCAGTGCTTATTTTTTTAGATAAGTATCCTACTATCTCGATTATATCGACTTCAAGTTCAAGGGAGTTGTTGGAGTGATTTTGTAATTCATGTTGGCATGCTATAAAATTTCATTTGAATGATGGGACAATATATGTCTTCCATGCCAATTAAAGGGGAAGGAAGTTATCATATTGGAACCTGCGATCTCTAGAGACAAAAATAAGAAATCTAGAGATATAGCAGCAGGATAGAAATAAAGATATAGAGATCTTAAGAAAGTTTGAAAATTGGAATCTTGAAAGCTAGCAGTCTGTTATCAAAAAATATATGTGAAGAATATTCACGTCCATTTTTAAGTGTATGGATAAACCCCTTTTTATAGTTTTAATCATTAAATAATTAATGTGTGATTGGATAATTTTTATCCTTTATTCCTTCAACCAATAGACTAGATCTATATATTTCTATTATTCATTTGTCCATTCAATTACTTTTCTTGCCTCAGCTAGCTAAGGTAAAATTTTGTATGAATATCTATCTTCTGGTTTCATCCAAGTTGTGTCAATATCTTTCCTTTCTTTCCTTGATACTTTTGATATTAAATTTATGGATATTCCCTCACCCTAGCTAATGGAGAAGTAAGGAATTCAACTAGTCAGGAAAGTAGAGCGACTACCTTTTCTCACCTACGGATAAGGAAGTAATAATGGTACTTCTCCTTAAAAAATGGATATAAAAGATTATCAAATCATAAGAGGGTGTTATAAAATGTTCATATATAATATACTAGTAAATGACTAGTAACGTGGTTTTGTATGCCCCATGTATTCAGTTCAAAGTAATAGATCAACTAGTCTGAAATTAAGGGAAGAAAGGTTTCACCAATCATTCCTTCTTTACTTGATGGTTTATCTTCTATAGTGGGTGGGGATTTGAAAAAACATAGTTCACTTGATTATAAACTAAATGAGGATAATATTCATTGTTAATATATATAATATTCATGTGATTAATTATTCATAAACATTGTTTTAGTGCATTTTACACTTTGAACTTCATTTCACATTAGGATTGTAATTCTTTCTTAAAATGCACTATTACATGGTACATTTTTGAAAATAATTTAAAGTACCCAATGATATTTATTTTATTTTAATATTTTATTCTCAATTTTCTCATTACATTGGTAACAATTCATACTTCTGGAGTACTTGAAGATCCATATTGGAAGACCACTAAAGTTTGCCTAGAACAAACAACATTCTCGATGAAGTGAACTAGACAATAGCCTAATAAAACTATTGTACCAGCCAATATCCAAGCCCAATAATTCTTGAAATTTAATTAAAGATAGAGGAAATCATGGGGAACATTTATTACAATAGTGAAAAGATCTAATTCTGAGTGTAAAATTGAGTTCCATGCAGCCTAATTTGGAGATTAAATTCTAGGCCAGAATCTGCAGCCTAGAAAAATAGTCCTCCAATTTAATCATATCTCGATAACCACAAATTAATTTGGGCTGAAATTTTACAGAGATATAGGAGAAATCGATAGATTCATTGTTTTTTTCTATGGACCACTCCTATTTGTCCATCTAGAAGGTCATCTATGCCCCTCTATTTGGTGGATGCAAGATGGCTGCAACTTCGGGTAAAGGGTATAAAAGTCTCTTCTCCCTTACTTTCCCCCACCCTAGGCCTACCATTCTCAAGTGGGATCCTTTATACTGTTAGAAGCTTGACACAAGCCTCTTTAAATGCCTATTTAAGGAAGTTTTGGTGGATGATTTAATCATATTTGGTGCTTTGTTTAACTGTAATGTTATGATGTGATTTTGTTGCCTTGAGTTTGTCTTTCTCATGTAAGTTGTCAAATTTACCATAGTTTCTTAATAAAATTTCTTATTCTGATCATATGTTTTTATTATTCATATCACTTTGATACCTTTGGTTCAAGGTGTGAATTTATTCACACCAAACCTTTTGAAATTATCACAAAATGGTGGAGTGATCGTTATTTCACTATTTTCTTTTTTACTTCTCTATTTCCTCCCTCATGAGTCTACTTCCCACTTCCATTGAAACCATATAATAAATGGAGTGATATCCCTATTATAGTTTGGTCCAAGGGAGTATAAAGGAGAAATATTGGATGTTATTTATCACCCCATTAATGTCTAATCACTTCTTTTAATTGATATTTTTATTTGATAATTTTAAAACTTCTTCGTCCTTGTTGAATTTTAAGGCGACATACTTTAAGTGATTATTCGAGCCTTTACCTTGGAGTGCTCATGAATTTGATCATCCTAGTGTATATGTGATTAGTATTATGGTGTGTCGGTATTAAACAAGTAAGTAATGAAGTTGTTTGATCTTCTTGAATAAACCCATCTTTCATATATAAGAAATTGAAACTGTTAAAAAATAATTTCATCTAATACACCCCAAGTGATAACCAATGATCAAATCGTTATTTTAAATTAAATTCACTTAAGTATCGTAGTTTTAAATTCAACCTATCTAAAATCAACCCAAATTTGGCCACTTCATAGCAAAAAACAGTCTATAGAATGTATGTTTCGATAGGTTTCTTCTTAGGTCTCTGAGGATTCGACAACCCAAGATAAACTAAAAGCGACCGCTTAACCCTAAAATATTGGGTAAATTTGGGAGAGACCAAATTTTGGCGCCATTTCTGGGGACCTAAGTAAGTTATATTAGACACTATCATCCCTTTCTCACCTCTAATTTTCTATTCTCACCACTACATCTATGTTATCTTCCTAATTTCACTCTTATGGACATCCATTTTGAACATATCCAAACATGGAAACCCTCTCCCTTGTTTTACTACCCCACAAAAAGTGTGGTGTACAATGACCATCCTAGTTTTTACTAGTGAGAAAATCAAAATAAAAAAAAAAGAACTCCTATGATCAAAAAACATCCCAACCTATGATGACTTTCCATCCCAACAAAGACAATCGAAACATCCTCCAATGCAGTTCCAACAATATTATCCTCCTCCTAGAGAAGACCATTTGGATCAACCCCTTTCCCATCCTGATCGGACACCATTACTTGAGAAATTATGTAAACAAATGGAGATAATTACTTCTTAGGTTTCATCCTTGATATTAGAACTGTAATGCATTGAAACAATTATGGAACCCATTCCCAGACAGCTTGTTTATTCCCTATCATTCATAGAATAATATTTTCTCAAAAAAAAATTATTGAAGAAACAAACCTAGGAATTGGGATATATTAATAATATCAAGGAATTTTTAAGGTTCTTTAAATCCGGAGTAAATTGATTTTTTGGATTCAAAAGATGAGAATTTGACATCATGGATTGAGTGTTCATATTATATCCCCATTGATGATATTTTAGAAACACAAATAACAAAACCATTGGGATAAATCACAGAAATTGATTCCATACTCATCCCTAAAACTGATATTTCTAATTTTTTGGTTGAATCTTCAATTCAGAAGGCACCAATTATGTTAAGAAATTTAGAAAATGAAACTGAGTTGGATTCAAAATCTCGACTTGTGTTTGAATGTACTATCCAAATCGAGATCAAAATTATTGTCCTTCCTTCCCTCATCAAGTATCCCTTCATGGGGTATAACAATGACCCTTTAGTAGTAATTTAGTCTTCTCTTGATACCAAAATATTTGGAATGATCATTGAGGCCTTTGGCAATACTAAAGTGGAAACCAGGTCAACCATTTCTGGCATTCCTTGGATTTTCACACTCATTGTATAACATTGGTTTTTACATGACACAAATTCTAAACAAATAATCAATCTCAATATAGTATAAGTAGAGAAATATGGGGTCCTTATAACTTTTAAATATAGTATTGGGTAATTTAGGGGGTTCATATTGGGCTAACGACGTTAAAAAAAGCACTGCATGGGAGGAAACCCGTGGTTTTCATGTTTCTAATCTTTATGAATCATCTTTATTTTTCAAATAGAATTAATAAATCATTTTTATATTTAAAAAATATAATTAATCAATAAATTTTAAATATGATAGTACCTTATACTATTGACTTGTTCTTCTATAATGAGTATGGATGGGTATAAAAGGGGAGCATCGTATTCATCCGTGTTAGTGAATTATTACATAACATTGGCATGATACAAGGAATCATGTCCCAAAAGACCAATCAATTTAGTAGCCTTGGAAGTACTAGATACATACATATGTTTTACATTACATCATGAAATAAAAAAACAACATTGTGTCCCCTTTGAACACTCCCATATCTATTAGCCTATTCCTTCAGGTTAATCGTAATATACTTATTTGTATCCTAGTAAAAATAAAACATAAGAAAGGGGCGAGATCAGATCCTCAGTAAAGATAACAATATAGTAGAAACTGTAATAAATAAGAACAAACATTTAAGTCAATGTATAAGACTAGAACACAAGCCTTTTAAACATAAACTTCAACTTAATATGGAAAAGATAAATCAAATAATTCCATTTACTTATTCAAATGGATATTCTAATATTTGAATAATCACATTTAATATCAATATCCAATTTCATAATGACGGAATTCATAATTCTAGACTTCATAACCACATAGTCAAGGCCTTATTCCAAGACTACAAATAATGTTTTGTCAAGGCCTTATGCCAAGACACTAGTTTGTCTCATTAGACCTACCAATGCATCTAGGAGCTATAGCGGGCTACACCTGTCACATACTAAGTCCAATGAATTCCTCATATGAAATTGTTGAAACATAATATAAACATTCGTATTAAAATTATCCTATGAAATTTTAGTACTTTAACCATAAACCATGAATGGTATAAAAATAGCACATCCACATTCAAACATAACTCATTTAATATAATATGGAAGATTGTATTATAATAAATTAACCTCAATCGAGAATAATGAAGGATATTGAAATAGATGAAAATAATCATCAAAACTATTTGAGAGAAATATCCCCCTTTTTATTGAAAACATTTAAAAGTATCACTATTTATCATGAAGCTATTTAAAATAGTTTTTTGAATCAAAGTGTCGCATACCACTTTGAAACTTTTAAAAGGAATTTTAATTTTAAAACATTAATTTCTTTATAAAAAAATCCTTAAAATCATTTATAAAACATGGAAATTAATGAGAAAGATTTAGAAGAAAAATTTATTAAAACATTTAAAATGATATTTTTGTTAGAGTTCATAACCAAATGAGAGATGCTTGAATACAAATAATTGAGGTAATAAAAACATAATAATATCATGAGAATAAATAGATTCATGATATATTATGTCAAATTAATTTATATACACCAAATAAAAGTGAATTGTCACATAATAACAAATAATTCTCAATGGAATGTAAACTGATATGAAATCCATTATAAAGACCGTATCTTTAGGTTAAGGATAAATAAATGACATAAATATGTGTGAAATATATAAATACACTAAATATTATTGGATATTTAGTGTAAAATAATCATAGTACATTCACACATATTCTTGCAACAACAACACCAATGACTTGGATGTTTAACTCAATGAATGAAAATTGAGTAAAGATTACTCTTATCAAGTTCATATCGATGACTTGAGAATTTATCAATACAGTGATTATGTGTATAAAAAGAATATCCACACAAAGGGGAGTGAAAATTAATACATAAATAATTAAATAGCTATTTCACACATAATCTTGGAGTAAAATAATCAATGAGGTTTTTGTAAAACCCAATGAGTGGAAATCGAAATTAGAAATTCCCTTACCGATTTGGTGACTTACGAAACATACACCCCATGAAATAAGGATCATAAGATGAAGATTTAAATACCCATAAATTAAATTATATTACATAAGTAATACAATCATGGGTATTACATACAATACAAAAAAGGAAATAGTGGCAATATAGCAAGAATCCTACAGAAATCAGAAGTGAGATGAAAAACCCTTACCATGTTGTAATCAATAAATTAGTATGATAAAAAGTTAATAAACACAAAATTAATCATATAATACTATCAATATAAAGTTAATCAAGATAATATATATCAAATGTAAGTACAAAATACACCACATGCAATAAATAAGTGGCGAACAATGGAAATCTCACGGAATTAAAAGTGAGATAAGAAACTCTTACCTTGTACTTTTCCTTAGTATACGGTAGGTTAAACTCCTATATAATGGGTAAATAATTGTTATTAAATTATAGAATAACCAAATACATAAATATTATATCATATATGATCATCTAATATTGATTTGTTAATAATATTTCAGTAGTATCATCGTTTTGGCTGTTAAGTGATTCATTTTCCTTTATATGCTTTTTTATATAAGACATGTTTTTTATGTATATGATTTACTTGATTCATAAACAGAATGATATTATATTCATAAACATTATTTTTAATCATAAAATGAAAATTATTCTTGAATGATTATGATGGGGAATGAATCTCATCGCATTCGTGGAGACGGTAATCCGTACGTACGCACGAGCGATAATATCATTATATTGATGGTGAAATCATATGTAATTGGATGATATATAAAATATAAAGAATAATTATCATGTTATATTTATTATTTGAATCAGTTATACTCATCATTATACCCATACAAATAATGAAGTGTTTGAATAACAAACTACACCGCGACGTGGAGACGGTAAGTCGTACGTACACACATATGGTGACTTTGTCATTTATAGGATGAATAGAATAATGAATAAAATATTACCATATTTATAATAACATTATAGAATCTATAAGGTACTAGAGTTATTATTTTGGTATGGAAACAAAAATAAATATGAAGTGTAAGAAAAAAAGAACTTGAAAGAGGGTGGTGAAATTATTACCTTTTCCTCGGGTGTTTCCTTTTGAGTTGATCAAAAGGGCTTCTTAGATTGGCTTTCTGATCAAAGTAATGACTCTAGGTTAATTTGAGGGATGTTGGGAGGATATTTGGTTAGGTTTTGGATGAATCAAATGGCTTTGGAGGTGTGAAATTATGATAAGGGGGAGTACCCTTTAATAAGAGACGTGAGGGTCACTTTAGGAAAACCTTGAAATATTATTTTATAATAAAATCATTTTCGGTTTATAATGGATCCAAAATAATTTATTTCTAAGATAAGTTTAGTATTTGTAGAGAACCTCTCAAACAATAGGTTTTATACAAGTTTAGGTTACCATTTTAACTTTATATTTTAGATTTAACTCATAGTTAAATAGTTTAACTTTTACTGTGTATTCTTGTGTTCTTACACTATATGGTTAATAAACTTACTCTAAACTTACAAGAGAACCTAAAGTGGTTCATTAATGACATATATAATATTATTTAATCCCTTTTTCCGAACCTTATATTTTTAAGAATATTATATCAACTAATAATATAGTATTTGTTTTAAAAACTCATTTATGTCAATTTTGACATTATTTAGTATTTGGTTTTTGTGAGAATTATACCAGCATGATTACTTCGAAAAAAAATATTTAATAAACCCTCTAATTTAATATTAACCTATAAAATTAGTCAAATTTATCAAAAGTCTCAAATTACATTTATTTTCATATTAATAATATCAATTATTTTAATCTTTCATTAATAAGGCAATTACTACATCATCATTGTGTCATAAATAAATTTAATTATTTAATGTATAAAAATTATAAATAAAGTACCATTATATATTAAATCTTTTTATATTTATAATGAATATTTAAAGTCAAAATTATCTTTTGTATAACCCTATATTAAAAATGGTTTAGTTATTAAACTTTGAATTTAACTCTTTTAACTCATCTTTAAATAAAATAATAATAAATATCTTAATCTAATCCAAGTGAACCAAAGAGGATCATATTTTATTCCTAATGTTTTTTAGTCTAATTACACTTATAAAATAGAATTAATACATGTTTTAGGGTAATTATAATATCATTTTACCCTTAATTACCCTATTTACTTTTAACCGTGATAAAAAAAATAAAAAATTACTATTCACCAAAAAAATATTTTCATCTTATTGAACCAAATTTTACTTAATGATGTCACCTGTGACTCTCATAGTTTTCAAATTCAACTCATAGAAGTGGTAAAATTTGGTTTTATGCAAATTTGTGAATGCTTCTAGAAGGTGGGTAAAAGACGATAAAAATTTCAACATAATTTTATGCATCTTATTTTATTATAAAATGACTCAAATGAATTAAATTAAATTTATATAGGTATTATATATCTATTTTAATTAAAATAAATTTAAATAAAATAAATAATTATTTAAATAAAAAGTCATTTTAAACTATAACGCAGTGTTTTTCACTATTCATCAAAAATTGAATGTTTTCAGAAAAATACCAAAAATTCACCCTAAGATAATTTTGATATTCCAAATTCAAAAATTAATTATATTTTACAAAATTAAAAACATAGAAGTTGAATTAATTAATTTAAAATCAATTACCATTATCGAAACCGAAAAGTGGGTTTTAAAAAAGTAAAAACTATCAAAAGATTGGCATGTGTTTATGTCAAATTGAAATGTGAAAATTGACCTACATTTTATTAAATGATAAAAATATAATCTAATTATACTTCCAAACCATTAAAATTCATAATTTAACCCTATAAATTATTTTGATTTAAAAAGTTGTTTTTAATTAAAATTTAGTATTTTTCAGTATTCATCAAAATATGAAAGTTATCAATAAATGTACCAAAAATTTATTCAAAATAATTTTTTATTTATAGATTATAAAGAAGAATTTAATTTCATTAAATTTAATATATAAAATTGTCAAATATTGGTTTTAAAATGGGTTTTCCATTAGAAGGTGGTAAAAATGCATTTTTTGAAAAATACTTATTTTATCTAAAAAAATGAAATTGTTCTTATATTATGTCTAAAAAACACATAATAGGGATTCTAAAATTATATGGATTATATAAAATTCAAAATTCACTTTATACTATTCATAACCGCTTTTGAACGACTAGTTTGGTAAGTCATGGTGCGCTCAAACTCAGTATTGTGTGTAACACAAGCTATTGAATTACATTAAAGAAAATAACTTACTATGAAATCATGGGGTGTTATATTTGACTTATATATATATATATATATTATTTTATTTTTTTTCTACGTGATACATGTATCAGTCTTTGGTATGCTGAAATAAATAGGTATGTTTTTGTGTCTTTGTCTGTTTTTAATTAAGGGAACCACTCGGTGTTTCCATGGTTTCTAATTTAGATTGTGAGTGAGAAGCAGAGGCTATTGAGGTCAAAGAGTTTTATAGGGAAATCATCTATATCCAGAACTTCCAAAATTTTCTACCATCTGCCACTAGGAGTCCATGAGTAGTATGGAGATCAAAGGATTAATCAAGAGCATCATGAACTTCAACATCAAAAACCAGGTGACTTTGTTCCAAGTTTATTTATTCAAATTCCTTTTATAACTCTTATCTTCTACCTATACCCCCTTCTAAATTTTCTTTTCTTCAAACACTGGGGACAGTTTTATTTTAAGTTGGGGGGAGATAAAATAAAAAAATTCTTTTGAGTGAAAAAAATAATAATTTAAAAAAAGTGTTCTTTAGTGGAAGGAAAACATCCTTTGACCTTGAACATGATAATTCATATTACACACTTTGAAATTTAATATCAAATAATTTGGTATGACTTGATTCTGATTTTAATCCATGTATATTTCATGAGCATAGATTTTGGAAAGTGTGGTCGTCTAATGTGATATGTCATTGTTTATATTTTCATCCAAATACAAAAAGAATCACAACGCATGTCATTTGGATAGTGGGGTATTATTTTGAGTTCATGGGGTCCTTAAAATAAATATCATAGGTTTGGTGATCATTTTAGTTTTAATATGTGTATTTAAAAAAACAAAAAAAAAATCAAAAAAACAATAAATGTGCGCGTAGAGCAATGAAATGACCTAATGCATGGCTTTCAGCACTTGGGGATCATGAATCCATAGTTTTATGGCCCAAATTTAGTAATTTTATCTCTATTTGTGGTAATTTAACATTGTTTTTCACTAAGTTAACTCGAGATGATTCCTGAGTATGTGGGATTCACTTGGTGCCCTAAGGTCTTCGAGCCTGGGGTCATCGGTAAAGTCCTGTTACATGGGTTGACTCAATTGAGTTCAATTTCAATTACCATAGAAAATATGAAAAAAAAACAATATATATATATAATAAATGAATACTCATCTTAATATTGAAATGTTATTCCACCTAGCGCTTCCATCATTTTCCCCTTGAATAAAAATGAACCCCAATGTCTATTGTGATACACAGCACATCTTCATGCTTAATTGATATTGGATGAAATATGGAGATGAATTTGAAAAAATAAATGGTCTTGGGCTTTTTATATGCTTATGAAAATATCTTGTAATAAAATATCTTGATGGGTTTTATGAATGGTTGTTATAAGGGTTCTTGGTGATCATAGTGTATTAAAATGTTTTGGAAAAGGGAATTCTAATGTCATATTTTTTAGATACATTTTTCTCGGGACTAGAAAAACTCAATTTGAGGGTGTTATTAGCCATAGAATGAGGATAATATTCGTTTTTAATATATATAATATTAATGTGCATCATTATTAATAAACACCATTTTAGTGCATTTTACACTTTAAACTTCATTTCACATTATGATTGTAATTCTTTCTTAAAATTCACTATTACATGGTAGATTTTTTAACATAATTTAAAGTACCCAATTATCTTGATTTTAGTTTAATATTTAATTTTCAGGTTTCTCATTACATTGGTAACAATTCATACTTTTGGGGTACTTGAAGATAAATATTGGAAGACCAACAAAGTTAGCCTTAAACAAACAACATTTTGGGTGAAGTGAACTGGAAAACATCCCAATAAAACTACTGTAGTAGACAATATCCAAGACCCATAATTCTAAAAATTGAACTTAATATATAGTAAATTGTGGGGAACATTTCATTCATTAGTGAAAAGTGCTAATTATGAGTGTTAAAGGGAGTTCCATGCATCCCAAGTTGGAGATAAAACTCTGGTCCAGATTCTACGACCCAGAATACAACCCACCAATTTAATCATATATCGATAACCACATATTAAGTTGGGTTGTTACATATATCTAGGAGACATCCAGATCTTAATTTTTTCATCTATGGATCCCTCCAATTCGGCCATCTAGATTGTAATCTAGGCACCTCTATTCGGTGGATGCAAGTTGGTGGAAACTTCGGGTCAAGGGTGGAAAAGTCTCATCTCCTTTACTTTCCACAACCCTAGGCCCACCATACTCAAGTGGGATACATTGTATTATTGGGATCTCAACCCAAGCCTCTTGAAATTCCTATTTAAGGTAGTTGTGGTGGATGAGTTTATCATATTTGGTGCTTTGTTTAATTGTAATGTTATGCTGCGATTTTGTTGCCTTGAGTTTGTCTTTCTCATGTAAGTTGTTCAATTCACCTTGGTTTCTTAATAAAATTTATTATTATCATCTTATTTTTTTATTATTCATATAAACTTGATCCCTTTTATTCATGGTGTGAATTTATTCACACCAAACCTTTTGAAATTACCACACAACGGTGGAGCGATCGTTATTTAATTATTATCTTTTTATTTCTCCATTTCCTCCCTCTTGAGTCTACATCCCACTTCTATTGAAACCATAGAATCAATGGAGGGATAACCCTATTATGGGTTGATCCAAGGGAGTATCAAGGGGATGTATTGGATGTTATTTATCACCTCATTAATGTCTAATCACTTCTTTTAATTGATATTTTTATTGGATGATTGTAAAACTTCTTCGTCTTTGTTGAATTTTAAGGCCACATACTTCAAGTGCTAATATGAACCTTTACCTTGGATTTATAATGAATTTGATCCTCCAAGTGTATAGGTGATTATTATTATGGTGTGTTGGTATTAAACCAGTAAGTGATGAATTTGTTTGATATACTTGAATAAACCCATCTCAAATATAAGAAATTAAAACCGTTAAAAAATAATTTCATCCAATCCACCCAAAGTGATAAACAAGTATCAACTCATAATTTAAAATTAAATTCACTTAAGACTCTTAGTTTTCACTTTAAACTATCTAAAATCAACCCAAATATGTCCACTTCATATCCAAAAACAGTCTATATAATGTAGGTGTTTATAGGTTTCTTCTAAGGTCTCTGAGGATTCGACAACCCAAGATAAACTACAAGTGACCACTTAACCCTAAAATCTTGGGTAAATTTTGGCGAGACCATCACTATCATTGACAGAATGAACACTACTTCGAGTCTTGTCTTAAGGTGGGGGATATTTAAACAACTTTGTTACTTGATCAAAATTAGATGAAGAGGGAGGTGACTAACCAACTAGAGCACCCCTAACCTAGATGACCCATCAAGATACAAAAGAAAGGGGGATTGATCACTTCCAATAAATAACTTATTCGTTCTAATATAAAGGTAGGAAAGAAATATTTCCACTTAAATTTCTCAATCTCTTTCAATTCACTTCTAATTTCTTGTTGTCTTTCCGAACTGGTGTACCTACTAGAGGACTGTTAGATAGAGTACTAAAACCTACTCCTACTAAATGTTTAGTTCATAATCAAGATCCCAGATACTTTTCTCTCTATCCCTGGGAGGTTAGACTGAGTACCATAGCTAATAGAGTGGAAGAAGTCAAGGATCACCTAATTTAGACATTTAACTTGGGCCCATTTCCATTTATTCACTTCATTCACTCCCTTTACCAAGGTTTCGTAATCTCTTTTCAAGAAAAAGACTAGTGTTTTCTTAAATACATAAGCTAAAGTAATACACAAAAAACAAGGGACATGTTCCACACAGGTCTTAAGGTATCTAGGAATATAGCACTACTCGAACATGCTTCTCCTAATGGTAAAACAAAAAAGAACTGACTTAGCTACTGGTATTCTCTAAAAGGTAAAGAAAGATCTAATATCCTATTTTAGTCTTCCAAACTAGAGGAGATTCTCTAGTTGACACCTTTCTTCCTTCAGGCTGGCGAATCTTGAATGAAGCAACGAAAGGTATAAGACACTACGTCGAGCTGCTAACTGTTGTTTCCAATATACTAGGTCGAAGACAACTTCCTATAAAAAGCGAGGAGGCTAATAATGAAAGTATTCCACTCAATCACAATTCTATAGGTCCTCCTAGGTCTGGTCAGACCTTGTCAGATCAGGTCCTCTAAGGTATGGGATACCTGTATCCTAGGAAAATAAAAATGTGAAGTAGTGGAAACTATAGGCTTACTATACTCACGTGATATTAATGTTTCAAACACTTACTTCAATAGGTCCTTATTCACTCCACTAGTTGAAAAGATATGGGATGGATTATTCTTAAAAAGGAAATTAATTGACCATGACCACTATTAGAAGAGTACTAACTTAAGAAATTCAGCAGTAGTCACTCTTCAGAGTGGTGGAATGTGGAATGATTAAGAGAAGATGTGGGGGAGGATTGGTATCATATCTATAACTATATATAAGAGTACTGTATTACAGTACTAATACCCACCTAACCACGAAACTGTTGCCTCTGGAAGTAAGGGTCCCTATCCTAGGGAATGGAATGAGTTATTTATAGAAAGACTTGATCCTTAAAAATGGAACTTTCCTAGATCGATAGACCATTCCATCATTTGAGCTATCATAAAATATACACATGTATCAATCACAAACCCCACAATATGCTATTTTTAAAAACTCATTTGGACATGATCACCTGCCTACAGAGCCCATCTAAATGATTTATATCTGAAAGGAAGAAATATCCATCAAAAAAAGTAAGAACTATCAATTGGGATCAGGTAAGGTAGGTAGATCAGGGTGGGTTTACTACCAAGACAAATCCATGACATAGTTTTTTGGTTTGATGATCCAAGGGGAGAAGCAACTAGCAGCGTACAGTACCCATTGCCAATATGAATAGGTGGATTAGATGAATGGGAACACAACAACCATCCTTTTAGGTCCCTTAGTCACTCGAATCAATCAAACTATACTATCATGAGGCTAGATTTTATGTTGCACACTTGGGGTAGGTTGTGGATGAGTGGAAGGTGAACTTCCACCGGTGGTTGGGGACCAAGCACTATCCCAATCAATCCTTGAAATCTATTGGGGGAAAAAGACATCCCATGGGAACTCTTCAAACATGGGGAGCAATGGTTGTGCGGAAAGCATTACCATTGGGAGTACTCAACAATTTGATAGTCGTAAATAGTCATTAATCTACTCTAATAGTCTTTCTATACCACCAAACAACTGAAAATTCAAGTCACCATATACCATTTATTCCCATAGGACAAGCAAGGAAGCCGTCCCCACTATTAGAGTAGAGTACTGATCACCAAAAGGTGGATATCCAACAAGATGTGACCGGTCATTGCTTGATTACTCTAACTCTATCTTCGGATTTCTGGTTTTGAACACCTAGCATGATAGTTTAACCACCCACACTATTAGAAGAGTACTGGAGGTGATTCAGACCTTTTGGTTCCCATTACAGTCTATCATGACTTCTATAAAAATAAAAGTACCCCATCGTCACCACCCATATCCTAGCTGACTAGTGTGATGACATCAAAGAGGTATGAACCTCATACCCAAAGGCGAGACATCTCAAAGGATCAACCAGTTCCATAGGTGACTCTACTCGAATATAATTGCTCGATCAACTAGTTTAGAACCACACTCGTTTAGTTTTCTTCCATTCAACTACCATCACGCCTATTCATTATTTAAGGTAGTTTATAGGATACAAGATTAAATTTCTCCCTAGTGTACATATAGAATCATGACTTTAATACTCTACTCTAATAGTCGTTTCATTGTTGGGTTATTGGGGTAAAACGAATCAGGAATGGTCAACTCAATAAGAGATCAACCCACCCTTGTCATAGAAGCAACGACTATGATCTATAATATAGTAACTGGAAAAGGAAACCACTCTAGGAGTAATCAAAATCCCTTCCTTACAAAGATGGAAAATCTAGAGACTTTTCTTAGTATAATATAGGTAGTAGACTAGTGGGTTGGCATCAATGTTAGCTGATCGACTCCAAAGGGAGTTTGTATGATAAGAATCAGAGTAAGGGAGGGGGTCTAATACCTATATTATACCGAAACATCAGTGGCGTAAATGGGATGACTCCGACTTCCATAAATAGTAATAAAGTAGGGAATCCTAGGTAGTATATTTTTCAATCATCTAGAAACTGAAGACCTATCAAAAAATATACATAAGTACCAAGACCAATTGAATAAGAGTCAGCCTATAGTAGAAGAAGAGTCATGTGCATTCTTCCAATATATATAAGTACGTAGATCATGGAAGGTAATTTCATGGTCAAGAGATGAACATGGTGCATGAGACCATATAGTTGAGAAAAACCTTCCTGAGGTGTTTAATTCTAGATTCTTAATACTCTACTCTATATAGTACGGATGCTAGACCAATCCAGAATCTTTAGACCTTGTTAGCACTCTACTCTATGTAGTAATGACATAGACTTCAGCTGCAGTCTAAACTTACCCAATTAAATGGAAGAGATCATATCATCTGGAAAAAGACTTACTAGAACTATTGATTCAGTATCAGTATATTGATAGTCTAGTCTAGAAATTTTTGGATGGATATGAATACGAGAACAAGCAGTTATGGCTACAGACAAATGAACTGCCGATATCATAGGATCTTTCCAGTCATCATCATTAGCAAAGCTACTATTGTAATGTAATTTACAATATAATAATGATCGGTAATCTTCTCTGCTGATTTAAAAATATCATTCTTAATATTTATTTTTATTCTAGATCTATGTTATTGTACTTTCAAAACTCCTATTTAATCTACCATAGAGAGAGTTCATTAGAATATTATAAATAAATGTCATTTATTCATCAACTGATTTCTTGTATTCTAGTATTATTTCATAGATGTGTGAGAAAAAACCTTTGTATCAATTGATAGACACTATTAGAAGAGTAATGACACTCTAATTCACATAATAATCATGTCAATGGACTCGTTGCTCAGCTTTTGGCCTTATTAGCTTCATTTCTGAAGTGAGCATAAAGTCCGATCAATATCTACGACAGTATCTCTGAAAGTATCTCTATTTTTTCTATCAGAGATACTGAGAAAGTATCTTTAGTGATGAAAGTATCAAGTAAGGATTTAGGATTGAGAAATAAGCAAAGCGCAGATGGAGTTGAATCTATTATAGGAGGTGTAGGGTAGGCTCTCTGAAGAGATTGATTGTCTTAATCTAATGAAACATATTCTACCACTGATGATCTAATTAGGACTATGCCTAACTAGAGATGAATAAAAAATAACTGCTTGGCATATTTTGAAAGGGAATCCTATATCTGGTAAGAAAGGGTGATTCGGTTACTCGAAGAAGACAAGAAAGAGCTCACTCGACCCATAGGAATAGGAAGGTTCCAAACTACTCTGAGTTTGAGTGGAAAATACACTATTATACCAGGTCAAACTTACCTTTAGGTTAGGGATCAGAGTTGAAAACTGCTCAACCAATTGGGTAGGTAGGTCTTCCCATTCATTAAAGGGTACTAATAAGAACATAGGAAAGGATCAGAGTTGAATACATTCTCTTGAAAATGAACTTCTTAAGGTCAGCCCATCCACTGGGATAGGAGAAAATGAATATTCCTACTAGGAGTCTAAGGAGTGGATATTTTATAATCCAAGAAGATGCCTCTATTGAAGTGGAAGGTATTGGGGTTTCAAACTGAGATTTGACTTTCTAGTAAAAAATGGTTTACAAGAAAGTTGGTATTTATATATTTTGCCTATATAAAATGGTATTGATTCCACTTATATTCTGTTATGTAGGTTCCTATTATCTCTTTTTGATTATGAACTCTAGGAGGAGTTAACTAATGCTAAAAGCAGAGTTAGAGCTTGGCAATGTAGTTGATCTTTTTGAAGCTAAGAGAGATGCTGGTCTGGTACTTATATATATTAGAAGCTGATTCCCCCATATTGGATAAAAAGAACCTTATATATTGAAGAGTCATATCTATCTATATTATAATGGCTTGTCGAGTAAAAGAACTGAAAGATTAGAGCCAATAAATTCCAATAGTGTGTTAGTTAAGACTAAAAGCCATGAACTATCCTCTTTTACTTTCCTTGTATGGTGAAGTCAGAGCCAGGGAAATAAAGTATCATCGATGGGTCCCAAATAGATTTTTATGATCTCCAGCACTAAACATTATATTTTAGAATACATGTGCACATTTGAGATCATCTATCTCATACTTTTCATCTTGGCGCGGATCTAAAATTCACTGTTAAGCGAAAACTAAGAGAAAGAAGGTCAATTGGGGATGGTACTTATATATATTGTTTGTTTTAGTATTGGCATCAGTAGGATTCACAAATGAGATCAGTACTCTTATATATAGTTATAGAGATGATAATAGGCTCCTCTACCCATGAGTTTCTCCTTTCATTTATGTAATGAAATAGGGGCTTCCATACAATTTAATAATTCAAGACCTCCTTTTATAAAAAAAGATCCCTATTTGATTCCTAAAAAGGGCCTTTTAAATCCTCTTTGAGTCCTCATTCTAGGTCTTAAATTAGTATCAAAGAGTCTTATTATATTATAATATTTGACATCTTTGAAATATATTCATTTATGATAATTTAGATACCCTGTTTACTTTTTCTTTCCATACGGCTTCAGTACTCTTCTAATATCCCTATATCTCCAAACTGATTACCTTATCGCTCCATTGAGCACACCTGACTCAAATTAATCAAAAATAATTCTACTAGAGACCAGAAAAACAGGTTTTCAACTCATAAATAAGGTTTTAATGGTGGAATCAAACATCTTTCTTTACTTTACACACAAATTTTGGAGAAGTTATGTCCCTTCCTGGCCAATGAAACTACACTTCTTCAAGTTTCATCATTGTTTTTGAATCTACATAAACTATTAGAATATATTAAGTTGGTGCAAGATCAGTTGCTCTTCTATTCTGAGAAACCTTATCCTGAACTTATATATCCATTCTTTGTGCTGCTTCATCTTTAAGTGTTGTTCTCATATGTGTGTGATTTAGAAACATAAATCTTTTTCAAAAGGTTTAAGTACTAAATCGACTTCAACTCCTTATTTCATTAACTGCTTGACCAATAACCAGGTACTCACTGGGATAGGAACCTTCAAGGTTTGGAACTAATAGAGGAGGACTACTTAGGCCCACTGGAGCCAATTCTTTTAAAGTAAGGGAAGTTTCTTAAACCAGATGATTTGGTTATATTCTTCAATATATATAAGTACCAGTCTAATGGATTGTATCTTGAAATGACATCCATGAATGAAAAAAATTTAGGTGAGTTATTTCAAAAAATAGAGGATTCAAGTGACCCTTCTCATCTCGAGTTGAGTTCGTATAATATAGGTAGGTCCCCACCTTCACCCACTTTTAGAAGTGGATTCGAACCACTGGAAATATACTTAAGTATCAGTTCACTCCAATCTAACTCTTGTACCCCTAACAAATGAGCTAAGCTAAAGAGTGTAACGAATTGTTCCTCACATGAATAATATTCATAGATGTATACGAGTCTTGGTTGTCAACTATTAGAATATAATATTTGTCTTCTTCTCTAGATAAGAAGTAATAGGTGATACAATCGAATGGGGTACCTGGGAGTTCCATGTGAGTCATTTGGAGGACTTTTTGAACACTGTAGAAATATGTAACTATTAGAGTAGAGTATCAAACCAGTGAGGAAGGGATAAGCTGGGTGAATTTCCTAAGTGATCTATATGATAGAATGTATTTTACTTTTATGGGGCCCTTCCTACAGTAGATTCATTAACATATGATTCAATAGAACCCCCTTCCTTTCTTGTAGAAATAGGGTATTTTAGAACAAGCTCCTCTAGAGATGAATGTGCATCTGATTCAATAAGAGATTCTACGATCACACTAAGATCAACTATTCCAATAGCAGAAACTCTCACAGTATATAGGAAACAATTACTAAAATAGTTAGCCAAAGAATAATACCAGTAACAAAAGAAATATATATTCCAACAACAATAGGTATTGTAAGAGTAGGATTCTAAACCTTCTCATCTTCTAGAGGCCACTCACTCACTTGATGATTCCAAACAACCTTCGGTTCTTTAATACTTGGTTGGAATAACCAAGATATATGACTGGATAAGTCATGTTCCCTACTCATAAAATAATGGTTTAAGTTCATTTTTTAATGTCCAGTTATTATTCTAATAGACTATATAGAAGAGTACCTGAATTATGATATGATTCACTTTCAATAGGTACTCTTCTATAACTATATATAAGAGTACATGTAGGGTAGTGTACTGACTTTACAATCTTCCAAATCCTTCTTGCTAACTTAAGGTTCTAACCCACATAGATTGAAGAATTGACATACCACATACTAGTTGCATTTGGGAAGAACATAAACAGGGTAAATAATAAATAATGGGTGGATGATCACATCGTCTGATAGCTAAATGGATGGTACATGGCTAACTCGAATTCTTCACTCCTCATCTCACTCACTCACTTCAAGACAGACCGAATGTGTACATTATCACCACTTATTCTTTTACCTAAGTAATATAATCTAATAGTAAATAATCTACTCTAATATTATTTCCTCCTTAAGAAAAAATCACCAAGAGTCGCTACTCCTACAATAGAAGAAAAGTCACCAACATCGATGACTATTAGGGATCAGTTCCTGTTTAAGAATCATCCTAATCATCAGATAGGGAAGTCAAAATCCTCTAATGAATTCTAGAAAGTGAAAGAACAATTATTTAAATTTTTTATTTTTTTTATTGATTGATCACTCACCTCACTTTATTTTTAGTTCAAAAAAAGCTAATTTGAATCTCGATCTCTAGAATCAAAACCAGGACCAACGAGCCCCTTACCTTAACCTTAGGAAAGATAAAGTCTTACAACATTGAATTGAGGTATAATCCTATGTAATATCTTGGAAGTACTTTGGGAACAAAGGAACTACACAACATTGTATGTCTTTAGTGATCAGTCCTTTCTTCTCTTAATAGAGAACTCTATTCTAGCAGAATCCTTATCAGACAATTGCTCATACATAATCACTACTTAAACCTTTGGTGAAACTAGCTTAATCCCAACTACGGATCCTATCTATATGGGATATAAAACCTGTGAACTAAAACATATTCTAACATGATTTGGAATGAATGAAAGTCGGTTTTCATTATTCATTTGTACTATATAGACAGAGTACCTAACTCAAATCTAATCGTTCACATCAAGCCATGGTAGTCCTTTATTTAAATTGGAAGGAGATGAGTTGTAAGGAGGAGGAATTTGTATCTGAATTTAGGGTCCAAGATCAATATAAAGAAAGTGCACTCGGGAAAGCGCAGACCTTTGATTCAAAGATCATCTAGGAGACTAAGCTACCTATTTTAAGTAGGAATGAACATCTTTTTTTTGGGAATATACTATAATAGTATCGAATCATTTGATGAAATAGCATAAATAGATTCCTTCACCTAGAAAGAAGTGAAAAAAGGTTCTAAAATAACTCACCCTTTAGGGTAAGGTACTCAAAAAGTTTTAATTGATTTACTTTAGAACTATATGAATTAGATAATATTAGGGTCATATTCCCATACTTGGAGGATCAGATAACTATCAGAGTCCTTACCCAAATAGAGAGATTGGTCACAGACCACTATAGGTACACTAAGTGCATGACCCAATCTAATCAATATTATTAGATTAGAGTACTGATGTGGAAGCCTTCCTTTATACAAATATCCCAATCCTAAGAAAGAAAGTAGGAATATTGGCTTGGTCCATCCCTTTGTGGAGAATTTCTTGCCTCGGAGTGTGGGTAACAACATCCACCCTTTCAAGGGCGATGAGATGAAGTAGCATCTTCAAAGCATGATGTAATTAAAATTCTTAGTCATTCACTCCCAAAACCCTTACCTGTTTATTTGGTATTTTTACTAGAAGAAAGCAGCTGAGATTCATAGTTTAGGTCGCTGGTACAATTTTTCCCAATGAATAAAAGAAAGAGCACTCCTCTAGTCAAAAATAAATAATCACTCACCTCAAGATCCCTTATTATTAATGGGGGAGGGGAGACTTAGAGGAGTTTCTCATTTCTTTATATTCTTTATCTCAAGCAGTGAGCTAGTCTGCTGAATGACGATGATTTTTTGGCTGCAATTCTCCTCCCAAATACCAGATCTAGAAGTGGGAAGACTCATTTCCACCTTGTGGGGATTTTTTAGAAGGAGATTCTATTATTCCCCATATTCCTTCTTTAGTAAAACCCCCTCATTACACTTCTAATAATGTTTTCCTTGACTATATGGATTATAAAGGTTCCAAACTCTAAAAAATGAATCTTTCATGATCCCTAAAAAATGGAGAAAAACTTATTACTGATTATGAGCCATTAAAAGGGATTTCGTAAAAAAATAATTGGTATAATATAGATAAAAACTACTTATATTATACCAAGATTACAAGGTTTTTCACTTATAAATGTTTCCATCGGTCTGAAATCTTTCATTACTCTACTATAATAGTTGCAGAGAGAGTGGAAAAGCTACTGCTTCAAAGATTTTGATGACCATTAAATCTCTCTCTTCAACCACCCTCAGTTATTCTCCCTCTGTCTATACTAGGAAAAGACATTCCAGAGTGCATACTACCTATATTATAACTAGTCCCTTTCCTTTTATTCCAATTGGCCCTGACCGAATGTTCTAACTCCTAGTAATTGAATAGTAGTTGAGCCTTATATTATAAGAATATTAGGAGAAATTTTTTTTCTATGAGACTTCTTTATTCTGATATGAAGAAGATTGAGTTCCATTGAGTTCACTCATTTCCTCGTCCATTCAAGGTTTACAACTACCATACTTGACTATTAGAGTAGAGTACAGAGATCAAAGCCTAAACAGAGGCACTATTAGAGTATAGTACTGAAAATATATATAAGTATCATACATTAGTTGGTATCATCCCTATAACTATATATAATATTACAATAGAAAATTATTTTCCTCTCTCTGTGTGAACTCATACCTTTATATAGAGTAGTATAGTCCTTGTTTTCACTAATGAATGTGGATGGATATTCAAATCTGAATCAAGGGAACCGCTTTTACACAATCAAGTCTAGTCATGGGTACTCTTCTAATAGTGTCTTTCAAGTTCTCCTTTTCTAGAAATTTCAATCAATATCATATAAAATAGAGGTGAATATTCACTATTATAGTAGAATATATATAATAAAGTATTGAACTTTACTCTATATAGTTCGAGTGGGGAGACAAATCCCTTCATTTTTGGATCTCGATAGACTAAATAAATCAATAGAAGAAGTGTTTTTATTTTTTATTTATCTTCTCTTATCCCCTGATCCTTTAATGAAGATTAACTGATATAATGGAATATTAGTGTAGAGTAATTTCCAACTCCATATCCTAAATCACAAAATACTATCTCTAGATGAAAAAGTGAAAAGTTGAATTGATCTTCACATCTCTATATTACAATAGAAAATGTTATCCATCACATGGGTATCACTGCCTCTTCCCTAATAAAATTTGAAAACTCTCTTTCTCTTTCTCCCAGATACCATGACTTTCCTTGAAATTGGATTCACCTTCAAAGGTTCTAAAAGATCTCACCCTTTAGGGTTAGGAGAGTAACCAAGGTATTGTCTGTGAATAGAAAGGTCAATGAAGATCAAATTTCCAGGGTCTATGTTTTGTCTTGTCCTTGAGTCCTCTCTATGCCTCTCATTTCCTTCTTTCCTTCACTTGGAACTCAGTATTTTCCCACATTCTTAGATCCTTGTTTCTTTTGTGCTTGATAGATTTTGATGAACCAGTGATAGAGATTTTTATTTTCCCTAATATTTGTACCTGAAGACTAAATACCCAGTCATCCCTGAGCTTTTACTAGATGTCATACCAAGAATTCAGTCATCAGGTTTAGAATGCTTCAAAACTAGTACTTATATATATTGTTTTCCCAGATAGCCTCTTCTCGGTACTCAACTACTGATTTTTTTTGTTCCTTCCTGAGAAAAAAAGAGACATGGTAAAATATTTTATATCAAACCAAGGATAAGAACTAATATATATAGTCATATTGGCCTCTTGCACAACTTTTTTCTTTTTTTATTCATGGATAACAAAATTTATTTAAATAAGGAAATCTATTTACCTACCTGATTCTTGGACACAACCATAGCTATGACTAGTATTATTCAGAAGTTTATCTCCTTTGATCAAATTATTTTCTGCTGAAGAGTCTGATCCATCTCCTATCCTTCTTGAGAAATTATTTGAACACCTAGTTATCACTTTGTTCTAATAAAACTAGAATTGAAAGTCACCAGTATTAAAAGAGTATTGAGATTTTAATATATGATGACTGGACACAACATAAATCTTCTTCTCTAAGGGGTCACTGACTAAATTAAATTTTTTTAAGGGAGATCCATACTCTAATAGCTGAAGGATGGTCCTTTCCATACCTAACTCAAATTTTTGTGTGGTGGTTTCTGGTATTTGGAGTTTTTTTGATGTTAGAAAGGTATATTTTAGATTTGGTTAGTGTTTATTATGCTTTAGTACAAGATAAATAAGAATTATACTGGATACATTATATAGACTAGGCACTCCTTGACCTCTTATAATATAGAGTATCCTAGAGCACCAGGTCCTCCCAAGTCTAGGATAATTCATGTATTCCAGGTCCACCTAGGTCTGTGATACTTTATGTATTCTAGGTATTCACTGGGATACCTAATTCAGGTATCACATGAGGATCCATATATGGCCATGGATGGGTTTTTTTCAAAAAAAAATTGTATGTAGAGTCGTTACAGAAAAAGATAAATCAGTTGGTGATTTTTTTATATCATTACTCTATTATAATAGTCCCTTCCATTTTCATTTCCTTGATAAAGAAAATCAAGAACAAATAGAGTACCAACTACGGTTTATTACACCTATAGGCCTTCAGGACTTCCACTGCTGCTTTCATTTGAGTGCAAGTCTTGCTCTTAGTACTCTACTCTACATTAATAGTGTCACAGTGCTACCTTGATAAAGGGAAGGAATCCTGTGCGATATTCAGAAGTATAAAGAGGAATGGTTGATGTAAGTAATTAGTAGTGTAGTGATTTTTGATTGAAGTAAATCTAGAATCAGAACTACCTACTGACCACTCGCAACCACAGGAACTCGTTTGCTCATTTTATAAAAAGATTCCTATTTTGAGTCCTAAAAGGGAATTTTCAACCCTCTTCAAGTTCTCTTCAAGCTATAGTTGAATCCCCCTTCTCTAATTCAAAAACAAGGGAAAGGTTCTAAAATATTTGACCCTTTAGGGTGAGGTTATAAAATATCTAACCCTTTCTAAAGGGATAGGAAAGAGGTCAAGTAAAGAAGAGAGAATCAATCTATACTCTAGGATTGCTAATATATTGATGTCCTAATATTCTCCTACCTCATATATTGTCTATAGACTCATGAGCTCCATATATAAGGTTTTATCAGAGAACCTTTTGGAATTGTTCTTGTTTTATAGCAGGTCATCCTTTTCTTATAGGCATATATTGTCAGGTTAAGGAGAAATATTCATATCCTTGTGAGTGCCTAGGGTAGAATGATTTGAATCAAGTATTTCCTTCTTCTCCCACTACGCATGACCAAATTTGTTTCCTTCACCATCTTAGAAGGGTTTTTAATGCAAAGAGACAACATCAGTACTCTACTCTAATAGTGATACTACCTATATTATATTGATTACCTCATCTTTGAGATTATTCTTCTATAACCTACAATAAATTTAAACTTCTATTACCTACCATGATGAAAATTCTAGAATAGTGATGATTGATCCTTTTATCGTATTAATAGATTCATGTTTGAGTTTATAACATGTTTGGAAATCGTTGAAAAAACCTCACGTGCTCGACCATCTCCTTCAGCATTTTCCCATTTTGGAACTAGTAAGAAACTGGTCTATAGGAAATCCTAGCAAGGGAAAGGGAATCTTGTGTCTCATCTCTCGACAATCAACCCAACCACGATCTTTGTGTTTTACTATCCTCAAAGTTAGTAATGGTACAAAGTCATGAACATGCCTCTCATTTAGCCAACAACAAGAAACTGCTTAGGATGTGGTAGCTAACATCTAGTAGCTGAATTGAGGTGTTGAGATCCTTTAGCCATGGGGGGAGGATCAAATCAGCAGGGGATATGGGACCAACAATCTATCGGACGGACAGAAGTCTTGGAATCATATGACTAGTTTTGAAGGCTATTGTCATGGCTGTCGGTTGAAATACACACCTATTATTGGTGTTGTGATGCTATCAATGTCTTTTGGCTAGGGCGATACCACCTGCTGACTGAACTAGGATACGCATACACTATGAAGAACCTCACCCTTGGTACTAGTCTACGAGCACTATCCAAGTTTTTTCTCCAAAATAATTATTGAGACCAAAGTATTTAGACTTGAGTATTTAGGTTTCTGAGGTCTTAATACTCAGTTCTAAATACATTGGTCATCAAGGACCTCAGAACCTAAATAATTTGGATGATGTAATGGTGTGAAGGGGAATGGGAAAGAATCAGTGATTCATATGTGGGAGAATGAAATATGCGTAGGCTATTTAGTGTTCAGAGATGGAAAAATGATATATACTAGAAATGTGAATCCATTGAGATAATATCATTGATTTTTCCTTGTCCTCTCAACCACTCTGTTCACTTTGGTCCTCACTTTCCGGATGGATCAAGTGAAAGATATGAAACTCGTTCTATTACATTCCCTTAGTGTTCTAGAGTCAGTCCCCACTCGTTATTCCACTTTCTCACTCTTTCTCCCCTATATCTCCTATTTTTTAGATTTTTTTGAGCCACGCATGAAGAAAGAGATGCTTTCTTGCAGCTTCATTTGGAAGCTAAGCAGTCAAAAGACTCACCCTCTATAGCAATGTGTTAAGAATCCAAACATAAAGAGACACATATTCCCATGCCATCATATGAATTAATCTTCTTTAATATGGTGGTTGATTGGAGGATTTGGGGGTATAGTTTCATGGATCTTTTGGCACAAATAGACAGATGGACACTATGACAACTACATGTCAGGATGGGGTTGATGGAAGGTATGTTATAGATGGTTTTATAAGGAAAGTCTCAGTATAATATAGATGTACCATTATAGGCACCACTATAGGTAAATAACCACATATAGTGGGGCATGTAGTGGTTCACCTATAGACTATATATAAGAGTACCTCGCTAGATTATACCAGGAAAAGTGGTGCAGTTGGAATTGCAGGTGTTGGGGGGAAGATGACAATGATGATACCTCGAATCACCAAGGAGTTTGGAAAATAAATGGGCACAATTTCAATTACCATAGAGAGATAAAATAGGGTTAGAGGAATTGGATGAACTCTTCAAGATCATGACCTGAATGACTGTAGGATCAAATCTTGTACCTGAAAAGGAGATGGTGTGAGATCGTTAATGCTAGGCTTGGCACCACCATGATCCAAATGGGGTTGATGGGGTTCAAGATGGTGACCTAGTTGATACCATTGGGGAAGTGTAACTATTATTGTACAGTAATAAGGCACCCCTACTACTCTTATTCAATGGGTGGTATTGGATTTTGACATCGATTTAGGATGATACCAAGTTCAATCGGTCACATACTGTATGGATGGCATAGAGTTGGTGGGGTTGGAATATAGATGGCCTTGGGACTAGAATTCTATTATGGTTAGAGGGTAAGTAATAAACTACATACACCTCCATCCAGGACTAGATATGTGATCCAGTACTCTAATCTAATAGTTAATGGATCACTATATTATGAGAATACATGAGATGGCTAGTTCAGAGTTCTCAGGTACCAGTGAAGATAAACAAGAACGATTAGATTTAAAAGAAAGGTTTTTTTATTTTATAGAGATTTATGGAGTGAGAATGGTTTTTTAGATGTAATGGAATCGATATACGGTATGACTTTGGGATAGGGTTGACTGAAATCTATGATGATGGCTCAATGATTAGGCACCTATCAGCCAATGGTGGTACCTTATGATAGTCCAAAGGGATAGGGTGAGTGGTGTTCTTGTACGTGGAACATCATAGTTTTTGTATGGGATTGAAACAATGGAATAGATGGTTAGTTGGAATGGATATGGTCATAGTGGTGGTTCATAGGCTGTTGGGAGAGCTGTATGTGGTTTAATGGTGCTAGTATAGTTTGGGGTTGGTTTTCCACCCATATAAGTATTTGGATTGTTTCGACAGAACATACAAGGCTCTCACTTTTGATAGTTATCTTATTCCAGAATGTGATCCTAAAATGGGGAAATAACATATCATAGAAGTAGACAATCGATTCATCATACTGGAAAAAATGCATATATGTATTCTAGTAACAGTGGTTTATGTCCCTTATAGTTTGGATGTGCCTTTCTCCAGCTTGAAATGTGATACAATATTAGGGAATTTAAATCAACTGAGCACATTTATATTACATTTTGGGGTATACTATGGTCAATTCTATGAGCTTCGTGGAACAAATCATACCTTTATGCTATGGCTCGGGAACCTCACATAGTACCTGCCGGGTAGTCCAAACCACACTGCCAGCACAATATCTTTCAAACAACCAACCCCATGTGGCTTCCATCAACTCTCATGTTCACATGTCATATGATTCATTGTAACTTTACTAACTAGCTACTACTTGTTTTGTTCTGTAAAAAAACAAGTAGTAGTTAGTGGAATGGTCTCGAATGGTACGTTTAGTTGGAATCAAGGTGGTATGACCAACTAGACAATATACATAGAATCCATATCCTGAGCGTCCAAGGGAGGATAGGGAATCTATCACACCTAGAAAAAAAATATTACCTTTACACTCAAACTAGGCGTAGCTCAATTCTAGAGGGGCCAATAGCTTGTTCAATTATAGGATTTCTCAGTAGTTTCAAAAAGGGGAAGCGATACTAGAACATCAAATTGTACAATGTAGAATTACAATACCACAATAGTTAACCTCAAGAGATATATATTTGGGTATACATGATATGGTTAGAGTGGAGTGGGCAAAGAAATAGAGGGCATCGAGTAGTAACCAAGTGTGGGTGAAGCCGGCTCTATTAGGATAGTGATTTGATCAACCATCTTAGCCAAGAAACCCTTTCTTCAATGAGGCCCAATAAGGTTTCAAATCCCCCACTGTATAAGGTACCTATCATGCATATGTACCCAATTTGATCGATCAGTCACACAACTATGATATTATATGATATGAGTCGATGCTTATAGGTAGGATATAGTAGATGGAAGAGATACTAAAATGTAGTGGGCGGTGCTCTGGTGTTACGATTTCAGTGTTATGAGTGAATGGTCAACCCCATCGATGATATTTGATTTCCCTGGATTTGAATTCACTATATAATGGAAGGAAAATTCACTAGTTTGTGGAATTTTGTCTTAACTGACACACTATTGGACTTTATAGGCTTGAAACTTTCAGTTCTATTACTTGACTAATTAGTATAATATAGATAGATCTGACTCTTCATTATATAAGATTATTTCTATCCAATATGGGGGAATCAGCTTCTAATATATATAAGTATCAGAACATCATCTCTCTCATATTCAGGAATATCAACTGCATTTCTAAGCTCCAACTCTTCTTTTATCCTTAGTCAGACCCTCCTGGAGTTTGAAATCAACAAGAGATAAAAGGGTTTTACATAACATCAAGGAAGTGGAATCAATCCCATTTTCTAAAATAAATATATATAAGTACTAGCTCTCAGGTAAACCCCTTTTTACTAGAAAGTCAAATCTCTATTTGAAACCCCTATACTTTCTACTTCAGTAGAGGCATCTTTTTGGCCTAGAAAATATCTGATCCTTAGACTCCTATATGATATATTCTCTTTATCCTATCCCGATAGACAGGCTAACCTTAAGAATTCCTTTTTCAATAGAATGTCTTCAACTCCTCTCATTTCCTTAGTTCTTCTTAGTATCCTTTAATGAATGGGGGGAGGAAGCGGGAGACCTCCCTAACCAACAAGTCGAGTAGTTTGCAACTTTGATCCCTAACCTAAATATAATTTTGACCCAGTTTAACAGTATATTCCCACTCAAACTAAGAGTAGTTTGGAACCTCCATATTCCTATTGGTCGAGTGAGCTCTTGAATCTCCACTTCGAATAGCTGACTCGCCCTTTCTTACCAGATATAGGATTCCCTTTCAAAAGATGTTGAGAGGTGAGTTTCTTCTCTAACTCTAGTTAGAAATAGTCTGAATTATCTCATCAGTGGTAGAAGCTGGTTTATTGGCTTAATCCAATCAATCTATCTAAAGATCCTACCCTACTCCTACTACAATAGATTCAAATCCAGTTGTGCTTTGTTTCTTTCTCAATAATGAATCCTTTCTTGCTACTTTCATCACAAAAGACGCTTTCTTATTATCTACAAAAGAAAAAAGTCCATACACTATTGGATATACTATCATAGATACTGATCGGACTTCATTGTCACTTCATAAATGAAGCTAATAAGTCCTAAAGTTGAGCGATGAGTCCAATGTAATGAGAATCAAGAAAAGTAGAGCATCGTTAATCTTCTAATAGTGTCTATAAATTGATCTAAATAAGCTTAAAAATAAATTCTATTCTAGTTGGAAATAAATAGATGAAATAAATCCCTTATTCAGACCCTTAGAATACCATTGATTTTGACCCTACTGAAGGCAGTCTATGAGAGGAATAAGTTGTTTCCAAAGGATATAGTCATTGTATATGAAACTATAGTTATTGGATGGATGCCTTAACTATGGGTAATTTTGTTGTATATGACACTCTATCTATCTATTAGAATTTATGAGTACCTATCTTTGATAACCTAAGTCCTTGACATGAACACTTTAGTGAAATCATTTATAACCTTATTGGACTGATTCAACCTTGTATCATATCTGGCATCCGTCATTCATGCCTTCCTTCAAGGCCTATTATTTTGGATATCCTTATTTCCTTCTTTCCTGGAACATCCTTTTATTCTAATTGATGGGACCGATTTCTGCAATACCTTGACCCCTTGTTGCAGCCAAGTATTCCCCAAACCCTTCTGATGTTCTTGGTGAGTTATCCTATCATCCAGTACCCCAATTATGATGGTCCCCTTTGGATAGTTCTTTCACAAGTGACCCATTCTTCCATATACTTCGTCCTACAAATGGTTTTGTCCCCTAAAGTACTATACTCTATAAAGAAGTGATTTTTCCTTTATTTTAGTAGGTACTCTAGAGGTGTTTTTTCCCATGTTAACTGGGTTCTATCTCATTATGCTACGTTCATTTGTTCAAGCCCTTTTCTTCTATGTATGGCTAGATCTTCTTGATCTTGAGGTCATTGACATACTCGACCATAAGGAGAGGTGTTCAAGATTCCCTCGTCTAAGTCTCTCTATTTTTTTCTTTGCTTTAGGAGCTCGTAGATCTCAAGGGTTTTTTTTCCAATTATACCATAGGACTTGAGATGTATTTAAGGTCTTAAAGAGGTAGGTGAAAAGAATTCTTTGAGTATATCATAGCTGGGGGTAGGTTGGATAATATCTTCTTTCTTTATTTAAACCTCACCCTATTTTAGTCTAGATCGTCGAATACGTAGAAATTAAATAGTGTAGATAGAGGTGAAGGTTAAAAAATGAAAAACCTCATAGTCAAACCTTGTTTTTTGGAATATGTACCCCAACCCTATATCTTGAACACACTAAGGGTACAACATCTAGTCAAATAGGAATAATTTTCTAAACACTCAAATGGACAGAAAAATGAAGGTGAAAGTCAATCTATAACTAGGGACTGCCAACCTAGACTTTGATCAACAATAGGACAACTGTTGATTCTGGTATTTAAAAGAATTTACTTAAGACTTATGATACCTAACTTTCTATAGTTATATCTTGGCATGGTTCTTGGTATAATATAGGTAGTATCTATTTCATCTATATCCAAACCTTGTCGTTACCTTCCTTCTGAGATTGTAATCTTGTACACTATTGTTATATTTATTTTATTGATATAGCCTATACCTATTTCCTCTTGATTAGTGTGTCCTCTTTTACCTCTTAGTACTCTTTCTAATAGTGAGAAATCATTTTTAAGAAGATAGTATCATAAAGGTGAGTCAAGAAGAGACAGAGAGTTTACAATTCACAAAAACACATAAGATGATTTTGATTTGATGGCAGAATTTCTTTTGTACCAAAGTTAGAACGTGTTTTGGTTCACAGGTGGTATATCCCTATATATATAGATAGGATCTATAGTTGGGATTAATACAATTTCATGGAGGTTTTAATAAATGATTATTTATGAGAAATAGTCTGATTAGGATTCTTATGGAACAACAATCTCTATTAAGAGAATAAAAGACTAATAACTTAAGAGATACAAAGTTGTGAAGTTCCTTCATGCCCAGAGTAATTGAAAGAGATTACTTAGGATTATACCTCAATTCAAAGTCATAAGTCTTTTTATTTCCTAATGTTAATGTAAGGGTATCATTGTTCTTGGTTTTGATTCCAGATATAGAGATTCGAATTATCTTTTTTGAACTAAAAATAAAGTGAGGTGAGTGAGAAAGTAACTAGATCAAAATGGAAATAATTTTTATTTCACTTTTGAGAATTCAATAGAGGATCTGAGCTTCCCTATCTAATGATTAGGATGATTCCTGAACTAGAACTGATCCCAACTAGACACCAATGTTGGTGACTTTTCTACTATTTTTGGATTAGTGACTCTTGGTGAATTTGGCTTAAGGAAGCCAGAATATTAGGGTAGAGTACTGAATATTATAGTAGAGTACTTAGGATAAAGACTATGTGCTCCTAATGTTCACATTCAGTTAGTCTTCAAGTGAGTGAGTGATATGAGGAGTGAAGAGATTCAGGTTAGCCAAGTACCATCCATTTAATTATTGGACGATGTGATTGTCCGCCCATTATTTATTCTTCACCCCACTTTTGATCTTCCCACATATATTATGAAAATTATCTATAAGTAATTTGTGATGTGTACGAATTTTTTGTACCTAAATATGATACACAATGTGACTGGTATGACTCAAGGTTTTAGTTATCAGTTTAAGATTGACATTTTAGTTGAAAACAAATCACTCACTGAAAATAGAGAAAATGTGATTGAATTGTCTTAAAATTTAAATAAAACAATTCATCATTCATTTGGGACATTTTGGAATTATTCTAACCTCAAACTAACACATGATAAAACCGGTATGACTAAATGTATGTGTTTCTAGTTGAAAATGACATTTTACTAAAAAACACAAGTGACCTACTCAAAACCAAGAAAAAATATTCATATTTTTTTATTCATTATGAAAAAAATCCATAACTAATTTTTTACATGTAAGAATCTTACACACCTCAATATGATGCATGGTGTGACTAATATGACTCCAAGTGTGTCATTTTATTTAAAATTGATATTAATTTTAGTAAAAAAACAAATGACATACTCAAAATCAAAAAAAAATGCATTTTTATTATTTTGATACTTTAGGAAAACAATTCATAAGTGATTTTTGACGTGTAGAAATCATCTCACCTCAATAAGACACACGATGTGACCGGTATGTCTCCAAATGTATCTTTTTTATTTAAAATTGACATTAATTTTTTTAAACAAATTGACATAATAAAAACTAATAAAAGGTATTTTTTATTGTTTTTATAATTTAATAAAATGATCCCTAAGTGATTTTTGAAGTGTAGGAATCTGTTGTACCTCAATCTGATACATGGTGTGCTCGATATTACTCAAAGTGTCTGGTATCAATTTAAAATTGATGTTTTATTTAAAAACATGTTTCAGACCCTAAAAATGATAAAACATGCTCATATTGTATTTATAATTTAGTAAAATAGTTCATAATTGATTTTTGATGTGTAGGAATCGTTCTAACTTCAAAAAGACACATCATGTGACCGATTTTCCCCAAAGTGCGTGTTTCCAATTTAAAATTTTATTTTAGAAAAAAAAACACAAGTGACATACTCAAAACTAATAAAACACATTCATATTTTTTTGGTATTTTAGTAAAATGATTCATAAGTCATTTATGACATGTATGAATCAATCACACCTCAATCTACACATGATGTGACTGGTATGACTCAATGTGTGTCTTTTTATTTAAAATTGACATTAACGTCTATAAAAAAGTCATGTGATATACTCAAAACTTGGAAAATGAATTCCTATTTTTTATACCTTAATAAAATGATCTATAATTCATTTGTGACATTTAAGAATCAGTCGTACCTAAATATGATGCATGGAGTGACCTGTATGAATCCAAGTGTGTCTTTTTATTTTAAAATGAAATTAATTTTATTAAAAAAACAAGTGACATACTCAAAACCAATAAAACACATTCAAATTGTTTTGAAACTTTATGAAAATGATTTTTAAGTCAATTTTGATGTGTATTAATCATCTGCACCTCAATATGATACACAGTGTTCTCCATATGACTCAATGTGTTTGTTATCAGTTTAAAATTTGCATTTTTGTTCAAAATGTGTCAATCATTGGAAACAAATAAAACACACTCATATTATCTTGATAATTCAATAAAGTTATTCATAATTCCTTTTTGACATGTTGGAATCAGTCTCATGTCAAACTCACACACGATGTGGCCGATATGACTCAAAGTTTGTGTTTCGAGTTTAAAATGACATTTTAGTAAAAAAACACAAGTAACATACTCATAACCAATAAAATTCATTTTTATTATTTTTATACTTTAATGAAATTATCCATAAGTATTATTTGATATATAGGATCAGCTACACCACAATCTGACAGATGGTGTGACCGATATGACTCCAAGTTTGTCTTTTTTATTTAAAATTGGCAATAATTTTAGTAAAAAATATAAGTGACATACTCAAAACTGAGCCAACACATTCATATTGTTTTTATAATTTAGTAAAAATATACATAAGTCATTTTTGATGTGTAGTAATATGCCACATATCAATCTAACACACGGTGTTCCTGATATGACACAAATTGTACGTTATCAATTTAAAATTGATAATTTAGATAAAAATGAATGTCACTCACTAAAAACTGAGAAAATAATCTCAAATTGTCTTGATAATTTAGGATGATCCATAATTCATTTGGAAAATATATAAATTAACTGCATTTCAATCTAATACATGATATTGTTGGTATGACTCAAAGTGTGTGTTTTAAATATATAAGTTCCATTTTAGTTTAAAATGTTTATCACATTGCCAAAACTGAAGAAATGAGCTCGGATTACTTTCTAATCATTTTATCTTATATTACATAATTAATTTACTTATCATTTTTATCATATAATTATTTATTTAATCTTCAAATATATAATTCTTGAAGACAAACAATAAATGGTGTGATGTGAAAGAATCAACCTCAACTCAATCTGATACATGGTGTTGCTGTTATGAATCGAAGTATATGTTTTTAGTTTAAAATTGACACTTTGTGTTTGATTTTTTTATTTATATCATTACTAACATAAGAATTTTTTTATTATACAGGTTAAATATTTTTCTTGAGTTAGGTTGGTTTGTTCAGTAATAGCATGACTGTGGGCCAGGGGCTAAAGACAAAGAAACATTGATGTTTTTAAATATTAGTGATAATTTTTACATAATCATGTAATTTTACAAACCAATTTTTAAAATGTATGTAATATAGTTATTTTTATTGTATTTATGTTGTAAATTTTATTTCATTTAAATTATTTATTTGAAACATGTATTTTTTTTGCTGCTGAAGTGTGTTCTAATATTAACAGCACACTGCATCAGTATTCTCCTTTATTAGTGGTGATAAAGGTTGTCAAAAGTTCTCATAAAGGGGTACCTTTATCATCTATTATTTATGTTATAATAAAGTAAATATTTATAATATCTATTTTTAGCATCGATAAAGCATTCATTTATCAATTCTTTTCTAGTACTGATAAAAGCCTAGGGATTTTAATCATACTCCAATAATCATCATTTTTTTATACTTACAATGGACAATTTTAGAGTTGTTAAAGGACATATTTTTAGTAATGAATGATTCATTATATATTATATAAAGGGTGAGTATATACACCATCCAAAATAAATTAGATTCAAAAATGAACATGTGTCCCAAAGAATGAAGTTTGAGACGAAACCCTTACAAAGTTCATATCATTGAGGTGAGATTTAATAAATGGAATTATTATGTGTAAAAAATTTAGATCCAAAAAAATAAAAGTTTAAATAATACATAAATCAATAAGAATTAATTTCACACATAATTTTGTCATATTATAATCAACAAAGTATTCATATAACCTAATGAATATAAATTGAGTTAAGAAACCCCTTACCTCATGCTTCTCATTTGTTGAGAACTCTTTAATATATTGTATAGTTTTTTTAAACATGTTATTAACTTATAATAACATAATATTACTATTTATAAAATCATATATTATCCTTTTATAACATCTTATTACATGTTTATTAATAATATTTTATTATCACTATTGTTTTTGGTGTTAACTGCATTGTTTTCTCTTGCATGGTTAATCGTTAAAGTTTAGAATCTTGAAAATAGTTTATAGTCACATAATCTCTAGAATGATATTAATTTTATAAATATCACTTTTTTCATTAGATACATCTTTATTATCATTATTTAATTTTTAACATGTATAATGAATCGTATCGCTTCGTGGAGATGGTAGGTCATACGTACGCATTAGCGACATTATCATTTCCTTAATGGTTGAAAGTGTAAGGAAGTGGATTGTATATTAATTTTAAATAATAAATATAATGTCATATATATCATATATATTCATTAAATTAAACCTTTTTTTACCTTACATGTAAATTGTTAGTGAAAAATGAATGACACTGATCTGTGACATGGTAGTCTTCCATACACACGAACGACGTTATCACATTCTCTACAAAATGGAAAGAAAGAAGTTTTATATGAAATTATAATTAAATAAGTATCATTATAACAATAATATAATATATAAACAATATATCCATCATTATATCCATCCATGATAAGTGGTGAAAAAAAAATTATGCTGGTTCGTGAGTCCGTAGTTCGTTGTACACACAATCAATGATTTTGTTTGAAATTTTAGGGAGGAGGCCATGGTTTTTAGTCATTACATTAAAATAAAATATATATATATATATATTAAAGATAATATGGTTATTATATAATCATTTTTAATAATATTTTAAGGAGGTATAATAATAAATAAAATAAAACTCCCAGTTGAGGATGTTACCTCTTCTTCAGACAACTTCTTTTTGTTTTCACCAAAATCCTTCCAAGGCTCGATTTCTAAAAAAACTAAGGTTTCTAGGATGATTTTAGGGAATTAAATAAGTTATTTTGGTAGTAATTTTCTAAACCAATGGTTTTTTTTAATTGTTTAAATAAGAGGATATGAGGTAGCCTTTTATAAGTGGGGGAGAGGACCCACCCGGAAATTTCAAAAATAATGAATTCCACCCATGTTTTTCTCATGCAACAAGGCTAAAAAATGAGTTTTTTATCCATATAATATAAAATGTCTAAATATTTCTATTAAATATTAATTATACAATTTTGGATAATTTTTAACCTTTTTCAATTTAGTTTAACCCCCGGTAAACCCGTCTTTACCTTAACTATAGAAAATAATTTTTAGCGTTTCCACTATTCATTATGATAAAAAATAATGTTTAAATTATTAGATAACAAAAATTATTATGATTTAAAAAATTTAATCCATTTTTTCAAACTCAAATCATAGAAAATTTAGAATTTAATTTAAAATTAAACATGAAAACATGTAGAAGAAACTTTTTTTCTAAAGAAAAACATTCAAAAGTATAAAAAGTTTTTATATCGCGACTCAAAATTAATTTGATTAAAATGACCCAAATTAGTTAAATTGTTATATAATTGAACTAATTTTAATTTAAAACCAATTTAATGTATAATTCAACTTTGTTAATAATTTACTCAAAAAAAGACATTTTTCAATAAAAAATCGGTATTTTTCACCATTCATCAAAAATATAATATTTCTAGAAAATTATAAAAAAGGATCAAAAAATATTATTTTGATAGGTATATTTCAATAATGAAATTTTTGATAATAAATTTTATAAAATTTATACAAATTAATTTTAAATTATGAGATAAAAGCGTGACTGAACTACCTTTTTTAAAAATTTAGTTTTTCAAAATACAATTTTTTTCTCTCAAATGGTTCATATTTTATTTATAATAAATAGAAAAAAATTGAATTTATTTATGTAAAACAAAATTTACATAAATTATTTATTCATCTTTATACCCACCAATTTAATGACTATGTTATAATGTTCATATTTACATGATAATATTTTAATACAATATCACATTATTTTAAAACTTTATATTGTGTGCATCACAAGATATCGAAGAGAATGAATTTATTTACAAATAAATAGGTTGTAAAGTATTTGGGGTGTTACATTATCTTATAATATTTTTATTTTGTGTCATTTATGCTATCCAAAATGATGTCACTCTTTTATAATCTCAAGGGTGTTACATTCTACCCCCTTAAATAAATTTCATCCTCACAATTTAATCTTTATATTAGTAGTCAAGGGTTTGACATTTGAAAATAATTTTTTTGGAAACCCATATCCTAAAAAGGGTTAATGAAACTTACTCTTGATAGGAGATAAAGGGATTTATGAAGGTCATCCAAAATAACACATTATTAGGTTTCTATTTAGGAGAACATTGACAGGAAATGAAAACCTAGACATGTAAGATAATACTAACACCCAGTGATTAATAGAGAGTGATAGAGACCATGGATAATAGGAAAGTGAATGACCATGAGAAAGTCAAAAACCATAAAACCATAAATCTTTGATGAATTAAAAGACCATTGATTCATAATATATGAAGGCAATAGGGTAAAATTTTTATTTTGAGATCCTTTTCTTAGAGTCAATGAATACTTTTCCTATCAAGACAGGGAACACTAGAAAATATACTTGATATCTTTTAATTTCAAAAACTCAATTTCATCCTTTCTTTTTACTTCTATCAATTTACAATTTTCCTCTTACTATAAGTAAATGAATATCCAATATTATTTTTTTATTTCTGAAGCACAAAAATTAGATTTTAACGAATCATAGGATCCATAAAAGAGTAAGAAGATTTTCTTACTATCTTTATTGAAAACAAAATGCTTAGCACAAGGAATTATAATAAATAATATGAATAAAAATATATTAATATACAAAATTAAACAATGAAACCAAAGTATTTCCATAGATCATTACTTAAATAAATATCCCTCTATCCCAAATAACCTCAATAATGGAAACATTAAATATGGTTTTAACCTTAAGGGTTATCTTATAACCTCTAAACATACATAACCAAAAAAATAGAATTATTCCCAAAAAATCCTTTACAATAAAAAAAATGGTTATATATAATTAAACCTAATAAAACTTCTCCCAAAATATCATTAGTCACCAAAAATTAAATAACTTGATCCTATAATATTTCCCCAAAATCAACATAATATTTAACCTTCAAAATATCTAAGAAAAAAATACAAACTAGAACATCATGTAGGCCAGTGGCAGGTTACGTTCTCTTGTCACCATTTGGTTGTTGGTTCAAGCCCCACTGGCTTTCTAAATGTGATGTGTCATCACTGATCTTTTGGGTTACACTTTTTCTAAAACTATGGAAAACTTATTTGATGGTCATATTCATAATTTTCCATGATCATATAACATTATCAGTAATATGATAATCTTCTTAAAAAATAACATGAGTCCTAAAATAATTTTTTTAATCACTAAGGTTTTCAATATAGATCTTTCATTTCTATAAAATCTAATAATTACCTCAACATTAATCACATCTATTATATTATCTTTTCCTCAATTATGTGTTTTTCCATAGAGTATCACCTTAACATTAAATCAACTTTATAATCCATTATTTTCATTAAATATATTCTTGAAAATCCATTATGAAAACCTTCTACAAAACAATCCTTATATATATTTCATGATTCATATAATTCTTGAATTTAAGTACATAATCATTTAAATCATTCCAATTCATTCTTAAACCATTTACTAATCTTTATTATCTTATTCTATAATACTGCATTACATTCATATGTTATTTATAGTATCTTAATCATAAATATAAAAACCCTTACTCATAAAACCTTGTTTATCATCTTCTTTATCTCTCCCCCTAGGAGATATATTTGAATAATTTTCATACTTTCCACATTTAAAATATTCCACCATTAATGATAACATATAGATGCCATTATTCTAATACATTGTGTTAACTAAAATTTTCATTTTTCCTTGACAATTACTTTCTTTTTTTCTCATATTCTACACCCAAAACATGTTCTTGCTCCTATAATACATTCTCTTGGTTGTTTCTTTTCACATTATTAACATATAGGAAATTGAATCTTCTTTCATCCATGGTCGCCACCACATGAAGTCTAAATTATCTTATTTGGTGAGTCTGAGAGTTGGTTAAGGTAAAGGTTTTTAATAATATATCATTATAAATGATTAGGCATAATCATAATATCCTTCACTTTAGTCATCATCCCATTTGGTTTCCCATCAAAAAAAATTCTATCACATTCAATGTTTACCCTATTACTTCTAGTTCTCATCATTGACTAAAAAAATCATAGTGTGAGAAACAATATTCATAGTGGGAAACAACATAATTTTAACACCCCAAGATTCCATGGTACACTTCTATTTGAATAATACAATAGCATGTGTTGTACACAACTTTGAGTTCAAACACACCACAACCAATCAAACTAGCTGTTATGAATAGTAATACCCACTTTTTGAAATTTTATAATTTTTATCTTTCAAAATTGACTTCATTTTTGAATTTGGAATATCGAAATTAGCTTAGGGTGAATTTTTTATATTTTTCTGAAAACTTTCAATTTCTGATGAATAGTAAAAAACACTGAGTTATAGTTTAAAACCGAATTTTTATTAAATAATTATTAATTTTATTTAAAATTATTTTAGGTCAAAATAGATACATAATACCTATATAAGTTCAATGTAATTCATTGGAGTCAGTTTAGAAAAATTTTAGATATATACAAATTTTATTGAACTTTTTGCCGTCTTTTACCCACCTCCTATGAGCATTTGCAAACTTACATAAAACTTAATTTTACCGCTTCTGTGAGTTTAATTTCAAAAAATTGATAGACACAGTTGATATCATTAAGTAAAATGTGATTCAATAAGATAAAAATAATGTTTGGTGAATAGTAACATTTTAATTTTATTTACCACAGTTAAAAGTAAATAGGTTAATTAAGGGTAAAATGATATTATTATTACCCAAACACATGTAATAATTCTATTATATAAGTTTAATTCGACCAAAAACAACCTTAGTAATAAAATATGATCCTTTAGGTCCACTTTTATTAGATTAGGACATTTATTATTATTCAATTCAAAGAAGAGTTAAAAGTGTTAAATTCAAAGTTTAATAACTAAACCATTTTTAATATAGGGTTACACATAATATAAATTGGACTATAAATATTAATTAGAAATATAACAATATTTCCTACATAATGGTATTTTATTTATATTTTAAAGACATTAAATAAATTAATTTATTTATGACACAATGATGATATAGTAATTACCCAATTAATGAAATATTAAAATAATTGATATTATAAATATCCAAATAAATATAATTTGAGACTTTTTATAAATTACACTAATTTTATAGGTTAATATGACATGTTATAGTTGGTTATATGAATTTTTTTCGAAGTAATAATGGTGTTATGAATTTAGAAAAAACAAAATACCAAATAGTGTCAAAATTGAAATAAAAGAGTTTTTAAAACAAATATTATATTATTAATTGATATTATATTTCTAAAAATTTAAGGTTTTGAAAAAAGACTTATATAATGATAGGTGTATCATTAATTAACCACTTGGGGTTCTTTTGGAAGTTTATAGTAAATTTATTAACCATATAATATAAAAATACATAGAGACATTGTAAATGTCAAATTATTTAACTTAGAGTTAAATCTATAAGATAAGGTAATATAGTGACCCAAACCTGTCTAAAACCTATTGGTTGAGTGGTTTTAGACCCATACCCACATTATACTTTAAATAATTTATTTTTGAGCCATTATAAACAGAAAATTATTTTATTATAAAATAATATTTATAGCTTTTTTTAAGGTCCCCTTCACCCCTCTTATAAATGGGCACTCTCCCTTCTCTCTAATACACACCTTAAGAGCCATTTTTCTCAGCCAAACCATACCAAAATACCCTATAAACTGTCCTTCATGCATCTTAGAGTCCTTACTTTGATCATAAAGCCAACCTAAAGAGCCCTTTTGATCAAATCAAAATGAATAACCCGAAGAAGAGGTAAATATTTCATCACCTCTTTCAAGTTCCTTTCTTCTTCCACATCCTCTTTCTTTGTTGTTTCCATTCTAAAATAATAAATACAGTATCTTCTATATACTATGATGTTGTTATAAATATGGTACAACCATATTCATTTTTCTATACATCCTTTGAATGACATGTCACCATACGTGCGTACATATGGCTTACCGTCTCCACGTCGTGGTGTAATTGTTATTCAATACATTATTATTTGGATGGGTATAATAATGATGTGTAATTGATTTAAATAATAAATATACCATGATAATGATTCTATATATATGATATAACATCCAATTATATATTATTTTAATATCAAAATAATGATATTGTCGCTCGTGCGTACGTACGGATTACCGTCTCCACGAACGCGATGAGATTCATTCCCCCATCGTATCCATTCAAGATTCATTTTCATTAGATGATTAAAAATAATGTTTAAATACATAATACCATTATCAATATGAATAATATAAATCCTATCCATAGCAAACATTACTTATATAACAAACTATATAAAGGAAAACGAATCAGTTAACACCTGAAAAGATGACAATACTAAGATATTATTAACAAAGCAATGTTAAAAGATCATATATGATATCATATTAATGTATATTATTATTGTATAATTTAATAAAAATTATTTAACCATTATACAGGAGGTTAACATACCCTCTACCAAGGAAAAGTAAAAGGTAAGGTTTAATTTCACAATCTCTTTATTATCTGAGGTTGTTTTTACGAAAGTATCTACTAGGACCTCTTTATCATCCACATCCATGTTTCTTAAAAATGTATTCCAAAACATTTTTACTATTTACTAGACTATGGTTTAAAGTCACTTATACCCTTGTTTTAATTTTTATAAAATGTTTTGAAAGGAATCTTTATGTCATTTTCCAAACAACGTACTTTATGACCTTTTTGACAAAATTAAGGTAAGAATGTTATTTTTAACTTATACGGCGGGTGCGGCTATTTTTCGTCACTATAACATCATCAAATATTCCTTTACAAGATTATAATAATTTTTCCAAAATAAATGTTTTCTTTTATAATTATATGAATTTTAAATGATTTTAAAATAGAAAGAGGTATTTCTCTAAAAAAAGGTTTTGATTTCATCTATGTCAACATCCTTTGATGGATTTTAAGCTTATTTGTAGTTGATTTATTTTGATAAAAAACTTCCAAATTCTATTGAATGTTTTGTGATATGTTTTACTGTGGATTTTTTATTTTCATACCAATCATGGTTTATGGATAAATTATTGACATTTCATATGCAAGTTTTAATACGAATGTTTATGTTATGTTTAAATCTTTTCATATGAGGAATGCATTGGACTTAGTATGTGACGGGTGGAGCCTGCTATAGCTCCTCGATGCATCGGTAGGTCTTATGAGACAAAATACTATCTTGGAACAAGTCCTTGACAAAATCTTATTTGTAGTCTTGGCACAAGACCTTGACAATGTGGTTATGAAAGTCTAACATTATGCATTCCATCATTATGAAAGTGGCTATTAATATTTCATGTGATTATTTGACTAGTAGAATATCCATGTGAGTACGTAAATGGATTTATTATGACTTATATTTGCCAAATTATGATGAATTTTATGTTGAAAAGGCTTTTGTTTTAGTTTTATACATTGACTTAAATGTTTATGCTTATTTATGAAAGTTTTTGCTATATTGTTATCCTTACTGAGCATCTGAGCTCCCCCTTTCTATGTTTTATTTTTTCTAGGACGCGAAGAAGTATATTATGAATAACCTATAGAGATAGTCTATGGGATCTCAGTTTTTTATGTGGAAACAATGTTGTTTTAATTTTCCATTTTATATTATAATGTAAACCTTATGAATTTATCTAGAAATTCAAAGGCTACTAAACTAATCAGTCTTTCGAGATTTGATCTTTTGTGATCATGAAAATGTTATTTAATAATGCACCGACTCTGGGTAACTAGGGTCAGTGCATTACAGTTGGTATCAGAGGAAGTTTAGTACAAACGTTGGAATATAGATTTAGCTAACTCTGATTAGATCACATTACCCTAAGACAGACTTTGAGGATTAGTATAGAAGAACTTCCATGAATTTTGGTATTGTAGATATTTTGTGAGTTTTTCAACAAATACATCCCTATTTAGATACAACTAAGTATAGGTGGCTCTGGAACATATGTACCTATGGGTAAACCCTGAAAACACCGCTTTGAGCTAGACTCGAATGAGAACTGGTGCACGACAACGGGCATTGATGCACTCTTGGTTATGACACTCACGAGGGATATGCTTAGGATAATTCTCATTTTCTTTATAAACCATTATGAAGGGTTTATGAATATATACTTCCTAAAAGAATACATTTTTTATGATTATGGATTATATTCATAAATATTTCAATTTATGTAAAGTGTTTGATAAGTTTGGAATTATGTATTTCTATTCATAAACTAATCTAATTTATGCCATTGTTTAGAAATGGAGCCTAGTGGATGTAATGGAAACTGTATCAATTCACGCACTCCATGTATGTATTTACCTCCTACTCAAGATAATTATAGTGGAGCTAGTGATGCAACTGGTGCTAATTAGCTAATCCCCACACTGGGAAAACTCACTCCGGTTATGAATAATAACCTTACCCATTTGGAGAACCCTGATCCGCAGCATGGAGGATCAATGTTAGATCGCTTCATGAGGAAACAACGACCAACATTCAATGGGGGTAAAAATCCACTAGTAGTTGAGCAATGGATAAATTCCTTAGAGAAAATATTCCACACCTTAGGGAGTAACAAAAGGAAAAAAGTTGTCATTGCAGTTTACCGCCTCACTGGAGATGCTTATCAATGGTGGTCATTGATTCAAAACACAAATGAAGATGATGAAGTATAAAATATGTAATGGAGGGAGTTTAAAGAAATTTTATTATAAATATACTTTCCTCATGACCATCGAGCAGATATGGAAATACAATTTCTGAGTCTGAGGGAAAAGGAGGATGAGAATGTCGCAAAGTATGAAGATAACTTTATAAGGATAGCATGGCATGCTGAAGATTATATACATAAGCAAAGAAGTAATATAAATCATTTCTTTGATGGGTTAAAACTATTTCTCCATCAAGAATTAGTCTCACAATCCTTCTCGTCGTATGAATATATTTTCTCATATGCTATCATAACAGAAAAAAAATTCTATAAGTCTTATGACTTTAAAGAAAAGCAATAGAAGAAGAGATCTGTTGAACACTCTGGAAATTGAAATAAGGGGAAGAAGGGAAATTTTGAATATCCATCCTGCAGTAAATGTGGGAAGAAACACCCTGGTACTTTCCTGAAAGGAATGGGAGTCTGTTACAAGTGTGGTGAAAAAGGCCACCAAGCTTGTGATTGCAAGGGGAAGAAAGAGGTTGTCGATGTTGAATGCTACAATTGTAGAGAAAGGGTGCATTAAGAGAATGAATGTCTTAAGTGTCTAGAAAACTTACCTCAGAAAAGGACAAGGGATCAAGGATAAGATTATTCTATCACTACTTCTGAGGTTGAAGCTCCGAAAGACGTGGTGGAAGGTAATTTAATGGTTTCCTCAAGTTTATCCAATGATTTATTTGATTCTGGATCATCACATTGTTTCATATCTTCCCAGTTTTCTAAGAAAATTAGATATTTCCAATTTGATTTAACAAGGGAGTTGTCTGTCAAAACTCTTAAGGGAAGTATTATTGCAACAAAGTTTTGTAAATCAGTCCCCATTAGGGCATATGAATGTTCTTTATCTGCTGATCTCATTGTCATACCCATGATTGAATTTGATATAATCATCGGTATGGATTGGATTTCGGGCCATGATGCAAAACTTTATTGTAAGAATAAGGAGGTTATTATTTTTGATGATTATGATAAAGAACTCTTTATCTTTAGAGAATAATTGTCACTACCTAATTATTATCTAGATCCACCCCCAATAGCACAACTAAATTCAATTATTGGGGAGGAAGAGAATGAAATAACTGTGGGTGAGGAAAAGAATGTTCAAATAGATGATGTACCTATTGTGAAAGAATATGTTGATGTGTTTCCATAAGATTTACCTGGACATCCTCCAGAAATAGAAATTGAGTTTTCCATTGATTTAATTCCTGGTTCAAGGCCCATATCACAGACCCCTTATAGAATGGTCACTGTGGAATTAGTGGAACTAAAGAAACAACTATAGAAATTGAGTAATAAGGGATTTATTTTCCCTAGTGTTTCTCCATGGGGTTCCCTTGTTCTTTTTATTATGAAGTAAGATGGATCTATGAGGTTGTGTATTGACTACATGTAGATCAATGCTATAACAATAAAGAACAAGTATTCCCTACCTCGAATTGATGATTTATTTGACCAAATTCATGGATCTCAATACTTTTCAAAGATTTAACTTCGATCTGGATATCATCAATTGTGTGTGAAGAAGGAAGAAATTTCGAAAATAGCATTTTGAACCAGGCATGGGCACTATGAGTTTACAGTAAGGCCTTTTGTATTGACTAATGCACCCTCTATCTTCATGGATCTAATGAATATATTTTTCAAGGAATATCTTGATGACTTTGTAGTGTTATTTATTGATGATATCTTGGTATACTCCAAAATCTACGAAGATCATGAAAATCACTTGCGCATTATCCTAAAGGCTCTTAGAAGACAAGAATTATATGGGAAGTTTAGCAAGTGTGAATTCTGGCTTCAGGAGATTTCTTTTCTTGGCCATATTATCTCTAAGGATGGAATCTCTATTGATCCTTCTAAGACCAAGGAAATCCAAGAATGGCCAGCACAGACGAGTATAACTGAGGTATGTATTTTTATTGGTTTACTAGGTTATTATCGATGTTTCATCCAGAATTTTTCCCGGTTGGAAAACCCATTAACAAAACTCACACGAAAAGAGGTTAAATTTGTTTGGAAAAAAAGAGTGTGAAGAATGTTTTGAATAACTGAAGAGAAGATTAGTCAATGATCATATCTTGAATCTACCGTCGGGGAATGATGGGTTTGTTATTTATAGTGATGCTTCAAAGAAAGGACTTGGTTGTGTCCTTATGCGGAATGATAGAGTTATTGCCTATGCATCACGACAGATAAAAATTCATGAGAAAAACTATCCTACTCATGATCATGAGTTAGAATCTGTAATCTTTGATTTTAAGATTTGGAGACACTATCTCTATGGTTAAAAATGTGAGATATATATCGATCACAAGAGTTTAAAGTACATTTTCTCAGAGAATGAACTCAACATGAGGCAAAGGAGATGTCTTGAACAACTCAAGGATTATGATTGCACTATACACTACCACCCAGGTAAGGAAAATAAGGTGGCAGATGCTTTGATTAGAAAGGGTCATGAAGTTTTGAACAAGATGAGAGTTGAAAGGGATCCTATTTTCATAGATCTAGTAAATATGGATATGGGAATAAACATGGAAGGTGAAACATTAATTCCTTTTAAAATGGTTTCCAAACCATATTTACTAGAAAGGTTAAAAAGTTCTCAAGTTGATGATGATGAGTTTCAAAAGAAGATTAAAGCTGTGAATGATGGGAGATTGAGTGACTTCGTATATGAAGATGGAATTTTGAAATTTGGGAAGAGACTTTGTGTTCCTGATATAACTGATCTATAAAGAGAATTGTTGGATGATTCTCATAGTTCCAATTTCTCTATACACCTTGGTAGCACTAAGATATATAGAGATTTGAAGGATAATTTTTTGTGGGACTACATGAAGGGGGAGATTTCTGATTTTGTGTCAAGATGTATAGTTTTTCAACAAGTGAAAGATGGAAGGAAACATCCTGGAAGAGTCATGCAACCTCTTCCCATACCTGAGTGTAAATGGGATGATATCACGATTGACTTTGTCGTGGGGATACCAAAGACTTTAAGAAGGAACGATTCAATATGGGTCATTGTTGAACGTCTTACCAAGTCATCACATTTTCTTGCTATAAGGGAAGATTTACCACTTGAATGTTTAGAAAGACTATATATTAATGAAGTTGTAAGACTTCATGGAGCACCACTATCGATTGTTTCTGATCATGATCACTGCTTTACATCAAGATTCTGGAAAAGTCTTCAGAATTCCCTAGATACTGAACTTCGTTTGAGCATTGGCTACCACCCCCAAACAGATGGATAATCAGAACGGACAATTAAAACCTTAGAAGACATATTGAGATCATGCTCACTTGACTTTCAAGATATGTGGGATCAATATTTACCTCTGGTAGAATTTTCCTATAACAATAGCTTCCATTCAAGTATTTAGATGACACCATATGAAGTGTTATACGGAAAGAGATATCGCACACCAACCTGTTGGGATGATGTTGGAAAAAGAAAACTTGTAGGCCCAGAACATTTTGAGGAAATAATGGAAAAGGTGTAGGTAATTCAAACCCACATCAAAGCAGTTCAGAGTAGGCAGAATAGTTATCCCGATAACTGAAGGAAGGATTTGGAATTTTAGGTAGGAGATCATGTTTTCTTGAAGGTATCTCCATGGAAGGGTGTTATACATTTCGCTAAGAAGGGAAAATTGAGTCCCAAGTACATCGGACCTTTCGAAATTCTATAATGAATTGGGGCTATAGCTTACCGTTTGGAAATGACGCCAAGTCTTTCCAAAGTTCATGATGTATTCCATGTATCACTATTGAGAAAATACATGTCTGACCCAATGCATATACTCACCTATGAGGAATTAGAGTTGGAACCTGATCTGTCTTATTACGAAGATCCTATCAAGGTTCTTGATACAATAGAACAAGTGTTGAGAAACCAGACGACTTGTCTGGTAAAAGTTATATAGAGAAACCATAAGATGGAAGATACAATGTGGGAACCCGAGGAACTTATGATGAAGAACCACCTGAGTCTTTTTAAGTAGTAGTACTCAAGAAAGATCAAGGATGCAATTATTTAAAGGAGGGGAGATTGTAACACTCCAAGCTTCCATGGTACGCTTCTCTTTGAATAATATAATAGCGTGTGTTGTACGCAACTTCGAGTTCTAACACACCATAACCAATCAGACTAGCTGTTATGAATAGTAATACCCACTTTTTGAAATTTTATAAATTTTATCATTCAAAATGGAGTTCATTTTTAGATTCAGAATATTAAAATTAGCTTAGGGTGAATTTTTGGTATTTTTCTGAAAACTTTCAATTTTTGATGAATAGTGAAAAACCCTGAGTTATAGTTTAAAACCAAATTTTTATTTAAATAATTATTTATTTTATTTAAATTTATTTTATGTAAAAATAGATATATAATACCGATATAAGTTCAATTTAATTAATTGGAGTCAGTTTATAATAATTTTAGATATATAAAAATTTTATTGAACATTTTATCGTCATTTACCCACCTAGGAGCATTTGTAAATTTACATAAAACTTAATTTTACCGCTTCTGTGAGTTGAATTTCAAAAATCCAAGAGACACAATTGATATCAGTAAGTAAAATTTGGTTCGATAAGATGATTTTTTTTTGGTGAATAGTGACTTTTTACTTTTATTTACCATGGTTAAAAGTAAATAGGGTAATTAAGGGTCAAATTTGTATTATTATTATCCTAAAACATGTCCTAATTCTATTGGATAAGTTTAATTCGACCGAAAATAACCTTAGGTATAAACTATGTTCCTTTAGGTTCACTTGGATTAGATTAGTACATTTATTATTATTTAATTAAAAGAAGAGTTAAAAGTGTTAAATTCAAAGATGAATAACTAAAACATTTTTAATATAGAGTTACAAATAAGATAAATTCGACTATAAATATTATTTAGAGAGATAAAAATATTTCCTACATAATTTTATATTATTTATATTTTACAGACATTAAATAATTTAATTTATTTATGACACAATGATGATGTAGTAATTACCTAATTAATGAAATATTAAAATAATTGATATTATAAATATCCAAATAAATGTAATTTGAGACTTTTTATAAATTAAACTAATTTTATAGGTTAATATGGAATGTTAGAGTTTGTTAGATGAATTTTTTTCAAAGTAATAATGTTGTTATGAATTTTGAAAAAACAAAATCCCAAATAGTGTCAAAATTGACATAAAAGAGTTTTTAAAACAAATATTATATTATTAATTGATATTATATTCCTAAAAATATAAGGTTCGAAAAAAAGACTTATATAATGATAGGTGTATCATTAATGAACCACTAGGGTTTCTCTTGGAATTCTATAGTAAGTTTATTAACCATATAATATAAAAATACATAGAGACATGGTAAATGTCAAATTATTTAACTAAGAGTTAAATCTATAAGACAAGGTTAATATAGTGACCCAAACCTGTCTAAAACCTATTGGTTGAGTGGTTTTCGACCCATACCCACCTTATACTCTAAATAATTTATTTTTTAGCCATTAGAAACCGAAAATTATTTTATGATAAAATAATATTTTTATCTTTTCCTAAGGTGCCTCTCACCCCTCTTATAAAAGGGCGTTCCCCCTTCTCTCTAATTCACACCTTAAGAGCCATTTGGCTCTGAAAAACCATGCCCAAGTACCCTATAAACTTTACTTACTTCATCCTAGAGGCCTTCATTTAGTTATAAATCCAACCTACGCTTCCCTTTTGATCAAATCAAAAGGAAGAACCCGAAGAAGAGGTAAATATTTCATCACCTCTTTCAAGTTCCTTTCTTCTTCCACTTCCTCTTTCTTTGTTGTTTCCATTATAAAATAATAACTCCAGTATCTTCTATATACTACAATGTTATTATAAATATGGTACAACCATATTCATTATTCTATCCATCCTTTGAATGACATGTCACCATACGTGCGTACGTACGACTTACCGTCTCCACGTCGTGGTGTAATTGTTATTCAATACATTATTATTTGGATGGGTATAATAATGATGTTTAATTGATGTAAATAATAAATATAACATGATAATGATTCTATATATATGATATACCATCAAATTATATATTATTTTAATATCAAAATAATGATATTGTTGCTCGTACGTACGTACAGATTACCGTCTCCACGAACGCGATGAGATTCATTCCCCGTCGTATCCATTCAAGACTGATTTTCATTAGATGATTAAAAATAATGTTTAAAGACATAATATAATTCTGAATATGAATAAGATACATCATATCAATAACAAACATTACTTACATAACAAATCATATAAAGGAAAACAAATCAGTTAAAACCCGAAATGACGATAATACTAAGATATTATTAACAAAGAAATGTTAAAAGATCATATATGATATAATATTAATGTATATGATTCTTGTATAATTTAATAACAATTATTTAACCATTATACAAGAGGTTAACCTACCCTCGACCAAGTAAAAGTACAAGGTAAGGGTTAATTTCACAATCTCTTTATTATCTGAGGTTGTTTTTACGTAAGTATTTACTGGGACCCCTTTATCATCCACATCCATGTTTCTTAAAAATGTATTCCAAAACATTTTTACTATTTACTTGTCTATGGTTTAAATTTATTTATACCCTTGTTTTACTTTTTATAAAATGGTTTGAAAGGAATCTTTCTATCATTTTTCAAACAAGGTACTTTATGACCTTTTCGACAAAATTAAGGTAAGAATATTCTTTTAACTTATATGATGGGTGCAGCTATTTTCCGCCATTATAACATCATCAAAGCTTCCCTGATAAGCTTATAAGAATATTTCCAAAATAAATGTTTTCTTTTATAATTATATGAATTTTAAATTATTTCAAAATAGAAAGATATATTTCTCTAAAAAGGTTTTGATTTCATCTATTTCAACATCCTTTGATGGATTTTAAGCTTATTTGAAGTTGGTTTATTATGATACAAAACTTCCACATTGTACTGAAGGTTTTTGATATTTTGACTATTGATGTGTTATTTTCATACCATTCATGGTTTATGGATAAATTATTGACATTTCGTATACCAGTTTTAATACGAATTTTTATGTTATGTTTAAACCTTTTCATATGAGGAATGCATTGGACTGAGTATGTGACAGGTGGAGCCCTCTATAGCTCCTCGATGCATCGGTAGGTCTCATAAGACAAACTAGTGTCTTGGCACAAGGCATTGAAAAAATCTTATTTGTATTCTTGGCACAAGGCCTTGACTATGTGGTTATGAATGTCTAGTATTATGCATTCCATCATTATAAAAGTGGCTATTGATATTGCATGTTATTATTCGACTAGTAGAATATCCAAGTGAGTAAGTAAATGGATTTATTTTGATTTATATTTTCCATATTATGATGAAGTTTATGTTGAAAAGGCTTTTGTTTTAGTTTTATACATTTCCTTAAAATTTTATGCTTATATATGAAAGTTTCTGCTATATTGTTATCCTTACTGAGCATCTGAGCTCGCCCCTTTATATGTTTTATTTTTCCCAGGATGCGAAGAAGTATATTATGACTGACCTGCAGGTAAAGTCTATGGGATATCAGTGTTGTATATGGAAATAATGTTGTTGTAGTTTTCTATTTTATGATGTAAATTAAACCTTATGAATGTATCTATAACTTCTAAGGCTACTAAACTAATCGGTCTTTCGAGACTTGATATTTTGTGATTATGCCAATGTTAAGTAATAATGCACCGGCTCTGGGTAACTAGGGTCGGGGTGTTACAATAATCATGAAAAATATTTATATGATTTTTAAATTATTACACCTTAATTTAGATCTAATAAATCATTGGATTAACCTATGTCACCCATGATAATCATCTATTATAATCCTTCATGTTGGTTTGAAAATAGTTTTTGAATTTCTAAAGAATTTTCCATGGGATTGTTAAACCATGTGTGTAGTAAGGAACATTGTCGCATTCCAGGTAATAATATAGTCAATACCAACACTCCTTTTTCGATGTTATTACCCTAGGTACATCTATGAAACAACCAAATCCACTTATAGTATCTATACATGGATTTAATTTCTCAGAAACCACTCGCTCTTCACCAAGATTCTAGGATATTTTATTATACTAAGTATTATTCTTAGACTTATCCCAAGGGTTATCAGTAAATTTTTCTCATCCAAGTTCCAAATTTTAACTAAAAATTTCCTCTGATACTAACAATGGTGAGCCAATCCTTTTGCACATATTATTACATGATTATTAAACATAAATATCCATTAATAAAACACAAGGATCAGGATGCCTAGTGTATTTGGAAGACTATAATTACAATACATCAAAGGGAACTAAAACATTACACCATTATTTTTTATTTCCTTAATGCCTAAATACTTTTGAGCTCATAAAACTTTATGGGATAACTTGGGAAATACATAAAAGAAATGGATGAGAAATAAATCCCAGTAAGGGAATAAACATGATAAGGAAACATAATATTTGATTTGAAGATATAATATGGTATTATAAAAGAGAAGTAATATTAGTAAACACATGTATGTATAACAAAAAAGAACATAGTATCATAAGATCATTGTAACATAGGAAATGTGGAAACAACTTATAACATGACATAAACATGAGTCAAGGATAACTACCTAGACAATATAATATACTGGAAAATATCCCATAATGGATTAAATTTACTCTCTAACCTCATAAATGGTTCCTCATGAGACTAAATAATTACCTAATTCCTTGGAGACCTATTTGGCCACACCCATCATAACATGTTAATTATCTATTTGTACCACATAAATAAAATCAGACATATGGCATAACATAATAATTACCTATGAAAATAGTATGGGTTTCATATTATTTATTCATATCATATTCAAAGTAAATTTCATAAAAAAATCATTTGATATCATAAGTCTAGTATTACCCCATCAAATAAAAGGAGAATAAACTTGGTGTATATGTGAGATAAATAAATACATAATTTAGAAGTAATCCAATACATAAAAAGTTGTTTTCATTGATGAAAATAATTGAAAAAAAACATTATTATAGAAAATAACCTTTTCAATTTGAGTAACATTAATTTATTTCCTCTTTTACGGAAAATGATTTTAAAAGATCTATTTGTATATTTCTTGTGAAAAATATCCTTTCCATTTTGGAAAATCATTTTAAAATCTAAGACTTTATCAAAAATTAAGGATTTTCTTTTTCAAAATTAACTTTTAAAATTTAAAAATATGGTTTAAAATATTTAGTGTTTATGATGGTGGAAGAGTTCCATTCATTCCAAAAACGCTAAAAAAATAAATATTCTTTTAAAATATTTCTAAAAAAGTTAAAAAGTAACTTTTTTCGAAAACAAGAGGATTATTTATTTTAAAACATTTTTTAAAATAAAACTAAGGGTAAAAATAGACTTTTAATAATTATAGTAAAACATTTTTTAATTTTTTTTTTAAAAACAAGTATTTGGAAGAAAAAGTATTTTTGACCAAAGAGATAAATGAAGTCGGATTTTATTAAAAAAATATCAATAATTATAATTAAAAAAGAGAAGAAAAATGTAATATTACATGTAAAATTCATTAATAACCAAAGTAGAAGAAAATTAAAGGGGTTTATTAGATAATTATCAAATAATTTCCTTCAATGAGAATTCAATAATAAGTTGTTCGGATTAAAATGAGATTGAAATAAACCCTTACCACTTTAGTAAATTTTGAATCATAACTTCTAATAAATTAAATATATAAATTGTAACTTAAAATATTGTTATTTAAAAAAGGAATAAAGATATATTATGTAAAAGGGACTTATATACACCATTCAAAATAAATTAGGTTCATAAAAGAACATGTGTCTCAAAGTAGGATATTTGAGATGAGAACCATACAAAATTAGTATCTTTGAGGATAGTGTTAATAAATGTTGTGATTATGTGTAAAAAATATATATATCCACACAAATACAATTTTAAATACAAAAAAATAAATCACAAGTAATTTCACACATAATTTTGGCATAATATAATCAACAAAGCAATCGTATAAACCAATGAATGGAATTAGAGTTAAGAAACCCCTTACCTCTCACTTACCTTTAGTTGAGTTCTATTTAACCTTATGTATAGTGTTTTGAAAAATGTCATTAAATTATTCCAAAATTATATTATTATATATAATATCATATATGATTCTTTTATAACATATTATTACTCATTCGTTAATAATCTTTCATTGTCATTATTGTTTTGGGTGTTAATTTATTTGTTTTCTCATGCACATTTCATCATGAAAGATCAAAATATTGATCATATATTATATTTAAATAATATATATAATTATTTTAATTATATAGATATCAATTTTTAATTATATACTTATTTATAATAATTGTAGAATTTTGAACAAGGAGAATGTATCACCGAGCTTCGTAGAGGCGATAGGTCATATGTACACACAAGTGATGTTATATTTCCTTAACAAGTGAAATGGTATATAAGTTTATTGTTTATTAATTTTTTATAATCAATATAATTTCATATATCATATATAATTATTTAATATATCCTTTTTTACCTTCTAGGTAAATATCTAGTAAAAAAATGAATCACATTGCTTCGCAAGACAGTAGTATGTCGTACACATGAATGACGTTATCAAATTCTCTAAGAAACGAAAAGTAAGTAGTTATATATGATGTTATAATTAAAAAATTATAATAATAATATATATATAATATATAAAAATTAGATACATTATTATATCTAGTTCTGATAAGTGTGGATGCAAAACGAATTATGTCAGTTCGAGAGGCGGTAGTCCGCTGTACTCACAACCAACAATTTCATTTCCAATTTGAGAGAATATAAGCAGGTTTTAGGTAATTACATTAACATAAAAAAATAACATTATATCTAAGATTATGAATTTATTATATCATCATGTTTTAATAATATTTTAAGGAGGTGGAATAAGAAGTAAAATAAAATTCTTAATTAAGGATGTTACCTCTTATTCAAAAAACATCTTCTAGTTTGCACCAAAAGCTTTCCTAGGTTGGATTTATGACATAAAAGGATTATAAGATGAGGGTAGGGAATTAATAAATTTATTTTGTCTGGTATTGGATGAACCAATTTGTTTTGGAAGTGTCTAAAGAAGAGGGGATATGTGTCCTTTTATAAGTGGTGGATAGGTCACACTTGTATCTTTTGAAAATAAAGAATTAAAAACAAATTTTTATTATAAAACATGGCTCAATAATATAAAATTTTAGAAAATAATAAGATATATTCTCAAAATATGACTATTAAATAGTAATTATACAAGTTTTGGGTCATTTTTATCCATTATATTTTTAGTTTAATCCACTGCTAAACCCATTTTTACCGTAACCCCTGTAAATAATTTTTACTATTTTAACTATTAAATATGGTAAAAAATTAATTTAACCTTATCAAATAATAAAAATTATGATTATTCAAAATATGGAACATTTTAATAAATTAAACTCGCGGAATTGGTAGAATTTAATTTAAAATTAAACTCGCAGACAAGTCTAGAAAATGGTTTTTCCAAAGATAAAATTTAAAAGTTTAAAAAGTTTTTATATAAACTTAAATATTTAAATGATTCCAATGATGTAACATGCCGACCCTAGTTTCCTGGAGTTGGTGCATTATTTCATTATATTGACATGTTTATAAGATATTCATATCTTAAAAGACCCAAAAAAGTAATAAGGGCATGTGAATTCGAACTAATGGTTTCTTATAAAATCCATGATGCAAGGAAGGGTGTATTTATCTTATAATATATTTATACCATAAATTACCATATTTTACTATTCACCAAAAATTTAAGTACTTCAAAAAAAATCCCAAAAATTCATCATAATCGTTTTTCAATGATTAAAAATCAAAAATAGAATCCATTTTATCAAAACAAAATCTAAATATGCGAAATTTATTTTTTAAATAAAATCATTATTTACTTGAAAAATAAAAAATTTAAATTTAAAACTGATTTTATAATACTTTCAAAAAATTATTGAGGTCTCATAAAATTATCTTAAAATCATAGGACAAGAAAATATTTATTTATTAATATAGTTTATGAAAATTAATTTTATAAATTTATTAATTTAAAATTATAATTAAATATTTATTACCCACAAAATATTAACACTTAATTATTAATTTCTAAATTATTCACTCTCAGATATAAGGTTCTTAAATTTTATTTCTACTTACATGGTTGAGGTTACTCTTTTTAAGGGTCATATTACTAATCATAAGGGTACACTACAATTCATAAGGTTCAAGTTACTATTCACCAAGAATGTAATTTGGTCCTATCAAAGTATAAATATCTTACTAATCACAACAATGTATGTCAATTTTTCAAAATTCAAAACACAGAAGTAGAAAATTATGTCTAACAACTAGGTTATAACTATATTTAATAACAACAAAGTGTTTTCTTTGCAGAGACCCAGTGTTTCAAGCATTCTATATTAAATTTATTTTTAATTCCTTGGGGTGCTACATTATTCCCCCCTTGCAAAAAAAAAATATCCTCAAAATTACCAGAATGTTTACCTTATAAAAAAATATGGCTAATTCTTCATCATAAGTTCCTCTTCCTCCCTTGTTGCCTCTGAAATTTTATGATTTTTCCAAAGTACATTTACCAGCCGATTTTTTTGATTCCCCAACACATGTTCTTTAGTGTACAGAATCCATATAGGCTCTTCATTGTATGATAATCCATGTTCCAATACAATACCTTCATAAGTGAGGACATACATTGGGTCTGGTATGTAATCTATCAATAATGACACATGGAAAACATTTTATACCTTAGAAAGGATGGGAGACATTAGCAAATGATAATCCACAACTCCAATTATCTCTAGAATTTGAAAAGGGTCAATTTACCGGCATCTCAGTTTCCATTTTTTCCCAAATTTTATAATGATCATCCATGCAGATACTTTCCAAAAAATGTGATCTCCCACTTGAAATTCGAAATAATTCCTTTGAGTTTCAGCATAGCTCTTTTTCTTACTTTGAGATTCTTTGATATGGTTTGGAATATTATTTTCCTTTGTTGTTGTTTCCTCTACAAGATCTAGTCCCACAACCTTCCTTTCACCAACTTCATCCCAACATGTTGGTGTTCAACACCTCTTTCTATACAATGATTTATATGGTTTTATTTGAATAATAAATTAGAAACTATTATTATAGGAAAACCCCATAAAAGGTAAATACTGATCACACATACCCTGAAAGACATGTGAAAATGATCTCAACGTGTCTTCTAAATATTGGATCGTCCTTTCTGATTTCCTGTCAGTTTGAGGGTGATATGGAGTACTCAATCAAAGATTAGTATCCAAATATTTTTGAAGACCTTTCCAAAATTTTGATGTTAATCATGGATCATGATCATACACAATTGAGAGATGATCTCCATTATGTCTCACAACATCATTTATATAGATGTTTTCAAGGCACACTATTGGAATATCCCCCCTTATAGCAAGGAAATGTGTATATATCGTAAGTTGATCAACAATCACCCATATTGCATCATTATTACTTGTGTTTTTTGATAATACACTGAAAAAATAGATAGTTATTTCATCCCATTTCCTTGTTGGAATAGAAATAGGTTTTATGACAGCTCTAGTATTTTGTCTTTAGACCTTTACTTTTTGACAAAATAAAAAAATTTATAAATAATCTGCAAGTTCCCTCTTCATGTTGTCCCACCAGAAATGTTCCTTTAAATCTCTATACATCTTAGTGCTACCAGGGTTTATAAAGAAATTAGAACTATGGGCATCATTTGATAACTCCCTTTTTAGCTCTCGGATAGAGGGAACACATAACCTCCTCCAAAATTTCAAACTTCCATCATCACACATGAAGTTATCCAACTTTCCATCATTAAAAACATTAAATTTCTTTTGAATATTCTCATCATTAGAATAAGAACTTTTAATTATTTCTAATAAATATGGCTGTCAACCAACTGAAAAAGTAGTGATGTTTCACCTTCTTTAATAAATCCTATATCCATCCTCACTAGATCCATGTACATAGGATCCTTGTCAATTCTCATTTTGTTTAAAACTTCATGATCCTTCATGCTCAATTACTCAACTACCTTATTTTCCTTTCATGGGTGGTAGTGTATAGAACAATTGTAATCCTTGAGTAGCTTGAGCCATCACCTTTTCCTCAGGTTGAGTTATTTCTATGAGAAGATATATCTTAAGCTCATGTGATCCGTATATATCTCACATATTTCTTTATAGAGATTGTTTCTCTATATCTTCAGATAAAAAATCACATCTTCTAACTAAATATTATGAGTTAGATAGTCATATTCAGGAATTTTTAACTACCTTGATTCATAGACAATAACTCTATCATTATACATAAGGACACAACCAAGTCCTTTATTTGATGCATCATTATAGATCACAAATCCCACATTTCCCGATGACAGGGTTAGGTTCGTAGAATTCACTAATCTCCTCTTCAATTATTCAAAACATTATATATATTCATTTGTCCATAAAAAATTAACCCCTTTACGAGTAATATTGGTTAATGGGTTGGCTAAACAGGTGAAGATCTGAGCGAAACACTGATAATAACCTACTAAACCTATAAAACTATGTACCTCAGTTATGTTCCTTGGAGTAGGTCATTCCTTATTATCCTTTGTCTTCTTAGGATCTACTAAAATTCTATCCTTAGAGACAATATAACTCAAAAAAGAAACTACTCGAAGCTAGAACTCACACTTTCTAAACTTCCCATATATTTTGTTTCTTCTAAGAGTCTTTAGAATAATGAGCAAATGATTCTCACGATCTTAATAGCTTTTGGAGTATACCAAGATATCATCAATAAATTCAACAAAAAATTCATCAAGATATTACTTGAAAACTCTATTCATTAGATCCAAGAAAACATATGTTCCATTAGTTAGTCCAAAAGGCATTACTGTAAAATTATAATGCCCATACCTAGTTTAAAATTATGTTTTTTGAATATCTTCCTTCCTCACACATAACTGATGATATCCAGATCGAAGTTCAATATTTGAAAAATATTGGGCTCCATGGAGTTGATCAAATAAATCATAAATGTGAGGAAGAGGATACTTGTTCTTTATCGTAATAGCATTGATCTCCCTGTAGTTAATGCACAGCCTCATAGATCCATCCTTCTTCTTGATGAAAAGAATAGGGGATCCCCATAGAGAAACACTAGGGTAAATAAATACTTTATCACTCAATTAATATAGTTGTTTCTTTAGTAATACTAACTCCACAATGGTCATTCTATAAGGAGTCTTTGATATAGGTCATGAACTGGAAATTAAATTAATAGTGAACACAACTTCCTGCTCAGAAGGATGTCCAGGTAAATCCTCTAGAAAGACATCAATGTATTCTTGAAAAATAGGTACATCCTCAATTTGAATATTTATTTCCTCAATCATAGATATTGAGATCTTAATCTCCCCAAGAATTTCATTCAGTCGAGCTACAAGGGGTATATCTAAATAAGAATCAGATGATGAGGTTTCTTCTCTAAAGGTAAGGTATTCTACACCATTATCAAAAATTTTAACCTCCTTATTATTCATATATATATTTTCAGAAAAATTAAAAACAAAATTAATTATGATAATTATATCAAAGTAAATCATGGTTATGATGATAATTTCATCAACTAAATCACATTTTTGTTTCACAAGGGGGACTGGTCGACACATCATGGTTACAATGATACATCCCTTAAGAGTTTTGACTCACAACTTCTTTTTTAAATCAAATTGTAAGTGTATAATTTTTAATGAAAATTGGGGAGATATGAATGAATGTGATGACCCAGAATCAAATAAGAATTTTATAAGTTTGAGTAAATTATTAAACTATATGCCACCACATCATTAGGATTTTTGACTTTAGCAGTTATGAGTGCATAAGCTTGGCCTTTCTCCCTTGGCCTTCTTTGGGGAATGTTTCCTTGATGGTTAGAATAATAATTTTCATAATGTATTATTTATTTTCAATTGTGTAATTGAACATTGGTGGATTATTTATTTCTCTTACAATTATAGGATTGGTAGAATTTTCCTCTACACTTGTAACAAACACACATACCCTTCAGACAATTACCAGGGTGTTTCTTCCCACAATTATCACAGGATGGAAAATAAATTATTTCCTTCATCCCCTTTTATTTATTTCCTTTTCCAGAGTGTTCAAAATTCTTCTTCTTCTCTTACATTCCCTTAAAATCTTAAGACATATATAATTTTTTTTCTATCTTAATTTCACATGATACAATATATTCTTATGATGAGAATCTTTTGGAGACTAGTTCCCTTAAATGAATGGTTTTAAACCTTCAAAGAATCAATAAATATTTCTCCTTGGATTATGTATGTAGTATGTGACATGCCTTAATAACCTTGTGAGGTTATATTCATACTTTGAAACATTTTCATCCTCTTTTTTCCTCAGATTCAGAAACTACCTTTCCATATCTGCTCGTTGTTCACAAGGGAATTATTTTTCTAATAATATTTCCTTAAAATCCCTCTATTAAATATTTTCAATCTCTTCCTCCTCCTTTTTCTTATGAATTAGTGACCAATATTGATCGTAATATCACAATAAATGATAAAATTCCTTGACAACCTTGTCCCTTTCGTTACTTCACAAAGTGAGAAATATCTTCTCTAAGGAACTTATCCACTACTCTTCTACGAATGGATTTTTAGTCCCCTTAAATAATGGAGGTTGTCATAGCATGAAGTTGTCTAACATTGCACCTCCACCTAGTGGTTCAGGGTGCTCCATATGGGTAAAGTTATTATTCATAACCTGAGTCAGCTATCCTAATATAGTTATAATTTTCTCAATACAAGTCACAGCCCCAGAATCAACATCATTATCATGCATTAGAGGGTAATCTATACATGGGATATGTGTGTTCATGCAGTTTCCATTCCACACACTAGGATCCATTTGTCAATAATATCATACACTATATTAGATTATGAATCATAGTTCATAATTTAAACTAGAAGAATTACTTAACATAAATTAAAATCCTATGCATAACTAATCCCATAATCATAAACATGGTTTCTTTGAGGGAAAAATTACTTTTAAATCCTTCATAATGTCTTATAAAGAATGTGTGGATTATCCTGATCATATCTCATAGGAGTGTAAAACCATATGCGTAGTAAGGCCCGATGTCGTGTACCAGGTTACCCCGGGTCAAGATCAAAATACCATGAAGGATTTGTTACTCCTGGGAACATCTATTCCAAAACCACTCCCACTTGTATTATCCAAACACAGATGTATTTTTTAGAAACATCCACATAATATCTTCTATACCAAAATTCTTTGATGTTCTTACATATTTATCCTCAAAGTATATCTTAGGGTTTTGTTCCCTAATCAACATTTTTTAAATCTAGTTTCCATGTTTTCTACCAAAATTTCTCTAATACCAACTACAACACCCTCATCCAAGTTACCCAGAGCCAGTGCATTATTTCATTACATTGGCATGATTATAAAAAATTCATATCCCGAAGGACCCAAAATAGTAATAAGGTCATTTGATTTCAAACTAATAGTTTCTTACAATATCCATAATGCATGGAATAGTGTATTTATCTTATAATGTATATATATCATAAATTACCATATTTTACTATTCACAAAAAATTCATGTATTTCAGAAATATCCCAAAAATTTACTATAACTATTTTTCGACATGTATAATTCAAAAATGGACTCCATTTTATCAAAATAATTTTTTAAATACATGAAATTTAATTTTTGAATAAAATCATTATATACTTGAAAAATACATATTTTAAATTTAAAACTGATTTTATAATACTTTAAAAAATTAATTCAGGTCTCATAAAATTATTCTAAAATAATAAGAAAAAATATATTTATTTATGAATACATTTTATGAAAATAAATTTTATTAATTTATTAATTTGAAATTGTAATTAAATATTTATTACTCATAAAAATATCAACACTTAATTATTAATTTTTAAAATATTCACTCACATTTATAAGGTACCTAAATTTTATTTCTACTTACATTGGTGAGGTTACTCTTCATAAGGTTCATATTACTATTCATAAGGGTACATTACAATTCATAAAGGTCAAGTAACTATTCACTAAAAAATATAAGTTGATCCTATCAAACTCTAAATATCTTACTGATCACAACTGTGTATGTCCTTTTTTCAAAATTCAAAACACAAAAGCGCGAAAATAATGTCTTACAGCTAGGATATAACTATCTTATATAATGACAAAGTGTTTTTTTTTTGCAGAGACTCAGTGTTGCATGCATTCTATATTAAATTTATTTGTAATTCCTTGGGGTGCTAAAAATGATCTAAATCAGTTAAATTGAAATATAATTGAACTCTTTTTTCTTTAAAATAAAATTAAAATATAATTTAACTTTGTTACTAATTTAAAAAATAAAGAAATTTTCAATAAAAATCTGTATTCTTCTCTATTCACCAAAAAATTAATCCTTTTATAAAATTCTAAAAAAATCACTAAAAGATAATTTTGAAATTTATATTTCAAAAATGATGTTTTTTTCAAAACAAAATTCCAAAATTGGTAAAAATTAATTTTAAATAATGTATGCAAAGTTCCACTAAACCATATTTTAGAAAAATATAGCTTTTTAGAATTTTTTTATTTTTAATGGTTCTTATTTTATTTATAATAAATAGATAACCATTGAATTTATTTTATAAATGTGTAAAACATAATTTTTATAATTTATTTATTATTATTCATAACCACCAATTTAATTTCTAGGTTATAATTTTCATATTTAAATAATAATATTTTAATAGATTATTGCATTCCATTTAAACCCAATGTTGCATACATAAAAAGATATCAAAGATATTTAATTTATTTAAAAATAAATATGTTGAAAAGTCTTGGGATTTTACATTCTCATCTAATATTGGTGTTGTGTTTCATATATGGTATCCAATATGATATTCCTATTAAAATGTCAGGGTGTAACAACTTTTTTCTTTTAAAAACCTATCTCCAGTACCAAAATACCAAGAAAAAAGGGGAGCATTTTTATTTGAAGAAAATATATGATCTTATAAATGAATCCAAAAATCAATTGACAGTTATGGTTTTGGGAAAATTCATCGTTAATGTATATGTTAAAACAGAATATTCTTTTTTATTTTGTAACAAATCTCAATAAATTTCATAAAAAGATGCCTTTTTTAAATTTTTTGAAAGAAAGTGATAAGTGACATAATTTTTTTTATAATTAATTTATTTTAATATATAAATATACATAAAATAATTTTATGGAATATGGAAAAGGAATAAATATATTTAGAAAATTAATCTTGAAAACATTTTAAATGTGGTTTGACGTAAAAGTTTCACTTTCCTCACATCTAAATAATCATGTACATTATAAAACATATTTAATAATAAAATTAAATTAATTATTTACATTATCAAGGTCCCTTTTCAAGTTAATTATTTATTTTACCATATTTTAATTAATTACTTAATAAATTAAGTTCATATTGTACATTTTGATGATATTTAACTCATTTGTCAAAAATGAATTCTATAGGTTGAATATGGTCAAAGAGGTTATGATTCCATAATCTCAGTAATAATAATAATGAAATAATTATCATACTTATATATCAATTGTATTTTAAAACCAACCATGGAAACTATTTATGAAAAATGAACTATGTTACAATCATGGAGAGGCTAGGCCATACGTATGAATGAGTAACATATCCACTCACTACTACAAATATGGCTTTTATCAGTGCTAAAAATGGCCATTAACAGCGCTAGAAAAAGTGCTATTAATGCCAGCAAAGATAAAGGGGGGGTCCCCTTTTTCAGTGCTCCAAAAAGCGCTGAAAAAGACCCCTTTTATCAGCGGTTTCTTTTTAGCGCTGATAAAAGATCCCTTTTATCAGTGCTTTTTTTAGCACTGATAAAAATTAAAAAAAATTAAAAAAAATACTGCCAATCTCGGCGGGGGATTTTTACAGCACTTGAGCCCCTCATTTATCGGCACTTTCCATGCACCCTCCAGCGCCCACATGCACTGCCTACACCCTTTATCAGTTCTAGCCCCTCTAAATCAGCCTTGCGCACACACCCCTGCCTCCACCCGAATTTTATCTTGAGACCTCCCCCCTACGCACCTAAAGGCTTCTTCACTCCCCTATATTGATTTGTTCTCTTATTTATGATATATCTATTTATTTATATATATATTTAGTTATACTTATTCATATAGTAATATATATTTATATTAATATATATATATATTTATAGTTATATTAATATATATATAGTTATATTAATATATATATATAGTTATATTAATATATATATAGTTATATTAATATATAGTTATATAAATATTCATATATTTTTATTTTAAATAAAATGGATATTATTTATTATTTAGATAAAGCTAATATATTTTATATGTAAATATGTTTAATTATTTATTTAAAAAATAATAATTTTTAGGCATGAATATAAAAAAAATATGTACATGTAGTTATATATTTGATTATAAATAGCAGTGCATTATAAAAAACGATAAAATTTCAAAGAAATAATATCAATATGAATGTAATACCTTGGAATAAATTCAGTCCCCACCAAAAAAAATCCAATAATACCCCCTTAAACGAGGCTGAAAGTCCACAAAATGTTAAACAATCGGGGTACCCCGACTAAAAACTCAGTTTTGGAGGCCTTATGGGCCTCTTTTGTCCTCGAAAAACCCTTGACAGAAATACCATCGAGTCACAACAACATAGAGCTCATCGCAGGCTTCGATTCGATATGTGGTAGAGCTCAAACGGACACCCGGAACAAAAGTTATGGTCATTTGAAGTTTGAGTTGCATTTTCAACATATTTTGGATTTTTTTTAATTTTTTTTAATTTTTTAGTCTTCAAATTGTTATTAGATGACTATTAATCCACAATAATTAGAAAATTACAAATTAAACATATTTTTCTAATTTTTTTATAAGCCATTGTCACTAAATATCTTATATATTAAGTATAATAAGTGTAAATGTATATTTATACTTATCTAAAATATATTTAAAAATTATATATTATATTTACATCAATATAACAATATTGATATAATTATATATTAATATATTATTTTTAATTAAATTTTTTTTTGAAGTTGAACCCTTTATCAACGCTTTTAAAAAAAGCACTGATAAAGGCCCCCCTTTATCAGCGATACTAAACAAAGCGTTGATAAAGGGGGCCCCTTTATCAGCGCTAGAAAAAAGTGCTGATAAAGGGGTACTTTTTTCAGCATTTTTTTAGCACTGATAAAGCCCCCCCCCCCTTTATCAGCGCTTTTTTGTTAGCACTGATAAAGGGGTGGGGCTGGCCTTGCCCAGTTTTGTGGTAGTGACTTTTTAAAGATCATTATTGAAATAAGGATAATATTTTTCTATATTTACATAATTATAATTATATAATAAATTATATAATTTTTATTTAAATAAACTTATATATACCATCCATGTGATGTGATGATGTAAATGGAATCATATCGCTTAGTGAAAGTGGTAGTCCACACGTACGCACGAACGACATTTTAATTTTTCAATGGATGAGATGATAATAAAGTAAATGATATATTGAATATATATAATGATAAATATATCATTAATATCATATATATAAACATTAAATCCACCATTAAAACCATCCATGACAGTTGATGATGGAAAAAATCGTTACATTGGTTCATGAGGCGGTAGTCCACCATACACCTGAATGGCGATTTCATTTCCCATTCGATAGAAGAGGAGATTGATTTAGATGATTCAATTAGCATAATAACTTATAAGTATATGTAATATAATTGTTTTCTAATTTAATAATGTTTGAATAATATTTTTAGGTGGTATAAAAAGAAATAAAACAAATAGGCTTGGTTAAGAACTATATCTTTTCTTCAGACAACCTTTTAAGGTTTACCCCAAAAAAAAATTTAGGTTGGTTTCCTAATAAAAAATTCACTACAAGACATGGGTAGGTATGCAGGTAATGGATTTTGGTAGGAATTTTCCTAACCAAAATTTTCTTGAATTATAAAGAAATTATAAGAATAGGTGCCCTTTTATAAACGAGGAAAGGGACACTCTTAGAATTTCTTAAAGTATTAAAATATTATAAATTAATTTTCAAATTTAAATGAACTAAAATTTATAATATTCTAAAATAAGATGAGTATGAATATAAATCCACTCATACAAAAAACTTGGATAATTTTAGATTATATCGTTACCATATCTTTTTGTTTTAACCCTCTGTTAACCCTTTTGACAATTACGGTGATATCAATGTTTTTTTACATTAAAGGGGTTAATATATTTACTATAAAAGAAAAACTGGAACCTAAATGAACCATATTTTATATTTTAAACCATATACCAATAACTTTTTCAAAGACATTATTTTTTGAAATTTTAAATCATTGAATAAAATATCATTTATTATAAAATATCATTAATGTCATTTCTGGAATTATTCATCTAGTATGAATATGAAAATATCATAACAAAAAAGTAATTATAATATAATTATTTAAAAACTATTTAAAATGTTATATTAATATATAAAATTCATGTAACACAATAATTAATTCAAATTATGTTACTTTTAATGTTTTTAATATCATTTATTTTATTTTCATTTTAATTAAATAAATATTGCATCAGCGTTGCGTAAACATTTAAGGTAATTACTTCATCACTAAAAAATATTAATAAATTACCATGATAAATAAAAATAATCTATATTTAAAATTAATATGTATTACTGAACAAACATTCTTTTTATCCCTATCTCATGAATTTAAAGATAACAAAATAAAGATAATGACATTTCTGACTTTTCTTTACATAAAATATTATAAAGTTCAAAATCATGTCCAAATTTAAAGAAGGTAATATATTTTAATTATGGATGCTTATGAATGAAATAAAATTATATAACAAAATTTAAGAAAATTGTTAGGGTTACATTTTAATCCTTATCACATTATTTTTACCCTTAATTAACCCAGTTTACATTTACCGTGGTAATAAAATTTACTATGATTACTATTCATAATGACTAAAAGAAAGAAATATTTAATAAATTTGGGCCTCTTCATTCAAAATATTTAATCTATTTTTCAAGATTCAAAACACTTAAGTAGAAGAATTTAATTTAAATTTAAACCTATAAAACATAATGAAAAACGGTTTTTCATAAAAATGTTTATAAGTAATAAATTATTGTTATAAAAAATTTAAGTATAAAATTATTTCCAATGAACTAAATTGGTTTTTTTTAATATAAGAGGACTAATTTTACTTTGAAAACATTTAAAAATGAAATATTACATTTTAAATACTTGGAACAAAAATATAGTTTTCAATAAAAATCAATATCTTTCATTATTCACAGGAAATCAATCTTTTCAAAAAAATCCCAAACATTAAATATAATATATTTTTGGAATGAATATTTAAAAAATGGTATCCTCTTTATTAAATACTATTTCAAAAATTGGCATAAATTTATTATATTATCCACTCACAAAAAGTGAAAAAAAAATCGAGGAAAATTTATTTTTGAAGCATAAAATAACTTTACTAAAAAATGAGTGATTATTTACTAAGAATTTATCTATATATTTTTATTGAGTAGTAAATTAATATATATTTCATAATGTAGTTAATAATATCCATACCCACCAATTTAACGGCTTTGTAATAAAAGTCATATTTAAATAATAATATTTCATTGTTCATTTATGCTCAATTTTGTGTATTGTATATGCTATCGAACATAGTTTTAATTTTAAAATAGTTTTTTTGTTACATAGATAATATAATTTCATCATCATAAAATTTAATCATAAACAATGCCAGTAAAAATGAGATTGTAACATAAAATCCATATCTCAAGTTTATCTTGCTTTACAAGATCTCTAACCTTCTGTATAAAAACATAGAATTTATTATAATTGTATCATAGATCTATAATCATACATATAACACCATAAATTATTTAATTATAAAATATTATCATCCTTTCATCAAAAAAATCATTGTAATCATCATTTTGGGTGTGAACTGCTTTATTTCTCTTGCATGTTTTGGTACGATGGTTATAGTTCTCACAGTTTGATCATGGTTATTCCATATAAAAAATATTGATCATGATATAAATATAACATAAATTAATTATAAACATATTTATAACCATTCTAATGAATCATTTATGAAAAATGAATCACATCACTATGTTCATATGGTAGTTAGTACGTACACATAAGTAATGTTTCCATGTTTTGATGGATGGAACAAAAAAAAGGTAAATAATAATTCAACTTTAAAGAACCATTATTATATTATAAATATCATATATATTCATTAAATAAAACATAATTACCAACTATAAAATATGGTTGTGGAAAATAAATCATACCGCCATGTAGAGTGGGTAGTCCACATGTACAAACAAGCGATACTTTCATCTCCCATTTAATAGAGAAGAGATATATGGTCATGAACTCATCCAAATAAGATTTAAGTATATTGATTCTATATTATTCATCATGTTATTATGTATTAACCATGATTATATTAAGTTTAAGAAGAATAAAATTGGAAGAACTTGGTTAAGATCTATACCACTTCTTTGAAAGACCTCCTTTGGATTACTCTTGAAGCCTTGAAGGATTGGTCTTAATAGAATACCATAAGATCTAGGATGATGTAAATGAATAGAGGAATGTTTTGGAGTAGTGATTTATTATCTTTAAGGCTAAAATGGTCTGAATATTAGAGGAAATTAGGTTCCCTTTTATAAGTGAGGGGAGAGACATGCATGGATTTTCCTAAAATGTTTCAATGTTATAAGGTCACGTTTATGGGAAAGTGGTTAAAAATGGACAAGGATTTAATGAAATGATAATATCATATTTAGATATATTTAAAAAATAATAATTTTATTTTTTTTGTGGAAATATTACCCTTATCTCTTGGTTTAACTCCCTCATAAACCCGTTTTAACCTTAACCATGGTAAATATTTTTTTCCCATTTTTTTAATTCACTATGACCCAAAATTAATTTGACCAAATTATATTATATTAATTATTATGATACCAAATATAGAATTCACTTTACCAAATTTTATTTCTATATGTTAAAAAAATTAATTTTAAATGAAATATACATAAAAAATTAGGGTGTTACATTCCACCACCACATTAAATGAATTTTATCATCAAAATTCTATCACTAAAATAAAAACAAATGAGGATATCATTTCTTTACCACATCATTAAGTTCTCATATATCTTTCTTAAATTTTTTATTCTCCCAAATAACTTTTACAAGGACTATATTATTGTTCCATAGATAATTACTACTATGATCTAATATTTATACTGGTTTTTCTTTATAGAAAATATCACGCTCTAGTGGTATAACCCCTATATTTATTACATGTGAAAGATCAAGAATGTACTTATTTATATGAGATACTTGGAACACATCATGAGCTTGAGAACTATTTGGTGGGAGTTACAAGTTATAAGAATCCATCCCAATTTAATCATGAATTTGAAAAGGAAAAATATACCTAGTGATCGTATTTTCTATCTTTTCTAATCTCATAACTTTATTCTGTTTATAAATTCATAGTAATTCCTTTTCACCAACTTCAAATTCTAGATCTTATCGATGATTGTCAGCATAACTCTTATTTAAACTCTGAGCATCATTGATGTACTTATGAATGGATCTAACCTTCCTTGAAATTTCTTCATCTAGATTATATCATAGTATATTTATTTCTCAAACTTCATCCCAATATGTCAAAGTTATACACTTCTTTCTGTATAGAGCTTCATAAGTATCCATCTGAATGATGGATTAAAAGATATTTTTGTAATAAAACTCAACTAGAGGAAGGTGATGGTTCAAACCACATTTTTAATTTAGAGAAAATTATCTCAATCTATCCTCAAAAGTTTTAATGGTTCTCTAATATTGAAGATATATTTAAGGATGATAGGCATTACTAAAACACAACTTTTTTCATGAACATACTGATTAATTTTTCATAACCTTGAGATAAACCTTAGATCTTGACCAAATACAATATAATATGTTACTCTATGAGACCTTAAAACTTCCTTAATTTATATAATGGTAAGCTAATAAAGATTTAAATATTCTCTAATATAAATTAAGTGTGATAGCTTTATAAATAGATCAACTACTATCTAAATGGTATTATGGAATTTAGATGTTTTATGGAGTCTGATGAAAAAATCCTTGAATATTTTTTCCATTTCCATATAGGTATGTGTAATGGTTTAAACATTCCCTTAAACTTATGTCTCTTTACTTTAACTTTCTATAATACCAAGCTTCAAGATTCATACTTCACAATATATCACTTCATATTATCCCACAAGAAATACCATTTTAGTTCTCTATATATCTCAATAATTTTAGGATGAATAGAGAATGATGATCTATGAGATTCTTCCAATAGTTAATTTTTCAATTTTGGTATTGACAGAACACATACACTATTTGTGAACCTTATAATTATATCATAATCAAAGTTGAAATCAGGATCATTTATAACCTTATTTTATAGCTCCAAATCCCCCTTATGCACCTATTTAATCCTCACATGGATAGATGGTTGAAATTTAATTTTAGATAGATAAGACTTCTCCCCTACCATCAAGATTTCAAGGTCCATCTGTTTCAAACCCATAAATATTCCATCTTTTTTATCCTTATCGTAGATTATCTGGTATGATCCTTTTGACCAATTTATTATCCACCTTGTTTTCTTCACCAATGAGGTAATGTATTAAGTAGTTGTAATATTTAATCAACCCCAACAATCTTTTTTAGTGAATATTTACTTCAAACTTTTATTATCATTATATATGTCACACATTTCTTCATAAAAATAGTACCTCTATAAATTTAATGCAAATATTACCACTAAAAACTCTAAATCATTAGTTAGGTATTTTTTTCTCATAAATATTCAATTATCATAAGGAATAACATATCATTATATCATTCTTCATATGAAAAATCCCAAACCATTTTTAAATGAATTACTATAAATCATAAACTCTTATCCACTATAGTTTAGTGTGATAATAGGTGTACTAACCAACCATCTCATTAGTTCCTTAAAATTTTCTTCACATTCATCAGTCAAAAAAACATAATTCTATTCCATGTTAACCTGAAAAGTGGATTATATAGTCATTAAAATTCCTTCACAATGAACCAATAATATCTATCCAATGTAATAAAAATAGGAATCTTAGTCATAACTGTTGGTATAGTCCAATATTTAATAACTTATGACTTTTATGGATCCATTGATATATCCTCACTTAATATTATATAACCTAAAAAAGAAATATTTTGTAGACAAAAATCACACATGGTAAAATTTTTGTACATTTTATTCATACTTTGGGTCTTTAGTAAAACCCTCAAATGATATACATTATCTCCCTTAATCTTGGAATATATAAGAATATCATTTATAAATACTACCATAAATTTATTGAAGTAATCTATAAACACTCTACTCATTAAATCTATAAAGACTGATAGATGATTAGAAACACCAAATTACATCACTATAAATTCATAGTGTTCATACCTCAAATGAAAGTTTGTATTGTGTGTGTATTCATTTTGACCCTTAAATGATAGTATCCAGATAAAATATCAGTCTTATATAAATATTTAGATCCTCGTAATTGATCCAAAAATCATCAATATGGGGAAAAGGATAATTATTCTTTATCATGATCTTGTTAAGTTAAATATAATCAATGCAGAGTCACATTGATCCATATTTATTTATAATAAAAAGTTTAGGTTCACCCCATGGTGATGCACTTGGACCAATGAATTCCTTATCAATATTTTACTAGAGTTTTTTCTTCAAATCCTAAAACTCAATATACACCATTCTATAATAAATCATTGAAATAGATGAATAAATATGTATGATTTATATTGAAAAATAAACTTCACGATTTAGAGGATTACTAGGTAAATCTTCTAGAAATAAAATAATAAACTCTTATACAATAGGAATATCATTTATGTTGAGTTTATCCCAACCATTTGATATAAATACACTCACTGAATAATAATTAAGATCTATGTAACATATGTAATTTCTATTAGATGTTCATATTTATCCTTGAACTAATAAAAATTCATAGGATGGCTTAGAATATAAAATAAGGCTTCCATTCATCAACAATTGATATGGGATTTATATAAAAAAAACATAGTCCATTACCAAAATCACATCAAATTTAAATAGAGGGATAATGATAAAATTTTGAGGGGAAAATTCAAAAAACCGTTAAATAGTAAATAACCATATACTTGAGATGAAATCATCATAAGATCAGAATTTTTTACTTTTATTTCAAAATCTAATTATTATGGTGGCAATGTGAAACCTTGAAAAAATTCTTCACATATAAAAGTGTTGGTCAAAAAAGAATCAAATATGATATTAATAGTTTTAGAGTAGATGGTATGTTTACTTTTAACCACTTCATTATTGCACCCCACATCATCAATAGTGATCACATAAGATTTCATTTGTCATTGGGATTAAGAGGTTTTTAACATCAATAATCATCATTAACCCTCTACTTAAATCATTGGTTAACATAATTTCCATTCTCCTTGGAATTATAGCATTGGAGTGTGGGTGGTGCATTATATATACAATTATCTCTATTTTCATTATTATCTAACATCTTCCCATTACTTAAACATTAAATTTCTCGATGACCATATTTTCCATAGTTAAAAGATTTACCACCCCCCTTAAAATAATTTTATACATTCTTCTTTACACACATCTAGTATAAATGAAAAATCATCTTCTTCCCTCCATGTTTTTAATATAATTTCCTTTGAATTCCATTTTTCTTTTCAGATCATACCTCAAATATTTATAGGTTACTCCAATCTCTATTTCTACTTTGATAGTGCATAAAACTATTTCTTCATATCTACTGAATCCTCTTATGGATAAAGAAATTCATATACTTGGTTTTAAGCCATTTAAGAATTGATCAATATTAATTTCCAATTCAATAATAATACTAGAAGTACACATCATGAGTCTTGTAAATAATTACATATAGGTACCAATAGATTCATCATCTTTCTACTTATACTCAAGGAATTCCTTCTCTATCTTCATAAAAAGAATATAGGGAAAGTAATTATTTAAAAATAATCTCTAAATATCATCCCAATTCAATAAGTAAATTTATTCCCATTATCTCATATTTTTTATAAGAATACACCATTGATTAGTTTACCCTTAAAAATGATAAATATCTAGGATAACCTTTCCATATTATTTGAATAGTAGAATGGAAAGTATATTTTTTATGGTACTAATCCATTACTAGTAAATTAATGGATTAGCAGAACCACTAAGATAAGGTGGAATTTTTATCATAAATGACTCTACAATACATTATTCCCTCCTTTACTCATTTGGAATCTTATCATTATTCAATTCTTGATAAAGTTATATAAATATAACAACATGGTTTTTCGTTTTATATCCCATAACATTTGGTTTCTTAGGAATACACTCATTTCATTCTCCATCACATTTAGTGTTAATATGGATAATTTTGGTTCATGTCAATGATTGAATCCAAAAATCATAGAATGAGAAACAATAATGACAATGGGAAATCATATAATCTTGAAAATAATTAATAGGATATATAAATCATGACACATTATATTAAATATATGACACCTTGGGTTTAACATAGGTCATCCAAGGTCATTATCTATTAAAATCATTCATAATTCCTATTAAAGAAAATGTGACTTAACCTAAGAATATCCCCTAAGAGTATCAAACTAGGTGTATAGTAAAAGAACATTCACTTGATCTGGTACAAAATATAGCAACTAAAACTTTACCCATATAAATAATACATCTTATTTGTGGAATAATAATTAAATATGAATAATATCCATTAAATAACTATAAAGTTTTAGTTTATTTGGAAAATTGGATACATAAACATCCAAAACATTAGAGATATACATCATTCCCATTATGTTATTCAAAAATAGAACCATTCTTAGACATATCATACTTAAAATATTTCTTCGTAAATTGGTTATGGGACACAAATAAAGGAAAATCTCTAATTCTCAGTAAGGGCAAACATAAGAGATATAAATCAATTATCATGAGTAAGCATAAGATAATCAGGGTACGATAACCCGATCATGACTTAAAATTATTATACCTAATAAGCCAATGATCTTTAATCATGAAAAATGGTGAAAGGTTTTTTCAAACAAAATACATATGACATAATATTATAGAATCCTCAATAATTAATCATGAGTCATGAGAATATAAAATAAGAATAACGAATATTTTTTGGGTATAAAAATAATCAATGAAAATAGTTTCATTATTCAAGGTTCACTACTATAACTATCTTAGTGTATTGACTTAACTTCTTATTCAATAATTTCCTTAGTCATGGTTCACTCCCAATACTATCTTATTGGAAGGTGAAATTACTGAAATAGTTTTGCTCCCGCTTTTAGCCCTTATTACCACATGGGATATATTTCTTTACCCAATGAATTAAAGTAATATATAATTCTGATCCCACCCATCATATAATAAAAATCATTCATATGTGTTCTATATAATCATAAATCATTCATCATATCATCATATCATAACCCATGGAAGGGATATTAGTTTTATAAACATTTGATTATCATAATAATAAATTGTTGGTAAAAACATAAAGATGGTAACATTGGATCATATCCCTGTTAAATCATACGAAACATAAAAATATGTTTTTATATAGTAAAATACCTTTAAAATATCACTATAATATTTCTTGAGGAAAATACCCTTTTCATTTTTTAAATCATTTATTCAAAATATAAAATTTTAAAAATTATTAAGGAAGTCATTTTCTTTTAAAATTAAAAAATAAAATTATAGAGGATTATTATATAAAATACAATTTATGATTCTACAGAAATTCATTCATTCGGTTTTTATTAAAACCAACCAAATTTCTTTCAAGTTTTTGGTAAGTTTGAAGGACTTCATTTGAAAAAAAAACAATATTTTTCTATTAATTTTTTTATATAAAGTAAAAAATGTTATAAAATGAATTTAATGAGTTCTTAGAGAATAATAAAAACATTATTTATAAAAATTTAATTAAAAATTTTAAATAGAAATAAAATTTTTCTATTGAGGAGAGGAATACAGTAACTTTTCCTTAAAAACATTTTTCTAGTTTCATGAGAAATTAAAGGTAGGAAAATAAAATGAAAACATGTAATCTAAAGAAATAATCATCGTATAATAAAATAAAAAATACTTAGGATATATATATCATTTATTTTCATCATCATAAAATTTAATCATAAACAATCCTGGTAAAAATGATATTGTAACAAAATAACACTTACATCAAGTTTTTATTGCTTTGTAAGTTCTCTAACCTAATGTATAATAAATTTGAATTTATTATAATTATATAAAAGAACCATAATAATACCTATAAACCCATATACAATATAAATATTACATCTTATCAACCATTATTTAACAATATTTCATTATCATCATCATTTCGGGTGTTAACTGCTTCTTTTTTCATATTTGTTTTTGTTCACCAGTTATGGTTTTTACACTTTGGTCATTTTTTATTCATATAAATAATTTTAATCATGATATAAATATAATATATATTAATTATATAAATAATTATGACTATTAATATATAGTGGTGATGAAAAATGAATTACATCACGACGTGGAGATGAAATTTTGTACATACGCACGAGTTATGTTTCCATTTTCTTATGGATAGAAAAAATAGGTGAATAATAATTCAACTTTATAGAAACATTATTGTATTATAAATATAATATATATACATTAAATAAAACATAATATATAACCATTAATTTTTTTTGGTAAAATTAATTGTATCACCATGTGGAGGAGATATAGCACACATACACACAAGCAATACTTTCATCCCCAATTTGATAGATAAGAGGTGGTAAATGGTGTTTATATAATCATAATAAAATATAATTATATTGATTATATTTTATCAATCATTTATTTAAGGATAAAACATTTTATAAAAAGTAGAATAAGAAATAAAATTGGAAGATATTTCTTAAGATTTATACCTCTTCTTTGAGAGACCTCCTTTGGCTTACTCATTAAGCCTTAAAGGATTCAGATTAGGAGAATAAAAGAAGATATAGGATGAACTGAATTTATATAGAAAGGTTTTTGATTAGGTATTTACAAATATATAAATATAAATTTTTTTGGATAATGGTGGAGAATAGGTTTCCTTTTTTAAGTGTGGGGAGAGACACATGGGGACTTTCTTAAAAGATTACAATGATATATAGTCACTTTCAAGGGAAAGTGGATCTAAATAGCCATGTATTCAATGGTATGATAATATAATTTGTACATATATTTAATAAATAAGAAATTGATAGGTGTGGTTGGAAATCCTACCCTTATCTCTATGTTTAACCCCCTGATAAACCCGTTTTAACCTTAACATTCGTAACAAAATCTTTTTGTTTTTATTATTCACTATGAACAAAAATTAAGTTAACCATATTATATTATATAAATTATTATTATTAAAAGTATGGAATAAATTTTACAAGATCAAATTTATATTAGTGATAAAATTTAATTTTAAATAAGCACACAAACCGTAATGAAAATAGTTTTTAGAAAAATAAATTTTTAAGCATAAAACTTAAATTACCTCTATTCAATGCCTTATAAAAACCATAAAATTATTGATAAAACAAAAATTTCAATTTTAAAACTATATATTTAATTAAAAACATTAATAAATAGGTATTAAATTAATTTATTAAGATAAAAACACATTGTTGGTATAAAAAAGATTTTAAAAAAAATGGGTTTTTATGTCCAAAAAGGAACTTATACCAAAATCAAGTAAAATAATGATTCTAATATAATTAATTATATTATAACTAATTAAAGGATACTTAGGTCACTTAAATCTAAAATTAAAAACATAATGGTACTTTTAATTGAAAATAAATGGTATTTTTTACAAAAATCAGTATTTTTCACTTTTCATTTAAAAATAAATCTTTTTAGAAAAATACTAAAAATCAACCCTAAGATAATATAGTCATGATAATTTAAAATATAATATTAATTTTTATAAATAAAATTTACAAAAAATTAGATAAATTGATAATAATTTTTTATGTAAAAATGTGATAATTTTTTTTTGAAGAAAATATATTTTTGAAGCATATAATAACTTTATAGAAAATAAAGAAATTATTTATTATGGATTAATAAACACATTTGTATTATTTAAAACATTTATACATATTTCTAATAAAATGGTTTTTACTACTCATATATTCCTATTTAAGATCTAGTTTATAACATTTTACTATATTCCAGTTCTTATACACTCGGGGTTGCATGTAAGGAAAGATATTGAATAACTTAATATTATTTGAAATTAAAATCATATAAAATATTTGGGTGTTAGAAAACATGTGAATATCAATCCTGACAACCCTCAACTAAAATAAAATCAGAAATTTGAAAATAAGATTCATGGAAAATTAGATGTAGAGAAGAAATATAGGGGTATAAAGGCTACTTGGATTGCTTCTGAGTATACTACTAATAAATAAAATCCAAACTATGATGCTGAAAATTGAAATAATAAATAAAATCGTTTTTTATAGCTCTGAATAATGAGAAAAATCATTTTAATATCTTAATTATGAATCTAAAATTTATTCTTTTGATGATCTTAGTGACTATTTCTATATTATTGAATACAGATATGATAGTTTGAATAAAAAGAACAAGTCTCAAAAGTGTTATTATGATTTTTTTTAAATACATTTTTTCTAAATAAATTTTAGAATTAAATTCTAAACATTAAAAGGTTAAAATAGCTTGTGCCTTGTATAGTAGTATAATAAATAAGTTATTCAATGAATTTAATTCATTAAAATTATGTTCTAGTATATTAAATAATGGGTGATCGTATTTAAAATATCATTGGTAAAAACAATGTAAGTAAAGGTTAAATTGGAATGGGAATCAATTTTAGAAAACCAAATATTTTTTAGAAAAAAATTTTGTGCATGGTTTTAAATGAAAAAAATGTCTACCACTTCTTTTTTCATTTATTTATTTCTATACATTATTCTAATGATAGATTTTTAGAATTCATAAATTTTTTAGTGTGAACCATTATTACTTTTATAAAGAATTTTCTAAAGTGAAGGATGGAATTTCTTCTAGAAATAAACAAATTTGGTTGCCTCACTATTTTTTTGCTAACATTTCTGGACTCAAAATTGTATGGGTACAAAAACATTTTGTTGTTATATATTTTTATAGGGAAGAAATCAAAAAATAGAAATAATAAATGATACATTGATTATATATATTCAAGAAAAATCAGTAGATATTTATCAAATTTATATTATTTATCAATGATTTATGACGATCATATGAATTCTGGAGATTATTTTAGAGGAAATATAATTGGAGTTGGTTGTATTATAAATCATAAATTTATCCTCATAAAAAAAAGTGATTTATTTTTAAGGGATAAAACATAATATGATAAATATTTCTCAACATTATGATGAAATTTATTAAATTGATTTCTATAATAATGATTTTTTTTAAGGAAAAATTTCTAATGTTTAAAGAAATAATAATTGAAAATGTATATACTTTAGGTCTTTATTAATTATTTATATAAAATAAAAAATATTTGAATTATGAAATTAATTAATATTGAATTTTTCATACGAGACTTGTATACTTTAATATTTATGCTTTAATGAAGTTTTTAAAAAATAAATTTATTTCAAATTTTCATTACATTAGGTTTTATGAGAAGAGGACATGTTATTGATTCCAAGTATGTAATAAACATAAATATTCTTTCAAATTAGTAAATAAGGTTTATACTTCTAGACCTTTGGAACTTATACACATGGATTTGTTTGGAATATTTAGAATAGTAAGCCTTGGTGGAAAAAATTTTGTTTTTTTTTTGCATGGGGACTTTTCTAGATTTACTTGGGTTTACTTTTTTAGTCTTAAAAGTTAAATTTTTATTGTCTTCATGAATTTATGAAAGATAATTCACAATGAGAATGATCCAAAAAATATTTTCTTGAGAAGTGAATATAGAGGATAATTTAAAAGTAATTATTTCAATTCATTTTTTTCAAACCATAGTATTAAACATAAAATATATCCCCTATAACACCTTAATAAAATAAAGTTATTGAAATTAGAAATATAAATTTTCATGAAATTTATAGAACCATGTTATGTGAATATAGTATACCTAATAATTCTTGGACTAAAGCTATTAGAAAAGTCTTTTATTTCATAAACAGAGTTCTAATAAGATCAATCTCAATGAAAAAACCCTATTATTTGTGTAATAATTGAAAACCAAAAGTTGAATATTTTAATGTTTTTGGATGATTTTTTTATATATTGATAACCAAAAATAATCTTGGTAAGTTTCATCTAAAGGATGATAAGGAAATATTTATTGGTTGTTTTACCACTTAAAAATATTGTATAATTTTCAATAAGAAGTCTAGGATAATTGAAGAGTCAATTCAAGTGATGTTTTATGACATTAATGAATTTTATTATTCTTTGAATAACTTGATACTTGATACTTCTATTAACTGTAAAAATAATGATGATGAGGTACATGTTTATATACAAACAATTCCTAAAAGTTTATAAATTTAAGAGATTAAGTTTTAGTTATGTTGACAACCTAGAACCGTAGAAGGCTATACCTTAGAATATTTTATTATAATTTTAGATGAATAATTTATAATTAAGAGTAATAGAGATGTTTTTTTAATTTAATAACATAAAAAATGAAAGATTTAATCCTAAACCTATGAAGAATCCTCAATTAATGAAAATTCAATTTTATCCATAAAATAATATTTAAACTGGTTCAATAGGAACATAATTCGAGATTAGTTGACGGGCCATTTGATTATCCTATTATAAGTACAAAATGGTTTTTTATAGATATGAAAGATGGTCTAGGTGTGATGATCATGAATAAGGCTATATAAGTTTTTATTGATGATAGTTGTAAATGCTTGTGTCTTTTGAGTTATTAAAATTCAAAAGGCATTTAAAATTTTGATGTTTCTAAGGGGTAAATTTTGAAAATTAGGGTTTTTATTGGAATTTAGAGTGTCATAATATCTTAAGGATATATATTTGAACATGGATCGATATCAGAGAGGTTTGTTAGGTGATAAGGAAGAAAATAGTGTTTTTCCTGGTGGACTTGTAACTGAATTTCATTACATGTATACAACCATGAGGAGGACCACACCATGGTGGACCCCTTTATAAAGGGTAAAAATTACAGGTTAGAGGGTGTGGAGTGATGAAGTTGTGTGGTTCATAGGAAATAAACATGTGGGAATCATGTAGGGAAAATGTTCATTTTCATGGATATAGTATATGGAAAATGGCCAGGAGTTAGGATATCCAAGAATAAAACATGTACACACACATATATTACATAATTTTATATTAATACTCATTACATACCATAATAATACAAAAAGCAGAAACATAAAGGTTTAGTGAATTCATATAATAGATACATAATCATCTTATTTGATGAAATAAGTTCAAAATATACCACAACTTTCATTTCACATTGTACACTTCTCAGACATACCCTACCTAAAAAACATTCTTCATAACCTGGTCAAAGAAATCAAAAAGAAGAGTGATATTAGGTATTCATTAAGTGTAAAAATAAGAGATATAAATCAATGTATATAATTGAGCATAATCATATGGGTATGAGAGCATATTAATAACTTAATAAAGTCATACCCAACCAGTCAAAGATATTTAATCATGAGTAATGAAATAAGGCATCATCAATTAGAATACAAAAGAAATAAAATTTTAGAATAAAAAATATTCAATCATGAACCATGATAACTTATCATAAGTATAAGACATAAGTTTATGAAATACACATAAGAATAGAAAAATATTTTCTTAGTAAAGTATCACTAGTAATACTATCATAGTAGATTAGGATCACTCCCCATTCCATAAATTAATCAAGGTTCACTCACAAGGGTATCATAGTGGATAGAGTCCCTTACTAAACTAGGAATACTCCCCATTATAGTCCTTATTATCTCATGAGATATCATTATTTATGTAATAATCATGTGTCTGTGATTCTTCAAGAATATCCACTTTGATCTCTTTATGGGCTTCCTCTAATAAATTTTCAATGTCTTTGGGGAGCTCCATATGTTCCCCAATATGTGATTTGTCTTTTTATTCATCTTCATCTCAAAAAAAATATGACTTATCCAAATCTACAAAATCAAAATAGTGTGGTGTGATACTCAAATTAGCTTCAGTAAAATTAAAAGATATAGGGTTCAATGAAGGACCATCTCCCTGAGTTGGTTCGGCTTCAGTTGTTTCTTGTATGGAAGGTTCATCTTGAATTTTATTTCCACAAGATAGAGGTAGTTAATTATGATACTATAATGTTTCTTTCAATTCACAAATTGGGTGGATTTATCATTTTTTAAATTTATAGAGAGATGCAATGGTGATGAATAATCTAGTTTCTAACATGTGGGGAGATCATACTTCACCTTATATTTATTCCAAATGTTATCCAAATCTTTTTTATCTCTAATGTTCATATTATCAAGAATGAATTCATTATCACTATCCTCTCTCAAATTTTGAGTGAGGAGGAATGTATTTTCAGGTTCCTATTCCTTTACCTCCTTAGGTTCTTCAACTTTAAAGAGAAGTGGTGAAATTTTATTCACCAATCTACCTCTGTCTCAAGTTTAGGTTTCTCCACCAATGCAAAAACATATTAAAACAACCTTTCATATTTGGTATTCAATTTTTATATATCTTATCTAAGTCCTTGCACCTCATATCCATTATAACATTCTTATTCCTATTGTCTTTTCTGAACCTATGAGTAATCTAGCCATGTATAATAATATAAACTTGAATACATCATGGAAAAGAGGGTTTTTTATTTATATTTTTAAAAAAATGGAAAACAAATAAAATTATTTATAATATTGGGAAAATAGAAATAATGAAGTAAAGAACTACATTTATCCATATAAATGGTTCCATTTTTTATTCTCTTATCATAGAGTGGTACCAAAGCTATGTTATTTTCCTAATGTAGCATATAGGCTGAACCGGTTCATCTCACTTGATGAGTTTTGCAGTTAATCAATCATTATTCACAATTCACCTAAACAAATCCTTTTTTGTTTTTTATTATTTATGAAAATAATGAAATTTTTTGTGTTTTTGGAAAATCAATGAAAAATAATGAAATGAAAAACCAAAACCTAATTTAATATGAAAATAAAGACAAAATGTAGGTCAGAAAGAAAGGTCTTGGTCCTAGGGTTTGGTTACACGGGTTCTTTTATTATTAATTATTATTGATTAAATTAAATTTGACTATCTATCCCATCATTCATGTATTTATACCCTCTACATAAGAGTGTGAAATTGGGCATGCCTAGGAAATCAATTTGTCAAATAAAATCTCACCTCCTCTAATAGAAAAGTCGGATAAACACCTTGATTAAGACTGTAATTCCTAAAAGTCCCAACTCCACTGTAAAATGTTTCATCCTTAGAGAAACATCAACTCCATTAAATAAAGTGGTTACCTAAGAGAATGTAAGGAATAATTATTTGTTTTAGTATATAAGTGAGTTCAAAATTCATATTGTTGTGGAAAATAGCCACACCCATACACTTCCCTCATAATCACCATATATAGAATTAAAACATTAAATAATTTAAAGTGCAATAACATAAAATTCCGTAAAACCTTACCCGAGGCCAAACCTTGGGATAGTCACTTTTCATCAAAAAATATAATATATCATAGTGAAAATAGTGAATGATAAAAATAAACGAATATTGTAATAAGAAAAATCCTTAAATTAAAATTGAATGTGTGATTAAATAAGAAAAGAAAGTAAAATAAAAACAAAAACCTAATGTATATCCCTAACTGAAGTGCAACAGAATATCCTCTAGAACTTATTCATATCTAATACAACCTAATATTATATTTACAAGACTAAAAATAAACCATAATATCCATAAATTCATCATAAATGAGTCTCAAATTAATTCAAGTCATAATAGATCATTCGAAGAGGTCTGGGGTATTAATTTTATCCCACCATTAATTTATGGGACTTGTACGAAGGTTTTATATCATAAAAGGAAATTTTACAAAATGAATATTGAAGTATGAAACATTTTTAGCTTGTATTTACTCCTTAAAATATTTATTGGTGTCTTTTAGTAGTGTTATGGTATGAACATATAAGTCATACCAAGACACATTGATTTTTTCCCAGATTTCTATTTTTTTCATCCCATCTTGCTTTCATGTCACCCTTCTGAACAAATTTACATATTAAATGACTAATTTGTAATATAAATAAAATATTTACTAAATTTTGAACCCTAATTTTACTTGTTTCTTCAGTTTTAAGCTTTAGGCTTGGTCCTTAACTTTCTATTTGACACTGAACATATTTTTCATTATGAATTCAAAACTTTTAAGCCCATTTTTTAGCAATTTCATATATCTTACAATAAATTAATAAAATAATCAAATATAGGAAAGTTCAATTAATTAAAGTTCGTAAAAATTATGTTTTATATAATAATAAACATGCATAATTTGGTTTTGTCAATTCCCCCACACCTAGAACTTAATTATCCCCAAGCATGTAACCTCAGAAAAGTTACAATGGTTTTTCATTATAAAAATATTTAAATTTAAAAATAAAAAGAAAATAATATTTGGAAATGGAAAGTAAACATTCAAATTTCACAAAAAATATTATTCTTCCAACTCATCACTTTTTAAATAAATGAAGACAATAGTGTATTTTACTTTCCCAGTTTTGAAACAACAACACTCTTCCTTCCTTCAATTTTTATATATAAATTAATTATTAATGTTAATGAAAATTATAGTCTACCTGACATTGAATTTTTTTACCCTTCTATCAAGTTAAAATATGTAATGGAGTAGTGATCATAGATCAAAAACATATCACTTACCATAGTCTTGTAAGGTATCTAACTTTTTCACCATATAGAGACATAAATTAAAATTAATCATGATTGCATTTCATTATAGTTGAAACATCTCTATGGATTAATGTTGGAAAGATAATTGATTAAAAATAAAGATCAAAAATAAGGTTTAACTCTTTATCATACTGCATGATATCAAAATATAAGCCCAATGAAACACTCCTATGAAAATGACATATCCCAAAACCCAAATCTCAAAGTTTTCAAATGATACAAGTAAGCATAATGAATGAATCATCCTCTCTTGATTTTTTTATTTTCCCTTATTTTTTAATTTTTAAAATTTTTTTCTTAAAAAAAACTCACATCCACCACCTAATCCCAAACAATCAATTATCACTGATTTGGAAATGGGGATTTTTAACCCTTCCAATAAACAACACATTTTATTAATTTTTTCATTTTAATTTATTATACTTTTTTATTAGGATATGTGAAGAATAAAATATAATTAATAATACATGTACTATTCCAAAATCTCATGAAAACTACCCATAATAACATTATCAATGTAGTACATCCCTATAAACCAAGGAAATCTATTCCCCTTCATGTAGTACAATGAATATCATGAAACATATTGTGAATATGGTAGTAATAGATATAATAAACTTGTAACATATATCATTTTCTATCAAGGTTATTCATGGATTCTATATTAAATAGTAGGATTCAATATTAAGGTGGGCCCGTGGATAAAGGGATAAAAAATAATGCCTTAATATTATTAAAAATAATTCTATTCAATCTTAGACTCAATAATATTCCAATAATGTTCTAGAAGTGATCATGACCGAGTCTATGAAAAAATATACTATATAAAATAAAGGGAAATATTTGGTTTTGAAATTTTCATAGTAATAAGAAAATATGGTTTGGGAAAATTTCACATGGAAATGAAAAAGAACAATAATCCAACCCATATCAATTTCATAAATTCAAAACATACTAATTCTAAGAATAATTTCTTTCACTAAAATCTACCTATTCAAAAAAAAATATAAGTTTTCAAATTTATCTCATAATACATAACTTTACACATTCATTTCACTATATTAATCATCAAATTATGTTAATAGTGAAAATTAAAACATTTTATAAATATTATCCTAAGTAACTTTTGTCTCATAGATCGGCACTAGAGTTTAAGAGTTCAATGTGGGGCATGAAATTTTCTTTTAAAGATCATAATATATAATAAGATATCATGGGGATTAAAATTTAAATAATGAATTGAAACTCATACTCCCCCTTTTCAGGATGCTTTAGTCTTTGTGCATGTTCTATTTATGTAGGGGATGTTTCGCCGTTTTCACAAGGTAAATTGTCCTTTTACAACAAAAATTATCCTTTTACAATACAATATCTCCTCTATGATGTAAGATTAATTTATTCTATGTGAAAACTATATAAATTATTTATATTTCATTATTTTATCATTACCATGGACCTATAAAAACCAACTACTGTAAGTATAAGTACCATGTCAAAGTAAGCTCAAAAAGATAAAGGTAAACAAGGTTATATCCTAATTTATTCTTAAAAATAAGGATTTAAATTTAATGAACTAGAATGAAGAAAAGAATTTTGTGATGAATATTGGTTTAATCTCTCAAGTGGGCCTTGATTTTTTTACTTCCTCAATATGGGATGTACTATCTTTCATCTGTAATCTATTGGTGGATAAAGTTTCTTGGACTTGAAGTACCACATGCTGTTCTTTCCAGTATACATTTCATCTTATTAGTTGTGGGCAGATCCATGGAAAGAGTAAACTAGATCATCCTCCTTATCAATGATGTTCATATTTCATGGTAGAGGTAAGATAAAGTATATATCCTCATATTTCTATATTTCTACTTGTGAAACATCTTCATCATCATCCAGTGACTACTACAGATATGTTGTATCAAAAGAATAATCAAAGGGAGATTTAATGTCAAATGTTATATTAAAAAAATAATACAAGAAAAATAAATATCAAAATCTACCTCTTTTATTTAAAAATCTTGTGTCTCTGGTTCTTCAGAAATATCCACATGGATCTCTTCATGAGATTCCTCTAATAAATTTTAAATTTATGTAGGGAGATCTATATGTTTCTCAACATCTAATTTTTCATTTTCTTCATCTTCCTCTAGGGATAAATATGACTTATAAAAATATACAAAATAAAAGTAGTTTGGAGTTATAATCTAATTAGCTTCAAGAAAATTAGAAGATATATGGTTCAAGAAATGATCATCTCCTTGAGTTATTTCAACTTCAACCGTTTCTTTGATGAAAAGTGGCTCTTGGACTTGATTTTCTCTAGATGGAGGTAGGTAGTTAGGATCCTCCATTATTTATTAAAATTTCACCACTTGGGTGGATTACTCATCTTTCAAAACTAGAGAGAGATGAAATGGTGTTGTCTCTTATACTTTTTAATAGGCATGGAGATCATATTTAACCTCATATTTATTCTATAAGTTATATGAATCTTGTTGATCTCTAATGTAAATATTATTAGGAAGGACATCACTATCACTCTCCTCTAGAAATGGTTCAACATGGTGGAATGGATCTTTAAGTACCTCCTCCTTTACCTACTCGGGTTCTTTACCCTCTAAGATGACTTGTTAAATATCTTACACCACTAGCTTAGGTTCTTCCCCTAGTTCAAGTCCAGGTTTCTCCACTAATGCACGAACATATTCAAACACCCTTTTCTATTTTCTCTCTATTTATTCTATATATTATCTAGGTTATGGTACCTAATATCTATTATAATCTTCTTCTTTTTGTTTTTTTCTTGCACATGTGAGTAATCTACCCATGCATAAGAATCATAATTTTAATACATTATGGAAAAAAGTGTTTTTTATTTTATTTTTTAAATTATTTTAAAAAATAAAATTAATTAAAATTTTTTTTAAAAAAATAATAAAGGAAATAACTTATTAATACCTTGGAAATGGTTCCAGTTTTGATGCACTTTTATAGGGTAGTACAAAATCAAATTTATTTTCCCAATGCAGTATAGAGGCTAACTACAGTCATCTCACCTAAGGACCTTTACAGTACATTAAACTATATTCCTAATTCACCTAAAATAATTTTTTTTTGTTCTTTATTATTAATTAAAACAATAAAATTTTGGGTATTTTTAAAATAAATAAAAAAGAAATAAAATTAAAAACTAAAACCTAAATGTAGATGAAAATTTAGAAAGAAAGAAGGATAGGAAGAAAGTTCTTGGTATTAGGGTTTGGCTATGTGAGTTCCTTCATTTTTCATTATTATTGATTAAATTTAATTTAATAATCCATCTCATCATTCATGGATTTATACCCTCTAATTTTGAGAGTAAAATTTGTAATTCCTAGGAAATTTTCTTAAAACAATAAATCTTACCACTTTAAATGAAAAGTAGGATTAAAACCTTGATCAGCAGTAATATTTCAAAAATAATCAACTTTGTTAGAGGTTGTTTCATCCCTTAAGCACCCTCAACTTCATTGGGTGAAGAGGATACCGAAGATAAGGTATGTAATGGTGATTTTTTAGAGAGAAAAATAAAATCAAGTTTGAAAGTCATGTTATGGTGGAAAATCACCCAACCCATATACTTTCCTCCCACTCTCCATAAAAAGAATTAAAACGTGAAATAATTTAAAGTGAAATAATTTAGAACATCATGAAACCTCCCCTAATACTAAGCCTTGGGTCAGTTAATTTTCATTACAAAGTGTAAGGTATCATGGATTAAAGAGGGAAAGAGAGAAAGAAATGGATATTTGAAGTAGAAAAGACACTTGAATTAAAATTAAATGTGTGATTGCATGAGAAAATAAGTTAAAATAAAAAAACATAATGTAGATCCCTAATAATTGTGTAATATAAGATCCTAAATAATTTATTAATTTATAATATATCATATACCAATATTTATATTCCCCAAAAGTAACCCAAATAACCATAAATTTTTAATAAATGAGTCTTAGGTCAACGTGGGTCATAATATGGTACTAAAAGGGGCCTTAGGTTTAATTTCTTTAAAGCATACATTTTAGGGTCTCGTCCAAAGGTTTTACATCATAAATCGTGATTTTATGACATGAATGTTGTGGGGATGAACCATTTATGACTTTTATATACACCCTAAAATTTTTTTAGAAGAATTTTAAGTGTGTCACATCATGACCATATGTGTCACACCATGGCACATGTTATATTTTTTTAGATTACCTTTTTTCATCCTAACTTGATTCTGGCTCACACTTCCAAACATATTTTATCATAAATTAATAATTTGTGATGTAAATCATCAATTTATTTCATTTTCAACTCCAATTTCACTTTCTTCTTCCATTTTTATCTATGGGCTTGGTCATTAACTTGCCCTTTGTCATCAGACATGTTTTTCTTGATGAATTCATAACTTTTAGGTTTGCTTTTCTGAAATTTTATGTGTCCTTTAATAAAACATAAAAAAAATTAAATAATATAAATTTTAATCAATTAAAGTAGATAAAAATTATGTTTTATATTAAAATAAACATGGATAACTCGGTTTTTTCAATTCCCCACACATAGAACATTCTTGGCATGTAGCATGTAACCTCAAAAACATTACAAAGGATTTTCATTCTGTTAATATTGAAATTCCAAAATAAAAAAAAATAAAATGTTTTCCAATATAAAATAAACTTTAAAATTTCACACAAAAATAATTCCTCCAACTCCTCACTTTTTAAATAAATAAAGTCGATCAGGTATTTTACTTTCCCTATTTTGAAACCAAGATGTTCTTTCTTCATTAACTTTTCATATCTAAATTCATTATTAGTGTGTATACCAATTTAAATCTACCTCAAATTGATTTATTTATACTCATATCTTAAGGTGAAAAAATTTAATGGAGTTGAATCATACCTCAAGAACAAATCACTTACCATATTCTTGAAAGGAATCTAACATCTCTGCTGTGTAAAGACATAAATCAAAATTAATAATTAGGGATTTGAATCAATGTTCGAACATCTATAAATATTACGTTTGGTAGGATAAATGATTAACAATAAATATCAAAAATGAGGGTTAAATTTTTAGTATACTACAAGATATCAAAATATAATTATATAAAACACTCTTGCAAAAATGTCATATCCCAACCCTTAAATCTCAAAGTAAGAATATAATACAAGTAAGCATAATGAATGAATCACCCTCTCTTTGTTTTTTCTATTTTTTACTTTTTTGAAATTTGTGTTTAATACAAACCTCATATCCACCACTTAACCCCATATAATCAAATATCATCAATTTAATAATGGTGATTTTTATCCTCCCAAAACACAATCCATTATTTATTTTTTTTCATTTTTTCTTTTTTATTTTTTTTAAAAATAGAGGTAAAGAATAAAATACAATGAATGACACATGTAATCTCCAAAAATATCATAAAAACCCTAGTATAATCTCATGAATTTAGTACATCCCCATCAACTATGGACAACCCATCCCCCACACATTGTCTTTTGAATATCATTCAACATACTATAAGTAGGGTAGGAATAAATATAACAAGATTATAACATTTCTCATTTCCTATCAATGTCATTCATAGATTCTATAATAAATAGTAGGATTCAATGTCAATGTGGTTCTATAGATAAAGGGATAAACAAAATAATGCCTTAATCATATAAAAAAATTATGTTTAGTCATAACCTCACTAAGATGCCAAGAATGTACTAGAAGAGATCATTCCCAGGTCACTGAAAAATATATTGTACAAAATAATGAGAAATATTTGGTTCCAAAAATTTCTTAGGAATAAAAACATATGGTTTGAGTCAATTATCCATAGTAATGAAAAAAAATTAATCCAATCCGTACCAATTTTATAAATTCAAAACATGCCAAATCAAAGAATAATTTCATTTACAAAAATCATCATATTCTATAAAAAAATTATTTTTCACATTAATCCCCTCATTCTTAACCGTACTCATTCATTTTACCATTTCACTCATCTAATCATGAAAATATTAAAAATTAAAACATGTCATTAAGATTATCTTAAGCAACTTATGTCTTAGAGATCGACACTAGAGTTCAAGAGTTCAAAGCGGGGTATGTAATTTTCTTTTAAAGTTAATAATATTGATTAAACTATTTTCGAAAGTAAAATTTAAATAACGAATTGAAACTAAAACTCCCCTTTTTCATAAATATTCATTCGTGTTGCATAGGTTATGTTTGTGTAGGGGCTATTTCATAGTTTTCACAATCTAAATTCTCCTTTTACAACATAAATTCGTCTTTTAGGATATAACCTCCCTTTTACAATGTTATATTTATTTTTAAAACATGAAAACTTTATATATTATTCATATTTTTATGTTTCATCATCATCAAAGAAATATAAAAATAAAAACATCATTATATGTACACAAAATATGTCATAGTAAGCTCAAAATGATAAATATAAATAAGGATGCATCCTAATTTATTCCTAGATGTATGAATTGAAATTTAAATTCATAGAAGGAAAATAAAATAATGAAGTGATAAGTTTTGGTTTAATACCCTAAGTGTTTATGGGTTTTTACTACCTATAGATGGGAAGTATGAGTAGTCATATGTAAGTTATTGGTAGGCAGAGTTTCTTGGACTTGAACCCCTATATGTTATTCCTTCCATCATTTATTTTTTCTTCTTAGTTGTGGAGGAATCCATAGAAATATTATACCATATCCTCACCCTTTTCAGTGATGTTTATCTTTCATGTCGGGGGTAGGATGAATTATGTATGATCTTACTTTTTTGTTCCTACTTATGTAAACATATTCTTAACTATTCAGTGTCTACTTTAAATATGATGCATCAAAAGTGTTGGGAACATGTTGTATATAAGTGGTTTTCGAATGCGGTAGGAATTTATTATTGTTTTTTTTTGTGTTTTATTGTCATTATGAAAAACCATTCCACTTTGTAATTGTTTATGATCAGATGAAAAGTTATTAAGAAATTCTATCAAATTAAGTTTTTTATCCTGGATATGTTATCCTGATGAATTTGTTTTTCAGACCCTCATTGTGTCTAGAATGAATTTTTTATTAGAGTAAAAAGTTTTATTGGATTCAAGATTTATTTTGAGATATTTGATTCCTAAATATGACGATGATTTTCTATTTTATAAATTTTCAATATCAAATGTTATCAGAAAATCTTATGATTGAATTTTTATGAAAGAAAGGAGAGAAAAGGTTTTGTAAGTTAGATGATGTTATGTGATATCAAGGTTCCAAACATTGTGAATAAGTCATCATACAAATAGTAGATTTTAAAAGAATATAGAATAAAAATTCAAAGTCTTCTGGTCATATTGCATTGGTGTACGATTTATTAGATGCAGAAATTGCGTGAAGGATGCGAGTTTGTTTTGGCTAAAGTTAGTGGTTTTGAAAAAGTGTTGATTGACCAATCCATCAGATGTTTTGATTCATCAGATGAAAAAATAAACAAATTTCATAATCATATATTGAGTTTAATAAATCAATAATTCACTTTGGATATTGTTCCATCAAACAAGACGTTCCACTAATCTATTGGAGGAGTTATAACACTGATCCATCAGAAAAATTATTGGTATCGATAGGGCATCATATGAAAAGTTCTATTGGAGGAATACCATAGTTATTGAGTTGTTTATGCCGATGAATCAAATGAGCCACTAAGACTATTATATTATATGGGATAAAATAATTATCAGTTTAAAAAAGTTCAAAAATCAAGTCAACCATTTTCATAGAGAAAAAATGCTATTTGATTTCAGTTTGTAAAGAAAAAAAGTCATGATTTTATCGATTTAGTCAAGATAAATTAGATACGATATGATGATGATACATCCAATGGGACATAGATACCAATACATCAGATGAATTTTAACACCCATAAGTCATCAAATGTTGGACTTCATCATATGAGAATTCATTGGACTAAGGATTGGTTAAAAATTTTAAGAAAATGTAAATTGTTCTAACACTATTGAAGTGAAGTTGAAGGGATTTGGAATATTTAAAAGTTGAAAATATTTCTTTGGTAGAACAACTAGAAAATTTTATCAGCCTAATAAATAAAATTTGATTTCTGATAAAGCAACTAATGTTTAAACAAATTTCAAAAAAGTTTAACATAGAACAGTTTCAATGTTTTAGATGATTTGGGCATTAGAATAGTAAACTAAATTGGAAATAAAATTTGTATTAGAATGAAAGATTGTATAATACTAAATAATTTTTTAAAACTTTTAAGTAGGATGAAGTTGTTAGAAGATTCATGAAATTTCAAGAAGAACATAGTAGATTCGAGAAGGACTAAAATGGTTAAATATGAAGTTGACATGAAAGTGATATTTGAGTTTCTTTAATTTGGTTCAGAGGGAAGATAAAATTAGTTTCACTTCTATTTGATTTTTGGTACACCTATAAATAGAGGTCAAATTAAAATTTAATCTAACATTGTTCATGAGCAAAAGATAGTGATAGCATTGGATTTTTTTATATTTATTTGGTAGAGGAGGTTTTCAGATAGATTTTTCGTGAGAAACATTTTCGGATAGAAGAAGTGTTTAGAAGAAATTATGGTAAGGGCTTTCCAGATTGGACTGAATAATTAGACTAAAAATTTTGGAAAAATAAATAAGTGATTTAAAATTATTTATGGACTATCTCTTTAGAATTATTTTATTACTAATGAATCAGACTTAATTATCTGATGAAATGATCAGACTAAGTTTTTTGTTCAAAGTCAAGAGTTGTTCCTTCCTACTACTGGGTAATAAATTGATTATTTGTTTTCAAAAGAGTTATAAAATTTTAATTTCTTGAAATATCAAAGATATATGTTTGGAAATAAATAGTGAATATTTATAAACTTGTTACAAAAATTTATTTACACCCTTTTTTCTAGAACAATCACATTTACTATTTTATTTATCATAGTGTTACACAAGAGTAATGGTAGTTCCTACTTGTTGTAAAAAAGGACTATTTTATATTGGATTGTGTGGTATTGGATAATTTAAAAACCATTCCAAGGAATAGATACTCCTATTGATTAATGGCCATTGTAAACACCTGTGTTTCTATATATGTGTAAATGTTTTTATTTAAGAAAAGTTACAATTCCTTAATAGTAAGTGAAGGTTGTTATAAGAGAAAGATAACATAAAATTAAAATATATATTCAATAACCTCCTATGGATTACATTGATTAGGTTTGGGCCTTTTCAATTGGTATTAGAGTGAAGGATTCTTCATTTACCCTTTTCTAAATTTTTTCTTGAAGATAAATTGTAATGGAAAATTTCAATTATGTGAAAATTAAAAAGATTCATGTCTTTTATAGAAATAATTTTCATATATATAAGGATATAAGGTTGTAATATCTTATGTCTCTTGGGTATTATGTTTTGGAATCTTCTATAGATGAATTTCCTCCTGTTTTTTAAAATGTTCCTCTTACTACTGTGGATAAGAAGAATCGTGATAATGATATAAGTGCTAAGAATGTTTTACTCACATCACTTTTTGAAATTGAATTACTTAGAGTGGAGGTAGATTCTATTGTTAAAGGTATCTAGTATAAGTTTAAAAACATTATGAATTCAATAAAAATGTGAAGGAAAAGTTAAAAATATGGAGGCTGGAGTATGAAGATATCAGAATGGGTAAGTATGAATCTGTTGGTGAATTCTTTACAAGGGTTAATGATATTTTTAGCACACTAACATGTCTTGGTGAGAATATAGAAGATTCAACTTTTGTTGAAAATATATTACTAATTATTCCTAACAAGTTTAATGCTAAAGTTTCATATTTTGAAGATGGAGATCCTGAAACTCTATCTTTTAATGACTTTCATAGTACTATCATTACTTATGAAATGAGAAGTGATAAAGTTATCAAAAGAAAAAAAAATTGATCAATAAATATCATTCAAGGATGCTAGGAAAGGAAAATTTAATAATATTCTTAAAGATTAAGAATTTGGTGATTATGAATCTGAAAATATGGTTATTAACAATCTTTCTGAATTTGTATCCTTATTTTCTAAGAATTTGAAGAGAGGTATAGGAAATTACAAAGGGAAGCTACCACTAAAATGTTTTGAATATGTAGTTGTGGGGAATTTTGCTACAAATGACCCCAAATAAATAATGAAGATGAAATTGATAAATATGATAAAAGGCCAAGAAGATATTGGAAGAAATAGGTTGAAAAATCAAAATCTTATTCCAAGGGAAAATATATAAAAGTTCTCTAAATCCAAAAGAAGAATCTGTTTGTATAAAGATTATGAAGATGAATGATAGTAAAGTTAAAGATGAAAAGTTTACTAAATTTTCTAGATAAAATATGTTTATATAAATAATTAATGATGAAGAGTATAGAATAAGTATTTTTGAAGAAGAAGAGACTGAGTTAAAATTTCATCTAAAAATTGATCTGAAAGAATTTCTCAAAAATATTTTAAGACTTCAAATAGAAATCAATAATTTTAAGAAGTAAATTTTTATAACAAACAATCAAGAATCTTTTCTTGAAGATATTGAAAAGTTTATGGAAGAGATTAATTTATTGAATAAATCTATTGAAAAATAAAATAATTAGAATTAAAATATTTATGTCAAGATAAATTAAATGGAACAGGAGTTAGAACTTCATCAACAAAAGTTTTCTAAAAATAAGTAAAGAGTAATAGGTTTTAATAACTCTTTCACTAATGTTATTGAATGTTATAGAAAGTGTGAACTTGAGAAGGATCTAAAAAATTTACCTTCAAAGTATAGAAATAAAATTAAAAAAATTCCTAAGAATAATAAAACTAAGAAAATCATGTATGTGTCCAAAACCAACAATGTTGAAAATTCATATGTTTATAAAATGTATGAGTACAAAACTAAGGCTTCTACTACTTCTGATTCTATTAAGGTTGAGAAGAAATCCAATTTAAATAATAATATTTTGGGTGATAACATGAAGTTTTGGGAACAAAAAACTTTTTTTGTGAAATATAAGAAAGTTGTTGCAAAAAATGTTTACAATTTTAGAAAGTATGGAAGTTATAAATTAAAATATTCTTTTTATGGATACTACTCATAGTTTTGTGGATTTGGGCATACAAAAAAAATTGGTTCAATAAATAAAAATATAATTGTACCATGATTTATGGGAAGTAAAGTTTGAGGGGGAGTCAATCATCCCAAATGAAGAGTTCTTAGAAATTTGTTTTAAAATTTGAAAATAGGTTCTAACCATGGGAAAATATTTCTGAAAGGTGTGAAAAACCTGGACATCTTGAAAATGTATGTATTGTTTTTCTATTGGTATAATAACATGATTATAAAATTTCTCAAAATCTAGATGTGAAGGAAGATAAAGGGAAGAATAAATATGTTATTGAAAAAAATACTTTCAAATATATAAAAGGAGAATGACTATGGATCTTGTATAGTGGGAGCTACTCATATATGAAATAATAGTTTAAGCTATTAAAGAATGCGAAAGACTTAAAATAAGGAACAATGATGTTTAGAAATGATGAATCTCTCAAAATAAAAGGTGTTGGATGCACTTTTATTGGAGAACAAAAGTTGAGATCCAAGAAATCCTTTTTTATTGATGTATTGAAACCCAAATTATTGAGTGTTTTATAACTTTTTGATAAAGTCTTTAAAATTATTTTTAAAAAATACGGTTTTTTTGTAAAGAGTTGAAGATGGAAAATTTGTTACAAAAGTCCAACATATAAAAGGAAACTTGTTTCAAATTAGTGAAGTACATAATTCATGTTACCTAAGAATGTTGGAAGAAAATCAGTTATGGTATAAAATTTGGGACATATGAGTCATAGAAACATGAGAAATTTATCAAAGAGAGACATTTTATTTTATATTCTTGATATGACTAGAATAAGAGATTTGTGTTGTTCACTTTTTTTGAAAGGGAATATTACAAACTCTATGCATAATAAAGTTGATATTAATTCAACTAATCCCTTGGAATTATTTTATTTTCATATTTTGGGGCTAATAATTAAACAATAAACTTTCAGATATAAGTACTTCATTTCTTTTATTGATGTTTTTACTCACATTACTTATATTATGTGTTTGAAACATAAATTGGAAGCTCTAAAAATATTTAATATCTTCAAGAGAATTATTAAAAAGGAATTCGGGTATTATGTGAAGAATTTATGAACTGATAATAGTGTAGAATACAATAATGGAGAGCTTAGAAGTTTTCTTGAAAACATGAAATTCAAAATGAGTTCAGTACACCATAAACACGACAAAAAATGGTGTTTATTAAAGAAATAATAGTAGATTAGTTGAGATGGGGTGTACATTGTTGTTTGAGAATGGTATTTCTCACTAATTCTAGAGGCAAGAAATGAGAAAACAAGTTTATATTCAGAATTACTGTTTCTAATGGCCAATTTATGATATGACTCTATGAAATTTTCTATGATAAAACTTCATGCTTAAAACACTTAAGAGTTTTTAGGAATCCCTACATCATAAAGAACAATGGGATAAATCTTGGAAAGTTTGATAAGATAGGTTAATATAGAACCTTTCTTATCTATGATTTGAATGGTATATGATATAGATGTTTCAATAAAGAAATGGGAAGGATAATTGATTCAGTTGCTGTAAAAGTTCTTGAAAAAATGAGGAATATGTCTCACAAGAACATGCATAAGATAGATAATGATAATATGAAATACTTTTTATTGGTCAATACGAAAATAATTATAACAGTGGTGATGACATACAGATGGAAGAATCAGAATCGGCTATTTCCAGTGATGAGGAAGAACTTTGTACATCTTATCCTAGGCTGAGGAACTAGGTGCAAGATCAAAACATCATCAATGAATAGAAACAAAAGGTTAAAACTAGAATAACATAAAAGGTTATTTCACATACTTCTTTATATTAAAAAGTTTATGGAAATATGTTAATGAATCTTTTGAGCATTAGGAATGAGTTCTTTCAATGAATGAAGAGTTCAATCATATTGAAAAGAATGATACTGTGGAACTTATACCCAAACTAAATAAAAAAAATTGGTACAATATGGGTGTTCTAAATAAGTTTAATGAAGATGTAAGAGTAATAAAAAAACAAATAAATATTGGTTTGAAAAGGTTACTCAAAATTGAAGGTATTTACTTTGATGATATTTTTTCTGAAGTGGAAAGGTTAGAAACAATTAGAATCTTTCTTTTAAATTTCAACTCAATGAAGTTAAAAAATCAGATGGATTTCAAGTCATATTTTATTTATAGAGAACATGATAAAAAAATTATATTGAACAACCATGTGGGTTTTTTATTGTAAAAGATGAAAGTTTAGTGTTCTTGTTGAAGAAAGATTTATATGGGCTAATGCAAGCTCTGAGACCTTGGTACTCCAAATTGGATACATATTTAAGGATATTGAATTTATAAAAGAAAATACTTGATAGTAATATCCATATCAAATAAAATCAGGAGATTTCTTTCATTAATATTGTTTATGTTGATGATATTATCTTTTCTATGAATTATAAAAGAACTTGTGGAAGATTTTCTAAATATATGAAGAGGTTATTTGAAATTCCCATGCTTAATGAAATGAAATACTTCCTTAGTATAAAAATCTAAAAAAATATGGAATACGTTTTTATTTATCAATATAAGAATGCTAAGGAACTTCTAAATAAGTTTAGAATGAAGAATTAAAATCCTATTTCTACTCCAATTTCAGTGGAAACAAAGTTCTCTAAAGATGGAGAAGGAAAGGATGTTGACTCTAAAGAGTTTCAAAACCTTATTGGAAGTTTGTTGTATCTGACTACCTCAAGACCAGATATTGTGTATACTATTACATTATATGAAATATTTCAAATTTATTCAAAGGAATCTCATATCTAGAATGGAAAAATAATTCTTAGATATATCATAGGTAAAAAAATTTAGAATCAGATATGATAGCTCAGGAATAATTGACTTGTTTGGTTATACAGATTTTGATTGGGTAGGAAATGTAGATGATAGATGATCCACATATGGTGGAGTTTTATTTCTAGGAGAGATCTATGTGAGTTGGTTTATTAAGATAGAAAAATTTTATTTCTCTTAGTATGGTTTAAGTTGATTATATTGTCACCACTCAATCTGCAACACAACTTATGTGTATGAAGACTTGATTAGAAGACTTACATGTTGATATAAAGTTACCTATGCTCTTGGGTAGTGATAATTAGAGAGATATATACCTTAAAATAAATATACTACAGAATTCTCATTAGAAACATATTGAATACAAAATATCACTTCATCAAAGACCATGTGTAGAAGAATAAACTCAAGCTAGAATAAGTTTTTACAATAGAACAAGTTGCTGACATTTTCACAAAATCATTACTAAAGGAATAATTTTTCAAACTATGTTTGAACATGGGCGTCCAGCCTATTTCTCTCCAATTTTTTGGTATGAGTTTTTTGCTCTCTCTCATATTATATTTGGATAGTGTGGTCAATGGAGATAAAAATGGTGTTTCGTAAATCTATCTAATGTTATGTGATAAACCTTTTAAGGAAGCATATAATTCGAGGGGAGTTGTGGGTAAGTTGTGAACTCATAATATAAGTGTAGGAACTATTATTATAGTTTTTTTAGTGGTTGTAGGAAATAGTTTTTTATAGTAATAAATATGTTTTGAAGAGGTTGAAAGTTTTAAGTTTAATAAGAAGTTCCATAAGTCACTCCTTTTAGACAGCATGGTTTTTCTATCAATGGTTCTTGTTTCCTATAATGAGTTCACTCACTTAGGCTTATAATTATTGATTAGGGATCCATATATTCAGTTACAAATTTTCAGTGATTTTTGAACCTTGGTTGAAAATAAAATCCAAAGTTTGATACCTTTGAGACTAATTTGGATGGAAGTAGATTTCAAATTCTGGAAGAATTTGTTGTTATTTTGTTTTTTGTTTTATTTTCAATTCACAAAATAATTCCATATTATAATTATTGATGATCAGATGAAAATTTATTAAGAAATTCCATCAAATTTAGTTTTATTTTATGGAGGTGTTTTCTATATGAAGTTTTTTTTAGACTCGCCTTGTGTCTAGAATGAAGTTTTCTATCGTATTAAGAATATTTACGAAATTCAGAATGAATTTTGAGATATTTTATTCTTAAATATGAGGATTATTTTCTATTTTGTATGTTTTAATATCATAATTTATCTGAAAAACCTATGGTCTAAGCTTTGTGAAAGAAAGGGTGAAAGGTTTTTTAAGTTAGATGATGTTATTCTGATATCAAGGTTCTAAACATTTTGAAGAAGTCATGATACAAGAAAGAGTTAGTAGAAGAAGAGATAATACGAAGTCGAAGACTCCGGGTCATAGTTCAATGGTGTAAGATGTATCGGACATAGAAATTTTTTAAATTCCTAGAGTTTATTTTTGTGGAAGTTAGAGGTTTTATAAAAGTGTTGATTAACCAATCAATTGTATGGTCTAATTCATTAGATTATTTTATTCATATATTGGGCCATCTATTATTGAGTTTCAAAAAGAAATAATTCAATTTTGATATCAATCCATTGAGAAAAGATGTTCCACTGATCCATTAGAGGAGTTCTAACACTGATCCATTAGAAAATTTATTGGTATTAATAGGGAATAAAACGTAGAGTTTCATTGGAAGAAGACCATATTTTTTGAGTTATTAACCTCAATAAATAAAATGAGATATAAATATAAATACATTGGATGCGATCAGAGACCATTCAGTCTGAAAATGTTAAGTAATTTATTAAACCATTTTTAAATAGAAAATTGTTTATTTATTTTCAGTTTTTAAATGAAAAAATTCATGATTTTTTTTAATTGGGTCAAGATTTTTTAGAAAATACGTGACATTGATACACCAAATTGGATTCAGATATTGATCCATTATATGCATGCTGACACTGATAAGTCATGTGATGTTAGAATTCATCAAATTTAATTTCATCAATTTGGGTATTTTTTGAAAAAAACTAAGAAAAGGTAAAATGTTTTGAAGATTATGAAGTGATGTTGATGGTTTCTAGAATCATTATAAGTTTCAATGGTGTTTTTTGGAAAAAAGAGATGAACAATTTTATCATCCTAAAAAATAAAATTGGACTGCTGATCAATAAATTGAATTCCAACAAAGTTGTAATAATTTTTAAGGTGGAACAATTTCAATGTTTCAATTGGTTTGGAATCTCAGAATAGAAAAGTGAATCATAAAGAAAATTTGTATCAAAATGAAAATTTTTATCAGACTAAAGAATTTTTTTTAAGTTCAAAGTAGGATTATGTTTCTCAAAATATTCAAGAAGTTTCAAGAAGAATCCATAAGATTCAAGAATTTCTTAAATGGTCAAATATGAAGTTAAAATGAAAGTGAAGTTTTAGTTTCTGGAATTTGGTTGAGTGGGAAAATAAAATTGGTTTCCCACCCATTTCATTTCTGTTGCACCTATAAATAGAAGTCAATGTACAACGTACTATTTCACTTTTCATGTCTAGGAGAGAGTGATAGAACAAAATTTATTTATACATATTTGGTAGTGTATGTTTTATGTATAGGGTTTTCATGAGAAACATTTTTGGATAGAAGAAGTGTTTAGAAGAAATCGTGGTAAAGGTTTTCTGGATCATACCGAGCAATTAGTCTGATGATTTCAAGAAAATTATTAAGTGTTTCATAATTGTTTTTGGAATATGTATTCATAAATATTTTAGGACTAAGGAATAATACTGAAGTATCACATTGAAGAATCAGAATGAGTTTTCATACAATGTCCAGATTTGTTCCTACCTGCTGCTTGGTAAGAAAGTAAAAATTTGTTTTTAGAATATTTATAAAATGGTAATTTGTTGAAGTATTATAGTTTAATGTTAAAAACCAAATAGTTAAGGTTTCTAAATTTGTTAAAAAATATTATTTACAGAATTTGTGCTTAAATAAGAACATGAAGTGTTTTATTGATCATAGTGCTACAAAAGTGTAAGGGTATTTCTTGCTTTTTGTGTCCATATAAAAGGATTGTTTTATAGTGGACTATGTTGTAATTTATTATTTCCAAACCACTCCAAATACTATCTACTATTATTGATTAGTGAACCTTGTAAATAATTTTTTTCCTATGGATGTGTGGATATTTTGATTTTAGCAAAGTGATAATTCTTTAACAGGAGGCAATGGTTGTTATACAATAAAGATAACCTAAAATAAAAATATTTCATTAATTCATCCCCTACCCCTCTTAGTGATTACATTGATCCTAGTTGGGCCTTTTTAAAAGGAATAATCAAATGGAGGGTTAGAGCCTAATGTTTTTCTAAAAAAAATATTGTAAGAAGAATTAATATCAAAATATCCCACTTTTATTTAAGAATCTTCTACATCTATTTATTTATGTAAATACACTTGGATATCTTCATGGACTTCCTCCAATAAATTTTCAATGTCTTCAGAGAGATCCCAATGTTCCCTAATAGGTGCTTCATAATTTTCTTCATCTCTCTCCAGGGAAAAATATGACTTAGATGAATCTATTAAATCAAAATAGTGGGGAGTGATAATCAAATATGATTCAAAAAAATTAGAATATATGTGGTTCAAGAAAGGATTATTTCCCTTAGTTGGTACATATTTAATTGTTTCTTCAGTGTAATGTTTCTCTTAGAGTTTATTTCCACTAGACGAAGGTAGGTATTCAGGATCCTTCAGTCTATCTTCAAATTCCATCACATGGGTGGATTCTTAATCTTCAAAATCTAGATTGAGAATAAATGGAGTTGTCTCTTCTACATTATAATAGTAGGGTAGATCATATTGTACCACATATTCATTCTAGATGTTATATACATCTTTTTGATCCCTAATGTGAATATTATCAAGCATGACTTCATCATCACACTCCCCTAACAATGGTTGACCATAGTGGAATGGATCTTTAGGTACCTCCTCTATTTCATCAACTTCAAATATGAGTGGGGAATTCTTATTCACCACTGGCTTAGGATCTGACTCTGTTTTAAGTTCATGTTTCTCCACCAATGAAAAAACATATTCAAATACCCTTTTATATTTTCTAATCATTTTTTGTATATCTTCTCTTAGTTCTTTCACTTGAGATCTATTATAATCTTCTTGTTCTTCCTATTTTTGTAACACCTGTAAGCAATCTACCCAATCATAATAATATGAATTTAAATATATCATGGAAAATATAGTTTTTATTTAATTTTTTTAAATTTCAAAAAACAACTACAATTAGTTACAAAATTGTGAAGATATGAATAATAAATTTGTAATATACCATTACCTTATTTCAGGTATTCATTGACCATAGTTTTGATCTCATTTTGGTTGGATCTTTTTTAGGGAGTTTCATGTGGAATTTAGATATTTTTGGATGCTTTCTAGTTTGTACATGGTTGGAACAGTTTCCTAAACCTTTTTCCCCACCAGTGAAAACCGTAAACCCCCTGGATAGTAGGGAACGCATGGTTAGCACACATTTTCCCAAACCATGTACCTACCTAGGAGAAATGTGCACCCAAGAAAGTAGGGATGCACAGTTAGGGTGCACGGTTTTTCTAACCATGTGACCCTACCAAGAAAACTGTGTGCATGAGTTTAATTTATTATTAAAATTGTTTTAAAAATTCCCAAGCCCTCATTTAATATGGCTAATCACTTGCTCACACCTAATGAAATTTATCAGGTTGTGAAGGCTACTTAAAAGATATTTTGGCTTCTCTAACCTCTTCCTTTGGTGAATCAAAGTGTCGGTAGAAGATCTAATCCCTCTCTAGTAAGTGGATCTCCTCTCATTTAATCTCTTTTGATATTTTCTTCTTTCCTCCTTAGAGTTTTGTGGATCATCATGTATTGGATAGATCTAAACTCAATTTGATTTGGATCTTGATTCTAGGTTTGATTTCAAGATCTCATTTTCCTTTGACCTATGTTAGTTCCATATTTATTTTCCCTATGATTGAAACCATGAATTTCTTTATTAAATTAAAATTAGTATTTAAATGATTTAAAAATATGGAATGTAAATGATTTGATCCTTGATTTTAAGTTGGTATGAAAATTGGGAAAAACACCAATTTTAATAGAATTGAAATTGTAGTGTGGATTTATGAAAATGATGGCATTATTTGGAAATCGTTTTAATGAAATTATTTAATGTATGATTTTAAGAAAATGGATTAAATTTAGTGATGATTCTAAATGGCATGAAATAATGAAAACCTTTTATTTTATTTTGAAATAGAAATGGAATATTAAAATTTGATATTGGGAATTTTATTTAATAATGTTTTAAAATTATTTTCTACTAATTTGATTGATTTTTGAATCACATATTATCCTGGGTAGTTAGTGGTAACTGGGAAAATCATGCCAGGACCATACCTCCCTAGTAGTTTATTGACATTCACAATTGTTACTGAAATAATTTCAGTATGACTAACTGTAATGGGTTCCCCTATTAGGGTGTAGAATTCCCATGATGGGTTCCTATTTTGGTGTGTATTTGTGTGTTCACATCTAAATAGAGTTTTGATCATTGTGAGATGTGTGAGGATACTATTACCTGATAAACTAACATTCCACATGGATTATGTACATGGTATTATACTTTTTTATGAGTCATTTGACTTGATATACATGCCATTGGTTATTGACCTTTTTAATTCATTAAAATTTATTATATAAACTATTTTATATAAAATGTTCATTTAATACTATTTGAAAGTTGTTTTGATATATCTTCCATCTATTTGAATTGAAATCATGTCTCAGTTGAAATTGTACAAATTATATCCCATGCCTTATTTTGTTGAAATTGATATTATTAATGGTAAATTGTTATGGTATTGATTGTGTAACACGTGGTGAGACCCTACTAGGATTTATAACTCACACCCTACCTTTTCCCTTTTAGAAATTATATATTTTCTTATTCTAGGTCTGATCAAGGGGATATCACTTCTTAGAGGTGGTGGATGTTCTTGATCCTTTGGTCTTGGAGAGGTAGAGGTGACCAGTGGAGATGTTATCCACTTATTGCATAGGATTATTGAGGTTTTATCTAGTTTGATACTGAGTACTTTGATGATTTACTGACTTGGGTTTTTTTGTACTTTTTATTTCTGGTACTTTCTCACTTTGGAGTGTTGAGCATACTGACTTGTATTTTTTTTCTTCCACTATTTCATGGAAATTTCATTCCCTCTTTTTTCATGTAAGATGTTAGGTTCTAGTTTCCAACTCGTGGGGATTAGGAATGCCCTTTGGGTTATCTAGGAGCCTGATCAAGTATTAGCATACTAGTGTATCCAGGATGATTCATGACAAAGTGGTATTAGAGGAAAGTTAAGCAACTTTCTGTGATTTCAGTATGTAGTTTGGGATGTCTTTTGTTGACTTAATAGGTAGTTACGAGCGATTTTCTGGCCAAATATCATCTTAATGAGCCTTAAGTCACCATGGGTGGTTTGGGAAAGGTGTATTAAAGAATAATTCAATCTCATTCTAGTATTTCCCATTCTTTTTATTTCGGTATGTTGAAATTCAAATCTTGATATCCTGTTTAATGGGATTGATATTTCCATTACTCTTGCTTGAGTTATTGATCTATGTATCATTTCCACTGATAGGATTGATATTCTCATTACTATTTCTTGAGTTGTTTATTTTTGTATCCTTTCTAATGTCTTCAATGTTGTTTGAAGATTTTATGTAGAATATTCCTCTAAGAAGACCATTGAATAGGCCCCATGAAGAAGTTGGTAGTGAAACACAACAAGTGGATCCTCCCATGGACTAGAATCTTGTTGACATTACTGTGCATGTTGTCCAAGCTCGAGGATAGACAGATGCACCCATTCCCATTCAGGATCCAGTTGTGGAACCTCAATGGGATGAGTCTCATAATAATTCTCAAGAGTTCCTTCGCTAGAAGACACCAACATTATAAAGCTCTAATAATACTCAAGAGGTTGAGGATTTTTTGATAAATAGAGATCTTCTGTTATATTTATTGGGAACATATAATTCAATTAAGGTGAAATGTTCCACCTTGAAGATATAAGGACCTAGTAAGAGATGGTGGGATTCAATGGTAATGGTAAAGAAGAATGAGGGTTTAGAGTAGAATGAGTTCAAAGTTATTTTCACTGATCAGTTATATACAGAGTATATAGTGATGGCTAAGGATGTGGAATTTTTTAAACTCAAATATGATAATAGGACCGTAGTAGAGTATAAAAACCACTTTTCTAAGATTATGCAGTTTCACCCGAGATAATATCAAATAATAATATTAAGACTCGATGGTTTAAGATGGATCTTTTACCTGATATTTATTCTTAGGTTTTCTTAATGAAGATATCTTCATATACTAACATGCAGGATAGGGAAGTGATGGTTGATCTTGATATGGCTGGTAAGTTAGGGTTAATGGGAGTTATTTTTTCTCCTTATGTAAGTTTAATGAATTCCATTAAATTAAATAGGAATCATGATTATTATATGGTGTTTGTCAATAGAATACATCCTCTAGACCTCCTACAGTACCTATAAATATCCCTTTTACTTACTTCTGGTGTGGCAAGGTTGGGAATTGGAGACGTTCTTATACTGATACACCCAAGATCTGTAGTTCTTAGGTTCATTTTGGAAACCTAAATAAGTTCTTCCATTTATTTTCTACTCCAAATAGTGTCACAGGATCATAAACACATAAATGTAATATTTTTCAATTATATTCTTCACAAAAAAAGGGTTTCTAGACACATGCATCTAAAATGAAGCTTCTTCAAGTAGTGGAAGAGTCTCTAGAGTAATCTGATACAGGTATATTGATTGTGATATGTACAATAACTACATATTCATCATTAGTGAATGATTTATTTGATACCAGTGCATCTCATTTGTTTATATAGACTCATATTTTAATCCTTAAAAATATTATTATAAAGATTTAATCTTATATGATAGGTATTAATACCCCCCATGGAATGAAGAAAGAGAAAGGCCTCTGTTGTCCTACTTGTCTTTCCTCTTCATCATAGATTAAACTTTCCTTGTATTTTTTGGTTCTCAACATCTCTTGATTTCATCTTTGAGATAGATTGACTCATTGCTAATAAGGCTTGAATTGACTTCTATCTTTGAAGGGTCTCCTTTAATATGTCGTATGAGGTGTGGCACATCTTTCAGGGAGAATGGGACTTGAGGTTGAGTAGAGTTGGACCTTCTTATCTGGAGCTATGTAATGTAATATCATAGTTTTCTTTTGATCTATAGTGGGGGTATTTGAGTAATAATCTCCCTCTATTTTTCATTAAGTTTTCCAAAATGTTTACTTCTGATTTATCTGGTTTTCCACCATTAATAGAGGTAGAGTTTTATATTTATTTATTTATTGTAACTTAGCCAATGTTTATTCCTTTTACTACATGGAAATAAATGAAATAAAAGAGTTGAGGAATCAGTTGGGTGATATGTTAGATAAAGGATTTATATTCTTGAGTGTATCACCTTGGGTGGTTCCTATTCTCTTTGCTAATAAAGATGATTCAGTGCTTCTCCTATGTGTTGATTATCAGAAACTCAACCAAGTTACAATAAAGAAAATTTATTTTTTCATATATTGATTATATATTTTAATAGCTAAAAGGGGTGAAGTGGTTCTCAAAGATAGATCTTTGATCTGTTTATCGCTATTTGAGAATAAAATAATATGATATTCAGAAGACCTCCTTTCAGAGTAGTAATGGCCATTATGAGTATCTTTTCATTCCATTTGGTCTAACCTATTCTCTTACAATATTTAGGGATTAAATGAACAAGATCTACCATTATTATCTTGATATGTTCATGGTGGTCTTTGGGGATGACATTCTGGATTAATATAAGTTTGATTAGGATCATGTGTATCATCTATGAGTAGTGTTGGAATTGTTGAGAAATTACTGACTCTATGCCAAGCTATCAAAATGTGATTCATAGATTCAAGAAGTGAATTTCTTGGGACATGTGGTCTCAAAACATAGCATCTCAGTTGATACTGAGAAGGTGAAGGCTATTATGAAATGGGAAAAACCACGGAATTCTTTTGGATATTAAGAGCTTCTTGGATCCAATGGGGTATTATCATAAATTTTTTAAGGATTTATCGAATTTGGATTCTTCTATAACCACTCTCACATGGAACGGAGTAAATTCTATTGGGGATGATAAATTTCATATTTATATTTTTGAGATAAAACATATTGAATTTTGTGGTGATGTTGACTCTTCTAGAGGCTGGGCGTGGTTATGTGGTATTCTATGATACATTAGGTTTGGGTTTGGGTTGTGTTATGTAGGTTTATCATGTGGTATCCTATTTTTATCAACCACTTAGACCACATAAGAATAATTATTTGACCCATGACCCTGAACTCACAGTCATGATTTATGCACTTAAGAGTTGGTAGAATTACCTTTATGGAGATAGGTTTACTGTGTATTCTAACCACATGATATTGAGTTATATTTTCTATAAAAAATAGTTGAATCTCAATCAGAGGTGTTAGGTGGAGTAACTATAGTATTTTGATTTTGAAATCTCCTACACCCTAGGGAAGTGGAATGTTGTTGCTGATTCTTTGAGTAGGAAACTTCCAACCCAGGATATAAATGAATCATCAGAATACTGGAACATGGTGGATATTTTTTCACAGTTGCATTTAGGAGTATAAGAGAAAGATTCCAATGTTGTCATGGAATGTGTTTAGTTGAACTATTCTCTTCTAAAGATGATTATTTAGGAACAAAAACTTGATGGAGAATTCAATAGCATTAGGGACTTTCTTTATGGGGGGGAATTGATAAGTGGTTGTTCTCTATAGAGGATATTTTGTGTTTTCATAATTGGTTTTTTGTGTTTTTATCAATGAGAAAAATCATATTGGGGTATTTCCATAATTCCCAATGGGTTGTGTACCCAGGAACCATAAATATGTTTTATGATATACATTGACGATTCTGGTGGAAATGTTTGAGATGATACATTGTTGATTTTTTTTTCTCAATGTTATATTGGATAATAGTTTAAGTATGAGCACCAGAGATCATTGGGTTTAGTGCAACCACTTCCAGTACTATCTTGGAAGTGGGATTATTTTGATGTTCCCCTCAAAATAAGAATGTGATATGAGTAGTGATAGATAGGCTGATGAAATCGGATCACTTTATGCCTATTTAGGATACAACAAAAGTTGAGGACTTGGTAAATCTCTATGTAAAAAATATTTTTTGTTTTAGGGAGTTTCTTCTACTATAGTCTCTGATAGCGATTATTGTTTTACTTATAGATTTTGGAAAGGACTCTAAGAGGATCTGGGATCTTAGGTTCATTTGAGTGCTTCATAACATCTACAGATGGATAGAAAGATAGAGATATCTATATAGATTCTTCAAGATATGATTTGTGCCTATATTCCTAACTTTAGCAGATATTGGGATGACCATTTGGTACTGGTTTAGTTTTCTTATAACAATAGTAACAAATTTATGATTAGACTAGATCCTTTTGATGCCTTGTATGACAAGTCATGTAATTCTCTGTTGTGTTGATCAAATATCATAGAAAAATCCTTAGATAGACCAATTTTGGTCTAAGAGACAAATTAAAATGATTCAGTTGGTTCATTATCGAATTTTGACGGCACATAGCTAGTATAAATCTTATGTTGATAAATATAGGTGATCGTTGGAGTTCTCAATTAGTGATCAGGTGTTGTTGAGAGTGTCACCCCATTTGGGTAATCGATGGATTCATAGGAAAGAAAGTTTTCTCCTCAATTTGTGGGACCTTTTGAGGTTGTTCAATATGTGGGGAAAGTGGATTAACATTTATCACTTCCACCACAGTTGACATTGATACATAATCTGTTCCATGTATCACAGCTCCAAAAGTATATTTTTAACCCATCTCATGTTTTAAGCTGGGAGAATATTGATGTTCAGCCAAATTTATTCATGTTTGAGCATCTAGTAAGGATTGTTGATTTTGAGAGAAAGGGGCTTCATGGGAAGAAGATATCTTTGGTCTATGTGCTATGGCAGCATGATTTTTATTCTCATGAGACATGGGTGTGTGTGGTGCTGATGAGAGAGTTTTGGCCTCATCTCTTTCATATGGAAATTTATGGGCTGTATTTTTTAGGACAAAATTTTTTTATGGTGGGGAGTTTTTAACATCCCTTTACATTATTTTAGTTATTAATTGGCCCTAGTTTTTATCTCTTTTTGTTTGGGTCATTTTTCAAGGATTTTTAGGTGGAATTTGGAGAATTTTGAAGTCTTTCTAGGTTGTAAATGGTTGTCTCATGGTTTCCCAAATTGTGCGCCCCACCAGTTCAAACCTTACACCATATAGTTAGTGTGAAATGCATAGTTGGTACACATTTTCACTAAACATGTTCCCACCTAGGAGAAACCATGCACCCTAGATAGCAGGAGCACACAGTTAGGGTGAACTATTTTTCTAACCATGCAGTCCTGCCCAAGATACTGTGCACACATGTTTAATTTATTCGAAAAATTATTTTAAAAATTCCCAGTCCCCTATTTAATATTCATAATCACCCTTATCGACCCTAATGTGATTTATAGGGTTTTAAAGTCTCCATAGAAGTAATTTTGGATCCTCTAACCTCTTCCATTGGAGAATCAAAGTTCTATTTGAAGACATGATCCCTCTCTGATAAGTGGATCTTATCTTGTTTAATCTTTCTTGATATCTCTTCCCTTCCTCCTTAAATTTTTATGGATCATTATGTATTTTATGGATCTAAAATTCATTTTATTTGGATCATGATTCTAGTTTTGATTTCTAGATCTCCTTTTCCTTTGATCTACATTAGCATTCCTATTGTGGGTGTTGATTATTAATTTTTGATTAAAGGTAGGTGATTATATAATTATTTTCCTTGTGATTAAAACCATGAATTTCTTGATTAAATTGAAATGATTTTTTTAATGATTTGAAAACATGGAATGGTAATCATTTGATAATTTATTTGAAATGGGTATGTAAATTGAGAAAACCCCAATTTTAATGGAATTGAAATTGTGGGGTGGATTTATGAAAATGATGGCATGATTTGAAAATTGTTTTGATGAAATGATTTGATGTATGATTTTGAGAAATGTATTAAATTTAATGATGATTTGAAATTGAATTAAATGATTAAAACCTGTGATTTCGTTTTGAAATGGAAAAGGAATGTTGAAAATTGAAATTGGATAGTTGTATTTTAAAATGTTTTAAAATGATTGATTTCCAATTTGATTGATTTTTAAAGCACATCTTAGCATGGGTAGTTAGTGGTACTAAGACAAGAATACTAGTACATTGCCTATCATTAAATGGATTGATGATGAAAACTATTACTAAACAACTTTTTATGACTTCCCATAATGGGTTATCCTATTGGTGCGTACACTTCCCAGGATGTTTCCCCTTTTGAGGTGTATTTTTTTGTTCACACCTGATCATAGTCGTGATCACTAAGAGATGTGTGAGGATCCTATTACTTGATAAAATAACTTACCACATGGCTTTTTTATGTGTTACTATTATTACATATGAGTCTTTTGACTTGATATTCATGTCATTTATTATTGAAATGTTTTATTCATGATAATTAATTTATATAAACTATTTTAAATAAAAGGTTCATTTAATCTTGTTTGAAAGTTATTTTGATATATCTTCCATCTATTTGAATTGAAAGCGTATTTTGGGTTAAAATATGGAAATGATATTCCATTCTTTATTTTGTATAAATTAATATAACTAATGGTAAATTTGTATGGTATTGATTATGGAACACTTGGTGAGACCATACTGGGATTTATAGCTCACACCCTACCTTTTCCTTCTATAATTTTTAGATATTGTTATTCCAGGTCTGAGTAAAGGGAATGTGCCACTTGGAGGTGGTGTATGTTCATGATTCTTTGGTCTTAGAGTGATGCAGGTGATTAATAGAGATGATATCTAATTTTTGTATGGGATTTTTGGGTTTTTTGTCTCATTTGATATTGAGTACTTTGATGACGTACTGCTTTGGTTTTTTGTATACATGTTATTTTTGGTACTTTCTCCCTTTTGAGTATTGGGCATACAGACATGTGACTTATTTATTCTATTGCTTTTTGGAAATTTCAATCCCTCCTTTGTCATGTATGATGCAAGGTGTTAGTATCAAATATATGGGAATTGGGAACACCCTTCAGGGAATATTAGTGCTAGATCGGGTATTAGGGTACCAGGGTATCTGTGATGGATCATGATAGAAGGAAAGAACAACTTATCTCCCCAGCAATAGTTCCATTTTTGTCATACCTATCATAGGGGAGTGAAAAAGCTAAATTATTTTTCTGATACATCACATAGGATGAATAGGGTCATCTCACATTAGGAGCTTTGTAGTTTATCCAACACTATTCCTAATTCACCTAAAATAATTCTTTTTGGGGTTTTATTTTCTATGAAATCAATTAAATTTTTGGGTTTATGGAAAAGTAATGAAAAATAATGCAATGAAAAAATCAAACCTAAATACATACAGAATGCAGGTTGGGAAGAAAAGTCTTGGTCATAGGGTTTTTTTATGTAGGTTACTTCATTATTCAATTTTTTGATGAAATTCAATTTGAAAATACATCCTATCATTCATTTATTTCTACCCTCTCTTGAATAGTGTGAAATTTTAAATGTCTATGAAATATATTTAGCACACTAAATCTCTCCTTCTCCAATATCCATGTAGTATAAACACATCAATTGAGAGTTTAATACCTAAAATACATGAATTTATTAGAATCCATTTCATCCCTCAAGAACCCTCAACTTCGTTGGATGAATAGGCTACCTAATATAAGGGAGTGAATGATGATTTTTTTAAGAATAGGATAAAGTTTAAAACTCATGTTTTGGTGGACAATCACTGCACTCATACACTTCCCTCTCTCTCACCATAAAAAGAATTAAAACATTAAGAATTTAAAGTACAATAATTTATAATTTAATTAAACCTTCCCCACGGCTAAGCCTCAGTTTAGTCACTTTCTATCACAAAGTGAAATAAACCACGGTGGAAAGAGGGGAAGAGAGAAATAAATGAATATTGTAAGAATAAAAGACACATGATTTAAAATTGAATGTGTGATTACATGAGAAAATAAATTAAATATATATATATATAAACCTAAAGAAGATCCCTCACATTAGTGTAATGAAAGATCATTGAGAAATGATTTCTTTCCAATCCATCCTAGTCCTATATTTATAGGCCTCATAAGATACCCTGAGCACCATAAATATGTTATAAATGAGTCTTTGGTATACTCGGGTCATAATGGGGTATTCAAAGGGATCTCGAGTAATAATTTCATCAAACCGGTCATTTATTGGTCCCTTTTGAAGGATTTTCATCATAAAATGTGTTTTTACAACATGAATGTTATGGGGATAAACCACTTACGACTTGTATTTATGCCCTAAAAAATTTATGGGTGACTTTTAGGAGTGTCATAGTGTGGCCATATGTATCACACCGTGAAACATGTGATTTTTTTCCTAGATTGATTTTTTATCCCTTCTATTTTTCATCTCACCCTTTAGAATTTATTTTTAGTGTAAACGACTTATTTAAAATTTAAATAATAAATTTAAAGAATTTTTAAATCATTTTTCACTCGGTTCTTAAGTTTTGAGCTCTGAGCTTGGTCTTTAACTTTCCCTTTGTCTCCTGACATGTTCTTATTTATGGATTCAGCACTTATAATATCTTTATTTATAGATTTCCTATATCTTTCAATAAAACATAAAAAAAAATTAATACCATTAATGTAACGCCCTGAAATTAGTTACCCAGAGTCGGTGAATTATTATATAACATTAGAATGATCACTAAAGATCATGTCTTGAAAGACTGATTAGTTTAGTATCCTTGGAAACACTAGATACATTCATAAGTCTTACATTACATGATAAAGTGAAAAAATACAACAACATAGTCTCCATAGTCTACACTCTTAACCCCTCAGACTATCCCTGTAGGTCAGTCATAAAATACTCCTTTACATCCTGGGAAAAATAAAACATAGAAAGGGGTGAGCTCAGATGCTCAGTAAGGATAACAATACAGCAGAAACTTTCATAAATAAGCATAAACATTGAAGGCAATGTATAACTAAAACAAAAGCCTTTTAAACGTGAACTTCATCATAATATGGAAAAAATAAAATGAAATAATTCCATTTACTTACTCACATGGATATTCTACTAGTCGAATAATCACATGCAATATCAATAACCACTTTCATAATGATGGAATGCATAATACCAGACTATCATAACCACATAGTCAAGGCCTTGTGCCAAGACTAAAAATAAGATTTTTTTCAAGGCCTTGTGCCAAGAAACTAGTTGGTCTCATGAGACCTATCGATGCATCTAGGAGCTATAGCGGGCTCCACCTGTCACTTACTAAGTCCAATGCATTCCTCATATGAATAGGTTTAAACATAACATAAACATTCGTATTAAAACTAGCATACGAAATGTCAATACTTTCTCCATAAACCATGAATGGTATAAAAATAACACATTCACAGTCAAACATATCACAAAACCTTCAATATAATATATAAGTTTTGTATCATAATAAATCAACTTCAAAAAAGATTAAAATCCATCAAAGGATATTGACATTGATTAAATCAAAACTATTTGAGAGAAATATCTCTTTTTTTTAAATCATTTAAAAGTCATATAATTATAAAATAAAATATTTACTTTGAAAACATTCTTAAAATCTTGTAAGGGAAGCTTTGATGATTTTATAACGGCGGAAAATATCCGCACCAGCCATATAAGTTAGAAAAAAGACATTCTTACCTTAATTTTTTCGAAAATGCCAAAAAGGACCTTGGTTGGAAAACGACCAAAAGATTCCTTTATAAAAATCTTATAAAAGGTCAAACAAGGGTATAAATGACTTTAACCCATATTCTATAAAATATTAAGAATTTTTTGAAATAAATTTTTAAGAAACATGAATGTGGATGATAAAGAGGTCCTATTATATAATTACGTATAAACAACCTCAGATAATGAAGAGATTGTAAAATACACCCTTACCTTGTACTTTTCCTTGGTCGAGGGTCAGTTAAACTCCTGTATAATGGTGAAATAATTGTAATTAAATTATACAAGAATCATATACATTAATATTATATCATATATGATATTTTAACATAGCTTCATTAATAATATCTTAGTATTATCGTTGTTTCGGGTGTTAAAGGATTTTTTTTCCTTTATATTATTTGTTTTGTGAGTCATATTTGTTATGGATGGGATGTATATTATTCATATACATAATGATATCATGTTTTTAAATATTACATTTAATCATAAAATGAAAATTAGCCTTGAATGCATATGATGGGGAATGAATCTCATCTCGTTCGTGGAGACGGTAATCTGTACGTACGCACGAGCGACAATATCATTATTTTGATATTAAAATAATATATAATTGGACGGTATATCATATATACATAATCATTATCATTTTATATTTATTATTTATATCAATTACAAATCATTATTATACCCCTCCAAATAATATTGTATTGAATAACAATTACACCACAACGTGGAGACAGTAAGTCATACGTACGCACGTATGGTGACATGTTATCCAAAGTGTGGATAGAAAAATTATTTTGTTTGTACCATATTTATAATAAAATCAAAGTATATATAATATACTGGAGTTATTATTTTATAAAGGTAACAACAAATATAATGGAAGTGGAAGAAGAAAGGAACTTGAAAGAGGTGGTGAGATATTTACCTCTTCTTCGGGTTCTTCCTTTTGATTTGATCAAAATGGATCCTTAATTTGGATTTATGACTAAAGGATAGCCTCTAGGATGAAGGGAGGATAGTTGAGAGGGTATTTGGGCAGGGTTTTGCTAAACCAAAAGGCTTTGATGGTATGAATTAGAGAGAAGGGGGAGTTCCCTTTTATAAGATGGGTGAGGGGCACCTTAGGAAAAACTTAAAATATTATTTTATAATAAACTATTATTAGGTTTATAATGGTTCCAAACTGATTTATTTCAAGGATAATGTGGGGATGGATCTAAATCCACTCAACCAATAGGTTTTATATAGGTTTTGGTCACTATATTAACCTTATCTTTTAGATTTAACTCTTAGTTAATTAGTTTGACATTTACCATGTCTCTTTGTATTTTTATATTATTTGGGTAATAAACTTACTATAAACTATCAAGAGAACCCCAAGTGGTTAATTAATGACATACCTATCATCATATAAGTCCTTTGGCTGAACCTTATATTTTTAGGAATATTATATCAATTAATAATATAATATTTGTTTTAAAAACTCCTTTATGTCAATTTTTGACTCTATTTAGTAATTGATTTTTGTTAAAGTCTTAAAAACTTTATTAATTCGAACCAAATTAATTTAATCAATCCTAAAATTTCATATTAACCAATTAATTTCTTCTATGGCATCAAAACTTTCAAATTATATTTATTTTAACATTTATAATACCAATTATTTAATTCTTTCATTAATAGGGAAAATAATGCATAATCATTGTGTCATATATTAATTTAATTATTAAATGTCTAAAAATTATAAATAAAATACCATTATGTAGGAAATATTATTATCTTTTTAATTAATATTTATAATTGAAAAGATAACATATATAACCCTATGTAAAAATTGTTTTTTTCTAAAAGTTATATGCTTATGTCATTTTTGTATTTACTTTAACTTAATTAATATAAAGTGTCATTATCACTTACAAGTGACTCCATGGGGTCCTCAAATCAACCAAAAGATGCCAATGGTCGGACATGTATCCTCCAAAAGGGTTAGGACACGTGTTAGGGTAATTTAATATTATTATAATATTATTTTTTACCCTTATTTACCGGATTTACCCTTTAACCATGAGAAATAAAATATTTACCGAAGTAATTATTCAAAATGTATAAAAATAAAAGTTACATATTTACACAATTTAAACCTCATAATTCTAAATATGGAATCCATTTTTCTAAATTCAAAACACAAAAGTGGCAGAAATTAATTTAAAATTAATTCTCATTGTCATAACAAAAAGAATGTTTTTTAAGAAATAATAACTATCAAAAGATTGACACTTGTTTATGTCTAGTTTAAATGTGAAATTATGTCCAATGGACAACATTGGATTAAATGGTAAAAATATATTCTAAATACACTTTAAAACCACTCAATAGTATAATTTATCACTATAAATGATTTGGATTAAAAAATTTGTTTTTAATTAAAGTTTAGTATTTTTCACTATTCATCAAAAATTGGAAGTTCCCAGAAAAATACCAAAAATTCACCCTAGGCTAATTTCGATATTCCTAATCCAAAAATGAAGTCCATTTTGAAAGATAAAATTTATAAACTTCAAAAGGTGGTTATTACTATTCATAACGGCCAGTTTGATTGGTTGTGGTGTGTGTTAGAACTCGAAGTTGTGTAAAACACATGCTATTGTATTATTCAAAGAGAAGCATACCATGGAAGCTTGGGGTGTTACATTCTCTCCTCATTCAAATAATTTCTTCCTCGAAATTTCTTGAATATTACTTCATAAAAAGACATTGTTGGTTCTTCATCATAAGTTCCTCGAGTTCCCATGTTGCCTCTTCCATCCTATGGTTTCTCCATAGAACTTTTACCAGATGAGTGGTCCGGTTTCTCAACACTTTTTCTCTTATATTAAGAATATTGACATGCTTTTAAAAATAAGACAAATCGGGTTCCAGTTCTAATTCCTCATAGGTAAGTACATGCGTTGACTCAGGCATGTATTTTCTCAATAGTGATACGTGGAATACATCATGAACTTTGGAGAGATTTGGCGGCATTGACAAATGATAAACTACAGCCCCAATTTGTTCTAGAATTTCGAATGGTCCTATGTACCTGGGACTCAATTTAACTTTGTTGCCAAAACGTATAACTCCCTTCCATGGAGATACCTTCAAGAAAACATGCTCTCCTACTTGAAATTCCAAATCCTTCCTTTGGTTATCGGTATAGCTCTTCTGCTTACTTTGAGCTGCTTTGATGTGTTTTTGGATTACCTTCACCTTTTCCATTGTTTCCTCCACCAGTTCTGGGCCAACGAGTTTTCTTTCACCAACATCATCCCAACAGATTGGTGTGCGACATCTCTTTCCATATAACGCTTCATATGGTGTCATCTGAATACTTGAATGGAAGATGTTGTTATAGGAAAATTCTACCAAAGGTAAATATTGATCCCACGTACCCTAAAAGTCAAGTGAGAATGATCTCAACATTTCTTCTAAGTTTTGAATAGTCTGTTCTAATTATCCATCAGTTTGGGAGTGGTAGGCAGTGCTCAAACGAAGTTCAGTATCCAAGGTCTTCTAAAGACCCTTCCAGAATCTTGATGTAAAACATGGATCACAATTAGAAACAATTGATATGGGTACTCCATGAAGTCTCAAAACTTCATTAATAAATAGCCTCACTAGACGTTCAAGTGGTAGATCTTCTCTTATAGAAAGAAAATGTGCTGACTTGGTAAGACGATCAATAATGACCCATATTGCATTGTTCCTTCTAGGAGTCTTTGGTAGTCCCATGACAAATTTCATCGTAATATTATCTCATTTCCACTCCGGTATGGGAAGAGGTTGCATGAATCTTCCAGGTTGTTGCCTTCCGGCTTTCACTTGTTGACAAACCATACATCTTGACACAAAATCAAAAATCTCCCTCTTCATGTTGTCCCAAAAAAAATGTTCCTTCAAATATCTATACATATTGGTGCTCCCAGGGTGTATAGAGAAATTGGAACTATGGGCATCAACCAACAATTCCCTTTTTAGATCGGGTATATCGGGAACACAAAGTCTCTTCCCAAATTTCAAAATTCCATCTTCATACACAAAGTCACTCAAACTCCCATCATTCACAGCTTTAATCTTAGTTTGAAAATCATCATCACCAGTCTGAGAACTCTTTATCCTTTCTAGTAAATATGGTTTGGTAACCATTTGAAAAACCATTGATGTTTAACATTCCATGCTGATTCCCATATCCATATTTACTATATCCATGAAAATAAGATCCCTTTCAACTCTCATCTTGTTCAAAACTCCATGATCCTTTCTGCTCAAAGCATCTACCACCTTATTTTCCTTCCCTGGGTGGTAGTGTATCATGAAATCATAATACTTGAGTAGTTCAATCCATCACCTTTGCCTCATGTTGAGTTCTTTCTCTGAGAAAATATACTTCAAACTCTTGTGATCAGTATAAATCTCACATTTTTCAACATAGATATAGTGCCTCCAAATTTTAAAAGCAAATATTACAGCTGCTAACTCAAGATCATGAGTAGGATAGTTTTTCTCATGAATGTTTAGCTGTCGTGATGCATAGGAAATTATCCTATCATTCTGCATAAGGAAACAACCAAGTCCCTTCTTTGAGGCATCACTATAAATAACAAATCCATCATTCCCCGATGGTAGAGTCAAGATAGGAGCATTGACAAATATTCTCTTCAATTATTCGAAACATTCTTCACACTCTTTTGTCCAAAAAAAATTAACCCCTTTACGTGTGAGCTTCCTTTATGGGTAAGCCAATCGGGCAAAATTCTGGACGAAACGTCGATAATAACCTGCTAAACCAATAAAACTGCGTACCACAGTTATACTCGTCGGTGCTGGCCATTCTTGGATTGCTCTTGTCTTAGAAGGATCAACGGAGATTCCATCCTTAGACACAATATGGTCAAGAAAAAAAATCTCCTGAAGCCAGAATTCACATTTGATAAACTTCTCATATAATTCATGTCTTCTAAGAGTCTTCAGGATAATGTGCAAGTGATTTTCATGATCTTCATAGCTTTTGGAGTATACCAAGATATCATCAATAAATACCACTAAAAATGATCAAGATATTCCTTGAAAACTTTGTTCATTAGATCCATGAAGACATAGGGTGCATTAGTCAATCCAAAAGGCATTACTGTAAACTCGTAATGCCCATACCTAGTTTGAAATGTTGTCTTCAGAATGTCTTCCTTATTTACACACAACTGATGGTATCCAGATCGAAGGTCAATATTTGAAAAGTATTGAGCTCCATGCAGTTGGTCAAATAAATCATCAACGTGAGGTAGGGGATACTTTTTCTTTATTTTTATAGTATTTATCTCCCAGTAGTCGATACATAACCTCATAGATCCGTCTTTCTTCTTAACAAAAAGGACAGGGGATCCCCATGGAGAAACACTAGGGAAAATAAATCCCTTATTGCTCAATTCCTCTAGTTGTTTCTTTAGTTCCACTAATTCCAAATTTTCCATTCTATAAGGGGTCTTCGATATGGGACTTGATCTAAGAATTAAATCAATGGAAAACTCAATTTCTTGTTCGGGAGGATTTCCAGGTAAATCCTCTAGAAACACATCAACATATTCTTTCACAATAGGTATATCCTCTATTTGAACATTCCTTTCCTTATCCATAGTTATTACATTCTCGTCCTCCCCAATAATTGAATTTAGTTGATCTACTGGGGGTGGATCTAGATAATAATTAGGTGGTGATGATTCTGATCTAAAGATAAGGTGTTCTTTACCATCATCATCAAAAATCGTAACCTCCATCTTCTTACAATAAATCTTCACATCATGTTCTGAAAGCCAATCCATACTGAGGATTATATCAAATTCAATCATGGGTATAACGATGAGATCAACAGATAAAGAACATTTATATACCCTAATGGGAACTGATTCACAGAACATTATAGAAATGATACTTCCCTCATGATTTTTGACAAAAAACTCCCTTGTTAAATAAAATTAGAAATATCTAATTTTCTTAGAAAACTGGGAAGATATGAAACAATACGATTATCCAGAATCAAATAAATCATTTTTTAAACTTGATGAAACCATTAAATTACCTACCACCATGTCTTTCAGAGCTTCTACTTCAGCAGTAGTGATACCATAAGCTTGGCCTTGATCCCTTGGCCTTTTCTAATGTAAGTTCCCCTAACGCTTAGTACATTCATTCGCATAATGTCCCATATCCCTATAATTGTACCATTGAACATCGGTAGCTTCTTTCTTCCCCTTGAAATCACGAGATTGGTGGACGTTTTCACCACACTTGTAACAGACTCCCATTCCCTTCAAGCAAGTACCAGGGTGTTTCTTCCCACATTTACTGCAAGATGAATATTCAAATTTTCTCTTCTTCCCCTTATTTCCATTTCTAGAGTAATCAGAAGATCTCTTCTTCTCTTTCATTACTTTAAAGTCATAAGACTTAGAGAATTTTTTTCTATCTATATAGCACATGAGACAATATATTCGTTCGATGAAAAGGATTGTGAGACTAATGCTCGACGGAGAAACGGTTTTAACCCATAAAACAAAGGATCAATCTTACTTCTTGGGTTACATATATAATCTGGATCATGGAACGTTAACCTTGTAAAGTTAGCCTCATACTTTGCGACATTCTCATCCTCCTTTTGCCTCAGACTCAGAAATTGCCTTTCCATATCTGCTCAATGGTCATGAGGAAAGTATTTTTCTAAGAAAAGCTCTTTAAACTCCCTCCATTCCATATTTGATACTTCATAATCTTCCTTTGTGTTTTGAATCAATGACCACCATTGAACAGCATCTCTAGTGAGGCGGTAAACTCCCATGACAACTTTTTCCATTTCGCTACTCCCCAAGGCATGGAATATTTTCTCTAAAGAACATATTCATTGCTCATCTACCAATGTATTTGAACTCCCATTGAATTTTGGTGGTTGTTGCCTCATGAAGCGATCTAACATTGATCCTCCATGTTTTGGATTGGGGTTCTCTATACGGGTAAGGTTATTATTCATAACCTGAGTGAGTTTTCCTAGTATGGTGATAAGTTGATCAGAACCAGTTTTATCACTAGCTCCACTATAATTATCTTGAGTAGGAGGGAAATACCTACATGAAGTGCGTGCATTGATATGGTTTCCATTCCTTCCACTAGCCGACATTTCTAAACAATGGCATACACTAGATTAGTTTATGAATCTCAATACATAAATCCAAACTTGTAAAACACTTAACATAAATTGAACTATTTATGGATATAATCCATAATCATAAAAAAAATTATTTGAGGAAGTATATACTCATAAACCCTTCATAAGGGTTTGTAAAAAAATGAGAATCTTTCTAAGCATATACCTTGGGAGTGTCGTAACCAAGAGTGCAGCAAGGCTCGTTGTCGTGCACCAGTTCCCGTTCGAGTCTAGATCAAAGTGGTGTTTTTGGGTTTTACCCCTAGGTACATATATGCCAGAGCCGCCTCTACCTGCTTGTATCCAAATAGGGATGTATTACTCAGAAAACTCACAAAATCTCTACAATACCAAAATTCTAGGAAGTTATTCTATACTAATCCTCAAAGTCCATCTTAGGTCTATGTGCTCTAATCAGAGTTTATCTAAATCTAGATTCCAAGGTTTGTACTAAACTTCTTCTGATACCAATTGTAATGCCCCAACCCTAGTTACCCAGATTCGGTACAATATTACATAACACTTGCATGATCACAAAAGATCAAGTCTCAAAAGACTGATTAGTTTAGTAGCCTTAGAAACACTAGATACATTCATAAGTCTTACATTACATGATAAAGTGAAAAACTATAACAAAATAGTCTTCATAGTCCACACTCATAACCCTCAGACTATCCCTCCAAGTCAGTCATAAAATACTTCTCTACATCTTGGGAAAAATAAAACATAGAAAGTGGTGAGCTCAGATGCTCAGTAAGGATAACAATACAGTGGAATCTTTCATAAATAAGCATAAACATTTAAGGCAATATATAACTAAAACAAAAGCCTTTTAAACTTTAACTTCAGCATAATATGGCAAATATAAAATGAAATAATGTCATTTACTTATTCACATGGATATTCTACTAGTAGAATAATCAAATTCAATATCAATAACCACTTCCATAATGATGTAATGCATAATGCCATACTATTATAACCACATAGTCAAGGCCTTGTGCCAAGACTACAAAAAAGATTTTTTCAAGGCCTTGTTCTAAGACACTAGTTTATCTCATGAGACCTACCGATACATCGAGGATCTATAGAGGGATCCACCCGTCACTTACTAAGTCTAATGCATTCCTCATATGAACAGGTTTAAACATAACATAAACATTCGTATTAAAACTAGCATACGAAATGTCAATACTTTCTCCATAAACCATGAATGGTATAAAAATAACACATCCACAGTCAAACATATCACAAAACCTTCAATAAAATATGGAAGTTTTGTATCATAATAAATCAACTTCAAATAAGCTTAAAATCCATCAAAGGATGTTGATATATATGAAATCAAAACTATTTGAGAGAAATATCTCTTTTTTTGAAATAATTTAAAAGTCATATAATTATAAAATAAAAAATTTACATTGAAAATATTATTATAAGAATGTAAGGGAATCCTAGATGATTTTATAACGGTGGAAAATATCTGCACCCGCTGTATAAGTTAAAAAAAGACATTATTACCTTAATTTTGTCGAAAAGGCTAAAAAGGACCTTGTTTGGAAAATGACGGAAAGATTACTTTATAAAAATATTATAAAAAGTCAAAAACGGTATAAATGATTTTAATCCATAGTCTATAAAATATTAAGAATGTTTTTAAATACATTTTTAAGAAACATGAATGTGGATGATAAAGAGGTCACAGTAGATAATTACGTATAAACAACCTCGGATAATGAAGAGATTATGAAATAAACCCTTACCTTGTACTTTTCCATGGTCGAGGGTTGGTTAAACTCATTTATAATGGTGAAATAATTGTTATTAAATTATACAATAATCATATACATTAATATGATATCATATATGGTCTTTTAACATTGCTTTGTTAAAAATATCTTAGAATTATCGTTGTTTCAGGTGTTAACGGATTCGTTTTCCTTTATATTATTTGTTTTGTGAGTCATATTTTTTATTTATGGGATGTATATTATTCATATCCATAATTATATCATGTCTTTAAATATTAAATTTAATCATCAAATGAAAATTAGTCTTGAATGGATACGATGGGGAATGGATCTCAACGCGTTCGTGGAGACGGTAATCCGTACATACGCACGAGCGACAATATCATTATTTTGATATTAAAATAATATATAATTGGATGTTATATCATATATACATAATAATTATCATGTTATGTTTATTATTTAAATCAATTAAATATCATTATTATACCCATCCAAATAATAATGTATTGAATAACAATTACACCACGACGTGGAGACGGTAAGCCGTACGTACGTACGTATGGTGACATGTCAGCCAAAGGATGGATAGAATAATGGATTTGGATGTACCATATTTATAATAACATAACAGTATATAGAATATACTAAAGTTATTATTTTAGAATGTAAACAAAAAAGAGAAAGGAAGTGGAAGAAGAAAGGAACTTGAAAGAGGTGGTGAGGTATTTACCACTTCTTCGGGTTCTTCCTTTTGATTTGATCAAAAGGGATCATTAAGTTGTCTTCCTAACTAAAGGAGGGACTCTAGGATGAAGGGAGGATATTTTAGAGGGTATTTGGGAAGGGTTTTTCCGACCTAAAAGGATTCTATGGTATGAATTATAGAGTAGGGGGAGTGCCCTTTTATAAGAGGGGTGAGGGGAACCTTAGGAAAAACCTAAAATATTATTTTATAACAAATTAATATTCGTTTTCTAATGGCTAAAAACTGATTTATTTTAAGGATAAGGTGGGATGTGTTGAAATACACTCAACCAATAGGTTTTAGACAGGTTTGTGTCACTATATTAACCTTATCTTTTATATTTAACACTTGGTTAATTAGTTTGACATTTACTATGTCTCTTTGTATTTTTATATTATTTAGTTAATAAAATTACTATAAACTACCAATAGAAACACAAGTGGTTCATTAATGACATAACTATCATCATATAAGTCCTTTGGAAAAACCTTATATTTTTAGGAATATTATATCAATTAATAATATAATATTTTTTTAAAAAACTCATTTATGTCAATTTTGACACTATTTAATAATTAATTTTTATTAGTCTTAAAAACTTTATTAATTCAAAATAAATTCATTTAATCAATACTAACATGTCATATTAACCAATGAAATTATTTTATGGCATCCAAAATTTCAAATTATATTTATTTTAACATTTATAATACCAATTATTTGTTTTATTCATTAATAAGGAATACCCTGCATCATCATTGTGTCATAAATAAATTTAATTATTCAATGTCTAAAAATTATAAGTAAAATATAATTATGTAGGAAATATTTTTTTATTTATAATGAATATTTATAGTCAGAAAGCTAACATATATAACTTTATGTAAAAATTGTTTTTCTAAAATATATATTTTTATGTCATTTTTGTATTTACTTTAACTTAATTAATATAAAGTGTCATTATCACTTACAAGTGACTCAATGGGGTCCCAAAATCGACCCAAAGATGACCATGGTCATACATGTATCATAAAATAGGGTTAGGACACGTGTTAGGATAATTTAATATTATTATAATATTATTTTTTACCCTTATTTACCGGATTTACCCTTTAACCATGGTAAATAAAGTATTTACCGAAATAATTATTCAAAATGTCTAAAAATAAAATTTACCTATTTACAAAATTTAAACCTCCTGATTATAAATATGGAATCCATTTTTAAAAATTCAAAACACAGAAGTGGTATAAATTAGTTTAAAATTAATTCTCGTTGTCAAAACAAAAAAGTGTGTTTTTTTATGAAATAATAACTATCAAAAGATTGACACTTGTTTATGTCTAGTTTAAATGTGAAATTACATCCAAGGACCAACATTTGATTAAATGGTAAAAATATATTATAACTATACTTTTAAACCACTCAATAGTATAATTTATCACTATAAATTATTTGTATTAAAAAAGTTGTTTTTAATTAAAGTTTAGTATTTTTCACTATTCATCGAAAATTGGAAGTTCTCAAAAAAATACCAAAAATTCACCCTAAGATAATTTCGATATTCCAAATCCAAAAATGAAGTCCATTTCGAAAGATAAAATTTATAAAATTTCAAAACGTGGGTATTACTATTCATAACGGCTATTTTGATTGGTTGTGGTGTGTGTTAGAACTCGAAGATGCGTACAACACACGCTATTCTATTATTCAAAGAGAAGCGTACCATGGAAGATTGGGTCATTAAAATTAATTTAAATTAAATAATTTTTATAAAAATTTTGTTTTATATTAAAATAAAAATGCATAATTTGGTTTTATTAGAACCATTTTTTGAAAACTTTATAAAACATTTCTTTTATTTTGATAAAATTTTAGCTGAAAATTCCTAAAATATTGAGAAATTTATTTTATTTGAAAATAACCATTGAAAATTATAAAAGAATAATTAAATAAAAAAGGGTAAAAGTGGTGGGAAACCCCTTTCATACCATATTTTTTAAAAGAGAACATTTTTTCCACACTCTTATAAAGAGTCAGAAATGACTTGTTTAAAATTGTTCCTTTAAAAAGATTAATTTTAAAACTTTTTAAATAAAGTAAAAGGTAATTAAAATGAAATTTTTTAACCTTTAATATATAGGTAAAAACATCAATAAAAATTTAATATTATTATCATGGAATAAAAAGTTCATCGACCAAAGAGAAAATATGGTCAGGTTTTCATTAAAAACATTTTATCAATAATTTTTATTGGTAAAGAGAGGAAAATGGTAAAAATACATAAAAATTAAAAGAATAACTATATTAGAAGAAAATATAATTTTTTAATGGATAATATCTATATAATTTTCCTTAATATAAATTTAATATAGACAATCTGAAAAATAAATGAGATTGTAACATAAACCCTTACATCTTTGGTAACTTTTGAATCATCATTCCCTTGAAATAAATAAACTTAAAATGAAACATTAAATACCATTCACATTAATATGTTTATTTTATAACATATAAAATGTGATTTTCATACACTTGATACTCATAAATTGCTACAAAACATCAAACATGTCTCAATGAAACAATATTGAGATGAAGAAGCCTTGCCTCAAGACTTGTCCATATTCATATGCATTCAATCCTAATATATAATAAATATATATATTATACATGTATTAATGATCTATATTAGCACTTATTATCCTAAATATAAAATCTTATTACCCATTCATTTATAATATTTCATTATCATCATCATTTCGGTTGTTAACTGTTACATTTTTTATGTGTATTTCAATTCGAAAGTTGTGGTCCTTGTAATTTTATCATGTTTTCATAATATTTATAATATTTATTATATAATATTTATTATATTTAATAATTATATAGAATTTTATAACCATTCATATAAATTAATGATGAAAAATGAATTACATCACTTTGTGGAGACGATAGTCCATACGTACATACAAGTAATGTCTCCACTTTTTAAATCATGAAATGAAAGAATGTTAAATAATAATTAACCTGTCATAAATAATTATTATAAGATAAATATCCTTTATATTAATTATATCTACCCTTATTAATATCCATGTAAGGAGTAAATGAAAAATGAATCGCTTCACTTCGTGGAGGTTGTAGACCACATATATGCCCAAGTGACGAAATCATTTCCCAATAGATGAGAATGTAGGAAGGTAGACAAGATATTTAGTTTTAAAATAATAATTATGTCATAAATATAATATATAAACATTAAATCCATCATAATTACCAAAAACAAAATATGGTTATGTAAAATGAATCATATCGCTATATAGAGGCGATAGTCCACACATACACATAAGTGATACTTTCATTTCCCATTTGATAGAAAGGGGGTGGAAAAAGATTATTCCATCAACATAATAACATATTAATATATCATAAATAAAACTGTTATTATATTATAATGGATAAAGAAGAAATGAATGAGGTAAAATAGGAATTAAAATGAAAGAGATCAGTTAAAATGATTACCTCCACTTTGAGGGGCCTCTTTTGAATTTATTCTTAAGGACCCTAAGGATGGTATTTTAAAGAGACCAACACATATAGAACATGGAGAAGGATTATTATAAGAGTTTTTTAAAAGTTTTTGGTTAAGATAAGTGTAAAATCCCAACCCAAATCACTAGGCCCAAGCTACAATACCACATATCCTTAAGTACTCCTCCTAATATGTCAGAGGATGCCGACTAGAAGTAAGGGTCTAAGGTGGAACCATGGGGATAATATACCATCAATAAAAGTAAACAATAACAATAAAATAAATAAACATGTAATAAATATTAAATCAGTTTAATTAGAACAAAAAACATACCAACTATACAAATAAATGTGGAAACAATAGACTCGACAATCACAAATGGAATGAAGTCACTGATTTCCCATCGGGCCAATTACATGCATATTAGAAAATAATATAAGTATATTGGGGTTTTTAACACAAATCCTCACATCATACTATTCTCTAGACTTATATCAAGATATCCCACACAATTTTCAAATGTAACCCTTATCCCAAACTTTACCTATAATAAGTGAGGGATACTCGAGTACCCAAGTTCCATCACAGCTTGAGTAGGGTTTGAGTAAAACTTAGTAGAACTCCACTAATGTGGTCTAGTACCCAACTAGTAATATGAAGTTCATGTTCATGTGATAATATTAGATGAAATTAAATAGGGAAAATATAATTATACAAGCATATCATATAATCACTGATAAAACACACACAAAAAACAATCATGTGTCGAGAAGTTATTCTCTTACCAGTCCACCACAAATCCTGACTATACCTTGTTCGATTCTGAACTAGAAGGTTAGTCATAATGGATGTAATGAATAATCAAGTGATAACCATAGGGATAGTGATCATTCTTCTTATCATCGTGTGAAACAACTATTAGTCATCCACCAGGAATCACGTGGGTCACATTACATCGATGAGGCATTTTCATATACTTAACTCATGCTTTGGCCCATCATTTCCATCATTGAAATTTATGTGTACCCCCCCCCCACAAAGTAATACCAATTAATTATGGTCCACCCATTTTTAAAATCAAGAACAATACCTTTAAATCCATGGTGACAAATATAATGGGGTAGAGCATACACGTAAAAAATAACATATCATCATGATTATTTAGTAGAATCATACAAATACATGGGATCATCATCAAAATGGAAAACAATATACAAAATCATACTAATGGGAAAGGTTTCATAAAGGGTTTCACAAGCTACACATACACCCACATGTGATCACCATCAACTATGGTCAGTAAGCTATTCCACCCTAGGTATCAAAATAAGGAAAACACGAGTGCATGTAAAAAAGAGCATGGAATATCATAATTATTCATAGAAACTACAAGTGTGATCAATATCAAGAACAATATAATAAGATATCTAAGAATACTCATTGGATATATAATTATATAGGGTCTCATGGGCTACACACACACACATCCAAAGGTGTCTATGTAGTTTTAGGAACTCATTAGTGGTCAAGCCTCGACCATAAGTGGAAAACATAAATGTAGTTCACAAAGGTTATTTGTGGACCTTGGAACCTTTTAAAATTATATTAGGAATGGTTCCATTAATTAATCAAGAATTTAGAATCATTAATTAATTAATATTTAGGCACATCTCTTTTAATTAGTTAAGGATTGAGGTTATTAACAAATTAATATTTAAACATGTCATAACATAATTATAAATTATGGTTCATTCACCCAAGGAGGTGAACCTCAATCCAAATTCCAATAACCATGAATAATACCACATGTTAGAGTACTTGTGTCCACCTACCTCAAAAAAATCCAACTCCCACCAAGAAAAGCTCAAAAACTTTGTTTGAGTCATGAAAGTCCATTAAGTATCCATCAATCACCATGTGTTTCTCCTTATGCCCAACAATTCAAATTTATTTAGTTATAACTTGATAATAATTATTTAGTTTTTTACAAGGAAACTTACAAACAAAGGAGAAAGGTATACATGAGGAAATACTTACCTAATATCACCACCTAGTCAGAACAACAACCAAATATCCATGGTCTCTAATAATATTTCAACTTCATTTTGGTTGAATGTACTATCATCTAGAAACACATCAATAACAAAATAAATATAATTAAAATTGGAACCTTTATGAAACCAACCAAGTGGTTTACTTTATCCACATCAACTCCCAATATAGTTTGAGCCACTCTTAACACACTCTCGATTATAATATGAGAAAATACTCAATTAAATTACATGGTTTGTTGTCCAATTAAACTAAACTTGACCAAAAACAAAATAAGAGATCACCAATGGACATAACACCATCAAAATTCACATGAAGGACATGGTTCTTCATCATGGAACATCATTTATCCATGTCAATCTACCTGAATGTCCCGAAGGCCTTCATTTTTATTGATTTTTGAAAATCCCCCTTTCAAGGGATGAGGGGAAACCCTTACAATCGATTATAAGATGAGGAGAATCCCTAATTTAATTCCATGGTTTTTTGTATAATGAAACTAAAAATGACCAAAAACCAAATAATAGATCATCAATGGACATGCCACCATCAAAATTCACATGAATGACATGGGTCTTCATCATGGAACATCATTTATCCATGTTGATCTTCCTGAATGGACCTAAGGCCTTCATTTTTATTGATTTTTTATAATCCCCCTTTCAAGGGATGAGGGGGAACCATTACAAGGCCCGTAGGCTCAGAGATTACATGGCCCATAGGCTTAGGAGATTACATGACCTGATGGTTTTAGGGAATTTAACTAGACTATCTACAAGGAATTATCCCTCCCCAACATCTGCATCATGATAGTAGATCTCCACCTTTACACGGTGGTATGGATAGGTTTCATGTGTATGAAAAGTCTTGTCATGATGGCATAGACATACCCTCTCATTCTGACAAACCCATTTGTCTCTACTCTGGTGAGTGCACCTGCTCTGAATCCTCTTCTGGGGCTATTTATTTTTTTAGAGTCTGTCTAGGACAACTGTATGTGGCCCAAAGGCCTTGAGGTGGTCTGAAAGCCTTAAAGGTGGCCCGAAATCTCTACTGACCCAAAGGCCTGGGTGGCCCGAAAGCCTTAAGGACTCCAAGCCCAAACTGATGGCCGAAGGTGAATAGTTCCATCTGCTACAGTACCAAACAATATCTGCTACAGTACCCACACAGTGTACAATTCTACTATAGTGCCAAATGCAGTACCTACTACAGTACTACTATAGTAACAGGAATTATACCTCTACCTGGTTTTGAACCTGGGTCTTTTGGATGCACTTAATGATACCTCACTAAATAGTTTGAGGATCATGTGCTTATCCATGTCGAATCTAAATCTTCATCATTCTTGGACAATTCCATAATGATATAATGAAATGTTCTTCCAATTCATCATCCAGAATCATTCCCATGATAAAACAGATATCAAGATCACAATATAAAAGAGGATTTGAAGAGAATTAAGTCATCAAATGTCTCACAATGGATAAAAATCACCAAGATTATCATCCATGATGAATGATACAATGATCTTCCATCATATTAAGAAGAAAGGTACCAATATCAAATAAAAAAATAAATATGTTACCAAGATTCACCAAATCATCGTATCTAGACCTGTATTTGATCAAATGAGACTCTTATAGGGAGTAATATATGAGAGTTGTTTCAAATTATTCTCAATAATTAGAGCATGGTAGGTTAAAATGAGTGGGTATTGTTGGATAAAAAGACCAAAGGTTCCCAACATTAAAACCATCCAACACACCACACCAATGACCTGGTAGGGTATTCTAGCTATCCGGTGAGACCTATTGGGAAGAAGGATCAATATATACCTCACCTACTAATAGGTGAGTCTCTCTAAGAGTAAGAGTCTTCTATACACTCCACTAACTAGCTAGTAGGGGAAACAGGTGAGCCGATGTTTTTTTTTGTAGCTCGAATAGTCTGGCTAAGCCTCCAGCCTACTCCTAGGATTTGTGTCACCCGTAGATATTCCTTTCAAGTCTAAAAAACCTCTCAAGTATTTTTAAACTTGAACCATCTCAATTCGAAACCGTGTTCATTGAAAATTCCATCCACAAGATGAGATGTTAAAATATCCTAAAAAATCATGACCCATAATGATATGATTTGTTACAATCTCTACATTGTAGAACTTCTCAACCTCGAGAAGTTGTGGTTGAACATGAATCATGAAATTTGATTAACATACATCATCATCCACAAGGATTACTCTATGAAACATTCTTGATAAACAACTCATCAACTCAATGATGTAGTCACCATTGAACTTCCATCGTGATCTTGATGTGTGATGCCAAGCATAAACCTCATATACCGATCCAAAAGCTCATTGTTGTCCACATCGAGACCATGATAAATGTCTCCTTATAATGTAAAACATAATAATGTATTCATCTGATTTCTCTTGAATAATCATAGTTCTCCCCACTATATGAATCTTCGTAAAGAGAAGATTTAGGTAGTCTATTGAATCACATGGTGTGGTTCAATTCTGTCAAACATGATCAACAAAAGACACAGGTTAAGAGACAAAACCAAAACCTCATTCATTGTTTTGTGCCAAACCAAAAAGTCTTTTATAACTAATTAAACCAAAAAATATAACCACTCTATAATTCCCTCACAAATTCATTAGTCATTCCCAATATGATGAGATTGATGTGATTCAAACCCACCACATTTATTTTCACATGAATACAACAATAAATGCTTTCTATGTAATTATCTTAAAAATGATACCATAATCAACAGATGATGATCCATGAACCACCAATTAAGATGATTTATGCCTTAGGATCATTGTTAAACAAATCAACATCCTTACCAAAGTTATGACTTCAAAAGGATTTTTCTCCAGTTATTCATCAATCACTTTTACTAGCAACAAGGATTTCAATCGTGCGTTAATTCACCAGTTATCCAACTCCATCTCCATTCATATTGATATCATTTCCCAATTCCAAATCTCACACCAAGTCTCCATTCAGTGTTACATATGAATCAAACATCAAGAATTTAACATGGAACCAAACATTCTTTGGTCTGCCCTATATTGGTCTTCAAGAGTCACCATTATCATTCAATGATTAGTCATACACAAGTCCATGACCCTTACCATGATAGATTTAATTTACTATGAATAAAGTTTATGCTCCCTACCAAAGGGTTATTATTATAGTTGTGTCAAAGTTATTTTATCAGAATACATGGCCCATGATTAGTTCATCACATAATGTAATGACTAAGAATGATCATCCATTCAAACTCGATTATCAAAAAAAGAACTAATCATTTCACACGCTAGGATTGTTAGAACATAGTTATCTATATCCATCGATCCATTATTATCATGAAAAAATATAGTATCCTAGTCATGGGATACAACTTTCTCCCTAGATGATTCTTATCCTCTTGCACAATCATTATGAGAATTTAAATAATGTTCTAGTTGTTAACAACAAGAGTGGCCTTGAATCGAAAACGTTAGTGATCTATGACTACTACCTTTTAAAATATCATCCATATAACATATATTATTATCGATGGTCCACTCACTACCCTTATTAAACCATTTCAAATGAATCCATGTGAAACCATGTGTATGAACACTCATGCATCATGGAAGTTTCAACAAGGAATGTTGACCCCACTCTTACTCCAAACAGGGTGATTTTACAGCGAGCCATGATCCTTTATTCCCAGAATCACATGCTTATCTATATTCCCACACCATAAGGTGTTATCTCCACTAAAAAAGATCACTCATAGTGATCATCTTTAGAGGATAATCTTCTTTCTACCAAGATTTATAGCACATCACACGACACATATGTGTCAGTTCAAGCTACTAAGAAACCATCAATACTCTAACATTCCAAGGTTTAAACCCTAGGATATTCACTATGTATCCAATAAGAGTTGAAATATGATATAATTGGATACGAGTACCCTATTCCTTCCCTCAATTTCATAAGTATCCAAGCAATTTGAAACCCAACCTTATTCCATGGGTACTAGCACTTTAGGTGATCCATACTTCTCGGTTGTAAGGAAACATGTAAGTCCTTCCCTTAATCCTTTTAAAGGTTATACACAAGAACATAGAATTTTACTTAATTAAAAATTACCCCTAAAGAAATAACCTCTAAAATTAATTTTCAAGGAATATCCTCAATCATATTACATTCATACAGTATGAGACACTAGCTCACTAGTAACCAGAGTCACATTTCTAAGGCCACAAGTTCTTTATATATACTCGTATAAGGATTTACTGAGGTCCAAAACCCATGGAACATCATCAAGATAAATATCCCAAATATGTCAAGATGGATTCACCCATAGAATAACCATTTAGAGAGGTAATGAATTCCTGATTATTAAAACATAATTCTACTAGGCTATGTGGATCACTCTATATAAGCTATAGTTAACACCATAATTAATAGGACTCATCCAACGAATTTCCTCACAAGGTTCCTATTAAGGAAATTAATGCCTGAGAATGAAATAACAAGTTAAAATACATTATCTATTCATATAAGGAAACATCATCATCACCACCATCATTTGTATCATCATCATCATCATCTAGGTGCACCACATGGTAGTGTCAAATGACTTACTATCATAAGTAGACACATGTAGGGGTTTATCCACATATAATGTCAACAATATTTCATATGTTCAATGAAATATAAGTTTTTTACACTAAATCATACAATTCCTCTATCATTATTATAATCACATACAAAAACAAATATGTTGTGAGAAACCTATGAGCCAAATATGATGCATGTGAAGCCTCTTTCTGATTCAACCATGATTCAAATCCAAATGAAATCAAAACCTAAAAATATGTTTGTTTCACACAAGGTTAAAACATATTCTCATAACAAAAAAAATCAAGAACATCAATATTTTTTCCTATAAACTTGGACTTACCTTAGAACTAGTGTTTATGATGTAGAAAATCAAATTTAATCATAATAACTAACACAGCCCTATGTCAAAATTCTACTAAATCCAAAAAATATGAAAACTAGAGAGCCTTGATCAGATACCATTTTGTTTCATCTTGACCTAAATCACCAGCACTGAGCCAAAATTCCATATGGCCTCAGGCATGACTCTATGTATGCTAGAGTCTACAGACTGGTAGAGTGGTTCTAAGGTGGAATCATGGGGAGAATATAACCTTGATTAGAGTTAAAAATAGAAAGAAAATAACAAAACTTATACTTATTATACAATTAGAGTAAGCATAAATATAAACATTCCAACTGTAAGAATTAATGTGAAAACTATAGACTCGATAATCCCAAATGTAAAGAAGACATTTATTTCACACCAATACAATAATAGAAATGATATAAAAGAAGGCTTGTAAATTAATATCTAGAATAGCAAGCCTCGCCTTATCCTAATTTCTAAACACGTAGAAAGATATCCCACTCAACTATCATGCCTGAGACTTATCTCAACTTGTACCTAAAAAAAGTGAGGGATACTCAGGTACCCAAGTGCCATGGTAACCTAAGAAGGGTGTGAGTAAAACTTAGTAGGACACTATCATAGTGGTCTGATACCCAATTTGTAATATGAAGTGTATTTTCATGTGATAAGATCAATAGAAACTAAATAAGAAGAAAATAATTTGACAGTAAAACCATATAATCATCGATAAAACACAAGAAAAATCTACCATATGCCTTGTGGTTAGGCTCTTACCAAGCTGCCACAAACCTCATCCATACTTTCTTCAACTCTATTCCATAAGGTTAATCATAAAATATGATGGGATTTTTCAATAATTAAATAGAAGGATAGTGAACCAACTACTCAACATCATATTAACTATCTACTCAAAATCCACTAGATATCAAGTGAGTCACATGACATCCATGAGGAACTGTCATACCCTTACACTATGATTAGGTTCATCATCACCTCTATCGCAAGTCATGCACACTACCCCTCTAAGGGATTCCATGTCATGATGGTCCACCTATTCTGAGAACCAAGAGTAATACCTCCAAATTCATGGTGACATACATAACAGGGTTGGTCATACAGGAAATGTAGAGCATATAATCATGATTATTTAGTAGAGAAAAACAAATACATGTGATCATCATCAAATGTGGTGAACAAGACACATCAGAAAACTTGTGGAAAAAGTATTGTAATGGGCCTCACATGCTACAGAAGTGCCCACATGCAATCACTATCAAGCATGGTCAATAAGATATGATAATACCTGTATCAAAATAAGGAAAACAAGGGTGAATATAAAAACAGATCATGGAATATCATTATGAGTCATAATAAATACACATGTGATCAAGAATAAAAACACTCTAATAGGATATCTAAGCATACTCAAGGAACAAATCAGTATACATGGTCTCATGGGAAACACACACATACACCCTAGGTTTTCTATGTAATTTTAAGCTCTCATTAGTAGTCAAGCCTTAACCATCAACAACTGACATCAACCCAGTGCACAAGGTTCCATCGTGACCATTGAAACCTTTCTAATTACATTAGGCATGGTTAAATTAGTTAATTATGACTTCAGAATCACTAATTAATTAAGTATTTGGAATCTCTCCTATAATTAGTTAAGGATTTATATTTTTAACTAATAAAGATATAAAAAGTTTATAACACAATTATGAATTAAGGGGTATTATCCCAATGTGGTGAACCTCAAACTACAATCCAATAACCATGAATAATAACATTGGTTAGCTTATATGGGAAAATATACCTCAAATGAATCCAACTCCCACCAAGAAAATCCCAATAACTTTGTTTGATTCAACCTTGTCTATCTGGCCTATACAGACAACCATGATTTTTTAATCATTCCTAAGAACTCTAAATTAATTAATTATAACTAGATTATTATTGATTATTTTTTTACAAGGAAACTCGCCTAAAAATGTGAAATACATACTTGATAAAAGATTTACTAGATATAATTTCCCTGTTTAAAACATAACCAACCATCTATGGAAGGTATGTAACATGATTCCAACTTTATTTTGGGTGAAATCCCTATTGTGAAACATTTCAACAACAAGAAATTTAATATAATTAAAATTTTAACCATAAGAAACCAACCAAGTGATGTACCTTAATATCATCACCATCCAACAGATATTTTTCCACTCCCGACACACTCCTAATTCTAAGATAAGAAAAATCCAAAATTCAATTATATGGTACTTTGGATAATTTAACTCAATTTTTCTAAAAACTAAAGAAGACGCCATCAAGGGTTCATCAAAACACCCATTAATTACATAAGTTCATCATCACATAACATCCTCTAGCCATGACGATCCAAAAATACATCATTAAACTAAGTGAATCAAAAAAAAATTGGAAGAGATAATGGGTGGTTTCTATTCTTAATGAAGGAAATAAAACACATGGAATAACTTAATAGATTTAAACATAATAAAAAAATTATGTGAAAGTGGAACCAGATTGATATCTTTTTAAGTTATGATGATAATGACTCAAAATACTATCATTCAATAAAATTTAGACTAGTATTTGTTGTATTTTAACCTTTATTCCTTAGTTTAAACCCCTGTCAACCCTTTTTATGATTACCGTGATATCAAATGTTTTTACTCTTTATGGGTCAAGAGTGTTACTATAAAAGGAAAAGTGACACATAAGTGGAGAATTGTTGATATTCTAGATCATATCCCATTCACAAGGATAAATATAATATATTTAGAAATTTTAAATCATTTAATAATATATTATTTGAAATAAGATAATATTAATGTCATTTTCCAGACTATTCACATGGTTTGATTCTAAAGACATGAAGATAGAAATGAAATTTGAATATAAACTTTAAAAACATCAATAATATGACGTTAAGACCCAGATTTTCCATGTAACTTTTTTTATTATATAGGAATATTTCAAGTCTGTGAATTTTGGCGGTGCGTGATTCCGAGGCCTGGTGTGCCCAGAATTAATTTCTGAAATTTTTTTAGGTACGTTCAATAAACTCGTGAGTGGTGTTTTGTAACTTTTGAACTGGTTCTCCGAATTGAAATTTGAGGACATCGTTGAACTCACAGCGCTGATATTCACTTAAGGAGTCCTTCACCTCGACCGTAGTAGGTCAAAGGTAGAAGTTAGTTTTTTTGGATTTTTGTGGTAGGGTTAAACAAATAATAAAATAAAATATTTAACTTTTATTTATTTATTTTGAAACCTCCCATTTGAATTCATGGTGGTGGGGACCACCCGAACTCCTCCTTTAATGGATGTTAACTCTTGGAACCTCCCCATTGATGTGCCAACTTGATTTTATTAATTAATAATACTTAATATTAATAATATTGGCTCCTCACCTCCTGTGGAGATAATTGGGTGGGAAAATAGTTGTGGTGGAGAACTTTTGAAGGAAGATCCTCCAACGAAGAACCACACCCAACGAAAAATGAGGAAGACGCACAAGCCCAGATCGAAAATGTGTTGCGGGAGCGACGAATGCCGGAGTACCCTCCATCGACTTCATCCTCTTCCTCATGCCATCTCTAATGAGAAAACAAGGTAGAGGTGTGTTTATGTTGTTCTTCAGGGTTTTATGTTTAAAATTACTCCTCGAAGCCGCATGCTATAAGTCTAACGCAGAGGGTACGGACCCAACAAACAAGGCCTGATCCCTCTGCATATTTAATGTTGATGTGTTCTTCGCAGGATGTGATGACCTCGACAGCACAACCATGACTCTGAAAGAGACTGCAACCCATCGGCCGTAGTGGAGGAAGGTGACGGTTGGCAACCAATCGGATGCATGGAACCAGGGTGAAGAATGTCTGTGTCACTGGTAGCGAATGAGGTCGCGGCCCGTCAACCGAGGCTGTGGGAGGATGGGATCCAACAGGCCATCCGGCCACGTGAGGTAGGTCGGAACACATCCACTTCGTCGATTGACAAGTAAGCCATGGCTGCTTAGCCATAGTGGTGCACTGGAGGGCAACCAGCACCTAGTCGGCCGCGGGAGGACAGTAGCGTCGTCACGCCGCTGGGAGGAGAGCCAGTCAGAGCCCTGGACAGTTGTAACGGATCGGAAGGACCCGTGGGTGACTTGGAAGCACCTAATGGAATTGTTGTTTGGTGTTCCGAATGGAAGGGGGTGCTCCCCTTCGGTGCCAGCTCGGGTAGACCGCGCTGCCCAACGGGATGCCCACCGCGGGCCAGGCCGCCTGCCCACCATGAGCCACGTTGCCTACCCCTCGGGGGCTGGGCCGCCCCACCGTGGGCCAGGTCGCCCCCCGTGTTCCGGTCCACCCACCGCGGGCAGGGCCGCCCACCGCGGGCCGAGCCACCCACCGCGGGCCGGGTCGGGCCGCCCACCAGGGGTCGGGCCGCCCACCGCGGGTCGGGCCGCACATCGAGGGTCGAGCTCCCCTATCACATGGTGGGCCACCCCATCATGGGTCAGGCCACTCCCTCAAAAGACGAGTCAGACCTCAGCCCAGCCTAGCCAGGTTAGACCCATATTTGGTCGGGTCGGGTCGGTCGGACCGGACCGGGGCCCAGAAACACTTGAAGAGCCTTTTCTTGAGAACCGAGAGTCCATTTGACAAACTGTCTGCGGCGTTGGGATCTTTGGATAGAGATGGTACTTTTTGTATACTCCACTTGTATTTTGTATAAATTTGTAGTACGGTTGTGTTGGATTGAACTCGAATATAACCGGGCCCTCAGAGCGGAAACGCTAATAACTTACAGATCGGGCACCCGATTGACGCGGTGTCTGCTGCGTTGGGTCCCTTATGACATAACAGACCTTTGGTATACTTCTTTGTGGGACTTCATGGTATTTTAAGTATCGACTGATGTCTTGGGTAGAGGAACCACCCGGAATCAACCATGCTTAGTGAGGGAACCCAGTGGCTGGTTGTAACGTGAAGGAAGAACATCAATCATGTATGGTTCAATGCTCAATGATCCTGTGTGGGTCAGCACATACTGACCTTGTGTGGGTCAGATCTTGTGTGGGTCAGTGCTCAGTGATCTTGTGTGGGTCAACGCATACCGATCCTGTGTGGGTCAGATCCTGTGTGGGTCAGTGCTCAGCGATCCTGTGTGGGTCAACGCATATTGATCCTGTGTGGGTTAGATCCTATGTGGGTCAGTGGGGGTTAGTTACCTATCGATCATGTGTGGTTCAGTGGGGGTTAGTTACCTATTGATTTTTTGTGGGTCATCAGGGGTTAGTTACCTATCGATCATGTGTGGGTCAGTGGGGTTTAGTTACCTATCGATCTTGTGTGGGTCAGAAGCAGTGCTACCTAACAGAATAAGATGATCTAGCCTTACAACTAATCATATGTACTTATGTACTTAAGTTATACCTGGTATAATCTGATTATTATACCTTCATCGTGTTATCTATGCGGTACTTCTACCTTCGTGGTGTTACCTATGGGGTACTTCTACCTTCGTGGTGTTACCTATGTGGTACTTATACCTTCATGGTGTTGCCTGTGTGGTACTTCTGCCTTCGTGGTCTTACCTTTGTGGTATTTTTCCCTCTTGTGTGAGATTAGTATATCTTTATAACTTAGGTATATGAATGTGCATATACCTAAGTATATTTGATTCTTATTTCTTCGTGCTTTTTGGTTTTTCCTTTTTGGAACTCTAGGAGACCTACGATGGTCTTGGGGTCCCTACTGAGTATTATTATACTCACCCCTACACGGCTTATGCCCGAACCTTTCTATGTCTTGTGCTGATGACGGATAGCGCTGATCGAGATCGAGGGTACCAGACTGGAGGCTGATCGGAGGTGTACATTAGACGAGTTGATCCTTAGGGACAACCATTCGAGAGTTGTACCTACCATTCAGGTAGGATCTTTGGCGGGTGTTCGAAGGAGTTGTTTCCAGTTTTACTTGTACTTTCCAGTTGGGCTTGTATTCTATCCCCTTTACTTTCTGTACACACCATGTTTACCATACAGTTTACTTTTTGCTCATATCATGCTATGTGCTTGGTTGTGTGAGTTTATAGGTTATAAAGGAAATACCTTACAGGTTTTAGGGATATACCTTTCTGGTGCTATTCATCAGCCCCTGGCCAATGGAAGGCAGGCTTGCGGTAGTCACTGCATGGGCCCTGAGGGATGGGTCATGAAAAATTGTTATCAGAGGAGTTTGTTCTACCGAAGAACTTGTACTCTGATCTTTTGATTAGGAAATAGTGTTAAGTGTGATGAGTTTGTTTTTTAGTTTGGGGAATCCAGTGTTGGTACAGAGGCCTACCTATCTATACACCAGGACCCTGACTTCTGATTTCCAACTCAGTGCACAAAAACACTGATTGTGTGTGTGTTTTTGGAAAGTTTTCTTTGTGATCACTTTGTGTCAACTCACCAGGTATAACTTATTTACCATGGCACACCTGTTTCTTTTAGTATGCCTCCACATAGACAGTCGTCCAGGGTTCTAGGTATAGTATGTGATGATAGCCAACTGAGTGACGAGGCTTCGGTGTAAGGCCCCCTTTTGGAAATTGTACCATCATGTGGTGTATCAATAACACCACTACCTATTGGGCAGCCGATGCCTCTAGCCCCATCAATAGAGGTTGTACGCTTCTTGAGTGCATCGCACGAGTTTCAGTCCCATAGACCACTGAGGTTCTGAGGCGAGATAGATCCATAGGCGGCTAAGGACTGGCTGGAGGTCGTGGTTAGAGTTTTTCGACTGGTAGGGACACCAGCTGATCTCATGGTGATCCTTGCCACTAGTCTTATTCCAGCAGCAGTGGGAAGATGGTGGAGCTTGATGCTCCAGGTTCACGAGGAGGTGACTCTCATCTGGGTGGACTTCGAGAGCCTTTTCAGGGCAGAGTTCATCCTAGAAACCTTATGCTCAGTGCTTATACAGGAGCTTCTCCACTTGCAGTATGATAGCATGATTGTGGCTCAGTATTCAGCAAGGTTCACCGACCTCTCACGCAACTCCACTGACATGGTGAGGGACCCTTTCTTCAGGGCCTAGACCTTCGATCAGGGGCTCATATGGGAGATTAATCTTTGATGATTTCTCTCAGCATCCTGATGCAAGTGGGGGTGTTAGAGCGAGCACTCTTAGTAGAGAGATTCCTTTCTGAGCAGTCACCGGTAGCAAGACCCACCCCCGAACGACACGTAGTTGAGTCATCGTCAACTAAAAGTAGACAGATGATGCAGAGGTCCAAGAATACCAGACCTATAGGTGGACAACCGCAGGATACAAAGTCAGTGGTGTGGGCTCTCTATATAGAGCAGGATAGACAAGGATGAGGTAGTGTTACTCATGCGGCGGACAGGGTCACATGGCTCACAACTTCCCGACCTATTGTATGAACGACTAGAAGATGGTCGAAGGACCACCTGGGTAGAGGTGAAGATTTGATTGGGGAGGTCTATAGGAAAGAGGCGAATGTGGAAGAGGAGCAGGTCGTGCATTAGGTGGTGGGCAGTGATTTGAGGTTCTATCGCCGCCACCACCAGGTGGTCCACCCCGACCATAGGGAGCAGGTGGACAAGTACGAGCTCAGCTCCATGCAGTTGAGGCCTACAACCACAGTGCTCCGGAGATGATAAAAGGTATGATCTATGTATACTCTACCCTATCTTTAGTACTTATAGACATAGGTTCTAGTCACTCATTTGTTACCAAGGCCATCGTTCAGAGCTCGGAGATTTCGGTGGAGTCGTTGGCTCGATCCTTATGGATAGGGACTCCTACGGGAGAGGATTCGACGATTGCACACTGGTTCCTTCAGTGTGAGCTTTCTCTAGGAGGCAATATCTTCGGCTAGGATCTTCTAGTAGTGGAGTTGAGGCATTACGATGTCATCTTGGGTATGGATTGGTTATCTATAGTCCATGATTAGATTGACTTTATTAGGTTCAAAGTGCGGTGTGTCCACACGGGCGGGACCAGGTTTTCCTTCAATGGTGAGAAGGAAACCTTTACAACACAAGATGGACTTATCCGAAGGAGGGTGCAGCCAATCACACATCAGTATGATAGACTTAACCTTAGATTGGTTGATGTTGATATTCTGAGCTATCCTATAGTGGTGGACTAGTACGTTGATGTTTTCTCCGATGATGTTCCAGGTCTACCTCCTCGTATATAGGTGGACTTTTACCTCAACTTGTACCCCAAGACGGTACCAATATCTACACCAGCATATCGGATGGCTCCTGTAGAGCTACAAGAGTTTTGAGTACATCTGGAGGACTTGAAGACAAAGGGGTTTATTAGGCCCAGTGTTTCTCCGCGGGAAACCCTGATTTTATTCTCTAAGAAGGAATATGGGAGTTTGAGACTCTATGTGGACTATCGGAACCTAAACTAGGTGACCATGAAGGATAAGTACCCACTTCTAAGTATTTACGATCTCTTTGATTAGGTAAATGGAGAATGATGGTTTTCAAAGATAGACCTCAGATCAGGCTATCACCAGCTTAGGGTACGAGACAAGGATGTGCAGAAGATGGCCTTCAGATGTTGGTATGGCCACTATGAGTTCTTGGTTATGCCATTCAGCATGAAAAATGCCCCAACAATGTTCAGGGGACTCATGAACAGAATATTTCAGCCATACCTCGATCGCTTTGTGGTAGTCTTCATCGATGAAAACCTGATATACTCAACGATAGTGGAGGAGCACGCCTATCATCTGTAGATAGTTCTGGACACACTCCTAGAGCACGAGATTTATGGTAATCTCTTGAAGTGTCAGTTCTGGATACTAGAGGTCTACTTTATTGGAAACGTTATCTCAGAGGCTATATTTTTTGTGGATCCAGCAAAGATTGAGGTTGTTCTTTCTTGGGAGCCACCCAAGAGTGTAACAGAAGTGTGGAGTTTTCTGGGTTTGGCCGGTTGCTACCGGAGGTTTGTGCATGACTTTTCAATAGTTGCAGCACCCTTATCAGCATTGATGAAGAAGGGTAAACCCTTCTTGGGGTCGGAGAGATGCCATCAGAGTTTCCAGGAGCTGAGGTAGAGACTGACGAGTGCCCCCTTCTTGAGGCTACCGGAGGAGGGTGTTGGTACGTCGACTACTGCAACGCATCAGGTACTGGAATTGAATGTGTCCTGATGCAGGAGCGAGTAGTGATCACGTATGGTTCTCGACATCTGAGAAAACATGATAAGAACTACACTACCCATGACCTGGAGTTAGCAGCAGTTGTCTTCACCTTGAAGGTGTGGTGATATTGCTTGATGGGAGAACATTTTACAGTCTAATCTGATCACAAGAGTCTTCGGTTTATCTTCTCTTAGAAGGACTTGAACCTAAGACAGCAGCGTTGTCTGGAGTTCCTCCAGGACTATGACTTCGAGATATTCTATACTCCATGGAAGGGGAACGCAGTAGTATATGCACTCAGTAGGAGATCTGGTATACAGTTGCTGAGTGTGGCAACATAGTAGCTAGCTGCTTTGCAGATATCCTATGTGGATCGAGATGGAGTAGCTTATCTTCAGTCTCTAATAGTCACCCCCCCAATCCTTTAGTAATTCAGGGAGGCGCAACTTCGGGACACTGAATGTGAGACTCGACGTGCTTAGATATCCATAGGACGGGCACCTGACGGGTTTTCTAAAGTTGGGGAGCACGTCATCCTCTTTAGAGGACGTACTATGGTACCAGTGACGTAATGGGAGGAAGTGTTGAGGGAGTTCCATAAATCCCCTCTAGCGGTACATTTAGGAGTGGTAATGATATACCAGGACCTCAAGCATCCGCACTGGTGGCCGGTAATGAAGAAAGAAGTGGTAGAGTTTGTCTATTGGTGCCTCACTTGTCAACAAGTGAAGGCAGAGCATCAGGTTCCAGCAGGCTTCATTCATCCACTAGAGGTTCCAGAGTGGAAGTGGGATGTAATTTCCATGGACTTTGTGACGGGACTTCCACGCACGTCTACGGGAAATGATTCTATCTAGGTGATCATTGACCGACTCACCAAGTCAGAACACTTCCTACCTATCAAAGAGCAGGGATTAGTAGAGAGATTTAGACGCCTCTACATATAAGAGACTGTATGGATTCATGGAGTGCCATCTACGATTGTCTCCGATCATGATGGAAATTTTAATTCTCGACTATGGATGGGGTTGCAGGAGGCGTTCGGTTCACAGCTTCAATTGAGCACTTCCTTTCATCCTCAGATGAATGGTCAAAAAGAGTGGACCATTCAGACCCTTGAGGACATGTTGCGTGCTTGCGTCCTAGATTTCGGCCGCAGGTGGGAGGATCACTTTCCTTTGGTGGAGTTCTTGTACAAAAATAGTTATCACTCCACTATCGGAATGGTGCCATTTAAGGAATTGTACAGACAACCTTGAATATCACCTCTGTGCTGGACTGACCTAGGGGAGTCAGAACTCATGGGACTAGAGATGGTACGGGCTACCACAGATAAGGTGCAGATCATCCATGAGTGGATGAAGACTGCACAGAGTAGACAGAAGTCTTATGCTGACAAGAGACGGAGACCTCTAGAGTTCGAGGACGGTGACCATGTCTTTCTATGGATCTCACCTCGATGAGGTTTTTGGAGATTTGGACAAGGCAACAAGTTACCTCTGAGGTTCATCAGTAGAGTTGGTGAGGTGTCTTACTACTTATCTTTTCCCCCTCAGTTACACTGGGTGCATGAAATTTTCTACGTATCCCAACTGAGGAGATACATACATGATCCTTCGCACATCATTGACTGGGGAGAGCTTGACATCGACGATGGGGTGACGTTTTCGAAGGTTCCAGTGGATATTGAGGATCGATAGGAGAGAGTCATATGTGGGTGATTGATACCTCTGGTTCATGTACAATGGTAGCATGGGAACTACCAGAAGATCACATGGGAGCGGGAGTCTCATATTCGTGCACAGTACCCCCACTTGTTTCCCTAGTTTGTGTTGTGGATTTCAGGGATGCAAATCCCTGAGGTGGGGAGAATGTAAAGACCAAAATTTTTTCATGTAAATTTTTTGTTTAATTATATGGGAATATTTCGAATCCATGAATTTTGACAACGCATGATTCTGAGGCCTGATGTGCCCATAATGTATTTTTGAACTTTTTTCTAGGTACGTTCAATAAACGCGCGAGTAGAATTTTGTAACTTTTGAACTGGTGCTCGGAATTGAAATCTGAGGACACCACTGAACTCGCAACACCGATATTCGCTTAAGGAGAATTTCACCTAGACCTTATTACGTCGAGGGTAGAAGTTAGTTTTTTCGTATTTTTGTGGGAGGGTTAAACAAATAATAAAATAAAATATTTAACTTATATTTATTTATTTTTAAACCTCCCATTTGAATTCATGATGGTGGGGACCACCCAAACTCCTCCCATAATGGAAGGTAACTCGAGGAACCACCTAATTGATGTGCCAAATTGACTTGATTAATTAATAATACTTAATCTTAATAAGATTGGCTCCTCACCTCCTGTGGAGAGAATTGGGTGGGCAACTAGTTGTGGTGGAGAACTTTTGAAGGAAGATCCTCCAACGAAGAACCACCCAAAATGAAGAATCAGGACGATGCATGATCCCGGATTGGAAATGTGTTGCGGGAGCGACTAATGATGGTGTACCCTTCATTGGCTTCATCCTCTTCCTCATGTCGTCTCCAACGAGCAAAAAAGGTATGGGTGTGTTTATGTTGTTCTTCGTGGTTTTATGTTGTAACTTTCTCCTCTAAGCCACATACTATCAGTCTAATGCGGAGGGTGAAAACCCAACAAACATGGCCTAATACCTTCGCATGTTTAATGTTGAAATGTTCTTCATGGTCCGTGATGACAGTGGGGGAACAACTGTGCCACCAAAGGAGACTGCGATCTGTCAGCCGTTTCGGAGGAAAATGGCAGCCAGAAAGAGGCCGGCCACGTGAATCAGGGTGGCGTGCGTCCGTGCTGCCAGTAGCGAAGGAGGCCACGGCCCGTTGGCCATGTTGGTGGGAGGATAGCGGCCAGCATGCCAGCCAGCCGTGTGAGGTTGGGAGGTGCGCATCTGCGCAGCCGCTTGAGCAGGAAGTAGCGACTTCTTAGCCGCGGCGGTGCACTGGAGGGTGTCCGGCACCCAACCGGCCGTAGGAGGACAATGGAGTCGTCATTCCACTGGTAGGAGAGCTAGTAGGAGCACCAATTGTTCATAACGGATTGGAGAGACCCAGTTGGGTCCCTCATGTGACTTGGAAGCACCTAAGGGCGCTGCTGCTTGGTGTTATGAATGGAAGGGGGCTCCCCTTTGGCACCAGCTCGGGTGGACCACGCTACCCAGTGGGTTTCCCACCATGGGATGGGTCTCCTTCCCATCGTAGTTCGGGCCGCCGACCCATCACTGGCTGGGCTACTCGCCATGAGTCGGGCCGCCACACCATGGGTCGGGCTGCCCCATCATGGGCCCTACTTCCCATCGCGGGTCGGGCCACCCCATCCTGGGTCGAGCCGCCCCCTCGCGGGTTGGGCCACCCCCTTGTAGGTTGGGCTAGACCTCAGCCCAGCCGAGCTAGGTTGGACCCATATTGGGTCCGACCGGGTCGATCTGACCAGGTCGGACTAGACCTAGGCCCAGAAACACTTGAAGAGCCTTTTCTTGAGAACCGGACGTCCATTTGAAGAAACGTCTGCAAAGTTGGGATACTTGGATTGAGACAATCCTTTAGTTATACTCCACTTGAGTTTTCGGTAAAGTTGGAGTACGGCCGGTTTGGATCGAACCCGAATCCAATCGGGTCATCAGAGAGGAAACACTAATAACTTACAGACTGGGCGTCCGATTGACGCGCCGTCTATTGCGTTGGGTCCCTTATGTCATGACGGAACTTTGGGATACTTCTTCATAGGACTTCATGGTAGTTAAATTATCTACCAATGTCTTGGGGAGCATAAACACTATGAATCAAGCATGCTTAGTGCGGGAACCCAGTGGTTGGCTGTAACATGAAGGAAGAACATCGATCATATATGGGTCAGTGCACCATGATCCAGTGTGGGCCAGCGCATACCAATCTTGTGTGGGTCAGATCCTGTGTAGGTCAGTGCTCAGGGATCCTATGTGGGTCAGATAATACCAATCCTATGTGGGTCAGATCTTGTGTGGGTCAGTGCTCAGTGATCCTATGTGGGTCAGCGAATACTGATCTGGTGTGGGTCAGATCTTGTGTGGGTCAGCAGGGGTTAGTTACCTATCGATCATGTATGGGTCAGTGGGGGTTAGTTACCTATCGATCCTGTGTGGGTCGGTGGGGGTTAGTTACCTATCGATCCTTTATGGGCCAGTGAGGGTTAGTTACCTATCCTATGTGGTTCATTTGGGGTTAGTTACCTATCGATCCTGTGTGGGTCAGAAGCAGTGATACCTAACAAAATAAGATGATATAGCCTTAAGACTAATCATATATACTTGTTTATTTTAGTTATACCTGGTGTGATCTGAGTCTTCTACCTTCATGGTGTTACCTATGAGGTACTTCTACCTTCATGGTGTTACCTATGTGGTACTTCTACCTTTGTGGTGTTATATGTGTGGTACTTCTACCTTCGTGGTGTTACCTGTGTGGTACTTCTACCCTCATGGTGTTACCTTTGTGGTATTATTCCCTCTTGTGTGAGATGATTATATCTTGATAACTTAGGTATATGTATGGGCATATTCCTAAGTAGATTTGATGTCTATTGCTTTGTGCTTTATGGTTTTTCCTTTTTGGAACTCTAGGAGACCTACGAGGGTCTCGGGGTCCCTATTGAGTATCGTTATACTCACCCCAGCACGAGCTACGTCCACACCTTGTTTTGTCTTCTGAAGATGACGGAAAACGCTGATCAAGGTTGAGGGTACCAGACTAGAGGCCGATCGGAGGTCTACATTAGACGAGATGATCTGCAGGGATGATCGTTTGAGAGTTGTACCTACCCTTCAGGTAGGATCCTTGGCGGGTGTTTGGAGGACCTGTTTCTAGTTTTACTTGTACTTTCTAGTTGGGCTTGTATTCTGGCCCCTTTACTTTCTATACACACCCTTTTTACTATACATTTTACTTTGTTCTCATATCTTGATGTGCATGGGACCCGAGGGACGGTTCGTGACATATGATACATTTATCTAAAAATCTAATGGAATACAATAATTAATCCAAATTTTATTACTTTTAAAAAAAGTAAAATCATTTTTTTCATTTTTTTCTATTACTTGAACAAGCATTATGTCAGTATTGCATCAACATTTAAGGTAATTATTTCATTAAAAATTTCAAAATAAATTACCATGATAAAAAATCATTCATATTTCAAACAACCATTTATAACTAAACATAACCTCATTTTATACCTATGAAAAAAAATATTAGAGATATGAAAAAAAGGGGAGTGACATTTTTTATTTATTTTTTACTTAAAATAATATTTAGGTCATTATCAAAGTAAAGTGGAAATAAATTACCAAAAACTAGAAGAGAATATTCTTATGGTTGAAAGGAACCTATCAAATGAAATAAAGGAAAGTGTTTTGGGATATTTATAGGCCTCATCTCATAGTTTTAACCTCTTTTAGTCATCTTACCCATACCAAGGTAAGAAATATTTATCGTGGTTACTATTTATAATAATAAAAATAAAAGGGAACTATTTTCAAAATTTAAATCTCATTATTTAGAATATATAATCCATTTTTGAAGATTGAATTTCTAGAATTTGAAGAAATCAATTTTAATATAAACTCATAAAACACAATGAAAAACAATTTATTGAAAAATATTCTTTTAGGATTAAAAATGAACTTACACAAAAATATTGTGGGTAATGTTGATTCCCATGTAATTAATTAAATTATATATAATTTAATGATACATATTTTTCTCTAAAATAAAATTTAAAACATAATGGGGCTTTTAAAATACTTGATTTAATTAATATAAATGATAGCTTTATGGAAATATGTATTTTTCACTATTCATTGAAAAATAAATATTTTTAGAAAAATAACAAAAAAATCTTAATATAATATTGAAATATTAATTTCAAAAATTATATTCATTTAGTCAAATAAAATTTCTAGTAAATGGTATAAATTAATTATAATGTCTGTAAAAAATGCAGTAAAACCATTTTTGAAGAAAACCTATTTTTAAATAATAACATAACTTTACTAAAAATTGATTACTTATTTACTATACATTAATAAATATATTTTTTATTATATATATAATGTTGTGTCCTAAATTTCACTAAAACTGATGCCCTGAGCTGGTTCACCACAAGACCTCAAGCACACATGCTCCAATGCCATAGGCTATTGACTAACAGGAGGGGTCTAAGGTGGAAATATGAGGAGACTATACCCCCATATCAGAGTGCATAACTAGAATTAAATAACTAAACATCATAAATATAAAATATAGAGGGATAATAAATAAACAAAAACTAAAACATGTTGTAATAAAAAAATCCAATAAATTCTTGAATAACCATGCCATATATACAACATTGATCTCCCACTAGGCCGATCACATATAAAAAATAAACTGAAAAATAAATAAATTAGGCTCTACTACCAAACTTGGTCTATATCACATACCCAATATCCAATACCCTACTGAGTTATACAAGCCTGACCAATCGACCCCACATGAGAAACCCCCCCCCCCCCCGAAACATGAAATCTTTAGCCTCTGCCATATCCATCGTGCAGCTGTGCTCAATTTTAAAGAAGAAATAAAGTATGCACAAACACCAAGGCATGAATAGAAGGGGTGAAAAATAAATCTCATTAGTTCACCCCAATGGTGAACCTATAATATGATTCCATGAGTGCATGCTCATGAAATATACTCAGTCTAACTGAAAAATAACTGAAAATAAATGAAAAATAAAACCATTATCGATCCTTAGGTCTAATTCCTTGGTTGACCATACCTTATTTAGACAATGTTAGTGTGACTTAGATCACATCTCCATGAATATGCATCCCAAATGACCTGAGGGATCCATATCTATGGTATCCATAACCAAACTTAAAAATTTTAAGGACCCATCCTATGATAGTCATATCATCTGGGATACTAATCTAAGTCATCCCATACTATTTCCTCATGGCCCAAAAATTGTCTCATACTTGGAACATTGAAACATATGTCCTAGTTACTACAAAAAAAATTAATACCAAGCCTAGACCATCATTCTTACATCTATCTCATGTATCATAAACAATAGTGCCTCAATAATTAGTCTAGCACCTAAACCACATATCAAAACAATATTGTCTATAGTATTAGTCTAGCACCTGAACCATATATTAAAATTATCATGCCTAGATAATAATTTTGGAACCTAAACCGTGGACTTAGAGAATTAGTCCACTATCCATCCCAGCAGGTATACCATCATTTCCTAGAGCATTATTCTAGCACATGAACAACAAAGTATACTATATGTGTCTAGAGCCTCAATCTGACACCTAATCCATATAGTATACTATCACTGCCTAGAAAATCAGTCCAAAATCTAACCATATACAAGTGATGTCACATATACTATACTCAAAAATATTACACAATGTTACCAGAACCTCGGTCTAGCACTCAAACCATAAACAATCCATCAGTACTGATAAAAAGATTCATATCTAACATTCTCAATTATAAACATCTAGAACCACACATGTGGATTGTCTATCTATCTCTCTCATCCATCATATCCCTTAATAGTAAACCAGGACCCAAAATGTGACAATACAACATCATCACAATAGAGTCATAGGAATAAACCAAGTCTCATTATACACAACCAAGAGAAAATATAACAAGGGATGGTCGAACACCCATACTCTTCAAAATATACTCAAATATTCCAAATCCCATAGTAAGAATAATACACCCTATGAGAATTCCAATATCTAATACAAGGACCCGGGCCAAGACCATCATAAGAAACATCCTAACGTGGACCTTAGTGGCCTCTAACTAATACTTGATCAACAACGCACCAATAAAGGTAACCAAAAGAATGAACGTACCACATGATCTCTCTCAATAGCTTACTATGGAATCCAATGATCACTCAATCAATAATTAGACCACTAGAGAATCCCCACAAGCCTCTCCAACTCATCTCAATATCTCAACAACACTAATTCATAACTAAAATCCCACAACATCAACTTAGTCCAAATGCTTTAACACATATTGTCCTCAAACCAAGGAGATAAATCTCAACTACTCTAACCTTTAGAAACTCATCCATATATGTGGGTAAAATAAAACTCTACTCAAATATATGACTTGATCCCACATTTTTGGATCCATATAAAAAACCTTAAACAAATCACCATGGAATTCTCAGGCCAGCCTGATAACTGGGCTCACAACCCTCACATGGGCCTTGTAGCTCACAATCCAATCCACTTGAGGATATTGAATTCAAACTTTGAGGAAATCCTCCAACTAAACTACCTTGGTTAAAAACACCACACATAAATCCTCTAATTGTTGGAAAGATTCCACCATCATGATATAAATGAATAAATAATAAGAATGGACTACTCACAAGTCCAATTATGAACCCAAAGGCACAAAACACCCCAAACCTTCAAAAGGGTAACAAAAAGAACAGTACACGATGTGTATGCTTGAGTTCACATTGTGTACCCACATATCACCAAATGAGTGTGGACTCTAGCAGTACTTGGCATGTAAAACCCAAGTACAAGACAAGTAAGTCAGTTACATGGTGTGTACCCTACATGAGTTCCATAACCATGTAACACACATGGAATGACCATATATATCTATGTAGTTGTGTCTTCCTACATGGTGTGTAACCCACATGGGGTCTAGTCGTGTACCTTACACGACCATATCACCCCTACATGGGTCATCTGGCCATGTACTCGGCTACACGTTGAGTGAATCTACACGGAGTTTCCTTCAAACTACATGTCATGTAGTTGTATTCTTATATTCTTACCCGAGAAAGAAGAGCACATGGTGTGTGTTCTTAAAACCACATGTCGTGTAGTCAGGTTCCCCAAACCAAAAACCCCTAAGAACCACCCGAAACACCATTTTCCCCTGATTGGGTACAGATCGACCCCCATGGGGTCTTTAGAAATCATAATAAGTCTATAAAACATGAAAACAATTTAAAAATGGGGATATGGGCATAAAAATAAAAAACATACTACCTCGTGGCATAAACACCAAATCTTAGAGTCAAAATCTACTCTTAGAAGCCACTACACCTCGATATAATCTTGATATATTCCATAGATGAAGTTAGGAAGCATCTCCTCCTCCTCCCCCTCCTAGTCTGGCCATCATGTGTGTAGAGACCCGAAGCTTATCGTACATGGACATTACATTACTTTTGCAGAATACTTAGTACATAACAAAAATGCACACACAAGGATCGTAATAGTTTAGTGTCTTTGGAAACTCGAAACGTAATCTTCTAATCCTGGTGAAAGATCTTCAAAATCTCCCATAAAGATCTTCCTTTTTTTTTACCTAAAACCTTTCTTTATATCCTGGGGAAAAGAAAACATAAAAGGGTGAGCTCAAATTCTCAGTAAGGGTAAACAAAAGAAATATCAATCACATAATTTTCATAACAACATAACATTTTTGGAAATCTTAACCTGCAAAAGAGAGCATAATTTCATAACATGGGATAAATCATAGTAGTGAAAATGAAACCATAACTTAAAACATTACTCATTGTGGCATACACACATAATCATAGAGAATCATTTCTTGTTAGTCAAGACTCATTGCCAAGACTATCTTAGTGGACAAAGTCCCTTTCTGAATCGAGTAATCCTCGTTTCAGTCCTGTTTCACTGAACCGGTATAACCTACCATTCCAGCCATGTCTATCTCATGAGATATGAAATCTTTACCCAATGCATTGGAGGGAGATATAGGTCCCACCCATCTCATAATGATACCATTCTTATGTGTGCCACAAAATCATGAACCATACATCATAGCATAACCCATGTAATAAAAATGGGATTCTTAAACAACATGACATCATAAAACCATTCATATAAGATAAAGGAATTCATAAACATAATTCCATCACAACATATTCAAATCAATGTAAAAATATGGATAGAAACAGAACCCTTTATTATCTTAGATGGAAAATAATTCTGATAAAACACTTGAAATGAATTCTTGAGGAAAATATCATTTCTTCTTCAAAATCAATTTCTTTTCACAAAACATCATGCAATTTTAAAAGAAAGAGATTTTATTGAAAATAGTCATGAAATCTTTTAGAGGAAGCTTAATGAAAATAAGGCTTTATAAAACAGTAGAAATCCGTTCGTGCCGTATAAGTTAAAAAAAACATTCTTCGTACTTTTGTCGGAAAAGTCAAAAAGTACCTCGTACGGAAAAACGACAAAAGATTCCTTTCATATTCTTTACTAAAAACTCACCTAAGGGTAAAATTGGATTTAAACTATTTCAAGTGGATGGAAACAATATTACATATTGAGGGAACATGGATGTGGATGATAAAATACACCCCAGTAAATACTTACGAATAAACAATCTCGGATAAAAATGAGATTGTGATATTTCCCTTACCTTAGGTCCGACTTGTTTTGTAAGTGTCCGAACCTCCTGTATAATGATTTAAATCATGTTATTGACTTATTACAGAATCATATTCATTGTTATGATATCATATATGGTTCACTTATGACATTATATTACCCGTTCTTTTGTAAATTCCATGTTAAAGAAGCGTTTTGGGTAAAATCGTTTCATTTATCGTAGGTGTTTTGACTTGTTGTTCTTGACATCATTATTACTTATATCATGATTTAATTACTTCCAGAATATAAAATATGATTTATATATCATATATATTCAGTATATATATATATATAATAGGTAGATAAATAAAATGAAAAACACCGTTCATGGAGACGGTAGTCCGTACGTACGCATGAACGCTGTTTTCCTTTCCTTATTGTCTTGAAATGGAAGTAAGTAGATGACATACATATGTATATATATAAATAAATCCAGTAGCTTTATAATGTCATATATTTCATTATTATTTCTTATATATACATTATAATCATTCTTAAATGGTTAACATGGAGAATGAATCTCATCGCGTCGTGGAGACGGTATTCCGTACGTACGCACGAGCGATGATATCATTTCTATAAATATTGAATTGAATTGGAGTGGATTATACAATATATAAGAATCAATATGATTTTGTAATAACTATGTATAGTTATTCTTTACACCATTATACCCATCCATGTAAGGTGGTGGTGGAAAATAGATCACACCACGGCGTGGAGACGGTATTCCGTACGTACGCACGCGCGGTGATTTCTTTTTCCGTAGGATGGATAGATGGTGAAATAGGGTTGTTTCATACTTATAATAACATATCAGTATATGAGTGATACTGATGTTATTACTTCATAATGAAACAACCTAAGAAGAAGAAGTGGAAGAAGAAATAAAGATGAAAGAATTGGTAACGGTAATTACCTCTTCTTTGAAGTGCCTCTTTGAGACCTCCTCTTAGGGCACTAAAATTGGTCTTTGAGGAAGACCAGAACCTCTAGGATGTTTCTAGGGAAGTGGAGAGGAGAAATTTGCAGGGTTTGGCCGAGCTTGAGTGCTCAAATTGGTGTGAGGAGAAGGGGGAGGAGGTGTCCTTTTATAGGGGAGGAGAGGGGCACCTTAGGAATATCTCAAAATATTATTTTATATTAAAGTCAAAATCGGTTTATAATGGTTCCAAAGGGTCTTATTTCGAAGCTAAAGTGGGGATGGGTCTAAATACTATCAACCAATAGGATTTAGACAAGTTTAGGGTATTATTTTAACCTTATCAATTAGATTTAACTCTATGTTAAATAATTTAACTTTTACCGTGTCTTTTTGTTTTCTTTCACTATATGGTTAATAAACTTACTATAACATGCCAAACGAACCCCAAATTGTATATTATTAATACATATATCCTTATCTAAGTCATTTGGCCGAACCTTAGATTTTTAGGAATAAAATAACAATTAATAATATAATATTTGATTTAAAAACTATTTTGTGTCAATTTTGACACTATTTGATATATGATTTTTGTGAAAGTCATAACAGAATTATATGTTCGAACCAAGTTGATTAAATCAACACTAATATATCATAGTAACCTATAAAATTAGTGTAATTCATAAAAAGTCTTAAATTACATTTATTTTGGTATTTATATTATCAATTATGTCAATATTTCATTAATAAGATAATTACTGCATCATCTTTGTCTCATACATAAATTATATTATTTGATGTCTAAAAATTACAAATAAAATACCATCATGTAGGAAATCTTTTTAGCTTTCTAATGAATATTTATAGTCGAATTTATCTTATGTATAACCCCATATTAAAAATGATTTACTTATTAAACTTTGATTTTAACTATTTTAACCCTTCTTTAAATAAATTAATAATAAATGTCCTAATCTAATCCAAGTGGTCCTAAATGGTCATATTTTATTCCTAAGTTTGTTTTTGGTCGAATTACACTTGTCCAATAGAATTAGGACATGTGTTAGGGTAATATTAATATCATATTTACCCTTAGTTACCCTATTTACTATTAACCGTGGTAAAAAAAGTAAAAAGTTACTATTCACCAAAAAATTATTTTCATCTCATTGAACCACATTTTAGTCCTTGATATTAACCGTGTCTCTCGGATTTTCGAAATTCCATTCACAGAAGCGGAAAAATTAAGTTTTATGGAAAATTCAGTTTTTAACCTACCACTTAGTAGTTTCACTATTCATCAAAAATTGATGTTTTTTAGAACAATGCCAAAATTTCATCCCAAGCTATATTTCATATTCCGAATTCAAAAATGAAGTCTATTTTACCAAATTCATAACATAAAAGTTGCATTAATTAATTTTATAATTAAATCCCGCTGTTAAAACAAATAGCGTGTTTTTAAGAAACAATATCTATCAAAAGATTGACACTTGGTTATGTCTAGTTTAAATGTGAAATTACATCCAATGACCAACATTGTATTAAATTGTAAAAATATATTCTAAATATACTTTAAAACCACTCAAATTAATGATTTATCACTATTAATTATTTCGATTAAAAAAGTTGTTTTTAATTATAATTTAGTAATTTTCACTATTCATCAGAATATGAAAGTTATCCGAAAAGTACCAAAATTTCACCTTAGGCTAAATTCGATACTCCGAATCCAAAAATGAAGTCCACTTTGAGAGTTAAAATTTCTAAAATTTAAAAGTGGTTATTACTATTCATAACGGCTAGTTTTAATAATATTTTAATAGCATATCATTGTTTCGTGAAACTCAGGATTACGTACCACACACGCTATCGAGGAAAGTTGCGATTGCGTGTAATGCAAGGCAAGTCAAAGATGCGTGTTGTGCAAGCTCCTTTTGGTGTAGCGTATAACACAAGACATTAGTAAAATAAAAAAGAATATTTTTCATAAAATCTCGGGCTGTTACATTCTACCCCCCTTAAAATGAATTTCGCCCTCGAAATTCGTCGGGGTTATAAATGGTTTACTATTCGAAAGTTTCTTTAATAGAAACCCACATCGTAAAAGGGAATACCAAAACTTGGCTTTAAAAACTAAAGTATGAAATGTAACGATTACCCAAATAAACTAATCACTGGGTTTCCACATAGGTGAAAATATGGATATGGGAGACAAATCTGACCATCATGTTCTGATGGAGAGTGGTAGAGAACATGGCTATGGAAAAGCCAGTAATCACAAATCCATAGATTTGTGATGATATAAGGTACCATCTGATTCATCAGGTATAAGATCACTAGGACAACATTTTTGGTTTTCAAGATCATTTCCCTAAAGTTGAAAATTTGCTTAGAATAAATACTTACTTTATTTTGGTACAATCTCATTTTTGTTCGTGCCTTGAACAATTTCTACTTCATCTCTTAAATAAATTAAGTTGAATTTGTTATTTGTGAAGTGTTAGCAGATCATGTGATAGAATGACTGTTCATTCCATCTGTCTCAAACAAAAGGTTAGCAAAAGTTATTAAATATACATAAGTCATTCTATAGTGAGATTAATCATATATGGTTCCTAAAATGGACTTATACTTCATATATCATGCTGCTTAATATAATAAAACTAGTTTCTACTAAACAGGGACTTCCTGTAGGCCAGTGGTAGGCGATAAAGGCCAGTCGCACTTCGGTTGTGGGTTCGATTCCTACATCCTTGTCCGAAGCGATGGGTTGTCGCCCGTCCTGCAGGTTGTCCCTTTTTCTAAAACTACGTTACTATAACATCCCATCAATAATATCGAAAATCTTCTATCCTTAAACAATACTAACTTATGTCCAACATAATCCAGTCTAATCTTTAGGCCTATACATAATACTGTAGTCCACTCTCATAATATAGTGACAACGATCACCAGAGATTTAATACTGTCGTTGATCCCCACATATCATAAGATATGTCTTGTTGGTCACATTCCAAACATTCAAAGTCCTTAATCGTGTATTCTCTTGAATACCTTAGTGAAAACATGAGTGCAGTTAAAAGTTAATACTTTCCATATACCAAAATCCTCAAAATTCTATATACTCAAACCATGATATCACTTAGTCCTTATATCAATTATGAGCTCATGAATACTATCAAACATTTAATTTTCTCCTTATCCCTTCATTATGCGCATATCATCTACATTCCAAAAATATCTGAATAACCTTTCATGGATACTGGTAACATTAATCATATACTTTCAAAACACAAGGAAAGACAACAGTGTAACAATCCATAGATGTCTCTTTATTCCAAAATTACACATGATAAACATGTAATCATTCCACTACATTCTCAAACCATTGACCGAGCTTCAAAAATTCTTTCATCTCACATATCATTTGTAGTCTCTTCATCATCATCCACATAAATACTACCCATATGACTATACTGATTCTCTTCATGAGTCTTTCCCTTAGGGCATTTGTTTGCATAATGCCCATACATTCCACATTTAAAACACTTAACCATTTTTGATGTCGTAGCAATACCATTATCCTCATCCATGGTGTTAACCGACCCTTTTCCTTTGCACTTACTTGCTTTGTGTCCTTCTTTTCCACACCCAAAGCATCTTCCAGTTCCCTTGAAACATTCTCCTTGATGCCTCTTCCCACATGATTTACATAGGGGAAATTGAACTTTCTTTCCTCTATGATCATCATGGAACTCCATCTTTCTCTTATTAGTCGAGTCAGGAAACATACCAAATTTTACTTTATTGATCATGTTGTGAGATTGCTGATTCGGCATAATAATGATGTTTGGACATCCAAATCCCATTTCATTTGGTTGCTCATGAAGAATATCATTCCATTGTCCATCATATCCTCCATTATTGTGAATCATCTTGTTTCCAGCCATTTTCTAAAACCCAAACAGAATAGTGTTAGATGCAAAAATCGTAATAAAGGGGGAGTAACTTAAATATCTATCATCTTTGGTTTAATCTAATATCGTTACCATAGTTCTAGAACTATATCCTATACGTATACTTATCCTTAGGGGCATCCCTAGACATACCTTAGAAATATCTCTAGGGATCTCACTAACGTTTTCGCATCCTAGTTTCCAAAGGTTGACTAAACCTTTCCTTTGATACCAACTGTAGAGACCCGAAGCTTATCGTACATGGACATTACATTACTTTTGCGGAATACTTAGTACATAACAAAAATGCACACACAAGGATCGTAATAGTTTAGTGTCTTTGGAAACTCGAAACGTAATCTTCTAATCCTGGTGAAAGATCTTCAAAATCTCCCATAAAGATCTTCCTTTTTTTTTACCTAAAACCTTTCTTTATATCCTGGGGAAAAGAAAACATAAAAGGGTGAGCTCAAATGCTCAGTAAGGGTAAACAAAAGAAATATCAATCACATAATTTTCATAACAACATAACATTTTTGGAAATCTTAACCTGCAAAAGAGAGCATAATTTCATAACATGGGATAAATCATAGTAGTGAAAATGAAACCATAACTTAAAACATTACTCATTGTGGCATACACACATAATCATAGAGAATCATTTCTTGTTAGTCAAGACTCATTGCCAAGACTATCTTAGTGGACAAAGTCCCTTTCTGAATCGAGTAATCCTCGTTTCAGTCCTGTTTCACTGAACCGGTATAACCTACCATTCCAGCCATGTCTATCTCAAGAGATATTAAATCTTTACCCAATGCATTGGAGGGAGATATAGGTCCCACCCATCTCATAATGATACCATTCTTATGTGTTCCACAAAATCATAAACCATACATCATAGCATAACCCATGTAATAAAAATGGGATTCTTAAACAACATGACATCATAAAACCATTCATATAAGATAAAGGAATTCATAAACATAATTCCATCACAACATAGTCAAATCAATGTAAAAATATGGATAGAAACAGAACCCTTTATTATCTTAGATGGAAAATAATTCTGATAAAACACTTGAAATGAATTCTTGAGGAAAATATCCTTTCTTCTTCAAAATCAATTTCTTTTCACAAAACATCATGCAATTTTAAAAGAAAGAGATTTTATTGAAAATAGTCATGAAATCTTTTAGAGGAAGCTTAATGAAAATAAGGCTTTATAAAACAGTAGAAATCCGTTCGTGCCGTATAAGTTAAAAAAAACATTCTTCGTACTTTTGTCGGAAAAGTCAAAAAGTACCTCGTACGGAAAAACGACAAAAGATTCCTTTCATATTCTTTACTAAAAACTCACCTAAGGGTAAAATTGGATTTAAACTATTTCAAGTGGATGGAAACAATATTACATATTGAGGGAACATGGATTTGGATGATAAAATACACCCCAGTAAATACTTACGAATAAACAATCTCGGATAAAAATGAGATTGTGATATTTCCCTTACCTTAGGTCCGACTTGCTTTGTAAGTGTCCGAACCTCCTGTATAATGATTTAAATCATGTTATTGACTTATTACAGAATCATATTCATTGTTATGATATCATATATGGTTCACTTATGACATTATATTACCCGTTCTTTTGTAAATTCCATGTTAAAGAAGCGTTTTGGGTAAAATCGTTTCATTTATCGTAGGTGTTTTGACTTGTTGTTCTTGACATCATTATTACTTATATCATGATTTACTTACTTCCAGAATATAAAATATGATTTATATATCATATATATTCAGTATATATATATATATAATAGGTAGATAAATAAAATGAAAAACACCGTTCATGGAGACGGTAGTCCGTACGTACGCATGAACGCTGTTTTCCTTTCCTTATTGTCTTGAAATGGAAGTAAGTAGATGACATACATATGTATATATATAAATAAATCCAGTAGCTTTATAATGTCATATATTTCATTATTATTTCTTATATATACATTATAATCATTCTTAAATGGTTAACATGGAGAATGAATCTCATCGCGTCGTGGAGACGGTATTCCGTACGTACGCACGAGCGATGATATCATTTCTATAAATATTGAATTGAATTGGAGTGGATTATACAATATATCAGAATCAATATGATGTTGTAATAACTATGTATAGTTATTCTTTACACCATTATACCCATCCATGTAAGGTGGTGGTGGAAAATAGATCACACCACGGCGTGGAGACGGTATTCCGTACGTACGCACGCGCGGTGATTTCTTTTTCCGTAGGATGGATAGATGGTGAAATAGGGTTGTTTCATACTTATAATAACATATCAGTATATGAGTGATACTGATGTTATTACTTCATAATGAAACAACCTAAGAAGAAGAAGTGGAAGAAGAAATAAAGATGAAAGAATTGGTAACGGTAATTACCTCTTCTTTGAAGTGCCTCTTTGAGACCTCCTCTTAGGGCACTAAAATTGGTCTTTGAGGAAGACCAGAACCTCTAGGATGTTGCTAGGGAAGTGGAGAGGAGAAATTGGCAGGGTTTGGCCGAGCTTGAGTGCTCAAATTGGTGTGAGGAGGAGGGGGAGGAGGTGTCCTTTTATAGGGGAGGAGAGGGGCACCTTAGGAATATCTCAAAATATTATTTTATATTAAAGTCAAAATCGGTTTATAATGGTTCCAAAGGGTCTTATTTCGAAGCTAAAGTGGGGATGGGTCGAAATCCTATCAACCAATAGGATTTAGACAAGTTTAGGGTATTATTTTAACCTTATCAATAAGATTTAACTCTATGTTAAATAATTTAACTTTTACCGTGTCTTTTTGTTTTCTTTCACTATATGGTTAATAAACTTACTATAACATGCCAAACGAACCCCAAATTGTATATTATTAATACATATATCCTTATCTAAGTCATTTGGCCGAACCTTAGATTTTTAGGAATAAAATAACAATTAATAATATAATATTTGATTTAAAAACTATTTTGTGTCAATTTTGACACTATTTGATATATGATTTTTGTGAAAGTCATAACAGAATTATATGTTCGAACCAAGTTGATTAAATCAACACTAATATATCATAGTAACCTATAAAATTAGTGTAATTCATAAAAAGTCTTAAATTACATTTATTTTGGTATTTATATTATCAATTATGTCAATATTTCATTAATAAGATAATTACTGCATCATTTTGTCTCATAAATAAATTATATTATTTGATGTCTAAAAATTACAAATAAAATACCATCATGTAGGAAATCTTTTTAGCTTTCTAATGAATATTTATAGTCGAATTTATCTTATGTATAACCCCATATTAAAAATGATTTACTTATTAAACTTTGATTTTAACTATTTTAACCCTTCTTTAAATAAATTAATAATAAATGTCCTAATCTAATCCAAGTGGTCCTAAATGGTAATATTTTATTCCTAAGTTTGTTTTTGGTCGAATTACACTTGTCCAATAGAATTAGGACATGTGTTAGGGTAATATTAATATCATATTTACCCTTAGTTACCCTATTTACTATTAACCGTGGTAAAAAAAGTAAAAAGTTACTATTCACCAAAAAATTATTTTCATCTCATTGAACCACATTTTAGTCCTTGATATTAACCGTGTCTCTCGGATTTTCGAAATTCCATTCACAGAAGCGGTAAAATTAAGTTTTATGGAAAATTCAGTTTTTAACCTACCACTTAGTAGTTTCACTATTCATCAAAAATTGATGTTTTTCAGAACAATGCCAAAATTTCATCCCAAGCTATATTTCATATTCCGAATTCAAAAATGAAGTCTATTTTACCAAATTCATAACATAAAAGTTGCATTAATTAATTTTATAATTAAATCCCGCTGTTAAAACAAATAGCGTGTTTTTAAGAAACAATATCTATCAAAAGATTGACACTTGGTTATGTCTAGTTTAAATGTGAAATTACATCCAATGACCAACATTGTATTAAATTGTAAAAATATATTCTAAATATACTTTAAAACCACTCAAATTAATGATTTATCACTATTAATTATTTCGATTAAAAAAGTTGTTTTTAATTATAATTTAGTAATTTTCACTATTCATCAGAATATGAAAGTTATCCGAAAAGTACCAAAATTTCACCTTAGGCTAAATTCGATACTCCGAATCCAAAAATGAAGTCCACTTTGAGAGTTAAAATTTCTAAAATTTAAAAGTGGTTATTACTATTCATAACGGCTAGTTTTAATAATATTTTAATAGCATATCATTGTTTCGTGAAACTCAGGATTACGTACCACACACGCTATCGAGGAAAGTTGTGATTGCGTGTAATGCAAGGCAAGTCAAAGATGCGTGTTGTGCAAGCTCCTTTTGGTGTAGCGTATAACACAAGACATTAGTAAAATAAAAAAGAATATTTTTCATAAAATCTCGGGCTGTTACAATGTGTAAGGGAGTATTCATTTTTCTCTTTTTCATGAATAGGATCCCAAATGGGGGGATATTTTATTAATTTTAATTAATTAATTTAATTACTCAAATTCCCATTGAACACCTATCATGAGTCCCTAAAACCGAAGTGGTTTTATACCTCACCTAAGAAAAAACCTCATTATGGACTCAATCGAGGATTCAAAATCTTAATATGATGCTCTGTTTAAAATATATCACCACCCAAACCCACATGAATAATTTAATATTTAATTAATTAATTATTAAATATTATACCAAAACTCAAACCACTCATAATTCTACCAAACTCTTATCCTAGGGTAAACACCATATTCAAAAACTAGTGGAGTAGTAAAAGAAATATATCAGATCATATTCAATAGGAAATTGACCATTTTACCAATCAAAAATACCTAAAATTAAAAATTAAAATTTCTACTCAAATTTCAAAACCCTAAAAAACTTGGGTCTCTACATGATAAAACCTTATTACATATTTTTCTTAATGTGGTTATTTTTATTCATAATATTAATTTAATGACTTGTTTATAATATCAATATTTAAATAATAATATTTTTATAGTATATCACGATTTTCTTAAATCTCATTGTTGAGTCTTAATAAATCTATCGATCATATTATTCTTTTAAACTAAATTTTTGGGGTTTTACACTACCTCAACTCAGTAAATCTCTTCCTTACAATTTTTATCCCAGTAATCAAAAGTTCATTATTTGAAAATAACTTTTTTGAAAACCAAAATTATATAAAGGGATAATAAAACTTCATTTGAAAATGGGAAGCGATAAACATAACGGTTACCTAAAATATCATATAATTAGGTTCCCATACGAGGATAAAATTAGTGAAAATAGAAAATATGGACATGTAGGACAAAAATAAGTCTTAATAATAATATTAAATGCTAGGAAAAAATATCATTAGAAAGTTAATGACCATAAAACAAAAATCAATAAGGGAAAAAGTAGACCATCATTTCATCATAAATGAAGGTAAAAGGATAATTTTTTATTTAAAGATCCATTTTTTTATAGTTGAGGGATTCTTACACTATTAATATAGAGAATAAAAGAAAATATTCTTACTTTAATTCTTCTTATTTCATAAGAACAATTTCACCCATTGGTTTTTCACTGATTAATTTCCACTTTTATCTTATCACTTAATCTAAGAAATGAATAGTCAAGATCATTTTTTCATTTTTTTTTTTTAATTTACATTTAATAGATAATAATATTTATAAAACAATGAAAATCCATTCATTTGATCTCTATATATTTACCAAAACCAAAATGGTAAGCACAATTTATCTAATATGGATAAATCATCATATGATAAAATAATATTACAATCTCTAAAACCAAAAAAAATAATACCCAATGTTAAACTCAAAAAATAAATAAATAAATAATATTTATAATCCCCAAATATATGTATAAAAAATTTGAAATTTAAATTCAAAAATATTTTATCAAATATTTTTTCCAAGATCAACTTTAACATTTATCCCCAAACAATAAAAAGTATCTCATAATGTCACATACTAAACACATGAATACCATGATCATATATTCTCTTAAAACATGTTAATGCCTTCCTTAAATAACTCTAGTCTCCATAAAACCATGTTAAAAATGTAAATGATTCCAAAAAATAACTCTACAAAAAGTATCCAATATATTACATAAAACTAAAAATAATAATAAAATTCAACATAAATCACTTTTTCATCAAATCAATAGTTAATTTAAAGGTCAAAAATAACATCACACCCTATATGACACTTATATACTCTCCAAGATGGTGTCCATAAGACATCAAATGTGCCTTTCGGAATGCCAGAGGCTATCGACTAGCAGCGAGGGCCTAGGGTGTGTATGTGGGGAGACTATGCCCTCATATATCAAAGTGGAGAATAACAATATATATATATGTAATAATAAATCATCATAATTAGATAAAACAATAAATAAAAGTATATCAATTATAATAATGCATGAAAGCCAAGTAACCAATAAGAAAAATATAAATATAATTAGAAACAATTTGATGATGTATTTATAAAAAAATGAATATGCAAGGGGCAGGTAATACAAGAAAATACCAAATGATGAAGAAACATAAAAATACCAAAAAAAATTATGTCTATCATCTCAAGTATAGTCTTGGTCCTCTACTCCCAAAATCCATCATAGAACTGACAATCAAGCATTGGAAGTTGGATGCTTCCCTTTATCAATACCTGAAACCATAAATTCTGCTTGGGTACTAAAGGTGGCCCATGCAGGGTGTGAGATACAATCTCAATAGGCCTCCACCCATAGTGTCTAGGAAAATCCACCTCATGCACTATAAAATAAAGAGTGTTCCTTACTAAATAAATGAAATGAAAAAATAAATAAATAAATACATTGTACTGGGTTCTACCTGGACACCCATACAATTTACCCACTTCATCCTAATCTAGTGAGTCTGAACTAAATGAACCTGTAAAGGTAAAGTGAGTGTAATGATATGTGATAAGTGGTACTATACCTAAGCTTGTAATAAGGCATAGAGGACACATCCCTGCATTTTCAAAACCAAAGGATCATTTGTCATTTAAAATATTTATTTACTTTTTAGTTCAATTTAATCTTCTTATGAAACATTAAGAGTCACCCTTATCACATCCTTGGAAATATATAAAGACATTTAAAGTACCTCCCAATGGTATTCGTGTATGTCTAATGACATGTAGTATGTCCAAGGTGACCCAAGAATGAAGTCCCATGTGTCACTCTAGGAATTTTGTGATAACGTAAAGAACTAACCTTTGATTTTATACCAAATATTTAATGTATGGACCTATGAATCTCTCAAGGTATGGCACAACCATTGTTCCATCGATCCCATCCAAGGGATCTACCCTAAGGAACCAGTGTCACTCATCTGGAGGTAAAAGTAATAATGTTCAGCGAGCCAATCCCAAGAATGGTTGGTGTCACCCCTGGCATGTTTATATACCATTAATGAATCCTAGAAAATAAGGCACAAGAGTTATTCTAAGGGTTCCTTAAGTCAAAACCCCTTTTATCACTATTGACAGTAATACGGAATCATTTAAACAAGTAATGAATTTATAATAAGTCTAACTAAAAGGTCATTTTATTTAATTCAAGCATTTATATCACAAGAGGCATATTGGTTAGGTAATTTCCTATGTGAAATCCATTTATGTTATAATATATAAGTCACATGGCCTAATCTCGTGGCCAATTTGATTGTTTCAACTTAATTAATGATCTATAAACATTTATTATGTGGCAACACACATTAAGGGGTGTTTGGACAATTTAAAAAAAGGATAATCAATCCTAAAAGAAGAAGTGCACCCATTGGGGTGGAATAATTAAATTAGATAAACCCATGGGGTTGATTAACCACTAGATCAGGTCATAAATGGCATGTTTAATATATAAATTTAATGTAAGTCTACATTTAGAACTTTCACCAGAAGGTAAAAGCTCATGAAATGAAAACACATGTTATAAAGTGTAATGAAACAAGGGAAAAGAGCCTAGATCACCTACCTTATCCCTATAGATCTTCCATCATCTAGTTTCTACCTTTTATTTTAAATATATCAAAATAAATTGAATAAATATATAAATTCCTTAAAAATAGGGAAAATGATCTAGCACCAAGATAGCACAACAGATGGGACAAAGAACTTGAAATAGAAGGGAGGGGAATGAAGATGTTACCTCTATCACCTTATTACTTCAAACATCTTGAAACTTAGGAGGAGTAATATAATAGTATTCATGTGTGGGGGGAGGAATAAACCATTGTAATGATAGAGGAAAAATAAAGAAAATGCTTTACTCATTAAATAGGTGCAATTTGGGAATTTCTTTCATGAACCGAATATGTTCCCCATCAAAACCAGCACCTGACCTGGCCTATGGAAAGTCCTAAATGGTGTTCTCAGTCCCCATAGGCTGGAACAAGTGCTCTGGTATCAAAAAAAGAAAATTGGGAATTATTTACCCAAGTTTATAAACATAAAAAAACAAATGAATCCAATAAACCAAATCTGGATTTTTCCAACCAAAACATCTTTTACAAAAATTCAGAATTGAATTAAATAATCTCTAATAGAACTCAAATACTATAAAAAAGGAATGGAATAAAAAAGGATAGCCCAAGAACCTTCTCATGGTAATGGTCACCACCCTCAAGCCATATCCACAACACTACGCCAAGAAGGACCGCTAGAAACCAAAACCACTGGCACTAAAAGCTTTACCCAAACCTGTGACAAAATAACCAAGTATACTTACACCCAAGGTTGTAATTATGTTTTGATCCAAATCCTAGTAGGATTCCACCAAAAAATATTTCAAGTGATAATCATTATAATACAAAAATCTTGCATGTTTTGTAAACAATAAATGCTAGTTACAATTTCTAAAAGATACAACTTCAAATAAAAACAGCTTTCAAGTGGGCTACGTTAAAAGAAATAAAAACTTTTAAATAGAATGAAAAATATACTGAATTTATCCATCCAAAAAAAACATATGCCGATGGTAAGTATAAAATATCTAATGATCACTAGCAATGGGAAAACAACCATAGGCACAAGCTCATTGTGGGTCCCAGGTACCTCATACTCAGTGAAAGTAACCATACAAAAATATGTTATCATACACACGAGTCACTAGTGGGGATCATACACATAACCTAGTGGTCCCCTAAAATAAACATCATCATAATTTACATTTTTTTTCATCATAAAACTTGCAACGTGAAACAGAGTCCAAACCCCATGGGATCACTAGCATACTAGTACACGTCCACCAACAAAGATACATTGGTTTTTCCTCTTTTTCTAAAACAAGTTCCATAAGCCATGAAATAAAATTTTCACATGAAAATACTACTACCAAGACAGACACACACCAAACAGCCTACACACATGTCACATGATCCTCTTTTTCATTCAAATTCATTTTGGAAATCATACTCACACCAAAACAGCCCACAACACATTTCACCTCTCTTTCTCACTTAAAAAAATCATTTAAAAAATTTTATAAAACATTTAAAAGATAGTAAACATCACAAAACATCCATTTAAAATTAAAATAGACCATTTCAAAATTAAAATCCTACCAAAATAGTTTGAAAACATAGTTTTACCTCTAACATAAATTAAGAAACCATTTAAAACCTTCACAAAACAATTCGAAGGATTGTAACCATTTTTTCATGTAAAATCCTTATAAAAACCATATTTGAATACTAAAATCATACCAATATCACATCAAACCGTAATTTTCATCCATAACATCATTTAATAAAACAATTCCATAAATCATAAAACAACCCCAGTGAACACAACATGGAATACACACCAAAAATATTCATTTTTTCACAAAAATACTACTTAAAAACAAACTGCTTAACAAATGCTACCAAATATAATTTTTGAACCAAAAAAAATGGAAATGACCATGCTAAAAATATAAATCAATCAAAACTAACTCATACAATAATTATTACACATGGAATCACCTACCATATGTGCCAAAAACTCCAAATCATTGTGTGAAACTTCAATCGCACCACCACCGCACCACAACAGAGTTAAAACCAACCTAAAAGCACAATATTTCACCAAAAAGACACAATATTAAACCCTAGGTACAAAACCTAACTTCTATAAACTTTATAACTTCATGAAAATATGGGAGAAACCCTAAGAAAATGGGAGGAGGAAGGAACGAAACCCACTTACTTGAGGGATCTTGAAAAAATTGGCCCAAATCCACCAATAGTTGAAACTTGAAGTAGATAAAACTGTTAGGGAGGATTTAATAAGTCTTAATAGGTCAATTAAGGACTGAAATGGGGGAAAATAGTGAAAATTGAAGGAGTTATAAAAGAAACATTTTACCTCTTCAAATATGGGAGATTTGAGAAAAACTAAGAAAGATTTCCCTAATATGTGTGGGAGATGAACTCCAAAGAGGAAAACTCGATAATGGGAGTTTTTATGAGGTTTTTGGATTTGAGTGGGAGTTTAACTCACCAAATAACCTAAAAACTTAATGAGATATTAAAATTTTAAAATAAATAATTTAAAGCGGGAAATGGGATTATGGGATGGCCCAATACCTTAATAAAAAACCCAAATCCATCATTATTATGGATTCCTATGGGGTCCAAATTGATATGGTGGTTTTAATATACTAGTAGATGACAATTGGGAAGTCAAATGGGGGTAAACTATTTAAAATGAAGGATTTATAAAAAATAATTTTTTTTAAAACATGATATGGGCTCACGGTTTGGCCCAAATCATGAGAACACACCTTTTACTCCAAAAAATACATGGGAAACCCCCAAAAAAAATAAAGAATAGTAATTAAATGAAAAATAACTTTAAAAGAATTCATGTATGTGACAACTCTCCCCACCATAAAACTTTACACCCTCAAAAATCCACAACAAGGCTAAAATCAAAAACCAAACCCAACTGAAATTCCAAAACACCTCCAATTGATCAACCAAGGAAGGAATACTCTCGCCAACCAAAAAATATACCACTTTCTAAAATGATAAATCATATTAAAACTATATCCCAAAACAAAACACCTCAAACACTATCCAAAAAAGACTCAAGAAACTTACCTGGAATGAACAACAAAAACGAATGAGGTCATCGTAGTCTTACTTCAACTAAACCATTGGGTGCACTCCTATCCCAACATTTACTCGAGGAGGAACTAGGTGGTTAAATAAATAAGAATGAGACTAAATATTTACATAACAACAATAGGTAAAAAACCAAGTTACTGATACGAGGAGACACAAATAAACTCCCCACCATAAGGTGCAACTCAATTTTTTCTGAGATCGAATCAGGACACTAATAGGGGGATGCCCGAACAGACTCCCGGAAAAAGGGTATAATTTCATTAGACTATTACAAAATAACTTAAATGAGAATCATATTAGGTATCCACACTATAATAACCAACCATATTAACCATCTAGAATGAGATTACATGAAAAGACCCCAAAATTTAAAGAGTTGGCACGACCGCACGGTTAGTCCGCATGGGTTGGGAAACTATGCGCTAACCATGTAGATCATTATGTACAAAGGGGAAGCTTCAAAAAATTACATGGGATGAGGTCCACATCCATGCAGATACTTTTTGGTAGTTACTGTCTTTTATCACATGGTTTCCTAGGTTGGCGCATGGTTACTACTAATCGTGTGAAAACTATGCTCTTCAATCTGCCTAGCCTAAATTTCACCCTTTTATCTAAAAATTCAATGAAAACCAAAGGGAATAACATGAAATCATGATATAAAATAGAAATGAGGTCCTCATGCCTCTATAATAGAAAAATAAAAAATATAACAAGATTATTATACCAGAGGTTTAATCGATTCCCATCTTTCATACTGAGGATAGGACTTTGAACAAAGGTTTGAACAACACCAAAATTTCCCCTGACTACATGCCAGCTTCACTTTGAGACCTATAGCTGGATCTTATATGATTAAATCATATTTGACCTCATAGTCAGGCCTTGGAAACCCCTGAATGGAACTTCTTATTACGGTGCTGCAAACAACTACACCATAATCCCAGAAGGGTTTACCAAGACATAACACACTCCAAAACTAATTTTACCAAAACCTGACATTTTTTTGAAACAAGGTCTTATAAGAAGCACACACATCACCCCTTGTTTCTTCAGCTGAAAAATAGAAGGAGGAAAGGATATATGGAAACACCTTCCACTAAACATAGGGTGTTGAGATTCTCCAAAGGTAGACACACTTCCTACAAAACAGAGACTCTTATATGATTTCACAACCTTCACCTTTATAGTCAAAAAATCACACAACATCAAAAGGCATCACCGAACATGACCATTGTGACTAATAGAAATAGAACAAGGAGAAAGACATTATATTGAGTCTCAAACAACACATTATTCCTACAAGTGGCCATAATAGCCTCACTCAGCCCGATTTTCCATAATAATGGCTTAACATGAACTCTTTCTTTGACAATACTGACAACAGACCTAGGGTCCCTCTTAGAAAACATCTTACACTGACACACCAGAACAAATTTTACATTTATCGACTTAGGTAAATTAAGAAACTACGGTCTATTTTAACCTTCCACAACCACTCTCCCACTACAAGAGGATCCCCAAAACATAGAAAGGTAAAGAGGTATACTCAATTTCCAAAACTCAAGAAGAAATTCCTTATGTTGATCAACTGGAGGATTTTTTAATGGAGAAACAATCTAGGCTGCACACCAGTTTTGCATTAACTTTTAATGGGGGCATACCTTATCTAATTAGAGAACCCAAGGACCCAAAGAAGATATTACATTGGTTAAAATGTTCCACAAACTAGAGTCGAACACATGAGAGGAACCACCGTAAAGGCTTCCCAGAATATTTCTCATAAGGAGACCACTAACCAGCCCTTCGACCCAACTTTCTGACCAACGCAAAGCCAAAAAACCATTCAACAAGAGTGGATATTAGACACAAACATCCCACAACAACAACATTTCCAAAAACACATAAGACACACCACCCAAACTGGTCATCAAGACAAAAAAATTCCCTTAAAAGAAATCACTTTATTGAAAATAAACAGGTTGGTAGTTAGCACATCCCCCAATGCTACCACATGGGCCTCACACATGCATGTTTTTGTGCCACACCAGGCACCCTCCTCATATTAATCCTGGCACTCATACATTCATTCCATTAACCATCCATAATTCTATATAACCCCATGTATGTGGTCTCCCATAAAAATACCAAATATTAAAACAAAAATTAATTCCACTTATCAAAACAAAAATAGTTAACCAATACTTCCTTTTTCTCAAGACTGCTAACCATGAAATCAAAACCCAATTTACATCTTAAAAATTTTTTTATAAAGGCCCAATAATCCAAATAATAACTCACATTCAAGATATTCACATGAATTTCAAATAATATCAACCCCTTTTAAAACACTTTCATTTTTATGAAAAAAACTATTTGATCAACATTGATTCATTGAAAAACTCATCTCTTCTTATTTAAAACAAGGTTCCAATGATTCATAAAACTTTTTAAATTATCACTAGTTACCAAATCAAAAATACATTTTTAAACACCACACACAAATTCAAAAAATCTTTATTCCATTAAAAACACTTTTTCCATAATTAAAAAAGCCCCATTTGAAACAGATTTTCAAAATCCACTTTGACGTAATTTATTATTTCAAAAGAGTTTAAATACACCATTTACCATTTCAAAAAAATTCTGAAAATTCAGTTCCAAAATTTCAAAAATCAAACCAATACCTCTTTATTAGAAAATAATTTCTCAAAAACTTTATCCTTATTAAGACCAAGTCATTTTTTCTTTAAAACCAATCTTCTAAGATTCCAAAACTAATGGACACAAGACAATGTGAGGGGAAACTAGTTTCAGCGGGTGACTTGGACATATGGTTGGCGGCCATAGGCTAATCACTTCACCATCATGAAGAGTGTTATATTGAAATATCCACATCTCTACATGGATTTTCAGACCCTACGAGCTCACTAAGACCATTAACCCAACTCTCTTTTCATTTTTCCTAATCATCATCAAACCAAGAAAACCAAAGGACTCAGATAAATCTTGACTTCACCTAGAGACTTGAATCACGTCACAAAGTTTCATTTCTAGGCACCCTACTCATAATAGTAATTTCAATTCCTAACAATACTAACCCTAAACTATCCCAACTCTTCCCAAAATAACATGACCTAAGAGATCAAACCTGCTTTGATACCATTTTTTGACAAATCGAATTTGGTTTCCATAAAAAATGGCACCCCACTCGGCCTGTGGAAAATCCCGAAGGGTGTTCCCAATCTCTATGAGCTGTAACAAGTTCCCAGGTATCAAAAAAATAAATTCGGGAATGATTTACTTGAGTTTATAAACATCAAACTATAAACAAATCCAATAAACCAAATCTGGATTTTTCAAACCAAAACATCTTTAAAAAAATCATAATTGAATTACACAATCTAGAAAAAAACTAAAAGACTATAAAAAATGAAAAAATTCAAAAAGTACTACCCAAGAACTTCCTCATGGAAATGTACACCACTCTCAATCCATCTCCATGACATTGCACTAAGAAGGACCGCTAGAAACCCAAACCATTGGCACTAAAAGCTTTACCCAAACCTGTGACAAAATAATCAAGTCTACTTAAACTCAAGGTTGTAAGTAGTGTGTGAGACAAATCCCAGTATAATGCCACCACAAAAATATTCCTTGTGATAATCATTATAAGATAAAAATCTTGCAAGTTTTGTAAACAAGAAATGTTAGTTAAAATTTTTAAAAAATGCAACTTTAAATAAAAAAAGCTTTCAAGTGGGTTGCTTTATAAGAAATAAACACATTTAAATAGAATGAAAAATCTTCTGAATTTCTACATCCAAACATATTGTATGTCTATGGTAAGTATAAAATATCTAATGAGAACTATCAATGGGACAACAACCGTAGGCACTAGCTCATTGTGGGTCCCAGGTACCTCATACTCGGTGAAAGTAACCATACAGATATCTGTTATCATACCCAACAGACACTAGTAAGGATAAAACCCATATCCTAGTGGTCCCCCAACATCATAATAATCATAGTTTAGTTAGTTTTTTCATCATCAATCTTTCTATGTGAAATAGGGGCCAAACCCCCACAGGATCATTATCATACTAGTACACGTCCACCCACCTAGATACCAAGGTTTTCCCTCTTGTGATAAAACAAGTTACACAATCCATGAAATACAATTTTCACACGAAAACACTACTTCCAAGCCACACACACCAAAAATCCTACACACATGTCAAATAATCCCCTTTTCAATTCAAATTAATTTTGAAAATCATACTCACACCAAAACAGCCCACAAAACATTTCAACTCACTTTCACACTTCAACAAATCCTTTAAAAAAATTTATAAAACCTTTCCAAAATAGTACACATCACATAAAAGCCCTTTCACATTAAAATAGAACATTTAAAAAGTACACTCCTACCAAAATAGTTTGGAAACATAGTTTCACGTCTTACATAAATCAAGAAACCATTTAAAACCTTCACAAAATAATTCCAAAGAGTGTAACCATGTTTTGAACATACAATTATTATAAAAACCCTCTTTGAATACCAAAATATAAAAAATATCACATCAAACAAGAATTTTCATCCATAACATCATTTAATAAAACTATTCCATAAATCATAAAAAAAATGTTAATGAAGATAATAAGGAATACACACAAAAAATATTGATGTTTGAACAAAAATGCCACTTAAAACCAACCGCATAAAAAATTTTACAAAATATAATTTTTTAACCAAACACAAAGAAATATAATCATACTAAAAAATATAATTCAATCAAAACTAACTCATCCAATAATGCTTACACATGTAATCACCTACCATTTGTGCCAAAAACTCCAAACCATTGTGCGAAACTTCAATCGCACTACCACTATACCACAAGGGAGTGAAACCAACCTAAAACCCCAATATTTCACAAAAAAGACACAATATTAAACCCTAAGTACTAACCCTAACTATTTTAAACTTTATAACTTCAAGAAAAGATGGGAGAAACCCTATGAAAGTGGGAGGAGGAAGGAAGGAAACCCACTTACTTGAGGTATCTTGAAGAAATCAGCCCAAATCCTCCAATATTTAAATCTAGAAGTAGCCAATATAGGTAGGAAGGATCTAATAGGTCTTATTAGGTCAACTGGGGAATGAAATTGGGGAAAAGAGTGAAAATTGAAGGATTTATGAAAGAAACATTTTACATCTTCCAATCTGGATGATTTGAGAAAGACTAAGAAATATTTCCCTAATCTGCATGAGAGATGAGCTCCAAAAAGGAAAAATAGACAATGGGTGTACCTTAGGATTTTGTATTAGAGTGATAGGTAGAATCACCAAATAACAGTAAAAAACAAATGAGATTTTGGAAAATTAAAAAAATAATTTAAAGTAGGAAATGGGCTTACGGGCTGGGCCAATACCTTAATAAGAAAACCCAAATCCATAATTATTATGGATTACTAGGGAGTAAAAATTGATATGGTAGTTTTAATATACCAGGGGATTCCAATTGGGAAGTTGAATGGGTGTAAAATGTTGAAAAATGAATTATTTACAAAAAAACAAAATTTGTTTTTAAAACATGAAATGGGATCACAGTTTTGCCCAAATCATGAGAACACACCCTTTCCTCTAAAACTACATGGGAAACCCCCACAAAAAAATCATGAATAGTAATTAAATGAAAAATAAATTTAAAATAAGTCATTTATGTGATAAACTCTCCCCAATATAAAACTTTCCACCCTCAGAAAGCCATGGTAAGGCTAAAAGCAAAAACCAAACACAACCGAAAGGCCAAAACACTTCCAATTGATCAATCAAGGAAGGAATACTCTCATCAACCAAAACATATACCACTTATTGAAATGATAAATAATATTAAAAGTACATCCCAAAACAAAACACCTCAAATACTCTTCGAACAAGACTCAAGAAACTTACCTGGAATGAACAATGAAAACGAATGAGGTCACCGCAGTCTTACTTCAACAAAACCGTTGGGTGCACTCCAATTCCAATGTTTACTATAGGAGAAATTTTGTGGTTAAATAACTCCGAATGAGACTACATATTTCCATACCAACACTATGGAAAAAACCAAGTTACTGATATGGGGAGACATAAATATACTCCCCATCATAATGGGCAACTCGATTTTTTTTCCGAGATAGAATCGGGACACTAACAGGGGAGGCCTGAACGGACTCCCAACATAAGGGGTAGACTTTAATTATAATTTTCCAAAAGAACTTACATGAGACTCATAGTGGGCCTCCCCACCATAATAACCAACCATCTTAACTGAACAACATGAGACGGAACAAAAATACCCCAAAATTTAAAGAGTTGGCATGAACACATGGTTCGACCGCATGGTTTGGGAAACTGTGCACCAACTGTGTGGATCATTATATCCAAAGGGGAAGCTTCACATGATTACATGGTCTGAGGAAAATTCTCATGCGAAGACTGTGTGGTATCTAATGTCTCTTATCACACGGTTTCCTAGGTTGGTGCATGGTTACTACTAACTGTGTGAAAACCATGGTCTTCAATATTCCTAGCCCAAATTTCATCCATTTCTCTAAGAATTCAAAGGAAACCCAAGGGAATAACATGAACTTAGGATATAACATGGAAACGAGTTCCTCTCACCACTATCACTGAATGGGAACAACTGTAACAAGATGATGACACCCGAGGTTTAAACTATTCCCCTCATTCATACTGAGGATAAAACTTTGACCAAAAGTTTGAACGACCCCAGGATTTCCCCTGACTACACACCATCTTCACTCCAGGATCTATGGATGGAGCTTATATGATTGAAGCATGTTCAGCCTCATAGTTAGGCTTTGGAAACCCCCAAATGTAACTTCTTCTTCTAATGCTATAAAAAAATACACTGAAATCCCATATGGGTTTACCAAGACACAACACACTCCAAAAGTCAATTTAGAAAAAACTGACATTTTGTTGAAACAAGGGCTTAGAAGATTCACACACATCACCCCTTGTTTCTTCGGATGAAAAATAGAAGTAGGAAAGGAAATATAGAAATACCTTCCTCTAAACATAGTATATAGAGATTTTCCAAAGGGAGACACAGTTCCTACAAAACACAGACTCTTAGATGATTTCACAACCTTCACCTTTACAGTAAAATGAGCACACAACATCACAAGGAATCACCAAACATGGCCATTGTGAATAATAGAAACAAAACAAGAAGAAGGACCTTATGTTGAGTCCCAAACAACACACGATTCCACCAAGAGTCCATAATAACCTCACTCAGCCCAATTTTCCACACAAATGGCCTAACATGAACTCTTGCATCGACAAGACTGACAATAGACCTAGGGGCCCTCTTAGACAACATCTTACACGGACACACCTGAACCGATTTAACCTTCGGTGACTCAGGTAAATTAAGAAAATAATTTCTCTTTAAACCTTTTAGGACCACTCTCCCACTATAAGAGGATCCCCAAAACACAGAAAGTTAAAGGGGGTATACTCAATCTCTAAAACTCAAGAAGAAATTCCTTATATTGATCAACTGGAAGATTTTCCAATGGAGAAACAGTCTAGGTTGCACTTCAGTCATGCATTAACTTTTAATGGGGGCGTACCTTATCCAAAGAGAGAACTGAAGGGCCTAAACAAGATGGTCCATTGGTCAAAACATGCCACAAACTAGAACCAAACACATGAGGGGAACCACCGTAAAGGCTTCCCTGAACATTTCTCATAAGGAGACCACTAACCGTCCCTTTAACCCAACCTTCCGACCAAACACAAACCCAAAACACCATTCAGAAAGAGGGGATATTTGACTCAAACATCCCATAACAACAACATATCCAAAAACACATAAGAAACACCACCCAAACCAGTCATCAAGAAATCATGTTTTCCCTTAAAAAATCACTTCATTTAAAATAAAATGGTCGGTGGTTAGAGCATTCCCAAATGATATCCCATGGGCCTCACACATGCATGTTTATATGCCACACTAGGCACCCTCTTCATATCATTCCCGGCACTCATCCATTCATTCCATTAACCATCCATCATTCTATATAGCCCCATTTATGTGGTCGCCAATGGAAATATCAAAGGTTAAAAAAATCATTCCACTTTTCAAAACCAAAACAGTCAACCAATACTTCCTTTTTCTCAAGACCGCTAACCACAAAATAAAAACACAATTTAAATCTTAAAAAACATTTCATAAAGGCCCAATAATTAAAATAATAACTCACTTTCAAATCTTTTCACATGATTTTCAAAACATCTCAACCCCTTTCAAAACACTTTCAATTTTCTAACAAACACCATTTGATCAACACCCATTCATTGAAATACTCATGTATTCTTATTTAAAACAAGGTTATAATGATTCCAAAAAAAAATTAAAATTATCACTAGTTACCAAATCAAAAATACATTTCTAAACTTCACACACAAATTCAAAAACACTTTATCCCATTCAAAAAACTTTTTCAATAATTCAGAATGTTCCATTTGAAACAGATTTTCAAAATCCACTTTGACGTAATTTATACTTTCAAAAAAGTTTAAATACACCATTTACTATTTCAAAAGAATTCTGAAAATTCAGTTCCACCATTTCACAAGTCAATCCATTACCTCTTTATTAGAAAATAATTTCTCAAAAAATTTACACTTCTTAATATCAAGTCATTTTTTCTTTAAAACCAATCTTCCAAGATTCCAAAACTAAAGGACACAAGACAATTCAAGAGGAAACTAGTTTCGGTGGGTGATGTGGACATATGGTTGGTGGTCATAGGCCAATCACTTCACCATCACATAGATTGTTCTAGGGAAATATCCCCAGCTCCAAATGGCTTTCTAGGCCCTGCGAGATCACTGAGACCATTAACCCAACTCTCTTTTCATTTCCCCTAAATCATCAAACCAAGAAAACCAAAGGAATCAGATAAAAATTAACTTCCCCTAGAGACTTGAATCATGTCATGAGGTTTTATGGATATCCCCCCTAATTTTAATTTGAATGTCAATTCCCGAAAATCCTAAACCCAAACTATACTGACTCTTCCCCAAATAACATGACACAAGAGAGCGAACCTTCTCTGATACCATTTTGTCACGAACCAAATTTGGTCGCCATCAAAACTGGCACCCGACCCAACCCGTGGCAAGGCACTAAGGGTGTTCCTAATCCCCACAGGTTTTCACAAGTTCTCGGGTATCAAAAAATGAAATTTGGGAATGATTTTTATGAGTTTATAAATATAAAACAACAAACAAATCCGATAAACCAAATATGTATTTTTCAAACCAAAACATATTTTAAAAGAATTCAGAATCGAATTATATAATCTAGAACAAAACTCAAAGACTATAAAAAAGTCAAAAAGTCAAAAAGAAAATCCCAATAACCTCCTCATGGAAAGGGGCACCACCCTCAATCCATCTCTACGACACTGAACCAAGAAGGACTGCTAGAAACCCGAACCACTAGCATTAAAAGGTTTACCCAAACCTGGGATAAAATAACCAAGTCTACTTACACCCAAGGGTGTAATTAGGGTGTGATCCAAAGCCCAGTAATATTCCACCACAAAAATATTCCATGTGATAATAATTATAAGACATAAATCTTCCAAATTTTGTAAACAAGAAATGATAGTTACAATTTCTAAAAGATGAAACTTTAAATAAAAATAGCTTTCAAGTGGGATACATTAAAAGAAATAAACAATTTTAGATACAATGAAAAATATACTGAATTTTATATAAAAACATACATTATGCTGACATTGAGTATAAAATATCTAATTAACACTAGAAATAGGACAAAAACTATAATAAATAGCTTATTGTGGGTCCCAGGTACCTCTTACTTGGTGAAAGTAACCATAAAAATATATGTTCTCATGCACACGAGCCACTAGTATGGATCATACCCATAACCTAGTGTTCCACCATCAACATCATCATCATAGTTTAGTCTGTGTTGTCATCATCAATCTTTCTACATGAAATAGGGGCCAAACCCCATGAGATCACTATCATACTAGTACACGTCCACCCACCAAGATACCCGGGTTTTCCTTCTTGTCATCAAACAAGTTCCACAAGACATGAAATACAATTTGAACATGAAAATACCACTTATAATCCACACACACACCAAAAAAACCACACACATGTCACATGATCCCCTTCTTCATTCAAATTCATTTCAGAAATCATACTCACACCAAAACAGCCCACAATACGTTTCACCTCTTTTTCACACTTCAACAAATCCTTTAAACAATTTTATAAAACCTTTTCAAGATAGTACAAATCACATAACAACCCTTTCAAATTAAAATATACCATTTCAAAAGTACCCTCCTACCAATATAGTTTGGCAACATAGTTGCACCTCCTACATAAATCAAGAAACCATTTAAAACCATCACAAAACAATTCCAAGGAGTATAACCATATTTTGCACGTAAAATAATTCTAAAAACCCTCTTTGAAGACCAAAATTATAACAATATGACATCAAACCAGAATTTGAATCCATAACATCATTTAATAAAACTATTCAATAAATCATAAAACAACCCCAATGAACACAACATGGAATACACACCATAAATATTCATTTTTTCACAAAAATGCCACTTAAAAACAAACCACTTAACAAATGATACCAAATATAATTTTTGCACAAAAAAAAGAAGATAATCATGTTAAAAATATAAATCAAGAAAAACTAACTCATCAAATGATGATTACACATGGAATCAACTACTATTTGTGCCAAAAACTCCAAATCGTTGTGAAAAACTTCAATCGCACCACCACTGCACCACAAGGGATTAAAAACCAACCTAAAACACCAATATTTAACTAAAATGACATAATTTTAAACCCTATGTTCAAACCCTAACAACTAGAAACTTTATAACCTAATGAAAATATGGGAGAAACCCTAAGGAAATGGGAGGAGGAAGGAAGGAAACCCACTTACTTGAGGGATCTTGAAGAAATCAGCCCAAATCCACCAATAGTTGAATATTGAAGCAGCCAAAACTGGTAGGGAGACTCTAATATGTCTTATAAGGTCAATTGGAGACTAAAATGGGGTAAAAAGGGTGAAAATTAAAGGAGATATAAAAGAAACGTTTTACCTCTTCAAACATGAGCGATTTGGGAAATACTAAGAATGATTTCCCTAATCTTCATGGGAGGTGAGATACAAAGCATAAAAAATGATAATGGGGGAGCACCTTAGGTTTTTGGATTCTAGAGGGAGTTGGAATCACTAAAAAAATTAAAAACATTAATGAGATATTGAAAACTTAAAAAAATAATTTAAAGTAGGAAATGGGATTACGGGCTGGCCCAATACCTTAATAAAAAGAATCAAATCCATCATTATTATGGATTTCTATGGGGTCTAAATTGATATGGTGGATTTAATATACCATTTTATTCCAATTGGGAAGTGGAATGGGTGTCAAATGTTGAAAAACTAAGAAGTTATAAAAAACAAATTTTTTTTTTAAAACATGAAATGGGCTCACGGTTTGGCCCAAATCATGATAACACACCCTTTCCTCCAAAAATACATGGAAAACTCCCACAAAAAATCAAGAATAGTAATTAAATAAAAAATAAATTTAAAATAAGTCATAGATGGGACAATTTCACCCTTAAAAACAAGGGTACATGATTTGGCACACGGTTTGACTAACCATGTGAGAATTGTGAAAAATCACTCAGTCCCAAACCTCTAAAGCACCACATGGCTATGCACCTGTGATCGCACAGTTTCATAAAAACCATGTGGCCCCTAGAATCCCATTTCTTAAAAACACACAGTTTAGATAAATTTTTTGGGATGGGATGCACAGTTTTTACTAACTATATGGCCCAGTCTGCCTCTTCCAATTTTGGGGATCCAGGCTCCGAACGAGCTTTAGAAACACCCAAGATCTCCATAAAATCCTTAGGCATCATTAATAGGGATAAATAAGAAAATTCAAACAAAAAATTAATTTTTCCTACCTTTGGTAAAATTTTGGACATTACAACCTCCCCCCTTAAGACAACTCGACCCTGAGTTACCCTTCTAAGAGTGGTAGAATGTTTTCAAAGAAGAGCTCTATCCACTTTGCACATACATCATCATCCCTCTCACATATCTCATCCCACACATGTTCATGCTACCATAGAACCTAGAACAGAGGAACTAACTTACCACAGAGAAACTTCATGGATCGATCGACGATGCATATCAAATACTCCTTGAAGGATGCATCCACTTCTATCTCTATGTCCTCGAGGTAAAACTAATGAGATTGGTTGGGATGATACTATCAAATTTGATATACATGTAAGACATCGTGCATTGAATGGTGCCTATGAGGTAGCTAAAAATAATAGGATACCATCCCTACTTTCTCTAATACCTCAAAAGGACCTACATAATGAGGTTATATCTTTCATTATCTCCTAATTCTTCTCTGACCCAATCTTGGAGATTCACACAGAAAGACCCGATATCCCACTTCAAAATCTAGAGGTCTACAGTGACAATTATTATAATAATTCTTCTTATAAAAATCTATATCCATACAATTTGAATCAACTAGACCTACTCTAAAGTCTCCTGAACGAGATCAGGACCCAGTAGATCTACATCACCTGCCTCTAGCCAACACAGATGTGAACGACACAACATATTATAAAGGGCTTCATATAGATCCATCTTTACCATTTCCTGAAAGATATTTCTATATAAAAACTCAACTAGAGGTATATAATTTTCCCATGAACCTCTAAATTCCAAGATGCAAGCCCTATGAATATCCTCTAACACCCATATCATTTTCTCAAACATTCCATCTGTTTGAGGGTGATATATTGTACTCAAGAAAACCAATGAAACCAATTCCTTTTTCAACCCTTGATAGAACCATGAAGTTAAATGATCATATCATTCCTAAAATATATAATGGGGAACACCATGAAGTTGAACTATCTCTCATATATAAATCTGTCCTAGATCATCAACTGAGAAAGTCTCCCAGATCGGTAGAAAGTGTTCAACCTTGGTCAACTAGTTGACGATCACCCATATAACATTGTTGCCTAAAAGGGATATTGGAAATACTATCATGAAATCCATGGTGACTTCATTCCATTTCCACTCAATAATGTAGAGAGGTTGTAGAAGTGCAGAAGTTTTCTAGTTATTTTCCTTCACCTGTTGACAGGTGGAGCACCAAGTGATAAATCCTGCTATCTACCTCTTAAAACCTAGCCACCAATACTGATGACTTATAACTCTATACATCATGGTAAGCTTAGGATTAACTTCCCAAATAGAGGTGTTTTATTCCTTCATCACTTCTTCCCATATATTAGAAGTCACACATGCACGACCACTTAAGAGTAGGGTTTCACTTTTATCAACTACCCAACCAAGAGGTGGTTTCTCTCCTTTGGTGCTCTCCCTTAGAATGAGTCTCTCAAAATATGATAACTACCTTATCCAGACCTATTGTGGAAGGGAGAATATCACGACCATATCTATTAAGAACAGTTTCCCATGATTTTCCTGAATCTCAATATGTATCTCAAAGAATAAATCCATAAACTTCCACTCATTGCTAGCCTCCTCAATGGCTTGAATTTTAGTTTTCTAGATCAAATCATTAGTTATGCCATTACCCTTTCTAGGTGTGAAAGTAATCTCAAAGTCAAAATATTGAAGTTATTCCACCCACCTACGCTTCCTCAAATTCAATTCTTACTAATAATATATTTATTTAATACTTTTATGATCTTTCTAAAAAACACCCACTTTAAAAGTAGTGCCTCCAATAGTGCAGATCATGAACCATGGATACTAGATCGATTTTGTGTGTAGGATATTTCCACTCATGAGGCATCAGTTGGCAGGACTCATATACTACAACCCAATCACCTTACATTAGAAATCTCCTAACCTGATCCCTAAAGCATCATAGAAAATAGTATAGCTTCTTACTATCTCAGAAAAAATCATGATCGATGTTAAAGCTAGTCTTCCCTTTAACTCCAAAATATCTACCTCGCAAGATTTAGTCTAACCAAACTTCACACCCTTCTTAGTCAAGCTTGTAAGCAGCGCTCCTATGCCTGATATGTCTAGGATTAAATGCCAATATTATCTAGTTATCCCTGTGAATATTTTTATATCGAATGTGTTCATAATATGCTCTAAGGAAACCACAACACTCACCTTCTCTAGGTCAACTGATATTTCTACCTTAGATATCATATGACCCAAGAAGTAAAACTTGTTGATCCAAAAGTGGCATTTACTGAGCTTCTCATATAGCTGGTTCATTCTTAGTGTACTCATAATGATCCCAAGATGGGTATCATGGTTGTTTCAAGTATGTGAATACACTAAGATGTGGTTTATGAAGAACACCACAAAATAATCATGATACCTGTGGAAAACCTGATTCATTAAATCCATGAATATTGATGGTGCGTTCGTCAAACCAAATAGCATGACTAGATACTCATACTGACCGTACCTTCTCTGGAACATTGTAAGTGGAATATCTGATATCATCACATGAACCCGATGGTAGTCTTACCTCAAATCAATCAGGGAGAAAATAGTCGCTCTCTAGAGATAGTCTAAGAGGTCATTTATCCAAGGAAGTGGAAATCATTTTTCCACCATAATTTGATTCAGTTGATGGTAATGCATTAAAAACCTAAGATTACCATTCAAATTCTTAGTGAAAAGAATGTGTAAACTCCATGGTGATGTGATGGGTCAGATAAAACCTTTATCCTCTAGATCTTCAAGATTCTTCTTATGTTCTTGGAGCTCTTTAGGTTCCATCCTATATGGAGGAATGGGCACTGGTGCCACACCTGGAACAATCTCAATAGTGAACTTAATATCTATCTTAGTAGGTAATTTATAGAAATTGCAAGGTAATAAATCCCTAAAATAATCCACCATAAGAGGAATCTCAACAAGATGAATCCCATGATCTCTCATAAAGAGACTGGTCATCTAGGCTGCCACTTCACCCAGACCAGTATGCTTGAGTCCAGCTCAACTGACCTAGAGATCCCATTCACCCTTATGGGTATACATACTACCCATGGGTTATGTGAAGGATACCCAACTGCTATATAAATTCACCTGGGCTCAATAAGGCATGATCCAATCCATAACAAGGAGGATGTCGAAACCGATCACCTCTAGGATTAAGAAACTCCATAGAAAATGGTACCTAACTATTTCAAGGGGTAACTCCTTGAACTTGAACGTAACATCTACTCAGACTCCTAACGGTGTTTCGAGAGTCATAAATCCACTAGAGTACTCTATCATTAGGCCCAGACTTCCCATATTTTCAATAGATATAAAGGAGTGCCATGCACCTATATCGAATAAGGCAGATACTAAAGTAGATGATGCTAGAATAGTACCTATAACTATAAATGTCCCTAGACTCTACTCCTATGGTGTAGGTTTTACAACATATACTTGGCTCAAACTATGGCCCTGAGATGTTTCCTTAGTAGACTGAGCAAGTCCACTCTGCTAAAGCTAAAACTCTTAAACCTGACTGCCTCGGAAATAACCACCTATTCAGCTTGAACAGCCTGTAGAAGACCATATTCCTACCTGATGAGGATTCATTGATCATTTACCTGAAGTTAGTGATGTAACATATCTCTTCTCACTTGGTAAAGAAGGAAAAGATCAGCAAAAGTGTTGGAGGGGACCCATCCTACCGCAAGCCCGATACTCAATCAGGTTCCTTGTACACAAGGACTTGTTATGGCCTAGCCTGCTGCAATGGAGATACACTACATAATTATCGATGCGTGCCACATGGATAGTACTAAACTTAGGTGTATAATTTAAATTAAACTTCCTACCACTAGATAGGACACCACTCTTCTTATAAGTTGAACGGCCTTGTTTCATGTCACCTGATTCCCTTAGGTTTCGCTCAATGATTATAGCCTGGTTCATTATCTCTGAAATGGTGGTCTGCCAAAAAATATTCAACTATGAGTAGATGTAATATGAAATCCTATCCAAAAATCACCTTGAAACAGTAATCTCATCACCGATCAAGGTTAGTGAAAAGTGATGAAATTCGGTGAAGCGATTTGAGTATTCCATCACTAACATGTCACCTTGCTTAGGGTGCATGAACTCCCAAACATGATCTATTCGCAAGATCTGAGGAAATAAGTAGTTGATTAAGGTTATCTTTAAATCCACTTAGACCATCCCTTTATGTCAACCATACTGATTGAGAATTTCCCTCTAATGCTTGGCAGAATCACATAGAATATTGGATGTGATCTGGACCCTCCACTCTAGAGGCATCTCGATATGCTCAATGATCGACTGCATGGCATCTATCCATGACTTCATAGCCTAAGGTATGCCATCCCCTGAGAAGGTGGGAGGATGTTATTGCTGGAAACCATGGGTCATCTCTACCATAAAAGGGGTAGGTTGAGGTGCACCCTAAATGTTATTCATGAACCGAAAGAAGCTATCATGGAACTGGGCACCAGCACCCAGTGGAGGATCTACAGGTGGTGCCTCATGTGGCACTACAGAATGTATATGGGTGGATCAAGGACCTCCACCTCTAGAGAATTTTATTTACCACTTTCATGGAATAAAACATGAAGTAGTTGCGATGGAATAACTCTAAAAATTCCAAGCGCTTGCCTTAAATAGAATTTATTGCTGATAGGGAAAGAAATAAATAAATTATAAGTGTAGTTCCAACCTATAAGCATGTTATAACCCCTAGATTTCTCTAGGTTTCAGTTTTGGGTGATAGGAATGATTCATAGAAATATCATAGGATACATAGCCTACTACCCACTTCTAAGGTCAGTTCAGGTTAAGGTCTCATGTTACAGACATAAGGGGGTATATTTCATTATAAGTATCATGTTCATTTTAATTCATTTATGTATTTAAATGTATTTTTAGTGGTTGAATTAGTTGATTCACCATCCTTGATTTATAAGGGAACATACACATTATAAATTAGATGTTGGTGTCTATTTAATCCTAACAATAACATGTTCTAGCACATGTAATCGATGGTCCATGGCGCAACATTCCACAATTAGCTGCTTAAGGAGTCTGGTTTAACCTATATAGGAGAACACTATTAGCTTAAGATAGATGTTTTAAGTACTAATTGTGTTTTCTCGGTACTATAGGTAATTAGTAGGATGTTTCTAAATATATATCAATTAATAACTTCAAGCCACAATAAAAAATACACATACAACAATCATATGTGAAATGGGAAATGTACGCTAAAATGTAAATATAGATGACATAATGCATGAAATTTCAATCCTAAGGATCCTAATATTATGTATTCTTCTATGTGACCTCATATCATCTAGCTAAAATAACAGATATACCATCAAGATAATAAAAATGTAAATCAAGTTCATTACCCTATGGTTAAGTCCATGAAATGGTAACAACACAAGAAATAATAGTGCTTACCCATCCTAATCAATTTGGGTTTCCCTTATACATGGGTTAGCTACTCCCAGGAACATGCTCATATCAAATTCCAACATCCTAGTATCCTATCTAAACCCAAAAAATAATATAAAAGGAAAAAAAGTCTATGATAACACTTTACAACATCCCACCCAGGGATTCCGCTTAGCGGTTCCTTGAGACGATTGTCACAAGACCTCAAGCACGCCTCCTTAAATGCCAGAGGATGCTAACTAGCTAGTAGTGAGGAACTAGGGTGTGTCCATGGGGAGAATATTCCCTAATATATCATATTGGAGCATAGAAATATATATAAGGAATAATAAATCAATAGAATCATATACAATAATAAATATCAGGGGAGAAATTATAATAAGACATGAAAACCAATTAAACAATAAGAGGAAGATGAATAAAAATTAGATAAAATATAATTATGTAGCTATAAAAAACTAAATATTTAAGGGTTATGAAGTAAATGCATATAATGCATTCTAAAAAAACATACAAAAAGGAAAAAAACTGCTATGTCTGGAATATTGAGCATAGTCCTAGTCCTCTGCTCACAAACTCCATCCTAAAATTGAAAATCAAACATTGGAAGTTAGTTGATACCCTTTATCAATACCTGTAACCATAAATTATACTTGGGTAAAAAAGGTGACCCAATTAGGGTGTGATATACAAAATCAGTTGGCCACCACCCATGGTTTCTAGTCCAATCCATCTCGTGTGATATAAAATGAGCGGTTTTCCTTAATAATGAAATGCAAAATATAAATAAATAAATAAATACATTGGACTAGGTTCCACTTGTATACCCATCCAATTTACCTATTTCAATCTAAAATGGTGAGTCTGAACCAAATGAACCTGCAAAGGCAAATTGAGTGGAATGATATGTGAGAAGGTGTATTGTCCCCAAGCTTGTGATTAGGTTTGGAGGACACATCCCAATATTTCCAAACCCAAATTATCATTTCTCATTTAAAACCTTCCTTTACTTTTTAGATCAATTTAACCTTTTATGAAACATTAAGAGTCACCCTAAGCCTGTCCATGGAAATCCACAGAGACTTTACAAGTATTACTCAAGGGGATCATTGTATGTCCAATTCCATGGAGTCTATCCAAGGTGAACCAAGATTGAATTCCCATGTGTCACTATAGGAATAGTGTGATAACATAAAGAACTAACCACTTAGTCTATACCTAGTATCACACGTAGGGGACCGAGTCTCTCTCTCGTGGCATGGTAAAACCATCATTCCATCAATCCCATCTAAGGGGTCTCTCCTAGGGAATTGGTGTCACTCATTTAGATGTTAAAATAATAATTCTCGATGATCCCATCCCAGGAATATATTGTGTTTCCCCCATCATGTTTTTAAACCATTTATGAATTCTAAAAAATAAGGCATAAGAGTCCATCCAAGGGGTCCTTAATTTGGGACCCCTTGCATCACCATTGACACTAATATGGAATCATTTAAAAAAGAAATTAATTTATAACAAGTATAACTAAAATTTCATTTCATTTAATTCAATAATTTATATCATAAGAGTCATATTGTTCAGGGAATTTCCTTTAGGAAATCCATTTATGTTATAATACATAAGTCACATGGACTAATATCATGGAAAATTTGATTGGTTCAACTTAATTAATTATGTCTAAGAATTTATTATGTGAAAATACACCTCAAGGGGTGTTTAGTAAATTTAAAAAAATTAAAATCACGCCTCAAAGGATCACACCCATTGGGGTGGAATAATTCAAGGTGATCAACCCATGGGGCTGATTTGCGACTATCTCGGGTCGCAAATGGAACATTAGATATTTAAATTTAATTTAATTCAACATTTAGAGATATTGTGAAAAGGGTATGTCTTGTGTAATGACAGTGCATGTTATAAAGTTAAATGAAATAAAGTAAAATATCCTAGACTACATACCTTAGCCTCGAAGATATCCCCTCATCCAACATTGACCTTTGATTCAAGCTAGATCATAAAAAATCAAAGAAACTATCAAATTCCCTAAAAATATGGAAATTGGTCATACACTGATATAGCACAAAATATGGGATATAGAACTTTAAATATAAGGGAGTGTATTTAATATATTACATCTAGATTCCCATAGCTTATGATGGTGATAGATTTGGTTGAGGAGCGAAGAAGATAGCTTGAAACCTGTGAGGAGGAAAATGAGAGTCTTCATGCATGGGAAGAGAAAGAAACCATTAGAATGAGAGGGGATAAAATAAAAGTATTAAATCATTAAATAGGGGGAGTTTCTAAATTCCTACCTTTAAAAAGGGTTCATGGTTTGGTTGTACAGTTTTCCAAATCATGCACTAACTGTGTGCCATTTTCTGCTTCAAGGGGCGCCCCATGTGATTAGGCACACGGTTTGTTTAACTATACTCAAACCATGAAAAATAACTCTACCACAACCCTATATAGCATCACTTGGTAAAGAACCTATAGTATCATGGTTTTAGACAAACCATGATCCCCCCATCACCCCACTGACTACAACCACGTGGTTTAGAGAAACCATGTGGGCTAGGCTACACAGTTTCTACTAACTGTGCGACCTAGTATGCCTCTTCCAATTTTGGGGCTCCGGGCTCTAAATTAGCCCCAAACACTCCTGAGACCTCCTATAATTCCTTATGAATTATTAATAGGGCTAAATAAAATAATTAAACCCAAAAATAATGTTTTTTACCTTAAGGAAATGTCATGATGTTACATCACCAAGATTATACAATTTATATTATCAGTATTAATAAACTCTTTATCTCAACTAAACACTATTATCTTAACATTAGAAATATATTAAGGGTTATCTATCCCTATATTACTTTTTTTCCAAAAATAATAACTTTCCAATAACCCATTTTCAATGTTATCCATACCACTCAACATATTCTTGAAAATCCTTAATGAAAAATTACTGAAGAATAATCCTGAGATGTTTCATGATTCTTATAACCATAATATCATTTATAAAACACTTATATAACATAATTATTAAATCCAAATATATAAATAATTAAATCATTACACTTTCCTATTAAACCATTAATCATGCCCTGTCATCTTACTCCTTAATAATTCCTTTCTTTCAAATTTCAATCATAGTATCTCCATTATCAACAGTAAAACCTTTATTCATACAACCTTGCTTATCATATTTCTTATCTCCCCCCTAGGAAATAAATTTTCACAGTACCCATACTTTCCACATTTAAAACTTTTAACTATATATGATTCCTTATGGAAACCATTATTCATATCCACTTTGATAACCAAACATTTCATTTTTTCCCCTAAAATTTACAACTTCGTGCACTTGTTTTCCAAAAATAAAAAATAATCCATTTCCTTTTAGACAATTCCTTGGATGCTTCTTCCAACATTATCGATATGTTGGAAGATAAATATTTTATCCTAAATTTTATTCAGAAAATAAACTCCTATGAAACTCCATTTTTCTCTAATTTCATTTTTTTATAAACTCACCTAAGTTGAGGTTTCCAATTATATAAGGAGATAGCTGGTTAGGAATAGTCACAATGTTTCTCATTATGTATCTCATTTCATTTAGTTTTTCATAATGATAATTATTTCATTTTCTATTTCATTCATCATTAATAAGATTCATCTCTATTCTATCTATTGGATAAAACCAAAAAACCTAATGTGAGAAAAAATAATCAAAATAAAAAATCATATAATCTTAAAAATCATTCATATGATCTTTAAATCATGACACCTTTATTGAAATCTATGATACTTTAAATTCAACCATAGGTATTCATGGTCATCATCTATTAAAATCATCGATAATAGCTCACAAATAAAATGTGAATTAACTAAATCATATCCCCTGGGAGCATCTAACCAGGTGTGCAGAATTAGTCCCACTAATCATGCACCAGTGACAACCGAGTTGATACCAAATATTCCCATTTTAGATTTGTTACCACAAGGTGAATCTATATCAAAACTGCATCCACATTTCTGTATAAATATAGGGATTTATTTTCTAGGAAAACCATATAATATCTACACTACCAAATCTTTAGGATGTTATCCTATACTTAAAATAATCCATGGGTTTTTTCAACAAAGTTCTCTAATCATAATATCCAAAAACAACTAAACCCTAATTTGAAAAAAAACTGAGGTGACTGAATAATTATATATATATATATATATCACCATTTTAGATTAATATTCAATACATCACATAACAATACACTCTCCAAAACTATAAAGTTTTACGGTCTTTGAAAACTAAATATATAATCATCTTATTTCATGAAAGATATTTAACATCTCCCACAATGTTCTTCCCATATAATAAAATTTATAGATTTAGCCTACTTATAACTTGTATTTATAAACTAGGTAAATAAAACATAAGAATGTTTGAAATTAGATGCTTAGTAATGGTGGAAATAACATATATCAATCAATGATCATAAGTGAGAATAGCTATAATAGTATGTGAACATGATCATAACTTAAGAAATTCATAACCAATCAGTGAAATATCTTTATTTATGAATCATGGAATTTGGTTTTTTCAATAAAAACACATAATACATAATAAAGTGTAATGATAAATAGTTAGTTTTGAGCCATGGGAATATACCATAAGCATAAAACATAAATTTTTGGAATACACATAAGAATACAAAATCATTTATTTAGTAAAGGATCACTACTAAGACTATCATAGTGGATTGGGTTCGCTCTCCAAAACATAATTTCCTTAGTCAAGGTTCACTCCCAATACTATCATAGTAAACATAGTCTCTTACTAAACTGGGTTCACTTTTGATTCTAGTTCTTATTATATAATGAGATATCATTTTTTACCCAATTATTTGGAGTGTTATATAATTTGGTCCCATCAAAAAAATATTTAAAATCATAATTATGTGTGACATAATATCATAAAAAATCAATTTATCATATCATAACCCATGAAATAAAATAGGTTTCATAAACATTGCATCATTTCAGCATAACATGGCCCATGGAAAAGAAATTGATTTTATAAATATTATATCATAACATAATTTACCCATAGTAAAGAAATTGATATCATAGAATAAACTATAAATCGTCATTATTATAATACATGTATATAAATAAATTGGATGGTATCATAAGATCATATATCTAGTGAGGCATAATAATCCTTAAAATATATTTACATAGATGAAAAATAACTTCAAAAGATCATTTGAACCTTCCTTTAAAAACATGAGAAAAATATTATTTTTTTTTTATAACATTTTGACTAAAAAGTACCAAAAATATTTAGACTTTTTTTCTTTAAAGATAACCTAGGATACTTATAAAGAAATATCCAAATAAATGAATGGTCATTATGGTGGTAAAATCAGTTCAAACCATATATAAAAAAAGAGAACATTATTGTCACACTTTTCTAAAAAGTTAAAAACAAATTATTCAAAAAAATCTGTAATAATATTCCTTTTAAAATATATATAAATTAATTAAATGAAAATGAAAATTAATTTTTTAGAAAATTTCAAGTATATGTAAAATTGTCCATAAAATAATTTTGAATAGTATGATCATGGAAGAAAAATTTCACTGAAAAAAGAGGGAAAAGGTTAGATTTTAATTAAAAAAATATCAATAATTTTAAGTATTAATGAGAATAAAATGGTAATAATAAATAAAAAACACAAGAATAACTTGAGGATAAGAAAAAAAAATTGGGTTTATAGGATAAGATCTATAAAATTTTCCTCAATGGAAATTTATTATTGAAAATCCTGAAATGGAATGAGATTGTACCCTTACCACTTTGGTAAATTTTGAATCATAACCCCTTGAAATAAGTGACATCAAATGAAAATTTAAATTCCCCAAATATAAATATATTCATAATATAACATATCAAAGGGGATGCATATACACTTCATATACTTAAATATGTACATAATATCAAACATTACTCAATGAAATAATATTAAGAGGAGGAACCCTTACCTCAAATATCTCCCTACTTCACATGAATTCAATACTAATGTATAATAAATATAGATTTATTATAAATATATTATAGAACCATATTAATAATTATAATATAATTCATGGTTTATGTATAAAATCTTTTCACCTTTTTATGTATAATATTTCAATCTCATCGTTATTTTGAGTGTTAACTGTTTCATTTTTCATGAGTGTTTCTGTTTGAAGTTATTATCCTTGCACTTTGATCATGGATACATAATAATCATAATATTAATAATTTTATTTGTATAATGTTTAATCATTATACACACTATTATAACCATTCATATAAATAGGTGATGAAAAATTAATTACATCACTTTGTAGAGACGGTAGTCCGTACGTACACATGAGTTATGTTTCCACCTTTTGATTGATGAAAATAAAAAAAAGGTAATTAATAATTTAAATTTAAAGTATCATTATAATATCATAAATATTATATATATATTCATTATATAAATCATTATTAACATCCATGTAATGAGGAAATGAAAATCAAATCACATCACTCCATGGAGGTGGTGGGCCACACCTATGCACGAGCGATGTTATCGTTTCCCAATAGATGAGAAGGTAAGAAGGTAGATAATAAATTATAATTAAAAAAATATAATTATGTAATAAAATATCATATATAAGAATTAAATACATCATAATAACCAGCCATGAAATATGTTTATTGAAAATGAAACACATCTCTACATGGAGGCGGTAGTCTACACGTCCACATGAGTGATACTTTAATTTCCCATTTGATTGAATAGAGATAGAAAAAGGTTATTAAATAAACATAATAACATATTATTTTATGGGATATATAGATTTTATTATATTATAATTGGTGGGATATAAATTAATTAGTTAAAATAATAAGTAAAATGAAAGATACCAGTTAGAATGATTATCGCCTCTTTGACAGGCCTCCTTTGGATTTCTTCTTAAGAACTATAGGGATGGTATTTTGGAGATAATTGATCCTCTGGAACAAAGATAAGGATGTTTAGAACTATTTTTTCATGGTTTTTTATAATATGTGGCTCAAGGTAGTGTGTGGAAGAGACAAAGGCTAGTTTCCTTTTATAGTAAAGGAAATGACACACTTAGAATTACATTAATAGGTTTAAATATATGAAATTATGTTTCATGTTAATGTGTAAAATTTTGATATATTTTAAAATTTTGATGAGTATGAGTATAAATAATCTCATAAAATAAAATTTAGACAAGTTTAGGTGATGTTTTAACACTTACCTCTTAGTTTTAACCTCTCATTAACTCTTTTGATGATTACCATGATATCAATTCTTTTTACTCTTTAGGGGTCAATAAAATAACTATAAAAGGAGAAGTGATCATAAGTGGAAAATGGTTGATATTATAGACTATATCCCATTAAATTGGACAAATATTGGATTTAAATGAATTATAAATCATTTAATAAAATATTATTTAGCATACGATACCATTAAATCCATTTTCAAAATTATTCACATAGTTTGACTTTAAAGACATAAATATTTAAATTTAATTATAATATAAACATTAAAAACTTTAATAATACGTTATATTTATCTAAAAAATTGTGGAAAAAATTATTCACCTTAAATTTATCACATTAAAAAAACATTTATTTGACTTTTTTATATTACATGAACAAGAAAAATATCGGCATTGTGTAAGCTTTTAAGGTAATTATTTCATTACTAAAAATTAAAAATAAATTACCATGATAATATAAATTTATTAAACTTTGAGATAAAAATTTATAACTGAACACAAACTATTTTTATCCCTATAAGAAAAAAATAGAGATATTAAAACAAAGAGGTATTAATTAAAATAATATTAAGTTCAATATCAACGGAAAGTGGAAAGAAATTTCACAAACACCCAAGAGAAGATTATTAAAGTCAAAGTAACATATCCAATGAAATATAGGCAAGTGTTTTGGATATATATAGGCCATATCCCACAGTTTTAACTTAGTTTTTTTCATTTTACCCTTAATGAGGTGTTAAATATTTTATGCAGTTACTATTCATAATGATAATAAAGAAAAGAGACCTATTTACCAAATTTGAGACTCATAATTCCAAATATGGAATCAGTTTTTTTAAGATTAAATTTATTGAAGGATTATAAATCAGTTTTAATATAAAATGTGTAAAATTTAATGAAAAATAGTTTTTTGAGAAATGTATTTTTAAGCCTAAAAATGAGCTTATAAAAAAATCATATATAATATTTATTCTCATTTAATAAATTATATTATATAAAATTAAAGTAGAATTATGTTACTTTAAGAAAAATATAAAACATAATTTTAATTTTAAATTACTTTATTTAATGAATAGAAATGAAAACTTTACAAAAATCAGTATTTTCACTATTCATTGAAAAATAAATATTTTTAGAAAAATTCAAAAAATTCAATTTAATCTAAAACTAAAATTTTGATTTCCAAAATTATATTAATTTATTCAAATAATATTTCTAAAAAATTAGTATAAATTAATTATAATGTTTTCACATAATATGAAATAAAACAATTTTTGAAGAGAAAAAAGTTTTTGACGTATAAAATGACTTTACTGAAAAATGAGAAATTATTTATTATGAATTAATTTATTTATTTTAATTATATAAACCCTTTATAAATATTTTTCATAATATTTTTAATCCAATTCAGACCTAATATTTTACATCTTGGTTATAATGATCATCTTTAAATAATAATATTTTAATAGTATATCACAATCTGCTTAAAGCCCAGTGTTGCATGTTGAGAAAACAATCATGCATAATATTATTTTAAAACAAGTGGTGTTAAATTCTCCCCTATTAAATAAATTTAATCCTCATAATTTTTATCTCATTAATCAAAGTTTTAATAATTGGAAATAACTTTTTCAAAAACCTACACCATACAAAGGTATAATAAAACTTCCTTTGAAAGGGGAAGTGAGAAACATAAAGGTTACCTGAAATAAAACATATTAGGGTTTCCAAAAATGAGAAAATTGGTGTTAAGTGAAAATATGGAAATTAAGTATAAAACATTGTCATATAAATAATATAGAGTGATAGAAAACACGATCATGATAAAGTTAATAACCAAAAAACCATAAATTAGTCAGGGATAAAGATAACCATCAAATAATTATAAATGAATGTAAAAAAGATAACATTTTTATTTTGAGATATTTTTCCTAGAGTTGAGTGATTTTTTCACAATCAAGGTAGAGAAAATTAGAAATATACTTATTTTAATTCTTTCCATTTCATAAGAATAATTTCATCCATTAGTTGTGCTTTGTTTAATTTTCACACTGATATCACCTCTTACGCCCAGAAATAAATATTCAAGATGAATATTTCATGTCTAAAGAATTAAAATTCACTTTTAACAAATCATAAGATCCATAAAATATTGACAAGTCATTTATTTTACGTCTATATATTTACCAAAACTGAATGGCCATTACAAGTTATCCAATATGGATAAATCTTCACATGATGAAATAATATGTTAATCTCTAAAACCTCAATAATAATACCAAAATTTCAACTTAATCCATTATATGAATAGTTAACCTTAAGATTCCTCTAAAAATGTCTGACCAAATTCAAAACCCAAAAATCTAAAATATTTGATCACATATTTTTTTTCAAAGATCAACATTAATATTTATCCCCAAAACAATCAAAAGTAACTCATAATCTCACATACCAAAACAAGAATATCATGATCATATATTCTCTTAACACATGATAATACATTACCAAAATAACTTTAATCACCTTAAAACCTCAATGAAAATATAAATTATTCCAAAACTTAACTATACACAGACTATCCAATATATTCCTTAAATCTAAAAATTCAATAAACTTAATCATAAATCACTTTTCCATCAAGTCACTAGTCAATTTATAGGTCACCAATACTATTCAATTTACTTTATCAATATCCAAAAATTGTTTATCCCAAATAAAAATTATTATCACAACACCATGAATATATTAATGGTTATCTATCATCAAATCATGCATTTTACAAAAATATCAACTTACCATTAAATAAAATTTCTAGGTTATCAGTACCATTCATCATATGATTCAAAATAATTAAAGAAAAAATATTGCAGAAAAATACTTAGATTATTATTGATTCTTATAACTATAATATAATTGATAAAACACTTCTACAATATAGTTTTTAAATCACAATACATTAAAATTTCAATCATTCCACTTCCTTCTTAAACAATTAGCCAGGATTTGTCATCTTACACCTTAATACTTCACTCCTTTCAAATGACACTCATATTCTCTTCATCATCAACTATGAAACCTTTACAAGCTTGTAAAAAAAATTATCCTATTTTTTATATTTACCTATATAAAATCAATTTTTATAGTTCCCATACTTTCCACTTTTTAAAACATTTTAGTATAGATGATACCTTTTAGAAACCATTATTCTTATCTGTTTATTTAAACGTAATTTTCATTCTTCCTAAGAAATTTATCACTTTATGCCATTTTTTCTGAACATAACATATCTTCCCTTTCCTTTTAGACATTTCTCGGTGATCTTATTCTTATATTCTCGACATATATGAAGTTGAATCTTCTTTCCTTCATTATACTCATAAACAGAGCTCCCGTGAAAATTTATTTTCTCTTATTAGTTTTGTTATGAAACTCACCAAGTTGAGTTTATTAATCATATAATGGGAAATATTAATAAGTATAATCACAAGGTTTCACATTCATTATCTAATTTCATTTGGTTTTTAATAAAAACGATCATTCTATTGTCCAAAACATTCATAATTAACATGATTCATCTTGGTTCCAATTGTTGAGTAAAACCAAAATGCATAGTGTGAGAAATGATAATCAATGTGGGAAATCATATTATCTAAAAAATAATTCATAGGATGTTGAAATCATGAAACATTTATTTCAATATATGAAAATTTAAATTCAACATATCCCATTAATTGTCATAATATATTCAAATCCTTTCTAATGGTTCATAAAGAAAATTTGAATTTACCAAAGATTGTCCCCTGAGAGTGTCTAGACAGGTGTGCAATCTTATTCCCACTCATCATGAAATAGTGAAAATCAAGTTAATTCCCAATTTTCCCCTTTTAGAGATTTTACCACTAAGTGTATCTATTCCAAAACCACATCCACTTTCCAGTATCTAAATAGGGATGTATTTTATAACAAAACTATACAATATCAACTTTACTAAAGTTATAGGATATTATCCTATACCTAAACATATCCCTAGGGTTTTTAAAATATATATATATATATAATACTAATCTCTAAAAATAACTAAACCCTACCATGATACCAATTGAGGTGACTCAATAATTACATATAATATATTGCAAAATTTTTAGATAAAAATTCAATATATATTACAATAATACACTTCCAAGAACCATAAAGTTTTAGTGTCTTTGGAGACTGGATATATAATCATCCTATTTCATGAAATATATTCAAAACCACCCACAATGTTCTTATCACATTGTATACTTATAAGATATACCCTACTAGAAATCTTTCATTATAAACTGGGGAAACGAAACATAATAAATGGTGATCTCATATGCTCGGTAAGGGTAAACATAAGAGATATCAATTAATTATCATAAATGAGGATAAACATAAGGGTATGAAAAACATGATCATAACTTAATCATGTTATACCCAATCATTTAGAAATATTTAATCATAAATCCTAGAATAAGGATTTTTTAATTAGAATACATAAGATATAAGAGTTTGTAATAATCAATAATCAACTATGAGCCATGATAACATATCACAAGAATAAAACATAATTTCTTGACATAAAAATAAGAATATAAATTCATTTTCATAGTCAAGGGTAATTTCCAATACTATCATAGAAGATTGGGCTCATTCCCCATTCCATCATTTCCTTAGTCAAGGTTCAATCCTAAGACTATTATAGTGCAAACAATCCCATAGTTAACTTGGTTCACTCACCATTCTATTCCTTATTATCACATGAGATATTATTTTTTACCCAATGTATTGAAGGGATATATAATTCTGGACCCACCCATCACATAATGAAAACCATACACGTGTGTTCTATAATATTATAAAACATTTATCAATTCGTCATATAATAACTTGTGGAAATGAAAAGAGTTTCATAAGAATTCCATAATTTCATTATAGCATAACCCATGGAAAAGAAATGATTTTTATAAATATTACTTTATAACATAATTTATTTGTGGTAAAGAAACATGTTTTATAGAATAATACTTAAATAATTGTAAAAATCCGTGTTTTGAATCAGATGAAAAGTCCAAGGGAATTGGAACTTTTTTGTTTACTGGGTGCTCCAAATTGAAAACCAAGCATCAGAAAGGAATTTAGAGAGTTAAAACATTTCAAAGTGATGTTTTTGGACATGGGTGAAGGATCAAGAGTACCCTTGGAGGTCTCATCGATTTTTGAGAGCATCGGGGTTTATAAGTCAAGGTTTGGGTGCTCTATAGGGGGTTCATGGTTTTTTTAAAACTATGGGGGCCACCATAAGTACCTGTGCGACTTACAGTAGATGGGAAGAGGTGGTGTGAATGGAATTCACATGGTTTTCCAAACCGTCTACCTAGCATGCATGGTTTTCTTTTAGAGGCAGTAACCTTACACCATTCACTGCATAGTTTGTGTATGGTTTAGTAAACTGTGTGGTATGTTCTGTTTTAGGAAATTAAATTAATAAAATTTAATATAAAATAAAATAAAATAAAACCCTAAACTGCTTATATCCTCACCTCAAACCCACACGAAACCCCTTGGTAGAACTCCCCAGGTGTGCACACCCTTCTCCTTTGGCTCCTCCATTTGTTGATTTATCCACCATTTTCTTTATGATTCCTCTTCCAATCTATCAAGGTAGATTCTATAGATCTCTTTTTCCCTCTCTCTTGGTAAATTTTGGTCACTCATCACCCTATCTCATTTGGTCGAAACCCTAGAGTTAGACTAATTCTAATTTTGGTTGTTTCTTCTAATGTTAGGTTGTTTTAAGGGTCTCTCAGGACCCCTTCATCCATGTTTCAGCAATCGCAGCTGAAGTTGAAGTGGTTTGCCTCGATTTGGTTCGTCGCCATCATTTTAAGGTATGTTTTTTATGTACTTTTTTATTTTTCTTATTTTATTTTGGGTTCTTTGGTGATTTATGGTGCCTAGTAATTTGTTTTATTTGTTGTTGGTCATCTTTTAAGACTTACACTCATATACATAGGTATGTATATATAAAAATATATATATCTTCCATGTATGTATTCCCTCATGGTAAAGATAATATGTGTAATGGGTTAAGGGATATATATATATATATATTAATGTATGTGCATGTAAGTGTGGGGAAGTTTTGAGTGGTCTCCGGTAAAGCTATTAGTTGATGAGTGTTTGGCTTGGTCTACATTTGAGATAGGGTCCCTTTCCATTTCCCATTTATTTAAAAAATCATTAATGAATTACTTACTATTCCTTTCCTGAATTTTATTTAATGTAGTAAGGTATTAAGATTTAATGCCTCTGAATTTTGAATTGAGTATGATTCCTGAACGAAGTGTTCAATGTTATAAATGATTATTTTATAAGAAATGTCGTGATTTTATAATAAAACCACTCCAATGGAAGTGTGTTGTCTTCAAGATAAAAAGTAGTGATTATACCTTTATTTCTTTCCTGTCTTATGGCCTTGATTTTTATTTTATTCCTTGATGTCATGGTTGGTAAATATAATGTTGGAACCTGGATTTTGATGAAGTTATAAAATTAGTTTCCCCTTTTTCATTATAATTGTTCATAGAATCAATGTACCTTATAAGTTCATAGTTTGGATTGTCTTTTAAATGAAGTGTCCCTTGTCTCATGTGTGTTTCAATGAACCCAAGACTCCCCATTGGTGTTTGGTCCCTTTGGGCTTGGAATTTCCCATGTGGGAATTTGATTTGTTGCTATGAATCTTTCCTTAATCATTGACCCATGGATTTATAAATGAAATTTCAAAGTTTTAATTGAGTTTTTTAATCGGTTAAGATGAATGACTTTGATTAGGATGTCTTAAATGAGATAGTGGAATCTTTTAAATGAATTGACCATGTCACCATCCTTGGTACTTGTATTGTGTAAACCAATTTTCCATGTTTAGGAAAATTTTCTAAGATTAACTTATAGAGTATGGATCTCCTAATGACATGCTTTCCTTTGAAATGGCTTAAATGGGATAAAATATGTTAACTTGAAATGCATAAGAGGTTATGCCTTATGTGTTGGATTTTAATGGAATTTATTTATGTATTATATTATGAATATGGTATGGCTATTGAAATACATAATAGGTACTTCCTTATGAATTATATTATAATTTTGATAATGGTTATAAATAGAAATGGTCTATTGATATTAATGAGTGGTAAATGCTTCATGAATTACATATTATAAAAGATTACACCATATAGGAATTTGGGCTAGGGGATTGACTATGAGAGATCCTCTGGTGACGAATTCCTTTAGATTACATCTCGGTCCTTACAGCATGTAGAGCCAAGGGACCATGAGAGCCTTTAAGAGGGGAGACTATGGGAGCTTACCAGCTGGATTTAGGGGATAGACCATGAGAAGTCCCCAGGTGATGGATGAAAATGGGTACATCCCAATCCTTCTAGAATTTGGAGCCAGGTGATAGACCATGAGATCTCCCTTGGAGATGGATGACAATGGGTATGTCCCGGTCCTGCCAGTACGTACATGCCAAGAGACTAGGAGGTCACTTGGAATTGTGTTAGGGGCTAGACCATGAGAGCTTCCCCTAGAATTAGATGGTGTTGGTTACATCCTGATCTTTTCCAACATATATCTATATGTGTGTATATATATATATATAATGATGCTATATATATATAATATGACATGATCAAACATACCATCCTTGGGCTAATGTAGGTAGACCCACCAGGTATCCTTTAGAAACCTAAGTTGGAGGTTATTTGAATATTTAGTATTTCTTTACTTTATTTCCTATACCTACACACTGTTTAATTTATATTAAATTATCTAGATTGGGCTAGACACTCTGGGTGCTGGCCTGCTGAGATTTATATCTCACACCCTTCTCGGGCCACCATTGCACTGGGGTACCTGAGTAGAATTTCTTGTTCACAGGACTATGGCACTTGGTTTATTTCTTATGTTGTGTGTTTGTACATGGGATTTAGGATTAAAGGACCGAGATGGAGCTCCGAATGCTCATGGATATCTCCCTTTGGGGCTTTGCAGTCGTGTCTTTATTTATGTTCTGTATTGAGAATCATATTGTATTTTTACTGTCTTATCTTATGTAACATCATCTGTACATTCCTAAATTGTATAAACTGGTGTTGGATACTTGAAATTAGTTATTAAAATATTTGTCTTCTGTTGTGTTGCCTTCCCTTATTTACAGCTTCCAATACTATCTATTTTTTTTATCTAATATTACTATTGTATATCTCTGATAATAGGTAATAGTCTCTCCATTATAACCTCTCAAGACCATTGTTGCTAGTCGCCAGCCTCTGGCATATGGGGAGATGAGATTGAGGCCATGTGACCCACCAGTCCAGTAACCAGTTTTATGGTTAGTTGTGTTTGGGCGTTACAAAGCGGTATCATAGGTAAGTTTTTCATATCTCTTACTATTTTGGGTTGGTAGACAGGAGATTAGTAATGTGTCAGTGCTTGGTTTATAGTCATTCTTGGGACTGATCACCCCATATATGGGAAATGACCAAGTGTCCAGGGATGGGATGTCGTTCATATTGTGCACTATTATAGTTGATATTACAGTTGATTATTATTTCACCTTGATTGAATGGTGTACTTTCAATTTCATATTGATTTATGCATTTATAGTATTTTTTCCTTGGCTTGGTATGATAAGGATGAATCATTTCATGCATTATATTAATCACATAAAATTATAATTCCATGCATATTCCATGCCATGTAGTTGCATTTTTTAGGAAGCCTGCAGTTTTGGATTGTGTGCCTTGACTGATATGCCATGCTTGATTGTATGCATGATTAGAAATTTATATGTCATGTTTCCTGACTACATAATATGCCCTGCTTCTATGATTACAACATTTTTATTTATGTTATCTTCTTGTAGTGACATGCTTCTCTTTGTTTTGAATATTTAATTGATGGAATGGGATGGTAATATATGGTATGTGAATAAACGGGGAGCAGTTTTTCCTTGTAAGGTGTATGGGTTCCTTATAATTGGGAAATTGTAACCTATATATTCAAATCATATTGAGAATATATATATATATATACATTTTGTATACTCTAGTTAAGGTTTGAAGGATTTAAAATTAAAATGCTAAAGTGAATTGGTTTTGACTAAATGGATCCAAGTTCCATACTGTAAAGTGTATGGCCGCTTTACAGGTGGTTACATGGCCACCCATATGATTGGATCATTTTTTATGAGCATTTTATATTGTTAAAATGACTATAAATGTGAAAGTTTTTTAGTTTTTTGATCTTCAATGAAATTGGTTACCTTATAAAATGTTCAACTGGACCCAAGTAGGTCAGTTGGGACATGTAATTTATGATATGACCTGATATGGTTGTTTAAAAGTTTAAAATTTGAGATAATACTATTGGATTTCTTTTTAGAGAACCTAGGTTGGCTAAGTGGGACCCTTGTAGGTATCCATATCAGTTAAAATTAATTTACATGATAAATTGCCTAATTTATGATGGGATGTTAGTAAATGATAAATTTTTAAAAAGGAAGTTTGTTGAGACTTTTCTTCTTTGACTTGATGTGTAAGTTAAATCTTTTAAATGGTTAAAGATTTAAATATGATTATATGTAAAGGTATTGGAAATGGAAATTTTAGTGGTGTCCTCTGTTTAAAACCCTTTTGTAGGGGTATTTGAAGTTACTCCTAGAGTTTCCTTTTAAAGGAACCATAGTCATTTTCCGTAGGCATTATTTTCTTTAGAAATGGCTTAAATGATAAGCTCTTGAGTCGGTGAATTTTTTTTGGTGTGATCTAGTGATGGGTTTGATGATTTTGTTTCTATAAGGGGATAACTTGTGGTAGGTAGTTCCCTTAAAACTTTAATGCCTTTCTAGTGTCATGTGTTTCTTAACATTGATGTCATTTGGGTGTCGTTGTCCCTTATAGGACTCTTTTATTTCAGATGACACCCTTGTTCGGTCGGGTGTTCGTGGTATCTTTGATCCCTGAGATGGTATTGAGCATCATTTAATTCTCAGTTTCAATGGGTTAGACATGCCTTGGGCATGTTCATCCTCTTATAAATTCTTATGACCCTTTATTTTCCTTCATAATGGATGACTTGGTATGGCATCATCCAGAATAATGGTCGTATGGAGTAATATAATATTGGGATAAATATATTGTATGAGTCATATGATACTTAATTTTATAGTTATAAAAACCTTTGGATAGTATTTAGGATGTTTTTTTTCTCATATAACATCGGGGTAGTGTGCATTGGTTTATGAGGTACCCATCGAGTGCTAAATAATAAAACAAATCAGTTGATTTCAGTTGAATCTTTGAGCCTTGGGCAGTTGTGTACGATCTCAGATCATATTCAGAGTATAGTGACTTGAGCATTAAATAAACAAGTTTTTCCCAATACTTGAGAGGAATTTTTCAAGACTTGGTTGTTTTTGACACATTGGTTGGTCTGGTTTTGGCTTTTTTGAATGATTTGATGTTGTGATCATGTCTTAGAGGAGTATCACATGTACCTTTAATGTGAATATGATCTATTTCACTTGTGAGAAACTAGTATTTTTTATGACTAGGACACTCTAAATTTGGGGATCATCATATCGGTTCTGGTGAATGTGGCCTTCCGATTAAAAGGTACCCAACCAAATAGGACTATTTGAAAATGGTCGGCTTGCTTGTGTGCCCTTAAGGCTTGAAAGTTTTAAATACGTTTTGGTTCTTTCTTGTCATCATGACTTTGATGTGGTTGGATATGTATGAAACCTTTGGTAACACTACTGGTCTTTTAGGACATCGGTGGTTAGGCTTAATCAATCACATGATTCCTTATGTGGTAAAGGCTTATAATCAGTTAATGATGGTGCATCAGTTAGGGAATCCGAGTGTCTTCTTTGAAGTCAAAAAATTGTGGTTTGACTATTACTCTTTCCATTAATTGGGTATGATTGACTAAAAACTATACAAATCCTCTTAGTGTATTCTACTTAGCAACCAGCAAGTCCCTTATCTTTATGTCATCCTAGATGCACTAAGAGAGCATCGTTCTTATGTCTCACTGAAGTTTTAAAGATGTTGGGTTGTATGGGTGATCCTTTTTAGTGTTTCATGATGAATCATGGTTCTTATCAAGTCATGGTGGTTCTGAGTGGACCTTGGGTTCCCAAGTAGGATCACCCTGGATATACTCTTCTACACTAGTCATTTTTTCTGATGTGACCTCCAGGAGGATGCCGCTCTGGGCTTATTCAATGATATGATGTGGATGTTGTGGCCTTGATTCATTGACCCGCTTATAATTATAGAGTGTGGACTACCTTGAGATTGTCTCTTGGACTCTAGTAATGATGAATCTAAGGTTATCCTAGATTTTTTGTTAGGCTCGGAGGTTACATTTTAAAGGGCAATGATGCTAGCGGGTTGGATCTGGATTAGACCCATATTCATGATGTGGTGTGATAGATATCAAATGGTTAGGTGATGTTTTGACCAAGTAATATCATTGTAAATCATGAATGTACATGAGTGGGTATGTTTGTGTTTAATTTGAGATTCCTTGGGGGAAGGCATCACAGTTCTATTTGTAAAATGCCTACTGTCTAAGTCGAGTGTATTCTTGAATGTTTAAAGAGAGGTAGTTTGACTTATTGTCCTTTCTTATTACAATTAGTTAAGGATTGTATTTAGGCACATCGCTAGGGGTGGAGAGTGTTGTATGTGTTGGTCGGGGATTTCATGGAAAATGGGCTCAACTTGTCTTTAAAGTCAATGGATTATCAACCATTTGGTAAGTTTAAAATCATTCCAATAGAATCATTGTGATTCTTATAGGCATGATTGTAAGGAAATTTTTACGGTATGTTGAACCATGGTTTGGAATTTTCCCTCTTAAATGTTAAAAAATAAGGTGGGAAGAACCATTGGTTGTGTGTTTAATGAGAAGATGATGTGATCGTGTCTCTAGATTAATGAGATCAGGTAAGTTTCATCTCGATGTTTTGATTCATAATCAAGTGTTGAATTGGGTTTTAATTGTTTAAGTGTCGTGTGTTTAAGAGGATTCTTAGAGGTGCACTAGGTGTTTAGAAACACAACACCACCATTTGAATGAATCTTTATGGCCCTTGTAGGTTGAGTGATGCTGACGCTGTTCCCAAAGGATTCTTAGTTATGTGAGGTTTTAAGGTGGGAAGGTTGTAACAATCCATATTTTGAACTAGAAAAAAAGTCCATGGGAATTTGAAATTTTTCATTTACAGGGTAGTTTGAATTTAAAATTAAGCTTCAGAATGGAATTCCAGGAGTTGGAACCTTTCAAAGTGATGTTTTTGGACATGGTTGAAGGACTAAGAGGAACCTTGGAGGTCTTGTCAAGTTTCAGGAGGGATGGGGTCTGGAATTCAAGGTTTGGGTGCTCTTTATGGAGTGCATGTTTATCTAAAACAGTGTGGTCCACTAGAAATAAACATGTGACTTGCAGTAGGTGGGTAGAGGAAGTACACATGGGCTACACACGGTTTTCTTTTGGAGATAGTAACCTCTCACTGTTCACTACACAGTTTGGAAAACCGTACAGGACAAATCGGGTAGCATGTTATATTTTAGTAAATTAAATTAACTAAATTTAAAACAAAACAAAATAAAATAAAACCCTACACTACTTATCCCATCACCTCATACTCGTACAACACCCCATCGGCTGAATCCCCTAGTCTTGCGCACCCCTCTTCTCTAACTCCTTTATTCATCGATTTCTCTACCATTTTCTTTATGATTCTTCCTCCAATCCATAAAGTTAGAGTTTGTGGATCTCTTCCTCCCTCTCTCTTTTCCATTTTTTGTCTCTCGTCACCCTATCTCATTTGGAAGAAACCCTAGGGTTAGACTCATTCCAATTTTAGTTGTTTCTTCCAATGTTAGGTTGTGTGAAGGGTCTCTCGGGACCCCTTCATTTGTGTCTCGTCAACCACCATCGAAGGAAAAGTGGTTTGGCTCAATTTAGTTCACCATCATCATTTTAAGGTATGTTTTTCATCCTTTTTTTGATTTTTACTATTTTATTTTGGGTCCTTTAGTGATTTAGGGTTCCTAGTAATTTATTGTAGTGGGTTTTGGTCATCTTTGAAGACTTTTTCTCGTATACATAGGTATGTATATATATAAATATATATATCTTCCATGTATGTATTCCCTCATGAAAAGGGGAATACATGCATTGGGTTAAGGGATATATATATATACATGTGTGTATGTATATATGTATGTATGTATGTATGTATGTATGTATGTATGTATGTATGTATGTATGTATGTATGTATGTATGTATGTATGTATGTATGTATGTATGTATGTATGTATGTATGTATGTATGTATGTATGTATGTATGTATGTATGTATGTATGTATGTATGTATGTATGTATGTATGTATGTATGTATGTATGTATGTATGTATGTATGTATGTATGTATGTATGTATGTATGTATGTATGTATGTATGTATGTATGTATGTATGTATGTATGTATGTATGTATGTATGTATGTATGTATGTATGTATGTATGTATGTATGTATGTATGTATGTATGTATGTATGTATGTATGTATGTATGTATGTATGTATGTATGTATGTATGTATGTATGTATGTATGTATGTATGTATGTATGTATGTATGTATGTATGTATGTATGTATGTATGTATGTATGTATGTATGTATGTATGTATGTATGTATGTATGTATGTATGTATGTATGTATGTATGTATGTATGTATGTATGTATGTATGTATGTATGTATGTATGTATGTATGTATGTATGTATGTATGTATGTATGTATGTATGTATGTATGTATGTATGTATGTATGTATGTATGTATGTATGTATGTATGTATGTATGTATGTATGTATGTATGTATGTATGTATGTATGTATGTATGTATGTATGTATGTATGTATGTATGTATGTATGTATGTATGTATGTGCGTGTAAGTATGGATCAGTTTTGAGTGGTCACTGGTAAAGCTATCAAATGAAGAGTGTTCTTCTTGGTCTACATTTGAGGTAGAGTCCCTTTCCATTTCCATTTTATTTAAATAATGAATTAATGAATTACTTATGACACCTTTTTTAGATTTTATTTAATTCAATAAGGTCTTAAGATTAAATTCCTCTTAATTTTTAATTGATTATGATTCCTAAATGAAGTGTTTGATATGATAAATGATTGTTTGATAAGAAATGTCATGATTTTATAATAAAAACCCTCCAACTGAGGTGCGATATCTTCAATATAAAAAAGTTATGATTATAATTTTATTGATTTCCTGCATTATGGCCTTGAGTCTTCTTTTATTTCTTGATGTTAGGGTTTGGTAAATAACATGTTGAAACCTAGCCTTTATTGAAGTTATAAAATGAGTTTCCCCATTTTCATTATAATTGTTCGTGGCATCAATGTATCTTATAATTTCATAGCTTGGATTATCTTTTAAATGAACTGTACCTTGTCTCATGTGTGTTTCAATAAACCTAATACACCTCATGGGTGTTTGGTCTCTTTGGACTTGGAATTAGCAAAGTGGTCATTTGAGTTGTTGCAATGAATTTTTCCTTGATCTTTGAACCTTGGCTTTATAAATGGTGTTTCCAAGTTTTAATTGAGTTTTGGAATCAGTTAAGGTGAATCACATTGATTAGTATGGTTTAAATGAGATATTTTAATCCTTTAAATGAAATGAACATGTCACCTTCCTTGGCATTTGTATCATGTAAACCAATTTCCCATGTTTATGAAAATTGAGTAAGATGACCTTGTAGAGGATGGCTCGCCTAATGACATGCTTTCCATTGAAATGGATTAAATGGGATAAAATGTGTTAATTTGAAATTAATAAGAGGTTATTCTTTATGTGTTATATTTTAAAGGAATTTCCTTATGTATTTGATTATAAATATGGTATGGATATTGAAATAAATAAGAGTTATACCTTATGAATTATATTATAATTGTGATCATGGTTATAAATGGAAATGTACTAATGAGATGCATTAGAGTTAAATTCCTAATGAATTATATATTATAAATTATTAATCCATAAGTCGATGATCCAGTGGATTTTTAGTGAGATATCCCCTAGTGAAGGATGCCTTTAGGTTACATCTCTATACTTATAGCATGTGGAACCAAGGGACCATGAGAGACCTTTTGAGGGGAGACTGTGGGAGCTTCCTAGCTGGAGCCATGGGATAGACTGTGAGAGCTCCCCTGGTGATGGATGAAAGTGGTTATATCTTGATACTACCATATTATGAAGCCAAGGGATAGACAGTGAGGGCTCCCTTGGTGATGGATGATAGTGGGTACATCCTGGTTCTGCCAGTACGTGCATTCCAAGAGACCACGAGGGCTCTTGAAATTGGGTTAGGGGCTAGACCATGAGAGATTCCCCTCAAATCCTTCCTAACATATATATATATATATATAATGATACTATATATATATAATGTGACATGATCAGACATACCAGCCTTGGGCTGAAGTAGGAAGACCCTCCAGGTTTCCTTTTGGAACCCGATTAGGAAATTATTTAAATATTTAGTATTTATTTTCTTTCCTACCTATTCTTTCACACTATTTAAATTATATTTCACTATTTGGATTGGGCTAGACACCATGAGTGCTGGTCTATTGAGATTTATATCTCACACCCTTCTCAGGCTTCCATTGCACTGGGGTACCTGAGTAGACTTTCTTATTCACAGGACTGTAGACCTTGGTTGGTTTCTTAGGTTGTGTGTTTGTACCTAGGAGATAGGAGAAAAGGACCAAGTTAGAGCTCAGGATACTCATGGAGATTTCCCTTGGGGGATTTTTTGTCACTTCCATATTTTTTTACTGTATTGAGAAGTATTTTGTATGTTTACTTTCTAATCTTATGTATAATTATTTTTATATACATACCTTGTATAAAACGGCATTGGCCACCAGAAATCAGTTATTATAATATTTTTCTTCTATTGTTTTTTCTTTCCTTATTTACTTATTTTAATACTATTTTTTGTTTATTATCTTAAATTAACATTGTGAATCTTTGATAAGAGGTTATAGTCTCTCCACTATCACCTCTTGATACCATCACTGCTAGTCGGAAGCTTTTGGGGTATGGGGAGATATGCTTGAGTCCATATGAACCACCGGTCTGGTTATTGGTTTGATGGTAAGCCAGGTCAGGATGTTACAATCGTCATCATCATAAGTCATCTAGGGAAATAAATTTGTTGGTATAAAAGGATAATATTAGTAGTGAAGCATAAAAATCCTTAAAATATATATCTATAGATTAAAAATACCTTCAAAATATCACTTAAATATTTATTTGAAAATAATAGAAAAAATATTCTTATATTTTGATAACATTTTAACTAAAAATTCCTAGAATAATGAAAAAATTCATTTTTTTCAAAATAACCAAGAAAATATGTAAAGTAATCTTCAAATAATATAATGGTTGGGATGGTGGAAAAATCCATTCATATTGTGTAAGTTAAAAGAGAACATTCCTTTTACAGTTTTGTAAAAACTCAAAGATTACTTGTTAAGAAATAATTTATTTGAAAATATTACTTTTAAAAGGTATGTAAATAAATTAAAATTTAATGAAAATGAACTTTTTATAACATTTAATTTCTAATTAAAAACTTCCATAAAACATTGTCAAAGTGCATGAACTTGAAATAAAAAGTTCACCGACTTAAGTAGAAAAAAGGTCAACTTTTATTTAAAAACATTTTCTCTAGCATTTTAAGTAAAAAGTGAGGAAAAAGATACTAATACATAAAAATTATAGAAATTACTATATTATTATTAAATAAATGGATTTTAAATGATAATATTTATATAATTTCCCTCAATTGAAATATAGCATAGAAAGTCCTAAAAAGAAATGAGATTGTAATACAAACCATTACTATCTTGGTAAATTTTGAATCATAACCACCATGAAATAAATAACATGAAATTAAAATTTTAATAACACAAATATAAATAAATTAATGATATAAAATATAAAATGTTAATTATATACACCTCATACATATAAATAATTTCATAAAATCAAGCATGTCTTAAAGAAACAATATTGAGATGAAGAACCCTTAACTCAAGTATCGCCCTTATTCATATGAGTTCAATACTCATCTATATTAAATATATATTTATATAAATATAGTATATAACAATATTAATACTTATTATACATTACATATTTTACTTATAACAACTTATCACTCCTTCATTTACAATATTTCATTTTCATCATCATTTTGGGTGTTAACTGCTTCGTTTTTCACGTGTGTTTTGGTGTCAAAGTTATGGTCCTTGAACATTAATTGTAACAACTTGAAATTTTAAAATAATAAAATTTTATCCGATATTGTATGTGACATGAAACATCGAGCTTAAATTACCAATAAAATATATTTCTTTTAAATTTAGTCTCATTGATAGCTTGCAGGACACACAACCCAGAGTCTAAATGAACTTTAATATAGTATACCATTATAACCTAGATATTAAATTGTAAATTATGAAATTAATAACTAAATTGTGAAAATTATGGTTATATATATATTAAAAATAAAATAATAATCATCTAAAAAATAAATTTTTTCTAAAAAACTGTATTTTTTCTAAAAGATGAAATAGTTGTCTTTTTCACAAATAATTTAAATTTAATTTTTACCAATTTTTTAAAATTTATTTGAAAAAATAAAAATAATTTTTTAAATCAGCATAAAAAATTATCTTTTGGTGAATTTTTTGGAAATTTCTGAAATGTTTCATTTTTTGATGAATAGTGAACAATACTGAATTTTAATTGAAATTTTTCTTTTCATTTAAATTATTTATCAAGTTAGATTATATTTTAAATTAGTTTCAAAGTTAAATTAGTAAAATTATATATCAATTAATCTACTTTAGGTTATTATAATCAATTTCATGTTTATTTTTTATATAAAAAATTGGTAAACTTTTGAATATTTTCTCTTTTAAAAGAACATGTTTTCTCATCACGCCTGTGGGATTAATTTTAAATTAAAATTTCCGACTTATATGAATTTAATTTTGAAAAATAGATTTAATATTTTGAATAATAATAATTTATAATTTATAATAAGTTCAACTTAATTTTTTACCAAAATTAATAGTGAAAAAAGTAAAAATTAATTACCACAGTTAAGGTAAAAATGGATTTATCGAGGAGTTAAAATAAGAAAATAAGGGTTAAGATAACCTAAAAAATTTCCAAAACTCATTTTATAGAATTATTTTGACCTTATATATTCTAGGTTATATAAATTTTCATTTTTTAAGATTTTTTATTTATAAAAACATGGGAATTATTTAATATTTTCAAAAAATTACAAGTGTGTCACTCACCTCACTTATAAAAGACCACCCCCCCCCCCTATTCTCTCTTTTTCATGCCTTCACACCATTTTTTTCAGAAAATATCTTTCAAAATCACTTCCCAATGTACCTAATATCATCTTATAATTCTTATTTTGGGCATAAATCCACCTAGGAAGGCTTTGGGTAAAAACCTAAGGAGGATACCTAAAGAAGAGGTAATGTTCTTAAACGAGCATTTTTATTTTATTTCTTACTCCACCTCCATTAATTTTTACTAAACCATGATGATATATTAAAATAATTATATTAAATGTATTTATATGGTGTTATTTTAATGTCATTACCTACAACCATCTCTACTTTCATCAAATAGGTTACGAAATCATCATTCATGTGCATGGTGGACTATCGCCTTGTGCACTGATGTCACTCGTTTTTCCATTACCACCTCTCATGGTTGGCTATAATGATGTATATAATGTATATATATGATATTTATAACATAATTATACATATTTAGTCATTATAATATATATATATCTTTAATTTATATTCTGTAGGGAATATGATAATATCACTCGTGTGTACGGTGTACTACTGTCTCGCGAAGCGATTTGATTCATTTTTCACTAACATTTTACATGGAAGGTAATAAGGATAAATTTAATTAATATATGTGGTATACATGAAATAATTATTATATTAATTTCATATTTATCATTATGATAATATAATATATATATATATATACATATATTATTTTCTTTCCTTCCTTTTCACTCACTGAAAGATGATAACATCGTTCATGTATGTGTGGACTACTGCCTTCATGAAGCTATGTGACTCTTTTCATATCTAAAAAACATAGATGATATATATAATTATATTTGAATAAATAATATGATATTATTATCATTATTAAATAATAAAACATTACTTAACTTCTTTCCATGATGATCATTGTAAAATAGAAATGTTACTCATGCATACATACGACCTACCGTCTCCATGATCGTAATATACATCATTTTTCAAAACCATCCTTCATGATTGGTGAAAAATTATAATTTATGTATATATATATGATAATTATTTCATTATTATTTCTCTTTATATGATATAACTATATAATATGTGCAAGAATCAGGTCATTCATGATGACACACAATGAGAAAATAGGGCGATTAACACCTAAAATGATAATAATTAAATATCATTAATGAAAGGGTGATAAGATGTTATAAAAGTATCTTATATGATATTATAAGTATTAATATTTATTTTTATAAGTTAATAACATGTTTAAAACCACTATACATGAGTTTAAAGATCGTTCATCCAAAAGGAAGCGTGAGGTAAGGGATTTCGTCTCAATTTCATTTTATTGATGCATATTATAATGTTACAAACCTAATTTATTTTATATGTTGTATATATTTATTAGAGTCATGTCTCAGTAATTTTATGTTTGATAAAAATTATTCCTTATTCAATTATGATAGCCAAGTTATTGATTAAATGGAATGTGTTTTAAATTATTTTCCTTTTCATATTGATTATTATCCATGATATTCTCACATTTCTATTATCTATGGTTTCACTTACTTATCATTTTATTAATTATATAGAATGTGTGTTCAATTATTTACCTTTCCATATTTATAATCCCTTATCTTGTCATTATAGTCAAATTATTTCAATAAAATGTGTGTTCAATTATTTACCTTTCCATATTTATTATGTATTATCTAATTATGATAACCAATTTATTGATTAAATAGAAAGTGTGTTAAGTTATTTACCTTTACATATTGATTATTTTTTATTGAATCATGGTAGTGTCTGTTTTACTTAACACTTATAGATAATTTGATATCACACTTATTTTTTTCCTTCCCTAGGAATTAATGAAGTGTACCATTATTGATATGAAAATATATTCTGGACAGAATAATGTTATTCTTGAAAAACAATATTGTAATTTTTTTATTCAAATGTAATATAAGACTCAATTATGTATCTATTTTACCAAGAATACTAAACTATTCATTCATTTGGGATGTGATTCCTTGTATCTTATACCAATGTATTAAAGTAAGCATCGACTCTGGTCTATTGGGGATGGGGTCATTACTATTGGTATCAAAGGAAGTTTATAAGAAATATTGAGAAATATATTTAGAAAAACATATATTAGGGATTATAACCCTATTATAGACTTTGAGAATAAGTATAGGTGAACATCCTAAAGTTTTTGTAAGGTAGAGATTATATGGTTTTTTATTTTAATACATACCTATATAGATACTAAAAGTGGATTTAGTTATAACATAGATATACCTAGGGTAATAAATATAAAAATGAAACTTTAGGATTGACCTGATCGTCACCTAGTACACAAAAATGGTCCTTAATACACACATGGTTTTACACTCTTGGGGGATATTCTTAAGAAAATTCACATTTTTTTAACAAACTATTATGAAGGATTTGAAAATATTATTATAATGAATAACCTATGATAAACCAAAGGTGTCGTATGTTGAAGAAAATGTGTCTTAAAGAAATTGGAAAAAACATTGTGTGGAAAATAAAGGCATATGGTATTAAATTGTTGAGAAGAAATGAGGAGTATGATGGAGGGAAAAAATATCATCCTAGGGATCCATTTATAGTTTGTTGTCTAAAACATGGATAACCTAAAAATTATTCGACTTAATTCCCTATTCTAAAGGTTAAACCCTAGACCAATGAAGAACCTATGTTGAAATAAAATAGATTATGTATTTATTAGGATTATATAATTATATTATAGAATTATTTTTACCAACGGTATTTTGGTTATAAGAATCATGAAACATCTAAGTATTGTGTTAAATTTTAGAAGAATATATGTATTAATTAACTTAAGATTTGTGAATATAGTAATGGGTTTATGAGTTTAAGATTGATCCTATGTTCAAATTCTTAAACACTTATTTTTCGGTTTTATGTGATGGTAATCTACCAAGATTAAAAATATTTTCAGAGAAATTTACAAAAATAATATTTTTTAGTGGAAATTTTATTTGAGAAATAATTAATTTTCATTTTAAAGACAGAAGATTAAAGTTATTGATATCATTTAGGGTTAATATGATCATGAATGACATTTTAATAATACTCAAATAATATTATTAGACTTTTTGAAAAAAAAATGTTATACTAAAAACCTTAATGAAAATGTAATTTAATGATTAATTGTATTTCAAGGATATTGATCATATTTTTTTAAGAAAATTATAGAAATTATATTAATATAGTTTAGAAAAAGAAAACCCAAATGCTAATGAAAACTTATCACATACACTAAGGTCTTGGGCTTGAAACCATGACCAAAGGATGATAATTGTTTAGAACCAACCACTAGACTACACAATGTCCAAGTTAATATGTAACTATTGTTAGTTAAAAAAATTGAAAAATAAATATTAATGATGAACTAGTTATATTACTTTTGAGGTTTAGAGATTAATTATATTGGATAACTTTTTCTAGCCAATTTTTTTTGGAAAATATTTAGAGATAGACAGAAAGACATTTCACTGTTTTATAGACTGTATGATCTGTTAAAAGTTAATTTTAGTGATTCGGGCAAAAAAAATAATCATTTTTATTTCTCAGAGTAAAAAATTAATTTAAATTTTTTTAAGAAAAACTAATATATTAAATAGTTCTTATGAAATATAAATCTATCAAGTAATTATATTTCTGTATATTCTTATACAGTAAAATAATTCATCAACTTTAGGAAAAGGATATTGAAACAAAAATGTTATCCTATTTCATTCATATCTAATGAATATAATGGACTTTTAAATCATCATAGATTTATGGTTTTGAGTCCCTTAACTTTCCATTGATCATTCACTTGCTTGTGATCAATGACCTCAATCACTCTCTATAATTATTTATGATTTTATTCTTTGTCCATATCTTTACTTTCCAACATTGTACTTAGACTTATAAACCTAGTTACGGGACCTTTGTACTTCACTTTCTCTCTTATTAAGAGGATATTTTATTAACCCTTTTTATGATGTGGTATTTTCAATAAAATAATCTTCAAATATGAAACCCTTGATTACCTAGATAATGTTTAAATTGAGAGGACACAATTTATTTAAGGTGGAAATAATTTAATATTTAAAAATTCTAAAAGAATAAAATTTTATAAGAAATCATATGTGACAAGTAACAGAGAGCTTAAATAACCCAAAAATATATTTCTTTAAATTTAATCTCTTCGATAGCTTAAAAAACACACAACCCCAAGTCTAAATGAATCATAGTATAGTATATCATTATAAAATAGAAAATAAATTCGAGTATATGAATGATAATAACTAAATTATAAAAATTATGGTTATATATTGATTATAAATAACCTAAGAATCATTTAAAAGAAAAAAAAGAAACATTTTCTAAAAAACAATATTTTCTCTAAAAGATGGAATAGTCGCACTTTGCGCACATAAGTTAAAATTAATTTTTACCACTTTTAGAAAATTTATTTGAAAAAATAAACTTTATTTTTGAAATCTTAATATCAAAATTATATTTGGGTGATTTTTTGGTATTTTTTTGAAATGTTTTGTTTTTTGATGAATAGTGAAAAATACAAAATTTTAATTAAAATTTTTCTTTTAGTTTAAATTATATTTTAAATTGTTTTAAAAGTAAAATTATTTCAATTATATAAAAATTAATCCAATTTAGTTAATTTTAATAATTTTCATACCTAATTTTGATATAAAAACTTTGTAAAATTTTGAACATTTTCTCTTTAAAAAAACTCGCTTTCTCATCACAACTGTGGGATTAATTTTAAATTAAAATTTGTTAATTATGTGAATTTATTTTGGAAAAATGGATTCAATATTTTTAATAAGAATAATTTATAATTTTTAATAAATTCAACTTAATTTTTTACCAAAAATAATAGTGAAACCATTTTAAACTAATTACTATAGTTAAGGTAAAAATGGATTTACCATAATGTTAAACTAAGAAGATAAGGGTTAATAATGACCTACCAACTTGTAAAAAAATCCATTATATGGAAATATTTTGACCATTTCTCTTATAGGTTTTATAATGGTACATTTTTTAAGTTTTTTCCTGACAATAAGGTGGGTATGATTGAATATTTTCAAAAAATTACAAGTGTGTCATTCACCTCACTTATAAAAGGTCACCCCCTATCCTATCTTCTTCACACCTTCACAGCCTATTTTTTTGTCCAATACATACCGAAATAACTATATCACTTCCATTATCTCATCCTATAAGCCTTATTTTTTTCATAAATTCACATAGAAAGGATTTTGGTGAAAACCTAAAGAGGATACCCAAAGAAAATGTAACGTTCTTGAATGAGCATTTTTATATTATTTCTTCCTCAAACTCCTTAAATTGTTATTAAAACGTGATTGTATAATAACCTAAGTATCTTCCATATACTTATGTGTTTTTATTTTAATTTCATTACCTTCTACCTTTTCCACTTCCATTAATTGAGTTACAAAATCATTTTTTTGTGTACGGCGAACTACCACCTCACGAACAGATGTCATTATTTTTTCCATTACCACCTCTCACAGTTGGGTATGATGATAGGTATAAAGTATATATAGGATATTTATAACATAACTATACCTATTGAGTCATTATATCATATAAAACTCTTTACTTTGTATTATTTAGGGGATAAGATAATGTTGCTCATGTGTACGGTGAACTACCACGACATGAAGATATGTGATTCATTTTTCACTAACGCTTTACATGGAAGGTAATAAGGATAAAGTTAGTGAATAAATGTGGTATACATGATATAATTATTATATTCATGAAATATATATCATTATAATAATATAATATATATATTATTTTCTTTCTTCCCTTTTCACTCATCAAAAATTTATAACATCATTCTTATATATATGGACTATCACCTTTATGAAGCAATGTGACACTCTTTTCATCACCACGCCACATGGATGATATATATAAGTATATTTGAAGAAATAATTTTATATATATTATATTATTATAATTATGAAAATAAAAAATATTAGTTACCTTATTTTTATAGTGATCATTGGAAAATGGATATGTTACTCATGCGTATGTATGACCTACCGTCTTCATGATTGTAACGTACATCATTTTTCATAAAAATATTTCATGATTGGTATTAAAAGTATAATTTATATAAATTTATGTTAATTATGTCATTATTTATATTATATAGATTATATAACTATATAATATTCACAACAACCAGATCTTTTACGATGAAACAGGCATGAGAAAACATGGAAATTAACACCAGAAAAAATGAAAATAATGAAAGATTATTAACGTAAGGATAAAAAAATTTATAAAAGGATCATATATGATATTATAAACATTAATATGGTTCTATTATAATTTAATAATATTTTTAAAACCACTATTTATGAGGTTAAATCGTGTTCAACCATAAGGAAGCATGAGGTAAGTCATTTCGTCTCAATTTCATTTCATTGAGGCATATTGTAATGTAATACTAAAAATTTATTTTATATTGTGTATATAATTCACATTTTACAGGTAATATCATGTTTCCTTAATAATTCCTGGTAATTTATTACTCAATTTGAATTATTTCATCCAAATTGTTTTTGACTTAAAATTTACCAAGTGGTAAAAAAATTCATAACTCAATTTCTTTTCATTATGTTATATTACATCTTTATTGTCTTTGAAATTATAATATTGTGTGTGTAATGATATTTGATTATATTTTACCATGTTTACACTTGTTTTATGTGTATTTACAATTGATATACATAATAAGTTTATTGATTAATTCTCACTTCAACATTATGATCATTTTAAGGGTCTATTTCACAATCCCATTGTAATCGAGATTGATTATTATTGAATTTAAGTGGAAGGAGATTATTTTATCATTGTATAATAAAAACAATTAATTTTATTCTCATCTATTTATTCATGATATTTTAAAATAATATAATAACTTTTCCACTATTTGATACTTAAAATAATTGAGAAAGTGTTTTTAAGAAAATTTGACTTTATTTGACTCTTCAATCGAAAATCCATTTTCTACCAAAAAACTATTTTCTAAAAATGTTTTCAAAAATAATTTAAACCCTTTCCTAAATTATTTATTAAATAAATTTTTACCCATTTTTACCTTTTACAAAATGTTTTGAAATGAATCTTCATGTCTTTTTCAAAAAAAAACATTTTTCATCTTTTACTGAAAAAGTGAAAGGAATATTTTTTTACATGTAAGGAATGAATAGAATTTCCAGACTTCATGAAAACCAAAATATTATGAAGAATATTTTATAATTTTTAAAGGTTATTTTAAAATAAAATTATTTTTTTTGTGAAATGTTAGTTATAAAAATTTATTTTAAAAATGAAAATAATATTTTCCTCAATAATGTTATTAAAATATATTTCTTTGGTATTTATATTCATCAAAGACAACACCATTTATTATTACTCCAATGGGTATGTTTTATATTGATACCATAGTTATTATTTATCTAGATGGTCTATGATTATTTTGACCAAATATTGTATTGATATTCACTTCCTTGATTAATTTTTGTAGTAATTAATATTCCCTTAAATTATTCACTTTCTTATGATCATCGTACATTAAAATACCTAAATATCCATATTATTTATTATGGATATTTTTATTTATTAAACCTTATATAATTTCAAAATATGGTGTTCTAAATGGAAAGTTATGTGTTTATCTGGTAAAATATTAATAAATCCAAATTCTTTATTCAATAAAAATTTTGATAATAGGGAAAATTGTTTATAAACTAAATTAATTATTCAATATATTAGGGATGATTTGGAAATGCAATACATGGATGGGTCTCTGTAATAGATAGACCCTTGATGTATTGATTGTCTCATGAGATAAAACAGTTGGAAGGCCTTTGTTAAATGGGTTTATACCCATCAGTTTTAAATTGTCTTTAGGATAGATCTTGATGGTAGATGAATCATATGCCTTGGACATAGAATCCAATAATTAAGAATTACCTTCATTAACAATTCATTTATTATTTATCCATGATATTTTTTTAATGATATTATCTATAGATTATTTTCATTCTCATTTATTGATTAAATGGAATGTTTTTTCAGTCATTTACTTTTTCATGTTGATTATTCATTATCCAATTATGATGGTAATATTATTGGTAAAATATAATGTGTTTTCAGTCATTACCTTTCCATTTTTATTATTATCCCTGATATTTTCACATTGATATTATGTTTGGATGCACTTCCTTTCCATTGTATTGATTATATGGCATGTGTGTTTAGTTAATTACCTTCATATATTGATTAGGAATTATCTTGTCATGATAGGAAAGTTATTTAAATGGAATGTGTGTGCATTTATTTACATTTACATATTTTTTATTTCATATCTAATTATAAAATCCAATTTATTTATTAAATGTAAGTTTTTTTTATTTATTTACCTTTCCATATTGATCATTGTTTATTGATTCAATATAGATTCTAATATACTTAACCCTTACTGATCATTTGAGATCACCCTTATTTTTATCCTTCCCCAAGAATCAATGAAGTGTACCATCATTGATATTCAGGGATATTCTAGAGGGAATAAAGTTATTATAAAAAAATTATGTTATAATATGTGTATTCAAATGAAATGTAAGCCTCAAGTATGTATCTAGTTTACCAAGACTAATAAATTATTTCGTCTTTTGGGATGTGATTCCTTGTATCTTATGCCAATATATTAAATTATGAACAAACTCTGGGCCATTGGATTTAGGTTCATTACAGTTGTAATTAGAGTAATTTTAGTAGAAACCATGGTAACTTGATTTATAAAAACATAGATTATGGATCACATTCGTCTAATAAACTTTGAGGAGAAGTATAGAAGAACATCCAAAAGTTACAGTAATGTATATATTATGTGGTTTTTCTTTAAAATACATCCTTGTATAAATAATTTATGTGAACTTAATTCGGGAAAATATATACCTAGGGGTAATAACTCTAAATAGGGAACATTGGGCTTGACCCAATCATCGCTTGGTGCACAACAATAGGACTTTATATGCACCTAGTTTGAAAAACATGGGGGATATTATTAGGATAATTCACATTTTATTTACAAACCATTATGAGGGATTTGAATAGATTATGATAATGAATCGCCTAGGTTAAACCTAACTTGTCTTAGATTGAAAATAAGGTGTCCTTAAGGAATGGTAAAATGATTTATGTGTGTAAAAAAAGTTTAAAAGGTAATGAATTGAAAAGGAAAAAAATGAAGAGTATGATGTGAGGAAATAAATCTCATCTTAGGGATCCATTTATAGTCCATTTTCTTAAATATGGAGAACTTAGGAATTATCCAAGTCAATTAAATCTTCTAAAGGTTAAACCATAGATAAATAGATGACTTATGTTGACATAAAATGGTTGAATTATTTAATAGGATTTAAGAACTATATTATAGAAGTATTTTTACCAATAGTGTTTTCGTTATAAGAATCATCAAACATCTAAGGATTTTGTTAAATTTTATAATAATATATGTCATCATTAACTTAAGATTTCAAAATTCAGTCATGGGTTTATGAGTTTAATATTGATCATAATTTCAAAGTCTTAAACACCCCTTTTGGTTTTTATGTGCTGGGATTCAGCCAATATTACGGATATTTTAGGAGAAATTTATGGAAAATATATTTGTTAGTTAAAAAGTTATTTGAGGAATAATTCCATTACATTTTATAGACATAAATTTAAAGGTATTGATAACCTTTAAGGTTAATATGATCATTAATGAAATTATAATAATAGTCAAATAATATTATTAGATTTTTTGAAAAGGGGTTGTATTGAAAATTTTATAAAAAGGTTATTTAATGATTAATTTTATTTTAATTCCATCATATTTTGTTATGATTTTATAGAAATTATATTAATATAGTTTATAAAAAGGACAATCAACATGTTGGGTGATAACCCATTGTATCCGGAAAGGTTATGGGGCATGAAACCATGACCGAAGGATGATAAGGGTTTTGCACCTACCATAGGAATACGTGATATTATGGTTAATATGTCATTATTTTTACAAAATTTATTTTAAGAATAAATATTAATAATGAACTAGTGGTGTTAATTTTGAGGTTTATACATTAATTATATTAGATAACTTGTGCTAAATATATTGGATTTGGAAAATAGTTAGAGATAGATAGAAAGTCATGTCACTCTTTTATAGCCCTTATGATCTGTTAAAAGTGAATTTTAGTGCTTTAGGGGTAAAAAATTAATTTTCCTTCATTTCATGGAGTAATAAATGAATTATATATCTATTTAAGAACAACCAAAGGATTAAATTATTCTTATAAAATATAAAAATATCAAGTAAGTATATTTTTTTATATTCTTAGACTGTAAAATAATTCATCAAATTTAGTAAAAGGATCTTGAAACAAAAAAGTTATACTATTAAATTCATATATAATGAATCAAATTTTCTTTTAAATCATCATAGATTTAGGGTTCTGAAGCCCTAACTATTCCATTGATCATTAACTTTCTTATGATCAATGACCTCAATCAGTCTCTAAAATTGTTTACAATTTTATTCCATGTCAATATATTTACTTTTCACCAATATTCTCAGACTTATAAACCTATTTATGTGACCTTTTCACTTCCCCTTATCTCTTATTAATAGTATATCTTATTAACCCTTTTTATAATGTGGGTTTTTAAATAAATGAGTTTCAAATATGAAACCCTTGATTACTGAGATCAATTTTAATTATGAGGATGCAATTTATTTAAGGTGGGGAGAATATAAAACCCCAAAATTTGAAAAGAATAAATATTTATTTGATAGATTATTTGACACACAACACTAATCTTAAATAACCCACAAAATATATTTCTTTAAATGTAATTTCTTCGATAGCTTTCAGAACATGCATCCCTGGGTCTAAATGAATCGTCATATAGTATTCTATTATAACCTAGTTTTTAAATTATAAGGTATGAATATTACTAAATAAATTTTTAAAATTATGTTAATTTATATATTTTAAATAAAATAAGAATCATCTAAAGAAAAAAGAAGAAATTTTTTCGGAAAAAATATTTTTTTTCTAAAAGACGGAATAATTATGATTTGCGCACATAATTTATAATTAATTTTTACCACTTTTAAAAAAAATATCCTAAAAAATAAATTTAATTTTTATATAACAATATCAAAATTAGCATAAGCATAATTTTTTGGATTTTTCTCAAATTTTTCGTTTTTTTTATGAAAAGTGAAAAATACTGAATTTTAATTGAAAAATACATTTTCGTTTAAATTATTTATCAAGTAAAATTATATTTAAAAATTTTTTAAAAGTAAAATTAGTTCAATAATATATAAATTAATATAATTTAGGTCATTTGAATCATTTTCATATTTAATTTTGATAGAAAAACTTTATACACTTTTGAACATTTTCTCTTTTAAAAAAACCCACTTTTTCATCGCATCTGTGAGATTAATTTTAAATTCCAATTCTCCACTTATGTGAATTTAATTTGGAAAAATGGAATTAATATTTTTAATCTATATATGTTATAATTTATAATAAGGTAATATTAATTTTTGACCAAAATGAATAGTAAAAATAGTAAAAATTAATTACTATGGTTAAGGTAAAAATGGATTTACCAAGGTGTTAAACTAACAAGATAAGGGTTAAAATGACCTACTAACTCTTAAGACACTCATTTAATAGAATAATTTCTACCTTATATCTTCTTGTTTCAATAATTTCACATTTTTTAAGCTTTTGGCATGATAAAAACGTGGTTATGATTGAATCTTTTCCAAAAATTATAAGTGTACCACTCACTTCGCTTATAATAGGTCACCCCCTCTCCTATATTTTTCACACCATTACACCATTTCAGTTCAGAATTTACCTGAAAATATAACTTTATAACTTCCATAATCTCATCCTAAAATACCTATTTTGGACATAAATCCACCTAGGAAGGCTTTTGGTCCAAACATAAGAAGGATACCTAAAAAGAGATAACTTTCTTCAATGAGATTTTTTATTTTATATCATCCTCCACCTACTTAAATTATTATTAAACCATGAATATATAATAAAATAAGTATATTTAATATAATTTTAGGTTTTTATTTTAAGTTCATGACCTAAAACCACCTCCACTCCCAAAAATTGGGTCATGAGATCATCGTTCGTGTGTACGACGGACTACTGCTTCGCCAGCGAATGTCATTAGTTTTTTCATTATCACCTCTCACGATTGGGTATGATGATGGATATAAAGTATATATATTATATTTGTAACATAATTATACATTTAGAGTCCTTATATCATATATAACTCTTTACTTTCCATTCCATAGGGGATACGATAACGTCGCTCGTGTGTATGGTGGACTACCTTCTTGCAAAGTGATGTGTTTCATTTTTCACTAATGATTTACATGGAAGGTAATAAGGATAACATTAAGGAATATATGTGATATAAATGAAATAATTATGATATTAATGAAATATTTATGATATTAATGAAATATTTATCATTATGATAATATAATATATATAATTTTATTTCTTTTCTTCTCACTCACTGAAAGATGATAACAACGTTCGTGTACATGTGGACTACCGCCTTCACGAAGCGATGTGACTCTCTTTTCATCACCACACCACATGGATGATATATATATATATAATTATAATTAAATAAATGATAATAATAATATAATATATATGATATTATTATCATTTCTTAAAGATAAAATATAACTTACCTTATTTCCATGGTGATCATTGGAAAACAGAAACGTTACTCAAGTGTGCGTACGACCTACCATCTTCACGATCGTAACATACATCATTTTTCATAACCATATTTCATGATTGGTATTAAAAGTATAATTTATGTATATATATATAATAATTATTTAATTATTATTATTCTAGAGATGATATATCTATATAATATTCTCAAGAACCAAATATTTCATGACGAAACATATATGAGAAAACAAGGTAATTAGCACCCAAAATAATGAAAATAATGAAATATTATTAACAGAAAGGTGATATAATGTTATAAAATTAAAATATTTGATATATTAAATATTAATATGGTTCTTTTATAAGTTAATAACATTTTTATAACCACTATATAGGGGGTTACATCATGTTCAACCAAAAGAAATCATGTGGTAAGGGATTTTATCTCAATTTCATTTCATTGAGGCATATTGTAATGTTATGAACCTAATTTCTTTTATATTGTGTATAAAATTACAATTTAACTTTTAATATATAGATTAATTAATAATTCATGGTATTTTAAGTTTAAATTTTAATTATTTCATCTAAATATATTTTTAATTAAAAGTTACCAAGTGGTATTGAATTTCATAACTCAATTTCCTTTAATTGGGTTATATTACTTCTTCATTGTCTTTGACATTCTAAGATTTTGTGTGTAATTATACTTTATTATATTAGGATGTATTTAAACTTTTTTTATTTATATTTAAACTTGATAAGCATAATTGGTTTGCCTATTAATTCTCACTTCAAAATTATGATCATTTTAATGGTTTATTTCACAATCTCATTTTAATCAAGAGTGATTATTCTTGAATTTTAGTTGAAGTAAATTATTTTATAATTGCCTAATAAACCCATTTAATTTTATTCTCCTCTATTTATTCATGATATTTTAAATTAATATTATAATTTTTTCACACTTTGGTACTTAAAATAATTGAGAAAATGTTTTTAAGAAAATTCGACTTTATTTCTCTCTTCGGTCAGAAATCTATTTTATACCAAAACTGCATATTCTAAAAATGTTTTTAAAACTTTACCAAATGATTTATTGAAAAAAAAATTACCATTTTTTACTTTAAAAAAATAAAGGTATTTTTATGTCATTTTGAAAACAATACCTATTTGTCTTTTACCAAAAAATTAAAGGAATATTTGTTTTAACATATACGACATAAACATAATTTCCATCCATCCTGGATAGCCAATTGTTTTAAATATTATTTTATAATTTCCAATTTATATTTTCAAATAAAATTATTTTAAATTCTTTTAAATTTTAGTTTAAAATTTTTTATTTTAAAAATGAAAAGGATATTTTTCTCAAGAATGTTTTAAAGATATTTTTATGGTGTTTATATTCATTAATGACCACACCCATTTATTCTTAATCCAATGGGTATATGTTTTATTAATACCATAATTATACTTAATTTTTATGGTTTGTGATTATTTTGAACAAGGATAGTATTGACATTCACTTCTTTGATTCAATTTTATTGTCTTTAACTTTCCATTGAATTATTCACTTTCCTTTGATCATTACAAATTAAATTTTCCATAAATATAAATTATTTATCATGGATATTTATATTACTTAAAAATATATCATTTATATATAATGTGTCTTACATTGAATTTAATTTTTTATATATGGAAATATTGATAAATATGTATGATTTACTCAATATTTTTTTTTATGATAAAGCACATTATTTATGAATTAAATCAATTATTTGATATATGAGGAATGCTTTTGGACATGAAAGACATGGGTGGGGACCAGTTATAGATAGACCCTCGATACATAGATAGTCTCATTAGATTAAATATTTGGTTAGACTTAGTTAAATGGGTTTTAACCCATTAGTTTTAAACTATCTTGAGGATAGATCTTGACGGCAGAGGTATCATGTGCCTAACACATGACATCCAATAATTAATAATTTCATTCATTCAGGATTCAGTTATTATTTATCCATGTTATTTTCACAAGTATGTTTTCTCTCGATGCATTTCATTCTTATTTATTTACTAAATGACATGTGTTTTAATTTATTTACCTTTCCATGTTGATTATGCCTTATTCAATTATGATAGACTTGTTATTGATTAAATGACATGTGTTTTAAATTATTAACCTTGCCATATTGATTATTATCCTGATATTTTCACATTGATTTTATATCTAGATGAATTTCCTTCTTATCTTATTGATTACATGTCTTGTGTGATCATTTATTTACCTTTCCATATTAATTATTCTTTATCTTTTCATAATAGTCAAGTTATTTAAATGGAATGTGTGTTCATTTATTTATCTTTCCATATTGATTATGTCTTGTATAATTATGGTAGAAAATTTATTGACTAAATTTCATGTGTGTTTATTCATTTACCTTTCTATATTGATTATTCTTTATGGATTCATGATAGCTTCCGTTGTACTTAACCCTATCTAAGAATTTAAGATCACCCTTATTTTGTTTACTTCCCAAGGAATCCATGAAGTGTACCATGATTGAAATGAAAGGATATTCTATATGTAATAATTTTATTCTCATAAAAAATTATATTGTAATTTTTTTATTCAAATATAATGTAAGACTCAAATATATATCTAGTTTACCAAGACTACTAAACAATTCAGTCCTTTGGAATGAGATCCCTTGTATCTTATATCAATGTATTAAAGTAGGAATTGGCTCTGGGATACTAGATTAAGGGTCTCAACATTGATCATGGTTCCATAATCTTAAGAATATTAGTCATGTAATATGTATCATATATAATAATTATATAAAATTTTACAACCATTCAAATAAAATAGTGATAAAAATGAATTACATCAATTCATAGAGATTGCAATCTGTACGTACACACATGTGATGTTTTCACTTTTTGATAGATAGAATTAAATAATTTTAGATAATAATTAACCTTTAAATAAAAATTATTAGGTCATAAATATAATTTATATTCATTACATATATCCTTATTACCATCCATTTAAACCAGAAATGAAAATCGAATCAAATTGCTTCATGGAGGTGGGAGTCCACACATGCACATGAGCGATGTTATTGTTTCCCAGAGGATGGGATGGTAAGGATATAGATAATATATTAAAATTAAATAAGAATAATTATTTCATAAATATATTATATGAACATTAAATCCAATATTATAACCAACCATGAAAGATGGTGATGGAAAATGAATCATATCGCTATGTGGAGGCGGTAATACACATATACACTCAATAGATACTTTCATTTACCATTTTATAAAAAGGAGGTTGAAAAATGATATTATATAAACATAATAACATCTTATTATATGATATATACTGAATTTATTATATTTTAATGGTTATTATTGAAATTAAGGTGGTATAAAAATATGTAAAATGAAAAAGATCGGCTAAAATGATTACCTCTTCTTTAAGATATCACTTTAAATTTATTCTTAAAAAAATATGGTTGGTCATTAAAAGATACCATAAAATCTATAGATTATATAATTATTTTTAAAATATTTTTTGGTAGGTTTTGGTTGAGATAAGTTTCCTAAGGCAATGCGTGTAAGAGAGTAGGGGTGGTGTCCCTATATAATGAAAGAAAAGACACACATGGAAATACTTAATAGATTTCAATATAATAAATTGTTTTTCTTGTTAAAGTGGAACCAAGTTGATATATTTCAAATATAGTACTATTATGAGTCCAAATACCCTCATAAAATAAAATGTAGATATGTTTAGGTGATGATTTAACCCTTATCCCTTAGTTTTAACCCCCATTAAAACTTTTAATGATTATCATGGTATCAATGTTTTTTAATCTATTGTGGTCAATAAATTTACTATAAATATAAAATTGACCAATAAGTGTAAAATGGTTAATATTATTGACCATATACAATTCACTTGGCCAAAGATAAGATTTATATGAATTTTAAATCATTTATTAAAATATTATTTAACATATGATATCATTAAATTCATTTTATAGACTATTCATACAGCTTTAATTTATAGAAATAAATATATAAATGTAATTTTAATATAAAGTTTTAGTACATAAATAAAATTTCATATTTTTATAAAAAAGTTATGGAATATAATAAATCATCCAGGTTGAATAAATTTAATATTTTTTAAATAATTTATTTGATATTTTTCTATTGCTTGAGCAAGCACTGTGTCGACATTGCATACGCATTTAAGGTAATAATTTAATTACTAAAAATTAAAAAAAAATCATTATAAAAAATAATTCATATTTAAAATAAACATTTATAACCAAACATAACCTCTTTTTATCCCAATGAAAAAATATTAGATATATTAAAACATAGAGAGTGAAGCTTTTTATTTATTCTTCACATAAAATAATATTAAAGTCATTATCAAAGGACAGTGTAAATAAATTTCCAAAAATTTAAATAGAAGATTATTATGGTATATAGTAACCTATCCAATGAAATAAATTAAATATTTTGGGAGATATTTGGGCCTAATTCAATAATTTTAACCCTATTTTACCCGTTTTACCGTTATCAAGGTGAAAATCATTTACCATGATAACTATTCATAATGACCAAAAATTATGTGGACCTATTTAAAAAATTATAACCACCCAATTATGAATATGGAATCTATTTTTAAAGATTAAATTTATATAAGTGTAAGGAATACATTTTAACATAAATGCGTTACACATAATGAAAAAAAAATATTTTAGAAAAAAAATTAAACTAAAAAATAAACTTATACCAAAGTCAAGTATAATATTTATTCCCATTTAATTAATTATATTATATCTAATTAAATGATAATTATGTTTATTTAAGATAAAATTAAAAACATAATATGACTTTTTAATTACTTTATTAAAATAAAATAAATTATGTTTTTATAAAAATTGTAATTACTATAAGATAATTTTGAAATATTGATTTCAAAAATGATATGAATTTAATAAAATAATATTTCTAAAAAATTATATAAAATAATTATAAAATCCATGTACAAAATGAAATAAAACCATTTTTGTGTAAAACATTTTATTGAATCATAAAATGAGTGTACTAAAAATTTTGTACTTATTTTTTATGCATTAATCAATATATTTTCATTATATAAAACCATTATACATATTTTTCATAATTTTTTTATTCTTATATATACCACCAATTCGATGTCTAGGTAATAATGGTCACATTTAAATAATAATATTTTTATATTAGATCACAATTTACCTAAATCCCAGTGTTTCCTGGGAAGCAAACTATTGAGAATATTGTTCTTTTAAACTAAATTTTTAGGGTTTTACAAGGATGTAGGGACATTGGAATAGTGTTGGGTATTTTGTATCACCTAAAGCATTAGGTTCATGGAGTTTTAGATGGCATGGCACTTGGGTTGAGTGTATGTAACAAGGGGTTTTTCCCTACCAGAAACTCCCAGGATACCATGAAGTGGTGGATTTATGGTGCCCGTTTTGAGGGGTCATAGGAAGAATAAAGACTTTTTTACGGGGGTAAGTCCCAATCTTGAACTCCCAATGAAACCCATATATGGTGCTCAAAGGTGCATGTCTTTCCCATTTTGTGCTAGAACATGGTGATCTTCATCACATGGAGCCTACCCCAGTAAAGGTGTGAAATCCCTATATGAAATGGAGATTAAAGGGGACAGAGACCCTTCATGATATTTGTTAATTTAGGGCCCATATGTCTCTTGGTAGAGGTCCTCCATGTCATGGTATAAGGTTCCATTTTATATAATTCAATTTCCATGTTTTGTTTAAAGTTGGAAACCCCTAATTTTTTTAAAACCCCCTCCTCTTATTTTATTTTTCCAAATTTGTAGTCAAGATATGGGGATATATGTCCATCCCATATCCAATATAAATTTCCCCATAGATAAGGGTGACTTATTAGGTCATTTTAATGTGGTTAAAGGTATATTCTTTCTAATTTATTCTTCAATTTTGTTTTAATTTCATCATTGTTGATTTTGTTGTAAATAATATTGGGTTTTCATCCTAATTCCTCATATGCATGGTGAAATCGAATGACGATGATGGGTATTTTTCTCAGTCTGGATATAGGATGTCCCATAAGGATGATAAAATAAATTTTCATGCTATATAATTAGATTTATGTCTTTCTATATAATTTTTTAAGTATTTTAATTTAAATTTATTAAATTAAATTATATTGGATGTTAAATCAATGTCGTATGTTGGAATTTTCTTGAGGATTTGGTTTAGACACTTATTAATTATTTAATATATAGTCTTTATCAAGGTTTCACCAAGCAGTTGATACTTGGTGAGTTTTTAGGCATTATTATTATTTTTATTAAGCTAAAAAATTAATTATAATTTTTTAATTAAATATAAATTATTATAATTAATTAATTTGAATTATTTGGTGTGATTTAGGGCCTCTTATGTGTTGGTGTGGGTTGGTTGGACATGTATGAGCTCAAGAAAAAGTTGTTGGGTTATGATTTAAAGTAAAAAACATGAACGAGGTAGGTCATCCCTATGAATTCTTATACATGGTTTATTTGGATTGTGATATGTGCTCTTGCTACTATGGGAATCTGACCTGTTCAAATTTCATAAATTTTTTAATTAATATTTAATTCCTATGAATAAAATGAAAAAATTACCAATGGATATGATGGACCATTGTGAAATGGTTATATGTATCAACTATCTGTGAAAGAGATCAAAATTAAAATTTTATTCCATAGGATACATGAACCCCATTAGGGGTGTGAATTAAATAAAATGAATGAGATATGGAGGCCCTTAGTGTATGTTCCCTTAAATACTCCTTGTATATGAGATCATAATAATGGGATTATTGGTCTATGTAGTCCTTAAGAGAACCTTGATATACCTTTGTTTAGTTGGGTGATATTATTAGAGAGTGGGGTTAGTGTTCCTTTCACATTAGTATGTGATCACCTGGGTGGGTTGACCCTAGATAGATTTATGATAGGTTAGATGAGTGGATTGAACTAGGATGTTTTAAATATGAGATGGGTAGTGTATAATTCCATTATATTAATTATGTAATGAAATTTTCTAAGTGGAAAATTATTCCATGATATGAATATAATGAGGCTGAGGGATGATAATCCCTCTGAGTGGTGGGTGATGACCTGAGAGGTTATACTGAGACCAAGGAATCCATGAGGGGTGTATGTGATTTTATAAGACGTAGGGGGCCCTAATTAGTTATATAAAGATATATTTAATACTTATAGGGCATGTTTGTAAAGATATATAAATTTTTGTTGATGTTAAAGGAGAGAAGATGTTCAATTTTGGATATTCTCCCATGGGAGATCGCTCAAACAACTAAAGCCCTGGCCCTTGAAATCCAAACGGAATCAAGGAATTTGATCCCATTGGGAACCATGAGATTTTTTTTCATTATGAAATCTTGGTAAACCCTCATGGAATTAAATGATTTAAGTAATATTTTTTCCCTTGGTAAGATATGTTTTAACTCATACCATTTTTAAGAAAAGAAACACTACATATGTTTTTGAAGATTATGAGGTGATTTATCAAAGACTTGAATCCTTTAGGTATATGATTATTTCATAGGTTGTTCTAATGAAGGGTTATAGGTCATAGGATTTCAATAATTTATCAAATATAATCTCATTTTTAAAGGTTTTTTTCTAATTGGAATATGGATTCAATTGTGTACGACTTTTCACATCATCTTCTCGATTGATGAATTGAAAATATAGTCCTAGTCCTTTGGGTTATTTCTATTTAAGATACATAAACTTATTTTTAATGAATGGAATTCATCTTTTAATCCCATTGAATCCTATAACTACCTTGTTAAAGTTTGGATTAGTGTTTTTGGACTTACATGGGTCTATTGGAATCCAACATTTTTAATGATATTAATGGTGTGCCTTATAATGATATTTACTTTTTTGTTATAAAAAAGAGACATATTACTGATGTATTTTAATTATATACATAATATATACTAATAAAATATGAATATAAACCTTCTAGGTTTGTAATTGAAGGAAAAGAAAACAATTTTATTCTTGGTGGAGATAATCCGCACAACACACGATTCACATTTTCATTTTTCTTAATAGAAAAGGGGGGGTGGTTAATGATTATAACATCATTATAAAAATAAACTAGTATAATAGTGATACTGATGTTGTTATTTTAATATTGGGAAATGAATCTTTTGGGATAATAAAATTACATAAACAAATATAAAAAAATGAGAGGTTAAGACCTTATACTTCAATTCTTGTATTAACACATTTTTTAATGGAATTAAACCTTTAAGAGATGGAATTTTGAGAAAACCAAAACTTCATTAAGGTTTATAGGATCATAGATGAGAGTTTTGGGTAGATTTTGGGCCAATATTAATATTTTTTAGTGTGAGGTGAATCAAGGATAAAATTTCCCATTTTATAAGTGAAAATGATAAGCATTTTTTAAAATACCCAAAACTTTCTAATAATGGGAAGTCACTCTCAAGAAAAGTGGATCCAAAATTTGTAAATAATAGAGTAGAGAGGATATAATGTTAATATATACCTATGTCATTCCAATAGAAAAAAAAATTAAACAATTTATAGGATGAGTCTGATTGGGATTATGATGACTATAATCCTATTGATTTTGATTACTGAACTGCTTTCTTTTGAATGAGAGAATTAGTTCTTGTATGACCCCATTCCCCTCCCTCTGTCTTATTTCCTCCTTTTATTTAATATAGAGGTATTTCCTCACCTTTAAAAAAATAATTTCATAAAGGCATGTTATTTGTAAAAAATAGTATTTTACACTATTCACCAAAAAATCAATCTTCATAAAAAAAATATGCAAAATTAATCTTAATAAAATATTTCCATGATAAATCCAAAAATGGTGGTGATTTTTTTAAATTCACATCCTAAAATTTATAATCTTAATATTAAAATAAAAACATAAAATATCATGAAAAATTATTTTTTATAGGAAATAATTTTTTGGTATATTAACTATTCTTTTAAAATTAGAATTAATCATAAAAATATAAAGATTTTATTCTTATATATATTTTATGTATAGTTCATAATTATCTTACCACTATTCATACTTGATAATTCTATGAATACATTACAATGGTCTATATTAATTTGGTTTCATTATTGTGTGTTGAGAAATCTATTCAACATAATATTTATTTAAGGAGTGAAAACTTGGATAATTATATTCTATCAACCTTAAAAATAATTTCGTCCTCAAAATTTCATTACACAGATAAAAACAAGTGAGGTTACTTTTTCTTCATTACATCTTTAGGTTCCCATGTAACTTTTTCAAATGTTTGATTTCTCTATAAAACTTCGACCTGATTTGTGGTATTGTTTCATAACACCTTATCACATTGATCTAGACTTTTTACTGGTTTTTATTTAATAAGATATCATGTTATTGTTTCATGAATTCTGAGTTCAATACATGTGAAGGGTATGGTATGTACTTAATAAAAACTTATACATAGAATGAATCATATATTTGGGATAGGTTATGTGGGAGTGTTAATAGATAATCTATATACTTGAAATTATCATGGATCTCAAAGGGATTGATATACCTAGGGATCATCTTCCCATTATTCCAAGATCTCATAACTCACTTCCATGGAGATATTCAAAGGAAAACCTTGTCACCAATTTCAAACTCAAGATCTCATTAATGATTATCTGTATAACTAATCTATTGACTTTGTGCCACTTTCATATGAGACTGAATGGTTTGAACCTTCTCCATTATTTCTTGGAGAATATTAGGACCTATCATATTCCTCTCTCCAACTTCATCAAAGCATGTTGGAGTTATACATCTCTTCCCATAGATAACCTCATATGGTTCCATCTAAATGCTATAATGAAAACTATTGTAATATGAAAACTCTACCAGGGTGATGTGTTGACCCTAATACCCTTGGAAATCCATCAAAAATCATCATATCCTCTAGTGTTTTAGTTTTCCTCTTAGACTGACCATATTTATAAGGATAATATGATATGATAAATCTCATATCTATCTCTAACCCTTTCTGAATACCTCTTCAAAACCTTGAGTTAAACCTTATATCCCAGTAATATACATTGGATAGTGTTACTCCATGCAGCCTCACCACTTCCCTTTTATATATATTAGCTAGTTGGTTAATGGATAAATATTCTTTAATTAAATTTAAATGAACAAACTTTGTATGGAAATCAACTACAACCCAAATATAATTATAGGCTTTAGATGATTTTGGGGTCCTATAATGAATTCCATGGTTGTGTTTTCCCATTTCCATGCTATAATGGGTAATAGTTGCAATATACCCTTATACTTTTATCATTCAGCCTAAAATTGATGTAATAACAAGCATTGAGATGTGTATTCTATAATTTCTCCTTTCAAGTTATCCCACTAAAATATTTTTAGGTCTCTATATTTATTGTTACTTCCTAGATGTATATAGTAGTATTAGCTATGTGCATTATCCAAAATTCCCTTCTTCAATTTCATCATTGATGGGACACATATTCGAGTTCCAAACCATATAAATTTATCTTTGTCAAAGTTAAACTCTATAATATTCACTACCTTTTTATATATTGTTGTCATCTTTCTTGGTTTATTTGATCTTTTCATGAATTGAAGGTTATGAAAATATTTTTGGAAAGATAAGAGTTATCTCTTTAGATTATGACTTCAAGATTCATTATCTTAAAATCCATGAGTATTGGTTCTTTTTCAATCTTTATCTTGGATTGAGTAACATGGTATTTCCTAATCAGAGCATCAGCTACCTTATTTTTCTTCCTTGGGTGGTAATGTATTGAGAAATAATCATATTTTATCAATTACAACCATCTCCTTTCACACATATTCAGTTCCTTTTATATGATTATATATTTCAATAACTTGTGATTATCATATATATTACACTTTCTCCATAGAGATAATTTCACCAAACATTCAATTAAAAGATCATTTTCACCATCTTTAAATAAAATTTCATGTAATTTTTCTCATGATTATTTAATTAGCATGGAGCATAATTAATTACCTTATCATTATATATTAGGACAAAACCCAAACCCTATTTTAAAGAATCACTATATTTTATAAACCCTTCCCCACTACAGGGTAATATATGTGTATGAACATTGACTGATTTCTTTTTTAGTTCCTTGAAACATTTTTCACATTCCTCCATCCAAAGAAACTTTACCCATTCCATGTCAACTTAGTTAGTGGATTTAATATCCATTAAAAAATTCTCAAAATGTATTGGTAATATCCTACTAACCCACAAAAAATATGGAAATCAGTTATAATGGTTATTATGGCCCATTTACTGATAACTTTCATATTTTATGGATTTACTGATATTCCCTTGATTGAGATTACATGACCCAAGATTGAAAGCTATTGTAGCTGGAATTATTATTTTCTAAATTTTTTATACAACTTATCCTTCATTAAGGTCATCAACACAATTCCCAAATTGTCTTCATACTCTTCCTTTCTCTTTGAGTATATAAGAATATATTCTATAAAGACAACCAGAAATTGATCCCAGTAGTCTCTAAATACTAGATCTCTAATGATATGAAAATAATTCCAAAGGTAATCACAATAAATTCATAGTTTCCATACCTCATATAGAAAGGTTTCCTAGAAATATTCTCCATGTTAACCCTTAATTGATGATATCCATATCAAAGTTCAATATTTGATAAGTATCAAGATTCTATAAGTTGATCAAATAGATCATTGATATGGGTTAGAGGATAGTTTTTCTTGATCATGAATTATTTATCTCACAATAATCAATGAAAATACACATTGAATCCTCCTTATTTTTTATAAATAGAACTTACACATCACATAGTGAAGCACTAGAGTTTATAAAATCCTTGACCAAATTTTCTTTCGGTTTTTTATTTAACTCCTCCAATTAAATGAGATCCATCCTATACAGACTCTTTATGATATGCATGGATCTATTTATGACTTTTATTGAAAACTCAACCTCACGCTCTGGGGGATAACCAGATAGTTCATATATAAATACAATAGTCACTACTGGAAAATGGACCTATCCCCAAGGTTTTGGGGAAAACCTCGGGGATAGGTCTGGGCTAAAATGCTTATACCCACGGTTATAAAAAACCATGGGTATAGGTTTCTCGTGTGTGTGCGGGAAATTTTTTTCCTGTAGGAAGGAAATTATTTTTGGCGGGAGTCCTATACCCCCGGTTATTCCCTCTATACCCATGGTTTATATAACTATATTTAACTATATATATATACACACATAGGTGATGTTAGAGAAGTGGTAAGATGTAGTTTTTTCAGCGAAGAGGTTGCGGGATCGAAACCCGCCGCCTGCATTATTTTAGGATTTATACTCGCGATTTTAAAACTGTGGGTAAAAGACTTTGACAGTGTGAAAATTGCATATAATGCTTTGACACGGTGGCAGAACAATTATACCCACGGTTTTGGAAAACCATGGGTATAGGCTGGGGACCTATACTGATGCCACCAATGACCACAGTTCCCAAAACCGTGGGTATAGGCTATAGCCATGGTTTTGGGGGCTATAACCACGGTTTTAAACTATGGGTATAGCCCGTTTTTTCAGTAGTGATTATATTCCCATATTATATGCATATTATCAATATGGAGTTCCTCTGCAATCATTTGAGCCATGAGTCTCTCATAATTGGGTATCAGAACTCATATTACATAATTTTATTCCTAGGGGATATCATATTTATATTGATACATGAGAATAGGATGATCTTCAATATGAAATAAGACATCCTTATCCCAAAAATTGATATATAATCTATGTAGGTATAACTAATACATACCCAAAATAATGTCAAAATAAATCAAGGTTTGAATAATTATATTTGAAGCAAGTTTCCAACCATAAATCTCAATTAGATAAGATTTATAAATCCTAGACACGATAATTATTCCCCCAAGTGTTTTTATATATAGCAAGATAACTATCACTTGAGGTGGTGGTTCCACATTCTTATAAAATTTATGTGATATGAAAGAATACAATGAAACATAATAAAATAATATATTTATAGATCTATAATAAAGAGTAATTGTACCTCACATCACTTTTTTATCATGATCTACCATAGTGGTAGTGATCATAAATTCACTTCCTTATTCCCTCTATCTGGGAGGAATATGGGTCAGTTTTCTTTATTGGACTGTGGTTTGGGGAATTTATTTTCATGGAGTCCAAAATTCTTCCTCTTAAATCATTGCAATGTGGGAAGATAATTTGTTTGGACCTTATCCTCCTCTATTTTTTTTACTGGTCTCTTTGTCATGCATTAATAGTTTTGGGCTTAGTGGCCTACTTTACCACAGTTAAAACACACCCTTGTTCCATTAAGGAAATTACCAGGGTGTTTCCTCCCACACTTTTGGAAATTAGGTGGTTGAACCCCCCATGTAACATACCATCAAGTCTCTCTTTGTATCCCACCTTCGTTCTTCCCTCTCCTGAATATAGAGAAACCTCAAATTAAAACTTCACATTTAGAACATGATGAATACTATCTTTATAGATTCTAAATTCACTTATGTCTAAAGACCTTTGAAGGCTTTATTTTAATCCACTAATGAAATAATTTATTTTACTTTATGGGTAAGAGATAAAACTAGAGCCATAACTTTAAATCCTCATAAAGTTTACTTAGTATGTACCAAGAGGTTCATACACTATTTATTTCAACTCCAATAATTCCTTCTCTATCTTCATGTGAAGAGTTCAAGGAAAATACATGGTAAATAACACTTTTATAAATTATTCCAATTAAGTTTATAATACTTATTATTTCTTTATTATATTCTTAATAAGAGTCTATCATTGGTTAGCCTCACCTTCCAAATAGTAATGAACCAAAACAATCTTCTCATATTCTAAGCACTAGAGAATGAAAAATATATTTTCTATTACATTGATCCATTTCTCGATGATAATTGGATTTGAGGAGCCACTATAAGAGGGTGGAAATTTTCACATGAAAGTCTTGATATATATATACTCCCTCATTGGTACGTTCAAGATCTCAATGTGGTTCATGTTATTATTCATATATTGAGATAGTTGAGTGAGAATTACTTCAAGTTCTTGCGCTCCAAATACCATTCCCTTGGGTTATTAATTGGGGAAACTATTTCAATGTCCCCTACACCCATTTTTTACTTGATCCCTTATGGTTATAGAAATTAGTAAAACCAAAAACGAGTTAACATGAGTGAATACCAATTAACATCATAGGGGGGATATAGAATAAAAGGAATTCAACCTTAAATGACTTATCCCTTGAAAGTATCATGTTATTATATATTTCTTCTAGTTTAACCTATATAATTCTTGGTTAAACATTAGGTAGATTTTTTCAATCACCCTAACCAAATCCCTAAAAATAACCATGAAACCAAACATTCAGTGTTTTGTGAAGAGTATGTGATAAAAAAAAAGAATATCCCCATGGAGTATCAAAATAGGTGTGTAGTTAGGCCTCTTTTTTAAGCACCAGTTGATGATTGTGTTAATACCCAAACTTCCCTTCTTTAGGTTTTTACACCTAGGTAAATCTGTACCATAGCTTGCATCCACTTGTAGTATCCAAATAGGGATATAGTTTCTATGAGAGCTAATAACTCAAGACTTTACCAATATTTCATGATATTATCCTATACTTAAACACATATCTAGTATTTTCACTGTGGTTCTCCAAACTTAATTATCAATAATAACTTCTATAATCTCTAAGAGTAACTAAACCTTTTCTTTGATACCAACTAGAGAAACATAAGAAAAACGTGCCATTATTTTACATTTTTTACATTATATAAATATTATGTTCCATAAATAATAATATCCAAGGATAGAGAGGTTTAGTGTCTTTGGATACTAGTTATATAATCATATTATTTTATAATACTTGAGAAAAAATCTCTTTAAAGTCACCATATTATACCATCTTCTATATATCTCATTAGTAAGACTCGTCCTCATAACTAGGGGAATAAAAAACAAAAATGGAAGCTCAAACACTAAATAAGGGGTACTTTAATATTTCATCATGTATAAGTTCATAATAATATGAAAAATTAAAATAATTAGAGAAATATCGTAACTACATGAGAGATATCTATAAAACATAAGTGTAATTCAAAGTACAATTCATAATAACATACATACATAGTTGATCAACATGGAAACATAATATTTATTACATGGATTAAAATCATTTATCATAAAATTTGAATCATGAGAGCATAATATTATAATGAATAATATCCTTTAATTATGGTACAAACATTATCATAGTAAAACATTACTCTCATAATCAACACCATTAGTTTATATGCTTATGAGAAACATAAATGTACTCGTGAATACCATATCTCAAGAGATATAAACATTTTTTCAATGCATTGGAGGGATTTAAATGACCAACCCACCTTAGGTTTATAATGTAACCACATATCCTCAATTTAGAATGGAACCACCTATCCTTGATTTATAACAAAAACACACATACTTGGTTTATAATAGATCCACCCTTCACTCATCCATAAATATGTTTACCACTTAAATTCATTCACTTTTCACATCATAAATAAAAAATGGAAATATAATAGGTTTCAAAAAGAAATAAAATAAAATCATTCAATTTTTATAAATAACCCATGGAAATAAAGTGGGTTTTATAAAATATCAAAGTGGAAATCATTCACATTTCATAAAGAAACCATAGAAATAAAATTGTTTTCATAATGGTATAAAATATCATCATGAAAAAAATATATATGATTTCAAAAAATTAATCAACTAAAATAATTACATAATTTAAGAAAATATATAGGGTAAAACATGAAGTATAACCTTATTGGGTATATATCATAATGAAAACAAAATCATGAAAATAAAATTTTGAAAATATTTTCTATTCATCAATGTCAAAGTCAATTTTATGGGTATCATTTCAAAAAGTTTCCTTTATTTTTAAGAAAATGAAAAGAAAAACTTTAATGAAAATGGATTTAGTTCAAAAATCATCTTACCCAAAAATAAAAATATAACATTATTTAAACATGAAATTCATGGTAAAATTAAGTTCAAATAAAAAAATTATAACTCTAATAAAGGAGTTTAAGTTACCAAGTCCCTTAACTTTACCCTTGATTTTCATATAAGTGATTTAAACTACTATATAATAATGATTAACAGCCCTATTTCATAAAATTAATCATATATATTTCCATTTATATTATTCTTTAATAATTATTAAATTCAATTATTAAATTTTTATAATATCATTTCAATATTGAGTGTTATTAATCATAACCTTTTTGAAGAAGGTTTGTAAAAGCGATGTTTATATTCCTATTTCTCTTAAATATCATCATTTCATCACCAAAGTTAAATTTTTATTATCAAGGAAAAGTAGGTCCACATAGGAAGTAAAAAAACATGATAGTAACAAAGACATATAATCTTTAGGGAGTCTGAATGTAACGACCCGAGTCCAGAGCCCCTCCACTGGTGCCCCGTACCTGGTGCACCACATGACCTCAAGTGTGTTTCCCTAAACGCCAGAGGCTTTCGACTAGAAGCGAGAGCCTTGGTGAGTCGGTGGGGAAACTATGCCCTCATTCGGTAAGGTATACAAGGTAAAGAAATAACAATAAATAGCGGAAGCAGTAAACAACATGCATACAACATAGACCAAACAGCGGAAGCAAGTAGATATATATAAATGATGAAAATGATGTAGTAGGTACAAGTATCTAAAGAAAGCATAAAACACAACAACATGCTGAAATACAACTGAAACCAAGTGCAGAATAAAAACAAAGTAGACTCCTCAGCATCGCGAGCCACGGCTCGGTCCCATGCTCTCCAGCTCCAATGCAATCAAGAACCTGATGTAGAAGGGCGCTTGCCCTTATCTATACCTGCAGCAACATAGTCTGCTTGGGCCCAAAAGCATGGCCCAAACAGGGTGTGATATACAATCCCAGTAGGCAATCACCCAAAGATCTGTGCCTAAAATTCAATGAATACATGGCAGTAATAAAACAAGAAGCAGCAAATAGAAAAGCACAAGCAGCTACAATCCACAGTTCTATCAAACAAAGTACACAAGTAAACAGCCAGCAACAAGAAGAAAACAGGTAACCCTCTGGGTAGCTCTCACAGCCTATCCCCTATGGTTCAACCTATAGTACTAGCAACCCTCTGGTAGGCACACACAGTCTCACCCCTCTGGTTCAGCTACGTAGTTAAGAAGACTCTTTGGGGTAGCACTCATCGTTAATTCCCCCTATAGTCTCGTATCGTGCTAAAGGCTCTCTAGGGAAGCACTCAATGTCAATTCCCCCTGTGTCCCGCGTCGAGGATCTATAGACTCTCTGGTGAAGCACTCAACGTCAATTCCCCCTATAGTCTCGCATCGTAATTAAAAGACACTCTGGAGAAGCCCTTCCGTCAATTCTCCCTTTGGTCTACTACTCTAGGTTCTCACAGTCCTGAGTGGGAAAGTAAACATGCTCAGCGCGCATGTACATCATCCAAGTAAACCTCAATAACTACTTGGCTATCAACTAAGGCTCAACAGCAAAACAAGGCAAAAGTCAACAATCCTACAACAAGGCATGGCAACTGGAGAAACACCTAATAAGAAAAAAAAAATCATGGCAAATCAACCTGAGCACAAAATCAATTACTCTAATCGCAAGAAATAACCTCTACTAAGGAAATAAATCAAAGCAGGTAAACAGTAGGGGAAAAATAGGAAACACGCAATACCCCGTTCAAGGGTATTGGTGGAATTTTCACAAAATATTCCTCAAATTTCTACGGAAAGGCACAAACCACCTACCTCGATCCTAGGAGATCGATATATGTGAACAACGATGACAGATTCCTCTTTGAACAATGTAGATCTGAGAAAACGCACAAAATGTTCATCCCACAATAACTTGGAAATGAGGAGGAATCAAGAAAAAAGGCTAAAGCAGAAGGAAGAACTCATTTCTGCGATTCCAACGCAATCGACCATGCTCAAATCGGAGAACGGACGGCGAGGCAGAAGCTCGGAGAAGGTTTAGTCGTACGGTCGCTCCCGGGCAGATGAAAACTGGAGAAGAAGATGAATTTGGGGGTTAGGCGCGACCCCAGTCCATTTAATGAAAAAAAAGAAAGTACATGGCGTGTACTTCAATTTTCCGTACTCCGAATTAACCGGCCTCCACCTCAGCCTTACACACCATGTGTGTGGCCCGGACACGGCCAGCACACGGCTTCGAGCCGGGGAAGAGTACATGGCGTGTACTTCTGAAATTTTCAGAAAATTTATTTTCGTTAAAAACTCTAGAAAAAGGGAAAACATACCTGAACGAAGATCCAGGTTCTTACAAACTTCCCCACTTAACGAAATTCGCCCCCAAATTTCCCTAACAAGGTGGAGAAGAAGAAACCCTGAACAGCTCCGGCCACTGCGATCGTACATCGGCCTCCCTCTCCCAGGTCTCGTCCTGTACTCGCCTGTGCTGCCATACCACTCGTACTAGAGGAACAGACCGCCGGTGGAGAACCTTCATACTGCGATCGACAATCCGGATAGGATGCTCCTCGAACGATGAATCTGCTTCAATCTCAACTTCCTCAGGCAGAAAGACATGATACGGGTCTGAAAAGTAACGTCGAAGATGAGAGACATGGAAGACGTTGTGCATGGCCTGATACCGCTGAGGTAGCTGCAACCGATAGGTGACTGGCCCAACTCTTTCCAAGACCTCAAACGGCCCGACGTACCACGGTGAAAGCTTACCCTATCGCCGAATCCTTTTTGGTCCCAACCTCGGTGCGGCACGTAGGAAAACCTGATCAACGACCTCGAACACCAGAGGTCGTCTCCACTGATAAGCGTAAGACTTCTGTCGAGACTGCGCTGTATCCATCCTCTTCCGAATTAGCTCTATCTTCTCTGAAGTCTCCTAAACAAGATGAGGTCCCAGCAATGTCACGACCCGTCCTCGGGGCCCGTGTCGTGACTACCCCAAGCCAGCCTTCCATAGGCCAGGGGTTGGCGACTAGAACCAAGGCGTAAATCCCGGAAAAAATGGAAGGCATTGCCTTTGTAAAGTAAACCACAAACACCACAGAGCAAGCAGGCGGAAGTAAACACTAAGTAAAAATTGGTACAACAGTATGTGTGGAAATTAAGTGGGCCAGTATACAAACCCAAACTGAAAGTAAAGTACAACTGGAAAGGGAAAACATCAACTGAAAAGTAAAGCCGCGACGTCGAGCTGTCCACTAGAAATCCCACCTGAAGGGTGGGTACAGATAGCCTCCACCCCTCCTCGGGTCTAGCCGACTGCTCTGAGTACGTCCCGCCATGTGGTCCACCTCCAGGTACCGTCCTGCTCCGCAAGCCTCAACCACGATCAGCGATGTCCGTCGTCTGCAACAAACACAACGTAGTGCGGGCATAGCCCGTGCAGGGGTGAGTATAAGCTACTCAGTAGGGACCCCGAGACCCCCGAAGGTCTCCCAGAATCCACAAAGGATAAACCACAAAAGAAAGATACAATCACGAAATAACATCGGACACTGCTTAGGTATATGCCCATACATATACCTAAGTCATCAATTCTCGTTCGGCTCCAACATCCGAGCCCAAGTACAACCCAGTCCACACAAGAAAGCAAAACGTAAATCCACACAGGATAGCATAACACAATCCACAAAGGAAAGCAAAACAGGATTCAGCTCACATAGGAATACTTCTTTGTATGACGATAAAGATGACCAGATATTTCCACTGATTCATCTAAGCCGTCGGACCCACAAAGGATCGATAGGTACTAACCCCCGCAATGACCCACAAAGGATCTGACCCACAAAGGATCGATAGGTAACTAACCCCTGCAATGACCCACAAAAGATCTGACCCACACAGGATCGATAGGTAACTAACCCCCGCAATGACCCACAAAGGATCTGACCCACACAGGATCGATAGGTAACTAACCCCCACAAAGACCCACACAGGATCGGACCCACAGAGGATGTGTAGGCGCTGGCCCACACAGGACCACAGAGTGCTGACCCACACATGATCGGACCCACACAGGATCTGTAGCACTGACCCACAAAGGATCGATGAGTGCTGTAGTCGTCGTCGAATCGACAGAGGATCTCTGCACAGTCGTCGTCGAATCCACTGAGGATCTCTGCACAGACGTCGTCGTCGCAGTCGCAGCCAGCTCTAGGGTTCCCACACACAGCAAGCTCGTTTGGGAGGGTCCGCTCCACGAGCCGAGAGTCTGATACATCAACTGACACATAGTCTATAGTTGATGTATCCAAAAGTTCCGTATCGTCAACAGGAACTCAACGTCGCAGACGGCGCGTCAATCGGACACCCGGTCTGAGAGTTATTGGCTTTTTCGTTCCAGGGGCCCGGTTGGTTTTTAAGGAAAAACCAACCTGACCATACTCCACCTACGTCCAAACCTCGAGCGGAGTAAGCCAAAAGATTTGTCTCACTTAGAGGAATTTAACAAAGTCGACGGCACGTCAATCGGACGTCCGAAGCTCAAGATATGAGTGTTTCCGCTCCGAGGGCCCGGTTGGTTTCGTGTACGAACCAACCCGGCCGAACCCAAAATATTCCGAAACCTTGAGTGTGATATATCGAAACGACCGTCTCGATCCAAGGATCGCATTGCCGTAGACGGTGTGTCGTTCGGAGGCGCGTAGCTCAAGTTATGAGAAAAAGACCAAAAAAGTCCGGAAACTGGGGGTTTGGGCCCGGACCGACCCAGCCCGACCCCCCCCCCCCCCCCCCCGGGTCGGCCCGAACCGGGTCGACCTGACCCGGGTCCGGGTCCAACCCGATTGGGCATGACCCGGCCGGCGGGTCGTCTTGGCTCGGCTCGGCCGAGCGGCCGAGCAAGGGAAACCACAGGGGGCGTGCTGCCCCCGCGTGAAGGAAAGTCGCGGCCCCGCGTGGGGCCGCCCTCGCCAGCGGATGCGGTCGGGCAGCCGCGTCCCTCTCCTCCGGTCCCGCGCGGTCGTGGGACCGCGCTGCTGCCTCCGCGGCTTCAGCCGCGGCGGGTCCGTCCGGCGACGCACCGGGGCGCCGCCGCCTCCGGCCGCCGACGACCTGCGCCGCCGGTGGAGCCCGCGGGCCACCAGAGTTGCTCCGATGGTCCAATTTCATTTCTGTCTGCGCTGTAGCTCGTCTCGGGTCCCGTTCTTCACTACGGAAACAACAAATTGTCTCTGCGGACCGTTTTGTCATCGTTCGTCGTTCCGCACACCAAGAAACAAAGGGTGGTGGGTTCGGACTTGTTCGTTGGTCCGCACCTACAGCGTTAGTGGTTTGAAACAACACCATAATTCCCAGCAATTGATAAACCACGACCCGCAAGAATAATCCGCGAACCAACCTGTTAATTGGTTGGTCTGCGTTCTTGCCTTGGAGGAAAACAAACATGGGTATAATCATTTTCAAAACAACCCCTACCTCAACGTCGTCGTCGGACGCGAGTTCGTCGCGGAATTGACCGTCGCGGAAGAAAAGGATCATCGCGTCGTGGAAGGGTGTCTCTATCGCACGGCACTCGGCGTCGCGTAGAAAAAATCCTAGGATTAAGAACATACAGATTTAATTATAACAATTAAATCCATGTTGATGTTATAATTCACAAAGAATTTAAAGGACCGCAATCCCCTACCTCAAGATGCCGATCGAAGATTGTCGCAGGGATGGGACGTCGCGGAAGAAGCGTCGGCGTCGCGTCGCATCGATCTTTGGGGTCTGGCGTTCTTCGTCGCCCTTCTTCAGAGGCCGGCGTTCTTCGTGTTCTTAGTGTTCTTCACGAAGGAGGATGAAGATCTTTAGAGATTCTCCAAAGGTTTAACACAACATCCAAGAAGAAGGTGTGTTGGTCTTATTTTATTAACATGCCAACAAATTGAAAACATGTTAAGAAACGAACAAAATTAATTCATAGAATTAATTTCAATGAATTAACCGCCCAATTAATAGGGGCATTAAGAACTTAGAAAACGCGTCAGTTGACTTTCATTTAAAAGGGTTTTCACGGGTGCGTTACTTAGCAGAAAAGAAACGGTGGGGCTCGTGCGGGCCCCACCCCACAAATATCCTACCAAGAGGGTAGGATATTTTGAATTGCACCCTATCCAATTCAAATCATCTTAAGTATCTTTAAGTGGCTTGTAAGTGGATTTAAGTGAAATAAAAATAAAGTTTTCGCACAATTTATTTTATTTCTTAACTTAACCCCAAAAATTTAAAAACCACACCCGAGCAAACGCAACTCTGAAAGAGGCGTTTATAAGAAAATACCGGCGCTGTGATTCCATCGGTGCCCTCGGAATTCGATTCCGAGCACCGATTCAAAAGTTAGAAAAACCCGCTCGTTCGTTCACTGAACGTACCCGATCCAAACTTCGAAAAATGATTCCGGTCACACCGAGCCTCGGAATCACGTGCCGTCAGAAACTGCGTTCTTGTAAAATTCCAAAGAAAATTAAGAAAAAAAATTCCTTGAAATTTACAGGTCTTTACATCACTCCCACCTCAGGACTTTACTTCCCCATAAAGATACATAATAAATTAGGGAAACAAATGTGGGTACTGGGCACGCATCTGAGCCTCCCGCTCCCAAGTGCTCTCCTGGAGGTTCCTGTGCTGCCATCTGATGCGCACTAGAGGAATCGACCATCCACGCAGGACCCGCTCCTGTCGATCCTTGATCTCCACCGGAACCTCCGCAAAATTCGCCCCATCATCAACGTCTAGCTCCCCATGGTCAATGATGTGGGCCGGGTCGTGCACGTATCTCCTCAACTGAGATACGTGGAAGATGTCGTGCACCCGGTGCAACTAAGGTGGTAGAGCCAGGCGATAAGCCACCTCGCCAATCCTGCTGAGGAACTAGAATGGTCCGATGAAGCGTGGATACAACTTGTCGCCTCGGCCAAATCTCCGTAATCCACGTCGAGGTGAGACACGCAAGAAGACGTGGTCGCCATCCTTGAACTCTAGTGTCCTCCGCCTCCTGTCATCATAAGACTTCTGCCGGCTCTGAGCCGTCCTCATCCGCTCCTGGATGACCTGGACCTTCTCTGTCGTGGCCCGGACCATCTCTGGTCCAACAAGTGTTGACTCCCCAGGGTCTGTCCAGCACAAAGGAGATCTACAAGGTTTGTCATACAACGCCTTGTATAGTGCCATCCTGATGGTGGAGTGGTAGCTGTTGTTGTACGAAAACTCCACCAAGGGTAGGTGGTCCTCCCAACTGTGACCAAAGTCGAGGACACATGCACGGAGCATGTCCTAGAGAGTCTGAATGTTCCTCTCCGTCTGACCATCCGTCTGAGGGTGAAAGGCGGTGCTCAGACGTAGCTGCATCCCGAATGCCTCCTGCAACCCCTTTCAAAGCCGGGAAGTAAAGCGAGCATCTCGATCGGAGACGATAGATGATGGCACACCGTGAAGCCGTACAATCTCTTGAACATAGAGACGCCCCAAGCTCTCCACTGAGCCCTGCTCTCTGATGGGTAAGAAGTGAGCCGACTTGGTGAGTCGGTCGACAATCACCCAAATGGAGTCATGACCTCTGGAAGTGCGTGGAAGTCCAGTCACGAATTCCATAGATATCATGTCCCACTTCCACTCCGGGACCTCCAAGGGTTGTACCAAGCCTGCTGGTACCTGATGCTCTGCCTTCACCTGCTGGCAGGTGAGGCATCGTGAAACGAACTCTGCCACAACCTTCTTCATGTCTGGCCACCAGTGCTGTCGTCTAAGATCCTGGTACATCTTCGCCACTCCAGGATGTACCGCTAAGGGAGAAGTGTGGAACTCTCTCAGCACCTCCTCTCGTAAATCAACTGGTACCAAGTTACGTCCTCTAAAAAGGATGTTGTGCTCTGATCCAAAGGAGAAACCATCAGATGCATGTCCTGAGGATATCTGCGCACGCCGCGTCTCACAGTCAGCGTCCACACACTGTGCCTCTCTGACCCACTGCAGTAGTGGAGGGGTGACTGTGAGAGACTAAAGTAAGGCTGATCCATATCTATCCATGAAGGATATCTGCAAGGCGTCTAGCTTCTCTGTCGCCTCCTCAAGTAGCTGAATGCCCGTCCTCCTGCTGAGAGCATCGGCTACTACATTCCCCTTCCCAGGAGTATAGACTATCTCAAAGTCGTAGTCCTGGAGGAACTCGAGCCATCACCGCTGTCTCAGGTTCAGGTCCTTCTGAGAGAAGATGTACCTGAGACTCTGATGGTCAGAAAAGACTGTAAAGCGCTCGCCCATCAGATAGTGTCGCCATGTCTTCAGAGCGAAGACCACTGCTGCTAACTCCAGGTCATGGGTAGCATAGTTCTGCTCATGCGGCCTCAACTGACGTGATCCATAGGCGATCACTGCTCTCTCCTACATCAGAACACATTCGAGTCCGGTCCCCGATGTATCGCAGTAGACTACATACCCTACTCCCTCCTCAGGCAACCTCAAGATAGGTGCGGTGGTCAATCTCTGCCTCAGCTCATGGAAGCTCTGCTGACATCTATCTAACCACACAAAGGGTTTCCCCTTCTTTTTAAAAGCTGAGAGTGGTGACGCAACTCTAGAGAAGTCTGGCACAAATCTCTGATAGTATCCAGCTAGTCCCAAGAAACTCCGCACCTCTGTCACGCTCTTGGGTGGCTCCCAAGCTAGCACTGTCTAGATCTTCGCAGGATCCACTGCAACTCCCGCCTCAGAGATGACGTGTCCCAAGAAGTGGACCTCACGTATCCAGAACTGACACTTCAAGAGTTTTCCATAAAGCTGGTGCTCTCGGAGTGTGTCCAGTACAACACGCAAGTGGTAGGCATGCTCCTCCTCAGTCGTCGAGTAAATCAAAATGTCGTCGATGAAGACCACGACAAATCGATCGAGGTATGGCTGAAAGATCCTGTTCATGAGGCCCATGAACACTTTTGGAGCATTGGTTACACTGAATGGCATAACCAAGAACTCATAGTGGCCATACCGACATCTGAAGGTCGTCTTCTGCACGTCCTCGTCCCGAACTCTGAGCTGATGATAGTCTGACCTGAGGTCTATCTTCGAGAACCACCGTGCTCCCTTGAGCTGATCGAAGAGGTCATCAATCCTCGGTAGTGGATACTTGTTCCTCAATGTCACCTGTTTCAGGCGACGATAGTCGACACAAAGTCACAAGCTCCCATCCGCCTTCTTGGCGAACAATATCGGGGAAGCCCAGGGTGAAACACTGGGTCAGATGAATCTCTTGCCCTGCAAGTCCTCCAACTGCACCTGTAGCTCTCGAAGCTCAGAGGGGGCCATCCAATATGCTGGAGTCGATATCGGGGATGTCCTGGGGTATAGTTCAATATAAAAGTCTACCTCTCTTCGAGGAGGTAGCCCTGGAATGTCGTCGGGAAAGACGTCCGCATACTGATCCACCACTGCAGGAAAACTAGGACTCCGCACGTCAACTGCTCCTAGGATGAGGCTAGCCAACTGATGAGTGATGGGCTATCCTCTCCTCTGCAGAAGTCCATCCTGTGCTGCGAAGGCTCCCTTCTCGCCGGTGAAGGTGAACCTGCTCCCGTCGATGCGTACGCATCGCACCTTGTGCCTAATACAGTCAATCTGTGCATTGACTGTAGATAACCAATCCATGCCCAAGATGACGTCGTAAGGCCTCGACGCCGCTACAAGAAGATCCCAGCCGAAGCTCGCGCCTCCTAGAGTAAGCTCACACTGCCGGCACCAATGCGTAATCATCGAGTCTTCTCCCGTAGAAGTCTCTAGACGTAAGGATCGAGCCAACGGCTCTGTCGGAATCTCAGAGCTCCGAACAAGGGAAGCGTCTATGAAAGAGTGACTCGCTCCTGTGTCTATAAGAACTGCAAAAAGGGTGGAATAGACATAGATCGTACCTCAAATCATCTCGAGCGCGCCGTGGTCGTAGGCCTCCGCTGCCTGGAGTTGTGCCTGTCTCTGCCCGCCAGCTCCCTGTGGCCGGGGTGGACCTTCTGGTGGTGGTGGTGGTGGTAGAGCCTCAAAGCGTCGCCCACCACCTGCTGCTCGGCCATCTCCTCTACCTCATCCGCCTTCTCCCTGCGGACCGCCACGGTCGACCCTCTACCTCTTCCTGGGTGTCCCCTCAACCGTCTGCTGCTCCTCGGCACGGTGGGTCGGGTAGTCACGAGCCATGTGGCCCTACCCGCCGCATGTGTAGCATTGCCTGCCTCTTGAAAGACTGACTCCACGTTGTGTGCCCCGCACTACTGAGCCAGTGTCCTCAGGTCGTCTGCGTGAGGGTCTGGTCTTCCTGGACCCCTGAGTCATCCGTCGACTGTATGCCGCAGAAGACTCTGTTACGTGCCGCCCCGCGGTGGGTCTCGCTGTTGATGAAGGCTCAGCAAGGAAGCTCTCGATCAAAAGGGATCGCTCCTGTACTCCTGCCTGAGTCAGAATGCTGAGGGATATCAGCGATGACCTGATCTCATGTCTCAATCCCTGCTCAAAGGTCCGGGCCCGGAAGAATGGGTCTCATACCATGTCTGTCATGTAGCGCGAGAGATCGGTAAATCTCGCCGAGTACTGGGCGACCGTCAAGTTGCCCTACCGCAATTGAAGAAGCTCCTGGATGTGCACCGCACGGAGGGTGGCTAGGACGAACTCTGAGCGAAAGAGGCTCTCAAAGTCCGTCCAGAGAAGAGATGCCTCATCATGCACCTGGAGCATCAAGCTCCACCATCGGCCCGCTGCTGCGTGCAGTAGGCTCGCTGCGAGGATCACCATGAGGTTTGCTGGTGTCCTCACTAACCGGAAAACTCGCACCACTACCTCCAGCCAGTCCTCGGCTGCCTGGGGGTCCATCTCCCCGCGGAACCTGGGCGGTCGCTGGTGCTGGAACTCATGCAGTGCACTGAGGTGACGTGCATCGTCAGCGGCTGGGGCTGGAAGCATCGGTGGATCGGCGGGTAGAGGTACCGCTGGTGCCTCTGCTGTCAAAGGGCCCTGCACCGAGGCCTCGTCGCTCAGTGGGTTGTCGTCACGTACAACTCTCGGAACCCTACCTGGTTGCCGTAGTGGGGCCATCCTGAAAAGGAAACAGGTGTACCACAGTCAGAACAGTATACCTGGTGAGCTGACACAAAGTAATCACAAAGAAAACTTGAAACACACAGGCAATCAATGTTTTCGTGCATTAAGTCAGAAATCAAAAGTCAGGGTCCTGGTGTATGAATACGTCGGCCGCCGCACCAACACTGGACTCCCTGGACTGATAACCACACCCAATACGCTAAACACTATTGCTTCATATAGAAAAGATCAGAGTCTGTGGTAGAACCGAACTCCTCTGATACCAATTTGTCACGACCCGCCCTCGGGGCCCGTGTCGTGACTACCCCAAGCCCGCCTTCCATAGGCCAGGGGTTGGCAAATAGCACCAAGGTGTAAATCCCGGTAAAAAGGGAAGGCATTTCCTTTGTAAAGTAAACCACAAACACCACAGAGCAAGCAGGAGGAAGTAAACACTAAATAAAAATTGGTACAATAGTAAGTGTGGAAAGTAAGTGGGCCAGTATACAAACCCAAACTGAAAGTAAAGTATAACTGGAAAGGGAAAACAGCAACTGAAAAGTAAAGCCGCGACGTCGAGCTGTCCATTGGAAATCCCACCTGATGGGTGGGTACAGATAGCCTCCACTACTCCTCGGGTCCAGCCGACTGCTCCGAGTACGTCCCGCCCTGTGGTCCACCTCCAGGTACCGTCCTACTCCGCAAGCCTCAACCATGATCATCGTTGTCCGTCGTCTGCAACCAACACAACGTAGTGCGGGCATAGCCCGTGCAGGGGTGAGTATAAGCTACTCAGTAGGGACCCCGAGACCCCCGAAGGTCTCCCAGAATCCACAAAGGATAAACCACAAAGGAAAGATACAATCACGAAATAACATCTGACACTGCTTAGGTATATGGCCATACATATACCTAAGTCATCAATTCTCGTTCGGCTCCAACATCCGAGCCCAAGTACAACCCAGTCCACACAGGAAAGCAAAACGTAAATCCACACAGGATAGCATAACACAATCCACAAAGGAAAGCAAAACAGGATTCAACTCACATAGTAATACTTCTTTGTATGACAATAAAGATGACCAGATATTGCCATTGATTCATCTAAGTCGTCAGACCCACAAAGGATTGATAGGTACTAACCCCCGCAATGACCCACAAAGGATCTGACCCACACAGGATCGATAAGTAACTAACCCCCGCAATGACCCACAAAGGATCTGATCCACACAGGATCGATAGGTAACTAACCCCCGCAATGACCCACAAAGGATATGACCCACACAGGATCAATAGGTAACTAACCCCCGAAAAGACCCACACAGGATCGGACCCACACAGGATCTGTAGGCGCTGGCCCACACAGGACCGCTGAGCGCTGACCCACACCGGATCGGACCCACACAGGATCTGCAGCACTGACCCACAAAGGATCGCTGAGTTTTGTATTCGTCGTCGAATCCACTGAGGATCTCTTCACAGTCATTGTCGAATCCACTGAGGATCTCTGCACAGTTGTCGTCGTCGCAGTCGCAGCCAGCTCTAGGGTTCCCGCACACAGCAAGCCCATTCGGGAGGGTCCGCTCCACGAGCCGAGAGGATGATACATCAACTGACACATAGTCCAGATTTGATGTATCCATAAGTTCCGTATCGTCAATAGTAACTCAACGTCGCAGACGGCGCGTTAATCGGACGCCCGGTCTGAGAGTTATTGGCTCTTTCGTTCCAGGGGCCCTGTTGGTTTTTAAGGAAAAACCAACCCGACCGTACTCCACCTGCGTCCAAACCTCGGGCGGAGTAATCCAAAAGATCTGTCTCACTTAGAAGAATTTAACAAAGTCGACGGCACGTCAATCGGACGTTCTAAGCTCAAGATATGAGCGTTTCCGCTCTGAGGGCCTGGTTGGTTTTGTGTACGAACCAACCTGGCCGAACACAAAGTATTCCGAAACATTGAGTGTGATATACCGAAACGACCGTCTAAATCCAAGGATTGCATCGCCGTTGACGGCGCGTCGTTTGGAGGCCCGTAGCTCAAGTTATGAGAAAAAGACCAAAAAGGTCCGGAAACGGGGGGTCTGGGCCCGGCCCGACCCCCCTGGGTCGGCCAGAACCGGGTCGACCCGACCCGGGTCCGGGTCCGACCCGGTTGGGCGCGACCCGGCCGGAGGGTCGGTTTAGCTCGGCTCGGCCGAGCGGCCGAGCAAGGGAAACCGTGGGGGGCGTGCTGCCCCCGCGTGAAGGAAAGTCGCGGCCCCGCGTGGGGCCGCCCTCGCCAGTGGATGCGGCCGGGCCACCGTGTTCCGCTCCTCCGGTCCCGCGCGGTCGCGGGACCGTTCTGCTTCCATCGCGGATTCAACCACGGCGGGTCCGTCCAGCGGCGCACTGGGGCGCCGCCGCCTCCGGCGACCCGCGCCGCCGGTGGTGTCCGCGGGCCATTGGAGTTGCTCCGGTGGTCCGATTTCATTTCCGTCTGCGCCGTAGCTCATCCTGGGTCCTGTTCTTCACTGCGGAAACAACAAATCATCTCTGTGGCCCGTTTTTTTGTCGTCCTCCATTCCTCACACCAAGAAACAAAGGGCGGTGGGTTTGGACTTGTTCGTTGGTCCGCACCCACCGCGTTAGCGGTTTGAAACAACACCATAATTACCAGCAATTGATAAACCATGACCAGCAAGAATAATCCGTGAACCAACTTGTTAATTGGTTGGTCTGCGTTCTTGCCTTGGAGGAAAACAAACATGGGTATAATCATTTTCAAAATGAACCCTACCCCAACGTCATCGTCGGACGCGAGTTCGTCGCGGAATTGACCGTTGCGGAAGAAAAGGATCATCATGTCACGGAAGGGCGTCGCTGTCACGCGGCACTCGGCGTCGTGTAGACAAACTCTGAGGATCATGAACACACAAATTTAATTATAACAATTAAATCCATGTTGATGTTATAATCCACAAAGAATTTAAAGGACCGCAATCCCCTACCTCAAGATGTCGATCGAAGATTGTCGCGGGGATGGGACGTCGCGGAAGAAGCGTCGGCGTCGCATCGCATCGCATCAATCTCCGGGGTCTGGCGTTCTTCTTCACCCTTCGTCGGAGGCCAGCGTTCTTCGCGTTTTTCATGTTCTTCACATTCTTCGTGTTCTTCGCGAAGGAGGATGAAGATCTTTAGAGATTCTCTAAAGGTTTAACACAACATCCAAGAAGAAGGTGTGTTGGTCTTATTTTATTAACATGCCAACAAATTGAAAACATGTTAAGAAACAAACAAAATTAATTCATAGAATTAATTTCAAAGAATTAACTGCCCAATTAATAGGGGCGTTAAGAACTTAGAAAACGCGTCAGTTGACTTTCATTTAAAAGGGTTTTCGCTGGTGCGTTACTTAGCGGAAAAGAAACGGTGGGGCTCGTGCAGGCCCCACCCCAAAAATATCCTACCAAGAGGGTAGGATATTTTGAATTGCACCCTATCCGCTTCAACTCAGCTTAAGCAGCTTTAAGTGGATTTTAAGTGGCTTTAAGTGAAATAAAAATAAAGTTGTTGCACACTTTATTTTATTTCTTAACTTAACCCCAAAAATTTAAAAACCACACCCGAGCAAACGCAACTCTGGAAGAGGAGTTTCTAAGCAAATATCGGTGCTGTGATTCCATCGGTGCCCTTGGAATTCGATTCCGATAACCGGTTCAAAAGTTAGAAAAACCCGCACATTTTTTCACTGAACGTACCCGAGCCAAACTTTGGAAAATGATTCCGGGCACAGCGGGCCTCGGAATCATGTGCCTTCAGAAACTGTGTTCTTGTAAAATTCCAAAAAAAATTAAGAAAAAAATTTCCTTGAAATTTACGGGTCTTTACAAGTAAAGCTGCCTCTCCTGCCTCCAGCCAGCATAAGGGTGATCGTCATGGCCTACCGTACAAAGCCTCTTATGGTTCCATTTCAATGGTCACCTGAAAACTGTTATTGTAGGCGAACTCCATCATAGGAATATGATTCTCCCAAGAACCTCCAAAGTCAAGGATACAAGCTCGGAGCATATCCTCAAGCACCTGGATCGTGCGCTCAGACTGGCCATCAGTCTGGGGATGGTATGCTGTACTCAAAAGTACCTATGTACCCAAGGCCTTCTGAAGTCTCTACCAGAACCGAGAAGTAAATCGCGCATCTCTGTCTGAAACAATAGAGTGTGGAACTCCATGCAGACAAACGATCTCCCTGATGTAAATTCATCCCAGATCATTGACACTGAAGGTCTCTTTGATCGGCAAGAAGTGATCAACCTTCATAAGCCTGTCAACGACAACCCAAACAACATCATTACCTCAAGGAGACCTCGGAAACCTAGTCACTAAGTCCATCGCGACATTGTTCCATTTCCACTCCAGAATGAGTAACTGCTGTAAAAGCCCCGCTGGTCGCTGATGCTTTGCTTTCACCTGCTGACAAGTAGAACATCGCATGATGAAACCAGCAACATCTTTCTTCATACCTGGCCACCAGTACTGCCGATTAAGATCCCAATACATCTTGGTGACGCCATGATGAACTTCCCAAACAGAGGAATGGAAATACTGCATCAGCTCCTCACATATGTCTGCTGGCACCCATACGCATCCTTGAAAATGAAAGATCTCATCCTCTCCCACTGTCCATCCAGGAAGAGGGTCCCCTCCTGACACACTCTCCCAGAGGACTAAGCCTTCTGAGTCTGATAGCTGCCTCATCCGTACCAGATCAAGAAGTATAGAGTTAACAACTACAGAATAAAGGAAGGATTGTCCCTGTCTGTCGTGCACCTCCAGATGCATCTCAGAGAACAGAGCCATCAACTGCCACTCACCACTGGCCTCCTGAACTTCCTGAATCTGAGTTCTACTGCTCAACGCATCAGCTACTGTGTTGCCCTTACCCGGCGTATAGACAAGCTTGAAGTAAAAAGACTATAGATACTCGACCCACCTGCACTGCCTCAGGTTCATATTACGCTGAGTAAAGATATACTTGAGACTCTTGTGGTCAGTGAAGACCACAAAGTGCTCTCCTAGGAGATAGTGTCTCCAATAGAACAAGGCATGAACAATAGCTGCCAACTCCAGATCATGTGTAGGGTAGTTCCTCTCATGTGGCCTCAACTACCGAGACCCGTATGCAACGACTCCATCTCCCTGCATAAGCACAGCTCCTAGCCCGATACCTGAAGCATCACAATAAACAGTGTAGCTCTTTCCTGGCTCCGGAAAGACTAGTATCGATGCTGAAGTCAACCTCCCCTTCAACTCCTGGAAGGATGACTCACAAGAATCTAACCATAAGAACTTCTCCCCCTTCTTGGTCAGACCTTTCAAAGGTGTTTCTATACGATAAAAGTCCTGAATGAAGCATCGGTAGTATCCAGCCAGCCCTAGGAAACTTTGTACCTCAAAGACGTTCTTCGGCTGCTCCCAGGAAACTACAGCTCTCACTTTCTCTAGGTCCACTGATACTCCTTCCTCTGAGATGACGTGACCCAAGAAGTGAATCTGATCCATCCAGAAGTGGCACTTCGAGAGTTTAGCATAAATTCGATGCTCTCTTAGTGTACTCAGAACGATCTCAAGATGTGTAACATGGTCGTTTCGAGTGTGAGAGTACACCAAGATATCGTCCACGAAGACCACAACGAAGGAGTCCAAGTAAGGATGGAACACTCGGTTCATCAGTTCCATGAAAACTGCAGGTGTGTTCGTGAGACCTAACAGCATGACTGTATACTCGTATAGACCATATCTGCTCCTGAAGGCTGTCAGAGGTATATCTGATGGTCTAACGCACAACTGATGATAACTGGACCTCAAGTCAATCTTTGAGAACACTCGGGCTCCTTGAAGATGATATAAAAGGTCATCAATCCTCAGCAAAGGATATCGGTTCTTGACCGTCAACTGGTTCAGCTTCCGATAATCCACACAAAGCCGAAGGGTACCATCTACCTTCTTCGCAAACAGGACAGGTGAACCCCAAGGAAAAGTACTGGGTCGGATGAAACCCTTAGCCTGTAGCTCCTCCAACTGCTTCTTGAGCTCCTGCAACTCAGGTGTGGCCATCGTATAGGGAGGAACGTACACTGGTGCTGCTCCTGGCACGAGCTCAATAGAGAAGTCTACCTCACACTCCGGAGGAAAACCTAAAAAGTCCTTTGTAAAGACGTCCCTGAAACGGTCCACAACTGGAGGAAATTCCAACTGTGGAGTCCCCTGATCATCCAGATAAATTCTAGAAATCTGGGATGTCACCCCTCCTAGACCAAGATGCTCGAGTCCTGCCCGACTCGCCCAAACGTCCCATTCACCTCTATGAAGGAAATATTCACCCTCTGGTGAAATGAAACTCACTATGCGGCGATAATAGTCAACGACTTCCTGGAAGGGAATCAACCAGGCCATGCAAGGATGAAATCATATCCTTTCATCTCTAGGACATAGAGATCCCATAAGAAACGATACCCTGCAACCTCGAGAGGGCACTCTCTACACTGGCATACACTAGATGTCCTCATTCCCAAAGGTGTGTCTAGTGTCAACGAGTCGGCAGAAGAAAAGTTGAAGATTCCAAGGCTCTCCATAACAGCAACAGAGATAAATCTATGTGTAGCACCTGTATCAAAAAGGGATGAAGATAAAACTGAGGCTACTAAAATTGTACATCGAACCGTAGAAGGGTTGGGATCCTGCTCCTGATAAGTCTGCTCCATAGTGAAAGACTGGCATGTACCACGGCCCTGCGCCCCTGGCTGACCACTCTAAGCTAAACCTCCCTGCTGGTGCTAAGGAACTTGTGGCTGGCCGCCACGGCCTCGACCCACACCTCGGCCCAAACGTCCAGAAGAACTCCAGTTTCCCGACTTGTGAGAAACTGGTGGGGCTGATCCTGAACGAGGAGTCATGGAAGAACCTCGGTCACCAACTGATGGTGATAAAACCTAACAGAAACGCTGAAGGTGACCCATCTTGCCGCAAGATCGGCACTCCACGGGGTCTCTCTGGCACTACGACCTCGTGTGCCCTGACCGGCCACACTGTTATCATGTCACCTGGCTGCCTTATGAAGCGTCTCACTTCCTTGAATCACCGCGCGTAGGATCCCTATGGTGATTCTTGTTGTCATATGGAGGAAATCTAACTCTAGAAGCAGAACCACCCTGACTCGTAGCTCCAGAGTCTCTCAGATTGCGCTCCGCAATCAGTGCCTGGTTGACGATGGAAGTAATGGAAGTCAGCTAGAAAATGTTCACCTGCGAGCGGATCTCCCGCCTGAGTCTATCCTCAAACTTCCTCGCCAAGAACACCCTACTCCCATCCCGAAGGGGTGTAAAACGATGCATCTCAGTGAAATGAGAGGAATACTCCATGACAGATAGAGTACCCTGCTATAAGCTTATGAACTCCCGGGCCCGATCGGCCCTCAGGGTCTCCAGGTAGAAGTAGTCATAGAACACGTGGTGGAACTCCCCCCAAGTAATAGCCTATTGTTGACCTGCCTGTGAGACCACGTCCCCCCACCTCTTGGCGGAATCTCAGAGCATGTAGGTGGTGATCTTGACCCGCCTCTCTGGAGGCATCTCCAGATGCTCGAATATAGTCAACATGGCTTCCATCCATGACTCTACAGCCTGAGGTCCTCCCTCCCCCGAGAACGTGGGAGGATGCTGCTGCTGAAAGACCCGCATCAAGTCTTCCATAGTCGAGGCAGGAGGCGGTGCTCCCTGGAAGGCCTGCATCATTCTCATGAAACCTTCCCTGAACTGCGCATCTGTGCCCGTAACTGGTACAACAACCGGTGCCAAGGCTGGCTCGGCTGGGGGATCAGCAGGAAGTCCCTGATCAGGCCTTTCTGGCGTCTGATCACTACTTGACGACATACGTACGACCGGAGGATGTCTCGGAGGCATAGCTCTGAAAGATAAAAAGCACACCTTAGATCAGAAAAACAAGGACAGAGAACACAAGGGTACAAAATGGGATCAGGGGAAGAAAACACAAAAGATCGCAAAACACTACTACACGGTGTGTATAAAAACTACACGGCGTGTCTTTTTAATCCACTTACATGGACGTGTACTCCTGCCCTATAAGTCGTGTACACTTCAAACTACGCGGCGTGTTGCACCCACACACGGCGTGTACTTGAAAACTGTTCCCCTGCTTGAGTCTCTTTACACGGCTAACCCACACGGTCTGACTTACCCCGAGACTACACAACGTGTTCTAAACAAACATGGCGTGTACTAGACAAGGATTCAGCGGCCCGTGTTGTTGAGTACACGGCCGTCTACACGGCTGGACTTTACACGGCGTGCTCCGAACAAGCACGGTGTGTATAGGCGAAGGCGACACTATCCCGTGTTGTTTGTGACACGGCCGAGTACCTGGGAAAGACTACACGGTGTGTTTCGAAGAAACACGGCGTGTGGAAAGGAAGGTAATGCCAGCCCGTGTTGTTCGTGACACGGCCGGGTACTTGGATAGGACTACAAGGAATGTTCCCTATAGACACGGCATGTTGAAAGGAAGGTAACGTCGGCTCGTGTTGTTCGTGACATGGTCGGGTACCTGTACAGGACTACACGGCGTGTTCCCTATGGACACGGCATGTTCTACCCGTGCTTCCCTGACCCGTGTTGTTAGTGACATGGCCGGGTACACGGCTCCAAAACATACACGGCGTGTAGCTACCATACACGGCGTGTTCCTGATGTTACTTCCACGACACCATGTTCTGCTCACACGATCAGTAACACGGCCTGAAAACTATACGGCATTTCTCAAAAAGTACACGCCGTGTATTTTGGGTTTTTCTGGGCAGTAGCTCAGAAACTACACAGAATTCCAGAAACACTAAAAACAAGGCGAAAAAAGTTCCAAATTCCGATCCGTGAGGGCCCATAACACCTAAAGAACCAAAATTTGGTGTTCACTTAAGCAAGGAACAAAACAAACAGTTTTCTAACATAACAACAGAGAATTTTTCAAGCAACTATCACAACAGCATGCATAATCTACACAAAGTCTATCATAACAGCATGCAATCGCTAATGCGCCCTAGATGGAAATGGTAAGAATGCATGGCATGTGATTCCTACAAGTGTATATATGATGAATGAGATGGTATACCCTCATCTCATCGGGTTGCGACAGAAATAAAACCATAATATCAAAAACAGTAATAGCACAAGCCATGTGAATCACTCTAGGTGAAATCAGGTCAACTATAAAACCTCAAAATCAGCAAACTACAATTAACGAGGTAGTATGGCCCTTCCCTGTACACGGGTTAGCTACTCCCGAGCACAGCTTAATGCCAAGTACAGAATTTGTCCTATCCCTGGATAAGGTCTCAAAAGAGTAAATCAAGAGAAAAGATCCCCTCTGATACCACTTTGTAACGACCCGAGTCCGGAGCCCCTCCACTGGTGCCCCGTACCCAGTGCGCCACATGACCTCAAGCGCGTTTCCCCAAATGCCAGAGGCTTCCGACTAGCAGCGAGGGCCTTGGTGAGTCGGTGGGGAAACTATGCCCTCATTCGGTAAGGTATACAAGGTAAGGAAACAACAATAAATAGCGGAAGCAGTAAACAACATGCATACAACAAAAACCAAACAGCGGAAGCAAGTAGATATATAGCAATGATGACAATGATGCAGTAGGTACAAGTATCTAAAGAAAGCAGAAAACACAAAAATGTGCTGAAATAGAAATGAAACCAAGTGCAAAAGAAAAACAAAGTAGACTCCTCAGCATCGTGAGCCACGACTTGATCCCATGCTCTCCAGCTCCAGTGCAATCAAGAACCTGATATAGAAGGGCGCTTTCCCTTATCTATACCTACAACAACATAGTATTCTTGGGCCCAAAAGCATGTCCCAAACAGGGTGTGAGATACAATCCCAGTAGGAAATCACCCAAAGATCTATGCCTAACAGTCAATGAATACATGGCAGTAATAAAACATAAGCAGAAAACATAAAAGCACAAGCAGCTACAATCCACAGTTCTAGCAAACAAAGTACACAAGTAAACATCCAGCAACAAGAAGAAAATAGGTAACCCTTTGGGTATCTCTCATAGCCTAACCCCTATGGTTCAACCTATAGTACTAGCAACCCTCTAGGAGGCACACACAGTCTCACCCCTCTAGTTCAGCTACATAGTTAAGCAGAATCTCTGGAGAATCACTCACTTCCAATTCCCCCTATAGTCTCGTATCGTGCTAAAGGCTCTCTGGGAAAGCACTCAATGTTAATTCCCCATGTGTCCCACGTCGAGGATCTATAGACTCTATGGGGAAGCACTCAACATCAATTCCCCTATAGTCTCGCATCGTAATTAAAAGACACTCTGGAGAAGACCTTCCGTCAATTCTCCCTTTGGTCTACTACTCTAGGTTCTCACAGTCCTGAGTGGGAAAGTAAACATGCTCAGCGCACGTGTACATTGTCCAAGTAAACCTCAAGAACTAATTAGATATCAACTAAGGCTCAACAGAAAAACAAGGCAACATTCCACAATCCTACAACTAGGCATGGCAACTGGCGAAACGCCTAATAAGAAAAAAAAGCATGGAAAAGCAACCTGATCATAAAATAAATTACTCTACTCGCAAGAAATAACCTTTACTAAAGCAATCAAGCAAAGCAGGTAAACAGCAGTGGCAAAATAGGAAACATGCAATACCCCGTTCAAGGGTATTGGTGGAATTTGCACAAAATATTCATCAACTTTCTATGGAAAGGCACAAACCACATACCTCGATCCTAGGAGATCGATTTATGTGAACCACAATGATAGATTCCTCTTATAACAACGTAGATCTGAGAAAATGTACAAAACGTTCATCCCACGATAACTTGGAAATGGGGTGGAATCAAGAAACAAGGCTAAAGTAGAAGAAAGAACTCACTGCTATGATTCCAACGCAATCGACCATGCTCAAATTGGAGAAAAGATGGCGAGGAGGAAGCTTGGAGAAGATTCAGTCATACGGTCACTCCCGGGTGGACGAAAACTGGAGAAGAAGATGAATTTGGGGGTTAGGCGCGACCCCGGTCCGTTTAATGAAAAAAAAAGTACACGGCGTGTACTTCTTGAGTACACAGCGTGTGCTTCAATTTTCCGTACTCTGAATTAACCGGCCTCCACCTCAGCCTTACACACCGTGTGTGTGGCCCAGACATGGCCAGTACATGGCTTCAAGCTGGGGAAGAGTACACGGCGTGTACTTCTGAAATTTCCAGAAAATTTATTTTCCTTAAAAACTCTAGAAAAAGGGAAAACATACCTGAACGAAGATCCAGGTTCTTACACTAAAAATAGTGAATCCCAAGTTCATCCACAACCATAATATTAACCCCCTCTGTTGATAAAAAATCATGTTATAGAAGCACTGGATGCTTTCACCTTGTTGTGCCTTTGAAGCAAGGTAGTTTTATGCTTTGTTTCCCTCTATATGGTTGTGTATAACCATAATATGGTTTCTAATAAGACCCCTACACCTTATAATGATGTATTTAATTGAATAAGGTATGTTACCTAGACCCTATAGTGAGTTTTACAATGTTAAGAAATATCTTTCAATATCGGTCAGGCTAATATTGTTTTGTATACATAGAAGGATCCATGTGATCATCACCATTTTCTCTATTTGAATTGATGTTTTATAATGTCTTATAATTTTATAATTCCATTACATGTGTGTTTCAGTCATTTTTTGTGAAAATGAAAATGGAGATAAACTATTTTTGGGTTATTTAACGATATCAATGGTTTACCATATAACAATCGTTAGTTTTTGTGTATTCCATAAATTATTATATTAATAATTTATATTAATTATATAAATAATATATAATCATGAAATATATAATAAAATTATCCATGTTTTTAATTAAAGTAAAATGGAACATGTTTATTCATGGAGGCGGTAGTCTATACAATGCAAGATTTGTGTATTTTTCTTAATGGAAAAAGGATAGGGTGGTTAATTCTTGTACCATAATTATAATAACATACCAATATAATAATGATACCAATTTTATCATTTTAATATGGCGAAATTAAAAAATATGAAGAATAAAATCATATAAATAAATAGAAAAAAAATAATGAGGGGTTAAGAACTTATACCTCACTTTTTGGACTATCACCTTTGGAAAGGGGATTAAACCTTTAAGAGAGAGTATTTTAAGAATACCATAACCAAATTAAGTTTTATAATAATTTTTAGGATAGTTTTGGTAGATTTTTTTTCAATAATAAGGGATAGTTGTTTAGAGGAATTCTGGAGAGGAGTTTTCCTGTTAAAAGTAAAAAGGAGTGACATTTTGTAAATACCCAAAAAATCAATAATGGGAAGTCAATGTCAAGGAAAGTGGCACCCAAATTGATAAATAATGGATTGGAGAGGATATAATATTGAACCACACATCCAAAACCCAAATAGAAAAATGTTTTGAACATTTTTGGAACTTTACCTCTAAGGAAACTCAATTTTTCCCTTTTTGTTTTTGTACCACGATAACTAGTTTTCACCTAGGTAATTTATCATTTAAGACAAAAAATAAAATAGTCCTTATTATATAATTTATACCTAGTGACTCCAAATTTGAAATCCATTTTTTATTTAAATTTCAAATTTAATAATAAGTAGTTTTAAAATGCTAAATGTATAATGTATTACAAATAATTTTTTTTAAAAAAATATAACATAATTTATAAAATGTAAAATGTGGGTTTATAAATTAAAAATAACATTTTTAAAATTAAAAACCACTTATAAAATATAAATTGTTCCTTAGAAAATGGTTTCATAAATTTCAACTTTACTCTTGTATGCTAATAATTTCATAGTCATGTTTTTATAAAAAATGTTATTTTCTACTATTCACCTAAAATTAAATATTCTTAGAAAAACCCTCAAAAATATTCTTAAGAAAATATGGAAAATATAAATCCAAAAATTATTTTAACTTTTTCTAATTCACATAATAAAATTTATAAACATAATTTAAAAATAAAATTAAAAAATATCATAAAAACCCATTTTTATAATAAATCATTTTTTGGTATATTTATTATTCTTTTAAAATTACTATTAATAATAATTATATAAAAACTGAAAAAAAAATTATAAAATAAATTTTAAGAATAAAAATTTATTTTATTATTTAATTATTTTTAATAATTATGTCATTGTTTAAATTGAATTCAATTTTGTTTTTTCTTATATTATATATATATATATATATATTATAATTCTTTTACCACTATTTATACATGTTAATTATATAAATAATATAAAATGTTTTATATTTATTTTGTTTCCATGTTGTTTGTGGAGCCATCCATCAAACATGGTATTTTTTTAAAAAGGAAAAACTCAGTTCATGACAATCATTTTTTGAATTTGGATGGAAAAATAGATATAAACAGACCTGACATAGGACTTTCTAATTATGAGAATTTACATGGCATTTATTCTATTGAGAAACAAAGGAATCGTGAAGAGCATGTAATGTTCATGGATCCTATTTTAGAAATTGTAACCTTAATGGTTCAAATACTAGAGTTTGGGAAATCCACCCTGGATCTATCATCATAAAAAAGGGGGATTTTTGAAAGATCAATTTGTAGGTCATAATGATGATCATAGAGATCATCAATAAAATATGTGTGTTGTTAAAATTGGTTTTCAATTGGATTTATATAAAATTTATGAATATAAATTTGATTGAAAAGAGGATCACTAAGATGATTTTGAATCCTCTATGGCCGATTTAGAAAAAAGGAGATTAATCTAATAGTAATCATAGGGAGAAGCATTTCTTCTGATCGAGTGCCACAAAAGGAAGAAACCAAGTTTTAGTTTTTGGTGGTTCTTATACCCTAAAAAAAGAAAAAACATGCAAGTATTATTCATACTTTAAAAACACAATGGTTACATGATTCTTTAGAGTAGGATAGAGGCTAAACCAAAAGATATCTAGTGAGGAATAAAGAGAGAATTTGAAGGGTAATTTTGAACTTCAAGATGATCTTTACAATTATTTTCATAACTTAATTAATGAAAATGACATGGACTAATATGAAATATATTTAGTGTAAAATATTATATTCAATGAATATCTTCATGTCTGAAATAATATGTTATCTAGGATTGATAATGATGAAAAAATAATCTAAATTTTGATTATAAAGGCATGTCCTGGGAATTATTTATAATAATGGGTAATTGTTTCTTAAAATATTTTCTATTTAGATATCTTCTAGGCTCTTAGTTGTTGTTTTTTGAAGGATGGTTATGTTTTTAGTTGGTATGACATACTATGGAACTCAATAAAATCTACTTAGAGCATGGAATCTTTTTTTTTAATTTGAGTTCAATGCATTGACGTTTCTGTTTTATAGATTCATACCTTATGTTTTTTTATGGATTAATAATGGTTGATGATTCTTTGAGTATATGATTCCAAAAGATGATATTTCTCATTCTACTTAAGTTTACTAGCTGAATAAACATATTTTTGAGATATTGAATCATGTTACATGTACAAGAATGATAATCTTCCCACTGGTTCTTTGAGAAGCTTTATTTATATGGATTGTATTTCACTATGAGGATTGATATTTTTTTATATCATGGTAGGTCAACTCATAAGATTAGTTTTCATTTTCCTAACTGTGTGATGTCTCAAATATTCTTGGTATTGGTTTATATTAATTAAAACCTACTTCTTCCCTTTATTTGATTCTTTAAATAATGGGATAATAACTCACATTTTATCATTATCCTGAATTTTTTGTAGTTTTTATTCATGGAAAGGTTTGGTAACTAAGGTATAATGTTTTCTTTAGTTTTAGATCTTTTTTACCTTTTTTCTTCATACTATTTTTTTGTGTGTTTATATTTTACTTTTAATAAAATTTTACTGGTTTATGTATTTGGTCCTCTAAATCCATTAATCACACTGTTTTAAATTATGGGTGTCACCATACAACCTGAATCAATAATGATATGAGATATCATGGGAGGGATGTACTACTCTCTGAGTTATATATATATATATATATATATATATATATGCATACATATATAAATATATGTATGGGACTCCTATGATTCCTAATATCTGGTTTGTATGCCTCATGTTATATGGAATATCAATGATTAACTCTAAGGATTCAACAGTTTCCTATTTTGTAAAGGATTCATGGGGTACTTCCCGGGATCTGGTTGTTGAGAATAATATACTTATGAAATTCTTGGGATGGACTTGATAGTTGGAATTCCTAGGATACTACTCGTGATTCATCCATAGATAATGATGACTATGGTATTCTTAAGAAGTTATTGGGATCTACAAAGTATGTTTAATTTATTATGTATTTCCTAGGTTTATCCCCTAATAATTAGCTATATAGCTCAAGATACTACTATATTTCCATGGGTCATCCCCCTTGTAATTAGTTGTATACTCTATACTATTAGATTTTATAGGATTACCTCCTTGGAATTAGTGCTTTCACCTGCTATGATACAACTTTTGGGCTTAATACCAATTGTAATAATTATTTGACATGCATAGAGACAATCTGATACTATCCAAAGTAGGAATATCTAATCTCGTAAATCACATTAGAACCCAAGTATTGAAATTTTTTATTTTATTTATTCTTATGTTCTATATTTATTAATTCAGTTGAGAATATATCACTTGTGAATACACTATATTTATATTTTATATAGGGGGCCAGTTTTTTAGTGATCTAATAGGTTGTACTCACACCCTTCTTGGGTGGTAATGACACTTGGGTACCCAATAAAATATATCCTCTGACATTTATCCTTTTATTTATCTCATTTATATGATCATCCTAATGGGTGATCAATCTATGTATGTTGTAGTGACCATGAGTTTGTGTGGCTACATGCTTCTACATTTCATTTATTATATCATTATTCCTTGTATATTAGGTTATTATTACTCTAATTTATCATTATGTATTTTATTTTATTATTTCAACTGTGCTTCACTCTGATATGAGGGTATAGTCTCCTCATGGTAACAACCTAGTCCCTCTTTTCTAGTCAGCAGCCTCTAGTGTATAGAGATGTACGCCATAGGTTATGTGGATACTACTAGTCTAGGAACTGATTATGTTATAAAGGGTGGTTATACATTACAAAGTGGTATTAGAGTGTCCTTTACTTTTGTATTACTATTTGGGATATGGTAGATAGAGAATAAAAATGTTTTATTGATTCTGATGGACCTTGTACTGGTGCATCGTGAACATATTTTTCTACTAAACATCCAATTTTTTGGGGATATGGGATTTCTATTCCTAGTTTCTGATTTTATTTTTTATTAATTTCACCTACCATTATATACTTAAGTGTCAAAATTATGATTTATTGGTCTTTGGATCTGGCTTGTTGGAATGAGTCTCATGTACATGAATTATATCTGGCATGCAGGACTCACATGAAATAGGTATTCTTGTATACGATTGATTTCATTAACAATGAGGATTAAAATTTTTAAAGTTTCAAAAATAACATATATGGTGTTTTCTTATATAATTTTTTGGTGGTAATATACTTAGGTAAAAAACAGTGTATTTTGTTTGATGACAAATCATATAGATGTTATGATGATATGTTCATTGATGGAATAGATAGAGTCACCCAATTTAAGTTATATATAGAGACCCCTAGGTGGTTCAGTATAGTAATTTAAAGCCATCATGATATACCCCATGTGTGTATTTGAGAAATAAGTTTGGTTATTTAGAGTGTCAAGAAAACTCTATATGGTGTTTTATCATATATCTTCATGGTGTAATTATACTTTACAAAAACATATGATTATTATTTTTACTATATATAAATCATCTATAATGATGTAGTTATATACACTTTGATGAGGTCATTGTTCTCAAAGGGGTAGTCTCGTATGAAGATTCCCATTAAGGATCAGTGCCCTTAGTAGGCTGATGATTTAGATATGTGATTCCTGATATATATATATATGTGTGTGTGTGTGTGAGAGAGAGAGATAGAGAGAGAGAGAGAGCCTTAGATGGGTGTTTTGGCATGTGAGTAGCCTCTTGATATTTGAGATGGGAACAGAGGTGTTTCCTAGTGGGTTATGACCGGTGAGGTATAATTTATGGGAAAGGGGGGATAACCCATTGTCTTTTTGGTATTTTAGAATACTCCTGGTAGATGTTATCTTGGACCAGTGAGTGACTTAGAAATTAGAATCAACATTAGATGTTTTGGGTTATGTAAATGGTTCATAAGAGGTTCTACCAAGTATATGGTATAGGAACATTGAATAACTTGGATTTTCATGAGAAAAATCCCATTGAGTTATAGTGTCTTGGTATCAAGGATATATTTCAAAGGTAGGATCAATAGGATTCCTGACCCAATTGATTATGGATGGCCTTTTGATGGCATTTTGAGAGTATAGATAAATGATCCTAGTTTTTTGAATGATACCTGAGTTAGTGAGTGATTGTGTGATAGAATATGGAATAATTAAAAATGATTTGACTTTGAATAGAAGTGATAAGGGTGATTTTGGTTTCATGTGACTACCATATGATGAGAAATGTTAATGATTTAGGCACTTGAGTTGGGTTTTGATGATGTATGACTCAAGTAATCAAGAGTCGAGGTCTAAGATTGTGTGGTATATATATTTTCACACATTGGTTTGGATGTGATCAAGGTAATATGTGCTAGTTATGCATAGTTCCATTTAATTTTAGATTTATGATGAACTATGTGTGAGTTTGGGACCAATGTTTTTAATGATATGTTCATGAGACTAGAGGACTGGGGAGTAATATGAGAATCAAGAGTTTCTACTATGTGATAATGATAACATCGTGAATGGAATGGTGTTAGGAGTTGAAAATGGATGAGTGTGGATTAGTTGTAGTTATAGGTGTGTGATGATAGAAGCTATTGATGTTGTATTCAGTGAGAAGTATAAGTCAATCAATATGGTGGGGAGTTCACCATTAGATTTTGGGGGGTGTGACCCTCATTATAGATTAAATTTTTATTGATGAAAATGATTTCTTTTCTAGTGAGTTGAGAAAGGTTTTCATTTATAATTTTGTGTTGGTGCTTGGGTATGAGTGTGATGACAACATATAGTAATTACATGATTTAATGGATAGAGTATGATTCATGGAACTGTGAACCTCATATGGGTAGGGTCATGAGTTTTATTAGACTATTATTTGGATGGTTGAGGTAGAATTTAGATATTGGTGTGCTGATGGACTTGATTATATATGGTTATGTGGTAAATACTAGATTTTATATTTTTATAGGGTTTTGGATGGAGTCTGGTAATTTTCATTAGGCTCATGTGGTTTGAATATTATAAGATACCAACTTTTCATAAATGTTAATCATGGTTTAAATTTTGGTTAAACCTTTTTTATTTTGGATAATTAGTTGGTTCTCAGGTATATGAGGAGTTTTGATAGTGTCCTAGGGGTTTTAGGACATGAAATAATGGGAAAAGAGTCCAAATAGTGTGAATCCCACAGTTGGCGCACGGTTGGTACAAACTGTGCACCTAGCCCAGGAAACCATGCACCTTGGGAACCCTTTTGGGTAGAGGCTATCACATGGTTACTGCACAGTTAACCAAACCATGAAAGTTCTTCTGGGAAACCATACAGCTTAGCCTCTCTTGGACAGAGGGAACCGCACGGTTGGCACACGGTTTGGCTAACCATGCGGGAAAATCATGCATCCTTTAAAAAGTGGGTTTCTATCATTTTTCCCTCCCAATCCTATTTCTTTATTCCACAATTTTTTACCCCATTCGACTCCCTACATCAAGGGTGACAAACTAGCAACCACCTCCACCTCCATGGTTTATTCTCCTTTTATTATTGGGAATTTTGAGTTTTGTTTAGTGTGAATCAAAGCTCTGGGTGAGTCTTACACTCCTCATTGCTCTATTTTTTTGGATTAGGGATTGTAGAATCTATTCTCTCCTTATGAACCCCTAAAACCCACAATTTTATAGAGGATTCTTATTTGGGTCTTTAAAGGGTTTTTGAGTTTGAATAAAGGGATTTGTTTGGGTTAGTAATCATCTTTGAGCATGAGGTAGGTGATCTTCAATCTTTTTCTCATTGTCTTGATGTTTTATATGTGCATGTGGTTGTGCCAATGTGTTGACATGTTGTGTTTCTTTTTCTTTTATTATAAAAATTATTTTGGGTCTTATATTGAGGTGAAAACCCCTTAACATGCCCTGTTAGGTCCATTGGTGAGTGAGACTGAACCTAGGGCTACACATGGGGTAATCTAGACCTATGTAAATGGGGAATAAAAATTGGTAAGCATTAAGATAGGGAAATTGTGAGAATAAATGGGTATTAAAAGTGTAATTGGTTATGTGGGTAGTGTTAATGGGTTAATTAAAATGATTATAAGTTGTATTTTGTAAATTCCTAAGAGGTTTTGAAATGGTTTTAATGGTCTGTTTTGGGCTTTGACTCGATTATATACTTATTGAAGGAAAATGATGTTTTAAAGAGAGTAATGTTTTTAAAGGAGTTAGTGACCTCAAATTTATTCAAAAATGGGTTTATTAAGAAATTTAAAATTATTTTTGAAATGAGTGAAAGGTTCCCTTTTGTGAAAAATAGTCTAATGGTTGTTTTATATGGTTGAAATGGAAACAAAAGCCTTGGGGCATGTTTTATTTTTTAAATAGGAAGACCTTATTTTAAATGGGTGGATTCAAGATTATTTCAAATAATTATTTTGAATTGTTTTTTATACCTTGATATGGTTTTAAAGGTCTATTAGGACCATATCTATTGAATTGATCTATGAGTTAGGGAGATAGTACCCATTATGATTATGTTGGCATATTAACGTGGTTATGAAATGAACTAAATTATGAATGTTCATAGTTGATGACATGCTATAAGGGGGTTTTAGGAATAATGATATATATGTTTTATAGTTATGGTTTGTGTTAGTAAATTTGAAATGGTTTGTATATGATATTAATATTAATTTTTTACAACTGACAACATGCCATAAGAGAGTGTTTTGTATAAGTAAAGTGGGTTAATGGGTTATGAAATGTAAATGTTAATTTTGTTAATGGGTTAACGTATAAAGATGATTTATGTGTTTAATGAAATATGAAATGTGAACATTATGTGTATTGTTTTAGGATGGTTGTGAAATGGAATATGTGGTAAAAGGTTCAAAAAATCATGTGCACATGGCTTGGTAGTGTGGGGTATTGTACTTGAGGATCAACACCCACAGGTCGGGTTATACTGAGGCTTAAAACCCCACCCCTGTAATGCATGTGTTAGGGAAGTTGATTGAGGTTCTATACCCCTAACAATTTCATTTTATGAGACAACCTGGACAAAGGATCCAAGGTAAGTGTGTTGTATTTGTTTGTGAAATTTTTATCCCTAGGGAGATAGAGAACTTCACCTATTCCCTTATAAATGATAGTTGAACGGCTTAGGCCATAGTGTACACAATTTAAATTCCTAACCCATGGGACAAATTATGGGAATAATCAAGTGAATATTCTTAACTAATGGGTATGTTATTTTTTTTAATTAATTAACACACCTTTAGGTTAAAAGTGTGTGTAACACCTTGTACCTTTTCTTAGACTCTCAGTGTGATCTGAGTTATTTTTGTTGATTTGTTGAATCTATAGAACATAATGGATAAAAATGGATATTAGATAAATAATTAAATATTTTTCTTGTTCCTTGTTTATTTATTGCACTTGAATCTTTGCATTCACTATTGTATAGATTGTTTATTGCTTTAGACACCATTGGTGGTGGCCTGTTGAGTTGTACTCCCACCCTTCTCAAGTCACCATGGCACTTAGGTACTTGAGTAGACACTACTTGTTTTCTAATACAGGTTCATGATAGGGACTCGGTGTTTGGTTTTTCATGGGATTTTAGGTTGGAGCATGGGATATGAGGGTCGGGTTGGGACTTGAGTCTATATTTGGGGTCTTTTAGTGGTTTTGGTTTTAGTTTATGTTTTTATGATTCCTAACATGTAGTGTATTAATCATATTGTTATATCATGTGTTTCTTGTTTACTTGTCGGCATTTTCACATGCTACCCATTTATTTTTTCCTACTGGTTATTATATCTGTTTATCTTATTTATTTTTTGTCATTACTCTGAAAAGAGGGTATAGTCTCCCCAACATTTCTTTATAGAACCACATTTCTAGTCGAAAGCTTTAGGCGTACAGGGAGTCATGGCTGAGGTCATGTGATAACCCAAATCAGGGCACTATAAAGTGGCCTCTAGGTTAGGGATGTTACAAAGTGGTATTTGAGCATGATTTTTGTCTTACTATTTGGGGAATAGTAGATAGGAGACTAGGATCTTATCAGGGCCTGGTAATGAGATCATGCTTGAGTTCCTACAGCCCTATTTATGAGAGAATAACTAAGTTTCTAGTGGTGGGAATTGATGTTTTGTTTTTTAATTTTATGGTTGATTGTTATTTCCACCTCGAGTGGCATACTTGGATGTGATTTTATTGATTTATGAGGTTTCATATCTTCACCCAGTATGGAAAGAGAGTGTGTATGATTTCATGCATCATTATAAGAAAATAGGATTGGTAGGTCATCTGTAAGTTTCTTTTGATTTATAATACCTTGATATTCATATGTTGGTAGTGTATTTTCTTCTTGTAAACCTCATCTGTTTATTCTCCCTTTAAATTTTTTATAAAGGAAGTATTTTTAAAATGTTAACGTGAATAAATCTTGTATTCTTGAAATTTTGGGTTAATAAAAAGGTTTATGAAAATGTAAATTCTTGGGTATTAAAAATGGAATATTTTTAAATTTTAAACCTTTGGTTTTAAATGGTAAAGTTTAATTTAAAAGGGAGATGTAAATGATGGTTCCTATAAGGATATTGGGAATAGGTATCCCTAGTTTTGTGATTAGAAATCATGTAAGAGTGGTTTGGGTAGTGAGATTTCCCTATTTTGAGACCTTAGTTTTGGGTTGTGACCTTTTGTTGGGTTTTGGTTTCATGGTAAAAGATATGTTCTTATTGTGCCCATGATAGAGTTGTGACCTTGGATCATGATATGTTGTCTGGTAAGGAAGATGTGGTGACTCTTAAGGGTTGAGATCATGAAAGATGTGTTTTGGACCTTAGGGGGTGTTGGCTCATGGTTACGACATATGTGTGAGGGTATTCTTGGTGTGAGGCCTAGATTGAATTATCATTGGGGTGAATTATATGTAGTATGTTTTGGAGTGGGGGTTGGAGTGCCACCAGGAGCAGCGAGTTGGTTGAGGTCTGATGTGTATGGATTAGAGAGAGAGAGATAATAAACCTTTCTTGACATGACTTTATTTTAGGTAGTTGGTACCATTTTATCTTTGATGATGACCCATGAGAGAGGTCGGATAGGTTTTTAGTGATTTTGGGTGTGTATGACAGAAACAGACATTTTGGACCTTGGTAGTGGCACTTAGAGAGTGTTTCCTAGAATAGGTTTATCCTGGAGGGCTAAGTGGTAAGGTTAATGGATTTAAAAATGTGACCTGGATGGTGGTTATGAATTGATAGTTTTAAGAAACTAAGTATAGACTCAAGGAAGGTTGGCCCAGTGTTGAAGGTTCCTTAAGATGCAAAGAATTATTGGTTGTTTTAGAGGTGTAATAGATACATGCTTGGTGTCATATAGTGTAATAAAAGTTTGTGTTTATGTATTAGTTTCTTTATCATAAGGTATTAGAGTGCTTGTGGTTGGTGTTAAGGTCGGTTTTTGGGAAGGGGAAAGGTTATTAGGAGCCTTTCCCTATGGTCTTGATGGTGGTTGATATAGTAACCGATGTTGATTTTGGGTGAATAGGGAAAGAATGGACAAATCATGGATGGACACTTCCAGTATGGAAGTGACACCCGGGGTAGTGGTGGTCACACGGTTGGGATTTCTTGTATGAATGGTTGGCTTTTTGGGTGATAATGTTGAGGGTGCCTCGATTCCAATGAGGCTGATGGACCAGGATGAATACTTAAATGAGTGAGCAGGTGTTGAGCCTAGCTCTGGTGATGTATGATTTGTGTGACCTAGAGTTGGGTTTGGTGTGCAGTCATAGGAAAGTGAGGGACCTTGAATACTTTGAGGAGGTTTAGGTTTGGTCTTTCTTTGGAAAGATGATTCCCTTTTGGATGGATGAGTAGGTGGATCAGTATAAACACATTTCATATTTCTATGGGATCATAGTGGGAATCACGGGTTATATGTGAAGCAGTTGGGTTGTGGTTTGGTGTGGTGGTTGATATTTTTCTGTGTAAAACATTAGGGTTGTGCCAGAATGACATGAGTGGGGAAATGGCAGTGATTCCAATGGGAATGTTGGTTCATGACCACTTGATAGTGGGTCATGAAGTGGTGGTTAGTCTTTGTTGGAAATCCCATTCGATTTATGGTGTTTGAGTGTGGATGAAACATTCGTAGAATAGGGAATCCTAAAACTTTTTCCTGGTTAAGGTGTCCCCATAATGGTAGGTAACATCAATGATAGATTTTGGTGGTTTTTTTCATTGACTACTTCTTATTATTATTTTCTCTAGTGATGATCACGTCCAATATCTTGATATCATCCCGGATGCACTTAGAAAGCTCCAGATTTGTGCCTAGAATCTTGAGTGTATTTTTGTTGTATATGGGACATATTTGAGGTTATTATCTTGGGAAAAATATGTGGATTCATGTGGTGGAGAGTACACCATCGACCGGTTTTATGTGAGGTCCTTAAGATGGATTGGATGACGAAAAGTTCCATGGGTACTATTCTTGGAAGCCGAGAATGGGTAGTAGGTGATTTTGGTTTATTGTTCCAATAAAGGATGAAGGGCCATGTCCAAGTCTGAGGTTATTATTTTGATAGAAGCATGGTCTGAGGTGGTTTAAATGGATTGAGGAAAGCATTGAGAATAAAACTTCTAATGTGGGGAGTGGTAGGTTAGTTGTGCATGAATTAATCAATTCATGGAGTGGATGCAGTGGCATCAAAATTCCAATGAGAATTGTGTAAGGGAATGTTTTGATTCATTGGGTAAGTCTATGTGGGCCATGGATATAGTGGTAGATCAAGTCAAGAGAAAGATTAAAACTTGGGCTAGTTTTAGAGGTGATATGATTGTTTTCAATGGGACACATTCTTGGGTGTTTTAGAGAGTACAATGGTTCATAGAGCAGCAGATGTTATGGTGGTGAAGTTTCACCAAAGGTTGATAATGGACTCTGGTAGGTGTTCATAGATAATGGTATATTCCTTAGGTAAGAATAACTCATGTCCATGTAGAGGAATACATGCCAACAGTGGAAGTTGGGTGGAAATGGAGTGAGTAGGCTGGGATAGCCTAACTTAGTTGGGTAAAAAGGGAATGATTTTAGTGGGTTGTAATCCAACTTTGGTTAACGTCGTGATTTTAAGTGCACTCTGGTATGAGAATTGGTTTTGAGGAAGAACTGAGTTGTATTTGGTTGATATGGGGACAAAGGAGGTGTGATTAATCTGTGTGGTCTCGATGGTAAGGATGAGTGCCATAGTTGGGTAGAGTTTCCATTGATGTTTGGGCATGATGAGTTGGAAATTTGTCGAGTATGTTGAGCAAGTTGAGTTTAGTTTATGTTTCTATCCTTTTTGATAGTGGAGGTTCCCAACACCAGGTGGTGGTGGTGGAGAGATAAAGAATATGGTGCGGATAACCAAAGAAGGCATGTGGTTTGTTGATGATGTGATTTATATTATGAGTTGGATGGATTCATTTAGGATCCATCTTGGTGAAGTAGTGTTGGCATCAGGTGTTGGCCAGGGTTTTGACGGGTTGTGTTCCCTAAGATGAAAGTTATTCTTGGGTGTACTTTGGATGTTCGGAAATGGAGTGAGGAAATTAGGGCTCGATTTACAAACCAATTAAGGTTGGGGAGTTTGGTTTTAATATCTATATCCCTTTAGTGATGTTGATCTTGGGTCACCATTATACTTTTGGAAACTAGATGTGATGGTGTCAAGTGTTTTGGGCTATGAATTGTGGATATGATCAGACTGAGGTCATTATAGTTGGTTCTCCTAGGGTAATGTAGTGCCTTGTTGTTTTCCTTTTTGTGTTGGTTCAGTGTTGTGAATCATACCTTCCTCTTGTGTTTATGTTTGTAATGATAAGTTTAAGGTAGTTGAGTCCCAGAGAAGCATCATCTCGTGGTGGTGGAGTGTGGTGGGGGAAGTTTCTTTAGGGTAGTACTTTTTCCTTAGTCCAAGTGTGGTGGTGGTATGGCTTTGTCATGGAGAAATCATGGAAAATGAAAGTTTATAGGTGGGCCCTATGGACTGGAATTTGGTCATGGAGCCTCAGTAAGGTTTGGAAGTACAGCTCGAGGATGACTCATTGTAAGGTGGGGAGGTTGTAAGATCCCATCATTTCATAAATTCATGCACTTGTTTAAACTTTTGTTAAACCTTCTTTTATTTGTATAATGATGTGGTTCTCGGGTGTATGAGGAGTTTCAAGGGAGTACTATGGGGTTTAGTACATGAAAGGATGGGAAAATAGGAAAACAGTGTGAAGCGTATGGTTAGCGCATGGTTAGTGAAAAACATGCTCTTGGACTAGGAAACTTTGTGGCTTGGGGACCCTTTTGGGTAGAGGCTATCACATGGTTACCACACGATTTTCCAAACCATGTGAGTTCTTCTAGGAAACCATGTGGTTTGGACCCTCTTAGATAGAGGAAGTTTCATGATTGGTGCACAGTTTGGCTAACCGTGTGGCCAAACTGTGGCCTTTAAAAAGTCATTTTTTACCATTTTTTCCTCCTTGTCCTATTTCTTTCTTCCGTAATTTTCACCCCATTCAAACCCCTGCAAAAGGGTTGATGAACTAGTATCCCCCCCTCCTCAATGGGTGATTATCCTTTGATTATTGGGTGTTTGAAGTGTTTTTTGGTGAGAATCAAAGCTCTGAGTGAGTTTAACACTCTTCCTTGATCTATTTTTTTGGATTATGGTTGTAAAATCTCTTCTCTCTTTAAAAATACCTAAACTCTCACTTTTCCAATAGATTATAAGTTGGGCCTTTAAAGGGTGTTTGAATTCGAATCAAGGGATTTGTTTGGGTTAGTAATCATCTTCGAGCATGAGGTAGGAGGTCATTAAGCTTTTTCCCATAGTCTTGATGTTTTATATGTGTATGTAGTTGTACCAATGTGTTTTCTTATTACATTTATTTTTCTTTGATTATGGAATGTTTTTTGGGCCTTAGATTGAGGTGAGAAACCCTTCTCAAACCTTGTTGGGTATATTGGTGAGTGAGACCAAACCTAGGGCTACCCATGGGGTAAGATGAACCTTTGTAAATGGGGAATAAAAATTGGTAAGCATTAAGATAGGGAATTTATGAGAAAAAATAGGTAGTAAAAGTGTAATTGGTTATGTGGATAGTGTTAATGGGTTAATTGAAATGATTATAAGTTAGATTTTGTAAATTCCTAGGAGGTTTTGAAATGGTTTTAATGGTTTTTTTTGGGCTTTGACCTAATTATAGATTTATTAAAGGAAAATTATGTTTTAAAATGAGTAATATTTTGAAAATAGGTATTGACCTCAAAGTAATTCAAAAATGGTTTTTCTCAAGAAATTTCAAATGATGTTTAAAATGAGTTCAAGGTTCCATTTTTTAAAAATGGTCTAATGGTTATTTTGGATGGTTGAAATGGAAAAAAATCATGGGGGTAGGTTTTAGTTTTAAAGAGGAATACCTTGTTTTAAAGGTGTGGCTTCAAGATGATTTCAAATAATTATTTTGAATTGTGTTTTATACCATGATTCGGGTTTAAAGGTCTATTGGGACCATAGTCATTGAATTGATTTGTGGTTTAGTGAGATAGGATCCATGAAGATTATGTTGGCACTTTAACATGGTTATGAAATGAACAAAATGATAAATGTGCATAGTTGATAACATACCATAAGGGGGTGTTATGAATAATGGTATATGTTTTGATAGTTATGGTTTGTGTCAGTACATGTGAAATGGTTTGTAAATGAGATTAATATTAATTTTTTATAGTTGAAAAAATTTCATAAGGGAGTGTTTGGTATAAGTCAAGTGGGTTAATAGGTTATGAAATGTAAATAGTAATTGTGTTAATGGGTTAAGGCATGAATATGATTTATGTGTTGAATGAAATATGAAATGTGAATGTTATGTATATTGTTTGAGGACAGTTTTTGAAATGGTATATGTGTTAAATTCTTCAAAGAATCATATGCACATGGATTTTTATTGTGGGGTATTGAACTTGATAATTTATTCCCACGGTTTGGGTTAGATTGAAGCTCTAAAATTCACCCCTATAATGCATGGGTTAGGGAAGGGGACTGAGGCTCTATTCGCCTAATGGTTTCATTTGATGAGACTACTTGGACTAAGGCTCCAAGGTAAGTTTGATGTATTTTTTTGTGAAATGTTTATCCCTAGTGAGATAGGTAACTTGACCTATTCCCTTATGCATGGTAATTGGCCATCTTAGTTCATAGTGTAAATGATGTAAATGTCTAACCCATGGGATAAATGATAAGAATAATCAATAGAATATTGTTAACTGGTGGGTATGTCATAGTTTTTTATTAGTGAACACCCCTTGAGGTTAAAAGTGTGTGTAACCCCTTGTGCTTTGGATTAGACTCCCAGTGTGACCTGAGTTGGTTTTTTTGATTGGTTGACTCTAGATAACTTAATGGATAAAATGGATATTAGATAAATACTTAAATTATTTCCTTGTTTCCTTGTTTATTTATTTTATTTTACTCCTTGCATACACTATTGTAAATATAGTTTATTGATTTATACACTATTGGTGATGGCTTAATGAGTTTTACTCACACCCTGCTTGGGCCACTAAGTTACTTGGGTACCCGAGTAGATGCAACTTGTTTTCTGACACAGGATTGGGATATGGACCTAGTGTTTGGTTGTGCAAGGGATATCGAGTTTTAGCATGAGAGTGTAGGACTGGGATGTGACTCAGGTCCATATTCAAGGTCTTGTGGTAGTTTTGGTTTTTGTTTATGGTTGTATGACTACCTTACATGTAGTGTATTCATCATATCATTATAGCATGTGTTTCCTGGTTACTTGTTGTCATTGTCACATGTTTTCCATTTATTTTTTCCTGCTGGTTATTATATCTGTTGATATTATTTATACTATGTAATTACTCTAAAAAGAAGGTATAGTCTCCACAATGTTTCTTCATAGAGCCACACTACTAGTTGGTGGCCTATGGCATATAGGGAAGAACACCTAAAGTCATGTGATGACCTGGATCAAGGCACTAGAAAGTTTCCATCAGGTTGGGGATGTTACAAATATAAACTATGGGTGTGTTAGATCGGAGGTATAATGGTTCTCAAGAAGAGATCATGACAGTTAGTTTTCTAGGTTGAGGATTCAACCATGGAATTTTACTAGAAGTTAGGTATAGAATTTAGTGTGATTTCTAGGATGATCTATGGATGCATTTAGGAGTTAAGGCATCAGGATCAGGCAATAATATATCACATCAATGGTTTCAAGTATTAATTTTCAATAATATTCATCCAAGGGTGTATTGAAAGGATTTTTTTGGGGAATTGGGTTTCATGAGGTCGAATCTGCATTGATTGTGTCATTAGACCTTGAAAAATACATTTTAGTAGGTGATTTTAATGGCAGGGAGCACCATCATGTGGAAAAAGTCCTTATGATCAAATACCTATGATGGGTAGCACCATATGAAAAAATTAAATTTGGTTGATGATACCATGGTAACATAAAGTAGATGGGTGAGTTTGAGTGTTGTATCAGTTTTGGTGAGGGTGATGAGTTTATAGATCAGCTTTTATTGGATAATGTTCCCTATATTAGGAGTTTCATGACAGATGGATGGTTGTCATTTTAAATTGGAATGGGTGAAGTTAATTATTAATTATAAACTGATATAGTTCAAGATTAATGATTTAAGGTACAAAGAGACTTCTTAAGGACATAAATTTCTTTGATTGGGAAGTTGTAAAGACCTGTGTCTTTCGATTTGTGAAAATTTAAAAGGAATTTAAATATTTGATTTTCATTTGGTGTTTTTTTTGTGAACTAAGGTTTAAATTGGGATTTAGAGAGTTGTAAAATCTTAACGAGATATTTTTAACTTTGGATCAAGTCAAGATGGTTGTTTCAGTTACTTTTATGGATGGAAGAGTAAATTTTAGTGGACCGACAACTGGATTTGGATAATGGTGCACTACCATGGGGAGGACCATGTCATGGTCGACCCGATGGTGGTGCATGAAATTCCCAACCAAGAGGGAATGTTGTTTTGTCTAATAATAGTGTATGTGTGAGGCATATATGGGAAATAGATAGGGAAAATTGATCATTTACATGGTCAAGGTTCATGGAAAAGAGTCTTGATTGAGGCCCTTCAATGTGTCATTGGGAATTTTGGATCCCTTATAGCCTTAGGGTTTGGGTGTTGTAGAGGGTGTGGTGTCTGGAGCTTGTCCTTATTAGAGATACCTAGGAGACCATGTTATTGTAGAGTTATGCTTCCAATTTTGAGGGACCACATGAATCACCATTACATGTTACATGATGTGGTGTGATGTGGGAAGTCCCCATCCAAAATTATTATTGATCACTAGGACATGGTTATCATAGGGTCATATCTTGATGACTTTGGCCAAGAACATAGTAATATCCAAGCCATAGATCTTTCCATGGTGAAGGTTTTGGATCACTTTATAAAATGATGAGTAGAGGGTAGAGAACCTTGGAATAGTCTTCGATGTCTCAAGGGCTCATGGGTCACCTCGGGGAGGTCCTCCATGTCATGGAGGGCCCTCACTAATTTTTTAAAAAAGATGGATTCAACTCTTTTTTTAAAATATCCCTCCTATTTTCTTATCCCTTATTCATGGGTGATCTGAGAGGATCTCTCTATATCCTATCTACTCTCTCGATTTCCCCAAGGATAAGGGTGATTTTTGGGGAAATTTTAATGTGTCTTATAGTATGTTCTTCCTCTATTATTCTAAATTTTTAGTTTAACTTCATCATTCTTGATTTTGGTGGGATCCAACTAGGTTTTTTGAGTGATTCCACTATATAATAGTGGGATTCGGTGGGAATGATGGGCCTTTTATTTTCATAGTTATAGGATGTATTAGAAAGATGATCACATGTCATTACATGACATTTATTTAGAAGTATGTCTTACTACATATTTTTATAGGTATTTCAGTTTAAATTGATTAAATTAAATTAAAATTTTTGTTCAATTTATGTTGTATGTTTGGGATTTTTTGTGCCTTAGTCATAGATATATATCCAAAGTGGACCATACCCAATTTCTCAATATTCTAATGAGTGATCGATTCTCAGAAATTTTTTAAGCATTATGCTTAATTGAATTAAATTGGAGGATAAATTTTAGACCATTTAATTAATTATAAATGATTATAATTAATTAATTTTAATTCTTGGTAATGAGTTATCATGTTTTGTTGGTTGACAATGTTAACTTGGACTTGTACAAGCCTGGGAAAGTGGTTTCGGGCAGTGTTTTATAAGAAATGATAGGAATTTGGTAGGTAATACCTATTCATTTTACCAATGGTTTTATGCATGGTTTATGTGGATTGAGATATATAGTATTTCCACTATGTGTGTTTAATTTATTTAAATTTCATAAATTATTTAACTAAAATTAAATTACTACAAATGGAGTAAAAAAGTTCGAAGGGACATTATGTACCCTTGTGAATTGGTTTGGTGTCTTGGTTATTGATGGTTGAGATAATAATTAAAATTATATTTGTTGGGATACATGAACTCTAAGAGGGGTATAAATAAAATAAAATAAATGGTACATGGTTCCCATTAGTGTAGCTTTCCTTGATGCCTCCTTGTAGTGGATAGTGATATAATGGGATGATTGACCCATTTGTTCCTTAAGAGAAAACTAAGATACCTTTATTTCCATGGGAAAGATGATTAAAGAGTGGTGTGAGTGTTCCTTCCCCACTAGAATATGAGAACCTAGGTTGGTAGACCCTTAGTAGTCAGATGATAGATTGGAAGAGTGGATCAACCAAGGATGTTTAAAATTTTAGATGGGAATTCTTTTATCTATATAGAGTAATTATATCATGGAATTACCTATAATTCCATAATATAACTATGATGAGATCATGGGAAACTATTCCCTTTGAGTGATGGGTGATGACCTGAGAGGTAAAACTGAGACCAAAGAACTAATGTGGGGTGACTATGCCATGATGTGACCTAGGGAACCTTAATGAGTACCCCAAATATATATTGACCCATGAGAGGTTATGTGTGGTAACGTGTATAAATAATTGTAGGAATCATCTTAAAACCTGAACTAGATATAAGATGAGATATCATAGTAAGAACATAATTCCCTCGAATTTATATATGTATGTATGTATGTATGTATGTATATATGTATGTATGTATGTATGTATGTATGTATGTATGTATGTATGTATGTATGTATGTATGTATGTATGTATGTATGTATGTATGTATGTATGTATGTATGTATGTATGTATGTATGTATGTATGTATGTATGTATGTATGTATGTATGTATGTATGTATGTATGTATGTATGTATGTACATGTGTGTGTGTGTTTGAGATTTCTAGGATACCTAGGATCTGAAAAAAAAAGTCCTGAATTTATATATAATTCTAAATATTACCTCTAAGGATTCAACAGATTCCTATTCTATAGATGTTATCTAAGATAATCCCTAGGATAAAGATATTGAGCAAGATATATTTTTGAGACGCCTAGGATACTCCCTATCATCTAGTGGGTGCACTTGATAATAGGAATTCCTATGATACTACTTGGGTTTCGGCCCTAAAGCATGATGACTATGGGATTCCTAGGATGTTACTAAGATCTAGCGAGTATGCCTAATTTATTGTGGATTTCCTAGGTTCTTCCCATTAAAAATCAATCATGTACTTGATACTACTATTGGATTTCCAAGGGTCACTCCTAGGAATTGACTATATTCTCGATACTATTGGGTATCCTAGAATTACCTCTAAGTTATTAGTTCTTTTACCTATTATGATATGAACATTGGGTTTATTATTGGCTGGAATGTTTATGAGACATGATTTGAGACACACTGAGACATCATCTAAAGCATGTATAGTCAATCCCATGTGTTATTTTAGATCCCAAGGATCAATAGTAGTTATTTTATTTATTCTTACACACCATATTTATTTATTTATATGGGAATATAACTTTTTATTTCACCCTATTTATTGGTCATATATGGTACCACATTGGATGTGCCCTACTGATTTTTACTCACACTATACTTTAGTAGCCATGAAACTTGTGTACCCAAGAGGATTTTCTATATTTACAGGTTCAAGTTGTATAGAGTGCCATGATTGGATCATTCAAAAAGAAAAAGTAAATAGATTATAGAGAAAGATGAGGTATGAATATGTGATGTAGTATAACCTCTTGTAATTTTTCTTTTATTTATCTCATCTATGTGATCGTCTCAGTGGGTGATGAGTTCTTATGTTCTCGGATGACCATTAGTCTATATGAATGATTAATTCTATATTTATTTATTATTTAATAATTACTTTTTATTGGTTTCTTTTTACTATGATTTGTTTTTATGTATTTCATTTTGTTATTTCTATTACGTTTCTCATATATAAGGGTATATTCTCCCCCACAATAACACTATAACCCTATGTTTCTAGTGAGAAGCCTCTAAAACACAAGAAGCATGCATGATGTCATGTGGTGACCATCGGTCTAGGCACTAGTCAAGTAGTCTGTAGTAGTGGGATGTTACACCAATCAAGAGTAAGATATAGATTATGTAGAAAACTTTTCACTTGTAGCTATACTAGAATCCATTATAAATATCTTAGCCTATGCATCACATACAAACATCAAAGTTTTTAGATGTATAATAAATTGTCTTTTCTAAATGTTTTATATTGGTGGAATTTTACATTAAATAACCTTATGGATTTGAAAATCAACCTTTTCCGAAAAAAATCAAACATATTTAACATTTTTATGGTCTTAAACAATCACATAGATCTTGGTATGAAATAATTAGATCGTTTATTTTATAAAATGGTTTTTTCTATAGAATTGAAAGATCCTACACTATTTAAGAAAACCTACTCTATATATATTTTTATTTTTTAAATATATAATGATTATATGGTTTTATTTGTTCAACTAAATAGAATTTTTTTAATGAATTCTATTAACTTTTAAAACAGGAGTTTTAAAGGATAATTATGGGAGAGTTAAATATATTTCTTAGTTTTCAACATTTTCTTAAATACTTTGATAATGTTCTAATCAAATCAAGTACATATATAACTTACTAATAATGTTTGGACTTTAAAATAGTAAAGTATATGATACTTCTATGAGTTGTAATATTAAAATTGATATGGATGAAGCTAGGAAACTTATGGAGAATAATTTATATTAAGAATAAGTGGAATATTTTTATATATAATAGATAGTATACTAGAGATCATGTTTTTTCTATGTCTTTGTGTTAAATTACAATAAAGTCCTAAGGAATCTCATCTAGAATATTCAAAAATTATTTTAATATATTTATAAGTTTCTATGTATATTTCATTTTATTTCTAAAGAATAATGTATTTGATTTAGTTTCATATTAATATTCTTAATTTTGGAGTTCTATAATAGATAGAAATTTTACCTCAGCAGCTTTCCACTTATTTGGAATTTTTTTATTTTATTAATCTAGTAATAAACAATAATATATTTCAATTTCTACTATTGAATCTAAATATGTTATATCTTTTAGTTTTTTTCATAAGTGTTTTGGATGAAACATACATTAAATTATTTTGGATTTAATTTTGGACATTTTCCAATACAATGTGATTAAAATAGTGCTATTAATATTTGAAATAAATCTAATATTCTATTCAAGGATCAAAAACATTAACATTAGGCATAATTTCTTGAGATATTACACTCAAAAACATTATATTTCCCAATAATTTTTTAATACTAAAAATTAGTTGTTTGATATTTTAATTAAACATATTACTATTAACCATTTTGATTTTTATTAAAGTTGATATTGGTTTTTTTATATCAAATCACTTTAACTTATTTTATTTTTGTTTATTTAGTATTTTAGTTTCTTGTATTTTTATTTTTTTATAAATATTTAATTGTTTATTGAATTTCATTTTTCTCAATAAATACAAGTCACCACCGATTTCATATTTTTTTCAATAATATAATCTCATAGTATTTTCATTTCATTGTTCAAAAGATATGTGTTATACATTCTTATACAAAACCTTTTTTGATACCAAAAAATGGGGAAGAATATTGAGAACAAATAATTTTATTATACTGATTATTCAATTATTTTAGTAATTTTATTTTTCATAGTTTATTATTCTATAAAATTTTATGTTTTAATTTTATGGGTTTTTTATCAACAATAGTGGTAGATTGTTGTAATTTATTATTGTAAACATTTTATTATCTAACATACTCACATTTAAATTAATTTTTTATGCTAAAAAATTCACTTTTTTGTTACAAATGTTTCTACTTTGAAGTGTATTCCATATTATTTATTTATTTATTTGTGTTTCTCAATGGAAATTTTGGTCTAGAATTTATATTATGAGTTTTTTTCTATTCTGGAATAATTTTGGAAGAATTGTCTGAAGTAAATGTATAATGAACCTATTGGATGATTGAATATTTTTATAATGATAGGAATCATATATATTGGATTTTGGATGTTTGGGATTTTGTGATTTTGGGAAGTTAATCCTTTCAAAGTTTCATTGGGATAAGTACACATACCCTTACATATATATGGAATCTATGAGGTTCTATTTGAATATTTGGAAAAGTATGTGACTCATATGTATAATGAAAACATTAAAGTTTGAAAATTTTCTAAAATAAATGACTCATACATATTCTATTTAAAGGTAGATAAGATAGATATTTCTATAAAGTGATGACTGTTACGCATTATAGATAACCATAAATTTAACAAATTATGAAACTCTTATGTATATAGAAAATTATTACGCATTTTAGAAAACTGAAAATTTTAAAAATTACAAGACTATTACATATAAAAATGACTCTTACACATTACAGAGAACTAAAAATTTGACAAAGTACAAGAATATTACATATATATATGAATTTTACACATTTTATTAACTATTAATCAAAATAAATGAATGATAATATTAATCAATTTTTATTCAAAATTAAAATGTTTTAAATTTTGAAATGAGTTGTATCGTGAGACTAAAGTAATTATACATAATGATATTTTCCCTAGAGGATATAAATTAATATTTTAATGTGGATTTAAATATGTTAAATTTTATACAATTTAAAAGATGATATTTTCATATAGACTAAAAATTTCTTATACTAAAATTATTTAGACTATTTTGATGGTCCAATGGGTATTAATATCCTTAAATAAGGATTATAAAACTTTGAAGTAGTTAGTTATTCAAAAGAAGATATTATATAATGTCTATATGATATTTTCATGTATTTTTTTGACTTTATTATTTTTGGATATATATATATATATATATATATTCTTTTGGGAAAATTTGTAAAAACATAATATATAGAATGATATATAAGTGAAAAACATACTCAGGTGTTTAAATACTCATAAAAATTGCATAATGTGTTTTCTATAACTCTTCTATATAGGTTTTTTTTACATTATAAAAATAATAACATATAATAATAAGAAGTTTATTTCTACTGTTATAAATTTTTGAAGAAGTTTTCTATAGTCGAAGAATTACTTTTCAAACTAATATTTTATGGTTTATACTCTCTGTGGAAGAAATTCTACCATATGTTAGCTGGTGAAGGTTTTGACAGTTGAACAAAATATTTTCATTTCAATATATTTCTATTTCTATTGTAAATTAAAAAAATATATACTAAGTGTGGGAGTGATAGTGAGGATAAGTATTTTAAGGGAGATTCAAGTAAAAGTTTGTGGAACCTTGTACCAAGTGTCATCTTCTTACACTCAATTGTGATATCCACTAGAAAATGATATAAATACAAATCACCAAATATACATTGGGTATTTTTAGAGTAAACTATGTGAGATTATTATTTATATAATCCACTATAAAAATATTATATATCCATATATTTACTTTACTTAATTTAAATTGCATACTCTAATTAAAATACAAGGATAAATTCAAACAATTTTAAGAGGAATGTTTTGAATTAGGTGAAGTATTTTTTTTAAATGACTCAATTAACCCTAATCCTAAGTCTTTATCTATTTATAATATGGGAAATCATTAATTATTCTAAAATCCATTACTTAAGAACCAAGAAAATTTGATTTTATATAAGTTGGATTATCCTTAACATCATCTTCATATTTTTCACATCCTAGATTTTATCTCCAAGCCCTTATATGGATCCAAAAACATCAATAATTTAGTAAAAGAAACCATCGATGTTATAATTAGGTCATATATTCAAATAATAAAATTTATTAATCAAAATTTGATGATTTTTCTCTATAAACATACTATCTTTTTAATAAATATTGGATAATTTGTCCCATATTGATTTCATGGATGTATAGCTCATCACGTTCATGCATATATGATTTGAGTGTACATTAAATAAGATATTATTTCCATTTATATCAAGATTAATTCTTTATTCATTAAATAACATATCCATAGTATCATTTAATTCAATTCCATGTATAGTAGCATAGAATATGTCCCACATAAGAGATCAAATATGGGATGTCATTATATTTTTTCATATATGATAATTTCATTCACCAACTAACATAATGCCCTTTTTGTTGATAAAATTATCCATATTAGAAATATCTTATGGTAGATCCTCATAATATAAACCTTTTAGATCTGATACCATTTTTCAACCATCTTGAATTAGGGTATGAAAAAATACTTCATCAAAATGATCTTTTTTCTCATATTATCATGAACAATTTGATTAGTCAATCCAATCCACACAAGAACAATATACATATAATGAATGTAAATAATGAGGAAATAAGTATTTTACTTGGTCCAATAAAAAAGGGTTATGCATAAAGATAATACACTAAAAATGTGTTAACATAATAAGAATCCACTAATTCATTACTAGGTAAATATAATTTTTAGAATTGGTTCACAGCCATGTAAAAGGATTAATTCCTATTCATATCTCTCCACTAACTAATTTAGGATAATGCCATGAAAATATAACTCATAGACTATTATAATGAAAGTATTTAAATAGACTCAATATTCCAAGATATCATAGGTTTTTCTCTCTAGATCTAGCTCTATGTCAATGAAAATATCAAAGTCCCCAATTATGTTTAGTTATCTAACCTTAAAAATCTAGTTAACCAGTTATTCCTTTATTGCTTATTGTGATCTCTCTTAATTATGTTCTTCACATGTTACAAATAATCAAAACCAAGTGACATTATTCTCTTCATAAACTCTCTTAAAAACTATAATGTTTCATGCCACATGTCACCGCTTGATTGGTATTTAAAACTATCCATAAAAGTTAGGTTAAATTTAAAATTAATACATAAAATATTTACATATTTAAGAAAATTTTAAATCTACAAAATAGGTGTACATCTAGCCAATCATTATAATGTATGGTATTATGATATGATGTTTCTTAATTTCCAAATCTATATTAATATCATGGTATATAATCATGCATATCTTGAAAATCAAAACCTTCAAATTTGAGGTGACTTTCTAGATAAAACTATTACATTGTAATGAATATACTTATAGAATAATCAATTATTCTATAAAAAATTATACCGTTGGTTGTGAACTGAAATCCTAACGTTTGATTGTAATTTCCTACAGCCCCAAACAACTGACTGGTACCCAGGCTAATGGTATAAATTGTACCTTATTTGTGCCTCAATATATTCCATAGGCTTCTGACCAGTATTGGGGGTTTATGGTGGTACTCTTGAAAGACTATACCCCCATTTATCATATTTCATAATAATAGATAAAATAACCAAGAAACATGTATAAAAAATAATTGAAAGTGGAAGTAATAAATATAGACATAACTCATAATAAATGAAACGTAGTGGGGCCAAAATAACCATGTTACACATACAACTGATATCCCACTGGGTCGGTTACATATATAGATTGAAAATAATGAAAAAAATAGTATAACTCTATTAAATCTATAATACAAATATCCTCCCAATTACCCTATATCCATTCGATGTATCCCGCTCCATCAAAACCCGAGCCTCAGCCCAACATTTCACACAACCAAGTGAACATTTTCTCAAGTATCCATGCGCAGTAGTGGTCTAAGCAAGGCCTGAGTACATAACTCAATAAGTCATCACCAATCTGATCCTATACTAACCATCATATACCGTGATATGTGCATGTGACATGCTCAACTAAAATAAATAAATAACTATAGAAATTTAAATAAGAGCTTCTTAATTCATCTGGATGTCGAATGTATCTGAGAGCATCATGACGATTGTGACAAGATAGTAACCAGTGTCAATCCTTAGGAATGATTCCCAAAATTGACCATACCATATTCTAATAGTGTCAGGGTGTCTTTAATAATTCCATGATGGTCCTTCCTCCCAACATAGACCTCTAGATAATTTATAGGTGGCCCTTGGTGATCTTGTAGAGTTGTGTACATTTGTCAGAAAAATACCCATCCCCATATATATCAAAGAACATAATCCAATTAGTGTAATATACCCATCCCCATGACATGTGATCTTATAAAACCAGGGGTAACATCCCCATCCCCATGGAATAATCAGGTATTGGGGGTAATATATCCATCATCAGGACATCTAGATAACACAATGCCAGCAAGTCCAATATACCCATCATCATGACACATGGGCTTATCCAACTAGGGGTAATATGATAATCATTGTGGCATAGTCTATCAACAAGGGTAATATACCCATCCCTAGACCATCTAGAGAGAATAGGCCAATGAGTATAATATATCCATCCTCCTAACACATAGGCTCATCCAATCGAGATTAATATACCCTTACCATTGCTGGAAGGAATATCACTCCATGATAATGTACCAGGTCCACAATATCTCAACAAACCCAAGGGAGTATGCCATACTGCATATGAACATAAGTAAAAAATGGGGATGGTCATACACCTAACCCACCTTAGCCACCGTGGTCTTCTCTGTAGTGCCCCAACCCGATTAGCCACCCGAACAGTGATACAGGTTGAGTCCCACTGACCTTAGGCACACCTCCCTATATAAAAAAGGATCATGACTAGAAATGAGGGTCTAAAAGGGGTGATAGTGGGGAGACTATACACTCTGATGATGATATAATAACTTCCTAAGTAAATATATAATATGTAGCAAAAAGGAATGAACAATAGGAACTAAACTAGTAAGCCACCCATGGAGGAAGCACAATGCCTAAATGGCCTGAAGGCCTTATTTTTTATTTTATTATGGATAATCCCCCTTTTAAGGGTTGAAGGGGAACCTGAACATGACCCATAGGCCCAAGGCACAAGGCTCGATTGACCCGCAATACATGACCCGAAGGCCCAGAGGCATACCACGCCCATACATGACCCGTAGGCCCAACCCACTAGAACTGCCCCACCCCAGATTCTACACCATTGATCACATTAGCTTCCCACCTTGCATTGCTAATCAGCTAGAACTTCCCTATACAAATCTACATGGTGTATGGTCCTGATGGCGGCTGCCATACCCTGTCATTCTTTAAATCTGGTTAGCTCTACTTCTGGTGACTGCTACTCTTATTGCTCTAATCCTCTTATAGGGCATGTTCTGTGTGAACTAGGCTACTCCATGGTATCTATGGCCTGAAGGCCTTGTGGCCCGAAGGCCTTTGATGACCTGAAGGCCCTTGAGACTCGTAGGCCCAAAACGGTGGCCCGAAGGCCCAAATCGGGTAAATAGTTCCGTCTGCTACAGTACCAAATAGTAATTGCTACAGTGACTAATACAGTGCTCGACAATTCTCCTCCACTCAATTTTGAACCTGGGTCTCCTGGATGCCAAGAAAGAGCCCTTACCACTCGAGTACAGGCTCATTGGTGATGAAGCACAATCAATAAAAAGAAATATTGAAATCAATAACCAACAATAGTTGAAGAATAAATAAACAAGCTAAACATACCATTTGTAGAAAATCATGCATATCAAATAAGTTATACATATAAATAAGCATAGAGGTATCTAATGGTTAACCACAGTACATACATGCATATAAACATGCTAATACAAAAAATAGAATAAAGGAGAAACATCAGATAATGCAGGAACATCAAGGTCTCTTTGCATCCATCCCATGCTAAATAGACAAACACTAAGGTCTAGATCTAGAGTTTGAACCCTTACATGATTGAAAATCTATAAAATATACATGCATCCCAAAGTTCCCATGTAGGGTGTGATAAATAATATTATTAGTCCACCACCAATGTGTTATTATCCTACATCTTTGATTTAACAGGTGTATCTAAATAATAAAATAAAACAACACTACACACGTTCATAATGATAACTTTCTCCCCTTGTGCTCAGCATCTATAAGATATAGATCACCTGCTTCATCCAATGCTGGTATACCATAATAGAGAGGATCCTTATCCTCAGCCTAAGGCATCCCCTAATGTAAAATAGTCCAAGTGAACCCTCGGGATCTACCTCTATTAAGATCAACTGACACCTCATTCCACCCGACACCTCATGCCTAAATAGTATCTGACATCCTAAATGCATGCCCCAATAATCAATATCTGGTCCCACATACCTCATATCATAAGAAACTGCATCATCTCAAAGCATGATGTTTGAGACACAACAATACATGTCCTCAAAGTAATAACATTTCCATATCAATAGCCGACGTCCTAAGGAACAACGATGTCCGTACTACCAAATATGTCCTGGCCCAATAGCCTCAAGTACGGTGAGCCTTATCCCCCAACCGGAAGTCTCAACACTATCAACCAATGTATTCTCACCATTCCCATGGATTTCTATAACAAGCACATCCAACCATTTCCTTAAGCCACATATATTGAAGGCTTTTACCCACATGAGTGGTTAATACCACTTCATCATCTAAGTCCTTATATGTACACACCACTCCAAATGGAAAATTGGACAACATGGGTGAGAATAAATCACCCAAGAAGAACCTAAGCCACACTAATTTGGTACCTCGTTTTCTTGCAACCTCGTCGCTTATCTAATGTACAATACCATCCAGCCATCACATGGCCATTTCCTATTACCCGATGACCTTTTTGCCTTAATCGATAACCACATCACCCAACTAGAGATCAACATCACTCATAAATATATATATATATATATGGACATTATTAGCTTGATGATCACATCACCTCAAATCAGATAGCCAACGTTATCTTAATCCTCTGGCTGAGCCCATAATATTCCCACAGAACTCAGAAATTCAATATAAATAAATTAAATAGTGAAATTTAATAAAATAAATCACCCCGTCCAAAACATTACAAGGTCTCAAGCCACTCACAAATATCAAACCATTTTTATACTTGAGAAGCATGCCCATAGGCACCTCCAATGGGTCAAATTAATTATTTAAAGACAAAATTTTAATTTATAAGGTCTCGCTCAGACTACCAAACTATGTTCTTGAATATTCACCATCAAAAAACTTGAGAAATTACAAAGAATAATGAGAACCACCTAATTTGTGTTGGTACACATCCACTCATATGATCTTAGATTCTAACTTTGACCAATTTGGAAGAAATAATCATTTTTACATGAATGCCCTATAAATAGGGTAAAACGCCTCAAATAGATTTAGCATTTCATATGGTGAGATAAAGAAAGAAAGGAAGAAAGTGGATTCAAGGGATTACTGAAAAGGATCCAATGCTATAGACAGATTGAGAAATGTAGATCAAATGAGGAAGTTGACTCAATACCTAATGGAGTAAGAAACAGGAGAGGGGAGCTCCCTATGCATGTGGGAGGAGGAAGAGAAAATGGAGGAGAAGGAATTAAATGGGTAGGAGGGTAGTTTAGTAATTTCACCATTTTAAAAAGGAATCATGGTTCTGGATACTTAAGAGACAAGCCCCACATGGTTAAATCACATAGTTTGGTCAAATCATGTTGAGCCCATGCATAGCCACTGGTTAAGTGGCACTAAGCATGTGGCTTATGCACAGTTTTCCTAAACCATGAATAAACCATGTGTATCCCTATTCTAAAAAATAAAATGGTTTATGTGTGGTCATGATCCCCTCCTACATGGTTAAGGAAACTATTCATAGAGCACCTAGAGGGTTTCACCGTTACTCCTTAGCGGCTTCATGGTTTTTTCAAATCATGTGCCCCAGCCTGTACACCCAGAAAACTTGGATCTTCAGTAATAGACACACTCAAAACCCAACCAAACCCCCATGAAACTTTTAAAGAATTAAACCATGAATAAAAAAATGCATTGGATCATGGAAAATCTTGAAATTATGTTCATATCAACAATAAAAGAGTTGGTCTACCCTCCAAACTCTGAAAATTCAAAATGGGTGAGTAATTTGACTCACTCCAAAAACCTGAAACATTAAAATCTCCCAACATTAACATATATTTTCCTTGATCTATAAGACATAAATTTGAGATGGTACCAAACATACCCATCTCATTTAAAAAATACCCAGACTGCCCCGGTCAAAAGGGTACAGGTCAACTACCTCAATGGGGATCCCTACCTTAGGAGTTACCTACCCTAGTCACATCCTGACCCAAAACTTAATTAAACCCGATGTTCCACCAACCATACCTCAACTCAAAGTATTCTCATGACATATCATCACTTCTGTACCTCATCAAGTGCTCTTGTGTCATACCCGACACCCACTAAGTCTTGAATCTCGTCATATTTTCACCTCATGTTCATGACACACATGACACCAATGAGATCTCGCATATCATTAGATGCTCAAAATCAATCCTGGTTCCTTGAGACTCAAAAACTTACTACATTGCATCGATGCTCAGATTCAAATTCACCTCACAAGACACACATCCAATGATTCTCATAGAAGATCTCAGTGCCACACACCCCATATATATATATACACCTCATCTGAATTGATTCCAAACTACTAACTAGTGTATGGTTAGTTCATAGATACATCTCATGCACCTTGTTCGCCCAAAATAGACATGCATCTAAAACGAATAGGAAAAATAAAACAAAATAAACCAGGGTTATAACCACGGTGTACCTTTATCGATAACTGGATCACCAGCCTACTCTAACCCTTATAGATCCATGGCATGTACCTGGCCTAAATCCTAACTACCTGAAGCTTGACCTCCCTACAATGATGCACCAACCACTAGATATTATATTCACTTCTGGGTCTCGTTCTCTCTTCCAAAACCTCTACGTGCAGATAAATCCCAACTATCAACACATGGTACTGATCCCAGCCTGATCTCAGAATCTTGAGTCTGCCACGATCCCTAATAGTCATCTTTCTAAGAAGGATTCCTCTAGAACCTATAAATATTCCCTACCTATCTTCAGGTTCGACACTCCTTCAGCACCCGACCACATTGTGTTCGCACATGACCCAGCTACCGACACTGGAAGCACACTATCAAAGATCCACTTCAAGGTGGTCTACTCGAGTCCTTGTCCTAACTGGCCTATTGAAACTCCTCTCAACCTCACTTCCTATTATATAAAGCATCAGCACCATATTCACATGACACTATCACTCAGATCTAGTATGATCGGTCCGTAAAATTTCCCACAACTATGAGCATCTGGTTCACTACCACTGATAATGAGGCTTACATGAAGATGTTCACCTGTACCAAAATGGTGTTCCATAAACCATCCTCAAATGAATATTCCTATAGGTTTCTTCACCCACCATAATGAGTGTGAAGAGAGACAACTTAGTAGATGTCACTGTATAGTCCATGATGGACATGTCACCCTGCTATAGGCTCAGGAACTCTTGATCTCTCTCTACCCTCAGCATCTTTGGGAAGTAGTGCTCAAATAACCTAGCCTCAAAATCCTTCTAGGCTAGTCCCTCATGCCTTCATTCCTAAACATGGACATCCCACCTATGATTTTATGATCCTATGAGCATGTATGTAACCATATTCACCCTCTTCCATGGAGGTGTCTCTAGCTACATGAAGATCAGGTGAATCAACTCAATCTAGTTATCAGCCTACTATGGTCCACTCTCACCCTAAAATAGTGTTGGGTGTTGTGACTAGAACTCTTGAGTGAGATACTCCATGGAAGGCTCTACTTCATGAGTTCCCCTATCAATCCCCTAGATGACATGAACTATGATCTATTTGAGATACTCATCAAGACACAACCCAAAAGCTGTCAAAACTAGTAGTGGACCCACCTGCAATGAAGTTTGAACCTATGGATCATGCACTTTAAGACCCTTTGGGGCCTCATCCCGGCCCTCAGGGGTCTCAACCTATGCATGCTCTTGAGATAAAAAATCATTTCCCACCGGACTCTCCATTGGAACTTTTCTAGATGGCATCTCTTTGAATACCAATACATGGTCAGATAGCCCAAATAGCATATATATAAATGTAGCTTAGATATGGAAAGTAGAAATAAGTAGTGTAAACTCACTACCCTTACCCTCCCCTATCGCAACCATGTCACATGGAATCCATCCTATTTCCCCTTACTCGCTCATATCAGATCCAAGTATCTCATATTCCTTGGTCCACACCCATCCTGATGAACCATGTCACCTCAATCTGACAACCTCATCACCCAACCTGGTGATCAATATCACCCCATGTCATTATCCATATATGATCCTATAAGATCCAATCCCATACATATATATGTCACATAACAAAAACATATTTCATTGGGTCCACTTTTTTGGGCTCATTGAGTAAGATGCCACCAAAGAGAGGCTAGACATGAAAACACTGCTTAGCTTCCTTTATTAACACTTAGAAAACCCAATCCCTCTTAGCCCAATCCAGGTCCCCAATGAAAACTAAAATCAATTTATCAAATCACATGTATATATAAAAATTTAAAAAAATATTATGTGCCTAATAAAAAATCATAACCAATTCCACCTTGCTATACCGGGATAAGGGTCAAATAACTCCTCCCTTACATACCAGGTCAAGGGCCACATGACTTAACTGGAAATAAGAAATTCAGGTGCACTACTCAAGATGGAAATCATATCAACTGTAAAATTAGTAGAATAGTATAGAAATTCCCACCCCATGAAACCTGGTATTCCCCCCATGCATGGGGATGTAGGCACCCAAACACAACTTCTAAACCCAGTTCCAAAAACATTCTAATCTTCAATCTACCATAGCCCAAATAGTAATATTAGTTGAAAGAAAAGGAAAATTGGTAATATAATTATTATTCAGTAAAATTTTGCTACTAATTCCCAATAAATAACTTCTTTGATACCATTTGTATCACCCCGACCCAATTATCAACTCGAACAGTGCTACGGTCCAAGTGTCATTGGCCTTAGGCGCACCTCCTCGTATGCCAATTACTTCCCACTAGCAATGAGGGTGTAAAAAGGGTGATAGTGGGGATACTATACCCTATGGTGATTATATAATAATGGTGCAATTAAATATACAATATGAATCATAAAGGAAATAACATACACCAGACCAGTAACTCACCCATGGCCAAAGCACAATCAATAGCAAGCAATAACTAAAGAAATAAATAACAACAATAGTGGAATAAATAAACAATCCAAACATACCATTTATAGTTAAGCATGCATATCAAACAAGACATACATATCAATAATCATAAAGGTGTTTAATGGCTAACCATAGTACATACATACATATAAGCATGCTGATATAAAAAGAGAACAAAATAGAAACTCCAGCTGATGTAGGAACCTCAAGGTCCCTTACCATCCATCTCATGCTAAACATGCCAACACTAAGGTCCATATATAGATCCTAAACCCATACCTGATCACAAAGCCATAAAATCTACATGTTTCTCGAAGAGCCTATATAGGGTGTGATAAGGAATCTCAGTAATCCACCACCAACATGTACTTATCCAACATCTATGATTTATAAGGTGCATCTAAATAATAAAATAAAATAGCACTGCACACATGCTTAATGATAACACACTACCCTTGTTCTCAGTAGCCAATAGGGAGTGACCACCTACTTTGGACAATGCTAATATACTGTAGTGGAGAGGATCCTTAGCCTCGGCCCAAGGAATCCATTGATGTAAAATAGTTCAGGTGAACCCTCATGTTAAACCTCTAATAAGATCAATAAGAAACCTCATTCCACATGACACCTCATGAAAAAATAGTATTCGATGTACTGAAGGCATGCCCCAATAATCAATATATTATCCCACACAACCTGTCTCATAAGAAACCCCATCGGTTCAAAGCACGACATCTGAAGCACAGTGATACTGGTCCTCTAAGTAATAACACCATCTACTCAACAGTCAATTTGTTAAGAAACAATGATGTCTATCCTCCCAAATATGTCATGTCCCAACATTATCAAGTACAATGAGCCTCATCCCCCAAATGGTGGTATCAACATAGTCAACTAATGGCTCCTCACCATCCCCATATATTTATATAGAAATCACCTCCAACCATTTCCCTAATTTGCATCTATTGGAGGCCTCTAATCACACAAGTGGTCAATACCACCTCATCATCTGAGTCCTCATGTGTGAAAATGACTCTAAATGGAACATTGACCAACATAGGTGAGATGAAATCACCCAAGAATAACCTTAGTGACACCAATCCATCACCTCATTCCCCTGTGACCACATCACTCATCTGATGGTCAATATCATCCAATCATCACATGGGCCTTTCTTATAACCTGACGACCTTATCACCTCAATCGATGACCACATCACCCAACCAATGATTAACATCACTCATAATATATATATATATATTGGTCTATGGCCATCCTGATGATCACATCGCCTCAAATCATATGTCCAATGCTATCTCAGTCCTCGGACCGAGCCCATCACATTCCCATGGAACTCATAAATTCAATATAAATAAATTAAATTATGCAATTTAATAAAATAAATCACCATATTCTAAACTTCCCAAGGTATTAAGACACTCACATGGCTCAAACCATTTTTAGAATTGAAGAGTATGCCCATAGTCACCGCCAATGGGTCTAATTAATTATTTAAAGACAAACTTTTAATTTATAGGGTGTCACTCGGTCTACCCAATGGAGCTCTTGAAGATGCATCCCCAAAAAAAATTGAAAAATCACAAATAAAGATGAGAACCACTCACCTCGTGTTGTTTGATGTACAATCTTCTAATCTTAGCCTCTAACTCGAATTGATTTTGAAGAAATTGGTATTTTAGACAAACACCCAGAAAAATACAGTAAAATGACGTGCATGGATTTAGCATTTTGTATGAAGAGAGCAAGGAAGAAAGAAAGAAAAATGATTCAAGGGATTAATGATATAGATCTAACTCCACATACAGATCAAGAAATGGAGCTCAGATGAGGAAGTTACCTCAAAACGTAGTGGAGGAAGAAATGGGAGAGTGGATCTCCCTGTACATGTGGGTGGAGGAAGAGAAAAGGTAGGATAAAGAATAAAAGGGGTTGGAGGGTAGTTTGGTAATTTAACTATTTTAAAGAGCCCACATGGTTTCCTATATGGTTTATAAAACCATATGAAAAGTGTGAATCTCCTAATACTTAAGATTCAATTGTATGGTTAACTCACATGATTTGGCCAAACCATGATAAGACCCTACATAGCCACTGGTTAAGTGTCACTAAGAATGCGGCTTGCACCCAATTCTCCCAAACCATGTGAAAGTTGTGTAGAACCCTCTACTAAAAACTATAAAGGTTCACACATGGTCATTATCCCCCTCCTATACGGTTTTGGAAAACTGTGCACAGGGCACCTGGAGGGATATACGGTTACTCCTTGGAGGTTTTACAGTTTTTTCAAACCATTTTCCTCATTCTAAGCACCCCTGAAACATTGGTTTTTAGTGTCTAAAATACCCGAAACCCAACCAAAACCCCTTGAAAATTTTAAATCCTTAAAACATGACTAAAAATAACTTTTTCAAGGAAACTTTCATAATTAAATTCCGATAAAAAGTAAAAGAGTTGGTCTACCAGCAAAACTCCAAAAATTCAAAACGGGTGAGAAATTTGACCTACTCCAAAAACCCAGGAAATTAAATTCTTGGTTCACTACAGGAATCAGGTTCTAAGGTGACACCCACATTCATATCTTCCCATAACCATACACACTAGCACAAGGTCAGTCAGTCCATAGGGCACCCGATGGGGACTCTCTAGTCAATCTAAATAAAGGCACTCCATTTAGATTTCTCAATCTCAAATATAGTGTTTAGTAAACACTCGATGCTCTAAGGATGTTGTGTCCTAGAAAATCATCAATAGGGTGTAATGAAATTTCTAGGTACATGGGGTCTTGCCACATATGCAATAGTTATAATATGGTCTACCACCCATCTTGGTCCTCATGGTCACTCTAAGTCATTTCTCTCACCCAACCTTATCCCTATCATCCTAAGGTCTGTCTACCTAGGCCTAGTCATATCAAATAGGATAAGTTTTCTCATCCCATGCTCATTTCAATAATCCTGAATAGTTAAAAGCTTCGAAATCATCCTCACAGGGTCTATACAGACTACAATCTCTAATTCCACCCCCACCTTTAACTTGGAGGTGTCTTAAGCCTTTACATATAGTTGAATGAGTCTCATTAAGTCGGACCTCACCACTGAAGTGGTTTAGAGGCCACTCGATGTCTTAATAGTCTTGAACCTATCCATCAGTGGACGAGATAACAAGCTAGTGAAAAAGGGATGTTCGTGAGTCATGGTTCTCATTCTTTTTATTTATAAATTTTAATTTAATTAAAAAAATATTTAATTAAATTAACTAATGAAATAACACTTAGTGTTATACCTAATCATCCACATTAAAAAAAGAAAAATAGTTTTAAGGCTCCTACGTGAGGCCACCTACCTCAAATAGAGCATTCCTCTTTATCTTCAAATGGTTGAAATAAGCTCTTAAGGCCTATACAAGCCCACCCATTCTCGTACATAATCAACTAAGATCGTATCAATGTCCTGATATCCTAACTCAATTTAAAAAAAATAATTAAAAAATAATAGATTTTATAATTAATTAATTAATTAACTAAAATCCAAATCATATTAATTCTATATAACTCAATAGGTCATCATTTTACACAATAACTAAATCCAATTTCCTTTATAAGGTCTTATGGGAACCCAAAAAAAATAATTATTGGGTAAATTTCTATCATAAAATGATAATATTTTTTTAAAATTTAATTTAATTTAAGAAAAATAGCTTAGAAAGATCATGATGGAAACATGCCTCACTTAAAAGGTGTGTGATGGCATGAAGAAATCATCTCAGGATGTTCTATTCTGAGGCTAAGTGAAATACCCATTTCATTTTTCCAACTCCACCATGATCTGGTAAAATAAAAACCAATTCCATAAACCAAGAAATAAAAAATTAATCAGAGTAGAAATATAGATCAATTTAGAATGACTAAGGAGTGAACATACCTTAAATCAACAACCCCAAAACACATCCTTGATCTAGGATGAAGAGGGGATGATATTGGGGGAGTAACTTCTAGACATGTGATCAAAAATAAGGGAAGGATGGATGCTTCCCCCCCTTAAACTTGAGGGGGTTAAGGGTGATTTTGACTATTTAATACCCCGTCAACCATCTGGTGTCTCTACTGCATCCTTGGCTACATCAGCCACCTAACCTTTCTTGAGGATCCTTCGAGCCCCCAATATGACTTTAGGGCCTCCAACCATGTCCAAAACACATCCCTTGATGTGTTCCAATCCTCATAACTCGATTTAGAATATTGAAGCAAAAAATATCTTGACCACTAAATCAAAATTTTAAGTGTCTTGTGAAAGCTAAAAACCCATATAGACACGGGGTCTTAAAACCTCCCTACCTTATTACTAATCATCCTTAAGAAATCATGGTGGAAATCTAACTGAACATCCCTACCTTCTCTATTCAATAATTCCCACTAAAAAGGTTGTGTTCCATTCCAGAATTCCCAAAACACATCCTAGGAAAAACCTCCAACTTGAGGTTCTTAAACTGCTTAAACTGGATCCAATGATCATATATACTACCAAAACACTAATATAGATCTTATCGAATCTCATTTAAACTAATACATGATTCCATCATTTCCCAATATATAATCCAACCTATGGTTCTCTCCACCATAGGAATTAGGGCATAACGAAAAATGTTAATGTTGTAGAATATACACCACTATAATTACATGTCAAAAAATTCTTATAGAATCCAAACAATACTACTAATATAGTTCCCAACCTCACACTCAATCAAATAGGATAATTCCACTCTCAGTTCTCAATTTTTAACCAAGGCCATTGGTCCTCATTACCTATTAATAAAGGCTCAAAACACACCTTCTTCCATAAGAAAGACCTATCCAAATTTGAAACATCATATCCATACCTGATTAGATGCCTATGATTCGGTTTCTAGCTCACCACATTCAATATCTTGGAAAAACATTGGTTGGACCTCCTCTGTAAAAACCTTCTCAAAGACACTCGGCCTCTATAACTAAATAACTACTAAACTATCTGATCAAGATTCATTAAACACCATAAGAATCATAAGATCAACCATATATTCTCACCAAAGTCTGATCCTAAATTCTGATGAGTTCCCATGGTTTAATCCCAAATTGGTCTAAGCCTCACTATCATACTCTATCATACCATGAGAAATTATGATACTGATCCAATCACACTCAAATTATCTCAACGCATCCTAATACCAAATCCAACACTTAGACTCTTTATAGTAGCACATATGATTGTACACCTAAAATTCACTAATAATTATAGATGAATACAGATTCATTTGACCACCAAAATTGATATTCTATAACAATTGTCAAAATATCAGTCCCATTATACTAATAAACCTTAAATCATGATGGTTTTTCCTCTATAACCCACACTCCATCCATTACCACACATTATTAGTGGATTTAGTATCCTCACTCATTACTAAGCACCAATTATGAAACATAAGTAGTTACTCATTCCAAGCTCATGGAAAAGTTATCCTCGACACCCACCAAAATTTATTTGAAATAAGGGTCGCACCCTCAATGGATTATGGTGGGATCCCACCCATATGACTTACCTCATGACACACTTTGAGTGAAACATCAATATGTTCCACTACAAAACACACATGTCCCTCCTTGTGATCCACACTAAATAGGTTATTAGGCTATTAGACCCACACATGAGCCACTATATTTCCATCATTCCTCGACCTGCTCATGATTTTTGTTGATTCCATACCACAACGATACCACATATAACCAACGTGATTCACCTATAGCACCCAAAACATAATGGACATATGATCCTATACTACCCAAATGAAAAACATGACTAATGCTCCTATGATTTGTATTCTATAAAGGCTATGATGACCACACCTTACAACATGTAAGTCACAAGATTCTAAGAGGTCCCTTAGAACTCCTCTTCAAAACCATGCATTATACACATGCCATGGTCTATCTCACAATTTATAACTATATGGGTGTTATTAATAAACCAAAGTAATCCACCCATGACCCCAGGCATGTCAACCTCATTAACACACTTAACTACCACCTGGATTTATTTCAGCCATGATCATCCACCCACACTCAGACTACGCTGCTAAAAGTGCATCCCACACATGCAGTTCTAGACATCCCCCTGATCCTTCCATCAAAACTATACCTTTATACCTAAGGAACTAGAACTCAATGTGTTTATATTTTAAAAATTACATGTAATCACCATGCCTATGTCACATATTTGTTAGCATCGCATGTGAGATAATCTATCCCAAATCACTTACATATGCTTCATGTCTCTAAGAAAATAACAAACCTAGGACAACCCTTCTAATGGGTTACACTTTATCAAAATAAACACTAAATCACTATGATCCTAGTCAAAAGTAAGGGTCTCTAGGTCTCCCACCTAGAACTATGAGTTAGGTCTCACATTGGGTTCACTAGGTTTGACCACCTGGCCCATGACCAAACTCAAAGTATGTCATAATTTTAAGGGAATCATCTATACTCCTATCTCAACCCATGATATCAACATGCCAAAACCACCACCCACAACTAGGGAACCCATCCTCTCTAAGCTTCTGCACATCAGAATCCTCCATAGAGGATCACATCTCATTGGTCGACTATTTCCATAATCAACAGAATCATCTTAAATAATTTGTACCAAGGGAAAAATAACACATGGTTTAGTTAAGTAGAATTTAATTACAAGATATAAAATAAAACACCATATAGGTTGTTATTATATATTTAAATATCCTAACCTATACAACAATAACCACCAAAGGGTCCAATTATTTGGAACTGCCTGCCTATCCCAATCAAACTAGGGTCACTATACCTCTTATACACATGGATATGTACCATCCTCATCATAAAATAGAATCTCAAAGTAGATCCTCATGACCATCCATCTAAAAGAGATACAAATACTAGTTATATAAACTGATAATAATTCCACTAAGTACTTATACAAGAAAATTCCATATAAGAAGTTGTTGACACTTTAAATAGTCAATCCTTAGTATTCAATAAAATGACACTCTAGTAAGCCTATATCATGTGAATCCTATATTCCTTTTATGATTCATGAGATTCCTCTTACCTCTATAGGACAATTATAAAATCAAAATTACTAGCCTCTTACCAATGATCTAAGAGCTATAAATCCGTAATAAATCATAAAATACAAACCATATGTTTCTATCTCAAAGAAAAATTCATATAAAATAATAAAATCAAAAACCAAAAATAGAAATCTCATAAAACTGGTAACCTGAGCTTCTTATCGAAATTAGTGTTCTAGAAACACCGGCCCAATAGCCATCAAAAACTCAAAAAAAATCTTAAATCTTCAGTCTACTAAATCCTAAAATAGTAACACAAAAATAAAATATCTCTTATACCACTTTTTAATATCCTGCCACTACAGACCACTGACTGGTGCCTAGAATGATGGTTTCCAATATTCCTCTAGTGAACCTCCCTATACACTAGGGTTTGATGGTGATTATTAAGGTCTTGGGTGATAATTTGGAGAGATTATACCTCCCCATATGTGATTTCATAATAATATATGAAATAATCAAGAAAAATACATCACAAATAACTGAAAGAGTGATAAATAAATATAAACATGTATCATAATAAATGAAATGTAGTATGGCCCAAATAAATATGTCACACATTAAATTTACCAACCACTGGAATATACATGATATAAATAAAGAAAAATATAAATTCTAGCTCCATGAAATCTCTAATAGAAATATTATTCCAAGATCCCAACACTTATTTTATCCATCCTTCTTAATCAAACCTCATTCCTTGACCCAACTTGTGCCTGCAACCAAATGAACTTCTCCTCGGGTACCCAAGTGTAGTGGTGGCCCATGTAGGGTGTGAGCACATAACTCATTAGGGATCCACTAATAGGATCATGTACTAACTATCATATGCAATGATATGTTTATGTGACATGATCAGTTAAAATAAATAAATAACTACAAAAATGTATTTAAGAGATAATTTCTTCAACCAAATGTCATATTTCTTTAAGAATTTCATGATGATTGTGCCAACATAGTAACCATTGTTGATACTCAGCTCCAAGAACCTGATCAACCATACCTTATTTGGCCAATTGAAGCATGTATTTGAGCATATTGAGATGATCGTGCCTCTGAACATGGCCCTCTGGCTGATCCCTAGGTTGTCCTGGGTTATCTTGTAGAGTCCTCTATATCTAATGGAAACATACCCTTACCCAAATCACTTCAAGAGAACAAGAAAATGGTGGGAATATGCCCATAACTATAACAATTGATCTCATCCAACCAGGGGTAATAAACCCATCCCTATGGTATAGTCAGAAACTAGGTGTAATATCCCCATCTTGGGGCCATCCAAAGGGAACAATCCAACATAGGTAATATACCCATCTTCCTAACATGCTATCTTAGTCATCCAGGGTTAATATACCCATCCCCATGGAATAGTCTAGCACTAAGGGTAATATGACCATCCCTGGGCCATCCAGAGAGCACAAAAAAATGTGGGTAATATACCAATCCCCATGACACACAGGCTCAGCTATCTAGGGGTAATATACTCATCACCATTTCATATATTAACCAAAAATGTCTCAAATAGTTCTGAATGGAAGACCACTCTATGGTAGTGTACCAGATCCATAACATTACAACCAACTAAAGGGTGTAATCCAAAATTACATATGAAAGTATGTAAGAACAATGGTTAGTCTCATACCTGACCCATCTCATCTACCATCAAATTTTTTTATTCACAATATGACTAGGTTTCAAAGATTACACCCATAATAATCTCTTCCCATAGCCATATATACCCACTTAGGTTCAGTCAGTCTATAAGGCGCCAATGGGGGTCCCTTTGGAAAATATAAATGGAGGCACTCCACATAGAGTCCTCAGTCTCAAACATGTTCTCATTCCAACACCCAATACTATAAGGAAATCATGTCCTGATACATATTCAACAGATTATCATGTCCTTAGACACTACATGGGGTCTCCACATATGAAATAATAAATAGATTGTTGAAAACCCATTTCAATCCTCAAGGTCACTCTGGGTCGTCCCGCTAGCCCAACCTGGTCTCGGTCTACCTAAGTTCTATCCTCTCATTCCTGGTCATAATGGATGGTAGATGGTATCTCATACTGCACTCATCTCAATGATCTAAAATAGATTAAAGCTCCAAACGGGTCATCCCATGGTCTATAAGACCTACAATCTCTAAGTGTATCCTTATCTCTAGCTTGTAGGTATCTCAAACCCCTACACATGGGTAAATGAGTCATAGTTGGTCTAGACTCACCCCTCAAGAGGTCTGGAGGCCACCTAATGTCTCAATAATATCAGCCTCATCTATTGGTAGATGAGGTGAAAATTTAGGGAACAATGGTTGTTCGTGACCTCTAGGTCTCATTCATTTTGATTATATATTTTAAATTAATTATAAAAAAAATCATTTAATTAAATTATATAGGGGAATAACCCTTAGTGGCATGATAGAGCATCCACATACAATAGAAATGAAAAACACAAGTCATAGGACTAGTATGTGAGACAACCTACCATAAAAGGATTCTTCCACTTTAACTTCCAATGGATAAAATAATCTATTAAGGCCTATCTATCCTCACCCAAGATAAACTAAGGTCATCTCAATGAACATATCCCATAAATAAATAAATAAATCAGTAATTAATTACACTACTGGAAAAACAGGTATTTGCGACGGGCTATTTGCGACGGGATCCCGTCGCAAATAGCCATTTGCGACGGGGTCCCGTCGCAAATCGCCCGTTGCGGAAAACGCCGTCGCAACTAAACTTATTTGCGACGGGACCGTCGCTAAAGCCGTTTTTTGTGACGGGCATTCTGCCCGTCGCAAATAGTATTCCGTATTTTTGTAAAAAACTTTTTAAACAGTTATTGCGACGGGCCCGTCGCAATAACGTTTTTTTTTAAAATAAAAAAATTAATAATACTAGTATTTGCGACGGGAACCGGGACCCGTCGCAAATACTATTCATAGTAATTGCGACGGGACCCGTCGCAATTACTCTTTTTAAAAAAAAAATTATTAATAATACTAGTATTTGCGACGGGCATAGTATCCCGTCGCAAATACTATAAAAAAAATAAAAAAAATAAATTATTAATAAATTATTTTAATTAATATAATAATAGAATTATAATTTACAAATGAAAATAATAAATTATTTTAATTACTATAATAATAGTAGAATTATAATTCAAAAATAAAAATAATAGAATATTAATAAATAATTTAATTAATATAATAATATTATAATTATAATTCATAAATAAAAAAAATATTAATAAGTTATTTTAATTAATATAAAAATAATAGAATTATTTTACATTCAAATATTAAAATAATTCAAGTATTACAAAAAAATAATTAAATTATAATATTATAAAATTTTAATATATATATAAAATTTTATTATATAAATAAAATTTTAATATATATATAAAATTTAATATTATAAAATATAAATATTATTATTATTCATATTAATATTGTTATTAAAAAATATAATATTATTAATATTTTATAATGAGACAGAAACTACGAATAGAAAAAAAAATATTTTGATTTCACAAATTTTATAACAGAAATACAAACTCTAATCTGTAGGAGGGGGGGGAGGTGGGGGATCTGCAGATGGTGGTGGAGGAAACTCCATCCCTAAAGCATGAGTGAGTCGGCGCATGTACTTCATCTGCTCCTGATGCTGCTGCTGCCACCGACTCGTCTGCTCCTCGTACAGCTGTTGCTGGCGTCGACGCTCCTCCTCATGTTGCTGACGTATCTGCTCCTGCTCCTGTCGGAGACTCTCTATCTGTGCAGTCTGAGATCGCAACTGCTCCTCATACTGTGTAGAAGAAGATGCACGAGCTCCCCTCGAGCTGGACGCCGACATCGCAGCACTGCCATAATAATCTCCGGGAGTCAGTCGAGAGCCGATACCAACTACCCGGCCCTTCTCGAAGGCATACTGGGTGGCCTGCATCCATGCCGCCTCATCAAACTGACGGGCAGTGGTCTGATCTGATGACTTGGCCTGACTCTCAGGCCGGGCCTGTGCCGCTGCGGCCTCATATGACTCCTATAGTTGCAATTTAAAATTAAAATTGTGAATATATTATATGCAGTTAATTTTTAAACTTGAAAACAAATAATACTGACCACGATGTGATGCTGACGATCACCTCTGAGCTCCCCAGTAGCAGGATCACTATACATCCTCCGATATACATCGTACTCTGTAATATCGGGGTGCTCGACAGCCTATAAGAATAAAAAATAAACTGTTAATATTTATAGTTATATAAAATATTTATAAATAATGTACGTACCAGATGCTGTCTATGAGTACTGAAAGAACGACTCCCAGCTCGATGAGTCACCTCCTGCCTCCCCCGATTCTGCCTCCCCACCGATGATCTCCTCTGAAAGGCACCACTCAACCAGTGCGCACATAATCCATCCCATACATGGGATGAAATGTACTCTGGTCGGTGTGCTCTACATGACTCCTCAAAATCTGACACTCCTGCTTTCTTCATCGCAGCTTTTCTTAAATTGTGCAAAAACTGACGAAGGCGATCACGCATGGCCACCTCCCATGCCTCGTGGATGGCGTCACGCATGGTATCCTCGATCGGATACCATAAACCCTACAAATAAATCAAAATATCAAGTTAGAAATGAAATAATTTTCAAAATAAAAATTATTTATTTACGTACGTACCAACCAATGGCCGAACATGGCCTGCTGCACATCAATGGGAATCTGCTCCCATGTGGTCCACGGCTGAGAGAAATAGTTGCGCAAAATAGCGCTGCCCTGTCCGACTGCTATATGCGAAAAACTGAAAAAATAATAAACATTTATTATGTGAATAGATTAATGAAATCTTAGTCAAATTCACAGGTTATTACACAGGTTATCACACCTCCGGGTGCGCGGATCAAACCCAAGACGTGGACGTCGCTCGGGGACGGGGTCAGGAATCATCAATCGTGAAAGACCGCGCCCCCTCCGCGTACTCCCTGGAGCGCCTGCAGGCTGAGGGTCATCTGCCAGCAACTCATCCGCATCGAAAGGCAGGTCAGCCTCCGCCAACTCACGAAATGTGGCCTCGTCCATCTGAAACAGAAAATGTTAATATTAGCAAATAATTGATAATTACTATTATATATACATATATATACATATTATGATTGTATATAAATACCATGGAATTCTATAAGTGTTCATCTTCATCATCATCTTCATATATGTCAATGTCATCTTCATATTCCTCCTCAACATCATCGATATCCATTCGAGTTGCAGTTGCTTCATCTCTTACCATTTCAAATTCATGTGTGACATCATTAACATCATCGTCATCACCGACTCTTAAATGTGGGGTGTCGTCATCGATACTCATATCTCTTTGTAAAAAAGATTGATTTTGAGTACTCTCTTGAAAAACTTCAATTCTTTGCACATCAGTGAAAGCACATTCACTTTGACTAAACTGATTGTCTCGAATTTTGATTTTTATTACACTCCACCAATCAGTCAAGTCTCTTGATGTTGCACAGTACTTTGCATAATAAACTTGATATGCCTGTTGAGCCAATAAGAATGGTTCATTTACTGCGAGAACACTTTTACATTTAATATCGATGATTCCATGAGTCGGATGAACACGCACGCCTCTCTCTGTATCCAACCACCGACATTTGAACATGGTTATGTAATGTTGTCCAAGATAACAGAGTTCAATGATTTCATCAAGTATGCCATAAAAGTCAACTTCATTTTCTCGATGATGAGATCCTCTCAAGCTAACTCCACTGTTCATTGTTTTTTTCGATTCCCCATATGCATGCGTGTGGAATCGAAATCCATTCACCACATATGCATTATAAGTTTTAACAAGTTTGGAAGGTGGGTTACTCAATACACAGAGCCGTTTGTCAATTTTATCAGCATGTCGAGACACCTGAAGATTTGTGAAATAATTATCAATATAGTAAACTATACATTGAATGAGTTGCTAAATGATAAAGAATTTATGTTACCAGTTTTTGAAACCACTGAGAGAAATTTTTCAGTCGTCGTTCTTCGAGAGCAGCTGCTGTAATTTGTGGAATTTGTTTCTTGATATGATTATCATACAACCTATAAAAACCAAAGTTATTTACTGTAACATAAATGATAGAATAAGTGATATAAACACTTACAGTACAACTGATGTCATCTCTTCACAGTTGAGCAGAACATACGTATGAGCTCTATGATGTTCATCATCTGAAAGCCAGCGTTCAGAAACTCCACCAAAACCAAGCTCTGACTGGTTGAAAACAGATAATTGATTGTCGATTTCATCAATATTCCTCTCATTCCGTCCCATTCGGTTGTGTTTTGAAGGATACTCAGATTCAAAATAATGGGAGCAGAAAAAAGATATTTCCTCTTGCAAATAAGCTTCTGCAATAGATCCTTCAACAGATGCTTTGTTGCGTACTTTTCTTTTCAATTTTTGCATGCATCTTTCAAATGGGTACATCCATCGAAACTGTACCGGACCTCCACATTTGGCTTCATATGGCAAATGTAACATCAAATGTTCCATTGAGTCGAAGAAAGACGGCGGAAATATTTTTTCCAGTTTACATATAATTACAACAACATCTTTTTCAAGTTTGCCTAGAGCATCATAATCTGCCGTAGCCGCACAAATTTCCCGAAAAAAATGAGACATGTCTGTTATGGAATCCCAAATCACAGAATTCAACAGACCTCTTAATCCAATGGGTAGAAGTCTCTCCATTATAACATGACAATCATGACTTTTCAATCCAGTAATATGACCATTCTTTACACATCTACCCAAATTGGAAGCACAGCCATCTGGAAGTCTCAAATCTGCAATCCACTGACAAAATAATAAAAGGTTTTCTTTAGACAGTGTATAAGCTGCTTTTGGTTTCAGTAACCTTTCTGTTCTGACATTCTCAAATAGTTCCAATTCTGGACGCCTGCAAATTTGGGCAAGATCTAAACGTGCATTTACATTGTCTTTGCTCTTTCCTGGCGTATCCAAAACTGTATGAAACAAATTATCAAAACAGTTCTTCTCAATATGCATGACATCTAACATGTGTTGGACCAACAAATCAGACCAATATGGCAAATCCCAAAATATGCTACGTTTAATCCAATTGTGTTCTTTCCCAAAACCAGAAATTTTCTGTTGGTTTATTGTGGGACCAAAAGTGATGGGAGGTAATGAAAATACAACCGATTTTAACTCCGAACCTGATAGCATTTTTGGAGGTCCATCCCTTTCAGTTGTTCCTTTTCTGAAATGAGATCTGTTTCTGCGAAAAGGATGATCAGCTGGAAGAAATCTGCGATGACAGTCAAAATAACAAGGTTTCTTTCCATGAATGAGCATAAATGCTTTGTTCTCTCCCATACAGTAAGGACATGATTTCTGACCATGTGTACTCCAGCCAGATAACATCCCATAAGCCGGGAAGTCACTTATTGTCCACATCAATGCTGCTCTCAGTATGAAATTCTGTTTCGTTGCAACATCATATGTACTGACACCAGTACTCCACAATAAATTTAATTCATCAATCAATGGCTTCAAATAAACATCAATATTTTTCTTCGGATGTCCTGGAATTAGTAAAGTCAAAAAGATATATGGATCCTTCATCAACATCCATGGAGGTAAATTATACGGAGTTAAAAAAACAGGCCAACATGAATATTGACTACCATAAGATCCAAACGGACAGAAACCATCAGTGGAAAGGCCCAGTCGAACATTTCTAGCTTCTAAAGCAAATGATGGATGCACTCTATCAAAATGTTTCCATGAATCACCATCGGCTGGATGATTCAAGCTTTTATCAGTTGAAATATTCTCTTTATGCCATGACATCATTGTCGCTGTATTCTTAGACATGAATAAACGCTGAAGTCTGGATGTAAGCGGAAAATATCTCAACTGTTTTACAGGAATCAAACCAGACTTCCCGTGTTTTCCTTCTTTATATCTCTGTTGCCCACATGTGGGACAACTATCCAACGACTCATTTTCCCCTGAATATAAAATGCAGTCATTTGAACATGCATGAATCTTCTGACAAGTAAGTCCCAAATTTTGAACCAACCTCTTACTTTCATAGTAATTTGCAGGTAAAACATTTCCTTCGGGTAACAGTGTTTTCAGCAAAGAAAATATCTGGTCAAAACATGTGTTTGACATTCCGTTATCTAATTTGATAGCCATAAATTTTGCAACTGCTTCTAATTTGCTCATCTTGCAGCCAGGATATAATGCATCCTCAGCAGACTTCAACAACTCATAAAATTCAGACGGTCCCAACTCAGGATTTGAAGCTATATCAGCCGGAGTTTCTGTATGTTGAACAGATGAACCTGCAACATCATGTACTAAATCTTGAAACTGGGATGGATCCGGAATCAAGTTGGTATCATCTGCTCTGGAACTGTGTTCACCGTGTTGATACCAAAAAACATAATCTGCTTGAAAACCAAAACGCAAGAGATGTTCCCCCACTTTGTCAAACGTGTCAAACGTTCTCAATGCACATTTTCTACAAGGGCATTTTATCTTTCCTTCTGAAACAAATTCTGAATTTGATGCCGCAAATGATAAAAAAATCTCCACACCCTCTATATATACTGGATTTAAACCAGAACCATTTGGATTTCTACGTTGATTTATCCATATGCGGTCATCTAATAATGACTGTTGATGACCTCGTTGTTCCATATTTTTCTATAAAATATAAAAGCATTACTGGTTTTGAATAATTTGTTAGAAAAAAACACTCAAGCAAGGATTACTAATTATTACAATTTATTACTAATTATTACAATTTATTGCTAATTATTACTATTTATTACTAATTTAGCAATACTTAGCAATACTTAGCAATACTTAGCAAAAGGAAAACTGCTTGAATAATGAAAGGAAATTTGATAATCATCGTTGTGGAGATGGTTATAAATTTTCCCTTCATTATCCAAGCAGATTTCGTTTACTAATTATTAGTAATAAAAAAAATATTATCAATATTTACGAAAAAACAATATTAATATTATTAAAATAATAAAAAAAATTAAAAAATATTAAAATTATCAATATTCAGAACAAACTTTGTTCTATTATTAACATGTTCAAATCTTAAAGGGTCGTCAATTGTCAGGTCATGCGCAATAAAAATTTTGTGTCAGCCATGTCTAATGTAAACTCTATAATTGTCCTTGCATGGTTGATCACTTCGCAAGTAATGTTGCAATCAGACAAACCAAGTCATTCCCTTCTTAACTATAAGAATTATCTCACATGAACCTTTACATAGATCATTCTTCCTTAAAAATTTGAGGGGATATCATTATTTTTCCCTTAAATTTTCAAGGAAGAATGGTCTATGTAAAGGTTCATGTGAGATGATTCTTATAGATAAGAAGGGAATGACTTGGTTTGTCTGATTGCAACATTACTTTTGAGGTGATCGACCATGTAAGGACAATTATAGAGTTTACATTGGACATGGCTGACAGAAACTTTTTATTGCGCATGACCTGACAATTAGCGACCCTTTAAGATTTGAACATGTTAAGAATAGAGCAAAATCTGTTGTAAATATTGATAATTTTAATATTTTATAAATTTTTATTATTTTAATAATATTAATATTTTTTTCATAAATATTGATAATTTAATTTTTTTTGCTAAGTGTTCTTGAGTATTCCTGAGTATTCCTGAGTATTCCTGATTATTCGTGAGTATTCGTGAGTATTCATGATTATTCGTGAGTATTCGTGATTATTCGTGAGTATTCGTGAGTATTCGTGAGTATTCGTGAGTATTCCTGAGTATTCCTGAGTAATCCTAATTATTACTAATTATTCCTAATTATTCCTAATTATTTGCAATTATTGGTAATTATTGGCAATTATTGGTCATTATTACTAATTATTACTAATTATTGGTAATTATTACTAATTATTGGTAATTATTACTAATTATTCCTAATTAATCCTAATTATTCCTAATTAATCCTAATTAATCCTACTTATTCCTAATTATTCCTAATTATTACTAATTATTGCTAATTATTTCTAATTATTGCTAATTATTTCTAATTATTGCTAATTATTTCTAATTATTGCTAATTATTTCTAATTATTTCTAATTATTGCTAATAATTTCTAATTATTACTAATTATTTCTAATTATTACTAATTATTTCTAATTATTCGTAATTATTGCTAATTATTGGTAATTATTGCTAATTATTGGTAATTATTGCTAATTATTGGTAATTAATACTAATTATTGGTAATTAATACTAATTATTGGTAATTAATACTAATTATTGGTAATTATTACTAATTATTGGTAATTATTACTAATTATTCCTAATTAATACTAATTATTCCTAATTAATACTAATTATTCCTAATTATTCCTAATTATTCCTAATTATTGTTAATTATTCCTAATTATTACTAATTATTGTTAATTATTCCTAATTATTACTAATTATTGGTAATTAATACTAATTATTGGTAATTAATACTAATTATTGGTAATTAATACTAATTATTGGTAATTAATACTAATTATTCCTAATTAATACTAATTATTGGTAATTATTACTAATTATTCCTAATTAATACTAATTATTCCTAATTATTCCTAATTATTGTTAATTATTCCTAATTATTACTAATTATTGTTAATTATTCCTAATTATTACTAATTATTGTTAATTATTCCTAATTATTACTAATTATTGTTAATTATTCCTAATTATTACTAATTATTGGTAATTAATACTAATTATTGGTAATTAATACTAATTATTGGTAATTAATACTAATTATTCCTAATTAATACTAATTATTCCTAATTAATACTAATTATTCCTAATTAATACTAATTATTGGTAATTATTACTAATTATTCCTAATTAATACTAATTATTCCTAATTATTACTAATTATTGTTAATTATTCCTAATTATTACTAATTATTGTTAATTATTCCTAATTAATACTAATTATTGGTAATTAATACTAATTATTGGTAATTAATACTAATTATTGGTAATTAATACTAATTATTGGTAATTAATACTAATTATTTCTAATTAATACTAATTATTTGTAATTAATACTAATTATTCCTAATTAATACTAATTATTTGTAATTAATACTAATTATTCCTAATTAATACTAATTATTGGTAATTATTACTAATTATTCCTAATTAATACTAATTATTCCTAATTATTCCTAATTATTACTAATTATTGTTAATTATTCCTAATTATTGTTAATTATTCCTAATTATTACTAATTATTGTTAATTATTCCTAATTATTACGAATTATTGGTAATTAATACTAATTATTGGTAATTAATACTAATTATTGGTAATTAATACTAATTATAGGTAATTAATACTAATTATTGTTAATTATTGGTAATTATTACTAATTATTCTTAATTATTGATAATTATTAGTAATTAAATGAATAATTATCAATAATTAGAAATAATTACCAATAATTACAAATAATAACATTATTAATATATTTTATTATTAATATTAAAATAATATAATTTTCTAATTTATATACAGTTCTTTTTTCATCTGTGCGTTTTCTATCTCCACATACAAATAATACATGTGAAGACAGCAAACACACAGATGAAAAAAGAACTGTATATATATAAAAAATTATATTATTTTAATATTAATAATAAAATAAACTAATAATGTAATAATGTTCTTATTCCTAATTATTGGTATTTATTACTAGTTATTAATATTTATTCTTAATTACTAAAAATTATTACTAATTATTCCTAATTACCATATAAACAATACTAATAATTTAAATTTATTAAGTAATAAAACAATGTAAACATAATTAAATTACAACTAATTAATAATAATAGAAACTAATAAGAAATTAAAAATAAATAAAAAATTAAAATGAAGATAAATACCTTGAAAATTGATCTGTTCTGATCGTTCTTCAAAACTTTAATATCAGCTCCGGAGAAAAAACTTAAACTGGAGAAAAACTCAACTCTAGAAATATGATTCTGAGAGAGAGAGAAGATAAGGAATGAGAATGAAATGAAAAAAACGGATGGGGGTATTTATAGGTTAGATTAGTTGCGACGGGCCCATTTGCGACGGGATTCCCGTCGCAAATAGTATTATTTGCGACGGGTCCCGTCGCAAATACCTTAGCCAACATTTATTACGGTCAACCGGTAAATAGTTATTTGCGACGGGTCCCGTCGTAAATAATCCTCTGCCGACATAGTATTTGCGACGGGGGAATATTCCCGTCGCAAATACCTTTTACCGCCGCCGGTTATTTGCGACGGGAATATTTCCCCGTCGCAAATAAGTTTCCCGCGATTTGGCGCGCATCGCGGGAAAACTATTTGCGACGGGGAAAGCAATCCCGTCGCAAAAGCCTCCTTATTTGCGACGGGGAAATACCCCCGTCGCAAATAAGTTTTTAACATGACTATTTGCGACGGGATTTATTCCCGTCGCAAATAACCCGTCGCAATTGCTCATTTTTTCCGTAGTGTTAATTATAACAGTTATAATTAAATTATTAGTTAAACTCTATAACACCATATAACTCACCATAAAGTCATGTTTCACTGCAACTAAATCCAAATGCCCATGATAGGTTTGATGGGAACCCCTGACACCATTCTCCATAAAAACTTTATCATGCGATGATAAAATAATTTCCAATTTAATTTAATTTTATCCAAAAATATTAGAAAATCACCATGATAACATACCTAAATGGAAAAAAAATGTGATGACATGAATATGAAACCTCAATACATCATCTTCCTAAGATGAGTGAAATCCCCATCTCATTTGGAATATTCCACCATGCTTAAGTGGAATTAAAACCAAATTCCTAAATCAAGAAATTAAAAATTAAGAAGAGGAGATCAAAAAATAATGATGGAGGGAATGTACCTCAAATTGATGAAAAATAGCCTAAAAATACCCACTTTATCCAAGGAAGATAGAGGAATAGAAGGGGTGGGGTGACCCCTAGCTAAATGAGAAAAAATAGTGGGAAGGGGGAGTTTACACCCCTTAAACTCAAGGGGGCATAATGTTCATTTTGATCATTTATTACCCTCGTCGACTAGCTGGTGGCTATATGGGATCCTTGGATACATCATACACTCAACCTCTCTTGAGGATAATTCAATCCCCTGATATGACTTCTGAGTCTCCAACCATGTCCAAAACACCACCCTTGAGGCATTCTAAGCTAGAAAACTTGATTCTGAATATTGAAAAAAAATTGGCCCATCCACTAAATGAAAGATTCAAGTTTCCGCTGAATCCTGAATGCCCGTACAGACATAGGTTTTTATAGTAACACACAAATCCACTCTATTCTCTTGAAAAATCCATTAAAATCATGGTATGTTCATTAATTGTAATCCACAAAGAATAATGAATGTGAAAAAATCCTTCCTCGACATGGCCTGTCATTATGCCTTGAAATCCTTCATCATTCTATAAAACCCTCTACATTTTTGTCCATATTTTAACCATACAATACTAAATCATGATATAATATTTTATAACCATGTTGTAATATTTATTTCACTTTAAAAAAAAATTATTCAAAAACTCTATAAAACTGTCATGGCAGAGCCTAAAATTTTATAGTTTTATTGTTTCTTCCTTCCCAAAATCAGTTTCAATACTCCTCAAATCATCATTGAACTTCTTAAAACATTCATTACAACCATAATTAAACTATTAAGACCAATTAACAACAATAAAAATAATTTTTAAACATTTTCCATGATTCTAATCTCTTTATTAACCTAGGTTCCCAACAACCATCAATAGAAATAAAATACACTCACATATGAATTTTTATTAATTAATTAATAATTATTAAAGTATTTAGGAACACACTAATTTCTTTATTAGTTTTTTTATTAAAGGGTGTAGAGGATTAAAAACCACAAGAAAAAACACACCCTTTATCTACTAGATCTTGTCATCGCCCCCTCCCCACAAGGATTGGGAAACATCACTTTTACTCGATCCCTTACAAATATCCTAGGCCTAAAATCCCATGGGTGTGAAGGCCTATTTTTGAATTGGGCCAATGATAAAAAAGAGGCCTAAGTCTCCCATAATTCCCAAATAGAATTATTTTATGGCCTTCCATGTCATACTCTTCCCATTTTATCCCCTCCCAGTGCAACACAACCATGTTGAACTGGGGCCACCACACGTCCCCATCGACCATCTGCTTTCCATAGACCCATTATAAGACCATCTCCTTGTATTCCATCTATTCACATGAATCTTACCTCCATCATCCATCATTAATTCCATTATATTTTCTAAAGAACCTATTCCTTATATGACCATGTCCATCCCTTCCACCTGCATTATGGTAGCATACAAGAAAAATTCTCAACTCCTAATGTGTGTCCCTGTATGAAATGGTTGGTGTCAGGTGAACACCAAGATATCCCTAGTAACTTAGGTTTTTTTGAAGACATTTTTACCATTAAACACTTAAATCACATAAGCCCATATCCAACTCTAACTAAATTTATTCCAAAAACCAAACCTGCTCTGATATCACTTATAATAATCATGCACATACCTCTAATTGACTTGAACTAGACCACCTCATTCCTCGAGTGTTTTCTTTGATCACTTGAGTATGATGATTAACATCAAGGGTATAATTACATAATTGGGGAATATATTACCATATTTTTTAAACACTAAAAATTCAAACAATATTATTTTGAAAACCAGGTATTACCCAATCATAAGTTAGATATCCCATCTTATAGATAAAAGAAAATTGGACTCTCCCATTTGGAACTTATAGTCCCAGTATAATAGAATAAAATAATAATTTTCTATATAAATGTATAAAATATACTACAGTAGTCTATTTGGAAAATAAAAAAATAAACATAGTACGAAATAAAAAAAATGACACATGCTATGTTCTTGACAACATCTCTTAAAAATAGTGGTCATCCTCACTTTACAACCTGATGAAGTTACACTCTGCTACTTTGACACCCCAATATTCCATATACCATATGAGAAACCATCTCAAAATACCTAAAATTTCATATATATAAATATGTATATGTGACTAAGAACATATGCAGGGAATGGGTATAATGATTTTATAACAACACCAAAAGACCTCAGCTCTAAGTGTATATAATCATGTGAATACTTGCGAATGCGTTTGTGACATTTATGATAATATATTAGATAAAATAAATTACTAGGGATAAATTTCTGGTGAATACCCAATATAAACCATAAAATTAGTAATAATGTCTGTTTTCACCATTGGAAGAGTTATATTAAAATTACTAAGACATAACACTCATGTCACTTGGAGGATCCATAATCATTTTAATTACAAGATTGTAATTCCATCAAGAAGAACTAGAAATAATCATATAAATGAAAAGAGTAAAAATAATCCATAATTATGGATTCAATTCCTCTCAATTACCATCCCATTAATGAGTTTGGGCACCTTAGTACCCATCTAATTATTTTCCATACACTTTCCAAGAAAAAAAAATATATCTTATAAGAAATTAAAAAATATATTTTCCATATAATAACACATAATATTCACAATATGAAGTAACATAATAAATCCATATGAAATAGAAAAATATATATATTGTTATGTAAAAACATAAATTCATCTATTGGAAGTGGAAGATATACATTCTAAACAAAAATATATAACATACTATCCAAATGACATAATTGAGTATAAATTTCAAAAAATAATAATTAGATATATATATATATAATAACAAAATATATAATATAGTGTGAAAAATAATGATACAATCTCAAGAACATACCATTTCATAAGTATCTTATATGAAATACCTACATTCATTCATCAAAAAAATTATAAATTTGATAACACAAATAAACTCTCTCAATATCACTTCACGTGTTTTCAAAAACCACTTCACCAACTATGACAAGTCACACCCTATCCATTTCTTAAAACCCTAAATATTTTCTTTCTTATAATCCATAATAATTTATCATGATCAATTTATAGAATCAAATACCATATAAACCATTCTACCCAAATGCAAAATTAACATAAGGATCTATCCTTTCCTAAACCATCACAATGGAATAAGTATCTTCAAAATACAAATCACATATCCCATATAATCATTTTATTTCCCACTACCTCACTACCATGAAAACCTCACACTCTTTTGACATTATCAAGATTTATAACATGATAAAACCACTTTGAGTGATACTCACAACAATGTATCTCACATCATAAAACCATAATTGAAACCAATAGAAATAAATAAGACTAAAATGGAAACTAAAGAAAGAAAGTGAGAGAGAAAGTCCTAGATAGAATAAAACCATCAAACTAAGAGAAATCAAGAATGGAATTCATGAATCACTAATGAAATAATAGAGAGTAATACTTGTAAAGAAAGAATAAAGGGTTGGAAAATAAATCAAACCAAATGAATAAGCTCACCTCCATCCATCTTAACAACCCTTGGAAGAATTATGCCTCTATATCCATCCCAATTATATTACCCATAATCAAGTTACTTGGGAAAAATAGGAAAAGAGTTTAGTATATCTATATAATGAATTTTTACCTTGATTAAATTAATAAACTGTCCCCTTCAATTCCATATATCGCAACCATTACATTACCATTGATGTAACCTTTTAATCAAAGGTTACGTATCATTCATGACTTATAATTCATTCAATTAATTAATTGGAATAAATAATTTATTATTTAAATTATAGTGATGGATATAGTAATAATTTATAATAATTAATGATCCATTCAAAAATGAAAGTCACTTTAAGAACAATTCACATATCATGAAATAGTAAACTAAGGATATGAAAGGTAACATAAGTAGATATATAAGTAGATATAGATTTACTTTTAGACTAAAATAATAAAATAACAATTTTAATAAAGAATTAAAATTATAATAATAAAAGGGGTTTAATCAAAAATTGAATAGTTTATATGACAACACGACAATGGATTATAATGTGAGCTCATATTTTAGGAATAATGAAACATGTCTAGTGGCATTATAATAGGAAACAAATCAATTCAATAGATAAATTAACTTATTAAATGTTTTCATATATTTAGTATACATTTTATATTTTAAAAAATAAACAATTATATTATATTGGGATATTTAAAATAATAGGCAGACACATCGTAAACAATCACCAATTTAAACATTGATGGAGCTTGAGACCACCTACCAAAATTTCCCAAAGATTAGTATATCCCATCTTGAAACTACCATGAAACTCCAAGATTCATAATTTAATAAATCAAAATACTGAAAAATAAAACCAATAAAAACTATCAATGGAATCCCAACTCACCTATAGGAAATGAACCCAAATATTCTAACATAAAGAACCACAAATTTTATCTAAATCTAATAAAAACCAAAAGGAAACTCACTGAGTGACTCACAAACATCAAAATAATGGGAAATTATAGGGTTTATATAAGTATAAACATATTATCAAAATAATATCAATTGGGACATCATATTAATATTTTAACTAAATCTTGTCATTCCTAGGTGAATACAATGTCCCATAAATAAATATATTGGTGGAATAAATTATTTAAAATATAATACATCATCTATGGTAATATAACATCCCATATAGAAAAACTGATAGGTCAATTGATGGCTATAAAATGAAAAATTGATATTCAATTTCACCTAAAATCTAATATAGCATTGACTTTGGATATCACGGGGCCCAAAATAGGGGGTGGACATGTAGAGAATAGAGAATAACATAATAACCATCACTAAAAAACAAAATATACAATGATACACCCATAATAGACATAACTATACATAATATACCTCCACTACCATAACTTCTCGTTTATGTCTCTATACATAGTATAAAATAAATTCAATTTATTCATCACACATAGTTTATCCCACCCTTCAAGTGTTCTACCCATTACAATACAGGGTTTCTATATATTAGACCTTAAAAAAGATATCAAACCTCAATATAAAATCCATATAATTTCTTTCTCATTCCACATATCAAAACCAAATTGACTCATATATCACATCCTCTCAACCCATATTACTCAACACATTTATCATGGAATAAAATATATAATCACCTCTCCTATTTACCATGTAAATTTAATCTCATCAGAATACTATATTCAATCATATATATATATATATATATATATATTAGGATACCACATATATCCTCGTATCTTGGAATACAACATTTGAATTTCCATTTATACTGCCATCTCTTTATATGTCTCATAATATACCACATATATTTACCTCTCTAAGATATAATACTCAATGAACTAATTCAGAATACAACTTTTAGTCTTCACTTCTCATTAATTTCCACCACTTCCATAACACAATGATCAAATAAAAATTTTATAATTTATAAAAAACTAAATCATTAATCAAAACTGTATCCCACTTCATCATATACCCCATTATCTTAACTATATAACCATATTAAGTCATCCACCCATAAGAAATAAATCATTATAATTCCACATAAACACATAAATAAAAGAATATTTATCCAAGTCACCAACTTCATCAAGGATGTGATTAATTTTATAAACATTCACCAATATCACTATGTAATCTAGAATTTTCAATCCTTGAAAAAAAAATTACTTGATCCATCCATTAAAATCCAATACCAATAGAAATATATAAAAGAAAGAGTTTATTTAAGCCACTATAATAATAAATCAATATTCTAACTCACTGATGATCAAATATTTAATTAAATCATTTCCAAGAAGAAAAAACATAAATGAATTCCCAATATCCCTGGAAATATCACCAAATTAATCCTTCATATTTTATCAAGGTTGAGTATAAGTCACAAGATAAAATATAGAGGGTTTAGGTAGTTTATATTACTTTAAATCTTTCTCCCAAAAAAATTATTTGTTTACAATAAACATGGATGGTCTTCTTTGATAAAATTATTATCCAATTTTTATGTAATGTTTTGATTCCATGCCTAAAAATATGTGACCAATTATCAAATAAAATTTACATCTATCTCACTTCCTACGTGATGTGATGAATAAAACCATGACATGTTTAGTGAATGCTTAAAATCTATAGTGTAAAATAATAACATGTCCCCTTCCTTATTCCAAGCATAAAAATTCCCAAAAACCGAAAAATCTATAATTATATATTTTTAATAAAGCATTCTAATTTCTATAAATCCAAAATTCCATATAACTTCACCAAAATATCCCTTAAATAATACCTAATAACTATAAAAAAATTTATAATCCATGATTTGGTTGTATAAACCATGAAATATTCTTCAAGTCATGTGAGGTTGAGATCTAATTAACTTCTATATACTCTAAAGTAGGAATAATTTATTTCAATCATAGACTTATATAACCAACCATGACATGTTTTCATCAAACACAACATGGTTTTTGAGCCATAAAAAATTATCTTTCACTCCAACCTTTCATCTCCCCTCCCTTCTCCAACACCCATAACATGCACAAATAATCAAAATAGAAAATACATGTATTTACATTAGATACATCTCAAATGATTTTAATGTATGAAAATATAAAACATATAGATTCTAAATATGGGGAGATATAATTAAAAACCAAACATAACTGAAGATACCTATCAAAGGTTTTTCTTTTATAAAAATAATAACCATAATTTAAATTAAAATTCAAACTTCTATATAATGTTATAGAAAATAAGGATCAAAATAAATTAGGCTACTTAGATTTAAAATATGATTTCCACTCCCAGGTTATTTCCTTGAAAACTCCATGCTTCCATAGAACATGTACAAAGGGAATGATCCATCCATGAAACACCATCTGCTAGTGGTCTTAAATTTATATTGGCCACTAAACAAACATCACATGCTTCTTAATATCTAGTTCACTCGAATCATCCACATAATCACCGTCATAAAGGTACTTATGATGCTGTGATACATGGAAAAATATCATGAATACTCTCCAACTGAGGAATAATTAAAATCTTCTATTCCACCTCTCAAACACATTATAATACTCCAAATGGAATGATGAATCTCAAATATATCCACTACATCAACCAAATCTATGATATCCATGTTATGAACCTTTGAAAATATATAGAAATTGACATAAGACTCTAATAATATTATCCTTTAATTAGTATGACTTATAATAATTCCATGAAGTTTTCATATTCTATTCAATAATTTATAACCTTTACATTATATCTAAAACAATTCAATCCAATGATTGTTTTTTATCCAATATCAGTTCAATATAAGGATGATCAATAAGCCTACACATACAATGATTCAAATTGTTCCATAATAATTGATGACTGGTAAATATTATTATATAAAAACAAAACCAGTAGTAGATTCTCATCCTAAGACCCTAAAAAATATATGATGCAAACTCAATAATTTTCCTCTAATGTCAACATTGTTTTTTAGGTTTGGTGATTAGTTTGTGGGTGAAATGTAGTTCTAAGAAATAAATGGGTTCTAAAATAATTCTATAGTACCCTATAGATTTGTGATATAAATCAAGATTAATAATATGAAAAAATAATCTTAGAAATATCATAAATATTCAACCCTTTTTCTATGAAAATACATGATAATATATACACTAAAATCGATTCTTTTGTTGATAAAAATCAATCAATCAATAAATACCAAGATTATGTCATGTATTTTCAATGTACAGGGTTACCCAATCATAAAAATCTATAGATACATCTTCCCACTTTTATTATGATACATTCCAATGTTACAACAAAATAGAAATAATTTGATATTAAACATTTACCTTTTGACATAAAAACACATAAAAAATTACCCATTGATCTCTTCATCTTAGGTCACCAAACCTACTTCTTTAGGGCATGAAAAAACTTTCTAATAATTAAATGTATCATTAAAGGTAATATATGAAACTCATATAAAACTATCTCTAACATTTATTAAGGAAAATATAACTTTACATGGAACAAAACATGGAATTATTCATTCTAAAATAGTATATATACTGACTATTCGTATGGAATCCCTCCTTTTTATTTCATTACTTTTCATTACATTTTACAAATAGTGGATCTTTAAAGTCTAGTGTCTTGGAAATCAGGAACAAAAAACATGAAAACTTAAAACAATATTTTAAATCCCCTTGAAAGGATTCTTGAAAAGTTCATACTATGTAAAATTAATGCATCTCATACCCTAGATACATACATCAACGGAAAGGGTGAGTTGAAGGCCCAGTAAGGGTAAACAAGGGAATCTATTTGCTTTTGATATCAATAAGAACTTGATAAAAAAACATAAATACATGAGAAATGCAAGTAGAGGCATAATATAATGAAAATAACCTGAACCATTACATGAATATGTGGATACAACATTTAATTTATACATTCATGAACATATCACCAAGGTTCATCCCCAAGGTTTCATAAAAATTACCAAGGTTATTCACCAAGGTATCGTGAAACTTGTCGTCTCTAGAGATTAATTTTTTACCCAATGAATTAGAGTGCTATCAAGGCGCACCATTAATATGTATTTATATTTATGTGATCCACATATATCATAAACATAAATTTCATAAAAACCCCATAGAGAGTAAAAGAAATGGGTTCCACTTCAAAATCATGATGTTTTAAAAGTGCATAAAAATAAGATCATTATGTCATTTATAACCCATGGAAAGGGAGTGAGGGTTATATGTATGTCAATTCAAGAATAAAATATATCATTTTTTTTGTATTTATTAACACCAATATAAATGAAATAAGACTTGGTATTCACATAAAAAACAATGTAATTTCATGAGAGAAAGAGAGATAAATTTTGAGACGAAAATTCTGCAACATAAAGGCTACATGACATGTTTTTTTAGAAAACATTAAAAGAGAGGGGACAAGGGTAAACCAATCAAAAATAACATATAATACAGTACAGAGAAAAAATAAAATATAAATAAGAACATGGTATGGATATTTGAATGACATACCACATGGAAAGGAAACTTGAAAGAAAAGAGAAGATGCAATTTCTTTTATGAAAATTCAGCAGCCTAACAACGTCACTTAAAAATACAGAAAATCAGTTGATGAGAGAAGAAATGGTCTCTCATCATTTGGAAATAAAATTTATAGAAATAATGATATAGAAGAACATAACCTCACATAATAAAGAGGAAACTATAATACATAACATAAAGGAAATCATGACTTAAAAGAGGAGGGTGAAAGGTTCCCTTACCGTGAAGAGTAACATTGAAATCTTGAAGTTTGGGACCTTGGGGGGCTTGAGGTCACCTTGGGAGGACTCCTTGGGAGGTAAAAATACTATAACTTAGTTGAGAAGGATTTTGGAATGAAATTAATGAATTAATGGCTTGGTATTTATAGCCAAAGTGATAGAATATTTAATTAATTTCCGAGGGACACCTCATCGGTGGTATTTGCAAAACCATGGGCTTTCCCGTGGTATTTTCCCATGGTATTGTCCACTTGGGAAACCTCATAAAATATCTTACTATTCACAAGTCTACCAGATTTATTACATCATGATTACATCATCAATGATATCATTAAACACCCGAAACTCAAAACTGTATTTTTACTATTCACCGAAAATTCAACAGTTTCAGAAAAATCCCAAAAATTCACCCTAACCTAATATAGATGCTATGAATTCAAAAATGAACTCCATTTTATAAAAATAATTTTCTAAATATTTATAATTTAATTTTTAAATAAAATCATTTTTTATTAAAAAAAACAACTCTAAAACTATAACTTGTTTTGTGACACCTTGAAAATGTAATCAAGGTCCCATAAAATTATCGTATAACCATAAGACAATAAAGTAACAATTTATTATTACATTTTATAAAAATAAATTTTCATTTTAAATTATTAAATTAATTATAAAAATGTAAATAAAATATTTATGACATACAAAAATATCAAAACTTATATTAGGATCTTTTTTTCACTTTTAATATGTCTAAATTATATTTATACATTAATGGGTGAAGTTTCTATTTTTTTGGCCAATTTACTATGCATTAATATTCATAAGGGTAAGTTACTATTCACCAAAAAATTATTTTGATCTTATTGAACCACATTTTTCATGCTGATTACAACCATGTATGACGGATTTTTGAAGATAATTTCACAGAAAAAGTTATTTAATAATAAAATATTTTCTTACTATTCACCAAAATATCACTATTCATCAAGAAAACAGTATTCATCCAACACTATTCATCAAATAAAATACTATTTATATAAAAAAATGATACTTCTTAGAAAACTTCTAAAAATTCAGTCTTGGTTAATTTTGAAATTTATAATTCAAAAATGATGTTTATATAACCATAATAATTCTCTAAGTATGAGAAATTTGACTTAAATATAAAAACACTTTGTTATTAAAAATCATAGCGGATAGAAAATGAATAGTGAAATTTTTGACATAAAAAAAAGTAAAATTATTTTATCATTTAAATTTTAAAAGGGTGTTTTAAACATACTATTTAATTAAAATAATCATTATTCCATATACATTAATTTATTATAATAATTATATAATTTTTTTAATCAATAGTTTGGGTCTGAAGTAATTTGATGTACTTTTATTGTAAAACATAATAAAAAGTTATTTGGAGAAAATAGATCCATAAATAAAAGAAGTACATTTTTCGGGTCGTTACATTCTTCCCCCTTAAAGAAATTGCATCCTTGAAATTTTCTATTATTATAAATTTGATTCAATTACGAATAATATAATTATAAAGTAATTTTATAACATAAATATCATGCTTAAAACAAATATTATTCTTTAACAACAATTTTATTTTCTATAAATTTTTTATAACGATTCATAAAAAGCTGGTGATTAACCAAACATATCCCCCGGGAGTGTCAAACAAGGAGTGTAGCAAGGCCCGTTGTCATGTACCAGGATACCCTAGGTCAAGCCTGAAACTCCTTGTTGGAGTTTTAATTCCTAGGTATATATGTTCCAGAGCCACATCCACTTGTTCGTATCCAAACAGGGATTTATTTGTTCGGAAACCACTTACTTAATATTTCACCAAAATACCAGGAAGTTTTCATATATTTAAACTTTTCTATAGGGTTATTCTTAAAGTTTTCATATCCTAATTTCCAAAAATAACAGAACTATCCTTTCATATCAACTATGGCATCCCGCCTTTTTATTTCATAACTTTTCATTACATTTTACAAACAGAGGATCTTTAAAGTCTAGTGTCTTGGAAATCAGGAACAAAAAAACATGAAAACTTAAAACACTATTTTAAATCCCCTTGAAAAGATTATTGAAAAGTTCATCCTATGTACAATTACTGGATCTCATATCCTGGAGACATACATCAAAGGAAAGGGTGAGATGAATACCCAGTAAGTGTAAACAAGGGAATCTGTTTTCTTGTGATATCAATAAGAACATGATAAAAAAACATAAAGACATTAGAAATGGAAGTAGAGGCATAAAATAATAAAAAAACATAAATCATTACATGAATATGTGGCTACAACATTTAATTTATACATTCATGAACATATCACCAAGGTTCATCCCCAAGGTGTTATAAAATTTACCAAGGTTATTCACCAAGGTATCGTGAAACTTGTCATCTCTAGAGATTAAATTATTTACCCAATGAATTAGAGCACTATCAGGGCGCACCCTTAATATGTATTTATTTTAAAGTGAGACACATATATCATAAACATACATTTCATAAATAACCCATAGATAGTAAAATAAATGGGTTTCACTTCAAAATCGTGATGTTTTAAAAGTGCTTAAAAATAAGATCATTATGTCATTTATAACCCATGGAAAGGGAGTGAGGGTTATGTGTATGTAAATTCCAGAATCAAATATATAATTCTTTTTTTATTTATGAACACCCATATAAACTAAATAGGACTAGGTATTCACATAAATAAAACAAGGGAATTTTATGAGAGAAAGAGAGAGAAGTTTTGAGACGAAAATTCTGCAGCATAACGGCTACATAACATGTTCTTTTAGAAAAAATTAAAAGAGAGGGGACAAGGGTAAAACACTCAGAAATAACTTATAATACAGTATAGGAATGGAATAAAATATAAATAAGAACATGTTATGGATATTTTAATGACATACCACATGGAAATAAAACTTGAAAGAAAAGAGAAGATGCAATTTCTTTTACGAAAATTTGGAAACCAAACAATGTCACTTAAAAATCCAAAAAATCAGTTGATGAGAGAAGAAAGGGTATCTCATACTTTTGGACATAAAATGGAAATCAATAATTATATAGAAGAATATACCCTCATATAATAGAGAAGAAACTATATGACATAATATAAAGGAAGTCATGACTTAAAAGAGGAGGGTGAAAGGTTCCCTTACCGTGAAGAGTAACTTTGAAAGCTTGAAGGTCGGGACCTTGGGGGGGCTTGAGGGAACCTTGGGAGGACTCCTTGGGATGTAAAAATAATATAACTTTGTTGAGGTAGATTTTGGAATGAAATGAATGAGGGAATGGCTTGGTATTTATAGCAAAAGTGATATAATATTTAATTAATTTCCAAGGGAAACCTCATTGGTGGTATTTGAAAAACCATGGGATTTCCCATGGTATTTTCCCATGGACTTGTCCACTTAGGACACCTAATAATATATCTTACTATTAAAAAGTCTACCAGATTTATTACATCATGATTATATTATCAATGATGTCATTAAACACCCGAAACTCAAAACTGTATTTTTCCTATTCACTGAAAATTCAACTGTTTCAGAAAAATCCAAAAAATTCACCTTAACCTAATATAAATGATCTGAATTAAAAAATGAACTTCATTTTATGAAAATAATTTAATAAATATTTTTAATTTAATTTTTAAATAAAATCATTATTTATTCAAAAAAAACAACTCTAAAACTATAACTTATTTTGTGACACCTTGAAAAAGTAATCAAGGTCCCATAAAATTATCGTATAACCATAAGACAATAAATTAAAAATTTATGATTACATTTTATGAAAATACATTTTCATTTTAAATTATTAAATTAATTATAAAAATGTAAATAAAATTTTCATGACATACAAAAATATCGAAACTTATACTATGATTGTATTTTCACTTTTAAGATGTCTAAATTGTATTTATACATTCATGGGTGAAGTTTCTATTTTTTTGGCTGATTTACTATTCATTACTATTCATAAGGGTATGTTACTATTCACCAAAAAAATTATTTTGATCTTATTGAACCACATTTTTCACGTTGATTACGACCATGTAAAACGGATTTTTGAAAATCATTTCATAGAAAATGTTATTAAATAATAAAATATTTTCTTATTATTCATCAAAATAACACTATTCATTAAGAAAACACTATTCATCCAGCACTATTCATCAAATAAAATACTATTTATATAAAAAAAATTATACTTTTTAGAAAACTTCTAAAAATTCAGTCTAGATTAATTTTGAAATTTGGAATTCAAAAATGATGTTTATATAACCATAATAATTCTCTAAGTATGAGAAATTTGACTTTTAAATATAAAAACACTTAGTTATTAAAAATAATAGCAGTTAGAAAATGAATAGTGAAATTGCCTAGTGAAATTTCTAACATAAAAAAAGAAAAATTATTTTATCATTTAAATTTAAAAAGGGGTGTTTTAATCATATTATTTAATTAAAATAATCATTATTCTATATACATTAATTTTTTATAATAATTATATCATTTTTGTAAATCTACAGTTTGGGTCCGAAGTAATTTGATGTACTTTTATTGTAAAACCTAATAAAATGTTATTAGGAGAAAAGAGATCCATAAATAAAATAAGTACATTTTTCAGGTAGTTTCAATTCGGTCCCTTCATACTTCCACATTAGGGTATCCCCACAAAGACTCTAACTTTTTGGAACATGGGATACCGCATCATAATATGATAAATAATTATCTACCACCAACCTCATTTAAATCCAACAAGTAAGCAACAATCCTCCCTATCACTTTTTATTCATCTGTTGATTTCCAAGAAACATCACCATTGGTTTTTCTTCTTAATGTGTCACTGACCCAATCCCTTCCCCTATATGATATGAAATATCAAATTCATATTCTGGGAGGAATTTCAACCATCTACATTGACATAGATTCAAATATATCTATGATAATTAATAATAAAAAATATTTTTATTAAATAATACCACAAATCATTCATCTAAAAGGTAATGTCTCTACAGCTTTAAGTTAAACACAATGGATAAAATATTAACATAAAAGGTATTGTATTTATATTCATAAGTTACAAATTCTTGGAGAAATATGATATGATTCCTAATATAAAATGACCCATTGGGGGCCCACACAGGCCATTTATAGGTCAAAAGTTCCCCTCATAGCCTACCATCCATAGGTTAGAGGCTGGTGACTAGCACTAAGTAGTAAAATCTCACATGATTTGAGGAATTAACATAATGAACCTGTATACAAAAAAAATATCCACACTTGATATAATAATATAGGAAGGATAAATAAAACTAATTTAAAATTAAATAATTTATATTACAAAATTCTATAATCCAGAAAGATAAGATATATCGTGATTCACAAAAAATAATGGGCAACATACACACCCAACAGTCAAAAGGGGTAATCGATATAAACAACTGAAAAAAGGAGTTCCTTGTTGGAATTTGGATCCAAACATAAATTTCAACCACTAAAATAACCTATTGGAACCAATTAATACCACCAATGTTGTGTCCACCTAGTTCACCACTGGGCTTCAACCCCAAAAAAGCTGCATTATCTCCATATCCACTAGGACCATCTCCAACATGAGCACTGATTGTAAAGACATGAAAAGCATGGGAACAAATCCCATATAGATGTGAGTATAGATATACCCAATATAATTAATCAAGGACCACAAATGGAACAATTAGTTACAGGTTATATCAAACTTCTGGAGTAATAGGTTTCCTGGAGGAAGATGAAGGAGGAAATTTTGAAACATCAAGTCAACTTGAAGCTTCTGGTATAATAGGGAAAGCATAAGGAAGACAAGGAACATCCAATTATAACTTCAATGTAGTAAAATAATTAGTGGATTTCATGAATAAATACATTATGTGATAAAAACCCTAAGTCATATAAATATACAGGAGACTCATTTAATATTGCTACAATCCATGAAGGTTCATCTCAATTATCTTAGCAATAACCCATAAAGTCCTAGATCTAATGAGTAGATTAGGATGATATGGGTATCATATAGAAATAACATTGTCTAAAGTTTATATCCTAAATATAATTTATGACTCGAAGGTAACTTAGGGCTACCTAAGGTATAATAATTCTTGAGGTATCCAATCTAACCAACCTTTCTTCTAAAGAATATCTAAAATGAGGCAAGGGTAAATCCATACCTCAATGAAAATGTGTTCAATCGATCTAGGAAACCATAGGGATATCATAACTAAATGGGGATTGTTTTTAGTCCAGATAGTATTAACTCATGCTTCCATAAACACCTAGGTTATGAACACACATAAACAAATTATAGGGTGTCATAGTAGGAAAACCCATGCTACGCCGAGGGAAAAGTATCAGCTGAGGGAAATAAAAAAACCTAAAAGAAATCCTACTCCCTAATTCTAACATGGCATATGGGGGTAGCACATATTAGGTAGAAGGGAGATGGTATAACTTTACTATTGTTACCAACATCTCACCATATAATAAAAAAATATGAGGGAGAAACACTATAATCATCATGCTTGAACCCCTTCATCAATATTATGGATCCAAATATGAGTTCTAACCATCCCACATCACAAATGGACTTGGAAGGATAAACGAACCAAGACATTATGATTAAGGTGAATAAATACTCAGGTTATTATATAAATTTATCAAAAACGTGAAAGATATGAAAAATGTGTATTTTATCATATTAAACACTTGAGATGTAACATGATGGGACCAAAGGCTGATTCCATGATTTAGATTTAGGTACAAAATATTTTTCTTGAATCATTTGTATCATTTTCTTGATTGGGTAGTTCCAAATATATTGTTTATCTAACATCTTGATAAAAAGTTTTAATTTAAATAGGATTATAACAAAAACAACAACAACAAAAAACAATAACAATAATAATAATAATAATAATATTATTATTATTATTATTATTATTACTGAAATAAATGTATCAACAGGTGGATATGGGTAGAATCTTTACCCATATCGACTAGAAACATGACGTCCCCACCTTCTATGATGGGATATGTAAGCACGTTACATAAGACCATCACCGACTACACCCACCAGCCATTTCCCTACTAACCTCTATCCATCATGCCTCCTCCCTCCTCTGTATCAAATTTCCATGATACTATCCATCGAATATCAGTTCTTCTACCTCTATAGATCATTTTCCTCTCAATTTTAAACCATCAATATCAATCCATAATCATTAACACACACCACCTCATCTCATACACACTCACAACCACACCACCCTTCACTACCACCGACCATTGCTAGGGTTAGAGACCCTTCATTCATATAATAAATAGTAACACGTGATAGAGTGAAGATAAATAATAGATATTAAGGATATAATAGTGAATAATAAATAGATGAGCGGATAATTTTATTCTTTATTGTCTATAAAATTTCACAAAATCTATCGCAATAAATCACAATGGTTAGAGAGAAAATTAGGGAAAACAAAAAAATATCATCACAAATATTTCATCAATGAAGAATGTAATTCATATCCACAAATCCATATTTTGATTCATGTGGAATGGGAAATGAATAAAATAAAATTACCTACCTCTATAGTGAACCACCATCGATTCTATTTTTTCATCATATCAATATATCCATTCATCATTATCACAAAATTTGATAATCTGTGTGACCATGGGTTTGATCCCCCTCTTTAGATCTGACATAATCACAACCCAAAATTTGGTCTTTATACCCCTCCTTATCTCTATGTTTCATCCCTATGATAAACAACTAACCTGATATAAATTTATGATAGGGGAACATGTAGAAGAATTTATAGGGATCAACGGAAAAAAATTTATTAAATAAATATTAATTTATTTATCTAATCACTCACTCATGAGAACCCAAACCTAGGGACTTGATACAAATAAAAACTATAAAACTTCTAGGTTGAAGCACTCATTATGAATGAAACCATGATGTTAATTTTCTCATATACTTATATATTTAGGAGACATAAAAATTTAATCAAAAATTTGTGTGAGGGGGCCAAAAATAATATTTTTATACATAATATATTATTTACTATGGTCTTGTTATATTAGAAATTATGCACTGACTCAAACCTGGGGTAAAAACACACCCCAAAATCAATAGAACCATCAGATAATTTTTCTAAGGACATCTCTAGGATAAATTTACCATTTTACAGCTGGAGAGGTCCTAGGACTCGAGAACTTATATCCCATACGAGAATAATTCAAGTCATTGCATCATCCCAACTTAAAAACACTTTTTATCCTAAAAAGGTATTGAATGAATCTCCTCAATAGTGAATCTTATAAAATAAACTCAAACATAAAATTACCAACATTTCACACACCATATTCACTAATAGAAGTCTGTCCTATAGGCATACTTTTTACTTAATCAGTATGGAGGAAAAAAACATTGTATTTCATCACTGAACCTATCTATTTCAAATCATCTCAAATAAATAATGTTAATTGAAAAAATTATCCTCTTTATATGGGTTATTATAATCCTCAATACTTAAATGTTTTCATCACCATAAGTTCATTCCACCACATAGGATGAATATAAATCATGAACTATCAATGTACATCTCAAAATGGTTCATCAATAAGGTTATCACTAGTATGATAACTCCACTTCCCGCCTTTAGAGAGAATTCTAGAAAGTTGTTGTGTGAGGTTAACTCTTCCATGCTACACCCAATATTGAGTACTCTTAAAAATTTCACACTAACACCAGAATAGTTGAAAATTAGTAATATCCCCCCAATCCAACTCTAGTTTTTCCATCTCCACTTACCTGGAATACACATGCATTAATGTCTCTAGCTCATGTTAAAAGGTGAAATTATGATTCATTACAAATCTCAAGTATGCATGAGAATACTCCATCCATATCCAAATCTACAATAGGTATGTATACACTAATGTGGATAACCAAGTTGTGTCATCATCTATATTTTTTAAAATCTTTCAATAGGCACATAAAGATCATCAAAAATCACATAAATCTTCTTAACATCTCATAGTTTCCCATTAAGTTTCTCACTTCATCACAATATAAAGAATATGGTCTTGACTATTTATATGGACCTACTCTCTAATCCTTATACATTAGGATAATCTCCTACTCAAGAAACTAAAATCTACAACATCCTAAGAAAACTTCTTCTTCCACCACATATAAGGTGTTTCTCTGATATGATAATTCCCTCGGGGATCTTCTAAATATACTACACTAAGGAAAACATGCCACTAGTATGGTCTAAACTCAAGATGTACATCTAATATATTCTATGAACATTGATGGAAATCCAATATACACCTAGGAAAGAAGTGGATATGCTCCCCACCTTTAGGGAAAACCCTCTGGATTCATCACCTGAGATTTCCCAGGCACACAAATCCACTAAGATTACATTAGAACCATGATCCTATCATGGATAAAGGAAGATTTTGGGGAAACTATTATCATTAAAAAGTGAGAAAATACTCTCTATGTGTATCTCTCTATCAAATAAGGATAATGAGTCACTACTCTGAAGCGATAAATTCATACATCATCTCTATCACTCACACACATAGTCCTATACTAGAAGTATCAACTCCCACACTATTGAGAAACCACTATGATCACATGATTTTCCAAAATTACAATCTTAAAAATATCGATACCACTCCATGAATCCATATCTCACGCTATGAGGAGTTTCTATATAGCTAGTACTCTCATAGTTAGATAAATAAAATTACCTTAAATTCCCAAAAAATCTTCTACAAAGTGGTACTAGGGATGGTTTAGTCCATATTTAAATAAATAACATAAGGGTGTTTATAATTACACTTAGAAACTAATGATAATTATCCTTAGAATTCAAGACAATGCACACCTCAAAACCTTAGTAAGATTCAATAATATTTTAGCCTTTAAAAGAATCTATGAAATCCATAATATTCTCAGTAAGTAAATGTATACTTTGTTTAATAAGTGAATAAATGTTGTACATATAATTTTATGGTAAGACTAACACAACTTTATGAGGTTGAGTTCAACTTTTCACACCTAAGGGGATCTCACTCACTGTTGGAGGTGAATCTAGCTTCATTTACTCAAATGTGTATCACCGTACAATACTAGCATTAGTACCCAATTCATACCAATATGGGTACCATTGAATATATTATATTCCATTAAGTATTCACATGAAGGATAAAATTATCACTAAAGATAAACTCACCTTATTAGAAAAAGTTATTGAAAGACAGCCACCACCCATGGAAGTTATTTTTGTTGACATGGTCCTATTTATGGGTCAAAATGGAATATTAAACTCCTTAATATTCTATATAGAAATAATATCTATCATTTGTTCCATATAGTATGAGGGTCCATAAAGAAAGGAAATTAATCATATTTTTAACATCATCCACTAGTGTTAGAACATATCCATCTATCAAAAACATCTTCTCATTACTCCAACTTTCAACACTTCATGCCTGACAGGGACTATCAAAAGGTGGTGTTAGTGTGAGTGGATTGATGTATCATATATCTATGAATACCCCCACACTACTTTATAATCCAAAATAATAATATCGGTAGTAAATAGTGCATATAATAGGAACTTTTTTGGTCACATAACCATCTCCAACATACAGGTTCATCCATAAAACCACTTTGGTTGTCATTAAGAAAAATGATAGCTTACCCAAAAAGCCAATATTTATACCACCAAGAACCTTAATTTGTAAAATTATCACACATGTGACTCTATCATAAATGGTTTTATATAAAAACACAACCAAAACATGGCCACTTCTCCCCTAGAGTCTCTACCCAAACCATTGAGTTTGAACAATCCCACCTTGAAACATGTCCATGGAATATCACAAAATTATCGTGGGCCTAGACACAAACTCGAAAATGTTAACCCCACTCTTTGAAGACTAAAACATAATTATATAATACTTTATCCTATAAAATATCTCAAACTCCCTCCATGATAGAATAATCCATCATGATTTTGAAGGAAACATCATCCACTATTAGATCATTATATCACATAAGAATCTCGATGTAAGAATCATTATCTAGTTGGTAAAAGTATGAGCTTGATGAGAATGTGAATCCCTAAATCTAGACAATATTATATTGGTTGAGAGTCAATCTCACCTCGATCATTGAAATTAAATCAACATTTACAACCACTACTATTTTTATAGAACTTAACAGAAACTAACATCTAATCCACAAAGAATCATGCACCAATAATGAAGGGAACAAAAACTACCTTAGATCCTAAGATAATGATATATCTTAATAAATTCTTGAAAAAAATATCATCTACGTTGTTTAATTTAAATGGATAATGAGTGCCTTGCCATATCACACACAAAAAAATGAGGGTGGAACATAAAAATCAGGTATATAAAGAAAAACCCATTACTCATTTTATTGCACGCGGTAGATTAGGGTATCACATATAAATCAAGTGAATAAAGAATATATATATCCTCATAAAATAATACACAGTATATGGGGGTAGAACAAAATAGTTGGTTGTATAAAGAAAATCCAACTCCCCATCGATTCACACACAAGATATGAGGCTAGCACATAACAGTTGGGTGCATAAAAAATAACCCAATCCTCATAAAATATCACTTAGCTGATGATGGTCACACATGATAGAATAATAACATAGAACATAAATGGGAAACAGGATATAGTATCTATAACCAAAGATTTATCATTCAGTTGGTTAATTATAAGAGGCTCAATCATAGGTATTGTTATTCCATAATCTTGCCTTGAAATTCTGGTTAGCTTCCTACATGGTGGACTATAGAAATTAAAAAGGTTAACCATGTACAAAAAATCATATATGGAGACTTGATTCAATTAGTAGATGAGAATAAATAATCCATTACTATATTATACATGTATCATTATTTTTCCCCACAATCAGTTCCTCAGTGTACCAAGTCAACATGAATGATATCAGAGTCCAAGTGAATGTATACATTGGATTCCACACCATCATTGGGTACCCTAGACTTAAAGTTAAAATTGAGAATCCATTAACACCATTTCCATAATTTCACATCATTCATAATATGACACCTAACTTTAAACTCTATCCCTATTAAAATCCTACTTTGATATAACTCAAACATGAACTAACCCATTGTGGCCCCACTTGTAATGGTGATTGGCTAAGAGTGTGACCCCATGCTTGCCTCTAATTGGCTAGAGGCTAGTAACCAACATTGAGTTAGAAAACCACGCATGATGGGAGGCCTTATTCAAATACACCTTCACACAACACACATATCCATGGAGAAAATAACAATATAAGAAGGGTAAATAAAAATAATTGAAAATTAAATAATTTATTTCAAAAATTATTGAATCCCTAAAGGTATGTAATGTCATAATATGAAAATAAGAAGAGGGAAAATACACACTTATTAGTTAATAAGGAAAACTAACATAAAAAATCTAAATTAGGAGGTCCTTACAAAAAACTGGCTCCAAACATAAACATCTCCCTCTACCACCACCTTGTGGTACCACTAAGCACAACCAATACTATTTCCACCTAGGTTTCCTCCAGGTATCATCTCTATAAAATCTACACCATCTCTATGTCTACCAAGACTATTTCTAACCTATGAACCAAATTCATAGATAGAACATGTGTGGGAATAGATCCCATGCAAGGGTTAGTATAACATACCTTTTAGGATACCCTGAAAACCACAAATGAAACAAGTAGTAATAAATTAGGTCAATCTTCTCTTATGAGAGTTAACTTAAAAGGAGACCAAGGGGGGAATCCATAAACATCAAGTTATCTTCAAGATTTTTGTTATATAAAAACCAAAAGTAAAACAAGGAACATCCAGCTCTGACTTCAATGTAGGAATGTAACTAAAGGAAATAAATAATAAATTAAATATTCTCTAAAACCCCAATTTAGAGGGAAAAAGAGGAGACCTAGTCAATATTGTTCCAATAAATAAATTTTTATCTCAATTTTTTGAGAAAAACCCCATGAAGATCTAAATTTCATGAGTAACTAGGGATTATCAGAGTATTGAAAAGAACATACATAGTCTAAAGTTTGTAGCATGACTATTCATCACATATCAATAGAAACTGAGGGTTGTTTAAAGTATCAAGATTTATGCAGTATCTAATCTATCCAAACATTATTCCACTTAGAAGATAGAATGAGTGAAGGTGAAATCCTATCCTCATTGTAAAATGTATGTCAGTTAATCCATAAACCCCTAGGGATACCATGCCAGATTGAGGAAGTTTTTTAGTCTGGGGATTTTTAACTCCTTTCGAAACCAACCAGGTTATTGTAAATTCCACAACATGTCACAGAGATCTATAGTGGTAAAATTTATTCCATGCCAAGGAAAATTTATCAGAAGATGGGAATAACTGACCCTATAAGGTTTCTCACTTCCTAAATCACACAAAGTAAATGGGGGATTCATAAAATAGACAGAAGGTTAACTCCACTAGTGAAAAGATTTACCTACTCTAAAAATTACAATAAAAAAAATATAAGGGGTGTACTTGATCCTATAAATCCTTTAATCTTCATGATAAAATCCTTATGTCAATGTTTCAGATCCAATATCTGACTTTAACCTATCTTATATTGAAAATGGCCTTAGATAACTGAACAAACAACTCCATTGTGTTATATATATATATAAATAGTCAATATATGATATTAATATATTAAAAATGAATAGAAAATGTGAAATTATCATTTAATCTTATCAAACACATGATATATAACATGATGGGATCCAAGAAATGCCACGAATCAGATTTATGTGCCAAATATTAGTCTTGAATTGTTTATCTCATTTTCTTGATTGATATGACATAGATGGATTTTCAATATGAAATCTTAATAAGACATTATAATTGAAACATGATTATAATAATATTAAATATAATAATAATAATAATAAATTTCAAAATATATAAACAAATAAAAAACCCAAAAAATAAAACCATCACATTTGATACCTCTCAAATGCTTTTCATCCTTGGAAAACTCAAGTATAACACTTAATTTTGAAGGATTGATAATAAAAATATCTGGATTCATACTAAAAAATATTATTAACAGTTCAAGGAATGATGTTTAAAAAAATAGATATTGAAATTTTATCTATAATTCTTACTTCTATGTGCTTTCTTATAAACCATCATGACTTTATAGAACAAAAACCAAGGGAAATATACTTCCATTGAAAAATTTGTTCCAAAAATCATGAACTTCCACTAGCCACTAAACAAACATCATATATTCATTAATAGAAATATCACCCCAATCAATCGCATGGGATATTTCATAATGATACCCCCAATTCTATGATACATGTTAGGCAACATAAACACACTCAAATATGGGTGGATGTTATAACCAATACACCACTTCTCCCATACACTCCAGAATCTCAAATGGCTCAAATAACATAAGAGAAATCTTTTTTCCATAATCAAATCTATACTATCCACATCAAGTATAATCCTTTAAAGACACACTATCACCAACATCAAACTATAATAATCTATTTATCTAATCAATATATGATTATAAATAGATTAATGATCACTTTTAGTCACATGGAACTCTCTCTATCTCTCTCTCCCTCTCTCTATGTCTTTTGGATCTATGGTTTATAGTTTTCCCTCCTAACACATCCATATAATTAATGAAATTTTAGAGTTATATCCTTCCACTTATTATACCTTCTCACCTTTTCTTGTGTCTTTCAGTATCTCTCTTTTTCATGTCTTCTTATTCTTTATATTTTTTTATTCCCTATATTTTCTAGGTTAGTTTTTTCCTTTTTTTCATAGAGTATCATTATTTTATTTTTATATGTCATGATCATAGCCATCTTCTTCCACTTCTCTTTTCACTGAATTCTTTGAGTGCGACCCCATATCTGGTCAGATGAGATGAACTATTAATGAATTGGGATTGTGTTAGTTTTTGTGTTCTTTGGGAGGTTACTTTATTATTTACTTTTGGTTTTTTTTTCTTTTTTCACCTCTTGGTTGATGTGATAATTTTGTTGGTGTTTCCTTACTTTTCATCCCTCACCCACATTCTACAAAACCCATCATGATATACCCCATCCTTGGACTCATATGATGCTATTTTTTATGGATTGAGATTTTATTAAGGGTATGGTATATTCATATATAGTAGTCATGTCTTCCCTTTGCTGTTATGTTTTCCCCATAGAATCTAAATTTCCTTTAGTTACTTTAAATTCCCTTTGGAATCTTAATATCGGTGTCCCTTGTTCATCATTTCCCTTTATTCCCATATAAATTTCTTTGATTTAATATATTTATGAACTGATTTTATGAAATTTTTGAGTTAGGGTAAATGGATATTTTTATTTAGTGGAAGTAGAACACCTAGTATGATGACAACATCTAATGAAGTGATGTTGGTTGGTGGTGGAGATGGGTGGGTAGTGTAGCTGTACTCTAATGGTTGGTGTTAGATGTATTGTTCACTATTCTAGTGGTGGTTTGTTGCTCCTAGATTCATAGATTTTTTGGTGATTGATTCTTATCATCTTCCTCTATGTCTTATATGTATAATGATAGGGAATTTGATAGATATCATTTTAATAGTTTCAATATAATTTCTTTATTTTTTCACATTTAGTAGATTTTCTCCAAGGTTCTATAATGAATTGTGTCATTACAGGTCGTGGATTTTGGAGGGATTGTGAAATTTTCATTTAGTAGATGGATTTTATAATAACTAGGTTATGAACAGAGATGATTTATGTTTAAACATATTTAATATGGGTTTTTAGACTTTAAAGGAAGCTTGGTAGGAAACTCAAATCTTGGGTTTTTAGTGGAGGAGGCCTAAAGTAGCTAGGGATACTACCAAAACTAATGGCTAACCAATGGGTCAGGAAGTAGCCTTGCTACCCAATAGTACTCACTGGGTGTTCGGTGGACCACCAGCTAGTTAGTAGACCCCAACTAAAAAATTGGTGGGGAATTCTAGGTAAAACTTTAGTAGGGTCCTTTTTTCCTTTTGGGTACAAATCCCCCTTGGGATTATTTATCCTAGATAGAATTTTTTAGGTCCATTTGACCATTTTATCTTAATATCATACCTCCATGATATCCCTTTGAAATGAGATGGATCTAGGTGACACTCATTGGAAAATCTGGGTGAGATCATTTTTTATTCTTTGATCTTGACCCCCCTTCTTCCACATGTAGTAGTAGATTGATGATCAGTTTGTCATAGATGATTCCTCTTGGGGTTTCGTAGACCTTACAATAATTTTATGTCTCAATTACCTTTGAATCCAATTTACCATGATCATATTGATCATCTATTTATATTTGGATTAATTTTAACTAGAAAATTGAATGAGAATTCCACTGGATCATGGTTGAATTGTCCAAGAACTATGGTGCTTTGGATCGGCATGGTTATAGGATGCCATATGACAATAAACAACTACCACTAATGATAATTTAATTGAAGGTATGTACCTCAGTGTTTTCTTATATGGTTTTGGGTTTTATTTAGTTGAATCAACCATCATATCATGGAATTGAAATGGGGGTTTTTCTTACCTTAGGATCAAGAGTGTTCCAGGAGTGGATGAACATCGTTGGAGGATATTGCAGCTAAGGTACATCTCTTGGTTGAATTATTATAGAGGTTACAATTTAATTATATTAAATTAGACATTTTTTTAACATGATAGGGCTTTGGCCTGGAATAATGTTAGAAGAGTTTTATAGATCTTTTATTAGTGGTTTCTCATGGTTCCAGCTAGGTGGAAATGTCCGTTGAGCCTATTGGAAAGTATTCCATTCACCTTTGGTTATAAATTTTATTATAGTAATTTAATTAATTATAATTTACTTTTAATTAATTTATTTTTAATGATAAATAATGAGTTAGGACCTCATGGTGTTTGATGAAGACTGAACATAATTATAAGACTTGGAAAAAATAGCTAGGATTTTCATAGATTAGAGTTAGATCAATGTTAAGGTAGGTGGCCTCATGTACTCTACACTATGGTATTATTCCTGGTTTATTGGCATGTGATGTGAGGTTTTTCACCTTATGAAATGACCCTTAATTCATAAATTTGATATAAATGACATGTAATTCTTAATTAGTTAATGATCCTCAAGTATTAACTAATTTAAGGAATCATGCCTAATGTAACTAAACAAAGTGACAAGGGCCATGATGGAACCTTGTGTACCGGATTGATGTCGGCCGCCAATGGCTGAGGATTGATCACTAATGAGTACCTTATATTACATAGAACCCCCTTAGTGTCTAGTTTTGCTACATAAGACCTAGTTCCTATAATACCCAGGCTTGATTTTGATCACATATGTGTTCATGTATAGTTTTTGAGACCATGTTTGTCATTTAATCACATGTGTGCATGTGCGTGTGTAACCCATGAGACTGCTCTTGGTGTTTGATCACATGTGTGTGTGTGTGTAATGATACTGATACATGTTATGATTGTTGTGCCTCTATATGTGATGACACTTTTTTCATGTGATTTTTTTTGGGTATATGATATATCATTGTTCTATTCATGGTACCAAAGTGGTAGGTGGACCCATCATTGCTTATAGATCTTAAAGGGGGAGTGTGTGTAGATACTACATGTGACATGATGACAAGGAAAAGTTAGATAATCAAGAATGATGGCATAGTTTCTTGAAATAGGGTCATGATAGTCTTGTGTGATCTGACCCCATAGGAAATAATGTTTCATGATGTTCTTTGGAGATCTTACCCAAGACACAGTGTCGAGATACAGTGGCCTTGGGGACTAACCTAAGGGATTGTCAATGCATGATTACCATGTGGCCTATCCCATGAGAGAGGCGATACATAACAACTATGTGGTATTACCAGACACTTGTAATCCTTGTGGATACCATGGGATACATGTGTTGACATTGTGGTTCAATCTAGTTCACGACCTTTGTTATAGCCATGTTTTTAGCATGGAACCAAATCAGGTAAGACCAGGGTTCCTAGAAGCTTATTGAGTTCATTACTACTTTACATATTGTTGATTAATTCGTGATTATTCGTTGGTGGTTATTTTGTTATGCATGTGTAGTTTATGTATTTATTATTTACTTACATTGAGGTTATCACATACATGTACACTATATTTACCAATTAGGTAATGGACCATGTTGGCTCCATACTGAGTTTTACTCATGCCCTACTCAGACTTCCATGAAAATTGAGTACTTGGGAATCCATCACTTATTATAGGTACAGGTTGGGAAAAATCCCAAGTTTGATCACAAGGTAGGATAGCTCTCTATGAGTTTGAATACTCTGAGGAGTTCATGCTTGGATTTTTAGAGACTCTATACATTTATTCTATTTCTATCTCATGTATATGTGATCATCCTAATGGGAGATTAATGTCCTTGTATTCCATCTTGACCGTTCATGTCTATTATTTTCTCATTCATTCATTAAAAAAGTTATATTTATTAGTTTCCAAATACTTTGAATGTATATTGTAACATGATTTGTTATTTATCTATTAGTTTTCACTCTTATTGTGGGTATAGTCTCCCCATGATCCACTTTAGATACTCACTGATAGTTGAAAGTCTCAAGTATATGGGGAGGTGCACCTAAGGTCATGTGGCACTCCATCTTGTACATGATAATTCGATTCATGTTGTTATAGGTTATTTATCAAATGTGGATGATGATGATTTTTTATAATATTTAGCTCTATAATGGAGTTTTTAGTTCCTATTAATGTGGCTTATTTGGTAGTGAAGCTATGTTGGTGAAGAGAAGTGGTTTACAACATTGAATTTGATCATTGAAGCCAAGTCAATAGTGTAGGTATTGAGGCATGACTTGTGTCCATAGAATACTTTAATGGATAGCTGGAAACTCAATAATCAGTATATAATTTGAAATTTGAAATTATATATTTAAAATTTGGGGATTTGTTGGTTGTGTGGGTTCAAACATAATCTATAAGTGTTTTTGAAAATATAAAAAATTATAGGATTATCTGCATATTATTTATAATGATCCTTCATATCCTTCACCCCCCCCCCAAATCATTTGTACCCTCTCCATTTTATCTTGGACCAATCCTATCTCAAAATTCACTATCTTTATAATGTCAACCCAATAAAATAGTGATCTATAAATATTCCCATATAACACCTTAAATGTTACCATTCCATTAAATGAATGAAAACTATTACTATTTAAGAACTCATCTAATGATAACATACTAAACCCTGATCCATTTAAATACATAATAAATGGCCTCAACATATCATCAAATGCATAAATTGTTCACTCTATTTGATTATCCATCTATTGGTGGAAAGTGGGATAAGTTCAAAAATAAGTACCAAAGGCATGTTGTAGTCCCTACCACATCCATGGAATTAATATAGGATCATGATATGAATTAATCATCCTTATAAGACCATAAGGTTTCACTACCTCTTCTATATAAACCTTTTCCAATACATCATTGAATACTGACTTTTGAATTAGTGATAAATAAGCCAATTTTTTCAATATATCAACCACATCCATGATAAAATAGACCCTTTTTATGTATGATGTATTCTAATCACACTATACTTAGAGATATTTTGTCATTTCCATTGAATAACATTTAAGGGATATAAAAGCCTTATAAAAATATACTACTCAATATTCACTTTATAGCAAGTAAGACATGTGGATGAAAAGGCCACCTTAAATTTTTTTATTATAGGACACTAAGATTTCTTTCTAATATAATGATACATCTTTACAATACCATAGATATATGTCTAATAATGAGATATGATACTCACATAAAATTGATTCCTACATGACCAAAGAAATTCTTTAATTTCCCATGAAATGATGCCTAATATTTATCATCTTTTATCCAACCATCCATGACATATCTATAAACTAAAAAATCTATTAATCATTCTACCTCATGTTTTTTCATCTAAAACTAGTCCACTTGATAAAATAATGAGTAATGCACTATCATGTGATATAAAAAACCTCCACTACTAACCTCTTCCAAGTCTAAAATAAAATTCATTACCCATTCCATTATCTTATATTCCTAACTTTCTTCCCAAGAAATATCTCTAGAGGTCTTCTAACTCAATGAATTAATAAAAAAATTCCTTTTTGTAGTGTTTATAAGGACCCAATATCACAATATTAGAGTAATTCTACCCATACCCATTCATTTTAATTCAAATACCTCAAATATAATACATAATTAAATCTATTATGGTCAATTATAACCAAAACTTATTCTCTATGAAAGTAATGTCTCTATAGTTTTAGAACAACCACCAGAACTGATAACATAATATCATGTTTTATGTAATTGAATTTATAAAGTCACACCTTATTGAACCCATAAGATCTAGAAACCCCACCAGCATCAACACACACTGATTCTATATTGTGAAACATCAAAATAAACCTCAAAGATAACTCTTTCATTTATCTAGGAAAAGATAGGGGAACTATTCAATTTATATGTTAAACATTATAATGAAGACTGGTATCATGACATCAAAATTAAGGGTTGAACCTTATTAGTAAAATCTAATAAGGATATTAATGTTTGAGAGAAATAAAATATAAAATTTTTGTATTATCTATCTATAGTGAGAATAATATACACCTAAAATAAATTTTTTAATACTTTCCAAGATACAACCAATCCTATTATAGATGTACTCACAACCAATCCTCACTAGGAAACTAAAAAATCATGAAAATGAACTCCTCATGGAAAAAACATACACTTTTTTATATTTATATACAATTAATGATAACAAAGGATCTCCGAAACCATTCAAGAATTATCAATATGGTCTTTCTCATTCCTCAGGTAGACTAAGAAATCAATGATAAATAAAACCAAAAATTGATCAAGATAATTACTATATAGCTGATGAATCAATCCAATAAATATTTATTGTTCAATAGTAACTCTACAAAGAATCACTAAAAATAAAAAATTCCCATAATGACATAGGAGAAAATACTTATGAATATTCTCCTACTCTACCCTCATCTGATGGTATCTATATTGAAAGTATATCTCTGAGAACCAAATATAATCCTTTATTTGATTAAAAATTCATTAATCCTTGGTAGATGATATCAATTATTTACTATCACCTGATTCAATAACCAATATTCATTTCACAACCTTAATAAACCATTATCCTTATGGGAAAATAACACTGGGGATCCCCATAGAGATACACTATGGAAAATAAAACCCATCCATAGTATACCATCAATATAAATACATAACTCTTGAATTTTATTATGATCAATCCCATAATAAATTATTAATATTAATATAATAAAGGAGATAATTCAATACTAAATTTGATATTTTTACTCAGTGGTGAATCCATTATCTCCTCAAGTAAAACTTTAAAAAAATCCTTCACCACTATTTAAACTTATTTCACAAACACCTCATATTTATAAAATATTTATCTTCGTAGATGAGATGTAATTATTATAGATTTAATATGTCAAAAACCATTTGTCCAATCTATTTCTCTAATGAATACCATGTGATCCCCATCTTTGTTAGAATAAATCACACTCCTTTAGTAAAAATCAATACTGTTTCACATTAAAAACCCAATTTATTCCAAGTATGATAATATGGTTACATTCACAATAATAATAGATCTCACTTCACATAATCAACTCCTATCATTAACATGTACCTATGGATTACCTCAACTAGGCCTGAATGATCTACTCCCAAGTTAAATAAATCTAGAGGTTTTTGAAGCCACTCTATGGTAAACTATACCACTCTTACTAATTAATTATTGATAAATTATTATAATGAACTAAAATAAAAAAACAGAATAAATAATTAAAAAATATACATATCATACCTCACATGAGCCTGGGTTCTCACATTAATTCAACTTCTACATCATGATGTTTCCCAAGAACAATTCCTCTTTCATTCTTTTCTACCCTCCCACCTCGTCCCCACCTCTAATAATTTTCTAATTCCTTAGTGATGCGGAATATTCTAGAGATAATCTCTACCACCACCACCCTACATTAGTGGTCTATTTAGTCATTGGTGCTTCTTCTGCTAAAATTATTACAAAAGATACTATGATTGATGGGGTGGACTATCGAACACCAAACTATGCTATGGCTTATGTAGGATATAAAAATTTCTGATGTCCTTTACCTCCTTAAGAATAAAAAATCATAGTATCGTCAACACAAAAGGTGGATGTACTACTAAGTCCCTTGAATAATAAATAAAGGGTTTGATGTTGATGGAATAAATACCCTGAGATCAAAAGGATGTTAGTTCCAATTCTAATTGATATCAAGATCTAACATCTCTCACATATAAAACCAATCATCACTAATGTCTCCTTAATGATCTCCCTCATCCTAAACAACTCAGTTTAAGACTTTAAAATGAATTAATTGACCCACAACTAGATCTCAAATAAATTTCCTCTCTAAAAGTGGAAATACATTCACTCCAAATTAGTTTAAAAATATGAGTAATATCACTAAAGACTCGTGTACTTCATCCTATAATCTTGAAAAATAGATATCCCTTTCCAAATAAAAAAAACTTTTTTTACCGCTCTAACTAAAGGGTGGTAGTTAAGAATGTTTGGTCCTAATATGAGGATAGAAAAAGATTCAAAAGGGGGGGTTAAATGACCTATTTTATATTTTTTAAAAGAATATAGAAATAAATGTTCAAATTATTAGGTAGTAGAAAATAAAAATTAAACTTGAACATAAGAATTTTTATTGTAGTTTAGACCAAATTGATCCTATATCTACTCATAAAACTCTCAATGTGAGAGTATATCACCCACTATATGGTATATTTATTTTTAATAAGAGTGAAAACTCTTACAACATAACTTTTTTAAAAATAGATTAATAACCCAATACGCTGCCTTTTTCACACCTAGAGGCACAACCTAATACACCTAATTTGTTCACACCTAGTTCACAACCCTTACCCTGCCATTTTATCACCCAGTTTCATAACCTAGAACCTTACTTTTGAACTAAATAAAGAAACAAACTTTTACTTTGTTTAGAACAAGGCACGGAAAAAATTCCCTATCTTTTATATGACCAAGTAACAAATAGACGTATTTTTTATGGGGAGGTATAACCCAACACTAAGGTCCTTCTTATGAATGAAAACAAAAAAATAAAAAATTCCTATAAAAATATGGGAAGAACACAATACAATATAAACTAGTTAGACAATGTGATCTTGAGTGTTTTGAAATAAACGTTCACTTTGATGACACATGATCAAAATGATGAAGTCTACCATGAAAAAGTCTAGTAGCACATGATTGAAAAATAATGATTCCCTAGATAGTTCAAATATCCTGAACCTCCTTAATATATTTTTTTGGATCTATAAAACTCTATTTATAGAGTTTATTCCTAAAAAAAATTATTTAAAATTGATATTAACATGTAGAGTTGTTTTAGTATATCATTTCCCATCAAATAATAATTTTCCCATATAAGGATAACAAAGGACTTTAGAATTATTCAATGCCTTGATAATATATAAAACTAAAAAAAATTGTACCACTAAACTCATTAGAAATTTTAATATCACGGTGAATATTCTCATAATAATCAATATTAAAGTCCATTAAATAATCTCTAAAAAATGAGAGATAGAATTTTCATATAAAAAATAATTCAATTTTATATTTTATATTTTCTAAGAATACAACATAAATATCTATAAATGTTTTATCCCATGTGATCATCATTTAGTTCTTTCTTGAATGCATTCAAAAATAATGTTTCATGTAATTAAAATAATAAATACATAATTATAAAATAAATAAATCAATAAAAACATATAACACATACATACAGTGAATCAAAATATAAAAGTGTAATGAAAAAAAGAGCATATATCATATTTTAAAAAACAAATTTTTTAAGTCATACGACTTTCATAAGGCTTTTTAAAATTTTATGACTTTTATTCCCATGTTAATTTCATCATATGACTTTGTATGGAATTTTAAATTTAATACATATTAATTTGAATAAAAGTATATAACTTTAGGAAACCTGTATGAATTATTTTTAATAAATTTGATAAACTCATATAACTTATTTAATATAAAATTGATATCTCATATGACTTTGAAAAATCTCTGACTTTATATCTTATAATAATTTCTCATAAAAATTTCTCATAAGACTTCAGAACAAGGGTTAATGACTTAAATAATTTTGTGTGTATAACTTCCAAAATTTTCATTAGAGTTTTATAACCATAAGACTTTATAAAATTTCATATAAATTTGTTAGTATGAGTCATTAATTCATAGAAAGATGAATTTTCTCTGAAACCACTTCATAAAACACATATGAAATGTGAATACATTTATGAAAATAATTCAAAATATAATCAATTACAGATCAATCATTATTTTATTCTACAATAATTAGAAGCTTAAAAACTCGTGTTAGAGGTAATAATTATAATTCAGTAATTATCAAAACATAAATAAATAAGTAGATATATTTTTAATTATCAAAACATGATAAAGTGGAAAGGATCCACTCATCAGAGTACTCCTCCTAGAATTAATCTTAAAACTAGATTTACTTGACCATGTAAATATAATGATCTCACCAGTATAATATCCACCATAATCAAATTGGTTCGCATAACAAGTGAGATAAAAAATAAATCTAGTGCTCATCAATTATTGGATAAGGTGAAATTCTATCTCCACTTACTCTAACCACAACTGAATTTATTTATCAAAAATTAAAACCCCATACTTTGGTAAGATCTATAACTTTAACTCCTATAAAGTATCTTTCCAATCCTCTATCATTATAGGATCCCACCTTTGATAAATAACTATAGGCACATCTTACACCCTCTCTTCCTCTACATCATGATTTTTATGAAAAAATGGTATAATTAAAAACCAAAAAACATATCATTCCAGTGAAAATTTATATTTCTATAACTATACTAGCTAAAGAAAAATCACAAACAACTGTTTAATGGACATCACAAACAATAATAATTACTTATTACTATATGATGCATGAACTCACAAGTACATAAATAAAAATATGATAGTATTCCACCCCTTAAATAATGGTTCACAAACAATAAAATTCCATACATAGAATCATATAGGAAATATATTTCTTTAACCAATTTCCTTTGTCTACATAACATACTAAGATCTAATAATAAGAAAACCCTTCTAACCAATGAAAATATCACTAGTGGTTACCCCAAACTCTTCCCTAAAATAATAAATATGATACCATTTTATTATATATCAACCCATCTAAAACTTCTACTAAGTCGATGATGAAATTTAGAGTAACCCCTAAATCCCACCTATAATTTTCCATGGGGTAGAGACTTATACCACTGGTGTAAATATTGAATATGAATGTAATTACACTTATTTTAAGTAATCAATAAGTACACACCAAAAACAATTGATATAACCTCAAAAAATAAAATCAGTATACACACATAAGTGAAAAATATATAATAAACTAAAATAACATGATTCCAATATAATAGAAACTCCCATGCATGGCCCCTTTTATTCCTAGCTAGTTCACCTCATGGTCGAACAGATTTATCCTACCTGAAACCACCCTTACATGATCATGTAATTCTGAAAAATAATAGATTATAATGGGGTGAGTATGCAAGTATACTGTGTATATTTCTCTTCCACCCTCTCATATGTCAAGTGAATAGGCATAATAAGGCATCAATGAATGATATATATTAATATTAATTAATTCAGTATAAAAATTCAAGGAATCATTATCCCAATAATATATCTACAACATATTATAAACCACTAAATTTTCATTTCTGAAACCATAAAAACATACCACATAAACTAAAACATCACCACTCACCATCTACACCAATAATGTTAGTAACTACAACTAAAAAACTATTTTTCATTACACAAGGATCATATAAATTTTTTTTATAATGGTATAACTATAAAAACAAAAAAAAAACTTGTAGTGGAACTTCCACATCCCTCATTTACATCATCACTTAGCAATACCATATCCATAACATCACATTAATATAAAATAATACCACATCCCTCTAAAAACACATCATGAACCTACAAAATAACATTATCATAAATCCAAAACATAACAACAACATTATATAATTTAGCAAGAAAAAAAATTACCACACCAAGGGAAACACATAAACCAATACATAACAAAAAAAATTCCGCAACAACCCTCCTCATCAACATAAACATCCACATTACCCTATGAAATCTACCACAGTTATCTATTATGAAACTGCATTCCCCAACTAGCACACTACCAGCTCATAACAACATGACTCCCAACATTCTTTATTTTATAACATATAAAAAATATATATCATGGTTCACAACATTAATCAATAACATTTGAAAATATACTTTATATAAATTTACCTCATAATTAACTAGAATAAGTAATACAACCCATCTCCTTCTCTTTATACCAAATACACTATTTCATTTTCATATTCACATTATTAAGACAAAATAATTAATTTCCCTCTAAATTTCCATAATCCCTATCTTTCCATAAGTTAATTATTTTATTTTAATTTAATTTATTAATCATTGATTTTATTTTATTTATATAAATTACCCATCGCTACATCAACCAAACTATATAAATTATCTAAATAAATATAAAATAGGAGTTAGAAACCCATGCCCCATCAATGATCAATCCTTTAAATGACTATTTATAAATCTCATTCTCCAATTCTAAAAATACTTATCTAAAATTATAAACCTATGATACCTCTATCCTCACACAAATTACAAATAAAAATTGAGAATAAAAATATTCCATCATTTCATCACTAGATATAATCCATGAATTTCACTTACCATCAACCAATATTCAATTTAATCACTCCCATAAATAAAACCTTCAATAGATTCCAAGGGTCTTTAAAGATTTATCCCAAGTAATAATTTGGAGCATATTAGGGTTTTAGAGAAGTTTCATGAGAAAATTATTGAGTCAAAATCCTTCTTTTTTACTTTTATGTATTTTGTTTTGGAAATCAAAAATCTCTTTATACTCAATTCTCAAGTAAAGAATTTACTTTAAATAAAGTTTCTATTTCATCATACTCACTATTTTATCATAATCACTATTTAATCGTACTCACTATTTCATCGTAACCACTTTGTTTATCATACTGACTCTGACCATCATACTCGCAATGTGCATCATACCCACTTTGCATCATATCATTATTCTGCATTATTTTTGTACTTAAAATATTAATCATATCTATCATCATACCAGCGATATTAATCATACTCATGTTTTACTTTTATCACATGCATGTTTTTATTCTTTTATCAGAAACCATGTTTTATAACAATCATACTCTTGTTATCATCCTCATATATCTTTTGTTTTAATCAAAAAGATGTTGTGTTTTCTGTTTCAATATGACCGTTATAATTCCAGGTGTCCGAGACCCTTCAAATTTTTTAGAGAAATATGATTGTTGGAGAAAATGTGATCATTGGAACCTGAGGCCTATAAATAAGAGGTCATTTGAACCAAAGAATATAAATTTTTCTTCTTCCAAGTTCTAGAGAGGGACTGTGTAACTTATCTCCTACTTTGTGTAAAATCCTTGAAATTAAAAAACATGAACAGATCGTTCTTATTTTTTGTATTTGAATAATTGATTTGTTTTTCGTTGTATTTCTGATAAAGTGATAACAATCTAGGGCTTCTAGGGATAGGCATATGGTGTGATCGATCTTCATATTGAGGTATTTAAAGTGTTTGAAAGACAAAGTTGCCAATTACCTTTAAATTTGAGGGCTTTCGGGGATAACAAGATGGACGTGTCGATCATCATATCTAGGGATTACCGGTTTTGGTAAAACATACCTATTATCCTAGGTGAAAGTATACCCTACTCTTTGGGATAAAATAATTGTAATACCTTTTACTTTTTTGCTGCTTATGGTAATAGAAAGATAACCCCTTTATTTCTTCTTTCTATTAGTATTCTTTTACATTGTAATTGTTTCAATTACAATTTATAATTTTCATAATTGATTCTATATGCTATATGGTAGAATCATTTACACTTGATATACTATGATATTTGTGTTCAACCCAAATACATTTGTTTCATAACATGTTGTAGTACCCCCGGTTTCTGGTATGTAACCCTTACATAATGATTTTAATGGTTATAAAGGTTAAAGGTGATGAATGGGAGAGTCAGGAGAACTTTTAATGAAGTTTTGAGGCAAAGGGGAAGTCACACGGGCGGTGCATGGATTGTCTAAACTGTGTGGCCAAACCGTGCGTAGTTGGTCTTTTGAGGTAGTAGCTCCCGCACGGTTGGAGCACGGTTCGGAAGACCATGAGAGGAGTTCGTGTGAGGATCTTCCAAGGTAGTGACTAACGCACAGTTAGCGCACAGTTTGTCAAAACCATGCAAAAACCGTGCGGACACTTAAATGAGATCCTTAAAAAGTGGATCTCGCATGTTTTTGCCTCTAAAGGGCTCGTTTTTTCCTAAGAGGCCATAACTTGGGATTTTGTTCCTCCTTAGGACAAAAAAGGTTCTCCCATCGTTCTGGAGGCGATCTGAAGGCTTCCCTTGGCGAATCAAAGCCAGATTCTTGAGGTATGTGATCGTTCTTCATCGTTCTTGATCTGTTTCTTAGATCTACTTAGATATACTTATCCCCTTATCTCATTTCCTTATATCTATGCCCATTATGGGTATATCTATGTGTGTGGATGCAAAATATGATGAGTTTTGGTCTTGGTATTTCTAGGAGAAGAGATCTAAGGTGGGTTTTTGAAGAATCAACCCAGTTTTCTTGAGTGTTCTTCGTTTGTTGTGGTTTTCATCAAAACTCTAGAGGTAGGATGCTTCTTTCTCGACTCCACTTAGTAGAACTGATTGGCATGCTTTCAAATTAAATGGGTGGTGTTGAATTGATTGTGATTTGGTTGTTGAACTCTTGTTGGAAACCTTCTTGAGTAATGGTTGTGAAATCTAGAAAATTGGGGATTTTGAATGAGTTCTTTGGTTCTTGATTTTAAAATGGGGATTTTAAAATGGGGATTTTCTATAATTATGGCACATGATTAGGACTAGATGTTTTCAATAAAAGGGTAATGTTTTATTGAAATTAAATGTTGATTTGAAATGGGTTGTGCTTTTGTTTTCAATAAAAATGGTGTTTTATTGAAATAGTTTGACATTGAGATGGTTTGGAATTTAAATGGTTTTGATGGAAATGGTTTTAAATAAAAATGTGTTTTTATTGGAAGGGTTGTTTTGGCATGGTCGTTGGGAATTTTTGGTGTGTGTTCATGTTGCATATACGGGGTTTGGTTGAAATATGACCTTGTGCTCAGTGCCAAATGTTTAATGGCACATGGGAATTTCATATATGGGGCTTGGTTGAAATATGACCATGTGCTCGGTGCCAAAGGAGTAATGGAACATGAGAAACAATTACCTTTTGATAACTTGGTAGATCGACAAGAAACCGCTCATGAGTATGGAACTGTCATAAAATTGCATGCATGGTTGGTTGCATGGGTTTGTGTAATGGTTGGGTATGCCAAAAAGGGATATTGTGAAATGGTTTTAAAGGTTTCTTAGTTATTTTTTTGGAAAAATAACTTTTTGGAAAAATTGGTTTCTATTGTACTTGTATGCTTTTGGTTATGAATGGTTTGGAAAGTTGTTTATATTTGGTTATAAACTGTTTTGGTAAATTGTTTTATATAAACTGTTGGGAAGTCATTGGGGGAAACCTACTGAGTTTTATACTCACCCCTTCTTTGGCACTTTGGTGCTTTTGTAGATGTCATATTCCGGGATACAGGTAAAGGTAAGGCACCTCATTACTAGTGGTTTGTGGTGATGCTTGGGATAGACGGTGGTGCTTGGAGCTTGGAGCTAGGTGTGGAGTTGTGGAGTGTGTCTTGGCTTATTTTGGGTCCTTTGTTTAGTCTTCTGCATAGTACTCTAATATTGTGTTTGGTTGTATTGGTTTTGGTTTGTATTATGGAACAACTTGGTTTTCTTTTGGGAATACATGCTTGAATGTTTTATTGACATGCATCATATAATGATTATTAGAGGATGGTTTGGTTGGTTTCTTTCTCAAGGGAAAATCATTACCCACTATTCCTTGAAGCCCTCGGCATTTATTTCCAGCCTTTGGCACCTTGGGAACATCGATTAAGGCCAAGTAAACCTCACTGCTTCCTCAAGCCAATGAGGTATGGGCGGGGTGTTACAAGTGGTATCAGTTTTGTCCTTCCTTGGTGGTACAAATGGTCATCAGTGTTCTTGGTCTTGGAGTTAGAATTTATTTTCATCTATTCCTTGGGTTGGAATCTTAGACAGGAGTAGGATTGTTGGAACTTGAAATGTATAGCATAAAAGGACTTAGCTAACCCATTTATGCTAAACTTCAAGTTACCAGGGTGTTGGATACATAAGTGTTTTGGAGACACTTCTAGAATGTTGGAAATCTCATTTTCATGGGTTTAGCCAGTGAGATGAGCATGACATGTATTTTAGAGGAATGACTTCCCACTAGGATTTCATATCTCATTGTGAGGAATGATTTATGATTTTGTGCAAGGTGTGAATTTTTGAAAAATTCAGAAATTGTTTTAAAGTGAAAGATTTTTGAAAATAGGATATTGAGTCATTTTGAAAATGGGGTGATTTTCAAAAAGCATGTTGAATGTGTTCAAAATATTTGAACATGGAAAAAGGATGTTTTGGAAAACAATGTTGTGATAGTTGATGGCTAGAATTTTAAATTCTAAGATATCAGTTGCAAGAGAGTGAGATTGATAGAGTTTGTTGTTGGTTTAGAAAATGGCACCCAGTAGGCATCATCGAAACCAACCCGAAGAAGCTGTGGAGAATGTGGTTGCGGCTGAACCATGGATGAACCAAGAGCTAGTTCAGAGTATTGTCCAGGCTTTTTAGGTGGTGGATATGGGGAACCGAAGTAATGAACCAAGGCATATGGATCATACCTTCCAGTTCATGAAGCAGAATCCACCGAACTATCGGGGTGATGTTGAAGCTGAGAAGGTGGAGGTGTGGATAAGTAGGATGAATTGTATCTTCGATTTCATCAGCACACCATCAGAGCTCAAGGTCAAGTTGGTGACGTATATGCTCGAGGATCTTGCACGTCAGTGGTGGGATTTGGTGGTGTAGGCTAAATTGGATGAAGGCCTTACATGGGAGTATTTTGAAGAATTTTTCAACAAACAATTTTATCCTCACACATTCAAAATCCATAAAACAATGGACTTCTTCAGCCTAAAATAGGAGAGCCTCTCTGTCACATAGTATGGGGCTAAGTTCATGAATTTAGTCTGTTTTCACCAGTGGTTGCAGCAAGTACGTCTTTGAAGGAATGCATCTTCTAATCAGGGCTAAAAAAGGAGATTCGATCGAAGATTGTGGTGCTCTATATTATGGATTAGACAGAGATAGTGAACAGAGCGATTGTTGCTGAACGTGACATCTCGGGATCGATAGGAGGAGGAATGATGATACCTACAAGAAATGGTGGGAATTCAACCGCTGGGAACAAGAGGAAAAGGGACACCCATTTCAATGGTGCAAGTGGAAATCAGAACCCGACGGCTGGATCAGTAAACCTTCCTCCACGACCCTAGAGCAAATCAGGTTGTTTTCAATGTGGTTTGTTTGAACACATAAAGAGATATTGTATGGAACAACCTAGATCTTGTCATAATTATAACAAGATGAGATATCTTCAGTGCTATTATCGTAGTGCTCCAAGGTCAGGGGCTTGAGATACTCTTCAGTTGTCACAAGAATCGTATGCTTCGACTGGACGAGGGCAGTAGAATTAGTCTCGTCAGCAGAGAAGAGCTCACCATGTTGATTCTAGAAATACTGTGACTCCTCAAATAGGGCAACCTCATCAAGAAAACAAGGATAAAAGTATAGTGAATAAGTAATTGTATGGATTTGAGCAGATGATTGTCGATGATCAGGTTGGACCATCTACAGTAAGAGGTGCGATTCTTTTGAATTCTACCTTTTTTCAAGTGTTTTTTGATACTAGTGCATCACATTTCTTCATTGCTTCTCTTGTTATTGACTTTATATGTTTAAAAGTGGAAATGATGCCTTCTATTTTGAAACTGTAAACTCCTCTTGGTGAAAGAGAATATCAAGCCTTTGTGTGTAGAGCATGTGCTATAACTGTTTATGGAGCTGAGTTAAAATGGGACTTCTCAATGTTTGATATGGATGTCTATGATGTAATCTTGGGTATGGATTGGTTGAAAACGTTCAAGGCTCACATTGACTGTTATAGGAGAACAGTTAGTTTCATGGTTGAAGATGGTATTGAGCATCTCTTTAGAGGATAGAGGACTATAAATAAAGGTGTGAAGAGCTTGTTGGCACCAATGGTGGGAACAATATCTTACCAATTGTTAGCGTTGAATTTGGAATCAATCTAAGAGATCGAGTAAAATAGTTTTCCAGTTATTGTGGATCAATTTACTGATGTCTTTCCCAAGAAGTTCTCAGGGTTACCACCTCTAAGGGAAGTGGATTTTGTGATTGATCTCCTTCCAGGGACCAATCCTATTTCCCTTTCATATTATAAGATGGAACCAATAGAGTTATGGGAATTGAAATTGTAGTTAGAGGACCTGGAAAGAAAAGGGTTTATCCGGTCTAACACGTCTTTGTGGGCAGCGTTGGTATTGTTTTTGAAGAAGGAAGATGGAACCCTTCGGCTGTGTGTTGATTATCGTAAGTTTAACCAAGTTACAATAAAGAATAAACATCCACTTCCACGCATTGATGACCTATTTGATCAATTAAGGGAATCTTAGTGGTTCTCCAAGATTGACTTGTGATCAGGATATCACCAATTGAGAGTTCAGAAAGAGGATATTCCAAAGACAGCTTTCAGAAGTAGATATGGACACTATGAATATGTAGTCATGCCTTTCGGTCTAACAAATGCACCAGTAGTCTTCATGGAATTGATGAATCGGATATTTCAACAATATCTAGATTCTTTTGTTATGGTGTTTGTGGACAAAATTTTGGTCTATTTAAAGACAAGGTATGATCATGAGGTACACCTGGAAATAGTGTTAAAAATCTTGAGAAATCATCATTTGTATGCCAAATTATCAAAGTGTGATTTTTGGATACAGGAAGTACATTTCCTTGGCCATGTCATTTCTGAGAAAGGCGTTTCTGCTGATCCTAAAAAGATAGAAGCCATTATCTATTGGAAACCACCGAAGAATGTGTTCTATATAAGAAGTTTTCTTGGTCGAGCTGGTTACTACCGATGCTTTGTCCGTGATTTCTCATGACTAGCTTCATCAATGACAGCTCTAACAGAATAATGCTCCATTCCAATAGACAGAATCATGTCAGAAGTCTTTCCCGGAACTAAAAGTTTGGCTTACATTGGAACCTATCTTGACCTTAGCAGAATCAAGACAAGGGTATGTGGTATATTGTGATGCTTCAGGATCAGGGTTGGGATATGTTCTCATGAAAAGAGATCACGTGGTTGCTTATGGTTCAAGGCAGTTGTGGGTGCATACCCAACACATGATTTGGAGTTAGTTGCAGTCATCCATGCTTTGAAAACATGGATACATTATCTCTTTGGTGAGAAATTTACTGTGTTTATGGATCACAAAATCTTGAAACACATTTTCTCACAGTGATATTTGAATCTGAGGTAAAGGAGGTGGACAGAGTATTTCCAAATGTTTGACTTTGACTTGATGTACACACTGGGAAAAGAAAATTCGATGGTGGATGCATTGAGTAGAAATTCATATTCTCAGTTGGTGAAAGAATCTTTAGATGAATGGCAGTTGATGTTGATCTTATATGACATGCATGTGGAATGTGAAGATCGAGGTGATGTTTCAGTTTTATTTTTAGCTACGCTTATTCCTGATCTAGTAAAAATGATCAAAGAAGCACAAACATCTGATGCAGAATGTCTAGTTGTAAGTTCAAAACTCAATGGTGGGGAGACCATTGATGGCTGGAAACTTGATGGGGGTTCAGTTTTGTGTTTTAGAGATCGGATGGTTGTACCTATGGTTTTTCAGGAACAACTAATTCATGATTACCACCATTCAAGATGGTACGTACATCCAGGTACACAGAATATGTATAAGGCATTGAAGGCGCAGTTTTGGTGGAGCGGCATGAAAAGGAAGGTGGATGAGTTCGTCGTGCGGTGCTTAACCTTCTAGTAGGTTAAATAAGAGCATTAGAGACCAGCTGGTATGTTACAATCTTTTCCCATCCCTGTTTGGAAATGGGATCAAATAGCAATGGATTTTGTTATGGGTCTTCCAAGAACAGTCTGGAAACACGATGCCATTTGGGTGATAGTGGATCATCTAACCAATTCAGCCCATTTCATCCCTATTCATGAAACTCATATGGTGGAGGATCTTTCAAATATCTATATCCATGAATTGGTAAAGAGGAATGGTGTACCAGTGTCTATAGTCTCCGATAGATATCTGAGGTTCACATCTCGTTTCTAGAAATCATTATAGCAAGCCCTTGGAACTCAATTGACTATGAGCACCACGTATCATCCTCAAACGGATGGGCAATCCGATCGGATGATACAAACATTAGAAGACATGTTGTGGGCTTGTGTAATGGATTTTTGTGGCTCATGGGAGGATCATATACCCTTAGTGGAGTTCTCATACAATAACAGCTATCAATTCTTGATACGCATGGCTCTGTTTGAAGCATTGTATGAGCGTCCTTGTCATTCTTCACTATGCTGGGTGGAAACGGGTGAAACTTCACTATTCAGGCCAAGCCTTGTCCAAGAAACAATAGAGAATATCCAGATGATTAGAAAGAGGATGGAGATAGCTCAGAGTCGTCATAAATTTTATGCAGATCACCGTTGAAGGCCGTTATTGTTCGTTGTGGGTGATCATGTCTTCTTGAGGATCACTATGAGGCTTGGACATCGTCATTTTAGGAAGCAAGGAAAGTTTTCTCCTAGATACATTGGCCCTTTTGAGATAAAATAATGGGTTGGAGAGGTGGCATATTGGTTTTCATTACCACCATGGTTTAGTTCAGTGCATAATGTGTTCCATGTATCTTAGTTGAAAAATTATCAGCCTGATCCTGACCATGTGATTAGATGGGATCATATTGACCTAGAGCTGGATGATTCATTGATACATATCCCAATACAGATTTTGGATAGACAAGATAAAGTTTTGTGGGAAAAAATCATCGGTCTAGTGCGGGTTGTATGGTAGCATGGTCAGATTCAGGAAGAGACTTGGGAACGTGAGAAGGAGATGAAATAATAGTGGTCGGAACTCTTTTCAGCCAGCAAGGGTTGTCTAATTTCCAAGGATAGAAAGACCAATGGTGGGGAGAATGTAGTACACCTGGTTTCTAGTATGTAACCCTTACTTAATTATTTTAATGGTTATAAAGGTTAAAGGTGATGAATGGGAGAGTCGAGAGAACTTTAAATGAAGTTTTGAGGCAAAGGGGAAGTCGCATGGGCGGCACACGGTTTGCCTAAACCATGCGTCCAAACCGTGCGTAGTTGGTCTTTTGAGGTAGTAGATCCCAAATGGTTGGAGCACGGTTCAGGAGACCATGCGAGGAGGTCATGCAAGGGTCTGCCGAGGCAGTGGATAATGCACGGTTAGTACACAGTTTTTCTAAACTGTGCGAACTAACCATGCGGGAACTTAAATGAGATCCTTAAAAAGTAGATATCACACATTTTTTCCACTAAAGGGATCGTTTTTCTTCTTAAGAATCCATAACTCGGTATTTTGTTCCTCCTTAGTCCAAAGAAGGTTCTCCCATCATTCCGGAGGTGATCTGAAGGCTTTCCTTGGAAAATCGACGTCAGATTCTTGAGGTATGTGATCGTTCTTCATCATTCTTGATCGGTTTCTTAGATCTACTTAGATCTACTTCTCCTATTCTCTTGTTTCCTTAGATCTACGCCCGTTAGGGGTAGATATAAGTGTGTGGATGCCAAATATGATGATTTTGGGTCTTGGTCTTGCTAGGATAAGAGATCTAAGGCATGTTTTTGAAGAATCAACCCGGTTTTCTTAAGCATTCTTAGTTCGTTGGAGTTTTCGTCAAAACCCTAGAGGTAGGAGGCTTCTTTCTCAACTCCACTTAGTATAATTGATTTTCATGCTTTAAAATTGAATGGGTGGTGTTGAATTGATTTTGATTTGGTTGTTGAACTCTTGTTGGAAACCTTCTTGAGTAATGTTTGTGAAATTTGGAAAATTGGGGATTTTGAATGAGTTCTTTGGTTCTTGATTTTAAAATGGGGATTTTCTGGAATTGTGGAACATGATTATGACTATATTTTTTCAATAAAAGGGGAATGTTTTATTGAAATTAAATGCTGATTTGAAATGGGTTGTGCTTTTATTTTCAATAAAAATGGTGTTTTATAGAAATGGTTTGACATTGAGATGGTTTGGAATTGAAATGGTTTTGATGGAAATGGTTTTCTATAAAAAGTCATTTTTATTTAAAGGGTTTTTTTGGCATGGTTGTTGGGAAGTTTTGGTGTGTATTCATGTTGCATATACGGGGCTTGGTTGAAATATGACTTTGTGCTCAGTGCCAAATGTTTAATGGAACATGGTAATTTCATATACGAGGATTGGTTGAAATATGACCTCATTCTCGGTTCCAAAGGGGTAATGGAACATGGGAAACAATTACCTTGTGATGACTTGGTAGATCAACAAGAAACTGCTCATGAGTATGGAATTGTAATAACGTTGCATGCATGGTTAGTTGCATGGGTTTGTGGAATGGTTGGGTATGCCAAAAAGGGATATTGTGAAATTGTTTTAAAGGTTTATTAGTTATTTTTCTAGAAAAATAAATTGTTGGAAAAATTGGTTTCTATTGCACTTGTATGCTTTTGGTTATGAATGGTTTGGAAAGTTGTTTATATTTGGTCATAAACTATTTTGGTAAATTGTTTTATATAAACTATTTTATATAAATGTGACTAAATATTCTATCCTAGTGGCATGAGTAGAGAAGTCATTGGGGGAAACCTACTGAGTTTTATACTCACCCCTGATTTGGAACTTTGGTGCTTTTGCAGATGGTGTATTCCGGGATATGGGTAAAGGTAAGGCACCTCATTACTAGTGGTTTGTGGTGATGCTTCGGATAGGTGGTGGTGCTTGGAGCTTGGAGCTAGGTGTGGAGATATGGAGTGCGTCTTGGATTATTTTGGGTCCTTTTTTAGTCTTCTTCATAGTACTCTGATATTGTGTTTAGTTGTATTGGTTTTGGTTTGTATTGTGGAACAACTTGGTTGTATTTTGGGAATACATGCTTGAATATTTTATTGACATGCATCATATAGTGGTTGTTAGAGGATGGTTTGGTTGGTTTATTTCTTAAGGGAAAATTGTTCCCCACTGTTCCTTGAATCCCTTGGCATTTACTGCCAGCCTTTGGCACCTTGGGAATGTCTCTTAAGGCCAAGTAACCCTCACCACCTCCTCAAGCCAATGAGGTAGGGGCGGGGTGTTACACATGTGGTATTATAACATCAGACCAAGAGTCAATCTGATCATTTTTTATTTTATAATAGGTATTGTGAATTGTTTTAGTTTATGTCATATTAAACTAAGAACCTTCCTTAAAGGTTTTAATAAAAAAAAATTAAACATGCAATTCACTCCCCCCCCCCTCTTTTATTTGTGCTATCTTATATCCATTTCGATCCAACAATAGGTATCAGAGAAAGTTTTCCACTTATTTGAAAAAAAAATCTTTGATTTTACAAGTTACATTATTTTTATATATTTCTAAATATACTAACCTGTATTTGTGGAAAAATGATTTTGTTTCTTTATGATAGAAGTCATGATGAATTTCGGTTCAATTGACAATCCTAATCCTACAAGACCACCTATCTTTGATGGAAATGACTTTGAATATTGGAGAGGTCGGATGAATACTTTTATCATAAATACTGGTGTAGATAACTTTTTTATTCTCACTAGTGACTATAAAATTCTTGAGAAAGAAGGTAGGACTTTTACAGCCCAAGAAAAACTTGAATATTAGTTAAACTATAAGTTACGCAATGATTTATTTTTTTCCATGACCAGGAATATTTACAGTCAAATCTCTTCATGTGAAGCCTTGAATATCATATGGATGAAATTAGAGATTACACACTTTGGTACTTCCAAAGTTGTTGAATTAAGAAGGTAAATACTAAGAGATGACTACCAAGCATTTGAATTTCCTTATGGTGAACCTGTAGTTAAGGTTAAACAAATATTTATGATGATTATTAATATTCTTTGATCTATGGGAGAGAAAAATTTAGAAGATGAAGTTTTAGTTGAGAATATTATAGAAGTTATTCCAAATGAATGGGAATCCAAGAGGACCGCAGTTGATGAGTCTATAAAGATTACTAATCTTAACATTGATGATCTCTTTGGGACTTTATTGCAATATGAAGGAAGACTTAAGAGAGATGTAGATAAAGTGAAAAATAAGAATGGTGGAGTAGCATTCACTACTACATGAAATCCTTCCAAGTCTCAATAACCTGTGAAAACTAAGTCAATAAAGAGATAAATAAGATGAAGGCTATTCTCCATAAATTGTTTAAGAAACAAAAATAAAGAGAAAATAAATGAATGTTTTTGTTGTATTTTTCTTTCTTGACTATATTTTGAAAAACATAGAACTTTTGACAATTCAATTAGCTTTATGTTTGAATTTCCATTGTTTTGTATTCTATCTCTCTCTAACCTTTTTAGGCTATATAATTTTACCCCATTCTTTTTTGTAAATCTAAAATGGGGAGAATATTTTTTAAAAGGGGAAAAGTTTTAAAAGGGGGATAATTCCCCAAGGAGAGAATCTTTAATGTTTTATTCAAATTTAATACATTAAAAAAAGAATAATATAAACCAAGGAAATTCTATATGAATAAAATCCTTAGGAAAGTCTATACCTAAGGCAGAGTTGGTTGTATTCGGTTCTTTCTTCATAAGAGTTTTCATAACTCAGGGAGAGATAAGTATTTCTTTCTAGTTTTACTTTGTGTTTTGTGCTTTCCAAAAAGGGGGAGATTGTTAATTCAAAAATCTTATTTTTACTTTTATGTCTTTTGTTTTGGAAATAACAAATCTCTTTATAATCAATTATCAAGTAAAGTATTTACTTTAAATACGGTTTCTATTTCATCGTACCCACAATTTTATCGTACTCACTATTTAATCGTACTCACAATTTCATCGTAACCACTCTATTTATCATAATGACTCTAACTATTGTACTCACAATGTTTATCAAACCCACTTTTCATCGTATTAGTATTATGCATTATTTTCGTACTGACAATCTTACTCATATCTATCATCATACCAGCAATATTAATCGTACTCATGTTTTACTTTTATCACATGCATGTTTTCATTATTTTATCAAAACCCATGTTTTATAATGATAATACTCTTATTATCATTCTCATATATATATTTTTTAGTCAAAATGATGTTGTAGAGTTTGATATAAACTAATCAAAATGATGTCGTTTTTTTTGTTTCAATATGATCATTATAATGCCAGGTGTCCAAGTCCCTTTGAATCTTCTAGAGAAAAATGATTGTTGTAGAAAATGTGAACATTGGAACTTGAGGCCTATAAATAGAAGTTCATTTGAACCAGATAATATAACTTTTGTTTCTTCCAAGTTCTAGAGAGTGACTGTGTGAATTCTCTCCTAATTCGTGTGAAAGCCTTGAAATTAAAAAATCTGAATAGCTTGTTCTTAGTTTTTTTTATTTTAATAAGTGATTTGATTTTATTTGTGTGTCTGATCAAGTGATAATGATAAAGGGTTGTCAGGTATAGGTAGAAAGTGTGTCCGATCTTTGTATCAACTGCTTTCAAGTGTTTGAAAGAGAGAGGTGTCGATTACCTATAAAATCAAGGTCTTGTGAGGATAGCAAGACGGATGTGATGATCATCATATCAAGGGCTTACTGGTGTTAGTAAGATAGACCTATTATCCTAGGTGAAAGGATACCCTACTCTTTAGAATAAAATAATTATAATACCTTTTACTTTTCCACTATTTATTGTAATAGAAAGATAACCCTTTTATTTATTCTTTCTATTAGTATTCTTTTACATTGTCATTTTTTCCATTACAATTTATACTTTTCATAATTTATTCTATATGTTATATGGTAGAATCAATTACACTTGATAAACTCGGATATTTGTGTTCAACCTGAATACAATTGTTTCATAACTTGTGGTATCATAACATCGAACCAAGAGTCATTCCGATCATTTTTTTTATTTTATAAGAGGTATTGTGAATTGTTTTAGATTATGTTTTATTAAACTAGGAACCTTCCTTAATGGTTTTAATAGAAAATTTTAAACATACAATCCACCCACCCACCCCCCCCTCTTGTATTTGTGCCATCTCATATCCATTTTGATCCAAAAATTGGTATTAGAGCAGGTTTTCCACTGCTTTGAAAATTTGTCTTTTCTCTTCTTTTACAAGTTACATTATTTTTCTATGTTTATTAATATACTAACTTGTATTTTTGGAAAAGGTATTTTGTTTCTATATGATGGTAGGAATGATGAATTTCGATTCAATTTAAAATATTAATCCTACAATACCACCTATCTTTGATGGAAATGTCTTTGAATATTGGGGAGATCAGATAAACACTTTTATCATAAATACTGGTGTGGATAACTTTGTTATGCTCACTGGTGACTCTAAAATTCCTAAGAAAGAAGTCAGGACTTTTATAGCCCAAGAAAAAAATTAATAAGAGTTAAACTATATGGTACACAATACTTTATTGTGTTCCATGAATAGGAATATTTATAGTCAAATCTCTTTATGTGAATCCATGAATAGCATATGTAAGAAATTAGAGATCACACAATTTGGTACTTCCAAAGTTGTTGAAACAAGAAGGGAAATGCTAAGAGCTAACTACCAAGAATTTTAATTTCCTTATGGTGAACCTGTAGTTAAGGTTAAACAAAGATTTATGACGATTGTTAATAGTATTCAAGCTATGAGAGAGAAAAATTTAGAAGATTAAGTTTTAGTTAAGAAGATTATATACATTATGCCAAATGAATGGGAATCCAAGAGGACCACAGTTTATGAGTCTAGAAAGATTACTAATCTTACTATTGATGATATCTTTGGAACTTTATTACAATATGAAGGAAGACTTAAGAGAGATGCAGATAAAGTGAAAAAGAAGAATGGTGGAGTAGCATTCACTACTACATAAAATCCTTCCAAGTCTCAATCACCTCTGAAAACTAAGTCAATAAATAAATAAAGAAGATGAAGGTTGTTCTCCACGAATTTATTAAGAAAGAAAAAGAAAGAGAAAATTAATGAATGTTTTTTTTATTTTCTTTCTTGATTGTCTTTTGAAAAACTTTTAACTTTTCACAATTCAATTAGCTTTATGTTTTCATTACCATTATTTTTTATTTTGCTTCTCTCTAACCTTTTTAGGCTATACAAGTTTACCCCGTTCTTTTTATAAATCACAAAGGGGTAGAATGTTTTTTAAAAGGGCATAAAGTTTTACAAAGGGGGAGAATTCCCAAAGGGGAGAATACTTAATGTTTTACTCAAATGTAATACATTAAAGAAAACAATAATATAAACCAAGGAACATATATATGAATTTATTACTTAGGAATGTCTATACCTAAGGGGGGGTTAGTTGTATTCAGTTCTTTCTTTAGAAGAGTTTTCATAACTCAGGGGGAGATAAGTATTTCTTTCTAGTTTTACTTTGTGTTTTGTGCTTTCCAAAAAGGGTGATATTGTTAAGTCAAAAGCATTCTTTTGACTTTTATGTCTTTTGTTTTGTAAATAATAAATCTCTTTATACTCAATTTTCAAGTAAATAATTTACTTAAAAAACAGTTTATATTTTATCGTACTCACTATTTTATCATACTCACTATTTCATTATACTCACTATTTTATCATAACCACTTTGTTTATCATACTGACTCTGACCATCATACTCACAATTTGCATCATACCCACTTTGCATCGTATCAGTATTATGCATTATTTTCATACTAACAATCTTACTCATATCTATCATCATACCAATGATATTAATCGTACTCATGTTTTACTTTTATAACATGCATGTTTTCATTATTTTATCAAAAACCATGTTTTATAACAATTGTAATCTTGTTATCATTGTCATATATCTTTTTTTTTAATCAAAATTATGTCATGGAGTTAGTTATAAACTAATCAAAATGATTTCGTGTTTTCTGTTTCAATATGACCATTATAATGTCATGTGTCCAAGTCCCTCCAAATTTTTCAGAGAAATACAACCGTTGGAGAAAATGTGACCATTGGAACCTGAGGGCTATAAATAGGAGGTCATTTGAACCCAATAATATACTTGTTGCTTCTTCCAAGTTTTAGAGAGAGATTGTGTGACTCCTCTCCTTCTTCATGCGAAATCCTTGAAATTAAAACATATTAACGGATCGTTTTTAGTTTTTGTATTTCAATAAGTGATTTTTTTTATTTTTGCATCTGATCAAGTGATAATGATCGAGGGATGATAGAGATAGGAAGATGGTGCGATTGATCCTTGTATCGAGGGATTTCAAGTGTTTGAAAGATAGAGATGTCAATTACCTATAAAATCAAGAGCTTGCAGGGATAGCAAGATGGACATGTTGATCATCATATCGAGGTCTTACCAGTGTTGGTAAGACATGCCAATCATCCTAGGTGAAAGGATACCATGCTCTTTGGGATAAAATAATTGTAATACCTTTAACTTTTATGCAGATTATTGTAATAGAAAGGGAACCCTTTTATTTCTTCTTTCTATTAGTATTATTTTACATTGTAATTGTTTTAGTTATAATTTATACTTTTCAGAATTGATTCTATACTCTATATGGTAGAATCATTTACACTTGATATACTCTGATATTTGTGTTCAACCCAAATACAATTGTTTCATAACCTTTGGTATCATAACATCAGACCAAGAGTCAGTTTGATATTTTTTTTCTTTTATAAGAGGTATTGTGAATTGTTTTAGTTTTTGTCATATTAAACTAAGAACCGTCCTTAAAGGTTTTAATAGAAATTTCTAAACATATAGTTCACCCCCCCCCCCCTTGTATTTTTTCCATCTCATATCCATTTCGATCCAACAATTGGTATTAGAGAAGGTTTTCCACTACTTTGAAAATTTGTCTTTTCTTTTCTTTTACAAGTTACATTATTTTACTATATTTATAAATATACTAACCTGTATTTTTGGGAAAAGGATTTTGTTTTTTTATGATGGTAGGAATGATGAATGTCTGTTCAATTTACAATATTAATCATATAAGACCACCTATATTTAATGGAAATGACTTTTAATATTGGAGAGATCAGATGAAAACTTTTATTATAAATACTTCTGTATATAACTTTTTTATGCTCATAGTTGACTGTAAAATTCCCAAGAAAGAAGTCAAGACTTTTACAGCCCAAGAAAAACTTGAATATCAGTTAAACTATAAGGTACACAATACTTTATTGTGTTCCATGACTAGGAATATTTACATTCAAAACTCTTCATGTGGATTCACGAATAGCATATGTAAGAAATTAGATATTACACACTTTGGTAATTCCAAAGTTATTGAAACAAGAAGGGAAATTCTAAGAGCTGACTACCAAGCATTTGAATTTCCTTATGGCGAACCTGTAGTTAAGGTTCAGCAAAGATTTATAACTATTGTTAATAGTCTTCAAGCTATGGGAGAGAAAAATTTAGAAGATGAAGTTTTAGTTGAGAAGATTATAGAAATTATGCCAAATGAATGGGAATCCAAGAGGACCACAGTTGATGAGTCTAGAAAGATTACTAATATTACTCTTGATGATATCATTGGAACTTTATTGTAATATGAAGGAAGACTTAAGAGAGATGCAGATAAAGTGAAGAATAAGAATGGTGGAGTAGCATTCACTACTACATCAAATCCTTCCAAGTATCAATCACCTGTGAAAACTAAGTCAATAAAGAGATAAAGAAGATGAAGGATGTTCTCCATGAATTGAATAAGAAATAAAAATAAAGAGAACATAAATGAATGTTTTTGTTGTATTTTTCTTTCTTGACTATCTTTTGAAAAACTTTGAAATTTTGACAATTCAATTAGCTTTATATTTTCATTACCATTGTTTTGTATTCTATTTCTCTTTAACCTTTTCATGCTATACAATTTTACACCATTCTTTTTCTAAATAACAAAGGGGAGAATGTTTTTTAAAATGGGAGAAAGTTTTACAAAGGGGGAGAATTTCCCAAAGGGTGGAATCCTTAATGTTTTACTAAAATTAAATACATTAAATAAAAGAATAATATAAACCAAGAAAAATATATATGAATATAATCCTTAGTAAAGTCTATACCTAATAGGGAGTTAGTTGTATTCAGTTATTTCATTAGAAGAGTTTGTATAAATCAGAAGGAGATAAGTATTTCTTTCTAGTTTTACTTTGTGTTTTGTGCTCTCCAAAAAGGGAGAGATTATTAAGTCAAAAGTATTCTTTTGACTTTTATGTCTTTTGTTTTGGAAATCACAAATCTCTTTATTGTCACGACCCGTCCTCGGGACCCGTGCCGTGACTACCCCAAGCCCGCCTTCCATAGGCCAGGGGCTGGTGACTAGCACCAAGGCGTAATTCCCGATAAAAGGGAAGGCATTGCCTTTGTAAAGTAAACAAACACACAGAGTACAAGTGGAAGTAATACACTAAGAAAAAAAAGAAGTGATGAAAAGTAAGTGGGCTAGAATACAAACCCAACTGAAAGTACAACTACAACTGAACGAAAGTACAATAGAAAAAGACAAACAGCTGGAAGAACGGAAGAAGCTCCTAGGTCGTCCTCCTCGGATCATACCTGAAGGGTAGGTACAGATAGTGCAGCTCCTGGATCATCCACCACGGATCCTACCTGAAGGGTAGGTAAAGATAGCCTCCACAACGCTCTCGCCCGTCAACCTCCTCCAAGTGTTGTCTCGTTGTGAAGTCCACCTCCGGATACAGACTCATCGTGAGGTCCACCTCCAGGTACCGTCCCATCCTCGAACACTCGACCTCTGTCAGCACTGCCCATTGTCTGCAACCAACACAACGACGTGCGGGCATAGCCCATGCAGGGGTGAGTATAACAATACTCAGTAGAGACCCAGAGACCCTCAAGGTCTCACTAAATCCAACAAGGATAACCACAAAGAAAGATCTCAATAGATAACCTCTACCTAGGTATATACCCATATATATACCTAAGTTATCAAGTAACCCATCTCAATCATGAGGAAACACAAAGATCATAGACTCAGCTCAAACCAGGATTTTATTCACGATAACGAACCACGGCTGCTGGAGAACTCCTCCTCTGTCGAGTACAGTGGGCCTCCCGCTACAACCAAGCGCGTCCCACTAACCTTGGACTGCGGAAGTACTCCACCTGCTGAGTACTGTGGGTCTGCCGCTGCAACCAAGCGTATCCCACCATGGGTCTGCCACTACAACCAAGCGCACCCCCTCATAGCCTATAGAGGTACTTCTTCTGTCGAGTACCCCAAGTCTTCCTCTACAACCAAGCTCACCTCCGTTGTGGGTCTGCCGCTACAACCAAGCGCACCCCACTGGGCTATCCAAATCACTCCGAGTCGATCGATCAGCAGTCATCAAGTCTCATTTAGCTACTAGGTCTCTGCACTCTGCTAGCTCGTCTCCGGGAGGGTCCGCTCCACGAGTTACTTGTCGATACTCCAAGTATCACAAGTCCCACGAAGAAGTATCACAAAGGACCGCCTCATCATAGGGGTCTCAAAGCAACAGACGACGCGTCAATCGGACGCCCGGTCTGTGAGTTATTAGCCTTTTCGTCTCAGGGGCCCGGTTGGTTTTGTGTATGAACCAACCCGACCGCATATCAACTGTACCCCGAACTCTCATAGGGTATACTCATAGGTATTGTTTCCCAACGTGATCACCAACGCCGCTGATGGTTCATCAAATAGACGTTCAGTCTGAAAGTTATCATCTTTTCCATTCCAGGGGCCGGTTGGATTTCGGGTACAATCCAACCCGGCAAATATCCAACTGCATCCAAAACTTAGGCGAAGCATGCTAAAAGTTTCGTTTCATCAAGAGGAATCCAACAAAGTCGACGACACGTCAATCGGATGTCTGGAGCTCAAGATATAAGCATTTCCGCTCCGAGGGCCCGGTTGGTTTCGTATCCAAACCAACCCGGCCATACTCAAAGTTCTCCTAAACCTTGAGTGTAATATACCGAAACGAACTTCTACATCCAAGGATTGCATCGCAACTGACAGTGCGTCGATCGGAGGTCCGTAGCCCAAGTTATGGGCAAAAGACCAAAAGAGGTCCGAAATGGGGGGGTCTGGGACCGGCCCAACCCCCCCCCCCCCCCCTGGGTCGGCCCGAACCGGGTCTGAGTCCGGCCCGGACCGGCCTGGGCGCGGCATGACCCGGCGCGCTGGTGCGCTGGCGGTCCGCTGGCCAGCTCGGTGTAACCGAGCTGGGTGGTCAGGGGGGGGGGGGGGGGGGCTGCCCCCCTGCTCAAATAAACCCCCCCCCCCCCCCCCCCCCACCACCATGTGGGGGCCGCTCCACCAATCTGTAGGGGTTTCAAACCCCCGGTCTTCCCCCTGTCCGGCTGGCCCACTCTGGCCGGCCGGCTACTGCACCACGGGACCAGTGCGGGCCGGTCCCCCTGCTCTGACGCCGGCAGCCGGAAACCGGTCGCCGCTCCCTGCTCCGCCGCGGCCCCGCTCCGGCCACAGTGTTTTCTTGATTCTCCGGCGCGGCGCGACGGTGCCGCGCATCCTTGCCGCATGATCCCACATGGTGTCATTGCACCACGTCAATTTCCTTTGAACCGCAACAACACAAAGATAAGGGAGGAGGGTCGGTCATGTTTGTGCGGTCTGGCCCCCTCCCGTTAATTGATAGCAAGCGGTCCAATTTGAAACGAGGAACGATGGCGGAAGAATTCACGAATAACAACAACAATAAATCCCCTACCTCAAGCGTTGTCGTCGAATGAGGTTTGTCGCGGAAAGGGACGTCGCAGAAGAAGAGGATCGTTGGTGTTTGTTGATCTCTGAGGAAGGCGTCTCTCGCCATCGTGGAGAGGAGAATTGACGGCGTCGCGGTACACGGCGTCGCGTAGTCGATCTCCGAGGTTTCGGCGTTCTTTATTGGAGACCGGCGTTCTTCGCATTCTTCAATGAAGAGGATGAAGATCTTCATGCCTTAGAGCTTTTTCCAAATCCTCTCAACAAGCTAACAACCTAATAAAATAAGTGTTTCACTTTTTTTATTACTCATGACTTAAGTTTGAAATTCAAAAATTGAATTAAACCACTTAATTAACTCATGTGTCATTTAATAGGAGGGTTATGGGAGTTTAGGGAATATTAAAGGGTGGGGTTCGTGTGGGCCCCACCGCCCTCATAACCTCTTGTGGGAAGTTGGGTGGTTTCCCAACTTCCACTCAAAGGACTACCACTTAGAAAGAAAAAATAAAATTTATAGCTCAATTTTATTTTTAACTTCCACAATTTTTAACAACTTCTCCCATGTAAACGCAACTCCGGAAAAGGTGTTCCTAAGAAAATATCGGCACTGCGAATCCATCAGTTCCCTCGGAATTCGATTCCGAGCACCGGTTTAAAAGTTAGTAAAACCCACGCGTTCATTCACTGATCGTACCCGAGCTAAACTTCGGAAAATGATTCCGGGCACACCGGGCCTCGGAATCAGGCGCCGTCAGAAACTGCGTTCATGTAAAATTCCAAAGAAATTAAGAAAAAAAATTCCTTGAAATATCCAAATCTTTACATTACTCCCACCTCAGAGCTTTACGTTCCAGTAAAGCTATAACACAAACTAGGGAAACAAAAGTGGTATTGAGCATGCATCTGATCCTCCTGCTCCCATGTGCCCACCTGGAGGTTCTCGTGCTGCCAACAAAAGCACACAAGAGGAATCGACCATCCTCGTAGGATCTCTCCTGTCGATCCTTAACCTCTACTAAAACCCTGCAAAGTCACCCCATCACCAATGTCCAGCTCCTCATGGTCGATGATATGCATCGGGTCAAGCACGTATCTCCCCGGTTGAGATACGTGGAAGTCATCGTGCACCTGGTGCAACTGAGGTGGATGGGTCAAATGGTAAGTCACCTCGCCTACCCTGATGAGGACCTAAAAAAGGTCCGTTGAACCTCAGATATTACTTGCTGCCTTGGCCTCATCTCCGTAAACCTCATCGAGGTGAGACCCGTATAAGGTCGTGATCGTCATCCTCGAACTCTAGAGGTCTCCCTTTCCTAATTAGAACTGAAAATCAAAACTCTTGCTGCCACGAGGGTAAGGTTGGCCGACTCAAGAGTGATCGGCTACACCCTCCTATGCATGAGTTTATCTTGTGCTTCCTGGGGTTTCCTTTTCGCCGACCAAGGAAAACCCGTCCCAACATTTTAGGTAACCCACAACCTCTTTGCCTAATACAGTCAATCTAAGTATGAACCACGAATCCAATCCATACCCAGACCAACATCGTAAGGCCTCGACGCTGCCACCAAGAGATTCCAACCGAAACTCTCGCCTCGAGGGTCAGACCACACTGTTGGCGTAAGTGTGATTATCGAGTCTCCTCCCAAGGTATCTCCAGACGTGAGGGTCAAGTCTACGGCTTATCGGAAACTCTAGGTCTGGGACAAGATTCATGGAAGGAATGAATGATTCATATCAATGTTTTTTACCATGGAAGCTAGTAGTGGACACAGATTGTCCCTCAAATCATTCTTAGAGCCATTGGGTCACTCTCCTTGACCGCATGCAGCTACTCTATTCCCCAGCCATCCAACTCCCTGAGTCTGGCGGGAACAACAAAGGCGGGTGGTTGTAACATGTTGAAATGTACACCACCTCATGCTGCTCTCCCAGCTCTGTCTCCTCATCTACTGCTCTGCAGACTCATCTATCCTTAACACTCCTTCTTGTAACATTTACACGCCCAAGTCTCCGAGACTGGCGCCAGTTTCCTATTTCTTGTTGTGTTATGCAGTCTTCATCCGCTCCTGGATGATCTGCACCTTCTTCATCGTAACTCGTACCATCTCTGGTCGGTAGGAAGTTTTCCGACGTGGAAAGTCGGTCAATGACCACCCTTCTTTGCCTACAATTCGTAAGAGCTGCTAAGATTTCTCCTTTTCCAAAAAGAGAAACTCGGTCTCATCCCCTGGATGAACCACTCCCAATGCCTAATACAGTCAATGCAGACATGAATGGTACTATTTCATGCCATGGTTAACATCGTAAGGCCTCGAATTTACTACCAAGAGATCCAACTGTCACTCTCGCCTCCAAGGGTCGAGTCACACTGTCGGCATCAGTGTGAGGTCACTGGGTATCCTCCAGTAGAAATCTCGAAAGTGAGGGTCAAGTCAATAGTCTTAACTGGGACCTCTCAGTATCAACCAATAAAAGGACTGGAAAGCAAACATCACAAAGATAAGTGTCTTTTATTACTACTTCTCAAAGTACAAAGACACAAATACAACAGCAACATGGAACTAGAAGTACAAGGGACAAAAGGAATCCACTAGTTCCGCTCCTGTCCGCCTGCTTTCGGAGCTCCACTGCCTGAAGCTGTATAAGCTCTAGAAAACTCTCATTCACTTCCTCAAGCCAGTCCTTAGCCGCCTGTGAGTCGGGCTCAACTCGGAACTTGAGGGTATCTGATGTTGGAACACGTGTAAGGCAGTAAGTCTACAAGTGTCACATACCGGTATCGCCGGTTGTAACTGCTGACCAACAGGTAGTGATGTATAGCTGACACACTACTCGAAGGCACTATCTCAGGCATCGGTCCTCGTACCGAAGCCTCATCACTATGTAGACCATCCTCATGGTCACTCACTGGAAAACACTAGTAGCCAAGTCTACCATCTACTCTACTGGTGTCTCATCTAGGCGGAAAAATCTAGAAATCGCCTCCAGCCAGTCCTCTGCTGTCTGGGAATCTACCTCGCCTCGTAACCTTGGAGGCCTCTACTGCTGGAACTCGTGTATCGCGCTCTGTCAGCGTGCACCGTCCACTAGTACGTCTGGTGGAATCTGCTTCCCAAAAAGTGGTGGTGCTGCTGGTACACCACCCGAGGGTGCCAACATAGAAAGAGGTCCCTACACCGGAGCCTCATCGCTCGGTGAGCCGTCATCGAGTACTCTCTCAGAAACTCCAACTGACTGTCTGCGTGGAGACATCTTGAACAGATGCGACACGGTCAACGATTTATACCTGGTGATCTGACCGGGTTTGATCTGACTTTAAAACTTTGGAAACACACATGCAATCAGTGTTTTTTTGCACAAAGTCGGAAATCAGAAGTTAGGGTCCTGGTGTACGGATACGTCAGTCGCTGCACCAACACTGGACTCCCTGAACTGAAGACCACACTTAGTACCCTTAACACTATTGCTTCACATAGAAAAATATCATAATCCTTAGTTCTGTGGTAGAACCAAACTCCTCTGATACCAATTTGTCATGACTCGTCCTCGGGGCCCGTGTCGTGACTACCCCAAGCCCGCCTTCCATAGGCCAGGGGCTGGCGACTAGCACCAAGTCGTAATTCCCGATAAAAGGGAAGGCATTGCCTTTGTAAAGTAAACAAACACACAGAGTATAAGCGTAAGTAATACACTAATAACAAAAAGAAGTGCTGAAAAGTAAGTGGGCCAGAATACAAACCCAACTAAAAGTACAACTACAACTGAACGAAAGTACAACAGAAAAAGACAAACAGTTGGAAGAACGGAAGCAGCTCCTGGTCCGTCCTCCTCGGATCCTACCTGAAGGGTAGGTACAGATAGACAAGCTCCTGGATCATCCACCATGGATCCTACCTGAAGGGTAGGTACAGATAGCCTCCACAACGCTCTCGCCTGTCAACCTCCTCCAAGTGTCGTCTCGTTGTGAAGTCCACCTCCGGATACAGACTCGTCGTGAGGTCCACCTCCGGGTATCGTCCCGTCCTCGAACACTCGGCCTTCATCAGCACTGCTCGTCGTCTGCAACCAACACAACGAGGTGCGGGCATAGCCCATGCAGGGGTGAGTATAACAATACTCAGTACGGACCCCGAGACCCTCAAGGTCTCACTAAATCCAACAAGGATAACCACAAAGAAAGATCTCAACAGATAACCTCTACCTAGGTATATACCCATAAATATACCTAAGTTATCAAGTAACTCATCTCAATCATGAGGAAACACAAAGATCATAGACTCAGCTCAAACCAGGATTTTATTCACGATAACGAACCACGGCTACTGGAGAACTCCTCAAATGTCGAGTACAGTGGGTCTGCCACTACAACCAAGCGCGTCCCACTAACCTTGGACTGCTGAAGTACTCCACCTGCTGAGTACTGTGGGCCTGCCACTGCAACCAAGTGCATCCCACCATGGGTATGCCGCTACAACCAAGAGCACCCCCTCATAGCCTACAGAGGTACTCCTTCTGTCGAGTACCGCGGGTCTGCCGCTACAACCAAGCGCACCTCCGACGTGGGTCTGCCACTACAACCAAGTGCACCCCACTGGGCTATCTGAATCACTCCGAGTTGATCGATCAGCAGTCGTCAAGTCTCAGTCAGCTACTAGGTCTATGCACTCTGCTAGCTCATCTCCGGGAGGTTCCACTCCATGAGCTACTGGTCGATACTCCAAGTATCACAAGTCCCATGAAGAAGTATCACAAAGGACCGCCTCATCATAGGGTTCTCAAAGCAACAGACGGCGCGTCAATCGAACGCCCGGTCTGTGAGTTATTAGCCTTTTCGTCCCAGGGGCCCGGTTGGTTTCGTGTACGAACCAACCCGACCGCATCTCAACTATACCCCGAACTCTAATAGGGTATACTCATAGGGACTATTTCCCAACGTGATCACCAACGCCGCTGAAGGTTCGTCAAACAGACATCCAGTCTGAAAGTTATCAGCTTTTCCGTTCCAGGGGCCTGGTTGGATTTCGGGTACAATCCAACCCGGACATTATCCAAATGCATCCAAAACTCAGGCGAAGCATGCCAAAAGTTTCATCTCATCAAGAGGAATCCAAAAAATTCGACGACACGTCAATCGGACGTCCGGAGCTCAAGATATAAGCGTTTCCGCTCCGAGGGCCCGGTTGGTTTCGTATCCGAACCAACCCGGCCGTACTCAAAGTTCTTGAAAATATTGATTGTAATATACCAAAACGACCATCTCGATCCAAGGATCATATCGCAACTGACGGTGCGTCGATCGGAGTTCCGTAGCCCAAGTTATGGGAAAAAGACCAAAAGAGGTCTGAAATGGGGGGTCTGGGCCCGACCCGGCCCGGCCCAACCCCCCTGGGTCGGCCCGAACTGGGTCGACCCGAACCGGGTCCGGGTCCGGGTCCGGTCCGGCTGGGCGCGGCCCGGCCCGGCGCGCTGGTGCACTGGCGTACTGGCGGTCTGTTGGCCAGCTCGGTGTAACCGAGCTGGGCGGTCAAGGGGGGGGGGGCACGGTTGCCCCCTGCTCAAATAAATGTGCCCCCCCCACATGGGGGCCGCTCCACCAATTTGTCGGGGGTTTCAAACCCCCGGTCTTCCCCCCTGTCAGGTCGGCCCGCTCCGGCCGGCCGGCTGCTGCACCACAGGACCGGCGCAGGCCGGTCCCCCCTGCTCCGACATTGGCGGTCGGAAACCGGCCGCCGCTCCCTGCTCCACCGTGGCCTAAGGCTGCGGCCTTGGTCCGTCCGGCGCGGCGCGACGGCGCCGCGGCCCCGCTCCGGCCGCGGTGTTTTCGTGATTCTCCGGCACGGCGCGACGACGTCGCGCATCCTTGCCGCATGATCCCACGCGGTGTCGTTGCACCATGTCACTTTCCTTCGAACCGCAACAACACAAAGATAAGGGAGGAGGGTCGATCGTGTTTGTGCAGTCCGGCCCCCTCCCGTTAATTGACAGCAATCGGTCCAATTTGAAACGAGGAACGACGGCGGAAGAATTCACGAATAACAACAACAATAAATCCCCTACCTCAAGCGTTTTCGTCGAACGAGGTTTGTCATGGAAAGGGACGTTGCGGAAGAAGATGATTGTTGGTGTTTGTTGATCTCCGAGGAAGGCATCTCTCGCCGTCGCGAAGAGGAAAACTGACGGCGTCGCGGTACACGGCGTCGCGTAGTCGATCTCCGAGGTTTCGGCATTCTTCGTCAGAGACCAGCGTTCTTCGCGTTCTTCAATGAAGAGGATGAAGATCTTCAATCCTTAAAGCTTTTTCTAAATCCTCTCAACAAGCTAACAACCTAATAAAATAAGTGTTTCACTTATTTTATTACTCATGACTTAAGTTTGAAATTCAAAAATTGAATTAAACCACTTAATTAAATCATGTGTCATGTAATAGGAGGGTTATGGGAGTTTAGGGAATATGAAGGGGTGGGGTTTGTGTGGGGCCCCACCGACCTCATAACCTCTCATGGGAAGTTGGGTGGTTTCCCAACTTCCACTCAAAGGACTACCACTTAGAAAGAAAAAATAAAATTTATAGCTCAATTTTATTTTTAACTTCCACAATTTTTAACAACTTCTCTCGTGTAAACGCAACTCCGGAAAAGGTGTTCCTAAGCAATTACTGGCACTGCAAATCCATCGGTGCCCTCGAAATTCGATTCCGAGCGCCGGTTCAAAAGTTAGGAAAACCCGCTCGTTTGTTCACTGATCGTACCCGAGCTAAACTTCGGAAAATGATTCTGGGCACACCGGGTCTCGGAATCAGGCGCCGTCAGAAACTGCGTTCATGTAAAATTCCAAAGAAATTAAGAAAAAAAATTCCTTGAAATTTCTAGGTCTTTACATTTATAATCAATTCTCAATTAAAGGATTTACTTTAAATACGGTTTCTATTTCATCATACTCATTTTTTTTATCGTACTCGTTATTTCATCATACTCACTATTTCATCATACTCACTATTTCATTATAACCACTCTATTTATCATACTGACTCTGACCATCATACTCAAAATGTGCATCGTACCCACTTTTCATCATATCAGTATTCTGTATTATTTTCATACTGACAATCTTACTCATATTTATCATCATACCAGCGATGTTAATCGTACTCATGTTTAACTTTTATCACATGCATGTTTTCATTATTTTATCAAAACCCATGTTTTATAACTATCATAATCTTGTTATCATTCTCATATATCTTTTTTTTAATCAAAACGATGTTGTAGAGTTAGTTATAAACTGATCAAAACAATGTCATGTTTTTTGTTTCAATATGACCGTTATAATGCCAGGTGTCCAAGTCCCTCCGAATTTTCCAGAGAAATATGACTGTTGGAGAAAATATGACTGTTGGAACCTAAGTCCTATAAATAGGAGTTCATTTAAACCAGATAATATAACTTTTTCTTCTTCCAAGTTCTAGAGAGAGACTGTGTGACTTCTCTCCTACTTCGTGTGAAAGCCTTGAAATTACAAAACATGAATGGCTCATTATTAGTTTTTTTATTTCAATAAGTGATTTTTTTTATTTGTGCATCTGATCAAGTGATAATGATCGAGGGCTTCCAGGTATAGGCAGATGGTGCAACTGATCTTCGTATCGAGGGATTTCAAGTGTTTGAAAGACAGAGATGTCGATTACCTGTAAAATCGAGGGCTTGCGAGGATAGAAAGATGAACATGATGATCATTGTATCGATGGATTACTATTGTTGGTAAGATATGCCTATTATCCTAGGTGAAAGGATACAATACTCTTTGGTATAAAATAATTTTAATACCTTTTACTTTTCCACTACTTATTGTAATAAAAAGAGAACCCTTTTATTTATTATTTCCATTAGTATTCTTTTACATTGTAATTGTTTCAGTTACAATTTATACTTTTCATAATTGATTCTATATGGTATATGGTAGAATAATTTACACTTGATATACTTTGATAATTTTGTTTAACCTGAATACAATTGTTTCATAACTTGTGGTATCATAACATCGGGCCAAGAGTCAGTTCGGTCATTTTTTTTCTTTTATAAGAGGTATTGTAAATTATTTTAGTTTATGTTGTATTAAAAAAAGAACCTTCCTTAAAGGTTTTAATAGAAATTTTTAAACATACAATTCACCCCTCTTGTATTTGTTCCATCTCATATCCATTTCGATCCAACAAAAATAATGAGGTTCATTCAGTTTGTCAATGTTTTTATTCCATTTTTTTCTAAAAAATAATGGTTTTTATCTAAAGAACAAAATGTTTCATCTTTTAAAAGAATGATATAAAAATAATAATGTGTTTTGGTTTATTCCTTAAAATATGTATCTACCTACGCATTTAAATCTAAAAATTTATAAATTATAACAATCATGGTGAATAAAACCACAATGTTTTTTTAAAATTCATCTGAAACTATGCCATAAAACCATTATATGTTCACATTTCTTATATAAACCAACTAAAAAAACAAATCTCATCAAAACTCACCATTAAATGTTTAAAAATAACTACATCATGTTTTACAATTCCTAATTCTTATTAGATTTACAAAATTCTAATCAAACCAATCCATAAAACATGATGTTTCTGTTTAAATCATAATGTAATATCCAAATCCATGAAATGTTTTATAAGTTATTTTATCTAGTATTCATCATTAACTCTATTTCATCAATACTAAATTGAATCACCCCCTTCCAGAACTAACCATGTTGTGTTTTAATAAAATAAGACAATTTTTTCACATCCAGTTGAATTTATCCCAAAATTTAACACTTTTCCTTCCACTTACTTCTATAATACTCATAAATTACATGAAGGAAAGAAATATAGAAAAATAAATTTATCTATGTATAATACTAAGTTTTCTACCATGTTTCCCATATTATCTACTATCACCTTTTTCCTATAGTACTTGAGGTCTCTATATTTGAGGGGCATCCCTTTACTTTCCTTCCCCTACACCACCATTTATACGTGGTCCAATCACTTATCTTTCTTATTGATATAAACATTAATTATGAGGAATATTTTTTAGATAAAGATTATGATATTTAGTTTTAGTTGGAATATATAGTTTGGGTAGGCATTTGAATGTGTTTGTAAGTGCTTGTATTTGTTGGTATGTGATGAGAGGTATTTATAGGTATTTGAAGGAGTAATTGGGATGTTTTGGAGGTTTAGGGGGGCTACATCAGTAGGTTCATGGTTTTTGTACTATTCATTATTCCCAAGTTTAAATGTATAGTTTTTTATGTGAGGCATAATTAAATGACAGGTCAAATTCATGATGAACAAGACTGTTCTAATCAACAACACATTTTGTATTTTTTAGGATAAAGATAAATACATGATGAAATTTAAAATTATAAGGACTATTTATTCTTAACATACATAATTTAAAATGTTATATTTATTCCCAAACACTCCCCAACCAATCTTATTTCAACCCTAATATGCTATATCCCTTTCTTGGGTGATTTTTCTTGGGTTTTGGGGCAGTTTCTTCCCCCCAATCCCTATAAAATCTATGATAACCTCATAATTTTGTCTCTTCCTTCTTCTTATTGAACTAATCTCATTTCTATTGTTGGATATAGAGATTTTGGTGTGAGTTTTTTTTATGATTCATGATGAAAACCTTTTTAATAAGATGGATTTTGTTCATAGTGTTTAGTGGAAATCTATAAATGGATTTCAAATTCCATCAGGAGATATATCGATGATAATTAAAAGATATACAAGGGTTAATTCAGATTTTGGATTTTTTATATGGATAATTTAGAAATATTTCTTATATAATTTTTGGTGTTTCAATTTTTTTGTTATCTTAAGGGATTGATGATGTTGGGAATAATAGTGATAAATTATAGAAGAGATGTGACCATGGTGGCTTCTCCTATGCTCAATATTATGGAAAATTTCATGAGTTCGGATGTTGGATTTGGGTGAAGTTATTTTATAGATTTAAAATAATTTAAATATACTATGGAATAATAATTTCAAATGAGGTTTCAGTTTATGTGTTTTTTTAATTAATGGGAAAGGGTATTTTTTCATATGTGTGTGTGATTATTCAAAAAATTTGGGGATTTCAATGTCATGTTTTAATATTTTTGTGGAAGTTTTTCATTAAGATACTTAGTTTTTAGTAATTTTATTTATTTCATGAATTGATTTACGTGGTTTTTTATATTGTGAAGGTGTTTATGGGGTATTTGGGGTGTGTTATTGAACGTGATTCAGAATTCCCACTTTAGTGTGGGTTCCTTGTTAGGTTTAAAAGTGATGATATAAAGTACAACCTTGATATAGGTACCTTATAAAGGTTGATAAGGATCATACTTCCTACTTAATTGTGGGTTTTTTATCAAGTTTTATGGGGATTTTAACAAAAAATTGGGTATAAGTTCTTTCCATGAGATATAGGTATACTTTGGTTATTAGTTGATAATTATGGTTAAAAGCATTCCCTCGAGTTTTGGTTAATAGTAAGGGTGTGTAAGTAATGGTTTATAAATAGTGAAAAGTATGGAGTTTTTAGTTATTGTTTAATGAATGATTATAGTTTTTATTATGAATTGAATTTCTTTAGTTTTAAAAAATAAAATTTCAAGGGATTGAGGTATGGTTATAGTTTCTTGAATGGATTTTTCATGGTTTAAATGTGAAATGTTTCTATTTGGTTGTATAAAGTGTCATGGTATTGGGGAACATTTTATAAAATAAATTTTAATTTTATTATATTTTCATATTCAAGATATGTATGTTATGTTTTTGGGGTATCTTACTGGTTCATTCATTCACCCCATACATGTGCATATTAGAACACATTTAGATGATATTTATTTTAGTTTCATGTTATTGGGAGGTTTCTTCATTAGATTGGACATAGTAGTAAAGGTCATATAGTGGAGACTAGTGGTGTATTGTGTTGTCTATGGTAGTTTTGTTCAATTGTATAGGGTTTTAATTTTACTATAGAGTATTATATGTATTAATATTATTTTTTTTATTGTATGATTTTATATTCATGATATTTTTCAACTTATTAGATTGTACTGGTAAGTTCTTGATTGATGGTGTTGAGTTTTTTGAAACCTGCCAAATGGACATTAGAAAATTGGAGTTAAAAATACCCGAAGCATAAATATTATTTTGTAAAAAAGGTAAAAGGGAAGAATCATGAGCACATGGGGATCAAGTTCCCTGGATAAGTGGTCACATAATCCTCATTAAGACTGATGATCACATGACCACTAAGACATCAAGTGATGCCCTAATCATAAGCAGAGAGGTTTGTTCGTGATAAGGGTTTCACGACGATGCATGATCCATGGATGGTCATGTGACACCCCTTAGAGTCATGTGATCAGTGCCATAAAAATAAGGTTATGTGAAGGTCTTAAATAGTTTGTGTTATTGGATTATTGATCATGTTTTTCCTTAGTGGAAAACCTATGGACAAAACTTGTGGCATAATGAAGAGAAGGATGTAAATGGTGGGATCTTTATGCAATCGAAGTTATTTTATTCTTCACCCAAAAGGATTATGCGATTCACATGATCAGTTCATTGATAATATGAAATCGTGTAGACATTATATCTTAATCACACAACAACCTTTGGACATGTCAGTATTGAACATCATGCAATGCCTACATGCGGCCTCGTACATGCAACTCGAACTCTTGGTCATGCGCCCTTTGTTATGCATGTGACCCCAAACATGTTGTGGGTCATGTGATAACCCTTTATAGCCATGGAAAATTAGAGTATCTATCCATTTCAATTCTTAGATTCCATCACATGATCTAGAATTGATAATGAAATACACCATTGAAAAGTGGAGCGGCTGTATGTGTCAATGCCCACACACCGTTGCGGTATCCACCATTGATCACGTGATGCACCCTCAAAGTCTTGTGATCTACACCATGACAATCAGGTCACATGAAAGGCTTAGGAAATTGAGAAGGTTGGTAATGATGGGCTGGTCATATGATCATTATTTATCATGCGATAAATGGATGGTATCGTCGATGATGTATGACTTGATCATGAAAAGCACATGAAACGTCGCCAACTCATGCAGACATCCCTCCCACCAACTTAGTCTAGGGCATGTGCCTTGATTAACATGAAATATGGCATAGATATTGTGGTGGTGATGCCTATAAAACCCCCCCTTTGAAAAGAGACAGACGAATAGAGAGGAAATGCATGGGAGTAAACTTTCTAGATTAAAGGGATCATGTGATCAAAGGATATTTTTGCTTAACAAAGCATGGTGAGTAACTTGAGGAATTTATAAGAAGAATGACTTGTGAAAAAGAATGTAGCATGGATAACCCTTGGTCATGAATCGATCATATGATCACATAAAAACATATTGGTCACATAAAGGGTATATGGTCATGAGACGATCTATTGTTCATGTGATGGATATATGATCACTTGACCCCTCATCAGTTACATGATTTCATGACCCTTGCACTCTAGGACACTCATGTGACTCTAAATACTTCACACGAAGCTCATGACTACCCCACCATTATGTGATTTCCTATCCCATGACTTGGAACATAAGTGTGGATCCAAAGCCTTAACGTGAGGCACATTTCCTTTCCTCCTTGCATGTTCCAATGAATTTAAAGGGATCATGTTAAGAGCATGATCACCCTTTATTTACATAGAGAGAATGACCCCATGGTGCCTATATAACTGCATGACACCCATGTGACCATATGACCCCCAAGGGTATCACTTATTCTCTGCGAAGTCCTTCTCTTTCTATAAAATGACATATCCCTTTAATGTTCTCCAAAACTCCCTAAGTCATAGGGACAATATCTCTATAATTCCAACCATGAAATCTTTCCCCTCAGTGGGGAAAGGACATACGAACTATAAGGACTCTGATTCCTATTTCTAGAAATATGTGTAGGATGCCTTCCTAGAATCCAATATTCATATCAAACATAAATATCATGCATTTAAGTATGGAACCATATCTTTCATGGGGTATCCCCATTCCAACTGGGGTCCTTCAAACTAGTTTGGCAATAAAATCAAGATAGTCACATATTCCTGTTGAAGAAATCCATCAATATACACAAGAGGCACATGACCGGTTTCATATTTCTGTTTTGACTGGGGTTCATCAACTCAGTTCAAAAATGACCTAAAGGAAGGACCATATTCATATAAGTAATGTTAAATGACATATTCTGGTAGATTATAGGAGCAAGAAACATATTCCTACTCACACTAATGAAATATTTCTCTATAATAATTTAGAGACTATACAATATGAGGCCCAAATTTAATCTCCTATTCCAGATGTTCATAAAAATATTCTAGTGGGGAATGGATACTTGAATCAGGTTTATATCCCTACTTTGAATAAGTTTGACCAAAATATTATAGCAACCACCCATAGGTAGGATTATATTCCCACAAAAATTATAGAAGCTCAATGGTATACTCCACTAGATTCTTGGAAACAATATCAAATTCTCATAACAACAGACAGTCATCAGCATATTATAGTGATTGGAAAATAGAAGTCTTGTATCCTTAATCATCCCCAATGGGTAGGTTGATATACTCCTCCAATGATAAAAAATCATCTTATATTCCTACCCTACTCATTGGCAGTATCCTTGAGGCCATACAATGCATATTTGTATCACCTCAAGGGTATGTCAAATTTTCATCTAAAACAAAAGGTGAAAACTACCACAATAGTCCTCCTCATGGTATTATATTGATAGATTATGAGGATATTATCCTTAATATCTACATTGGATGATCTCTCTGTGATGATATATCACCTAGACAAGGAAATCATTCCCTTTTCAGGGAACCTTGATATAGAGAGGTGCTTGAATCAGTGAGGTTAACTATATATTGTGGCTTATCATCCAACAATAACACCTCACCTCAGTCATCAGGTGACCTAGAGAAGAAACCTCTGTGGTATGACTAGGTGGAAGAATATTCCACTAATGAAAAAGAGTCTGGAATGGATATATGGAATGAGATAGCCTAAATCGAACTTATATCCTTGTTTTGGCCCATCACCACATCCAATTATGAAGTCTCAGATGATCTGAAGGAGGAGTGCATTCCTTACCTATTCTAAAACATGTGGGAGACCTTCCAATGGTAAAAGTATAGACACCTCCCATATCAAGAATATAAGGGTCATCCCCAGGCCAAAAACACATTGTATTGTCTGATAGACCTTGTCGCATTCTCCATGGCCCTATACCCGATATTGGAAAGGCACAATAAAATCTTATGAAATACTTGCCTCTACAACCAAATGACTCTCTAATAACTAATCGATGAAGCCTCACCAAAATTCTATATTCAATAATGGGGTGAGTATAGTGTATTTCACTTCACCCCATCCCTAGGACATTAAATTCCACCAGATGCGACTGATTTGGATTTCATTTTCTGATTTTTCCACATTGTTTTTGTGGGTTTTTAATGTATATTTAATTTTAAAATAGACAATTAATTAGTTTATTTTAATTTTTAGATTAATTTTTTGTTAATTTTTAAATTATTAACTTTTATGTAATTTTTTGACTTTAATGATTGAATATTTAGTGTGTCATGCTTTTTTTTTTCTTCATTTCCAAATTTGTTTTAAAATATTAATTTTAAATTTTATAATTTGATTTTTTTGATTTATGATTTTGATTATTTCATTCATTTATTTTATTTAAAATTTTAATGTTTAATATTTTATTTAAATTAATATTTTGTGTTTTTTTGTGAATATTTTATTTTATTCTTTTTAAAAAAAATGTTAATTTTAGACAATTTTATTTATTCTATATGTTTAGTATTTTAATCTTTTGTTTTCAGGTTTCTACCAATCTTTAATTAATATTATTTTAATTTAATTTTCAATTAATTAATTTTGTTTTTAAATTGTAAGATTTAACTTATGTTTTTAATGTATTTGTTTTATTTTCATTTCATCCAATTTTATATTCATTACTTTTTATTTTTTATATAGGACATCCACTGAATAAATTTATTTGATCTAACACATAAGATAACTTAGAAAGGCTCATGCCTAAGATAAATAAAATCATCCCATAAGATATTTGGGGAGGGTTCTGTGTAATATAAATGTGAGGCATCATAAGATAATTTCCACCATTGATATGGGTTGGTGTGTAAGATAATTTCGCATAAGATAATTTATCTTAAGTTATTTAAGACATGTGGTTGGGAACACTGAAGAAGATTTCTCTGGAAAAACCTATTGAAGAAATTGTTTCCATAGGGACCTCGTTCCTCCCAATCTTAGATAAAGGTGGTCCAATAGAACCTAGAGCCAAGATCAATATTCCATTAGGATTTTCATCTAGTGTCATTGATCTGGTCGAAGCTGGTCGATTCGTCCTAAACTCAATCCAAATCCAAGCCATAAAATATGATTACGAAGTCGATCTTCCATGAATCATGAATAAATCAGACCAATTGTGTCGACACTAGTTAGACCTAGATTAGTCGACCAAATCTATATTTTCTGACAATATCTAATGACACTATTTCAATAAATGTAAATGATCGAAATTTTTTGTTTCATGACATTCAAGCCTGAAGATATCTTAACTAAGATGATCGAAATTTTTTGTTTCATGACATTCAAGCCTGAAGATATCTTAACTAAAGCCTTGTGTGGAAGAGAGTCCATGATGGAGATGAGTTTACCTATGATGTCATTGCAACTTCATGATCCTATGAGGGTTGCAGTAGGTTTTGATGGTCATTCTATTCTCTCTAAATGAGGCAGTGATGTTGATGGATCTAGTTAGATTGAAAAGAAATACTTGATGCAAGCAGGTGATGCTGAAGATGAGGTTCAACTGTTCTAATTCGTTCACCTGATTCTAGTCTTGAAGTCAACTCACCATTGATGCCCTATGCATACCACTATAAATTATGAGGCTAAGAGTTTGAAACTATCAATGGGTTGAAGAATGTTGGTTTTAACTATACATAAGATGATAAAGAAGAACAAAAATGGATCTCGGTTCTCTTGTAGGATGTTACTCTATTAATGAGGAGGGGTGCATTATAGGTTGTCAATGGAATTACCTAATGATGTTTTGGTTTCCTTATTACTCACTAAACTAGATGAATATTCCCCATACATTAATTCATTTTGATCATGCATGCTACGAAGTTTCTCATATGAGTTCATATGTTTAAGGGAATTCATGCCAATTGAGGTTGTTTGTTGGATGATGTCTTTGATCATTATAATTCAAGTTCTTGTTTATTCTAAAGTCGATAACTTAACACCGAGGGGAATTTGTTGCATCTTGGGGATGAAGTAAGTTCTTGAAACAAAATTCTTGGGAGGTTGATTGGTCATAGTGTGCTGCATGTTGGAATCTGGATGTTTCCCAAGATTCAATATATTTTGAAACATTGAGTCAAAGACTTCAATTTTTTTATAAAGACAATTTCAAAAATTAATGGCTTTTATGGTGTTAGAACCTTATGGAGATAAAGATTTCTCTAAAGTCACATAAAATATGACTAAATGACAAGGAGTTAGCACTTTCATCTAATTGTGAAATAATTGAGTTGGTTCATGGTATTTGTGAGTTTGATAAAGATATAAATAATAATTATAAAAAAATATTGAGCACACATTATGATCAATATTTTGGAGAGCTAGATAAAAAGAAGGTGAACAACAATAATGAACAATATGAGCACAGGGTGAAGGAGAAATCATCTTTGATAAATAATATTTCTCTCTCTTTTTCTTATTTCTTATCCTATTCAATTATTTTTATGTAATTCATGAATTAATTTTTGGTTTATTCTTTGATTGTGAGTCTATAAACCTTTTTAGAGATTCATATTTTAATGCATTGAAATTATTCTACCATTCTTATCCTATCTCCACTTGTATGTTAGTGCAATTTTTTTCAGTGATCTCATATTTATTCTTAATTAGTATCATTTTTACACTAATCTACATACCGATGGGTAGTGGTAGTGGATATGTTAAATTTTTTCATCAACTAAAGTACTGAAAATTGGAAAAGTTTGATGATACTCTTATACATTAAAGAAATAATCATGTCCTTAGTTTTTATTGATAAGTCTCAACTAAGGAGAGTTCAATGAGTTGTGTTAAAAACTTAATAATAGTTAGGTAGTCATCATGCCTTTTTTACAACACTCAAATAGATGTGATAACTTGTAGTTTGAGTAGAAAATTTATTTAGTCAATTCAGGGTAGTCTGATTCCCTATCCTCATATATTACTTGCCTCTTTTCCTACTATTTTTCACAATTTCCATCACAATCACTTTTCACTATTTCAATTTTTGTTTTGTTTATTTTTATTTCTTTCAGTTGTTCATAATTTTTTACTTCTTTATGGAATGTTATACTCTTACTTACCGCTAAACTAGTAGTCTGTAGGTTTTAAAAATAATTGAAATTAACAAGTTCTCAACGATGATGTGAAAATATTTTGGCTCCATTTTTGGATAAGGTGTAAGTGACCAACAAAAAAACTTAAAAAACATTTAAATTGTTTCAAAAAAATCTATAAAAATATTCTAATTAAATCTATTTATACTTCACTTCTATGTGATTTTTGTTTGAATTGTTTGAACCTTAATTTTTATGCACTCAAGGGAAAATTCCCAATATGTACTTGAATCATTAATAACCTAGATAAAAAAAATTGACCCTTAATAAGAAGAATAAAGTTAAAATGGAGAATAAAAAAAGAATCAAAATATGGATGTTCTGAAAGTTATGGGGGAAAATGAAAATTAGTTTGTACCTCAACCTTGGAATGATAATACTGAGAGGCCTAGGATTAGGGATTTGCATTTTTCTGCTATTTCAATAAATCTATATTGCATAAAATTATCCCCAAGATCTAGAAATTATGTGATGAATCAATCTTACCTCTCCAAGTTACCCTCTTTTAGTGGTTGTCCCAATAAAGATTTCTCTTGAATTCATTAGAAATTTTTATAGCATAGTTCAATAACTAGATTTTCATGGGATTTATAAGGAGAAGATTATGTTGAGATTATTCCCATTCTATTTGAAAATTAAATATAGGATTTGAATCTATAATTTATAAGAGAAATTTTTTGACACATTAGATCAACTTTTCAAATCCTTTGTTACAAAGTTTTGTCCTTGAAGCAGTACCACTGAATTGAGAAATAAAACCACCCCAATATTTATTAGAGAGAACAAGGTGTTTTGAAAAAATATGCTACTCATATTTACCCAAAACAATATATACCTTCATTCTATAACTAGTTTAATTTTGAATCCTCAAATTTTCAAGTGGATGTTAGAGGCATGTTTCAAAACTCGATAAAAATATTAGATTATCAAAAGGATAAATTAGATTCCCAAAAGAGCAGAATTTATTTAGATAGGGTAGAAAAAAATTATAGAATCCATAATCTTGAGTTAAAAATGGGACAATATGCTAGGTACGTAGGAGGAAGATACAAGGGAAAGTTATCATGCACAATAATGATGAATCCCAAGGAAACTTTCATGGCTGTAACTACCAGATTAGTTCTGAAAACTCAAGAACAGGTTAAAGAACAACCTAGGGAAGCAGAACATGAATTTTTAAAAGAACCTATAAATGAAAAATTTATAAATACCAAAAATTTAAATTTTGATAGCAATGTAAAAAATCAGAAAAATGTTGAATCTTCAAGTGTAGAATCTAATGAACAAAGGAAAATGATATGGGAACTTATTAAGGAAAGAAAAAGTTGAGGTTTGATGATGATGAGTTTAATGATAGAGATGAAACTTTAAATATTTTTCACATGAATTTAAATGATTTAATCCCCATAAATGTTTCATTCTATATGAAATTTTATCAATTTTGGAGTTTTGATGAGTTTTGAGCTAAATTGTGAAAATTCCCTAATTCTGGAATTTTAATAGTTTTTTAAAACTTTAGATTTTTGGGTATAATTTTATCAATATAGATACATGTATAAAAAATAATTTTTTTCTATATAACCCTTTCCATGCGGGCTTTAACTTCTCCAACATTACCAAGAGTTGAAGCTACTATTTTGAGGCCCAAAAAAATTCAAATTAGAAAAAAAAATTAGATAGAATTGATACCCCTTTAATAAATTGGGAATAAGTCATCCTAAATGGGTCCAATTGAGATTATTCTGGAAGGAAAAGATATAGGACTTGGATTCACATCTCTCCATTGAATACTAAGATTAATTTTTCTCATTAAGATGGTCAGTGGGCATGGGAAATTAGAGCAAGTTGAAGAGAAACTACACCTAGAAAATGTTTTTTCAGTAATTTAGATGTAATGTTTTCTTCATATGTCACTGTTACCTGAAATATTTTTGAGGGGAAATCCAAAACATGTTTGATAAATTTTTAATAAATAATTTTTCAACAATTAGATAGGTAAGAGGCCCAAAACCAAGAAAATATTTGGAGGACAGAAACTTGACTAGATATTTTCCACCCTCTTTGCCTATATATTTTCATCTTCATTTCATTTAAAATTATGTTTATATTGAGGTATTTGGATATAATTAATAATATATGATAGTGAAGAGTATAATTCCATTGAATATCATGCCATGAAGGGCTAAACTCCTAGTGGTGGTGAGTAATGAAGATCTGAAGGCATTTCCCTTTTGAATTTGTGATTTTCATTATAAACTCTTTTCTTTTAAATTATTTTGGAATTTTTTTTCTTGATTTAATTAGTTATATTTCTCTCTTGTTTTAAACTTTATTCGTGAAACTAAACTTAAATGATTGTTGAAATGTGTTGTGTTCCCGATTCAAATTGTTTAAATTCATGAAAAGGCCATTGACTTCTGAATTTCTTGTCATGAATGTTATACAAAGTTGAAAATTAATTCACAATGATGACTATAGATAGTTTTTTGTATATTATTCACAATTATTTCACTTCTTTAATTAATTAAATAATTTTTTTAATGATAACTTTCCATGTTTCTTTCAAAACCTGATAGATTTAAGGATATTATGTTCAAAATGATTGAGGTAGTTTATTTGGATTTGAAAGCCCTATTTTTGAGAGAATCCTTTTTATTTTAGCCTACCTTGTGAATTTGACCATTGTGATACCTTAGTATCATTGAGATACCTATTAGTTATCCTCATTACAAGCCATATTCCCAATCTAACCCACTTTTGAAGTACAATGGAAAACTTTAGTAAATATTAAGAATGAGGGAGTTAACCTGTGGTGTGCTACATCATTTGGTGCTACTTTAGGTGTATAATCAAATTTTGAAGAGATTTTTTTTCTATTAAAAAAATATTTTGCTGAAATATATGCCTTTCTAGAGCTTTCAAGGAAAAGGGAGTGGGGCCTTTCTGGAAATTCAAAATAAAGAAAGTTGTGCCTATCTAGAGAATTCAAAAAAGAGGGAAGGGAGTTGTTTTTTTTCTAAAATGTTGATAATTTGGGTTGTAAATGAAAGAAATTTTGAAGTAGTTTTTGAGATAATTTAATTCCATGAAGAAATAGGAGAATACCATGATTAAGTGGAAACTAAAATTATGAAAAATTTCTTCAACAAAGAGCCAATACACCACCTTCTACCTCAGAATTTTTGACATTTGAAACCCACCAACCTTCAAACCTCAGAATAACCCTTTATAAGTTCTCATTATATATACAATTTTTTGACTGAATGAGGTGGATATTTATAAATTTTCAAATCCTATGGTGAGCCTTTCATTTATTTGGATGATAAAAAATTTGTTTAAATAAAAATCATGTGATGAGAGAGGAAGAAAGGTGAGGTAGGAATCCTTGTGTAAGGAAGAATGAAAGACATGTGAATAGAATAAATGATCATAATGGATAATTTTGAATTTAAGTTGTTGAAGAGGCATGACATGTTTGGTGCCTTGATTTTGAGCTTGGAATTTTCATTGACATATGTTTTGAATTTTCATTGGTAATTTATTTTGAATGCTCACTTGTCTAGGAGTTCAATTGTTAAGTGTGGGGGAATTGATATATATGACACTTTAAATATTTTTCACATGTATTTCAATGATTTAATCCCAATAAATTTTTCATTATATGTTAAATTGCATCAATTTTGGAGCCCTAATTCTAGAATTTTAATAGTTTTTATCACTTTTTATTTTGAGTATAACTTTTTCAATAAATATCCAATTGTAGAAATTATTATTCTTGGAACCCTTTACATTTGTGCTTAAACTTCTCTAACTAGACTAAGAGATGAAGCTACCATTTTGAGGCCCAAAAATCATTCAAATTGGGAAATGTTTTTTTTCAGATAGAATTGATACTCCTTTAGTAAATTGGGTATAACATGGCCTAGAGATTTCCAAATGAGGTGATTCCAATTGAAAAAGATAGAGGAATCAAGTATCATCTCTCCATTGAATACTAATATTAAATTATATCATCTAGATGGTCAATTAGTGCATAAAAGTGAAAGATTTTTAAGAGTCACTTCATCCAGAAAATGCATTTTTAGTAATTCAGATATAACTTTTTCTCTGCATGTCCAAATATCCTAAAATTTTATAAGTGGGAAGAAAAATTACATTCAAAAAACATTAAAAAGTAATATTTCAACAATTTGTATGGGAAGAGTCCCAAAATAAATCCAACATTAGGGGGATACCTGACATTTTCCACCACCATTTCCTATATATTTTCATCTCTATTTCATTTGTAATGACGGTTAGATTGTGGGAGTGGGATATTCTGGAGAAGATATCACAAAGAATAGGATTATTCCATTGAATATTATGAATCCATGAAGGAAAAATCTCTAGGTGGTGGTGGACATTGAATATTATAAGGTGTTTCCCTTTTGATTTTGTGCTTTTCATTGTAAACTCTTTTATTTTGAATTATCCTAGAATTTATTTTCTTCATTGAAGGAGGTATCTTTCTCTATTTTTTAAATTTATTATATTTTTTAAAGATTTTTTATCATCTTAAGACTGTAAAATACTTATCCTATTGTTTATACTTCTTTGGGTGAGGTCTCCCCATTGAGCACAACATGTTTAATTAATTTTTATTTCTCTGAGGTATTTGGGAAATTGGATCATATTCATAAGCATATAAAAACCCATATTTAAGGTCTCTATATAGATTCTAGGAAATATAGGTGTATAATTTTAGGGATAGCGGTATACATTAGATAATTTAATTGGAATACATTTTTCAACAATGATAAAGGGAGTGTCTGAGGATCGAAGCTTATCAACTACTTCCATATTTAGTTTGTCTTTTTCATTCCAACTTTATTCTAAATTATAATTAATAACATTAATTTCTAGTTGTAATATAATTTACCATAATTTAACTTGGTTTAACTCATTTAAATACACAATTTTAGTTTGTAAATTTAACAAAAACAAGTTTAACAAAGTGATAGTTTGACAGCTTAGTTTATAACCTCCTCATGAGACAGCCATGTGGTCACCACTGTGCTACATTTTTAAAGAGGAAATTATTGATTGGGGTTTTTTGAAAAAAAAATCTAGCATCATATAATCAACCAATCCTGAGGAATTATTCCCCTCCCATCCCTTTTCCACAAATATTTAAAAAAGAAAAATGAACCGGATTACCTTAAATTCCTTTAAATGTTTAGAGGATTCAATGTCATTATTCCATTGGTGGAGGATTTGAATAAAGTTGTATATTTGTTTAAATTACTTAAAATATTTTTGTCTAAAAAATATATTGGAATGTGTGTTCAATAATAAATCTTATTGAGGATTGTAGATCCATTGTTCAGAAAAATATTCCTCTAAAATTGAAAGATCTCGGTTCCTTTTTCATCTCTTGTATAATTGGTGGGAGTGAGGAGATTATGTGACTTTATGAATTAGGTTCAAGAATTAACCTTATCCCTACACCTTACTCTAAAATTTAGGTCTTAGGTAATTGAAACCAATGTCTATTTCTTTGTAACTTACTGACAAGTCACTTGCCTATCCTTACTGGAGGGTGGATAACTTATTAGTTGATGTAGGTTAACTGACTTTTCCCACTGAATTCCTTATTCTAGAAATAGAATTTGATAAAAAAAAGTCCCAGTCATTCTCGAAAGACTATTTTTATCCATTATTGGGGCTATTATAGATGCGTCAAAGGGTAAAGTGACCCTTCAGGCTGATGATGATCAAGAGGAGTTCCATGTTTTCAAAGAGTCGCCTATTGTGGTTAGTTGTAATTTGATTGATGTGGATGAGGGATTTTTTAGAGAAGATATTAGGAAGGATACTCATTGTCCTTTTGATGGCATAATTGGATGATATGTTAGTGACCGTTTTTAAGAAAATTTTGTTGAATTCGAGTCCACAATTTAGCTGGGAAGGCTTGGGAAACATGGTATTCAAATTAATAAATTCATTGCTCAAGGCCATGAAATGGTCCATATACACCCAAACATTCAAGTTGGAAGGGTTTCTCGTGCTGTTGTTCAAATTTTATAGTCCTCTCTTATTTCTAACTTGGAAACCACTTAATATTCCCATCATCCTGAAAAGTGTGAATCATTTTTTATTGATTCTTCTACTGAAAGTGAGTGTTTTAATGCTAAATAAAATTGTTGTGTGAGTGGTGATCCTTTAGTGAGTTAACCTAGTCTGTTGAGGGCATAAAATGTTAGAGTATGGGTTGTTTTCCAAATCTAGACAGAAAGTCTATTCCTGCTGATACAATTTGTTTAGATGATAATTTTTCTGTTCTAGAGCCTAGAGAATTCTTAGGAAATATTGAGGAGGTTTCCCCTATAACATAAAAGGGAGATGAATGAGAGAATACTGTTGGTAGTAGGAAATCAGTTGAAACTATTGAGCCATTATTTGACCTCGATTCATTCCAAAACATAAACGATAAAATTTTTGTTCATACCTTTTAGAAGTTCATAGATAAGCTTAAGGAATATTTCTCTACTTCACCTAATGAAGATGTTTTTGGGAAACATGCTGAGGTTAATAGGGAGCTAGTTGCGATAAATGTTGAACCTAATTCTGAATCGTTATATCCCTCAAGTGTGGGGAGGGGGGGTCAGAAAGTGAAGTTCACCTTTCTGCTGAAAATTCTAGGCTACTTATTTTCAACCTTCATTTATTGTTTGAAGTACTTAACCCTAAATCTTTTGGTGGTAGAAGGATTAATAATAGAACCTTGAAATATTTGAGAAGAGTGTTGTGGGAAGTTGGATTGTTTAAATCCCTTAGAGAACAAAGTAAATTTTCACAAAAATCAATGACTTGACAACCAACAATGAATCTTACCATTTGAACGGTCATGGATAGAACATAATTTGGGGATAATGTCTAGCTGGACGCTTTAAATTTAGTGTTTCATGGGAATTAACCCATGAATTTTCTTATATTTTACTTCTTCCTGTTTGTTTGAATAAACTGCCCCTGCTCGCTTATGTTTCACTCCATTTTTTCACCAAACTCCCACTTGTTTCTTGGACTCATTTTTATTTGACTTTACAAGAATGGACTTAATGATTTTCTTTATTTCCTTATTGGTGCCTCCTTGAAAGAGGTCGAATGTGAATCATTGATGACCAAGTTTCCTTTTAGAGAAAAAATGGATTAATCTTCCCTAACTCTTCACTATAGTTAATTTTTTATTGGAGTTTAAATTCTGAAAATTAATGTGTGTATTTTTCATATTATAAGAGTTGAATATTGGCCTACCATAGGGATTTTCTCAAGTGCGGAAAGGGGCGATGTCTTATGATGAAATTCATGTTTTAAATCTCTATTCCAATTGAGTTAAACTCAAATTCTACATTTCATTTAATTTTTGCATAAACTTCAATTGTTGCTTGTGGATGGGGTTTAATAAATGATTATAGAGAGCATATTTAAGTACTTTTACATGCTTAATATTACCATGCAAAACCTGCCAGTCATTGCTTCCAATTAAAATGTTTGAATGCTGAATTTGTGCCTTGCATGGTCTTCCTATCACCTTAATGATTACCTTTTTGAAATTCAAAGTGTAGCATGCAACCTGTCTGAAATTATCTTCTTGTGTGCTTGATTTGTTAAGTAGTAACTAGTGTGTGTTCTTGTGCATGTTGTGATTGTTCGATTTGATGTGGTAAAATAATTTTTTAATTTTCTTATGACCCAAAATATGAAATATTCACTGATGCATTGAAAATATTTTTGAATCATTAAATGTCTTAAATGTTCTTCCACCTCGAGTTCAATAATGAGGACATTGTTGGGTTTTCAGTGTGTGTGGGGGGGAGGGTCTTTTAATGTGTTGAACTTTGTTGCAATGTGAACCCATCAAAAACCTCATTTTTTTTTTGAAATTGTGTGTTTTTAAGTGTCATTTTTGAATTTTCACTCGCAATTTTTTTCTCAAATTTAATGTTTGTGATGCCGCTTTGAGGAGATTAATCTTTAATACCTCTTAAATTTAATTGAGCAAATCGTCTTTTTGTCCTCTTGGAAAGAAATGGATTTCGGTAAAATCTTAGGATAATTTCATATAATTATTATTTATTTGAACTTTTTAATCAGAATTTAACTCATAAAAATATGCATTCAAATGAATGATAAAATGAAAATCCTAGTCCAGGTTGGATGCATTCCTTTGTTCTTTTCATTTTTTTTATCCATCAAAATGTTGGATGAGTAATTTATTCCACCAATAAATGTTCACTCCACCACATCCAATGATTCATCAATTTATTATGAACTCTTAGATTATGTGAGTCTACTCACTTGGATATAAAGAGAAGTTTGAACTTTTAGTTGGATGCAAATTTAAATTTGTTAAATTCTTTTTAAAATTTTCAATTTAAATAATTTTTGTAAAACAGTTACTGATTTTGTGTTGAATAAATTCAATTCGAGAGAGCATTCATATTTAACTAATTGAGAAAATATGCGAGGGAAAATCACTTTGAAAATCAATTCTTTATGGAATTATTATTTTTTTAACTTGAGATTTATTCCCTACCATTGAATCTGGCTAATTATTTCTTAAAAAAAAAATGCTTAAGTGTAGAGGAATTTGATGTGACTTTCATTTGATGCATATTTCTACATCATTTTGGATGTTTTTAATGTATACTTAATGTTGAAATAGCTATTCAATTGGTTTATTTTAATGTTTAGATTTATTTGTTGTTAATTTTTAAATTACTGACTTTATGTAAAAAAATGTTTAATTTAATGCTGGAATAATGAGTGTCGTGGTTTTTTGGTTTTATTTCCAACTTTGTTTTAAAATATTATTTTTAAGTTTCATAATTTAATTTATGTGATTTATGATTTTAATTATTTTATTGCTTTGTTTAAATTAAATTATTCTTGTTTAAGATTTTATTTTAATTAATCATCTGTCTTTTTTGTTAATATTTTATTCTATTCTTTTTGGACAAAATGTTAATTTTAAATGTTTTTATTCATTTTAGATGTTTAGTACTTTAATCTTCTTTTAGGTTTCCGCCCAGGCTCGGATGAAGGTGGTCCAGTCTAACCCTAAGCCGAGCTCGCAGTTCCTCCAGGAGTGCCGACCGGCGCCATCGAGCTGGTCGAAGCCAGTGTATTGGGGCTATACTTGATCCAAATCAAAGCCATAGAAGATGATTACGAAGCCGATCTTCCATGACTCATGAACAAATCGGGCCAGCTATGTCGATGCTGATCAGATCCGGAGTGGTCGACCGAAGCTCGATTTCTCGAGGAGCTCCGACGACATTGTTTGAATTGATGTAGATGATCGAAAGCCTTTGATTTGTATTTTTCGAGCCTGAAGATATCTGAACTGAAAAAAAGCGCGGAAGAGCATCCACGAATGAGATGATTCGACCTCCGATGTCGCTGTAGCTTCCCGAGCCTGCGAGGGTTGAAGTAGAAGTGGATGGCCAGTCTGTTCTCTCCAACTGAGGTAGTGATTTTGATGACTTAGGTTGGATCGAAAAGACGAAGCCGATGCAAGCTGGTGATGCTGAAATTGAGGTTCCAAATGTTCGAAGCCGTTCATCTGATTCCAGTCTTGAATCCGACTCACCTTTGATTCCACATGCATACCTTGAAGAATGTTGGTTTGAACTGTTTGCAGGACGAGAAGGAAGAACAAAAAGGGGCCTCGGTTCTACTGCAGGTTGCGGCTACGTTAACAAAGAGGGTGCATGCCAGGTGTTCGGTGGAATTACCCAATGATGTTTTGGTTGCCTTGTCTCATCCAACCTGATGAAGATGGGCCATGATTCCTTTCATTTTTCTCCTCCACAGGCTGTGGGGCAAGCCCTACAAGACCGTGAAGCTAGGGCAACGCACAGGTAAGGAAAAAATATACAAATAAGAGGGCTGGTCGTAGGCAAGCCCAAAAAGCTCATGGGTTAGGGCAACACACAAGAAAGAAAAAAAAAAATACAAATAAAGTGGCATCAATTTTATTAGTTTAATGTACCTCTCAATGTATTTAGGACAAATTTTTTAATGTGGATCTGGGGCAACGGAATTCTCCGGACCGTCATTGAATACAAGGCATTAATTTTATTCTTTTAGTGTAGCTCTCAATACATTTAGAGTTAAATTTCTGATGTTGGTCTGGGACAACGAAATATTTCGGACCACTCTTGCTCCTCCATGCTACCAAGCTGCTCATTCGAGTTCGTCTATTGGAGGAGAGTCATCCCAATTGAAGGTGTTTGTTGGATGGATGATGTCTTTAATCATTCAAGTTCATCTTTTCTATTATTCTAAAGCTGTGAACTTAGCACCCATGGGAAGTTGTTGCATCTTGAGGGTGAAGGTAGTGCTTGAAATGAAATTCTTAAGAGGTAATGTGGTGCATGTTGGCCACATAATATTTGAACATAAAAACTAGATTTTTTTTAGCACAGTTGCAAAAATTAATGGATTGCATAGTTTGAGAACCTTGAAAACATATTTTTCAAAAATATATTTCCTTTACTAAAAATTGATTGATTATTTACTAGGCATTTATAAATAAATTTATATTGACACTACTACAGATATGTCCTTTAACGGCGTGCAAAAAAACCTTTCACAACCTTGTCCTCAGCGCTGTTAAAGGAATCCCTTTTATTCACGTTAAAAAACGGGGATGTTTATCAACGTTAAAGAAGCACCGATAAAGGCCACGCTGATAAAGGATCAACCTGCTGTAGTGTGTTGTTTGTGTAACAACACACTGTACCAAATACTTGTAACCTGTATGCAAAATATATAAATTAATTTAAATAAGTTTTACATCACGAATAAAAAAACGCTAATATATACATTTCAAACAATGTTTATTTGTATAATTACATTTATAATCACTATTTATAAACATTTAAAAACATTAATGTTTCATCGTCTTTGGCATCCACGATCCCCTTTCAAAAAAGTCCACTCATGGTATCAGTTCTTGAATAAATCACCTCAATCCGAGCAAAAGAATTCACCTATATAAAAAAACAAATCTTATGTTAGTAATACTATAAATAAATAAATTAAACATTATTATGAAAAAAATACATTAATAAAATGTCAATTTTAAATAAAAAGACACACTTGGAGTTGTACCGGTTACACTGTGCGTCGTATTGAGGTGTGATTGCTTCTTACACGTTACAAATGAGTTACGAATCGTTGTTTTAAAGTATCAAAACAATCTGAATGTGTTTGATCGGTTTTGAGTATGTCATTTATTCTTTTTATTAAGATTAATGTCAATTTTAAATAAATACACACGTGAAGTTATACTGGTCACATCGTGCGTCAGATTGAAGTGCGGTTGATTCCTACACATCACAAATTACTTATGGGTCGTTGTCCTTAAGTATCAAATAATCTGAATATGTTTGCTCGATTTTCAGTATATCACTTGTGTTTTTTACTAAAATGTCATTTCAAACTGAAAACACGCACTTTGAGTCATACCGGTCACATCGTGTGTTAGTTTGACGTGAGACTGATTCCTATGCGTCATAAATGACTTGTGAATCGTTGTCCAAAATTATCAAGATAATCAAAGTGTGTTTGTTTGGTTTTCAGTGAGTAACACACATTTTGAACTAAAAAATCAATTTTAAACTGATAACTAACACTTTGAGTCATATCGATTACACTGTGCATTAGATTGAGGTGTGGTTGATTCATACACATCACAAATGACTCATGAATCGTTGCCCTAAAGTATCAAAACAATCTGAATGCGTTTTCTCGGTTTTATGTATGTAACTTGTTCTTTTTACTAAAATTAATGTTAATTTTAAATAAAAATACACGTTTGGAGTCATATCGGTCACACTGTGTATCAGATTGAGGTGTGATTGATTCATACACGTCACAAATGACTTATGGATCATTGTTCTAAATTATCAAAACAATCTGAATAAGTTTGCTCAGTTTTCAGTATGTCACTTGTTCTTTTTACTGAAATTAGTGGCATTTTTAAATAAAAAAGACACAATTAGAGTTATACCGGTCACACTATGCATCATATTGAGGTGTGACTAATTTCTACACATCACAAATGACTTATGGATAGTTTTTCTAAAGTATCAAAATAATCAGAATGCGTTAGCTCTATTTTCAGTATGCCACTCGTTCTTTTTACTAAAATTAATGTTAATTTTAAATAAATGGACACACTTGGAAATATATTGGTCACGTCATGCATTGGATTGTGGTGAGGCTGATCCCTACACCCCACAAATGACTTATGGATCGTTTTCCCGAAGTATTAAAACAATCTGAATGTGTTTGCTCAGTTTTGAGTACGTCACTTGTGTTTTTTTATTAAAATGTCATTTGAAACTAAAAACACACACTTTGAGTCATATCGACCGCATCGTGTGTTGGTTTGATGTGAGACAACTTACATGTCACAAGTGACTTATGAACCATTGTTTTAAATTATCAAGATAATCAGAGCGTGTTTTCTTGGTTTTCAGTGAGTGACATGTTTTGAACTAAAATGTCAATTTTAAACCGATAACAGACACTTTGAGTTATACCGGTCACACCATGCATCAGATTGAGGTGTAGTTGATTCATACACATCATAAATGACTTATGGATCGTTGTTCTAAAGTATTAAAACATTCAGAATGCATTTGCTCGATTTTCAGTATGTCACTTGTTCTTTTTACTAAAATTAATCTCAATTTTAAATAAAAAGACACACTTATACCGGACACACCGTGCGTCGGATTAAGGTGGTGTTTATTCCTACATGTCATAAATGACTTATAGAACATTGTACTAAAGGATCAGAACAATTCGAATGTGCTTGCTCAATTTTCAATAAGTAACTTGTCTTTTTACTAAAATGTCATTTGAAACTAAAAACACACACTTTGAGTCATATCAGTCACATCGTGTGTCGGTTTGATGTGAGACTGCTTCCTACATATCACAACCGACTTATGAATCGTTTCCCTAAATTATCAAGACAATCGAAGCACATTTGGTTGGTTTTCAGTGAGTAGCACACATTTTGAACTAAAATGACAATTTTAAATTGACAACAGACACTTGAAGTCATATCGGTCGCACCGTGCGTTGGATTGAGATGCAGTTTATTCCTACTCATTACAAATGACTTATAGATCATTTTCCTAAAGTATCAAAACAATCTGAATGTGTTTGATCGGTTTTCAGTATTCCACTTGTTCTTTCTATTAAAATTAATGTCAATTTTAAATAAAAATGCACATTTTCAGTCATACCGGTCACACCATGCGTCAGATTGAGGTGTGATTGATTCCTACACGTCAAAAATGACTTATGAGTTATTTTCCTAAAGTATCAAAATAATACGAATGCATTTGATTAGTTTTCGGTATGTCACTTGTTCTTTTTACTAAAATTAATGTCAATTTTAAATAAAAAGACACACTTGGAGTCATACAGGTCACACCGTGCGTCAGATTGAGTTGCAGTTTATTCTTACACATCAAAAATGACTTATAGATCATTTTCTTAAATTATAAAAATAATCCAAATACGTTTTCTTGGTTTTTAGTATATCACATGTTCTTTTTACTAAAATGAATATCAATTTTAAATGAAAATACACTCTTTGAGTTATACTGGTCACGTTGTACATCATATTGAGGTGCGGTTGATTTATACATGTCACAAATGACTTATGGGTCGTTATCCTAAAACATCAAAACAATCTGAATGTATTTGATCAGTTTTAAGTATGTCCCTTTTTCTTTTTATTAAAATTAATGTCAATTTTAAATAAAATGACACACTTTGAGTCATATAGGTCACATCATGCGTCAGATTGAGGTGTGGTTGATTCATACACATCAAAAATGACTTTCAGATCATTTTTCTAAAGTATCAAAACAATCATGATGCGTTTGTTTGGTTTTCAATGTCACTTGTTCTTTTTTACTAAAATTAATGTTAATTTAAAATAAAAATACTCATCGGGAGTCATAACGATCACACCGTGCATCAGATTGAGGTGCAGTTGATTCCTACACGTAAATAATGACGTAGGGACAGTTGTCCAAAATTATCAAAATAATCCGAATACGTTTTTTTAGTTTTCAGTATGTCACTTGTTCTTTTTATTAAAATTAATGTCAATTTTAAATAAAAAGACACTCTTGGAGTTATACCGGTCATGTTGTGAATCATATTGAGGTGAGGTTGATCCCTAAACGTCACAAATAACCTATGGATCATTATCCTAAAGTATCAAAACAATTTGAATGCATTTGATTGGTTTTCAGTATGTCACTTATTCTTTTTACTAAAATTAATGTCAATTTTAAATAAAAAGACACACATTGAGTCATACTGGTCACACCGTGTATTAGATTGAGGTGTGGTTGATTGCTAAAAATCAAAAATGACTTCTGAATCATTTTCCTAATGTATCAAAATAATATGAATGTGTTTTTTGGATTTTTAGTATGTCACTTGTTCTTTTTACTAAAATTAATGTCAAGTTTTAATAAAAAGACACACTTAGAGTCATACCGGTCACATTGTGTGTCAGATTCAGGTACGATTGATTCCTATATGTCATAAATGACTTATGGACCATTTTTTTAAATTATCAAAATAATTCGAATACATTTTCTCAGTTTTCAATATGCCAATTGTTCTTTTTACTGAAATTAATGTCAATTTTAAATACAAAGACACTCTTGGAGTTATACTGACCATATTTGCATCATATTGAGGTACGATTGATTCTTACACATAAAAAATGACTTATGAATCTTTTTCCTAAAATATAAAAACAATACGAATTCATTTTATTGGTTTTCAGTATATCACTTGTTCTTTTTACTAAAATGTCATCTGAAACTGGAAACACGCACTTTGAGTCATATCTATCACATCATATATTGGTTTGATGTGAAACTGCTTCTTACACATAAAAAATGAATTGTGAATCATTTTACTAAATTATCAAGACAATTAAAACATGTTTGGTTGGTTTTCAGTGAGTGACATACATTTTGAACTAAAATGACAGTTTTAAACTGATAACAGACACTTTGAGTCATATCGGTCACACCGTGCATCAGATCGAGATGTGGTTGATTCCTATTAGTCACAAATGACATATGGATTATTTTCATAAATTATCAAAACAATACCAATGCATTTTCTCATTTTTGAGTATGCCAGTTCTCTTTTTTACTAAGATTAATGTTGGTTTTAAATAAAAAGACGCACCTGGAGTCATACCGGTCACACTGTGTGTCGGATTGAGGTGCGGACGATTCATACACTTCCCAACTCAAACAAAATAATCCACCTGTATAAGAATACAATTATTATGTGAGTGATACTAAAATAAACTAAATTAAATATAAATATGATACAATCCATTACTTCTATGGAAGTTACATCTTCATGACATATGTGTACATTATTTTATCAGGTATGTTTCCCATTAGTTTTCAAAGAAATATATTTTGTCTTGTGAATATGAGAATTTTTGACAGTCATAGCTGTACTGGAAAAATGTAAATACATAAATGATTAATAAATATTTTAAATGAAATAGTAATTATCATCGAAAGTATCTCTTAGGGGATGCTAGTTTGTTAATGGAATATGATCTCTCTCATAAATTTACAAATATAATAACCACAATCTTTTCCATTTGTTTATTTTAGACACTGCATAAACATTGATAAAAATAAGTAATTTTTTTATGTGTTTGGATAGTGAAATCTTAATATATATACCCTGATACTTGTTCACTTGTAGAACTTGTTAGGCTTCTTGTGTGCATGGACTGTCCTCTTGCCATGTTTTTCACGATATTTAAACACCGCCCTATCATAACAGAATTATCAATAAAACATAATATAAAATATATAACTTGAAGTTTAGTTCTAAAACATTGGATGCAGTGTATTAAAATTTGACAAACGTCATCATATGTGGTCTATTTTTTGGGTATCCATGTAGTGAATCTAGCAAAAAAAAACTTTGAAGTATCCAAATTGACTGCAATGAGTATCCAGTGTTTCTTAAAAACACAACAAGGAATAAATAATGAAAGAAATGAAAATATATTTTATATGATTAAATTGTAGAGTTTTACCCCTGCATCATTGCTATTAAGCAAAGTCTGTCATCTATAAGTTTGATTTCAAATGATTTGGTGAGTTTTTCCATTATTTTATCCTTTTATATTATTTTATTTTGGTATATAGAAGTGATGTGAGGACTAATGAGTCCAAATTTATGTTCATAGGGAAATCCATTCGATTGGTATTGATATATACACCTGGAAAAAATATGAAATGTATTTAGTCATAATTAACATAGTATATCAGCTATTGGAAAAACAAATCATGAAAACACACCTCATGTATACATTTAAAACTGAGACTCATAACCATTAATACTTTAGGATTTCCTGTACATTCTCAAAATAAATTTAGTTCGTAATGTCTTCTCCATAATTTTTTTCTTCAAAATCAACTATATGATTACTACCACTTTGTAACTTTGTATTCTCATGAACATTTAATGTTAGTAAATGCGGATATGGAACAGGCTGGGTAAAGGTTCATTCTGAAGATCTTTTTGATCAGTTGGTTGATCCTTTATATGGTTTTTATTCGACCTTCCCTTTCACCCTCTTTCTTTTTTCCGTCTATAATAACATTCATTGATTCAGACCTTTTTTCATTAATTGTTAAAGTTTTAGCATGAAAAATAAATTGGAAATGAATACCTCCTTGTCGACATGTTTTTTTACAAGATACAGAGATCATTCTATGAATGTTCTAACAACTTGGTCGACCATATGAATATCCACATCATCAAGTGGAACAAGTATCTCGATGCTCAACTCATGAGCTATGCTAATCGAACTCTCACATGACATGTTGGATGTTTTATGTTGCGTAGACCATCTTTTTGGATATTGAACACAGTATCGCTCGCTATAAGGCGATGAGTGGGTGTTGATAGATATAAATCACAATCATTTTCACCCTGTATAATATCAGTATAGGAAAGGTATCAATGTATTCCTGATTCACATTTCACAGAAAAAATATATATGATAATATTGATTACCTCATCTAAGACATCTATTTGAGGGGAATGGATCACCTCAAAGATGATGTGGGTGGATGGGATCTTCATGCAGTGATTATTCTTGAGTTGTTTCTTCTCTTTGCTCCCCCCCAATAACATTTTCAAGCAACTTGGTCTAGCAATAAAATTTTTCTTGAAGGGAAGCTAATCTTGCTTTCATCTCTTTCATTTATTTATCTTTATCCTCCCGTTCTTTTATTTTCTCAAAATATGTTCGGAGTGTCACCCCAAAACCCGCACATCTGATACAGACATACTATTTTGGCCACTTCAAGACCACCGATAGTAGGTGTTCATCTGGTATAGGTGTTGACGATTCCTGTGACTAATTCGGATAGAAAAATATAAAAAATATGTAATCATTGCTATTTAATAGAGATTTAATGAAAAAAAATCTATTATTTCATACTTACACATGCTTCCCACATTTTTTTTTTGTGTTTTCATCTATTAATATCCCATCTTTATTTACACATTCCTCCTTCCATAGAACATGATGTGGAATGAAAGTGACTTTGTATTTGGATTCATCAATCAATATATAAACAGAGGAACACAATTATGTTGTTGTTTCATGCCACATAAAATTATTACTGTAGATTTAAAATACATATCAATTTTTTTTTCAAGTGAAGCACACCCTATCCTTGCTTTATAGTATGGGTACATTGGTTTTGTTGATCGTTCCTTATTTTCATTACTAATTTTCTATTTTATAAATAAAAAATTCACAATCAAAGTGATGAATACATGTATTGTCAAACAATGTATTACTAGTAACAATTCACTTGAAAAGATATCTCCCCACGATGGTCAGTAGAAACATCCCATGATTCTTGGATTATCAGGTGTGCATACATAAGTGGTGGGTGTGAGATTATTTTCCCTTCAGTATCTTTAAGATGAAATCTCATTTGAATTGTGATAAAGCCTTTGTGAATCCTTCCAACAAGCATTAATCCAAATTTCTTGTGGGAGTCATCTACTGTAAATGCAATCTGCAAGGGATGATGAAGAGTAAGTCAATGTTTCATTATTTTATTTTGTAGTAAAATAAATAAAGGATATCATAATTTTACCATAATCTCTTCCTAAATCAGTCTCTTAAGAATGGGAACAACATGGTGCCACAAATCTACATCAATCAGCACACATTTCTGAGTGATGAGCCCAATGTAACTACTGAAGATGACCTTTTGCGGTTAACAGATTAGCTACTCTCATTCCATACGACCTCAAATTTGATGCCTTTTCTTTTCACCTTAATAATTTTTTAACACAATAACACTATAAAACTCTTATTTTTTATGCGACATTGGTTCTTTGTCATTTAATATTTTCTATAGATCCATATCATCAATATGTTGTTCCTCTAGATTGGTAGCATCGATATGTACAGAAGGTTGTTGTCCCTCTACACTAGGAGCAGTAGCAGGTTGAGAAACATGTTACTCCTCAGGATTGGGAGAATCAACATGTGCAAAATTCATTATCTACCAAAGTGGATTAACATTTAATTTAGATTACATAAATGTAATAAATAACAAATAATAACATAAAGTAAGATAATGTATATTACAAAAAATATATAACCTGATTACTGAACACACATATTTTTAAAGGTTGAAGGAATTTGACCCCTTTATCAAGTATCCAAATCCCTTCGTTGTGGTCTCTTATGACATAAAAAACCCAGTCTAAATTAGGACTATTGTGAAATGACTGTGACGTCCCAATGAAAGGGACATCCTCATTTGAATTTTCATTTAACCCTTCAGTGGTTTTGGTCGATAATAGAACAATTGACCAGTTCTGGTTTGCTGGATCTGGAACATAAAATCCGTGTACTACCCGTGATGTCATTATAAATGATTTTTATTTGTACCCTTCCTTACTGAAATTCACTTTTTATGAATCCTAATTCATCTATTTTAACAACACTTTTGTTATCAACCTGCTTGAATTGAAAAATTGGAACTTGGAATGTTGTATAATCCAACTACCATATTTGTTTGATGATGCCAAAGTATGACATGTTCGAATAAATTTGATTTCTATCCTCAGTACCATAAACATGCATCTCTTCAGCCATAAGAGTAAGTCCACTATTTTTCATGATACTATCTTCATCATGTTCATTTGTATATAATGTATAACCATTAATTGTATAACCATTGTAAGATAATACATACACACTTGATCCTCTGGCTGGCTATCGAAGTCCTTCTAGATTTTTATCCGACTCCTTAAAAATATGGTATCAAAACCATCCTAAAAATTGTTGATTATGTATATTTGATATTCATCTTTCAGGTCTTGATGGATTCAAATGCCTAAGAATTTCTTTTTGGGTTTCAAAATATGAGAAAACCTCTAAACTATTATGAAAACATAAACATGGGATACTCAAAATTTGTAATATTAATTGTGAAAACATCACTTCTAGAAATTCCTTCATCCACAAGACACCCAGTGTGACAAGATTTTGGTATACCGATGATTTCCACACTAGATAGGCAATCAATACACAATTCAATAAAATCTTCAAAAATATATCACTCTATAATACAACTCTCTGGATAACTTCTATTTTTGACATACCCTTTCAAAATCTCCACATACCATTCAATGGGGGTACATCCATCTATAATATACATGAACAAATAGTTTAAACCCTCTCACCAAATGATCCATCATATCAAAGAATGCTGGCTAGAAGAAAATTTCCAATTCACATAATATGATGGTGATTTCCTTTTCCATAGTTGTAATTTTCATCAAGTCTTTAACTTTGCCTTGTTTCTTTTAATAAAATAAAAAGGTCTTTGTGGTGTATGACATACATTCTTGGGAAAAATAAAACATAAATCTATAAGAATTAGATCTTGCATCAAAACATGATAGTCATGTGATTTTAAACCCTTTAACTTTAAATCAATCATTGATATGGTATTTTTAATATTTTATGAATACCCCTTTGGAACCTTTACATCATTCAAGAAGTTGAAAAATAGATATCTCTCATGTCTGGAAAGAGTGTACGCAGATGGAGGAATAAAAGTATGTTTTCACACTTCACAGGCGCCATCTCTTCCTATATTCCTATGTCAATCATGTAAAACCAACACTTAATTATATCCTTTATTTTTAAAAGTGCATTTTTTAATATACCAATGACACTATCATATACATTTTTTTCAACATACAAAACATCAATAAAATGTCTGACGTACAGACAATTCCTGTATGGTAATTCAAAAAAAAAACTAATCTCTTTTTCCAACTAGTTTTCGTAAGGTTTTTTGAAAAAGATTTACCAAAATAATTTTCCATATATTTTAAATTTTCAAATATTTGATCACCTGTTAGTGGAGATGGTGTTGTATGTTCTTTTTAACTCTCATCGAATGACGTCGTCCAAGTTCAGTACTTATGTCATTGTGGTAGAAATCTACGATGTCCAGGAAACACAGTCTTCGATAAAATATTTCAACCTAATTAAATATGTACCTTGTTTGAAAATGGGACACTCTTGAGTTCCATTAATGCTATGTCCTGACAAATACCTAAGTAGTAGTCATTTATCATCTCGTACAACACAGCTCTCAATGTGAAATCTTCATTTCTATAAGCACCATACAACGTAACACATGAATTCCATAATAATTTAAAATCTTCAATAAATGGACCAAAATAAAAATAAATATCATTACCCAGTTGTTTTGGTCTTAATATAATAATAGATAATATAATGTATTTTCATTTCATGAATAACCACAGTGGAAATTTATAATTTACCAACATAATCGGCTATGTACTGTGAGTTCTTCTTTGAAAATCAAAATGATTCACTCCATCTATAGATAATGCAAGGCGAAAGTTTCTCAACTCGTTTCCAAATTCAAGATACTCGTGATCTTTTATCTTCTATTGAGGAGAGTTTTTCAGGTGACAAAGTATCCCATCTTTATTTTTAGTATCTGCATGCCATGTCAATTGCCTTGTAGTCTCCTCACTTCCACATAGGTGCCTAAACCTTGAAATTATTGGAAAGTACTATACAACTTTTGTAGGAATTTATTCATCTCTCTTGTATGGAGAATCGTCACACTTTGGGAATTATTTAAGTTATTTTTGGTCATTTTGAAATAGTATAATGTCATTTGGATATGCATGTATTATTTCATAGATTATACCCATCAAACATAGAATTTGTTTAGTGTCATATGTTCATATAGGGAGATCATTATCTTATGGGAGTATTTTATTCAAGAGAGAAAGTAGTTCAGTAAAAGTGAATTCACTCTATCCATTTCCATCTTTTAAATTATACAATTTCAGTACGATTGACAATGCTATATATTTAATGAAACCAACATACAATGATGTATTTGCACAACTCTTTCACTTCTAATTTTTTTTGGACAATCAAGAAGTTCATATTAAACTATCACTTTCATTCTCTCAATATGATTTTCATCATCATTCACACCTGTAATCACATCCTCAATAGAGTCTTCTTCATTGTCCACACTTGTAATCACATCAGATGATCTATAAAACGCAGTGTTATCCTAGTCACTAGCTACATTTTTATTTTACCACTATTTATTCTAAAATTTATAACTTCAATCTATTCTATGATAGATCAAGTGTTCTTATAACTCCTATATACTAATTAGTCTTGAATAATAACATTACAAACATAGATAATGGATTTGAGAAGGGTTATATGCATGATTTTTTGCAAACTTGATGAAGTCTTTCACCCCATATTTATACTCTTTTGTCATATGATTGGAATTCATCCATTTTTTATTTATATCCATCATATTTCATTTGGTAATAATAATATTTAACAAAATAAATAAAAATAAAATAAGGGGTATTTCAAATAAGGGGATCCCAACATTTGAATGTTTCAAATAATTTAATCCATAATGTTCACCGGTACCTGGTATGGGGTGACTACTACTCATAGTAGTTCAAGTAACACAATTTCATTTCCAGAAGATATGGGGGATGATTCTAATGCAAAAAATGCAATAATAACTATTCAGGAGATGAAGTTGATGATGATGATGATTATTTAATTTTGTTGCCTGAGACTCATTCCCTTAGAATCCAACACCAAATTAGAGAGAAGATGTAGTTGTGTATGAAATATGGATTTCAAAAACTAAATCATTAGAAGCATGCATACAAAAAATAAATAAAACATTAAAAGATAAAGATTACAAGTGATGTAATAGTTATGAATTCAATATGAATATAATGTATGTTAAATTGTTGATTACTTAAAAGAAACACCTTTTAATATTAAGTGAAAGATCCCTTCCAAAGTGAAACTTTTCGATTCCTTGATCTTTCAATTGGGTATTGTCAATCTCAACATGAATACCCCTAAATTATCTTGCGTAAGTCAAGAAATCTATACTTAAGTTAAAATTTTCATGTTGGGTATTGTCTATCTTAGCATGAGTATCCTTTGATTATCTTATGTTGGATTATTCTTGGTGTTTGATTTAAGTTACACTAACCGGGAAGCCCTAATAATGAGGATACCAGAAGAATATAGTTGATTGAATCCATGATAGATTTGGATAGGTGGTTGTTTTCTCAACTATCTAAGAGTTATAACTATTATGATTAGGTTGATTTTATACCCAAATAATAATGGTTTACTTACTTGATAACCAGTGCAAGTCATGATGAAATGTGGAACTTAGCTCACTAAATGTATATTATGTATGGGGTAATAATTTTTTATAGTTATTAGGATATAAATTATTTTAAAAAATACCTTTATAAAAACTCTCGCATTTAATGCATGATTTCTAAATACACATAGTTTTATTTAATAATTAAATTTACTATAATCATGGAATGGTTTTTATAAAATCAATTGAAAATTTGGATTCAATATGTAAAAAATATACATGATTAAAGTTTTATCAATTATAAAAAATAATAAAATATATATTCAATTAGTAAAATATAATATTTATATATTATAATTCATATTTGGAAATATTGATTAAATTTAATTATATAATTGTTATATAAATTTTAAATTATGAATATATAAGTCATTATTCATCCGATAAAATATTTTCCCCAATCCTATTAGAACCCTTGTTGAGCTTATAATGGTTAATGTTGGAATGAAATGAAATTATTTTTTGTTTATTTTCAATTGGTTGTAAGTGATTAAATATGATTATGATAAAGGTTGAAAGAATTATGAATATGAGTTGATAAAGTTTAAAAAACATATTATATAGAACTTATTAGTATTTTATTTTAGTTGAAATTTCTTGTATTTTATTCATATATTTATTATGATGAAAATATATTCAATTTATTAATATAAGGATCCAAAAATAACATTCATTTTAAAATTTTAGAAAGATTTTAAGAAATATATGTTAAGAATATATAATTGAAAAGTTAAACACAACTTATTAAATTATTAGCTAAAAATAAATATACATGTAGAAAAAAGACATATATTTAGATACATTGATTATTTTTCTCATTTCAATGTTTAATATCAAACATTGTTTTTAGGATCAAACTAAATTTCACATCACTAAAATTCTTTTGTTTTTTAAAAAAATCATGCAATAGTAAATTCATTTTAGTCTTTCAATACTAAAATTTAACTATAGTAATTAATTTTATAAAATTAAAAAATATCAAAGTAATATATATTTGGAAAACTTATATGGGATGAGGGATGATGGGATTCAAGAGTTATTGACTACATGCCTTAGTTGTGTGATTGTGTGATCTCATTCGACCCATGAAATCACAAGAAAATATAAATTCTATTTGAATTTAATTCAATCTCATGGACTTATATAACCATATTATCATGGAATATAATTAGTATGGTTTTATTAGGGTGTATTTTTCCAAATAAAACTTATATAGTTTATGGAAAATAATCAAATTTCAGGTTTAGGTCAATCACAATCAGGAGGTGAGGCCACATATCACATATCTCATGAACAATACATTATACCTAGTGAAACATTATAGACCACTGACCTAAATATATAGTTATCCCTTGAAGAAATATAGGAGAACTATCACCCAATTTCATACAAGTTCGTTAAAACTCAATTAGAAAACCTCTGATCACACAAGGCCATAACACCATCAAATATACATTTTAATTATTTATAAAACAAAACAATTAATTTTTGAAATTTAATTATATAAAATAAATTATTCATAACATATGGATTTCACTTAACCAAGTAATCAATATCCCTTATCTACCACTATCCTAGATTCAAAATACTATTGAAACCTCAAAACATGCTTTAAACCATTTTTAATGAATATTGCACATTAGAAACACCCCTAGTCATTTCTTATGAGTAAAAAAAATTCCAAATCTCATTCCAAGACTATTGTTCATGGAGATATCATGTGATTCGTGTGATGTAGTGCGATGTGGTGCAAGGATTCATCATATACCTTAGATTTAGATAGGAATGATTCTTTATAAAAGTCACTGAAGACCAAGAGCGATGACATGGTAATAGATCAGAGAGAGCGACGACGAGAGTGGTGATGCAGTAAAAGATTGAGAGCGGCGACACAGTAGAAGTAGGGTTCCACGAGAACTTAAAGGTGTGTGAGAGAGAAGTCTCCTATTAGAGTTATTTTATTAAATCTTATTATGATTTTATCAGCGATTTCCAAAAAAATATTGATAAAGGGTAGTTTTATCAGTGCTAAAATAGAAAGCGCTGATAAAAGTAGTCTTTATCAGCGATTTTTTAGCACTGATAAAGATGATCCTTTATTAGCACTAAAAACATACTGATAAATGAACATTTTTATCAGGGCTAAAAAAACGCTGATAAATATCTAATCCTAATAATTTATTTATATTAATATATATATATATATATATATATATTTATAAAATTATATATATATGATATATATTTATTTTAATTTTATAATGATTTAAATTTGTATTTATTTCTTTATAATTATAATTATAAATCAATATATTTTAAAAGTATATATCTAAATAAATATATTCATTTATATATTATATAACTATTTAAATAAAATATTAAAATATTAATTTTATTTTTATTATATAAACATTTTATAATCAATGTATATAAATAAACTATTAAACATTTTGACTAATATAAATTTGATAATTTTTTATATATAAAATTATTTACCAATACACATATAAATAAATATATAATTATAATTATAAATAAATATATTTATAAATTTATAAATATAATAAATATATTTATTATAATTTTATAGTTATTTAAATATATATATATATATATATATATTTAATTATAATCATAATGGATTGTATAGTTTCAGAACCTTGAAAACTTATTTTTCAAGAATATATTTACTTTACTAAAAATTGATTGATTATTTACTAGGAATTTATAAATAAATTTATATGGAGTAGGACATTTATATGTATGTTTAATAAATAATTTAATACCATTCATACCCGCCTATTTAATGGCTAGGTTATAATAGACATATTTAAAATAATATTACTTCATGGTTCACTGAAGCTTGGTGTCGCATGTCATACACATTTTCAAATAAACTCATTGTTGCGTGGAACTAGCACAGATCAGGAAAAAAGAAGTGCTTGATTTAATCTATGCTAAACAGAAAACACTGATAAAAGCTTCACCTTTATAAGCGCTAGCTAAAAGCACTGATAAAGATGCATCCTTTATCAGAGCTTTTTTTAGCACTGATAAAGATGCATCCTTTATCAGAGCTTTTTTTAGCACTGATAAGGGTTATCTTTATCAGTGTAATTCTTAGTGTTGATAAAAGTTTTTAATAAAAAATATTATTAATATATATAAAATTATTATATTTATATACAAAAATAATGTTTATTTATATACATTAATTAAAAAACATATTTTTATAATTAATATAAAAATGATATATTAATATATATTTTTTAATAATTCAAATATATATATAATGTTTTTAAAAAAGTATTTCTAAGATTATAAATAAATAAATATATATTTCAATAATTATAATATTATAATATTTTTAAATAATAAATATATTTATTATATTAATAATTATATATAAATACTTTTTAAATATATATATTTATAATTATAGTTATAAATAAATAAATATATATTTAAATAAATACATGTCTCTAATGAATTTGGTCAATATATATATATATCAAGAGATAATGATGATATTAATGGACATGATTGTTGTTATTTATGTTCATATATTGATGGGTGAGTATAATTGACGCTATATGATAAGTTTATTTGTGGATATGATTGTGAGTTACTATGTTTCAAATGTTAAGATTACTTATATTCAGGGCCGACCCTAGGGCAAGCCCCACGAGCCCCCGGGCTAGGGAAACATACAAGTAAGGAAAAAAATACAAAGGAAAGGGAAAAAAATTTCACCATTTCACTGTAGCTCTTAATGCATTTTAGGGAAAAAAAATTTATGCAGTCTTGGGAAACAAAATTTACCAGGCCGTTCCTGCCTATATTATGATGACACATGCATATGTTATGTATTCATGACTCATGAATGATCATTTATATATCGACACTCTTATTATTCATGCTTTTGTATATGTGATTACTCATTTTTTATGATCTATACATTACTAGGTATGATTCATTCATGTTATACTCATGAACTTATTATTTTCTCATAAATACTTATAAAAATACAATAAATATATTTAAATAATAAATATTTTTTTTATATTTATAATTATAAAATTTTAATTATATATAAATACTTTTTAAATATATTTATTTATAATTATAACTATAACTATATATATATATATATCTTAAAATAATTATAAAATTATAATAAATACATTTACCATAATTTTATAAATATTTATATTTATATATTAATAAATAAAGAAATATATAAATATATAAATATATTTATATTTATATTCAAATATTTGTAAATATATTTATTTAAATAATCATAAAATTATAATAAATACATTTATTATATTTATAATTTTATAAATATATATAATTATATAAATAAATTTATAAATATATACAAATATTTACAAATATATAAAATTATTTATAATTATAATTATAAATAAATAAATATTTATTTATTTAAATAATTATAAAATTTTAATAAATATATTTATTATATATAATTACAAAATTATAAATATAATAGATATATTAATTATATTTATAATTATATATATATATATATAATTATATAAATATATACAAAATTTTTATAAATCTATTTATTATATATATAATTATAAATAAATATAAATTTATTTATAAAAATAATTATAAATAAATAAATATATATTTATTTTATATATAATTTTATAAATATATATAATAATATAAATAAACTATTAATATTATATCTTTATTAGCTCTTTTTTAGTTCTGATAAATATAGTCATTTATCAGCGCTAAAAAAACACTAATAATACTGCTCTTATTAGCGCTATAATTTTAGAATTGATAAAAACACATTTTATCAGTGCATTTTAGCGTTGATAAAGAGATATCTTTATCAACGCTAAAAAAACATTGATAAATAGCAGTTTTATCAGTGCTTTCTATTTTAGCGCTAATAAATTTGCTCTTTATGAGCGCTTTTTGAAAAGCACTGATAAAAGGATTATCCCTTATTTTAAAATAACCCTAACCAGATTTCTTCTCTCAAACACCTTCAAAATTTCACGGAACCCAACTGCTATCGCGCCACCGCTCTTGCCGAACCTCATTGTCATCGCATCATCGGTCTCGCCGAACCGCACTGCCGTTGTGCCACCACTCTCACCGAACCCTATTTCCCCCACCATCACTGCTCTCATTGAACGCCACTATCGGTGTGCTACCTCTCTCATAAAACCCCACTATCGTCGCCCCACCTATCTCACAGAACCCAACTCCCACCGCCACCACTCTCACCGAACCCCACTACTACCACAATGTCATTCTCACCGAACACTACTCTCGCTTTCGCCGCCACTCTCATTCTGTTAGGTCTGAATAATACAAAGTAACACAAGAGGAAGGTGAATTGTGTCTTTTTGAAAATATTCCACAATTCTGACTTTAGACACCCTCTGTGATTTAGGTGGAAATGTAGTGTTTACTTCTATAATGAGTATAAGCAGCGGATAAGCAAAAATAAATAACACAACTTTTTATAGTGGTTCAGGGTACACAGATCCCCTAGTCCACTCCACCAATCACTCTGTCTATGAGTTTGGTGAATTTCAGTAGAATGGTCCTCTTATCATAAAACCACATATTCACAACTAAGTACAGACAGTTGACACCTTTACAACAAGGATAATAATAGAGCATTTTGGTTCTTTAATAGAGAACCAAATATCCACAGATTAGAACAAGAAGATGACACTTCACCATAGATGAGTACAAGCAGTTGATACTCTAATAAATCAAAAGTGTTTGATTTGTGGATTTGGATTGTTCATCATAGTTATAGTAGAAACAACTGACAATATATTAATATTATTCTTCAAAAATGAAAGTCTCCAAGAAAGAGTAGTTCTGAAGCGATCCTGGTTTCAAATGATCTTTAATAATAACATCAACAAATAACAATAGAAAACTTACAGTAGTACGAGGTACAACATGTATGTATCCAAAGTGTAGTCCTCTTCTAGAGTTGATCGTTCACTGTAGAAACACTATAAAAGATATTCACCTAAAAGTAATCATATATGAAAATATGTAACTTGAAAATTCCATATCTAGAAATGATACACTGGTAAAATATATAAAGCATAAGGATTGTTTCAATATTATTGATCTAAGAAAGTAGCCTAAAAGATCATGAAAATTCAAAATCAATTTGACCAGGGGAGTCGTAACTTCCCTTAAGAATAAGAGTGATTTAATCTGAAGAATATGGTTCTTTGAATTAATCATAATGAGCTTTGAATCATCCAGATGTTCATTCAATACTGTTGCATGAAACTCAAATAAAATTATGAATTTAAAACTCCACTATTGAGTAGACAATGTAGGGTTGAGCTGCATAGCGTAGGGTTCATTTGCGTAGTATAAGGTTCCATTGCGTAGCATAGGGTTCCTTTGCATAGCGTAGGGTACCTACCAATGTATGGTTCCTTAACCATACTTTCATCAATGCATAACACAGGGAACAAAGGTAGTGTAGGGATGATGATCCATATGTTCACCCTTTTCAGCATAAAAATCCAAATGTATCATTTATTAACCATATATTAAATTTCCCGAATGTAGGATTGTTGATCCATATGCTAAATATTCAGCATAGGGTTTTCGTTCCATACAGAAATTGTTTAATGTAGAATAGGGATGATGATCCATACATTCATTTACCGAACGTAGGGTTTGAAAAGTAGTTTCAAAACACATCCCATAGCTCACATTACATCAAAAAATATAAATAAAAACATGATATATATTCCTGAAACATACTTAATGCAACTTCATTAGAAAACAAACAAGGGTATTTGTGAGAATAAAAATCAATAAAAAATATAGAGTATTGTTGAGAAAATACTTTCCCAACAATCTCCCCCTTTTTTATGATCATAAAACCCATAAAACGATTAACAGAAAATATAGTAATTTTAAACATTAATAAAATATTTTGATTTCATAGTACTATTTTGATTAAAAAAGGTATCTAAAAAATATGCAAATATTCTTCCCAAAATATGAAATGTAAATATTCTCCCCTTTTTTGTGATATCAAAAAAAGATTTGAAAGAATAGATGACAAAAACTACAGTTGGTATCGCACAGAACTGTAAATGAATGTTATAGTTTATTGTTAGAAATATATGTAATTTGGTAGTAGAAATATGAACATCAATAACACAATAAAAAAATTAATTTAAAAAAGATAAAATATAAGAGTAAACTAAATTAAATTTCAAAGCATATCAAATGTTTGAAGTATTAATGAGTACAACCCAACAATAAATATAATAGGTATTCAAAATGAGGGGCTTGTTTCATATTGGTTTGCTTGGTCTAAATCTTCATGAGTAGTAGTTGCTGCAATCGGATGAGAAATTGTTTGAACAACACCTTGATATCAAGCAACTTCACTAAAAAACTCTGAAAATGATCGTTGAACATGTTTGTCCATTACTACAACATCTTCCTTGAGTCCTGAACAAATTTTAATCTCTACACCACATTCACCTTAAAGAACTCATTTACAGTCTCTTGAGGCTAAATAAAGGATTTTAATCTATCTCTGACTTGATGAATAACTAGTCCCAACCCAAATTCATTAGAAGTCAACAGATTGATTAGATCTTTCTGATTGTCCAAAGACACATTAAGAGGCATACTATCACACTAGAGAGTGTGGAACCTATTGTTGAGCTTAGCCATCACAGTAGTGATCACTTCAAATATCTTGATCAGGTCAGGGGAGGTTGGTTGAGGGATAGAGGACAAAGCTCAACGACTCTCCTTGATAGACTGGAATTCTTTTACCAACATAAGTTTTAGCTAATCAAAAGAAGACTTTTTCATAGACTCTTCTTTCAAAGCTCTAAAATATCTACCTAAAGAGGTGATAAAGTCTTCAAAATCACCAATAGATTCTAAATTATCTTTAACTTCTTTAAGTTCAGTTTGAATATCTTCAAACTCAGCTCTCAGAATAGTTGAGTTTCTAATCTCCTCAAATTTCTTCTTTTCAGACTCAAATTCTTTCCTCATAGTCAAATTTTGAGCATTCATAGTATTGAAACTCTGAACTAGCACTTTAGTGTCTCTATCCAATGAGTCATATGACTCATTAGATTTTTCCCTTGCTTGACCAACTCCTACCAACTACAAACTGATCTCCTCTTCCTCTCTTAATGTAGACACCCCTGCATCAACCAAATTAGAAATAACTAAAGATAGATTCTCATGAGTATCCTGATCAGCATTAAGACCAATTTCTCTAGATTGATTATCCCCTTGAGAAACTTCTGCAACATTCCAAGTTATATGAGCCTCCTTCTCAGCAACATGTTTAGTTACATGAGCCTCCTACTCTGTAACTTGTTCTTGTCTAGTTTGGATAACTTCCACTGGTTCAGAAATATTGATTTAAACTCTTCTCCTATAACGAATAATTTCTTCATCAATTATAGATTTTTCTTCCTCATCTGGTCTTGGCCACACATATCCAACAATAGGTAAAATATTTTTCTCCCCATGAGCACCAAACACCAACATTTCCTGTTCTTTTATACCAACTGGAAGAAGATGGTTGTAGGAATTACTCCAAAAAAATTCTAATTTTATGACAGTTACAGCACTGAGAATTATATTGTGATGACATATCTGACAAAATTAGATATCTATTATCTTTCCTAATTTCAACAACAATAAAGACATAATCCTACCATAGGGGTAAAAAACCATCTATGCATTTTTTTACTACAATGATTCAGATACCTTAACATGTATCTAATAAAATTTAGCTTGATATTTCTCAAGAATAAAAACATAACATAAATATCTTGATAAATGACTTTCTCATGATCTGTCATCCTTGGCACTATTCTCGTCTGAATGAACTTCATCATAACTTGATGATCAACATTCAGATATCTTATCATCATTTTCTTAACAGTTCTAGTTCCCAAAAGAGAATATATTATATCCTATGATTTATACTTCTCATAACCTATATTTCTTAAATCAAAATGAAATTCCCCCTCACGGGGAAAAGCCAATATTTTAGCTATCTGAACTGTAGAGAGAGAAAACTAATCATGATGAATCTCAGATAAAGCTACGCCTTCATCAAATCTAAAACTAAAAGAAGTATTTCGAATGAATTCATTTACTTATATATAAAAAACAAAAGGATTATTATTGTTTTCAAAAATAAATTTCAATCCTTGGAATCTTATAGAACTCTTTAATGAAATATTCATTTGATTCAGCCAATAAAAATCAATTTCCTCTCCCTGAATAATCTTTTGATACTTCAACTGATGAACAGATTCACTTGGGCTAACATCTTTAACTTTTTTGAAGTTTCTATTTATAAAGGTTTTGTGATTTAAGGTTCGATAGTTTTAGGTTTTTGATAAAATGTATTGAGAGATGCTTTGTAAAATGAAAGAATGTGAAGAAGTGTGAAGGAGAGTGGGAGATAGCCGATAGTTTTCTCACGCTGATTTAGGATGCACACATTAATTTTTAATTTGAAAAGTCATATTAAAAGAAATAAAAATAAATTCTTTTTAAATATAATCAATGCATGACCGATTAAAAACAAAGGTGATAAATAAAAATATCATATAAAGATTAATTATCAAAGATATGGAGAGATTAAAACAAATAATTTAAATAAAACATTTATTTAAGGTTAAATAATCCTAACCCCCCCTTAATAAAATTGAAACTAGTATTGAGAAGTGGTTTAGTTAAAATATTATCTAATTGATATTCAACATTAACAGATTCTAAAGATATATCCCTCTTAAAAACATGATCTCTGAGAAAATTATGTCTTATATCAATATGCTTAGTCCAAAAATGAATTATAGGTTTTTTAAAATATTTATAGAACTGGTATTATCAAATAAAATATGTATACTATTAAAATTTAGTCCAAATTCTAGTAGTGTTTTTTTCATCCATAATACTTGTGCACAACAACTTCTAGGAGAAACATATTCTTCCTCAGCTGTTGACAGGGCAGCTAAGTGTTGTTTCTTACTAGAACATGATACTAAAGATTTTCCTAAAAAGTGATAGGTTCCTGAGGTGATTTTTATATCTAATCTATAGCCTCTAAAGTCAGCATATGAATATGAAGTTAAATTAAAATCAGAATTTTTAGGGTAAAAAATTGATTGAAAAATAGTTCCTTTTAAATATCTAAAAATTATTTTAACAGTAGTAAGATGAGATTATTTTAGATTAGATTGAAATATATAACATAAAAATACATAAAAAATAATGTCTGGTATTCTAGTAGTAAGATATAATAAACTACCAATCATAACTCTATATTACTTGTTTTCAACTGGTTTTTCAGCTTCATCCAAATCAAATTTTATATTTGTACACACAAGAGTTGTATATGTCTTTTTATTCTCAAGTCCAAACTTTTTTAGTAAATCAATAATATACTTAATTTGATTTAAAAAATTTCCATAATCTTTTTCATAAATCTGAAATCCTAAAAAGAAATTTAGTTCTCCCATCATACTTATTTCATATTATTTTTTGCATTAGTTTCAAAAAATCATGACAAATATTTTTATTAGTTGAACCAAAAATAACATCATCAATATAAATTTGTACTAATAAAATATTTGAGAAAATGATTTTCTTAAAAATTATTGGATCTTCCAACCCAACAGTAAATCCATTTTTCAAAAGAAAAAAACTCAATCTTTCATACCGAGATCTAGGTGCTTGTTTAAGGCCATAGAGAATTTTAGTAAGTTTAAAAATAGAATTTAGTTTTTGAGGATTTTCAAAACCAGGAGGTTGTTAAACATAAAATTCCTCTATTAAATAAACATTTAAAAAGGAATATTTAACATCCATATTATATAATTTAAAATTCATATGAGATGCATAAGATAAAAGGATTCTAATGGCTTCTAATCTAGCTACAGGAGAAAAAGTTTCATCATAATATATACCTTCTTCCTGATTATATCCTTTAGCTAATAATCTAGATTTATTTATTATTATGATCCCTTGATCATAATTTTTGTTTCTAAAGACCCACTTAGTTCATAGAACCGGATAATTGTTTAGTCTCTCTACAAGTTCCCAAAATTCATTCATTTTGAACTGGTTCAGTTCTTATTTCATAGCTAGCATCCAACTCTCATCTTGTAAGGATTCATCAATAGAATTAGGTTCTAATTGAGATAAAAAGGTAGAGAATTTTTCTAGGTTTCCTATAATTCTTCTAGTTCTAATACCTGTATCTAGGTCTCCTATAATAGTTATAAAGGATGGTTAGTTACGGTTCTAGACTGTCGAGGCAAGACACTTTTAGGTTATTCAGTATCATGTTCTTCTAAACTAGAATTAATTTTATTAATATGATTTTAAAAATCAGTTTTAAGTGATTGAAGTATCATTTTGTCAAACGAATCAGTAATTTCATCAGTTTGATCTTTATCTTTAGTGAAAGGGTATGTTTCATCAAACTTCACATGAACTGATTCTTCAAAAATCCTTGAATTTTTGTTAAACACTCCATAAGATTTAGAGGTAGTAGAATATCCCAAAAATATTACTTTATCAGCTTATGGATCAACCTTTCCAAGTTTATCCTTATTATTCAAGATATAAACCTTGCATCCAAAAACTTTAAAGTACTTTAATTTAGGTTTTCTATTATTACAAAGTTCATAGGGTGTCCTTTTAAAAATAGGCCTTATCAAAACTCTATTCATGATATTGTAGTCCGTGCTTATAGATTTTTCCTAAAAATAGGTAGGAAGACTATATTCATTTAGCATATTCCTTTCCATTTCCTGAATAGTTCTATTTATTCTTTCAACAATTTCACTTTTTTGAGGCATTCTTGGTGAAGAGAAGGTGTATTTAATACCCATATTTAAGAAAAAATAATCAAATTCTTGACTCTCAAATTCTCCAACATGATCACTTGTTAATGAAATTATTTTAAAACATTTTTCATTTTAAAAAATTTTATAAAAACTTTCAAAAATAGTGAAAACTTCACTTTTGAGTTTTAGAAAATATACCCAAGTAAATCTAGAATAATCATCAACTAAAACATAGATATATAATTTACCAAAAAAACTTTCTACTCTAGATTGTCCAAACAAATCCATATCGATAAGTTCTAAAGGTTTAGATTTAGCAATTATATTAATAGATTTGAAAGTAGATTTGAGTTGTTTCCCAATTTGGAATACATCACATAATCTGTCATTGTCATACTTAAGACTAGGAAAATAAAAAACTAAATGTTTCTTAGATAATTTATATAAATCATAGGTATTATAGTGTCCAAGTCTTCTAGGCCAAATCCATGACTCATTTGTATTAGAAGTTAAACAATTCACTTTATATTTACACAAAGAATTTAAATCCAAAGTATAAACATTATCATTTCTAGGTACTCTACATTTAAGCAGCTTATCTTTAAAGACAACGCAATATTTTTTAGAAAAATCAACATAAAAACTTCATCAAAAAGTTGAGAAATACTTATCAGGTTGTGCTTTATTCATTTCACATATAAGGACCCAGCCTTATTACATACATAATCTTGAATTAGTCAAGAAAACACTTCATTTTATATTTAGGATCTTTTCATATTTATAGATTTATATAATTGGGACATAATACATTCATAACATTACACATTGTTATAGAGTGGATACCATAAAAATAGTTTCCATTTTTTTTTCAAAATATAAAACATTAAAACTTAAAACATGATTCCCTGACAATTTTTCAACATTTAACATGGATTACTTCTTTGTATTACACATCCATTAACCTCTGAAAATCATTTAAAAATTGGGATGAGCACAAAAACTCAGTAAGGGATATAAAATAAGAAAATAACACATTAGTCCATGAATACTTGTAATATATGAAATCACTTTCAAAAGACATACTTATCACCTATATATATATACTTACTTTTTGAAACATGAGATTTCCACAATACATAAGAACATAAGTAGAACCATAAAGGTATCTTATGGAATTACTTAAATAATCTTGTAACCCTCTCAGTTACCTTATAATTTGTAACCCTCACGACTACCTTACTATTTGTGTAACCATCACAGTCACACTTGGAGTAACCATATGGCCGAACTCCAACTTACGCATACCCAATACATTAGAGGTAAATATAGGTCCCACCTTTCATCATAAACAATGACCAAAATTCAGAACAAAATCATAAAACATGAATATTAGCATAAAAACATTGCTTTTGAATTTTGAGAAAACAGAATTTTAAAAGAGGATTTTAAAAGAAAAGCCCCTTATAAATATCATATAATTGAAGTGAGACTTAATAGAGTGGATGGAATATGTATATAATCTATAAATATTAATAATTAAACATATTATAATCAGAATTCATGACATAAAGAATTTAAATACCACATAAATAATGAAGAAAAAGGTTAATCCAAAGGATGGAAATCGGGTTAAGAATTCCCTTACCTCAGGCTTGTCTTACCTAAAACTTGTTTAAACATCCTATATAATGGTTAAAAGAGTGTTATTAGTATTTTAAATAATCATTTTCATGTTTATAACTTCTTATATGATCATTTCATAACCTCATTTCACCCCTTAATTGTTAGTATTTTGTTCCTTGCACTGTTTTGGGCGAGTTCCTTACATGATTTCCATGATTGGTTCATGATGGAGGTTCTTATCGATTGAAAGTGAAACTCCAGAATTGGAATGGAAAGATATTTACATATTTACAGTACCATAATTTATACCATTTATCATTTTGATGTTTTATATGATGATGATTCATAAGTTAAAACATTAATGATGTTCGTTTAGATCATTTTAGTGGTTCTTTGATAATAACATCCTCATTTTGTATTATAAATTAAACACATGAGTACAAAAGAATTATAGAACCATTTATGAGAAATAATACATATATTATAACCTGGTTCAACCATAGATATGGTTTAATTATCATACTTGAAATAATTAATGGAAATTGGAATCACATCATCCACAATGTTAGTAATTTGACACATCACAGACAATATTTTTATTCCTTGAATAAGTGGGAGAGGAGAAGAATAATGATGATGAATTTTCCATGAACATGAGAACATACAGAATATAAATTATTTTTTGAGATTTCATGCCTCTTGGGTAAGAAGAGATGAAGAAAGAATAAGAAAATAAAGGAACTCAAAATAAAGTAATAATTGAGAAATCCCTTACAAAAATTCGGCAGCCTAACGACTATGTAATATGGTTTTAGAAAATATTAAAAAGAGAAGGGACAAGGGTCACCCATCCAGAAATGAATCATAATACATAATAGATCAATAATAAGAAGAAAAAAAAACATGGTATGGAAACTTGAAAGTTATACCACATAAAAGAGAACTTGAATGGAAAAAAGAAAGAAATTGAGAATTTTCTTACCTTTTAGAGTAACTCCTAGAACTTGAGGGTTGGGACCTTAGGGGCTTTAGGAAACCTTAGGAAGACTAATAGGTAGTTAATGAGGTCAGAGATTAATTTATGAGAAATTTGTAATGAATTTAATTAAGGAATGAGTTGGTATTTATAGCAAAAGTGAGGGATTATTTTAATAATTTTCAAAGGACACCTCCTTAGTGGTATTTGCAAAACTATGGGCTTGCCCATGGTATTTTTCCATGGTATAAGCCAATTGGGGAACCTAATAACCTATTTAATGTACAAAATTCAACTAGATTTATTACATCATTATTAAATCATTATTACATCATTATTACATCATTAATGATGTCATTAATACACCGAAACTCAAAACTGGATTTTTTACTATTCACTGAAAAATCAACTGTTTTAGAAAAATCCACAAAATTTACCCTAACCATTTATTGATGTGTAGAATTATAAAATGAAGTCCATTTTTTGAAAATAATTTTCTAAATATTTTTAATTTAATTTTTAAATAAAATCATACTTAATTCAAAAAATAATAATTTAAAAACTATAAGTGTTTTTATATCACATTGAAAAATTAATCAAGATTTCATTATCTTAAATACTTAATAAAATAAAATAATAATACAATTTACTATTCATTAGGGTCGTATTACTATTCATAAGGGTATGTTACTATTCACAAAAAAAGTTGGTTCCAATAGACTTCAAATAACACACGGAACACAATTATAGATGACCATTTTTTGAAATTAAAAACATAGAAGCAGTAAAATTATGTTTAAAGGATACTTATAAATATCTACATTAAACAAAATTTCAAGCATTTCAATTTATTTTTAGAAAACCTTGGGGTGTTACATTATCCCCCCCATCTGAAAATTGCATCCTCACAATTTTATTTACTTATTAAACATGTGAGGGCACCTCTCCCTCGTAGCATTTTCAGACTCCCATGTCGCTTCTTCAACCATGTGGTTTCTCCACAAAACCTTTACCTGGTGGATTACCTTATTCCGCAATACCTGTTCCCTTTGATCAAGAATCTGAACTGGTTTCTCTTCATAAGAATGGTTTTCTTCCAATTGAATTGCTTCTAGGCTCAAGACATGTGATGAATCTGGCACATACTTTCTCAACATCGAAACATGAAAAAAATTATGTACCTGAGACAAACTTAGAGGCAAATCTACTCGGTATGCAACTATTTTAACTTTATCCAAGATTTAAAAAAGACCGATGAACCATGGACTTAGTTTCCCTTTCTTACCGAAACACATCATACTTTTACAAAAAAATAGATTTTAAGGAAAACATGGTCACCTACCTCAAAAGATAAGTCTTTCCTTCTGTTATCTGCATAACTTTTCTGCCTGCTCTGAGTTGTCCTCATGTGCTCCTAGATCATATTCACTTTCTCACCCACTTCCTCTACTAATTCTGTCCCCATCAACTTTCTTTCACCGACTTCATACCAAAACGATGAAGTCCAACACCACTTTCTATACAAAGCCTCAAAAGGTGCCATCTGTATACTAGAATGAAAACTGTTATTATAAGAAAACTCAACTAAATAAAGATGCTGATCCTAACTTCCCTGGTAGTCCATTGAACAAGCTCGAAGCATATCCTCCAAATTTTGAATCGTTCATTCTGACTACCCATCTGATTGAGGATGAAAAGCTGTACTGAAATTTAACTCTGTTCCCAATGACTTCTGAAGTCCCTTCTAAAAGTTATAAGTGAACCTGGGATCCCAGTCATATACAACTAAAAGAGGAACTCCATGTAACCAGACAATTTCCTTAAGGTACAATTGAGAAAGCTGATCCAAAGAAATTGTATCTCGAATATAAATAAAATGTGTATATTTTGTCAGCCGATCCAAAATAACCCAAATTACATTGTTACCTTGAGTTTTCTTAGGTAGTCCCACCACAAAGTCCATTGATACATTCTCCCACTTCCACTATAGCACTGGCAAAGGTTGAAGCATCCACTACGGTAACTGCCGCCCTGCTTTAACTTTCTAACATGTCAAACATTTCATGGAAAAATTAGAAATATCCCTTTTCATTCCATCCCACTAGTAATACTATTGAAGGCCTCTATACATATTAGTACTTCCAGGATGAACCAAAAATGGAGAACTATGATCTTCACACAACAAATCTTTCTTCAACTGAGAATCATAGGGCACACAAAACCTTTTACCAAATCTTAAAACACAGTCTTTATCAAGGTTAAATTCTGGAAACTTACCCACTTTAACCAATTCTACCTTTTTATATAGCTCATGGTCTTCCTTCTGTGCTTTCTTAATTCTGTCTAATAACAATGACTGCACTAAAACCTAAAAAAAATAGATGTATTCCCTGCATAGACAACTTCTAGGCCAAAATTCATCAAATCATTAATCAAGGGATCATGTTCCAAATATAACATGGTTAATGATGCATGATGTTTTCAAATCAAGGAATCTTACACTTTGTTTGATTTTCCAAGATGGTAATTGATGGTGCAATCATAATCCTTTATCATTTCAAGCCATATTCTCTACCCCATGTTTAATTCCTTCTGAGTGAATATATAATTCAGACTTTTATGGTCAGTAAATATTTTACATTTGGCTCTACATAAATGATGCCTCCAAATTTTCAAAGAAAAAACCACATATACTAATTCCAAATCATGTGTGGGGTAATTTAACTCATGAGGTTTTAGTTTTCGTGAAGTATAAGTAATTACCTGATCATTCTACATCAAAACACAACCAAGTCCCTTCAACGAAACATCACTGTAGATGACGAAATCACCATTTCGAGAAGGTAAGGCCAAAATTAGAGAATTTACCAATCTCTTCTTCAGTTTCTGAAAAAAACATCACATTCTTCTATCCAAAAAAATTTAACCCCTTTCCGTGTTAACTTAGTTATCGGGCTAGATAACCGAGCAAAGTTCTTAACAAAACGTTAGTAATAACCTGTTAATACAAGAAAACTATGAATCTCTGTAACATTTTTGGGTCTTGGACATTCATCGACCACTTTTGTTTTGGTAGGATCAACTATTATTCTATCCTTATTTACAATGTGCCCAAGAAAATAAATCTGTTGTAACCAAAAATTACACTTGCTGAATTTTCTATACAATTTATTTTGTTTTAAGGTTTATAAAACAACCCTTATATGTTTTTCATGCTCCTCTTTATTTTTAGAAAATACCAAAATGTCATCAATAAATAAAACCACAAACTTATCTAAGAACTCATGAAATAATCTATTCATAAGATTCATGAATACAGCAGGTGCATTAGTTAACCCAAAGGGCATAACAATAAATTCATAATGCTCATATCTTATACGAAAGGCTGTTTTTGGGATGTCATCATCCTTCACCTTCAGCTGACGGTATCCAAATATCAAGTCAATCTTGGAAAAGTAATGAGCTCCCTAGAGCTGATCAAACAAGTCATTGATATGAGGCAAATGATACTTGTTTTTAATAGTGATGTTATTCAAATCTCTATAATCAATGCAAAGTTTCATGGAAATATCTTTCTTTTTAACAAAAAAACAGGATCTCCCCATGGTGAAGTTCTAGGATAAATGAAGCATTTATCAAGCAAATCCTGCAACTGATTTTTCAATTGAAAAAGTTCTATTTGATAAATACGATATGGGGGTTTTGAAATTGTCTTTGCATTAGGAAATTATTCAATTGTGAATTCGAATTCCTGATCAGGTATTACACCAGGTAACTCATCAGGAAAAACATCAAAGTATTCATTTACCACTAGCACATCATTAATCTAAATAGTTCCCTTATTTTCAATAATATGAGAAAGATAAATTTCATTTATATCTTTCAATAGTTTCTCAGCTTCCTAATATGTTATTAATTTTATAGGTTTATTCTTGTATACAAACTGAAACACTTTCTGAAAAACAACTTCTTTAGCTCTACAGTCAATATTAGCATGATAAACAAAAATCCAATCCATTCCCAGAATAACATCAAACTCGACTAAGGGTAAAACAACAATGTTTTCAGGTAAAGTATTTCCACATACCACAATAGAAATATTATTATAATTCATATTTTCTATAATATTTCCCCTGGTGTTTTAACAACAAGTTCATGTCTCATTTTTTGAGGTGATATTTCCAATTTACCTGAAAATTTCTTAGAGATGAAGGAATGTGTAGACCACGTATCAAACAAAACTTTAGAAAAATCTGAGTGAACAAACAAAGTACCTGATAGAACTTCATTGGATGGCCTGAAATCTAATGACGTAGTTGCAAAGGATCTCACTACACCTTTCTGCTTATAGTCTAGCTTCTTTACATCATTCAGATCTCTCTTTGGCAGGCATTTTCAAAATGACCCATATCACCACGTTTAAAAAACTTTACACTTTGCTTATCAGGATTAGTATTAAGATCATTTTCATTGCAATCTCGGGACATATGTCCAAACTTACCACATTTAAAACACTTCCCAGTTTTTCTAATACATTCCCCAGGATGTTTCTTGCCACACTTTTCACAATCTAAAAACTGGATTTTCTTACGAGTAGATTTCTTTGGTTGATTCTTACCCATCGATTTCCACTTGGATCTCTTATTCTTCTTGTTTCCAAAATGCACATGGTCATCAGAAAACTCCATCTCTAACCTCTCAGCACATTGGAAAAGTTTCTCATAACTTTTGAATTCATGGGAGGCCAACACCCTTCGATACCTTGGCTTCAGTCCTACGTAAAAGTGGTTGATTTTGATATCAAGATCCAGAATAAGGTTTGGAGCATACCTTTCCAGTTGGGTGAAGTTTTCTTCATACAAAACCAATAAATCCTCCCCCTTTTACTTTAATTCAAGGAATTACTTCTCCATCCTAAGTCACACCATCTTAGTAAAATATTTTTCAAGGAAAAGACTTTTAAATTCATCCCACTCTAAGGCATAAAAATCCTCTATACCCCTGATATTACTTACCATTGACCACCAGTAATCAGCTTGACCTTCAAAATGATAAATGAAAAGACTTGCCTTTTGATTTTCTGAACATCCAATAACATCAAATATATTTTCAATGGCTTTGATCCATCCTTCAGATGCTACTGGGTCAGAAGATCTATTAAAATCAAGAGGGTGTTGTCTCATAAAATGTTCCACTATTGTCATGTTCTATTGTGGTACCTCTAGTTGTTCTCTTGCATGGATGCCACCACTATTTATTTCTTGCGTTTGCTAATCCATTACTATCACAAACTTCTCAATTCCAATCCCAACCATTCCGGGCTACATATTCGGAAGGATGTCGTTCTGTCGGTGCCTCACCTTTTTAGCTTCCCTGTTTCTACTACGGACAACCATTCTGAATAAACATATCTTAGATGAAGAATCATGGTAATATTTAAATGCTATAACATTTCAAATTAATGATAGAGTAAAAATAATTTATGGGATTATTTTAACATCATCCTAACCCCTAAAGTTATCTAAACCATCCTCGGATACCAACTATAAGGACCCAACATTATTACATACATAATCTTGAATTTAGTCAAGAAAAAAATTCCTTTTACATTGAGGATATTTTCAAGTTTAGAGCTTTAGAGAATTGGGACATAATATATTCATAACATTACACACTGTTATAAAGTGGATACCATAAAAATAGTTTCCATTTTTTTTCCAAATATAAAACATTAAAATATAAAAACATGATTTCTTGAAAATTCTTCAACATCTAACATGGATTCCTTATTTTTCTTAAACATCCATTAACATGTGAAAATCATTTAAAACTTGGGATGAGAACAAAAACTCAACAAAAGATATAAAAGAATGAAATAACACATTAGTCCATGAATACTTGTAACGTATGAAATCACTTTCAAAAGATATACTTATCACCTATATATATATACTTACTTTGTGAAACATGAGATTTCCACAATACATAAGAATATAGGTAGAAACATAAAGGTATCTTGGGGAATTAATTACAACCATAAAGATATCTTGGGGAATTACTTATATAATCTTCTAACCCTCTTGGCTACCTTATAATTTGTAACCCTCACGGCTACCTTACTATTTGTGTAACCATAGCAGTTACACTTGGAGTAACCATACGACTGACCTCTAACTTACATATACCCAATGCATTGGAGGGAAATATAGGTCCCACCATTCATAAAAAGTAATGCCCAAGATCCAGAACATAATAATACAACATGAATATTAGCATAAAAACATTGATTTTGAATTTTGAAAAAATATAATTTTAAAAGAGGATTTTAAAAGAAAAGTCCCTTATAGATATCATATAATTGAAGTGAGACTTAATATAGTGGATGTAATATTTATATACTTTGTAAATATGCACAATTAAACATAGTATAATCATAATTCATCACACAAACAATTTAAATACCACATAAATAATGAAGGATAAGGTCAACCCAAAGGATGGAAATTAGGTTAATAATTCCCTTATCTCAGGTTTTTCTTATTTGAAACTGGTTTAAACTTCATGTATAATGGTTAAAAGACTGTTATTAGTATTTTACAAAAACATGTTCATGTTTATAACATATTATATGATCATTTAATAACCTCATTTCACCCCTTAATTGTTAGTATTTTTTTCCTTGCACTGTTTTGGATGAATTTCATCCATCCAACGTTAAATTTTTATTGAAGAAGAAAAATAGAGAAACAAGAAGACCAAAGGGATACAATCAAAGTAGATGAGAAACAAACCAAGGGACAAGAAACGAGCCATAATAAACATACACAAGCAACATTCACGAGTACCACGAGACTACAAGGGCTATAAGTAATGTAAACCAAGAGAATATCCTCTAATCAAGTTAACTCATTTAGGTCTCAAGAGGTTGATCGAAGTAATTCAAGGGATGTTTTGGGTGAGTTCCTTAAATGATTTCCATGATTGGTTCATGATGGATGTTCTTGTCGATTGGAAGTGAAAATCTAAAATTGGAATGGAAAGGTATTTAAATATTTATAGTACCATAATTTATACCATTTATCATTTTGATGTTTTATATGAGGATGATTCATAAGTTAAAATATAAATGATGTTCGTTTAGATCATTTTAGTGGTTCTTTGATAATAACATCCTCATTTTGTCTTATAAATTAAAACCATGAGTAAAAAATAATTACAGAACCATGGATGAAAAATAATACATATATTATAACCTGTTTCAACTATAGAAATGGTTTCATGACCAGAATTGAAAGAATTAATGGAAATTGAAATCACATCGTCCACGATGTCGGTAATTTGACACATCACATACAATGTTTTTATTCCTTGAATAAGTGGGAGAGGAGAAGAATAATGATCATGATTTTTAAATGAACATGAGAACATCCAGAATATACATGATTTCTGAAGATTTCATGTATCTTGGGTAAGAAGAGATGAAGAAATAATAAGAAAATAAAGGAACTTAAAATAAAATAATAACTGAGAAATCCCTTACAAAAATTCGGCAGCCTAACGACTATGCAATATGGTTTTAGAAAATATTAAAAAGAGAGGGGAAAAGGGTCAACAATACATAAATGAATAATAATATAGAATAGATCAAGAATAAGAAGGAAATAAGAACATGGTATGGAAACATGAAAGTTATACCACATAAAAGAGAACTTGAATGGAAAAAGAAATAAATTGAGAATTTTCTTACCATGTAGAGTAACTCCTAGAACTTGAAGGTTGGGACCTTGGGGGCTTGAGGAAACCTTGAGAGGACTAATAGGGAGGTAATGAGGCCATAGATTCATTTATGAGGAATTTTGAATGAAGTTAATGAAGGAATGGGTTGCTATTTATAGCAAAAGTGAGTGATTATTTTAATAATTTTCAAGGGACACCTCATTAGTGGTATTTGAAAAACCATGGTCTTTCCCATGGTATTTTCCCATGGTATAACCCACTTGGGACACCTCATAACCTATTTTATTGTACATAAGTTGACCAGATTTATTACATCATTATTACATCCTTAATGATGTCATTAACACACTAAAACTCAAAACTGTATTTTTTACTATTCACCAAAAAATCAACTGTTTTAGAGAAATCCCCAAAATTCACCCTAATCATTTATCAACATTTAAAATTCAAAAATGAATTCAATTTTTAGAAAATAAATTTCTAATTATTTTTAATTTAATTTTTAAATAAAATCACAGTTAATTCAAAAATTAATAATTTAAAAACTATAACAGTTTTTATATCACATTGAAAAATTAATCAAGATGTAATTATCTTAAATCCTTAAGAAAATAAAATAATAATACAATTTACTATCCATTAGGGTCATATTACTATTCATAAGGGTGTGTTACTATTCACCAAAAGAACTAGTTGGTTCTAATAGACTTTAAATAACATACTGAACACAATTATAGATGACCATTTTTCGAAATTAAAAACATAAAGTAGTAAAATTTTGTTTAAAGGCTACTTATAAATATTTACTTTGAACAAAATTTCAATAATTTCAATTTATTTTTAGAAAACCTTGGGGTGTTACGTCACATAAAATAATTTGTTGATTGAGATAGTTTTTGGATCTTCAATAGTTCCAACTCCAATAATTTTTCCTTCCACATTGTCACCAAAAGTGACTAGACCTCCATGCATTTGATTCAGCGTATGAAAATCTGTTGAGTCTCCACTCATATGCCTGTAACAGCCACTGTCCATATACCATATTGTATTTTTTTTCTTGTGGACTATTTCCTTCAAAATCAATTAAACATGTGTATGTTTTGGTACCCATATTTTCTTGGGTCCTACATTGTTAGCTAGAAATGATCTAGGAATCTAGATCTACTTTATTTTTCCATAATTTATATCAATTACTTCAGAAAAAAATTTAGAAATAAAAGATTTTTTAATACCACTAATTTTAGTATTTTTCAAATAAATACTATTAATGACATGAACTTTTATTCCATAGTAATAATTGGTAGTATTTTTCAAATTGGGCACAAAATAGTTTTTATACAATTTTGATTTCTCACCCTTGATTCCTATTCTAAATATTTCTTTTTAATGACATTATTTACAAGAATCTCATTTAACACCTTTTCTCCTTTGGTAAAAGTTATTCCAGCAATGTTATAGGATTCTACTTCATCTTTCCATTCTTTAATTCTTTTTTATGGTCAATACAATTTATTGCAGAGTTGAATTTATCAACTAGTTGCTTATATTGTTTTAGTAGAGTGTCACTTTCACTTAAAATAGTGTTATGAATATTTTTCAATGACTTGTTCTTCTTTATCAGTGAATCATATTTTTCTTCGAGTATTGAGTAGTAGGCTACCAATTTGTCATTTGAGCAACTACCAGAATCAGAATGAAAGGAGTAATAAGTTTTTACCTTTTCCTCTTCAGCCATAAATCACATATTGGATTAGATATTTGATTAATCTTTCTCAAAATCAAATTTCAAAGAGCTGCTGGAGTATTTAGAAGCACTCCAAGTATCTTTCATTTCTCATTTTCCTTTATACTCATAATAAGTATTCTTATGATATCACTTTTCTAGCCTTTTCTTTTCATCTTTTAGTTGAGGGAAATTAGGTCTGATATGACCCAATTTCTTTCATTCATAACATCAAACTTCTCTTGGTTTTTTCTCATCTCTCTTGAAGGATTTTATGAAACCTATTTTCTTTTTGTAATTTTTTTTTAATTTTCTGGCTAACTGAGCTTGTTCCATTTCAAAATTTTAGGAATCTTTATTTTTCTATTCTTTTACTTCTTGATTTTTTCTTCTGTTATACTTATGAGATGTTACTTTTAGGGTAGTATTTTCCTTTTTTACTATATTTTATTATCTTCAGTTTTAACTTGCATCTCATATTCATACATCATCAGTGTCCTAATTATTTCTTTTATTGTTAGATCTTTGATAGGTGATGATTGGAGAATAGCAGCATACATTCCATTTCATTTTGAAGGTAGTACTCTAAGTACTTTCAAAGTTTGATAAGATTGTTTGATGGGTTCTCTTAAGGCTATAATATTGTTGAAAATTTCTGTAATCCTTCCATTCATCTGCATGATTCTTTCACCATTAAATATTCTAAAGGTGTTAAACTTTATTTTTTTTGTAACATACCTTATCTGTCTAACATTTTCTATTCCATCACAAGCAATTGAAATAGTTTTCCACATTTCATAGGTAGTTGGAAATTGTGATACATAATTAAATTCATCTGGTCCAAGACTTTATATAATAAAATTCATTTCTTTTGAATTGATATCATATTTTCTTCTATCTCAGCAGTCCAAGTTTCTAGTTTCTCAAGAATCTTATAAAGAGTAATGATTTTTGTGCAGACTTTATATCTAATATTTTTTATAGAGATAATCATCTGTGATTTCTAGCACCCATAATTTTCACTATGAAAGTATAGAGCACACACCATAGATATTACTTCTCTAGGATCAACCATTTTCATCTTTGTATAGAACATATAATTTTATCTTGTTATAGATTTATCCAAAAGATCACCTCTAATACCAATTTTTAGATCAGAATAATACAAAGTAACACAAGAGGGGGGGGGGGGGGGTGAATTGTGTCTTTTTGAAAATATTCCAAAATTATGGATTTAGATACCCTCTGTTATTTAGGTGGAAATGTAGTGTTTACTTATGTAATGAGTATAAGTAGTGGATAAACATAAATAAAGAACATAGCTTTTTATAGTGGTTTAGGGAACAAATATCCCTTAGTCCACTCCACCAATCACTCTCTCCGCGAGCCTGATGAATTTCACTAGAATGGTCCTGTTATTATAAGACCATAGACCCACAACTGAGTGAATTTTGTTGAAAACTTTATAACAAGGCTAATAATAGAGCCTTCTGGTTCTTTAACAGAGAACCGAATATCCACATCTTAGAACAATAAGCCGACACTTAACCATAATTGAGTATGAGTAGTTGATACTCCAATAAATAAAAAGAGTTTGATTTGTTGATTCAGGTTATTCTTTATAGTCATAGCAACAACAACTAGAATTATATGGATCTTATTCTTCAGAAATTAAAGTCTTCAAGAAATAGTAGTACTGAAACTATCTTGGTTGCAAATGATCTTCAATAATAACAACAAAAACTAACAGAAAAAAACTTATAGCAGTATGAGGTACAACATGTATGTCTCCAAAGTGTAGTCCTCTTATAGAGTTGATCATTCACTATAACAAAACTATAAAAGATATTCACCAGAATGTAATCATATATGAAAATATAAAACTTTAAAATCTTGTATCTAGAAATGATGCACTTTTAAAATATACAGAGCAAAAGGATTTCTTCAATATTATGGATCCAATAAAGTAGTTTGAAATATCATGAAAATTCAAAATCAATTTGACCATAGGAATCGTAACTTCCCTTAAGAATATGAGTGATTTCATCCAAAGAATATGGTTCTTTGAATTAATCATAACGATCTTTGAATCATCCCAATATCCAATCAATACCGTTGCATGAAACTCAGATAAAATTGTGAATTTAAAAATCCACTGCTGATTAGACAATGTAGGGTTGAGCTGCGTAGCATAGGGTTCATTTGTGTATAATAGTTTTTCTTTTCATAGCATATGGTTCATTTGCATAGAATAGGGTTCCTTTTCATAACATAGAGTTCCTTTGTGTAGCGTAGGTTTCCTACCAACGTATTGTTCCTTAAACACAATTTCATCAGTGCGTAACATAGGGAACAAAAGTAATACAAGGATAATGATCCATACATTTATCCGTTTTTTGTATAAAACTCCAAACGTAGCATTGATTAACCATACGTTCAATTTCCCGAACGTAGGATACATTCATTTACTGAACGTAGGGTTTGAATAGTGTTTCCAAAACACATCTCGTAGCTCACATTCCATCAAAAAATATAAATAAAAACATGATATATATTCCTGAAACATACTTAACACGACTTCTTTAGAAAAAAAACAAGGGTATTTATGAGCATCAAAATCAATATAAAATGTAGAGTATTGTTGAGACAATACTTACCCAACACTTTCCAAATATAAGGTATATGAAAAATCACTACATCACATCACACCCCTACATTTCCCCACATCTCACCACCCTTGCACCACATCGCACCCCTGTACCACATCGCACCACCCCTACTTGTCTATTTCTCATATCGCAAGGCAGTGAGACTTTATGAAATTCCTTGCATGACGAATCCGATGCATGTGCTGTTGTTGGAGGTTCACACAAGAGGTCAGCGTGTGTCGAGATCAACATTTTTTAGATATAACATCTTTTATATCTTGCTATACTTATATAATTTATATATAATATTTTTTTAAACATTTATAATTTTGTAGTTTTATAAATTTTTAAATTTCTGTACTTTTATAAATTTTATAGTATATCATATTATACATATACATTTTAAATATAAAATTTTATTAATTATCTATAATTTTATAGTTTTCTAGATTTAAAAATTAATATAAAATTATAGTTTTATTCGTTATAAATTAGTATACTTTTATACTTTCATAAATTTTACTTTTAAATATTATAATTTTGTACTTTAATAAATTTGTAAAAATATATACTTCTATAAAGTATGTATAATTTTATAACATATATGTACTTTTATATAATTTTATAAATTTATATACATTTGTAAATTATGTATATTTATTTAAAATATATATTCTTTTATAAATTATATATAATTTAATACTTCTATATACATCTATAATTTTATGTACTAATATAAATATATATAAATATATATATATATATAATTTATACTTTTATACCTTTATATTTTTTCAATTTATCAATAGTTTAATACATTTATACTTTCACAATATTTAATCTTTGAATACAACTTTTTTATGTTTGGATTATTCTAAACTATTATTGTATAATGTTATTCCTTGTTTCTTTCCAAGTTAAATTACATTTTTATGTCATATTATTTTTCTTTAATGTATTACTTTCATCATAAAATTTGAAATTATTTAGAATAATTCCCATCCAATATAATGACTCTTTCCCCTCTATTTCTATTTTATTTCCTCAAAAAATGCCTACATCTTATATTTCAAAATGATAACGACGTATAATCTTTTATAATATTAATATTTCACTTTATTTTCTTTTAAACGACAGTTTTATAAAAATTTCTTCGACACTGGTTCTTCTAAAAAACTGCCTAAAAAATATTAAAAAGTGTATTTAATTTAAATTTTATCAATTCTATATATTTTAATACACATTTCAAGACATTATATTTATAACCTTTAATAAATCCCTTATTTATAATTATTAAAAAATAATATTTCAAAAATTATTCTCATCATGATCTCAAAAATTATTTTTGAAAGTTACTCGTAACATTGCCTTTTTATGAAAATGTTAAAAATGATTTATGAAACCTTTTTTATGATTTAAATTTAGTTTTACCCTCTATATCTAAATGATATATCTCATATGGAGTTTTGATTCCTGAGTTATCCATATAAATTATAATATGATACAATTCTTCTAGGAAATTTTGATACTTGATCTACTATGGAAAATGAGTTGTGATACTCGATCCACTCTAGGAAATGAGTTATAGTGATCAATAAACTATAATAAATTGGTTGTGGTTCTTGATCCACTATGTTATGACGATATTCCTAAATAAACTTAACATATGCTATGATTTTATATGATTATGTATGTGCCATATTTTCTATGAAACATTTCCAAGTTATGCCACATGTTTATGTAATGCTCCAGGGCTCATAATTATTGTCATACGTATTTAAATTCTTATTCCATTGTATATTTTCAATATATTCAAGTTATATGTCCTTATTTAATTATTTATAGAAATATATTATGAATCCATTTTAATTTTAATATGAAATTTCTTCCCTGCTCTTTTTTCTCATTTGATTTTAATCTATCACTTTATGATCCATTTATATCTCCTCCCTTCATAAGAATGTGATATCACTCCTCTTTTTGTTTCCCATTTCCACAGGGAATCATATGCAAGATTATTTTTAGAAGTAATAATTATCTAGAGACATATTTGGGAGATGTTGAAGCAATGTATTGTAATAATAAATTTCTACAGCTAATCTCCAAAGACACTAAATAAACAATTTCAAACTCCAAAACATGATAAGGATGAAACAAATCACCATGCATTCATTCATGCAGCAATTCCCTATAACAGTTTGGGTTCCTCTGATCAACTAGTTTTAAAGAAATGGATATCCATTTGGAATTTGGAAGGTGAAGTAGATAGATGGTGTGTGCTAGTTATGAATATGAGGAAAAGTGAAGAAGTTTATAGAAATAAATGGTTGGTGTTTAAGGAAATATTTTCATTCCCATTATCAAAAAGTTAAGAAATTCTCAAGGGATTGTGCCTCAATTCATCATAAAAGAGAACATCATTTTATCCAAAATTCTTCACTATAATTTTAGTGCTTCTTACATTATTCAGTGAAGTGAAAATATTTTTTAAAAGTGAAATATCCTCCATTATATTTATAAATTTCCTTCAATAAGTTTTGTTTTTGATCATGTGGTATGATAAACCATTTTTCAATATTTCCATTTTATTTCAATAAATTCATGAGATCCATCATCAATTGAACATATTTTTTTGTATTTATTTTTTAAAATAGTAATATTAACAAATAAAATAGGATGGATATGAATAGAAAATGTATGGATTCCAATCATATAAAAAAATAGTATGAAGATGGGGTGAAATAGTTCATCAAGTTTGCAAAAGATCATGCGCATGACCCTTATCAAATACTTTCTCCATGTTTATGCTATTGTTATTATAGACTAATTAGTCTAGAGGAGTTGGAAGAACACTTGATCTGTCATGGGATTGATCAAAGTTATAAATTTTGGAATAAACATTGGGAAAAGAGAATGTACCCAGTGACTAGGATAACATTGCATTTTATGGATCATATGATATGATTACAAGTATGGACAATGAAGAAGACCGCACCAAGGATGTAATTACAGGTGTGAATGATGATGAATATTGTATTGAGGAAATAACAATGATAATTAAATATGAACTTCATGATTGTCCAAAATTGTTTGAAAAGTTAAATAGTTGTGCAAAGACGCCATTCTATGATTGTTGCACTAAATATACAACATTTTCAACTGTACTAAAGCTTTATAATTTAAAATAAGGAAAAATATGGAGTGATGACAATTTTACTAAAATAAATTCTCTCTTGAATGATATTTTACCATAAGATAATGAACTCCCGAGATGAACATATGATGCTAAACTAATGCTACGTTTGATGGGTATGATCTCTAAAAGAATACATACTTTTCAAAATGACTGTATACTATTTCTAAAGGACCAAAAATCACTTAATGAATTCCCAAGGTGTAGTGATTCTTGATTCAAGAAAGATGAATTGGGTCCTACGAATGTTGTGTGGTATTTTTCAATCATTCCAAGGTTTAGATACCTATATGGAAGTGAGGAGATAGCAAGGCGATTGACATGAAATGCATATACAAGAAATAAAGATGGGAAACTTTGTCACCTAGTAGACTCTTCTTAGTGGAAGAGAATTGAACATGAGTGTCCTAAATTTAGAAACGATCTGAGAAACCTTCATCTTACATTATCCACAGATGGAGTGAATCTTTTTTGTTTTCAAAGAAGCAATCATAGTACTCAGGTAATAATATTGATGTTTATTGGGATTCATTGATCGAAGATTTGAAATTATTGTGGGATTCAGGTGTTACGTTGTATGATGATTACATAAATGAAGATTTCATGTTTAGATTCATATTATATGGGATGATAAATGAATTTCCTACTTATGGAGATTTATTAGGATATAACATTAAAGTAACTCAATGGTGTCCCATTTGTGAATAAGGTACACAATCAATTAGGTTCAAACATTCATTGAAGGATGTGTTTCTAGGACATCACATATTTCTACCCCGATGACATAAGTGTTGATCTTGGATGATATCATTCGATGGAAGTTCAGAAGAACTTACAAAACTGTCTCTATTAACAGGTGATCAAATGTCTGAGAAAGTAAATGACGTGGACACTAATTTTGGTAAACCTTTTTTGAAAAACCTTATAAATACCGGTTGAAAAAAGAGATCAATTTTTTGAATTACCATACTAGGATTATATGTACGTCAAAAATTTTCTTTATGTTATTCATGTTGAAAAAAATGTATGTGATAGTATCATTGGCATGTTACTAAATAAACTTGAAAAAAGGATGAAATTAAGTATAGGTTGGACATGATTGACATGGTAATATGGGAGGAGTTGGCACCAATGAAGGGTAAAAATGAACTTCTGTTCCTCCAGTTGCTTACACTCTTTCCAGGTAGGAGAGATATCATTTTTGAAACTTCTTGAATGATGTAAAGGATCCATAGGGGAATTCATCGAATATCAAGAATACCATGTTAATGAATAATTTATAGTTAAAGGATCTTAAATCACATAACTACTATATTTTGATGTAAGATCTAATTCATGTATCTTTATACTGAATTTTTTCCAAGAAAGTCTATCATACATTAACTTAGCTTTGTTTCTTTTTCAAAGATATATACAGAAAAGTTATAGACTAAAAAAAATTGCCAACCATGGAAAAAGAAATTGTCATCATAGTATGTGAATTAGAAATGTTCTTCATGCCCACATTCTTTGATTTGATAGTTCAATTGGATAGAGAGATTAAACTATGCGGTCATGTACATTATATATGGATATACCCCATTGAATGGTATATGAATATTTTTAAAGGGTATATAAAAAATCAAAGTTTTCCATAGGGTTATATTATAGAGTGATATATTGTTGAGGAACCCATTGAATTATGTACCAACTGCCTATCTGATGTGGAAATCATTGGTCTATCAAAATCTTGTCATGCTAGGTGGCCTATGGGTGAATGAATTTCTAGAAGAGATGTTGTCATAATCAATATTATATGTCATGAGCATTACCACATTTACATTTTGCATAATAGTTTAGAGGTTTACCCATATTTTACAACCTATAAAGAAATTATTAGTCACTTGAATCCATCAAGGGATGAAAGATTGATATCAAATACACATAATAAACAATTTATAGGATGGTTTTGAGAGCATATTTTTAAGGATTTATATGAAAATACAGATTCAATTTCAGAATGACTATGATGGATAGCTAGAGGAAAAAGTGTGTATATATTATCTTATAATGGGTATGTAATTAATGATTATATAATCTATACAAATGAACATGATGAAGGGAGTACAATGAAAAATAGTGGAGTTACACTTGTGGCTGAAGCGATGCATGTTTTTGGTACTAAGGACAAAAATACAATTTATGTGAATATGTCATACTTTGGCATCATCAAAAAAATATGGGAGTTATATTATAAAACATTCCAAGTGATTATTTTTCAATACAAGTGGGTTGATAACAAGAGTGCTATTAAAATAGATGAATTGTGATTCATGAAAGTGTCTTTTAGTAAGGATGGGTACAAATATGAATTTTTTATAATGGTATTATAGACAATACAAGTATTTTATGTTCCAGATCTGAAAAAATGAAAGTGGAAAATTATTCTCTTATTGACCAAAATCACTGAATGGTTAGATAGAAATTCAATCGAGGCTGAACATTTAATTAGGACATCATAATAATTTCATAGTGGTCCCAATGTATATGGTTTTTTTATGTTAGAGGAGACCATAATGAAGGGATTTGAATACTTGATAGAGGGGTCAAATCCCTTAAAACTTTTATAAAAAGAGAGTTTAATAACCAGGTTATATATTTTTTTTGTAATCTACATTGTGTTACCTCATGTTATTATCCATTTTATACTGAATTTATATAATCTAAATTAAATTTTAAACCACCCCTATAGATAATGAATTATAAACATGTTTATGAACACAATCCTGAGGAACAACAAGTTTCACAACCTACTGTTGCTCCCAATGTAAAGGAATAACGACCTTATTCACATGCCGATGCCACCAATCCATAGGAACAACATATTAATGATGTTAAATCCAAGGAAATGGTAGATGATGAAGAACCAATGCTGAAAAAAGGAGCACCATAGTGTGACAGTGTTGGAAAAAATTATTAAGAAGAAAAGTAAAGGCATAAAATTCGAGGTCATATGGAATGTGTGCAACCACCCTGTTAACCCCAACAATGCCATGGTCAGTAGTTACATTGGGCTCATCACTAGGCAATGTGTTCTAATTGATGGAGATTCATGGAACCATTTTGTTCCCAAAATTAAGGAATTTATTTGGGAAGATATTATGGTAAAATTATGTTATTCTTTCTTTATTTTAATAAAAAATAAAATAATGAAACATTGAATCACTCTTCATCATCCTTTGTAGAGTGCATTTATAGTAGATGACTACCACATTAAATATATATTAATTCTTGATTTAAGGATTCACAGAGTATTTCTCAAAATTCTAATGAGATTTCATCTTAAAAATTTTGAAGGGAAAATAAGCATGCACCCACTTCTTATGTATGCACAGCTGATAAGACAAGAAACATGGGATGCTTTTACTGGCCATCATGTGGAGATATATTTTCAGGTAAATTTTGGATGATAATATGTGTATTCATCACTTTGATTGATAATTTTTTATTTATGAAATAGCAACTGAGTGCTAAAAATAAGGAACTAGCAGTAAAACCAATGTACCCCTACCGAAAAGCAGTGGTGGGGTACGCTTCACTTGAAAAAAATTACTATGTATTTTAAATCTACCGCAATAATTTTTTATAACATGAACAAAAACATGATTATGTTCCTATGTTTATATTCATATTGATAAATCCAAATAAAAATCCACTTCTATCCCATGTCTTGTGATATGGAATTAGGCATGTGTAAATAAATATATGAAACTAATAGATGAAAACACACAAAAAGTGTGCGAAACATGTGTAAGCATGACATAATATTTTTTTATTTAAAATACTATTATATAATAATGATTACTTATTTTCCTATATTTTCTTTCAAAATTAGACATAATAATCATAAACACCTGTATCAGATGAACACCTACTATTGGTGGCCTAAAAGCGGCGAGAACAGTATGGCCGCATCAGAGGTGCAGGTTTTGGGGTGACACCCTAAACATATTTTGAGAAAAAATAACAATAGGAGGATAAAGATAAAGAAATGGTAGAGATTAAAGAAAGATAAGATACCATTAAATAAAAAGTTAATTGGTTGACTGAGTTGCAAGAAAATGTTATGGGGGGAATCAAAGAGAAGAAAAACTCAAGAAAAACCATTGCATGAAGGTCCATCCCCCCACCCCACCAGCTTTGAAGTGATCCATTCCCCTTAAAGATATGTATTAGATGAGGTAATAAATATTCTAATAATTGTTTCTATGAAATTTTAATTAGACAGACACTAATACCTTTCCTAAACTAATATTATACAGGGTGAAAACAACTGTGATTTATATATATCAACATCGACCCATTGACTTTTTGTGAGGGATACCATGTTCAATATCCAAAAAATACACTCTACACAACATACCACTTCCAATAGGTCATGTGAGAGTGAATATTATCATAACTCATGATCTGATAACAGAAATACCTATTCCACTTGATGAATCATATATTCATATAGTCAACAAAGATATTAAAACATTCATAACATGGCCATCAGATCTTGTAAAAAACATGTTGACAAAGAGGTATTCATTTCCAATTTATTTTTCATGATAAAAATTTAAAAATTAATGAAAAAAGTCCTGAACCGATGAATGTTATTATAGAAACAAAGAGAATGGGGTGAAATGAAAGTTCAAATAAAAACCATATAAAGGATCAACCAACTGATCAAAAATATCTTTAGAAAGTGACTTTACCTTGACTGCTCAATATTCGAATTTACTAACATTGAAGGTCCATATAGATACCAAGTTACAAAGTTGAAGTAATTAAATAGTTTATTTTAAATAATAAATGTATGGATAAGATGTTAAAAACTAAATTTCTCTTAAAAAGATAAATGAGATACCCAACTATGAATGAATTAAAGTCTCATTTTTAAATGTATACATGAGGTGTGTTTTCATGATTTGTGTTTCCAATAGTTGATATACTATGTTAATTATGACTAAATACATTTCACATTTTTGAAGGCATATATATATCAATACCAATTGAATGTATTACCCTATGAAAAAAAATTTAGACTCATTAGTCCTCACATCACTTCTATAGAACAAAAATAAATAGATTAAAAAAATGAATGAAATAGTGGAAAAACTTGCCAAATAATTTGTAAAAAAACTTACATATAAAAAACTCTTCTTAATATCAATGATGCAGAGGTAAAACTATATAATTTAATCATATAAAATATATTTTCATTTCTTTCATTACTTATTCCTTTTTGTGTTTTTAGGAAAAATTGGATTATCATTACAGTTAATTTGGATACTCAAGAGATTTATTTCCAGGTTTCACTACACGGATACCCAACAAACCAGCCATACATGATGACATTTGTCAATTTGTAATAAATTACATCCAATATTTTAGAACCAAACTCCAAGTTATATATTTTAATGATAATTATATTATGTTAGGGTGGTGTATAAATATCATGAAAATCATGACATGAGGACAACCCATGCACACAAGGAGCCTAAAAATGTAATGTCTCAGATTTTCTGTGTATTATTTATAAATATTATATGGAATTATTACAAGACTATATGCGGAGACAAAACATCATTCAGAGGTCCAGTGAGCCCAGAATGGGGGTTTGAACTTTTTTTAAGGTAAGTGAGCCAACACATGTGCACGGTTGTAGCAGTTTCCAAACGGATGCCCAGATTAAAAATCTAAGGGCATCGTTGTGTCTGGGATGACAACTTTACCTAAGAATGAGTTTAACCTTGATCGGAACGAGTCGAGGGAAAAATTTATTTTTTAGAAGTTTTTAGTAAAATAAAATAAAATAAATTAGCCAAGTTTATTTTATTTTAATTGGAAACATCCGCAGTAGTGCAACAACAGGGCAGCTGCTTCCTTATTTAATGTCATGTCATAATGACTCAGAAATAGAAATTATGACTCATTATTAACGTAGTGTAATGGAATTCCAAACATGTTTCCCTTTTTATTAGGATGTCACTCATTGGAAAGGATTGAGAAGAAACTCTGGAGAATCTGTGGCGCTCCATAGAAGACTCTCGACGATGAACGATGACGAATTAAAGTTGTGAATCACTACGCCAACGAATTTGAAGGATCTCAATGATGATAGCAGCACGACCCTTTCGTCAAGGATCGATCCTTTCTTAAAGGTAGGGGTTGTTATTTCTTTCCTCTTTCCCCATTTTTTAATTTAAATGACGAACGCAGATCAACCACAAACAAGTTGATCTGTGGATTCATACATTCTTGCTGGAGGATTTTATTGGGATGATTATGGGGAATTAATCTATGTTGGTTATTGTTGTTGATTTATGCTCTATTTAAGCCTACTAACGAGATCATATCACCACCGTGACGAACGACAACAGAGGTTCATTCCTCAAATTTGTTTTATTGGATTTTCTTTCCCCCTTTCCTTTTCGCGTGTTGTTTGTGTTCTTCGCGTTCTTCGTGAGGCGATAAAAAATAGATCTTTGCACACCTATCTTGCAATGAAAGGATACCAAAATGGAGATCCGACATCGCAACGACTCTACGGACGGCGACCATGACAGATGACGAATTGGCTCGGATCGGAAGAATATGTTCTTCGAGAATTCTTTGTGTGGGAAGATCCAAACATGTTTTCGGAGCTGATCGGAGGTCTAAAAACAACAGAAGAAGCTTCTTGGTGTCAGGGTGACCAAAACCCGGGAGTTCTATGATGATCGGACCACCAAATCGATGAACGGGGAACCACGAAAGGCACGGTGGCAGAAGTCAATGATTCTGTAAATTTCCAGAATACAAAGTGTGTACTTCTGAAGAACATGCCGTGTAGTACCGGCGGTGGCAGATAGGGTTTCAGGGGTCAGAGAAGAATCACATGGCGTGTGACCCTGGTCACACGGCATGTTGGACTTTCCCTGAAGCTCGGCGTGTATTTTGAAAAGTACACGGACATGGGATGGACTACACAGCTTCAGAACATGGCATGTGCTCTCTACGCAGCATGTCAGAGGCGACTACGCATGACTCGGCGTGTATCCAGTGGATACATGGACACGAGATGGAGTACACAACTGTGTACTCCATCACACGGCCAAGCGAGGCCAGTAACGCAGGGCACCCTATGTACCCAATACATGGGTTGGCACACATGGGTTGAGGCCGTGTACGAACACATGGACAACGTACACAGAGCTGAACCCAGTCACTCGGACATGGGGTGTACACCGTACTACATACCATGTACTCACTTTTTCTAAACAAACAACCTTACGACATGGGCCGTTGTACACAGGCAGTACTCGGGGTCATACCACACGACGTGTAACTTTTCTACACGCCATGTACTTTTTGGAAAATGGCATGGTCTTCTTGTCCACCATATCTTAGAAATGCTTTGTTTGGGTTATCACCTATTCTTCTCATTCCCCTAAAGGTAAGGCATTCTTTCCTTCTACATGAGTATGATCCCTTTAGCAGGACTTTCTGTTATAGAGTTGGCATCCCTTCGAGAGGCCCGGAGCAAGATCCTCTATCCTTTATAGACCCTAGGTAGAGTCAGGCATCGATGTGACCAACTCTACCGGGCGTTGATCTTCTACCTAGCAGGTGAATCCGGATGAGTCGCGGTATCCACCATGGCCCTGGCAGTGATCCTCATCTATGTATCATGATCTTTCCCACTCAGGAGTGTGTCTCCCATAATGAGTGCATCTATCTATCATGATCATTCCACTCAGGAGTGTGTCTCCCGAAATGAGTGTAACTACCTCTCATAACATTTCCTGATGAACAGTACTTTTCGGACGGACGTCATTAGAGCTACCAGACTCGTGGAGTGTGTTCTCTCGAAACAAGTTCTTCGTGGAACCTTCAATATGAATCCCTAGCGGGGGTATGCGGTTTTGTGACTTCTTTCTAGACATCGAGTCTGAGTTTTGGGTATATCTAGATTGTTTTCTCCTGTTATATGTTCAATAGACATATATTGTGTAGAGCTGACAATGCCTTTTCTTTGTGTACTACTTTGTGTTTTTTGGGGTTCTCTACTGAGTATTGTTATACTCACCCCTGCACGGGCTCTACCCGCACGTGTCATGTCTTGTGTGGACGAGCATCCTTTTGACAGAGTCCAGGGTGGACCGGGACAGGACCGAGCTTTCTGAGTTCCCTACAGGCCGAGGCGTTTTTTTGGATACGAGCAATAGTCCCAGTACCTCTGGTGTTTACAGGTTGGACTTTGCAGTTTTCAAACTCTTGTTTTTGGTGGGATTGTATTCTATCCTAGTTTACTTTCAATAATTTACTTTCCATCATACTCTGTTGGTTGGGTTTAGTTGTATGCATGCATTTTGTTCCTTAGTGTTTTTTTAAATTTCAGCATTTGTGGGCTTGGAGATGTGTGCGTGTGTACAGGTTCTTAGGCAATGCCTCCCATGTTAGTAATATGCCTACTTGGTGCTAGTCACCAGCCCCTGGCCTATTGAAGTCGGGCTTGGGGAGTCACGACGCAGGCCCTACTGGGACGGGTCATGACAGAGTGGTATCAGAGGGGTCGGTTCTACCCTAGGACCAAGAGTCTGTAAGATTGATTTGGGGAAACAATGTTAAGTGTTCCGAGCTTGGATTTCAGGACAAAGACTCCAGTGTTGGTGTGGCGGACGACGTATCCATACACCAGGACTGTGATAACCTTCTTTTTGACTCGGCACATGAAAACACTAGTTGTAGGGGGAATGAAAGAAAGGTACATGCATCATATAGGAATGGGTTGTGTTTTCCATGCCCTTCGAGTCAGCTATCTAGATATACTCATGGTACATATTTTTTTATTTACAGGATGCCTCCATGATGCATACCTGCTAGGATTTAGCAACATGATCATGAGGATGACCCCCTCAGTGATGAGGATTCGATTCAGGGACCAGTTCCCTAGGAGTTTCCACCAGGTGGTGCACCTTTTGTACCACCACCAGTGGAGAAGCCCGTGGTATGTGCAGTACCGACCGACGAGGAGCACAGGCATAACACGCTCCATGAGTTCCAGAGATAGAGACCCCTCAGGTTTCAAGGTGAGCCCGAACCTTAGGTAGATGAGGACTGGCTTGAGGCGGTGACCAGAGTTTTCTGTCTAGTGAGGACATCAGTAGACCAGATGGTGATCCCAAGAGAGAGCCTTCTTCAGGGTTCGGCGGGGCAATGGTGGAGTCTGACCACACAGACTCAAGATGAGGAGACTCTCTCATGGATGGAGTTTGAGAAAATATTTAGGGAGGAGTTCTCTCTGGTTACACTGAGAGTTGTGTGCATCTAGGAGCTTCTTCTGCTCCAGCAGGGCTGTATGACGGTAACCGACTATTCATCAAGGTTCACCAACCTCGCCTGAAACTCGATGGATATGGTCAGGGATCAATAATTCAAATCTCAGACCTTCGAGCGGGGTCTACGAAGAGACATCCAATCTAGTGTTGTGCCTCTATGAATTTTGACTTATGATGGAGTGCTCAAGCGGGCCTTAGTGATCGAGAGCTTCTTGGTGGAGTAGAGACAACTGACAATAATCAGCAGCAGGCAGACAGGTCTGGAGACCTCGGCAGTAGGGAGCCGATGTTGGATACATGGATTAGGACGTGAGAGATATCAGAGGAGTACCCAAGATAGGGGATCAATATTCTAGGGCTCTCAAGCTAGATCTAGTCATCCTAGGGAGAAGCGGTGCTACGCGTGCGGTGGTATGGAACATCTCTCTAGAGATTGTCTGACCCGTCGAGATACTGATAGGTAAGTAGTGGATGGACCACCAAGGTAGAGATATAGAGTGTAGTAGATAGACTTAATAGGCAGAGGATGTGGCAGAGGAGTAGGGAGAGTTGCAGGTGGTGGAAGGCACTTCGACTTACTTCCACCACCACCCCCAAGAGGTTTGCACCAGGCTCAGGGAGCAGGGGGACATGGGAGGGGACAACTGCATGCGGTCGAGGAGTATGACCTAAGGGCTACAGGGATGATATAAGGTACGATATGTGTCTTCTATACCTTATATTCCATACTTATAGACATAGGTTCCAATCATTACTTCATAACCACATATCTTGTGAAAAACCTTGAGATTCCGGTAGAACCGTTAACTCGATCCTTACGCTTAGAGACACCTATGGGAGGAGACTCGAGGATCACAAACCTTTGAAAATAGTGGGATCTTACCGTTGGAGGTGAGAATTTAGGTTGGAACCTCTTGGTGGTAGCATCGAGGCCTTACTACGTCATTCTCGGTATGGATTGGGTATCTTTGGTCCATGCCCAGATTGACTGTTTTAGGAAAAGGGTGTGGTGTGTCCGCAGTGATGGGACGAGGTTTTCTTTTGTTGGAGAAAGGGAAACCCAGGCAGCACAGAATGGGCTCATGCATAGGGGGGGTGCAGCCGATCAGTCATGAGATGGCTAGCCTTACCCTTGGAGTAGTAGATGTTGTGGGATCTCAGTTCCCAGAAGTAGTGGCGGAGTACGAGGACGTATTTCCCAAAGATGTTCTAGGATTACCTCCACACCAGGAAATTGACTTCTGCATCAACTTACACCCCGAGACAACACTGATTTCCTCACCAGTATATCAGATGGCTCCTGTAGAGCTTCGCGAGCTGACGGTGCAGTTGGAGGATTTGGAGAGAAAGGGTTTCGTGAGACCCAACGTTTCACCCTGGGCGGCCCCAGTCTTGTTTTCCAATAAGACAGACAGAAGTTTGAAGTTGTGTGTGGATTACCGATGCCTGAATCAGGTAATGGTGAAGAACAAGTATCCACTGTCGAGAATAGACGACCTCTTCAATCAACTGAGAGGGGAACAATGGTTCTCGAAGGTTGAACTTCAATTTGGTTATCACTGGTTATGAGTATGGGACGAGGATATACCAAAGATGGCCTTCAGATGCCGCTACGATCACTATGAGTACTTGGTGATGCCTTTCAGCATGACAAACTCCCCTGTAGTGTTCATGGGACTGATGAACCAGATCTTCCAGTTGTACCTAGACCGGTTTGTAGTGGTCTTCATCGAAGACATCCTTGTGTACTCAACGTCAGTGGAGGAGCATGCGAGACACCTATGGATAGTTCTAGATGTACTCCGAGAGGACCATCTTTATAGGAAGCTCTAGAAGTTCCAGTTCTAGATTCAGGAGGTCCACTTTCTGGGACATGCCATCTTAGCAGATGAAGTAGCTTTGGACCCAGCCAAGGTGGATGCAATGTTATCATAGGAGCCACCTCATAGTGTGATAGAGGTGCAAAGCTTCCTTGGGTTGGAGGGATATTACCAGAGGTTCATTTCTGATTTCTCCCAAATATCATCACTGATGACAGCCTTAACTTGGAAGGGGAAACCCTTCATGTGGACGGAGAAATTACAACAGGCTTTTGAAAAGTTGAGATAGAGTTTGAAGAGTGCCCCAATCTTGAGATTGCCAGAGGAGGGTGTCGAGTACATTGTTTTCTGCGACGCATCAGGGACCGGGCTTGGATGTGTCTTGATGTAGAGGCAGGCCGTGATTGATTATTGTTCACACTAGCTTAGGCCACATGAGAAAAACTATGCGACCCATGATATCGAGTTGGAAGTGGTAGTCTTCGCATTGAAGATGTGGCGACACTACCTTATGGGTGAGCGATTCATCGTCTACTCTGACTACAAGAGACTCAATTACATATTATCATAGAAGGATCTGAATCTGAGGCAGAGGCGTTGGCTAGAGTTCCTCTAGAATTATGATTTCGAGATCATATATACTCCTGGGAAGAGGAACAAGGTGGCAGACACTCTTAGCAGAAGGTCGAGCTCATAACTGTTGAGTGAGGCGACAGAGCAATTGGCTATGTTGCAGTTGTCCTTCATGGATAGAGAGGATGCAGCTTACCTGCATTCGATGACTGTCACCCCTACACTCTTACAACAAGTTAGGGAAGAGCATCTTGGGGATGTCGACTGTAAGGATTTACGTGCTCAGTTATCCACATAACATGCTCCTGATAGATATTCGCAAGGTGGGGAGCACATACTTCTTTTCAGAGGACGCACTGTTGTACCAGTAGCATTTGAGGAGGAGGTCCTGAGGGAATTTCATACATCCCCCTTGGCGGTACATCTTGGAGTGGAAATGATGTACCAGGATCTATAACGACAGTTCTGGTGGTCAGGCATGAAGAAGGCAGTAGTAGAGTTTGTTTCTCGATGTCTTACATGCCAGCAGGTGAAGGCTGAGCACCGGGTTCCAGTGGGATTATCTCACTCCCTGGAAGTTTCAGAGTGTAAGTGGGATGGAATATTGATGTACTTCGTGACAAGATTACCACAGACGTACAAGGGTCATGATTTCGTATGGGTGATCCTTGACCGACTCACCAAGTCTACCCACTTTCTAGCCATCAGGGAGCAGAGTTCCGTAGAGAACTTGGGACGCCTCTACATGCAGGAGATAGTTCATCTTCATGGTGTCCCTTCGACGATAGTCTCATATCAAGATGACCTCTTTACATCCTGGTTGTGGAAGGGATTGCAAGAAGCCTTCGGGACTCTGCTACGCTTGAGCACGAAGTTCCATCCCCAGACCGATGGTCAGAAGGAGAGGACCATTCAGGTTATGGAGGATATGTTGTGGGCCTATATCTTGGACTTTGGTCACAGTTGGTAGGACCACCTACCACTGGTGGAGTTTGCGTACAATAACAGCTACCACTCCACCATTGGTATGGAACCTTTAGAGGCTTTATATGGGAGACCCTTCCGGTCACCGCTTTGCTAGACCGACCCTGGAGAGTCAGCACTCATGGGTCCATAGTTGGTGCAAGCTACCACCAAGAAGGTGCAGATCATTCAGGAGTAGATGAAGACTTCAAAAATCCGGAAAAAGTCTTATGCTGACAGATGACGAAGACCCATAGAGTTTGAGGAGGGAGACCACATCTTTCTTCCAGTATCACCTTGACGAGGGTTACAGAGATTTGGATGAGGCAACAAGCTATCTCCAAGGTTCATCGGGCCTTTTCAGATACTGCACAGAGTTGGTGAGGTGGTGTACCACCTAGCTTTACCACCGTAGTTGCATCGGGTACATGATGTCTTCCACGTGTCACAGCTGAAGAGGTACCTGCATGACCCATCACACATCATCAACTGGGGCGAGCTGGACATCGAGGACGGAGTGACCTTTGCTGAGTACCTGTTGGAGATCGAGGATCAGCAGGAGAGGATCCTTTTTGGGCGATCGATTCCCTTGGTGCACATTCGTTGGAAGTACGAGAATCTTTAGGAGAGCACGTGGGAGAGAGAGGCTCAAATCTGTGCCCATTACCCTCATCTTTTTGAGTAGTCTTGTTTTGGATTTTTGGGGATGCAAAGACCCAAGGTGGGGAGAATGTAATGTCTTGGATTTTCCCTGTATTATTTTTAAATATTATATGGAATTATTACAAGACCAGGCATGGAGATGACACATCATTCCAAGGCCCAGTGAGCCCGGAATGGTGGTTTGAACTTTTTTTAAGGAAAGTGATCCAACACATGTGCGTGGTTGTGGTAGTTTCCAAACGGATGCCCAGATTAAAAATCTAAGGGCACTGTTGCGTCCGGGACAACAAATTTACCTAAGAATGGGTTTAACCTTGATCGGTACAGGTCGAGGGAAAAATTTATTTTTCAGATGTTTTTAGTAAAATAAAATAAAATAAATTAGCCATGATTATTTTATTTTAATTGGAAATATCCGCTGCAGCGCAGCGACGGGGAAACTGTTTCCTTATTTAATGTCATGTCATAATGACTCAGAAACAGCAACACTGACTCATTATTACCACATTGTAATGGAATGCCAAACATGTTTCTCTTTTTATTGGGATGTCACACTCATTATAAAGGATTTAGAGGAAACTCTGGAGAATCTGTGGCACTTCAGAGAAGACTCTCGGCGATGAACGATGATGAATCGAAACTGTGAATTGCTGTGCCAACGAAGTTGAAGGATCTCGATGACGACGACAGCACGACCATTTCGTCAACAATTGATCCTTTCTTAAAGGTAAGGGTTGTTATTTCTTTCCAATTTCCCCATTTTTGAATTTAAATGATGAACGCGGATCAACCACGAATAAGTTGATCCACAGATTCGTACGTTCTTGCGGGAGGCTTTTATTAGGATGATTATGGGGAATTAATCCATTTTGGTTATTTTTTTTGATTTTTTATTCGTTTAATCCTACTAACGGGAGAATATCAATGACATGATGAACGAAGGTGGAGGTTCATTCCTCAAATTTGTTTTATTGGATTTTCTTTCCCCCTTTCCTTCTCACGTGTTCTTTGCGTTATTCACGGGGTGACAAACAACGGATTTTTGCGCACCTGTCTTGCAATGCAACGATCCCAAACTAGAGATCCGACATCACAACGATGATATAGAGGTGCGACGACCATGACGGACGACGAATCATCTCAGATCAGAAGAGGCCGTTCTTTGAGCGTTCTTCGCATGGGAAGATCAAAACATGTTTTCAAAGCTGATCAGAGGTCTGAAAACAACGGAAGCAACTTTGTGGTGTCAGGGAGACCAAAACATAAGAGTTCCATGGCGATCGGATGACCGGATCGATGAATGGGGCACCACGAAAGGCACAACGGCGGAAGTCCATGATTCTGTAAATTTCTAGAATACACGGTGTGTACTTCCGAAGAACACGCCGTGTAGTATCTGTGGTGGCGGCTAGGGTTTTTGGGGTTAGAGAGGAATCACACAGTGTGTGACCCTGGTCACACGGCGTGTTGGAATTTCCCCAAAGCTCGGTGTGTATTTTGGAAAGTACACGGACATGGGATGGACTACACGGCTTCGGAACAAGGCGTGTGCTCTCTATGTAGCATGGTAGAGGTGGATACACAGGACTCGGCATGTATCCATGGGATACACGAACACGGGATGGAGTACACGACCGTGTACTCCATCACACGGCCAGGCGAGGCCAGTAACACAGGGAACCCTGTGTACCCAATAAACGGGTTGGCACACATAGGTTGAGGCCGTGTATGGGAACATGGGTAGCGTACATGGAACCGAACCCAGTCACTCGGACATGGAGTGTACACCATACTACACACAGTGTATTCACTTTTTCTAAATGAACAACCTTACGACACGAGCCGTTGTACAGGGGCAGTACCCCGAGGTCATACGACACAATGTGTAACTTTTCTACATGCCATGTACTTTTTGGAAAATGGCATGGTCTTCTTGTCCACTGTATCTTGGACATATTTTGTTTGGGTTAACGCCCATTCTTCTCGTTCCCCTGAAGGTCAAACATCTTTTCTTCTATAGGAGTATGATCCATTTAGCAGGAATTTCTGTGATAGAGTCAGCATCCCTTCGAGAGGCCTGGAGAAAGATCCTCTATCCTTTCCTGAACCTAGGTAGAGTCAGGCATCGACATGACTAACTCTACCGGGCATTGATCCTCTACCTATCTGGTGAATCCATATGAGTTGCGGTATCCGCCATGGCCCTAGTAGTGATCCTTATCTGTGTATCACGATCTTTCCCACTCAGGAGTGTGTCTCCCATAATGAGTGCATCTATCTATTGCAATCCTTCCACTCAGGAGTGTGTGTCCCAAAATGAGTGTAACTAGATCTTGTGATGTTTACCGACGAACAGTAATTCTCGGACAGATGTCATTAGAGCTACCAGACTCGTGGAGTGTGTTCTCTTAGAACGAGTGCTTCGTGGAACCTTAGAACTAAATCCCTAGTAGGGGTATGCAGTTGTGTGACTTGTTTCTAGACCTCGGGTCTGAGTTTTGGGTATATATGGATTGTTTTCTCCTATTATATATTCAGTAGACATATACTATGTAGAGATGAATATGCATTTTCTTTGTGTACTGCTTTTTGTTTTTCGGGGTCCTCTACTGAGTATTGTTATATTCACCCCTCCATGGGCTCTGCCCACACGTGTCGTGTCTTGTGGAGACGAGCAGCCTTTTGAAAGAGTCCAGGGTGGACCAGGACATGAACGAGCTTTCTGAGTTCCCTACAGGCCGAGGCTTTCCTTCAGCTATGAGCAGCAGTCCCAGTACTTCTTGTGTTTACAAGTTGGAATTTGTAGTTTTTAGACTCTTGTTTTTGGTGGGCTTGTATTATAGCCCAGTTTACCTTCAGCACTTTACTTTATGTCATACTCTGTTGGTTGGGTTTAGTTGTATGCATGCATTTTGTTCCTTAGTGGTTTTTTTACATTTCAGCATTTGTGGGCTTGGAGATGTGTGCATGTGTTCTGGTTCTTAAGAAATGCCTCCCATGTTAGTAATATGCATACTCGGTGCTAGTTACCAGCCCCTAGCCTATTGGAGGCGGGATTGGGGAGTCATGGCGCGATCCCCACTGGGATGGGCCGTGAAATTTTTTTTCTATAAATAGACAAGTATCAGGGTATATATAATAATATTTCACTATCTAAATGCATATTAAAACAAATTAATTATTTTTCTCAATGTTTCTTCAGTGTCTGAAATAAATAAATAGAAAAGATTATGATTATTATGTCTGTAAATTGATGAGAGAGATCATATTCCATCAACAAACTAGCATCCTCTAAGAGTTATTTTATAAGATAGTTACTATTTCATTTAAAATATCTATTAATCCTTTGTGTATTTATATTTTTACAGTACTACTATGACTGTCAAAAATTCTTGTATTCACAAGACAACATAATTTTTTTAGAAATGAATGGGCAGCATACCTGATGGTATAATGCACAAATATATCATCATGATGTGACTTCTATAAAAGTAATTAATTGTTTCATATTTATGTTTAATTTTTTTTAGTATTTCTCACATATGATTTTTTTCTTATATAGTTGGATTATTTCATTTGAGTTGGGGTGATTTTTTCGAAGGTGATCATGCTCATGAGAGATTGGACTTAGAGGATACAACTGAGATAATGAAATCAAGGAAATGAGTCAAGAATGTATACAACCATCATGAAAAGATAAATTCATGATACTTATTTAATTAAATTTTCATTATTTTATCTAATATTTGTAAGTTAACTTCCTTATCATTTTTATCTAATACTTTTTTAGTTTTTTTTACAAATCCTTTTGGAAGTCATATTTTTCTTTAAACTATCTATAATAATCCACAAAAGTGATAAGATGTTCCTTTATTCCAATGTTACCACACTTTACATTGCCTTTATTTGTTGAACTACCAACAATACATATTGAATCCATATTCTTAGCTAGAAAACCTTTCTCATTATTGAAAACTGGAAGAGTAGAGGAAGGTTTTTTGGCTACGATCATCAAATCAATATGCGGTGTTGGTAGTTCAACTATGAAAGGCAATGAAACAATGTGACCAGTTTGACTCCAGTTGTGTATTTTTATTAAAAATTGACATTAATTTTAGTAAATAAGACAAGTGACATACTCAAAACTGAGAAAAAACATTCATATTATTTTAATACTTTAGAAAAATGACCCATAAGTCATTTTTGATGTGTAGAAATCAGCCACACCTCAATACAATGCATGTTGTGACTGATATAATTCTAGGTTTGTCTATTTATTTAAAATTGACCTTAATTTTAGTAAAAAGAACAAGTGAAATACTAAAAACAAAGAAAATACATTTAGATTGTTTTTATACTTTAGTAAAAAAATTCATAATTCATTTGTGATGCGTAATAATTAGCCTCACCCCAATATGATGCATAGTGTGATCTGTATAATTCAATGCATGTCTATTTATTTAAAATTAACATTAATTTTATTAAAAAGAACAAGTGACATACTAACAACCAATAAAACACATTTGTATTGTTTTGATACTTTAGTACAATTATCCATAAGTCATTTTTGACATTAAAGAATCAACCACACCTTAGTATGATTCATGGTATCACGGGTATAACTCCATGCATGTCTTTTAATTTAAAATTGACATTAATTTTAGTAAAAATAAAAAATGACCTATATAAAATCAATAAAATATATTCATATTATTTTTATAATTTATAAACACAATCCATATGTCATTTGTGACATGTAGAAATCAACTTAACCTCAATCCAGTTCACAGTGTGACTGATATGACTCTAAGTGTTTCTTTTTATTTAAAATTGACATTATTTTAGTAAAAAGAACAAGTGAAATACTAAAAACTAAGAAATATAATTAATATTGTTTTGATACTTTATAAAAATGACCCATGATTCATTTGTGGCGTGTAGGAATCAACCACACATCAATCCGACACACGGTGTGATCAGTATGACTCAAAGTGTCTGTTATCATTTTAAAATTGACATTTCTGTTCAAAACATGTGACACTTAATGAAAACTAAGAAAAAATGCTCTGATTGTCTTAATTATTTAGGAAAACAATTCATAAGTCATTTATGATGTGTAGGAAGCATTCTCACATCAAACCAACACAAGATGTGACCGACATGATTCAAAGTACATGTATCTAGTTTCAAATAATTTTTTTTAAAAAAAAGTGACATACTCAAAACAAAGAAAACACATTTTTATTGTTTTTATACATTAGGAAAAATATCTATAAATCATTTGTGACATTTAGGATTCATCTACACATTAATATTATGCATGGTGTGATTGGTATAATTCTAAGTCTGTCTATTTATTTAAAATTGACACTAATTTTAGTAAAAAGAACAATCGACATACTGTAAACCAAGAAAAAACATTCAAATTGTTTTGATGATTTAAAAAAATGGCTCATAAGTCATTTATAAGGTGTTGGAATTACCTGAACCTCAATATGATGTAAGGTTTAATCGATATAACTCTAAGTGTGTCGTTTTTAAAAAAAAATTGACATTAATTTTAGTAAAAAGAAAAAGTGACATACTAAAAACTAAGAAAAAAACATTCTGATTATTTTAATACTTTAGTAAAACAATCCATAAGTAATTTTTGATGCGTAGGAATCAAAATCACCTCAATCTAATGCACAGTGTGACTGGTATGACTCAAAATGTTCGTTATCAGTTTAAAATTGACAGTTTAGTTCAAAACGTATCACTCATTTAAAATTGATAAAATGTGCTCCGATTGTCTTGGTAATTTAGAACAATGATTCATAATTTAATTTAGATGTTTATGAAGTTTTATCATGTCAAACTAACACATGATGTGACCGGTATGACTGAAATTGCAAATTTCTAGTTTCAAATAACATTTTAATAAAAAACACATGTGATATACTCAAAACTGAGAAAATTCACTCAGAGTGTTTTGATACTTTAGGAACATGATATATAAGTAATTTGTGATGTGTAGGTATTATACACACCTCATTCCAACACACGGTGTGACCGGTATAATTCCAAGTGTGTCTATTTATTTAAAATTGATATTAATTTTAGTGAAAAGAAAAAGTGACATACTGAAAACCTAGTAAACACATTCATATTGTTTTGATACTTTAGAAAAATGATTCATAAGTCATTTCTAATATGTATGAATAAATCATACCTCAATACAATACAATGTGTGACCTGTATAACTCTAAGTGTGTCTTTTTATATAAATTTACATTAATTTTAGTAAAAATAATAAGTGACACACTAAAAACAAATCAAATGCATTCCAATTATTTTGATACTTTATAAAAATGATCAATAATTCATTTTTGATGTGTAGGAATAAACTGGAACTCAATCCTATGCACAGTGTGACCAGTATGACTCAAAATGGCCATTATCAGTTTAAAATTGATATTTTAGTTCAAAACGTGTCACCCAGTGAAAACTGATAAAAAAATCTCCAATTGTATTGATAAGTTTGAAAAGGATTAATAAGTCAGTTGTGATTTTTAGGAATTAGTCTCATGTAAAACCAATACATGATGTGACCTATATGACTCAAAGTACATGTTTCTAGTTTCCAATAACATTTTAATAAAAAACACAAGTGACATACTCAAAACTGAGCAAACACATTCATATTGTTTTTATACTTTAGTAAAATAATATATAAGTAATTTTTTATGTTTATGAATCATTCACACCTCAATGTGACACACATTGTGATAGGTATAATTTCATATGTGTCTATTTATTTAAAATTGACATTAATTTTAGTTAAAATAATAGGTGACATACTGAAAATCTAGCAAACACATTCATATTGTTTTGATAATTTAGGAAAATGATTCATAAGTCATTTATAACATGGAAGAATCAACTGCACCTCAATCTGATGCATAGTGTGACCAGTATAACTCTAATTCCATCATTTTATTTAAAATCAACATTAATTTTAGTAAAATAAACAAGTGATATACTGAAAATCGATAAAACACATTCTGATTGTTTTGATACTTTAGAATAAAAATACATAAGTAATTTTTGATGTGTATAAATCAATCTCACCTCAATATGATGCATGGTGTGACCAATATGACTCCAAGTATGTCTTTTTATTTAAACTTGAAATTAATTTTAGTAAAAGAAACAAGTGACATACTTAAAACAGAGAAAACACATTCATATTGTTTTGATACTTTATTAAAACAACCCATGATTCATTTTTGATGTGTAGGAATCAACTGCACTCAATCTGATGTACATTGTGACCAGTATGACTCAAATTGTCTGTTATCAATTTAAAATTGACATTTTAGTTTAAAAGATGTGCCACTCATTTAAAACCAAGAAAACACACTTTGATTCCTTGATAATTTGGGACAGTGATTCATAAGTCATTTTTGATGTGTAGGAAGCAGTCTCACATCAAATCAACGTACAATGTGACCAGTCTAACTCCAAATGTGTGTTTCAAGTTTGAAATTACATTTTAGTTAAAAACACAAGTGACACACTAAAAATTGAGAAAAAACATTCATATTGTTTTGATACTTTAGGAAAGTTATTCATAAGTAATTTATGATGTGTAGGAATCATCCACACCTCAATTTGATGCACAGTGTGACCGGTATAACTCCAAGTGTGTCTTTATTTAAAATTGACATTAATTTTAGTAAAAAGAACAAGTGAAATACTCAAAAATGGGAAAAGATGTTCTAATTGTTTTGATACTTTAGGAAAATGATCCATAACTCACTTTGATATGTAGGAATCAAACCCACCTCAATACGATTCACAGAGTGACCGTTATAACTCCAAGTGTGTATTTTTATTTAAAATTGACATTTTATTAATGTATTCTTTTATATTAATGTTTAATTTATTCTTTTACAGTATTACTAACAAAATATTTGTTTTTATATATAGTTGGATTCTTTTTCTCATGTTTAGGTAAATTTTTTGGCAACTGATACCATGGGAATACTTTTTTGAAAGGGGATCACAGGCATCAAAGTCTATGAAACATTAATGTTTTTAAATGTTTGTGAATAATAATTATAAATTTAATTATACAAAACATTGTTTGAAATGTATATATTAGTGTTTTTTGAATTTATGATGTAAAATTTATTTCAATTAAATTATATATCATGAATACAAGTTATAGGTATGTGATGCATTGTGATGCTATAAAAAAACAACAATATGCCTTTATCAGTGTTTGAAATAACACTGATAAAGGGGGTCCTTTGTTAGCACTAAACTATCACTGATAAAGGGTCTCCCTTATCAATTATTTTTTAGCACTGATAAAGGGGACTCCCATTTAATGGCACTGAGGAAAACAATACCTTTTTATTGCTGTTAAAGGCCATTTTACACACTGTTAAAGGTAATATCTATAGTAGTATGGAGAGAGAGTTTTCTAAAGTCACATAAACTATGATTAAAGGATAAGGATTTATGAATTTCATCTGATTATGATAGAATTAATTCAGTGTGGTGGATATGATTTTGATAAAGACATAAATAATAATTCTAAAAAATAGGGTGACACAGATTCTAAACAATTTTCTAGATAATAGGAACAGAATAAGGTGAACAATGACAGTGAGTAGTGAGAACTTAGGAAGGAGTATAAATCATATTTGATAGAGAATATTTCCCTTTATTTTTATTATTTCTTATATTCATCAATTATATTGATATATTTGATGAATAATTTTGTTTTTTTTGCTCCGATCATCAGCAGATATATATTTTTAGAGATTCATATTATAATAAATTGAAATTCTCATTCTATCATTCTATTGTCTCCACTTTTATTCCATTGCATTTCTTGTTTAGTGATCTCATCATTCTTCTTAATGAGTATAATTTTCACACTAATATTTATAATGATGGGTGATGTTAGTAGATAATTTACCTTTTTTCATCAATTGAAGTATCAAAAATTGGAAAAGTTTGATGATAATATTCTCCATTAAATAATTAATCATATCCTCAATTTTTATTGATAATTATTAACTAAGGAGAGTTCAATAAGTTGTGATAAACACTTAATGATAGTTAGGTTCTCATCACACCTTCTTTACAACACTAACATAGCTGTGATAACTTATAGTTAGATTAGGAAATTTCTTTAGTCAATGAATTGTAGTAATATTCCCTAACCTCAACTGTTTCTTGCCTATTTTCTAGTTGTTTTTTCACAATTTGTTTTACAATTACTTTTTCACTATTTCACATTTGTTTTATTTGTTTTTATTTTTTTTTGTTTTTCACACATTTTTCCTTTCCTATGGAATTTGATACTCTTATTTACCACTAAAATAGTAGTCGATAGTTTTTAAAAATAATTTAATTCAACACATTGTAACACCCCAAGCTTCCATGGTATGCTTCTCTTTGAATAATACAATAGCGTGTGTTTTATGCAACACTGAGTTCAAGCGCACCACGACTTACCAAACTAGCCGTTCAAAAACGGTTATGAATAGTATTAAATGAATTTTAATTTTATATTATCTTTATAATTTTAGAATCCATATTATTAGTTTCTTAGACATAATTTAAGAACAAATACATTTTTTTCAGATAAAAAAAGTATTTTTAAAAAAATACAATTTTACCACCTTTTAATGGTGAAGCCTTTTTAAATCCAATATTTGAAACTTTTATATATTAAATTTGACAAAAATAAACTTCTTCTTTAGAATAGGGACATAATAATTTAGTTTCAATAATGTTTTGGTGTTTTTCTGATAACTTTCATATTTAGGTGAATAGTGAAAATACTATATTTTAACTGAAAACAACTTTTTTAATCAAAATAATTTATATTGTTAAATTATAAATTTTAATGGTATGGAAGTATAAATAGATTATATTTTAACCATTTAATCCAATTATGGTCATTGTAAGTAATTTCATTTTGAAATTGGACATAATCAAGTGTCAAACTTTTGATAGTTATTATTTCTTACAAATACGCCTTTTGGTTTTAATAGCGGGAATTAATTTTAAATTAATAAATGCAACTTTTATGTTTTTAATATGGTAAAATAGAATTCATTTTTGGATTTGGAATATTGAAATTATCTTAGGGTGAAATTTTGGTACTTTTCTGATAACTTTTATATTTTTATGAATAGTGAAAATTATTAAATTTTAATTAAAAACAACTTTTTTAATCGAAATAATTAATAGTGATAAATTATGAATTTGAGTGGTTTTAAAGTATATTTAGAATATTTTTTACCATTTAATACAATTTTGGTCATTGGACATAATTTCACAATTAAACCAGACATAAACAAGTGTCAATCTTTTGATAGTTATTATCTCTTAAAAACACGCTTTTTGTTTTAACAATGAGAATTAATTTTAAATTAATTTCTGCTACTTATGTGTTTTGAATTTGAAAAATTGGATTCCATTTTTGGAATGAGGATGTCCAAAATATGTAAATAGGTATCTTATATTTTTAGACATTTTGAATAATTACTTCGGTAAATATTTTATTTACTATGGTTAAAGGGTAAATCCAGTAAATAAGGGTAAAAAATAATATTATAATAATAATAAATTACCCTAAAACGTGTCCTAACCTTATTGGTTGATACATTTCCGACCATGGGAATCTTTGGGTCGATTTGGAGACCCCATGGAGCCACTTGTAAGTGATAATGACACTTTATATTAACTAAGTTAAAATAAATACAAAAATGACATAAGCATATATCTTTTAGCAAAACAATTTTTACATAGGGTTATATATGTTGGATTTTAGACTATAAATATTCATTATAAATATAAAAATATTTCCTACATAATGGTATTTTATTTATAATTTTTAGACATTTAATAATTAATATTATTTATGACACAATAATGATGCATTATTTTCCTTATTAATGAAAGAATCAAATAATTGGTATTATAAATGTTAAAATTAATATAATTTGAAAGTTTTGATGAAATAAATGAATTTTATTGCTTAATATGACATTATATGATTGCTTAAATTAATTTGGTTTGAATTAATAAAGTTTTTAAGACTTTAACAAAAATCAATTATTGAATAGTGTCCAAATTGATATAAAAGACTTTTTAAAACAAATATTATATTATTAATTGATATTCAATTATTAAAAATCTAAGGTTCTTCCAAGAGACTTATATCATGATAGGTGTATCATTAATGGACCACTTGGGGGTCGCTTGGAGGTATATAGTAGGTTTATTAACAATATAATATAAAAATACAAAGTGACATGGTAAGTGTCAAACTAATTAACTAAGAGTTAAAACTAAAAGATAAGGTTAATATAATGACACAAACCTGTATAAATTCTATTGGTTGAGTGTTTTTCTACCCATACCCACCTTAACCTTTAAATAATACACTTTGGAGCCATTAGAAACCGAATATGAATTTATTATAAAATAATATTTCTATATTTTCCTAAGGTTCCCCTCATCCCCTTATAAAAGTACACCACTTCTAACCAATTATTCACACCTTCAAAGCCTTTTGGTTCGGCCAAACGCTACCCAAATAATCTCTCAACTTTCCTAAATTAAACCTAGAGGCCTTATTTTGATCAGAAATCCAACCTAAGGAGCCCTTTTGATCAAATCAAAAGGAAGAACCCGAAGAAGAGGTAATGTTTTCACCACCCTTTTTCAAGTTCATTTCTTCTTCAAATTATTCTTTCTTTGTTATTACCATTCTAAAATAATAACTCCAGTATCTCCTATATAATGTGATGTTATTATAAATATGGTACAACCATATTCATCATTCTATCTATCCTTTGAATGACATGTCACCATACGTGCGTACGTACGGCTTACCGTCTCCGCGTCGTGGTGTAATTGTTATTCAATATATTATTATTTGGATGGGTATAATAATGATGTGTAATTCATGTAAATAATAAATATAACATGATAATTATTCTGTATATATGATATAACATTCAATTATATATTATTTTAATATCAAAATAATGATATTGTCACTCGTGCGTACGTACGGACTACCGTCTCCACGAACGCGATGAGATTCATTCTCCATCGTATCCATTCAAGACTAATTCTCATTTGATTATTAAAATTAATGTTTAAGAACTTTATATAATTATGTATATGAATAAGATACAACCTATCCATAACAAACACGACTTATGTAACAAAACATATAAAAGAAAACAAGTAAGTTAACACCCGAAACGACGATAATACTAAAGTATTATTAACAAAGCATTATTAGAAGATCATATATGATATCATAATTATGTATATGGTTCTTTTATAATTTAATAACAATGTTTTAACTATTATACAAGAGGTTAACATACCATAGACTAAATAAAAGTACAAGGTATGGGTTATTTCACAATCTCTTCATTATCCGAGGTTGTTTATACGTAATTATCTACTGGGACCTCTTTATTATCCACATCCATGCTTCTTAAAAAGGTATTTTAAAACATTCTTACTATTTTTCAGAATATGGGTTAAAGTCATTTATACCCTTGTTTGACTTTTTATAAGAATTTTATAAAGGAATCTTTCCGTCGTTTTCCAAACAAGGTCCTTTTTAACCTTTTCGACAGAATTAAGGTAAGAATGTCTTTTTAACTTATACGATGGATGCGGCTATTTTGCACCATTATAAAGTCGTTAAAGCTTCCCTTAAAAGCTTATAAAAATATTTTAAAATTAAATGTTTCATTTAATAATTATGGTAATTTTAAATGATTTAAAAAAAAGAGATATTTCTCTCAAATAGTTTTGATTTCATCTATGTCAACATCCTTTGATGAATTTTAAGCTTATTTGAAGTTTATTTATTATGATAAAAAACTTCCATATTTTATTTATGGTTTTGTGATATGTTTTAGTGTGTATGTGTTATTTTTATACCATTTATGGTTTATGAAGAAAGTATTGACATTTCGTATGCTAGTTTTAATACGAATGTTTATGTTATGTTTAAACCTGTTCATATGAGGAATGCATTGGACTTAATAAGTGACGGGTGGAGCCCGCTATAGCTCCTCGATGAATCGGTAGGTATCATGAGACAAACTAGTGTCTTGGAAGGAGGCATTGAAAAAATCTTATTTGTAGTCTTGGGATGAGGCCTTGGCTATGTGGTTATGATAGTCTGACATTATGCATTCCATCATTATGAAAGTGGTTATTGATATTGCATGTGATTATTTGACTAGTAGAATATCCATTTAAATGAGTAAATGACATTATTTCATCTTTTTCATATTATGATAATGTTCAAGTTTAAAAGGATTTTGTTTTAGTTATACATTGCCTTAAATTTTTATACTTATTTATAAAAGTTTCCGCTATATTGTTATCCTTACTGGGCATTTGAGCTCACCCCTTTCTATGTTTTATTTTTCCCAGGATGTGAAGAAGTATTTTATGAATGACCTACAGGGATAGTATGAGGGGATAAGATTGTGGACTATGGAGACTATATTGTTGTAGTTTTTATTTTATGATGTAATGTAAACTTTATGAATGTATCTAGTTATTCCTAGGATACTATACTAATCGGTCTTTCGAGACTTGATATTTCTTGTGATCATGCCATTGTTATGTAATAATGCACAGACTCTGGGTAATTGGGGTCGGGGCGTTACAGTTGGTATCAGAGGAAGTTTAGTACAAACCTTGGAAGCTAGATTTAGATAAACTCTTATTAGAGAACATAAAACTAAGATGGACTTTGATTATTAGTATAGAAGAACTTCCTAGAATTTTGGTAGTGTAGAGATTTTGTGAGTTTTCTGAGAAATACGTCCCTGTCTGGATACGAGCAGGTAGAGGCAGATCTAGCAAAGATGTACCTAGGGGTAAAACCTAAAAACACCGCTTTGAGCTAGACTCAAATGGGAACTGGTGCACAACAACTGGCCTTGATGCACTCTTGGTTATGACACTCCCAGGGGATATACTTAGGATAATTTTCATTTTCTTTACAAACCATTATGAAGGGTTTATGTGTAACTACTTCCTCAAAGAAAACATTTTTATGATTATGGATTATATCCATAAATAGTTCAATTTATGTTAAGTTTTTTATAAGTATGGAATTATGTATTTTGATTCATAAACTGATCTAGTTTATGCTATTGTATAGAAATGGCGCCCAGTAGAAGGAATGTGAACTCTAGCAATATGTATGATCCGAAGAGTAAGAAGGATCATATCTTTCACGGTATTAAGCCAACATTTCGGAGGGAAATAGTCTCCCATGTATTCTCAACATATGAATAAATAGTATCATGTGTTAATAAGATAAATAAATAACTCTTCGAGTCCTATGGCTTTGAAGGGAAGCAAGAGAAGAAAAGGATGGAAGAGAGAAAGATGGATAAATTGAAGAGGGAAAAGAAGAATTTTCCCATATGTGATAACTGTGGAAAGAAACACCCTGGAACTTTCTTGAAAGGAATGAGAGTTTGTTATAAGTGTGGAGAAAAAGGACACCATGTATGTGACTACAAGGGTAAGAAAAAAGTTTCAAATGTATAATGATTCATCTGCAAGGAGTTGGGACACTACGCGAACCAATGTAAAAATCATCAGAGTATGCCCCAAATGATGCTATTGGATAATAATCAAGTTATGATACTACCACATATGAGGAGGAATGATTAGAGTTCGTATGTTGTTATTAGAGAATTATTTCATTTGAGTGTTGTATCAACAATTTACTGGTTATAATAATTATGGAGTATATAAGGATTGTACTGCAGTACTATTTCATTAAGGACTTGAGATTGTGTGGAACCAAGAAAAGTGACTCAATAACAGGTTAAATTTTTGGAAAATATATGATTGGGAGAATGATAAACCATAATATGGTTCTGATACCGAGGTAGTGATTTTGGAATAATACATGATTGATTTGGATAAATTATATTGGATATTCTTGACTACCTTGAAACTGATTAATGATTTGTATATTCCATCATTGTTGGAGTTTACAACATTTTTTGATAGAAAGAGTATATTCAGTATTTTATAAGTAATAAGGGATCATGAATGTAATCAATAAGGTTTTATGGTATTTCAGAATGTTGTAGTGTTTTAAAAAGAATACATGATGAATGTGTTCACATGCTATTACGTGGAAAAAGGATCTTCATTGTGTTTACCTACCTTATAAATTTTGGACTGTGAGTTTGGACAGAATTATTTTGGATAAGTCTAGTTTGAGATTATTTTTGGATTTCCATAAAAAGGACAACCTGGAGGTTGAGTGGAAACCCGTCGTGTCCGGCAAGGCCGTGAGACTTGAACTCACAACCGAAGAGCAACAAGGGTGTATCACCTACCACTGACCCACTTGATGTCCTGGATTGAATAATGTAGTTTTTTATTGGTTCTTCTAGATTAATTATAAATTCCTTTTTTTTGGAACCCTATATGAATAGGATAAATAGAATATTATTTTTAAGTTCTATTATCTTTTAGAGTGAAAGATGAGTTTGTGGTAGCACTTAGTTAAAGGATGAGACTCTACTTTTCTAGTATATATTTTTCTTCTTCTCTTATTCAATGAAGAAATTAATTCTTATACTTTAGTGAAGGGATCTTAAAACAAAAAATGTGTTATCCTAATACCATATGTTTTTTTGAACAAATGGTATTTTAAATCATCATAGATTGATGAATTTAAGGCCCTCAATTTTACACTTGTTTGTGATTGATGACTTCAATCACTACCTATAAATATTTACATTTTCCCTCCATTTATATGTCTCTAATTTCCACCAATATTCTCCTAATCGAGATCATAATTTGGTGGTGACCCTTTCATTTCCCTTTTCATCTTATTAAAACTAAATTTTATTAACCTAATTTCCGATGTGGGTTTTCCCAAAGGTATTTTCTATTTTCAACCTTTTATTTTCAATTTTTTTTTTCAAATTGTGAGGATGCATTTTATTGGAGGGGAGAATGTAACACCCCAAACATCCACGGTACGCTTCTCTTTGAATAATACAATAGCGTGTGTTGTACGCAACACTGAGTTCAAGCGCACCAAGACTTACCAAACTAGCCGTTCAAAAGTGGTTATGAATAGTATTAACTGAATTTTAAATTTTATATTATCCTTATAATTTTAGAATCCATATTATGAGTTTATTAGACATAATGTAAGAACAAATACATTTTTTTTAGATAAAAGAAGTATTTTTCAAAAAATGAAATTTTACCGCCTTTTAATGGTGAAGCATTTTTAAATCCAATATTTGAAACTTTTATATATTCAATTTGACAAAATAAACTTCTTCTTTAGAATCGGGACATAATAATTTAGTTTCAATAAAGTTTTGGTGTTTTTTTGATAACTTTCATATTTGTGTGAATAGTGAAAAATACTATATTTTAACTGAAAACAACTTTTTTAATCAAAATAATTTATATTGTTAAATTATAAATTTTAATGGTATGGAAGTATAAATAGATTATATTTTTTACCATTTAATCCAATTATGTTCATTTTAAGTAATTTCATTTTGAAATTGGACATAATTAGGTGTCAAACTTTTGATAGTTATTATTTCTTAAAAATACGCTTTTTGGTTTTAATAGCGGGAATTAATTTTAAATTAATAAATTCAACTTTTATGTTTTTAATATGGTAAAATAGACTTATTTTTTGGATTTGGAATATTGAAATTATCTTAGGGTGAAATTTTGGTAATTTTCTGATAACTTTTATATTTTGATGAATAGTGAAAATTACTAAATTTTAATTAAAAACAACTTTTTTAATTGAAATAATTAATAGTGATAAATTATTAATTTGAGTGGTTTTAAAGTATATTTAGAATATTGTTTTACCATTTAATACAATGTTGGTCATTGGATATAATTTCACAATTAAACCGGACATAAACAAGTGTGAATCTTTTGATATTTAAAAACACGCTTTTTGTTTTAACAACGAGAATTAATTTTAAATTAATTCCGGTCACTTCTGTGTTTTGAATTTGGAAAAGTGGATTCAATATTTGGAATCAGGATGTCCAAAATGTGTCAATATGTATCTTTTATTTTTATACATTTTGAATAATTACTTCGGTAAATATTTTATTTACCATGGTTAAAGGGTAAATCCGGTAAATAAGGGTAAAAAATAATATTATAATAATATTAAATTACCCTAAAACGTGTCATAACATTATTGGTTGACACATGTCTGACCATGGGCATCTTTGGGTCGATTTGGGGACCCCATGGAGCCACTTGTAAGTGATAATGACACTTTATATTAATTAAGTTAAAATAAATACAAAAATGACATAAGCATATATCTTTTAGAAAAAAAAATTATAAATAGGGTTATATATGTTTGATTTTAGACTATAAATATTCATTAGAAATCTAAAATTTTTTTATACATAATGGTATTTTATTTATAATTTTTATACATTTAATAATTAATATTATTTATGACACAATAATGATGCAGTATTTTCCTTATTAATGAAAGAATCAAATAATTTTTATTATAAATGTTAAAATTAATATAATTTTAAAGTTTTGATGACATACATGAATTTTATTTCTTAATATGACATTATAGGATTGCTTAAATAAATTTGTTTCGAATTAATAAAGTTGTTAAGACTTTAAAAAAAATCAATTATTGAATAGTGTCAAAATTGACATAAAAGAGTTTTTAAAACAAATATTATATTATTAATTGATATTCAATTCCTAAAAATATAAGGTTCGTTCAAGAGACTTATATCATGATAGGTGTATTATTAATGGACCACTTGGGGGTCTATTGGAGGTATATAGTATGTTTATGAACTATATAATATAAGAATACAAAGTGACATGGTATGTGTCAAACTAATTAACTAAGAGTTAAAACTAAAATATAAGGTTAATATAATGACCCAAAACTGTCTAAATTCTATTGGTTGAGTGGTTTTAGACCCATACCAACATTAACCTTTAAATAATCTACTTTGGATCCATTAGAAACCGAATATAAATTTATTATAAAATAATATTTCAAGATTTTCCTAAGGTGCCCCTCCTCCCCCTTATAAAAGGACACCAATTATAACCAATTATTCACACCTTCAAAGCCTTTTGGTTCAGATAAACCCTGACCAAATACTCTCTCAACTTCCCTCACTTCAACATAGAGGCCTTAGTTTGATCAGAAAACAAACCTAAGAAGCCCTTTTGATCAAATCAAAAGGAAGAACCCGAAGAAGAGGTAATGTTTTCACCACCCTTTTTCAAGTTCATTTCTTCTTCAACTTCTTATTTCTTTTTTATTCCCAATCTAAAATAATAAATCCAGTATCTCCTATATAATTTGATGTTATTATTAATATGGTAAAACTATATTCAGTATTCTATCCATCCTTTGAATGCCATGTCACCATACGTGCGTATATACGACTTACTGTCTCCACGTCGTGGTGTAATTGTTATTCAATATATTATTATTTGGGTGGGTATAATAATGATGTTTAATTCATGTAAATAATGAATATAACATGATAATTATTTTTTATATATGATATACCATCCAATTATATATTATTTTAATATCAAAAGAATGATATTGTCGCTCGTGCGTAAGTACGGACTACCGTCTCCACGAACGTGATGATATTCATTCTCCATCATATCCATTCAAGAATAATTCTCATTTGATAATTAAAATTAATGTTTAAGAACTTTATATCATTCTGGATATGAATAAGATACAACCTATCCATAACAAACACGACTTATGTAACAAAACATATAAAAGAAAACGAGTAAGTTAACACCCGAAACGACGATAATACTAAAGTATTATTTACAAAGCATTATTAAAAGATTATATATGATATCATAATTATGTATATGGTTATTTTATAATTTAATGACAATATTTTAACTATTATACAGGAGGTTAACATACCACCTACTAAGGAAAAGTACAAGGTAAGGGTTATTTCACAATCTCTTCATTATCTGAGGTTGTTTATACGTAATTATCTACTGGGACCTCTTTATCATCCACATCCATGTTTCTTAAAAATGTATTTCAAAACATTATTACTATTTTAAAGAATATGGGTTAAATTAATTTATACCCTTGTTTTACTTTTTATAAGAAGTTTATAAAGGAATCTTTCCATCATTTTCCAAACAAGGTCCTTTTAACATTTTTGACAGAATTAAGGTAAGAATGTCTTTTTAACTTATACGGCGGATGCAAATATTTTCCACCATTATAAAGTCGTCGAAGCTTCCCTTACAAGATTATAAGAATATTTTCAAAGGAAATGTTTAATTTAATAATTATGGGACTTTTAAATGATTTCAAAAAAGATATATTTTTCTCAAATAGTTTTGATTTCACCTATGTCAACATCCTTTGATGAATTTTAAGATTATTTGAAGTTTATTTATTATGATACAAAACTTCCATATTGTATTGATGGTTTTGTGATATGTTTGACTGTGGATGTGTTATTTTTATACCATTCATGGTTTATGAAGAAATTATTGACATTTCTTATGCTTGTTTTAATACGAATGTTTATGTTATGTTTAAACCTGTTCATATGAGGAATGCATTGGAATTAATAAGTGAAGGGTGGAGCCTGCTATAGCTCCTTGATGCATCAGTAGGTATCATGAGAAAAACTAGTGTCTTGGCATGAGGCCTTGACAAAATATTATTTGTAGTCTTTGCACGAGGCCTTGGATACATGGTTATGATAGTCTGGCATTATGAATTCCATTATTATGAAAGTGGTTATTGATATTGCATGTGATTATTCGACTAGTAGAGTATCCATGTGAATGAGTAAATGACATTATTTCATCTTTTCCATATTATACAGATGGTCATATTTAAAAGGCTTTTGTTTTAGTTATACATTGCCTTAAATGTTTATGCTTATTTATGAAAGTTTCTGCTATATTGTTATCCTTACTGGGCATTTGAGCTCACCCCTTTCTATGTTTTATTTTTCCCAAGATGTGAAGAAGTATTTTATGAATGACCTGCAGGGATTGTATGAGGGGATAAGAGTGTGGACTATGGAGACTATATTGTTATAGTTTTCATTTTATGATGTAATGTAAACTTTATGAATGTATCTACTTATTACAAGGCTACTAAACTAATCGGTCTTTCAAGACTTGATCTTTCTTGTGATCATGCCAATGTTATGTAATAATGCACCGACTCTAGGTAACTAGGGTTGGGGAATTACACACATTCTCAATGGTGATGTGATTAAAAACACATTGAAATGTCATAGACACAAGAAAGATCATGGGACCACACAAATCATGATCCATTTGGTCGATCCAATGTATATCCCTACAACAAAAACACAAAGGATTTATGAGAAAAGGGAGAGGGCCTCCAACAAGCTTCTAAACCAATACCTTCAAAAAATGAGGAATGGATGTTACGTAAGGAAACCAAAGTCTTAGACTACTCAATATCTCCTCTTATCAAGTGATTTCTTTTATGATTCAACACTACACCCAACTCATGTATGAGTAAAACTATGCCAAATCATGATGATAATGATGGAAACCACTATGGAATCCATATGGGAGAAAACCTAGCCCACATGGATGTGGTAATTTTTACTACCGCCTCCATCCCCAGGGTTATCAAATTCCATGATGGTCCCGATGATACAGGTGGTAGTTCTAAATCAACCCTAACATAAAAGGATAAGGGAATTTTTATATCAACCACCATCTGAGGAGTCATAAAATCCTAATCAACTGGATCATAAAGTACCAATGAAAGCCTAAATCAACACTATCCCTCAGGGATGTGAGAATTATTATAATTTTCATAAAGGATATCAGTATTCTCCAAGTTAGGTGGACACTACTAATGGTTGAAACCCCAACCATTCCTCCCACTGCATGACATACCCCTAATATTTGTGACCCTCTTGGAAAGTATGGTCAGAGAATCCCTCAAGGTCACTATTCATAGACCAAAACCATGAGAGCATATAGAAAATAAAATCAAAACTTGAAAGGGTCGTAAGTCGAGATGTCCCAACAAGACAAGGGGGAGATAGAAAACCCTAATATAACCCTAAAATAATTAGAAAGTAGTACAAAAATTTCATATTACCTAGAGAGTGACGGGGTGACCATTATCACACGGTATGCCTCAGTGAACACCATCACCGTCAATTCATAATATGATACAGACCAAAGAATGGATGTTGAGGGATGCAATGTAGAAACGATACATATAGAAGTAGGTAATATTGATTCACAAACTGAGGACACACATACAAAGAATCAGAGTAGTAATAAGAACTTAGAAACTATGAATGATGATTTGAAACCTCCTTGGATACATTACAAAAATGTTTAAGGGAAAGTAGTGGTTATATCACACTCACCACCTAGAAGGAAAAAATCTATTCCATTGAGGAATGACTATCTCAATATAAGAGTGAAATATACCGACTCATATGGTACAATGTGGAATTACTTAGGGGAAATATTTCCACTAGGTATCACCTTCAAGAAGAAACATGTACCCTCCCCTCACTCATCAGAATGGAACTAATTCATCTGTATGGATGAAATCTAAGCATTAGAATCACTATAGATCCAGAAAAATGGCTTACATAAACATGGGATTCAAGGAAGACCATTTCCTCCTCCATTATGATGAGAACATATTCCTTATATGGGTGGTCATCTATCCCCCCCCCAAAAAAATAAAAACCAGTAGGATATGAAATTATGGAAATCGCATCAGGCCTAACCCACTTTCTATGATTAGGGAGTGGTCTAGATGGTGGTACCTCTAGAACTCCTCAACAATATCGAGTCTCTACCTACTCAAATGTAATCGATGGAGGGAGACGTTCCCCCATACAACTCGAGAGAAATCCATATCCTACATGGGTAGATGACACTTTTCCCACACTTAATTTTGAAAATCCTATCTTTTTAACCTTTGAAATCACTGGGTATTAATAATAGATTTTGACACACATTCTATCCTGATGTGGCCCTATGATGGGCCATTGATACTAGAAAGAAGCAACAAAATTGAGATGCTTTGAATAGACCCTGGTGGGGCAAGAAATTGTTTGGTATAGTATCCTTCCACCAGGGTCGATCATAGGATGATAAGATCTTCATCATCAATTCCTTTATCAATTTATCCCTACACTAAGGAAAATGATGACCTTAAAACTCACAAATTACAGAAAAATGTGAAAATTATAGGGTTTCTAACTTTATCATTAGATGGAAGTGTATAGCATACTCACTCTAAATCACACCCTTGAAAGATCAGTTGATGGAACTCTATACCGAGAACCTCCATGATGAGATGTAAGTACCTTTAATCCTAATGAAATACCTAGGTGTATTTCAAGTGTTCTTAAAAAAAGCATAAAATCTGGAAGATACCGTTTAGTGAATTTAAGAAAAATTATAGCCCACATCCATGGCATAAGTAAAAAGGTCTAGCAAAGTATAATTTATCATTGTCACACTTAGACCAGTGATGGTGGTTGATGGAGAATCCTGATAGGCCCCAAATCACTTGAAACCTCCCACTGAGTGACCATAGAAGCAAAAATACCCTCGATTAAAGGTAACGGGAGATCAGGGTCACCCGTAGTTTGAGTAATAGAAGAATAAAGTATATTCCTTCCAAAATGAATATTTTTCTAGTTATTTCCTCACATCCATGGAAAAAATCACTACAAGTTACCAGATCTAAATAAACCCAATGAATTTTGTGTAGAGACACAATTTTTTCATTGTAAGACTTTGGAATAATTTTACATATATTTCCACAGCTAGGCATTGAGACGACACATAATTCCAAGGCTCAGTGCGCCTGATATAGATTATATAAAAATATTTAGTATATTTTATAATATACACATGATGGAAATGGTATATCATATCATAAATCCAAGGGCATGGTTGAGTCTGGAGCATGACGGTTACCCTAGGTAGGACATAACTTTGGTCGGCATGAGTATTCTGTAGAAAAAGCCACGAAGTGCATTTTTGTAAATAAAATAATTAAAATTAATTATTTTATCTCAGACATTAATTCAAATAACTCTTGAATGGGGAATAAAATTGGAAATCTGAGACCAATGTAGAGTTTTTAATGGGGAGTTTTTCCTAGGGGAAACCTCAGGTGAGAGGGCATGGAAGGTTCAGATTCCGCGACTGCTGGCACTTTCTTACAAATAAGAGTTTATAGAAATGAGCTAGAGTTAGCTCATCTTTCTCATGTATGATGGAGCTCTGACCATCTACTTCCAATGGAGATTCAATTTCTAAACTTCAAAAAATTGCGATGAAAATGCATGTGCTAGTAAATCAGAGCACGACGAACACAATGATAGATCCAAAATCGAGGTAGAATTTAACTTTCAGATTTTGTACCTCCCTGATTGAGAAATTTGTTGTTGTTTTGGACTTATGGTAATTTTATCCACTTTTATATTCCTTGTTTATGGCCAAACTAACAATGGTCATAAACCGTTTAATTTCTAGATCACCCATTCTTCGTGTTCTTCGTCCATTCTTCATCGTTAACTTTTCACTTTGTCAAAACATCAATGAAATGTGTGGTGAAGAATAGATATGTGAAGAAATTGATCTAAGGATTCTAGATCTATGCTCCGTTTTGAGTTTCAAGAATCATAGGAGGTTCGGTGGTGAGCGGAAGTGGTGAATACTTTTTGATACACTGAAATGTCGACAGATATTCAAGCGGAGGCTGTGTCAGTGACTATCTCATCGCAAGGAGTCCAGATCTGGTCTCAAACTAAAATTGGGGAAACTGGGGTGTTTTTAGTGTTCTGTGGAAGGAACACTGTCATGACACCAGTGCGGTAGGGCAGCGAGAAAGTGGATCTGTGGTGGGCCGTGGAAATCGGGCTAGGCCGAAGCGGCCGGACTGGGCCGGAGTGAGCCAGGGCAGTTTTAAACCCTTATAACTCCTAAACAGACCGTTCATTATGTGTGCCGTCTGTAGCCACACATTCTTCTCATCAAGAAAAATATTTTTAGACCAGTTAAGGACTTTTAAGTTTTTTGTTTCGTGGCTCGGTTCCGTGAAATTATCGAGTTTAATAATAATAATATAATTATTATTATTCACAAATCTTGTAACAGACCTATCTTGCAAACCAGACGTCTAATTTGTGTGCCGTTTGCGGAAATGAGACCCTTGTTTTGAGGAGGAAAATTTGAGGCTATTTTTGGGGTTTTTTTATAATTCATGATCAAGGATTAGTGGCATGAAATTTTTTATTATAATAATAATTATATAATTTTTATTATTCGGAAAACTTATACCGGACCGTATGGCTGCATAAGACATCTGATTGATGCGCTATCATAGGTGTTGTGATCCTAGAGTTGAGGAAGAATTTTCAAGATTTATTTTGGGAACTTAAACTGAAATGGAGTTGTGGGCCCCATGAGGCCCGATTTGGGCATTTGCAGTAAAATGAAGCTTTTTCACTCGGTGTTCGTTTGGGATGAAAGAATAGCCAATACCATGTGATTTTCCAAGATAATCAAATTGGAACAATCTATGTGATGTGTTTTAGGATTGTGGTGGGGGTCTCATGAAGCACTGTTCATATGGAATGATGTGAAATGTAGTTTCTTAACTGGGAGTCCGATTCAGGTGAATAAATAGTCGATCTTGTGTGTTTTTTCACTAGGATCATGATAGTGTGATTAGTTTGATTATCAGTGGCCATTTAAAGAGGCATGTAGGTAGAATTATGTTTCAACCTTCAAATCAAGCAATGAGCATCATGTGCTCGTCAACCTTTTAGGCCATAGGTGCCATGTACTCTGGGAGTACAGTGGCACACCTAGGGGGTAATTGTTTACAGTTTAGTACCCGAGTATGGATATGTACACAACCAAGAAATAAGGTGGGGCCACATGTCGTGTGGGACCCACATGCTCCTTTTAACACACTATGAATCTTATATCTCTCGCATCTTCTTCTTTTGGACTCAAATTTTGGCATGTGAGTGGTATATCCTGAGTGTTTTCTACATAGAATGCGATGGTGCCCTTTATATTGGATTTAGAGATACGGTGAAAGATGTTATAGATATGATGCCTATATAGGGTGATAACCTATGAATAAAGTGTAGTTTCTCAGTGCTTCTTGAGAGGTACCATCCAACAGGGATGGCTAGAGCAATACCGGCTTACCCTCCAGCAGGGCTTGGTAGTGGCATTCACCGTTTACTCTTCAGGGCTTACCCTCCAGTGGGACTGGGTAGTGGCATCCTTTATTTACTCTTTAGGTCTTACCCTCCTGTGGGGATGGGCAATGGAATTCTCCGTTTACTATTTTGGGATTCCCCTCCAACATATTACCCTTCAACGGGGCTGGGTAGTGGAATTCGCCAATGGCAGTACCGAGCAAACCCTTCAGTAGGGCTGGGTAGTGGGTTCTCAACCTTAAGACATGATATCTCCACTATATGGATTAGTGACAAGACATAGTTTGACATAACTTTGGACTCATGAGAAAAAGGGACACTTTCCCCAACAAGAAACATCTTTGTGACACAACCTAAAACCGTGCGGGGGAGATAGACCCGCCCAAAGCAGATAGTATCAAGGTGTGGTGATTTAGTCCCTTTGACTTGAAGTTTAGGGAATATGTGTGTGATTATGTGCATAATTGGTGGTTAATTCTTGAATTATTGTCTACTATTTTCCTAGGCTAAGTTGTGTGATGGATATCCGCTTACTCTCTTTTGTTTGGGCTTCTTTGACTAAGCATATATATGTATCCTATTTTAGTACCCACTCCTTGGTTTTTGGTTACTCTCCTTCTAGGAGAGGCAAATATGTGTTGGGTATTCCATGTTATTTCTATGTATATATTATCATGGATGGATGAGTCTACTCTCCTGATATAGGTAGTGAAAACTCTACAAGAAGTTCATATTCTCCCCATTTCTAGCTCCTTATGTTTTGGATGAGTTTACTTCACTCTCTTGTTGGGTTGAGATGCAATCCTTTTACTGTACCTTGTTCTATCTACTTCTCCCCTCTTCATTACATATTTTACTACTCCCTTGAGCCTTTAGGAAATCCTACTGAGTATTTTTATACTCACCCATGCTTTGGATATGCCCGCACTTGGTGAGACATTGTAGACGGCAGATATGTTGATCTTGAATTTAGACGAGCTTATGGATATAGGGTGCTTGGACTATGTGCATGGTTATAGATTGGGATCTAGGAGCAAGTATCACTCAGCTATTTTACTTTTCCACTAGTTTCTAGGTTGTGGCACTTTTCTATTTAGGCATGTATTTTTCCCCATTTTCCCTTTCAATTTAATTTTCTGCACTAGTACTATTTAGAGGTCGATTCATAATTGTGGTTTATGTATAGCAGTGTTGAATATTTTTCTTTTCCTCTGCACTTTTTCATTGAGTTGGTTGTGTGAATGTGTATATGTTCTTTGGAAAATGTCTCCCTGATATTATTGTGCCTTTAGCATTAGTCTCTACCCATTGGCCTATGGAGGCGGGCTTGGGGTAGTTGAGATCGATCCCCGGTGTGGGTCAGGTCATGAAAAAGTGGTATCAAAGGTAGTTATACCCTGTGAATATTGTTCGAACATTTCCCTAAAAGGTTCTTGGTTGGAATTAGGGAAAAAGTGTCAATGTGTCTCGAGATAGGCTCTTAGACTAGGGAGTCTAGTGATGGTGCGATAACCAACATAGCCATTCACTAGGACCCTGACTACCTACTTGTAGACTCGGCATGATGATACACTTGTTGCTGGGATCAATGGTACATGCATCATATAGGATCGAGTCTTTGACTGTCCTTCTTGAGTCATCTCCTGATCGTTATTGATATATATATATATATATATATATATATATATATATATTCTATTTGACCACAATACTCCTTAATAAGTTTCAAGATACCTCCGTGATGACAGTAAGCCAGGATACTAGCTCTAGTTTGTGATGATGAACCTATTAGTGATGAGGACTCAGTTCAGGATTCATCATAAAATCCACCTTCCTCTAAGTGGATAGGTAGAAGCACCTTCACCTGTTGAGAAACAGTTTGTCCCAACATAGCAGGCTGAAGACACATGTAGGTTGAGCATTCTTCACGATTTCTAGTAGTAGAGACCAATGAGGATATGCGGTGAGCCATACCCTCAGGAAGTGGAGGTTTGGATAGAGTCAGTGGCTCATCTCTTTAGGATTTTTCAGACACTTACATATCATATGGTGGATTTGGAAGCCCATATTTTCCATGGAGAAGTTGAACGTCGATGGAGTCCAGTTACTCAGATACACGATGAGTCAGTACTCTCATGGGATGACTTCCAACAAATGTTCTGTGAGGAGTACTACCCCTCCTACTTACACTCCATCTGTATTTAGTATCTCCTTTAGTTTCAGTAGGGAGGTATGATTGTGGATGAGTATGCAACTAGGTTCATAGACCTTGCACACTACTCTCTAGACATAGTCCATGATGGCTACTTCTGAGCATGAAAGTTCGAGTAGGGAATTTGTGGAGAGATATATTCTATCATATTACCCTTTTGCATCCCCACCTATGTCAGGGTGCTAGATCAAGCACTAGTGACAGGGAGCTTTCTGTCAGAGGGGCTCTATACAACTGATTGTGGCAGTGGGTAAAATAGAGATGAGATGTCTTCTGCAACTAGTAGGCATCGAACGATAAGATATCGACACAGGAGGCCTACCCATAATTGTTCTCAGGAACATATTCATATGGGGATTAGGTAGCATAGAGTTCATGGAAAACCTGGGGATAGACACTGTTATGATTGTGATGGGCGAGGTCACATGGAGTGAGACTGCCCGACCATATGTGCTGATCATTCCAAGTAGATAGTAAATGAACCACCATAGTAAAGACAATGGTGATCAAGGATCTCTCAGGTGGGGACTGGGTGGTCCTTAGGGAGGCAGTGAAGGCAGGGGAGCAGAAGGAGTTGTGGTTGGTGGATGATGCTAGAAGATCCTTCCACCACCACTAGGTGGACCATGTTAGGCTCAAGAAGCTAGTGGTTAGGGTCGTGGGTAGCTGCATGTTATGGATCTATAATCCTGTAGTGCATGATATGATAAGAGATATGCCATATTTATTTTCTACCTTTTTTTAGTAGAACATGTTAGAAACTAGGTGAGGTAATCTTTTCTCCCCGCTTATTGATTAAGGTTTTACCAGGGTGACGTGGGGCATCGGTGCAACCCTACGTCAGTGTTGTTCAACATAGCTTTGAATTCATGAGGAAGAGGGGTCCTTCCCCCACTAAGATTCATTTTTGTGACATAATAAAAACCATGAGGGTGATTCAGTTCCTTCCAAAGTGGATAGTATCAAGGTGTGGTGGATGAGTTCCTCTGACTTGTGCGTTCATGGAAGGGTTGTGTAGTATAGTGTCAAAGCAGGTCTTGGAATTTTCACTGAAGTTTTTCTAATTGACCTCATTTTTTCTTGAGATTACACTATTAAGTGTAATAGAGTATATGGTTTGGGGATTAATCTCCTTCAAAGGTAAGTTAATACACACGGGGTATGCCACATGCTTTTCATGTCTAGCTTCTTATGGTTTGACGAGTTTACCCACTTTCCCTATTTGTTGGTACCTCTGTGTGCTCAATGTTAACCTTGATACAATAGTTAACAAGTATAGGTTGAGGTGATGGATACCCCATGAATAGAACTATGTGACTCACTATGTGGTGATGGCAGTAGTTGTCTTTGACCTAAGGGTGTAAAGACACTACCTTCTGGGAGAACTCTTTGTGGTTTGTAAAGACCACTAGAGTCTTAGGTATGTCTTTACCTAGAGAGACTTGAACCTGAGGCAGTGGTGCTGGTTGAACTTCCTACAGGACTATGACTTTGAGATAGTATATACATTGGAAAAGGGTGATGTTTTAGTAGATTCCCTTAGCAGGAATTCCCAAGCCTGTCTGGTGCAGGATGTTTTAGAGCAGTTAGCTTCCCTGTAGCTGACCCTAGTGGAGCAGGAGGGTACAATTTTTTTCATTCGATGATGTTGAATCCTTATCTTATTTATCTTATAATGGAGTCTATGTTGTGATACATAAACTCTGAAATCATACATTACTAGATATCCTTATTCATTTCACTAGATGGACATTTTTAAGGAGGGAATCACAAGTCCTTATTCCAGGTACAAACAACGATTCCAGTTGCAATGCAGGATGAGAGGGTTGGACAGGGAAGAGAACTATACCCTAAGGTTCTTCAATCCTTTTAGAGATCGTGCAAAGGGTTGGAAAGGTTGACTACTACCTTTCCCTACCCCCACAGTTGGAGCGGGTGCACGAAGTTTTCCATGTATTGCAATAAATGATATATGTGAATGATTCTACACACATCATCGATAGAAGAATACCTTATTAGGACAGAACACCTCCTTGGTTCATGTTATCTGGTAGCACATAAATATTTAGGAGAGTTTTTGGGAGTGGGAGATCCAGGTGTGAGCTCAGTATCCCGAGTTGTATTCCCCAGTTTTTCTTTTTCTGGACAAAAAGCTTGAAGGAGGGAATGATGTTGAGAGTTGATTTTTTCCTTGTAAGACTTAAGAATATTTATACATATATTTCCACAGATAGGTGCTAAGAAGACGTGAAATTATGAGGTCCAGTGTTCTCATAATATATTATACAAAAATATTTATTATATTTTATACTATGCACATGATTGAAATGGGATATCTCTCAAACGACAGCTCGAATCAGAAATATGAGGCCACAGTTGAGTCGGGAGCACAACGTTTACCCTAGGTGAGACATAACTTTGTTCGGTGCGGGTATTCTGTAGAAAAAGTCAGGGAATCCATTTTGATAAATAAAATAATTAAAATTAATTATTTTATCTTGGATGTTAATTCAAATAACTCTTGAACAGGTATTCAGATTGGAAATCCGTGACTGTCATTGAGTTTGTAATGGGATGTTTTCCATAAGGGAGACCTCGGGTGAGATAGTGAGGGAGGTTCAAATTATATGAATGCTGGAAGTTTCCTATAAATAAGAGTTTAGATAAATGAGCTTGATTTAGGTCATTTCTCTCACAGATGGTGAAGCTCTGGCCATCTGCTTCCGACGATGATTTGACGTCCAAACTTCATCGAGTCTTGATGAAAATGAAGATGCTAGTAGATCAGAGCACAGTGAACACAACAATAGATCCAAAATTGAGGTTGGATTTCTATTTCAGATTCCCCACCTCCTTGATTAAAGAATTTATTGTAATTTTTGATTTATGATCATTTTCACTTCTTTGGTGTTCCTTGTTGATGGACAAACAAACAATAGTCATCGCCTGTTTAATTTTGTGATCACTGTCTCTTCGCATTATTTGTCCATTATTCATCATAAAATTTTTACTTTATCAAAACATTGATGAAAAGTGGGGTGAAGCATAGATATGTAAAGCCCTTAATCCGAGGAGTCCAGATCTATGCTCGGTTTTGAGTTTCAGGAACCAGAGGAGGCGCAACGGTGAGCAGAAGTGGGAGATACTTTTTGATATGATGAAACATCAATATATCTTCATGAAGAGGCTATGTTGGTGAAGATCTTGTTAAAAGAAGTTCTGATCTAGTCTTGAAATAAAATTTTGGAAATCTAGGTGTTCCCGGTGGTCGGCGGAAGGACCACTGACACGACATCGACATGACGGCGCCGATGACTGCTGACGGTGGTCTATGAGGTGGAGGTGGAGCCTCACAGTGGCGGCAAGCCATGATGCCAACAATGGAGTGTGGTGGAACCTTCACCAGCTGCGAGTTTAGGTGGTGGTGTAGAGGATCCATGGTGGGCCGCAGTGGCTAGGTCGGGCCAAGGCAGCCGGACCAGGTTAGAGTGGGCCAATACAGTTTCAAATGCTGATAAATCATAAACAGAGTGTTTGTTTTTCATTTCATTTGTGGCCACACATTTCTCTCATTGAGAAATATATTTTTAGACTAGTTCAGGACTTTTATGTTTTGTTTTTGTGGCTTGGTTTCACAAAACACCCAAGTTTAAGAATAATAATATAATTATTATTATTCATAAATCTTGTAACAGAATTAGCTTGCAAACCGGATGTCTAATTCACGTGCTGTTTGCAAAAACATGACCCTTTCTTTGAGGCGAACCTTTTGAGGTTGTTTTGGTTTTTTTAATTCATGCACAAGTCTTGGTGGTACGAAAAGTATGATTATAATAATAAAAATATAATTATTATTATTTAGGAAACTTGTATTAGACCGCACGTCTTCATATGACATCTGATTAACACGCCGTCAGAGGCATTGCTACCCTGGAGTTGAGGCGGAAGTTTTAAGACTAATTTTGGGCATTTAAACTAAAATGGATCTGTAGGCCCCATGAGGCCTGATTTGGGCGTTTATGGTGAAATGCATCCCCTTAACCAGGTGTCTTTTTGGGATTAATGAATAGCCAATCCCATGTGATTTTACAAGAGAATCACAATGGCACAATCCATTTGATGTGTTTTAGGATTGTGGCATGGGTCCCATGAATCATCGTTCTTGTGCAATGCTACGAAATGAATTTTCTTCACTGGGATTCTGATTTGGGAGAATGAATAGTCGATCTTGTGTGTTTTTTTCGCAAGGATCATGATACTATGATCATTTTGATTATCTGGGGACCTTTAAAGAGGCAAGTTAGTATAATTACATTTTCACCCTTCAGATCAAATAACAAGCATCGTGTGATGGTCAGACTTTTGGGCCAAAGGTTCCATGTACTCTAACAGTATGCTGATATGCCTAGGGGGAACTTGTTTACATTTTAGTACCCAATTAGGGATGGGTACACAGGCAGGCGATGGGGTAGGGCCACACGTCATGTGAGCCCCAGATGCTCTGTATACCACACTATGAATCTTCTACCTCTCCTATATCCTTTTAAACTCAGATTTTGGCATGCGAGTAGCCTATCCTAAGTGTTTTCTACATTGAAAGTGATGGTTCCCTCCATAGTGGCATTCAATATATGATGCAAGATGTTCCAGATGTGACACCTATCTAGGGTGATACTTGATGACTGTAGTGTAGTTCCTTAGTGATTTCCTAGAGGTACCATCTAGAAAGGATGACTAGAGTAGTACCGGATTACCCTCCACTGGAGCTGGGAGGTGGTGTTCTCCGTTTACTCTTCAAGGATTACCCTCCAGCAGGACTGGGCAGTGGTGTTCGCCGTTTACTCTTCAAGGCCGACCCTCCAGCTGGGCTGTGAAGTGGAATTCACTGTTTAATCTTTATGGATTACCCTCTAGCCTATTACCCTTCAATAGGGTTGGACAGTGGAATTCTCCAATATAATTACTGAGCATACCCTCCAATAGGGATGGGCAGTGGGTTCTCGAACTTGATACATGATATCTCAGCTATATGGATCAATGATGAGACATGTTTTGATGTACCTTTAGACTCATGAGAAATAGGGACACTTTCCCCACCGAGATGCATCCTTGTTACACGGAATAAAACCGTGCAGGCGAGACAGATCTGCCCAAAGAAGATAATATCAAGGTGTGGTAATTGAGTCCCTTTGACTTGCAGTTTAGGGTAGATGTGTGGGATGCTGGGCATCATTAGTGGTTACTTATGGAACTATTAGATACTCTTTTTCAGGGCTGAGCTATGAGATGAAGATCCCCTTACTCTCTTCCATTTGAGATTCTTTGATTGAGCATATATATGTATCCTATTTCAGTAACCACTCCTCAGGGTTTTGGTTACTCTATTTCCAGGAGAGGTGAAGACATGTGGGTCATGTTACATGATTTCTGTTTCTATATTCTCATGGTTGTACGAGTCAACTCTCCTACTATAGGTAGCAAAGACTTGATGAGAAGTTTATTTTCTCACAATTTCTAGCTCCTTGTGTTTTGGATGAGTTTACTTCACTCTCTTATTGGGTTGAGTTACACTCCTTTTACTATACCTTTTTTAATCTACTAATCCTCTATTCAGTACAAATTTTTTTACTTTCTTGAGACTTTGGGGAATCCTACTAAGTATTTTTATACTCACCCCTACTTGGGATTTTCCCACAATTGGTGTAACCTTTCAGATGATAGACATGTTGATTGTGATTCCAGAAGAGCTTAATGATATGGAGTGCTTGGACCACATGTGATGGTCATAAATTGGGATCCAAGAGCAGGTTTCTATTAGTTGTTTTACTTTTCCACTTGTTGCTAGGTTGTGGCACTATTCTGGTTGGTCATGTATTTCCCCCCTTTTTCCCTTTCAGTTTACTTTTCTGCACTAGTACTATTTAGAGGTTGATGCATATTTGTGGTTTATATATATTAGTGTTGTATCTTTTTGTTTTCCTCTACACTTTTTCATTGAGTTGGTTGTGTGTGTTTGTACAGGTTCTTTGTCAAATTCCTCCCTGATATTTTTGTGCCTTTGGCGTTAGTCACCACTCCTTGGCCTATGGAGGTGGGCTTGGGGTAGTTGCGATTTGATCCCCAGCATGGGTCATGTCATGATAGTTGGCCTCAATGACCACCCTGACTATTTCCATTTTCATAGGAGACTGGGTCACACCATCTAGGACTACTTTGTTGTGAGTGGGTTTTCTAGACCCAACTCATGTATGTACTTTTATTACCATTACATGTATACAATTTGATATATGTGTGTGTGTGTTTAGATTACCACAATAGTGTCGATACTTCTTTAACCACAATATTTATGGTAATATCTATAGATTAATTCTTGCATCAAAAGGTTATATGAGTTACTAGATTATAATGTGAACCTAGATATACCATGAAAATAGTCTTAAACATTTTTCCTATGTACCAGATACATCATACTGATAGGAAATATATGATGTGTGACCATCAAGTGTTGGGTCTTATAATTATTGAGACCTCTAATCATGAAGTTCTCACTTGGTGATCTCGAGTAGATTATATCACGAGGGCTGAAATGCTAATAGGAACACCACAAGTTTCAGGTGTCATTGGTTGTTCCTATATGTGAACATGTGTAATGGTATTCTAACTTGAGATTATTATTAGTGCATACAATTTCATTATATACATTGATAGAAGAAAAAAACTAAAACATTGATGTCATAGAGATGTAGCTTGTGTTGGGTGCATCATTGGTGGTATAGAATGGATTGAATAATAAAGTTAGATTTTTTCTCTTCGGAAAAGAAGTTATATCTCATACCTAGTTGATCAGGATGTTAATACCTTTATTAAATCCATGTCCATGTAGAAGAAGGTAGGTCCATCTAGTTAGGTCAATGGAAAATGAAGAAAGGGTGATGACACAAAGTGTGCATCATGATTTATGATATATCACAATACAAAGAGATTATATTATATGGCATGTGGTCATAGGAATGTTTTAATTGTTATGATTATTTCTTATCTTCTTAGGGTCATCAATGGGTTGTCATGCTTCACTCATGGTCTATGAATAATATTCACTACTATCGAGATAAGGTCCTAGAGGGTCGCACACAATAGTGTATTTAAAAGTCTGCCCTATTTTGTTGAATATGAGTATATAACATGGTAGGCCCCACCATGGGGTTCAAGATATTTCTAAGAATAAAATATCACCAATGAATGAATGAATTAATTATTATTCAAGTATATAATAATTGTGTAAAATTTATTTTTTAAAAGTATTGACAAGGTATTAAGTGAATACATGGAAAAATATTATATGAATGAATATTATTTTAATATTCAAGGTTCATTTAATATAGTGGGAATTAGAATTTGATATAATGACTTGGTTTTATCACATAATATATTTATTGTATATTACATGAGAGTGATAAAATAAAAAGCACCTTTATGATGTAGTTAGTTTGTTATAACATGTCATTTATTGCTTATTTAGTGAGTGTTACTTATAGGAGGGTCAAAGAAACATTTTTGGGTAATTAAATTCTACAATATAAGTAGGAGGGAGTTTATTTTTGGGGTATTATTCATCCCCATGGATTAGATAGATTCTCTCTCCTCCTTCCCACATCTTAGAGAGAGAGGTATATGTTCCAAGAGATTGATCTAAGAACACCTATGTAGATCGGTGGAATGAAGTCATAGTGATCATCAAGACATTGAAGGTGCCACTAGATCTCTACACTAGCACCCAAATTATAAGGAATAGAATACCTAAGACTCTTGAATTGTGTGTGGATGATTTAGATGTGTTTTACCTTATATATTTCAATAAATGGTCATAGAAAAGATGCAATAATCGAACACACCATCAATTCTAATGAGGAAACTATTCGATCTATTTTTTTGCTTAAATAAATTCATGCATAATCATCATAACTTTTTTAGGGAGCTAATTGCAGGATATAACAAGGTTTCATCAATCCGACAATGATTTTTTAAAAAAAAATCCATAGTCCACCGACTTATGCTACATGCCCCAGTATCAACAATTATAACTATATGAATCACATGATTTTTTTGAGAATAGAATTAAATTTTCTTTAAATTAAGTAACAAGCTTCATTTTGGTCCCAAAAAATTGGAGTACACAATCATCTGATCTTGGATGGAAAAGTTAAGACCATCTACAAAAAATTAATAAGAATCATTTGAGATTTTGATGGGTATAAAATTTAAAGAATATATATTATATATATATATTATTTTTACCTGTTTTCTCGGTCCAGAGGAGATACTAGAGAAACACCATTTTCTGACCCTCATATGCTTGGAATCCGGTTGTTGGAATAGTATTGTTAGATAGTGCAGTTTTCCACACTATTGTGGAATTATTTACATATAATAAAGACTAAAAATTTACGCATGTTGAAAAAAATAGAAAATTGAGAATAATATTCTAGAAACCAAAACAAAAAAAATTAAAATTTTAATTAAAATGAGGGGAAGGGATAATGGGGTGGTTGTTTTATCAGGGTTTTATGGAAACACTATATCCATCAACATACAAACACACAATTTTTTTCTAAAAAAATAATAGGTAAATGATGGGGCATGTCAATCAGTGGACACCCCATTACTAAAAAACTATTTTTAAAATTTATTTTTTGTGGCGTCCTGTGGAAGATAACCCCACAATCAGGTTATCCACTACTGACGCCACTACTGCCCTCCTCCAGACGACCCACATGCCACTGCTTTCATCTCCTGTTGGTCTCCCCACTAGTTTAGAACTAGATTCACCACACCTGGATACCTGTGATAGACCCCATAATATCCCTTTCCATGTTCGTCTCCCTAGACTGTGCTCTGTATTTTCCACATAGCTTATTGGCCCTAGAAGAATCCATCTGTTATCTCCTCTACACCTAAAATTTCCCACCACAATGGTCGGACGACCCATTTATTTGCATCATCCTTGGCCTCCCCATCACTCTCTATTGGGAGTCATCACGTTTATTGATGAGAGTAAAAATTATATTAATGGAGATATTTATATCAACATTAATTGAGGATTTTATCCCAACATTAATGGATATTAATTATCAATATTAATGGATGAAATAATGTATGTTTACTACATTAATTAATGATTATGGACTTGGTGTCTATATAAGAGGATACGATAACATATTTCATGGAGTGTTCCAGCAACATGTAGCTAGAAAGGGAGACCTGAGAAGGGGTTGCTGTGTTTGCAGTGGCCCATGTGACATGACGACGATGACACAATTATCTTGTACGTGTGGAGAGTTTCTTGGAAATATGTTCAATATGTAGTCCACTGGGAGAAATAAGTGGGTTATCGCATCAGCGGTATCATATGCAACATGTCAGTGTTTAATAGGTGCAGATCAACGATGATGGAAATTGATGATCAGGTCCATGTATCGAAAGTATTACTAATAGTGGCAATAAAGTGTCGTGTCCTGGTTCATGATCAGTGGTACATCATGATGGTGAGATCATGTGAGATATAAATCCTTCGGGTTTCTCAAGCTGGTGGGTGGATGACACATGTTCGAGTGAAGATCTTTGAGGTAGTGACATTTTTTTGACATAAAGGTGATGTTTTTTCATAGACTGATCTTATGATACATGGTGTTTGTGGGATGAATAGTCAGAGAGAAGGTAGAGGTGTATTAGGTTGTGGTTTTCACACAAGTTTTCTATTCTCTCTAATTTGTGATTCAAGTTTGGGCATTACTTGGATACTTTTTATTATCTGATTCATAGTGGATATTTTTGGAAATTGCCCCATGGTTTTTTAATCCTCCATATGGGAGGGTTTTTCCATGTTAAAAAATCATGCATTCTGATTTATTTATTCTGATTATATTGCTTCCATATTTTAACGCGTTTCTCATGATATTTTTGGAAAGCAATTTTCAGCCTGGAATTAGGATTCTCCCAATCAAGTGGTATAAGAGGAGGTTGGTTCATTCTTACAGTTTAACATGATAATTATGGAAGATTATGAGAGGATCGCTGATGCATTCCTGGAGTAGAATAATGTTTGGAAATTAAAGCAGGATGAGAGAGGTGATGCACATACCGGCTCAGGGGATGTTGAGCAGGGGGAGAAAGTGTTTCTTACAGGTGATCTAGATTATGTGGAAATAACTATTATGGGGGAACCAAATGTTTCTAGTTCTAGTCTTGTTCAGAAGAACCATGCAGATACAAATGTGATGAATATTTTGGTGTTTTGTTTTCCTTTTGTAGGGGGAGTTGATAATTTTTTTATCATAAGTGAAAAAGGATGTCATTATATTTTCTATAGATGATGATGGTTGGTGTGATACCGACCTATTTTCTTTCCAACTGGGTTTTTTGGGTGTTTCTATTCATTAATGTGTTGAAGGGGGATATTGTTGGGATTCATCACATTTATTTATGAGAGAGAAAATTATATTAATTGAGAGATTTATATCAACATTAATTGAGGATTTTATCCCAACATTAATAGATATTTAATTCTCAATATTAATGAATAGAATAATATATGTTGACTTTATTAATTGGTGATTATGGACTTGGTGTATATATAAGAGTATGCAGTAACATATTTCAAGGAGTGTGCCAGCAACATGTAGCCAACAAGGGAGACCTAGGAAGGGGTTTCTGTGTTTTTAGTGGCCTGTGTGACATGACGACGGTGATGCAGTTATCTTGTATGTGTGGATAGGTTCATGGAAATATGTTCAAGATGACATCCACTGGGAGAAATAAGTGGGATACCACGTCGGTGGTAGCATGTGGGGCATGTCGGTGTTTAATAGGTGCAGACCAGCGGTGACACAATTGATGATTAGGGCCATGTATCGAAATTCTCCCTAATATTGACGATCAGGTGGTGTGACTCGGTTCATGATCGGTGGTAAATCATGATGGTAAGATCATGTGAGAGAGAAATCCTTAAGGTGTCTCAAGACGGTGCGAGGATGACACATGTTCGGGTAAATATCGCAAAGGTTGTGATGTTTCGTTGATAAAAGGGTGACATTTTTTCACAGATTAATCTTCCAATACATAGTGTTGGCAGGATGAATAGTTAGATAGAAGAAAGAGGCGTATTGGGGTGTGGTTTTCACACAGGTTTTCTATGCTCTCTCATTTTTGATTCAAGTTCAGGAATTACTTGGATACTTTGTATTCTCTGATTCATAGTGGATATTTTAGATAATTTCACTGTGGGTTTTTAATCCTTCTCATGGGAGGGTTTTTTCCACATTAAAAAATCATGCGTACTAATTTATTTATTATGCTTATATTGCTTCCATATTTCTATGTGTTTCTCATGATATTTTTGGAATGCAATTTTCAGCCTGGAATTGAGATTCTACCTATCACACATAGCCTCTCCCCACCTTCTTGGTGGTGACCCACTTCTCATGTTATCCCCCTTACCCCAATCGTTCTCTCTACCACCCTCCCATGGGTTTTCCCGAACTAAAATCACCGCGAATGGGTCTTCCAGGCCCAAAACTACCCAGCATTGGTTTGTCTGACCCGAAACCAACCTACACTAGTTCCTCTTGACCTCATGAGTGGGATCACAATGAGCTTAGGTGGGTTCCGGGACCCATAAAATTTTTTAAATTTCAAAAATTTAATTTTACATTATTTGGATTTAAAAATTATATTTATTCTAATGTTAAAAAATTAATTTAATTTTTTGATTAAAATTAAATTAATTTTGGGATAGAACAAAAAATAAATTAGTTGAATTAAAATAAATTATTTAATTCATTTAAATTTCATTAACCTAAATTTACTGCATTTTAATTTTTATTTCTCTTTTATTTTACATGTAGACTAGTCTTGAGTATTAAATGATCTTAGTTTTTTTGGGTTTATATTTATATAATTAATTATTATAACTGCATGTGATGATTGTAATAATTATTAATTTATTTATGGTCTATGCATATTCTTTCTTAATTTAATATGTATAAGGATCTATACATCCATTAGTTTATCTGTATGTATTTTATGCTTCCTTATACCCCACCTATGTGTAAGTATATTTGTATTATGATGAAGAGTCAATAAGATGTGGACCAAGAAAATATGTGGTGGTATCCCAGGCGAGATGTGGAAACTTTGCACCAGGGTGAGAACTGTGAAACTAGTTAAGATCTGACTCAGGTATTTTACCCCTAGGTCACAATTGATCTATTGAGTTTAATAGGATCAACCAATATCATATGGTCAAGATCTTTCAGATAGTTCATTTAATTTATGTATTGTTTATTATTTTTCTAATTGTGTGGGATTGTGAAAACACATTACATAATAAACACATAATTCATAGATTAAAATAATTAAAGAGACAAAGAATGTTTTCCATTTATTGCATATTTAGTTGTGACCAAAAAAATAGTATGAATATATCAAATAGAAAACGATTTCATTCATCAAGTAATAAAAAAACTCTCAAAGTTTTATTAAGTTGTGAACACATTCTTTCATTTACATTTGAACAAAATCAGGTGTGCTCGTTAGACCTAGTTGAGGGTACCTCATACTACGAGGGAGTTATTATAAAAATGATGGGTTTACTTAACTAAATATTGTAGAAAATAAAAATCCATAACTTTCTTGATATCACTTTAGAGATAAAGAGTTAAGGGAATCAAGGTTACGATTCCAAGAAGCTGAGACTTTACTCAATAGCTCAAGGAGTCATGAGTCAATGCGGTTGGCCAATATAGTGCCTACCTTGAAAATATATAAGTAGTGGAATAACCATAGATTATATTTTAAGGATAGGTTTCAAGGATCCTTTCCATTAGAATACTCAAGAGATAGAGTATTCCAAATATAGTAGTGATGGATACTAGGGTTCGAGAAAATAGTGAGAGACATTCAATTATCAATAATGCATTAAAGGTGATCAAGTTAAAGTACTAAATTCTAAATTTATTTTTTGTAGATAAAATGGAAATCACCACCACCAGTACATTATCTCAACAGTTGTTTTTGGAAAAAGAAAATATCCTGACCGACTATAACTTCCAGGAGTGGTACATGCATGTGTGCATAGTACTACACCAAAATAGGATGCTTTATGTGTTTGATTCCTCACCTCCTTTTGATCCATGTTAGGGGGAAAGAAAGGAAGATAAAGACAAATGGAGAAAGTATATATATGATGAACTAGATGTATATTGTGTCATGTTTTCATGAAAGTCTAGTCAACTATAGAAAATATATGAGAACGAAGACACTTATAAGATGATAACTCATATCTAAGAGATATATCATGGGAACACATGGAAAGAAAGATATGATATATTAAGTAAACTTTATAGGTTCAAGATAGAACAAGGGAATCAAATAGGACCTCATGTACTTGATATGATCAGGTACATTGAGATACTTAAAGCCCTTAGGTTTAAACCAAAACAAGAACTAGTAATTGATCTCATTATTTCCTATTTACCACCAAACTTCTCAAATTTTATTATTAATTATAACATTAATAACTTAAAAAATTCACTCATAGTCCTTTTGGATTTAGTTCTCCAAGCTGATAAGTATATAAATAATACCAATTCTTTAGTCCTTATGGTGAATAAGATGAGGAAGGGAAACACTACGGGGTCTAAGGATAAATCCATGCCGAAGACACTAATGAACCATCCTTACAAAAATACAAAGATTTATAGGGAGGGAAATGGGAAGGTGGTTGTCTACTTTTCATGTATCAAGAAAGGCCAATGGAAGAATAATTTTGTTGATGGGATAAAGAATAAGGCACCACTTATACTTCATGATTTTTTTCCATTGAATGAAATAAAACATTATCTACAAGTTGGGTATTGGATACAATATATAGATAACACATTTTTATTTACATAAAATAACCAAGAAGATTTCAGAATATTGAAAAGGGTGAGGTGGATCTTTAAGCTGAAAATGGTGCTAGACTAGCAGCCTTGGTAGTGGGAGATTATCATATGACTTTTACTAGTGGTTTATTTCTTGTATTAAATAATTATTATTATATTCCTTCAGTTACTAGAAACATAATATCAATGTCGAGTTTGGACACCATAATATTTTATTTAAATTTTGGAAATAAATTTTGCATCTTTTATATGGATAACATATGTTATGGTGCGTCACATCTTAATAATGGTTTGTATATACTAGAACTCAAAAACCCAGTAAGGGAAATCAATGAAAAAACTAGTGAAAATGACTCACATAACACCTATACATGGAATATTAGGATTATTCATGTAAATGATAAGGTTTTATATAAATTAATTTAATTAGGGTTTTTAGACTCAACTGAGTTAAAACCTATGGATGTATATCACACTTGTTTACAAGGGAAAATGTATAAATCAAACTTCTTTTGGAAAGGTGCAAGAGACACTGAATTACTGTAATTGATTCATACTAATGTATGTGGACCATTTTTAGTAGAGGAAAGAGGTGAGTTTTTATACTTAATTACTTTTACCAATGATTATAGTAGGTATGGATATGTCTAATTAATGATGTATAAGTTATATTACTTCCACATTTTTAGGGAATACCAACATGAAGTTTAAAACTATATTGTTAAGAATATTAAGAAACTCTACTCAGATCAAGATAGAGAGTATCTTAACCAATAATTCATTGATCACTTAAAGGATTGTTGGATAGTATCCCAACCCATTACTCCTTATATAACTCAGTGGAATGATGTTTGTGAAAAGAGGAATTAGAAATTATTATACCTGGTCAGATAAATGACGACTTAGACAACTCTTATATTATTCTTTTAGGGATATATGTTGTATATATATATATATCCTTAACCAAGTACCAACTAAAGATACATATGAAATTCCATTTGAGTTTTGTTATGGAAAGAAACCCAATCTATCACACATACATGTATGAGGTTACCAAGATTTTTTCAAGACTGTACCTAGTAAAAAATTATCATCACGAAGCACTAAGACCATATTTATATGTCATCTTAAAGAAACAAAAGGATATTACATATATAATACTTTAGATAGGAAACAGTTTGTGGAAATAAATTCCATATTCCTAGAAAGGGAACACATTTCCAATTTAAATAGTGTGAGAAAGATTGACTTTGATGAAGTTGATCCTATAGATGCACGAGAGTTATTATGGGAACCATCTCTATAAGTGATAGTGGTAGTTGAAGATATTCTTGAGACACAAGTAATGAATATTCCAACTCGAGAGGTTAGAGAACCATAAATATATATTTTTCATGTCACTGAGTCATGTGACACATTACTCTTAAATAATGATGAACTTATAACCTACAAGGATGTATTATATAGAAAGGATACTACTAAATGGAAAGAATATATGCACTATGAGATAGATTCCATATACCAAAATCATATTTGGATTTTTTTAAACCCTCCAGCTGATGTAAAACCCATTTGGTGAAAATGGGTATTCAAGAAAATATATACATGGATAGTAAAGTAAATACCTATAAATCATGACTGATTGTAAAGGGTTTTATGCAATTTCTAGGAATAGACTATGAAGAAACCTACTATTAGCGATTTTGAAATCCATTATAATATTACTTGTAAAATCAACCTTCCATGATTATGAAATTTGGTAAATGGATGTCAAAAATAATTTTATAAATGAGAAGTTGTTGAAGATGTCTATATGACTCAACTCAAAGGGTTTATTAAGTCAAAGAGTTATAATAAAGTGTGAAAGCTATAAAGATCCATTTATGGGTTGAAGCGGGAAAAAATGATCAAGGAATATTAATTTTTATGAGGCCATAAATAAGATAATTTAGTTTATTCAAGGAAAAAATTTATCCATGTATCTATAATATGGTTATTAGAAAATCCATCATTTTCTTAGTATTATATGTTGATAACATATTAATAATTTGAAACAAAGTGAAAGTATTATATTCAGTTAAGGCATGGTTAAATGAATGATTCTCTATTAAAGGCTTAGGTGAGTCATCCTACATCCTATGGATAAAGATCTATCGAGATATAACTTAGAGGATTCTTGGGATAAGTTAAAGTAAATATATTGACAAGGTACTCAAAATTTACTCTGTGGAATAATCTAAGAGAGGGTTATTTCTAATGTCACATGGTATCAATATCTCAATAGAAATGTGTCCACAAACACATGAGGATATTAAAAGAATGATTAGAATCCATTATGCCTCATTAGTAGGATATATCATGTATGTAATGATATGTAATATGTTTGATGTTGCATTTTCTTTAATCTTGGTGGAAATATATCAAGATAATCTAGGATACCTACATTGGGAAGCTGTAAAAACTATCCTAAAGTACATAATTCATACAAAGGATATGTTCCTAATGTATAGAGGAGATAAAGAAGCAGGAGTTATAGGATACACTGATGCTAGTTTCCAGCCAGATCATGATGATATGAAATCATAGTTAGGTTCTTCTTTTTTATTGAATAGTGTCACAGTGATATGGAGAAGCTCTAAGCAACCTGCAATCAACGATTATACAGAAGAATCTGAGTATATCATGGATTCTAATACAAAAAAGAAGGTAGTTTAGATACATATATTTGTCTTAGAAAATGGATTTGTTCCTAAGATTTCATACCATGTTCTCGTTTATTTTGATAATAATTTAGTAGTGGTGCTTTCCAAGGATCCCAAGTTATAACAAATAATATGCTTTAGAAGTTTCACTCTTAATGTTTTTTAATTATATATGTGAAGTCACAATTTATAGAGTATCCACATAGAAGAACATGAAATACCCCCTGATGAAAGGCATATATCAGCAGAAGAAATATTATCATGTGAGAGATAGTGGGTTATGACTTGTTAGTAGTTTGATCTAGTGCAAGTGGGAGTGTTGTTAGTGTGGTCCCTAGACCTAACTCATGTATGTAACTTTATTACCATTACACATATAATTGTTTATATATAGTTTTGTTTACATTACCATAATTTTGTTGATACTTATATGACCACTATTTTTAGTAATGTCCTTAGATTACTATCATATCAAAAGGTTATAGTAGTTATCAGCCTATAATGAGAACCTATAAATTTCATGATAGTAATACTAAAAATATTTCCTATATTCCAGATAAAATATTTCATAGAGGTATTTATCAAGGCCCTCTAGAGTCCCGAGGAGCTTGAGATAGAATTTACAGTAGGAAAGGTTTATCGATCAGAAACTACTCTAGCAGAATGTAATACCACTATCTAATTCACAGTGTAAGATCATGAAGAAGCTATCCAAATGAATATTATACCCGTGTGTGTTTCAAGAATATTTGATAATGTCGACATCTGATAGGATCTATTTAAAAATGGTTTTGGGATTAATATCATTCAGGTTTGGACCCTCTAATATTTGGGATACAATAAGGATAACCGACCTCTAATGAAGTTGAATATTCAAGGGTACAACAAGAGTGAGAAAATTCCCATTAGAAAGATCATACTCAACGACCAATTCAGGGACCTCATGTATAATTCCAAGTTCATGGATATCAAGTAAGACATTATAAATTCCCACTAGGGAAACCTTTGATTCATAACCTTGTGGTAGTTCCATCAAAATTTCATCAATGTTTGAAATACTCCATAAACTGAAAGGTCATAATACTATATGGTGATAGTTCCCCCTTTTAATCTTGTGAAAATCAATATTATAAGGAAATTTTCTACAAGAGGTAGGGAAAACAACCATTGATAGAGGGTGGTATTCTTGTATCCACTCACAATGGATTTGGAACTGCCCTATAAAACCCTTGGGGCCAACTCAGTAGTGACTACATGCTTTCTATAAACCTCATTAAGGAAGTATAATTATTCCTAGAAATACAATGTAGATAAAAAACATCACAAACCTATTTCTATATGATAATGGTCATTCTAGCTAACATGGTCCCATCAAAATAAATTTGAACCAATGCTCCATTTGAGTCAAATAATTTTCCTTCTCTATCAATTTAAATTAGGAACTCCCCTAATACATCCACTATAACTAGGTATTTCCATACCTCTCCCACCCCTAGTAACAATAGAAAGTAAAAAAATATCTCCAAAATATCCCCATGATGTCCCTAGCCATTTAGGATGTCAATACTTATTCTCATTGACTCATATCCTTCATCAAGGATATAGATAGCCCTATTTATCTACCATTCATGATGATTCTCCTACTGATATAGAGATAGAATAGGATGAGTATAAACTTAAGGATTCCCTTATGACATTTTAGGAAGGTGCATTCGCCACCATTGATGAGCTCAAGCAGGTAAATCATGGAATAGAAGAGGACCCATAACCTATATTGACAAGTGCCACCATGCCTCTCGAGGATCAGGAGATATAGATCTATTTATTAAAGAAGCACCAATATTTGTTCAATTGAAATTATATAGAGATTATCAGGCAAAAATTGATGTTGCTACTCATTTACTAGGATTTCTATATGATCATTGAGGTTTAAATCAGGCAGTTAAGAGAATTCTCCCCTCTCACACAATAAATGTAGAATCTAAATTTGAAAAAATGATCAAATCCATATGTTTTCTAAGAGTTGAAGTACCCAAAAAGGTTTGAAAACATAACTATTATTAAGAAAAAGAATATATAGATTGGTCTATGCATAAATTTTATGAACCTTAATTAAAAATTCTTGAAGGATGATTTCCAAGTGCTGATCATGAAAATTTTAATCAATGAAACTTTAGGTTTCCAAGACCTTTACTTTATTGATGGGTAATTGGATTATAATTAGACGAATATGGCCCTTGAATATGAGGAAGAAAATTCCTTTAGATAATATCAAGGAATATTCTATTACCATCCCATTCCCTTCAACCAAATGAATATTGGTGCCACTTATCAATCTGCCATGCATCATATCTTTAATCCCTTATTAGGATAAATCATGGAATACTATGTCTATGTCTTGGTGGTTAAATACTGACAACATTGTGATCAATTTACCGATCTTCAAACAATATTTGAAAATTTTTAGAAATATTGTTTGAATATGAATCTTTTAAAGTGTGATTTTGGGGTAATGTTAGGTTAATTCCTTATCTTTGTGGTACACCACCATGGCATCAAGATTGATACAAAAAATATGACTGTAATTATAGAAATGTATCATCCTCAAAATCATAAATAATTAGGAGGTATCCAAGTTAACCTCACTTATATCAAGAGTTTGTTACCTAACTTGTATGATAGATGTCTCCCCTTCACTAAGATGATAAAGAAGGGGGTTTCCTACCATTTGGATGAGGACTATCATGACACATTTGTGAATTTAAAGTGGTACCTATTACATCCAATAGTATTAATGCCACTAGTAGATGGAAATATACTCATCCTATATGTTGACACCATAGTGTGATATCTAGGTTCCCTACTCACATAGAAAAATGATACGGGTAATGAAAATAGTCTCAACTATCTCACCCAAATGATGCTAGATACCAAGACTTGATATTATGATATCGAGAAAAACTACCTCACACTCATATTCACGGTGGAAAAGCTAAGACATTGCTTGCAGCATCACAAAGTCCACTTATTCTCTCATATTGAACCACTCAAGTATATTTTTCCCTGCCATATTCTAATTGGGATTTTGTCTTGATATGTAGTTATTCTATAATAGTATAACATTAAATTCACGTTGTAGAAGGAAATCATAGAGAAGACACTGGTGGATTTCCTTATGGTGAATCCTTCACCAAAAAACATGCTAGTGGAAACTGAACTTTCAGATGAAGATGTTTTCAATGATCATGATTCCCATTGAACATGGGAGGAGTATTTTGATGGGACATTTTAGAGTTTTACCAATAAGAAAATTGAAAATATGAAGCTCAACTAGGTTAGTTTAGAGGTTTTATCTATTTCCCTAGACAAAGTAATTTTTTCTTACTCCTTATTAATGTTTTAAGGATGCACTAATAATGAGGTGGAATACCAATACCTTATTTCAGGCCTATAGATAGCCTTAAAACTTCAAGTAGGCTATCTAAATTCCAAAGGTGATTTGGATATAGTGATAAAACATATCAATAATGAATATGCCATTAAAAAATAATAATTGGCCCCTATCAATGGTTATGTGAGGGAACTGATGGCATTATAATCTTTCAAACCAACACTACATCACATCCCTTGACCATAGAATTCCCATGATGATGAATTGACCAATGAATACAAATTCTTAGATGATCCCAAATAGGATGAGGTAGTATTTTTCATCCCACACTGAAGGGTAGTCTCACTGGACATCATCTATGAAATGGAGGAGATCAATATGATCAATGATGCCCTAGGGTATGATGAGATGGATTCCACTCTTGGATGGATGAAACATAGAGTATAATACCTATAAGATAGTACCCTACCTCCATATCAAGAAAAAAAGGAACAAATCTAATGTCATGTAGTGAACTTCACCCTTTGAAATGGGCCAAATGAAGAGAAATCCCTCTATAAATAAAGATTTGATAGGGTCCTCTGATGCATTATAGAAGGAGAGAATCATTCCATCATGAAGGAAGCCCACATAGGTTCTTGTGGAACTCACTAGTATAGAACTAAGATATACCATATAATTAGGTGGCTTGGTTACTTTTTGAAAATAATGGTACAAGACTATGTGGAGTTTACCAAGAAATTCCATGCATGTAAAGTCCATGAAAACATCATCCATCACCTCTTGGAGTTGTTACATCCTACTAAATATTCCTATCTATTCTCCATATAGGTAATGAATTTTGTGTGAAATATCCCCCAACTATCTCTAAGTAGTTTAAGTACATCATTACTGCTACTGACCTATTTTCCAAATGTTCTAAGGCCATACCCCATAAAGAAGTCAGGAAAAGAGTATTATTTACTTCATGAAATCTAATATCATCACCAAATTTAGTGTCCCTCACATGATACTGATAGAAAAAACAATAAGTTGTATTCTTCTGAGTTTAAGAGGCTGTATTAGGAGTACAACATCAAGCCCAACCATTCATCTCACAAATATACAATGAAAAATAGGAAGATAGAGGTCTTCAATAAGAATCTATCAAATATACTCTAGTAAATGGTGGATAAATACATAATTTATTTTCCGGATAAGATTATACATGATTTATGGACCTACCATACCACAAACCGAACTACCACTCAAGCGACCCCATACTTGCTAGCCTACAGAACATATAAAACATTACCCATATTAGTTTAGTTTCCCTCACTCCAAACTACTATCTAGAGACAAATATCAAAATATGAATAAACTCATAAGTTTCTTAATGAGTTATAATGAATTGATTATAAAATTTTGTGTGTATTTAACAACCTTGAAGTCTATTGGAACTAGATTTCATGAGGCTTTAACAAAAAGGCTCACCTACACTCATTTATCCAAGGAGATTTGGTAATGGTTCTTAGAACACTAATGATACTTGAGAAGAAAACCCCAAAGTTAGAACCCATATGGTAAGGAACTTACATCATAAATAAGGTATATTCCAACAGAGCTTACTGATTGACCATGATAAAAGGGGAACATGTCATGCCCCTACCAATGAAAGTTCCCTCATGAAATAATTTTCATTATTTCCAAAAAAATTCATTTTTACGGGTCACACAATGCTAAAATATATGAACTAAGTCATGGAAGCAAGAGAATAAACCACATTACACTAAAATATTTATGACATGATGTTAAATTTCATGAAACATGTCTAAGTCTCATGATGGAAAAAACATGAAATTGTCCCAGTCACATGGCATAAAAATGAATGGTGAAGTCCTTACCGCATGATGCTAAACTGCATAGAACATATCCTAGAATCATGATGCTAAACTGTATAATAAAATCTTAGTCGCATGATGTTAAACTGTATGGAAACATGCTATTCCTATGACACCAACTGCATGACAACATCCTTGTCACATGATGGTAAACTGCATGACAACATCCCAACTAGATGACATTAAACTACACGATTACATCCTTACTTCATGGTGTTAAACTACATGAAACATGTACTAGTCACATAATTCTAAACTAAAAAACACATGTTTACCTTGTGGGATTTACCTCCACTTTTAAATATGAGATAGATTCGCACAAAAGGTTTCTTGTGTATGTGTTTACTAGAACATTATAAGTTTTCTCCAATAACTCTTTATGAGGACAAAGTAGTCCTAGCTTTATCCTAGAACTGAAACCGCACCCAACATTAGGTTCCCTTATTTCTGGATCTAGGACACCTATTCAATGAAAATTTATTATTCATGATATAGATCTATATAGAAAATAAAATTCCCCATCGCTATATGAGAGTTTGATCCACATAAGGGACCATATATGAGAACTACATGTGGATTGATTATAGCTTTCATAGGATACATAATGACACATGGATCCCAAATCATGGTCCCATTATAAATTTAAATAAAACAATACCCTCTCCCTATATATGGTTCAAAACTATACAAAGAGTTTTTTCTATAAGAACTATATATGGATTGATTCTCATCTACATGGGATACATAGTGACTCTTATATAATCTATTTCAATCTCAAACATGGATATTTTTAACTTTTAACTATGTTACTTAATGAGAACCAAATTTTTGTGGGGAATCGTACTCATATAGAAATTTGAATGACACCACATATTCCCTGTCACACACTCTTGTGTGGCTTAATCGACTTCCCATTTGTATATTGTTTCTCTCACTGAGAATGACTCATGTGAACTTAGATAACCTGGAAATATTCTCTAAATAGAATGGTTGTGGTGAGTTATATTTAAATAAAGGGAACCACTTCCTTAACACATGATTTTAAACTAAATGAAATACATACTTACCACATGCCATTAAACTTAATAGGTGACCTCTATATCATATGATGTTAAACTGCATGACATAAAGTATTCACATTGGGATGATTATCCTCTTTGAATATTGAGTACTCAAGAAGCTAACGAGCCTGTACCCAAGTGGTAAAGGCTCCTTATTGGAATCTAAAATACACAAGATCGAATCCAGGCATGGAAGAATTTATAGGTTACTCTAGCAGGGCACTACAATAGGGAACTGTAGCAGCGGTGACACTGTAGTGGTGAATGCACTATAGTAGGAGTTGTAGTGGATGATGTACTCTAGTAGGTACTATAGCAGCTTGGGTACTATAACAATACTATTAAAAAAAGGGCCCTTTGGGACAAAAAATGGGCTTTCAAGCCTTGTATTCAGGACACTTGTCCTTGGGCCTTTGGGCTATGTAATGGGCCCCCTATACCCAGACAAAAAAGGTCTTTGCTTTAAAATAATAAAACGAGGCTTTGACTCCAACCCTTTAGTACTCAAGAATTGCATGTTTTATAACATCACCAAAAAATGTGTTCAGTACATATTGGAATAACCTTTATGGTTCTCAATTCTTTCTTAAATATTACATTCTCCATGAACTAAATTTATACCTTAGATATCCATGTCATTACCAACCAATGCTTTGAGCCCATATTCTCTTAGAATAACATGGACCTTGATCCCACATATTCTTGGTTCTCCCTTATATAAATTTGGAAATAGGGACTGAATGATCCAAATGAACCCTACTAGGACTCTCTAGTGCATAACAGAATGACTATAACTTGTTTCTATAATATTTTTCGGTCCTAGAAGAGTTCCACTAAAAGTCATGAGTTATTTTCCTAACTATGTGTGATAATGGCTTCCTCCATTACCAATGGTTGGAATATACCTACTGGTATCCACCCACCATTGAATTAGATATTCTTGGGTTATGATTTAAATTTACCACAACCTAACTATTCATGTGGAATCAGATACCCTTGATGTTTCAAAAAAGTTAATATTAGTCATTATCATAGCAAGATTATAACATCTTATTTTTATACCCTTTCATTTTAGGGTATATATCTCTTATTAAAACCCAAATTCCACGATTTAGTCACCTCTCCTAGTAATCCCATTTCATACATCTAGTAGGACTTAAAAATTCTTAGAGCAGGCTATCCTATGCTAGGCACCGCCTACATGAGATCTAGGTCCATGAAAGGATATTTGGACCCATATCTATAAGTCTGTGATAAGGATGAATGTTTCATCCCTACACTAGGATAGGATATGGGAATTACATTTCTTTATAAATGAGATCAATCTACATAGATGACCCTATAATTGACTATGATGTAATGGCTTAACAAGAGAAGATAGAAAATCCACCTCTCTTTATATGAGCTAGATCCCTAAAAGGAGTACATATAAAAACTACTTGTGGCTTGATTAAAACCATTAAAAGATACTTAGTGACACCTAGATTCCCTAATTCTAAGTCCATTTTCAATTCCACGAGAAATAAGGTGCCTCTTCCCTGCATATGAGTTAGATCCATGTGGGGGATTTTTTTTACAATAACTACACATGGCTTGATTCTATAACTTTAAGAATACATAGAAACACCTGGGTCCTTCAATCCTAGGACCAAATATAATATTTAAAAAATAATAATTCCCCCTTCCCTATTCACAAGCCTGATATGTGCATATAATCTTTCCTTATTATAACTACATGTGGATTGAATTATATTAGCATATGATATGTATTGATGCTCGAGTACCCTAATCCTAAGATAAAATGATGTTCCTAAGAATGAAAATAACCCCTTTATTTTCCACTATATACATCCAGGGGGTATGGATCATAACCATCCATGTTATCATTAAAATAATTAAGCATGATGATGCCCCTTTTACCTTGATGTTTTGTCTCCCATCATCTCATTAAATGGTCATGTATCTAGGTGAAACCCATTTTATCTCCTCTATACAAGATATAGTTCTATGTAGGAGACATTCCTATTCCATAACTACGTATGGATTGATTCATGTCCATATAGGATAAGTAATGATGATTAGATCACCCATCACCAACCTAACCATAAATTAAAATAAAAAATAATAATCCCCTCCCACCTCGGTGTCTAAACCTTTATAGAGATACCCCACTTCCCCAATAGCTCTATTATAAGGTAGGAAATAATTCACTATTACTACAAGTGAGATAGATCTATGCAAAGGAAGCCTCAAAAATATTGTGTATGGCCTGAAACAAAAATCCCACTCTCTCAACATATGAGTTCGATCTATGTGAGGATCCATATGAGAACTATGTGTGTCTTGATTCCTATTGTCACATAATACATAGTGATGCTATAAGCCTTCAAATGTAGTCCCATATTCAGATTCAAAAGGAAATTTCCTCTCTCATTTTGTGTATGAGCTAGATCTATATAGAGGAATTTATTTGAGTTATATGAACTAGTTTCACCTATGAATGAGTCATACCCATGCATTTATTGCTCACACATGAATCAGATCAATGAAAAATGGACGCATGTATATGGATATTTATTCATAAGACTATGTAATTATATAAAATCTCCTCTCACATTTTAATTCCCTCAACCAATACAGGGTGTACCTAAGTATATATTTCAAAAATTTCACATCAGTTCAATACATCCTAGTTTCATGACCTTAAGATGCATGAAAATTAAATACTAACCACCTGATGTTAAACTGTATGAAATAAATCCTTACTGTATGACATTAAAATATGCAGAAAACAATCAATCATAACTCATTATCAAAAGGCAAAAATATCCTAACCATGGTCAACCAAATTTTTGGGGTGCTTCTGTCAGGTTTATGAGTAACGCAACCCAGAAATCTCACTTCATATCTTGAGCATCTCAGGTTTCCAAAAACCTTCTATGGCCATTGGAAAAGATAAAATATCCCTCTAATTCACCATGTAAGAGTTGTATTTACATAAGTTACTTAGACCCATCAACCTAGAGGCACCTTTACCCTATGATAAGGGCCCTATGATCTTTTTGATCCCTAAAATAATCACAGTGGAACTTTTCACCATAGTATGATTCATGATAATCATTGTAAATACCATCTCTTACCACCACCCAGGATCTGAGAACCTTGATCCATGGTTTACCTCATCTTCATCCTCTTTCCAAAAGTTTTATGGAGTACTCTTGGCCCCAGGAATCCTAATTAGTCTATTTTTTAATACTCCCACAATACTTTTTCTGTGTATCACGACCTTAAACTGCATGTTCCTTGGTGAAAGCTGCCAGAACTTAAACTATATCCTCTGATGTCTGAAATAACAAGACCCTAATTTTTTTTTGAAAGATACATAAAATTTTCTAGGTTGAATACCAACAAATTTAATTATGAGAAAAATCAAAGTCTCTTATTTCTAGTCTCTTCATCTCTAGAGTCTAGGAAACAAATAAATCATAAAAAATGAACAAATATCATAAGGAACATTTTATAACCCTAGTAAAAGATAATAAATTATTAATTAACCCATTTGGTCCAATAAAAATCTATATAAATATTTTTTTGGATCCCCATGCTATGAAAAAATGTTCAGTACATGGTGACACAACTTTTAGGGTGATCAAATACTATAAGAATATTACATTTTCCATAAACCACATTTATGCATTTGATGTATGAGTTGATGCCCACTCATTCCTTGAGTTGATATAATTCTCTTAGAATCTGATATCATTGAGTCATTTCCCTTAGCTCTCCCCTATAACATATTATTAAAAGGGGCTAACTAATTTGAAGGGACCCTTCTAGGATCCACTGGTGAATAACATAATTCCTTATAGCTTGTGCCTAGGGGATGATTTAATCATAAATAAATTCACCCTTGAAATCCATGAGATATTATCCTAACTGTATGCAATATTATTTTCCTCTATTACCAATAGTTGACTTATTCCCACTAGTATCCACTTCCCATTGGATCAGATATTCCTAGATCATGATTTATAATTCCCATGACCAAACTATTCAAGTGGATTCAACATAATCAATGTTATGTCACCATGTATTGTACCCATTATTGAAGCAGGGGTGTGGTAATCCATCCATGAACCTTTTTTTGGCCCTCATCATGTGAACCTAAATCGCATGATTCATTGGCCCAAGAATCAAAAACATAAAAATGAACTCCCTCTTTTATAGGGTATTCCACAAACTACCCCTAGGGTTCTAGAACATTCCTTAGATAATAATCTCTCTACTTCATACTTTATTTTAAAAGTTCTTGAATCTTAAAAAACCTCCCACAAACCTTTGAATGGATTAGGGATCCACCCTGATTAACCATGAATGTTTAAGATCTACACAAGGGACCTTGATACATTAACCAAAGGTGTCTCCTCCTTTAAAGAATAAACCTTTGATCCCTATGATCCCTAGTAACATTGCAAAAGAACTTGATAGTTTAGTGTGTTTTATGATCATTACTTGTGTGTCTTCCCCATTTCATTACATTCAGTTCAAACTATTTGAGGCATGATTTACACAACCCATAATTCAACTATATAAGTAGATTCAATAAACCTAGAATTATTTCACTGTCAACCAAGTTCCTTTACAACATTGATACATGGTGTTATAAACCTTATAGAAAATTCATCCTTCATAACTTCAGTAAGGATGAAGGGTGCCAAAAACATTCATGAATACTCATTATTTATAATACCATTAAGGATGTAGGGTTTCAAAACCATTCATGAATATCCATCCATAATAAACTGATAAAGGATACAAGGTGTGTGAACCCATCATGAATATTCACCCTTCACCGTCCTTGATTCATGACGCTTGAGACATGCTTCACCCTTTTCATGAATCCTACATTCAAGGTTCCAAGATATGTGACACTAAACTATATAAAAAGAAGGAATGATATATAAAACCTAAAAATAAATCAAAATAATACTTGATCTATACATTCCTAAACTAAAAAAAATAATGTTCGAGCTATATGACCATAAACTACATCAAAATAAGGTAAAAGTTGTTCAACCCAAAATAATGTCACCTCATTTATCTATATTAAAAATAATTAAACAACCAATTGAAAGAGATGAAATTCTCTATAGTTTGAAAACCTATAAAGGGAACCCTATAAGAAAGTTTATTCTCTTCTCACTAGACATGTACCCTGTGTGATTTTGAAAAAATTGAGCACTTACAAAATAAAAAATGGAAAAAAACATGTTAGGATAAAAACCCATAAATGTGGGCCTAAAAAAAATATAATTACATGATCTATAAGACTCTCTATAAATGTCTTAGGAAAATTTAAGGGATAAAAATAATATATACAAAGCTTGTAGGTACCATTACTTAGCCATAGAAAAAATCAAGTTACGCTCACTAGGTTCATTAAGCTAGGAAAAAAATCAGATCTCTCTCTCTCTGTGTGACACATCCACCTAGGGCCATCCCTTTGAACTTGGAGATCTCAAAAGGTATTACCCTAACACATCAATACTGGAGTTTATGCTTATTTTTATTCACATGTTATTTTCAAGAAAAATCCATTATGATTCCAGCATTTGAGTTTAGATTTGGATTTTCTTGATGTGTCCAATGATCTTTATGATATTAATCCATCAAGATAACATGAATATGGTAATAGAATAAGATTATTTTTATCATCATAAAAATTTAAATAAATTCATTTAATTAATATATTAAAATTTAATGAAGGAATCTCCAAAATCTAGAGTCTCTCCCATGAATCACGAAATAAAATGAGGCTCTTAAAAATACGCTTCCATCCAGAATCTGCAGATTGGATTCATTGATCTCAACTGATTTATACTCAAGGGAATATATGGATTAGAGAAATTGACTGATTGAATTAGTATCCACCTATGTGGCCTATCTTGATGCCTCTACCCTTGAAATAGTGTCAAGTTTGAACTTCTTCACCATGTCAACAAGCCTTTATTTTTCTGAAACCATTTCATTCATGGATTTTTGAATATATTTCAGATGTGAAAACTCCTTCTAGAGAATATCAATATCAACCTTCCCAAAATTAATAAAATTTTAGTGATCCATTATTTCTATCACATGATAGGAATCCTTTTTCAGATCCACATCTTGACATTTTTTGTCTATAGATGAGGCCTTTTCTACTAACACCCACAACTCAAGGGTTATATTCTAATCCCTCAAAAAAACAATTTCTTTTACCATAGAATGAAGATATTGATAGTTTACCCCCCATATAAAAGGGAAGTGAATATATACTTGAGGTTTCCCAATCAATCCTCTATATCCTATAAGGGTACCTTAGGGGTTAAACTCTAGATGAATCCACATACTTATCATCGCAGTTGATGATGAAATGTTGAGTGGCTCGAGCCTTGATTTAGGAATAGTATAGAAACTATGATATATTATGAGAACAATAAACTAAGCGAGTAACACATAATTTAATCCCTTTATAGGATTTATGTAGGTATGGTATTTACTCTAGTCATTCCATTTTGGAGGGATCTTGAAGTAGAAGGATCCATGGCTCATAATCTTTGAAGAAAGGCTATTGTGATGAAGCATATATGTGACTGTTAACCAGTATATAAGTAATGAAATGATAATATAAAATAAAAAATAATGATAAGAATTGAAAACCTACCCTTCTAAGCTATGTTACCAATAACATATATCACCCCAATTTCATATTCATGGGAAGTGGAGATGCCTTCATGTATCAGATGACCCGACGAAATCACTAACATCTTTTCCATCGATATAGTTTTCAAGACTCCTTGAAGAGATATTAATGAAATGAAATTTTAGAAAACATGATAGATATTGGTTGATACATTAAACCTATAAAGAAGTTCTTACACTCACATTGTGATGCCTCCATCATAGCTACGTCAGTGGTGGAATAGCTACCAGTGTTATCATCTTATAGAAGATCACTCACCCATTCTTGATCAAAAGGCACAAGTGATAACATGTTAGTAGTAGATTCTAGGTCTGATATTTCTAGACCCCATTCACCTCTACCTATCTGTGAACCATTCCTATTGAAGAAGGTTCCATTTTAGGAATATAAGGGGTGTATTTCTCCCCAGTAGTGGGTGCCTACACTTCCAAAAAAACTTAATGAGGTCTTACAATATTAGGTAGTTTAGGTAAAGCTAATAAAGAATCCCATAAGGAAAGGAATGTAAAGGAGTCTAAAAACTAAAAATATTACTTGTTGATTCCTATTGGGAATGGTTTAGTGATTTTACCTGCATCCTCTTTCTTGTCCACTTCAAGGAAGGATCTGCAGAAGGGGGTGACAATGAAGGTGATAGGGATGGCACCAATGAATTATTGGATCATACTACCTTATGACCAATAATCATTGTCTTCATTAACACTATCTGACCAGGGGATCCCTCATCCTCAGCCTCCTGGTCATCACCTAAGTCAACCCTATCCACCGCACCTTCTGGAGAATATATTAGATATGTGAGGGGTATCTATATCCCTTTAGCTTCCTTTAGTACCCATGGGGATAAATAAAAAAAATCATCACAATTTTTATGGTAATAAATCATATTAGGATTATAGTAAAATTCATTTTACCTCTTTTATGTAGTTGTGATGTACCACCCTATCTACAGTAACCACCAAGATGATGGGAACCATCATTTTCTATGCTTGGGATGAATAATAGATTTGGACCTTCACACTATGAATCACTGCATTGAAGACCCAAAGTAATGCCTCAACCTTAGTAGGTGGATTTTTGAATGAGATTCCCCTAGAAAAAATGATATTTATAAATCCATCCCACTCCACCTTCTCCTAAAACAATAACTTCTAGGCCTCAACATCTGAGTTTTCTTTTCTCCAATCATCACATTTCCAACACACAATGGTAAATTATATAATTGTTGGGGCTTCTACCACATAATCCATGCACATAATTTTTTTTTATTTATTGGAACATTTCTCAATGATGAATCTATCTTCAAATTCTTCACCTGCTTGCGGTGAATCTTCAAATTCGTTGGTATTATAGATGTAGGATGATTTATAGACACTACTGGAAAAATGATTTTTCCCAACGCTTCTATACCAACGGTTTGTCAAACCGTTGGTATAGGTACCCTTTCCCAACAGTTTGGCCAAACCGTTGGGAAAGCCCATATTTTGGCCACCTTTCCCAACAGTTTGGACAAACCATTGGGAAAGGTTGAATTGTGGAGGCCCTTTTCCAATGGTTTGGGCAAACCATTGGGATAGGCTACCCTTTCCCAATGGTTTTCCAAAACCGTTGGCAAAGGGCCTCCACAATTCAACCTTCGGCCAAACTTTTCAAAAAAAACACTAGACTTTTCCCAACGGTTTTGAGAACCGTTGGAAAAAGTCTAGTGTTTTTTTTGGAATCATCCTACAGAGAACATTATATATATCAAAATTTAAAATAATTAGAACAATACATATATATTTTTATGGAATTATGTAAAAAAAAGTCATATTAGGTTAGTGGTTAAGTCTTCTAGTTATAAACTAGAGGTCCTGGGATCAAATCCCATAGGGTGTTTTATTTTTGGAATTTATATACCAACAGTTCCATTACCGTTGATATAGATTTCATATTACCTATACCAACTGTTTTTGGAAAACCGTTGGTATAGACCTATCACAACATCTTACTTGGCTAAGGTTCTCCAAACCGTTGGTATAGGCTATACCAATGGTTTGGAGGCCTATACCCACGGTTCCAAAACTTTAGTAAAGGTTAGTTTTCCAGTAGTGAGACCTTAGATTTTATTTTCTTATGATAATTGGTGGTAACCCCATGGAATGTTTTACCAATATGTCAAGTTTCCCATTTGGGTATGAATGAATCCAAGTGTCAGTATAGGCATTAGAGAGACTTATGTCAGTACCATTTGGAGTAAAGTAAACTTGGGACTGTGTCTACTCCTTGAAAACATTATATATAATTGATAAATAACCATCAGGTGTATTATTGACTAGATGTAGATAGGATTAGAAAATATTGTTTTAATACACCAAAACCTCTTCCCAAATCGACAGGGCACATACCACTTACAAAGGATATTTCTATCAATATGAGTGGAGAGAACACATTTGAAAATTGTAATCAAATAGTCTCATGCCTTAGGGACACCATTTCCATCATCCGTTACACTATCAGTATGAACCTTACATGGAATGATGGTGAAATGATTTTGGTGATTTAAGCTACTTCCGATTTCATAGTTCTTAAGCATAGTGGGTCCGACTCTACCGATACATTGAAAAAAGAGATTAAAATGGGTGATGAGGATGTTCTGGGTGTTCAAATGATAATATAAACTTATGTGGGACCCCATCTAACCCCATAACACTAGGAAGGGACAAATATCATGTATGTAGGGTTTCAAAGGTATATATGGCATAGTAGGTGATAAAACATGGCCAATACGGGAATTAAAAGACTAATATTCCTTCCCTTGGATATGGCCACCACCATAAAAAAGGTAGAAACCCTAATTCAACCTTTTTCCTAGATCGGAATCAGGTACCCACTTAGGTATTTCATTAAAAATCTATCTAGTTGAATGAACCATTCATCTTCAGAAATGACCTCTGACCCCTAGCAATTGATTAATCATTCTTCACCATTGACTAATAAGAACTTTACACCGCATGAGAATCTAATTATAGATAGGCCTTATACTTCTTGATCAGGGGTTCAGAAATGGTCTTATTGATGAATAATTCAGGCTATTTATAAAATGGGATGTACACCCCTATAAATAGTTCATTACCGAGATCCTTTTTCGTGCAACTTGATCAACTACATATCAACAGGGGAACCACTTATCATTATAATAAGATGAAGGTGGAGGGATAAACCCATCAGACATATCTCCCAAGATTGGTGCACCAAAGATGTGCTCAACACTACAGAGACTGATGCCGACCACACCATGCATCATATGAAATGAATTTGTATTTAGAATCCCCGGATTTACCAATTCTATCATCAAACCCTTATTATAATGTGTGGGGGTTTGATTAATATAGGTATCCTCATACATATCAATCCATTTCATCTCAGTAGTGAATTCTGTGGTAGTACCCTACACCTAGAAGTCTCAACCCCAATCTATCCCAAATCTCCCCCTAATCACATATCCATATTGGGAAATGATCCAATTTTTTAATTAAAGTCATAATTATGAATTATTGACTGATACATATGGATTTTAGGATCATACTAATAACAAAACCTTAATATATTGAAATAAACTTCAACAAATACCCTTATGATCATTTATCCTCATCAATAATGTTTTTTTCTTGAGAGATATTTTCTTTGATGGTATTGAAGTATTCAAGATCCAGGAAGGGATTATAATCCCTGATTACAGATCCAAAAAATGGGATCATAGTTATGGAGGATGAATATATATAAATTAATCCAGTTTAACAAAGGATATTCAAAAAGGTTACAACCATCAAGCTTGCTAGATGTTTCTATGAAGACTAGATAATGAAGTAATGGTCGGTATTCATACTGGAAACCATGGAATTATGGTGATCCAATACTTCCACACCATCCTTTTGTGAAGACATCTAAAATAGAGGAAAATAGAAATTTGGTTTTATTATGAAGAGTTGGTATCTTTAAAAGGGAAATAAGAGAATGACTTGGATGGAATTATGCGGAGCATTAAACCTATCCCAAGTCACGTGATCGCATATCCATTATAAGATCACATGGATATCTTATCCATAATTTGTTCATGTGAATAACATGAAACATTATATCATTCTATGATACCCAAGTAAATAAATTAAGCAATCCCATGCCAAGAATGTTTTACATGGTTTAAAGGAGTCACGGTTGATCAGTAGCGCATTGTTTATATGAGTTGTCTAGAAAACATGTTTGTGCAATCAGTTCTAGATATCTATTATCATGATTGGTCTATGTAATTGGTTCTCATAATAGTGTCTTGTAAAGTGAACCTATAAAATGGGAATAAATACAAGATATCTCAAAGAATTATAAGTCACAAGTGAAATGGATGACCCATTTCCCTCCTATTTATAGCACATATTGTAGAATACCAAATGTCTCTCGAAACACCAAGATTCACCTAGAAGAACAATAGGTTGAATCCCAAGGGAATTAGGTGGGAATTTACTTCCACATAACACATTCCTTGTTATTTTTGTAAGAATTTGATTTTGAGGGGAGGGGGAATTTGTTGACACACACCAAATGACCAATGGAAAATTAGAGTAAAAAAAATACTTGAAGCACAAGTATCATTTAGGGAAAAGGGAAAATGTAAGAAGAATAAACACATGGGTATAAAGTTCCTAAGATAAATTTTCATGTAAATCTCAGTAATACTGACAATCATGTGACCCCTAATATATCACATGATTCCCCAATCACAAGAAGAGATGTTTTTATGTGACATGGGTTTCATGCTGACACATAATACATGGATAGTCATGTGATGCCCCCTTGGATTCATGTGACTGATTCTATGAAAATCAGGACATTAAAAGGTATTAAAAGGTTTGTGTGGCCAAACTATTGATCATGTGATTCCTTAGTGTACATCCAATGGGAAAATGAAATGGAATTAATGCAATGAAGGCTGTGACTGACATGATCTTTATGCTATCAAAGCTACACAGTTCATCTTGTGAATGGATTACATGGATTTCATGATAAGTTCATTGATCATGTAAAATACCTTATAAATTTTGTATTAATCACACTAAATCCCTTGTACATGGTTGTATTTAACATCATGAGATGCTTACATGTGGTCTTGTATATGCAACTCAAACCCCTGGCCATGTTCCCTTTGTAATGTGTACAACCCTGGATATATTTTGGGTCAAGAGATTCCCATTTAGAGACATATAAAAGTGGAGAAACTATACATGTTAATGATATAATTTTTTCATGAGATATTTCATTGATCACACAATGCATCATGGATAAGGTGAGAGGCTGTTCGAGACAATGATCGCATGCCTTTGTGGGATATATTATTGATCACATGATGCACCCTCAAAGTCTTGTGATTGACACCATGAAAACAAGTTCACACAAAATGATTACATGATCAAGGAGGTTGTAAATGAAGTGATGATCACATGATCACTATTTATCAAGTGATAAATAGAGGATATCTTTGATGATATATGAATTGATCATGCGAAGCACATGAAATGTCACCAACTCATATGGACAATGTTTTTGCTGACTTAGGTTGAGTCACATAGCTTTATCACTATGTAAAGAGGCATAAATATAGGGGTAGTGATTCCTATAACCCCCTAGGAAAATAGGCAGACATATATAGAGGATACACATGGATTCCCCTCCTTTAAATGATTTTCACAGCTCAAAAACTTGGGATGAGCATAAAAAGTTCAGTAAGGGATATAAAAGTAAGAAATGAAAACATTAGTCCATGTATGAAATCATACATTACTCATAAAACATAAGCATACCTCATAAAATCATGAATAAATCATAGAAACCATAAGACATAAAGGTAACTTCAGGAATTCATAACATTCTTACGTAGGGAGTAACCCTCATGGTTACGTTTGGAATACCCATCACAGTATATTCCCTAAATCTCTTCGGAGAAACTTTAACGTTTAACCCCTTCATGTTACCCAATGCATTGGAGAGCTATATCGGGCTCACCCACCCTTAGTTTATCATGGAACAACTCGTCATCATAACAATTCCCAAGAACCATAACATAATCGTATCACATAAAACATGCATAAAGGAAACATAACATTTCCACTTTTCAATCACAAGATATCAATACAACACATTGATATAAAAAAATTATGAAAACCACTTTTAATACCAAAATAAAATAAAAGTAAAACATGGTATTTATTTTTCATTTAAAAAAAGTTATGGCTTGTAGAGGAAGCCGAAGCTCAAATAATGGTCACGATGGCGGAGAAGTCGTTGTCGCCGCATACGTACGACAAAAAAAAACATTCCCTTTTGTCGTTTAGTAAACGCTTCGTATAAAAAAATTCCTTTTGAATAAACATAAAAGTCAAAGGGGTTTATACATCGTATAAAATAAAGTTGTGTATAAAACAAAATATACCTCAATGAAAGGAGATTGAGATGAAGTCCCATACCTTGGGTCCGACTTGAATCGACCGTTCTTTATCATCCTAAATAATAAACTTGAGTTAATTTCTACTTGCTTAAGAACTTTTTTCAAGTTCATTAATCCTTTTATATCACTTATTACCATGTTATGAACACTATGTAATTATTTAAGTTAATAATGGTCATTTTGTTGATCATTGGTACTTGAGTCAAAAATAAACTCTTTATAATTACAAGTTGTTCATGTGGTAAAATATCCATTATATATAGAATTATATTCATGATTTAGATATCATATATGTCATATATATCCAGTATATACATGTATTTACAATATTACATAACATTTAGAGGTATGAAATGAAATGCACCGTTCATGGAGACGGTAAGCCGTACGTACGCATGAATGATACTTTCATTTCTATTTCATATTTAATGGAATGGAATAATAATGACATAAAGGTATATTATAATTCCAGTATAATATCATATATAATATCATTAATTCCATCATTTATACGTCCCACATATGGCATTAATGAATCAAATCACTTTGAGGGGGCGGTAGTCCGCACTTCCTAAAATGAAGATATCGTGTATACCCATAATGGAAGCCATAAAGGTATGCCATAAATGAAAAATACAGAAGCTTAAGGAAACAATAAACATAATATATATCATATATAAATATAGTGACATCTTAATGGCCACCTTTTAAGGTGTTATAAGAATATTGAACAATCATCGTTTCGTGAGGCAGAAATTTTCCACGCACAGAAATAGTATGTTCTTTAACCATTAGATGTAGGTGTGTGTAAGTGTAGCTCGAATAATTCTTATAAAAACATCCTAGTATATTTAACATACTGGTTTTATTACAAAAGAAATGAATAAAAATAGTTTAGGGGGTTGGAGAAGAAAAATAAAACACAAGAACACAAGTGAAGACATTACCTTTAAATCGGGTAACTCCTCTTGGTTTGAACCAAAAGGGTTTCTTGAAGAGATTTATGACTAAGGTAAGGCTTCTAGGATGAAGAGAGGTATGTGGAGAGATAAAATGAGTAGATATTGACTGAGCCAATGCCTTGAGAATTGTGGGTAAGGAGGTAGATGTGGGGGCCTTTTATAAGAGGAGAGGAGGGTCACGTTTGGAAAGATATAAAATGTTACTTTATTTTCAAATGAGTTTCAGATTTTAAAGGTCCGAAATTGATGTATTTCGAGGATAAGGTGATAAGAGTTCGAAATATACTCATAAAATATGTATTTTACAAGTGTAAGTCTTATATTTTACATTATATTTTCATTTTATTTAAATCTTTCATTAATGAGGTAATCGCTGCATCATCATGATGTCATAAATAATTTAATTTATTTAATTTATAAAAATTATAAAAGAATAATATGATGTAGGAAATATTTTTATATTTCCAATGACTATTTATAGTCCAATAGATCATTTATGTAGACAAAATTAAAAATGTTTTACTCAGGTGATATATTCTTTGTTATATTTAACTTTCTTTAAAAATAAAAAGATAAAAAGTCATTATCACACAAAAGTGATTCCATGGGGTCCCCAGGTTTGGAACAAGGCATACCATGGTCGGACATGACACAAACAGTAGCATTAGGATATATTTTGGGGTCATTTTTTATTATTATGATATTATTTTATTATCCTTAACTACACGATTACTAATTAATCAAGACAATTAAAGATAATTACCGTCGTTACTATTCATAATGTCAAAAAACAAAAGAGTATTGATTACATAATTTGGAACTTCTGATTCAAAATATGTAATCCATTTTACCAAATTCAATACACATAAATTGAAATAATTAATTTAAAAATAATTCCGGTTGTCAAAATAGATAGCGGGTTTTTTTAGAAACAATATCTATGAAAAGTTTGGCACTTGTTTATGCCCAATTACAAAGTGAAATTAATTCTAATGACCAAAATTGGATTAAATGGTAAAATAATATTATAATTAAACTTTAATACCAATTAAAAAGATAATCTAACCATATAATTAAATTAGATGAAAAAGCAGTTTTGATGTAAAATGCAGTATTTTTCACTATTCATTAAAAAATGAACATTGTCAGAAAAATACCAAAAATTAACCCAAGGTACATTTCAATGTCCCAATCATAAATAATATGTTTATTTTGACAAATAGAGCTTATAAAATTGTCAAAATTTTTATTTAAAAATGGTTTGCCATCAAAAGGCAGTAAAATAATCTTTTAAAAATATTAGTGTATTCCATGCTTAAGATTGGATTTATTCTCATTTTAAGCCTCTAAAACACTATATAATTCATAAATAGACATAGATAAAAATATCTATTATTCATTAATTACTTGGGATGTTACATCCTTCCCCCTTTTAGAAATTTTCATCCCTGCAATTTATTTACTTATCGAATAAGTGGGGGTATTTATCCCTCATTGCATTTTCAGATTCCCATGTCGCCTCTTCACTCATGTGGTTTTTCCAAAAAACCTTTAATTGATGAATCACCTTATTCCAAAACACTTTCTCCCTGTGGTCAAGAATCTGGACCGGTTGTTCCTCATAAGATAGATTCTCTTCCCGATGAACTACCTCTATACTCAAAACATGAGATGGATCTGGCATGTATTTACTTAACATTGAAACATGAAAAACATTGTGTACCTGAGATAAACTCGGAGGTAAATCCACTCGGTATGAAACTGATCCAAATCTCTCCAGAATTTTATATGGTCCAATGAACCTTGGACTCAACTTTCCTTTCTTACCAAATCTCATTACACTTTTCCATGGTGAAACTTTGAGAAAAACATGATCACCTACCTCAAAAGAGAGATCCTTCCTCCTGTTGTCCACATAACTCTTCTACCTACTCTGAGCTGTCCAAAAAGCTGGAGTTTGACACCACTTCCCATATAATGCCTCAAATGGTGCCATCTGTATACTGGAATGAAAACTGTTATTATAAGAAAACTCAACCAAAGAAAGATGTTGGTCCCAACTTCCGTGATAATCCATCGAACAAGCACGTAGCATATCCTCCAAAGTCTGAATTGTTCGTTCTGACTGCCCATATGATTGAGGATGAAAAGCTATACTAAAATTTAATTCAGTACCCAATGACTTCTGAAGGCCTTTACAAAAGTTAGAAGTGAACCTGGGATCACGGTCAGATATAATGGAGAGAGGAACTCCATGTAACCTGACTATCTCTTTAAGATACAAACGAGAAAGTTGATCTAGGGAAAAAGTATCTCGTATAGCAAGGAAATTAGAAGATTTAGTCAAGTGATCAACAATAACCCAGATTGCATTATTACCTCGAGGTGTCCTCGGCAATCCCACAACGAAGTCCATGGATATATTCTCCCATTTCCACTCTAGCACTGGTAAAGGCTAAAGCATCCCTTTCAGTAACTGCTGCTCTGCTTTAACCTGTTGACAAGTCAAACACTTCACAGTAAAATCAGCAATGTCTCTTTTCATTCCGTCCCACTAGTAATACTCCCGAAGATCTCTATACATCTTAGTACTGCCTGGATGAACTGAAAACGGAGAACTATGAGCTTCACATAACAACTCTCTCTTCAACTGTGAATCACACGGAACACACAATCTCTTCCCAAATCTCAAAACACAATCATTATCAATGTTGAATTCAGGCAACTTACCCTTCTAAACCAGCTCTACCTTTTTCTGCAAATCGCTATCTTGCTTCTGTTCTTGCTTAATTCTGTCTGATAGAGAAGATTTCACTGATACCTGAAACAAAACAGAAGAACATCCTTCACCAATAACTTCTATGCCAAATTTCATAAAATCCTTAACTAAAGGATCACCTTCCAAACACAACATTGTTAATGAAGCATTACTTTTTCGACTCAAAGCATCAACCACTTTATTTGCTTTTCCCGGATGGTAATGAATTGTACAATCATAATACTTGATTAATTCTAGACATATACTCTATCTCATGTTCAATTCTTTCTGAGTGAATATATACTTTAAACTTTTTTGATCGGTATATATTTCACACTTTACTCCATACAAATGATGCCTCCAACTTTTTAAAGAGAAAACAATAGCAGCTAATTCCAAATCATGTGTAGGGTAATTTACCTCATGAGTTTTCAACTGTTGTGAAGCATAAGAAATTACCTGATCATTTTGCATTAGGACGCAACCAAGTCCTTTCAATGAAGCATCACTATAGATAACAAACTCACTATTCCTGGAAGGTAGTGCCAAAACTGGAGCATTCACCAATCTTCTTTTCAGTTCCTGAAAACAATCATCACATTCTTTTGTCCAGATAAACTTAACACCCTTCTGAGTTGCTTAGCCATTGGACTAGATAACCGTGAAAAATTTCTAACAAACCTTCAGTAATAGCCTTCCAAACCAAGGAAACTACAAATCTTAGTTACATTTGTGGGTCTTGTCCATTCTTCAACAACCTTTGTTTTTGCAGGATCAACAGTTATCCCATATTTAGAAACAATGTGACCAAGGAATGAAATTTGTTACAACCAAAACTCACAATTTCTGAATTTCCCATAAAATTTATTTTCTTTTAAGGTTTAAAAAATAACCCTTAAATGTCTTTCATGCTCCTCTTTACTTTTAGAAAACACCAAAATATCATCAATGAAAACAACCACAAACTTATCCAAGAACTCATGGAAAATTCTATTCATAAGGTCCATGAATACAACAAGTGCATTGGTTAGCCCAAACGTCATTACTACAAATTCATAATGGCCATATCTTATACGAAATGCAGTATTCGGAATATCTGCTTCCTTTACCTTCAACTGATGGTACCCCGATCTCAGGTCAATCTTTAAAAAAAACTGAGCTCCCTGGAGCTGATCAAACAAATCATCGATATGAGGCAAAGGATATTTGTTCTTAACAGTGATGTTATTCAAGGCTCTATAATCAATGAAAAGTCTCATTGAACCATCTTTCTTTTTAATAAATAGAACAGGAGCACCCCATGGTGATGTGTTAGGTCGAATGAAACCTTTCTCTAATAAATCATGCAATTGATCCTTCAACTCTAAAAGTTCAGTTTGAGCCATTCGATAAGGGGGTTTTGAAATTGGCTTAGCATCAGGAACTAAGTCAACGGTAAATTCAACTTCTTGATCTGGTATTATTCCAGGAAACTCATCAGGAAAAACATCAGGATACTCATATACCACTGGCACATCATTAATCTGAACAGTTCCCTTGTTTTCAACAATATGTGCAAGGTAACATTCATTTCCATCTTTTACAAGTTTCTTGGCCTCTTGATATGTTATCAATAGTAAGGGTTCATTCTTGTACATAAACTGAAAGTCTTTCTGAAAAGAAACTTCTTTATCTCTACAGTCAATCTTAGCATGGTAAATAGAGAGCCAATCCTTACCCAAGATAACATCAAACTCTACTAGAGGTAAAACAATATGGTTTGCAAGTAGGTTCTTTCCACGGATAAGGATAGGAAGATTCTTATAAATTCTTTTTACCTCAACATTTCCCCTAGGTGTTTTTACCACAAGTTCAGGAGTCATTTATTGAGATGGTATTCCCATTTTACTAGAAAAGTTTTCAGAGATGAAAGAATGTGTAGAACCTGAATCAAACAACACACTGGAATAATCTGAAAAAACAAAGTACCTAATACAACTTCATTTGATGGCCCAACATCTGCTGAAGTAGTTGGAAAGGATTTTACCATCCCTTTCTGCTTGTAGTCTAACTGCTTCCCATCACTCGAGCTCTTTGTCGGACACTCATTTGCATAGTGACCCATCTCATTGCACTTAAAACATTTCACTAACTGTAAATCAAATTTGGTCTTACCATCACCATGATCTTTTTCAGTGCAATCACGAGACTTATGTCCCATATTACCACATCAGTAGCACTTTCTAGAATTCAGAAGACATTCCCCAACATGCCTTTTACCACATTTATCACAAACTAGAAATTAGTTTTCTTACCATCAGACCTTTTTGAAGAATTCTTCCCTTTCTCCTGCCACCTCGGTCTCTTCTTCTGTTGGTTTTTATAGAACACTTGATCATCAGAAAACTCCATTACCACCTTCTAAGCACATCAAACAAGTTTTTCTTAAATTTTTAACTCACGAGAAGCCAATGCCCTTCGATATTTTGGATTTAATCCTGATTAAAAATGATTGATTTTACTATCAAGGTTTCGGAAAAAATTTAGAGCATACCTTGCCAATCGAGTGAACCTTTCTTTATAGGCAGCCACTGAGTCGTCCTCTTGCCTCAATTCCAGGAATTGTTTTTCCATCCTATGTCGAACAGCCTTAGGAAAATACTTCTCAAGAAACATACCTTTGAATTCATCCCAGTAGAGAGCATAAATCTCATTAGCATCCCTGATATTTTTAACCATCGACCACCACTGATCTTCTTCACCCTCCAAACGGTAAATTTCAAGACTAACCTTTTGATTTTCTGAACACCCTATGACATTGAAAATCTTCTCCAACGCTTTAATCCACCCTTCAGCTAGAATAGGGTCAGATGATCCTCTGAATGATGAGGGATGTTGCCTCATGAAATGTTCCACCACTGACATGTTACTCTGTGGTTGATCTGGCTGATCTCGTGCATGGATACCACCACTATTTATCGCTTGAGTCAACTGCACCATTACTTCAACAAACTGTTCAATTCCAATTTCGACCATCTCAGGATGCTGATTCGGAAGGTTATTTCCTTCTGTATTCCTTCCTAACACTGCTTCCCTGTTTCCTCTGCGGAAAACCATTCTGAACAAAAATGTCTTAGATGAAGCAACATGGTAATCTTCAAATGCTATATCATTTCAATTTGACCATAAAAAAATATTTTTGGATAATTATTTAATATAATTATAACTCCTAAAGTTATCTAAACTGACCTCTGATACCAACTATAATTCCCCAACCTTAAACATTACTTAATCTTGAGTTATTACAAGATTACACATTGAGGATCTTTTCAAGTTTAGAGTTTTAGAGAATTAGATCATAAATCATGCATTACATTCCACATTTAAACAAAGTGGTTACATAAAATATAGTATTCATTTTTTCCAATCAACGGAAACATATTTAAAACAAAACATGGATTCTTTCATGACACTTCCTTAACCCTATCATCACATCATGTACCTTTCCCTTGACTTGTGAAAAACATTTCAAAAACTTGGGATGGGCATAAAAATCTCAGTAAGGGATATAAAAGTACGAAATGAAAACATTAGTCCATGTATGAAATCATACTTTACTCATAAAACATAAGTATACCTCATCAAATCATGAATAAATCATATAAATCATAAGACATAAAGGTAACTTGAGGCATTCATAACATTCTTACGTAGAGAGTAACCCTCATGGTTACGTTTGGAATACCCATCACAGTATATTCCCTAAATCTCTTCAGATAAACCTTAACGTTTAACCCCTTCGCATTACCCAATGCATTGGAGAGATATATTGGGATCAAACACCCTTAGTTTATCACAGAACCACCCGTCTTCATAACAATGCCCAAGAACCATAACATAATCATATCACATAAAACATGCATAAAGGAAACATAACATTTCCACTTTTCAATCACAAGATATCAATACAAAAAATTAATATAAAAACATTATGAAAACCATTTTCAATACCAAAATAAAAGAAAAGTAAAACATGGTATTTATTTTTCATTTAAAAAAAAGTTATGGCTTGTAGAGGAAGCCGAAGCTCAAATAATGGTCATGGCGGCGGAGAAGTTGTTGTCGCTGCATACGTACGAAAAAGAAACATTCCCTTTTGTAGTTTAGTAAACGCTTCGTATAAAAAAAACTCCCTTTGAATAAATGTAAAAGTCAAAGGGGTTTATACACCGTATAAAAGAAAGTTGTGTATAAAACAAAATATGCCTCAATGAAAGGAGATTGAGACGAAGTCCCATACCTCAGGTCCGACTTGACTCGATCGTTATTTAACATCCTGAATAATAAAATTGAGTTAATTTCTACTTTCTCAAGAACCTTTTTCAAGTTCATTATTCCTTTTATATCACTTATTACCATGTTATGAACACTATGTAATTATTTAAGTTAATAATGGTCGTTTTGTCAGTCATTGGTACTTGAGTCAAAAATAAACACTTTATAATTACAAGTTGTTCATGTGGTAAAATATCCATTATATCCAGAATTATATTAATGATGTAGATATCATATATTTAATATATATCTAGTATATACATGCATTTACAATATTACATAACATTTAGAGGTATGAAATGAAATTCACCGTTCATGGAGACGGTAAGCCGTACGTACGCATGAACGCTACTTTCATTTCTATTTCGTATTTAATGGAATGGAATCATAATGAAATAAAGGTATATTATAATTCCAGTATAATATCATATATAATATCATTAATTACATCTTTTATAGGTCCCACATATGGCATTAACAAATCAAATCACTTTGAGGGGGCGGTAGTCCGCACTTCCTAAAATGAAGATATCACGTACACCCATTATGGAAGCCATAAAGGTATGCCATAAATGAAAAATAAATATTCTTAAGGAAAACATAAACATATTATATATCATATATAAATATAGTGACATCTTAATGGCCACATTTGAAGGTGTTATAAGAATATTGAACAATCATCGTTTCGTGAGGCAGAAATTCACCATCCACGGAAACAGTATGTTCTTTAACCATTAGATGTAGGTGTGTGTAAGTGTAGCTCGAATAATTCTTATAAAAAAATCCTAATATATTGAAAATACTGGTGTTGTTACAAAATAAATGAATAAAAAGAGTTTATGGGGTTGGAGAAGCAAAATAAAACACAAGAACACAAGTGAAGACATTACCTTTAAATCGGGTAACTCCTCTTGGTTTGAACCAAAAGGGTTTCTTGAAGAGCTTTCTACCTAAGATAAGGCTTATAGGATAAATAGAGGGATGTGGAGAGATAAAATGAGTAGATCTTTGCTGAGACAATGGCTTGAGAAGTGTGGGTAAAGAGGTAGAGGTAGTGGCCTTTTATAAGAGAAGAGGAGGGGCACTCTTGGAAAGGTATAAAATGCTACTTTATTTTCAAATGGGTTTCGGATTTTAAAGGTCCCAAATTGATTTATTTTGAGTATAAGGTGATAAGGTTTCGAAATATACTCATACAATAGGTCTTTTACAAGTATAAGTCTTATATTTTACATTATCTTTTCATTTTATTTAAATCATTCATTAATGAGGTAATCACTGCATCATCATGATGTCATAAATAATTTAATTTATTTAATGTCTAAAAATTATAAAAAATATACTATGTTGTATTAAATCTTTTTATCTTTTCAATTACTATTTATATTCCAATAGATCATTTATGTAGACAAAATTAAAAATGTTTTACTCAGGTGATACATTCTTTGTTATATTTAACTTTCTTTAAAAATTAAAAGATAAAAAGTCATTATCACACAAAAGTGATTACATGGGGTCCACAAGTTTGGAACAAGGCATCCCATGGTCGTCCATGATAAAAAAAGTAGCATTATTACACATTTTGGGGTCATTTTTTATTATTATGATATTATTTTATTATCCTTAACTACCCGATTACTAATTAATCCAGATAATTAAAGATAATTACCATCGTTACTATTCATAATGTCAAAAAACAAGAGTCTTGATTACATAATTTGGACCTTATGATTCCAAATATGTAATCCATTTTACCAAATTACAAACACAGAAATTTCAATAATTAATTTAAAAATAATTCCCGTTGTCAAAACAGATAGCGGGTTTTTTAGAAACAATATCTATAAAAAGGTTGGCACTTGTTTATGCCCAATTCCAAAGTGAAATTAATTCTAACGACCACCATTGGATTAAATGTTAAAAAAATATTCTAATTAAACTTTAAGACCAATTAAAAAGATATTCTAACCATATAATTAAATTAGATTAAAAAGCAGTTTTGATGTAAAATGCAGTATTTTTCACTATTCATTAAAAAATGAACATTGTCCGAAAAATACCAAAAATTAACCCAAGGTAAATTTAAATGTACCAATCATAAATAATATGTTTATTTTTAAAAATAGATATTATAAAATTGTAAAAAGTTTGATTTAAAAATGTTTTTCCATCAAATGGCAGTAAAACAATCTTTTAAAAATATTAGTGTATTCCATGCTTAAGATTGGATTTATTCTCATTTTAAGCCTCTAAAACACTATCTAATTCATAAATAGACATAGATAAAAATATCTATTATTCATTACTTACTTGGGATGTTACAATTAGAACCCATTACTAATTCCCAAGCTCCATATCAAACATAAATATCATGCCTTTTCATGGGGATCCATATCCTTTATGGGGATTCTACTCAAGCATCTGGGTGACCTTAGTGTGTAAGCCTCACTCAAATATCAGGGTGATATCATTGTATAATCCCTGATCAAATTTCTGGGATACCTTAGTGTGTGATCCTAGATAAAATATCTAGGAAACCTTAGTGTATAATTCCCACTCAAACATCAGTGAAACCCCATTGTATAAGCCTCATACAATTAAATATTACGTTATCATGAAATGTATCTAAACTCTTGTTATCTCTTGTTTTCTACACTGAGAATGACTCACATGAGCTTAGAATATAGTGATTATTGTACCAATAACATGATATGAATACCCCAATATGGATATTTATTCAGATGTAAGATTTATTACGTATTCTCCATCTTCCAAGGGCCATATTCATGATAAATATCTCAAGGAATCCTTATACATATAAGTCCCACAAATTTTTTTGTTACAACTTTTATGACATATATTCCTAATTAAAACTATGATAACTCTGATTATTGTCTTCATGAGATACATAATATGCCATCCCTAATTCTCTAAATAAATATCTAATGCTTAAATTCCATCATATATGTCATTTATGTATGATATTAAATTGCACGGTATATTTCTATTTGAACTGTGTGGGTTTTGATTCCTATTTTCATAGGATACATAGGATTCCTCATAGAGGTTCAATACTAATTAAAAAACACCAATAATCTCCCTGGATGACAATAAACCCAAGATTACCTAGTCATATGGCCTTAAAATAGAATAAGTCCCTCATTATTAATTAATAATGGGTAGTAAGATGGATAAACTATAATATATACAGAAGGTTTCATTAAGGGGTTCCCTCTGGTATGTGTAGGGATTACAAAACTAATCATTTTATTAAGGTAACTAGTCCAATATCAATTTCTGGGAAGGATTCAAAAACATTTCATAAATCTATAAGAGAGCCCCATAGTAGGAAATAATTCCCTCCAAAAGGGTGTGATCAACATGACCTTCCATCCTCTCGACCAATGTGAGTTTCTAAGTGTCATCAGTAAGAAACCCCCAATGAATTACTACCTTTAGAAAGAAATACCATATATCATTATATACATGGGATCCATTTGGGGTTTTCATAGATAAAACTTTCTAATGTGAATGATTATGAAAATGCACTAAGCCTCCCACAAGTAGGAATTCAAAAAAAATACTAGGTCTAAAAAGTGCTATTACACAATTACCAAGACAATGTTAGATTTTTAATGTTTATTATTGAGCCTTTGGAAGAAAGATAACAATTATATAGTCCAATTAACATTATAATTTAGGTTAGGTACAGGTATAAGATGGTAGATCAGGTTAGGATGCTATTAATGGTATCAATTTGGTTCGATCATGATTTGGTACATGTGGATGTATGATGTATCACTACATGGGATGTAAACTATAAAAATACCTAATCAAAAATCTTGTTAATGAGATATGAGTTTCCAAGGAAGTATGAATAGGTTATATTTTTGTTGAATCTTGACAAGTCGATCTATTTTGGATTTTCTAAGGTGAGCTATATTATCCACAATGGCCCAATAAGAGTTTTTTTGTCTCATGCATCATATAATACCATTATATATATTTCATGGCACATGTTTGAATATATGTGATTATTCACATGTTTTTTTTATAAATGGATTTTGAATTGATAAATGTAATGAGTTATCTGAATATTTATAAATTTGATAAAAATATTTTACTATATGGTGTTTTTTTGTATTGAGATAAATGTAAATAAAGAATTTATGGGGTATGTATGTGGATATGAAAGTTTTTCTTAGTAATTATGGATTTTTTTATAGTTGTGGATATATGATATTGTTTATTAAATTTGATGTGATATTTAATTATCATTTATCTTTATTTCTAGTATTCAATTTTAGTTATTAATTTAAGCATTATGATAAAGGGGATGTGAAATGAATAATTTATTAGTCTATAAGAAACTACATAACTTATGATAAATAATTAATCTGGTGGTGAATTAAATTATTTAATGTCAGTAGAATAATTTATGAGATAACTATGTTTTTTAGTGGGTTGTTCCATAAATATTGTGTTAATTTTTCATAGAATTTTATAAATGGATTCATTGTTAAGAAAATCATAATTTTTCTTTTGATATGTGCTTGAATTGGTTTCTAAAATAGTTTCGGTAATGTATTTTGTTTTGGTAATAAATGTGTTTTCTATGAATAGTTTTTGTAGGGAAATAATTTTTGATAGGTTAAAAGTATTTCATAATGGAAATTTTTATTTTTAAAGTGGTAATTTTATTGAAACCCATGGGGTGGTTGGATTTAAACATCGAATTCATTCCAAAAAGGGTGATTTTCACAATTGTAAATTTAAATGTTTTGAAATAGATGTTAAACTTTTTTTTTCATAAAATTTATTTTTGATATTATAGGAGGATTTATAGAAATGATTTTAATTTTTTTTCACCAAAATATTTTTTTTGGAAGATATTATTTTCCTATGGATATCTTTATGGATGATTGAAATCTTGTATAAATGGTAGTAATACAGTTTTGATGAAAATCCATTATTTAGAATGGTTCCTTGGTAATGGATGATATAACTTATGGTATAGTGGATTTTCTAATTGGATTGGATGATTAGTAATAAGAGGGTTAACTTGGGGTAAAGTGGGCCAAATTGTTAAATTTATTATAGGATTTTTTGTAGTAAATATATATGAGATCGATGGGTTGGGGACACATCCTTCTTCTTAAATGTTAATTCTCCATGGGAGATGGAGGGGTATTTTTGGGATATATTAGTAGACAAAAACTAGGTTTTAATTTTATATTTTTAGTGTAAATTTTTTAACTTATTATCTATGGAGTTATATTGTTTAACTATGTGTCCATATAGGGAGGGATTTTTAAAATTCTATGAAATAACCTAGATTTTTAGTATGTATTGTTTTTTCATAAATTATATGTTTTTAATAATAAAATTATATTCCATTATAGAACATGAGTATATAATAAAATAAACTATCATTATTTTATTAAGGACATGTCATTATATATTAATAATGGATAAAATCAATAAGATCAAAACAAGTATAATGGGACTACAAAAACAAGTAAATAAAAAAACTGCAAGCTTAGATTATTCATCATCTCAGTCCCCTATCAAAATAATTCCACCAAATATAATTATACAAATATAGAAAACCAATTTTAATATGATATGCGTTTTGGGGATGAACTGGTAGGATAAAATGAATGTTTTTAAAGGCTTAAGTGAGGTTATATATAGGAGAAATATAACCATCAAGGGTAGACATTATATATCCATTGGGAAAACCATTATGGGAAATCGTTATATGACCATTGGGGTTGACATTTTGTGATCCCTAAAATAAGAGGTGAGATAATTATTATATGATTAGGTAAATTCAATATGTTCAATTAGATAATCATTTTATATTAAAAAGAAGTAATTATGCTTATTTCATGTTATTAATTAATATATTTATTGAATGGTTAGGTATATTTATTTAAAATGTTTTCTTAATTTATATAATTGTTATATAATTTATAAATTTAGATTTTTATTTATTTTAGGGATTTTTAATGATATTTATTTTTATAACATTCTTAGAAATAATTATGTCATGATTTAAACGAAAATTTATTTTTTATCTAAATAGAAATATTAATTATAAAACAATATAATATTTTAATATTAATATTCAATAATTCGAGTTTGATTTTAATATATTTAATTTCATAATTTGGATCATCAAGTAAAAATTATATGTATTTTTTTTATAAATTCATAAAAAGATATGATTGTAAATAGTAAATGATACATATAATCATAATTTTAGATAAAAATTATGATAAAAGATTATAAATGATATTTTTATTTCAATTTATGTTCTTTAAAGTTATAAAGTATTTCTTTTTAAAGTAAATATTTTCAATCAATGTGATTATAATTTTAATTATACATTTGAATTTTAATTCTTTAAAAGAATATTTCAAATTTGAATTGAATTTTATTAATTATTAGTTTACAAGTATCTAGAATATTTTATAAAATTGATAAATATATGGAATATTTTATAATATTTGTTATAATTTTTTTTTATTATTTGAATGTTCAAAATTAAAATTCCATTTGATTAATTTTTTTGTAATAATGTTTAATTCATTCTAAAATAATAATATTTCAAGATTGAATAGAACTCTACAATCCATTATTAAATATTTATCTAGAATATGATGAAATAACAAATAAAGTTATGGAATATTTTATAATACTATAAATATATATAACATAAATTTTGAAAATTCAATATATGAATTTAAATAGGTTATAGTTTGAGTAACACATTTGCAACCTTTCAAAATAAGAGTTCAAATTCTAGTGGAATTCTACTTATTATTATAATATTTTTATCCAGAATAACATGGAAAATTTTAGAAACATATGTAACATCCAAAAATAATCAATATATGTGAAATATTAATTTTCAAATTCAATTTTTAAATTTTAATTTTTTAGAGATTGAGAAAAACATTTGAACTCCTTATTAAAATAAGATTTTGAGTTCAAATAGTATTTTACTTTCTATCATTATATTTTCATTTAAAATGATATAGAACCATATATAAACCTATGGAACATGTCATAAATGACATGATACTTTAAATATCATATAAATATCATCTAATAATAAATTTATTTTTATTTCAAGATAAAAATTAAAATACTTATTATTGCGGATGCAGTGCTTCCGCAACACATGGAAAGTAAAAAATGGAGACTTATTGATAATATTTGAAAAGTAGAAGTATTTTATCAACATAAAGTGATAAATATGATGGAAAATAATTGATATATATATATATATATTATAATTTTAAATTCATAATTATCTAGAAATTTTTGAACTCAAATTATAAGAATATCCTTGAAAATCTATATAAACATGATTGTTTTACTAAAAATGATTTATAAAATAAAAAAATTATAAAAAAATATATTAATTCATATTAAGACTGTTATTTATTGAAAATATTTTCATTTTGCCTTTTATAATCCACCCGACACTTTAAAATTACATTCTTAACACTTAAATAATGAATATTTGTGAAAATGATATCGAAATTTATCTATAAAAGGGCATCATTACACCCTTTCTAAAACACATATAATTTTTAGTTTTTTATCTAGATTATAAACATATCCTAATATAAACTTCCATTTACATGTTCCCAAGGCTCTTGATGACCAAAATACCCTCTTATAAATGCTTTAGACTCAATCTAATGGAGGTGACTCAAAGTGCAATGTTAGGGTTCCCAAGTCACCCATGCTTTTTATGATATTTTACTTAAAAATCATATTAAAAATACACTTATATTTCTTCCAAAATTCTATTTCCATGTTATTAAAACGATTTTGATCCATTATTAATTCGATATCACTCATTCTCTCACATCAAACCCTTTTTATAAGTTATTACCAAGTCAAAATATAGGTTTTAAAATTCATATTTTTTTATTTCAATTATCCCATTACACCTTCAATAAAATAAGTAATTATTAAAATAAAATTAAAATATTTTTATGAAACTAAAATATTTATTAGTATTTATTTTATTTTAAACACTTTTAGAAAAAATCATTCACAAGTTATAGTTTTACACAACCCATGTGTAAAATAATGTTTTATTTATCACTTAATACTTCCATAGATATTATTAAAAATGGATTTCATGAGTGAAAATAACATTAATAATAAATTAATTTCTTATTTATGATTATGGAATAATATAACAACACCATAATAATGATACTAAAATTAAACAATCAAAGTCATTTTTAAGCATAAAAAACAAGATTATCGAGGAATATTTTATAAATGGTAACTGTATAAAAATATATTGAACAAATTTGATTTTGTAATGAAATAAACCATATAATTAGACACTTATATATCTTATAAAACTCTTGGAAAAGGATCTTCAATAATTACCATTACACCAAAGTGGTTTTGGAATTATGGACTGAATAACCATAAAATGACTTATGCAAGAAAAATTATTCCAATAAATGAATAATACATGATAATAAATAAATAAAAGTAAAAAATAATAATAATTAAAAAGGTTATAAAATATTTAAATATTTAATAGAATTTGTTTATTTATGATGTTACAAGATGTAAAAAGTTATATAAAACTTGAATCAAAATTATTCTTGACTCAATTTCCATTTTTTGACTGTATCATTTCTTATTTGACTATTTATGAACACATGTGAAGATTGAATTTGTTTTTCAGGCCGTAGTGATGATAGTAGGTTATCAATATTTGTTGGGGAAGTTTCAATTTTTTTTTGAGGAGGTTTAATTATAAATAGAAAAGGAAATTTGGTTTCTTCTTGAAAAAAATTTCTATACAGATTCAATATAAAAACACTTTACATGTGATAATTGTTGAACTCATATGTATTGATATAAAAAGAGATAAAAAGTGTATAAAGAACTATATACAACATCTTATGAATAAAATAGTTTATGTTGATGATGCTGGATAAACTAAATCCTATTAGATATATTTTATAACTATAAATAACTAGTGGTGAACAAGTTCAAAGTATAAATAGAAGCTAGAGTATAAATTGGATAAACCATCCTTGGATTAATAAACATTTTGGTTACTAAATACAGTGTTTAAAAACTCTTGTATAAAGGTTTGATAATGATTGATAATATTTGAAGTTCCTATAGTCTTAATTGAAACATGTATGGAATTTGGAGTTTTATAAGGATGATTTTATATAGTTGTGTAAGCATGATTTAAAATATTTCATAAGGATCATCCAGTGTAGTAGAATTTTTAAAAATGGAAAAGTACTGGCAATATAAGAATAATCTTGACACTGTGTAGAAATCATCCCTTACCCTTGTTTAGATCAGCTGTGTAAGCATGAAGGACCACATAATCTTGAATCCTCTTTGAGTAAACATTATTGTGAGTTAGGTATTCCTGATGAAACATAAACATAACCAATATAAGGATGATTTTTGTTTTATATATGCATGAACTAGTTTGAGTAAGCATCAACAATTATAATTTTTTTGAATTTCTATAGCCCAGAACATAAAAATTATATAATTAATATTATGAGGAGGAAAGTATATGGGATGATGTAAAAGATGATATTCATGATTCTAAACATAAAAATCACATCATAAGGTGTGTGACTCAAGACGAATAATCCTGAGAGTCTGATCTTCAAGAAATATATAAGAATAAGATGAAAGTATGAAATTTTTTTGACACTTTTTTAAGTCTAAATTATGAGTTTCTTGAATATTAATTTAAAATAAAATATAAATTAGATGATTTTTGTTATTTTATTCATGGTTTAAAACTCCATGATCATGAAAGTGTATTAAGATTTATGATAAAATAAATCATCACCTATAGGTGATTCTATGTGAAATATATGAGAGTTTTATGCCACAAGTAGAGGTTCCACATCATAGTGCATGAATCAATGCCATTTGTGGGCGTTTCAAATAGATTTAAATGATGCAGATTTTATAGACCCATTTTAGAAAAAAAAACATCTTGATTCATGTGGGATTTTTTAAAAGTAAAAAATTATGGAGATCCTAATATAAATTTGATCTATGATTTGATAACGAAAGATAAGAATAATTTTTGTGCCTACTTTTAAGTAGCTTGAATATAAAGGAATTGAATCACCTAAAAATAAATTATTTTGATAGGTTTATTGAAATTATTATATACCCATACTCCAAGGCCATTCATGGAAGCTACAAGATCAATATTATGAATAATTTTTAATAACCGAAAAATATCTATATTTTGAAAATGATAAATTTAATTCTATTGAAAAAAGAGTATTTTTAAATATGTTTTTATAGAAATAATATTAAAAACTATGTAAATATAAAATATATAGGTAAAAAATTATGTTGTAGAGTGATATAGATAACCCCTTGATAATGATGAGATTTTAAAGAAACATGTTCAGTTGAATAAGAAAGTATATTGAATGATTTTTGTTATAATGATGAAATTAAGAAGAAGGTGAGAACCCCTTCCTCATACCCATGATATCATCAGATATTCAGTAGAATCATTGAGTAAGATGAAGGGATCCTGAAGAATAGTGGATATGAAAACATAATTAAGAATAAGGATAACTATCTTCCATTGATGAATAATTTGAAGACCTATTCAAATAATGATTTTGGTAGGACCCTTGAATAAATATAATATCATAATATAAATATCCCATCAGGAGATTTCAAGAATATTTTTAGTATATAACTTCAATTGGAGGGTTCTAATATGAATAACTTGTCAGGTGGAAAGTACTATGATCAATTTAACACTAAGAATTTTGCGAGATTTTCTTCTGGGTATTTTAGGAGATTATCCATCAAGATTTTTGGGAGATATATTGTGACTATACTCAAGTGATTTATAGTACAAGAAACTAGGTCTCATAACTAGACTCAAACCAAGAAAAGAGTAGGCTCACATTGTGATTGAAACTTTTAAATTTATGTATTTTTCCTTTTACATTTTTCATATTTAGATAAGTCTTAAAGATAAAAATAGAAGTGGATCAAATGTTTAACTATATACAGAGGTTGAAATATGAAGGAATATTAATTAAAAGATAAAGGGATCATTGATTCACACCTTAACCCTCTCATTTATCTCACTAGACCTAGGAACTAAAATTAGTATCAAAGATAATCTAGGATTCCTATAAAATATCTAATGAGAATCATGGAGGATATTAATCCTATAAAAAATCTAGGAGTACCTATTTTTATGGTAAGATTTTTTATGGGTAAAAGAGAAAAAGGGTTCCATATCTTCTATAACAAGGACTTGAGATAAGTGATGCTATATCGGTTTGATTTCCTCTACTTGTAAGAGATTCTACCATGATTTTTTTTGAAAAAAGGAATATTAAAGTGGATGATAAAGATATAAATACCATTATATAATCTCTATTTGATAAATTATACTCAAATATAACTTGATTAAAAACTACCAAGAATAGGTGAGAGAAAATTGAGAATATATATGAAGGAAATTTAAAGATCAAGGAGGAAAAACTTCATATTTGGAGAGATAATTTTGAAGACATATGGATGGATGGTGATGAGAGTATTGATTGTTATTTTATAATGGTAAATTAAATTTTAAGTCCCATTATGGTTTACGTTATGATTTGTAAGATTCAATTGTTATAAAAAATATGATGAGGAAGTTCCCCAATAAATTTGATCCAAATATATATGCCTTGAATGAAATTAGTGACTTTTCAATTAATGAGTTATATAATACCTAACTCATTACTAGTTACTTATCCCTTTACATTATTCATTGAAACTATTTTAATTTTAGTTAACGAGACTTTTACCTTGGTTATTTTGGTGTTTTGGAGGATCCAAAAGGATTAAACAGGGTGAGATAGAAAGAGTTAGTGGTGGAATATAACAAGGGAACAAATATGGTGCTATCAGCTAGCTAGTGGATTCCTCTAGCTAACTGGTGGATGAGGTAGTAGCCTGGTAAGCCAACAGGAAGCCCACCAACTAGCCGGTCAGACCCACCGACCTACCGGTGGCATCATGAAAGAATGTGGTTCCTACAAGATTCTCTACAACTAGAAGATGGAGAACACTGGACCATAAATGAGGTTTTTAGAGGTTATTTCCTTTTGGATAACCCACCAACTAGCTAGGGGAAACCTATGGCTAATAGGCGGAACCATTATAATTCTACAATTCACGTGGAAGAATCATATTTCTTCCTTTAAAACCCTGTTTAATTTCTTAAACCTTCTCCTTCAAAACTAATTCATGTTTAACATTTTTTAAGGGTTATCTAGGAATTATTTGGATTATCCAACACTTTCCCTTAATCCCTTGATCCATTATTTAATCTAAACATCATGATTTAATAAGTTTTTCTTAGAATTAGTGAATTCTTTTTTTCTTCTTAATATCATTCTTCTAGACCTAACAAGATGACTCTATCACTATACATAAGGGATCTTAGTGTTATGTGTGGATACAGATGTTATATATCTTGGTATCTTCTTCGTTGTTTTGAGGTTGGTGTTCTGAATCATCTTCCAAATTTATTATTTTTATTTCTCGTATGTGAAAGATGTGTGATCACATCGAAACATCATGCACATGACCTATTAAAAGTTTAATTCATTTTTATGTCTTGAATCATTATGAATAGAACCCCCATATATCCCCTAGGGTATATTGGTGATGAGAACTTAGAATATCATCCACCAGAGAGCTGTGCCTATCTTCGAACCTTGGTTGAATCCTAAACTTGTGAACTATGTTCCCTTGTTTAACAATTTTTGAATTATGGTTGATATTTGGATTGAACCTTGTGAAACTTATCACCCTAGGGGTTTGGAATTTGAAATCTATAATTGTATTAACATGTGAAATTTATAAATGATAATAAATGGAATGTGAATTAGAATTGTCACAATTAGGATGTGAATTGGTTACCTGACATGTGAAATTATTTATTGGATTTGCATTGTAATATTAGCATAAAACTATTAATTAGATCAAAGAAATAATGTCTTGTAATAGAGTTTGGAAAAATAATTGGTAATTTTATTGAATTAACCAATACAGAATATGATAAAACATTTGGAATGTTTAGTAATTTTTTATGCATTGGATATTGTTAATTTTGATATTTTTAATGAGAAATCATTCCTAGTATAGGAATTCACACTCTATATAAGGTCCACTGATAATTTAAGTATCCCTATCATGGGAATTAACACTAGATCCATTGAAATATGAAATATGTGATTCATCCTTGGCCTAGGAATCCACTTTAGTCCAGCAGTGAATGGAATGTGTGATTGGTCATGGGCATGGGAGTCCCTTGGAATCTATGGTGTGTATAAAAAAATACACTCGACATTATATCAAAGTAGGTATAGATAGCCCTTAGTGTCAACCAAGATCTCAAGGGCTAATGGGTTTATTTTGATGTTCCATTTTTAACTTATGAATTAATTCCATTTTATATCACACTGTTACATGCATTATTACTCTGATTGGATTTTTTAGACACCATTGGTGGTGGACTACAATTTTTTTTCTCACACCCTACTTGGGTCACTATTTGTTACCCAAGTATATTTCATGGATTGAGGTTTATAAAAGGGAAAGGGGCCCTATAATTGGATTGTTTGATTTTATTTCTAGGTATGAATCTTGGATATGGGGATGAGAATGAGGTTTGTGACTAGTTTTGGAGTATTTATTTCATTTTGATGATTGCATGACATTTAATACACCATTCAGTACAATTTTTTCTAGTTTTATTATATTGGATTGATTTGGAATTTTCTTTTTTATCTGTTAGAGTTTATTTATATTGATTGTTTATCGTGTTTCCTCTGTGATTGTTTCTTTGTACCAAAGGTCATAGTCTCCTCACAATATTTATTAGTCCCTCACTACTAGTCTACAACCACTAACTTATGGGGAGGTGCGCTAGAGGTCTCATGGTGACCCATCTTAGTCACTTGAGGGTGAACTAGGTCGATGATGTTACAAAGTGGTATCAGAGCCTATAGATTTTATAATTGATTAATATTTGGGAAAGGTATAATATATAATAGGATTTGTCGAGGCTTTTTAATAAGATCATGAATTGGAGTATTTAACACATGTGTGGGGGAAAAACCAAGTTTCTAGGGATGGATTTGTTGGAAATGAGGTTCTCTAGTTACTATTGTGATGTTATTTCACCTTGATTTATGCACATGTCATGTGATATTACCAATTTATGAGATTACTTATGGGATGGTATGTCATAAGGTGTGTATGAATGCATCATATTAGAAACAAAAGAAAGTATGTTATCATTAATTGTTCATGCTAGAGACCTATTTATTACACATGAAATTTCCTATATTTTTTTTAATATGCATAACATGCATGATAAAAAGGAAGAAATTATTTTTTTAAAAATATGAATAATTTAATTATTAAGATGATAAATATAGTGATCCTATATCTATCATTATTTGTTGTCTTTTTGTCCTTCTGAGTTTGTTCTTAGTATGAACCTTTCAATATGAGGAGTGTGTTGAACCTTGTAAATAAATAACTTTTCATATCTATTTGGTTGAATGATAGGATAATGGTAATGATAATACACATAACTTAGTGGAATATGACCTTCTAATAGTTCCAATGAATCCAATGGATGATTAACTTCCTAATAGTTTTCCATGGTCCTTGAAATACATGGAGAGGGAGACTAATCACACCATTCCTTCCATGTATGATATGATGATGGATTATAACTACAGAACCCACCCACATCTTTAGGGAGGGAGTCCATGAGGCAGTAGAGTTCTGGATTGAGTCTATCCAAACTATATTTAATCAGCTGGAGATACTCATGGAGAGGAGGGTAAAGATTTTTGTCTAAATTCTAAAAGGACTAGCTAAGTACCAGTGGGACATCATAATACAGGTTTGAAAGAATGAGGATATAACCTAGATAGGATTCAGGGAGAAGTACTAGAGTCACTTAAATATAGATACACTGAGGGATGAAAGGTCTTGGGAGTTGATGCACTAAAAAAATGGGAGCATGTCAGTGATGGAATAGGATGGACGGTTTACAAACCCATAGTATTTTTCTCCATCTTTGGATTGGGATGAGGTATCCAGGGTGAAGTGCTTCTATGATGGGATTTGGTATGAAATCAAGTCACAGGTGAACATATTTTTCTTGAAAAACTTCTTTGATGTGATTAATCATGATTTAATCATTGAATGGAACCTAAAGGAGGACTCGAGTGGCTAGTAGGAAGTCTTAGTAGAATGATAAGGGAGTTCCCCTTTGGGTGGTAAGAAATTACACTATGAGAATTTCTACCATGGTAGTGGTGGGAAGAGAAACCAAGGAAGTGGAATATTGTCTTAGGACCACAACCGGGGGTAATGCTATCAGTGTGGTAGTGTTGACCACAAGTAATTTTAGTGTCCTTTTCTAGTAGTGGAGTTATGATCTTACAGAAAGATGAGACACTTGTAGGGGTTCTATAGGATCACTCAGTAATTGAGTGGTGGAAGATGATCATGGTAGACACTAGAGTCTGGGAGGGACCTGACTACCCCATAGTAGACTAGTAGTTGGAGTTCCACTAGTCTCTTTGGATAGTGTATGGAGAATGGTGCCTAGACACAAGAGAAGCAATATAATCATAAAGGAGAATAATTGGGGAGTTAGGCTAGATCCCAGGGTAGAGATGTGAGATAGTTGTACTCTATGAAGTCCAATCCTGCTAGCCTAGTTGGAGGACCTTCCACTATCAGGGGTACGATTCTTGTGGCACAAACCATTACTTGTGTTTTTTTGGATATAATAGCATCACATTCCTTTATATCTTATAAATTTTCCAATGTATTGGTCTTGGATATCAAAATAATGGATATATTTATTACTATAGACACACCATTAGGACACTACAAAAAAATTGAACATTTTTGACAAACTACCATCCACCGCAAATAACTGAAAATATTTACTTTTTCAAAATAGATAATACCACCCATTACAATTTTTTTTAACAAAATGGGTAATAGGGACCGATATGAAGTCTATAATTATTGGTCATGGATGTATTACCCATGCTAAAGAAGGAGAATGATATTAATGATGGAGAATTTATTATATTGTAATAAGTTCTTTCGTAAATCTTTTAGTGATGAAATATCCATTACGATTACTCAGTCGCTAAAAACTAAAAAAATGTATCATGACTCTGCCTTTCCCACCCCCTATTTTTTTCTCTCCCCTCATCCTATAGCCCTCTCCATTTCATAGTCTACCAATATCCTCTATCCTTCTTTATTTCTCTCCATTTCTTGGTGATTGAGGTTCGAATCCCCCAGGTATAAACCCCTCCTCCCTCCTCCTTCATTCCTTTTATGATTCCCCCTATCTCTAAATACAATTGGTTTGACTGAACCTTAGGTTAATTTATTTACCCAATTTTTGTGGTTTATTCAGTTTTTAGGGTTTATGTGGTTATATACATCCCTATCTGGGTGTCCTCCATTGAAGGCAACACGTTTTGGATGTCCATATGTTGATTCCGTTTTATTTCTATTTAAGGAAATAATTATGTTCATTCAATGTCTTTGTTCCTTTTGAGATTAATAGACATTTTAAATTAAAATATGATTTCAAAGTTTTTTTGAAGGTTGGTTTACATGTTTTTCAAGATTTCATTAAAGTGAAATGCTTGTTTGAAAATTTTTCTTAAATGATTTATTATCATAAGCTACATGCATTGTTTGAGCCTCATATTATTATTGCATATTTGATCTTGGGTATATTTTGAGGTGTAAGTGATTATAGATTTATGATTATATAATTCAAAATTGGTTAATTATTAATGTTTTTGGTGAGGTTAGATAATGTGTTGAGATTTTATGAGCAACCTAGGGCACCTTGGACCTTAGAAGTCTTATGTCATTTACCATGATGATGGATTGATATGTTTACTTATATGGTTTCTTTTATGTTTGAACTACTATAAAGCATGATATGTAATACTTGACTCTATTCTACATGTTTATTATTATCGATTCTATTAATTATTTTAGTGTTACATATCATTTTTCAATCATATTCGATTATCATTATTATAGTATTGGATCCTTTCCTAGGTTTGAGACTATCTATCATCTTGTACTAATATTTATTAAAATTTTAGTTATAATTAATATATAATAAGTATTAGTTAATAATTATTTGTAATAATAAGTGAAAATTTTGTAATAACTTGTAAAAAAATATAAAAAATACTAAAAATTATTAAAAATTCACAATAATTAGTAAAAATTTAGTGATAATTGAAAAATAGTAATAATTATTAAATTAATTATAAAATTAATAAAAAATTAGTCAATATTAATTATAATTACTAAATATTAGTAATAGTTAGTAAATATAAATAAATTATGATACATTTTTATAAATTATAAAAAAATATAATATACTAATAATTATTAAAAATTAGTAATATTTTTTTAAAATTTAGATATGATTTATAAATAATCCGTATTACTTAATTATTAAAAAAATAATAAATACTATTAATAAATAGTAAAAAAAATTCAATAACATATAAAAAATATAAAAAATAATAACAATTATTAAAATTTCCTATAATTAGTAAAAATATTATAATATTTTAAAAAACTAGATACAATGATTTTTTTTAATAAATAATAAATAATTAGTCAATATTAATAATAATTAGTAAATGTTCGTAATAATTTTTAAATATTAGTAATAATTGTTAAATATGATTAAATTATGATAATTTTTAATAAATTGTAAAATAACATATGAAATACTAATAATTATTAAAAATTTGTAATATTTATTAAAAATATAGTTATAGTAAATAAAAATTAGTATTATTTAATAAATAATTATAATAATTTAAAAATAATAATAAATATTAGCAATAATAAGTATTTTTTATAATAACTTAGAATAAAATATAAAAAATAATAACAATTATTAAAAATCTACAAAAATTAGTAACAATTAAAAATATTAGTAATAATTATTAAATAATCCATAATAATTAATCAATAATTAGTCAATAGTTGTAATAATTAGTAAATGTTAGTAAATACTAGTTATAATTTATAAATATTATTAAATTATGACAATTTTTAATCCATTATATAAAATATAAAAAATTCTAATAATTATTAAAAATTCACAATAATTAGTAATTTTTTTAATAATTATAAATTTTTAATAATTATTATGTAAATTGAAATAATAAAGAAATAAATAGTCAGTATTAATAATAATTTGTAAATATTCTTAGTAATTAGTAAATATTATTAATAATTTGTAAATATTAGTGACAATTTTAATAATTTGTAATAAAATGTAAAAAATATAAAAAATAGTAATTATTATTAAAAATTAGAAACATATATTAAAATTTTAGTTATAATTCATAAACAATTTTTATTAATTAATAAATATTTGTAATAATTTGTAATAATTAATAAATATTTTTAATAATTAGTAAAAATTAGTAAGAATTAATGATAAGTAGTCATAATTAATCGTAATTAAAATTTAGTAATAATTTATAAGAATCAGTCATAATGACTGATAATTATTCTTATTTCTATTTTTTATTTAGAAAACTATGGACTGAGGAAGTAAAAAAAATTCTATTATGCAATCTTGATTGGATAAATCAACACAAAAACCCAAATAGATATGGTATAAATCCTTTCTACATTAATGACATTGAAATTTTTATATAATTGCATCTTCAAATTCAGAATTTTTTTTTATGAAGGAACAATTAAATGTATATGTAAGAAATGTGATCTTAGTATATTTACAACATTTGATAATGTAGGACTTCATCTACTACATTTTTGGTTTCCAAAAAGTTTCAATTTTTTGGTATCATCATGGTGAATAAAATTCAATAGAAAATAATTTTTTTGGGTTCTCTATCCATAATTTTAAAATTTAGTACATGAGGTTGTTTTCCTGTCGATTTAGGAAATAATAACTCAAAATTATATTCTAAATCCTGAAACAAAAAATCATAATTTTACAATTTTTTGAAATATGATGAGGAGGATTTATATCTTGGATGCAAGATAAGGAAACATGAAGGTATCATAAAATTTATGGATATTAAATTAGATTTTGGAATATAAAATAATTTTTTCAATTAAATATATTCTTTCGTTAAATCGTTGTTTCTTGATGGAAATACATTTCTTGAAAGTTTCTATGAAAGTAAGAAGTTGTTCCATAATTTAGGTATTAGTTATCATAGATCCATGCATGTTAAAAAGACTACATATTATATAATGGGAATTATGAATCATTAGTTAATTAGACATCATGTGGATAATCGAGGTCTAATAAGTTATAAATAGGAAAATAAAGATTTACTATGTAATAATTGAGGTATTTTCCAATTACACTCCATTTATAGCATATATTTATATCTCATAAAAAATTTACATTGATGACATGGAATGAATAAAATATTTTCATAAGTAAAAACCTAAATAATCCATGTGATGGTGATTCACAGAAATAATTTGATAAGGTACATATTTCTTTTTCTTTAACATATGATTGATTCTTTCTACTAGTGGTTTTTTCTATTTCAAGCTTATGGAGGTCAATATTCTTTTTAACCTATTTTCATAACTCCATTCAACTTACCTCCTTGGATTCTAATGATGTAACTATATATATATTTGGTGTTATTAATTCTAGGACATCTAAAGAAGAATATTGATGTTTATATGAAGTCACTAATTGATGAGTCACTTTTTTTATGGAACAGTGGTGTAACAACATATAATATAGTTACATATCATAATTTTATAGTAAAAATACCTTAATGTAAAAAATAAATGAATTTATGTATTATGTTATGTTATCTGGATAGAGTACACATGGTTTAAAATAATTTCCATATAGCATGGATGGTAGAATAGTGTTATTCATATCAGTGGAAGAAAAACTATTTTTTTGATAGTTATTGGATATTTATTCATATGGATCAACCTTTTTAATGGAATAAAAGTAATTTTATCTATGGTATAGTTTAAATATAAAATCTTCAGTAGTGATCTTAGGGTTTTAGGTAAAATCTATTGTCTCTTCATTACCACCTATTACTTTTAGAGTAACAATAAATGAACAAAAAATATATGGTTTTGGGAGAGATCATAATTAAATAAAGTGAAATATTTTTTGGGACCTTCTATATAGGTTTTTTTTATACTACATGTTAGATGTAATGCATATTAGTAATAATTTTTTTAACATTTTTTATACCATGTTAGACACACCTTTTATAACCAGAGATAATTTAAAGGAATGGTTTGATCTTGCCCAAATTTATAGGTGTCCCAAACTAGATTTATTTGACAATTAATGGTATATAATTTAATAAATCCAGAATAATCTTACACAATTTATAAAAAAATATTTTATTATTATATCAATAGATTATAAATTTGAGGTTATAGGATGGTTATGATTTTTAAATTTTCTCCTTGCATTATAAATGTATATATTACCTAGTAAAAAAGTCATAGTTTTTATGTCCTAATGAAAATATTATGGCCTGTTGTTCTTAGGGGGTTGTTTAATTCTTTAATATTGGACATTTTGACTGAAATATCATATTTAATATGAAATAGTTGTGTGAAAACATCATTTTATGATTCATTGAGTATTTTGAAAAAAGATATTGTTTTAATTTTATGTCAATTAGTGAAAATATTCCTCCCATCCATCTTTGAGTCAATAAAATATTTAATATTAAATATTCCATATGAAGCTAAATGTGGAGGGCCGATACAATTCCAATGGATGTACCCATTCAAGAGATGTATGTAAAAAATTGAATAAGAAAGTACGTAAAAATTTATCAATTGAAGGATCAATTATAAAAGTCTATTTATAGAAGGAAATTTTAAAAAATTTCTCTTATTATTTTCAATATTAATATCCTTCAAAACATAATCAGATGGTCTACAATGATAAAAGTTTTTATGATTTCACAAATCATTAATTATCATATTTTAATCATCTGAGTTTTTTTGGTGTTTATCATGAATGTTGGATTTTAGATAAAGAATTTATCATAGATCATACACACGTTAGGCTCAGTGGTGAATAAATGACATGATTTGTGTAATAAATACTACTTTATATTATTTTATTTATATATTTTTATGTGATTTTTTATTTTTATTTTTATATACTATACGCTGACCATATCAAAAATCAATTTATAAAAATTACCTCTGATTCTCTTGAATAATTCTGACAACATAATTTTTTTTATTGGTTCATAAGTTAAGTTTTTTTTATAGTGGAACGTTAAATTAATTTTGTAATGTTATCCATTATTAATAATTTTTATTTTTTGTAGTAAACACAACATGAAAGTATAATTTATATTAGATTACATGTGATAAAAACACTCCACCTAAATTGGTAAAATATTAAAATGGTTATGTGGTCAGTGGATTTTGATTTCATACATGCACATATGGTGAATTAAATAAATTAATGAATATAGGTTTTTAATTGAATGGTTATCATCATCAAGAAAGTGATGTTTACTTTTAAAAAATACTAGATAAGATAATTTTGTTATGTTATTTGGGACCAAATTATGTAATAATGTTTAAATATCATCAGTTTGATACTGATCAAGGGTTGAGAGTTCATACATGACATGGATTCATTAAAAATAAATATAAAATTCTTTATATAAATAAACCATTTATGTTGACACATAAAGAATATATATTGTGTTATAAAAATTACTGTACTATTTCATGAGATTTAAATAACCAGTGGAGTGTAATAAAAATGAAATCTCGTGACATTTAGTTTTTTATAAATGAAAAGGGTGCATTGGAAAGGAAACATATCAGATATTTTAAAGATGTATCATAAAATACATCTCTTACTCAACGAGATATAAATATCAATGATGAAACCCCCTATTTAAGGGCCAATGATATTAATAATATTGATGAAGTAATAAGGTATGGTGAAACTAAAAGTCATATGAAAGTTGATAATATAGAATATGAAGATAAATAAATTGTCATTGATGAACATGGGGATGAAGATGAAGAAAAATGTATTACATTTTTAGTATTTTTTAGTTTTTATATTTGATATCTATATTAACAATTATTTATAGGTAAGATTAATTTTTTAGATGGCTGGATATTTTCTTGACGATCCGTTCCATTCCATCACTAATGTTGATCATCCTGATGTTGTGTATAATGACTATTCATACCACTCAAAGGATTCTTCCACAAAAACACCTATTAAAATGGGGAGAGAACTTTTTAGATTGATGATTTTATACCCTATTCCCAAAATACACAAATCACTTTATTTAGATCAATGTTTATAGAGGTATGTTAATTTTTTAAGTTATTTATTTTATATTAAGTTTTTATATCAATTATTTTAATAATATTTTGATTTTTTTTATTTTCATAGCTTTCCAAATTTATATATTTGGTAGGCTGGTATGATTCTATGAAATTATTTTTCTTAAACATAGGTGTCATGGGATCAAGTTGTAATTGATGTTTGATATCAGATGTTCAAGTAATGGATTGTATTTTAATGAATAATATAATTTATTTAGTTTTTTAACTTGTATCATATTATTTTTAATTGTAATTCATAATTTATGGTATCTGATTGATGATAACATGATAGATCCTACATGGGAGGCATGAAATATTTATATACATGAACATTTTAATCAATTTTTAAACATCCTAATAAAGTTATCTATGGATGGAGCTTCTATTACTATTTTTACCAGTATTTCTTATCTCATCGACCTGACTATATCTCACCTGAGAAATGGAATGGATTGTGATCCTACCATATAAGATATAATTTTTTTAGAGGAGTTCATCATTTGGATGATAGAAACGGGGGAGGAAGAAGGTCACACAAAGGGTTGGGAGTCCCACATTTGGTATACATCAATGACATATTGAATGTAATATTATTTATTAATGTATATGTACTTTAAATGTAATTTTTTTTATTATATAGCATGATACTGACCTCTATATTATATAGTTCTAAGTTTACAATAAGATATACACTAATCCATGTAAAGGAAAACTTTTCAGTGATAGACAACACCATATTTTGGTTAATATTAATTTTATTTTTAAAATTTATTTAAACTAATTTTATTATTATTTCAATTTATAATTATATTTGAATGAAAAAATATGAGACCTAAAATTATCATTCACAATAGATTCAATCCAAGACCTAGGTACATTCCATGTGTGAGTTAGGTTTTTAAGAGTGGGATTAGATATGGGAAACTATGCATGGTGTTGAGAAATGACTGGTGACTAGTACTGGTTCATGATTAGAACCTACTAGTTATTATGGTACTTATTTAATGTCATCAGTCAGATCAAAGGGAGATTGTGTATAGTTATCATAATCCGATGCACAATAAAAAGATATCTTACACATTTAGGATGATATTATAAAGATCATTTATATAGATAGAGAGGAGGTGCATGAGAAGCATCATTAGAGAGATAAAAAGCTGTTGGAGTACATGGGATGAATTGAGTGTGGTATTGGCATGGAGTTTCCTCCCCCTAACCCTTCAGGTGATCCTCCTCCCCTTGATACCATTTGATCCCCATCTTTTGTAGTGACTATAGTGTAATTTTCTTTGATAAAAATATTATGCGTCAAATGGTATAACTATAATATATGTGTTTTTTATATTTTAATTTTTTTTATATTTTTCTAATTTTTTTATTTTCTAGTAATTTATATTTTGTATTATTATATTTTAATTTTTTTTATATGGATAAAAAATTCATCACAGTAATTTTTTTAGAAATTTTATAATCTTATATGTAATGAAAATAACTTTCCATCTTGAATATTTTTTTTTGATAGTCTATCACTAATAATAATATTTTTGAAACTATTTTTTGTGATAAGTTTGTTGTGGAAGAATCTCATCACAAAAAATCCATCACAAAAATACAAAAATATAGTTGTGCAGTATGATGAGATGGTATCAGATGCTGTAATGGGTGTACTATTGAGATTAAAGGATGTCTATTTATCTAGAATATATTTATACTAGAAATGGATAGATTTGATTTGATTCTGGTCATTGATTGGATAGTTCTATCCCAAGACCATATCAAATACTATCAAATGAGAGTGTCCTTTCTATATCCATAATGGGTTAGATATATCCATCATTGTGAAGGAGTTTTTTAGTCTAGTCATGCATGACTAGTTTAGTGAATATTTGGATGGCTCATGACCCAATTACAAAGCCTTATGATGGATGATGGTGAGTTACAACAAAGTATCTTTTCTCTAGTTTTGAAACACTTTTATGATTTATTTCCTAAAGATTTATCTAGTTTATCACCCGAGTGGGATATCGAGTCCACTAACTATTTTGTATGAGAAGTTGAACCTATTTCTATTCCAACCTATCAGATGGCACCATTAGAGATTTGGGATTTGAAAGTACAGTTGGAAGATATTGAAGGTAAGGGATTCATATAACCTAGTATATCACCATGGGGTTTACCCATGATATTTTCCAAAAATATAGATGAAAACTTTCATTTTTGTATGGATTTACAAATGCTGAAATAGATGATGATCAAGAACTAGTATCCCCTTCCACACATCAATGATCTATTTGATTATATGAGAGGTGTTCATATTTTATCCAATAATGACTTGAGGTTTGGGTACCATCAGTTGAGGGTGAGACAACCTCACATACCATGGATATCTTTTAGGAGTAGGTATGGCCTATAATAGTTAGTGGTAATTCTATTTGGTTTAACTAATACACCTATGATATTCATGTACTTCATGGATAAGATCTTCTATACATACGTAGATCTGTTTATGGTGGTTTTATTCAATGAAATATTGATGTAATCACAGTCTAGTGACAATAATCCCTAACATCTTGATAGTGTATTGAGTATGCTAAGATATCTCTAGATATTTTCTATTTTATCTAATTGTAATTTTTGGATTGAAAATGTAAACTTATTGGGACACATTATCTTAGAGAATGGAATGTTAGTGGATCTAGAGAAGGTGATAGGTGTGGTATCTTGGTAATGAACTAAGAGTATCATCAAGATTTAGATATTTCTGGGTTTGGAAGGTTATTATCGGTGATTCATCCAGGACATCTGCTGTTTTGAAGTACTGATGTTCATTTTGACCAAGAAATTGTTGAGGTTTTTGTTTTTATAGGATTTTGAGAAGGATTTCTAGGAATTAAAGTGAAAGAAAAACTTGAAACTAATCTTGACCATACCTAATCCAAGTAAAGAGTACACTGTGTATTACGACACATTAGGATTTAGGAATGGGGATGTTTTGATGTAGGAATATCAAGTTGATTATTATGGATCCAAGTAGTTGAGGAAACATGAGAAGAATTATCACACTCATAAACTAGAGTTCCCAACAGTGGTACATATTCTGAGATTCTAGCGACATTATCTCTTGGGCAAGACATTCATGATCTACATAGATCACAAGATCTTGAATTATATATTTTTGTATTGATGATTGAACCTTTGGTAGAAGAGGTGGGTTTAGTATATGTAGTATTTCAACTTTGAGTTGGAATATACTCCATAGAAGGGTAACTTTATTTCCAATGGATTGAGTATAAATACATGGTTAGAGGTAGTGTAGTAATCAAGTGATGCATGGAAACTGATGGAACATTTTTTGAATATATGTATCTGTATGATCATGAGTCTAAAGGGTGAGTGACTATAATGTTGACATTGATTATTTCTGTGCTTCTAGATCAGATCTAAAAAAAACTATCTGATCCAAAGTGTTTAGACTATATGTATATTATACATTGCGGGGATCCACCAGCGGGCTTCTTCCTTAATATAAATGAATTTCTTCATGTCCATGGATATATCTGGGTTCCTACAAGCACATTTTAGGAGATAATAAAGGTATTCCATGATTTGAAATGGGTGGTACAAATTTTATGATATATCATGATCTATTTAGGTAATACTGGTGTTTGGGGATACAAAAATAGATAGTAGCTTTTGTGGTATGATTCTTCACCTGTTAGTAGGCGAAGGATGAGCATTAGTGGACTACTGGGTTGTTTCCGGCTTTTCCCATTATGGAATGTAGTGTGGGGTGACATCATGATAAACTTCATGATATTTTTACCCAATACTTCTCTAAAAATTGATGCATTATGGGTGATTATGGGTCAACTGATTAAATCTATCCATTTCTTTCCTATCATGGAGACCTTGACCATCAATAACTTGGGTAACCTTTATGTGTGGAAGATAGTTTTATTTTATGGTGTTTTTTGGAGCATTAATTTTGATCAAGATCCCTTTTTTACATAATGGGTTTATAAGGGACTTAAAAAGGTGTTGAAATCATAGGTTTTTTTGAGCACATCCTATCATACTTAGACTGATAGACAAACTGAGTGGATGATTCATATTCTGGAGGATATGTTGTAAGCCTCTTCTCTATACTTTAGTGGTTCTTGGGGGTAACATCTTTCTCTTATTGATTTTTATTATAATAATATCTTCCAAGAATCGATCCCAATGGATCATTTCAAGGAATTATATGGGATACCATGTCATTTTACTTTATGATTATTCAAGGTGGGAATGTCATACCTTGTTGGACCTAATTTTGTACATGAGTCATTTGAGTGGGTTCATTTGATCAGAAAGTGGTTGGAAACCATGTAGATAAAGGAAAAATATTATTTTGTCTATCATAGATGGAATTTGGAATATTGGTTAGTTATATAGTATTTTTATGGTTGTATCCTAGGAAGGGAGAATTCAACATCTAGAATAAGGGAAAGATAGTGCACAAATCTATTGGTCCATTTAAGAGTGGAGAGGATCAGTCCAGTGGCATACTAGTTGGATCTTCCATAATGATACAGTTCCTTGAATGAAATGTTTCATGTGTTTCCACTTCCGATATATCACATTGACCCTTCTCATGTGATAGATGTTGATGATGTTGATTCATCCTTTAAGGGAAATCTAATCCATATCATAGACCATAGTGAGACGAATCTTCATGGAATGGAAATACCTCTATAGTGGAAGCATGAGAATGTTTTGAAGGAGACTTAGGAGAGAGAGTCATATATGTATGTGAAGTGGACCCATTTATTCACCAATACCCCTTAGTGATTCATGGGAGTATAGATCAGGGATGAGATATTATATGATTGGGAGGTTGTATGACCATCTATTTTCTTGATAATTACCCATTTATGTTATTTGTTGAACATATTTTAATTTATATTAATTATCTTTGTACCCCATTTATTTTTTGGATTTTAAGGTTACTAGGGGATCAGAGGTTTGAGATAGTAAGAGATATGGTTGTCATATAGAAAAGGAACAACTACAGTGCCATTGACTAGCTAGTGGATGAAGAAGTATCCTGGTAGGCCTATAGGAATCCCATTGACCTGCCAGTGGAGGATAATAGACCATTAGTGGGGTTTTTAGAGGTTCAACCATCTTATATGACACCACTAGTTAGAGGGTGATAGCCAGTGCCTAGCTGGTGGTACCATCATGGGATGGGAATTCATGGGGAAGAATCATATTTATACCCCCAAAATCCCCATTTAATTTCTTTAAGCTCTTCTATCAACCATAATTCATGTTTGATGTTTTTGAAGGGTTTTATAGGACTTGGATTCTTTAATACATTCTATTGATCCCTTGATTCTTAGTTTGATTCAAACATCTTGAACTGTTATGTTTTTCTAGGAATTAGTGAATTCCCCTTATTTTCTTCTTAGATATCATTCTTTCTACACTATGAATATGAGTCTACAACTTTCCATAGGATATTTTGGTATTTTTCATTGATCTAGATGTTCAATATCTTAGTTTTATCATTTTTTTTATTTTTAGGCTGGTGGTATGAAACATATTATTAAGGGATTTTTTGGTTTTCTAGTATGTAAAAATGTGAGATCTCATCGGAACACCATGTGTGTGACCTATTCTAGTTAGAATTAACTTGTATTGCTTAAATACTCATTCTTAGACCTTCCATGGATTCCTTCAGGCCCATTGTCAATGTGACCCTAAACTTCCATCCACTATAGAGGCGTACATATCTTCTACCCAATATTGAAACATGAACTTGTTAACCTTATGCCCTTTTATAACAATTATAGAATTTTACATGATATTTGGATTTAATCTTGTAAAAATTGTCAGCCAAGGGGTTTGAAATTTGAAATCCAGACTTAGATTAACATGTAAAATTGGTAATTTTTAATAAATAGAATGTGAATTATATATGTTAATATTGTTATGTGAATTGGTCACTTGAAATGTGAAATTGGTAATTGCCTTATCATTGGAATATTAGTATGAAACTGGTAATTTTTTTAAATGAATAATGACATGTAATTGAGTTTTGAAAGATAGTAGTTGGTATCAATTAACCCATATAAAACATGATAAAATGTTTGGAATCTTTTGCAATTTGGAATGCATTGGATCTTATTGATTTTGATGTTTGGAATAAGAAATCAACCCTATAATAAGAACTCACTCTGGGCCTGATGAACACTAAGAATATTATTAGCCCTATCTTGGGAATTCACATTGGGTCCATTGAATAATTAAATATGTGATTCACTATTGGAATGTGAATCCATCTTGTTTAGGTTATGAATAGAATGTGTGATTGTTCCTTGCATGAAAATCCACTTGGATTTGAAGTAATTCATTGACAGAGATATCTAACATCATACTAAAGTTGGTATATCTAGCCCTAGGTGTCAACCTAGATATCAGGGGTTAGTAGGTTTTTTTATGTTCAACATTTAATTTTTGAATTTATTCGATTAAATATCATACCTTAGCATTAATTATTACTCATATAGGATTTTTTAGACACCGTTGGTGTTGTCCTACTATGTTTTACTCACACACCATTCAGGTATCCATTTAGTGCCTGAGAAGACTTCCTGGATTTAGGTATGGAAAAGATAAAGGGGCCCTATAATTGATTTTTTGATTTTATTATTGATACCTTATATTATATATGGGACTAAGAATAGAGTTTAAGACCAGTTTTTGAGTATGTTTTTTTTTTCAGTTGGCAGATTTCACGACATTTAGTATGACATTCATTACAATAATGAATGGTTTGATTATGTTGGATTAACTTATAATTTACCTATTTATCTATTATAATTAATTTATATTGATTTTTTATCAAGTTTAATTAGGTATTATCTATTGGTACAAGAGGTTATAGTCCACCCACTATATTTATTATACTCTCCTTTTCAATAGTAATCCTCTAAAATATGGGGAGGAATTCTTGGAGCCTCATTAAAATCTATCTCAGTTACATATGGGAGAACCGATAATGGGATTTTAAAATTTATATAATACACTTATAAATTATGAGATGAGGAATTCTCCAATATTCAATAAGAAATAAAAGTAATAAATCGAATTCAAATTCATGTGAAATATCCAACTAAAGTAGAAGATATATAAGTTATTTTTAAATTATTATGATGATAAAGAAAGTAATGTAGAAAATGTTGAGGGGTATATGAAGGTGATGTATTTTATCTCAAATATTATCATAATAGGGAAGGTAAAATACAATGGAAATATTACTCTTAAAATTTTTAACTATGGAGACATTGTGAATTTTTTGTTTAATTCCTAAAGAAGAAAATGTTAAGGAACATAGTGATTATGGGAAAGATGGATTTTCTAATAAAAGATCACAAAAAACTAAAAAATATGATTATGTTAAGAAGAATAAGTTCTCTAGAAAGTATTAAAAACATAATGAACATGAAAGAAAGTGAGGTCTCATCAACATTAAGTGAGTCAAATGATTAAGGGATCATTCAAAATTAATTTTTTTCCTAGTATTGAATACATAAATAATCATAATGTAGCAATGAGGAGGAAAAAGGTGATTGCACTAAAAAAATGATTAGAGTTTAATTAGTGGCCTACCATAAGAAACAATAAAATCTAAAGAATATAGTAAAGATAATATAAAAAAAGAAAATAAATTAATAAGTAAATGATATTTATCTCATAAATTGTATAAAAATTTACAAGATTAAAACTATAAAACAAGAAAAGAAGTAGGAAAATATTAATGCCAAACATGCTGCAAAATAAGAAGAGCTACATGAGGTGTAATACAAGTATCTTAATTATGAATAAACAATAAAATAATAAGATAATAGTATAAAATAGTTGTGAAAATAAAATTTAAATCATCCATATCTACTATGAATACCATCCTCAAGAAATAGGTACAAGTTGTTCCCATTTTCCGTGTTATTCTAAATCTGTTTTATCCAGTTATGAAAAAATTTAAGCCTAAATTATATATTTTTATGATGAAGAAATTTATAAAAATTTGATCCTACAATAAGAATAAATATAGATGAGTTGAGGAATAAAAAATCATAAGGGAAAATGAAATAATGTCTCGAAGATTAAAAAAAAAAGACTTATATAAACAAAATCATCTATATATTGAAAGACTAAACATAAAAGGAAGATGTTATTTATATAGATAATGTGGGTAAAAATACTAAAATTTTAGGTTCAATATGACCCAACATAGAAACCAATATGAATTAAGGATGATCCCTAAAATAAATAAAATGAGCACTTATTTGAGAAGAAGAAACAATTTTAGAATATAGAATGCAACTTAGATGTTAGTAATGAAGACACCACAAACTTCTGAAGTTGGGAAGAATATTAGGATGGTATTTAGACCTAAAAATGAAAATACCATTAAAAGGGGAAAGTTGAGGGAAGTATATCAAGGTTACTATAGATAAGAAAAACTATAAGTTCAAGAGAAGTTGTGTGGGAGATGCAGAGACTTTGGTTATTTTTCAATGGATTACATGAAAAAATTACCAAGACAAAAATAAAATCTAAATAAATAAAAGATTAAATTTTAGGAATAATGTAAATTCTTTGTTAAAAAAAATAAGGATTATACACATAAAGAAATTTTTGAGAAGAAGGAGAAAATCATGCTTCCTATGAAGACTAATGATATAAAATACATGAGTGTATACATGAAGTGTTCATCAAGATCTAAAACTGGACGATTAAGGAAACATTGGTGGAGTGGAAACACTCAACCATTTTAATTTTTCTAATATGTAATAAATAACCCCATAATTACCTATATATTTTTTCTTTCAATAATATTAATGGAATTAAGGAAATTTATTTAGGGGGAGATGATGAAGTTTTAAATATTGTACAACATAAAGGGAAGGATGATCATCAATGGACTTTTCTATAATATTATGAAGAGGAAACATGTTCATCCCTTTAGGGGGTGAAGTTTTAAAATGAATATGTCAACATATGATTTTTCATTGATTCTATAATTATAGATATTATTATAATATTTGAAGGTTTTTGTATTCTAATCACACTTTTCTCCCATGTTTTGATTATAATATACACAATTACAAAGGGGGGGGGGTATTGGTTAATGTTCTTAAAATTTAAATAGGGGAATAAATTTTCTTGAACTTTAAATTTTATAATTATTTTTTTGAAATGAGTTCATGATACATGTAATTATTGATAAATGTTTTAATAAAACCATAAATTGAGTTGTTTGGAATTTGTATCACCTGAAATGGAATTAATGGATAGTATTTATGTCATATGTATGTTTCTATTGATTTATAAATTGGTATTGAACATGTACACTTGGAGTAGAACAACTAAAGTCTCTTAAAAATGTTGTGTATGATTTTATGCTTATATCAAATGTAAATTAAGATAAAATTATAATTTAAAGTGGGAGAAGATGATGTTATGGAAAAGATTTTTTATCATGGAGAATAAAAAGCTAGTGATTGAGGTGGAACCCCTATATTTTAATTTAATTTATTAAGAATTTGGGAGAAAATAAAGGAGGTCAACCACATATATTAATAAAATAGTTTTATGAAATTACAAAAAAATTAAAAGGGGGAGTAGGTTAAATTTTTCTCTAGGATATTTTGATGATAATAGGTTGTCAATATGTGTAGGTAAAGTGATGAAAATATTATAAGGTTCTTCCATTATAAATGGAAAATGAAATTCATCTTCCGATTGGATAACTTGGATCAAAATCTTCAATGTAACGTACCTTTACAATTTATTATTGTTTAACTGGTATGTATAGATTTGAAAAGTGATTAAAAGCATAGAAATAACTATCTATAACATGTTAATAATGAATGAGTTTAGGTTGGACATGATGACTAAATTGAACCATGGTGTATAACTTGTACAATTATAAATAAAAATTGTAATTTTTTTAATGGTTGAAGATAAGTTAGCCGAAAAGTTTCATGAACCATCCATAGAGTACATAGAATAGTGGATACTAAATATTGTGTTTAAACATCTACAGGATGAAATTTGGACATGGTATGAGAATATTTGAAGTTCATATAGTCTTAATTGAAACAATTTTATAATTTAGAGTTGTGTAAGGATGATCCTCTATAGATATATAATCATGATTTACAATAATTTGTAAGGATCATCCAATGAAGTAGATTTGGAAAAATGAAAAGCTACTAGCTGTGTAAGCATCATCCTACTTATTTAAAACATTATACCTTACCTCTATAAGGATCATTTTTGTAAGCATAAAGGACTATGTAAACATGAATCCTACCCATGTAAACATTATTTTGAGCTACATAAGCATGATGTTCCATAAAAATATTCTATGTAAGAATTATTTGGGTTATATTTAAAAATTAACTAGTCTACGTGAGCAGCAACACTTGAAAAAATTCTTGATTTTTGCACACCAAAAAATGAAGATTCTAGAATTAATTTTTTGAGGAGGAAAATATATGGGATGATTCCAAATATGTTATTGAAGGTTAAAAACATAATAGTCACTTTAAAAGATGCATTATTCAAGACAAATTATTATGATAATATGGTATTCAATTAATGGTGAAAAACAAGATCAAAGAATGAATGTTTTTAATTTTTTTAAATTCAAAATTCTATGTTTATAGAATAATAATTTTCAATAAAATCTAAATAAGATAAGTCTTGTTGTGTTCTTCATGGTTTATAACTTCAACATCAAGCCAGTGGATCATTATTTAAGTTGATATAAAGCATCTTTCTAAGGTGATTAAATACGAAAGAGTTGAGAGTTCCACACCATAAGTGGATGTTCTAAATCACACTATATGAATCCATGCTTTGTAGTGTTATTTCAGATAGATTTAAATATCAAATATTTTATGGATCCATTTGAGAAGGAAAATATATATAGTCGTATGAGATATTCTAAATTTAGAAAATAATATATATCTCAAAATTAGACTTGATCTATGATTTTAGATGAGAATACATAACATATTTTGTTTCCTTTTTTAAAACAACATGAATATTGAGGAATTGACTCACCTATAAATATAATATTATTGGATATTTGTTGTAATTACTATATCCAAATAATAATTTACCTTTCCATGAAGCTGTATACTCATGGTTTTTAATAATGTTTTATAATTATAAAATATATCTAGATTGAATATGAGATATTTCCTATAGATGAGAAAGGATGAGTTTTAAAAAATATTTTGTGGAATAATATACACAATTCTATAAATATAAAATATAAAGGGAATGATTTTGTATATAATGGAGTGAGAGAGATAACTATTCTATATTGATGATAATTTTAAGAAACACATTATTTTAAAGTAAAATTTTGATTCCAACTTTGTTACTACAACGATAAAGAAAAGAAGAAGTTAAGAAATAGGAACAAATTCGTATAACCTATAATATCATCATATTATTAGAAGAATCAGTGAGAAAAGTGAAGTGATCCTAAGTAAGAGAGTATGTGAATACTTGAAGATGTATAAGTCCAACTCTCTACCATTTAAGAATAAGTCGATGACTTGTTAAAAGTTTGAGTATGGTATAAAACTTGAATAACTATCAGAATATAGTTTAATGATCCAAAAAGGAGGTGTAAAGAAGCCTTTTGAGAGGTAAATTTAACTAGAGGGAGCTAGTATAATAAACCAGTCATGAGGTGAATTTTGTGATATATTGAAGACCATACATTTAGAGAGATTTTATACTAGAAATTTCAATATATTATCCATCATGTATTCCAAGAAATAGACTATAATTAGACTCAAGTGATTTATACTCGAAGAAACTCAATCTCAAAACTTGACATAAACCCAACACAAAGTTGGTTCAATTTGAGACCGAACCTTCTAAATACTTACGTATTTTTCCTTTTATAATATATATATCTTGATAAGGCTTAGAGACTATAATATGAGTGGATCAAATATTTAGTTAGCTACAAAAGTTGAAATAAGAATGCATCTTCAAAAATTGAAAAATAATTACTAATTTTCCCCCACCCCTCTAAGTGATCCCACCAGACATAGGAACCATAACTATGTTCTTATACGATTATTTATATTTTATCCTTTGAATATTTTATATTATATTTATTATTTTTATGATTATTTAAATTTATATCACATAATATTTTTCTTGATATATTCTTACTTCACATGTTATGATATTTGTATGGGGTTTTTATTAATTATTTCCTATATTAATTTTCATCATTATATTTAGGTTTCTATTAACTCTAATTCTCATTTCATCTATGAATCTTATTCCTAATATTTTTTTTATAGTCATTCATTTATATTCTATGACTATATTTAATTTTACACTGAATAAGTAATTCTTTTACCCTATAAATTTCATTCACTATATTTTATTTTGTTAACTTTGATTCTTATGATTAGGTTTTTAAATGAAAGATCCTAGGTGTTTTATTTATGATAATATTTTTTAAAACTTTTATATAATGAGGGGTGGACATGAAATTATATTTTCTCCTAATTAATTGGGTAATGATTTATTTTTTAGAGATATTATATTGGAATCAACCTGTTATTTTTTTAATTATTGATGATTATAAGTGATTATGAGTGATATGATTATGATTCCCTAAATTTTTTTCATTAATTTCCTATTATTTTTCTACTTTCACCCGATTTTTTATTTATGATTTTCTTAAGATTCTATCAAAATGAGTTAGGATGGTGATTTCATGATTGGAAATAATTCCATCATATTATATTAGTTCAATGTTTCTATCTAAATTATTATTCATGTTATTTTATGTATTCTATATCCTAATAAGTTTTTTATATTTTTTTACCCGTTATTGAGCTTTATATTTTCATTCCATATTTTTAATAATTTTTACAGGTTTTAAGGATGAGAAGGAATAATAATGAAGTTAAAAAATAAATTTATGGTGATTGATGTTTAATTAAGAAATTATATCATTTAATGAAATTTTTTATGAGGAAAAAATGTACATTGAGTGGAAGTGTGCATTTATTTATGTAATATATTTCCTAATCCACTTAGACTCTAAACCTGAAACTCTTAAAAATGTAAGTGTTAAAAAATATAATTATGGAATGGTTACATTTGGGCTATTATAGTTGGAATTAGTGTATGTTTTATATGACATTATGTTCTAGGATGTTGAATAGAAATCATAAGAAAAAAAATTAAAAAAATTAAAAAGGTTAAAATATATGGATTAAACAATTGTTTTTCATTAACTATGGATATATTTTAATGATCATTTAATAATATTTTCTTGGTTTTTTAATTTAATTTATATCTATTTTATAATGTTTTTCTATAGTGGTAAAAAGTGAATCTAGTAGAAATATAGAAAAAGGATAATAAAAATTCAAAATTAGCAACCTAAAATGGTTAGAGTTAGATATGATCATTTTGTGTCCATGTTCACTCAACTAAAACATGATATAAGTAGTTATAAAATTGTAGCATTATGATTTTTTTTACAAAAAATAATATATCAATAGTGTGAAATTTCATATGAAAATATCATCCAATATTTGGTGGAACCATAGTTTCAGTTATAACTAAAGCAAGGATAAATTACTTAGATAAGGTAATTGATGTTTTGGGTTACTCAAAGCATCAAAAAGTAACTATTTCAATTTCTCATCTTAAAGGTGAATCTGATCAGGTTTAGTGTATAATTAAGAATATATAAGAGAATAATTAGATTGATACCATGAAATTAATGGAATTTGAAGATAATTTTCTTGAAAATTATTTTCACAAGGTTCTATAACATAGAATGTAAATACAATTTCAAGGGTTGAATTAAAGGTAAGGGAATTAAGTAACTAATTATAAATAAAATTTTACAATATTAGTAGGTATGTGATGAATGTTTACCTCAATCATAAAAGTAAGATTGATATATTTTACAAAGGTTTGAAACCAATTTTATGAATAGAAATGGTCACTCATGAATTTTTATGCTGTGAGAAAATTGTTCAGTGTGTAGAGAATATATATATGGAGTTTATTGACTCATATAAGACTCATAGTATTGAATATAGTAAGTTATATATATATATATATATAAATAAATAGAATATTATTTTATGAAAAATTGAAACAATAAGAGAATACAATTTTTGTTATGGCCAAAATGTGGTAAAAATCCGTCTTGAAAGTGTCTTATAGGGTCAATTAAGTGTTATAAGTGTGGTAAATTTGGAAATATAACATGTGATTACAATTAAATATCTAATGATTAGGAAAATAATGAGAAAAATGGTGATTTAAATCTTTATCAATATTATCAATTAGTAATTAAATGTTTTAATTGTAATGAGATGGGGCATTATTCGTGTCAATGTCCTAGGGGAAAATTTCAAGAAGGATATCAAAAATATTGTAAGCATATATTTTTAATAAATTATTTTTTTCATTTTGATTGAAGACAAAGAAACTATAAATGATATATGAATGGTATGAATTGATTTTCAAAATTATTTATTATATATTTTTAAATAGAATACATGATTAGATAATGGTTGGTAAATCTTTAGTTATGATTCATATTTTTGATTATAGGAAGTGATAGGGAATAAGAAAAAAATCTTGGTTAAGTATTTTTGATGGAGTTATATGATTTATGGGTCTATATAAATGGTGTTATGAGTAACTAAGTATCAATATTTTTCTTTAATATAGTTAAAAAATTACGAAGTAATTTATTTAATAGGGGATGATGCAATAAATAAAATTTTTAGTAGGTATTCTATTGTCATAAATTATATTATTCTTATAGTAAAATTAGATTCTATTATAGAAAATGAGTACAAAATACAAGAAAAGATAATTATTTTATTAATGAAATATCATTACATATAAATAATGGATACACTTTATAAGATCAATAAAATCATGATGAGACAATAAAAACACATAAATAAGAATACTTCACACTTTAATTATTATTTATCACATTCCCTTGTGAGTATAATTCCATTGAATATGCTTCTATAAATAAGGGAAAATAATAAAAATATTCTAGGAATTTTGAGGATGAAATGGTAGAATAAAATGAATGTTTTTAGAGAAGTATGTAAGGTTATCTGTAAGAAAATTATAAGCACTAAGGTTAGCAGTTATATAGTTGTTGGTGTATCCATTGCAAGTTGTCATTATATGAATGTTGTGGTTTCAACTATATGATACTTGAAATAATAGGTAACATACTCATTATACGATCAGATAAATGAAATACGATATATTTGATAATCATTTTATATTAAAAAAAGTAATCATATTTATTTCCTATTAGAAATAATATTCCATTTAATGGTTAAATATATTTATTTAACATAATTTATTAATTTATATAATTATTAAATAATATATATATATATATATATTAATTTTATGTATTTAAAATGATATTTACAACTATAGTATTCTTAGAAATAATTTTTTATTGAATTAAAAGAATATGTTATTTTTATCTTAAAAAGATATATATATATATATATATATATTCTAAAAAATAAATTATTTTAATATTAACATTTAATAGTTGTATTTAAATTTTAATAAATTTAATAACATATTTTTAATCATCATGTAAAAAATATATGGAATTTATTTTGTTATAAATTATAAAAAACAAGATATGACTGTAAATATAAATGAAACGTATAATCATAGTTTTTGATAGGAAATATTATAAAATATTATAAATTATATTTTTCTTTCAAATTATGTTCTTTAAAGTTTTTAAGGATTTATTTTAAAAGGTAGTATTTTAATTCAATGTTGTTTTTAGTTGAGTGATAAATTTGAATTTGAATTATTTTTTTTAAATGTTCAAATTCAAAGTCAAACTCTAAGAATTATTAATTTATAAGTATTTATAATATTTTATAATAAATGATAAATATATGGAATATGTTAGAATATTATTCATATAATGAATTATTGTTTAAATTTTCAATATTCAAATTTCATTTTATTATAAGATGAGTATAAAAGTTGAATTCTTTTTATAAAATTTGAGCCCAATTTATAATCAAAATATACTGTCCATTATTAAATTCATTTATTTAATATGATGAAATATAATATAAATTTATATAAAATTTCAGAATACTATAAATATATCAAACATAAATTTATAAAGTTAAAATATTAATTTAAATTGGTTATATATTTAGTAACACATTTGATCTTCCATTTAAAATAAGAGTGTATGATCACAACCTTTCCAGATATGTATCATACTCATTTTTAGTTATTATTTTACCCTTGTTTTGATCATACCTAGGTTTTTTTTATTTCTTTAGTATTGTTTTGAGTGATTTCGGAAAAATTTGGATGCCCATGGGGATGTTCATGGTTGGCACTTGGTTAGGGAAAACCGTGCGGTTTTACCCAAGAAACTATGAATCTCATTTTGGAGCCATAGGAGGTGGCACATGGCTTGAACAAACTGTGAGGCCTCCCTACACAAACCATTAAACCTAACACAAATGGGGTTGTTATGTTTGGAACATTTTTTGGTAAACCATTTCTCACCTATGAGTAACCATGCACCCCATGAGCAGGGGCACACAGTTTGGAAAACTATGCACCCTGCCTAAGAAACCATGCACACAAGATTTTAAAACCTTAAAAATTATTTAAAAATTAATAAACCCTAGTTTTTATCCCAATTATCCATATATCCACCTAATATGAATTAAATTTATTTTAGAGGCACCCGATAGGATTCCAAGTCTCCTCTAACTTCTTCTACTGCGAATCAAAGATCTACTGACTGATATCGTACCCTATACAGTATATAATATATTTCACATTTCGATTTTTCTCTCTCCCATATATCATCCCATTTGGAGAGGAATGATTTTCTTTCATTTTTTATTGTTTAGATCTAGGTTTCAATAAATACCTCTTTATTAGATCTTGGACCAAGGTTTTAATCTTCTAGATCTCCTCCACCATTGTGAATTAAATTGTTCCACATCTAATTGAGGGTTATAGGTTGTCGAGAATTCATAAAAAATCTCTAGGTAGGTTGCCTAATTGTTAATTACCATATTATTAACTATAATTATGTGTTTTAGTTGTTTCATTGTGTTCCTATATTGGTTAATTACATTTAAAATTTAAATAATGAATTAATTCCATTCTAATTGTGAGACCCTCCACTGATCTCATTGGACCCATTGAAGACTGTGAGACCAAACCTGGTGGAAACCCATGGGGGTTTACCAATATATCTAAAATTAGGATTTATGGAATTTGAAAAAGGGGAATAATGGGTTATAGAATTTAATTAAGTAATTTTTTTATGTTGATAATGGGAATTAATGGGTTGGTTGGTTTAACCTTGAGGGGTTAATTAATTGTGTGATTAAATGTTGATAATTGGATTAATGGTGAATTTTTAATGTTATTCCATGTGATTAAAGTAAAGAACCATGGTTGTGATTATGAATGAAATGGTTCACCATGATGAGAATGATTAAATAAAAGGTCAATAATATTGAAACTTGATATGAATGTGATATATTTGATATTGTGATTTATTGATAAATGAGCTGTAGGTAAGGGACTGATGCTCCAAATACCTATGGGGTGCCATACTGATTATCCAATCCCATAATGCATGCATGTGATAAATGAGTTGTGGTATAGGTATTGATGATCCAAATACCCATGGGGTTCCAGACTGATTCTCTATTCCCCCAAAATAGATTTATATGTGAATTTGAACAATGAGGTGTGGGTGTGGGATTGATGCTCCAAATACCCATGGGGTGCCAAATTACTACTCCAGGTCATCGATGCCTAATTATGAAATTTGAATTAAATAAATAATTAATACCATTTAAATAATGAATTGTTATATTACTTATAGTGCATGGTTTAGACTCTTTCATGTGCCAAAGCAGGCATGGTTGGCTGGGGTGTCACCATGAATCTGAGACCCAGTGTGGTTAATTAAAGAATAATAAATGTGAGACCTGTTTACTTTTATTGGATTATTTATTTTTTATTTATATAATTGAATACACTATTATTGAATAGATATTTCTTTAGACACCATTAGTAGCGACCTACTAAGTTGTACTCATGCCTTAATCAGGCTGCTTGATTGGTACCTGAATGGATTTCATGTTTGTAGAATAGGATAAGGGAAAGAGCCCAATGTTAGATGGCTAAGTTGGGATTTTGGAGGAGAATGGATGAGGAAACTAGACATGATGTCGAGACCCACTTGGGAGATTCCAATGTGTCTTTATTTTAGGGTTTCATTAGACACTTGAAACATATATGTCATGACATATTTACTGCTTTGGTTATTGGTCATTTTCCATGTTTTGGGATTCTATATGAGATATTGGTCTTTATTAATTGTTGTTTATTATAATTTTTCTATTATTTATTTATTTTATTGATTTTTATACTTTTATAAAGAGGGTATAGTCTCCTCACCTTATATATTACACCCTTTCTTCTAGTCAGCAACCTCTGGCGTATGGGGAGGTGCACCTGTGGTCACATGATGAACCAGTTCAGGGCACCGACATGTAGCACCTAGGTCAGGATGTTACAAAGTATTATAAGAGGTGGTTTATTTTATTTTTCATTGTATTATTATTTTTTAATGTTAGACACAAGACTAAGATTATTCAGTCCTTGTTCATGAGCTTGTTCATAGGAGTAGGTAACCCATGTGTGGGGGAAAACCCAAGTACCCTAGGTGGGATTGTTGTTCTTTATTTTTGATGTTATGGTTGGATATTATTTCACCTTAGGTGATTCACTTGTTGTATGATTATATTATTTTATAATATTTTTAATTATAGATTATAATGATATGAGATTTGGGTATACATGCATCATTTTTGGCACTAGGGATTTTACGTGACATGCATAATTTTAAGCATGGATAGAAAATAAAGTTATGAGTAGGTTTTGGAAAATGAAAATACTTTTATTTATTTTAGTAAATAAAAATGAAATGGTTCATAATAAAAAATTGATAATTATAAAGTTTTCTAAATGTAGGAATTTTAAATGTTTAAAATTGGTTTTTAATGGGAAGGTGGTGATGTGAAAGTGTTTTAACCTATATAAGCCATGATCTAGGTGAGATATGATTGAGGGTAGTGATAGTGCCTCAGTTTTGACTTTGTGGTGATTTATGATGAATGAATTGTAACAGATGTATATGAATACTTCTTATGTAAATGTGTTAATAATGTATTATGTGTCCAAACATGTGTGTTTGTAATTTTAGATAAATTCATCCATGATGATGTTTGTTGATAGGATGATAGGAGGACATGGCTGGAAATGTGCCTCTAGAAGTGGGACAAGAGGCCTCGATAGTTCTGGGTGAAGGGGTGGGAGAGAAGTTCCATGAGAACTTCACATACTTTATAAAGTTTATGGTAAGATACCTAGGGAAGGTTGTACAGAACATGTATGATATGACATGGAAGTTATAGCTGTATAACCCTTTGACCTTTACCAAAGAGGGTGTACATGAGGAATCTGAGTTCTAGATTGAGTATATCCAGAAAATTATTGACCATTTAGAGAATCTTGTTAAGAAAATAGAAAAAATGGATTATTATATGATAAGAGGTAAAGTAAAACAATTTTTATATATTTAGGCTGAGGATGATAAATTGGAGGGAATGGTATGAAAGGTCTTTCAGGATTAGTTCTTGGAGAACTTTTATTTAGAGACACTGAGATAGGAGAGGAAAATAGAGTTTATGCATTTTACCCAGGGGAGTATGTCCATGATGTACTATGCTGGCCACTTTAATAACATTTTGTTATATGTTTTAGTGTTGGAAGGATATGAGGAAACCGCAATGATATACTTTTAGGATGGATTTAAAGGTGAGATTAAGTCATAGGTTAATATCTTCTATTTTAAGAAGTTTTCTGAGATTTTTAATCAGGATCTAATTTCCAAGGAGAAATTTAAAATTATTCCATTGGAGGATAATTGATTTATGCTTTAGGAATAAGATTTATGTATTTTGAGGGTAGAAAGCTTCACTATGAGAATGTTAACAAGAGAAGTGGAAATAAGAGTGGTCAGGGGGAATGATTAGTTACTCAAAGAAATTCTCAATTTCTCTTCCTTCAGTGTTGTAGGATGGGTCACAATCATAACCAGTGTTCCTGACCACCAAAAAGATATTGAGATTTTGGAAAAATGGGGCATCTACAATGGTTTTTTAGGAACCCAAAACAAATGGGTAGTGATGTAGGAGCTAGATCGAACCAAAGTATGGGAAATGTTTCATTTACACTATACCAGGATAGAAGTTGGAGTTCCACTAGACATGGTGGTTGTGGTGGAAGACATAGTACTTCAGGGAAAGAGAACCCATGTTAGTAGAGTAGTGAAGCTCAAAGGATTCAGGATGAATCATAGGATAGTGGGACAATACAGTTGCATTCAGTTCATCTTACACTTATGGATAGCGATCTTAGACAGTCGATAGTCAGAGGTACCATTATTGTCACTTCTTTTCTTTATAGTGCTATATTTGAGATAGTATTATCACATTATTTTATATCTTCTTATATTGTGAATGAGTTGAGTCTGACTATAGAGTTTTTGAGTTGGGTTATGAGGATCGAAACACCATTGGAAGTGTAGTTAAGGGACAACTTTTTATGCAAGGGGTGTTCTCTCGAGGTTGATGAGTATTTTTTCCTTTGGGATCTTTACACACTTGAAATGTTATGTTTTGAATTGATATTAGGTATGGATCAGATAGTATCATACCGATCCAAAATTTATTTTTATTGTAGGAGAGTGAACTTTACATCCCCTAAGGGTAATAATTATGTTCATCATGGAGAATATGATATCCAGGAAGGCCATGTGGGGATAATTCATTAGCAACTGGGGAAGATCAACACCTAGGTTGGGTCTATTTTTTTAGATGAATAAGGTGTAGGGAATAGTTATTTTCCACCTTTAGTGGACTAATTATAAGATATTTTTCATGAAGGATTCTTAGGGTGACACCTAAAACAGATGTTGATTTTATAATTGAACTCATTCCTAAAGCTGAAATAGTTTCCATCCCATCTTATTGAATGGAACCAATATAGATTCAAGAGCTTAATATTTATTTGGAAGATTTTATGGATAAGTGATTTATCTATACAAGAAAATTTCCTCATTGTTCTCTACTTTTGTTTTCTAAGAAGTATAACGATATGTTATATTTATGTGTTGATTACCAGAAGTTGAACTGGATGATAGTAAAGAATTGGTATCCTCTTCCATATATTAATGATCTTTTTGAAAAGTTGATAAGAGCTTGTGTATTCTCTAAGATTTAATTGAGACTAGGGTATCATTAGTTGAGAGTTAGTCCTTCTAATATACCATAGACTACTTTTAGAAGAAGGTATGAACTATATGGGTTCTTCATGATTTTTTAGGGTTGAAAAATTATCTCGATATGTTTATGGACTTGATGAACAAAATCTTTCAAACATTACTGGATCATTTTGGGGTTATTTTTGTGGATTACATCTTTGTGCACACCAGAAATCATAAAAATCACGAAAAATATCTTGACATAATCCTAAGTACACTGAATGAGAATAAAATATATGCCAATATATATAAGTGAAAATTTTGGAATGAAAAGTTACATTTATTTGGTCACATTATCTTTGAGTAAGGTGTGTCAGTGGACTCAGAGAAAGTTCAGGAAGTGTTTTCTTGGGTGAATCCCAAGAATGTTTTTGATATCTAAATATTTCTGGGTTTTTTGGATTATTATTGAAGGTTTATCCAAGAATTTTATCATTTGTAAACACCACTTTTGGGTTTGACTAATACGGGTATAAAATTTTAATGGTTTGGAGTATGTGAGAACACATTATAGGAGTCAAAGAATCATTTTAGTACTAAACTAATTTTTAGCGTACTTGATCTGGGTGAAAACTATACCATGTTTTTTGATGTATCCAAGATATTACTTGGATTAGTGTTAATTTGGGGGGATCTGGTTGTGATTCATGCGTTTTAAAATTTGAGGCCTCATGAGTGGAAATAACCTATGCATGATCTCAAGTTAGCCACAGTGGTTTATGACTTATTTTTTTGGTGGAATTACCTACTGAGTGAAAGATTTACTTTTTGTGTTGATAAAAAATAATTAAAGTATATATTTTCATAGATATATTTGAATCTATTGTAGTAGATTTGGGTTGAGTATATGCAATCATTTGATTTCAAGCTATCATATAAGCCCTAAAAGGGAAACATTGTTATTGATGATTTGAGTAGGAAGACACTAAGTGAGGTAGTTCTAGAGTTTAGTTCTGAGTGAAAGATGATGACCATGTTGGATGAGATTCATATTTAGGTTTAGGAGGGCCAAGAGAAGATGAAACTCATATACCCATCGGTGAATTACAAACTTTTGAGCTATATCAGGGAGATAAAGTATTAGAATCAAGAGTTTTTTTCCTTTTGGGAATGCCTTGAAGGTGGGGAGTCACCTTCTGATTGGACTATAGATGATGATGAGATCATGAATATATGAAACCATGTTGTTATGACCATGTGTATGCTTGATGATATGATGCATGAGTTTCACCCCTCTAAGGGGGTAGTGTATCCTATTCTAACCAGAATTTACCATCAACTACATCGACAATATTGGTGGATGAGCATGAAAAGTGAGATTGTAGGTTTTGAGACATGATGATACACTTGTTAGTAGGTGAAGGCTTAGCATCAATGACCTAGTGAATTGTTACATCCATTTACATTTCCGAAATACAAATGGGATGACGTTACCATGGACATTGTGGTGGGTATTTTGGGACACCTCAAAATAATGATACTATTTGGGTGATTGTGGACAAATTGATGAAAGTACCCCATTTATTTCTTATATGGGAAACATTCAAAGTTGATCAGCTGGGAGATATGTATGTTTGGGAGATAGTATATTTCCATGGAGTGACATGGATCATAGTTTTAGACCATGGTTCCTAATTTACTTCATGCTTCTGGAAAGGTCTACATAAGGTGTTGGGTACCCATGTGTTTTTGAGTACATATTTTCACCTATAGATAGATGGAAAATCAGAGCATATTATTTAGGTTTTAAAGGAAAAGAAACACGAATACATCCTAAATTTTGGGAATCTTGGGAGGAGCACTTTGTGCTGGTTGAGTCTACCTATAATAAAATTTATCAGGAGACTATTTAGATGGAACCATATGAGTCACTTTATGGTAGGCCATGTAGATCACCTCTATATTCAATGGAGGTAGAGGAGTCAGAGTTTCTATGACTGAGTCTCATGAAAAATACATCAGAACATGTTCAATTGATTTGGAAATATATGGCCACAACTCTGAGTAGGAAGAAGTAGCATGATTATTGACTTCATCCATATATTTAGTTTACAATAGGAGATCATGTATTAATTTTGGTTGTCACTGAGATTGGTTCATCATAAGATTTGGAGGCGAGGTAAGTTAGTGCCTAGGTTTGTTGGACTATTTGAGATTGTGGAGAGGATCAGACCAGTGGCGTATCGATTAGATCTTCCATAAAGGTACCATGTATGATTTTTTCAGTGTGTCATAGGTTCATCGGTATCACCATGACCATTCTAATGTGATCAATGTTGATGGTTTTTTGATTGAGGCTGATGCATCCTTTGAGAAAAAATCGATTCATGTTGTGCATTGTAGCAAAAAAGTTTTTCTGGGTAAAGACTGTTCCATTGGTCCAAGTGTTGTGGTAGCATGGCCATGTTAAGGAAGAAAAATGGGAGAAGAAATTCGATATCTGGGCCTAGTGGAACAAACTTTTTACCTTGTAATATTAGTGATAATTGGTAGTATAACTCAGGGAAGAGCTGTTATAATGTGGGAAGATTATATGATCCTGACCTTTCTAGAGATGTATCGCACTCATTTTTCAGGTATTATTTTAACCTTTTTTTGACTATATCTTGGATGAGTTTTGATTTGAGGGTGTTTTGGGAGAATTTAAATAAATTTCAAAGCCCATGGGATTGTGCACAGTTGGTGCATGGTTAGGGAAAACCATACGGTTTTCCTTAGGAAACTGTGTGCCCCTTTCTAGAGCCATAGGAGGTGGTGTACAATTTAACCAAACTATGTGGCCTCCCTCCCCAAAAAATACACCCTCAAACAGAGGGGTTTTTTTATAATTGGAACATGGTTTGGGAAATCATATGCCTAAATAGGAGTAACTATGTACCCCATGAGTAGGGGCACACGATTAAGGCACATAGTTTGGAAAACTGTGCACCTCACCCAAGAAACAGTGCGTGTGGGATTTTAAACCCTCGAAACATTATTTTAAAATTCACAAACCCTCTGTTTTTATCCAAAATCTCCCCATCTTAGCCTAATAAAATTTTTATTTCTTTTGGATACTCCTAGGAGGATTTCATGGCTTCTAAGTATTCTTATAGTGTGAATAGAAGATCTAGTAACTAAGATTGAACTTTTTATGGTATGTAATATCTTCATAATTTGGATCCTTCTCTCTCACAGATTTATTTCCCTTTAGAGAGGGATGAATTTTCATCTGTTTCTAGTGGTTTAGATATAGGTTTTTATGGAACATGTTTCATTGGATCTTGGTCCTAGGTTTTGATCCTAGATCTCCTCCGCTATTTTGAATTCAACCGTTCTACATCAAATTGGGGGTTATGGGTTTTCTAGCAATCATCAATGATCTTGAGGTATATTGTCCAACTATTAATTAATATAGTATTGATTATGATTATGTGTTTTGGTTGTATTTTTTGGTTTCTATTTTGTAAAATCTTATTTAAAATTGAAATAATGAATTAATCTCCTTGTGATTGGGAGACCCTCTATGGATCCTATTAGAGATTGTGAAACCAGAATTGAAGGAAACCCATGGGGTGTGTCAATATCTATTAATTGATAATTTATAGAATAATAAAAATGTGAATAATGGGTTATTTTAATTGAATTAAATCCTTGTTTCATGTTGATAATGGGAATTAATAGGTTGGTTGGATTAACGTTGAAGGGTTAATAAATTGCATGATTAAAATTTGATAATTAGATTAATGGTGAATTGTTCAGATTATTACATGTTATTAAAGTATAGAACCATGGTTATGATTATAAATGAAATAGTAAAATGTGATGAGAATGATTTAATATAAGGTTAATGATGTTGAGCCTTGATGTGAATGTGATATATATGATATTATGATTTATTGATAAATGATGCATGGTTGAGAGACTGATGCTCAAAATACCCAAGGGGTGATAGTCTAATGCTCTAGAACCCTGGTGCATGCATGTGAAAAATGAGTTGTGGGACACAGAATGATGCTTTAAATACCCATGAGGTTCTAGACTAATGTTCTAGGCCCTTAATATATATTTATATGCGAATTGGAATAATGCAGTGTGGGTTAGGGACTGATTCTCTAAATACCCATAAGGTTCCAAATTACTAATCTAGGCCCTTGATGCATGTCTATGAAATTGGAATTAAATGAATAATGAATTAACATGAAAGAATTAATTATTATATTCTCTATGTTGTATGGTTTAGACTTCGACACAGGCTGAAGTAGGTATGATTGGAATGGGAGTTTCCATGAACACGAGGGTCAATGTGGTTAAATAATGTATAATAATTGTGAAACCTGTTTAATTTTATTAGCTTATTTATTATTTATTTATACAATTGCATAAAATATTATAGACTATATATTTTTTTAGACACTATTGGTGGTCTCCTACTGATTTGTTCTCAAACCCTACTTGGGCTGCCAGATCGGTACCTGAATAAATTTCATGTTTAGAGGACATGATAAGGGCATGATCCCTATATTAGATGGTTCAGTTGGGATTTGGGATGGAGCACAGATGAGTGAACCAAACATGATGTTGGGACCCACTTGGGAGATAAAAATATGTCTTTAGTTTGGGTTATAATTATATAATTGACAAAAATATGGAATGACTTATTTACTTATTTGGTTATTGGTCATTTTGCATGTTTTGGGATTTTAAATGAGTTGTAGGTCTTTATTGGTTACCATTTTTTATCATTTGGATATTTTTTATTTATTTACATGATTTTGATTCTTTTATAAAGAGGGTATAGTCTCCCCATGTTACATATTAGACCGTTGATTCTAGTTGATAGCCTCTGGCATGTGGGGAGGCACACTCGAGATCACATGATGAACTGACTTGGGGCATCGACATGTGGCACCTAGTTCAGGATGTTACAAAGAATTCAAAATCCATTGAAATTATACTTCTTATTATCATATTTTTATCTAAAATGATACGGAAAATTTTAGAAATATATGGAATATATTAAAACACTTAATAAACATTAAATATTTATTTTTAAATTCAATAGGTGAATTTGAGTTAGTAAGATTTTAGAAAAACTTTTGAAAACCTTTTTAAAATAAGAGTTTAAGTTGAAACAAAATTTTACTCTATTTTATTATATTTTGTTATAAAATGATATAAAAAATGATATAAATGTATGTAATGTTTATTACATGATAATATAATTAAAATATCATAAAAATATTATCAAATTAATAGAATTTTATTTTTATGCAAAGATAAATATGAAAATACTTATCATTGGTGATGCAACGTAAGAAAACTAAAAAATGGTTACTTAGTGATAAGATTTGAAATAATAAGTATTTTTTTAACTCAATGGAATACAAACTATTATAAATAATTTATATAAATATTATAAATTTAATTCCATAAATATCTAGATGTTTCTAAATGTAATTTATATGAATAACCCTTGAAATCTATATAAATGATATTTTTTTGTTAAAAATAATTTTAAATTAATAAAAAATCATAAAAATTATATTTAATACTATTTAGATGAGTATTTATTTTTTCCATATCTTAACTCGTGCATTTATGAGAAACTTTACATTTTAACATTAACTTCCTAACCCTAAAAAAATGGATACTTGTGAAAATTCCATCAAAACTTGTTTATAAAAGGGGTATCATTCTACTCTTTCCAAAACATATATAAAGTTTTGTTTTATCTATATATCCTAACCATATTCAACTATAAATTTCCTTAAACACATTCTTAAGGGTCTGGAATATCCAAAATCCCCACCTCATAAGAATTTATACTCAATCAAAAGGAGGTGACTCAAAAATCAAGGTAAGGGTTCCCAAATCAATCATTCCATTCTTATTTAAGATACCATTACTTTAAAAATATTTTAAACCACCTCTTATTTTTATTCTAAAATTTTATTTACATGTTATTTATACATGATTGATCTATTATTGATTTGATATCACTCATTACCTCCTATAAAACCCTTTTAATATTTTTCTACTATGTCCAAATATAGGTTTTAGGATCCATTTCTTTTCATTTCAATTATACTATTACCCCTTAAATAAAATAAGTAATTCTTAAAGGTAAATTAAAAATAGTAGTTTAATTATACTAAAATTATTTTATGAAACTTAAATATTTATTATTCTTTCTTTTGTTTTAAAATATTTTCAAAAACATTGTTCACCTATAGTGGTTTTATGTTCCCATTTGAATAATGGAATTTTATTTATCACTCAATCCTTTCATAGAAATTAAAAAATATTATTTCATGATTTAAAAAAAATTAATGATAAATAAATTTTTTGTTTATGATTTTATAATAATCATATAGTCATGATAATAATGATATAAAAATTGAACAATCAATGTTATTTTAAGCATCTACAAAAATATTATCAAAGAAGATTTTATAAACTATATCTATCTATTATTATATTGAATTAATTTGAATTTTTAATGAAATAAATTATATAAATTTAAAATTTTGGATCTTATGAAACTATTGGTAATAGATATTTGACTGTTATTCTTATACAGAAGATGTTTTTAGAATTATGTACTGAACAACCTCAAAATGACTGAGATAAGAAAAATTAATCAAATAAATGAATAATAAATGACAATAAATTAATAAAAAGAAATAATAATAATGAATATTTTTCTAAAGTTAGGTGAACTAAACATTTTATTCATACATGAACCATAAATATAATGGTCTAGAGTCTTTGGATACTATATATATAATCATATTATTTTATTAAATATATTCAAAATATGACACAATTTATTTCTTACACAGTACACTTGTAAGACATACTATAGTTAAAAGATTTTTTTATACCCTAGGGAAAGGAAACCTAAGAAAGGGTGGGATCAGATGCAAAATAAATTTAAACATAAGATATATAAATTAATGATCATAAGTAAGTAAAAGATAACAATAATGGTATAATATCATGATCATAACAAACAATAATTTTACCTAATCCATCAGAGATAATTAATTATAATTCATGGAAGAATTAATTCTCATAATAAAATACATAAGTCATAAGTATGCATAATCATAAATAATCAATCATGATCCATGTAAACATATTATATTCACAGGACATAAGTTTATGGAATACACATAAGCATAAAAAATAATTTTCTTAGTGATAGATCACTGCCAAAGCTATCATAGAGGATTGAGTTCCCTCCTTATATCATTTTTTCCTTATTTAAAGTTCACTCCCAAGTAAATCATAGTGGAAATTGTCCCTTACTGAACAAGGTTCTCTCCCCATCATAGTTATTATTATCTCATTTGATATCCATATTTACTCAATGCATTTGAGGTATGTATAATTTTTATACCACCCATCACATAATAAAGACCATTCATATGTGTGACAAAATATCATAATACATTCATCATATAATTATATTATAACCCATGGAAAGGAGACTAGTTTTATAAACATTTCATCATTTAATCTTAGAAAAAACTATGGTAAATAGATGAGTTTCATAAAGGTCCCCAAATAACATAATTAAACCATGGGATATAAATGAGTCTCATAGAATAATCCTTAAATAATAATCATTAAAATCATTACAAAGAAAGAAAGTTGATTATATTGTAAGATCATATCCCCAATGAATCATAAAAATCCTCAAAGGATATTGAAATATATTAAAAATACCATTAAAATATCATTTGAAACTATCTTTGAAAACCTAAGAAAATATCCTTTTATTGTGATAAAATTTTAACTAAAAAAATCCCATAATATTGAGGAAATAGTATTAATTAAATATATAAAAAATAAATTGTAATGGAATCTTATATGAACATAATGGTCATGATGGTTGGTAAATCTTCTCATTTAGTATATTTTGAAATAATATTCTTTTAACACTTTTGAAAAAGTCAAAAAAAACATTTTTGGAAAACTTTTATAATGATTCATTTTTGATATTTTTTTAAAATTAAATGGTAGTGAAAATTAACTTTTGAAAACATTTTAAGTATAGTTAAGAACATTCATAAAACAATTTTGAATAGTATAGACATAGAATAATTTTTTTGATGACTATAGAGGAAATACAGACATATTTTATTTAAAACAATTTTCTCAATCATTTTATGTAACAAAGAGTGGAAAATATTAATAATACAAAAAATAAAATAAAAAATAACCATTGGATAATAAAATATATAGGTTTTAGAGTATATATATATAATTACCCTCAATTTAAATTTAATAGAGGCAATTTTGAAAATAATTGAGATTGTATCATAAACTACTTACCTCAAGTTCCATATTGCATCATGCACATTGAAATAAACTATATAATAAATATATATTGTTATAAATATATTAAATAAAATACACAGTTATAAATTTTAATTTATAATTTCTTTATAATTTCCAATTATTCTTTTATTTGCAATTTCTTCATTAAAATGAACAATCAATGTGAAAAATGGTCTATTTTCTATGCATGTTTTAGTTCGGTGGTTTGGTACATATAAATTTTTCATGGATTCATCATATATAGAATCTGAATAATGATATAATTATAATATTTATTAATAATATATAATTTTTTAATTATTCATACAAAGTGGTGATGAAAAATTAATCACATCACTGTGTGGAGGTGGTAGTCCCCACATACACATGAGCAACATTATTGTTTTCCAATGAATAGAAAGGTAAGATTATAGATAAGATCATATATTTATTGAATAATAATTATGTTAATATATAAATATTAAATCCAACATAATAACTGACTATATATGATGGTGATGGAAAATGAATCACATCACTATGTGGAGGTTGTAACCCACACGTAAACACGAGCGATACTTTTATTTCCCATTTAATGGAAAAGAGGTGAATTTTTTTTGACCCATCATCATATTTTTTTTAGTTTATTTAATATTATTTTATAATTATTTTATTTTGGATACTATATATTTATAGGTAGTAAAATAAGACATAAAATTTAAACTACTTGGTTAAGATTTATAGCTCTTCGTTGAGAAACCTCCTACGGATTACACCATAATCCTTTAGATTATGGTGTTTTGATCAAAATAGGACCTATATGATATTGAGAGGGATTTTAGGAAGCAATTATGGAATGGATTTTTAGATCTATAAGGCTCATGAAGAGTGAGGAAGAGAGAAAAAGTTGTATCATTTTTTAAGGGAGGGGGAGGACATAATTGGAAGTTATTAGAAGATTAAAATATAATAATGTATTACTCAAGTCACACTGATCAAAAATTAAAAATCTTAAAATATAGAAAATATAAAATATAATTATAATTATCCAATAAAATTAAAGAATGTTTTTTTGTGATATTTTAAACATTATCTAAAAGGTTAACCCTCAGAAAACCGTTTTCAAATCTAAACTTGGTAAATTGTTTTTATTGTTTTTAATTTTAATTATGAAAAAAATTAAATTGAAACTTTTAAATTATATTAATTTTTAAGATTAAAAATAATTAACCCATTTTATAAGATTAATTTTTTATAAGTGTGAAGAATTTATCTTAAAATAAGTGCATAAAACACAATAAAATCATTTTTAGCAAAATTAATTTTTAAGAATTAAACTGAGTTTTCCTTTATTCATTTCATTGTAAAAAATATTAGATTCATGTTAAAATATTTAATTTAAGAGATTATATAAACATTTTATTTATATCATTTAACAATATATCATGCACATAGAAATAGTTTTTTAGAAAAAAATATGATTTTTCATTCAAATTATTTTTATTTTAATTTCTAACTAATTAAAAACTAACTAATTCATTTTATAAATATGTAAAAAATTATGTTTTATAATTTAGTTAGTCCCAAAAATCCAATATCTAGGTGATAATTGTTACACTAAGTAATAATATTTTAATAGGATATCACATTTTAATTAAACTTGGTGTTGCATGTAAGGAAATCAATGAAAGAAAATCAATTTATTTAAAGAGAAATATATCATAAAATCTCAAGGTGTTAAATTATACCCACTTTATAAGAGTTTTCCCATAAATATTTTTTCCCTCAGATAAAAATAATTGAGGATACTTATGCCTCATCACATATTTAGTTTCCCACATAGCTTCATTATATTTATGGTTTGATAATAAATCCCTGACTAGGTGAGTGGTTTTGTTTCATTGAAACTTATATCTTAGATCTAGAATATACATTGGTTATTCATCAAATGATATATCATGATCCAATGGTAGGAACCTTGAGTTTAATATATGTGAAGGATCACGTATGTACTTACTTAGGAGAGATACATGGGACACATCGTGAAGTTGAGGTAAATTTAGGTGAAGTTCCAAGAGATAAGAAACCATCCCGATACGATCAAGATTTTTTAAGGGAAAAAAATTTCTAGTGATTAGTTTGACCTTATTTCTAATTCTCATAACCTTATTCCATGTATAAATTCATAGGAATACCTTATCACCAACTTTAAACTCCAAATATCACTGATTATTGTTATCATAACATTTATATTGACTCTAAGCTGCCCTGATGTATTAATGAGTTACTCTAACCTTATATTGAATTTACTCAGCTAGTTTGGATCCCAATATATTTTACCTCTAACTTCATATTATTGCATTGGATTTCTACACTTTCTTTCATAGAGGGACTTATAAATATCCATTTTAAAGCGCTAGTTAAATTTATTGATATATAAAAATTAGACTATAGAAAGGTCTTGATCCCAAAAAAATTTAAAGCATAGATAACATGTACCCAAAATATCTTACAGGGTTCGAATGGACCTCTTAGAATGACCATCTATATAAGTATTATATGCATTAATGAACCTCAATTCTATATGTAGATCTTATTTAATACATCTCCAAAACTTAAAGGTAAACCCCAGATCCGAATCAGATATAATTGAGAGTGAACTCCATAAAATTTCACAACTTCCTTAATGAATATCCGAGAAAAATAGTCAAGATATATATATTCTCTAATATAAGCGAAATGTTTTAATTTTATAAGGTGACCAAATACAAACAAAATAACATTATTTTAACAACCTCAAATTTCTAAGGATAATAAAACCCTATTTTTAAATAAATTATGTTCATTTTTACATGAAAATTGTAAATTTTCAAAAAAAAGTAATTAATAAATGTTTTAAAGGATTTAATCAAGGATAAAGCAAAATCCGTTAACACATTGGAATATTCTATAGAATATTCCAAGAGTTACTCACTAACTTAGTGTGAGATTTTGAGGCTTGTAGAGCCTCGATGCATATAGAATGAATATATTAAATATATTATATTACACATGTCTGATTTTTTCAAAAATAATTTAATATATCCTAAATAGTGAGTCATATGAGAAATTTGAAACCACTATTAGGTCAGGGATGAAGGATTTAACCTAGGTGCAACATAAAATTTATGTGTGTTAGACTTTTGGTAAGATCAATGGGAGGATAAGTTATTTATATTTTTATTATAATATTTTTCCAAAAATAATTGAATATCTCTCAAACAGTATATTGTATAAGAAATAAGAGATCATCGTCAGGTTCTAGATGTGGGGTTTACCCTAGGTGAGATATAAAATTTATGTGTGCCAGGTGTTTGGAAACATCACACACCAGAATAGATTTTTAGTTTTTAATTATATTATTATTTCATTTCAAATTTATTAAAATTAATTTATTTAAAAAATAAGTTACCTTCTTCAACATTTTGAGGAGAACATGATTGATGATGCCAAATCAATTAGAAATATTTAAAATACAATGTTTTTGACTGATTTGAAATGTGAAATGCCATTAATGGATGAATTTAGAAACTTCATCATTAAATTTATCTTGAATCATGGATGAAATGATAATTTTCAATTTTTGGTTTTTATTGAAATTTGTTGATGAATTTTTATTTATGGTGTTTTAGTGACATAAAATTAATAATAATAATGAATTATTATTACTATCATTACTATTATTATTATTATTTTAAATATTTTTTGTGTGAAAATTAATTTAAGTATATATATATATGTGGGTTAGATAAATAAATAAATAACCAACCAACTAAATAAATAAATAAATAAATAAATATAAATAAATAAATAAATATATATATATATATAATGTGTGTGTATATATATGGGTTATATAAATATATATATGTGGATGTATATATGTATATATGTATATATATATATGTAATTCGTATAAATATATAAACATATATATAAACATGGAAATTTTTTAATATGTATTAAATGGGTGATTTAATATATTTAAAAATGGTTTTTTAAATAAGAAACTCATGATAATGGGGTTGGTGCATGGACTTAATCATGAAAGATAAATACCAAAATAAATTGAATAGTAAATGAAATAATGAGATAAAAAAAATATAAAAGGGGAAATGGGAGAGTGTGTAACATATAAGGGGTTTTAATCCCATTCCCACGCCTCTTTTTCTCCACCTCTCTTTTATTGTTTTTATATTTATTATTATTATTTTATTTTAAACTTCTATCCTAAATATATTTTTCAGAATTTATTGGATTGATACACTGTCGGTTCCATTGGATTCATCTCAAAGAGAATAATTTTAATCATAAATTTATTTTTAAAAGTAGTAAGGTATTATTTTCATATTTAAATATATTATTACTTTTCATGTTTTAATTATCGAAGATAACAACATTTCTAATGAAATCATTGATCAATAGACAAAATTTCTTGATGGTGAAATTAAACTTGGATGTCAAAGTTTATAATTAAATCATTATTTTACATATGGTAGGATGTTCCTTACCTTTTTGGAATCTCGCTGACACAAGTTTCCATGTTATAATTTATGTGTAGATATAATTGATATATGTGTTTGATTTTGATCACATGTGTATCTTTTGTAACTCGTGATGTCTGTCATACTCTGTTTATATATACACTATTGCCTTGATGTGATGCCTGTATTAGCATAACTTATTGACCATTATTGATAGTGATCACATTTTGGAACATGTGTGGCCATGATTCCTTTTATGATTTTATTTCCCTGACTATACTTGTGTAGCTTGTTATTTCATGTTCAATGATGATCACATGTGTTTTTTATTTCTACTAATACTCATGATGTTACATCATACTATGCTTTACTTATATTCTCTACCTTGTTGTATGTTACCCTACCTTCTGAGGCATCATTCTTGGTGCTTGGAATAGCTGAATCATAGTGATAGGTTTATCACTTATAGAGACTATGTTCTTCACAAGAGATGATTATGATGATGGAACTGATCATAGGGTAGAGATATGATGATGCCATGGAATTACGGTGTTGAGGATTCACTCAATGCCTAGATACTAAGTACCATGTTACTCAATTCTCAGTGGACTAACAAGTAGCATACTTGATGCCATGTATTATGCTGAGCAGCATTTTATTCTATGCATAGTGAAATGTTGAGCAGTGTTCTCGATGCCTGGTGTTATTTTGAGTAGCATGTTATTCTATGCCCAGTGAACTGTCGAACAGTGTGCTCGATGCTTGGTGTTATGCCAAGTAGAATGTTGTACTTAAGTCCTAAGGAATACCAAGTTTAATTTATGCATTATACCCTGAGAATCCTAGGAAACTGATTCACTAGTCCTATGGATTATTTGGTTACTGTCGACATCTTCCATTAGTTATTTGGCATGGAGGTGAAGCAGATACGAGCAGGGGTTTTTGGAAGCTTGGATAGTGCAAGATCACTCAGTTTTTGATTGTATGTTTTTTTATTGTTATGAATTTATTATTATTATAAAATATACTCATTATATGTGATCAAACTAGGTAAGTTTGAATTGGTGGTGTCTTACTGAGTCTTATACTCACACCCCACTCAGTAATTTTGGTGCACTTATATATTACATGCTTAGGGATCTGGAAAAGGGAAAGGGCCTTATGATGGATTGTTGAGCAGTAGATCATGGAGATACTAATAAATTGGGATAGAATCTAAAGGACCCATTTTTTATCTATTTATTTATCTACTTCTTATTATATTGTTTTTTATTTCCACTTTGGGAGCTTCTTTATTTTTATGACATGTATACCATATTTAGATTTGTGTATGTTTACTCTAATTATTTATTATATTATTTATTGTTGATTAATGATCATATGAACAGATACTGAGGGTATAGTCTCCCCACTGATGGAATCCAACCCTCACTACTAGTCTTCAGTCTCTTGTGATTAGGGAGGCACACATGAGTTCATGTGACTTTCTGACATAGACCCAAAGGTTCAGGTTAGGATGTTACAAAATAGTATCATAACATAAGGATTCACTAACTTGTTTTTATCTTTATCTTAGTATGGGATATGATAGATATGATATAGGAAGGTTGGGAATCAGGTAGGGGAACTATGAAAGTTTCTGACCATCACTGTATAGTGGACCTCCAAGTTTCCATAAAGTGGGGACTTTATGTTTTGCTTTTATAGTTAATTAGTATTATCTTCGGTGATACACATGATGTTGATATGTGATTTATGATATTTTTCTTATGTTAATGAATCATTACTTGTAATGTGGGTTCAAATTCCATGTATATACTTGTTATTGTATTGTATTATAGTTATCTAATTAAATTCCTTGAATTGTGTTGTCTGTTCAGGATTATTTCCTTATTGGGTGATATGCCATGATATTGTGATATATAATTATTGGAATTTATTAATTGGACAGATCATGCTATGGTGTTAGTATATATATGATTACTATGACTAAAATTTCAGGATGGAGGATATGGTTAGTTCGAGGAGGGTTATACCTTGGGTTAAGGGTAGAATCTTAGGATAACCTTGTGTGATACCATAGAATAGATATGACCTATTTATGTTCTTAATGTTCCTCTTGTTATAGAGATGCGAGAGTTGTAGTCTGTTTGTTCAAAATTATCTGCTGGTTTTTTATGAACAAGACTATTGAGGTTACTTATTGGGAATGAAAATTTGATAGAGGGAGAGAATTTTAGCATCTGAAAATTTATAAGGATAATAAAAAACTATTTTAAAATAATTTATGTTCAATTTTACATGAAAAATGTAAATTTTCAATTAAAATAACACAATAAATGTTTTAAAGTATTTATGCGAGGATAAAAAAAATCGTTAACACTTTAAAATATTCTATAGAATATTTTAGGAGTCAGTCACTTAATTAGTGCGAGATTCTAAGTCTCGTAGAGTCTTGGAATAGATGCGATAAAAATATTAAATATATTATATTAAATGTGTGCCATTTTAAAAAAAAAATTAAATATATACCAAAAGGTACATTGTATGATAAATATGAGACCACCGTTAGGTCCAAAATGTGGGGTTTACCCTAGGCGCAATATAACATTTGTGTGCATCGAGGGTTTGGTGAGATCACATGCGTAGATATGTTATTTATTATTTCTATTATATTATTTTTCCAAAATAATTGAATATTATCTAAATGGCGTGTCATATGTAATTTAAAAGATCACCGTTAGGTACAAGATATGGAGTTTATCCTATGTGGGACATAAATTTTATGTGTATCGGGTGTTTAGAAATATAGCACAGAAAAATACCTTTTTAATTTTTAATTATATTATTCTTATGATTTTATTTAATTAAAATTCATTTATTTAAAAATCAAGATATATTCATTAATGTTTCAAGAGGAGACCAGCATTTATGTCATCACATCAGTCTGAAAGCTTCAAAATACAATGGTTTTGACTGATTTAAAATATGAAACTCCAATAATGAATGAATTTAGACACTTTGTTATTAACTTTAGGTTGAATCATGGATAAAATGGGCATTTTCACTTTTGGGTTTTGAATGAAATTTATTGATGAATTATTATTTATGGTGGTGTAATGACAAAAACTTAATAATAATAATAATAATAATAATAATAATAATAATAATAAATTATTATTATTATTATTATTATTTTTAATTTGTGAAAGAAATATTTTTTGTGTGGGAATTAATTTATGTATAAATATGTGGGTAATATCTATATATATATGAATGCGGGGGTGTGTATATATATATAATGTGTGTATATATATATGGGTTAAATAAAAAAAATATATATGTGGATGTATATATTTATATATGTGTATATATATATGTAATTCATATAAATATATAAACATATATATAAATGTGGATGAATTTTAATATATATTAAATGAGTGATTTAATATATTTAAAAATTGGGTTTTAAATAAGAAAATCATGATAATGGGGTTAGATCATAAACTTAATCAGGATAGATAAATACCAAAATAAAATGGATATTAAATGAAATAATGATATAAAACAATATAAAAGGGGAAATGAGAGAGAGTGTAGTATGAAAGGGGTTTATACCCCATTCCCACACCTATTTTCCTTCCTCTCTCTTCTATTATTTTTAAATTTTATTTTATTATTTTATTCTAAAATTATCTCCTCAATATCTTTTTTGACATTGATCACATTAACGTGCTGTCGGTGCCACTGGATTCATCTTGAAGAGAAGAATTTAAATCCTAAATTTATTTTCACAGAAAGCAAAGAATTATTTCCAGATTTAAATAAAAATTTCTTTTTCACATTTTAATTATCGAAGATAACAACAATTATAATGAAAGAGTTAATAAATAAGCAACGTCTCTTGATGGTGAAATTAAATTTATATGTCAACGGTTATCATCATATCATTGTTGCACCTACAGTAAGTTGTTTTTTTTACCTTTTTGGACTCTTTTTTACACAAGTTTCCATTTTATAATTCATGTGTAGTTATAATTGATAAGTGTGGTTGATTATGATTTCATGTGGGCATGTGTAAGAGGTCTCCACTCTTTAGTTTTTATGCATGTTTTTTTGAATAAGATATGTGGTTAACCACTTTAGGAAAATGACCATTAGTTCATGTTGTGTCATGAATAATAATAATGCTTAATTAATTAAGGAGGCTTGAGTATTAATTAATTAAATGAACTATTCTTATAAATTGATAAGGTTCCAAGGGCCACATTGGACCTTGTGTGATATCTTGTTGTTTGGCCACCGATGGATGAGGAATAATCACATAAGAGTACATTAGATTACATGGACACCTTGAGGGGTGTTTTTGTTCTACTTTAGACCTAGATCCATGAGACCATGTGTGTTGATTTATTACATGAGTATACTAAGATATCTAGAGATACTATGTTTTATTTTGATCACATGTGTAGCTGCTAAAACTCAAGATGTTTTTCATGATCTTCTTATATGTTCACTCTTTCCTTACTGTGATACATATATTAACATAACTTGTTGACCATGCTTGATAGTGATCACATATTGGTGCATGTATATCCATGATTCCTTTTATGATGTTATTTCCATGACTATACTTGTGCATCTTGGTATTCCATATTCGATGATGATCACATGTACTTGTTTATGGCTATTAATACATATGATGTTATGTCATACTATGATTTCCTTATAGATCTACCTTGTTGTATGTTACCTTGACTTAGAAGGCATCCTTATTGGTGCTTGGAATAGGTTGACCATTATGACATGTTTACCCTTTATAGGCTGTGTAGGCATTACATGCAATGATTGTTAATATGGACCTAAGCATAGGGTAGAGATATGATGATTCCATGGACTTACTGTATTGAGGTTGAACTTGATGTCCAGATTCCAAGTACCATGTTACTCAATTCCCAAGAACTACTAAGCAGAACATTAAATTACTTATATTATGCTAATTATTATGTAATTTTATGCCCAATGAACTATTGAGTAGCACACATGATGATTGGTGTTACACAGAGTAGCATGTTATTTGATTCCCAATGAATTGTCGAGTAATGAGCTTGATGCTTGGTGTTATTCCAAGTAGCATGTTGTACTTGGGGCCTAGGGAATTATGAGTTTCATGTATGTGCGATGTGATAAGGATCTTGAGTGGCTGATTCACTAGGAATTTTAATTATTTGGTTACTATCGACATCTTCTGCTAGTCTTCCGGTATGAAACTGAAGCAGGTATGACTGGGGGTTTGTGGCAGCTTGGATAGCACATTACCACTTTGTTTTGGATTTTATGTTTATTTTCTTATTATTAATTTATTATTATTATGGAATAAACTTATTATACTTGATTAAACAAAGTAAGGATGAATTAGTGGGTTCATACTGAGTCTTGTACTCACACCCTACTCATAAATTTTAGTGTGCTTGTAGATTACATGCTTAGGTATTTGGAAAATAAAAAAGGCCATATGATATGTAGCTAAGCAGTGGATCATAGAGATAGTAGTGGATTAGGAAAGACTCTATAGGACCCACTATTTATATATTAATTTATCTACTTATTACTATAATAAGTTTTTTTTCCACTTTTGGAGTGGCTTTATTTGAATGACATGTATTCCCTCTTTAGATTTTTGAATATTTACTATAATTATTTATTATATTATTTATTATTGATTATTGATCCTCTGAGATGATACTGAGGGTATAGTCTCCCCACTAATGGACTCAGACCCTCACTGCTAGTAGGAAACCTCTTGCGTATAGGGAGACATGCATGAGGTAATGTGGAATTCTAGAATGGACTCAGTGGTTCAGGTCGAGATGTTACAATTATTACCTTTTGATGTTTTAGGGAGTTTAAAGATGAGATCCATTATAATGTTTTCCCATTTCCATTCTGGTATGGGTAATGGTTGTAACATGCTGTTATAATTATATCTCTCAACATTAACTTAATCACATACTAGACATCAAGATACACACTCTACAATATTCATTTTTATGTTATACCACCAGAAATACTATTTTAGATCTCTATACATCTTCATACTTACAAAATGAATATAGAATGATTAACTATGAGATTTATCAGACAACTCATTCTTCAAGTATGGTATTTATTTGACACATAATTGGTTCCAAAACCTTATCATTCCACTATAATCATGGATGAAATTAAGATCATTTCTCACTATATTCTATAGTTCCACATCCTCATACTACACTGCTTTAATCCTTACATGGATGGATGGTTGAACCGTCATTTAAGAAAGATATGATATTTCCAAATTCCTTATGATTTAATGAAATATCTTATGTAAATACATAAATTTTTTATTAATGGACAAACTAGAAAGATATTTCCAACATAAAGAATTAACCACCTTGTTCTCCTTCATAGGGTGGCAGTGTATTGAGCAAACATAATATTAAATAATATCTAACCATATAATTTAGTTCATATTTAACTCATTCTATGTGAATATATACTTAAATATTTTTTTATTAATATATATATATATATATATATATATATCACCATTATCTATAAAGGAAAAACCATTATATTTTTAGTAAAAAAATTACAGTTGTGAACTCTAAATAATAAATATGATAATTTTTCTCATGAATTTTCAATTAGAATGAGGGATATGATATAACTATATCATTCAACATGGGGAAAGATCCTAGTACCTTATTTAATACATCAATAAATATTACAATCCCTTCTCCAGTACAGTATAATGGAAGTATAGTTTCACTGACCATCCTTCATTTCTGAACCTTTAAATTTTACTCACATTCATTAGTCCAAAGGAACTTACCTCCCTTATGAGTAAACTTGGTTATTAGATTAGATATACTTGAGAAATATCTCATAAAGTATCAGTAGTGTCCTAAAAACCTAAAAAAACTATAGATTCTGATTACCATGATTGTTTTAGGACATTTTTCAATAACTTCCATTATAGAAGGATCCACTAATATACCATCACATGAGATTATATGACCCAAGAATGTGACATTATATAGCCAAAATTCATACTTGGTAAGTTTTTCATACATATTATCATTCCTTAGGGTCTTCAACACAATACTCAAATGATCTTGATGCTTATTCTTTATCTTTGTATATATAAGAATATCATCTATAAAGACCAATGTAAACTAATCAAGGTAATCTATAAAGAATTTATTAATTAGATCTATTGTGATAGAAGGGGAATTATTAAATCCAAATTTCATCATAATAGATTCATAATGACCATAACTCATACATAAAATTTTCTTGGATATATCATCCTTCTTGACCCTTAATTTATGATATCCAGAATAAATGCCAATCTTAGAAAAGTGTTGATCTCCATACAATTGATCAAACAAAACAGTAATATTGAGAAATTGATACTTGTTTTGAAAGTGATCTCGTTATGTTCTTGGTAATAAATTCAAAGATGAATTTAACCATATTTCTTGTTAACAAAAATAATTTTTACATCCCATAGTGATGCACTGGGGAATATAAATCCATTATCAAGATTCTCCTTGAGTTTCTTCTTTAATTACTACAACTCAATTAAGTATATTCTATATTGAGTATTTGAAATAGATATAGAAATAGTTATGTGTTATATTAAAAACTATACTTCAAAATTTTGGGTAAGAACATGATCAAATTCCAAAAACACATCATTATAATCGTAAAAAATAGGAATATCTTTGATGTTTGGTTTCTTACAAACAATATGAGATAAATATTCCTCATGAATAGGTAGCGAGACACATATAATGAAAATAGATTCCATTGAAAGTTTATATTCATCCTCACACAAAATGAAGATCATAAGATGATTCATAATATCTAACTTATCCATATATACTTGGAAATTTATATGGGGTCTATATAGATTGATCTAATACATGCCCAAAATCATATCAAATTCAACCAGTGGGATAATCATAAGATTTTCATGGAGTATATTCCCACAAAAATCTATTATAGAGGTGCTATAGATTTAGGATGTGATCATAATACCATTATGTGTTTTTATTGATAATTGAACAACTAGTCATTAAGGATAAGAATTAACATCCCTAGAGATTTTCCATGATATAGAGAAATTCATATGACTGAGCTCAAATAAGATACATTAGTATTTGATAATTCCTGTCACCAAGTCAACTTAATTATTATATAATTATTACCTTATAAAAACTAAAATGGTTATCATGATCATCAATGATTAATAATTAGAATACAAAGTCATATGATTATAAAAATCATTCTTTTAATGTACTAAATTATAAAACATTCTTTCAACCAATGACACTTTATGATCATCTCATATAATTATTTATTATTATTAGTTTTGATAGGTTCTATACACTAATTAATCATAATAGCTCATAAATGATAATATAAATATACCAAATCATATCCCATGGGAGTGTTTATATAGTTGTTTGGTCTTTATCCCACTCATCATGAACCGGTGAAGATTAAGTTCATACCCAATCCATAAATTTTAGTGCTGTCACCCCTAGCTGGATCTGTTCCACAACTGAATCCACTTTCTAGTATCCAAATAGGGATTTATTTTCTAGGAAAACCACACAATCTCTAATTTACCAAATATTTAGGATGTTATCTTATACTTAGAATTATCCCCATGTTTTTTGAAAAAAATTTCTAATCATAATCTCCATAGATAAACAAAACCCCTCTATGGTACCAACTGAGGTGATGTGAGGATTTAATATATATATATATATATTACACTATTTTAGATGAATATTCAATATATCTAATAACATGACACTCCCCAGAACCATATGGTTTTAGAGTGTTTAGATATTAAATACATAATCATCTTATTTCATGAAATATCTCCAACATATCCCACAAATTTCTTCTTACATAGTATAATTTTTAAAAAAAATCCAAATAAAATTTGTCTTTATAACCCAAGGATAGAAAACATAAGAAATTCTGAACTCAAATTCTTAGTAAGGTTAAACCTAACATATATTAATCAATAATCTTAAGTGAGAATAAGATAAGAATAAGGGTATGATAACATGATCACAACATCTAATAATCATACCTAATATGTAACATCATGATATTTTAGAATATATTTTATCTTTAAACTAATTTGATTTCTTTTATAGTTTACGTCATAGGGAACACCAAGCTTAAACAGACCATGATATATTATTAAATTATCATTATTTAAACATGACCGTTACAACATAGCTATTAAAAATTGTATGTAGGACTAAGAATAAACAATTTTTAAAATATTTGTATAAAAGTCTTATACAAATAAAATAATTTTATCAATGTATAATATATAATTACTCACTTTTTAGTGAATTCATTTTTAGTTTAAAAAATACATTTTCTTCAAAAATAGTTTTTGTTGCATTTTTTGAGAAAACATTATAATACATATAACCATTAGAAAATTAATTTGATAAAAATGAGTAAATTTTTTAAATAATCATATAAAAATTATCTTAGGGTTAAATTTTGGGGTTTTTCTTAAATGTTTGATTTTTCAGAAAATAGTAAAAAATACTGATTTTTGTAAAACTATCATTTATTTTAATTGAAAAATTGAAATAATTCATTGCATTTAGTGCTAAATTAAAATAAAACTAATTTATTTATACATAATATAATTAATTAAATTTGAATTATCATTATACCTAATTTTAGTATAAGTTCATTTTAAACATAATAACACATTTCTCTAAAATACGTTTTTTAATTGTGCTTTGAATTTTTTTATTAAATTTATTTCTTCCAATTAAATGTATAAAATTTGAAAAAAATTATTCCATATTTTTAATTATTATAATTAATATAATTTAATATGTTTAACTTATTATTTTCACTATGAATAGTATAATAGAAAATATTTATCACCTCAGTAAAAGAGGCAAAATTAGGTTAAAACCAAAGGGTAAAACATTAACATATCTCTAACACATGCCTTTATTTTTTTACATGACTATTTTTAAACCAAAGGTATTATTATGGAGTTAAATAATTTATTTAGAGTCACTATTTTTTATTTTTGAATCCAATCTTGAGTTTTTTGAATGATAAGTTATATTTTATTCTAACTAAAATCAATTTTTTTTTGTGTTAGTATTTAATATAATGGTTGAAAGATTACATTCAGTTTTGGATTTATTAAAAAGTCTAAAACCATAATTTTTTTATTATTTAACCAAAAAAATTCATGGAAAGTAATATATTAATTTTTTCAAGTAAAAACAATTTTCACTCTTATATAAGGTATTTTCCTAAAAAATGTTTTTCATTCATTTTTGATTATTAAAAGTAATTTCTTCCCTATAGAAGTTAAATATAATAAAAAGTATTAAAAGTTTTGAATCATAATGTCCAAATTTTTTTATAAGGACCCTTTTATTTTTGGTCATATAATTAATTTATCATGGTAAAAAAAATTAAATTATCACGCTTAAGGTTAAAATGGGATTAATGTGAGTTAACAAGAAGATAAGTCATAAAATATATCCAAAACATTCCCAAATGTTATTAGTTGAGTTTATTTAGATCTTATAACATCTTATATTTTAATTTTTTGTGCCTTGGTTTCACTTGACATGTTTATGATATAAATATATATACTAATCTTTTATGTAATTCCTAGTGTGTCCTTTCTCTCCCCTATAAAATAAAACCACATATTCTATCTTCTCCACAATTTAAAATACTTTTATCAAAAATAAAATATAAAAATTTATATCTAAAAAATCCTCATACTTGTTCTAGAGGTGATGAAATTCATAAAATACCAACCCTATGGTACTTAAAAGGAGATCTAAAGGAGTTCTTTCAAAGAAGGGGTAATATCCTTAACTGATAACTTTATTTTTTTAACTTATTATTTTACCTATTATAAATCTATTTTATTTATCATAAAAAATATATTCAGTATCCTAAATATAATTAAATTTTATTTTTATTATTTAAGAATCATTATACACCTTATTTCCATCCTATGGAATGTGAAAACATCACTGGTGCGTATGTACGACTTACCATCTCCACATAGCAGAGTAATTCAGTTTTCATCACAAAATTAGTTGGATGATTATAATTATGGATTAAATAAATATATATGTAATCTGTGATATTATTATTATATTTTAGAGGATAATTATTATTTCCATTTCTTTTGTTCCATCTGTTGAAAAATGGAAACAACCTTCATGCATATATACGACCTACCATCTCCATGAATGTGTAATTCTTTGTTATATATCAACCATTCATGTATAATTATAAATTTATATATAATTAATATATATGAAACTTATAACTTTATTAAAATTACGTATAATATGTAACAATGATCAATGTTCAAGTAACAAAACTATTGAACCTAAACATATATTAAAAATAAAGCAGTTATTACACGGGACAATGATTTTAATAAATAAATTTTAATAAACAAGTAATGAAAGGCTATAATTAAATAATATATGGTATGATATATATGATAATTGTTATAAATTATTGGTATAATAAATCTATATTTATAATATATAAGGTTTGAACACATATGAATGATGTCATACATGAGGTAAGAGTTTATTTCACAATCTCATCATTATTCAAGATTGTTTATGTTTAAGTCTCCATTTAGAGAATTATTTTATCTTTATATATTAAGATCAATATTTTTTTTAATAAATGGTTATTTTAGTGAATTAAAATTTTTTATTTCATTTTCCACTCTTTAAGTGGTTAATATACTTAAATAATGTTTTTAGGAAAACTGAATTTTTTTCTTTCTACTCAGTCAGGAATATTTATATTCCATATCCATATTTTCTATAAAATGTTTTAAATATTTTTTTAATATTATAAAATAATTAATTAAATACATTTTAACAATTTTTTATTTTTTTAAAATGTTTTAAAAGTAATATTATTTCAGTTTTATGAGTGAGGTACCTTTTATTTTTTATTGAAAATGTTAAAGGAATATTTATTTTAACGCACACATTATGAACAAAATTTCCCACCATCATGAAATACCAATACATTGAAGATTACATTACAAGTTTCAAAATTAAATTTAATAGAAAATGTTTTCCTTAATATTTTTGAAATTTTATGATTTTAATTAAGTGATTTCAATATGAAAAGGGTATTTTTCTCAAGAAATTTTCCATCAATCTTTTTAAAGTATTTCCATCTATTTTATCATAATTTAATGAATATTATGCTTCTTTAAGATATAATATAATGATACCATCAATAATTTTTATTTGGTTTGTTTATGATCAATTTGAATGAGTAAAGTATTGAAATTTTATATTCTAGTTCTTGTAATGTATATATTTATTGAATTTTAGGGCATGTTGATTATTTTGTATTATTTATTCATACAATAATGGAATTGGAAATATTAATTAATGGGTGGGGACTAGAATTAAATATTCCCTTGATTCATTAGAACATATCATTAGTAAAAATAGGCTAGGTATTTGGCCGAGGACTTACCCATTTATGTATATGTCTTAGAAGTAGGTCACAATGGTCAGTTTGCGATGTCTTACATTATGAATTAAATCATTATGAAATAAGTTATTAAATTACATGTGATTATTTGAATAGTTTGATATCCATGGATAAGTTTCAAGTTTATGTGATTATTTATATGGTATAATTTTATCATCATTTATTCCTTCTATATTATTCAAGCCTTATTTATTCCATGGTAGATTCAGCTATACACATACCCATATAGAGCTATTGAGCTCACCCCTTTCTTATGTTCAATTTCTCTAGGATACTTAAAATAATATTATGATTGATGTTAATGGATATTCTAGAGGCAATAATAATTTTTTCAAAGAAAATACATTTTTGTATTATATGTTTTCAAATGTAATGTCAAATTTATATATGTATCAAATTTTACAAGACTAATAAAATATTTGGTCCTTTGGGTTGTGATCAATTATATTTAGTACCAATGTAATAAATTAAACATTGACTATTGTCTATTGGGGTCAAGTTATTTAGATTTGACATGAGAGAAAGTTTAGTAGAAACCCTAGGAATAAGATTTAAGAAAACATAGATTAGGAAACAAAACTCTATGTTTGACTTTAAGGATAAGTCTTAGTATCATATAACATCATAATGTTTTAGTATGGTAGAGATTATTTGGTTTTCCTAGTAATACATACTTATATGGATATTACTAGTGGACTTAGTTTTGGAATAAATACATCTAGGTGTAATAACCCTGAAAACTGTTGGTTGAGTATATCTTTTCCATCATTATGGTGCACGATGAGTGTGTCCATACTATGCACCTATTTTGACATTATAAGGGGATATTATTGGGTTAATCAAAATTTTATTTAAAAACCATTATAAAATATTTGAAAATATTTTTATGATTTAAGCATATTTCCAAAGAAACCAAGTTTATGATTTTGATATTAGTTATGAATAAATATTCAATTTATTTAAAGTGTTTAAAAAGTTTTAAAATAATACATTATGATTCATATTGTTATGATCTAATCTAAGGTATTATATTATTTTGAAATCAAACCAATCATAAGGAATGACAATCATATCAGTACACATAATATATATAGGGATTTCCATCTGAGGAAAGATAATGAATATATATTTGGATATGAAGCTATAAATAAACAAATTATAACTATATTAGGGTAGGTAACTCAAGTTATGACTAATATGCATTCCCATATGAAGCATCCTACTGATCCATAATGTGGTGTAAAAAATTTATACCATTTGATGCAATAAATATAGGATTGAAATAATGGTGTAGATTCTCAATATATAAGAGGGGGGTGAATTGTATACTTTTAAAAAATTCCTTTGGAACTTTTAAATATGGTAATGTTTAACAAAGTTAAACAAGGAAAATTCACAAGACCTCTTAGTTCGAAAAACTTGCTTGATTCTGAAAATATGGTTCCAGAAATGAATCTTAAGAAAAGTTTACAAGGAAAAATATTCTACCTTAAAGCATATAGAATCTTAAAAATCAATGTATACAAGTATAAGAAAGTATAAGATAGTTATACTTTCCATAATAATCAAAATGCAGTGGAAAAAAAACTTGAATCAGTACAAGTAACAAGTAAGAAATCATTTAACCCAAAGAGTAGGGTATCCAAAAACCTTGGATAAAGGTCCCTTGATTTATAATTTTAAGAAATTCTGTCTTACCCACACCAGGGTAAGCCCTTGATACAAATATCAGAGTCTGTCTTGCTATCCCTGCAAGCCCTCAAACTTTAAGGTAGTCAGCACCTCTTTCTTCCTATCCTCGGAAGCCCTCAATTGTATATAACAATAATCAGAGTCGTACGAAGAAATTATGAACAAGATGTTCAGTACGCACAAAGAATGAGAGTCTCTCTCTCTTGAAATCAGTTAAGCAACATGTAATCTCTAGGGTTTAAGAACAGTTGTAGAGCTCGTTCAAATGAGATCCTATTTATAGGAACATCTTCAACGGTCAGCTCCCACCTACAAATGTCATATTTTCCTTGAATTTCGGACGTGTCACTCAAAAAACAGTTAGTAAATAACAAAATTCATGAAATTGTTTTATAATGAGGTAAGAAAAAATATGGTTGCTTGAACAAATCCATTTTTCGGGGTCTAAGGAAATGAAAGTTCAGAGTTTAACCAAAAACCATTTGGTGTCTATAATACATGAATATTCGGATTCTGTCTTCAAAAGAATTTAGAGCCTGAATTCTATAGAATTATAGAGTCTGGATTTCAAGGAAATTGAGAGTCTAAATTCATAAGAATTCAGATTCTGTCTTCAAAATAATTCAGAGACTGAATTATATAGAATTACAGAGTCTGAATTTCAAGGAAATTGAGAGTATAAATTCATAAGAATTCAGAGTCTAAACTCAGAAAGTTCGGAGTTTGAAATCAGAGAATTTGGAGTCTGAACTCAGAAAGTTCGGAGTCTGAATTCAGAGAATTTAGAGTCTGAACTCAACAATTTCAGATTCTGA